>OY740819.1:1515133-6315133 GCA_963514005.1 Raja brachyura | reverse complement strand
TGGGTTTGGGACTAGCGGAGTGGGTTTGGGTCTAGCCGATTGGGTTTGGGTCTAGCCGAGTGGGTTTAGGTCTTGCCGAGTGTGTTTGGTTCTAGCCGACTGGGTTTGGGTCTAGCCGAGTGGGTTTGGGTCTAGCCGAGTGGGTTTTTGTCTAGCCGAGTGGGTTTGGGTCTAGCCGAGTGGGTTTGGGTCTAGCCGAGTGGGTTTGGGGCTAGCCGTGTGGGTTTGGGTCTAGCCGAGTGGGTTTGGGTCTAGCTGAGTCAGTTTGGGTCTCGCCGAGTGGGTTTGGGACTAACCGTGTGGGTTTGTGTCTAGCCGAGTGGGTTTGGGTCTAGCCGAGTGGGTTTGGGTCTAGCCGAGTGGGTTTGGGTCTAGCCGAGTGGGTTTGGGTATAGCCGAGTGGGTTTGTGTCTAGGCGAGTGGGTTTGGGTCTAGCCGAGTGGGTTTGGGACTAGCCGAGTGGGTTTGGGTCTAGCCTAGTGGGTTTGGGTCTGGCGGAGTGGGTTTGTGTTTAGCGGAGTGGGTTTGGGTCTAGCCGAGTGGGTTTGGGGCTAGCCGATTGGGTTTGGGTCCAGCCGTGTGGGTTTGGGTCTAGCCGAGTGGGTTTGGGTCTAGCCGAGTGGGTTTGGGTCTAGCCGAGTGGGTTTGGGTCTAGCCGTGTGGGTTTGGATCTAGCCGAGTGGGTTTGTGTCTAGTGGAGTGGGTTTGGGTGTAGCCAAGTGGGTTTGGGTCTAGCCGAGTGGGTTTGGGTCTAGCCGAGTGGGTTTAGGTCTAGCCGAGTGGGTTTGGGTCCAGCCGAGTGGGTTTGGGTCTAGCCGAATGGGTTTGGGTCTAGCCAAGTGGGTTTTGGTCTCGCCGAGTGGGTTTGGATCTAGCCGAGTGGGTGTGAGTCTAGCCGAGTGGGTCTGGGTCTAGCCGAGTGGGTTTGGGTCTAGCCGAGTGGGTTTGGGTCTAGCCGAGTGGGTTTGGGTCCAGCCTAGTGGGTTTGGGTCTAGCCGAGTGGGTTTGGGTCTAGCCGAGTGGGTTTGGGTCTAGCCGAGTGGGTTTGGGTCTAGCCGAGTGGGTTTGCGTCTGGCCGAGTGGGTTTGGGTCTAGCCGAGTGGGTTTGGGTCTAGCCGAGTGGGTTTGTGTCTACCCGAGTGGGTTTGTGTCTAGCCGAGTGGGTTTGGGTCTGTCTGAGTGGCTCTGGGTCTAGCCGAGTGGGTTTGGGTCTAGCCGAGTGGGTTTGGGTCTAGCCGAATGGGTTTGGGTCTAGCCGAGTGGGTTTGGGTCTAGCCGAGTGGGTTTGGGTCTAGCCGAATGGGATTGGGTCTAGCCGAGTGGGTTTGGGTCTAGCCGAGTGGGTTTGGGTCTAGTGGTGTGGATTTGGATCTAGCCGAGTGGGTTTGGGTCTAGCCGAGTGGGTTTGCGTCTAGGCGAGTGGGTTTGTGTCTAGCCGAGTGGGTTTGGGTCTAGCCGATTGGGTTTTGTTCCAGCCGTGTGGGTTTAGGTCTAGCCGAGTGGGTTTTGTGTCTAGCCGAGTGGGTTTGGGTCTAGCCGAGTGGGTTTGGGTCTAGCCGTGTGGGTTTGGGTCTAGCCGAGTGGGTTTGTGTCTAGTGGAGTGGGTTTGGGTGTAGCCGAGTGGGTTTGGGTCTAGCCGAGTGGGTTTGGGTCTAGCCGAGTGGGTTTTGGTCTAGCCGAGTGGGTTTGGGTCTAGCCGAGTGGGTTTGGGTCTAGCCGAGTGGGTCTGGGTCTAGCCGAGTGGGTTTGGGTCTAGCCGAGTGGGTTTGGGTCTAGCCGAGTGGGTTTGGGTCTAGCCGAGTGGGTTTGGATCTAGCCGAGTGGGTTTGCGTCTAGCCGAGTGGGTTTGGGTCTAGCCGAGTGGGTTTGGGTCTAGCCGAGTGGGTTTGGGTCTAGCCGAGTGGGTTTGTGTCTACCCGAGTGGGTTTGTGTCTAGCCGAGTGGGTTTGGGTCTAGCTGAGTGGCTCGGGGTCTAGCCGAGTGGGTTTGGGTCTAGCCGAGTGGGTTTGGGTCTAGCCGAATGGGTTTGGGTCTTGCCGTGTGGGTTTGGGTCTAGCCGAGTGGGCTTGTGTCTAGTGCAGTGGGTTTGGGTGTAGCCGAGTGGGTTTGGGTCGACTTGAGTGGGGTTGGGTCTAGCCGAGTGGGTTTGGGTCCTGCCGAGTGGGTTTGGGTCCAGCCGAGTGGGTTTGGGTCTAGCCGAGTGGGTTTGGGTCTAGCCGAGTGGGTTTGGGTCTAGCCGAGTGGGTTTGGGTCTAGCCGAGTGGGTTTTGGTCTAGCCGAGTGGGTTTGGGTCTAGCCGAGTGGGTTTGGGTCTAGCCGAGTGGGTCTGGGTCTAGTCTAGTGGGTTTGGGTCTAGCCGAGTGGGTTTGGGTCTAGCCGAGTGGGTTTGGGTCTAGCCGAGTGGGTTTCGGTCCAGCCGAGTGGGTTTGGGTCTAGCCGAGTGGGTTTGGGACTAGCGGAGTGGGTTTGGGTCTAGCCGATTGGGTTTGGGTCTAGCCGAGTGGGTTTAGGTCTTGCCGAGTGTGTTTGGTTCTAGCCGACTGGGTTTGGGTCTAGCCGAGTGGGTTTGGGTCTAGCCGAGTGGGTTTTTGTCTAGCCGAGTGGGTTTGGGTCTAGCCGAGTGGGTTTGGGTCTAGCCGAGTGGGTTTGGGGCTAGCCGTGTGGGTTTGGGTCTAGCCGAGTGGGTTTGGGTCTAGCTGAGTCAGTTTGGGTCTCGCCGAGTGGGTTTGGGATTAACCGTGTGGGTTTGTGTCTAGCCGAGTGGGTTTGGGTCTAGCCGAGTGGGTTTGGGTCTAGCCGAGTGGGTTTGGGTCTAGCCGAGTGGGTTTGGGTATAGCCGAGTGGGTTTGTGTCTAGGCGAGTGGGTTTGGGTCTAGCCGAGTGGGTTTGGGACTAGCCGAGTGGGTTTGGGTCTAGCCTAGTGGGTTTGGGTCTGGCGGAGTGGGTTTGTGTTTAGCGGAGTGGGTTTGGGTCTAGCCGAGTGGGTTTGGGGCTAGCCGATTGGGTTTGGGTCCAGCCGTGTGGGTTTGGGTCTAGCCGAGTGGGTTTGGGTCTAGCCGAGTGGGTTTGGGTCTAGCCGAGTGGGTTTGGGTCTAGCCGTGTGGGTTTGGATCTAGCCGAGTGGGTTTGTGTCTAGTGGAGTGGGTTTGGGTGTAGCCAAGTGGGTTTGGGTCTAGCCGAGTGGGTTTGGGTCTAGCCGAGTGGGTTTAGGTCTAGCCGAGTGGGTTTGGGTCCAGCCGAGTGGGTTTGGGTCTAGCCGAATGGGTTTGGGTCTAGCCAAGTGGGTTTTGGTCTCGCCGAGTGGGTTTGGATCTAGCCGAGTGGGTGTGAGTCTAGCCGAGTGGGTCTGGGTCTAGCCGAGTGGGTTTGGGTCTAGCCGAGTGGGTTTGGGTCTAGCCGAGTGGGTTTGGGTCCAGCCCAGTGGGTTTGGGTCTAGCCGAGTGGGTTTGGGTCTAGCCGAGTGGGTTTGGGTCTAGCCGAGTGGGTTTGGGTCTAGCCGAGTGGGTTTGCGTCTGGCCGAGTGGGTTTGGGTCTAGCCGAGTGGGTTTGGGTCTAGCCGAGTGGGTTTGTGTCTACCCGAGTGGGTTTGTGTCTAGCCGAGTGGGTTTGGGTCTGTCTGAGTGGCTCTGGGTCTAGCCGAGTGGGTTTGGGTCTAGCCGAGTGGGTTTGGGTCTAGCCGAATGGGTTTGGGTCTAGCCGAGTGGGTTTGGGTCTAGCCGAGTGGGTTTGGGTCTAGCCGAATGGGATTGGGTCTAGCCGAGTGGGTTTGGGTCTAGCCGAGTGGGTTTGGGTCTAGTGGTGTGGATTTGGATCTAGCCGAGTGGGTTTGGGTCTAGCCGAGTGGGTTTGCGTCTAGGCGAGTGGGTTTGTGTCTAGCCGAGTGGGTTTGGGTCTAGCCGAGTTGGTTTGGGTCA
This sequence comes from Raja brachyura, assembly GCA_963514005.1. The sequence continues at coordinate 6,311,219 of OY740819.1, read as the reverse complement.
AGCCGAGTGGGTTTGAGTCCAGCCGAGTGGGTTTGGGTCTAGCCGATTGGGCTTGGGTGTAGCCGAGTGGGTTTGGGTGTGGCCGAGTGGGTGTGGGTCTAGCGGAGTGGGTTTGCGTCTAGCGGAGTGGGTTTGGGTCTAGCCGAGTGGGTTTGGGTCTAGCGGAGTGGGTTTGGATCTAGCCGAGTGGGTTTGGGTCTAGCCGAGTGGGTTTGGATCTAGCCGAGTGGGTTTGGGTCTAGTGGACTGGGTTTGGGTGTAGCCAAGTGGGTTTTGGTCTAGCGGAGTGTGTTTGGGTGTAGCCGAGTGGGTTTGGGTCTAGCCGAGTGGGTTTGGGTCTAGCCGAGTGGGTTTGGGTCTAGCCGAGTGGGTTTGGGTCTGGCCGAGTGGGTTTGGGTCTAGCGGAGTGGGTTTGGGTCTAGCCGAGTGGGTTTGGGTCTAGCCGAGTGGGTTTGGGTCTAGCCGAGTGGGTTTGGGTCTAGCCGAGTGGGTTTGGGTCTAGCCGAGTGGGTTTGGGTGTAGCCGAGTGGGTTTGGGTGTAGCCGAGTGGGTGTGGGTCTAGCGGAGTGGGTTTGGGTCTAGCGGAGTGGGTTTGGGTCTAGCCGAGTGGATTTGGGTCTTGCGGAGTGGGTTCGGGTCTAGCTGAGTGGGTTTGGGTCTAGCGGAGTGGGTTTGGGTCTAGCCGAGTGGGTTTGGGTCCAGCTGAGTGGGTTTGGGTCTAGCCGAGTGGGTTTGGTTTTGCCGAGTGGGATTGGGTCTAGCCGAGTGGGTTTGGGTCTAGCCGAGTGGGTTTGGGTCTAGCCGAGTGGGTTTGGGTCTAGCCGAGTGGGTTTGGGTCTAGCCGAGTGGGTTTGGGTCTAGCCGAGTGGGTTTGGGTCTACCCGAGTGGGTTTGTGTCTAGCCGAGTGGGTTTGGGTCTAGCCGAGTAGGTTTGAGTCCAGCCGAGTGGGTTTGGGTCTAGACGAGTGGGTTGGGTCTAGCCGAGTGGGTTTGGGTCTAGCCGAGTGGGTTTGGGTCTAGCCGAGTGGGTTTGTGTGTAGCCGAGTGGGTTTGGGTCTAGCCTAGTGGGTTTGGGTCTGACGGAGTGGGTTTGTGTTTAGCGGAGTGGGTTTGGGTCTAGCCGAGTGGGTTTGGATCTAGCCGAGTGGGTTTGTGTCTAGTGGAGTGGGTTTGGGTGTAGCCAAGTGGGTTTGGGTCTAGCCGAGTGGGTTTGGGTCTAGCCGAGTGGGTTTGGGTCTAGCCGAGTGGGTTTGGGTCTGGCCGAGTGGGTTTGGGTCTAGCCGAGTGGGTTTGGGTCTAGCCGAGTGGGTTTGTGTCTACCCGAGTGGGTTTGTGTCTAGCCGAGTGGGTTTGGGTCTGTCTGAGTGGCTCTGGGTCTAGCCGAGTGGGTTTGGGTCTAGCCGAGTGGGTTTGGGTCTAGCCGAATGGGTTTGGGTCTAGCCGAGTGGGTTTGGGTCTAGCCGAGTGGGTTTGGGTCTAGCCGAATGGGATTGGGTCTAGCCGAGTGGGTTTGGGTCTAGCCGAGTGGGTTTGGGTCTAGTGGTGTGGATTTGGATCTAGCCGAGTGGGTTTGGGTCTAGCCGAGTGGGTTTGGGTGTAGCCGAGTGGGTTTGGGTGTAGCCGAGTGTGTGTGGGTCTAGCGGAGTGGGTTTGGGTCTAGCGGAGTGGGTTTGGGTCTAGCCGAGTGGATTTGGGTCTTGCGGAGTGGGTTCGGGTCTAGCTGAGTGGGTTTGGGTCTAGCGGAGTGGGTTTGGGTCTAGCCGAGTGGGTTTGGGTCCAGCTGAGTGGGTTTGGGTCTAGCCGAGTGGGTTTGGTTTTGCCGAGTGGGATTGGGTCTAGCCGAGTGGGTTTGGGTCTAGCCGAGTGGGTTTGGGTCTAGCCGAGTGGGTTTGGGTCTAGCCGAGTGGGTTTGGGTCTAGCCGAGTGGGTTTGGGTCTATCCGAGTGGGTTTGGGTCTACCCGAGTGGGTTTGTGTCTAGCCGAGTGGGTTTGGGTCTAGCCGAGTAGGTTTGAGTCCAGCCGAGTGGGTTTGGGTCTAGACGAGTGGGTTGGGTCTAGCCGAGTGGGTTTGGGTCTAGCCGAGTGGGTTTGGGTCTAGCCGAGTGGGTTTGTGTGTAGCCGAGTGGGTTTGGGTCTAGCCTAGTGGGTTTGGGTCTGACGGAGTGGGTTTGTGTTTAGCGGAGTGGGTTTGGGTCTAGCCGAGTGGGTTTGGGGCTAGCCGATTGGGTTTGGGTCCAGCCGTGTGGGTTTGGGTCTAGCCGAGTGGGTTTGGGTCTAGCCGAGTGGGTTTGGGTCTAGCCGAGTGGGTTTGGGTCTAGCCGTGTGGGTTTGGATCTAGCCGAGTGGGTTTGTGTCTAGTGGAGTGGGTTTGGGTGTAGCCAAGTGGGTTTGGGTCTAGCCGAGTGGGTTTGGGTCTAGCCGAGTGGGTTTAGGTCTAGCCGAGTGGGTTTGGGTCCAGCCGAGTGGGTTTGGGTCTAGCCGAATGGGTTTGGGTCTAGCCAAGTGGGTTTTGGTCTCGCCGAGTGGGTTTGGATCTAGCCGAGTGGGTGTGAGTCTAGCCGAGTGGGTCTGGGTCTAGCCGAGTGGGTTTGGGTCTAGCCGAGTGGGTTTGGGTCTAGCCGAGTGGGTTTGGGTCCAGCCGAGTGGGTTTGGGTCTAGCCGAGTGGGTTTGGGTCTAGCCGAGTGGGTTTGGGTCTAGCCGAGTGGGTTTGGGTCTAGCCGAGTGGGTTTGGGTCTGGCCGAGTGGGTTTGGGTGTAGCCGAGTGGGTTTGGGTCTAGCCGAGTGGGTTTGTGTCTACCCGAGTGGGTTTGTGTCTAGCCGAGTGGGTTTGGGTCTGTCTGAGTGGCTCTGGGTCTAGCCGAGTGGGTTTGGGTCTAGCCGAGTGGGTTTGGGTCTAGCCGAATGGGTTTGGGTCTAGCCGAGTGGGTTTGGGTCTAGCCGAGTGGGTTTGGGTCTAGCCGAATGGGATTGGGTCTAGCCGAGTGGGTTTGGGTCTAGCCGAGTGGGTTTGGGTCTAGTGGTGTGGATTTGGATCTAGCCGAGTGGGTTTGGGTCTAGCCGAGTGGGTTTGCGTCTAGGCGAGTGGGTTTGTGTCTAGCCGAGTGGGTTTGGGTCTAGCCGAGTTGGTTTGGGTCAAGCCGAGTGGGTTTGAGTCCAGCCGAGTGGGTTTGGGTCTAGCCGATTGAGCTTGGGTGTAGCCGAGTGGGTTTGGGTGTGGCCGAGTGGGTGTGGGTCTAGCGGTGTGGGTTTGCGTCTAGCGGAGTGGGTTTGGGTCTAGCCGAGTGGGTTTGGGTCTAGCGGAGTGGGTTTGGATCTAGCCGAGTGGGTTTGGGTCTAGCCGAGTGGGTTTGGATCTAGCCGAGTGGGTTTGGGTCAAGCCGTGTGTGTTTGGGTCTGGCCGAGTGGTTTTGGGTCTAGTGGACTGGGTTTGGGTGTAGCCAAGTGGGTTTTGGTCTAGCGGAGTGTGTTTGGGTGTAGCCGAGTGGGTTTGGGTCTAGCCGAGTGGGTTTGGGTCTAGCCGAGTGGGTTTGGGTCTAGCCGAGTGGGTTTGGGTCTGGCCGAGTGGGTTTGGGTCTAGCGGAGTGGGTTTGGGTCTAGCCGAGTGGGTTTGGGTCTAGCCGAGTGGGTTTGGGTCTAGCCGAGTGGGTTTGGGTCGAGCCGAGTGGGTTTGGGTCTAGCCGAGTGGGTTTGGGTGTAGCCGAGTGGGTTTGGGTGTAGCCGAGTGGGTGTGGGTCTAGCGGAGTGGGTTTGGGTCTAGCGGAGTGGGTTTGGGTCTAGCCGAGTGGATTTGGGTCTTGCGGAGTGGGTTCGGGTCTAGCTGAGTGGGTTTGGGTCTAGCGGAGTGGGTTTGGGTCTAGCCGAGTGGGTTTGGGTCCAGCTGAGTGGGTTTGGGTCTAGCCGAGTGGGTTTGGTTTTGCCGGGTGGGATTGGGTCTAGCCGAGTGGGTTTGGGTCTAGCCGAGTGGGTTTGGGTCTAGCCGAGTGTGTTTGGGTCTAGCCGAGTGGGTTTGGGTCTAGCCGAGTGGGTTTGGGTCTAGCCGAGTGGGTTTGGGTCTACCCGAGTGGGTTTGTGTCTAGCCGAGTGGGTTTGGGTCTAGCCGAGTAGGTTTGAATCCAGCCGAGTGGGTTTGGGTCTAGACGAGTGGGTTTGGGTCTAGCCGAGTGGGTTTGGGTCTAGCCGAGTGGGTTTGGGTCTAGCCGAGTGGGTTTGTGTGTAGCCGAGTGGGTTTGGGTGTAGCCGAGTGGGTGTGGGTCTAGCGCAGTGGGTTTGGGTCTAGCGGAGTGGGTTTGGGTCTAGCCGAGTGGGTTTGGGTCTTGCGGAGTGGGTTTGGGTCTAGCCGAGTGGGTTTGGGTCTAGCCGAGTGGGTTTGGATCTAGCTGATTGGGTTTGGGTCTAGCCGAGTGGGTTTGGGTCTAGCCGTGTGGGTTTGGGTCTAGCCGGGTGGGTTTGGGTCTAGTGGACTGGGTTTGGGTGAAGCCGAGTGGGTTTGGTTTTGCCGAGTGGGTTTGGGTCTAGCCGAGTGGGTTTGGGTCTAGCCGAGTGAGTTTGGGTCTAGCCGAGTGTGTTTGGGTCTAGCCGAGTGGGTTTGGGTCTAGCCGAGTGGGTTTGGGTCTAGCCGAGTGGGTTTGGGTCTACCCGAGTGGGTTTGTGTCTAGCCGAGTGGGTTTGGGTCTAGCCGAGTAGGTTTGAGTCCAGCCGAGTGGGTTTGGGTCTAGACGAGTGGGTTTGGGTCTAGCCGAGTGGGTTTGGGTCTAGCCGAATGGGTTTGGGTCTAGCCGAGTGGGTTTGGGTGTAGCCGAGTGGGTTTGGGTGTAGCCGAGTGGGTGTGGGTCTAGCGGAGTGGGTTTGGGTCTAGCGGAGTGGGTTTGGATCTAGCCGAGTGGGTTTGGGTCTTGCGGAGTGGGTTTGGGTCTTGCCGAGTGGGTTTGGGTCTAGCCGAGTGGGTTTGGATCTAGCTGATTGGGTTTGGGTCTAGCCGAGTGGGTTTGGGTCTAGCCGTGTGGGTTTGGGTCTAGCCGGGTGGGTTTGGGACTAGTGGACTGGGTTTGGGTGTAGCCGAGTGGGTTTGCGTCTAGCCGAGTGGGTTTGGGTCTAGACGAGTGGGTGTGGGTCCAGCCGAGTGGGTTTGGGTCTAGCCGAGTGGGTTTGAGTCCAGCCGAGTGGGTTTGGGTCTAGACGAGTGGGTTTGGGTCTAGCCGAGTGGGTTTGGGTCTAGCCGAGTGGGTTTGGGTCTAGCCGAGTGGGTTTGGGTGTAGCCGAGTGGGTTTGGGTCTAGCCGAGTGGGTTTGGGTCTAGCCGAGTGGGTTGGTGTCTAGCCGAGTGGGTTTGGGACTAGCGGAGTGGGTTTGGGTCTTGCCGAGTGGGTTTGGGTCTAGACCAGTGGGTTTGGGTCTAGCCGAGTGGATTTGGGTCGAGCCGAGTGGGTTTGGATCTAGCCGAGTGGGTTTGGGTCTAGCCGAGTGGGTTTGGGTCTAGCAGAGGGGGTTTGGGACTAGCCGAGTGGGTATGGCTCCAGCCGAGTGGGTTTGGGTCTAGCCGAGTGGGTTTGGGTCTAGCCGAGGGGGTTTGGGTCTAGCCGAGTGGGTTTGGGCCAAGCCAAGTGGGTTTGGGTCTAGCCGAGTGGGTTTGGGTCTAGCCGAGTGGGTTTGGGACAAGCCGAGTGGGTTTGGCTCTAGCGGAGTGGGTTTGGGTCTAGCGGAGTGGGTTTGGGTCTAGCGGAGTGGGTTTGGGTCTAGCCGAGTGGGTTTGGATCTAGCCGAGTGGGTTTGGGTCTAGTGGACTGGGTTTGGGTGTAGCCGAGTGGGTTTGGGTCTAGCCGAGTGGGTTTGGGTCTAGCCGAGTGGGTTTGGGTCCAGCCGAGTGGGTTTGGGTCTAGCCGAGTGGGTTTGGGTCAAGCCGAGTGGGTTTGGGACTAGCCGTGTGGGTTTTGGTCTAGCCGAGTGAGTTTGGGTCTAGCCGAGTGGGTTTGGGTCTAGCCGAGTGGGTTTGGGTCTAGCCGAGTGGGTTTGGGTCTGGCGGAGTGGGTTTGGGTCTAGCCGAGTGGGTTTGGGTCTAGCCGAGTGGGTTTGGGTCTAGCGGAGTGGGTTTGGGTCTAGCCAAGTGGGTTTGGGTCTAGCCGAGTCGGTTTGGGTCTAGCGGAGTGGGTTTGGGTTTAGCGGAATGGGTTTGGGTCTAGCCGAGTGGGTTTGGGTCTAGCCGAGTGGGTTTGGGTCTAGCCGAGTGGGTTTGGGTCTAGCCGAGTGGGTTTGTGGCTACCCGAGTGGGTTTGTGTCTAGCCGAGTGGGTTTGGGTCTAGCTGAGTGGCTCGGGGTCTAGCCGAGTGGGTTTGGGTCTAGCCGAGTGGGTTTGGGTCTAGCCGAATGGGTTTGGGTCTTGCCGTGTGGGTTTGGGTCTAGCCGAGTGGGTTTGTGTCTAGTGCAGTGGGTTTGGGTGTAGCCGAGTGGGTTTGGGTCGACTTGAGTGGGGTTGGGTCTAGCCGAGTGGGTTTGGGTCCTGCCGAGTGGGTTTGGGTCTAGCCGAGTGCGTTTGGGTCTAGGCGAGTTGGTTTGGGTCAAGCCGAGTGGGTTTGAGTCCAGCCGAGTGGGTTTGGGTCTAGCCGATTGGGCTTGGGTGTAGCCGAGTGGGTTTGGGTGTGGCCGAGTGGGTGTGGGTCTAGCGGAGTGGGTTTGCGTCTAGCGGAGTGGGTTTGGGTCTAGCCGAGTGGGTTTGGGTCTAGCGGAGTGGGTTTGGATCTAGCCGAGTGGGTTTGGGTCTAGCCGAGTGGGTTTGGATCTAGCCGAGTGGGTTTGGGTCAAGCCGTGTGTGTTTGGGTCTGGCCGAGTGGGTTTGGGTCTAGTGGACTGGGTTTGGGTGTAGCCAAGTGGGTTTTGGTCTAGCGGAGTGTGTTTGGGTGTAGCCGAGTGGGTTTGGGTCTAGCCGAGTGGGTTTGGGTCTAGCCGAGTGGGTTTGGGTCTAGCCGAGTGGGTTTGGGTCTGGCCGAGTGGGTTTGGGTCTAGCGGAGTGGGTTTGGGTCTAGCCGAGTGGGTTTGGGTCTAGCCGAGTGGGTTTGGGTCTAGCCGAGTGGGTTTGGGTCTAGCCGAGTGGGTTTGGGTCTAGCCGAGTGGGTTTGGGTGTAGCCGAGTGGGTTTGGGTGTAGCCGAGTGGGTGTGGGTCTAGCGGAGTGGGTTTGGGTCTAGCGGAGTGGGTTTGGGTCTAGCCGAGTGGATTTGGGTCTTGCGGAGTGGGTTCGGGTCTAGCTGAGTGGGTTTGGGTCTAGCGGAGTGGGTTTGGGTCTAGCCAAGTGGGTTTGGGTCCAGCTGAGTGGGTTTGGGTGTAGCCAAGTGGGTTTTGGTCTAGCGGAGTGTGTTTGGGTGTAGCCGAGTGGGTTTGGGTCTAGCCGAGTGGGTTTGGGTCTAGCCGAGTGGGTTTGGGTCTAGCCGAGTGGGTTTGGGTCTGGCCGAGTGGGTTTGGGTCTAGCGGAGTGGGTTTGGGTCTAGCCGAGTGGGTTTGGGTCTAGCCGAGTGGGTTTGGGTCTAGCCGAGTGGGTTTGGGTCTAGCCGAGTGGGTTTGGGTCTAGCCGAGTGGGTTTGGGTGTAGCCGAGTGGGTTTGGGTGTAGCCGAGTGGGTGTGGGTCTAGCGGAGTGGGTTTGGGTCTAGCGGAGTGGGTTTGGGTCTAGCCGAGTGGATTTGGGTCTTGCGGAGTGGGTTCGGGTCTAGCTGAGTGGGTTTGGGTCTAGCGGAGTGGGTTTGGGTCTAGCCGAGTGGGTTTGGGTCCAGCTGAGTGGGTTTGGGTCTAGCCGAGTGGGTTTGGTTTTGCCGAGTGGGATTGGGTCTAGCCGAGTGGGTTTGGGTCTAGCCGAGTGGGTTTGGGTCTAGCCGAGTGTGTTTGGGTCTAGCCGAGTGGGTTTGGGTCTAGCCGAGTGGGTTTGGGTCTAGCCGAGTGGGTTTGGGTCTACCCGAGTGGGTTTGTGTCTAGCCGAGTGGGTTTGGGTCTAGCCGAGTAGGTTTGAGTCCAGCCGAGTGGGTTTGGGTCTAGACGAGTGGGTTTGGGTCTAGCCGAGTGGGTTTGGGTCTAGCCGAGTGGGTTTGGTTTTGCCGAGTGGGATTGGGTCTAGCCGAGTGGGTTTGGGTCTAGCCGAGTGGGTTTGGGTCTAGCCGAGTGTGTTTGGGTCTAGCCGAGTGGGTTTGGGTCTAGCCGAGTGGGTTTGGGTCTAGCCGAGTGGGTTTGGGTCTACCCGAGTGGGTTTGTGTCTAGCCGAGTGGGTTTGGGTCTAGCCGAGTAGGTTTGAGTCCAGCCGAGTGGGTTTGGGTCTAGACGAGTGGGTTTGGGTCTAGCCGAGTGGGTTTGGGTCTAGCCGAGTGGGTTTGGGTCTAGCCGAGTGGGTTTAGGTCTAGCCGAGTGGGTTTGGGTCCAGCCGAGTGGGTTTGGGTCTAGCCGAGTGGGTTTGGGTCTAGCCGAGTGGGTTTAGGTCTAGCCGAGTGGGTTTGGGTCCAGCCGAGTGGGTTTGGGTCTAGCCGAATGGGTTTGGGTCTAGCCAAGTGGGTTTTGGTCTCGCCGAGTGGGTTTGGATCTAGCCGAGTGGGTGTGAGTCTAGCCGAGTGGGTCTGGGTCTAGCCGAGTGGGTTTGGGTCTAGCCGAGTGGGTTTGGGTCTAGCCGAGTGGGTTTGGGTCCAGCCGAGTGGGTTTGGGTCTAGCCGAGTGGGTTTGGGTCTAGCCGAGTGGGTTTGGGTCTAGCCGAGTGGGTTTGGGTCTGGCCGAGTGGGTTTGGGTCTAGCCGAGTGGGTTTGGGTCTAGCCGAGTGGGTTTGTGTCTACCCGAGTGGGTTTGTGTCTAGCCGAGTGGGTTTGGGTCTGTCTGAGTGGCTCTGGGTCTAGCCGAGTGGGTTTGGGTCTAGCCGAGTGGGTTTGGGTCTAGCCGAATGGGTTTGGGTCTAGCCGAGTGGGTTTGGGTCTAGCCGAGTGGGTTTGGGTCTAGCCGAATGGGATTGGGTCTAGCCGAGTGGGTTTGGGTCTAGCCGAGTGGGTTTGGGTCTAGTGGTGTGGATTTGGATCTAGCCGAGTGGGTTTGGGTCTAGCCGAGTGGGTTTGCGTCTAGGCGAGTGGGTTTGTGTCTAGCCGAGTGGGTTTGGGTCTAGCCGAGTTGGTTTGGGTCAAGCCGAGTGGGTTTGAGTCCAGCCGAGTGGGTTTGGGTCTAGCCGATTGGGCTTCGGTGTAGCCGAGTGGGTTTGGGTGTGGCCGAGTGGGTGTGGGTCTAGCGGAGTGGGTTTGCGTCTAGCGGAGTGGGTTTGGGTCTAGCCGAGTGGGTTTGGGTCTAGCGGAGTGGGTTTGGATCTGGCCGAGTGGGTTTGGGTCTAGCCGAGTGGGTTTGGATCTAGCCGAGTGGGTTTGGGTCAAGCCGTGTGTGTTTGGGTCTGGCCGAGTGGGTTTGGGTCTAGTGGACTGGGTTTGGGTGTAGCCAAGTGGGTTTTGGTCTAGCGGAGTGTGTTTGGGTGTAGCCGAGTGGGTTTGGGTCTAGCCGAGTGGGTTTGGGTCTAGCCGAGTGGGTTTGGGTCTAGCCGAGTGGGTTTGGGTCTGGCCGAGTGGGTTTGGGTCTAGCGGAGTGGGTTTGGGTCTAGCCGAGTGGGTTTGGGTCTAGCCGAGTGGGTTTGGGTCTAGCCGAGTGGGTTTGGGTCTAGCCGAGTGGGTTTGGGTCTAGCCGAGTGGGTTTGGGTGTAGCCGAGTGGGTTTGGGTGTAGCCGAGTGGGTGTGGGTCTAGCGGAGTGGGTTTGGGTCTAGCGGAGTGGGTTTGGGTCTAGCCGAGTGGATTTGGGTCTTGCGGAGTGGGTTCGGGTCTAGCTGAGTGGGTTTGGGTCTAGCGGAGTGGGTTTGGGTCTAGCCGAGTGGGTTTGGGTCCAGCTGAGTGGGTTTGGGTCTAGCCGAGTGGGTTTGGTTTTGCCGGGTGGGATTGGGTCTAGCCGAGTGGGTTTGGGTCTAGCCGAGTGGGTTTGGGTCTAGCCGAGTGTGTTTGGGTCTAGCCGAGTGGGTTTGGGTCTAGCCGAGTGGGTTTGGGTCTAGCCGAGTGGGTTTGGGTCTACCCGAGTGGGTTTGTGTCTAGCCGAGTGGGTTTGGGTCTAGCCGAGTAGGTTTGAATCCAGCCGAGTGGGTTTGGGTCTAGACGAGTGGGTTTGGGTCTAGCCGAGTGGGTTTGGGTCTAGCCGAGTGGGTTTGGGTCTAGCCGAGTGGGTTTGTGTGTAGCCGAGTGGGTTTGGGTGTAGCCGAGTGGGTGTGGGTCTAGCGCAGTGGGTTTGGGTCTAGCGGAGTGGGTTTGGGTCTAGCCGAGTGGGTTTGGGTCTTGCGGAGTGGGTTTGGGTCTAGCCGAGTGGGTTTGGGTCTAGCCGTGTGGGTTTGGGTCTAGCCGGGTGGGTTTGGGTCTAGTGCACTGGGTTTGGGTGAAGCCGAGTGGGTTTGGTTTTGCCGAGTGGGTTTGGGTCTAGCCGAGTGGGTTTGGGTCTAGCCGAGTGAGTTTGGGTCTAGCCGAGTGTGTTTGGGTCTAGCCGAGTGGGTTTGGGTCTAGCCGAGTGGGTTTGGGTCTAGCCGAGTGGGTTTGGGTCTACCCGAGTGGGTTTGTGTATAGCCGAGTGGGTTTGGGTCTAGCCGAGTAGGTTTGAGTCCAGCCGAGTGGGTTTGGGTCTAGACGAGTGGGTTTGGGTCTAGCCGAGTGGGTTTGGGTCTAGCCGAATGGGTTTGGGTCTAGCCGAGTGGGTTTGGGTGTAGCCGAGTGGGTTTGGGTGTAGCCGAGTGGGTGTGGGTCTAGCGGAGTGGGTTTGGGTCTAGCGGAGTGGGTTTGGATCTAGCCGAGTGGGTTTGGGTCTTGCGGAGTGGGTTTGGGTCTTGCCGAGTGGGTTTGGGTCTAGCCGAGTGGGTTTGGATCTAGCTGATTGGGTTTGGGTCTAGCCGAGTGGGTTTGGGTCTAGCCGTGTGGGTTTGGGTCTAGCCGGGTGGGTTTGGGACTAGTGGACTGGGTTTGGGTGTAGCCGAGTGGGTTTGCGTCTAGCCGAGTGGGTTTGGGTCTAGACGAGTGGGTGTGGGTCCAGCCGAGTGGGTTTGGGTCTAGCCGAGTGGGTTTGAGTCCAGCCGAGTGGGTTTGGGTCTAGACGAGTGGGTTTGGGTCTAGCCGAGTGGGTTTGGGTCTAGCCGAGTGGGTTTGGGTCTAGCCGAGTGGGTTTGGGTGTAGCCGAGTGGGTTTGGGTCTAGCCGAGTGGGTTTGGGTCTAGCCGAGTGGGTTGGTGTCTAGCCGAGTGGGTTTGGGACTAGCGGAGTGGGTTTGGGTCTTGCCGAGTGGGTTTGGGTCTAGACCAGTGGGTTTGGGTCTAGCCGAGTGGATTTGGGTCGAGCCGAGTGGGTTTGGATCTAGCCGAGTGGGTTTGGGTCTAGCCGAGTGGGTTTGGGTCTAGCAGAGGGGGTTTGGGACTAGCCGAGTGGGTATGGCTCCAGCCGAGTGGGTTTGGGTCTAGCCGAGTGGGTTTGGGTCTAGCCGAGGGGGTTTGGGTCTAGCCGAGTGGGTTTGGGCCAAGCCGAGTGGGTTTGGGTCTAGCCGAGTGGGTTTGGGTCTAGCCGAGTGGGTTTGGGACAAGCCGAGTGGGTTTGGCTCTAGCGGAGTGGGTTTGGGTCTAGCGGAGTGGGTTTGGGTCTAGCGGAGTGGGTTTGGGTCTAGCCGAGTGGGTTTGGATCTAGCCGAGTGGGTTTGGGTCTAGTGGACTGGGTTTGGGTGTAGCCGAGTGGGTTTGGGTCTAGCCGAGTGGGTTTGGGTCTAGCCGAGTGGGTTTGGGTCCAGCCGAGTGGGTTTGGGTCTAGCCGAGTGGGTTTGGGTCAAGCCGAGTGGGTTTGGGACTAACCGTGTGGGTTTTGGTCTAGCCGAGTGAGTTTGGGTCTAGCCGAGTGGGTTTGGGTCTAGCCGAGTGGGTTTGGGTCTAGCCGAGTGGGTTTGGGTCTGGCGGAGTGGGTTTGGGTGTAGCCGAGTGGGTTTGGGTCTAGCCGAGTGGGTTTGGGTCTAGCGGAGTGGGTTTGGGTCTAGCCAAGTGGGTTTGGGTCTAGCCGAGTCGGTTTGGGTCTAGCGGAGTGGGTTTGGGTTTAGCGGAATGGGTTTGGGTCTAGCCGAGTGGGTTTGGGTCTAGCCGAGTGGGTTTGGGTCTAGCCGATTGGGTTTGGGTCTAGCCGAGTGGGTTTGTGTCTACCCGAGTGGGTTTGTGTCTAGCCGAGTGGGTTTGGGTCTAGCTGAGTGGCTCGGGGTCTAGCCGAGTGGGTTTGGGTCTAGCCGAGTGGGTTTGGGTCTAGCCGAATGGGTTTGGGTCTTGCCGTGTGGGTTTGGGTCTAGCCGAGTGGGTTTGTGTCTAGTGCAGTGGGTTTGGGTGTAGCCGAGTGGGTTTGCGTCGACTTGAGTGGGGTTGGGTCTAGCCGAGTGGGTTTGGGTCCTGCCGAGTGGGTTTGGGTCCAGCCGAGTGCGTTTGGGTCTAGCCGAGTGGGTTTGGGTCTAGCCGAGTGGGTTTGGGTCTAGCCGAGTGGGTTTGGGTCTAGCCGAGTGGGTTTTGGTCTAGCCGAGTGGGTTTGGGTCTAGCCGAGTGGGTTTGGGTCTAGCCGAGTGGGTCTGGGTCTAGTCTAGTGGGTTTGGGTCTAGCCGAGTGGGTTTGGGTCTAGCCGAGTGGGTTTGGGTCTAGCCGAGTGGGTTTGGGTCTAGCCGAGTGGGTTTGCGTCTAGCCGAGTGGGTTTGTGTCTAGCCGAGTGGGTTTGGGTCTAGCTGAGTGGCTCTGGGTCTAGCCGATTGGGTTTGGGTCTAGCCGAGTGGGTTTGGGTCTAGCCGAATGGGTTTGGGTCTTGCTGTGTGGGTTTGGGTCTAGCCGAGTGTGTTTGTGTCTAGTGCAGTGGGTTTGTGTGTAGCCGAGTGGGTTTGGGTCGAACTGACTGGGTTTGGGTCCAGCCGAGTGGGTTTGGGTCCAGCCGAGTGGGTTTCGGTCCAGCCGAGTGGGTTTGGGTCTAGCCGAGTGGGTTTGGGTCTAGCGGAGTGGGTTTGGGTCTAGCCGATTGGGTTTGGGTCTAGCCGAGTGGGTTTAGGTCTTGCCGAGTGTGTTTGGTTCTAGCCGACTGGGTTTGGGTCTAGCCGAGTGGGTTTGGGTCTAGCCGAGTGGGTTTTGGTCTAGCCGAGTGGGTTTGGGTCTAGCCGAGTGGGTTTGGGTCTAGCCGAGTGGGTTTGGGTCTAGCCGAGTGGGTTTGGGTCTAGCCGAGTGGGTTTTGGTCTAGCCGAGTGGGTTTGGGTCTAGCCGAGTGGGTTTGGGTCTAGCCGAGTGGGTCTGGGTCTAGTCTAGTGGGTTTGGGTCTAGCCGAGTGGGTTTGGGTCTAGCCGAGTGGGTTTGGGTCTAGCCGAGTGGGTTTGGGTCTAGCCGAGTGGGTTTGCGTCTAGCCGAGTGGGTTTGTGTCTAGCCGAGTGGGTTTGGGTCTAGCTGAGTGGCTCTGGGTCTAGCCGATTGGGTTTGGGTCTAGCCGAGTGGGTTTGGGTCTAGCCGAATGGGTTTGGGTCTTGCTGTGTGGGTTTGGGTCTAGCCGAGTGTGTTTGTGTCTAGTGCAGTGGGTTTGTGTGTAGCCGAGTGGGTTTGGGTCGAACTGACTGGGTTTGGGTCCAGCCGAGTGGGTTTGGGTCCAGCCGAGTGGGTTTCGGTCCAGCCGAGTGGGTTTGGGTCTAGCCGAGTGGGTTTGGGTCTAGCGGAGTGGGTTTGGGTCTAGCCGATTGGGTTTGGGTCTAGCCGAGTGGGTTTAGGTCTTGCCGAGTGTGTTTGGTTCTAGCCGACTGGGTTTGGGTCTAGCCGAGTGGGTTTGGGTCTAGCCGAGTGGGTTTTGGTCTAGCCGAGTGGGTTTGGGTCTAGCCGAGTGGGTTTGGGTCTAGCCGAGTGGGTTTGGGGCTAGCCGTGTGGGTTTGGGTCTAGCCGAGTGGGTTTGGGTCTAGCTGAGTCAGTTTGGGTCTCGCCGAGTGGGTTTGGGACTAACCGTGTGGGTTTGTGTCTAGCCGAGTGGGTTTGGGTCTAGCCGAGTGGGTTTGGGTCTAGCCGAGTGGGTTTGGGTCTAGCCGAGTGGGTTTGGGTCTAGCCGAGTGGGTTTGGGTCTAGCCGAATGGGATTGGGTCTAGCCGAGTGGGTTTGGGTCTAGCCGAGTGGGTTTGGGTCTAGTGGTGTGGGTTTGGATCTAGCCGAGTGGGTTTGGGTCTAGCCGAGTGGGTTTGCGTCTAGGCGAGTCCGTTTGTGTCTAGCCGAGTGGGTTTGGGTCTAGCCGAGTGGGTTTGGGTCAAGCCGAGTGGGTTTGAGTCCAGCCGAGTGGGTTTGGGTCTAGCCGATTGGGCTTGGGTGTAGCCGAGTGGGTTTGGGTGTGGCCGAGTGGGTGTGGGTCTAGCGGAGTGGGTTTGCGTCTAGCGGAGTGGGTTTGGGTCTAGCGGAGTGGGTTTGGGTCTAGCGGAGTGGGTTTGGATCTAGCCGAGTGGGTTTGGGTCTAGCCGAGTGGGTTTGGATCTAGCCGAGTGGGTTTGGGTCAAGCCGTGTGTGTTTGGGTCTGGCCGAGTGGGTTTGGGTCTAGTGGACTGGGTTTGGGTGTAGCCAAGTGGGTTTTGGTCTAGCGGAGTGTGTTTGGGTGTAGCCGAGTGGGTTTGGGTCTAGCCGAGTGGGTTTGGGTCTAGCCGAGTGGGTTTGGGTCTAGCCGAGTGGGTTTGGGTCTGGCCGAGTGGGTTTGGGTCTAGCGGAGTGGGTTTGGGTCTAGCCGAGTGGGTTTGGGTCTAGCCGAGTGGGTTTAGGTCTAGCCGAGTGGGTTTGGGTCTAGCCGAGTGGGTTTGGGTCTAGCCGAGTGGGTTTGGGTGTAGCCGAGTGGGTTTGGGTGTAGCCGAGTGGGTGTGGGTCTAGCGGAGTGGGTTTGGGTCTAGCGGAGTGGGTTTGGGTCTAGCCGAGTGGATTTGGGTCTTGCGGAGTGGGTTCGGGTCTAGCTGAGTGGGTTTGGGTCTAGCGGAGTGGGTTTGGGTCTAGCCGAGTGAGTTTGGGTCTAGCCGAGTGTGTTTGGGTCTAGCCGAGTGGGTTTGGGTCTAGCCGAGTGGGTTTGGGTCTGGCGGAGTGGGTTTGGGTCTAGCCGAGTGGGTTTGGGTCTAGCCGAGTGGGTTTGGGTCTAGCGGAGTGGGTTTGGGTCTAGCCAAGTGGGTTTGGGTCTAGCCGAGTCGGTTTGGGTCTAGCGGAGTGGGTTTGGGTTTAGCGGAATGGGTTTGGGTCTAGCCGAGTGGGTTTGGGTCTAGCCGAGTGGGTTTGGGTCTAGCCGAGTGGGTTTGGGTCTAGCCGAGTGGGTTTGTGTCTACCCGAGTGGGTTTGTGTCTAGCCGAGTGGGTTTGGGTCTAGCTGAGTGGCTCGGGGTCTAGCCGAGTGGGTTTGGGTCTAGCCGAGTGGGTTTGGGTCTAGCCGAATGGGTTTGGGTCTTGCCGTGTGGGTTTGGGTCTAGCCGAGTGGGTTTGTGTCTAGTGCAGTGGGTTTGGGTGTAGCCGAGTGGGTTTGGGTCGACTTGAGTGGGGTTGGGTCTAGCCGAGTGGGTTTGGGTCCTGCCGAGTGGGTTTGGGTCCAGCCGAGTGCGTTTGGGTCTAGCCGAGTGGGTTTGGGTCTAGCCGAGTGGGTTTGGGTCTAGCCGAGTGGGTTTGGGTCTAGCCGAGTGGGTTTTCGTCTAGCCGAGTGGGTTTGGGTCTAGCCGAGTGGGTTTGGGTCTAGCCGAGTGGGTCTGGGTCTAGTCTAGTGGGTTTGGGTCTAGCCGAGTGGGTTTGGGTCTAGCCGAGTGGGTTTGGGTCTAGCCGAGTGGGTTTGGGTCTAGCCGAGTGGGTTTGCATCTAGCCGAGTGGGTTTGGGTCTAGCCAAGTGGGTTTGGGTCTAGCCGAGTGGGTTTGGGTCTAGCCGAGTGGGTTTGTGTCTACCCGAGTGGGTTTGTGTCTAGCCGAGTGGGTTTGGGTCTAGCTGAGTGGCTCTGGGTCTAGCCGATTGGGTTTGGGTCTAGCCGAGTGGGTTTGGGTCTAGCCGAATGGGTTTGGGTCTTGCCGTGTGGGTTTGGGTCTAGCCGAGTGTGTTTGTGTCTAGTGCAGTGGGTTTGTGTGTAGCCGAGTGGGTTTGGGTCGAACTGAGTGGGTTTGGGTCCAGCCGAGTGGGTTTGGGTCCAGCCGAGTGGGTTTCGGTCCAGCCGAGTGGGTTTGGGTCTAGCCGAGTGGGTTTGGGTCTAGCGAAGTGGGTTTGGGTCTAGCCGATTGGGTTTGGGTCTAGCCGAGTGGGTTTAGGTCTTGCCGAGTGTGTTTGGTTCTAGCCGACTGGGTTTGGGTCTAGCCGAGTGGGTTTGGGTCTAGCGGAGTGGGTTTTGGTCTAGCCGAGTGGGTTTGGGTCTAGCCGAGTGGGTTTGGGTCTAGCCGAGTGGGTTTGGGGCTAGCCGTGTGGGTTTGGGTCTAGCCGAGTGGGTTTGGGTCTAGCTGAGTCAGTTTGGGTCTCGCCGAGTGGGTTTGGGACTAACCGTGTGGGTTTGTGTCTAGCCGAGTGGGTTTGGGTCTAGCCGAGTTGGTTTGGGTCTAGCCGAGTGGGTTTGGGTCTAGCCGAGTGGGTTTGGGTATAGCCGAGTGGGTTTGTGTCTAGGCGAGTGGGTTTGGGTCTAGCCGAGTGGGTTTGGGACTAGCCGAGTGGGTTTGGGTCTAGCCTAGTGGGTTTGGGTCTGGCGGAGTGGGTTTGTGTTTAGCGGAGTGGGTTTGGGTCTAGCCGAGTGGGTTTGGGTCTAGCCGATTGGGTTTGGGTCCAGCCGTGTGGGTTTGGGTCTAGCCGAGTGGGTTTGGGTCTAGCCGAGTGGGTTTGGGTCTAGCCGAGTGGGTTTGGGTCCAGCCGAGTGGGTTTGGGTCTAGCCGAGTGGGTTTGGGTCTAGCCGAGTGGGTTTGGGTCTAGCCGAGTGGGTTTGGGTCTAGCCGCGTGGGTTTGGGTCTGGCCGAGTGGGTTTGGGTCTAGCCGAGTGGGTTTGGGTCTAGCGGAGTGGGTTTGGGTCTAGCCGAGTGGGTTTGGGTCTAGCCGAGTGGGTTTGGGTCTAGCCGAGTGGGTTTGGGTCTAGCCGAGTGGGTTTGGGTCTAGCCGAGTGGGTTTGGGTGTAGCCGAGTGGGTTTGGGTGTAGCCGAGTGGGTGTGGGTCTAGCGGAGTGGGTTTGGGTCTAGCGGAGTGGGTTTGGGTCTAGCTGAGTGGATTTGGGTCTTGCGGAGTGGGTTCGGGTCTAGCTGAGTGGGTTTGGGTCTAGCGGAGTGGGTTTGGGTCTAGCCGAGTGGGTTTGGGTCCAGCTGAGTGGGTTTGGGTCTAGCCGAGTGGGTTTCGTTTTGCCGAGTGGGATTGGGTCTAGCCGAGTGGGTTTGGGTCTAGCCGAGTGGGTTTGGGTCTAGCCGAGTGTGTTTGGGTCTAGCCGAGTGGGTTTGGGTCTAGCTGAGTGGGTTTGGGTCTAGCCGAGTGGGTTTGGGTCTACCCGAGTGGGTTTGTGTCTAGCCGAGTGGGTTTGGGTCTAGCCGAGTAGGTTTGAGTCCAGCCGAGTGGGTTTGGGTCTAGACGAGTGGGTTTGGGTCTAGCCGAGTGGGTTTGGGTCTAGCCGAGTGGGTTTGGGTCTAGCCGAGTGGGTTTGTGTGTAGCCGAGTGGGTTTGGGTGTAGCCGAGTGGGTGTGGGTCTAGCGCAGTGGGTTTGGGTCTAGCGGAGTGGGTTTGGGTCTAGCCGAGTGGGTTTGGGTCTTGCGGAGTGGGTTTGGGTCTAGCCGAGTGGGTTTGGGTCTAGCCGAGTGTGTTTGTGTCTAGTGCAGTGGGTTTGTGTGTAGCCGAGTGGGTTTGGGTCGAACTGAGTGGGTTTGGGTCCAGCCGAGTGGGTTTGGGTCCAGCCGAGTGGGTTTCGGTCCAGCCGAGTGGGTTTGGGTCTAGCCGAGTGGGTTTGGGTCTAGCGAAGTGGGTTTGGGTCTAGCCGATTGGGTTTGGGTCTAGCCGAGTGGGTTTAGGTCTTGCCGAGTGTGTTTGGTTCTAGCCGACTGGGTTTGGGTCTAGCCGAGTGGGTTTGGGTCTAGCCGAGTGGGTTTTGGTCTAGCCGAGTGGGTTTGGGTCTAGCCGAGTGGGTTTGGGTCTAGCCGAGTGGGTTTGGGGCTAGCCGTGTGGGTTTGGGTCTAGCCGAGTGGGTTTGGGTCTAGCTGAGTCAGTTTGGGTCTCGCCGAGTGGGTTTGGGACTAACCGTGTGGGTTTGTGTCTAGCCGAGTGGGTTTGGGTCTAGCCGAGTTGGTTTGGGTCTAGCCGAGTGGGTTTGGGTCTAGCCGAGTGGGTTTGGGTATAGCCGAGTGGGTTTGTGTCTAGGCGAGTGGGTTTGGGTCTAGCCGAGTGGGTTTGGGACTAGCCGAGTGGGTTTGGGTCTAGCCTAGTGGGTTTGGGTCTGGCGGAGTGGGTTTGTGTTTAGCGGAGTGGGTTTGGGTCTAGCCGAGTGGGTTTGGGTCTAGCCGATTGGGTTTGGGTCCAGCCGTGTGGGTTTGGGTCTAGCCGAGTGGGTTTGGGTCTAGCCGAGTGGGTTTGGGTCTAGCCGAGTGGGTTTGGGTCCAGCCGAGTGGGTTTGGGTCTAGCCGAGTGGGTTTGGGTCTAGCCGAGTGGGTTTGGGTCTAGCCGAGTGGGTTTGGGTCTAGCCGCGTGGGTTTGGGTCTGGCCGAGTGGGTTTGGGTCTAGCCGAGTGGGTTTGGGTCTAGCGGAGTGGGTTTGGGTCTAGCCGAGTGGGTTTGGGTCTAGCCGAGTGGGTTTGGGTCTAGCCGAGTGGGTTTGGGTCTAGCCGAGTGGGTTTGGGTCTAGCCGAGTGGGTTTGGGTGTAGCCGAGTGGGTTTGGGTGTAGCCGAGTGGGTGTGGGTCTAGCGGAGTGGGTTTGGGTCTAGCGGAGTGGGTTTGGGTCTAGCTGAGTGGATTTGGGTCTTGCGGAGTGGGTTCGGGTCTAGCTGAGTGGGTTTGGGTCTAGCGGAGTGGGTTTGGGTCTAGCCGAGTGGGTTTGGGTCCAGCTGAGTGGGTTTGGGTCTAGCCGAGTGGGTTTCGTTTTGCCGAGTGGGATTGGGTCTAGCCGAGTGGGTTTGGGTCTAGCCGAGTGGGTTTGGGTCTAGCCGAGTGTGTTTGGGTCTAGCCGAGTGGGTTTGGGTCTAGCTGAGTGGGTTTGGGTCTAGCCGAGTGGGTTTGGGTCTACCCGAGTGGGTTTGTGTCTAGCCGAGTGGGTTTGGGTCTAGCCGAGTAGGTTTGAGTCCAGCCGAGTGGGTTTGGGTCTAGACGAGTGGGTTTGGGTCTAGCCGAGTGGGTTTGGGTCTAGCCGAGTGGGTTTGGGTCTAGCCGAGTGGGTTTGTGTGTAGCCGAGTGGGTTTGGGTGTAGCCGAGTGGGTGTGGGTCTAGCGCAGTGGGTTTGGGTCTAGCGGAGTGGGTTTGGGTCTAGCCGAGTGGGTTTGGGTCTTGCGGAGTGGGTTTGGGTCTAGCCGAGTGGGTTTGGGTCTAGCCGAGTGGGTTTGGATCTAGCTGATTGGGTTTGGGTCTAGCCGAGTGGGTTTGGGTCTAGCCGTGTGGGTTTGGGTCTAGCCGGGTGGGTTTGGGTCTAGTGGACTGGGTTTGGGTGAAGCCGAGTGGGTTTGGTTTTGCCGAGTGGGTTTGGGTCTAGCCGAGTGGGTTTGGGTCTAGCCGAGTGAGTTTGGGTCTAGCCGAGTGTGTTTGGGTCTAGCCGAGTGGGTTTGGGTCTAGCCGAGTGGGTTTGGGTCTAGCCGAGTGGGTTTGGGTCTACCCGAGTGGGTTTGTGTCTAGCCGAGTGGGTTTGGGTCTAGCCGAGTAGGTTTGAGTCCAGCCGAGTGGGTTTGGGTCTAGACGAGTGGGTTTGGGTCTAGCCGAGTGGGTTTGGGTCTAGCCGAATGGGTTTGGGTCTAGCCGAGTGGGTTTGGGTGTAGCCGAGTGGGTTTGGGTGTAGCCGAGTGGGTGTGGGTCTAGCGGAGTGGGTTTGGGTCTAGCGGAGTGGGTTTGGGTCTAGCCGAGTGGGTTTGGGTCTTGCGGAGTGGGTTTGGGTCTTGCCGAGTGGGTTTGGGTCTAGCCGAGTGGGTTTGGATCTAGCTGATTGGGTTTGGGTCTAGCCGAGTGGGTTTGGGTCTAGCCGTGTGGGTTTGGGTCTAGCCGGGTGGGTTTGGGACTAGTGGACTGGGTTTGGGTGTAGCCGAGTGGGTTTGCGTCTAGCCGAGTGGGTTTGGGTCTAGACGAGTGGGTGTGGGTCCAGCCGAGTGGGTTTGGGTCTAGCCGAGTGGGTTTGAGTCCAGCCGAGTGGGTTTGGGTCTAGACGAGTGGGTTTGTGTCTAGCCGAGTGGGTTTGGGTCTAGCCGAGTGGGTTTGGGTCTAGCCGAGTGGGTTTGGGTGTAGCCGAGTGGGTTTGGGTCTAGCCGAGTGGGTTTGGGTCCAGCCGAGTGGGTTGGTGTCTAGCCGAGTGGGTTTGGGACTAGCGGAGTGGGTTTGGGTCTTGCCGAGTGGGTTTGGGTCTAGACCAGTGGGTTTGGGTCTAGCCGAGTGGATTTGGGTCGAGCCGAGTGGGTTTGGATCTAGCCGAGTGGGTTTGGGTCTAGCCGAGTGAGTTTAGGTCTAGCAGAGGGGGTTTGGGACTAGCCGAGTGGGTATGGCTCCAGCCGAGTGGGTTTGGGTCTAGCCGAGTGGGTTTGGGTCTAGCCGAGGGGGTTTGGGTCTAGCCGAGTGGGTTTGGGCCAAGCCGAGTGGGTTTGGGTCTAGCCGAGTGGGTTTGGGTCTAGCCGAGTGGGTTTGGGACAAGCCGAGTGGGTTTGGCTCTAGCGGAGTGGGTTTGGGTCTAGCGGAGTGGGTTTGGGTCTAGCGGAGTGGGTTTGGGTCTAGCCGAGTGGGTTTGGATCTAGCCGAGTGGGTTTGGGTCTAGCCGAGTGGGTTTGGGTCAAGCCGAGTGGGTTTGGGACTAGCCGTGTGGGTTTTGGTCTAGCCGAGTGAGTTTGGGTCTAGCCGAGTGGGTTTGGGTCTAGCCGAGTGGGTTTGGGTCTAGCCGAGTGGGTTTGGGTCTAGCGGAGTGGGTTTGGGTCTAGCCGAGTGGGTTTGGGTCTAGCCGAGTGGGTTTGGGTCTAGCGGAGTGGGTTTGGGTCTAGCCAAGTGGGTTTGGGTCTAGCCGAGTCGGTTTGGGTCTAGCGGAGTGGGTTTGGGTTTAGCGGAATGGGTTTGGGTCTAGCCGAGTGGGTTTGGGTCTCGCCGAGTGGGTTTGGGTCTAGCCGTGTGGGTTTGGGTCTAGCCGAGTGGGTTTGGGTCCAGCCGAGTGGGTTTGGGTCTAGCCGAGTAGGTTTGGGTCTAGCCGTGTGGGTTTGGGTCTACCCGAGTGGGTTTGTGTCTAGTGGAGTGGGTTTGGGTGTAGCCGAGTGGGTCTGGGTCGAACTGAGTGGGTTTGGGTCTAGCCGAGTGGGTTTGGGTCCAGCCGAGTGTGTTTGGGTCCAGCCGAGTGGGTTTGGTTCCAGCCGAGTGGGTTTGGGTCTAGCCAAGTGGGTTTGGGTCTAGCCGAGTGGTTTTGGGTCTAGCCGAGTGGGTTTGCGTCTAGCCGAGTGGATTTGGGTTTAGCCGAGTGGGTTTGGGTCTAGCGGAGTGGATTTGGGTCTAGCCAAATGGGTTTGGGTCTAGCCGAGTGGGTTTGGATCTAGCCGAGTGGGTTTGGGTCTAGCCGAATGGGATTGGGTCTAGCCGAGTGGGTTTGGGTCTAGCCGAGTGGGTTTGGGTCTAGTGGAGTGGGTTTGGATCTAGCCGAGTGGGTTTGGTTTTATCCGAGTGTGTTTGGGTCTAGCCGAGTGGATTTGGGTCTAGCCGAGTGGGTTTGGGTCTAGCCGAGAGCGTTTGTGTCTACCCGAGTGGGTTTGTGTCTAGCCGAGTGGGTTTGTGTCTAGCCGAGTGGGTTTGAGTCCAGCCGAGTGGGTTTGGGTCTACACGAGTGGGTTTGGGTCTCGCCGAGTGGGTTTGGGTCTAGCCGAGTGGGTTTGAGTCTAGCCGAGTGGGTTTGGGTGTAGCCGAGTGGGTTTGGGTGTAGCCGAGTGGGTGTGGGTCTAGCGGAGTGGGTTTGGGGCTAGCGGAGTGGGTTTGGGTCTAGCCGAGTGGGTTTGCGTCGAGCGGAGTGGGTTTGGGTCTAGCCGAGTGGGTTTGTGTCTAGCCGAGTGGGTTTGGATCTAGCTGAGCGGGTTTGGGTCTAGCCGAGTGGGTTTGGGTCTAGCCGTGTGGGTTTGTGTCTAGCCGGGTGGGTTTGGGTCTAGTGGACTGGGTTTGGGGGTAGCCGAGTGGGTTTGGGTCTAGCCGAGTGGGTTTGGGTCTAGACGAGTGGGTGTGGGTCCAGCCGAGTGGGTTTGGGTCTTGCCAAATGGGTTTGGGTCTAGCGGAGTGGGTTTGGGTGTAGCCGAATGGGTTTGGGTCTAGCCGAGTGGGTTTGGGTCTGGCCGAGTGGGTTAGTGTAAAGCTGAGTGGGTTTGGGACTACCCGAGTGGGTTTCGGTCTTGCCGAGTGGGTTTGGGTCAAGCCGAGTGGGTTTGGGTCTAGCCGAGTGGGTTTGGGTCGAGCCGAGTGGGTTTGGATCTAGCCGAGTGGGTTTGGGTCTAGCCGAGTGGGTTTGGGTCTAGCAGAGGGGGTTTGGGACTAGCCGAGTGGGTATGGCTCTAGCCGAGTGGGTTTGGGTCTAGCCGAGTGGGTTTGGGTCTAGCCGAGTGGGTTTGGGTCTAGCCGCGTGGGTTTGGGTCAAGCCGAGTGGGTTTGGGTCTAGCCGAGTGGGTTTGGGACTAGCCGAGTGGGTTTGGCTCTAGCGGAGTGGGTTTGGGTCTAGCGGAGTAGGTTTGGGTCTAGCGGAGTGGGTTTGGGACTAGCCGAGTGGGTTTGGGTCTAGCGGAGTGTGTTTGGGGCTAGCGGAGTGGGTTTGGGTCTAGCCAAGTGGGTTTGGGTCTAGCGGAGTGGGTTTGGGTCTAGCCGAGTGGGTTTGTGTCTAGCCGAGTGGGTTTGGGTCTAGACGAGTGGGTGTGGGTCCAGCCGAGTGGATTTGGGTCTAGCCAAGTGGGTTTGGGTCTAGCGGAGTGGGTTTGGGTGTAGCCGAGTGGGTTTGGGTCTAGCCGAGTGGGTTTGGGTCTGGCCGAGTGGGTTTGTGTCAAGCCGAGTGGGTTTGAGACTAGCCGAGTGGGTTTCGGTCTTGCCGAGTGGGTTTGGGTGAAGCCGAGTGGGTTTGGGTCTAGCCGAGTGGGTTTGGGTCGAGCCGAGTGGGTTTGGATCTAGCCGAGTGGGTTTGGGTCTAGCCGAGTGGGTCTGGGTCTATCCGAGTGGGTTTGGGTCTAGCCGAGTGGGTTTGTGTCTACCAGAGTGGGTTTGTGTCTAGCCGAGTGGGTTTGGGTCTAGCTGAGTGGCTCGGGGTCTAGCCGAGTGGGTTTGGGTCTAGCCGAGTGGGTTTGGGTCTAGCCGAGTGGGTTTGGGTCTAGCCGAGTGGGTTTTGGTCTAGCCGAGTGGGTTTGGGTCTAGCCAAGTGGGTTTGGGTCTAGCCGAGTGGGTCTGGGTCTAGTCTAGTGGGTTTGGGTCTAGCCGAGTGGGTTTGGGTCTCGCCGTGTGGGTTTGGGTCTAGCCGAGTGGGTTTGGGTCTAGCCGAGTGGGTTTGCATCTAGCCGAGTGGGTTTGGGTCTAGCCAAGTGGGTTTGGGTCTAGCCGAGTGGGTTTGGGTCTAGCCGAGTGGGTTTGTGTCTACCCGAGTGGGTTTGTGTCTAGCCGAGTGGGTTTGGGTCTAGCTGAGTGGCTCTGGGTCTAGCCGAGTGGGTTTGGGTCTAGCCGAGTGGGTTTGGGTCTAGCCGAATGGGTTTGGGTCTTGCCGTGTGGGTTTGGGTCTGGCCGAGTGTGTTTGTGTCTAGTGCAGTGGGTTTGGGTGTAGCCGAGTGGGTTTGGGTCGAACGGAGTGGGTTTGTGTCCAGCCAAGTGGGTTTGGGTCCAGCCGAGTGGGTTTCGGTCCAGCCGAGTGGGTTTGGGTCTAGCCGAGTGGGTTTGGGTCTAGCGGAGTGGGTTTGGGTCTAGCCGATTGGGTTTGGGTCTAGCCGAGTGGGTTTAGGTCTTGCCGAGTGTGTTTGGTTCTAGCCGAGTGGGTTTGGGTCTAGCCGAGTGGGTTTGGGTCTAGCCGAGTGGGTTTGGGTCTAGCCGAGTGGGTTTGGGTCTAGCCGAGTGGGTGTGGGTCCAGCCGAGTGGGTTTGGGGCTAGCCGTGTGGGTTTGGGTCTAGCCGAGTGGGTTTGGGTCTAGCTGAGTCAGTTTGGGTCTAGCCGAGTGGGTTTGGGACAAGCCGTGTGGGTTTGTGTCTAGCCGAGTGGGTTTGGGTCTAGCCGAGTGGGTTTGGGTCTAGCCGAGTGGGTTTGGGTCTAGCCGAGTGGGTTTGGGTATAGCCGAGTGGGTTTGTGTCTAGGCGAGTGGGTTTGGGTCTAGCCGAGTGGGTTTGGGACTAGCCGAGTGGGTTTGGGTCTAGCCTAGTGGGTTTGGGTCTAGCGGAGTGGGTTTGTGTTTAGCGGAGTGGGTTTGGGTCTAGCCGAGTGGGATTGGGTCTAGCCGATTGGGTTTGGGTCCAGCCGTGTGGGTTTGGGTCTAGCCGAGTGGGTTTGGGTCTAGCCGAGTGGGTTTGGGTCTAGCCGAGTGGGTTTGGGTCTAGCCGAATGGGTTTGGGTCTAGCCGTGTGGGTTTGGATCTAGCCGAGTGGGTTTGTGTCTAGTGGAGTGGGTTTGGGTGTAGCCGAGTGGGTTTGGGTCTAGCCGAGTGGGTTTTGGTCTATCCGAGTGGGTTTAGGTCTAGCCGAGTCGGTTTGGGTCCAGCCGAGTGGGTTTGGGTCTAGCCGAGTGGGTTTGGGACTAGCCGAGTGGGTTTGGCTCTAGCGGAGTGGGTTTGGGTCTAGCGGAGTAGGTTTGGGTCTAGCGGAGTGGGTTTGGGACTAGCCGAGTGGGTTTGGGTCTAGCGGAGTGTGTTTGGGGCTAGCGGAGTGGGTTTGGGTCTAGCCAAGTGGGTTTGGGTCTAGCGGAGTGGGTTTGGGTCTAGCCGAGTGGGTTTGGGTCTAGCCGAGTGGGTTTGGGTCTAGACGAGTGGGTGTGGGTCCAGCCGAGTGGATTTGGGTCTAGCCAAGTGGGTTTGGGTCTAGCGGAGTGGGTTTGGGTGTAGCCGAGTGGGTTTGGGTCTAGCCGAGTGGGTTTGGGTCTGGCCGAGTGGGTTTGTGTCAAGCCGAGTGGGTTTGAGACTAGCCGAGTGGGTTTCGGTCTTGCCGAGTGGGTTTGGGTGAAGCCGAGTGGGTTTGGGTCTAGCCGAGTGGGTTTGGGTCGAGCCGAGTGGGTTTGGATCTAGCCGAGTGGGTTTGGGTCTAGCCGAGTGGGTCTGGGTCTATCCGAGTGGGTTTGGGTCTAGCCGAGTGGGTTTGTGTCTACCAGAGTGGGTTTGTGTCTAGCCGAGTGGGTTTGGGTCTAGCTGAGTGGCTCGGGGTCTAGCCGAGTGGGTTTGGGTCTAGCCGAGTGGGTTTGGGTCTAGCCGAGTGGGTTTTGGTCTAGCCGAGTGGGTTTTGGTCTAGCCGAGTGGGTTTGGGTCTAGCCAAGTGGGTTTGGGTCTAGCCGAGTGGGTCTGGGTCTAGTCTAGTGGGTTTGGGTCTAGCCGAGTGGGTTTGGGTCTCGCCGTGTGGGTTTGGGTCTAGCCGAGTGGGTTTGGGTCTAGCCGAGTGGGTTTGCATCTAGCCGAGTGGGTTTGGGTCTAGCCAAGTGGGTTTGGGTCTAGCCGAGTGGGTTTGGGTCTAGCCGAGTGGGTTTGTGTCTACCCGAGTGGGTTTGTGTCTAGCCGAGTGGGTTTGGGTCTAGCTGAGTGGCTCTGGGTCTAGCCGAGTGGGTTTGGGTCTAGCCGAGTGGGTTTGGGTCTAGCCGAATGGGTTTGGGTCTTGCCGTGTGGGTTTGGGTCTGGCCGAGTGTGTTTGTGTCTAGTGCAGTGGGTTTGGGTGTAGCCGAGTGGGTTTGGGTCGAACGGAGTGGGTTTGTGTCCAGCCGAGTGGGTTTGGGTCCAGCCGAGTGGGTTTCGGTCCAGCCAAGTGGGTTTGGGTCTAGCCGAGTGGGTTTGGGTCTAGCGGAGTGGGTTTGGGTCTAGCCGATTGGGTTTGGGTCTAGCCGAGTGGGTTTAGGTCTTGCCGAGTGTGTTTGGTTCTAGCCGAGTGGGTTTGGGTCTAGCCGAGTGGGTTTGGGTCTAGCCGAGTGGGTTTGGTTCTAGCCGAGTGGGTTTGGGTCTAGCCGAGTGGGTGTGGGTCCAGCCGAGTGGGTTTGGGGCTAGCCGTGTGGGTTTGGGTCTAGCCGAGTGGGTTTGGGTCTAGCTGAGTCAGTTTGGGTCTAGCCGAGTGGGTTTGGGACAAGCCGTGTGGGTTTGTGTCTAGCCGAGTGGGTTTGGGTCTAGCCGAGTGGGTTTGGGTCTAGCCGAGTGGGTTTGGGTCTAGCCGAGTGGGTTTGGGTATAGCCGAGTGGGTTTGTGTCTAGGCGAGTGGGTTTGGGTCTAGCCGAGTGGGTTTGGGACTAGCCGAGTTGGTTTGGGTCTAGCCTAGTGGGTTTGGGTCTAGCGGAGTGGGTTTGTGTTTAGCGGAGTGGGTTTGGGTCTAGCCGAGTGGGATTGGGTCTAGCCGATTGGGTTTGGGTCCAGCCGTGTGGGTTTGGGTCTAGCCGAGTGGGTTTGGGTCTAGCCGAGTGGGTTTGGGTCTAGCCGAGTGGGTTTGGGTCTAGCCGAATGGGTTTGGGTCTAGCCGTGTGGGTTTGGATCTAGCCGAGTGGGTTTGTGTCTAGTGGAGTGGGTTTGGGTGTAGCCGAGTGGGTTTGGGTCTAGCCGAGTGGGTTTGGGTCTATCCGAGTGGGTTTAGGTCTAGCCGAGTCGGTTTGGGTCCAGCCGAGTGGGTTTGGGTCTAGCCGAATGGGTTTGGGTCTAGCCAAGTGGGTTTTGGTCTCGCCGAGTGGGTTTGGATCTAGCCGAGTGGGTGTGGGTCTAGCCGAGTGGGTCTGGGTCTAGCCGAGTGGGTTTGGGTCTAGCCGAGTGGGTTTGGGTCTAGCCGAGTGGGTTTGGGTCTAGCTGAGTGGGTTTGGGTCTAGCCGAGTGGGTTTGGGTCTAGCCGAGTGGGTTTGGGTCTAGCCGAGTGGGTTTGGTTCTAGCCGAGTGGGTTTGGGTCTAGCCGAGTGGGTTTGGGTCTAGCCGAGTGGGTTTGTGTCTAGCCGAGTGGGTTTGTGTCTAGCCGAGTGGGTTTGGGTCTATCTGAGTGGCTCTGGGTCTAGCCGAGTGGGTTTGGGTCTAGCCGAGTGGGTTTGGGTCTAGCCGAGTGGGTTTGGGTCCAGCCGAGTGGGTTTGGGGCTAGCCGTGTGGGTTTGGGTCTAGCCGAGTGGGTTTGGGTCTAGCTGAGTCAGTTTGGGTCTAGCCGAGTGGGTTTGGGACTAGCCGTGTGGGTTTGTGTCTAGCCGAGTGGGTTTGGGTCTAGCCGAGTGGGTTTGGGTGTAGCCGAGTGGGTTTGGGTCTAGCCGAGTGGGTTTGGGTATAGCCGAGTGGGTTTGTGTCTAGGCGAGTGGGTTTGGGTCTAGCCGAGTGGGTTTGGGACTAGCCGAGTGGGTTTGGGTCTAGCCTAGTGGGTTTGGGTCTAGCGGAGTGGGTTTGTGTTTAGCGGAGTGGGTTTGGGTCTAGCCGAGTGGGTTTCTGTCTAGCCGATTGGGTTTGGGTCCAGCCGTGTGGGTTTGGGTCTAGCCGAGTGGGTTTGGGTCTAGCCGAGTGGGTTTGGGTCTAGCCGAGTGGGTTTGGGTCTAGCCGAGTGGGTTTGGGTCTAGCCGTGTGGGTTTGGATCTAGCCGAGTGGGTTTGTGTCTAGTGGAGTGGGTTTGGGTGTAGCCGAGTGGGTTTGGGTCTAGCCGAGTGGGTTTGGGTTTAGCCGAGTGGGTTTAGGTCTAGCCGAGTGGGTTTGGGTCCAGCCCAGTGGGTTTGGGTCTAGCCGAATGGGTTTGGGTCTAGCCAAGTGGGTTTTGGTCTCGCCGAGTGGGTTTGGATCTAGCCGAGTGGGTGTGGGTCTAGCCGAGTGGGTCTGGGTCTAGCCGAGTGGGTTTGGGTCTAGCCGAGTGGGTTTGGGTCTAGCCGAGTGGGTTTGGGTCTAGCCGAGTGGGTTTGGGTGTAGCCGAGTGGGTTTGGGACTAGCCGAGTGGGTTTGGGTCTAGCCGAGTGGGTTTGGGTCTAGCCGAGTGGGTTTGGGTCTAGCCGAGTGGGTTTGGGTCTAGCCGAGTGGGTTTGGGTCTAGCCGAGTGGGTTTGTGTCTAGCCGAGTGGGTTTGTGTCTAGCCGAGTGGGTTTGGGTCTATCTGAGTGGCTCTGGGTCTAGCCGAGTGGGTTTGGGTCTAGCCGAGTGGGTTTGGGTCTAGCCGAATGGGTTTGGGTCTAGCCGAGTGGGTTTGGGTCTAGCCGAGTGGGTTTGGGTCTACCCGAATGGGATTGGGTCTAGCCGAGTGGGTTTGGGTCTAGCCGAGTGGGCTTGGGTCTAGTGGTGTGGGTTTGGATCTAGCCGAGTGGGTTTGGGTCTAGCCGCGTGGGTATGCGTCTAGCCGAGTGGGTTTGTGTCTCGCCGAGTGGGTTTGGGTCTAGCCGAGTGGGTTTGGGTCAAGCCGAGTAGGTTTGAGTCCAGCCGAGTGGGTTTGGGTCTAGCCGATTGGGCTTGGGTGTAGCCGAGTGGGTTTGGGTGTGGCCGAGTGGGTGTGGGTCTAGCGGAGTGGGTTTGCGTCTAGCGGAGTGGGTTTGGGTCTAGCCGAGTGGGTTTGGGTCTAGCGGAGTGGGTTTGGATCTAGCCGAGTGGGTTTGGGTTTAGCCGAGTGGGTTTGGATCTAGCCCAGTGGGTTTGGGTCAAGCCGTGTGTGTTTGGGTCTAGCCGAGTGGGTTTGGGTCTAGTGGACTGGGTTTGGGTGTAGCCAAGTGGGTTTTGGTCTAGCGGAGTGGGTTTGGGTGTAGCCGAGTGGGTTTGGGTCTAGCCGAGTGGGTTTGGGTCTAGCCGAGTGGGATTGGGTCTAGCCGAGTGGGTTTGGGTCTGGCCGAGTGGGTTTGGGTCTAGCGGAGTGGGTTTGGGTCTAGCCGAGTGGGTTTGGGTCCAGCTGAGTGGGTTTGGGTCTAGCCGAGTGGGTTTGGTTTTGCCGAGTGGGTTTGGGTCTAGCCGAGTGGGTTTGGGTCTAGCCGAGTGTGTTTGGGTCTAGCCGAGTGGGTTTGGGTCTAGCCGAGTGGGTTTGGGTCTAGCCGAGTGGGTTTGGGTCTACCCGAGTGGGTTTGTGTCTAGCCGAGTGGGTTTGGGTCTAGCCGAGTAGGTTTGGGTGTAGCCGAGTGGGTTTGGGTCTAGCGGAGTGGGTTTGGGTCTAGCCGAGTGGGTTTGGGTCCAGCTGAGTGGGTTTGGGTCTAGCCGAGTGGGTTTGGTTTTGCCGAGTGGGTTTGGGTCTAGCCGAGTGGGTTTGCGTCTAGCCGAGTGGGTTTGGGTCTAGCCGAGTGGGTTTGGGTCTAGCCGAGTGGGTTTGGGTCTAGCCGAGTGGGTTTGGGTCTAGCCGAGTGGGTTTGGGTCTAGCCGAGTGGGTTTGTGTCTAGCCGAGTGGGTTTGTGTCTAGCCGAGTGGGTTTGGGTCTATCTGAGTGGCTCTGGGTCTACCCGAGTGGGTTTGGGTCTAGCCGAGTGGGTTTGGGTCTAGCCGAATGGGTTTGGGTCTAGCCGAGTGGGTTTGGGACTAGCCGAGTGGGTTTGGGTCTACCCGAATGGGATTGGGTCTAGCCGAGTGGGTTTGGGTCTAGCCGAGTGGGTTTGGGTCTAGTGGTGTGGGTTTGGATCTAGCCGAGTGGGTTTGGGTCTAGCCGAGTGGGTATGCGTCTAGCCGAGTGGGTTGGTGTCTCGCCGAGTGGGTTTGGGTCTAGCCGAGTGGGTTTGGGTCAAGCCGAGTAGGTTTGAGTCCAGCCGAGTGGGTTTGGGTCTAGCCGATTGGGCTTGGGTGTAGCCGAGTGGGTTTGGGTGTGGCCGAGTGGGTGTGGGTCTAGCGGAGTGGGTTTGCGTCTAGCGGAGTGGGTTTGGGTCTAGCCGAGTGGGTTTGGGTCTAGCGGAGTGGGTTTGGATCTAGCCGAGTGGGTTTGGGTCTAGCCGAGTGGGTTTGGATCTAGCCGAGTGGGTTTGGGTCAAGCCGTGTGTGTTTGGGTCTAGCCGAGTGGGTTTGGGTCTAGTGGACTGGGTTTGGGTGTAGCCAAGTGGGTTTTGGTCTAGCGGAGTGGGTTTGGGTGTAGCCGAGTGGGTTTGGGTCTAGCCGAGTGGGTTTGGTTTTGCCGAGTGGGTTTGGGTCTAGCCGAGTGGGTTTGGGTCTAGCCGAGTAGGTTTGGGTGTAGCCGAGTGGGTTTGGGTCTAGCGGAGTGGGTTTGGGTCTAGCCGAGTGGGTCTGGGTCCAGCTGAGTGGGTTTGGGTCTAGCCGAGTGGGTTTGGTTTTGCCGAGTGGGTTTGGGTCTAGCCGAGTGGGTTTGGGTCTACCCGAGTGGGTTTGGGTGTAGCTGAGTGGGTTTGGGTGTAGCCGAGTGGGTGTGGGTCTAGCCGAGTGGGTTTGGGTCCAGCTGAGTGGGTTTGGGTCTAGCCGAGTGGGTTTGGTTTTGCCGAGTGGGATTGGGTCTAGCCGAGTGGGTTTGGGTCTAGCCGAGTGGGTTTGGGTCTAGCCGAGTGTGTTTGGGTCTAGCCGAGTGGGTTTGGGTCTTGCCGAGTGGGTTTGGGTCTAGCCGAGTGGGTTTGGGTCTACCCGAGTGGGTTTGTGTCTAGCCGAGTGGGTTTGGGTCTAGCCGAGTAGGTTTGAGTCCAGCCGAGTGGGTTTGGGTCTAGACGAGTGGGTTTGGGTCTAGCCGAGTGGGTTTGGGTCTAGCCGAGTGGGTTTGGGTCTAGCCGAGTGGGTTTGTGTGTAGCCGAGTGGGTTTGGGTGTAGCCGAGTGGGTGTGGGTCTAGCGCAGTGGGTTTGGGTCTAGCGGAGTGGGTTTGGGTCTAGCCGAGTGGGTTTGGGTCTTGCGGAGTGGGTTTGGGTCTAGCCGAGTGGGTTTGGGTCTAGCCGAGTGGGTTTGGATCTAGCTGATTGGGTTTGGGTCTAGCCGAGTGGGTTTGGGTCTTGCCGTGTGGGATTGGGTCTAGCCGGGTGGGTTTGGGTCTAGTGGACTGGGTTTGGGTGTAGCCGAGTGGGTTGGGGTCTAGCCGAGTGGGTTTGGGTCTAGACGAGTGGGTGTGGGTCCAGCCGAGTGGGTTTGGGTCTAGCCGAGTGGGTTTGAGTCCAGCCGAGTGGGTTTGGGTCTAGACGAGTGGGTTTGGGTGTAGCCGAGTGGGTTTGGGTCTAGCCGAGTGGGTTTGGGTCTAGCCGAGTGGGTTTGGGTGTAGCCGAGTGGGTTTGGGTGTAGCCGAGTGGGTGTGGGTCTAGCGGAGTGGGTTTGGGTCTAGCGGAGTGGGTTTGGGTCTAGCCGAGTGGGTTTGGGTCTAGCGGAGTGGGTTTGGGTCTAGCCGAGTGGGTTTGGGTCTAGCCGAGTGGGTTTGGATCTAGCTGATTGGGTTTGGGTCTAGCCGAGTGGGTTTGGGTCTAGCCGTGTGGGTTTGGGTCTAGCCGGGTGGGTTTGGGTCTAGTGGACTGGATTTGGGTGAAGCCGAGTGGGTTTGGTTTTGCTGAGTGGGTTTGGGTCTAGCCGAGTGGGTTTGGGTCTAGCCGAGTGGGTTTGGGTCTAGCCGAGTGTGTTTGGGTCTAGCCGAGTGGGTTTGGGTCTTGCCGAGTGGGTTTGGGTCTAGACGAGTGGGTTTGGGTCCAGCCGAGTGGATTTGGGTCGAGCCGAGTGGGTTTGATCTAGCCGAGTGGGTTTGGGTCTAGCCGAGTGGGTTTGGGTCTAACAGAGGGGGTTTGGGACTAGCCGAGTGGGTATGGCTCTAGCCGAGTGGGTTTGGGTCTAGCCGAGTGGGTTTGGGTCTAGTCGAGGGGGTTTGGGTCTAGCCGAGTGGGTTTGGGCCAAGCCGAGTGGGTTTGGGTCTAGCCGAGTGGGTTTGGGTCTAGCCGATTGTGTTTGAGTCCAGCCGAGTGG
The DNA here is from genome assembly GCA_963514005.1 of Raja brachyura. The sequence continues at coordinate 6,279,109 of OY740819.1, read as the reverse complement.
GTTTGGGTCTAGCCGAGTGGGCTTGGGTGTAGCCGAGTGGGTTTGGGTGTAGCCGAGTGGGTGTGGGTCTAGCGGAGTGGGTTTGGGTCTAGCGGAGTGGATTTGGGTCTAGCCGAGTGGGTTTGGGTCTAGCGGAGTGGGTTTGGATCTAGCCGAGTGGGTTTGGGTCTAGCCGAGTGGGTTTGGATCTAGCCGAGTGGGTTTGGGTCTAGTGGACTGGGTTTGGGTGTAGCCGAGTGGGTTTGGGTCTAGCCGAGTGGGTTTGGGTCTAGCCGAGTGGGTTTGGGTCCAGCCGAGTGGGTTTGGGTCTAGCCGAGTGGGTTTGGGTCAAGCCGAGTGGGTTTGGGTCTAGCCTTGTGGGTTTTGGTCTAGCCGAGTGAGTTTGGGTCTAGCCGAGTGGGTTTGGGTCTAGCCGAGTGGGTTTGGGTCTAGCCGAGTGGGTTTGGGTCTAGCGGAGTGGGTTTGGGACTAGCCGAGTGGGTTTGGGTCTAGCCGAGTGGGTTTTGGTCTAGCGGAGTGGGTTTGGGTCTAGCCAAGTGGGTTTGGGTCTAGCCGAGTCGGTTTGGGTCTAGCGGAGTGGGTTTGGGTTTAGCGGAATGGGTTTGGGTCTAGCCGAGTGGGTTTGGGTCTCGCCGAGTGGGTTTGGGTCTAGCCGTGTGGGTTTGGGTCTAGCCGAGTGGGTTTGGGTGCAGCCGAGTGGGTTTGGGTTTAGCCGAGTGGGTTTGGGTCTAGCCGTGTGGGTTTGGGTCTACCCGAGTGGGTTTGTGTCTAGTGGAGTGGGTTTGGGTGTAGCCGAGTGGGTCTGGATCGAACTGAGTGGGTTTGGGTCTAGCCGAGTGGGTTTGGGTCCAGCCGAGTGGGTTTGGGTCCAGCCGAGTGGGTTTGGTTCCAGCCGAGTGGGTTTGGGTCCAGCTGAGTGGGTTTGGGTCTAGCCGAGTGGGTTTGGTTTTGCCGAGTGGGATTGGGTCTAGCCGAGTGGGTTTGGGTCTAGCCGAGTGGGTTTGGGTCTAGCCGAGTGTGTTTGGGTCTAGCCGAGTGGGTTTGGGTCTTGCCGAGTGGGTTTGGGTCTAGCCGAGTGGGTTTGGGTCTACCCGAGTGGGTTTGTGTCTAGCCGAGTGGGTTTGGGTCTAGCCGAGTAGGTTTGAGTCCAGCCGAGTGGGTTTGGGTCTAGACGAGTGGGTTTGGGTCTAGCCGAGTGGGTTTGGGTCTAGCCGAGTGGGTTTGGGTCTAGCCGAGTGGGTTTGTGTGTAGCCGAGTGGGTTTGGGTGTAGCCGAGTGGGTGTGGGTCTAGCGCAGTGGGTTTGGGTCTAGCGGAGTGGGTTTGGGTCTAGCCGAGTGGGTTTGGGTCTTGCGGAGTGGGTTTGGGTCTAGCCGAGTGGGTTTGGGTCTAGCCGAGTGGGTTTGGATCTAGCTGATTGGGTTTGGGTCTAGCCGAGTGGGTTTGGGTCTTGCCGTGTGGGTTTGGGTCTAGCCGGGTGGGTTTGGGTCTAGTGGACTGGGTTTGGGTGTAGCCGAGTGGGTTGGGGTCTAGCCGAGTGGGTTTGGGTCTAGACGAGTGGGTGTGGGTCCAGCCGAGTGGGTTTGGGTCTAGCCGAGTGGGTTTGAGTCCAGCCGAGTGGGTTTGGGTCTAGTCGAGTGGGTTTGGGTGTAGCCGAGTGGGTTTGGGTCTAGCCGAGTGGGTTTGGGTCTAGCCGAGTGGGTTTGGGTGTAGCCGAGTGGGTTTGGGTGTAGCCGAGTGGGTGTGGGTCTAGCGGAGTGGGTTTGGGTCTAGCGGAGTGGGTTTGGGTCTAGCCGAGTGGGTTTGGGTCTAGCGGAGTGGGTTTGGGTCTAGCCGAGTGGGTTTGGGTCTAGCCGAGTGGGTTTGGATCTAGCTGATTGGGTTTGGGTCTAGCCGAGTGGGTTTGGGTCTAGCCGTGTGGGTTTGGGTCTAGCCGGGTGGGTTTGGGTCTAGTGGACTGGATTTGGGTGAAGCCGAGTGGGTTTGGTTTTGCTGAGTGGGTTTGGGTCTAGCCGAGTGGGTTTGGGTCTAGCCGAGTGGGTTTGGGTCTAGCCGAGTGTGTTTGGGTCTAGCCGAGTGGGTTTGGGTCTACCCGAGTGGGTTTGTGTCTAGCCGAGTGGGTTTGGGTCTAGCCGAGTAGGTTTGAGTCCAGCCGAGTGGGTTTGGGTCTAGACGAGTGGGTTTGGGTCTGGCCGAGTGGGTTTGGGTCTAGCCGAGTGGGTTTGGGTCTAGACAAGTGGGTGTGGGTCCAGCCGAGTGGGTTTTGGTCTAGCCGAGTGGGTTTGGGTCTAGCCGAGTGGGTTTGGGTCTAGCCTAGTGGGTTGGTGACTAGCCGAGTGGGTTTGGGACTAGCGGAGTGGGTTTGGGTCTTGCCGAGTGGGTTTGGGTCTAGACGAGTGGGTTTGGGTCTAGCCGAGTGGATTTGGGTCGAGCCGAGTGGGTTTGATCTAGCCGAGTGGGTTTGGGTCTAGCCGAGTGGGTTTGGGTCTAACAGAGGGGGTTTGGGACTAGCCGAGTGGGTATGGCTCTAGCCGAGTGGGTTTGGGTCTAGCCGAGTGGGTTTGGGTCTAGTCGAGGGGGTTTGGGTCTAGCCGAGTGGGTTTGGGCCAAGCCGAGTGGGTTTGGGTCTAGCCGAGTGGGTTTGGGTCTAGCCGATTGTGTTTGAGTCCAGCCGAGTGGGTTTGGGTCTAGCCGAGTGGGCTTGGGTGTAGCCGAGTGGGTTTGGGTGTAGCCGAGTGGGTGTGGGTCTAGCGGAGTGGGTTTGGGTCTAGCGGAGTGGATTTGGGTCTAGCCGAGTGGGTTTGGGTCTAGCGGAGTGGGTTTGGATCTAGCCGAGTGGGTTTGGGTCTAGCCGAGTGGGTTTGGATCTAGCCGAGTGGGTTTGGGTCTAGTGGACTGGGTTTGGGTGTAGCCGAGTGGGTTTGGGTCTAGCCGAGTGGGTTTGGGTCTAGCCGAGTGGGTTTGGGTCCAGCCGAGTGGGTTTGGGTCTAGCCGAGTGGGTTTGGGTTAAGCCGAGTGGGTTTGGGTCTAGCCTTGTGGGTTTTGGTCTAGCCGAGTGAGTTTGGGTCTAGCCGAGTGGGTTTGGGTCTAGCCGAGTGGGTTTGGGTCTAGCCGAGTGGGTTTGGGTCTAGCGGAGTGGGTTTGGGACTAGCCGAGTGGGTTTGGGTCTAGCCGAGTGGGTTTTGGTCTAGCGGAGTGGGTTTGGGTCTAGCCAAGTGGGTTTGGGTCTAGCCGAGTCGGTTTGGGTCTAGCGGAGTGGGTTTGGGTTTAGCGGAATGGGTTTGGGTCTAGCCGAGTGGGTTTGTGTCTCGCCGAGTGGGTTTGGGTCTAGCCGTGTGGGTTTGGGTCTAGCCGAGTGGGTTTGGGTGCAGCCGAGTGGGTTTGGGTTTAGCCGAGTTGGTTTGGGTCTAGCCGTGTGGGTTTGGGTCTACCCGAGTGGGTTTGTGTCTAGTGGAGTGGGTTTGGGTGTAGCCGAGTGGGTCTGGATCGAACTGAGTGGGTTTGGGTCTAGCCGAGTGGGTTTGGGTCCAGCCGAGTGGGTTTGGGTCCAGCCGAGTGGGTTTGGTTCCAGCCGAGTGGGTTTGGGTCCAGCCAAGTGGGTTTGGGTCTAGCAGAGTGGGTTTGGGTCTAGCCGAGTGGGTTTGCGTCTAGCCGAGTGGATTTGGGTCTAGCCGAGTGGGTTTGGGTCTAGCGGAGTGGATTTGGGTCTAGCCGAATGGGTTTGGGTCTAGCCGAGTGGGTTTGGGTCTAGCCGAGTGGGATTGGGTCTAGCCGAATGGGATTGGGTCTAGCCGAGTGGGTTTGGGTCCAGCCGAGTGGGTTTGGGTCCAGTGGAGTGGGTTTGGATCTAGCCGAGTGGGTTTGGGTCTAGCCGAGTGGGTTTGGGTGTAGCCGAGTGGGTGTGGGTCTAGCGCAGTGGGTTTGGGTCTGGCAGAGTGGGTTTGGGTCTAGTGGACTGGGTTTGGGTCTAGCCGAGTGGGTTTGGGTCTAGCCGAGTGGGTTTGGGTCTAACAGAGGGGGTTTGGGACTAGCCGAGTGGGTATGGCTCTAGCCGAGTGGGTTTGGGTCTAGCCCAGTGGGTTTGGGTCTAGTCGAGGGGGTTTGGGTCTAGCCGAGTGGGTTTGGGCCAAGCCGAGTGGGTTTGGGTCTAGCCGAGTGGGTTTGGGTCTAGCCGATTGTGTTTGAGTCCAGCCGAGTGGGTTTGGGTCTAGCCGAGTGGGCTTGGGTGTAGCCGAGTGGGTTTAGGTGTAGCCGAGTGGGTGTGGGTCTAGCGGAGTGGGTTTGGGTCTAGCGGAGTGGATTTGTGTCTAGCCGAGTGGGTTTGGGTCTAGCGGAGTGGGTTTGGATCTAGCCGAGTGGGTTTGGGTCTAGCCGAGTGGGTTTGGATCTAGCCGAGTGGGTTTGGGTCTAGTGGACTGGGTTTGGGTGTAGCCGAGTGGGTTTGGGTCTAGCCGAGTGGGTTTGGGTCTAGCCGAGTGGGTTTGGGTCCAGCCGAGTGGGTTTGGGTCTAGCCGAGTGGGTTTGGGTCAAGCCGAGTGGGTTTGGGTCTAGCCTTGTGGGTTTTGGTCTAGCCGAGTGAGTTTGGGTCTAGCCGAGTGGGTTTGGGTCTAGCCGAGTGGGTTTGGGTCTAGCCGAGTGGGTTTGGGTCTAGCCGAGTGGGTTTGGGTCTAGCCGAGTGGGTTTGCGTCTAGCCGAGTGGGTTTTGGTCTAGCGGAGTGGGTTTGGGTCTAGCCAAGTGGGTTTGGGTCTAGCCGAGTCGGTTTGGGTCTAGCGGAGTGGGTTTGGGTTTAGCGGAATGGGTTTGGGTCTAGCCGAGTGGGTTTGGGTCTCGCCGAATGGGTTTGGGTCTAGCCGTGTGGGTTTGGGTCTAGCCGAGTGGGTTTGGGTGCAGCCGAGTGGGTTTGGGTTTAGCCGAGTGGGTTTGGGTCTAACCGTGTGGGTTTGGGTCTACCCGAGTGGGTTTGTGTCTAGTGGAGTGGGTTTGGGTGTAGCCGAGTGGGTCTGGATCGAACTGAGTGGGTTTGGGTCTAGCCGAGTGGGTTTGGGTCCAGCCGAGTGGGTTTGGGTCCAGCCGAGTGGGTTTGGTTCCAGCCGAGTGGGTTTGGGTCTAGCCAAGTGGGTTTGGGTCTAGCAGAGTGGGTTTGGGTCTAGCCGAGTGGGTTTGCGTCTAGCCGAGTGGATTTGGGTCTAGCCGAGTGGGTTTGGGTCTAGCGGAGTGGGTTTGGGTCTGGCAGAGTGGGTTTGGGTCTAGTGGACTGGGTTTGGGTCTAGACGAGTGGGTTTGGGTCTAGCCGAGTGGATTTGGGTCGAGCCGAGTGGCTTTGATCTAGCCGAGTGGGTTTGGGTCTAGCCGAGTGGGTTTGGGTCTAACAGACGGGGTTTGGGACTAGCCGAGTGGGTATGGCTCTAGCCGAGTGGGTTTGGGTCTAGCCGAGTGGGTTTGGGTCTAGTCGAGGGGGTTTGGGTCTAGCCGAGTGGGTTTGGGCCAAGCCGAGTGGGTTTGGGTCTAGCCGAGTGGGTTTGGGTCTAGCCGAGTGGGTTTGGGACTAGCCGAGTGGGTTTGGCTCTAGCGGAGTGGGTTTGGGTCTAGCGGAGTGGGTTTGGGTCTAGCGGAGTGGGTTTGGGTCTAGCCGAGTGGGTTTGCGTCTAGCCGAGTGGGTTTGTGTCTAGCCGAGTTGGTTTGGGTCTAGCCGAGTGGTTTTGTGTCTAGCCGATTGTGTTTGAGTCCAGCCGAGTGGGTTTGGGTCTAGCCGAGTGGGCTTGGGTGTAGCCGAGTGGGTTTGGGTGTAGCCGAGTGGGTGTGGGTCTAGCGGAGTGGGTTTGGGTCTAGCGGAGTGGATTTGGGTCTAGCCGAGTGGGTTTGGGTCTAGCGGAGTGGGTTTGGATCTAGCCGAGTGGGTTTGGGTCTAGCCGAGTGGGTTTGGATCTAGCCGAGTGGGTTTGGGTCTAGTGGACTGGGTTTGGGTGTAGCCGAGTGGGTTTGGGTCTAGCCGAGTGGGTTTGGGTCTAGCCGAGTGGGTTTGGATCTAGCCGAGTGGGTTTGGGTCTAGCCGAGTGGGTTTGGGTGTAGCCGAGTGGGTGTGGGTCTAGCGCAGTGGGTTTGGGTCTGGCAGAGTGGGTTTGGGTCTTGTGGACTGGGTTTGGGTCTTGCCGAGTGGGTTTGGGTCTAGCCGAGTGGGTTTGGGTCTAGCGGAGTGGGTTTGGGTCTAGCCGAGTGGGTTTGGGTCTAGCCGAGTGGGTTTGGGTCTAGCCAAGTGGGTTTGGGTCTAGCCGAGTCGGTTTGGGTCTAGCGGAGTGGGTTTGGGTTTAGCGGAATGGGTTTGGGTCTAGCCGAGTGGGTTTGGGTCTCGCCGAGTGGGTTTGGGTCTAGCCGTGTGGGTTTGGGTCTAGCCGAGTGGGTTTGGGTGCAGCCGAGTGGGTTTGGGTTTAGCCGAGTGGCTTTGGGTCTAGCCGTGTGGGTTTGGGTCTACCCGAGTGGGTTTGTGTCTAGTGGAGTGGGTTTGGGTGTAGCCGAGTGGGTCTGGATCGAACTGAGTGGGTTTGGGTCTAGCCGAATGGGTTTGGGTCCAGCCGAGTGGGTTTGGGTCCAGCCGAGTGGGTTTGGTTCCAGCCGAGTGGGTTTGGGTCTAGCCAAGTGGGTTTGGGTCCAGCAGAGTGGGTTTGGGTCTAGCCGAGTGGGTTTGCGTCTAGCCGAGTGGATTTGGGTCTAGCCGAGTGGGTTTGGGTCTAGCCGAGTGGGATTGGGTCTAGCCGAATGGAATTGGGTCTAGCCGAGTGGGTTTGGGTCTAGCCGAGTGGGTTTGGGTCTAGTGGAGTGGGTTTGGATCTAGCCGAGTGGGTTTGGGTCTAGCCGAGAGGGTTTGGGTGTAGCCGAGTGGGTGTGGGTCTAGCGCAGTGGGTTTGGGTCTGGCAGAGTGGGTTTGGGTCTTGTGGACTGGGTTTGGGTCTAGCCGAGTGGGTTTGGGTCTAGCCGAGTGGGTTTGCGTCTAGCCGAGTGGGTTTGGGTCCAGCCGAGTGGGTTTGGGTCTAGCCAAGTGGGTTTGGGTCTAGCGGAGTGGGTTTGGTTTTGCCGAGTGGGTTTGGGTCTAGCCGAGTGCGTTTGGGTCTAGCCGAGTGGGTTTGGGTCTATCCGAGTGTGTTTGGGTCTAGCCGAGTGGATTTGGGTCTAGCCGAGTGGGTTTGGGTCTAGCCGAGTGCGTTTGTGTCTACCCGAGTGGGTTTGGGTCTAGCCGAGTGGGTTTGTGTCTAGCCGAGTGGGTTTGGGTCTAGCCGTGTGGGTTTGGGTCTAGCCGGGTGGGTTTGGGTCTAGTGGACAGGGTTTGGGGGTAGCCGCGTGGGTTTGGGTCTAGCCGAGTGGGTTTGGGTCTAGACGAGTGGGTGTGGGTCCAGCCGAGTGGGTTTGGGTCTAGCCAAGTGGGTTTGGGTCTAGCCGAGTGGGTTTGCGTCTAGCCGAGTGGGTTTGTGTCTAGCCGAGTTGGTTTGGGTCTAGCCGAGTGGTTTTGTGTCTAGCCGATTGTGTTTGAGTCCAGCCGAGTGGGTTTGGGTCTAGCCGAGTGGGCTTGGGTGTAGCCGAGTGGGTTTGGGTGTAGCCGAGTGGGTGTGGGTCTAGCGGAGTGGGTTTGGGTCTAGCGGAGTGGATTTGGGTCTAGCCGAGTGGGTTTGGGTCTAGCGGAGTGGGTTTGGATCTAGCCGAGTGGGTTTGGGTCTAGCCGAGTGGGTTTGGATCTAGCCGAGTGGGTTTGGGTCTAGTGGACTGGGTTTGGGTGTAGCCGAGTGGGTTTGGGTCTAGCCGAGTGGGTTTGGGTCTAGCCGAGTGGGTTTGGATCTAGCCGAGTGGGTTTGGGTCTAGCCGAGTGGGTTTGGGTGTAGCCGAGTGGGTGTGGGTCTAGCGCAGTGGGTTTGGGTCTGGCAGAGTGGGTTTGGGTCTTGTGGACTGGGTTTGGGTCTTGCCGAGTGGGTTTGGGTCTAGCCGAGTGGGTTTGGGTCTAGCGGAGTGGGTTTGGGTCTAGCCGAGTGGGTTTGGGTCTAGCCGAGTGGGTTTGGGTCTAGCCAAGTGGGTTTGGGTCTAGCCGAGTCGGTTTGGGTCTAGCGGAGTGGGTTTGGGTTTAGCGGAATGGGTTTGGGTCTAGCCGAGTGGGTTTGGGTCTCGCCGAGTGGGTTTGGGTCTAGCCGTGTGGGTTTGGGTCTAGCCGAGTGGGTTTGGGTGCAGCCGAGTGGGTTTGGGTTTAGCCGAGTGGCTTTGGGTCTAGCCGTGTGGGTTTGGGTCTACCCGAGTGGGTTTGTGTCTAGTGGAGTGGGTTTGGGTGTAGCCGAGTGGGTCTGGATCGAACTGAGTGGGTTTGGGTCTAGCCGAATGGGTTTGGGTCCAGCCGAGTGGGTTTGGGTCCAGCCGAGTGGGTTTGGTTCCAGCCGAGTGGGTTTGGGTCTAGCCAAGTGGGTTTGGGTCCAGCAGAGTGGGTTTGGGTCTAGCCGAGTGGGTTTGCGTCTAGCCGAGTGGATTTGGGTCTAGCCGAGTGGGTTTGGGTCTAGCCGAGTGGGATTGGGTCTAGCCGAATGGAATTGGGTCTAGCCGAGTGGGTTTGGGTCTAGCCGAGTGGGTTTGGGTCTAGTGGAGTGGGTTTGGATCTAGCCGAGTGGGTTTGGGTCTAGCCGAGAGGGTTTGGGTGTAGCCGAGTGGGTGTGGGTCTAGCGCAGTGGGTTTGGGTCTGGCAGAGTGGGTTTGGGTCTTGTGGACTGGGTTTGGGTCTAGCCGAGTGGGTTTGGGTCTAGCCGAGTGGGTTTGCGTCTAGCCGAGTGGGTTTGGGTCCAGCCGAGTGGGTTTGGGTCTAGCCAAGTGGGTTTGGGTCTAGCGGAGTGGGTTTGGTTTTGCCGAGTGGGTTTGGGTCTAGCCGAGTGCGTTTGGGTCTAGCCGAGTGGGTTTGGGTCTATCCGAGTGTGTTTGGGTCTAGCCGAGTGGATTTGGGTCTAGCCGAGTGGGTTTGGGTCTAGCCGAGTGCGTTTGTGTCTACCCGAGTGGGTTTGGGTCTAGCCGAGTGGGTTTGTGTCTAGCCGAGTGGGTTTGGGTCTAGCCGTGTGGGTTTGGGTCTAGCCGGGTGGGTTTGGGTCTAGTGGACAGGGTTTGGGGGTAGCCGCGTGGGTTTGGGTCTAGCCGAGTGGGTTTGGGTCTAGACGAGTGGGTGTGGGTCCAGCCGAGTGGGTTTGGGTCTAGCCAAGTGGGTTTGGGTCTAGCGGAGTGGGTTTGGGTGTAGCCGAGTGGGTTTGGGACTAGCCGAGTGGGTATGGCTCTAGCCGAGTGGGTTTGGGTCTAGCCGAGTGGGTTTGGGTCTAGCCGAGTGGGTTTGGGTCTAGCCGAGTGGGTTTGGGTCAAGCAGAGTGGGTTTGGGTCTAGCCGAGTGGGTTTGGGTCTAGCCGAGTGGGTTTGGGAGTAGCCGAGTGGGTTTGGCTCTAGCGGAGTGGGTTTGGGTCTAACGGAGTGGGTTTGGGTCTAGCCGAGTGGGTTTGGGTCTAGCCGAGTGGGTTTGGGTCTAGACGAGTGGGTGTGGGTCCAGCCGAGTGGATTTGGGTCTAGCCAAGTGGGTTTGGGTCTAGCGGAGTGGGTTTGGGTGTAGCCGAGTGTGTTTGGGTCTAGCCGAGTGGGTTTGGGTCTGGCCGAGTGGGTTTGTGTCAAGCCGAGTGGGTTTGGGACTAGCCGAGTGGGTTTCGGTCTTGCCGAGTGGGTTTGGGTGAAGCCGAGTGGGTTTGGGTCTAGCCGAGTGGGATTCGGTCTAGCCGAGTGGATTTGGGTCTAGCCGAGTGGGTTTGGGTCTAGCCGAGTGGGTTTGGGTCTAGCCGAGTGGGTTTGGGTCTAGCGGAGTGGGTTTGGGTCTAGCGGAGTGGGTTTGGGTCTAGCGGAGTGGGATTGGGTCTAGCCGAGTGGGTTTGGGCCTCGCCGAGTGGGTTTGGGTCTAGCCGAGTGGGTTTGGGTCTAGCCGAGTGGGTTTGGGTGTAGCCGAGTGGGTTTGGGTGCAGCTGAGTGGGTGTGGGTCTAGCGGAGTGGGTTTGGGGCTAGCGGAGTGTGTTTGGGTCTAGCCGAGTGGGTTTGGGTCTAGCGGAGTGGGTTTGGGTCTAGCGGAGTGGGTTTGGGTCTAGCCGAGTGGGTTTGGATCTAGCTGAGTGGGTTTGGGTCTAGCAGAGGGGGTTTGGGACTAGCCGAGTGGGTATGGCTCTAGCCGAGTGGGTTTGGGTCTAGCCGAGTGGGTTTGGGTCTAGCCGAGTGGGTTTGGGTCTAGCCGAGTGGGTTTTGGTCAAGCCGAGTGGGTTTGGGTCTAGCCGAGTGGGTTTGGGTCTAGCCGAGTGGGTTTGGGACTAGCCGAGTAGGTTTGGCACTAGCGGAGTGGGTTTGGGTCTAGCGGAGTGGGTTTGGGTCTAGCGGAGTGGGTTTGGGACTAGCCGAGTGGGTTTGGGTCTAGCGGAGTGTGTTTGGGGCTAGCGGAGTGGGTTTGGGTCTAGCCAAGTGGGTTTGGGTCTAGCGGAGTGGGTTTGGGTCTAGCCGAGTGGGTTTGGGTCTAGCCGAGTGGGTTTGCGTCTAGCCGAGTGGGTTTAGGTCTAGCCGAGTGGGTTTGGGTCTAGCCGAGTGGGTTTGGGTCTAGCCGAGTGGGTTTTAGGTCTGGCCGAGTGGGTTTGTGTCAAGCCGAGTGGGTTTGGGACTAGCCGAGTGGGTTTCGGTCTGGCCGAGTGGTTTGTGTCTAGCCGAGTGGGTTTGGGTCTAGCCGAGTGGGTTTGGGTCGAGCCGAGTGGGTTTGGATCTAGCCGAGTGGGTTTGGGTCTAGCGGAGTGGGTTTGGGTCTAGCGGAGTGGGTTTGGGACTAGCCGAGTGGGTTTGGGTCTAGCGGAGTGTGTTTGGGGCTAGCGGAGTGGGTTTGGGTCTAGCCAAGTGGGTTTGGGTCTAGCGGAGTGGGTTTGGGTCTAGCCGAGTGGGATTGGGTGTAGCCGAGTGGGTTTGGGTCTAGCGGTGTGCGTTTGGGTCTAGCGGAGTGGGTCTGGGTCTAGCGGAGTGGGTTTGGGTCTAGCGGAGTGGGTTTCGGTCTAGCCGCATGGGTTTGGGTCTAGCCGAGTGGGTTTGGGTCCAGCTGAGTGGATTTGGGTCTAGCCGAGTGGGTTTGGGTCTAGCCGAGTGGGTTTGGGTCTAGCCGAGTAGGTTTGGGTCTAGCAGAGGGGGTTTGGGACTAGCCGAGTGGGTATGGCTCTAGCCGAGTGGGTTTGGGTCTAGCCGAGTGGGTTTGGGTCTAACCGAGTGGGTTTGGGTCTAGCCGAGTGGGTTTGGGTCAACCCGAGTGGGTTTAGGACTAGCCGAGTGGGTTTGGCTCTAGCAGAGTGGGTTTGGGTCTAGCGGAGTGGGTTTGGGTCTAGCGGAGTGGGTTTGGGACTAGCCGAGTGGGTTTGGGTCTAGCGGAGTGCGTTTGGGGCTAGCGGAGTGGGTTTGGGTCTAGCCAAGTGGGTTTGCGTCTAGCGGAGTGGGTTTGGGTCTAGCCGAGTGGGTTTGGGTCTAGCCGAGTGGGTTTGGGTCTAGCCGAGTGGGTTTGGGTCTAGCCGGGTGGGTTTGGGTCTAGCCGAGTGGGTTTGGGTCTAGCCGAGTGGGATTGGGTCTAGCCGAGTGGGTTTGGGTCTAGCGGAGTGTGTTTGGGGCTAGCGGAGTGGGTTTGGGTCTAGCCAAGTGGGTTTGGGTCTAGCGGAGTGGGTTTGGGTCTAGCCGAGTGGGTTTGGGTCTAGCCGAGTGGGCTTGGGTCTAGCCGAGTGGGTTTGGGTCTCGCCGAGTGGGTTTGGGTCTAGCCGAGTGGGTTTGGGTCTAGCCGAGTGGGTTTGGGTGTAGCCGAGTGGGTTTGGGTGTAGCTGAGTGGGTGTGGGTCTAGCGGAGTGGGTTTGGGGCTAGCGGAGTGGGTTTGGGTCTAGCCGAGTTGGTTTGGTCTAGCTGAGTGGATTTGGGTCTAGCGGAGTGGGTTTGGGTCTAGCCGAGTGGGTTTGGGTCAAGCCGAGTGGGTTTGGGTCAAGCCAAGTGGGTTTGGGTCCAGCCGAGTGGGTTTGGGTCTAGCCGAGTGGGTTTGGGTCTCTCCGAGTGGGTTTGGGTCTAGCCGAGTGGGTTTGGGTCTAGCGGAGTGGGTTTGGGTCTAGCCGAGTGGGTTTGGGTCTAGCCGAGTGGGTTTGGGTCGAGCCGAGTGGGTTTGGGTCTAGCCGAGTGGGTTTGGTTCTAGCCGAGTGGGTTTGGGCCTAGCCGAGTGGGTTTGGGTCTAGCCGAGTGGGTGTGGGTCCAGCCGAGTGGGTTTGGGTCTAGCCAAGTGGGTTTGAGTCTAGCGGAGTGGGTTCGGGTGTAGCCGAGTGGGTTTGGGTCTAGCCGAGTGTGTTTGGGTCTGGCCGAGTGGGTTTGTGTCAAGCCTAGTGGGTTTGGGACTAGCCGAGTGGGTTTCGGTCTTGCCGAGTGGGTTTGGGTCAAGCCGAGAGGTTTGGATCTAGCCGAGTGGGTTTGGGTCTAGCCGAGTGGGTTTGGGTCTAGCAGAGGGGGTTTGGGACTAGCCGAGTGGGTATGGCTCTAGCTGAGTGGGTTTGGGCCTAGCCGAGTGGGTTTGCGTTTAGCCGAGTGGGTTTGGGTCTAGCCGAGTGGGTTTGGGTCAAGCCGAGTGGGTTTGGGTCTAGCCGAGTGAGTTTGGGTCTAGCCGAGTGGGTTTGGGACTAGCCGAGTGGGTTTGGGTCTAGCAGAGGGGGTTTGGGACTAGCCGAGTGGGTATGGCTCTAGCGGAGTGGGTTTGGGTCTAGCCGAGTGGGTTTGGGTCTAGCCGAGTGGGTTTGGGTCTAGCCGGGTGGGTTTGGGTCTAGTGGACTGGGTTTGGGTGCAGCCGAGTGGGTTTGGGTCAAGCCGTGTGGGTTTGGGTCTTGGCGAGTGGGTGTGGGTCCAGCCGAGTGGGTTTGGGTCTAGCCAAGTGGGTTTGGGTCTAGCGGAGTGGGTTTGGGTGTAGCCGAGTGGGTTTGGGTCTAGCCGAGTGGGTTTGGGTCTAGCCGAGTGGGTTTTGGTCAAGCCAAGTGGGTTTGGGTCTAGCCGAGTGGGTTTGGGTCTAGCCGAGTGGGTTTGGGACTAGCCGAGTGGGTTTGGCACTAGCGGAGTGGGTTTGGGTCTAGCGGAGTGGGTTTGGGTCTAGCGGAGTGGGTTTGGGACTAGCCGAGTGGGTTTGGGTCTAGCGGAGTGTGTTTGGGGCTAGCGGAGTGGGTTTGGGTCTAGCCAAGTGGGTTTGGGTCTAGCGGAGTGGGTTTGGGTCTAGCCGAGTGGGTTTGGGTCTAGCCGAGTGGGTTTGGGTCTAGCCGAGTGGGTTTAGGTCTAGCAGAGTGGGTTTGGGTCTAGCCGAGTGGGTTTGGGTCTAGCCGAGTGGGTTTTAGGTCTGGCCGAGTGGGTTTGTGTCAAGCCGAGTGGGTTTGGGACTAGCCGAGTGGGTTTCGGTCTGGCCGAGTGGTTTGTGTCTAGCCGAGTGGGTTTGGGTCTAGCGGTGTGGGTTTGGGTCTAGCGGAGTGGGTCTGGGTCTAGCGGAGTGGGTTTGGGTCTAGCGGAGTAAGTTTCGGTCTAGCCGAATGGGTTTGGGTCTAGTCGAGTGGGTTTGGGTCTAGCTGAGTGGATTTGGCTCTAGCGGAGTGGGTTTGGGTCTAGCCAAGTGGGTTTGGGTCTAGCGGAGTGGGTTTGGGTCTAGCCGAGTGGGTTTGGGTCTAGCCGAGTGGGTTTGGGTCTAGCCGAGTGGGTTTGGGTCTAGCCGAGTGGGTTTGGGTCCAGCCGAGTGGGTTTGGGTCTAGCCGAGTGGGATTGGGTCTAGCCGAGTGGGTTTGGGTCTAGCCGAGTGGGTTTGGTTCTAGCTGAGTGGGTTTGGGTCTAGCCGAGTGGGATTGGTTCTAGCCGAGTGGGTTTGGGTCTAGCGGTGTGGGTTTGGGTCTAGCGGAGTGGGTCTGGGTCTAGCGGAGTGGGTTTGGGTCCAGCGGAGTAAGTTTCGGTTCAGCCGAATGGGTTTGGGTCTAGCCGAGTGGGTTTGGGTCTAGCTGAGTGGATTTGGCTCTAGCGGAGTGGGTTTGGGTCTAGCCGAGTGGGTTTGTGTCTAGCCGAGTGGGTTTGGGTCTAGCCGAGTGGGTTTGAGTCCAGCCGAGTGGGTTTGGGTCTAGACGAGTGGGTTTGGGTCTCGCCGAGTGGGTTTGGGTCTAGCCGAGTGGGTTTGGGTCTAGCCTTGTGGGTTTGGGTCTAGCCGAGTGGGTTTGGGTCTAGCCGAGTGGGTTTGGGTCTAGCCGAGTAGGTTTGGGTCTAGCAGAGGGGGTTTGGGACTAGCCGAGTGGGTATGGCTCTAGCCGAGTGGGTTTGGGTCTAGCCGAGTGGGTTTGGGTCTAACCGAGTGGGTTTGGGTCTAGCCGAGTGGGTTTGGGTCAACCCGAGTGGGTTTAGGACTAGCCGAGTGGGTTTGGCTCTAGCAGAGTGGGTTTGGGTCTAGCGGAGTGGGTTTGGGTCTAGCGGAGTGGGTTTGGGACTAGCCGAGTGGGTTTGGGTCTAGCGGAGTGCGTTTGGGGCTAGCGGAGTGGGTTTGGGTCTAGCCAAGTGGGTTTGCGTCTAGCGGAGTGGGTTTGGGTCTAGCCGAGTGGGTTTGGGTCTAGCCGAGTGGGTTTGGGTCTAGCCGAGTGGGTTTGGGTCTAGCCGGGTGGGTTTGGGTCTAGCCGAGTGGGTTTGGGTCTAGCCGAGTGGGATTGGGTCTAGCCGAGTGGGTTTGGGTCTAGCGGAGTGTGTTTGGGGCTAGCGGAGTGGGTTTGGGTCTAGCCAAGTGGGTTTGGGTCTAGCGGAGTGGGTTTGGGTCTAGCCGAGTGGGTTTGGGTCTAGCCGAGTGGGCTTGGGTCTAGCCGAGTGGGTTTGGGTCTCGCCGAGTGGGTTTGGGTCTAGCCGAGTGGGTTTGGGTCTAGCCGAGTGGGTTTGGGTGTAGCCGAGTGGGTTTGGGTGTAGCTGAGTGGGTGTGGGTCTAGCGGAGTGGGTTTGGGGCTAGGGGCGTGGGTTTGGGTCTAGCCGAGTTGGTTTGGTCTAGCTGAGTGGATTTGGGTCTAGCGGAGTGGGTTTGGGTCTAGCCGAGTGGGTTTGGGTCAAGCCGAGTGGGTTTGGGTCAAGCCAAGTGGGTTTGGGTCCAGCCGAGTGGGTTTGGGTCTAGCCGAGTGGGTTTGGGTCTCTCCGAGTGGGTTTGGGTCTAGCCGAGTGGGTTTGGGTCTAGCGGAGTGGGTTTGGGTCTAGCCGAGTGGGTTTGGGTCTAGCCGAGTGGGTTTGGGTCGAGCCGAGTGGGTTTGGGTCTAGCCGAGTGGGTTTGGTTCTAGCCGAGTGGGTTTGGGCCTAGCCGAGTGGGTTTGGGTCTAGCCGAGTGGGTGTGGGTCCAGCCGAGTGGGTTTGGGTCTAGCCAAGTGGGTTTGAGTCTAGCGGAGTGGGTTCGGGTGTAGCCGAGTGGGTTTGGGTCTAGCCGAGTGTGTTTGGGTCTGGCCGAGTGGGTTTGTGTCAAGCCTAGTGGGTTTGGGACTAGCCGAGTGGGTTTCGGTCTTGCCGAGTGGGTTTGGGTCAAGCCGAGAGGTTTGGATCTAGCCGAGTGGGTTTGGGTCTAGCCGAGTGGGTTTGGGTCTAGCAGAGGGGGTTTGGGACTAGCCGAGTGGGTATGGCTCTAGCTGAGTGGGTTTGGGCCTAGCCGAGTGGGTTTGCGTTTAGCCGTGTGGGTTTGGGTCTAGCCGAGTGGGTTTGGGTCAAGCCGAGTGGGTTTGGGTCTAGCCGAGTGAGTTTGGGTCTAGCCGAGTGGGTTTGGGACTAGCCGAGTGGGTTTGGGTCTAGCAGAGGGGGTTTGGGACTAGCCGAGTGGGTATGGCTCTAGCGGAGTGGGTTTGGGTCTAGCCGAGTGGGTTTGGGTCTAGCCGAGTTGGTTTGGGTCTAGCCGGGTGGGTTTGGGTCTAGTGGACTGGGTTTGGGTGCAGCCGAGTGGGTTTGGGTCAAGCCGTGTGGGTTTGGGTCTTGGCGAGTGGGTGTGGGTCCAGCCGAGTGGGTTTTGGTCTAGCCAAGTGGGTTTGGGTCTAGCGGAGTGGGTTTGGGTGTAGCCGAGTGGGTTTGGGTCTAGCCGAGTGGGTTTCAGTCTGGCCGAGTGGGTTTGTGTCAAGCCGAGTGGGTTTGGGACTAGCCGAGTGGGTTTGGGTCTAGCCGAGTGGGTTTGGGTCTAGCAGAGGGGGTTTGGGAGTAGCCGAGTGGGTATGGCTCTAGCCGAGTGGGTTTGGGTCTAGCCGAGTGGGTTTGGGTCTAGCCGAGTGGGTTTGGGTCTAGCCGAGTGGGTTTTGGTCAAGCCAAGTGGGTTTGGGTCTAGCCGAGTGGGTTTGGGTCTAGCCGAGTGGGTTTGGGACTAGCCGAGTGGGTTTGGCACTAGCGGAGTGGGTTTGGGTCTAGCGGAGTGGGTTTGGGTCTAGCGGAGTGGGTTTGGGACTAGCCGAGTGGGTTTGGGTCTAGCGGAGTGTGTTTGGGGCTAGCGGAGTGGGTTTGGGTCTAGCCAAGTGGGTTTGGGTCTAGCGGAGTGGGTTTGGGTCTAGCCGAGTGGGTTTGGGTCTAGCCGAGTGGGTTTGGGTCTAGCCGAGTGGGTTTAGGTCTAGCAGAGTGGGTTTGGGTCTAGCCGAGTGGGTTTGGGTCTAGCCGAGTGGGTTTTAGGTCTGGCCGAGTGGGTTTGTGTCAAGCCGAGTGGGTTTGGGACTAGCCGAGTGGGTTTCGGTCTGGCCGAGTGGTTTGTGTCTAGCCGAGTGGGTTTGGGTCTAGCGGTGTGGGTTTGGGTCTAGCGGAGTGGGTCTGGGTCTAGCGGAGTGGGTTTGGGTCTAGCGGAGTAAGTTTCGGTCTAGCCGAATGGGTTTGGGTCTAGTCGAGTGGGTTTGGGTCTAGCTGAGTGGATTTGGCTCTAGCGGAGTGGGTTTGGGTCTAGCCGAGTGGGTTTGGGTCTAGCGGAGTGGGTTTGGGTCTAGCCGAGTGGGTTTGGGTCTAGCCGAGTGGGTTTGGGTCTAGCCGAGTGGGTTTGGGTCCAGCCGAGTGGGTTTGGGTCTAGCCGAGTGGGATTGGGTCTAGCCGAGTGGGTTTGGGTCTAGCCGAGTGGGTTTGGTTCTAGCTGAGTGGGTTTGGGTCTAGCCGAGTGGGATTGGTTCTGGCCGAGTGGGTTTGGGTCTAGCGGTGTGGGTTTGGGTCTAGCGGAGTGGGTCTGGGTCTAGCGGAGTGGGTTTGGGTCCAGCGGAGTAAGTTTCGGTTCAGCCGAATGGGTTTGGGTCTAGCCGAGTGGGTTTGGGTCTAGCTGAGTGGATTTGGCTCTAGCGGAGTGGGTTTGGGTCTAGCCGAGTGGGTTTGTGTCTAGCCGAGTGGGTTTGGGTCTAGCCGAGTGGGTTTGAGTCCAGCCGAGTGGGTTTGGGTCTAGACGAGTGGGTTTGGGTCTCGCCGAGTGGGTTTGGGTCTAGCCGAGTGGGTTTGGGTCTAGCCTTGTGGGTTTGGGTCTAGCCGAGTGGGTTTGGGTCTAGCCGAGTGGGTTTGGGTCTAGCCGAGTGGGTTTAGGTCTAGCGGAGTGGGTTTGGGTCTAGCGGAGTTGGTTTGGGACTAGCCAAGTGGGTTTGGGTCTAGCGGAGTGTGTTTGGGGCTAGCGGAGTGGGTTTGGGTCTAGCCAAGTGGGTTTGGGTCTAGCCGAGTGGGTTTGGGTCTAGCCGAGTGGGTTTGGGTCTAGCCGAGTGGGTTTGGGTCTAGCCGAGTGGGTTTGGGTCTAGCCGAGTGGGATTGGGTCTAGCCGAGTGGGTTTGGGTCTAGCGGTGTGGGTTTAGGTCTAGCGGAGTGGGTCTGGGTCTAGCGGAGTGGGTTTGGGTCTAGCGGAGTGGGTTTCGGTCTAGCCGAATGGGTTTGGGTCTCCCCGAGTGGGTTTGGTCTAGCTGAGTGGATTTGGGTCTAGCGGAGTGGGTTTGGGTCTGGCCGAGTGGGTTTGGGTCAAGCCGAGTGGGTTTGGGTCAAGCCAAGTGGGTTTGGGTCTAGCCGAGTGGGTTTGGGTCTCTCCGAGTGGGTTTGGGTCTAGCCGAGTGGGTTTGGGTCTAGCGGAGTGGGTTTGGGTCTAGCCGAGTGGGTTTGGGTCTAGCCGAGAGGGTTTGGGTCGAGCCGAGTGGGTTTGGGTCTAGCCGAGTGGGTTTGGGTCTAGCCGAGTGGGTTTGGGCCTAGCCGAGTGGGTTTGGGTCTAGCCGAGTGGGTGTGGGTCCAGCCGAGTGGGTTTGGGTCTAGCCAAGTGGGTTTGAGTCTAGCGGAGTGGGTTTGGGTGTAGCCGAGTGGGTTTGGGTCTAGCCGAGTGTGTTTGGGTCTGGCCGAGTGGGTTTGTGTCAAGCCTAGTGGGTTTGGGACTAGCCGAGTGGGTTTCGGTCTTGCCGAGTGGGTTTGGGTCAAGCCGAGAGGTTTGGATCTACCCGAGTGGGTTTGGGTCTAGCCGAGTGGGTTTGGGTCTAGCAGAGGGGGTTTGGGACTAGCCGAGTGGGTATGGCTCTAGCTGAGTGGGTTTGGGTCTAGCCGAGTGGGTTTGCGTTTAGCCGAGTGGGTTTGGGTCTGGCCGAGTGGGTTTGGGTCAAGCCGAGTGGGTTTGGGTCTAGCCGAGTGAGTTTGGGTCAAGCCGAGTGGGTTTGGGACTAGCCGAGTGGGTTTGGGTCTAGCAGAGGGGGTTTGGGACTAGCCGAGTGGGTATGGCTCTAGCGGAGTGGGTTTGGGTCTAGCCGAGTGGGTTTGGGTCTAGCCGAGTGGGTTTGGGTCTAGCCGAGTGGGTTTGGGTCAAGCCGAGTGGGTTTGGGTCTAGCCGAGTGAGTTTGGGTCTAGCCAAGTGGGTTTGGGACTAGCCGAGTGGGTTTGGCTCTAGCGGAGTGGGTTTGGGTCTAGCGGAGTGGGTTTGGGTCTAGCGGAGTGGGTTTGGGACTAGCCGAGTGGGTTTGGGTCTAGCGGAGTGTGTTTGGGGCTAGCGGAGTGGGTTTGGATCTAGCCAAGTGGGTTTGGGTCTAGCGGAGTGGGTTTGGGTCTAGCCGAGTGGGTTTGGGTCTAGCCGAGTGGGTTTGGGTCTAGCCGAGTGGGTTTGGGTCTAGCCGAGTGGGTTTGAGTCTAGCCGAGTGGGTTTGGGTCTAGCCGAGTGGGATTGGGTCTAGCCGAGTGGGTTTGGGTCTAGCCGAGTGGGTCTGGGTCTAGCCGAGTGGGTTTGGGTCTAGCCGAGTGGGTTTGGGTCTAGCCGAGTGGATTTGGGTCAAGCCGAGTGGGTTTGGGTCTAGCCAAGTGGGTTTGGGTCTAGCCGAGTGGGTTTGGGACTAGCCGAGTGGGTTTGGCTCTAGTGGAGTGGGTTTGGGTATAGCGGAGTGTGTTTGGGTCTAGCGGAGTTGGTTTGGGACTAGCCGAGTGGGTTTGGGTCTAGCGGAGTGTGTTTGGTGCTAGCGGAGTGGGTTTGGGTCTAGCCAAGTGGGTTTGGGTCTAGCCGAGTGGGTTTGGGTCTAGCCGAGTGGGTTTGGGTCTAGCCGAGTGGGTTTGGGTCTAGCCGAGTGGGATTGGGTCTAGCCGAGTGGGTTTGGGTCTAGCGGTGTGGGTTTGGGTCTAGCGGAGTGGGTCTGGGTCTAGCGGAGTGGGTTTGGGTCTAGCGGAGTGGGTTTCGGTCTAGCCGAATGGGTTTGGGTCTCGCCGAGTGGGTTTGGTCTAGCTGAGTGGATTTGGGTCTAGCGGAGTGGGTTTGGGTCTAGCCGAGTGGGTTTGGGTCAAGCCGAGTTGGTTTGGGTCAAGCCAAGTGGGTTTGGGTCTAGCCGAGTGGGTTTGGGTCTAGCCGAGTGGGTTTGGGTCTCTCCGAGTGGGTTTGGGTCTAGCCGAGTGGGTTTGGGTCTAGCGGAGTGGGTTTGTGTCTAGCCGAGTGGGTTTGGGTCTAGCCGAGTGGGTTTGGGTCGAGCCGAGTGGGTTTGGGTCTAGCCGAGTGGGTTTGGGTCTAGCCGAGTGGGTTTGGGTCTAGCCGAGTGGGTTTGGGTCTAGCCGAGTGGGTGTGGGTCCAGCCGAGTGGGTTTGGGTCTAGCCAAGTGGGTTTGGGTCTAGCGGAGTGGGTTTGGGTGTAGCCGAGTGGGTTTGGGTCTAGCCGAGTAGGTTTGGGTCTGGCCGAGTGGGTTTGTGTCAAGCCTAGTGGGTTTGGGACTAGCCGAGTGGGTTTCGGTCTTGCCGAGTGGGTTTGGGTCAAGCCGAGAGGTTTGGATCTAGCCGAGTGGGTTTGGGTCTAGCCGAGTGGGTTTGGGTCTAGCAGAGGGGGTTTGGGACTAGCCGAGAAGGTATGGCTCTAGCTGAGTGGGTTTGGGTCTAGCCGAGTGGGTTTGCATTTAGCCGAGTGGGTTTGGGTCTAGCGGAGTGGGTTTGGGACTAGCCGAGTGGGTTTGGGTCTAGCGGAGTGTGTTTGGGGCTAGCGGAGTGGGTTTGGGACTAGCCCAGTGGGTTTGGGTCTAGCGGAGTGGGTTTGGGTCTAGCCGAGTGGGTTTGGGTCTTGCCGAGTGGGTTTGGGTCTAGCTGAGTGGGTTTGGGTCTAGCCGAGTGGGTTTGGGTCTAGCCGAGTGGGTTTGGGTCTAGCCGAGTGGGATTGGGTCTAGCCGAGTGGGTTTGGGTCTAGCGGTGTGGGTTTGGGTCTAGCGGAGTGGGTCTGGGTCCAGCGGAGTAGGTTTGGGTCTAGCGGAGTGGGTTTCGGTCTAGCCGAATGTGTTTGGGTCTAGCCGAGTGGGTTTGGGTCAAGCTGAGTGGATTTGGGTCCAGCCGTGTGGGTTTGGGTCTAGCCGAGTGGGTTTGAGTCCAGCCGAGTGGGTTTGGGTCCAGCCGAGTGGGTTTGGGTCTAGCCGAGTGGGATTGGGTCTAGCCGAGTGGGTTTGGGTCTAGCCGAGTGGGTCTGGGTCTAGCCGAGTGGGTCTGTGTCTAGCCGAGTGGGTTTGGGTCAAGCCGAGTGGGTTTGGGTCTAGCCGAGTGGGTTTGGGTCCAGCCGAGTGGGTTTGGGACTAGCCGAGTGGGTTTGGCTCTAGTGGAGTGGGTTTGGGTATAGCGGAGTGTGTTTGGGGCTAGCGGAGTTGGTTTGGGACTAGCCGAGTGGGTTTGGGTCTAGCGGAGTGTGTTTGGGGATAGCGGAGTGGGTTTGGGTCTAGCCAAGTGGGTTTGGGTCTAGCGGAGTGGGTTTGGATCTAGCCGAGTGGGTTTGGGTCTAGCCGAGTGGGTTTGGGTCTAGCCGAGTGGGTTTGGGTCTAGCCGAGTGGGATTGGGTCTAGCCGAGTGGGTTTGGGTCTAGCGGTGTGGGTTTGGGTCTAGCGGAGTGGGTCTGGGTTTAGCGGAGTGGGTTTGGGTCTAGCGGAGTGGGTTTCGGTCTAGCCGAATGGGTTTGGGTCTCGCCGAGTGGGTTTGGGCTAGCTGAGTGGATTTGGGTCTAGCGGAGTGGGTTTGGGTCTGGTCGAGTGGGTTTGGGTCAAGCCGAGTGGGTTTGGGTAAAGCCAAGTGGGTTTGGGTCTAGCCGAGTGGGTTTGGGTCTAGCCGAGTGGGTTTGGGTCTCTCCGAGTGGGTTTGGGTCTAGCCGAGTGGGTTTGGGTCTAGCGGAGTGGGTTTGGGTCTAGCCGAGTGGGTTTGGGTCTAGCCGAGTGGGTTTGGGTCGAGCCGAGTGGGTTTGGATCTAGCCGAGTGGGTTTGGGTCTAGCCGAGTGGGTTTGGGTCTAGCGGAGTGGGTTTGGGTTTAGCCGAGTGGGTTTGGGTCTAGCCGAGTGTGTTTGGGTCTGGCCGAGTGGGTTTGTGTCAAGCCTAGTGGGTTTGGGACTAGCCGAGTGGGTTTCGGTCTTGCCGAGTGGGTTTGGGTCAAGCCGAGAGGTTTGGATCTACCCGAGTGGGTTTGGGTCTAGCCGAGTGGGTTTGGGTCTAGCAGAGGGGGTTTGGGACTAGCCGAGTGGGTATGGCTCTAGCTGAGTGGGTTTGGGTCTAGCCGAGTGGGTTTGCGTTTAGCCGAGTGGGTTTGGGTCTGGCCGAGTGGGTTTGGGTCAAGCCGAGTGGGTTTGGGTCTAGCCGAGTGAGTTTGGGTCAAGCCGAGTGGGTTTGGGACTAGCCGAGTGGGTTTGGGTCTAGCAGAGGGGGTTTGGGACTAGCCGAGTGGGTATGGCTCTAGCGGAGTGGGTTTGGGTCTAGCCGAGTGGGTTTGGGTCTAGCCGAGTGGGTTTGGGTCTAGCCGAGTGGGTTTGGGTCAAGCCGAGTGGGTTTGGGTCTAGCCGAGTGAGTTTGGGTCTAGCCAAGTGGGTTTGGGACTAGCCGAGTGGGTTTGGCTGTAGCGGAGTGGGTTTGGGTCTAGCGGAGTGGGTTTGGGTCTAGCGGAGTGGGTTTGGGACTAGCCGAGTGGGTTTGGGTCTAGCGGAGTGTGTTTGGGGCTAGCGGAGTGGGTTTGGATCTAGCCAAGTGGGTTTGGGTCTAGCGGAGTGGGTTTGGGTCTAGCCGAGTGGGTTTGGGTCTAGCCGAGTGGGTTTGGGTCTAGCCGAGTGGGTTTGAGTCTAGCCGAGTGGGTTTGGGTCTAGCCGAGTGGGATTGGGTCTAGCCGAGTGGGTTTGGGTCTAGCCGAGTGGGTCTGGGTCTAGCCGAGTGGGTTTGGGTCTAGCCGAGTGGGTTTGGGTCTAGCCGAGTGGATTTGGGTCAAGCCGAGTGGGTTTGGGTCTAGCCAAGTGGGTTTGGGTCTAGCCGAGTGGGTTTGGGACTAGCCGAGTGGGTTTGGCTCTAGTGGAGTGGGTTTGGGTATAGCGGAGTGTGTTTGGGTCTAGCGGAGTTGGTTTGGGACTAGCCGAGTGGGTTTGGGTCTAGCGGAGTGTGTTTGGGGCTAGCGGAGTGGGTTTGGGTCTAGCCAAGTGGGTTTGGGTCTAGCGGAGTGGGTTTGGGTCTAGCCGAGTGGGTTTGGGTCTAGCCGAGTGGGTTTGGGTCTAGCCGAGTGGGTTTGGGTCTAGCCGAGTGGGATTGGGTCTAGCCGAGTGGGTTTGGGTCTAGCGGTGTGGGTTTGGGTCTAGCGGAGTGGGTCTGGGTCTAGCGGAGTGGGTTTGGGTCTAGCGGAGTGGGTTTCGGTCTAGCCGAATGGGTTTGGGTCTCGCCGAGTGGGTTTGGTCTAGCTGAGTGGATTTGGGTCTAGCGGAGTGGGTTTGGGTCTAGCCGAGTGGGTTTGGGTCAAGCCGAGTTGGTTTGGGTCAAGCCAAGTGGGTTTGGGTCTAGCCGAGTGGGTTTGGGTCTAGCCGAGTGGGTTTGGGTCTCTCCGAGTGGGTTTGGGTCTAGCCGAGTGGGTTTGGGTCTAGCGGAGTGGGTTTGTGTCTAGCCGAGTGGGTTTGGGTCTAGCCGAGTGGGTTTGGGTCGAGCCGAGTGGGTTTGGGTCTAGCCGAGTGGGTTTGGGTCTAGCCGAGTGGGTTTGGGTCTAGCCGAGTGGGTTTGGGTCTAGCCGAGTGGGTGTGGGTCCAGCCGAGTGGGTTTGGGTCTAGCCAAGTGGGTTTGGGTCTAGCGGAGTGGGTTTGGGTGTAGCCGAGTGGGTTTGGGTCTAGCCGAGTGGGTTTGGGTCAGGCCGAGTGGGTTTGTGTCAAGCCTAGTGGGTTTGGGACTAGCCGAGTGGGTTTCGGTCTTGCCGAGTGGGTTTGGGTCAAGCCGAGAGGTTTGGATCTAGCCGAGTGGGTTTGGGTCTAGCCGAGTGGGTTTGGGACTAGCAGAGGGGGTTTGGGACTAGCCGAGAAGGTATGGCTCTAGCTTAGTGGGTTTGGGTCTAGCCGAGTGGGTTTGCGTTTAGCCGAGTGGGTTTGGGTCTAGCCGAGTGGGTTTGGGTCAAGCCGAGTGGGTTTGGGTCTAGCCGAGTGAGTTTGGGTCTAGCCGAGTGGGTTTGGGACTAGCCGAGTGGGTTTGGCTCTAGCGGAGTGGGTTTGGGTCTAGCGGAGTGGGTTTGGGTCTAGCGGAGTGGGTTTGGGACTAGCCGAGTGGGTTTGGGTCTAGCGGAGTGTGTTTGGGGCTAGCGGAGTGGGTTTGGGACTAGCCCAGTGGGTTTGGGTCTAGCGGAGTGGGTTTGGGTCTAGCCGAGTGGGTTTGGGTCTTGCCGAGTGGGTTTGGGTCTAGCTGAGTGGGTTTGGGTCTAGCCGAGTGGGTTTGGGTCTAGCCGAGTGGGTTTGGGTCTAGCCGAGTGGGATTGGGTCTAGCCGAGTGGGTTTGGGTCTAGCGGTGTGGGTTTGGGTCTAGCGGAGTGGGTCTGGGTCCAGCGGAGTAGGTTTGGGTCTAGCGGAGTGGGTTTCGGTCTAGCCGAATGTGTTTGGGTCTAGCCGAGTGGGTTTGGGTCAAGCTGAGTGGATTTGGGTCCAGCCGAGTGGGTTTGGGTCTAGCCGAGTGGGTTTGAGTCCAGCCGAGTGGGTTTGGGTCCAGCCGAGTGGGTTTGGGTCTAGCCGAGTGGGATTGGGTCTAGCCGAGTGGGTTTGGGTCTAGCCGAGTGGGTCTGGGTCTAGCCGAGTGGGTCTGTGTCTAGCCGAGTGGGTTTGGGTCAAGCCGAGTGGGTTTGGGTCTAGCCGAGTGGGTTTGGGTCCAGCCGAGTGGGTTTGGGACTAGCCGAGTGGGTTTGGCTCTAGTGGAGTGGGTTTGGGTATAGCGGAGTGTGTTTGGGGCTAGCGGAGTTGGTTTGGGACTAGCCGAGTGGGTTTGGGTCTAGCGGAGTGTGTTTGGGGCTAGCGGAGTGGGTTTGGGTCTAGCCGAGTGGGTTTGGGTCTAGCGGAGTGGGTTTGGGTCTAGCCGAGTGGGTTTGGGTCTAGCCGAGTGGGTTTGGGTCTAGCCGAGTGGGTTTGGGTCTAGCCGAGTGGGATTGGGTCTAGCCAAGTGGGTTTGGGTCTAGCCGAGTGGGTTTGGGACTAGCCGAGTGGGTTTGGCTCTAGTGGAGTGGGTTTGGGTATAGCGGAGTGTGTTTGGGTCTAGCGGAGTTGGTTTGGGACTAGCCGAGTGGGTTTGGGTCTAGCGGAGTGTGTTTGGGGCTAGCGGAGTGGGTTTGGGTCTAGCCAAGTGGGTTTGGGTCTAGCGGAGTGGGTTTGGGTCTAGCCGAGTGGGTTTGGGTCTAGCCGAGTGGGTTTGGGTCTAGCCGAGTGGGTTTGGGTCTAGCCGAGTGGGATTGGGTCTAGCCGAGTGGGTTTGGGTCTAGCGGTGTGGGTTTGGGTCTAGCGGAGTGGGTCTGGGTCTAGCGGAGTGGGTTTGGGTCTAGCGGAGTGGGTTTCGGTCTAGCCGAATGGGTTTGGGTCTCGCCGAGTGGGTTTGGTCTAGCTGAGTGGATTTGGGTCTAGCGGAGTGGGTTTGGGTCTAGCCGAGTGGGTTTGGGTCAAGCCGAGTTGGTTTGGGTCAAGCCAAGTGGGTTTGGGTCTAGCCGAGTGGGTTTGGGTCTAGCCGAGTGGGTTTGGGTCTCTCCGAGTGGGTTTGGGTCTAGCCGAGTGGGTTTGGGTCTAGCGGAGTGGGTTTGTGTCTAGCCGAGTGGGTTTGGGTCTAGCCGAGTGGGTTTGGGTCGAGCCGAGTGGGTTTGGGTCTAGCCGAGTGGGTTTGGGTCTAGCCGAGTGGGTTTGGGTCTAGCCGAGTGGGTTTGGGTCTAGCCGAGTGGGTGTGGGTCCAGCCGAGTGGGTTTGGGTCTAGCCAAGTGGGTTTGGGTCTAGCGGAGTGGGTTTGGGTGTAGCCGAGTGGGTTTGGGTCCAGCCGAGTGGGTTTGGGTCAGGCCGAGTGGGTTTGTGTCAAGCCTAGTGGGTTTGGGACTAGCCGAGTGGGTTTCGGTCTTGCCGAGTGGGTTTGGGTCAAGCCGAGAGGTTTGGATCTAGCCGAGTGGGTTTGGGTCTAGCCGAGTGGGTTTGGGACTAGCAGAGGGGGTTTGGGACTAGCCGAGAAGGTATGGCTCTAGCTTAGTGGGTTTGGGTCTAGCCGAGTGGGTTTGCGTTTAGCCGAGTGGGTTTGGGTCTAGCCGAGTGGGTTTGGGTCAAGCCGAGAGGGTTTGGGTCTAGCCGAGTGAGTTTGGGTCTAGCCGAGTGGGTTTGGGACTAGCCGAGTGGGTTTGGCTCTAGCGGAGTGGGTTTGGGTCTAGCGGAGTGGGTTTGGGTCTAGCGGAGTGGGTTTGGGACTAGCCGAGTGGGTTTGGGTCTAGCGGAGTGTGTTTGGGGCTAGCGGAGTGGGTTTGGGACTAGCCCAGTGTGTTTGGGTCTAGCGGAGTGGGTTTGGGTCTAGCCTAGTGGGTTTGGGTCTTGCCGAGTGGGTTTGGGTCTAGCTGAGTGGGTTTGGGTCTAGCCGAGTGGGTTTGGGTCTAGCCGAGTGGGTTTGGGTCTAGCCGAGTGGGATTGGGTCTAGCCGAGTGGGTTTGGGTCTAGCGGTGTGGGTTTGGGTCTAGCGGAGTGGGTCTGGGTCCAGCGGAGTAGGTTTGGGTCTAGCGGAGTGGGTTTCGGTCTAGCCGAATGTGTTTGGGTCTAGCCGAGTGGGTTTGGGTCAAGCTGAGTGGATTTGGGTCCAGCCGAGTGGGTTTGGGTCTAGCCGAGTGGGTTTGAGTCCAGCCGAGTGGGTTTGGGTCCAGCCGAGTGGGTTCGGGTCTAGCCGAGTGGGATTGGGTCTAGCCGAGTGGGTTTGGGTCTAGCCGAGTGGGTCTGGGTCTAGCCGAGTGGGTCTGTGTCTAGCCGAGTGGGTTTGGGTCAAGCCGAGTGGGTTTGGGTCTAGCCGAGTGGGTTTGGGTCCAGCCGAGTGGGTTTGGGACTAGCCGAGTGGGTTTGGCTCTAGTGGAGTGGGTTTGGGTATAGCGGAGTGTGTTTGGGGCTAGCGGAGTTGGTTTGGGACTAGCCGAGTGGGTTTCGGTCTAGCCGAATGGGTTTGGGTCTCGCCGAGTGGGTTTGGTCTAGCTGAGTGGATTTGGGTCTAGCGGAGTGGGTTTGGGTCTGGTCGAGTGGGTTTGGGTCAAGCCGAGTGGGTTTGGGTAAAGCCAAGTGGGTTTGGGTCTAGCCGAGTGGGTTTGGGTCTAGCCGAGTGGGTTTGGGTCTCTCCGAGTGGGTTTGGGTCTAGCCGAGTGGGTTTCGGTCTAGCGGAGTGGGTTTGGGTCTAGCCGAGTGGGTTTGGGTCTAGCCGAGTGGGTTTGGGTCGAGCCGAGTGGGTTTGGATCTAGCCGAGTGGGTTTGGGTCTAGCCGAGTGGGTTTGGGTCTAGCCGAGTGGGTTTGGGTCTAGCCGAGTGGGTGTGTGTCCAGCCGAGTGGGTTTGGGTCTAGCCAAGTGGGTTTGGGTCTAGCGGAGTGGGTTTGGGTGTAGCCGAGTGGGTTTGGGTCTAGCCGAGTGGGTTTGGGTCTGGCCGAGTGCGTTTGTGTCAAGCCTAGTGGGTTTGGGACTGGCCGAGTGGGTTTCGGTCTTGCCGAGTGGGTTTGGGTCAAGCCGAGAGGTTTGGATCTAGCCGAGTGGGTTTGGGTCTAGCCGAGTGGGTTTGGGTCTAGCAGAAGGGGTTTGGGACCAGCCGAGAAGGTATGGCTCTAGCTGAGTGGGTTTGGGTCTAGCCGAGTGGGTTTGCATTTAGCCGAGTGGGTTTGGGTCTGGCCGAGTGGGTTTGGGTCAAGCCGAGTGAGTTTGGGTCTAGCCGAGTGGGTTTGGGACCAGCCGAGTGGGTTTGGCTCTAGCGGAGTGGGTTTGGGTCTAGCGGAGTGGGTTTGGGTCTAGCGGAGTGGGTTTGGGACTAGCCGAGTGGGTTTGGGTCTAGCGGAGTGTGTTTGGGGCTAGCGGAGTGGGTTTGGGTCTAGCCAAGTGGGTTTGGGTCTAGCGGAGTGGGTTTGGGTCTAGCCGAGTGGGTTTGGGTCTTGCCGAGTGGGTTTGGGTCTAGCTGAGTGGGTTTGGGTCTAGCCGAGTGGGTTTGGGTCTAGCCGAGTGGGTTTGGGTCTAGCCGAGTGGGTTTGGGTCTAGCCGAGTGGGTTTGGGTCTAGCCGAGTGGGTTTGGGACTAGCCGAGTGGGTTTGGCTCTAGTGGAGTGGGTTTGGGTATAGCGGAGTGGGTTTGGGTCTAGCGGAGTTGGTTTGGGACTAGCCAAGTGGGTTTGGGTCTAGCGGAGTGTGTTTGGGGCTAGCGGAGTGGGTTTGGGTCTAGCCAAGTGGGTTTGGGTCTAGCCGAGTGGGTTTGGGTCTAGCCGAGTGGGTTTGGGTCTAGCCGAGTGGGTTTGGGTCTAGCCGAGTGGGTTTGGGTCTAGCCGAGTGGGTTTCGGTCTAGCCGAATGGGTTTGGGTCTCCCCGAGTGGGTTTGGTCTAGCTGAGTGGATTTGGGTCTAGCGGAGTGGGTTTGCGTCTAGCCGAGTGGGTTTGGGTCAAGCCGAGTGGGTTTGGGTCAAGCCAAGTGGGTTTGGGTCTAGCCGAGTGGGTTTGGGTCTAGCCGAGTGGGTTTGGGTCTCTCCGAGTGGGTTTGGGTCTAGCGGAGTGGGTTTGGGTCTAGCGGAGTGGGTTTGGGTCTAGCCGAGTGGGTTTGTGTCTAGCCGAGTGGGTTTGGGTCGAGCCGAGTGGGTTTGGGTCTACCCGAGTGGGTTTGGGTCTAGCCGAGTGGGTTTGGGCCTAGCCGAGTGGGTTTGGGTCTAGCCGAGTGGGTGTGGGTCCAGCCGAGTGGGTTTGGGTCTAGCCAAGTGGGTTTGAGTCTAGCGGAGTGGGTTTGGGTGTAGCCGAGTGGGTTTGGGTCTAGCCGAGTGTGTTTGGGTCTGGCCAAGTGGGTTTGTGTCAAGCCTAGTGGGTTTGGGACTAGCCGAGTGGGTTTCGGTCTTGCCGAGTGGGTTTGGGTCAAGCCGAGAGGTTTGGATCTAGCCGAGTGGGTTTGGGTCTAGCCGAGTGGGTTTGGGTCTAGCAGAGGGGGTTTGGGACCAGCCGAGAAGGTATGGCTCTAGCTGAGTGGGTTTGGGTCTAGCCGAGTGGGTTTGCGTTTAGCCGAGTGGGTTTGGGTCTGGCCGAGTGGGTTTGGGTCAAGCCGAGTGGGTTTGGGTCTAGCCGAGTGAGTTTGGGTCTAGCCGAGTGGGTTTGGGACCAGCCGAGTGGGTTTGGCTCTAGCGGAGTGGGTTTGGGTCTAGCGGAGTGGGTTTGGGTCTAGCGGAGTGGGTTTGGGATTAGCCGAGTGGGTTTGGGTCTAGCGGAGTGTGTTTGGGGCTAGCGGAGTGGGTTTGGGTCTAGCCAAGTGGGTTTGGGTCTAGCGGAGTGGGTTTGGGTCTAGCCGAGTGGGTTTGGGTCTTGCCGAGTGGGTTTGGGTCTAGCTGAGTGGGTTTGGGTCTAGCCGAGTGGGTTTGGGTCTAGCCGAGTGGGTTTGGGTCTAGCCGAGTGGGTTTGGGTCTAGCCGAGTGGGTTTGGGTCTAGCCGAGTGGGTTTGGGACTAGCCGAGTGGGTTTGGCTCTAGTGGAGTGGGTTTGGGTATAGCGGAGTGGGTTTGGGTCTAGCGGAGTTGGTTTGGGACTAGCCAAGTGGGTTTGGGTCTAGCGGAGTGTGTTTGGGGCTAGCGGAGTGGGTTTGGGTCTAGCCAAGTGGGTTTGGGTCTAGCCGAGTGGGTTTGGGTCTAGCCGAGTGGGTTTGGGTCTAGCCGAGTGGGTTTGGGTCTAGCCGAGTGGGTTTGGGTCTAGCCGAGTGGGATTGCGTCTAGCCGAGTGGGATTGGGTCTAGCGGTGTGGGTTTGGGTCTAGCGGAGTGGGTCTGGGTCTAGCGGAGTGGGTTTGGGTCTAGCGGAGTGGGTTTCGGTCTAGCCGAATGGGTTTGGGTCTCCCCGAGTGGGTTTGGTCTAGCTGAGTGGATTTGGGTCTAGCGGAGTGGGTTTGCGTCTAGCCGAGTGGGTTTGGGTCAAGCCGAGTGGGTTTGGGTCAAGCCAAGTGGGTTTGGGTCTAGCTGAGTGGGTTTGGGTCTAGCCGAGTGGGTTTGGGTCTCTCCGAGTGGGTTTGGGTCTAGCCGAGTGGGTTTGGGTCTAGCGGAGTGGGTTTGGGTCTAGCCGAGTGGGTTTGGGTCTAGCCGAGTGGGTTTGGGTCGAGCCGAGTGGGTTTGGGTCTACCCGAGTGGGTTTGGGTCTAGCCGAGTGGGTTTGGGCCTAGCCGAGTGGGTTTGGGTCTAGCCGAGTGGGTGTGGGTCCAGCCGAGTGGGTTTGGGTCTAGCCAAGTGGGTTTGAGTCTAGCGGAGTGGGTTTGGGTGTAGCCGAGTGGGTTTGGGTCTAGCCGAGTGTGTTTGGGTCTGGCCGAGTGGGTTTGTGTCAAGCCGAGTGGGTTTGGGACTAGCCGAGTGGGTTTCGGTCTTGCCGAGTGGGTTTGGGTCAAGCCGAGAGGTTTGGATCTAGCCGAGTGGGTTTGGGTCTAGCCGAGTGGGTTTGGGTCTAGCAGAGGGGGTTTGGGACTAGCCGAGTGGGTATGGCTCTAGCTGAGTGGGTTTGGGTCTAGCCGAGTGGGTTTGCGTTTAGCCGAGTGGGTTTGGGTCTAGCCGAGTGGGTTTGGGTCAAGCCGAGTGGGTTTGGGTCTAGCCGAGTGAGTTTGGGTCAAGCCGAGTGGGTTTGGGACTAGCCGAGTGGGTTTGGGTCTAGCAGAGGGGGTTTGGGACTAGCCGAGTGGGTATGGCTCTAGCGGAGTGGGTTTGGGTCTAGCCGAGTGGGTTTGGGTCTAGCCGAGTGGGTTTGGGTCTAGCCGAGTGGGTTTGGGTCAAGCCGAGTGGGTTTGTGTCTATCCGAGTGAGTTTGGGTCTAGCCAAGTGGGTTTGGGACTAGCCGAGTGGGTTTGGCTCTAGCGGAGTGGGTTTGGGTCTAGCGGAGTGGGTTTGGGTCTAGCGGAGTGGGTTTGGGACTAGCCGAGTGGGTTTGGGTCTAGCGGAGTGTGTTTGGGGCTAGCGGAGTGGGTTTGGGTCTAGCCAAGTGGGTTTGGGTCTAGCCGAGTGGGTTTGGGTCTAGCCGAGTGGGTTTGGGTCTAGCCGAGTGGGTTTGGGTCTAGCCGAGTGGGTTTGGGTCTAGCCGAGTGGGTTTGCGTCTAGCCGAGTGGGTTTGGGTCTAGCCGAGTGGGATTGGGTCTAGCCGAGTGGGTTTGGGTCTAGCCGAGTGGGTCTGGGTCTAGCCGAGTGGGTTTGGGTCTAGCCGAGTGAGTTTGGGTCCAGCCGAGTGGATTTGGGTCAAGCCGAGTGGGTTTGGGTCTAGCCGAGTGGGTTTGGGTCTAGCCGAGTGGGTTTGGGACTGGCCGAGTGGGTTTGGCTCTAGTGGAGTGGGTTTGGGTATAGCGGAGTGTGTTTGGGTCTAGCGGAGTTGGTTTGGGACTAGCCGAGTGGGTTTGGGTCTAGCGGAGTGTGTTTGGGGCTAGCGGAGTGGGTTTGGGTCTAGCCAAGTGGGTTTGGGTCTAGCGGAGTGGGTTTGGGTCTAGCCGAGTGGGTTTGGGTCTAGCCGAGTGGGTTTGGGTCTAGCCGAGTGGGTTTGGGTCTAGCCGAGTGGGATTGGGTCTAGCCGAGTGGGTTTGGGTCTAGCGGTGTGGGTTTGGGTCTAGCGGAGTGTGTCTGGGTATAGCGGAGTGGGTTTGGGTCTAGCGGA
This sequence comes from Raja brachyura, assembly GCA_963514005.1. Next base: position 6,247,559 of record OY740819.1, on the reverse strand, counting down.
GTGGGTTTCGGTCTAGCCGAATGGGTTTGGGTCTCGCCGAGTGGGTTTGGTCTAGCTGAGTGGATTTGGGTCTAGCGGAGTGGGTTTGGGTCTAGCCGAGTGGGTTTGGGTCAAGCCGAGTGTGTTTGGGTCAAGCCAAGTGGGTTTGGGTCTAGCCGAGTGGGTTTGGGTCTAGCCGAGTGGGTTTGGGTCTCTCCGAGTGGGTTTGGGTCTAGCCGAGTGGGTTTGGGTCTAGCGGAGTGGGTTTATGTCTAGCCGAGTGGGTTTGGGTCTCGCCGAGTGGGTTTGGGTCGAGCCGAGTGGGTTTGGGTCTAGCCGAGTGGGTTTGGGTGCAGCTGAGTGGGTTTGGGTCTAGCCGAGTGGGTTTGGGTCTGGCCGAGTGGGTTTGTGTCAAGCCTAGTGGGTTTGGGACTAGCCGAGTGGGTTTCGGTCTTGCCGAGTGGGTTTGGGTCTAGCCGAGTGGGTTTGGGTCAAGCCGAGTGGGTTTGGGTCTAGCCGAGTGAGTTTGGGTCTAGCCGAGTGGGTTTGGGACTAGCCGAGTGGGTTTGGCTCTAGCGGAGTGGGTTTGGGTCTAGCGGAGTGGGTTTGGGTCTAGCGGAGTGGGTTTGGGACTAGCCGAGTGGGTTTGGGTCTAGCGGAGTGTGTTTGGGGCTAGCGGTGTGGGTTTGGGACTAGCCCAGTGGGTTTGGGTCTAGCGGAGTGGGTTTGGGTCTAGCCGAGTGGGTTTGGGTCTTGCCGAGTGGGTTTGGGTCTAGCCGAGTGGGTTTGGGTCTAGCCGAGTGGGTTTGGGTCTAGCCGAGTGGGATTGGGTCTAGCCGAGTGGGTTTGGGTCTAGCGGTGTGGGTTTGGGTCTAGCGGAGTGGGTCTGGGTCCAGCGGAGTAGGTTTGGGTCTATCGGAGTGGGTTTCGGTCTAGCCGAATGTGTTTGGGTCTAGCCGAGTGGGTTTGGGTCAAGCTGAGTGGATTTGGGTCCAGCCGAGTGGGTTTGGGTCTAGCCGAGTGGGTTTGAGTCCAGCCGAGTGGGTTTGGGTCTAGCCGAGTGGGATTGGGTCTAGCCGAGTGGGTTTGGGTCTAGCCGAGTGGGTCTGGGTCTAGCCGAGTGGGTTTGTGTCTAGCCGAGTGGGTTTGGGTCTAGCCGAGTGGATTTGGGTCAAGCCGAGTGGGTTTGGGTCTAGCCGAGTGGGTTTGGGTCCAGCCGAGTGGGTTTGGGACTAGCCGAGTGGGTTTGGCTCTAGCGGAGTGGGTTTGGGTCTAGCGGAGTGGGTTTGGGTCTAGCGGAGTGGGTTTGGGACTAGCCGAGTGGGTTTGGGTCTAGCGGAGTGTGTTTGGGGCTAGCGGAGTGGGTTTGGGTCTAGCCAAGTGGGTTTGGGTCTAGCCGAGTGGGTTTGGGTCTAGCCGAGTGGGTTTGGGTCTAGCCGAGTGGGTTTGGGTCTAGCCGAGTGGGTTTGGGTCTAGCCGAGTGGGTTTGCGTCTAGCCGAGTGGGTTTGGGTCTAGCCGAGTGGGATTGGGTCTAGCCGAGTGGGTTTGGGTCTAGCCGAGTGGGTCTGGGTCTAGCCGAGTGGGTTTGGGTCTAGCCGAGTGAGTTTGGGTCCAGCCGAGTGGATTTGGGTCAAGCCGAGTGGGTTTGGGTCTAGCCGAGTGGGTTTGGGTCTAGCCGAGTGGGTTTGGGACTGGCCGAGTGGGTTTGGCTCTAGTGGAGTGGGTTTGGGTATAGCGGAGTGTGTTTGGGTCTAGCGGAGTTGGTTTGGGACTAGCCGAGTGGGTTTGGGTCTAGCGGAGTGTGTTTGGGGCTAGCGGAGTGGGTTTGGGTCTAGCCAAGTGGGTTTGGGTCTAGCGGAGTGGGTTTGGGTCTAGCCGAATGGGTTTGGGTCTAGCCGAGTGGGTTTGGGTCTAGCCGAGTGGGTTTGGGTCTAGCCGAGTGGGATTGGGTCTAGCCGAGTGGGTTTGGGTCTAGCGGTGTGGGTTTGGGTCTAGCGGAGTGTGTCTGGGTATAGCGGAGTGGGTTTGGGTCTAGCGGAGTGGGTTTCGGTCTAGCCGAATGGGTTTGGGTCTCGCCGAGTGGGTTTGGTCTAGCTGAGTGGATTTGGGTCTAGCGGAGTGGGTTTGGGTCTAGCCGAGTGGGTTTGGGTCAAGCCGAGTGTGTTTGGGTCAAGCCAAGTGGGTTTGGGTCTAGCCGAGTGGGTTTGGGTCTAGCCGAGTGGGTTTGGGTCTCTCCGAGTGGGTTTGGGTCTAGCCGAGTGGGTTTGGGTCTAGCGGAGTGGGTTTATGTCTAGCCGAGTGGGTTTGGGTCTCGCCGAGTGGGTTTGGGTCGAGCCGAGTGGGTTTGGGTCTAGCCGAGTGGGTTTGGGTGCAGCTGAGTGGGTTTGGGTCTAGCCGAGTGGGTTTGGGTCTGGCCGAGTGGGTTTGTGTCAAGCCTAGTGGGTTTGGGACTAGCCGAGTGGGTTTCGGTCTTGCCGAGTGGGTTTGGGTCAAGCCGAGAGGTTTGGATCTAGCCGAGTGGGTTTGGGTCTAGCAGAGGGGGTTTGGGACTAGCCGAGAAGGTATGGCTCTAGCTGAGTGGGTTTGGGTCTAGCCGAGTGGGTTTGCGTTTAGCCGAGTGGGTTTGGGTCTAGCCGAGTGGGTTTGGGTCAAGCCGAGTGGGTTTGGGTCTAGCCGAGTGAGTTTGGGTCTAGCCGAGTGGGTTTGGGACTAGCCGAGTGGGTTTGGCTCTAGCGGAGTGGGTTTGGGTCTAGCGGAGTGGGTTTGGGTCTAGCGGAGTGGGTTTGGGACTAGCCGAGTGGGTTTGGGTCTAGCGGAGTGTGTTTGGGGCTAGCGGTGTGGGTTTGGGACTAGCCCAGTGGGTTTGGGTCTAGCGGAGTGGGTTTGGGTCTAGCCGAGTGGGTTTGGGTCTTGCCGAGTGGGTTTGGGTCTAGCCGAGTGGGTTTGGGTCTAGCCGAGTGGGTTTGGGTCTAGCCGAGTGGGATTGGGTCTAGCCGAGTGGGTTTGGGTCTAGCGGTGTGGGTTTGGGTCTAGCGGAGTGGGTCTGGGTCCAGCGGAGTAGGTTTGGGTCTATCGGAGTGGGTTTCGGTCTAGCCGAATGTGTTTGGGTCTAGCCGAGTGGGTTTGGGTCAAGCTGAGTGGATTTGGGTCCAGCCGAGTGGGTTTGGGTCTAGCCGAGTGGGTTTGAGTCCAGCCGAGTGGGTTTGGGTCTAGCCGAGTGGGATTGGGTCTAGCCGAGTGGGTTTGGGTCTAGCCGAGTGGGTCTGGGTCTAGCCGAGTGGGTTTGTGTCTAGCCGAGTGGGTTTGGGTCTAGCCGAGTGGATTTGGGTCAAGCCGAGTGGGTTTGGGTCTAGCCGAGTGGGTTTGGGTCCAGCCGAGTGGGTTTGGGACTAGCCGAGTGGGTTTGGCTCTAGTGGAGTGGGTTTGGGTATAGCGGAGTGTGTTTGGGTCTAGCGGAGTTGGTTTGGGACTAGCCGAGTGGGTTTGGGTCTAGCGGAGTGTGTTTGGGGCTAGCGGAGTGGGTTTGGGTCTAGCCAAGTGGGTTTGGGTCTAGCGGAGTGGGTTTGGGTCTAGCCGAGTGGGTTTGGGTCTAGCCGAGTGGGTTTGGGTCTAGCCGAGTGGGTTTGGGTCTAGCCGAGTGGGATTGGGTCTAGCCGAGTGGGTTTGGGTCTAGCGGTGTGGGTTTGGGTCTAGCGGAGTGGGTCTGGGTCTAGCGGAGTGGGTTTGGGTCTAGCGGAGTGGGTTTCGGTCTAGCCGAATGGGTTTGGGTCTCGCCGAGTGGGTTTGGTCTAGCTGAGTGGATTTGGGTCTAGCGGAGTGGGTTTGGGTCTGGCCGAGTGGGTTTGGGTCAAGCCGAGTGGGTTTGGGTAAAGCCAAGTGGGTTTGGGTCTAGCCGAGTGGGTTTGGGTCTAGCCGAGTGGGTTTGGGTCTCTCCGAGTGGGTTTGGGTCTAGCCGAGTGGGTTTGGGTCTAGCGGAGTGGGTTTGGGTCTAGCCGAGTGGGTTTGGGTCTAGCCGAGTGGGTTTGGGTCGAGCCGAGTGGGTTTGGGTCTAGCCGAGTGGGTTTGGGTCTAGCCGAGTGGGTTTGGGTCTAGCCGAGTGCTTTTGGGTCTAGCCGAGTGGGTGTGTGTCCAGCCGAGTGGGTTTGGGTCCAGCCAAGTGGGTTTGGGTCTAGCGGAGTGGGTTTGGGTGTAGCCGAGTGGGTTTGGGTCTAGCCGAGTGGGTTTGGGTCTGGCCGAGTGGGTGTGTGTCAAGCCTAGTGGGTTTGGGACTGGCCGAGTGGGTTTCGGTCTTGCCGAGTGGGTTTGGGTCAAGCCGAGAGGTTTGGATCTAGCCGAGTGGGTTTGGGTCTAGCCGAGTGGGTTTGGGTCTAGCAGAGGGGGTTTGGGACTAGCCGAGAAGGTATGGCTCTAGCTGAGTGGGTTTGGGTCTAGCCGGGTGGGTTTGCGTTTAGCCGAGTGGGTTTGGGTCTGGCCGAGTGGGTTTGGGTCAAGCCGAGTGGGTTTGGGTCTAGCCGAGTGAGTTTGGGTCTAGCCGAGTGGGTTTGGGACCAGCCGAGTGGGTTTGGCTCTAGCGGAGTGGGTTTGGGTCTAGCGGAGTGGGTTTGGGTCTAGCGGAGTGGGTTTGGGACTAGCCGAGTGGGTTTGGGTCTAGCGGAGTGTGTTTGGGGCTAGCGGAGTGGGTTTGGTCTAGCCAAGTGGGTTTGGGTCTAGCGGAGTGGGTTTGGGTCTAGCCGAGTGGGTTTGGGTCTTGCCGAGTGGGTTTGGGTCTAGCCGAGTGGGTTTGGGTCTAGCCGAGTGGGTTTGGGTCTAGCCGAGTGGGTTTGGGTCTAGCCGAGTGGGTTTGGGTCTAGCCGAGTGGGTTTGGGTCTAGCCGAGTGGGTTTGGGACTAGCCGAGTGGGTTTGGCTCTAGTGGAGTGGGTTTGGGTATAGCGGAGTGGGTTTGGGTCTAGCGGAGTTGGTTTGGGACTAGCCAAGTGGGTTTGGGTCTAGCGGAGTGTGTTTGGGGCTAGCGGAGTGGGTTTGGGTCTAGCCAAGTGGGTTTGGGTCTAGCCGAGTGGGTTTGGGTCTAGCCGAGTGGGTTTGGGTCTAGCCGAGTGGGTTTGGGTCTAGCCGAGTGGGTTTGGGTCTAGCCGAGTGGGATTGGGTCTAGCCGAGTGGGTTTGGGTCTAGCGGTGTGGGTTTGGGTCTAGCGGAGTGGGTCTGGGTCTAGCGGAGTGGGTTTGGGTCTAGCGGAGTGGGTTTCGGTCTAGCCGAATGGGTTTGGGTCTCCCCGAGTGGGTTTGGTCTAGCTGAGTGGATTTTGGTCTAGCGGAGTGGGTTTGCGTCTAGCCGAGTGGGTTTGGGTCAAGCCGAGTGGGTTTGGGTCAAGCCAAGTGGGTTTGGGTCTAGCCGAGTGGGTTTGGGTCTAGCCGAGTGGGTTTGGGTCTCTCCGAGTGGGTTTGGGTCTAGCCGAGTGGGTTTGGGTCTAGCGGAGTGGGTTTGGGTCTAGCCGAGTGGGTTTGGGTCTAGCCGAGTGGGTTTGGGTCGAGCCGAGTGGGTTTGGGTCTACCCGAGTGGGTTTGGGTCTAGCCGAGTGGGTTTGGGCCTAGCCGAGTGGGTTTGGGTCTAGCCGAGGGGGTGTGGGTCCAGCCGAGTGGGTTTGGGTCTAGCCAAGTGGGTTTGAGTCTAGCGGAGTGGGTTTGGGTGTAGCCGAGTGGGTTTGGGTCTAGCCGAGTGTGTTTGGGTCTGGCCGAGTGGGTTTGTGTCAAGCCTAGTGGGTTTGGGACTAGCCGAGTGGGTTTTGGTCTTGCCGAGTGGGTTTGGGTCTCGCCGAGTGGGTTTGGTCTAGCTGAGTGGATTTGGGTCTAGCGGAGTGGGTTTGGGTCTCGCCGAGTGGGTTTGGTCTAGCGGAGTGTGTTTGGGTCTAGCGGAGTTGGTTTGGGACTAGCCGAGTGGGTTTGGGTCTAGCGGAGTGTGTTTGGGGCTAGCGGAGTGGGTTTGGGTCTAGCCAAGTGGGTTTGGGTCTAGCGGAGTGGGTTTGGGTCTAGCCGAGTGGGTTTGGGTCTAGCCGAGTGGGTTTGGGTCTAGCCGAGTGGGTTTGGGTCTAGCCGAGTGGGATTGGTTCTAGCCGAGTGGGTTTGGGTCTAGCGGTGTGGGTTTGGGTCTAGCGGAGTGGGTCTGGGTCTAGCGGAGTGGGTTTGGGTCTAGCGGAGTGGGTTTCGGTCTAGCCGAATGGGTTTGGGTCTCGCCGAGTGGGTTTGGTCTAGCTGAGTGGATTTGGGTCTAGCGGAGTGGGTTTGGGTCTGGCCGAGTGGGTTTGGGTCAAGCCGAGTGGGTTTGGGTAAAGCCAAGTGGGTTTGGGTCTAGCCGAGTGGGTTTGGGTCTAGCCGAGTGGGTTTGGGTCTCTCCGAGTGGGTTTGGGTCTAGCCGAGTGGGTTTGGGTCTAGCGGAGTGGGTTTGGGTCTAGCCGAGTGGGTTTGGGTCTAGCCGAGTGGGTTTGGGTCGAGCCGAGTGGGTTTGGGTCTAGCCGAGTGGGTTTGGGTCTAGCCGAGTGGGTTTGGGTCTAGCCGAGTGCTTTTGGGTCTAGCCGAGTGGGTGTGTGTCCAGCCGAGTGGGTTTGGGTCCAGCCAAGTGGGTTTGGGTCTAGCGGAGTGGGTTTGGGTGTAGCCGAGTGGGTTTGGGTCTAGCCGAGTGGGTTTGGGTCTGGCCGAGTGGGTGTGTGTCAAGCCTAGTGGGTTTGGGACTGGCCGAGTGGGTTTCGGTCTTGCCGAGTGGGTTTGGGTCAAGCCGAGAGGTTTGGATCTAGCCGAGTGGGTTTGGGTCTAGCCGAGTGGGTTTGGGTCTAGCAGAGGGGGTTTGGGACTAGCCGAGAAGGTATGGCTCTAGCTGAGTGGGTTTGGGTCTAGCCGGGTGGGTTTGCGTTTAGCCGAGTGGGTTTGGGTCTGGCCGAGTGGGTTTGGGTCAAGCCGAGTGGGTTTGGGTCTAGCCGAGTGAGTTTGGGTCTAGCCGAGTGGGTTTGGGACCAGCCGAGTGGGTTTGGCTCTAGCGGAGTGGGTTTGGGTCTAGCGGAGTGGGTTTGGGTCTAGCGGAGTGGGTTTGGGACTAGCCGAGTGGGTTTGGGTCTAGCGGAGTGTGTTTGGGGCTAGCGGAGTGGGTTTGGTCTAGCCAAGTGGGTTTGGGTCTAGCGGAGTGGGTTTGGGTCTAGCCGAGTGGGTTTGGGTCTTGCCGAGTGGGTTTGGGTCTAGCCGAGTGGGTTTGGGTCTAGCCGAGTGGGTTTGGGTCTAGCCGAGTGGGTTTGGGTCTAGCCGAGTGGGTTTGGGTCTAGCCGAGTGGGTTTGGGTCTAGCCGAGTGGGTTTGGGACTAGCCGAGTGGGTTTGGCTCTAGTGGAGTGGGTTTGGGTATAGCGGAGTGGGTTTGGGTCTAGCGGAGTTGGTTTGGGACTAGCCAAGTGGGTTTGGGTCTAGCGGAGTGTGTTTGGGGCTAGCGGAGTGGGTTTGGGTCTAGCCAAGTGGGTTTGGGTCTAGCCGAGTGGGTTTGGGTCTAGCCGAGTGGGTTTGGGTCTAGCCGAGTGGGTTTGGGTCTAGCCGAGTGGGTTTGGGTCTAGCCGAGTGGGATTGGGTCTAGCCGAGTGGGTTTGGGTCTAGCGGTGTGGGTTTGGGTCTAGCGGAGTGGGTCTGGGTCTAGCGGAGTGGGTTTGGGTCTAGCGGAGTGGGTTTCGGTCTAGCCGAATGGGTTTGGGTCTCCCCGAGTGGGTTTGGTCTAGCTGAGTGGATTTTGGTCTAGCGGAGTGGGTTTGCGTCTAGCCGAGTGGGTTTGGGTCAAGCCGAGTGGGTTTGGGTCAAGCCAAGTGGGTTTGGGTCTAGCCGAGTGGGTTTGGGTCTAGCCGAGTGGGTTTGGGTCTCTCCGAGTGGGTTTGGGTCTAGCCGAGTGGGTTTGGGTCTAGCGGAGTGGGTTTGGGTCTAGCCGAGTGGGTTTGGGTCTAGCCGAGTGGGTTTGGGTCGAGCCGAGTGGGTTTGGGTCTACCCGAGTGGGTTTGGGTCTAGCCGAGTGGGTTTGGGCCTAGCCGAGTGGGTTTGGGTCTAGCCGAGGGGGTGTGGGTCCAGCCGAGTGGGTTTGGGTCTAGCCAAGTGGGTTTGAGTCTAGCGGAGTGGGTTTGGGTGTAGCCGAGTGGGTTTGGGTCTAGCCGTGTGTGTTTGGGTCTGGCCGAGTGGGTTTGTGTCAAGCCTAGTGGGTTTGGGACTAGCCGAGTGGGTTTCGGTCTTGCCGAGTGGGTTTGGGTCAAGCCGAGAGGTTTGGATCTAGCCGAGTGGGTTTGGGTCTAGCCGAGTGGGTTTGGGTCTAGCAGAGTGGGTTTGGGACTAGCCGAGTGGGTATGGCTCTAGCTGAGTGGGTTTGGGTCTAGCCGAGTGGGTTTGCGTTTAGCCGAGTGGGTTTGGGTCTAGCCGAGTGGGTTTGGGTCAAGCCGAGTGGGTTTGGGTCTAGCCGAGTGAGTTTGGGTCAAGCCGAGTGGGTTTGGGACTAGCCGAGTGGGTTTGGGTCTAGCAGAGGGGGTTTGGGACTAGCCGAGTGGGTATGGCTCTAGCGGAGTGGGTTTGGGTCTAGCCGAGTGGGTTTGGGTCTAGCCGAGTGGGTTTGGGTCTAGCCGAGTGGGTTTGGGTCAAGCCGAGTGGGTTTGTGTCTATCCGAGTGAGTTTGGGTCTAGCCAAGTGGGTTTGGGACTAGCCGAGTGGGTTTGGCTCTAGCGGAGTGGGTTTGGGTCTAGCGGAGTGGGTTTGGGTCTAGCGGAGTGGGTTTGGGACTAGCCGAGTGGGTTTGGGTCTAGCGGAGTGTGTTTGGGGCTAGCGGAGTGGGTTTGGGTTAGCCAAGTGGGTTTGGGTCTAGCGGAGTGGGTTTGGGTCTAGCCGAGTGGGTTTGGGTCTAGCCGAGTGGGTTTGGGTCTAGTGGAGTGGGTTTGGGTATAGCGGAGTGTGTTTGGGTCTAGCGGAGTTGGTTTGGGACTAGCCGAGTGGGTTTGGGTCTAGCGGAGTGTGTTTGGGGCTAGCGGAGTGGGTTTGGGTCTAGCCAAGTGGGTTTGGGTCTAGCGGAGTGGGTTTGTGTCTAGCCGAGTGGGTTTGGGTCTAGCCGAGTGGGTTTGGGTCTAGCCGAGTGGGTTTGGGTCTAGCCGAGTGGGATTGGGTCTAGCCGAGTGGGTTTGGGTCTAGCGGTGTGGGTTTGGGTCTAGCGGAGTGTGTCTGGGTCCAGCGGAGTGGGTTTGGGTCTAGCGGAGTGGGTTTCGGTCTAGCCGAATGGGTTTGGGTCTCGCCGAGTGGGTTTGGTCTAGCTGAGTGGATTTGGGTCTAGCGGAGTGGGTTTGGGTCTAGCCGAGTGGGTTTGGGTCAAGCCGAGTGTGTTTGGGTCAAGCCGAGTGGGTTTGAGTCAAGCCAAGTGGGTTTGGGTCTAGCCGAGTGGGTTTGGGTCTGGCCGAGTGGGTTTGGGTCTCTCCGAGTGGGTTTGGGTCTAGCCGAGTGGGTTTGGGTCTAGCGGAGTGGGTTTATGTCTAACCGAGTGGGTTTGGTTCTTGCCGAGTGGGTTTGGGTCGAGCCGAGTGGGTTTGGGTCTAGCCGAGTGGGTTTGGGTGTAGCCGAGTGGGTTTGGGTCTAGCCGAGTGGGTTTGGGTCTGGCCGAGTGGGTTTGTGTCAAGCCTAGTGGGTTTGGGACTAGCCGAGTGGGTTTCGGTCTTGCCGAGTGGGTTTGGGTCAAGCCGAGAGGTTTGGATCTAGCCGAGTGGGTTTGGGTCTAGCCGAGTGGGTTTGGGTCTAGCAGAGGGGGTTTGGGACTAGCCGAGAAGGTATGGCTCTAGCTGAGTGGGTTTGGGTCTAGCCGAGTGGGTTTGGGTCTAGCCGAGTGGGTTTGGGTCTAGCCGAGTGGGTTTGGGTCAAGCCGAGTGGGTTTGGGTCTATCCGAGTGAGTTTGGGTCTAGCCAAGTGGGTTTGGGACTAGCCGAGTGGGTTTGGCTCTAGCGGAGTGGGTTTGGGTCTAGCGGAGTGGGTTTGGGTCTAGCGGAGTGGGTTTGGGACTAGCCGAGTGGGTTTGGGTCTAGCGGAGTGTGTTTGGGGCTAGCGGAGTGGGTTTGGGTCTAGCCAAGTGGGTTTGGGTCTAGCGGAGTGGGTTTGGGTCTAGCCGAGTGGGTTTGGGTCTAGCCGAGTGGGTTTGGGTCTAGCCGAGTGGGTTTGGGTCTAGCCGAGTGGGTTTGAGTCTAGCCGAGTGGGTTTGGGTCTAGCCGAGTGGGATTGGGTCTAGCCGAGTGGGTTTGGGTCTAGCCGAGTGGGTCTGGGTCTAGCCGAGTGGGTTTGGGTCTAGCCGAGTGAGTTTGGGTCCAGCCGAGTGGATTTGGGTCAAGCCGAGTGGGTTTGGGTCTAGCCGAGTGGGTTTGGGTCTAGCCGAGTGGGTTTGGGACTAGCCGAGTGGGTTTGGCTCTAGTGGAGTGGGTTTGGGTATAGCGGAGTGTGTTTGGGTCTAGCGGAGTTGGTTTGGGACTAGCCGAGTGGGTTTGGGTCTAGCGGAGTGTGTTTGGGGCTAGCGGAGTGGGTTTGGGTCTAGCCAAGTGGGTTTGGGTCTAGCGGAGTGGGTTTGGGTCTAGCCGAGTGGGTTTGGGTCTAGCCGAGTGGGTTTGGGTCTAGCCGAGTGGGTTTGGGTCTAGCCGAGTGGGATTGGGTCTAGCCGAGTGGGTTTGGGTCTAGCGGTGTGGGTTTGGGTCTAGCGGAGTGTGTCTGGGTCTAGCGGAGTGGGTTTGGGTCTAGCGGAGTGGGTTTCGGTCTAGCCGAATGGGTTTGGGTCTCGCCGAGTGGGTTTGGTCTAGCTGAGTGGATTTGGGTCTAGCGGAGTGGGTTTGGATCTAGCCGAGTGGGTTTGGGTCAAGCCGAGTGTGTTTGGGTCAAGCCAAGTGGGTTTGGGTCTAGCCGAGTGGGTTTGGGTCTAGCCGAGTGGGTTTGGGTCTCTCCGAGTGGGTTTGGGTCTAGCCGAGTGGGTTTGGGTCTAGCGGAGTGGGTTTATGTCTAGCCGAGTGGGTTTGGGTCTCGCCGAGTGGGTTTGGGTCGAGCCGAGTGGGTTTGGGTCTAGCCGAGTGGGTTTGGGTGTAGCCGAGTGGGTTTGGGTCTAGCCGAGTGGGTTTGGGTCTGGCCGAGTGGGTTTGTGTCAAGCCTAGTGGGTTTGGGACTAGCCGAGTGGGTTTCGGTCTTGCCGAGTGGGTTTGGGTCAAGCCGAGAGGTTTGGATCTAGCCGAGTGGGTTTGGGTCTAGCCGAGTGGGTTTGGGTCTAGCAGAGGGGGTTTGGGACTAGCCGAGAAGGTATGGCTCTAGCTGAGTGGGTTTGGGTCTAGCCGAGTGGGTTTGCGTTTAGCCGAGTGGGTTTGGGTCTAGCCGAGTGGGTTTGGGTCAAGCCGAGTGGGTTTGGGTCTAGCCGAGTGAGTTTGGGTCTAGCCGAGTGGGTTTGGGACTAGCCGAGTGGGTTTGGCTCTAGCGGAGTGGGTTTGGGTCTAGCGGAGTGGGTTTGGGTCTAGCGGAGTGGGTTTGGGAATAGCCGAGTGGGTTTGGGTCTAGCGGAGTGTGTTTGGGGCTAGCGGAGTGGGTTTGGGACTAGCCCAGTGGGTTTGGGTCTAGCGGAGTGGGTTTGGGTCTAGCCGAGTGGGTTTGGGTCTTGCCGAGTGGGTTTGGGTCTAGCTGAGTGGGTTTGGGTCTAGCCGAGTGGGTTTGGGTCTAGCCGAGTGGGTTTGGGTCTAGCCGAGTGGGATTGGGTCTAGCCGAGTGGGTTTGGGTCTAGCGGTGTGGGTTTGGGTCTAGCGGAGTGGGTCTGGGTCCAGCGGAGTAGGTTTGGGTCTAGCGGAGTGGGTTTCGGTCTAGCCGAATGTGTTTGGGTCTAGCCGAGTGGGTTTGGGTCAAGCTGAGTGGATTTGGGTCCAGCCGAGTGGGTTTGGGTCTAGCCGAGTGGGATTGGGTCTAGCCGAGTGGGTTTGGGTCTAGCCGAGTGGGTCTGGGTCTAGCCGAGTGGGTTTGTGTCTAGCCGAGTGGGTTTGGGTCTAGCCGAGTGGATTTGGGTCAAGCCGAGTGGGTTTGGGTCTTGCCGAGTGGGTTTGGGTCTAGCTGAGTGGGTTTGGGTCTAGCCGAGTGGGTTTGGGTCTAGCCGAGTGGGTTTGGGTCTAGCCGAGTGGGATTGGGTCTAGCCGAGTGGGTTTGGGTCTAGCGGTGTGGGTTTGGGTCTAGCGGAGTGGGTCTGGGTCCAGCGGAGTAGGTTTGGGTCTAGCGGAGTGGGTTTCGGTCTAGCCGAATGTGTTTGGGTCTAGCCGAGTGGGTTTGGGTCAAGCTGAGTGGATTTGGGTCCAGCCGAGTGGGTTTGGGTCTAGCCGAGTGGGATTGGGTCTAGCCGAGTGGGTTTGGGTCTAGCCGAGTGGGTCTGGGTCTAGCCGAGTGGGTTTGTGTCTAGCCGAGTGGGTTTGGGTCTAGCCGAGTGGATTTGGGTCAAGCCGAGTGGGTTTGGGTCTAGCCGAGTGGGTTTGGGTCCAGCCGAGTGGGTTTGGGACTAGCCGAGTGGGTTTGGCTCTAGTGGAGTGGGTTTGGGTATAGCGGAGTGTGTTTGGGTCTAGCGGAGTTGGTTTGGGACTAGCCGAGTGGGTTTGGGTCTAGCGGAGTGTGTTTGGGGCTAGCGGAGTGGGTTTGGGTCTAGCCAAGTGGGTTTGGGTCTAGCGGAGTGGGTTTGGGTCTAGCCGAGTGGGTTTGGGTCTAGCCGAGTGGGTTTGGGTCTAGCCGAGTGGGTTTGGGTCTAGCCGAGTGGGATTGGGTCTAGCCGAGTGGGTTTGGGTCTAGCGGTGTGGGTTTGGGTCTAGCGGAGTGGGTCTGGGTCTAGCGGAGTGGGTTTGGGTCTAGCGGAGTGGGTTTCGGTCTAGCCGAATGGGTTTGGGTCTCGCCGAGTGGGTTTGGTCTAGCTGAGTGGATTTGGGTCTAGCGGAGTGGGTTTGGGTCTGGCCGAGTGGGTTTGGGTCAAGCCGAGTGGGTTTGGGTAAAGCCAAGTGGGTTTGGGTCTAGCCGAGTGGGTTTGGGTCTAGCCGAGTGGGTTTGGGTCTCTCCGAGTGGGTTTGGGTCTAGCCGAGTGGGTTTGGGTCTAGCGGAGTGGGTTTGGGTCTAGCCGAGTGGGTTTGGGTCTAGCCGAGTGGGTTTGGGTCGAGCCGAGTGGGTTTGGGTCGAGCCGAGTGGGTTTGGGTCTAGCCGAGTGGGTTTGGGTCTAGCCGAGTGCTTTTGGGTCTAGCCGAGTGGGTGTGTGTCCAGCCGAGTGGGTTTGGGTCCAGCCAAGTGGGTTTGGGTCTAGCGGAGTGGGTTTGGGTGTAGCCGAGTGGGTTTGGGTCTAGCCGAGTGGGTTTGGGTCTGGCCGAGTGGGTTTGTGTCAAGCCTAGTGGGTTTGGGACTGGCCGAGTGGGTTTCGGTCTTGCCGAGTGGGTTTGGGTCAAGCCGAGAGGTTTGGATCTAGCCGAGTGGGTTTGGGTCTAGCCGAGTGGGTTTGGGTCTAGCAGAGGGGGTTTGGGACTAGCCGAGAAGGTATGGCTCTAGCTGAGTGGGTTTTGGTCTAGCCGGGTGGGTTTGCGTTTAGCCGAGTGGGTTTGGGTCTGGCCGAGTGGGTTTGGGTCAAGCCGAGTGGGTTTGGGTCTAGCCGAGTGAGTTTGGGTCTAGCCGAGTGGGTTTGGGACCAGCCGAGTGGGTTTGGCTCTAGCGGAGTGGGTTTGGGTCTAGCGGAGTGGGTTTGGGTCTAGCGGAGTGGGTTTGGGACTAGCCGAGTGGGTTTGGGTCTAGCGGAGTGTGTTTGGGGCTAGCGGAGTGGGTTTGGGTCTAGCCAAGTGGGTTTGGGTCTAGCCGAGTGGGATTGGGTCTAACCGAGTGGGTTTGGGTCTAGCGGTGTGGGTTTGGGTCTAGCGGAGTGGGTCTGGGTCTAGCGGAGTGGGTTTGGGTCTAGCGGAGTGGGTTTCGGTCTAGCCGAATGGGTTTGGGTCTAGCCGAGTGGGTTTGGGTGTAGCCGAATGGGTTTGGGTGTAGCCGAGTGGGTTTCGGTCTAGCCGAGTGGGTTTGGGTCTAGCGGAGTGGGTTTGGGTCTAGCCGAGTGGGTTTGGGTCTAGCTGAGTGGGTTTGGGTCTAGCTGAGTGGGTTTGGGTCTAGCCGAGTGGGTTTGTGTCTAGCCGAGTGCGTTTGGGTCTAGCCTAGTGGGTTTCGGTCTAGCCGAGTGGGTTTGGGTCTCGCGGAGTGGGTTTGGGTCTAGCGGAGTGGGTTTGGGTCTAGCGGAGTGGGTTTTGGTCTAGCCGAGTGTGTTTGGGTCTAGCGGAGTGGGGTTGGGACTAGCCGAGTGGGTTTGGGTCTAGCGGAGTGTGTTTGGGGCTAGCGGAGTGGGTTTGGGTGTAGCCAAGTGGGTTTGGGTCTAGTGGAGTGGGTTTGGGTCTAGCGGAGTGGGTTTGGGTCTAGCCGAGTGGGTTTGGGTCTAGCTGAGTGGGTTTGGGTCTAGCCGAGTGGGTTTGGGTCTAGCCGAGTGCGTTTGGGTCTAGCCTAGTGGGTTTCGGTCTAGCCGAGTGGGTTTGGGTCTAGCGGAGTGGGTTTGGGTCAAGCGGAGTGGGTTTGCGTCTAGCGGAGTGGGTTTGGGTCTAGCGGAGTGTGTTTGGGTCTAGCCGAATGGGTTTGGGTCCAGCCGAGTGGGTTTGGGTGTAGCGGAATGGATTTGGGTCTAGCGGAGTGGGTTTGGGTCTAGCCGAGTGGGTTTGGGTCTAGCTGAGTGGGTTTGGGTCTAGCCGAGTGGGTTTGGGTCTAGCCGAGTGGGTCTGGGTCTAGCCGAGTGGGTTTGGGTCTAGCCGAGTGGGTTTGAGTCTAGCCGAGTGGGTTTGGGTCTAGCCGTGTGGGTTTGGGTCCAGCCGAGTGGGTTTGGGTCCAGCCGAGTGGGTTTGGGTCTAGCCGAGTGGGTTTGGGTCTAGCCGAGTGGGTTTGGGTCTAGCCGAGTGGGTCTGGGTCTAGCCGAGTGGGTTTGGGTCTAGCCAAGTGGGTTTGGGTCTAGCCGAGTGGGTTTGGGTCTAGCGGAGTGGGTTTTGGTCTAGCCGAGTGGGTTTGGGTCTAGCGGAGTGGGTTTGGGTGTAGCCGTGTGGGTTTGGGTCTAGCCGAGGGGGTTTGGGTCTATCCGAGTGGGTTTGGGCCTAGCCGAGTGGGTTTGGGTCTAGCCGAGTGGGTTTGGGTCTAGCCGAGTTGGTTTGGGTCTAGCCGAGTGGGTTTGGGTCTAGCCGAGTGGGTTTGGGTCTAGCGGAGTGGATTTGGGTCTGGCGGAGTAGGTTTTGGTCTAGCCGAGTGTGTTTGGGTCTAGCCGAGTGGGTTTGAGTCTAGCCGAGTGGGTTTGGGTCTAGCCGAGTGGGTTTGGGTCCAGCCGAGTGGGTTTGGGTCCAGCCGAGTGGGTTTGGGTCTGGCCGAGTGGGTTTGGGTCTAGCCGAGTGGGTTTGGGTCTAGCGGAGTGGATTTGGGTCTTGCGGAGTAGGTTTGGGTCTAGCTGAGTGGGTTTGGGTCTAGCCGAGTGGGTTTGGGCCTAGCCGAGTGGGTTTGGGTCTAGCCGAGTGGGTTTGGGTCTAGCGGAGTGGATTTGGGTCTAGAGGAGTAGGTTTGGGTCTAGCCGAGTGGGTTTGGGTCTAGCCGAGTGGGTTTGAGTCTAGCCGAGTGGGTTTGGGTCTAGCCGAGTGGGTTTGGGTCCAGCCGAGTGGGTTTGGGTCCAGCCGAGTGGGTTTGGGTCTAGCCGAGTGGGTTTGGGTCTAGCCGAGTGGGTTTGGGTCTAGCGGAGTGGGTTTGGGTCTAGCCGAGTGGGTTTGGGTCTACCCGAGTGGGTTTGGGTCTAGCGGAGTGGGTTTGGGTCTCGCCGAGTGGGTTTGGGTCTAGCGGAGTGGGTTTGGGTCTAGCCGAGTAGGTTTGGGTCTACCCGAGTGGGTTTAGGTCTAGCCGAGTGGGTTTGGGTCTGGCGGAGTGGGTTTGGGTCTAGCCGAGTGGGTTTGGGCCTAGCCGAGTGGGTTTGGGTCTAGCCGAGTGGGTTTGGGTCTAGCCGAGTGGGTTTGGGTCTAGCTGAGTGGGTTTGGGTCTAGCTGAGTGGGTTTGGGACTAGCGGAGTGGGTTTGGCTCTAGCGGAGTGGGTTTGGGTCTAGCGGAGTGGGTTTGGGTCTAGCGGAGTGGGTTTGGGCCTAGCCGAGTGAGTTTGGGTCAAGCCGAGTGGGTTTGGGTCTAGCCGAGTGGGTTTGGGTCTAGCCGAGTGGGTTTGGGTCAAGCCGAGTGGGTTTGGGTCTAGCCGAGTGGGTTTGGGCCTAGCGGAGTGGGTTTGGATGTAGCCGAGTGGGTTTGGGTCTAGCCGAGTGGTTTTGGGTCGAGCCGAGAGGGTTTGGGTCTAGCCGAGTGGGTTTTGGTCTATCCGAGTGGGTTTGGGTCCAGCCGAGTGGGTTTGGGTCTAGCCGAGTGGGTTTTGGTCCAGCCGTGTGGGTTTGGGTCCAGCCGAGTGGGTTTGGGTCTAGTGGAGTGATTTTGGGTGTAGCCGAGTGGGTGAGGGTCTAGCCGAGTGGGTTTGGGTCTAGCTGAGTGGGTTTGGGTCTAGTCGAATGGGTTTGGGTCGAGCCGAGTGGGTTTGGGTCTAGCCACGTGGGTTTGGGTCTAGCCGAGTGGGTAATCGTCTAGTCGAGTCGGTTTGGGTCGAGCCGAGTGGGTTTGGGTCTGGCCGAGTGGGTTTGGGTCCAGCCGTGTGGGTTTGGGTCCAGCCGAGTGGGTTTGGGTCTAGTGGAGTGATTTTGGGTGTAGCCGACTGGGTCAGGGTCTAGCCGAGTGGGTTTGGGTCTAGCCGAGTGGGTTTGGGTCTAGTCGAGTGGGTTTGGGTCGAGCTGAGTGGGTTTGGGTCTAGCCACGTGGGTTGGGGTCTAGCCGAGTGGGTAATCGTCTAGTCGAGTCGGTTTGGGTCGAGCCGAGTGGGTTTGGGTCTTGCCGAGTGGGTTTGGGTCAAGCCGAGTGGGTTTGGGTCTAGCCGAGTGGGTTTTGGTCTATCCGAGTGGGTTTGGGTCCAGCCGAGTGGGTTTGGGTCTAGCCGAGTGGGTTTGTGTCTAGCGGAGTGGGTTTGGGTCTAGCGGAGTGGGTTTGCGTCTAGCCGAGTGGGTTTGGGTCTAGCGGAGTGGGTTCGTGTCTAGCCGAGTGGGTTTGGGTCTATCAGAGTGGGTTTGGGTCCAGCCGAGTGGGTTTGGGTCTAGCCGAGTGGGTTTGGGTCTAGCCGAGTGGGTTTGGGTCTAGCGGAGTGGATTTGGGTCTAGCGGAGTAGGTTTGGGTCTAGCTGAGTGGGTTTGGGTCTAGCCGAGTGGGTTTGGGCCTAGCCGAGTGGGTTTGGGTCTAGCCGAGTGGGTTTGGGTCTAGCGGAGTGGATTTGGGTCTAGCGGAGTAGGTTTGGGTCTAGCCGAGTGGGTTTGGGTCTAGCCGAGTGGGTTTGA
This sequence comes from Raja brachyura, assembly GCA_963514005.1. Next base: position 6,230,110 of record OY740819.1, on the reverse strand, counting down.
GTCTAGCCGAGTGGGTTTGGGTCTAGCCGAGTGGGTTTGGGTCCAGCCGAGTGGGTTTGGGTCCAGCCGAGTGGGTTTGGGTCTAGCCGAGTGGGTTTGGGTCTAGCCGAGTGGGTTTGGGTCTAGCGGAGTGGGTTTGGGTCTAGCCGAGTGGGTTTGGGTCTACCCGAGTGGGTTTGGGTCTAGCGGAGTGGGTTTGGGTCTCGCCGAGTGGGTTTGGGTCTAGCGGAGTGGGTTTGGGTCTAGCCGAGTGGGTTTGGGTCTAGCCGAGTGGGTTTGGGTCTAGCTGAGTGGGTTTGGGTCTAGCTGAGTGGGTTTGGGACTAACGGAGTGGGTTTGGCTCTAGCGGAGTGGGTTTGGGTCTAGCGGAGTGGGTTTGGGTCTAGCGGAGTGGGTTTGGGCCTAGCCGAGTGAGTTTGGGTCTAGCCGAGTGGGTTTGGGCCTAGTGGAGTGGGTTTGGATGTAGCCGAGTGGGTTTGGGTCTAGCCGAGTGGTTTTGGGTCGAGCCGAGTGGGTTTGGGTCTTGCCGAGTGGGTTTTGGTCTATCCGAGTGGGTTTGGGTCCAGCCGAGTGGGTTTGGGTCTAGCCGAGTGGGTTTGGGTCCAGCCGTGTGGGTTTGGGTCCAGCCGAGTGGGTTTGGGTCTAGTGGAGTGATTTTGGGTGTAGCCGAGTGGGTCAGGGTCTAGCCGAGTGGGTTTGGGTCTAGCTGAGTGGGTTTGGGTCTAGTCGAGTGGGTTTGGGTCGAGCCGAGTGGGTTTGGGTCTAGCCACGTGGGTTTGGGTCTAGCCGAGTGGGTAATCGTCTAGTCGAGTCGGTTTGGGTCGAGCCGAGTGGGTTTGGGTCTTGCCGAGTGGGTTTGGGTCTAGCCGAGTGGGTTTGGATCTAGCCGAGTGGGTTTTGGTCTATCCGAGTGGGTTTGGGTCCAGCCGAGTGGGTTTGGGTCTAGCCGAGTGGGTTTGTGTCTAGCGGAGTGGGTTTGGGTCTAGCGGAGTGGGTTTGCGTCTAGCCGAGTGGGTTTGGGTCTAGCGGAGTGGGTTTGGGTCTAGCGGAGTGGGTTTGGGTCTAGCGGAGTGGGTTCGGGTCTAGCCGAGTGGGTTTGGGTCTATCCGAGTGGGTTTGGGTCCAGCCGAGTGGGTTTGGGTCTGGCCGAGTGGGTTTGGGTCCAGCCGTGTGGGTTTGGGTCCAGCCGAGTGGGTTTGGGTCTAGTGGAGTGATTTTGGGTGTAGCCGAGTGGGTCAGGGTCTAGCCGAGTGGGTTTGGGTCTAGCCGAGTGGGTTTGGGTCTAGTCGAGTGGGTTTGGGTCGAGCCGAGTGGGTTTGGGTCTAGCCACGTGGGTTTGGGTCTAGCCGAGTGGGTAATCGTCTAGTCGAGTCGGTTTGGGTCGAGCCGAGTGGGTTTGGGTCTTGCCGAATGGGTTTGGGTCTAGCCGAGTGGGTTTGGGTCTAGCCGAGTGGGTTTTGGTCTATCCGAGTGGGTTTGGGTCCAGCCGAGTGGGTTTGGGTCTAGCCGAGTGGGTTTGTGTCTAGCGGAGTGGGTTTGGGTCTAGCGGAGTGGGTTTGTGTCTAGCCGAGTGGGTTTGGGTCTGGCGGAGTGGGTTTGGGTCTAGCGGAGTGGGTTTGGGTCTAGCGGAGTGGGTTCGGGTCTAGCCGAGTGGGTTTGGGTCTATCCGAGTGGGTTTGGGTCCAGCCGAGTGGGTTTGGGTCTAGCCGAGTGGGTTTGGGTCCAGCCGTGTGGGTTTGGGTCCAGCCGAGTGGGTTTGGGTCTAGTGGAGTGATTTTGGGTGTAGCCGAGTGGGTCAGGGTCTAGCCGAGTGGGTTTGGGTCTAGCCGAGTGGGTTTGGGTCTAGTCGAGTGGGTTTGGGTCGAGCCGAGTGGGTTTGGGTCTAGCCGCGTGGGTTTGGGTCTAGCCGAGTGGGTAATCGTCTAGTCGAGTCGGTTTGGGTCGAGCCGAGTGGGTTTGGGTCTTGCCGAGTGGGTTTGGGTCTAGCCGAGTGGGTTTGGGTCTAGCCGAGTGGGTTTTGGTCTATCCGAGTGGGTTTGGGTCCAGCCGAGTGGGTTTGGGTCTAGCCGAGTGGGTTTGTGTCTAGCGGAGTGGGTTTGGGTCTAGCCGAGTGGGTTTGGGTCTAGCCGAGTGGGTTTGGGTCTAGCCGAGTGTGTTTGGGTCTAGCCGAGTGGGTTTGGGTCTAGCCGAGTGGGTTTGGGTCTAGCGGAGTGGGTTTTGTACTATCCGAGTGGGTTTGGGTCCAGCCGAGTGGGTTTGGGTCTAGCGGAGTGGGTTTGTGTCTAGCCGAGTGGGTTTGGGTCTAGCGGAGTGGGTTTGGGTCTAGCGGAGTGGGTTTGGGTCTAGCGGAGTGGGTTTGGGTTCAGCCGAGTGGGTTTGGGTCTGGCCGAGTGGGTTTGGGTCCAGCCGTGTGGATTTGGGTCCAGCCGAGTGGGTTTGGGTCTAGTGGAGTGATTTTGGGTGTAGCCGAGTGGGTCAGGGTCTAGCCGAGTGGGTTTGGGTCTAGCCGAGTGGGTTTGGGTCTAGTCGAGTGGGTTTGGGTCGAGCCGAGTGGTTTTGGGTCTAGCCACGTGGGTTTGGGTCTAGCCGAGTGGGTAATCGTCTAGTCGAGTCGGTTTGGGTCGAGCCGAGTGGGTTTGGGTCTTGCCGAATGGGTTTGGGTCTAGCCGAGTGGGTTTGGGTCTAGCCGAGTGGGTTTTGGTCTATCCGAGTGGGTTTGGGTCCAGCCGAGTGGGTTTGGGTCTAGCCGAGTGGGTTTGTGTCTAGCGGAGTGGGTTTGGGTCTAGCGGAGTGGGTTTGCGTCTAGCGGAGTGGGTTTGGGTCTGGCGGAGTGGGTTTGGGTCTAGCGGAGTGGGTTTGGGTCTAGCGGAGTGGGTTCGGGTCTAGCCGAGTGGGTTTGGGTCTATCCGAGTGGGTTTGGGTCCAGCCGAGTGGGTTTGGGTCTAGCCGAGTGGGTTTGGGTCCAGCCGTGTGGGTTTGGGTCCAGCCGAGTGGGTTTGGGTCTAGTGGAGTGATTTTGGGTGTAGCCGAGTGGGTCAGGGTCTAGCCGAGTGGGTTTGGGTCTAGCCGAGTGGGTTTGGGTCTAGTCGAGTGGGTTTGGGTCGAGCCGAGTGGGTTTGGGTCTAGCCGCGTGGGTTTGGGTCTAGCCGAGTGGGTAATCGTCTAGTCGAGTCGGTTTGGGTCGAGCCGAGTGGGTTTGGGTCTTGCCGAGTGGGTTTGGGTCTAGCCGAGTGGGTTTGGGTCTAGCCGAGTGGGTTTTGGTCTATCCGAGTGGGTTTGGGTCCAGCCGAGTGGGTTTGGGTCTAGCCGAGTGGGTTTGTGTCTAGCGGAGTGGGTTTGGGTCTAGCCGAGTGGGTTTGGGTCTAGCCGAGTGGGTTTGGGTCTAGCCGAGTGTGTTTGGGTCTAGCCGAGTGGGTTTGGGTCTAGCCGAGTGGGTTTGGGTCTAGCGGAGTGGGTTTTGTACTATCCGAGTGGGTTTGGGTCCAGCCGAGTGGGTTTGGGTCTAGCGGAGTGGGTTTGTGTCTAGCCGAGTGGGTTTGGGTCTAGCGGAGTGGGTTTGGGTCTAGCGGAGTGGGTTTGGGTCTAGCCGAGTGGGTTTGGGTCTTGCCGAGTGGGTTTGGGACTAGCCGAGTGGGGTTGGGGCTAGCCGAGTGGGTTTGGTTCTAGCCAAGTGGGTTTGGGTCCAGCCGAGTGGGTTTGGGTCTAGCCGATTGGGTTTGGGTCTAGCCGAGTGGGTTTGGGTCTAGCCAAGTGGGTTTGGGTGAAGCCGAATGGGTTTGTGTCTAGCGGAGTGGGTTTGGGTGTAGCCGAGTGGGTTTGCGTCTAGCCGAGTGGTTTTGGGTCTAGCCGAGTGGGTTTTGGTCTATCCGAGTGGGTTTGGGTCCAGCCGATTGGGTTTGGGTCTAGCCGCGTGGGTTTGGGTCTAGCCGAGTGGGTAATCGTCTAGTCGAGTCGGTTTGGGTCGAGCCGAGTGGGTTTGGGTCTTGCCGATTGGGTTTGGGTATAGCCGAGTGGGTTTGGGTCTAGCCGAGTGGGTTTTGGTCTATCCGAGTGGGTTTGGGTCCAGCCGAGTGGGTTTGGGTCTAGCCGAGTGGGTTTGTGTCTAGCGGAGTGGGTTTGGGTCTAGCGGAGTGGGTTTGGGTCTAGCCGAGTGGGTTTGGGTCTATCCGAGTGGGTTTGGGTCCAGCCGAGTGGGTTTGGGTCTAGCCGAGTGGGTTTGGGTCCAGCCGTGTGGGTTTGGGTCCAGCCGAGTGGGTTTGGGTCTAGTGGAGTGATTTTGGGTGTAGCCGATTGGGTTTGGGTAAAGCCGAGTGGGTTTGGGTCTAGCCGAGTGGGTTTTGGTCTATTCGAGTGGGTTTGGGTCCAGCCGAGTGGGTTTGGGTCTAGCCGAGTGGGTTTGTGTCTAGCGGAGTGGGTTTGGGTCTAGCGGAGTGGGTTTGGGTCTAGCCGAGTGGGTTTGGGTCTATCCGAGTGGGTTTGGGTCCAGCCGAGTGGGTTTGGGTCTAGCCGAGTGGGTTTGGGTCCAGCCGTGTGGGTTTGGGTCCAGCCGAGTGGGTTTGGGTCTAGTGGAGTGATTTTGGGTGTAGCCGAGTGGGTCAGGGTCTAGCCGAGTGGGTTTGGGTCTAGCCGAGTGGGTTTGGGTCTAGCCGAGTGGGTTTGGGTCGAGCCAAGTGGGTTTGGGTGAAGCCGAGTGGGTTTATGTCTAGCGGAGTGGGTTTGGGTCTAGCCGAGTGGGTTTGGGTCTAGCCGAGTGGGTTTGGGTCGAGCCAAGTGGGTTTGGGTGAAGCCGAATGGGTTTGTGTCTAGCGGAGTGGGTTTGGGTGTAGCCGAGTGGGTTTGGGTCTCGCCGAGTGGGTTTGGGTCTAGCCGAGTGTGTTTGGGTGTAGCCGAGTGGGTTTGGGTCTAGCCGAGTGGGTTTGTGTCTAGCGGAGTGGGTTTGGGTCTAGCGGATTGGGTTTGGGTCTAGCCGAGTGGGTTTGGGTCTAGCCGAGTGGGTTTGTGTCTAGCCGAGTGGGTTTGGGTCTATTCGAGTGGGTTTGGGTCTAGCCGAGTGGGTTTGGGTCTAGCTGAGTGGGTTTGGGTCTAGCCGAGTGGGTTTGGGTCTAGCCGAGTGGGTTTTGGTCTAGCCGAGTGGGTTTGGGTCTAGCCGAATGGGTTTGGGTCTAGCTGAGTGGGTTTGGGTCTAGCCGAGTGGGTTTGGGTCTAGCTGAGTGGGTTTGGGTCTAGCCGAGTGCGTTTGGGTCTAGCCGAGTGCGTTTGGGTCTAGCCTAGTGGGTTTCGGTCTAGCCGAGTGGGTTTGGGTCTAGCGGAGTGGTTTTGGGTCGAGCCGAGTGGGTTTGGGTCTAGCCGGGTGGGTTTGGGTCTAGCCGAGTGGGTAATCATCTAGTCGAGTCGGTTTGGGTCGAGATGAGTGGGTTTGGGTCTTGCCGATTGGGTTTGGGTCTAGCCGAGTGGGTTTGGGTCTAGCCGAGTGGGTTTTGGTCTATCCAAGTGGGTTTGGGTCCAGCCGTGTGGGTTTGGGTCTAGCGGAGTGGGTTTGTGTCTAGCGGAGTGGGTTTGGGTCTAGCGGAGTGGGTTTAGGTCTAGTGGAGTGGGTTTGGGTCTAGCGGAGTGGGTTTGGGTCTAGTCGAGTGGGTTTGGGTCTAGCCGCGTGGGTTTGGGTCTAGCCGAGTGGGTAATCGTCTAGTCGAGGGTTACACAAAAAGCTGGAGAAACTCAGCGGGTACAGCAGCATCTAAGGAGCGAAGGAGATAGGCGACGTTTCGGGTCGAGACCCTTAATCGTCTAGTCGAGTCGGTTTGGGTCGAGCCGAGTGGGTTTGGGTCTTGCCGAGTGGGTTTGGGTCTAGCCGAGTGGGTTTGGGTCTAGCCGAGTGGGTTTTTGTCTATCCGAGTGGGTTTGGGTCCAGCCGAGTGGGTTTGGGTCTAGCCGAGTGGGTTTGTGTCTAGCGGAGTGGGTTTGGGTCTAGCGGAGTGGGATTGGGTCTAGCGGAGTGGGTTTGGGTCTAGCCGAGTGGGTTTGGGTCTTGCCGAGAGGGTTTGGGTATAGCCGAGTGGGTTTGGGTTCAGCCGAGTGGGTTTGGGTCTAGACGAGTGGGTTTGGGTGTAGCCGAGTGGGTTTGGGTGTAGCCGAGTGGGTTTGGTTCTAGCCGAGTGGGTTTGGGTCTAGCCGAGTCCGTTTGGGTCTAGCCGAGTGGGTTTGGGACTAGCCGAGTGGGGTTGGGTCTAGCCGAGTGGGTTTGGTTCTAGCCAAGTGGGTTTGGGTCTAGCCGAGTGGGTTTGGGTCTAGCCGAGTGGGTTTGGGTCTAGCCGAGTGGGTTTGGGTCTAGCCAAGTGGGTTTGGGTCTAGCGGAGTGGGTTTGGGTCTAGCCGAGTGGGTTTGGGTCTAGCCGAGTGGGTTTGGGTCTAGCCGCGTGGGTTTGGGTCTAGCCGAGTGGGTAATCGTCTAGTCGAGGGTTACACAAAAAGCTGGAGAAACTCAGCGGGTGCAGCAGCATCTAAGGAGCGAAGGAGATAGGCGACGTTTCGGGTCGAGACCCTTAATCGTCTAGTCGAGTCGGTTTGGGTCGAGCCGAGTGGGTTTGGGTCTTGCCGAGTGGGTTTGGGTCTAGCCGAGTGGGTTTGGGTCTTGCCGAGTGGGTTTTTGTCTATCCGAGTGGGTTTGGGTCCAGCCGAGTGGGTTTGGGTCTAGCCGAGTGGGTTTGTGTCTAGCGGAGTGGGTTTGGGTCTAGCGGAGTGGGATTGGGTCTAGCGGAGTGGGTTTGGGTCTAGCCGAGTGGGTTTGGGTCTTGCCGAGAGGGTTTGGGTATAGCCGAGTGGGTTTGGGTTCAGCCGAGTGGGTTTGGGTCTAGACGAGTGGGTTTGGGTCTAGCCGAGTGGGTTTGGGTGTAGCCGAGTGGGTTTGGTTCTAGCCGAGTGGGTTTGGGTCTAGCCGAGTCCGTTTGGGTCTAGCCGAGTGGGTTTGGGACTAGCCGAGTGGGGTTGGGTCTAGCCGAGTGGGTTTGGTTCTAGCCAAGTGGGTTTGGGTCTAGCCGAGTGGGTTTGGGTCTAGCCGAGTGGGTTTGGGTCTAGCCGAGTGGGTTTGGGTCTAGCCAAGTGGGTTTGGGTCTAGCGGAGTGGGTTTGGGTCTAGCCGAGTGGGTTTGGGTCTATCCGAGTGGGTTTGGGTCCAGCCGAGTGGGTTTGGGTCTAGCCGAGTGGGTTTGGGTCCAGCCGTGTGGGTTTGGGTCCAGCCGAGTGGGTTTGGGTTTAGTGGAGTGATTTTGGGTGTAGCCGAGTGGGTCATGGTCTAGCCGAGTGGGTTTGGGTCTAGCCGAGTGGGTTTGGGTCTAGTCGAGTGGGTTTGGGTCGAGCCGAGTGGGTTTGGGTCTAGCCGCGTGGGTTTGGGTCTAGCCGAGTGGGTAATCGTCTAGTCGAGTCGGTTTGGGTCGAGCCGAGTGGGTTTGTGTCTTGCCGAGTGGGTTTGGGTCTAGCCGAGTGGGTTTGGGTCTAGCCGAGTGGGTTTGGGTCTAGCGGAGTGGGTTTTGGTCTATCCGAGTGGGTTTGGGTCCAGCCGAGTGGGTTTGGGTCTAGCCGAGTGGGTTTGGGTCTAGCGGAGTGGGTTTGGGTCTAGCGGAGTGGGTTTGGGTCTAGCGGAGTGGGTTTGGGTCTAGCCGAGTGGGTTTGGGTCTATCCGAGTGGGTTTGGGTCCAGCCGAGTGGGTTTGGGTCTAGCCGAGTGGGTTTGGGTCTAGTGGAGTGGGTTTGTGTCGAGCCGAGTGGGTTTGGGTCTAGCCGCGTGGGTTTGGGTCTAGCCGAGTGGGTAATCGTCTAGTCGAGTCGGTTTGGGTCGAGCCGAGTGGGTTTGGGTCTTGCCGAGTGAGTTTGGGTCTAGCCGAGTGGGTTTGGGTCTAGCCGAGTGGGTTTTGGTCTATCCAAGTGGGTTTGGGTCCAGCCGAGTGGGTTTGGGTCTAGCCGAGTGGGTTTGTGTCTAGCGGTGTGGGTTTGGGTCTAGCGGAGTGGGTTTGGGTCTAGCGGAGTGGGTTTGGGTCTAGCGGAGTGGGTTTGGGTCTTGCTGAGAGGGTTTGGGTATAGCCGAGTGGGTTTGGGTCCAGCCGAGTGGGTTTGGGTCTAGCCGAGTGGGTTTGGGGCTAGCCGAGTGGGTTTGGGTGTAGCCGAGTGGGTTTGGTTCTAGCCGAGTGGGTTTGGGTCTAGCCGAGTCCGTTTGGGTCTAGCCGAGTGGGTTTGGGACTAGCCGAGTGGGGTTGGGTCTAGCCGAGTGGGTTTGGTTCTAGCCAAGTGGGTTTGGGTCTAGCCGAGTGGGTTTGGGTCTAGCCGAGTGGGTTTGGGTCTAGCCGAGTGGGTTTGGGTCTAGCCAAGTGGGTTTGGGTGAAGCCGAGTGGGTTTGTGTCTAGCGGAGTGGGTTTGGGTGTAGCCGAGTGGGTTTGCGTCTAGCCGAGTGGGTTTGGGTCTAGCCGAGTGTGTTTGGGTCTAGCCGAGTGGGTTTGGGTCTAGCCGAGTGGGTTTGGGTCTAGCGGAGTGGGTTTTGGTCTATCCGAGTGGGTTTGGGTCCAGCCGAATGGGTTTGGGTCTAGCCGAGTGGGTTTGTGTCTAGCGGAGTGGGTTTGGGTCTAGCGGAGTGGGTTTGGGTCTAGCGGAGTGGGTTTGGGTCTAGCCGAGTGGGTTTGGGTCTTGCCGAGAGGGTTTGGGTATAGCCGAGTGGGTTTGGGTCCAGCCGAGTGGGTTTGGGTCTAGCCGAGTGGGTTTGGTCCAGCCGAGTGGGTTTGGTCCTAGCCGAGTGGGCTTGGCTCTAGCCGAGTCCGTTTGGGTCTAGCCGAGTGGGTTTGAGACTAGCCGAGTGGGGTTGGGTCTAGCCGAGTGGGTTTGGTTCTAGCCAAGTGGGTTTGGGTCTAGCCGAGTGGGTTTGGGTCTAGCCGAGTGGGTTTGGGTCTAGCCGAGTGGGTTTGGGTCTAGCCAAGTGGGTTTGGGTGAAGCCGAGTGGGTTTGTGTCTAGCGGAGTGGGTTTGGGTGTAGCCGAGTGGGTTTGGGTCTCGCCGAGTGGGTTTGGGTCTAGCCGAGTGTGTTTGGGTCTAGCCGAGTGGGTTTGGGTCTAGCCGAGTGGGTTTGGGTCTAGTGGAGTGGGTTTGGGTCTAGCGGATTGGGTTTAGGTCCAGCCGAGTGGGTTTGGGTCAAGCCTAGTGGGTTTGGGTCAAGCCAAGTGGGTTTGGGTCTAGCCGAATGGGTTTGGGTCTAGCCGAGTGGGTTTGAGTCTCGCCGAGTGGGTTTGGGTCTAGCCGAGTGGGTTTGTGTCTAGCCGAGTGGGTTTGGTTCGAGCCGAGTGGGTTTGGGTCTAGCTGAGTGGGTTTGGGTCGAGCCGAGTGGGTTTGGGTCTAGCCGAGTGGGTTTGGGTCTAGCCGAGTGGGTTTGGGTCTATTCGAGTGGGTTTGGGTCTAGCCGAGTGGGTTTGGGTCTAGCGGAGTGGGTTTGGGTCTAGCGGAGTGGGTTTGGGTCTAGCGGAGTGGGTTCGCGTCTAGCGGAGTGGGTTTGGGTCTAGCCGAGTGCGTTTGGGTCTAGCCTACTGGGTTTCGGTCTGGCCGAGTGGGTTTGGGTCTAGCGGAGTGGTTTTGGGTCGAGCCGAGTGGGTTTGGGTCTATCCGCGTGGGTTTGGGTCTAGCCGAGTGGGTAATCGTCTAGTCGAGCCGGTTTGGGTCGAGAGGAGTGGGTTTGGGTCTTGCCGATTGGGTTTGGGTCTTGCCGAGTGGGTTTGGGTGTAGCCGAGTGGGTTTGGTTCTAGCTGAGTGGGTTTGTGTCTAGCCGAGTCCGTTTGGGTCTAGCCGAGTGGGTTTGGGACTAGCCGAGTGGGGTTGGGTCTAGCCGAGTGGGTTTGGTTCTAGCCAAGTGGGTTTGGGTCTAGCCGAGTGGGTTTGGGTCTAGCCGAGTGGGTTTGGGTCTAGCCGAGTGGGTTTGGGTCTAGCCAAGTGGGTTTGGGTGAAGCCGAGTGGGTTTGTGTCTAGCGGAGTGGGTTTGGGTGTAGCCGAGTGGGTTTGCGTCTAGCCGAGTGGGTTTGGGTCTAGCCGAGTGTGTTTGGGTCTAGCCGAGTGGGTTTGGGTCTAGCCGAGTGGGTTTGGGTCTAGCGGAGTAGGTTTTGGTCTATCCGAGTGGGTTTGGGTCCAGCCGAATAGGTTTGGGTCTAGCCGAGTGGGTTTGTGTCTAGCGGAGTGGGTTTGGGTCTAGCGGAGTGGGTTTGGGTCTAGCGGAGTGGGTTTGGGTCTAGCCGAGTGGGTTTGGGTCTTGCCGAGAGGGTTTGGGTATAGCCGAGTGGGTTTGGGTCCAGCCGAGTGGGTTTGGGTCTAGCCGAGTGGGTTTGGGTCTAGCCGAGTGGGTTTGGGTCTAGCCGAGTGGGTTTGGTTCTAGCCGAGTGGGCTTGGCTCTAGCCGAGTCCGTTTGGGTCTAGCCGAGTGGGTTTGAGACTAGCCGAGTGGGGTTGGGTCTAGCCGAGTGGGTTTGGTTCTAGCCAAGTGGGTTTGGGTCTAGCCGAGTGGGTTTGGGTCTAGCCGAGTGGGTTTGGGTCTAGCCGAGTGGGTTTGGGTCTAGCCAAGTGGGTTTGGGTGAAGCCGAGTGGGTTTGTGTCTAGCGGAGTGGGTTTGGGTGTAGCCGAGTGGGTTTGGGTCTCGCCGAGTGGGTTTGGGTCTAGCCGAGTGTGTTTGGGTCTAGCCGAGTGGGTTTGGGTCTAGCCGAGTGGGTTTGGGTCTAGTGGAGTGGGTTTGGGTCTAGCGGATTGGGTTTAGGTCCAGCCGAGTGGGTTTGGGTCAAGCCTAGTGGGTTTGGGTCAAGCCAAGTGGGTTTGGGTTTAGCCGAATGAGTTTGGGTCTAGCCGACAGGGTTTGGGTCTAGCCGAGTGTGTTTGGGTGTAGCCGAGTGGGTTTGGGTCTAGCCGAGTGGGTTTGGGTCTAGCGGAGTGGGTTTGGGTCTAGCGGATTGGGTTTGGATCTAGCCGAGTGGGTTTGGGTCAAGCCTAGTGGGTTTGGGTCAAGCCAAGTGGGTTTGGGTCTAGCCAAATGGATATGGGTCTAGCCGAGTGGGTTTGGGTCTAGCCGAGTGGGTTTGGGTCTAGCCGAGTGGGTTTGGGTCTAGCCGAGTGGGTTTGGGAGTAGCCGAGTGGGTTTTGGTCTAGCCGAGTGGGTTTGGGACTAGTCGAATGGGTTTGGGTCTAGCCGAGTGGGTTTGGGCCTAGCCGAGTGGGTTTGGGTCTAGCCGAGTGGGTTTGGGTCTAGCGGAGTGGGTTTGGGTCTAGCGGAGTGGGTTCGCATCTAGCGGAGTGGGTTTGGGCCTAGCGGAGTGTGTTTGGGTCTAGCCGAGTGGGTTTGGGTCGAGCCGAGTGGGTTTGGGTCTGGCCGAGTGGGTTTGGGTCTAGCCGAGTGGGTTTGGGTCTAGCTGAGTGGGTTTGGGTCTAGCCGAGTGGGTTTGGGTCTAGCCGAGTGCGTTTGGGTCTAGCCTACTGGGTTTCGTTCTGGCCGAGTGGGTTTGGGTCTAGCGGAGTGGTTTTGGGTCGAGCCGAGTGGGTTTGGGTCTAGCCGCGTGGGTTTGGGTCTAGCCGAGTGGGTAATCGTCTAGTCGAGCCGGTTTGGGTCGAGAGGAGTGGGTTTGGGTCTTGCCGATTGGGTTTGGGTCTTGCCGAGTGGGTTTGGGTCTAGCCGAGTGGGTTTTGGTCTATCCGAGTGGGTTTGGGTCCAGCCGTGTGGGTTTGGGTCTAGCGGAGTGGGTTTGTGTCTAGCGGAGTGGGTTTGGGTCTAGCCGCGTGGGTTTGGGTCTAGCCGAGTGGGTAATCGTCTAGTCGAGTCGGTTTGGGTCGAGCCGAGTGGGTTTGGGTCTTGCCGAGTGAGTTTGGGTCTAGCCGAGTGGGTTTGGGTCTAGCCGAGTGGGTTTTGGTCTATCCAAGTGGGTTTGGGTCCAGCCGAGTGGGTTTGGGTCTAGCCGAGTGGGTTTGTGTCTAGCGGTGTGGGTTTGGGTCTAGCGGAGTGGGTTTGGGTCTAGCGGAGTGGGTTTGGGTCTAGCGGAGTGGGTTTGGGTCCAGCCGAGTGGGTTTGGGTCTAGCCGAGTGGGTTTGGGTCTAGTGGAGTGGGTTTGTGTCGAGCCGAGTGGGTTTGGGTCTAGCCGCGTGGGTTTGGGTCTAGCCGAGTGGGTAATCGTCTAGTCGAGTCGGTTTGGGTCGAGCCGAGTGGGTTTGGGTCTTGCCGAGTGAGTTTGGGTCTAGCCGAGTGGGTTTGGGTCCAGCCGAGTGGGTTTTGGTCTATCCAAGTGGGTTTGGGTCCAGCCGAGTGGGTTTGGGTCTAGCCGAGTGGGTTTGTGTCTAGCGGTGTGGGTTTGGGTCTAGCGGAGTGGGTTTGGGTCTAGCGGAGTGGGTTTGGGTCTAGCGGAGTGGGTTTGGGTCTTGCTGAGAGGGTTTGGGTATAGCCGAGTGGGTTTGGGTCCAGCCGAGTGGGTTTGGGTCTAGCCGAGTGGGTTTGGGGCTAGCCGAGTGGGTTTGGGTGTAGCCGAGTGGGTTTGGTTCTAGCCGAGTGGGTTTGGGTCTAGCCGAGTCCGTTTGGGTCTAGCCGAGTGGGTTTGGGACTAGCCGAGTGGGGTTGGGTCTAGCCGAGTGGGTTTGGTTCTAGCCAAGTGGGTTTGGGTCTAGCCGAGTGGGTTTGGGTCTAGCCGAGTGGGTTTGGGTCTAGCCGAGTGGGTTTGGGTCTAGCCAAGTGGGTTTGGGTGAAGCCGAGTGGGTTTGTGTCTAGCGGAGTGGGTTTGGGTGTAGCCGAGTGGGTTTGCGTCTAGCCGAGTGGGTTTGGGTCTAGCCGAGTGTGTTTGGGTCTAGCCGAGTGGGTTTGGGTCTAGCCGAGTGGGTTTGGGTCTAGCGGAGTGGGTTTTGGTCTATCCGAGTGGGTTTGGGTCCAGCCGAATGGGTTTGGGTCTAGCCGAGTGGGTTTGTGTCTAGCGGAGTGGGTTTGGGTCTAGCGGAGTGGGTTTGGGTCTAGCGGAGTGGGTTTGGGTCTAGCCGAGTGGGTTTGGGTCTTGCCAAGAGGGTTTGGGTATAGCCGAGTGGGTTTGGGTCCAGCCGAGTGGGTTTGGGTCTAGCCGAGTGGGTTTGGTCTAGCCGAGTGGGTTTGGTCCTAGCCGAGTGGGCTTGGCTCTAGCCGAGTCCGTTTGGGTCTAGCCGAGTGGGTTTGAGACTAGCCGAGTGGGGTTGGGTCTAGCCGAGTGGGTTTGGTTCTAGCCAAGTGGGTTTGGGTCTAGCCGAGTGGGTTTGGGTCTAGCCGAGTGGGTTTGGGTCTAGCCGAGTGGGTTTGGGTCTAGCCAAGTGGGTTTGGGTGAAGCCGAGTGGGTTTGTGTCTAGCGGAGTGGGTTTGGGTGTAGCCGAGTGGGTTTGGGTCTCGCCGAGTGGGTTTGGGTCTAGCCGAGTGTGTTTGGGTCTAGCCGAGTGGGTTTGGGTCTAGCCGAGTGGGTTTGGGTCTAGTGGAGTGGGTTTGGGTCTAGCGGATTGGGTTTAGGTCCAGCCGAGTGGGTTTGGGTCAAGCCTAGTGGGTTTGGGTCAAGCCAAGTGGGTTTGGGTCTAGCCGAATGGGTTTGGGTCTAGCCGAGTGGGTTTGAGTCTCGCCGAGTGGGTTTGGGTCTAGCCGAGTGGGTTTGTGTCTAGCCGAGTGGGTTTGGGTCGAGCCGAGTGGGTTTGGGTCTAGCTGAGTGGGTTTGGGTCGAGCCGAGTGGGTTTGGGTCTAGCCGAGTGGGTTTGGGTCTAGCCGAGTGGGTTTGGGTCTATTCGAGTGGGTTTGGGTCTAGCCGAGTGGGTTTGGGTCTAGCGGAGTGGGTTTGGGTCTAGCGGAGTGGGTTTGGGTCTAGCGGAGTGGGTTCGCGTCTAGCGGAGTGGGTTTGGGTCTAGCCGAGTGCGTTTGGGTCTAGCCTACTGGGTTTCGGTCTGGCCGAGTGGGTTTGGGTCTAGCGGAGTGGTTTTGGGTCGAGCCGAGTGGGTTTGGGTCTATCCGCGTGGGTTTGGGTCTAGCCGAGTGGGTAATCGTCTAGTCGAGCCGGTTTGGGTCGAGAGGAGTGGGTTTGGGTCTTGCCGATTGGGTTTGGGTCTTGCCGAGTGGGTTTGGGTGTAGCCGAGTGGGTTTGGTTCTAGCCGAGTGGGTTTGTGTCTAGCCGAGTCCGTTTGGGTCTAGCCGAGTGGGTTTGGGACTAGCCGAGTGGGGTTGGGTCTAGCCGAGTGGGTTTGGTTCTAGCCAAGTGGGTTTGGGTCTAGCCGAGTGGGTTTGGGTCTAGCCGAGTGGGTTTGGGTCTAGCCGAGTGGGTTTGGGTCTAGCCAAGTGGGTTTGGGTGAAGCCGAGTGGGTTTGTGTCTAGCGGAGTGGGTTTGGGTGTAGCCGAGTGGGTTTGCGTCTAGCCGAGTGGGTTTGGGTCTAGCCGAGTGTGTTTGGGTCTAGCCGAGTGGGTTTGGGTCTAGCCGAGTGGGTTTGGGTCTAGCGGAGTGGGTTTTGGTCTATCCGAGTGGGTTTGGGTCCAGCCGAATAGGTTTGGGTCTAGCCGAGTGGGTTTGTGTCTAGCGGAGTGGGTTTGGGTCTAGCGGAGTGGGTTTGGGTCTAGCGGAGTGGGTTTGGGTCTAGCCGAGTGGGTTTGGGTCTTGCCGAGAGGGTTTGGGTATAGCCGAGTGGGTTTGGGTCCAGCCGAGTGGGTTTGGGTCTAGCCGAGTGGGTTTGGGTCTAGCCGAGTGGGTTTGGGTCTAGCCGAGTGGGTTTGGTTCTAGCCGAGTGGGCTTGGCTCTAGCCGAGTCCGTTTGGGTCTAGCCGAGTGGGTTTGAGACTAGCCGAGTGGGGTTGGGTCTAGCCGAGTGGGTTTGGTTCTAGCCAAGTGGGTTTGGGTCTAGCCGAGTGGGTTTGGGTCTAGCCGAGTGGGTTTGGGTCTAGCCGAGTGGGTTTGGGTCTAGCCAAGTGGGTTTGGGTGAAGCCGAGTGGGTTTGTGTCTAGCGGAGTGGGTTTGGGTGTAGCCGAGTGGGTTTGGGTCTCGCCGAGTGGGTTTGGGTCTAGCCGAGTGTGTTTGGGTCTAGCCGAGTGGGTTTGGGTCTAGCCGAGTGGGTTTGGGTCTAGTGGAGTGGGTTTGGGTCTAGCGGATTGGGTTTAGGTCCAGCCGAGTGGGTTTGGGTCAAGCCTAGTGGGTTTGGGTCAAGCCAAGTGGGTTTGGGTTTAGCCGAATGAGTTTGGGTCTAGCCGACAGGGTTTGGGTCTAGCCGAGTGTGTTTGGGTGTAGCCGAGTGGGTTTGGGTCTAGCCGAGTGGGTTTGGGTCTAGCGGAGTGGGTTTGGGTCTAGCGGATTGGGTTTGGATCTAGCCGAGTGGGTTTGGGTCAAGCCTAGTGGGTTTGGGTCAAGCCAAGTGGGTTTGGGTCTAGCCAAATGGATATGGGTCTAGCCGAGTGGGTTTGGGTCTAGCCGAGTGGGTTTGGGTCTAGCCGAGTGGGTTTGGGTCTAGCCGAGTGGGTTTGGGAGTAGCCGAGTGGGTTTTGGTCTAGCCGAGTGGGTTTGGGACTAGTCGAATGGGTTTGGGTCTAGCCGAGTGGGTTTGGGCCTAGCCGAGTGGGTTTGGGTCTAGCCGAGTGGGTTTGGGTCTAGCGGAGTGGGTTTGGGTCTAGCGGAGTGGGTTCGCATCTAGCGGAGTGGGTTTGGGCCTAGCGGAGTGTGTTTGGGTCTAGCCGAGTGGGTTTGGGTCGAGCCGAGTGGGTTTGGGTCTGGCCGAGTGGGTTTGGGTCTAGCCGAGTGGGTTTGGGTCTAGCTGAGTGGGTTTGGGTCTAGCCGAGTGGGTTTGGGTCTAGCCGAGTGCGTTTGGGTCTAGCCTACTGGGTTTCGTTCTGGCCGAGTGGGTTTGGGTCTAGCGGAGTGGTTTTGGGTCGAGCCGAGTGGGTTTGGGTCTAGCCGCGTGGGTTTGGGTCTAGCCGAGTGGGTAATCGTCTAGTCGAGCCGGTTTGGGTCGAGAGGAGTGGGTTTGGGTCTTGCCGATTGGGTTTGGGTCTTGCCGAGTGGGTTTGGGTCTAGCCGAGTGGGTTTTGGTCTATCCGAGTGGGTTTGGGTCCAGCCGTGTGGGTTTGGGTCTAGCGGAGTGGGTTTGTGTCTAGCGGAGTGGGTTTCGGTCTAGCGGAGTGGGTTTGGGTCTAGCCGAGTGGGTTTGGGTCTATCCGAGTGGGTTTGGGTCCAGCCGAGTGGGTTTGGGTGTAGCCGAGTGGGTTTTGGTCTATCCGAGTGGGTTTGGGTCCAGCCGAGTGGGTTTGGGTCTAGCCGAGTGGGTTTGTGTCTAGCGGAGTGGGTTTGGGTCTAGCGGAGTGGGTTTGGGTCGAGCCGAGTGGCTTTGGGTTTAGCCGCGTGGGTTTGGGTCTAGCCGAGTGGGTAATCGTCTAGTCGAGTCGGTTTGGGTCGAGCCGAGTGGGTTTGGGTCTTGCCGAGTGGGTTTCGGTCTAGCCGAGTGGGTTTGGGTCTAGCCGAGTAGGTTTTGGTCTATCCGAGTGGGTTTGGGTCCAGCCGAGTGGGTTTGGGTCTAGCCGAGTGGGTTTGTGTCTAGCGGAGTGGGTTTGGGTCGAGCGGAGTGGGTTTGGGTCTAGCGGAGTGGGTTTGGGTCTGGCGGAGTGGGTTTGGGTCTTGCTGAGAGGGTTTGGGTATAGCCGAGTGGGTTTGGGTCCAGCCGAGTGGGTTTGGGTCTAGCCGAGTGTGTTTGGGTCTAGCCGAGTGGGTTTGGGTGTAGCCGAGTGGGTTTGGTTCTAGCCGAGTGGGTTTGGGTCTAGCCGAGTCCGTTTGGGTCTAGCCGAGTGGGTTTGGGACTAGCCGAGTGGGGTTGGGTTTAGCCGAGTGGGTTTGGTTCTAGCCAAGTGGGTTTGGGTCTAGCCGAGTGGGTTTGGGTCTAGCCGAGTGGGTTTGGGTCTAGCCGAGTGGGTTTGGGTCTAGCCAAGTGGGTTTGGGTGAAGCCGAGTGGGTTTGTGTCTAGCGGAGTGGGTTTGGGTGTAGCCGAGTGGGTTTGCGTCCAGCCGAGTGGGTTTGGGTCTAGCCGAGTGTGTTTGGGTCTAGCCGAGTGGGTTTGGGTCTAGCCGAGTGGGTTTGGGACTAGCCGAGTGGGTTTTGGTCTAGCCGAGTGGGTTTGGGTCCAGTCGAATGGGTTTGGGTCTAGCCGAGTGGTTTGGGTCTAGCCGAGTGGGTTTGGGTCGAGCCGAGTGGGTTTGGGTCTAGCCGAGTGGGTTTGGGTCTAGCCGAGTGGGTTTGGGTCTAGCTGAGTGGGTTTGGGTCTAGCCGAGTGGGTTTGGGACTAGCCGAGTGGGGTTGGGTCTAGCCGAGTGGGTTTGGTTCTAGCCAAGTGGGTTTGGGTCTAGCCGAGTGGGTTTGGGTCTAGCCGAGTGGGTTTGGGTCTAGCCGAGTGGGTTTGGGTCTAGCCAAGTGGGTTTGGGTGAAGCCGAGTGGGTTTGTGTCTAGCGGAGTGGGTTTGGGTGTAGCCGAGTGGGTTTGCGTCTAGCCGAGTGGGTTTGGGTCTAGCCGAGTGTGTTTGGGTCTAGCCGAGTGGGTTTGGGTCTAGCCGAGTGGGTTTGGGTCTAGCGGAGTGGGTTTTGGTCTATCCGAGTGGGTTTGGGTCCAGCCGAATAGGTTTGGGTCTAGCCGAGTGGGTTTGTGTCTAGCGGAGTGGGTTTGGGTCTAGCGGAGTGGGTTTGGGTCTAGCGGAGTGGGTTTGGGTCTAGCCGAGTGGGTTTGGGTCTTGCCGAGAGGGTTTGGGTATAGCCGAGTGGGTTTGGGTCCAGCCGAGTGGGTTTGGGTCTAGCCGAGTGGGTTTGGGTCTAGCCGAGTGGGTTTGGGTCTAGCCGAGTGGGTTTGGTTCTAGCCGAGTGGGCTTGGCTCTAGCCGAGTCCGTTTGGGTCTAGCCGAGTGGGTTTGAGACTAGCCGAGTGGGGTTGGGTCTAGCCGAGTGGGTTTGGTTCTAGCCAAGTGGGTTTGGGTCTAGCCGAGTGGGTTTGGGTCTAGCCGAGTGGGTTTGGGTCTAGCCGAGTGGGTTTGGGTCTAGCCAAGTGGGTTTGGGTGAAGCCGAGTGGGTTTGTGTCTAGCGGAGTGGGTTTGGGTGTAGCCGAGTGGGTTTGGGTCTCGCCGAGTGGGTTTGGGTCTAGCCGAGTGTGTTTGGGTCTAGCCGAGTGGGTTTGGGTCTAGCCGAGTGGGTTTGGGTCTAGTGGAGTGGGTTTGGGTCTAGCGGATTGGGTTTAGGTCCAGCCGAGTGGGTTTGGGTCAAGCCTAGTGGGTTTGGGTCAAGCCAAGTGGGTTTGGGTTTAGCCGAATGAGTTTGGGTCTAGCCGACAGGGTTTGGGTCTAGCCGAGTGTGTTTGGGTGTAGCCGAGTGGGTTTGGGTCTAGCCGAGTGGGTTTGGGTCTAGCGGAGTGGGTTTGGGTCTAGCGGATTGGGTTTGGATCTAGCCGAGTGGGTTTGGGTCAAGCCTAGTGGGTTTGGGTCAAGCCAAGTGGGTTTGGGTCTAGCCAAATGGATATGGGTCTAGCCGAGTGGGTTTGGGTCTAGCCGAGTGGGTTTGGGTCTAGCCGAGTGGGTTTGGGTCTAGCCGAGTGGGTTTGGGAGTAGCCGAGTGGGTTTTGGTCTAGCCGAGTGGGTTTGGGACTAGTCGAATGGGTTTGGGTCTAGCCGAGTGGGTTTGGGCCTAGCCGAGTGGGTTTGGGTCTAGCCGAGTGGGTTTGGGTCTAGCGGAGTGGGTTTGGGTCTAGCGGAGTGGGTTCGCATCTAGCGGAGTGGGTTTGGGCCTAGCGGAGTGTGTTTGGGTCTAGCCGAGTGGGTTTGGGTCGAGCCGAGTGGGTTTGGGTCTGGCCGAGTGGGTTTGGGTCTAGCCGAGTGGGTTTGGGTCTAGCTGAGTGGGTTTGGGTCTAGCCGAGTGGGTTTGGGTCTAGCCGAGTGCGTTTGGGTCTAGCCTACTGGGTTTCGTTCTGGCCGAGTGGGTTTGGGTCTAGCGGAGTGGTTTTGGGTCGAGCCGAGTGGGTTTGGGTCTAGCCGCGTGGGTTTGGGTCTAGCCGAGTGGGTAATCGTCTAGTCGAGCCGGTTTGGGTCGAGAGGAGTGGGTTTGGGTCTTGCCGATTGGGTTTGGGTCTTGCCGAGTGGGTTTGGGTCTAGCCGAGTGGGTTTTGGTCTATCCGAGTGGGTTTGGGTCCAGCCGTGTGGGTTTGGGTCTAGCGGAGTGGGTTTGTGTCTAGCGGAGTGGGTTTCGGTCTAGCGGAGTGGGTTTGGGTCTAGCCGAGTGGGTTTGGGTCTATCCGAGTGGGTTTGGGTCCAGCCGAGTGGGTTTGGGTGTAGCCGAGTGGGTTTTGGTCTATCCGAGTGGGTTTGGGTCCAGCCGAGTGGGTTTGGGTCTAGCCGAGTGGGTTTGTGTCTAGCGGAGTGGGTTTGGGTCTAGCGGAGTGGGTTTGGGTCGAGCCGAGTGGCTTTGGGTTTAGCCGCGTGGGTTTGGGTCTAGCCGAGTGGGTAATCGTCTAGTCGAGTCGGTTTGGGTCGAGCCGAGTGGGTTTGGGTCTTGCCGAGTGGGTTTCGGTCTAGCCGAGTGGGTTTGGGTCTAGCCGAGTAGGTTTTGGTCTATCCGAGTGGGTTTGGGTCCAGCCGAGTGGGTTTGGGTCTAGCCGAGTGGGTTTGTGTCTAGCGGAGTGGGTTTGGGTCGAGCGGAGTGGGTTTGGGTCTAGCGGAGTGGGTTTGGGTCTGGCGGAGTGGGTTTGGGTCTTGCTGAGAGGGTTTGGGTATAGCCGAGTGGGTTTGGGTCCAGCCGAGTGGGTTTGGGTCTAGCCGAGTGTGTTTGGGTCTAGCCGAGTGGGTTTGGGTGTAGCCGAGTGGGTTTGGTTCTAGCCGAGTGGGTTTGGGTCTAGCCGAGTCCGTTTGGGTCTAGCCGAGTGGGTTTGGGACTAGCCGAGTGGGGTTGGGTTTAGCCGAGTGGGTTTGGTTCTAGCCAAGTGGGTTTGGGTCTAGCCGAGTGGGTTTGGGTCTAGCCGAGTGGGTTTGGGTCTAGCCGAGTGGGTTTGGGTCTAGCCAAGTGGGTTTGGGTGAAGCCGAGTGGGTTTGTGTCTAGCGGAGTGGGTTTGGGTGTAGCCGAGTGGGTTTGCGTCCAGCCGAGTGGGTTTGGGTCTAGCCGAGTGTGTTTGGGTCTAGCCGAGTGGGTTTGGGTCTAGCCGAGTGGGTTTGGGACTAGCCGAGTGGGTTTTGGTCTAGCCGAGTGGGTTTGGGTCCAGTCGAATGGGTTTGGGTCTAGCCGAGTGGTTTGGGTCTAGCCGAGTGGGTTTGGGTCGAGCCGAGTGGGTTTGGGTCTAGCCGAGTGGGTTTGGGTCTAGCCGAGTGGGTTTGGGTCTAGCTGAGTGGGTTTGGGTCTAGCCGAGTGGGTTTGGGTCTAGCCGAGTGCGTTTGGGTCTAGCCTACTGGGTTTCGGTCTAGCCGAGTGGGTTTGGGTCTAGCGGAGTGGTTTTGGGTCGAGCCGAGTGGGTTTGGGTCTAGCCGCGTGGGTTTGGGTCTAGCCGAGTGGGTAATCGTCTAGTCGAGCCGGTTTGGGTCGAGAGGAGTGGGTTTGGGTCTTGCCGATTGGGTTTGGGTCTTGCCGAGTGGGTTTGGGTCTAGCCGAATGGGTTTTGGTCTATCCGAGTGGGTTTGGGTCCAGCCGTGTGGGTTTGGGTCTAGCGGAGTGGGTTTGTGTCTAGCGGAGTGGGTTTGGGTCTAGCGGAGTGGGTTTGGGTCTGGCGGAGTGGGTTTGGGTCTAGCGGAGTGGGTTTGGGTCTAGCCGAGTGGGTTTGGGTCTATCCGAGTGGGTTTGGGTCCAGCCGAGTGGGTTTGGGTCTAGCCGAGTGGGTTTGGGTCTAGTGGAGTGGGTTTGGGTCGAGCCAAGTGGGTTTGGGTCTAGCCGCGTGGGTTTGGGTCTAGCCGAGTGGGTAATCGTCTAGTCGAGTCGGTTTGTGTCGAGCCGAGTGGGTTTGGGTCTTGCCGAGTGGGTTTGGGTCTAGCCGAGTGGGTTTGGGTCTAGCCGAGTGGGTTTTGGTCTATCCGAGTGGGTTTGGGTCCAGCCAAGTGGGTTTGGGTCTAGCCGAGTGGGTTTGTGTCTAGCGGAGTGGGTTTGGGTCTAGCGGAGTGGGTTTGGGTCTAGCGGAGTGGGTTTGGGTCTAGCGGAGTGGGTTTGGGTCTTGCTGAGAGGGTTTGGGTATAGCCGAGTGGGTTTGGGTCCAGCCGAGTGGGTTTGGGTCTAGCCGAGTGGGTTTGGGTCTAGCCGAGTGGGTTTGGGTGTAGCCGAGTGGGTTTGGTTCTAGCCGAGTGGGTTTGGGTCTAGCCGAGTCCGTTTGGGTCTAGCCGAGTGGGTTTGGGACTAGCCGAGTGGGGTTGGGTCTAGCCGAGTGGGTTTGGTTCTAGCCAAGTGGGTTTGGGTCTAGCCGAGTGGGTTTGGGTCTAGCCGAGTGGGTTTGGGTCTAGTGGAGTGGGGTTGGGTCTAGCGGATTGGGTTTAGGTCTAGCCGAGTGGGTTTGCGTCAAGCCTAGTGGGTTTGGGTCAAGCCAAGTGTGTTTGGGTCTAGCCGAATGGGTTTGGGTCTAGCCGAGTGGGTTTGAGTCTCGCCGAGTGGGTTTGGGTCTAGCCGAGTGGGTTTGTGTCTAGCCGAGTGGGTTTGGGTCGAGCCGAGTGGGTTTGGGTCTAGCCGAGTGGGTTTGGGTTGAGCCGAGTGGGTTTGGGTCTAGCCGAGTGGGTTTGGGTCTAGCCGAGTGGGTTTGGGTCTATTCGAGTGGGTTTGGGTCTAGCCGAGTGGGTTTGGGTCTAGCCGAGTGGGTTTGGGAGTAGCCGAGTGGGTTTTGGTCTAGCCGAGTGGGTTTGGGTCTAGTCGAATGGGTTTGGGTCTAGCCGAGTGGGTTTGGGCCTAGCCGACTGGGTTTGGGTCTAGCCGAGTGGGTTTGGGTCTAGCCGAGTGGGTTTGGTTCTAGCTGAGTGGGTTTGGGTCTATCTGAGTGGGTTTGGGTCTAGCCGAGTGGGTTTGGGTCTAGCCGAGTGCGTTTGGGTCTAGCCTAGTGGGTTTCGGTCTAGCGGAGTGGGTTTGGGTCTAGCGGAGTGGGTTTGGGTCTAGCGGAGTGGGTTTGCGTCTAGCGGAGTGGGTTTGGGTCTAGCGGAGTGTGTTTGGGTCTAGCCGAATGGGTTTGGGTCTAGCCGAGTGGGTTTGGGTGTAGCGGAGTGGATTTGGGTCTAGCTGAGTGGGTTTGGGTCTATCCGAGTGGGTTTGGGTCTAGCCGAGTGGGTTTGGATCTAGCCTAGTGGGTTTCGGTCTAGCCGAGTGGGTTTGGGTCTAGCGGAGTGGGTTTGGGTCTAGCGGAGTGGGTTTGGGTCTAGCTGAGTGGGTTTGGGTCTAGCCGAGTGGGTTTGGTTCTAGCCGAGTGGGTTTGGGTCTAGCCGAGTGGGTTTGGGTGAAGCCGAGTGGGTTTGTGTCTAGCGGAGAGGGTTTGGGTGTAGCCGAGTGGGTTTCGGTCTAGCCGAGTGGGTTTGGGTCTAGCCGAGTGTGTTTGAATCTAGCCGAGTGGGTTTGGGTCTAGCCGAGTGGGTTTGGGTCTAGCGGAGTGGGTTTTGGTCTATCCGAGTGGGTTTGGGTCCAGCCGAGTGGGTTTCGGTCTAGCCGAGTGGGTTTGTGTCCAGCGGAGTGGGTTTGGGTCTAGCGGAGTGGGTTTGGGTCTAGCAGAGTGGGTTTGGGTCTAACCGAGTGGGTTTGGGTCTTGCCGAGAGGGTTTGGGTATAGCCGAGTGGGTTTGGGTCCAGCCCAGTGGGTTTGGGTCTAGCCGAGTGGGTTTGGATCTAGCCGAGTGGGTTTGTGTCTAGCCGAGTCCGTTTGGGTCTAGCCGAGTGGGTTTGGGACCAGCCGAGTGGGGTTG
This sequence comes from Raja brachyura, assembly GCA_963514005.1. The sequence goes on along the minus strand of OY740819.1, from coordinate 6,207,231 downwards.
GGTCTAGCCGAGTGGGTTTGGTTCTGGCCAAGTGGGTTTGGGTCTAGCCGAGTAGGTTTGGGTCTAGCCAAGTGGGTTTGGGTGAAGCCGAGTGGGTTTGTGTCTAGCGGAGTGGGTTTGGGTGTAGCCGAGTGGGTTTGGGTCTAGCCGAGTGGGTTTGGGTCTAGCCGAGTGTGTTTGGGTCTAGCCGAGTGGGTTTGGGTCTAGCCGAGTGGGTTTGGGTCTAGCGGAGTGGGTTTGGGTCTAGCGGATTGGGTTTGGGTCTAGCCGAGTGGGTTTGGGTCAAGCCTAGTGGGTTTGGGTCAAGCCAAGTGGGTTTGGGTCTAGCCAAATGGATTTGGGTCTAGCCGAGTGGGTTTGAGTCTCGCCGAGTGGGTTTGGGTCTAGCCAAGTGGGTTTGGGTCTAGCCGAGTGGGTTTGGGTCGAGCCGAGTGGGTTTGGGTCTAGCCGAGTGGGTTTGCTTCGAGCCGAGTGGGTTTGGGTCTAGCCGAGTGGGTTTGGGTCTTGCCGAGTGGGTTTGGGTCTAGCCGAGTGGGTTTGGGTCTAGCCGAGTAGGTTTTGGACTATCCGAGTGGGTTTGGGTCCAGCCAAGTGGGTTTGGGTCTAGCCGAGTGGGTTTGTGTCTAGCGGAGTGGGTTTGGGTCTAGCGGAGTGGGTTTGGGTCTAGCGGAGTGGGTTTGGGTCTGGCGGAGTGGGTTTGGGTCTTGCTGAGAGGGTTTGGGTATAGCCGACTGGGTTTGGGTCCAGCCGAGTGGGTTTGGGTCTAGCCGAGTGGGTTTGGGTCTAGCCGAGTGGGTTTGGGTGTAGCCGAGTGGGTTTGGTTCTAGCCGAGTGGGTTTGGGTCTAGCCGAGTCCGTTTGGGTCTAGCCGAGTGGGTTTGGGACTAGCCGAGTGGGTTTGGGTCTAGCTGAGTGGGTTTGGGTCTAGCCGAGTGGGTTTGGGTCTAGCCGAGTGCGTTTGGGTCTAGCCTAGTGGGTTTCGGTCTAGCGGAGTGGGTTTGGGTCTAGCGGAGTGGGTTTGGGTCTAGCGGAGTGGGTTTGCGTCTAGCGGAGTGGGTTTGGGTCTAGCGGAGTGTGTTTGGGTCTAGCCGAATGGGTTTGGGTCTAGCCGAGTGGGTTTGGGTGTAGCGGAGTGGATTTGGGTCTAGCGGAGTGGGTTTGGGTCTAGCTGAGTGGGTTTGGGTCTATCCGAGTGGGTTTGGGTCTAGCCGAGTGGGTTTGGATCTAGCCTAGTGGGTTTCGGTCCAGCCGAGTGGGTTTGGGTCTAGCGGAGTGGGTTTGGGTCTAGCTGAGTGGGTTTGGGTCTAGCCGAGTGGGTTTGGTTCTAGCCGAGTGGGTTTGGGTCTAGCCGAGTGGGTTTGGGTGAAGCCGAGTGGGTTTGTGTCTAGCGGAGAGGGTTTGGGTGTAGCCGAGTGGGTTTCGGTCTAGCCGAGTGGGTTTGGGTCTAGCCGAGTGTGTTTGAATCTAGCCGAGTGGGTTTGGGTCTAGCCGAGTGGGTTTGGGTCTAGCGGAGTGGGTTTTGGTCTATCCGAGTGGGTTTGGGTCCAGCCGAGTGGGTTTCGGTCTAGCCGAGTGGGTTTGTGTCCAGCGGAGTGGGTTTGGGTCTAGCGGAGTGGGTTTGGGTCTAGCGGAGTGGGTTTGGGTCTAACCGAGTGGGTTTGGGTCTTGCCGAGAGGGTTTGGGTATAGCCGAGTGGGTTTGGGTCCAGCCCAGTGGGTTTGGGTCTAGCCGAGTGGGTTTGGATCTAGCCGAGTGGGTTTGTGTCTAGCCGAGTCCGTTTGGGTCTAGCCGAGTGGGTTTGGGACCAGCCGAGTGGGGTTGGGTCTAGCCGAGTGGGTTTGGTTCTGGCCAAGTGGGTTTGGGTCTAGCCGAGTAGGTTTGGGTCTAGCCAAGTGGGTTTGGGTGAAGCCGAGTGGGTTTGTGTCTAGCGGAGTGGGTTTGGGTGTAGCCGAGTGGGTTTGGGTCTAGCCGAGTGGGTTTGGGTCTAGCCGAGTGTGTTTGGGTCTAGCCGAGTGGGTTTGGGTCTAGCCGAGTGGGTTTGGGTCTAGCGGAGTGGGTTTGGGTCTAGCGGATTGGGTTTGGGTCTAGCCGAGTGGGTTTGGGTCAAGCCTAGTGGGTTTGGGTCAAGCCAAGTGGGTTTGGGTCTAGCCAAATGGATTTGGGTCTAGCCGAGTGGGTTTGAGTCTCGCCGAGTGGGTTTGGGTCTTGCCAAGTGGGTTTGGTTCTAGCTGAGTGGGTTTGGGTCTATCTGAGTGGGTTTGGGTCTAGCCGAGTGGGTTTGGGTCTAGCCGAGTGCGTTTGGGTCTAGCCTAGTGGGTTTCGGTCTAGCGGAGTGGGTTTGGGTCTAGCGGAGTGGGTTTGGGTCTAGCGGAGTGGGTTTGCGTCTAGCGGAGTGGGTTTGGGTCTAGCGGAGTGTGTTTGGGTCTAGCCGAATGGGTTTGGGTCTAGCCGAGTGGGTTTGGGTGTAGCGGAGTGGATTTGGGTCTAGCTGAGTGGGTTTGGGTCTATCCGAGTGGGTTTGGGTCTAGCCGAGTGGGTTTGGATCTAGCCTAGTGGGTTTCGGTCTAGCCGAGTGGGTTTGGGTCTAGCGGAGTGGGTTTGGGTCTAGCTGAGTGGGTTTGGGTCTAGCCGAGTGGGTTTGGTTCTAGCCGAGTGGGTTTGGGTCTAGCCGAGTGGGTTTGGGTGAAGCCGAGTGGGTTTGTGTCTAGCGGAGAGGGTTTGGGTGTAGCCGAGTGGGTTTCGGTCTAGCCGAGTGGGTTTGGGTCTAGCCGAGTGTGTTTGAATCTAGCCGAGTGGGTTTGGGTCTAGCCGAGTGGGTTTGGGTCTAGCGGAGTGGGTTTTGGTCTATCCGAGTGGGTTTGGGTCCAGCCGAGTGGGTTTCGGTCTAGCCGAGTGGGTTTGTGTCCAGCGGAGTGGGTTTGGGTCTAGCGGAGTGGGTTTGGGTCTAGCAGAGTGGGTTTGGGTCTAACCGAGTGGGTTTGGGTCTTGCCGAGAGGGTTTGGGTATAGCCGAGTGGGTTTGGGTCCAGCCCAGTGGGTTTGGGTCTAGCCGAGTGGGTTTGGATCTAGCCGAGTGGGTTTGTGTCTAGCCGAGTCCGTTTGGGTCTAGCCGAGTGGGTTTGGGACCAGCCGAGTGGGGTTGGGTCTAGCCGAGTGGGTTTGGTTCTGGCCAAGTGGGTTTGGGTCTAGCCGAGTAGGTTTGGGTCTAGCCAAGTGGGTTTGGGTGAAGCCGAGTGGGTTTGTGTCTAGCGGAGTGGGTTTGGGTCTAGCCGAGTGGGTTTGGGTCTAGCCCAGTGGGTTTGGGTCTAGCCGAGTGTGTTTGGGTCTAGCCGAGTGGGTTTGGGTCTAGCCGAGTGGGTTTGGGTCTAGCGGAGTGGGTTTGGGTCTAGCGGATTGGGTTTGGGTCTAGCCGAGTGGGTTTGGGTCAAGCCTAGTGGGTTTGGGTCAAGCCAAGTGGGTTTGGGTCTAGCCAAATGGATTTGGGTCTAGCCGAGTGGGTTTGAGTCTCGCCGAGTGGGTTTGGGTCTAGCCAAGTGGGTTTGGGTCTAGCCGAGTGGGTTTGGGTCGAGCCGAGTGGGTTTGGGTCTAGCCGAGTGGGTTTGCTTCGAGCCGAGTGGGTTTGGGTCTAGCCGAGTGGGTTTGGGTCTTGCCGAGTGGGTTTGGGTCTAGCCGAGTGGGTTTGGGTCTAGCCGAGTAGGTTTTGGACTATCCGAGTGGGTTTGGGTCCAGCCAAGTGGGTTTGGGTCTAGCCGAGTGGGTTTGTGTCTAGCGGAGTGGGTTTGGGTCTAGCGGAGTGGGTTTGGGTCTAGCGGAGTGGGTTTGGGTCTGGCGGAGTGGGTTTGGGTCTTGCGGAGTGGGTTTGGGTCTAGCGGAGTGGGTTTGCGTCTAGCGGAGTGGGTTTGGGTCTAGCGGAGTGTGTTTGGGTCTAGCCGAATGGGTTTGGGTCTAGCCGAGTGGGTTTGGGTGTAGCGGAGTGGATTTGGGTCTAGCGGAGTGGGTTTGGGTCTAGCTGAGTGGGTTTGGGTCTATCCGAGTGGGTTTGGGTCTAGCCGAGTGGGTTTGGATCTAGCCTAGTGGGTTTCGGTCCAGCCGAGTGGGTTTGGGTCTAGCGGAGTGGGTTTGGGTCTAGCTGAGTGGGTTTGGGTCTAGCCGAGTGGGTTTGGTTCTAGCCGAGTGGGTTTGGGTCTAGCCGAGTGGGTTTGGGTGAAGCCGAGTGGGTTTGTGTCTAGCGGAGAGGGTTTGGGTGTAGCCGAGTGGGTTTCGGTCTAGCCGAGTGGGTTTGGGTCTAGCCGAGTGTGTTTGAATCTAGCCGAGTGGGTTTGGGTCTAGCCGAGTGGGTTTGGGTCTAGCGGAGTGGGTTTTGGTCTATCCGAGTGGGTTTGGGTCCAGCCGAGTGGGTTTCGGTCTAGCCGAGTGGGTTTGTGTCCAGCGGAGTGGGTTTGGGTCTAGCGGAGTGGGTTTGGGTCTAGCGGAGTGGGTTTGGGTCTAACCGAGTGGGTTTGGGTCTTGCCGAGAGGGTTTGGGTATAGCCGAGTGGGTTTGGGTCCAGCCCAGTGGGTTTGGGTCTAGCCGAGTGGGTTTGGATCTAGCCGAGTGGGTTTGTGTCTAGCCGAGTCCGTTTGGGTCTAGCCGAGTGGGTTTGGGACCAGCCGAGTGGGGTTGGGTCTAGCCGAGTGGGTTTGGTTCTGGCCAAGTGGGTTTGGGTCTAGCCGAGTAGGTTTGGGTCTAGCCAAGTGGGTTTGGGTGAAGCCGAGTGGGTTTGTGTCTAGTGGAGTGGGTTTGGGTGTAGCCGAGTGGGTTTGGGTCTAGCCGAGTGGGTTTGGGTCTAGCCGAGTGTGTTTGGGTCTAGCCGAGTGGGTTTGGGTCTAGCCGAGTGGGTTTGGGTCTAGCGGAGTGGGTTTGGGTCTAGCGGATTGGGTTTGGGTCTAGCCGAGTGGGTTTGGGTCAAGCCTAGTGGGTTTGGGTCAAGCCAAGTGGGTTTGGGTCTAGCCAAATGGATTTGGGTCTAGCCGAGTGGGTTTGAGTCTCGCCGAGTGGGTTTGGGTCTTGCCAAGTGGGTTTGGGTCTAGCCGAGTGGGTTTGGGTCGAGCCGAGTGGGTTTGGGTCTAGCCGAGTGGGTTTGCGTCGAGCCGAGTGGGTTTGGGTCTAGCCGAGTGGGTTTGGGTCTTGCCGAGTGGGTTTGGGTCTAGCCGAGTGGGTTTGGGTCTAGACGAGTAGGTTTTGGACTATCCGAGTGGGTTTGGGTCCAGCCAAGTGGGTTTGGGTCTAGCCGAGTGGGTTTGTGTCTAGCGGAGTGGGTTTGGGTCTAGCGGAGTGGGTTTGGGTCTAGCGGAGTGGGTTTGGGTCTGGCGGAGTGGGTTTGGGTCTTGCTGAGAGGGTTTGGGTATAGCCGAGTGGGTTTGGGTCCAGCCGAGTGGGTTTGGGTCTAGCCGAGTGGGTTTGGGTCTAGCCGAGTGGGTTTGGGTGTAGCCGAGTGGGTTTGGTTCTAGCCGAGTGGGTTTGGGTCTAGCCGAGTCCGTTTGGGTCTAGCCGAGTGGGTTTGGGACTAGCCGAGTGGGGTTGGGTCTAGCCGAGTGGGTTTGGTTCTAGCCAAGTGGGTTTGGGTCTAGCCGAGTGGGTTTGGGTCTAGCCGAGTGGGTTTGGGTCTAGCCGAGTGGGTTTGGGTCTAGCCAAGTGGGTTTGGGTGAAGCCGAGTGGGTTTGTGTCTAGCGGAGTGGGTTTGGGTGTAGCCGAGTGGGTTTGCGTCTAGCCGAGTGGGTTTGGGTCTAGCCGAGTGTGTTTGGGTCTAGCCGAGTGGGTTTGGGTCTAGCCGAGTGGGTTTGGGTCTAGCGGAGTGGGTTTGGGTCTAGCCGAGTGGGTTTGGGTCTAGCCGAGTGGGTTTGGGTCTAGCCAAGTGTGTTTGGGTGAAGCCGAATGGGTTTGTGTCTAGCGGAGTGGGTTTGGGTGTAGCCGAGTGTGTTTGGGTCTAGCCGAGAGGGTTTGGGTCTAGCCGAGTGGGCTTGGGTCTAGCCGAGTGGGTTTGGCTCTAGCCGAGTGGGTTTGGGACTAGCCGAGTGGGTTTTGGTCTAGCCGAGTGGGTTTGGGTCCAGTCGAATGGGTTTGGGTCTAGGCGAGTGGTTTGGGTCTAGCCGAGTGGGTTTGGGTCGAGCCGAGTGGGTTTGGGTCTAGCCGAGTGGGTTTGGGTCTAGCCGAGTGGGTTTGGGTCTAGCTGAGTGGGTTTGGGTCTAGCCGAGTGGGTTTGGGTCTAGCCGAGTGCGTTTGGGTCTAGCCTACTGGGTTTCGGTCTAGCCGAGTGGGTTTGGGTCTAGCGGAGTGGTTTTGGGTCGAGCCGAGTGGGTTTGGGTCTAGCCGCGTGGGTTTGGGTCTAGCCGAGTGGGTAATCGTCTAGTCGAGCCGGTTTGGGTCGAGAGGAGTGGGTTTGGGTCTTGCCGATTGGGTTTGGGTCTTGCCGAGTGGGTTTGGGTCTAGCCGAGTGGGTTTTGGTCTATCCGAGTGGGTTTGGGTCCAGCCGTGTGGGTTTGGGAGTAGCCGAGTGGGTTTTGGTCTAGCCGAGTGGGTTTGGGTCTAGTCGAATGGGTTTGGGTCTAGCCGAGTGGGTTTGGGCCTAGCCGAGTGGGTTTGGGTCTAGCCGAGTGGGTTTGGGTCTAGCGGAGTGGGTTTGGGTCTAGCGGAGTGGGTTTGGGCCTAGCGGAGTGGGTTTGCGTCTAGCGGAGTGGGTTTGGGTCTAGCGGAGTGTGTTTGGGTCTAGCCGAATGGGTTTGGGTCTAGCCGAGTGGGTTTGGGTGTAGCGGAGTGGATTTGGGTGTAGCGGAGTGGGTTTGGGTCTAGCTGAGTGGGTTTGGGTCTATCCGAGTGGGTTTGGGTCTAGCCGAGTGGGTTTGGATCTAGCCTAGTGGGTTTCGGTCTAGCCGAGTGGGTTTGGGTCTAGCGGAGTGGGTTTGGGTCTAGCTGAGTGGGTTTGGGTCTAGCCGAGTGGGTTTGGTTCTAGCCGAGTGGGTTTGGGTCTAGCCGAGTGGGTTTGGGTGAAGCCGAGTGGGTTTGTGTCTAGCGGAGAGGGTTTGGGTGTAGCCGAGTGGGTTTCGGTCTAGCCGAGTGGGTTTGGGTCTAGCCGAGTGTGTTTGAATCTAGCCGAGTGGGTTTGGGTCTAGCCGAGTGGGTTTGGGTCCAGCCGAGTGGGTTTCGGTCTAGCCGAGTGGGTTTGTGTCCAGCGGAGTGGGTTTGGGTCTAGCGGAGTGGGTTTGGGTCTAGCGGAGTGGGTTTGGGTCTAACCGAGTGGGTTTGGGTCTTGCCGAGAGGGTTTGGGTATAGCCGAGTGGGTTTGGGTCCAGCCGAGTGGGTTTGGGTCTAGCCGAGTGGGTTTGGATCTAGCCGAGTGGGTTTGTGTCTAGCCGAGTCCGTTTGGGTCTAGCCGAGTGGGTTTGGGACCAGCCGAGTGGGGTTGGGTCTAGCCGAGTGGGTTTGGTTCTGGCCAAGTGGGTTTGTGTCTAGCCGAGTAGGTTTGGGTCTAGCCAAGTGGGTTTGGGTGAAGCCGAGTGGGTTTGTGTCTAGCGGAGTGGGTTTGGGTCTAGCCGAGTGTGTTTGGGTCTAGCCGAGTGGGTTTGGGTCTAGCCGAGTGGGTTTGGGTCTAGCGGAGTGGGTTTGGGTCTAGCGGATTGGGTTTGGGTCTAGCCGAGTGGGTTTGGGTCAAGCCTAGTGGGTTTGGGTCAAGCAAAGTGGGTTTGGGTCTAGCCAAATGGATTTGGGTCTAGCCGAGTGGGTTTGAGTCTCGCCGAGTGGGTTTGGGTCTAGCCAAGTGGGTTTGGGTCTAGCCGAGTGGGTTTGGGTCGAGCCGAGTGGGTTTGGGTCTAGCCGAGTGGGTTTGCGTCGAGCCGAGTGGGTTTGGGTCTAGCCGAGTGGGTTTGGGTCTTGCCGAGTGGGTTTGGGTCTAGCCGAGTGGGTTTGGGTCTAGCCGAGTAGGTTTTGGACTATCCGAGTGGGTTTGGGTCCAGCCAAGTGGGTTTGGGTCTAGCCGAGTGGGTTTGTGTCTAGCGGAGTGGGTTTGGGTCTAGCGGAGTGGGTTTGGGTCTAGCGGAGTGGGTTTGGGTCTGGCGGAGTGGGTTTGGGTCTTGCTGAGAGGGTTTGGGTATAGCCGAGTGGGTTTGGGTCCAGCCGAGTGGGTTTGGGTCTAGCCGAGTGGGTTTGGGTGTAGCCGAGTGGGTTTGGGTGTAGCCGAGTGGGTTTGGTTCTAGCCGAGTGGGTTTGGGTCTAGCCGAGTCCGTTTGGGTCTAGCCGAGTGGGTTTGGGACTAGCCGAGTGGGGTTGGGTCTAGCCGAGTGGGTTTGGTTCTAGCCAAGTGGGTTTGGGTCTAGCCGAGTGGGTTTGGGTCTAGCCGAGTGGGTTTGGGTCTAGCCGAGTGGGTTTGGGTGAAGCCGAGTGGGTTTGTGTCTAGCGGAGTGGGTTTGGGTGTAGCCGAGTGGGTTTGCGTCTAGCCGAGTGGGTTTGGGTCTAGCCGAGTGTGTTTGGGTCTAGCCGAGTGGGTTTGGGTCTAGCCGAGTGGGTTTGGGTCTAGCGGAGTGGGTTTGGGTCTAGCCGAGTGGGTTTGGGTCTAGCCGAGTGGGTTTGGGTCTAGCCAAGTGTGTTTGGGTGAAGCCGAATGGGTTTGTGTCTAGCGGAGTGGGTTTGGGTGTAGCCGAGTGTGTTTGGGTCTAGCCGAGAGGGTTTGGGTCTAGCCGAGTGGGCTTGGGTCTAGCCGAGTGGGTTTGGCTCTAGCCGAGTGGGTTTGGGACTAGCCGAGTGGGTTTTGGTCTAGCCGAGTGGGTTTGGGTCCAGTCGAATGGGTTTGGGTCTAGGCGAGTGGTTTGGGTCTAGCCGAGTGGGTTTGGGTCGAGCCGAGTGGGTTTGGGTCTAGCCGAGTGGGTTTGGGTCTAGCCGAGTGGGTTTGGGTCTAGCTGAGTGGGTTTGGGTCTAGCCGAGTGGGTTTGGGTCTAGCCGAGTGCGTTGGGGTCTAGCCTACTGGGTTTCGGTCTAGCCGAGTGGGTTTGGGTCTAGCGGAGTGGTTTTGGGTCGAGCCGAGTGGGTTTGGGTCTAGCCGCGTGGGTTTGGGTCTAGCCGAGTGGGTAATCGTCTAGTCGAGCCGGTTTGGGTCGAGAGGAGTGGGTTTGGGTCTTGCCGATTGGGTTTGGGTCTTGCCGAGTGGGTTTGGGTCTAGCCGAGTGGGTTTTGGTCTATCCGAGTGGGTTTGCGTCCAGCCGTGTGGGTTTGGGTCTAGCGGAGTGGGTTTGTGTCTAGCGGAGTGGGTTTGGGTCTAGCGGAGTGGGTTTGGGTCTAGCGGAGTGGGTTTGGGTCTAGCGGAGTGGGTTTGGGTCTAGCCGAGTGGGTTTGGGTCTATCCGAGTGGGTTTGGGTCCAGCCGAGTGGGTTTGGGTCTAGCCGAGTGGGTTTGGGTCTAGTGGAGTGGGTTTGGGTCGAGCCGAGTGGGTTTGGGTCTAGCCGCGTGGGTTTGGGTCTAGCCGAGTGGGTAATCGTCTAGTCGAGTCGGTTTGGGTCGAGCCGAGTGGGTTTGGGTCTTGCCGAGTGGGTTTGGGTCTAGCCGAGTGGGTTTGGGTCCAGCCGAGTGGGTTTTGGTCTATCCGCGTGGGTTTGGGTCCAGCCAAGTGGGTTTGGGTCTAGCCGAGTGGGTTTGTGTCTAGCGGAGTGGGTTTGGGTCTAGCGGAGTGGGTTTGGGTCTAGCGGAGTGGGTTTGGGTCTAGCGGAGTGGGTTTGGGTCTTGCTGAGAGGGTTTGGGTATAGCCGAGTGGGTTTGGGTCCAGCCGAGTGGGTTTGGGTCTAGCCGAGTGGGTTTGGGTCTAGCCGAGTGGGTTTGGGTGTAGCCGAGTGGGTTTGGTTCTAGCCGAGTGGGTTTGGGTCTAGCCGAGTCCGTTTGGGTCTAGCCCAGTGGGTTTGGGACTAGCCGAGTGGGGTTGGGTCTAGCCGAGTGGGTTTGGTTCTAGCCAAGTGGGTTTGGGTCTAGCCGAGTGGGTTTGGGTCTAGCCGAGTGGGTTTGGGTCTAGCCGAGTGGGTTTGGGTCTAGCCAAGTGGGTTTGGGTGAAGCCGAGTGGGTTTGTGTCTAGCGGAGTGGGTTTGGGTGTAGCCGAGTGGGTTTGCGTCTAGCCGAGTGGGTTTGGGTCTAGCCGAGTGTGTTTGGGTCTAGCCGAGTGGGTTTGGGTCTAGCCGAGTGGGTTGGGGTCTAGCGGAGTGGGTTTTGGTCTATCCGAGTGGGTTTGGGTCCAGCCGAATGGGTTTGGGTCTAGCCGAGTGGGTTTGTGTCTAGCGGAGTGGGTTTGGGTCTAGCGGAGTGCGTTTGGGTCTAGCGGAGTGGGTTTGGGTCTAGCGGAGTGGGTTTGGGTCTAGCCGAGTGGGTTTGGGGCTTGCCGTGAGGGTTTGGGTATAGCCGAGTGGGTTTGGGTCCAGCCGAGTGGGTTTGGTCTAGCCGAGTGGGTTTGGGTCTAGCCGAGTGGGTTTGGGTCTAGCCGAGTGGGTTTGGTTCTAGCCGAGTGGGCTTGGCTCTAGCCGAGTCCGTTTGGGTCTAGCCGAGTGGGTTTGAGACTAGCCGAGTGGGGTTGGGTCTAGCCGAGTGGGTTTGGTTCTAGCCAAGTGGGTTTGGGTCTAGCCGAGTGGGTTTGGGTCTAGCCGAGTGGGTTTGGGTCTAGCCGAGTGGGTTTGGGTCTAGCCAAGTGGGTTTGGGTGAAGCCGAGTGGGTTTGTGTCTAGCGGAGTGGGTTTGGGTGTAGCCGAGTGGGTTTGGGTCTCTCCGAGTGGGTTTGGGTCTAGCCGAGTGTGTTTGGGTCTAGCCGAGTGGGTTTGGGTCTAGCCGAGTGGGTTTGGGTCTAGTGGAGTGGGTTTGGGTCTAGCGGATTGGGTTTAGGTCTAGCCGAGTGGGTTTGGGTCAAGCCTAGTGGGTTTGGGTCAAGCCAAGTGTGTTTGGGTCTAGCCGAATGGGTTTGGGTCTAGCCGAGTGGGTTTGAGTCTCGCCGAGTGGGTTTGGGTCTAGCCGAGTGGGTTTGTGTCTAGCCGAGTGGGTTTGGGTCGAGCCGAGTGGGTTTGGGTCTAGCCGAGTGGGTTTGGGTCGAGCCGAGTGGGTTTGGGTCTAGCCGAGTGGGTTTGGGTCTAGCCGAGTGGGTTTGGGTCTATTCGAGTGGGTTTGGGTCTAGCCGAGTGGGTTTGGGTCTAGCCGAGTGGGTTTGGGTCTAGCCGAGTGGGTTTGGGTCTAGCCGAGTGGGTTTGGGAGTAGCCGAGTGGGTTTTGGTCTAGCCGAGTGGGTTTGGGTCTAGTCGAATGGGTTTGGGTCTAGCCGAGTGGGTTTGGGCCTAGCCGAGTGGGTTTGGGTCTAGCCGAGTGGGTTTGGGTCTAGCCGAGTGGGTTTGGTTCTAGCTGAGTGTGTTTGGGTCTAGCTGAGTGGGTTTGGGTCTAGCCGAGTGGGTTTGGGTCTAGCCGAGTGCGTTTGGGTCTAGCCTAGTGGGTTTCGGTCTAGCGGAGTGTGTTTGGGTCTAGCGGAGTGGGTTTGGGTCTAGCGGAGTGGGTTTGCGTCTAGCGGAGTGGGTTTGGGTCTAGCGGAGTGTGTTTGGGTCTAGCCGAATGGGTTTGGGTCGAGCCGAGTGGGTTTGGGTGTAGCGGAGTGGATTTGGGTCTAGCGGAGTGGGTTTGGGTCTAGCTGAGTGGGTTTGGGTCTATCCGAGTGGGTTTGGGTCTAGCCGAGTGGGTTTGGATCTAGCCTCGTGGGTTTCGGTCTAGCCGAGTGGGTTTGGGTCTAGCGGAGTGGGTTTGGGTCTAGCTGAGTGGGTTTGGGTCTAGCCGAGTGGGTTTGGTTCTAGCCGAGTGGGTTTGGGTCTAGCCGAGTGGGTTTGGGTGAAGCCGAGTGGGTTTGTGTCTAGCGGAGAGGGTTTGCGTCTAGCCGAGTGGGTTTGGGTCTAGCCGAGTAGGTTTTGGACTATCCGAGTGGGTTTGGGTCCAGCCAAGTGGGTTTGGGTCTAGCCGAGTGGGTTTGTGTCTAGCGGAGTGGGTTTGGGTCTAGCGGAGTGGGTTTGGGTCTAGCGGAGTGGGTTTGGGTCTGGCGGAGTGGGTTTGGGTCTTGCTGAGAGGGTTTGGGTATAGCCGAGTGGGTTTGGGTCCAGCCGAGTGGGTTTGGGTCTAGCCGAGTGGGTTTGGGTCTAGCCGAGTGGGTTTGGGTGTAGCCGAGTGGGTTTGGTTCTAGCCGAGTGGGTTTGGGTCTAGCCGAGTCCGTTTGGGTCTAGCCGAGTGGGTTTGGGACTAGCCGAGTGGGGTTGGGTCTAGCCGAGTGGGTTTGGTTCTAGCCAAGTGGGTTTGGGTCTAGCCGAGTGGGTTTGGGTCTAGCCGAGTGGGTTTGGGTCTAGCCGAGTGGGTTTGGGTCTAGCCAAGTGGGTTTGGGTGAAGCCGAGTGGGTTTGTGTCTAGCGGAGTGGGTTTGGGTGTAGCCGAGTGGGTTTGCGTCTAGCCGAGTGGGTTTGGGTCTAGCCGAGTGTGTTTGGGTCTAGCCGAGTGGGTTTGGGTCTAGCCGAGTGGGTTTGGGTCTAGCGGAGTGGGTTTGGGTCTAGCCGAGTGGGTTTGGGTCTAGCCGAGTGGGTTTGGGTCTAGCCAAGTGTGTTTGGGTGAAGCCGAATGGGTTTGTGTCTAGCGGAGTGGGTTTGGGTGTAGCCGAGTGTGTTTGGGTCTAGCCGAGAGGGTTTGGGTCTAGCCGAGTGGGCTTGGGTCTAGCCGAGTGGGTTTGGCTCTAGCCGAGTGGGTTTGGGACTAGCCGAGTGGGTTTTGGTCTAGCCGAGTGGGTTTGGGTCCAGTCGAATGGGTTTGGGTCTAGGCGAGTGGTTTGGGTCTAGCCGAGTGGGTTTGGGTCGAGCCGAGTGGGTTTGGGTCTAGCCGAGTGGGTTTGGGTCTAGCCGAGTGGGTTTGGGTCTAGCTGAGTGGGTTTGGGTCTAGCCGAGTGGGTTTGGGTCTAGCCGAGTGCGTTTGGGTCTAGCCTACTGGGTTTCGGTCTAGCCGAGTGGGTTTGGGTCTAGCGGAGTGGTTTTGGGTCGAGCCGAGTGGGTTTGGGTCTAGCCGCGTGGGTTTGGGTCTAGCCGAGTGGGTAATCGTCTAGTCGAGCCGGTTTGGGTCGAGAGGAGTGGGTTTGGGTCTTGCCGATTGGGTTTGGGTCTTGCCGAGTGGGTTTGGGTCTAGCCGAGTGGGTTTTGGTCTATCCGAGTGGGTTTGGGTCCAGCCGTGTGGGTTTGGGAGTAGCCGAGTGGGTTTTGGTCTAGCGGAGTGGGTTTGGGTCTAGCCGAGTGGGTTTGGGTCTATCCGAGTGGGTTTGGGTCCAGCCGAGTGGGTTTGGGTCTAGCCGAGTGGGTTTGGGTCTAGTGGAGTGGGTTTGGGTCGAGCCGAGTGGGTTTGGGTCTAGCCGCGTGGGTTTGGGTCTAGCCGAGTGGGTAATCGTCTAGTCGAGTCGGTTTGGGTCGAGCCGAGTGGGTTTGGGTCTTGCCGAGTGGGTTTGGGTCTAGCCGAGTGGGTTTGGGTCCAGCCGAGTGGGTTTTGGTCTATCCGCGTGGGTTTGGGTCCAGCCAAGTGGGTTTGGGTCTAGCCGAGTGGGTTTGTGTCTAGCGGAGTGGGTTTGGGTCTAGCGGAGTGGGTTTGGGTCTAGCGGAGTGGGTTTGGGTCTAGCGGAGTGGGTTTGGGTCTTGCTGAGAGGGTTTGGGTATAGCCGAGTGGGTTTGGGTCCAGCCGAGTGGGTTTGGGTCTAGCCGAGTGGGTTTGGGTCTAGCCGAGTGGGTTTGGGTGTAGCCGAGTGGGTTTGGTTCTAGCCGAGTGGGTTTGGGTCTAGCCGAGTCCGTTTGGGTCTAGCCCAGTGGGTTTGGGACTAGCCGAGTGGGGTTGGGTCTAGCCGAGTGGGTTTGGTTCTAGCCAAGTGGGTTTGGGTCTAGCCGAGTGGGTTTGGGTCTAGCCGAGTGGGTTTGGGTCTAGCCGAGTGGGTTTGGGTCTAGCCAAGTGGGTTTGGGTGAAGCCGAGTGGGTTTGTGTCTAGCGGAGTGGGTTTGGGTGTAGCCGAGTGGGTTTGCGTCTAGCCGAGTGGGTTTGGGTCTAGCCGAGTGTGTTTGGGTCTAGCCGAGTGGGTTTGGGTCTAGCCGAGTGGGTTGTGGTCTAGCGGAGTGGGTTTTGGTCTATCCGAGTGGGTTTGGGTCCAGCCGAATGGGTTTGGGTCTAGCCGAGTGGGTTTGTGTCTAGCGGAGTGGGTTTGGGTCTAGCGGAGTGCGTTTGGGTCTAGCGGAGTGGGTTTGGGTCTAGCGGAGTGGGTTTGGGTCTAGCCGAGTGGGTTTGGGGCTTGCCGTGAGGGTTTGGGTATAGCCGAGTGGGTTTGGGTCCAGCCGAGTGGGTTTGGTCTAGCCGAGTGGGTTTGGGTCTAGCCGAGTGGGTTTGGGTCTAGCCGAGTGGGTTTGGTTCTAGCCGAGTGGGCTTGGCTCTAGCCGAGTCCGTTTGGGTCTAGCCGAGTGGGTTTGAGACTAGCCGAGTGGGGTTGGGTCTAGCCGAGTGGGTTTGGTTCTAGCCAAGTGGGTTTGGGTCTAGCCGAGTGGGTTTGGGTCTAGCCGAGTGGGTTTGGGTCTAGCCGAGTGGGTTTGGGTCTAGCCAAGTGGGTTTGGGTGAAGCCGAGTGGGTTTGTGTCTAGCGGAGTGGGTTTGGGTGTAGCCGAGTGGGTTTGGGTCTCTCCGAGTGGGTTTGGGTCTAGCCGAGTGTGTTTGGGTCTAGCCGAGTGGGTTTGGGTCTAGCCGAGTGGGTTTGGGTCTAGTGGAGTGGGTTTGGGTCTAGCGGATTGGGTTTAGGTCTAGCCGAGTGGGTTTGGGTCAAGCCTAGTGGGTTTGGGTCAAGCCAAGTGTGTTTGGGTCTAGCCGAATGGGTTTGGGTCTAGCCGAGTGGGTTTGAGTCTCGCCGAGTGGGTTTGGGTCTAGCCGAGTGGGTTTGTGTCTAGCCGAGTGGGTTTGGGTCGAGCCGAGTGGGTTTGGGTCTAGCCGAGTGGGTTTGGGTCGAGCCGAGTGGGTTTGGGTCTAGCCGAGTGGGTTTGGGTCTAGCCGAGTGGGTTTGGGTCTATTCGAGTGGGTTTGGGTCTAGCCGAGTGGGTTTGGGTCTAGCCGAGTGGGTTTGGGTCTAGCCGAGTGGGTTTGGGTCTAGCCGAGTGGGTTTGGGAGTAGCCGAGTGGGTTTTGGTCTAGCCGAGTGGGTTTGGGTCTAGTCGAATGGGTTTGGGTCTAGCCGAGTGGGTTTGGGCCTAGCCGAGTGGGTTTGGGTCTAGCCGAGTGGGTTTGGGTCTAGCCGAGTGGGTTTGGTTCTAGCTGAGTGTGTTTGGGTCTAGCTGAGTGGGTTTGGGTCTAGCCGAGTGGGTTTGGGTCTAGCCGAGTGCGTTTGGGTCTAGCCTAGTGGGTTTCGGTCTAGCGGAGTGTGTTTGGGTCTAGCGGAGTGGGTTTGGGTCTAGCGGAGTGGGTTTGCGTCTAGCGGAGTGGGTTTGGGTCTAGCGGAGTGTGTTTGGGTCTAGCCGAATGGGTTTGGGTCGAGCCGAGTGGGTTTGGGTGTAGCGGAGTGGATTTGGGTCTAGCGGAGTGGGTTTGGGTCTAGCTGAGTGGGTTTGGGTCTATCCGAGTGGGTTTGGGTCTAGCCGAGTGGGTTTGGATCTAGCCTCGTGGGTTTCGGTCTAGCCGAGTGGGTTTGGGTCTAGCGGAGTGGGTTTGGGTCTAGCTGAGTGGGTTTGGGTCTAGCCGAGTGGGTTTGGTTCTAGCCGAGTGGGTTTGGGTCTAGCCGAGTGGGTTTGGGTGAAGCCGAGTGGGTTTGTGTCTAGCGGAGAAGGTTTGCGTCTAGCCGAGTGGGTTTGGGTCTAGCCGAGTAGGTTTTGGACTATCCGAGTGGGTTTGGGTCCAGCCAAGTGGGTTTGGGTCTAGCCGAGTGGGTTTGTGTCTAGCGGAGTGGGTTTGGGTCTAGCGGAGTGGGTTTGGGTCTAGCGGAGTGGGTTTGGGTCTGGCGGAGTGGGTTTGGGTCTTGCTGAGAGGGTTTGGGTATAGCCGAGTGGGTTTGGGTCCAGCCGAGTGGGTTTGGGTCTAGCCGAGTGGGTTTGGGTCTAGCCGAGTGGGTTTGGGTGTAGCCGAGTGGGTTTGGTTCTAGCCGAGTGGGTTTGGGTCTAGCCGAGTCCGTTTGGGTCTAGCCGAGTGGGTTTGGGACTAGCCGAGTGGGGTTGGGTCTAGCCGAGTGGGTTTGGTTCTAGCCAAGTGGGTTTGGGTCTAGCCGAGTGGGTTTGGGTCTAGCCGAGTGGGTTTGGGTCTAGCCGAGTGGGTTTGGGTCTAGCCAAGTGGGTTTGGGTGAAGCCGAGTGGGTTTGTGTCTAGCGGAGTGGGTTTGGGTGTAGCCGAGTGGGTTTGCGTCTAGCCGAGTGGGTTTGGGTCTAGCCGAGTGTGTTTGGGTCTAGCCGAGTGGGTTTGGGTCTAGCCGAGTGGGTTTGGGTCTAGCGGAGTGGGTTTGGGTCTAGCCGAGTGGGTTTGGGTCTAGCCGAGTGGGTTTGGGTCTAGCCAAGTGTGTTTGGGTGAAGCCGAATGGGTTTGTGTCTAGCGGAGTGGGTTTGGGTGTAGCCGAGTGTGTTTGGGTCTAGCCGAGAGGGTTTGGGTCTAGCCGAGTGGGCTTGGGTCTAGCCGAGTGGGTTTGGCTCTAGCCGAGTGGGTTTGGGACTAGCCGAGTGGGTTTTGGTCTAGCCGAGTGGGTTTGGGTCCAGTCGAATGGGTTTGGGTCTAGGCGAGTGGTTTGGGTCTAGCCGAGTGGGTTTGGGTCGAGCCGAGTGGGTTTGGGTCTAGCCGAGTGGGTTTGGGTCTAGCCGAGTGGGTTTGGGTCTAGCTGAGTGGGTTTGGGTCTAGCCGAGTGGGTTTGGGTCTAGCCGAGTGCGTTTGGGTCTAGCCTACTGGGTTTCGGTCTAGCCGAGTGGGTTTGGGTCTAGCGGAGTGGTTTTGGGTCGAGCCGAGTGGGTTTGGGTCTAGCCGCGTGGGTTTGGGTCTAGCCGAGTGGGTAATCGTCTAGTCGAGCCGGTTTGGGTCGAGAGGAGTGGGTTTGGGTCTTGCCGATTGGGTTTGGGTCTTGCCGAGTGGGTTTGGGTCTAGCCGAGTGGGTTTTGGTCTATCCGAGTGGGTTTGGGTCCAGCCGTGTGGGTTTGGGAGTAGCCGAGTGGGTTTTGGTCTAGCCGAGTGGGTTTGGGTCTAGTCGAATGGGTTTGGGTCTAGCCGAGTGGGTTTGGGCCTAGCCGAGTGGGTTTGGGTCTAGCCGAGTGGGTTTGGGTCTAGCCGAGTGGGTTTGGTTCTAGCTGAGTGGGTTTGGGTCTAGCTGTGTGGGTTTGGGTCTAGCCGAGTGGGTTTGGGTCTAGCCGAGTGCGTTTGGGTCTAGCCTAGTGGGTTTCGGTCTAGCGGAGTGGGTTTGGGTCTAGCGGAGTGGGTTTGGGCCTAGCGGAGTGGGTTTGCGTCTAGCGGAGTGGGTTTGGGTCTAGCGGAGTGTGTTTGGGTCTAGCCGAATGGGTTTGGGTCTAGCCGAGTGGGTTTGGGTGTAGCGGAGTGGATTTGGGTCTAGCGGAGTGGGTTTGGGTCTAGCTGAGTGGGTTTGGGTCTATCCGAGTGGGTTTGGGTCTAGCCGAGTGGGTTTGGATCTAGCCTAGTGGGTTTCGGTCTAGCCGAGTGGGTTTGGGTCTAGCGGAGTGGGTTTGGGTCTAGCTGAGTGGGTTTGGGTCTAGCCGAGTGGGTTTGGTTCTAGCCGAGTGGGTTTGGGTCTAGCCGAGTGGGTTTGGGTGAAGCCGAGTGGGTTTGTGTCTAGCGGAGAGGGTTTGGGTGTAGCCGAGTGGGTTTCGGTCTAGCCAAGTGGGTTTGGATCTAGCCGAGTGTGTTTGAATCTAGCCGAGTGGGTTTGGGTCTAGCCGAGTGGGTTTTGGTCCAGCCGAGTGGGTTTCGGTCTAGCCGAGTGGGTTTGTGTCCAGCGGAGTGGGTTTGGGTCTAGCGGAGTGGGTTTGGGTCTAGCGGAGTGGGTTTGGGTCTAACCGAGTGGGTTTGGGTCTTGCCGAGAGGGTTTGGGTATAGCCGAGTGGGTTTGGGTCCAGCCGAGTGGGTTTGGGTCTAGCCGAGTGGGTTTGGATCTAGCCGAGTGGGTTTGTGTCTAGCCGAGTCCGTTTGGGTCTAGCCGAGTGGGTTTGGGACCAGCCGAGTGGGGTTGGGTCTAGCCGAGTGGGTTTGGTTCTGGCCAAGTGGGTTTGTGTCTAGCCGAGTAGGTTTGGGTCTAGCCAAGTGGGTTTGGGTGAAGCCGAGTGGGTTTGTGTCTAGCGGAGTGGGTTTGGGTGTAGCCGAGTGGGTTTGGGTCTAGCCGAGTGGGTTTGGGTCTAGCCGAGTGTGTTTGGGTCTAGCCGAGTGGGTTTGGGTCTAGCCGAGTGGGTTTGGGTCTAGCGGAGTGGGTTTGGGTCTAGCGGATTGGGTTTGGGTCTAGCCGAGTGGGTTTGCGTCAAGCCTAGTGGGTTTGGGTCAAGCAAAGTGGGTTTGGGTCTAGCCAAATGGATTTGGGTCTAGCCGAGTGGGTTTGAGTCTCGCCGAGTGGGTTTGGGTCTAGCCAAGTGGGTTTGGGTCTAGCCGAGTGGGTTTGGGTCGAGCCGAGTGGGTTTGGGTCTAGCCGAGTGGGTTTGCGTCGAGCCGAGTGGGTTTGGGTCTAGCCGAGTGGGTTTGGGTCTTGCCGAGTGGGTTTGGGTCTAGCCGAGTGGGTTTGGGTCTAGCCGAGTAGGTTTTGGACTATCCGAGTGGGTTTGGGTCCAGCCAAGTGGGTTTGGGTCTAGCCGAGTGGGTTTGTGTCTAGCGGAGTGGGTTTGGGTCTAGCGGAGTGGGTTTGGGTCTAGCGGAGTGGGTTTGGGTCTGGCGGAGTGGGTTTGGGTCTTGCTGAGAGGGTTTGGGTATAGCCGAGTGGGTTTGGGTCCAGCCGAGTGGGTTTGGGTCTAGCCGAGTGGGTTTGGGTGTAGCCGAGTGGGTTTGGGTGTAGCCGAGTGGGTTTGGTTCTAGCCGAGTGGGTTTGGGTCTAGCCGAGTCCGTTTGGGTCTAGCCGAGTGGGTTTGGGACTAGCCGAGTGGGGTTGGGTCTAGCCGAGTGGGTTTGGTTCTAGCCAAGTGGGTTTGGGTCTAGCCGAGTGGGTTTGGGTCTAGCCGAGTGGGTTTGGGTCTAGCCGAGTGGGTTTGGGTCTAGCCAAGTGGGTTTGGGTGAAGCCGAGTGGGTTTGTGTCTAGCGGAGTGGGTTTGGGTGTAGCCGAGTGGGTTTGCGTCTAGCCGAGTGGGTTTGGGTCTAGCCGAGTGTGTTTGGGTCTAGCCGAGTGGGTTTGGGTCTAGCCGAGTGGGTTTGGGTCTAGCGGAGTGGGTTTGGGTCTAGCCGAGTGGGTTTGGGTCTAGCCGAGTGGGTTTGGGTCTAGCCAAGTGTGTTTGGGTGAAGCCGAATGGGTTTGTGTCTAGCGGAGTGGGTTTGGGTGTAGCCGAGTGTGTTTGGGTCTAGCCGAGAGGGTTTGGGTCTAGCCGAGTGGGCTTGGGTCTAGCCGAGTGGGTTTGGCTCTAGCCGAGTGGGTTTGGGACTAGCCGAGTGGGTTTTGGTCTAGCCGAGTGGGTTTGGGTCCAGTCGAATGGGTTTGGGTCTAGGCGAGTGGTTTGGGTCTAGCCGAGTGGGTTTGGGTCGAGCCGAGTGGGTTTGGGTGTAGCCGAGTGGGTTTGGGTGTAGCCGAGTGGGTTTGGTTCTAGCCGAGTGGGTTTGGGTCTAGCCGAGTCCGTTTGGGTCTAGCCGAGTGGGTTTGGGACTAGCCGAGTGGGGTTGGGTCTAGCCGAGTGGGTTTGGTTCTAGCCAAGTGGGTTTGGGTCTAGCCGAGTGGGTTTGGGTCTAGCCGAGTGGGTTTGGGTCTAGCCGAGTGGGTTTGGGTCTAGCCAAGTGGGTTTGGGTGAAGCCGAGTGGGTTTGTGTCTAGCGGAGTGGGTTTGGGTGTAGCCGAGTGGGTTTGCGTCTAGCCGAGTGGGTTTGGGTCTAGCCGAGTGTGTTTGGGTCTAGCCGAGTGGGTTTGGGTCTAGCCGAGTGGGTTTGGGTCTAGCCGAGTGGGTTTGGGTCTAGCCAAGTGTGTTTGGGTGAAGCCGAATGGGTTTGTGTCTAGCGGAGTGGGTTTGGGTGTAGCCGAGTGTGTTTGGGTCTAGCCGAGAGGGTTTGGGTCTAGCCGAGTGGGCTTGGGTCTAGCCGAGTGGGTTTGGCTCTAGCCGAGTGGGTTTGGGACTAGCCGAGTGGGTTTTGGTCTAGCCGAGTGGGTTTGGGTCCAGTCGATTGGGTTTGGGTCTAGGCGAGTGGTTTGGGTCTAGCCGAGTGGGTTTGGGTCAAGCCGAGTGGGTTTGGGTCTAGCCGAGTGGGTTTGGGTCTAGCCGAGTGGGTTTGGGTCTAGCTGAGTGGGTTTGGGTCTAGCCGAGTGGGTTTGGGTCTAGCCGAGTGCGTTGGGGTCTAGCCTACTGGGTTTCGGTCTAGCCGAGTGGGTTTGGGTCTAGCGGAGTGGTTTTGGGTCGAGCCGAGTGGGTTTGTGTCTAGCCGCGTGGGTTTGGGTCTAGCCGAGTGGGTAATCGTCTAGTCGAGCCGGTTTGGGTCGAGAGGAGTGGGTTTGGGTCTTGCCGATTGGGTTTGGGTCTTGCCGAGTGGGTTTGGGTCCAGCCGAGTGGGTTTTGGTCTATCCGAGTGGGTTTGGGTCCAGCCGTGTGGGTTTGGGTCTAGCGGAGTGGGTTTGTGTCTAGCGGAGTGGGTTTGGGTCTAGCGGAGTGGGTTTGGGTCTAGCGGGGTGGGTTTGGGTCTAGCGGAGTGGGTTTGGGTCTAGCCGAGTGGGTTTGGGTCTATCCGAGTGGGTTTGGGTCCAGCCGAGTGGGTTTGGGTCTAGCCGAGTGGGTTTGGGTCTAGTGGAGTGGGTTTGGGTCGAGCCGAGTGGGTTTGGGTCTAGCCGCGTGGGTTTGGGTCTAGCCGAGTGGGTAATCGTCTAGTCGAGTCGGTTTGGGTCGAGCCGAGTGGGTTTGGGTCTTGCCGAGTGGGTTTGGGTCTAGCCGAGTGGGTTTGGGTCCAGCCGAGTGGGTTTTGGTCTATCCACGTGGGTTTGGGTCCAGCCAAGTGGGTTTGGGTCTAGCCGAGTGGGTTTGTGTCTAGCGGAGTGGGTTTGGGTCTAGCGGAGTGGGTTTGGGTCTAGCGGAGTGGGTTTGGGTCTAGCGGAGTGGGTTTGGGTCTTGCTGAGAGGGTTTGGGTATAGCCGAGTGGGTTTGGGTCCAGCCGAGTGGGTTTGGGTCTAGCCGAGTGGGTTTGGGTCTAGCCGAGTGGGTTTGGGTGTAGCCGAGTGGGTTTGGTTCTAGCCGAGTGGGTTTGGGTCTAGCCGAGTCCGTTTGGGTCTAGCCCAGTGGGTTTGGGACTAGCCGAGTGGGGTTGGGTCTAGCCGAGTGGGTTTGGTTCTAGCCAAGTGGGTTTGGGTCTAGCCGAGTGGGTTTGGGTCTAGCCGAGTGGGTTTGGGTCTAGCCGAGTGGGTTTGGGTCTAGCCAAGTGGGTTTGGGTGAAGCCGAGTGGGTTTGTGTCTAGCGGAGTGGGTTTGGGTGTAGCCGAGTGGGTTTGCGTCTAGCCGAGTGGGTTTGGGTCTAGCCGAGTGTGTTTCGGTCTAGCCGAGTGGGTTTGGGTCTAGCCGAGTGGGTTGGGGTCTAGTGGAGTGGGTTTTGGTCTATCCGAGTGGGTTTGGGTCCAGCCGAATGGGTTTGGGTCTAGCCGAGTGGGTTTGTGTCTAGCGGAGTGGGTTTGGGTCTAGCGGAGTGCGTTTGGGTCTAGCGGAGTGGGTTTGGGTCTAGCGGAGTGGGTTTGGGTCTAGCCGAGTGGGTTTGGGGCTTGCCGTGAGGGTTTGGGTATAGCCGAGTGGGTTTGGGTCCAGCCGAGTGGGTTTGGTCTAGCCGAGTGGGTTTGGGTCTAGCCGAGTGGGTTTGGGTCTAGCCGAGTGGGTTTGGTTCTAGCCGAGTGGGCTTGGCTCTAGCCGAGTCCGTTTGGGTCTAGCCGAGTGGGTTTGAGACTAGCCGAGTGGGGTTGGGTCTAGCCGAGTGGGTTTGGTTCTAGCCAAGTGGGTTTGGGTCTAGCCGAGTGGGTTTGGGTCTAGCCGAGTGGGTTTGGGTCTAGCCGAGTGGGTTTGGGTCTAGCCAAGTGGGTTTGGGTGAAGCCGAGTGGGTTTGTGTCTAGCGGAGTGGGTTTGGGTGTAGCCGAGTGGGTTTGGGTCTCGCCGAGTGGGTTTGGGTCTAGCCGAGTGTGTTTGGGTCTAGCCGAGTGGGTTTGGGTCTAGCCGAGTGGGTTTGGGTCTAGTGGAGTGGGTTTGGGTCTAGCGGATTGGGTTTAGGTCTAGCCGAGTGGGTTTGGGTCAAGCCTAGTGGGTTTGGGTCAAGCCAAGTGTGTTTGGGTCTAGCCGAATGGGTTTGGGTCTAGCCGAGTGGGTTTGAGTCTCGCCGAGTGGGTTTGGGTCTAGCCGAGTGGGTTTGTGTCTAGCCGAGTGGGTTTGGGTCGAGCCGAGTGGGTTTGGGTCTAGCCGAGTGGGTTTGGGTCGAGCCGAGTGGGTTTGGGTCTAGCCGAGTGGGTTTGGGTCTAGCCGAGTGGGTTTGGGTCTATTCGAGTGGGTTTGGGTCTAGCCGAGTGGGTTTGGGTCTAGCCGAGTGGGTTTGGGTCTAGCCGAGTGGGTTTGGGTCTAGCCGAGTGGGTTTGGGAGTAGCCGAGTGGGTTTTGGTCTAGCCGAGTGGGTTTGGGTCTAGTCGAATGGGTTTGGGTCTAGCCGAGTGGGTTTGGGCCTAGCCGAGTGGGTTTGGGTCTAGCCGAGTGGGTTTGGGTCTAGCCGAGTGGGTTTGGTTCTAGCTGAGTGTGTTTGGGTCTAGCTGAGTGGGTTTGGGTCTAGCCGAGTGGGTTTGGGTCTAGCCGAGTGCGTTTGGGTCTAGCCTAGTGGGTTTCGGTCTAGCGGAGTGGGTTTGGGTCTAGCGGAGTGGGTTTGGGTCTAGCGGAGTGGGTTTGCGTCTAGCGGAGTGGGTTTGGGTCTAGCGGAGTGTGTTTGGGTCTAGCCGAATGGGTTTGGGTCGAGCCGAGTGGGTTTGGGTGTAGCGGAGTGGATTTGGGTCTAGCGGAGTGGGTTTGGGTCTAGCTGAGTGGGTTTGGGTCTATCCGAGTGGGTTTGGGTCTAGCCGAGTGGGTTTGGATCTAGCCTCGTGGGTTTCGGTCTAGCCGAGTGGGTTTGGGTCTAGCGGAGTGGGTTTGGGTCTAGCTGAGTGGGTTTGGGTCTAGCCGAGTGGGTTTGGTTCTAGCCGAGTGGGTTTGGGTCTAGCCGAGTGGGTTTGGGTGAAGCCGAGTGGGTTTGTGTCTAGCGGAGAGGGTTTGGGTGTAGCCGAGTGGGTTTCGGTCTAGCCGAGTGGGTTTGGGTCTAGCCGAGTGTGTTTGAATCTAGCCGAGTGGGTTTGGGTCTAGCCGAGTGGGTTTGGGTCAGCGGAGTGGGTTTTGGTCTATCCGAGTGGGTTTGGGTCCAGCCGAGTGGGTTTCGGTCTAGCCGAGTGGGTTTGTGTCCAGCGGAGTGGGTTTGGGTCTAGCGGAGTGGGTTTGGGTCTAGCGGAGTGGGTTTGGATCTAACCGAGTGGGTTTGGGTCTTGCCGAGAGGGTTTGGGTATAGCCGAGTGGGTTTGGGTCCAGCCGAGTGGGTTTGGGTCTAGCCGAGTGGGTTTGGATCTAGCCGAGTGGGTTTGTGTCTAGCCGAGTCCGTTTGGGTCTAGCCGAGTGGGTTTGGGACCAGCCGAGTGGGGTTGGGTCTAGCCGAGTGGGTTTGGTTCTGGCCAAGTGGGTTTGGGTCTAGCCGAGTAGGTTTGGGTCTAGCCAAGTGGGTTTGGGTGAAGCCGAGTGGGTTTGTGTCTAGCGGAGTGGGTTTGGGTGTAGCCGAGTGGGTTTGGGTCTAGCCGAGTGGGTTTGGGTCTAGCCGAGTGTGTTTGGGTCTAGCCGAGTGGGTTTGGGTCTAGCCGAGTGGGTTTGGGTCTAGCGGAGTGGGTTTGGGTCTAGCGGATTGGGTTTGGGTCTAGCCGAGTGGGTTTGGGTCAAGCCTAGTGGGTTTGGGTCAAGCCAAGTGGGTTTGGGTCTAGCCAAATGGATTTGGGTCTAGCCGAGTGGGTTTGAGTCTCGCCGAGTGGGTTTGGGTCTAGCCAAGTGGGTTTGGGTCTAGCCGAGTGGGTTTGGGTCGAGCCGAGTGGGTTTGGGTCTAGCCGAGTGGGTTTGCGTCGAGCCGAGTGGGTTTGGGTCTAGCCGAGTGGTTTTGGGTCTAGCCGAGTGGGTTTGGGTCTATTCGAGTGGGTTTGGGTCTAGCCGAGTGGGTTTGGGTCTAGCCGAGTGGGTTTGGGTCTAGCCGAGTGGGTTTGGGTCTAGCCGAGTGGGTTTGGGTCTAGCCGAGAGGGTTTGGGACTAGCCGAGTGGGTTTTCGTCTAGCCGAGTGGGTTTGGGTCTAGCCGTGTGGGTTTGGGTCTAGCGGAGTGGGTTTGGTTCTAGCGGAGTGGGTTTGCATCTAGCCGAGTCGGTTTGGGTCTAGCGGAGTGTGTTTGGGTCTAGCCGAATGGGTTTGGGTCTAGCCGAGTGGGTTTGGGTGTAGCGGAGTGGATTTGGGTCTAGCGGAGTGGGTTTGGGTCTAGCCGAGTGGGTTTGGGTCTAGCTGAGTGGGTGTAGGTCTAGCCGAGTGGGTTTGGGTCTAGCCGAGTGGGTTTGGGTCTAGCCGAGTTGGTTTGGGTCTAGCCGAGTGGGTTTGGGTCTAGCCGAGTGGATTTGGGTCTAGCCGAGTGGGTTTGGGTCTAGCCGAGTGGGTTTGGGTCTAGCCGAGTGGGTTTGGGTCTAGCCGAGTGGGTTTGGGTCTAGCCGAGTGGGTTTGGGTCTAGCGGAGTGGGTTTGGGTCTAGCCGAGTGGGTTTGGGTCTAGCCGAGTGGGTTTGGGTCTAGCGGAGTGGGTTTGGGTCTAGCCGAGTGGGTTTGGGTCTAGCCGAGTGGGTTTGGGTCTAGCCGAGTGGGTTTGGGTCTAGCCGAGTGGGTTTGCGTCTAGCCGAGTGGGTTTGCGTCTAGCCGAGTGGGTTTGGGTCTAGCCGAGTGGGTTTGGGTCTAGCCGAGTGGGTTTGGGTCTAGCGGAGTGGGTTTGGGTCTAGCGGATTGGGTTTGGGTCTAGCTGAGTGGGTTTGGGTCTATCCGAGTGGGTTTGGGTCTAGCCGAGTGGGTTTGGATCTAGCCTAGTGGGTTTCGGTCTAGCCGAGTGGGTTTGGGTCTAGCGGAGTGGGTTTGGGTCTAGCTGAGTGGGTTTGGGTCTAGCCGAGTGGGTTTGGTTCTAGCCGAGTGGGTTTGGGTCTAGCCGAGTGGGTTTGGGTGAAGCCGAGTGGGTTTGTGTCTAGCGGAGAGGGTTTGGGTGTAGCCGAGTGGGTTTCGGTCTAGCCGAGTGGGTTTGGGTCTAGCCGAGTGTGTTTGAATCTAGCCAAGTGGGTTTGGGTCTAGCCGAGTGGGTTTGGGTCTAGCGGAGTGGGTTTTGGTCTATCCGAGTGGGTTTGGGTCCAGCCGAGTGGGTTTGGGTCTAGCCGAGTGGGTTTGGGTCAAGCCTAGTGGGTTTGGGTCAAGCCAAGTGGGTTTGGGTCTAGCCAAATGGATTTGGGTCTAGCCGAGTGGGTTTGAGTCTCGCCGAGTGGGTTTGGGTCTAGCCAAGTGGGTTTGGGTCTAGCCGAGTGGGTTTGGGTCGAGCCGAGTGGGTTTGGGTCTAGCCGAGTGGGTTTGCGTCGAGCCGAGTGGGTTTGGGTCTAGCCGAGTGGTTTTGGGTCTAGCCGAGTGGTTTTGGGTCTATTCGAGTGGGTTTGGGTCTAGCCGAGTGGGTTTGGGTCTAGCCGAGTGGGTTTGGGTCTAGCCGAGTGGGTTTGGGTCTAGCCGAGTGGGTTTGGGTCTAGCCGAGAGGGTTTGGGACTAGCCGAGTGGGTTTTCGTCTAGCCGAGTGGGTTTGGGTCTAGCCGTGTGGGTTTGGGTCTAGCGGAGTGGGTTTGGTTCTAGCGGAGTGGGTTTGCATCTAGCCGAGTCGGTTTGGGTCTAGCGGAGTGTGTTTGGGTCTAGCCGAATGGGTTTGGGTCTAGCCGAGTGGGTTTGGGTGTAGCGGAGTGGATTTGGGTCTAGCGGAGTGGGTTTGGGTCTAGCCGAGTGGGTTTGGGTCTAGCTGAGTGGGTTTAGGTCTAGCCGAGTGGGTTTGGGTCTAGCCGAGTGGGTTTGGGTCTAGCCGAGTTGGTTTGGGTCTAGCCGAGTGGGTTTGGGTCTAGCCGAGTGGATTTGGGTCTAGCCGAGTGGGTTTGGGTCTAGCCGAGTGGGTTTGGGTCTAGCCGAGTGGGTTTGGGTCTAGCCGAGTGGGTTTGGGTCTAGCCGAGTGGGTTTGGGTCTAGCGGAGTGGGTTTGGGTCTAGCCGAGTGGGTTTGGGTCTAGCCGAGTGGGTTTGGGTCTAGCGGAGTGGGTTTGGGTCTAGCCGAGTGGGTTTGGGTCTAGCCGAGTGGGTTTGGGTCTAGCCGAGTGGGTTTGGGTCTAGCCGAGTGGGTTTGCGTCTAGCCGAGTGGGTTTGCGTCTAGCCGAGTGGGTTTGGGTCTAGCCGAGTGGGTTTGGGTCTAGCCGAGTGGGTTTGGGTCTAGCGGAGTGGGTTTGGGTCTAGCGGATTGGGTTTGGGTCTAGCAGAGTGGGTTTGGGTCTATCCGAGTGGGTTTGGGTCTAGCCGAGTGGGTTTGGATCTAGCCTAGTGGGTTTCGGTCTAGCCGAGTGGGTTTGGGTCTAGCGGAGTGGGTTTGGGTCTAGCTGAGTGGGTTTGGGTCTAGCCGAGTGGGTTTGGTTCTAGCCGAGTGGGTTTGGGTCTAGCCGAGTGGGTTTGGGTGAAGCCGAGTGGGTTTGTGTCTAGCGGAGAGGGTTTGGGTGTAGCCGAGTGGGTTTCGGTCTAGCCGAGTGGGTTTGGGTCTAGCCGAGTGTGTTTGAATCTAGCCGAGTGGGTTTGGGTCTAGCCGAGTGGGTTTGGGTCTAGCGGAGTGGGTTTTGGTCTATCCGAGTGGGTTTGGGTCCAGCCGAGTGGGTTTCGGTCTAGCCGAGTGGGTTTGGGTCTAGCCGAGTGGTTTTGGGTCTATTCGAGTGGGTTTGGGTCTAGCCGAGTGGGTTTGGGTCTAGCCGAGTGGGTTTGGGTCTAGCCGAGTGGGTTTGGGTCTAGCCGAGTGGGTTTGGGTCTAGCCGAGAGGGTTTGGGACTAGCCGAGTGGGTTTTCGTCTAGCCGAGTGGGTTTGGGTCTAGCCGTGTGGGTTTGGGTCTAGCGGAGTGGGTTTGGTTCTAGCGGAGTGGGTTTGCATCTAGCCGAGTCGGTTTGGGTCTAGCGGAGTGTGTTTGGGTCTAGCCGAATGGGTTTGGGTCTAGCCGAGTGGGTTTGGGTGTAGCGGAGTGGATTTGGGTCTAGCGGAGTGGGTTTGGGTCTAGCCGAGTGGGTTTGGGTCTAGCCGAGTGGGTTTAGGTCTAGCCGAGTGGGTTTGGGTCTAGCCGAGTGGGTTTGGGTCTAGCCGAGTTGGTTTGGGTCTAGCCGAGTGGGTTTGGGTCTAGCCGAGTGGATTTGGGTCTAGCCGAGTGGGTTTGGGTCTAGCCGAGTGGGTTTGGGTCTAGCCGAGTGGGTTTGGGTCTAGCCGAGTGGGTTTGGGTCTAGCCGAGTGGGTTTGGGTCTAGCGGAGTGGGTTTGGGTCTAGCCGAGTGGGTTTGGGTCTAGCCGAGTGGGTTTGGGTCTAGCGGAGTGGGTTTGGGTCTAGCCGAGTGGGTTTGGGTCTAGCCGAGTGGGTTTGGGTCTAGCCGAGTGGGTTTGGGTCTAGCCGAGTGGGTTTGGGTCTAGCCGAGTGGGTTTGCGTCTAGCCGAGTGGGTTTGGTTCTAGCCGAGTGGGTTTGGGTCTAGCCGAGTGGGTTTGGGTCTAGCGGAGTGGGTTTGGGTCTAGCGGATTGGGTTTGGGTCTAGCCGAGTGGGTTTGGGTCTAGCCGAGTGTGTTTGAATCTAGCCGAGTGGGTTTGGGTCTAGCCGAGTGGGTTTGGGTCTAGCGGAGTGGGTTTTGGTCTATCCGAGTGGGTTTGGGTCCAGCCGAGTGGGTTTCGGTCTAGCCGAGTGGGTTTGTGTCCAGCGGAGTGGGTTTGGGTCTAGCGGAGTGGGTTTGGGTCTAGCGGAGTGGGTTTGGGTCTAACCGAGTGGGTTTGGGTCTTGCCGAGAGGGTTTGGGTATAGCCGAGTGGGTTTGGGTCCAGCCGAGTGGGTTTGGGTCTAGCCGAGTGGGTTTGTATCTAGCCGAGTGGGTTTGTGTCTAGCCGAGTCCGTTTGGGTCTAGCCGAGTGGGTTTGGGACCAGCCGAGTGGGGTTGGGTCTAGCCGAGTGGGTTTGGTTCTGGCCGAGTGGGTTTGGGTCTAGCCGAGAGGGTTTGGGACTAGCCGAGTGGGTTTTCGTCTAGCCGAGTGGGTTTGGGTCTAGCCGCGTGGGTTTGGGTCTAGCGGAGTGGGTTTGGTTCTAGCGGAGTGGGTTTGCATCTAGCCGAGTCGGTTTGGGTCTAGCGGAGTGTGTTTGGGTCTAGCCGAATGGGTTTGGGTCTAGCCGAGTGGGTTTGGGTGTAGCGGAGTGGATTTGGGTCTAGCGGAGTGGGTTTGGGTCTAGCCGAGTGGGTTTGGGTCTAGCTGAGTGGGTTTAGGTCTAGCCGAGTGGGTTTGGGTCTAGCCGAGTGGGTTTGGGTCTAGCCGAGTTGGTTTGGGTCTAGCCGAGTGGGTTTGGGTCTAGCCGAGTGGATTTGGGTCTAGCCGAGTGGGTTTGGGTCTAGCCGAGTGGGTTTGGGTCTAGCCGAGTGGGTTTGGGTCTAGCCGAGTGGGTTTGGGTCTAGCCGAGTGGGTTTGGGTCTAGCGGAGTGGGTTTGGGTCTAGCCGAGTGGGTTTGGGTCTAGCCGAGTGGGTTTGGGTCTAGCGGAGTGGGTTTGGGTCTAGCCGAGTGGGTTTGGGTCTAGCCGAGTGGGTTTGGGTCTAGCCGAGTGGGTTTGGGTCTAGCCGAGTGGGTTTGCGTCTAGCCGAGTGGGTTTGCGTCTAGCCGAGTGGGTTTGGGTCTAGCCGAGTGGGTTTGGGTCTAGCCGAGTGGGTTTGGGTCTAGCGGAGTGGGTTTGGGTCTAGCGGATTGGGTTTGGGTCTAGCTGAGTGGGTTTGGGTCTATCCGAGTGGGTTTGGGTCTAGCCGAGTGGGTTTGGATCTAGCCTAGTGGGTTTCGGTCTAGCCGAGTGGGTTTGGGTCTAGCGGAGTGGGTTTGGGTCTAGCTGAGTGGGTTTGGGTCTAGCCGAGTGGGTTTGGTTCTAGCCGAGTGGGTTTGGGTCTAGCCGAGTGGGTTTGGGTGAAGCCGAGTGGGTTTGTGTCTAGCGGAGAGGGTTTGGGTGTAGCCGAGTGGGTTTCGGTCTAGCCGAGTGGGTTTGGGTCTAGCCGAGTGTGTTTGAATCTAGCCGAGTGGGTTTGGGTCTAGCCGAGTGGGTTTGGGTCTAGCGGAGTGGGTTTTGGTCTATCCGAGTGGGTTTGGGTCCAGCCGAGTGGGTTTCGGTCTAGCCGAGTGGGTTTGGGTCTAGCCGAGTGGTTTTGGGTCTATTCGAGTGGGTTTGGGTCTAGCCGAGTGGGTTTGGGTCTAGCCGAGTGGGTTTGGGTCTAGCCGAGTGGGTTTGGGTCTAGCCGAGTGGGTTTGGGTCTAGCCGAGAGGGTTTGGGACTAGCCGAGTGGGTTTTCGTCTAGCCGAGTGGGTTTGGGTCTAGCCGTGTGGGTTTGGGTCTAGCGGAGTGGGTTTGGTTCTAGCGGAGTGGGTTTGCATCTAGCCGAGTCGGTTTGGGTCTAGCGGAGTGTGTTTGGGTCTAGCCGAATGGGTTTGGGTCTAGCCGAGTGGGTTTGGGTGTAGCGGAGTGGATTTGGGTCTAGCGGAGTGGGTTTGGGTCTAGCCGAGTGGGTTTGGGTCTAGCCGAGTGGGTTTAGGTCTAGCCGAGTGGGTTTGGGTCTAGCCGAGTGGGTTTGGGTCTAGCCGAGTTGGTTTGGGTCTAGCCGAGTGGGTTTGGGTCTAGCCGAGTGGATTTGGGTCTAGCCGAGTGGGTTTGGGTCTAGCCGAGTGGGTTTGGGTCTAGCCGAGTGGGTTTGGGTCTAGCCGAGTGGGTTTGGGTCTAGCCGAGTGGGTTTGGGTCTAGCGGAGTGGGTTTGGGTCTAGCCGAGTGGGTTTGGGTCTAGCCGAGTGGGTTTGGGTCTAGCGGAGTGGGTTTGGGTCTAGCCGAGTGGGTTTGGGTCTAGCCGAGTGGGTTTGGGTCTAGCCGAGTGGGTTTGGGTCTAGCCGAGTGGGTTTGGGTCTAGCCGAGTGGGTTTGCGTCTAGCCGAGTGGGTTTGGGTCTAGCCGAGTGGGTTTGGGTCTAGCCGAGTGGGTTTGGGTCTAGCCGAGTGGGTTTGGGTCTAGCGGATTGGGTTTGGGTCTAGCCGAGTGGGTTTGGGTCAAGCCTGGTGGGTTTGGGTCAAGCCAAGTGGGTTTGGGTCTAGCCAAATGGATTTGGGTCTAGCCGAGTGGGTTTGAGTCTCGCCGAGTGGGTTTGGGTCTAGCCAAGTGGGTTTGGGTCTAGCCGAGTGGGTTTGGGTCGAGCCGAGTGGGTTTGGGTCTAGCCGAGTGGGTTTGGGTCTAGCCGAGAGGGTTTGGGACTAGCCGAGTGGGTTTTGGTCTAGCCGAGTGGGTTTGGGTCTAGCCGTGTGGGTTTGGGTCTAGCGGAGTGGGTTTGGTTCTAGCGCAGTGGGTTTGCATCTAGCCGAGTCGGTTTGGGTCTAGCGGAGTGTGTTTGGGTCTAGCCAAATGGGTTTAGGTCTAGCCGAGTGGGTTTGGGTCTAGCAGAGTGGGTTTGGGTCTAGCCGAGTGGGTTTGGGTCTAGCCGAGTGGGTTTGGGACTAGCCGAGTTGGTTTGGGTCTAGCCGAGTGGGTTTGGGTCTAGCCGAGTGGATTTGGGTCTAGCCGAGTGGGTTTGGGTCTAGCCGAGTGGGTTTGGGTCTAGCCGAGTGGGTTTGGGTCTAGCCGAGTGGGTTTGGGTCTAGCCGAGTGGGTTTGGGTCTAGCGGAGTGGGTTTGGGTCTAGCCGAGTGGGTTTGGGTCTAGCCGAGTGGGTTTGGGTCTAGCGGAGTGGGTTTGGGTCTAGCCGAGTGGGTTTGGGTCTAGCCGAGTGGGTTTGGGTCTAGCGGAGTGGGTTTGGGTCTAGCCGAGTGGGTTTGGGTCTAGCCGAGTGGGTTTGGGTCTAGCCGAGTGGGTTTGTGTCTAGCCGAGTGGGTTTGGGTCTAGCTGAGTGGGTTTGGGTCTAGCCGAGTGGGTTTGGGTCTAGCCGAGTGCGTTTGGGTCGAGCCGAGTGGGTTTGGGTCTAGCCGAGTGGGTTTGCGTCGAGCCGAGTGGGTTTGGGTCTAGCCGAGTGGGTTTGGGTCTAGCCGAGTGGTTTTGGGTCTATTCGAGTGGGTTTGGGTCTAGCCGAGTGGATTTGGGTCTAGCCGAGTGGGTTTGGGTCTAGCCGAGTGGGTTTGGGTCTAGCCGAGTGGGTTTGGGTCTAGCCGAGAGGGTTTGGGACTAGCCGAGTGGGTTTTCGTCTAGCCGAGTGGGTTTGGGTCTAGCCGTGTGGGTTTGGTTCTAGCGGAGTGGGTTTGGTTCTAGCGGAGTGGGTTTGCATCTAGCCGAGTCCGTTTGGGTCTAGCGGAGTGTGTTTGGGTCTAGCCGAATGGGTTTGAGTCTAGCCGAGTGGGTTTGGGTGTAGCGGAGTGGATTTGGGTCTAGCGGAGTGGGTTTGGGTCTAGCCGAGTGGGTTTGGGTCTAGCTGAGTGGGTTTAGGTCTAGCCGAGTGGGTTTGGGTCTAGCCGAGTGGGTTTGGGTCTAGCCGAGTTGGTTTGGGTCTAGCCGAGTGGGTTTGGGTCTAGCCGAGTGGATTTGGGTCTAGCCGAGTGGGTTTGGGTCTAGCCGAGTGGGTTTGGGTCTAGCCGAGTGGGTTTGGGTCTAGCCGACTGGGTTAGGGTCTAGCCGAGTGGGTTTGGGTCTAGCGGAGTGGGTTTGGGTCTAGCCGAGTGGGTTTGGGTCTAGCCGAGTGGGTTTGGGTCTAGCGGAGTGGGTTTGGGTTTAGCCAAGTGGGTTTGGGTCTAGCCGAGTGGGTTTGGGTCTAGCCGAGTGGGTTTGGGTCTAGCCGAGTGGGTTTGGGTCTAGCCGAGTGGGTTTGCGTCTAGCCGAGTGGGTTTGGGTCTAGCCGAGTGGGTTTGGGTCTAGCCGAGTGGGTTTGGGTCTAGCGGAGTGGGTTTGGGTCTAGCGGATTGGGTTTGGGTCTAGCCGAGTGGGTTTGGGTCAAGCCTGGTGGGTTTGGGTCAAGCCAAGTGGGTTTGGGTCTAGCCAAATGGATTTGGGTCTAGCCGAGTGGGTTTGGGTCTAGCAGAGTGGGTTTGGGTCTAGCCGAGTGGGTTTGGGTCTAGCCGAGTGGGTTTGGGACTAGCCGAGTTGGTTTGGGTCTAGCCGAGTGGGTTTGGGTCTAGCCGAGTGGATTTGGGTCTAGCCGAGTGGGTTTGGGTCTAGCCAAGTGGGTTTGCGTCTAGCCAAATGGGTTTAGGTCTAGCCGAGTGGGTTTGGGTCTAGCAGAGTGGGTTTGGGTCTAGCCGAGTGGGTTTGGGTCTAGCCGAGTGGGTTTGGGACTAGCCGAGTTGGTTTGGGTCTAGCCGAGTGGGTTTGGGTCTAGCGGAGTGGGTTTGGGTCTAGCGGAGTGGGTTTGGGTCTAGCCGAGTGGGTTTGGGTCTAGCCGAGTGGGTTTGGGTCTAGCCGAGTGGGTTTGGGTCTAGCCGAGTGGGTTTGGGTCTAGCCGAGTGGGTTTGCGTCTAGCCGAGTGGGTTTGGGTCTAGCCGAGTGGGTTTGGGTCTAGCCGAGTGGGTTTGGGTCTAGCGGAGTGGGTTTGGGTCTAGCGGATTGGGTTTGGGTCTAACCGAGTGGGTTTGGGTCAAGCCTGGTGGGTTTGTGTCAAGCCAAGTGGGTTTGGGTCTAGCCAAATGGATTTGGGTCCAGCCGAGTGGGTTTGGGTCTAGCAGAGTGGGTTTGGGTCTAGCCGAGTGGGTTTGGGTCTAGCCGAGTGGGTTTGGGACTAGCCGAGTTGGTTTGGGTCTAGCCGAGTGGGTTTGGGTCTAGCCGAGTGGATTTGGGTCTAGCCGAGTGGGTTTGGGTCTAGCCGAGTGGGTTTGGGTCTAGCCAAATGGGTTTAGGTCTAGCCGAGTGGGTTTGGGTCTAGCAGAGTGGGTTTGGGTCTAGCCGAGTGGGTTTGGGTCTAGCCGAGTGGGTTTGGGACTAGCCGAGTTGGTTTGGGTCTAGCCGAGTGGGTTTGGGTCTAGCCGAGTGGGTTTGGGTCTAGCGGAGTGGGTTTGGGTCTAGCCGAGTGGGTTTGGGTCTAGCCGAGTGGGTTTGGGTCTAGCCGAGTGGGTTTGGGTCTGGCCGAGTGGGTTTGGGTCTAGCCGAGTGGGTTTGGGTCTAGCCGAGTGGGTTTGGGTCTAGCCGAGTGGGTTTGGGTCTAGCTGAGTGGGTTTGGGTCTAGCCGAGTGGGTTTGGGTCTAGCCGAGTGCGTTTGGGTCGAGCCGAGTGGGTTTGGGTCTAGCCGAGTGGGTTTGCGTCGAGCCGAGTGGGTTTGGGTCTAGCCGAGTGGGTTTGGGTCTAGCCGAGTGGTTTTGGGTCTATTCGAGTGGGTTTGGGTCTAGCCGAGTGGGTTTGGGTCTAGCCGAGTGGGTTTGGGTCTAGCCGAGTGGGTTTGGGTCTAGCCGAGTGGGTTTGGGTCTAGCCGAGAGGGTTTGGGACTAGCCGAGTGGGTTTTCATCTAGCCGAGTGGGTTTGGGTCTAGCCGTGTGGGTTTGGGTCTAGCGGAGTGGGTTTGGTTCTAGCGGAGTGGGTTTGCATCTAGCCGAGTCGGTTTGGGTCGAGCGGAGTGTGTTTGGGTCTAGCCGAATGGGTTTGGGTCTAGCCGAGTGGGTTTGGGTGTAGCGGAGTGGATTTGGGTCTAGCGGAGTGGGTTTGGGTCTAGCCGAGTGGGTTTGGGTCTAGCCGAGTGGGTTTGGGTCTAGCCGAGTTGGTTTGGGTCTAGCCGAGTGGGTTTGGGTCTAGCCGAGTGGATTTGGGTCTAGCCGAGTGGGTTTGGGTCTAGCCGAGTGGGTTTGGGTCTAGCCGAGTGGGTTTGGGTCTAGCCGAGTGGGTTTGGGTCTAGCGGAGTGGGTTTGGGTCTAGCCGAGTGGGTTTGGGTCTAGCCGAGTGGGTTTGGGTCTAGCGGAGTGGGTTTGGGTCTAGCCGAGTGGGTTTGGGTCTAGCCGAGTGGGTTTGGGTCTAGCCGAGTGGGTTTGGGTCTAGCCGAGTGGGTTTGGGTCTAGCCGAGTGGGTTTGCGTCTAGCCGAGTGGGTTTGGGTCTAGCCGAGTGGGTTTGGGTCTAGCCGAGTGGGTTTGGGTCTAGCCGAGTGGGTTTGGGTCTAGCCGAGTGGGTTTGGGTCTAGCGGAGTGGGTTTGGGTCTGGCCGA
Source organism: Raja brachyura (assembly GCA_963514005.1). Next base: position 6,172,630 of record OY740819.1, on the reverse strand, counting down.
GTGGGTTTGGGTCTAGCCGAGTGGGTTTGGGTCTAGCCGAGTGGGTTTGGGTCTAGCTGAGTGGGTTTGGGTCTAGCCGAGTGGGTTTGGGTCTAGCCGAGTGCGTTTGGGTCGAGCCGAGTGGGTTTGGGTCTAGCCGAGTGGGTTTGCGTCGAGCCGAGTGGGTTTGGGTCTAGCCGAGTGGGTTTGGGTCTAGCCGAGTGGTTTTGGGTCTATTCGAGTGGGTTTGGGTCTAGCCGAGTGGGTTTGGGTCTAGCCGAGTGGGTTTGGGTCTAGCCGAGTGGGTTTGGGTCTAGCCGAGTGGGTTTGGGTCTAGCCGAGAGGGTTTGGGACTAGCCGAGTGGGTTTTCATCTAGCCGAGTGGGTTTGGGTCTAGCCGTGTGGGTTTGGGTCTAGCGGAGTGGGTTTGGTTCTAGCGGAGTGGGTTTGCATCTAGCCGAGTCGGTTTGGGTCGAGCGGAGTGTGTTTGGGTCTAGCCGAATGGGTTTGGGTCTAGCCGAGTGGGTTTGGGTGTAGCGGAGTGGATTTGGGTCTAGCGGAGTGGGTTTGGGTCTAGCCGAGTGGGTTTGGGTCTAGCTGAGTGGGTTTAGGTCTAGCCGAGTGGGTTTGGGTCTAGCCGAGTGGGTTTGGGTCTAGCCGAGTTGGTTTGGGTCTAGCCGAGTGGGTTTGGGTCTAGCCGAGTGGATTTGGGTCTAGCCGAGTGGGTTTGGGTCTAGCCGAGTGGGTTTGGGTCTAGCCGAGTGGGTTTGGGTCTAGCCGAGTGGGTTTGGGTCTAGCCGAGTGGGTTTGGGTCTAGCGGAGTGGGTTTGGGTCTAGCCGAGTGGGTTTGGGTCTAGCCGAGTGGGTTTGGGTCTAGCGGAGTGGGTTTGGGTCTAGCCGAGTGGGTTTGGGTCTAGCCGAGTGGGTTTGGGTCTAGCCGAGTGGGTTTGGGTCTAGCCGAGTGGGTTTGGGTCTAGCCGAGTGGGTTTGCGTCTAGCGGAGTGGGTTTGGGTCTAGCCGAGTGGGTTTGGGTCTAGCCGAGTGGGTTTGGGTCCAGCGGAGTGGGTTTGGGTCTAGCCGAGTGGGTTTGGGTCTAGCCGAGTGGGTTTGGGTCTAGCCGAGTGGGTTTGGGTCTAGCCGAGTGGGTTTGGGTCTAGCCGAGTGGGTTTGCGTCTAGCCGAGTGGGTTTGGGTCTAGCCGAGTGGGTTTGGGTCTAGCCGAGTGGGTTTGGGTCTAGCCGAGTGGGTTTGGGTCTAGCGGATTGGGTTTGGGTCTAGCAGAGTGGGTTTGGGTCAAGCCTGGTGGGTTTGGGTCAAGCCAAGTGGGTTTGGGTCTAGCCAAATGGATTTGGGTCTAGCCGAGTGGGTTTGAGTCTCGCCGAGTGGGTTTGGGTCTAGCCAAGTGGGTTTGGGTCTAGCCGAGTGGGTTTGGGTCGAGCCGAGTGGGTTTGGGTCTAGCCGAGTGGGTTTGCGTCGAGCCGAGTGGGTTTGGGTCTAGCCGAGTGGGTTTGGGTCTAGCCGAGTGGTTTTGGGTCTATTCGAGTGGGTTTGGGTCTAGCCGAGTGGGTTTGGGTCTAGCCGAGTGGGTTTGGGTCTAGCCGAGTGGGTTTGGGTCTAGCCGAGTGGGTTTGGGTCTAGCCGAGAGGGTTTGGGACTAGCCGAGTGGGTTTTGGTCTAGCCGAGTGGGTTTGGGTCTAGCCGTGTGGGTTTGGGTCTAGCGGAATGGGTTTGGTTCTAGCGGAGTGGGTTTGCATCTAGCCGAGTCGGTTTGGGTCTAGCGGAGTGTGTTTGGGTCTAGCCGAATGGGTTTGGGTCTAGCCGAGTGGGTTTGGGTCTAGCAGAGTGGGTTTGGGTCTAGCCGAGTGGGTTTGGGTCTAGCCGAGTGGGTTTGGGACTAGCCGAGTTGGTTTGGGTCTAGCCGAGTGGGTTTGGGTCTAGCCGAGTGGATTTGGGTCTAGCCGAGTGGGTTTGGGTCTAGCCGAGTGGGTTTGGGTCTAGCCGAGTGGGTTTGGGTCTAGCCGAGTGGGTTTGGGTCTAGCCGAGTGGGTTTGGGTCTAGCGGAGTGGGTTTGGGTCTAGCCGAGTGGGTTTGGGTCTAGCCGAGTGGGTTTGGGTCTAGCGGAGTGGGTTTGGGTCTAGCCGAGTGGGTTTGGGTCTAGCCGAGTGGGTTTGGGTCTAGCCGAGTGGGTTTGGGTCTAGCCGAGTGGGTTTGGGTCTAGCCGAGTGGGTTTGGGTCTAGCCGAGTGGGTTTGGGTCTAGCCGAGTGGGTTTGGGTCTAGCCGAGTGGGTTTGGGTCTAGCCGAGTGGGTTTGGGTCTAGCCGAGTGGGTTTGCGTCTAGCCGAGTGGGTTTGGGTCTAGCCGAGTGGGTTTGGGTCTAGCCGAGTGGGTTTGGGTCTAGCCGAGTGGGTTTGGGTCTAGCGGATTGGGTTTGGGTCTAGCCGAGTGGATTTGGGTCAAGCCTGGTGGGTTTGGGTCAAGCCAAGTGGGTTTGGGTCTAGCCAAATGGATTTGGGTCTAGCCGAGTGGGTTTGAGTCTCGCCGAGTGGGTTTGGTTCTAGCCAAGTGGGTTTGGGTCTAGCCGAGTGGGTTTGGGTCGAGCCGAGTGGGTTTGGGTCTAGCCGAGTGGGTTTGCGTCGAGCCGAGTGGGTTTGGGTCTAGCCGAGTGGGTTTGGGTCTAGCCGAGTGGTTTTGGGTCTATTCGAGTGGGTTTGGGTCTAGCCGAGTGGGTTTGGGTCTAGCCGAGTGGGTTTGGGTCTAGCCGAGTGGGTTTGGGTCTAGCCGAGTGGGTTTGGGTCTAGCGGAGTGGGTTTGGGTCTAGCCGAGTGGGTTTGGGTCTAGCCGAGTGGGTTTGGGTCTAGCCGAGTGGGTTTGGGTCTAGCCGAGTGGGTTTGGGTCTAGCCGAGTGGGTTTGGGTCTAGCCGAGTGGGTTTGGGTCTAGCCGAGTGGGTTTGGGTCTAGCCGAGTGGGTTTGGGTCTAGCCGAGTGGGTTTGGGTCTAGCCGAGTGGGTTTGGGTCTAGCCGAGTGGGTTTGGGTCTAGCCGAGTGGGTTTGGGTCTAGCCGAGTGGGTTTGGGTCTAGCCGAGTGGGTTTGGGTCTAGCCGAGAGGGTTTGGGACTAGCCGAGTGGGTTTTCGTCTAGCCGAGTGGGTTTGGGTCTAGCCGTGTGGGTTTGGGTCTAGCGGAGTGGGTTTGGTTCTAGCGGAGTGGGTTTGCATCTAGCCGAGTCGGTTTGGGTCTAGCGGATTGTGTTTGGGTCTAGCCGAATGGGTTTGGGTCTAGCCGAGTGGGTTTGGGTGTAGCGGAGTGGATTTGGGTCTAGCGGAGTGGGTTTGGGTCTAGCCGAGTGGGTTTGGGTCTAGCGGAGTGGGTTTAGGTCTAGCCGAGTGGGTTTGGGTCTAGCCGAGTGGGTTTGGGTCTAGCCGAGTTGGTTTGGGTCTAGCCGAGTGGGTTTGGGTCTAGCCGAGTGGATTTGGGTCTAGCCGAGTGGGTTTGGGTCTAGCCGAGTGGGTTTGGGTCTAGCCGAGTGGGTTTGGGTCTAGCCGAGTGGGTTTGGGTCTAGCCGAGTGGGTTTGGGTCTAGCGGAGTGGGTTTGGGTCTAGCCGAGTGGGTTTGGGTCTAGCCGAGTGGGTTTGGGTGTAGCGGAGTGGGTTTGGGTCTAGCCGACTGGGTTTGGGTCTAGCCGAGTGGGTTTGGGTCTAGCCGAGTGGGTTTGGGTCTAGCCGAGTGGGTTTGGGTCTAGCCGAGTGGGTTTGCGTCTAGCCGAGTGGGTTTGGGTCTAGCCGAGTGGGTTTGGGTCTAGCCGAGTGGGTTTGGGTCTAGCGGAGTGGGTTTGGGTCTAGCGGATTGGGTTTGGGTCTAGCCGAGTGGGTTTGGGTCAAGCCTGGTGGGTTTGGGTCAAGCCAAGTGGGCTTGGGTCTAGCCAAATGGATTTGGGTCTAGCCGAGTGGGTTTGAGTCTCGCCGAGTAGGTTTGGGTCTAGCCAAGTGGGTTTGGGTCTAGCCGAGTGGGTTTGGGTCGAGCCGAGTGGGTTTGGGTCTAGCCGAGTGGGTTTGCGTCGAGCCGAGTGGGTTTGGGTGTAGCCGAGTGGGTTTGGGTCTTGCCGAGTGGTTTTGGGTCTATTCGAGTGGGTTTGGGTCTAGCCGAGTGGGTTTGGGTCTAGCCGAGTGGGTTTGGGTCTAGCCGATTGGGTTTGGGTCTAGCCGAGTGGGTTTGGGTCTAGCCGAGAGGGTTTGGGACTAGCCGAGTGGGTTTTGGTCTAGCCGAGTGGGTTTGGGTCTAGCCGTGTGGGTTTGGGTCTAGCGGAGTGGGTTTGGGACTAGCCGAGTTGGTTTGGGTCTAGCCGAGTGGGTTTGGGTCTAGCCGAGTGGATTTGGGTCTAGCCGAGTGGGTTTGGGTCTAGCCGAGTGGGTTTGGGTCTGGCCGAGTGGGTTTGGGTCTAGCCGAGTGGGTTTGGGTCTAGCGGAGTGGTTTTGGGTCTAGCCGAGTGGGTTTGGGTCTAGCCGATTGGGTTTGGGTCTAGCCGAGTGGGTTTGGGTCTAGCCGAGAGGGTTTGGGACTAGCCGAGTGGGTTTTGGTCTAGCCGAGTGGGTTTGGGTCTAGCCGTGTGGGTTTGGGTCTAGCGGAGTGGGTTTGGGACTAGCCGAGTTGGTTTGGGTCTAGCCGAGTGGGTTTGGGTCTAGCCGAGTGGGTTTGGGTCTAGCCGAGTGGGTTTGGGGCTAGCGGAGTGGGTTTGGGTCTAGCCGAGTGGGTTTGGGTCTAGCCGAGTGGGTTTGGGTCTAGCGGAGTGGTTTTGGGTCTAGCCGAGTGGGTTTGGGTCTAGCCGAGTGGGTTTGGGTCTAGCCGAGTGGGTTTGGGTCTAGCCGAGTGGGTTTGGGTCTAGCCGAGTGGGTTTGGGTCTAGCCGAGTGGGTTTGGGTCTAGCCGAGTGGGTTTGGGTCTAGCAGAGTGGGTTTGGGTCTAGCCGAGTGGGTTTGGGTCTAGCCGAGTGCGTTTGGGTTTAGCCTAGTGGGTTTCGTTCTAGCCGAGTGGGTTTGGGTCGAGCCGAGTGGGTTTGGGTCAAGCCGAGTGGGTTTGGGTCCAGCCGAGTGGGTTTGGGTCTATTCGAGTGGGTTTGGGTCTAGCCGAGTGGGTTTGGGTCTAGCCGAGTGGGTTTGGGACTAGCCGAGTGGGTTTTGGTCTGGCCGAGTGGGTTTGGGTCTAGTCGAATGGGTTTGGGTCTGGTCGCGTGGGTTTGGGTCTAGCCGAGTGGGTTTGGGTCTAGCCGAGTGGGTTTGGGTCTGGCCGAGTGGGTTTGGGTCTAGCCGAGTGGGTTTGGGTCTAGCTGAGTGGGTTTGGGTCTAGCCGAGTGGGTTTGGGTCTAGCCGAGTGGGTTTGGGTCTAGCCGAGTGGGTTTGGGTCTAGCCGAATGGGTTTGGGTCCAGCCGAGTGCGTTTGGGTCTAGCCTAGTGGGTTTCGGTCTTGCCGAGTGGGTTTGGGTCTAGCGGAGTGGGTTTGGGTCTAGCGGAGTGGGTTTGCGTCTAGCGGAGTGGGTTTGGGTCTGGCGGAGTGTGTTTGGGTCTAGCCGAATGGGTTTGGGTCTAGCCGAGTGGGTTTGGGTGTAGCGGAGTGGATTTGGGTCTAGCGGAGTGGGTTTGGGTCTAGCAGAGTGTGTTTGGGTCTATCCGAGTGGGTTTGGGTCTAGCCGAGTGGGTTTGGATCTAGCCGAGTGGGTTTGGGTCTATCCGAGTGGGTTTGGATCTAGCCGAGTGGGTTTGGGTCTCGCCGAGTGGGTTTGGGACTAGCCCAGTGGGTTTGGGTCTAGCCGAGTGGGTTTGGGTCTAGCCGAATGGGTTTGGGTCTAGCCGAGTGGGTTTGGGTCTAGCCGAGTGGGTTTGGGTCTAGCCGAGTGGGTCTGGGTCAAGCGGAGTGGGTTTGGGTCTAGCCGAGTGGGTTTGGGTCTAGCTGAGTGGGTTTGGGTCTAGCCGAGTGGGTTTGGGTGTAGCCGAGTGTGTTTGGGTCTAGCCGAGAGGGTTTGGGACTAGCCGAGTGGGTTTTGGTCTAGCCGAGTGGGTTTGGGTCTAGCCGTGTGGGTTTGGGTCTAGCGGAGTGGGTTTGGTTCTAGCGGAGTGGGTTTGCATCTAGCCGAGTCGGTTTGGGTCTAGCGGAGTGTGTTTGGGTCTAGCCGAATGGGTTTGGGTCTAGCCGAGTGGGTTTGGGTCTAGCAGAGTGGGTTTGGGTCTAGCCGAGTGGGTTTGGGTCTAGCCGAGTGGGTTTGGGACTAGCCGAGTTGGTTTGGGTCTAGCCGAGTGGGTTTGGGTCTAGCCGAGTGGGTTTGGGGCTAGCGGAGTGGGTTTGGGTCTAGCCGAGTGGGTTTGGGTCTAGCCGAGTGGGTTTGGGTCTAGTGGAGTGGGTTTGGGTCTAGCCGAGTGGGTTTGGGTCTAGCCGAGTGGGTTTGGGTCTAGCCGAGTGGGTTTGGGTCTAGCCGAGTGGGTTTGGGTCTAGACGAGTGGGTTTGGGTCTAGCCGAGTGGGTTTGGGTCTAGCCGAGTGGGTTTGGGTCCAGCTGAGTGGGTTTGGGTCTAGCCGAGTGGGTTTGGGTCTAGCCGAATGCGTTTGGGTTTAGCCTAGTGGGTTTCGGTCTAGCCGAGTGGGTTTGGGTCGAGCCGAGTGGGTTTGGGTCTATCCGAGTGGGTTTGGGTTTAGCCGAGTGGGTTTGGATCTAGCCGAGTGGGTTTGGGTCTAGCCGAGTGGGTTTGGGTCTAGCCGAGTGGGTTTGGGTCTCGCCGAGTGGGTTTGGGACTAGCCTAGTGGGTTTGGGTCTAGCCGAGTGGGTTTGGGTCTAGCCGAATGGGTTTGGGTCCAGCCGAGTGCGTTTGGGTCTAGCCTAGTGGGTTTCGGTCTTGCCGAGTGGGTTTGGGTCTAGCGGAGTGGGTTTGGGTCTAGCGGAGTGGGTTTGCGTCTAGCGGAGTGGGTTTGGGTCTGGCGGAGTGTGTTTGGGTCTAGCCGAATGGGTTTGGGTCTAGCCGAGTGGGTTTGGGTGTAGCGGAGTGGATTTGGGTCTAGCGGAGTGGGTGTGGGTCTAGCAGAGTGTGTTTGGGTCTATCCGAGTGGGTTTGGGTCTAGCCGAGTGGGTTTGGGTCTAGCCGAGTGGGTTTGGGTCTAGCCGAATGGGTTTGGGTCTAGCCGAGTGGGTTTGGGTCTAGCCGAGTGGGTTTGGGTCTAGCCGAGTGCGTCTGGGTCAAGCGGAGTGGGTTTGGGTCTAGCCGAGTGGGTTTGGGTCTAGCTGAGTGGGTTTGGGTCTAGCCGAGTGGGTTTGGGTGTAGCCGAGTGTGTTTGGGTCTAGCCGAGAGGGTTTGGGACTAGCCGAGTGGGTTTTGGTCTAGCCGAGTGGGTTTGGGTCTAGCCGTGTGGGTTTGGGTCTAGCGGAGTGGGTTTGGTTCTAGCGGAGTGGGTTTGCATCTAGCCGAGTCGGTTTGGGTCTAGCGGAGTGTGTTTGGGTCTAGCCGAATGGGTTTGGGTCTAGCTGAGTGGGTTTGGGTCTAGCCGAGTGGGTTTGGGTGTAGCCGAGTGTGTTTGGGTCTAGCCGAGAGGGTTTGGGACTAGCCGAGTGGGTTTTGGTCTAGCCGAGTGGGTTTGGGTCTAGCCGTGTGGGTTTGGGTCTAGCGGAGTGGGTTTGGTTCTAGCGGAGTGGGTTTGCATCTAGCCGAGTCGGTTTGGGTCTAGCGGAGTGTGTTTGGCTCTAGCCGAATGGGTTTGGGTCTAGCCGAGTGGGTTTGGGTCTAGCAGAGTGGGTTTGGGTCTAGCCGAGTGGGTTTGGGTCTAGCCGAGTGGGTTTGGGACTAGCCGAGTTGGTTTGGGTCTAGCCGAGTGGGTTTGGGTCTAGCCGAGTGGGTTTGGGGCTAGCGGAGTGGGTTTGGGTCTAGCCGAGTGGGTTTGGGTCTAGCCGAGTGGGTTTGGGTCTAGCGGAGTGGGTTTGGGTCTAGCCGAGTGGGTTTGGGTCTAGCCGAGTGGGTTTGGGTCTAGCCGAGTGGGTTTGGGTCTAGCCGAGTGGGTTTGGGTCTAGCCGAGTGGGTTTGGGTCTAGCCGAGTGGGTTTGGGTCTAGCCGAGTGGGTTTGGGTCTAGCTGAGTGGGTTTGGGTCTAGCCGAGTGGGTTTGGGTCTAGCCGAGTGCGTTTGGGTTTAGCCTAGTGGGTTTCGGTCTAGCCGAGTGGGTTTGGGTCGAGCCGAGTGGGTTTGGGTCTAGCCGAGTGGGTTTGGGTCCAGCCGAGTGGGTTTGGGTCTATTCGAGTGGGTTTGGGTCTAGCCGAGTGGGTTTGGGTCTAGCCGAGTGGGTTTGGGACTAGCCGAGTGGGTTTTGGTCTGGCCGAGTGGGTTTGGGTCTAGTCGAATGGGTTTGGGTCTGGCCGCGTGGGTTTGGGTCTAGCCGAGTGGGTTTGGGTCTAGCCGAGTGGGTTTGGGTCTGGCCGAGTGGGTTTGGGTCTAGCCGAGTGGGTTTGGGTCTAGCTGAGTGGGTTTGGGTCTAGCCGAGTGGGTTTGGGTCTAGCCGAGTGCGTTTGGGTCTAGCCTAGTGGGTTTCGGTCTAGCCGAGTGGGTTTGGGTCTAGCGGAGTGTGTTTGGGTCTAGCGGAGTGGGTTTGCATCTAGCGGAGTGGGTTTGGGTCTAGCGGAGTGTGTTTGGGTCTAGCCGCATGGTTTTGGGTCTAGCCGAGTGGGTTTGGGTGTAGCGGAGTGGGTTTGGATCTAGCCGAGTGGGTTTGGGTCTAGCCGAGTGGGTTTGGGTCTAGCCGAGTGGGTTTGGGTCTCGCCGAGTGGGTTTGGGACTAGCCTAGTGGGTTTGGGTCTAGCCGAGTGGGTTTGGGTCTAGCCGAATGGGTTTGGGTACAGCCGAGTGCGTTTGGGTCTAGCCTAGTGGGTTTCGGTCTTGCCGAGTGGGTTTGGGTCTAGCGGAGTGGGTTTGGGTCTTGCGGAGTGGGTTTGCGTCTAGCGGAGTGGGTTTGGGTCTGGCGGAGTGTGTTTGGGTCTAGCCGAATGGGTTTGGGTCTAGCCGAGTGGGTTTGGGTGTAGCGGAGTGGATTTGGGTCTAGCGGAGTGGGTTTGGGTCTAGCAGAGTGTGTTTGGGTCTATCCGAGTGGGTTTGGGTCTAGCCGAGTGGGTTTGGATCTAGCCGAGTGGGTTTGGGTCTATCCGAGTGGGTTTGGATCTAGCCGAGTGGGTTTGGGTCTCGCCGAGTGGGTTTGGGACTAGCCCAGTGGGTTTGGGTCTAGCCGAGTTGGGTTTGGGTCTAGCCGAATGGGTTTGGGTCTAGCCGAGTGGGTTTGGGTCTAGCCGAGTGGGTTTGGGTCTAGCCGAGTGGGTCTGGGTCAAGCAGAGTGGGTTTGGGTCTAGCCGAGTGGGTTTGGGTCTAGCTGAGTGGGTTTGGGTCTAGCCGAGTGGGTTTGGGTGTAGCCGAGTGTGTTTGGGTCTAGCCTTGTGGGTTTCGGTCCAGCCGTGTGGGTTTGGGTCTAGCGGAGTGGGTTTGGGTCTAGCGGAGTGGGTTTGCGTCTAGCGGAGTGAGTTTGGGTCTAGCGGAGTGTGTTTGGGTCTTGCCGAATGGGTTTGGGTCTAGCCGACTGGGTTTGGGTGTAGCGGAGTGGATTTGGGTCTGGCGGAGTGGGTTTGGGTCTAGCCGAGTGGGATTGGGTCTAGCTGAGTGGGTTTGGGTCTAGCCGAGTGGGTTTGGGTCTAGCCGAGTGGGTTTGGGACTAGCCTAGTGGGTTTGTGTCCAGCCGAGTGGGTTTGGGTCTAGCCGAATGGGTTTGGGTCTAGCCGAGTGGGTTTGGGTCTAGCCGAGTGGGTTTGGGTCTAGCCGAGTGGGTTTGGGTCTAGCGGAGTGGGTTTGGGTCTAGCCGAGTGAGTTTGGGTCTAGCAGAGTGCGTTTGGGTCTAGCCTGGTGGGTTTCGGTCTAGCCGTGTGGGTTTGGGTTTAGCGGAGTGGGTTTGGTTCTAGCGGAGTGGGTTTGGGTCTAGCCGAGTGTGTTTGGGTCTAGCCGAGTGGGTTTGGGTCTAGCCGAGTGGGTTTGGGTCTAGCCGAGTGGGTTTGGGTCTAGCCGAGTGGGTTTGGGTCTACCCGTGTGGGTTTGGATCTAGCCGAGTGGGTTTGGGTCTAGCCGAGTGGGTTTGGGTCAAGCCGAGTGGGTTTGGGTCTAGCCGAGTGGGTATGGGTCTAGCGGAGTGGGTTTGGGTCTAGCCGAGTGGGTTTGGGTCTAGCCGAGTGGGTTTGGGTCTAGCGGAGTGGGTTTGGGTCTAGCCGAGTGGGTTTGGGTCTAGCCGAGTGGGATTGGGTCTAGCCGAGCGGGTTTGGGTCTGGCCGAGTGGGTTTGGGTCTAGCCGAGTGGGTTTGGGTCTAGCCGAGTGGGTTTGGGACTAGCCGAGTGGGTTTGGCTCTAGCGGAGTGGGTTTGGTTCTAGCGGAGTGGGTTTGGGTCTAGCGGTGTGGGTTTGGGCCTAGCAGAGTGGGTTTGGGTCTCGCCGAGTGGGTTTGGGTCTAGCCGAGTGGGTTTGGGTCTAGCCGAGTGGGTTTGGGTCTAGCCGAGCGGGTTTGGGTCTGGCCGAGTGGGTTTGGGTGTAGCCGAGTGGGTTTGGGTCTAGCCGAGTGGGTTTGGGTCGAGCCGAGTTGGTTTGGGTCTAGCCGCATGGGTTTGGGTCTAGCCGAGTGGGTAATTGTCTAGTCGAGTCAGTTTGGGTCGAGCCGAGTGGGTTTGGGTCTTGCCGAGTAGGTTTGGGTCTAGCCGAGTGGGTTTGGGTCTAGCCGAGTGGGTTTTGGTCTATCCGGGTGGGTTTGGGTGCAGCCGAGTGGGTTTGGGTCTAGCCGAGTGGGTTTGTGTCTAGCGGAGTGGGTTTGGGTCTCGCGGAGTGGGTTTGGGTCTAGCGGAGTGGGTTTGGGTCTAGCCGTGTGGGTTTGGGTGTAGCGGAGTGGGTTTGGGTATAGCGAAGTGGGTTTGCGTCTAGCGGAGTGGGTTTGGGTCTAGCGGAGTGTGTTTGGGTCTAGCCGAATGGGTTTGGGTCTAGCCGAGTGGGTTTGGGTGTAGCGGAGTGGATTTGGGTGTAGTGGAGTGGGTTTGTGTCTAGCCGAGTGGGTTTGGGTCTAGCTGAGTGGGTTTGGGGCTAGCCGAGTGGGTTTGGGTCTAGCCGAGTGGGTTTGGGTCTAGCCGAGTGGGTTTGTGTCTAGCCGAGTGGGTTTGGGTCTAGTGGAGTGGGTTTGGGTCTAGCCGAGTGGGTTTGGGTCTAGCGGAGTGGGTTTGGGTCTAGCGGAGTGGGTTTGGGTGTAGCCGAGTGTGTTTGGGTCTAGCCTTGTGGGTTTCGGTCCAGCCGTGTGGGTTTGGGTCTAGCGGAGTGGGTTTGGGTCTAGCGGAGTGGGTTTGCGTCTAGCGGAGTGGGTTTGGGTCTAGCGGAGTGTGTTTGGGTCTTGCCGAATGGGTTTGGGTCTAGCCGACTGGGTTTGGGTGTAGCGGAGTGGATTTGGGTCTGGCGGAGTGGGTTTGGGTCTAGCCGAGTGGGATGGGGTCTAGCTGAGTGGGTTTGGGTCTAGCCGAGTGGGTTTGGGTCTAGCCGAGTGGGTTTGGGACTAGCCTAGTGGGTTTGTGTCCAGCCGAGTGGGTTTGGGTCTAGCCGAATGGGTTTGGGTCTAGCCGAGTGGGTTTGGGTCTAGCCGAGTGGGTTTGGGTCTAGCCGAGTGGGTTTGGGTCTAGCGGAGTGGGTTTGGGTCTAGCCGAGTGAGTTTGGGTCTAGCAGAGTGCGTTTGGGTCTAGCCTGGTGGGTTTCGGTCTAGCCGTGTGGGTTTGGGTCTAGCGGAGTGGGTTTGGTTCTAGCGGAGTGGGTTTGGGTCTAGCCGAGTGTGTTTGGGTCTAGCCGAGTGGGTTTGGGTCTAGCCGAGTAGGTTTGGGTCTAGCCGAGTGGGTTTGGGTCTAGCCGAGTGGGTTTGGGTCTACCCGTGTGGGTTTGGGTCTAGCCGAGTGGGTTTGGGTCTAGCCGAGTGGGTTTGGGTCAAGCCGAGTGGGTTTGGGTCTAGCCGAGTGGGTATGGGTCTAGCGGAGTGGGTTTGGGTCTAGCCGAGTGGGTTTGGGTCTAGCCGAGTGGGTTTGGGTCTAGCCGACTGGGTTTGGGTGTAGCGGAGTGGATTTGGGTCTGGCGGAGTGGGTTTGGGTCTAGCCGAGTGGGATTGGGTCTAGCTGAGTGGGTTTGGGTCTAGCCGAGTGGGTTTGGGTCTAGCCGAGTGGGTTTGGGACTAGCCTAGTGGGTTTGTGTCCAGCCGAGTGGGTTTGGGTCTAGCCGAATGGGTTTGGGTCTAGCCGAGTGGGTTTGGGTCTAGCCGAGTGGGTTTGGGTCTAGCCGAGTGGGTTTGGGTCTAGCGGAGTGGGTTTGGGTCTAGCCGAGTGAGTTTGGGTCTAGCAGAGTGCGTTTGGGTCTAGCCTGGTGGGTTTCGGTCTAGCCGTGTGGGTTTGGGTTTAGCGGAGTGGGTTTGGTTCTAGCGGAGTGGGTTTGGGTCTAGCCGAGTGTGTTTGGGTCTAGCCGAGTGGGTTTGGGTCTAGCCGAGTGGGTTTGGGTCTAGCCGAGTGGGTTTGGGTCTAGCCGAGTGGGTTTGGGTCTACCCGTGTGGGTTTGGATCTAGCCGAGTGGGTTTGGGTCTAGCCGAGTGGGTTTGGGTCAAGCCGAGTGGGTTTGGGTCTAGCCGAGTGGGTATGGGTCTAGCGGAGTGGGTTTGGGTCTAGCCGAGTGGGTTTGGGTCTAGCCGAGTGGGTTTGGGTCTAGCGGAGTGGGTTTGGGTCTAGCCGAGTGGGTTTGGGTCTAGCCGAGTGGGATTGGGTCTAGCCGAGCGGGTTTGGGTCTGGCCGAGTGGGTTTGGGTCTAGCCGAGTGGGTTTGGGTCTAGCCGAGTGGGTTTGGGACTAGCCGAGTGGGTTTGGCTCTAGCGGAGTGGGTTTGGTTCTAGCGGAGTGGGTTTGGGTCTAGCGGTGTGGGTTTGGGCCTAGCAGAGTGGGTTTGGGTCTCGCCGAGTGGGTTTGGGTCTAGCCGAGTGGGTTTGGGTCTAGCCGAGTGGGTTTGGGTCTAGCCGAGCGGGTTTGGGTCTGGCCGAGTGGGTTTGGGTGTAGCCGAGTGGGTTTGGGTCTAGCCGAGTGGGTTTGGGTCGAGCCGAGTGGGTTTGGGTCTAGCCGCATGGGTTTGGGTCTAGCCGAGTGGGTAATTGTCTAGTCGAGTCAGTTTGGGTCGAGCCGAGTGGGTTTGGGTCTTGCCGAGTAGGTTTGGGTCTAGCCGAGTGGGTTTGGGTCTAGCCGAGTGGGTTTTGGTCTAACCGGGTGGGTTTGGGTGCAGCCGAGTGGGTTTGGGTCTAGCCGAGTGGGTTTGTGTCTAGCGGAGTGGGTTTGGGTCTCGCGGAGTGGGTTTGGGTCTAGCGGAGTGGGTTTGGGTCTAGCCGTGTGGGTTTGGGTGTAGCGGAGTGGGTTTGGGTATAGCGAAGTGGGTTTGCGTCTAGCGGAGTGGGTTTGGGTCTAGCGGAGTGTGTTTGGGTCTAGCCGAATGGGTTTGGGTCTAGCCGAGTGGGTTTGGGTGTAGCGGAGTGGATTTGGGTGTAGTGGAGTGGGTTTGTGTCTAGCCGAGTGGGTTTGGGTCTAGCTGAGTGGGTTTGGGGCTAGCCGAGTGGGTTTGGGTCTAGCCGAGTGGGTTTGGGTCTAGCCGAGTGGGTTTGTGTCTAGCCGAGTGGGTTTGGGTCTAGTGGAGTGGGTTTGGGTCTAGCCGAGTGGGTTTGGGTCTAGCGGAGTGGGTTTGGGTCTAGCGGAGTGGGTTTGGGTGTAGCCGAGTGTGTTTGGGTCTAGCCTTGTGGGTTTCGGTCCAGCCGTGTGGGTTTGGGTCTAGCGGAGTGGGTTTGGGTCTAGCGGAGTGGGTTTGCGTCTAGCGGAGTGGGTTTGGGTCTAGCGGAGTGTGTTTGGGTCTTGCCGAATGGGTTTGGGTCTAGCCGACTGGGTTTGGGTGTAGCGGAGTGGATTTGGGTCTGGCGGAGTGGGTTTGGGTCTAGCCGAGTGGGATGGGGTCTAGCGGAGTGGGTTTGGGTCTAGCCGAGTGGGTTTGGGTCTAGCCGAGTGGGTTTGGGACTAGCCTAGTGGGTTTGTGTCCAGCCGAGTGGGTTTGGGTCTAGCCGAATGGGTTTGGGTCTAGCCGAGTGGGTTTGGGTCTAGCCGAGTGGGTTTGGGTCTAGCCGAGTGGGTTTGGGTCTAGCGGAGTGGGTTTGGGTCTAGCCGAGTGAGTTTGGGTCTAGCAGAGTGCGTTTGGGTCTAGCCTGGTGGGTTTCGGTCTAGCCGTGTGGGTTTGGGTCTAGCGGAGTGGGTTTGGTTCTAGCGGAGTGGGTTTGGGTCTAGCCGAGTGTGTTTGGGTCTAGCCGAGTGGGTTTGGGTCTAGCCGAGTAGGTTTGGGTCTAGCCGCGTGGGTTTGGGTCTAGCCGAGTGGGTTTGGGTCTACCCGTGTGGGTTTGGGTCTAGCCGAGTGGGTTTGGGTCTAGCCGAGTGGGTTTGGGTCAAGCCGAGTGGGTTTGGGTCTAGCCGAGTGGGTATGGGTCTAGCGGAGTGGGTTTGGGTCTAGCCGAGTGGGTTTGGGTCTAGCCGAGTGGGTTTGGGTCTAGCGGAGTGGGTTTGGGTCTAGCCGAGTGGGTTTGGGTCTAGCCGAGTGGGATTGGGTCTAGCCGAGCGGGTTTGGGTCTGGCCGAGCGGGTTTGGGTCTAGCCGAGTGGGTTTGGGTCTAGCCGAGTGGGTTTGGGACTAGCCGAGTGGGTTTGGCTCTAGCGGAGTGGGTTTGGGTCTAGCGGAGTGGGTTTGGGTCTAGCGGTGTGGGTTTGGGCCTAGCAGAGTGGGTTTGGGTCTCGCCGAGTGGGTTTGGGTCTAGCCGAGTGGGTTTGGGTCTAGCCGATTGGGTTTGGGTCTAGCCGAGCGGGTTTGGGTCTGGCCGAGTGGGTATGGGTGTAGCCGAGTGGGTTTGGGTCTAGCCGAGTGGGTTTGGGTCGAGCCGAGTGGGTTTGGGTCTAGCCGCATGGGTTTGGGTCTAGCCGAGTGGGTAATTGTCTAGTCGAGTCAGTTTGGGTCGAGCCGAGTGGGTTTGGGTCTTGCCGAATAGGTTTGGGTCTAGCCGAGTGGGTTTGGGTCTAGCCGAGTGGGTTTTGGTCTATCCGGGTGGGTTTGGGTGCAGCCGAGTGGGTTTGGGTCTAGCCGAGTGGGTTTGTGTCTAGCGGAGTGGGTTTGGGTCTCGCGGAGTGGGTTTGGGTCTAGCGGAGTGGGTTTGGGTCTAGCCGTGTGGGTTTGGGTGTAGCGGAGTGGGTTTGGGTATAGCGAAGTGGGTTTGCGTCTAGCGGAGTGGGTTTGGGTCTAGCGGAGTGTGTTTGGGTCTAGCCGAATGGGTTTGGGTCTAGCTGAGTGGGTTTGGGTGTAGCGGAGTGGATTTGGGTCTAGTGGAGTGGGTTTGTGTCTAGCCGAGTGGGTTTGGGTCTAGCTGAGTGGGTTTGGGGCTAGCCGAGTGGGTTTGGGTCTAGCCGAGTGGGTTTGGGTCTAGCCGAGTGGGTTTGTGTCTAGCCGAGTGGGTTTGGGTCTAGTGGAGTGGGTTTGGGTCTAGCCGAGTGGGTTTGGGTCTAGCGGAGTGGGTTTGGGTCTAGCGGAGTGGGTTTGGGTCTAGCGGAGTGGGGTTGGGTCTAGCCGAGTGGGTTTGGGTCTAGCCGAGCGGGTTTGGGTCTAGCCGAGCGGGTTTGGGTCTGGCCGAGTGGGTTTGGGTCTAGCCGAGTGGGTTTGGGTCTAGCCGAGTGGGTTTGGGACTAGCCGAGTGGGTTTGGCTCTAGCGGAGTGGGTTTGGGTCTAGCGGAGTGGGTTTGGGTCTAGCGGAGTGGGTTTGGGCCTAGCAGAGTGGGTTTGGGTCTCGCCGAGTGGGTTTGGGTCTAGCCGAGTGGGTTTGGGTCTAGCCGAGTGGGTTTGGGTCTAGCCGAGTGGGTTTGTGTCTAGCCGAGTGGGTTTGGGCCTAGCGGAGTGGGTTTGGGTGTAGCCGAGTGGGTTTGGGTCTAGCCGAGTGGGTTTGGGTCTAGCCGAGTGGGTTTGGGTCTAGCCGCGTGGGTTTGGGTCTAGCCGAGTGGGTAATTGTCTAGTCGAGTCAGTTTGGGTCGAGCCGAGTGGGTTTGGGTCTTGCCGAGTAGGTTTGGGTCTAGCCGAGTGGGTTTTGGTCTATCCGAGTGGGTTTGGGTCCAGCCGAGTGGGTTTGGGTCTAGCCGAGTGGGTTTGTGTCTAGCGGAGTGGGTTTGGGTCTCGCGGAGTGGGTTTGGGTCTAGCGGAGTGGGTTTGGGTCTAGCCGAGTGGGTTTGGGTCTAGCGGAGTGGGTTTGGGTGTAGCGGAGTGGGTTTGGGTCTAGCGGAGTGGGTTTGGGTCTAGCGGAGTGGGGTTGGGTCTAGCCGAGTGGGTTTGGGCCTAGCGGAGTGGGTTTGGGTGTAGCCGAGTGGGTTTGGGTCTGGCCGAGTGGGTTTGGGTCTAGCCGAGTGGGTTTGGGTCTAGCCGAGTGGGTTTTGGTCTATCCGAGTGGGTTTGCGTCCAGCCGAGTGGGTTTGGGTCTAGCCGAGTGGGTTTGTGTCTAGCGGAGTGGGTTTGGGTCTCGCGGAGTGGGTTTGGGTCTAGCGGAGTGGGTTTGGGTCTAGCCGTGTGGGTTTGGGTCTAGCGGAGTGGGTTTGGGTATAGCGGAGTGGGTTTGCGTCTAGCGGAGTGGGTTTGGGTCTAGCGGAGTGTGTTTGGGTCTAGCCGAATGGGTTTGGGTCTAGCCGAGTGGGTTTGGGTGTAGCGGAGTGGATTTGGGTCTAGCGGAGTGGGTTTGTGTCTAGCCGAGTGGGTTTGGGTCTAGCGGAGTGGGTTTGGGTCTAGCCGAGTGGGTTTGGGTCTAGCCGAGTGGGTTTGGGTCTAGCCGAGTGGGTTTGGGTCTAGCCGAGTGGGTTTGAGTCTAGCCGAGTGGATTTGGGTCTACCCGAGTGGGTTTGGGGCTAGCCGAGTGGGTTTGGGTCTAGCCGAGTGGGTTTGGGTCTAGCCGAGTGGGTTTGTGTCTAGCCGAGTGGGTTTGGGTCTAGTGGAGTGGGTTTGGGTCTAGCCGAGTGGGTTTGGGTCTAGCGGAGTGGGTTTGGGTCTAGCGGAGTGGGTTTGGGTCTAGCGGAGTGGGTTTGGGTCTTGCGGAGTGGGGTTGGTTCTAGCCGAGTGGGTTTGGGTCTAGCCGAGTGGGTTTGTGCCTAGCGGAGTGGGTTTGGGTGTAGCCGAGTGGGTTTGGGTCTAGCCGAGTGGGTTTGGGTCTATCCGAGTGGGTTTGGGTATAGCGGAGTGGGTTTGCGTCTAGCGGAGTGGGTTTGGGTCTAGCGGAGTGTGTTTGGGTCTAGCCGAATGGGTTTGGGTCTAGCCGAGTGGGTTTGGGTGTAGCGGAGTGGATTTGGGTCTAGCGGAGTGGGTTTGTGTCTAGCCGAGTGGGTTTGGGTCTAGCGGAGTGGGTTTGGGTCTAGCCGAGTGGGTTTGGGTCTAGCCGAGTGGGTTTGGGTCTAGCCGAGTGGGTTTGTGTCTAGCCGAGTGGGTTTGAGTCTAGCCGAGTGGGTTTGGGACTAGCCGAGTGGGTTTGGCTCTAGCGGAGTGGGTTTGGGTCTAGCGGAGTGGGTTTGGGTCTAGCGGAGTGGGTTTGGGCCTAGCGGAGTGGGTTTGGGTCTCGCCGAGTGGGTTTGGGTCTAGCCGAGTGGGTTTGGGTCTAGCAGAGTGGGTTTGGGTCTATCCGAGTGGGTTTGGGTCCAGCCGAGTGGGTTTGGGTCTAGCGGAGTGGGTTTGGGTGTAGCGGAGTGGGTTTGGGTCTAGCGGAGTGGGTTTGGGTCTAGCCGAGTGGGTTTGGGTCTAGCCGAGTGGGTTTGGGTCTAGCCGATTGGGTTTGAGTCTAGCCGAGTGGATTTGGGTCTACCCGAGTGGGTTTGGGGCTAGCCGAGTGGGTTTGGGTCTAGCCGAGTGGGTTTGGGTCTGGTCGAGTGGGTTTGTGTCTAGCCGAGTGGGTTTGGGTCTAGTGGAGTGGGTTTGGGTCTAGCCGAGTGGGTTTGGGTCTAGCGGAGTGGGTTTGGGTCTAGCGGAGTGGGTTTGGGTCTAGCGGAGTGGGTTTGGGTCTAGCGGAGTGGGGTTGGGTCTAGCCGAGTGGGTTTGGGTCTAGCGGAGTGGGTTTGGGTCTAGCGGAGTGGGTTTGGGCCTAGCAGAGTGGGTTTGGGTCTCGCCGAGTGGGTTTGGGTCTAGCCGAGTGGGTTTGGGTCTAGCCGAGTGGGTTTGGGTCTAGCCGAGTGGGTTTGTGTCTAGCCGAGTGGGTTTGGGCCTAGCGGAGTGGGTTTGGGTGTAGCCGAGTGGGTTTGGGTCTAGCCGAGTGGGTTTGGGTCTAGCCGAGTGGGTTTGGGTCTAGCCGCGTGGGTTTGGGTCTAGCCGAGTGGGTAATTGTCTAGTCGAGTCAGTTTGGGTCGAGCCGAGTGGGTTTGGGTCTTGCCGAGTAGGTTTGGGTCTAGCCGAGTGGGTTTGGGTCTAGCCGAGTGGGTTTTGGTCTACCCGAATGGGTTTGGGTCCAGCCGAGTGGGTTTGGGTCTAGCCGAGTGGGTTTGTGTCTAGCGGAGTGGGTTTGGGTCTCGCGGAGTGGGTTTGTGTCTAGCAGAGTGGGTTTGGGTCTAGCCGTGTGGGTTTGGGTCTAGCGGAGTGGGTTTGGGTATAGCGGAGTGGGTTTGCGTCTAGCGGAGTGGGTTTGGGTCTAGCGGAGTGTGTTTGGGTCTAGCCGAATGGGTTTGGGTCTAGCCGAGTGGGTTTGGGTGTAGCGGAGTGGATTTGGATCTAGCGGAGTGGGTTTGTGTCTAGCCGAGTGGGTTTGGGTCTAGCTGAGTGGGTTTGCGTCTAGCCGAGTGGGTTTGGGTCTAGCCGAGTGGGTTTGGGTCTAGCCGAGTGGGTTTGGGTCTAGCCGAGTGGGTTTGTGTCCAGCCGAGTGGGTTTGGGTCTAGTGGAGTGGGTTTGGGTATAGCCGAGTGGGTTTGGGTCAAGCGGTTTGGGTCTAGCGGAGTGGGTTTGGGTCTAGCGGAGTGGGTTTGGGTCTTGCGGAGTGGGGTTGGGTCTAGCCGAGTGGGTTTGGGTCTACCCGAGTGGGTTTGGGCCTAGCGGAGTGGGTTTGGGTGTAGCCGAGTGGGTTTGGGTCTAGCCGTGTGGGTTTGGGTCTAGCGGAGTGGGTTTGGGTATAGCGGAGTGGGTTTGCGTCTAGCGGAGTGGGTTTGGGTCTAGCGGAGTGTGTTTGGGTCTAGCCGAATGGGTTTGGGTCTAGCCGAGTGGGTTTGGGTGTAGCGGAGTGGATTTGGATCTAGCGGAGTGGGTTTGTGTCTAGCCGAGTGGGTTTGGGTCTAGCTGAGTGGGTTTGCGTCTAGCCGAGTGGGTTTGGGTCTAGCCGAGTGGGTTTGGGTCTAGCCGAGTGGGTTTGGGTCTAGCCGAGTGGGTTTGGGTCTAGCCGAGTGGGTTTGAGTCTAGCCGAGTGGATTTGGGTCTACCCGAGTGGGTTTGGGGCTAGCCGAGTGGGTTTGGGTCTAGCGGAGTGGGTTTGGGTCTTGCGGAGTGGGGTTGGGTCTAGCCGAGTGGGTTCGGGTCTACCCGAGTGGGTTTGGGCCTAGCGGAGTGGGTTTGGGTGTAGCCGAGTGGGTTTGGGTCTAGCCGAGTGGGTTTGGGTCTAGCCGAGTGGGTTTGGGTCTAGCGGAGTGGGTTTGGGTCTAGCGGAGTGGGTTTGCGTCTAGCGGAGTGGGTTTGGGTCTAGCGGAGTGTGTTTGGGTCTAGCCGAATGGTTTTGGGTCTAGCAGAGTGGGTTTGGGTCTATCCGAGTGGGTTTGGGTCTAGCCGAGTGGGTTTGGATCTAGCCGAGTGGGTTTGGGTCTATCCGAGTGGGTTTGGGTCTAGCCGAGTGGGTTTGGGTCTCGCCGAGTGGGTTTGGGACTAGCCCAGTGGGTTTGGGTCTAGCCGAGTGGGTTTGGGTCTAGCCGAATGGGTTTGGGTCTAGCCGAGTGGGTTTGGGTCTAGCCGAGTGGGTTTGGGTCTAGCCGAGTGGGTTTAGGTCAAGCGGAGTGGGTTTGGGTCTAGCCGAGTGGGTTTGGGTCTAGCTGAGTGGGTTTGGGTCTTGCCGAGTGGGTTTGGGTGTAGCCGAGTGTGTTTGGGTCTAGCCTTCTGGGTTTCGGTCTAGCCGTGTGGGTTTGGGTCTAGCGGAGTGGGTTTGGGTCTAGCGGAGTGGGTTTGCGTCTAGCGGAGTGGGTTTGGGTCTAGCGGAGTGTGTTTGGGTCTTGCCGAATGGGTTTGGGTCTAGCCGAGTGGGTTTGGGTGTAGCGGAGTGGATTTGGGTCTAGCGGAGTGGGTTTGGGTCTAGCCGAGTGGGTTTGGGTCTAGCTGAGTGGGTTTGGGTCTAGCCGAGTGGGTTTGGGACTAGCCTAGTGGGTTTGTGTCCAGCCGAGTGGGTTTGGGTCTAGCCGAATGGGTTTGGGTCTAGCCGAGTGGGTTTGGGTCTAGCCGAGTGGGTTTGGGTCTAGCCGAGTGGGTTTGGGTCTAGCGGAGTGGGTTTGGGTCTAGCCGAGTGAGTTTGGGTCTAGCAGAGTGCGTTTGGGTCTAGCCTAGTGGGTTTCGGTCTAGCCGTGTGGGTTTGGGTCTAGCGGAGTGGGTTTGGTTCTAGCGGAGTGGGTTTGCATCTAGCGGAGTGGGTTTGGGTCTAGCGGAGTGTGTTTGGGTATAGCCGAATGGGTTTGGGTCTAGCCGAGTGGGTTTGTGTGTAGCGGAGTGGATTTGGGTCTAGCGGAGTGGGTTTGGGTCTAGCCGAGTGGGTTTGGGTCTAGCCGAGTGGGTTTGGGTCTAGCCGAGTGTGTTTGGGTCTAGCCGAGTGGGTTTGGGTCTAGCCGAGTGGGTTTTGGTCTAGCCGAGTGGGTTTGGGTCTAGCCGAGTGGGTTTGGGTCTACCCGAGTGGGTTTGGGTCTAGCCGAGTGGGTTTGGGTCTAGCCGAGTGGGTTTGGGTCAAGCCGAGTGGGTTTGGGTCTAGCCGAGTGGGTATGGGTCTAGCGGAGTGGGTTTGGTCTAGCCGAGTGGGTTTGGGTCTAGCGGAGTGGGTTTGGGTCTTGCGGAGTGGGGTTGGGTCTAGCCGAGTGGGTTTGGGTCTACCCGAGTGGGTTTGGGCCTAGCGGAGTGGGTTTGGGTGTAGCCGAGTGGGTTTGGGTCTAGCCGAGTGGGTTTGGGTCTAGCCGAGTGGGTTTGGGTCTAGCGGAGTGGGTTTGGGTCTAGCGGAGTGGGTTTGCGTCTAGCGGAGTGGGTTTGGGTCTAGCGGAGTGTGTTTGGGTCTAGCCGAATGGTTTTGGGTCTAGCAGAGTGGGTTTGGGTCTATCCGAGTGGGTTTGGGTCTAGCCGAGTGGGTTTGGATCTAGCCGAGTGGGTTTGGGTCTATCCGAGTGGGTTTGGGTCTAGCCGAGTGGGTTTGGGTCTCGCCGAGTGGGTTTGGGACTTGCCCAGTGGGTTTGGGTCTAGCCGAGTGGGTTTGGGTCTAGCCGAATGGGTTTGGGTCTAGCCGAGTGGGTTTGGGTCTAGCCGAGTGGGTTTGGGTCTAGCCGAGTGGGTTTAGGTCAAGCGGAGTGGGTTTGGGTCTAGCTGAGTGGGTTTGGGTCTAGCTGAGTGGGTTTGGGTCTTGCCGAGTGGGTTTGGGTGTAGCCGAGTGTGTTTGGGTCTAGCCTTCTGGGTTTCGGTCTAGCCGTGTGGGTTTGGGTCTAGCGGAGTGGGTTTGGGTCTAGCGGAGTGGGTTTGCGTCTAGCGGAGTGGGTTTGGGTCTAGCGGAGTGTGTTTTGGTCTTGCCGAATGGGTTTGGGTCTAGCCGAGTGGGTTTGGGTGTAGCGGAGTGGATTTGGGTCTAGCGGAGTGGGTTTGGGTCTAGCCGAGTGGGTTTGGGTCTAGCCGAGTGGGTTTGGGTCTAGCCGAGTGGGTTTGGGACTAGCCTAGTGGGTTTGTGTCCAGCCGAGTGGGTTTGGGTCTAGCCGAATGGGTTTGGGTCTAGCCGAGTGGGTTTGGGTCTAGCCGAGTGGGTTTGGGTCTAGCCGAGTGGGTTTGGGTCTAGCGGACTGGGTTTGGGTCTAGCCGAGTGAGTTTGGGTCTAGCAGAGTGCGTTTGGGTCTAGCCTAGTGGGTTTCGGTCTAGCCGTGTGGGTTTGGGTCTAGCGGAGTGGGTTTGGTTCTAGCGGAGTGGGTTTGCATCTAGCGGAGTGGGTTTGGGTCTAGCGGAGTGTGTTTGGGTCTAGCGGAGTGGGTTTGGGTCTAGCCGAGTGGGTTTGGGTCTAGCCGAGTGGGTTTGGGTCTAGCCGAGTGTGTTTGGGTCTAGCCGAGTGGGTTTGGGTCTAGCCGAGTGGGTTTTGGTCTAGCCGAGTGGGTTTGGGTCTAGCCGAGTGGGTTTGGGTCTACCCGAGTGGGTTTGGGTCTAGCCGAGTGGGTTTGGGTCTAGCCGAGTGGGTTTGGGTCATGCCGAGTGGGTTTGGGTCTAGCCGAGTGGGTATGGGTCTAGCGGAGTGGGTTTGGTCTAGCCGAGTGGGTTTGGGTCTAGCCGAGTGGGTTTGGGTCTAGCGGAGTGGGTTTGGGTCTAGCCGAGTGGGTTTGGGTCTAGCCGAGTGGGTTTTGGTCTAGCCGAGCGGGTTTGGGTCTGGCCGAGTGGGTTTGGGTCTAGCCGAGTGGGTTTGGGTCTAGCCGAGTGGGTTTGGGACTAGCCGAGTGGGTTTGGCTCTAGCGGAGTGGGTTTGGGTCTAGCGGAGTGGGTTTGGGTCTAGCGGAGTGGGTTTGGGCCTAGCAGAGTGGGTTTGGGTCTCGCCGAGTGGGTTTGGGTCTAGCCGAGTGGGTTTGGGTCTAGCCGAGTGGGTTTGGGTCTAGCCGAGTGGGTTTGTGTCTAGCCGAGTGGGTTTGGGCCTAGCGGAGTGGGTTTGGGTGTAGCCGAGTGGGTTTGGGTCTAGCCGAGTGGGTTTGGGTCGAGCCGAGTGGGTTTGGGTCTAGCCGCGTGGGTTTGGGTCTAGCCGAGTGGGTAATTGTCTAGTCGAGTCAGTTTGGGTCGAGCCGAGTGGGTTTGGGTCTTGCCGAGTAGGTTTGGGTCTAGCCGAGTGGGTTTGGTTCTAGCCGAGTGGGTTTTGGTCTATCCGAGTGGGTTTGGGTCCAGCCGAGTGGGTTTGGGTCTAGCCGAGTGGGTTTGTGTCAAGCGGAGTGGGTTTGGGTCTCGCGGAGTGGGTTTGGGTCTAGCCATGTGGGTTTGGGTCTAGCGGAGTGGGTTTGGGTATAGCGGAGTGGGTTTGCGTCTAGCGGAGTGGGTGTGGGTCTAGCGGAGTGTGTTTGGGTCTAGCCGAATGGGTTTGGGTCTAGCCGAGTGGGTTTGGGTGTAGCGGAGTGGATTTGGGTCTAGCGGAGTGGGTTTGTGTCTAGCCGAGTGGGTTTGGGTCTAGCTGAGTGGGTATGGGTCTAGCCGAGTGGGTTTGGGTCTAGCCGAGTGGGTTTGGGTCTAGCCGAGTGGGTTTGTGTCTAGCCGAGTGGGTTTGAGTCTAGCCGAGTGGATTTGGGTCTACCCGAGTGGGTTTGGGGCTAGCCGAGTGGGTTTGGGTCTAGCCGAGTGGGTTTGGGTCCAGCCGAGTGGGTTTGTGTCTAGCCGAGTGGGTTTGGGTCTAGTGGAGTGGGTTTGGGTCTAGCCGAGTGGGTTTGGGTCTAGCGGAGTGGGTTTGGGTCTACCGGAGTGGGTTTGGGTCTAGCGGAGTGGGTTTGGGTCTAGCGGAGTGGGGTTGGGTCTAGCCGAGTGGGTTTGGGTCTAGCCGAGTGGGTTTGGGCCTAGCAGAGTGGGTTTGGGTGTAGCCGAGTGGGTTTGGGTCTAGCGGAGTGGGTTTGGGTCTAGCCGATTGGGTTTGGGTCTAGCCGAGTGGGTTTGGGTCTAGCGGAGTGGGTTTGGGTCTAGCCGAGTGAGTTTGGGTCTAGCAGAGTGCGTTTGGGTCTAGCCTAGTGGGTTTCGGTCTAGCCGTGTGGGTTTGGGTCTAGCGGAGTGTGTTTGGTTCTAGCGGAGTGGGTTTGCATCTAGCGGAGTGGGTTTGGGTCTAGCGGAGTGTGTTTGGGTCTAGCCGAATGGGTTTGGGCCTAGCCGAGTGGGTTTGGGTGTAGCGGAGTGGATTTGGGACTAGCGGAGTGGGTTTGGGTCTAGCCGAGTGGGTTTGGGTCTAGCCGAGTGGGTTTGGGTCTAGCCGAGTGGGTTTGGGTCTAGCCGAGTGGGTTTGGGTCTAGCCGAGTGGGTTTGGGTCTAGCCGAGTGGGTTTGGGTCTAGCCGAGTGGGTTTGGGTCTAGCCGAGTGGATTTGGGTCTACCCGAGTGGGTTTGGGTCTAGCCGAGTGGGTTTGGGTCTAGCCGAGTGGGTTTGGCTCTAGCCGAGTGGGTTTGGGTCTAGCGGAGTGGGTTTGGGTCTAGCGGAGTGGGTTTGGGTCTAGCCGAGTGGGTTTGGGTCTAGCGGAGTGGGTTTGGGTCTAGCGGAGTGGGTTTGGGTCCAGCCGAGTGGGTTTGGGTCTAGCCGAGTGGGTTTGGGTCTAGGCGAGTGGGTTTGGGTCTAGCCGAGTGGGTTTGGGTCTAGCCGAGTGGGTTTGGGTCTAGCCGAGTGGGTTTGGGACTAGCCGAGTGGGTTTGGCTCTAGCGGAGTGGGTTTGGGTCTAGCGGAGTGGGTTTGGGTCTAGCGGAGTGGGTTTGGGCCTAGCAGAGTGGGTTTGGGTCAAGCCGTGTGGGTTTGGGTCCAGCGGAGTCGGTTTGGGTATAGCGGAGTGGGTTTGCGTCTAGCGGAGTGGGTTTGGGTCTAGCGGAGTGTGTTTGGGGCTAGCCGAATGGGTTTGGGTCTAGCCGAGTGGGTTTGGGTGTAGCGGAGTGGATTTGGGTCTAGCGGAGTGGGTTTGTGTCTAGCCGAGTGGGTTTGGGTCTAGCTGAGTGGGTTTGGGTCTAGCCGAGTGGGTTTGGATCTAGCCGAGTGGGTTTGGGTCTAGCCGAGTGGGTTTGGGTCTAGCCGAGTGGGTTTGAGTCTAGCCGAGTGGATTTGGGTCTACCCGAGTGGGTTTGGGGATAGCCGAGTGGGTTTGGGTCTAGCCGAGTGGGTTTGGGTCTAGCCGAGTGGGTTTGTGTCTAGCCGAGTGGGTTTGGGTCTAGTGGAGTGGGTTTGGGTCTAGCCGAGTGGGTTTGGGTCTAGCGGAGTGGGTTTGGGTCTAGCGGAGTGGGTTTGGGTCTAGCGGAGTGGGTTTGGTTCTAGCGGAGTGGGGTTGGGTCTAGCCGAGTGGGTTTGAGTCTGGCCGAGTGGGTTTGGGTCCAGCCGAGTGGGTTTGGGTCTTGCCGAGTGGGTTTGGGCCTAGCGGAGTGGGTTTTGGTGTAGCCGAGTGGGTTTGGGTCTAGCCGAGTGGGTTTGGGTCTAGCCGAGTGGGTTTGGGTCTAGCCGAGTGGGTTTGGGTCTATCCAAGTGGGTTTGGGTCTAGCGGAGTGGGTTTGGGTCTAGCCGAGTGAGTTTGGGTCTAGCCGAGTGCGTTTGGGTCTAGCCTAGTGGGTTTCGGTCTAGCCGTGTGGGTTTGGGTCTAGCGGAGTGGGTTTGGTTGTAGCGGAGTGGGTTTGCATCTAGCGGAGTGGGTTTGGGTCTAGCGGAGTGTGTTTGGGTCTAGCCGAATGGGTTTGGGTCTAGCTGAGTGTGTTTGGGTGTAGCGGAGTGGATTTGTGTCTAGTGGAGTGGGTTTGGGTCTAGCCGAGTGGGTTTGGGTGTAGCCGAGTGGGTTTGGGTCAAGCCGAGTGGGTTTGGGTCTAGCTGAGTGGGTTTGGGTACAGCCGAGTGTGTTTGGGTCTAGCCGAGTGGGTTTGGGACTAGCCTAGTGGGTTTGTGTCCAGCCGAGTGGGTTTGGGTCTAGCCGAATGGGTTTGGGTCTAGCCGAGTGGGTTTGGGTCTAGCCGAGTGGGTTTGGGTCTAGCCGAGTGGGTTTGGGTCTAGCGGAGTGGGTTTGGGTCTAGCCGAGTGAGTTTGGGTCTAGCCGAGTGGGTTTGGGTCTAGCCGAGTGGGTTTGGGTCTAGCGGACTGGGTTTGGGTCTAGCCGAGTGAGTTTGGGTCTAGCAGAGTGCGTTTGGGTCTAGCCTAGTGGGTTTCGGTCTAGCCGTGTGGGTTTGGGTCTAGCGGAGTGGGTTTGGTTCTAGCGGAGTGGGTTTGCATCTAGCGGAGTGGGTTTGGGTCTAGCGGAGTGTGTTTGGGTATAGCCGAATGGGTTTGGGTCTAGCCGAGTGGGTTTGGGTGTAGCGGAGTGGATTTGGGTCTAGCGGAGTGGGTTTGGGTCTAGCCGAGTGGGTTTGGGTCTAGCCGAGTGGGTTTGGGTCTAGCCGAGTGTGTTTGGGTCTAGCCGAGTGGGTTTGGGTCTAGCCGAGTGGGTTTTGGTCTAGCCGAGTGGGTTTGGGTCTAGCCGAGTGGGTTTGGGTCTACCCGAGTGGGTTTGGGTCTAGCCGAGTGGGTTTGGGTCTAGCCGAGTGGGTTTGGGTCAAGCCGAGTGGGTTTGGGTCTAGCCGAGTGGGTATGGGTCTAGCGGAGTGGGTTTGGTCTAGCCGAGTGGGTTTGGGTCTAGCCGAGTGGGTTTGGGTCTAGCGGAGTGGGTTTGGGTCTAGCCGAGTGGGTTTGGGTCTAGCCGAGTGGGTTTTGGTCTAGCCGAGCGGGTTTGGGTCTGGCCGAGTGGGTTTGGGTCTAGCCGAGTGGGTTTGGGTCTAGCCGAGTGGGTTTGGGACTAGCCGAGTGGGTTTGGCTCTAGCGGAGTGGGTTTGGGTCTAGCGGAGTGGGTTTGGGTCTAGCGGAGTGGGTTTGGGCCTAGCAGAGTGGGTTTGGGTCTCGCCGAGTGGGTTTGGGTCTAGCCGAGTGGGTTTGGGTCTAGCCGAGTGGGTTTGGGTCTAGCCGAGTGGGTTTGTGTCTAGCCGAGTGGGTTTGGGCCTAGCGGAGTGGGTTTGGGTGTAGCCGAGTGGGTTTGGGTCTAGCCGAGTGGGTTTGGGTCGAGCCGAGTGGGTTTGGGTCTAGCCGCGTGGGTTTGGGTCTAGCCGAGTGGGTAATTGTCTAGTCGAGTCAGTTTGGGTCGAGCCGAGTGGGTTTGGGTCTTGCCGAGTAGGTTTGGGTCTAGCCGAGTGGGTTTGCGTCTAGCCGAGTGGGTTTTGGTCTATCCGAGTGGGTTTGGGTCCAGCCGAGTGGGTTTGGGTCTAGCCGAGTGGGTTTGTGTCAAGCGGAGTGGGTTTGGGTCTAGCGGAGTGTGTTTGGGTCTAGCCGAATGGGTTTGGGTCTAGCTGAGTGTGTTTGGGTGTAGCGGAGTGGATTTGTGTCTAGTGGAGTGGGTTTGGGTCTAGCCGAGTGGGTTTGGGTGTAGCCGAGTGGGTTTGGGTCAAGCCGAGTGGGTTTGGGTCTAGCTGAGTGGGTTTGGGTACAGCCGAGTGTGTTTGGGTCTAGCCGAGTGGGTTTGGGACTAGCCTAGTGGGTTTGTGTCCAGCCGAGTGGGTTTGGGTCTAGCCGAATGGGTTTGGGTCTAGCCGAGTGGGTTTGGGTCTAGCCGAGTGGGTTTGGGTCTAGCCGAGTGGGTTTGGGTCTAGCGGAGTGGGTTTGGGTCTAGCCGAGTGAGTTTGGGTCTAGCCGAGTGGGTTTGGGTCTAGCCGAGTGGGTTTGGGTCTAGCGGACTGGGTTTGGGTCTAGCCGAGTGAGTTTGGGTCTAGCAGAGTGCGTTTGGGTCTAGCCTAGTGGGTTTCGGTCTAGCCGTGTGGGTTTGGGTCTAGCGGAGTGGGTTTGGTTCTAGCGGAGTGGGTTTGCATCTAGCGGAGTGGGTTTGGGTCTAGCGGAGTGTGTTTGGGTATAGCCGAATGGGTTTGGGTCTAGCCGAGTGGGTTTGGGTGTAGCGGAGTGGATTTGGGTCTAGCCGAGTGTGTTTGGGTCTAGCCGAGTGGGTTTGGGTCTAGCCGAGTGGGTTTTGGTCTAGCCGAGTGGGTTTGGGTCTAGCCGAGTGGGTTTGGCTCTACCCGAGTGGGTTTGGGTCTAGCCGAGTGGGTTTGGGTCTAGCCGAGTGGGTTTGGGTCAAGCCGAGTGGGTTTGGGTCTAGCCGAGTGGGTATGGGTCTAGCGGAGTGGGTTTGGTCTAGCCGAGTGGGTTTGGGTCTAGCCGAGTGGGTTTGGGTCTAGCGGAGTGGGTTTGGGTCTAGCCGAGTGGGTTTGGGTCTAGCCGAGTGGGTTTTGGTCTAGCCGAGCGGGTTTGGGTCTGGCCGAGTGGGTTTGGGTCTAGCCGAGTGGGTTTGGGTCTAGCCGAGTGGGTTTGGGACTAGCCGAGTGGGTTTGGCTCTAGCGGAGTGGGTTTGGGTCTAGCGGAGTGGGTTTGGGTCTAGCGGAGTGGGTTTGGGCCTAGCAGAGTGGGTTTGGGTCTCGCCGAGTGGGTTTGGGTCTAGCCGAGTGGGTTTGGGTCTAGCCGAGTGGGTTTGGGTCTAGCCGAGTGGGTTTGTGTCTAGCCGAGTGGGTTTGGGCCTAGCGGAGTGGGTTTGGGTGTAGCCGAGTGGGTTTGGGTCTAGCCGAGTGGGTTTGGGTCTAGCCGAGTGGGTTTGGGTCTAGCCGAGTGGGTTTGGGTCTCGCCGAGTGGGTTTGGGTCTAGCCGAGTGGGTTTGGGTCTAGCCGAGTGGGTTTGGGTCTAGCCGAGTGGGTTTGTGTCTAGCCGAGTGGGTTTGGGCCTAGCGGAGTGGGTTTGGGTGTAGCCGAGTGGGTTTGGGTCTAGCCGAGTGGGTTTGGGTCGAGCCGAGTGGGTTTGGGTCTAGCCGCGTGGGTTTGGGTCTAGCCGAGTGGGTAATTGTCTAGTCGAGTCAGTTTGGGTCGAGCCGAGTGGGTTTGGGTCTTGCCGAGTAGGTTTGGGTCTAGCCGAGTGGGTTTGCGTCTAGCCGAGTGGGTTTTGGTCTATCCGAGTGGGTTTGGGTCCAGCCGAGTGGGTTTGGGTCTAGCCGAGTGGGTTTGTGTCAAGCGGAGTGGGTTTGGGTCTAGCGGAGTGTGTTTGGGTCTAGCCGAATGGGTTTGGGTCTAGCTGAGTGTGTTTGGGTGTAGCGGAGTGGATTTGTGTCTAGTGGAGTGGGTTTGGGTCTAGCCGAGTGGGTTTGGGTGTAGCCGAGTGGGTTTGGGTCAAGCCGAGTGGGTTTGGGTCTAGCTGAGTGGGTTTGGGTACAGCCGAGTGTGTTTGGGTCTAGCCGAGTGGGTTTGGGACTAGCCTAGTGGGTTTGTGTCCAGCCGAGTGGGTTTGGGTCTAGCCGAATGGGTTTGGGTCTAGCCGAGTGGGTTTGGGTCTAGCCGAGTGGGTTTGGGTCTAGCCGAGTGGGTTTGGGTCTAGCGGAGTGGGTTTGGGTCTAGCCGAGTGAGTTTGGGTCTAGCCGAGTGGGTTTGGGTCTAGCCGAGTGGGTTTGGGTCTAGCGGACTGGGTTTGGGTCTAGCCGAGTGAGTTTGGGTCTAGCAGAGTGCGTTTGGGTCTAGCCTAGTGGGTTTCGGTCTAGCCGTGTGGGTTTGGGTCTAGCGGAGTGGGTTTGGTTCTAGCGGAGTGGGTTTGCATCTAGCGGAGTGGGTTTGGGTCTAGCGGAGTGTGTTTGGGTATAGCCGAATGGGTTTGGGTCTAGCCGAGTGGGTTTGGGTGTAGCGGAGTGGATTTGGGTCTAGCCGAGTGTGTTTGGGTCTAGCCGAGTGGGTTTGGGTCTAGCCGAGTGGGTTTTGGTCTAGCCGAGTGGGTTTGGGTCTAGCCGAGTGGGTTTGGCTCTACCCGAGTGGGTTTGGGTCTAGCCGAGTGGGTTTGGGTCTAGCCGAGTGGGTTTGGGTCAAGCCGAGTGGGTTTGGGTCTAGCCGAGTGGGTATGGGTCTAGCGGAGTGGGTTTGGTCTAGCCGAGTGGGTTTGGGTCTAGCCGAGTGGGTTTGGGTCTAGCGGAGTGGGTTTGGGTCTAGCCGAGTGGGTTTGGGTCTAGCCGAGTGGGTTTTGGTCTAGCCGAGCGGGTTTGGGTCTGGCCGAGTGGGTTTGGGTCTAGCCGAGTGGGTTTGGGTCTAGCCGAGTGGGTTTGGGACTAGCCGAGTGGGTTTGGCTCTAGCGGAGTGGGTTTGGGTCTAGCGGAGTGGGTTTGGGTCTAGCGGAGTGGGTTTGGGCCTAGCAGAGTGGGTTTGGGTCTCGCCGAGTGGGTTTGGGTCTAGCCGAGTGGGTTTGGGTCTAGCCGAGTGGGTTTGGGTCTAGCCGAGTGGGTTTGTGTCTAGCCGAGTGGGTTTGGGCCTAGCGGAGTGGGTTTGGGTGTAGCCGAGTGGGTTTGGGTCTAGCCGAGTGGGTTTGGGTCGAGCCGAGTGGGTTTGGGTCTAGCCGCGTGGGTTTGGGTCTAGCCGAGTGGGTAATTGTCTAGTCGAGTCAGTTTGGGTCGAGCCGAGTGGGTTTGGGTCTTGCCGAGTAGGTTTGGGTCTAGCCGAGTGGGTTTGCGTCTAGCCGAGTGGGTTTTGGTCTATCCGAGTGGGTTTGGGTCCAGCCGAGTGGGTTTGGGTCTAGCCGAGTGGGTTTGTGTCAAGCGGAGTGGGTTTGGGTCTCGCGGAGTGGGTTTGGGTCTAGCCATGTGGGTTTGGGTCTAGCGGAGTGGGTTTGGGTATAGCGGAGTGGGTTTGCGTCTAGCGGAGTGGGTGTGGGTCTAGCGGAGTGTGTTTGGGTCTAGCCGAATGGGTTTGGGTCTAGCCGAGTGGGTTTGGGTGTAGCGGAGTGGATTTGGGTCTAGCGGAGTGGGTTTGTGTCTAGCCGAGTGGGTTTGGGTCTAGCTGAGTGGGTATGGGTCTAGCCGAGTGGGTTTGGGTCTAGCCGAGTGGGTTTGGGTCTATCCGAGTGGGTTTGGGTCTAGCCGAGTGGGTTTGAGTCTAGCCGAGTGGATTTGGGTCTACCCGAGTGGGTTTGGGGCTAGCCGAGTGGGTTTGGGTCTAGCCGAGTGGGTTTGGGTCCAGCCGAGTGGGTTTGTGTCTAGCCGAGTGGGTTTGGGTCTAGTGGAGTGGGTTTGGGTCTAGCCGAGTGGGTTTGGGTCTAGCGGAGTGGGTTTGGGTCTACCGGAGTGGGTTTGGGTCTAGCGGAGTGGGTTTGGGTCTAGCGGAGTGGGGTTGGGTCTAGCCGAGTGGGTTTGGGTCTAGCCGAGTGGGTTTGGGTCTAGCGGAGTGGGTTTGGGTCTAGCCGATTGGGTTTGGGTCTAGCCGAGTGGGTTTGGGTCTAGCGGAGTGGGTTTGGGTCTAGCCGAGTGAGTTTGGGTCTAGCAGAGTGCGTTTGGGTCTAGCCTAGTGGGTTTCGGTCTAGCCGTGTGGGTTTGGGTCTAGCCGAGTGGGTTTTGGTCTAGCCGAGCGGGTTTGGGTCTGGCCGAGTGGGTTTGGGTCTAGCCGAGTGGGTTTGGGTCTAGCGGAGTGGGTTTGGGTCTAGCCGAGTGAGTTTGGGTCTAGCCGAATGGGTTTGGGCCTAGCCGAGTGGGTTTGGGTGTAGCCGAGTGAGTTTGGGTCTAGCAGAGTGCGTTTGGGTCTAGCCTAGTGGGTTTCGGTCTAGCCGTGTGGGTTTGGGTCTAGCGGAGTGGGTTTGGTTCTAGCGGAGTGGGTTTGCATCTAGCGGAGTGGGTTTGGGTCTAGCGGAGTGTGTTTGGGTCTAGCCGAATGGGTTTGGGCCTAGCCGAGTGGGTTTGGGTGTAGCGGAGTGGATTTGGGTCTAGCGGAGTGGGTTTGGGTCTAGCCGAGTGGGTTTGGGTCTCGCCGAGTGGGTTTGGGTCTAGCCGAGTGGGTTTGGGTCTAGCCGAGTGGGTTTGGGTCTAGCCGAGTGGGTTTGGGTCTAACCGAGTGGGTTTGGGTCTAGCCGAGTGGGTTTGGGTCTAGCCGAGTGGATTTGGGTCTACCCGAGTGGGTTTGGGTCTAGCCGAGTGGGTTTGGGTCTAGCCGAGTGGGTTTGGCTCTAGCCGAGTGGGTTTGGGTCTAGCGGAGTGGGTTTGGGTCTAGCGGAGTGGGTTTGGGTCTAGCCGAGTGGGTTTGGGTCTAGCGGAGTGGGTTTGGGTCTAGCGGAGTGGGTTTGGGTCCAGCCGAGTGGGTTTGGGTCTAGCCGAGTGGGTTTGGGTCTAGGCGAGTGGGTTTGGGTCTAGCCGAGTGGGTTTGGGTCTAGCCGAGTGGGTTTGGGTCTAGCCGAGTGGGTTTGGGACTAGCCGAGTGGGTTTGGCTCTAGCAGAGTGGGTTTGGGTCCAGCCGAGTGGGTTTGGGTCTAGCCGAGTGGGTTTGGGTCTAGGCGAGTGGGTTTGGGTCTAGCCGAGTGGGTTTGGGTCTAGCCGAGTGGGTTTGGGTCTAGCCGAGTGGGTTTGGGACTAGCCGAGTGGGTTTGGCTCTAGCGGAGTGGGTTTGGGTCTAGCGGAGTGGGTTTGGGTCTAGCGGAGTGGGTTTGGGCCTAGCAGAGTGGGTTTGGGTCTAGCCGAGAGGGTTTGGGTCTAGCCGAGTGGGTTTGGGTCTAGCCGAGTGGCTTTGGGTCTAGCCAAGTGGGTTTGGGTCTAGCCGAGTGGGTTTGGGCCTAGCGGAGTGGGTTTGGGTGTAGCCGTGTGGGTTTGGCTCTAGCCGAGTGGGTTTGGGTCGAGCCGAGTGGGTTTGGGTCTAGCCGCGTGGGTTTGCGTCTAGCCGAGTGGGTAATTGTCTAGTCGAGTCGGTTTGGGTCGAGCCGAGTGGGTTTGGGTCTTGCCGAGTAGGTTTGGGTCTAGCCGAGTGGGTTTGGGTCTAGCCGAGTGGGTTTGGGTCTCGCCGAGTGGGTTTGGGTCTAGACGAGTGGGTTTGGGTCTAGCGGAGTGGGTTTGGGTCTAGCCGAGTGGGTTTGGGTCTAGCTGAGTGGGTTTGGGTCTAGCCGAGTGGGTTTGGGTCTAGCCGAGTGCGTTTGGGTCTAGCCTAGTGTGTTTCGGTCTAGCCGTGTGGGTTTGGGTCCAGCGGAGTCGGTTTGGGTATAGCGGAGTGGGTTTGCGTCTAGCGGAGTGGGTTTGGGTCTAGCGGAGTGTGTTTGGGTCTAGCCGAATGGGTTTGGGTCTAGCCGAGTGGGTTTGGGTGTAGCGGAGTGGATTTGGGTCTAGCGGAGTGGGTTTGTGTCTAGCCGAGTGGGTTTGGGTCTAGCTGAGTGGGTTTGGGTCTAGCCGAGTGGGTTTGGATCTAGCCGAGTGGGTTTGGGACTAGCCGAGTGGGTTTGGGTCTAGCCGAGTGGGTTTGAGTCTAGCCGAGTGGATTTGGGTCTACCCGAGTGGGTTTGGGGATAGCCGAGTGGGTTTGGGTCTAGCCGAGTGGGTTTGGGTCTAGCCGAGTGGGTTTGTGTCTAGCCGAGTGGGTTTGGGTCTAGTGGAGTGGGTTTGGGTCTAGCCGAGTGGGTTTGGGTCTAGCGGAGTGGGTTTGTGTCTAGCGGAGTGGGTTTGGGTCTAGCGGAGTGGGTTTGGTTCTAGCGGAGTGGGGTTGGGTCTAGCCGAGTGGGTTTGAGTCTAGCCGAGTGGGTTTGGGTCTAGCCGAGTGGGTTTGGGTCTTGCCGAGTGGGTTTGGGCCTAGCGGAGTGGGTTTGGGTGTAGCCCGAGTGGGTTTGGGTCTAGCCGAGTGGGTTTGGGTCTAGCCGAGTGGGTTTGGGTCTAGCCGAGTGGGTTTGGGTCTATCCAAGTGGGTTTGGGTCTAGCGGAGTGGGTTTGGGTCTAGCCGAGTGAGTTTGGGTCTAGCCGAGTGCGTTTGGGTCTAGCCTAGTGGGTTTCGGTCTAGCCGTGTGGGTTTGGGTCTAGCGGAGTGGGTTTGGTTGTAGCGGAGTGGGTTTGCATCTAGCGGAGTGGGTTTGGGTCTAGCGGAGTGTGTTTGGGTCTAGCCGAATGGGTTTGGGTCTAGCCGAGTGTGTTTGGGTGTAGCGGAGTGGATTTGGGTCTAGTGGAGTGGGTTTGGGTCTAGCCGAGTGTGTTTGGGTGTAGCCGAGTGGGTTTGGGTCAAGCCGAGTGGGTTTGGGTCTAGCTGAGTGGGTTTGGGTACAGCCGAGTGTGTTTGGGTCTAGCCGAGTGGGTTTGGGACTAGCCGAGTGCGTTTGGGTCTAGCCTAGTGTGTTTCGGTCTAGCCGTGTGGGTTTGGGTCCAGCGGAGTCGGTTTGGGTATAGCGGAGTGGGTTTGCGTCTAGCGGAGTGGGTTTGGGTCTAGCGGAGTGTGTTTGGGTCTAGCCGAATGGGTTTGGGTCTAGCCGAGTGGGTTTGGGTGTAGCGGAGTGGATTTGGGTCTAGCGGAGTGGGTTTGTGTCTAGCCGAGTGGGTTTGGGTCTAGCTGAGTGGGTTTGGGTCTAGCCGAGTGGGTTTGGATCTAGCCGAGTGGGTTTGGGTCTAGCCGAGTGGGTTTGGGTCTAGCCGAGTGGGTTTGAGTCTAGCCGAGTGGATTTGGGTCTACCCGAGTGGGTTTGGGGATAGCCGAGTGGGTTTGGGTCTAGCCGAGTGGGTTTGGGTCTAGCCGAGTGGGTTTGTGTCTAGCCGAGTGGGTTTGGGTCTAGTGGAGTGGGTTTGGGTCTAGCCGAGTGGGTTTGGGTCTAGCGGAGTGGGTTTGGGTCTAGCGGAGTGGGTTTGGGTCTAGCGGAGTGGGTTTGGTTCTAGCGGAGTGGGGTTGGGTCTAGCCGAGTGGGTTTGAGTCTAGCCGAGTGGGTTTGGGTCTAGCCGAGTGGGTTTGGGTCTTGCCGAGTGGGTTTGGGCCTAGCGGAGTGGGTTTGGGTGTAGCCGAGTGGGTTTGGGTCTAGCCGAGTGGGTTTGGGTCTAGCCGAGTGTGTTTGGGTGTAGCGGAGTGGATTTGGGTCTAGTGGAGTGGGTTTGGGTCTAGCCGAGTGGGTTTGGGTGTAGCCGAGTGGGTTTGGGTCAAGCCGAGTGGGTTTGGGTCTAGCTGAGTGGGTTTGGGTACAGCCGAGTGTGTTTGGGTCTAGCCGAGTGGGTTTGGGACTAGCCTAGTGGGTTTGTGTCCAGCCGAGTGGGTTTGGGTCTAGCCGAATGGGTTTGGGTCTAGCCGAGTGGGTTTGGGTCTAGCCGAGTGGGTTTGGGTCTAGCCGAGTGGGTTTGGGTCTAGCGGAGTGGGTTTGGGTCTAGCCGAGTGAGTTTGGGTCTAGCCGAGTGCGTTTGGGTCTAGCCTAGTGGGTTTCGGTCTAGCCGTGTGGGTTTGGGTCTAGCGGAGTGGGTTTGGTTCTAGCGGAGTGGGTTTGCATCTAGCGGAGTGGGTTTGGGTCTAGCGGAGTGTGTTTGGGTCTAGCCGAATGTGTTTGGGTCTAGCCGAGTGGGTTTGGGTGTAGCGGAGTGGATTTGGGTCTAGCGGAGTGGGTTTGGGTCTAGCCGAGTGGGTTTGGGGCTAGCCGAGTGGGTTTGGGTCTAGCCGAGTGTGTTTGGGTCTAGCCGAGTGGGTTTGGGTCTAGCCGAGTGGGTTTGGGTCTAGCCGAGTGGGTTTGGGTCTAGCCGAGTGGGTTTGGGTCTACCCGAGTGGGTTTGGGTCTAGCCGAGTGGGTTTGGGTCTAGCCGAGTGGGTTTGGGTCAAGCCGAGTGGGTTTGGGTCTAGCCGAGTGGGTATGGGTCTAGCGGAGTGGGTTTGGGTCTAGCCGAGTGGGTTTGGGTCTAGCCGAGTGGGTTTGGGTCTAGCGGAGTGGGTTTGGGTCTAGCCGAGTGGGTTTGGGTCTAGCCGAGTGGGTTTGGGTCTAGCCGAGTGGGTTTGGGTCTAGCCGAGTGGGTTTGGGACTAGCCGAGTGGGTTTGGATCTAGCGGAGTGGGTTTGGGTCTAGCGGAGTGGGTTTGGGTCTAGCGGAGTGGGTTTGGGCCTAGCAGAATGGGTTTGGGTCTCGCCGAGTGGGTTTGGGCCTAGCGGAGTGGGTTTGGGTGTAGCCGAGTGGGTTTGGGTCGAGCCGAGTGGGTAATTGTCTAGTCGAGTGGGTTTGGGTCGAGCCGAGTGGGTTTGGGTCTTGCCGAGTAGGTTTGGGTCTAGCCGAGTGGGTTTGGGTCTAGCCGAGTGGGTTTTGGTCTTTCCGAGTGGGTTTGGGTCCAGCCGAGTGGGTTTGGGTCTAGCGGAGTGGGTTTCGGTCTAGCCGAGTGGGTTTGGGTCTAGCCGAGTGCGTTTGGGTCTAGCCTAGTGGGTTTCGGTCTAGCCGTGTGGGTTTGGGTCTAGCGGAGTGGGTTTGGGTATAGCGGAGTGGGTTTGCGTCTAGCGGAGTGGGTTTGGGTCTAGTGGAGTGGGTTTGGGTCTAGCCGAGTGGGTTTGGGTCTAGCGGAGTGGGTTTGGGTCTAGCGGAGTGGGTTTGGGTCTAGCGGAGTGGGTTTGGGTCTAGCCGAGTGGGTTTGGGTCTAGCCGAGTGTGTTTGGGTCTACCCGAGTGGGTTTGGGTCTAGCCGAGTGGGTTTGGGTCTAGCCGAGTGGGTTTGGGTCAAGCCGAGTGGGTTTGGGTCTAGCCGAGTGGGTATGGGTCTAGCGGAGTGGGTTTGGGTCTAGCCGAGTGGGTTTGGGTCTAGCCGAGTGGGTTTGGGTCTAGCGGAGTGGGTTTGGGTCTAGCCGAGTGGGTTTGGGTCTAGCCGAGTGGGTTTGGGTCTAGCCGAGTGGGTTTGGGTCTAGCCGAGTGGGTTTGGGTCTAGCCGAGTGGGTTTGGGTCTAGCCGAGTGGGTTTGGGACTAGCCGAGTGGGTTTGGCTCTAGCGGAGTGGGTTTGGGTCTAGCGGAGTGGGTTTGGGTCTAGCGGAGTGGGTTTGGGCCTAGCAGAATGGGTTTGGGTTTCGCCGAGTGGGTTTGGGTCTAGCCGAGTGGGTTTGGGTCTAGCCGAGTGGGTTTGGGTCTAGCCGAGTGGGTTTGTGTCTAGCCGAGTGGGTTTGGGCCTAGCGGAGTGGGTTTGGGTGTAGCCGAGTGGGTTTGGGTCTAGCCGAGTGGGTTTGGGTCGAGCCGAGTGGGTTTGGGTCTAGCCGCGTGGGTTTGGGTCTAGCCGAGTGGGTAATTGTCTAGTCGAGTCGGTTTGGGTCGAGCCGAGTGGGTTTGGGTCTTGCCGAGTAGGTTTGGGTCTAGCCGAGTGGGTTTGGGTCTAGCCGAGTGGGTTTTGGTCTATCCGAGTGGGTTTGGGTCCAGCCGAGTGGGTTTGGGTCTAGCGGAGTGGGTTTCGGTCTAGCCGAGTGGGTTTGGGTCTAGCCGAGTGCGTTTGGGTCTAGCCTAGTGGGTTTCGGTCTAGCCGTGTGGGTTTGGGTCTAGCAGAGTGGGTTTGGGTATAGCGGAGTGGGTTTGCATCTAGCGGAGTGGGTTTGGGTCTAGCGGAGTGTGTTTGGGTCTAGCCGAATGGGTTTGGGTCTAGCCGAGTGGGTTTGGGTGTAGCGGAGTGGATTTGGGTCTAGCGGAGTGGGTTTGTGTCTAGCCGAGTGGGTTTGGGTCTAGCTGAGTGGGTTTGGGTCTAGCCGAGTGGGTTTGGATTT
This sequence comes from Raja brachyura, assembly GCA_963514005.1. The sequence continues at coordinate 6,135,185 of OY740819.1, read as the reverse complement.
AGCCGAGTGGGTTTGTGTCTAGCCGAGTGGGTTTGGGTATAGCCGAGTGGGTTTGAGTCTAGCCGAGTGGATTTGGGTCTACCCGAGTGGGTTTGGGGCTAGCTGAGTGGGTTTGGGTCTAGCCGAGTCGGTTTGGGTCTAGCCGAGTGGGTTTGTGTCTAGCCGAGTGGGTTTGGGTCTAGTGGAGTGGGTTTGGGTCTAGCCGAGTGGGTTTGGGTCTAGCGGACTGGGTTTGGGTCTAGCGGAGTGGGTTTGGGTCTAGCGGAGTGGGTTTGGTTCTAGCGGAGTGGGGTTGGGTCTAGCCGAGTGGGTTTGAGTCTAGCCGAGTGGGTTTGGGTCTAGCCGAGTGGGTTTGGGTCTAGCCGAGTGGGTTTGGGCCTAGCGGAGTGGGTTTGGGTGTAGCCGAGTGGGTTTGGGTGTAGCCGAGTGGGTTTGGGTCTAGCCGAGTGGGTTTGGGTCTAGTCAAGTGGGTTTGGGTCTAGCGGAGTGGGTTTGGGTCTAGCCGAGTGAGTTTGGGTCTAGCCGAGTGCGTTTGGGTCTAGCCTAGTGGGTTTCGGTCTAGCCGTGTGGGTTTGGGTCTAGCGGAGTGGGTTTGGTTGTAGCGGAGTGGGTTTGCATCTAGCGGAGTGGGTTTGGGTCTAGCGGAGTGTGTTTGGGTCTAGCCGAATGGGTTTGGGTCTAGCCGAGTGGGTTTGGGTGTAGCGGAGTGGATTTGTGTCTAGCCGAGTGGGTTTGGGTGTAGCGGAGTGGATTTGGGTCCAGTGGAGTGGGTTTGGGTCTAGCCGAGTGGGTTTGGGTGTAGCCGAGTGGGTTTGGGTCTAGCCGAGTGGGTTTGGGTCTAGCTGAGTGGGTTTGGGTCTAGCCGAGTGGGTTTGGGTCTAGCCGAGTGGGTTTGGGACTAGCCTAGTGGGTTTGTGTCCAGCCGAGTGGGTTTGGGTCTAGCCGAGTGAGTTTGGGTCTAGCGGAGTGGGTTTGGTTCTAGCGGAGTGGGTTTGCATCTAGCGGAGTGTGTTTGGGTCTAGCCGAATGGGTTTGGGTCTAGCCGAGTGGGTTTGGGTGTAGCGGAGTGGATTTGGGTCTAGCGGAGTGGGTTTGGGTCTAGCCGAGTGGGTTTGGGTCTAGCCGAGTGGGTTTGGGTCTAGCCGAGTGTGTTTGGGTCTAGCCGAGTGGGTTTGGGTCTAGCCGAGTGGGTTTGGGTCTAGCCGAGTGGGTTTGGGTCTAGCCGAGTGGGTTTGGGTCTACCCGAGTGGGTTTGGGTCTAGCCGAGTGGGTTTGGGTCTAGCCGAGTGGGTTTGGGTCTAGCGGAGTGGGTTTGGGTCTAGCCGAGTGGGTTTGGGTCTAGCTGAGTGGGTTTGGGTCTAACCGAGTGGGTTTGGATTTAGCCGAGTGGGTTTGTGTCTAGCCGAGTGGGTTTGGGTATAGCCGAGTGGGTTTGAGTCTAGCCGAGTGGATTTGGGTCTACCCGAGTGGGTTTGGGGCTAGCTGAGTGGGTTTGGGTCTAGCCGAGTCGGTTTGGGTCTAGCCGAGTGGGTTTGTGTCTAGCCGAGTGGGTTTGGGTCTAGTGGAGTGGGTTTGGGTCTAGCCGAGTGGGTTTGGGTCTAGCGGACTGGGTTTGGGTCTAGCGGAGTGGGTTTGGGTCTAGCGGAGTGGGTTTGGTTCTAGCGGAGTGGGGTTGGGTCTAGCCGAGTGGGTTTGAGTCTAGCCGAGTGGGTTTGGGTCTAGCCGAGTGGGTTTGGGTCTAGCCGAGTGGGTTTGGGCCTAGCGGAGTGGGTTTGGGTGTAGCCGAGTGGGTTTGGGTGTAGCCGAGTGGGTTTGGGTCTAGCCGAGTGGGTTTGGGTCTAGTCAAGTGGGTTTGGGTCTAGCGGAGTGGGTTTGGGTCTAGCCGAGTGAGTTTGGGTCTAGCCGAGTGCGTTTGGGTCTAGCCTAGTGGGTTTCGGTCTAGCCGTGTGGGTTTGGGTCTAGCGGAGTGGGTTTGGTTGTAGCGGAGTGGGTTTGCATCTAGCGGAGTGGGTTTGGGTCTAGCGGAGTGTGTTTGGGTCTAGCCGAATGGGTTTGGGTCTAGCCGAGTGGGTTTGGGTGTAGCGGAGTGGATTTGTGTCTAGCCGAGTGGGTTTGGGTGTAGCGGAGTGGATTTGGGTCCAGTGGAGTGGGTTTGGGTCTAGCCGAGTGGGTTTGGGTGTAGCCGAGTGGGTTTGGGTCTAGCCGAGTGGGTTTGGGTCTAGCTGAGTGGGTTTGGGTCTAGCCGAGTGGGTTTGGGTCTAGCCGAGTGGGTTTGGGACTAGCCTAGTGGGTTTGTGTCCAGCCGAGTGGGTTTGGGTCTAGCCGAGTGAGTTTGGGTCTAGCGGAGTGGGTTTGGTTCTAGCGGAGTGGGTTTGCATCTAGCGGAGTGTGTTTGGGTCTAGCCGAATGGGTTTGGGTCTAGCCGAGTGGGTTTGGGTGTAGCGGAGTGGATTTGGGTCTAGCGGAGTGGGTTTGGGTCTAGCCGAGTGGGTTTGGGTCTAGCCGAGTGGGTTTGGGTCTAGCCGAGTGTGTTTGGGTCTAGCCGAGTGGGTTTGGGTCTAGCCGAGTGGGTTTGGGTCTAGCCGAGTGGGTTTGGGTCTAGCCGAGTGGGTTTGGGTCTACCCGAGTGGGTTTGGGTCTAGCCGAGTGGGTTTGGGTCTAGCCGAGTGGGTTTGGGTCTAGCCGAGTGGGTTTGGGTCTAGCCGAGTGGGTTTGGGTCTAGCCGAGTGGGTTTGGGACTAGCCGAGTGGGTTTGGCTCTAGCGGAGTGGGTTTGGGTCTAGCGGAGTGGGTTTGGGTCTAGCGGAGTGGGTTTGGGCCTAGCAGAATGGGTTTGGGTCTCGCCGAGTGGGTTTGGGTCTAGCCGAGTGGGTTTGGGTCTAGCCGAGTGGGTTTGGGTCTAGCCGAGTGGGTTTGTGTCTAGCCGAGTGGGTTTGGGCCTAGCGGAGTGGGTTTGGGTGTAGCCGAGTGGGTTTGGGTCTAGCCGAGTGGGTTTGGGTCGAGCCGAGTGGCTTTGGGTCTAGCCGCGTGGGTTTGGGTCTAGCCGAGTGGGTAATTGTCTAGTCGAGTCAGTTTGGGTCGAGCCGAGTGGGTTTGGGTCTTGCCGAGTAGGTTTGGGTCTAGCCGAGTGGGTTTGGGTCTAGCCGAGTGGGTTTTGGTCTATCCGAGTGGGTTTGGGTCCAGCCGAGTGGGTTTGGGTCTAGCGGAGTGGGTTTCGGTCTAGCCGAGTGGGTTTGGGTCTAGCCGAGTGCGTTTGGGTCTAGCCTAGTGGGTTTCGGTCTAGCCGTGTGGGTTTCGGTCTAGCAGAGTGGGTTTGGGTATAGCGGAGTGGGTTTGCGTCTAGCGGAGTGGGTTTGGGTCTAGCGGAGTGTGTTTGGGTCTAGCCGAATGGGTTTGGGTCTAGCCGAGTGGGTTTGGGTGTAGCGGAGTGGATTTGGGTCTAGCGGAGTGGGTTTGTGTCTAGCCGAGTGGGTTTGGGTCTAGCTGAGTGGGTTTGGGTCTAGCCGAGTGGGTTTGGATCTAGCCGAGTGGGTTTGTGTCTAGCCGAGTGGGTTTGGGTATAGCCGAGTGGGTTTGAGTCTAGCCGAGTGGATTTGGGTCTACCCGAGTGGGTTTGGGGCTAGCTGAGTGGGTTTGGGTCTAGCCGAGTGGGTTTGGGTCTAGCCGAGTGGGTTTGTGTCTAGCCGAGTGGGTTTGGGTCTAGTGGAGTGGGTTTGGGTCTAGCCGAGTGGGTTTGGGTCTAGCGGACTGGGTTTGGGTCTAGCGGAGTGGGTTTGGGTCTAGCGGAGTGGGTTTGGTTCTAGCGGAGTGGGGTTGGGTCTAGCCGAGTGGGTTTGAGTCTAGCCGAGTGGGTTTGGGTCTAGCCGAGTGGGTTTGGGTCTAGCCGAGTGGGTTTGGGCCTAGCGGAGTGGGTTTGGGTGTAGCCGAGTGGGTTTGGGTGTAGCCGAGTGGGTTTGGGTCTAGCCGAGTGGGTTTGGGTCTAGCCGAGTGGGTTTGGGTCTAGTCAAGTGGGTTTGGGTCTAGCGGAGTGGGTTTGGGTCTAGCCGAGTGAGTTTGGGTCTAGCCGAGTGCGTTTGGGTCTAGCCTAGTGGGTTTCGGTCTAACCGTGTGGGTTTGGGTCTAGCGGAGTGGGTTTGGTTGTAGCCGAATGGGTTTGGGTCTAGCCGAGTGGGTTTGGGTGTAGCGGAGTGGATTTGGGTCTAGCCGAGTGGGTTTGGGTGTAGCGGAGTGGATTTGGGTCCAGTGGAGTGGGTTTGGGTCTAGCCGAGTGGGTTTGGGTGTAGCCGAGTGGGTTTGGGTCTAGCCGAGTGGGTTTGGGTCTAGCTGAGTGGGTTTGGGTCTAGCCGAGTGGGTTTGGGTCTAGCCAAGTGGGTTTGGGACTAGCCTAGTGGGTTTGTGTCCAGCCGAGTGGGTTTGGGTCTAGCCGAGTGAGTTTGGGTCTAGCCGAGTGCGTTTGGGTCTAGACTAGTGGGTTTCGGTCTAGCCGTGTGGGTTTGGGTCTAGCGGAGTGGGTTTGGTTCTAGCGGAGTGGGTTTGCATCTAGCGGAGTGGGTTTGGGTCTAGCGGAGTGTGTTTGGGTCTAGCCGAATGGGTTTGGGTCTAGCCGAGTGGGTTTGGGTGTAGCGGAGTGGATTTGGGTCTAGCGGAGTGTGTTTGGGTCGAGCCGAGTGGGTTTGGGTCTAGCCGAGTGGGTTTGGGTCTAGCCGAGTGGGTTTGGGTCTAGCCGAGTGGGTTTGGGTCTACCCGAGTGGGTTTGGGTCTAGCCGAGTGGGTTTGGGTCTAGCCGAGTGGGTTTGGGTCTAGCCGAGTGGGTTTGTGTCTAGCCGAGTGGGTTTGGGTCTAGTGGAGTGGGTTTGGGTCTAGCCGAGTGGGTTTGGGTCTAGCGGACTGGGTTTGTGTCTAGCGGAGTGGGTTTGGGTCTAGCGGAGTGGGTTTGGTTCTAGCGGAGTGGGGTTGGGTCTAGCCGAGTGGGTTTGAGTCTAGCCGAGTGGGTTTGGGTCTAGCCGAGTGGGTTTGGGTCTAGCCGAGTGGGTTTGGGCCTAGCGGAGTGGGTTTGGGTGTAGCCGAGTGGGTTTGGGTGTAGCCGAGTGGGTTTGGGTCTAGCCGAGTGGGTTTGGGTCTAGCCGAGTGGGTTTGGGTCTAGTCAAGTGGGTTTGGGTCTAGCGGAGTGGGTTTGGGTCTAGCCGAGTGAGTTTGGGTCTAGCCGAGTGCGTTTGGGTCTAGCCTAGTGGGTTTCGGTCTAGCCGTGTGGGTTTGGGTCTAGCGGAGTGGGTTTGGTTGTAGCGGAGTGGGTTTGCATCTAGCGGAGTGGGTTTGGGTCTAGCGGAGTGTGTTTGGGTCTAGCCGAATGGGTTTGGGTCTAGCCGAGTGGGTTTGGGTGTAGCGGAGTGGATTTGTGTCTAGCCGAGTGGGTTTGGGTGTAGCGGAGTGGATTTGGGTCCAGTGGAGTGGGTTTGGGTCTAGCCGAGTGGGTTTGGGTGTAGCCGAGTGGGTTTGGGTCTAGCCGAGTGGGTTTGGGTCTAGCTGAGTGGGTTTGGGTCTAGCCAAGTGGGTTTGGGTCTAGCCGAGTGGGTTTGGGACTAGCCTAGTGGGTTTGTGTCCAGCCGAGTGGGTTTGGGTCTAGCCGAGTGAGTTTGGGTCTAGCGGAGTGGGTTTGGTTCTAGCGGAGTGGGTTTGCATCTAGCGGAGTGGGTTTGGGTCTAGCGGAGTGTGTTTGGGTCTAGCCGAATGGGTTTGGGTCTAGCCGAGTGGGTTTGGGTGTAGCGGAGTGGATTTGGGTCTAGCGGAGTGGGTTTGGGTCTAGCCGAGTGGGTTTGGGTCTAGCCGAGTGGGTTTGGGTCTAGCCGAGTGTGTTTGGGTCTAGCCGAGTGGGTTTGGGTCTAGCCGAGTGGGTTTGGGTCTAGCCGAGTGGGTTTGGGTCTAGCCGAGTGGGTTTGGGTCTACCCGAGTGGGTTTGGGTCTAGCCGAGTGGGTTTGGGTCTAGCCGAGTGGGTTTGGGTCAAGCCGAGTGGGTTTGGGTCTAGCCGAGTGGGTATGGGTCTAGCGGAGTGGGTTTGGGTCTAGCCGAGTGGGTTTGGGTCTAGCCGAGTGGGTTTGGGTCTAGCGGAGTGGGTTTGGGTCTAGCCGAGTGGGTTTGGGTCTAGCCGAGTGGGTTTGGGTCTAGCCGAGTGGGTTTGGGTCTAGCCGAGTGGGTTTGGGTCTAGCCGAGTGGGTTTGGGTCTAGCCGAGTGGGTTTGGGACTAGCCGAGTGGGTTTGGCTCTAGCGGAGTGGGTTTGGGTCTAGCGGAGTGGGTTTGGGTCTAGCCGAGTGGGTTTGGGCCTAGCAGAATGGGTTTGGGTCTCGCCGAGTGGGTTTGGGTCTAGCCGAGTGGGTTTGGGTCTAGCCGAGTGGGTTTGGGTCTAGCCGAGTGGGTTTGTGTCTAGCCGAGTGGGTTTGGGCCTAGCGGAGTGGGTTTGGGTGTAGCCGAGCGGGTTTGGGTCTAGCCGAGTGGGTTTGGGTCGAGCCGAGTGGGTTTGGGTCTAGCCGCGTGGGTTTGGGTCTAGCCGAGTGGGTAATTGTCTAGTCGAGTCGGTTTGGCTCGAGCCGAGTGGGTTTGGGTCTTGCCGAGTAGGTTTGGGTCTAGCCGAGTGGGTTTGGGTCCAGCCGAGTGGGTTTTGGTCTATCCGAGTGGGTTTGGGTCCAGCCGAGTGGGTTTGGGTCTAGCGGAGTGGGTTTCGGTCTAGCCGAGTGGGTTTGGGTCTAGCCGAGTGCGTTTGGGTCTAGCCTAGTGGGTTTCGGTCTAGCCGTGTGGGTTTGGGTCTAGCAGAGTGGGTTTGGGTATAGCGGAGTGGGTTTGCGTCTAGCGGAGTGGGTTTGGGTCTAGCGGAGTGTGTTTGGGTCTAGCCGAATGGGTTTGGGTCTAGCCGAGTGGGTTTGGGTGTAGCGGAGTGGATTTGGGTCTAGCGGAGTGGGTTTGTGTCTAGCCGAGTGGGTTTGGGTCTAGCTGAGTGGGTTTGGGTCTAGCCGAGTGGGTTTGGATCTAGCCGAGTGGGTTTGTGTCTAGCCGAGTGGGTTTGGGTATAGCCGAGTGGGTTTGAGTCTAGCCGAGTGGATTTGGGTCTACCCGAGTGGGTTTGGGGCTAGCTGAGTGGGTTTGGGTCTAGCCGAGTGGGTTTGGGTCTAGCCGAGTGGGTTTGTGTCTAGCCGAGTGGGTTTGGGTCTAGTGGAGTGGGTTTGGGTCTAGCCGAGTGGGTTTGGGTCTAGCGGACTGGGTTTGGGTCTAGCGGAGTGGGTTTGGGTCTAGCGGAGTGGGTTTGGTTCTAGCGGAGTGGGGTTGGGTCTAGCCGAGTGGGTTTGAGTCTAGCCGAGTGGGTTTGGGTCTAGCCGAGTGGGTTTGGGTCTAGCCGAGTGGGTTTGGTCCTAGCGGAGTGGGTTTGGGTGTAGCCGAGTGGGTTTGGGTGTAGCCGAGTGGGTTTGGGTCTAGCCGAGTGGGTTTGGGTCTAGCCGAGTGGGTTTGGGTCTAGTCAAGTGGGTTTGGGTCTAGCGGAGTGGGTTTGGGTCTAGCCGAGTGAGTTTGGGTCTAGCCGAGTGCGTTTGGGTCTAGCCTAGTGGGTTTCGGTCTAGCCGTGTGGGTTTGGGTCTAGCGGAGTGGGTTTGGTTGTAGCGGAGTGGGTTTGCATCTAGCGGAGTGGGTTTGGGTCTAGCGGAGTGTGTTTGGGTCTAGCCGAATGGGTTTGGGTCTAGCCGAGTGGGTTTGGGTGTAGCGGAGTGGATTTGGGTCTAGCCGAGTGGGTTTGGGTGTAGCGGAGTGGATTTGGGTCCAGTGGAGTGGGTTTGGGTCTGGCCGAGTGGGTTTGGGTGTAGCCGAGTGGGTTTGGGTCTAGCCGAGTGGGTTTGGGTCTAGCTGAGTGGGTTTGGGTCTAGCCGAGTGGGTTTGGGTCTAGCCGAGTGGGTTTGGGACTAGCCTAGTGGGTTTGTGTCCAGCCGAGTGGGTTTGGGTCTAGCCGAGTGAGTTTGGGTCTAGCCGAGTGCGTTTGGGTCTAGCCTAGTGGGTTTCGGTCTAGCCGTGTGGGTTTGGGTCTAGCGGAGTGGGTTTGGTTCTAGCGGAGTGGGTTTGCATCTAGCGGAGTGGGTTTGGGTCTAGCGGAGTGTGTTTGGGTCTAGCCGAATGGGTTTGGGTCTAGCCGAGTGGGTTTGGGTGTAGCGGAGTGGATTTGGGTCTAGCGGAGTGTGTTTGGGTCTAGCCGAGTGGGTTTGGGTCTAGCCGAGTGGGTTTGGGTCTAGCCGAGTGGGTTTGGGTCTAGCCGAGTGGGTTTGGGTCTACCCGAGTGGGTTTGGGTCTAGCCGAGTGGGTTTGGGTCTAGCCGAGTGGGTTTGGGTCAAGCCGATTGGGCTTGGGTCTAGCCGAGTGGGTATGGGTCTAGCAGAGTGGGTTTGGGTCTAGCCGAGTGGGTTTGGGTCTAGCCGAGTGGGTTTGGGTCTAGCGGAGTGGGTTTGGGTCTAGCCGAGTGGGTTTGGGTCTAGCCGAGTGGGTTTGGGTCTAGCCGAGTGGGTTTGGGTCTAGCCGAGTGGGTTTGGGTCTAGCCGAGTGGGTTTGGGTCTAGCCGAGTGGGTTTGGGACTAGCCGAGTGGGTTTGGCTCTAGCGGAGTGGGTTTGGGTCTAGCGGATTGGGTTTGGGTCTAGCGGAGTGGGTTTGGGCCTAGCAGAATGGGTTTGGGTCTCGCCGAGTGGGTTTGGGTCTAGCCGAGTGGGTTTGGGTCTAGCCGAGTGGGTTTGGGTCTGGCAGAGTGGGTTTGTGTCTAGCCGAGTGGGTTTGGGCCTAGCGGAGTGGGTTTGGGTGTAGCCGAGTGGGTTTGGGTCTAGCCGAGTGGGTTTGGGTCGAGCCGAGTGGGTTTGGGTCTAGCCGCGTGGGTTTGGGTCTAGCCGAGTGGGTAATTGTCTAGTCGAGTCGGTTTGGGTCGAGCCGAGTGGGTTTGGGTCTTGCCGAGTAGGTTTGGGTCTAGCCGAGTGGGTTTGGGTCTAGCCGAGTGGGTTTTGGTCTATCCGAGTGGGTTTGGGTCCAGCCGAGTGGGTTTGGGTCTAGCCGAGTGGGTTTGTGTCTAGCGGAGTGGGTTTGGGTCTCGCGGAGTGGGTTTGGGTCTAGCGGAGTGGGTTTGGGTTTAGCCGTGTGGGTTTGGGTCTAGCGGAGTGGATTTGGGTATAGCGGAGTGGGTTTGCGTCTAGCGGAGTGGGTTTGGGTCTAGCCAAGTGGGTTTGGGTCTAGCCGAGTGGGTTTGGGTGTAGTGGAGTGGGTTTGGGTCTAGCCGAGTGGGTTTGGGTCTCGCGGAGTGGGTTTGGGTCTAGCGGAGTGGGTTTGGGTCTAGCCGAGTGGGTTTGGGTGTAGCCGAGTGGGGTTGGGTCTAGCCGAGTGGGTTTGGGTCTAGCCGAGTGGGTTTGGGCCTAGCGGAGTGGGTTTGGGTGTAGCCGAGTGGGTTTGGGTCTAGCCGAGTGGGTTTGGGTCTAGCCGATTGGGTTTGGGTCTAGCCGAGTGGGTTTGGGTCTAGCGGAGTGGGTTTGGGTCTAGCCGAGTGAGTTTGGGTCTAGCCGAGTGCGTTTGGGTCTTGCCTAGTGGGTTTCGGTCTAGCCGTGTGGGTTTGGGTCTAGCGGAGTGGGTTTGGTTCTAGCGGAGTGGGTTTGCATCTAGCGGAGTGGGTTTGGGTCTAGCGGAGTGTGTTTGGGACTAGCCAAATGGGTTTGGGCCTAGCCGAGTGGGTTTGGGTGTAGCGGAGTGGATTTGGGTCTAGCAGAGTGGGTTTGGGTCTAGCCGAGTGGGTTTGGGTCTAGCCGAGTGGGTTTGGGTCTAGCCGAGTGGGTTTGGGTTTAGCCGAGTGGGTTTGGGTCTAGCCGAGTGGGTTTGGGTCTAGCCGAGTGGGTTTGGGTCAAGCCGAGTGGCTTTGGGTCTACCCGAGTGGGTTTGGGTCTAGCCGAGTGGGTTTGGGTCTAGCCGAGTGGGTTTGGGTCTAGCCGAGTGGGTTTGGGTCTAGCGGAGTGGGTTTGGGTCTAGCGGAGTGGGTTTGGGTCTAGCCGAGTGGGTTTGGGTCTAGCGGAGTGGGTTTGGGTCTAGCGGAGTGTGTTTGGGTCTAGCCGAGTGGGTTTGGGTCTAGCCGAGTGGGTTTGGGTCTAGGCGAGTGGGTTTGGGTCTAGCCGAGTGGGTTTGGGTCTAGCCGAGTGGGTTTGGGTCTAGCCGAGTGGGTTTGGGACTAGCCAAGTGGGTTTGGCTCTAGCGGAGTGGGTTTGGGTCTAGCGGAGTGGGTTTGGGTCTAGCGGAGTGGGTTTGGGCCTAGCAGAGTGGGTTTGGGTCTAGCCGAGAGGGTTTGGGTCTAGCCGAGTGGGTTTGGGTCTAGCCGAGTGGGTTTGCGTCTAGCCAAGTGGGTTTGGGTCTAGCCGAGTGGGTTTGGGCCTAGCGGAGTGGGTTTGGGTGTAGCAGTGTGGGTTTGGGTCTATCCGAGTGGGTTTGGGTCGAGCCGAGTGGGTTTGGGTCTAGCCGCGTGGGTTTGGGTCTAGCCGAGTGGGTAATTGTCTAGTCGAGTCGGTTTGGGTCGAGCCGAGTGGGTTTGGGTCTAGCCGAGTGGGTTTGGGTCTAGCCGAGTGGGTTTGGGTCTCGCCGAGTGGGTTTGGGTCTAGCCGAGTGGGTTTGGATCTAGTGGAGTGGGTTTCGGTCTAGCCGAGTGGGTTTGGGTCTAGCTGAGTGGGTTTGGGTCTAGCCGAGTGGGTTTGGGTCTAGCCGAGTGCGTTTGGGTCTAGCCTAGTGGGTTTCGGTCTAGCCGTGTGGGTTTGGGTCTAGCGGAGTGGGTTTGGGTATAGCGGAGTGGGTTTGCGTCTAGCGGAGTGGGTTTGGGTCTAGCTGAGTGGGTTTGGGTCTAGCCGAGTGGGTTTGAGTCTAGCCGAGTGGATTTGGGTCTACCCGAGTGGGTTTGGGGCTAGCCGAGTGGGTTTGGGTCTAGCCGAGTGGGTTTGGGTCTAGCTGAGTGGGTTTGTGTCTAGCCGAGTGGGTTTGGGTCTAGTGGAGTGGGTTTGGGTCTAGCCGAGTGGGTTTTTGTCTAGCGGAGTGGGTTTGGGTCTAGCGGAGTGGGTTTGGGTCTAGCGGAGTGGGTTTGTTTCTAGCGGAGTGGGGTTGGGTCTAGCCGAGTGGGTTTGAGTCTAGCCGAGTGGGTTTGGGTCTAGCCGAGTGGGTTTGGGTCTAGCCGAGTGGGTTTGGGCCTAGCGGAGTGGGTTTGGGTGTAGCCGAGTGGGTTTGGGTCTAGCCGAGTGGATTTGGGTCTACCCGAGTGGGTTTGGGTCTAGCCGAGTGGGTTTTTGTCTAGCCGAGTGGGTTTGGGTCTAGCCGAGTGGGTTTGGGTCTAGCCGAGTGGGTTTGGGTCTAGCGGAGTGGGTTTGGGTCTAGCCGAGTGGGTTTGGGTCTAGCCGAGTGGGTTTGGGTCTAGCCGAGTGGGTTTCGGTCTAGCCGAGTGGGTTTGGGTCTAGCCGAGTGGGTTTGGGTCTAGCCGAGTGGGTTTGGGTCTAGCCGAGTGGGTTTGGGCGTAGCGGAGTGGGTTTGGGTGCAACCGAGTGGGTTTGGGTCTAGCCGAGTGGGTTTGGGTCGAGCCGAGTGGGTTTGGGTCTAGCCGCGTGGGTTTGGGTCTAGCCGAGTGGGTAATCGTCTAGTCTAGTCGGTTTTGGTCGAGCCGAGTGTGTTTGGGTCTTGCCGAGTAGGTTTGGGTCTAGCCGAGTGGGTTTGGGTCTAGCCAAGTGGGTTTTGGTCTATCCGAGTGGGTTTGGGTCCAGCCGAGTGGGTTTGGGTCTAGCCGAGTGGGTTTGGGTCTAGCCGAGTGGGTTTGTGTCTAGCGGAGTGGGTTTGGGTCTCGCGGTGTGGGTTTGGTTCTAGCGGAGTGGGTTTGGGTCTAGCCGAGTGGGTTTGGGTCTAGCCGAGTGGGTTTGGGTCTAGCCGAGTGGGTTTGGGTCTAGCCGAGTGCGTTTGGGTCTAGCCTAGTGGGTTTCGGTCTAGCCGTGTGGGTTTGGGTCTAGCGGAGTGGGTTTGGGTATAGCGGAGTGGGTTTGCGTCTAGCGGAGTGGGTTTGGGTCTAGCTGAGTGGGTTTGGGTCTAGCCGAGTGGGTTTGAGTCTAGCCGAGTGGATTTGGGTCTACCCGAGTGGGTTTGGGGCTAGCCGAGTGGGTTTGGGTCTAGCCGAGTGGGTTTGGGTCTAGCTGAGTGGGGTTGTGTCTAGCCGAGTGGGTTTGGGTCTAGTGGAGTGGGTTTGGGTCTAGCCGAGTGGGTTTTTGTCTAGCGGAGTGGGTTTGGGTCTAGCGGAGTGGGTTTGGGTCTAGCGGAGTGGGTTTGGTTCTAGCGGAGTGGGGTTGGGTCTAGCCGAGTGGGTTTGAGTCTAGCCGAGTGGGTTTGGGTCTAGCCGAGTGGGTTTGGGTCTAGCCGAGTGGGTTTGGGTCTAGCCAAGTGGGTTTGGGTCTAGCGGAGTGGGTTTGGGTCTAGCCGAGTGAGTTTGGGTCTAGCCGAGTGCGTTTGGGTCTAGCCTAGTGGGTTTCGGTCTAGCCGTGTGGGTTTGGGTCTAGCGGAGTGGGTTTGGTTGTAGCGGAGTGGGTTTGCATCTAGCAGAGTGGGTTTGGGTCTAGCGGAGTGTGTTTGGGTCTAGCCGAATGGGTTTGGGTCTAGCCGAGTGGGTTTGGGTGTAGCGGAGTGGATTTGGGTCTAGTGGAGTGGGTTTGGGTCGAGCCGAGTGGGTTTGGGTCTAGCCGAGTGGGTTTGGGTCTAGCCGAGTGGGTTTGGGTCTAGCCGAGTGGGTTTGGGTCTAGCCGAGTGGGTTTGGGTCTAGCCGAGTGGATTTGGGTCTACCCGAGTGGGTTTGGGTCTAGCCGAGTGGGTTTGGGTCTAGCCGAGTGGGTTTGGGTCTAGCCGAGTGGGTTTGGGTCTAGCCGAGTGGGTTTGGGTCTAGCGGAGTGGGTTTGGGTCTAGCCGAGTGGGTTTGGGTCTAGCCGAGTGGGTTTGGGTCTAGCCGAGTGGGTTTCGGTCTAGCCGAGTGGGTTTGGGACTAGCCGAGTGGGTTTGGCTCTAGCGGAGTGGGTTTGAGTCTAGCGGAGTGGGTTTGGGTCTAGCGGAGTGGGTTTGGGCCTAGCCGAGTGGGTTTGGGTCTAGCCGAGTGGGTTTGGGTCTAGCCGAGTGGGTTTGGGTCTAGCCGAGTGGGTTTGGGTCTAGCCGAGTGGGTTTGGGTCTAGCCGAGTGGGTTTGGGCGTAGCGGAGTGGGTTTGGGTGCAACCGAGTGGGTTTGGGTCTAGCCGAGTGGGTTTGGGTCGAGCCGAGTGGGTTTGGGTCTAGCCGCGTGGGTTTGGGTCTAGCCGAGTGGGTAATCGTCTAGTCGAGTCGGTTTTGGTCGAGCCGAGTGTGTTTGGGTCTTGCCGAGTAGGTTTGGGTCTAGCCGAGTGGGTTTGGGTCTAGCCAAGTGGGTTTTGGTCTATCCGAGTGGGTTTGGGTCCAGCCGAGTGGGTTTGGGTCTAGCCGAGTGGGTTTGGGTCTAGCCGAGTGGGTTTGTGTCTAGCGGAGTGGGTTTGGGTCTCGCGGAGTGGGTTTGGTTCTAGCGGAGTGGGTTTGGGTCTAGCCGAGTGGGTTTGGGTCTAGCCGAGTGGGTTTGGGTCTATCCAAGTGGGTTTGGGTCCAGCCGAGTGGGTTTGGGTCTAGCCGAGTGGGTTTGGGTCCAGCCGTGTGGGTTTGGGTCCAGCCGAGTGGGTTTGGGTCTAGGGGAGTGATTTTGGGTGTAGCCGAGTGGGTCAGGGTCTATCCGATTGGGTTTGGGTCTAGCCGAGTGAGTTTGGGTCAAGCCGAGTGGGTTTGGGTCGAGCGGAGTGTGTTTGGGTCTAGCCGAATGGGTTTGGGTCTAGCCGAGTGGGTTTGGGTGTAGCGGAGTGGATTTGGGTCTAGTGGAGTGGGTTTGGGTCGAGCCGAGTGGGTTTGGGTCTAGCCGAGTGGGTTTGGGTCTAGCCGAGTGGGTTTGGGTCTAGCCGAGTGGGTTTGGGTCTAGCCGAGTGGGTTTGGGTCTAGCCGAGTGGATTTGGGTCTACCCGAGTGGGTTTGGGTCTAGCCGAGTGGGTTTGGGTCTAGCCGAGTGGGTTTGGGTCTAGCCGAGTGGGTTTGGGTCTAGCCGAGTGGGTTTGGGTCTAGCGGAGTGGGTTTGGGTCTAGCCGAGTGGGTTTGGGTCTAGCCGAGTGGGTTTGGGTCTAGCCGAGTGGGTTTCAGTCTAGCCGAGTGGGTTTGGGACTAGCCGAGTGGGTTTGGCTCTAGCGGAGTGGGTTTGAGTCTAGCGGAGTGGGTTTGGGTCTAGCGGAGTGGGTTTGGGCCTAGCCGAGTGGGTTTGGGTCTAGCCGAGTGGGTTTGGGTCTAGCCGAGTGGGTTTGGGTCTAGCCGAGTGGGTTTGGGTCTAGCCGAGTGGGTTTGGGTCTAGCCGAGTGGGTTTGGGCGTAGCGGAGTGGGTTTGGGTGCAACCGAGTGGGTTTGGGTCTAGCCGAGTGGGTTTGGGTCGAGCCGAGTGGGTTTGGGTCTAGCCGCGTGGGTTTGGGTCTAGCCGAGTGGGTAATCGTCTAGTCGAGTCGGTTTTGGTCGAGCCGAGTGTGTTTGGGTCTTGCCGAGTAGGTTTGGGTCTAGCCGAGTGGGTTTGGGTCTAGCCAAGTGGGTTTTGGTCTATCCGAGTGGGTTTGGGTCCAGCCGAGTGGGTTTGGGTCTAGCCGAGTGGGTTTGGGTCTAGCCGAGTGGGTTTGTGTCTAGCGGAGTGGGTTTGGGTCTCGCGGAGTGGGTTTGGTTCTAGCGGAGTGGGTTTGGGTCTAGCCGAGTGGGTTTGGGTCTAGCCGAGTGGGTTTGGGTCTATCCAAGTGGGTTTGGGTCCAGCCGAGTGGGTTTGGGTCTAGCCGAGTGGGTTTGGGTCCAGCCGTGTGGGTTTGGGTCCAGCCGAGTGGGTTTGGGTCTAGGGGAGTGATTTTGGGTGTAGCCGAGTGGGTCAGGGTCTATCCGATTGGGTTTGGGTCTAGCCGAGTGAGTTTGGGTCAAGCCGAGTGGGTTTGGGTCGAGCCGAGTGGGTTTGGGTCTAGCCGCGTGGGTTTGGGTCTAGCCGAGTGGGTTTGGGACTAGCCGAGTGGGTTTGGGTCTAGCCGAGTGGGTTTGGGTCTAGCGGAGTGGGTTTGGGTCTAGCCGAGTGGGTTTGGGTCTAGCTGAGTGGGTTTGGGTCTAGCCGAGTGGGTTTGGGTCTAGCCGAGTGCGTTTGGGTCTAGCCTAGAGGGTTTCGGTCTAGCCGTGTGGGTTTGGCTCTAGCCGAGTGGGTTTGGGTATAGCGGAGTGGGTTTGCGTCTAGCGGAGTGGGTTTGGGTCTAGCGGAGTGTGTTTGGGTCTAGCCGAATGGGTTTGGGTCTAGCCGACTGGGTTTGGGTGTAGCGGAGTGGATTTGGGTCTAGCGGAGTGGGTTTGTGTCTAGCCGAGTGGGTTTGGGTCTAGCTGAGTGGGTTTGGGTCTAGCCGACTGTGTTTGGGTCTAACCGAGTGGGTTTGGGTCTAGCCGAGTGGGTTTGAGTCTAGCCGAGTGGATTTGGATCTACCCGAGTGGGTTTGGGGCTAGCCGAGTGGGTTTGGGTCTAGCCGAGTGGGTTTGGGTCTAGCCGAGTGGGTTTGTGTCTAGCCGAGTGGGTTTTGGTCTAGTGGAGTGGGTTTGGGTCTAGCCGAGAGGGTTTGGGTCTAGCGGAGTGGGTTTGGGTCTAGCGGAGTGGGTTTGGGTCTAGCGGAGTGGGTTTGGGTCTAGCGGAGTGGGGTTGGGTCTAGCCGAGGGGGTTTGGGTCTAGCCGAGTGGGTTTGGGTCTAGCCGAGTGGGTTTGGGTCTAGCCGAGTGGGTTTGGGCCAAGCGGAGTGGGTTTGGGTGTAGCCGATTGGGTTTGGGTCTAGCCGAGTTGGTTTGGGTCGAGCCGAGTGGGTTTGGGTCTAGCCGCGTGGGTTTGGGTCTAGCCGAGTGGGTAATCATCTAGTCGAGTCGGTTTGGGTCGAGCCGAGTGGGTTTGGGTCTTGCCGAGTGGGTTTGGGTCTAGCCGAGTGGGTTTGGGTCTAGCCGAGTGGGTTTTGTTCTATCCATTGGGTTTGGGTCCAGCCGAGTGGGTTTGGGTCTAGCCAAGTGGGTTTGTGTCTAGCGGAGTGGGTTTGGGTCTAGCGGAGTGGGTTTGGGTCTAGCGGAGTGGGTTTGGGTCTAGCCGAGTGTGTTTGGGTCTCGCCAAGTGGGTTTGGGTCTATCCGAGTGGGTTTGGGTCTAGCCGAGTGGGTTTGGGCCAAGCGGAGTGGGTTTGGGTGTAGCCGATTGGGTTTGGGTCTAGCCGAGTTGGTTTGGGTCGAGCCGAGTGGGTTTGGGTCTAGCCGCGTGGGTTTGGGTCTAGCCGAGTGGGTAATCATCTAGTCGAGTCGGTTTGGGTCGAGCCGAGTGGGTTTGGGTCTTGCCGAGTGGGTTTGGGTCTAGCCGAGTGGGTTTGGGTCTAGCCGAGTGGGTTTTGTTCTATCCATTGGGTTTGGGTCCAGCCGAGTGGGTTTGGGTCTAGCCGAGTGGGTTTGTGTCTAGCGGAGTGGGTTTGGGTCTAGCGGAGTGGGTTTGGGTCTAGCGGAGTGGGTTTGGGTCTAGCCGAGTGTGTTTGGGTCTCGCCGAGTGGGTTTGGGTCTATCCGAGTGGGTTTGGGTCCAGCCGAGTGGGTTTGGGTCCAGCCGAGTGGGTTTGGGTCCAGCCGTGTGGGTTTGGGTCCAGCCGAGTGGGTTTGGGTCTAGTGGAGTGATTTTGGGTGTAGCCGAGTGGGTCAGGGTCTAGCCGAGTGGGTTTGGGTCTAGCCGAGTGGGTTTGGGTCAAGCCGAGTGGGTTTGGGTCGAGCCGAGTGGGTTTGGGTCTAGCCGCGTGGGTTTGGGTCTAGCCGAGTGGGTAATCGTCTAGTCGAGTTGGTTTGGGTCGAGCCGAGTGGGTTTGGGTCTTGCCGAGTGGGTTTGGGTCTAGCCGGGTGGGTTTGGGTCTAGCCGAGTGGGTTTTGGTCTATCCGAGTGGGTTTGGGTCCAGCCGAGTGGGTTTGGGTCTATGCGAGTGGGTTTGTGTCTTGCCGAGTGTGTTTGGGTCTAGCGGAGTGGGTTTGGGTCTAGCGGAGTGGGTTTGGGTCTAGCCGAGTGGCTTTGGGTCTTGCCGAGTGGGTTTGGGTCTAGCCGATTGGGTTTGGGTCTAGCCGAGTGGGTTTGGGTCTAGCCGAGTGGGTTTGGGTCTAGCCGAGTGGGTTTGGGTCTAGCCGAGTGGGGTTGGGTCTAGCCGAGTGGGTTTGGTTCTAGCCAAGTGGGTTTGGGTCTAGCCCAGTGGGTTTGGGTCTAGCGGTGTGGGTTTGGGTCTAGCCGAGTGGGTTTGGGTCTAGCCAAGTGGGTTGGGGTGAAGCCGAGTGGGTTTGTGTCTGGCGGAGTGGGTTTGGGTGTAGCCGAGTGGGTTTGGGTCCAGCCGAGTGGGTTTGGGTCTGGCCGAGTGGGTTTGGGTCTATCCGAGTGGGTTTGGGTCTAGCCGAGTGGGTTAGGGTCTAGCCGAGTGGGTTTGGGTCTAGCCGAGTGGGTTTGGGTCCAGCCGAGTGGGTTTGGGTTGAGCCGAGTGGGTTTGGGTCTAGCCGCGTGGTTTTGGGTCTAGCCGAGTGGGTAATCATCTAGCCGAGTCGGTTTGCGTCTAGCCGAGTGGGTTTGGGTCTTGCCGAGTGGGTTTGAGTCTAGCCGAGTGGGTTTGGGTCTAGCCGAGTGGGTTTGGGTCTAGCGGATTGGGTTTGGGTGTAGCCGAGTGGGTTTGGGTCTAGCCGAGTGGGTTTGGGTCTAGCCGAATCGGTTTCGGTCTATCCGAGAGGGTTTGTGTCTAGCCGAGTGGGTTTGGGTCTAGCCGAGTGGGTTTGGGTTTAGCCGAGTGGGTTTGGATCTAGCCGAGTGGGTTTGGGTCTATCCGAGTGGGTTTGGGTCTAGCCGAATCGGTTTTGGTCTATCCGAGAGGGTTTGTGTTTAGCCGAGGGGGTTTGGGTCTAGCCGAGTGGGTTTGTGTCTAGCCAAGTGGGTTTGGGTCTACCCGAGTCGGTTTGGGTGTAGCCGAGTGGGTTTGGGTCTAGCCGAGTGGGTTTGGGTGTAGCCGAGTGGCTTTTGGTCTAGCCGAGCGGGTTTGGGTCTAGCCGAGTGGGTTTGGGTCTAGCCGAGTGGCTTTGGGTCTAGCCGAGTGGGTTTGGGTCTAGCCGAGTGGGTTTGGGTCTAGCCGAGTGGGTTGGGGTCTAGCCGAGTGGGTTTGGGTCTAGCCGAGTGGGTTTGGGTGTAGCCGAGTGGGTTTGTGTCTAGCCAAGTGGGTTTGGGTCTAGCCGAGTGGGTTTGGGTGTAGCCGAGTGGGTTTGGGTCTAGCTCAGTGGGTTTGGGTCTAGCCGAGTGGGTTTGGGTCTAGCCGAGTGGGTTTGGGTCTTACCGAGTGGGTTTGGGTCTAGCCGAGTGGGTTTGGGTCTAGCGGAATGGGTTTTGGTCTAGCCGAGTGGGTTTGAGTTGAGCCGAGTGGGTTTGGGTCTAGCCGCGTGGGTTTGGGTCTAGCCGAGTGGGTAATCATCTAGCCGAGTCGGTTTGGGTCTAGCCGAGTGGGTTTTGGTCTTGCCGAGTGGGTTTGGGTCTAGCCGAGTGGGTTTGGGTCTAGCCGAGTGGGTTGGGGTCTAGCTGAGTGGGTTTGGGTGTAGCCGAGTGGGTTTGGGTGTAGCCGAGTGGGTTTGTGTCTAGCCAAGTGGGTTTGGGTCCAGCCGAGTGGGTTTGGGTGTAGCCGAGTGGGTTTGGTTCTAGCCGAGTGGGTTTGGGTCTGGCCGAGTGGGTTTGGGTCCAGCCGAGTGGGTTTGGGTCTAGCCGAGTGGGTTTGGGTCTGGCGGTGTGGGTATGGGTGCAGCCGAGTGGGTTTGGATCTAGCCGAGTGGGTTTGGGTTGAGCCGAGTGGGTTTGGGTCTAGCCACGTGGTTTTGGGTCTAGCCGAGTGGGTAATCATCTAGCCGAGTCGGTTTGGGTCTAGCCGAGTGGGTTTGGGTCTTGCCGAGTGGGTTTGGGTCTAGCCGAGTGGGTTTGGGTCTAGCCGAGTGGGTTTGGGTCTAGCGGAGTGGGTTTGGGTGTAGCCAAGTGGGTTTGGGTCTAGCCGAGTGGGTTTGGGTCTAGCCGAATCGGATTCAGTCTATCCGAGAGGGTTTGTGTCTAGCCGAGTGGGTTTGGGTCTAGCCGAGTGGGTTTGTGTCTGGCCAAGTGGGTTTGGGTCTACCCGAGTCGGTTTGGGTGTGGCCGAGTGGGTTTGGGTCTAGCCGAGTGGGTTTGGGTGTAGCCGAGTGGCTTTGGGTCTAGCCGAGTGGGTTTGGGTCTAGCCGAGTGGGTTTGGGTCAAGCTGAGTGGGTTTGGTTCTAGCCGAGTGGGTTTGTGTCTAGACGAGTCCGTTTGGATCTAGCCGAGTGGGTTTGGGACTAGCCGAGTGGGGTTGGGTCTAGCCGAGTGGGTTTGGTTCTAGCCAAGTGGGTTTGGGTCTAGCCCAGTGGGTTTGGGTCTAGCGGAGTGGGTTTGGGTCTAGCCGAGTGGGTTTGGGTCTAGCCAAGTGGGTTGGGGTGAAGCCGAGTGGGTTTGTGTCTGGCGGAGTGGGTTTGGGTGTAGCCGAGTGGGTTTGGGTCTAGCCGAGTGGGTTTGGGTCTGGCCGAGTGGGTTTGGGTCTAGCCGAGTGGGTTTGGGTCTAGCCGAGTGGGTTTGGGTCCAGCGGAGTGGGTTTGGGTCTAGCGGATTGGGTTTGGGTCTAGCCGAGTTGGTTTGGGTCTAGCCGAGTGGGTTTGGGTCTAGCCGAGTGGGTTTGGGTCTAGCCGAGTGGGTTTGGGTCTAGCCGAGTGGGTTTGGGTCTAACCGAATCGGTTTCGGTCTATCCGAGAGGGTTTGTGTCTAGCCGAGTGGGTTTGGGTCTAGCCGAGTGGGTTTGGGTTTAGCCGAGTGGGTTTGGGTCTAGCCGCGTGGGTTTGGGTCTATCCGATTGGGTTTGGGTCTAGCCGAATCGGTTTCGGTCTATCCGAGAGGGTTTGTGTTTAGCCGAGGGGGTTTGGGTCTAGCCGAGTGGGTTTGTGTCTAGCCAAGTGGGTTTGGGTCTACCCGAGTCGGTTTGGGTGTAGCCGAGTGGGTTTGGGTCTAGCCGAGTGGGTTTGGGTGTAGCCGAGTGGCTTTTGGTCCAGCCGAGTAGGTTTGGGTCTAGCCGAGTGGGTTTGGGTCTAGCCGAGTGGCTTCGGGTCTAGCCGAGTCGGTTTGGGTCTAGCCGAGTGGGTTTGGGTCTAGCCGAGTGGGTTGGGGTCTAGCCAAGTGGGTTTGGGTCTAGC
Organism: Raja brachyura; assembly: GCA_963514005.1. Next base: position 6,114,824 of record OY740819.1, on the reverse strand, counting down.
CGAGTGGGTTTGGGTGTAGCCGAGTGGGTTTGGGTCTAGCCGAGTGGGTTTGGGTCTAGCCCAGTGGGTTTGGGTCTAGCCGAGTGGGTTTGGGTCTAGCCGAGAGGGTTTGGGTCTAGCCGAGTGGGTTGGGGTCTAGCCCAGTGGGTTTGGGTCTAACCGAGTGGGTTTGGGTGTAGCCGAGTGGGTTTGGGTCTAGCTCAGTGGGTTTGGGTCTAGCCGAGTGGGTTTGGGTCTAGCCGAGTGGGTTTGGGTCTTGCCGAGTGGGTTTGGGTCTAGCCGAGTGGGTTTGGGTCTAGCGCAATGGGTTTTAGTCTAGCCGAGTGGGTTTGAGTTGAGCCGAGTGGGTTTGGGTCTAGCCGCGTGGGTTTGGGTCTAGCCGAGTGGGTAATCATCTAGCCGAGTCGGTTTGGGTCTAGCCGAGTGGGTTTTGGTCTTGCCGAGTGGGTTTGGGTCTAGCCGAGTGGGTTTGGGTCTAGCCGAGTAGGTTGGGGTCTAGCTGAGTGGGTTTGGGTCTAGCCGAGTGGGTTTGGGTGTAGCCGAGTGGGTTTGTGTCTAGCCAAGTGGGTTTGGGTCCAGCCGAGTGGGTTTGGGTGTAGCCGAGTGGGTTTGGGTCTAGCCGAGTGGGTTTGGGTCTAGCCGAGTGGGTTTGGGTCCACCCGAGTGGGTTTGGGTCTAGCTGAGTGGGTTTGGGTCTGGCGGTGTGGGTATGGGTGTAGCCGAGTGGGTTTGGATCTAGCCGAGTGGGTTTGGGTTGAGCCGAGTGGGTTTGGGTCTAGCCACGTGGTTTTGAGTCTAGACGAGTGGGTAATCATCTAGCCGAGTCGGTTTGGGTCTAGCCGAGTGGGTTTGGGTCTTGCCGAGTGGGTTTGGGTCTAGCCGAGTGGGTTTGGGTCTAGCGGAGTGGGTAATCATCTAGCCGAGTCGGTTTGCGTCTAGCCGAGTGGGTTTGGGTCTTGCCGAGTGGGTTTGGGTCTAGCCGAGTGGGTTTGGGTCTAGCCGAGTGGGTTTGGGTCTAGCGGAGTGGGTTTGGGTGTAGCCGAGTGGGTTTGGGTCTAGCCGAGTGGGTTTGGGTCTAACCGAATCGGTTTCGGTCTATCCGAGAGGGTTTGTGTCTAGCCGAGTGGGTTTGGGTCTAGCCGAGTGGGTTTGGGTTTAGCCGAGTGGGTTTGGGTCTAGCCGCGTGGGTTTGGGTCTATCCGATTGGGTTTGGGTCTAGACGAATCGGTTTCGGTCTATCCGAGAGGGTTTGTGTTTAGCCGAGGGGGTTTGGGTCTAGCCGAGTGGGTTTGTGTCTAGCCAAGTGGGTTTGGGTCTACCCGAGTCGGTTTGGGTGTAGCCGAGTGGGTTTGGGTCTAGCCGAGTGGGTTTGGGTGTAGCCGAGTGGCTTTTGGTCCAGCCGAGTGGGTTTGGGTCTAGCCGAGTGGGTTTGGGTCTAGCCGAGTGGCTTCGGGTCTAGCCGAGTCGGTTTGGGTCTAGCCGAGTGGGTTTGGGTCTAGCCGAGTGGGTTGGGGTCTAGCCAAGTGGGTTTGGGTCTAGCCGAGTGGGTTTGGGTGTAGCCGAGTGGGTTTGGGTCTAGCCGAGTGGGTTTGGGTCTAGCCCAGTGGGTTTGGGTCTAGCCGAGTGGGTTTGGGTCTAGCCGAGAGGGTTTGGGTCTAGCCGAGTGGGTTGGGGTCTAGCCCAGTGGGTTTGGGTCTAACCGAGTGGGTTTGGGTGTAGCCGAGTGGGTTTGGGTCTAGCTCAGTGGGTTTGGGTCTAGCCGAGTGGGTTTGGGTCTAGCCGAGTGGGTTTGGGTCTTGCCGAGTGGGTTTGGGTCTAGCCGAGTGGGTTTGGGTCTAGCGCAATGGGTTTTGGTCTAGCCGAGTGGGTTTGAGTTGAGCCGAGTGGGTTTGGGTCTAGCCGCGTGGGTTTGGGTCTAGCCGAGTGGGTAATCATCTAGCCGAGTCGGTTTGGGTCTAGCCGAGTGGGTTTTGGTCTTGCCGAGTGGGTTTGGGTCTAGCCGAGTGGGTTTGGGTCTAGCCGAGTGGGTTAGGGTCTAGCTGAGTGGGTTTGGGTCTAGCCGAGTGGGTTTGGGTGTAGCCGAGTGGGTTTGTGTCTAGCCAAGTGGGTTTGGGTCCAGCCGAGTGGGTTTGGGTGTAGCCGAGTGGGTTTGGGTCTAGCCGAGTGGGTTTGGGTCTAGCCGAGTGGGTTTGGGTCCAGCCGAGTGGGTTTGGGTCTAGCTGAGTGGGTTTGGGTCTGGCGGTGTGGGTATGGGTGTAGCCGAGTGGGTTTGGATCTAGCCGAGTGGGTTTGGGTTGAGCCGAGTGGGTTTGGGTCTAGCCACGTGGTTTTGGGTCTAGACGAGTGGGTAATCATCTAGCCGAGTCGGTTTGGGTCTAGCCGAGTGGGTTTGGGTCTTGCCGAGTGGGTTTGGGTCTAGCCGAGTGGGTTTGGGTCTAGCGGAGTGGGTTTGGGTCTAGCGGAGTGGGTTTGGGTGTAGCCGAGTGGGTTTGGTTCTAGCCGAGTGGGTTTGGGTCTAGCCTAATTGGATTCAGTCTATCCGAGAGGGGTTGTGTCTAGCCGAGTGGGTTTGGGTCTAGCCGAGTAGGTTTGGGTCCAGCCGAGTGGGTTCGGGTCTAGCCGATTGGGTTTGGGTCTATCCGAGTGGGTTTGGGTCTAGCCGAATCGGTTTCGGTCTATCCGAGAGGGTTTGTGTTAGGCCGAGGGGGTTTGGGTCTAGCCGAGTGGGTTTGTGTCTAGCCAAGTGGGTTTTGTCTACCCGAGTCGGTTTGGGTGTAGCCGAGTGGGTTTGGGTCTAGCCGAGTGGGTTTGGGTCTAGCCGAGTGGCTTTGGGTCTAGCCGAGTGGGTTTGGGTCTAGCCGAGTGGGTTGGGGTCTAGCCGAGTGGGTTTGGGTCTAGCCGAGTGGGTTTGGGTGTAGCCGAGTGTGTTTGTGTCTAGCCAAGTGGGTTTGGGTCTAGCCGAGTGGGTTTGGGTGTAGCCGAGTGGGTTTGGGTCTAGCCGAGTGGGTTTGGGTCTAGCCGAGTGGGTTTGGGTCTAGCCGAGTGGGTTTGGGTCTAGCCGAGAGGGTTTGGGTCTAGCCGAGGGGGTTTGGGTCTAGCCGAGTGGGTTTGTGTCTAGCCAAGTGGGTTTGGGTCTACCCGAGTCGGTTTGGGTGTAGCCGAGTGGGTTTCGGTCTAGCCGAGTGGGTTTGGGTGTAGCCGAGTGGCTTTGGGTCTAGCCGAGTGGGTTTGGGTCTAGCCGAGTGGGTTTGGGTCTAGCCGAGTGGGTTGGGGTCTAGCCGAGTGGGTTTGGGTCTAGCCGAGTGGGTTTGGGTGTAGCCGAGTTGGTTTGTGTCTAGACAAGTGGGTTTGGGTCTAGCCGAGTGGGTTTGGGTCTAGCCGAGTGGGTTTGGGTCTAGCCGAGTGGTTTTGGGTCTAGCTGAGTGGGTTTGGTTCTAGCCGAGTGGGTTTGTGTCTAGACGAGTCCGTTTGGGTCTAGCCGAGTGGGTTTGGGACTAGCCGAGTGGGGTTGGGTCTAGCCGAGTGGGTTTGGTTCTAGCCAAGTGGGTTTGGGTCTAGCCCAGTGGGTTTGGGTCTAGCGGAGTGGGTTTGGGTCTAGCCGAGTGGGTTTGGGTCTAGCCAAGTGGGTTGGGTTGAAGCCGAGTGGGTTTGGGTCTGGCCGAGTGGGTTTGGGTCTAGCCGAGTGGGTTTGGGTCTAGCCGAGTGGGTTTGGGTCCAGCGGAGTGGGTTTGGGTCTAGCGGATTGGGTTTGGGTCTAGCCGAGTTGGTTTGGGTCTAGCCGAGTGGGTTTGGGTCTAGCCGAGTGGGTTTGGGTCTAGCCGAGTGGGTTTGGGTCTAGCCGAATGGGTTTGGGTCTAGTGGAGTGGGTTTGCATGTAGCCGAGTGGGTTAGGGTCTAGCCGAGTGGGTTTGGGTCTAGCCGAGTGGGTTTGGGTCCAGCCGAGTGGGTTTGGGTCTAGCCGAGTGGGTTTGTGTCTGGCGGTGTGGGTATGGGTGTAGCCGAGTGGGTTTGGATCCAGCCGAGTGGGTTTGGGTTGAGCCGAGTGGGTTTGGGTCTAGCCGCGTGGTTTTGGGTCTAGCCGAGTGGGTAATCATCTAGCCGAGTTGGTTTGCATCTAGCCGAGTGGGTTTGGGTCTTGCCTAGTGGGTTTGGGTCTAGCCGAGTGGGTTTGGGTCTAGCCGAGTGGGTTTGGGTCTAGCGGAGTGGGTTTGGGTGTAGCCGAGTGGGTTTGGGTCTAGCCGAGTGGGTTTGGGTCTAGCCGAATCGGTTTCGGTCTATCCAAGAGGGTTTGTGTCTAGCCGAGTGGGTTTGGGTCTAGCCGAGTGGGTTTGGGTTTAGCCGAGTGGGTTTGGGTCTAGCCGAGTGGGTTTGGGTCTATCCGAGTGGGTTTGGGTCTTGCCGAGTGGGTTTGGGTCTAGCCGAGTGGGTTTGGGTCTAGCCGAGTGGGTTTGGGTCTAGCGGAGTGGGTTTGGGTGTAGCCGAGTGGGTTTGGGTCTAGCCGAGTGGGTTTGGGTCTAGCCGAATCGGTTTCGGTCTATCCGAGAGGGTTTGTGTCTAGCCGAGTGGGTTTGGGTCTAGCCGAGTGGGTTTGGGTTTAGCCGATTGGGCTTGGGTCTAGCCGAGTGGGTTTGGGTCTATCCGAGTGGGTTTGGGTCTAGCCGAATCGGTTTTGGTCTATCCGAGAGGGTTTGTGTTTAGCCGAGGGGGTTTGGGTCAAGCCGAGTGGGTTTGTGTCAAACCAAGTGGGTTTGGGTCTACCCGAGTCGGTTTGGGTGTAGCCGAGTGGGTTTGGGTCTAGCCGAGTGGGTTTGGGTGTAGCCGAGTGGCTTTTGGTCTAGCCGAGTGGGTTTGGGTCTAGCCGAGTGGGTTTGGGTCTAGCCGAGTGGCTTTGGGTCTAGCCGAGTGGGTTTGGGTCTAGCCGAGTGGGTTTGGGTCTAGCCGAGTGGGTTGGGGTCTAGCCGAGTGGGTTTGGGTGTAGCCGAGTGGGTTTGGGTGTAGCCGAGTGGGTTTGGGTCTAGCCGAGTGGGTTTGGGTCTAGCCGAGTGGGTTTGGGTCTAGCCGAGTGGGTTTGGGTCTAGCCGAGAGGGTTTGGGTCTAGCCGAGTGGGTTTGGGTCTAGCGGAATGGGTTTTGGTCTAGCCGAGTGGGTTTGGGTGTAGCCGAGTGGGTTTGGGTCTAGCTCAGTGGGTTTGGGTCTAGCCGAGTGGGTAATCATCTAGCCGAGTCGGTTTGGGTCTAGCCGAGTGGGTTTTGGTCTTGCCGAGTGGGTTTGGGTCTAGCCGAGTGGGTTTGGGTCTAACCGAGTGGGTTTGGGTGTAGCCGAGTGGGTTTGGGTCTAGCTCAGTGGGTTTGGGTCTAGCCGAGTGGGTTTGGGTCTAGCCGAGTGGGTTTGGGTCTTGCCGAGTGGGTTTGGGTCTAGCCGAGTGGGTTTGGGTCTAGCGCAATGGGTTTTGGTCTAGCCGAGTGGGTTTGAGTTGAGCCGAGTGGGTTTGGGTCTAGCCGCGTGGGTTTGGGTCTAGCCGAGTGGGTAATCATCTAGCCGAGTCGGTTTGGGTCTAGCCGAGTGGGTTTTGGTCTTGCCGAGTGGGTTTGGGTCTAGCCGAGTGGGTTTGGGTCTAGCCGAGTGGGTTGGGGTCTAGCTGAGTGGGTTTGGGTCTAGCCGAGTGGGTTTGGGTGTAGCCGAGTGGGTTTGTGTCTAGCCAAGTGGGTTTGGGTCCAGCCGAGTGGGTTTGGGTGTAGCCGAGTGGGTTTGGGTCTAGCCGAGTGGGTTTGGGTCTAGCCGAGTGGGTTTGGGTCCAGCCGAGTGGGTTTGGGTCTAGCTGAGTGGGTTTGGGTCTGGCGGTGTGGGTATGGGTGTAGCCGAGTGGGTTTGGATCTAGCCGAGTGGGTTTGGGTTGAGCCGAGTGGGTTTGGGTCTAGCCACGTGGTTTTGGGTCTAGACGAGTGGGTAATCATCTAGCCGAGTCGGTTTGGGTCTAGCCGAGTGGGTTTGGGTCTTGCCGAGTGGGTTTGGGTCTAGCCGAGTGGGTTTGGGTCTAGCGGAGTGGGTTTGGGTCTAGCGGAGTGGGTTTGGGTGTAGCCGAGTGGGTTTGGTTCTAGCCGAGTGGGTTTGGGTCTAGCCTAATCGGATTCAGTCTATCCGAGAGGGGTTGTGTCTAGCCGAGTGGGTTTGGGTCTAGCCGAGTGGGTTTGGGTCCAGCCGAGTGGGTTTGGATCTAGCCGATTGGGTTTGGGTCTATCCGAGTGGGTTTGGGTCTAGCCGAATCGGTTTCGGTCTATCCGAGAGGGTTTGTGTTGGGCCGAGGGGGTTTGGGTCTAGCCGAGTGGGTTTGTGTCTAGCCAAGTGGGTTTGGGTCTACCCGAGTCGGTTTGGGTGTAGCCGAGTGAGTTTGGGTCTAGCCGAGTGGGTTTGGGTCTAGCCGAGTGGCTTTGGGTCTAGCCGAGTGGGTTTGGGTCTAGCCGAGTGGGTTGGGGTCTAGCCGAGTGGGTTTGGGTCTAGCCGAGTGGGTTTGGGTGTAGCCGAGTGTGTTTGTGTCTAGCCAAGTGGGTTTGGGTCTAGCCGAGTGGGTTTGGGTGTAGCCGAGTGGGTTTGGGTCTAGCCGAGTGGGTTTGGGTCTAGCCGAGTGGGTTTGGGTCTAGCCGAGTGGGTTTGGGTCTAGCCGAGAGGGTTTGGGTCTAGCCGAGGGGGTTTGGGTCTAGCCGAGTGGGTTTGTGTCTAGCCAAGTGGGTTTGGGTCTACCCGAGTCGGTTTGGGTGTAGCCGAGTGGGTTTCGGTCTAGCCGAGTGGGTTTGGGTGTAGCCGAGTGGCTTTGGGTCTAGCCGAGTGGGTTTGGGTCTAGCCGAGTGGGTTTGGGTCTAGCCGAGTGGGTTGGGGTCTAGCCGAGTGGGTTTGGGTCTAGCCGAGTGGGTTTGGGTGTAGCCGAGTGGGTTTGTGTCTAGACAAGTGGGTTTGGGTCTAGCCGAGTGGGTTTGGGTCTAGCCGAGTGGGTTTGGGTCTAGCCGAGTGGTTTTGGGTCTAGCTGAGTGGGTTTGGTTCTAGCCGAGTGGGTTTGTGTCTAGACGAGTCCGTTTGGGTCTAGCCGAGTGGGTTTGGGACTAGCCGAGTGGGGTTGGGTCTAGCCGAGTGGGTTTGGTTCTAGCCAAGTGGGTTTGGGTCTAGCCCAGTGGGTTTGGGTCTAGCGGAGTGGGTTTGGGTCTAGCCGAGTGGGTTTGGGTCTAGCCAAGTGGGTTGGGTTGAAGCCGAGTGGGTTTGGGTCTGGCCGAGTGGGTTTGGGTCTAGCCGAGTGGGTTTGGGTCTAGCCGAGTGGGTTTGGGTCCAGCGGAGTGGGTTTGGGTCTAGCGGATTGGGTTTGGGTCTAGCCGAGTTGGTTTGGGTCTAGCCGAGTGGGTTTGGGTCTAGCCGAGTGGGTTTGGGTCTAGCCGAGTGGGTTTGGGTCTAGCCGAATGGGTTTGGGTCTAGTGGAGTGGGTTTGCATGTAGCCGAGTGGGTTAGGGTCTAGCCGAGTGGGTTTGGGTCTAGCCGAGTGGGTTTGGGTCCAGCCGAGTGGGTTTGGGTCTAGCCGAGTGGGTTTGTGTCTGGCGGTGTGGGTATGGGTGTAGCCGAGTGGGTTTGGATCCAGCCGAGTGGGTTTGGGTTGAGCCGAGTGGGTTTGGGTCTAGCCGCGTGGTTTTGGGTCTAGCCGAGTGGGTAATCATCTAGCCGAGTTGGTTTGCATCTAGCCGAGTGGGTTTGGGTCTTGCCGAGTGGGTTTGGGTCTAGCCGAGTGGGTTTGGGTCTAGCCGAGTGGGTTTGGGTCTAGCGGAGTGGGTTTGGGTGTAGCCGAGTGGGTTTGGGTCTAGCCGAGTGGGTTTGGGTCTAGCCGAATCGGTTTCGGTCTATCCAAGAGGGTTTGTGTCTAGCCGAGTGGGTTTGGGTCTAGCCGAGTGGGTTTGGGTTTAGCCGAGTGGGTTTGGGTCTAGCCGAGTGGGTTTGGGTCTATCCGAGTGGGTTTGGGTCTTGCCGAGTGGGTTTGGGTCTAGCCGAGTGGGTTTGGGTCTAGCCGAGTGGGTTTGGGTCTAGCGGAGTGGGTTTGGGTGTAGCCGAGTGGGTTTGGGTCTAGCCGAGTGGGTTTGGGTCTAGCCGAATCGGTTTCGGTCTATCCGAGAGGGTTTGTGTCTAGCCGAGTGGGTTTGGGTCTAGCCGAGTGGGTTTGGGTTTAGCCGAGTGGGCTTGGGTCTAGCCGAGTGGGTTTGGGTCTATCCGAGTGGGTTTGGGTCTAGCCGAATCGGTTTTGGTCTATCCGAGAGGGTTTGTGTTTAGCCGAGGGGGTTTGGGTCAAGCCGAGTGGGTTTGTGTCTAACCAAGTGGGTTTGGGTCTACCCGAGTCGGTTTGGGTGTAGCCGAGTGGGTTTGGGTCTAGCCGAGTGGGTTTGGGTGTAGCCGAGTGGCTTTTGGTCTAGCCGAGTGGGTTTGGGTCTAGCCGAGTGGGTTTGGGTCTAGCCGAGTGGCTTTGGGTCTAGCCGAGTGGGTTTGGGTCTAGCCGAGTGGGTTTGGGTCTAGCCGAGTGGGTTGGGGTCTAGCCGAGTGGGTTTGGGTGTGGCCGAGTGGGTTTGGGTGTAGCCGAGTGGGTTTGGGTCTAGCCGAGTGGGTTTGGGTCTAGCCGAGTGGGTTTGGGTCTAGCCGAGTGGGTTTGGGTCTAGCCGAGAGGGTTTGGGTCTAGCCGAGTGGGTTTGGGTCTAGCGGAATGGGTTTTGGTCTAGCCGAGTGGGTTTGGGTGTAGCCGAGTGGGTTTGGGTCTAGCTCAGTGGGTTTGGGTCTAGCCGAGTGGGTAATCATCTAGCCGAGTCGGTTTGGGTCTAGCCGAGTGGGTTTTGGTCTTGCCGAGTGGGTTTGGGTCTAGCCGAGTGGGTTTGGGTCTAGCCGAGTGGCTTTGGGTCTAGCCGAGTGGGTTTGGGTCTAGCCGAGTGGGTTTGGGTCTAGCCGAGTGGGTTGGGGTCTAGCCGAGTGGGTTTGGGTGTGGCCGAGTGGGTTTGGGTGTAGCCGAGTGGGTTTGGGTCTAGCCGAGTGGGTTTGGGTCTAGCCGAGTGGGTTTGGGTCTAGCCGAGTGGGTTTGGGTCTAGCCGAGAGGGTTTGGGTCTAGCCGAGTGGGTTTGGGTCTAGCGGAATGGGTTTTGGTCTAGCCGAGTGGGTTTGGGTGTAGCCGAGTGGGTTTGGGTCTAGCTCAGTGGGTTTGGGTCTAGCCGAGTGGGTAATCATCTAGCCGAGTCGGTTTGGGTCTAGCCGAGTGGGTTTTGGTCTTGCCGAGTGGGTTTGGGTCTAGCCGAGTGGGTTTGGGTCTAGCCGAGTGGGTTTGTGTTTAGCCGAGGGGGTTTGGGTCAAGCCGAGTGGGTTTGTGTCTAACCAAGTGGGTTTGGGTCTACCCGAGTCGGTTTGGGTGTAGCCGAGTGGGTTTGGGTCTAGCCGAGTGGGTTTGGGTGTAGCCGAGTAGCTTTTGGTCTAGCCGAGTGGGTTTGGGTCTAGCCGAGTGGGTTTGGGTCTAGCCGAGTGGCTTTGGGTCTAGCCGAGTGGGTTTGGGTCTAGCCGAGTGGGTTTGGGTCTAGCCGAGTGGGTTGGGGTCTAGCCGAGTGGGTTTGGGTGTAGCCGAGTGGGTTTGGGTGTAGCCGAGTGGGTTTGGGTCTAGCCGAGTGGGTTTGGGTCTAGCCGAGTGGGTTTGGGTCTAGCCGAGTGGGTTTGGGTCTAGCCGAGAGGGTTTGGGTCTAGCCGAGTGGGTTTGGGTCTAGCGGAATGGGTTTTGGTCTAGCCGAGTGGGTTTGGGTGTAGCCGAGTGGGTTTGGGTCTAGCTCAGTGGGTTTAGGTCTAGCCGAGTGGGTAATCATCTAGCCGAGTCGGTTTGGGTCTAGCCGAGTGGGTTTTGGTCTTGCCGAGTGGGTTTGGGTCTAGCCGAGTGGGTTTGGGTCTAGCCGAGTGGGTTGGGGTCTAGCTGAGTGGGTTTGGGTCTAGCCGAGTGGGTTTGGGTGTAGCCGAGTGGGTTTGTGTCTAGCCAAGTGGGTTTGGGTCTAGTCGAGTGGGTTAGGGTGTAGCCGTGTGGGTTTGGGTCTAGCCGAGTGGGTTTGGGTCTAACCGAGTGGGTTTGGGTCCAGCCGAGTGGGTTTGGGTCTAGCCGAGTGGGTTTGGGTCTGGCGGTGTGGGTATGGGTGTAGCCGAGTGGGTTTGGATCTAGCCGAGTGGGTTTGGGTTGAGCCGAGTGGGTTTGGGACTAGCCGCGTGGTTTTGGGTCTAGCCGAGTGGGTAATCATCTAGCCGAGTCGGTTTGGGTCTAGCCCTGTGGGTTTGGGTCTTGCCGAGTGGGTTTGGGTCTAGCCGAGTGGGTTTGGGTCTAGCCGAGTGGGTTTGGGTCTAGCGGAGTGGGTTTGGGTGTAGCCGAGTGGGTTTGGGTCTAGCCGAGTGGGTTTCGGTCTAGCCGAATCGGTTTCAGTCTATCCGAGAGGGTTTTGATCTTGCCGAGTGGGTTTGGGTCTAGCCGAGTGGGTTTGGGTCTAGCCGAGTGGGTTGGGGTCTAGCTGAGTGGGTTTGGGTCTATCCGAGAGGGTTTGTGTTTAGCCGAGGGGGTTTGGGTCTAGCCGAGTGGGTTTGTGTCTAGCCAAGTGGGTTTGGGTCTAGCTCAGTGGGTTTGGGTCTAGCCGAGTGGGTAATCATCTAGCCGAGTCGGTTTGGGTCTAGCCGAGTGGGTTTTGGTCTTGCCGAGTGGGTTTGGGTCTAGCCGAGTGGGTTTGGGTCTAGCCGAGTGGGTTGGGGTCTAGCTGAGTGGGTTTGGGTCTAGCCGAGTGGGTTTGGGTGTAGCCGAGTGGGTTTGTGTCTAGCCAAGTGGGTTTGGGTCTAGTCGAGTGGGTTAGGGTGTAGCCGAGTGGGTTTCGGTCTAGCCGAGTGGGTTTGGGTCTAGCCGAGTGGGTTTGGGTCCAGCCGAGTGGGTTTGGGTCTAGCCGAGTGGGTTTGGGTCTGGCGGTGTGGGTATGGGTGTAGCCGAGTGGGTTTGGATCTAGCCGAGTGGGTTTGGGTTGAGCCGAGTGGGTTTGGGTCTAGCCGCGTGGTTTTGGGTCTAGCCGAGTGGGTAATCATCTAGCCGAGTCGGTTTGGGTCTAGCCGTGTGGGTTTGGGTCTTGCCGAGTGGGTTTGGGTCTAGCCGAGTGGGTTTGGGTCTAGCCGAGTGGGTTTGGGTCTAGCGGAGTGGGTTTGGGTGTAGCCGAGTGGGTTTGGGTCTAGCCGAGTGGGTTTCGGTCTAGCCGAATCGGTTTCAGTCTATCCGAGAGGGTTTTGATCTTGCCGAGTGGGTTTGGGTCTAGCCGAGTGGGTTTGGGTCTAGCCGAGTGGGTTGGGGTCTAGCTGAGTGGGTTTGGGTCTATCCGAGAGGGTTTGTGTTTAGCCGAGGGGGTTTGGGTCTAGCCGAGTGGGTTTGTGTCTAGCCAAGTGGGTTTGGGTCTACCCGAGTCGGTTTGGGTGCAGCCGAGTGTGTGTGGGTCTAGCCGAGTGGGTTTGGGTGTAGCCGAGTGGCTTTGGGTCTAGCCGAGTGGGTTTGGGTCTAGCCGAGTGGGTTTGGGTCTAGCCGAGTGGGTTGGGGTCTAGCCGAGTGGGTTTGGGTCTAGCCGAGTGAGTTTGGGTGTAGCCGAGTGGGTTTGTGTCTAGCCAAGTGGGTTTGGGTCTAGCCGAGTGGGTTTGGGTGTAGCCGAGTGGGTTTGGGTCTAGCCGAGTGGGTTTGGGTCTAGCCGAGTTGGCTTGGGTCTAGCCGAGTGGGTTTGGGTCTAGCCGAGAGGGTTTGGGTCTAGCCGAGTGGGTTGGGGTCTAGCCGAGTGGGTTTGGGTCTAGTCGAGTGGGTTAGGGTGTAGCCGAGTGGGTTTGGGTCTAGCCGAGTGGGTTTGGGTCTAGCCGAGTGGGTTTGGGTCCAGCCGAGTGGGTTTGGGTCTAGCCGAGTGGGTTTGGGTCTGGCGGTGTGGGTATGGGTGTAGCCGAGTGGGTTTGGATCTAGCCGAGTGGGTTTGGGTTGAGCCGAGTGGGTTTGGGTCTAGCCGCGTGGTTTTGGGTCTAGCCGAGTGGGTAATCATCTAGCCGAGTCGGTTTGGGTCTAGCCGTGTGGGTTTGGGTCTTGCCGAGTGGGTTTGGGTCTAGCCGAGTGGGTTTGGGTCTAGCCGAGTGGGTTTGGGTCTAGCGGAGTGGGTTTGGGTGTAGCCGAGTGGGTTTGGGTCTAGCCGAGTGGGTTTGGGTCTAGCCGAATCGGTTTCAGTCTATCCGAGAGGGTTTTGATCTTGCCGAGTGGGTTTGGGTCTAGCCGAGTGGGTTTGGGTCTAGCCGAGTGGGTTGGGGTCTAGCTGAGTGGGTTTGGGTCTATCCGAGAGGGTTTGTGTTTAGCCGAGGGGGTTTGGGTCTAGCCGAGTGGGTTTGTGTCTAGCCAAGTGGGTTTGGGTCTACCCGAGTCGGTTTGGGTGCAGCCGAGTGTGTGTGGGTCTAGCCGAGTGGGTTTGGGTGTAGCCGAGTGGCTTTGGGTCTAGCCGAGTGGGTTTGGGTCTAGCCGAGTGGGTTTGGGTCTAGCCGAGTGGGTTGGGGTCTAGCCGAGTGGGTTTGGGTCTAGCCGAGTGAGTTTGGGTGTAGCCGAGTGGGTTTGTGTCTAGCCAAGTGGGTTTGGGTCTAGCCGAGTGGGTTTGGGTGTAGCCGAGTGGGTTTGGGTCTAGCCGAGTGGGTTTGGGTCTAGCCGAGTGGGTTTGGGTCTAGCCGAGTGGGTTTGGGTCTAGCCGAGAGGGTTTGGGTCTAGCCGAGTGGGTTGGGGTCTAGCCGAGTGGGTTTGGGTCTAACCGAGTGGGTTTGGGTGTAGCCGAGTGGGTTTGGGTCTAGCTCAGTGGGTTTGGGTCTAGCCGAGTGGGTTTGGGTCTAGCCGAGTGGGTTTGGGTCTTGCCGAGTGGGTTTGGGTCTAGCCGAGTGGGTTTGGGTCTAGCGGAGTGGGTTTGGGTCTAGCCGAGTGGGTTTGGGTCTAGCCGAGTGGGTTTGGGTCTAGCGGAGTGGGTTTGGGTCTAGCGGAGTGGGTTTGGGTCTAGCCGAGTGGGTTTGGGTCTAGCCGAGTGGGTTTGGGTCTAGCCGAGTGGGTTTGGGTCTAGCCGAGTGGGTTTGGGTCTAGCCGAGTGGGTTTGGGTCTAGCTGAGTGGGTTTGGGTCTAGCCGAGTGGGTTTGGGTCTAGCCGAGTGCGTTTGGGTCTAGCCTAGTGGGTTTCGGTCTAGCCGAGTGGGTTTGGGTCGAGCCGAGTGGGTTTGGGTCTAGCCGAGTGGGTTTGGGTCTAGCCGAGTGGGTTTGGGTCTATTCGAGTGGGTTTGGATGTAGCCGAGTGGGTTTGGGTCTAGCCGAGTGGGTTTGGGTCTAGCCGAGTGGGTTTGGGTCTAGCCGAGTGGGTTTGGGACTAGCCGAGTGTGTTTTGGTCTAGCCGAGTGGGTTTGGGTCTAGTCGAATGGGTTTGGGTCTGGCCGCGTGGGTTTCGTCTAGCCGAGTGGGTTTGGGTCTAGCCGAGTGGGTTTGGGTCTGGCCGAGTGGGTTTGGGTCTAGCCGAGTGGGTTTGGGTCTAGCTGAGTGGGTTTGGGTCTAGCCGAGTGGGTTTGGGTCTAGCCGAGTGCGTTTGGGTCTAGCCTAGTGGGTTTCGGTCTAGCCGAGTGGGTTTGGGTCTAGCGGAGTGGGTTTGGGTCTAGCGGAGTGGGTTTGCGTCTAGCGGAGTGGGTTTGGGTCTAGCGGAGTGTGTTTGGGTCTAGCCGAATGGTTTTGGGTCTAGCCGAGTGGGTTTGGGTGTAGCGGAGTGGATTTGGGTCTAGCGGAGTGGGTTTGGGTCTAGCTGAGTGGGTTTGGGTCTATCCGAGTGGGTTTGGGTTTAGCCGAGTGGGTTTGGATCTAGCCGAGTGGGTTTGGGTCTAGCCGAGTGGGTTTGGGTCTAGCCGAGTGGGTTTGGGTCTCGCCGAGTGGGTTTGGGACTAGCCGAGTGGGTTTGGGTCTAGCCGAGTGGGTTTGGGTCTGGCCGAATGGGTTTGGGTCCAGCCGAGTGCGTTTGGGTCTAGCCTAGTGGGTTTCGGTCTTGCCGAGTGGGTTTGGGTCTAGTGGAGTGGGTTTGGGGCTAGCGGAGTGGGTTTGCGTCTAGCGGAGTGGGTTTGGGTCTAGCGGAGTGTGTTTGGGTCTAGCCGAATGGGTTTGGGTCTAGCCGAGTGGGTTTGGGTGTAGCGGAGTGGATTTGGGTCTAGCGGAGTGGGTTTGGGTCTAGCAGAGTGGGTTTGGGTCTATCCGAGTGGGTTTGGGTCTAGCCGAGTGGGTTTGGATCTAGCCGAGTGGGTTTGGGTCTATCCGAGTGGGTTTGGGTCTAGCCGAGTGGATTTGGGTCTCGCCGAGTGGGTTTGGGACTAGCCCAGTGGGTTTGGGTCTAGCCGAGTGGGTTTGGGTCTAGCCGAATGGGTTTGGGTCTAGCCGAGTGTGTTTGGGTCTAGCCGAGTGGGTTTGGGTCTAGCCGAGTGGGTTTGGGTCAAGCGGAGTGGGTTTGGGTCTAGCCGAGTGGGTTTGGGTCTAGCTGAGTGGGTTTGGGTCTAGCCGAGTGGGTTTGGGTGTAGCCGAGTGTGTTTGGGTCTAGCATTGTGGGTTTCGGTCTAGCCGTGTGGGTTTGGGTCTAGCGGAGTGGGTTTGGGTCTAGCGGAGTGGGTTTGCGTCTAGCGGAGTGGGTTTGGGTCTAGCGGAGTGTGTTTGGGTCTTGCCGAATGGGTTTGGGTCTAGCCGAGTGGGATTGGGTGTAGCGGAGTGGATTTGGGTCTGGCGGAGTGGGTTTGGGTCTAGCCGAGTGGGTTTGGGTCTAGCCGAGTGGGTTTGGGTCTAGCCGAGTGGGTTTGGGTCTAGCCGAGTGGGTTTGGGACTAGCCTAGTGGGTTTGTGTCCAGCCGAGTGGGTTTGGGTCTAGCCGAATGGGTTTGGGTCTAGCCGAGTGGGTTTGGGTCTAGCCGAGTGGGTTTGGGTCTAGCCGAGTGGGTTTGGATCTAGCGGAGTGGGTTTGGGTCTAGCCGAGTGAGTTTGGGTCTAGCCGAGTGCGTTTGGGTCTAGCCTAGTGGGTTTCGGTCCAGCCGTGTGGGTTTGGGTCTAGCCGAGTGGGTTTGGGTCTAGCGGAGTGTGTTTGGGTCTAGCCGAATGGGTTTGGGTCTAGCCGAGTGGGTTTGGGTGTAGCGGAGTGGATTTGGGTCTAGCGGAGTGGGTTTGGGTCTAGCTGAGTGGGTTTGGGTCTATCCGAGTGGGTTTGGGTTTAGCCGAGTGGGTTTGGATCTAGCCGAGTGGGTTTGGGTCTAGCCGAGTGGGTTTGGGTCCAGCCGAGTAGGTTTGGGTCTCGCCGAGTGGGTTTGGGACTAGCCTAGTGGGTTTGGGTCTAGCCGAGTGGGTTTGGGTCTAGCCGAATGGGTTTGGGTCCAGCCGAGTGCGTTTGGGTCTAGCCTAGTGGGTTTCGGTCTTGCCGAGTGGGTTTGGGTCTAGCGGAGTGGGTTTGGGTCTAGCGGAGTGGGTTTGCTTCTAGCGGAGTGGGTTTGGGTCTAGCGGAGTGTGTTTGGGTCTAGCCGAATGGGTTTGGGTCTAGCCGAGTGGGTTTGGGTGTAGCGGAGTGGATTTGGGTCTAGCGGAGTGGGTTTGGGTCTAGCAGAGTGGGTTTGGGTCTATCCGAGTGGGTTTGGGTCTAGCCGAGTGGGTTTGGATCTAGCCGAGTGGGTTTGGGTCTATCCAAGTGGGTTTGGGTCTAGCCGAGTGGGTTTGGGTCTAGCCGAGTGCGTTTGGGTCTAGCCTAGTGGGTTTCGGTCTAGCCGAGTGGGTTTGGGTCTAGCGGAGTGGGTTTGGGTCTAGCGGAGTGGGTTTGCGTCTAGCGGAGTGGGTTTGGGTCTAGCGGAGTGTGTTTGGGTCTAGCCGAATGGTTTTGGGTCTAGCCGAGTGGGTTTGGGTGTAGCGGAGTGGATTTGGGTCTAGCGGAGTGGGTTTGGGTCTAGCTGAGTGGGTTTGGGTCTATCCGAGTGGGTTTGGGTTTAGCCGAGTGGGTTTGGATCTAGCCGAGTGGGTTTGGGTCTAGCCGAGTGGGTTTGGGTCTAGCCGAGTGGGTTTGGGTCTCGCCGAGTGGGTTTGGTACTAGCCGAGTGGGCATGGGTCTAGCCGAGTGGGTTTGGGTCTGGCCGAATGGGTTTGGGTCCAGCCGAGTGCGTTTGGGTCTAGCCTAGTGGGTTTCGGTCTTGCCGAGTGGGTTTGGGTCTAGTGGAGTGGGTTTGGGGCTAGCGGAGTGGGTTTGCGTCTAGCGGAGTGGGTTTGGGTCTAGCGGAGTATGTTTGGGTCTAGCCGAATGGGTTTGGGTCTAGCCGAGTGGGTTTGGGTGTAGCGGAGTGGATTTGGGTCTAGCGGAGTGGGTTTGGGTCTAGCAGAGTGGGTTTGGGTCTATCCGAGTGGGTTTGGGTCTAGCCGAGTGGGTTTGGATCTAGCCGAGTGGGTTTGGGTCTATCCGAGTGGGTTTGGGTCTAGCCGAGTGGATTTGGGTCTCGCCGAGTGGGTTTGGGACTAGCCCAGTGGGTTTGGGTCTAGCCGAGTGGGTTTGGGTCTAGCCGAATGGGTTTGGGTCTAGCCGAGTGTGTTTGGGTCTAGCCGAGTGGGTTTGGGTCTAGCCGAGTGGGTTTGGGTCAAGCGGAGTGGGTTTGGGTCTAGCGGAGTGGGTTTGGGTCTAGCGGAGTGTGTTTGGGTCTTGCCGAATGGGTTTGGGTCTAGCCGAGTGGGATTGGGTGTAGCGGAGTGGATTTGGGTCTGGCGGAGTGGGTTTGGGTCTAGCCGAGTGGGTTTGGGTCTAGCCGAGTGGGTTTGGGTCTAGCCGAGTGGGTTTGGGTCTAGCCGAGTGGGTTTGGGACTAGCCTAGTGGGTTTGTGTCCAGCCGAGTGGGTTTGGGTCTAGCCGAATGGGTTTGGGTCTAGCCGAGTGGGTTTGGGTCTAGCCGAGTGGGTTTGGGTCTAGCCGAGTGGGTTTGGATCTAGCGGAGTGGGTTTGGGTCTAGCCGAGTGAGTTTGGGTCTAGCCGAGTGCGTTTGGGTCTAGCCTAGTGGGTTTCGGTCCAGCCGTGTGGGTTTGGGTCTAGCCGAGTGGGTTTGGGTCTAGCGGAGTGTGTTTGGGTCTAGCCGAATGGGTTTGGGTCTAGCCGAGTGGGTTTGGGTGTAGCGGAGTGGATTTGGGTCTAGCGGAGTGGGTTTGGGTCTAGCTGAGTGGGTTTGGGTCTATCCGAGTGGGTTTGGGTTTAGCCGAGTGGGTTTGGATCTAGCCGAGTGGGTTTGGGTCTAGCCGAGTGGGTTTGGGTCCAGCCGAGTAGGTTTGGGTCTCGCCGAGTGGGTTTGGGACTAGCCTAGTGGGTTTGAGTCTAGCCGAGTGGGTTTGGGTCTAGCCGAATGGGTTTGGGTCCAGCCGAGTGCGTTTGGGTCTAGCCTAGTGGGTTTCGGTCTTGCCGAGTGGGTTTGGGTCTAGCGGAGTGGGTTTGGGTCTAGCGGAGTGGGTTTGCTTCTAGCGGAGTGGGTTTGGGTCTAGCGGAGTGTGTTTGGGTCTAGCCGAATGGGTTTGGGTCTAGCCGAGTGGGTTTGGGTGTAGCGGAGTGGATTTGGGTCTAGCGGAGTGGGTTTGGGTCTAGCAGAGTGGGTTTGGGTCTATCCGAGTGGGTTTGGGTCTAGCCGAGTGGGTTTGGGTCTCGCCGAGTGGGTTTGGGACTAGCCCAGTGGGTTTGGGTCTAGCCGAGTGGGTTTGGGTCTAGCCGAGTGGGTTTGGGTGTAGCCGAGTGTGTTTGGGTCTAGCATTGTGGGTTTCGGTCTAGCCGTGTGGGTTTGGGTCTAGAGGAGTGGGTTTGGGTCTAGCGGAGTGGGTTTGGGTCTTGCCGAATGGGTTTGGGTCTAGCCGAGTGGGATTGGGTGTAGCGGAGTGGATTTGGGTCTAGCGGAGTGGGTTTGGGTCTAGCCGAGTGGGTTTGGGTCTAGCTGAGTGGGTTTGGGTCTGGCCGAGTGGGTTTGGGTCTAGCCGAGTGGGTTTGGGACTAGCCTAGTGGGTTTGTGTCCAGCCGAGTGGGTTTGGGTCTAGCCGAATGGGTTTGGGTCTAGCCGAGTGGGTTTGGGTCTAGCCGAGTGGGTTTGGGTCTCGCCGAGTGGGTTTGGGACTAGCCCAGTGGGTTTCGGTCTAGCCGAGTGGGTTTGGGTCTAGCCGAATGTGTTTGGGTCTAGCCGAATGGGTTTGGGTCTAGCCGAGTGGGTTTGGGTGTAGCGGAGTGGATTTGGGTCTAGCGGAGTGGGTTTGGGTCTAGCAGAGTGGGTTTGGGTCTATCCGAGTGGGTTTGGGTCTAGCCGAGTGGGTTTGGATCTAGCCGAGTGGGTTTGGGTCTATCCGAGTGGGTTTGGGTCTAGCCGAGTGGGTTTGGGTCTCGCCGAGTGGGTTTGGGACTAGCCCAGTGGGTTTGGGTCTAGCCGAGTGGGTTTGGGTCTAGCCGAATGGGTTTGGGTCTAGCCGAGTGGGTTTGGGTCTAGCCGAGTGGGTTTGGGTCTAGCCGAGTGGGTTTGGGTCAAGCGGAGTGGGTTTGGGTCTAGCCGAGTGGGTTTGGGTCTAGCTGAGTGGGTTTGGGTCTAGCCGAGTGGGTTTGGGTGTAGCCGAGTGTGTTTGGGTCTAGCCTTGTGGGTTTCGGTCTAGCCGTGTGGGTTTGGGTCTAGCGGAGTGGGTTTGGGTCTAGCGGAGTGGGTTTGGGTCTAGCGGAGTGGATTTGGGTCTAGCGGAGTGGGTTTCGGTCTAGCCGAGTGGGTTTGGGTCTAGCTGAGTGGGTTTGGGTCTAGTCGAGTGGGTTTCGGTCTAGCCGAGTGGGTTTGCGACTAGCCTAGTGGGTTTGTGTCCAGCCGAGTGGGTTTGGGTCTAGCCGAATGGGTTTGGGTCTAGCCGAGTGGGTTTGGGTCTAGCCGAGTGGGTTTGGGTCTAGCCGAGTGGGTTTGGGTCTAGCGGAGTGGGTTTGGGTCTAGCCGAGTGAGTTTGGGTCTAGCCGAGTGCGTTTGGGTCTAGCCTAGTGGGTTTCGGTCTCGCCGTGTGGGTTTGGGTCTAGCGGAGTGGGTTTGGTTCTAGCGGAGTGGGTTTGCATCTAGCGGAGTGGGTTTGGGTCTAGCGGAGTGTGTTTGGGTCTAGCCGAATGGGTTTGGGTCTAGCCGAGTGGGTTTGGGTATAGCGGAGTGGATTTGGGTCTAGCGGAGTGGGTTTGGGTCTAGCCGAGTGGGTTTGGGTCTAGCAGAGTGGGTTTGGGTCTAGCCGAGTGTGTTTGGGTCTAGCCGAGTGGGTTTGGGTCTAGCCGAGTGGGTTTGGGTCTAGCCGAGTGGGTTTGGGTCTAGCCGAGTGGGTTTGGGTCTACCCGAGTGGGTTTGGGTCTAGCCGAGTGGGTTTGGGTCTAGCCGAGTGGGTTTGGGTCAAGCCGAGTGGGTTTGGGTCTAGCCGAGTGCGTATGGGTCTAGCGGAGTGGGTTTGGGTCTAGCCGAGTGGGTTTGGGTCTAGCCGAGTGGGTTTGGGTCTAGCGGAGTGGGTTTGGGTCTAGCCGAGTGGGTTTGGGTCTAGCCGAGTGGGTTTGGGTCTAGCCGAGCGGGTTTGGGTCTAGCCGAGTGGGTTTGGGTCTTGCCGAGTGGGTTTGGGTCTAGCCGAGTGGGTTTGGGACTAGCCGAGTGGGTTTGGCTCTAGCGGAGTGGGTTTGGGTCTAGCGGAGTGGGTTTGGGTCAAGCGGAGTGGGTTTGGGCCGAGCCGAGTGGGTTTGGGTCTCGCCGAGTGGGTTTGGGTCTAGCCGAGTGGGTTTGGGTCTAGCCGAGTGGGTTTGGGTCTAGCCGAGTGGGTTTGTGTCTAGCCGAGTGGGTTTGGGCCTAGCGGAGTGGGTTTGGGTGTAGCCGAGTGCGTTTGGGTCTAGCCGAGTGGGTTTGGATCGAGCCGAGTGGGTTTGGGTCTAGCCGCGTGGGTTTGGGTCTATCCGAGTGGGTAATTGTCTAGTCGAGTGAGTTTGGGTCGTGCCGAGTGGGTTTGGGTCTTGCCGAGTAGGTTTGGGTCTAGCCGAGTGGGTTTGGGTCTAGCCGAGTGGGTTTTGGTCTATCCGAGTGGGTTTGGGTCCAGCCGAGTGGGTTTGGGTCTAGCCGAGTGGGTTTGTGTCTAGCGGAGTGGGTTTGGGCCTCGCGGAGTGGGTTTGGGTCTAGCGGAGTGGGTTTGGGTCTAGCCGTGTGGGTTTGGGTCTAGCCGAGTGGGTTTGAGTCTAGCCGAGTGGATTTGGGTCTACCCGAGTGGGTTTGGGGCTAGCCGAGTGGGTTTGGGTCTAGCCGAGTGGGTTTGTGTCTAGCCGAGTGGGTTTGGGTCTAGTGGAGTGGGTTTGGGTCTAGCCGAGTGGGATTGGGTCTAGCCGAGTGGGTTTGGGTCTAGCCGATTGGGTTTGGGTCTAGCCGAGTGGGTTTGTGTCTAGCGGAGTGGGTTTGGGTCTAGCCGAGTGAGTTTGGGTCTAGCCGAGTGCGTTTGGGTCTAGCCTAGTGGGTTTCGGTCTAGCCGTGTGGGTTTGGGTCTAGCGGAGTGGGTTTGGTTCTAGCGGAGTGGGTTTGCATCTAGCGGAGTGGGTTTGGGTCCAGCGGAGTGTGTTTGGGTCCAGCCGAATGGGTTTGGGCCTAGCCGAGTGGGTTTGGGTGTAGCGGAGTGGATTTGGGTCTATCGGAGTGGGTTTGGGTCTAGCCGAGTGGGTTTGGGTCTAGCCGAGTGGGTTTGGGTCTAGCCGAGTGGGTTTGGGTCTAGCCGAGTGGGTTTGGGTCTAGCCGAGTGGATTTGTGTCTACCCGAGTGGGTTTGGGTCTAGCCGAGTGGGTATGGGTCTAGCCGAGTGGGTTTGGGTCTAGCCGAGTGGGTTTGGGTCTAGCGGAATGGGTTTGGGTCTAGCGGAGTGGGTTTGGGTCTAGCCGAGTGGGTTTGGGTCTAGCGGAGTGGGTATGGGTCTAGCGGAGTGGGTTTGGGTCTAGCCGAGTGGGTTTGGGTCTAGCCGAGTGGGTTTGGGTCTAGGCGAGTGGGTTTGGGTCTAGCCGAGTGGGTTTGGGTCTGTCCGAGTGGGTTTGGGTCTAGCCGAGTGGGTTTGGGACTAGCCGAGTGGGTTTGGCTCTAGCGGAGTGGGTTTGGGTCTAGCGGAGTGGGTTTGGGTCTAGCGGAGTGGGTTTGGGCCTAGCAGAGTGGGTTTGGGTCTAGCCGAGAGGATTTGGGTCTAGCCGAGTGGATTTGGGTCTAGCCGAGTGGGTTTGGGTCTAGCCAAGTGGGTTTGGGTCTAGCCGAGTGGGTTTGGGCCTAGCGGAGTGGGTTTGGGTGTAGCCGTGTGGGTTTGGGTCTAGCCGAGTGGGTTTGGGTCGAGCCAAGTGGGTTTGGGTCTAGCCGCGTGGGTTTGGGTCTAGCCGAGTGGGTAATTGTCTAGTCGAGTCGGTTTGGGTCGAGCCGAGTGGGTTTGGGTCTTGCCGAGTAGGTTTGGGTCTAGCCGAGTGGGTTTGGGTCTAGCCGAGTGGGTTTGGGTCTCGCCGAGTGGGTTTGGGTCTAGCCGAGTGGGTTTGGGTCTAGCGGAGTGGGTTTGGGTCCAGCCGAGTGGGTTTGGGTCTAGCTGAGTGGGTTTGGGTCTAGCCGAGTGGGTTTGGGTCTAGCCGAGTGCGTTTGGGTCGAGCCTAGTGGGTTTGGGTCTAGCCGTGTGGGTTTGGGTCTAGCGGAGTGGGTTTGGGTCTAGCGGAGTGGGTTTGGGTCTAGCCGAGTGGGTTTGGGTCTAGCGGAGTGGGTTTGGGTCAAGCGGAGTGGGTTTGGGTCTAGCGGAGTGGGTTTGGTTCTAGCGGAGTGGGGTTGGGTCTAGCCGAGTGGGTTTGAGTCTAGCCGAGTGGGTTTGGGTCTAGCCGAGTGGGTTTGGGTCTAGCCGAGTGGGTTTGCGCCTAGCGGAGTGGGTTTGGGTGTAGCCGAGTGGGTTTGGGTCTAGCCGAGTGGGTTTGGGTCTAGCCGAGTGGGTTTTGGTCTAGCCGAGTGGGTTTGGGTCTAGCCAAGTGGGTTTGGGTCTGGCGGAGTGGGTTTGTGTCAAGCCGAGTGAGTTTGGGTCTAGCCGAGTGCGTTTGGGTCTAGCCTAGTGGGTTTCGGTCTAGCCGTGTGGGTTTGGGTCTAGCGGAGTGGGTTTGGTTGTAACGGAGTGGGTTTGCATCTAGCGGAGTGGGTTTGGGTCTAGCGGAGTGTGTTTGGGTCCAGCCGAATGGGTTTGGGTCTAGCCGAGTGGGTTTGGGTGTAGCGGAGTGGATTTGGGTCTAGTGGAGTGGGTTTGGGTCTAGCCGAGTGGGTTTGGGTGTAGCCGAGTGGGTTTGGGTCTAGCCGAGTGGGTTTGGGTCTAGCTGAGTGGGTTTGGGTCTAGCCGAGTGGGTTTGGGTCTAGCCGAGTGGGTTTGGGACTAGCCTAGTGGGTTTGTGTCCAGCCGAGTGGGTTTGGGTCTAGCCGAATGGGTTTGGGTCTAGCTGAGTGGGTTTGGGTCTAGCCGAGTGGGTTTGGGTGTAGCCGAGTGTGTTTGGGTCTAGCCTTGTGGGTTTCGGTCTAGCCGTGTGGGTTTGGGTCTAGCGGAGTGGGTTTGGGTCTAGCGGAGTGGGTTTGCGTCTAGCGGAGTGGGTTTGGGTCTAGCGGAGTGGATTTGGGTCTAGCGGCGTGGGTTTCGGTCTAGCCGAGTGGGTTTGGGTCTAGCTGAGTGGGTTTGGGTCTAGCCGAGTGGGTTTCGGTCTAGCCGAGTGGGTTTGCGACCAGCCTAGTGGGTTTGTGTCCAGCCGAGTGGGTTTGGGTCTAGCCGAATGGGTTTGGGTCTAGCCGAGTCGGTTTGGGTCTAGCCGAGTGGGTTTGGGTCTAGCCGAGTGGGTTTGGGTCTAGCGGAGTGGGTTTGGGTCTAGCCGAGTGAGTTTGGGTCTAGCCGAGTGGGTTTGGGTGTAGCCGAGTGGGTTTGGGTCTAGGCGAGTGGGTTTGGGTCTAGCCGAGTGGGTTTGGGTCTGGCCGAGTGGGTTTGGGTCTAGCCGAGTGGGTTTGGGACTAGCCGAGTGGGTTTGGCTCTAGCGGAGTGGGTTTGGGTCTAGCGGAGTGGGTTTGGGTCTAGCGGAGTGGGTTTGGGCCCAGCAGAGTGGGTTTGGGTCTAGCCGAGAGGATTTGGGTCTAGCCGAGTGGATTTGGGTCTAGCCGAGTGGGTTTGGGTCTAGCCAAGTGGGTTTGGGTCTAGCCGAGTGGGTTTGGGCCTAGCGGAGTGGGTTTGGGTGTAGCCGTGTGGGTTTGGGTCTAGCCGAGTGGGTTTGGGTCGAGCCGAGTGGGTTTGGGTCTAGCCGCGTGGGTTTGGGTCTAGCCGAGTGGGTAATTGTCTAGTCGAGTCGGTTTGGGTCGAGCCGAGTGGGTTTGGGTCTGGCCGAGTGGGTTTGGGTCTAGCCGAGTGGGTTTGGGACTAGCCGAGTGGGTTTGGCTCTAGCGGAGTGGGTTTGGGTCTAGCGGAGTGGGTTTGGGTCTAGCGGAGTGGGTTTGGGCCTAGCAGAGTGGGTTTGGGTCTAGCCGAGAGGATTTGGGTCTAGCCGAGTGGATTTGGGTCTAGCCGAGTGGGTTTGGGTCTAGCCAAGTGGGTTTGGGTCTAGCCGAGTGGGTTTGGGCCTAGCGGAGTGGGTTTGGGTGTAGCCGTGTGGGTTTGGGTCTAGCCGAGTGGGTTTGGGTCGAGCCGAGTGGGTTTGGGTCTAGCCGCGTGGGTTTGGGTCTAGCCGAGTGGGTAATTGTCTAGTCGAGTCGGTTTGGGTCGAGCCGAGTGGGTTTGGGTCTTGCCGAGTAGGTTTGGGTCTAGCCGAGTGGGTTTGGGTCTAGCCGAGTGGGTTTGGGTCTCGCCGAGTGGGTTTGGGTCTAGCCGAGTGGGTTTGGGTCTAGCGGAGTGGGTTTGGGTCTAGCCGAGTGGGTTTGGGTCTAGCTGAGTGGGTTTGGGTCTAGCCGAGTGGGTTTGGGTCTAGCCGTGTGGGTTTGGGTCTAGCCGAGTGGGTTTGGGTCTAGCGGAGTGGGTTTGCGTCTAGCGGAGTGGGTTTGGGCCTAGCAGAGTGGGTTTGGGTCTAGCCGAGTGGGTTTGGGTCTAGCCGTGTGGGTTTGGGTCTAGCGGAGTGGGTTTGGGTCTAGCGGAGTGGGTTTGCGTCTAGCGGAGTGGGTTTGGGCCTAGCAGAGTGGGTTTGGGTCTAGCCGAGAGGATTTGGGTCTAGCCGAGTGGATTTGGGTCTAGCCGAGTGGGTTTGGGTCTAGCCAAGTGGGTTTGGGTCTAGCCGAGTGGGTTTGGGCCTAGCGGAGTGGGTTTGGGTGTAGCCGTGTGGGTTTGGGTCTAGCCGAGTGGGTTTGGGTCGAGCCGAGTGGGTTTGGGTCTAGCCGCGTGGGTTTGGGTCTAGCCGAGTGGGTAATTGTCTAGTCGAGTCGGTTTGGGTCGAGCCGAGTGGGTTTGGGTCTGGCCGAGTGGGTTTGGGTCTAGCCGAGTGGGTTTGGGTCTAGCTGAGTGGGTTTGGGTCTAGCCGAGTGGGTTTGGGTCTAGCCGAGTGCGTTTGGGTCTAGCCTAGTGGGTTTGGGTCTAGCCGAGTGGGTTTGGGTCTAGCGGAGTGGGTTTGGGTCTAGCGGAGTGGGTTTGCGTCTAGCGGAGTGGGTTTGGGTCTAGCGGAGTGTGTTTGGGTCTAGCCGAATGGTTTTGGGTCTAGCCGAGTGGGTTTGGGTGTAGCGGAGTGGATTTGGGTCTAGCGGAGTGGGTTTGGGTCTAGCTGAGTGGGTTTGGGTCTATCCGAGTGGGTTTGGGTTTAGCCGAGTGGGTTTGGATCTAGCCGAGTGGGTTTGGGTCTAGCCGAGTGGGTTTGGGTCTAGCCGAGTGGGTTTGGGTCTCGCCGAGTGGGTTTGGGACTAGCCGAGTGGGTTTGGGTCTAGCCGAGTGGGTTTGGGTCTGGCCGAATGGGTTTGGGTCCAGCCGAGTGCGTTTGGGTCTAGCCTCGTGGGTTTCGGTCTTGCCGAGTGGGTTTGGGTCTAGCGGAGTGGGTTTGGGGCTAGCGGAGTGGGTTTGCGTCTAGCGGAGTGGGTTTGGGTCTAGCGGAGTGTGTTTGGGTCTAGCCGAATGGGTTTGGGTCTAGCCGAGTGGGTTTGGGTGTAGCGGAGTGGATTTGGGTCTAGCGGAGTGGGTTTGGGTCTAGCAGAGTGGGTTTGGGTCTATCCGAGTGGGTTTGGGTCTAGCCGAGTGGGTTTGGATCTAGCCGAGTGGGTTTGGGTCTATCCGAGTGGGTTTGGGTCTAGCCGAGTGGATTTGGGTCTCGCCGAGTGGGTTTGGGACTAGCCCAGTGGGTTTGGGTCTAGCCGAGTGGGTTTGGGTCTAGCCGAATGGGTTTGGGTCTAGCCGAGTGGGTTTGGGTCTAGCCGAGTGGGTTTGGGTCTAGCCGAGTGGGTTTGGGTCAAGCGGAGTGGGTTTGGGTCTAGCCGAGTGGGTTTGGGTCTAGCTGAGTGGGTTTGGGTCTAGCCGAGTGGGTTTGGGTGTAGCCGAGTGTGTTTGGGTCTAGCATTGTGGGTTTCGGTCTAGCCGTGTGGGTTTGGGTCTAGCGGAGTGGGTTTGGGTCTAGCGGAGTGGGTTTGCGTCTAGCGGAGTGGGTTTGGGTCTAGCGGAGTGTGTTTGGGTCTTGCCGAATGGGTTTGGGTCTAGCGGAGTGGGTTTGGGTCTAGCCGAGTGAGTTTGGGTCTAGCCGAGTGGGTTTGGGTCTAGCCGAGTGGGTTTGGGTCTAGGCGAGTGGGTTTGGGTCTAGCCGAGTGGGTTTGGGTCTGGCCGAGTGGGTTTGGGTCTAGCCGAGTGGGTTTGGGACTAGCCGAGTGGGTTTGGCTCTAGCGGAGTGGGTTTGGGTCTAGCGGAGTGGGTTTGGGTCTAGCGGAGTGGGTTTGGGCCTAGCAGAGTGGGTTTGGGTCTAGCCGAGAGGATTTGGGTCTAGCCGAGTGGATTTGGGTCTAGCCGAGTGGGTTTGGGTCTAGCCAAGTGGGTTTGGGTCTAGCCGAGTGGGTTTGGGCCTAGCGGAGTGGGTTTGGGTGTAGCCGTGTGGGTTTGGGTCTAGCCGAGTGGGTTTGGGTCGAGCCGAGTGGGTTTGGGTCTAGCCGCGTGGGTTTGGGTCTAGCCGAGTGGGTAATTGTCTAGTCGAGTCGGTTTGGGTCGAGCCGAGTGGGTTTGGGTCTGGCCGAGTGGGTTTGGGTCTAGCCGAGTGGGTTTGGGACTAGCCGAGTGGGTTTGGGTCTAGCCGAGTGGGTTTGGGTCTGGCCGAATGGGTTTGGGTCCAGCCGAGTGCGTTTGGGTCTAGCCTAGTGGGTTTCGGTCTTGCCGAGTGGGTTTGGGTCTAGCGGAGTGGGTTTGGGGCTAGCGGAGTGGGTTTGCGTCTAGCGGAGTGGGTTTGGGTCTAGCGGAGTGTGTTTGGGTCTAGCCGAATGGGTTTGGGTCTAGCCGAGTGGCTTTGGGTGTAGCGGAGTGGATTTGGGTCTAGCGGAGTGGGTTTGGGTCTAGCAGAGTGGGTTTGGGTCTATCCGAGTGGGTTTGGGTCTAGCCGAGTGGGTTTGGATCTAGCCGAGTGGGTTTGGGTCTATCCGAGTGGGTTTGGGTCTAGCCGAGTGGATTTGGGTCTCGCCGAGTGGGTTTGGGACTAGCCCAGTGGGTTTGGGTCTAGCCGAGTGGGTTTGGGTCTAGCCGAATGGGTTTGGGTCTAGCCGAGTGGGTTTGGGTCTAGCCGAGTGGGTTTGGGTCTAGCCGAGTGGGTTTGGGTCAAGCGGAGTGGGTTTGGGTCTAGCCGAGTGGGTTTGGGTCTAGCTGAGTGGGTTTGGGTCTAGCCGAGTGGGTTTGGGTGTAGCCGAGTGTGTTTGGGTCTAGCATTGTGGGTTTCGGTCTAGCCGTGTGGGTTTGGGTCTAGCGGAGTGGGTTTGGGTCTAGCGGAGTGGGTTTGCGTCTAGCGGAGTGGGTTTGGGTCTAGCGGAGTGTGTTTGGGTCTTGCCGAATGGGTTTGGGTCTAGCGGAGTGGGTTTGGGTCTAGCCGAGTGAGTTTGGGTCTAGCCGAGTGG
The DNA here is from genome assembly GCA_963514005.1 of Raja brachyura. The sequence continues at coordinate 6,087,719 of OY740819.1, read as the reverse complement.
GTTTGGGTCTAGCCGAGTGGGTTTGGGTCTAGGCGAGTGGGTTTGGGTCTAGCCGAGTGGGTTTGGGTCTGGCCGAGTGGGTTTGGGTCTCGCCGAGTGGGTTTGGGACTAGCCGAGTGGGTTTGGCTCTAGCGGAGTGGGTTTGGGTCTAGCGGAGTGGGTTTGGGTCTAGCGGAGTGGGTTTGGGCCTAGCAGAGTGGGTTTGGGTCTAGCCGAGAGGATTTGGGTCTAGCCGAGTGGATTTGGGTCTAGCCGAGTGGGTTTGGGTCTAGCCAAGTGGGTTTGGGTCTAGCCGAGTGGGTTTGGGCCTAGCGGAGTGGGTTTGGGTGTAGCCGTGTGGGTTTGGGTCTAGCCGAGTGGGTTTGGGTCGAGCCGAGTGGGTTTGGGTCTAGCCGCGTGGGTTTGGGTCTAGCCGAGTGGGTAATTGTCTAGTCGAGTCGGTTTGGGTCGAGCCGAGTGGGTTTGGGTCTGGCCGAGTGGGTTTGGGTCTAGCCGAGTGGGTTTGGGTCTAGCTGAGTGGGTTTGGGTCTAGCCGAGTGGGTTTGGGTCTAGCCGAGTGCGTTTGTGTCTAGCCTAGTGGGTTTCGGTCTAGCCGAGTGGGTTTGGGTCTAGCGGAGTGGGTTTGGGTCTAGCGGAGTGGGTTTGCGTCTAGCGGAGTGGGTTTGGGTCTAGCGGAGTGTGTTTGGGTCTAGCCGAATGGTTTTGGGTCTAGCCGAGTGGGTTTGGGTGTAGCGGAGTGGATTTGGGTCTAGCGGAGTGGGTTTGGGTCTAGCTGAGTGGGTTTGGGTCTATCCGAGTGGGTTTGGGTTTAGCCGAGTGGGTTTGGATCTAGCCGAGTGGGTTTGGGTCTAGCCGAGTGGGTTTGGGTCTAGCCGAGTGGGTTTGGGTCTCGCCGAGTGGGTTTGGGACTAGCCGAGTGGGTTTGGGTCTAGCCGAGTGGGTTTGGGTCTGGCCGAATGGGTTTGGGTCCAGCCGAGTGCGTTTGGGTCTAGCCTAGTGGGTTTCGGTCTTGCCGAGTGGGTTTGGGTCTAGCGGAGTGGGTTTGGGGCTAGCGGAGTGGGTTTGCGTCTAGCGGAGTGGGTTTGGGTCTAGCGGAGTGTGTTTGGGTCTAGCCGAATGGGTTTGGGTCTAGCCGAGTGGGTTTGGGTGTAGCGGAGTGGATTTGGGTCTAGCGGAGTGGGTTTGGGTCTAGCAGAGTGGGTTTGGGTCTATCCGAGTGGGTTTGGGTCTAGCCGAGTGGGTTTGGATCTAGCCGAGTGGGTTTGGGTCTATCCGAGTGGGTTTGGGTCTAGCCAGGTGGATTTGGGTCTCGCCGAGTGGGTTTGGGACTAGCCCAGTGGGTTTGGGTCTAGCCGAGTGGGTTTGGGTCTAGCCGAATGGGTTTGGGTCTAGCCGAGTGGGTTTGGGTCTAGCCGAGTGTGTTTGGGTCTAGCCGAGTGGGTTTGGGTCAAGCGGAGTGGGTTTGGGTCTAGCCGAGTGGGTTTGGGTCTAGCTGAGTGGGTTTGGGTCTAGCCGAGTGGGTTTGGGTGTAGCCGAGTGTGTTTGGGTCTAGCATTGTGGGTTTCGGTCTAGCCGTGTGGGTTTGGGTCTAGCGGAGTGGGTTTGGGTCTAGCGGAGTGGGTTTGCGTCTAGCGGAGTGGGTTTGGGTCTAGCGGAGTGTGTTTGGGTCTTGCCGAATGGGTTTGGGTCTAGCCGAGTGGGATTGGGTGTAGCGGAGTGGATTTGGGTCTAGCGGAGTGGGTTTGGGTCTAGCCGAGTGGGTTTGGGTCTAGCCGAGTGGGTTTGGGTCTAGCCGAGTGGGTTTGGGTCTAGCCGAGTGGGTTTGGGACTAGCCTAGTGGGTTTGTGTCCAGCCGAGTGGGTTTGGGTCTAGCCGAATGGGTTTGGGTCTAGCCAAGTGGGTTTGGGTCTAGCCGAGTGGGTTTGGGTCTAGCCGAGTGGGTTTGGATCTAGCGGAGTGGGTTTGGGTCTAGCCGAGTGAGTTTGGGTCTAGCCGAGTGCGTTTGGGTCTAGCCTAGTGGGTTTCGGTCCAGCCGTGTGGGTTTGGGTCTAGCCGAGTGGGTTTGGGTCTAGCGGAGTGTGTTTGGGTCTAGCCGAATGGGTTTGGGTCTTGCCGAGTGGGTTTGGGTGTAGCGGAGTGGATTTGGGTCTAGCGGAGTGGGTTTGGGTCTAGCTGAGTGGGTTTGGGTCTATCCGAGTGGGTTTGGGTTTAGCCGAGTGGGTTTGGATCTAGCCGAGTGGGTTTGGGTCTAGCCGAGTGGGTTTGGGTCTAGCCGATTAGGTTTGGGTCTCGCCGAGTGGGTTTGGGACTAGCCTAGTGGGTTTGGGTCTAGCCGAGTGGGTTTGGGTCTAGCCGAATGGGTTTGGGTCCAGCCGAGTGCGTTTGGGTCTAGCCTAGTGGGTTTCGGTCTTGCCGAGTGGGTTTGGGTCTAGCGGAGTGGGTTTGGGTCTAGCGGAGTGGGTTTGCTTCTAGCGGAGTGGGTTTGGGTCTAGCGGAGTGTGTTTGGGTCTAGCCGAATGGGTTTGGGTCTAGCCGAGTGGGTTTGGGTGTAGCGGAGTGGATTTGGGTCTAGCGGAGTGGGTTTGGGTCTAGCAGAGTGGGTTTGGGTCTATCCGAGTGGGTTTGGGTCTAGCCGAGTGGGTTTGGATCTAGCCGAGTGGGTTTGGGTCTATCCAAGTGGGTTTGGGTCTAGCCGAGTGGGTTTGGGTCTCGCCGAGTGGGTTTGGGACTAGCCCAGTGGGTTTGGGTCTAGCCGAGTGGGTTTGGGTCTAGCCGAGTGGGTTTGGGTGTAGCCGAGTGTGTTTGGGTCTAGCATTGTGGGTTTCGGTCTAGCCGTGTGGGTTTGGGTCTAGAGGAGTGGGTTTGGGTCTAGCGGAGTGGGTTTGGGTCTTGCCGAATGGGTTTGGGTCTAGCCGAGTGGGATTGGGTGTAGCGGAGTGGATTTGGGTCTAGCGGAGTGGGTTTGGGTCTAGCCGAGTGGGTTTGGGTCTAGCTGAGTGGGTTTGGGTCTGGCCGAGTGGGTTTGGGTCTAGCCGAGTGGGTTTGGGACTAGCCTAGTGGGTTTGTGTCCAGCCGAGTGGGTTTGGGTCTAGCCGAATGGGTTTGGGTCTAGCCGAGTGGGTTTGGGTCTAGCCGAGTGGGTTTGGGTCTAGCCGAGTGGGTTTGGGACTAGCCCAGTGGGTTTGGGTCTAGCCGAGTGGGTTTGGGTCTAGCCGAGTGGGTTTGGGTGTAGCCGAGTGTGTTTGGGTCTAGCATTGTGGGTTTCGGTCTAGCCGTGTGGGTTTGGGTCTAGCGGAGTGGGTTTGGGTCTAGCGGAGTGGGTTTGGGTCTTGCCGAATGGGTTTGGGTCTAGCCGAGTGGGATTGGGTGTAGCGGAGTGGATTTGGGTCTAGCGGAGTGGGTTTGGGTCTAGCCGAGTGGGTTTGGGTCTAGCTGAGTGGGTTTGGGTCTAGCCGAGTGGGTTTGGGTCTAGCCGAGTGGGTTTGGGACTAGCCTAGTGGGTTTGTGTCCAGCCGAGTGGGTTTGGGTCTAGCCGAATGGGTTTGGGTCCAGCCGAGTGGGTTTGGGTCTAGCGGAGTGTGTTTGGGTCTAGCCGAATGGGTTTGGGTCTAGCCGAGTGGGTTTGGGTGTAGCGGAGTGGATTTGGGTCTAGCGGAGTGGGTTTGGGTCTAGCTGAGTGGGTTTGGGTCTATCCGAGTGGGTTTGGGTCTAGCCGAGTGGGTTTGGATCTAGCCGAGTGGGTTTGGGTCTATCCGAGTGGGTTTGGGTCTAGCCGAGTGGGTTTGGGTCTCGCCGAGTGGGTTTGGGACTAGCCCAGTGGGTTTGGGTCTAGCCGAGTGGGTTTGGGTCTAGCCGAATGGGTTTGGGTCTAGCCGAGTGGGTTTGGGTCTAGCCGAGTGGGTTTGGGTCTAGCCGAGTGGGTTTGGGTCAAGCGGAGTGGGTTTGGGTCTAGCCGAGTGGGTTTGGGTCTAGCTGAGTGGGTTTGGGTCTAGCCGAGTGGGTTTGGGTGTAGCCGAGTGTGTTTGGGTCTAGCCTTGTGGGTTTCGGTCTAGCCGTGTGGGTTTGGGTCTCGCCGAGTGGGTTTGGGACTAGCCCAGTGGGTTTCGGTCTAGCCGAGTGGGTTTGGGTCTAGCCGAATGTGTTTGGGTCTAGCCGAATGGGTTTGGGTCTAGCCGAGTGGGTTTGGGTGTAGCGGAGTGGACTTGGGTCTAGCGGAGTGGGTTTGGGTCTAGCAGAGTGGGTTTGGGTCTATCCGAGTGGGTTTGGGTCTAGCCGAGTGGGTTTGGATCTAGCCGAGTGGGTTTGGGTCTATCCGAGTGGGTTTGGGTCTAGCCGAGTGGGTTTGGGTCTCGCCGAGTGGGTTTGGGACTAGCCCAGTGGGTTTGGGTCTAGCCGAGTGGGTTTGGGTCTAGCCGAATGGGTTTGGGTCTAGCCGAGTGGGTTTGGGTGTAGCCGAGTGGGTTTGGGTCTAGCCGAGTGGGTTTGGGTCAAGCGGAGTGGGTTTGGGTCTAGCCGAGTGGGTTTGGGTCTAGCTGAGTGGGTTTGGGTCTAGCCGAGTGGGTTTGGGTCTAGCGGAGTGGGTTTGGGTCTAGCCGAGTGAGTTTGGGTCTAGCCGAGTGCGTTTGGGTCTAGCCTAGTGGGTTTCGGTCTCGCCGTGTGGGTTTGGGTCTAGCGGAGTGGGTTTGGTTCTAGCGGAGTGGGTTTGCATCTAGCGGAGTGGGTTTGGGTCTAGCGGAGTGTGTTTGGGTCTAGCCGAATGGGTTTGGGTCTAGCCGAGTGGGTTTGGGTGTAGCGGAGTGGATTTGGGTCTAGCGGAGTGGGTTTGGGTCTAGCCGAGTGGGTTTGGGTCTAGCAGAGTGGGTTTGGGTCTAGCCGAGTGTGTTTGGGTCTAGCCGAGTGGGTTTGGGTCTAGCCGAGTGGGTTTGGGTCTAGCCGAGTGGGTTTGGGTCTAGCCGAGTGGGTTTGGGTCTACCCGAGTGGGTTTGGGTCTAGCCGAGTGGGTTTGGGTCTAGCCGAGTGGGTTTGGGTCAAGCCGAGTGGGTTTGGGTCTAGCCGAGTGCGTATGGGTCTAGCGGAGTGGGTTTGGGTCTAGCCGAGTGGGTTTGGGTCTAGCCGAGTGGGTTTGGGTCTAGCGGAGTGGGTTTGGGTCTAGCCGAGTGGGTTTGGGTCTAGCCGAGGGGGTTTGGGTCTAGCCGAGCGGGTTTGGGTCTAGCCGAGTGGGTTTGGGTCTAGCCGAGTGGGTTTGGGTCTAGCCGAGTGGGTTTGGGACTAGCCGAGTGGGTTTGGCTCTAGCGGAGTGGGTTTGGGTCTAGCGGAGTGGGTTTGGGTCAAGCGGAGTGGGTTTGGGCCGAGCAGAGTGGGTTTGGGTCTCGCCGAGTGGGTTTGGGTCTAGCCGAGTGGGTTTGGGTCTAGCCGAGTGGGTTTGGGTCTAGCCGAGTGGGTTTGTGTCTAGCCGAGTGGGTTTGGGCCTAGCGGAGTGGGTTTGGGTGTAGCCGAGTGGGTTTGGGTCTAGCCGAGTGGGTTTGGATCGAGCCGAGTGGGTTTGGGTCTAGCCGCGTGGGTTTGGGTCTATCCGAGTGGGTAATTGTCTAGTCGAGTGAGTTTGGGTCGTGCCGAGTGGGTTTGGGTCTTGCCGAGTAGGTTTGGGTCTAGCCGAGTGGGTTTGGGTCTAGCCGAGTGGGTTTTGGTCTATCCGAGTGGGTTTGGGTCCAGCCGAGTGGGTTTGGGTCTAGCCGAGTGGGTTTGTGTCTAGCGGAGTGGGTTTGGGCCTCGCGGAGTGGGTTTGGGTCTAGCGGAGTGGGTTTGGGTCTAGCCGTGTGGGTTTGGGTCTAGCCGAGTGGGTTTGAGTCTAGCCGAGTGGATTTGGGTCTACCCGAGTGGGTTTGGGGCTAGCCGAGTGGGTTTGGGTCTAGCCGAGTGGGTTTGTGTCTAGCCGAGTGGGTTTGGGTCTAGTGGAGTGGGTTTGGGTCTAGCCGAGTGGGATTGGGTCTAGCCGAGTGGGTTTGGGTCTAGCCGATTGGGTTTGGGTCTAGCCGAGTGGGTTTGGGTCTAGCGGAGTGGGTTTGGGTCTAGCCGAGTGAGTTTGGGTCTAGCCGAGTGCGTTTGGGTCTAGCCTAGTGGGTTTCGGTCTAGCCGTGTGGGTTTGGGTCTAGCGGAGTGGGTTTGGTTCTAGCGGAGTGGGTTTGCATCTAGCGGAGTGGGTTTGGGTCCAGCGGAGTGTGTTTGGGTCCAGCCGAATGGGTTTGGGCCTAGCCGAGTGGGTTTGGGTGTAGCGGAGTGGATTTGGGTCTATCGGAGTGGGTTTGGGTCTAGCCGAGTGGGTTTGGGTCTAGCCGAGTGGGTTTGGGTCTAGCCGAGTGGGTTTGGGTCTAGCCGAGTGGGTTTGGGTCTAGCCGAGTGGATTTGGGTCTACCCGAGTGGGTTTGGGTCTAGCCGAGTGGGTATGGGTCTAGCCGAGTGGGTTTGGGTCTAGCCGAGTGGGTTTGGGTCTAGCGGAATGGGTTTGGGTCTAGCGGAGTGGGTTTGGGTCTAGCCGAGTGGGTTTGGGTCTAGCGGAGTGGGTATGGGTCTAGCGGAGTGGGTTTGGGTCTAGCCGAGTGGGTTTGGGTCTAGCCGAGTGGGTTTGGGTCTAGGCGAGTGGGTTTGGGTCTAGCCGAGTGGGTTTGGGTCTGTCCGAGTGGGTTTGGGTCTAGCCGAGTGGGTTTGGCTCTAGCGGAGTGGGTTTGGGTCTAGCGGAGTGGGTTTGGGTCTAGCGGAGTGGGTTTGGGCCTAGCAGAGTGGGTTTGGGTCTAGCCGAGAGGATTTGGGTCTAGCCGAGTGGATTTGGGTCTAGCCGAGTGGGTTTGGGTCTAGCCAAGTGGGTTTGGGTCTAGCCGAGTGGGTTTGGGCCTAGCGGAGTGGGTTTGGGTGTAGCCGTGTGGGTTTGGGTCTAGCCGAGTGGGTTTGGGTCGAGCCAAGTGGGTTTGGGTCTAGCCGCGTGGGTTTGGGTCTAGCCGAGTGGGTAATTGTCTAGTCGAGTCGGTTTGGGTCGAGCCGAGTGGGTTTGGGTCTGGCCGAGTGGGTTTGGGTCTAGCCGAGTGGGTTTGGGACTAGCCGAGTGGGTTTGGCTCTAGCGGAGTGGGTTTGGGTCTAGCGGAGTGGGTTTGGGTCTAGCGGAGTGGGTTTGGGCCTAGCAGAGTGGGTTTGGGTCTAGCCGAGAGGATTTGGGTCTAGCCGAGTGGATTTGGGTCTAGCCGAGTGGGTTTGGGTCTAGCCAAGTGGGTTTGGGTCTAGCCGAGTGGGTTTGGGCCTAGCGGAGTGGGTTTGGGTGTAGCCGTGTGGGTTTGGGTCTAGCCGAGTGGGTTTGGGTCGAGCCGAGTGGGTTTGGGTCTAGCCGCGTGGGTTTGGGTCTAGCCGAGTGGGTAATTGTCTAGTCGAGTCGGTTTGGGTCGAGCCGAGTGGGTTTGGGTCTTGCCGAGTAGGTTTGGGTCTAGCCGAGTGGGTTTGGGTCTAGCCGAGTGGGTTTGGGTCTCGCCGAGTGGGTTTGGGTCTAGCCGAGTGGGTTTGGGTCTAGCGGAGTGGGTTTGGGTCTAGCCGAGTGGGTTTGGGTCTAGCTGAGTGGGTTTGGGTCTAGCCGAGTGGGTTTGGGTCTAGCCGAGTGCGTTTGGGTCGAGCCTAGTGGGTTTCGGTCTAGCCGTGTGGGTTTGGGTCTAGCGGAGTGGGTTTGGGTATAGCGGAGTGGGTTTGGGTCTAGCCGAGTGGGTTTGGGTCTAGCGGAGTGGGTTTGGGTCAAGCGGAGTGGGTTTGGGTCTAGCGGAGTGGGTTTGGTTCTAGCGGAGTGGGGTTGGGTCTAGCCGAGTGGGTTTGAGTCTAGCCGAGTGGGTTTTGGTCTAGCCGAGTGGGTTTGGGTCTAGCCAAGTGGGTTTGGGTCTGGCGGAGTGGGTTTGTGTCAAGCCGAGTGAGTTTGGGTCTAGCCGAGTGCGTTTGGGTCTAGCCTAGTGGGTTTCGGTCTAGCCGTGTGGGTTTGGGTCTAGCGGAGTGGGTTTGGTTGTAGCGGAGTGGGTTTGCATCTAGCGGAGTGGGGTTGGGTCTAGCGGAGTGTGTTTGGGTCCAGCCGAATGGGTTTGGGTCTAGCCGAGTGGGTTTGGGTGTAGCGGAGTGGATTTGGGTCTAGTGGAGTGGGTTTGGGTCTAGCCGAGTGGGTTTGGGTGTAGCCGAGTGGGTTTGGGTCTAGCCGAGTGGGTTTGGGTCTAGCTGAGTGGGTTTGGGTCTAGCCGAGTGGGTTTGGGTCTAGCCGAGTGGGTTTGGGACTAGCCTAGTGGGTTTGTGTCCAGCCGAGTGGGTTTGGGTCTAGCCGAATGGGTTTGGGTCTAGCTGAGTGGGTTTGGGTCTAGCCGAGTGGGTTTGGGTGTAGCCGAGTGTGTTTGGGTCTAGCCTTGTGGGTTTCGGTCTAGCCGTGTGGGTTTGGGTCTAGCGGAGTGGGTTTGGGTCTAGCGGAGTGGGTTTGCGTCTAGCGGAGTGGGTTTGGGTCTAGCGGAGTGGATTTGGGTCTAGCGGAGTGGGTTTCGGTCTAGCCGAGTGGGTTTGGGTCTAGCTGAGTGGGTTTGGGTCTAGCCGAGTGGGTTTCGGTCTAGCCGAGTGGGTTTGCGACTAGCCTAGTGGGTTTGTGTCCAGCCGAGTGGGTTTGGGTCTAGCCGAATGGGTTTGGGTCTAGCCGAGTGGGTTTGGGTCTAGCCGAGTGGGTTTGGGTCTAGCGGAGTGGGTTTGGGTCTAGCCGAGTGAGTTTGGGTCTAGCCGAGTGGGATTGGGTCTAGCCGAGTGGGTTTGGGTCTAGGCGAGTGGGTTTGGGTCTAGCCGAGTGGGTTTGGGTCTGGCCGAGTGGGTTTGGGGCTAGCCGAGTGGGTTTGGGTCTCGCCGAGTGGGTTTGGGACTAGCCGAGTGGGTTTGGCTCTAGCGGAGTGGGTTTGGGTCTAGCGGAGTGGGTTTGGGTCTAGCGGAGTGGGTTTGGGCCTAGCAGAGTGGGTTTGGGTCTAGCCGAGAGGATTTGGGTCTAGCCGAGTGGATTTGGGTCTAGCCGAGTGGGTTTGGGTCTAGCCAAGTGGGTTTGGGTCTAGCCGAGTGGGTTTGGGCCTAGCGGAGTGGGTTTGGGTGTAGCCGTGTGGGTTTGGGTCTAGCCGAGTGGGTTTGGGTCGAGCCGAGTGGGTTTGGGTCTAGCCGCGTGGGTTTGGGTCTAGCCGAGTGGGTAATTGTCTAGTCGAGTCGGTTTGGGTCGAGCCGAGTGGGTTTGGGTCTAGCCGAGTGGGTTTGGGACTAGCCGAGTGGGTTTGGCTCTAGCGGAGTGGGTTTGGGTCTAGCGGAGTGGGTTTGGGTCTAGCGGAGTGGGTTTGGGCCTAGCGGAGTGGGTTTGGGTGTAGCCGTGTGGGTTTGGGTCTAGCCGAGTGGGTTTGGGTCGAGCCGAGTGGGTTTGGGTCTAGCCGCGTGGGTTTGGGTCTAGCCGAGTGGGTAATTGTCTAGTCGAGTCGGTTTGGGTCGAGCCGAGTGGGTTTGGGTCTTGCCGAGTAGGTTTGGGTCTAGCCGAGTGGGTTTGGGTCTAGCCGAGTGGGTTTGGGTCTCGCCGAGTGGGTTTGGGTCTAGCCGAGTGGGTTTGGGTCTAGCGGAGTGGGTTTGGGTCTAGCCGAGTGGGTTTGGGTCTAGCTGAGTGGGTTTGGGTCTAGCCGAGTGGGTTTGGGTCTAGCCGAGTGCGTTTGGGTCGAGCCTAGTGGGTTTCGGTCTAGCCGTGTGGGTTTGGGTCTAGCGGAGTGGGTTTGGGTATAGCGGAGTGGGTTTGGGTCTAGCCGAGTGGGTTTGGGTCTAGCGGAGTGGGTTTGGGTCAAGCGGAGTGGGTTTGGGTCTAGCGGAGTGGGTTTGGTTCTAGCGGAGTGGGGTTGGGTCTAGCCGAGTGGGTTTTGGTCTAGCCGAGTGGGTTTGGGTCTAGCCGAGTGGGTTTGGGCCTAGCGGAGTGGGTTTGGGTCTAGCCGAGTGGGTTTGGGTCTAGCCGAGTGGGTTTGGGTCTAGCCGAGTGGGTTTTGGTCTAGCCGAGTGGGTTTGGGTCTAGCCAAGTGGGTTTGGGTCTGGCGGAGTGGGTTTGTGTCAAGCCGAGTGAGTTTGGGTCTAGCCGAGTGCGTTTGGGTCTAGCCTAGTGGGTTTCGGTCTAGCCGTGTGGGTTTGGGTCTAGCGGAGTCGGTTTGGTTGTAGCGGAGTGGGTTTGCATCTAGCGGAGTGGGTTTGGGTCTAGCGGAGTGTGTTTGGGTCCAGCCGAATGGGTTTGGGTCTAGCCGAGTGGGTTTGGGTGTAGCGGAGTGGATTTGGGTCTAGTGGAGTGGGTTTGGGTCTAGCCGAGTGGGTTTGGGTGTAGCCGAGTGGGTTTGGGTCTAGCCGAGTGGGTTTGGGTCTAGCTGAGTGGGTTTGGGTCTAGCCGAGTGGGTTTGGGTCTAGCCGAGTGGGTTTGGGACTAGCCTAGTGGGTTTGTGTCCAGCCGAGTGGGTTTGGGTCTAGCCGAATGGGTTTGGGTCTAGCTGAGTGGGTTTGGGTCTAGCCGAGTGGGTTTGGGTGTAGCCGAGTGTGTTTGGGTCTAGCCTTGTGGGTTTCGGTATAGCCGTGTGGGTTTGGGTCTAGCGGAGTGGGTTTGGGTCTAGCGGACTGGGTTTGCGTCTAGCGGAGTGGGTTTGGGTCTAGCGGAGTGGATTTGGGTCTAGCGGAGTGGGTTTCGGTCTAGCCGAGTGGGTTTGGGTCTAGCTGAGTGGGTTTGGGTCTAGCCGAGTGGGTTTCGGTCTAGCCGAGTGGGTTTGCAACTAGCCTAGTGGGTTTGTGTCCAGCCGAGTGGGTTTGGGTCTAGCCGAATGGGTTTGGGTCTAGCCGAGTGGGTTTGGGTCTAGCCGAGTGGGTTTGGGTCTAGCCGAGTGGGTTTGGGTCTAGCGGAGTGGGTTTGGGTCTAGCCGAGTGAGTTTGGGTCTAGCCGAGTGCGTTTGCGTCTAGCCTAGTGGGTTTCGGTCTCGCCGTGTGGGTTTGGGTCTAGCGGAGTGGGTTTGGTTCTAGCGGAGTGGGTTTGCATCTAGCGGAGTGGGTTTGGGTCTAGCGGAGTGTGTTTGGGTCTAGCCGAATGGGTTTGGGTCTAGCCGAGTGGGTTTGGGTGTAGCGGAGTGGATTTGGGTCTAGCGGAGTGGGTTTGGGTCTAGCCGAGTGGGTTTGGGTCTAGCCGAGTGGGTTTGGGTCTAGCCGAGTGTGTTTGGGTCTAGCCGAGTGTGTTTGGGTCTAGCGGAGTGGGTTTGCGTCTAGCGGAGTGGGTTTGGGTCTAGCGGAGTGGATTTGGGTCTAGCGGAGTGGGTTTCGGTCTAGCCGAGTGGGTTTGGGTCTAGCTGAGTGGGTTTGGGTCTAGCCGAGTGGGTTTCGGTCTAGCCGAGTGGGTTTGCGACTAGCCTAGTGGGTTTGTGTCCAGCCGAGTGGGTTTGGGTCTAGCCGAATGGGTTTGGGTCTAGCCGAGTCGGTTTGGGTCTAGCCGAGTGGGTTTGGGTCTAGCCGAGTGGGTTTGGGTCTAGCGGAGTGGGTTTGGGTCTAGCCGAGTGAGTTTGGGTCTAGCCGAGTGGGATTGGGTCTAGCCGAGTGGGTTTGGGTCTAGGCGAGTGGGTTTGGGTCTAGCCGAGTGGGTTTGGGTCTGGCCGAGTGGGTTTGGGTCTAGCCGAGTGGGTTTGGGACTAGCCGAGTGGGTTTGGCTCTAGCGGAGTGGGTTTGGGTCTAGCGGAGTGGGTTTGGGTCTAGCGGAGTGGGTTTGGGCCTAGCAGAGTGGGTTTGGGTCTAGCCGAGAGGATTTGGGTCTAGCCGAGTGGATTTGGGTCTAGCCGAGTGGGTTTGGGTCTAGCCAAGTGGGTTTGGGTCTAGCCGAGTGGGTTTGGGCCTAGCGGAGTGGGTTTGGGTGTGGCCGTGTGGGTTTGGGTCTAGCCGAGTGGGTTTGGGTCGAGCCGAGTGGGTTTGGGTCTAGCCGCGTGGGTTTGGGTCTAGCCGAGTGGGTAATTGTCTAGTCGAGTCGGTTTGGGTCGAGCCGAGTGGGTTTGGGTCTAGCCGAGTGGGTTTGGGACTAGCCGAGTGGGTTTGGCTCTAGCGGAGTGGGTTTGGGTCTAGCGGAGTGGGTTTGGGTCTAGCGGAGTGGGTTTGGGCCTAGCGGAGTGGGTTTGGGTGTAGCCGTGTGGGTTTGGGTCTAGCCGAGTGGGTTTGGGTCGAGCCGAGTGGGTTTGGGTCTAGCCGCGTGGGTTTGGGTCTAGCCGAGTGGGTAATTGTCTAGTCGAGTCGGTTTGGGTCGAGCCGAGTGGGTTTGGGTCTTGCCGAGTAGGTTTGGGTCTAGCCGAGTGGGTTTGGGTCTAGCCGAGTGGGTTTGGGTCTCGCCGAGTGGGTTTGGGTCTAGCCGAGTGGGTTTGGGTCTAGCGGAGTGGGTTTGGGTCTAGCCGAGTGGGTTTGGGTCTAGCCGAGTGCGTTTGGGTCGAGCCTAGTGGGTTTCGGTCTAGCCGTGTGGGTTTGGGTCTAGCGGAGTGGGTTTGGGTAAGCGGAGTGGGTTTGGGTCTAGCCGAGTGGGTTTGGGTCTAGCGGAGTGGGTTTGGGTCAAGCGGAGTGGGTTTGGGTCTAGCGGAGTGGGTTTGGTTCTAGCGGAGTGGGGTTGGGTCTAGCCGAGTGGGTTTTGGTCTAGCCGAGTGGGTTTGGGTCTAGCCGAGTGGGTTTGGGCCTAGCGGAGTGGGTTTGGGTATAGCCGAGTGGGTTTGGGTCTAGCCGAGTGGGTTTGGGTCTAGCCGAGTGGGTTTTGGTCTAGCCGAGTGGGTTTGGGTCTAGCCAAGTGGGTTTGGGTCTGGCGGAGTGGGTTTGTGTCAAGCCGAGTGAGTTTGGGTCTAGCCGAGTGCGTTTGGGTCTAGCCTAGTGGGTTTCGGTCTAGCCGTGTGGGTTTGGGTCTAGCGGAGTGGGTTTGGGTCTAGCGGACTGGGTTTGCGTCTAGCGGAGTGGGTTTGGGTCTAGCGGAGTGGATTTGGGTCTAGCGGAGTGTGTTTCGGTCTAGCCGAGTGGGTTTGGGTCTAGCTGAGTGGGTTTGGGTCTAGCCGAGTGGGTTTCGGTCTAGCCGAGTGGGTTTGCAACTAGCCTAGTGGGTTTGTGTCCAGCCGAGTGGGTTTGGGTCTAGCCGAATGGGTTTGGGTCTAGCCGAGTGGGTTTGGGTCTAGCCGAGTGGGTTTGGGTCTAGCCGAGTGGGTTTGGGTCTAGCGGAGTGGGTTTGGGTCTAGCCGAGTGAGTTTGGGTCTAGCCGAGTGCGTTTGCGTCTAGCCTAGTGGGTTTCGGTCTCGCCGTGTGGGTTTGGGTCTAGCGGAGTGGGTTTGGTTCTAGCGGAGTGGGTTTGCATCTAGCGGAGTGGGTTTGGGTCTAGCGGAGTGTGTTTGGGTCTAGCCGAATGGGTTTGGGTCTAGCCGAGTGGGTTTGGGTGTAGCGGAGTGGATTTGGGTCTAGCGGAGTGGGTTTGGGTCTAGCCGAGTGGGTTTGGGTCTAGCCGAGTGGGTTTGGGTCTAGCCGAGTGTGTTTGGGTCTAGCCGAGTGTGTTTGGGTCTAGCCGAGTGGGTTTGGGTCTAGCCGAGTGGGTTTGGGTCTAGCCGAGTGGGTTTGGGTCTAGCCGAGTGGGTTTGGGTCTAGCCGAGTGGGTTTGGGTCTAGCCGAGTGGGTTTGGGTCAAGCCGAGTGGGTTTGGGTCTAGCCGAGTGCGTATGGGTCTAGCGGAGTGGGTTTGGGTCTAGCCGAGTGGGTTTGGGTCTAGCCGAGTGGGTTTGGGTCTAGCGGAGTGGGTTTGGGTCTAGCCGAGTGGGTTTGGGTCTAGCCGAGTGGGTTTGGGTCTAGCCGAGCGGGTTTGGGTCTAGCCGAGCGGGTTTGGGTCTAGCCGAGTGGGTTTGGGTCTAGCCGAGTGGGTTTGGGACTAGCCGAGTGGATTTGGGTCTACCCGAGTGGGTTTGGGGCTAGCCGAGTGGGTTTGGGTCTAGCCGAGTGGGTTTGGGTCTAGCCGAGTGGGTTTGTGACTAGCCGAGTGGGTTTGGGTCTAGTGGAGTGGGTTTGGGTCTAGCCGAGTGGGATTGGGTCTAGCCGAGTGGGTTTGGGTCTAGCCGATTGGGTTTGGGTCTAGCCGAGTGGGTTTGGGTCTAGCGGAGTGGGTTTGGGTCTAGCCGAGTGAGTTTGGGTCTAGCCGAGTGCGTTTGGGTCTAGCCTAGTGGGTTTCGGTCTAGCCGTGTGGGTTTGGGTCTAGCGGAGTGGGTTTGGTTCTAGCGGAGTGGGTTTGCATCTAGCGGAGTGGGTTTGGGTCCAGCGGAGTGTGTTTGGGTCCAGCCGAATGGGTTTGGGCCTAGCCGAGTGGGTTTGTGTCTAGCGGAGTGGGTTTGGGCCTCGCGGAGTGGGTTTGGGTCTAGCGGAGTGGGTTTGGGTCTAGCCGTGTGGGTTTGGGTCTAGCCGAGTGGGTTTGAGTCTAGCCGAGTGGATTTGGGTCTACCCGAGTGGGTTTGGGGCTAGCCGAGTGGGTTTGGGTCTAGCCGAGTGGGTTTGGGTCTAGCCGAGTGGGTTTGGGTCTAGCCGAGTGGGTTTGGGTCTAGCCGAGTGGATTTGGGTCTACCCGAGTGGGTTTGGGTCTAGCCGAGTGGGTATGGGTCTAGCCGAGTGGGTTTGGGTCTAGCCGAGTGGGTTTGGGTCTAGCCGAGTGGGTTTGGGTCTAGCGGAGTGGGTATGGGTCTAGCGGAGTGGGTTTGGGTCTAGCCGAGTGGGTTTGGGTCTAGCCGAGTGGGTTTGGGTCTAGGCGAGTGGGTTTGGGTCTAGCCGAGTGGGTTTGGGTCTGGCCGAGTGGGTTTGGGTCTAGCCGAGTGGGTTTGGGACTAGCCGAGTGGGTTTGGCTCTAGCGGAGTGGGTTTGGGTCTAGCGGAGTGGGTTTGGGTCTAGCGGAGTGGGTTTGGGCCTAGCAGAGTGGGTTTGGGTCTAGCCGAGAGGATTTGGGTCTAGCCGAGTGGATTTGGGTCTAGCCGAGTGGGTTTGGGTCTAGCCAAGTGGGTTTGGGTCTAGCCGAGTGGGTTTGGGCCTAGCGGAGTGGGTTTGGGTGTAGCCGTGTGGGTTTGGGTCTAGCCGAGTGGGTTTGGGTCGAGCCGAGTGGGTTTGGGTCTAGCCGCGTGGGTTTGGGTCTAGCCGAGTGGGTAATTGTCTAGTCGAGTCGGTTTGGGTCGAGCCGAGTGGGTTTGGGTCTGGCCGAGTGGGTTTGGGTCTAGCCGAGTGGGTTTGGGACTAGCCGAGTGGGTTTGGCTCTAGCGGAGTGGGTTTGGGTCTAGCGGAGTGGGTTTGGGTCTAGCGGAGTGGGTTTGGGCCTAGCAGAGTGGGTTTGGGTCTAGCCGAGAGGATTTGGGTCTAGCCGAGTGGATTTCGGTCTAGCCGAGTGGGTTTGGGTCTAGCCAAGTGGGTTTGGGTCTAGCCGAGTGGGTTTGGGCCTAGCGGAGTGGGTTTGGGTGTAGCCGTGTGGGTTTGGGTCTAGCCGAGTGGGTTTGGGTCGAGCCGAGTGGGTTTGGGTCTAGCCGCGTGGGTTTGGGTCTAGCCGAGTGGGTAATTGTCTAGTCGAGTCGGTTTGGGTCGAGCCGAGTGGGTTTGGGTCTTGCCGAGTAGGTTTGGGTCTAGCCGAGTGGGTTTGGGTCTAGCCGAGTGGGTTTGGGTCTCGCCGAGTGGGTTTGGGTCTAGCCGAGTGGGTTTGGGTCTAGCAGAGTGGGTTTGGGTCTAGCCGAGTGGGTTTGGGTCCAGCTGAGTGGGTTTGGGTCTAGCCGAGTGGGTTTGGGTCTAGCCGAGTGCGTTTGGGTCGAGCCTAGTGGGTTTCGGTCTAGCCGTGTGGGTTTGGGTCTAGCGGAGTGGGTTTGGGTATAGCGGAGTGGGTTTGGGTCTAGCCGAGTGGGTTTGGGTCTAGCGGAGTGGGTTTGGGTCAAGCGGAGTGGGTTTGGGTCTAGCGGAGTGGGTTTGGTTCTAGCGGAGTGGGGTTGGGTCTAGCCGAGTGGGTTTGAGTCTAGCCGAGTGGGTTTGGGTCTAGCCGAGTGGGTTTGGGTCTAGCCGAGTGGGTTTGGGCCTAGCGGAGTGGGTTTGGGTGTAGCCGAGTGGGTTTGGGTCTAGCCGAGTGGGTTTGGGTCTAGCCGAGTGGGTTTTGGTCTAGCCGAGTGGGTTTGGGACTAGCCGAGTGGATTTGGGTCTACCCGAGTGGGTTTGGGGCTAGCCGAGTGGGTTTGGGTCTAGCCGAGTGGGTTTGGGTCTAGCCGAGTGGGTTTGTGTCTAGCCGAGTGGGTTTGGGTCTAGTGGAGTGGGTTTGGGTCTAGCCGAGTGGGATTGGGTCTAGCCGAGTGGGTTTGGGTCTAGCCGATTGGGTTTGGGTCTAGCCGAGTGGGTTTGGGTCTAGCGGAGTGGGTTTGGGTCTAGCCGAGTGAGTTTGGGTCTAGCCGAGTGCGTTTGGGTCTAGCCTAGTGGGTTTCGGTCTAGCCGTGTGGGTTTGGGTCTAGCGGAGTGGGTTTGGTTCTAGCGGAGTGGGTTTGCATCTAGCGGAGTGGGTTTGGGTCCAGCGGAGTGTGTTTGGGTCCAGCCGAATGGGTTTGGGCCTAGCCGAGTGGGTTTGTGTCTAGCGGAGTGGGTTTGGGCCTCGCGGAGTGGGTTTGGGTCTAGCGGAGTGGGTTTGGGTCTAGCCGTGTGGGTTTGGGTCTAGCCGAGTGGGTTTGAGTCTAGCCGAGTGGATTTGGGTCTACCCGAGTGGGTTTGGGGCTAGCCGAGTGGGTTTGGGTCTAGCCGAGTGGGTTTGGGTCTAGCCGAGTGGGTTTGGGTCTAGCCGAGTGGGTTTGGGTCTAGCCGAGTGGATTTGGGTCTACCCGAGTGGGTTTGGGTCTAGCCGAGTGGGTATGGGTCTAGCCGAGTGGGTTTGGGTCTAGCCGAGTGGGTTTGGGTCTAGCCGAGTGGGTTTGGGTCTAGCGGAGTGGGTATGGGTCTAGCGGAGTGGGTTTGGGTCTAGCCGAGTGGGTTTGGGTCTAGCCGAGTGGGTTTGGGTCTAGGCGAGTGGGTTTGGGTCTAGCCGAGTGGGTTTGGGTCTGGCCGAGTGGGTTTGGGTCTAGCCGAGTGGGTTTGGGACTAGCCGAGTGGGTTTGGCTCTAGCGGAGTGGGTTTGGGTCTAGCGGAGTGGGTTTGGGTCTAGCGGAGTGGGTTTGGGCCTAGCAGAGTGGGTTTGGGTCTAGCCGAGAGGATTTGGGTCTAGCCGAGTGGATTTGGGTCTAGCCGAGTGGGTTTGGGTCTAGCCAAGTGGGTTTGGGTCTAGCCGAGTGGGTTTGGGCCTAGCGGAGTGGGTTTGGGTGTAGCCGTGTGGGTTTGGGTCTAGCCGAGTGGGTTTGGGTCGAGCCGAGTGGGTTTGGGTCTAGCCGCGTGGGTTTGGGTCTAGCCGAGTGGGTAATTGTCTAGTCGAGTCGGTTTGGGTCGAGCCGAGTGGGTTTGGGTCTGGCCGAGTGGGTTTGGGTCTAGCCGAGTGGGTTTGGGACTAGCCGAGTGGGTTTGGCTCTAGCGGAGTGGGTTTGGGTCTAGCGGAGTGGGTTTGGGTCTAGCGGAGTGGGTTTGGGCCTAGCAGAGTGGGTTTGGGTCTAGCCGAGAGGATTTGGGTCTAGCCGAGTGGATTTCGGTCTAGCCGAGTGGGTTTGGGTCTAGCCAAGTGGGTTTGGGTCTAGCCGAGTGGGTTTGGGCCTAGCGGAGTGGGTTTGGGTGTAGCCGTGTGGGTTTGGGTCTAGCCGAGTGGGTTTGGGTCGAGCCGAGTGGGTTTGGGTCTAGCCGCGTGGGTTTGGGTCTAGCCGAGTGGGTAATTGTCTAGTCGAGTCGGTTTGGGTCGAGCCGAGTGGGTTTGGGTCTTGCCGAGTAGGTTTGGGTCTAGCCGAGTGGGTTTGGGTCTAGCCGAGTGGGTTTGGGTCTCGCCGAGTGGGTTTGGGTCTAGCCGAGTGGGTTTGGGTCTAGCAGAGTGGGTTTGGGTCTAGCCGAGTGGGTTTGGGTCCAGCTGAGTGGGTTTGGGTCTAGCCGAGTGGGTTTGGGTCTAGCCGAGTGCGTTTGGGTCGAGCCTAGTGGGTTTCGGTCTAGCCGTGTGGGTTTGGGTCTAGCGGAGTGGGTTTGGGTATAGCGGAGTGGGTTTGGGTCTAGCCGAGTGGGTTTGGGTCTAGCGGAGTGGGTTTGGGTCAAGCGGAGTGGGTTTGGGTCTAGCGGAGTGGGTTTGGTTCTAGCGGAGTGGGGTTGGGTCTAGCCGAGTGGGTTTGAGTCTAGCCGAGTGGGTTTGGGTCTAGCCGAGTGGGTTTGGGTCTAGCCGAGTGGGTTTGGGCCTAGCGGAGTGGGTTTGGGTGTAGCCGAGTGGGTTTGGGTCTAGCCGAGTGGGTTTGGGTCTAGCCGAGTGGGTTTTGGTCTAGCCGAGTGGGTTTGGGACTAGCCGAGTGGATTTGGGTCTACCCGAGTGGGTTTGGGGCTAGCCGAGTGGGTTTGGGTCTAGCCGAGTGGGTTTGGGTCTAGCCGAGTGGGTTTGTGTCTAGCCGAGTGGGTTTGGGTCTAGTGGAGTGGGTTTGGGTCTAGCCGAGTGGGATTGGGTCTAGCCGAGTGGGTTTGGGTCTAGCCGATTGGGTTTGGGTCTAGCCGAGTGGGTTTGGGTCTAGCGGAGTGGGTTTGGGTCTAGCCGAGTGAGTTTGGGTCTAGCCGAGTGCGTTTGGGTCTAGCCTAGTGGGTTTCGGTCTAGCCGTGTGGGTTTGGGTCTAGCGGAGTGGGTTTGGTTCTAGCGGAGTGGGTTTGCATCTAGCGGAGTGGGTTTGGGTCCAGCGGAGTGTGTTTGGGTCCAGCCGAATGGGTTTGGGCCTAGCCGAGTGGGTTTGTGTCTAGCGGAGTGGGTTTGGGCCTCGCGGAGTGGGTTTGGGTCTAGCGGAGTGGGTTTGGGTCTAGCCGTGTGGGTTTGGGTCTAGCCGAGTGGGTTTGAGTCTAGCCGAGTGGATTTGGGTCTACCCGAGTGGGTTTGGGGCTAGCCGAGTGGGTTTGGGTCTAGCCGAGTGGGTTTGGGTCTAGCCGAGTGGGTTTGGGTCTAGCCGAGTGGGTTTGGGTCTAGCCGAGTGGATTTGGGTCTACCCGAGTGGGTTTGGGTCTAGCCGAGTGGGTATGGGTCTAGCCGAGTGGGTTTGGGTCTAGCCGAGTGGGTTTGGGTCTAGCCGAGTGGGTTTGGGTCTAGCGGAGTGGGTATGGGTCTAGCGGAGTGGGTTTGGGTCTAGCCGAGTGGGTTTGGGTCTAGCCGAGTGGGTTTGGGTCTAGGCGAGTGGGTTTGGGTCTAGCCGAGTGGGTTTGGGTCTGGCCGAGTGGGTTTGGGTCTAGCCGAGTGGGTTTGGGACTAGCCGAGTGGGTTTGGCTCTAGCGGAGTGGGTTTGGGTCTAGCGGAGTGGGTTTGGGTCTAGCGGAGTGGGTTTGGGCCTAGCAGAGTGGGTTTGGGTCTAGCCGAGAGGATTTGGGTCTAGCCGAGTGGATTTGGGTCTAGCCGAGTGGGTTTGGGTCTAGCCAAGTGGGTTTGGGTCTAGCCGAGTGGGTTTGGGCCTAGCGGAGTGGGTTTGGGTGTAGCCGTGTGGGTTTGGGTCTAGCCGAGTGGGTTTGGGTCGAGCCGAGTGGGTTTGGGTCTAGCCGCGTGGGTTTGGGTCTAGCCGAGTGGGTAATTGTCTAGTCGAGTCGGTTTGGGTCGAGCCGAGTGGGTTTGGGTCTGGCCGAGTGGGTTTGGGTCTAGCCGAGTGGGTTTGGGACTAGCCGAGTGGGTTTGGCTCTAGCGGAGTGGGTTTGGGTCTAGCGGAGTGGGTTTGGGTCTAGCGGAGTGGGTTTGGGCCTAGCAGAGTGGGTTTGGGTCTAGCCGAGAGGATTTGGGTCTAGCCGAGTGGATTTCGGTCTAGCCGAGTGGGTTTGGGTCTAGCCAAGTGGGTTTGGGTCTAGCCGAGTGGGTTTGGGCCTAGCGGAGTGGGTTTGGGTGTAGCCGTGTGGGTTTGGGTCTAGCCGAGTGGGTTTGGGTCGAGCCGAGTGGGTTTGGGTCTAGCCGCGTGGGTTTGGGTCTAGCCGAGTGGGTAATTGTCTAGTCGAGTCGGTTTGGGTCGAGCCGAGTGGGTTTGGGTCTTGCCGAGTAGGTTTGGGTCTAGCCGAGTGGGTTTGGGTCTAGCCGAGTGGGTTTGGGTCTCGCCGAGTGGGTTTGGGTCTAGCCGAGTGGGTTTGGGTCTAGCAGAGTGGGTTTGGGTCTAGCCGAGTGGGTTTGGGTCCAGCTGAGTGGGTTTGGGTCTAGCCGAGTGGGTTTGGGTCTAGCCGAGTGCGTTTGGGTCGAGCCTAGTGGGTTTCGGTCTAGCCGTGTGGGTTTGGGTCTAGCGGAGTGGGTTTGGGTATAGCGGAGTGGGTTTGGGTCTAGCCGAGTGGGTTTGGGTCTAGCGGAGTGGGTTTGGGTCAAGCGGAGTGGGTTTGCGTCTAGCGGAGTGGGTTTGGTTCTAGCGGAGTGGGGTTGGGTCTAGCCGAGTGGGTTTGAGTCTAGCCGAGTGGGTTTGGGTCTAGCCGAGTGGGTTTGGGTCTAGCCGAGTGGGTTTGGGCCTAGCGGAGTGGGTTTGGGTGTAGCCGAGTGGGTTTGGGTCTAGCCGAGTGGGTTTGGGTCTAGCCGAGTGGGTTTTGGTCTAGCCGAGTGGGTTTGGGTCTAGCCAAGTGGGTTTGGGTCTGGCGGAGTGGGTTTGTGTCAAGCCGAGTGAGTTTGGGTCTAGCCGAGTGCGTTTGGGTCTAGCCTAGTGGGTTTCGGTCTAGCCGTGTGGGTTTGGGTCTAGCGGAGTGGGTTTGGTTGTAGCGGAGTGGGTTTGCATCTAGCGGAGTGGGTTTGGGTCTAGCGGAGTGTGTTTGGGTCCAGCCGAATGGGTTTGGGTCTAGCCGAGTGGGTTTGGGTGTAGCGGAGTGGATTTGGGTCTAGTGGAGTGGGTTTGGGTCTAGCCGAGTGGGTTTGGGTGTAGCCGAGTGGGTTTGGGTCTAGCCGAGTGGGTTTGGGTCTAGCTGAGTGGGTTTGGGTCTAGCCGAGTGGGTTTGGGTCTAGCCGAGTGGGTTTGGGACTAGCCTAGTGGGTTTGTGTCCAGCCGAGTGGGTTTGGGTCTAGCCGAATGGGTTTGGGTCTAGCCGAATGGGTTTGGGTCTAGCCGAGTGGGTTTGGGTCTAGCCGAGTGGGTTTGGGTCTAGCCGAGTGGGTTTGGGTCGAGCGGAGTGGGTTTGGGTCTAGCCGAGTGAGTTTGGGTCTAGCCGAGTGCGTTTGGGTCTAGCCTAGTGGGTTTCGGTCTAGCCGTGTGGGTTTGGGTCTAGCGGAGTGGGTTTGGTGCTAGCGGAGTGGGTTTGTATCTAGCGGAGTGGGTTTGGGTCTAGCGGAGTGTGTTTGGGTCTAGCCGAATGGGTTTGGGTCTAGCCGAGTGGGTTTGGGTGTAGCGGAGTGGATTTGGGTCTAGCGGAGTGGGTTTGGGTCTAGCCGAGTGGGTTTGGGTCTAGCTGAGTGGGTTTGGGTCTAGCCGAGTGGGTTTGGGTCTAGCGGAGTGGGTTTGGGTCTAGCCGAGTGTGTTTGGGTCTAGCCGAGTGGGTTTGGGTCTAGCCGAGTGGGTTTGGGTCTAGCCGAGTGGGTTTGGGTCTACCCGAGTGGGTTTGGGTCTAGCCGAGTGGGTTTGGGTCTAGCCGAGTGGGTTTGGGTCAAGCCGAGTGGGTTTGGGTCTAGCCGAGTGGGTATGGGTCTAGCGGAGTGGGTTTGGGTCTAGCCGAGTGGGTTTGGGTCTAGCCGAGTGGGTTTGGGTCTAGCGGAGTGGGTTTGGGTCTAGCCGAGTGGGTTTGCGTCTAGCGGAGTTGGTTTGGGTCTAGCCGAGTGGGTTTGGGTCTAGCCGAGTGGGTTTGGGTCTAGCCGAGTGGGTTTGGGCCTAGCGGAGTGGGTTTGGGTGTAGCCGTGTGGGTTTGGGTCTAGCCGAGTGGGTTTGGGTCTAGCCGAGTGGGTTTGGGTCTAGCCGATTGGGTTTGGGTCTGGCCGAGTGGGTTTGGGTCTAGCGGAGTGGGTTTGGGTCTAGCCGAGTGAGTTTGGGTCTAGCCGAGTGCGTTTGGGTCTAGCCTAGTGGGTTTCGGTCTAGCCGTGTGGGTTTGGGTCTAGCGGAGTGGGTTTGGTTTAAGCGGAGTGGGTTTGCATCTAGCGGAGTGGGTTTGGGTCTAGCGGAGTGTGTTTGGGTCTAGCCGAATGGGTTTGGGCCTAGCCGAGTGGGTTTGGGTGTAGAGGAGTGGATTTGGGTCTAGCGGAGTGGGTTTGGGTCTAGCCGAGTGGGTTTGGGTCTAGCCGAGTGGGTTTGGGTCTAGCCGAGTGGGTTTGGGTCTAGCTGAGTGGGTTTGGGTCTAGCCGAGTGGGTTTGGGTCTAGCCGAGTGGGTTTGGGTCTAGCCGAGTGGATTTGGGTCTACCCGAGTGGGTTTGGGTCTAGCCGAGTGGGTTTGGGTCTAGCCGAGTGCGTTTGGGTCTAGCCTAGTGGGTTTCGGTCTAGCCGTGTGGGTTTGGGTCTAGCGGAGTGGGTTTGGGTATAGCGGAGTGGGTTTGCGTCTAGCGGAGTGGGTTTGGGTCTAGCGGAGTGTGTTTGGGTCTAGCCGAATGGGTTTGGGTCTAGCCGAGTGGGTTTGGGTGTAGCGGAGTGGATTTGGGTCTACCGGAGTGGGTTTGTGTCTAGCCGAGTGGGTTTGGGTCTACCTGAGTGCGTTTGGGTCTAGCCGAGTGGGTTTGGGTCTAGCCGAGTGGGTTTGGATCTATCCGAGTGGGTTTGGGTCTAGCCGAGTGGGTTTGGGTCTAGCCGAGTGGGTTTGGGTCTAGCCGAGTGGGTTTGTGTTTAGCCGAGTGGGTTTGGGCCTAGCGGAGTGGGTTTGGGTGTAGCCGAGTGGGTTTGGGTCTAGCCGAGTGGGTTTGGGTCGAGCCGAGAGGGTTTGGGTCTAGCCGCGTGGGTTTGGGTCTAGCCGAGTGGGTAATTGTCTAGTCGAGTCGGTTTGGGTCGAGCCGAGTGGGTTTGGGTCTTGCCGAGTAGGTTTGGGTCTAGCCGAGTGGGTTTGGGTCTAGCCGAGTGGGTTTTGGTCTATCCGAGTGGGTTTGGGTCCAGCCGAGTGGGTTTGGGTCTAGCCGAGTGGGTTTGTGTCTAGCGGAGTGGGTTTGGGTCTCGCGGAGTGGGTTTGGGTCTAGCGGAGTGGGTTTGGGTCTAGCCGTGTGGGTTTGGGTCTAGCGGAGTGGGTTTGCGTATAGCGGAGTGGGTTTGCGTCTAGCGGAGTGGGTTTGGGTCTAGCGGAGTGTGTTTGGGTCTAGCCGAATGGGTTTGGGTCTAGCCGAGTGGGTTTGGGTGTAGCGGAGTGGATTTGGGTCTAGCGGAGTGGGTTTGTGTCTAGCCGAGTGGGTTTGGGTCTAGCTGAGTGGGTTTGGGTCTAGCCGAGTGGGTTTGGGTCTAGCCGAGTGGGTTTGGTTCTAGCTGAGTGGGTTTGTGTCTAGCCGAGTGGGTTTGAGTCTAGCCGAGTGGATTTGGGTCTACCCGAGTGGGTTTGGGGCTAGCCGAGTGGGTTTGGGTCTAGCCGAGTGGGTTTGGGTCTAGCCGAGTGGCTTTGTGTCTAGCCGAGTGGGTTTGGGTCTAGTGGAGTGGGTTTGGGTCTAGCCGAGTGGGTTTGGGTCTAGCGGAGTGGGTTTGGGTCTAGCGGAGTGGGTTTGCGTCTAGCGGAGTTGGTTTGGGTCTAGCCGAGTGGGTTTGGGTCTAGCCGAGTGGGTTTGGGTCTAGCGGAGTGGGTTTGGGTCTAGCCGAGTGGGTTTGCGTCTAGCGGAGTTGGTTTGGGTCTAGCCGAGTGGGTTTGGGTCTAGCCGAGTGGGTTTGGGTCTAGCCGAGTGGGTTTGGGCCTAGCGGAGTGGGTTTGGGTGTAGCCGTGTGGGTTTGGGTCTAGCCGAGTGGGTTTGGGTCTAGCCAAGTGGGTTTGGGTCTAGCCGATTGGGTTTGGGTCTGGCCGAGTGGGTTTGGGTCTAGCGGAGTGGGTTTGGGTCTAGCCGAGTGAGTTTGGGTCTAGCCGAGTGCGTTTGGGTCTAGCCTAGTGGGTTTCGGTCTAGCCGTGTGGGTTTGGGTCTAGCGGAGTGGGTTTGGTTGAAGCGGAGTGGGTTTGCATCTAGCGGAGTGGGTTTGGGTCTAGCGGAGTGTGTTTGGGTCTAGCCGAATGGGTTTGGGCCTAGCCGAGTGGGTTTGGGTGTAGAGGAGTGGATTTGGGTCTAGCGGAGTGGGTTTGGGTCTAGCCGAGTGGGTTTGGGTCTAGCCGAGTGGGTTTGGGTCTAGCCGAGTGGGTTTGGGTCTAGCCGAGTGGGTTTGGGTCTAGCCGAGTGGATTTGGGTCTACCCGAGTGGGTTTGGGTCTAGCCGAGTGGGTTTGGGTCTAGCCGAGTGCGTTTGGGTCTAGCCTAGTGGGTTTCGGTCTAGCCGTGTGGGTTTGGGTCTAGCGGAGTGGGTTTGGGTATAGCGGAGTGGGTTTGCGTCTAGCGGAGTGGGTTTGGGTCTAGCGGAGTGTGTTTTGGTCTAGCCGAATGGGTTTGGGTCTAGCCGAGTGGGTTTGGGTGTAGCGGAGTGGATTTTGGTCTAGCGGAGTGGGTTTGTGTCTAGCCGAGTGGGTTTGGGTCTACCTGAGTGGGTTTGGGTCTAGCCGAGTGGGTTTGGGTCTAGCCGAGTGGGTTTGGATCTAGCCGAGTGGGTTTGGGTCTAGCCGAGTGGGTTTGGGTCTAGCCGAGTGGGTTTGGGTCTAGCCGAGTGGGTTTGTGTTTAGCCGAGTGGGTTTGGGCCTAGCGGAGTGGGTTTGGGTGTAGCCGAGTGGGTTTGGGTCTAGCCGAGTGGGTTTGGGTCGAGCCGAGTGGGTTTGGGTCTAGCCGCGTGGGTTTGGGTCTAGCCGAGTGGGTAATTGTCTAGTCGAGTCGGTTTGGGTCGAGCCGAGTGGGTTTGGGTCTTGCCGAGTAGGTTTGGGTCTAGCCGAGTGGGTTTGGGTCTAGCCGAGTGGGTTTTGGTCTATCCGAGTGGGTTTGGGTCCAGCCGAGTGGGTTTGGGTCTAGCCGAGTGGGTTTGTGTCTAGCGGAGTGGGTTTGGGTCTCGCGGAGTGGGTTTGGGTCTAGCGGAGTGGGTTTGGGTCTAGCCGTGTGGGTTTGGGTCTAGCGGAGTGGGTTTGGGTATAGCGGAGTGGGTTTGCGTCTAGCGGAGTGGGTTTGGGTCTAGCGGAGTGTGTTTGGGTCTAGCCGAATGGGTTTGGGTCTAGCCGAGTGGGTTTGGGTGTAGCGGAGTGGATTTGGGTCTAGCGGAGTGGGTTTGTGTCTAGCCGAGTGGGTTTGGGTCTAGCTGAGTGGGTTTGGGTCTAGCCGAGTGGGTTTGGGTCTAGCCGAGTGGGTTTGGTTCTAGCTGAGTGGGTTTGTGTCTAGCCGAGTGGGTTTGAGTCTAGCCGAGTGGATTTGGGTCTACCCGAGTGGGTTTGGGGCTAGCCGAGTGGGTTTGGGTCTAGCCGAGTGGGTTTGGGTCTAGCCGAGTGGCTTTGTGTCTAGCCGAGTGGGTTTGGGTCTAGTGGAGTGGGTTTGGGTCTAGCCGAGTGGGTTTGGGTCTAGCGGAGTGGGTTTGGGTCTAGCGGAGTGGGTTTGCGTCTAGCGGAGTTGGTTTGGGTCTAGCCGAGTGGGTTTGGGTCTAGCCGAGTGGGTTTGGGTCTAGCCGAGTGGGTTTGGGCCTAGCGGAGTGGGTTTGGGTGTAGCCGAGTGGGTTTGGGTGTAGCCGAGTGGGTTTGGGTCTAGCCGAGTGGGTTTGGGTCTAGCCGATTGGGTTTGGGTCTGGCCGAGTGGGTTTGGGTCTAGCCGATTGGGTTTGGGTCTGGCCGAGTGGGTTTGGGTCTAGCCGAGTGCGTTTGGGTCTAGCCTAGTGGGTTTCGGTCTAGCCGTGTGGGTTTGGGTCTAGCGGAGTGGGTTTGGTTCTAGCGGAGTGGGTTTGCATCTAGCGGAGTGGGTTTGGGTCTAGCGGAGTGTGTTTGGGTCTAGCCGAATGGGTTTGGGCCTAGCCGAGTGGGTTTGGGTGTAGAGGAGTGGATTTGGGTCTAGCGGAGTGGGTTTGGGTCTAGCCGAGTGGGTTTGGGTCTAGCCGAGTGGGTTTGGGTCTAGCCGAGTGGGTTTGGGTCTAGCCGTGTGGGTTTGGGTCTAGCTGAGTGGGTTTGGGTCTAGCCGAGTGGGTTTGGGTCTAGCCGAGTGGGTTTGGGTCTAGCCGAGTGGATTTGGGTCTACCCGAGTGGGTTTGGGTCTAGCCGAGTGGGTTTGGGTCTAGCCGAGTGGGTTTGGGTCTAGCCGAGTGGGTTTGGGTCTAGCGGAGTGGGTTTGGGTCTAGCGGAGTGGGTTTGGGTTTAGCCGAGTGGGTTTGGGTCTAGCGGAGTGGGTTTGGGTCTAGCGGAGTGGGTTTGGGTCTAGCCGAGTGGGTTTGGGTCTAGCCGAGTGGGTTTGGGTCTAGCCGAGTGGGTTTGGGTCTAGCCGAGTGGGTTTGGGTCTAGCCGAGTGGGTTTGGGTCTAGCCGAGTGGGTTTGCGTCTAGCGGAGTTGGTTTGGGTCTAGCCGAGTGGGTTTGGGTCTAGCCGAGTGGGTTTGGGTCTAGCCGAGTGGGTTTGGGCCTAGCGGAGTGGGTTTGGGTGTAGCCGTGTGGGTTTGGGTCTAGCCGAGTGGGTTTGGGTCTAGCCAAGTGGGTTTGGGTCTAGCCGATTGGGTTTGGGTCTGGCCGAGTGGGTTTGGGTCTAGCGGAGTGGGTTTGGGTCTAGCCGAGTGAGTTTGGGTCTAGCCGAGTGCGTTTGGGTCTAGCCTAGTGGGTTTCGGTCTAGCCGTGTGGGTTTGGGTCTAGCGGAGTGGGTTTGGTTGAAGCGGAGTGGGTTTGCATCTAGCGGAGTGGGTTTGGGTCTAGCGGAGTGTGTTTGGGTCTAGCCGAATGGGTTTGGGCCTAGCCGAGTGGGTTTGGGTGTAGAGGAGTGGATTTGGGTCTAGCGGAGTGGGTTTGGGTCTAGCCGAGTGGGTTTGGGTCTAGCCGAGTGGGTTTGGGTCTAGCCGAGTGGGTTTGGGTCTAGCCGAGTGGGTTTGGGTCTAGCCGAGTGGATTTGGGTCTACCCGAGTGGGTTTGGGTCTAGCCGAGTGGGTTTGGGTCTAGCCGAGTGCGTTTGGGTCTAGCCTAGTGGGTTTCGGTCTAGCCGTGTGGGTTTGGGTCTAGCGGAGTGGGTTTGGGTATAGCGGAGTGGGTTTGCGTCTAGCGGAGTGGGTTTGGGTCTAGCGGAGTGTGTTTTGGTCTAGCCGAATGGGTTTGGGTCTAGCCGAGTGGGTTTGGGTGTAGCGGAGTGGATTTTGGTCTAGCGGAGTGGGTTTGTGTCTAGCCGAGTGGGTTTGGGTCTACCTGAGTGGGTTTGGGTCTAGCCGAGTGGGTTTGGGTCTAGCCGAGTGGGTTTGGATCTAGCCGAGTGGGTTTGGGTCTAGCCGAGTGGGTTTGGGTCTAGCCGAGTGGGTTTGGGTCTAGCCGAGTGGGTTTGTGTTTAGCCGAGTGGGTTTGGGCCTAGCGGAGTGGGTTTGGGTGTAGCCGAGTGGGTTTGGGTCTAGCCGAGTGGGTTTGGGTCGAGCCGAGTGGGTTTGGGTCTAGCCGCGTGGGTTTGGGTCTAGCCGAGTGGGTAATTGTCTAGTCGAGTCGGTTTGGGTCGAGCCGAGTGGGTTTGGGTCTTGCCGAGTAGGTTTGGGTCTAGCCGAGTGGGTTTGGGTCTAGCCGAGTGGGTTTTGGTCTATCCGAGTGGGTTTGGGTCCAGCCGAGTGGGTTTGGGTCTAGCCGAGTGGGTTTGTGTCTAGCGGAGTGGGTTTGGGTCTCGCGGAGTGGGTTTGGGTCTAGCGGAGTGGGTTTGGGTCTAGCCGTGTGGGTTTGGGTCTAGCGGAGTGGGTTTGGGTATAGCGGAGTGGGTTTGCGTCTAGCGGAGTGGGTTTGGGTCTAGCGGAGTGTGTTTGGGTCTAGCCGAATGGGTTTGGGTCTAGCCGAGTGGGTTTGGGTGTAGCGGAGTGGATTTGGGTCTAGCGGAGTGGGTTTGTGTCTAGCCGAGTGGGTTTGGGTCTAGCTGAGTGGGTTTGGGTCTAGCCGAGTGGGTTTGGGTCTAGCCGAGTGGGTTTGGTTCTAGCTGAGTGGGTTTGTGTCTAGCCGAGTGGGTTTGAGTCTAGCCGAGTGGATTTGGGTCTACCCGAGTGGGTTTGGGGCTAGCCGAGTGGGTTTGGGTCTAGCCGAGTGGGTTTGGGTCTAGCCGAGTGGCTTTGTGTCTAGCCGAGTGGGTTTGGGTCTAGTGGAGTGGGTTTGGGTCTAGCCGAGTGGGTTTGGGTCTAGCGGAGTGGGTTTGGGTCTAGCGGAGTGGGTTTGCGTCTAGCGGAGTTGGTTTGGGTCTAGCCGAGTGGGTTTGGGTCTAGCCGAGTGGGTTTGGGTCTAGCCGAGTGGGTTTGGGCCTAGCGGAGTGGGTTTGGGTGTAGCCGAGTGGGTTTGGGTCTAGCCGAGTGGGTTTGGGTCTAGCCGAGTGGGTTTGGGTCTAGCCGATTGGGTTTGGGTCTGGCCGAGTGGGTTTGGGTCTAGCCGATTGGGTTTGGGTCTGGCCGAGTGGGTTTGGGTCTAGCCGAGTGCGTTTGGGTCTAGCCTAGTGGGTTTCGGTCTAGCCGTGTGGGTTTGGGTCTAGCGGAGTGGGTTTGGTTCTAGCGGAGTGGGTTTGCATCTAGCGGAGTGGGTTTGGGTCTAGCGGAGTGTGTTTGGGTCTAGCCGAATGGGTTTGGGCCTAGCCGAGTGGGTTTGGGTGTAGAGGAGTGGATTTGGGTCTAGCGGAGTGGGTTTGGGTCTAGCCGAGTGGGTTTGGGTCTAGCCGAGTGGGTTTGGGTCTAGCCGAGTGGGTTTGGGTCTAGCCGTGTGGGTTTGGGTCTAGCTGAGTGGGTTTGGGTCTAGCCGAGTGGGTTTGGGTCTAGCCGAGTGGGTTTGGGTCTAGCCGAGTGGATTTGGGTCTACCCGAGTGGGTTTGGGTCTAGCCGAGTGGGTTTGGGTCTAGCCGAGTGGGTTTGGGTCTAGCCGAGTGGGTTTGGGTCTAGCGGAGTGGGTTTGGGTCTAGCGGAGTGGGTTTGGGTTTAGCCGAGTGGGTTTGGGTCTAGCGGAGTGGGTTTGGGTCTAGCGGAGTGGGTTTGGGTCTAGCCGAGTGGGTTTGGGTCTAGCCGAGTGGGTTTGGGTCTAGGCGAGTGGGTTTGGGTCTAGCCGAGTGGGTTTGGGTCTAGCCGAGTGGGTTTGGGTCTAGCCGAGTGGGTTTGGGACTAGCCGAGTGGGTTTGGGTCTAGCCGAGTGGGTTTGGGTCTAGCCGAGTGGGTTTGGGTCTAGCCGAGTGGGTTTGGGTCTAGCCGAGTGGGTTTGAGTCTAGCCGAGTGGATTTGGGTCTACCCGAGTGCGTTTGGGTCTAGCCTAGTGGGTTTCGGTCTAGCCGTGTGGGTTTGGGTCTAGCGGAGTGGGTTTGGTTCTAGCGGAGTGGGTTTGCATCTAGCGGAGTGGGTTTGGGTCTAGCGGAGTGTGTTTGGGTCTAGCCGAATGGGTTTGGGCCCAGCCGAGTGGGTTTGGGTGCAGCGGAGTGGATTTGGGTCTAGCGGAGTGGGTTTGGGTCTAGCCGAGTGGGTTTGGGTCTAGCCGAGTGGGCTTGGGTCTAGTCGAGTGGGTTTGGGTCTAGCCGAGTGGGTTTGGGTCTAGCCGAGTGGGTTTGGGTCTAGCCGAGTGGGTTTGGGTCTAGCCGAGTGGGTTTGGGTCTAGCCGAGTGGATTTGGGTCTACCCGAGTGGGTTTGGGTCTAGCCGAGTGGCTTTGGGTCTAGCCGAGTGGGTTTGGGCCTAGCGGAGTGGGTTTGGGTGTAGCCGAGTGGGTTTGGGTCTAGCCGAGTGGGTTTGGGTCTAGCCGAGTGGGTTTGGGTCTAGCCGATTGGGTTTGGGTCAAGCCGAGTGGGTTTGGGTCTAACGGAGTGGGTTTGGGTCTAGCCGAGTGAGTTTGTGTCTAGCCGAGTGCGTTTGGGTCTAGCCTAGTGGGTTTCGGTCTAGCTGTGTGGGTTTGGGTCTAGCGGAGTGGGTTTGCATCTAGCGGAGTGGGTTTGGGTCTAGCGGAGTGTGTTTGGGTCTAGCCGAATGGGTTTGGGCCTAGCCGAGTGGGTTTGGGTGTAGCGGAGTGGATTTGGGTCTAGCGGAGTGGGTTTGGGTCTAGCCGAGTGGGTTTGGGTCTAGCCGAGTGGGTTTGGGTCTAGCCGAGTGGGTTTGGGTCTAGCCGAGTGGGTTTGGGTCTAGCCGAGTGGGTTGGGTCTAGCCGAGTGGGTTTGGGTCTAGCCGAGTGGGTTTGGGTTTAGCCGAGTGGATTTCGGTCTACCCGAGTGGGTTTGGGTCTAGCCGAGTGGGTTTGGGTCTAGCCGAGTGGGTTTGGGTCTAGCCGAGTGGGTTTGGGTCTAGCGGAGTGGGTTTGGGTCTAGCGGAGTGGGTTTGGGTCTAGCCGAGTGGGTTTGGGTCTAGCGGAGTGGGATTGCGTCTAGCG
This sequence comes from Raja brachyura, assembly GCA_963514005.1. Next base: position 6,057,087 of record OY740819.1, on the reverse strand, counting down.
GAGTGGGTTTGGGTCTAGCCGAGTGGGTTTGGGTCTAGCCGAGTGGGTTTGGGTCTAGCCGAGTGGGTTTGGGTCTAGCCGAGTGGGTTTGGGACTAGCCGAGTGGGTTTGGCTCTAGCGGAGTGGGTTTGGGTCTAGCGGAGTGGGTTTGGGTCTAGCGGAGTGGGTTTGGGCCTAGCAGAGTGGGTTTGGATCTAGCCGAGAGGGTTTGGGTCTAGCCGAGTGCGTTTGGGTCTAGCCGAGTGGGTTTGGGTCTAGCCAAGTGGGTTTGGGTCTAGCCGAGTGGGTTTGGGCCTAGCGGAGTGGGTTTGGGTGTAGCCGTGTGGGTTTGGGTCTAGCCGAGTGGGTTTGGGTCGAGCCGAGTGGGTTTGGGTCTAGCCGCGTGGGTTTGGGTCTTACCGAGTAGGTTTGGGTCTAGCCAAGTGGGTTTGGGTCTAGCCGAGTGGGTTTGGGTCTAGCGGAGTGGGTTTGGGTCTAGCTGAGTGGGTTTGGGTCTAGCCGAGTCCGTTTGGGTCTAGCCTAGTGGGTTTCGGTCTAGCCGTGTGGGTTTGGGTCTAGCGGAGTGGGTTTGGGTATAGCGGAGTGGGTTTGCGTCTAGCGGAGTGGGTTTGGGTCTAGCGGAGTGTGTTTGGGTCTAGCCGAATGGGTTTGGGTCTAGCCGAGTGGGTTTGGGTGTAGCGGAGTGGATTTGGGTCTAGCGGAGTGGGTTTGTGTCTAGCCGAGTGGGTTTGGGTCTAGCTGAGTGGGTTTGGGTCTAGCCGAGTGGGTTTGGATCTAGCCGAGTGGGTTTAGGTCTAGCCGAGTGGGTTTGGGTCTAGCCGAGTGGGTTTGAGTCTAGCCGAGTGGATTTGGGTCCACCCGAGTGGGTTTGGGGCTAGCCGAGTGGGTTTGGGTCTAGCCGAGTGGGTTTGGGTCTAGCCGAGTGGGTTTGTGTCTAGCCGAGTGGGTTTGGGTCTGGTGGAGTGGGTTTGCGTCTAGCCGAGTGGGTTTGGGTCTAGCGGAGTGGGTTTGGGTCTAGCGGAGTGGGTTTGGGTCTAGCGGAGTGGGTTTGGCTCTAGCGGAGTGGGGTTGGGTCTAGCCGAGGGGGTTTGAGTCTAGCCGAGTGGGTTTGGGTCTAGCCGAGTGGGTTTTGGTCTAGACGAGTGGGTTTGGGCCTAGCGGAGTGGGTTTGGGTGTAGCCGAGTGGGTTTGGGTCTAGCCGAGTGGGTTTGGGTCTAGCCGAGTGGGTTTGGGTCTAGCCGAGTGGGTTTGGGTCTAGCCAAGTGGGTTTGGGTCTAGCCGAGTGGGTTTGGGTCTAGCCGAGTGGGTTTGAGTCTAGCCGAGTGGATTTGGGTCTACCCGAGTGCGTTTGGGTCTAGCCTAGTGGGTTTCGGTCTAGCCGTGTGGGTTTGGGTCTAGCGGAGTGGGTTTGGTTCTAGCGGAGTGGGTTTGCATCTAGCGGAGTGGGTTTGGGTCTAGCGGAGTGTGTTTGGGTCTAGCCGAATGGGTTTGGGCCCAGCCGAGTGGGTTTGGGTGCAGCGGAGTGGATTTGGGTCTAGCGGAGTGGGTTTGGGTCTAGCCGAGTGGGTTTGGGTCTAGCCGAGTGGGCTTGGGTCTAGCCGAGTGGGTTTGGGTCTAGCCGAGTGGGTTTGGGTCTAGCCTAGTGGGTTTGGGTCTAGCCGAGTGGGTTTGGGTCTAGCCGAGTGGATTTGGGTCTACCCGAGTGGGTTTGGGTCTAGCCGAGTGGCTTTGTGTCTAGCCGAGTGGGTTTGGGCCTAGCGGAGTGGGTTTGGGTGTAGCCGAGTGGGTTTGGGTCTAGCCGAGTGGGTTTGGGTCTAGCCGAGTGGGTTTGGGTCTAGCCGATTGGGTTTGGGTCAAGCCGAGTGGGTTTGGGTCTAACGGAGTGGGTTTGGGTCTAGCCGAGTGAGTTTGTGTCTAGCCGAGTGCGTTTGGGTCTAGCCGTGTGGGTTTGGGTCTAGCGGAGTGGGTTTGCATCTAGCGGAGTGGGTTTGGGTCTAGCGGAGTGTGTTTGGGTCTAGCCGAATGGGTTTGGGCCTAGCCGAGTGGGTTTGGGTGTAGCGGAGTGGATTTGGGTCTAGCGGAGTGGGTTTGGGTCTAGCCGAGTGGGTTTGGGTCTAGCCGAGTGGGTTTGGGTCTAGCCGAGTGGGTTTGGGTCTAGCCGAGTGGGTTTGGGTCTAGCCGAGTGGGTTTGGGTCTAGCCGAGTGGGTTTGGGTCTAGCCGAGTGGGTTTGGGTCTAGCCGAGTGGGTTGGGTCTAGCCGAGTGGGTTTGGGTCTAGCCGAGTGGGTTTGGGTCTAGCGGAGTGGGTTTGCGTCTAGCGGAGTGGGTTTGGGTCTAGCCGAGTGGGTTTGGGTCTAGCCGAGTGGGTTTGGGTCTAGCCGAGAGGGTTTGGGTCTAGCCGAGTGCGTTTGGGTCTAGCCGAGTGGGTTTAGGTCTAGCCAAGTGGGTTTGGGTCTAGCCGAGTGGGTTTGGGCCTAGCGGAGTGGGTTTGGGTGTAGCCGTGTGGGTTTGGGTCTAGCCGAGTGGGTTTGGGTCGAGCCGAGTGGGTTTGGGTCTAGCCGCATGGGTTTGGGTCTAGCCGAGTGGGTAATTGTCTAGTCGAGTCGGTTTGGGTCGAGCCGAGTGGGTTTGGGTCTTACCGAGTAGGTTTGGGTCTAGCCAAGTGGGTTTGGGTCTAGCCGAGTGGGTTTGGGTCTAGCGGAGTGGGTTTGGGTCTAGCTGAGTGGGTTTGGGTCTAGCCGAGTGCGTTTGGGTCTAGCCTAGTGGGTTTCGGTCTAGCCGTGTGGGTTTGGGTCTAGCGGAGTGGGTTTGGGTATAGCGGAGTGGGTTTGCGTCTAGCGGAGTGGGTTTGGGTCTAGCGGAGTGTGTTTGGGTCTAGCCGAATGGGTTTGGGTCTAGCCGAGTGGGTTTGGGTGTAGCGGAGTGGATTTGGGTCTAGCGGAGTGGGTTTGTGTCTAGCCGAGTGGGTTTGGGTCTAGCTGAGTGGGTTTGGGTCTAGCCGAGTGGGTTTGGATCTAGCCGAGTGGGTTTAGGTCTAGCCGAGTGGGTTTGGGTCTAGCCGAGTGGGTTTGAGTCTAGCCGAGTGGATTTGGGTCTACCCGAGTGGGTTTGGGGCTAGCCGAGTGGGTTTGGGTCTAGCCGAGTGGGTTTGGGTCTAGCCGAGTGGGTTTGTGTCTAGCCGAGTGGGTTTGGGTCTAGTGGAGTGGGTTTGCGTCTAGCCGAGTGGGTTTGGGTCTAGCGGAGTGGGTTTGGGTCTAGCGGAGTGGGTTTGGGTCTAGCGGAGTGGGTTTGGTTCTAGCGGAGTGGGGTTGGGTCTAGCCGAGTGGGTTTGAGTCTAGCCGAGTGGGTTTGGGTCTAGCCGAGTGGGTTTTGGTCTAGACGAGTGGGTTTGGGCCTAGCGGAGTGGGTTTGGGTGTAGCCGAGTGGGTTTGGGTCTAGCCGAGTGGGTTTGGGTCTAGCCGAGTGGGTTTGGGTCTAGCCGAGTGGGTTTGGGTCTAGCCAAGTGGGTTTGGGTCTAGCGGAGTGGGTTTGGGTCTAGCCGAGTGAGTTTGGGTGTAGCCGAGTGCGTTTGGGTCTAGCCTAGTGGGTTTCGGTCTAGCCGTGTGGGTTTGGGTCTAGCGGAGTGGGTTTCGTTGTAGCGGAGTGGGTTTGCATCTAGCGGAGTGGGTTTGGGTCTAGCGGAGTGTGTTTGGGTCTAGCCGAATGGGTTTGGGTCTAGCCGAGTGGGTTTGGGTGTAGCGGAGTGGATTTGGGTCTAGTGGAGTGGGTTTGGGTCTAGCCGAGTGGGTTTGGGTGTAGACGAGTGGGTTTGGGTCTAGCCGAGTGGGTTTGGGTCTAGCCGAGTGGGTTTGGGTCCAGCCGAGTGGGTTTGGGTCTAGCCGAGTGGATTTGGGTCTACCCGAGTGGGTTTGGGTCTAGCCGAGTGGGTTTGGGTCTAGCCGAGTGGGTTTGGGTCTAGCCGAGTGGGTTTGGGTCTAGCCAAGTGGGTTTGGGTCTTGCGGAGTGGGTTTGGGTCTAGTGGAGTGGGTTTGGGTCTAGCCGAGTGGGTTTGGGTCTAGCGGAGTGGGTTTGGGTCTAGCCGAGTGGGTTTGGGTCTAGCCGAGTGGGTTTGGGTCTAGCCGAGTGGGTTTCGGTCTAGCCGAGTGGGTTTGGGACTAGCCGAGTGGGTTTGGCTCTAGCGGAGTGGGTTTGTGTCTAGCGGAGTGGGTTTGGGTCTAGCGGAGTGGGTTTGGGCCTAGCTGAGTGGGTTTGGGTCTAGCCGAGTGGGTTTGGGTCTAGCCGCGTGGGTTTGGGTCTAACCGAGTGGGTAATTGTCTAGTCGAGTCGGTTTGGGTCGAGCCGAGTGGGTTTGGGTCTAGCCGAGTGGGTTTGGGTCTAGCCGAGTGGGTTTGGGTCTAGCCGATTGGGTTTGGGTCTAGCCGAGTGGGTTTGGGTCTAGCGGAGTGGGTTTGGGTCTAGCCGAGTGAGTTTGGGTCTAGCCGAGTGCGTTTGGGTCTAGCCTAGTGGGTTTCGGTCTAGCCGTGTGGGTTTGGGTCTAGCGGAGTGGGTTTGGTTCTAGCGGAGTGGGTTTGCATCTAGCGGAGTGGGTTTGGGTCTAGCGGAGTGTGTTTGGGTCTAGCCGAATGGGTTTGGGCCTAGCCGAGTGGGTTTGGGTGTAGCGGAGTAGATTTGGGTCTAGCGGAGTGGGTTTGGGTCTAGCCGAGTGGGTTTGGGTGTAGCCGAGTGGGTTTGGGTCTAGCCGAGTGGGTTTGGGTCTAGCCGAGTGGGTTTGGGTCTAGCCGAGTGGGTTTGGGTCTAGCCGAGTGGGTTTGAGTCTAGCCGAGTGGATTTGGGTCTACCCGAGTGCGTTTGGGTCTAGCCTAGTGGGTTTCGGTCTAGCCGTGTGGGTTTGGGTCTAGCGGAGTGGGTTTGGTTCTAGCGGAGTGGGTTTGCATCTAGCGGAGTGGGTTTGGGTCTAGCGGAGTGTGTTTGGGTCTAGCCGAATGGGTTTGGGCCCAGCCGAGTGGGTTTGGGTGCAGCGGAGTGGATTTGGGTCTAGCGGAGTGGGTTTGGGTCTAGCCGAGTGGGTTTGGGTCTAGCCGAGTGGGCTTGGGTCTAGCCGAGTGGGTTTGGGTCTAGCCGAGTGGGTTTGGGTCTAGCCGAGTGGGTTTGGGTCTAGCCGAGTGGGTTTGGGTCTAGCCGAGTGGGTTTGGGTCTAGCCGAGTGGATTTGGGTCTACCCGAGTGGGTTTGGGTCTAGCCGAGTGGCTTTGGGTCTAGCCGAGTGGGTTTGGGTCTAGCTGAGTGGGTTTGGGTCTAGCCGAGTGGGTTTGGATCTAGCCGAGTGGGTTTAGGTCTAGCCGAGTGGGTTTGGGTCTAGCCGAGTGGGTTTGAGTCTAGCCGAGTGGATTTGGGTCTACCCGAGTGGGTTTGGGGCTAGCCGAGTGGGTTTGGGTCTAGCCGAGTGGGTTTGGGTCTAGCCGAGTGGGTTTGTGTCTAGCCGAGTGGGTTTGGGTCTAGTGGAGTGGGTTTGCGTCTAGCCGAGTGGGTTTGGGTCTAGCGGAGTGGGTTTGGGTCTAGCGGTGTGGGTTTGGGTCTAGCGGAGTGGGTTTGGTTCTAGCGGAGTGGGGTTGGGTCTAGCCGAGTGGGTTTGAGTCTAGCCGAGTGGGTTTGGGTCTAGCCGAGTGGGTTTTGGTCTAGACGAGTGGGTTTGGGCCTAGCGCAGTGGGTTTGGGTGTAGCCGAGTGGGTTTGGGTCTAGCCGAGTGGGTTTGGGTCTAGCCGAGTGGGTTTGGGTCTAGCCGAGTGGGTTTGGGTCTAGCCGAGTGGGTTTGGGTCTAGCCGAGTGGGTTTGAGTCTAGCCGAGTGGATTTGGGTCTACCCGAGTGCGTTTGGGTCTAGCCTAGTGGGTTTCGGTCTAGCCGTGTGGGTTTGGGTCTAGCGGAGTGGGTTTGGGTCTAGCGGAGTGGGTTTGCATCTAGCGGAGTGGGTTTGGGTCTAGCGGAGTGTGTTTGGGTCTAGCCGAATGGGTTTGGGCCCAGCCGAGTGGGTTTGGGTGCAGCGGAGTGGATTTGGGTCTAGCGGAGTGGGTTTGGGTCTAGCCGAGTGGGTTTGGGTCTAGCCGAGTGGGCTTGGGTCTAGCCGAATGGGTTTGGGTCTAGCCGAGTGGGTTTGGGTCTAGCCGAGTGGGTTTGGGTCTAGCCGAGTGGGTTTGGGTCTAGCCGAGTGGGTTTGGGTCTAGCCGAGTGGATTTGGGTCTACCCGAGTGGGTTTGGGTCTAGCCGAGTGGCTTTGTGTCTAGCCGAGTGGGGTTGGGCCTAGCGGAGTGGGTTTGGGTGTAGCCGAGTGGGTTTGGGTCTAGCCGAGTGGGTTTGGGTCTAGCCGAGTGGGTTTGGGTCTAGCCGATTGGGTTTGGATCAAGCCGAGTGGGTTTGGGTCTAACGGAGTGGGTTTGGGTCTAGCCGAGTGAGTTTGTGTCTAGCCGAGTGCGTTTGGGTCTAGCCTAGTGGGTTTCGGTCTAGCCGTGTGGGTTTGGGTCTAGCGGAGTGGGTTTGCATCTAGCGGAGTGGGTTTGGGTCTAGCGGAGTGTGTTTGGGTCTAGCCGAATGGGTTTGGGCCTAGCCGAGTGGGTTTGGGTGTAGCGGAGTGGATTTGGGTCTAGCGGAGTGGGTTTGGGTCTAGCCGAGTGGGTTTGGGTCTAGCCGAGTGGGTTTGGGTCTAGCCGAGTGGGTTTGGGTCTAGCCGAGTGGGTTTGGGTCTAGCCGAGTGGGTTGGGTCTAGCCGAGTGGGTTTGGGTCTAGCCGAGTGGGTTTGGGTTTAGCCGAGTGGATTTCGGTCTACCCGAGTGGGTTTGGGTCTAGCCGAGTGGGTTTGGGTCTAGCCGAGTGGGTTTGGGTCTAGCCGAGTGGGTTTGGGTCTAGCGGAGTGGGTTTGGGTCTAGCGGAGTGGGTTTGGGTCTAGCCGAGTGGGTTTGGGTCTAGCGGAGTGGGTTTGCGTCTAGCGGAGTGGGTTTGGGTCTAGCCGAGTGGGTTTGGGTGTAGCCGAGTGGGTTTGGGACTAGCCGAGTGGGTTTGGCTCTAGCGGAGTGGGTTTGGGTCTAGCGGAGTGGGTTTGGGTCTAGCGGAGTGGGTTTGGGCCTAGCAGAGTGGGTTTGGGTCTAGCCGAGAGGGTTTGGGTCTAGCCGAGTGCGTTTGGGTCTAGCCGAGTGGGTTTGGGTCTAGCCAAGTGGGTTTGGGTCTAGCCGAGTGGGTTTGGGCCTAGCGGAGTGGGTTTGGGTGTAGCCGTGTGGGTTTGGGTCTAGCCGAGTGGGTTTGGGTCGAGCCGAGTGGGTTTGGGTCTAGCCGCGTGGGTTTGGGTCTAGCCGAGTGGGTAATTGTCTAGTCGAGTCGGTTTGGGTCGAGCCGAGTGGGTTTGGGTCTTACCGAGTAGGTTTGGGTCTAGCCAAGTGGGTTTGGGTCTAGCCGAGTGGGTTTGGGTCTAGCGGAGTGGGTTTGGGTCTAGCTGAGTGGGTTTGGGTCTAGCCGAGTGCGTTTGGGTCTAGCCTAGTGGGTTTCGGTCTAGCCGTGTGGGTTTGGGTCCAGCGGAGTGGGTTTGGGTATAGCGGAGTGGGTTTGCGTCTAGCGGAGTGGGTTTGGGTCTAGCGGAGTGTGTTTGGGTCTAGCCGAATGGGTTTGGGTCTAGCCGAGTGGGTTTGGGTGTAGCGGAGTGGATTTGGGTGTAGCGGAGTGGATTTGGGTCTAGCGGAGTGGGTTTGTGTCTAGCCGAGTGGGTTTGGGTCTAGCTGAGTGGGTTTGGGTCTAGCCGAGTGGGTTTGGATCTAGCCGAGTGGGTTTAGGTCTAGCCGAGTGGGTTTGGGTCTAGCCGAGTGGGTTTGAGTCTAGCCGAGTGGATTTGGGTCTACCCGAGTGGGTTTGGGGCTAGCCGAGTGGGTTTGGGTCTAGCCGAGTGGGTTTGGGTCTAGCCGAGTGGGTTTGTGTCTAGCCGAGTGGGTTTGGGTCTAGTGGAGTGGGTTTGCGTCTAGCCGAGTGGGTTTGGGTCTAGCGGAGTGGGTTTGGGTCTAGCGGAGTGGGTTTGGGTCTAGCGGAGTGGGTTTGGTTCTAGCGGAGTGGGGTTGGGTCTAGCCGAGTGGGTTTGAGTCTAGCCGAGTGGGTTTGGGTCTAGCCGAGTGGGTTTTGGTCTAGACGAGTGGGTTTGGGCCTAGCGGAGTGGGTTTGGGTGTAGCCGAGTGGGTTTGGGTCTAGCCGAGTGGGTTTGGGTCTAGCCGAGTGGGTTTGGGTCTAGCCGAGTGGGTTTGGGTCTAGCCAAGTGGGTTTGGGTCTAGCGGAGTGGGTTTGGGTCTAGCCGAGTGAGTTTGGGTCTAGCCGAGTGCGTTTGGGTCTAGCCTAGTGGGTTTCGGTCTAGCCGTGTGGGTTTGGGTCTAGCGGAGTGGGTTTCGTTGTAGCGGAGTGGGTTTGCATCTAGCGGAGTGGGTTTGGGTCTAGCGGAGTGTGTTTGGGTCTAGCCGAATGGGTTTGGGTCTAGCCGAGTGGGTTTGGGTGTAGCGGAGTGGATTTGGGTCTAGTGGAGTGGGTTTGGGTCTAGCCGAGTGGGTTTGGGTGTAGACGAGTGGGTTTGAGTCTAGCCGAGTGGGTTTGGGTCTAGCCGAGTGGGTTTGGGTCCAGCCGAGTGGGTTTGGGTCTAGCCGAGTGGATTTGGGTCTACCCGAGTGGGTTTGGGTCTAGCCGAGTGGGTTTGGGTCTAGCCGAGTGGGTTTGGGTCTAGCCGAGTGGGTTTGGGTCTAGCCAAGTGGGTTTGGGTCTTGCGGAGTGGGTTTGGGTCTAGTGGAGTGGGTTTGGGTCTAGCCGAGTGGGTTTGGGTCTAGCGGAGTGGGTTTGGGTCTAGCCGAGTGGGTTTGGGTCTAGCCGAGTGGGTTTGGGTCTAGCCGAGTGGGTTTCGGTCTAGCCGAGTGGGTTTGGGACTAGCCGAGTGGGTTTGGCTCTAGCGGAGTGGGTTTGTGTCCAGCGGAGTGGGTTTGGGTCTAGCGGAGTGGGTTTGGGCCTAGCTGCGTGGGTTTGGGTCTAGCCGAGTGGGTTTGGGTCTAGCCGCGTGGGTTTGGGTCTAACCGAGTGGGTAATTGTCTAGTCGAGTCGGTTTGGGTCGAGCCGAGTGGGTTTGGGTCTAGCCGAGTGGGTTTGGGTCTAGCCGAGTGGGTTTGGGTCTAGCCGATTGGGTTTGGGTCTAGCCGAGTGGGTTTGGGTCTAGCGGAGTGGGTTTGGGTCTAGCCGAGTGAGTTTGGGTCTAGCCGAGTGCGTTTGGGTCTAGCCTAGTGGGTTTCGGTCTAGCCGTGTGGGTTTGGGTCTAGCGGAGTGGGTTTGGTTCTAGCGGAGTGGGTTTGCATCTAGCGGAGTGGGTTTGGGTCTAGCGGAGTGTGTTTGGGTCTAGCCGAATGGGTTTGGGCCTAGCCGAGTGGGTTTGGGTGTAGCGGAGTGGATTTGGGTCTAGCGGAGTGGGTTTGGGTCTAGCCGAGTGGGTTTGGGTCTAGCCGAGTGGGTTTGGGTCTAGCCGAGTGGGTTTGGGTCTAGCCGAGTGGGTTTGGGTCTAGCCGAGTGGGTTTGGGTCTAGCCGAGTGGGTTTGAGTCTAGCCGAGTGGATTTGGGTCTACCCGAGTGCGTTTGGGTCTAGCCTAGTGGGTTTCGGTCTAGCCGTGTGGGTTTGGGTCTAGCGGAGTGGGTTTGGTTCTAGCGGAGTGGGTTTGCATCTAGCGGAGTGGGTTTGGGTCTAGCGGAGTGTGTTTGGGTCTAGCCGAATGGGTTTGGGCCCAGCCGAGTGGGTTTGGGTGCAGCGGAGTGGATTTGGGTCTACCGGAGTGGGTTTGGGTCTAGCCGAGTGGGTTTGGGTCTAGCCGAGTGGGCTTGGGTCTAGCCGAGTGGGTTTGGGTCTAGCCGAGTGGGTTTGGGTCTAGCCGAGTGGGTTTGGGTCTAGCCGAGTGGGTTTGGGTCTAGCCGAGTGGGTTTGGGTCTAGCCGAGTGTATTTGGGTCTACCCGAGTGGGTTTGGGTCTAGCCGAGTGGCTTTGGGTCTAGCCGAGTGGGTTTGGGCCTAGCGGAGTGGGTTTGGGTGTAGCCGAGTGGGTTTGGGTCTAGCCGAGTGGGTTTGGGTCTAGCCGAGTGGGTTTGGGTCTAGCCGATTGGGTTTGGGTCAAGCCGAGTAGGTTTGGGTCTAACGGAGTGGGTTTGGTCTAGCCGAGTGAGTTTGTGTCTAGCCGAGTGCGTTTGGGTCTAGCCTAGTGGGTTTCGGTCTAGCCGTGTGGGTTTGGGTCTAGCGGAGTGGGTTTGCATCTAGCGGAGTGGGTTTGGGTCTAGCGGAGTGTGTTTGGGTCTAGCCGAATGGGTTTGGGCCTAGCCGAGTGGGTTTGGGTCTAGCTGAGTGGGTTTGGGTCTAGCCGAGTGCGTTTGGGTCTAGCCTAGTGGGTTTCGGTCTAGCCGTGTGGGTTTGGGTCCAGCGGAGTGGGTTTGGGTATAGCGGAGTGGGTTTGCGTCTAGCGGAGTGGGTTTGGGTCTAGCGGAGTGTGTTTGGGTCTAGCCGAATGGGTTTGGGTCTAGCCGAGTGGGTTTGGGTGTAGCGGAGTGGATTTGGGTGTAGCGGAGTGGATTTGGGTCTAGCGGAGTGGGTTTGTGTCTAGCCGAGTGGGTTTGGGTCTAGCTGAGTGGGTTTGGGTCTAGCCGAGTGGGTTTGGATCTAGCCGAGTGGGTTTAGGTCTAGCCGAGTGGGTTTGGGTCTAGCCGAGTGGGTTTGAGTCTAGCCGAGTGGATTTGGGTCTACCCGAGTGGGTTTGGGGCTAGCCGAGTGGGTTTGGGTCTAGCCGAGTGGGTTTGGGTCTAGCCGAGTGGGTTTGTGTCTAGCCGAGTGGGTTTGGGTCTAGTGGAGTGGGTTTGCGTCTAGCCGAGTGGGTTTGGGTCTAGCGGAGTGGGTTTGGGTCTAGCGGAGTGGGTTTGGGTCTAGCGGAGTGGGTTTGGTTCTAGCGGAGTGGGGTTGGGTCTAGCCGAGTGGGTTTGAGTCTAGCCGAGTGGGTTTGGGTCTAGCCGAGTGGGTTTTGGTCTAGACGAGTGGGTTTGGGCCTAGCGGAGTGGGTTTGGGTGTAGCCGAGTGGGTTTGGGTCTAGCCGAGTGGGTTTGGGTCTAGCCGAGTGGGTTTGGGTCTAGCCGAGTGGGTTTGGGTCTAGCCAAGTGGGTTTGGGTCTAGCGGAGTGGGTTTGGGTCTAGCCGAGTGAGTTTGGGTCTAGCCGAGTGCGTTTGGGTCTAGCCTAGTGGGTTTCGGTCTAGCCGTGTGGGTTTGGGTCTAGCGGAGTGGGTTTCGTTGTAGCGGAGTGGGTTTGCATCTAGCGGAGTGGGTTTGGGTCTAGCGGAGTGTGTTTGGGTCTAGCCGAATGGGTTTGGGTCTAGCCGAGTGGGTTTGGGTGTAGCGGAGTGGATTTGGGTCTAGTGGAGTGGGTTTGGGTCTAGCCGAGTGGGTTTGGGTGTAGACGAGTGGGTTTGAGTCTAGCCGAGTGGGTTTGGGTCTAGCCGAGTGGGTTTGGGTCCAGCCGAGTGGGTTTGGGTCTAGCCGAGTGGATTTGGGTCTACCCGAGTGGGTTTGGGTCTAGCCGAGTGGGTTTGGGTCTAGCCGAGTGGGTTTGGGTCTAGCCGAGTGGGTTTGGGTCTAGCCAAGTGGGTTTGGGTCTTGCGGAGTGGGTTTGGGTCTAGTGGAGTGGGTTTGGGTCTAGCCGAGTGGGTTTGGGTCTAGCGGAGTGGGTTTGGGTCTAGCCGAGTGGGTTTGGGTCTAGCCGAGTGGGTTTGGGTCTAGCCGAGTGGGTTTCGGTCTAGCCGAGTGGGTTTGGGACTAGCCGAGTGGGTTTGGCTCTAGCGGAGTGGGTTTGTGTCCAGCGGAGTGGGTTTGGGTCTAGCGGAGTGGGTTTGGGCCTAGCTGCGTGGGTTTGGGTCTAGCCGAGTGGGTTTGGGTCTAGCCGCGTGGGTTTGGGTCTAACCGAGTGGGTAATTGTCTAGTCGAGTCGGTTTGGGTCGAGCCGAGTGGGTTTGGGTCTAGCCGAGTGGGTTTGGGTCTAGCCGAGTGGGTTTGGGTCTAGCCGATTGGGTTTGGGTCTAGCCGAGTGGGTTTGGGTCTAGCGGAGTGGGTTTGGGTCTAGCCGAGTGAGTTTGGGTCTAGCCGAGTGCGTTTGGGTCTAGCCTAGTGGGTTTCGGTCTAGCCGTGTGGGTTTGGGTCTAGCGGAGTGGGTTTGGTTCTAGCGGAGTGGGTTTGCATCTAGCGGAGTGGGTTTGGGTCTAGCGGAGTGTGTTTGGGTCTAGCCGAATGGGTTTGGGCCTAGCCGAGTGGGTTTGGGTGTAGCGGAGTGGATTTGGGTCTAGCGGAGTGGGTTTGGGTCTAGCCGAGTGGGTTTGGGTCTAGCCGAGTGGGTTTGGGTCTAGCCGAGTGGGTTTGGGTCTAGCCGAGTGGGTTTGGGTCTAGCCGAGTGGGTTTGGGTCTAGCCGAGTGGGTTTGAGTCTAGCCGAGTGGATTTGGGTCTACCCGAGTGCGTTTGGGTCTAGCCTAGTGGGTTTCGGTCTAGCCGTGTGGGTTTGGGTCTAGCGGAGTGGGTTTGGTTCTAGCGGAGTGGGTTTGCATCTAGCGGAGTGGGTTTGGGTCTAGCGGAGTGTGTTTGGGTCTAGCCGAATGGGTTTGGGCCCAGCCGAGTGGGTTTGGGTGCAGCGGAGTGGATTTGGGTCTACCGGAGTGGGTTTGGGTCTAGCCGAGTGGGTTTGGGTCTAGCCGAGTGGGCTTGGGTCTAGCCGAGTGGGTTTGGGTCTAGCCGAGTGGGTTTGGGTCTAGCCGAGTGGGTTTGGGTCTAGCCGAGTGGGTTTGGGTCTAGCCGAGTGGGTTTGGGTCTAGCCGAGTGTATTTGGGTCTACCCGAGTGGGTTTGGGTCTAGCCGAGTGGCTTTGGGTCTAGCCGAGTGGGTTTGGGCCTAGCGGAGTGGGTTTGGGTGTAGCCGAGTGGGTTTGGGTCTAGCCGAGTGGGTTTGGGTCTAGCCGAGTGGGTTTGGGTCTAGCCGATTGGGTTTGGGTCAAGCCGAGTAGGTTTGGGTCTAACGGAGTGGGTTTGGTCTAGCCGAGTGAGTTTGTGTCTAGCCGAGTGCGTTTGGGTCTAGCCTAGTGGGTTTCGGTCTAGCCGTGTGGGTTTGGGTCTAGCGGAGTGGGTTTGCATCTAGCGGAGTGGGTTTGGGTCTAGCGGAGTGTGTTTGGGTCTAGCCGAATGGGTTTGGGCCTAGCCGAGTGGGTTTGGGTGTAGCGGAGTGGATTTGGGTCTAGCGGAGTGGGTTTGGGTCTAGCCGAGTGGGTTTGGGTCTAGCCGAGTGGGTTTGGGTCTAGCCGAGTGGGTTTGGGTCTAGCCGAGTGGGTTTGGGTCTAGCCGAGTGGGTTGGGTCTAGCCGAGTGGGTTTGGGTCTAGCCGAGTGGGTTTGGGTTTAGCCGAGTGGATTTCGGTCTACCCGAGTGGGTTTGGGTCTAGCCGAGTGGGTTTGGGTCTAGCTGAGTGGGTTTGGGTCTAGCCGAGTGGGTTTGAGTCTAGCGGAGTGGGTTTGGGTCTAGCGGAGTGGGTTTGGGTCTAGCCGAGTGGGTTTGGGTCTAGCGGAGTGGGTTTGCGTCTAGCGGAGTGGGTTTGGGTCTAGCCGAGTGGGTTTGGGTCGAGCCGAGTGGGTTTGGGTCTAGCCGAGTGGGTTTGGGTCTAGCCGAGTGGGTTTGGGACTAGCCGAGTGGGTTTGGCTCTAGCGGAGTGGGTTTGGGTCTAGCGGAGTGGGTTTGGGTCTAGCGGAGTGGGTTTGGGCCTAGCAGAGTGGGTTTGGGTCTAGCCGAGAGGGTTTGGGTCTAGCCGAGTGCGTTTGGGTCTAGCCGAGTGGGTTTGGGTCTAGCCAAGTGGGTTTGGGTCTAGCCGAGTGGGTTTGGGCCTAGCGGAGTGGGTTTGGGTGTAGCCGTGTGGGTTTGGGTCTAGCCGAGTGGGTTTGGGTCGAGCCGAGTGGGTTTGGGTCTAGCCGCGTGGGTTTGGGTCTAGCCGAGTGGGTAATTGTCTAGTCGAGTCGGTTTGGGTCGAGCCGAGTGGGTTTGGGTCTTACCGAGTAGGTTTGGGTCTAGCCAAGTGGGTTTGGGTCTAGCCGAGTGGGTTTGGGTCTAGAGGAGTGGGTTTGGGTCTAGCTGAGTGGGTTTGGGTCTAGCCGAGTGCGTTTGGGTCTAGCCTAGTGGGTTTCGGTCTAGCCGTGTGGGTTTGGGTCTAGCGGAGTGGGTTTGGGTATAGCGGAGTGGGTTTGCGTCTAGCGGAGTGGGTTTGGGTCTAGCGGAGTGTGTTTGGGTCTAGCCGAATGGGTTTGGGTCTAGCCGAGTGGGTTTGGGTGTAGCGGAGTGGATTTGGGTCTAGCGGAGTGGGTTTGTGTCTAGCCGAGTGGGTTTGGGTCTAGCTGAGTGGGTTTAGGTCTAGCCGAGTGGGTTTGGATCTAGCCGAGTGGGTTTAGGTCTAGCCGAGTGGGTTTGGGTCTAGCCGAGTGGGTTTGAGTCTAGCCGAGTGGATTTGGGTCTACCCGAGTGGGTTTGCGGCTAGCCGAGTGGGTTTGGGTCTAGCCGAGTGGGTTTGGGTCTAGCCGAGTGGGTTTGTGTCTAGCCGAGTGGGTTTGGGTCTAGTGGAGTGGGTTTGCGTCTAGCCGAGTGGGTTTGGGTCTAGCGGAGTGGGTTTGGGTCTAGCGGAGTGGGTTTGGGTCTAGCGGAGTGGGTTTGGTTCTAGCGGAGTGGGGTTGGGTCTAGCCGAGTGGGTTTGAGTCTAGCCGAGTGGGTTTGGGTCTAGCCGAGTGGGTTTTGGTCTAGACGAGTGGGTTTGGGCCTAGCGGAGTGGGTTTGGGTGTAGCCGAGTGGGTTTGGGTCTAGCCGAGTGGGTTTGGGTCTAGCCGAGTGGGTTTGGGTCTAGCCGAGTGGGTTTGGGTCTAGCCAAGTGGGTTTGGGTCTTGCGGAGTGGGTTTGGGTCTAGAGGAGTGAGTTTGGGTCTAGCCGAGTGGGTTTGGGTCTAGCGGAGTGGGTTTGGGTCTAGCCGAGTGGGTTTGGGTCTAGCCGAGTGGGTTTGGGTCTAGCCGAGTGGGTTTCGGTCTAGCCGAGTGGGTTTGGGACTAGCCGAGTGGGTTTGGCTCTAGCGGAGTGGGTTTGTGTCTAGCGGAGTGGGTTTGGGTCTAGCGGAGTGGGTTTGGGCCTAGCTGAGTGGGTTTGGGTCTAGCCGAGTGGGTTTGGGTCTAGCCGCGTGGGTTTGGGTCTAACCGAGTGGGTAATTGTCTAGTCGAGTCGGTTTGGGTCGAGCCGAGTGGGTTTGGGTCTAGCCGAGTGGGTTTGGGTCTAGCCGAGTGGGTTTGGGTCTAGCCGATTGGGTTTGGGTCTAGCCGAGTGGGTTTGGGTCTAGCGGAGTGGGTTTGGGTCTAGCCGAGTGAGTTTGGGTCTAGCCGAGTGCGTTTGGGTCTAGCCTAGTGGGTTTCGGTCTAGCCGTGTGGGTTTGGGTCTAGCGGAGTGGGTTTGGTTCTAGCGGAGTGGGTTTGCATCTAGCGGAGTGGGTTTGGGTCTAGCGGAGTGTGTTTGGGTCTAGCCGAATGGGTTTGGGCCTAGCCGAGTGGGTTTGGGTGTAGCGGAGTGGATTTGGGTCTAGCGGAGTGGGTTTGGGTCTAGCCGAGTGGGTTTGGGTCTAGCCGAGTGGGTTTGGGTCTAGCCGAGTGGGTTTGGGTGTAGCCGAGTGGGTTTGGGTCTAGCCGAGTGGGTTTGGGTCTAGCCGAGTGGGTTTGAGTCTAGCCGAGTGGATTTGGGTCTACCCGAGTGCGTTTGGGTCTAGCCTAGTGGGTTTCGGTCTAGCCGTGTGGGTTTGGGTCTAGCGGAGTGGGTTTGGTTCTAGCGGAGTGGGTTTGCATCTAGCGGAGTGGGTTTGGGTCTAGCGGAGTGTGTTTGGGTCTAGCCGAATGGGTTTGGGCCCAGCCGAGTGGGTTTGGGTGCAGCGGAGTGGATTTGGGTCTACCGGAGTGGGTTTGGGTCTAGCCGAGTGGGTTTGGGTCTAGCCGAGTGGGCTTGGGTCTAGCCGAGTGGGTTTGGGTCTAGCCGAGTGGGTTTGGGTCTAGCCGAGTGGGTTTGGGTCTAGCCGAGTGGGTTTGGGTCTAGCCGAGTGGGTTTGGGTCTAGCCGAGTGTATTTGGGTCTACCCGAGTGGGTTTGGGTCTAGCCGAGTGGCTTTGGGTCTAGCCGAGTGGGTTTGGGCCTAGCGGAGTGGGTTTGGGTGTAGCCGAGTGGGTTTGGGTCTAGCCGAGTGGGTTTGGGTAGCCGAGTGGGTTTGGGTCTAGCCGATTGGGTTTGGGTCAAGCCGAGTAGGTTTGGGTCTAACGGAGTGGGTTTGGTCTAGCCGAGTGAGTTTGTGTCTAGCCGAGTGCGTTTGGGTCTAGCCTAGTGGGTTTCGGTCTAGCCGTGTGGGTTTGGGTCTAGCGGAGTGGGTTTGCATCTAGCGGAGTGGGTTTGGGTCTAGCGGAGTGTGTTTGGGTCTAGCCGAATGGGTTTGGGCCTAGCCGAGTGGGTTTGGGTGTAGCGGAGTGGATTTGGGTCTAGCGGAGTGGGTTTGGGTCTAGCCGAGTGGGTTTGGGTCTAGCCGAGTGGGTTTGGGTCTAGCCGAGTGGGTTTGGGTCTAGCCGAGTGGGTTTGGGTCTAGCCGAGTGGGTTGGGTCTAGCCGAGTGGGTTTGGGTCTAGCCGAGTGGGTTTGGGTTTAGCCGAGTGGATTTCGGTCTACCCGAGTGGGTTTGGGTCTAGCCGAGTGGGTTTGGGTCTAGCTGAGTGGGTTTGGGTCTAGCCGAGTGGGTTTGAGTCTAGCGGAGTGGGTTTGGGTCTAGCGGAGTGGGTTTGGGTCTAGCCGAGTGGGTTTGGGTCTAGCGGAGTGGGTTTGCGTCTAGCGGAGTGGGTTTGGGTCTAGCCGAGTGGGTTTGGGTCGAGCCGAGTGGGTTTGGGTCTAGCCGAGTGGGTTTGGGTCTAGCCGAGTGGGTTTGGGACTAGCCGAGTGGGTTTGGCTCTAGCGGAGTGGGTTTGGGTCTAGCGGAGTGGGTTTGGGTCTAGCGGAGTGGGTTTGGGCCTAGCAGAGTGGGTTTGGGTCTAGCCGAGAGGGTTTGGGTCTAGCCGAGTGCGTTTGGGTCTAGCCGAGTGGGTTTGGGTCTAGCCAAGTGGGTTTGGGTCTAGCCGAGTGGGTTTGGGCCTAGCGGAGTGGGTTTGGGTGTAGCCGTGTGGGTTTGGGTCTAGCCGAGTGGGTTTGGGTCGAGCCGAGTGGGTTTGGGTCTAGCCGCGTGGGTTTGGGTCTAGCCGAGTGGGTAATTGTCTAGTCGAGTCGGTTTGGGTCGAGCCGAGTGGGTTTGGGTCTTACCGAGTAGGTTTGGGTCTAGCCAAGTGGGTTTGGGTCTAGCCGAGTGGGTTTGGGTCTAGCGGAGTGGGTTTGGGTCTAGCTGAGTGGGTTTGGGTCTAGCCGAGTGCGTTTGGGTCTAGCCTAGTGGGTTTCGGTCTAGCCGTGTGGGTTTGGGTCTAGCGGAGTGGGTTTGGGTATAGCGGAGTGGGTTTGCGTCTAGCGGAGTGGGTTTGGGTCTAGCGGAGTGTGTTTGGGTCTAGCCGAATGGGTTTGGGTCTAGCCGAGTGGGTTTGGGTGTAGCGGAGTGGATTTGGGTCTAGCGGAGTGGGTTTGTGTCTAGCCGAGTGGGTTTGGGTCTAGCTGAGTGGGTTTGGGTCTAGCCGAGTGGGTTTGGATCTAGCCGAGTGGGTTTAGGTCTAGCCGAGTGGGTTTGGGTCTAGCCGAGTGGGTTTGAGTCTAGCCGAGTGGATTTGGGTCTACCCGAGTGGGTTTGCGGCTAGCCGAGTGGGTTTGGGTCTAGCCGAGTGGGTTTGGGTCTAGCCGAGTGGGTTTGTGTCTAGCCGAGTGGGTTTGGGTCTAGTGGAGTGGGTTTGCGTCTAGCCGAGTGGGTTTGGGTCTAGCGGAGTGGGTTTGGGTCTAGCGGAGTGGGTTTGGGTCTAGCGGAGTGGGTTTGGTTCTAGCGGAGTGGGGTTGGGTCTAGCCGAGTGGGTTTGAGTCTAGCCGAGTGGGTTTGGGTCTAGCCGAGTGGGTTTTGGTCTAGACGAGTGGGTTTGGGCCTAGCGGAGTGGGTTTGGGTGTAGCCGAGTGGGTTTGGGTCTAGCCGAGTGGGTTTGGGTCTAGCCGAGTGGGTTTGGGTCTAGCCGAGTGGGTTTGGGTCTAGCCAAGTGGGTTTGGGTCTAGCGGAGTGAGTTTGGGTCTAGCCGAGTGAGTTTGGGTCTAGCCGAGTGCGTTTGAGTCTAGCCTAGTGGGTTTCGGTCTAGCCGTGTGGGTTTGGGTCTAGCGGAGTGGGTTTCGTTGTAGCGGAGTGGGTTTGCATCTAGCGGAGTGGGTTTGGGTCTAGCGGAGTGTGTTTGGGTCTAGCCGAATGGGTTTGGGTCTAGCCGAGTGGGTTTGGGTGTAGCGGAGTGGATTTGGGTCTAGTGGAGTGGGTTTGGGTCTAGCCGAGTGGGTTTGGGTGTAGACGAGTGGGTTTGGGTCTAGCCGAGTGGGTTTGGGTCTAGCCGAGTGGGTTTGGGTCCAGCCGAGTGGGTTTGGGTCTAGCCGAGTGGATTTGGGTCTACCCGAGTGGGTTTGGGTCTAGCCGAGTGGGTTTGGGTCTAGCCGAGTGGGTTTGGGTCTAGCCGAGTGGGTTTGGGTCTAGCCGAGTGGGTTTGGGTCTTGCGGAGTGGGTTTGGGTCTAGTGGAGTGGGTTTGGGTCTAGCGGAGTGGGTTTGGGTCTAGCGGAGTGTGTTTGGGTCTAGCCGAATGGGTTTGGGCCTAGCCGAGTGGGTTTGGGTGTAGCGGAGTGGATTTGGGTCTAGCGGAGTGGGTTTGGGTCTAGCCGAGTGGGTTTGGGTCTAGCCGAGTGGGTTTGGGTCTAGCCGAGTGGGTTTGGGTCTAGCCGAGTGGGTTTGGGTCTAGCCGAGTGGGTTGGGTCTAGCCGAGTGGGTTTGGGTCTAGCCGAGTGGGTTTGGGTTTAGCCGAGTGGATTTCGGTCTACCCGAGTGGGTTTGGGTCTAGCCGAGTGGGTTTGGGTCTAGCTGAGTGGGTTTGGGTCTAGCCGAGTGGGTTTGGGTCTAGCGGAGTGGGTTTGGGTCTAGCGGAGTGGGTTTGGGTCTAGCCGAGTGGGTTTGGGTCTAGCGGAGTGGGTTTGCGTCTACCGGAGTGGGTTTGGATCTAGCCGAGTGGGTTTGGGTCTAGCCGAGTGGGTTTGGGTCTAGCCGAGTGGGTTTGGGTCTAGCCGAGTGGGTTTGGGACTAGCCGAGTGGGTTTGGCTCTAGCGGAGTGGGTTTGGGTCTAGCGGAGTGGGTTTGGGTCTAGCGGAGTGGGTTTGGGCCTAGCAGAGTGGGTTTGGGTCTAGCCGAGAGGGTTTGGGTCTAGCCGAGTGCGTTTGGGTCTAGCCGAGTGGGTTTGGGTCTAGCCAAGTGGGTTTGGGTCTAGCCGAGTGGGTTTGGGCCTAGCGGAGTGGGTTTGGGTGTAGCCGTGTGGGTTTGGGTCTAGCCGAGTGGGTTTGGGTCGAGCCGAGTGGGTTTGGGTCTAGCCGCGTGGGTTTGGGTCTAGCCGAGTGGGTAATTGTCTAGTCGAGTCGGTTTGGGTCGAGCCGAGTGGGTTTGGGTCTTACCGAGTAGGTTTGGGTCTAGCCAAGTGGGTTTGGGTCTAGCCGAGTGGGTTTGGGTCTAGCGGAGTGGGTTTGGGTCTAGCTGAGTGGGTTTGGGTCTAGCCGAGTGCGTTTGGGTCTAGCCTAGTGGGTTTCGGTCTAGCCGTGTGGGTTTGGGTCTAGCGGAGTGGGTTTGGGTATAGCGGAGTGGGTTTGCGTCTAGCGGAGTGGGTTTGGGTCTAGCGGAGTGTGTTTGGGTCTAGCCGAATGGGTTTGGGTCTAGCCGAGTGGGTTTGGGTGTAGCGGAGTGGATTTGGGTCTAGCGGAGTGGGTTTGTGTCTAGCCGAGTGGGTTTGGGTCTAGCTGAGTGGGTTTAGGTCTAGCCGAGTGGGTTTGGGTCTAGCCGAGTGGGTTTGAGTCTAGCCGAGTGGATTTGGGTCTACCCGAGTGGGTTTGGGGCTAGCCGAGTGGGTTTGGGTCTAGCCGAGTGGGTTTGGGTCTAGCCGAGTGGGTTTGTGTCTAGCCGAGTGGGTTTGGGTCTAGTGGAGTGGGTTTGCGTCTAGCCGAGTGGGTTTGGGTCTAGCGGAGTGGGTTTGGGTCTAGCGGAGTGGGTTTGGGTCTAGCGGAGTGGGTTTGGTTCTAGCGGAGTGGGGTTGGGTCTAGCCGAGTGGGTTTGAGTCTAGCCGAGTGGGTTTGGGTCTAGCCGAGTGGGTTTTGGTCTAGACGAGTGGGTTTGGGCCTAGCGGAGTGGGTTTGGGTGTAGCCGAGTGGGTTTGGGTCTAGCCGAGTGGGTTTGGGTCTAGCCGAGTGGGTTTCGGTCTAGCCGTGTGGGTTTGGGTCTAGCGGAGTGGGTTTCGTTGTAGCGGAGTGGGTTTGCATCTAGCGGAGTGGGTTTGGGTCTAGCGGAGTGTGTTTGGGTCTAGCCGAATGGGTTTGGGTCTAGCCGAGTGGGTTTGGGTGTAGCGGAGTGGATTTGGGTCTAGTGGAGTGGGTTTGGGTCTAGCCGAGTGGGTTTGGGTGTAGACGAGTGGGTTTGGGTCTAGCCGAGTGGGTTTGGGTCTAGCCGAGTGGGTTTGGGTCCAGCCGAGTGGGTTTGGGTCTAGCCGAGTGGATTTGGGTCTACCCGAGTGGGTTTGGGTCTAGCCGAGTGGGTTTGGGTCTAGCCGAGTGGGTTTGGGTCTAGCCGAGTGGGTTTGGGTCTAGCCGAGTGGGTTTGGGTCTAGCCGAGTGGGTTTCGGTCTAGCCGAGTGGGTTTGGGACTAACCGAGTGGGTAATTGTCTAGTCGAGTCGGTTTGGGTCTAGCCGAGTGGGTTTGGGTCTAGCCGAGTGGGTTTGGGTCTAGCCGATTGGGTTTGGGTCTAGCCGAGTGGGTTTGTGTCTAGCGGAGTGGGTTTGGGTCTAGCCGAGTGAGTTTGGGTCTAGCCGAGTGCGTTTGGGTCTAGCCTAGTGGGTTTCGGTCTAGCCGTGTGGGTTTGGGTCTAGCGGAGTGGGTTTGGTTCTAGCGGAGTGGGTTTGCATCTAGCGGAGTGGGTTTGGGTCTAGCGGAGTGTGTTTGGGTCTAGCCGAATGGGTTTGGGCCTAGCCGAGTGGGTTTGGGTGTAGCGGAGTGGATTTGGGTCTAGCGGAGTGGGTTTGGGTCTAGCCGAGTGGGTTTGGGTCTAGCCGAGTGGGTTTGGGTCTAGCCGAGTGGGTTTGGGTCTAGCCGAGTGGGTTTGGGTCTAGCCGAGTGGGTTTGGGTCTAGCCGAGTGGGTTTGGGTCTAGCCGAGTGGATTTGGGTCTACCCGAGTGGTTTGGGTCTAGCCGAGTGGGTTTGGGTCTAGCCGAGTGGGTTTGGGTCTAGCCGAGTGGGTTTGGGTCTAGCGGAGTGGGTTTGGGTCTAGCGGAGTGGGTTTGGGTCTAGCCGAGTGGGTTTGGGTCTAGCGGAGTGGGTTTGGGTCTAGCGGAGTGGGTTTGGGTCTAGCTGAGTGGGTTTGGGTCTAGCCGAGTGGGTTTGGGTCTAGGCGAGTGGGTTTGGGTCTAGCCGAGTGGGTTTGGGTCTAGCCGAGTGGGTTTGGTTCTCGCCGAGTGGGTTTGGGTCTAGCCGAGTGGGTTTGGGACTAGCCGAGTGGGTTTGGCTCTAGCGGAGTGGGTTTGGGTCTAGCGGAGTGGGTTTGGGTGTAGCGGAGTGGGTTTGGGCCTAGCAGCGTGGGTTTGGGTCTAGCCGAGAGGGTTTGGGTCTAGCCGAGTGCGTTTGGGTCTAGCCGAGTGGGTTTGGGTCTAGCCAAGTGGGTTTGGGTCTAGCCGAGTGGGTTTGGGCCTAGCGG
Organism: Raja brachyura; assembly: GCA_963514005.1. Next base: position 6,035,117 of record OY740819.1, on the reverse strand, counting down.
AGTGGGTTTGGGTGTAGCCGTGTGGGTTTGGGTCTAGCCGAGTGGGTTTGGGTCGAGCCGAGTGGGTTTGGGTCTAGCCGCGTGGGTTTGGGTCTAGCCGAGTGGGTAATTGTCTAGTCGAGTCGGTTTGGGTCGAGCCGAGTGTGTTTGGGTCTTGCCGAGTAGGTTTGGGTCTAGCCAAGTGGGTTTGGGTCTAGCCGAGTGGGTTTGGGTCTCGCCGAGTGGGTTTGGGTGTAGCCGAGTGGGTTTGGGTCTAGCGGAGTGGGTTTGGGTCTAGCCGAGTGGGTTTGGGTCTAGCTGAGTGGGTTTGGGTCTAGCCGAATGGGTTTGGGTCTAGCCGAGTGCGTTTGGGTCTAGCCTAGTGGGTTTCGGTCTAGCCGTGTGTGTTTGGGTCTAGCGGAGTGGGTTTGGGTATAGCGGAGTGGGTTTGCGTCTAGCGGAGTGGGTTTGGGTCTAGCGGAGTGTGTTTGGGTCTAGCCGAATGGGTTTGGGTCTAGCCGAGTGGGTTTGGGTGTAGCGGAGTGGATTTGGGTCTAGCGGAGTGGGTTTGTGTCTAGCCGAGTGGGTTTGGGTCTACCTGAGTGGGTTTGGGTCTAGCCGAGTGGGTTTGGATCTAGCCGAGTGGGTTTGGGTCTAGCCGAGTGGGTTTGGGTCTAGCCGAGTGGGTTTGAGTCTAGCCGAGTGGATTTGGGTCTGCCCGAGTGGGTTTGGGGCTAGCCGAGTGGGTTTGGGTCTAGCCGAGTGGGTTTGGGTCTAGCCGAGTGGGTTTGTGTCTAGCCGAGTGGGTTTGGGTCTAGTGGAGTGGGTTTGGGTCTAGCCGAGTGGGTTTGGGTCTAGCGGAGTGGGTTTGGGTCTAGCGGAGTGGGTTTGGGTCTAGCGGAGTGGGGTTGGTTCTAGCGGAGTGGGGTTGGGTCTAGCCGAGTGGGTTTGAGTCTAGCCGAGTGGGTTTGGGTCTAGCCGAGTGGGTTTGGATCTAGCCGAGTGGGTTTGGGCCTAGCGGAGTGGGTTTGGGTGTAGCCGAGTGGGTTTGGGTCTAGCCGAGTGGGTTTGGGTCTAGCCGAGTGGGTTTGGGTCTAGCCGAGTGGGTTTGGGTCTAGCCCAGTGGGTTTGGGTCTAGCGGAGTGGGTTTGGGTCTAGCCGAGTGAGTTTGGGTCTAGCCGAGTGCGTTTGGGTCTAGCCTAGTGGGTTTCGGTCTAGCCGTGTGGGTTTGGGTCTAGCGGAGTGGGTTTGGTTGTAGCGGAGTGGGTTTGCATCTAGCGGAGTGGGTTTGGGTCTAGCGGAGTGTGTTTGGGTCTAGCCGAATGGGTTTGGGTCTAGCCGAGTGGGTTTGGGTGTAGCGGGGTGGATTTGGGTCTAGTGGAGTGGGTTTGGGTCTAGCCGAGTGGATTTGGGTCTACCCGAGTGGGTTTGGGTCTAGCCGAGTGGGTTTGGGTCTAGCCGAGTGGGTTTGGGTCTAGCCGAGTGGGTTTGGGTCTGGCCGAGTGCGTTTGGGTCTAGCGGAGTGGGTTTGGGTCCAGTGGAGTGGGTTTGGGTCTAGCCGAGTGGCTTTGGGTCTAGCGGAGTGGGTTTGGGTCTAGCCGAGTGGGTTTTGGTCTAGCCGAGTGGGTTTGGGTCTAGTCGAGTGGGTTTCGGTCTAGCCAAGTGGGTTTGGGACTAGCCGAGTGGGTTTGGCTCTAGCGGAGTGGGTTTGAGTCTAGCGGAGTGGGTTTGGGTCTAGCGGAGTGGGTTTGGGCCTAGCTGAGTGGGTTTGGGTCTAGCCGAGTGGGTTTGGGTCTAGCCGCGTGGGTTTGGGTCTAACCGAGTGGGTAATTGTCTAGTCGAGTCGGTTTGGGTCGAGCCGAGTGGGTTTGGGTCTTGCCGAGTAGGTTTGGGTCTAGCCGAGTGGGTTTGGGTCTAGCCGAGTGGGTTTGGGTCTCGCCGAGTGGGTTTGGGTCTTGCCGAGTGGGTTTGGGTCTAGCGGAGTGGGTTTGGGTCTAGCCGAGTGGGTTTGGGGCTAGCTGAGTGGGTTTGGGTCTAGCCGAGTGGGTTTGGGTCTAGCCGAGTGCGTTTGGGTCTAGCCTAGTGGGTTTCGGTATAGCCGTGTGGGTTTGGGTCTAGCGGAGTGGGTTTGGGTATAGCGGAGTGGGTTTGCGTCTAGCGGAGTGGGTTTGGGTCTAGCGGAGTGTGTTTGGGTCTAGCCGAATGGGTTTGGGTCTAGCCGAATGGGTTTGGGTGCAGCGGAGTGGATTTGGGTCTAGCGGCGTGGGTTTGTGTCTAGCCGAGTGGGTTTGGGTCTAGCTGAGTGGGTTTGGGTCTAGCCGAGTGGGTTTGGATCTGGCCGAGTGGGTTTGGGTCTAGCCGAGTGGGTTTGGGTCTAGCCGAGTGGGTTTGAGTCTAGCCGAGTGGATTTGGGTCTACCCGAGTGGGTTTGGGGCTAGCCGAGTGGGTTTGGGTCTAGCCGAGTGGGTTTGGGTCTAGCCGAGTGGGTTTGTGTCTAGCCGAGTGGGTTTGGGTCTAGCGGAGTGGGTTTGGGTCTAGCCGAGTGAGTTTGGGTCTAGCCGAGTGGGTTTGGGTCTAGCCTAGTGGGTTTGGGTCTAGCGGAGTGGGTTTGGGTCTAGCGGAGTGGGTTTGGGTCTAGCCGAGTGAGTTTGGGTCTAGCCGAGTGCGTTTGGGTCTAGCCTAGTGGGTTTCGGTCTAGCCGTGTGGGTTTGGGTCTAGCGGAGTGGGTTTGGTTCTAGCGGAGTGGGTTTGTATCTAGCGGAGTGGGTTTGGGTCTAGCGGAGTGGGTTTGGGCCTAGCAGCGTGGGTTTGGGTCTAGCCGAGAGGGTTTGGGTCTAGCCGAGTGCGTTTGGGTCTAGCCGAGTGGGTTTGGGTCTAGCCAAGTGGGTTTGGGTCTAGCCGAGTGGGTTTGGGCCTAGCGGAGTGGGTTTGGGTGTAGCCGTGTGGGTTTGGGTCTAGCCGAGTGGGTTTCGGTCTAGCCGAGTGGGTTTGGGACTAGCCGAGTGGGTTTGGCTCTAGCGGAGTGGGTTTGTGTCTAGCGGAGTGGGTTTGGGTCTAGCGGAGTGGGTTTGGGCCTAGCTGAGTGGGTTTGGGTCTAGCCGAGTGGGTTTGGGTCTAGCCGCGTGGGTTTGGGTCTAACCGAGTGGGTAATTGTCTAGTCGAGTCGGTTTGGGTCGAGCCGAGTGGGTTTGGGTCTAGCCGAGTGGGTTTGGGTCTAGCGGAGTGGGTTTGGGTATAGCGGAGTGGGTTTGCGTCTAGCGGAGTGGGTTTGGGTCTAGCGGAGTGGGTTTGGGTCTAGCCGAATGGGTTTGGGTCTAGCCAAATGGGTTTGGGTGCAGCGGAGTGGATTTGGGTCTAGCGGCGTGGGTTTGTGTCTAGCCGAGTGGGTTTGGGTCTAGCTGAGTGGGTTTGGGTCTAGCCGAGTGGGTTTGGATCTAGCCGAGTGGGTTTGGGTCTAGCCGAGTGGGTTTGGGTCTAGCCGAGTGGGTTTGAGTCTAGCCGAGTGGATTTGGGTCTACCCGAGTGGGTTTGGGGCTAGCCGAGTGGGTTTGGGTCTAGCCAAGTGGGTTTGGGTCTAGCCGAGTGGGTTTGTGTCTAGCCGAGTGGGTTTGGGTCTAGCCGAGTGGGTTTGGGTCTAGCCGAGTGAGTTTGGGTCTAGCCGAGTGGGTTTGGGTCTAGCCTAGTGGGTTTGGGTCTAGCGGAGTGGGTTTGGGTCTAGCCGAATGGGTTTGGGTCTAGCCGAATGGGTTTGGGTGCAGCGGAGTGGATTTGGGTCTAGCGGCGTGGGTTTGTGTCTAGCCGAGTGGGTTTGGGTCTAGCTGAGTGGGTTTGGGTCTAGCCGAGTGGGTTTGGATCTAGCCGAGTGGGTTTGGGTCTAGCCGAGTGGGTTTGGGTCTAGCCGAGTGGGTTTGAGTCTAGCCGAGTGGATTTGGGTCTACCCGAGTGGGTTTGGGGCTAGCCGAGTGGGTTTGGGTCTAGCCGAGTGGGTTTGGGTCTAGCCGAGTGGGTTTGTGTCTAGCCGAGTGGGTTTGGGTCTAGCGGAGTGGGTTTGGGTCTAGCCGAGTGAGTTTGGGTCTAGCCGAGTGGGTTTGGGTCTAGCCTAGTGGGTTTGGGTCTAGCGGAGTGGGTTTGGGTCTAGCCGAGTGAGTTTGGGTCTAGCCGAGTGCGTTTGGGTCTAGCCTAGTGGGTTTCGGTCTAGCCGTGTGGGTTTGGGTGTAGCGGAGTGGGTTTGGTTCTAGCGGAGTGGGTTTGTATCTAGCGGAGTGGGTTTGGGTCTAGCGGAGTGTGTTTGGGTCTAGCCGAATGGGTTTGGGCCTAGCCGAGTGGGTTTGGGTGTAGCGGAGTGGATTTGGGTCTAGCGGAGTGGGTTTGGGTCTAGCCGAGTGGGTTTGGGTCTAGCCGAGTGGGTTTGGGTCTAGCCGAGTGGGTTTGGGTCTAGCCGAGTGGGTTTGGGTCCAGCCGAGTGGGTTTGGGTCTAGCCGAGTGGGTTTGGGTCTAGCCGAGTGGGTTTGGGTCTAGCCGAGTGGATTTGGGTCTACCCGAGTGGGTTTGGGTCTAGCCGAGTGGGTTTGGGTCTAGCCGAGTGGGTTTGGGTCTAGCCGAGTGGGTTTGTGTCTAGCCGAGTGGGTTTGGGTCTAGTGGAGTGGGTTTGGGTCTAGCCGAGTGGGTTTGGGTCTAGCGGAGTGGGTTTGGGTCTAGCGGAGTGGGTTTGGGTCTAGCGGAGTGGGGTTGGTTCTAGCGGAGTGGGGTTGGGTCTAGCCGAGTGGGTTTGAGTCTAGCCGAGTGGGTTTGGGTCTAGCCGAGTGGGTTTGGATCTAGCCGAGTGGGTTTGGGCCTAGCGGAGTGGGTTTGGGTGTAGCCGAGTGGGTTTGGGTCTAGCCGAGTGGGTTTGGGTCTAGCCGAGTGGGTTTGGGTCTAGCCGAGTGGGTTTGGGTCTAGCCCAGTGGGTTTGGGTCTAGCGGAGTGGGTTTGGGTCTAGCCGAGTGAGTTTGGGTCTAGCCGAGTGCGTTTGGGTCTAGCCTAGTGGGTTTCGGTCTAGCCGTGTGGGTTTGGGTCTAGCGGAGTGGGTTTGGTTGTAGCGGAGTGGGTTTGCATCTAGCGGAGTGGGTTTGGGTCTAGCGGAGTGTGTTTGGGTCTAGCCGAATGGGTTTGGGTCTAGCCGAGTGGGTTTGGGTGTAGCGGGGTGGATTTGGGTCTAGTGGAGTGGGTTTGGGTCTAGCCGAGTGGATTTGGGTCTACCCGAGTGGGTTTGGGTCTAGCCGAGTGGGTTTGGGTCTAGCCGAGTGGGTTTGGGTCTAGCCGAGTGGGTTTGGGTCTGGCCGAGTGCGTTTGGGTCTAGCGGAGTGGGTTTGGGTCCAGTGGAGTGGGTTTGGGTCTAGCCGAGTGGCTTTGGGTCTAGCGGAGTGGGTTTGGGTCTAGCCGAGTGGGTTTTGGTCTAGCCGAGTGGGTTTGGGTCTAGTCGAGTGGGTTTCGGTCTAGCCAAGTGGGTTTGGGACTAGCCGAGTGGGTTTGGCTCTAGCGGAGTGGGTTTGAGTCTAGCGGAGTGGGTTTGGGTCTAGCGGAGTGGGTTTGGGCCTAGCTGAGTGGGTTTGGGTCTAGCCGAGTGGGTTTGGGTCTAGCCGCGTGGGTTTGGGTCTAACCGAGTGGGTAATTGTCTAGTCGAGTCGGTTTGGGTCGAGCCGAGTGGGTTTGGGTCTTGCCGAGTAGGTTTGGGTCTAGCCGAGTGGGTTTGGGTCTAGCCGAGTGGGTTTGGGTCTCGCCGAGTGGGTTTGGGTCTTGCCGAGTGGGTTTGGGTCTAGCGGAGTGGGTTTGGGTCTAGCCGAGTGGGTTTGGGGCTAGCTGAGTGGGTTTGGGTCTAGCCGAGTGGGTTTGGGTCTAGCCGAGTGCGTTTGGGTCTAGCCTAGTGGGTTTCGGTATAGCCGTGTGGGTTTGGGTCTAGCGGAGTGGGTTTGGGTATAGCGGAGTGGGTTTGCGTCTAGCGGAGTGGGTTTGGGTCTAGCGGAGTGTGTTTGGGTCTAGCCGAATGGGTTTGGGTCTAGCCGAATGGGTTTGGGTGCAGCGGAGTGGATTTGGGTCTAGCGGCGTGGGTTTGTGTCTAGCCGAGTGGGTTTGGGTCTAGCTGAGTGGGTTTGGGTCTAGCCGAGTGGGTTTGGATCTGGCCGAGTGGGTTTGGGTCTAGCCGAGTGGGTTTGGGTCTAGCCGAGTGGGTTTGAGTCTAGCCGAGTGGATTTGGGTCTACCCGAGTGGGTTTGGGGCTAGCCGAGTGGGTTTGGGTCTAGCCGAGTGGGTTTGGGTCTAGCCGAGTGGGTTTGTGTCTAGCCGAGTGGGTTTGGGTCTAGCGGAGTGGGTTTGGGTCTAGCCGAGTGAGTTTGGGTCTAGCCGAGTGGGTTTGGGTCTAGCCTAGTGGGTTTGGGTCTAGCGGAGTGGGTTTGGGTCTAGCCGAGTGAGTTTGGGTCTAGCCGAGTGCGTTTGGGTCTAGCCTAGTGGGTTTCGGTCTAGCCGTGTGGGTTTGGGTCTAGCGGAGTGGGTTTGGTTCTAGCGGAGTGGGTTTGTATCTAGCGGAGTGGGTTTGGGTCTAGCGGAGTGGGTTTGGGCCTAGCAGCGTGGGTTTGGGTCTAGCCGAGAGGGTTTGGGTCTAGCCGAGTGCGTTTGGGTCTAGCCGAGTGGGTTTGGGTCTAGCCAAGTGGGTTTGGGTCTAGCCGAGTGGGTTTGGGCCTAGCGGAGTGGGTTTGGGTGTAGCCGTGTGGGTTTGGGTCTAGCCGAGTGGGTTTCGGTCTAGCCGAGTGGGTTTGGGACTAGCCGAGTGGGTTTGGCTCTAGCGGAGTGGGTTTGTGTCTAGCGGAGTGGGTTTGGGTCTAGCGGAGTGGGTTTGGGCCTAGCTGAGTGGGTTTGGGTCTAGCCGAGTGGGTTTGGGTCTAGCCGCGTGGGTTTGGGTCTAACCGAGTGGGTAATTGTCTAGTCGAGTCGGTTTGGGTCGAGCCGAGTGGGTTTGGGTCTAGCCGAGTGGGTTTGGGTCTAGCCGAGTGGGTTTGGGTCTAGCCGATTGGGTTTGGGTCTAGCCGAGTGGGTTTGGGTCTAGCGGAGTGGGTTTGGGTCTAGCCGAGTGGGTTTGGGTCTAGCGGAGTGGGTTTGGGTCTAGCGGAGTGGGTTTGGGTCTAGCGGAGTGGGGTTGGTTCTAGCGGAGTGGGGTTGGGTCTAGCCGAGTGGGTTTGAGTCTAGCCGAGTGGGTTTGGGTCTAGCCGAGTGGGTTTGGATCTAGCCGAGTGGGTTTGGGCCTAGCGGAGTGGGTTTGGGTGTAGCCGAGTGGGTTTGGGTCTAGCCGAGTGGGTTTGGGTCTAGCCGAGTGGGTTTGGGTCTAGCCGAGTGGGTTTGGGTCTAGCCAAGTGGGTTTTGGGTCTAGCGGAGTGGGTTTGGGTCTAGCCGAGTGAGTTTGGGTCTAGCCGAGTGCGTTTGGGTCTAGCCTAGTGGGTTTCGGTCTAGCCGTGTGGGTTTGGGTCTAGCGGAGTGGGTTTGGTTGTAGCGGAGTGGGTTTGCATCTAGCGGAGTGGGTTTGGGTCTAGCGGAGTGTGTTTGGGTCTAGCCGAATGGGTTTGGGTCTAGCCGAGTGGGTTTGGGTGTAGCGGAGTGGATTTGGGTCTAGTGGAGTGGGTTTGGGTCTAGCCGAGTGGATTTGGGTCTACCCGAGTGGGTTTGGGTCTAGCCGAGTGGGTTTGGGTCTAGCCGAGTGGGTTTGGGTCTAGCCGAGTGGGTTTGGGTCTGGCCGAGTGCGTTTGGGTCTAGCGGAGTGGGTTTGGGTCCAGTGGAGTGGGTTTGGGTCTAGCCGAGTGGCTTTGGGTCTAGCGGAGTGGGTTTGGGTCTAGCCGAGTGGGTTTGGGTCTAGCCGAGTGGGTTTGGGTCTAGTCGAGTGGGTTTCGGTCTAGCCAAGTGGGTTTGGGACTAGCCGATTGGGTTTGGCTCTAGCGGAGTGGGTTTGAGTCTAGCGGAGTGGGTTTGGGTCTAGCGGAGTGGGTTTGGGCCTAGCTGAGTGGGTTTGGGTCTAGCCGAGTGGGTTTGGGTCTAGCCGCGTGGGTTTGGGTCTAACCGAGTGGGTAATTGTCTAGTCGAGTCGGTTTGGGTCGAGCCGAGTGGGTTTGGGTCTTGCCGAGTAGGTTTGGGTCTAGCCGAGTGGGTTTGGGTCTAGCCGAGTGGGTTTGGGTCTCGCCGAGTGGGTTTGGGTCTTGCCGAGTGGGTTTGGGTCTAGCGGAGTGGGTTTGGGTCTAGCCGAGTGGGTTTGGGGCTAGCTGAGTGGGTTTGGGTCTAGCCGAGTGGGTTTGGGTCTAGCCGAGTGCGTTTGGGTCTAGCCTAGTGGGTTTCGGTATAGCCGTGTGGGTTTGGGTCTAGCGGAGTGGGTTTGGGTATAGCGGAGTGGGTTTGCGTCTAGCGGAGTGGGTTTGGGTCTAGCGGAGTGGGTTTGGGTCTAGCCGAATGGGTTTGGGTCTAGCCGAATGGGTTTGGGTGCAGCGGAGTGGATTTGGGTCTAGCGGCGTGGGTTTGTGTCTAGCCGAGTGGGTTTGGGTCTAGCTGAGTGGGTTTGGGTCTAGCCGAGTGGGTTTGGATCTAGCCGAGTGGGTTTGGGTCTAGCCGAGTGGGTTTGGGTCTAGCCGAGTGGGTTTGAGTCTAGCCGAGTGGATTTGGGTCTACCCGAGTGGGTTTGGGGCTAGCCGAGTGGGTTTGGGTCTAGCCGAGTGGGTTTGGGTCTAGCCGAGTGGGTTTGTGTCTAGCCGAGTGGGTTTGGGTCTAGCCGAGTGGGTTTGGGTCTAGCCGAGTGAGTTTGGGTCTAGCCGAGTGGGTTTGGGTCTAGCCTAGTGGGTTTGGGTCTAGCGGAGTGGGTTTGGGTCTAGCCGAATGGGTTTGGGTCTAGCCGAATGGGTTTGGGTGCAGCGGAGTGGATTTGGGTCTAGCGGCGTGGGTTTGTGTCTAGCCGAGTGGGTTTGGGTCTAGCTGAGTGGGTTTGGGTCTAGCCGAGTGGGTTTGGATCTAGCCGAGTGGGTTTGGGTCTAGCCGAGTGGGTTTGGGTCTAGCCGAGTGGGTTTGAGTCTAGCCGAGTGGATTTGGGTCTACCCGAGTGGGTTTGGGGCTAGCCGAGTGGGTTTGGGTCTAGCCGAGTGGGTTTGGGTCTAGCCGAGTGGGTTTGTGTCTAGCCGAGTGGGTTTGGGTCTAGCGGAGTGGGTTTGGGTCTAGCCGAGTGAGTTTGGGTCTAGCCGAGTGGGTTTGGGTCTAGCCTAGTGGGTTTGGGTCTAGCGGAGTGGGTTTGGGTCTAGCCGAGTGAGTTTGGGTCTAGCCGAGTGCGTTTGGGTCTAGCCTAGTGGGTTTCGGTCTAGCCGTGTGGGTTTGGGTCTAGCGGAGTGGGTTTGGTTCTAGCGGAGTGGGTTTGTATCTAGCGGAGTGGGTTTGGGTCTAGCGGAGTGTGTTTGGGTCTAGCCGAATGGGTTTGGGCCTAGCCGAGTGGGTTTGGGTGTAGCGGAGTGGATTTGGGTCTAGCGGAGTGGGTTTGGGTCTAGCCGAGTGGGTTTGGGTCTAGCCGAGTGGGTTTGGGTCTAGCCGAGTGGGTTTGGGTCTAGCCGAGTGGGTTTGGGTCCAGCCGAGTGGGTTTGGGTCTAGCCGAGTGGGTTTGGGTCTAGCCGAGTGGGTTTGGGTCTAGCCGAGTGGATTTGGGTCTACCCGAGTGGGTTTGGGTCTAGCCGAGTGGGTTTGGGTCTAGCCGAGTGGGTTTGGGTCTAGCCGAGTGGGTTTGGGTCTAGCGGAGTGGGTTTGGGTCTAGCGGAGTGGGTTAGGGTCTAGCGGAGTGGGTTTGGGTCTAGCCGAGTGGGTTTGGGCCTAGCGGAGTGGGTTTGGGTGTAGCCGTGTGGGTTTGGGTCTAGCTGAGTGGGTTTCGGTCTAGCCGAGTGGGTTTGGGACTAGCCGAGTGGGTTTGGCTCTAGCGGAGTGGGTTTGTGTCTAGCGGAGTGGGTTTGGGTCTAGCGGAGTGGGTTTGGGCCTAGCTGAGTGGGTTTGGGTCTAGCCGAGTGGGTTTGGGTCTAGCCGCGTGGGTTTGGGTCTAACCGAGTGGGTAATTGTCTAGTCGAGTCGGTTTGGGTCGAGCCGAGTGGGTTTGGGTCTAGCCGAGTGGGTTTGGGTCTAGCCGAGTGGGTTTGGGTCTAGCCGATTGGGTTTGGGTCTAGCCGAGTGGGTTTGGGTCTAGCGGAGTGGGTTTGGGTCTAGCCGAGTGAGTTTGGGTCTAGCCGAGTGCGTTTGGGTCTAGCCTAGTGGGTTTCGGTCTAGCCGTGTGGGTTTGGGTCTAGCGGAGTGGGTTTGGTTCTAGCGGAGTGGGTTTGCATCTAGCGGAGTGGATTTGGGTCTAGCGGAGTGTGTTTGGGTCTAGCCGAATGGGTTTGGGCCTAGCCGAGTGGGTTTGGGTGTAGCGGAGTGGATTTGGGTCTAGCGGAGTGGGTTTGGGTCTAGCCGAGTGGGTTTGGGTCTAGCCGAGTGGGTTTGGGTCTAGCCGAGTGGGTTTGGGTCTAGCCGAGTGGATTTGGGTCTACCCGAGTGGGTTTGGGTCTAGCCGAGTGGGTTTGGGTCTAGCCGAGTGGGTTTGGGTCTAGCCGAGTGGGTTTGGGTCTAGCGGAGTGGGTTTGGGTCTAGCGGAGTGGGTTTGGGTCTAGCCGAGTGGGTTTGGGTCTAGCGGAGTGGGTTTGGGTCTAGCGGAGTGGGTTTGGGTCTAGCTGAGTGGGTTTGGGTCTAGCCGAGTGGGTTTGGGTCTAGGCGAGTGGGTTTGGGTCTAGCCGAGTGGGTTTGGGTCTAGCCGAGTGGGTTTGGGTCTAGCCGAGTGGGTTTGGGTCTAGCCGAGTGGGTTTGGGACTAGCCGAGTGGGTTTGGCTCTAGCGGAGTGGGTTTGGGTCTAGCAGAGTGGGTTTGGGTCTAGCGGAGTGGGTTTGGGCCTAGCAGCGTGGGTTTGGGTCTAGCCGAGAGGGTTTGGGTCTAGCCGAGTGCTTTTGGGTCTAGCCGAGTGGGTTTGGGTCTAGCCGAGTGGGTTTGGGTCTAGCCGAGTGGGTTTGGGCCTAGCGGAGTGGGTTTGGGTGTAGCCGTGTGGGTTTGGGTCTAGCCGAGTGGGTTTGGGTCGAGCCGAGTGGGTTTGGGTCTAGCCGCGTGGGTTTGGGTCTAGCCGAGTGGGTAATTGTCTAGTCGAGTCGGTTTGGGTCGAGCCGAGTGTGTTTGGGTCTTGCCGAGTAGGTTTGGGTCTAGCCAAGTGGGTTTGGGTCTAGCCGAGTGGGTTTGGGTCTCGCCGAGTGGGTTTGGGTCTAGCCGAGTGGGTTTGGGTCTAGCGGAGTGGGTTTGGGTCTAGCCGAGTGGGTTTGGGTCTAGCTGAGTGGGTTTGGGTCTAGCCGAATGGGTTTGGGTCTAGCCGAGTGCGTTTGGGTCTAGCCTAGTGGGTTTCGGTCTAGCCGTGTGTGTTTGGGTCTAGCGGAGTGGGTTTGGGTATAGCGGAGTGGGTTTGCGTCTAGCGGAGTGGGTTTGGGTCTAGCGGAGTGTGTTTGGGTCTAGCCGAATGGGTTAGGGTCTAGCCGAGTGGGTTTGGGTGTAGCGGAGTGGATTTGGGTCTAGCGGAGTGGGTTTGTGTCTAGCCGAGTGGGTTTGGGTCTACCTGAGTGGGTTTGGGTCTAGCCGAGTGGGTTTGGATCTAGCCGAGTGGGTTTGGGTCTAGCCGAGTGGGTTTGGGTCTAGCCGAGTGGGTTTGAGTCTAGCCGAGTGGATTTGGGTCTACCCGAGTGGGTTTGGGGCTAGCCGAGTGGGTTTGGGTCTAGCCGAGTGGGTTTGGGTCTAGCCGAGTGGGTTTGTGTCTAGCCGAGTGGGTTTGGGTCTAGTGGAGTGGGTTTGGGTCTAGCCGAGTGGGTTTGGGTCTAGCGGAGTGGGTTTGGGTCTAGCGGAGTGGGTTTGGGTCTAGCGGAGTGGGGTTGGTTCTAGCGGAGTGGGGTTGGGTCTAGCCGAGTGGGTTTGAGTCTAGCCGAGTGGGTTTGGGTCTAGCCGAGTGGGTTTGGATCTAGCCGAGTGGGTTTGGGCCTAGCGGAGTGGGTTTGGGTGTAGCCGAGTGGGTTTGGGTCTAGCCGAGTGGGTTTGGGTCTAGCCGAGTGGGTTTGGGTCTAGCCGAGTGGGTTTGGGTCTAGCCGAGTGGGTTTGGGTCTAGCGGAGTGGGTTTGGGTCTAGCCGAGTGAGTTTGGGTCTAGCCGAGTGGGTTTGGATCTAGCCGAGTGGGTTTGGGCCTAGCGGAGTGGGTTTGGGTGTAGCCGAGTGGGTTTGGGTCTAGCCGAGTGGGTTTGGGTCTAGCCGAGTGGGTTTGGGTCTAGCCGAGTGGGTTTGGGTCTAGCCGAGTGGGTTTGGGTCTAGCGGAGTGGGTTTGGGTCTAGCCGAGTGAGTTTGGGTCTAGCCGAGTGGGTTTGGGTCTAGCGGAGTGGGTTTGGGTCTAGCCGAGTGAGTTTGGGTCTAGCCGAGTGCGTTTGGGTCTAGCCTAGTGGGTTTCGGTCTAGCCGTGTGGGTTTGGGTCTAGCGGAGTGGGTTTGGTTGTAGCGGAGTGGGTTTGCATCTAGCGGAGTGGGTTTGGGTCTAGCGGAGTGTGTTTGGGTCTAGCCGAATGGGTTTGGGTCTAGCCGAGTGGGTTTGGGTGTAGCGGAGTGGATTTGGGTCTAGTGGAGTGGGTTTGGGTCTAGCCGAGTGGATTTGGGTCTACCCGAGTGGGTTTGGGTCTAGCCGAGTGGGTTTGGGTCTAGCCGAGTGGGTTTGGGTCTAGCCGAGTGGGTTTGGGTCTGGCCGAGTGCGTTTGGGTCTAGCGGAGTGGGTTTGGGTCCAGTGGAGTGGGTTTGGGTCTAGCCGAGTGGCTTTGGGTCTAGCGGAGTGGGTTTGGGTCTAGCCGAGTGGGTTTGGGTCTAGCCGAGTGGGTTTGGGTCTAGTCGAGTGGGTTTCGGTCTAGCCAAGTGGGTTTGGGACTAGCCGAGTGGGTTTGGCTCTAGCGGAGTGGGTTTGAGTCTAGCGGAGTGGGTTTGGGTCTAGCGGAGTGGGTTTGGGCCTAGCTGAGTGGGTTTGGGTCTAGCCGAGTGGGTTTGGGTCTAGCCGCGTGGGTTTGGGTCTAACCGAGTGGGTAATTGTCTAGTCGAGTGGGTTTGGGTCGAGCCGAGTGGGTTTGGGTCTTGCCGAGTAGGTTTGGGTCTAGCCGAGTGGGTTTGGGTCTCGCCGAGTGGGTTTGGGTCTTGCCGAGTGGGTTTGGGTCTAGCGGAGTGGGTTTGGGTCTAGCCGAGTGGGTTTGGGGCTAGCTGAGTGGGTTTGGGTCTAGCCGAGTGGGTTTGGGTCTAGCCGAGTGCGTTTGGGTCTAGCCTAGTGGGTTTCGGTATAGCCGTGTGGGTTTGGGTCTAGCGGAGTGGGTTTGGGTATAGCGGAGTGGGTTTGCGTCTAGCGGAGTGGGTTTGGGTCTAGCGGAGTGTGTTTGGGTCTAGCCGAATGGGTTTGGGTCTAGCCGAATGGGTTTGGGTGCAGCGGAGTGGATTTGGGTCTAGCGGCGTGGGTTTGTGTCTAGCCGAGTGGGTTTGGGTCTAGCTGAGTGGGTTTGGGTCTAGCCGAGTGGGTTTGGATCTAGCCGAGTGGGTTTGGGTCTAGCCGAGTGGGTTTGGGTCTAGCCGAGTGGGTTTGAGTCTAGCCGAGTGGATTTGGGTCTACCCGAGTGGGTTTGGGGCTAGCCGAGTGGGTTTGGGTCTAGCCGAGTGGGTTTGGGTCTAGCCGAGTGGGTTTGTGTCTAGCCGAGTGGGTTTGGGTCTAGCGGAGTGGGTTTGGGTCTAGCCGAGTGAGTTTGGGTCTAGCCGAGTGGGTTTGGGTCTAGCCTAGTGGGTTTGGGTCTAGCGGAGTGGGTTTGGGTCTAGCCGAGTGAGTTTGGGTCTAGCCGAGTGCGTTTGGGTCTAGCCTAGTGGGTTTCGGTCTAGCCGTGTGGGTTTGGGTCTAGCGGAGTGGGTTTGGTTCTAGCGGAGTGGGTTTGTATCTAGCGGAGTGGGTTTGGGTCTAGCGGAGTGTGTTTGGGTCTAGCCGAATGGGTTTGGGCCTAGCCGAGTGGGTTTGGGTGTAGCGGAGTGGATTTGGGTCTAGCGGAGTGGGTTTGGGTCTAGCCGAGTGGGTTTGGGTCTAGCCGAGTGGGTTTGGGTCTAGCCGAGTGGGTTTGGGTCTAGCCGAGTGGGTTTGGGTCTACCCGAGTGGATTTGGGTCTACCCGAGTGGGTTTGGGTCTAGCCGAGTGGGTTTGGGTCTAGCCGAGTGGGTTTGGGTCTAGCCGAGTGGGTTTGGGTCTAGCGGAGTGGGTTTGGGTCTAGCGGAGTGGGTTTGGGTCTAGCGGAGTGGGTTTGGGTCTAGCGGAGTGGGTTTGGGTCTAGCGGAGTGGGTTTGGGTCTAGCTGAGTGGGTTTGGGTCTAGCCGAGTGGGTTTGGGTCTAGGCGAGTGGGTTTGGGTCTAGCCGAATGGGTTTGGGTCTAGCCGAGTGGGTTTGGGTCTAGCCGAGTGGGTTTGGGACTAGCCGAGTGGGTTTGGCTCTAGCGGAGTGGGTTTGGGTCTAGCGGCGTGGGTTTGGGTCTAGCGGAGTGGGTTTGGGCCTAGCAGCGTGGGTTTGGGTCTAGCCGAGAGGGTTTGGGTCTAGCCGAGTGCGTTTGGGTCTAGCCGAGTGGGTTTGGGTCTAGCCAAGTGGGTTTGGGTCTAGCCGAGTGGGTTTGGGCCTAGCGGAGTGGGTTTGGGTGTAGCCGTGTGGGTTTGGGTCTAGCCGAGTGGGTTTGGGTCGAGCCGAGTGGGTTTGGGTCTAGCCGCGTGGGTTTGGGTCTAGCCGAGTGGGTAATTGTCTAGTCGAGTCGGTTTGGGTCGAGCCGAGAATGTTTGGGTCTTGCCGAGTAGGTTTGGGTCTAGCCAAGTGGGTTTGGGTCTAGCCGAGTGGGTTTGGGTCTCGCCGAGTGGGTTTGGGTCTAGCCGAGTGGGTTTGGGTCTAGCGGAGTGGGTTTGGGTCTAGCCGAGTGGGTTTGGGTCTAGCTGAGTGGGTTTGGGTCTAGCCGAGTGGGTTTGGGGCTAGCCGAGTGGGTTTGGGTCTAGCCGAGTGGGTTTGGGACTAGCCGAGTGGGTTTGTGTCTAGCCGAGTGGGTTTGGGTCTAGTGGAGTGGGTTTGGGTCTAGCCGAGTGGGTTTGGGACTAGCGGAGTGGGTTTGGGTCTAGCGGAGTGGGTTTGGGTCTAGCGGAGTGGGGTTGGTTCTAGCGGAGTGGGGTTGGGTCTAGCCGAGTGGGTTTGAGTCTAGCCGAGTGGGTTTGGGTCTAGCCGAGGGGGTTTGGATCTAGCCGAGTGGGTTTGGGCCTAGCGGAGTGGGTTTGGGTGTAGCCGAGTGGGTTTGGGTCTAGCCGAGTGGGTTTGGGTCTAGCCGAGTGGGTTTGGGTCTAGCCGAGTGGGTTTGGGTCTAGCCAAGTGGGTTTGGGTCTAGCGGAGTGGGTTTGGGTCTAGCCGAGTGAGTTTGGGTCTAGCCGAGTGCGTTTGGGTCTAGCCTAGTGGGTTTGGGTCTAGCCGAGTGGGTTTGGGTCTAGCCGAGTGGGTTTGGGACTAGCCGAGTGGGTTTGGCTCTAGCGGAGTGGGTTTGGGTCTAGCGGAGTGGGTTTGGGTCTAGCGGAGTGGGTTTGGGCCTAGCAGCGTGGGTTTGGGTCTAGCCGAGAGGGTTTGGGTCTAGCCGAGTGCGTTTGGGTCTAGCCGAGTGGGTTTGGGCCTAGCGGAGTGGGTTTGGGTGTAGCCGTGTGGGTTTGGGTCTAGCCGAGTGGGTTTGGGTCGAGCCGAGTGGGTTTGGGTCTAGCCGCGTGGGTTTGGGTCTAGCCGAGTGGGTAATTGTCTAGTCGAGTCGGTTTGGGTCGAGCCGAGAATGTTTGGGTCTTGCCGAGTAGGTTTGGGTCTAGCCAAGTGGGTTTGGGTCTAGCCGAGTGGGTTTGGGTCTCGCCGAGTGGGTTTGGGTCTAGCCGAGTGGGTTTGGGTCTAGCGGAGTGGGTTTGGGTCTAGCCGAGTGGGTTTGGGTCTAGCTGAGTGGGTTTGGGTCTAGCCGAATGGGTTTGGGTCTAGCCGAGTGCGTTTGGGTCTAGCCTAGTGGGTTTCGGTCTAGCCGTGTGTGTTTGGGTCTAGCGGAGTGGGTTTGGGTATAGCGGAGTGGGTTTGCGTCTAGCGGAGTGGGTTTGGGTCTAGCGGAGTGTGTTTGGGTCTAGCCGAATGGGTTTGGGTCTAGCCGAGTGGGTTTGGGTGTAGCGGAGTGGATTTGGGTCTAGCGGAGTGGGTTTGTGTCTAGCCGAGTGGGTTTGGGTCTACCTGAGTGGGTTTGGGTCTAGCCGAGTGGGTTTGGATCTAGCCGAGTGGGTTTGGGTCTAGCCGAGTGGGTTTGGGTGTAGCGGAGTGGATTTGGGTCTAGCCGAGTGAGTTTGGGTCTAGCCGAGTGCGTTTGGGTCTAGCCTAGTGGGTTTCGGTCTAGCCGTGTGGGTTTGGGTCTAGCGGAGTGGGTTTGGTTGTAGCGGAGTGGGTTTGCATCTAGCGGAGTGGGTTTGGGTCTAGCGGAGTGTGTTTGGGTCTAGCCGAATGGGTTTGGGTCTAGCCGAGTGGGTTTGGGTGTAGCGGAGTGGATTTGGGTCTAGTGGAGTGGGTTTGGGTCTAGCCGAGTGGATTTGGGTCTACCCGAGTGGGTTTGGGTCTAGCCGAGTGGGTTTGGGTCTAGCCGAGTGGGTTTGGGTCTAGCCGAGTGGGTTTGGGTCTGGCCGAGTGCGTTTGGGTCTAGCGGAGTGGGTTTGGGTCCAGTGGAGTGGGTTTGGGTCTAGCCGAGTGGCTTTGGGTCTAGCGGAGTGGGTTTGGGTCTAGCCGAGTGGGTTTGGGTCTAGCCGAGTGGGTTTGGGTCTAGTCGAGTGGGTTTCGGTCTAGCCAAGTGGGTTTGGGACTAGCCGAGTGGGTTTGGCTCTAGCGGAGTGGGTTTGAGTCTAGCGGAGTGGGTTTGGGTCTAGCGGAGTGGGTTTGGGCCTAGCTGAGTGGGTTTGGGTCTAGCCGAGTGGGTTTGGGTCTAGCCGCGTGGGTTTGGGTCTAACCGAGTGGGTAATTGTCTAGTCGAGTGGGTTTGGGTCGAGCCGAGTGGGTTTGGGTCTTGCCGAGTAGGTTTGGGTCTAGCCGAGTGGGTTTGGGTCTCGCCGAGTGGGTTTGGGTCTTGCCGAGTGGGTTTGGGTCTAGCGGAGTGGGTTTGGGTCTAGCCGAGTGGGTTTGGGGCTAGCTGAGTGGGTTTGGGTCTAGCCGAGTGGGTTTGGGTCTAGCCGAGTGCGTTTGGGTCTAGCCTAGTGGGTTTCGGTATAGCCGTGTGGGTTTGGGTCTAGCGGAGTGGGTTTGGGTATAGCGGAGTGGGTTTGCGTCTAGCGGAGTGGGTTTGGGTCTAGCGGAGTGTGTTTGGGTCTAGCCGAATGGGTTTGGGTCTAGCCGAATGGGTTTGGGTGCAGCGGAGTGGATTTGGGTCTAGCGGCGTGGGTTTGTGTCTAGCCGAGTGGGTTTGGGTCTAGCTGAGTGGGTTTGGGTCTAGCCGAGTGGGTTTGGATCTAGCCGAGTGGGTTTGGGTCTAGCCGAGTGGGTTTGGGTCTAGCCGAGTGGGTTTGAGTCTAGCCGAGTGGATTTGGGTCTACCCGAGTGGGTTTGGGGCTAGCCGAGTGGGTTTGGGTCTAGCCGAGTGGGTTTGGGTCTAGCCGAGTGGGTTTGTGTCTAGCCGAGTGGGTTTGGGTCTAGCGGAGTGGGTTTGGGTCTAGCCGAGTGAGTTTGGGTCTAGCCGAGTGGGTTTGGGTCTAGCCTAGTGGGTTTGGGTCTAGCGGAGTGGGTTTGGGTCTAGCCGAGTGAGTTTGGGTCTAGCCGAGTGCGTTTGGGTCTAGCCTAGTGGGTTTCGGTCTAGCCGTGTGGGTTTGGGTCTAGCGGAGTGGGTTTGGTTCTAGCGGAGTGGGTTTGTATCTAGCGGAGTGGGTTTGGGTCTAGCGGAGTGTGTTTGGGTCTAGCCGAATGGGTTTGGGCCTAGCCGAGTGGGTTTGGGTGTAGCGGAGTGGATTTGGGTCTAGCGGAGTGGGTTTGGGTCTAGCCGAGTGGGTTTGGGTCTAGCCGAGTGGGTTTGGGTCTAGCCGAGTGGGTTTGGGTCTAGCCGAGTGGGTTTGGGTCTACCCGAGTGGATTTGGGTCTACCCGAGTGGGTTTGGGTCTAGCCGAGTGGGTTTGGGTCTAGCCGAGTGGGTTTGGGTCTAGCCGAGTGGGTTTGGGTCTAGCGGAGTGGGTTTGGGTCTAGCGGAGTGGGTTTGGGTCTAGCGGAGTGGGTTTGGGTCTAGCGGAGTGGGTTTGGGTCTAGCGGAGTGGGTTTGGGTCTAGCTGAGTGGGTTTGGGTCTAGCCGAGTGGGTTTGGGTCTAGGCGAGTGGGTTTGGGTCTAGCCGAATGGGTTTGGGTCTAGCCGAGTGGGTTTGGGTCTAGCCGAGTGGGTTTGGGACTAGCCGAGTGGGTTTGGCTCTAGCGGAGTGGGTTTGGGTCTAGCGGCGTGGGTTTGGGTCTAGCGGAGTGGGTTTGGGCCTAGCAGCGTGGGTTTGGGTCTAGCCGAGAGGGTTTGGGTCTAGCCGAGTGCGTTTGGGTCTAGCCGAGTGGGTTTGGGTCTAGCCAAGTGGGTTTGGGTCTAGCCGAGTGGGTTTGGGCCTAGCGGAGTGGGTTTGGGTGTAGCCGTGTGGGTTTGGGTCTAGCCGAGTGGGTTTGGGTCGAGCCGAGTGGGTTTGGGTCTAGCCGCGTGGGTTTGGGTCTAGCCGAGTGGGTAATTGTCTAGTCGAGTCGGTTTGGGTCGAGCCGAGAATGTTTGGGTCTTGCCGAGTAGGTTTGGGTCTAGCCAAGTGGGTTTGGGTCTAGCCGAGTGGGTTTGGGTCTCGCCGAGTGGGTTTGGGTCTAGCCGAGTGGGTTTGGGTCTAGCGGAGTGGGTTTGGGTCTAGCCGAGTGGGTTTGGGTCTAGCTGAGTGGGTTTGGGTCTAGCCGAGTGGGTTTGGGGCTAGCCGAGTGGGTTTGGGTCTAGCCGAGTGGGTTTGGGACTAGCCGAGTGGGTTTGTGTCTAGCCGAGTGGGTTTGGGTCTAGTGGAGTGGGTTTGGGTCTAGCCGAGTGGGTTTGGGTCTAGCGGAGTGGGTTTGGGTCTAGCGGAGTGGGTTTGGGTCTAGCGGAGTGGGGTTGGTTCTAGCGGAGTGGGGTTGGGTCTAGCCGAGTGGGTTTGAGTCTAGCCGAGTGGGTTTGGGTCTAGCCGAGGGGGTTTGGATCTAGCCGAGTGGGTTTGGGCCTAGCGGAGTGGGTTTGGGTGTAGCCGAGTGGGTTTGGGTCTAGCCGAGTGGGTTTGGGTCTAGCCGAGTGGGTTTGGGTCTAGCCGAGTGGGTTTGGGTCTAGCCAAGTGGGTTTGGGTCTAGCGGAGTGGGTTTGGGTCTAGCCGAGTGAGTTTGGGTCTAGCCGAGTGCGTTTGGGTCTAGCCTAGTGGGTTTGGGTCTAGCCGAGTGGGTTTGGGTCTAGCCGAGTGGGTTTGGGACTAGCCGAGTGGGTTTGGCTCTAGCGGAGTGGGTTTGGGTCTAGCGGAGTGGGTTTGGGTCTAGCGGAGTGGGTTTGGGCCTAGCAGCGTGGGTTTGGGTCTAGCCGAGAGGGTTTGGGTCTAGCCGAGTGCGTTTGGGTCTAGCCGAGTGGGTTTGGGCCTAGCGGAGTGGGTTTGGGTGTAGCCGTGTGGGTTTGGGTCTAGCCGAGTGGGTTTGGGTCGAGCCGAGTGGGTTTGGGTCTAGCCGCGTGGGTTTGGGTCTAGCCGAGTGGGTAATTGTCTAGTCGAGTCGGTTTGGGTCGAGCCGAGAATGTTTGGGTCTTGCCGAGTAGGTTTGGGTCTAGCCAAGTGGGTTTGGGTCTAGCCGAGTGGGTTTGGGTCTAGCCGAGTGCGTTTGGGTC
The DNA here is from genome assembly GCA_963514005.1 of Raja brachyura. The sequence continues at coordinate 6,015,142 of OY740819.1, read as the reverse complement.
TAGCCTAGTGGGTTTCGGTCTAGCCGTGTGTGTTTGGGTCTAGCGGAGTGGGTTTGGGTATAGCGGAGTGGGTTTGCGTCTAGCGGAGTGGGTTTGGGTCTAGCGGAGTGTGTTTGGGTCTAGCCGAATGGGTTTGGGTCTAGCCGAGTGGGTTTGGGTGTAGCGGAGTGGATTTGGGTCTAGCGGAGTGGGTTTGTGTCTAGCCGAGTGGGTTTGGGTCTACCTGAGTGGGTTTGGGTCTAGCCGAGTGGGTTTGGATCTAGCCGAGTGGGTTTGGGTCTAGCCGAGTGGGTTTGGGTCTAGCCGAGTGGGTTTGAGTCTAGCCGAGTGGATTTGGGTCTACCCGAGTGGGTTTGGGGCTAGCCGAGTGGGTTTGGGTCTAGCCGAGTGGGTTTGGGTCTAGCCGAGTGGGTTTGTGTCTAGCCGAGTGGGTTTGGGTCTAGTGGAGTGGGTTTGGGTCTAGCCGAGTGGGTTTGGGTCTAGCGGAGTGGGTTTGGGTCTAGCGGAGTGGGTTTGGGTCTAGCGGAGTGGGGTTGGTTCTAGCGGAGTGGGGTTGGGTCTAGCCGAGTGGGTTTGAGTCTAGCCGAGTGGGTTTGGGTCTAGCCGAGTGGGTTTGGATCTAGCCGAGTGGGTTTGGGCCTAGCGGAGTGGGTTTGGGTGTAGCCGAGTGGGTTTGGGTGTAGCCGAGTGGGTTTGGGTCTAGCCGAGTGGGTTTGGGTCTAGCCGAGTGGGTTTGGGTCTAGCCAAGTGGGTTTGGGTCTAGCGGAGTGGGTTTGGGTCTAGCCGAGTGAGTTTGGGTCTAGCCGAGTGCGTTTGGGTCTAGCCTAGTGGGTTTTGGTCTAGCCGTGTGGGTTTGGGTCTAGCGGAGTGGGTTTGGTTGTAGCGGAGTGGGTTTGCATCGAGCGGAGTGGGTTTGGGTCTAGCGGAGTGTGTTTGGGTCTAGCCGAATGGGTTTGGGTCTAGCCGAGTGGGTTTGGGACTAGCCGAGTGGGTTTGGCTCTAGCGGAGTGGGTTTGGGTCTAGCGGAGTGGGTATGGGTCTAGCGGAGTGGGTTTGGGCCTAGCAGAGTGGGTTTGGGTCTAGCCGAGAGGGTTTGGGTCTAGCCGAGTGCGTTTGGGTCTAGCCGAGTGGGTTTGGGTCTAGCCAAGTGGGTTTGGGTCTAGCCGAGTGGGTTTGGGCCTAGCGGAGTGGGTTTGGGTGTAGCCGTGTGGGTTTGGGTCTAGCCGAGTGGGTTTGGGTCGAGCCGAGTGGGTTTGGGTCTAGCCGCGTGGGTTTGGGTCTAGCCGAGTGGGTAATTGTCTAGTCGAGTCGGTTTGGGTCGAGCCGAGTGGGTTTGGGTCTTACCGAGTAGGTTTGGGTCTAGCCAAGTGGGTTTGGGTCTAGCCGAGTGGGTTTGGGTCTAGCGGAGTGGGTTTGGGTCTAGCTGAGTGGGTTTGGGTCTAGCCGAGTGCGTTTGGGTCTAGCCCAGTGGGTTTCGGTCTAGCCGTGTGGGTTTGGGTCTAGCGGAGTGGGTTTGGGTATAGCGGAGTGGGTTTGCGTCTAGCGGAGTGGGTTTGGGTCTAGCGGAGTGTGTTTGGGTCTAGCCGAATGGGTTTGGGTCTAGCTGAGTGGGTTTGGGTGTAGCGGAGTGGATTTGGGTCTAGCGGAGTGGGTTTGTGTCTAGCCGAGTGGGTTTGGGTCTCGCTGAGTGGGTTTGGGTCTAGCCGAGTGGGTTTGGATCTAGCCGAGTGGGTTTAGGTCTAGCCGAGTGGGTTTGGGTCTAGCCGAGTGGGTTTGCGTCTAGCCGAGTGGATTTGGGTCTACCCGAGTGGGTTTGGGGCTAGCCGAGTGGGTTTGGGTCTAGCCGAGTGGGTTTGGGTCTAGCCGAGTGGGTTTGTGTCTAGCCGAGTGGGTTTGGCTCTAGTGGAGTGGGTTTGCGTCTAGCCGAGTGGGTTTGGGTCTAGCGGAGTGGGTTTGGGTCTAGCGGAGTGGGTTTGGGTCTAGCGGAGTGGGTTTGGTTCTAGCGGAGTGGGGTTGGGTCTAGCCGAGTGGGTTTGAGTCTAGCCGAGTGGGTTTGGGTCTAGCCGAGTGGGTTTTGGTCTAGACGAGTGGGTTTGGGCCTAGCGGAGAGGGTTTGGGTGTAGCGGAGTGGGTTTGGGTGTAGCCGAGTGGGTTTGGGTCTAGCCGAGTGGGTTTGGGTCTAGCCGAGTGGGTTTGGGTCTAGCCAAGTGGGTTTGGGTCTAGCGGAGTGGGTTTGGGTCTAGCCGAGTGAGTTTGGGTCTAGCCGAGTGCGTTTGGGTCTAGCCTAGTGGGTTTCGGTCTAGCCGTGTGGGTTTGGGTCTAGCGGAGTGGGTTTCGTTGTAGCGGAGTGGGTTTGCATCTAGCGGAGTGGGTTTGGGTCTAGCGGAGTGTGTTTGGGCCTAGCCGAATGGGTTTGGGCCTAGCCGAGTGGGTTTGGGTGTAGCGGAGTGGATTTGGGTCTAGCGGAGTGGGTTTGGGTCTAGCCGAGTGGGTTTGGGTCTAGCCGAGTGGGTTTGGGTCTAGCCGAGTGGGTTTGGGTCTAGCCGAGTGGGTTTGGGTCTAGCCGAGTGGGTTTGGGTCTAGCCGAGTGGGTTTGGGTCTAGCCGAGTGGGTTTGGGTCTAGCCGAGTGGATTTGGGTCTACCCGAGTGGGTTTGGGTCTAGCCGAGTGGGTTTGGGTCTAGCCGAGTGGGTTTGGGTCTAGCCGAGTGGGTTTGGGTCTAGCGGAGTGGGTTTGGGTCTAGCGGAGTGGGTTTGGGTCTAGCCGAGTGGGTTTGGGTCTAGCGGAGTGGGTTTGGGTCTAGCGGAGTGGGTTTGGGTCTAGCTGAGTGGGTTTGGGTCTAGCCGAGTGGGTTTGGGTCTAGGCGAGTGGGTTTGGGTCTAGCCGAGTGGGTTTGGGTCTAGCCGAGTGGGTTTGGGTCTAGCCGAGTGGGTTTGGGACTAGCCGAGTGGGTTTGGCTCTAGCGGAGTGGGTTTGGGTCTAGCGGAGTGGGTTTGGGTCTAGCGGAGTGGGTTTGGGCCTAGCAGCGTGGGTTTGGGTCTAGCCGAGAGGGTTTGGGTCTAGCCGAGTGCGTTTGGGTCTAGCCGAGTGGGTTTGGGTCTAGCCAAGTGGGTTTGGGTCTAGCCGAGTGGGTTTGGGCCTAGCGGAGTGGGTTTGGGTGTAGCCGTGTGGGTTTGGGTCTAGCCGAGTGGGTTTGGGTCGAGCCGAGTGGGTTTGGGTCTAGCCGCGTGGGTTTGGGTCTAGCCGAGTGGGTAATTGTCTAGTCGAGTCGGTTTGGGTCGAGCCGAGTGTGTTTGGGTCTTGCCGAGTAGGTTTGGGTCTAGCCAAGTGGGGTTGGGTCTAGCCGAGTGGGTTTGGGTCTCGCCGAGTGGGTTTGGGTCTAGCCGAATGGGTTTGGGTCTAGCCGAGTGCGTTTGGGTCTAGCCTAGTGGGTTTCGGTCTAGCCGTGTGTGTTTGGGTCTAGCGGAGTGGGTTTGGGTATAGCGGAGTGGGTTTGCGTCTAGTGGAGTGGGTTTGGGTCTAGCGGAGTGTGTTTGGGTCTAGCCGAATGGGTTTGGGTCTAGCCGAGTGGGTTTGGGTGTAGCGGAGTGGATTTGGGTCTAGCGGAGTGGGTTTGTGTCTAGCCGAGTGGGTTTGGGTCTACCTGAGTGGGTTTGGGTCTAGCCGAGTGGGTTTGGATCTAGCCGAGTGGGTTTGGGTCTAGCCGAGTGGGTTTGGGTCTAGCCGAGTGGGTTTGAGTCTAGCCGAGTGGATTTGGGTCTACCCGAGTGGGTTTCGGTCTAGACGTGTGGGTTTGGGTCTAGCGGAGTGGGTTTGGTTGTAGCGGAGTGGGTTTGCATCTAGCGGAGTGGGTTTGGGTCTAGCGGAGTGTGTTTGGGTCTAGCCGAATGGGTTTGCGTCTAGCCGAGTGGGTTTGGGTGTAGCGGAGTGGATTTGGGTCTAGTGGAGTGGGTTTGGGTCTAGCCGAGTGGGTTTGGGTGTAGCCGAGTGGGTTTGGGTCTAGCCTAGTGGGTTTGGGTCTAACCGAGTGGGTTTGGGTCTAGCCGAGTGGGTTTGGGTCTAGCCGAGTGGGTTTGGGTCTAGCCGAGTGGATTTGGGTCTACCCGAGTGGGTTTGGGTCTAGCCGAGTGGGTTTGGGTCTAGCCGAGTGGGTTTGGGTCTAGCCGAGTGGGTTTGGGTCTGGCCGAGTGCGTTTGGGTCTAGCGGAGTGGGTTTGGGTCCAGTGGAGTGGGTTTGGGTCTAGCCGAGTGGCTTTGGGTCCAGCGGAGTGGGTTTGGGTCTAGCCGAGTGGGTTTGGGTCTAGCCGAGTGGGTTTGGGTCTAGTCGAGTGGGTTTCGGTCTAGCCAAGTGGGTTTGGGACTAGCCGAGTGGGTTTGGCTCTAGCGGAGTGGGTTTGAGTCTAGCGGAGTGGGTTTGGGTCTAGCGGAGTGGGTTTGGGCCTAGCTGAGTGGGTTTGGGTCTAGCCGAGTGGGTTTGGGTCTAGCCGTGTGGGTTTGGGTCTAACCGAGTGGGTAATTGTCTAGTCGAGTCGGTTTGGGTTGAGCCGAGTGGGTTTGGGTCTAGCCGAGTGGGTTTGGATCTAGCCGAGTGGGTTTGGGTCTAGCCGAGTGGGTTTGGGTCTAGCCGAGTGGGTTTGAGTCTAGCCGAGTGGATTTGGGTCTACCCGAGTGGGTTTGGGGCTAGCCGAGTGGGTTTGGGTCTAGCCGAGTGGGTTTGGGTCTAGCCGAGTGGGTTTGTGTCTAGCCGAGTGGGTTTGGGTCTAGCGGAGTGGGTTTGGGTCTAGCCGAGTGAGTTTGGGTCTAGCCGAGTGGGTTTGGGTCTAGCCTAGTGGGTTTGGGTCTAGCGGAGTGGGTTTGGGTCTAGCCGAGTGAGTTTGGGTCTAGCCGAGTGCGTTTGGGTCTAGCCTAGTGGGTTTCGGTCTAGCCGTGTGGGTTTGGGTCTAGCAGAGTGGGTTTGGTTCTAGCGGAGTGGGTTTGTATCTAGCGGAGTGGGTTTGGGTCTAGCAGAGTGTGTTTGGGTCTAGCCGAATGGGTTTGGGCCTAGCCGAGTGGGTTTGGGTGTAGCGGAGTGGATTTGGGTCTAGCGGAGTGGGTTTGGGTCTAGCCGAGTGGGTTTGGGTCTAGCCGAGTGGGTTTGGGTCTAGCCGAGTGGGTTTGGGTCTAGCCGAGTGGGTTTGGGTCCAGCCGAGTGGGTTTGGGTCTAGCCGAGTGGGTTTGGGTCTAGCCGAGTGGGTTTGGGTCTAGCCGAGTGGATTTGGGTCTACCCGAGTGGGTTTGGGTCTAGCCGAGTGGGTTTGGGTCTAGCCGAGTGGGTTTGGGTCTAGCCGAGTGGGTTTGGGTCTAGCGGAGTGGGTTTGGGTCTAGCGGAGTGGGTTTGGGTCTAGCCGAGTGGGTTTGGGTCTAGCGGAGTGGGTTTGGGTCTAGCGGAGTGGGTTTGGGCCTAGCAGCGTGGGTTTGGGTCTAGCCGAGAGGGTTTGGGTCTAGCCGAGTGCGTTTGGGTCTAGCCGAGTGGGTTTGGGTCTAGCCAAGTGGGTTTGGGTCTAGCCGAGTGGGTTTGGGCCTAGCGGAGTGGGTTTGGGTGTAGCCGTGTGGGATTGGGTCTAGCCGAGTGGGTTTGGGTCGAGCCGAGTGGGTTTGGGTCTAGCCGCGTGGGTTTGGGTCTAGCCGAGTGGGTAATTGTCTAGTCGAGTCGGTTTGGGTCGAGCCGAGTGTGTTTGGGTCTTGCCGAGTAGGTTTGGGTCTAGCCAAGTGGGTTTGGGTCTAGCCGAGTGGGTTTGGGTCTCGCCGAGTGGGTTTGGGTCTAGCCGAGTGGGTTTGGGTCTAGCGGAGTGGGTTTGGGTCTAGCCGAGTGGGTTTGGGTCTAGCTGAGTGGGTTTGGGTCTAGCCGAATGGGTTTGGGTCTAGCCGAGTGCGTTTGGGTCTAGCCTAGTGGGTTTCGGTCTAGCCGTGTGTGTTTGGGTCTAGCGGAGTGGGTTTGGGTATAGCGGAGTGGGTTTGCGTCTAGCGGAGTGGGTTTGGGTCTAGCGGAGTGTGTTTGGGTCTAGCCGAATGGGTTTGGGTCTAGCCGAGTGGGTTTGGGTGTAGCGGAGTGGGTTTTGGGTCTAGCGGAGTGGGTTTGTGTCTAGCCGAGTGGGTTTGGGTCTACCTGAGTGGGTTTGGGTCTAGCCGAGTGGGTTTGGATCTAGCCGAGTGGGTTTGGGTCTAGCCGAGTGGGTTTGGGTCTAGCCGAGTGGGTTTGAGTCTAGCCGAGTGGATTTGGGTCTACCCGAGTGGGTTTGGGGCTAGCCGAGTGGGTTTGGGTCTAGCCGAGTGGGTTTGGGTCTAGCCGAGTGGGTTTGTGTCTAGCCGAGTGGGTTTGGGTCTAGTGGAGTGGGTTTGGGTCTAGCCGAGTGGGTTTGGGTCTAGCGGAGTGGGTTTGGGTCTAGCCGAGTGGGTTTGGGTCTAACGGAGTGGGTTTGGGTCTAGCGGAGTGGGTTTGGGTCTAGCGGAGTGGGGTTGGTTCTAGCGGAGTGGGTTTGGGTGTAGCCGAGTGGGTTTGGGTCTAGCCGAGTGGGTTTGGGTCTAGCCGAGTGGGTTTGGGTCTAGCCGAGTGGGTTTGGGTCTAGCCAAGTGGGTTTGGGTCTAGCGGAGTGGGTTTGGGTCTAGCCGAGTGAGTTTGGGTCTAGCCGAGTGCGTTTGGGTCTAGCCTAGTGGGTTTCGGTCTAGCCGTGTGGGTTTGGGTCTAGCGGAGTGGGTTTGGTTGTAGCGGAGTGGGTTTGCATCTAGCGGAGTGGGTTTGGGTCTAGCGGAGTGTGTTTGGGTCTAGCCGAATGGGTTTGGGTCTAGCCGAGTGGGTTTGGGTGTAGCGGAGTGGATTTGGGTCTAGTGGAGTGGGTTTGGGTCTAGCCGAGTGGGTTTGGGTGTAGCCGAGTGGGTTTGGGTCTAGCCGAGTGGGTTTGGGTCTAACCGAGTGGGTTTGGGTCTAGCCGAGTGGGTTTGGGTCTAGCCGAGTGGGTTTGGGTCTAGCCGAGTGGATTTGGGTCTACCCGAGTGGGTTTGGGTCTAGCCGAGTGGGTTTGGGTCTAGCCGAGTGGGTTTGGGTCTAGCCGAGTGGGTTTGGGTCTGGCCGAGTGCGTTTGGGTCTAGCGGAGTGGGTTTGGGTCCAGTGGAGTGGGTTTGGGTCTAGCCGAGTGGCTTTGGGTCTAGCGGAGTGGGTTTGGGTCTAGCCGAGTGGGTTTGGGTCTAGCCGTGGGTTAGGGTCTAGTCGAGTGGGTTTCGGTCTAGCCAAGTGGGTTTGGGACTAGCCGAGTGGGTTTGGCTCTAGCGGAGTGGGTTTGAGTATAGCGGAGTGGGTTTGGGTCTAGCGGAGTGGGTTTGGGCCTAGCTGAGTGGGTTTGGGTCTAGCCGAGTGGGTTTGGGTCTAGCCGCGTGGGTTTGGGTCTAACCGAGTGGGTAATTGTCTAGTCGAGTCGGTTTGGGTCGAGCCGAGTGGGTTTGGGTCTTGCCGAGTAGGTTTGGGTCTAGCCTAGTGGGTTTGGGTCTAGCCGAGTGGGTTTGCGTCTCGCCGAGTGGGTTTGGGTCTTGCCGAGTGGGTTTGGGTCTAGCGGAGTGGGTTTGGGTCTAGCCGAGTGGGTTTGGGGCTAGCTGAGTGGGTTTGGGTCTAGCCGAGTGGGTTTGGGTCTAGCCGAGTGCGTTTGGGTCTAGCCTAGTGGGTTTCGGTCTAGCCGTGTTGGTTTGGGTCTAGCGGAGTGGGTTTTGGTATAGCGGAGTGGGTTTGCGTCTAGCGGAGTGGGTTTGGGTCTAGCGGAGTGTGTTTGGGTCTAGCCGAATGGGTTTGGGTCTAGCCGAATGGGTTTGGGTGCAGCGGAGTGGATTTGGGTCTAGCGGCGTGGGTTTGTGTCTAGCCGAGTGGGTTTGGGTCTAGCTGAGTGGGTTTGGGTCTAGCCGAGTGGGTTTGGATCTAGCCGAGTGGGTTTGGGTCTAGCCGAGTGGGTTTGGGGCTAGCCGAGTGGGTTTGGGTCTAGCCGAGTGGATTTGGGTCTAGCCGAGTGGGTTTGTGTCTAGCCGAGTGGGTTTGGGTCTAGCGGAGTGGGTTTGGGTCTAGCCGAGTGAGTTTGGGTCTAGCCGAGTGGGTTTGGGTCTAGCCTAGTGGGTTTGGGTCTAGCGGAGTGGGTTTGGGTCTAGCCGAGTGAGTTTGGGTCTAGCCGAGTGCGTTTGGGTCTAGCCTAGTGGGTTTCGGTCTAGCCGTGTGGGTTTGTGTCTAGCGGAGTGGGTTTGGTTGTAGCGGAGTGGGTTTGCATCCAGCGGAGTGGGTTTGGGTCTAGCGGAGTGTGTTTGGGTCTAGCCGAATGGGTTTGGGTCTAGCCGAGTGGGTTTGGGTGTAGCGGAGTGGATTTGGGTCTAGTGGAGTGGGTTTGGGTCTAGCCGAGTGGGTTTGGGTGTAGCCGAGTGGGTTTGGGTCTAGCCGAGTGGGTTTGGGTCTAGCTGAGTGGGTTTGGGTCTAGCCGAGTGGGTTTGGGTCTAGCCGAGTGGGTTTGGGACTAGCCTAGTGGGTTTGTGTCCAGCCGAGTGGGTTTGGGTCTAGCCGAATGGGTTTGGGTCTAGCCGAGTGGGTTTGGGTCTAGCCGAGTGGGTTTGGGTCTAGCCGAGTGGGTTTGGGTCTAGCGGAGTGGGTTTGGGTCTAGCCGAGTGGGTTTGGGTCTACCCGAGTGGGTTTGGGTCTAGCCGAGTGGGTTTGGGTCTAGCCGAGTGGGTTTGGGTCAAGCCGAGTGGGTTTGGGTCTAGCCGAGTGGGTATGGGTCTAGCGGAGTGGGTTTGGGTCTAGCCGAGTGGGTTTGGGTCTAGCCGAGTGGGTTCGGGTCTAGCGGAGTGGGTTTGGGTCTAGCGGCGTGGGTTTGTGTCTAGCCGAGTGGGTTTGGGTCTAGCTGAGTGGGTTTGGGTCTAGCCGAGTGGGTTTGGATCTAGCCGAGTGGGTTTGGGTCTAGCCGAGTGGGTTTGGGGCTAGCCGAGTGGGTTTGGGTCTAGCCGAGTGGATTTGGGTCTAGCCGAGTGGGTTTGTGTCTAGCCGAGTGGGTTTGGGTCTAGCGGAGTGGGTTTGGGTCTACCCGAGTGAGTTTGGGTCTAGCCGAGTGGGTTTGGGTCTAGCCTAGTGGGTTTGGGTCTAGCGGAGTGGGTTTGGGTCTAGCCGAGTGAGTTTGGGTCTAGCCGAGTGCGTTTGGGTCTAGCCTAGTGGGTTTCGGTCTAGCCGTGTGGGTTTGTGTCTAGCGGAGTGGGTTTGGTTGTAGCGGAGTGGGTTTGCATCTAGCGGAGTGGGTTTGGGTCTAGCGGAGTGTGTTTGGGTCTAGCCGAATGGGTTTGGGTCTAGCCGAGTGGGTTTGGGTGTAGCGGAGTGGATTTGGGTCTAGTGGAGAGGGTTTGGGTCTAGCCGAGTGGGTTTGGGTGTAGCCGAGTGGGTTTGGGTCTAGCCGAGTGGGTTTGGGTCTAGCTGAGTGGGTTTGGGTCTAGCTGAGTGGGTTTGGGTCTAGCCGAGTGGGTTTGGGACTAGCCTAGTGGGTTTGTGTCCAGCCGAGTGGGTTTGGGTCTAGCCGAATGGGTTTGGGTCTAGCCGAGTGGGTTTGGGTCTAGCCGAGTGGGTTTGGGTCTAGCCGAGTGGGTTTGGGTCCAGCGGAGTGGGTTTGGGTCCAGCCGAGTGGGTTTGGGTCTACCCGAGTGGGTTTGGGTCTAGCCGAGTGGGTTTGGGTCTAGCCGAGTGGGTTTGGGTCAAGCCGAGTGGGTTTGGGTCTAGCCGAGTGGGTATGGGTCTAGCGGAGTGGGTTTGGGTCTAGCCGAGTGGGTTTGGGTCTAGCCGAGTGGGTTCGGGTCTAGCGGAGTGGGTTTGGGTCTAGCCGAGTGGGTTTGGGTCTAGCCGAGTGTGTTTGGGTCTAGCCGAGTGGGTTTGGGTCTAGCCGAGTGGGTTTGGGTCTAGCCGAGTGGGTTTGGGTCTAGCCGAGTGGGTTTGGGACTAGCCGAGTGGGTTTGGCTCTAGCGGAGTGGGTTTGGGTCTAGCGGAGTGGGTTTGGGTCTAGCGGAGTAGGTTTGGGCCTAGCAGAGTGGGTTTGGGTCTCGCCGAGTGGGTTTGGGTCTAGCCGAGTGGGTTTGGGTCTAGCCGAGTGGGTTTGGGTCTAGCCGAGTGGGTTTGTGTCTAGCCGAGTGGGTTTGGGCCTAGCGGAGTGGGTTTGGGTGTAGCCGAGTGGGTTTGGGTCTAGCCGAGTGGGTTTGTGTCTAGCGGAGTGGGTTTGGGTCTCGCGGAGTGGGTTTGGGTCTAGCGGAGTGGGTTTGGGTCTAGCCGTGTGGGTTTGGGTCTAGCGGAGTGGGTTTGGGTATAGCGGAGTGGGTTTGCGTCTAGCGGAGTGGGTTTGGGTCTAGCGGAGTGTGTTTGGGTCTAGCCGAATGGGTTTGGGTGTAGCCGAGTGGGTTTGGGTGTAGCGGAGTGGATTTGGGTCTAGCGGAGTGGGTTTGTGTCTAGCCGAGTGGGTTTCGGTCTTGCCGAGTGGGTTTGGGTCTAGCCGAGTGGGTTTGGGTCTAGCCGATTGGGTTTGGGTCTAGCCGAGTGGGTTTGGGTCTAGCGGAGTGGGTTTGGGTCTAGCCGAGTGAGTTTGGGTCTAGCCGAGTGCGTTTGGGTCTAGCCTAGTGGGTTTCGGTCTAGCCGTGTGGGTTTGGGTCTAGCGGAGTGGGTTTGGTCCTAGCGGAGTGGGTTTGCATTTAGCGGAGTGGGTTTGGGTCTAGCGGAGTGTGTTTGGGTCTAGCCGAATGGGTTTGGGCCTAGCCAAGTGGGTTTGGGTGTAGCGGAGTGGATTTGGGTATAGCGGAGTGGGTTTGGGTCTAGCCGAGTGGGTTTGGGTCTAGCCGAGTGGGTTTGGGTCTAGTCGAGTGGGTTTGGGTCTAGCCGAGTGGGTTTGGGTCTAGCCGAGTGGGTTTGGGTCCAGCCGAGTGGGTTTGGGTCCAGCCGAGTGGATTTGGGTCTACCCGAGTGGGTTTGGGTCTAGCCGAGTGGGTTTGGGTCTAGCCGAGTGGGTTTGGATCTAGCCGAGTGGGTTTGGGTCTAGCGGAGTGGGTTTGGGTCTAGCGGAGTGGGTTTGCGTCTAGCCGAGTGGGTTTGGGTCTAGCGGAGTGGGTTTGGGTCTAGCGGAGTGGGTTTGGGTCTAGCCGAGTGGGTTTGGGTCTAGCCGAGTGGGTTTGGGTCTAGGCGAGTGGGTTTGGGTCTAGCCGAGTTGGTTTGGGTCTAGCCGAGTGGGTTTGGGTCTAGCCGAGTGGGTTTGGGACTAGCCGAGTGGGTTTGGGTCTAGCCGAGTGGGTTTGGGTCCAGCCAAGTGGGTTTGGGTCTAGCCGAGTGGGTTTGGTTCTAGCGGAGTGGGTTTGCATTTAACGGAGTGGGTTTGGGTCTAGCGGAGTGTGTTTGGGTCTAGCCGAATGGGTTTGGGCCTAGCCAAGTGGGTTTGGGTGTAGCGGAGTGGATTTGGGTATAGCGGAGTGGGTTTGGGTCTAGCCGAGTGGGTTTGGGTCTAGCCGAGTGGGTTTGGGTCTAGTCGAGTGGGTTTGGGTCTAGCCGAGTGGGTTTGGGTCTAGCCGAGTGGGTTTGGGTCCAGCCGAGTGGGTTTGGGTCCAGCCGAGTGGATTTGGGTCTACCCGAGTGGGTTTGGGTCTAGCCGAGTGGGTTTGGGTCTAGCCGAGTGGGTTTGGGTCTAGCCGAGTGGGTTTGGGTCTAGCCGAGTGGGTTTGGGTCTAGCGGAGTGGGTTTGGGTCTAGCCGAGTGGGTTTGCGTCTAGCCGAGTGGGTTTGGGTCTAGCGGAGTGGGTTTGGGTCTAGCGGAGTGGGTTTGGGTCTAGCCGAGTGGGTTTGGGTCTAGCCGAGTGGGTTTGGGTCTAGGCGAGTGGGTTTGGGTCTAGCCGAGTTGGTTTGGGTCTAGCCGAGTGGGTTTGGGTCTAGCCGAGTGGGTTTGGGACTAGCCGAGTGGGTTTGGGTCTAGCCGAGTGGGTTTGGGTCCAGCCAAGTGGGTTTGGGTCTAGCCGAGTGGGTTTGAGTCTAGCCGAGTGGATTTGGGTCTACCCGAGTGGGTTTGGGGCTGGCCGAGTGGGTTTGGGTCTAGCCGAGTGGGTTTGGGTCTAGCCGAGTGGGTTTGTGTCTAGCCGAGTGGGTTTGGGTCTAGTGGAGTGGGTTTGGGTCTGGCCGAGTGGGTTTGGGTCTAGCGGAGTGGGTTTGGGTCTAGTGGAGTGGGTTTGCGTTTAGCGGAGTGGGTTTGGGTCTACCGGAGTGGGGTTGGGTCTAGCCGAGTGGGTTTGGGTCTAGCCGAGTGGGTTTGGGCCTAGCGGAGTGGGTTTGGGTGTAGCCGAGTGGGTTTGGGTCTAGCCGAGTGGGTTTGGGTCTAGCCGAGTGGGTTTGGGTCTAGCCGATTGGGTTTGGGTCTAGCCGAGTGGGTTTGGGTCTAGCGGAGTGGGTTTGGGTCTAGCCGAGTGAGTTTGGGTCTAGCCGAGTGCGTTTGGGTGTAGCCTAGTGGGTTTCGGTCTAGCCGTGTGGGTTTGGGTCTAGCGGAGTGGGTTTGGTTCTAGCGGAGTGGGTTTGCATCTAGCGGAGTGGGTTTGGGTCTAGCGGAGTGTGTTTGGGTCTAGCCGAATGGGTTTGGGCCTAGCCGAGTGGGTTTGGGTGTAGCGGAGTGGATTTGGGTCTAGCGGAGAGGGTTTGGGTCTAGCCGAGTGGGTTTGGGTCTAGCCGAGTGGGTTTGGGTCTAGCCAAGTGGGTTTGGGTCTAGCCGAGTGGGTTTGGGTCTAGCCGAGTGGGTTTGGGTCTAGCCGAGTGGGTTTGGGTCTAGCCGAGTGGGTTTGGGTCTAGCCGAGTGGGTTTGGGTCTAGCGGAGTGGGTTTGGGTCTAGCCGAGTGGGTTTGGGTCTAGCGGAGTGGGTTTGGGTCTAGCGGAGTGGGTTTGGGTCTAGCCGAGTGGGTTTGGGTCTGGCCGAGTGGGTTTGGGTCTAGGCGAGTGGGTTTGGGTCTAGCCGAGTGGGTTTGGGTCTAGCCGAGTGGGTTTGGGTCTAGCCGAGTGGGTTTGGGACTAGCCGAGTGGGTTTGGCTCTAGCGGAGTGGGTTTGGGTCTAGCGGAGTGGGTTTGGGTCTAGCGGAGTGGGTTTGGGCCTAGCAGAGTGGGTTTGGGTCTAGCCGAGAGGGTTTTGGTCTAGCCAAGTGGGTTTGGGTCTAGCCGAGTGGGTTTGGGCCTAGCGGAGTGGGTTTGGGTGTAGCCGTGTGGGTTTGGGTCTAGCCGAGTGGGTTTGGGTCGAGCCGAGTGGGATTGGGTCTAGCCGCGTGGGTTTGGGTCTAGCCGAGTGGGTAATTGTCTAGTCGAGTCGGTTTGGGTCGAGCCGAGTGGGTTTGGGTCTTGCCGAGTAGGTTTGGGTCTAGCCAAGTGGGTTTGTGTCTAGCCGAGTGGGTTTGGGTCTCGCCGAGTGGGTTTGGGTCTAGCCGAGTGGGTTTGGGTCTAGCGGAGTGGGTTTGGGTCTAGCCGAGTGGGTTTGGGTCTAGCTGAGTGGGTTTGGGTCTAGCCGAGTGGGTTTGGGTCTAGCCGAGTGCGTTTGGGTCTAGCCTAGTGGGTTTCGGTCTAGCCGTGTGGGTTTGGGTCTAGCGGAGTGGGTTTGGGTATAGCGGAGTGGGTTTGCGTCTAGCGGAGTGGGTTTGGGTGTAGCGGAGTGTGTTTGGGTCCAGCCGAATGGGTTTGGGTCTAGCCGAGTGGGTTTGGGTGTAGCGGAGTGGATTTGGGTCTAGCGGAGTGGGTTTGTGTCTAGCCGAGTGGGTTTGGGTGTAGCCGAGTGGGTTTGGGTCTGGCCGAGTGGGTTTGTGTCTAGCCGAGTGGGTTTGGGTCTAGCCGAGTGGGTTTGGGTCTAGCCGAGTGGGTTTGGGTCTAGCCGAGTGGATTTGGGTCTACCCGAGTGGGTTTGGGTCTAGCCGAGTGGATTTGGGTCTACCCGAGTGGGTTTGGTTCTAGCCGAGTGGGTTTGGGTCTAGTCGAGTGGGTTTGGGTCTAGCCGAGTGGGTTTGGGTCTAGCCGAGTGGGTTTGGGTCTAGCGGAGTGGGTTTGGGTCTAGTGGAGTGGGTTTGGGTCTAGCCGAGTGGGTTTGGGTCTAGCGGAGTGGGTTTGGGTCTAGCCGAGTGGGTTTGGGTCTAGCCGAGTGGGTTTGGGTCTAGCCGAGTGGGTTTGGGTCTAGCCGAGTGGGTTTGGGAGTAGCCGTGTGGGTTTGGCTCTAGCGGAGTGGGTTTGAGTCTAGCAGAGTGGGTTTGGGTCTAGCGGAGTGGGTTTGGGCCTAGCCGAGTGGGTTTGGGTCTAGCCGAGTGGGTTTGGGTCTAGCCGAGTGGGTTTGGGTCGAGCCGAGTGGGTTTGGGTCTAGCCGAGTGGGTTTGGGTCTAGCCGAGTGGGTTTGGGCCTAGCGGAGTGGGTTTGGGTGTAGCCGAGTGGGTTTGGGTCTAGCCGAGTGGGTTTGGGTCGAGCCGAGTGGGTTTGGGTCTAGCCGCGTGGGTTTGGGTCTAGCCGAGTGGGTAATCGTCTAGTCGAGTCGGTTTGGGTCGAGCCGAGTGTGTTTGTGTCTTGCCGAGTAGGTTTGGGTCTAGCCGAGTGGGTTTGGGTCTAGCCATGTGGGTTTTGGTCTATCCGAGTGGGTTTGGGTCCAGCCGAGTGGGTTTGGGTCTAGCCGAGTGGGTTTGGGTCTAGCCGAGTGGGTTTGTGTCTAGCGGAGTGGGTTTGGGTCTCGCGGAGTGGGTTTGGTTCTAGCGGAGTTGGTTTATGTCTTGCCGAGTGGGTTTGGGTCTAGCCGAGTGGGTTTGGGTCTATCCGAGTGGGTTTGGGTCCAGCCGAGTGGGTTTGGGTCTAGCCGAGTGGGTTTGGGTCCAGCCGTGTGGGTTTGGGTCCAGCCGAGTGGGTTTGGGTCTAAGGGAGTGATTTTGGGTGTAGCCGAGTGGGTCAGGGTCTAGCCGAGTGGGTTTGGGTCTAGCCGAGTGGGTTTGGGTCAAGCCGAGTGGGTTTGGGTCGAGCCGAGTGGGTTTGGGTCTAGCCGCGTGGGTTTGGGTCTAGCCGAGTGGGTTTGGGTCTAGCCGAGTGGGTTTGGGTCTAGCCGAGTGGGTTTGGGTCTAGCGGAGTGGGTTTGGGTCTAGACGAGTGGGTTTGGGTCTAGCTGAGTGGGTTTGGGTCTAGCCGAGTGGGTTTGGGTCTAGCCGAGTGCGTTTGGGTCTAGTGGATTGTGTTTGTGTCTAGCCGAGTGGGTTTGGGTCTAGCGGAGTGGGTTTGGGTCTAGCCGAGTGGGTTTGGGTCTAGCCGAGTGGGTTTGGGTCTAGCCGAGTGGGTTTCGGTCTAGCCGAGTGGGTTTGGGAGTAGCCGAGTGGGTTTGGCTCTAGCGGAGTGGGTTTGAGTCTAGCGGAGTGGGTTTGGGTCTAGCGGAGTGGGTTTGGGCCTAGCTGAGTGGGTTTGGGCCTAGCCGAGTGGGTTTGGGTCTAGCCGAGTGGGTTTGGGTCTAGCCGAGTGGGTTTGGGTCTAGCCGAGTGGGTTTGGGTCTAGCCGAGTGGGTTTGGGCCTAGCGGAGTTGGTTTGGGTGTAGCCGAGTGGGTTTGGGTCGAGCCGAGTGGGTTTGGGTCTAGCCGCGTAGGTTTGGGTCTAGCCGAGTGGGTAATCATCTAGTCGAGTCGGTTTGGGTCGAGCCGAGTGTGTTTGGGTCTTGGCGAGTAGGTTTGGGTCTAGCCGAGTGGGTTTGGGTCTAGCCAAGTGGGTTTGGGTCTAGCCGAGTGGGTTTGGGTCCAGCCGTGTGGGTTTGGGTCCAGCCGAGTGGGTTTGGGTCCAGGGGAGTGATTTTGGGTGTAGCCGAGTGGGTCAGGGTCTAGCCGAGTGGGTTTGGGTCTAGCCGAGTGGGTTTGGGTCAAGCCGAGTGGGTTTGGGTCGAGCCGAGTGGGTTTGGGTCTAGCCGCGTGGGTTTGGGTCTAGCCGAGTGGGTTTGGGTCTTGCCGAGTGGGTTTGGGTCTAGCCTAGTGGGTTTGGGTCTAGCGGAGTGGGTTTGGGTCTAGCCGAGTGGGTTTGGGTCTATCTGAGTGGGTTTGGGTCTAGCCGAGTGGGTTTGGGTCTAGCCGAGTGCGTTTGGGTCTAGCCTAGTGGGTTTTGGTCTAGCCGTGTGGGTTTGGGTCTAGCCGAGTGGGTTTGGGTATAGCGGAGTGGGTTTGCGTCTAGCGGAGTGGGTTTGGGTCTAGCGGAGTGTGTTTGGGTCTAGCCGAATGGGTTTGGGTCTAGCCGAGTGGGTTTGGGTGTAGCGGAGTGGATTTGGGTCTAGCGGAGTGGGTTTGTGTCTAGCCGAGTGGGTTTGGGTCAAGCTGAGTGGGTTTGGGTCTAGCCGAGTGGGTTTGGGTCTAGCCGACTGTGTTTGGGTCTAGCCGAGTGGGTTTGGGTCTAGCCGAGTGGGTTTGAGTCTAGCCGAGTGGATTTGGATCTACCCGAGTGGGTTTGGGGCTAGCCGAGTGGGTTTGGGTCTAGCCGAGTGGGTTTGGGTCTAGCCGAGTGGGTTTGTGTCTAGCCGAGTGGGTTTGGGTCTAGTGGAGTGGGTTTGGGTCTAGCCGAGAGGGTTTGGGTCTAGCGGAGTGGGTTTGGGTCTAGCGGAGTGGGTTTGGGTCTAGCGGAGTGGGTTTGGGTCTAGCGGAGTGGGGTTGGGTCTAGCCGAGTGGGTTTGGGTCTAGCCGAGTGGGTTTGGGTCTAGCCGAGTGGGTTTGGGCCAAGCGGAGTGGGTTTGGGTGTAGCCGATTGGGTTTGGGTCTAGCCGAGTTGGTTTGGTTCGAGCCGAGTGGGTTTGGGTCTAGCCGCGTGGGTTTGGGTCTAGCCGAGTGGGTAATCGTCTAGTCGAGTCGGTTTGGGTCGAGCCGAGTGGGTTTGGGTCTTGCCGAGTGGGTTTGGGTCTAGCCGAGTGGGTTTGGGTCTAGCCGAGTGGGTTTTGTTCTATCCATTGGGTTTGGGTCCAGCCGAGTGGGTTTGGGTCTAGCCGAGTGGGTTTGTGTCTAGCGGAGTCGGTTTGGGTCTAGCGGAGTGGGTTTGGGTCTAGCGGAGTGGGTTTGGGTCTAGCCGAGTGTGTTTGGGTCTCGCCGAGTGGGTTTGGGTCTATCCGAGTGGGTTTGGGTCCAGCCGAGTGGGTTTGCGTCCAGCCGAGTGGGTTTGGGTCCAGCCGTGTGGGTTTGGGTCCAGCCGAGTGGGTTTGGGTCTAGTGGAGTGATTTTGGGTGTAGCCGAGTGGGTCAGGGTCTAGCCGAGTGGGTTTGGGTCTAGCCGAGTGGGTTTGGGTCAAGCTGAGTGGGTTTCGGTCGAGCCGAGTGGGTTTGGGTCTAGCCGCGTGGGTTTGGGTCTGGCCGAGTGGGTAATCGTCTAGTCGAGTTGGTTTGGGTCGAGCCGAGTGGGTTTGGGTCTTGCCGAGTGGGTTTGGGTCAAGCCGAGTGGGTTTGTGTCTAGCGGAGTGGGTTTGGGTCTCGCGGAGTGGGTTTGGTTCTAGCGGAGTGGGTTTGTGTCTAGCCGAGTGGGTTTGGGTCAAGCTGAGTGGGTTTGGGTCTAGGCGAGTGGGTTTGGGTCTAGCCGAGTTGGTTTGGGTCTAGCCGAGTGGATTTGGGTCTAGCCGAGTGGGTTTGGGACTAGCCGAGTGGGTTTGGGTCTAGCCGAGTGGGTTTGGGTCCAGCCAAGTGGGTTTGGGTCTAGCCGAGTGGGTTTGAGTCTAGCCGAGTGGATTTGGGTCTACCCGAGTGGGTTTGGGGCTGGCCGAGTGGGTTTGGGTCTAGCCGAGTGGGTTTGGGTCTAGCCGAGTGGGTTTGTGTCTAGCCGAGTGGGTTTGGGTCTAGTGGAGTGGGTTTGGGTCTGGCCGAGTGGGTTTGGGTCTAGCGGAGTGGGTTTGGGTCTAGTGGAGTGGGTTTGCGTTTAGCGGAGTGGGTTTGGGTCTAGCGGAGTGGGGTTGGGTCTAGCCGATTGGGTTTGTGTCTAGCCGAGTGGGTTTGGGCCTAGCGGAGTGGGTTTGGGTGTAGCCGAGTGGGTTTGGGTCTAGCCGAGTGGGTTTGGGTATAGCCGAGTGGGTTTGGGTCTAGCCGATTGGGTTTGGGTCTAGCCGAGTGGGTTTGGGTCTAGCGGAGTGGGTTTGGGTCTAGCCGAGTGAGTTTGGGTCTAGCCGAGTGGGTTTGGGTGTAGCGGAGTGGATTTGGGTCTAGCGGAGAGGGTTTGGGTCTAGCCGAGTGGGTTTGGGTCTAGCCGAGTGGGTTTGGGTCTAGCCGAGTGGGTTTGGGTCTAGCCGAGTGGGTTTGGGTCTAGCCGAGTGGGTTTGGGTCTAGCCGAGTGGGTTTGGGTCTAGCCGAGTGGGTTTGGGTCTAGCGGAGTGGGTTTGGGTCTAGCAGAGTGGGTTTGGGTCTAGCCGAGTGGGTTTGGGTCTAGCGGAGTGGGTTTGGGTCTAGCCGAGTGGGTTTGGGTCTAGCCGAGTGGGTTTGGGTCTGGCCGAGTGGGTTTGGGTCTAGGCGAGTGGGTTTGGGTCTAGCCGAGTGGGTTTGGGTCTAGCCGAGTGGGTTTGGGTCTAGCCGAGTGGGTTTGGGACTAGCCGAGTGGGTTTGGCTCTAGCGGAGTGGGTTTGGGTCTAGCGGAGTGGGTTTGGGTCTAGCGGAGTGGGTTTGGGCCTAGCAGAGTGGGTTTGGGTCTAGCCGAGAGGGTTTGGGTCTAGCCAAGTGGGTTTGGGTCTAGCCGAGTGGGTTTGGGCCTAGCGGAGTGGGTTTGGGTGTAGCCGTGTGGGTTTGGGTCTAGCCGAGTGGGTTTGGGTCGAGCCGAGTGGGATTGGGTCTAGCCGCGTGGGTTTGGGTCTAGCCGAGTGGGTAATTGTCTAGTCGAGTCGGTTTGGGTCGAGCCGAGTGGGTTTGGGTCTTGCCAAGTAGGTTTGGGTCTAGCCAAGTGGGTTTGTGTCTAGCCGAGTGGGTTTGGGTCTCGCCGAGTGGGTTTTGGTCTAGCCGAGTGGGTTTGGGTCTAGCGGAGTGGGTTTGGGTCTAGCCGAGTGGGTTTGGGTCTAGCTGAGTGGGTTTGGGTCTAGCCGAGTGGGTTTGGGTCTAGCCGAGTGCGTTTGGGTCTAGCCTAGTGGGTTTCGGTCTAGCCGTGTGGGTTTGGGTCTAGCGGAGTGGGTTTGGGTATAGCGGAGTGGGTTTGCGTCTAGCGGAGTGGGTTTGGGTCTAGAGGAGTGTGTTTGGGTCCAGCCGAATGGGTTTGGGTCTAGCCGAGTGGGTTTGGGTGTAGCGGAGTGGATTTGGGTCTAGCGGAGTGGGTTTGTGTCTAGCCGAGTGGGTTTGGGTGTAGCCGAGTGGGTTTGGGTCTAGCCGAGTGGGTTTGGGTCTAGCCGAGTGGGTTTGGGTCTAGCCGAGTGGGTTTGGGTCTAGCCGAGTGGGTTTGGGTCTAGCCGAGTGGATTTGGGTCTACCCGAGTGGGTTTGGGTCTAGCCGAGTGGATTTGGGTCTACCCGAGTGGGTTTGGTTCTAGCCGAGTGGGTTTGGGTCTAGTCGAGTGGGTTTGGGTCTAGCCGAGTGGGTTTGGGTCTAGCCGAGTGGGTTTGGGTCTAGCGGAGTGGGTTTGGGTCTAGTGGAGTGGGTTTGGGTCTAGCCGAGTGGGTTTGGGTCTAGCGGAGTGGGTTTGGGTCTAGCCGAGTGGGTTTGGGTCTAGCCGAGTGGGTTTGGGTCTAGCCGAGTGGGTTTGGGTCTAGCCGAGTGGGTTTGGGAGTAGCCGAGTGGGTTTGGCTCTAGCGGAGTGGGTTTGAGTCTAGCGGAGTGGGTTTGGGTCTAGCGGAGTGGGTTTGGGCCTAGCCGAGTGGGTTTGGGTCTAGCCGAGTGGGTTTGGGTCTAGCCGAGTGGGTTTGGGTCGAGCCGAGTGGGTTTGGGTCTAGCCGAGTGGGTTTGGGTCTAGCCGAGTGGGTTTGGGCCTAGCGGAGTGGGTTTGGGTGTAGCCGAGTGGGTTTGGGTCTAGCCGAGTGGGTTTGGGTCGAGCCGAGTGGGTAATCGTCTAGTCGAGTCGGTTTGGGTCGAGCCGAGTGTGTTTGGGTCTTGCAGAGTAGGTTTGGGTCTAGCCGAGTGGGTTTGGGTCTAGCCATGTGGGTTTTGGTCTATCCGAGTGGGTTTGGGTCCAGCCGAGTGGGTTTGGGTCTAGCCGAGTGGGTTTGGGTCTAGCCGAGTGGGTTTGTGTCTAGCGGAGTGGGTTTGGGTCTCGCGGAGTGGGTTTGGTTCTAGCGGAGTTGGTTTATGTCTTGCCGAGTGGGTTTGGGTCTAGCCGAGTGGGTTTGGGTCTATCCGAGTGGGTTTGGGTCCAGCCGAGTGGGTTTGGGTCTAGCCGAGTGGGTTTGGGTCCAGCCGTGTGGGTTTGGGTCCAGCCGAGTGGGTTTGGGTCTAAGGGAGTGATTTTGGGTGTAGCCGAGTGGGTCAGGGTCTAGCCGAGTGGGTTTGGGTCTAGCCGAGTGGGTTTGGGTCAAGCCGAGTGGGTTTGGGTCGAGCCGAGTGGGTTTGGGTCTAGCCGCGTGGGTTTGGGTCTAGCCGAGTGGGTTTGGGTCTAGCCGAGTGGGTTTGGGTCTAGCCGAGTGGGTTTGGGTCTAGCGGAGTGGGTTTGGGTCTAGACGAGTGGGTTTGGGTCTAGCTGAGTGGGTTTGGGTCTAGCCGAGTGGGTTTGGGTCTAGCCGAGTGCGTTTGGGTCTAGTGGATTGTGTTTGGGTCTAGCCGAGTGGGTTTGGGTCTAGCGGAGTGGGTTTGGGTCTAGCCGAGTGGGTTTGGGTCTAGCCGAGTGGGTTTGGGTCTAGCCGAGTGGGTTTCGGTCTAGCCGAGTGGGTTTGGGAGTAGCCGAGTGGGTTTGGCTCTAGCGGAGTGGGTTTGAGTCTAGCGGAGTGGGTTTGGGTCTAGCGGAGTGGGTTTGGGCCTAGCTGAGTGGGTTTGGGCCTAGCCGAGTGGGTTTGGGTCTAGCCGAGTGGGTTTGGGTCTAGCCGAGTGGGTTTGGGTCTAGCCGAGTGGGTTTGGGTCTAGCCGAGTGGGTTTGGGCCTAGCGGAGTTGGTTTGGGTGTAGCCGAGTGGGTTTGGGTCGAGCCGAGTGGGTTTGGGTCTAGCCGCGTAGGTTTGGGTCTAGCCGAGTGGGTAATCATCTAGTCGAGTCGGTTTGGGTCGAGCCGAGTGTGTTTGGGTCTTGGCGAGTAGGTTTGGGTCTAGCCGAGTGGGTTTGGGTCAAGCCAAGTGGGTTTGGGTCTAGCCGAGTGGGTTTGGGTCCAGCCGTGTGGGTTTGGGTCCAGCCGAGTGGGTTTGGGTCTAGGGGAGTGATTTTGGGTGTAGCCGAGTGGGTCAGGGTCTAGCCGAGTGGGTTTGGGTGTAGCCGAGTGGGTTTGGGTCAAGCCGAGTGGGTTTGGGTCGAGCCGAGTGGGTTTGGGTCTAGCCGCGTGGGTTTGGGTCTAGCCGAGTGGGTTTGGGTCTAGCCGAGTGGGTTTGGGTCTAGCCTAGTGGGTTTGGGTCTAGCGGAGTGGGTTTGGGTCTAACCGAGTGGGTTTGGGTCTATCTGAGTGGGTTTGGGTCTAGCCGAGTGGGTTTGGGTCTAGCCGAGTGCGTTTGGGTCTAGCCTAGTGGGTTTTGGTCTAGCCGTGTGGGTTTGGGTCTAGCCGAGTGGGTTTGGGTATAGCGGAGTGGGTTTGCGTCTAGCGGAGTGGGTTTGGGTCTAGCGGAGTGTGTTTGGGTCTAGCCGAATGGGTTTGGGTCTAGCCAAGTGGGTTTGGGTGTAGCGGAGTGGATTTGGGTCTAGCGGAGTGGGTTTGTGTCTAGCCGAGTGGGTTTGGGTCAAGCTGAGTGGGTTTGGGTCTAGCCGAGTGGGTTTGGGTCTAGCCGACTGTGTTTGGGTCTAGCCGAGTGGGTTTGGGTCTAGCCGAGTGGGTTTGAGTCTAGCCGAGTGGATTTGGATCTACCCGAGTGGGTTTGGGGCTAGCCGAGTGGGTTTGGGTCTAGCCGAGTGGGTTTGGGTCTAGCCGAGTGGGTTTGTGTCTAGCCGAGTGGGTTTGGGTCTAGTGGAGTGGGTTTGGGTCTAGCCGAGAGGGTTTGGGTCTAGCGGAGTGGGTTTGGGTCTAGCGGAGTGGGTTTGGGTCTAGCGGAGTGGGTTTGGGTGTAGCCGAGTGGGTCAGGGTCTAGCCGAGTGGGTTTGGGTCTAGCCGAGTGGGTTTGGGTCAAGGCGAGTGGGTTTCGGTCGAGCCGAGTGGGTTTGGGTCTAGCCGCGTGGGTTTGGGTCTGGCCGAGTGGGTAATCGTCTAGTCGAGTTGGTTTGGGTCGAGCCGAGTGGGTTTGGGTCTTGCCGAGTGGGTTTGGGTCAAGCCGAGTGGGTTTGTGTCTAGCGGAGTGGGTTTGGGTCTAGCCGAGAGGGTTTGGGTCTAGCCAAGTGGGTTTGGGTCTAGCCGAGTGGGTTTGGGCCTAGCGGAGTGGGTTTGGGTGTAGCCGTGTGGGTTTGGGTCTAGCCGAGTGGGTTTGGGTCGAGCCGAGTGGGATTGGGTCTAGCCGCGTGGGTTTGGGTCTAGCCGAGTGGGTAATTGTCTAGTCGAGTCGGTTTGGGTCGAGCCGAGTGGGTTTGGGTCTTGCCAAGTAGGTTTGGGTCTAGCCAAGTGGGTTTGTGTCTAGCCGAGTGGGTTTGGGTCTCGCCGAGTGGGTTTTGGTCTAGCCGAGTGGGTTTGGGTCTAGCGGAGTGGGTTTGGGTCTAGCCGAGTGGGTTTGGGTCTAGCTGAGTGGGTTTGGGTCTAGCCGAGTGGGTTTGGGTCTAGCCGAGTGCGTTTGGGTCTAGCCTAGTGGGTTTCGGTCTAGCCGTGTGGGTTTGGGTCTAGCGGAGTGGGTTTGGGTATAGCGGAGTGGGTTTGCGTCTAGCGGAGTGGGTTTGGGTCTAGAGGAGTGTGTTTGGGTCCAGCCGAATGGGTTTGGGTCTAGCCGAGTGGGTTTGGGTGTAGCGGAGTGGATTTGGGTCTAGCGGAGTGGGTTTGTGTCTAGCCGAGTGGGTTTGGGTGTAGCCGAGTGGGTTTGGGTCTAGCCGAGTGGGTTTGGGTCTAGCCGAGTGGGTTTGGGTCTAGCCGAGTGGGTTTGGGTCTAGCCGAGTGGGTTTGGGTCTAGCCGAGTGGATTTGGGTCTACCCGAGTGGGTTTGGGTCTAGCCGAGTGGATTTGGGTCTACCCGAGTGGGTTTGGTTCTAGCCGAGTGGGTTTGGGTCTAGTCGAGTGGGTTTGGGTCTAGCCGAGTGGGTTTGGGTCTAGCCGAGTGGGTTTGGGTCTAGCGGAGTGGGTTTGGGTCTAGTGGAGTGGGTTTGGGTCTAGCCGAGTGGGTTTGGGTCTAGCGGAGTGGGTTTGGGTCTAGCCGAGTGGGTTTGGGTCTAGCCGAGTGGGTTTGGGTCTAGCCGAGTGGGTTTGGGTCTAGCCGAGTGGGTTTGGGAGTAGCCGAGTGGGTTTGGCTCTAGCGGAGTGGGTTTGAGTCTAGCGGAGTGGGTTTGGGTCTAGCGGAGTGGGTTTGGGCCTAGCCGAGTGGGTTTGGGTCTAGCCGAGTGGGTTTGGGTCTAGCCGAGTGGGTTTGGGTCGAGCCGAGTGGGTTTGGGTCTAGCCGAGTGGGTTTGGGTCTAGCCGAGTGGGTTTGGGCCTAGCGGAGTGGGTTTGGGTGTAGCCGAGTGGGTTTGGGTCTAGCCGAGTGGGTTTGGGTCGAGCCGAGTGGGTAATCGTCTAGTCGAGTCGGTTTGGGTCGAGCCGAGTGTGTTTGGGTCTTGCAGAGTAGGTTTGGGTCTAGCCGAGTGGGTTTGGGTCTAGCCATGTGGGTTTTGGTCTATCCGAGTGGGTTTGGGTCCAGCCGAGTGGGTTTGGGTCTAGCCGAGTGGGTTTGGGTCTAGCCGAGTGGGTTTGTGTCTAGCGGAGTGGGTTTGGGTCTCGCGGAGTGGGTTTGGTTCTAGCGGAGTTGGTTTATGTCTTGCCGAGTGGGTTTGGGTCTAGCCGAGTGGGTTTGGGTCTATCCGAGTGGGTTTGGGTCCAGCCGAGTGGGTTTGGGTCTAGCCGAGTGGGTTTGGGTCCAGCCGTGTGGGTTTGGGTCCAGCCGAGTGGGTTTGGGTCTAAGGGAGTGATTTTGGGTGTAGCCGAGTGGGTCAGGGTCTAGCCGAGTGGGTTTGGGTCTAGCCGAGTGGGTTTGGGTCAAGCCGAGTGGGTTTGGGTCGAGCCGAGTGGGTTTGGGTCTAGCCGCGTGGGTTTGGGTCTAGCCGAGTGGGTTTGGGTCTAGCCGAGTGGGTTTGGGTCTAGCCGAGTGGGTTTGGGTCTAGCGGAGTGGGTTTGGGTCTAGACGAGTGGGTTTGGGTCTAGCTGAGTGGGTTTGGGTCTAGCCGAGTGGGTTTGGGTCTAGCCGAGTGCGTTTGGGTCTAGTGGATTGTGTTTGGGTCTAGCCGAGTGGGTTTGGGTCTAGCGGAGTGGGTTTGGGTCTAGCCGAGTGGGTTTGGGTCTAGCCGAGTGGGTTTGGGTCTAGCCGAGTGGGTTTCGGTCTAGCCGAGTGGGTTTGGGAGTAGCCGAGTGGGTTTGGCTCTAGCGGAGTGGGTTTGAGTCTAGCGGAGTGGGTTTGGGTCTAGCGGAGTGGGTTTGGGCCTAGCTGAGTGGGTTTGGGCCTAGCCGAGTGGGTTTGGGTCTAGCCGAGTGGGTTTGGGTCTAGCCGAGTGGGTTTGGGTCTAGCCGAGTGGGTTTGGGTCTAGCCGAGTGGGTTTGGGCCTAGCGGAGTTGGTTTGGGTGTAGCCGAGTGGGTTTGGGTCGAGCCGAGTGGGTTTGGGTCTAGCCGCGTAGGTTTGGGTCTAGCCGAGTGGGTAATCATCTAGTCGAGTCGGTTTGGGTCGAGCCGAGTGTGTTTGGGTCTTGGCGAGTAGGTTTGGGTCTAGCCGAGTGGGTTTGGGTCAAGCCAAGTGGGTTTGGGTCTAGCCGAGTGGGTTTGGGTCCAGCCGTGTGGGTTTGGGTCCAGCCGAGTGGGTTTGGGTCTAGGGGAGTGATTTTGGGTGTAGCCGAGTGGGTCAGGGTCTAGCCGAGTGGGTTTGGGTGTAGCCGAGTGGGTTTGGGTCAAGCCGAGTGGGTTTGGGTCGAGCCGAGTGGGTTTGGGTCTAGCCGCGTGGGTTTGGGTCTAGCCGAGTGGGTTTGGGTCTAGCCGAGTGGGTTTGGGTCTAGCCTAGTGGGTTTGGGTCTAGCGGAGTGGGTTTGGGTCTAACCGAGTGGGTTTGGGTCTATCTGAGTGGGTTTGGGTCTAGCCGAGTGGGTTTGGGTCTAGCCGAGTGCGTTTGGGTCTAGCCTAGTGGGTTTTGGTCTAGCCGTGTGGGTTTGGGTCTAGCCGAGTGGGTTTGGGTATAGCGGAGTGGGTTTGCGTCTAGCGGAGTGGGTTTGGGTCTAGCGGAGTGTGTTTGGGTCTAGCCGAATGGGTTTGGGTCTAGCCAAGTGGGTTTGGGTGTAGCGGAGTGGATTTGGGTCTAGCGGAGTGGGTTTGTGTCTAGCCGAGTGGGTTTGGGTCAAGCTGAGTGGGTTTGGGTCTAGCCGAGTGGGTTTGGGTCTAGCCGACTGTGTTTGGGTCTAGCCGAGTGGGTTTGGGTCTAGCCGAGTGGGTTTGAGTCTAGCCGAGTGGATTTGGATCTACCCGAGTGGGTTTGGGGCTAGCCGAGTGGGTTTGGGTCTAGCCGAGTGGGTTTGGGTCTAGCCGAGTGGGTTTGTGTCTAGCCGAGTGGGTTTGGGTCTAGTGGAGTGGGTTTGGGTCTAGCCGAGAGGGTTTGGGTCTAGCGGAGTGGGTTTGGGTCTAGCGGAGTGGGTTTGGGTCTAGCGGAGTGGGTTTGGGTGTAGCCGAGTGGGTCAGGGTCTAGCCGAGTGGGTTTGGGTCTAGCCGAGTGGGTTTGGGTCAAGCCGAGTGGGTTTCGGTCGAGCCGAGTGGGTTTGGGTCTAGCCGCGTGGGTTTGGGTCTGGCCGAGTGGGTAATCGTCTAGTCGAGTTGGTTTGGGTCGAGCCGAGTGGGTTTGGGTCTTGCCGAGTGGGTTTGGGTCAAGCCGAGTGGGTTTGTGTCTAGCGGAGTGGGTTTGGGTCTCGCGGAGTGGGTTTGGTTCTAGCGGAGTGGGTTTGTGTCTAGCCGAGTGGGTTTGGGTCAAGCTGAGTGGGTTTGGGTCTAGGCGAGTGGGTTTGGGTCTAGCCGAGTTGGTTTGGGTCTAGCCGAGTGGATTTGGGTCTAGCCGAGTGGGTTTGGGACTAGCCGAGTGGGTTTGGGTCTAGCCGAGTGGGTTTGGGTCCAGCCAAGTGGGTTTGGGTCTAGCCGAGTGGGTTTGAGTCTAGCCGAGTGGATTTGGGTCTACCCGAGTGGGTTTGGGGCTGGCCGAGTGGGTTTGGGTCTAGCCGAGTGGGTTTGGGTCTAGCCGAGTGGGTTTGTGTCTAGCCGAGTGGGTTTGGGTCTAGTGGAGTGGGTTTGGGTCTGGCCGAGTGGGTTTGGGTCTAGCGGAGTGGGTTTGGGTCTAGTGGAGTGGGTTTGCGTTTAGCGGAGTGGGTTTGGGTCTAGCGGAGTGGGGTTGGGTCTAGCCGATTGGGTTTGGGTCTAGCCGAGTGGGTTTGGGCCTAGCGGAGTGGGTTTGGGTGTAGCCGAGTGGGTTTGGGTCTAGCCGAGTGGGTTTGGGTATAGCCGAGTGGGTTTGGGTCTAGCCGATTGGGTTTGGGTCTAGCCGAGTGGGTTTGGGTCTAGCGGAGTGGGTTTGGGTCTAGCCGAGTGAGTTTGGGTCTAGCCGAGTGGGTTTGGGTGTAGCGGAGTGGATTTGGGTCTAGCGGAGAGGGTTTGGGTCTAGCCGAGTGGGTTTGGGTCTAGCCGAGTGGGTTTGGGTCTAGCCGAGTGGGTTTGGGTCTAGCCGAGTGGGTTTGGGTCTAGCCGAGTGGGTTTGGGTCTAGCCGAGTGGGTTTGGGTCTAGCCGAGTGGGTTTGGGTCTAGCGGAGTGGGTTTGGGTCTAGCAGAGTGGGTTTGGGTCTAGCCGAGTGGGTTTGGGTCTAGCGGAGTGGGTTTGGGTCTAGCCGAGTGGGTTTGGGTCTAGCCGAGTGGGTTTGGGTCTGGCCGAGTGGGTTTGGGTCTAGGCGAGTGGGTTTGGGTCTAGCCGAGTGGGTTTGGGTCTAGCCGAGTGGGTTTGGGTCTAGCCGAGTGGGTTTGGGACTAGCCGAGTGGGTTTGGCTCTAGCGGAGTGGGTTTGGGTCTAGCGGAGTGGGTTTGGGTCTAGCGGAGTGGGTTTGGGCCTAGCAGAGTGGGTTTGGGTCTAGCCGAGAGGGTTTGGGTCTAGCCAAGTGGGTTTGGGTCTAGCCGAGTGGGTTTGGGCCTAGCGGAGTGGGTTTGGGTGTAGCCGTGTGGGTTTGGGTCTAGCCGAGTGGGTTTGGGTCGAGCCGAGTGGGATTGGGTCTAGCCGCGTGGGTTTGGGTCTAGCCGAGTGGGTAATTGTCTAGTCGAGTCGGTTTGGGTCGAGCCGAGTGGGTTTGGGTCTTGCCGAGTAGGTTTGGGTCTAGCCAAGTGGGTTTGTGTCTAGCCGAGTGGGTTTGGGTCTCGCCGAGTGGGTTTTGGTCTAGCCGAGTGGGTTTGGGTCTAGCGGAGTGGGTTTGGGTCTAGCCGAGTGGGTTTGGGTCTAGCTGAGTGGGTTTGGGTCTAGCCGAGTGGGTTTGGGTCTAGCCGAGTGCGTTTGGGTCTAGCCTAGTGGGTTTCGGTCTAGCCGTGTGGGTTTGGGTCTAGCGGAGTGGGTTTGGGTATAGCGGAGTGGGTTTGCGTCTAGCGGAGTGGGTTTGGGTCTAGAGGAGTGTGTTTGGGTCCAGCCGAATGGGTTTGGGTCTAGCCGAGTGGGTTTGGGTGTAGCGGAGTGGATTTGGGTCTAGCGGAGTGGGTTTGTGTCTAGCCGAGTGGGTTTGGGTGTAGCCGAGTGGGTTTGGGTCTAGCCGAGTGGGTTTGGGTCTAGCCGAGTGGGTTTGGGTCTAGCCGAGTGGGTTTGGGTCTAGCCGAGTGGGTTTGGGTCTAGCCGAGTGGATTTGGGTCTACCCGAGTGGGTTTGGGTCTAGCCGAGTGGATTTGGGTCTACCCGAGTGGGTTTGGTTCTAGCCGAGTGGGTTTGGGTCTAGTCGAGTGGGTTTGGGTCTAGCCGAGTGGGTTTGGGTCTAGCCGAGTGGGTTTGGGTCTAGCGGAGTGGGTTTGGGTCTAGTGGAGTGGGTTTGGGTCTAGCCGAGTGGGTTTGGGTCTAGCGGAGTGGGTTTGGGTCTAGCCGAGTGGGTTTGGGTCTAGCCGAGTGGGTTTGGGTCTAGCCGAGTGGGTTTGGGTCTAGCCGAGTGGGTTTGGGAGTAGCCGAGTGGGTTTGGCTCTAGCGGAGTGGGTTTGAGTCTAGCGGAGTGGGTTTGGGTCTAGCGGAGTGGGTTTGGGCCTAGCCGAGTGGGTTTGGGTCTAGCCGAGTGGGTTTGGGTCTAGCCGAGTGGGTTTGGGTCGAGCCGAGTGGGTTTGGGTCTAGCCGAGTGGGTTTGGGTCTAGCCGAGTGGGTTTGGGCCTAGCGGAGTGGGTTTGGGTGTAGCCGAGTGGGTTTGGGTCTAGCCGAGTGGGTTTGGGTCGAGCCGAGTGGGTTTGGGTCTAGCCGCGTGGGTTTGGGTCTAGCCGAGTGGGTAATCGTCTAGTCGAGTCGGTTTGGGTCGAGCCGAGTGTGTTTGGGTCTTGCAGAGTAGGTTTGGGTCTAGCCGAGTGGGTTTGGGTCTAGCCATGTGGGTTTTGGTCTATCCGAGTGGGTTTGGGTCCAGCCGAGTGGGTTTGGGTCTAGCCGAGTGGGTTTGGGTCTAGCCGAGTGGGTTTGTGTCTAGCGGAGTGGGTTTGGGTCTCGCGGAGTGGGTTTGGTTCTAGCGGAGTTGGTTTATGTCTTGCCGAGTGGGTTTGGGTCTAGCCGAGTGGGTTTGGGTCTATCCGAGTGGGTTTGGGTCCAGCCGAGTGGGTTTGGGTCTAGCCGAGTGGGTTTGGGTCCAGCCGTGTGGGTTTGGGTCCAGCCGAGTGGGTTTGGGTCTAAGGGAGTGATTTTGGGTGTAGCCGAGTGGGTCAGGGTCTAGCCGAGTGGGTTTGGGTCTAGCCGAGTGGGTTTGGGTCAAGCCGAGTGGGTTTGGGTCGAGCCGAGTGGGTTTGGGTCTAGCCGCGTGGGTTTGGGTCTAGCCGAGTGGGTTTGGGTCTAGCCGAGTGGGTTTGGGTCTAGCCGAGTGGGTTTGGGTCTAGCGGAGTGGGTTTGGGTCTAGACGAGTGGGTTTGGGTCTAGCTGAGTGGGTTTGGGTCTAGCCGAGTGGGTTTGGGTCTAGCCGAGTGCGTTTGGGTCTAGTGGATTGTGTTTGGGTCTAGCCGAGTGGGTTTGGGTCTAGCGGAGTGGGTTTGGGTCTAGCCGAGTGGGTTTGGGTCTAGCCGAGTGGGTTTGGGTCTAGCCGAGTGGGTTTCGGTCTAGCCGAGTGGGTTTGGGAGTAGCCGAGTGGGTTTGGCTCTAGCGGAGTGGGTTTGAGTCTAGCGGAGTGGGTTTGGGTCTAGCGGAGTGGGTTTGGGCCTAGCTGAGTGGGTTTGGGCCTAGCCGAGTGGGTTTGGGTCTAGCCGAGTGGGTTTGGGTCTAGCCGAGTGGGTTTGGGTCTAGCCGAGTGGGTTTGGGTCTAGCCGAGTGGGTTTGGGCCTAGCGGAGTTGGTTTGGGTGTAGCCGAGTGGGTTTGGGTCGAGCCGAGTGGGTTTGGGTCTAGCCGCGTAGGTTTGGGTCTAGCCGAGTGGGTAATCATCTAGTCGAGTCGGTTTGGGTCGAGCCGAGTGTGTTTGGGTCTTGGCGAGTAGGTTTGGGTCTAGCCGAGTGGGTTTGGGTCTAGCCAAGTGGGTTTGGGTCTAGCCGAGTGGGTTTGGGTCCAGCCGTGTGGGTTTGGGTCCAGCCGAGGTGGTTTGGGTCTAGGGGAGTGATTTTGGGTGTAGCCGAGTGGGTCAGGGTCTAGCCGAGTGGGTTTGGGTGTAGCCGAGTGGGTTTGGGTCAAGCCGAGTGGGTTTGGGTCGAGCCGAGTGGGTTTGGGTCTAGCCGCGTGGGTTTGGGTCTAGCCGAGTGGGTTTGGGTCTAGCCGAGTGGGTTTGGGTCTAGCCTAGTGGGTTTGGGTCTAGCGGAGTGGGTTTGGGTCTAACCGAGTGGGTTTGGGTCTATCTGAGTGGGTTTGGGTCTAGCCGAGTGGGTTTGGGTCTAGCCGAGTGCGTTTGGGTCTAGCCTAGTGGGTTTTGGTCTAGCCGTGTGGGTTTGGGTCTAGCCGAGTGGGTTTGGGTATAGCGGAGTGGGTTTGCGTCTAGCGGAGTGGGTTTGGGTCTAGCGGAGTGTGTTTGGGTCTAGCCGAATGGGTTTGGGTCTAGCCAAGTGGGTTTGGGTGTAGCGGAGTGGATTTGGGTCTAGCGGAGTGGGTTTGTGTCTAGCCGAGTGGGTTTGGGTCAAGCTGAGTGGGTTTGGGTCTAGCCGAGTGGGTTTGGGTCTAGCCGACTGTGTTTGGGTCTAGCCGAGTGGGTTTGGGTCTAGCCGAGTGGGTTTGAGTCTAGCCGAGTGGATTTGGATCTACCCGAGTGGGTTTGGGGCTAGCCGAGTGGGTTTGGGTCTAGCCGAGTGGGTTTGGGTCTAGCCGAGTGGGTTTGTGTCTAGCCGAGTGGGTTTGGGTCTAGTGGAGTGGGTTTGGGTCTAGCCGAGAGGGTTTGGGTCTAGCGGAGTGGGTTTGGGTCTAGCGGAGTGGGTTTGGGTCTAGCGGAGTGGGTTTGGGTGTAGCCGAGTGGGTCAGGGTCTAGCCGAGTGGGTTTGGGTCTAGCCGAGTGGGTTTGGGTCTAGCCGAGTGGGTTTGGGTCTAGCCGAGTGGGTTTGGGTCTAGCGGAGTGGGTTTGGGTCTAGTGGAGTGGGTTTGGGTCTAGCCGAGTGGGTTTGGGTCTAGCGGAGTGGGTTTGGGTCTAGCCGAGTGGGTTTGGGTCTAGCCGAGTGGGTTTGGGTCTAGCCGAGTGGGTTTGGGTCTAGCCGAGTGGGTTTGGGAGTAGCCGAGTGGGTTTGGCTCTAGCGGAGTGGGTTTGAGTCTAGCGGAGTGGGTTTGGGTCTCGCGGAGTGGGTTTGGTTCTAGCGGAGTTGGTTTATGTCTTGCCGAGTGGGTTTGGGTCTAGCCGAGTGGGTTTGGGTCTATCCGAGTGGGTTTGGGTCCAGCCGAGTGGGTTTGGGTCTAGCCGAGTGGGTTTGGGTCCAGCCGTGTGGGTTTGGGTCCAGCCGAGTGGGTTTGGGTCTAAGGGAGTGATTTTGGGTGTAGCCGAGTGGGTCAGGGTCTAGCCGAGTGGGTTTGGGTCTAGCCGAGTGGGTTTGGGTCAAGCCGAGTGGGTTTGGGTCGAGCCGAGTGGGTTTGGGTCTAGCCGCGTGGGTTTGGGTCTAGCCGAGTGGGTTTGGGTCTAGCCGAGTGGGTTTGGGTCTAGCCGAGTGGGTTTGGGTCTAGCGGAGTGGGTTTGGGTCTAGACGAGTGGGTTTGGGTCTAGCTGAGTGGGTTTGGGTCTAGCCGAGTGGGTTTGGGTCTAGCCGAGTGCGTTTGGGTCTAGTGGATTGTGTTTGGGTCTAGCCGAGTGGGTTTGGGTCTAGCGGAGTGGGTTTGGGTCTAGCCGAGTGGGTTTGGGTCTAGCCGAGTGGGTTTGGGTCTAGCCGAGTGGGTTTCGGTCTAGCCGAGTGGGTTTGGGAGTAGCCGAGTGGGTTTGGCTCTAGCGGAGTGGGTTTGAGTCTAGCGGAGTGGGTTTGGGTCTAGCGGAGTGGGTTTGGGCCTAGCTGAGTGGGTTTGGGCCTAGCCGAGTGGGTTTGGGTCTAGCCGAGTGGGTTTGGGTCTAGCCGAGTGGGTTTGGGTCTAGCCGAGTGGGTTTGGGTCTAGCCGAGTGGGTTTGGGCCTAGCGGAGTTGGTTTGGGTGTAGCCGAGTGGGTTTGGGTCGAGCCGAGTGGGTTTGGGTCTAGCCGCGTAGGTTTGGGTCTAGCCGAGTGGGTAATCATCTAGTCGAGTCGGTTTGGGTCGAGCCGAGTGTGTTTGGGTCTTGGCGAGTAGGTTTGGGTCTAGCCGAGTGGGTTTGGGTCTAGCCAAGTGGGTTTGGGTCTAGCCGAGTGGGTTTGGGTCCAGCCGTGTGGGTTTGGGTCCAGCCGAGTGGGTTTGGGTCTAGGGGAGTGATTTTGGGTGTAGCCGAGTGGGTCAGGGTCTAGCCGAGTGGGTTTGGGTGTAGCCGAGTGGGTTTGGGTCAAGCCGAGTGGGTTTGGGTCGAGCCGAGTGGGTTTGGGTCTAGCCGCGTGGGTTTGGGTCTAGCCGAGTGGGTTTGGGTCTAGCCGAGTGGGTTTGGGTCTAGCCTAGTGGGTTTGGGTCTAGCGGAGTGGGTTTGGGTCTAACCGAGTGGGTTTGGGTCTATCTGAGTGGGTTTGGGTCTAGCCGAGTGGGTTTGGGTCTAGCCGAGTGCGTTTGGGTCTAGCCTAGTGGGTTTTGGTCTAGCCGTGTGGGTTTGGGTCTAGCCGAGTGGGTTTGGGTATAGCGGAGTGGGTTTGCGTCTAGCGGAGTGGGTTTGGGTCTAGCGGAGTGTGTTTGGGTCTAGCCGAATGGGTTTGGGTCTAGCCAAGTGGGTTTGGGTGTAGCGGAGTGGATTTGGGTCTAGCGGAGTGGGTTTGTGTCTAGCCGAGTGGGTTTGGGTCAAGCTGAGTGGGTTTGGGTCTAGCCGAGTGGGTTTGGGTCTAGCCGACTGTGTTTGGGTCTAGCCGAGTGGGTTTGGGTCTAGCCGAGTGGGTTTGAGTCTAGCCGAGTGGATTTGGATCTACCCGAGTGGGTTTGGGGCTAGCCGAGTGGGTTTGGGTCTAGCCGAGTGGGTTTGGGTCTAGCCGAGTGGGTTTGTGTCTAGCCGAGTGGGTTTGGGTCTAGTGGAGTGGGTTTGGCTCTAGCCGAGAGGGTTTGGGTCTAGCGGAGTGGGTTTGGGTCTAGCGGAGTGGGTTTGGGTCTAGCGGAGTGGGTTTGGGTGTAGCCGAGTGGGTCAGGGTCTAGCCGAGTGGGTTTGGGTCTAGCCGAGTGGGTTTGGGTCTAGCCGAGTGGGTTTGGGTCTAGCCGAGTGGGTTTGGGTCTAGCGGAGTGGGTTTGGGTCTAGTGGAGTGGGTTTGGGTCTAGCCGAGTGGGTTTGGGTCTAGCGGAGTGGGTTTGGGTCTAGCCGAGTGGGTTTGGGTCTAGCCGAGTGGGTTTGGGTCTAGCCGAGTGGGTTTGGGTCTAGCCGAGTGGGTTTGGGAGTAGCCGAGTGGGTTTGGCTCTAGCGGAGTGGGTTTGAGTCTAGCGGAGTGGGTTTGGGTCTAGCGGAGTGGGTTTGGGCCTAGCCGAGTGGGTTTGGGTCTAGCCGAGTGGGTTTGGGTCTAGCCGAGTGGGTTTGGGTCGAGCCGAGTGGGTTTGGGTCTAGCCGAGTGGGTTTGGGTCTAGCCGAGTGGGTTTGGGCCTAGCGGAGTGGGTTTGGGTGTAGCCGAGTGGGTTTGGGTCTAGCCGAGTGGGTTTGGGTCGAGCCGAGTGGGTTTGGGTCTAGCCGCGTGGGTTTGGGTCTAGCCGAGTGGGTAATCGTCTAGTCGAGTCGGTTTGGGTCGAGCCGAGTGTGTTTGGGTCTTGCAGAGTAGGTTTGGGTCTAGCCGAGTGGGTTTGGGTCTAGCCATGTGGGTTTTGGTCTATCCGAGTGGGTTTGGGTCCAGCCGAGTGGGTTTGGGTCTAGCCGAGTGGGTTTGGGTCTAGCCGAGTGGGTTTGTGTCTAGCGGAGTGGGTTTGGGTCTCGCGGAGTGGGTTTGGTTCTAGCGGAGTTGGTTTATGTCTTGCCGAGTGGGTTTGGGTCTAGCCGAGTGGGTTTGGGTCTATCCGAGTGGGTTTGGGTCCAGCCGAGTGGGTTTGGGTCTAGCCGAGTGGGTTTGGGTCCAGCCGTGTGGGTTTGGGTCCAGCCGAGTGGGTTTGGGTCTAAGGGAGTGATTTTGGGTGTAGCCGAGTGGGTCAGGGTCTAGCCGAGTGGGTTTGGGTCTAGCCGAGTGGGTTTGGGTCAAGCCGAGTGGGTTTGGGTCGAGCCGAGTGGGTTTGGGTCTAGCCGCGTGGGTTTGGGTCTAGCCGAGTGGGTTTGGGTCTAGCCGAGTGGGTTTGGGTCTAGCCGAGTGGGTTTGGGTCTAGCGGAGTGGGTTTGGGTCTAGACGAGTGGGTTTGGGTCTAGCTGAGTGGGTTTGGGTCTAGCCGAGTGGGTTTGGGTCTAGCCGAGTGCGTTTGGGTCTAGTGGATTGTGTTTGGGTCTAGCCGAGTGGGTTTGGGTCTAGCGGAGTGGGTTTGGGTCTAGCCGAGTGGGTTTGGGTCTAGCCGAGTGGGTTTGGGTCTAGCCGAGTGGGTTTCGGTCTAGCCGAGTGGGTTTGGGAGTAGCCGAGTGGGTTTGGCTCTAGCGGAGTGGGTTTGAGTCTAGCGGAGTGGGTTTGGGTCTAGCGTATAGTGGGTTTGGGCCTAGCTGAGTGGGTTTGGGCCTAGCCGAGTGGGTTTGGGTCTAGCCGAGTGGGTTTGGGTCTAGCCGAGTGGGTTTGGGTCTAGCCGAGTGGGTTTGGGTCTAGCCGAGTGGGTTTGGGCCTAGCGGAGTTGGTTTGGGTGTAGCCGAGTGGGTTTGGGTCGAGCCGAGTGGGTTTGGGTCTAGCCGCGTAGGTTTGGGTCTAGCCGAGTGGGTAATCATCTAGTCGAGTCGGTTTGGGTCGAGCCGAGTGTGTTTGGGTCTTGGCGAGTAGGTTTGGGTCTAGCCGAGTGGGTTTGGGTCTAGCCAAGTGGGTTTGGGTCTAGCCGAGTGGGTTTGGGTCCAGCCGTGTGGGTTTGGGTCCAGCCGAGTGGGTTTGGGTCTAGGGGAGTGATTTTGGGTGTAGCCGAGTGGGTCAGGGTCTAGCCGAGTGGGTTTGGGTGTAGCCGAGTGGGTTTGGGTCAAGCCGAGTGGGTTTGGGTCGAGCCGAGTGGGTTTGGGTCTAGCCGCGTGGGTTTGGGTCTAGCCGAGTGGGTTTGGGTCTAGCCGAGTGGGTTTGGGTCTAGCCTAGTGGGTTTGGGTCTAGCGGAGTGGGTTTGGGTCTAGCCGAGTGGGTTTGGGTCTATCTGAGTGGGTTTGGGTCTAGCCGAGTGCGTTTGGGTCTAGCCGAGTGCGTTTGGGTCTAGCCTAGTGGGTTTTGGTCTAGCCGTGTGGGTTTGGGTCTAGCCGAGTGGGTTTGGGTATAGCGGAGTGGGTTTGCGTCTAGCGGAGTGGGTTTGGGTCTAGCGGAGTGTGTTTGGGTCTAGCCGAATGGGTTTGGGTCTAGCCAAGTGGGTTTGGGTGTAGCGGAGTGGATTTGGGTCTAGCGGAGTGGGTTTGTGTCTAGCCGAGTGGGTTTGGGTCAAGCTGAGTGGGTTTGGGTCTAGCCGAGTGGGTTTGGGTCTAGCCGACTGTGTTTGGGTCTAGCCGAGTGGGTTTGGGTCTAGCCGAGTGGGTTTGAGTCTAGCCGAGTGGATTTGGATCTACCCGAGTGGGTTTGGGGCTAGCCGAGTGGGTTTGGGTCTAGCCGAGTGGGTTTGGGTCTAGCCGAGTGGGTTTGTGTCTAGCCGAGTGGGTTTGGGTCTAGTGGAGTGGGTTTGGGTCTAGCCGAGAGGGTTTGGGTCTAGCGGAGTGGGTTTGGGTCTAGCGGAGTGGGTTTGGGTCTAGCGGAGTGGGTTTGGGTCTAGCGGAGTGGGGTTGGGTCTAGCCGAGTGGGTTTGGGTCTAGCCGAGTGGGTTTGGGTCTAGCCGAGTGGGTTTGGGCCAAGCGGAGTGGGTTTGGGTGTAGCCGATTGGGTTTGGGTCTAGCCGAGTTGGTTTGGGTCGAGCCGAGTGGGTTTGGGTCTAGCCGCGTGGGTTTGGGTCTAGCCGAGTGGGTAATCGTCTAGTCGAGTCGGTTTGGGTCGAGCCGAGTGGGTTTGGGTCTTGCCGAGTGGGTTTGGGTCTAGCCGAGTGGGTTTGGGTCTAGCCGAGTGGGTTTTGTTCTATCCATTGGGTTTGGGTCCAGCCGAGTGGGTTTGGGTCTTGCCGAGTGGGTTTGTGTCTAGCGGAGTCGGTTTGGGTCTAGCGGAGTGGGTTTGGGTCTAGCGGAGTGGGTTTGGGTCTAGCCGAGTGTGTTTGGGTCTCGCCGAGTGGGTTTGGGTCTATCCGAGTGGGTTTGGGTCCAGCCGAGTGGGTTTGCGTCCAGCCGAGTGGGTTTGGGTCCAGCCGTGTGGGTTTGGGTCCAGCCGAGTGGGTTTGGGTCTAGTGGAGTGATTTTGGGTGTAGCCGAGTGGGTCAGGGTCTAGCCGAGTGGGTTTGGGTCTAGCCGAGTGGGTTTGGGTCAAGCCGAGTGGGTTTCGGTCGAGCCGAGTGGGTTTGGGTCTAGCCGCGTGGGTTTGGGTCTGGCCGAGTGGGTAATCGTCTAGTCGAGTTGGTTTGGGTCGAGCCGAGTGGGTTTGGGTCTTGCCGAGTGGGTTTGGGTCAAGCCGAGTGGGTTTGTGTCTAGCGGAGTGGGTTTGGGTCTCGCGGAGTGGGTTTGGTTCTAGCGGAGTGGGTTTGGGTCTAGCCGAGTGGGTTTGGGTCTAGCCGAGTGGGTTTGGGTCTATCCGAGTGGGTTTGGGTCCAGCCGAGTGGGTTTGGGTCTAGCCGAGTGGGTTTGGGTCCAGCCGTGTGGGTTTGGGTCCAGCCGAGTGGGTTTGGGTCTAGGGGAGTGATTTTGGGTGTAGCCGAGTGGGTCAGGGTCTAGCCGAGTGGGTTTGGGTCTAGCCGAGTGGGTTTGGGTCAAGCCGAGTGGGTTTGGGTCGAGCCGAGTGGGTTTGGGTCTAGCCGCGTGGGTTTGGGTCTAGCCGAGTGGGTTTGGGTCTAGCCGAGTGGGTTTGGGTCTAGCCGAGTGGGTTTGGGTCTAGCAAAGTGGGTTTGGGTCTAGCCGAGTGGGTTTGGGTCTAGCTGAGTGGGTTTGGGTCTAGCCGAGTGGGTTTGGGTCTAGCCGAGTGCGTTTGGGTCTAGCCTAGTGGGTTTCGGTCTAGCCGTGTGGGTTTGGGTCTAGCCGAGTGGGTTTGGGTATAGCAGAGTGGGTTTGCGTCTAGCGCAGTGGGTTTGGGTCTAGCGGAGTGTGTTTGGGTCTAGCCGAATTTGTTTGGGTCTAGCCGAGTGGGTTTGGGTGTAGCGGAGTGGATTTGGGTCTAGCGGAGTGGGTTTGTGTCTAGCCGAGTGGGTTTGGGTCAAGCTGAGTGGGTTTGGGTCTAGCCGAGTGGGTTTGGGTCTAGCCGACTGTGTTTGGGTCTAGCCGAGTGGGTTTGGGTCTAGCCGAGTGGGTTTGAGTCTAGCCGAGTGGATTTGGATCTCCCCGAGTGGGTTTGGGGCTAGCCGAGTGGGTTTGGGTCTAGCCGAGTGGGTTTGGGTCTAGCCGAGTGCGTTTGGGTCTAGTGGATTGTGTTTGGGTCTAGCCGAGTGGGTTTGGGTCTAGCGGAGTGGGTTTGGGTCTAGCCGAGTGGGTTTGGGTCTAGCCGAGTGGGTTTGGGTCTAGCCGAGTGGGTTTCGGTCTAGCCGAGTGGGTTTGGGAGTAGCCGAGTGGGTTTGGCTCTAGCGGAGTGGGTTTGAGTCTAGCGGAGTGGGTTTGGGTCTAGCGGAGTGGGTTTGGGCCTAGCTGAGTGGGTTTGGGCCTAGCCGAGTGGGTTTGGGTCTAGCCGAGTGGGTTTGGGTCTAGCCGAGTGGGTTTGGGTCTAGCCGAGTGGGTTTGGGTCTAGCCGAGTGGGTTTGGGCCTAGCGGAGTTGGTTTGGG
The DNA here is from genome assembly GCA_963514005.1 of Raja brachyura. The sequence goes on along the minus strand of OY740819.1, from coordinate 5,977,345 downwards.
TGTAGCCGAGTGGGTTTGGGTCGAGCCGAGTGGGTTTGGGTCTAGCCGCGTAGGTTTGGGTCTAGCCGAGTGGGTAATCATCTAGTCGAGTCGGTTTGGGTCGAGCCGAGTGTGTTTGGGTCTTGCCGAGTAGGTTTGGGTCTAGCCGAGTGGGTTTGGGTCTAGCCAAGTGGGTTTGGGTCTAGCCGAGTGGGTTTGGGTCCAGCCGTGTGGGTTTGGGTCCAGCCGAGTGGGTTTGGGTCTAGGGGAGTGATTTTGGGTGTAGCCGAGTGGGTCAGGGTCTAGCCGAGTGGGTTTGGGTCTAGCCGAGTGGGTTTGGGTCAAGCCGAGTGGGTTTGGGTCGAGCCGAGTGGGTTTGGGTCTAGCCGCGTGGGTTTGGGTCTAGCCGAGTGGGTTTGGGTCTAGCCGAGTGGGTTTGGGTCTAGCCTAGTGGGTTTGGGTCTAGCGGAGTGGGTTTGGGTCTAGCCGAGTGGGTTTGGGTCTATCTGAGTGGGTTTGGGTCTAGCCGAGTGGGTTTGGGTCTAGCCGAGTGCGTTTGGGTCTAGCCTAGTGGGTTTTGGTCTAGCCGTGTGGGTTTGGGTCTAGCCGAGTGGGTTTGGGTATAGCGGAGTGGGTTTGCGTCTAGCGGAGTGGGTTTGGGTCTAGCGGAGTGTGTTTGGGTCTAGCCGAATGGGTTTGGGTCTAGCCGAGTGGGTTTGGGTGTAGCGGAGTGGATTTGGGTCTAGCGGAGTGGGTTTGTGTCTAGCCGAGTGGGTTTGGGTCAAGCTGAGTGGGTTTGGGTCTAGCCGAGTGGGTTTGGGTCTAGCCGACTGTGTTTGGGTCTAGCCGAGTGGGTTTGGGTCTAGCCGAGTGGGTTTGAGTCTAGCCGAGTGGATTTGGATCTACCCGAGTGGGTTTGGGGCTAGCCGAGTGGGTTTGGGTCTAGCCGAGTGGGTTTGGGTCTAGCCGAGTGGGTTTGTGTCTAGCCGAGTGGGTTTGGGTCTAGTGGAGTGGGTTTGGGTCTAGCCGCGAGGGTTTGGGTCTAGCGGAGTGGGTTTGGGTCTAGCGGAGTGGGTTTGGGTCTAGCGGAGTGGGTTTGGGTCTAGCGGAGTGGGGTTGGGTCTAGCCGAGTGGGTTTGGGTCTAGCCGAGTGGGTTTGGGTCAAGCCGAGTGGGTTTGGGCCAAGCGGAGTGGGTTTGGGTGTAGCCGATTGGGTTTGGGTCTAGCCGAGTTGGTTTGGGTCGAGCCGAGTGGGTTTGGGTCTAGCCGCGTGGGTTTGGGTCTAGCCGAGTGGGTAATCGTCTAGTCGAGTCGGTTTGGGTCGAGCCGAGTGGGTTTGGGTCTTGCCGAGTGGGTTTGGGTCTAGCCGAGTGGGTTTGGGTCTAGACGAGTGGGTTTTGTTCTATCCATTGGGTTTGGGTCCAGCCGAGTGGGTTTGGGTCTAGCCGAGTGGGTTTGGGTCCAGCCGTGTGGGTTTGGGTCCAGCCGAGTGGGTTTGGGTCTAGGGGAGTGATTTTGGGTGTAGCCGAGTGGGTCAGGGTCTAGCCGAGTGGGTTTGGGTCTAGCCGAGTGGGTTTGGGTCAAGCCGAGTGGGTTTGGGTCGAGCCGAGTGGGTTTGGGTCTAGCCGCGTGGGTTTGGGTCTAGCCGAGTGGGTTTGGGTCTAGCCGAGTGGGTTTGGGTCTAGCCGAGTGGGTTTGGGTCTAGCAAAGTGGGTTTGGGTCTAGCCGAGTGGGTTTGGGTCTAGCTGAGTGGGTTTGGGTCTAGCCGAGTGGGTTTGGGTCTAGCCGAGTGCGTTTGGGTCTAGCCTAGTGGGTTTCGGTCTAGCCGTGTGGGTTTGGGTCTAGCCGAGTGGGTTTGGGTATAGCGGAGTGGGTTTGCGTCTAGCGGAGTGGGTTTGGGTCTAGCGGAGTGTGTTTGGGTCTAGCCGAATTTGTTTGGGTCTAGCCGAGTGGGTTTGGGTGTAGCGGAGTGGATTTGGGTCTAGCGGAGTGGGTTTGTGTCTAGCCGAGTGGGTTTGGGTCAAGCTGAGTGGGTTTGGGTCTAGCCGAGTGGGTTTGGGTCTAGCCGACTGTGTTTGGGTCTAGCCGAGTGGGTTTGGGTCTAGCCGAGTGGGTTTGAGTCTAGCCGAGTGGATTTGGATCTCCCCGAGTGGGTTTGGGGCTAGCCGAGTGGGTTTGGGTCTAGCCGAGTGGGTTTGGGTCTAGCCGAGTGGGTTTGTGTCTAGCCGAGTGGGTTTGGGTCTAGACGAGTGGGTTTGGGTCTAGCTGAGTGGGTTTGGGTCTAGCCGAGTGGGTTTGGGTCTAGCCGAGTGCGTTTGGGTCTAGTGGATTGTGTTTGGGTCTAGCCGAGTGGGTTTGGGTCTAGCGGAGTGGGTTTGGGTCTAGCCGAGTGGGTTTGGGTCTAGCCGAGTGGGTTTGGGTCTAGCCGAGTGGGTTTCGGTCTAGCCGAGTGGGTTTGGGAGTAGCCGAGTGGGTTTGGCTCTAGCGGAGTGGGTTTGAGTCTAGCGGAGTGGGTTTGGGTCTAGCGGAGTGGGTTTGGGCCTAGCTGAGTGGGTTTGGGCCTAGCCGAGTGGGTTTGGGTCTAGCCGAGTGGGTTTGGGTCTAGCCGAGTGGGTTTGGGTCTAGCTGAGTGGGTTTGGGTCTAGCCGAGTGGGTTTGGGCCTAGCGGAGTTGGTTTGGGTGTAGCCGAGTGGGTTTGGGTCGAGCCGAGTGGGTTTGGGTCTAGCCGCGTAGGTTTGCGTCTAGCCGAGTGGGTAATCATCTAGTCGAGTCGGTTTGGGTCGAGCCGAGTGTGTGTGGGTCTTGCCGAGTAGGTTTGGGTCTAGCCGAGTGGGTTTGGGTCTAGCCAAGTGGGTTTGGGTCTAGCCGAGTGGGTTTGGGTCCAGCCGTGTGGGTTTGGGTCCAGCCGAGTGGGTTTGGGTCTAGGGGAGTGATTTTGGGTGTAGCCGAGTGGGTCAGGGTCTAGCCGAGTGGGTTTGGGTCTAGCCGAGTGGGTTTGGGTCAAGCCAAGTGGGTTTGGGTCGAGCCGAGTGGGTTTGGGTCTAGCCGCGTGGGTTTGGGTCTAGCCGAGTGGGTTTGGGTCTAGCCGAGTGGGTTTGGGTCTAGCCTAGTGGGTTTGGGTCTAGCGGAGTGGGTTTGGGTCTAGCCGAGTGGGTTTGGGTCTATCTGAGTGGGTTTGGGTCTAGCCGAGTGGGTTTGGGTCCAGCCGAGTGCGTTTGGGTCTAGCCTAGTGGGTTTTGGTCTAGCCGTGTGGGTTTGGGTCTAGCCGAGTGGGTTTGGGTATAGCGGAGTGGGTTTGCGTCTAGCGGAGTGGGTTTGGGTCTAGCGGAGTGTGTTTGGGTCTAGCCGAATGGGTTTGGGTCTAGCCGAGTGGGTTTGGGTGTAGCGGAGTGGATTTGGGTCTAGCGGAGTGGGTTTGTGTCTAGCCGAGTGGGTTTGGGTCAAGCTGAGTGGGTTTGGGTCTAGCCGAGTGGGTTTGGGTCTAGCCGAATGTGTTTGGGTCTAGCCGAGTGGGTTTGGGTCTAGCCGAGTGGGTTTGAGTCTAGCCGAGTGGATTTGGATCTACCCGAGTGGGTTTGGGGCTAGCCGAGTGGGTTTGGGTCTAGCCGAGTGGGTTTGGGTCTAGCCGAATGGGTTTGTGTCTAGCCGAGTGGGTTTGGGTCTCGTGGAGTGGGTTTGAGTCTAGCCGAGAGGGTTTGGGTCTAGCGGAGTGGGTTTGGGTCTAGCGGAGTGGGTTTGGGTCTAGCGGAGTGGGTTTGGGTCTAGCGGAGTGGGGTTGGGTCTAGCCGAGTGGGTTTGGGTCTAGCCGAGTGGGTTTGGGTCTAGCCGAGTGGGTTTGGGCCAAGCGGAGTGGGTTTGGGTGTAGCCGATTGGGTTTGGGTCTAGCCGAGTTGGTTTGGGTCGAGCCGAGTGGGTTTGGGTCTAGCCGCGTGGGTTTGGGTCTAGCCGAGTGGGTAATCGTCTAGTCGAGTCGGTTTGGGTCGAGCCGAGTGGGTTTGGGTCTTGCCGAGTGGGTTTGGGTCTAGCCGAGTGGGTTTGGGTCTAGCCGAGTGGGTTTTGTTCTATCCATTGGGTTTGGGTCCAGCCGAGTGGGTTTGGGTCTAGCCGAGTGGGTTTGTGTCTAGCGGAGTCGGTTTGGGTCTAGCGGAGTGGGTTTGGGTCTAGCGGAGTGGGTTTGGGTCCAGCCGAGTGGGTTTGCGTCCAGCCGAGTGGGTTTGGGTCCAGCCGTGTGGGTTTGGGTCCAGCCGAGTGGGTTTGGGTCTAGTGGAGTGATTTTGGGTGTAGCCGAGTGGGTCAGGGTCTAGCCGAGTGGGTTTGGGTCTAGCCGAGTGGGTTTGGGTCAAGCCGAGTGGGTTTCGGTCGAGCCGAGTGGGTTTGGGTCTAGCCGCGTGGGTTTGGGTCTGGCCGAGTGGGTAATCGTCTAGTCGAGTTGGTTTGGGTCGAGCCGAGTGGGTTTGGGTCTTGCGAGTGGGTTTGGGTCAAGCCGAGTGGGTTTGTGTCTAGCGGAGTGGGTTTGGGTCTCGCGGAGTGGGTTTGGTTCTAGCGGAGTGGGTTTGGGTCTAGCCGAGTGGGTTTGGGTCTAGCCGAGTGGGTTTGGGTCTATCCGAGTGGGTTTGGGTCCAGCCGAGTGGGTTTGGGTCTAGCCGAGTGGGTTTGGGTCCAGCCGTGTAGGTTTGGGTCCAGCCGAGTGGGTTTGGGTCTAGGGGAGTGATTTTGGGTGTAGCCGAGTGGGTCAGGGTCTAGCCGAGTGGGTTTGGGTCTAGCCGAGTGGGTTTGGGTCAAGCCGAGTGGGTTTGGGTCGAGCCGAGTGGGTTTGGGTCTAGCCGCGTGGGTTTGGGTCTAGCCGAGTGGGTTTGGGTCTAGCCGAGTGGGTTTGGGTCTAGCCGAGTGGGTTTGGGTCTAGCAAAGTGGGTTTGGGTCTAGCCGAGTGGGTTTGGGTCTAGCTGAGTGGGTTTGGTTCTAGCCGAGTGGGTTTGGGTCTAGCCGAGTGCGTTTGGGTCTAGCCTAGTGGGTTTCGGTCTAGCCGTGTGGGTTTGGGTCTAGCCGAGTGGGTTTGGGTATAGCGGAGTGGGTTTGCGTCTAGCGGAGTGGGTTTGGGTCTAGCGGAGTGTGTTTGGGTCTAGCCGAATTTGTTTGGGTCTAGCCGAGTGGGTTTGGGTGTAGCGGAGTGGATTTGGGTCTAGCGGAGTGGGTTTGTGTCTAGCCGAGTGGGTTTGGGTCAAGCTGAGTGGGTTTGGGTCTAGCCGAGTGGGTTTGGGTCTAGCCGACTGTGTTTGGGTCTAGCCGAGTGGGTTTGGGTCTAGCCGAGTGGGTTTGAGTCTAGCCGAGTGGATTTGGATCTCCCCGAGTGGGTTTGGGGCTAGCCGAGTGGGTTTGGGTCTAGCCGAGTGGGTTTGGGTCTAGCCGAGTGGGTTTGTGTCTAGCCGAGTGGGTTTGGGTCTAGTGGAGTGGGTTTGGGTCTAGCCGAGAGGGTTTGGGTCTAGCGGAGTGGGTTTGGGTCTAGCGGAGTGGGTTTGGGTCTAGCGGAGTGGGTTTGGGTCTAGCGGAGTGGGGTTGGGTCTAGCCGAGTGGGTTTGGGTCTAGCCGAGTGGGTTTGGGTCTAGCCGAGTGGGTTTGGGTCTAGCCGAGTGGGTTTGGGCCAAGCGGAGTGGGTTTGGGTGTAGCCGATTGGGTTTGGGTCTAGCCGAGTTGGTTTGGGTCGAGCCGAGTGGGTTTGGGTCTAGCCGCGTGGGTTTGGGTCTAGCCGAGTGGGTAATCGTCTAGTCGGGTCGGTTTGGGTCGAGCCGTGTGGGTTTGGGTCTTGCCGAGTGGGTTTGGGTCGAGCCGAGTGGGTTTGGGTCTAGCCGAGTGGGTTTTGTTCTATCCATTGGGTTTGGGTCCAGCCGAGTGGGTTTGGGTCTAGCCGAGTGGGTTTGTGTCTAGCGGAGTGGGTTTGGGTCTAGCGGAGTGGGTTTGGGTCTAGCGGAGTGGGTTTGGGTCTAGCCGAGTGTGTTTGGTCTCGCCGAGTGGGTTTGGGTCTATCCGAGTGGGTTTGGGTCCAGCCGAGTGGGTTTGCGTCCAGCCGAGTGGGTTTGGGTCCAGCCGTGTGGGTTTGGGTCCAGCCGAGTGGGTTTGGGTCTAGTGGAGTGATTTTGGGTGTAGCCGAGTGGGTCAGGGTCTAGCCGAGTGGGTTTGGGTCTAGCCGAGTGGGTTTGGGTCAAGCCGAGTGGGTTTGGGTCGAGCCGAGTGGGTTTGGGTCTAGCCGAGTGGGTAATCGTCTAGTCGAGTTGGTTTGGGTCGAGCCGAGTGGGTTTGGGTCTTGCCGAGTGGGTTTGGGTCTAGCCGGGTGGGTTTGGGTCTAGCCGAGTGGGTTTTTGTCTATCCGAGTGGGTTTGGGTCCAGCCGAGTGGGTTTGGGTCTATGCTAGTGGGTTTGTGTCTTGCCGAGTGTGTTTGGGTCTAGCGGAGTGGGTTTGGGTCTAGCCGAGTGGGTTTGGGTCTAGCCGAGTGGGTTTGGGTCTTGCCGAGTGGGTTTGGGTCTAGCCGATTGGGTTTGGGTCTAGCCGAGTGGGTTTGGGTCCAGCCGAGTGGGTTTGGGTCCAGCCGAGTGGGTTTGGGTCCAGCTGAGTGGGTTTGGTTCTAGCCGAGTGGGTTTGTGGCTAGACGAGTCCGTTTGGATCTAGCCGAGTGGGTTTGGGACTAGCCGAGTGGGGTTGGGTCTAGCCGAGTGGGTTTGGTTCAAGCCAAGTGGGTTTGGGTCTAGCCCAGTGGGTTTGGGTCTAGCGGAGTGGGTTTGGGTCTAGCCGAGTGGGTTTGGGTCTAGCTAAGTGGGTTGGGGTGAAGCCGAGTGGGTTTGTGTCTGGCGGAGTGGGTTTGGGTGTAGCCGAGTGGGTTTGGGTCCAGCCGAGTGGGTTTGGGTCTGGCCGAGTGGGTTTGGGTCTAGCCGAGTGGGTTTGGGTCTAGCCGAGTGGGTTTGGGTCCAGCGGAGTGGGTTTGGGTCTAGCGGATTGGGTTTGGGTCTAGCCGAGTTGGTTTGGGCCTAGCCGAGTGGGTTTGGGTCTAGCCGAGTGGGTTTGGGTCTAGCCGAGTGGGTTTGGGTCTAGCCGAGTGGGTTTGGGTCTAGTGGAGTGGGTTTGCATGTAGCCGAGTGGGTTAGGGTCTAGCCGAGTGGGTTTGGGTCTAGCCGGGTGGGTTTGGGTCCAGCCGAGTGGGTTTGGGTCTAGCCGAGTGTGTTTGGGTCTGGCGGTGTGGGTATGGGTGTGGCCGAGTGGGTTTGGATCTAGCCGAGTGGGTTTGGGTTGAGCCGAGTGGGTTTGGGTCTAGCCGCGTGGTTTTGGGTCTAGCCGAGTGGGTAATCATCTAGCCCAGTCGGTTTGCGTCTAGCCGAGTGGGTTTGGGACTTGCCGAGTGGGTTTGAGTCTAGCCGAGTGGGTTTGGGTCTAGCGGAGTGGGTTTGGGTGTAGTCGAGTGGGTTTGGGTCTAGCCGAGTGGGTTTGGGTCTAGCCGAATCGGTTTCGGTCTGTCCGAGATGGTTTGTGTCTAGCCGAGTGGGTTTGGGTCTGGCCGAGTGGGTTTGGGTTTAGCCGAGTGGGTTTGGATCTAGCCGAGTGGGTTTGGGTCTATCCGAGTGGGTTTGGGTCTAGCCGAATCGGTTTCGGTCTATCCGAGAGGGTTTGTGTTTAGCCGAGGGGGTTTGGGTCTAGCCGAGTGGGTTTGTGTCTAGCCAAGTGGGTTTGGGTCTACCCGAGTCGGTTTGGGTGTAGCCGAGTGGGTTTGGGTCTAGCCGAGTGGGTTTGGGTGTAGCCGAGTGGCTTTTGGTCTAGCCGAGTGGGTTTGGGTCTAGCCGAGTGGGTTTGGGTCTAGCCGAGTGGGTTTTGGTCTTGCCGAGTGGGTTTGGGTCCAGCCGAGTGGGTTTGGGTCTATGCGAGTGGGTTTGTGTCTTGCCGAGTGTGTTTGGGTCTAGCGGAGTGGGTTTGGGTCTAGCGGAGTGGGTTTGGGTCTAGCCGAGTGGGTTTGGGTCTTGCCGAGTGGGTTTGGGTCTAGCCGATTGGGTTTGGGACTAGCCGAGTGGGTTTGGGTCTAGCCGAGTGGGTTTGGGTCTAGCCGAGTGGGTTTGGGTCTAGCTGAGTGGGTTTGGTTCTAGCCGAGTGGGTTTGTGTCTAGACGAGTCCGTTTGGATCTGGCCGAGTGGGTTTGGGACTAGCCGAGTGGGGTTGGGTCTAGCCGAGTGGGTTTGGTTCTAGCCAAGTGGGTTTGGGTCTAGCCCAGTGGGTTTGGGTCTAGCAGAGTGGGTTTGGGTCTAGCCGAGTGGGTTTGGGTCTAGCCAAGTGGGTTGGGGTGAAGCCGAGTGGGTTTGTGTCTGGCGGAGTGGGTTTGGGTGTAGCCGAGTGGGTTTGGGTCCAGCCGAGTGGGTTTGGGTCTGGCCGAGTGGGTTTGGGTCTAGCCGAGTGGGTTTGGGTGTAGCCGAGTGGGTTTGGGTCCAGCGGAGTGGGTTTGGGTCTAGCGGATTGGGTTTGGGTCTAGCCGAGTTGGTTTGGGTCCAGCCGAGTGGGTTTGGGTCTAGCCGAGTGGGTTTGGGTCTAGCCGAGTGGGTTTGGGTCTAGCCGAGTGGGTTTGGGTCTAGTGGAGTGGGTTTGCATGTAGCCGAGTGGGTTAGGGTCTAGCCGAGTGGGTTTGGGTCTAGCCGAGTGGGTTTGGGTCCAGCCGAGTGGGTTTGGGTCTAGCCGAGTGGGTTTGGGTCTGGCGGTGTGGGTATGGGTGTAGCCGAGTGGGTTTGGATCTAGCCGAGTGGGTTTGGGTTGAGCCGAGTGGGTTTGGGTCTAGCCGCGTGGTTTTGGGTCTAGCCGAGTGGGTAATCATCTAGCCGAGTCGGTTTGCGTCTAGCCGAGTGGGTTTGGGTCTTGCCGAGTGGGTTTGAGTCTAGCCGAGTGGGTTTGGGTCTAGCCGAGTGGGTTTGGGTCTAGCGGAGTGGGTTTGGGTGTAGCCGAGTGGGTTTGGATCTAGCCGAGTGGGTTTGGGTCTAGCCGAATCGGTTTCGGTCTATCCGAGAGGGTTTGTGTCTCGCCGAGTGGGTTTGGGTCTAGCCGAGTGGGTTTGGGTTTAGCCGAGTGGGTTTGGATCTAGATGAGTGGGTTTGGGTCTATCCGAGTAGGTTTGGGTCTAGCCGAATCGGTTTCGGTCTATCCGAGTAGGTTTGTGTTTAGCCGAGGGGGTTTGGGTCTAGCCGAGTGGGTTTGTGTCTAGCCAAGTGGGTTTGGGTCTACCCGAGTCGGTTTGGGTGTAGCCGAGTGGGTTTGGGTCTAGCCGAGTGGGTTTGGGTGTAGCCGAGTGGCTTTTGGTCTAGCCGAGTGGGTTTGGGTCTAGCCGAGTGGGTTTGGGTCTAGCCGAGTGGCTTTGGGTCGAGCCGAGTGGGTTTGGGTCTAGCCGAGTGGGTTTGGGTCTGGCCGAGTGGGTTGGGGTCTAGCCGAGTGGGTTTGGGTCTAGCCGAGTGGGGTTGGGTGTAGCAGAGTGGGTTTGTGTCTAGCCAAGTGGGTTTGGGTCTAGCCGAGTGGGTTTGGGTGCAGCCGAGTGGGTTTGGGTCCAGCCGAGTGGGTTTGGGTCTAGCCCAGTGGGTTTGGGTCTAGCCGAGTGGGTTTGGGTCTAGCCGAGAGGGTTTGGGTCTAGCCGAGTGGGTTGGGGTCTAGCCGAGTGGGTTTGGGTCTAACCGAGTGGGTTTGGGTGTATCCGAGTGGGTTTGGGTCTAGCTCAGTGGGTTTGGGTCTAGCCGAGTGGGTTTGGGTCTATCCGAGTGGGTTTGGGTCTTGCCGAGTGGGTTTGGGTCTAGCGGAGTGTGTTTGGGTCTAGCGGAGTGGGTTTGGGTCTAGCCGAGTGGGTTTGGGTCTAGCGGAGTGGGTTTGGGTCCAGCCGAGTGGGTTTGCGTCCAGCCGAGTGGGTTTGGGTCCAGCCGTGTGGGTTTGGGTCCAGCCGAGTGGGTTTGGGTCTAGTGGAGTGATTTTGGGTGTAGCCGAGTGGGTCAGGGTCTAGCCGAGTGGGTTTGGGTCTAGCCGAGTCGGTTTGGGTCAAGCCGAGTGGGTTTCGGTCGAGCCGAGTGGGTTTGGGTCTAGCCGCGTGGGTTTGGGTCTGGCCGAGTGGGTAATCGTCTAGTCGAGTTGGTTTGGGTCGAGCCGAGTGGGTTTGGGTCTTGCGAGTGGGTTTGGGTCAAGCCGAGTGGGTTTGTGTCTAGCGGAGTGGGTTTGGGTCTCGCGGAGTGGGTTTGGTTCTAGCGGAGTGGGTTTGGGTCTAGCCGAGTGGGTTTGGGTCTAGCCGAGTGGGTTTGGGTCTATCCGAGTGGGTTTGGGTCCAGCCGAGTGGGTTTGGGTCTAGCCGAGTGGGTTTGGGTCCAGCCGTGTAGGTTTGGGTCCAGCCGAGTGGGTTTGGGTCTAGGGGAGTGATTTTGGGTGTAGCCGAGTGGGTCAGGGTCTAGCCGAGTGGGTTTGGGTCTAGCCGAGTGGGTTTGGGTCAAGCCGAGTGGGTTTGGGTCGAGCCGAGTGGGTTTGGGTCTAGCCGCGTGGGTTTGGGTCTAGCCGAGTGGGTTTGGGTCTAGCCGAGTGGGTTTGGGTCTAGCCGAGTGGGTTTGGGTCTAGCAAAGTGGGTTTGGGTCTAGCCGAGTGGGTTTGGGTCTAGCTGAGTGGGTTTGGTTCTAGCCGAGTGGGTTTGGGTCTAGCCGAGTGCGTTTGGGTCTAGCCTAGTGGGTTTCGGTCTAGCCGTGTGGGTTTGGGTCTAGCCGAGTGGGTTTGGGTATAGCGGAGTGGGTTTGCGTCTAGCGGAGTGGGTTTGGGTCTAGCGGAGTGTGTTTGGGTCTAGCCGAATTTGTTTGGGTCTAGCCGAGTGGGTTTGGGTGTAGCGGAGTGGATTTGGGTCTAGCGGAGTGGGTTTGTGTCTAGCCGAGTGGGTTTGGGTCAAGCTGAGTGGGTTTGGGTCTAGCCGAGTGGGTTTGGGTCTAGCCGACTGTGTTTGGGTCTAGCCGAGTGGGTTTGGGTCTAGCCGAGTGGGTTTGAGTCTAGCCGAGTGGATTTGGATCTCCCCGAGTGGGTTTGGGGCTAGCCGAGTGGGTTTGGGTCTAGCCGAGTGGGTTTGGGTCTAGCCGAGTGGGTTTGTGTCTAGCCGAGTGGGTTTGGGTCTAGTGGAGTGGGTTTGGGTCTAGCCGAGAGGGTTTGGGTCTAGCGGAGTGGGTTTGGGTCTAGCGGAGTGGGTTTGGGTCTAGCGGAGTGGGTTTGGGTCTAGCGGAGTGGGGTTGGGTCTAGCCGAGTGGGTTTGGGTCTAGCCGAGTGGGTTTGGGTCTAGCCGAGTGGGTTTGGGTCTAGCCGAGTGGGTTTGGGCCAAGCGGAGTGGGTTTGGGTGTAGCCGATTGGGTTTGGGTCTAGCCGAGTTGGTTTGGGTCGAGCCGAGTGGGTTTGGGTCTAGCCGCGTGGGTTTGGGTCTAGCCGAGTGGGTAATCGTCTAGTCGGGTCGGTTTGGGTCGAGCCGTGTGGGTTTGGGTCTTGCCGAGTGGGTTTGGGTCGAGCCGAGTGGGTTTGGGTCTAGCCGAGTGGGTTTTGTTCTATCCATTGGGTTTGGGTCCAGCCGAGTGGGTTTGGGTCTAGCCGAGTGGGTTTGTGTCTAGCGGAGTGGGTTTGGGTCTAGCGGAGTGGGTTTGGGTCTAGCGGAGTGGGTTTGGGTCTAGCCGAGTGTGTTTGGTCTCGCCGAGTGGGTTTGGGTCTATCCGAGTGGGTTTGGGTCCAGCCGAGTGGGTTTGCGTCCAGCCGAGTGGGTTTGGGTCCAGCCGTGTGGGTTTGGGTCCAGCCGAGTGGGTTTGGGTCTAGTGGAGTGATTTTGGGTGTAGCCGAGTGGGTCAGGGTCTAGCCGAGTGGGTTTGGGTCTAGCCGAGTGGGTTTGGGTCAAGCCGAGTGGGTTTGGGTCGAGCCGAGTGGGTTTGGGTCTAGCCGAGTGGGTAATCGTCTAGTCGAGTTGGTTTGGGTCGAGCCGAGTGGGTTTGGGTCTTGCCGAGTGGGTTTGGGTCTAGCCGGGTGGGTTTGGGTCTAGCCGAGTGGGTTTTTGTCTATCCGAGTGGGTTTGGGTCCAGCCGAGTGGGTTTGGGTCTATGCTAGTGGGTTTGTGTCTTGCCGAGTGTGTTTGGGTCTAGCGGAGTGGGTTTGGGTCTAGCCGAGTGGGTTTGGGTCTAGCCGAGTGGGTTTGGGTCTTGCCGAGTGGGTTTGGGTCTAGCCGATTGGGTTTGGGTCTAGCCGAGTGGGTTTGGGTCCAGCCGAGTGGGTTTGGGTCCAGCCGAGTGGGTTTGGGTCCAGCTGAGTGGGTTTGGTTCTAGCCGAGTGGGTTTGTGGCTAGACGAGTCCGTTTGGATCTAGCCGAGTGGGTTTGGGACTAGCCGAGTGGGGTTGGGTCTAGCCGAGTGGGTTTGGTTCAAGCCAAGTGGGTTTGGGTCTAGCCCAGTGGGTTTGGGTCTAGCGGAGTGGGTTTGGGTCTAGCCGAGTGGGTTTGGGTCTAGCTAAGTGGGTTGGGGTGAAGCCGAGTGGGTTTGTGTCTGGCGGAGTGGGTTTGGGTGTAGCCGAGTGGGTTTGGGTCCAGCCGAGTGGGTTTGGGTCTGGCCGAGTGGGTTTGGGTCTAGCCGAGTGGGTTTGGGTCTAGCCGAGTGGGTTTGGGTCCAGCGGAGTGGGTTTGGGTCTAGCGGATTGGGTTTGGGTCTAGCCGAGTTGGTTTGGGCCTAGCCGAGTGGGTTTGGGTCTAGCCGAGTGGGTTTGGGTCTAGCCGAGTGGGTTTGGGTCTAGCCGAGTGGGTTTGGGTCTAGTGGAGTGGGTTTGCATGTAGCCGAGTGGGTTAGGGTCTAGCCGAGTGGGTTTGGGTCTAGCCGGGTGGGTTTGGGTCCAGCCGAGTGGGTTTGGGTCTAGCCGAGTGTGTTTGGGTCTGGCGGTGTGGGTATGGGTGTGGCCGAGTGGGTTTGGATCTAGCCGAGTGGGTTTGGGTTGAGCCGAGTGGGTTTGGGTCTAGCCGCGTGGTTTTGGGTCTAGCCGAGTGGGTAATCATCTAGCCCAGTCGGTTTGCGTCTAGCCGAGTGGGTTTGGGACTTGCCGAGTGGGTTTGAGTCTAGCCGAGTGGGTTTGGGTCTAGCGGAGTGGGTTTGGGTGTAGTCGAGTGGGTTTGGGTCTAGCCGAGTGGGTTTGGGTCTAGCCGAATCGGTTTCGGTCTGTCCGAGATGGTTTGTGTCTAGCCGAGTGGGTTTGGGTCTGGCCGAGTGGGTTTGGGTTTAGCCGAGTGGGTTTGGATCTAGCCGAGTGGGTTTGGGTCTATCCGAGTGGGTTTGGGTCTAGCCGAATCGGTTTCGGTCTATCCGAGAGGGTTTGTGTTTAGCCGAGGGGGTTTGGGTCTAGCCGAGTGGGTTTGTGTCTAGCCAAGTGGGTTTGGGTCTACCCGAGTCGGTTTGGGTGTAGCCGAGTGGGTTTGGGTCTAGCCGAGTGGGTTTGGGTGTAGCCGAGTGGCTTTTGGTCTAGCCGAGTGGGTTTGGGTCTAGCCGAGTGGGTTTGGGTCTAGCCGAGTGGGTTTTGGTCTTGCCGAGTGGGTTTGGGTCCAGCCGAGTGGGTTTGGGTCTATGCGAGTGGGTTTGTGTCTTGCCGAGTGTGTTTGGGTCTAGCGGAGTGGGTTTGGGTCTAGCGGAGTGGGTTTGGGTCTAGCCGAGTGGGTTTGGGTCTTGCCGAGTGGGTTTGGGTCTAGCCGATTGGGTTTGGGACTAGCCGAGTGGGTTTGGGTCTAGCCGAGTGGGTTTGGGTCTAGCCGAGTGGGTTTGGGTCTAGCTGAGTGGGTTTGGTTCTAGCCGAGTGGGTTTGTGTCTAGACGAGTCCGTTTGGATCTGGCCGAGTGGGTTTGGGACTAGCCGAGTGGGGTTGGGTCTAGCCGAGTGGGTTTGGTTCTAGCCAAGTGGGTTTGGGTCTAGCCCAGTGGGTTTGGGTCTAGCAGAGTGGGTTTGGGTCTAGCCGAGTGGGTTTGGGTCTAGCCAAGTGGGTTGGGGTGAAGCCGAGTGGGTTTGTGTCTGGCGGAGTGGGTTTGGGTGTAGCCGAGTGGGTTTGGGTCCAGCCGAGTGGGTTTGGGTCTGGCCGAGTGGGTTTGGGTCTAGCCGAGTGGGTTTGGGTGTAGCCGAGTGGGTTTGGGTCCAGCGGAGTGGGTTTGGGTCTAGCGGATTGGGTTTGGGTCTAGCCGAGTTGGTTTGGGTCCAGCCGAGTGGGTTTGGGTCTAGCCGAGTGGGTTTGGGTCTAGCCGAGTGGGTTTGGGTCTAGCCGAGTGGGTTTGGGTCTAGTGGAGTGGGTTTGCATGTAGCCGAGTGGGTTAGGGTCTAGCCGAGTGGGTTTGGGTCTAGCCGAGTGGGTTTGGGTCCAGCCGAGTGGGTTTGGGTCTAGCCGAGTGGGTTTGGGTCTGGCGGTGTGGGTATGGGTGTAGCCGAGTGGGTTTGGATCTAGCCGAGTGGGTTTGGGTTGAGCCGAGTGGGTTTGGGTCTAGCCGCGTGGTTTTGGGTCTAGCCGAGTGGGTAATCATCTAGCCGAGTCGGTTTGCGTCTAGCCGAGTGGGTTTGGGTCTTGCCGAGTGGGTTTGAGTCTAGCCGAGTGGGTTTGGGTCTAGCCGAGTGGGTTTGGGTCTAGCGGAGTGGGTTTGGGTGTAGCCGAGTGGGTTTGGATCTAGCCGAGTGGGTTTGGGTCTAGCCGAATCGGTTTCGGTCTATCCGAGAGGGTTTGTGTCTCGCCGAGTGGGTTTGGGTCTAGCCGAGTGGGTTTGGGTTTAGCCGAGTGGGTTTGGATCTAGATGAGTGGGTTTGGGTCTATCCGAGTAGGTTTGGGTCTAGCCGAATCGGTTTCGGTCTATCCGAGTAGGTTTGTGTTTAGCCGAGGGGGTTTGGGTCTAGCCGAGTGGGTTTGTGTCTAGCCAAGTGGGTTTGGGTCTACCCGAGTCGGTTTGGGTGTAGCCGAGTGGGTTTGGGTCTAGCCGAGTGGGTTTGGGTGTAGCCGAGTGGCTTTTGGTCTAGCCGAGTGGGTTTGGGTCTAGCCGAGTGGGTTTGGGTCTAGCCGAGTGGCTTTGGGTCGAGCCGAGTGGGTTTGGGTCTAGCCGAGTGGGTTTGGGTCTGGCCGAGTGGGTTGGGGTCTAGCCGAGTGGGTTTGGGTCTAGCCGAGTGGGGTTGGGTGTAGCAGAGTGGGTTTGTGTCTAGCCAAGTGGGTTTGGGTCTAGCCGAGTGGGTTTGGGTGCAGCCGAGTGGGTTTGGGTCCAGCCGAGTGGGTTTGGGTCTAGCCCAGTGGGTTTGGGTCTAGCCGAGTGGGTTTGGGTCTAGCCGAGAGGGTTTGGGTCTAGCCGAGTGGGTTGGGGTCTAGCCGAGTGGGTTTGGGTCTAACCGAGTGGGTTTGGGTGTATCCGAGTGGGTTTGGGTCTAGCTCAGTGGGTTTGGGTCTAGCCGAGTGGGTTTGGGTCTATCCGAGTGGGTTTGGGTCTTGCCGAGTGGGTTTGGGTCTAGCGGAGTGGGTTTGGGTCTAGCGGAGTGGGTTTGGGTCTAGCCGAGTGGGTTTGGGTCTTGCCGAGTGGGTTTGGGTCTAGCCGATTGGGTTTGGGACTAGCCGAGTGGGTTTGGGTCTAGCCGAGTGGGTTTGGGTCTAGCCGAGTGGGTTTGGGTCTAGCTGAGTGGGTTTGGTTCTAGCCGAGTGGGTTTGTGTCTAGACGAGTCCGTTTGGATCTAGCCGAGTGGGTTTGGGACTAGCCGAGTGGGGTTGGGTCTGGCCGAGTGGGTTTGGTTCTAGCCAAGTGGGTTTGGGTCTAGCCCAGTGGGTTTGGGTCTAGCAGAGTGGGTTTGGGTCTAGCCGAGTGGGTTTGGGTCTAGCCAAGTGGGTTGGGGTGAAGCCGAGTGGGTTTGTGTCTGGCGGAGTGGGTTTGGGTGTAGCCGAGTGGGTTTGGGTCCAGCCGAGTGGGTTTGGGTCTGGCCGAGTGGGTTTGGGTCTAGCCGAGTGGGTTTGGGTCTAGCCCAGTGGGTTTGGGTCTAGCCGAGTGGGTTTGGGTCTAGTGGAGTGGGTTTGCATGTAGCCGAGTGGGTTAGGGTCTAGCCGAGTGGGTTTGGGTCTAGCCGAGTGGGTTTGGGTCCAGCCGAGTGGGTTTGGGTCTAGCCGAGTGGGTTTGGGTCTGGCGGTGTGGGTATGGGTGTAGCCGAGTGGGTTTGGATCTAGCCGAGTGGGTTTGGGTTGAGCCGAGTGGGTTTGGGTCTAGCCGCGTGGTTTTGGGTCTAGCCGAGTGGGTAATCATCTAGCCGAGTCGGTTTGCGTCTAGCCGAGTGGGTTTGGGTCTTGCCGAGTGGGTTTGAGTCTAGCCGAGTGGGTTTGGGTCTAGCCGAGTGGGTTTGGGTCTAGCGGAGTGGGTTTGGGTGTAGCCGAGTGGGTTTGGATCTAGCCGAGTGGGTTTGGGTCTAGCCGAATCGGTTTCGGTCTATCCGAGAGGGTTTGTGTCTCGCCGAGTGGGTTTGGGTCTAGCCGAGTGGGTTTGGGTTTAGCCGAATGGGTTTGGATCTAGATGAGTGGGTTTGGGTCTATCCGAGTAGGTTTGGGTCTAGCCGAATCGGTTTCGGTCTATCCGAGTAGGTTTGTGTTTAGCCGAGGGGGTTTGGGTCTAGCCGAGTGGGTTTGTGTCTAGCCAAGTGGGTTTGGGTCTACCCGAGTCGGTTTGGGTGTAGCCGAGTGGGTTTGGGTCTAGCCGAGTGGGTTTGGGTGTAGCCGAGTGGCTTTTGGTCTAGCCGAGTGGGTTTGGGTCTAGCCGAGTGGGTTTGGGTCTAGCCGAGTGGCTTTGGGTCGAGCCGAGTGGGTTTGGGTCTAGCCGAGTGGGTTTGGGTCTGGCCGAGTGGGTTGGGGTCTAGCCGAGTGGGTTTGGGTCTAGCCGAGTGGGGTTGGGTGTAGCAGAGTGGGTTTGTGTCTAGCCAAGTGGGTTTGGGTCTAGCCGAGTGGGTTTGGGTGCAGCCGAGTGGGTTTGGGTCCAGCCGAGTGGGTTTGGGTCTAGCCCAGTGGGTTTGGGTCTAGCCGAGTGGGTTTGGGTCTAGCCGAGAGGGTTTGGGTCTAGCCGAGTGGGTTGGGGTCTAGCCGAGTGGGTTTGGGTCTAACCGAGTGGGTTTGGGTGTATCCGAGTGGGTTTGGGTCTAGCTCAGTGGGTTTGGGTCTAGCCGAGTGGGTTTGGGTCTATCCGAGTGGGTTTGGGTCTTGCCGAGTGGGTTTGGGTCTAGCGGAGTGGGTTTGGGTCTAGCGGAGTGGGTTTGGGTCTAGCCGAGTGGGTTTGGGTCTTGCCGAGTGGGTTTGGGTCTAGCCGATTGGGTTTGGGACTAGCCGAGTGGGTTTGGGTCTAGCCGAGTGGGTTTGGGTCTAGCCGAGTGGGTTTGGGTCTAGCTGAGTGGGTTTGGTTCTAGCCGAGTGGGTTTGTGTCTAGACGAGTCCGTTTGGATCTAGCCGAGTGGGTTTGGGACTAGCCGAGTGGGGTTGGGTCTGGCCGAGTGGGTTTGGTTCTAGCCAAGTGGGTTTGGGTCTAGCCCAGTGGGTTTGGGTCTAGCAGAGTGGGTTTGGGTCTAGCCGAGTGGGTTTGGGTCTAGCCAAGTGGGTTGGGGTGAAGCCGAGTGGGTTTGTGTCTGGCGGAGTGGGTTTGGGTGTAGCCGAGTGGGTTTGGGTCCAGCCGAGTGGGTTTGGGTCTGGCCGAGTGGGTTTGGGTCTAGCCGAGTGGGTTTGGGTCTAGCCCAGTGGGTTTGGGTCTAGCAGAGTGGGTTTGGGTCTAGCCGAGTGGGTTTGGGTCTAGCCAAGTGGGTTGGGGTGAAGCCGAGTGGGTTTGTGTCTGGCGGAGTGGGTTTGGGTGTAGCCGAGTGGGTTTGGGTCCAGCCGAGTGGGTTTGGGTCTGGCCGAGTGGGTTTGGGTCTAGCCGAGTGGGTTTGGGTGTAGCCGAGTGGGTTTGGGTCCAGCGGAGAGGGTTTGGGTCTAGCGGATTGGGTTTGGGTCTAGCCGAGTTGGTTTGGGTCCAGCCGAGTGGGTTTGGGTCTAGCCGAGTGGGTTTGGGTCTAGCCGAGTGGGTTTGGGTCTAGCCGAGTGGGTTTGGGTCTAGTGGAGTGGGTTTGCATGTAGCCGAGTGGGTTAGGGTCTAGCCGAGTGGGTTTGGGTCTAGCCGAGTGGGTTTGGGTCCAGCCGAGTGGGTTTGGGTCTAGCCGAGTGGGTTTGGGTCTGGCGGTGTGGGTATGGGTGTAGCCGAGTGGGTTTGGATCTAGCCGAGTGGGTTTGGGTTGAGCCGAGTGGGTTTGGGTGTAGCCGAGTGGGTTTGGATCTAGCCGAGTGGGTTTGGGTCTAGCCGAATCGGTTTCGGTCTATCCGAGAGGGTTTGTGTCTCGCCGAGTGGGTTTGGGTCTAGCCGAGTGGGTTTGGGTTTAGCCGAGTGGGTTTGGATCTAGACGAGTGGGTTTGGGTCTATCCGAGTAGGTTTGGGTCTAGCCGAATCGGTTTCGGTCTATCCGAGTAGGTTTGTGTTTAGCCGAGGGGGTTTGGGTCTAGCCGAGTGGGTTTGTGTCTAGCCAAGTGGGTTTGGGTCTACCCGAGTCGGTTTGGGTGTAGCCGAGTGGGTTTGGGTCTAGCCGAGTGGGTTTGGGTGTAGCCGAGTGGCTTTTGGTCTAGCCGAGTGGGTTTGGGTCTAGCCGAGTGGGTTTGGGTCTAGCCGAGTGGCTTTGGGTCGAGCCGAGTGGGTTTGGGTCTAGCCGAGTGGGTTTGGGTCTGGCCCAGTGGGTTTGGGTCTAGCCGAGTGGGTTTGGGTCTAGCCGAGAGGGTTTGGGTCTAGCCGAGTGGGTTGGGGTCTAGCCGAGTGGGTTTGGGTCTAACCGAGTGGGTTTGGGTGTATCCGAGTGGGTTTGGGTCTAGCTCAGTGGGTTTGGGTCTAGCCGAGTGGGTTTGGGTCTATCCGAGTGGGTTTGGGTCTTGCCGAGTGGGTTTGGGTCTAGCGGAGTGGGTTTGGGTCTAGCGGAGTGGGTTTGGGTCTAGCCGAGTGGGTTTGGGTCTTGCCGAGTGGGTTTGGGTCTAGCCGATTGGGTTTGGGACTAGCCGAGTGGGTTTGGGTCTAGCCGAGTGGGTTTGGGTCTAGCCGAGTGGGTTTGGGTCTAGCTGAGTGGGTTTGGTTCTAGCCGAGTGGGTTTGTGTCTAGACGAGTCCGTTTGGATCTAGCCGAGTGGGTTTGGGACTAGCCGAGTGGGGTTGGGTCTGGCCGAGTGGGTTTGGTTCTAGCCAAGTGGGTTTGGGTCTAGCCCAGTGGGTTTGGGTCTAGCAGAGTGGGTTTGGGTCTAGCCGAGTGGGTTTGGGTCTAGCCAAGTGGGTTGGGGTGAAGCCGAGTGGGTTTGTGTCTGGCGGAGTGGGTTTGGGTGTAGCCGAGTGGGTTTGGGTCCAGCCGAGTGGGTTTGGGTCTGGCCGAGTGGGTTTGGGTCTAGCCGAGTGGGTTTGGGTGTAGCCGAGTGGGTTTGGGTCCAGCGGAGAGGGTTTGGGTCTAGCGGATTGGGTTTGGGTCTAGCCGAGTTGGTTTGGGTCCAGCCGAGTGGGTTTGGGTCTAGCCGAGTGGGTTTGGGTCTAGCCGAGTGGGTTTGGGTCTAGCCGAGTGGGTTTGGGTCTAGTGGAGTGGGTTTGCATGTAGCCGAGTGGGTTAGGGTCTAGCCGAGTGGGTTTGGGTCTAGCCGAGTGGGTTTGGGTCCAGCCGAGTGGGTTTGGGTCTAGCCGAGTGGGTTTGGGTCTGGCGGTGTGGGTATGGGTGTAGCCGAGTGGGTTTGGATCTAGCCGAGTGGGTTTGGGTTGAGCCGAGTGGGTTTGGGTCTAGCCGCGTGGGTTTGGGTCTAGCCGAGTTGGTAATCATCTAGCCGAGTCGGTTTGGGTCTAGCCGAGTGGGTTTTGGTCTTGCCGAGTGGGTTTGGGTCCAGCCGAGTGGGTTTGGGTCTTGCCGAGCGGGTTTGGGTCTAGCCGAGTGGGTTTGGGTCTAGCTGAGTGGGTTTGGTTCTAGCCGAGTGGGTTTGTGTCTAGACGAGTCCGTTTGGATCTACCCGAGTGGGTTTGGGACTAGCCGAGTGGGGTTGGGTCTAGCCGAGTGGGTTTGGTTCTAGCCAAGTGGGTTTGGGTCTAGCCCAGTGGGTTTGGGTCTAGCGGAGTGGGTTTGGGTCTAGCCGAGTGGGTTTGGGTCTAGCCAAGTGGGTTGGGGTGAAGCCGAGTGGGTTTGTCTCTGGCGGAGTGGGTTTGGGTGTAGCCGAGTGGGTTTGGGTCCAGCCGAGTGGGTTTGGGTCTGGCCGAGTGGGTTTGGGACTAGCCGAGTGGGTTTGGGTCTAGCCGAGTGGGTTTGGGTCCAGCGGAGTGGGTTTGGGTCTAGCGGATTGGGTTTGGGTCTAGCCGAGTTGGTTTGGGTCTAGCCGAGTGGGTTTGGGTCTAGCCGAGTGGGTTTGGGTCTAGCCGAGTGGGTTTGGGTCTAGCCGAGTGGGTTTGGGTCTAGTGGAGTGGGTTTGCATGTAGCCGAGTGGGTTAGGGTCTAGCCGAGTGGGTTTGGGTCTAGCCGAGTGGGTTTGGGTCCAGCCGAGTGGGTTTGGGTCTAGCCGAGTGGGTTTGGGTCTGGCGGTGTGGGTATGGGTGTAGCCGAGTGGGTTTGGATCTAGCCGAGTGGGTTTGGGTTGAGGCGAGTGGGTTTGGGTCTAGCCACATGGTTTTGGGTCTAGCCGAGTGGGTAATCATCTAGCCAAGTCGGTTTGCGTCTAGCCGAGTGGGTTTGGGTCTTGCCGAGTGGGTTTGAGTCTAGCCGAGTGGGTTTGGGTCTAGCCGAGTGGGTTTGGGTCTAGCGGAGTGGGTTTGGGTGTAGCCGAGTGGGTTTGGGTCTAGCCGAGTGGGTTTGGGTCTAGCCGAATCGGTTTCGGTCTATCCGAGAGGGTTTCTGTCTAGCCGAGTGGGTTTGGGTCTAGCCGAGTGGGTTTGGGTTTAGCCGAGTGGGTTTGGATCTAGCCGAGTGGGTTTGGGTCTATCCGAGTGGGTTTGGGTCTAGCCGAATCGGTTTCGGTCTATCCGAGAGGGTTTGTGTTTAGCCGAGGGGGTTTGGGTCTAGCCGAGTGGGTTTGTGTCTAGCCAAGTGGGTTTGGGTCTACCCAAGTCGGTTTGGGTGTAGCCGAGTGGGTTTGGGTCTAGCCGAGTGGGTTTGGGTGTAGCCGAGTGGCTTTTGGTCTAGCCGAGTGGGTTTGGGTCTAGCCGAGTGGGTTTGGGTCTAGCCGAGTGGCTTTGGGTCTAGCCGAGTGGGTTTGGGTCTAGCCTAGTGGGTTTGGGTCTAGCCGAGTGGGTTGGGGTCTAGCCGAGTGGGTTTGGGTCTAGCCGAGTGGGTTTGGGTCTAGCCGAGTGGGTTTGTGTATAGCCAAGTGGGTTTGGGTCTAGCCGAGTGGGTTTGGGTGTAGCCGAGTGGGTTTGCGTCTAGCCGAGTGGGTTTGGGTCTAGCCGAGTGGGTTTGGGTCTAGCCGAGTGGGTTTGGGTCTGGCCGAGTGGGTTGGGGTCTAGCCGAGTGGGTTTGGGTCTAGCCGAGTGGGTTTGGGTGTAGCCGAGTGGGTTTGTGTCCAGCCAAGTGGGTTTGGGTCTAGCCGAGTGGGTTTGGGTGCAGCCGAGTGGGTTTGGGTCTAGCCGAGTGGGTTTGGGTCTAGCCCAGTGGGTTTGGGTCTAGCCGATTGGGTTTGGGTCTAGCCGAGAGGGTTTGGGTCTAGCCGAGTGGGTTGGGGTCTAGCCGAGTGGGTTTGGGTCTAACCGAGTGGGTTTGGGTGTATCCGAGTGGGTTTGGGTCTAGCTCAGTGGGTTTGGGTCTAGCCGAGTGGGTTTGGGTCTAGCCGAGTGGGTTTGGGTCTTGCCGAGTGGGTTTGGGTCTAGCCGAGTGGGTTTGGGTCTAGCGGAATGGGTTTTGGTCTAGCCGAGTGGGTTTGAGTGGAGCCGAGTGGGTTTGGGTCTAGCCGCGTGGGTTTGGGTCTAGCCGAGTGGGTAATCATCTAGCCGAGTCGGTTTGGGTCTAGCCGAGTGGGTTTTGGTCTTGCCGAGTGGGTTTGGGTCCAGCCGAGTGGGTTTGGGTCTATGCGAGTGGGTTTGTGTCTTGCCGAGTGTGTTTGGGTCTAGCGGAGTGGGTTTGGGTCTAGCGGAGTGGGTTTGGGTCTAGCCGAGTGGGTTTGGGTCTTGCCGAGTGGGTTTGGGTCTAGCGGAGTGGGTTTGGGTCTAGCCGAGTGGGTTTGGGTCTAGCCAAGTGGGTTGGGGTGAAGCCGAGTGGGTTTGTGTCTGGCGGAGTGGGTTTGGGTGTAGCCGAGTGGGTTTGGGTCCAGCCGAGTTGGTTTGGGTCTGGCCGAGTGGGTTTGGGTCTAGCCGAGTGGGTTTGGGTCTAGCCGAGTGGGTTTGGGTCCAGCGGAATGGGTTTGGGTCTAGCGGATTGGGTTTGGGTCTAGCCGAGTTGGTTTGGGTCTAGCCGAGTGGGTTTGGGTCTAGCCGAGTGGGTTTGGGTCTAGCCGAGTGGGTTTGGGTCTAGCCGAGTGGGTTTGGGTCTAGTGGAGTGGGTTTGCATGTAGCCGAGTGGGTTAGGGTCTAGCCGAGTGGGTTTGGGTCTAGCCGAGTGGGTTTGGGTCCAGCCGAGTGGGTTTGGGTCTAGCCGAGTGGGTTTGGGTCTGGCGGTATGGGTATGGGTGTAGCCGAGTGGGTTTGGATCTAGCCGAGTGGGTTTGGGTTGAGCCGAGTGGGTTTGGGTCTAGCCGCATGGTTTTGGGTCTAGCCGAGTGGGTAATCATCTAGCCGAGTCGGTTTGCGTCTAGCCGTGTGGGTTTGGGTCTAGCCGAGTGGGTTTGGGTTTAGCCGAGTGGGTTTGGATCTAGCCGAGTGAGTTTGGGTCTATCCGAGAGGGTTTGTGTTTAGCCGAGGGGGTTTGGGTCCAGCCGAGTGGGTTTGTGTCTAGCCAAGTGGGTTTGGGTCTACCCGAGTCGGTTTGGGTATAGCCGAGTGCGTTTGGGTCTAGCCGAGTGGGTTTGGGTGTAGCCGAGTGGCTTTTGGTCTAGCCGAGTGGGTTTGGGTCTAGCCGAGTGGGTTTGGGTCTAGCCGAGTGGCTTTGGGTCTTGCCGAGTGGGTTTGGGTCTAGCCGAGTGGGTTTGGGTCTAGCCGAGTGGGTTGGGGTCTAGCCGAGTGGATTTGGGTCTAGCCGAGTGGGTTTGGGTGTAGCCGAGTGGGTTTGTGTATAGCCAAGTGGGTTTGGGTCTAGCCGAGTGGGTTTGGGTCTAGCCGAGTGGGTTTGGGTCTAGCCGAGTGGGTTTGGGTCTAGCCCAGTGGGTTTGGGTCTAGCCGAGTGGGTTTGGGTCTAGCCGAGAGGGTTTGGGTCTAGCCGAGTGGGTTGGGGTCTAGCCGAGTGGGTTTGGGTCTAACCGAGTGGGTTTGGGTGTAGCCGAGTGGGTTTGGGTCTAGCTCAGTGGGTTTGGGTCTAGCCGAGTGGGTTTGGGTCTAGACGAGTGGGTTTGGGTCTTGCCGAGTGGGTTTGGGTCTAGCCGAGTGGGTTTGGGTCTAGCGGAATGGGTTTTGGTCTAGCCGAGTGGGTTTGAGTTGAGCCGAGTGGGTTTGGGTCTAGCCGCGTGGGTTTGGGTCTAGCCGAGTGGGTAATCATCTAGCCGAGTCGGTTTGGGTCTAGCCGAGTGGGTTTTGGTCTTGCCGAGTGGGTTTGGGTCTAGCCGAGTGGGTTTGGGTCTAGCCGAGTGGGTTGGGGTCTAGCTGAGTGGGTTTGGGTCTAGCCGAGTGGGTTTGGGTGTAGCCGAGTGGGTTTGTGTCTAGCCAAGTGGGTTTGGGTCCAGCCGAGTGGGTTTGGGTGTAGCCGAGTGGGTTTGGGTCTAGCCGAGTGGGTTTGGGTCTAGCCGAGTGGGTTTGGGTCCAGCCGAGTGGGTTTGGGAAGAGCCGAGTGGGTTTGGGTCTGGCGGTGCGGGTATGGGTGTAGCCGAGTGGGTTTGGATCTAGCCGAGTGGGTTTGGGTTGAGCCGAGTGGGTTTGGGTCTAGCCACGTGGTTTTGGGTCTAGCCGAGTGGGTAATCATCTAGCCGAGTCGGTTTGGGTCTAGCCGAGTGGGTTTGGGTCTTGCCGAGTGGGTTTGGGTCTAGCCGAGTGGGTTTGGGTCTAGCCGAGTGGGTTTGGGTCTAGCGGAGTGGGTTTGGGTGTAGCCGAGTGGGTTTGGGTCTAGCCGAGTGGGTTTGGGTCTAGCCGAATCGGATTCAGTCTATCCGAGAGGGTTTGTGTCTAGCCGAGTGGGTTTGGGTCTAGCCGAGTGGGTTTGGGTCTAGCCGTGTGGGTTTGGGTCTAGCCGAGTGGGTTTGGGTCTATCCGAGTGGGTTTGGGTCTAGCCAAATCGGTTTCGGTCTATCCGAGAGGGTTTGTGTTTAGCCGAGGGGGTTTGGGTCTAGCCAAGTGGGTTTGTGTCTAGCCAAGTGGGTTTGGGTCTACCCGAGTCGGTTTGGGTGTAGCCGAGTGGGTTTGGGTCTAGCCGAGTGGGTTTGGGTGTAGCCGAGTGGCTTTGGGTCTAGCCGAGTGGGTTTGGGTCTAGACAAGTGGGTTTGGGTCTAGCTGAGTGGGTTTGGTTCTAGCCGAGTGGGTTTGTGTCTAGACGAGTCCGTTTGGATCTGGCCGAGTGGGTTTGAGACGAGCCGAGTGGGGTTGGGTCTAGCCGAGTGGGTTTTGTTCTAGCCAAGTGGGTTTGGGTCTAGCCCAGTGGGTTTGGGTCTAGCGGAGTGGGTTTGGGTCTAGCCGAGTGGGTTTAGGTCTAGCCAAGTGGGTTGGGGTGAAGCCGAGTGTGTTTGTGTCTGGCGGAGTGGGTTTGGGTGTAGCCGAGTGGGTTTGGGTCTAGCCGAGTGGGTTTGGGTCTGGCCGAGTGGGTTTGGGTCTAGCCGAGTGGGTTTGGGTCTAGCCGAGTGGGTTTGGGTCCAGCGGAGTGGGTTTGGGTCTAGCGGATTGGGTTTGGGTCTAGCCGAGTTGGTTTGGGTCTAGCCGAGTGGGTTTGGGTCTATCCGAGTGGGTTTGGGTCTAGCCGAGTGGGTTTGGGTCTAGCCGAGTGGGTTTGGGTCTTGCCGAGTGGGTTTATGTGTAGCCGAGTGGGTTTGGGTCTAGCCGAGTGGGTTTGGGTTGAGCCGAGTGGGTTTGGGTCTAGCCGCATGGTTTTGGGTCTAGCCGAGTGGGTAATCATCTAGCCGAGTCGGTTTGCGTCTAGCCGAGTGGGTTTGGGTCTTGCCGAGTGGGTTTGGGTCTAGCCGAGTGGGTTTGGGTGTAGCCGAGTGGGTTTGGGTCTAGCCGAGTGGGTTTGGGTCTAGCCGAATCGGTTTCGGTCTATCCGAGAGGGTTTGTGTCTAGCCGAGTGGGTTTGGGTCTAGCCGAGTGGGTTTGGGTTTAGCCGAGTGGGTTTGGGTCTAGCCGAGTGGGTTTGGGTCTAGCCGAGAGGGTTTGGGTCTAGCCGAGTGGGTTGGGGTCTAGCCGAGTGGGTTTGGGCCTAACCGAGTGGGTTTGGGTGTAGCCGAGTGGGTTTGGGTCTAGCTCAGTGGGTTTGGGTCTAGCCGAGTGGGTTTGGGTCTTGCCGAGTGGGTTTGGGTCTACCCGAGTGGGTTTGGGTCTAGCGCAATGGGTTTTGGTCTAGCCGAGTGGGTTTGAGTTGAGCCGAGTGGGTTTGGGTCTAGCCGCGTGGGTTTGGGTCTAGCCGAGTGGGTAATCATCTAGCCGAGTCGGTTTGGGTCTAGCCGAGTGGGTTTTGGTCCTGCCCAGTGGGTTTCGGTCTAGCCGAGTGGGTTTGGGTCTAGCCGAGTGGGTTGGGGTCTAGCTGAGTGGGTTTGGGTCTAGCCGAGTGGGTTTGGGTGTAGCCGAGTGGGTTTGTGTCTAGCCAAGTGGGTTTGGGTCCAGCCGAGTGGGTTTGGGTGTAGCCGAGTGGGTTTGGGTCTAGCCGAGTGGGTTTGGGTCTAGCCGAGTGGGTTTGTGTCCAGCCGAGTGGGTTTGGGTCTAGCCGAGTGGGTTTGGGTCTGGCGGTGTGGGTATGGGTGTAGCCGAGTGGGTTTGGATCTAGCCGAGTGGGTTTGGGTTGAGCCGAGTGGGTTTGGGTCTAGCCACGTGGTTTTGGGTCTAGCCGAGTGGGTAATCATCTAGCCGAGTCGGTTTGGGTCTAGCCGAGTGGGTTTGGGTCTTGCCGAGTGGGTTTGGGTCTAGCCGAGTGGGTTTGGGTGTAGCGGAGTGGGTTTGGGTCTAGCGGAGTGGGTTTGGGTGTAGCCGAGTGGGTTTGGATCTAGCCGAGTGGGTTTGGGTCTAGCCGAATCGGATTCAGTCTATCCGAGAGGGTTTGTGTCTAGCCGAGTGGGTTTGGGTCTAGCCGAGTGGGTTTGGGTCTAGCCGAGTGGGTTTGGGTCTAGCCGAGTGGGTTTGGGTCTATCCGAGTGGGTTTGGGTCTAGCCAAGTGGGTTTGTGTCTAGCCAAGTGGGTTTGGGTCTACCCGAGTCGGTTTGGGTGTAGCCGAGTGGGTTTGGGTCTAGCCGAGTGGGTTTGGGTGTAGCCGAGTGGCTTTGGGTCTAGCCGAGTGGGTTTGGGTCTAGACAAGTGGGTTTGGGTCTAGCTGAGTGGGTTTGGTTCTAGCCGAGTGGGTTTGTGTCTAGACGAGTCCGTTTGGATCTAGCCGAGTGGGTTTGGGACTAGCCGAGTGGGGTTGGGTCTAGCCGAGTGGGTTTTGTTCTAGCCAAGTGGGTTTGGGTCTAGCCCAGTGGGTTTGGGTCTAGCGGAGTGGGTTTGGGTCTAGCCGAGTGGGTTTGGGTCTAGCCAAGTGGGTTGGGGTGAAGCCGAGTGGGTTTGTGTCTGGCGGAGTGGGTTTGGGTGTAGCCGAGTGGGTTTGGGTCTAGCCTAGTGGGTTTGGGTCTGGCCGAGTGGGTTTGGGTCTAGCCGAGTGGGTTTGGGTCTAGCCGAGTGGGTTTGGGTCCAGCGGAGTGGGTTTGGGTCTAGCGGATTGGGTTTGGGTCTAGCCGAGTTGGTTTGGGTCTAGCCGAGTGGGTTTGGGTCTAGCCGAGTGGGTTTGGGTCTAGCCGAGTGGGTTTGGGTCTAGCCGAGTGGGTTTGGGTCTTGCCGAGTGGGTTTGGGTGTAGCCGAGTGGGTTTGGGTCTAGCCGAGTGGGTTTGGGTTGAGCCGAGTGGGTTTGGGTCTAGCCGCATGGTTTTGGGTCTAGCCGAGTGGGTAATCATCTAGCTGAGTCGGTTTGCGTCTAGCCGAGTGGGTTTGGGTCTTGCCGAGTGGGTTTGGGTCTAGCCGAGTGGGTTTGGGTGTAGCCGAGTGGGTTTGGGTCTAGCCGAGTGGGTTTGGGTCTAGCCGAATCGGTTTCGGTCTATCCGAGAGGGTTTGTGTCTAGCCGAGTGGGTTTGGGTCTAGCCGAGTGGGTTTGGGTTTAGCCGAGTGGGTTTGGGTCTAGCCGAGTGGGTTTGGGTCTAGCCGAGAGGGTTTGGGCCTAGCCGAGTGGGTTGGGGTCTAGCCGAGTGGGTTTGGGACTAACCGAGTGGGTTTGGGTGTAGCCGAGTGGGTTTGGGTCTAGCTCAGTGGGTTTGGGTCTAGCCGAGTGGGTTTGGGACTTGCCGAGTGGGTTTGGGTCTACCCGAGTGGGTTTGGGTCTAGCGCAATGGGTTTTGGTCTAGCCGAGTGGGTTTGAGTTGAGCCGAGTGGGTTTGGGTCTAGCTGCGTGGGTTTGGGTCTAGCCGAGTGGGTAATCATCTAGCCGAGTCGGTTTGGGTGTAGCCGAGTGGGTTTTGGTCTTGCCGAGTGGGTTTCGGTCTAGCCGAGTGGGTTTGGGTCTAGCCGAGTGGGTTGGGGTCTAGCTGAGTGGGTTTGGGTCTAGCCGAGTGGGTTTGGGTGTAGCCGAGTGGGTTTGTGTCTAGCCAAGTGGGTTTGGGTCCAGCCGAGTGGGTTTGGGTGTAGCCGAGTGGGTTTGGGTCTAGCCGAGTGGGTTTGGGTCTAGCCGAGTGGGTTTGGGTCCAGCCGAGTGGGTTTGGGTCTAGCCGAGTGGGTTTGGGTCTGGCGGTGTGGGTATGGGTGTAGCCGAGTGGGTTTGGATCTAGCCGAGTGGGTTTGGGTTGAGCCGAGTGGGTTTGGGTCTAGCCACGTGGTTTTGGGTCTAGCCGAGTGGGTAATCATCTAGCCGAGTCGGTTTGGGTCTAGCCGAGTGGGTTTGGGTCTTGCCGAGTGGGTTTGGGTCTAGCCGAGTAGGTTTGGGTCTAGCGGAGTGGGTTTGGGTCTAGCGGAGTGGGTTTGGGTGTAGCCGAGTGGGTTTGGGTCTAGCCGAGTGGGTTTGGGTCTAGCCGAATCGGATTCAGTCTATCCGAGAGGGTTTGTGTCTAGCCGAGTGGGTTTGGGTCTAGCCGATTGGGTTTGGGTCTAGCCGAGTGGGTTTGGGTCTAGCCGATTGGGTTTGGGTCTATCCGAGTGGGTTTGGGTCTAGCCGAATCGGTTTCGGTCTATCCGAGAGGGTTTGTGTTTAGCCGAGGGGGTTTGGGTCTAGCCGAGTGGGTTTGTGTCTAGCCAAGTGGGTTTGGGTCTACCCGAGTCAGTTTGGGTGTAGCCGAGTGGGTTTGGGTCTAGCCGAGTGGGTTTGGGTGTAGCCGAGTGGCTTTGGGTCTAGCCGATTGGGTTTGGGTCTTGCCGAGTGGGTTTGGGTCTAGCCGAGTGGGTTGGGGTCTAGCCGAGTGGGTTTGGGTCTAGCCGAGTGGGTTTGGGTGTAGCCGAGTGTGTTTGTGTCTAGCCAAGTGGGTTTGGGTCTAGCCGAGTGGGTTTGGGTGTAGCCGAGTGGGTTTGGGTCTAGCCGCGTGGGTTTGGGTCTAGCCGAGTGGGTTTGGGTCTAGCCGAGTGGGTTTGGGTCTAGCCGAGAGGGTTTGGGTCTAGCCGAGGGGGTTTGGGTCTAGCCGAGTGGGTTTGTGTCTAGCCAAGTGGGTTTGGGTCTACCCGAGTCGGTTTGGGTGTAGCCGAGTGGGTTTCGGTCTAGCCGAGTGGGTTTGGGTGTAGCCGAGTGGCTTTGGGTGTAGCCGAGTGGGTTTGGGTCTAGCCGAGTGGGTTTGGGTCTAGCCGAGTGGGTTGGGGTCTAGCCGAGTGGGTTTGGGTCTAGCCGAGTGGGTTTGGGTGTAGCCGAGTGGGTTTGTGTCTAGCCAAGTGGGTTTGGGTCTGGCCGAGTGGGTTTGGGTCTAGCCGAGTGGGTTTGGGTCTAGCCGAGTGGTTTTGGGTCTAGCTGAGAGGGTTTGATTCCAGCCGAGTGGGTTTGTGTCTAGACGAGTCCGTTTGGTTCCAGCCGAGTGGGTTTAGGACTAGCCGAGTGGGGTTGGGTCTAGCCGAGTGGGTTTGATTCTAGCCAAGTGGGTTTGGGTCTAGCCCAGTGGGTTTGGGTCTAGCGGAGTGGGTTTGGGTCTAGCCGAGTGGGTTTGGGTCTAGCCAAGTGGGATGGGTTGAAGCCGAGTGGGTTTGTGTCTGGCGGAGTGGGTTTGGGTGTGGCCGAGTGGGTTTGGGTCTAGCCGAGTGGGTTTGGGTCTGGCCGAGTGGGTTTGGGTCTAGCCGAGTGGGTTTGGGTCTAGCCGAGTGGGTTTGGGTCCAGCGGAGTGGGTTTGGGTCTAGCGGATTGGGTTTGGGTCCAGCCGAGTTGGTTTGGGTCTAGCCGAGTGGGTTTGGGTCTAGCCGAGTGGGTTTGGGTCTAGCCGAGTGGGTTTGTGTCTAGCCGAGTGGGTTTGGGTCTAGTGGAGTGGGTTTGCATGTAGCCGAGTGGGTTAGGGTCTAGCCGAGTGGGTTTGGGTCTAGCCGAGTGGGTTTGGGTCCAGCCGAGTAGGTTTGGGTCTAGCCGAGTGGGTTTGTGTCTGGCGGTGTGGGTATGGGTGTAGCCGAGTGGGTTTGGATCTAGCCGAGTGGGTTTGGGTTGAGCCGAGTGGGTTTGGGTCTAGCCGCGTGGTTTTGGGTCTAGCCGAGTGGGTTTGGGTTTAGCCGAGTGGGTTTGGGTCTAGCCGAGTGGGTTTGGGTCTATCCGAGTGGGTTTGGGTCTAGCCGAATCGGTTTCGGTCTATCCGAGAGGGTTTGTGTTTAGCCGAGGGGGTTTGGGTCAAGCCGAGTGGGTTTGTGTCTAGCCAAGTGGGTTTGGGTCCACCCGAGTCGGTTTGGGTGTAGCCGAGTGGGTTTGGGTCTAGCCGAGTGGGTTTGCGTCTAGCCGAGTGGGTTTGGGTCTAGCCGAGTGGGTTTGGGTCTAGCCGAGTGGGTTTGGGTCTAGCCGAGTGGCTTTGGGTCTAGCCGAGTGGGTTTGGGTCTAGCCGAGTGGGTTTGGGTCTAGCCGAGTGGGTTGGGGTCTAGCCGAGTGGGTTTGGGTCCAGCCGAGTGGGTTTGGGTCTAGCCGAGTGGGTTTGGGTGTAGCCGAGTGGGTTTGGGTCTAGCCGAGTGGGTTTGGGTCTAGCCGAGTGGGTTTGGGTCTAGCCGAGTGGGTTTGGGTCTAGCCGAGAGGGTTTGGGTCTAGCCGAGTGGGTTTGGGTCTAGCCGAGAGGGTTTGGGTCTAGCCGAGTGGGTTTGGGTCTAGCGGAATGGGTTTTGGTCTAGCCGAGTGGGTTTGGGTGTAGCCGAGTGGGTTTGGGTCTAGCTCAGTGGGTTTGGGTCTAGCCGAGTGGGTAATCATCTAGCCGAGTCGGTTTGGGTCTAGCCGAGTGGGTTTTGGTCTTGCCGAGTGGGTTTGGGTCTAGCCGAGTGGGTTTGGGTCTAGCCGAGTGGGTTGGGGTCTAGCTGAGTGGGTTTGGGGCTAGCCGAGTGGGTTTGGGTGTAGCCGAGTGGGTTTGTGTCTAGCCAAGTGGGTTTGGGTCTAGTCGAGTGGGTTTGGGTGTAGCCGAGTGGGTTTGGGTCTAGCCGAGTGGGTTTGGGTCTAGCCGAGTGGGTTTGGGTCCAGCCGAGTGGTTTTGGGTCTAGCCGAGTGGGTTTGGGTCTGGCGGTGTGGGTATGGGTGTAGCCGAGTGGGTTTGGATCCAGCCGAGTGGGTTTGGGTTGAGCCGAGTGGGTTTGGGTCTAGCCGCGTGGTTTTGGATCTAGCCGAGTGAGTAATCATCTAGCCGAGTGGGTTTGGGTCTAGCCGAGTGGGTTTGGGTCTTGCCGAGTGGGTTTGGGTCTAGCCGAGTGGGTTTGGGTCTGGCCGAGTGGGTTTGGGTCTGGCGGAGTGGGTTTGGGTGTAGCCGAGTGGGTTTGGGTCTAGCCGAGTGGGTTTCGGTCTAGCCAAATCGGTTTCAGTCTATCCGAGAGGGTTTGTGTCTAGCCGAGTGGGTTTGGGTCTAGCCGAGTGGGTTTGGGTCTAGCCGAGTGGGTTTGGGTCTAGCCGAGTGGGTTTGGGTCTATCCGAGTGGGTTTGGGTCTAGCCGAATCGGTTTTGGTCTATCCGAGAGGGTTTGTGTTTAGCCGAGGGGGTTTGGGTCTAGCCGAGTGGGTTTGTGTCTAGCCAAGTGGGTTTGGGTCTACCCGAGTCGGTTTGGGTGCAGCCGAGTGGGTTTGGGTCTAGCCGAGTGGGTTTGGGTGTAGCCGAGTGGCTTTGGGTCTAGCCGAGTGGGTTTGGGTCTAGCCGAGTGGGTTTGGGTCTAGCCGAGTGGGTTGGGGTCTAGCCGAGTGGGTTTGGGTCTAGCCGAGTGGGTTTGGGTGTAGCCGAGTGTGTTTGTGTCTAGCCAAGTGGTTTTGGGTCTAGCCGAGTGGGTTTGGGTGTAGCCGAGTGGGTTTGGGTCTAGCCGAGTGGGTTTGGGTCTGGCCGAGTAGGTTTGGGTCTAGCCGAGTGGGTTTGGGTCTAGCCGAGAGGGTTTGGGTCTAGCCGAGGGGGTTTGGGTCTAGCCGAGTGGGTTTGAGTCGAGCCAAGTGGGTTTGGGTCTACCCGAGTCGGTTTGGGTGTAGCCGAGTGGGTTTGGGTCTAGCCGAGTGGGTTTGGGTGTAGCCGAGTGGCTTTGGGTCTAGCCGAGTGGGTTTGGGTCTAGCCGAGTGGGTTTGGGTCTAGCCGAGTGGGTTGGGGTCTAGCCGAGTGGGTTTGGGTCTAGCCGAGTGGGTTTGGGTGTAGCCGAGTGGGTTTGTGTCTAGCCAAGTGGGTTTGGGTCTAGCCGAGTGGGTTTGGGTGTAGCCGAGTGGGTTTGGGTCTAGCCGAGTGGGTTTGGGTCTAGCCGAGTGGGTTTGGGTCTAGCCGAGTGGGTTTGGGTCTAGCCGAGAGGGTTTGGGTCCAGCCGAGTGGGTTGGGGTCTAGCCGAGTGGGTTTGGGTCTAACCGAGTGGGTTTGGGTGCAGCCGAGTGGGTTTGGGTCTAGCCGAGTGGGTTTGGGCCTAGCCGAGTGGGTTTGGGTCTAGCCGAGTGGGTTTGGGTCTAGCCGAGAGGGTTTGGATCTAGCCGAGTGGGTTGGGGTCTAGCCGAGTGGGTTTGGGTCTAACCGAGTGGGTTTGGGTGTAGCCGAGTGGGTTTGGGTCTAGCTCAGTGGGTTTGGGTCTAGCCGAGTGGGTTTGGGTCTAGCCGAGTGGGTTTGGGTCTTGCCGAGTGGGTCTGGGTCTAGCCGAGTGGGTTTGGGTCTAGCCGAGTGGGTTGGGGTCTAGCTGAGTGGGTTTGGGTCTATCCGAGAGGGTTTGTGTTTAGCCGAGGGGGTTTGGGTCTAGCCGAGTGGGTTTGTGTCTAGCCAAGTGGGTTTGGGTCTACCCGAGTCGGTTTCGGTGCAGCCGAGTGTGTGTGGGTCTAGCCGAGTGGGTTTGGGTGTAGCCGGGTGGCTTTGGGTCTAGCCGAGTGGGTTTGGGTCCAGCCGAGTGGGTTTGCGTCTAGCGGAATGGGTTTTGGTCTAGCCGAGTGGGTTTGGGTCCAGCCGAGTGGGTTTGCGTCTAGCCGAGTGGGTTTGGGTTGAGCCGAGTGGGTTTGGGTCTAGCCGCGTGGGTTTGGGTCTAGCCGAGTGGGTAATCATCTAGCCGAGTCGGTTTGGATCTAGCCGAGTGGGTTTTGGACTTGCCGAGTGGGTTTGGGTCTAGCCGAGTGGGTTTGGGTCTAGCCGAGTGGGTTGGGGTCTAGCTGAGTGGGTTTGGGTCTAGCCGAGTGGGTTTGGGTGTAGACGAGAGGGTTTGTGTCTGGCCAAGTGGGTTTGTGTCTAGCCAAGTGGGTTTGGGTCTAGCCGAGTGGGTAATCATCTAGCCGAGTCGGTTTGGATCTAGCCGAGTGGGTTTTGGACTTGCCGAGTGGGTTTGGGTCTAGCCGAGTGGGTTTGGGTCTAGCCGAGTGGGTTGGGGTCTAGCTGAGTGGGTTTGGGTCTAGCCGAGTGGGTTTGGGTGTAGACGAGAGGGTTTGTGTTTGGCCAAGTGGGTTTGTGTCTAGCCAAGTGGGTTTGGGTCTACCCGAGTCGGTTTGGGTGTAGCCGAGTGGGTTTGGGTCTAGCCGAGTGGGTTTGGGTGTAGCCGAGTGGCTTTGGGTCTAGCCGAGTGGGTTTGGGTCTAGCCGAGTGGGTTTGGGTCTAGCCGAGTGGGTTGGGGTCTAGCCGAGTGGGTTTGGGTCTAGCCGAGTGGGTTTGCGTGTAGCCGAGTGGGTTTGTGTCTAGCCAAGTGGGTTTGGGTCTAGCCGAGTGGGTTTGGGTGTAGCCGAGTGGGTTTGGGTCTAGCCGAGTGGGTTTGGGTCTAGCCGAGTGGGTTTGGGTCTAGCCGATTGGGTTTGGGTCTAGCCAAGAGGGTTTGGGTCTAGCCGAGTGGGTTGGGGTCTAGCCGAGTGGGTTTGGGTCTAACCGAGTGGGTTTGGGTGTAGCCGAGTGGGTTTGGGTCAGCTCAGTGGGTTTGGGTCTAGCCGAGTGGGTTTGGGTCTAGCCGAGTGGGTTTGGGTCTAGCCGAGTGGGTTGGGGTCTAGCCGAGTGGGTTTGGGTCTAGCCGAGTTGGTTTGGGTGTAGCCGAGTGGGTTTGGGTCTAGCCGAGTGGGTTTGGGTCTTGCCGAGTGGGTTTGGGTCTAGCCGAGTGGGTTTGGGTCTAGCGGAATGGGTTTTGGTCTAGCCGAGTGGGTTTGGGTCCAGCCGAGTGGGTTTGCGTCTAGCCGAGTGGGTTTGGGTTGAGCCGAGTGGGTTTGGGCTAGCCGCCTGCGTTTGGGTCTAGCCGAGTGGGTAATCATCTAGCCGAGTCGGTTTGGGTCTAGCCGAGTGGGTTTTGGTCTTGCCGAGTGG
Source organism: Raja brachyura (assembly GCA_963514005.1). The sequence continues at coordinate 5,943,182 of OY740819.1, read as the reverse complement.
GTTTGGGTCTAGCCGAGTGGGTTTGGGTCTAGCCGAGTGGGTTGGGGTCTAGCTGAGTGGGTTTGGGTCTATCCGAGAGGGTTTGTGTTTAGCCGAGGGGGTTTGGGTCTAGCCGAGTGGGTTTGTGTCTAGCCAAGTGGGTTTGGGTCTACCCGAGTCGGTTTGGGTGCTGCCGAGTGTGTGTGGGTCTAGCCGAGTGTGTTTGGGTGCAGCCGAGTGGCTTTGGGTCTAGCCGAGTGGGTTTGGGTCTAGCCGAGTGGGTTTGGGTCTAGCCGAGTGGGTTTGGGTCTAGCGGAATGGGTTTGGGGCTAGCCGAGTGGGTTTGGGTCCAGCCGAGTGGGTTTGCGTCTAGCCGAGTGGGTTTGGGTTGAGCCGAGGGGGTTTGGGTCTAGCTCAGTGGGTTTGGGTCTAGCCGAGTGGGTTTGGGTCTAGCTGAGTGGGTTTGGGTCCAGCCGAGTGGTTTTGGGTCTAGCCGAGTGGGTTTGGGTCTGGCGGTGTGGGTATGGGTGTAGCCGAGTGGGTTTGGATCCAGCCGAGTGGGTTTGGGTTGAGCCGAGTGGGTTTGGGTCTAGCCGCGTGGTTTTGGGTCTAGCCGAGTGAGTAATCATCTAGCCGAGTCGGTTTGGGTCTAGCCGAGTGGGTTTGGGTCTTGCCGAGTGGGTTTGGGTCTAGCCGAGTGGGTTTGGGTCTGGCCGAGTGGGTTTGGGTCTGGCGGAGTGGGTTTGGGTGTAGCCGAGTGGGTTTGGGTCTAGCCGAGTGGGTTTCGGTCTAGCCAAATCGGTTTCAGTCTATCCGAGAGGGTTTGTGTCTAGCCGAGTGGGTTTGGGTCTAGCCGAGTGGGTTTGGGTCTAGCCGAGTGGGTTTGGGTCTATCCGAGTGGGTTTGGGTCTAGCCGAATCGGTTTCGGTCTATCCGAGAGGGTTTGTGTTTAGCCGAGGGGGTTTGGGTCTAGCCGAGTGGGTTTGTGTCTAGCCAAGTGGGTTTGGGTCTACCCGAGTCGGTTTGGGTGCAGCCGAGTGGGTTTGGGTCTAGCCGAGTGGGTTTGGGTGTAGCCGAGTGGCTTTGGGTCTAGCCGAGTGGGTTTGGGTCTAGCCGAGTGGGTTTGGGTCTAGCCGAGTGGGTTGGGGTCTAGCCGAGTGGGTTTGGGTCTAGCCGAGTGGGTTTGGGTGTAGCCGAGTGTGTTTGGGTCTAGCCGAGTGGGTTTGGGTCCAGCCGAGTGGTTTTGGGTCTAGCCGAGTGGGTTTGGGTCTGGCGGTGTGGGTATGGGTGTAGCCGAGTGGGTTTGGATCCAGCCGAGTGGGTTTGGGTTGAGCCGAGTGGGTTTGGGTCTAGCCGCGTGGTTTTGGGTCTAGCCGAGTGAGTAATCATCTAGCCGAGTCGGTTTGGGTCTAGCCGAGTGGGTTTGGGTCTTGCCGAGTGGGTTTGGGTCTAGCCGAGTGGGTTTGGGTCTGGCCGAGTGGGTTTGGGTCTGGCGGAGTGGGTTTGGGTGTAGCCGAGTGGGTTTGGGTCTAGCCGAGTGGGTTTCGGTCTAGCCAAATCGGTTTCAGTCTATCCGAGAGGGTTTGTGTCTAGCCGAGTGGGTTTGGGTCTAGCCGAGTGGGTTTGGGTCTAGCCGAGTGGGTTTGGGTCTAGCCGAGTGGGTTTGGGTCTATCCGAGTGGGTTTGGGTCTAGCCGAATCGGTTTTGGTCTATCCGAGAGGGTTTGTGTTTAGCCGAGGGGGTTTGGGTCTAGCCGAGTGGGTTTGTGTCTAGCCAAGTGGGTTTGGGTCTACCCGAGTCGGTTTGGGTGCAGCCGAGTGGGTTTGGGGCTAGCCGAGTGGGTTTGGGTGTAGCCGAGTGGCTTTGGGTCTAGCCGAGTGGGTGTGGGTCTAGCCGAGTGGGTTTGGGTCTAGCCGAGTGGGTTGGGGTCTAGCCGAGTGGGTTTGGGTCTAGCCGAGTGGGTTTGGGTGTAGCCGAGTGTGTTTGTGTCTAGCCAAGTGGGTTTGGGTCTAGCAGAGTGGGTTTGGGTGTAGCCGAGTGGGTTTGGGTCTAGCCGAGTGGGTTTGGGTCTAGCCGAGTGGGTTTGGGTCTAGCCGAGTGGGTTTGGGTCTAGCCGAGAGGGTTTGGGTCCAGCCGAGTGGGTTGGGGTCTAGCCGAGTGGGTTTGGGTCTAACCGAGTGGGTTTGGGTGCAGCCGAGTGGGTTTGGGTCTAGCCGAGTGGGTTTGGGCCTAGCCGAGTGGGTTTGGGTCTAGCCGAGTGGGTTTGGGTCTAGCCGAGAGGGTTTGGATCTAGCCGAGTGGGTTGGGGTCTAGCCGAGTGGGTTTGGGTCTAACCGAGTGGGTTTGGGTGTAGCCGAGTGGGTTTGGGTCTAGCTCAGTGGGTTTGGGTCTAGCCGAGTGGGTTTGGGTCTAGCCGAGTGGGTTTGGGTCTTGCCGAGTGGGTTTGGGTCTAGCCGAGTGGGTTTGGGTCTAGCCGAGTGGGTTGGGGTCTAGCTGAGTGGGTTTGGGTCTATCCGAGAGGGTTTGTGTTTAGCCGAGGGGGTTTGGGTCTAGCCGAGTGGGTTTGTGTCTAGCCAAGTGGGTTTGGGTCTACCCGAGTCGGTTTGGGTGCAGCCGAGTGTGTGTGGGTCTAGCCGAGTGGGTTTGGGTGTAGCCGGGTGGCTTTGGGTCTAGCCGAGTGGGTTTGGGTCCAGCCGAGTGGGTTTGCGTCTAGCGGAATGGGTTTTGGTCTAGCCGAGTGGGTTTGGGTCCAGCCGAGTGGGTTTGCGTCTAGCCGAGTGGGTTTGGGTTGAGCCGAGTGGGTTTGGGTCTAGCCGCGTGGGTTTGGGTCTAGCCGAGTGGGTAATCATCTAGCCGAGTCGGTTTGGATCTAGCCGAGTGGGTTTTGGACTTGCCGAGTGGGTTTGGGTCTAGCCGAGTGGGTTTGGGTCTAGCCGAGTGGGTTGGGGTCTAGCTGAGTGGGTTTGGGTCTAGCCGAGTGGGTTTGGGTGTAGACGAGAGGGTTTGTGTCTGGCCAAGTGGGTTTGTGTCTAGCCAAGTGGGTTTGGGTCTAGCCGAGTGGGTAATCATCTAGCCGAGTCGGTTTGGATCTAGCCGAGTGGGTTTTGGACTTGCCGAGTGGGTTTGGGTCTAGCCGAGTGGGTTTGGGTCTAGCCGAGTGGGTTGGGGTCTAGCTGAGTGGGTTTGGGTCTAGCCGAGTGGGTTTGGGTGTAGACGAGAGGGTTTGTGTCTGGCCAAGTGGGTTTGTGTCTAGCCAAGTGGGTTTGGGTCTACCCGAGTCGGTTTGGGTGTAGCCGAGTGGGTTTGGGTCTAGCCGAGTGGGTTTGGGTGTAGCCGAGTGGCTTTGGGTCTAGCCGAGTGGGTTTGGGTCTAGCCGAGTGGGTTTGGGTCTAGCCGAGTGGGTTGGGGTCTAGCCGAGTGGGTTTGGGTCTAGCCGAGTGGGTTTGCGTGTAGCCGAGTGGGTTTGTGTCTAGCCAAGTGGGTTTGGGTCTAGCCGAGTGGGTTTGGGTGTAGCCGAGTGGGTTTGGGTCTAGCCGAGTGGGTTTGGGTCTAGCCGAGTGGGTTTGGGTCTAGCCGATTGGGTTTGGGTCTAGCCAAGAGGGTTTGGGTCTAGCCGAGTGGGTTGGGGTCTAGCCGAGTGGGTTTGGGTCTAACCGAGTGGGTTTGGGTGTAGCCGAGTGGGTTTGGGTCAGCTCAGTGGGTTTGGGTCTAGCCGAGTGGGTTTGGGTCTAGCCGAGTGGGTTTGGGTCTAGCCGAGTGGGTTGGGGTCTAGCCGAGTGGGTTTGGGTCTAGCCGAGTTGGTTTGGGTGTAGCCGAGTGGGTTTGGGTCTAGCCGAGTGGGTTTGGGTCTTGCCGAGTGGGTTTGGGTCTAGCCGAGTGGGTTTGGGTCTAGCGGAATGGGTTTTGGTCTAGCCGAGTGGGTTTGGGTCCAGCCGAGTGGGTTTGCGTCTAGCCGAGTGGGTTTGGGTTGAGCCGAGTGGGTTTGGGCTAGCCGCCTGCGTTTGGGTCTAGCCGAGTGGGTAATCATCTAGCGGAGTCGGTTTGGGTCTAGCCGAGTGGGTTTTGGTCTTGCCGAGTGGGTTTGGGTCTAGCCGAGTGGGTTTGGGTCTAGCCGAGTGGGTTGGGGTCTAGCCGAGTGGGTTTGGGTCTAGCCGAGTTGGTTTGGGTGTAGCCGAGTGGGTTTGGGTCTAGCCGAGTGGGTTTGGGTCTTGCCGAGTGGGTTTGGGTCTAGCCGAGTGGGTTTGGGTCTAGCGGAATGGGTTTTGGTCTAGCCGAGTGGGTTTGGGTCCAGCCGAGTGGGTTTGCGTCTAGCCGAGTGGGTTTGGGTTGAGCCGAGTGGGTTTGGGCTAGCCGCCTGCGTTTGGGTCTAGCCGAGTGGGTAATCATCTAGCCGAGTCGGTTTGGGTCTAGCCGAGTGGGTTTTGGTCTTGCCGAGTGGGTTTGGGTCTAGCCGAGTGGGTTTGGGTCTAGCCGAGTGGGTTGGGGTCTAGCTGAGTGGGTTTGGGTCTATCCGAGAGGGTTTGTGTTTAGCCGAGGGGGTTTGGGTCTAGCCGAGTGGGTTTGTGTCTAGCCAAGTGGGTTTGGGTCTACCCGAGTCGGTTTGGGTGCTGCCGAGTGTGTGTGGGTCTAGCCGAGTGTGTTTGGATGCAGCCGAGTGGCTTTGGGTCTAGCCGAGTGGGTTTGGGTCTAGCCGAGTGGGTTTGGGTCTAGCCGAGTGGGTTTGGGTCTAGCGGAATGGGTTTGGGGCTAGCCGAGTGGGTTTGGGTCCAGCCGAGTGGGTTTGCGTCTAGCCGAGTGGGTTTGGGTTGAGCCGAGGAGGTTTGGGTCTAGCTCAGTGGGTTTGGGTCTAGCCGAGTGGGTTTGGGTCTAGCCGAGTGGGTTTGGGTCCAGCCGAGTGGTTTTGGGTCTAGCCGAGTGGGTTTGGGTCTGGCGGTGTGGGTATGGGTGTAGCCGAGTGGGTTTGGATCCAGCCGAGTGGGTTTGGGTTGAGCCGAGTGGGTTTGGGTCTAGCCGCGTGGTTTTGGGTCTAGCCGAGTGAGTAATCATCTAGCCGAGTCGGTTTGGGTCTAGCCGAGTGGGTTTGGGTCTTGCCGAGTGGGTTTGGGTCTAGCCGAGTGGGTTTGGGTCTGGCCGAGTGGGTTTGGGTCTGGCGGAGTGGGTTTGGGTGTAGCCGAGTGGGTTTGGGTCTAGCCGAGTGGGTTTCGGTCTAGCCAAATCGGTTTCAGTCTATCCGAGAGGGTTTGTGTCTAGCCGAGTGGGTTTGGGTCTAGCCGAGTGGGTTTGGGTCTAGCCGAGTGGGTTTGGGTCTAGCCGAGTGGGTTTGGGTCTATCCGAGTGGGTTTGGGTCTAGCCGAATCGGTTTCGGTCTATCCGAGAGGGTTTGTGTTTAGCCGAGGGGGTTTGGGTCTAGCCGAGTGGGTTTGTGTCTAGCCAAGTGGGTTTGGGTCTACCCGAGTCGGTTTGGGTGCAGCCGAGTGGGTTTGGGTCTAGCCGAGTGGGTTTGGGTGTAGCCGAGTGGCTTTGGGTCTAGCCGAGTGGGTTTGGGTCTAGCCGAGAGGGTTTGGGTCCAGCCGAGTGGGTTGGGGTCTAGCCGAGTGGGTTTGGGTCTAACCGAGTGGGTTTGGGTGCAGCCGAGTGGGTTTGGGTCTAGCCGAGTGGGTTTGGGCCTAGCCGAGTGGGTTTGGGTCTAGCCGAGTGGGTTTGTGTCTAGCCGAGAGGGTTTGGATCTAGCCGAGTGGGTTGGGGTCTAGCCGAGTGGGTTTGGGTCTAACCGAGTGGGTTTGGGTGTAGCCGAGTGGGTTTGGGTCTAGCTCAGTGGGTTTGGGTCTAGCCGAGTGGGTTTGGGTCTAGCCGAGTGGGTTTGGGTCTTGCCGAGTGGGTTTGGGTCTAGCCGAGTGGGTTTGGGTCTAGCCGAGTGGGTTGGGGTCTAGCTGAGTGGGTTTGGGTCTATCCGAGAGGGTTTGTGTTTAGCCGAGGGGGTTTGGGTCTAGCCGAGTGGGTTTGTGTCTAGCCAAGTGGGTTTGGGTCTACCCGAGTCGGTTTGGGTGCAGCCGAGTGTGTGTGGGTCTAGCCGAGTGGGTTTGGGTGTAGCCGGGTGGCTTTGGGTCTAGCCGAGTGGGTTTGGGTCCAGCCGAGTGGGTTTGCGTCTAGCGGAATGGGTTTTGGTCTAGCCGAGTGGGTTTGGGTCCAGCCGAGTGGGTTTGCGTCTAGCCGAGTGGGTTTGGGTTGAGCCGAGTGGGTTTGGGTCTAGCCGCGTGGGTTTGGGTCTAGCCGAGTGGGTAATCATCTAGCCGAGTCGGTTTGGATCTAGCCGAGTGGGTTTTGGACTTGCCGAGTGGGTTTGGGTCTAGCCGAGTGGGTTTGGGTCTAGCCGAGTGGGTTGGGGTCTAGCTGAGTGGGTTTGGGTCTAGCCGAGTGGGTTTGGGTGTAGACGAGAGGGTTTGTGTCTGGCCAAGTGGGTTTGTGTCTAGCCAAGTGGGTTTGGGTCTAGCCGAGTGGGTAATCATCTAGCCGAGTCGGTTTGGATCTAGCCGAGTGGGTTTTGGACTTGCCGAGTGGGTTTGGGTCTAGCCGAGTGGGTTTGGGTCTAGCCGAGTGGGTTGGGGTCTAGCTGAGTGGGTTTGGGTCTAGCCGAGTGGGTTTGGGTGTAGACGAGAGGGTTTGTGTCTGGCCAAGTGGGTTTGTGTCTAGCCAAGTGGGTTTGGGTCTACCCGAGTCGGTTTGGGTGTAGCCGAGTGGGTTTGGGTCTAGCCGAGTGGGTTTGGGTGTAGCCGAGTGGCTTTGGGTCTAGCCGAGTGGGTTTGGGTCTAGCCGAGTGGGTTTGGGTCTAGCCGAGTGGGTTTGGGTCTAGCCGAGTGGGTTGGGGTCTAGCCGAGTGGGTTTGCGTGTAGCCGAGTGGGTTTGTGTCTAGCCAAGTGGGTTTGGGTCTAGCCGAGTGGGTTTGGGTGTAGCCGAGTGGGTTTGGGTCTAGCCGAGTGGGTTTGGGTCTAGCCGAGTGGGTTTGGGTCTAGCCGATTGGGTTTGGGTCTAGCCAAGAGGGTTTGGGTCTAGCCGAGTGGGTAATCATCTAGCCGAGTCGGTTTGGATCTAGCCGAGTGGGTTTTGGACTTGCCGAGTGGGTTTGGGTCTAGCCGAGTGGGTTTGGGTCTAGCCGAGTGGGTTGGGGTCTAGCTGAGTGGGTTTGGGTCTAGCCGAGTGGGTTTGGGTGTAGACGAGAGGGTTTGTGTCTGGCCAAGTGGGTTTGTGTCTAGCCAAGTGGGTTTGGGTCTAGCCGAGTGGGTAATCATCTAGCCGAGTCGGTTTGGATCTAGCCGAGTGGGTTTTGGACTTGCCGAGTGGGTTTGGGTCTAGCCGAGTGGGTTTGGGTCTAGCCGAGTGGGTTGGGGTCTAGCTGAGTGGGTTTGGGTCTAGCCGAGTGGGTTTGGGTGTAGACGAGAGGGTTTGTGTCTGGCCAAGTGGGTTTGTGTCTAGCCAAGTGGGTTTGGGTCTACCCGAGTCGGTTTGGGTGTAGCCGAGTGGGTTTGGGTCTAGCCGAGTGGGTTTGGGTGTAGCCGAGTGGCTTTGGGTCTAGCCGAGTGGGTTTGGGTCTAGCCGAGTGGGTTTGGGTCTAGCCGAGTGGGTTTGGGTCTAGCCGAGTGGGTTGGGGTCTAGCCGAGTGGGTTTGCGTGTAGCCGAGTGGGTTTGTGTCTAGCCAAGTGGGTTTGGGTCTAGCCGAGTGGGTTTGGGTGTAGCCGAGTGGGTTTGGGTCTAGCCGAGTGGGTTTGGGTCTAGCCGAGTGGGTTTGGGTCTAGCCGATTGGGTTTGGGTCTAGCCAAGAGGGTTTGGGTCTAGCCGAGTGGGTTGGGGTCTAGCCGAGTGGGTTTGGGTCTAACCGAGTGGGTTTGGGTGTAGCCGAGTGGGTTTGGGTCAGCTCAGTGGGTTTGGGTCTAGCCGAGTGGGTTTGGGTCTAGCCGAGTGGGTTTGGGTCTAGCCGAGTGGGTTGGTGTCTAGCCGAGTGGGTTTGGGTCTAGCCGAGTTGGTTTGGGTGTAGCCGAGTGGGTTTGGGTCTAGCCGAGTGGGTTTGGGTCTTGCCGAGTGGGTTTGGGTCTAGCCGAGTGGGTTTGGGTCTAGCGGAATGGGTTTTGGTCTAGCCGAGTGGGTTTGGGTCCAGCCGAGTGGGTTTGCGTCTAGCCGAGTGGGTTTGGGTTGAGCCGAGTGGGTTTGGGCTAGCCGCCTGCGTTTGGGTCTAGCCGAGTGGGTAATCATCTAGCCGAGTCGGTTTGGGTCTAGCCGAGTGGGTTTTGGTCTTGCCGAGTGGGTTTGGGTCTAGCCGAGTGGGTTTGGGTCTAGCTGAGTGGGTTGGGGTCTAGCTGAGTGGGTTTGGGTCTATCCGAGAGGGTTTGTGTTTAGCCGAGGGGGTTTGGGTCTAGCCGAGTGGGTTTGTGTCTAGCCAAGTGGGTTTGGGTCTACCCGAGTCGGTTTGGGTGCTGCCGAGTGTGTGTGGGTCTAGCCGAGTGTGTTTGGGTGCAGCCGAGTGGCTTTGGGTCTAGCCGAGTGGGTTTGGGTCTAGCCGAGTGGGTTTGGGTCTAGCCGAGTGGGTTTGGGTTGAGCCGAGTGGGTTTGGGTCTAGCCGCGTGGGTTTGGGTCTAGCCGAGTGGGTAATCATCTAGCCGAGTCGGTTTGGATCTAGCCGAGTGGGTTTTGGACTTGCCGAGTGGGTTTGGGTCTAGCCGAGTGGGTTTGGGTCTAGCCGAGTGGGTTTGGGTGTAGCCGAGTGGGTTTGGGTCTAGCCGAGTGGGTTTGGGTGTAGCCGAGTGGCTTTGGGTCTAGCCGAGTGGGTTTGGGTCTAGCCGAGTGGGTTTGGGTCTAGCCGAGAGGATTGGGGTCTAGCCGAGTGGGTTTGGGTCTAGCCGAGTGGGTTTGGGTGTAGCCGAGTGGGTTTGTGTCTAGCCAAGTGGGTTTGGGTCTAGCCGAGTGGGTTTGGGTGTAGCCGAGTGGGTTTGGGTCTAGCCGAGTGGGTTTGCGTTTAGCCGAGTGGGTTTGGGTCTAGCCGAGTGGGTTTGGGTCTAGCCGAGAGGGTTTGGGTCTAGCCGAGTGGGTTGGGGTCTAGCCGAGTGGGTTTGGGTCTAACCGAGTGGGTTTGGGTGTAGCCTAGTGGGTTTGGGTCTAGCTCAGTGGGTTTGGGTCTAGCCGAGTGGGTTTGGGTCTAGCCGAGTGGGTTTGGGTCTAGCCGAGTGGGTTGGGGTCTAGCCGAGTGGGTTTGGGTCTAGCCGAGTGGGTTTGGGTGTAGCCGAGTGGGTTTGTGTCTAGCCAAGTGGGTTTGGGTCTAGCCGAGTGGGTTTGGGTGTAGCCGAGTGGGTTTGGGTCTAGCCGAGTGGGTTTGGGTCTAGCCGAGTGGGTTTGGGTCTAGCCGAGTGGGTTTGGGTCTAGCCGAGAGGGTTTGGGTCTAGCCGAGTGGGTTGGGGTCTAGCCGAGTGAGTTTGGGTCTAACCGAGTGGGTTTCGGTGTAGCCGAGTGGGTTTGGGTCTAGCTCAGTGGGTTTGGGTATAGCCGAGTGGGTTTGGGTGTAGCCGAGTGGGTTTGGGTCTTGCCGAGTGGGTTTGGGTCTAGCCGAGTGGGTTTGGGTCTAGCGGAATGGGTTTTGGTCTAGCCGAGTGGGTTTGGGTCCAGCCGAGTGGGTTTGTGTCTAGCCAAGTGGGTTTGGGTCTAGCCGAGTGGGTTGGGGTCTAGCCGAGTGGGTTTGGGTGTAGCCGAGTGGGTTTGTGTCTAGCCAAGTGGGTTTGGGTCTAGCCGAGTGGGTTTGGGTGTAGCCGAGTGGGTTTGGGTCCAGCCGAGTGGGTTTGGGTCTAGCCGAGTGGGTTTGGGTCTAGCCGAGTGGGTTTGGGTCTAGCCGAGAGGGTTTGGGTCTAGCCGAGTGGGTTGGGGTCTAGCCGAGTGGGTTTGGGTCTAACCGAGTGGGTTTGGGTGTAGCCGAGTGGGTTTGGGTCTAGCTCAGTGGATTTGGGTCTAGCCGAGTGGGTTTGGGTCTAGCCGAGTGGGTTTGGGTCTAGCCGAGTGGGTTGGGGTCTAGCCGAGTGGGTTTGGGTCTAGCCGAGTGGGTTTGGGTGTAGCCGAGTGGGTTTGTGTCTAGCCAAGTGGGTTTGGGTCTAGCCGAGTGGGTTTGGGTGTAGCCGAGTGGGTTTGGGTCTAGCCGAGTGGGTTTGGGTCTAGCCGAGTGGGTTTGGGTCTAGATGAGTGGGTTTGGGTCTAGCCGAGAGGGTTTGGGTCTAGCCGAGTGGGTTGGGGTCTAGCCGAGTGGGTTTGGGTCTAACCGAGTGGGTTTCGGTGTAGCCGAGTGGCTTTGGGTCTAGCTCAGTGGGTTTGGGTCTAGCCGAGTGGGTTTGGGTCTAGCCGAGTGGGTTTGGGTCTTGCCGAGTGGGTTTGGGTCCAGCCGAGTGGGTTTGGGTCTAGCGGAATGGGTTTTGGTCTAGCCGAGTGGGTTTGGGTCCAGCCGAGTGGGTTTGCGTCTAGCCGAGTGGGTTTGGGTTGAGACGAGTGGGTTTGGGCTAGCCGCCTGCGTTTGGGTCTAGCCGAGTGGGTATTCATCTAGCCGAGTCGGTTTGGGTCTAGCCGAGTGGGTTTTGGTCTTGCCGAGTGGGTTTGGGTCTAGCCGAGTGGGTTTGGGTCTAGCCGAGTGGGTTGGGGTCTAGCTGAGTGGGTTTGGGTCTATCCGAGAGGGTTTGTGTTTAGCCGAGGGGGTTTGGGTCTAGCCGAGTGGGTTTGTGTCTAGCCAAGTGGGTTTGGGTCTACCCGAGTCGGTTTGGGTGCAGCCGAGTGTGTGTGGGTCTAGCCGAGTGGGTTTGGGTGTAGCCGAGTGGGTTTGGGTCTTGCCGAGTGGGTTTGGGTCTAGCCGAGTGGGTTTGCGTCTAGCGGAATGGGTTTTGGTCTAGCCGAGTGGGTTTGGGTCCAGCCGAGTGGGTTTGTGTCTAGCCAAGTGGGTTTGTGTCTAGCCAAGTGGGTTTGGGTCTACCCGAGTCGGTTTGGGTGTAGCCGATTGGGTTTGGGTCTAGCCGAGTGGGTTTGGGTGTAGCCGAATGGCTTTGGGTCTAGCCGAGTGGGTTTGGGTCTAGCCGAGTGGGTTTGGGTCTAGCCGAGTGGGTTGGGGTCTAGCCGAGTGGGTTTGGGTCTAGCCGAGTGGGTTTGGGTGTAGCCGAGTGGGTTTGTGTCTAGCCAAGTGGGTTTGGGTGTAGCCGAGTGGGTTTGGGTGTAGCCGAGTGGGTTTGGGTCTAGCCGAGAGGGTTTGGGTCTAGCCGAGTGGGTTTGGGTCTAGCCGAGTGGGTTTGGGTCTAGCCGAGAGGGTTTGGGTCTAGCCGAGTGGGTTGGGGTCTAGCCGAGTGGGTTTGGGTCTAACCGAGTGGGTTTGGGTGTAGCCGAGTGGGTTTGGGTCTAGCTCAGTGGGTTTGGGTCTAGCCGAGTGGGTTTGGGTCTAGCCGAGTGGGTTTGGGTTTAGCCGAGTGGGTTGGGGTCTAGCCGAGTGGGTTTGGGTCTAGCCGAGTGGGTTTGGGTGTAGCCGAGTGGGTTTGTGTCTAGCCAAGTGGGTTTGGGTCTAGCCGAGTGGGTTTGGGTGTAGCCGAGTGGGTTTGGGTCTAGCCGAGTGGGTTTGGGTCTAGCCGAGTGGGTTTGGGTCTAGATGAGTGGGTTTGGGTCTAGCCGAGAGGGTTTGGGTCTAGCCGAGTGGGTTGGGGTCTAGCCGAGTGGGTTTGGGTCTAACCGAGTGGGTTTCGGTGTGGCCGAGTGGGTTTGGGTCTAGCTCAGTGGGTTTGGGTCTAGCCGAGTGGGTTTGGGTCTAGCCGAGTGGGTTTGGGTCTTGCCGAGTGGGTTTGGGTCTAGCCGAGTGGGTTTGGGTCTAGCGGAATGGGTTTTGGTCTAGCCGAGTGGGTTTGGGTCCAGCGAGTGGGTTTGCGTCTAGCCGAGTGGGTTTGGGTTGAGCCGAGTGGGTTTGGGCTAGCCGCCTGCGTTTGGGTCTAGCCGAGTGGGTATTCATCTAGCCGAGTCGGTTTGGGTCTAGCCGAGTGGGTTTTGGTCTTGCCGAGTGGGTTTGGGTCTAGCCGAGTGGGTTTGGGTCTAGCCGAGTGGGTTGGGGTCTAGCTGAGTGGGTTTGGGTCTATCCGAGAGGGTTTGTGTTTAGCCGAGGGGGTTTGGGTCTAGCCGAGTGGGTTTGTGTCTAGCCAAGTGGGTTTGGGTCTACCCGAGTCGGTTTGGGTGCAGCCGAGTGTGTGTGGGTCTAGCCGAGTGGGTTTGGGTGTAGCCGAGTGGGTTTAGGTCTAACCGAGTGGGTTTTGGTGTAGCCGAGTGGGTTTGGGTCTAGATGAGTGGGTTTGGGTCTAGCCGAGAGGGTTTTGGTCTAGCCGAGTGGGTTGGGGTCTAGCCGAGTGGGTTTGGGTCTAACCGAGTGGGTTTCGGTGTAGCCGAGTGGGTTTGGGTCTAGCTCAGTGGGTTTGGGTCTAGCCGAGTGGGTTTGGGTCTAGCCGAGTGGGTTTGGGTCTTGCCGAGTGGGTTTGGGTCTAGCCGAGTGGGTTTGGGTCTAGCGGAATGGGTTTTGGTCTAGCCGAGTGGGTTTGGGTCCAGCCGAGTGGGTTTGCGTCTAGCCGAGTGGGTTTGGGTTGAGCCGAGTGGGTTTGGGCAAGCCGCCTGCGTTTGGGTCTAGCCGAGTGGGTATTCATCTAGCCGAGTCGGTTTGGGTCTAGCCGAGTGGGTTTGGGTCTAGCTCAGTGGGTTTGGGTCTAGCCGAGTGGGTTTGCGTCTAGCCGAGTGGGTTTGGGTCTTGCCGAGTGGGTTTGGGTCTAGCCGAGTGGGTTTGGGTCTAGCCGAGTGGGTTGGGGTCTAGCCGAGTGGGTTTGGGTCTAGCCGAGTGGGTTTGCGTGTAGCCGAGTGGGTTTGTGTCTAGCCAAGTGGGTTTGGGTCTAGCGGAGTGGGTTTGGGTGTAGCCGAGTGGGTTTGGGTCTAGCCGAGTGGGTTTGGGTCTAGCCGAGTGGGTTTGGGTCTAGCCGATTGGGTTTGGGTCTAGCCGAGAGGGTTTGGGTCTAGCCGAGTGGGTTGGGGTCTAGCCGAGTGGGTTTGGGTCTAACCGAGTGGGTTTGGGTGTAGCCGAGTGGGTTTGGGTCAGCTCAGTGGGTTTGGGTCTAGCCGAGTGGGTTTGGGTCTAGCCGAGTGGGTTTGGGTCTAGCCGAGTGGGTTGGGGTCTAGCCGAGTGGGTTTGGGTCTAGCCGAGTTGGTTTGGGTGTAGCCGAGTGGGTTTGGGTCTAGCCGAGTGGGTTTGGGTCTTGCCGAGTGGGTTTGGGTCTAGCCGAGTGGGTTCGGGTCTAGCGGAATGGGTTTTGGTCTAGCCGAGTGGGTTTGGGTCCAGCCGAGTGGGTTTGCGTCTAGCCAAGTGGGTTTGGGTTGAGCCGAGTGGGTTTGGGCTAGCCGCCTGCGTTTGGGTCTAGCCGAGTGGGTATTCATCTAGCCGAGTCGGTTTGGGTCTAGCCGAGTGGGTTTTGGTCTTGCCGAGTGGGTTTGGGTCTTGCCGAGTGGGTTTGGGTCTAGCCGAGTGGGTTGGGGTCTAGCTGAGTGGGTTTGGGTCTATCCGAGAGGGTTTGTGTTTAGCCGAGGGGGTTTGGGTCTAGCCGAGTGGGTTTGTGTCTAGCCAAGTGGGTTTGGGTCTACCCGAGTCGGTTTGGGTGCTGCCGAGTGTGTGTGGGTCTAGCCGAGTGTGTTTGGGTGCAGCCGAGTGGCTTTGGGTCTAGCCGAGTGGGTTTGGGTCTAGCCGAGTGGGTTTGGGTCTAGCCGAGTGGGTTTGGGTCTAGCGGAATGGGTTTTGGTCTAGCCGAGTGGGTTTGGGTCCAGCCGAGTGGGTTTGCGTCTAGCCGAGTGGGTTTGGGTTGAGCCGAGTGGGTTTGGGTCTAGCCGCGTGGGTTTGGGTCTAGCCGAGTGGGTAATCATCTAGCCGAGTCGGTTTGGATCTAGCCGAGTGGGTTTTGGACTTGCCAAGTGGGTTTGGGTCTAGCCGAGTGGGTTTGGGTCTAGCCGAGTGGGTTTGGGTGTAGCCGAGTGGGTTTGGGTCTAGCCGAGTGGGTTTGGGTGTAGCCGAGTGGCTTTGGGTCTAGCCGAGTGGGTTTGGGTCTAGCCGAGTGGGTTTGGGTCTAGCCGAGAGGGTTGGGGTCTAGCCGAGTGGGTTTGGGTCTAGCCGAGTGGGTTTGGGTGTAGCCGAGTGGGTTGTGTCTAGCCAAGTGGGTTTGGGTCTAGCCGAGTGGGTTTGGGTGTAGCCGAGTGTGTTTGGGTCTAGCCGAGTGGGTTTGGGTTTAGCCGAGTGGGTTTGGGTCTAGCCGAGTGGGTTTGGGTCTAGCCGAGAGGGTTTGGGTCTAGCCGAGTGGGTTGGGGTCTAGCCGAGTGGGTTTGGGTCTAACCGAGTGGGTTTGGGTGTAGCCGAGTGGGTTTGGGTCTAGCTCAGTGGGTTTGGGTCTAGCCGAGTGGGTTTGGGTCTAGCCGAGTGGGTTTGGGTCTAGCCGAGTGGGTTGGGGTCTAGCCGAGTGGGTTTGGGTCTAGCCGAGTGGGTTTGGGTGTAGCCGAGTGGGTTTGTGTCTAGCCAAGTGGGTTTGGGTCTAGCCGAGTGGGTTTGGGTGTAGCCGAGTGGGTTAGGGTCTAGCCGAGTGGGTTTGGGTCTAGCCGAGTGGGTTTGGGTCTAGCCGAGTGGGTTTGGGTCTAGCCGAGAGGGTTTGGGTCTAGCCGAGTGGGTTGGGGTCTAGCCGAGTGAGTTTGGGTCTAACCGAGTGGGTTTCGGTGTAGCCGAGTGGGTTTGGGTCTAGCTCAGTGGGTTTGGGTATAGCCGAGTGGGTTTGGGTCTAGCCGAGTGGGTTTGGGTCTTGCCGAGTGGGTTTGGGTCTAGCCGAGTGGGTTTGGGTCTAGCGGAATGGGTTTTGGTCTAGCCGAGTGGGTTTGGGTCCAGCCGAGTGGGTTTGCGTCTAGCCGAGTGGGTTTGGGTTGAGCCGAGTGGGTTTGGGCTAGCCGCTTGCGTTTGGGTCTAGCCGAGTGGGTATTCATCTAGCCGAGTCTGTTTGGGTCTAGCCGAGTGGGTTTTGGTCTTGCCGAGTGGGTTTGGGTCTAGCCGAGTGGGTTTGGGTCTAGCCGAGTGGGTTGGGGTCTAGCTGAGTGGGTTTGGGTCTATCCGAGAGGGTTTGTGTTTAGCCGAGGGGGTTTGGGTCTAGCCGAGTGTGTTTGTGTCTAGCCAAGTGGGTTTGTGTCTACCCGAGTCGGTTTGGGTGCAGCCGAGTGTGTGTGGGTCTAGCCGAGTGGGTTTGGGTGTAGCCGAGTGGGTTTGGGTCTTGCCGAGTGGGTTTGGGTCTAGCCGAGTGGGTTTGGGTCTAGCGGAATGGGTTTTGGTCTAGCCGAGTGGGTTTGGGTCCAGCCGAGTGGGTTTGTGTCTAGCCAAGTGGGTTTGGGTCTAGCCGAGTGGGTTGGGGTCTAGCCGAGTGGGCTTGGGTCTAGCCGAGTGGGTTTGGGTGTAGCCGAGTGGGTTTGTGTCTAGCCAAGTGGGTTTGGGTCTAGCCGAGTGGGTTTGGGTGTAGCCGAGTGGGTTTGGGTCCAGCCGAGTGGGTTTGGGTCTAGCCGAGTGGGTTTGGGTCTAGCCGAGTGGGTTTGGGTCTAGCCGAGAGGGTTTGGGTCTAGCCGAGTGGCTTGGCGTCTAGCCGAGTGGGTTTGGGTGTAACCGAGTGGGTTTGGGTGTAGCCGAGTGGGTTTGGGTCTAGCTCAGTGGGTTTGGGTCTAGCCGAGTGGGTTTGGGTCTAGCCGAGTGGGTTTGGGTCTAGCCGAGTGGGTTGGGGTCTAGCCGAGTGGGTTTGGGTCTAGCCGAGTGGGTTTGGGTGTAGCCGAGTGGGTTTGTGTCTAGCCAAGTGGGTTTGGGTCTAGCCGAGTGGGTTTGGGTGTAGCCGAGTGGGTTTGGGTCTAGCCGAGTGGGTTTGGGTCTAGCCGAGTGGGTTTGGGTCTAGATGAGTGGGTTTGGGTCTAGCCGAGAGGGTTTGGGTCTAGCCGAGTGGGTTGGGGTCTAGCCGAGTGGGTTTGGGTCTAACCGAGTGGGTTTCGGTGTAGCCGAGTGGGTTTGGGTCTAGCTCAGTGGGTTTGGGTCTAGCCGAGTGAGTTTGGGTCTAGCCGAGTGGGTTTGGGTCTTGCCGAGTGGGTTTGGGTCCAGCCGAGTGGGTTTGCGTCTAGCGGAATGGGTTTTGGTCTAGCCGAGTGGGTTTGGGTCCAGCCGAGTGGGTTTGCGTCTAGCCGAGTGGGTTTGGGTTGAGACGAGTGGGTTTGGGCTAGTCGCCTGCGTTTGGGTCTAGCCGAGTGGGTATTCATCTAGCCGAGTCGGTTTGGGTCTAGCCGAGTGGGTTTTGGTCTTGCCGAGTGGGTTTGGGTCTAGCTGAGTGGGTTTGGGTCTAGCCGAGTGGGTTGGGGTCTAGCTGAGTGGGTTTGGGTCTATCCGAGAGGGTTTGTGTTTAGCCGAGGGGGTTTGGGTCTAGCCAAGTGGGTTTGTGTCTAGCCAAGTGGGTTTGGGTCTACCCGAGTCGGTTTGGGTGCAGCCGAGTGTGTGTGGGTCTAGCCGAGTGGGTTTGGGTGTAGCCGAGTGGGTTTGGGTCTTGCCGAGTGGGTTTGGGTCTAGCCGAGTGGGTTTGGGTCTAGCGGAATGGGTTTTGGTCTAGCCGAGTGGGTTTGTGTCCAGCCGAGTGGGTTTGTGTCTAGCCAAGTGGGTTTGTGTCTAGCCAAGTGGGTTTGGGTCTACCCGAGTCGGTTTGGGTGTAGCCGAGTGGGTTTGGGTCTAGCCGAGTGGGTTTGGGTGTAGCCGAATGGCTTTGGGTCTAGCCGAGTGGGTTTGGGTCTAGCCGAGTGGGTTTGGGTCTAGCCGAGTGGGTTGGGGTCTAGCCGAGTGGGTTTGGGTCTAGCCGAGTGGGTTTGGGTGTAGCCGAGTGGGTTTGTGTCTAGCCAAGTGGGTTTGGGTCTAGCCGAGTGGGTTTGGGTGTAGCCGAGTGGGTTTGGGTCTAGCCGAGTGGGTTTGGGTCTAGCCGAGTGGGTTTGGGTCTAGCCGAGTGGGTTTGGGTCTAGCCGAGAGGGTTTGGGTCTAGCCGAGTGGGTTGGGGTCTAGCCGAGTGGGTTTGGGTCTAACCGAGTGGGTTTGGGTGTAGCCGAGTGGGTTTGGGTCTAGCTCAGTGGGTTTGGGTCTAGCCGAGTGGGTTTGGGTCTAGCCGAGTGGGTTTGGGTTTAGCCGAGTGGGTTGGGGTCTAGCCGAGTGGGTTTGGGTCTAGCCGAGTGGGTTTGGGTGTAGCCGAGTGGGTTTGTGTCTAGCCAAGTGGGTTTGGGTCTAGCCGAGTGGGTTTGGGTGTAGCCGAGTGGGTTTGGGTCTAGCCGAGTGGGTTTGGGTCTAGCCGAGTGGGTTTGGGTCTAGATGAGTGGGTTTGGGTCTAGCCGAGAGGGTTTGGGTCTAGCCGAGTGGGTTGGGGTCTAGCCGAGTGGGTTTGGGTCTAACCGAGTGGGTTTCGGTGTAGCCGAGTGGGTTTGGGTCTAGCTCAGTGGGTTTGGGTCTAGCCGAGTGGGTTTGGGTCTAGCCGAGTGGGTTTGGGTCTTGCCGAGTGGGTTTGGGTCTAGCCGAGTGGGTTTGGGTCTAGCGGAATGGGTTTTGGTCTAGCCGAGTGGGTTTGGGTCCAGCCGATTGGGTTTGCGTCTAGCCGAGTGGGTTTGGGTTGAGCCGAGTGGGTTTGGGCTAGCCGCCTGCGTTTGGGTCTAGCCGAGTGGGTATTCATCTAGCCGAGTCTGTTTGGGTCTAGCCGAGTGGGTTTTGGTCTTGCCGAGTGGGTTTGGGTCTAGCCGAGTGGGTTTGGGTCTAGCCGAGTGGGTTGGGGTCTAGCTGAGTGGGTTTGGGTCTATCCGAGAGGGTTTGTGTTTAGCCGAGGGGGTTTGGGTCTAGCCGAGTGGGTTTGTGTCTAGCCAAGTGGGTTTGGGTCTACCCGAGTCGGTTTGGGTGCAGCCGAGTGTGTGTGGGTCTAGCCGAGTGGGTTTGGGTGTAGCCGAGTGGGTTTAGGTCTAACCGAGTGGGTTTCGGTGTAGCCGAGTGGGTTTGGGTCTAGATGAGTGGGTTTGGGTCTAGCCGAGAGGGTTTTGGTCTAGCCGAGTGGGTTGGGGTCTAGCCGAGTGGGTTTGGGTCTAACCGAGTGGGTTTCGGTGTAGCCGAGTGGGTTTGGGTCTAGCTCAGTGGGTTTGGGTCTAGCCGAGTGGGTTTGGGTCTAGCCGAGTGGGTTTGGGTCTTGCCGAGTGGGTTTGGGTCTAGCCGAGTGGGTTTGGGTCTAGCGGAATGGGTTTTGGTCTAGCCGAGTGGGTTTGGGTCCAGCCGAGTGGGTTTGCGTCTAGCCGAGTGGGTTTGGGTTGAGCCGAGTGGGTTTGGGCAAGCCGCCTGCGTTTGGGTCTAGCCGAGTGGGTATTCATCTAGCCGAGTCGGTTTGGGTCTAGCCGAGTGGGTTTTGGTCTTGCCGAGTGGGTTTGGGTCTGGCCGAGTGGGTTTGGGTGTAGCCGAGTGGGTTTGGGTCTAGCCGAGTGGGTTTGGGTCTAGCCGAGTGGGTTTGGGTCTAGATGAGTGGGTTTGGGTCTAGCCGAGAGGGTTTGGGTCTAGCCGAGTGGGTTGGGGTCTAGCCGAGTGGGTTTGGGTCTAACCGAGTGGGTTTCGGTGTAGCCGAGTGGGTTTGGATCTAGCTCAGTGGGTTTGGGTCTAGCCGAGTGGGTTTGGGTCTAGCCGAGTGGGTTTGGGTCTTGCCGAGTGGGTTTGGGTCTAGCCGAGTGGGTTTGGGTCTAGCGGAATGGGTTTTGGTCTAGCCGAGTGGGTTTGGGTTGAGCCGAGTGGGTTTGGGCTAGCCGCCTGCGTTTGGGTCTAGCCGAGTGGGTATTCATCTAGCCGAGTCTGTTTGGGTCTAGCCGAGTGGGTTTTGGTCTTGCCGAGTGGGTTTGGGTCTAGCCGAGTGGGTTTGGGTCTAGCCGAGTGGGTTGGGGTCTAGCTGAGTGGGTTTGGGTCTATCCGAGAGGGTTTGTGTTTAGCCGAGGGGGTTTGGGTCTAGCCGAGTGGGTTTGTGTCTAGCCAAGTGGGTTTGGGTCTACCCGAGTCGGTTTGGGTGCAGCCGAGTGTGTGTGGGTCTAGCCGAGTGGGTTTGGGTGTAGCCGAGTGGGTTTAGGTCTAACCGAGTGGGTTTCGGTGTAGCCGAGTGGGTTTGGGTCTAGATGAGTGGGTTTGGGTCTAGCCGAGAGGGTTTTGGTCTAGCCGAGTGGGTTGGGGTCTAGCCGAGTGGGTTTGGGTCTAACCGAGTGGGTTTCGGTGTAGCCGAGTGGGTTTGGGTCTAGCTCAGTGGGTTTGGGTCTAGCCGAGTGGGTTTGGGTCTAGCCGAGTGGGTTTGGGTCTTGCCGAGTGGGTTTGGGTCTAGCCGAGTGGGTTTGGGTCTAGCGGAATGGGTTTTGGTCTAGCCGAGTGGGTTTGGGTCCAGCCGAGTGGGTTTGCGTCTAGCCGAGTGGGTTTGGGTTGAGCCGAGTGGGTTTGGGCAAGCCGCCTGCGTTTGGGTCTAGCCGAGTGGGTATTCATCTAGCCGAGTCGGTTTGGGTCTAGCCGAGTGGGTTTTGGTCTTGCCGAGTGGGTTTGGGTCTGGCCGAGTGGGTTTGGGTGTAGCCGAGTGGGTTTGGGTCTAGCCGAGTGGGTTTGGGTCTAGCCGAGTGGGTTTGGGTCTAGATGAGTGGGTTTGGGTCTAGCCGAGAGGGTTTGGGTCTAGCCGAGTGGGTTGGGGTCTAGCCGAGTGGGTTTGGGTCTAACCGAGTGGGTTTCGGTGTAGCCGAGTGGGTTTGGATCTAGCTCAGTGGGTTTGGGTCTAGCCGAGTGGGTTTGGGTCTAGCCGAGTGGGTTTGGGTCTTGCCGAGTGGGTTTGGGTCTAGCCGAGTGGGTTTGGGTCTAGCGGAATGGGTTTTGGTCTAGCCGAGTGGGTTTGGGTCCAGCCGAGTGGGTTTGCGTCTAGCCGAGTGGGTTTGGGTTGAGCCGAGTGGGTTTGGGCTAGCCGCCTGCGTTTGGGTCTAGCCGAGTGGGTATTCATCTAGCCGAGTCGGTTTGGGTCTAGCCGAGTGGGTTTTGGCCTTGCCGAGTGGGTTTGGGTCTAGCCGAGTGGGTTTGGGTCTAGCCGAGTGGGTTGGGGTCTAGCTGAGTGGGTTTGGGTCTATCCGAGAGGGTTTGTGTTTAGCCGAGGGGGTTTGGGTCTAGCCGAGTGGGTTTGTGTCTAGCCAAGTGGGTTTGGGTCTACCCGAGTCGGTTTGGGTGCAGCCGAGTGTGTGTGGGTCTAGCCGAGTGGGTTTGGGTGTAGCCGAGTGGGTTTAGTTCTAACCGAGTGGGTTTCGGTGTAGCCGAGTGGGTTTGGGTCTAGATGAGTGGGTTTGGGTCTAGCCGAGAGGGTTTGGGTCTAGCCGAGTGGGTTGGGGTCTAGCCGAGTGGGTTTGGGTCTAACCGAGTGGGTTTCGGTGTAGCCGAGTGGGTTTGCGTCTAGCTCAGTGGGTTTGGGTCTAGCCGAGTGGGTTTGGGTCTAGCCGAGTGGGTTTGGGTCTTGCTGAGTGGGTTTGGGTCTAGCCGAGTGGGTTTGGGTCTAGCGGAATGGGTTTTGGTCTAGCCGAGTGGGTTTGGGTCCAGCCGAGTGGGTTTGCGTCTAGCCGAGTGGGTTTGGGTTGAGCCGAGTGGGTTTGGGCAAGCCGCCTGCGTTTGGGTCTAGCCGAGTGGGTATTCATCTAGCCGAGTCGGTTTGGGTCTAGCCGAGTGGGTTTTGGTCTTGTTGAGTGGGTTTGGGTCTGGCCGAGTGGGTTTGGGTCTAGCCGAGTGGGTTGGGGTCTAGCTGAGTGGGTTTGGGTCTATCCGAGAGGGTTTGTGTTTAGCCGAGGGGGTTTGGGTCTAGCCGAGTGGGTTTGTGTCTAGCCAAGTGGGTTTGGGTCCAGCCGAGTGGGTTTGGGTCTAGCGGAATGGGTTTTGGTCTAGCCGAGTGGGTTTGGGTCCAGCCGAGTGGGTTTGCGTCTAGCCGAGTGGGTTTGGGTTGAGACGAGTGGGTTTGGGCTAGCCGCCTGCGTTTGGGTCTAGCCGAGTGGGTATTCATCTAGCCGAGTCGGTTTGGGTCTAGCCGAGTGGGTTTTGGTCTTGCCGAGTGGGTTTGGGTCTAGCCGAGTGGGTTTGGGTCTAGCCGAGTGGGTTGGGGTCTAGCTGAGTGGGTTTGGGTCTATCCGAGAGGGTTTGTGTTTAGCCGAGGGGGTTTGGGTCTAGCCGAGTGGGTTTGTGTCTAGCCAAGTGGGTTTGGGTCTACCCGAGTCGGTTTGGGTGCTGCCGAGTGTGTGTGGGTCTAGCCGAGTGTGTTTGGGTGCAGCCGAGTGGCTTTGGGTCTAGCCGAGTGGGTTTGGGTCTAGCCGAGTGGGTTTGGGTCTAGCCGAGTGGGTTTGGGTCTAGCGGAATGGGTTTTGGTCTAGCCGAGTGGGTTTGGGTCCAGCCGAGTGGGTTTGCGTCTAGCCGAGTGGGTTTGGGTTGAGCCGAGTGGGTTTGGGTCTAGCCGCGTGGGTTTGGGTCTAGCCGAGTGGGTAATCATCTAGCCGAGTCGGTTTGGATCTAGCCGAGTGGGTTTTGGACTTGCCAAGTGGGTTTGGGTCTAGCCGAGTGGGTTTGTGTCTAGCCAAGTGGGTTTGGGTCTACCCGAGTCGGTTTGGGTGCAGCCGAGTGTGTGTGGGTCTAGCCGAGTGGGTTTGGGTGTAGCCGAGTGGGTTTGGGTCTTGCCGAGTGGGTTTGGGTCTAGCCGAGTGGGTTTGGGTCTAGCGGAATGGGTTTTGGTCTAGCCGAGTGGGTTTGGGTCCAGCCGAGTGGGTTTGTGTCTACCCAAGTGGGTTTGTGTCTAGCCAAGTGGGTTTGGGTCTACCCGAGTCGGTTTGGGTGTAGCCGAGTGGGTTTGGGTCTAGCCGAGTGGGTTTGGGTGTAGCCGAATGGCTTTGGGTCTAGCCGAGTGGGTTTGGGTCTAGCCGAGTGGGTTTGGGTCTAGCCGAGTGGGTTGGGGTCTAGCCGAGTGGGTTTGGGTCTAGCCGAGTGGGTTTGGGTGTAGCCGAGTGGGTTTGTGTCTAGCCAAGTGGGTTTGGGTCTAGCCGAGTGGGTTTGGGTGTAGCCGAGTGGGTTTGGGTCTAGCCGAGTGGGTTTGGGTCTAGCCGAGTGGGTTTGGGTCTAGCCGAGTGGGTTTGGGTCTAGCCGAGAGGGTTTGGGTCTAGCCGAGTGGGTTGGGGTCTAGCCGAGTGGGTTTGGGTCTAACCGAGTGGGTTTGGGTGTAGCCGAGTGGGTTTGGGTCTAGCTCAGTGGGTTTGGGTCTAGCCGAGTGGGTTTGGGTCTAGCCGAGTGGGTTTGGGTTTAGCCGAGTGGGTTGGGGTCTAGCCGAGTGGGTTTGGGTCTAGCCGAGAGGGTTTGGGTGTAGCCGAGTGGGTTTGTGTCTAGCCAAGTGGGTTTGGGTCTAGCCGAGTGGGTTTGGGTGTAGCCGAGTGGGTTTGGGTCTAGCCGAGTGGGTTTGGGTCTGGCCGAGTGGGTTTGGGTCTAGATGAGTGGGTTTGGGTCTAGCCGAGAGGGTTTGGGTCTAGCCGAGTGGGTTTGGGTGTAGCCGAGTGGGTTTGTGTCTAGCCAAGTGGGTTTGGGTCTAGCCGAGTGGGTTTGGGTGTAGCCGAGTGGGTTTGGGTGTAGCCGAGTGGGTTTGGGTCTAGCCGAGTGGGTTTGGGTCTAGCCGAGTGGGTTTGGGTCTAGCCGAGAGGGTTTGGGTCTAGCCGAGTGGGTTGGGGTCTAGCCGAGTGCGTTTGGGTCTAACCGAGTGGGTTTGGGTGTAGCCGAGTGGGTTTGGGTCTAGCTCAGTGGGTTTGGGTCTAGCCGAGTGGGTTTGGGTCTAGCCGAGTGGGTTTGGGTTTAGCCGAGTGGGTTGGGGTCTAGCCGAGTGGGTTTGGGTCTAGCCGAGTGGGTTTGGGTGTAGCCGAGTGGGTTTGTGTCTAGCCAAGTGGGTTTGGGTCTAGCCGAGTGGGTTTTGGTGTAGCCGAGTGGGTTTGGGTCTAGCCGAGTGGGTTTGGGTCTAGCCGAGTGGGTTTGGGTCTAGATGAGTGGGTTTAGGTCTAGCCGAGAGGGTTTGGGTCTAGCCGAGTGGGTTGGGGTCTAGCCGAGTGGGTTTGGGTCTAACCGAGTGGGTTTCGGTGTAGCCGAGTGGGTTTGGGTCTAGCTCAGTGGGTTTGGGTCTAGCCGAGTGGGTTTGGGTCTAGCCGAGTGGGTTTGGGTCTTGCCGAGTGGGTTTGGGTCTAGCCGAGTGGGTTTGGGTCTAGCGGAATGGGTTTTGGTCTAGCCGAGTGGGTTTGGGTCCAGCCGAGTGGGTTTGCGTCTAGCCGAGTGGGTTCGGGTTGAGCCGAGTGGGTTTGGGCTAGCCGCCTGCGTTTGGGTCTAGCCGAGTGGGTATTCATCTAGCCGAGTCGGTTTGGGTCTAGCCGAGTGGGTTTTGGTCTTACCGAGTGGGTTTGGGTCTAGCCGAGTGGGTTTGGGTCTAGCCGAGTGGGTTGGGGTCTAGCTGAGTGGGTTTGGGTCTATCCGAGAGGGTTTGTGTTTAGCCGAGGGGGTTTGGGTCTAGCCGAGTGGGTTTGTGTCTAGCCAAGTGGGTTTGGGTCTCCCCGAGTCGGTTTGGGTGCAGCCGAGTGTGTGTGGGTCTAGCCGAGTGGGTTTGGGAGTAGCCGAGTGGGTTTAGGTCTAACCGAGTGGGTTTCGGTGTAGCCGAGTGGGTTTGGGTCTAGATGAGTGGGTTTGGGTCTAGCCGAGAGGGTTTTGGTCTAGCCGAGTGGGTTGGGGTCTAGCCGAGTGGGTTTGGGTCTAGCGGAATGGGTTTTGGTCTAGCCGAGTGGGTTTGGGTCCAGCCGAGTGGGTTTGCGTCTAGCCGAGTGGGTTTGGGTTGAGCCGAGTGGGTTTGGGCAAGCCGCCTGCGTTTGGGTCTAGCCGAGTGGGTATTCATCTAGCCGAGTCGGTTTGGGTCTAGCCGAGTGGGTTTTGGTCTTGCCGAGTGGGTTTGGGTCTGGCCGAGTGGGTTTGGGTGTAGCCGAGTGGGTTTGGGTCTAGCCGAGTGGGTTTGGGTCTAGCCGAGTGGGTTTGGGTCTAGATGAGTGGGTTTGGGTCTAGCCGAGAGGGTTTGGGTCTAGCCGAGTGGGTTGGGGTCTAGCCGAGTGGGTTTGTGTTTAGCCGAGGGGGTTTGGGTCTAGCCGAGTGGGTTTTTGTCTAGCCAAGTGGGTTTGGGTCTACCCGAGTCGGTTTGGGTGCAGCCGAGTGTGTGTGGGAGTAGCCGAGTGGGTTTGGGTGTAGCCGAGTGGGTTTAGGTCTAACCGAGTGGGTTTCGGTGTAGCCGAGTGGGTTTGGGTCTAGATGAGTGGGTTTGGGTCTAGCCGAGAGGGTTTGGGTCTAGCCGAGTGGGTTGGGGTCTAGCCGAGTGGGTTTGGGTCTAACCGAGTGGGTTTGGGTGTAGCCGAGTGGGTTTGGGTCTAGCTCAGTGGGTTTGGGTCTAGCCGAGTGGGTTTGGGTCTAGCCGAGTGGGTTTGGGTTTAGCCGAGTGGGTTGGGGTCTAGCCGAGTGGGTTTGGGTCTAGCCGAGTGGGTTTGGGTGTAGCCGAGTGGGTTTGTGTCTAGCCAAGTGGGTTTGGGTCTAGCCGAGTGGGTTTGGGTGTAGCCGAGTGGGTTTGGGTCTAGCCGAGTGGGTTTGGGTCTGGCCGAGTGGGTTTGGGTCTAGATGAGTGGGTTTGGGTCTAGCCGAGAGGGTTTGGGTCTAGCCGAGTGGGTTTGGGTGTAGCCGAGTGGGTTTGTGTCTAGCCAAGTGGGTTTGGGTCTAGCCGAGTGGGTTTGGGTGTAGCCGAGTGGGTTTGGGTGTAGCCGAGTGGGTTTGGGTCTAGCCGAGTGGGTTTGGGTCTAGCCGAGTGGGTTTGGGTCTAGCCGAGAGGGTTTGGGTCTAGCCGAGTGGGTTGGGGTCTAGCCGAGTGGGTTTGGGTCTAACCGAGTGGGTTTGGGTGTAGCCGAGTGGGTTTGGGTCTAGCTCAGTGGGTTTGGGTCTAGCCGAGTGGGTTTGGGTCTAGCCGAGTGGGTTTGGGTTTAGCCGAGTGGGTTGGGGTCTAGCCGAGTGGGTTTGGGTCTAGCCGAGTGGGTTTGGGTGTAGCCGAGTGGGTTTGTGTCTAGCCAAGTGGGTTTGGGTCTAGCCGAGTGGGTTTTGGTGTAGCCGAGTGGGTTTGGGTCTAGCCGAGTGGGTTTGGGTCTAGCCGAGTGGGTTTGGGTCTAGATGAGTGGGTTTAGGTCTAGCCGAGAGGGTTTGGGTCTAGCCGAGTGGGTTGGGGTCTAGCCGAGTGGGTTTGGGTCTAACCGAGTGGGTTTCGGTGTAGCCGAGTGGGTTTGGGTCTAGCTCAGTGGGTTTGGGTCTAGCCGAGTGGGTTTGGGTCTAGCCGAGTGGGTTTGGGTCTTGCCGAGTGGGTTTGGGTCTAGCCGAGTGGGTTTGGGTCTAGCGGAATGGGTTTTGGTCTAGCCGAGTGGGTTTGGGTCCAGCCGAGTGGGTTTGCGTCTAGCCGAGTGGGTTCGGGTTGAGCCGAGTGGGTTTGGGCTAGCCGCCTGCGTTTGGGTCTAGCCGAGTGGGTATTCATCTAGCCGAGTCGGTTTGGGTCTAGCCGAGTGGGTTTTGGTCTTACCGAGTGGGTTTGGGTCTAGCCGAGTGGGTTTGGGTCTAGCCGAGTGGGTTGGGGTCTAGCTGAGTGGGTTTGGGTCTATCCGAGAGGGTTTGTGTTTAGCCGAGGGGGTTTGGGTCTAGCCGAGTGGGTTTGTGTCTAGCCAAGTGGGTTTGGGTCTACCCGAGTCGGTTTGGGTGCAGCCGAGTGTGTGTGGGTCTAGCCGAGTGGGTTTGGGAGTAGCCGAGTGGGTTTAGGTCTAACCGAGTGGGTTTCGGTGTAGCCGAGTGGGTTTGGGTCTAGATGAGTGGGTTTGGGTCTAGCCGAGAGGGTTTTGGTCTAGCCGAGTGGGTTGGGGTCTAGCCGAGTGGGTTTGGGTCTAACCGAGTGGGTTTCGGTGTAGCCGAGTGGGTTTGGGTCTAGCTCAGTGGGTTTGGGTCTAGCCGAGTGGGTTGGGTCTAGCCGAGTGGGTTTGGGTCTTGCCGAGTGGGTTTGGGTCTAGCCGAGTGGGTTTGGGTCTAGCGGAATGGGTTTTGGTCTAGCCGAGTGGGTTTGGGTCCAGCCGAGTGGGTTTGCGTCTAGCCGAGTGGGTTTGGGTTGAGCCGAGTGGGTTTGGGCTAGCCGCCTGCGTTTGGGTCTAGCCGAGTGGGTATTCATCTAGCCGAGTTGGTTTGGGTCTAGCCGAGTGGGTTTTGGTCTTGCCGAGTGGGTTTGGGTCTAGCCGAGTGGGTTTGGGTCTAGCCGAGTGGGTTGGGGTCTAGCTGAGTGGGTTTGGGTCTATCCGAGAGGGTTTGTGTTTAGCCGAGGGGGTTTGGGTCTAGCCGAGTGGGTTTGTGTCTAGCCAAGTGGGTTTGGGTCTACCCGAGTCGGTTTGGGTGCAGCCGAGTGTGTGTGGGAGTAGCCGAGTGGGTTTGGGTGTAGCCGAGTGGGTTTAGGTCTAACCGAGTGGGTTTCGGTGTAGCCGAGTGGGTTTGGGTCTAGATGAGTGGGTTTGGGTCTAGCCGAGAGGGTTTGGGTCTAGCCGAGTGGGTTGGGGTCTAGCCGAGTGGGTTTGGGTCTAACCGAGTGGGTTTCGGTGTAGCCGAGTGGGTTTGCGTCTAGCTCAGTGGGTTTGGGTCTAGCCGAGTGGGTTTGGGTCTAGCCGAGTGGGTTTGGGTCTTGCCGAGTGGGTTTGGGTCTAGCCGAGTGGGTTTGGGTCTAGCGGAATGGGTTTTGGTCTAGCCGAGTGGGTTTGGGTCCAGCCGAGTGGGTTTGCGTCTAGCCGAGTGGGTTTGGGTTGAGCCGAGTGGGTTTGGGCAAGCCGCCTGCGTTTGGGTCTAGCCGAGTGGGTATTCATCTAGCCGAGTCGGTTTGGGTCTAGCCGAGTGGGTTTTGGTCTTGCCGAGTGGGTTTGGGTCTGGCCGAGTGGGTTTGGGTCTAGCCGAGTGGGTTGGGGTCTAGCTGAGTGGGTTTGGGTCTATCCGAGAGGGTTTGTGTTTAGCCGAGGGGGTTTGGGTCTAGCCGAGTGGGTTTGTGTCTAGCCAAGTGGGTTTGGGTCTACCCGAGTCGGTTTGGGTGCAGCCGAGTGTGTGTGGGTCGAGCCGAGTGGGTTTGGGTGTAGCCGAGTGGGTTTTGGTCTAGCCGAGTGGGTTTGCGTCTAGCCGAGTGGGTTTGGGTTGAGCCGAGTGGGTTTGGGTCTAGCCGCGTGGGTTTGGGTCTAGCCGAGTGGGTAATCATCTAGCCGAGTCGGTTTGGATCTAGCCGAGTGGGTTTTGGACTTGCCGAGTGGGTTTGTGTCTAGCCAAGTGGGTTTGGGTCCAGCCGAGTGGGTTGGGGTCTAGCCGAGTGGGTTTGGGTCTAACCGAGTGGGTTTCGGTGTAGCCGAGTGGGTTTGGGTCTAGCTCAGTGGGTTTGGGTCTAGCCGAGTGGGTTTGGGTCTAGCCGAGTGGGTTTGGGTCTTGCCGAGTGGGTTTGGGTCTAGCCGAGTGGGTTTGGGTCTAGCGGAATGGGTTTTGGTCTAGCCGAGTGGGTTTGGGTCCAGCCGAGTGGGTTTGCGTCTAGCCGAGTGGGTTTGGGTTGAGCCGAGTGGGTTTGGGCTAGCCGCCTGCGTTTGGGTCTAGCCGAGTGGGTATTCATCTAGCCGAGTCGGTTTGGGTCTAGCCGAGTGGGTTTTGGTCTTGCCGAGTGGGTTTGGGTCTAGCCGAGTGGGTTTGGGTCTAGCCGAGTGGGTTGGGGTCTAGCTGAGTGGGTTTGGGTCTATCCGAGAGGGTTTGTGTTTAGCCGAGGGGGTTTGGGTCTAGCCGAGTGGGTTTGTGTCTAGCCAAGTGGGTTTGGGTCTACCCGAGTCGGTTTGGGTGCAGCCGAGTGTGTGTGGGTCTAGCCGAGTGGGTTTGGGTGTAGCCGAGTGGGTTTAGGTCCAACCGAGTGGGTTTCGGTGTAGCCGAGTGGGTTTGGGTCTAGATGAGTGGGTTTGGGTCTAGCCGAGAGGGTTTGGGTCTAGCCGAGTGGGTTGGGGTCTAGCCGAGTGGGTTTGGGTCTAACCGAGTGGGTTTCGGTGTAGCCGAGTGGGTTTGCGTCTAGCTCAGTGGGTTTGGGTCTAGCCGAGTGGGTTTGGGTCTAGCCGAGTGGGTTTGGGTCTTGCCGAGTGGGTTTGGGTCTAGCCAAGTGGGTTTGGGTCTAGCGGAATGGGTTTTGGTCTAGCCGAGTGGGTTTGTGTCCAGCCGAGTGGGTTTGCGTCTAGCCGAGTGGGTTTGGGTTGAGCCGAGTGGGTTTGGGCAAGCCGCCTGCGTTTGGGTCTAGCCGAGTGGGTATTCATCTAGCCGAGTCGGTTTGGGTCTAGCCGAGTGGGTTTTGGTCTTGCCGAGTGGGCTTGGGTCTGGCCGAGTGGGTTTGGGTCTAGCCGAGTGGGTTGGGGTCTAGCTGAGTGGGTTTTGGTCTATCCGAGAGGGTTTGTGTTTAGCCGAGGGGGTTTGGGTCTAGCCGAGTGGGGTTGTGTCTAGCCAAGTGGGTTTGGGTCTACCCGAGTCGGTTTGGGTGCAGCCGAGTGTGTGTGGGTCGAGCCGAGTGGGTTTGGGTGTAGCCGAGTGGGTTTAGGTCTAGCCGAGTGGGTTTGCGTCTAGCCGAGTGGGTTTGGGTTGAGCCGAGTGGGTTTGGGTCTAGCCGCGTGGGTTTGGGTCTAGCCGAGTGGGTAATCATCTAGCCGAGTCGGTTTGGATCTAGCCGAGTGGGTTTTGGACTTGCCGAGTGGGTTTGTGTCTAGCCAAGTGGGTTTGGGTCCAGCCGAGTGGGTTTGGGTGTAGCCGAGTGGGTTTGGGTCTAGCCGAGTGGATTTGGGTCTAGCCGAGTGGGTTTGGGTCTAGCCGAGTGGGTTGGGGTCTAGCCGAGTGGGTCTGGGTCTAGCCGAGTGGGTTTGGGTGTAGCCGAGTGGGTTTGGGTCTAGCCGAGTGGGTTTGTGTCTAGCCGAGTGGGTTTGGGTCTAGCCGAGTGGGTTTGGGTCTAGCCGAGTGCGTTTGGGTGTAGCCGAGTGGGTTTGGGTCTAGCCGAGTGGGTTGGGGTCTAGCTGAGTGGGTTTGGGTCTAGCCGAGTGGGTTTGGGTGTAGCCGAGTGGATTTGTGTCTAGCCAAGTGGGTTTGTGTCTAGCCAAGTGGGTTTGGGTCCAGCCGAGTGGGTTTGGGTGTAGCCGAGTGGGTTTGGGTCTAGCCGAGTGGATTTGGGTCTAGCCGAGTGGGTTTGGGTCTAGCCGAGTGGGTTTGGGTCTTGCCGAGAGGGTTTGGGTCTAGCCGAGTGGGTTGGGGTCTAGCCGAGTGGGTTTGGGTTAAGCCGAGTGGGTTTGGGTGTAGCCGAGTGGGTTTGGGTCTAGCCGAGTGGGTTTGTGTCTAGCCGAGTGGGTTTGGGTCTAGCCGAGTGGGTTTGGGTCTAGCCGAGTGCGTTTGGGTCTAGCCGAGTGGGTTTGGGTCTAGCCGAGTGGGTTTGGGTCTAGCCGAGTGGGTTTGGGTCTAGCCGAGTGGGTTTGGGTCTAGCCGAGTGGGTTTGGGTCTAGCCGAGTGGGTTTGGGTCTAGCCGAGTGGGTTAGGGTCTAGCCGAGTGGGTTTGCGTCGATCCGAGTGGGTTTGGGTCTGGCCGAGTGGGTTTGGGTCTAGCTGAGTGGGTTTGGGTCTAGCCGAGTGGGTTTGGGTCCAGCCGAGTGGGTTTGGGTCTAGCCGAGTGGGTTTGGGTCAAGCGGTGTGGGTTTGGGTGTAGCCGAGTGGGTTTGGGTCTTGCCGAATGGGTTTGGATCGAGCAGAGTGGGTTTGGGTCTAGCCGAGTGGGTTTGGGTCTAGCCGAGTGGGTAATCGTCTAGCCGAGTGGGTTTGGGTCTAGCCGAGTGGGTTTGGGTCTTGCCGAGTGGGTTTGGGTCTAGCCGAGTGGGTTTGGGTGTAGTCGAGTGGGTTTGTGTCTAGCCAAGTGGGTTTGGGTCTAGCCGAGTGGGTTTGGGTGTAGCCGAGTGGGTTTGGGTCTAGCCGAGTGGGTTTGAGTCTAGCCGAGTGGGTTTGGGTCTAGCTGAGTGGGTTTGGGTCTAGCCGAGAGGGTTTGGGTCTAGCCGAGTGGGTTGGGGTCTAGCCAAGTGGGTTTGGGTCTACCCGAGTCGGTTTGGGTGCAGCCGAGTGTGTGTGGGTCTAGCCGAGTGGGTTTGGGTGTAGCCGAGTGGGTTTAGGTCTAACCGAGTGGGTTTCGGTGTAGCCGAGTGGGTTTGGGTCTAGATGAGTGGGTTGGGGTCTAGCCGAGTGGGTTGGGGTCTAGCCGAGTGGGTTTGGGTCTAACCGAGTGGGTTTCGGTGTAGCCGAGTGGGTTTGGGTCTAGCTCAGTGGGTTTGGGTCTAGCCGAGTGGGTTTGGGTCTAGCCGAGTGGGTTTGGGTCTTGCCGAGTGGGTTTGGGTCTAGCCGAGTGGGTTTGGGTCTAGCGGAATGGGTTTTGGTCTAGCCGAGTGGGTTTGGGTCCAGCCGAGTGGGTTTGCGTCTAGCCGAGTGGGTTTGGGTTGAGCCGAGTGGGTTTGGGCAAGCCGCCTGCGTTTGGGTCTAGCCGAGTGGGTATTCATCTAGCCGAGTCGGTTTGGGTCTAGCCGAGTGGGTTTTGGTCTTGCCGAGTGGGTTTGGGTCTAGCCGAGTGGGTTTGGGTCTAGCCGAGTGGGTTGGGGTCTAGCTGAGTGGGTTTGGGTCTATCCGAGAGGGTTTGTGTTTAGCCGAGGGGGTTTGGGTCTAGCCGAGTGGGTTTGTGTCTAGCCAAGTGGGTTTGGGTCTACCCGAGTCGGTTTGGGTGCAGCCGAGTGTGTGTGGGTCTAGCCGAGTGGGTTTGGGTGTAGCCGAGTGGGTTTAGGTCTAGCCGAGTGGGTTTGCGTCTAGCCGAG
This sequence comes from Raja brachyura, assembly GCA_963514005.1. Next base: position 5,912,135 of record OY740819.1, on the reverse strand, counting down.
TGGGTTTGGGTTGAGCCGAGTGGGTTTGGGTCTAGCCGCGTGGATTTGGGTCTAGCCGAGTGGGTAATCATCTAGCCGAGTCGGTTTGGATCTAGCCGAGTGGGTTTTGGACTTGCCGAGTGGGTTTGGGTCTAGCCGAGTGGGTTTGGGTCTAGCCGAGTGGGTTGGGGTCTAGCTGAGTGGGTTTGTGTCTAGCCGAGTGGGTTTGGGTGTCGCCGAGTGGGTTTGTGTCTAGCCAAGTGGGTTTGTGTCTAGCCAAGTGGGTTTAGGTCCAGCCGAGTGGGTTTGGGTGTAGCCGAGTGGGTTTGGGTCTAGCCGAGTGGATTTGGGTCTAGCCGAGTGCGTTTGGGTGTAGCCGAGTGGGTTTGGGTCTAGCCGAGTGGGTTTGGGTCTAGCCGAGTGGGTTTGGGTCTAGCCGAGTGGGTTTGGGTCTAGCCGAGTGGGTTTGGGTCTAGCCGAATGGGTTTGGGTCTAGCCGAGTGGGTTAGGGTCTAGCCGAGTGGGTTTGGGTCGAGCCGAGTGGGTTTGGGTCTAGCCGAGTGGGTTTGGGTCTAGCCGAGTGGGTTTGGGTCTAGCCGAGTGGGTTTGGGTCCAGCCGAGTGGGTTTGGGTCTAGCCGAGTGGGTTTGGGTCAAGCGGTGTGGGTTTGGGTGTAGCCGAGTGGGTTTGGGTCTTGCCGAATGGGTTTGGATCGAGCAGAGTGGGTTTGGGTCTAGCCGAGTGGGTTTGGGTCTAGCCGAGTGGGTAATCGTCTAGCCGAGTGGGTTTGGGTCTAGCCGAGTGGGTTTGGGTCTTGCCGCGTGGGTTTGGGTCTACCCGAGTCGGTTTGGGTGCAGCCGAGTGTGTGTGGGTCTAGCCGAGTGGGTTTGGGTGTAGCCGAGTGGGTTTAGGTCCAACCGAGTGGGTTTCGGTGTAGCCGAGTGGGTTTGGGTCTAGATGAGTGGGTTTGGGTCTAGCCGAGAGGGTTTGGGTCTAGCCGAGTGGGTTGGGGTCTAGCCGAGTGGGTTTGGGTCTAACCTAGTGGGTTTCGGTGTAGCCGAGTGGGTTTGCGTCTAGCTCAGTGGGTTTGGGTCTAGCCGAGTGGGTTTGGGTCTAGCCGAGTGGGTTTGGGTCTTGCCGAGTGGGTTTGGGTCTAGCCAAGTGGGTTTGGGTCTAGCGGAATGGGTTTTGGTCTAGCCGAGTGGGTTTGTGTCCAGCCGAGTGGGTTTGCGTGTAGCCGAGTGGGTTTGGGTTGAGCCGAGTGGGTTTGGGCAAGCCGCCTGCGTTTGGGTCTAGCCGAGTGGGTATTCATCTAGCCGAGTCGGTTTGGGTCTAGCCGAGTGGGTTTTGGTCTTGCCGAGTGGGCTTGGGTCTGGCCGAGTGGGTTTGGGTCTAGCCGAGTGGGTTGGGGTCTAGCTGAGTGGGTTTTGGTCTATCCGAGAGGGTTTGTGTTTAGCCGAGGGGGTTTGGGTCTAGCCGAGTGGGTTTGTGTCTAGCCAAGTGGGTTTGGGTCTACCCGAGTCGGTTTGGGTGCAGCCGAGTGTGTGTGGGTCGAGCCGAGTGGGTTTGGGTGTAGCCGAGTGGGTTTAGGTCTAGCCGAGTGGGTTTGCGTCTAGCCGAGTGGGTTTGGGTTGAGCCGAGTGGGTTTGGGTCTAGCCGCGTGGGTTTGGGTCTAGCCGAGTGGGTAATCATCTAGCCGAGTCGGTTTGGATCTAGCCGAGTGGGTTTTGGACTTGCCGAGTGGGTTTGTGTCTAGCCAAGTGGGTTTGGGTCCAGCCGAGTGGGTTTGGGTGTAGCCGAGTGGGTTTGGGTCTAGCCGAGTGGATTTGGGTCTAGCCGAGTGGGTTTGGGTCTAGCCGAGTGGGTTGGGGTCTAGCCGAGTGGGTCTGGGTCTAGCCGAGTGGGTTTGGGTGTAGCCGAGTGGGTTTGGGTCTAGCCGAGTGGGTTTGTGTCTAGCCGAGTGGGTTTGGGTCTAGCCGAGTGGGTTTGGGTCTAGCCGAGTGCGTTTGGGTGTAGCCGAGTGGGTTTGGGTCTAGCCGAGTGGGTTGGGGTCTAGCTGAGTGGGTTTGGGTCTAGCCGAGTGGGTTTGGGTGTAGCCGAGTGGATTTGTGTCTAGCCAAGTGGGTTTGTGTCTAGCCAAGTGGGTTTGGGTCCAGCCGAGTGGGTTTGGGTGTAGCCGAGTGGGTTTGGGTCTAGCCGAGTGGATTTGGGTCTAGCCGAGTGGGTTTGGGTCTAGCCGAGTGGGTTTGGGTCTTGCCGAGAGGGTTTGGGTCTAGCCGAGTGGGTTGGGGTCTAGCCGAGTGGGTTTGGGTTAAGCCGAGTGGGTTTGGGTGTAGCCGAGTGGGTTTGGGTCTAGCCGAGTGGGTTTGTGTCTAGCCGAGTGGGTTTGGGTCTAGCCGAGTGGGTTTGGGTCTAGCCGAGTGCGTTTGGGTGTAGCCGAGTGGGTTTGGGTCTAGCCGAGTGGGTTTGGGTCTAGCCGAGTGGGTTTGGGTCTAGCCGAGTGGGTTTGGGTCTAGCCGAGTGGGTTTGGGTCTAGCCGAGTGGGTGTGGGTCTAGCCGAGTGGGTTAGGGTCTAGCCGAGTGGGTTTGGGTCGATCCGAGTGGGTTTGGGTCTGGCCGAGTGGGTTTGGGTCTAGCTGAGTGGGTTTGGGTCTAGCCGAGTGGGTTTGGGTCCAGCCGAGTGGGTTTGGGTCTAGCCGAGTGGGTTTGGGTCAAGCGGTGTGGGTTTGGGTGTAGCCGAGTGGGTTTGGGTCTTGCCGAATGGGTTTGGATCGAGCAGAGTGGGTTTGGGTCTAGCCGAGTGGGTTTGGGTCTAGCCGAGTGGGTAATCGTCTAGCCGAGTGGGTTTGGGTCTAGCCGAGTGGGTTTGGGTCTTGCCGAGTGGGTTTGGGTCTAGCCGAGTGGGTTTGGGTGTAGTCGAGTGGGTTTGTGTCTAGCCAAGTGGGTTTGGGTCTAGCCGAGTGGGTTTGGGTGTAGCCGAGTGGGTTTGGGTCTAGCCGAGTGGGTTTGAGTCTAGCCGAGTGGGTTTGGGTCTAGCTGAGTGGGTTTGGGTCTAGCCGAGAGGGTTTGGGTCTAGCCGAGTGGGTTGGGGTCTAGCCAAGTGGGTTTGGGTCTACCCGAGTCGGTTTGGGTGCAGCCGAGTGTGTGTGGGTCTAGCCGAGTGGGTTTGGGTGTAGCCGAGTGGGTTTAGGTCTAACCGAGTGGGTTTCGGTGTAGCCGAGTGGGTTTGGGTCTAGATGAGTGGGTTGGGGTCTAGCCGAGTGGGTTGGGGTCTAGCCGAGTGGGTTTGGGTCTAACCGAGTGGGTTTCGGTGTAGCCGAGTGGGTTTGGGTCTAGCTCAGTGGGTTTGGGTCTAGCCGAGTGGGTTTGGGTCTAGCCGAGTGGGTTTGGGTCTTGCCGAGTGGGTTTGGGTCTAGCCGAGTGGGTTTGGGTCTAGCGGAATGGGTTTTGGTCTAGCCGAGTGGGTTTGGGTCCAGCCGAGTGGGTTTGCGTCTAGCCGAGTGGGTTTGGGTTGAGCCGAGTGGGTTTGGGCAAGCCGCCTGCGTTTGGGTCTAGCCGAGTGGGTATTCATCTAGCCGAGTCGGTTTGGGTCTAGCCGAGTGGGTTTTGGTCTTGCCGAGTGGGTTTGGGTCTAGCCGAGTGGGTTTGGGTCTAGCCGAGTGGGTTGGGGTCTAGCTGAGTGGGTTTGGGTCTATCCGAGAGGGTTTGTGTTTAGCCGAGGGGGTTTGGGTCTAGCCGAGTGGGTTTGTGTCTAGCCAAGTGGGTTTGGGTCTACCCGAGTCGGTTTGGGTGCAGCCGAGTGTGTGTGGGTCTAGCCGAGTGGGTTTGGGTGTAGCCGAGTGGGTTTAGGTCTAGCCGAGTGGGTTTGCGTCTAGCCGAGTGGGTTTGGGTTGAGCCGAGTGGGTTTGGGTCTAGCCGCGTGGATTTGGGTCTAGCCGAGTGGGTAATCATCTAGCCGAGTCGGTTTGGATCTAGCCGAGTGGGTTTTGGACTTGCCGAGTGGGTTTGGGTCTAGCCGAGTGGGTTTGGGTCTAGCCGAGTGGGTTGGGGTCTAGCTGAGTGGGTTTGTGTCTAGCCGAGTGGGTTTGGGTGTCGCCGAGTGGGTTTGTGTCTAGCCAAGTGGGTTTGTGTCTAGCCAAGTGGGTTTAGGTCCAGCCGAGTGGGTTTGGGTGTAGCCGAGTGGGTTTGGGTCTAGCCGAGTGGATTTGGGTCTAGCCGAGTGCGTTTGGGTGTAGCCGAGTGGGTTTGGGTCTAGCCGAGTGGGTTTGGGTCTAGCCGAGTGGGTTTGGGTCTAGCCGAGTGGGTTTGGGTCTAGCCGAGTGGGTTTGGGTCTAGCCGAATGGGTTTGGGTCTAGCCGAGTGGGTTAGGGTCTAGCCGAGTGGGTTTGGGTCGAGCCGAGTGGGTTTGGGTCTAGCCGAGTGGGTTTGGGTCTAGCCGAGTGGGTTTGGGTCTAGCCGAGTGGGTTTGGGTCCAGCCGAGTGGGTTTGGGTCTAGCCGAGTGGGTTTGGGTCAAGCGGTGTGGGTTTGGGTGTAGCCGAGTGGGTTTGGGTCTTGCCGAATGGGTTTGGATCGAGCAGAGTGGGTTTGGGTCTAGCCGAGTGGGTTTGGGTCTAGCCGAGTGGGTAATCGTCTAGCCGAGTGGGTTTGGGTCTAGCCGAGTGGGTTTGGGTCTTGCCGCGTGGGTTTGGGTCTAGCCGAGTGGGTTTGGGTGTAGTCGAGTGGGTTTGTGTCCAGCCAAGTGGGTTTGGGTCTAGCCGAGTGGGTTTGGGTGTAGCCGAGCGGGTTTGGGTCTAGCCGAGTGGGTTTGGGTCTAGCCGAGTGGGTTTGGGTCTAGCTGAGTGGGTTTGGGTCTAGCCGAGAGGGTTTGGGTCTAGCCGAGTGGGTTGGGGTCTAGCCGAGTGGGTTTGGGTCTAGCTCAGTGGGTTTGGGTCTAGCCGCGTGGGTTTGGGTCTAGCCGAGTGGGTAATCATCTTGCCGAGTCGGTTTGGGTCTAGCCGAGTGGGTTTGCGTCTAGCCGAGTGGGTTTGGGTTGAGCCGAGTGGGTTTGGGTCTAGCCGCGTGGGTTTGGGTCTAGCCGAGTGGGTAATCATCTAGCCGAGTCGGTTTGGATCTAGCCGAGTGGGTTTTGGACTTGCCGAGTGGGTTTGTGTCTAGCCAAGTGGGTTTGGGTCCAGCCGAGTGGGTTTGGGTGTAGCCGAGTGCGTTTGGGTCTAGCCGAGTGGATTTGGGTCTAGCCGAGTGGGTTTGGGTCTAGCCGAGTGGGTTGGGGTCTAGCCGAGTGGGTCTGGGTCTAGCCGAGTGGGTTTGGGTGTAGCCGAGTGGGTTTGGGTCTAGCCGAGTGGGTTTGTGTCTAGCCGAGTGGGTTTGGGTCTAGCCGAGTGGGTTTGGGTCTAGCCGAGTGCGTTTGGGTGTAGCCGAGTGGGTTTGGGTCTAGCCGAGTGGGTTGGGGTCTAGCTGAGTGGGTTTGGGTCTAGCCGAGTGGGTTTGGGTGTAGCCGAGTGGATTTGTGTCTAGCCAAGTGGGTTTGTGTCTAGCCAAGTGGGTTTGGGTCCAGCCGAGTGGGTTTGGGTGTAGCCGAGTGGGTTTGGGTCTAGCCGAGTGGATTTGGGTCTAGCCGAGTGGGTTTGGGTCTAGCCGAGTGGGTTTGGGTCTTGCCGAGAGGGTTTGGGTCTAGCCGAGTGGGTTGGGGTCTAGCCGAGTGGGTTTGGGTTAAGCCGAGTGGGTTTGGGTGTAGCCGAGTGGGTTTGGGTCTAGCCGAGTGGGTTTGTGTCTAGCCGAGTGGGTTTGGGTCTAGCCGAGTGGGTTTGGGTCTAGCCGAGTGCGTTTGGGTGTAGCCGAGTGGGTTTGGGTCTAGCCGAGTGGGTTTGGGTCTAGCCGAGTGGGTTTGGGTCTAGCCGAGTGGGTTTGGGTCTAGCCGAGTGGGTTTGGGTCTAGCCGAGTGGGTTTGGGTCTAGCCGAGTGGGTTAGGGTCTAGCCGAGTGGGTTTGGGTCGATCCGAGTGGGTTTGGGTCTGGCCGAGTGGGTTTGGGTCTAGCTGAGTGGGTTTGGGTCTAGCCGAGTGGGTTTGGGTCCAGCCGAGTGGGTTTGGGTCTAGCCGAGTGGGTTTGGGTCAAGCGGTGTGGGTTTGGGTGTAGCCGAGTGGGTTTGGGTCTTGCCGAATGGGTTTGGATCGAGCAGAGTGGGTTTGGGTCTAGCCGAGTGGGTTTGGGTCTAGCCGAGTGGGTAATCGTCTAGCCGAGTGGGTTTGGGTCTAGCCGAGTGGGTTTGGGTCTTGCCGAGTGGGTTTGGGTCTAGCCGAGTGGGTTTGGGTGTAGTCGAGTGGGTTTGTGTCTAGCCAAGTGGGTTTGGGTCTAGCCGAGTGGGTTTGGGTGTAGCCGAGTGGGTTTGGGTCTAGCCGAGTGGGTTTGAGTCTAGCCGAGTGGGTTTGGGTCTAGCTCAGTGGGTTTGGGTCTAGCCGAGTGGGTTTGGGTCTAGCCGAGTGGGTTTGGGTCTTGCCGAGTGGGTTTGGGTCTAGCCGAGTGGGTTTGGGTCTAGCGGAATGGGTTTTGGTCTAGCCGAGTGGGTTTGGGTCCAGCCGAGTGGGTTTGCGTCTAGCCGAGTGGGTTTGGGTTGAGCCGAGTGGGTTTGGGCAAGCCGCCTGCGTTTGGGTCTAGCCGAGTGGGTATTCATCTAGCCGAGTCGGTTTGGGTCTAGCCGAGTGGGTTTTGGTCTTGCCGAGTGGGTTTGGGTCTAGCCGAGTGGGTTTGGGTCTAGCCGAGTGGGTTGGGGTCTAGCTGAGTGGGTTTGGGTCTATCCGAGAGGGTTTGTGTTTAGCCGAGGGGGTTTGGGTCTAGCCGAGTGGGTTTGTGTCTAGCCAAGTGGGTTTGGGTCTACCCGAGTCGGTTTGGGTGCAGCCGAGTGTGTGTGGGTCTAGCCGAGTGGGTTTGGGTGTAGCCGAGTGGGTTTAGGTCTAGCCGAGTGGGTTTGCGTCTAGCCGAGTGGGTTTGGGTTGAGCCGAGTGGGTTTGGGTCTAGCCGCGTGGATTTGGGTCTAGCCGAGTGGGTAATCATCTAGCCGAGTCGGTTTGGATCTAGCCGAGTGGGTTTTGGACTTGCCGAGTGGGTTTGGGTCTAGCCGAGTGGGTTTGGGTCTAGCCGAGTGGGTTGGGGTCTAGCTGAGTGGGTTTGTGTCTAGCCGAGTGGGTTTGGGTGTCGCCGAGTGGGTTTGTGTCTAGCCAAGTGGGTTTGTGTCTAGCCAAGTGGGTTTAGGTCCAGCCGAGTGGGTTTGGGTGTAGCCGAGTGGGTTTGGGTCTAGCCGAGTGGATTTGGGTCTAGCCGAGTGCGTTTGGGTGTAGCCGAGTGGGTTTGGGTCTAGCCGAGTGGGTTTGGGTCTAGCCGAGTGGGTTTGGGTCTAGCCGAGTGGGTTTGGGTCTAGCCGAGTGGGTTTGGGTCTAGCCGAATGGGTTTGGGTCTAGCCGAGTGGGTTAGGGTCTAGCCGAGTGGGTTTGGGTCGAGCCGAGTGGGTTTGGGTCTAGCCGAGTGGGTTTGGGTCTAGCCGAGTGGGTTTGGGTCTAGCCGAGTGGGTTTGGGTCCAGCCGAGTGGGTTTGGGTCTAGCCGAGTGGGTTTGGGTCAAGCGGTGTGGGTTTTGGTGTAGCCGAGTGGGTTTGGGTCTTGCCGAATGGGTTTGGATCGAGCAGAGTGGGTTTGGGTCTAGCCGAGTGGGTTTGGGTCTAGCCGAGTGGGTAATCGTCTAGCCGAGTGGGTTTGGGTCTAGCCGAGTGGGTTTGGGTCTTGCCGCGTGGGTTTGGGTCTAGCCGAGTGGGTTTGGGTGTAGTCGAGTGGGTTTGTGTCCAGCCAAGTGGGTTTGGGTCTAGCCGAGTGGGTTTGGGTGTAGCCGAGCGGGTTTGGGTCTAGCCGAGTGGGTTTGGGTCTAGCCGAGTGGGTTTGGGTCTAGCTGAGTGGGTTTGGGTCTAGCCGAGAGGGTTTGGGTCTAGCCGAGTGGGTTGGGGTCTAGCCGAGTGGGTTTGGGTCTAGCTCAGTGGGTTTGGGTCTAGCCGCGTGGGTTTGGGTCTAGCCGAGTGGGTAATCATCTTGCCGAGTCGGTTTGGGTCTAGCCGAGTGGGTTTGCGTCTAGCCGAGTGGGTTTGGGTTGAGCCGAGTGGGTTTGGGCTAGCCGCCTGGGTTTGGGTCTAGCCGAGTGGGTAATCATCTAGCCGAGTCGGTTTGGGTCTAGCCGAGTGGGTTTTGGTCTTGCCGAGTGGGTTTGGGTCTAGCCGAGTGGGTTTGGGTCTAGCCGAGTGGGTTGGGGTCTAGCCGAGTGGGTAATCATCTTGCCGAGTCGGTTTGGGACTAGCCGAGTGGGTTTGCGTCTAGCCGAGTGGGTTTGGGTTGAGCCGAGTGGGTTTGGGCTAGCCGCCTGGTTTGGGTCTAGCCGAGTGGGTAATCATCTAGCCGAGTCGGTTTGGGACTAGCCGAGTGGGTTTGGGTCTAGCCGAGTGGGTTTGTGTTTAGCCGAGGGGGTTTGGGTCTAGCCGAGTGGGTTTGTGTCTAGCCAAGTGGGTTTGGGTCTACCCGAGTCGGTTTGGGTGCAGCCGAGTGGGTTTGGGTCTAGCCGAGTGGGTTTGGGTGTAGCCGAGTGGCTTTGGGTCTAGCCGAGTGGGTTTGGGTCTAGCCGAGTGGGTTTGGGTCTAGCCGATTGGGTTGGGGTCTAGCCGAGTGGGTTTGGGTCTAGCCGAGTGGGTTTGGGTGTAGCCGAGTGGGTTTGTGTCTAGCCAAGTGGGTTTGGGTCTAGCCGAGTGGGTTTGGGTGTAGCCGAGTGGGTTTGGGTCTAGCCGAGTGGGTTTGGGTCTAGCCGAGTGGGTTTGGGTCTAGCCTAGTGGGTTTGGGTCTAGCCGAGAGGGTTTGGGTCTAGCCGAGTGGGTTGGGGTCTAGTCGAGTGGGTTTGGGTCTAACCGAGTGGGTTTGGGTGTAGCCGAGTGGGTTTGGGTCCAGCTCAGTGGGTTTGGGTCTAGCCGAGTGGGTTTGGGTCTAGCCGAGTGGGTTTGGGTCTTGCCGAGTGGGTTTGGGTCTAGCCGGGTGGGTTTGGGTCTAGTGGAATGGGTTTTGGTCCAGCCGAGTGGGTTTGGGTCCAGCCGAGTGGGTTTGCGTCTAGCCGAGTGGGTTTGGGTTGAGCCGAGTGGGTTTGGGTCTAGCCGCGTGGGTTTGGGTCTAGCCGAGTGGGTAATCATCTAGCCGAGTCGGTTTGGGTCTAGCCGAGTGGGTTTTGGTCTTGCCGAGTGGGTTTGGGTCTAGCCGAGTGGGTTTGGGTCTAGCCGAGTGGGTTGGGGTCTTGCTGGATGGGTTTGGGTCTGGCCGAGTGGGTTTGGGTGTAGCCGAGTGGGTTTGTGTCTAGCCAAGTGGGTTTAGGTCCAGCCGAGTGGGTTTGGGTGTAGCCGAGTGGGTTTGGGTCTAGCCGAGTGGATTTGGGTCTAGCCGAGTGGGTTTGGGTCTAGCCGAGTGGGTGTGGGTCTAGCCGAGAGGGTTTGGGTCTAGCCGAGTGGGTTGGGGTCTAGCCGATTGGGTTTGGGTCCAGCCGAGTGGGTTTGGGTGTAGCCGAGTGGGTTTGGGTCTAGCTGAGTGGGTTTGGGTCTAGCCGAGTGGGTTTGGGTCTAGCCGAGTGGGTTTGGGTCTAGCCGAGTGCGTTTGGGTGTAGCCGAGTGGGTTTGGGTCTAGCCGAGTGGGTTTGGGTCGAGCCGAGTGGGTTTGGGTCTAGCCGAGTGGGTTTGGGTCTAGCCGAGTGGGTTTGGGTCTAGCCGAGTGGGGTAGGGTCTAGCCGAGTGGGTTTGGGTCGAGCCGAGTGGGTTTGGGTCTAGCCGAGTGGGTTTGGGTCTAGCCGAGTGGGTTTGGGTCTAGCCGATTGGGTTTGGGTCCAGCCGAGTGGGTTTGGGTCTAGCCGAGTGGGTTTGGGTCAAGCGGTGTGGGTTTGGGTGTAGCCGAGTGGGTTTGGGTCTTGCCGAATGGGTTTGGATCGAGCAGAGTGGGTTTGGGTCCAGCCGAGTGGGTTTGGGTCTAGCCGAGTGGGTAATCGTCTAGCCGAGTGGGTTTGGGTCTAGCCGAGTGGGTTTGGGTCTTGCCGAGTGGGTTTGGGTCTACCCGAGTGGGTTTGGGTCCAGCCGAGTGGGTTTGCGTCTAGCCGAGTGGGTTTGGGTTGAGCCGAGTGGGTTTGGGTCTAGCCGCGTGGGTTTGGGTCTAGCCGAGTGGGTAATCATCTAGCCGAGTCGGTTTGGATCCAGCCGAGTTGTTTTCGGTCTTGCCGAGTTGGTTTGGGTCTAGCCGAGTGGGTTTGGGTCTAGCCGAGTGGGTTTGCGTCTAGCGGAGTGGGTTTGGGTGTAGCCGAGTGGGTTTGGGTCTAGCCGAGTGGGTTTGGGTCTAGCCGAATCGGTTTCGGTCTATCCGAGAGGGTTTGTGTCTAGCCGAGTGGGTTTGGGTCTAGCCGAGTGGGTTTGGGTCTAGCCGAGTGGGTTTGGGTCTAGCCGAGTTGGTTTGGGTCTATCCGAGTGGGTTTGGGTCTAGCCGAATCGGTTTCGGTCTATCCGAGAGGGTTTGTGTCTAGCCGAGCGGGTTTGGGTCTAGCCGAGTGGGTTTGTGTCTAGCCAAGTGGGTTTGGGACTAGCCGAGTCGGTTTGGGTGTAGCCGAGTGGGTTTGGGTCTAGCTGAGTGGGTTTGGGTGTAGCCGAGTGGCTTTGGGACTAGCCGAGTGGGTTTGGGTCTAGCCGAGTGGGTTTGGGTCTAGCCGAGTGGGTTTGGGTCTAGCCGAGTGGGTTTGGGTCTAGCCGAGAGGGTTTGGGTCTAGCCGAGTGCGTTGGGGTCTAGCCGAGTGGGTTTGGGTCTAGCCGAGTGGGTTTGGGTGTAGCCGAGTGGGTTTGGGTCTAGCCGAGTGGGTTTGGGTCTAGCCGAGTGGGTTTGTGTCTAGCCAAGTGGGTTTGGGACTAGCCGAGTCGGTTTGGGTGTAGCCGAGTGGGTTTGGGTCTAGCTGAGTGGGTTTGGGTGTAGCCGAGTGGCTTTGGGACTAGCCGAGTGGGTTTGGGTCTAGCCGAGTGGGTTTGGGTCTAGCCGAGTGGGTTTGGGTCTAGCCGAGTGGGTTTGGGTCTAGCCGAGTGGGTTTGGGTCTAGCCGATAGGGTTTGGGTCTAGCCGAGTGCGTTGGGGTCTAGCCGAGTGGGTTTGGGTCTAGCCGAGTTGGTTTGGGTGTAGCCGAGTGGGTTTGGGTCTAGCCGAGTGGGTTTGGGTCTAGCCGAGTGGGTTTGGGTCTAGCCGAGTGGGTTTGGGTGTAGCCGAGTGGGTTTGGGTGTAGCCGAGTGGGTTTGGGTCCAGCCGAGTGGGTTTGCGTCTAGCGGAGTGGGTTTGGGTCTAGCCGTGTGGGTTTGGGTCTAGCCGAGTGGGTTTGTGTCAAGCCGAGTGGGTTAGGGTCTAGCCGAGTGGGTTTGGGTCTAGCCGAGTGGGTAATCGTCTAGCCGAGTGGGTTTGGGTCTAGCCGAGTGGGTTTGGGTCTTGCCGCGTGGGTTTGGGTCTAGCCGAGTGGGTTTGGGTGTAGTCGAGTGGGTTTGTGTCCAGCCAAGTGGGTTTGGGTCTAGCCGAGTGGGTTTGGGTGTAGCCGAGCGGGTTTGGGTCTAGCCGAGTGGGTTTGGGTCTAGCCGAGTGGGTTTGGGTCTAGCTGAGTGGGTTTGGGTCTAGCCGAGAGGGTTTGGGTCTAGCCGAGTGGGTTGGGGTCTAGCCGAGTGGGTTTGGGTCTAGCTCAGTGGGTTTGGGTCTAGCCGCGTGGGTTTGGGTCTAGCCGAGTGGGTAATCATCTTGCCGAGTCGGTTTGGGTCTAGCCGAGTGGGTTTGCGTCTAGCCGAGTGGGTTTGGGTTGAGCCGAGTGGGTTTGGGCTAGCCGCCTGGGTTTGGGTCTAGCCGAGTGGGTAATCATCTAGCCGAGTCGGTTTGGGTCTAGCCGAGTGGGTTTTGGTCTTGCCGAGTGGGTTTGGGTCTAGCCGAGTGGGTTTGGGTCTAGCCGAGTGGGTTGGGGTCTAGCCGAGTGGGTAATCATCTTGCCGAGTCGGTTTGGGACTAGCCGAGTGGGTTTGCGTCTAGCCGAGTGGGTTTGGGTTGAGCCGAGTGGGTTTGGGCTAGCCGCCTGGTTTGGGTCTAGCCGAGTGGGTAATCATCTAGCCGAGTCGGTTTGGGACTAGCCGAGTGGGTTTGGGTCTAGCCGAGTGGGTTTGTGTTTAGCCGAGGGGGTTTGGGTCTAGCCGAGTGGGTTTGTGTCTAGCCAAGTGGGTTTGGGTCTACCCGAGTCGGTTTGGGTGCAGCCGAGTGGGTTTGGGTCTAGCCGAGTGGGTTTGGGTGTAGCCGAGTGGCTTTGGGTCTAGCCGAGTGGGTTTGGGTCTAGCCGAGTGGGTTTGGGTCTAGCCGATTGGGTTGGGGTCTAGCCGAGTGGGTTTGGGTCTAGCCGAGTGGGTTTGGGTGTAGCCGAGTGGGTTTGTGTCTAGCCAAGTGGGTTTGGGTCTAGCCGAGTGGGTTTGGGTGTAGCCGAGTGGGTTTGGGTCTAGCCGAGTGGGTTTGGGTCTAGCCGAGTGGGTTTGGGTCTAGCCTAGTGGGTTTGGGTCTAGCCGAGAGGGTTTGGGTCTAGCCGAGTGGGTTGGGGTCTAGTCGAGTGGGTTTGGGTCTAACCGAGTGGGTTTGGGTGTAGCCGAGTGGGTTTGGGTCCAGCTCAGTGGGTTTGGGTCTAGCCGAGTGGGTTTGGGTCTAGCCGAGTGGGTTTGGGTCTTGCCGAGTGGGTTTGGGTCTAGCCGGGTGGGTTTGGGTCTAGTGGAATGGGTTTTGGTCCAGCCGAGTGGGTTTGGGTCCAGCCGAGTGGGTTTGCGTCTAGCCGAGTGGGTTTGGGTTGAGCCGAGTGGGTTTGGGTCTAGCCGCGTGGGTTTGGGTCTAGCCGAGTGGGTAATCATCTAGCCGAGTCGGTTTGGGTCTAGCCGAGTGGGTTTTGGTCTTGCCGAGTGGGTTTGGGTCTAGCCGAGTGGGTTTGGGTCTAGCCGAGTGGGTTGGGGTCTTGCTGGATGGGTTTGGGTCTGGCCGAGTGGGTTTGGGTGTAGCCGAGTGGGTTTGTGTCTAGCCAAGTGGGTTTAGGTCCAGCCGAGTGGGTTTGGGTGTAGCCGAGTGGGTTTGGGTCTAGCCGAGTGGATTTGGGTCTAGCCGAGTGGGTTTGGGTCTAGCCGAGTGGGTGTGGGTCTAGCCGAGAGGGTTTGGGTCTAGCCGAGTGGGTTGGGGTCTAGCCGATTGGGTTTGGGTCCAGCCGAGTGGGTTTGGGTGTAGCCGAGTGGGTTTGGGTCTAGCTGAGTGGGTTTGGGTCTAGCCGAGTGGGTTTGGGTCTAGCCGAGTGGGTTTGGGTCTAGCCGAGTGCGTTTGGGTGTAGCCGAGTGGGTTTGGGTCTAGCCGAGTGGGTTTGGGTCGAGCCGAGTGGGTTTGGGTCTAGCCGAGTGGGTTTGGGTCTAGCCGAGTGGGTTTGGGTCTAGCCGAGTGGGGTAGGGTCTAGCCGAGTGGGTTTGGGTCGAGCCGAGTGGGTTTGGGTCTAGCCGAGTGGGTTTGGGTCTAGCCGAGTGGGTTTGGGTCTAGCCGATTGGGTTTGGGTCCAGCCGAGTGGGTTTGGGTCTAGCCGAGTGGGTTTGGGTCAAGCGGTGTGGGTTTGGGTGTAGCCGAGTGGGTTTGGGTCTTGCCGAATGGGTTTGGATCGAGCAGAGTGGGTTTGGGTCCAGCCGAGTGGGTTTGGGTCTAGCCGAGTGGGTAATCGTCTAGCCGAGTGGGTTTGGGTCTAGCCGAGTGGGTTTGGGTCTTGCCGAGTGGGTTTGGGTCTACCCGAGTGGGTTTGGGTCCAGCCGAGTGGGTTTGCGTCTAGCCGAGTGGGTTTGGGTTAAGCCGAGTGGGTTTGGGTCTAGCCGCGTGGGTTTGGGTCTAGCCGAGTGGGTAATCATCTAGCCGAGTCGGTTTGGATCCAGCCGAGTTGTTTTCGGTCTTGCCGAGTTGGTTTGGGTCTAGCCGAGTGGGTTTGGGTCTAGCCGAGTGGGTTTGCGTCTAGCGGAGTGGGTTTGGGTGTAGCCGAGTGGGTTTGGGTCTAGCCGAGTGGGTTTGGGTCTAGCCGAATCGGTTTCGGTCTATCCGAGAGGGTTTGTGTCTAGCCGAGTGGGTTTGGGTCTAGCCGAGTGGGTTTGGGTCTAGCCGAGTGGGTTTGGGTCTAGCCGAGTTGGTTTGGGTCTATCCGAGTGGGTTTGGGTCTAGCCGAATCGGTTTCGGTCTATCCGAGAGGGTTTGTGTCTAGCCGAGCGGGTTTGGGTCTAGCCGAGTGGGTTTGTGTCTAGCCAAGTGGGTTTGGGACTAGCCGAGTCGGTTTGGGTGTAGCCGAGTGGGTTTGGGTCTAGCTGAGTGGGTTTGGGTGTAGCCGAGTGGCTTTGGGACTAGCCGAGTGGGTTTGGGTCTAGCCGAGTGGGTTTGGGTCTAGCCGAGTGGGTTTGGGTCTAGCCGAGTGGGTTTGGGTCTAGCCGAGAGGGTTTGGGTCTAGCCGAGTGCGTTGGGGTCTAGCCGAGTGGGTTTGGGTCTAGCCGAGTGGGTTTGGGTGTAGCCGAGTGGGTTTGGGTCTAGCCGAGTGGGTTTGGGTCTAGCCGAGTGGGTTTGTGTCTAGCCAAGTGGGTTTGGGACTAGCCGAGTCGGTTTGGGTGTAGCCGAGTGGGTTTGGGTCTAGCTGAGTGGGTTTGGGTGTAGCCGAGTGGCTTTGGGACTAGCCGAGTGGGTTTGGGTCTAGCCGAGTGGGTTTGGGTCTAGCCGAGTGGGTTTGGGTCTAGCCGAGTGGGTTTGGGTCTAGCCGAGTGGGTTTGTGTCTAGCCGATAGGGTTTGGGTCTAGCCGAGTGCGTTGGGGTCTAGCCGAGTGGGTTTGGGTCTAGCCGAGTTGGTTTGGGTGTAGCCGAGTGGGTTTGGGTCTAGCCGAGTGGGTTTGGGTCTAGCCGAGTGGGTTTGGGTGTAGCCGAGTGGGTTTGGGTGTAGCCGAGTGGGTTTGGGTGTAGCCGAGTGGGTTTGGGTCCAGCCGAGTGGGTTTGCGTCTAGCGGAGTGGGTTTGGGTCTAGCCGTGTGGGTTTGGGTCTAGCCGAGTGGGTTTGTGTCAAGCCGAGTGGGTTAGGGTCTAGCCGAGTGGGTTTGGGTCTAGCCGAGTGGGTAATCGTCTAGCCGAGTGGGTTTGGGTCTAGCCGAGTGGGTTTGGGTCTTGCCGCGTGGGTTTGGGTCTAGCCGAGTGGGTTTGGGTGTAGTCGAGTGGGTTTGTGTCCAGCCAAGTGGGTTTGGGTCTAGCCGAGTGGGTTTGGGTGTAGCCGAGCGGGTTTGGGTCTAGCCGAGTGGGTTTGGGTCTAGCCGAGTGGGTTTGGGTCTAGCTGAGTGGGTTTGGGTCTAGCCGAGAGGGTTTGGGTCTAGCCGAGTGGGTTGGGGTCTAGCCGAGTGGGTTTGGGTCTAGCTCAGTGGGTTTGGGTCTAGCCGCGTGGGTTTGGGTCTAGCCGAGTGGGTAATCATCTTGCCGAGTCGGTTTGGGTCTAGCCGAGTGGGTTTGCGTCTAGCCGAGTGGGTTTGGGTTGAGCCGAGTGGGTTTGGGCTAGCCGCCTGGGTTTGGGTCTAGCCGAGTGGGTAATCATCTAGCCGAGTCGGTTTGGGTCTAGCCGAGTGGGTTTTGGTCTTGCCGAGTGGGTTTGGGTCTAGCCGAGTGGGTTTGGGTCTAGCCGAGTGGGTTGGGGTCTAGCCGAGTGGGTAATCATCTTGCCGAGTCGGTTTGGGACTAGCCGAGTGGGTTTGCGTCTAGCCGAGTGGGTTTGGGTTGAGCCGAGTGGGTTTGGGCTAGCCGCCTGGTTTGGGTCTAGCCGAGTGGGTAATCATCTAGCCGAGTCGGTTTGGGACTAGCCGAGTGGGTTTGGGTCTAGCCGAGTGGGTTTGTGTTTAGCCGAGGGGGTTTGGGTCTAGCCGAGTGGGTTTGTGTCTAGCCAAGTGGGTTTGGGTCTACCCGAGTCGGTTTGGGTGCAGCCGAGTGGGTTTGGGTCTAGCCGAGTGGGTTTGGGTGTAGCCGAGTGGCTTTGGGTCTAGCCGAGTGGGTTTGGGTCTAGCCGAGTGGGTTTGGGTCTAGCCGAGTGGGTTGGGGTCTAGCCGAGTGGGTTTGGGTCTAGCCGAGTGGGTTTGGGTGTAGCCGAGTGGGTTTGTGTCTAGCCAAGTGGGTTTGGGTCTAGCCGAGTGGGTTTGGGTGTAGCCGAGTGGGTTTGGGTCTAGCCGAGTGGGTTTGGGTCTAGCCGAGTGGGTTTGGGTCTAGCCTAGTGGGTTTGGGTCTAGCCGAGAGGGTTTGGGTCTAGCCGAGTGGGTTGGGGTCTAGTCGAGTGGGTTTGGGTCTAACCGAGTGGGTTTGGGTGTAGCCGAGTGGGTTTGGGTCCAGCTCAGTGGGTTTGGGTCTAGCCGAGTGGGTTTGGGTCAAGCCGAGTGGGTTTGGGTCTTGCCGAGTGGGTTTGGGTCTAGCCGGGTGGGTTTGGGTCTAGTGGAATGGGTTTTGGTCCAGCCGAGTGGGTTTGGGTCCAGCCGAGTGGGTTTGCGTCTAGCCGAGTGGGTTTGGGTTGAGCCGAGTGGGTTTGGGTCTAGCCGCGTGGGTTTGGGTCTAGCCGAGTGGGTAATCATCTAGCCGAGTCGGTTTGGGTCTAGCCGAGTGGGTTTTGGTCTTGCCGAGTGGGTTTGGGTCTAGCCGAGTGGGTTTGGGTCTAGCCGAGTGGGTTGGGGTCTTGCTGGATGGGTTTGTGTCTGGCCGAGTGGGTTTGGGTGTAGCCGAGTGGGTTTGTGTCTAGCCAAGTGGGTTTAGGTCCAGCCGAGTGGGTTTGGGTGTAGCCGAGTGGGTTTGGGTCTAGCCGAGTGGATTTGGGTCTAGCCGAGTGGGTTTGGGTCTAGCCGAGTGGGTGTGGGTCTAGCCGAGAGGGTTTGGGTCTAGCCGAGTGGGTTGGGGTCTAGCCGATTGGGTTTGGGTCCAGCCGAGTGGGTTTGGGTGTAGCCGAGTGGGTTTGGGTCTAGCTGAGTGGGTTTGGGTCTAGCCGAGTGGGTTTGGGTCTAGCCGAGTGGGTTTGGGTCTAGCCGAGTGCGTTTGGGTGTAGCCGAGTGGGTTTGGGTCTAGCCGAGTGGGTTTGGGTCGAGCCGAGTGGGTTTGGGTCTAGCCGAGTGGGTTTGGGTCTAGCCGAGTGGGTTTGGGTCTAGCCGAGTGGGGTAGGGTCTAGCCGAGTGGGTTTGGGTCGAGCCGAGTGGGTTTGGGTCTAGCCGAGTGGGTTTGGGTCTAGACGAGTGGGTTTGGGTCTAGCCGATTGGGTTTGGGTCCAGCCGAGTGGGTTTGGGTCTAGCCGAGTGGGTTTGGGTCAAGCGGTGTGGGTTTGGGTGTAGCCGAGTGGGTTTGGGTCTTGCCGAATGGGTTTGGATCGAGCAGAGTGGGTTTGGGTCCAGCCGAGTGGGTTTGGGTCTAGCCGAGTGGGTAATCGTCTAGCCGAGTGGGTTTGGGTCTAGCCGAGTGGGTTTGGGTCTTGCCGAGTGGGTTTGGGTCTACCCGAGTGGGTTTGGGTCCAGCCGAGTGGGTTTGCGTCTAGCCGAGTGGGTTTGGGTTGAGCCGAGTGGGTTTGGGTCTAGCCGCGTGGGTTTGGGTCTAGCCGAGTGGGTAATCATCTAGCCGAGTCGGTTTGGATCCAGCCGAGTTGTTTTCGGTCTTGCCGAGTTGGTTTGGGTCTAGCCGAGTGGGTTTGGGTCTAGCCGAGTGGGTTTGCGTCTAGCGGAGTGGGTTTGGGTGTAGCCGAGTGGGTTTGGGTCTAGCCGAGTGGGTTTGGGTCTAGCCGAATCGGTTTCGGTCTATCCGAGAGGGTTTGTGTCTAGCCGAGTGGGTTTGGGTCTAGCCGAGTGGGTTTGGGTCTAGCCGAGTGGGTTTGGGTCTAGCCGAGTTGGTTTGGGTCTATCCGAGTGGGTTTGGGTCTAGCCGAATCGGTTTCGGTCTATCCGAGAGGGTTTGTGTCTAGCCGAGCGGGTTTGGGTCTAGCCGAGTGGGTTTGTGTCTAGCCAAGTGGGTTTGGGACTAGCCGAGTCGGTTTGGGTGTAGCCGAGTGGGTTTGGGTCTAGCTGAGTGGGTTTGGGTGTAGCCGAGTGGCTTTGGGACTAGCCGAGTGGGTTTGGGTCTAGCCGAGTGGGTTTGGGTCTAGCCGAGTGGGTTTGGGTCTAGCCGAGTGGGTTTGGGTCTAGCCGAGAGGGTTTGGGTCTAGCCGAGTGCGTTGGGGTCTAGCCGAGTGGGTTTGGGTCTAGCCGAGTGGGTTTGGGTGTAGCCGAGTGGGTTTGGGTCTAGCCGAGTGGGTTTGGGTCTAGCCGAGTGGGTTTGTGTCTAGCCAAGTGGGTTTGGGACTAGCCGAGTCGGTTTGGGTGTAGCCGAGTGGGTTTGGGTCTAGCTGAGTGGGTTTGGGTGTAGCCGAGTGGGTTTGCGTCTAGCTGAGTGGGTTTGGGTCTAGCCAAGTGGGTTTGGGTGTAGCCGAGTGGGTTTGTGTCTAGCGGAGTGGTTTTGGGTGTAGCCGAGTGGGTTTGGGTGTAGCCGAGTGGGTTTGTGTCTAGCCGAATGGGTTTGGGTCTAGCCGAGTGGGTTTGGGTCTAGCCGAATGGGTTTTGGTCTAGCCGAGTGGGTTTGGGTCCAGCCGAGTGGGTTTCCGTCTAGCGGAGTGGGTTTGGGTCTAGCCGTGTGGGTTTGGGTCTAGCCGAGTGGGTTTGGGTCAAGCCGAGTGGGTTAGGGTCTAGCCGAGTGGGTTTGGGTCTAGCCGAGTGGGTTTGGTTCTAGCCGAGTGGGTTTGGTTCTAGCCGAGTGGGTTTGGCTGTAGCCGAGTCCGTTTGGGTCTAGCCGAGTTGGTTTGGGACTAGCCGAGTGGGTTTGGGTCTAGCCGAGTGGGTTTGGTTCTAGCCAAGTGGGTTTGGGTCTAGCCGAGTGGGTTTGGGTCTAGCTGAGTGGGTTTGCGTCTAGCTGAGTGGGTTTGGGTCTAGCCAAGTGGGTTTGGGTGTAGCCGAGTGGGTTTGTGTCTAGCGGAGTGGTTTTGGGTGTAGCCGAGTGGGTTTGGGTGTAGCCGAGTGGGTTTGTGTCTAGCCGAGTGGGTTTCGGTCTAGCCGAGTGGGTTTGGGTGTAGCCGAGTGGGTTTAGGTCTAGCCGAGTGGGTTTGGTCTAGCCGAGTGGGTTTGGGTCTAGCCGAGTGGGTTTGGGTCTAGCCGAGTGGGTTTGGGTCTACCCGAGTGGGTTGGGGTCTAGCCGAGTGGGTTTGTGTCTAGCCGAGTGGGTTTGGGTGTAGCCGAGTGGGTTTGGGTCTAGCTGAGTGAGTTTGGGTCTAGCCGAGTGTGTTTGGGTCTAGCCAAGTGGGTTTGGGTCTAGCCGAGTGGGTTTGGGTCTAGCCGAGTGGGTTTGGGTGTAGCCGAGTGGGTTTGGGTCTAGCCGAGTGGGGTTGGGTCTAGCCGAGTGGCTTTGGGTCTAGCCGAGTGGGGTGGTGTCTAGCCGAGTGGGTTTGGGTGTAGCCGAGTGGGTTTGGGTCTAGCTGAGTGGGTTTGGGTCTAACCGAGTGTGTTTGGGTCTAGCCGAGTGGGTTTGGGTCTAGCCGAGTGGGTTTGGGTCTAGCCGAGTGGGTTTGGGTGTAGCCGAGTGGGTTTGGGTCTAGCCGAGTGGGTTTGCGTCTAGCCGAGTGGGTTTGGGTCTAGCCGAGTGGGTTAGGGTGTAGCCGAGTGGGTTTGGGTCTAGCCGAGTTGGTTTGGGTCTAGCCGAGTGGGTTTGGGTCTAGCCGAGTGGGTTTGCGTCTAGCGGAGTGGGTTTGGGTGTAGCCGAGTGGGTTTGGGTCTAGCCGAGTGGGTTTGGGTCTAGCCGAATCGGTTTTGGTCTATCCGAGAGGGTTTGTGTCTAGCCGAGTGGGTTTGGGTCTAGCCGAGTGGGTTTGGGTCTAGCCGAGTGGGTTTGGGTCTAGCCGAGTTGGTTTGGGTCTATCCGAGTGGGTTTGGGTCTAGCCGAATCGGTTTCGGTCTATCCGAGAGGGTTTGTGTCTAGCCGAGCGGGTTTGGGTCTAGCCGAGTGGGTTTGTGTCTAGCCAAGTGGGTTTGGGACTAGCCGAGTCGGTTTGGGTGTAGCCGAGTGGGTTTGGGTCTAGCTGAGTGGGTTTGGGTGTAGCCGAGTGGCTTTGGGACTAGCCGAGTGGGTTTGGGTCTAGCCGAGTGGGTTTGGGTCTAGCCGAGTGGGTTTGGGTCTAGCCGAGTGGGTTTGGGTCTAGCCGAGAGGGTTTGGGTCTAGCCGAGTGCGTTGGGGTCTAGCCGAGTGGGTTTGGGTCTAGCCGAGTGGGTTTGGGTGTAGCCGAGTGGGTTTGGGTCTAGCCGAGTGGGTTTGGGTCTAGCCGAGTGGGTTTGTGTCTAGCCAAGTGGGTTTGGGACTAGCCGAGTCGGTTTGGGTGTAGCCGAGTGGGTTTGGGTCTAGCTGAGTGGGTTTGGGTGTAGCCGAGTGGCTTTGGGACTAGCCGAGTGGGTTTGGGTCTAGCCGAGTGGGTTTGGGTCTAGCCGAGTGGGTTTGGGTCTAGCCGAGTGGGTTTGGGTCTAGCCGAGTGGGTTTGGGTCTAGCCGATAGGGTTTGGGTCTAGCCGAGTGCGTTGGGGTCTAGCCGAGTGGGTTTGGGTCTAGCCGAGTTGGTTTGGGTGTAGCCGAGTGGGTTTGGGTCTAGCTGAGTGGGTTTGGGTCTAGCCAAGTGGGTTTGCGTGTAGCCGAGTGGGTTTGTGTCTAGCGGAGTGGTTTTGGGTGTAGCCGAGTGGGTTTGGGTGTAGCCGAGTGGGTTTGTGTCTAGCCGAATGGGTTTGGGTCTAGCCGAGTGGGTTTGGGTCTAGCCGAATGGGTTTTGGTCTAGCCGAGTGGGTTTGGGTCCAGCCGAGTGGGTTTGCGTCTAGCGGAGTGGGTTTGGGTCTAGCCGTGTGGGTTTGGGTCTAGCCGAGTGGGTTTGGGTCAAGCCGAGTGGGTTAGGGTCTAGCCGAGTGGGTTTGGGTCTAGCCGAGTGGGTTTGGTTCTAGCCGAGTGGGTTTGGTTCTAGCCGAGTGGGTTTGGGTGTAGCCGAGTCCGTTTGGGTCTAGCCGAGTTGGTTTGGGACTAGCCGAGTGGGTTTGGGTCTAGCCGAGTGGGTTTGGTTCTAGCCAAGTGGGTTTGGGTCTAGCCGAGTGGGTTTGGGTCTAGCCGAGTGTGTTTGCGTCTAGCTGAGTGGGTTTGGGTCTAGCCAAGTGGGTTTGGGTGTAGCCGAGTGGGTTTGTGTCTAGCGGAGTGGTTTTGGGTGTAGCCGAGTGGGTTTGGGTGTAGCCGAGTGGGTTTGTGTCTAGCCGAGTGGGTTTCGGTCTAGCCGAGTGGGTTTGGGTGTAGCCGAGTGGGTTTAGGTCTAGCCGAGTGGGTTGGGTCTAGCCGAGTGGCTTTGGGTCTAGCTGAGTGGGTTTGGGTCTAGCCGAGTGGGTTTGGGTCTAGCCGAGTGGGTTGGGGTCTAGCCGAGTGGGTTTGGGTCTAGCCGAGTGGGTTTGGGTGTAGCCGAGTGGGTTTGTGTCTAGCCGAGTGGGTTTCGGTCTAGCCGAGTGGGTTTGGGTGTAGCCGAGTGGGTTTGGGTCCAGCCGAGTGGGTTTGGGTCCAGCCGAGTGGGTTTGCGTCTAGCGGAGTGGGTTTGGGTCTAGCCGAGTGGGTTTGGGTCTAGCCGAGTGGGTTTGGGTCAAGCCGAGTGGGTTTGCGTCTAGCGGAGTGGGTTTGGGTCTAGCCGTGTGGGTTTGGGTCTAGCCGAGTGGGTTTGGGTCAAGCCGAGTGGGTTAGGGTCCAGCCGAGTGGGTTTGGGTCTAGCCGAGTGGGTTTGGTTCTAGCCGAGTGGGTTTGGTTCTAGCCGAGTGGGTTTGGGTCTAGCCGAGTCCGTTTGGGTCTAGCCGAGTTGGTTTGGGACTAGCCGAGTGGGTTTGGGTCTAGCCGAGTGGGTTTGGTTCTAGCCGAGTGGGTTTGGGTCTAGCCGAGTGGGTTTGGGTCTAGCCGAGTGGGTTTGCGTCTAGCTGAGTGGGTTTGGGTTTAGCCAAGTGGGTTTGGGTGTAGCCGAGTGGGTTTGTGTCTAGCGGAGTGGTTTTGCGTGTAGCCGAGTGGGTTTGGGCGTAGCCGAGTGGGTTTGTGTCTAGCCGAGTGGGTTTCGGTCTAGCCGAGTGGGTTTAGGTCTAGCCGAGTGGGTTTGGGTCTAGCCGAGTGGGTTTGGGTCTAGCCGAGTGGGTTTGGGTCTAGCCGAGTGGGTTTGGGTCTACCCGAGTGGGTTGGGGTCTAGCCGAGTGGGTTTGTGTCTAGCCGAGTGGGTTTGGGTGTAGCCGAGTGGGTTTGGGTCTAGCGGAGTGGGTTTGGGTCTAGCCGAGTGTGTTTGGGTCTAGCCGAGTGGGTTTGGGTCTAGCCGAGTGGGTTTGGGTCTAGCCGAGTGGGTTTGGGTGTAGCCGAGTGGGTTTGGGTCTAGCCGAGTGGGGTTGGGTCTAGCCGAGTGGCTTTGGGTCTAGCCGAGTGGGTTTGGGTCTAGCCGAGTGGGTTTGGGTCTAGCCGAGTGGGTTGGGGTCTAGCCGAGTGGGTTTGTGTCTAGCCGAGTGGGTTTGGGTGTAGCCGAGTGGGTTTGGGTCTAGCTGAGTGGGTTTGGGTCTAACCGAGTGTGTTTGGGTCTAGCCGAGTGGGTTTGGGTCTAGCCGAGTGGGTTTTGGTCTAGCCGAGTGGGTTTGGGTGTAGCCGAGTGGGTTTGAGTCTAGCCGAGTGGGGTTGGGTCTAGCCGAGTGGCTTTGGGTCTAGCTGAGTGGGTTTGGGTCTAGCCGAGTGGGTTTGGGTCTAGCCGAGTGGGTTGGGGTCTAGCCGAGTGGGTTTGGGTCTAGCCGAGTGGGTTTGGGTGTAGCCGAGTGGGTTTGTGTCTAGCCGAGTGGGTTTCGGTCCAGCCGAGTGGGTTTGGGTGTAGCCGAGTGGGTTTGGGTCCAGCCGAGTGGGTTTGCGTCTAGCGGAGTGGGTTTGGGTCTAGCCGAGTGGGTTTGGGTCTAGCCGAGTGGGTTTGGGTCTAGCCGAGTGGGTTTGGGTTTAGTGGAATGGGTTTGGGTCTAGCCGAGTGGGTTTGGGTCTAGCCGAGTGTGTTTGGGTCTAGCCGAGTGGGTTTGGGTCTAGCCGAGTGGGTTTGGGTTTAGTGGAGTGGGTTTGGGTCTAGCCGAGTGGGTTTGGGTCTAGCCGAGTGGGTTTGGGTCTAGCCGAGTGGGTTTGGGTCTAGCGGAGTGGGTTTGGGTCCAGCCGAGTGGGTTTGGGTCCAGCCGAGTGGGTTTGGGTCTAGCCGAGTGGGTTTGGGTCTAGCGGTGTGGGTTTGGGTGCAGCCGAGTGGGTTTGTGTCTAGCCGAGTGGGTTTCGGTCGAGCCGAGTGGGTTTGGGTGTAGCCGAGTGGGTTTGGGTCTAGCCGAGTGGGTTTAGGTCTAGCCGAGTGGGTTTGGGTCTAGCTGAGTGGGTTTGGGTCTAGCCGAGTGGGTTTGGGTCTACCCGAGTGGGTTTGCGTCTAGCGGAGTGGGTTTGGGTCTAGCCGTGTGGGTTTGGGTCTAGCCGAGTGGGTTTGTGTCAAGCCGAGTGGGTTAGGGTCTAGCCGAGTGGGTTTGGGTCTAGCCGAGTGGGTTTGGTTCTAGCCGAGTGGGTTTGGTTCTAGCCGAGTGGGTTTGGGTCTAGCCGAGTGTGTTTGCGTCTAGCTGAGTGGGTTTGGGTCTAGCCAAGTGGGTTTGGGTGTAGCCGAGTGGGTTTGTGTCTAGCGGAGTGGTTTTGGGTGTAGCCGAGTGGGTTTGGGTGTAGCCGAGTGGGTTTGTGTCTAGCCGAGTGGGTTTCGGTCTAGCCGAGTGGGTTTGGGTGTAGCCGAGTGGGTTTAGGTCTAGCCGAGTGGGTTGGGTCTAGCCGAGTGGCTTTGGGTCTAGCTGAGTGGGTTTGGGTCTAGCCGAGTGGGTTTGGGTCTAGCCGAGTGGGTTGGGGTCTAGCCGAGTGGGTTTGGGTCTAGCCGAGTGGGTTTGGGTGTAGCCGAGTGGGTTTGTGTCTAGCCGAGTGGGTTTCGGTCTAGCCGAGTGGGTTTGGGTGTAGCCGAGTGGGTTTGGGTCCAGCCGAGTGGGTTTGGGTCCAGCCGAGTGGGTTTGCGTCTAGCGGAGTGGGTTTGGGTCTAGCCGAGTGGGTTTGGGTGTAGCCGAGTGGGTTTAGGTCTAGCCGAGTGGGTTGGGTCTAGCCGAGTGGCTTTGGGTCTAGCTGAGTGGGTTTGGGTCTAGCCGAGTGGGTTTGGGTCTAGCCGAGTGGGTTGGGGTCTAGCCGAGTGGGTTTGGGTCTAGCCGAGTGGGTTTGGGTGTAGCCGAGTGGGTTTGTGTCTAGCCGAGTGGGTTTCGGTCTAGCCGAGTGGGTTTGGGTGTAGCCGAGTGGGTTTGGGTCCAGCCGAGTGGGTTTGGGTCCAGCCGAGTGGGTTTGCGTCTAGCGGAGTGGGTTTGGGTCTAGCCGAGTGGGTTTGGGTCTAGCCGAGTGGGTTTGGGTCAAGCCGAGTGGGTTTGCGTCTAGCGGAGTGGGTTTGGGTCTAGCCGTGTGGGTTTGGGTCTAGCCGAGTGGGTTTGGGTCAAGCCGAGTGGGTTAGGGTCCAGCCGAGTGGGTTTGGGTCTAGCCGAGTGGGTTTGGTTCTAGCCGAGTGGGTTTGGTTCTAGCCGAGTGGGTTTGGGTCTAGCCGAGTCCGTTTGGGTCTAGCCGAGTTGGTTTGGGACTAGCCGAGTGGGTTTGGGTCTAGCCGAGTGGGTTTGGTTCTAGCCGAGTGGGTTTGGGTCTAGCCGAGTGGGTTTGGGTCTAGCCGAGTGGGTTTGCGTCTAGCTGAGTGGGTTTGGGTTTAGCCAAGTGGGTTTGGGTGTAGCCGAGTGGGTTTGTGTCTAGCGGAGTGGTTTTGCGTGTAGCCGAGTGGGTTTGGGCGTAGCCGAGTGGGTTTGTGTCTAGCCGAGTGGGTTTCGGTCTAGCCGAGTGGGTTTAGGTCTAGCCGAGTGGGTTTGGGTCTAGCCGAGTGGGTTTGGGTCTAGCCGAGTGGGTTTGGGTCTAGCCGAGTGGGTTTGGGTCTACCCGAGTGGGTTGGGGTCTAGCCGAGTGGGTTTGTGTCTAGCCGAGTGGGTTTGGGTGTAGCCGAGTGGATTTGGGTCTAGCGGAGTGGGTTTGGGTCTAGCCGAGTGTGTTTGGGTCTAGCCGAGTGGGTTTGGGTCTAGCCGAGTGGGTTTGGGTCTAGCCGAGTGGGTTTGGGTGTAGCCGAGTGGGTTTGGGTCTAGCCGAGTGGGGTTGGGTCTAGCCGAGTGGCTTTGGGTCTAGCCGAGTGGGTTTGGGTCTAGCCGAGTGGGTTTGGGTCTAGCCGAGTGGGTTGGGGTCTAGCCGAGTGGGTTTGTGTCTAGCCGAGTGGGTTTGGGTGTAGCCGAGTGGGTTTGGGTCTAGCTGAGTGGGTTTGGGTCTAACCGAGTGTGTTTGGGTCTAGCCGAGTGGGTTTGGGTCTAGCCGAGTGGGTTTGGGTCTAGCCGAGTGGGTTTGGGTGTAGCCGAGTGGGTTTGGGTCTAGCCGAGTGGGGTTGGGTCTAGCCGAGTGGCTTTGGGTCTAGCTGAGTGGGTTTGGGTCTAGCCGAGTGGGTTTGGGTCTAGCCGAGTGGGTTGGGGTCTAGCCGAGTGGGTTTGGGTCTAGCCGAGTGGGTTTGGGTGTAGCCGAGTGGGTTTGTGTCTAGCCGAGTGGGTTTCGGTCCAGCCGAGTGGGTTTGGGTGTAGCCGAGTGGGTTTGGGTCCAGCCGAGTTGGTTTGCGTCTAGCGGAGTGGGTTTGGGTCTAGCCGAGTGGGTTTGGGTCTAGCCGAGTGGGTTTGGGTCTAGCCGAGTGGGTTTGGGTTTAGTGGAGTGGGTTTGGGTCTAGCCGAGTGGGTTTGGGTCTAGCCGAGTGTGTTTGGGTCTAGCCGAGTGGGTTTGGGTCTAGCCGAGTGGGTTTGGGTTTAGTGGAGTGGGTTTGGGTCTAGCCGAGTGGGTTTGGGTCTAGCCGAGTGGGTTTGGGTCTAGCCGAGTGGGTTTGGGTCTAGCGGAGTGGGTTTGGGTCCAGCCGAGTGGGTTTGGGTCCAGCCGAGTGGGTTTGGGTCTAGCCGAGTGGGTTTGGGTCTAGCGGTGTGGGTTTGGGTGCAGCCGAGTGGGTTTGTGTCTAGCCGAGTGGGTTTCGGTCGAGCCGAGTGGGTTTGGGTGTAGCCGAGTGGGTTTGGGTCTAGCCGAGTGGGTTTAGGTCTAGCCGAGTGGGTTTGGGTCTAGCTGAGTGGGTTTGGGTCTAGCCGAGTGGGTTTGGGTCTACCCGAGTGGGTTTGCGTCTAGCGGAGTGGGTTTGGGTCTAGCCGTGTGGGTTTGGGTCTAGCCGAGTGGGTTTGTGTCAAGCCGAGTGGGTTAGGGTCTAGCCGAGTGGGTTTGGGTCTAGCCGAGTGGGTTTGGTTCTAGCCGAGTGGGTTTGGTTCTAGCCGAGTGGGTTTGGGTCTAGCCGAGTGTGTTTGCGTCTAGCTGAGTGGGTTTGGGTCTAGCCAAGTGGGTTTGGGTGTAGCCGAGTGGGTTTGTGTCTAGCGGAGTGGTTTTGGGTGTAGCCGAGTGGGTTTGGGTGTAGCCGAGTGGGTTTGTGTCTAGCCGAGTGGGTTTCGGTCTAGCCGAGTGGGTTTGGGTGTAGCCGAGTGGGTTTAGGTCTAGCCGAGTGGGTTGGGTCTAGCCGAGTGGCTTTGGGTCTAGCTGAGTGGGTTTGGGTCTAGCCGAGTGGGTTTGGGTCTAGCCGAGTGGGTTGGGGTCTAGCCGAGTGGGTTTGGGTCTAGCCGAGTGGGTTTGGGTGTAGCCGAGTGGGTTTGTGTCTAGCCGAGTGGGTTTCGGTCTAGCCGAGTGGGTTTGGGTGTAGCCGAGTGGGTTTGGGTCCAGCCGAGTGGGTTTGGGTCCAGCCGAGTGGGTTTGCGTCTAGCGGAGTGGGTTTGGGTCTAGCCGAGTGGGTTTGGGTCTAGCCGAGTGGGTTTGGGTCAAGCCGAGTGGGTTTGCGTCTAGCGGAGTGGGTTTGGGTCTAGCCGTGTGGGTTTGGGTCTAGCCGAGTGGGTTTGGGTCAAGCCGAGTGGGTTAGGGTCCAGCCGAGTGGGTTTGGGTCTAGCCGAGTGGGTTTGGTTCTAGCCGAGTGGGTTTGGTTCTAGCCGAGTGGGTTTGGGTCTAGCCGAGTCCGTTTGGGTCTAGCCGAGTTGGTTTGGGACTAGCCGAGTGGGTTTGGGTCTAGCCGAGTGGGTTTGGTTCTAGCCGAGTGGGTTTGGGTCTAGCCGAGTGGGTTTGGGTCTAGCCGAGTGGGTTTGCGTCTAGCTGAGTGGGTTTGGGTTTAGCCAAGTGGGTTTGGGTGTAGCCGAGTGGGTTTGTGTCTAGCGGAGTGGTTTTGCGTGTAGCCGAGGGGGTTTGGGCGTAGCCGAGTGGGTTTGTGTCTAGCCGAGTGGGTTTCGGTCTAGCCGAGTGGGTTTAGGTCTAGCCGAGTGGGTTTGGGTCTAGCCGAGTGGGTTTGGGTCTAGCCGAGTGGGTTTGGGTCTAGCCGAGTGGGTTTGGGTCTACCCGAGTGGGTTGGGGTCTAGCCGAGTGGGTTTGTGTCTAGCCGAGTGGGTTTGGGTGTAGCCGAGTGGGTTTGGGTCTAGCGGAGTGGGTTTGGGTCTAGCCGAGTGTGTTTGGGTCTAGCCGAGTGGGTTTGGGTCTAGCCGAGTGGGTTTGGGTCTAGCCGAGTGGGTTTGGGTGTAGCCGAGTGGGTTTGGGTCTAGCCGAGTGGGGTTGGGTCTAGCCGAGTGGCTTTGGGTCTAGCCGAGTGGGTTTGGGTCTAGCCGAGTGGGTTTGGGTCTAGCCGAGTGGGTTGGGGTCTAGCCGAGTGGGTTTGTGTCTAGCCGAGTGGGTTTGGGTGTAGCCGAGTGG
Source organism: Raja brachyura (assembly GCA_963514005.1). The sequence continues at coordinate 5,884,169 of OY740819.1, read as the reverse complement.
GTTTGGGTCTAGCTGAGTGGGTTTGGGTCTAACCGAGTGTGTTTGGGTCTAGCCGAGTGGGTTTGGGTCTAGCCGAGTGGGTTTGGGTCTAGCCGAGTGGGTTTGGGTGTAGCCGAGTGGGTTTGGGTCTAGCCGAGTGGGGTTGGGTCTAGCCGAGTGGCTTTGGGTCTAGCTGAGTGGGTTTGGGTCTAGCCGAGTGGGTTTGGGTCTAGCCGAGTGGGTTGGGGTCTAGCCGAGTGGGTTTGGGTCTAGCCGAGTGGGTTTGGGTGTAGCCGAGTGGGTTTGTGTCTAGCCGAGTGGGTTTCGGTCCAGCCGAGTGGGTTTGGGTGTAGCCGAGTGGGTTTGGGTCCAGCCGAGTGGGTTTGCGTCTAGCGGAGTGGGTTTGGGTCTAGCCGAGTGGGTTTGGGTCTAGCCGAGTGGGTTTGGGTCTAGCCGAGTGGGTTTGGGTTTAGTGGAGTGGGTTTGGGACTAGCCGAGTGGGTTTGGGTCTAGCCGAGTGTGTTTGGGTCTAGCCGAGTGGGTTTGGGTCTAGCCGAGTGGGTTTGGGTTTAGTGGAGTGGGTTTGGGTCTAGCCGAGTGGGTTTGGGTCTAGCCGAGTGGGTTTGGGTCTAGCCGAGTGGGTTTGGGTCTAGCGGAGTGGGTTTGGGTCCAGCCGAGTGGGTTTGGGTCCAGCCGAGTGGGTTTGGGTCTAGCCGAGTGGGTTTGGGTCTAGCGGTGTGGGTTTGGGTGCAGCCGAGTGGGTTTGTGTCTAGCCGAGTGGGTTTCGGTCGAGCCGAGTGGGTTTGGGTGTAGCCGAGTGGGTTTGGGTCTAGCCGAGTGGGTTTAGGTCTAGCCGAGTGGGTTTGGGTCTAGCTGAGTGGGTTTGGGTCTAGCCGAGTGGGTTTGGGTCTACCCGAGTGGGTTTGCGTCTAGCGGAGTGGGTTTGGGTCTAGCCGTGTGGGTTTGGGTCTAGCCGAGTGGGTTTGTGTCAAGCCGAGTGGGTTAGGGTCTAGCCGAGTGGGTTTGGGTCTAGCCGAGTGGTTTTGGGTCTAGCCGAGTCCGTTTGGGTCTAGCCGAGTTGGTTTGGGACTAGCCGAGTGGGTATGGGTCTAGCCGAGTGGGTTTGGTTCTAGCCAAGTGGGTTTGGGTCTAGCCGAGTGGGTTTGGGTCTAGCCGAGTGGGTTTGCGTCTAGCTGAGTGGGTTTGGGTCTAGCCAAGTGGGTTTGGGTGTAGCCGAGTGGGTTTGTGTCTAGCGGAGTGGTTTTGGGTGTAGCCGAGTGGGTTTGGGTGTAGCCGAGTGGGTTTGTGTCTAGCCGAGTGGGTTTCGGTCTAGCCGAGTGGGTTTGGGTGTAGCCGAGTGGGTTTAGGTCTAGCCGAGTGGGTTTGGGTCTAGCCGAGTGGGTTTGGGTCTAGCCGAGTGGGTTTGGGTCTAGCCGAGTGGGTTTGGGTCTACCCGAGTGGGTTGGGGTCTAGCCGAGTGGGTTTGTGTCTAGCCGAGTGGGTTTGGGTGTAGCCGAGTGGGTTTGGGTCTAGCGGAGTGGGTTTGGGTCTAGCCGAGTGTGTTTGGGTCTAGCCGAGTGGGTTTGGGTCTAGCCGAGTGGGTTTGGGTCTAGCCGAGTGGGTTTGGGTGTAGCCGAGTGGGTTTGGGTCTAGCCGAGTGGGGTTGGGTCTAGCCGAGTGGCTTTGGGTCTAGCCGAGTGGGTTTGGGTCTAGCCGAGTGGGTTTGGGTCTAGCCGAGTGGGTTGGGGTCTAGCCGAGTGGGTTTGTGTCTAGCCGAGTGGGTTTGGGTGTAGCCGAGTGGGTTTGGGTCTAGCTGAGTGGGTTTGGGTCTAACCGAGTGTGCTTGGGTCTAGCCGAGTGGGTTTGGGTCTAGCCGAGTGGGTTTGGGTCTAGCCGACTGGGTTTGGGTGTAGCCGAGTGGGTTTGGGTCTAGCCGAGTGGGTTTGGGTCCAGCCGAGTGGCTTTGGGTCTAGCTGAGTGGGTTTGGGTCTAGCCGAGTGGGTTTGGGTCTAGCCGAGTGGGTTTGGGTCTAGCCGAGTGGGTTTGTGTCTAGCCGAGTGGGTTTGGGTGTAGCCGAGTGGGGTTGGGTCTAGCTGAGCGGGTTTGCGTCTAGCCGAGTGTGTTTGGGTCTAGCCGAGTGGGTTTGGGTGGAGCCGAGTGGGTTTGGGTCTAGCGGAGTGGGTTTGGGTCTAGCCGAGTGGGTTTGGGTCTAGCCGAGTGGGTTTGAGTCTAGCCGAGTGGGTTTGTGTCTAGCCGAGTGGGTTTGGGTCTAGCAAGTGGTTTTGGGTATAGCCGAGTGGGTTTGGGTCTAGCCGAGTGGGTTTGGGTCTAGCCGAGTGGGTTTGTGTCTAGCGGTGTGGGTTTGGGTCTAACCGATTGGGTTTGGCTCTAGCCGAGTGGGTTTGGGTCTAGCCGAGTGGGTTTGGGTCTAGCCGAGTGGGTTTGGGTTTAGTGTAGTGGGTTTGGGTCTTGCCGAGTGGGTTTGGGTCTAGCCGAGTGGGTTTGGGTCTAGCCGAGTCGGTTTGGGTCTAGGCGAGTGGGTTTGGGTCGTGCCGAGTGGGTTTGGGTCTAGCCGAGTGGGTTTGGGTCGAGCCGAGTGGGTTTGGGTCTAGCCGAGTGGGTTTGGGTCCAGCCGAGTGGGTTTGGGTCTAGCCGAGTGGGTTTGGGTCTAGCGGTGTGGGTTTGGGTGCAGCCGAGTGGGTTTGGGTCTAGCCGAATGGGTTTGGATCGAGCAGAGTGGGTTTAGGTCTAGCCGAGTGGGTTTGGGTCTAGCCGAGTGGGTAATCGTCTAGCCGAGTGGGTTTTGGTCTACCGAGTGGGTTTCGGTCTAGCCGAGTGGGTTAGGGTCTACCCGAGTGGGTTGGGGTCTAGCTGAGTGGGTTTGGGTCTAGCGGTGTGGGTTTGGGTCTAGCTGATTGGGTTTGGCTCTAGCCGAGTGGGTTAGGGTCTAGCCGAGTGGGTTTGGGTCTAGCCGAGTGGGTTTGGGTCTAGCCGAGTGGGTTTGGGTCTAGCCGAGTGGGTTTGGGTCTAGCCGAGTGGGTTTGGGTCTAGCCGAGTGGGTTTGGGTCTAGCCGAGTGGGTTTGGGTCTAGCCGAGTGGGTTTGGGTCCAGCCGAGTGGGTTTGGGTCTAGCCGAGTGGGTTTGGGTCTAGCGGTGTGGGTTTGGGTGCAGCCGAGTGGGTTTGTGTCTAGCCGAGTGGGTTTCGGTCTAGCCGAGTGGGTTTGGGTGTAGCCGAGTGGGTTTGGGTCTAGCCGAGTGGGTTTAGGTCTAGCCGAGTGGGTTTGGGTCTAGCTGAGTGGGTTTGGGTCTAGCCGAGTGGGTTTGGGTCTACCCGAGTGGGTTGGGGTGTAGCCGAGTGGGTTTGTGTCTAGCCGAGTGGGTTTGGGTGTAGCCGAGTGGGTTTGGGTCTAGCTGAGTGGGTTTGGGTCTAGCCGAGTGTGTTTGGGTCTAGCCGAGTGGGTTTGGGTCTAGCCGAGTGGGTTTGGGTCTAGCGGAGTGGGTTTGGGTCTAGCCGAGTGGGTTTGGGTCCAGCCGAGTGGGTTTGCATCTAGCGGAGTGGGTTTGGGTCTAGCCGAGTGGGTTTGGGTCTAGCCGAGTGGGTTTGGGTCAAGCCGAGTGGGTTAGGGTCTAGCCGAGTGGGTTTGGGTCTAGCCGAGTGGGTTTGGGTCTAGCCGAGTCTGTCTGGGTCCAGCCGAGTGGGTTTGGGACTAGCCGAGTGGGTTTGGGTCTAGGCGAGTGGGTTTGGTTCTAGCCAAGTGGGTTTGGGTCTAGCCGAGTGGGTTTGGGTCCAGCCGAGTGGGTTTGGGTCTAGCCGAGTGGGTTTGGGTGTAGCCGAGTGGGTTTGGGTGTAGCCGAGTGGGTTTGGGTCTAGCTGAGTGGGTTTGGGTCTAGCCGAGTGGCTTTAGGTCCAGCCGAGTGGGTTTGGGTCTAGCCGAGTGGGTTTGGGTCTACCCGAGTGGGTTGGGGTCTAGCCGAGTGGGTTTGGTTCTAGCCGAGTGGGTTTGGGTGTAGCCGAGTGGGTTTGGGTCTAGCCGAGTGTGTTTGGGTCTAGCCGAGTGGGTTTGGGTCTAGCGGTGTGGGTTTGGGTGTAGCCGAGTGGGTTTGTGTCTAGCCGAATGGGTTTGGATCGAGCAGAGTGGGTTTGGGTCTAGCCAAGTGGGTTTGGGTCTAGCCGAGTGGGTAATCGTCTAGCCGAGTGGGGTTGGGTCTAGCCGAGTGGGTTTGGGTCTTGCCGATTGGGTTTGCGTCTAGCCGAGTGGGCTTGGGTCTAGCCGAATGGGTTTTGGTCTAGCCGAGTGGGTTTGGGTCTAGCCGAGTGGGTTTGCGCCTAGCTGAGTGGGTTTGGGTCTAGCGGAGTGGGCTTGGGTCTAGCGGAGTGGGTTTGGGTCTAGCGGAGTGGGTTTGGGTCTAGCCGAGTGTGTTTGGGTCTAGCCGAGTGGGTTTGGGTCTAGCCGAGTGGGTTTGGGTCTAGCCGAGTGGGTTTGGGTCTAGCCGAGCGGGTTTGGTTCTAGCCGAGTGGGTTTGGGTCTAGCCGAGTCCGTTTGGGTCTAGCCGAGTGGGTTTGGGACCAGCCGAGTGGGTTTGGGTCTAGCCGAGTGGGTTTGGTTCTAGCCAAGTGGGTTTGGGTCCAGCCGAGTGGGTTTGGGTCTAGCCGAGTGGGTTTGGGTCTAGCGGAGTGGGTTTGGGTCTAGCGGAGTGGGTTTGGGTCCAGCCGAGTGGGTTTGCGTCTAGCGGAGTGGGTTTGGGTGTAGCCGAGTGGGTTTGGGTCTAGCCGAGTGGGTTAGGGTCTAGCTGAGTGGGTTTGGGTCTAGCCGAGTGGGTTTGGGTCTAGCCGAGTGGGTTTGGGTCTAGCTGAGTGGGTTTGGGTCTAGCCGAGTGTGTTTGGGTCTAGCCGAGTGGGTTTGGGTCTATCCGAGTGGGTTTGGGTCTAGCGGAGTGGGTTAGGGTCTAGCCGAGTGGGTTTGGGTCTAGCCGAGTGGGTTTGGGTCTAGCCAAGTGGGTTTGGGTCTAGCCGAGTGGGTTTGGGTCTAGCCGAGTGGGTTTGGGTCCAGCCGAGTGGGTTTGGGTCTAGCCGAGTGGGTTTGGGTCTAGCGGTGTGGGTTTGGGTGTAGCCGAGTGGGTTTGGGTCTAGCCGAGTTGGTTTAGGTCTAGCCGAGTGGGTTTGGGTCTAGCTGAGTGGGTTTGGGTCTAGCCGAGTGGGTTTGGGTCTACCCGAGTGGGTTGGGGTGTAGCCGAGTGGGTTTGTGTCTAGCCGAGTGGGTTTGGGTGTAGCCGAGTGGGTTTGGGTCTAGCTGAGTGGGTTTGGGTCTAGCCGAGTGTGTTTGGGTCTAGCCGAGTGGGTTTGGGTCGAGCCGAGTGGGTTTGGGTCTAGCGGAGTGGGTTTGGGTCTAGCCGAGTGGGTTTGGGTCCAGCCGAGTGGGTTTGCATCTAGCGGAGTGGGTTTGAGTCTAGCCGAGTGGGTTTGGGTCTAGCCGAGTGGGTTTGGGTCCAGCCGAGTGGGTTTGCGTCTAGCGGAGTGGGTTTGGGTGTAGCCGAGTGGGTTTGGGTCTAGCCGAGTGGGTTAGGGTCTAGCCGAGTGGGTTTGGGTCTAGCAGAGTGGGTTTGGGTCTAGCCGAGTGGGTTTGGGTCTAGCTGAGTGGGTTTGGGTCTAGCCGAGTGTGTTTGGGTCTAGCCGAGTGGGTTTGGGTCTATCCGAGTGGGTTTGGGTCTAGCGGAGTGGGTTAGGGTCTAGCCGAGTGGGTTTGGGTCTAGCCGAGTGGGTTTGGGTCTAGCCAAGTGGGTTTGGGTCTAGCCGAGTGGGTTTGGGTCTAGCCGAGTGGGTTTGGGTCCAGCCGAGTGGGTTAGGGTCTAGCCGAGTGGGTTTGGGTCTAGCGGTGTGGGTTTGGGTGTAGCCGAGTGGGTTTGGGTCTAGCCGAGTGGGTTTAGGTCTAGCCGAGTGGGTTTGGGTCTAGCTGAGTGGGTTTGGGTCTAGCCGAGTGGGTTTTCGTCCAGCCGAGTGGGTTTGCATCTAGCGGAGTGGGTTTGGGTCTAGCCGAGTGGGTTTGGGTCTAGCCGAGTGGGTTTGCGTCCAGCCGAGTGGGTTTGCGTCTAGCGGAGTGGGTTTGGGTGTAGCCGAGTGGGTTTGGGTCTAGCCGAGTGGGTTAGGGTCTAGCCGAGTGCGTTTGGGTCTAGCCGAGTGGGTTTGGGTCTAGCCGAGTGGGTTTGGGTCTAGCCGAGTGGGTTTGGGTCTAGCCGAGTGTGTTTGGGTCTAGCCGAGTGGGTTTGGGTCTATCCGAGTGGGCTTGGGTCTAGCGGAGTGGGTTAGGGTCTAGCCGAGTGGGTTTGGGTCTAGCCGAGTGGGTTTGGGTCTAGCCAAGTGGGTTTGGGTCTAGCCGAGTGGGTTTGGGTCTAGCCGAGTGGATTTGGGTCCAGCCGAGTGGGTTTGGGTCTAGCCGAGTGGGTTTGGGTCTAGCGGTGTGGGTTTGGGTGTAGCCGAGTGGGTTTGGGTCTAGCCGAGTGGGTTTAGGTCTAGCCGAGTGGGTTTGGGTCTAGCTGAGTGGGTTTGGGTCTAGCCGAGTGGGTTTGGGTCTACCCGAGTGGGTTGGGGTGTAGCCGAGTGGGTTTGTGTCTAGCCGAGTGGGTTTGGGTGTAGCCGAGTGGGTTTGGGTCTAGCTGAGTGGGTTTGGGTCTAGCCGAGTGTGTTTGGGTCTAGCCGAGTGGGTTTGGGTCTAGCCGAGTGGGTTTGGGTCTAGCGGAGTGGGTTTGGGTCTAGCCGAGTGGGTTTGGGTCCAGCCGAGTGGGTTTGCATCTAGCGGAGTGGGTTTGGGTCTAGCCGAGTGGGTTTGGGTCTAGCCGAGTGGGTTTGGGTCAAGCCGAGTGGGTTAGGGTCTAGCCGAGTGGGTTTGGGTCTAGCCGAGTGGGTTTGGGTCTAGCCGAGTCTGTCTCGGTCCAGCCGAGTGGGTTTGGGACTAGCCGAGTGGGTTTGGGTCTAGCCGAGTGGGTTTGGTTCTAGCCAAGTGGGTTTGGGTCTAGCCGAGTGGGTTTGGGTCCAGCCGAGTGGGTTTGGGTCTAGCCGAGTGGGTTGGGGTGTAGCCGAGTGGGTTTGGGTCTAGCTGAGTGGGTTTGGGTCTAGCCGAGTGGCTTTAGGTCCAGCCGAGTGGGTTTGGGTCTAGCCGAGTGGGTTTGGGTCTACCCGAGTGGGTTGGGGTCTAGCCGAGTGGGTTTGGTTCTAGCCGAGTGGGTTTGGGTGTAGCCGAGTGGGTTTGGGTCTAGCCGAGTGGGTTTGGGTCTACCCGAGTGGGTTGGGGTGTAGCCGAGTGGGTTTGGTTCTAGCCGAGTGGGTTTGCATCTAGCGGAGTGGGTTTGGGTCTAGCCGAGTGGGTTTGGGTCTAGCCGAGTGGGTTTGCGTCCAGCCGAGTGGGTTTGCGTCTAGCGGAGTGGGTTTGGGTGTAGCCGAGTGGGTTTGGGTCTAGCCGAGTGGGTTAGGGTCTAGCCGAGTGGGTTTGGGTCTAGCCGAGTGGGTTTGGGTCTAGCCGAGTGGGTTTGGGTCTAGCTGAGTGGGTTTGGGTCTAGCCGAGTGTGTTTGGGTCTAGCCGAGTGGGTTTGGGTCTATCCGAGTGGGTTTGGGTCTAGCGGAGTGGGTTAGGGTCTAGCCGAGTGGGTTTGGGTCTAGCCGAGTGGGTTTGGGTCTAGCCAAGTGGGTTTGGGTCTAGCCGAGTGGGTTTGGGTCTAGCCGAGTGGGTTTGGGTCCAGCCGAGTGGGTTTGGGTCTAGCCGAGTGGGTTTGGGTCTAGCGGTGTGGGTTTGGGTGTAGCCGAGTGGGTTTGGGTCTAGCCGAGTGGGTTTAGGTCTAGCCGAGTGGGTTTGGGTCTAGCTGAGTGGGTTTGGGTCTAGCCGAGTGGGTTTGGGTCTACCCGAGTGGGTTGGGTTGTAGCCGAGTGGGTTTGTGTCTAGCCGAGTGGGTTTGGGTGTAGCCGAGTGGGTTTGGGTCTAGCTGAGTGGGTTTGGGTCTAGCCGAGTGTGTTTGGGTCTAGCCGAGTGGGTTTGGGTCTAGCCGAGTGGGTTTGGGTCTAGCGGAGTGGGTTTGGGTTTAGCCGAGTGGGTTTGGGTCCAGCCGAGTGGGTTTGCATCTAGCGGAGTGGGTTTGGGTCTAGCCGAGTGGGTTTGGGTCTAGCCGAGTGGGTTTGGGTCAAGCCGAGTGGGTTAGGGTCTAGCCGAGTGGGTTTGGGTCTAGCCGAGTGGGTTTGGGTCTAGCCGAGTCTGTCTGGGTCCAGCCGAGTGGGTTTGGGACTAGCCGAGTGGGTTTGGGTCTAGCCGAGTGGGTTTGGTTCTAGCCAAGTGGGTTTGGGTCTAGCCGAGTGGGTTTGGGTCCAGCCGAGTGGGTTTGGGTCTAGCCGAGTGGGTTTGGGTGTAGCCGAGTGGGTTTGGGTGTAGCCGAGTGGGTTTGGGTCTAGCTGAGTGGGTTTGGGTCTAGCCGAGTGGCTTTAGGTCCAGCCGAGTGGGTTTGGGTCTAGCCGAGTGGGTTTGGGTCTACCCGAGTGGGTTGGGGTCTAGCCGAGTGGGTTTGGTTCTAGCCGAGTGGGTTTGGGTGTAGCCGAGTGGGTTTGGGTCTAGCCGAGTGGGTTTGGGTCTAGCCGAGTGGGTTTGGGTCTAGCCGAGTGGGTTTGGGTCTAGCCGAGTGGGTTTGGGTCTAGCGGTGTGGGTTTGGGTGTAGCCGAGTGGGTTTGTGTCTAGCCGAATGGGTTTGGATCGAGCAGAGTGGGTTTGGGTCTAGCCAAGTGGGTTTGGGTCTAGCCGAGTGGGTAATCGTCTAGCCAAGTGGGTTTGGGTCTAGCCGAGTGGGTTTGGGTCTTGCCGAGTGGGTTTGCGTCTAGCCGAGTGGGCTTGGGTCTAGCCGAATGGGTTTTGGTCTAGCCGAGTGGGTTTGGGTCTAGCCGAGTGGGTTTGCGCCTAGCTGAGTGGGTTTGGGTCTAGCGGAGTGGGCTTGGGTCTAGCGGAGTGGGTTTGGGTCTAGCGGAGTGGGTTTGGGTCTAGCCGAGTGTGTTTGGGTCTAGCCGAGTGGGTTTGGGTCTAGCCGAGTGGGTTTGGGTCTAGCGGAGTGGGTTAGGGTCTAGCCGAGTGGGTTTGGGTCTAGCCGAGTGGGTTTGGGTCTAGCCAAGTGGGTTTGGGTCTAGCCGAGTGGGTTTGGGTCTAGCCGAATGGGTTTGGGTCCAGCCGAGTGGGTTTGGGTCCAGCCGAGTGGGTTTGGGTCTAGCGGTGTGGGTTTGGGTGTAGCCGAGTGGGTTTGGGTCTAGCCGAATGGGTTTGGATCGAGCAGAGTGGGTTTGGGTCTAGCCAAGTGGGTTTGGGTCTAGCCGAGTGGGTAATCGTCTAGCCGAGTGGGTTTGGGTCTAGCCGAGTGGGTTTGGGTCTTGCCGAGTGGGTTTGCGTCTAGCCGAGTGGGTTTGGGTCTAGCCGAATGGGTTTTGGTCTAGCCGAGTGGGTTTGGGTCTAGCCGAGTGGGTTTGCGCCTAGCTGAGTGGGTTTGGGTCTAGCGGAGTGGGCTTGGGTCTAGCGGAGTGGGTTTGGGTCTAGCCGAGTGGGTTTGGGTCTAGCCGAGTGGGTTTGGGTCTAGCCGAGTGGGTTTGGGTCTAGCCGAGTGGGTTTGGGTGTAGCCGAGTGGGTTTGGATCTAGCCGAGTGGGTTTGGGTCTAGCCGAGTGGGTTTGGGTCTAGCCGAGTGGGTTTGGGTCTAGCCGAGTGGGTTTGGGTCGAGCCGAGTGGGTTTGGGTGTAGCCGAGTGGGTTTGGGTCTAGCCGAGTGGGTTTGGGTCTAGCGGTGTGGGTTTGGGTGTAGCCGAGTGGGTTTGGGTCTAGCCGAGTGGGTTTAGGTCTAGCCGAGTGGGTTTGGGTCTAGCTGAGTGGGTTTGGGTCTAGCCGAGTGGGTTTGGGTCTACCCGAGTGGGTTGGGTTGTAGCCGAGTGGGTTTGTGTCTAGCCGAGTGGGTTTGGGTGTAGCCGAGTGGGTTTGGGTCTAGCTGAGTGGGTTTGGGTCTAGCCGAGTGTGTTTGGGTCTAGCCGAGTGGGTTTGGGTCTAGCCGAGTGGGTTTGGGTCTAGCGGAGTGGGTTTGGGTTTAGCCGAGTGGGTTTGGGTCCAGCCGAGTGGGTTTGCATCTAGCGGAGTGGGTTTGGGTCTAGCCGAGTGGGTTTGGGTCTAGCCGAGTGGGTTTGGGTCAAGCCGAGTGGGTTAGGGTCTAGCCGAGTGGGTTTGGGTCTAGCCGAGTGGGTTTGGGTCTAGCCGAGTCTGTCTGGGTCCAGCCGAGTGGGTTTGGGACTAGCCGAGTGGGTTTGGGTCTAGCCGAGTGGGTTTGGTTCTAGCCAAGTGGGTTTGGGTCTAGCCGAGTGGGTTTGGGTCCAGCCGAGTGGGTTTGGGTCTAGCCGAGTGGGTTTGGGTGTAGCCGAGTGGGTTTGGGTGTAGCCGAGTGGGTTTGGGTCTAGCTGAGTGGGTTTGGGTCTAGCCGAGTGGCTTTAGGTCCAGCCGAGTGGGTTTGGGTCTAGCCGAGTGGGTTTGGGTCTACCCGAGTGGGTTGGGGTCTAGCCGAGTGGGTTTGGTTCTAGCCGAGTGGGTTTGGGTGTAGCCGAGTGGGTTTGGGTCTAGCCGAGTGGGTTTGGGTCTAGCCGAGTGGGTTTGGGTCTAGCCGAGTGGGTTTGGGTCTAGCCGAGTGGGTTTGGGTCTAGCGGTGTGGGTTTGGGTGTAGCCGAGTGGGTTTGTGTCTAGCCGAATGGGTTTGGATCGAGCAGAGTGGGTTTGGGTCTAGCCAAGTGGGTTTGGGTCTAGCCGAGTGGGTAATCGTCTAGCCGAGTGGGTTTGGGTCTAGCCGAGTGGGTTTGGGTCTTGCCGAGTGGGTTTGCGTCTAGCCGAGTGGGCTTGGGTCTAGCCGAATGGGTTTTGGTCTAGCCGAGTGGGTTTGGGTCTAGCCGAGTGGGTTTGCGCCTAGCTGAGTGGGTTTGGGTCTAGCGGAGTGGGCTTGGGTCTAGCGGAGTGGGTTTGGGTCTAGCGGAGTGGGTTTGGGTCTAGCCGAGTGTGTTTGGGTCTAGCCGAGTGGGTTTGGGTCTAGCCGAGTGGGTTTGGGTCTAGCCGAGTGGGTTTGGGTCTAGCCGAGCGGGTTTGGTTCTAGCCGAGTGGGTTTGGGTCTAGCCGAGTCCGTTTGGGTTTAGCCGAGTGGGTTTGGGACCAGCCGAGTGGGTTTGGGTCTAGCCGAGTGGGTTTGGTTCTAGCCAAGTGGGTTTGGGTCCAGCCGAGTGGGTTTGGGTCTAGCCGAGTGGGTTTGGGTCTAGCGGAGTGGGTTTGGGTCTAGCCGAGTGGGTTTGGGTCCAGCCGAGTGGGTTTGCGTCTAGCGGAGTGGGTTTGGGTGTAGCCGAGTGGGTTTGGGTCTAGCCGAGTGGGTTAGGGTCTAGCCGAGTGGGTTTGGGTCTAGCCGAGTGGGTTTGGGTCTAGCCGAGTGGGTTTGGGTCTAGCTGAGTGGGTTTGGGTCTAGCCGAGTGTGTTTGGGTCTAGCCGAGTGGGTTTGGGTCTATCCGAGTGGGTTTGGGTCTAGCGGAGTGGGTTAGGGTCTAGCCGAGTGGGTTTGGGTCTAGCCGAGTGGGTTTGGGTCTAGCCAAGTGGGTTTGGGTCTAGCCGAGTGGGTTTGGGTCTAGCCGAATGGGTTTGGGTCCAGCCGAGTGGGTTTGGGTCCAGCCGAGTGGGTTTGGGTCTAGCGGTGTGGGTTTGGGTGTAGCCGAGTGGGTTTGGGTCTAGCCGAATGGGTTTGGATCGAGCAGAGTGGGTTTGGGTCTAGCCAAGTGGGTTTGGGTCTAGCCGAGTGGGTAATCGTCTAGCCGAGTGGGTTTGGGTCTAGCCGAGTGGGTTTGGGTCTAGCCGAGTGGGTTTGGGTCTAGCCGAGTCTGTCTGGGTCCAGCCGAGTGGGTTTGGGACTAGCCGAGTGGGTTTGGGTCTAGCCGAGTGGGTTTGGTGCTAGCCAAGTGGGTTTGGGTCTAGCCGAGTGGGTTTGGGTCCAGCCGAGTGGGTTTGGGTCTAGCGGTGTGGGTTTGGGTGTAGCCGAGTGGGTTTGGGTCTAGCCGAATGGGTTTGGATCGAGCAGAGTGGGTTTGGGTCTAGCCAAGTGGGTTTGGGTCTAGCCGAGTGGGTAATCGTCTAGCCGAGTGGGTTTGGGTCTAGCCGAGTGGGTTTGGGTCTAGCCGAGTGGGTTTGGGTCTAGCCGAGTCTGTCTGGGTCCAGCCGAGTGGGTTTGGGACTAGCCGAGTGGGTTTGGGTCTAGCCGAGTGGGTTTGGTTCTAGCCAAGTGGGTTTGGGTCTAGCCGAGTGGGTTTGGGTCCAGCCGAGTGGGTTTGGGTCTAGCCGAGTGGGTTTGGGTGTAGCCGAGTGGGTTTGGGTGTAGCCGAGTGGGTTTGGGTCTAGCTGAGTGGGTTTGGGTCTAGCCGAGTGGCTTTAGGTCCAGCCGAGTGGGTTTGGGTCTAGCCGAGTGGGTTTGGGTCTAGCCGAGTGGGTTTGGGTCTAGCCGAGCGGGTTTGGTTCTAGCCGAGTGGGTTTGGGTCTAGCCGAGTCCGTTTGGGTTTAGCCGAGTGGGTTTGGGACCAGCCGAGTGGGTTTGGGTCTAGCCGAGTGGGTTTGGTTCTAGCCAAGTGGGTTTGGGTCCAGCCGAGTGGGTTTGGGTCTAGCCGAGTGGGTTTGGGTCTAGCGGAGTGGGTTTGGGTCTAGCCGAGTGGGTTTGGGTCCAGCCGAGTGGGTTTGCGTCTAGCGGAGTGGGTTTGGGTGTAGCCGAGTGGGTTTGGGTCTAGCCGAGTGGGTTAGGGTCTAGCCGAGTGGGTTTGGGTCTAGCCGAGTGGGTTTGGGTCTAGCCGAGTGGGTTTGGGTCTAGCTGAGTGGGTTTGGGTCTAGCCGAGTGTGTTTGGGTCTAGCCGAGTGGGTTTGGGTCTATCCGAGTGTGTTTGGGTCTAGCGGAGTGGGTTAGGGTCTAGCCGAGTGGGTTTGGGTCTAGCCGAGTGGGTTTGGGTCTAGCCAAGTGGGTTTGGGTCTAGCCGAGTGGGTTTGGGTCTAGCCGAATGGGTTTGGGTCCAGCCGAATGGGTTTGGGTCCAGCCGAGTGGGTTTGGGTCTAGCGGTGTGGGTTTGGGTGTAGCCGAGTGGGTTTGGGTCTAGCCGAATGGGTTTGGATCGAGCAGAGTGGGTTTGGGTCTAGCCAAGTGGGTTTGGGTCTAGCCGAGTGGGTAATCGTCTAGCCGAGTGGGTTTGGGTCTAGCCGAGTGGGTTTGGGTCTAGCCGAGTGGGTTTGGGTCTAGCCGAGTCTGTCTGGGTCCAGCCGAGTGGGTTTGGGACTAGCCGAGTGGGTTTGGGTCTAGCCGAGTGGGTTTGGTTCTAGCCAAGTGGGTTTGGGTCTAGCCGAGTGGGTTTGGGTCCAGCCGAGTGGGTTTGGGTCTAGCCGAGTGGGTTTGGGTGTAGCCGAGTGGGTTTGGGTGTAGCCGAGTGGGTTTGGGTCTAGCTGAGTGGGTTTGGGTCTAGCCGAGTGGCTTTAGGTCCAGCCGAGTGGGTTTGGGTCTAGCCGAGTGGGTTTGGGTCTACCCGAGTGGGTTGGGGTCTAGCCGAGTGGGTTTGGTTCTAGCCGAGTGGGTTTGGGTGTAGCCGAGTGGGTTTGGGTCTAGCCGAGTGGGTTTGGGTCTAGCCGAGTGGGTTTGGGTCTAGCCGAGTGGGTTTGGGTCTAGCCGAGTGGGTTTGGGTCTAGCGGTGTGGGTTTGGGTGTAGCCGAGTGGGTTTGTGTCTAGCCGAATGGGTTTGGATCGAGCAGAGTGGGTTTGGGTCTAGCCAAGTGGGTTTGGGTCTAGCCGAGTGGGTAATCGTCTAGCCGATTGGGTTTGGGTCTAGCCGAGTGGGTTTGGGTCTTGCCGAGTGGGTTTGCGTCTAGCCGAGTGGGCTTGGGTCTAGCCGAATGGGTTTTGGTCTAGCCGAGTGGGTTTGGGTCTAGCCGAGTGGGTTTGCGCCTAGCTGAGTGGGTTTGGGTCTAGCGGAGTGGGCTTGGGTCTAGCGGAGTGGGTTTGGGTCTAGCGGAGTGGGTTTGGGTCTAGCCGAGTGTGTTTGGGTCTAGCCGAGTGGGTTTGGGTCTAGCCGAGTGGGTTTGGGTCTAGCCGAGTGGGTTTGGGTCTAGCCGAGCGGGTTTGGTTCTAGCCGAGTGGGTTTGGGTCTAGCCGAGTCCGTTTGGGTCTAGCCGAGTGGGTTTGGGACCAGCCGAGTGGGTTTGGGTCTAGCCGAATGGGTTTGGTTCTAGCCAAGTGGGTTTGGGTCCAGCCGAGTGGGTTTGGGTCTAGCCGAGTGGGTTTGGGTCTAGCGGAGTGGGTTTGGGTCTAGCCGAGTGGGTTTGGGTCCAGCCGAGTGGGTTTGCGTCTAGCGGAGTGGGTTTGGGTGTAGCCGAGTGGGTTTGGGTCTAGCCGAGTGGGTTAGGGTCTAGCCGAGTGGGTTTGGGTCTAGCCGAGTGGGTTTGGGTCTAGCCGAGTGGGTTTGGGTCTAGCTGAGTGGGTTTGGGTCTAGCCGAGTGTGTTTGGGTCTAGCCGAGTGGGTTTGGGTCTATCCGAGTGGGTTTGGGTCTAGCGGAGTGGGTTAGGGTCTAGCCGAGTGGGTTTGGGTCTAGCCGAGTGGGTTTGGGTCTAGCCAAGTGGGTTTGGGTCTAGCCGAGTGGGTTTGGGTCTAGCCGAATGGGTTTGGGTCCAGCCGAGTGGGTTTGGGTCCAGCCGAGTGGGTTTGGGTCTAGCCGAATGGGTTTGGATCGAGCAGAGTGGGTTTGGGTCTAGCCAAGTGGGTTTGGGTCTAGCCGAGTGGGTAATCGTCTAGCCGAGTGGGTTTGGGTCTAGCCGAGTGGGTTTGGGTCTTGCCGAGTGGGTTTGCGTCTAGCCGAGTGGGTTTGGGTCTAGCCGAATGGGTTTTGGTCTAGCCGAGTGGGTTTGGGTCTAGCCGAGTGGGTTTGCGCCTAGCTGAGTGGGTTTGGGTCTAGCGGAGTGGGCTTGGGTCTAGCGGAGTGGGTTTGGGTCTAGCCGAGTGGGTTTGGGTCTAGCCGAGTGGGTTTGGGTCTAGCCGAGTGGGTTTGGGTCTAGCCGAGTGGGTTTGGGTGTAGCCGAGTGGGTTTGGGTCTAGCCGAGTGGGTTTGGGTCTAGCCGAGTGGGTTTGGGTCTAGCCGAGTGGGTTTGGGTCTAGCCGAGTGGGTTTGGGTCGAGCCGAGTGGGTTTGGGTGTAGCCGAGTGGGTTTGGGTCTAGCCGAGTGGGTTTGGGTCTAGCCGAGTGGGTTTGGGTCTAGCCGAGTGGGTTTGGGTCTAGCTGAGTGGGTTTGGGTCTAGCCGAGTGTGTTTGGGTCTAGCCGAGTGTGTTTGGGTCTAGCCGAGTGGGTTTGGGTCTAGCGGAGTGGGTTTGGGTCTAGCCGAGTGGGTTTTGGTACAGCCGAGTGGGTTTGCGTCTAGCGGAGTGGGTTTGGGTCTAGCCGAGTGGGTTTGGGTCTAGCCGAGTGGGTTTGGGGCAAGCCGAGTGGGTTAGGGTCTAGCCGAGTGGGTTTGGGTCTAGCCGAGTGGGTTTGGGTCTAGCCGAGTCTGTCTGGGTCCAGCCGAGTGGGTTTGGGACTAGCCGAGTGGGTTTGGGTCTAGCCGAGTGGGTTTGGTTCTAGCCAAGTGGGTTTGGGTCTAGCCGAGTGGGTTTGGGTCCAGCCGAGTGGGTTTGGGTCTAGCCGAGTGGGTTTGGGTGTAGCCGAGTGGGTTTGGGTGTAGCCGAGTGGGTTTGGGTCTAGCTGAGTGGGTTTGGGTCTAGCCGAGTGGCTTTAGGTTCAGCCGAGTGGGTTTGGGTCTAGCCGAGTGGGTTTGGGTCTACCCGAGTGGGTTGGGGTCTAGCCGAGTGGGTTTGGTTCTAGCCGAGTGGGTTTGGGTGTAGCCGAGTGGGTTTGGGTCTAGCCGAGTGGGTTTGGGTCTAGCCGAGTGGGTTTGGGTCTAGCTGAGTGGGTTTGGGTCTAGCCGAGTGGGTTTGGGTCTAGCGGTGTGGGTTTGGGTGTAGCCGAGTGGGTTTGTGTCTAGCCGAATGGGTTTGGATCGAGCAGAGTGGGTTTGGGTCTAGCCAAGTGGGTTTGGTCTAGCCGAGTGGGTAATCGTCTAGCCGAGTGGGTTTGGGTCTAGCCGAGTGGGTTTGGGTCTTGCCGAGTGGGTTTGCGTCTAGCCGAGTGGGCTTGGGTCTAGCCGAATGGGTTTTGGTCTAGCCGAGTGGGTTTGGGTCTAGCCGAGTGGGTTTGCGCCTAGCTGAGTGGGTTTGGGTCTAGCGGAGTGGGCTTGGGTCTAGCGGAGTGGGTTTGGGTCTAGCGGAGTGGGTTTGGGTCTAGCCGAGTGTGTTTGGGTCTAGCCGAGTGGGTTTGGGTCTAGCCGAGTGGGTTTGGGTTTAGCCGAGTGGGTTTGGGTCTAGCCGAGCGGGTTTGGTTCGAGCCGAGTGGGTTTGGGTCTAGCCGAGTCCGTTTGGGTCTAGCCGAGTGGGTTTGGGACCAGCCGAGTGGGTTTGGGACTAGCCGAGTGGGTTTGGTTCTAGCCAAGTGGGTTTGGGTCCAGCCGAGTGGGTTTGGGTCTAGCCGAGTGGGTTTGGGTCTAGCCGAGTGGGTTTGGGTCTAGCCGAGTGGGTTTGGGTCCAGCCGAGTGGGTTTGCGTCTAGCGGAGTGGGTTTGGGTGTAGCCGAGTGGGTTTGGGTCTAGCCGAGTGGGTTAGGGTCTAGCCGAGTGGGTTTGGGTCTAGCCGAGTGGGTTTGGGTCTAGCCGAGTGGGTTTGGGTCTAGCTGAGTGGGTTTGGGTCTAGCCGAGTGTGTTTGGGTCTAGCCGAGTGGGTTTGGGTCTATCCGAGTGGGTTTGGGTCTAGCGGAGTGGGTTAGGGTCTAGCCGAGTGGGTTTGGGTCTAGCCGAGTGGGTTTGGGTCTAGCCAAGTGGGTTTGGGTCTAGCCGAGTGGGTTTGGGTCTAGCCGAGTGGGTTTGGGTCCAGCCGAGTGGGTTTGGGTCCAGCCGAGTGGGTTTGGGTCTAGCGGTGTGGGTTTGGGTGTAGCCGAGTGGGTTTGGGTCTAGCCGAATGGGTTTGGATCGAGCAGAGTGGGTTTGGGTCTAGCCAAGTGGGTTTGGGTCTAGCCGAGTGGGTAATCGTCTAGCCGAGTGGGTTTGGGTCTAGCCGAGTGGGTTTGGGTCTTGCCGAGTGGGTTTGCGTCTAGCCGAGTGGGTTTGGGTCTAGCCGAATGGGTTTTGGTCTAGCCGAGTGGGTTTGGGTCTAGCCGAGTGGGTTTGCGCCTAGCTGAGTGGGTTTGGGTCTAGCGGAGTGGGCTTGGGTCTAGCGGAGTGGGTTTGGGTCTAGCCGAGTGGGTTTGGGTCTAGCCGAGTGGGTTTGGGTCTAGCCGAGTGGGTTTGGGTGTAGCCGAGTGGGTTTGGGTCTAGCCGAGTGGGTTTGGGTCTAGCCGAGTGGGTTTGGGTCTAGCCGAGTGGGTTTGGGTCTAGCCGAGTGGGTTTGGGTCTAGCCGAGTGGGTTTGGGTGTAGCCGAGTGGGTTTGGGTCTAGCCGAGTGGGTTTGGGTCTAGCCGAGTGGGTTTGGGTCTAGCCGAGTGGGTTTGGGTCTAGCTGAGTGGGTTTGGGTCTAGCCGAGTGTGTTTGGGTCTAGCCGAGTGGGTTTGGGTCTAGCCGAGTGGGTTTGGGTCTAGCGGAGTGGGTTTGGGTCTAGCCGAGTGGGTTTTGGTACAGCCGAGTGGGTTTGCGTCTAGCGGAGTGGGTTTGGGTCTAGCCGAGTGGGTTTGGGTCTAGCCGAGTGGGTTTGGGGCAAGCCGAGTGGGTTAGGGTCTAGCCGAGTGGGTTTGGGTCTAGCCGAGTGGGTTTGGGCCTAGCCAAGTGGGTTTGGGTCTAGCCGAGTGGGTTTGGGTCTAGCCGAGTGGGTTTGGGTCCAGCCGAGTGGGTTTGGGTCGAGCCGAGTGGGTTTGGGTCTAGCGGTGTGGGTTTGGATGTAGCCGAGTGGGTTTGGGTCTAGCCGAATGGGTTTGGATCGAGCAGAGTGGGTTTGGGTCTAGCCAAGTGGGTTTGGGTCTAGCCGAGTGGGTAATCGTCTAGCCGAGTGGGTTTGGGTCTAGCCGAGTGGGTTTGGGTCTTGCCGAGTGGGTTTGCGTCTAGCCGAGTGGGTTTGGGTCTAGCCGAATGGGTTTTGGTCTAGCCGAGTGTATTTGGGTCTAGCCGAGTGGGTTTGCGCCTAGCTGAGTGGGTTTGGGTCTAGCGGAGTGGGCTTGGGTCTAGCGGAGTGGGTTTGGCTCTAGCCGAGTGGGTTTGGGTCTAGCCGAGTGGGTTTGGGTCTAGCCGAGTGGGTTTGGGTCTAGCCGAGTGGGTTTGGGTGCAGCCGAGTGGGTTTGGGTCTAGCCGAGTGGGTTTGGTTCTAGCCAAGTGGGTTTGGGTCTAGCCGAGTCCGTTTGGGTCTAGCCGAGTGGGTTTGGGACCAGCCGAGTGGGTTTGGGTCCAGCCGAGTGGGTTTGGTTCTAGCCAAGTGGGTTTGGGTCCAGCCGAGTGGGTTTGGGTCTAGCCGAGTGGGTTTGGGTCTAGCTGAGTGGGTTTTGGTCTAGCCAAGTGGGTTTGGGTGAACCCGAGTGGGTTTGTGTCTAGCGGAGTGGTTTTGGGTGTAGCCGAGTGGGTTTGGGTGTAGCCGAGTGGGTTTGGGTCTAGCCGAGTGGGTTTGGGTCTAGCCGTGTGTGTTTCGGTCTAGCCGAGGGGGTTTGGGTCTATCCGAGTGGGTTTGGATCTAGCCAAGTGGGTTTGGGTCTAGCCGGGTGGGTTTGGTTCTAGCCAAGTGGGTTTGGGTATAGCCGAGTGGGTTTGGGTCTAGCCGAGTGGGTTTGGGTCCAGCCGTGTGGGTTTGGGTCTAGCCGAGTGGGTGTGGGTGTAGCCGTGTGGGTTTGGGTCTAGCCGAATGGGGTTGGGTCTAGCCGTGTGGCTTTGGGTCTAGCCGAGTGGGTTGGGGTCTAGCCGAGTGGGTTTGGGTCTAGCCGAGTGGGTTTGGGTGCAGCCGAGTGGGTTTGTGTCTAGCCGAGTGGGTTTGGGTCTAGCCGAGTGGGTTTGGGTGTAGCCGAGTGGGTTTGGGTCTAGCCGAGTGGGTTTGGGTCTAGCCGAGTGGGTTTGGGTCTAGCCGAGTGGGTTTGGGTCTACCCGAGTGGGTATGGGTCTACCCGAGTGGGTTGGGGTCTAGCCGAGTGGGTTTGTGTCTAGCCGAGTGGGTTTGGGTGTAGCCGAGTGGGTTTGGGTCTAGCCGAGTGGGTTTGGGTCTAGCCGAGTGGGTTTGGGTCTAGCCGAGTGGGTTTGGGTCTAGCCGAGTGGGTTTGGGTCTAGCCGAGTGGGTATGGGTCTACCCGAGTGGGTTGGGGTCTAGCCGAGTGGGTTTGCGTCTAGACGAGTGGGTTTGGGTGTAGCCGAGTGGGTTTGGGTCTAGCTGAGTGGGTTTGGGTCTAGCCGAGTGTGTTTGGGTCTAGCCGAGTGGGTTTGGGTCTAGCCGAGTGGGTTTGGGTCTAGCGGAGTGGGTTTGGGTCTAGCCGAGTGGGTTTGGGTCTAGCCGAGTGGGTTTGGGTCTAGCCGAGTGGGTTTGGGTCTAGCTGAGTGGGTTTGGGTCTAGCCGAGTGGGTTTGGGTGTAGCCGAGTGGGTTTGAGTCTAGCCGAGTGGGTTTGGGTCGTGCCGAGTGGGTTTGGGTCTAGGCGAGTGGGTTTGGGTCTAGCCGAGTGGGTTTGCGTGTAGCCGAGTGGGGTTGGGTCTAGCTGAGTGGGTTTGGGTCTAGCCGAGTGTGTTTGGGTCTAGCCGAGTGGGTTTGGGTCTAGCCGAGTGGGTTTGGGTCTAGCGGAGTGGGTTTGGGTCTAGCCGAGTGGGTTTGGGTCTAGCCAAGTGGGTTTGAGTCTAGCCGTGTGGGTTTGGGTCTAGCCGAGTGGGTTTGGGGCTAGCAAGTGGGTTTGGGTATAGCCGAGTGGGTTTGGGTCTAGCCGAGTGGGTTTGGGTCTAGCCGAGTGGGTTTGGGTCTAGCCGAGTGGGTTTGGGTCTAGCCGAGTGGGTTTGGGTCCAGCCGAGTGGGTTTGGGTCTAGCCGAGTGGGTTTGGGTGTAGCCGAGTGGGTTTGGGTCTAGCCGAGTGGGTTTGGGTCTAGCCGAGTGGGTTTGGGTCTAGCCGAGTGGGTTTGGGTCTAGCCGAGTGGGTTTGGGTCTAGCGGTGTGGGTTTGGGTGTAGCCGAGTGGGTTTGTGTCTAGCCGAATGGGTTTGGATCGAGCAGAGTGGGTTTGGGTCTAGCCAAGTGGGTTTGGGTCTAGCCGAGTGGGTAATCGTGTAGCCGAGTGGGTTTGGGTCTAGCCGAGTGGGTTTGGGTCTTGCCGAGTGGGTTTGCGTCTAGCCGAGTGGGCTTGGGTCTAGCCGAATGGGTTTTGGTCTAGCCGAGTGGGTTTGGGTCTAGCCGAGTGGGTTTGCGCCTAGCTGAGTGGGTTTGGGTCTAGCGGAGTGGGCTTGGGTCTAGCGGAGTGGGTTTGGGTCTAGCGGAGTGGGTTTGGGTCTAGCCGAGTGTGTTTGGGTCTAGCCGAGTGGGTTTGGGTCTAGCCGAGTGGGTTTGGGTCTAGCCGAGTGGGTTTGGGTCTAGCCGAGCGGGTTTGGTTCTAGCCGAGTGGGTTTGGGTCTAGCCGAGTCCGTTTGGGTCTAGCCGAGTGGGTTTGGGACCAGCCGAGTGGGTTTGGGTCTAGCCGAGTGGGTTTGGTTCTAGCCAAGTGGGTTTGGGTCCAGCCGAGTGGGTTTGGGTCTAGCCGAGTGGGTTTGGGTCTAGCGGAGTGGGTTTGGGTCTAGCCGAGTGGGTTTGGGTCCAGCCGAGTGGGTTTGCGTCTAGCGGAGTGGGTTTGGGTGTAGCCGAGTGGGTTTGGGTCTAGCCGAGTGGGTTAGGGTCTAGCCGAGTGGGTTTGGGTCTAGCCGAGTGGGTTTGGGTCTAGCCGAGTGGGTTTGGGTCTAGCTGAGTGGGTTTGGGTCTAGCCGAGTGTGTTTGGGTCTAGCCGAGTGGGTTTGGGTCTATCCGTTTGGGTTTGGGTCTAGCGGAGTGGGTTAGGGTCTAGCCGAGTGGGTTTGGGTCTAGCCGAGTGGGTTTGGGTCTAGCCAAGTGGGTTTGGGTCTAGCCGAGTGGGTTTGGGTCTAGCCGAATGGGTTTGGGTCCAGCCGAGTGGGTTTGGGTCCAGCCGAGTGGGTTTGGGTCTAGCGGTGTGGGTTTGGGTGTAGCCGAGTGGGTTTGGGTCTAGCCGAATGGGTTTGGATCGAGCAGAGTGGGTTTGGGTCTAGCCAAGTGGGTTTGGGTCTAGCCGAGTGGGTTTGGGTCTAGCCGAGTGGGTTTGGGTCTTGCCGAGTGGGTTTGCGTCTAGCCGAGTGGGTTTGGGTCTAGCCGAATGGGTTTTGGTCTAGCCGAGTGGGTTTGGGTCTAGCCGAGTGGGTTTGCGCCTAGCTGAGTGGGTTTGGGTCTAGCGGAGTGGGCTTGGGTCTAGCGGAGTGGGTTTGGGTCTAGCCGAGTGGGTTTGGGTCTAGCCGAGTGGGTTTGGGTCTAGCCGAGTGGGTTTGGGTCTAGCCGAGTGGGTTTGGGTGTAGCCGAGTCGGTTTGGGTCTAGCCGAGTGGGTTTGGGTCTAGCCGAGTGGGTTTGGGTCTAGCCGAGTGGGTTTGGGTCTAGCCGAGTGGGTTTGGGTCTAGCCGAGTGGGTTTGGGTCTAGCCGAGTGGGTTTGGGTCTAGCCGAGTGGGTTTGGGTCTAGCCGAGTGGGTTTGGGTCTAGCTGAGTGGGTTTGGGTCTAGCCGAGTGTGTTTGGGTCTAGCCGAGTGGGTTTGGGTCTAGCCGAGTGGGTTTGGGTCTAGCGGAGTGGGTTTGGGTCTAGCCGAGTGGGTTTTGGTACAGCCGAGTGGGTTTGCGTCTGGCGGAGTGGGTTTGGGTCTAGCCGAGTGGGTTTGGGTCTAGCCGAGTGGGTTTGGGGCAAGCCGAGTGGGTTAGGGTCTAGCCGAGTGGGTTTGGGTCTAGCCGAGTGGGTTTGGGTCTAGCCGAGTCTGTCTGGGTCCAGCCGAGTGGGTTTGGGACTAGCCGAGTGGGTTTGGGTCTAGCCGAGTGGGTTTGGTTCTAGCCAAGTGGGTTTGGGTCTAGCCGAGTGGGTTTGCGTGTAGCCGAGTGGGGTTGGGTCTAGCTGAGTGGGTTTGGGTCTAGCCGAGTGTGTTTGGGTCTAGCCGAGTGGGTTTGGGTCTAGCCGAGTGGGTTTGGGTCTAGCGGAGTGGGTTTGGGTCTAGCCGAGTGGGTTTGGGTCTAGCCAAGTGGGTTTGAGTCTAGCCGTGTGGGTTTGGGTCTAGCCGAGTGGGTTTGGGGCTAGCAAGTGGGTTTGGGTATAGCCGAGTGGGTTTGGGTCTAGCCGAGTGGGTTTGGGTCTAGCCGAGTGGGTTTGGGTCTAGCCGAGTGGGTTTGGGTCTAGCCGAGTGGGTTTGGGTCCAGCCGAGTGGGTTTGGGTCTAGCCGAGTGGGTTTGGGTGTAGCCGAGTGGGTTTGGGTCTAGCCGAGTGGGTTTGGGTCTAGCCGAGTGGGTTTGGGTCTAGCCGAGTGGGTTTGGGTCTAGCCGAGTGGGTTTGGGTCTAGCGGTGTGGGTTTGGGTGTAGCCGAGTGGGTTTGTGTCTAGCCGAATGGGTTTGGATCGAGCAGAGTGGGTTTGGGTCTAGCCAAGTGGGTTTGGGTCTAGCCGAGTGGGTAATCGTCTAGCCGAGTGGGTTTGGGTCTAGCCGAGTGGGTTTGGGTCTTGCCGAGTGGGTTTGCGTCTAGCCGAGTGGGCTTGGGTCTAGCCGAATGGGTTTTGGTCTAGCCGAGTGGGTTTGGGTCTAGCCGAGTGGGTTTGCGCCTAGCTGAGTGGGTTTGGGTCTAGCGGAGTGGGCTTGGGTCTAGCGGAGTGGGTTTGGGTCTAGCGGAGTGGGTTTGGGTCTAGCCGAGTGTGTTTGGGTCTAGCCGAGTGGGTTTGGGTCTAGCCGAGTGGGTTTGGGTCTAGCCGAGTGGGTTTGGGTCTAGCCGAGCGGGTTTGGTTCTAGCCGAGTGGGTTTGGGTCTAGCCGAGTCCGTTTGGGTCTAGCCGAGTGGGTTTGGGACCAGCCGAGTGGGTTTGGGTCTAGCCGAGTGGGTTTGGTTCTAGCCAAGTGGGTTTGGGTCCAGCCGAGTGGGTTTGGGTCTAGCCGAGTGGGTTTGGGTCTAGCGGAGTGGGTTTGGGTCTAGCCGAGTGGGTTTGGGTCCAGCCGAGTGGGTTTGCGTCTAGCGGAGTGGGTTTGGGTGTAGCCGAGTGGGTTTGGGTCTAGCCGAGTGGGTTAGGGTCTAGCCGAGTGGGTTTGGGTCTAGCCGAGTGGGTTTGGGTCTAGCCGAGTGGGTTTGGGTCTAGCTGAGTGGGTTTGGGTCTAGCCGAGTGTGTTTGGGTCTAGCCGAGTGGGTTTGGGTCTATCCGTTTGGGTTTGGGTCTAGCGGAGTGGGTTAGGGTCTAGCCGAGTGGGTTTGGGTCTAGCCGAGTGGGTTTGGGTCTAGCCAAGTGGGTTTGGGTCTAGCCGAGTGGGTTTGGGTCTAGCCGAATGGGTTTGGGTCCAGCCGAGTGGGTTTGGGTCCAGCCGAGTGGGTTTGGGTCTAGCGGTGTGGGTTTGGGTGTAGCCGAGTGGGTTTGGGTCTAGCCGAATGGGTTTGGATCGAGCAGAGTGGGTTTGGGTCTAGCCGAGTGGGTTTGGGTCTAGCCGAGTGGGTTTGGGTCTAGCCGAGTGGGTTTGGGTCTAGCCGAGTGGGTTTGGGTGTAGCCGAGTCGGTTTGGGTCTAGCCGAGTGGGTTTGGGTCTAGCCGAGTGGGTTTGGGTCTAGCCGAGTGGGTTTGGGTCTAGCCGAGTGGGTTTGGGTCTAGCCGAGTGGGTTTGGGTCTAGCCGAGTGGGTTTGGGTCTAGCCGAGTGGGTTTGGGTCTAGCCGAGTGGGTTTGGGTCTAGCTGAGTGGGTTTGGGTCTAGCCGAGTGTGTTTGGGTCTAGCCGAGTGGGTTTGGGTCTAGCCGAGTGGGTTTGGGTCTAGCGGAGTGGGTTTGGGTCTAGCCGAGTGGGTTTTGGTACAGCCGAGTGGGTTTGCGTCTAGCGGAGTGGGTTTGGGTCTAGCCGAGTGGGTTTGGGTCTAGCCGAGTGGGTTTGGGGCAAGCCGAGTGGGTTAGGGTCTAGCCGAGTGGGTTTGGGTCTAGCCGAGTGGGTTTGGGTCTAGCCGAGTCTGTCTGGGTCCAGCCGAGTGGGTTTGGGACTAGCCGAGTGGGTTTGGGTCTAGCCGAGTGGGTTTGGTTCTAGCCAAGTGGGTTTGGGTCTAGCCGAGTGGGTTTGGGTCCAGCCGAGTGGGTTTGGGTCTAGCCGAGTGGGTTTGGGTGTAGCCGAGTGGGTTTGGGTGTAGCCGAGTGGGTTTGGGTCTAGCTGAGTGGGTTTGGGTCTAGCCGAGTGGCTTTAGGTTCAGCCGAGTGGGTTTGGGTCTAGCCGAGTGGGTTTGGGTCTACCCGAGTGGGTTGGGGTCTAGCCGAGTGGGTTTGGTTCTAGCCGAGTGGGTTTGGGTGTAGCCGAGTGGGTTTGGGTCTAGCCGAGTGGGTTTGGGTCTAGCCGAGTGGGTTTGGGTCTAGCCGAGTGGGTTTGGGTCTGTCCGAGTGGGTTTGGGTCTAGCCGAGTGTGTTTGGGTCTAGCCGAGTGGGTTTGGGTCTAGCCGAGTGGGTTTGGGTCTAGCGGAGTGGGTTTGGGTCTAGCCGAGTGGGTTTTGGTACAGCCGAGTGGGTTTGCGTCTAGCGGAGTGGGTTTGGGTCTAGCCGAGTGGGTTTGGGTCTAGCCGAGTGGGTTTGGGGCAAGCCGAGTGGGTTAGGGTCTAGCCGAGTGGGTTTGGGTCTAGCCGAGTGGGTTTGGGTCTAGCCGAGTCTGTCTGGGTCCAGCCGAGTGGGTTTGGGACTAGCCGAGTGGGTTTGGGTCTAGCCGAGTGGGTTTGGTTCTAGCCAAGTGGGTTTGGGTCTAGCCGAGTGGGTTTGGGTCCAGCCGAGTGGGTTTGGGTCTAGCCGAGTGGGTTTGGGTGTAGCCGAGTGGGTTTGGGTGTAGCCGAGTGGGTTTGGGTCTAGCTGAGTGGGTTTGGGTCTAGCCGAGTGGCTTTAGGTTCAGCCGAGTGGGTTTGGGTCTAGCCGAGTGGGTTTGGGTCTACCCGAGTGGGTTGGGGTCTAGCCGAGTGGGTTTGGTTCTAGCCGAGTGGGTTTGGGTGTAGCCGAGTGGGTTTGGGTCTAGCCGAGTGGGTTTGGGTCTAGCCGAGTGGGTTTGGGTCTAGCCGAGTGGGTTTGGGTCTAGCCGAGTGGGTTTGGGTCTAGCGGTGTGGGTTTGGGTGTAGCCGAGTGGGTTTGTGTCTAGCCGAATGGGTTTGGATCGAGCAGAGTGGGTTTGGGTCTAGCCAAGTGGGTTTGGGTCTAGCCGAGTGGGTAATCGTCTAGCCGAGTGGGTTTGGGTCTAGCCGAGTGGGTTTGGGTCTTGCCGAGTGGGTTTGCGTCTAGCCGAGTGGGCTTGGGTCTAGCCGAATGGGTTTTGGTCTAGCCGAGTGGGTTTGGGTCTAGCCGAGTGGGTTTGCGCCTAGCTGAGTGGGTTTGGGTCTAGCGGAGTGGGCTTGGGTCTAGCGGAGTGGGTTTGGGTCTAGCGGAGTGGGTTTGGGTCTAGCCGAGTGTGTTTGGGTCTAGCCGAGTGGGTTTGGGTCTAGCCGAGTGGGTTTGGGTCTAGCCGAGTGGGTTTGGGTCTAGCCGAGCGGGTTTGGTTCGAGCCGAGTGGGTTTGGGTCTAGCCGAGTCCGTTTGGGTCTAGCCGAGTGGGTTTGGGACCAGCCGAGTGGGTTTGGGTCTAGCCGAGTGGGTTTGGTTCTAGCCAAGTGGGTTTGGGTCCAGCCGAGTGGGTTTGGGTCTAGCCGAGTGGGTTTGGGTCTAGCGGAGTGGGTTTGGGTCTAGCCGAGTGGGTTTGGGTCCAGCCGAGTGGGTTTGCGTCTAGCGGAGTGGGTTTGGGTGTAGCCGAGTGGGTTTGGGTCTAGCCGAGTGGGTTTGGGTCTAGCCGAGTGGGTTTGGGTCTAGCCGAGTGGGTTTGGGTCTAGCTGAGTGGGTTTGGGTCTAGCCGAGTGTGTTTGGGTCTAGCCGAGTGGGTTTGGGTCTATCCGAGTGGGTTTGGGTCTAGCGGAGTGGGTTAGGGTCTAGCCGATTGGGTTTGGGTCTAGCCGATTGGGTTTGGGTCTAGCCAAGTGGGTTTGGGTCTAGCCGAGTGGGTTTGGGTCTAGCCGAGTGGGTTTGGGTCCAGCCGAGTGGGTTTGGGTCCAGCCGAGTGGGTTTGGGTCTAGCGGTGTGGGTTTGGGTGTAGCCGAGTGGGTTTGGGTCTAGCCGAATGGGTTTGGATCGAGCAGAGTGGGTTTGGGTCTAGCCAAGTGGGTTTGGGTCTAGCCGAGTGGGTAATCGTCTAGCCGAGTGGGTTTGGGTCTAGCCGAGTGGGTTTGGGTCTTGCCGAGTGGGTTTGCGTCTAGCCGAGTGGGTTTGGGTCTAGCCGAATGGGTTTTGGTCTAGCCGAGTGGGTTTGGGTCTAGCCGAGTGGGTTTGCGCCTAGCTGAGTGGGTTTGGGTGTAGCGGAGTGGGCTTGGGTCTAGCGGAGTGGGTTTGGGTCTAGCCGAGTGGGTTTGGGTCTAGCCGAGTGGGTTTGGGTCTAGCCGAGTGGGTTTGGGTGTAGCCGAGTGGGTTTGGGTCTAGCCGAGTGGGTTTGGGTCTAGCCGAGTGGGTTTGGGTCTAGCCGAGTGGGTTTGGGTCTAGCCGAGTGGGTTTGGGTCTAGCCGAGTGGGTTTGGGTGTAGCCGAGTGGGTTTGGGTCTAGCCGAGTGGGTTTGGGTCTAGCCGAGTGGGTTTGGGTCTAGCCGAGTGGGTTTGGGTCTAGCTGAGTGGGTTTGGGTCTAGCCGAGTGTGTTTGGGTCTAGCCGAGTGGGTTTGGGTCTAGCCGAGTGGGTTTGGGTCTAGCGGAGTGGGTTTGGGTCTAGCCGAGTGGGTTTTGGTACAGCCGAGTGGGTTTGCGTCTAGCGGAGTGGGTTTGGGTCTAGCCGAGTGGGTTTGGGTCTAGCCGAGTGGGTTTGGGGCAAGCCGAGTGGGTTAGGGTCTAGCCGAGTGGGTTTGGGTCTAGCCGAGTGGGTTTGGGCCTAGCCAAGTGGGTTTGGGTCTAGCCGAGTGGGTTTGGGTCTAGCCGAGTGGGTTTGGGTCCAGCCGAGTGGGTTTGGGTCTAGCCGAGTGGGTTTGGGTCTAGCGGTGTGGGTTTGGATGCAGCCGAGTGGGTTTGGGTCTAGCCGAATGGGTTTGGATCGAGCAGAGTGGGTTTGGGTCTAGCCAAGTGGGTTTGGGTCTAGCCGAGTGGGTAATCGTCTAGCCGAGTGGGTTTGGGTCTAGCCGAGTGGGTTTGGGTCTTGCCGAGTGGGTTTGCGTCTAGCCGAGTGGGTTTGGGTCTAGCCGAATGGGTTTTGGTCTAGCCGAGTGTATTTGGGTCTAGCCGAGTGGGTTTGCGCCTAGCTGAGTGGGTTTGGGTCTAGCGGAGTGGGCTTGGGTCTAGCGGAGTGGGTTTGGGTCTAGCCGAGTGGGTTTGGGTCTAGCCGAGTGGGTTTGGGTCTAGCCGAGTGGGTTTGGGTCTAGCCGAGTGGGTTTGGGTGCAGCCGAGTGGGTTTGGGTCTAGCCGAGTGGGTTTGGTTCTAGCCGAGTGGGTTTGGGTCTAGCCGAGTCCGTTTGGGTCTAGCCGAGTGGGTTTGGGACCAGCCGAGTGGGTTTGGGTCCAGCCGAGTGGGTTTGGTTCTAGCCAAGTGGGTTTGGGTCCAGCCGAGTGGGTTTGGGTCTAGCCGAGTGGGTTTGGGTCTAGCTGAGTGGGTTTTGGTCTAGCCAAGTGGGTTTGGGTGAACCCGAGTGGGTTTGTGTCTAGCGGAGTGGTTTTGGGTGTAGCCGAGTGGGTTTGGGTGTAGCCGAGTGGGTTTGGGTCTAGCCGAGTGGGTTTGGGTCTAGCCGTGTGTGTTTCGGTCTAGCCGAGGGGGTTTGGGTCTATCCGAGTGGGTTTGGATCTAGCCAAGTGGGTTTGGGTCTAGCCGAGTGGGTTTGGTTCTAGCCAAGTGGGTTTGGGTCTAGCCGAGTGGGTTTGGGTCTAGCCGAGTGGGTTTGGGTCTAGCCGAGTGGGTTTGGGTCTAGCCGAGTGGGTGTGGGTGTAGCCGTGTGGGTTTGGGTCTAGCCGAATGGGGATGGGTCTAGCCGAGTGGCTTTGGGTCTAGCCGAGTGGGTTGGGGTCTAGCCGAGTGGGTTTGGGTCTAGCCGAGTGGGTTTGGGTGCAGCCGAGTGGGTTTGTGTCTAGCCGAGTGGGTTTGGGTCTAGCCGAGTGGGTTTGGGTGTAGCCGAGTGGGTTTGGGTCTAGCCGAGTGGGTTTGGGTCTAGCCGAGTGGGTTTGGGTCTAGCCGAGTGGGTTTGGGTCTAGCCGAGTGGGTATGGGTCTACCCGAGTGGGTTGGGGTCTAGCCGAGTGGGTTTGTGTCTAGCCGAGTGGGTTTGGGTGTAGCCGAGTGGGTTTGGGTCTAGCCGAGTGGGTTTGGGTCTAGCCGAGTGGGTTTGGGTCTAGCCGAGTGGGTTTGGGTCTAGCCGAGTGGGTTTGGGTCTAGCCGAGTGGGTATGGGTCTACCCGAGTGGGTTGGGGTCTAGCCGAGTGGGTTTGCGTCTAGCCGAGTGGGTTTGGGTGTAGCCGAGTGGGTTTGGGTCTAGCTGAGTGGGTTTGGGTCTAGCCGAGTGTGTTTGGGTCTAGCCGAGTGGGTTTGGGTCTAGCCGAGTGGGTTGGGGTCTAGCCGAGTGGGTTTGGGTCTAGCGGAGTGGGTTTGGGTCTAGCCGAGTGGGTTTGGGTCTAGCCGAGTGGGTTTGGGTCTAGCCGAGTGGGTTTGGGTCTAGCTGAGTGGGTTTGGGTCTAGCCGAGTGGGTTTGGGTGTAGCCGAGTGGGTTTGAGTCTAGCCGAGTGGGTTTGGGTCGTGCCGAGTGGGTTTGGGTCTAGGCGAGTGGGTTTGGGTCTAGCCGAGTGGGTTTGGGTGTAGCCGAGTGGGGTTGGGTCTAGCTGAGTGGGTTTGGGTCTAGCCGAGTGTGTTTGGGTCTAGCCGAGTGGGTTTGGGTCTAGCCGAGTGGGTTTGGGTCTAGCGGAGTGGGTTTGGGTCTAGCCGAGTGGGTTTGGGTCTAGCCGAGTGGGTTTGAGTCTAGCCGTGTGGGTTTGGGTCTAGCCGAGTGGGTTTGGGGCTAGCAAGTGGGTTTGGGTATAGCCGAGTGGGTTTGGGTCTAGCCGAGTGGGTTTGGGTCTAGCCGAGTGGGTTTGGGTCTAGCCGAGTGGGTTTGGGTCTAGCCGAGTGGGTTTGGGTCCAGCCGAGTGGGTTTGGGTCTAGCCGAGTGGGTTTGGGTCTAGCGGTGTGGGTTTGGGTGCAGCCAAGTGGGTTTGGGTCTAGCCGAATGGGTTTGGATCGAGCAGAGTGGGTTTGGGTCTAGCCGAGTGGGTTTGGGTCTAGCCGAGTGGGTAATCGTCTAGCCGAGTGGGTTTGGGTCTAGCCGAGTGGGTTTGTGTCTAGCCGAGTGGGTTTGGGTCTACCCGAGTGGGTTGGGGTCTAGCTGAGTGGGTTTGGGTCTAGCGGTGTGGGTTTGGGTCTAGCCGATTGGGTTTGGCGCTAGCCGAGTGGGTTTGGGTCTAGCCGAGTGGGTTTGGGTCTAGCCGAGTGGGTTTGGGTTTAGTGGAGTGAGTTTGGGTCTAGCCGAGTGGGTTTGCGTCTAGCCGAGTGGGTTTGGGTCTAGCCGAGTGGGTTTGGGTCTAGCCGAGTGGGTTTGGGTCGTGCCGAGTGTGTTTGGGTCTAGCCGAGTGGGTTTGGGTCTAGCCTAGTGGGTTTGGGTCTAGCCGAGTGGGTTTGGGTCCAGCCGAGTGAGTTTGGGTCTAGCCGAGTGGGTTTGGGTCTAGCGGTGTGGGTTTGGGTGCAGCCGAGTGGGTTTGGGTCTAGCCGAATGGGTTTGGATCGAGCAGAGTGGGTTTGGGTCTAGCCGAGTGGGTTTGGGTCTAGCCGAGTGGGTAATCGTCTAGCCGTGTGGGTTTGAGTCTAGCCGAGTGGGTTTGGGTCTAGCCGAGTGGGTTTGGGTCTACCCGAGTGGGTTGGGGTCTAGCCGAGTGGGTTTGTGTCTAGCCGAGTGGGTTTGGGTGTAGCCGAGTGGGTTTGCGTCTAGCTGAGTGGGTTTGGGTCTAGCCAAGTGGGTTTGGGTGTAGCCGAGTGGGTTTGTGTCTAGCGAAGTGGTTTTGGGTGTAGCCGAGTGGGTTTGGGTGTAGCCGAGTGGGTTTGGGTCCAGCCGAGTGGGTTTGGGTCTAGCCGTGTGTGTTTTGGTCTAGCCGAGGGGGTTTGGGTCTATCCGAGTGGGTTTGGATCTAGCCAAGTGGGTTTGGATCTAGCCGAGTGGGTTTGGGTCTAGCCAAGTGGGTTTGGGTCTAGCCGAGTGGGTTTGGGTCTAGCCGAGTGGGTTTGGGTCTAGCCGAGTGGGTTTGGGTCTAGCCGAGTGGGTTTGGGTGTAGCCGAGTGGGTTTGGGTCTAGCCGAGTGGGGTTGGGTCTAGCCGAGTGGCTTTGGGACTAGCCGAGTGGGTTTGGGTCTACACGAGTGGGTTGGGGTCGAGCCGAGTGGGTTTGTGTCTAGCCGAGTGGGTTTGGGTGTAGCCGAGTGGGTTTGGGTCTAGCTGAGTGGGTTTGGGTCTAGCCGAGTGTATTTGGGTCTAGCCGAGTGGGTTTGGGTCTAGCCGAGTGGGTTTGGGTCTAGCGTAGTGGGTTTGGTTCTAGCCGAGTTGGTTTGGGTCCAGCCGAGTGGGTTTGCGTCTAGCGGAGTGGGTTTGGGTCTAGCCGAGTGGGTTTGGGTCTAGCCGAGTGGGTTTGGGTCAAGCCGAGTGGGTTAGGATCTAGCCGAGTGGGTTTGGGTCTAGCCGAGTGGGTTTGGCTCTAGCCGAGTGGGTTTGGGTCTAGCCGAGTCCGTCTGGGTCTAGCCGAGTGGGTTTGGGACTAGCCGAGTGGGTTTGGGTCTAGCCGAGTGGGTTTGGTTTTAGCCAAGTGGGTTTGGGTCTAGCCGAGTGGGTTTGGGTGTAGCCGAGTGGGTTTGGGTCTAGCCGAGTGGGTTTGGGTCTAGCCGAGTGGCTTTGGGTCTAGCCGAGTGGGTTTCGGTCTAGCCGAGTGGGGTTGTGTCTATCCGAGTGGGTTGGGGTCTAGCCGAGTGGGTTTGGGTCTAGCGGTGTGGGTTTGGGTGTAGCCGAGTGGGTTTTTGTCTAGCCGAATGGGTTTGGATCGAGCAGAGTGGGTTTGGGTCTAGCCAAGTGCGTTTGTGTCTAGCCGAGTGGGTAATCGTCTAGCCGAGTGGGTTTGGGTCTAGCCGAGTGGGTTTGGTTCTAGCCGAGTGGGTTTGGGTCTAGCCGAGTCCGTTTGGGTCTAGCCGAGTGGGTTTGGGACTAGCCGAGTGGGTTTGGGTCTAGCCGAGTGGGTTTGGGTCTAGCCAAGTGGGTTTCGGTCTAGCCGAGTGGGTTTGGGTCTAGCCGAGTGGGTTTGCGTCTTGCTGATTGGGTTTGGGTCTAGCCAAGTGGGTTTGGGTGTAGCCGAGTGGGTTTGTGTCTAGCGGAGTGGTTTTGGGTGTAGCCGAGTGGGTTTGGGTGTAGCCGAGTGGGTTTGGGTCTAGCCGAGTGGGTTTGGGTCTAGCCGTGTGTGTTTTGGTCTAGCCGAGGGGGTTTGGGTCTATCCGAGTGGGTTTGGATCTAGCCAAGTGGGTTTGGGTCTAGCCGAGTGGGTTTGGTTCTAGCCAAGTGGGTTTGGGTCTAGCCGAGTGGGTTTGGGTCTAGCCAAGTGGGTTTGGGTCTAGCCGAGTGGGTTTGGGTCTAGCCGAGTGGGTTTGGGTCTACCCGAGTGGGCTGGGGTCTAGCCGAGTGGGTTTGTGTCTAGCCGAGTCGGTTTGGGTGTAGCCGAGTGGGTTTGGGTCTAGCTGAGTGGGTTTGGGTCTAGCCGAGTGTGTTTGGGTCTAGCCGAGTGGGTTTGGGTCTAGCCGAGTGGGTTTGGGTCTAGCCGAGTTGGTTTGGGTCCAGCCGAGTGGGTTTGCGTCTAGCGGAGTGGGTTTGGGTCTAGCCGAGTGGGTTTGGGTCTAGCCGAGTGGGTTTGGGTCAAGCCGAGTGGGTTAGGATCTAGCCGAGTGGGTTTGGGTCTAGCCGAGTGGGTTTGGTTCTAGCCGAGTGGGTTTGGGTCTAGCCGAGTCCGTCTGGGTCTAGCCGAGTGGGTTTGGGACTAGCCGAGTGGGTTTGGGTCTAGCCGAGTGGGTTTGGGTCTAGCCGAGTGGGTTTGGTTTTAGCCAAGTGGGTTTGGGTCTAGCCGAGTGGGTTTGGGTGTAGCCGAGTGGGTTTGGGTGTAGCCGAGTGGGTTTGGGTCTAGCCGAGTGGGTTTGGGTCTAGCCGAGTGGCTTTGGGTCTAGCCGAGTGGGTTTCGGTCTAGCCGAGTGGGGTTGTGTCTACCCGAGTGGGTTGGGGTCTAGCCGAGTGGGTTTGGGTCTAGCGGTGTGGGTTTGGGTGTAGCCGAGTGGGTTTGGGTCTAGCCGAATGGGTTTGGATCGAGCAGAGTGGGTTTGGGTCTAGCCAAGTGGGTTTGGGTCTAGCCGAGTGGGTAATCGTCTAGCCGAGTGGGTTTGGGTCTAGCCGAGTGGGTTTGGTTCTAGCCGAGTGGGTTTGGGTCTAGCCGAGTCCGTTTGGGTCTAGCCGAGTGGGTTTGGGACTAGCCGAGTGGGTTTGGGTCTAGCCGAGTGGGTTTGGGTCTAGCCAAGTGGGTTTGGGTGTAGCCGAGTGGGTTTGGGTCTAGCCGAGTGGGTTTGGGTCTAGCCGAGTGGGTTTGGGTCTAGCTGAGTGGGTTTGGGTCTAGCCGAGTGGGTTTGGGTCTACACGAGTGGGTTGGGGTCTAGCCGAGTGGGTTTGTGTCTAGCCGAGTGGGTTTGGGTGTAGCCGAGTGGGTTTGGGTCTAGCTGAGTGGGTTTGGGTCTAGCCGAGTGTGTTTGGGTCTAGCCGAGTGGGTTTGGGTCTAGCCGAGTGGGTTTGGGTCTAGCGTAGTGGGTTTGGTTCTAGCCGAGTTGGTTTGGGTCCAGCCGAGTGGGTTTGCGTCTAGCGGAGTGGGTTTGGGTCTAGCCGAGTGGGTTTGGGTCTAGCCGAGTGGGTTTGGGTCAAGCCGAGTGGGTTAGGATCTAGCCGAGTGGGTTTGGGTCTAGCCGAGTGGGTTTGGTTCTAGCCCAGTGGGTTTGGGTCTAGCGGAGTGGGTTTGGGTCTAGCCGAGTGGGTTTGGGTCTAGCCGAGTGGGTTTGGGTGTAGCCGAGTGGGTTTGGGTGTAGCCGAGTGGGTTTGGGTCTAGCCGAGTGGGTTTGGGTCTAGCCGAGTGGCTTTGGGTCTAGCCGAGTGGGTTTCGGTCTAGCCGAGTGGGGTTGTGTCTACCCGAGTGGGTTGGGGTCTAGCCGAGTGGGTTTGGGTCTAGCGGTGTGGGTTTGGGTGTAGCCGAGTGGGTTTGGGTCTAGCCGAATGGGTTTGGATCGAGCAGAGTGGGTTTGGGTCTAGCCAAGTGGGTTTGGGTCTAGCCGAGTGGGTAATCGTCTAGCCGAGTGGGTTTGGGTCTAGCCGAGTGGGTTTGGTTCTAGCCGAGTGGGTTTGGGTCTAGCCGAGTCCGTTTGGGTCTAGCCGAGTGGGTTTGGGACTAGCCGAGTGGGTTTGGGTCTAGCCGAGTGGGTTTGGGTCTAGCCAAGTGGGTTTCGGTCTAGCCGAGTGGGTTTGGGTCTAGCCGAGTGGGTTTGCGTCTAGCTGAGTGGGTTTGGGTCTAGCCAAGTGGGTTTGGGTGTAGCCGAGTGGGTTTGTGTCTAGCGGAGTGGTTTTGGGTGTAGCCGAGTGGGTTTGGGTGTAGCCGAGTGGGTTTGGGTCTAGCTGAGTGGGTTTGGGTCTAGCCGTGTGTGTTTTGGTCTAGCCGAGGGGGTTTGGGTCTATCCGAGTGGGTTTGGATCTAGCCAAGTGGGTTTGGGTCTAGCCGAGTGGGTTTGGTTCTTGCCAAGTGGGTTTGGGTCTAGCCGAGTGGGTTTGGGTCTAGCCGAGTGGGTTTGTGTCTAGCCGAGTGGGTTTGGGTGTAGCCGAGTGGGTTTGGGTCTAGCTGAGTGGGTTTGGGTCTAGCCGAGTGTGTTTGGGTCTAGCCGAGTGGGTTTGGGTCTAGCCGAGTGGGTTTGGGTCTAGCGTAGTGGGTTTGGTTCTAGCCGAGTTGGTTTGGGTCCAGCCGAGTGGGTTTGCGTCTAGCGGAGTGGGTTTGGGTCTAGCCGAGTGGGTTTGGGTCTAGCCGAGTGGGTTTGGGTCAAGCCGAGTGGGTTAGGATCTAGCCGAGTGGGTTTGGGTCTAGCCGAGTGGGTTTGGTTCTAGCCGAGTGGGTTTGGGTCTAGCCGAGTCCGTCTGGGTCTAGCCGAGTGGGTTTGGGACTAGCCGAGTGGGTTTGGGTCTAGCCGAGTGGGTTTGGTTTTAGCCAAGTGGGTTTGGGTCTAGCCGAGTGGGTTTGGGTGTAGCCGAGTGGGTTTGGGTGTAGCCGAGTGGGTTTGGGTCTAGCCGAGTGGGTTTGGGTCTAGCCGAGTGGCTTTGGGTCTAGCCGAGTGGGTTTGGGTCTAGCCGAGTGGGGTTGTGTCTACCCGAGTGGGTTGGGGTCTAGCCGAGTGGGTTTGGGTCTAGCGGTGTGGGTTTGGGTGTAGCCGAGTGGGTTTGGGTCTAGCCGAATGGGTTTGGATCGAGCAGAGTGGGTTTGGGTCTAGCCAAGTGGGTTTGGGTCTAGCCGAGTGGGTAATCGTCTAGCC
Organism: Raja brachyura; assembly: GCA_963514005.1. Next base: position 5,849,281 of record OY740819.1, on the reverse strand, counting down.
GAGTGGGTTTGGGTCTAGCCGAGTGGGTTTGGTTCTAGCCGAGTGGGTTTGGGTCTAGCCGAGTCCGTTTGGGTCTAGCCGAGTGGGTTTGGGACTAGCCGAGTGGGTTTGGGTCTAGCCGAGTGGGTTTGGGTCTAGCCAAGTGGGTTTCGGTCTAGCCGAGTGGGTTTGGGTCTAGCCGAGTGGGTTTGCGTCTAGCTGAGTGGGTTTGGGTCTAGCCGAGTGGGTTTGGGTCTAGCCGAGTGGGTTTGGGTCAAGCCGAGTGGGTTAGGATCTAGCCGAGTGGGTTTGGGTCTAGCCGAGTGGGTTTGGTTCTAGCCGAGTGGGTTTGGGTCTAGCCGAGTCCGTCTGGGTCTAGCCGAGTGGGTTTGGGACTAGCCGAGTGGGTTTGGGTCTAGCCGAGTGGGTTTGGTTTTAGCCAAGTGGGTTTGGGTCTAGCCGAGTGGGTTTGGGTGTAGCCGAGTGGGTTTGGGTGTAGCCGAGTGGGTTTGGGCCTAGCCGAGTGGGTTTGGGTCTAGTCGAGTGGCTTTGGGTCTAGCCGAGTGGGTTTCGGTGTAGCCGAGTGGGGTTGTGTCTACCCGAGTGGGTTGGGGTCTAGCCGAGTGGGTTTGGGTCTAGCGGTGTGGGTTTGGGTGTAGCCGAGTGGGTTTGGGTCTAGCCGAATGGGTTTGGATCGAGCAGAGTGGGTTTGGGTCTAGCCAAGTGGGTTTGGGTCTAGCCGAGTGGGTAATCGTCTAGCCGATTGGGTTTGGGTCTAGCCGAGTGGGTTTGGTTCTAGCCGAGTGGGTTTGGGTCTAGCCGAGTCCGTTTGGGTCTAGCCGAGTGGGTTTGGGACTAGCCGAGTGGGTTTGGGTCTAGCCGAGTGGGTTTGGGTCTAGCCAAGTGGGTTTCGGTCTAGCCGAGTGTGTTTGGGTCTAGCCGAGTGGGTTTGCGTCTAGCTGAGTGGGTTTGGGTCTAGCCAAGTGGGTTTGGGTGTAGCCGAGTGGGTTTGTGTCTAGCGGAGTGGTTTTGGGTGTAGCCGAGTGGGTTTGGGTGTAGCCGAGTGGGTTTGGGTCTAGCCGAGTGGGTTTGGGTCTAGCCGTGTGTGTTTTGGTCTAGCCGAGGGGGTTTGGGTCTATCCGAGTGGGTTTGGATCTAGCCGAGTGGGTTTGGGTCTAGCCGAGTGGCTTTGGGTCTAGCCGAGTGGGTTTCGGTCTAGCCGAGTGGGGTTGTGTCTACCCGAGTGGGTTGGGGTCTAGCCGAGTGGGTTTGGGTCTAGCGGTGTGGGTTTGGGTGTAGCCGAGTGGGTTTGGGTCTAGCCGAATGGGTTTGGATCGAGCAGAGTGGTTTTGGGTCTAGCCAAGTGGGTTTGGGTCTAGCCGAGTGGGTAATCGTCTAGCCGAGTGGGTTTGGGTCTAGCCGAGTGGGTTTGGTTCTAGCCGAGTGGGTTTGGGTCTAGCCGAGTCCGTTTGGGTCTAGCCGAGTGGGTTTGGGACTAGCCGAGTGGGTTTGGGTCTAGCCGAGTGGGTTTGGGTCTAGCCAAGTGGGTTTCGGTCTAGCCGAGTGGGTTTGGGTCTAGCCGAGTGGGTTTGCGTCTAGCTGAGTGGGTTTGGGTCTAGCCAAGTGGGTTTGGGAGTAGCCGAGTGGGTTTGTGTCTAGCGGAGTGGTTTTGGGTGTAGCCGAGTGGGTTTGGGTGTAGCCGAGTGGGTTTGGGTCTAGCCGAGTGGGTTTGGGTCTAGCCGTGTGTGTTTTGGTCTAGCCGAGGGGGTTTGGGTCTATCCGAGTGGGTTTGGATCTAGCGGAGTGGGTTTGGGTCTAGCCGAGTGGGTTTGGGTCTAGCCGAGTGGGTTTGGGTCAAGCCGAGTGGGTTAGGATCTAGCCGAGTGGGTTTGGGTCTAGCCGAGTGGGTTTGGTTCTAGCCGAGTGGGTTTGGGTCTAGCCGAGTGGGTTTGGGTCTAGGAGAGTGGGTTTGGGTCCAGCGGAGTGGGTTTGGGTCTAGCCGAGTGGGTTTGGGTCTAGCCGAGTGGGTTTGGGTCTAGCCGAGTGGGTTTGGGTGTAGCCGAGTGGGTTTGGGTCTAGCCGAGTGGGTTTGGGTCTAGCCGAGTGGCTTTGGGTCTAGCCGAGTGGCTTTGGGTCTAGCCGAGTGGGTTTGGGTCTAGCCGAGTGGGTTTGGGTCTACCCGAGTGGGTTGGGGTCTAGCCGAGTGGGTTTGGGTCCAGCCGAGTGGGTTTGCGTCTAGCGGAGTGGGTTTGGGTCTAGCCGAGTGGGTTTGGGTCTAGCCGAGTGGGTTTGGGTCAAGCCGAGTGGGTTAGGATCTAGCCGAGTGGGTTTGGGTCTAGCCGAGTGGGTTTGGTTCTAGCCGAGTGGGTTTGGGTCTAACCGAGTCCGTCTGGGTCTAGCCGAGTGGGTTTGGGACTAGCCGAGTGGGTTTGGGTCTAGCCGAGTGGGTTTGGTTCTAGCCAAGTGGGTTTGGGTCTAGCCGAGTGGGTTTGGGTCTAGCCGAGTGGGTTTGGGTGTAGCCGAGTGGGTTTGGGTCTAGCCGAGTGAGTTTTGGTCCAGCCGAGTGGGTTTGGGTCTAGCCGAGTGTGTTTGGGTCTATCGGTGTGGGTATGGGTGTAGCCGAGTGGGTTTGGGTCTAGCCGAGTGGGTTTGGGTTGAGCCGAGTGGGTTTGGTTCTAGCCGCGTGGGTTTGGGTCTAGCCGAGTGGGTAATCATCTAGCCGAGTCGGTTTTGGGCTAGCCGAGTGGGTTTGGGTCTTGCCGAGTGGGTTTGGGTCTAGCCGAGTGGGTTTGGGTCTAGCCGAGTGGGTTTGGGTCTAGCGGAGTGGGTTTGGGTGTAGCCGAGTGGGTTTGGGTCTAGCCGAGTGCGTTTGGGTCTAGCCGAATCGGTTTCGGTCTATCCGAGAGGGTTTGTGTCTAGCCGAGTGGGTTTGGGTCTAGCCGAGTGGGTTTGGGTCTAGCTGAGTGGGTTTGGGTCTAGCCGAGTGGGTTTGGGTCTATCCGAGTGGGTTTGGGTCTAGCCGAATCGGTTTCGGTCTATCCGAGAGGGTTTGTGTCTAGCCGAGTGGGTTTGGGTCTAGCCGAGTGGGTTTGGGTCTAGCCGAGTGGGTTTGGGTCTAGCGGAGTGGGTTTGGGTGTAGCCGAGTGGGTTTGTGTCTAGCCAAGTGGGTTTGGGTCTAGCCGAGTGGGTTTGGGTTTAGCCGAGTGGGTTTGGGTCTAGCCGAGTGGGTTTGAGTCTAGCCGAGTGGGTTTGGGTCTAGCCGGGTGGGTTTGGGTCTAGACGAGAGGGTTTGGGTCTAGCCGAGTGGGTTGGGGTCTAGCCGAGTGGGTTTGTGTCAAGCGGTGTGGGTTTGGGTGTAGCCGAGTGGGTTTGTGTCTTGCCGAGTGGGTTTGGGTCTATGCGAGTGGGTTTGTGTCTTGCCGAGTGGGTTTGGGTCTAGCGGAGTGGGTTTGGGTCTAGCGGAGTGGGTTTGGGTCTAGCCGAGTGGGTTTGGGTCTTGCCGAGTGGGTTTGGGTCTAGCCGAGTGGGTTTGGGTCTAGTCGAGTCCGTTTGGGTCTAGCCGAGTGGGTTTGGGACTAGCCGAGTGGGGTTGGGTCTAGCCGAGTGGGTTTGGTTCTAGCCAAGTGGGTTTGGGTCTAGCCGAGTGGGTTTGGGTCTAGCCGAGTGGGTTTGGGTCTAGCCGAGTGGGTTTGGGTCTAGCCGAGTGGGTTTGGTTCTAGCCGAGTGGGTTTGTGTCTAGCCAAGTGGGTTTGGGTGTAGCCGAGTGGGTTTGGGTCTGTCCGAGTGGGTTTGGGTCTGGCCGAGTGGGTTTGGGTCTAGCCGAGTGGATTTGGGTCTAGCCGAGTGGGTTTGGGTCTAGACGAGTGGGTTTGGGTGTAGCCGAGTGGGTTTGGGTCTAGCCGAGTGGGTTTGGGTCTAGCCGTGTGTGTTTTGGTCTAGCCGAGGGGGTTTGGGTCTATCCGAGTGGGTTTGGATCTAGCGGAGTGGGTTTGGGTCTAGCCGAGTGGGTTTGGGTCTAGCCGAGTGGGTTTGGGTCAAGCCGAGTGGGTTAGGATCTAGCCGAGTGGGTTTGGGTCTAGCCGAGTGGGTTTGGTTCTAGCCGAGTGGGTTTGGGTCTAGCCGAGTGGGTTTGGGTCTAGGAGAGTGGGTTTGGGTCTAGCGGAGTGGGTTTGGGTCTAGCCGAGTGGGTTTGGGTCTAGCCGAGTGGGTTTGGGTCTAGCCGAGTGGGTTTGGGTGTAGCCGAGTGGGTTTGGGTCTAGCCGAGTGGGTTTGGGTCTAGCCGAGTGGCTTTGGGTCTAGCCGAGTGGCTTTGGGTCTAGCCGAGTGGGTTTGGGTCTAGCCGAGTGGGTTTGGGTCTACCCGAGTGGGTTGGGGTCTAGCCGAGTGGGTTTGGGTCCAGCCGAGTGGGTTTGAGTCTAGCGGAGTGGGTTTGGGTCTAGCCGAGTGGGTTTGGGTCTAGCCGAGTGGGTTTGGGTCAAGCCGAGTGGGTTAGGATCTAGCCGAGTGGGTTTGGGTCTAGCCGAGTGGGTTTGGTTCTAGCCGAGTGGGTTTGGATCTAGCCGAGTCCGTCTGGGTCTAGCCGAGTGGGTTTGGGACTAGCCGAGTGGGTTTGGGTCTAGCCGAGTGGGTTTGGTTCTAGCCAAGTGGGTTTGGGTCTAGCCGAGTGGGTTTGGGTCTAGCCGAGTGGGTTTGGGTGTAGCCGAGTGGGTTTGGGTCTAGCCGAGTGGGTTTCGGTCCAGCCGAGTGGGTTTGGGTCTAGCCGAGTGTGTTTGGGTCTATCGGTGTGGGTATGGGTGTAGCCGAGTGGGTTTGGGTCTAGCCGAGTGGGTTTGGGTTGAGCCGAGTGGGTTTGGTTCTAGCCGCGTGGGTTTGGGTCTAGCCGAGTGGGTAATCATCTAGCCGAGTCGGTTTTGGGCTAGCCGAGTGGGTTTGGGTCTTGCCGAGTGGGTTTGGGTCTAGCCGAGTGGGTTTGGGTCTAGCCGAGTGGGTTTGGGTCTAGCGGAGTGGGTTTGGGTGTAGCCGAGTGGGTTTGGGTCTAGCCGAGTGCGTTTGGGTCTAGCCGAATCGGTTTCGGTCTATCCGAGAGGGTTTGTGTCTAGCCGAGTGGGTTTGGGTCTAGCCGAGTGGGTTTGGGTCTAGCTGAGTGGGTTTGGGTCTAGCCGAGTGGGTTTGGGTCTATCCGAGTGGGTTTGGGTCTAGCCGAATCGGTTTCGGTCTATCCGAGAGGGTTTGTGTCTAGCCGAGTGGGTTTGGGTCTAGCCGAGTGGGTTTGGGTCTAGCCGAGTGGGTTTGGGTCTAGCGGAGTGGGTTTGGGTGTAGCCGAGTGGGTTTGTGTCTAGCCAAGTGGGTTTGGGTCTAGCCGAGTGGGTTTGGGTTTAGCCGAGTGGGTTTGGGTCTAGCCGAGTGGGTTTGAGTCTAGCCGAGTGGGTTTGGGTCTAGCCGGGTGGGTTTGGGTCTAGACGAGAGGGTTTGGGTCTAGCCGAGTGGGTTGGGGTCTAGCCGAGTGGGTTTGTGTCAAGCGGTGTGGGTTTGGGTGTAGCCGAGTGGGTTTGTGTCTTGCCGAGTGGGTTTGGGTCTATGCGAGTGGGTTTGTGTCTTGCCGAGTGGGTTTGGGTCTAGCGGAGTGGGTTTGGGTCTAGCGGAGTGGGTTTGGGTCTAGCCGAGTGGGTTTGGGTCTTGCCGAGTGGGTTTGGGTCTAGCCGAGTGGGTTTGGGTCTAGTCGAGTCCGTTTGGGTCTAGCCGAGTGGGTTTGGGACTAGCCGAGTGGGGTTGGGTCTAGCCGAGTGGGTTTGGTTCTAGCCAAGTGGGTTTGGGTCTAGCCGAGTGGGTTTGGGTCTAGCCGAGTGGGTTTGGGTCTAGCCGAGTGGGTTTGGGTCCAGCCGAGTGGGTTTGGTTCTAGCCGAGTGGGTTTGTGTCTAGCCAAGTGGGTTTGGGTGTAGCCGAGTGGGTTTGGGTCTGTCCGAGTGGGTTTGGGTCTGGCCGAGTGGGTTTGGGTCTAGCCGAGTGGATTTGGGTCTAGCCGAGTGGGTTTGGGTCTAGACGAGTGGGTTTGGGTCTAGCCGAGTGGGTTGGGGTCTAGCCGAGTGGGTTTGGGTCTAGCCGAGTGGGTTTGGGTGTAGCCGAGGGGGTTTGTGTCTAGCCAAGTGGGTTTGGGTCTAGCCGAGTGGGTTTGGGTGTAGCCGAGTTGGTTTGGGTCTAGCCGAGTGGGTTTGGGTCTAGCCGAGTGGGTTTGGGTCTAGCCGAGTTGGTTTGGGTCGAGCCGAGTGGGTTTGGGTCTAGCCGAGTGGGTTTGGGTCTAGCCGAGTGGGTTTGGGTCTAGCCGAGTGGGTTTGGGTCTAGCCGAGTGGGTTTGGGTCTAGCCGAGTGGGTTTGGGTCGAACCGAGTGGCTTTGGGTCTAGCCGAGTGGGTTTGGGTCTAGCCCAGTGGGTTTGGGTCTTGCCGAGTGGGTTTGGGTCTAGCCGAGTGGGTTTGGGTCTAGCGGACTGGGTTTGGGTCTAGCCGAGTGGGTTTGGGTCTTGTCGAGTGGGTTTGGGTCTAGCCGAGTGGGTTTGGGTCTAGTCGAGTCCGTTTGGGTCTAGCCGAGTGGGTTTGGGACTAGCCTAGCCGAGTGGGTTTGGGTCTAGCCGAGTGGGTTTGGGTCTAGCCGAGTGGGTTTGGTTCTAGCCGAGTGGGTTTGGGTCTAGCCGAGTCCGTTTGGGTCTAGCCGAGTGGGTTTGGGACTAGCCGAGTGGGTTTGGGTCTAGCCGAGTGGGTTTGGTTCTAGCCAAGTGGGTTTGAGTCTAGCCAAGTGGGTTTGGGTCTAGCCGAGTGGGTTTGGGTCTAGCTGAGTGGGTTTGGGTCTAGCCGAGTGGGTTTGGGTGTAGCCGAGTGGGTTTGTGTCTAGCAGAGTGGTTTTGGGTGTAGCCGAGTGGGTTTGGGTGTAGCCGAGTGGGTTTGGGTCTAGCCGAGTGGGTTTGGGTCTAGCCGTGTGTGTTTGGGTCTAGCCGAGTGGGTTTGGGTCTAGCCGAGTGGGTTTGGGTCTAGCCGAGTGGGTTTGGGTGTAGCCGAGTGGGTTTGGGTGTAGCCGAGTGGGTTTGGGTCTAGCCGTGTGTGTTTGGGTCTAGCCGAGTGCGTTTGGGTCTAGCCGAGTGGGTTTGGATCTAGCCGAGTGGGTTTGGGTCTAGCCGAGTGGTTTTGGTTCTAGCCGAGTGGGTTTGGGTCTAGCCGAGTGGGTTTGGGTCTAGCCGAGTGGGTTTGGGTCTAGCCGAGTGGGTTTGGGTCTAGCCGAGTGGGTTTGGGTGTAGCCGAGTGGGTTTGGGTCTAGCCGAATGGGGTTGGGTCTAGCCGAGTGGCTTTGGGTCTAGCCGAGTGGGTTTGGGTCTAGCCGAGTGGGTTTGGGTCTAGCCGAGTGGGTTGGGGTCTAGCCGAGTGGGTTTGGGTCTAGCCGAGTGTGTTTGGGTGTAGCCGAGTGGGTTTGTGTCTAGCCAAGTGGGTTTGGGTCTAGCCGAGTGGGTTTGGGTGTAGCCGAGTGGGTTTGGGTCTAGCCGAGTGGGTTTGGGTCTAGCCGAGTGGGTTTGGGTCTACCCGAGTGGGTTGGGGTCTAGCCGTGTGGGTTTGTGTCTAGCCGAGTGAGTTTGGGTGTAGCCGAGTGGGTTTAGGTCTAGCGGAGTGGGTTTGGGTCTAGCCGAGTGGGTTTGGGTCTAGCCGAGTGGGTTTGTGTCTAGCCGAGTGGGTTTGGGTCTAGCGGAGTGGGTTTGGATCTAGCGGAGTGGGTTTCGGTCGAGCCGAGTGGGTTTGGGTCTAGCCGAGTGGGTTTGGGTCTAGCCGTGTGGGTTTGGGTCTAGCCGAGTGGGTTTGGGTATAGCCGAGTGGGTTTGGGTCTAGCCGAGTGGGTTTGGGTCTAGCCGAGTGGGTTTGGGTCTAGCGGTGTGGGTTTGGGTCTAGCCGATTGGGTTTGGCTCTAGCCGAGTGGGTTTGGGTCTAGCCGAGTGGGTTTGGGACTAGCCGAGTGGGTTTGGGTTTAGCGGAGTGGGTTTGGGTCTAGCCGAGTGGGTTTGGATCTAGCCGAGTGGGTTTGGTTCTAGCCGAGTGGGTTTGGGACTAGCCGTGTGGGTTTGGGTCGAGCCGAGTGGGTTTGGGTCTAGCCGAGTGGGTTTGGGTCTAGCCGAGTGGGTTTGGGTCTAGCCGAGTGGGTTTGGGTCCAGCCGAGTGGGTTTGGGTCTAGCCGAGTGGGTTTGGGCCTAGCGGTGTGGGTTTGGGTGTAGCCGAGTGTGTTTGGGTCTAGCCAAATGGGTTTGGATCGAGCAGAGTGGGTTTGGGTCTAGCCGATTGGGTTTGGCTCTAGCCGAGTGGGTTTGGGTCTAGCCGAGTGGGTTGGGGTCTAGCCGAGTGGGTTTGGGTCTAGCCGAGTGGGTTTGGGTGTAGCCGAGGGGGTTTGTGTCTAGCCAAGTGGGTTTGGGTCTAGCCGAGTGGGTTTGGGTGTAGCCGAGTTGGTTTGGGTCTAGCCGAGTGGGTTTGGGTCTAGCCGAGTGGGTTTGGGTCTAGCCGAGTTGGTTTGGGTCGAGCCGAGTGGGTTTGGGTCTAGCCGAGTGGGTTTGGGTCTAGCCGAGTGGGTTTGGGTCTAGCCGAGTGGGTTTGGGTCTAGCCGAGTGGGTTTGGGTCTAGCCGAGTGGGTTTGGGTCGAACCGAGTGGCTTTGGGTCTAGCCGAGTGGGTTTGGGTCTAGCCCAGTGGGTTTGGGTCTTGCCGAGTGGGTTTGGGTCTAGCCGAGTGGGTTTGGGTCTAGCGGACTGGGTTTGGGTCTAGCCGAGTGGGTTTGGGTCTTGTCGAGTGGGTTTGGGTCTAGCCGAGTGGGTTTGGGTCTAGTCGAGTCCGTTTGGGTCTAGCCGAGTGGGTTTGGGACTAGCCTAGCCGAGTGGGTTTGGGTCTAGCCGAGTGGGTTTGGGTCTAGCCGAGTGGGTTTGGTTCTAGCCGAGTGGGTTTGGGTCTAGCCGAGTCCGTTTGGGTCTAGCCGAGTGGGTTTGGGACTAGCCGAGTGGGTTTGGGTCTAGCCGAGTGGGTTTGGTTCTAGCCAAGTGGGTTTGAGTCTAGCCAAGTGGGTTTGGGTCTAGCCGAGTGGGTTTGGGTCTAGCTGAGTGGGTTTGGGTCTAGCCGAGTGGGTTTGGGTGTAGCCGAGTGGGTTTGTGTCTAGCAGAGTGGTTTTGGGTGTAGCCGAGTGGGTTTGGGTGTAGCCGAGTGGGTTTGGGTCTAGCCGAGTGGGTTTGGGTCTAGCCGTGTGTGTTTGGGTCTAGCCGAGTGGGTTTGGGTCTAGCCGAGTGGGTTTGGGTCTAGCCGAGTGGGTTTGGGTGTAGCCGAGTGGGTTTGGGTGTAGCCGAGTGGGTTTGGGTCTAGCCGTGTGTGTTTGGGTCTAGCCGAGTGCGTTTGGGTCTAGCCGAGTGGGTTTGGATCTAGCCGAGTGGGTTTGGGTCTAGCCGAGTGGTTTTGGTTCTAGCCGAGTGGGTTTGGGTCTAGCCGAGTGGGTTTGGGTCTAGCCGAGTGGGTTTGGGTCTAGCCGAGTGGGTTTGGGTCTAGCCGAGTGGGTTTGGGTGTAGCCGAGTGGGTTTGGGTCTAGCCGAATGGGGTTGGGTCTAGCCGAGTGGCTTTGGGTCTAGCCGAGTGGGTTTGGGTCTAGCCGAGTGGGTTTGGGTCTAGCCGAGTGGGTTGGGGTCTAGCCGAGTGGGTTTGGGTCTAGCCGAGTGTGTTTGGGTGTAGCCGAGTGGGTTTGTGTCTAGCCAAGTGGGTTTGGGTCTAGCCGAGTGGGTTTGGGTGTAGCCGAGTGGGTTTGGGTCTAGCCGAGTGGGTTTGGGTCTAGCCGAGTGGGTTTGGGTCTACCCGAGTGGGTTGGGGTCTAGCCGTGTGGGTTTGTGTCTAGCCGAGTGAGTTTGGGTGTAGCCGAGTGGGTTTGGGTCTAGCGGAGTGGGTTTGGGTCTAGCCGAGTGGGTTTGGGTCTAGCCGAGTGGGTTTGTGTCTAGCCGAGTGGGTTTGGGTCTAGCGGAGTGGGTTTGGATCTAGCGGAGTGGGTTTCGGTCGAGCCGAGTGGGTTTGGGTCTAGCCGAGTGGGTTTGGGTCTAGCCGTGTGGGTTTGGGTCTAGCCGAGTGGGTTAGGGTATAGCCGAGTGGGTTTGGGTCTAGCCGAGTGGGTTTGGGTCTAGCCGAGTGGGTTTCGGTCTAGCGGTGTGGGTTTGGGTCTAGCCGATTGGGTTTGGCTCTAGCCGAGTGGGTTTGGGTCTAGCCGAGTGGGTTTGGGACTAGCCGAGTGGGTTTGGGTTTAGCGGAGTGGGTTTGGGTCTAGCCGAGTGGGTTTGGATCTAGCCGAGTGGGTTTGGTTCTAGCCGAGTGGGTTTGGGACTAGCCGTGTGGGTTTGGGTCGAGCCGAGTGGGTTTGGGTCTAGCCGAGTGGGTTTGGGTCTAGCCGAGTGGGTTTGGGTCTAGCCGAGTGGGTTTGGGTCCAGCCGAGTGGGTTTGGGTCTAGCCGAGTGGGTTTGGGCCTAGCGGTGTGGGTTTGGGTGTAGCCGAGTGTGTTTGGGTCTAGCCAAATGGGTTTGGATCGAGCAGAGTGGGTTTGGGTCTTGCCGAGTGGGTTTGGGTCTAGCCGAGTGCGTAATCGTCTAGCCGAGTGGGTTTGGGTCTAGCCGAGTGGGTTTGGGTCTTGCCGAGTGGGTTTGGGTCTAGCCGAGTGGGTTTGGGTCCAGCCGAGTGGGTTTGGGTCTAGCCGAGTGGGTTTGGGCCTAGCGGTGTGGGTTTGGGTGTAGCCGAGTGGGTTTGGGTCTAGCCAAATGGGTTTGGATCGAGCAGAGTGGGTTTGGGTCTTGCCGAGTGGGTTTGGGTCTAGCCGAGTGCGTAATCGTCTAGCCGAGTGGGTTTGGGTCTAGCCGAGTGGGTTTGGGTCTTGCCGAGTGGGTTTGGGTCTAGCCGAGTGGGTTTGGGTCTAGCCGAATGGGTTTTGGTCTACCGAGTGGGTTTGGGTCCAGCCGAGTGGGTTTGCGTCTCGCTGAGTGGGTTTGGGTCTAGCGGAGTGGGGTTGGTTCTAGCCGAGTCCGTTTGGGTCTAGCCGAGTGGGTTTGGGACTAGCCGAGTGGGTTTGGGTCTAGCCGAGTAGGTTTGGGTCTAGCCGAGTGGGTTTGGGTCTAGCTGAGTGGGTTTGTGTCTAGCCGAGTGGGTTTGGGTGTAGCCGAGTGGGTTTGTGTCTAGCAGAGTGGTTTTGGGTGTAGCCGAGTGGGTTTGGGTGTAGCCGAGTGGGTTTGGGTCTAGCCGAGTGGGTTTGTGTCTAGCCGAGTGGGTTTGGGTGTAGCCGAGTGGGTTTGTGTCTAGCAGAGTGGTTTTGGGTGTAGCCGAGTGGGTTTGGGTGTAGCCGAGTGGGTTTGGGTCTAGCCGAGTGGGTTTGGGTCTAGCCGTGTGTGTTTGGGTCTAGCCGAGTGGGTTTGGGTCTAGCCGAGTGGGTTTGTATCTAGCCAAGTGGGTTTGGGTCTAGCCGAGTGGGTTTGGTTCTAGCCAAGTGGGTTTGGGTCTAGCCGAGTGGGTTTGGGTTTAGCCGAGTGGGTTTGGTTCTAGCCGAGTGGGTTTGGGTGTAGGCGAGTGGGTTTGGGTCTAGCCGAGTGGGTTTGCGTCTAGCAGAGTGGGTTTGGGTCTAGCCGAGTGGGTTTGCGTCTAGCAGAGTGGGTTTGGGTCTAGCCGAGTGGGTTTGGGTCTAGCCGAGTGGGTTTGGGTTTAGTGGAGTGGATTTGGGTCTAGCCGAGTGGGTTTGGGTCCAGCCGAGTGGGTTTGGGTCTAGCCGAGTGGGTTTGGGTTTAGTGGAGTGGGTTTGGGTCTAGCCGAGTGGGTTTGGGTCTAGCCAAGTGGGTTTGGGACCAGCCGAGTGGGTTTGGGTCTATCCGAGTGGGTTTGGGTCTAGCGGTGTGGGTTTGGGTGTAGCCGAGTGGGTTTGGGTCTAGCCGAATGGGTTTGGATCGAGCAGAGTGGGTTTGGGTCTAGCCGAGTGGGTTTGGGTCTAGCCGAGTGGGTAATCGTCTAGCCGAGTGGGTTTGGGTCTAGCCGAGTGGGTTTGGGTCTTGCCGAGTGGGTTTGGGTCTAGCCGAGTGGGTTTGGGTCTAGCCGAATGGGTTTTGGTCTAGCCGAGTGGGTTTGGGTCTAGCCGAGTGGGTTAGCGTCTAGCTGAGTGGGTTTGCGTCTAGCGGAGTGGGTTTGGGTCTAGCGGAGTGGGTTTGGGTCTAGCGGAGTGGGTTTGGGTCTAGCCGAGTGGGTTTGGGTCTAGCCGAGTGGGTTTGGGTCTAGCCGAGTGGGTTTGGGTCTAGCCGAGTGGGTTTGGGTCTAGCCGAGTGGGTTTGGTTCTAGCCGAGTGGGTTTGGGTCTAGCCGAGTGGGTTTGGGTCTAGCCGAGTGGGTTTGGGTCTAGCCGAGTGGGTTTGGGTCTAGCCGAGTGGGTTTGTGTCTAGCCGAGTGGGTTTGGGTGTAGCCGAGAGGGGTTTGGGTCGAGCCGAATGGGTTTAGGTCTAGCCGAGTGGGTTTGGGTCTAGCCGAGTGGGTTTGGGTCTAGCCGAGTGGGTTTGGGTCTAGCCGAGTGGGTTTGGGCCTAGCGGTGTGGGTTTGGGTGTAGCCGAGTGGGTTTGGTTCTAGCCGAGTGGGGTTGGGTCTAGCCGAGTCCGTTTGGGTCTAGCCGAGTGGGTTTGGGACTAGCCGAGTGGGTTTGGGTCTAGCCGAGTGGGTTTGGTTCTAGCCAAGTGGGTTTGAGTCTAGCCGAGTGGGTTTGGGTCTAGCCGAGTGGGTTTGGGTCTAGCCGAGTGGGTTTGGGTCTAGCCGAGTGGGTTTGGGACTAGCCGAGTGGGTTTGGGTTTAGCGGAGTGGGTTTGGGTCTAGCCGAGTGGGTTTGGATCTAGCCGAGTGGGTTTGGTTCTAGCCGAGTGGGTTTGGGACTAGCCGTGTGGGTTTGGGTCGAGCCGAGTGGGTTTGGGTCTAGCCGAGTGGGTTTGGGTCTAGCCGAGTGGGTTTGGGTCTAGCCGAGTGGGTTTGGGTCCAGCCGAGTGGGTTTGGGTCTAGCCGAGTGGGTTTGGGCCTAGCGGTGTGGGTTTGGGTGTAGCCGAGTGTGTTTGGGTCTAGCCAAATGGGTTTGGATCGAGCAGAGTGGGTTTGGGTCTTGCCGAGTGGGTTTGGGTCTAGCCGAGTGCGTAATCGTCTAGCCGAGTGGGTTTGGGTCTAGCCGAGTGGGTTTGGGTCTTGCCGAGTGGGTTTGGGTCTAGCCGAGTGGGTTTGGGTCCAGCCGAGTGGGTTTGGGTCTAGCCGAGTGGGTTTGGGCCTAGCGGTGTGGGTTTGGGTGTAGCCGAGTGGGTTTGGGTCTAGCCAAATGGGTTTGGATCGAGCAGAGTGGGTTTGGGTCTTGCCGAGTGGGTTTGGGTCTAGCCGAGTGCGTAATCGTCTAGCCGAGTGGGTTTGGGTCTAGCCGAGTGGGTTTGGGTCTTGCCGAGTGGGTTTGGGTCTAGCCGAGTGGGTTTGGGTCTAGCCGAATGGGTTTTGGTCTACCGAGTGGGTTTGGGTCCAGCCGAGTGGGTTTGCGTCTCGCTGAGTGGGTTTGGGTCTAGCGGAGTGGGGTTGGTTCTAGCCGAGTCCGTTTGGGTCTAGCCGAGTGGGTTTGGGTCTAGCCGAGTGGGTTTGGGTCAAGCTGAGTGGGTTTGGGTCTAGCCGAGTGGGTTTGGGTCTAGCTGAGTGGGTTTGTGTCTAGCCGAGTGGGTTTGGGTGTAGCCGAGTGGGTTTGTGTCTAGCAGAGTGGTTTTGGGTGTAGCCGAGTGGGTTTGGATCTAGCCAAGTGGGTTTGGGTCTAGCTGAGTGGGTTTGGTTCTAGCCAAGTGGGTTTGGGTCTAGCCGAGTGGGTTTGGGTTTAGCCGAGTGGGTTTGGTTCTAGCCGAGTGGGTTTGGGTGTAGCCGAGTGGGTTTGGGTCTAGCCGAGTGGGTTTGCGTCTAGCAGAGTGGGTTTGGGTCTAGCCGAGTGGGTTTGCGTCTAGCAGAGTGGGTTTGGGTCTAGCCGAGTGGGTTTGGGTCTAGCCGAGTGGGTTTTGGTCTAGCGGGGCGAGTGGGTTTGGGTCCAGCCGAGTGGGTTTGGTTCTAGCCGAGTGGGTTTGGGTTTAGTGGAGTGGGTTTGGGTCTAGCCGAGTGGGTTTGGGTCCAGCCGAGTGGGTTTGGGTCTAGCCGAGTGGGTTTGGGTTTAGCGGAGTTGGTTTGGGTCTAGCCGAGTGGGTTTGGGTCTAGCCAAGTGGGTTTGGGTCCAGCCGAGTGGGTTTGGGTCTATCCGAGTGGGTTTGGGTCTAGCGGTGTGGGTTTGGGTGTAGCCGAGTGGGTTTGGGTCTAGCCGAATGGGTTTGGATCGAGCAGAGTGGGTTTGGGTCTAGCCGAGTGGGTTTGGGTCTAGCCGAGTGGGTAATCGTCTAGCCGAGTGGGTTTGGGTCTAGCCGAGTGGGTTTGGGTCTTGCCGAGTGGGTTTGGGTCTAGCCGAGTGGGTTTGGGTCTAGCCGAATGGGTTTTGGTCTAGCCGAGTGGGTTTGGGTCTAGCCGAGTGGGTTAGCGTCTAGCTGAGTGGGTTTGCGTCTAGCGGAGTGGGTTTGGGTCTAGCGGAGTGGGTTTGGGTCTAGCGGAGTGGGTTTGGGTCTAGCCGAGTGGGTTTGGGTCTAGCCGAGTGGGTTTGGGTCTAGCCGAGTGGGTTTGGGTCTAGCCGAGTGGGTTTGGGTCTAGCCGAGTGGGTTTGGTTCTAGCCGAGTGGGTTTGGGTCTAGCCGAGTGGGTTTGGGTCTAGCCGAGTGGGTTTGGGTCTAGCCGAGTGGGTTTGGGTCTAGCCGAGTGGGTTTGTGTCTAACCGAGTGGGTTTGGGTGTAGCCGAGAGGGGTTTGGGTCGAGCCGAATGGGTTTAGGTCTAGCCGAGTGGGTTTGGGTCTAGCCGAGTGGGTTTGGGTCTAGCCGAGTGGGTTTGGGTCTAGCCGTGTGTGTTTGGGTCTAGCCGAGGGGGTTTGGGTCTAGCGGAGTGGGTTTGGGTCCAGCCGAGTGGGTTTGGGTCTAGCCGAGTGGGTTTGGGTCTAGCCGAGTGGGTTTGGGTCTAGCCGAGTGGGTTTGGGTCTAGCCGAGTGGGTTTGGTTCTAGCCGAGTGGGTTTGGGTCTAGCCGAGTCCGTTTGGGTCTAGCAGAGTGGTTTTGGGTGTAGCCGAGTGGGTTTGGGTGTAGCCTAGTGGGTTTGGGTCTAGCCGAGTGGGTTTGTGTCTAGCCGTGTGTGTTTGGGTCTATCCGAGTGGGTTTGGGTCTAGCCGAGTGGGTTTGGATCTAGCCAAGTGGGTTTGGGTCTAGCCGAGTGGGTTTGGTTCTAGCCAAGTGGGTTTGTTCTAGCAGAGTGGGTTTGGGTCTAGCCGAGTGGGTTTGGTTCTAGCCGAGTGGGTTTGGGTGTAGCCGAGTGGGTTTGGGTCTAGCCGAGTGGGTTTGGGTCTAGCCGAGTGGGTTTGGGTCTAGCCGAGTGGGTTTGGGTCTAGCCGAGTGGGTTTGGGTCCAGCCGAGTGGGTTTGGGTCTAGCCGAGTGGGTTTGGGCCTAGCGGTGTGGGTTTGGGTGTAGCCGAGTGGGTTTGGGTCTAGCCAAATGGGTTTGGATCGAGCAGAGTGGGTTTGGGTCTTGCCGAGTGGGTTTGGGTCTAGCCGAGTGCGTAATCGTCTAGCCGAGTGGGTTTGGGTCTAGCCGAGTGGTTTTGGGTCTTGCCGAGTGGGTTTGGGTCTAGCCGAGTGGTTTTGGGTCTAGCCGAATGGGTTTTGGTCTACCGAGTGGGTTTGGGTCCAGCCGAGTGGGTTTGCGTCTCGCTGAGTGGGTTTGGGTCTAGCGGAGTGGGTTTGGGTCTAGCGGAGTGGGTTTGGGTCTAGCCGAGAGGGTTTGGGTTTAGCCGAGTGGGTTTGGGTCTAGCCGAGTGGGTTTGGGTCTAGCCGAGTGGGTTTGGCCTAGCGGTGTGGGTTTGGGTGTAGCCGAGTGGGTTTGGTTCTAGCCGAGTGGGGTTGGTTCTAGCCGAGTCCGTTTGGGTCTAGCCGAGTGGGTTTGGGACTAGCCGAGTGGGTTTGGGTCTAGCCGAGTGGGTTTGGTTCTAGCCAAGTGGGTTTGAGTCTAGCCGAGTGGGTTTGGGTCTAGCCGAGTGGGTTTGGGTCAAGCTGAGTGGGTTTGGGTCTAGCCGAGTGGGTTTGGGTGTAGCCGAGTGGGTTTGTGTCTAGCAGAGTGGTTTTGGGTGTAGCCGAGTGGGTTTGGGTGTAGCCGAGTGGGTTTGGGTCTAGCCGAGTGGGTTTGGGTCTAGCCGTGTGTGTTTGGGTCTAGCCGAGTGGGTTTGGGTCTAGCCGAGTGGGTTTGGATCTAGCCAAGTGGGTTTGGGTCTAGCCGAGTGGGTTTGGTTCTAGCCAAGTGGGTTTGGGTCTAGCCGAGTGGGTTTGGGTTTAGCCGAGTGGGTTTGGTTCTAGCCGAGTGGGTTTGGGTGTAGCCGAGTGGGTTTGGGTCTAGCCGAGTGGGTTTGCGTCTAGCAGGGTGGGTTTGGGTCTAGCCGAGTGGGTTTGGGTCTAGCCGAGTGGGTTTTGGTCTAGCGGGGCGAGTGGGTTTGGGTCCAGCCGAGTGGGTTTGTGTCTAGCCGAGTAGGTTTGGGTTTAGTGGAGTGGGTTTGGGTCTAGCCGAGTGGGTTTGGGTCTAGCCGAGTGGGTTTGGGTCTAGCCAAGTGGGTTTGGGTCCAGCCGAGTGGGTTTGGGTCTATCCGAGTGGGTTTGGGTCTAGCGGTGTGGGTTTGGGTGTAGCTGAGTGGGTTGGGGTCTAGCCGAATGGGTTTGGATCGAGCAGAATGGGTTTGGGTCTAGCCGAGTGGGTTTGGGTCTAGCCGAATGGGTAATCGTCTAGCCGAGTGGGTTTGGGTCTAGCCGAGTGGGTTTGGGTCTTGCCGAGTGGGTTTGGGTCTAGCCGAGTGGGTTTGGGTCTAGCCGAATGGGTTTTGGTCTAGCCGAGTGGGTTTGGGTCTAGGCGAGTGGTTTAGCGTCTAGCTGAGTGGGTTTGGGTCTAGCGGAGTGGGTTTGGGTCTAGCGGAGTGTGTTTGGGTCTAGCGGAGTGGGTTTGGGTCTAGCCGAGTGGGTTTGGGTCTAGCCGAGTGGGTTTGGGTCTAGCCGAGTGGGTTTGGGTCTAGCCGAGTGGGTTTGGGTCTAGCCGAGTGGGTTTGGTTCTAGCCGAGTGGGTTTGGGTCTAGCCGAGTCCGTTTGGGTCTAGCCGAGTGGGTTTGGGTCTAGCCGAGTGGGTTCGGGTCTAGCCGAGTGGGTTTGTGTCTAGCCGAGTGGGTTTGGGTGTAGCCGAGAGGGGTTTGGGTCGAGCCGAATGGGTTTAGGTCTGGCCGAGTGTGTTTGGGTCTAGCCGAGTGGGTTTGGGTCTAGCCGAGTGGGTTTGGGTCTAGCCGTGTGTGTTTGGGTCTAGCCGATGGGGTTTGGGTCTAACGGAGTGGGTTTGGGTCCAGCCGAGTGGGTTTGGGTCTAGCCGAGTGGCTTTGGGTCTAGCCGACTGGGTTTGGGTCTAGCCGAGTGGGTTTGGGTCTAGCCGAGTGGGTTTGGTTCTAGCCGAGTGGGTTTGGGTCTAGCCGAGTCCGTTTGGGTCTAGCCGAGTGGGTTTGGGACTAGCCGAGTGGGTTTGGGTCTAGCGGAGTGGGTTTGGGTCTAGCGGAGTGGGTTTGGGTCTGGCCGAGAGGGTTTGGGTTCAGCCGAGTGGGTTTGGGTCTAGCCGAGTGGGTTTGGGTCTAGCCGAGTGGGTTTGGGCCTAGCGGTGTGGGTTTGGGTGTAGCCGAGTGTGTTTGGTTCTAGCCGAGTGGGTTTGGGTCTAGCCGAGTGGGTTTGGGTCTAGCCGAGTGGGTTTGGGTCTAGCCGAGTGGGTTTGGGTCTAGCCGAGTGGGTTTGTGTCTAACCGAGTGGGTTTGGGTGTAGCCGAGAGGGGTTTGGGTCGAGCCGAATGGGTTTAGGTCTAGCCGAGTGGGTTTGGGTCTAGCCGAGTGGGTTTGGGTCTAGCCGAGTGGGTTTGGGTCTAGCCGTGTGTGTTTGGGTCTAGCCGAGGGGGTTTGGGTCTAGCGGAGTGGGTTTGGGTCCAGCCGAGTGGGTTTGGGTCTAGCCGAGTGGGTTTGGGTCTAGCCGAGTGGGTTTGGGTCTAGCCGAGTGGGTTTGGTTCTAGCCGAGTGGGTTTGGGTCTAGCCGAGTCCGTTTGGGTCTAGCAGAGTGGTTTTGGGTGTAGCCGAGTGGGTTTGGGTGTAGCCTAGTGGGTTTGGGTCTAGCCGAGTGGGTTTGTGTCTAGCCGTGTGTGTTTGGGTCTATCCGAGTGGGTTTGGGTCTAGCCGAGTGGGTTTGGATCTAGCCAAGTGGGTTTGGGTCTAGCCGAGTGGGTTTGGTTCTAGCCAAGTGGGTTTGTTCTAGCAGAGTGGGTTTGGGTCTAGCCGAGTGGGTTTGGTTCTAGCCGAGTGGGTTTGGGTGTAGCCGAGTGGGTTTGGGTCTAGCCGAGTGGGTTTGGGTCTAGCCGAGTGGGTTTGGGTCTAGCCGAGTGGGTTTGGGTCTAGCCGAGTGGGTTTGGGTCCAGCCGAGTGGGTTTGGGTCTAGCCGAGTGGGTTTGGGCCTAGCGGTGTGGGTTTGGGTGTAGCCGAGTGGGTTTGGGTCTAGCCAAATGGGTTTGGATCGAGCAGAGTGGGTTTGGGTCTTGCCGAGTGGGTTTGGGTCTAGCCGAGTGCGTAATCGTCTAGCCGAGTGGGTTTGGGTCTAGCCGAGTGGTTTTGGGTCTAGCCGAATGGGTTTTGGTCTACCGAGTGGGTTTGGGTCCAGCCGAGTGGGTTTGCGTCTCGCTGAGTGGGTTTGGGTCTAGCGGAGTGGGTTTGGGTCTAGCGGAGTGGGTTTGGGTCTAGCCGAGAGGGTTTGGGTTTAGCCGAGTGGGTTTGGGTCTAGCCGAGTGGGTTTGGGTCTAGCCGAGTGGGTTTGGCCTAGCGGTGTGGGTTTGGGTGTAGCCGAGTGGGTTTGGTTCTAGCCGAGTGGGGTTGGTTCTAGCCGAGTCCGTTTGGGTCTAGCCGAGTGGGTTTGGGACTAGCCGAGTGGGTTTGGGTCTAGCCGAGTGGGTTTGGTTCTAGCCAAGTGGGTTTGAGTCTAGCCGAGTGGGTTTGGGTCTAGCCGAGTGGGTTTGGGTCAAGCTGAGTGGGTTTGGGTCTAGCCGAGTGGGTTTGGGTGTAGCCGAGTGGGTTTGTGTCTAGCAGAGTGGTTTTGGGTGTAGCCGAGTGGGTTTGGGTGTAGCCGAGTGGGTTTGGGTCTAGCCGAGTGGGTTTGGGTCTAGCCGTGTGTGTTTGGGTCTAGCCGAGTGGGTTTGGGTCTAGCCGAGTGGGTTTGGATCTAGCCAAGTGGGTTTGGGTCTAGCCGAGTGGGTTTGGTTCTAGCCAAGTGGGTTTGGGTCTAGCCGAGTGGGTTTGGGTTTAGCCGAGTGGGTTTGGTTCTAGCCGAGTGGGTTTGGGTGTAGCCGAGTGGGTTTGGGTCTAGCCGAGTGGGTTTGCGTCTAGCAGGGTGGGTTTGGGTCTAGCCGAGTGGGTTTGGGTCTAGCCGAGTGGGTTTTGGTCTAGCGGGGCGAGTGGGTTTGGGTCCAGCCGAGTGGGTTTGTGTCTAGCCGAGTAGGTTTGGGTTTAGTGGAGTGGGTTTGGGTCTAGCCGAGTGGGTTTGGGTCTAGCCGAGTGGGTTTGGGTCTAGCCAAGTGGGTTTGGGTCCAGCCGAGTGGGTTTGGGTCTATCCGAGTGGGTTTGGGTCTAGCGGTGTGGGTTTGGGTGTAGCTGAGTGGGTTTGGGTCTAGCCGAATGGGTTTGGATCGAGCAGAATGGGTTTGGGTCTAGCCGAGTGGGTTTGGGTCTAGCCGAATGGGTAATCGTCTAGCCGAGTGGGTTTGGGTCTAGCCGAGTGGGTTTGGGTCTTGCCGAGTGGGTTTGGGTCTAGCCGAGTGGGTTTGGGTCTAGCCGAATGGGTTTTGGTCTAGCCGAGTGGGTTTGGGTCTAGGCGAGTGGTTTAGCGTCTAGCTGAGTGGGTTTGGGTCTAGCGGAGTGGGTTTGGGTCTAGCGGAGTGTGTTTGGGTCTAGCGGAGTGGGTTTGGGTCTAGCCGAGTGGGTTTGGGTCTAGCCGAGTGGGTTTGGGTCTAGCCGAGTGGGTTTGGGTCTAGCCGAGTGGGTTTGGGTCTAGCCGAGTGGGTTTGGTTCTAGCCGAGTGGGTTTGGGTCTAGCCGAGTCCGTTTGGGTCTAGCCGAGTGGGTTTGGGTCTAGCCGAGTGGGTTCGGGTCTAGCCGAGTGGGTTTGTGTCTAGCCGAGTGGGTTTGGGTGTAGCCGAGAGGGGTTTGGGTCGAGCCGAATGGGTTTAGGTCTGGCCGAGTGTGTTTGGGTCTAGCCGAGTGGGTTTGGGTCTAGCCGAGTGGGTTTGGGTCTAGCCGTGTGTGTTTGGGTCTAGCCGATGGGGTTTGGGTCTAGCGGAGTGGGTTTGGGTCCAGCCGAGTGGGTTTGGGTCTAGCCGAGTGGCTTTGGGTCTAGCCGACTGGGTTTGGGTCTAGCCGAGTGGGTTTGGGTCTAGCCGAGTGGGTTTGGTTCTAGCCGAGTGGGTTTGGGTCTAGCCGAGTCCGTTTGGGTCTAGCCGAGTGGGTTTGGGACTAGCCGAGTGGGTTTGGGTCTAGCGGAGTGGGTTTGGGTCTAGCGGAGTGGGTTTGGGTCTGGCCGAGAGGGTTTGGGTTCAGCCGAGTGGGTTTGGGTCTAGCCGAGTGGGTTTGGGTCTAGCCGAGTGGGTTTGGGCCTAGCGGTGTGGGTTTGGGTGTAGCCGAGTGGGTTTGGTTCTAGCCGAGTGGGGTTGGGTCTAGCCGAGTCCGTTTGGGTCTAGCCGAGTGGGTTTGGGACTAGCCGAGTGGGTTTGGGTCTAGCCGAGTGGGTTTGGTTCTAGCCAAGTGGGTTTGAGTCTAGCCGAGTGGGTTTGGGTCTAGCCGAGTGGGTTTGGGTCTAGCTGAGTGGGTTTGGGTCTAGCCGAGTGGGTTTGGGTGTAGCCGAGTGGGTTTGTGTCTAGCAGAGTGGTTTTGGGTGTAGCCGAGTGGGTTTGGGTGTAGCCTAGTGGGTTTGGGTCCAGCCGAGTGGGTTTGGGTCTAGCCGTGTGTGTTTGGGTCTATCCGAGTGGGTTTGGGTCTAGCCGAGTGGGTTTGGATCTAGCCAAGTGGGTTTGGGTCTAGCCGAGTGGGTTTGGTTCTAGTCAAGTGGGTTTGTTCTAGCAGAGTGGGTTTGGGTCTAGCCGAGTGGGTTTGGTTCTAGCCGAGTGGGTTTGGGTGTAGCCGAGTGGGTTTGGGTCTAGCCGAGTGGGTTTGGGTCTAGCCGAGTGGGTTTGGGTCTAGCCGAGTGGGTTTGGGTCTAGCCGATTGGGTTTGGGTCTAGCGGGGCGAGTGGGTTTGGGTCCAGCCGAGTGGGTTTGGGTCTAGCCGAGTGGGTTTGGGTTTAGTGGAGTGGGTTTGGGTCTAGCCGAGTGGGTTTGGGTCTAGCCGAGTGGGTTTGGGTCTAGCCGAGTGGGTTTGCGTCCAGCCGAGTGGGTTTGGGTCTAGCCGAGTGGGTTTGGGTCTAGCGGTGTGGGTTTGGGTCTAGCCGAGTGGGTTTGGTTCTAGCCGAGTGGGTTTGGGTCTAGCCGAGTCCGTTTGGGTCTAGCCGAGTGGGTTTGGGTCTAGCCGAGTGGGTTTGGGTCTAGCCGAGTGGGTTTGTGTCTAGCCAAGTGGGTTTGGGTGTAGCCGAGTGGGTTTGGGTCGAGCGGAATGGGTTTTGGTCTAGCCGAGTGGGTTTGGGTCTAGCCGAGTGGGTTTGGGTCTAGCCGAGTGGGTTTGGGTCTAGCCGAGTGGGTTTGGGTCTTGCCGAGTGGGTTTGGGTCTAGCCGAGTGGGTTTGGGTCTAGCCGAATGGGTTTTGGTCTAGCCGAGTGGGTTTGGGTCTAGCCGAGTGGGTTAGCGTCTAGCTGAGTGGGTTTGGGTCTAGCGGAGTGGGTTTGGGTCTAGCGGAGTGGGTTTGGGTCTAGCGGAGTGGGTTTGGGTCTAGCCGAGTGGGTTTGGGTCTAGCCGACTGGGTTTGGGTCTAGCCGAGTGGGTTTGGGTCTAGCCGAGTGGGTTTGGTTCTAGCCGAGTGGGTTTGGGTCTAGCCGAGTCCGTTTGGGTCTAGCCGAGTGGGTTTGGGACTAGCCGAGTGGGTTTGGGTCTAGCGGAGTGGGTTTGGGTCTAGCGGAGTGGGTTTGGGTCTGGCCGAGAGGGTTTGGGTTTAGCCGAGTGGGTTTGGGTCTAGCCGAGTGGGTTTGGGTGTAGCCGAGTGGGTTTGGGCCTAGCGGTGTGGGTTTGGGTGTAGCCGAGTGGGTTTGGTTCTAGCCGAGTGGGGTTGGGTCTAGCCGAGTCCGTTTGGGTCTAGCCGAGTGGGTTTGGGACTAGCCGAGTGGGTTTGGGTCTAGCCGAGTGGGTTTGGTTCTAGCCAAGTGGGTTTGAGTCTAGCCGAGTGGGTTTGGGTCTAGCCGAGTGGGTTTGGGTCTAGCCGAGTGGGTTTGGGTCTAGCCGAGTGGGTTTGGGTCTAGCCGAGTGGGTTTGGTTCTAGCCGAGTGGGTTTGGGTCTAGCCGAGTCCGTTTGGGTCTAGCCGAGTGGGTTTGGGTCTAGCCGAGTGGGTTCGGGTCTAGCCGAGTGGGTTTGTGTCTAGCCGAGTGGGTTTGGGTGTAGCCGAGAGGGGTTTGGGTCGAGCCGAATGGGTTTAGGTCTGGCCGAGTGTGTTTGGGTCTAGCCGAGTGGGTTTGGGTCTAGCCGAGTGGGTTTGGGTCTAGCCGTGTGTGTTTGGGTCTAGCCGATGGGGTTTGGGTCTAGCGGAGTGGGTTTGGGTCCAGCCGAGTGGGTTTGGGTCTAGCCGAGTGGCTTTGGGTCTAGCCGACTGGGTTTGGGTCTAGCCGAGTGGGTTTGGGTCTAGCCGAGTGGGTTTGGTTCTAGCCGAGTGGGTTTGGGTCTAGCCGAGTCCGTTTGGGTCTAGCCGAGTGGGTTTGGGACTAGCCGAGTGGGTTTGGGTCTAGCGGAGTGGGTTTGGGTCTAGCGGAGTGGGTTTGGGTCTGGCCGAGAGGGTTTGGGTTCAGCCGAGTGGGTTTGGGTCTAGCCGAGTGGGTTTGGGTCTAGCCGAGTGGGTTTGGGCCTAGCGGTGTGGGTTTGGGTGTAGCCGAGTGGGTTTGGTTCTAGCCGAGTGGGGTTGGGTCTAGCCGAGTCCGTTTGGGTCTAGCCGAGTGGGTTTGGGACTAGCCGAGTGGGTTTGGGTCTAGCCGAGTGGGTTTGGTTCTAGCCAAGTGGGTTTGAGTCTAGCCGAGTGGGTTTGGGTCTAGCCGAGTGGGTTTGGGTCTAGCTGAGTGGGTTTGGGTCTAGCCGAGTGGGTTTGGGTGTAGCCGAGTGGGTTTGTGTCTAGCAGAGTGGTTTTGGGTGTAGCCGAGTGGGTTTGGGTGTAGCCTAGTGGGTTTGGGTCCAGCCGAGTGGGTTTGGGTCTAGCCGTGTGTGTTTGGGTCTATCCGAGTGGGTTTGGGTCTAGCCGAGTGGGTTTGGATCTAGCCAAGTGGGTTTGGGTCTAGCCGAGTGGGTTTGGTTCTAGCCAAGTGGGTTTGTTCTAGCAGAGTGGGTTTGGGTCTAGCCGAGTGGGTTTTGTTCTAGCCGAGTGGGTTTGGGTGTAGCCGAGTGGGTTTGGGTCTAGCCGAGTGGGTTTGGGTCTAGCCGAGTGGGTTTGGGTCTAGCCGAGTGGGTTTGGGTCTAGCCGATTGGGTTTGGGTCTAGCGGGGCGAGTGGGTTTGGGTCCAGCCGAGTGGGTTTGGGTCTAGCCGAGTGGGTTTGGGTTTAGTGGAGTGGGTTTGGGTCTAGCCGAGTGGGTTTGGGTCTAGCCGAGTGGGTTTGGGTCTAGCCGAGTGGGTTTGCGTCCAGCCGAGTGGGTTTGGGTCTAGCCGAGTGGGTTTGGGTCTAGCGGTGTGGGTTTGGGTCTAGCCGAGTGGGTTTGGTTCTAGCCGAGTGGGTTTGGGTCTAGCCGAGTCCGTTTGGGTCTAGCCGAGTGGGTTTGGGTCTAGCCGAGTGGGTTTGGGTCTAGCCGAGTGGGTTTGTGTCTAGCCAAGTGGGTTTGGGTGTAGCCGAGTGGGTTTGGGTCGAGCGGAATGGGTTTTGGTCTAGCCGAGTGGGTTTGGGTCTAGCCGAGTGGGTTTGGGTCTAGCCGAGTGGGTTTGGGTCTAGCCGAGTGGGTTTGGGTCTTGCCGAGTGGGTTTGGGTCTAGCCGAGTGGGTTTGGGTCTAGCCGAATGGGTTTTGGTCTAGCCGAGTGGGTTTGGGTCTAGCCGAGTGGGTTAGCGTCTAGCTGAGTGGGTTTGGGTCTAGCGGAGTGGGTTTGGGTCTAGCGGAGTGGGTTTGGGTCTAGCGGAGTGGGTTTGGGTCTAGCCGAGTGGGTTTGGGTCTAGCCGACTGGGTTTGGGTCTAGCCGAGTGGGTTTGGGTCTAGCCGAGTGGGTTTGGGTCTAGCCGAGTGGGTTTGGTTCTAGCCGAGTGGGTTTGGGTCTAGCCGAGTCCGTTTGGGTCTAGCCGAGTGGGTTTGGGACTAGCCGAGTGGGTTTGGGTCTAGCGGAGTGGGTTTGGGTCTAGCGGAGTGGGTTTGGGTCTGGCCGAGAGGGTTTGGGTTTAGCCGAGTGGGTTTGGGTCTAGCCGAGTGGGTTTGGGTGTAGCCGAGTGGGTTTGGGCCTAGCGGTGTGGGTTTGGGTGTAGCCGAGTGGGTTTGGTTCTAGCCGAGTGGGGTTGGGTCTAGCCGAGTCCGTTTGGGTCTAGCCGAGTGGGTTTGGGACTAGCCGAGTGGGTTTGGGTCTAGCCGAGTGGGTTTGGTTCTAGCCAAGTGGGTTTGAGTCTAGCCGAGTGGGTTTGGGTCTAGCCGAGTGGGTTTGGGTCTAGCTGAGTGGGTTTGGGTCTAGCCGAGTGGGTTTGGGTGTAGCCTAGTGGGTTTGTGTCTAGCAGAGTGGTTTTGGGTGTAGCCGAGTGGGTTTGGGTGTAGCCTAGTGGGTTTGGGTCTAGCCGAGTGGGTTTGGGTCTAGCCGTGTGTGTTTGGGTCTATCCGAGTGGGTTTGGGTCTAGCCGAGTGGGTTTGGATCTAGCCAAGTGGGTTTGGGTCTAGCCGAGTGGGTTTGGGTCTAGCCGAGTGGGTTTGTGTCTAGCCAAGTGGGTTTGGGTGTAGCCGAGTGGGTTTGGGTCGAGCCGAATGGGTTTTGGTCTACCCGAGTGGGTTTGGGTCTAGCCGAGTGGGTTTGGGTCTAGCCGAGTGGGTTTGGGTCTA
The DNA here is from genome assembly GCA_963514005.1 of Raja brachyura. The sequence continues at coordinate 5,823,958 of OY740819.1, read as the reverse complement.
GCCGAGTGGGTTTGGGTCTAGCCGTGTGTGTTTGGGTCTAGCCGAGGGGGTTTGGGTCTAGCGGAGTGGGTTTGGGTCTAGCCGAGTGGGTTTTGGGTCTGGCCGAGTGGGTTTTTGTCTAGCCGAGTGGGTTTGGGTCTAGCCGAGTGGGTTTGGGTCTAGCCGAGTGGGTTTGGGTCAAGCCGAGTGGGTTAGGATCTAGCCGAGCGGGTTTGGGTCTAGCCGAGTGGGTTTGGTTCTAGCCGAGTGGGTTTGGGTCTAGCCGAGTGGGTTTGGGTCTAGCCGAGTGGGTTTGGGTCTAGCCGAGTGGGTTTGCGTCCAGCCGAGTGGGTTTGGGTCTAGCCGAGTGGGTTTGGGTCTAGCGGTGTGGGTTTGGGTCTAGCCGAGTGGGTTTGGTTCTAGCCGAGTGGGTTTGGGTCTAGCCGAGTCCGTTTGGGTCTAGCCGAGTGGGTTTGGGTCTAGCCGAGTGGGTTTGAGTCTAGCCGAGTGGGTTTGTGTCTAGCCAAGTGGGTTTGGGTGTAGCCGAGTGGGTTTGGGTCGAGCGGAATGGGTTTTGGTCTAGCCGAGTGGGTTTGGGTCTAGCCGAGTGGGTTTGGGTCTAGCCGAGTGGGTTTGGGTCTAGCCGAGTGGGTTTGGGTCTTGCCGAGTGGGTTTGGGTCTAGCCGAGTGGGTTTGGGTCTAGCCGAATGGGTTTTGGTCTAGCCGAGTGGGTTTGGGTCTAGCCGAGTGGGTTAGCGTCTAGCTGAGTGGGTTTGGGTCTAGCGGAGTGGGTTTGGGTCTAGCGGAGTGGGTTTGGGTCTAGCGGAGTGGGTTTGGGTCTAGCCGAGTGGGTTTGGGTCTAGCCGACTGGGTTTGGGTCTAGCCGAGTGGGTTTGGGTCTAGCCGAGTGGGTTTGGGTCTAGCCGAGTGGGTTTGGTTCTAGCCGAGTGGGTTTGGGTCTAGCCGAGTCCGTTTGGGTCTAGCCGAGTGGGTTTGGGACTAGCCGAGTGGGTTTGGGTCTAGCGGAGTGGGTTTGGGTCTAGCGGAGTGGGTTTGGGTCTGGCCGAGAGGGTTTGGGTTTAGCCGAGTGGGTTTGGGTCTAGCCGAGTGGGTTTGGGTGTAGCCGAGTGGGTTTGGGCCTAGCGGTGTGGGTTTGGGTGTAGCCGAGTGGGTTTGGTTCTAGCCGAGTGGGGTTGGGTCTAGCCGAGTCCGTTTGGGTCTAGCCGAGTGGGTTTGGGACTAGCCGAGTGGGTTTGGGTCTAGCCGAGTGGGTTTGGGTCAAGCCGAGTGGGTTTGGGTCTAGCCGAGTGGGTTTGGGTCTAGCCGAGTGGGTTTGTGTCTAGCCGAGTGGGTTTGGGTCTAGCCGAGTGGGTTGGGTCTAGCCGAGTGGGTTTGGGTCTAGGCGAGTGGGCTTGGGTCTAGCCGAGTGGGTGTGGGGCTAGCCGAGTGGGTTTGGGTCTAGCCGTGTGGGTTTGGGTGTAGCCGAGTAGGTTTGGGTCTAGCCGAGTGGGTTTGGGTCCAGCCGAGTGGGTTTGTATCTAGCTGAGTGGGTTTGGGTCTAGCGGAGTGGGTTTCGCTCTAGCGGAGTGGGTTTGGGTCTAGCGGAGTGGGTTTGGGTCTAGCGGAGTGGGTTTGGGTCTAGCGGAGTGGGTTGGGTTTAGCGGAGTGGGTTTGGGTCTAGCGGAGTGGGTTTGGGTCCAGTGGAGTGGGTTTGGGTCTAGCGGAGTGGGTTTGGGTCTAGCGGAGCGTGTTTGGGTCTAGCCGAGTGGGTTTCGATCTAGCGGAGTGGGGTTGGGTCTAGCCGAGTGGGTTTCGATCTAGCGGAGTGGGTTTGGGTCTAGCGGAGTGGATTTGGGTCTAGCGGAGTGAGTTTGGGTCTACCCGAGTGGGTTTGGGTCCAGCGGAGTGGGTTTGCATCTAGCCGAGTGGGTTTGGGTCTAGCCGAGTGGGTTTGGGTCCAGCCGAGTGGGTTTGGTTCATGCCGAGTGGGTTTGGGTCTAGCCGAGTGGGTTAGGGCCTAGCCGTGTGGGTTTGGGTCTAGCCGAGTGAGTTTGGGTCTAGCCGAGTGGGTTTGGGTCCAGCCGAGTGGGTTTGGGTCTAGCTGAGTGGGATTGGGTCTAGCGGAGTGGGTTTCGCTCTAGCGGAGTGGGTTTGGGTCTAGCGGAGTGGGTTTGGGTCTAGCGGAGTGGGTTTGGGTCTCGCGGAGTGGGTTGGATTTAGCGGAGTGGGTTTGGGTCTAGCGGAGTGGGTTTGGGTCTAGCGGAGTGGGTTTGGGTCTAGCGGAGTGGGTTTGGGTCTAGCGGAGCGTGTTTGGGTCTAGCCGAGTGGGTTTCGATCTAGCGGAGTGGGTTTGGGTCTAGCCGAGTGGGTTTCGATCTAGCGGAGTGGGTTTGGGTCTAGCGGAGTGGGTTTGAGTCTCGCGGAGTGGGTTTGGGTCTAGCAGAGTGGGTTTGGGTCTAGCGGAGTGGGTTTGAGTCTCCCGGAGTGGGTTTGGGTCTAGCAGAGTGGGTTTGGGTCTAGCGGAGTGGGTTTGGGTCTAGCGGAGTGGGTTTGTGTCTAGCCGAGTGGTTTTGGGTCTAGCCGAGTGGGTTTGGGTCTAGCCGAGTGGGTTTGGGTCTAGCCGAGTGTGTTTGGGTCTAGCCGAGTGGGTTTGGGTCTAGCCGAGTCGTTTGGGTCTAGCCGAGTGGGTTTGGGTCTAGCGGAGTGGGTTTGAATCTAGCCGAGTTGGTTTGGGTCTACCCGAGTGGGTTTGGGTCTATCCGTGTGGGTTTGGGTCTAGCCAAGTGGGTTTGGGTCTAGCCGAGTGGGTTTGGGTCTAGCGGAGTGGGTTAGAGTCTAGTGGAATGGTTTCGGTCTAGCGGAGTTGGTTTGGGTCTAGCCAAGTGGGTTTGGGTCTAGCCGAGTGGGTATGGGTCTAGCCGAGTGGGTTGGTTCTAGCAGAGTGGGTTTGGGTCTAGCGGTGTGGGGATGTGTCTAGCGGAGTGGGTTTGGGTCTAGCGGAGTGGGTTTTGGTCTAGCGGAGTGGGTTTGGGTCTAGCGGAGTGGGTTTGGGACTAGCGGAGTGGGTTTGGGTCTAGCGGAGTGGGTTTGGGTTTAGCCGAGTGGATTTGGGTCTAGCCGAGTGGGGATGGGTCTAGCCGAGTGGGTTTGGGTCTAGCCGAGTGGGTTTGGTTCTAGCCGAGTGGGTTTGGGTCTAGCCGAGTCCGTTTGGGTCTAGCCCAGTGGGTTTGGGACTAGCCGAGTGGGTTTGGGTCTAGCGGAGTGGGTTTGGGTCTAGCGGAGTGGGTTTGGGTCTGGCCGAGAGGGTTTGGGTTTAGCCGAGTGGGTTTGGGTCTAGCCGAGTGGGTTTGGGTCTAGCCGAATGGGTTTGGGCCTAGCGGTGTGGGTTTGGGTGTAGCCGAGTGGGTTTGGTTCTAGCCGAGTGGGTTTGGGACTAGCCGAGTGGGTTTGGGTCTAGCCGAGTGGGTTTGGTTCTAGCCAAGTGGGTTTGAGTCTAGCCGAGTGGGTTTGGGTCTAGCCGAGTGGGTTTGGGTCTAGCTGAGTGGGTTTGGGTCTAGCCGAGTGGGTTTGGGTGTAGCCGAGTGGGTTTGTGTCTAGCAGAGTGGTTTTGGGTGTAGCCGAGTGGGTTTGGGTGTAGCCTAGTGGGTTTGGGTCCAGCCGAGTGGGTTTGGGTCTAGCCGTGTGTGTTTGGGTCTATCCGAGTGGGTTTGGGTCTAGCCGAGTGGGTTTGGATCTAGCCAAGTGGGTTTGGGTCTAGCCGAGTGGGTTTGGTTCTAGCCAAGTGGGTTTGTTCTAGCAGAGTGGGTTTGGGTCTAGCCGAGTGGGTTTGGTTCTAGCCGAGTGGGTTTGGGTGTAGCCGAGTGGGTTTGGGTCTAGCCGAGTGGGTTTGGGTCTAGCCGAGTGGGTTTGGGTCTAGCCGATTGGGTTTGGGTCTAGCGGGGCGAGTGGGTTTGGGTCCAGCCGAGTGGGTTTGGGTCTAGCCGAGTGGGTTTGGGTTTAGTGGAGTGGGTTTGGGTCTAGCCGAGTGGGTTTGGGTCTAGCCGAGTGGGTTTGGGTCTAGCCGAGTGGGTTTGCGTCCAGCCGAGTGGGTTTGGGTCTAGCCGAGTGGGTTTGGGTCTAGCGGTGTGGGTTTGGGTCTAGCCGAGTGGGTTTGGTTCTAGCCGAGTGGGTTTGGGTCTAGCCGAGTCCGTTTGGGTCTAGCCGAGTGGGTTTGGGCCTAGCCGAGTGGGTTTGGGTCTAGCCGAGTGGGTTTGTGTCTAGCCAAGTGGGTTTGGGTGTAGCCGAGTGGGTTTGGGTCGAGCGGAATGGGTTTTGGTCTAGCCGAGTGGGTTTGGGTCTAGCCGAGTGGGTTTGGGTCTAGCCGAGTGGGTTTGGGTCTAGCCGAGTGGGTTTGGGTCTTGCCGAGTGGGTTTGGGTCTAGCCGAGTGGGTTTGGGTCTAGCCGAATGGGTTTTGGTCTAGCCGAGTGGGTTTGGGTCTAGCCGAGTGGGTTAGCGTCTAGCTGAGTGGGTTTGGGTCTAGCGGAGTGGGTTTGGGTCTAGCGGAGTGGGCTTGGGTCTAGCGGAGTGGGTTTGGGTCTAGCCGAGTGGGTTTGGGTCTAGCCGACTGGGTTTGGGTCTAGCGGAGTGGGTTTGGGTCTAGCGGAGTGGGTTTGGGTCTAGCCGAGTGGGTTTGGTTCTAGCCGAGTGGGTTTGGGTCTAGCCGAGTCCGTTTGGGTCTAGCCGAGTGGGTTTGGGACTAGGCGAGTGGGTTTGGGTCTAGCGGAGTGGGTTTGGGTCTAGCGGAGTGGGTTTGGGTCTGGCCGAGAGGGTTTGGGTTTAGCCGAGTGGGTTTGGGTCTAGCCGAGTGGGTTTGGGTGTAGCCGAGTGGGTTTGGGCCTAGCGGTGTGGGTTTGGGTGTAGCCGAGTGGGTTTGGTTCTAGCCGAGTGGGGTTGGGTCTAGCCGAGTCCGTTTGGGTCTAGCCGAGTGGGTTTGGGACTAGCCGAGTGGGTTTGGGTCTAGCCGAGTGGGTTTGGTTCTAGCCAAGTGGGTTTGAGTCTAGCCGAGTGGGTTTGGGTCTAGCCGAGTGGGTTTGGGTCTAGCTGAGTGGGTTTGGGTCTAGCCGAGTGGGTTTGGGTGTAGCCTAGTGGGTTTGTGTCTAGCAGAGTGGTTTTGGGTGTAGCCGAGTGGGTTTGGGTGTAGCCTAGTGGGTTTGGGTCTAGCCGAGTGGGTTTGGGTCTAGCCGTGTGTGTTTGGGTCTATCCGAGTGGGTTTGGGTCTAGCCGAGTGGGTTTGGATCTAGCCAAGTGGGTTTGGGTCTAGCCGAGTGGGTTTGGGTCTAGCCGAGTGGGTTTGTGTCGAGCCAAGTGGGTTTGGGTGTAGCCGAGTGGGTTTGGGTCGAGCCGAATGGGTTTTGGTCTAGCCGAGTGGGTTTGGGTCTAGCCGAGTGGGTTTGGGTCTAGCCGAGTGGGTTTGGGTCTAGCCGTGTGTGTTTGGGTCTAGCCGAGGGGGTTTGGGTCTAGCGGAGTGGGTTTGGGTCTAGCCGAGTGGGTTTTGGGTCTGGCCGAGTGGGTTTTTGTCTAGCCGAGTGGGTTTGGGTCTAGCCGAGTGGGTTTGGGTCTAGCCGAGTGGGTTTGGGTCAAGCCGAGTGGGTTAGGATCTAGCCGAGTGGGTTTGGGTCTAGCCGAGTGGGTTTGGTTCTAGCCGAGTGGGTTTGGGTCTAGCCGAGTGGGTTTGGGTCCAGCCGAGTGGGTTTGGGTCTAGCCGAGTGGGTTTGCGTCCAGCCGAGTGGGTTTGGGTCTAGCCGAGTGGGTTTGGGTCTAGCGGTGTGGGTTTGGGTCTAGCCGAGTGGGTTTGGTTCTAGCCGAGTGGGTTTGGGTCTAGCCGAGTCCGTTTGGGTCTAGCCGAGTGGGTTTGGGTCTAGCCGAGTGGGTTTGGGTCTAGCCGAGTGGGTTTGTGTCTAGCCAAGTGGGTTTGGGTGTAGCCGAGTGGGTTTGGGTCGAGCGGAATTGGTTTTGGTCTAGCCGAGTGGGTTTGGGTCTAGCCGAGTGGGTTTGGGTCTAGCCGAGTGGGTTTGGGTCTAGCCGAGTGGGTTTGGGTCTTGCCGAGTGGGTTTGGGTCTAGCCGAGTGGGTTTGGGTCTAGCCGAATGGGTTTTGGTCTAGCCGAGTGGGTTTGGGTCTAGCCGAGTGGGTTAGCGTCTAGCTGAGTGGGTTTGGGTCCAGCGGAGTGGGTTTGGGTCTAGCGGAGTGGGTTTGGGTCTAGCGGAGTGGGTTTGGGTCTAGCCGAGTGGGTTTGGGTCTAGCCGACTGGGTTTGGGTCTAGCCGAGTGGGTTTGGGTCTAGCCGAGTGGGTTTGGGTCTAGCCGAGTGGGTTTGGTTCTAGCCGAGTGGGTTTGGGTCTAGCCGAGTCCGTTTGGGTCTAGCCGAGTGGGTTTGGGACTAGCCGAGTGGGTTTGGGTCTAGCGGAGTGTGTTTGGGTCTAGCTGAGTGGGTTTGGGTCTGGCCGAGAGGGTTTGGGTTTAGCCGAGTGGGTTTGGGTCTAGCCGAGTGGGTTTGGGTGTAGCCGAGTGGGTTTGGGCCTAGCGGTGTGGGTTTGGGTGTAGCCGAGTGGGTTTGGTTCTAGCCGAGTGGGGTTGGGTCTAGCCGAGTCCGTTTGGGTCTAGCCGAGTGGGTTTGGGACTAGCCGAGTGGGTTTGGGTCTAGCCGAGTGGGTTTGGTTCTAGCCAAGTGGGTTTGAGTCTAGCCGAGTGGGTTTGGGTCTAGCCGAGTGGGTTTGGGTCTAGCTGAGTGGGTTTGGGTCTAGCCGAGTGGGCTTGGGTGCAGCCTAGTGGGTTTGTGTCTAGCAGAGTGGTTTTGGGTGTAGCCGAGTGGGTTTGGGTGTAGCCTAGTGGGTTTGGGTCTAGCCGAGTGGGTTTGGGTCTAGCCGTGTGTGTTTGGGTCTATCCGAGTGGGTTTGGGTCTAGCCGAGTGGGTTTGGATCTAGCCAAGTGGGTTTGGGTCTAGCCGAGTGGGTTTGGGTCTAGCCGAGTGGGTTTGTGTCTAGCCAAGTGGGTTTGGGTGTAGCCGAGTGGGTTTGGGTCGAGCCGAATGGGTTTTGGTCTAGCCGAGTGGGTTTGGGTCTAGCCGAGTGGGTTTGGTTCTAGCCGAGTGGGTTTGGGTCTAGCCGAGTGGGTTTGGGTCTAGCCGAGTGGGTTTGGGTGTGGCCGAGTGGGTTTGGGTCTAGCCGAGTGGGTTTGGGTCAAGCCGAGTGGGTTTGGGTCTAGCCGAGTGGGTTTGGGTCTAGCCGAGTGGGTTTGTGTCTAGCCGAGTGGGTTTGGGTCTAGCCGAGTGGGTTGGGTCTAGCCGAGTGGGTTTGGGTCTAGGCGAGTGGGCTTGGGTCTAGCCGAGTGGGTGTGGGGCTAGCCGAGTGGGTTTGGGTCTAGCCGTGTGGGTTTGGGTGTAGCCGAGTAGGTTTGGGTCTAGCCGAGTGGGTTTGGGTCCAGCCGAGTGGGTTTGTATCTAGCTGAGTGGGTTTGGGTCTAGCGGAGTGGGTTTCGCTCTAGCGGAGTGGGTTTGGGTCTAGCGGAGTGGGTTTGGGTCTAGCGGAGTGGGTTTGGGTCTAGCGGAGTGGGTTGGGTTTAGCGGAGTGGGTTTGGGTCTAGCGGAGTGGGTTTGGGTCCAGTGGAGTGGGTTTGGGTCTAGCGGAGTGGGTTTGGGTCTAGCGGAGCGTGTTTGGGTCTAGCCGAGTGGGTTTCGATCTAGCGGAGTGGGGTTGGGTCTAGCCGAGTGGGTTTCGATCTAGCGGAGTGGGTTTGGGTCTAGCGGAGTGGGTTTGGGTCTAGCGGAGTGGGTTTGGGTCTACCCGAGTGGGTTTGGGTCCAGCGGAGTGGGTTTGCATCTAGCCGAGTGGGTTTGGGTCTAGCCGAGTGGGTTTGGGTCCAGCCGAGTGGGTTTGGTTCATGCCGAGTGGGTTTGGGTCTAGCCGAGTGGGTTAGGGTCTAGCCGTGTGGGTTTGGGTCTAGCCGAGTGAGTTTGGGTCTAGCCGAGTGGGTTTGGGTCCAGCCGAGTGGGTTTGGGTCTAGCTGAGTGGGATTGGGTCTAGCGGAGTGGGTTTCGCTCTAGCGGAGTGGGTTTGGGTCTAGCGGAGTGGGTTTGGGTCTAGCGGAGTGGGTTTGGGTCTCGCGGAGTGGGTTGGATTTAGCGGAGTGGGTTTGGGTCTAGCGGAGTGGGTTTGGGTCTAGCGGAGTGGGTTTGGGTCTAGCGGAGTGGGTTTGGGTCTAGCGGAGCGTGTTTGGGTCTAGCCGAGTGGGTTTCGATCTAGCGGAGTGGGTTTGGGTCTAGCCGAGTGGGTTTCGATCTAGCGGAGTGGGTTTGGGTCTAGCGGAGTGGGTTTGAGTCTCGCGGAGTGGGTTTGGGTCTAGCAGAGTGGGTTTGGGTCTAGCGGAGTGGGTTTGAGTCTCCCGGAGTGGGTTTGGGTCTAGCAGAGTGGGTTTGGGTCTAGCGGAGTGGGTTTGGGTCTAGCGGAGTGGGTTTGTGTCTAGCCGAGTGGTTTTGGGTCTAGCCGAGTGGGTTTGGGTCTAGCCGAGTGGGTTTGGGTCTAGCCGAGTGTGTTTGGGTCTAGCCGAGTGGGTTTGGGTCTAGCCGAGTCGTTTGGGTCTAGCCGAGTGGGTTTGGGTCTAGCGGAGTGGGTTTGAATCTAGCCGAGTTGGTTTGGGTCTACCCGAGTGGGTTTGGGTCTATCCGTGTGGGTTTGGGTCTAGCCAAGTGGGTTTGGGTCTAGCCGAGTGGGTTTGGGTCTAGCGGAGTGGGTTAGAGTCTAGTGGAATGGTTTCGGTCTAGCGGAGTTGGTTTGGGTCTAGCCAAGTAGGTTTGGGTCTAGCCGAGTGGGTATGGGTCTAGCCGAGTGGGTTGGTTCTAGCAGAGTGGGTTTGGGTCTAGCGGTGTGGGGATGTGTCTAGCGGAGTGGGTTTGGGTCTAGCGGAGTGGGTTTTGGTCTAGCGGAGTGGGTTTGGGTCTAGCGGAGTGGGTTTGGGACTAGCGGAGTGGGTTTGGGTCTAGCGGAGTGGGTTTGGGTTTAGCCGAGTGGATTTGGGTCTAGCCGAGTGGGGATGGGTCTAGCCGAGTGGGTTTGGGTCTAGCCGAGTGGGTTTAGGTCTAGCCGTGTGGGTTTGGGTCCAGCCGAGTGTGTTCGGGTCTAGCCGAGTGGGTTTGGGTCTAGCCGAGTGGGTTCAGGTCTAGCCGAGTGGGTTTGGGTCTGGCCAAGTGGGTTTGGATCTAGCGAAGTGGGTTTGGGTCTAGCCGAGTGGGTTTGGGTCTAGCCGAGTGGGTTCGGGTCTAGTGGAGTGGGTTTGGGTCTAGCCGAGTGCGTTTGGGTCTGGCCGAGTGGGTTTGGGTGTAGCCGAGTAGGTTTGGGTCTAGCCGAGTGGGTTTGGGTCTAGCGGAGTGGGTTTGCGTCTAGCGGAGTGGGTTTGGGTCTAGCGGACTGGGTTTGGGTCTAGCGGAGTGGGTTTGGGTCTAGCCGAGTGGGTTTGGGTCTCACCAAGTGGGTTTGGGTCTCGCCGAGTGGGTTTGGGTCTAGCGGAGTGGGTTTGAGTCTCGCGGAGTGGGTTTGGGTCTAGCGGAGTGGGTTTGGGTCTAGCAGAGTGGGTTTGGGTCTAGCGGAGTGGGGTTGGGTCTAGCCGAGTGGGTTTGTGTCTAGCCGAGTGGTTTTGGGTCTAGCCGAGTGGGTTTGGGTCTAGCCGAGTGGGTTTGGGTCTAGCCGAGTGTGTTTTGGTCTAGCCGAGTGGGTTTGGGTCTAGCCGAGTCGTTTGGGTCAAGCCGAGTGGGTTTGGGTCTAGCGGAGTGGGTTTGGGTCTAGCCAAGTGGGTTTGGGTCTAGCCGAGTGGGTTTGGGTCTAGCGGAGTGGGTTAGAGTCTAGTGGAATGGTTTGGGTCTAGCGGAGTTGGTTTGGGTCTAGCCAAGTGGGTTTGGGTCTAGCCGAGTGGGTATGGGTCTAGCCGAGTGGGTTGGTTCTAGCAGAGTGGGTTTGGGTCTAGCGGTGTGGGGATGGGTCTAGCGGAGTGGGTTTGGGTCTAGCGGAGTGGGTTTTGGTCTAGCGGAGTGGGTTTGGGTCTAGCGGAGTGGGTTTGGGACTAGCGGAATGGGTTTGGGTGTAGCGGAGTGGGTTTGGGTTTAGCCGAGTGCATTTGGGTCTAGCCGAGTGGGGTTGGGTCTAGCCGAGTGGGTTTGGGTCTAGCCGAGTGGGTTTAGGTCTAGCCGTGTGGGTTTGGGTCTAGCCGAGTGTGTTCGGGTCTAGCCGAGTGGGTTTGGGTCTAGCCGAGTGGGTTCAGGTCTAGCCGAGTGGGTTTGGGTCTAGCTGAGTGGGTTTGGATATAGCCGAGTGGGTTTGGATATAGCCGAGGGGGTTTGGGCCTAGCCGAGTGGGTTTGGGTGTAGCCGAGTGGGTTTGGGTGTAGCCGAGTGGGTTTGGGTCTAGCGGAGTGGTTTGGGTCTAGCCGAGTGGGTTTGGGTCTAGCCGAGTGGGCTTGGGTCTAGCCAAGTGGGTTTGGATCTAGCCAAGTGGGTTTGGGTCTAGCCGAGTGGGTTTGGGTCTAGCCGAGTGGGTTAGGGTCTAGTGGAGTGGGTTTGGGTCTAGCCGAGTGCGTTTGGGTCTGGCCGAGTGGGTTTGGGTCTAGCCGAGTGGGTTTGGGTCTAGCTGAGTGGGTTTGGGTCTAGCCGAGGGGGTTTGTGTCTAGCCGAGTGGGTTTGTGTCTAGCCGAGTGGGTTTGGGTCTAGCCGAGTGGGTTGGGTCTAGCCGAGTGGGTTTGGGTCTAGGCGAGTGGACTTGGGTCTAGCCGTGTGGGTTTGGGTGTAGCCGAGTAGGTTTGGGTCTAGCCGAGTGGGTCTGTGTCCAGCCGAGTGGGTTTGTGTCTAGCCGAGTGGGTTGGGTCTAGCCGAGTGGGTTTGGGTCTAGGCGAGTGGACTTGGGTCTAGCCGTGTGTGTTTGGGTGTAGCCGAGTAGGTTTGGGTCTAGCCGAGTGGGTTTGTGTCCAGCCGAGTGGGTTTGTATCTAGCTGAGTGGGTTTGGGTCTAGCGGAGTGGGTTTCGCTCTAGCGGAGTGGGTTTGGGTCTAGCGGAGTGGGTTTGGGTCTAGCGGAGTGGGTTTGGGTCTAGCGGAGTGGGTTGGGTTTAGCGGAGTGGGTTTGGGTCTAGCGGAGTGGGTTTGGGTCTAGCGGAGTGGGTTTGGGTCTAGCGGAGTGGGTTTGGGTCTAGCGGAGTGTGTTTGGGTCTAGCCGAGTGGGTTTCGATCTAGCGGAGTGGGTTTGCGTCTAGCGGAGTGGGTTTCGATCTAGCGGAGTGGGTTTGGGTCTAGCGGAGTGGGTTTGCGTCTAGCGGAGTGGGTTTGGGTCTAGCGGACTGGGTTTGGGTCTAGCGGAGTGGGTTTGGGTCTAGCCGAGTGGGTTTGGGTCTCACCAAGTGGGTTTGGGTCTCGCCGAGTGGGTTTGGGTCTAGCGGAGTGGGTTTGAGTCTGGCGGAGTGGGTTTGGGTCTAGCGGAGTGGGTTTGGGTCTAGCAGAGTGGGTTTGGGTCTAGCGGAGTGGGGTTGGGTCTAGCCGAGTGGGTTTGTGTCTCGCCGAGTGGTTTTGGGTCTAGCCGAGTGGGTTTGGGTCTAGCCGAGTGGGTTTGGGTCTAGCCGAGTGTGTTTGGGTCTAGCCGAGTGGGTTTGGGTCTAGCCGAGTCGTTTGGGTCAAGCCGAGTGGGTTTGGGTCTAGCGGAGTGGGTTTGACTCTAGCCGAGTTGGTTTGGGTCTACCCGAGTGGGTTTGGGTCTATCCGTGTGGGTTTGGGTCTAGCCAAGTGGGTTTGGGTCTAGCCGACTGGGTTTGGGTCTAGCGGAGTGGGTTAGAGTCTAGTGGAATGGTTTGGGTCTAGCGGAGTTGGTTTGGGTCTAGCCAAGTGGGTTTGGGTCTAGCCGAGTGGGTATGGGTCTAGCCGAGTGGGTTGGTTCTAGCAGAGTGGGTTTGGGTCTAGCGGTGTGGGGATGGGTCTAGCGGAGTGGGTTTGGGTCTAGCGGAGTGGGTTTTGGTCTAGCGGAGTGGGTTTGGGTCTAGCGGAGTGGGTTTGGGACTAGCGGAGTGGGTTTGGGTCTAGCGGAGTGGGTTTGGGTTTAGCCGAGTGGATTTGGGTCTAGCCGAGTGGAGTTGGGTCTAGCCGAGTGGGTTTGGGTCTAGCCGAGTGGGTTTAGGTCTAGCCGTGTGGGTTTGGGTCTAGCCGAGTGTGTTCGGGTCTAGCCGAGTGGGTTTGGGTCTAGCCGAGTGGGTTCAGGTCTAGCCGAGTGGGTTTGGGTCTAGCTGAGTGGGTTTGGATATAGCTGAGTGGGTTTGGATATAGCCGAGGGGGTTTGGGCCTAGCCGAGTGGGTTTGGGTGTAGCCGAGTGGGTTTGGGTGTAGCCGAGTGGGTTTGGGTCTAGCGGAGTGGTTTGGGTCTAGCCGAGTGGGTTTGGGTCTAGCCGAGTGGGTTTGGGTCTAGCCAAGTGGGTTTGGATCTAGCCAAGTGGGTTTGGGTCTAGCCGAGTGGGTTTGGGTCTAGCCGAGTGGGTTAGGGTCTAGTGGAGTGGGTTTGGGTCTAGCCGAGTGGGTTGGGTCTAGGCGAGTGGGTTTGAGTCTAGGCGAGTGGACTTGGGTCTAGCCGTGTGGGTTTGGGTGTAGCCGAGTAGGTTTGGGTCTAGCCGAGTGGGTTTGTGTCCAGCCGAGTGGGTTTGTATCTAGCTGAGTGGGTTTGGGTCTAGCGGAGTGGGTTTCGCTCTAGCGGAGTGGGTTTGGGTCTAGCGGAGTGGGTTTGGGTCTAGCGGAGTGGGTTTGGGTCTAGCGGAGTGGGTTGGGTTTAGCGGAGTGGGTTTGGGTCTAGCGGAGTGGGTTTGGGTCTAGCGGAGTGGGTTTGGGTCTAGCGGAGTGGGTTTGGGTCTAGCGGAGCGTGTTTGGGTCTAGCCGAGTGGGTTTCGATCTAGCGGAGTGGGTTTGCGTCTAGCGGAGTGGGTTTCGATCTAGCGGAGTGGGTTTGGGTCTAGCGGAGTGGGTTTGCGTCTAGCGGAGTGGGTTTGGGTCTAGCGGACTGGGTTTGGGTCTAGCGGAGTGGGTTTGGGTCTAGCCGAGTGGGTTTGGGTCTCACCAAGTGGGTTTGGGTCTCGCCGAGTGGGTTTGGGTCTAGCGGAGTGGGTTTGAGTCTGGCGGAGTGGGTTTGGGTCTAGCGGAGTGGGTTTGGGTCTAGCAGAGTGGGTTTGGGTCTAGCGGAGTGGGGTTGGGTCTAGCCGAGTGGGTTTGTGTCTCGCCGAGTGGTTTTGGGTCTAGCCGAGTGGGTTTGGGTCTAGCCGAGTGGGTTTGGGTCTAGCCGAGTGTGTTTGGGTCTAGCCGAGTGGGTTTGGGTCTAGCCGAGTCGTTTGGGTCAAGCCGAGTGGGTTTGGGTCTAGCGGAGTGGGTTTGACTCTAGCCGAGTTGGTTTGGGTCTACCCGAGTGGGTTTGGGTCTATCCGTGTGGGTTTGGGTCTAGCCAAGTGGGTTTGGGTCTAGCCGACTAGGTTTGGGTCTAGCGGAGTGGGTTAGAGTCTAGTGGAATGGTTTGGGTCTAGCGGAGTTGGTTTGGGTCTAGCCAAGTGGGTTTGGGTCTAGCCGAGTGGGTATGGGTCTAGCCGAGTGGGTTGGTTCTAGCAGAGTGGGTTTGGGTCTAGCGGTGTGGGGATGGGTCTAGCGGAGTGGGTTTGGGTCTAGCGGAGTGGGTTTTGGTCTAGCGGAGTGGGTTTGGGTCTAGCGGAGTGGGTTTGGGACTAGCGGAGTGGGTTTGGGTCTAGCGGAGTGGGTTTGGGTTTAGCCGAGTGGATTTGGGTCTAGCCGAGTGGAGTTGGGTCTAGCCGAGTGGGTTTGGGTCTAGCCGAGTGGGTTTAGGTCTAGCCGTGTGGGTTTGGGTCTAGCCGAGTGTGTTCGGGTCTAGCCGAGTGGGTTTGGGTCTAGCCGAGTGGGTTCAGGTCTAGCCGAGTGGGTTTGGGTCTAGCTGAGTGGGTTTGGATATAGCTGAGTGGGTTTGGATATAGCCGAGGGGGTTTGGGCCTAGCCGAGTGGGTTTGGGTGTAGCCGAGTGGGTTTGGGTGTAGCCGAGTGGGTTTGGGTCTAGCGGAGTGGTTTGGGTCTAGCCGAGTGGGTTTGGGTCTAGCCGAGTGGGTTTGGGTCTAGCCAAGTGGGTTTGGATCTAGCCAAGTGGGTTTGGGTCTAGCCGAGTGGGTTTGGGTCTAGCCGAGTGGGTTAGGGTCTAGTGGAGTGGGTTTGGGTCTAGCCGAGTGCGTTTGGGTCTGGCCGAGTGGGTTTGGGTCTAGCCGAGTGGGTTTGGGTCTAGCCGAGTGGGTTTGGGTCTAGCCGAGTGGGTTTGGGTCTAGCCGAGTGGGTTTGTGTCTAGCCGAGTGGGTTTGGGTCTAGCCGAGTGGGTTGGGTCTAGCCGAGTGGGTTTGGGTCTAGGCGAGTGGACTTGGGTCTAGCCGTGCGGGTTTGGGTGTAGCCGAGTAGGTTTGGGTCTAGCCGAGTGGGTCTGTGTCCAGCCGAGTGGGTTTGTGTCTAGCCGAGTGGGTTTGGGTCTAGCCGAGTGGGTTGGGTCTAGCCGAGTGGGTTTGGGTCTAGGCGAGTGGACTTGGGTCTAGCCGTGTGGGTTTGGGTGTAGCCGAGTAGGTTTGGGTCTAGCCGAGTGGGTTTGTGTCCAGCCGAGTGGGTTTGTATCTAGCTGAGTGGGTTTGGGTCTAGCGGAGTGGGTTTTGCTCTAGCGGAGTGGGTTTGGGTCTAGCGGAGTGGGTTTGGGTCTAGCGGAGTGGGTTTGGGTCTAGCGGAGTGGGTTGGGTTTAGCGGAGTGGGTTTGGGTCTAGCGGAGTGGGTTTGGGTCTAGCGGAGTGGGTTTGGGTCTAGCGGAGTGGGTTTGGGTCTAGCCGAGTGGGTTAGGGTCTAGCCGTGTGGGTTTGGGTCTAGCCGAGTGGGTTTGGGTCTAGCCGATTGGGTTTGGGTCTAGCCGAGTGGGTTTGGGTCTAGCCGAGTGGGTTTGGGTCTAGCCGAGTGGGTTTGGGTCTAGATGAGTGGGTTTGGGTCTAGCAGAGTGGGTTGGGTCTAGCGGAGTGGGTTTGGGTCTAGCCGAGTAGGTTTGAGTCTAGCAGAGAGGGTTTGGGTCTAGCCGTGTGGGTTTGGGTATAGCCGAGTGGGTTTAGGTCTAGCCGAGTGGGTTTGGGTCTAGCCGAGTGGGTTTGGGTCTAGCGGAATGGGTTTGGGTCTAGCGGAGTGGATTTGCGTCTAGCGGAGTGGGTTTGGGTCTAGCGGACTGGGTTTGGGTCTAGCGGAGTGGGTTTGGGTCTAGCCGAGTGGGTTTGGGTCTCACCAAGTAGGTTTGGGTCTCGCCGAGTGGGTTTGGGTCTAGCGGAGTGGGTTTGAGTCTCGCGGAGTGGGTTTGGGTCTAGCGGAGTGGGTTTGGGTCTAGCAGAGTGGGTTTGGGTCTAGCGGAGTGGGGTTGGGTCTAGCCGAGTGGGTTTGTGTCTATCCGAGTGGTTTTGGGTCTAGCCGAGTGGGTTTGGGTCTAGCCGAGTGGCTTTGGGTCCAGCCGAGTGTGTTTGGGTCTAGCCGAGTGGCTTTGGGTCTAGCCGAGTCGTTTGGGTCAAGCCGAGTGGGTTTGGGTCTAGCGGAGTGGGTTTGACTCTAGCCGAGTTGGTTTGGGTCTACCCGAGTGGGTTTGGGTCTATCCGTGTGGGTTTGGGTCTAGCCAAGTGGGTTTGGGTCTAGCCGAGTGGGTTTGGGTCTAGCGGAGTGGGTTAGAGTCTAGTGGAATGGTTTGGGTCTAGCGGAGTTGGTTTGGGTCTAGCCAAGTGGGTTTGGGTCCAGCCGAGTTGGTATGGGTCTAGCCGAGTGGGTTGGTTCTAGCAGAGTGGGTTTGGGTCTAGCGGTGTGGGGATGGGTCTAGCGGAGTGGGTTTGGGTCTAGCGGAGTGGGTTTTGGTCTAGCGGAGTGGGTTTGGGTCTAGCGGAGTGGGTTTGGGACTAGCGGAGTGGGTTTGGGTCTAGCGGAGTGGGTTTGGGTTTAGCCGAGTGGATTTGGGTCTAGCCGAGTGGGGTTGGGTATAGCCGAGTGGGTTTGGGTCTAGCCGAGTGAGTTTAGGTCTAGCCGTGTGGGTTTGGGTCTAGCCGAGTGTGTTCGGGTCTAGCCGAGTGGGTTTGGGTCTAGAAGAGTGGGTTCAGGTCTAGCCGAGTGGGTTTGGGTCTAGCTGAGTGGGTTTGGATATAGCCGAGTGGGTTTGGGCCTAGCCGAGTGGGTTTCGGTCTAGCCGAGTGGGTTTGGGTGTAGCCGAGTGGGTTTGGGTCTAGCGGAGTGGTTTGGGTCTAGCCGAGTGGGTTTGGGTCTAGCCGAGTGGGTTAGGGTCTAGTGGAGTGGGTTTGGGTCTAGCCGAGTGCGTTTGGGTGTGGCCGAGTGGGTTTGGGTCTAGCCGAGTGGGTTTGGGTCAAGCCGAGTGGGTTTGGGTCTAGCCGAGTGGGTTTGGGTCTAGCCGAGTGGGTTTGTGTCTAGCCGAGTGGGTTTGGGTCTAGCCGAGTGGGTTGGGTCTAGCCGAGTGGGTTTGGGTCTAGGCGAGTGGGCTTGGGTCTAGCCGAGTGGGTGTGGGGCTAGTCGAGTGGGTTTGGGTCTAGTCGTGTGGGTTTGGGTGTAGCCGAGTAGGTTTGGGTCTAGCTGAGTGGGTTTGGGTCCAGCCGAGTGGGTTTGTATCTAGCTGAGTGGGTTTGGGTCTAGCGGAGTGGGTTTCGCTCTAGCGGAGTGGGTTTGGGTCTAGCGGAGTGGGTTTGGGTCTAGCGGAGTGGGTTTGGGTCTAGCGGAGTGGGTTGGGTTTAGCGGAGTGGGTTTGGGTCTAGCGGAGTGGGTTTGGGTCTAGCGGAGTGGGTTTGGGTCTAGCGGAGTGGGTTTGGGTCTAGCGGAGCGTGTTTGGGTCTAGCCGAGTGGGTTTCGATCTAGCGGAGTGGGGTTGGGTCTAGCCGAGTGGGTTTCGATCTAGCGGAGTGGGTTTGGGTCTAGCGGAGTGGGTTTGGGTCTAGCGGAGTGGGTTTGGGTCTACCCGAGTGGGTTTGGGTCCAGCGGAGTGGGTTTGCGTCTAGCCGAGTGGGTTTGGGTCTAGCCGAGTGGGTTTGGGTCCAGCCGAGTGGGTTCGGTTCAAGCCGAGTGGGTTTGGGCCTAGCCGAGTGGGTTAGGGTCTAGCCGTGTGGGTTTGGGTCTAGCCGAGTGGGTTTGGGTCTAGCCGAGTGGGTTTGGGTCCAGCCGAGTGGGTTTGGGTCTAGCTGAGTGGGTTTGGGTCTAGCGGAGTGGGTTTCGCTCTAGCGGAGTGGGTTTGGGTCTAGCGGAGTGGGTTTGGGTCTAGCGGAGTGGGTTTGGGTCTAGCGGAGTGGGTTGGATTTAGCGGAGTGGGTTTGGGTCTAGCGGAGTGGGTTTGGGTCTAGCGGAGTGGGTTTGGGTCTAGCGGAGTGGGTTTGGGTCTAGCGGAGCGTGTTTGGGTCTAGCCGAGTGGGTTTCGATCTAGCGGAGTGGGTTTGGGTCTAGCCGAGTGGGTTTCGATCTAGCGGAGTGGGTTTGGGTCTAGCGGAGTGGGTTTGAGTCTCGCGGAGTGGGTTTGGGTCTAGCAGAGTGGGTTTGGGTCTAGCCGAGTGGGTTTGGGTCTAGCTGAGTGGGTTTGGATATAGCTGAGTGGGTTTGGATATAGCCGAGGGGGTTTGGGCCTAGCCGAGTGGGTTTGGGTGTAGCCGAGTGGGTTTGGGTGTAGCCGAGTGGGTTTGGGTCTAGCGGAGTGGTTTGGGTCTAGCCGAGTGGGTTTGGGTCTAGCCGAGTGGGTTTGGGTCTAGCCAAGTGGGTTTGGATCTAGCCAAGTGGGTTTGGGTCTAGCCGAGTGGGTTTGGGTCTAGCCGAGTGGGTTAGGGTCTAGTGGAGTGGGTTTGGGTCTAGCCGAGTGCGTTTGGGTCTGGCCGAGTGGGTTTGGGTCTAGCCGAGTGGGTTTGGGTCTAGCCGAGTGGGTTTGGGTCTAGCCGAGTGGGTTTGGGTCTAGCCGAGTGGGTTTGTGTCTAGCCGAGTGGGTTTGGGTCTAGCCGAGTGGGTTGGGTCTAGCCGAGTGGGTTTGGGTCTAGGCGAGTGGACTTGGGTCTAGCCGTGCGGGTTTGGGTGTAGCCGAGTAGGTTTGGGTCTAGCCGAGTGGGTCTGTGTCCAGCCGAGTGGGTTTGTGTCTAGCCGAGTGGGTTTGGGTCTAGCCGAGTGGGTTGGGTCTAGCCGAGTGGGTTTGGGTCTAGGCGAGTGGACTTGGGTCTAGCCGTGTGGGTTTGGGTGTAGCCGAGTAGGTTTGGGTCTAGCCGAGTGGGTTTGTGTCCAGCCGAGTGGGTTTGTATCTAGCTGAGTGGGTTTGGGTCTAGCGGAGTGGGTTTTGCTCTAGCGGAGTGGGTTTGGGTCTAGCGGAGTGGGTTTGGGTCTAGCGGAGTGGGTTTGGGTCTAGCGGAGTGGGTTGGGTTTAGCGGAGTGGGTTTGGGTCTAGCGGAGTGGGTTTGGGTCTAGCGGAGTGGGTTTGGGTCTAGCGGAGTGGGTTTGGGTCTAGCCGAGTGGGTTGGGGTCTAGCCGTGTGGGTTTGGGTCTAGCCGAGTGGGTTTGGGTCTAGCCGATTGGGTTTGGGTCTAGCCGAGTGGGTTTGGGTCTAGCCGAGTGGGTTTGGGTCTAGCCGAGTGGGTTTGGGTCTAGATGAGTGGGTTTGGGTCTAGCAGAGTGGGTTGGGTCTAGCGGAGTGGGTTTGGGTCTAGCCGAGTAGGTTTGAGTCTAGCAGAGAGGGTTTGGGTCTAGCCGTGTGGGTTTGGGTATAGCCGAGTGGGTTTAGGTCTAGCCGAGTGGGTTTGGGTCTAGCCGAGTGGGTTTGGGTCTAGCGGAATGGGTTTGGGTCTAGCGGAGTGTATTTGCGTCTAGCGGAGTGGGTTTGGGTCTAGCGGACTGGGTTTGGGTCTAGCGGAGTGGGTTTGGGTCTAGCCGAGTGGGTTTGGGTCTCACCAAGTGGGTTTGCGTCTCGCCGAGTGGGTTTGGGTCTAGCGGAGTGGGTTTGAGTCTCGCGGAGTGGGTTTGGGTCTAGCGGAGTGGGTTTGGGTCTAGCAGAGTGGGTTTGGGTCTAGCGGAGTGGGGTTGGGTCTAGCCGAGTGGGTTTGTGTCTATCCGAGTGGTTTTGGGTCTAGCCGAGTGGGTTTGGGTCTAGCCGAGTGGCTTTGGGTCCAGCCGAGTGTGTTTGGGTCTAGCCGAGCGGGTTTGGGTCTAGCCGAGTCGTTTGGGTCAAGCCGAGTGGGTTTGGGTCTAGCGGAGTGGGTTTGACTCTAGCCGAGTTGGTTTGGGTCTACCCGAGCGGGTTTGGGTCTATCCGTGTGGGTTTGGGTCTAGCCAAGTGGGTTTGGGTCTAGCCGAGTGGGTTTGGGTCTAGCGGAGTGGGTTAGAGTCTAGTGGAATGGTTTGGGTCTAGCGGAGTTGGTTTGGGTCTAGCCAAGTGGGTTTGGGTCTAGCCGAGTTGGTATGGGTCTAGCCGAGTGGGTTGGTTCTAGCAGAGTGGGTTTGGGTCTAGCGGTGTGGGGACGGGTCTAGCCGAGTGGGTTTGGGTCTAGAAGAGTGGGTTCAGGTCTAGCCGAGTGGGTTTGGGTCTAGCTGAGTGGGTTTGGATATAGCCGAGTGGGTTTGGGCCTAGCCGAGTGGGTTTCGGTCTAGCCGAGTGGGTTTGGGTGTAGCCGAGTGGGTTTGGGTCTAGCGGAGTGGTTTGGGTCTAGCCGAGTGGGTTTGGGTCTAGCCGAGTGGGTTAGGGTCTAGTGGAGTGGGTTTGGGTCTAGCCGAGTGCGTTTGGGTGTGGCCGAGTGGGTTTGGGTCTAGCCGAGTGGGTTTGGGTCAAGCCGAGTGGGTTTGGGTCTAGCCGAGTGGGTTTGGGTCTAGCCGAGTGGGTTTGTGTCTAGCCGAGTGGGTTTGGGTCTAGCCGAGTGGGTTGGGTCTAGCCGAGTGGGTTTGGGTCTAGGCGAGTGGGCTTGGGTCTAGCCGAGTGGGTGTGGGGCTAGTCGAGTGGGTTTGGGTCTAGTCGTGTGGGTTTGGGTGTAGCCGAGTAGGTTTGGGTCTAGCTGAGTGGGTTTGGGTCCAGCCGAGTGGGTTTGTATCTAGCTGAGTGGGTTTGGGTCTAGCGGAGTGGGTTTCGCTCTAGCGGAGTGGGTTTGGGTCTAGCGGAGTGGGTTTGGGTCTAGCGGAGTGGGTTTGGGTCTAGCGGAGTGGGTTGGGTTTAGCGGAGTGGGTTTGGGTCTAGCGGAGTGGGTTTGGGTCTAGCGGAGTGGGTTTGGGTCTAGCGGAGTGGGTTTGGGTCTAGCGGAGCGTGTTTGGGTCTAGCCGAGTGGGTTTCGATCTAGCGGAGTGGGGTTGGGTCTAGCCGAGTGGGTTTCGATCTAGCGGAGTGGGTTTGGGTCTAGCGGAGTGGGTTTGGGTCTAGCGGAGTGGGTTTGGGTCTACCCGAGTGGGTTTGGGTCCAGCGGAGTGGGTTTGCGTCTAGCCGAGTGGGTTTGGGTCTAGCCGAGTGGGTTTGGGTCCAGCCGAGTGGGTTTGGTTCAAGCCGAGTGGGTTTGGGTCTAGCCGAGTGGGTTAGGGTCTAGCCGTGTGGGTTTGGGTTTAGCCGAGTGGGTTTGGGTCTAGCCGAGTGGGTTTGGGTCCAGCCGAGTGGGTTTGGGTCTAGCTGAGTGGGTTTGGGTCTAGCGGAGTGGGTTTCGCTCTAGCGGAGTGGGTTTGGGTCTAGCGGAGTGGGTTTGGGTCTAGCGGAGTGGGTTTGGGTCTAGCGGAGTGGGTTGGATTTAGCGGAGTGGGTTTGGGTCTAGCGGAGTGGGTTTGGGTCTAGCGGAGTGGGTTTGGGTCTAGCGGAGTGGGTTTGGGTCTAGCGGAGCGTGTTTGGGTCTAGCCGAGTGGGTTTCGATCTAGCGGAGTGGGTTTGGGTCTAGCCGAGTGGGTTTCGATCTAGCGGAGTGGGTTTGGGTCTAGCGGAGTGGGTTTGAGTCTCGCGGAGTGGGTTTGGGTCTAGCAGAGTGGGTTTGGGTCTAGCGGAGTGGGTTTGAGTCTCGCGGAGTGGGTTTGGGTCTAGCAGAGTGGGTTTGGGTCTAGCGGAGTGGGTTTGGGTCTAGCGGAGTGGGGTTGGGTCTAGCCGAGTGGGTTTGTGTCTCGCCGAGTTGTTTTGGGTCTAGCCGAGTGGGTTTGGGTCTAGCCGAGTGGGTTTGGGTCTAGCCGAGTGTGTTTGGGTCTAGCCGAGTGGGTTTGGGTCTAGCCGAGTCGTTTGGGTCTAGCCGAGTGGGTTTGGGTCTAGCGGAGTGGGTTTGACTCTAGCCGAGTTGGTTTGGGTCTACCCGAGTGGGTTTGGGTCTATCCGTGTGGGTTTGGGTCTAGCCAAGTGGGTTTGGGTCTAGCCGAGTGGGTTTGGGTCTAGCGGAGTGGGTTAGAGTCTAGTGGAATGGTTTGGGTCTAGCGGAGTTGGTTTGGGTCTAGCCAAGTGGGTTTGGGTCTAGCCGAGTGGGTAAGGGTCTAGCCGAGTGGGTTGGTTCTAGCAGAGTGGGTTTGGGTCTAGCGGTGTGGGGATGGGTCTAGCGGAGTGGGTTTGGGTCTAGCGGAGTGGGTTTTGGTCTAGCGGAGTGGGTTTGGGTCTAGCGGAGTGGGTTTGGGACTAGCGGAGTGGGTTTGGGTCTAGCGGAGTGGGTTTGGGTTTAGCCGAGTGGATTTGGGTCTAGCCGAGTGGGGTTGGGTCTAGCCGAGTGGGTTTGGGTCTAGCCGAGTGGGTTTAGGTCTAGCCGTGTGGGTTTGGGTCTAGCCGAGTGTGTTCGGGTCTAGCCGAGTGGGTTTGGGTCTAGCCAAGTGGGTTCAGGTCTAGCCGAGTGGGTTTGGGTCAAGCTGAGTGGGTTTGGATATAGCCGAGGGGGTTTGGGCCTAGCCGAGTGGGTTTGGGTGTAGCCGAGTGGGTTTGGGTGTAGCCGAGTGGGTTTGGGTCTAGTGGAGTGGTTTGGGTCTAGCCGAGTGGGTTTAGGTCTAGCCGAGTGGGTTTGGGTCTAGCCAAGTGGGTTTGGATCCAGCCAAGTGGGTTTGGGTCTAGCCGAGTGGGTTTGGGTCTAGACGAGTGGGTTAGGGTCTAGTGGAGTGGGTTTGGGTCTAGCCCAGTGCGTTTGGTCTGGCCGAGTGGGTTTGGGTCTAGCCGAGTGGGTTTGGGTCTAGCCAAGTGGGTTTGGATCCAGCCAAGTGGGTTTGGGTCTAGCCGAGTGGGTTTGTGTCTAGACGAGTGGGTTAGGGTCTAGTGGAGTGGGTTTGGGTCTAGCCCAGTGCGTTTGGTCTGGCCGAGTGGGTTTGGGTCTAGCCGAGTGGGTTTGGGTCTAGCCGAGTGTGTTTGGGTCTAGCCGAGTGGGTTTGGGTCTGGCCGAGTGGGTTTGCGTCTAGCCGAGTGGGTTTGGGTCTAGCCGAGTGGGTTGGGTCTAGCAGAGTGGGTTTGGGTCTAGGCGAGTGGACTTGTGTCGAGCCGTGTGGGTTTGCGTGTAGCCGAGTAGTATTGGGTCTAGCCGAGTGGGTTTGTGTCCAGCCGAGTGGGTTTGTATCTAGCTGAGTGGGTTTGGGTCTAGCGGAGTGGGTTTCGCTCTAGCGGAGTGGGTTTGGGTCTAGCGGAGTGGGTTTGGGTCTAGCGGAGTGGGTTTGGGTCTAGCGGAGTGGGTTGGGTTTAGCGGAGTGGGTTTGGGTCTAGCGGAGTGGGTTTGGGTCTAGCGGAGTGGGTTTGGGTCTAGCGGAGTGGGTTTGGGTCTAGCGGAGCGTGTTTGGGTCTAGCCGAGTGGGTTTCGATCTAGCGGAGTGGGTTTGCGTCTAGCGGAGTGGGTTTCGATCTAGCGGAGTGGGTTTGGGTCTAGCAGAGTGGGTTTGGGTCTAGCGGAGTGGGTTTGGGTCTAGCCGAGTGGGTTTGGGTCCAGCGGAGTGGGTTTGCGTCTAGCCGAGTGGGTTTGGGTCTATCCGAGTGGGTTTGGGTCCAGCCGAGTGGGTTTGGTTCGAGCCGAGTGGGTTTGGGTCTAGCCGAGTGGGTTAGGGTCTAGCCGTGTGGGTTTGGGTCTAGCCGAGTGGGTTTGGGTCTAGCCGAGTGGGTTTGGGGCCAGCCGAGTGGGTTTGGGTCTAGCTGAGTGGGTTTGGGTCTAGCGGAGTGGGTTTCGCTCTAGCGGAGTGGGTTTGGGTCTCGCGGAGTGGGTTTGGGTCTAGCGGAGTGGGTTTGGGTCTAGCGGAGTGGGTTGGGTTTAGCGGAGTGGGTTTGTGTCTAGCGGAGTGGGTTTGGGTCTAGCGGAGTGGGTTTGGGTCTAGCGGAGTGGGTTTGGGTCTAGCCGAGTGGGTTTTGATCTAGCGGAGTGGGTTTGGGTCTAGCCGAGTGGGTTTCGATCTAGCGGAGTGAGTTTGGGTCTAGCCGAGTGGGTTTGGGTCTAGCGGAGTGGGTTTGGGTCTAGCCGAGTGGGTTTGGGTCCAGCGGAGTGGGTTTGCATCTAGCCGAGTGGGTTTGGGTCTAGCCGAGTGGGTTTGGGTCTAGCCGAGTGGGTTAGGGTCTAGCGGAGTGGGTTTGGGTCTAGCCGAGTTGGTTTGGCTCTAGCCGAGTGGGTTTGGGTCTAGCCGAGTGGGTTTGAGTCTAGCCGAGTGGGTTTGGGTCTAGCCGAGTGGGTTTGGGTCTAGCCGAGTGGGTTTGGGTCTAGATGAGTGGGTTTGGGTATAGCAGAGTGGGTTGGGTCTAGCGGAGTGGGTTTGGGTCTAGCCGAGTAGGTTTGAGTCTAGCCGAGAGGGTTTGGGTCTAGCCGTGTGGGTTTGGGTATAGCCGAGTGGGTTTTGGTCTAGCCGAGTGGGTTTGGGTCTAGCCGAGTGGGTTTGGGTCTATCCAATTGGGTTTGGGTCTAGCGGAGTGGGTTTCGATCTAGCGGAGTGGGTTTGGGTCTAGCGGAGTGGGTTTGGGTCTAGCGGAGTGGGTTTGGGTCTAGCGGAGTGGGTTTCGATCTAGCGGAGTGGGTTTGGGTCTAGCGGAGTGGGTTTGGGTCTAGCGGAGTGGGTTTGGGTCTAGCCGAGTGGGTTTGGGTCCAGCGGAGTAGGTTTGCGTCTAGCCGAGTGGGTTTGGGTCTAGCCGAGTGGGTTTGGGTCCAGCCGATTGGGTTTGGTTCGAGCCGAGTGGGTTTGGGTCTAGCCGAGTGGGTTAGGGTCTAGCCGTGTGGGTTTGGGTCTAGCCGAGTGGGTTTGGGTCTAGCCGAGTGGGTTTGGGCCCAGCCGAGTGGGTTTGGGTCTAGCTGAGTGGGTTTGGGTCTAGCGGAGTGGGTTTCGCTCTAGCGGAGTGGGTTTCGCTCTAGCGGAGTGGGTTTGGGTCTAGCGGAGTGGGTTTGGGTCTAGCGGAGTGGGTTGGGTTTAGCGGAGTGGGTTTGTGTCTAGCGGAGTGGGTTTGGGTCTAGCGGAGTGGGTTTGGGTCTAGCGGAGTGGGTTTGGGTCTAGCGGAGCGTGTTTGGGTCTAGCCGAGTGGGTTTTGATCTAGCGGAGTGGGTTTGGGTCTAGCCGAGTGGGTTTCGATCTAGCGGAGTGGGTTTGGGTCTAGCGGAGTGGGTTTGGGTCTAGCGGAGTGGGTTTGGGTCTAGCAGAGTGGGTTTGGGTCCAGCGGAGTGGGTTTGCGTCTAGCCGAGTGGGTTTGGGTCTAGCCGAGTGGGTTTGGGTCTAGCCGAGTGGGTTAGGGTCTAGCGGAGTGGGTTTGGGTCTAGCCGAGTTGGTTTGGCTCTAGCCGAGTGGGTTTGGGTCTAGCCGAGTGGGTTTGAGTCTAGCCGAGTGGGTTTGGGTCTAGCCGAGTGGGTTTGGGTCTAGCCGAGTGGGTTTGGGTCTAGATGAGTGGGTTTGGGTCTATCAGAGTGGGTTGGGTCTAGCGGAGTGGGTTTGGGTCTAGCCGAGTAGGTTTGACTCTAGCCGAGAGGGTTTGGGTCTAGCCGTGTGGGTTTGGGTATAGCCGAGTGGGTTTTGGTCTAGCCGAGTGGGTTTGGGTCTAGCCGAGTGGGTTTGGGTCTATCCAATTGGGTTTGGGTCTAGCCGAGTGGGTTGGGGTCTAGCGGAGTGGGTTTGGGTCTAGCGGAGTGGGTTTGGGTCTAGCGGAGTCGTTTGGGTCTAGCCGAGTGGGTTTGGGTCTAGCGGAGTGGGTTTGAGTCTAGCCGAGTTGGTTTTGGTCTACCTGAGTGGGTTTGGGTCCAGCCGTGTGGGTTTGGGTCCAGTCGAGTGGGTTTGGGTCCAGCCGAGTGGGTTTGGGTCTAGCGGAGTGGGTTTGAGTCTAGTGGAATGGTTTGGGTCTAGCGGAGTTGGTTTGGGTCTAGCCAAGTGGGTTTGGGTCTAGCGGAGTGGGTTTGTGTCGAGCGGAATGGTTTGGGTCTAGCGGAGTTGGTTCGGGTCTAGCCAAGTGGGTTTGGGTCTAGCCGAGTGGGTATGGGTCTAGCCGAGTGGGTTTGGGTCTAGCGGAGTGGGTTTGGGTCTAGCGGAGTGGGGTTGGGTCTAGCGGAGTGGGTTTGGGTCTAGCGGAGTGGGTTTTGGTCTAGCGGAGTGGGTTTGGGTCTAGCGGAGTGGGTTTGGGTCTAGCGGAGTGGGTTTGGGTCTAGCGGAGTGGGTTTCGGTCTAGCCGAGTGGATTTGGGTCTAGCCGAGTGGGGTTGGGTCTAGCTGAGTGGGTTTGGGTCTAGCCGAGTGGGTTTGGGTCCAGCCGAGTGGGTTTGGGTCTAGCCGAGTGGGTTTGGGTCTAGCCGAGTGGGTTTGGGGCTAGCCGAGTGGGTTTGGGTCTAGTTGAGTGGGTTTGGGTCTAGCCCAGTGGGTTTGGGTCTAGCCCAGTGGGTTTGGGTCCAGCGGAGTGGGTTTGGGTCTAGCCGAGTGGGTTTGGGTCTAGCCGAGTGAGTTTGGGCCTAGCCGAGTGGGTTTGGGTCTAGGCGAAGGGGCTTGGGTCTAGCGGAGTGGGTTTGGGTCTAGCGGAGTGGGTTTGGGTCTAGCGGAGCGTGTTTGGGTCTAGCCGAGTGGGTTTCGATCTAGCGGAGTGGGTTTGCGTCTAGCGGAGTGGGTTTCGATCTAGCGGAGTGGGTTTGGGTCTAGCAGAGTGGGTTTGGGTCTAGCGGAGTGGGTTTGGGTCTAGCCGAGTGGGTTTGGGTCCAGCGGAGTGGGTTTGCGTCTAGCCGAGTGGGTTTGGGTCTAGCCGAGTGGGTTTGGGTCCAGCCGAGTGGGTTTGGTTCGAGCCGAGTGGGTTTGGGTCTAGCCGAGTGGGTTAGGGTCTAGCCGTGTGGGTTTGGGTCTAGCCGAGTGGGTTTGGGTCTAGCCGAGTGGGTTTGGGGCCAGCCGAGTGGGTTTGGGTCTAGCTGAGTGGGTTTGGGTCTAGCGGAGTGGGTTTCGCTCTAGCGGAGTGGGTTTGGGTCTCGCGGAGTGGGTTTGGGTCTAGCGGAGTGGGTTTGGGTCTAGCGGAGTGGGTTGGGTTTAGCGGAGTGGGTTTGTGTCTAGCGGAGTGGGTTTGGGTCTAGCGGAGTGGGTTTGGGTCTAGCGGAGTGGGTTTGGGTCTAGCGGAGCGTGTTTGGGTCTAGCCGAGTGGGTTTTGATCTAGCGGAGTGGGTTTGGGTCTAGCCGAGTGGGTTTCGATCTAGCGGAGTGGGTTTGGGTCTAGCCGAGTGGGTTTGGGTCTAGCGGAGTGGGTTTGGGTCTAGCCGAGTGGGTTTGGGTCCAGCGGAGTGGGTTTGCATCTAGCCGAGTGGGTTTGGGTCTAGCCGAGTGGGTTTGGGTCTAGCCGAGTGGGTTAGGGTCTAGCGGAGTGGGTTTGGGTCTAGCCGAGTTGGTTTGGCTCTAGCCGAGTGGGTTTGGGTCTAGCCGAGTGGGTTTGAGTCTAGCCGAGTGGGTTTGGTTCTAGCCGAGTGGGTTTGGGTCTAG
Organism: Raja brachyura; assembly: GCA_963514005.1. The sequence continues at coordinate 5,797,060 of OY740819.1, read as the reverse complement.
CCGAGTGGGTTTGTGTCTAGATGAGTGGGTTTGGGTATAGCAGAGTGGGTTGGGTCTAGCGGAGTGGGTTTGGGTCTAGCCGAGTAGGTTTGAGTCTAGCCGAGAGGGTTTGGGTCTAGCCGTGTGGGTTTGGGTATAGCCGAGTGGGTTTTGGTCTAGCCGAGTGGGTTTGGGTCTAGCCGAGTGGGTTTGGGTCTATCCAATTGGGTTTGGGTCTAGCGGAGTGGGTTTCGATCTAGCGGAGTGGGTTTGGGTCTAGCGGAGTGGGTTTGGGTCTAGCGGAGTGGGTTTGGGTCTAGCCGAGTGGGTTTGGGTCCAGCGGAGTGGGTTTGCGTCTAGCCGAGTGGGTTTGGGTCTAGCCGAGTGGGTTTGGGTCCAGCCGATTGGGTTTGGTTCGAGCCGAGTGGGTTTGGGTCTAGCCGAGTGGGTTAGGGTCTAGCCGTGTGGGTTTGGGTCTAGCCGAGTGGGTTTGGGCCCAGCCGAGTGGGTTTGGGTCTAGCTGAGTGGGTTTGGGTCTAGCGGAGTGGGTTTCGCTCTAGCGGAGTGGGTTTCGCTCTAGCGGAGTGGGTTTGGGTCTAGCGGAGTGGGTTTGGGTCTAGCGGAGTGGGTTGGGTTTAGCGGAGTGGGTTTGTGTCTAGCGGAGTGGGTTTGGGTCTAGCGGAGTGGGTTTGGGTCTAGCGGAGTGGGTTTGGGTCTAGCGGAGCGTGTTTGGGTCTAGCCGAGTGGGTTTTGATCTAGCGGAGTGGGTTTGGGTCTAGCCGAGTGGGTTAGGGTCCAGCGGAGTGGGTTTGGGTCTAGCCGAGTGGGTTTGGGTCTAGCCGAGTGAGTTTGGGCCTAGCCGAGTGGGTTTGGGTCTAGGCGAAGGGGCTTGGGTCTAGCCGAATGGGTTTGGGTCTAGCCGCGTGGGTTTGGGTCTGGCCGAGTGGATTTGGGTCTAGCCGAGTGGATTTGGGTCTAGCCGAGTGGGTTTGTGTCTAGCGGATTGGGTTTGGGTCTAGCCGAGCGGGTTTGGGTCTAGCCGATTGGGTCTAGGTCTAGCCGAGTGGGTTTGGGTGTAGCCGAGTGGGTTTGGGTCTAGCCGAGTGGGTTTGGGTATAGCCGAGTCGTTTGGGTCTAGCCGAGTGGGTTTGGGTCTAGCGGAGTGGGTTTGACTCTAGCCGAGTTGGTTTGGATCTACCCGAGTGGGTTTGGGTCTATCCGTGTGGGTTTGGTTCTAGCGGAGTGGGTTTGGGTCTAGCGGAGTGGGTTTGGGTCTAGCGGAGTGGGTTTGGGTCTAGCGGAGTGAGTTTTGGTCTAGCAGAGTGGGTTTGGGTCTAGCGGAATGGGTTTGGGTCTAGCTGAGTGGGCTTGCGCCTAGCGGAGTGGGTTTGGGTCTAGCGGACTGGGTTTGGGTCTAGCGGAGTGGGTTTGTGTCTAGCCGTGTGGGTTTGGGTCTAGCCAAGTGGGTTTGGGTCTAGCCGAGTGGGTTTGGGTCTAGCGGAGTGGGTTTGAGTCTAGCGGAGTGCGTTGGGGTCTAGCGGAGTGGGTTTGGGTCTACCGGAGTGGGTTTGGGTCTAGCCGAGTGGGTTTGTGTCTAGCCGAGTGGGTTTGTGTCTAGCCGAGTGGGTTTGGGTCTAGCCGAGTGGGTTTGGGTCTAGCCGAGTGGGTTTGGGTCTAGCCGAGTGGGTTTGGGTCTAGCCGAGTGTGTTTGGGTCTAGCCGAGTGGGTTTGGGTGTAGCTGAGTCGTTTGGGTCTAGCCGAGTGGGTTTGGGTCTAGCGGAGTGGGTTTGACTCTCGCCGAGTTGGTTTGGGTCTACCCGAGTGGGTTTGGGTCTATCCGTGTGGGTTTGGGTCTAGCCAAGTGGGTTTGGGTCTAGCGGAGTGGGTTAGAGTCTAGTGGAATGGTTTGGGTCTAGCGGAGTTGGTTTGGGTCTAGCCGAGTGGGTTTGGGTCTAGCCGAGTGGGTATGGGTCTAGCCGAGTGGGTATGGGTCTAGCCGAGTGGGTTTGGTTCTAGCCGAGTGGGTTTGTGTCTAGCCGAGCGGGTTTAGGTCTAGCCGAGCGGGTTTGGGTCTAGCCGAGTGGGTTTTGGTTTGGCCGAGTGGATTTGGGTCTAGCCGAGTGGGTTTGTGTCTAGCGGATTGGGTTTGGGTCTAGCCGAGCGGGTTTGGGTCTAGCCGAGTGGGTCTAGGTCTAGCCGAGTGGGTTTGGGTGCAGCCGAGTGGGTTTGGGTCTAGCCGAGTGGGTTTGGGTCTAGCGGAGTGGGTTTGGGTCTAGCCAAGTGGGTTTGGGTCTAGCCGAGTGGGTTTGGGTCTAGCGGAGTGGGTTAGAGTCTAGTGGAATGGTTTGGGTCTAGCGGAGTTGGTTTGGGTCTAGCCGAGTGGGTTTGGGTCTAGCCGAGTGGGTATGGGTCTAGCCGAGTGGGTATGGGTCTAGCCGAGTGGGTTTGGTTCTATCCGAGTGGGTTTGTGTCTAGCCGAGCGGGTTTAGGTCTAGCCGAGCGGGTTTGGGTCTAGCCGAGTGGGTTTTGGTCTGGCCGAGTGGATTTGGGTCTAGCCGAGTGGGTTTGTGTCTAGCGGATTGGGTTTGGGTCTAGCCGAGCGGGTTTGGGTTTAGCCGAGTGGGTCTAGGTCTAGACGAGTGGGTTTGGGTGTAGCCGAGTGGGTTTGGGTCTAGCCGAGTGGGTTTGGGTATAGCCGAGTGGGTATGGGTCTAGCCGAGTGGTTTTCGTTCTAGCGGAGTGGGTTTGGGTCTAGCGGAGTGGGTTTGGGTCTAGCGGAATGGGTTTGGGTCTAGCTGAGTGGGCTTGCGTCTTGCGGAGTGGGTTTGGGTCTAGCGGACTGGGTTTCGGTCTAGCGGAGTGGGTTTGTGTCTAGCCGTGTGGGTTTGCATCTAGCCAAGTGGGTTTGGGTCTAGCCGAGTGGGTTTGGGTCTAGCGGAGTGGGTTTGAGTCTAGCGGAGTGCGTTGGGGTCTAGCGGAGTGGGTTTGGGTCTACCGGAGTGGGTTTGGGTCTAGCCGAGTGGGTTTGTGTCTAGCCGAGTGGGTTTGTGTCTAGCCGAGTGGGTTTGGGTCTAGCCGAGTGGGTTTGGGTCTAGCCGAGTGGGTTTGGGTCTAGCCGAGTGGGTTTGGGTCTAGCCGAGTGTGTTTGGGTCTAGCCGAGTGGGTTTGGGTGTAGCCGAGTCGTTTGGGTCTAGCCGAGTGGGTTTGGGTCTAGCGGAGTGGGTTTGACTCTAGCCGAGTTGGTTTGGGTCTACCCGAGTGGGTTTGGGTCTATCCGTGTGGGTTTGGGTCTAGCCAAGTGGGTTTGGGTCTAGCCGAGTGGGTTTGGGTCTAGCGGAGTGGGTTAGAGTCTAGTGGAATGGTTTGGGTCTAGCGGAGTTGGTTTGGGTCTAGCCGAGTGGGTTTGGGTCTAGCCGAGTGGGTAAGGGTCTAGCCGAGTGGGTATGGGTCTAGCCGAGTGGGTTTGGTTCTAGCCGAGTGGGTTTGTGTGTAGCCGAGCGGGTTTAGGTCTAGCCGAGCGGGTTTGGGTCTAGCCGAGTGGGTTTTGGTCTAGCCGAGTTGGTTTGGGTCTAGCCGAGTGGATTGGGGTTCTGCCGAGTGGGTTTGGTTCTAGCCGAGTGGGTTTGGGTCTAGCCGAGTGGGTTTGGGTCTAGCCGAGTGGGTTTGGGCCTTGCCGAGTTGGTTTGGGTCTAGCCGAGTGGGTTTGGGTCTAGCCGAGTGGGTATGGGTCTAGCCGAGTGGGTTGGTTCTAGCAGAGTGGGTTTGGGTCTAGCGGTGTGGGGATGGGTCTAGCGGAGTGGGTTTGGGTCTAGCGGAGTGGGTTTTGGTCTAGCGGAGTGGGTTTGGGTCTAGCGGAGTGGGTTTGGGACTAGCGGAGTGGGTTTGGGTCTAGCGGAGTGGGTTTGGGTTTAGCCGAGTGGATTTGGGTCTAGCCGAGTGGGGTTGGGTCTAGCCGAGTGGGTTTGGGTCTAGCCGAGTGGGTTTAGGTCTTGCCGAGTGGCTTTGGGTCTGGCCGAGTGGGTTTTGGTCTAGCCGAGTGGGTTTGGGTCTAGCCGAGTGGATTGGGGTCTAGCCGAGTGGGTTTGGGTCTAGCCTAGTGGGTTTGGGTCTAGCCCAGTCGGTTTGGGTCTAGCCGAGTGTGTTTGGGCCTTGCCAAGTGGGTTTGGGCCTAGCCGAGTGGGTTTGGGTCTAGCCGAGTGGGTTTGGGTCTAGCGGAGTGGGTTTGGGTCTAGCCGAGTGGATTTGGGCCTAGCCGAGTGGGGTTGGGTTTAGCCGAGTGGGTTTGGGTCTAGCGGAGTGGGTTTGGGTCTAGCGGAGTGGGTTTGAGTCTAGCGGAATGGTTTGGGTCTAGCGGAGTTGGTTCACGTCTAGCCGAGTGGGTTTGGGTCTAGCCGAGTGGGTATGGGTCTAGCCGAGTGGGTATGGGTCTAGCCGAGTGGTTTTGGTTCTAGCGGAGTGGGTTTGGGTCTAGCGGAGTGGGTTTGGGTCTAGCGGAGTGGGTTTGGGTCTAGCGGAGTGAGTTTTGGTCTAGCAGAGTGGGTTTGGGTCTAGCGGAATGGGTTTGGGTCTAGCTGAGTGGGCTTGCGTCTTGCGGAGTGGGTTTGGGTCTAGCGGACTGGGTTTGGGTCTAGCGGAGTGGGTTTGTGTCTAGCCGTGTGGGTTTGGGTCTAGCCAAGTGGGTTTGGGTCTAGCCGAGTGGGTTTGGGTCTAGCGGAGTGGGTTTGAGTCTAGCGGAGTGTGTTGGGGTCTAGCGGAGTGGGTTTGGGTCTACCGGAGTGGGCTTGGGTCTAGCCGAGTGGGTTTGTGTCTAGCCGAGTGGGTTTGTGTCTAGCCGAGTGGGTTTGGGTCTAGCCGAGTGGGTTTGGTTCTAGCCGAGTGGGTTTGTGTGTAGCCGAGCGGGTTTAGGTCTAGCCGAGCGGGTTTGGGTCTAGCCGAGTGGGTTTTGGTCTAGCCGAGTTGGTTTGGGTCTAGCCGAGTGGATTGGGGTCTAGCCGAGTGGGTTTGGGTCTAGCCGAGTGGGTTTGGGTCTAGCCGAGTGGGTTTGGGTCTAGCCGAGTGGGTTTGGGCCTTGCCGAGTTGGTTTGGGTCTAGCCGAGTGGGTTTGGGTCTAGCCGAGTGGGTATGGGTCTAGCCGAGTGGGTTGGTTCTAGCAGAGTGGGTTTGGGTCTAGCGGTGTGGGGATGGGTCTAGCGGAGTGGGTTTGGGTCTAGCGGAGTGGGTTTTGGTCTAGCGGAGTGGGTTTGGGTCTAGCGGAGTGGGTTTGGGACTAGCGGAGTGGGTTTGGGTCTAGCGGAGTGGGTTTGGGTTTAGCCGAGTGGATTTGGGTCTAGCCGAGTGGGGTTGGGTCTAGCCGAGTGGGTTTGGGTCTAGCCGAGTGGGTTTAGGTCTTGCCGAGTGGCTTTGGGTCTGGCCGAGTGGGTTTTGGTCTAGCCGAGTGGGTTTGGGTCTAGCCGAGTGGATTGGGGTCTAGCCGAGTGGGTTTGGGTCTAGCCTAGTGGGTTTGGGTCTAGCCCAGTCGGTTTGGGTCTAGCCGAGTGTGTTTGGGCCTTGCCAAGTGGGTTTGGGCCCAGCCGAGTGGGTTTGGGTCTAGCCGAGTGGGTTTGGGTCTAGCGGAGTGGGTTTGGGTCTAGCCGAGTGGATTTGGGCCTAGCCGAGTGGGGTTGGGTTTAGCCGAGTGGGTTTGGGTCTAGCGGAGTGGGTTTGGGTCTAGCGGAGTGGGTTTGAGTCTAGCGGAATGGTTTGGGTCTAGCGGAGTTGGTTCGGGTCTAGCCGAGTGGGTTTGGGTCTAGCCGAGTGGGTATGGGTCTAGCCGAGTGGGTTTGGGTCTAGCGGAGTGGGTTTGGGTCTAGCGGAGTGGGGTTGGGTGTAGCGGAGTGGGTTTGGGTCTAGCGGAGTGGGTTTTGGTCTAGCGGAGTGGGTTTGGGTCTAGCGGAGTGGGTTTGGGTCTAGCGGAGTGGGTTTGGGTCTAGCGGAGTGGGTTTCGGTCTAGCTGAGTGGATTTGGGTCTAGCCAAGTGGGGTTGGGTCTAGCCGAGTGGGTTTGGGTCTAGCCGAGTGGGTTTGGGTCCAGCCGAGTGGGTTTGGGTCTAGCCGATTGGGTTTGGGTCTAGCCGAGTGGGTTTGGGGCTAGCCGAGTGGGTTTGGGTCTAGTTGAGTGGGTTTGGGTCTAGCCGAGTGGGTTTGGGTCTAGCGGAGTGGGTTTGGGTCTAGCCGAGTGGGTTTGGGTCTAGCCGAGTGAGTTTGGGCCTAGCCGAGTGGGTTTGGGTCTAGGCGAAGGGGCTTGGGTCTAGCCGAGTGGGTTTGGGTCCAGCCGAGTGGGTTTGGGTCTGGCCGAGTGGGTTTGGGTCTAGCCGAGTGGGTTTGTGTCTAGCGGATTGGGTTTGGGTCTAGCCGAGCGGGTTTGGGTCTAGCCGAGTGGGTCTAGGTCTAGCCGAGTGGGTTTGGGTGTAGCCGAGTGGGTTTGGGTCTAGCCGAGTGGGTTTGGGTATAGCCGAGTGGGTATGGGTCTAGCCGAGTGGTTTTGGTTCTAGCGGAGTGGGTTTGGGTCTAGCGGAGTGGGTTTGGGTCTAGCGGAGTGGGTTTGGGTCTAGCGGAGTGAGTTTGGTCTAGCAGAGTGGGTTTGGGTCTAGCGGAATGGGTTTGGGTCTAGCTGAGTGGGCTTGCGTCTTGCGGAGTGGGTTTGGGTCTAGCGGACTGGGTTTGGGTCTAGCGGAGTGGGTTTGTGTCTAGCCGTGTGGGTTTGTGTCTAGCCAAGTGGGTTTGAGTCTAGCCGAGTGGGTTTGGGTCTAGCGGAGTGGGTTTGAGTCTAGCCGAGTGGATTTGGGTCTACCCGAGTGGGTTTGGGGCTAGCCGAGTGGGTTTGGGTCTAGCCGAGTGGGTTTGGGTCTAGCCGAGTGGGTTTGTGTCTAGCCGAGTGGGTTTGGGTCTAGTGGAGTGGGTTTGGGTCTAGCCGAGTGGGTTTGGGTCTAGCGGAGTGGGTTTGGGTCTAGCGGAGTGGGTTTGGGTCTAGCGGAGTGGGGTTGGTTCTAGCGGAGTGGGGTTGGGTCTAGCCGAGTGGGTTTGAGTCTAGCCGAGTGGGTTTGGGTCTAGCCGAGTGGGTTTGGATCTAGCCGAGTGGGTTTGGGCCTAGCGGAGTGGGTTTGGGTGTAGCCGAGTGGGTTTGGGTCTAGCCGAGTGGGTTTGGGTCTAGCCGAGTGGGTTTGGGTCTAGCCGAGTGGGTTTGGGTCTAGCCGAGTGGGTTTGGGTCTAGCGGAGTGGGTTTGGGTCTAGCCGAGTGAGTTTGGGTCTAGCCGAGTGGGTTTGGGTCTAGCGGAGTGGGTTTGGGTCTAGCCGAGTGAGTTTGGGTCTAGCCGAGTGCGTTTGGGTCTAGCCTAGTGGGTTTCGGTCTAGCCGTGTGGGTTTGGGTCTAGCGGAGTGGGTTTGGTTGTAGCGGAGTGGGTTTGCATCTAGCGGAGTGGGTTTGGGTCTAGCGGAGTGTGTTTGGGTCTAGCCGAATGGGTTTGGGTCTAGCCGAGTGGGTTTGGGTGTAGCGGAGTGGGTTTGGGTCTAGCCGAGTGGGTATGGGTCTAGCCGAGTGGGTTGGTTCTAGCAGAGTGGGTTTGGGTCTAGCGGTGTGGGGATGGGTCTAGCGGAGTGGGTTTGGGTCTAGCGGAGTGGGTTTTGGTCTAGCGGAGTGGGTTTGGGTCTAGCGGAGTGGGTTTGGGACTAGCGGAGTGGGTTTGGGTCTAGCGGAGTGGGTTTGGGTTTAGCCGAGTGGATTTGGGTCTAGCCGAGTGGGGTTGGGTCTAGCCGAGTGGGTTTGGGTCTAGCCGAGTGGGTTTAGGTCTTGCCGAGTGGCTTTGGGTCTGGCCGAGTGGGTTTTGGTCTAGCCGAGTGGGTTTGGGTCTAGCCGAGTGGATTGGGGTCTAGCCGAGTGGGTTTGGGTCTAGCCTAGTGGGTTTGGGTCTAGCCCAGTCGGTTTGGGTCTAGCCGAGTGTGTTTGGGCCTTGCCAAGTGGGTTTGGGCCTAGCCGAGTGGGTTTGGGTCTAGCCGAGTGGGTTTGGGTCTAGCGGAGTGGGTTTGGGTCTAGCCGAGTGGATTTGGGCCTAGCCGAGTGGGGTTGGGTTTAGCCGAGTGGGTTTGGGTCTAGCGGAGTGGGTTTGGGTCTAGCGGAGTGGGTTTGAGTCTAGCGGAATGGTTTGGGTCTAGCGGAGTTGGTTCACGTCTAGCCGAGTGGGTTTGGGTCTAGCCGAGTGGGTATGGGTCTAGCCGAGTGGGTATGGGTCTAGCCGAGTGGTTTTGGTTCTAGCGGAGTGGGTTTGGGTCTAGCGGAGTGGGTTTGGGTCTAGCGGAGTGGGTTTGGGTCTAGCGGAGTGAGTTTTGGTCTAGCAGAGTGGGTTTGGGTCTAGCGGAATGGGTTTGGGTCTAGCTGAGTGGGCTTGCGTCTTGCGGAGTGGGTTTGGGTCTAGCGGACTGGGTTTGGGTCTAGCGGAGTGGGTTTGTGTCTAGCCGTGTGGGTTTGGGTCTAGCCAAGTGGGTTTGGGTCTAGCCGAGTGGGTTTGGGTCTAGCGGAGTGGGTTTGAGTCTAGCGGAGTGTGTTGGGGTCTAGCGGAGTGGGTTTGGGTCTACCGGAGTGGGCTTGGGTCTAGCCGAGTGGGTTTGTGTCTAGCCGAGTGGGTTTGTGTCTAGCCGAGTGGGTTTGGGTCTAGCCGAGTGGGTTTGGGTCTAGCCGAGTGGGTTTGGGTCTAGCCGAGTGGGTTTGGGTCTAGCCGAGTGTGTTTGGGTCTAGCCGAGTGGGTTTGGGTGTAGCCGAGTCGTTTGGGTCTAGCCGAGTGGGTTTGGGTCTAGCGGAGTGGGTTTGACTCTAGCCGAGTTGGTTTGGGTCTACCCGAGTGGGTTTGGGTCTATCCGTGTGGGTTTGGGTCCAGCCAAGTGGGTTTGGGTCTAGCCGAGTGGGTTTGGGTCTAGCGGAGTGGGTTAGAGTCTAGTGGAATGGTTTGGGTCTAGCGGAGTTGGTTTGGGTCTAGCCGAGTGGGTTTGGGTCTAGCCGAGTGGGTAAGGGTCTAGCCGAGTGGGTATGGGTCTAGCCGAGTGGGTTTGGTTCTAGCCGAGTGGGTTTGTGTGTAGCCGAGCGGGTTTAGGTCTAGCCGAGCGGGTTTGGGTCTAGCCGAGTGGGTTTTGGTCTAGCCGAGTTGGTTTGGGTCTAGCCGAGTGGATTGGGGTCTAGCCGAGTGGGTTTGGGTCTAGCCGAGTGGGTTTGGGTCTAGCCGAGTGGGTTTGGGTCTAGCCGAGTGGGTTTGGGCCTTGCCGAGTTGGTTTGGGTCTAGCCGAGTGGGTTTGGGTCTAGCCGAGTGGGTATGGGTCTAGCCGAGTGGGTTGGTTCTAGCAGAGTGGGTTTGGGTCTAGCGGTGTGGGGATGGGTCTAGCGGAGTGGGTTTGGGTCTAGCGGAGTGGGTTTTGGTCTAGCGGAGTGGGTTTGGGTCTAGCGGAGTGGGTTTGGGACTAGCGGAGTGGGTTTGGGTCTAGCGGAGTGGGTTTGGGTTTAGCCGAGTGGATTTGGGTCTAGCCGAGTGGGGTTGGGTCTAGCCGAGTGGGTTTGGGTCTAGCCGAGTGGGTTTAGGTCTTGCCGAGTGGCTTTGGGTCTGGCCGAGTGGGTTTTGGTCTAGCCGAGTGGGTTTGGGTCTAGCCGAGTGGATTGGGGTCTAGCCGAGTGGGTTTGGGTCTAGCCTAGTGGGTTTGGGTCTAGCCCAGTCGGTTTGGGTCTAGCCGAGTGTGTTTGGGCCTTGCCAAGTGGGTTTGGGCCCAGCCGAGTGGGTTTGGGTCTAGCCGAGTGGGTTTGGGTCTAGCGGAGTGGGTTTGGGTCTAGCCGAGTGGATTTGGGCCTAGCCGAGTGGGGTTGGGTTTAGCCGAGTGGGTTTGGGTCTAGCGGAGTGGGTTTGGGTCTAGCGGAGTGGGTTTGAGTCTAGCGGAATGGTTTGGGTCTAGCGGAGTTGGTTCGGGTCTAGCCGAGTGGGTTTGGGTCTAGCCGAGTGGGTATGGGTCTAGCCGAGTGGGTTTGGGTCTAGCGGAGTGGGTTTGGGTCTAGCGGAGTGGGGTTGGGTGTAGCGGAGTGGGTTTGGGTCTAGCGGAGTGGGTTTTGGTCTAGCGGAGTGGGTTTGGGTCTAGCGGAGTGGGTTTGGGTCTAGCGGAGTGGGTTTGGGTCTAGCGGAGTGGGTTTCGGTCTAGCTGAGTGGATTTGGGTCTAGCCAAGTGGGGTTGGGTCTAGCCGAGTGGGTTTGGGTCTAGCCGAGTGGGTTTGGGTCCAGCCGAGTGGGTTTGGGTCTAGCCGATTGGGTTTGGGTCTAGCCGAGTGGGTTTGGGGCTAGCCGAGTGGGTTTGGGTCTAGTTGAGTGGGTTTGGGTCTAGCCGAGTGGGTTTGGGTCTAGCGGAGTGGGTTTGGGTCTAGCCGAGTGGGTTTGGGTCTAGCCGAGTGAGTTTGGGCCTAGCCGAGTGGGTTTGGGTCTAGGCGAAGGGGCTTGGGTCTAGCCGAGTGGGTTTGGGTCCAGCCGAGTGGCTTTGGGTCTGGCCGAGTGGGTTTGGGTCTAGCCGAGTGGGTTTGTGTCTAGCGGATTGGGTTTGGGTCTAGCCGAGCGGGTTTGGGTCTAGCCGAGTGGGTCTAGGTCTAGCCGAGTGGGTTTGGGTGTAGCCGAGTGGGTTTGGGTCTAGCCGAGTGGGTTTGGGTATAGCCGAGTGGGTATGGGTCTAGCCGAGTGGTTTTGGTTCTAGCGGAGTGGGTTTGGGTCTAGCGGAGTGGGTTTGGGTCTAGCGGAGTGGGTTTGGGTCTAGCGGAGTGAGTTTGGTCTAGCAGAGTGGGTTTGGGTCTAGCGGAATGGGTTTGGGTCTAGCTGAGTGGGCTTGCGTCTTGCGGAGTGGGTTTGGGTCTAGCGGACTGGGTTTGGGTCTAGCGGAGTGGGTTTGTGTCTAGCCGTGTGGGTTTGTGTCTAGCCAAGTGGGTTTGAGTCTAGCCGAGTGGGTTTGGGTCTAGCGGAGTGGGTTTGAGTCTAGCCGAGTGGATTTGGGTCTACCCGAGTGGGTTTGGGGCTAGCCGAGTGGGTTTGGGTCTAGCCGAGTGGGTTTGGGTCTAGCCGAGTGGGTTTGTGTCTAGCCGAGTGGGTTTGGGTCTAGTGGAGTGGGTTTGGGTCTAGCCGAGTGGGTTTGGGTCTAGCGGAGTGGGTTTGGGTCTAGCGGAGTGGGTTTGGGTCTAGCGGAGTGGGGTTGGTTCTAGCGGAGTGGGGTTGGGTCTAGCCGAGTGGGTTTGAGTCTAGCCGAGTGGGTTTGGGTCTAGCCGAGTGGGTTTGGATCTAGCCGAGTGGGTTTGGGCCTAGCGGAGTGGGTTTGGGTGTAGCCGAGTGGGTTTGGGTCTAGCCGAGTGGGTTTGGGTCTAGCCGAGTGGGTTTGGGTCTAGCCGAGTGGGTTTGGGTCTAGCCGAGTGGGTTTGGGTCTAGCAGAGTGGGTTTGGGTCTAGCCGAGTGAGTTTGGGTCTAGCCGAGTGGGTTTGGGTCTAGCGGAGTGGGTTTGGGTCTAGCCGAGTGAGTTTGGGTCTAGCCGAGTGCGTTTGGGTCTAGCCTAGTGGGTTTCGGTCTAGCCGTGTGGGTTTGGGTCTAGCGGAGTGGGTTTGGTTGTAGCGGAGTGGGTTTGCATCTAGCGGAGTGGGTTTGGGTCTAGCGGAGTGTGTTTGGGTCTAGCCGAATGGGTTTGGGTCTAGCCGAGTGGGTTTGGGTGTAGCGGAGTGGATTTGGGTCTAGTGGAGTGGGTTTGGGTCTAGCCGAGTGGATTTGGGTCTACCCGAGTGGGTTTGGGTCTAGCCGAGTGGGTTTGGGTCTAGCCGAGTGGGTTTGGGTCTAGCCGAGTGGGTTTGGGTCTGGCCGAGTGCGTTTGGGTCTAGCGGAGTGGGTTTGGGTCCAGTGGAGTGGGTTTGGGTCTAGCCGAGTGGGTTTGGGTATAGCGGAGTGGGTTTGCGTCTAGCGGAGTGGGTTTGGGTCTAGCGGAGTGTGTTTGGGTCTAGCCGAATGGGTTTGGGCCTAGCCGAGTGGGTTTGGGTCTAGCCGAGTGGGTTTGGGCCTTGCCGAGTTGGTTTGGGTCTAGCCGAGTGGGTTTGGGTCTAGCCGAGTGGGTATGGGTCTAGCCGAGTGGGTTGGTTCTAGCAGAGTGGGTTTGGGTCTAGCGGTGTGGGGATGGGTCTAGCGGAGTGGGTTTGGGTCTAGCGGAGTGGGTTTTGGTCTAGCGGAGTGGGTTTGGGTCTAGCGGAGTGGGTTTGGGACTAGCGGAGTGGGTTTGGGTCTAGCGGAGTGGGTTTGGGTTTAGCCGAGTGGATTTGGGTCTAGCCGAGTGGGGTTGGGTCTAGCCGAGTGGGTTTGGGTCTAGCCGAGTGGGTTTAGGTCTTGCCGAGTGGCTTTGGGTCTGGCCGAGTGGGTTTTGGTCTAGCCGAGTGGGTTTGGGTCTAGCCGAGTGGATTGGGGTCTAGCCGAGTGGGTTTGGGTCTAGCCTAGTGGGTTTGGGTCTAGCCCAGTCGGTTTGGGTCTAGCCGAGTGTGTTTGGGCCTTGCCAAGTGGGTTTGGGCCCAGCCGAGTGGGTTTGGGTCTAGCCGAGTGGGTTTGGGTCTAGCGGAGTGGGTTTGGGTCTAGCCGAGTGGATTTGGGCCTAGCCGAGTGGGGTTGGGTTTAGCCGAGTGGGTTTGGGTCTAGCGGAGTGGGTTTGGGTCTAGCGGAGTGGGTTTGAGTCTAGCGGAATGGTTTGGGTCTAGCGGAGTTGGTTCGGGTCTAGCCGAGTGGGTTTGGGTCTAGCCGAGTGGGTATGGGTCTAGCCGAGTGGGTTTGGGTCTAGCGGAGTGGGTTTGGGTCTAGCGGAGTGGGGTTGGGTGTAGCGGAGTGGGTTTGGGTCTAGCGGAGTGGGTTTTGGTCTAGCGGAGTGGGTTTGGGTCTAGCGGAGTGGGTTTGGGTCTAGCGGAGTGGGTTTGGGTCTAGCGGAGTGGGTTTCGGTCTAGCTGAGTGGATTTGGGTCTAGCCAAGTGGGGTTGGGTCTAGCCGAGTGGGTTTGGGTCTAGCCGAGTGGGTTTGGGTCCAGCCGAGTGGGTTTGGGTCTAGCCGATTGGGTTTGGGTCTAGCCGAGTGGGTTTGGGGCTAGCCGAGTGGGTTTGGGTCTAGTTGAGTGGGTTTGGGTCTAGCCGAGTGGGTTTGGGTCTAGCGGAGTGGGTTTGGGTCTAGCCGAGTGGGTTTGGGTCTAGCCGAGTGAGTTTGGGCCTAGCCGAGTGGGTTTGGGTCTAGGCGAAGGGGCTTGGGTCTAGCCGAGTGGGTTTGGGTCCAGCCGAGTGGGTTTGGGTCTGGCCGAGTGGGTTTGGGTCTAGCCGAGTGGGTTTGTGTCTAGCGGATTGGGTTTGGGTCTAGCCGAGCGGGTTTGGGTCTAGCCGAGTGGGTCTAGGTCTAGCCGAGTGGGTTTGGGTGTAGCCGAGTGGGTTTGGGTCTAGCCGAGTGGGTTTGGGTATAGCCGAGTGGGTATGGGTCTAGCCGAGTGGTTTTGGTTCTAGCGGAGTGGGTTTGGGTCTAGCGGAGTGGGTTTGGGTCTAGCGGAGTGGGTTTGGGTCTAGCGGAGTGAGTTTGGTCTAGCAGAGTGGGTTTGGGTCTAGCGGAATGGGTTTGGGTCTAGCTGAGTGGGCTTGCGTCTTGCGGAGTGGGTTTGGGTCTAGCGGACTGGGTTTGGGTCTAGCGGAGTGGGTTTGTGTCTAGCCGTGTGGGTTTGTGTCTAGCCAAGTGGGTTTGAGTCTAGCCGAGTGGGTTTGGGTCTAGCGGAGTGGGTTTGAGTCTAGCCGAGTGGATTTGGGTCTACCCGAGTGGGTTTGGGGCTAGCCGAGTGGGTTTGGGTCTAGCCGAGTGGGTTTGGGTCTAGCCGAGTGGGTTTGTGTCTAGCCGAGTGGGTTTGGGTCTAGTGGAGTGGGTTTGGGTCTAGCCGAGTGGGTTTGGGTCTAGCGGAGTGGGTTTGGGTCTAGCGGAGTGGGTTTGGGTCTAGCGGAGTGGGGTTGGTTCTAGCGGAGTGGGGTTGGGTCTAGCCGAGTGGGTTTGAGTCTAGCCGAGTGGGTTTGGGTCTAGCCGAGTGGGTTTGGATCTAGCCGAGTGGGTTTGGGCCTAGCGGAGTGGGTTTGGGTGTAGCCGAGTGGGTTTGGGTCTAGCCGAGTGGGTTTGGGTCTAGCCGAGTGGGTTTGGGTCTAGCCGAGTGGGTTTGGGTCTAGCCGAGTGGGTTTGGGTCTAGCGGAGTGGGTTTGGGTCTAGCCGAGTGAGTTTGGGTCTAGCCGAGTGGGTTTGGGTCTAGCGGAGTGGGTTTGGGTCTAGCCGAGTGAGTTTGGGTCTAGCCGAGTGCGTTTGGGTCTAGCCTAGTGGGTTTCGGTCTAGCCGTGTGGGTTTGGGTCTAGCGGAGTGGGTTTGGTTGTAGCGGAGTGGGTTTGGGTCTAGCGGAGTGTGTTTGGGTCTAGCCGAATGGGTTTGGGTCTAGCCGAGTGGGTTTGGGTGTAGCGGAGTGGATTTGGGTCTAGTGGAGTGGGTTTGGGTCTAGCCGAGTGGATTTGGGTCTACCCGAGTGGGTTTGGGTCTAGCCGAGTGGGTTTGGGTCTAGCCGAGTGGGTTTGGGTCTAGCCGAGTGGGTTTGGGTCTGGCCGAGTGCGTTTGGGTCTAGCGGAGTGGGTTTGGGTCCAGTGGAGTGGGTTTGGGTCTAGCCGAGTGGGTTTGGGTATAGCGGAGTGGGTTTGCGTCTAGCGGAGTGGGTTTGGGTCTAGCGGAGTGTGTTTGGGTCTAGCCGAATGGGTTTGGGTCTAGCCGAATGGGTTTGGGTGCAGCGGAGTGGATTTGGGTCTAGCGGCGTGGGTTTGTGTCTAGCCGAGTGGGTTTGGGTCTAGCTGAGTGGGTTTGGGTCTAGCCGAGTGGGTTTGGATCTAGCCGAGTGGGTTTGGGTCTAGCCGAGTGGGTTTGGGTCTAGCCGAGTGGGTTTGAGTCTAGCCGAGTGGATTTGGGTCTACCCGAGTGGGTTTGGGGCTAGCCGAGTGGGTTTGGGTCTAGCCGAGTGGGTTTGGGTCTAGCCGAGTGGGTTTGTGTCTAGCCGAGTGGGTTTGGGTCTAGCGGAGTGGGTTTGGGTCTAGCCGAGTGAGTTTGGGTCTAGCCGAGTGGGTTTGGGTCTAGCCTAGTGGGTTTGGGTCTAGCGGAGTGGGTTTGGGTCTAGCCGAGTGAGTTTGGGTCTAGCCGAGTGCGTTTGGGTCTAGCCTAGTGGGTTTCGGTCTAGCCGTGTGGGTTTGGGTCTAGCGGAGTGGGTTTGGTTCTAGCGGAGTGGGTTTGTATCTAGCGGAGTGGGTTTGGGTCTAGCGGAGTGTGTTTGGGTCTAGCCGAATGGGTTTGGGCCTAGCCGAGTGGGTTTGGGTGTAGCGGAGTGGATTTGGGTCTAGCGGAGTGGGTTTGGGTCTAGCCGAGTGGGTTTGGGTCTAGCCGAGTGGGTTTGGGTCTAGCCGAGTGGGTTTGGGTCTAGCCGAGTGGGTTTGGGTCTACCCGAGTGGATTTGGGTCTACCCGAGTGGGTTTGGGTCTAGCCGAGTGGGTTTGGGTCTAGCCGAGTGGGTTTGGGTCTAGCCGAGTGGGTTTGGGTCTAGCGGAGTGGGTTTGGGTCTAGCGGAGTGGGTTTGGGTCTAGCGGAGTGGGTTTGGGTCTAGCGGAGTGGGTTTGGGTCTAGCGGAGTGGGTTTGGGTCTAGCTGAGTGGGTTTGGGTCTAGCCGAGTGGGTTTGGGTCTAGGCGAGTGGGTTTGGGTCTAGCCGAATGGGTTTGGGTCTAGCCGAGTGGGTTTGGGTCTAGCCGAGTGGGTTTGGGACTAGCCGAGTGGGTTTGGCTCTAGCGGAGTGGGTTTGGGTCTAGCGGAGTGGGTTTGGGTCTAGCGGAGTGGGTTTGGGCCTAGCAGCGTGGGTTTGGGTCTAGCCGAGAGGGTTTGGGTCTAGCCGAGTGCGTTTGGGTCTAGCCGAGTGGGTTTGGGTCTAGCCAAGTGGGTTTGGGTCTAGCCGAGTGGGTTTGGGCCTAGCGGAGTGGGTTTGGGTGTAGCCGTGTGGGTTTGGGTCTAGCCGAGTGGGTTTGGGTCGAGCCGAGTGGGTTTGGGTCTAGCCGCGTGGGTTTGGGTCTAGCCGAGTGGGTAATTGTCTAGTCGAGTCGGTTTGGGTCGAGCCGAGAATGTTTGGGTCTTGCCGAGTAGGTTTGGGTCTAGCCAAGTGGGTTTGGGTCTAGCCGAGTGGGTTTGGGTCTCGCCGAGTGGGTTTGGGTCTAGCCGAGTGGGTTTGGGTCTAGCGGAGTGGGTTTGGGTCTAGCCGAGTGGGTTTGGGTCTAGCTGAGTGGGTTTGGGTCTAGCCGAGTGGGTTTGGGGCTAGCCGAGTGGGTTTGGGTCTAGCCGAGTGGGTTTGGGACTAGCCGAGTGGGTTTGTGTCTAGCCGAGTGGGTTTGGGTCTAGTGGAGTGGGTTTGGGTCTAGCCGAGTGGGTTTGGGTCTAGCGGAGTGGGTTTGGGTCTAGCGGAGTGGGTTTGGGTCTAGCGGAGTGGGGTTGGTTCTAGCGGAGTGGGGTTGGGTCTAGCCGAGTGGGTTTGAGTCTAGCCGAGTGGGTTTGGGTCTAGCCGAGGGGGTTTGGATCTAGCCGAGTGGGTTTGGGCCTAGCGGAGTGGGTTTGGGTGTAGCCGAGTGGGTTTGGGTCTAGCCGAGTGGGTTTGGGTCTAGCCGAGTGGGTTTGGGTCTAGCCGAGTGGGTTTGGGTCTAGCCAAGTGGGTTTGGGTCTAGCGGAGTGGGTTTGGGTCTAGCCGAGTGAGTTTGGGTCTAGCCGAGTGCGTTTGGGTCTAGCCTAGTGGGTTTGGGTCTAGCCGAGTGGGTTTGGGTCTAGCCGAGTGGGTTTGGGACTAGCCGAGTGGGTTTGGCTCTAGCGGAGTGGGTTTGGGTCTAGCGGAGTGGGTTTGGGTCTAGCGGAGTGGGTTTGGGCCTAGCAGCGTGGGTTTGGGTCTAGCCGAGAGGGTTTGGGTCTAGCCGAGTGCGTTTGGGTCTAGCCGAGTGGGTTTGGGTCTAGCCAAGTGGGTTTGGGTCTAGCCGAGTGGGTTTGGGCCTAGCGGAGTGGGTTTGGGTGTAGCCGTGTGGGTTTGGGTCTAGCCGAGTGGGTTTGGGTCGAGCCGAGTGGGTTTGGGTCTAGCCGCGTGGGTTTGGGTCTAGCCGAGTGGGTAATTGTCTAGTCGAGTCGGTTTGGGTCGAGCCGAGAATGTTTGGGTCTTGCCGAGTAGGTTTGGGTCTAGCCAAGTGGGTTTGGGTCTAGCCGAGTGGGTTTGGGTCTCGCCGAGTGGGTTTGGGTCTAGCCGAGTGGGTTTGGGTCTAGCGGAGTGGGTTTGGGTCTAGCCGAGTGGGTTTGGGTCTAGCTGAGTGGGTTTGGGTCTAGCCGAATGGGTTTGGGTCTAGCCGAGTGCGTTTGGGTCTAGCCTAGTGGGTTTCGGTCTAGCCGTGTGTGTTTGGGTCTAGCGGAGTGGGTTTGGGTATAGCGGAGTGGGTTTGCGTCTAGCGGAGTGGGTTTGGGTCTAGCGGAGTGTGTTTGGGTCTAGCCGAATGGGTTTGGGTCTAGCCGAGTGGGTTTGGGTGTAGCGGAGTGGATTTGGGTCTAGCGGAGTGGGTTTGTGTCTAGCCGAGTGGGTTTGGGTCTACCTGAGTGGGTTTGGGTCTAGCCGAGTGGGTTTGGATCTAGCCGAGTGGGTTTGGGTCTAGCCGAGTGGGTTTGGGTCTAGCCGAGTGGGTTTGAGTCTAGCCGAGTGGATTTGGGTCTACCCGAGTGGGTTTGGGGCTAGCCGAGTGGGTTTGGGTCTAGCCGAGTGGGTTTGGGTCTAGCCGAGTGGGTTTGTGTCTAGCCGAGTGGGTTTGGGTCTAGTGGAGTGGGTTTGGGTCTAGCCGAGTGGGTTTGGGTCTAGCGGAGTGGGTTTGGGTCTAGCGGAGTGGGTTTGGGTCTAGCGGAGTGGGGTTGGTTCTAGCGGAGTGGGGTTGGGTCTAGCCGAGTGGGTTTGAGTCTAGCCGAGTGTGTTTGGGTCTAGCCGAGTGGGTTTGGATCTAGCCGAGTGGGTTTGGGCCTAGCGGAGTGGGTTTGGGTGTAGCCGAGTGGGTTTGGGTCTAGCCGAGTGGGTTTGGGTCTAGCCGAGTGGGTTTGGGTCTAGCCGAGTGGGTTTGGGTCTAGCCAAGTGGGTTTGGGTCTAGCGGAGTGGGTTTGGGTCTAGCCGAGTGAGTTTGGGTCTAGCCGAGTGCGTTTGGGTCTAGCCTAGTGGGTTTTGGTCTAGCCGTGTGGGTTTGGGTCTAGCGGAGTGGGTTTGGTTGTAGCGGAGTGGGTTTGCATCGAGCGGAGTGGGTTTGGGTCTAGCGGAGTGTGTTTGGGTCTAGCCGAATGGGTTTGGGTCTAGCCGAGTGGGTTTGGGACTAGCCGAGTGGGTTTGGCTCTAGCGGAGTGGGTTTGGGTCTAGCGGAGTGGGTATGGGTCTAGCGGAGTGGGTTTGGGCCTAGCAGAGTGGGTTTGGGTCTAGCCGAGAGGGTTTG
Organism: Raja brachyura; assembly: GCA_963514005.1. Next base: position 5,778,510 of record OY740819.1, on the reverse strand, counting down.
GGTCTAGCCGAGTGCGTTTGGGTCTAGCCGAGTGGGTTTGGGTCTAGCCAAGTGGGTTTGGGTCTAGCCGAGTGGGTTTGGGCCTAGCGGAGTGGGTTTGGGTGTAGCCGTGTGGGTTTGGGTCTAGCCGAGTGGGTTTGGGTCGAGCCGAGTGGGTTTGGGTCTAGCCGCGTGGGTTTGGGTCTAGCCGAGTGGGTAATTGTCTAGTCGAGTCGGTTTGGGTCGAGCCGAGTGGGTTTGGGTCTTACCGAGTAGGTTTGGGTCTAGCCAAGTGGGTTGGGTCTAGCCGAGTGGGTTTGGGTCTAGCGGAGTGGGTTTGGGTCTAGCTGAGTGGGTTTGGGTCTAGCCGAGTGCGTTTGGGTCTAGCCCAGTGGGTTTCGGTCTAGCCGTGTGGGTTTGGGTCTAGCGGAGTGGGTTTGGGTATAGCGGAGTGGGTTTGCGTCTAGCGGAGTGGGTTTGGGTCTAGCGGAGTGTGTTTGGGTCTAGCCGAATGGGTTTGGGTCTAGCTGAGTGGGTTTGGGTGTAGCGGAGTGGATTTGGGTCTAGCGGAGTGGGTTTGTGTCTAGCCGAGTGGGTTTGGGTCTCGCTGAGTGGGTTTGGGTCTAGCCGAGTGGGTTTGGATCTAGCCGAGTGGGTTTAGGTCTAGCCGAGTGGGTTTGGGTCTAGCCGAGTGGGTTTGCGTCTAGCCGAGTGGATTTGGGTCTACCCGAGTGGGTTTGGGGCTAGCCGAGTGGGTTTGGGTCTAGCCGAGTGGGTTTGGGTCTAGCCGAGTGGGTTTGTGTCTAGCCGAGTGGGTTTGGGTCTAGTGGAGTGGGTTTGCGTCTAGCCGAGTGGGTTTGGGTCTAGCGGAGTGGGTTTGGGTCTAGCGGAGTGGGTTTGGGTCTAGCGGAGTGGGTTTGGTTCTAGCGGAGTGGGGTTGGGTCTAGCCGAGTGGGTTTGAGTCTAGCCGAGTGGGTTTGGGTCTAGCCGAGTGGGTTTTGGTCTAGACGAGTGGGTTTGGGCCTAGCGGAGTGGGTTTGGGTGTAGCGGAGTGGGTTTGGGTGTAGCCGAGTGGGTTTGGGTCTAGCCGAGTGGGTTTGGGTCTAGCCGAGTGGGTTTGGGTCTAGCCAAGTGGGTTTGGGTCTAGCGGAGTGGGTTTGGGTCTAGCCGAGTGAGTTTGGGTCTAGCCGAGTGCGTTTGGGTCTAGCCTAGTGGGTTTCGGTCTAGCCGTGTGGGTTTGGGTCTAGCGGAGTGGGTTTCGTTGTAGCGGAGTGGGTTTGCATCTAGCGGAGTGGGTTTGGGTCTAGCGGAGTGTGTTTGGGCCTAGCCGAATGGGTTTGGGCCTAGCCGAGTGGGTTTGGGTGTAGCGGAGTGGATTTGGGTCTAGCGGAGTGGGTTTGGGTCTAGCCGAGTGGGTTTGGGTCTAGCCGAGTGGGTTTGGGTCTAGCCGAGTGGGTTTGGGTCTAGCCGAGTGGGTTTGGGTCTAGCCGAGTGGGTTTGGGTCTAGCCGAGTGGGTTTGGGTCTAGCCGAGTGGGTTTGGGTCTAGCCGAGTGGATTTGGGTCTACCCGAGTGGGTTTGGGTCTAGCCGAGTGGGTTTGGGTCTAGCCGAGTGGGTTTGGGTCTAGCCGAGTGGGTTTGGGTCTAGCGGAGTGGGTTTGGGTCTAGCGGAGTGGGTTTGGGTCTAGCCGAGTGGGTTTGGGTCTAGCGGAGTGGGTTTGGGTCTAGCGGAGTGGGTTTGGGTCTAGCTGAGTGGGTTTGGGTCTAGCCGAGTGGGTTTGGGTCTAGGCGAGTGGGTTTGGGTCTAGCCGAGTGGGTTTGGGTCTAGCCGAGTGGGTTTGGGTCTAGCCGAGTGGGTTTGGGACTAGCCGAGTGGGTTTGGCTCTAGCGGAGTGGGTTTGGGTCTAGCGGAGTGGGTTTGGGTCTAGCGGAGTGGGTTTGGGCCTAGCAGCGTGGGTTTGGGTCTAGCCGAGAGGGTTTGGGTCTAGCCGAGTGCGTTTGGGTCTAGCCGAGTGGGTTTGGGTCTAGCCAAGTGGGTTTGGGTCTAGCCGAGTGGGTTTGGGCCTAGCGGAGTGGGTTTGGGTGTAGCCGTGTGGGTTTGGGTCTAGCCGAGTGGGTTTGGGTCGAGCCGAGTGGGTTTGGGTCTAGCCGCGTGGGTTTGGGTCTAGCCGAGTGGGTAATTGTCTAGTCGAGTCGGTTTGGGTCGAGCCGAGTGTGTTTGGGTCTTGCCGAGTAGGTTTGGGTCTAGCCAAGTGGGGTTGGGTCTAGCCGAGTGGGTTTGGGTCTCGCCGAGTGGGTTTGGGTCTAGCCGAGTGGGTTTGGGTCTAGCGGAGTGGGTTTGGGTCTAGCCGAGTGGGTTTGGGTCTAGCTGAGTGGGTTTGGGTCTAGCCGAATGGGTTTGGGTCTAGCCGAGTGCGTTTGGGTCTAGCCTAGTGGGTTTCGGTCTAGCCGTGTGTGTTTGGGTCTAGCGGAGTGGGTTTGGGTATAGCGGAGTGGGTTTGCGTCTAGTGGAGTGGGTTTGGGTCTAGCGGAGTGTGTTTGGGTCTAGCCGAATGGGTTTGGGTCTAGCCGAGTGGGTTTGGGTGTAGCGGAGTGGATTTGGGTCTAGCGGAGTGGGTTTGTGTCTAGCCGAGTGGGTTTGGGTCTACCTGAGTGGGTTTGGGTCTAGCCGAGTGGGTTTGGATCTAGCCGAGTGGGTTTGGGTCTAGCCGAGTGGGTTTGGGTCTAGCCGAGTGGGTTTGAGTCTAGCCGAGTGGATTTGGGTCTACCCGAGTGGGTTTCGGTCTAGCCGTGTGGGTTTGGGTCTAGCGGAGTGGGTTTGGTTGTAGCGGAGTGGGTTTGCATCTAGCGGAGTGGGTTTGGGTCTAGCGGAGTGTGTTTGGGTCTAGCCGAATGGGTTTGCGTCTAGCCGAGTGGGTTTGGGTGTAGCGGAGTGGATTTGGGTCTAGTGGAGTGGGTTTGGGTCTAGCCGAGTGGGTTTGGGTGTAGCCAAGTGGGTTTGGGTCTAGCCTAGTGGGTTTGGGTCTAACCGAGTGGGTTTGGGTCTAGCCGAGTGGGTTTGGGTCTAGCCGAGTGGGTTTGGGTCTAGCCGAGTGGATTTGGGTCTACCCGAGTGGGTTTGGGTCTAGCCGAGTGGGTTTGGGTCTAGCCGAGTGGGTTTGGGTCTAGCCGAGTGGGTTTGGGTCTGGCCGAGTGCGTTTGGGTCTAGCGGAGTGGGTTTGGGTCCAGTGGAGTGGGTTTGGGTCTAGCCGAGTGGCTTTGGGTCCAGCGGAGTGGGTTTGGGTCTAGCCGAGTGGGTTTGGGTCTAGCCGAGTGGGTTTGGGTCTAGTCGAGTGGGTTTCGGTCTAGCCAAGTGGGTTTGGGACTAGCCGAGTGGGTTTGGCTCTAGCGGAGTGGGTTTGAGGCTAGCGGAGTGGGTTTGGGTCTAGCGGAGTGGGTTTGGGCCTAGCTGAGTGGGTTTGGGTCTAGCCGAGTGGGTTTGGGTCTAGCCGTGTGGGTTTGGGTCTAACCGAGTGGGTAATTGTCTAGTCGAGTCGGTTTGGGTTGAGCCGAGTGGGTTTGGGTCTAGCCGAGTGGGTTTGGATCTAGCCGAGTGGGTTTGGGTCTAGCCGAGTGGGTTTGGGTCTAGCCGAGTGGGTTTGAGTCTAGCCGAGTGGATTTGGGTCTACCCGAGTGGGTTTGGGGCTAGCCGAGTGGGTTTGGGTCTAGCCGAGTGGGTTTGGGTCTAGCCGAGTGGGTTTGTGTCTAGCCGAGTGGGTTTGGGTCTAGCGGAGTGGGTTTGGGTCTAGCCGAGTGAGTTTGGGTCTAGCCGAGTGGGTTTGGGTCTAGCCTAGTGGGTTTGGGTCTAGCGGAGTGGGTTTGGGTCTAGCCGAGTGAGTTTGGGTCTAGCCGAGTGCGTTTGGGTCTAGCCTAGTGGGTTTCGGTCTAGCCGTGTGGGTTTGGGTCTAGCAGAGTGGGTTTGGTTCTAGCGGAGTGGGTTTGTATCTAGCGGAGTGGGTTTGGGTCTAGCAGAGTGTGTTTGGGTCTAGCCGAATGGGTTTGGGCCTAGCCGAGTGGGTTTGGGTGTAGCGGAGTGGATTTGGGTCTAGCGGAGTGGGTTTGGGTCTAGCCGAGTGGGTTTGGGTCTAGCCGAGTGGGTTTGGGTCTAGCCGAGTGGGTTTGGGTCTAGCCGAGTGGGTTTGGGTCCAGCCGAGTGGGTTTGGGTCTAGCCGAGTGGGTTTGGGTCTAGCCGAGTGGGTTTGGGTCTAGCCGAGTGGATTTGGGTCTACCCGAGTGGGTTTGGGTCTAGCCGAGTGGGTTTGGGTCTAGCCGAGTGGGTTTGGGTCTAGCCGAGTGGGTTTGGGTCTAGCGGAGTGGGTTTGGGTCTAGCGGAGTGGGTTTGGGTCTAGCCGAGTGGGTTTGGGTCTAGCGGAGTGGGTTTGGGTCTAGCGGAGTGGGTTTGGGCCTAGCAGCGTGGGTTTGGGTCTAGCCGAGAGGGTTTGGGTCTAGCCGAGTGCGTTTGGGTCTAGCCGAGTGGGTTTGGGTCTAGCCAAGTGGGTTTGGGTCTAGCCGAGTGGGTTTGGGCCTAGCGGAGTGGGTTTGGGTGTAGCCGTGTGGGATTGGGTCTAGCCGAGTGGGTTTGGGTCGAGCCGAGTGGGTTTGGGTCTAGCCGCGTGGGTTTGGGTCTAGCCGAGTGGGTAATTGTCTAGTCGAGTCGGTTTGGGTCGAGCCGAGTGTGTTTGGGTCTTGCCGAGTAGGTTTGGGTCTAGCCAAGTGGGTTTGGGTCTAGCCGAGTGGGTTTGGGTCTCGCCGAGTGGGTTTGGGTCTAGCCGAGTGGGTTTGGGTCTAGCGGAGTGGGTTTGGGTCTAGCCGAGTGGGTTTGGGTCTAGCTGAGTGGGTTTGGGTCTAGCCGAATGGGTTTGGGTCTAGCCGAGTGCGTTTGGGTCTAGCCTAGTGGGTTTCGGTCTAGCCGTGTGTGTTTGGGTCTAGCGGAGTGGGTTTGGGTATAGCGGAGTGGGTTTGCGTCTAGCGGAGTGGGTTTGGGTCTAGCGGAGTGTGTTTGGGTCTAGCCGAATGGGTTTGGGTCTAGCCGAGTGGGTTTGGGTGTAGCGGAGTGGATTTGGGTCTAGCGGAGTGGGTTTGTGTCTAGCCGAGTGGGTTTGGGTCTACCTGAGTGGGTTTGGGTCTAGCCGAGTGGGTTTGGATCTAGCCGAGTGGGTTTGGGTCTAGCCGAGTGGGTTTGGGTCTAGCCGAGTGGGTTTGAGTCTAGCCGAGTGGATTTGGGTCTACCCGAGTGGGTTTGGGGCTAGCCGAGTGGGTTTGGGTCTAGCCGAGTGGGTTTGGGTCTAGCCGAGTGGGTTTGTGTCTAGCCGAGTGGGTTTGGGTCTAGTGGAGTGGGTTTGGGTCTAGCCGAGTGGGTTTGGGTCTAGCGGAGTGGGTTTGGGTCTAGCCGAGTGGGTTTGGGTCTAGCGGAGTGGGTTTGGGTCTAGCGGAGTGGGTTTGGGTCTAGCGGAGTGGGGTTGGTTCTAGCGGAGTGGGTTTGGGTGTAGCCGAGTGGGTTTGGGTCTAGCCGAGTGGGTTTGGGTCTAGCCGAGTGGGTTTGGGTCTAGCCGAGTGGGTTTGGGTCTAGCCAAGTGGGTTTGGGTCTAGCGGAGTGGGTTTGGGTCTAGCCGAGTGAGTTTGGGTCTAGCCGAGTGCGTTTGGGTCTAGCCTAGTGGGTTTCGGTCTAGCCGTGTGGGTTTGGGTCTAGCGGAGTGGGTTTGGTTGTAGCGGAGTGGGTTTGCATCTAGCGGAGTGGGTTTGGGTCTAGCGGAGTGTGTTTGGGTCTAGCCGAATGGGTTTGGGTCTAGCCGAGTGGGTTTGGGTGTAGCGGAGTGGATTTGGGTCTAGTGGAGTGGGTTTGGGTCTAGCCGAGTGGGTTTGGGTGTAGCCGAGTGGGTTTGGGTCTAGCCGAGTGGGTTTGGGTCTAACCGAGTGGGTTTGGGTCTAGCCGAGTGGGTTTGGGTCTAGCCGAGTGGGTTTGGGTCTAGCCGAGTGGATTTGGGTCTACCCGAGTGGGTTTGGGTCTAGCCGAGTGGGTTTGGGTCTAGCCGAGTGGGTTTGGGTCTAGCCGAGTGGGTTTGGGTCTGGCCGAGTGCGTTTGGGTCTAGCGGAGTGGGTTTGGGTCCAGTGGAGTGGGTTTGGGTCTAGCCGAGTGGCTTTGGGTCTAGCGGAGTGGGTTTGGGTCTAGCCGAGTGGGTTTGGGTCTAGCCGTGGGTTAGGGTCTAGTCGAGTGGGTTTCGGTCTAGCCAAGTGGGTTTGGGACTAGCCGAGTGGGTTTGGCTCTAGCGGAGTGGGTTTGAGTATAGCGGAGTGGGTTTGGGTCTAGCGGAGTGGGTTTGGGCCTAGCTGAGTGGGTTTGGGTCTAGCCGAGTGGGTTTGGGTCTAGCCGCGTGGGTTTGGGTCTAACCGAGTGGGTAATTGTCTAGTCGAGTCGGTTTGGGTCGAGCCGAGTGGGTTTGGGTCTTGCCGAGTAGGTTTGGGTCTAGCCTAGTGGGTTTGGGTCTAGCCGAGTGGGTTTGCGTCTCGCCGAGTGGGTTTGGGTCTTGCCGAGTGGGTTTGGGTCTAGCGGAGTGGGTTTGGGTCTAGCCGAGTGGGTTTGGGGCTAGCTGAGTGGGTTTGGGTCTAGCCGAGTGGGTTTGGGTCTAGCCGAGTGCGTTTGGGTCTAGCCTAGTGGGTTTCGGTCTAGCCGTGTTGGTTTGGGTCTAGCGGAGTGGGTTTTGGTATAGCGGAGTGGGTTTGCGTCTAGCGGAGTGGGTTTGGGTCTAGCGGAGTGTGTTTGGGTCTAGCCGAATGGGTTTGGGTCTAGCCGAATGGGTTTGGGTGCAGCGGAGTGGATTTGGGTCTAGCGGCGTGGGTTTGTGTCTAGCCGAGTGGGTTTGGGTCTAGCTGAGTGGGTTTGGGTCTAGCCGAGTGGGTTTGGATCTAGCCGAGTGGGTTTGGGTCTAGCCGAGTGGGTTTGGGGCTAGCCGAGTGGGTTTGGGTCTAGCCGAGTGGATTTGGGTCTAGCCGAGTGGGTTTGTGTCTAGCCGAGTGGGTTTGGGTCTAGCCGAGTGAGTTTGGGTCTAGCCGAGTGGGTTTGGGTCTAGCCTAGTGGGTTTGGGTCTAGCGGAGTGGGTTTGGGTCTAGCCGAGTGAGTTTGGGTCTAGCCGAGTGCGTTTGGGTCTAGCCTAGTGGGTTTCGGTCTAGCCGTGTGGGTTTGTGTCTAGCGGAGTGGGTTTGGTTGTAGCGGAGTGGGTTTGCATCCAGCGGAGTGGGTTTGGGTCTAGCGGAGTGTGTTTGGGTCTAGCCGAATGGGTTTGGGTCTAGCCGAGTGGGTTTGGGTGTAGCGGAGTGGATTTGGGTCTAGTGGAGTGGGTTTGGGTCTAGCCGAGTGGGTTTGGGTGTAGCCGAGTGGGTTTGGGTCTAGCCGAGTGGGTTTGGGTCTAGCTGAGTGGGTTTGGGTCTAGCCGAGTGGGTTTGGGTCTAGCCGAGTGGGTTTGGGACTAGCCTAGTGGGTTTGTGTCCAGCCGAGTGGGTTTGGGTCTAGCCGAATGGGTTTGGGTCTAGCCGAGTGGGTTTGGGTCTAGCCGAGTGGGTTTGGGTCTAGCCGAGTGGGTTTGGGTCTAGCGGAGTGGGTTTGGGTCTAGCCGAGTGGGTTTGGGTCTACCCGAGTGGGTTTGGGTCTAGCCGAGTGGGTTTGGGTCTAGCCGAGTGGGTTTGGGTCAAGCCGAGTGGGTTTGGGTCTAGCCGAGTGGGTATGGGTCTAGCGGAGTGGGTTTGGGTCTAGCCGAGTGGGTTTGGGTCTAGCCGAGTGGGTTCGGGTCTAGCGGAGTGGGTTTGGGTCTAGCGGCGTGGGTTTGTGTCTAGCCGAGTGGGTTTGGGTCTAGCTGAGTGGGTTTGGGTCTAGCCGAGTGGGTTTGGATCTAGCCGAGTGGGTTTGGGTCTAGCCGAGTGGGTTTGGGGCTAGCCGAGTGGGTTTGGGTCTAGCCGAGTGGATTTGGGTCTAGCCGAGTGGGTTTGTGTCTAGCCGAGTGGGTTTGGGTCTAGCGGAGTGGGTTTGGGTCTACCCGAGTGAGTTTGGGTCTAGCCGAGTGGGTTTGGGTCTAGCCTAGTGGGTTTGGGTCTAGCGGAGTGGGTTTGGGTCTAGCCGAGTGAGTTTGGGTCTAGCCGAGTGCGTTTGGGTCTAGCCTAGTGGGTTTCGGTCTAGCCGTGTGGGTTTGTGTCTAGCGGAGTGGGTTTGGTTGTAGCGGAGTGGGTTTGCATCTAGCGGAGTGGGTTTGGGTCTAGCGGAGTGTGTTTGGGTCTAGCCGAATGGGTTTGGGTCTAGCCGAGTGGGTTTGGGTGTAGCGGAGTGGATTTGGGTCTAGTGGAGAGGGTTTGGGTCTAGCCGAGTGGATATGGGTCTAGCGGAGTGGGTTTGGGTCTAGCCGAGTGGGTTTGGGTCTAGCCGAGTGGGTTCGGGTCTAGCGGAGTGGGTTTGGGTCTAGCCGAGTGGGTTTGGGTCTAGCCGAGTGTGTTTGGGTCTAGCCGAGTGGGTTTGGGTCTAGCCGAGTGGGTTTGGGTCTAGCCGAGTGGGTTTGGGTCTAGCCGAGTGGGTTTGGGACTAGCCGAGTGGGTTTGGCTCTAGCGGAGTGGGTTTGGGTCTAGCGGAGTGGGTTTGGGTCTAGCGGAGTGGGTTTGGGCCTAGCAGAGTGGGTTTGGGTCTCGCCGAGTGGGTTTGGGTCTAGCCGAGTGGGTTTGGGTCTAGCCGAGTGGGTTTGGGTCTAGCCGAGTGGGTTTGTGTCTAGCCGAGTGGGTTTGGGCCTAGCGGAGTGGGTTTGGGTGTAGCCGAGTGGGTTTGGGTCTAGCCGAGTGGGTTTGTGTCTAGCGGAGTGGGTTTGGGTCTCGCGGAGTGGGTTTGGGTCTAGCGGAGTGGGTTTGGGTCTAGCCGTGTGGGTTTGGGTCTAGCGGAGTGGGTTTGGGTATAGCGGAGTGGGTTTGCGTCTAGCGGAGTGGGTTTGGGTCTAGCGGAGTGTGTTTGGGTCTAGCCGAATGGGTTTGGGTGTAGCCGAGTGGGTTTGGGTGTAGCGGAGTGGATTTGGGTCTAGCGGAGTGGGTTTGTGTCTAGCCGAGTGGGTTTCGGTCTTGCCGAGTGGGTTTGGGTCTAGCCGAGTGGGTTTGGGTCTAGCCGATTGGGTTTGGGTCTAGCCGAGTGGGTTTGGGTCTAGCGGAGTGGGTTTGGGTCTAGCCGAGTGAGTTTGGGTCTAGCCGAGTGCGTTTGGGTCTAGCCTAGTGGGTTTCGGTCTAGCCGTGTGGGTTTGGGTCTAGCGGAGTGGGTTTGGTCCTAGCGGAGTGGGTTTGCATTTAGCGGAGTGGGTTTGGGTCTAGCGGAGTGTGTTTGGGTCTAGCCGAATGGGTTTGGGCCTAGCCAAATGGGTTTGGGTGTAGCGGAGTGGATTTGGGTATAGCGGAGTGGGTTTGGGTCTAGCCGAGTGGGTTTGGGTCTAGCCGAGTGGGTTTGGGTCTAGTCGAGTGGGTTTGGGTCTAGCCGAGTGGGTTTGGGTCTAGCCGAGTGGGTTTGGGTCCAGCCGAGTGGGTTTGGGTCCAGCCTTGTGGATTTGGGTCTACCCGAGTGGGTTTGGGTCTAGCCGAGTGGGTTTGGGTCTAGCCGAGTGGGTTTGGGTCTAGCCGAGTGGGTTTGGGTCTAGCGGAGTGGGTTTGGGTCTAGCGGAGTGGGTTTGCGTCTAGCCGAGTGGGTTTGGGTCTAGCGGAGTGGGTTTGGGTCTAGCGGAGTGGGTTTGGGTCTAGCCGAGTGGGTTTGGGTCTAGCCGAGTGGGTTTGGGTCTAGGCGAGTGGGTTTGGGTCTAGCCGAGTTGGTTTGGGTCTAGCCGAGTGGGTTTGGGTCTAGCCGAGTGGGTTTGGGACTAGCCGAGTGGGTTTGGGTCTAGCCGAGTGGGTTTGGGTCCAGCCAAGTGGGTTTGGGTCTAGCCGAGTGGGTTTGGTTCTAGCGGAGTGGGTTTGCATTTAGCGGAGTGGGTTTGGGTCTAGCGGAGTGTGTTTGGGTCTAGCCGAATGGGTTTGGGCCTAGCCAAGTGGGTTTGGGTGTAGCGGAGTGGATTTGGGTATAGCGGAGTGGGTTTGGGTCTAGCCGAGTGGGTTTGGGTCTAGCCGAGTGGGTTTGGGTCTAGTCGAGTGGGTTTGGGTCTAGCCGAGTGGGTTTGGGTCTAGCCGAGTGGGTTTGGGTCCAGCCGAGTGGGTTTGGGTCCAGCCGAGTGGATTTGGGTCTACCCGAGTGGGTTTGGGTCTAGCCGAGTGGGTTTGGGTCTAGCCGAGTGGGTTTGGGTCTAGCCGAGTGGGTTTGGGTCTAGCCGAGTGGGTTTGGGTCTAGCGGAGTGGGTTTGGGTCTAGCGGAGTGGGTTTGCGTCTAGCCGAGTGGGTTTGGGTCTAGCGGAGTGGGTTTGGGTCTAGCGGAGTGGGTTTGGGTCTAGCCGAGTGGGTTTGGGTCTAGCCGAGTGGGTTTGGGTCTAGGCGAGTGGGTTTGGGTCTAGCCGAGTTGGTTTGGGTCTAGCCGAGTGGGTTTGGGTCTAGCCGAGTGGGTTTGGGACTAGCCGAGTGGGTTTGGGTCTAGCCGAGTGGGTTTGGGTCCAGCCAAGTGGGTTTGGGTCTAGCCGAGTGGGTTTGAGTCTAGCCGAGTGGATTTGGGTCTACCCGAGTGGGTTTGGGGCTGGCCGAGTGGGTTTGGGTCTAGCCGAGTGGGTTTGGGTCTAGCCGAGTGGGTTTGTGTCTAGCCGAGTGGGTTTGGGTCTAGTGGAGTGGGTTTGGGTCTGGCCGAGTGGGTTTGGGTCTAGCGGAGTGGGTTTGGGTCTAGTGGAGTGGGTTTGCGTTTAGCGGAGTGGGTTTGGGTCTACCGGAGTGCGGTTGGGTCTAGCCGAGTGGGTTTGGGTCTAGCCGAGTGGGTTTGGGCCTAGCGGAGTGGGTTTGGGTGTAGCCGAGTGGGTTTGGGTCTAGCCGAGTGGGTTTGGGTCTAGCCGAGTGGGTTTGGGTCTAGCCGATTGGGTTTGGGTCTAGCCGAGTGGGTTTGGGTCTAGCGGAGTGGGTTTGTGTCTAGCCGAGTGAGTTTGGGTCTAGCCGAGTGCGTTTGGGTGTAGCCTAGTGGGTTTCGGTCTAGCCGTGTGGGTTTGGGTCTAGCGGAGTGGGTTTGGTTCTAGCGGAGTGGGTTTGCATCTAGCGGAGTGGGTTTGGGTCTAGCGGAGTGTGTTTGGGTCTAGCCGAATGGGTTTGGGCCTAGCCGAGTGGGTTTGGGTGTAGCGGAGTGGATTTGGGTCTAGCGGAGAGGGTTTGGGTCTAGCCGAGTGGGTTTGGGTCTAGCCGAGTGGGTTTGGGTCTAGCCAAGTGGGTTTGGGTCTAGCCGAGTGGGTTTGGGTCTAGCCGAGTGGGTTTGGGTCTAGCCGAGTGGGTTTGGGTCTAGCCGAGTGGGTTTGGGTCTAGCCGAGTGGGTTTGGGTCTAGCGGAGTGGGTTTGGGTCTAGCCGAGTGGGTTTGGGTCTAGCGGAGTGGGTTTGGGTCTAGCGGAGTGGGTTTGGGTCTAGCCGAGTGGGTTTGGGTCTGGCCGAGTGGGTTTGGGTCTAGGCGAGTGGGTTTGGGTCTAGCCGAGTGGGTTTGGGTCTAGCCGAGTGGGTTTGGGTCTAGCCGAGTGGGTTTGGGACTAGCCGAGTGGGTTTGGCTCTAGCGGAGTGGGTTTGGGTCTAGCGGAGTGGGTTTGGGTCTAGCGGAGTGGGTTTGGGCCTAGCAGAGTGGGTTTGGGTCTAGCCGAGAGGGTTTTGGTCTAGCCAAGTGGGTTTGGGTCTAGCCGAGTGGGTTTGGGCCTAGCGGAGTGGGTTTGGGTGTAGCCGTGTGGGTTTGGGTCTAGCCGAGTGGGTTTGGGTCGAGCCGAGTGGGATTGGGTCTAGCCGCGTGGGTTTGGGTCTAGCCGAGTGGGTAATTGTCTAGTCGAGTCGGTTTGGGTCGAGCCGAGTGGGTTTGGGTCTTGCCGAGTAGGTTTGGGTCTAGCCAAGTGGGTTTGTGTCTAGCCGAGTGGGTTTGGGTCTCGCCGAGTGGGTTTGGGTCTAGCCGAGTGGGTTTGGGTCTAGCGGAGTGGGTTTGGGTCTAGCCGAGTGGGTTTGGGTCTAGCTGAGTGGGTTTGGGTCTAGCCGAGTGGGTTTGGGTCTAGCCGAGTGCGTTTGGGTCTAGCCTAGTGGGTTTCGGTCTAGCCGTGTGGGTTTGGGTCTAGCGGAGTGGGTTTGGGTATAGCGGAGTGGGTTTGCGTCTAGCGGAGTGGGTTTGGGTCTAGCGGAGTGTGTTTGGGTCCAGCCGAATGGGTTTGGGTCTAGCCGAGTGGGTTTGGGTGTAGCGGAGTGGATTTGGGTCTAGCGGAGTGGGTTTGTGTCTAGCCGAGTGGGTTTGGGTGTAGCCGAGTGGGTTTGGGTCTGGCCGAGTGGGTTTGGGTCTAGCCGAGTGGGTTTGGGTCTAGCCGAGTGGGTTTGGGTCTAGCCGAGTGGGTTTGGGTCTAGCCGAGTGGATTTGGGTCTACCCGAGTGGGTTTGGGTCTAGCCGAGTGGATTTGGGTCTACCCGAGTGGGTTTGGTTCTAGCCGAGTGGGTTTGGGTCTAGTCGAGTGGGTTTGGGTCTAGCCGAGTGGGTTTGGGTCTAGCCGAGTGGGTTTGGGTCTAGCGGAGTGGGTTTGGGTCTAGTGGAGTGGGTTTGGGTCTAGCCGAGTGGGTTTGGGTCTAGCGGAGTGGGTTTGGGTCTAGCCGAGTGGGTTTGGGTCTAGCCGAGTGGGTTTGGGTCTAGCCGAGTGGGTTTGGGTCTAGCCGAGTGGGTTTGGGAGTAGCCGTGTGGGTTTGGCTCTAGCGGAGTGGGTTTGAGTCTAGCAGAGTGGGTTTGGGTCTAGCGGAGTGGGTTTGGGCCTAGCCGAGTGGGTTTGGGTCTAGCCGAGTGGGTTTGGGTCTAGCCGAGTGGGTTTGGGTCGAGCCGAGTGGGTTTGGGTCTAGCCGAGTGGGTTTGGGTCTAGCCGAGTGGGTTTGGGCCTAGCGGAGTGGGTTTGGGTGTAGCCGAGTGGGTTTGGGTCTAGCCGAGTGGGTTTGGGTCGAGCCGAGTGGGTTTGGGTCTAGCCGCGTGGGTTTGGGTCTAGCCGAGTGGGTAATCGTCTAGTCGAGTCGGTTTGGGTCGAGCCGAGTGTGTTTGTGTCTTGCCGAGTAGGTTTGGGTCTAGCCGAGTGGGTTTGGGTCTAGCCATGTGGGTTTTGGTCTATCCGAGTGGGTTTGGGTCCAGCCGAGTGGGTTTGGGTCTAGCCGAGTGGGTTTGGGTCTAGCCGAGTGGGTTTGTGTCTAGCGGAGTGGGTTTGGGTCTCGCGGAGTGGGTTTGGTTCTAGCGGAGTTGGTTTATGTCTTGCCGAGTGGGTTTGGGTCTAGCCGAGTGGGTTTGGGTCTATCCGAGTGGGTTTGGGTCCAGCCGAGTGGGTTTGGGTCTAGCCGAGTGGGTTTGGGTCCAGCCGTGTGGGTTTGGGTCCAGCCGAGTGGGTTTGGGTCTAAGGGAGTGATTTTGGGTGTAGCCGAGTGGGTCAGGGTCTAGCCGAGTGGGTTTGGGTCTAGCCGAGTGGGTTTGGGTCAAGCCGAGTGGGTTTGGGTCGAGCCGAGTGGGTTTGGGTCTAGCCGCGTGGGTTTGGGTCTAGCCGAGTGGGTTTGGGTCTAGCCGAGTGGGTTTGGGTCTAGCCGAGTGGGTTTGGGTCTAGCGGAGTGGGTTTGGGTCTAGACGAGTGGGTTTGGGTCTAGCTGAGTGGGTTTGGGTCTAGCCGAGTGGGTTTGGGTCTAGCCGAGTGCGTTTGGGTCTAGTGGATTGTGTTTGTGTCTAGCCGAGTGGGTTTGGGTCTAGCGGAGTGGGTTTGGGTCTAGCCGAGTGGGTTTGGGTCTAGCCGAGTGGGTTTGGGTCTAGCCGAGTGGGTTTCGGTCTAGCCGAGTGGGTTTGGGAGTAGCCGAGTGGGTTTGGCTCTAGCGGAGTGGGTTTGAGTCTAGCGGAGTGGGTTTGGGTCTAGCGGAGTGGGTTTGGGCCTAGCTGAGTGGGTTTGGGCCTAGCCGAGTGGGTTTGGGTCTAGCCGAGTGGGTTTGGGTCTAGCCGAGTGGGTTTGGGTCTAGCCGAGTGGGTTTGGGTCTAGCCGAGTGGGTTTGGGCCTAGCGGAGTTGGTTTGGGTGTAGCCGAGTGGGTTTGGGTCGAGCCGAGTGGGTTTGGGTCTAGCCGCGTAGGTTTGGGTCTAGCCGAGTGGGTAATCATCTAGTCGAGTCGGTTTGGGTCGAGCCGAGTGTGTTTGGGTCTTGGCGAGTAGGTTTGGGTCTAGCCGAGTGGGTTTGGGTCTAGCCAAGTGGGTTTGGGTCTAGCCGAGTGGGTTTGGGTCCAGCCGTGTGGGTTTGGGTCCAGCCGAGTGGGTTTGGGTCCAGGGGAGTGATTTTGGGTGTAGCCGAGTGGGTCAGGGTCTAGCCGAGTGGGTTTGGGTCTAGCCAAGTGGGTTTGGGTCAAGCCGAGTGGGTTTGGGTCGAGCCGAGTGGGTTTGGGTCTAGCCGCGTGGGTTTGGGTCTAGCCGAGTGGGTTTGGGTCTTGCCGAGTGGGTTTGGGTCTAGCCTAGTGGGTTTGGGTCTAGCGGAGTGGGTTTGGGTCTAGCCGAGTGGGTTTGGGTCTATCTGAGTGGGTTTGGGTCTAGCCGAGAGGGTTTGGGTCTAGCCGAGTGCGTTTGGGTCTAGCCTAGTGGGTTTTGGTCTAGCCGTGTGGGTTTGGGTCTAGCCGAGTGGGTTTGGGTATAGCGGAGTGGGTTTGCGTCTAGCGGAGTGGGTTTGGGTCTAGCGGAGTGTGTTTGGGTCTAGCCGAATGGGTTTGGGTCTAGCCGAGTGGGTTTGGGTGTAGCGGAGTGGATTTGGGTCTAGCGGAGTGGGTTTGTGTCTAGCCGAGTGGGTTTGGGTCAAGCTGAGTGGGTTTGGGTCTAGCCGAGTGGGTTTGGGTCTAGCCGACTGTGTTTGGGTCTAGCCGAGTGGGTTTGGGTCTAGCCGAGTGGGTTTGAGTCTAGCCGAGTGGATTTGGATCTACCCGAGTGGGTTTGGGGCTAGCCGAGTGGGTTTGGGTCTAGCCGAGTGGGTTTGGGTCTAGCCGAGTGGGTTTGTGTCTAGCCGAGTGGGTTTGGGTCTAGTGGAGTGGGTTTGGGTCTAGCCGAGAGGGTTTGGGTCTAGCGGAGTGGGTTTGGGTCTAGCGGAGTGGGTTTGGGTCTAGCGGAGTGGGTTTGGGTCTAGCGGAGTGGGGTTGGGTCTAGCCGAGTGGGTTTGGGTCTAGCCGAGTGGGTTTGGGTCTAGCCGAGTGGGTTTGGGCCAAGCGGAGTGGGTTTGGGTGTAGCCGATTGGGTTTGGGTCTAGCCGAGTTGGTTTGGGTCGAGCCGAGTGGGTTTGGGTCTAGCCGCGTGGGTTTGGGTCTAGCCGAGTGGGTAATCGTCTAGTCGAGTCGGTTTGGGTCGAGCCGAGTGGGTTTGGGTCTTGCCGAGTGGGTTTGGGTCTAGCCGAGTGGGTTTGGGTCTAGCCGAGTGGGTTTTGTTCTATCCATTGGGTTTGGGTCCAGCCGAGTGGGTTTGGGTCTAGCCGAGTGGGTTTGTGTCTAGCGGAGTCGGTTTGGGTCTAGCGGAGTGGGTTTGGGTCTAGCGGAGTGGGTTTGGGTCTAGCCGAGTGTGTTTGGGTCTCGCCGAGTGGGTTTGGGTCTATCCGAGTGGGTTTGGGTCCAGCCGAGTGGGTTTGCGTCCAGCCGAGTGGGTTTGGGTCCAGCCGTGTGGGTTTGGGTCCAGCCGAGTGGGTTTGGGTCTAGTGGAGTGATTTTGGGTGTAGCCGAGTGGGTCAGGGTCTAGCCGAGTGGGTTTGGGTCTAGCCGAGTGGGTTTGGGTCAAGCCGAGTGGGTTTCGGTCGAGCCGAGTGGGTTTGGGTCTAGCCGCGTGGGTTTGGGTCTGGCCGAGTGGGTAATCGTCTAGTCGAGTTGGTTTGGGTCGAGCCGAGTGGGTTTGGGTCTTGCCGAGTGGGTTTGGGTCAAGCCGAGTGGGTTTGTGTCTAGCGGAGTGGGTTTGGGTCTCGCGGAGTGGGTTTGGTTCTAGCGGAGTGGGTTTGTGTCTAGCCGAGTGGGTTTGGGTCAAGCTGAGTGGGTTTGGGTCTAGGCGAGTGGGTTTGGGTCTAGCCGAGTTGGTTTGGGTCTAGCCGAGTGGATTTGGGTCTAGCCGAGTGGGTTTGGGACTAGCCGAGTGGGTTTGGGTCTAGCCGAGTGGGTTTGGGTCCAGCCAAGTGGGTTTGGGTCTAGCCGAGTGGGTTTGAGTCTAGCCGAGTGGATTTGGGTCTACCCGAGTGGGTTTGGGGCTGGCCGAGTGGGTTTGGGTCTAGCCGAGTGGGTTTGGGTCTAGCCGAGTGGGTTTGTGTCTAGCCGAGTGGGTTTGGGTCTAGTGGAGTGGGTTTGGGTCTGGCCGAGTGGGTTTGGGTCTAGCGGAGTGGGTTTGGGTCTAGTGGAGTGGGTTTGCGTTTAGCGGAGTGGGTTTGGGTCTAGCGGAGTGGGGTTGGGTCTAGCCGATTGGGTTTGGGTCTAGCCGAGTGGGTTTGGGCCTAGCGGAGTGGGTTTGGGTGTAGCCGAGTGGGTTTGGGTCTAGCCGAGTGGGTTTGGGTATAGCCGAGTGGGTTTGGGTCTAGCCGATTGGGTTTGGGTCTAGCCGAGTGGGTTTGGGTCTAGCGGAGTGGGTTTGGGTCTAGCCGAGTGAGTTTGGGTCTAGCCGAGTGGGTTTGGGTGTAGCGGAGTGGATTTGGGTCTAGCGGAGAGGGTTTGGGTCTAGCCGAGTGGGTTTGGGTCTAGCCGAGTGGGTTTGGGTCTAGCCGAGTGGGTTTGGGTCTAGCCGAGTGGGTTTGGGTCTAGCCGAGTGGGTTTGGGTCTAGCCGAGTGGGTTTGGGTCTAGCCGAGTGGGTTTGGGTCTAGCGGAGTGGGTTTGGGTCTAGCAGAGTGGGTTTGGGTCTAGCCGAGTGGGTTTGGGTCTAGCGGAGTGGGTTTGGGTCTAGCCGAGTGGGTTTGGGTCTAGCCGAGTGGGTTTGGGTCTGGCCGAGTGGGTTTGGGTCTAGGCGAGTGGGTTTGGGTCTAGCCGAGTGGGTTTGGGTCTAGCCGAGTGGGTTTGGGTCTAGCCGAGTGGGTTTGGGACTAGCCGAGTGGGTTTGGCTCTAGCGGAGTGGGTTTGGGTCTAGCGGAGTGGGTTTGGGTCTAGCGGAGTGGGTTTGGGCCTAGCAGAGTGGGTTTGGGTCTAGCCGAGAGGGTTTGGGTCTAGCCAAGTGGGTTTGGGTCTAGCCGAGTGGGTTTGGGCCTAGCGGAGTGGGTTTGGGTGTAGCCGTGTGGGTTTGGGTCTAGCCGAGTGGGTTTGGGTCGAGCCGAGTGGGATTGGGTCTAGCCGCGTGGGTTTGGGTCTAGCCGAGTGGGTAATTGTCTAGTCGAGTCGGTTTGGGTCGAGCCGAGTGGGTTTGGGTCTTGCCAAGTAGGTTTGGGTCTAGCCAAGTGGGTTTGTGTCTAGCCGAGTGGGTTTGGGTCTCGCCGAGTGGGTTTTGGTCTAGCCGAGTGGGTTTGGGTCTAGCGGAGTGGGTTTGGGTCTAGCCGAGTGGGTTTGGGTCTAGCTGAGTGGGTTTGGGTCTAGCCGAGTGGGTTTGGGTCTAGCCGAGTGCGTTTGGGTCTAGCCTAGTGGGTTTCGGTCTAGCCGTGTGGGTTTGGGTCTAGCGGAGTGGGTTTGGGTATAGCGGAGTGGGTTTGCGTCTAGCGGAGTGGGTTTGGGTCTAGAGGAGTGTGTTTGGGTCCAGCCGAATGGGTTTGGGTCTAGCCGAGTGGGTTTGGGTGTAGCGGAGTGGATTTGGGTCTAGCGGAGTGGGTTTGTGTCTAGCCGAGTGGGTTTGGGTGTAGCCGAGTGGGTTTGGGTCTAGCCGAGTGGGTTTGGGTCTAGCCGAGTGGGTTTGGGTCTAGCCGAGTGGGTTTGGGTCTAGCCGAGTGGGTTTGGGTCTAGCCGAGTGGATTTGGGTCTACCCGAGTGGGTTTGGGTCTAGCCGAGTGGATTTGGGTCTACCCGAGTGGGTTTGGTTCTAGCCGAGTGGGTTTGGGTCTAGTCGAGTGGGTTTGGGTCTAGCAAAGTGGGTTTGGGTCTAGCCGAGTGGGTTTGGGTCTAGCGGAGTGGGTTTGGGTCTAGTGGAGTGGGTTTGGGTCTAGCCGAGTGGGTTTGGGTCTAGCGGAGTGGGTTTGGGTCTAGCCGAGTGGGTTTGGGTCTAGCCGAGTGGGTTTGGGTCTAGCCGAGTGGGTTTGGGTCTAGCCGAGTGGGTTTGGGAGTAGCCGAGTGGGTTTGGCTCTAGCGGAGTGGGTTTGAGTCTAGCGGAGTGGGTTTGGGTCTAGCGGAGTGGGTTTGGGCCTAGCCGAGTGGGTTTGGGTCTAGCCGAGTGGGTTTGGGTCTAGCCGAGTGGGTTTGGGTCGAGCCGAGTGGGTTTGGGTCTAGCCGAGTGGGTTTGGGTCTAGCCGAGTGGGTTTGGGCCTAGCGGAGTGGGTTTGGGTGTAGCCGAGTGGGTTTGGGTCTAGCCGAGTGGGTTTGGGTCGAGCCGAGTGGGTAATCGTCTAGTCGAGTCGGTTTGGGTCGAGCCGAGTGTGTTTGGGTCTTGCAGAGTAGGTTTGGGTCTAGCCGAGTGGGTTTGGGTCTAGCCATGTGGGTTTTGGTCTATCCGAGTGGGTTTGGGTCCAGCCGAGTGGGTTTGGGTCTAGCCGAGTGGGTTTGGGTCTAGCCGAGTGGGTTTGTGTCTAGCGGAGTGGGTTTGGGTCTCGCGGAGTGGGTTTGGTTCTAGCGGAGTTGGTTTATGTCTTGCCGAGTGGGTTTGGGTCTAGCCGAGTGGGTTTGGGTCTATCCGAGTGGGTTTGGGTCCAGCCGAGTGGGTTTGGGTCTAGCCGAGTGGGTTTGGGTCCAGCCGTGTGGGTTTGGGTCCAGCCGAGTGGGTTTGGGTCTAAGGGAGTGATTTTGGGTGTAGCCGAGTGGGTCAGGGTCTAGCCGAGTGGGTTTGGGTCTAGCCGAGTGGGTTTGGGTCAAGCCGAGTGGGTTTGGGTCGAGCCGAGTGGGTTTGGGTCTAGCCGTGTGGGTTTGGGTCTAGCCGAGTGGGTTTGGGTCTAGCCGAGTGGGTTTGGGTCTAGCCGAGTGGGTTTGGGTCTAGCGGAGTGGGTTTGGGTCTAGACGAGTGGGTTTGGGTCTAGCTGAGTGGGTTTGGGTCTAGCCGAGTGGGTTTGGGTCTAGCCGAGTGCGTTTGGGTCTAGTGGATTGTGTTTGGGTCTAGCCGAGTGGGTTTGGGTCTAGCGGAGTGGGTTTGGGTCTAGCCGAGTGGGTTTGGGTCTAGCCGAGTGGGTTTGGGTCTAGCCGAGTGGGTTTCGGTCTAGCCGAGTGGGTTTGGGAGTAGCCGAGTGGGTTTGGCTCTAGCGGAGTGGGTTTGAGTCTAGCGGAGTGGGTTTGGGTCTAGCGGAGTGGGTTTGGGCCTAGCTGAGTGGGTTTGGGCCTAGCCGAGTGGGTTTGGGTCTAGCCGAGTGGGTTTGGGTCTAGCCGAGTGGGTTTGGGTCTAGCCGAGTGGGTTTGGGTCTAGCCGAGTGGGTTTGGGCCTAGCGGAGTTGGTTTGGGTGTAGCCGAGTGGGTTTGGGTCGAGCCGAGTGGGTTTGGGTCTAGCCGCGTAGGTTTGGGTCTAGCCGAGTGGGTAATCATCTAGTCGAGTCGGTTTGGGTCGAGCCGAGTGTGTTTGGGTCTTGGCGAGTAGGTTTGGGTCTAGCCGAGTGGGTTTGGGTCTAGCCAAGTGGGTTTGGGTCTAGCCGAGTGGGTTTGGGTCCAGCCGTGTGGGTTTGGGTCCAGCCGAGTGGGTTTGGGTCTAGGGGAGTGATTTTGGGTGTAGCCGAGTGGGTCAGGGTCTAGCCGAGTGGGTTTGGGTGTAGCCGAGTGGGTTTGGGTCAAGCCGAGTGGGTTTGGGTCGAGCCGAGTGGGTTTGGGTCTAGCCGCGTGGGTTTGGGTCTAGCCGAGTGGGTTTGGGTCTAGCCGAGTGGGTTTGGGTCTAGCCTAGTGGGTTTGGGTCTAGCGGAGTGGGTTTGGGTCTAACCGAGTGGGTTTGGGTCTATCTGAGTGGGTTTGGGTCTAGCCGAGTGGGTTTGGGTCTAGCCGAGTGCGTTTGGGTCTAGCCTAGTGGGTTTTGGTCTAGCCGTGTGGGTTTGGGTCTAGCCGAGTGGGTTTGGGTATAGCGGAGTGGGTTTGCGTCTAGCGGAGTGGGTTTGGGTCTAGCGGAGTGTGTTTGGGTCTAGCCGAATGGGTTTGGGTCTAGCCAAGTGGGTTTGGGTGTAGCGGAGTGGATTTGGGTCTAGCGGAGTGGGTTTGTGTCTAGCCGAGTGGGTTTGGGTCAAGCTGAGTGGGTTTGGGTCTAGCCGAGTGGGTTTGGGTCTAGCCGACTGTGTTTGGGTCTAGCCGAGTGGGTTTGGGTCTAGCCGAGTGGGTTTGAGTCTAGCCGAGTGGATTTGGATCTACCCGAGTGGGTTTGGGGCTAGCCGAGTGGGTTTGGGTCTAGCCGAGTGGGTTTGGGTCTAGCCGAGTGGGTTTGTGTCTAGCCGAGTGGGTTTGGGTCTAGTGGAGTGGGTTTGGGTCTAGCCGAGAGGGTTTGGGTCTAGCGGAGTGGGTTTGGGTCTAGCGGAGTGGGTTTGGGTCTAGCGGAGTGGGTTTGGGTGTAGCCGAGTGGGTCAGGGTCTAGCCGAGTGGGTTTGGGTCTAGCCGAGTGGGTTTGGGTCAAGCCGAGTGGGTTTCGGTCGAGCCGAGTGGGTTTGGGTCTAGCCGCGTGGGTTTGGGTCTGGCCGAGTGGGTAATCGTCTAGTCGAGTTGGTTTGGGTCGAGCCGAGTGGGTTTGGGTCTTGCCGAGTGGGTTTGGGTCAAGCCGAGTGGGTTTGTGTCTAGCGGAGTGGGTTTGGGTCTCGCGGAGTGGGTTTGGTTCTAGCGGAGTGGGTTTGTGTCTAGCCGAGTGGGTTTGGGTCAAGCTGAGTGGGTTTGGGTCTAGGCGAGTGGGTTTGGGTCTAGCCGAGTTGGTTTGGGTCTAGCCGAGTGGATTTGGGTCTAGCCGAGTGGGTTTGGGACTAGCCGAGTGGGTTTGGGTCTAGCCGAGTGGGTTTGGGTCCAGCCAAGTGGGTTTGGGTCTAGCCGAGTGGGTTTGAGTCTAGCCGAGTGGATTTGGGTCTACCCGAGTGGGTTTGGGGCTGGCCGAGTGGGTTTGGGTCTAGCCGAGTGGGTTTGGGTCTAGCCGAGTGGGTTTGTGTCTAGCCGAGTGGGTTTGGGTCTAGTGGAGTGGGTTTGGGTCTGGCCGAGTGGGTTTGGGTCTAGCGGAGTGGGTTTGGGTCTAGTGGAGTGGGTTTGCGTTTAGCGGAGTGGGTTTGGGTCTAGCGGAGTGGGGTTGGGTCTAGCCGATTGGGTTTGGGTCTAGCCGAGTGGGTTTGGGCCTAGCGGAGTGGGTTTGGGTGTAGCCGAGTGGGTTTGGGTCTAGCCGAGTGGGTTTGGGTATAGCCGAGTGGGTTTGGGTCTAGCCGATTGGGTTTGGGTCTAGCTGAGTGGGTTTGGGTCTAGCGGAGTGGGTTTGGGTCTAGCCGAGTGAGTTTGGGTCTAGCCGAGTGGGTTTGGGTGTAGCGGAGTGGATTTGGGTCTAGCGGAGAGGGTTTGGGTCTAGCCGAGTGGGTTTGGGTCTAGCCGAGTGGGTTTGGGTCTAGCCGAGTGGGTTTGGGTCTAGCCGAGTGGGTTTGGGTCTAGCCGAGTGGGTTTGGGTCTAGCCGAGTGGGTTTGGGTCTAGCCGAGTGGGTTTGGGTCTAGCGGAGTGGGTTTGGGTCTAGCAGAGTGGGTTTGGGTCTAGCCGAGTGGGTTTGGGTCTAGCGGAGTGGGTTTGGGTCTAGCCGAGTGGGTTTGGGTCTAGCCGAGTGGGTTTGGGTCTGGCCGAGTGGGTTTGGGTCTAGGCGAGTGGGTTTGGGTCTAGCCGAGTGGGTTTGGGTCTAGCCGAGTGGGTTTGGGTCTAGCCGAGTGGGTTTGGGACTAGCCGAGTGGGTTTGGCTCTAGCGGAGTGGGTTTGGGTCTAGCGGAGTGGGTTTGGGTCTAGCGGAGTGGGTTTGGGCCTAGCAGAGTGGGTTTGGGTCTAGCCGAGAGGGTTTGGGTCTAGCCAAGTGGGTTTGGGTCTAGCCGAGTGGGTTTGGGCCTAGCGGAGTGGGTTTGGGTGTAGCCGTGTGGGTTTGGGTCTAGCCGAGTGGGTTTGGGTCGAGCCGAGTGGGATTGGGTCTAGCCGCGTGGGTTTGGGTCTAGCCGAGTGGGTAATTGTCTAGTCGAGTCGGTTTGGGTCGAGCCGAGTGGGTTTGGGTCTTGCCGAGTAGGTTTGGGTCTAGCCAAGTGGGTTTGTGTCTAGCCGAGTGGGTTTGGGTCTCGCCGAGTGGGTTTTGGTCTAGCCGAGTGGGTTCGGGTCTAGCGGAGTGGGTTTGGGTCTAGCCGAGTGGGTTTGGGTCTAGCTGAGTGGGTTTGGGTCTAGCCGAGTGGGTTTGGGTCTAGCCGAGTGCGTTTGGGTCTAGCCTAGTGGGTTTCGGTCTAGCCGTGTGGGTTTGGGTCTAGCGGAGTGGGTTTGGGTATAGCGGAGTGGGTTTGCGTCTAGCGGAGTGGGTTTGGGTCTAGAGGAGTGTGTTTGGGTCCAGCCGAATGGGTTTGGGTCTAGCCGAGTGGGTTTGGGTGTAGCGGAGTGGATTTGGGTCTAGCGGAGTGGGTTTGTGTCTAGCCGAGTGGGTTTGGGTGTAGCCGAGTGGGTTTGGGTCTAGCCGAGTGGGTTTGGGTCTAGCCGAGTGGGTTTGGGTCTAGCCGAGTGGGTTTGGGTCTAGCCGAGTGGGTTTGGGTCTAGCCGAGTGGATTTGGGTCTACCCGAGTGGGTTTGGGTCTAGCCGAGTGGATTTGGGTCTACCCGAGTGGGTTTGGTTCTAGCCGAGTGGGTTTGGGTCTAGTCGAGTGGGTTTGGGTCTAGCCGAGTGGGTTTGGGTCTAGCCGAGTGGGTTTGGGTCTAGCGGAGTGGGTTTGGGTCTAGTGGAGTGGGTTTGGGTCTAGCCGAGTGGGTTTGGGTCTAGCGGAGTGGGTTTGGGTCTAGCCGAGTGGGTTTGGGTCTAGCCGAGTGGGTTTGGGTCTAGCCGAGTGGGTTTGGGTCTAGCCGAGTGGGTTTGGGAGTAGCCGAGTGGGTTTGGCTCTAGCGGAGTGGGTTTGAGTCTAGCGGAGTGGGTTTGGGTCTAGCGGAGTGGGTTTGGGCCTAGCCGAGTGGGTTTGGGTCTAGCCGAGTGGGTTTGGGTCTAGCCGAGTGGGTTTGGGTCGAGCCGAGTGGGTTTGGGTCTAGCCGAGTGGGTTTGGGTCTAGCCGAGTGGGTTTGGGCCTAGCGGAGTGGGTTTGGGTGTAGCCGAGTGGGTTTGGGTCTAGCCGAGTGGGTTTGGGTCGAGCCGAGTGGGTTTGGGTCTAGCCGCGTGGGTTTGGGTCTAGCCGAGTGGGTAATCGTCTAGTCGAGTCGGTTTGGGTCGAGCCGAGTGTGTTTGGGTCTTGCAGAGTAGGTTTGGGTCTAGCCGAGTGGGTTTGGGTCTAGCCATGTGGGTTTTGGTCTATCCGAGTGGGTTTGGGTCCAGCCGAGTGGGTTTGGGTCTAGCCGAGTGGGTTTGGGTCTAGCCGAGTGGGTTTGTGTCTAGCGGAGTGGGTTTGGGTCTCGCGGAGTGGGTTTGGTTCTAGCGGAGTTGGTTTATGTCTTGCCGAGTGGGTTTGGGTCTAGCCGAGTGGGTTTGGGTCTATCCGAGTGGGTTTGGGTCCAGCCGAGTGGGTTTGGGTCTAGCCGAGTGGGTTTGGGTCCAGCCGTGTGGGTTTGGGTCCAGCCGAGTGGGTTTGGGTCTAAGGGAGTGATTTTGGGTGTAGCCGAGTGGGTCAGGGTCTAGCCGAGTGGGTTTGGGTCTAGCCGAGTGGGTTTGGGTCAAGCCGAGTGGGTTTGGGTCGAGCCGAGTGGGTTTGGGTCTAGCCGCGTGGGTTTGGGTCTAGCCGAGTGGGTTTGGGTCTAGCCGAGTGGGTTTGGGTCTAGCCGAGTGGGTTTGGGTCTAGCGGAGTGGGTTTGGGTCTAGACGAGTGGGTTTGGGTCTAGCTGAGTGGGTTTGGGTCTAGCCGAGTGGGTTTGGGTCTAGCCGAGTGCGTTTGGGTCTAGTGGATTGTGTTTGGGTCTAGCCGAGTGGGTTTGGGTCTAGCGGAGTGGGTTTGGGTCTAGCCGAGTGGGTTTGGGTCTAGCCGAGTGGGTTTGGGTCTAGCCGAGTGGGTTTCGGTCTAGCCGAGTGGGTTTGGGAGTAGCCGAGTGGGTTTGGCTCTAGCGGAGTGGGTTTGAGTCTAGCGGAGTGGGTTTGGGTCTAGCGGAGTGGGTTTGGGCCTAGCTGAGTGGGTTTGGGCCTAGCCGAGTGGGTTTGGGTCTAGCCGAGTGGGTTTGGGTCTAGCCGAGTGGGTTTGGGTCTAGCCGAGTGGGTTTGGGTCTAGCCGAGTGGGTTTGGGCCTAGCGGAGTTGGTTTGGGTGTAGCCGAGTGGGTTTGGGTCGAGCCGAGTGGGTTTGGGTCTAGCCGCGTAGGTTTGGGTCTAGCCGAGTGGGTAATCATCTAGTCGAGTCGGTTTGGGTCGAGCCGAGTGTGTTTGGGTCTTGGCGAGTAGGTTTGGGTCTAGCCGAGTGGGTTTGGGTCTAGCCAAGTGGGTTTGGGTCTAGCCGAGTGGGTTTGGGTCCAGCCGTGTGGGTTTGGGTCCAGCCGAGTGGGTTTGGGTCTAGGGGAGTGATTTTGGGTGTAGCCGAGTGGGTCAGGGTCTAGCCGAGTGGGTTTGGGTGTAGCCGAGTGGGTTTGGGTCAAGCCGAGTGGGTTTGGGTCGAGCCGAGTGGGTTTGGGTCTAGCCGCGTGGGTTTGGGTCTAGCCGAGTGGGTTTGGGTCTAGCCGAGTGGGTTTGGGTCTAGCCTAGTGGGTTTGGGTCTAGCGGAGTGGGTTTGGGTCTAGCCGAGTGGGTTTGGGTCTATCTGAGTGGGTTTGGGTCTAGCCGAGTGGGTTTGGGTCTAGCCGAGTGCGTTTGGGTCTAGCCTAGTGGGTTTTGGTCTAGCCGTGTGGGTTTGGGTCTAGCCGAGTGGGTTTGGGTATAGCGGAGTGGGTTTGCGTCTAGCGGAGTGGGTTTGGGTCTAGCGGAGTGTATTTGGGTCTAGCCGAATGGGTTTGGGTCTAGCCAAGTGGGTTTGGGTGTAGCGGAGTGGATTTGGGTCTAGCGGAGTGGGTTTGTGTCTAGCCGAGTGGGTTTGGGTCAAGCTGAGTGGGTTTGGGTCTAGCCGAGTGGGTTTGGGTCTAGCCGACTGTGTTTGGGTCTAGCCGAGTGGGTTTGGGTCTAGCCGAGTGGGTTTGAGTCTAGCCGAGTGGATTTGGATCTACCCGAGTGGGTTTGGGGCTAGCCGAGTGGGTTTGGGTCTAGCCGAGTGGGTTTGGGTCTAGCCGAGTGGGTTTGTGTCTAGCCGAGTGGGTTTGGGTCTAGTGGAGTGGGTTTGGGTCTAGCCGAGAGGGTTTGGGTCTAGCGGAGTGGGTTTGGGTCTAGCGGAGTGGGTTTGGGTCTAGCGGAGTGGGTTTGGGTCTAGCGGAGTGGGGTTGGGTCTAGCCGAGTGGGTTTGGGTCTAGCCGAGTGGGTTTGGGTCTAGCCGAGTGGGTTTGGGCCAAGCGGAGTGGGTTTGGGTGTAGCCGATTGGGTTTGGGTCTAGCCGAGTTGGTTTGGGTCGAGCCGAGTGGGTTTGGGTCTAGCCGCGTGGGTTTGGGTCTAGCCGAGTGGGTAATCGTCTAGTCGAGTCGGTTTGGGTCGAGCCGAGTGGGTTTGGGTCTTGCCGAGTGGGTTTGGGTCTAGCCGAGTGGGTTTGGGTCTAGCCGAGTGGGTTTTGTTCTATCCATTGGGTTTGGGTCCAGCCGAGTGGGTTTGGGTCTTGCCGAGTGGGTTTGTGTCTAGCGGAGTCGGTTTTGGTCTAGCGGAGTGGGTTTGGGTCTAGCGGAGTGGGTTTGGGTCTAGCCGAGTGTGTTTGGGTCTCGCCGAGTGGGTTTGGGTCTATCCGAGTGGGTTTGGGTCCAGCCGAGTGGGTTTGCGTCCAGCCGAGTGGGTTTGGGTCCAGCCGTGTGGGTTTGGGTCCAGCCGAGTGGGTTTGGGTCTAGTGGAGTGATTTAGGGTGTAGCCGAGTGGGTCAGGGTCTAGCCGAGTGGGTTTGGGTCTAGCCGAGTGGGTTTGGGTCAAGCCGAGTGGGTTTCGGTCGAGCCGAGTGGGTTTGGGTCTAGCCGCGTGGGTTTGGGTCTGGCCGAGTGGGTAATCGTCTAGTCGAGTTGGTTTGGGTCGAGCCGAGTGGGTTTGGGTCTTGCCGAGTGGGTTTGGGTCAAGCCGAGTGGGTTTGTGTCTAGCGGAGTGGGTTTGGGTCTCGCGGAGTGGGTTTGGTTCTAGCGGAGTGGGTTTGGGTCTAGCCGAGTGGGTTTGGGTCTAGCCGAGTGGGTTTGGGTCTATCCGAGTGGGTTTGGGTCCAGCCGAGTGGGTTTGGGTCTAGCCGAGTGGGTTTGGGTCCAGCCGTGTGGGTTTGGGTCCAGCCGAGTGGGTTTGGGTCTAGGGGAGTGATTTTGGGTGTAGCCGAGTGGGTCAGGGTCTAGCCGAGTGGGTTTGGGTCTAGCCGAGTGGGTTTGGGTCAAGCCGAGTGGGTTTGGGTCGAGCCGAGTGGGTTTGGGTCTAGCCGCGTGGGTTTGGGTCTAGCCGAGTGGGTTTGGGTCTAGCCGAGTGGGTTTGGGTCTAGCCGAGTGGGTTTGGGTCTAGCAAAGTGGGTTTGGGTCTAGCCGAGTGGGTTTGGGTCTAGCTGAGTGGGTTTGGGTCTAGCCGAGTGGGTTTGGGTCTAGCCGAGTGCGTTTGGGTCTAGCCTAGTGGGTTTCGGTCTAGCCGTGTGGGTTTGGGTCTAGCCGAGTGGGTTTGGGTATAGCAGAGTGGGTTTGCGTCTAGCGGAGTGGGTTTGGGTCTAGCGGAGTGTGTTTGGGTCTAGCCGAATTTGTTTGGGTCTAGCCGAGTGGGTTTGGGTGTAGCGGAGTGGATTTGGGTCTAGCGGAGTGGGTTTGTGTCTAGCCGAGTGGGTTTGGGTCAAGCTGAGTGGGTTTGGGTCTAGCCGAGTGGGTTTGGGTCTAGCCGACTGTGTTTGGGTCTAGCCGAGTGGGTTTGGGTCTAGCCGAGTGGGTTTGAGTCTAGCCGAGTGGATTTGGATCTCCCCGAGTGGGTTTGGGGCTAGCCGAGTGGGTTTGGGTCTAGCCGAGTGGGTTTGGGTCTAGCCGAGTGCGTTTGGGTCTAGTGGATTGTGTTTGGGTCTAGCCGAGTGGGTTTGGGTCTAGCGGAGTGGGTTTGGGTCTAGCCGAGTGGGTTTGGGTCTAGCCGAGTGGGTTTGGGTCTAGCCGAGTGGGTTTCGGTCTAGCCGAGTGGGTTTGGGAGTAGCCGAGTGGGTTTGGCTCTAGCGGAGTGGGTTTGAGTCTAGCGGAGTGGGTTTGGGTCTAGCGGAGTGGGTTTGGGCCTAGCTGAGTGGGTTTGGGCCTAGCCGAGTGGGTTTGGGTCTAGCCGAGTGGGTTTGGGTCTAGCCGAGTGGGTTTGGGTCTAGCCGAGTGGGTTTGGGTCTAGCCGAGTGGGTTTGGGCCTAGCGGAGTTGGTTTGGGTGTAGCCGAGTGGGTTTGGGTCGAGCCGAGTGGGTTTGGGTCTAGCCGCGTAGGTTTGGGTCTAGCCGAGTGGGTAATCATCTAGTCGAGTCGGTTTGGGTCGAGCCGAGTGTGTTTGGGTCTTGCCGAGTAGGTTTGGGTCTAGCCGAGTGGGTTTGGGTCTAGCCAAGTGGGTTTGGGTCTAGCCGAGTGGGTTTGGGTCCAGCCGTGTGGGTTTGGGTCCAGCCGAGTGGGTTTGGGTCTAGGGGAGTGATTTTGGGTGTAGCCGAGTGGGTCAGGGTCTAGCCGAGTGGGTTTGGGTCTAGCCGAGTGGGTTTGGGTCAAGCCGAGTGGGTTTGGGTCGAGCCGAGTGGGTTTGGGTCTAGCCGCGTGGGTTTGGGTCTAGCCGAGTGGGTTTGGGTCTAGCCGAGTGGGTTTGGGTCTAGCCTAGTGGGTTTGGGTCTAGCGGAGTGGGTTTGGGTCTAGCCGAGTGGGTTTGGGTCTATCTGAGTGGGTTTGGGTCTAGCCGAGTGGGTTTGGGTCTAGCCGAGTGCGTTTGGGTCTAGCCTAGTGGGTTTTGGTCTAGCCGTGTGGGTTTGGGTCTAGCCGAGTGGGTTTGGGTATAGCGGAGTGGGTTTGCGTCTAGCGGAGTGGGTTTGGGTCTAGCGGAGTGTGTTTGGGTCTAGCCGAATGGGTTTGGGTCTAGCCGAGTGGGTTTGGGTGTAGCGGAGTGGATTTGGGTCTAGCGGAGTGGGTTTGGGTCTAGCCGAGTGGGTTTGGGTCCAGCCGTGTGGGTTTGGGTCCAGCCGAGTGGGTTTGGGTCTAGGGGAGTGATTTTGGGTGTAGCCGAGTGGGTCAGGGTCTAGCCGAGTGGGTTTGGGTCTAGCCGAGTGGGTTTGGGTCAAGCCGAGTGGGTTTGGGTCGAGCCGAGTGGGTTTGGGTCTAGCCGCGTGGGTTTGGGTCTAGCCGAGTGGGTTTGGGTCTAGCCGAGTGGGTTTGGGTCTAGCCGAGTGGGTTTGGGTCTAGCAAAGTGGGTTTGGGTCTAGCCGAGTGGGTTTGGGTCTAGCTGAGTGGGTTTGGGTCTAGCCGAGTGGGTTTGGGTCTAGCCGAGTGCGTTTGGGTCTAGCCTAGTGGGTTTCGGTCTAGCCGTGTGGGTTTGGGTCTAGCCGAGTGGGTTTGGGTATAGCAGAGTGGGTTTGCGTCTAGCGGAGTGGGTTTGGGTCTAGCGGAGTGTGTTTGGGTCTAGCCGAATTTGTTTGGGTCTAGCCGAGTGGGTTTGGGTGTAGCGGAGTGGATTTGGGTCTAGCGGAGTGGGTTTGTGTCTAGCCGAGTGGGTTTGGGTCAAGCTGAGTGGGTTTGGGTCTAGCCGAGTGGGTTTGGGTCTAGCCGACTGTGTTTGGGTCTAGCCGAGTGGGTTTGGGTCTAGCCGAGTGGGTTTGAGTCTAGCCGAGTGGATTTGGATCTCCCCGAGTGGGTTTGGGGCTAGCCGAGTGGGTTTGGGTCTAGCCGAGTGGGTTTGGGTCTAGCCGAGTGCGTTTGGGTCTAGTGGATTGTGTTTGGGTCTAGCCGAGTGGGTTTGGGTCTAGCGGAGTGGGTTTGGGTCTAGCCGAGTGGGTTTGGGTCTAGCCGAGTGGGTTTGGGTCTAGCCGAGTGGGTTTCGGTCTAGCCGAGTGGGTTTGGGAGTAGCCGAGTGGGTTTGGCTCTAGCGGAGTGGGTTTGAGTCTAGCGGAGTGGGTTTGGGTCTAGCGGAGTGGGTTTGTGTCTAGCCGAGTGGGTTTGGGTCAAGCTGAGTGGGTTTGGGTCTAGCCGAGTGGGTTTGGGTCTAGCCGACTGTGTTTGGGTCTAGCCGAGTGGGTTTGGGTCTAGCCGAGTGGGTTTGAGTCTAGCCGAGTGGATTTGGATCTCCCCGAGTGGGTTTGGGGCTAGCCGAGTGGGTTTGGGTCTAGCCGAGTGGGTTTGGGTCTAGCCGAGTGCGTTTGGGTCTAGTGGATTGTGTTTGGGTCTAGCCGAGTGGGTTTGGGTCTAGCGGAGTGGGTTTGGGTCTAGCCGAGTGGGTTTGGGTCTAGCCGAGTGGGTTTGGGTCTAGCCGAGTGGGTTTCGGTCTAGCCGAGTGGGTTTGGGAGTAGCCGAGTGGGTTTGGCTCTAGCGGAGTGGGTTTGAGTCTAGCGGAGTGGGTTTGGGTCTAGCGGAGTGGGTTTGGGCCTAGCTGAGTGGGTTTGGGCCTAGCCGAGTGGGTTTGGGTCTAGCCGAGTGGGTTTGGGTCTAGCCGAGTGGGTTTGGGTCTAGCCGAGTGGGTTTGGGTCTAGCCGAGTGGGTTTGGGCCTAGCGGAGTTGGTTTGGGTGTAGCCGAGTGGGTTTGGGTCGAGCCGAGTGGGTTTGGGTCTAGCCGCGTAGGTTTGGGTCTAGCCGAGTGGGTAATCATCTAGTCGAGTCGGTTTGGGTCGAGCCGAGTGTGTTTGGGTCTTGCCGAGTAGGTTTGGGTCTAGCCGAGTGGGTTTGGGTCTAGCCAAGTGGGTTTGGGTCTAGCCGAGTGGGTTTGGGTCCAGCCGTGTGGGTTTGGGTCCAGCCGAGTGGGTTTGGGTCTAGGGGAGTGATTTTGGGTGTAGCCGAGTGGGTCAGGGTCTAGCCGAGTGGGTTTGGGTCTAGCCGAGTGGGTTTGGGTCAAGCCGAGTGGGTTTGGGTCGAGCCGAGTGGGTTTGGGTCTAGCCGCGTGGGTTTGGGTCTAGCCGAGTGGGTTTGGGTCTAGCCGAGTGGGTTTGGGTCTAGCCTAGTGGGTTTGGGTCTAGCGGAGTGGGTTTGGGTCTAGCCGAGTGGGTTTGGGTCTATCTGAGTGGGTTTGGGTCTAGCCGAGTGGGTTTGGGTCTAGCCGAGTGCGTTTGGGTCTAGCCTAGTGGGTTTTGGTCTAGCCGTGTGGGTTTGGGTCTAGCCGAGTGGGTTTGGGTATAGCGGAGTGGGTTTGCGTCTAGCGGAGTGGGTTTGGGTCTAGCGGAGTGTGTTTGGGTCTAGCCGAATGGGTTTGGGTCTAGCCGAGTGGGTTTGGGTGTAGCGGAGTGGATTTGGGTCTAGCGGAGTGGGTTTGTGTCTAGCCGAGTGGGTTTGGGTCAAGCTGAGTGGGTTTGGGTCTAGCCGAGTGGGTTTGGGTCTAGCCGACTGTGTTTGGGTCTAGCCGAGTGGGTTTGGGTCTAGCCGAGTGGGTTTGAGTCTAGCCGAGTGGATTTGGATCTACCCGAGTGGGTTTGGGGCTAGCCGAGTGGGTTTGGGTCTAGCCGAGTGGGTTTGGGTCTAGCCGAGTGGGTTTGTGTCTAGCCGAGTGGGTTTGGGTCTAGTGGAGTGGGTTTGGGTCTAGCCGCGAGGGTTTGGGTCTAGCGGAGTGGGTTTGGGTCTAGCGGAGTGGGTTTGGGTCTAGCGGAGTGGGTTTGGGTCTAGCGGAGTGGGGTTGGGTCTAGCCGAGTGGGTTTGGGTCTAGCCGAGTGGGTTTGGGTCAAGCCGAGTGGGTTTGGGCCAAGCGGAGTGGGTTTGGGTGTAGCCGATTGGGTTTGGGTCTAGCCGAGTTGGTTTGGGTCGAGCCGAGTGGGTTTGGGTCTAGCCGCGTGGGTTTGGGTCTAGCCGAGTGGGTAATCGTCTAGTCGAGTCGGTTTGGGTCGAGCCGAGTGGGTTTGGGTCTTGCCGAGTGGGTTTGGGTCTAGCCGAGTGGGTTTGGGTCTAGACGAGTGGGTTTTGTTCTATCCATTGGGTTTGGGTCCAGCCGAGTGGGTTTGGGTCTAGCCGAGTGGGTTTGGGTCCAGCCGTGTGGGTTTGGGTCCAGCCGAGTGGGTTTGGGTCTAGGGGAGTGATTTTGGGTGTAGCCGAGTGGGTCAGGGTCTAGCCGAGTGGGTTTGGGTCTAGCCGAGTGGGTTTGGGTCAAGCCGAGTGGGTTTGGGTCGAGCCGAGTGGGTTTGGGTCTAGCCGCGTGGGTTTGGGTCTAGCCGAGTGGGTTTGGGTCTAGCCGAGTGGGTTTGGGTCTAGCCGAGTGGGTTTGGGTCTAGCAAAGTGGGTTTGGGTCTAGCCGAGTGGGTTTGGGTCTAGCTGAGTGGGTTTGGGTCTAGCCGAGTGGGTTTGGGTCTAGCCGAGTGCGTTTGGGTCTAGCCTAGTGGGTTTCGGTCTAGCCGTGTGGGTTTGGGTCTAGCCGAGTGGGTTTGGGTATAGCGGAGTGGGTTTGCGTCTAGCGGAGTGGGTTTGGGTCTAGCGGAGTGTGTTTGGGTCTAGCCGAATTTGTTTGGGTCTAGCCGAGTGGGTTTGGGTGTAGCGGAGTGGATTTGGGTCTAGCGGAGTGGGTTTGTGTCTAGCCGAGTGGGTTTGGGTCAAGCTGAGTGGGTTTGGGTCTAGCCGAGTGGGTTTGGGTCTAGCCGACTGTGTTTGGGTCTAGCCGAGTGGGTTTGGGTCTAGCCGAGTGGGTTTGAGTCTAGCCGAGTGGATTTGGATCTCCCCGAGTGGGTTTGGGGCTAGCCGAGTGGGTTTGGGTCTAGCCGAGTGGGTTTGGGTCTAGCCGAGTGGGTTTGTGTCTAGCCGAGTGGGTTTGGGTCTAGACGAGTGGGTTTGGGTCTAGCTGAGTGGGTTTGGGTCTAGCCGAGTGGGTTTGGGTCTAGCCGAGTGCGTTTGGGTCTAGTGGATTGTGTTTGGGTCTAGCCGAGTGGGTTTGGGTCTAGCGGAGTGGGTTTGGGTCTAGCCGAGTGGGTTTGGGTCTAGCCGAGTGGGTTTGGGTCTAGCCGAGTGGGTTTCGGTCTAGCCGAGTGGGTTTGGGAGTAGCCGAGTGGGTTTGGCTCTAGCGGAGTGGGTTTGAGTCTAGCGGAGTGGGTTTGGGTCTAGCGGAGTGGGTTTGGGCCTAGCTGAGTGGGTTTGGGCCTAGCCGAGTGGGTTTGGGTCTAGCCGAGTGGGTTTGGGTCTAGCCGAGTGGGTTTGGGTCTAGCCGAGTGGGTTTGGGTCTAGCCGAGTGGGTTTGGGCCTAGCGGAGTTGGTTTGGGTGTAGCCGAGTGGGTTTGGGTCGAGCCGAGTGGGTTTGGGTCTAGCCGCGTAGGTTTGCGTCTAGCCGAGTGGGTAATCATCTAGTCGAGTCGGTTTGGGTCGAGCCGAGTGTGTTTGGGTCTTGCCGAGTAGGTTTGGGTCTAGCCGAGTGGGTTTGGGTCTAGCCAAGTGGGTTTGGGTCTAGCCGAGTGGGTTTGGGTCCAGCCGTGTGGGTTTGGGTCCAGCCGAGTGGGTTTGGGTCTAGGGGAGTGATTTTGGGTGTAGCCGAGTGGGTCAGGGTCTAGCCGAGTGGGTTTGGGTCTAGCCGAGTGGGTTTGGGTCAAGCCAAGTGGGTTTGGGTCGAGCCGAGTGGGTTTGGGTCTAGCCGCGTGGGTTTGGGTCTAGCCGAGTGGGTTTGGGTCTAGCCGAGTGGGTTTGGGTCTAGCCTAGTGGGTTTGGGTCTAGCGGAGTGGGTTTGGGTCTAGCCGAGTGGGTTTGGGTCTATCTGAGTGGGTTTGGGTCTAGCCGAGTGGGTTTGGGTCCAGCCGAGTGCGTTTGGGTCTAGCCTAGTGGGTTTTGGTCTAGCCGTGTGGGTTTGGGTCTAGCCGAGTGGGTTTGGGTATAGCGGAGTGGGTTTGCGTCTAGCGGAGTGGGTTTGGGTCTAGCGGAGTGTGTTTGGGTCTAGCCGAATGGGTTTGGGTCTAGCCGAGTGGGTTTGGGTGTAGCGGAGTGGATTTGGGTCTAGCGGAGTGGGTTTGTGTCTAGCCGAGTGGGTTTGGGTCAAGCTGAGTGGGTTTGGGTCTAGCCGAGTGGGTTTGGGTCTAGCCGAATGTGTTTGGGTCTAGCCGAGTGGGTTTGGGTCTAGCCGAGTGGGTTTGAGTCTAGCCGAGTGGATTTGGATCTACCCGAGTGGGTTTGGGGCTAGCCGAGTGGGTTTGGGTCTAGCCGAGTGGGTTTGGGTCTAGCCGAATGGGTTTGTGTCTAGCCGAGTGGGTTTGGGTCTCGTGGAGTGGGTTTGAGTCTAGCCGAGAGGGTTTGGGTCTAGCGGAGTGGGTTTGGGTCTAGCGGAGTGGGTTTGGGTCTAGCGGAGTGGGTTTGGGTCTAGCGGAGTGGGGTTGGGTCTAGCCGAGTGGGTTTGGGTCTAGCCGAGTGGGTTTGGGTCTAGCCGAGTGGGTTTGGGCCAAGCGGAGTGGGTTTGGGTGTAGCCGATTGGGTTTGGGTCTAGCCGAGTTGGTTTGGGTCGAGCCGAGTGGGTTTGGGTCTAGCCGCGTGGGTTTGGGTCTAGCCGAGTGGGTAATCGTCTAGTCGAGTCGGTTTGGGTCGAGCCGAGTGGGTTTGGGTCTTGCCGAGTGGGTTTGGGTCTAGCCGAGTGGGTTTGGGTCTAGCCGAGTGGGTTTTGTTCTATCCATTGGGTTTGGGTCCAGCCGAGTGGGTTTGGGTCTAGCCGAGTGGGTTTGTGTCTAGCGGAGTCGGTTTGGGTCTAGCGGAGTGGGTTTGGGTCTAGCGGAGTGGGTTTGGGTCCAGCCGAGTGGGTTTGCGTCCAGCCGAGTGGGTTTGGGTCCAGCCGTGTGGGTTTGGGTCCAGCCGAGTGGGTTTGGGTCTAGTGGAGTGATTTTGGGTGTAGCCGAGTGGGTCAGGGTCTAGCCGAGTGGGTTTGGGTCTAGCCGAGTGGGTTTGGGTCAAGCCGAGTGGGTTTCGGTCGAGCCGAGTGGGTTTGGGTCTAGCCGCGTGGGTTTGGGTCTGGCCGAGTGGGTAATCGTCTAGTCGAGTTGGTTTGGGTCGAGCCGAGTGGGTTTGGGTCTTGAGAGTGGGTTTGGGTCAAGCCGAGTGGGTTTGTGTCTAGCGGAGTGGGTTTGGGTCTCGCGGAGTGGGTTTGGTTCTAGCGGAGTGGGTTTGGGTCTAGCCGAGTGGGTTTGGGCCTAGCCGAGTGGGTTTGGGTCTATCCGAGTGGGTTTGGGTCCAGCCGAGTGGGTTTGGGTCTAGCCGAGTGGGTTTGGGTCCAGCCGTGTAGGTTTGGGTCCAGCCGAGTGGGTTTGGGTCTAGGGGAGTGATTTTGGGTGTAGCCGAGTGGGTCAGGGTCTAGCCGAGTGGGTTTGGGTCTAGCCGAGTGGGTTTGGGTCAAGCCGAGTGGGTTTGGGTCGAGCCGAGTGGGTTTGGGTCTAGCCGCGTGGGTTTGGGTCTAGCCGAGTGGGTTTGGGTCTAGCCGAGTGGGTTTGGGTCTAGCCGAGTGGGTTTGGGTCTAGCAAAGTGGGTTTGGGTCTAGCCGAGTGGGTTTGGGTCTAGCTGAGTGGGTTTGGTTCTAGCCGAGTGGGTTTGGGTCTAGCCGAGTGCGTTTGGGTCTAGCCTAGTGGGTTTTGGTCTAGCCGTGTGGGTTTGGGTCTAGCCGAGTGGGTTTGGGTATAGCGGAGTGGGTTTGCGTCTAGCGGAGTGGGTTTGGGTCTAGCGGAGTGTGTTTGGGTCTAGCCGAATTTGTTTGGGTCTAGCCGAGTGGGTTTGGGTGTAGCGGAGTGGATTTGGGTCTAGCGGAGTGGGTTTGTGTCTAGCCGAGTGGGTTTGGGTCAAGCTGAGTGGGTTTGGGTCTAGCCGAGTGGGTTTGGGTCTAGCCGACTGTGTTTGGGTCTAGCCGAGTGGGTTTGGGTCTAGCCGAGTGGGTTTGAGTCTAGCCGAGTGGATTTGGATCTCCCCGAGTGGGTTTGGGGCTAGCCGAGTGGGTTTGGGTCTAGCCGAGTGGGTTTGGGTCTAGCCGAGTGGGTTTGTGTCTAGCCGAGTGGGTTTGGGTCTAGTGGAGTGGGTTTGGGTCTAGCCGAGAGGGTTTGGGTCTAGCGGAGTGGGTTTGGGTCTAGCGGAGTGGGTTTGGGTCTAGCGGAGTGGGTTTGGGTCTAGCGGAGTGGGGTTGGGTCTAGCCGAGTGGGTTTGGGTCTAGCCGAGTGGGTTTGGGTCTAGCCGAGTGGGTTTGGGTCTAGCCGAGTGGGTTTGGGCCAAGCGGAGTGGGTTTGGGTGTAGCCGATTGGGTTTGGGTCTAGCCGAGTTGGTTTGGGTCGAGCCGAGTGGGTTTGGGTCTAGCCGCGTGGGTTTGGGTCTAGCCGAGTGGGTAATCGTCTAGTCGGGTCGGTTTGGGTCGAGCCGTGTGGGTTTGGGTCTTGCCGAGTGGGTTTGGGTCGAGCCGAGTGGGTTTGGGTCTAGCCGAGTGGGTTTTGTTCTATCCATTGGGTTTGGGTCCAGCCGAGTGGGTTTGGGTCTAGCCGAGTGGGTTTGTGTCTAGCGGAGTGGGTTTGGGTCTAGCGGAGTGGGTTTGGGTCTAGCGGAGTGGGTTTGGGTCTAGCCGAGTGTGTTTGGTCTCGCCGAGTGGGTTTGGGTCTATCCGAGTGGGTTTGGGTCCAGCCGAGTGGGTTTGCGTCCAGCCGAGTGGGTTTGGGTCCAGCCGTGTGGGTTTGGGTCCAGCCGAGTGGGTTTGGGTCTAGTGGAGTGATTTTGGGTGTAGCCGAGTGGGTCAGGGTCTAGCCGAGTGGGTTTGGGTCTAGCCGAGTGGGTTTGGGTCAAGCCGAGTGGGTTTGGGTCGAGCCGAGTGGGTTTGGGTCTAGCCGAGTGGGTAATCGTCTAGTCGAGTTGGTTTGGGTCGAGCCGAGTGGGTTTGGGTCTTGCCGAGTGGGTTTGGGTCTAGCCGGGTGGGTTTGGGTCTAGCCGAGTGGGTTTTTGTCTATCCGAGTGGGTTTGGGTCCAGCCGAGTGGGTTTGGGTCTATGCTAGTGGGTTTGTGTCTTGCCGAGTGTGTTTGGGTCTAGCGGAGTGGGTTTGGGTCTAGCCGAGTGGGTTTGGGTCTAGCCGAGTGGGTTTGGGTCTTGCCGAGTGGGTTTGGGTCTAGCCGATTGGGTTTGGGTCTAGCCGAGTGGGTTTGGGTCCAGCCGAGTGGGTTTGGGTCCAGCCGAGTGGGTTTGGGTCCAGCTGAGTGGGTTTGGTTCTAGCCGAGTGGGTTTGTGGCTAGACGAGTCCGTTTGGATCTAGCCGAGTGGGTTTGGGACTAGCCGAGTGGGGTTGGGTCTAGCCGAGTGGGTTTGGTTCAAGCCAAGTGGGTTTGGGTCTAGCCCAGTGGGTTTGGGTCTAGCGGAGTGGGTTTGGGTCTAGCCGAGTGGGTTTGGGTCTAGCTAAGTGGGTTGGGGTGAAGCCGAGTGGGTTTGTGTCTGGCGGAGTGGGTTTGGGTGTAGCCGAGTGGGTTTGGGTCCAGCCGAGTGGGTTTGGGTCTGGCCGAGTGGGTTTGGGTCTAGCCGAGTGGGTTTGGGTCTAGCCGAGTGGGTTTGGGTCCAGCGGAGTGGGTTTGGGTCTAGCGGATTGGGTTTGGGTCTAGCCGAGTTGGTTTGGGCCTAGCCGAGTGGGTTTGGGTCTAGCCGAGTGGGTTTGGGTCTAGCCGAGTGGGTTTGGGTCTAGCCGAGTGGGTTTGGGTCTAGTGGAGTGGGTTTGCATGTAGCCGAGTGGGTTAGGGTCTAGCCGAGTGGGTTTGGGTCTAGCCGGGTGGGTTTGGGTCCAGCCGAGTGGGTTTGGGTCTAGCCGAGTGTGTTTGGGTCTGGCGGTGTGGGTATGGGTGTGGCCGAGTGGGTTTGGATCTAGCCGAGTGGGTTTGGGTTGAGCCGAGTGGGTTTGGGTCTAGCCGCGTGGTTTTGGGTCTAGCCGAGTGGGTAATCATCTAGCCCAGTCGGTTTGCGTCTAGCCGAGTGGGTTTGGGACTTGCCGAGTGGGTTTGAGTCTAGCCGAGTGGGTTTGGGTCTAGCGGAGTGGGTTTGGGTGTAGTCGAGTGGGTTTGGGTCTAGCCGAGTGGGTTTGGGTCTAGCCGAATCGGTTTCGGTCTGTCCGAGATGGTTTGTGTCTAGCCGAGTGGGTTTGGGTCTGGCCGAGTGGGTTTGGGTTTAGCCGAGTGGGTTTGGATCTAGCCGAGTGGGTTTGGGTCTATCCGAGTGGGTTTGGGTCTAGCCGAATCGGTTTCGGTCTATCCGAGAGGGTTTGTGTTTAGCCGAGGGGGTTTGGGTCTAGCCGAGTGGGTTTGTGTCTAGCCAAGTGGGTTTGGGTCTACCCGAGTCGGTTTGGGTGTAGCCGAGTGGGTTTGGGTCTAGCCGAGTGGGTTTGGGTGTAGCCGAGTGGCTTTTGGTCTAGCCGAGTGGGTTTGGGTCTAGCCGAGTGGGTTTGGGTCTAGCCGAGTGGGTTTTGGTCTTGCCGAGTGGGTTTGGGTCCAGCCGAGTGGGTTTGGGTCTATGCGAGTGGGTTTGTGTCTTGCCGAGTGTGTTTGGGTCTAGCGGAGTGGGTTTGGGTCTAGCGGAGTGGGTTTGGGTCTAGCCGAGTGGGTTTGGGTCTTGCCGAGTGGGTTTGGGTCTAGCCGATTGGGTTTGGGACTAGCCGAGTGGGTTTGGGTCTAGCCGAGTGGGTTTGGGTCTAGCCGAGTGGGTTTGGGTCTAGCTGAGTGGGTTTGGTTCTAGCCGAGTGGGTTTGTGTCTAGACGAGTCCGTTTGGATCTGGCCGAGTGGGTTTGGGACTAGCCGAGTGGGGTTGGGTCTAGCCGAGTGGGTTTGGTTCTAGCCAAGTGGGTTTGGGTCTAGCCCAGTGGGTTTGGGTCTAGCAGAGTGGGTTTGGGTCTAGCCGAGTGGGTTTGGGTCTAGCCAAGTGGGTTGGGGTGACGCCGAGTGGGTTTGTGTCTGGCGGAGTGGGTTTGGGTGTAGCCGAGTGGGTTTGGGTCCAGCCGAGTGGGTTTGGGTCTGGCCGAGTGGGTTTGGGTCTAGCCGAGTGGGTTTGGGTGTAGCCGAGTGGGTTTGGGTCCAGCGGAGTGGGTTTGGGTCTAGCGGATTGGGTTTGGGTCTAGCCGAGTTGGTTTGGGTCCAGCCGAGTGGGTTTGGGTCTAGCCGAGTGGGTTTGGGTCTAGCCGAGTGGGTTTGGGTCTAGCCGAGTGGGTTTGGGTCTAGTGGAGTGGGTTTGCATGTAGCCGAGTGGGTTAGGGTCTAGCCGAGTGGGTTTGGGTCTAGCCGAGTGGGTTTGGGTCCAGCCGAGTGGGTTTGGGTCTAGCCGAGTGGGTTTGGGTCTGGCGGTGTGGGTATGGGTGTAGCCGAGTGGGTTTGGATCTAGCCGAGTGGGTTTGGGTTGAGCCGAGTGGGTTTGGGTCTAGCCGCGTGGTTTTGGGTCTAGCCGAGTGGGTAATCATCTAGCCGAGTCGGTTTGCGTCTAGCCGAGTGGGTTTGGGTCTTGCCGAGTGGGTTTGAGTCTAGCCGAGTGGGTTTGGGTCTAGCCGAGTGGGTTTGGGTCTAGCGGAGTGGGTTTGGGTGTAGCCGAGTGGGTTTGGATCTAGCCGAGTGGGTTTGGGTCTAGCCGAATCGGTTTCGGTCTATCCGAGAGGGTTTGTGTCTCGCCGAGTGGGTTTGGGTCTAGCCGAGTGGGTTTGGGTTTAGCCGAGTGGGTTTGGATCTAGATGAGTGGGTTTGGGTCTATCCGAGTAGGTTTGGGTCTAGCCGAATCGGTTTCGGTCTATCCGAGTAGGTTTGTGTTTAGCCGAGGGGGTTTGGGTCTAGCCGAGTGGGTTTGTGTCTAGCCAAGTGGGTTTGGGTCTACCCGAGTCGGTTTGGGTGTAGCCGAGTGGGTTTGGGTCTAGCCGAGTGGGTTTGGGTGTAGCCGAGTGGCTTTTGGTCTAGCCGAGTGGGTTTGGGTCTAGCCGAGTGGGTTTGGGTCTAGCCGAATGGCTTTGGGTCGAGCCGAGTGGGTTTGGGTCTAGCCGAGTGGGTTTGGGTCTGGCCGAGTGGGTTGGGGTCTAGCCGAGTGGGTTTGGGTCTAGCCGAGTGGGGTTGGGTGTAGCCGAGTGGGTTTGTGTCTAGCCAAGTGGGTTTGGGTCTAGCCGAGTGGGTTTGGGTGCAGCCGAGTGGGTTTGGGTCCAGCCGAGTGGGTTTGGGTCTAGCCCAGTGGGTTTGGGTCTAGCCGAGTGGGTTTGGGTCTAGCCGAGAGGGTTTGGGTCTAGCCGAGTGGGTTGGGGTCTAGCCGAGTGGGTTTGGGTCTAACCGAGTGGGTTTGGGTGTATCCGAGTGGGTTTGGGTCTAGCGGAGTGGGTTTGGGTCTAGCCGAGTGGGTTTGGGTCTATCCGAGTGGGTTTGGGTCTTGCCGAGTGGGTTTGGGTCTAGCGGAGTGGGTTTGGGTCTAGCGGAGTGGGTTTGGGTCTAGCCGAGTGGGTTTGGGTCTTGCCGAGTGGGTTTGGGTCTAGCCGATTGGGTTTGGGACTAGCCGAGTGGGTTTGGGTCTAGCCGAGTGGGTTTGGGTCTAGCCGAGTGGGTTTGGGTCTAGCTGAGTGGGTTTGGTTCTAGCCGAGTGGGTTTGTGTCTAGACGAGTCCGTTTGGATCTAGCCGAGTGGGTTTGGGACTAGCCGAGTGGGGTTGGGTCTGGCCGAGTGGGTTTGGTTCTAGCCAAGTGGGTTTGGGTCTAGCCCAGTGGGTTTGGGTCTAGCAGAGTGGGTTTGGGTCTAGCCGAGTGGGTTTGGGTCTAGCCAAGTGGGTTGGGGTGAAGCCGAGTGGGTTTGTGTCTGGCGGAGTGGGTTTGGGTGTAGCCGAGTGGGTTTGGGTCCAGCCGAGTGGGTTTGGGTCTGGCCGAGTGGGTTTGGGTCTAGCCGAGTGGGTTTGGGTGTAGCCGAGTGGGTTTGGGTCCAGCGGAGAGGGTTTGGGTCTAGCGGATTGGGTTTGGGTCTAGCCGAGTTGGTTTGGGTCCAGCCGAGTGGGTTTGGGTCTAGCCGAGTGGGTTTGGGTCTAGCCGAGTGGGTTTGGGTCTAGCCGAGTGGGTTTGGGTCTAGTGGAGTGGGTTTGCATGTAGCCGAGTGGGTTAGGGTCTAGCCGAGTGGGTTTGGGTCTAGCCGAGTGGGTTTGGGTCCAGCCGAGTGGGTTTGGGTCTAGCCGAGTGGGTTTGGGTCTGGCGGTGTGGGTATGGGTGTAGCCGAGTGGGTTTGGATCTAGCCGAGTGGGTTTGGGTTGAGCCGAGTGGGTTTGGGTGTAGCCGAGTGGGTTTGGATCTAGCCGAGTGGGTTTGGGTCTAGCCGAATCGGTTTCGGTCTATCCGAGAGGGTTTGTGTCTCGCCGAGTGGGTTTGGGTCTAGCCGAGTGGGTTTGGGTTTAGCCGAGTGGGTTTGGATCTAGACGAGTGGGTTTGGGTCTATCCGAGTAGGTTTGGGTCTAGCCGAATCGGTTTCGGTCTATCCGAGTAGGTTTGTGTTTAGCCGAGGGGGTTTGGGTCTAGCCGAGTGGGTTTGTGTCTAGCCAAGTGGGTTTGGGTCTACCCGAGTCGGTTTGGGTGTAGCCGAGTGGGTTTGGGTCTAGCCGAGTGGGTTTGGGTGTAGCCGAGTGGCTTTTGGTCTAGCCGAGTGGGTTTGGGTCTAGCCGAGTGGGTTTGGGTCTAGCCGAGTGGCTTTGGGTCGAGCCGAGTGGGTTTGGGTCTAGCCGAGTGGGTTTGGGTCTGGCCGAGTGGGTTGGGGTCTAGCCGAGTGGGTTTGGGTCTAGCCGAGTTGGGTTGGGTGTAGCCGAGTGGGTTTGTGTCTAGCCAAGTGGGTTTGGGTCTAGCCGAGTGGGTTTGGGTGCAGCCGAGTGGGTTTGGGTCCAGCCGAGTGGGTTTGGGTCTAGCCCAGTGGGTTTGGGTCTAGCCGAGTGGGTTTGGGTCTAGCCGAGAGGGTTTGGGTCTAGCCGAGTGGGTTGGGGTCTAGCCGAGTGGGTTTGGGTCTAACCGAGTGGGTTTGGGTGTATCCGAGTGGGTTTGGGTCTAGCTCAGTGGGTTTGGGTCTAGCCGAGTGGGTTTGGGTCTATCCGAGTGGGTTTGGGTCTTGCCGAGTGGGTTTGGGTCTAGCGGAGTGGGTTTGGGTCTAGCGGAGTGGGTTTGGGTCTAGCCGAGTGGGTTTGGGTCTTGCCGAGTGGGTTTGGGTCTAGCCGATTGGGTTTGGGACTAGCCGAGTGGGTTTGGGTCTAGCCGAGTGGGTTTGGGTCTAGCCGAGTGGGTTTGGGTCTAGCTTAGTGGGTTTGGTTCTAGCCGAGTGGGTTTGTGTCTAGACGAGTCCGTTTGGATCTAGCCGAGTGGGTTTGGGACTAGCCGAGTGGGGTTGGGTCTGGCCGAGTGGGTTTGGTTCTAGCCAAGTGGGTTTGGGTCTAGCCCAGTGGGTTTGGGTCTAGCAGAGTGGGTTTGGGTCTAGCCGAGTGGGTTTGGGTCTAGCCAAGTGGGTTGGGGTGAAGCCGAGTGGGTTTGTGTCTGGCGGAGTGGGTTTGGGTGTAGCCGAGTGGGTTTGGGTCCAGCCGAGTGGGTTTGGGTCTGGCCGAGTGGGTTTGGGTCTAGCCGAGTGGGTTTGGGTGTAGCCGAGTGGGTTTGGGTCCAGCGGAGAGGGTTTGGGTCTAGCGGATTGGGTTTGGGTCTAGCCGAGTTGGTTTGGGTCCAGCCGAGTGGGTTTGGGTCTAGCCGAGTGGGTTTGGGTCTAGCCGAGTGGGTTTGGGTCTAGCCGAGTGGGTTTGGGTCTAGTGGAGTGGGTTTGCATGTAGCCGAGTGGGTTAGGGTCTAGCCGAGTGGGTTTGGGTCTAGCCGAGTGGGTTTGGGTCCAGCCGAGTGGGTTTGGGTCTAGCCGAGTGGGTTTGGGTCTGGCGGTGTGGGTATGGGTGTAGCCGAGTCGGTTTGGATCTAGCCGAGTGGGTTTGGGTTGAGCCGAGTGGGTTTGGGTCTAGCCGCGTGGGTTTGGGTCTAGCCGAGTTGGTAATCATCTAGCCGAGTCGGTTTGGGTCTAGCCGAGTGGGTTTTGGTCTTGCCGAGTGGGTTTGGGTCCAGCCGAGTGGGTTTGGGTCTTGCCGAGCGGGTTTGGGTCTAGCCGAGTGGGTTTGGGTCTAGCTGAGTGGGTTTGGTTCTAGCCGAGTGGGTTTGTGTCTAGACGAGTCCGTTTGGATCTAGCCGAGTGGGTTTGGGACTAGCCGAGTGGGGTTGGGTCTAGCCGAGTGGGTTTGGTTCTAGCCAAGTGGGTTTGGGTCTAGCCCAGTGGGTTTGGGTCTAGCGGAGTGGGTTTGGGTCTAGCCGAGTGGGTTTGGGTCTAGCCAAGTGGGTTGGGGTGAAGCCGAGTGGGTTTGTCTCTGGCGGAGTGGGTTTGGGTGTAGCCGAGTGGGTTTGGGTCCAGCCGAGTGGGTTTGGGTCTGGCCGAGTGGGTTTGGGACTAGCCGAGTGGGTTTGGGTCTAGCCGAGTGGGTTTGGGTCCAGCGGAGTGGGTTTGGGTCTAGCGGATTGGGTTTGGGTCTAGCCGAGTTGGTTTGGGTCTAGCCGAGTGGGTTTGGGTCTAGCCGAGTGGGTTTGGGTCTAGCCGAGTGGGTTTGGGTCTAGCCGAGTGGGTTTGGGTCTAGTGGAGTGGGTTTGCATGTAGCCGAGTGGGTTAGGGTCTAGCCGAGTGGGTTTGGGTCTAGCCGAGTGGGTTTGGGTCCAGCCGAGTGGGTTTGGGTCTAGCCGAGTGGGTTTGGGTCTGGCGGTGTGGGTATGGGTGTAGCCGAGTGGGTTTGGATCTAGCCGAGTGGGTTTGGGTTGAGGCGAGTGGGTTTGGGTCTAGCCACATGGTTTTGGGTCTAGCCGAGTGGGTAATCATCTAGCCAAGTCGGTTTGCGTCTAGCCGAGTGGGTTTGGGTCTTGCCGAGTGGGTTTGAGTCTAGCCGAGTGGGTTTGGGTCTAGCCGAGTGGGTTTGGGTCTAGCGGAGTGGGTTTGGGTGTAGCCCAGTGGGTTTGGGTCTAGCCGAGTGGGTTTGGGTCTAGCCGAATCGGTTTCGGTCTATCCGAGAGGGTTTCTGTCTAGCCGAGTGGGTTTGGGTCTAGCCGAGTGGGTTTGGGTTTAGCCGAGTGGGTTTGGATCTAGCCGAGTGGGTTTTGGTCTATCCGAGTGGGTTTGGGTCTAGCCGAATCGGTTTCGGTCTATCCGAGAGGGTTTGTGTTTAGCCGAGGGGGTTTGGGTCTAGCCGAGTGGGTTTGTGTCTAGCCAAGTGGGTTTGGGTCTACCCAAGTCGGTTTGGGTGTAGCCGAGTGGGTTTGGGTCTAGCCGAGTGGGTTTGGGTGTAGCC
This sequence comes from Raja brachyura, assembly GCA_963514005.1. Next base: position 5,734,731 of record OY740819.1, on the reverse strand, counting down.
GAGTGGCTTTTGGTCTAGCCGAGTGGGTTTGGGTCTAGCCGAGTGGGTTTGGGTCTAGCCGAGTGGCTTTGGGTCTAGCCGAGTGGGTTTGGGTCTAGCCTAGTGGGTTTGGGTCTAGCCGAGTGGGTTGGGGTCTAGCCGAGTGGGTTTGGGTCTAGCCGAGTGGGTTTGGGTCTAGCCGAGTGGGTTTGTGTATAGCCAAGTGGGTTTGGGTCTAGCCGAGTGGGTTTGGGTGTAGCCGAGTGGGTTTGCGTCTAGCCGAGTGGGTTTGGGTCTAGCCGAGTGGGTTTGGGTCTAGCCGAGTGGGTTTGGGTCTGGCCGAGTGGGTTGGGGTCTAGCCGAGTGGGTTTGGGTCTAGCCGAGTGGGTTTGGGTGTAGCCGAGTGGGTTTGTGTCCAGCCAAGTGGGTTTGGGTCTAGCCGAGTGGGTTTGGGTGCAGCCGAGTGGGTTTGGGTCTAGCCGAGTGGGTTTGGGTCTAGCCCAGTGGGTTTGGGTCTAGCCGATTGGGTTTGGGTCTAGCCGAGAGGGTTTGGGTCTAGCCGAGTGGGTTGGGGTCTAGCCGAGTGGGTTTGGGTCTAACCGAGTGGGTTTGGGTGTATCCGAGTGGGTTTGGGTCTAGCTCAGTGGGTTTGGGTCTAGCCGAGTGGGTTTGGGTCTAGCCGAGTGGGTTTGGGTCTTGCCGAGTGGGTTTGGGTCTAGCCGAGTGGGTTTGGGTCTAGCGGAATGGGTTTTGGTCTAGCCGAGTGGGTTTGAGTGGAGCCGAGTGGGTTTGGGTCTAGCCGCGTGGGTTTGGGTCTAGCCGAGTGGGTAATCATCTAGCCGAGTCGGTTTGGGTCTAGCCGAGTGGGTTTTGGTCTTGCCGAGTGGGTTTGGGTCCAGCCGAGTGGGTTTGGGTCTATGCGAGTGGGTTTGTGTCTTGCCGAGTGTGTTTGGGTCTAGCGGAGTGGGTTTGGGTCTAGCGGAGTGGGTTTGGGTCTAGCCGAGTGGGTTTGGGTCTTGCCGAGTGGGTTTGGGTCTAGCGGAGTGGGTTTGGGTCTAGCCGAGTGGGTTTGGGTCTAGCCAAGTGGGTTGGGGTGAAGCCGAGTGGGTTTGTGTCTGGCGGAGTGGGTTTGGGTGTAGCCGAGTGGGTTTGGGTCCAGCCGAGTTGGTTTGGGTCTGGCCGAGTGGGTTTGGGTCTAGCCGAGTGGGTTTGGGTCTAGCCGAGTGGGTTTGGGTCCAGCGGAATGGGTTTGGGTCTAGCGGATTGGGTTTGGGTCTAGCCGAGTTGGTTTGGGTCTAGCCGAGTGGGTTTGGGTCTAGCCGAGTGGGTTTGGGTCTAGCCGAGTGGGTTTGGGTCTAGCCGAGTGGGTTTGGGTCTAGTGGAGTGGGTTTGCATGTAGCCGAGTGGGTTAGGGTCTAGCCGAGTGGGTTTGGGTCTAGCCGAGTGGGTTTGGGTCCAGCCGAGTGGGTTTGGGTCTAGCCGAGTGGGTTTGGGTCTGGCGGTATGGGTATGGGTGTAGCCGAGTGGGTTTGGATCTAGCCGAGTGGGTTTGGGTTGAGCCGAGTGGGTTTGGGTCTAGCCGCATGGTTTTGGGTCTAGCCGAGTGGGTAATCATCTAGCCGAGTCGGTTTGCGTCTAGCCGTGTGGGTTTGGGTCTAGCCGAGTGGGTTTGGGTTTAGCCGAGTGGGTTTGGATCTAGCCGAGTGAGTTTGGGTCTATCCGAGAGGGTTTGTGTTTAGCCGAGGGGGTTTGGGTCCAGCCGAGTGGGTTTGTGTCTAGCCAAGTGGGTTTGGGTCTACCCGAGTCGGTTTGGGTATAGCCGAGTGCGTTTGGGTCTAGCCGAGTGGGTTTGGGTGTAGCCGAGTGGCTTTTGGTCTAGCCGAGTGGGTTTGGGTCTAGCCGAGTGGGTTTGGGTCTAGCCGAGTGGCTTTGGGTCTTGCCGAGTGGGTTTGGGTCTAGCCGAGTGGGTTTGGGTCTAGCCGAGTGGGTTGGGGTCTAGCCGAGTGGATTTGGGTCTAGCCGAGTGGGTTTGGGTGTAGCCGAGTGGGTTTGTGTATAGCCAAGTGGGTTTGGGTCTAGCCGAGTGGGTTTGGGTCTAGCCGAGTGGGTTTGGGTCTAGCCGAGTGGGTTTGGGTCTAGCCCAGTGGGTTTGGGTCTAGCCGAGTGGGTTTGGGTCTAGCCGAGAGGGTTTGGGTCTAGCCGAGTGGGTTGGGGTCTAGCCGAGTGGGTTTGGGTCTAACCGAGTGGGTTTGGGTGTAGCCGAGTGGGTTTGGGTCTAGCTCAGTGGGTTTGGGTCTAGCCGAGTGGGTTTGGGTCTAGACGAGTGGGTTTGGGTCTTGCCGAGTGGGTTTGGGTCTAGCCGAGTGGGTTTGGGTCTAGCGGAATGGGTTTTGGTCTAGCCGAGTGGGTTTGAGTTGAGCCGAGTGGGTTTGGGTCTAGCCGCGTGGGTTTGGGTCTAGCCGAGTGGGTAATCATCTAGCCGAGTCGGTTTGGGTCTAGCCGAGTGGGTTTTGGTCTTGCCGAGTGGGTTTGGGTCTAGCCGAGTGGGTTTGGGTCTAGCCGAGTGGGTTGGGGTCTAGCTGAGTGGGTTTGGGTCTAGCCGAGTGGGTTTGGGTGTAGCCGAGTGGGTTTGTGTCTAGCCAAGTGGGTTTGGGTCCAGCCGAGTGGGTTTGGGTGTAGCCGAGTGGGTTTGGGTCTAGCCGAGTGGGTTTGGGTCTAGCCGAGTGGGTTTGGGTCCAGCCGAGTGGGTTTGGGAAGAGCCGAGTGGGTTTGGGTCTGGCGGTGCGGGTATGGGTGTAGCCGAGTGGGTTTGGATCTAGCCGAGTGGGTTTGGGTTGAGCCGAGTGGGTTTGGGTCTAGCCACGTGGTTTTGGGTCTAGCCGAGTGGGTAATCATCTAGCCGAGTCGGTTTGGGTCTAGCCGAGTGGGTTTGGGTCTTGCCGAGTGGGTTTGGGTCTAGCCGAGTGGGTTTGGGTCTAGCCGAGTGGGTTTGGGTCTAGCGGAGTGGGTTTGGGTGTAGCCGAGTGGGTTTGGGTCTAGCCGAGTGGGTTTGGGTCTAGCCGAATCGGATTCAGTCTATCCGAGAGGGTTTGTGTCTAGCCGAGTGGGTTTGGGTCTAGCCGAGTGGGTTTGGGTCTAGCCGTGTGGGTTTGGGTCTAGCCGAGTGGGTTTGGGTCTATCCGAGTGGGTTTGGGTCTAGCCAAATCGGTTTCGGTCTATCCGAGAGGGTTTGTGTTTAGCCGAGGGGGTTTGGGTCTAGCCAAGTGGGTTTGTGTCTAGCCAAGTGGGTTTGGGTCTACCCGAGTCGGTTTGGGTGTAGCCGAGTGGGTTTGGGTCTAGCCGAGTGGGTTTGGGTGTAGCCGAGTGGCTTTGGGTCTAGCCGAGTGGGTTTGGGTCTAGACAAGTGGGTTTGGGTCTAGCTGAGTGGGTTTGGTTCTAGCCGAGTGGGTTTGTGTCTAGACGAGTCCGTTTGGATCTGGCCGAGTGGGTTTGAGACGAGCCGAGTGGGGTTGGGTCTAGCCGAGTGGGTTTTGTTCTAGCCAAGTGGGTTTGGGTCTAGCCCAGTGGGTTTGGGTCTAGCGGAGTGGGTTTGGGTCTAGCCGAGTGGGTTTGGGTCTAGCCGAGTGGCTTTGGGTCTTGCCGAGTGGGTTTGGGTCTAGCCGAGTGGGTTTGGGTCTAGCCGAGTGGGTTGGGGTCTAGCCGAGTGGATTTGGGTCTAGCCGAGTGGGTTTGGGTGTAGCCGAGTGGGTTTGTGTATAGCCAAGTGGGTTTGGGTCTAGCCGAGTGGGTTTGGGTCTAGCCGAGTGGGTTTGGGTCTAGCCGAGTGGGTTTGGGTCTAGCCCAGTGGGTTTGGGTCTAGCCGAGTGGGTTTGGGTCTAGCCGAGAGGGTTTGGGTCTAGCCGAGTGGGTTGGGGTCTAGCCGAGTGGGTTTGGGTCTAACCGAGTGGGTTTGGGTGTAGCCGAGTGGGTTTGGGTCTAGCTCAGTGGGTTTGGGTCTAGCCGAGTGGGTTTGGGTCTAGACGAGTGGGTTTGGGTCTTGCCGAGTGGGTTTGGGTCTAGCCGAGTGGGTTTGGGTCTAGCGGAATGGGTTTTGGTCTAGCCGAGTGGGTTTGAGTTGAGCCGAGTGGGTTTGGGTCTAGCCGCGTGGGTTTGGGTCTAGCCGAGTGGGTAATCATCTAGCCGAGTCGGTTTGGGTCTAGCCGAGTGGGTTTTGGTCTTGCCGAGTGGGTTTGGGTCTAGCCGAGTGGGTTTGGGTCTAGCCGAGTGGGTTGGGGTCTAGCTGAGTGGGTTTGGGTCTAGCCGAGTGGGTTTGGGTGTAGCCGAGTGGGTTTGTGTCTAGCCAAGTGGGTTTGGGTCCAGCCGAGTGGGTTTGGGTGTAGCCGAGTGGGTTTGGGTCTAGCCGAGTGGGTTTGGGTCTAGCCGAGTGGGTTTGGGTCCAGCCGAGTGGGTTTGGGAAGAGCCGAGTGGGTTTGGGTCTGGCGGTGCGGGTATGGGTGTAGCCGAGTGGGTTTGGATCTAGCCGAGTGGGTTTGGGTTGAGCCGAGTGGGTTTGGGTCTAGCCACGTGGTTTTGGGTCTAGCCGAGTGGGTAATCATCTAGCCGAGTCGGTTTGGGTCTAGCCGAGTGGGTTTGGGTCTTGCCGAGTGGGTTTGGGTCTAGCCGAGTGGGTTTGGGTCTAGCCGAGTGGGTTTGGGTCTAGCGGAGTGGGTTTGGGTGTAGCCGAGTGGGTTTGGGTCTAGCCGAGTGGGTTTGGGTCTAGCCGAATCGGATTCAGTCTATCCGAGAGGGTTTGTGTCTAGCCGAGTGGGTTTGGGTCTAGCCGAGTGGGTTTGGGTCTAGCCGTGTGGGTTTGGGTCTAGCCGAGTGGGTTTGGGTCTATCCGAGTGGGTTTGGGTCTAGCCAAATCGGTTTCGGTCTATCCGAGAGGGTTTGTGTTTAGCCGAGGGGGTTTGGGTCTAGCCAAGTGGGTTTGTGTCTAGCCAAGTGGGTTTGGGTCTACCCGAGTCGGTTTGGGTGTAGCCGAGTGGGTTTGGGTCTAGCCGAGTGGGTTTGGGTGTAGCCGAGTGGCTTTGGGTCTAGCCGAGTGGGTTTGGGTCTAGACAAGTGGGTTTGGGTCTAGCTGAGTGGGTTTGGTTCTAGCCGAGTGGGTTTGTGTCTAGACGAGTCCGTTTGGATCTGGCCGAGTGGGTTTGAGACGAGCCGAGTGGGGTTGGGTCTAGCCGAGTGGGTTTTGTTCTAGCCAAGTGGGTTTGGGTCTAGCCCAGTGGGTTTGGGTCTAGCGGAGTGGGTTTGGGTCTAGCCGAGTGGGTTTAGGTCTAGCCAAGTGGGTTGGGGTGAAGCCGAGTGTGTTTGTGTCTGGCGGAGTGGGTTTGGGTGTAGCCGAGTGGGTTTGGGGCTAGCCGAGTGGGTTTGGGTCTGGCCGAGTGGGTTTGGGTCTAGCCGAGTGGGTTTGGGTCTAGCCGAGTGGGTTTGGGTCCAGCGGAGTGGGTTTGGGTCTAGCGGATTGGGTTTGGGTCTAGCCGAGTTGGTTTGGGTCTAGCCGAGTGGGTTTGGGTCTATCCGAGTGGGTTTGGGTCTAGCCGAGTGGGTTTGGGTCTAGCCGAGTGGGTTTGGGTCTTACCGAGTGGGTTTATGTGTAGCCGAGTGGGTTTGGGTCTAGCCGAGTGGGTTTGGGTTGAGCCGAGTGGGTTTGGGTCTAGCCGCATGGTTTTGGGTCTAGCCGAGTGGGTAATCATCTAGCCGAGTCGGTTTGCGTCTAGCCGAGTGGGTTTGGGTCTTGCCGAGTGGGTTTGGGTCTAGCCGAGTGGGTTTGGGTGTAGCCGAGTGGGTTTGGGTCTAGCCGAGTGGGTTTGGGTCTAGCCGAATCGGTTTCGGTCTATCCGAGAGGGTTTGTGTCTAGCCGAGTGGGTTTGGGTCTAGCCGAGTGGGTTTGGGTTTAGCCGAGTGGGTTTGGGTCTAGCCGAGTGGGTTTGGGTCTAGCCGAGAGGGTTTGGGTCTAGCCGAGTGGGTTGGGGTCTAGCCGAGTGGGTTTGGGCCTAACCGAGTGGGTTTGGGTGTAGCCGAGTGGGTTTGGGTCTAGCTCAGTGGGTTTGGGTCTAGCCGAGTGGGTTTGGGTCTTGCCGAGTGGGTTTGGGTCTACCCGAGTGGGTTTGGGTCTAGCGCAATGGGTTTTGGTCTAGCCGAGTGGGTTTGAGTTGAGCCGAGTGGGTTTGGGTCTAGCCGCGTGGGTTTGGGTCTAGCCGAGTGGGTAATCATCTAGCCGAGTCGGTTTGGGTCTAGCCGAGTGGGTTTTGGTCCTGCCCAGTGGGTTTCGGTCTAGCCGAGTGGGTTTGGGTCTAGCCGAGTGGGTTGGGGTCTAGCTGAGTGGGTTTGGGTCTAGCCGAGTGGGTTTGGGTGTAGCCGAGTGGGTTTGTGTCTAGCCAAGTGGGTTTGGGTCCAGCCGAGTGGGTTTGGGTGTAGCCGAGTGGGTTTGGGTCTAGCCGAGTGGGTTTGGGTCTAGCCGAGTGGGTTTGTGTCCAGCCGAGTGGGTTTGGGTCTAGCCGAGTGGGTTTGGGTCTGGCGGTGTGGGTATGGGTGTAGCCGTGTGGGTTTGGATCTAGCCGAGTGGGTTTGGGTTGAGCCGAGTGGGTTTGGGTCTAGCCACGTGGTTTTGGGTCTAGCCGAGTGGGTAATCATCTAGCCGAGTCGGTTTGGGTCTAGCCGAGTGGGTTTGGGTCTTGCCGAGTGGGTTTGGGTCTAGCCGAGTGGGTTTGGGTGTAGCGGAGTGGGTTTGGGTCTAGCGGAGTGGGTTTGGGTGTAGCCGAGTGGGTTTGGATCTAGCCGAGTGGGTTTGGGTCTAGCCGAATCGGATTCAGTCTATCCGAGAGGGTTTGTGTCTAGCCGAGTGGGTTTGGGTCTAGCCGAGTGGGTTTGGGTCTAGCCGAGTGGGTTTGGGTCTAGCCGAGTGGGTTTGGGTCTATCCGAGTGGGTTTGGGTCTAGCCAAGTGGGTTTGTGTCTAGCCAAGTGGGTTTGGGTCTACCCGAGTCGGTTTGGGTGTAGCCGAGTGGGTTTGGGTCTAGCCGAGTGGGTTTGGGTGTAGCCGAGTGGCTTTGGGTCTAGCCGAGTGGGTTTGGGTCTAGACAAGTGGGTTTGGGTCTAGCTGAGTGGGTTTGGTTCTAGCCGAGTGGGTTTGTGTCTAGACGAGTCCGTTTGGATCTAGCCGAGTGGGTTTGGGACTAGCCGAGTGGGGTTGGGTCTAGCCGAGTGGGTTTTGTTCTAGCCAAGTGGGTTTGGGTCTAGCCCAGTGGGTTTGGGTCTAGCGGAGTGGGTTTGGGTCTAGCCGAGTGGGTTTGGGTCTAGCCAAGTGGGTTGGGGTGAAGCCGAGTGGGTTTGTGTCTGGCGGAGTGGGTTTGGGTGTAGCCGAGTGGGTTTGGGTCTAGCCGAGTGGGTTTGGGTCTGGCCGAGTGGGTTTGGGTCTAGCCGAGTGGGTTTGGGTCTAGCCGAGTGGGTTTGGGTCCAGCGGAGTGGGTTTGGGTCTAGCGGATTGGGTTTGGGTCTAGCCGAGTTGGTTTGGGTCTAGCCGAGTGGGTTTGGGTCTAGCCGAGTGGGTTTGGGTCTAGCCGAGTGGGTTTGGGTCTAGCCGAGTGGGTTTGGGTCTTGCCGAGTGGGTTTGGGTGTAGCCGAGTGGGTTTGGGTCTAGCCGAGTGGGTTTGGGTTGAGCCGAGTGGGTTTGGGTCTAGCCGCATGGTTTTGGGTCTAGCCGAGTGGGTAATCATCTAGCTGAGTCGGTTTGCGTCTAGCCGAGTGGGTTTGGGTCTTGCCGAGTGGGTTTGGGTCTAGCCGAGTGGGTTTGGGTGTAGCCGAGTGGGTTTGGGTCTAGCCGAGTGGGTTTGGGTCTAGCCGAATCGGTTTCGGTCTATCCGAGAGGGTTTGTGTCTAGCCGAGTGGGTTTGGGTCTAGCCGAGTGGGTTTGGGTTTAGCCAAGTGGGTTTGGGTCTAGCCGAGTGGGTTTGGGTCTAGCCGAGAGGGTTTGGGCCTAGCCGAGTGGGTTGGGGTCTAGCCGAGTGGGTTTGGGACTAACCGAGTGGGTTTGGGTGTAGCCGAGTGGGTTTGGGTCTAGCTCAGTGGGTTTGGGTCTAGCCGAGTGGGTTTGGGACTTGCCGAGTGGGTTTGGGTCTACCCGAGTGGGTTTGGGTCTAGCGCAATGGGTTTTGGTCTAGCCGAGTGGGTTTGAGTTGAGCCGAGTGGGTTTGGGTCTAGCTGCGTGGGTTTGGGTCTAGCCGAGTGGGTAATCATCTAGCCGAGTCGGTTTGGGTGTAGCCGAGTGGGTTTTGGTCTTGCCGAGTGGGTTTCGGTCTAGCCGAGTGGGTTTGGGTCTAGCCGAGTGGGTTGGGGTCTAGCTGAGTGGGTTTGGGTCTAGCCGAGTGGGTTTGGGTGTAGCCGAGTGGGTTTGTGTCTAGCCAAGTGGGTTTGGGTCCAGCCGAGTGGGTTTGGGTGTAGCCGAGTGGGTTTGGGTCTAGCCGAGTGGGTTTGGGTCTAGCCGAGTGGGTTTGGGTCCAGCCGAGTGGGTTTGGGTCTAGCCGAGTGGGTTTGGGTCTGGCGGTGTGGGTATGGGTGTAGCCGAGTGGGTTTGGATCTAGCCGAGTGGGTTTGGGTTGAGCCGAGTGGGTTTGGGTCTAGCCACGTGGTTTTGGGTCTAGCCGAGTGGGTAATCATCTAGCCGAGTCGGTTTGGGTCTAGCCGAGTGGGTTTGGGTCTTGCCGAGTGGGTTTGGGTCTAGCCGAGTAGGTTTGGGTCTAGCGGAGTGGGTTTGGGTCTAGCGGAGTGGGTTTGGGTGTAGCCGAGTGGGTTTGGGTCTAGCCGAGTGGGTTTGGGTCTAGCCGAATCGGATTCAGTCTATCCGAGAGGGTTTGTGTCTAGCCGAGTGGGTTTGGGTCTAGCCGATTGGGTTTGGGTCTAGCCGAGTGGGTTTGGGTCTAGCCGATTGGGTTTGGGTCTATCCGAGTGGGTTTGGGTCTAGCCGAATCGGTTTCGGTCTATCCGAGAGGGTTTGTGTTTAGCCGAGGGGGTTTGGGTCTAGCCGAGTGGGTTTGTGTCTAGCCAAGTGGGTTTGGGTCTACCCGAGTCAGTTTGGGTGTAGCCGAGTGGGTTTGGGTCTAGCCGAGTGGGTTTGGGTGTAGCCGAGTGGCTTTGGGTCTAGCCGATTGGGTTTGGGTCTTGCCGAGTGGGTTTGGGTCTAGCCGAGTGGGTTGGGGTCTAGCCGAGTGGGTTTGGGTCTAGCCGAGTGGGTTTGGGTGTAGCCGAGTGTGTTTGTGTCTAGCCAAGTGGGTTTGGGTCTAGCCGAGTGGGTTTGGGTGTAGCCGAGTGGGTTTGGGTCTAGCCGCGTGGGTTTGGGTCTAGCCGAGTGGGTTTGGGTCTAGCCGAGTGGGTTTGGGTCTAGCCGAGTGGGTTTGGGTCTAGCCGAGTGGGTTTGGGTCTAGCCGAGTGGGTTTGGGTCTTGCCGAGTGGGTTTGGGTGTAGCCGAGTGGGTTTGGGTCTAGCCGAGTGGGTTTGGGTTGAGCCGAGTGGGTTTGGGTCTAGCCGCATGGTTTTGGGTCTAGCCGAGTGGGTAATCATCTAGCTGAGTCGGTTTGCGTCTAGCCGAGTGGGTTTGGGTCTTGCCGAGTGGGTTTGGGTCTAGCCGAGTGGGTTTGGGTGTAGCCGAGTGGGTTTGGGTCTAGCCGAGTGGGTTTGGGTCTAGCCGAATCGGTTTCGGTCTATCCGAGAGGGTTTGTGTCTAGCCGAGTGGGTTTGGGTCTAGCCGAGTGGGTTTGGGTTTAGCCAAGTGGGTTTGGGTCTAGCCGAGTGGGTTTGGGTCTAGCCGAGAGGGTTTGGGCCTAGCCGAGTGGGTTGGGGTCTAGCCGAGTGGGTTTGGGACTAACCGAGTGGGTTTGGGTGTAGCCGAGTGGGTTTGGGTCTAGCTCAGTGGGTTTGGGTCTAGCCGAGTGGGTTTGGGACTTGCCGAGTGGGTTTGGGTCTACCCGAGTGGGTTTGGGTCTAGCGCAATGGGTTTTGGTCTAGCCGAGTGGGTTTGAGTTGAGCCGAGTGGGTTTGGGTCTAGCTGCGTGGGTTTGGGTCTAGCCGAGTGGGTAATCATCTAGCCGAGTCGGTTTGGGTGTAGCCGAGTGGGTTTTGGTCTTGCCGAGTGGGTTTCGGTCTAGCCGAGTGGGTTTGGGTCTAGCCGAGTGGGTTGGGGTCTAGCTGAGTGGGTTTGGGTCTAGCCGAGTGGGTTTGGGTGTAGCCGAGTGGGTTTGTGTCTAGCCAAGTGGGTTTGGGTCCAGCCGAGTGGGTTTGGGTGTAGCCGAGTGGGTTTGGGTCTAGCCGAGTGGGTTTGGGTCTAGCCGAGTGGGTTTGGGTCCAGCCGAGTGGGTTTGGGTCTAGCCGAGTGGGTTTGGGTCTGGCGGTGTGGGTATGGGTGTAGCCGAGTGGGTTTGGATCTAGCCGAGTGGGTTTGGGTTGAGCCGAGTGGGTTTGGGTCTAGCCACGTGGTTTTGGGTCTAGCCGAGTGGGTAATCATCTAGCCGAGTCGGTTTGGGTCTAGCCGAGTGGGTTTGGGTCTTGCCGAGTGGGTTTGGGTCTAGCCGAGTAGGTTTGGGTCTAGCGGAGTGGGTTTGGGTCTAGCGGAGTGGGTTTGGGTGTAGCCGAGTGGGTTTGGGTCTAGCCGAGTGGGTTTGGGTCTAGCCGAATCGGATTCAGTCTATCCGAGAGGGTTTGTGTCTAGCCGAGTGGGTTTGGGTCTAGCCGATTGGGTTTGGGTCTAGCCGAGTGGGTTTGGGTCTAGCCGATTGGGTTTGGGTCTATCCGAGTGGGTTTGGGTCTAGCCGAATCGGTTTCGGTCTATCCGAGAGGGTTTGTGTTTAGCCGAGGGGGTTTGGGTCTAGCCGAGTGGGTTTGTGTCTAGCCAAGTGGGTTTGGGTCTACCCGAGTCAGTTTGGGTGTAGCCGAGTGGGTTTGGGTCTAGCCGAGTGGGTTTGGGTGTAGCCGAGTGGCTTTGGGTCTAGCCGATTGGGTTTGGGTCTTGCCGAGTGGGTTTGGGTCTAGCCGAGTGGGTTGGGGTCTAGCCGAGTGGGTTTGGGTCTAGCCGAGTGGGTTTGGGTGTAGCCGAGTGTGTTTGTGTCTAGCCAAGTGGGTTTGGGTCTAGCCGAGTGGGTTTGGGTGTAGCCGAGTGGGTTTGGGTCTAGCCGCGTGGGTTTGGGTCTAGCCGAGTGGGTTTGGGTCTAGCCGAGTGGGTTTGGGTCTAGCCGAGAGGGTTTGGGTCTAGCCGAGGGGGTTTGGGTCTAGCCGAGTGGGTTTGTGTCTAGCCAAGTGGGTTTGGGTCTACCCGAGTCGGTTTGGGTGTAGCCGAGTGGGTTTCGGTCTAGCCGAGTGGGTTTGGGTGTAGCCGAGTGGCTTTGGGTGTAGCCGAGTGGGTTTGGGTCTAGCCGAGTGGGTTTGGGTCTAGCCGAGTGGGTTGGGGTCTAGCCGAGTGGGTTTGGGTCTAGCCGAGTGGGTTTGGGTGTAGCCGAGTGGGTTTGTGTCTAGCCAAGTGGGTTTGGGTCTGGCCGAGTGGGTTTGGGTCTAGCCGAGTGGGTTTGGGTCTAGCCGAGTGGTTTTGGGTCTAGCTGAGAGGGTTTGATTCCAGCCGAGTGGGTTTGTGTCTAGACGAGTCCGTTTGGTTCCAGCCGAGTGGGTTTAGGACTAGCCGAGTGGGGTTGGGTCTAGCCGAGTGGGTTTGATTCTAGCCAAGTGGGTTTGGGTCTAGCCCAGTGGGTTTGGGTCTAGCGGAGTGGGTTTGGGTCTAGCCGAGTGGGTTTGGGTCTAGCCAAGTGGGATGGGTTGAAGCCGAGTGGGTTTGTGTCTGGCGGAGTGGGTTTGGGTGTGGCCGAGTGGGTTTGGGTCTAGCCGAGTGGGTTTGGGTCTGGCCGAGTGGGTTTGGGTCTAGCCGAGTGGGTTTGGGTCTAGCCGAGTGGGTTTGGGTCCAGCGGAGTGGGTTTGGGTCTAGCGGATTGGGTTTGGGTCCAGCCGAGTTGGTTTGGGTCTAGCCGAGTGGGTTTGGGTCTAGCCGAGTGGGTTTGGGTCTAGCCGAGTGGGTTTGTGTCTAGCCGAGTGGGTTTGGGTCTAGTGGAGTGGGTTTGCATGTAGCCGAGTGGGTTAGGGTCTAGCCGAGTGGGTTTGGGTCTAGCCGAGTGGGTTTGGGTCCAGCCGAGTAGGTTTGGGTCTAGCCGAGTGGGTTTGTTTCTGGCGGTGTGGGTATGGGTGTAGCCGAGTGGGTTTGGATCTAGCCGAGTGGGTTTGGGTTGAGCCGAGTGGGTTTGGGTCTAGCCGCGTGGTTTTGGGTCTAGCCGAGTGGGTAATCATCTAGCCGAGTCGGTTTGCGTCTAGCCGAGTGGGTTTGGGTCTTGCCGAGTGGGTTTGGGTCTAGCCGATTGGGTTTGGGTCTAGCCGAGTGGGTTTGGGTCTAGCGGAGTGGGTTTGCGTGTAGCCGAGTGGGTTTGGTTCTAGCCGAGTGGGTTTGGGTCTAGCCGAGTGGGTTTGGGTCTAGCGGAGTGGGTTTGGGTGTAGCCGAGTGGGTTTGGGTCTAGCCGAGTGGGTTTGGGTCTAGCCGAATCGGTTTCGGTCTATCCGAGAGGGTTTGTGTCTAGCCGAGTGGGCTTGGGTCTAGCCGAGTGGGTTTGGGTTTAGCCGAGTGGGTTTGGGTCTAGCCGAGTGGGTTTGGGTCTATCCGAGTGGGTTTGGGTCTAGCCGAATCGGTTTCGGTCTATCCGAGAGGGTTTGTGTTTAGCCGAGGGGGTTTGGGTCAAGCCGAGTGGGTTTGTGTCTAGCCAAGTGGGTTTGGGTCCACCCGAGTCGGTTTGGGTGTAGCCGAGTGGGTTTGGGTCTAGCCGAGTGGGTTTGCGTCTAGCCGAGTGGGTTTGGGTCTAGCCGAGTGGGTTTGGGTCTAGCCGAGTGGGTTTGGGTCTAGCCGAGTGGCTTTGGGTCTAGCCGAGTGGGTTTGGGTCTAGCCGAGTGGGTTTGGGTCTAGCCGAGTGGGTTGGGGTCTAGCCGAGTGGGTTTGGGTCCAGCCGAGTGGGTTTGGGTCTAGCCGAGTGGGTTTGGGTGTAGCCGAGTGGGTTTGGGTCTAGCCGAGTGGGTTTGGGTCTAGCCGAGTGGGTTTGGGTCTAGCCGAGTGGGTTTGGGTCTAGCCGAGAGGGTTTGGGTCTAGCCGAGTGGGTTTGGGTCTAGCCGAGAGGGTTTGGGTCTAGCCGAGTGGGTTTGGGTCTAGCGGAATGGGTTTTGGTCTAGCCGAGTGGGTTTGGGTGTAGCCGAGTGGGTTTGGGTCTAGCTCAGTGGGTTTGGGTCTAGCCGAGTGGGTAATCATCTAGCCGAGTCGGTTTGGGTCTAGCCGAGTGGGTTTTGGTCTTGCCGAGTGGGTTTGGGTCTAGCCGAGTGGGTTTGGGTCTGGCCGAGTGGGTTTGGGTCTGGCGGAGTGGGTTTGGGTGTAGCCGAGTGGGTTTGGGTCTAGCCGAGTGGGTTTCGGTCTAGCCAAATCGGTTTCAGTCTATCCGAGAGGGTTTGTGTCTAGCCGAGTGGGTTTGGGTCTAGCCGAGTGGGTTTGGGTCTAGCCGAGTGGGTTTGGGTCTAGCCGAGTGGGTTTGGGTCTATCCGAGTGGGTTTGGGTCTAGCCGAATCGGTTTCGGTCTATCCGAGAGGGTTTGTGTTTAGCCGAGGGGGTTTGGGTCTAGCCGAGTGGGTTTGTGTCTAGCCAAGTGGGTTTGGGTCTACCCGAGTCGGTTTGGGTGCAGCCGAGTGGGTTTGGGTCTAGCCGAGTGGGTTTGGGTGTAGCCGAGTGGCTTTGGGTCTAGCCGAGTGGGTTTGGGTCTAGCCGAGTGGGTTTGGGTCTAGCCGAGTGGGTTGGGGTCTAGCCGAGTGGGTTTGGGTCTAGCCGAGTGGGTTTGGGTGTAGCCGAGTGTGTTTGTGTCTAGCCAAGTGGTTTTGGGTCTAGCCGAGTGGGTTTGGGTGTAGCCGAGTGGGTTTGGGTCTAGCCGAGTGGGTTTGGGTCTGGCCGAGTAGGTTTGGGTCTAGCCGAGTGGGTTTGGGTCTAGCCGAGAGGGTTTGGGTCTAGCCGAGGGGGTTTGGGTCTAGCCGAGTGGGTTTGAGTCGAGCCAAGTGGGTTTGGGTCTAGCCGAGTCGGTTTGGGTGTAGCCGAGTGGGTTTGGGTCTAGCCGAGTGGGTTTGGGTGTAGCCGAGTGGCTTTGGGTCTAGCCGAGTGGGTTTGGGTCTAGCCGAGTGGGTTTGGGTCTAGCCGAGTGGGTTGGGGTCTAGCCGAGTGGGTTTGGGTCTAGCCGAGTGGGTTTCGGTGTAGCCGAGTGGGTTTGTGTCTAGCCAAGTGGGTTTGGGTCTAGCCGAGTGGGTTTGGGTGTAGCCGAGTGGGTTTGGGTCTAGCCGAGTGGGTTTGGGTCTAGCCGAGTGGGTTTGGGTCTAGCCGAGTGGGTTTGCGTCTAGCCGAGAGGGTTTGGGTCCAGCCGAGTGGGTTGGGGTCTAGCCGAGTGGGTTTGGGTCTAACCGAGTGGGTTTGGGTGCAGCCGAGTGGGTTTGGGTCTAGCCGAGTGGGTTTGGGCCTAGCCGAGTGGGTTTGGGTCTAGCCGAGTGGGTTTGGGTCTAGCCGAGAGGGTTTGGATCTAGCCGAGTGGGTTGGGGTCTAGCCGAGTGGGTTTGGGTCTAACCGAGTGGGTTTGGGTGTAGCCGAGTGGGTTTGGGTCTAGCTCAGTGGGTTTGGGTCTAGCCGAGTGGGTTTGGGTCTAGCCGAGTGGGTTTGGGTCTTGCCGAGTGGGTCTGGGTCTAGCCGAGTGGGTTTGGGTCTAGCCGAGTGGGTTGGGGTCTAGCTGAGTGGGTTTGGGTCTATCCGAGAGGGTTTGTGTTTAGCCGAGGGGGTTTGGGTCTAGCCGAGTGGGTTTGTGTCTAGCCAAGTGGGTTTGGGTCTACCCGAGTCGGTTTCGGTGCAGCCGAGTGTGTGTGGGTCTAGCCGAGTGGGTTTGGGTGTAGCCGGGTGGCTTTGGGTCTAGCCGAGTGGGTTTGGGTCCAGCCGAGTGGGTTTGCGTCTAGCGGAATGGGTTTTGGTCTAGCCGAGTGGGTTTGGGTCCAGCCGAGTGGGTTTGCGTCTAGCCGAGTGGGTTTGGGTTGAGCCGAGTGGGTTTGGGTCTAGCCGCGTGGGTTTGGGTCTAGCCGAGTGGGTAATCATCTAGCCGAGTCGGTTTGGATCTAGCCGAGTGGGTTTTGGACTTGCCGAGTGGGTTTGGGTCTAGCCGAGTGGGTTTGGGTCTAGCCGAGTGGGTTGGGGTCTAGCTGAGTGGGTTTGGGTCTAGCCGAGTGGGTTTGGGTGTAGACGAGAGGGTTTGTGTCTGGCCAAGTGGGTTTGTGTCTAGCCAAGTGGGTTTGGGTCTAGCCGAGTGGGTAATCATCTAGCCGAGTCGGTTTGGATCTAGCCGAGTGGGTTTTGGACTTGCCGAGTGGGTTTGGGTCTAGCCGAGTGGGTTTGGGTCTAGCCGAGTGGGTTGGGGTCTAGCTGAGTGGGTTTGGGTCTAGCCGAGTGGGTTTGGGTGTAGACGAGAGGGTTTGTGTTTGGCCAAGTGGGTTTGTGTCTAGCCAAGTGGGTTTGGGTCTACCCGAGTCGGTTTGGGTGTAGCCGAGTGGGTTTGGGTCTAGCCGAGTGGGTTTGGGTGTAGCCGAGTGGCTTTGGGTCTAGCCGAGTGGGTTTGGGTCTAGCCGAGTGGGTTTGGGTCTAGCCGAGTGGGTTGGGGTCTAGCCGAGTGGGTTTGGGTCTAGCCGAGTGGGTTTGCGTGTAGCCGAGTGGGTTTGTGTCTAGCCAAGTGGGTTTGGGTCTAGCCGAGTGGGTTTGGGTGTAGCCGAGTGGGTTTGGGTCTAGCCGAGTGGGTTTGGGTCTAGCCGAGTGGGTTTGGGTCTAGCCGATTGGGTTTGGGTCTAGCCAAGAGGGTTTGGGTCTAGCCGAGTGGGTTGGGGTCTAGCCGAGTGGGTTTGGGTCTAACCGAGTGGGTTTGGGTGTAGCCGAGTGGGTTTGGGTCAGCTCAGTGGGTTTGGGTCTAGCCGAGTGGGTTTGGGTCTAGCCGAGTGGGTTTGGGTCTAGCCGAGTGGGTTGGGGTCTAGCCGAGTGGGTTTGGGTCTAGCCGAGTTGGTTTGGGTGTAGCCGAGTGGGTTTGGGTCTAGCCGAGTGGGTTTGGGTCTTGCCGAGTGGGTTTGGGTCTAGCCGAGTGGGTTTGGGTCTAGCGGAATGGGTTTTGGTCTAGCCGAGTGGGTTTGGGTCCAGCCGAGTGGGTTTGCGTCTAGCCGAGTGGGTTTGGGTTGAGCCGAGTGGGTTTGGGCTAGCCGCCTGCGTTTGGGTCTAGCCGAGTGGGTAATCATCTAGCCGAGTCGGTTTGGGTCTAGCCGAGTGGGTTTTGGTCTTGCCGAGTGGGTTTGGGTCTAGCCGAGTGGGTTTGGGTCTAGCCGAGTGGGTTGGGGTCTAGCTGAGTGGGTTTGGGTCTATCCGAGAGGGTTTGTGTTTAGCCGAGGGGGTTTGGGTCTAGCCGAGTGGGTTTGTGTCTAGCCAAGTGGGTTTGGGTCTACCCGAGTCGGTTTGGGTGCTGCCGAGTGTGTGTGGGTCTAGCCGAGTGTGTTTGGGTGCAGCCGAGTGGCTTTGGGTCTAGCCGAGTGGGTTTGGGTCTAGCCGAGTGGGTTTGGGTCTAGCCGAGTGGGTTTGGGTCTAGCGGAATGGGTTTGGGGCTAGCCGAGTGGGTTTGGGTCCAGCCGAGTGGGTTTGCGTCTAGCCGAGTGGGTTTGGGTTGAGCCGAGGGGGTTTGGGTCTAGCTCAGTGGGTTTGGGTCTAGCCGAGTGGGTTTGGGTCTAGCCGAGTGGGTTTGGGTCCAGCCGAGTGGTTTTGGGTCTAGCCGAGTGGGTTTGGGTCTGGCGGTGTGGGTATGGGTGTAGCCGAGTGGGTTTGGATCCAGCCGAGTGGGTTTGGGTTGAGCCGAGTGGGTTTGGGTCTAGCCGCGTGGTTTTGGGTCTAGCCGAGTGAGTAATCATCTAGCCGAGTCGGTTTGGGTCTAGCCGAGTGGGTTTGGGTCTTGCCGAGTGGGTTTGGGTCTAGCCGAGTGGGTTTGGGTCTGGCCGAGTGGGTTTGGGTCTGGCGGAGTGGGTTTGGGTGTAGCCGAGTGGGTTTGGGTCTAGCCGAGTGGGTTTCGGTCTAGCCAAATCGGTTTCAGTCTATCCGAGAGGGTTTGTGTCTAGCCGAGTGGGTTTGGGTCTAGCCGAGTGGGTTTGGGTCTAGCCGAGTGGGTTTGGGTCTAGCCGAGTGGGTTTGGGTCTATCCGAGTGGGTTTGGGTCTAGCCGAATCGGTTTCGGTCTATCCGAGAGGGTTTGTGTTTAGCCGAGGGGGTTTGGGTCTAGCCGAGTGGGTTTGTGTCTAGCCAAGTGGGTTTGGGTCTACCCGAGTCGGTTTGGGTGCAGCCGAGTGGGTTTGGGTCTAGCCGAGTGGGTTTGGGTGTAGCCGAGTGGCTTTGGGTCTAGCCGAGTGGGTTTGGGTCTAGCCGAGTGGGTTTGGGTCTAGCCGAGTGGGTTGGGGTCTAGCCGAGTGGGTTTGGGTCTAGCCGAGTGGGTTTGGGTGTAGCCGAGTGTGTTTGGGTCTAGCCGAGTGGGTTTGGGTCCAGCCGAGTGGTTTTGGGTCTAGCCGAGTGGGTTTGGGTCTGGCGGTGTGGGTATGGGTGTAGCCGAGTGGGTTTGGATCCAGCCGAGTGGGTTTGGGTTGAGCCGAGTGGGTTTGGGTCTAGCCGCGTGGTTTTGGGTCTAGCCGAGTGAGTAATCATCTAGCCGAGTCGGTTTGGGTCTAGCCGAGTGGGTTTGGGTCTTGCCGAGTGGGTTTGGGTCTAGCCGAGTGGGTTTGGGTCTGGCCGAGTGGGTTTGGGTCTGGCGGAGTGGGTTTGGGTGTAGCCGAGTGGGTTTGGGTCTAGCCGAGTGGGTTTCGGTCTAGCCAAATCGGTTTCAGTCTATCCGAGAGGGTTTGTGTCTAGCCGAGTGGGTTTGGGTCTAGCCGAGTGGGTTTGGGTCTAGCCGAGTGGGTTTGGGTCTAGCCGAGTGGGTTTGGGTCTATCCGAGTGGGTTTGGGTCTAGCCGAATCGGTTTTGGTCTATCCGAGAGGGTTTGTGTTTAGCCGAGGGGGTTTGGGTCTAGCCGAGTGGGTTTGTGTCTAGCCAAGTGGGTTTGGGTCTACCCGAGTCGGTTTGGGTGCAGCCGAGTGGGTTTGGGGCTAGCCGAGTGGGTTTGGGTGTAGCCGAGTGGCTTTGGGTCTAGCCGAGTGGGTGTGGGTCTAGCCGAGTGGGTTTGGGTCTAGCCGAGTGGGTTGGGGTCTAGCCGAGTGGGTTTGGGTCTAGCCGAGTGGGTTTGGGTGTAGCCGAGTGTGTTTGTGTCTAGCCAAGTGGGTTTGGGTCTAGCAGAGTGGGTTTGGGTGTAGCCGAGTGGGTTTGGGTCTAGCCGAGCGGGTTTGGGTCTAGCCGAGTGGGTTTGGGTCTAGCCGAGTGGGTTTGGGTCTAGCCGAGAGGGTTTGGGTCCAGCCGAGTGGGTTGGGGTCTAGCCGAGTGGGTTTGGGTCTAACCGAGTGGGTTTGGGTGCAGCCGAGTGGGTTTGGGTCTAGCCGAGTGGGTTTGGGCCTAGCCGAGTGGGTTTGGGTCTAGCCGAGTGGGTTTGGGTCTAGCCGAGAGGGTTTGGATCTAGCCGAGTGGGTTGGGGTCTAGCCGAGTGGGTTTGGGTCTAACCGAGTGGGTTTGGGTGTAGCCGAGTGGGTTTGGGTCTAGCTCAGTGGGTTTGGGTCTAGCCGAGTGGGTTTGGGTCTAGCCGAGTGGGTTTGGGTCTTGCCGAGTGGGTTTGGGTCTAGCCGAGTGGGTTTGGGTCTAGCCGAGTGGGTTGGGGTCTAGCTGAGTGGGTTTGGGTCTATCCGAGAGGGTTTGTGTTTAGCCGAGGGGGTTTGGGTCTAGCCGAGTGGGTTTGTGTCTAGCCAAGTGGGTTTGGGTCTACCCGAGTCGGTTTGGGTGCAGCCGAGTGTGTGTGGGTCTAGCCGAGTGGGTTTGGGTGTAGCCGGGTGGCTTTGGGTCTAGCCGAGTGGGTTTGGGTCCAGCCGAGTGGGTTTGCGTCTAGCGGAATGGGTTTTGGTCTAGCCGAGTGGGTTTGGGTCCAGCCGAGTGGGTTTGCGTCTAGCCGAGTGGGTTTGGGTTGAGCCGAGTGGGTTTGGGTCTAGCCGCGTGGGTTTGGGTCTAGCCGAGTGGGTAATCATCTAGCCGAGTCGGTTTGGATCTAGCCGAGTGGGTTTTGGACTTGCCGAGTGGGTTTGGGTCTAGCCGAGTGGGTTTGGGTCTAGCCGAGTGGGTTGGGGTCTAGCTGAGTGGGTTTGGGTCTAGCCGAGTGGGTTTGGGTGTAGACGAGAGGGTTTGTGTCTGGCCAAGTGGGTTTGTGTCTAGCCAAGTGGGTTTGGGTCTAGCCGAGTGGGTAATCATCTAGCCGAGTCGGTTTGGATCTAGCCGAGTGGGTTTTGGACTTGCCGAGTGGGTTTGGGTCTAGCCGAGTGGGTTTGGGTCTAGCCGAGTGGGTTGGGGTCTAGCTGAGTGGGTTTGGGTCTAGCCGAGTGGGTTTGGGTGTAGACGAGAGGGTTTGTGTCTGGCCAAGTGGGTTTGTGTCTAGCCAAGTGGGTTTGGGTCTACCCGAGTCGGTTTGGGTGTAGCCGAGTGGGTTTGGGTCTAGCCGAGTGGGTTTGGGTGTAGCCGAGTGGCTTTGGGTCTAGCCGAGTGGGTTTGGGTCTAGCCGAGTGGGTTTGGGTCTAGCCGAGTGGGTTGGGGTCTAGCCGAGTGGGTTTGGGTCTAGCCGAGTGGGTTTGCGTGTAGCCGAGTGGGTTTGTGTCTAGCCAAGTGGGTTTGGGTCTAGCCGAGTGGGTTTGGGTGTAGCCGAGTGGGTTTGGGTCTAGCCGAGTGGGTTTGGGTCTAGCCGAGTGGGTTTGGGTCTAGCCGATTGGGTTTGGGTCTAGCCAAGAGGGTTTGGGTCTAGCCGAGTGGGTTGGGGTCTAGCCGAGTGGGTTTGGGTCTAACCGAGTGGGTTTGGGTGTAGCCGAGTGGGTTTGGGTCAGCTCAGTGGGTTTGGGTCTAGCCGAGTGGGTTTGGGTCTAGCCGAGTGGGTTTGGGTCTAGCCGAGTGGGTTGGGGTCTAGCCGAGTGGGTTTGGGTCTAGCCGAGTTGGTTTGGGTGTAGCCGAGTGGGTTTGGGTCTAGCCGAGTGGGTTTGGGTCTTGCCGAGTGGGTTTGGGTCTAGCCGAGTGGGTTTGGGTCTAGCGGAATGGGTTTTGGTCTAGCCGAGTGGGTTTGGGTCCAGCCGAGTGGGTTTGCGTCTAGCCGAGTGGGTTTGGGTTGAGCCGAGTGGGTTTGGGCTAGCCGCCTGCGTTTGGGTCTAGCCGAGTGGGTAATCATCTAGCGGAGTCGGTTTGGGTCTAGCCGAGTGGGTTTTGGTCTTGCCGAGTGGGTTTTGGTCTAGCCGAGTGGGTTTGGGTCTAGCCGAGTGGGTTGGGGTCTAGCCGAGTGGGTTTGGGTCTAGCCGAGTTGGTTTGGGTGTAGCCGAGTGGGTTTGGGTCTAGCCGAGTGGGTTTGGGTCTTGCCGAGTGGGTTTGGGTCTAGCCGAGTGGGTTTGGGTCTAGCGGAATGGGTTTTGGTCTAGCCGAGTGGGTTTGGGTCCAGCCGAGTGGGTTTGCGTCTAGCCGAGTGGGTTTGGGTTGAGCCGAGTGGGTTTGGGCTAGCCGCCTGCGTTTGGGTCTAGCCGAGTGGGTAATCATCTAGCCGAGTCGGTTTGGGTCTAGCCGAGTGGGTTTTGGTCTTGCCGAGTGGGTTTGGGTCTAGCCGAGTGGGTTTGGGTCTAGCCGAGTGGGTTGGGGTCTAGCTGAGTGGGTTTGGGTCTATCCGAGAGGGTTTGTGTTTAGCCGAGGGGGTTTGGGTCTAGCCGACTGGGTTTGTGTCTAGCCAAGTGGGTTTGGGTCTACCCGAGTCGGTTTGGGTGCTGCCGAGTGTGTGTGGGTCTAGCCGAGTGTGTTTGGATGCAGCCGAGTGGCTTTGGGTCTAGCCGAGTGGGTTTGGGTCTAGCCGAGTGGGTTTGGGTCTAGCCGAGTGGGTTTGGGCTAGCGGAATGGGTTTGGGGCTAGCCGAGTGGGTTTGGGTCCAGCCGAGTGGGTTTGCGTCTAGCCGAGTGGGTTTGGGTTGAGCCGAGGAGGTTTGGGTCTAGCTCAGTGGGTTTGGGTCTAGCCGAGTGGGTTTGGGTCTAGCCGAGTGGGTTTGGGTCCAGCCGAGTGGTTTTGGGTCTAGCCGAGTGGGTTTGGGTCTGGCGGTGTGGGTATGGGTGTAGCCGAGTGGGTTTGGATCCAGCCGAGTGGGTTTGGGTTGAGCCGAGTGGGTTTGGGTCTAGCCGCGTGGTTTTGGGTCTAGCCGAGTGAGTAATCATCTAGCCGAGTCGGTTTGGGTCTAGCCGAGTGGGTTTGGGTCTTGCCGAGTGGGTTTGGGTCTAGCCGAGTGGGTTTGGGTCTGGCCGAGTGGGTTTGGGTCTGGCGGAGTGGGTTTGGGTGTAGCCGAGTGGGTTTGGGTCTAGCCGAGTGGGTTTCGGTCTAGCCAAATCGGTTTCAGTCTATCCGAGAGGGTTTGTGTCTAGCCGAGTGGGTTTGGGTCTATCCGAGTGGGTTTGGGTCTAGCCGAGTGGGTTTGGGTCTAGCCGAGTGGGTTTGGGTCTATCCGAGTGGGTTTGGGTCTAGCCGAATCGGTTTCGGTCTATCCGAGAGGGTTTGTGTTTAGCCGAGGGGGTTTGGGTCTAGCCGAGTGGGTTTGTGTCTAGCCAAGTGGGTTTGGGTCTACCCGAGTCGGTTTGGGTGCAGCCGAGTGGGTTTGGGTCTAGCCGAGTGGGTTTGGGTGTAGCCGAGTGGCTTTGGGTCTAGCCGAGTGGGTTTGGGTCTAGCCGAGTGGGTTTGGGTCTAGCCGAGTGGGTTGGGGTCTAGCCGAGTGGGTTTGGGTCTAGCCGAGTGGGTTTGGGTCTAGCCGAGTGTGTTTGTGTCTAGCCAAGTGGGTTTGGGTCTAGCCGAGTGGGTTTGGGTGTAGCCGAGTGGGTTTGGGTCTAGCCGAGTGGGTTTGGGTCTAGCCGAGTGGGTTTGGGTCTAGCCGAGTGGGTTTGGGTCTAGCCGAGAGGGTTTGGGTCCAGCCGAGTGGGTTGGGGTCTAGCCGAGTGGGTTTGGGTCTAACCGAGTGGGTTTGGGTGCAGCCGAGTGGGTTTGGGTCTAGCCGAGTGGGTTTGGGCCTAGCCGAGTGGGTTTGGGTCTAGCCGAGTGGGTTTGGGTCTAGCCGAGAGGGTTTGGATCTAGCCGAGTGGGTTGGGGTCTAGCCGAGTGGGTTTGGGTCTAACCGAGTGGGTTTGGGTGTAGCCGAGTGGGTTTGGGTCTAGCTCAGTGGGTTTGGGTCTAGCCGAGTGGGTTTGGGTCTAGCCGAGTGGGTTTGGGTCTTGCCGAGTGGGTTTGGGTCTAGCCGAGTGGGTTTGGGTCTAGCCGAGTGGGTTGGGGTCTAGCTGAGTGGGTTTGGGTCTATCCGAGAGGGTTTGTGTTTAGCCGAGGGGGTTTGGGTCTAGCCGAGTGGGTTTGTGTCTAGCCAAGTGGGTTTGGGTCTACCCGAGTCGGTTTGGGTGCAGCCGAGTGTGTGTGGGTCTAGCCGAGTGGGTTTGGGTGTAGCCGGGTGGCTTTGGGTCTAGCCGAGTGGGTTTGGGTCCAGCCGAGTGGGTTTGCGTCTAGCGGAATGGGTTTTGGTCTAGCCGAGTGGGTTTGGGTCCAGCCGAGTGGGTTTGCGTCTAGCCGAGTGGGTTTGGGTTGAGCCGAGTGGGTTTGGGTCTAGCCGCGTGGGTTTGGGTCTAGCCGAGTGGGTAATCATCTAGCCGAGTCGGTTTGGATCTAGCCGAGTGGGTTTTGGACTTGCCGAGTGGGTTTGGGTCTAGCCGAGTGGGTTTGGGTCTAGCCGAGTGGGTTGGGGTCTAGCTGAGTGGGTTTGGGTCTAGCCGAGTGGGTTTGGGTGTAGACGAGAGGGTTTGTGTCTGGCCAAGTGGGTTTGTGTCTAGCCAAGTGGGTTTGGGTCTAGCCGAGTGGGTAATCATCTAGCCGAGTCGGTTTGGATCTAGCCGAGTGGGTTTTGGACTTGCCGAGTGGGTTTGGGTCTAGCCGAGTGGGTTTGGGTCTAGCCGAGTGGGTTGGGGTCTAGCTGAGTGGGTTTGGGTCTAGCCGAGTGGGTTTGGGTGTAGACGAGAGGGTTTGTGTCTGGCCAAGTGGGTTTGTGTCTAGCCAAGTGGGTTTGGGTCTACCCGAGTCGGTTTGGGTGTAGCCGAGTGGGTTTGGGTCTAGCCGAGTGGGTTTGGGTGTAGCCGAGTGGCTTTGGGTCTAGCCGAGTGGGTTTGGGTCTAGCCGAGTGGGTTTGGGTCTAGCCGAGTGGGTTTGGGTCTAGCCGAGTGGGTTGGGGTCTAGCCGAGTGGGTTTGCGTGTAGCCGAGTGGGTTTGTGTCTAGCCAAGTGGGTTTGGGTCTAGCCGAGTGGGTTTGGGTGTAGCCGAGTGGGTTTGGGTCTAGCCGAGTGGGTTTGGGTCTAGCCGAGTGGGTTTGGGTCTAGCCGATTGGGTTTGGGTCTAGCCAAGAGGGTTTGGGTCTAGCCGAGTGGGTTGGGGTCTAGCCGAGTGGGTTTGGGTCTAACCGAGTGGGTTTGGGTGTAGCCGAGTGGGTTTGGGTCAGCTCAGTGGGTTTGGGTCTAGCCGAGTGGGTTTGGGTCTAGCCGAGTGGGTTTGGGTCTAGCCGAGTGGGTTGGTGTCTAGCCGAGTGGGTTTGGGTCTAGCCGAGTTGGTTTGGGTGTAGCCGAGTGGGTTTGGGTCTAGCCGAGTGGGTTTGGGTCTTGCCGAGTGGGTTTGGGTCTAGCCGAGTGGGTTTGGGTCTAGCGGAATGGGTTTTGGTCTAGCCGAGTGGGTTTGGGTCCAGCCGAGTGGGTTTGCGTCTAGCCGAGTGGGTTTGGGTTGAGCCGAGTGGGTTTGGGCTAGCCGCCTGCGTTTGGGTCTAGCCGAGTGGGTAATCATCTAGCCGAGTCGGTTTGGGTCTAGCCGAGTGGGTTTTGGTCTTGCCGAGTGGGTTTGGGTCTAGCCGAGTGGGTTTGGGTCTAGCTGAGTGGGTTGGGGTCTAGCTGAGTGGGTTTGGGTCTATCCGAGAGGGTTTGTGTTTAGCCGAGGGGGTTTGGGTCTAGCCGAGTGGGTTTGTGTCTAGCCAAGTGGGTTTGGGTCTACCCGAGTCGGTTTGGGTGCTGCCGAGTGTGTGTGGGTCTAGCCGAGTGTGTTTGGGTGCAGCCGAGTGGCTTTGGGTCTAGCCGAGTGGGTTTGGGTCTAGCCGAGTGGGTTTGGGTCTAGCCGAGTGGGTTTGGGTTGAGCCGAGTGGGTTTGGGTCTAGCCGCGTGGGTTTGGGTCTAGCCGAGTGGGTAATCATCTAGCCGAGTCGGTTTGGATCTAGCCGAGTGGGTTTTGGACTTGCCGAGTGGGTTTGGGTCTAGCCGAGTGGGTTTGGGTCTAGCCGAGTGGGTTTGGGTGTAGCCGAGTGGGTTTGGGTCTAGCCGAGTGGGTTTGGGTGTAGCCGAGTGGCTTTGGGTCCAGCCGAGTGGGTTTGGGTCTAGCCGAGTGGGTTTGGGTCTAGCCGAGAGGATTGGGGTCTAGCCGAGTGGGTTTGGGTCTAGCCGAGTGGGTTTGGGTGTAGCCGAGTGGGTTTGTGTCTAGCCAAGTGGGTTTGGGTCTAGCCGAGTGGGTTTGGGTGTAGCCGAGTGGGTTTGGGTCTAGCCGAGTGGGTTTGCGTTTAGCCGAGTGGGTTTGGGTCTAGCCGAGTGGGTTTGGGTCTAGCCGAGAGGGTTTGGGTCTAGCCGAGTGGGTTGGGGTCTAGCCGAGTGGGTTTGGGTCTAACCGAGTGGGTTTGGGTGTAGCCTAGTGGGTTTGGGTCTAGCTCAGTGGGTTTGGGTCTAGCCGAGTGGGTTTGGGTCTAGCCGAGTGGGTTTGGGTCTAGCCGAGTGGGTTGGGGTCTAGCCGAGTGGGTTTGGGTCTAGCCGAGTGGGTTTGGGTGTAGCCGAGTGGGTTTGTGTCTAGCCAAGTGGGTTTGGGTCTAGCCGAGTGGGTTTGGGTGTAGCCGAGTGGGTTTGGGTCTAGCCGAGTGGGTTTGGGTCTAGCCGAGTGGGTTTGGGTCTAGCCGAGTGGGTTTGGGTCTAGCCGAGAGGGTTTGGGTCTAGCCGAGTGGGTTGGGGTCTAGCCGAGTGAGTTTGGGTCTAACCGAGTGGGTTTCGTTGTAGCCGAGTGGGTTTGGGTCTAGCTCAGTGGGTTTGGGTATAGCCGAGTGGGTTTGGGTGTAGCCGAGTGGGTTTGGGTCTTGCCGAGTGGGTTTGGGTCTAGCCGAGTGGGTTTGGGTCTAGCGGAATGGGTTTTGGTCTAGCCGAGTGGGTTTGGGTCCAGCCGAGTGGGTTTGTGTCTAGCCAAGTGGGTTTGGGTCTAGCCGAGTGGGTTGGGGTCTAGCCGAGTGGGTTTGGGTGTAGCCGAGTGGGTTTGTGTCTAGCCAAGTGGGTTTGGGTCTAGCCGAGTGGGTTTGGGTGTAGCCGAGTGGGTTTGGGTCCAGCCGAGTGGGTTTGGGTCTAGCCGAGTGGGTTTGGGTCTAGCCGAGTGGGTTTGGGTCTAGCCGAGAGGGTTTGGGTCTAGCCGAGTGGGTTGGGGTCTAGCCGAGTGGGTTTGGGTCTAACCGAGTGGGTTTGGGTGTAGCCGAGTGGGTTTGGGTCTAGCTCAGTGGATTTGGGTCTAGCCGAGTGGGTTTGGGTCTAGCCGAGTGGGTTTGGGTCTAGCCGAGTGGGTTGGGGTCTAGCCGAGTGGGTTTGGGTCTAGCCGAGTGGGTTTGGGTGTAGCCGAGTGGGTTTGTGTCTAGCCAAGTGGGTTTGGGTCTAGCCGAGTGGGTTTGGGTGTAGCCGAGTGGGTTTGGGTCTAGCCGAGTGGGTTTGGGTCTAGCCGAGTGGGTTTGGGTCTAGATGAGTGGGTTTGGGTCTAGCCGAGAGGGTTTGGGTCTAGCCGAGTGGGTTGGGGTCTAGCCGAGTGGGTTTGGGTCTAACCGAGTGGGTTTCGGTGTAGCCGAGTGGCTTTGGGTCTAGCTCAGTGGGTTTGGGTCTAGCCGAGTGGGTTTGGGTCTAGCCGAGTGGGTTTGGGTCTTGCCGAGTGGGTTTGGGTCCAGCCGAGTGGGTTTGGGTCTAGCGGAATGGGTTTTGGTCTAGCCGAGTGGGTTTGGGTCCAGCCGAGTGGGTTTGCGTCTAGCCGAGTGGGTTTGGGTTGAGACGAGTGGGTTTGGGCTAGCCGCCTGCGTTTGGGTCTAGCCGAGTGGGTATTCATCTAGCCGAGTCGGTTTGGGTCTAGCCGAGTGGGTTTTGGTCTTGCCGAGTGGGTTTGGGTCTAGCCGAGTGGGTTTGGGTCTAGCCGAGTGGGTTGGGGTCTAGCTGAGTGGGTTTGGGTCTATCCGAGAGGGTTTGTGTTTAGCCGAGGGGGTTTGGGTCTAGCCGAGTGGGTTTGTGTCTAGCCAAGTGGGTTTGGGTCTACCCGAGTCGGTTTGGGTGCAGCCGAGTGTGTGTGGGTCTAGCCGAGTGGGTTTGGGTGTAGCCGAGTGGGTTTGGGTCTTGCCGAGTGGGTTTGGGTCTAGCCGAGTGGGTTTGCGTCTAGCGGAATGGGTTTTGGTCTAGCCGAGTGGGTTTGGGTCCAGCCGAGTGGGTTTGTGTCTAGCCAAGTGGGTTTGTGTCTAGCCAAGTGGGTTTGGGTCTACCCGAGTCGGTTTGGGTGTAGCCGAGTGGGTTTGGGTCTAGCCGAGTGGGTTTGGGTGTAGCCGAATGGCTTTGGGTCTAGCCGAGTGGGTTTGGGTCTAGCCGAGTGGGTTTGGGTCTAGCCGAGTGGGTTGGGGTCTAGCCGAGTGGGTTTGGGTCTAGCCGAGTGGGTTTGGGTGTAGCCGAGTGGGTTTGTGTCTAGCCAAGTGGGTTTGGGTGTAGCCGAGTGGGTTTGGGTGTAGCCGAGTGGGTTTGGGTCTAGCCGAGAGGGTTTGGGTCTAGCCGAGTGGGTTTGGGTCTAGCCGAGTGGGTTTGGGTCTAGCCGAGAGGGTTTGGGTCTAGCCGAGTGGGTTGGGGTCTAGCCGAGTGGGTTTGGGTCTAACCGAGTGGGTTTGGGTGTAGCCGAGTGGGTTTGGGTCTAGCTCAGTGGGTTTGGGTCTAGCCGAGTGGGTTTGGGTCTAGCCGAGTGGGTTTGGGTTTAGCCGAGTGGGTTGGGGTCTAGCCGAGTGGGTTTGGGTCTAGCCGAGTGGGTTTGGGTGTAGCCGAGTGGGTTTGTGTCTAGCCAAGTGGGTTTGGGTCTAGCCGAGTGGGTTTGGGTGTAGCCGAGTGGGTTTGGGTCTAGCCGAGTGGGTTTGGGTCTAGCCGAGTGGGTTTGGGTCTAGATGAGTGGGTTTGGGTCTAGCCGAGAGGGTTTGGGTCTAGCCGAGTGGGTTGGGGTCTAGCCGAGTGGGTTTGGGTCTAACCGAGTGGGTTTCGGTGTGGCCGAGTGGGTTTGGGTCTAGCTCAGTGGGTTTGGGTCTAGCCGAGTGGGTTTGGGTCTAGCCGAGTGGGTTTGGGTCTTGCCGAGTGGGTTTGGGTCTAGCCGAGTGGGTTTGGGTCTAGCGGAATGGGTTTTGGTCTAGCCGAGTGGGTTTGGGTCCAGCCGAGTGGGTTTGCGTCTAGCCGAGTGGGTTTGGGTTGAGCCGAGTGGGTTTGGGCTAGCCGCCTGCGTTTGGGTCTAGCCGAGTGGGTATTCATCTAGCCGAGTCGGTTTGGGTCTAGCCGAGTGGGTTTTGGTCTTGCCGAGTGGGTTTGGGTCTAGCCGAGTGGGTTTGGGTCTAGCCGAGTGGGTTGGGGTCTAGCTGAGTGGGTTTGGGTCTATCCGAGAAGGTTTGTGTTTAGCCGAGGGGGTTTGGGTCTAGCCGAGTGGGTTTGTGTCTAGCCAAGTGGGTTTGGGTCTACCCGAGTCGGTTTGGGTGCAGCCGAGTGTGTGTGGGTCTAGCCGAGTGGGTTTGGGTGTAGCCGAGTGGGTTTAGGTCTAACCGAGTGGGTTTTGGTGTAGCCGAGTGGGTTTGGGTCTAGATGAGTGGGTTTGGGTCTAGCCGAGAGGGTTTTGGTCTAGCCGAGTGGGTTGGGGTCTAGCCGAGTGGGTTTGGGTCTAACCGAGTGGGTTTCGGTGTAGCCGAGTGGGTTTGGGTCTAGCTCAGTGGGTTTGGGTCTAGCCGAGTGGGTTTGGGTCTAGCCGAGTGGGTTTGGGTCTTGCCGAGTGGGTTTGGGTCTAGCCGAGTGGGTTTGGGTCTAGCGGAATGGGTTTTGGTCTAGCCGAGTGGGTTTGGGTCCAGCCGAGTGGGTTTGCGTCTAGCCGAGTGGGTTTGGGTTGAGCCGAGTGGGTTTGGGCAAGCCGCCTGCGTTTGGGTCTAGCCGAGTGGGTATTCATCTAGCCGAGTCGGTTTGGGTCTAGCCGAGTGGGTTTGGGTCTAGCTCAGTGGGTTTGGGTCTAGCCGAGTGGGTTTGCGTCTAGCCGAGTGGGTTTGGGTCTTGCCGAGTGGGTTTGGGTCTAGCCGAGTGGGTTTGGGTCTAGCCGAGTGGGTTGGGGTCTAGCCGAGTGGGTTTGGGTCTAGCCGTGTGGGTTTGCGTGTAGCCGAGTGGGTTTGTGTCTAGCCAAGTGGGTTTGGGTCTAGCCGAGTGGGTTTGGGTGTAGCCGAGTGGGTTTGGGTCTAGCCGAGTGGGTTTGGGTCTAGCCGAGTGGGTTTGGGTCTAGCCGATTGGGTTTGGGTCTAGCCGAGAGGGTTTGGGTCTAGCCGAGTGGGTTGGGGTCTAGCCGAGTGGGTTTGGGTCTAACCGAGTGGGTTTGGGTGTAGCCGAGTGGGTTTGGGTCAGCTCAGTGGGTTTGGGTCTAGCCGAGTGGGTTTGGGTCTAGCCGAGTGGGTTTGGGTCTAGCCGAGTGGGTTGGGGTCTAGCCGAGTGGGTTTGGGTCTAGCCGAGTTGGTTTGGGTGTAGCCGAGTGGGTTTGGGTCTAGCCGAGTGGGTTTGGGTCTTGCCGAGTGGGTTTGGGTCTAGCCGAGTGGGTTCGGGTCTAGCGGAATGGGTTTTGGTCTAGCCGAGTGGGTTTGGGTCCAGCCGAGTGGGTTTGCGTCTAGCCAAGTGGGTTTGGGTTGAGCCGAGTGGGTTTGGGCTAGCCGCCTGCGTTTGGGTCTAGCCGAGTGGGTATTCATCTAGCCGAGTCGGTTTGGGTCTAGCCGAGTGGGTTTTGGTCTTGCCGAGTGGGTTTGGGTCTTGCCGAGTGGGTTTGGGTCTAGCCGAGTGGGTTGGGGTCTAGCTGAGTGGGTTTGGGTCTATCCGAGAGGGTTTGTGTTTAGCCGAGGGGGTTTGGGTCTAGCCGAGTGGGTTTGTGTCTAGCCAAGTGGGTTTGGGTCTACCCGAGTCGGTTTGGGTGCTGCCGAGTGTGTGTGGGTCTAGCCGAGTGTGTTTGGGTGCAGCCGAGTGGCTTTGGGTCTAGCCGAGTGGGTTTGGGTCTAGCCGAGTGGGTTTGGGTCTAGCCGAGTGGGTTTGGGTCTAGCGGAATGGGTTTTGGTCTAGCCGAGTGGGTTTGGGTCCAGCCGAGTGGGTTTGCGTCTAGCCGAGTGGGTTTGGGTTGAGCCGAGTGGGTTTGGGTCTAGCCGCGTGGGTTTGGGTCTAGCCGAGTGGGTAATCATCTAGCCGAGTCGGTTTGGATCTAGCCGAGTGGGTTTTGGACTTGCCAAGTGGGTTTGGGTCTAGCCGAGTGGGTTTGGGTCTAGCCGAGTGGGTTTGGGTGTAGCCGAGTGGGTTTGGGTCTAGCCGAGTGGGTTTGGGTGTAGCCGAGTGGCTTTGGGTCTAGCCGAGTGGGTTTGGGTCTAGCGGAATGGGTTTTGGTCTAGCCGAGTGGGTTTGGGTCCAGCCGAGTGGGTTTGCGTCTAGCCGAGTGGGTTTGGGTTGAGCCGAGTGGGTTTGGGCTAGCCGCCTGCGTTTGGGTCTAGAAGAGTGGGTATTCATCTAGCCGAGTGTGTTTGGGTCTAGCCGAGTGGGTTTTGGTCTTGCCGAGTGGGTTTGGGTCTAGCCGAGTGGGTTTGGGTCTAGCCGAGTGGGTTGGGGTCTAGCTGAGTGGGTTTGGGTCTATCCGAGAGGGTTTGTGTTTAGCCGAGGGGGTTTGGGTCTAGCCGAGTGGGTTTGTGTCTAGCCAAGTGGGTTTGGGTCTACCCGAGTCGGTTTGGGTGCAGCCGAGTGTGTGTGGGTCTAGCCGAGTGGGTTTGGGTGTAGCCGAGTGGGTTTAGGTCTAACCGAGTGGGTTTTGGTGTAGCCGAGTGGGTTTGGGTCTAGATGAGTGGGTTTGGGTCTAGCCGAGAGGGTTTTGGTCTAGCCGAGTGGGTTGGGGTCTAGCCGAGTGGGTTTGGGTCTAACCGAGTGGGTTTCGGTGTAGCCGAGTGGGTTTGGGTCTAGCTCAGTGGGTTTGGGTCTAGCCGAGTGGGTTTGGGTCTAGCCGAGTGGGTTTGGGTCTTGCCGAGTGGGTTTGGGTCTAGCCGAGTGGGTTTGGGTCTAGCGGAATGGGTTTTGGTCTAGCCGAGTGGGTTTGGGTCCAGCCGAGTGGGTTTGCGTCTAGCCGAGTGGGTTTGGGTTGAGCCGAGTGGGTTTGGGCAAGCCGCCTGCGTTTGGGTCTAGCCGAGTGGGTATTCATCTAGCCGAGTCGGTTTGGGTCTAGCCGAGTGGGTTTGGGTCTAGCTCAGTGGGTTTGCGTCTAGCCGAGTGGGTTTGGGTCTAGCCGAGTGGGTTTGGGTCTTGCCGAGTGGGTTTGGGTCTAGCCGAGTGGGTTTGGGTCTAGCCGAGTGGGTTGGGGTCTAGCCGAGTGGGTTTGGGTCTAGCCGAGTGGGTTTGCGTGTAGCCGAGTGGGTTTGTGTCTAGCCAAGTGGGTTTGGGTCTAGCCGAGTGGGTTTGGGTGTAGCCGAGTGGGTTTGGGTCTAGCCGAGTGGGTTTGGGTCTAGCCGAGTGGGTTTGGGTCTAGCCGATTGGGTTTGGGTCTAGCCGAGAGGGTTTGGGTCTAGCCGAGTGGGTTGGGGTCTAGCCGAGTGGGTTTGGGTCTAACCGAGTGGGTTTGGGTGTAGCCGAGTGGGTTTGGGTCAGCTCAGTGGGTTTGGGTCTAGCCGAGTGGGTTTGGGTCTAGCCGAGTGGGTTTGGGTCTAGCCGAGTGGGTTGGGGTCTAGCCGAGTGGGTTTGGGTCTAGCCGAGTTGGTTTGGGTGTAGCCGAGTGGGTTTGGGTCTAGCCGAGTGGGTTTGGGTCTTGCCGAGTGGGTTTGGGTCTAGCCGAGTGGGTTCGGGTCTAGCGGAATGGGTTTTGGTCTAGCCGAGTGGGTTTGGGTCCAGCCGAGTGGGTTTGCGTCTAGCCAAGTGGGTTTGGGTTGAGCCGAGTGGGTTTGGGCTAGCCGCCTGCGTTTGGGTCTAGCCGAGTGGGTATTCATCTAGCCGAGTCGGTTTGGGTCTAGCCGAGTGGGTTTTGGTCTTGCCGAGTGGGTTTGGGTCTTGCCGAGTGGGTTTGGGTCTAGCCGAGTGGGTTGGGGTCTAGCTGAGTGGGTTTGGGTCTATCCGAGAGGGTTTGTGTTTAGCCGAGGGGGTTTGGGTCTAGCCGAGTGGGTTTGTGTCTAGCCAAGTGGGTTTGGGTCTACCCGAGTCGGTTTGGGTGCTGCCGAGTGTGTGTGGGTCTAGCCGAGTGTGTTTGGGTGCAGCCGAGTGGCTTTGGGTCTAGCCGAGTGGGTTTGGGTCTAGCCGAGTGGGTTTGGGTCTAGCCGAGTGGGTTTGGGTCTAGCGGAATGGGTTTTGGTCTAGCCGAGTGGGTTTGGGTCCAGCCGAGTGGGTTTGCGTCTAGCCGAGTGGGTTTGGGTTGAGCCGAGTGGGTTTGGGTCTAGCCGCGTGGGTTTGGGTCTAGCCGAGTGGGTAATCATCTAGCCGAGTCGGTTTGGATCTAGCCGAGTGGGTTTTGGACTTGCCAAGTGGGTTTGGGTCTAGCCGAGTGGGTTTGGGTCTAGCCGAGTGGGTTTGGGTGTAGCCGAGTGGGTTTGGGTCTAGCCGAGTGGGTTTGGGTGTAGCCGAGTGGCTTTGGGTCTAGCCGAGTGGGTTTGGGTCTAGCCGAGTGGGTTTGGGTCTAGCCGAGAGGGTTGGGGTCTAGCCGAGTGGGTTTGGGTCTAGCCGAGTGGGTTTGGGTGTAGCCGAGTGGGTTGTGTCTAGCCAAGTGGGTTTGGGTCTAGCCGAGTGGGTTTGGGTGTAGCCGAGTGTGTTTGGGTCTAGCCGAGTGGGTTTGGGTTTAGCCGAGTGGGTTTGGGTCTAGCCGAGTGGGTTTGGGTCTAGCCGAGAGGGTTTGGGTCTAGCCGAGTGGGTTGGGGTCTAGCCGAGTGGGTTTGGGTCTAACCGAGTGGGTTTGGGTGTAGCCGAGTGGGTTTGGGTCTAGCTCAGTGGGTTTGGGTCTAGCCGAGTGGGTTTGGGTCTAGCCGAGTGGGTTTGGGTCTAGCCGAGTGGGTTGGGGTCTAGCCGAGTGGGTTTGGGTCTAGCCGAGTGGGTTTGGGTGTAGCCGAGTGGGTTTGTGTCTAGCCAAGTGGGTTTGGGTCTAGCCGAGTGGGTTTGGGTGTAGCCGAGTGGGTTAGGGTCTAGCCGAGTGGGTTTGGGTCTAGCCGAGTGGGTTTGGGTCTAGCCGAGTGGGTTTGGGTCTAGCCGAGAGGGTTTGGGTCTAGCCGAGTGGGTTGGGGTCTAGCCGAGTGAGTTTGGGTCTAACCGAGTGGGTTTCGGTGTAGCCGAGTGGGTTTGGGTCTAGCTCAGTGGGTTTGGGTATAGCCGAGTGGGTTTGGGTCTAGCCGAGTGGGTTTGGGTCTTGCCGAGTGGGTTTGGGTCTAGCCGAGTGGGTTTGGGTCTAGCGGAATGGGTTTTGGTCTAGCCGAGTGGGTTTGGGTCCAGCCGAGTGGGTTTGCGTCTAGCCGAGTGGGTTTGGGTTGAGCCGAGTGGGTTTGGGCTAGCCGCTTGCGTTTGGGTCTAGCCGAGTGGGTATTCATCTAGCCGAGTCTGTTTGGGTCTAGCCGAGTGGGTTTTGGTCTTGCCGAGTGGGTTTGGGTCTAGCCGAGTGGGTTTGGGTCTAGCCGAGTGGGTTGGGGTCTAGCTGAGTGGGTTTGGGTCTATCCGAGAGGGTTTGTGTTTAGCCGAGGGGGTTTGGGTCTAGCCGAGTGTGTTTGTGTCTAGCCAAGTGGGTTTGTGTCTACCCGAGTCGGTTTGGGTGCAGCCGAGTGTGTGTGGGTCTAGCCGAGTGGGTTTGGGTGTAGCCGAGTGGGTTTGGGTCTTGCCGAGTGGGTTTGGGTCTAGCCGAGTGGGTTTGGGTCTAGCGGAATGGGTTTTGGTCTAGCCGAGTGGGTTTGGGTCCAGCCGAGTGGGTTTGTGTCTAGCCAAGTGGGTTTGGGTCTAGCCGAGTGGGTTGGGGTCTAGCCGAGTGGGCTTGGGTCTAGCCGAGTGGGTTTGGGTGTAGCCGAGTGGGTTTGTGTCTAGCCAAGTGGGTTTGGGTCTAGCCGAGTGGGTTTGGGTGTAGCCGAGTGGGTTTGGGTCCAGCCGAGTGGGTTTGGGTCTAGCCGAGTGGGTTTGGGTCTAGCCGAGTGGGTTTGGGTCTAGCCGAGAGGGTTTGGGTCTAGCCGAGTGGCTTGGCGTCTAGCCGAGTGGGTTTGGGTCTAACCGAGTGGGTTTGGGTGTAGCCGAGTGGGTTTGGGTCTAGCTCAGTGGGTTTGGGTCTAGCCGAGTGGGTTTGGGTCTAGCCGAGTGGGTTTGGGTCTAGCCGAGTGGGTTGGGGTCTAGCCGAGTGGGTTTGGGTCTAGCCGAGTGGGTTTGGGTGTAGCCGAGTGGGTTTGTGTCTAGCCAAGTGGGTTTGGGTCTAGCCGAGTGGGTTTGGGTGTAGCCGAGTGGGTTTGGGTCTAGCCGAGTGGGTTTGGGTCTAGCCGAGTGGGTTTGGGTCTAGATGAGTGGGTTTGGGTCTAGCCGAGAGGGTTTGGGTCTAGCCGAGTGGGTTGGGGTCTAGCCGAGTGGGTTTGGGTCTAACCGAGTGGGTTTCGGTGTAGCCGAGTGGGTTTGGGTCTAGCTCAGTGGGTTTGGGTCTAGCCGAGTGAGTTTGGGTCTAGCCGAGTGGGTTTGGGTCTTGCCGAGTGGGTTTGGGTCCAGCCGAGTGGGTTTGCGTCTAGCGGAATGGGTTTTGGTCTAGCCGAGTGGGTTTGGGTCCAGCCGAGTGGGTTTGCGTCTAGCCGAGTGGGTTTGGGTTGAGACGAGTGGGTTTGGGCTAGTCGCCTGCGTTTGGGTCTAGCCGAGTGGGTATTCATCTAGCCGAGTCGGTTTGGGTCTAGCCGAGTGGGTTTTGGTCTTGCCGAGTGGGTTTGGGTCTAGCTGAGTGGGTTTGGGTCTAGCCGAGTGGGTTGGGGTCTAGCTGAGTGGGTTTGGGTCTATCCGAGAGGGTTTGTGTTTAGCCGAGGGGGTTTGGGTCTAGCCAAGTGGGTTTGTGTCTAGCCAAGTGGGTTTGGGTCTACCCGAGTCGGTTTGGGTGCAGCCGAGTGTGTGTGGGTCTAGCCGAGTGGGTTTGGGTGTAGCCGAGTGGGTTTGGGTCTTGCCGAGTGGGTTTGGGTCTAGCCGAGTGGGTTTGGGTCTAGCGGAATGGGTTTTGGTCTAGCCGAGTGGGTTTGTGTCCAGCCGAGTGGGTTTGTGTGTAGCCAAGTGGGTTTGTGTCTAGCCAAGTGGGTTTGGGTCTACCCGAGTCGGTTTGGGTGTAGCCGAGTGGGTTTGGGTCTAGCCGAGTGGGTTTGGGTGTAGCCGAATGGCTTTGGGTCTAGCCGAGTGGGTTTGGGTCTAGCCGAGTGGGTTTGGGTCTAGCCGAGTGGGTTGGGGTCTAGCCGAGTGGGTTTGGGTCTAGCCGAGTGGGTTTGGGTGTAGCCGAGTGGGTTTGTGTCTAGCCAAGTGGGTTTGGGTCTAGCCGAGTGGGTTTGGGTGTAGCCGAGTGGGTTTGGGTCTAGCCGAGTGGGTTTGGGTCTAGCCGAGTGGGTTTGGGTCTAGCCGAGTGGGTTTGGGTCTAGCCGAGAGGGTTTGGGTCTAGCCGAGTGGGTTGGGGTCTAGCCGAGTGGGTTTGGGTCTAACCGAGTGGGTTTGGGTGTAGCCGAGTGGGTTTGGGTCTAGCTCAGTGGGTTTGGGTCTAGCCGAGTGGGTTTGGGTCTAGCCGAGTGGGTTTGGGTTTAGCCGAGTGGGTTGGGGTCTAGCCGAGTGGGTTTGGGTCTAGCCGAGTGGGTTTGGGTGTAGCCGAGTGGGTTTGTGTCTAGCCAAGTGGGTTTGGGTCTAGCCGAGTGGGTTTGGGTGTAGCCGAGTGGGTTTGGGTCTAGCCGAGTGGGTTTGGGTCTAGCCGAGTGGGTTTGGGTCTAGATGAGTGGGTTTGGGTCTAGCCGAGAGGGTTTGGGTCTAGCCGAGTGGGTTGGGGTCTAGCCGAGTGGGTTTGGGTCTAACCGAGTGGGTTTCGGTGTAGCCGAGTGGGTTTGGGTCTAGCTCAGTGGGTTTGGGTCTAGCCGAGTGGGTTTGGGTCTAGCCGAGTGGGTTTGGGTCTTGCCGAGTGGGTTTGGGTCTAGCCGAGTGGGTTTGGGTCTAGCGGAATGGGTTTTGGTCTAGCCGAGTGGGTTTGGGTCCAGCCGATTGGGTTTGCGTCTAGCCGAGTGGGTTTGGGTTGAGCCGAGTGGGTTTGGGCTAGCCGCCTGCGTTTGGGTCTAGCCGAGTGGGTATTCATCTAGCCGAGTCTGTTTGGGTCTAGCCGAGTGGGTTTTGGTCTTGCCGAGTGGGTTTGGGTCTAGCCGAGTGGGTTTGGGTCTAGCCGAGTGGGTTGGGGTCTAGCTGAGTGGGTTTGGGTCTATCCGAGAGGGTTTGTGTTTAGCCGAGGGGGTTTGGGTCTAGCCGAGTGGGTTTGTGTCTAGCCAAGTGGGTTTGGGTCTACCCGAGTCGGTTTGGGTGCAACCGAGTGTGTGTGGGTCTAGCCGAGTGGGTTTGGGTGTAGCCGAGTGGGTTTAGGTCTAACCGAGTGGGTTTCGGTGTAGCCGAGTGGGTTTGGGTCTAGATGAGTGGGTTTGGGTCTAGCCGAGAGGGTTTTGGTCTAGCCGAGTGGGTTGGGGTCTAGCCGAGTGGGTTTGGGTCTAACCGAGTGGGTTTCGGTGTAGCCGAGTGGGTTTGGGTCTAGCTCAGTGGGTTTGGGTCTAGCCGAGTGGGTTTGGGTCTAGCCGAGTGGGTTTGGGTCTTGCCGAGTGGGTTTGGGTCTAGCCGAGTGGGTTTGGGTCTAGCGGAATGGGTTTTGGTCTAGCCGAGTGGGTTTGGGTCCAGCCGAGTGGGTTTGCGTCTAGCCGTGTGGGTTTGGGTTGAGCCGAGTGGGTTTGGGCAAGCCGCCTGCGTTTGGGTCTAGCCGAGTGGGTATTCATCTAGCCGAGTCGGTTTGGGTCTAGCCGAGTGGGTTTTGGTCTTGCCGAGTGGGTTTGGGTCTGGCCGAGTGGGTTTGGGTGTAGCCGAGTGGGTTTGGGTCTAGCCGAGTGGGTTTGGGTCTAGCCGAGTGGGTTTGGGTCTAGATGAGTGGGTTTGGGTCTAGCCGAGAGGGTTTGGGTCTAGCCGAGTGGGTTGGGGTCTAGCCGAGTGGGTTTGGGTCTAACCGAGTGGGTTTCGGTGTAGCCGAGTGGGTTTGGATCTAGCTCAGTGGGTTTGGGTCTAGCCGAGTGGGTTTGGGTCTAGCCGAGTGGGTTTGGGTCTTGCCGAGTGGGTTTGGGTCTAGCCGAGTGGGTTTGGGTCTAGCGGAATGGGTTTTGGTCTAGCCGAGTGGGTTTGGGTTGAGCCGAGTGGGTTTGGGCTAGCCGCCTGCGTTTGGGTCTAGCCGAGTGGGTATTCATCTAGCCGAGTCTGTTTGGGTCTAGCCGAGTGGGTTTTGGTCTTGCCGAGTGGGTTTGGGTCTAGCCGAGTGGGTTTGGGTCTAGCCGAGTGGGTTGGGGTCTAGCTGAGTGGGTTTGGGTCTATCCGAGAGGGTTTGTGTTTAGCCGAGGGGGTTTGGGTCTAGCCGAGTGGGTTTGTGTCTAGCCAAGTGGGTTTGGGTCTACCCGAGTCGGTTTGGGTGCAGCCGAGTGTGTGTGGGTCTAGCCGAGTGGGTTTGGGTGTAGCCGAGTGGGTTTAGGTCTAACCGAGTGGGTTTCGGTGTAGCCGAGTGGGTTTGGGTCTAGATGAGTGGGTTTGGGTCTAGCCGAGAGGGTTTTGGTCTAGCCGAGTGGGTTGGGGTCTAGCCGAGTGGGTTTGGGTCTAACCGAGTGGGTTTCGGTGTAGCCGAGTGGGTTTGGGTCTAGCTCAGTGGGTTTGGGTCTAGCCGAGTGGGTTTGGGTCTAGCCGAGTGGGTTTGGGTCTTGCCGAGTGGGTTTGGGTCTAGCCGAGTGGGTTTGGGTCTAGCGGAATGGGTTTTGGTCTAGCCGAGTGGGTTTGGGTCCAGCCGAGTGGGTTTGCGTCTAGCCGAGTGGGTTTGGGTTGAGCCGAGTGGGTTTGGGCAAGCCGCCTGCGTTTGGGTCTAGCCGAGTGGGTATTCATCTAGCCGAGTCGGTTTGGGTCTAGCCGAGTGGGTTTTGGTCTTGCCGAGTGGGTTTGGGTCTGGCCGAGTGGGTTTGGGTGTAGCCGAGTGGGTTTGGGTCTAGCCGAGTGGGTTTGGGTCTAGCCGAGTGGGTTTGGGTCTAGATGAGTGGGTTTGGGTCTAGCCGAGAGGGTTTGGGTCTAGCCGAGTGGGTTGGGGTCTAGCCGAGTGGGTTTGGGTCTAACCGAGTGGGTTTCGGTGTAGCCGAGTGGGTTTGGATCTAGCTCAGTGGGTTTGGGTCTAGCCGAGTGGGTTTGGGTCTAGCCGAGTGGGTTTGGGTCTTGCCGAGTGGGTTTGGGTCTAGCCGAGTGGGTTTGGGTCTAGCGGAATGGGTTTTGGTCTAGCCGAGTGGGTTTGGGTCCAGCCGAGTGGGTTTGCGTCTAGCCGAGTGGGTTTGGGTTGAGCCGAGTGGGTTTGGGCTAGCCGCCTGCGTTTGGGTCTAGCCGAGTGGGTATTCATCTAGCCGAGTCGGTTTGGGTCTAGCCGAGTGGGTTTTGGCCTTGCCGAGTGGGTTTGGGTCTAGCCGAGTGGGTTTGGGTCTAGCCGAGTGGGTTGGGGTCTAGCTGAGTGGGTTTGGGTCTATCCGAGAGGGTTTGTGTTTAGCCGAGGGGGTTTGGGTCTAGCCGAGTGGGTTTGTGTCTAGCCAAGTGGGTTTGGGTCTACCCGAGTCGGTTTGGG
The DNA here is from genome assembly GCA_963514005.1 of Raja brachyura. The sequence continues at coordinate 5,696,303 of OY740819.1, read as the reverse complement.
TGCAGCCGAGTGTGTGTGGGTCTAGCCGAGTGGGTTTGGGTGTAGCCGAGTGGGTTTAGTTCTAACCGAGTGGGTTTCGGTGTAGCCGAGTGGGTTTGGGTCTAGATGAGTGGGTTTGGGTCTAGCCGAGAGGGTTTGGGTCTAGCCGAGTGGGTTGGGGTCTAGCCGAGTGGGTTTGGGTCTAACCGAGGGGGTTTCGGTGTAGCCGAGTGGGTTTGCGTCTAGCTCAGTGGGTTTGGGTCTAGCCGAGTGGGTTTGGGTCTAGCCGAGTGGGTTTGGGTCTTGCTGAGTGGGTTTGGGTCTAGCCGAGTGGGTTTGGGTCTAGCGGAATGGGTTTTGGTCTAGCCGAGTGGGTTTGGGTCCAGCCGAGTGGGTTTGCGTCTAGCCGAGTGGGTTTGGGTTGAGCCGAGTGGGTTTGGGCAAGCCGCCTGCGTTTGGGTCTAGCCGAGTGGGTATTCATCTAGCCGAGTCGGTTTGGGTCTAGCCGAGTGGGTTTTGGTCTTGTTGAGTGGGTTTGGGTCTGGCCGAGTGGGTTTGGGTCTAGCCGAGTGGGTTGGGGTCTAGCTGAGTGGGTTTGGGTCTATCCGAGAGGGTTTGTGTTTAGCCGAGGGGGTTTGGGTCTAGCCGAGTGGGTTTGTGTCTAGCCAAGTGGGTTTGGGTCCAGCCGAGTGGGTTTGGGTCTAGCGGAATGGGTTTTGGTCTAGCCGAGTGGGTTTGGGTCCAGCCGAGTGGGTTTGCGTCTAGCCGAGTGGGTTTGGGTTGAGACGAGTGGGTTTGGGCTAGCCGCCTGCGTTTGGGTCTAGCCGAGTGGGTATTCATCTAGCCGAGTCGGTTTGGGTCTAGCCGAGTGGGTTTTGGTCTTGCCGAGTGGGTTTGGGTCTAGCCGAGTGGGTTTGGGTCTAGCCGAGTGGGTTGGGGTCTAGCTGAGTGGGTTTGGGTCTATCCGAGAGGGTTTGTGTTTAGCCGAGGGGGTTTGGGTCTAGCCGAGTGGGTTTGTGTCTAGCCAAGTGGGTTTGGGTCTACCCGAGTCGGTTTGGGTGCAGCCGAGTGTGTGTGGGTCTAGCCGAGTGGGTTTGGGTGTAGCCGAGTGGGTTTGGGTCTTGCCGAGTGGGTTTGGGTCTAGCCGAGTGGGTTTGGGTCTAGCGGAATGGGTTTTGGTCTAGCCGAGTGGGTTTGGGTCCAGCCGAGTGGGTTTGTGTCTACCCAAGTGGGTTTGTGTCTAGCCAAGTGGGTTTGGGTCTACCCGAGTCGGTTTGGGTGTAGCCGAGTGGGTTTGGGTCTAGCCGAGTGGGTTTGGGTGTAGCCGAATGGCTTTGGGTCTAGCCGAGTGGGTTTGGGTCTAGCCGAGTGGGTTTGGGTCTAGCCGAGTGGGTTGGGGTCTAGCCGAGTGGGTTTGGGTCTAGCCGAGTGGGTTTGGGTGTAGCCGAGTGGGTTTGTGTCTAGCCAAGTGGGTTTGGGTCTAGCCGAGTGGGTTTGGGTGTAGCCGAGTGGGTTTGGGTCTAGCCGAGTGGGTTTGGGTCTAGCCGAGTGGGTTTGGGTCTAGCCGAGTGGGTTTGGGTCTAGCCGAGAGGGTTTGGGTCTAGCCGAGTGGGTTGGGGTCTAGCCGAGTGGGTTTGGGTCTAACCGAGTGGGTTTGGGTGTAGCCGAGTGGGTTTGGGTCTAGCTCAGTGGGTTTGGGTCTAGCCGAGTGGGTTTGGGTCTAGCCGAGTGGGTTTGGGTTTAGCCGAGTGGGTTGGGGTCTAGCCGAGTGGGTTTGGGTCTAGCCGAGTGGGTTTGGGTGTAGCCGAGTGGGTTTGTGTCTAGCCAAGTGGGTTTGGGTCTAGCCGAGTGGGTTTGGGTGTAGCCGAGTGGGTTTGGGTCTAGCCGAGTGGGTTTGGGTCTGGCCGAGTGGGTTTGGGTCTAGATGAGTGGGTTTGGGTCTAGCCGAGAGGGTTTGGGTCTAGCCGAGTGGGTTTGGGTGTAGCCGAGTGGGTTTGTGTCTAGCCAAGTGGGTTTGGGTCTAGCCGAGTGGGTTTGGGTGTAGCCGAGTGGGTTTGGGTGTAGCCGAGTGGGTTTGGGTCTAGCCGAGTGGGTTTGGGTCTAGCCGAGTGGGTTTGGGTCTAGCCGAGAGGGTTTGGGTCTAGCCGAGTGGGTTGGGGTCTAGCCGAGTGGGTTTGGGTCTAACCGAGTGGGTTTGGGTGTAGCCGAGTGGGTTTGGGTCTAGCTCAGTGGGTTTGGGTCTAGCCGAGTGGGTTTGGGTCTAGCCGAGTGGGTTTGGGTTTAGCCGAGTGGGTTGGGGTCTAGCCGAGTGGGTTTGGGTCTAGCCGAGTGGGTTTGGGTGTAGCCGAGTGGGTTTGTGTCTAGCCAAGTGGGTTTGGGTCTAGCCGAGTGGGTTTTGGTGTAGCCGAGTGGGTTTGGGTCTAGCCGAGTGGGTTTGGGTCTAGCCGAGTGGGTTTGGGTCTAGATGAGTGGGTTTAGGTCTAGCCGAGAGGGTTTGGGTCTAGCCGAGTGGGTTGGGGTCTAGCCGAGTGGGTTTGGGTCTAACCGAGTGGGTTTCGGTGTAGCCGAGTGGGTTTGGGTCTAGCTCAGTGGGTTTGGGTCTAGCCGAGTGGGTTTGGGTCTAGCCGAGTGGGTTTGGGTCTTGCCGAGTGGGTTTGGGTCTAGCCGAGTGGGTTTGGGTCTAGCGGAATGGGTTTTGGTCTAGCCGAGTGGGTTTGGGTCCAGCCGAGTGGGTTTGCGTCTAGCCGAGTGGGTTCGGGTTGAGCCGAGTGGGTTTGGGCTAGCCGCCTGCGTTTGGGTCTAGCCGAGTGGGTATTCATCTAGCCGAGTCGGTTTGGGTCTAGCCGAGTGGGTTTTGGTCTTACCGAGTGGGTTTGGGTCTAGCCGAGTGGGTTTGGGTCTAGCCGAGTGGGTTGGGGTCTAGCTGAGTGGGTTTGGGTCTATCCGAGAGGGTTTGTGTTTAGCCGAGGGGGTTTGGGTCTAGCCGAGTGGGTTTGTGTCTAGCCAAGTGGGTTTGGGTCTCCCCGAGTCGGTTTGGGTGCAGCCGAGTGTGTGTGGGTCTAGCCGAGTGGGTTTGGGAGTAGCCGAGTGGGTTTAGGTCTAACCGAGTGGGTTTCGGTGTAGCCGAGTGGGTTTGGGTCTAGATGAGTGGGTTTGGGTCTAGCCGAGAGGGTTTTGGTCTAGCCGAGTGGGTTGGGGTCTAGCCGAGTGGGTTTGGGTCTAGCGGAATGGGTTTTGGTCTAGCCGAGTGGGTTTGGGTCCAGCCGAGTGGGTTTGCGTCTAGCCGAGTGGGTTTGGGTTGAGCCGAGTGGGTTTGGGCAAGCCGCCTGCGTTTGGGTCTAGCCGAGTGGGTATTCATCTAGCCGAGTCGGTTTGGGTCTAGCCGAGTGGGTTTTGGTCTTGCCGAGTGGGTTTGGGTCTGGCCGAGTGGGTTTGGGTGTAGCCGAGTGGGTTTGGGTCTAGCCGAGTGGGTTTGGGTCTAGCCGAGTGGGTTTGGGTCTAGATGAGTGGGTTTGGGTCTAGCCGAGAGGGTTTGGGTCTAGCCGAGTGGGTTGGGGTCTAGCCGAGTGGGTTTGGGTCTAACCGAGTGGGTTTCGGTGTAGCCGAGTGGGTTTGGGTCTAGCTCAGTGGGTTTGGGTCTAGCCGAGTGGGTTGGGTCTAGCCGAGTGGGTTTGGGTCTTGCCGAGTGGGTTTGGGTCTAGCCGAGTGGGTTTGGGTCTAGCGGAATGGGTTTTGGTCTAGCCGAGTGGGTTTGGGTCCAGCCGAGTGGGTTTGCGTCTAGCCGAGTGGGTTTGGGTTGAGCCGAGTGGGTTTGGGCTAGCCGCCTGCGTTTGGGTCTAGCCGAGTGGGTATTCATCTAGCCGAGTTGGTTTGGGTCTAGCCGAGTGGGTTTTGGTCTTGCCGAGTGGGTTTGGGTCTAGCCGAGTGGGTTTGGGTCTAGCCGAGTGGGTTGGGGTCTAGCTGAGTGGGTTTGGGTCTATCCGAGAGGGTTTGTGTTTAGCCGAGGGGGTTTGGGTCTAGCCGAGTGGGTTTGTGTCTAGCCAAGTGGGTTTGGGTCTACCCGAGTCGGTTTGGGTGCAGCCGAGTGTGTGTGGGAGTAGCCGAGTGGGTTTGGGTGTAGCCGAGTGGGTTTAGGTCTAACCGAGTGGGTTTCGGTGTAGCCGAGTGGGTTTGGGTCTAGATGAGTGGGTTTGGGTCTAGCCGAGAGGGTTTGGGTCTAGCCGAGTGGGTTGGGGTCTAGCCGAGTGGGTTTGGGTCTAACCGAGTGGGTTTGGGTGTAGCCGAGTGGGTTTGGGTCTAGCTCAGTGGGTTTGGGTCTAGCCGAGTGGGTTTGGGTCTAGCCGAGTGGGTTTGGGTTTAGCCGAGTGGGTTGGGGTCTAGCCGAGTGGGTTTGGGTCTAGCCGAGTGGGTTTGGGTGTAGCCGAGTGGGTTTGTGTCTAGCCAAGTGGGTTTGGGTCTAGCCGAGTGGGTTTGGGTGTAGCCGAGTGGGTTTGGGTCTAGCCGAGTGGGTTTGGGTCTGGCCGAGTGGGTTTGGGTCTAGATGAGTGGGTTTGGGTCTAGCCGAGAGGGTTTGGGTCTAGCCGAGTGGGTTTGGGTGTAGCCGAGTGGGTTTGTGTCTAGCCAAGTGGGTTTGGGTCTAGCCGAGTGGGTTTGGGTGTAGCCGAGTGGGTTTGGGTGTAGCCGAGTGGGTTTGGGTCTAGCCGAGTGGGTTTGGGTCTAGCCGAGTGGGTTTGGGTCTAGCCGAGAGGGTTTGGGTCTAGCCGAGTGGGTTGGGGTCTAGCCGAGTGGGTTTGGGTCTAACCGAGTGGGTTTGGGTGTAGCCGAGTGGGTTTGGGTCTAGCTCAGTGGGTTTGGGTCTAGCCGAGTGGGTTTGGGTCTAGCCGAGTGGGTTTGGGTTTAGCCGAGTGGGTTGGGGTCTAGCCGAGTGGGTTTGGGTCTAGCCGAGTGGGTTTGGGTGTAGCCGAGTGGGTTTGTGTCTAGCCAAGTGGGTTTGGGTCTAGCCGAGTGGGTTTTGGTGTAGCCGAGTGGGTTTGGGTCTAGCCGAGTGGGTTTGGGTCTAGCCGAGTGGGTTTGGGTCTAGATGAGTGGGTTTAGGTCTAGCCGAGAGGGTTTGGGTCTAGCCGAGTGGGTTGGGGTCTAGCCGAGTGGGTTTGGGTCTAACCGAGTGGGTTTCGGTGTAGCCGAGTGGGTTTGGGTCTAGCTCAGTGGGTTTGGGTCTAGCCGAGTGGGTTTGGGTCTAGCCGAGTGGGTTTGGGTCTTGCCGAGTGGGTTTGGGTCTAGCCGAGTGGGTTTGGGTCTAGCGGAATGGGTTTTGGTCTAGCCGAGTGGGTTTGGGTCCAGCCGAGTGGGTTTGCGTCTAGCCGAGTGGGTTCGGGTTGAGCCGAGTGGGTTTGGGCTAGCCGCCTGCGTTTGGGTCTAGCCGAGTGGGTATTCATCTAGCCGAGTCGGTTTGGGTCTAGCCGAGTGGGTTTTGGTCTTACCGAGTGGGTTTGGGTCTAGCCGAGTGGGTTTGGGTCTAGCCGAGTGGGTTGGGGTCTAGCTGAGTGGGTTTGGGTCTATCCGAGAGGGTTTGTGTTTAGCCGAGGGGGTTTGGGTCTAGCCGAGTGGGTTTGTGTCTAGCCAAGTGGGTTTGGGTCTACCCGAGTCGGTTTGGGTGCAGCCGAGTGTGTGTGGGTCTAGCCGAGTGGGTTTGGGAGTAGCCGAGTGGGTTTAGGTCTAACCGAGTGGGTTTCGGTGTAGCCGAGTGGGTTTGGGTCTAGATGAGTGGGTTTGGGTCTAGCCAAGAGGGTTTTGGTCTAGCCGAGTGGGTTGGGGTCTAGCCGAGTGGGTTTGGGTCTAGCGGAATGGGTTTTGGTCTAGCCGAGTGGGTTTGGGTCCAGCCGAGTGGGTTTGCGTCTAGCCGAGTGGGTTTGGGTTGAGCCGAGTGGGTTTGGGCAAGCCGCCTGCGTTTGGGTCTAGCCGAGTGGGTATTCATCTAGCCGAGTCGGTTTGGGTCTAGCCGAGTGGGTTTTGGTCTTGCCGAGTGGGTTTGGGTCTGGCCGAGTGGGTTTGGGTGTAGCCGAGTGGGTTTGGGTCTAGCCGAGTGGGTTTGGGTCTAGCCGAGTGGGTTTGGGTCTAGATGAGTGGGTTTGGGTCTAGCCGAGAGGGTTTGGGTCTAGCCGAGTGGGTTGGGGTCTAGCCGAGTGGGTTTGGGTCTAACCGAGTGGGTTTCGGTGTAGCCGAGTGGGTTTGGGTCTAGCTCAGTGGGTTTGGGTCTAGCCGAGTGGGTTGGGTCTAGCCGAGAGGGTTTGGGTCTTGCCGAGTGGGTTTGGGTCTAGCCGAGTGGGTTTGGGTCTAGCGGAATGGGTTTTGGTCTAGCCGAGTGGGTTTGGGTCCAGCCGAGTGGGTTTGCGTCTAGCCGAGTGGGTTTGGGTTGAGCCGAGTGGGTTTGGGCTAGCCGCCTGCGTTTGGGTCTAGCCGAGTGGGTATTCATCTAGCCGAGTTGGTTTGGGTCTAGCCGAGTGGGTTTTGGTCTTGCCGAGTGGGTTTGGGTCTAGCCGAGTGGGTTTGGGTCTAGCCGAGTGGGTTGGGGTCTAGCTGAGTGGGTTTGGGTCTATCCGAGAGGGTTTGTGTTTAGCCGAGGGGGTTTGGGTCTAGCCGAGTGGGTTTGTGTCTAGCCAAGTGGGTTTGGGTCTACCCGAGTCGGTTTGGGTGCAGCCGAGTGTGTGTGGGAGTAGCCGAGTGGGTTTGGGTGTAGCCGAGTGGGTTTAGGTCTAACCGAGTGGGTTTCGGTGTAGCCGAGTGGGTTTGGGTCTAGATGAGTGGGTTTGGGTCTAGCCGAGAGGGTTTGGGTCTAGCCGAGTGGGATGGGGTCTAGCCGAGTGGGTTTGGGTCTAACCGAGTGGGTTTCGGTGTAGCCGAGTGGGTTTGCGTCTAGCTCAGTGGGTTTGGGTCTAGCCGAGTGGGTTTGGGTCTAGCCGAGTGGGTTTGGGTCTTGCCGAGTGGGTTTGGGTCTAGCCGAGTGGGTTTGGGTCTAGCGGAATGGGTTTTGGTCTAGCCGAGTGGGTTTGGGTCCAGCCGAGTGGGTTTGCGTCTAGCCGAGTGGGTTTGGGTTGAGCCGAGTGGGTTTGGGCAAGCCGCCTGCGTTTGGGTCTAGCCGAGTGGGTATTCATCTAGCCGAGTCGGTTTGGGTCTAGCCGAGTGGGTTTTGGTCTTGCCGAGTGGGTTTGGGTCTGGCCGAGTGGGTTTGGGTCTAGCCGAGTGGGTTGGGGTCTAGCTGAGTGGGTTTGGGTCTATCCGAGAGGGTTTGTGTTTAGCCGAGGGGGTTTGGGTCTAGCCGAGTGGGTTTGTGTCTAGCCAAGTGGGTTTGGGTCTACCCGAGTCGGTTTGGGTGCAGCCGAGTGTGTGTGGGTCGAGCCGAGTGGGTTTGGGTGTAGCCGAGTGGGTTTTGGTCTAGCCGAGTGGGTTTGCGTCTAGCCGAGTGGGTTTGGGTTGAGCCGAGTGGGTTTGGGTCTAGCCGCGTGGGTTTGGGTCTAGCCGAGTGGGTAATCATCTAGCCGAGTCGGTTTGGATCTAGCCGAGTGGGTTTTGGACTTGCCGAGTGGGTTTGTGTCTAGCCAAGTGGGTTTGGGTCCAGCCGAGTGGGTTGGGGTCTAGCCGAGTGGGTTTGGGTCTAACCGAGTGGGTTTCGGTGTAGCCGAGTGGGTTTGGGTCTAGCTCAGTGGGTTTGGGTCTAGCCGAGTGGGTTTGGGTCTAGCCGAGTGGGTTTGGGTCTTGCCGAGTGGGTTTGGGTCTAGCCGAGTGGGTTTGGGTCTAGCGGAATGGGTTTTGGTCTAGCCGAGTGGGTTTGGGTCCAGCCGAGTGGGTTTGCGTCTAGCCGAGTGGGTTTGGGTTGAGCCGAGTGGGTTTGGGCTAGCCGCCTGCGTTTGAGTCTAGCCGAGTGGGTATTCATCTAGCCGAGTCGGTTTGGGTCTAGCCGAGTGGGTTTTGGTCTTGCCGAGTGGGTTTGGGTCTAGCCGAGTGGGTTTGGGTCTAGCCGAGTGGGTTGGGGTCTAGCTGAGTGGGTTTGGGTCTATCCGAGAGGGTTTGTGTTTAGCCGAGGGGGTTTGGGTCTAGCCGAGTGGGTTTGTGTCTAGCCAAGTGGGTTTGGGTCTACCCGAGTCGGTTTGGGTGCAGCCGAGTGTGTGTGGGTCTAGCCGAGTGGGTTTGGGTGTAGCCGAGTGGGTTTAGGTCCAACCGAGTGGGTTTCGGTGTAGCCGAGTGGGTTTGGGTCTAGATGAGTGGGTTTGGGTCTAGCCGAGAGGGTTTGGGTCTAGCCGAGTGGGTTGGGGTCTAGCCGAGTGGGTTTGGGTCTAACCGAGTGGGTTTCGGTGTAGCCGAGTGGGTTTGCGTCTAGCTCAGTGGGTTTGGGTCTAGCCGAGTGGGTTTGGGTCTAGCCGAGTGGGTTTGGGTCTTGCCGAGTGGGTTTGGGTCTAGCCAAGTGGGTTTGGGTCTAGCGGAATGGGTTTTGGTCTAGCCGAGTGGGTTTGTGTCCAGCCGAGTGGGTTTGCGTCTAGCCGAGTGGGTTTGGGTTGAGCCGAGTGGGTTTGGGCAAGCCGCCTGCGTTTGGGTCTAGCCGAGTGGGTATTCATCTAGCCGAGTCGGTTTGGGTCTAGCCGAGTGGGTTTTGGTCTTGCCGAGTGGGCTTGGGTCTGGCCGAGTGGGTTTGGGTCTAGCCGAGTGGGTTGGGGTCTAGCTGAGTGGGTTTTGGTCTATCCGAGAGGGTTTGTGTTTAGCCGAGGGGGTTTGGGTCTAGCCGAGTGGGTTTGTGTCTAGCCAAGTGGGTTTGGGTCTACCCGAGTCGGTTTGGGTGCAGCCGAGTGTGTGTGGGTCGAGCCGAGTGGGTTTGGGTGTAGCCGAGTGGGTTTAGGTCTAGCCGAGTGGGTTTGCGTCTAGCCGAGTGGGTTTGGGTTGAGCCGAGTGGGTTTGGGTCTAGCCGCGTGGGTTTGGGTCTAGCCGAGTGGGTAATCATCTAGCCGAGTCGGTTTGGATCTAGCCGAGTGGGTTTTGGACTTGCCGAGTGGGTTTGTGTCTAGCCAAGTGGGTTTGGGTCCAGCCGAGTGGGTTTGGGTGTAGCCGAGTGGGTTTGGGTCTAGCCGAGTGGATTTGGGTCTAGCCGAGTGGGTTTGGGTCTAGCCGAGTGGGTTGGGGTCTAGCCGAGTGGGTCTGGGTCTAGCCGAGTGGGTTTGGGTGTAGCCGAGTGGGTTTGGGTCTAGCCGAGTGGGTTTGTGTCTAGCCGAGTGGGTTTGGGTCTAGCCGAGTGGGTTTGGGTCTAGCCGAGTGCGTTTGGGTGTAGCCGAGTGGGTTTGGGTCTAGCCGAGTGGGTTGGGGTCTAGCTGAGTGGGTTTGGGTCTAGCCGAGTGGGTTTGGGTGTAGCCGAGTGGATTTGTGTCTAGCCAAGTGGGTTTGTGTCTAGCCAAGTGGGTTTGGGTCCAGCCGAGTGGGTTTGGGTGTAGCCGAGTGGGTTTGGGTCTAGCCGAGTGGATTTGGGTCTAGCCGAGTGGGTTTGGGTCTAGCCGAGTGGGTTTGGGTCTTGCCGAGAGGGTTTGGGTCTAGCCGAGTGGGTTGGGGTCTAGCCGAGTGGGTTTGGGTTAAGCCGAGTGGGTTTGGGTGTAGCCGAGTGGGTTTGGATCTAGCCGAGTGGGTTTGTGTCTAGCCGAGTGGGTTTGGGTCTAGCCGAGTGGGTTTGGGTCTAGCCGAGTGCGTTTGGGTCTAGCCGAGTGGGTTTGGGTCTAGCCGAGTGGGTTTGGGTCTAGCCGAGTGGGTTTGGGTCTAGCCGAGTGGGTTTGGGTCTAGCCGAGTGGGTTTGGGTCTAGCCGAGTGGGTTTGGGTCTAGCCGAGTGGGTTAGGGTCTAGCCGAGTGGGTTTGCGTCGATCCGAGTGGGTTTGGGTCTGGCCGAGTGGGTTTGGGTCTAGCTGAGTGGGTTTGGGTCTAGCCGAGTGGGTTTGGGTCCAGCCGAGTGGGTTTGGGTCTAGCCGAGTGGGTTTGGGTCAAGCGGTGTGGGTTTGGGTGTAGCCGAGTGGGTTTGGGTCTTGCCGAATGGGTTTGGATCGAGCAGAGTGGGTTTGGGTCTAGCCGAGTGGGTTTGGGTCTAGCCGAGTGGGTAATCGTCTAGCCGAGTGGGTTTGGGTCTAGCCGAGTGGGTTTGGGTCTTGCCGAGTGGGTTTGGGTCTAGCCGAGTGGGTTTGGGTGTAGTCGAGTGGGTTTGTGTCTAGCCAAGTGGGTTTGGGTCTAGCCGAGTGGGTTTGGGTGTAGCCGAGTGGGTTTGGGTCTAGCCGAGTGGGTTTGAGTCTAGCCGAGTGGGTTTGGGTCTAGCTGAGTGGGTTTGGGTCTAGCCGAGAGGGTTTGGGTCTAGCCGAGTGGGTTGGGGTCTAGCCAAGTGGGTTTGGGTCTACCCGAGTCGGTTTGGGTGCAGCCGAGTGTGTGTGGGTCTAGCCGAGTGGGTTTGGGTGTAGCCGAGTGGGTTTAGGTCTAACCGAGTGGGTTTCGGTGTAGCCGAGTGGGTTTGGGTCTAGATGAGTGGGTTGGGGTCTAGCCGAGTGGGTTGGGGTCTAGCCGAGTGGGTTTGGGTCTAACCGAGTGGGTTTCGGTGTAGCCGAGTGGGTTTGGGTCTAGCTCAGTGGGTTTGGGTCTAGCCGAGTGGGTTTGGGTCTAGCCGAGTGGGTTTGGGTCTTGCCGAGTGGGTTTGGGTCTAGCCGAGTGGGTTTGGGTCTAGCGGAATGGGTTTTGGTCTAGCCGAGTGGGTTTGGGTCCAGCCGAGTGGGTTTGCGTCTAGCCGAGTGGGTTTGGGTTGAGCCGAGTGGGTTTGGGCAAGCCGCCTGCGTTTGGGTCTAGCCGAGTGGGTATTCATCTAGCCGAGTCGGTTTGGGTCTAGCCGAGTGGGTTTTGGTCTTGCCGAGTGGGTTTGGGTCTAGCCGAGTGGGTTTGGGTCTAGCCGAGTGGGTTGGGGTCTAGCTGAGTGGGTTTGGGTCTATCCGAGAGGGTTTGTGTTTAGCCGAGGGGGTTTGGGTCTAGCCGAGTGGGTTTGTGTCTAGCCAAGTGGGTTTGGGTCTACCCGAGTCGGTTTGGGTGCAGCCGAGTGTGTGTGGGTCTAGCCGAGTGGGTTTGGGTGTAGCCGAGTGGGTTTAGGTCTAGCCGAGTGGGTTTGCGTCTAGCCGAGTGGGTTTGGGTTGAGCCGAGTGGGTTTGGGTCTAGCCGCGTGGATTTGGGTCTAGCCGAGTGGGTAATCATCTAGCCGAGTCGGTTTGGATCTAGCCGAGTGGGTTTTGGACTTGCCGAGTGGGTTTGGGTCTAGCCGAGTGGGTTTGGGTCTAGCCGAGTGGGTTGGGGTCTAGCTGAGTGGGTTTGTGTCTAGCCGAGTGGGTTTGGGTGTCGCCGAGTGGGTTTGTGTCTAGCCAAGTGGGTTTGTGTCTAGCCAAGTGGGTTTAGGTCCAGCCGAGTGGGTTTGGGTGTAGCCGAGTGGGTTTGGGTCTAGCCGAGTGGATTTGGGTCTAGCCGAGTGCGTTTGGGTGTAGCCGAGTGGGTTTGGGTCTAGCCGAGTGGGTTTGGGTCTAGCCGAGTGGGTTTGGGTCTAGCCGAGTGGGTTTGGGTCTAGCCGAGTGGGTTTGGGTCTAGCCGAATGGGTTTGGGTCTAGCCGAGTGGGTTAGGGTCTAGCCGAGTGGGTTTGGGTCGAGCCGAGTGGGTTTGGGTCTAGCCGAGTGGGTTTGGGTCTAGCCGAGTGGGTTTGGGTCTAGCCGAGTGGGTTTGGGTCCAGCCGAGTGGGTTTGGGTCTAGCCGAGTGGGTTTGGGTCAAGCGGTGTGGGTTTGGGTGTAGCCGAGTGGGTTTGGGTCTTGCCGAATGGGTTTGGATCGAGCAGAGTGGGTTTGGGTCTAGCCGAGTGGGTTTGGGTCTACCCGAGTGGGTAATCGTCTAGCCGAGTGGGTTTGGGTCTAGCCGAGTGGGTTTGGGTCTTGCCGCGTGGGTTTGGGTCTACCCGAGTCGGTTTGGGTGCAGCCGAGTGTGTGTGGGTCTAGCCGAGTGGGTTTGGGTGTAGCCGAGTGGGTTTAGGTCCAACCGAGTGGGTTTCGGTGTAGCCGAGTGGGTTTGGGTCTAGATGAGTGGGTTTGGGTCTAGCCGAGAGGGTTTGGGTCTAGCCGAGTGGGTTGGGGTCTAGCCGAGTGGGTTTGGGTCTAACCTAGTGGGTTTCGGTGTAGCCGAGTGGGTTTGCGTCTAGCTCAGTGGGTTTGGGTCTAGCCGAGTGGGTTTGGGTCTAGCCGAGTGGGTTTGGGTCTTGCCGAGTGGGTTTGGGTCTAGCCAAGTGGGTTTGGGTCTAGCGGAATGGGTTTTGGTCTAGCCGAGTGGGTTTGTGTCCAGCCGAGTGGGTTTGCGTCTAGCCGAGTGGGTTTGGGTTGAGCCGAGTGGGTTTGGGCAAGCCGCCTGCGTTTGGGTCTAGCCGAGTGGGTATTCATCTAGCCGAGTCGGTTTGGGTCTAGCCGAGTCGGTTTTGGTCTTGCCGAGTGGGCTTGGGTCTGGCCGAGTGGGTTTGGGTCTAGCCGAGTGGGTTGGGGTCTAGCTGAGTGGGTTTTGGTCTATCCGAGAGGGTTTGTGTTTAGCCGAGGGGGTTTGGGTCTAGCCGAGTGGGTTTGTGTCTAGCCAAGTGGGTTTGGGTCTACCCGAGTCGGTTTGGGTGCAGCCGAGTGTGTGTGGGTCGAGCCGAGTGGGTTTGGGTGTAGCCGAGTGGGTTTAGGTCTAGCCGAGTGGGTTTGCGTCTAGCCGAGTGGGTTTGGGTTGAGCCGAGTAGGTTTGGGTCTAGCCGCGTGGGTTTGGGTCTAGCCGAGTGGGTAATCATCTAGCCGAGTCGGTTTGGATCTAGCCGAGTGGGTTTTGGACTTGCCGAGTGGGTTTGTGTCTAGCCAAGTGGGTTTGGGTCCAGCCGAGTGGGTTTGGGTGTAGCCGAGTGGGTTTGGGTCTAGCCGAGTGGATTTGGGTCTAGCCGAGTGGGTTTGGGTCTAGCCGAGTGGGTTGGGGTCTAGCCGAGTGGGTCTGGGTCTAGCCGAGTGGGTTTGGGTGTAGCCGAGTGGGTTTGGGTCTAGCCGAGTGGGTTTGTGTCTAGCCGAGTGGGTTTGGGTCTAGCCGAGTGGGTTTGGGTCTAGCCGAGTGCGTTTGGGTGTAGCCGAGTGGGTTTGGGTCTAGCCGAGTGGGTTGGGGTCTAGCTGAGTGGGTTTGGGTCTAGCCGAGTGGGTTTGGGTGTAGCCGAGTGGATTTGTGTCTAGCCAAGTGGGTTTGTGTCTAGCCAAGTGGGTTTGGGTCCAGCCGAGTGGGTTTGGGTGTAGCCGAGTGGGTTTGGGTCTAGCCGAGTGGATTTGGGTCTAGCCGAGTGGGTTTGGGTCTAGCCGAGTGGGTTTGGGTCTTGCCGAGAGGGTTTGGGTCTAGCCGAGTGGGTTGGGGTCTAGCCGAGTGGGTTTGGGTTAAGCCGAGTGGGTTTGGGTGTAGCCGAGTGGGTTTGGGTCTAGCCGAGTGGGTTTGTGTCTAGCCGAGTGGGTTTGGGTCTAGCCGAGTGGGTTTGGGTCTAGCCGAGTGCGTTTGGGTGTAGCCGAGTGGGTTTGGGTCTAGCCGAGTGGGTTTGGGTCTAGCCGAGTGGGTTTGGGTCTAGCCGAGTGGGTTTGGGTCTAGCCGAGTGGGTTTGGGTCTAGCCGAGTGGGTGTGGGTCTAGCCGAGTGGGTTAGGGTCTAGCCGAGTGGGTTTGGGTCGATCCGAGTGGGTTTGGGTCTGGCCGAGTGGGTTTGGGTCTAGCTGAGTGGGTTTGGGTCTAGCCGAGTGGGTTTGGGTCCAGCCGAGTGGGTTTGGGTCTAGCCGAGTGGGTTTGGGTCAAGCGGTGTGGGTTTGGGTGTAGCCGAGTGGGTTTGGGTCTTGCCGAATGGGTTTGGATCGAGCAGAGTGGGTTTGGGTCTAGCCGAGTGGGTTTGGGTCTAGCCGAGTGGGTAATCGTCTAGCCGAGTGGGTTTGGGTCTAGCCGAGTGGGTTTGGGTCTTGCCGAGTGGGTTTGGGTCTAGCCGAGTGGGTTTGGGTGTAGTCGAGTGGGTTTGTGTCTAGCCAAGTGGGTTTGGGTCTAGCCGAGTGGGTTTGGGTGTAGCCGAGTGGGTTTGGGTCTAGCCGAGTGGGTTTGAGTCTAGCCGAGTGGGTTTGGGTCTAGCTGAGTGGGTTTGGGTCTAGCCGAGAGGGTTTGGGTCTAGCCGAGTGGGTTGGGGTCTAGCCAAGTGGGTTTGGGTCTACCCGAGTCGGTTTGGGTGCAGCCGAGTGTGTGTGGGTCTAGCCGAGTGGGTTTGGGTGTAGCCGAGTGGGTTTAGGTCTAACCGAGTGGGTTTCGGTGTAGCCGAGTGGGTTTGGGTCTAGATGAGTGGGTTGGGGTCTAGCCGAGTGGGTTGGGGTCTAGCCGAGTGGGTTTGGGTCTAACCGAGTGGGTTTCGGTGTAGCCGAGTGGGTTTGGGTCTAGCTCAGTGGGTTTGGGTCTAGCCGAGTGGGTTTGGGTCTAGCCGAGTGGGTTTGGGTCTTGCCGAGTGGGTTTGGGTCTAGCCGAGTGGGTTTGGGTCTAGCGGAATGGGTTTTGGTCTAGCCGAGTGGGTTTGGGTCCAGCCGAGTGGGTTTGCGTCTAGCCGAGTGGGTTTGGGTTGAGCCGAGTGGGTTTGGGCAAGCCGCCTGCGTTTGGGTCTAGCCGAGTGGGTATTCATCTAGCCGAGTCGGTTTGGGTCTAGCCGAGTCGGTTTTGGTCTTGCCGAGTGGGTTTGGGTCTAGCCGAGTGGGTTTGGGTCTAGCCGAGTGGGTTGGGGTCTAGCTGAGTGGGTTTGGGTCTATCCGAGAGGGTTTGTGTTTAGCCGAGGGGGTTTGGGTCTAGCCGAGTGGGTTTGTGTCTAGCCAAGTGGGTTTGGGTCTACCCGAGTCGGTTTGGGTGCAGCCGAGTGTGTGTGGGTCTAGCCGAGTGGGTTTGGGTGTAGCCGAGTGGGTTTAGGTCTAGCCGAGTGGGTTTGCGTCTAGCCGAGTGGGTTTGGGTTGAGCCGAGTGGGTTTGGGTCTAGCCGCGTGGATTTGGGTCTAGCCGAGTGGGTAATCATCTAGCCGAGTCGGTTTGGATCTAGCCGAGTGGGTTTTGGACTTGCCGAGTGGGTTTGGGTCTAGCCGAGTGGGTTTGGGTCTAGCCGAGTGGGTTGGGGTCTAGCTGAGTGGGTTTGTGTCTAGCCGAGTGGGTTTGGGTGTCGCCGAGTGGGTTTGTGTCTAGCCAAGTGGGTTTGTGTCTAGCCAAGTGGGTTTAGGTCCAGCCGAGTGGGTTTGGGTGTAGCCGAGTGGGTTTGGGTCTAGCCGAGTGGGTTAGGGTCTAGCCGAGTGGGTTTGGGTCGAGCCGAGTGGGTTTGGGTCTAGCCGAGTGGGTTTGGGTCTAGCCGAGTGGGTTTGGGTCTAGCCGAGTGGGTTTGGGTCCAGCCGAGTGGGTTTGGGTCTAGCCGAGTGGGTTTGGGTCAAGCGGTGTGGGTTTGGGTGTAGCCGAGTGGGTTTGGGTCTTGCCGAATGGGTTTGGATCGAGCAGAGTGGGTTTGGGTCTAGCCGAGTGGGTTTGGGTCTAGCCGAGTGGGTAATCGTCTAGCCGAGTGGGTTTGGGTCTAGCCGAGTGGGTTTGGGTCTTGCCGCGTGGGTTTGGGTCTAGCCGAGTGGGTTTGGGTGTAGTCGAGTGGGTTTGTGTCCAGCCAAGTGGGTTTGGGTCTAGCCGAGTGGGTTTGGGTGTAGCCGAGCGGGTTTGGGTCTAGCCGAGTGGGTTTGGGTCTAGCCGAGTGGGTTTGGGTCTAGCTGAGTGGGTTTGGGTCTAGCCGAGAGGGTTTGGGTCTAGCCGAGTGGGTTGGGGTCTAGCCGAGTGGGTTTGGGTCTAGCTCAGTGGGTTTGGGTCTAGCCGCGTGGGTTTGGGTCTAGCCGAGTGGGTAATCATCTTGCCGAGTCGGTTTGGGTCTAGCCGAGTGGGTTTGCGTCTAGCCGAGTGGGTTTGGGTTGAGCCGAGTGGGTTTGGGTCTAGCCGCGTGGGTTTGGGTCTAGCCGAGTGGGTAATCATCTAGCCGAGTCGGTTTGGATCTAGCCGAGTGGGTTTTGGACTTGCCGAGTGGGTTTGTGTCTAGCCAAGTGGGTTTGGGTCCAGCCGAGTGGGTTTGGGTGTAGCCGAGTGCGTTTGGGTCTAGCCGAGTGGATTTGGGTCTAGCCGAGTGGGTTTGGGTCTAGCCGAGTGGGTTGGGGTGTAGCCGAGTGGGTCTGGGTCTAGCCGAGTGGGTTTGGGTGTAGCCGAGTGGGTTTGGGTCTAGCCGAGTGGGTTTGTGTCTAGCCGAGTGGGTTTGGGTCTAGCCGAGTGGGTTTGGGTCTAGCCGAGTGCGTTTGGGTGTAGCCGAGTGGGTTTGGGTCTAGCCGAGTGGGTTGGGGTCTAGCTGAGTGGGTTTGGGTCTAGCCGAGTGGGTTTGGGTGTAGCCGAGTGGATTTGTGTCTAGCCAAGTGGGTTTGTGTCTAGCCAAGTGGGTTTGGGTCCAGCCGAGTGGGTTTGGGTGTAGCCGAGTGGGTTTGGGTCTAGCCGAGTGGATTTGGGTCTAGCCGAGTGGGTTTGGGTCTAGCCGAGTGGGTTTGGGTCTTGCCGAGAGGGTTTGGGTCTAGCCGAGTGGGTTGGGGTCTAGCCGAGTGGGTTTGGGTTAAGCCGAGTGGGTTTGGGTGTAGCCGAGTGGGTTTGGGTCTAGCCGAGTGGGTTTGTGTCTAGCCGAGTGGGTTTGGGTCTAGCCGAGTGGGTTTGGGTCTAGCCGAGTGCGTTTGGGTGTAGCCGAGTGGGTTTGGGTCTAGCCGAGTGGGTTTGGGTCTAGCCGAGTGGGTTTGGGTCTAGCCGAGTGGGTTTGGGTCTAGCCGAGTGGGTTTGGGTCTAGCCGAGTGGGTTTGGGTCTAGCCGAGTGGGTTAGGGTCTAGCCGAGTGGGTTTGGGTCGATCCGAGTGGGTTTGGGTCTGGCCGAGTGGGTTTGGGTCTAGCTGAGTGGGTTTGGGTCTAGCCGAGTGGGTTTGGGTCCAGCCGAGTGGGTTTGGGTCTAGCCGAGTGGGTTTGGGTCAAGCGGTGTGGGTTTGGGTGTAGCCGAGTGGGTTTGGGTCTTGCCGAATGGGTTTGGATCGAGCAGAGTGGGTTTGGGTCTAGCCGAGTGGGTTTGGGTCTAGCCGAGTGGGTAATCGTCTAGCCGAGTGGGTTTGGGTCTAGCCGAGTGGGTTTGGGTCTTGCCGAGTGGGTTTGGGTCTAGCCGAGTGGGTTTGGGTGTAGTCGAGTGGGTTTGTGTCTAGCCAAGTGGGTTTGGGTCTAGCCGAGTGGGTTTGGGTGTAGCCGAGTGGGTTTGGGTCTAGCCGAGTGGGTTTGAGTCTAGCCGAGTGGGTTTGGGTCTAGCTCAGTGGGTTTGGGTCTAGCCGAGTGGGTTTGGGTCTAGCCGAGTGGGTTTGGGTCTTGCCGAGTGGGTTTGGGTCTAGCCGAGTGGGTTTGGGTCTAGCGGAATGGGTTTTGGTCTAGCCGAGTGGGTTTGGGTCCAGCCGAGTGGGTTTGCGTCTAGCCGAGTGGGTTTGGGTTGAGCCGAGTGGGTTTGGGCAAGCCGCCTGCGTTTGGGTCTAGCCGAGTGGGTATTCATCTAGCCGAGTCGGTTTGGGTCTAGCCGAGTGGGTTTTGGTCTTGCCGAGTGGGTTTGGGTCTAGCCGAGTGGGTTTGGGTCTAGCCGAGTGGGTTGGGGTCTAGCTGAGTGGGTTTGGGTCTATCCGAGAGGGTTTGTGTTTAGCCGAGGGGGTTTGGGTCTAGCCGAGTGGGTTTGTGTCTAGCCAAGTGGGTTTGGGTCTACCCGAGTCGGTTTGGGTGCAGCCGAGTGTGTGTGGGTCTAGCCGAGTGGGTTTGGGTGTAGCCGAGTGGGTTTAGGTCTAGCCGAGTGGGTTTGCGTCTAGCCGAGTGGGTTTGGGTTGAGCCGAGTGGGTTTGGGTCTAGCCGCGTGGATTTGGGTCTAGCCGAGTGGGTAATCATCTAGCCGAGTCGGTTTGGATCTAGCCGAGTGGGTTTTGGACTTGCCGAGTGGGTTTGGGTCTAGCCGAGTGGGTTTGGGTCTAGCCGAGTGGGTTGGGGTCTAGCTGAGTGGGTTTGTGTCTAGCCGAGTGGGTTTGGGTGTCGCCGAGTGGGTTTGTGTCTAGCCAAGTGGGTTTGTGTCTAGCCAAGTGGGTTTAGGTCCAGCCGAGTGGGTTTGGGTGTAGCCGAGTGGGTTTGGGTCTAGCCGAGTGGATTTGGGTCTAGCCGAGTGCGTTTGGGTGTAGCCGAGTGGGTTTGGGTCTAGCCGAGTGGGTTTGGGTCTAGCCGAGTGGGTTTGGGTCTAGCCGAGTGGGTTTGGGTCTAGCCGAGTGGGTTTGGGTCTAGCCGAATGGGTTTGGGTCTAGCCGAGTGGGTTAGGGTCTAGCCGAGTGGGTTTGGGTCGAGCCGAGTGGGTTTGGGTCTAGCCGAGTGGGTTTGGGTCTAGCCGAGTGGGTTTGGGTCTAGCCGAGTGGGTTTGGGTCCAGCCGAGTGGGTTTGGGTCTAGCCGAGTGGGTTTGGGTCAAGCGGTGTGGGTTTGGGTGTAGCCGAGTGGGTTTGGGTCTTGCCGAATGGGTTTGGATCGAGCAGAGTGGGTTTGGGTCTAACCGAGTGGGTTTGGGTCTAGCCGAGTGGGTAATCGTCTAGCCGAGTGGGTTTGGGTCTAGCCGAGTGGGTTTGGGTCTTGCCGCGTGGGTTTGGGTCTAGCCGAGTGGGTTTGGGTGTAGTCGAGTGGGTTTGTGTCCAGCCAAGTGGGTTTGGGTCTAGCCGAGTGGGTTTGGGTGTAGCCGAGCGGGTTTGGGTCTAGCCGAGTGGGTTTGGGTCTAGCCGAGTGGGTTTGGGTCTAGCTGAGTGGGTTTGGGTCTAGCCGAGAGGGTTTGGGTCTAGCCGAGTGGGTTGGGGTCTAGCCGAGTGGGTTTGGGTCTAGCTCAGTGGGTTTGGGTCTAGCCGCGTGGGTTTGGGTCTAGCCGAGTGGGTAATCATCTTGCCGAGTCGGTTTGGGTCTAGCCGAGTGGGTTTGCGTCTAGCCGAGTGGGTTTGGGTTGAGCCGAGTGGGTTTGGGCTAGCCGCCTGGGTTTGGGTCTAGCCGAGTGGGTAATCATCTAGCCGAGTCGGTTTGGGTCTAGCCGAGTGGGTTTTGGTCTTGCCGAGTGGGTTTGGGTCTAGCCGAGTGGGTTTGGGTCTAGCCGAGTGGGTTGGGGTCTAGCCGAGTGGGTAATCATCTTGCCGAGTCGGTTTGGGACTAGCCGAGTGGGTTTGCGTCTAGCCGAGTGGGTTTGGGTTGAGCCGAGTGGGTTTGGGCTAGCCGCCTGGTTTGGGTCTAGCCGAGTGGGTAATCATCTAGCCGAGTCGGTTTGGGACTAGCCGAGTGGGTTTGGGTCTAGCCGAGTGGGTTTGTGTTTAGCCGAGGGGGTTTGGGTCTAGCCGAGTGGGTTTGTGTCTAGCCAAGTGGGTTTGGGTCTACCCGAGTCGGTTTGGGTGCAGCCGAGTGGGTTTGGGTCTAGCCGAGTGGGTTTGGGTGTAGCCGAGTGGCTTTGGGTCTAGCCGAGTGGGTTTGGGTCTAGCCGAGTGGGTTTGGGTCTAGCCGATTGGGTTGGGGTCTAGCCGAGTGGGTTTGGGTCTAGCCGAGTGGGTTTGGGTGTAGCCGAGTGGGTTTGTGTCTAGCCAAGTGGGTTTGGGTCTAGCCGAGTGGGTTTGGGTGTAGCCGAGTGGGTTTGGGTCTAGCCGAGTGGGTTTGGGTCTAGCCGAGTGGGTTTGGGTCTAGCCTAGTGGGTTTGGGTCTAGCCGAGAGGGTTTGGGTCTAGCCGAGTGGGTTGGGGTCTAGTCGAGTGGGTTTGGGTCTAACCGAGTGGGTTTGGGTGTAGCCGAGTGGGTTTGGGTCCAGCTCAGTGGGTTTGGGTCTAGCCGCGTGGGTTTGGGTCTAGCCGAGTGGGTAATCATCTAGCCGAGTCGGTTTGGGTCTAGCCGAGTGGGTTTTGGTCTTGCCGAGTGGGTTTGGGTCTAGCCGAGTGGGTTTGGGTCTAGCCGAGTGGGTTGGGGTCTTGCTGGATGGGTTTGGGTCTGGCCGAGTGGGTTTGGGTGTAGCCGAGTGGGTTTGTGTCTAGCCAAGTGGGTTTAGGTCCAGCCGAGTGGGTTTGGGTGTAGCCGAGTGGGTTTGGGTCTAGCCGAGTGGATTTGGGTCTAGCCGAGTGGGTTTGGGTCTAGCCGAGTGGGTGTGGGTCTAGCCGAGAGGGTTTGGGTCTAGCCGAGTGGGTTGGGGTCTAGCCGATTGGGTTTGGGTCCAGCCGAGTGGGTTTGGGTGTAGCCGAGTGGGTTTGGGTCTAGCTGAGTGGGTTTGGGTCTAGCCGAGTGGGTTTGGGTCTAGCCGAGTGGGTTTGGGTCTAGCCGAGTGCGTTTGGGTGTAGCCGAGTGGGTTTGGGTCTAGCCGAGTGGGTTTGGGTCGAGCCGAGTGGGTTTGGGTCTAGCCGAGTGGGTTTGGGTCTAGCCGAGTGGGTTTGGGTCTAGCCGAGTGGGGTAGGGTCTAGCCGAGTGGGTTTGGGTCGAGCCGAGTGGGTTTGGGTCTAGCCGAGTGGGTTTGGGTCTAGCCGAGTGGGTTTGGGTCTAGCCGATTGGGTTTGGGTCCAGCCGAGTGGGTTTGGGTCTAGCCGAGTGGGTTTGGGTCAAGCGGTGTGGGTTTGGGTGTAGCCGAGTGGGTTTGGGTCTTGCCGAATGGGTTTGGATCGAGCAGAGTGGGTTTGGGTCCAGCCGAGTGGGTTTGGGTCTAGCCGAGTGGGTAATCGTCTAGCCGAGTGGGTTTGGGTCTAGCCGAGTGGGTTTGGGTCTTGCCGAGTGGGTTTGGGTCTACCCGAGTGGGTTTGGGTCCAGCCGAGTGGGTTTGCGTCTAGCCGAGTGGGTTTGGGTTGAGCCGAGTGGGTTTGGGTCTAGCCGCGTGGGTTTGGGTCTAGCCGAGTGGGTAATCATCTAGCCGAGTCGGTTTGGATCCAGCCGAGTTGTTTTCGGTCTTGCCGAGTTGGTTTGGGTCTAGCCGAGTGGGTTTGGGTCTAGCCGAGTGGGTTTGCGTCTAGCGGAGTGGGTTTGGGTGTAGCCGAGTGGGTTTGGGTCTAGCCGAGTGGGTTTGGGTCTAGCCGAATCGGTTTCGGTCTATCCGAGAGGGTTTGTGTCTAGCCGAGTGGGTTTGGGTCTAGCCGAGTGGGTTTGGGTCTAGCCGAGTGGGTTTGGGTCTAGCCGAGTTGGTTTGGGTCTATCCGAGTGGGTTTGGGTCTAGCCGAATCGGTTTCGGTCTATCCGAGAGGGTTTGTGTCTAGCCGAGCGGGTTTGGGTCTAGCCGAGTGGGTTTGTGTCTAGCCAAGTGGGTTTGGGACTAGCCGAGTCGGTTTGGGTGTAGCCGAGTGGGTTTGGGTCTAGCTGAGTGGGTTTGGGTGTAGCCGAGTGGCTTTGGGACTAGCCGAGTGGGTTTGGGTCTAGCCGAGTGGGTTTGGGTCTAGCCGAGTGGGTTTGGGTCTAGCCGAGTGGGTTTGGGTCTAGCCGAGAGGGTTTGGGTCTAGCCGAGTGCGTTGGGGTCTAGCCGAGTGGGTTTGGGTCTAGCCGAGTGGGTTTGGGTGTAGCCGAGTGGGTTTGGGTCTAGCCGAGTGGGTTTGGGTCTAGCCGAGTGGGTTTGTGTCTAGCCAAGTGGGTTTGGGACTAGCCGAGTCGGTTTGGGTGTAGCCGAGTGGGTTTGGGTCTAGCTGAGTGGGTTTGGGTGTAGCCGAGTGGCTTTGGGACTAGCCGAGAGGGTTTGGGTCTAGCCGAGTGGGTTTGGGTCTAGCCGAGTGGGTTTGGGTCTAGCCGAGTGGGTTTGGGTCTAGCCGAGTGGGTTTGGGTCTAGCCGATAGGGTTTGGGTCTAGCCGAGTGCGTTGGGGTCTAGCCGAGTGGGTTTGGGTCTAGCCGAGTTGGTTTGGGTGTAGCCGAGTGGGTTTGGGTCTAGCCGAGTGGGTTTGGGTCTAGCCGAGTGGGTTTGGGTCTAGCCGAGTGGGTTTGGGTGTAGCCGAGTGGGTTTGGGTGTAGCCGAGTGGGTTTGGGTCCAGCCGAGTGGGTTTGCGTCTAGCGGAGTGGGTTTGGGTCTAGCCGTGTGGGTTTGGGTCTAGCCGAGTGGGTTTGTGTCAAGCCGAGTGGGTTAGGGTCTAGCCGAGTGGGTTTGGGTCTAGCCGAGTGGGTAATCGTCTAGCCGAGTGGGTTTGGGTCTAGCCGAGTGGGTTTGGGTCTTGCCGCGTGGGTTTGGGTCTAGCCGAGTGGGTTTGGGTGTAGTCGAGTGGGTTTGTGTCCAGCCAAGTGGGTTTGGGTCTAGCCGAGTGGGTTTGGGTGTAGCCGAGCGGGTTTGGATCTAGCCGAGTGGGTTTGGGTCTAGCCGAGTGGGTTTGGGTCTAGCTGAGTGGGTTTGGGTCTAGCCGAGAGGGTTTGGGTCTAGCCGAGTGGGTTGGGGTCTAGCCGAGTGGGTTTGGGTCTAGCTCAGTGGGTTTGGGTCTAGCCGCGTGGGTTTGGGTCTAGCCGAGTGGGTAATCATCTTGCCGAGTCGGTTTGGGTCTAGCCGAGTGGGTTTGCGTCTAGCCGAGTGGGTTTGGGTTGAGCCGAGTGGGTTTGGGCTAGCCGCCTGGGTTTGGGTCTAGCCGAGTGGGTAATCATCTAGCCAAGTCGGTTTGGGTCTAGCCGAGTGGGTTTTGGTCTTGCCGAGTGGGTTTGGGTCTAGCCGAGTGGGTTTGGGTCTAGCCGAGTGGGTTGGGGTCTAGCCGAGTGGGTAATCATCTTGCCGAGTCGGTTTGGGACTAGCCGAGTGGGTTTGCGTCTAGCCGAGTGGGTTTGGGTTGAGCCGAGTGGGTTTGGGCTAGCCGCCTGGTTTGGGTCTAGCCGAGTGGGTAATCATCTAGCCGAGTCGGTTTGGGACTAGCCGAGTGGGTTTGGGTCTAGCCGAGTGGGTTTGTGTTTAGCCGAGGGGGTTTGGGTCTAGCCGAGTGGGTTTGTGTCTAGCCAAGTGGGTTTGGGTCTACCCGAGTCGGTTTGGGTGCAGCCGAGTGGGTTTGGGTCTAGCCGAGTGGGTTTGGGTGTAGCCGAGTGGCTTTGGGTCTAGCCGAGTGGGTTTGGGTCTAGCCGAGTGGGTTTGGGTCTAGCCGATTGGGTTGGGGTCTAGCCGAGTGGGTTTGGGTCTAGCCGAGTGGGTTTGGGTGTAGCCGAGTGGGTTTGTGTCTAGCCAAGTGGGTTTGGGTCTAGCCGAGTGGGTTTGGGTGTAGCCGAGTGGGTTTGGGTCTAGCCGAGTGGGTTTGGGTCTAGCCGAGTGGGTTTGGGTCTAGCCTAGTGGGTTTGGGTCTAGCCGAGAGGGTTTGGGTCTAGCCGAGTGGGTTGGGGTCTAGTCGAGTGGGTTTGGGTCTAACCGAGTGGGTTTGGGTGTAGCCGAGTGGGTTTGGGTCCAGCTCAGTGGGTTTGGGTCTAGCCGAGTGGGTTTGGGTCTAGCCGAGTGGGTTTGGGTCTTGCCGAGTGGGTTTGGGTCTAGCCGGGTGGGTTTGGGTCTAGTGGAATGGGTTTTGGTCCAGCCGAGTGGGTTTGGGTCCAGCCGAGTGGGTTTGCGTCTAGCCGAGTGGGTTTGGGTTGAGCCGAGTGGGTTTGGGTCTAGCCGCGTGGGTTTGGGTCTAGCCGAGTGGGTAATCATCTAGCCGAGTCGGTTTGGGTCTAGCCGAGTGGGTTTTGGTCTTGCCGAGTGGGTTTGGGTCTAGCCGAGTGGGTTTGGGTCTAGCCGAGTGGGTTGGGGTCTTGCTGGATGGGTTTGGGTCTGGCCGAGTGGGTTTGGGTGTAGCCGAGTGGGTTTGTGTCTAGCCAAGTGGGTTTAGGTCCAGCCGAGTGGGTTTGGGTGTAGCCGAGTGGGTTTGGGTCTAGCCGAGTGGATTTGGGTCTAGCCGAGTGGGTTTGGGTCTAGCCGAGTGGGTGTGGGTCTAGCCGAGAGGGTTTGGGTCTAGCCGAGTGGGTTGGGGTCTAGCCGATTGGGTTTGGGTCCAGCCGAGTGGGTTTGGGTGTAGCCGAGTGGGTTTGGGTCTAGCTGAGTGGGTTTGGGTCTAGCCGAGTGGGTTTGGGTCTAGCCGAGTGGGTTTGGGTCTAGCCGAGTGCGTTTGGGTGTAGCCGAGTGGGTTTGGGTCTAGCCGAGTGGGTTTGGGTCGAGCCGAGTGGGTTTGGGTCTAGCCGAGTGGGTTTGGGTCTAGCCGAGTGGGTTTGGGTCTAGCCGAGTGGGGTAGGGTCTAGCCGAGTGGGTTTGGGTCGAGCCGAGTGGGTTTGGGTCTAGCCGAGTGGGTTTGGGTCTAGCCGAGTGGGTTTGGGTCTAGCCGATTGGGTTTGGGTCCAGCCGAGTGGGTTTGGGTCTAGCCGAGTGGGTTTGGGTCAAGCGGTGTGGGTTTGGGTGTAGCCGAGTGGGTTTGGGTCTTGCCGAATGGGTTTGGATCGAGCAGAGTGGGTTTGGGTCCAGCCGAGTGGGTTTGGGTCTAGCCGAGTGGGTAATCGTCTAGCCGAGTGGGTTTGGGTCTAGCCGAGTGGGTTTGGGTCTTGCCGAGTGGGTTTGGGTCTACCCGAGTGGGTTTGGGTCCAGCCGAGTGGGTTTGCGTCTAGCCGAGTGGGTTTGGGTTGAGCCGAGTGGGTTTGGGTCTAGCCGCGTGGGTTTGGGTCTAGCCGAGTGGGTAATCATCTAGCCGAGTCGGTTTGGATCCAGCCGAGTTGTTTTCGGTCTTGCCGAGTTGGTTTGGGTCTAGCCGAGTGGGTTTGGGTCTAGCCGAGTGGGTTTGCGTCTAGCGGAGTGGGTTTGGGTGTAGCCGAGTGGGTTTGGGTCTAGCCGAGTGGGTTTGGGTCTAGCCGAATCGGTTTCGGTCTATCCGAGAGGGTTTGTGTCTAGCCGAGTGGGTTTGGGTCTAGCCGAGTGGGTTTGGGTCTAGCCGAGTGGGTTTGGGTCTAGCCGAGTTGGTTTGGGTCTATCCGAGTGGGTTTGGGTCTAGCCGAATCGGTTTCGGTCTATCCGAGAGGGTTTGTGTCTAGCCGAGCGGGTTTGGGTCTAGCCGAGTGGGTTTGTGTCTAGCCAAGTGGGTTTGGGACTAGCCGAGTCGGTTTGGGTGTAGCCGAGTGGGTTTGGGTCTAGCTGAGTGGGTTTGGGTGTAGCCGAGTGGCTTTGGGACTAGCCGAGTGGGTTTGGGTCTAGCCGAGTGGGTTTGGGTCTAGCCGAGTGGGTTTGGGTCTAGCCGAGTGGGTTTGGGTCTAGCCGAGAGGGTTTGGGTCTAGCCGAGTGCGTTGGGGTCTAGCCGAGTGGGTTTGGGTCTAGCCGAGTGGGTTTGGGTGTAGCCGAGTGGGTTTGGGTCTAGCCGAGTGGGTTTGGGTCTAGCCGAGTGGGTTTGTGTCTAGCCAAGTGGGTTTGGGACTAGCCGAGTCGGTTTGGGTGTAGCCGAGTGGGTTTGGGTCTAGCTGAGTGGGTTTGGGTGTAGCCGAGTGGCTTTGGGACTAGCCGAGTGGGTTTGGGTCTAGCCGAGTGGGTTTGGGTCTAGCCGAGTGGGTTTGGGTCTAGCCGAGTGGGTTTGGGTCTAGCCGAGTGGGTTTGGGTCTAGCCGATAGGGTTTGGGTCTAGCCGAGTGCGTTGGGGTCTAGCCGAGTGGGTTTGGGTCTAGCCGAGTTGGTTTGGGTGTAGCCGAGTGGGTTTGGGTCTAGCCGAGTGGGTTTGGGTCTAGCCGAGTGGGTTTGGGTCTAGCCGAGTGGGTTTGGGTGTAGCCGAGTGGGTTTTGGTGTAGCCGAGTGGGTTTGGGTCCAGCCGAGTGGGTTTGCGTCTAGCGGAGTGGGTTTGGGTCTAGCCGAGAGGGTTTGGGTCTAGCCGAGTGGGTTGGGGTCTAGCCGAGTGGGTTTGGGTCTAGCTCAGTGGGTTTGGGTCTAGCCGCGTGGGTTTGGGTCTAGCCGAGTGGGTAATCATCTTGCCGAGTCGGTTTGGGTCTAGCCGAGTGGGTTTGCGTCTAGCCGAGTGGGTTTGGGTTGAGCCGAGTGGGTTTGGGCTAGCCGCCTGGGTTTGGGTCTAGCCGAGTGGGTAATCATCTAGCCGAGTCGGTTTGGGTCTAGCCGAGTGGGTTTTGGTCTTGCCGAGTGGGTTTGGGTCTAGCCGAGTGGGTTTGGGTCTAGCCGAGTGGGTTGGGGTCTAGCCGAGTGGGTAATCATCTTGCCGAGTCGGTTTGGGACTAGCCGAGTGGGTTTGCGTCTAGCCGAGTGGGTTTGGGTTGAGCCGAGTGGGTTTGGGCTAGCCGCCTGGTTTGGGTCTAGCCGAGTGGGTAATCATCTAGCCGAGTCGGTTTGGGACTAGCCGAGTGGGTTTGGGTCTAGCCGAGTGGGTTTGTGTTTAGCCGAGGGGGTTTGGGTCTAGCCGAGTGGGTTTGTGTCTAGCCAAGTGGGTTTGGGTCTACCCGAGTCGGTTTGGGTGCAGCCGAGTGGGTTTGGGTCTAGCCGAGTGGGTTTGGGTGTAGCCGAGTGGCTTTGGGTCTAGCCGAGTGGGTTTGGGTCTAGCCGAGTGGGTTTGGGTCTAGCCGAGTGGGTTGGGGTCTAGCCGAGTGGGTTTGGGTCTAGCCGAGTGGGTTTGGGTGTAGCCGAGTGGGTTTGTGTCTAGCCAAGTGGGTTTGGGTCTAGCCGAGTGGGTTTGGGTGTAGCCGAGTGGGTTTGGGTCTAGCCGAGTGGGTTTGGGTCTAGCCGAGTGGGTTTGGGTCTAGCCTAGTGGGTTTGGGTCTAGCCGAGAGGGTTTGGGTCTAGCCGAGTGGGTTGGGGTCTAGTCGAGTGGGTTTGGGTCTAACCGAGTGGGTTTGGGTGTAGCCGAGTGGGTTTGGGTCCAGCTCAGTGGGTTTGGGTCTAGCCGAGTGGGTTTGGGTCAAGCCGAGTGGGTTTGGGTCTTGCCGAGTGGGTTTGGGTCTAGCCGGGTGGGTTTGGGTCTAGTGGAATGGGTTTTGGTCCAGCCGAGTGGGTTTGGGTCCAGCCGAGTGGGTTTGCGTCTAGCCGAGTGGGTTTGGGTTGAGCCGAGTGGGTTTGGGTCTAGCCGCGTGGGTTTGGGTCTAGCCGAGTGGGTAATCATCTAGCCGAGTCGGTTTGGGTCTAGCCGAGTGGGTTTTGGTCTTGCCGAGTGGGTTTGGGTCTAGCCGAGTGGGTTTGGGTCTAGCCGAGTGGGTTGGGGTCTTGCTGGATGGGTTTGGGTCTGGCCGAGTGGGTTTGGGTGTAGCCGAGTGGGTTTGTGTCTAGCCAAGTGGGTTTAGGTCCAGCCGAGTGGGTTTGGGTGTAGCCGAGTGGGTTTGGGTCTAGCCGAGTGGATTTGGGTCTAGCCGAGTGGGTTTGGGTCTAGCCGAGTGGGTGTGGGTCTAGCCGAGAGGGTTTGGGTCTAGCCGAGTGGGTTGGGGTCTAGCCGATTGGGTTTGGGTCCAGCCGAGTGGGTTTGGGTGTAGCCGAGTGGGTTTGGGTCTAGCTGAGTGGGTTTGGGTCTAGCCGAGTGGGTTTGGGTCTAGCCGAGTGGGTTTGGGTCTAGCCGAGTGCGTTTGGGTGTAGCCGAGTGGGTTTGGGTCTAGCCGAGTGGGTTTGGGTCGAGCCGAGTGGGTTTGGGTCTAGCCGAGTGGGTTTGGGTCTAGCCGAGTGGGTTTGGGTCTAGCCGAGTGGGGTAGGGTCTAGCCGAGTGGGTTTGGGTCGAGCCGAGTGGGTTTGGGTCTAGCCGAGTGGGTTTGGGTCTAGACGAGTGGGTTTGGGTCTAGCCGATTGGGTTTGGGTCCAGCCGAGTGGGTTTGGGTCTAGCCGAGTGGGTTTGGGTCAAGCGGTGTGGGTTTGGGTGTAGCCGAGTGGGTTTGGGTCTTGCCGAATGGGTTTGGATCGAGCAGAGTGGGTTTGGGTCCAGCCGAGTGGGTTTGGGTCTAGCCGAGTGGGTAATCGTCTAGCCGAGTGGGTTTGGGTCTAGCCGAGTGGGTTTGGGTCTTGCCGAGTGGGTTTGGGTCTACCCGAGTGGGTTTGGGTCCAGCCGAGTGGGTTTGCGTCTAGCCGAGTGGGTTTGGGTTGAGCCGAGTGGGTTTGGGTCTAGCCGCGTGGGTTTGGGTCTAGCCGAGTGGGTAATCATCTAGCCGAGTCGGTTTGGATCCAGCCGAGTTGTTTTCGGTCTTGCCGAGTTGGTTTGGGTCTAGCCGAGTGGGTTTGGGTCTAGCCGAGTGGGTTTGCGTCTAGCGGAGTGGGTTTGGGTGTAGCCGAGTGGGTTTGGGTCTAGCCGAGTGGGTTTGGGTCTAGCCGAATCGGTTTCGGTCTATCCGAGAGGGTTTGTGTCTAGCCGAGTGGGTTTGGGTCTAGCCGAGTGGGTTTGGGTCTAGCCGAGTGGGTTTGGGTCTAGCCGAGTTGGTTTGGGTCTATCCGAGTGGGTTTGGGTCTAGCCGAATCGGTTTCGGTCTATCCGAGAGGGTTTGTGTCTAGCCGAGCGGGTTTGGGTCTAGCCGAGTGGGTTTGTGTCTAGCCAAGTGGGTTTGGGACTAGCCGAGTCGGTTTGGGTGTAGCCGAGTGGGTTTGGGTCTAGCTGAGTGGGTTTGGGTGTAGCCGAGTGGCTTTGGGACTAGCCGAGTGGGTTTGGGTCTAGCCGAGTGGGTTTGGGTCTAGCCGAGTGGGTTTGGGTCTAGCCGAGTGGGTTTGGGTCTAGCCGAGAGGGTTTGGGTCTAGCCGAGTGCGTTGGGGTCTAGCCGAGTGGGTTTGGGTCTAGCCGAGTGGGTTTGGGTGTAGCCGAGTGGGTTTGGGTCTAGCCGAGTGGGTTTGGGTCTAGCCGAGTGGGTTTGTGTCTAGCCAAGTGGGTTTGGGACTAGCCGAGTCGGTTTGGGTGTAGCCGAGTGGGTTTGGGTCTAGCTGAGTGGGTTTGGGTGTAGCCGAGTGGGTTTGCGTCTAGCTGAGTGGGTTTGGGTCTAGCCAAGTGGGTTTGGGTGTAGCCGAGTGGGTTTGTGTCTAGCGGAGTGGTTTTGGGTGTAGCCGAGTGGGTTTGGGTGTAGCCGAGTGGGTTTGTGTCTAGCCGAATGGGTTTGGGTCTAGCCGAGTGGGTTTGGGTCTAGCCGAATGGGTTTTGGTCTAGCCGAGTGGGTTTGGGTCCAGCCGAGTGGGTTTCCGTCTAGCGGAGTGGGTTTGGGTCTAGCCGTGTGGGTTTGGGTCTAGCCGAGTGGGTTTGGGTCAAGCCGAGTGGGTTAGGGTCTAGCCGAGTGGGTTTGGGTCTAGCCGAGTGGGTTTGGTTCTAGCCGAGTGGGTTTGGTTCAAGCCGAGTGGGTTTGGCTGTAGCCGAGTCCGTTTGGGTCTAGCCGAGTTGGTTTGGGACTAGCCGAGTGGGTTTGGGTCTAGCCGAGTGGGTTTGGTTCTAGCCAAGTGGGTTTGGGTCTAGCCGAGTGGGTTTGGGTCTAGCTGAGTGGGTTTGCGTCTAGCTGAGTGGGTTTGGGTCTAGCCAAGTGGGTTTGGGTGTAGCCGAGTGGGTTTGTGTCTAGCGGAGTGGTTTTGGGTGTAGCCGAGTGGGTTTGGGTGTAGCCGAGTGGGTTTGTGTCTAGCCGAGTGGGTTTCGGTCTAGCCGAGTGGGTTTGGGTGTAGCCGAGTGGGTTTAGGTCTAGCCGAGTGGGTTTGGTCTAGCCGAGTGGGTTTGGGTCTAGCCGAGTGGGTTTGGGTCTAGCCGAGTGGGTTTGGGTCTACCCGAGTGGGTTGGGGTCTAGCCGAGTGGGTTTGTGTCTAGCCGAGTGGGTTTGGGTGTAGCCGAGTGGGTTTGGGTCTAGCTGAGTGAGTTTGGGTCTAGCCGAGTGTGTTTGGGTCTAGCCAAGTGGGTTTGGGTCTAGCCGAGTGGGTTTGGGTCTAGCCGAGTGGGTTTGGGTGTAGCCGAGTGGGTTTGGGTCTAGCCGAGTGGGGTTGGGTCTAGCCGAGTGGCTTTGGGTCTAGCCGAGTGGGGTGGTGTCTAGCCGAGTGGGTTTGGGTGTAGCCGAGTGGGTTTGGGTCTAGCTGAGTGGGTTTGGGTCTAACCGAGTGTGTTTGGGTCTAGCCGAGTGGGTTTGGGTCTAGCCGAGTGGGTTTGGGTCTAGCCGAGTGGGTTTGGGTGTAGCCGAGTGGGTTTGGGTCTAGCCGAGTGGGTTTGCGTCTAGCCGAGTGGGTTTGGGTCTAGCCGAGTGGGTTTGGGTGTAGCCGAGTGGGTTTGGGTCTAGCCGAGTTGGTTTGGGTCTAGCCGAGTGGGTTTGGGTCTAGCCGAGTGGGTTTGCGTCTAGCGGAGTGGGTTTGGGTGTAGCCGAGTGGGTTTGGGTCTAGCCGAGTGGGTTTGGGTCTAGCCGAATCGGTTTCGGTCTATCCGAGAGGGTTTGTGTCTAGCCGAGTGGGTTTGGGTCTAGCCGAGTGGGTTTGGGTCTAGCCGAGTGGGTTTGGGTCTAGCCGAGTTGGTTTGGGTCTATCCGAGTGGGTTTGGGTCTAGCCGAATCGGTTTCGGTCTATCCGAGAGGGTTTGTGTCTAGCCGAGCGGGTTTGGGTCTAGCCGAGTGGGTTTGTGTCTAGCCAAGTGGGTTTGGGACTAGCCGAGTCGGTTTGGGTGTAGCCGAGTGGGTTTGGGTCTAGCTGAGTGGGTTTGGGTGTAGCCGAGTGGCTTTGGGACTAGCCGAGTGGGTTTGGGTCTAGCCGAGTGGGTTTGGGTCTAGCCGAGTGGGTTTGGGTCTAGCCGAGTGGGTTTGGGTCTAGCCGAGAGGGTTTGGGTCTAGCCGAGTGCGTTGGGGTCTAGCCGAGTGGGTTTGGGTCTAGCCGAGTGGGTTTGGGTGTAGCCGAGTGGGTTTGGGTCTAGCCGAGTGGGTTTGGGTCTAGCCGAGTGGGTTTGTGTCTAGCCAAGTGGGTTTGGGACTAGCCGAGTCGGTTTGGGTGTAGCCGAGTGGGTTTGGGTCTAGCTGAGTGGGTTTGGGTGTAGCCGAGTGGCTTTGGGACTAGCCGAGTGGGTTTGGGTCTAGCCGAGTGGGTTTGGGTCTAGCCGAGTGGGTTTGGGTCTAGCCGAGTGGGTTTGGGTCTAGCCGAGTGGGTTTGGGTCTAGCCGATAGGGTTTGGGTCTAGCCGAGTGCGTTGGGGTCTAGCCGAGTGGGTTTGGGTCTAGCCGAGTTGGTTTGGGTGTAGCCGAGTGGGTTTGGGTCTAGCTGAGTGGGTTTGGGTCTAGCCAAGTGGGTTTGCGTGTAGCCGAGTGGGTTTGTGTCTAGCGGAGTGGTTTTGGGTGTAGCCGAGTGGGTTTGGGTGTAGCCGAGTGGGTTTGTGTCTAGCCGAATGGGTTTGGGTCTAGCCGAGTGGGTTTGGGTCTAGCCGAATGGGTTTTGGTCTAGCCGAGTGGGTTTGGGTCCAGCCGAGTGGGTTTGCGTCTAGCGGAGTGGGTTTGGGTCTAGCCGTGTGGGTTTGGGTCTAGCCGAGTGGGTTTGGGTCAAGCCGAGTGGGTTAGGGTCTAGCCGAGTGGGTTTGGGTCTAGCCGAGTGGGTTTGGTTCTAGCCGAGTGGGTTTGGTTCTAGCCGAGTGGGTTTGGGTGTAGCCGAGTCCGTTTGGGTCTAGCCGAGTTGGTTTGGGACTAGCCGAGTGGGTTTGGGTCTAGCCGAGTGGGTTTGGTTCTAGCCAAGTGGGTTTGGGTCTAGCCGAGTGGGTTTGGGTCTAGCCGAGTGTGTTTGCGTCTAGCTGAGTGGGTTTGGGTCTAGCCAAGTGGGTTTGGGTGTAGCCGAGTGGGTTTGTGTCTAGCGGAGTGGTTTTGGGTGTAGCCGAGTGGGTTTGGGTGTAGCCGAGTGGGTTTGTGTCTAGCCGAGTGGGTTTCGGTCTAGCCGAGTGGGTTTGGGTGTAGCCGAGTGGGTTTAGGTCTAGCCGAGTGGGTTGGGTCTAGCCGAGTGGCTTTGGGTCTAGCTGAGTGGGTTTGGGTCTAGCCGAGTGGGTTTGGGTCTAGCCGAGTGGGTTGGGGTCTAGCCGAGTGGGTTTGGGTCTAGCCGAGTGGGTTTGGGTGTAGCCGAGTGGGTTTGTGTCTAGCCGAGTGGGTTTCGGTCTTGCCGAGTGGGTTTGGGTGTAGCCGAGTGGGTTTGGGTCCAGCCGAGTGGGTTTGGGTCCAGCCGAGTGGGTTTGCGTCTAGCGGAGTGGGTTTGGGTCTAGCCGAGTGGGTTTGGGTCTAGCCGAGTGGGTTTGGGTCAAGCCGAGTGGGTTTGCGTCTAGCGGAGTGGGTTTGGGTCTAGCCGTGTGGGTTTGGGTCTAGCCGAGTGGGTTTGGGTCAAGCCGAGTGGGTTAGGGTCCAGCCGAGTGGGTTTGGGTCTAGCCGAGTGGGTTTGGTTCTAGCCGAGTGGGTTTGGTTCTAGCCGAGTGGGTTTGGGTCTAGCCGAGTCCGTTTGGGTCTAGCCGAGTTGGTTTGGGACTAGCCGAGTGGGTTTGGGTCTAGCCGAGTGGGTTTGGTTCTAGCCGAGTGGGTTTGGGTCTAGCCGAGTGGGTTTGGGTCTAGCCGAGTGGGTTTGCGTCTAGCTGAGTGGGTTTGGGTTTAGCCAAGTGGGTTTGGGTGTAGCCGAGTGGGTTTGTGTCTAGCGGAGTGGTTTTGCGTGTAGCCGAGTGGGTTTGGGCGTAGCCGAGTGGGTTTGTGTCTAGCCGAGTGGGTTTCGGTCTAGCCGAGTGGGTTTAGGTCTAGCCGAGTGGGTTTGGGTCTAGCCGAGTGGGTTTGGGTCTAGCCGAGTGGGTTTGGGTCTAGCCGAGTGGGTTTGGGTCTACCCGAGTGGGTTGGGGTCTAGCCGAGTGGGTTTGTGTCTAGCCGAGTGGGTTTGGGTGTAGCCGAGTGGGTTTGGGTCTAGCGGAGTGGGTTTGGGTCTAGCCGAGTGTGTTTGGGTCTAGCCGAGTGGGTTTGGGTCTAGCCGAGTGGGTTTGGGTCTAGCCGAGTGGGTTTGGGTGTAGCCGAGTGGGTTTGGGTCTAGCCGAGTGGGGTTGGGTCTAGCCGAGTGGCTTTGGGTCTAGCCGAGTGGGTTTGGGTCTAGCCGAGTGGGTTTGGGTCTAGCCGAGTGGGTTGGGGTCTAGCCGAGTGGGTTTGTGTCTAGCCGAGTGGGTTTGGGTGTAGCCGAGTGGGTTTGGGTCTAGCTGAGTGGGTTTGGGTCTAACCGAGTGTGTTTGGGTCTAGCCGAGTGGGTTTGGGTCTAGCCGAGTGGGTTTTGGTCTAGCCGAGTGGGTTTGGGTGTAGCCGAGTGGGTTTGGGTCTAGCCGAGTGGGGTTGGGTCTAGCCGAGTGGCTTTGGGTCTAGCTGAGTGGGTTTGGGTCTAGCCGAGTGGGTTTGGGTCTAGCCGAGTGGGTTGGGGTCTAGCCGAGTGGGTTTGGGTCTAGCCGAGTGGGTTTGGGTGTAGCCGAGTGGGTTTGTGTCTAGCCGAGTGGGTTTCGGTCCAGCCGAGTGGGTTTGGGTGTAGCCGAGTGGGTTTGGGTCCAGCCGAGTGGGTTTGCGTCTAGCGGAGTGGGTTTGGGTCTAGCCGAGTGGGTTTGGGTCTAGCCGAGTGGGTTTGGGTCTAGCCGAGTGGGTTTGGGTTTAGTGGAATGGGTTTGGGTCTAGCCGAGTGGGTTTGGGTCTAGCCGAGTGTGTTTGGGTCTAGCCGAGTGGGTTTGGGTCTAGCCGAGTGGGTTTGGGTTTAGTGGAGTGGGTTTGGGTCTAGCCGAGTGGGTTTGGGTCTAGCCGAGTGGGTTTGGGTCTAGCCGAGTGGGTTTGGGTCTAGCGGAGTGGGTTTGGGTCCAGCCGAGTGGGTTTGGGTCCAGCCGAGTGGGTTTGGGTCTAGCCGAGTGGGTTTGGGTCTAGCGGTGTGGGTTTGGGTGCAGCCGAGTGGGTTTGTGTCTAGCCGAGTGGGTTTCGGTCGAGCCGAGTGGGTTTGGGTGTAGCCGAGTGGGTTTGGGTCTAGCCGAGTGGGTTTAGGTCTAGCCGAGTGGGTTTGGGTCTAGCTGAGTGGGTTTGGGTCTAGCCGAGTGGGTTTGGGTCTACCCGAGTGGGTTTGCGTCTAGCGGAGTGGGTTTGGGTCTAGCCGTGTGGGTTTGGGTCTAGCCGAGTGGGTTTGTGTCAAGCCGAGTGGGTTAGGGTCTAGCCGAGTGGGTTTGGGTCTAGCCGAGTGGGTTTGGTTCTAGCCGAGTGGGTTTGGTTCTAGCCGAGTGGGTTTGGGTCTAGCCGAGTGTGTTTGCGTCTAGCTGAGTGGGTTTGGGTCTAGCCAAGTGGGTTTGGGTGTAGCCGAGTGGGTTTGTGTCTAGCGGAGTGGTTTTGGGTGTAGCCGAGTGGGTTTGGGTGTAGCCGAGTGGGTTTGTGTCTAGCCGAGTGGGTTTCGGTCTAGCCGAGTGGGTTTGGGTGTAGCCGAGTGGGTTTAGGTCTAGCCGAGTGGGTTGGGTCTAGCCGAGTGGCTTTGGGTCTAGCTGAGTGGGTTTGGGTCTAGCCGAGTGGGTTTGGGTCTAGCCGAGTGGGTTGGGGTCTAGCCGAGTGGGTTTGGGTCTAGCCGAGTGGGTTTGGGTGTAGCCGAGTGGGTTTGTGTCTAGCCGAGTGGGTTTCGGTCTAGCCGAGTGGGTTTGGGTGTAGCCGAGTGGGTTTGGGTCCAGCCGAGTGGGTTTGGGTCCAGCCGAGTGGGTTTGCGTCTAGCGGAGTGGGTTTGGGTCTAGCCGAGTGGGTTTGGGTCTAGCCGAGTGGGTTTGGGTCAAGCCGAGTGGGTTTGGGTCCAGCGGAGTGGGTTTGTGTCTAGCCGAGTGGGTTTGGGTCTAGCCGAGTAGGGTTGGGTCTAGCCGAGTGGGGTTGGGTCTAGCCGAGTGGCTTTGGGTCTAGCCAAGTGGGTTTGGGTGTAGCCGAGTGGGTTTGTGTCTAGCGGAGTGGTTTTGGGTGTAGCCGAGTGGGTTTGGGTGTAGCCGAGTGGGTTTGTGTCTAGCCGAGTGGGTTTCGGTCTAGCCGAGTGGGTTTGGGTGTAGCCGAGTGGGTTTAGGTCTAGCCGAGTGGGTTGGGTCTAGCCGAGTGGCTTTGGGTCTAGCTGAGTGGGTTTGGGTCTAGCCGAGTGGGTTTGGGTCTAGCCGAGTGGGTTGGGGTCTAGCCGAGTGGGTTTGGGTCTAGCCGAGTGGGTTTGGGTGTAGCCGAGTGGGTTTGTGTCTAGCCGAGTGGGTTTCGGTCTAGCCGAGTGGGTTTGGGTGTAGCCGAGTGGGTTTGGGTCCAGCCGAGTGGGTTTGGGTCCAGCCGAGTGGGTTTGCGTCTAGCGGAGTGGGTTTGGGTCTAGCCGAGTGGGTTTGGGTCTAGCCGAGTGGGTTTGGGTCAAGCCGAGTGGGTTTGCGTCTAGCGGAGTGGGTTTGGGTCTAGCCGTGTGGGTTTGGGTCTAGCCGAGTGGGTTTGGGTCAAGCCGAGTGGGTTAGGGTCCAGCCGAGTGGGTTTGGGTCTAGCCGAGTGGGTTTGGTTCTAGCCGAGTGGGTTTGGTTCTAGCCGAGTGGGTTTGGGTCTAGCCGAGTCCGTTTGGGTCTAGCCGAGTTGGTTTGGGACTAGCCGAGTGGGTTTGGGTCTAGCCGAGTGGGTTTGGTTCTAGCCGAGTGGGTTTGGGTCTAGCCGAGTGGGTTTGGGTCTAGCCGAGTGGGTTTGCGTCTAGCTGAGTGGGTTTGGGTTTAGCCAAGTGGGTTTGGGTGTAGCCGAGTGGGTTTGTGTCTAGCGGAGTGGTTTTGCGTGTAGCCGAGTGGGTTTGGGCGTAGCCGAGTGGGTTTGTGTCTAGCCGAGTGGGTTTCGGTCTAGCCGAGTGGGTTTAGGTCTAGCCGAGTGGGTTTGGGTCTAGCCGAGTGGGTTTGGGTCTAGCCGAGTGGGTTTGGGTCTAGCCGAGTGGGTTTGGGTCTACCCGAGTGGGTTGGGGTCTAGCCGAGTGGGTTTGTGTCTAGCCGAGTGGGTTTGGGTGTAGCCGAGTGGGTTTGGGTCTAGCGGAGTGGGTTTGGGTCTAGCCGAGTGTGTTTGGGTCTAGCCGAGTGGGTTTGGGTCTAGCCGAGTGGGTTTGGGTCTAGCCGAGTGGGTTTGGGTCTAGCCGAGTGGGTTTGGGTCTAGCCGAGTGGGTTTGGGTGTAGCCGAGTGGGTTTGGGTCTAGCCGAGTGGGGTTGGGTCTAGCCGAGTGGCTTTGGGTCTAGCTGAGTGGGTTTGGGTCTAGCCGAGTGGGTTTGGGTCTAGCCGAGTGGGTTGGGGTCTAGCCGAGTGGGTTTGGGTCTAGCCGAGTGGGTTTGGGTGTAGCCGAGTGGGTTTGTGTCTAGCCGAGTGGGTTTCGGTCCAGCCGAGTGGGTTTGGGTGTAGCCGAGTGGGTTTGGGTCCAGCCGAGTGGGTTTGCGTCTAGCGGAGTGGGTTTGGGTCTAGCCGAGTGGGTTTGGGTCCAGCCGAGTGGGTTTGGGTCTAGCCGAGTGGGTTTGGGTTTAGTGGAGTGGGTTTGGGTCTAGCCGAGTGGGTTTGGGTCTAGCCGAGTGTGTTTGGGTCTAGCCGAGTGGGTTTGGGTCTAGCCGAGTGGGTTTGGGTTTAGTGGAGTGGGTTTGGGTCTAGCCGAGTGGGTTTGGGTCTAGCCGAGTGGGTTTGGGTCTAGCCGAGTGGGTTTGGGTCTAGCGGAGTGGGTTTGGGTCCAGCCGAGTGGGTTTGGGTCCAGCCGAGTGGGTTTGGGTCTAGCCGAGTGGGTTTGGGTCTAGCGGTGTGGGTTTGGGTGCAGCCGAGTGGGTTTGTGTCTAGCCGAGTGGGTTTCGGTCGAGCCGAGTGGGTTTGGGTGTAGCCGAGTGGGTTTGGGTCTAGCCGAGTGGGTTTAGGTCTAGCCGAGTGGGTTTGGGTCTAGCTGAGTGGGTTTGGGTCTAGCCGAGTGGGTTTGGGTCTACCCGAGTGGGTTTGCGTCTAGCGGAGTGGGTTTGGGTCTAGCCGTGTGGGTTTGGGTCTAGCCGAGTGGGTTTGTGTCAAGCCGAGTGGGTTAGGGTCTAGCCGAGTGGGTTTGGGTCTAGCCGAGTGGGTTTGGTTCTAGCCGAGTGGGTTTGGTTCTAGCCGAGTGGGTTTGGGTCTAGCCGAGTGTGTTTGCGTCTAGCTGAGTGGGTTTGGGTCTAGCCAAGTGGGTTTGGGTGTAGCCGAGTGGGTTTGTGTCTAGCGGAGTGGTTTTGGGTGTAGCCGAGTGGGTTTGGGTGTAGCCGAGTGGGTTTGTGTCTAGCCGAGTGGGTTTCGGTCTAGCCGAGTGGGTTTGGGTGTAGCCGAGTGGGTTTAGGTCTAGCCGAGTGGGTTGGGTCTAGCCGAGTGGCTTTGGGTCTAGCTGAGTGGGTTTGGGTCTAGCCGAGTGGGTTTGGGTCTAGCCGAGTGGGTTGGGGTCTAGCCGAGTGGGTTTGGGTCTAGCCGAGTGGGTTTGGGTGTAGCCGAGTGGGTTTGTGTCTAGCCGAGTGGGTTTCGGTCTAGCCGAGTGGGTTTGGGTGTAGCCGAGTGGGTTTGGGTCCAGCCGAGTGGGTTTGGGTCCAGCCGAGTGGGTTTGCGTCTAGCGGAGTGGGTTTGGGTCTAGCCGAGTGGGTTTGGGTCTAGCCGAGTGGGTTTGGGTCAAGCCGAGTGGGTTTGCGTCTAGCGGAGTGGGTTTGGGTCTAGCCGTGTGGGTTTGGGTCTAGCCGAGTGGGTTTGGGTCAAGCCGAGTGGGTTAGGGTCCAGCCGAGTGGGTTTGGGTCTAGCCGAGTGGGTTTGGTTCTAGCCGAGTGGGTTTGGTTCTAGCCGAGTGGGTTTGGGTCTAGCCGAGTCCGTTTGGGTCTAGCCGAGTTGGTTTGGGACTAGCCGAGTGGGTTTGGGTCTAGCCGAGTGGGTTTGGTTCTAGCCGAGTGGGTTTGGGTCTAGCCGAGTGGGTTTGGGTCTAGCCGAGTGGGTTTGCGTCTAGCTGAGTGGGTTTGGGTTTAGCCAAGTGGGTTTGGGTGTAGCCGAGTGGGTTTGTGTCTAGCGGAGTGGTTTTGCGTGTAGCCGAGGGGGTTTGGGCGTAGCCGAGTGGGTTTGTGTCTAGCCGAGTGGGTTTCGGTCTAGCCGAGTGGGTTTAGGTCTAGCCGAGTGGGTTTGGGTCTAGCCGAGTGGGTTTGGGTCTAGCCGAGTGGGTTTGGGTCTAGCCGAGTGGGTTTGGGTCTACCCGAGTGGGTTGGGGTCTAGCCGAGTGGGTTTGTGTCTAGCCGAGTGGGTTTGGGTGTAGCCGAGTGGGTTTGGGTCTAGCGGAGTGGGTTTGGGTCTAGCCGAGTGTGTTTGGGTCTAGCCGAGTGGGTTTGGGTCTAGCCGAGTGGGTTTGGGTCTAGCCGAGTGGGTTTGGGTGTAGCCGAGTGGGTTTGGGTCTAGCCGAGTGGGGTTGGGTCTAGCCGAGTGGCTTTGGGTCTAGCCGAGTGGGTTTGGGTCTAGCCGAGTGGGTTTGGGTCTAGCCGAG
This sequence comes from Raja brachyura, assembly GCA_963514005.1. The sequence continues at coordinate 5,657,864 of OY740819.1, read as the reverse complement.
TGGGTTGGGGTCTAGCCGAGTGGGTTTGTGTCTAGCCGAGTGGGTTTGGGTGTAGCCGAGTGGGTTTGGGTCTAGCTGAGTGGGTTTGGGTCTAACCGAGTGTGTTTGGGTCTAGCCGAGTGGGTTTGGGTCTAGCCGAGTGGGTTTGGGTCTAGCCGAGTGGGTTTGGGTGTAGCCGAGTGGGTTTGGGTCTAGCCGAGTGGGGTTGGGTCTAGCCGAGTGGCTTTGGGTCTAGCTGAGTGGGTTTGGGTCTAGCCGAGTGGGTTTGGGTCTAGCCGAGTGGGTTGGGGTCTAGCCGAGTGGGTTTGGGTCTAGCCGAGTGGGTTTGGGTGTAGCCGAGTGGGTTTGTGTCTAGCCGAGTGGGTTTCGGTCCAGCCGAGTGGGTTTGGGTGTAGCCGAGTGGGTTTGGGTCCAGCCGAGTGGGTTTGCGTCTAGCGGAGTGGGTTTGGGTCTAGCCGAGTGGGTTTGGGTCTAGCCGAGTGGGTTTGGGTCTAGCCGAGTGGGTTTGGGTTTAGTGGAGTGGGTTTGGGTCTAGCCGAGTGGGTTTGGGTCTAGCCGAGTGTGTTTGGGTCTAGCCGAGTGGGTTTGGGTCTAGCCGAGTGGGTTTGGGTTTAGTGGAGTGGGTTTGGGTCTAGCCGAGTGGGTTTGGGTCTAGCCGAGTGGGTTTGGGTCTAGCCGAGTGGGTTTGGGTCTAGCGGAGTGGGTTTGGGTCCAGCCGAGTGGGTTTGGGTCCAGCCGAGTGGGTTTGGGTCTAGCCGAGTGGGTTTGGGTCTAGCGGTGTGGGTTTGGGTGCAGCCGAGTGGGTTTGTGTCTAGCCGAGTGGGTTTCGGTCGAGCCGAGTGGGTTTGGGTGTAGCCGAGTGGGTTTGGGTCTAGCCGAGTGGGTTTAGGTCTAGCCGAGTGGGTTTGGGTCTAGCTGAGTGGGTTTGGGTCTAGCCGAGTGGGTTTGGGTCTACCCGAGTGGGTTTGCGTCTAGCGGAGTGGGTTTGGGTCTAGCCGTGTGGGTTTGGGTCTAGCCGAGTGGGTTTGTGTCAAGCCGAGTGGGTTAGGGTCTAGCCGAGTGGGTTTGGGTCTAGCCGAGTGGTTTTGGGTCTAGCCGAGTCCGTTTGGGTCTAGCCGAGTTGGTTTGGGACTAGCCGAGTGGGTATGGGTCTAGCCGAGTGGGTTTGGTTCTAGCCAAGTGGGTTTGCGTCTAGCCGAGTGGGTTTGGGTCTAGCCGAGTGGGTTTGCGTCTAGCTGAGTGGGTTTGGGTCTAGCCAAGTGGGTTTGGGTGTAGCCGAGTGGGTTTGTGTCTAGCGGAGTGGTTTTGGGTGTAGCCGAGTGGGTTTGGGTGTAGCCGAGTGGGTTTGTGTCTAGCCGAGTGGGTTTCGGTCTAGCCGAGTGGGTTTGGGTGTAGCCGAGTGGGTTTAGGTCTAGCCGAGTGGGTTTGGGTCTAGCCGAGTGGGTTTGGGTCTAGCCGAGTGGGTTTGGGTCTAGCCGAGTGGGTTTGGGTCTACCCGAGTGGGTTGGGGTCTAGCCGAGTGGGTTTGTGTCTAGCCGAGTGGGTTTGGGTGTAGCCGAGTGGGTTTGGGTCTAGCGGAGTGGGTTTGGGTCTAGCCGAGTGTGTTTGGGTCTAGCCGAGTGGGTTTGGGTCTAGCCGAGTGGGTTTGGGTCTAGCCGAGTGGGTTTGGGTGTAGCCGAGTGGGTTTGGGTCTAGCCGAGTGGGGTTGGGTCTAGCCGAGTGGCTTTGGGTCTAGCCGAGTGGGTTTGGGTCTAGCCGAGTGGGTTTGGGTCTAGCCGAGTGGGTTGGGGTCTAGCCGAGTGGGTTTGTGTCTAGCCGAGTGGGTTTGGGTGTAGCCGAGTGGGTTTGGGTCTAGCTGAGTGGGTTTGGGTCTAACCGAGTGTGCTTGGGTCTAGCCGAGTGGGTTTGGGTCTAGCCGAGTGGGTTTGGGTCTAGCCGACTGGGTTTGGGTGTAGCCGAGTGGGTTTGGGTCTAGCCGAGTGGGTTTGGGTCCAGCCGAGTGGCTTTGGGTCTAGCTGAGTGGGTTTGGGTCTAGCCGAGTGGGTTTGGGTCTAGCCGAGTGGGTTTGGGTCTAGCCGAGTGGGTTTGTGTCTAGCCGAGTGGGTTTGGGTGTAGCCGAGTGGGGTTGGGTCTAGCTGAGTGGGTTTGCGTCTAGCCGAGTGTGTTTGGGTCTAGCCGAGTGGGTTTGGGTGGAGCCGAGTGGGTTTGGGTCTAGCGGAGTGGGTTTGGGTCTAGCCGAGTGGGTTTGGGTCTAGCCGAGTGGGTTTGAGTCTAGCCGAGTGGGTTTGTGTCTAGCCAAGTGGGTTTGGGTCTAGCAAGTGGTTTTGGGTATAGCCGAGTGGGTTTGGGTCTAGCCGAGTGGGTTTGGGTCTAGCCGAGTGGGTTTGTGTCTAGCGGTGTGGGTTTGGGTCTAACCGATTGGGTTTGGCTCTAGCCGAGTGGGTTTGGGTCTAGCCGAGTGGGTTTGGGTCTAGCCGAGTGGGTTTGGGTTTAGTGTAGTGGGTTTGGGTCTTGCCGAGTGGGTTTGGGTCTAGCCGAGTGGGTTTGGGTCTAGCCGAGTGGGTTTGGGTCTAGGCGAGTGGGTTTGGGTCGTGCCGAGTGGGTTTGGGTCTAGCCGAGTGGGTTTGGGTCGAGCCGAGTGGGTTTGGGTCTAGCCGAGTGGGTTTGGGTCCAGCCGAGTGGGTTTGGGTCTAGCCGAGTGGGTTTGGGTCTAGCGGTGTGGGTTTGGGTGCAGCCGAGTGGGTTTGGGTCTAGCCGAATGGGTTTGGATCGAGCAGAGTGGGTTTAGGTCTAGCCGAGTGGGTTTGGGTCTAGCCGAGTGGGTAATCGTCTAGCCGAGTGGGTTTTGGTCTACCGAGTGGGTTTCGGTCTAGCCGAGTGGGTTAGGGTCTACCCGAGTGGGTTGGGGTCTAGCTGAGTGGGTTTGGGTCTAGCGGTGTGGGTTTGGGTCTAGCTGATTGGGTTTGGCTCTAGCCGAGTGGGTTAGGGTCTAGCCGAGTGGGTTTGGGTCTAGCCGAGTGGGTTTGGGTCTAGCCGAGTGGGTTTGGGTCTAGCCGAGTGGGTTTGGGTCTAGCCGAGTGGGTTTGGGTCTAGCCGAGTGGGTTTGGGTCTAGCCGAGTGGGTTTGGGTCTAGCCGAGTGGGTTTGGGTCCAGCCGAGTGGGTTTGGGTCTAGCCGAGTGGGTTTGGGTCTAGCGGTGTGGGTTTGGGTGCAGCCGAGTGGGTTTGTGTCTAGCCGAGTGGGTTTCGGTCTAGCCGAGTGGGTTTGGGTGTAGCCGAGTGGGTTTGGGTCTAGCCGAGTGGGTTTAGGTCTAGCCGAGTGGGTTTGGGTCTAGCTGAGTGGGTTTGGGTCTAGCCGAGTGGGTTTGGGTCTACCCGAGTGGGTTGGGGTGTAGCCGAGTGGGTTTGTGTCTAGCCGAGTGGGTTTGGGTGTAGCCGAGTGGGTTTGGGTCTAGCTGAGTGGGTTTGGGTCTAGCCGAGTGTGTTTGGGTCTAGCCGAGTGGGTTTGGGTCTAGCCGAGTGGGTTTGGGTCTAGCGGAGTGGGTTTGGGTCTAGCCGAGTGGGTTTGGGTCCAGCCGAGTGGGTTTGCATCTAGCGGAGTGGGTTTGGGTCTAGCCGAGTGGGTTTGGGTCTAGCCGAGTGGGTTTGGGTCAAGCCGAGTGGGTTAGGGTCTAGCCGAGTGGGTTTGGGTCTAGCCGAGTGGGTTTGGGTCTAGCCGAGTCTGTCTGGGTCCAGCCGAGTGGGTTTGGGACTAGCCGAGTGGGTTTGGGTCTAGCCGAGTGGGTTTGGTTCTAGCCAAGTGGGTTTGGGTCTAGCCGAGTGGGTTTGGGTCCAGCCGAGTGGGTTTGGGTCTAGCCGAGTGGGTTTGGGTGTAGCCGAGTGGGTTTGGGTCTAGCCGAGTGGGTTTGGGTCTAGCCGAGTGGGTTTGTGTCTGGCGGTGTGGGTTTGGGTCTAACCGATTGGGTTTGGCTCTAGCCGAGTGGGTTTGGGTCTAGCCGAGTGGGTTTGGGTCTAGCCGAGTGGGTTTGGGTTTAGTGTAGTGGGTTTGGGTCTTGCCGAGTGGGTTTGGGTCTAGCCGAGTGGGTTTGGGTCTAGCCGAGTGGGTTTGGGTCTAGGCGAGTGGGTTTGGGTCGTGCCGAGTGGGTTTGGGTCTAGCCGAGTGGGTTTGGGTCGAGCCGAGTGGGTTTGGGTCTAGCCGAGTGGGTTTGGGTCCAGCCGAGTGGGTTTGGGTCTAGCCGAGTGGGTTTGGGTCTAGCGGTGTGGGTTTGGGTGCAGCCGAGTGGGTTTGGGTCTAGCCGAATGGGTTTGGATCGAGCAGAGTGGGTTTAGGTCTAGCCGAGTGGGTTTGGGTCTAGCCGAGTGGGTAATCGTCTAGCCGAGTGGGTTTTGGTCTACCGAGTGGGTTTCGGTCTAGCCGAGTGGGTTAGGGTCTACCCGAGTGGGTTGGGGTCTAGCTGAGTGGGTTTGGGTCTAGCGGTGTGGGTTTGGGTCTAGCTGATTGGGTTTGGCTCTAGCCGAGTGGGTTAGGGTCTAGCCGAGTGGGTTTGGGTCTAGCCGAGTGGGTTTGGGTCTAGCCGAGTGGGTTTGGGTCTAGCCGAGTGGGTTTGGGTCTAGCCGAGTGGGTTTGGGTCTAGCCGAGTGGGTTTGGGTCTAGCCGAGTGGGTTTGGGTCTAGCCGAGTGGGTTTGGGTCCAGCCGAGTGGGTTTGGGTCTAGCCGAGTGGGTTTGGGTCTAGCGGTGTGGGTTTGGGTGCAGCCGAGTGGGTTTGTGTCTAGCCGAGTGGGTTTCGGTCTAGCCGAGTGGGTTTGGGTGTAGCCGAGTGGGTTTGGGTCTAGCCGAGTGGGTTTAGGTCTAGCCGAGTGGGTTTGGGTCTAGCTGAGTGGGTTTGGGTCTAGCCGAGTGGGTTTGGGTCTACCCGAGTGGGTTGGGGTGTAGCCGAGTGGGTTTGTGTCTAGCCGAGTGGGTTTGGGTGTAGCCGAGTGGGTTTGGGTCTAGCTGAGTGGGTTTGGGTCTAGCCGAGTGTGTTTGGGTCTAGCCGAGTGGGTTTGGGTCTAGCCGAGTGGGTTTGGGTCTAGCGGAGTGGGTTTGGGTCTAGCCGAGTGGGTTTGGGTCCAGCCGAGTGGGTTTGCATCTAGCGGAGTGGGTTTGGGTCTAGCCGAGTGGGTTTGGGTCTAGCCGAGTGGGTTTGGGTCAAGCCGAGTGGGTTAGGGTCTAGCCGAGTGGGTTTGGGTCTAGCCGAGTGGGTTTGGGTCTAGCCGAGTCTGTCTGGGTCCAGCCGAGTGGGTTTGGGACTAGCCGAGTGGGTTTGGGTCTAGCCGAGTGGGTTTGGTTCTAGCCAAGTGGGTTTGGGTCTAGCCGAGTGGGTTTGGGTCCAGCCGAGTGGGTTTGGGTCTAGCCGAGTGGGTTTGGGTGTAGCCGAGTGGGTTTGGGTGTAGCCGAGTGGGTTTGGGTCTAGCTGAGTGGGTTTGGGTCTAGCCGAGTGGCTTTAGGTCCAGCCGAGTGGGTTTGGGTCTAGCCGAGTGGGTTTGGGTCTACCCGAGTGGGTTGGGGTCTAGCCGAGTGGGTTTGGTTCTAGCCGAGTGGGTTTGGGTGTAGCCGAGTGGGTTTGGGTCTAGCCGAGTGTGTTTGGGTCTAGCCGAGTGGGTTTGGGTCTAGCCGAGTGGGTTTGGGTCTAGCCGAGTGGGTTTGGGTCTAGCGGTGTGGGTTTGGGTGTAGCCGAGTGGGTTTGTGTCTAGCCGAATGGGTTTGGATCGAGCAGAGTGGGTTTGGGTCTAGCCAAGTGGGTTTGGGTCTAGCCGAGTGGGTAATCGTCTAGCCGAGTGGGGTTGGGTCCAGCCGAGTGGGTTTGGGTCTTGCCGATTGGGTTTGCGTCTAGCCGAGTGGGCTTGGGTCTAGCCGAATGGGTTTTGGTCTAGCCGAGTGGGTTTGGGTCTAGCCGAGTGGGTTTGCGCCTAGCTGAGTGGGTTTGGGTCTAGCGGAGTGGGCTTGGGTCTAGCGGAGTGGGTTTGGGTCTAGCGGAGTGGGTTTGGGTCTAGCCGAGTGTGTTTGGGTCTAGCCGAGTGGGTTTGGGTCTAGCCGAGTGGGTTTGGGTCTAGCCGAGTGGGTTTGGGTCTAGCCGAGCGGGTTTGGTTCTAGCCGAGTGGGTTTGGGTCTAGCCGAGTCCGTTTGGGTCTAGCCGAGTGGGTTTGGGACCAGCCGAGTGGGTTTGGGTCTAGCCGAGTGGGTTTGGTTCTAGCCAAGTGGGTTTGGGTCCAGCCGAGTGGGTTTGGGTCTAGCCGAGTGGGTTTGGGTCTAGCGGAGTGGGTTTGGGTCTAGCGGAGTGGGTTTGGGTCCAGCCGAGTGGGTTTGCGTCTAGCGGAGTGGGTTTGGGTGTAGCCGAGTGGGTTTGGGTCTAGCCGAGTGGGTTAGGGTCTAGCTGAGTGGGTTTGGGTCTAGCCGAGTGGGTTTGGGTCTAGCCGAGTGGGTTTGGGTCTAGCTGAGTGGGTTTGGGTCTAGCCGAGTGTGTTTGGGTCTAGCCGAGTGGGTTTGGGTCTATCCGAGTGGGTTTGGGTCTAGCGGAGTGGGTTAGGGTCTAGCCGAGTGGGTTTGGGTCTAGCCGAGTGGGTTTGGGTCTAGCCAAGTGGGTTTGGGTCTAGCCGAGTGGGTTTGGGTCTAGCCGAGTGGGTTTGGGTCCAGCCGAGTGGGTTTGGGTCTAGCCGAGTGGGTTTGGGTCTAGCGGTGTGGGTTTGGGTGTAGCCGAGTGGGTTTGGGTCTAGCCGAGTTGGTTTAGGTCTAGCCGAGTGGGTTTGGGTCTAGCTGAGTGGGTTTGGGTCTAGCCGAGTGGGTTTGGGTCTACCCGAGTGGGTTGGGGTGTAGCCGAGTGGGTTTGTGTCTAGCCGAGTGGGTTTGGGTGTAGCCGAGTGGGTTTGGGTCTAGCTGAGTGGGTTTGGGTCTAGCCGAGTGTGTTTGGGTCTAGCCGAGTGGGTTTGGGTCGAGCCGAGTGGGTTTGGGTCTAGCGGAGTGGGTTTGGGTCTAGCCGAGTGGGTTTGGGTCCAGCCGAGTGGGTTTGCATCTAGCGGAGTGGGTTTGAGTCTAGCCGAGTGGGTTTGGGTCTAGCCGAGTGGGTTTGGGTCCAGCCGAGTGGGTTTGCGTCTAGCGGAGTGGGTTTGGGTGTAGCCGAGTGGGTTTGGGTCTAGCCGAGTGGGTTAGGGTCTAGCCGAGTGGGTTTGGGTCTAGCAGAGTGGGTTTGGGTCTAGCCGAGTGGGTTTGGGTCTAGCTGAGTGGGTTTGGGTCTAGCCGAGTGTGTTTGGGTCTAGCCGAGTGGGTTTGGGTCTATCCGAGTGGGTTTGGGTCTAGCGGAGTGGGTTAGGGTCTAGCCGAGTGGGTTTGGGTCTAGCCGAGTGGGTTTGGGTCTAGCCAAGTGGGTTTGGGTCTAGCCGAGTGGGTTTGGGTCTAGCCGAGTGGGTTTGGGTCCAGCCGAGTGGGTTAGGGTCTAGCCGAGTGGGTTTGGGTCTAGCGGTGTGGGTTTGGGTGTAGCCGAGTGGGTTTGGGTCTAGCCGAGTGGGTTTAGGTCTAGCCGAGTGGGTTTGGGTCTAGCTGAGTGGGTTTGGGTCTAGCCGAGTGGGTTTTCGTCCAGCCGAGTGGGTTTGCATCTAGCGGAGTGGGTTTGGGTCTAGCCGAGTGGGTTTGGGTCTAGCCGAGTGGGTTTGCGTCCAGCCGAGTGGGTTTGCGTCTAGCGGAGTGGGTTTGGGTGTAGCCGAGTGGGTTTGGGTCTAGCCGAGTGGGGTTAGGGTCTAGCCGAGTGCGTTTGGGTCTAGCCGAGTGGGTTTGGGTCTAGCCGAGTGGGTTTGGGTCTAGCCGAGTGGGTTTGGGTCTAGCCGAGTGTGTTTGGGTCTAGCCGAGTGGGTTTGGGTCTATCCGAGTGGGCTTGGGTCTAGCGGAGTGGGTTAGGGTCTAGCCGAGTGGGTTTGGGTCTAGCCGAGTGGGTTTGGGTCTAGCCAAGTGGGTTTGGGTCTAGCCGAGTGGGTTTGGGTCTAGCCGAGTGGATTTGGGTCCAGCCGAGTGGGTTTGGGTCTAGCCGAGTGGGTTTGGGTCTAGCGGTGTGGGTTTGGGTGTAGCCGAGTGGGTTTGGGTCTAGCCGAGTGGGTTTAGGTCTAGCCGAGTGGGTTTGGGTCTAGCTGAGTGGGTTTGGGTCTAGCCGAGTGGGTTTGGGTCTACCCGAGTGGGTTGGGGTGTAGCCGAGTGGGTTTGTGTCTAGCCGAGTGGGTTTGGGTGTAGCCGAGTGGGTTTGGGTCTAGCTGAGTGGGTTTGGGTCTAGCCGAGTGTGTTTGGGTCTAGCCGAGTGGGTTTGGGTCTAGCCGAGTGGGTTTGGGTCTAGCGGAGTGGGTTTGGGTCTAGCCGAGTGGGTTTGGGTCCAGCCGAGTGGGTTTGCATCTAGCGGAGTGGGTTTGGGTCTAGCCGAGTGGGTTTGGGTCTAGCCGAGTGGGTTTGGGTCAAGCCGAGTGGGTTAGGGTCTAGCCGAGTGGGTTTGGGTCTAGCCGAGTGGGTTTGGGTCTAGCCGAGTCTGTCTCGGTCCAGCCGAGTGGGTTTGGGACTAGCCGAGTGGGTTTGGGTCTAGCCGAGTGGGTTTGGTTCTAGCCAAGTGGGTTTGGGTCTAGCCGAGTGGGTTTGGGTCCAGCCGAGTGGGTTTGGGTCTAGCCGAGTGGGTTTGGGTGTAGCCGAGTGGGTTTGGGTGTAGCCGAGTGGGTTTGGGTCTAGCTGAGTGGGTTTGGGTCTAGCCGAGTGGCTTTAGGTCCAGCCGAGTGGGTTTGGGTCTAGCCGAGTGGGTTTGGGTCTACCCGAGTGGGTTGGGGTCTAGCCGAGTGGGTTTGGTTCTAGCCGAGTGGGTTTGGGTGTAGCCGAGTGGGTTTGGGTCTAGCCGAGTGGGTTTGGGTCTACCCGAGTGGGTTGGGGTGTAGCCGAGTGGGTTTGGTTCTAGCCGAGTGGGTTTGCATCTAGCGGAGTGGGTTTGGGTCTAGCCGAGTGGGTTTGGGTCTAGCCGAGTGGGTTTGCGTCCAGCCGAGTGGGTTTGCGTCTAGCGGAGTGGGTTTGGGTCTAGCCGAGTGGGTTTGGGTCTAGCTGAGTGGGTTTGGGTCTAGCCGAGTGTGTTTGGGTCTAGCCGAGTGGGTTTGGGTCTATCCGAGTGGGTTTGGGTCTAGCGGAGTGGGTTAGGGTCTAGCCGAGTGGGTTTGGGTCTAGCCGAGTGGGTTTGGGTCTAGCCAAGTGGGTTTGGGTCTAGCCGAGTGGGTTTGGGTCTAGCCGAGTGGGTTTGGGTCCAGCCGAGTGGGTTTGGGTCTAGCCGAGTGGGTTTGGGTCTAGCGGTGTGGGTTTGGGTGTAGCCGAGTGGGTTTGGGTCTAGCCGAGTGGGTTTAGGTCTAGCCGAGTGGGTTTGGGTCTAGCTGAGTGGGTTTGGGTCTAGCCGAGTGGGTTTGGGTCTACCCGAGTGGGTTGGGTTGTAGCCGAGTGGGTTTGTGTCTAGCCGAGTGGGTTTGGGTGTAGCCGAGTGGGTTTGGGTCTAGCTGAGTGGGTTTGGGTCTAGCCGAGTGTGTTTGGGTCTAGCCGAGTGGGTTTGGGTCTAGCCGAGTGGGTTTGGGTCTAGCGGAGTGGGTTTGGGTTTAGCCGAGTGGGTTTGGGTCCAGCCGAGTGGGTTTGCATCTAGCGGAGTGGGTTTGGGTCTAGCCGAGTGGGTTTGGGTCTAGCCGAGTGGGTTTGGGTCAAGCCGAGTGGGTTAGGGTCTAGCCGAGTGGGTTTGGGTCTAGCCGAGTGGGTTTGGGTCTAGCCGAGTCTGTCTGGGTCCAGCCGAGTGGGTTTGGGACTAGCCGAGTGGGTTTGGGTCTAGCCGAGTGGGTTTGGTTCTAGCCAAGTGGGTTTGGGTCTAGCCGAGTGGGTTTGGGTCCAGCCGAGTGGGTTTGGGTCTAGCCGAGTGGGTTTGGGTGTAGCCGAGTGGGTTTGGGTGTAGCCGAGTGGGTTTGGGTCTAGCTGAGTGGGTTTGGGTCTAGCCGAGTGGCTTTAGGTCCAGCCGAGTGGGTTTGGGTCTAGCCGAGTGGGTTTGGGTCTACCCGAGTGGGTTGGGGTCTAGCCGAGTGGGTTTGGTTCTAGCCGAGTGGGTTTGGGTGTAGCCGAGTGGGTTTGGGTCTAGCCGAGTGGGTTTGGGTCTAGCCGAGTGGGTTTGGGTCTAGCCGAGTGGGTTTGGGTCTAGCCGAGTGGGTTTGGGTCTAGCGGTGTGGGTTTGGGTGTAGCCGAGTGGGTTTGTGTCTAGCCGAATGGGTTTGGATCGAGCAGAGTGGGTTTGGGTCTAGCCAAGTGGGTTTGGGTCTAGCCGAGTGGGTAATCGTCTAGCCAAGTGGGTTTGGGTCTAGCCGAGTGGGTTTGGGTCTTGCCGAGTGGGTTTGCGTCTAGCCGAGTGGGCTTGGGTCTAGCCGAATGGGTTTTGGTCTAGCCGAGTGGGTTTGGGTCTAGCCGAGTGGGTTTGCGCCTAGCTGAGTGGGTTTGGGTCTAGCGGAGTGGGCTTGGGTCTAGCGGAGTGGGTTTGGGTCTAGCGGAGTGGGTTTGGGTCTAGCCGAGTGTGTTTGGGTCTAGCCGAGTGGGTTTGGGTCTAGCCGAGTGGGTTTGGGTCTAGCCGAGTGGGTTTGGGTCTAGCCGAGCGGGTTTGGTTCTAGCCGAGTGGGTTTGGGTCTAGCCGAGTCCGTTTGGGTCTAGCCGAGTGGGTTTGGGACCAGCCGAGTGGGTTTGGGTCTAGCCGAGTGGGTTTGGTTCTAGCCAAGTGGGTTTGGGTCCAGCCGAGTGGGTTTGGGTCTAGCCGAGTGGGTTTGGGTCTAGCGGAGTGGGTTTGGGTCTAGCCGAGTGGGTTTGGGTCCAGCCGAGTGGGTTTGCGTCTAGCGGAGTGGGTTTGGGTGTAGCCGAGTGGGTTTGGGTCTAGCCGAGTGGGTTAGGGTCTAGCCGAGTGGGTTTGGGTCTAGCCGAGTGGGTTTGGGTCTAGCCGAGTGGGTTTGGGTCTAGCTGAGTGGGTTTGGGTCTAGCCGAGTGTGTTTGGGTCTAGCCGAGTGGGTTTGGGTCTATCCGAGTGGGTTTGGGTCTAGCGGAGTGGGTTAGGGTCTAGCCGAGTGGGTTTGGGTCTAGCCGAGTGGGTTTGGGTCTAGCCAAGTGGGTTTGGGTCTAGCCGAGTGGGTTTGGGTCTAGCCGAATGGGTTTGGGTCCAGCCGAGTGGGTTTGGGTCCAGCCGAGTGGGTTTGGGTCTAGCGGTGTGGGTTTGGGTGTAGCCGAGTGGGTTTGGGTCTAGCCGAATGGGTTTGGATCGAGCAGAGTGGGTTTGGGTCTAGCCAAGTGGGTTTGGGTCTAGCCGAGTGGGTAATCGTCTAGCCGAGTGGGTTTGGGTCTAGCCGAGTGGGTTTGGGTCTTGCCGAGTGGGTTTGCGTCTAGCCGAGTGGGTTTGGGTCTAGCCGAATGGGTTTTGGTCTAGCCGAGTGGGTTTGGGTCTAGCCGAGTGGGTTTGCGCCTAGCTGAGTGGGTTTGGGTCTAGCGGAGTGGGCTTGGGTCTAGCGGAGTGGGTTTGGGTCTAGCCGAGTGGGTTTGGGTCTAGCCGAGTGGGTTTGGGTCTAGCCGAGTGGGTTTGGGTCTAGCCGAGTGGGTTTGGGTGTAGCCGAGTGGGTTTGGATCTAGCCGAGTGGGTTTGGGTCTAGCCGAGTGGGTTTGGGTCTAGCCGAGTGGGTTTGGGTCTAGCCGAGTGGGTTTGGGTCGAGCCGAGTGGGTTTGGGTGTAGCCGAGTGGGTTTGGGTCTAGCCGAGTGGGTTTGGGTCTAGCGGTGTGGGTTTGGGTGTAGCCGAGTGGGTTTGGGTCTAGCCGAGTGGGTTTAGGTCTAGCCGAGTGGGTTTGGGTCTAGCTGAGTGGGTTTGGGTCTAGCCGAGTGGGTTTGGGTCTACCCGAGTGGGTTGGGTTGTAGCCGAGTGGGTTTGTGTCTAGCCGAGTGGGTTTGGGTGTAGCCGAGTGGGTTTGGGTCTAGCTGAGTGGGTTTGGGTCTAGCCGAGTGTGTTTGGGTCTAGCCGAGTGGGTTTGGGTCTAGCCGAGTGGGTTTGGGTCTAGCGGAGTGGGTTTGGGTTTAGCCGAGTGGGTTTGGGTCCAGCCGAGTGGGTTTGCATCTAGCGGAGTGGGTTTGGGTCTAGCCGAGTGGGTTTGGGTCTAGCCGAGTGGGTTTGGGTCAAGCCGAGTGGGTTAGGGTCTAGCCGAGTGGGTTTGGGTCTAGCCGAGTGGGTTTGGGTCTAGCCGAGTCTGTCTGGGTCCAGCCGAGTGGGTTTGGGACTAGCCGAGTGGGTTTGGGTCTAGCCGAGTGGGTTTGGTTCTAGCCAAGTGGGTTTGGGTCTAGCCGAGTGGGTTTGGGTCCAGCCGAGTGGGTTTGGGTCTAGCCGAGTGGGTTTGGGTGTAGCCGAGTGGGTTTGGGTGTAGCCGAGTGGGTTTGGGTCTAGCTGAGTGGGTTTGGGTCTAGCCGAGTGGCTTTAGGTCCAGCCGAGTGGGTTTGGGTCTAGCCGAGTGGGTTTGGGTCTACCCGAGTGGGTTGGGGTCTAGCCGAGTGGGTTTGGTTCTAGCCGAGTGGGTTTGGGTGTAGCCGAGTGGGTTTGGGTCTAGCCGAGTGGGTTTGGGTCTAGCCGAGTGGGTTTGGGTCTAGCCGAGTGGGTTTGGGTCTAGCCGAGTGGGTTTGGGTCTAGCGGTGTGGGTTTGGGTGTAGCCGAGTGGGTTTGTGTCTAGCCGAATGGGTTTGGATCGAGCAGAGTGGGTTTGGGTCTAGCCAAGTGGGTTTGGGTCTAGCCGAGTGGGTAATCGTCTAGCCGAGTGGGTTTGGGTCTAGCCGAGTGGGTTTGGGTCTTGCCGAGTGGGTTTGCGTCTAGCCGAGTGGGCTTGGGTCTAGCCGAATGGGTTTTGGTCTAGCCGAGTGGGTTTGGGTCTAGCCGAGTGGGTTTGCGCCTAGCTGAGTGGGTTTGGGTCTAGCGGAGTGGGCTTGGGTCTAGCGGAGTGGGTTTGGGTCTAGCGGAGTGGGTTTGGGTCTAGCCGAGTGTGTTTGGGTCTAGCCGAGTGGGTTTGGGTCTAGCCGAGTGGGTTTGGGTCTAGCCGAGTGGGTTTGGGTCTAGCCGAGCGGGTTTGGTTCTAGCCGAGTGGGTTTGGGTCTAGCCGAGTCCGTTTGGGTTTAGCCGAGTGGGTTTGGGACCAGCCGAGTGGGTTTGGGTCTAGCCGAGTGGGTTTGGTTCTAGCCAAGTGGGTTTGGGTCCAGCCGAGTGGGTTTGGGTCTAGCCGAGTGGGTTTGGGTCTAGCGGAGTGGGTTTGGGTCTAGCCGAGTGGGTTTGGGTCCAGCCGAGTGGGTTTGCGTCTAGCGGAGTGGGTTTGGGTGTAGCCGAGTGGGTTTGGGTCTAGCCGAGTGGGTTAGGGTCTAGCCGAGTGGGTTTGGGTCTAGCCGAGTGGGTTTGGGTCTAGCCGAGTGGGTTTGGGTCTAGCTGAGTGGGTTTGGGTCTAGCCGAGTGTGTTTGGGTCTAGCCGAGTGGGTTTGGGTCTATCCGAGTGGGTTTGGGTCTAGCGGAGTGGGTTAGGGTCTAGCCGAGTGGGTTTGGGTCTAGCCGAGTGGGTTTGGGTCTAGCCAAGTGGGTTTGGGTCTAGCCGAGTGGGTTTGGGTCTAGCCGAATGGGTTTGGGTCCAGCCGAGTGGGTTTGGGTCCAGCCGAGTGGGTTTGGGTCTAGCGGTGTGGGTTTGGGTGTAGCCGAGTGGGTTTGGGTCTAGCCGAATGGGTTTGGATCGAGCAGAGTGGGTTTGGGTCTAGCCAAGTGGGTTTGGGTCTAGCCGAGTGGGTAATCGTCTAGCCGAGTGGGTTTGGGTCTAGCCGAGTGGGTTTGGGTCTAGCCGAGTGGGTTTGGGTCTAGCCGAGTCTGTCTGGGTCCAGCCGAGTGGGTTTGGGACTAGCCGAGTGGGTTTGGGTCTAGCCGAGTGGGTTTGGTTCTAGCCAAGTGGGTTTGGGTCTAGCCGAGTGGGTTTGGGTCCAGCCGAGTGGGTTTGGGTCTAGCCGAGTGGGTTTGGGTGTAGCCGAGTGGGTTTGGGTGTAGCCGAGTGGGTTTGGGTCTAGCTGAGTGGGTTTGGGTCTAGCCGAGTGGCTTTAGGTCCAGCCGAGTGGGTTTGGGTCTAGCCGAGTGGGTTTGGGTCTAGCCGAGTGGGTTTGGGTCTAGCCGAGCGGGTTTGGTTCTAGCCGAGTGGGTTTGGGTCTAGCCGAGTCCGTTTGGGTTTAGCCGAGTGGGTTTGGGACCAGCCGAGTGGGTTTGGGTCTAGCCGAGTGGGTTTGGTTCTAGCCAAGTGGGTTTGGGTCCAGCCGAGTGGGTTTGGGTCTAGCCGAGTGGGTTTGGGTCTAGCGGAGTGGGTTTGGGTCTAGCCGAGTGGGTTTGGGTCCAGCCGAGTGGGTTTGCGTCTAGCGGAGTGGGTTTGGGTGTAGCCGAGTGGGTTTGGGTCTAGCCGAGTGGGTTAGGGTCTAGCCGAGTGGGTTTGGGTCTAGCCGAGTGGGTTTGGGTCTAGCCGAGTGGGTTTGGGTCTAGCTGAGTGGGTTTGGGTCTAGCCGAGTGTGTTTGGGTCTAGCCGAGTGGGTTTGGGTCTATCCGAGTGTGTTTGGGTCTAGCGGAGTGGGTTAGGGTCTAGCCGAGTGGGTTTGGGTCTAGCCGAGTGGGTTTGGGTCTAGCCAAGTGGGTTTGGGTCTAGCCGAGTGGGTTTGGGTCTAGCCGAATGGGTTTGGGTCCAGCCGAGTGGGTTTGGGTCCAGCCGAGTGGGTTTGGGTCTAGCGGTGTGGGTTTGGGTGTAGCCGAGTGGGTTTGGGTCTAGCCGAATGGGTTTGGATCGAGCAGAGTGGGTTTGGGTCTAGCCAAGTGGGTTTGGGTCTAGCCGAGTGGGTAATCGTCTAGCCGAGTGGGTTTGGGTCTAGCCGAGTGGGTTTGGGTCTAGCCGAGTGGGTTTGGGTCTAGCCGAGTCTGTCTGGGTCCAGCCGAGTGGGTTTGGGACTAGCCGAGTGGGTTTGGGTCTAGCCGAGTGGGTTTGGTTCTAGCCAAGTGGGTTTGGGTCTAGCCGAGTGGGTTTGGGTCCAGCCGAGTGGGTTTGGGTCTAGCCGAGTGGGTTTGGGTGTAGCCGAGTGGGTTTGGGTGTAGCCGAGTGGGTTTGGGTCTAGCTGAGTGGGTTTGGGTCTAGCCGAGTGGCTTTAGGTCCAGCCGAGTGGGTTTGGGTCTAGCCGAGTGGGTTTGGGTCTAGCCGAGTGGGTTTGGGTCTAGCCGAGCGGGTTTGGTTCTAGCCGAGTGGGTTTGGGTCTAGCCGAGTCCGTTTGGGTTTAGCCGAGTGGGTTTGGGACCAGCCGAGTGGGTTTGGGTCTAGCCGAGTGGGTTTGGTTCTAGCCAAGTGGGTTTGGGTCCAGCCGAGTGGGTTTGGGTCTAGCCGAGTGGGTTTGGGTCTAGCGGAGTGGGTTTGGGTCTAGCCGAGTGGGTTTGGGTCCAGCCGAGTGGGTTTGCGTCTAGCGGAGTGGGTTTGGGTGTAGCCGAGTGGGTTTGGGTCTAGCCGAGTGGGTTAGGGTCTAGCCGAGTGGGTTTGGGTCTAGCCGAGTGGGTTTGGGTCTAGCCGAGTGGGTTTGGGTCTAGCTGAGTGGGTTTGGGTCTAGCCGAGTGTGTTTGGGTCTAGCCGAGTGGGTTTGGGTCTATCCGAGTGTGTTTGGGTCTAGCGGAGTGGGTTAGGGTCTAGCCGAGTGGGTTTGGGTCTAGCCGAGTGGGTTTGGGTCTAGCCAAGTGGGTTTGGGTCTAGCCGAGTGGGTTTGGGTCTAGCCGAATGGGTTTGGGTCCAGCCGAGTGGGTTTGGGTCCAGCCGAGTGGGTTTGGGTCTAGCGGTGTGGGTTTGGGTGTAGCCGAGTGGGTTTGGGTCTAGCCGAATGGGTTTGGATCGAGCAGAGTGGGTTTGGGTCTAGCCAAGTGGGTTTGGGTCTAGCCGAGTGGGTAATCGTCTAGCCGAGTGGGTTTGGGTCTAGCCGAGTGGGTTTGGGTCTAGCCGAGTGGGTTTGGGTCTAGCCGAGTCTGTCTGGGTCCAGCCGAGTGGGTTTGGGACTAGCCGAGTGGGTTTGGGTCTAGCCGAGTGGGTTTGGTTCTAGCCAAGTGGGTTTGGGTCTAGCCGAGTGGGTTTGGGTCCAGCCGAGTGGGTTTGGGTCTAGCCGAGTGGGTTTGGGTGTAGCCGAGTGGGTTTGGGTGTAGCCGAGTGGGTTTGGGTCTAGCTGAGTGGGTTTGGGTCTAGCCGAGTGGGTTTGGGTCTTGCCGAGTGGGTTTGCGTCTAGCCGAGTGGGCTTGGGTCTAGCCGAATGGGTTTTGGTCTAGCCGAGTGGGTTTGGGTCTAGCCGAGTGGGTTTGCGCCTAGCTGAGTGGGTAAGGGTCTAGCGGAGTGGGCTTGGGTCTAGCGGAGTGGGTTTGGGTCTAGCGGAGTGGGTTTGGGTCTAGCCGAGTGTGTTTGGGTCTAGCCGAGTGGGTTTGGGTCTAGCCGAGTGGGTTTGGGTCTAGCCGAGTGGGTTTGGGTCTAGCCGAGCGGGTTTGGTTCTAGCCGAGTGGGTTTGGGTCTAGCCGAGTCCGTTTGGGTCTAGCCGAGTGGGTTTGGGACCAGCCGAGTGGGTTTGGGTCTAGCCGAATGGGTTTGGTTCTAGCCAAGTGGGTTTGGGTCCAGCCGAGTGGGTTTGGGTCTAGCCGAGTGGGTTTGGGTCTAGCGGAGTGGGTTTGGGTCTAGCCGAGTGGGTTTGGGTCCAGCCGAGTGGGTTTGCGTCTAGCGGAGTGGGTTTGGGTGTAGCCGAGTGGGTTTGGGTCTAGCCGAGTGGGTTAGGGTCTAGCCGAGTGGGTTTGGGTCTAGCCGAGTGGGTTTGGGTCTAGCCGAGTGGGTTTGGGTCTAGCTGAGTGGGTTTGGGTCTAGCCGAGTGTGTTTGGGTCTAGCCGAGTGGGTTTGGGTCTATCCGAGTGGGTTTGGGTCTAGCGGAGTGGGTTAGGGTCTAGCCGAGTGGGTTTGGGTCTAGCCGAGTGGGTTTGGGTCTAGCCAAGTGGGTTTGGGTCTAGCCGAGTGGGTTTGGGTCTAGCCGAATGGGTTTGGGTCCAGCCGAGTGGGTTTGGGTCCAGCCGAGTGGGTTTGGGTCTAGCGGTGTGGGTTTGGGTGTAGCCGAGTGGGTTTGGGTCTAGCCGAATGGGTTTGGATCGAGCAGAGTGGGTTTGGGTCTAGCCAAGTGGGTTTGGGTCTAGCCGAGTGGGTAATCGTCTAGCCGAGTGGGTTTGGGTCTAGCCGAGTGGGTTTGGGTCTAGCCGAATGGGTTTGGGTCTAGCGGAGTGGGTTTGGGTCTAGCCGAGTGGGTTTGGGTCCAGCCGAGTGGGTTTGCGTCTAGCGGAGTGGGTTTGGGTGTAGCCGAGTGGGTTTGGGTCTAGCCGAGTGGGTTAGGGTCTAGCCGAGTGGGTTTGGGTCTAGCCGAGTGGGTTTGGGTCTAGCCGAGTGGGTTTGGGTCTAGCTGAGTGGGTTTGGGTCTAGCCGAGTGTGTTTGGGTCTAGCCGAGTGGGTTTGGGTCTATCCGAGTGTGTTTGGGTCTAGCGGAGTGGGTTAGGGTCTAGCCGAGTGGGTTTGGGTCTAGCCGAGTGGGTTTGGGTCTAGCCAAGTGGGTTTGGGTCTAGCCGAGTGGGTTTGGGTCTAGCCGAATGGGTTTGGGTCCAGCCGAGTGGGTTTGGGTCCAGCCGAGTGGGTTTGGGTCTAGCGGTGTGGGTTTGGGTGTAGCCGAGTGGGTTTGGGTCTAGCCGAATGGGTTTGGATCGAGCAGAGTGGGTTTGGGTCTAGCCAAGTGGGTTTGGGTCTAGCCGAGTGGGTAATCGTCTAGCCGAGTGGGTTTGGGTCTAGCCGAGTGGGTTTGGGTCTAGCCGAGTGGGTTTGGGTCTAGCCGAGTCTGTCTGGGTCCAGCCGAGTGGGTTTGGGACTAGCCGAGTGGGTTTGGGTCTAGCCGAGTGGGTTTGGTTCTAGCCAAGTGGGTTTGGGTCTAGCCGAGTGGGTTTGGGTCCAGCCGAGTGGGTTTGGGTCTAGCCGAGTGGGTTTGGGTGTAGCCGAGTGGGTTTGGGTGTAGCCGAGTGGGTTTGGGTCTAGCTGAGTGGGTTTGGGTCTAGCCGAGTGGCTTTAGGTCCAGCCGAGTGGGTTTGGGTCTAGCCGAGTGGGTTTGGGTCTAGCCGAGTGGGTTTGGGTCTAGCCGAGCGGGTTTGGTTCTAGCCGAGTGGGTTTGGGTCTAGCCGAGTCCGTTTGGGTTTAGCCGAGTGGGTTTGGGACCAGCCGAGTGGGTTTGGGTCTAGCCGAGTGGGTTTGGTTCTAGCCAAGTGGGTTTGGGTCCAGCCGAGTGGGTTTGGGTCTAGCCGAGTGGGTTTGGGTCTAGCGGAGTGGGTTTGGGTCTAGCCGAGTGGGTTTGGGTCCAGCCGAGTGGGTTTGCGTCTAGCGGAGTGGGTTAGGGTGTAGCCGAGTGGGTTTGGGTCTAGCCGAGTGGGTTAGGGTCTAGCCGAGTGGGTTTGGGTCTAGCCGAGTGGGTTTGGGTCTAGCCGAGTGGGTTTGGGTCTAGCCGAGTGTGTTTGGGTCTAGCCGAGTGGGTTTGGGTCTATCCGAGTGTGTTTGGGTCTAGCGGAGTGGGTTAGGGTCTAGCCGAGTGGGTTTGGGTCTAGCCGAGTGGGTTTGGGTCTAGCCAAGTGGGTTTGGGTCTAGCCGAGTGGGTTTGGGTCTAGCCGAATGGGTTTGGGTCCAGCCGAGTGGGTTTGGGTCCAGCCGAGTGGGTTTGGGTCTAGCGGTGTGGGTTTGGGTGTAGCCGAGTGGGTTTGGGTCTAGCCGAATGGGTTTGGATCGAGCAGAGTGGGTTTGGGTCTAGCCAAGTGGGTTTGGGTCTAGCCGAGTGGGTAATCGTCTAGCCGAGTGGGTTTGGGTCTAGCCGAGTGGGTTTGGGTCTAGCCGAGTGGGTTTGGGTCTAGCCGAGTCTGTCTGGGTCCAGCCGAGTGGGTTTGGGACTAGCCGAGTGGGTTTGGGTCTAGCCGAGTGGGTTTGGTTCTAGCCAAGTGGGTTTGGGTCTAGCCGAGTGGGTTTGGGTCCAGCCGAGTGGGTTTGGGTCTAGCCGAGTGGGTTTGGGTGTAGCCGAGTGGGTTTGGGTGTAGCCGAGTGGGTTTGGGTCTAGCTGAGTGGGTTTGGGTCTAGCCGAGTGGGTTTGGGTCTTGCCGAGTGGGTTTGCGTCTAGCCGAGTGGGCTTGGGTCTAGCCGAATGGGTTTTGGTCTAGCCGAGTGGGTTTGGGTCTAGCCGAGTGGGTTTGCGCCTAGCTGAGTGGGTAAGGGTCTAGCGGAGTGGGCTTGGGTCTAGCGGAGTGGGTTTGGGTCTAGCGGAGTGGGTTTGGGTCTAGCCGAGTGTGTTTGGGTCTAGCCGAGTGGGTTTGGGTCTAGCCGAGTGGGTTTGGGTCTAGCCGAGTGGGTTTGGGTCTAGCCGAGCGGGTTTGGTTCTAGCCGAGTGGGTTTGGGTCTAGCCGAGTCCGTTTGGGTCTAGCCGAGTGGGTTTGGGACCAGCCGAGTGGGTTTGGGTCTAGCCGAATGGGTTTGGTTCTAGCCAAGTGGGTTTGGGTCCAGCCGAGTGGGTTTGGGTCTAGCCGAGTGGGTTTGGGTCTAGCGGAGTGGGTTTGGGTCTAGCCGAGTGGGTTTGGGTCCAGCCGAGTGGGTTTGCGTCTAGCGGAGTGGGTTTGGGTGTAGCCGAGTGGGTTTGGGTCTAGCCGAGTGGGTTAGGGTCTAGCCGAGTGGGTTTGGGTCTAGCCGAGTGGGTTTGGGTCTAGCCGAGTGGGTTTGGGTCTAGCTGAGTGGGTTTGGGTCTAGCCGAGTGTGTTTGGGTCTAGCCGAGTGGGTTTGGGTCTATCCGAGTGGGTTTGGGTCTAGCGGAGTGGGTTAGGGTCTAGCCGAGTGGGTTTGGGTCTAGCCGAGTGGGTTTGGGTCTAGCCAAGTGGGTTTGGGTCTAGCCGAGTGGGTTTGGGTCTAGCCGAATGGGTTTGGGTCCAGCCGAGTGGGTTTGGGTCCAGCCGAGTGGGTTTGGGTCTAGCGGTGTGGGTTTGGGTGTAGCCGAGTGGGTTTGGGTCTAGCCGAATGGGTTTGGATCGAGCAGAGTGGGTTTGGGTCTAGCCAAGTGGGTTTGGGTCTAGCCGAGTGGGTAATCGTCTAGCCGAGTGGGTTTGGGTCTAGCCGAGTGGGTTTGGGTCTTGCCGAGTGGGTTTGCGTCTAGCCGAGTGGGTTTGGGTCTAGCCGAATGGGTTTTGGTCTAGCCGAGTGGGTTTGGGTCTAGCCGAGTGGGTTTGCGCCTAGCTGAGTGGGTTTGGGTCTAGCGGAGTGGGCTTGGGTCTAGCGGAGTGGGTTTGGGTCTAGCCGAGTGGGTTTGGGTCTAGCCGAGTGGGTTTGGGTCTAGCCGAGTGGGTTTGGGTCTAGCCGAGTGGGTTTGGGTGTAGCCGAGTGGGTTTGGGTCTAGCCGAGTGGGTTTGGGTCTAGCCGAGTGGGTTTGGGTCTAGCCGAGTGGGTTTGGGTCGAGCCGAGTGGGTTTGGGTGTAGCCGAGTGGGTTTGGGTCTAGCCGAGTGGGTTTGGGTCTAGCCGAGTGGGTTTGGGTCTAGCCGAGTGGGTTTGGGTCTAGCTGAGTGGGTTTGGGTCTAGCCGAGTGTGTTTGGGTCTAGCCGAGTGTGTTTGGGTCTAGCCGAGTGGGTTTGGGTCTAGCGGAGTGGGTTTGGGTCTAGCCGAGTGGGTTTTGGTACAGCCGAGTGGGTTTGCGTCTAGCGGAGTGGGTTTGGGTCTAGCCGAGTGGGTTTGGGTCTAGCCGAGTGGGTTTGGGGCAAGCCGAGTGGGTTAGGGTCTAGCCGAGTGGGTTTGGGTCTAGCCGAGTGGGTTTGGGTCTAGCCGAGTCTGTCTGGGTCCAGCCGAGTGGGTTTGGGACTAGCCGAGTGGGTTTGGGTCTAGCCGAGTGGGTTTGGTTCTAGCCAAGTGGGTTTGGGTCTAGCCGAGTGGGTTTGGGTCCAGCCGAGTGGGTTTGGGTCTAGCCGAGTGGGTTTGGGTGTAGCCGAGTGGGTTTGGGTGTAGCCGAGTGGGTTTGGGTCTAGCTGAGTGGGTTTGGGTCTAGCCGAGTGGCTTTAGGTTCAGCCGAGTGGGTTTGGGTCTAGCCGAGTGGGTTTGGGTCTACCCGAGTGGGTTGGGGTCTAGCCGAGTGGGTTTGGTTCTAGCCGAGTGGGTTTGGGTGTAGCCGAGTGGGTTTGGGTCTAGCCGAGTGGGTTTGGGTCTAGCCGAGTGGGTTTGGGTCTAGCTGAGTGGGTTTGGGTCTAGCCGAGTGGGTTTGGGTCTAGCGGTGTGGGTTTGGGTGTAGCCGAGTGGGTTTGTGTCTAGCCGAATGGGTTTGGATCGAGCAGAGTGGGTTTGGGTCTAGCCAAGTGGGTTTGGTCTAGCCGAGTGGGTAATCGTCTAGCCGAGTGGGTTTGGGTCTAGCCGAGTGGGTTTGGGTCTTGCCGAGTGGGTTTGCGTCTAGCCGAGTGGGCTTGGGTCTAGCCGAATGGGTTTTGGTCTAGCCGAGTGGGTTTGGGTCTAGCCGAGTGGGTTTGCGCCTAGCTGAGTGGGTTTGGGTCTAGCGGAGTGGGCTTGGGTCTAGCGGAGTGGGTTTGGGTCTAGCGGAGAGGGTTTGGGTCTAGCCGAGTGTGTTTGGGTCTAGCCGAGTGGGTTTGGGTCTAGCCGAGTGGGTTTGGGTTTAGCCGAGTGGGTTTGGGTCTAGCCGAGCGGGTTTGGTTCGAGCCGAGTGGGTTTGGGTCTAGCCGAGTCCGTTTGGGTCTAGCCGAGTGGGTTTGGGACCAGCCGAGTGGGTTTGGGACTAGCCGAGTGGGTTTGGTTCTAGCCAAGTGGGTTTGGGTCCAGCCGAGTGGGTTTGGGTCTAGCCGAGTGGGTTTGGGTGTAGCCGAGTGGGTTTGGGTCTAGCCGAGTGGGTTAGGGTCTAGCCGAGTGGGTTTGGGTCTAGCCGAGTGGGTTTGGGTCTAGCCGAGTGGGTTTGGGTCTAGCTGAGTGGGTTTGGGTCTAGCCGAGTGTGTTTGGGTCTAGCCGAGTGGGTTTGGGTCTATCCGAGTGGGTTTGGGTCTAGCGGAGTGGGTTAGGGTCTAGCCGAGTGGGTTTGGGTCTAGCCGAGTGGGTTTGGGTCTAGCCAAGTGGGTTTGGGTCTAGCCGAGTGGGTTTGGGTCTAGCCGAGTGGGTTTGGGTCCAGCCGAGTGGGTTTGGGTCCAGCCGAGTGGGTTTGGGTCTAGCGGTGTGGGTTTGGGTGTAGCCGAGTGGGTTTGGGTCTAGCCGAATGGGTTTGGATCGAGCAGAGTGGGTTTGGGTCTAGCCAAGTGGGTTTGGGTCTAGCCGAGTGGGTAATCGTCTAGCCGAGTGGGTTTGGGTCTAGCCGAGTGGGTTTGGGTCTTGCCGAGTGGGTTTGCGTCTAGCCGAGTGGGTTTGGGTCTAGCCGAATGGGTTTTGGTCTAGCCGAGTGGGTTTGGGTCTAGCCGAGTGGGTTTGCGCCTAGCTGAGTGGGTTTGGGTCTAGCGGAGTGGGCTTGGGTCTAGCGGAGTGGGTTTGGGTCTAGCCGAGTGGGTTTGGGTCTAGCCGAGTGGGTTTGGGTCTAGCCGAGTGGGTTTGGGTGTAGCCGAGTGGGTTTGGGTCTAGCCGAGTGGGTTTGGGTCTAGCCGAGTGGGTTTGGGTCTAGCCGAGTGGGTTTGGGTCTAGCCGAGTGGGTTTGGGTCTAGCCGAGTGGGTTTGGGTGTAGCCGAGTGGGTTTGGGTCTAGCCGAGTGGGTTTGGGTCTAGCCGAGTGGGTTTTGGTCTAGCCGAGTGGGTTTGGGTCTAGCTGAGTGGGTTTGGGTCTAGCCGAGTGTGTTTGGGTCTAGCCGAGTGGGTTTGGGTCTAGCCGAGTGGGTTTGGGTCTAGCGGAGTGGGTTTGGGTCTAGCCGAGTGGGTTTTGGTACAGCCGAGTGGGTTTGCGTCTAGCGGAGTGGGTTTGGGTCTAGCCGAGTGGGTTTGGGTCTAGCCGAGTGGGTTTGGGGCAAGCCGAGTGGGTTAGGGTCTAGCCGAGTGGGTTTGGGTCTAGCCGAGTGGGTTTGGGCCTAGCCAAGTGGGTTTGGGTCTAGCCGAGTGGGTTTGGGTCTAGCCGAGTGGGTTTGGGTCCAGCCGAGTGGGTTTGGGTCTAGCCGAGTGGGTTTGGGTCTAGCGGTGTGGGTTTGGATGTAGCCGAGTGGGTTTGGGTCTAGCCGAATGGGTTTGGATCGAGCAGAGTGGGTTTGGGTCTAGCCAAGTGGGTTTGGGTCTAGCCGAGTGGGTAATCGTCTAGCCGAGTGGGTTTGGGTCTAGCCGAGTGGGTTTGGGTCTTGCCGAGTGGGTTTGCGTCTAGCCGAGTGGGTTTGGGTCTAGCCGAATGGGTTTTGGTCTAGCCGAGTGTATTTGGGTCTAGCCGAGTGGGTTTGCGCCTAGCTGAGTGGGTTTGGGTCTAGCGGAGTGGGCTTGGGTCTAGCGGAGTGGGTTTGGCTCTAGCCGAGTGGGTTTGGGTCTAGCCGAGTGGGTTTGGGTCTAGCCGAGTGGGTTTGGGTCTAGCCGAGTGGGTTTGGGTGCAGCCGAGTGGGTTTGGGTCTAGCCGAGTGGGTTTGGTTCTAGCCAAGTGGGTTTGGGTCTAGCCGAGTCCGTTTGGGTCTAGCCGAGTGGGTTTGGGACCAGCCGAGTGGGTTTGGGTCCAGCCGAGTGGGTTTGGTTCTAGCCAAGTGGGTTTGGGTCCAGCCGAGTGGGTTTGGGTCTAGCCGAGTGGGTTTGGGTCTAGCTGAGTGGGTTTTGGTCTAGCCAAGTGGGTTTGGGTGAACCCGAGTGGGTTTGTGTCTAGCGGAGTGGTTTTGGGTGTAGCCGAGTGGGTTTGGGTGTAGCCGAGTGGGTTTGGGTCTAGCCGAGTGGGTTTGGGTCTAGCCGTGTGTGTTTCGGTCTAGCCGAGGGGGTTTGGGTCTATCCGAGTGGGTTTGGATCTAGCCAAGTGGGTTTGGGTCTAGCCGGGTGGGTTTGGTTCTAGCCAAGTGGGTTTGGGTATAGCCGAGTGGGTTTGGGTCTAGCCGAGTGGGTTTGGGTCCAGCCGTGTGGGTTTGGGTCTAGCCGAGTGGGTGTGGGTGTAGCCGTGTGGGTTTGGGTCTAGCCGAATGGGGTTGGGTCTAGCCGTGTGGCTTTGGGTCTAGCCGAGTGGGTTGGGGTCTAGCCGAGTGGGTTTGGGTCTAGCCGAGTGGGTTTGGGTGCAGCCGAGTGGGTTTGTGTCTAGCCGAGTGGGTTTGGGTCTAGCCGAGTGGGTTTGGGTGTAGCCGAGTGGGTTTGGGTCTAGCCGAGTGGGTTTGGGTCTAGCCGAGTGGGTTTGGGTCTAGCCGAGTGGGTTTGGGTCTACCCGAGTGGGTATGGGTCTACCCGAGTGGGTTGGGGTCTAGCCGAGTGGGTTTGTGTCTAGCCGAGTGGGTTTGGGTGTAGCCGAGTGGGTTTGGGTCTAGCCGAGTGGGTTTGGGTCTAGCCGAGTGGGTTTGGGTCTAGCCGAGTGGGTTTGGGTCTAGCCGAGTGGGTTTGGGTCTAGCCGAGTGGGTATGGGTCTACCCGAGTGGGTTGGGGTCTAGCCGAGTGGGTTTGCGTCTAGACGAGTGGGTTTGGGTGTAGCCGAGTGGGTTTGGGTCTAGCTGAGTGGGTTTGGGTCTAGCCGAGTGTGTTTGGGTCTAGCCGAGTGGGTTTGGGTCTAGCCGAGTGGGTTTGGGTCTAGCGGAGTGGGTTTGGGTCTAGCCGAGTGGGTTTGGGTCTAGCCGAGTGGGTTTGGGTCTAGCCGAGTGGGTTTGGGTCTAGCTGAGTGGGTTTGGGTCTAGCCGAGTGGGTTTGGGTGTAGCCGAGTGGGTTTGAGTCTAGCCGAGTGGGTTTGGGTCGTGCCGAGTGGGTTTGGGTCTAGGCGAGTGGGTTTGGGTCTAGCCGAGTGGGTTTGCGTGTAGCCGAGTGGGGTTGGGTCTAGCTGAGTGGGTTTGGGTCTAGCCGAGTGTGTTTGGGTCTAGCCGAGTGGGTTTGGGTCTAGCCGAGTGGGTTTGGGTCTAGCGGAGTGGGTTTGGGTCTAGCCGAGTGGGTTTGGGTCTAGCCAAGTGGGTTTGAGTCTAGCCGTGTGGGTTTGGGTCTAGCCGAGTGGGTTTGGGGCTAGCAAGTGGGTTTGGGTATAGCCGAGTGGGTTTGGGTCTAGCCGAGTGGGTTTGGGTCTAGCCGAGTGGGTTTGGGTCTAGCCGAGTGGGTTTGGGTCTAGCCGAGTGGGTTTGGGTCCAGCCGAGTGGGTTTGGGTCTAGCCGAGTGGGTTTGGGTGTAGCCGAGTGGGTTTGGGTCTAGCCGAGTGGGTTTGGGTCTAGCCGAGTGGGTTTGGGTCTAGCCGAGTGGGTTTGGGTCTAGCCGAGTGGGTTTGGGTCTAGCGGTGTGGGTTTGGGTGTAGCCGAGTGGGTTTGTGTCTAGCCGAATGGGTTTGGATCGAGCAGAGTGGGTTTGGGTCTAGCCAAGTGGGTTTGGGTCTAGCCGAGTGGGTAATCGTCTAGCCGAGTGGGTTTGGGTCTAGCCGAGTGGGTTTGGGTCTTGCCGAGTGGGTTTGCGTCTAGCCGAGTGGGCTTGGGTCTAGCCGAATGGGTTTTGGTCTAGCCGAGTGGGTTTGGGTCTAGCCGAGTGGGTTTGCGCCTAGCTGAGTGGGTTTGGGTCTAGCGGAGTGGGCTTGGGTCTAGCGGAGTGGGTTTGGGTCTAGCGGAGTGGGTTTGGGTCTAGCCGAGTGTGTTTGGGTCTAGCCGAGTGGGTTTGGGTCTAGCCGAGTGGGTTTGGGTCTAGCCGAGTGGGTTTGGGTCTAGCCGAGCGGGTTTGGTTCTAGCCGAGTGGGTTTGGGTCTAGCCGAGTCCGTTTGGGTCTAGCCGAGTGGGTTTGGGTCTAGCCGAGTGGGTTTGGGTCTAGCCGAGTGGGTTTGGGTCTAGCCGAGTGGGTTTGGGTCTAGCCGAGTGGGTTTGGGTCTAGCCGAGTGGGTTTGGGTCTAGCCGAGTGGGTTTGGGTCTAGCCGAGTGGGTTTGGGTCTAGCTGAGTGGGTTTGGGTCTAGCCGAGTGTGTTTGGGTCTAGCCGAGTGGGTTTGGGTCTAGCCGAGTGGGTTTGGGTCTAGCGGAGTGGGTTTGGGTCTAGCCGAGTGGGTTTTGGTACAGCCGAGTGGGTTTGCGTCTAGCGGAGTGGGTTTGGGTCTAGCCGAGTGGGTTTGGGTCTAGCCGAGTGGGTTTGGGGCAAGCCGAGTGGGTTAGGGTCTAGCCGAGTGGGTTTGGGTCTAGCCGAGTGGGTTTGGGCCTAGCCAAGTGGGTTTGGGTCTAGCCGAGTGGGTTTGGGTCTAGCCGAGTGGGTTTGGGTCCAGCCGAGTGGGTTTGGGTCTAGCCGAGTGGGTTTGGGTCTAGCGGTGTGGGTTTGGATGTAGCCGAGTGGGTTTGGGTCTAGCCGAATGGGTTTGGATCGAGCAGAGTGGGTTTGGGTCTAGCCAAGTGGGTTTGGGTCTAGCCGAGTGGGTAATCGTCTAGCCGAGTGGGTTTGGGTCTAGCCGAGTGGGTTTGGGTCTTGCCGAGTGGGTTTGCGTCTAGCCGAGTGGGTTTGGGTCTAGCCGAATGGGTTTTGGTCTAGCCGAGTGTATTTGGGTCTAGCCGAGTGGGTTTGCGCCTAGCTGAGTGGGTTTGGGTCTAGCGGAGTGGGCTTGGGTCTAGCGGAGTGGGTTTGGCTCTAGCCGAGTGGGTTTGGGTCTAGCCGAGTGGGTTTGGGTCTAGCCGAGTGGGTTTGGGTCTAGCCGAGTGGGTTTGGGTGCAGCCGAGTGGGTTTGGGTCTAGCCGAGTGGGTTTGGTTCTAGCCAAGTGGGTTTGGGTCTAGCCGAGTCCGTTTGGGTCTAGCCGAGTGGGTTTGGGACCAGCCGAGTGGGTTTGGGTCCAGCCGAGTGGGTTTGGTTCTAGCCAAGTGGGTTTGGGTCCAGCCGAGTGGGTTTGGGTCTAGCCGAGTGGGTTTGGGTCTAGCTGAGTGGGTTTTGGTCTAGCCAAGTGGGTTTGGGTGAACCCGAGTGGGTTTGTGTCTAGCGGAGTGGTTTTGGGTGTAGCCGAGTGGGTTTGGGTGTAGCCGAGTGGGTTTGGGTCTAGCCGAGTGGGTTTGGGTCTAGCCGTGTGTGTTTCGGTCTAGCCGAGGGGGTTTGGGTCTATCCGAGTGGGTTTGGATCTAGCCAAGTGGGTTTGGGTCTAGCCGGGTGGGTTTGGTTCTAGCCAAGTGGGTTTGGGTATAGCCGAGTGGGTTTGGGTCTAGCCGAGTGGGTTTGGGTCCAGCCGTGTGGGTTTGGGTCTAGCCGAGTGGGTGTGGGTGTAGCCGTGTGGGTTTGGGTCTAGCCGAATGGGGTTGGGTCTAGCCGTGTGGCTTTGGGTCTAGCCGAGTGGGTTGGGGTCTAGCCGAGTGGGTTTGGGTCTAGCCGAGTGGGTTTGGGTGCAGCCGAGTGGGTTTGTGTCTAGCCGAGTGGGTTTGGGTCTAGCCGAGTGGGTTTGGGTGTAGCCGAGTGGGTTTGGGTCTAGCCGAGTGGGTTTGGGTCTAGCCGAGTGGGTTTGGGTCTAGCCGAGTGGGTTTGGGTCTACCCGAGTGGGTATGGGTCTACCCGAGTGGGTTGGGGTCTAGCCGAGTGGGTTTGTGTCTAGCCGAGTGGGTTTGGGTGTAGCCGAGTGGGTTTGGGTCTAGCCGAGTGGGTTTGGGTCTAGCCGAGTGGGTTTGGGTCTAGCCGAGTGGGTTTGGGTCTAGCCGAGTGGGTTTGGGTCTAGCCGAGTGGGTATGGGTCTACCCGAGTGGGTTGGGGTCTAGCCGAGTGGGTTTGCGTCTAGACGAGTGGGTTTGGGTGTAGCCGAGTGGGTTTGGGTCTAGCTGAGTGGGTTTGGGTCTAGCCGAGTGTGTTTGGGTCTAGCCGAGTGGGTTTGGGTCTAGCCGAGTGGGTTTGGGTCTAGCGGAGTGGGTTTGGGTCTAGCCGAGTGGGTTTGGGTCTAGCCGAGTGGGTTTGGGTCTAGCCGAGTGGGTTTGGGTCTAGCTGAGTGGGTTTGGGTCTAGCCGAGTGGGTTTGGGTGTAGCCGAGTGGGTTTGAGTCTAGCCGAGTGGGTTTGGGTCGTGCCGAGTGGGTTTGGGTCTAGGCGAGTGGGTTTGGGTCTAGCCGAGTGGGTTTGCGTGTAGCCGAGTGGGGTTGGGTCTAGCTGAGTGGGTTTGGGTCTAGCCGAGTGTGTTTGGGTCTAGCCGAGTGGGTTTGGGTCTAGCCGAGTGGGTTTGGGTCTAGCGGAGTGGGTTTGGGTCTAGCCGAGTGGGTTTGGGTCTAGCCAAGTGGGTTTGAGTCTAGCCGTGTGGGTTTGGGTCTAGCCGAGTGGGTTTGGGGCTAGCAAGTGGGTTTGGGTATAGCCGAGTGGGTTTGGGTCTAGCCGAGTGGGTTTGGGTCTAGCCGAGTGGGTTTGGGTCTAGCCGAGTGGGTTTGGGTCTAGCCGAGTGGGTTTGGGTCCAGCCGAGTGGGTTTGGGTCTAGCCGAGTGGGTTTGGGTGTAGCCGAGTGGGTTTGGGTCTAGCCGAGTGGGTTTGGGTCTAGCCGAGTGGGTTTGGGTCTAGCCGAGTGGGTTTGGGTCTAGCCGAGTGGGTTTGGGTCTAGCGGTGTGGGTTTGGGTGTAGCCGAGTGGGTTTGTGTCTAGCCGAATGGGTTTGGATCGAGCAGAGTGGGTTTGGGTCTAGCCAAGTGGGTTTGGGTCTAGCCGAGTGGGTAATCGTCTAGCCGAGTGGGTTTGGGTCTAGCCGAGTGGGTTTGGGTCTTGCCGAGTGGGTTTGCGTCTAGCCGAGTGGGCTTGGGTCTAGCCGAATGGGTTTTGGTCTAGCCGAGTGGGTTTGGGTCTAGCCGAGTGGGTTTGCGCCTAGCTGAGTGGGTTTGGGTCTAGCGGAGTGGGCTTGGGTCTAGCGGAGTGGGTTTGGGTCTAGCGGAGTGGGCTTGGGTCTAGCGGAGTGGGTTTGGGTCTAGCGGAGTGGGTTTGGGTCTAGCCGAGTGTGTTTGGGCCTAGCCGAGTGGGTTTGGGTCTAGCCGAGTGGGTTTGGGTCTAGCCGAGTGGGTTTGGGTCTAGCCGAGCGGGTTTGGTTCTAGCCGAGTGGGTTTGGGTCTAGCCGAGTCCGTTTGGGTCTAGCCGAGTGGGTTTGGGACCAGCCGAGTGGGTTTGGGTCTAGCCGAGTGGGTTTGGTTCTAGCCAAGTGGGTTTGGGTCCAGCCGAGTGGGTTTGGGTCTAGCCGAGTGGGTTTGGGTCTAGCGGAGTGGGTTTGGGTCTAGCCGAGTGGGTTTGGGTCCAGCCGAGTGGGTTTGCGTCTAGCGGAGTGGGTTTGGGTGTAGCCGAGTGGGTTTGGGTCTAGCCGAGTGGGTTAGGGTCTAGCCGAGTGGGTTTGGGTCTAGCCGAGTGGGTTTGGGTCTAGCCGAGTGGGTTTGGGTCTAGCTGAGTGGGTTTGGGTCTAGCCGAGTGTGTTTGGGTCTAGCCGAGTGGGTTTGGGTCTATCCGTTTGGGTTTGGGTCTAGCGGAGTGGGTTAGGGTCTAGCCGATTGGGTTTGGGTCTAGCCGAGTGGGTTTGGGTCTAGCCAAGTGGGTTTGGGTCTAGCCGAGTGGGTTTGGGTCTAGCCGAATGGGTTTGGGTCCAGCCGAGTGGGTTTGGGTCCAGCCGAGTGGGTTTGGGTCTAGCGGTGTGGGTTTGGGT
Source organism: Raja brachyura (assembly GCA_963514005.1). The sequence goes on along the minus strand of OY740819.1, from coordinate 5,628,038 downwards.
GTAGCCGAGTGGGTTTGGGTCTAGCCGAATGGGTTTGGATCGAGCAGAGTGGGTTTGGGTCTAGCCAAGTGGGTTTGGGTCTAGCCGAGTGGGTTTGGGTCTAGCCGAGTGGGTTTGGGTCTTGCCGAGTGAGTTTGCGTCTAGCCGAGTGGGTTTGGGTCTAGCCGAATGGGTTTTGGTCTAGCCGAGTGGGTTTGGGTCTAGCCGAGTGGGTTTGCGCCTAGCTGAGTGGGTTTGGGTCTAGCGGAGTGGGCTTGGGTCTAGCGGAGTGGGTTTGGGTCTAGCCGAGTGGGTTTGGGTCTAGCCGAGTGGGTTTGGGTCTAGCCGAGTGGGTTTGGGTCTAGCCGAGTGGGTTTGGGTGTAGCCGAGTCGGTTTGGGTCTAGCCGAGTGGGTTTGGGTCTAGCCGAGTGGGTTTGGGTCTAGCCGAGTGGGTTTGGGTCTAGCCGAGTGGGTTTGGGTCTAGCCGAGTGGGTTTGGGTCTAGCCGAGTGGGTTTGGGTCTAGCCGAGTGGGTTTGGGTCTAGCCGAGTGGGTTTGGGTCTAGCTGAGTGGGTTTGGGTCTAGCCGAGTGTGTTTGGGTCTAGCCGAGTGGGTTTGGGTCTAGCCGAGTGGGTTTGGGTCTAGCGGAGTGGGTTTGGGTCTAGCCGAGTGGGTTTTGGTACAGCCGAGTGGGTTTGCGTCTAGCGGAGTGGGTTTGGGTCTAGCCGAGTGGGTTTGGGTCTAGCCGAGTGGGTTTGGGGCAAGCCGAGTGGGTTAGGGTCTAGCCGAGTGGGTTTGGGTCTAGCCGAGTGGGTTTGGGTCTAGCCGAGTCTGTCTGGGTCCAGCCGAGTGGGTTTGGGACTAGCCGAGTGGGTTTGGGTCTAGCCGAGTGGGTTTGGTTCTAGCCAAGTGGGTTTGGGTCTAGCCGAGTGGGTTTGCGTGTAGCCGAGTGGGGTTGGGTCTAGCTGAGTGGGTTTGGGTCTAGCCGAGTGTGTTTGGGTCTAGCCGAGTGGGTTTGGGTCTAGCCGAGTGGGTTTGGGTCTAGCGGAGTGGGTTTGGGTCTAGCCGAGTGGGTTTGGGTCTAGCCAAGTGGGTTTGAGTCTAGCCGTGTGGGTTTGGGTCTAGCCGAGTGGGTTTGGGGCTAGCAAGTGGGTTTGGGTATAGCCGAGTGGGTTTGGGTCTAGCCGAGTGGGTTTGGGTCTAGCCGAGTGGGTTTGGGTCTAGCCGAGTGGGTTTGGGTCTAGCCGAGTGGGTTTGGGTCCAGCCGAGTGGTTTGGGTCTAGCCGAGTGGGTTTGGGTGTAGCCGAGTGGGTTTGGGTCTAGCCGAGTGGGTTTGGGTCTAGCCGAGTGGGTTTGGGTCTAGCCGAGTGGGTTTGGGTCTAGCCGAGTGGGTTTGGGTCTAGCGGTGTGGGTTTGGGTGTAGCCGAGTGGGTTTGTGTCTAGCCGAATGGGTTTGGATCGAGCAGAGTGGGTTTGGGTCTAGCCAAGTGGGTTTGGGTCTAGCCGAGTGGGTAATCGTCTAGCCGAGTGGGTTTGGGTCTAGCCGAGTGGGTTTGGGTCTTGCCGAGTGGGTTTGCGTCTAGCCGAGTGGGCTTGGGTCTAGCCGAATGGGTTTTGGTCTAGCCGAGTGGGTTTGGGTCTAGCCGAGTGGGTTTGCGCCTAGCTGAGTGGGTTTGGGTCTAGCGGAGTGGGCTTGGGTCTAGCGGAGTGGGTTTGGGTCTAGCGGAGTGGGTTTGGGTCTAGCCGAGTGTGTTTGGGTCTAGCCGAGTGGGTTTGGGTCTAGCCGAGTGGGTTTGGGTCTAGCCGAGTGGGTTTGGGTCTAGCCGAGCGGGTTTGGTTCTAGCCGAGTGGGTTTGGGTCTAGCCGAGTCCGTTTGGGTCTAGCCGAGTGGGTTTGGGACCAGCCGAGTGGGTTTGGGTCTAGCCGAGTGGGTTTGGTTCTAGCCAAGTGGGTTTGGGTCCAGCCGAGTGGGTTTGGGTCTAGCCGAGTGGGTTTGGGTCTAGCGGAGTGGGTTTGGGTCTAGCCGAGTGGGTTTGGGTCCAGCCGAGTGGGTTTGCGTCTAGCGGAGTGGGTTTGGGTGTAGCCGAGTGGGTTTGGGTCTAGCCGAGTGGGTTAGGGTCTAGCCGAGTGGGTTTGGGTCTAGCCGAGTGGGTTTGGGTCTAGCCGAGTGGGTTTGGGTCTAGCTGAGTGGGTTTGGGTCTAGCCGAGTGTGTTTGGGTCTAGCCGAGTGGGTTTGGGTCTATCCGTTTGGGTTTGGGTCTAGCGGAGTGGGTTAGGGTCTAGCCGAGTGGGTTTGGGTCTAGCCGAGTGGGTTTGGGTCTAGCCAAGTGGGTTTGGGTCTAGCCGAGTGGGTTTGGGTCTAGCCGAATGGGTTTGGGTCCAGCCGAGTGGGTTTGGGTCCAGCCGAGTGGGTTTGGGTCTAGCGGTGTGGGTTTGGGTGTAGCCGAGTGGGTTTGGGTCTAGCCGAATGGGTTTGGATCGAGCAGAGTGGGTTTGGGTCTAGCCAAGTGGGTTTGGGTCTAGCCGAGTGGGTTTGGGTCTAGCCGAGTGGGTTTGGGTCTTGCCGAGTGGGTTTGCGTCTAGCCGAGTGGGTTTGGGTCTAGCCGAATGGGTTTTGGTCTAGCCGAGTGGGTTTGGGTCTAGCCGAGTGGGTTTGCGCCTAGCTGAGTGGGTTTGGGTCTAGCGGAGTGGGCTTGGGTCTAGCGGAGTGGGTTTGGGTCTAGCCGAGTGGGTTTGGGTCTAGCCGAGTGGGTTTGGGTCTAGCCGAGTGGGTTTGGGTCTAGCCGAGTGGGTTTGGGTGTAGCCGAGTCGGTTTGGGTCTAGCCGAGTGGGTTTGGGTCTAGCCGAGTGGGTTTGGGTCTAGCCGAGTGGGTTTGGGTCTAGCCGAGTGGGTTTGGGTCTAGCCGAGTGGGTTTGGGTCTAGCCGAGTGGGTTTGGGTCTAGCCGAGTGGGTTTGGGTCTAGCCAAGTGGGTTTGGGTCTAGCTGAGTGGGTTTGGGTCTAGCCGAGTGTGTTTGGGTCTAGCCGAGTGGGTTTGGGTCTAGCCGAGTGGGTTTGGGTCTAGCGGAGTGGGTTTGGGTCTAGCCGAGTGGGTTTTGGTACAGCCGAGTGGGTTTGCGTCTAGCGGAGTGGGTTTGGGTCTAGCCGAGTGGGTTTGGGTCTAGCCGAGTGGGTTTGGGGCAAGCCGAGTGGGTTAGGGTCTAGCCGAGTGGGTTTGGGTCTAGCCGAGTGGGTTTGGGTCTAGCCGAGTCTGTCTGGGTCCAGCCGAGTGGGTTTGGGACTAGCCGAGTGGGTTTGGGTCTAGCCGAGTGGGTTTGGTTCTAGCCAAGTGGGTTTGGGTCTAGCCGAGTGGGTTTGGGTCCAGCCGAGTGGGTTTGGGTCTAGCCGAGTGGGTTTGGGTGTAGCCGAGTGGGTTTGGGTGTAGCCGAGTGGGTTTGGGTCTAGCTGAGTGGGTTTGGGTCTAGCCGAGTGGCTTTAGGTTCAGCCGAGTGGGTTTGGGTCTAGCCGAGTGGGTTTGGGTCTACCCGAGTGGGTTGGGGTCTAGCCGAGTGGGTTTGGTTCTAGCCGAGTGGGTTTGGGTGTAGCCGAGTGGGTTTGGGTCTAGCCGAGTGGGTTTGGGTCTAGCCGAGTGGGTTTGGGTCTAGCCGAGTGGGTTTGGGTCTAGCCGAGTGGGTTTGGGTCTAGCGGTGTGGGTTTGGGTGTAGCCGAGTGGGTTTGTGTCTAGCCGAATGGGTTTGGATCGAGCAGAGTGGGTTTGGGTCTAGCCAAGTGGGTTTGGGTCTAGCCGAGTGGGTAATCGTCTAGCCGAGTGGGTTTGGGTCTAGCCGAGTGGGTTTGGGTCTTGCCGAGTGGGTTTGCGTCTAGCCGAGTGGGCTTGGGTCTAGCCGAATGGGTTTTGGTCTAGCCGAGTGGGTTTGGGTCTAGCCGAGTGGGTTTGCGCCTAGCTGAGTGGGTTTGGGTCTAGCGGAGTGGGCTTGGGTCTAGCGGAGTGGGTTTGGGTCTAGCGGAGTGGGTTTGGGTCTAGCCGAGTGTGTTTGGGTCTAGCCGAGTGGGTTTGCGTCTAGCCGAGTGGGTTTGGGTCTAGCCGAGTGGGTTTGGGTCTAGCCGAGCGGGTTTGGTTCGAGCCGAGTGGGTTTGGGTCTAGCCGAGTCCGTTTGGGTCTAGCCGAGTGGGTTTGGGACCAGCCGAGTGGGTTTGGGTCTAGCCGAGTGGGTTTGGTTCTAGCCAAGTGGGTTTGGGTCCAGCCGAGTGGGTTTGGGTCTAGCCGAGTGGGTTTGGGTCTAGCGGAGTGGGTTTGGGTCTAGCCGAGTGGGTTTGGGTCCAGCCGAGTGGGTTTGCGTCTAGCGGAGTGGGTTTGGGTGTAGCCGAGTGGGTTTGGGTCTAGCCGAGTGGGTTTGGGTCTAGCCGAGTGGGTTTGGGTCTAGCCGAGTGGGTTTGGGTCTAGCTGAGTGGGTTTGGGTCTAGCCGAGTGTGTTTGGGTCTAGCCGAGTGGGTTTGGGTCTATCCGAGTGGGTTTGGGTCTAGCGGAGTGGGTTAGGGTCTAGCCGATTGGGTTTGGGTCTAGCCGATTGGGTTTGGGTCTAGCCAAGTGGGTTTGGGTCTAGCCGAGTGGGTTTGGGTCTAGCCGAGTGGGTTTGGGTCCAGCCGAGTGGGTAATCGTCTAGCCGAGTGGGTTTGGGTCTAGCCGAGTGGGTTTGGGTCTTGCCGAGTGGGTTTGCGTCTAGCCGAGTGGGTTTGGGTCTAGCCGAATGGGTTTTGGTCTAGCCGAGTGGGTTTGGGTCTAGCCGAGTGGGTTTGCGCCTAGCTGAGTGGGTTTGGGTGTAGCGGAGTGGGCTTGGGTCTAGCGGAGTGGGTTTGGGTCTAGCCGAGTGGGTTTGGGTCTAGCCGAGTGGGTTTGGGTCTAGCCGAGTGGGTTTGGGTGTAGCCGAGTGGGTTTGGGTCTAGCCGAGTGGGTTTGGGTCTAGCCGAGTGGGTTTGGGTCTAGCCGAGTGGGTTTGGGTCTAGCCGAGTGGGTTTGGGTCTAGCCGAGTGGGTTTGGGTGTAGCCGAGTGGGTTTGGGTCTAGCCGAGTGGGTTTGGGTCTAGCCGAGTGGGTTTGGGTCTAGCCGAGTGGGTTTGGGTCTAGCTGAGTGGGTTTGGGTCTAGCCGAGTGTGTTTGGGTCTAGCCGAGTGGGTTTGGGTCTAGCCGAGTGGGTTTGGGTCTAGCGGAGTGGGTTTGGGTCTAGCCGAGTGGGTTTTGGTACAGCCGAGTGGGTTTGCGTCTAGCGGAGTGGGTTTGGGTCTAGCCGAGTGGGTTTGGGTCTAGCCGAGTGGGTTTGGGGCAAGCCGAGTGGGTTAGGGTCTAGCCGAGTGGGTTTGGGTCTAGCCGAGTGGGTTTGGGCCTAGCCAAGTGGGTTTGGGTCTAGCCGAGTGGGTTTGGGTCTAGCCGAGTGGGTTTGGGTCCAGCCGAGTGGGTTTGGGTCTAGCCGAGTGGGTTTGGGTCTAGCGGTGTGGGTTTGGATGTAGCCGAGTGGGTTTGGGTCTAGCCGAATGGGTTTGGATCGAGCAGAGTGGGTTTGGGTCTAGCCAAGTGGGTTTGGGTCTAGCCGAGTGGGTAATCGTCTAGCCGAGTGGGTTTGGGTCTAGCCGAGTGGGTTTGGGTCTTGCCGAGTGGGTTTGCGTCTAGCCGAGTGGGTTTGGGTCTAGCCGAATGGGTTTTGGTCTAGCCGAGTGTATTTGGGTCTAGCCGAGTGGGTTTGCGCCTAGCTGAGTGGGTTTGGGTCTAGCGGAGTGGGCTTGGGTCTAGCGGAGTGGGTTTGGGTCTAGCCGAGTGGGTTTGGGTCTAGCCGAGTGGGTTTGGGTCTAGCCGAGTGGGTTTGGGTCTAGCCGAGTGGGTTTGGGTGCAGCCGAGTGGGTTTGGGTCTAGCCGAGTGGGTTTGGTTCTAGCCGAGTGGGTTTGGGTCTAGCCGAGTCCGTTTGGGTCTAGCCGAGTGGGTTTGGGACCAGCCGAGTGGGTTTGGGTCCAGCCGAGTGGGTTTGGTTCTAGCCAAGTGGGTTTGGGTCCAGCCGAGTGGGTTTGGGTCTAGCCGAGTGGGTTTGGGTCTAGCTGAGTGGGTTTTGGTCTAGCCAAGTGGGTTTGGGTGAACCCGAGTGGGTTTGTGTCTAGCGGAGTGGTTTTGGGTGTAGCCGAGTGGGTTTGGGTGTAGCCGAGTGGGTTTGGGTCTAGCCGAGTGGGTTTGGGTCTAGCCGTGTGTGTTTCGGTCTAGCCGAGGGGGTTTGGGTCTATCCGAGTGGGTTTGGATCTAGCCAAGTGGGTTTGGGTCTAGCCGAGTGGGTTTGGTTCTAGCCAAGTGGGTTTGGGTCTAGCCGAGTGGGTTTGGGTCTAGCCGAGTGGGTTTGGGTCTAGCCGAGTGGGTTTGGGTCTAGCCGAGTGGGTGTGGGTGTAGCCGTGTGGGTTTGGGTCTAGCCGAATGGGGATGGGTCTAGCCGAGTGGCTTTGGGTCTAGCCGAGTGGGTTGGGGTCTAGCCGAGTGGGTTTGGGTCTAGCCGAGTGGGTTTGGGTGCAGCCGAGTGGGTTTGTGTCTAGCCGAGTGGGTTTGGGTCTAGCCGAGTGGGTTTGGGTGTAGCCGAGTGGGTTTGGGTCTAGCCGAGTGGGTTTGGGTCTAGCCGAGTGGGTTTGGGTCTAGCCGAGTGGGTTTGGGTCTAGCCGAGTGGGTATGGGTCTACCCGAGTGGGTTGGGGTCTAGCCGAGTGGGTTTGTGTCTAGCCGAGTGGGTTTGGGTGTAGCCGAGTGGGTTTGGGTCTAGCCGAGTGGGTTTGGGTCTAGCCGAGTGGGTTTGGGTCTAGCCGAGTGGGTTTGGGTCTAGCCGAGTGGGTTTGGGTCTAGCCGAGTGGGTATGGGTCTACCCGAGTGGGTTGGGGTCTAGCCGAGTGGGTTTGCGTCTAGCCGAGTGGGTTTGGGTGTAGCCGAGTGGGTTTGGGTCTAGCTGAGTGGGTTTGGGTCTAGCCGAGTGTGTTTGGGTCTAGCCGAGTGGGTTTGGGTCTAGCCGAGTGGGTTGGGGTCTAGCCGAGTGGGTTTGGGTCTAGCGGAGTGGGTTTGGGTCTAGCCGAGTGGGTTTGGGTCTAGCCGAGTGGGTTTGGGTCTAGCCGAGTGGGTTTGGGTCTAGCTGAGTGGGTTTGGGTCTAGCCGAGTGGGTTTGGGTGTAGCCGAGTGGGTTTGAGTCTAGCCGAGTGGGTTTGGGTCGTGCCGAGTGGGTTTGGGTCTAGGCGAGTGGGTTTGGGTCTAGCCGAGTGGGTTTGGGTGTAGCCGAGTGGGGTTGGGTCTAGCTGAGTGGGTTTGGGTCTAGCCGAGTGTGTTTGGGTCTAGCCGAGTGGGTTTGGGTCTAGCCGAGTGGGTTTGGGTCTAGCGGAGTGGGTTTGGGTCTAGCCGAGTGGGTTTGGGTCTAGCCGAGTGGGTTTGAGTCTAGCCGTGTGGGTTTGGGTCTAGCCGAGTGGGTTTGGGGCTAGCAAGTGGGTTTGGGTATAGCCGAGTGGGTTTGGGTCTAGCCGAGTGGGTTTGGGTCTAGCCGAGTGGGTTTGGGTCTAGCCGAGTGGGTTTGGGTCTAGCCGAGTGGGTTTGGGTCCAGCCGAGTGGGTTTGGGTCTAGCCGAGTGGGTTTGGGTCTAGCGGTGTGGGTTTGGGTGCAGCCAACTGGGTTTGGGTCTAGCCGAATGGGTTTGGATCGAGCAGAGTGGGTTTGGGTCTAGCCGAGTGGGTTTGGGTCTAGCCGAGTGGGTAATCGTCTAGCCGAGTGGGTTTGGGTCTAGCCGAGTGGGTTTGTGTCTAGCCGAGTGGGTTTGGGTCTACCCGAGTGGGTTGGGGTCTAGCTGAGTGGGTTTGGGTCTAGCGGTGTGGGTTTGGGTCTAGCCGATTGGGTTTGGCGCTAGCCGAGTGGGTTTGGGTCTAGCCGAGTGGGTTTGGGTCTAGCCGAGTGGGTTTGGGTTTAGTGGAGTGAGTTTGGGTCTAGCCGAGTGGGTTTGCGTCTAGCCGAGTGGGTTTGGGTCTAGCCGAGTGGGTTTGGGTCTAGCCGAGTGGGTTTGGGTCGTGCCGAGTGTGTTTGGGTCTAGCCGAGTGGGTTTGGGTCTAGCCTAGTGGGTTTGGGTCTAGCCGAGTGGGTTTGGGTCCAGCCGAGTGAGTTTGGGTCTAGCCGAGTGGGTTTGGGTCTAGCGGTGTGGGTTTGGGTGCAGCCGAGTGGGTTTGGGTCTAGCCGAATGGGTTTGGATCGAGCAGAGTGGGTTTGGGTCTAGCCGAGTGGGTTTGGGTCTAGCCGAGTGGGTAATCGTCTAGCCGTGTGGGTTTGAGTCTAGCCGAGTGGGTTTGGGTCTAGCCGAGTGGGTTTGGGTCTACCCGAGTGGGTTGGGGTCTAGCCGAGTGGGTTTGTGTCTAGCCGAGTGGGTTTGGGTGTAGCCGAGTGGGTTTGCGTCTAGCTGAGTGGGTTTGGGTCTAGCCAAGTGGGTTTGGGTGTAGCCGAGTGGGTTTGTGTCTAGCGAAGTGGTTTTGGGTGTAGCCGAGTGGGTTTGGGTGTAGCCGAGTGGGTTTGGGTCCAGCCGAGTGGGTTTGGGTCTAGCCGTGTGTGTTTTGGTCTAGCCGAGGGGGTTTGGGTCTATCCGAGTGGGTTTGGATCTAGCCAAGTGGGTTTGGATCTAGCCGAGTGGGTTTGGGTCTAGCCAAGTGGGTTTGGGTCTAGCCGAGTGGGTTTGGGTCTAGCCGAGTGGGTTTGGGTCTAGCCGAGTGGGTTTGGGTCTAGCCGAGTGGGTTTGGGTGTAGCCGAGTGGGTTTGGGTCTAGCCGAGTGGGGTTGGGTCTAGCCGAGTGGCTTTGGGACTAGCCGAGTGGGTTTGGGTCTACACGAGTGGGTTGGGGTCGAGCCGAGTGGGTTTGTGTCTAGCCGAGTGGGTTTGGGTGTAGCCGAGTGGGTTTGGGTCTAGCTGAGTGGGTTTGGGTCTAGCCGAGTGTATTTGGGTCTAGCCGAGTGGGTTTGGGTCTAGCCGAGTGGGTTTGGGTCTAGCGTAGTGGGTTTGGTTCTAGCCGAGTTGGTTTGGGTCCAGCCGAGTGGGTTTGCGTCTAGCGGAGTGGGTTTGGGTCTAGCCGAGTGGGTTTGGGTCTAGCCGAGTGGGTTTGGGTCAAGCCGAGTGGGTTAGGATCTAGCCGAGTGGGTTTGGGTCTAGCCGAGTGGGTTTGGCTCTAGCCGAGTGGGTTTGGGTCTAGCCGAGTCCGTCTGGGTCTAGCCGAGTGGGTTTGGGACTAGCCGAGTGGGTTTGGGTCTAGCCGAGTGGGTTTGGTTTTAGCCAAGTGGGTTTGGGTCTAGCCGAGTGGGTTTGGGTGTAGCCGAGTGGGTTTGGGTCTAGCCGAGTGGGTTTGGGTCTAGCCGAGTGGCTTTGGGTCTAGCCGAGTGGGTTTCGGTCTAGCCGAGTGGGGTTGTGTCTATCCGAGTGGGTTGGGGTCTAGCCGAGTGGGTTTGGGTCTAGCGGTGTGGGTTTGGGTGTAGCCGAGTGGGTTTTTGTCTAGCCGAATGGGTTTGGATCGAGCAGAGTGGGTTTGGGTCTAGCCAAGTGCGTTTGTGTCTAGCCGAGTGGGTAATCGTCTAGCCGAGTGGGTTTGGGTCTAGCCGAGTGGGTTTGGTTCTAGCCGAGTGGGTTTGGGTCTAGCCGAGTCCGTTTGGGTCTAGCCGAGTGGGTTTGGGACTAGCCGAGTGGGTTTGGGTCTAGCCGAGTGGGTTTGGGTCTAGCCAAGTGGGTTTCGGTCTAGCCGAGTGGGTTTGGGTCTAGCCGAGTGGGTTTGCGTCTTGCTGATTGGGTTTGGGTCTAGCCAAGTGGGTTTGGGTGTAGCCGAGTGGGTTTGTGTCTAGCGGAGTGGTTTTGGGTGTAGCCGAGTGGGTTTGGGTGTAGCCGAGTGGGTTTGGGTCTAGCCGAGTGGGTTTGGGTCTAGCCGTGTGTGTTTTGGTCTAGCCGAGGGGGTTTGGGTCTATCCGAGTGGGTTTGGATCTAGCCAAGTGGGTTTGGGTCTAGCCGAGTGGGTTTGGTTCTAGCCAAGTGGGTTTGGGTCTAGCCGAGTGGGTTTGGGTCTAGCCAAGTGGGTTTGGGTCTAGCCGAGTGGGTTTGGGTCTAGCCGAGTGGGTTTGGGTCTACCCGAGTGGGCTGGGGTCTAGCCGAGTGGGTTTGTGTCTAGCCGAGTCGGTTTGGGTGTAGCCGAGTGGGTTTGGGTCTAGCTGAGTGGGTTTGGGTCTAGCCGAGTGTGTTTGGGTCTAGCCGAGTGGGTTTGGGTCTAGCCGAGTGGGTTTGGGTCTAGCCGAGTTGGTTTGGGTCCAGCCGAGTGGGTTTGCGTCTAGCGGAGTGGGTTTGGGTCTAGCCGAGTGGGTTTGGGTCTAGCCGAGTGGGTTTGGGTCAAGCCGAGTGGGTTAGGATCTAGCCGAGTGGGTTTGGGTCTAGCCGAGTGGGTTTGGTTCTAGCCGAGTGGGTTTGGGTCTAGCCGAGTCCGTCTGGGTCTAGCCGAGTGGGTTTGGGACTAGCCGAGTGGGTTTGGGTCTAGCCGAGTGGGTTTGGGTCTAGCCGAGTGGGTTTGGTTTTAGCCAAGTGGGTTTGGGTCTAGCCGAGTGGGTTTGGGTGTAGCCGAGTGGGTTTGGGTGTAGCCGAGTGGGTTTGGGTCTAGCCGAGTGGGTTTGGGTCTAGCCGAGTGGCTTTGGGTCTAGCCGAGTGGGTTTCGGTCTAGCCGAGTGGGGTTGTGTCTACCCGAGTGGGTTGGGGTCTAGCCGAGTGGGTTTGGGTCTAGCGGTGTGGGTTTGGGTGTAGCCGAGTGGGTTTGGGTCTAGCCGAATGGGTTTGGATCGAGCAGAGTGGGTTTGGGTCTAGCCAAGTGGGTTTGGGTCTAGCCGAGTGGGTAATCGTCTAGCCGAGTGGGTTTGGGTCTAGCCGAGTGGGTTTGGTTCTAGCCGAGTGGGTTTGGGTCTAGCCGAGTCCGTTTGGGTCTAGCCGAGTGGGTTTGGGACTAGCCGAGTGGGTTTGGGTCTAGCCGAGTGGGTTTGGGTCTAGCCAAGTGGGTTTGGGTGTAGCCGAGTGGGTTTGGGTCTAGCCGAGTGGGTTTGGGTCTAGCCGAGTGGGTTTGGGTCTAGCTGAGTGGGTTTGGGTCTAGCCGAGTGGGTTTGGGTCTACACGAGTGGGTTGGGGTCTAGCCGAGTGGGTTTGTGTCTAGCCGAGTGGGTTTGGGTGTAGCCGAGTGGGTTTGGGTCTAGCTGAGTGGGTTTGGGTCTAGCCGAGTGTGTTTGGGTCTAGCCGAGTGGGTTTGGGTCTAGCCGAGTGGGTTTGGGTCTAGCGTAGTGGGTTTGGTTCTAGCCGAGTTGGTTTGGGTCCAGCCGAGTGGGTTTGCGTCTAGCGGAGTGGGTTTGGGTCTAGCCGAGTGGGTTTGGGTCTAGCCGAGTGGGTTTGGGTCAAGCCGAGTGGGTTAGGATCTAGCCGAGTGGGTTTGGGTCTAGCCGAGTGGGTTTGGTTCTAGCCCAGTGGGTTTGGGTCTGGCGGAGTGGGTTTGGGTCTAGCCGAGTGGGTTTGGGTCTAGCCGAGTGGGTTTGGGTCTAGCCGAGTGGGTTTGGGTGTAGCCGAGTGGGTTTGGGTCTAGCCGAGTGGGTTTGGGTCTAGCCGAGTGGCTTTGGGTCTAGCCGAGTGGGTTTCGGTCTAGCCGAGTGGGGTTGTGTCTACCCGAGTGGGTTGGGGTCTAGCCGAGTGGGTTTGGGTCTAGCGGTGTGGGTTTGGGTGTAGCCGAGTGGGTTTGGGTCTAGCCGAATGGGTTTGGATCGAGCAGAGTGGGTTTGGGTCTAGCCAAGTGGGTTTGGGTCTAGCCGAGTGGGTAATCGTCTAGCCGAGTGGGTTTGGGTCTAGCCGAGTGGGTTTGGTTCTAGCCGAGTGGGTTTGGGTCTAGCCGAGTCCGTTTGGGTCTAGCCGAGTGGGTTTGGGACTAGCCGAGTGGGTTTGGGTCTAGCCGAGTGGGTTTGGGTCTAGCCAAGTGGGTTTCGGTCTAGCCGAGTGGGTTTGGGTCTAGCCGAGTGGGTTTGCGTCTAGCTGAGTGGGTTTGGGTCTAGCCAAGTGGGTTTGGGTGTAGCCGAGTGGGTTTGTGTCTAGCGGAGTGGTTTTGGGTGTAGCCGAGTGGGTTTGGGTGTAGCCGAGTGGGTTTGGGTCTAGCTGAGTGGGTTTGGGTCTAGCCGTGTGTGTTTTGGTCTAGCCGAGGGGGTTTGGGTCTATCCGAGTGGGTTTGGATCTAGCCAAGTGGGTTTGGGTCTAGCCGAGTGGGTTTGGTTCTTGCCAAGTGGGTTTGGGTCTAGCCGAGTGGGTTTGGGTCTAGCCGAGTGGGTTTGTGTCTAGCCGAGTGGGTTTGGGTGTAGCCGAGTGGGTTTGGGTCTAGCTGAGTGGGTTTGGGTCTAGCCGAGTGTGTTTGGGTCTAGCCGAGTGGGTTTGGGTCTAGCCGAGTGGGTTTGGGTCTAGCGTAGTGGGTTTGGTTCTAGCCGAGTTGGTTTGGGTCCAGCCGAGTGGGTTTGCGTCTAGCGGAGTGGGTTTGGGTCTAGCCGAGTGGGTTTGGGTCTAGCCGAGTGGGTTTGGGTCAAGCCGAGTGGGTTAGGATCTAGCCGAGTGGGTTTGGGTCTAGCCGAGTGGGTTTGGTTCTAGCCGAGTGGGTTTGGGTCTAGCCGAGTCCGTCTGGGTCTAGCCGAGTGGGTTTGGGACTAGCCGAGTGGGTTTGGGTCTAGCCGAGTGGGTTTGGTTTTAGCCAAGTGGGTTTGGGTCTAGCCGAGTGGGTTTGGGTGTAGCCGAGTGGGTTTGGGTGTAGCCGAGTGGGTTTGGGTCTAGCCGAGTGGGTTTGGGTCTAGCCGAGTGGCTTTGGGTCTAGCCGAGTGGGTTTGGGTCTAGCCGAGTGGGGTTGTGTCTACCCGAGTGGGTTGGGGTCTAGCCGAGTGGGTTTGGGTCTAGCGGTGTGGGTTTGGGTGTAGCCGAGTGGGTTTGGGTCTAGCCGAATGGGTTTGGATCGAGCAGAGTGGGTTTGGGTCTAGCCAAGTGGGTTTGGGTCTAGCCGAGTGGGTAATCGTCTAGCCGAGTGGGTTTGGGTCTAGCCGAGTGGGTTTGGTTCTAGCCGAGTGGGTTTGGGTCTAGCCGAGTCCGTTTGGGTCTAGCCGAGTGGGTTTGGGACTAGCCGAGTGGGTTTGGGTCTAGCCGAGTGGGTTTGGGTCTAGCCAAGTGGGTTTCGGTCTAGCCGAGTGGGTTTGGGTCTAGCCGAGTGGGTTTGCGTCTAGCTGAGTGGGTTTGGGTCTAGCCGAGTGGGTTTGGGTCTAGCCGAGTGGGTTTGGGTCAAGCCGAGTGGGTTAGGATCTAGCCGAGTGGGTTTGGGTCTAGCCGAGTGGGTTTGGTTCTAGCCGAGTGGGTTTGGGTCTAGCCGAGTCCGTCTGGGTCTAGCCGAGTGGGTTTGGGACTAGCCGAGTGGGTTTGGGTCTAGCCGAGTGGGTTTGGTTTTAGCCAAGTGGGTTTGGGTCTAGCCGAGTGGGTTTGGGTGTAGCCGAGTGGGTTTGGGTGTAGCCGAGTGGGTTTGGGCCTAGCCGAGTGGGTTTGGGTCTAGTCGAGTGGCTTTGGGTCTAGCCGAGTGGGTTTCGGTGTAGCCGAGTGGGGTTGTGTCTACCCGAGTGGGTTGGGGTCTAGCCGAGTGGGTTTGGGTCTAGCGGTGTGGGTTTGGGTGTAGCCGAGTGGGTTTGGGTCTAGCCGAATGGGTTTGGATCGAGCAGAGTGGGTTTGGGTCTAGCCAAGTGGGTTTGGGTCTAGCCGAGTGGGTAATCGTCTAGCCGATTGGGTTTGGGTCTAGCCGAGTGGGTTTGGTTCTAGCCGAGTGGGTTTGGGTCTAGCCGAGTCCGTTTGGGTCTAGCCGAGTGGGTTTGGGACTAGCCGAGTGGGTTTGGGTCTAGCCGAGTGGGTTTGGGTCTAGCCAAGTGGGTTTCGGTCTAGCCGAGTGTGTTTGGGTCTAGCCGAGTGGGTTTGCGTCTAGCTGAGTGGGTTTGGGTCTAGCCAAGTGGGTTTGGGTGTAGCCGAGTGGGTTTGTGTCTAGCGGAGTGGTTTTGGGTGTAGCCGAGTGGGTTTGGGTGTAGCCGAGTGGGTTTGGGTCTAGCCGAGTGGGTTTGGGTCTAGCCGTGTGTGTTTTGGTCTAGCCGAGGGGGTTTGGGTCTATCCGAGTGGGTTTGGATCTAGCCGAGTGGGTTTGGGTCTAGCCGAGTGGCTTTGGGTCTAGCCGAGTGGGTTTCGGTCTAGCCGAGTGGGGTTGTGTCTACCCGAGTGGGTTGGGGTCTAGCCGAGTGGGTTTGGGTCTAGCGGTGTGGGTTTGGGTGTAGCCGAGTGGGTTTGGGTCTAGCCGAATGGGTTTGGATCGAGCAGAGTGGTTTTGGGTCTAGCCAAGTGGGTTTGGGTCTAGCCGAGTGGGTAATCGTCTAGCCGAGTGGGTTTGGGTCTAGCCGAGTGGGTTTGGTTCTAGCCGAGTGGGTTTGGGTCTAGCCGAGTCCGTTTGGGTCTAGCCGAGTGGGTTTGGGACTAGCCGAGTGGGTTTGGGTCTAGCCGAGTGGGTTTGGGTCTAGCCAAGTGGGTTTCGGTCTAGCCGAGTGGGTTTGGGTCTAGCCGAGTGGGTTTGCGTCTAGCTGAGTGGGTTTGGGTCTAGCCAAGTGGGTTTGGGAGTAGCCGAGTGGGTTTGTGTCTAGCGGAGTGGTTTTGGGTGTAGCCGAGTGGGTTTGGGTGTAGCCGAGTGGGTTTGGGTCTAGCCGAGTGGGTTTGGGTCTAGCCGTGTGTGTTTTGGTCTAGCCGAGGGGGTTTGGGTCTATCCGAGTGGGTTTGGATCTAGCGGAGTGGGTTTGGGTCTAGCCGAGTGGGTTTGGGTCTAGCCGAGTGGGTTTGGGTCAAGCCGAGTGGGTTAGGATCTAGCCGAGTGGGTTTGGGTCTAGCCGAGTGGGTTTGGTTCTAGCCGAGTGGGTTTGGGTCTAGCCGAGTGGGTTTGGGTCTAGGAGAGTGGGTTTGGGTCTAGCGGAGTGGGTTTGGGTCTAGCCGAGTGGGTTTGGGTCTAGCCGAGTGGGTTTGGGTCTAGCCGAGTGGGTTTGGGTGTAGCCGAGTGGGTTTGGGTCTAGCCGAGTGGGTTTGGGTCTAGCCGAGTGGCTTTGGGTCTAGCCGAGTGGCTTTGGGTCTAGCCGAGTGGGTTTGGGTCTAGCCGAGTGGGTTTGGGTCTACCCGAGTGGGTTGGGGTCTAGCCGAGTGGGTTTGGGTCCAGCCGAGTGGGTTTGCGTCTAGCGGAGTGGGTTTGGGTCTAGCCGAGTGGGTTTGGGTCTAGCCGAGTGGGTTTGGGTCAAGCCGAGTGAGTTAGGATCTAGCCGAGTGGGTTTGGGTCTAGCCGAGTGGGTTTGGTTCTAGCCGAGTGGGTTTGGGTCTAACCGAGTCCGTCTGGGTCTAGCCGAGTGGGTTTGGGACTAGCCGAGTGGGTTTGGGTCTAGCCGAGTGGGTTTGGTTCTAGCCAAGTGGGTTTGGGTCTAGCCGAGTGGGTTTGGGTCTAGCCGAGTGGGTTTGGGTGTAGCCGAGTGGGTTTGGGTCTAGCCGAGTGGGTTTTGGTCCAGCCGATTGGGTTTGGGTCTAGCCGAGTGTGTTTGGGTCTATCGGTGTGGGTATGGGTGTAGCCGAGTGGGTTTGGGTCTAGCCGAGTGGGTTTGGGTTGAGCCGAGTGGGTTTGGTTCTAGCCGCGTGGGTTTGGGTCTAGCCGAGTGGGTAATCATCTAGCCGAGTCGGTTTTGGGCTAGCCGAGTGGGTTTGGGTCTTGCCGAGTGGGTTTGGGTCTAGCCGAGTGGGTTTGGGTCTAGCCGAGTGGGTTTGGGTCTAGCGGAGTGGGTTTGGGTGTAGCCGAGTGGGTTTGGGTCTAGCCGAGTGCGTTTGGGTCTAGCCGAATCGGTTTCGGTCTATCCGAGAGGGTTTGTGTCTAGCCGAGTGGGTTTGGGTCTAGCCGAGTGGGTTTGGGTCTAGCTGAGTGGGTTTGGGTCTAGCCGAGTGGGTTTGGGTCTATCCGAGTGGGTTTGGGTCTAGCCGAATCGGTTTCGGTCTATCCGAGAGGGTTTGTGTCTAGCCGAGTGGGTTTGGGTCTAGCCGAGTGGGTTTGGGTCTAGCCGAGTGGGTTTGGGTCTAGCGGAGTGGGTTTGGGTGTAGCCGAGTGGGTTTGTGTCTAGCCAAGTGGGTTTGGGTCTAGCCGAGTGGGTTTGGGTTTAGCCGAGTGGGTTTGGGTCTAGCCGAGTGGGTTTGAGTCTAGCCGAGTGGGTTTGGGTCTAGCCGGGTGGGTTTGGGTCTAGACGAGAGGGTTTGGGTCTAGCCGAGTGGGTTGGGGTCTAGCCGAGTGGGTTTGTGTCAAGCGGTGTGGGTTTGGGTGTAGCCGAGTGGGTTTGTGTCTTGCCGAGTGGGTTTGGGTCTATGCGAGTGGGTTTGTGTCTTGCCGAGTGGGTTTGGGTCTAGCGGAGTGGGTTTGGGTCTAGCGGAGTGGGTTTGGGTCTAGCCGAGTGGGTTTGGGTCTTGCCGAGTGGGTTTGGGTCTAGCCGAGTGGGTTTGGGTCTAGTCGAGTCCGTTTGGGTCTAGCCGAGTGGGTTTGGGACTAGCCGAGTGGGGTTGGGTCTAGCCGAGTGGGTTTGGTTCTAGCCAAGTGGGTTTGGGTCTAGCCGAGTGGGTTTGGGTCTAGCCGAGTGGGTTTGGGTCTAGCCGAGTGGGTTTGGGTCTAGCCGAGTGGGTTTGGTTCTAGCCGAGTGGGTTTGTGTCTAGCCAAGTGGGTTTGGGTGTAGCCGAGTGGGTTTGGGTCTGTCCGAGTGGGTTTGGGTCTGGCCGAGTGGGTTTGGGTCTAGCCGAGTGGATTTGGGTCTAGCCGAGTGGGTTTGGGTCTAGACGAGTGGGTTTGGGTGTAGCCGAGTGGGTTTGGGTCTAGCCGAGTGGGTTTGGGTCTAGCCGTGTGTGTTTTGGTCTAGCCGAGGGGGTTTGGGTCTATCCGAGTGGGTTTGGATCTAGCGGAGTGGGTTTGGGTCTAGCCGAGTGGGTTTGGGTCTAGCCGAGTGGGTTTGGGTCAAGCCGAGTGGGTTAGGATCTAGCCGAGTGGGTTTGGGTCTAGCCGAGTGGGTTTGGTTCTAGCCGAGTGGGTTTGGGTCTAGCCGAGTGGGTTTGGGTCTAGGAGAGTGGGTTTGGGTCTAGCGGAGTGGGTTTGGGTCTAGCCGAGTGGGTTTGGGTCTAGCCGAGTGGGTTTGGGTCTAGCCGAGTGGGTTTGGGTGTAGCCGAGTGGGTTTGGGTCTAGCCGAGTGGGTTTGGGTCTAGCCGAGTGGCTTTGGGTCTAGCCGAGTGGCTTTGGGTCTAGCCGAGTGGGTTTGGGTCTAGCCGAGTGGGTTTGGGTCTACCCGAGTGGGTTGGGGTCTAGCCGAGTGGGTTTGGGTCCAGCCGAGTGGGTTTGCGTCTAGCGGAGTGGGTTTGGGTCTAGCCGAGTGGGTTTGGGTCTAGCCGAGTGGGTTTGGGTCAAGCCGAGTGGGTTAGGATCTAGCCGAGTGGGTTTGGGTCTAGCCGAGTGGGTTTGGTTCTAGCCGAGTGGGTTTGGATCTAGCCGAGTCCGTCTGGGTCTAGCCGAGTGGGTTTGGGACTAGCCGAGTGGGTTTGGGTCTAGCCGAGTGGGTTTGGTTCTAGCCAAGTGGGTTTGGGTCTAGCCGAGTGGGTTTGGGTCTAGCCGAGTGGGTTTGGGTGTAGCCGAGTGGGTTTGGGTCTAGCCGAGTGGGTTTCGGTCCAGCCGAGTGGGTTTGGGTCTAGCCGAGTGTGTTTGGGTCTATCGGTGTGGGTATGGGTGTAGCCGAGTGGGTTTGGGTCTAGCCGAGTGGGTTTGGGTTGAGCCGAGTGGGTTTGGTTCTAGCCGCGTGGGTTTGGGTCTAGCCGAGTGGGTAATCATCTAGCCGAGTCGGTTTTGGGCTAGCCGAGTGGGTTTGGGTCTTGCCGAGTGGGTTTGGGTCTAGCCGAGTGGGTTTGGGTCTAGCCGAGTGGGTTTGGGTCTAGCGGAGTGGGTTTGGGTGTAGCCGAGTGGGTTTGGGTCTAGCCGAGTGCGTTTGGGTCTAGCCGAATCGGTTTCGGTCTATCCGAGAGGGTTTGTGTCTAGCCGAGTGGGTTTGGGTCTAGCCGAGTGGGTTTGGGTCTAGCTGAGTGGGTTTGGGTCTAGCCGAGTGGGTTTGGGTCTATCCGAGTGGGTTTGGGTCTAGCCGAATCGGTTTCGGTCTATCCGAGAGGGTTTGTGTCTAGCCGAGTGGGTTTGGGTCTAGCCGAGTGGGTTTGGGTCTAGCCGAGTGGGTTTGGGTCTAGCGGAGTGGGTTTGGGTGTAGCCGAGTGGGTTTGTGTCTAGCCAAGTGGGTTTGGGTCTAGCCGAGTGGGTTTGGGTTTAGCCGAGTGGGTTTGGGTCTAGCCGAGTGGGTTTGAGTCTAGCCGAGTGGGTTTGGGTCTAGCCGGGTGGGTTTGGGTCTAGACGAGAGGGTTTGGGTCTAGCCGAGTGGGTTGGGGTCTAGCCGAGTGGGTTTGTGTCAAGCGGTGTGGGTTTGGGTGTAGCCGAGTGGGTTTGTGTCTTGCCGAGTGGGTTTGGGTCTATGCGAGTGGGTTTGTGTCTTGCCGAGTGGGTTTGGGTCTAGCGGAGTGGGTTTGGGTCTAGCGGAGTGGGTTTGGGTCTAGCCGAGTGGGTTTGGGTCTTGCCGAGTGGGTTTGGGTCTAGCCGAGTGGGTTTGGGTCTAGTCGAGTCCGTTTGGGTCTAGCCGAGTGGGTTTGGGACTAGCCGAGTGGGGTTGGGTCTAGCCGAGTGGGTTTGGTTCTAGCCAAGTGGGTTTGGGTCTAGCCGAGTGGGTTTGGGTCTAGCCGAGTGGGTTTGGGTCTAGCCGAGTGGGTTTGGGTCTAGCCGAGTGGGTTTGGTTCTAGCCGAGTGGGTTTGTGTCTAGCCAAGTGGGTTTGGGTGTAGCCGAGTGGGTTTGGGTCTGTCCGAGTGGGTTTGGGTCTGGCCGAGTGGGTTTGGGTCTAGCCGAGTGGATTTGGGTCTAGCCGAGTGGGTTTGGGTCTAGACGAGTGGGTTTGGGTCTAGCCGAGTGGGTTGGGGTCTAGCCGAGTGGGTTTGGGTCTAGCCGAGTGGGTTTGGGTGTAGCCGAGGGGGTTTGTGTCTAGCCAAGTGGGTTTGGGTCTAGCCGAGTGGGTTTGGGTGTAGCCGAGTTGGTTTGGGTCTAGCCGAGTGGGTTTGGGTCTAGCCGAGTGGGTTTGGGTCTAGCCGAGTTGGTTTGGGTCGAGCCGAGTGGGTTTGGGTCTAGCCGAGTGGGTTTGGGTCTAGCCGAGTGGGTTTGGGTCTAGCCGAGTGGGTTTGGGTCTAGCCGAGTGGGTTTGGGTCTAGCCGAGTGGGTTTGGGTCGAACCGAGTGGCTTTGGGTCTAGCCGAGTGGGTTTGGGTCTAGCCCAGTGGGTTTGGGTCTTGCCGAGTGGGTTTGGGTCTAGCCGAGTGGGTTTGGGTCTAGCGGACTGGGTTTGGGTCTAGCCGAGTGGGTTTGGGTCTTGTCGAGTGGGTTTGGGTCTAGCCGAGTGGGTTTGGGTCTAGTCGAGTCCGTTTGGGTCTAGCCGAGTGGGTTTGGGACTAGCCTAGCCGAGTGGGTTTGGGTCTAGCCGAGTGGGTTTGGGTCTAGCCGAGTGGGTTTGGTTCTAGCCGAGTGGGTTTGGGTCTAGCCGAGTCCGTTTGGGTCTAGCCGAGTGGGTTTGGGACTAGCCGAGTGGGTTTGGGTCTAGCCGAGTGGGTTTGGTTCTAGCCAAGTGGGTTTGAGTCTAGCCAAGTGGGTTTGGGTCTAGCCGAGTGGGTTTGGGTCTAGCTGAGTGGGTTTGGGTCTAGCCGAGTGGGTTTGGGTGTAGCCGAGTGGGTTTGTGTCTAGCAGAGTGGTTTTGGGTGTAGCCGAGTGGGTTTGGGTGTAGCCGAGTGGGTTTGGGTCTAGCCGAGTGGGTTTGGGTCTAGCCGTGTGTGTTTGGGTCTAGCCGAGTGGGTTTGGGTCTAGCCGAGTGGGTTTGGGTCTAGCCGAGTGGGTTTGGGTGTAGCCGAGTGGGTTTGGGTGTAGCCGAGTGGGTTTGGGTCTAGCCGTGTGTGTTTGGGTCTAGCCGAGTGCGTTTGGGTCTAGCCGAGTGGGTTTGGATCTAGCCGAGTGGGTTTGGGTCTAGCCGAGTGGTTTTGGTTCTAGCCGAGTGGGTTTGGGTCTAGCCGAGTGGGTTTGGGTCTAGCCGAGTGGGTTTGGGTCTAGCCGAGTGGGTTTGGGTCTAGCCGAGTGGGTTTGGGTGTAGCCGAGTGGGTTTGGGTCTAGCCGAATGGGGTTGGGTCTAGCCGAGTGGCTTTGGGTCTAGCCGAGTGGGTTTGGGTCTAGCCGAGTGGGTTTGGGTCTAGCCGAGTGGGTTGGGGTCTAGCCGAGTGGGTTTGGGTCTAGCCGAGTGTGTTTGGGTGTAGCCGAGTGGGTTTGTGTCTAGCCAAGTGGGTTTGGGTCTAGCCGAGTGGGTTTGGGTGTAGCCGAGTGGGTTTGGGTCTAGCCGAGTGGGTTTGGGTCTAGCCGAGTGGGTTTGGGTCTACCCGAGTGGGTTGGGGTCTAGCCGTGTGGGTTTGTGTCTAGCCGAGTGAGTTTGGGTGTAGCCGAGTGGGTTTGGGTCTAGCGGAGTGGGTTTGGGTCTAGCCGAGTGGGTTTGGGTCTAGCCGAGTGGGTTTGTGTCTAGCCGAGTGGGTTTGGGTCTAGCGGAGTGGGTTTGGATCTAGCGGAGTGGGTTTCGGTCGAGCCGAGTGGGTTTGGGTCTAGCCGAGTGGGTTTGGGTCTAGCCGTGTGGGTTTGGGTCTAGCCGAGTGGGTTTGGGTATAGCCGAGTGGGTTTGGGTCTAGCCGAGTGGGTTTGGGTCTAGCCGAGTGGGTTTGGGTCTAGCGGTGTGGGTTTGGGTCTAGCCGATTGGGTTTGGCTCTAGCCGAGTGGGTTTGGGTCTAGCCGAGTGGGTTTGGGACTAGCCGAGTGGGTTTGGGTTTAGCGGAGTGGGTTTGGGTCTAGCCGAGTGGGTTTGGATCTAGCCGAGTGGGTTTGGTTCTAGCCGAGTGGGTTTGGGACTAGCCGTGTGGGTTTGGGTCGAGCCGAGTGGGTTTGGGTGTATCCGAGTGGGTTTGGGTCTAGCCGAGTGGGTTTGGGTCTAGCCGAGTGGGTTTGGGTCCAGCCGAGTGGGTTTGGGTCTAGCCGAGTGGGTTTGGGCCTAGCGGTGTGGGTTTGGGTGTAGCCGAGTGTGTTTGGGTCTAGCCAAATGGGTTTGGATCGAGCAGAGTGGGTTTGGGTCTAGCCGATTGGGTTTGGCTCTAGCCGAGTGGGTTTGGGTCTAGCCGAGTGGGTTGGGGTCTAGCCGAGTGGGTTTGGGTCTAGCCGAGTGGGTTTGGGTGTAGCCGAGGGGGTTTGTGTCTAGCCAAGTGGGTTTGGGTCTAGCCGAGTGGGTTTGGGTGTAGCCGAGTTGGTTTGGGTCTAGCCGAGTGGGTTTGGGTCTAGCCGAGTGGGTTTGGGTCTAGCCGAGTTGGTTTGGGTTGAGCCGAGTGGGTTTGGGTCTAGCCGAGTGGGTTTGGGTCTAGCCGAGTGGGTTTGGGTCTAGCCGAGTGGGTTTGGGTCTAGCCGAGTGGGTTTGGGTCTAGCCGAGTGGGTTTGGGTCGAACCGAGTGGCTTTGGGTCTAGCCGAGTGGGTTTGGGTCTAGCCCAGTGGGTTTGGGTCTTGCCGAGTGGGTTTGGGTCTAGCCGAGTGGGTTTGGGTCTAGCGGACTGGGTTTGGGTCTAGCCGAGTGGGTTTGGGTCTTGTCGAGTGGGTTTGGGTCTAGCCGAGTGGGTTTGGGTCTAGTCGAGTCCGTTTGGGTCTAGCCGAGTGGGTTTGGGACTAGCCTAGCCGAGTGGGTTTGGGTCTAGCCGAGTGGGTTTGGGTCTAGCCGAGTGGGTTTGGTTCTAGCCGAGTGGGTTTGGGTCTAGCCGAGTCCGTTTGGGTCTAGCCGAGTGGGTTTGGGACTAGCCGAGTGGGTTTGGGTCTAGCCGAGTGGGTTTGGTTCTAGCCAAGTGGGTTTGAGTCTAGCCAAGTGGGTTTGGGTCTAGCCGAGTGGGTTTGGGTCTAGCTGAGTGGGTTTGGGTCTAGCCGAGTGGGTTTGGGTGTAGCCGAGTGGGTTTGTGTCTAGCAGAGTGGTTTTGGGTGTAGCCGAGTGGGTTTGGGTGTAGCCGAGTGGGTTTGGGTCTAGCCGAGTGGGTTTGGGTCTAGCCGTGTGTGTTTGGGTCTAGCCGAGTGGGTTTGGGTCTAGCCGAGTGGGTTTGGGTCTAGCCGAGTGGGTTTGGGTGTAGCCGAGTGGGTTTGGGTGTAGCCGAGTGGGTTTGGGTCTAGCCGTGTGTGTTTGGGTCTAGCCGAGTGCGTTTGGGTCTAGCCGAGTGGGTTTGGATCTAGCCGAGTGGGTTTGGGTCTAGCCGAGTGGTTTTGGTTCTAGCCGAGTGGGTTTGGGTCTAGCCGAGTGGGTTTGGGTCTAGCCGAGTGGGTTTGGGTCTAGCCGAGTGGGTTTGGGTCTAGCCGAGTGGGTTTGGGTGTAGCCGAGTGGGTTTGGGTCTAGCCGAATGGGGTTGGGTCTAGCCGAGTGGCTTTGGGTCTAGCCGAGTGGGTTTGGGTCTAGCCGAGTGGGTTTGGGTCTAGCCGAGTGGGTTGGGGTCTAGCCGAGTGGGTTTGGGTCTAGCCGAGTGTGTTTGGGTGTAGCCGAGTGGGTTTGTGTCTAGCCAAGTGGGTTTGGGTCTAGCCGAGTGGGTTTGGGTGTAGCCGAGTGGGTTTGGGTCTAGCCGAGTGGGTTTGGGTCTAGCCGAGTGGGTTTGGGTCTACCCGAGTGGGTTGGGGTCTAGCCGTGTGGGTTTGTGTCTAGCCGAGTGAGTTTGGGTGTAGCCGAGTGGGTTTGGGTCTAGCGGAGTGGGTTTGGGTCTAGCCGAGTGGGTTTGGGTCTAGCCGAGTGGGTTTGTGTCTAGCCGAGTGGGTTTGGGTCTAGCGGAGTGGGTTTGGATCTAGCGGAGTGGGTTTCGGTCGAGCCGAGTGGGTTTGGGTCTAGCCGAGTGGGTTTGGGTCTAGCCGTGTGGGTTTGGGTCTAGCCGAGTGGGTTTGGGTATAGCCGAGTGGGTTTGGGTCTAGCCGAGTGGGTTTGGGTCTAGCCGAGTGGGTTTCGGTCTAGCGGTGTGGGTTTGGGTCTAGCCGATTGGGTTTGGCTCTAGCCGAGTGGGTTTGGGTCTAGCCGAGTGGGTTTGGGACTAGCCGAGTGGGTTTGGGTTTAGCGGAGTGGGTTTGGGTCTAGCCGAGTGGGTTTGGATCTAGCCGAGTGGGTTTGGTTCTAGCCGAGTGGGTTTGGGACTAGCCGTGTGGGTTTGGGTCGAGCCGAGTGGGTTTGGGTCTAGCCGAGTGGGTTTGGGTCTAGCCGAGTGGGTTTGGGTCTAGCCGAGTGGGTTTGGGTCCAGCCGAGTGGGTTTGGGTCTAGCCGAGTGGGTTTGGGCCTAGCGGTGTGGGTTTGGGTGTAGCCGAGTGTGTTTGGGTCTAGCCAAATGGGTTTGGATCGAGCAGAGTGGGTTTGGGTCTTGCCGAGTGGGTTTGTGTCTAGCCGAGTGCGTAATCGTCTAGCCGAGTGGGTTTGGGTCTAGCCGAGTGGGTTTGGGTCTTGCCGAGTGGGTTTGGGTCTAGCCGAGTGGGTTTGGGTCCAGCCGAGTGGGTTTGGGTCTAGCCGAGTGGGTTTGGGCCTAGCGGTGTGGGTTTGGGTGTAGCCGAGTGGGTTTGGGTCTAGCCAAATGGGTTTGGATCGAGCAGAGTGGGTTTGGGTCTTGCCGAGTGGGTTTGGGTCTAGCCGAGTGCGTAATCGTCTAGCCGAGTGGGTTTGGGTCTAGCCGAGTGGGTTTGGGTCTTGCCGAGTGGGTTTGGGTCTAGCCGAGTGGGTTTGGGTCTAGCCGAATGGGTTTTGGTCTACCGAGTGGGTTTGGGTCCAGCCGAGTGGGTTTGCGTCTCGCTGAGTGGGTTTGGGTCTAGCGGAGTGGGGTTGGTTCTAGCCGAGTCCGTTTGGGTCTAGCCGAGTGGGTTTGGGACTAGCCGAGTGGGTTTGGGTCAAGCCGAGTAGGTTTGGGTCTAGCCGAGTGGGTTTGGGTCTAGCTGAGTGGGTTTGTGTCTAGCCGAGTGGGTTTGGGTGTAGCCGAGTGGGTTTGTGTCTAGCAGAGTGGTTTTGGGTGTAGCCGAGTGGGTTTGGGTGTAGCCGAGTGGGTTTGGGTCTAGCCGAGTGGGTTTGTGTCTAGCCGAGTGGGTTTGGGTGTAGCCGAGTGGGTTTGTGTCTAGCAGAGTGGTTTTGGGTGTAGCCGAGTGGGTTTGGGTGTAGCCGAGTGGGTTTGGGTCTAGCCGAGTGGGTTTGGGTCTAGCCGTGTGTGTTTGGGTCTAGCCGAGTGGGTTTGGGTCTAGCCGAGTGGGTTTGTATCTAGCCAAGTGGGTTTGGGTCTAGCCGAGTGGGTTTGGTTCTAGCCAAGTGGGTTTGGGTCTAGCCGAGTGGGTTTGGGTTTAGCCGAGTGGGTTTGGTTCTAGCCGAGTGGGTTTGGGTGTAGCCGAGTGGGTTTGGGTCTAGCCGAGTGGGTTTGCGTCTAGCAGAGTGGGTTTGGGTCTAGCCGAGTGGGTTTGCGTCTAGCAGAGTGGGTTTGGGTCTAGCCGAGTGGGTTTGGGTCTAGCCGAGTGGGTTTTGGTCTAGCGGGGCGAGTGGGTTTGGGTCCAGCCGAGTGGGTTTGGTTCTAGCCGAGTGGGTTTGGGTTTAGTGGAGTGGATTTGGGTCTAGCCGAGTGGGTTTGGGTCCAGCCGAGTGGGTTTGGGTCTAGCCGAGTGGGTTTGGGTTTAGTGGAGTGGGTTTGGGTCTAGCCGAGTGGGTTTGGGTCTAGCCAAGTGGGTTTGGGACCAGCCGAGTGGGTTTGGGTCTATCCGAGTGGGTTTGGGTCTAGCGGTGTGGGTTTGGGTGTAGCCGAGTGGGTTTGGGTCTAGCCGAATGGGTTTGGATCGAGCAGAGTGGGTTTGGGTCTAGCCGAGTGGGTTTGGGTCTAGCCGAGTGGGTAATCGTCTAGCCGAGTGGGTTTGGGTCTAGCCGAGTGGGTTTGGGTCTTGCCGAGTGGGTTTGGGTCTAGCCGAGTGGGTTTGGGTCTAGCCGAATGGGTTTTGGTCTAGCCGAGTGGGTTTGGGTCTAGCCGAGTGGGTTAGCGTCTAGCTGAGTGGGTTTGCGTCTAGCGGAGTGGGTTTGGGTCTAGCGGAGTGGGTTTGGGTCTAGCGGAGTGGGTTTGGGTCTAGCCGAGTGGGTTTGGGTCTAGCCGAGTGGGTTTGGGTCTAGCCGAGTGGGTTTGGGTCTAGCCGAGTGGGTTTGGGTCTAGCCGAGTGGGTTTGGTTCTAGCCGAGTGGGTTTGGGTCTAGCCGAGTGGGTTTGGGTCTAGCCGAGTGGGTTTGGGTCTAGCCGAGTGGGTTTGGGTCTAGCCGAGTGGGTTTGTGTCTAGCCGAGTGGGTTTGGGTGTAGCCGAGAGGGGTTTGGGTCGAGCCGAATGGGTTTAGGTCTAGCCGAGTGGGTTTGGGTCTAGCCGAGTGGGTTTGGGTCTAGCCGAGTGGGTTTGGGTCTAGCCGAGTGGGTTTGGGCCTAGCGGTGTGGGTTTGGGTGTAGCCGAGTGGGTTTGGTTCTAGCCGAGTGGGGTTGGGTCTAGCCGAGTCCGTTTGGGTCTAGCCGAGTGGGTTTGGGACTAGCCGAGTGGGTTTGGGTCTAGCCGAGTGGGTTTGGTTCTAGCCAAGTGGGTTTGAGTCTAGCCGAGTGGGTTTGGGTCTAGCCGAGTGGGTTTGGGTCTAGCCGAGTGGGTTTGGATCTAGCCAAGTGGGTTTGGGTCTAGCCGAGTGGGTTTGGTTCTAGCCAAGTGGGTTTGTTCTAGCAGAGTGGGTTTGGGTCTAGCCGAGTGGGTTTGGTTCTAGCCGAGTGGGTTTGGGTGTAGCCGAGTGGGTTTGGGTCTAGCCGAGTGGGTTTGGGTCTAGCCGAGTGGGTTTGGGTCTAGCCGAGTGGGGTTGGGTCTAGCCGAGTGGGTTTGGGTCCAGCCGAGTGGGTTTGGGTCTAGCCGAGTGGGTTTGGGCCTAGCGGTGTGGGTTTGGGTGTAGCCGAGTGGGTTTGGGTCTAGCCAAATGGGTTTGGATCGAGCAGAGTGGGTTTGGGTCTTGCCGAGTGGGTTTGGGTCTAGCCGAGTGCGTAATCGTCTAGCCGAGTGGGTTTGGGTCTAGCCGAGTGGTTTTGGGTCTTGCCGAGTGGGTTTGGGTCTAGCCGAGTGGGTTTGGGTCTAGCCGAATGGGTTTTGGTCTACCGAGTGGGTTTGGGTCCAGCCGAGTGGGTTTGCGTCTCGCTGAGTGGGTTTGGGTCTAGCGGAGTGGGTTTGGGTCTAGCGGAGTGGGTTTGGGTCTAGCCGAGAGGGTTTGGGTTTAGCCGAGTGGGTTTGGGTCTAGCCGAGTGGGTTTGGGTCTAGCCGAGTGGGTTTGGCCTAGCGGTGTGGGTTTTGGGTGTAGCCGAGTGGGTTTGGTTCTAGCCGAGTGGGGTTGGTTCTAGCCGAGTCCGTTTGGGTCTAGCCGAGTGGGTTTGGGACTAGCCGAGTGGGTTTGGGTCTAGCCGAGTGGGTTTGGTTCTAGCCAAGTGGGTTTGAGTCTAGCCGAGTGGGTTTGGGTCTAGCCGAGAGGGTTTGGGTCAAGCTGAGTGGGTTTGGGTCTAGCCGAGTGGGTTTGGGTGTAGCCGAGTGGGTTTGGGTCTAGCCGAGTGGGTTTGGGTCTAGCCGTGTGTGTTTGGGTCTAGCCGAGTGGGTTTGGGTCTAGCCGAGTGGGTTTGGATCTAGCCAAGTGGGTTTGGGTCTAGCTGAGTGGGTTTGGTTCTAGCCAAGTGGGTTTGGGTCTAGCCGAGTGGGTTTGGGTTTAGCCGAGTGGGTTTGGTTCTAGCCGAGTGGGTTTGGGTGTAGCCGAGTGGGTTTGGGTCTAGCCGAGTGGGTTTGCGTCTAGCAGAGTGGGTTTGGGTCTAGCCGAGTGGGTTTGCGTCTAGCAGAGTGGGTTTGGGTCTAGCCGAGTGGGTTTGGGTCTAGCCGAGTGGGTTTTGGTCTAGCGGGGCGAGTGGGTTTGGGTCCAGCCGAGTGGGTTTGGTTCTAGCCGAGTGGGTTTGGGTTTAGTGGAGTGGGTTTGGGTCTAGCCGAGTGGGTTTGGGTCCAGCCGAGTGGGTTTGGGTCTAGCCGAGTGGGTTTGGGTTTAGCGGAGTTGGTTTGGGTCTAGCCGAGTGGGTTTGGGTCTAGCCAAGTGGGTTTGGGTCCAGCCGAGTGGGTTTGGGTCTATCCGAGTGGGTTTGGGTCTAGCGGTGTGGGTTTGGGTGTAGCCGAGTGGGTTTGGGTCTAGCCGAATGGGTTTGGATCGAGCAGAGTGGGTTTGGGTCTAGCCGAGTGGGTTTGGGTCTAGCCGAGTGGGTAATCGTCTAGCCGAGTGGGTTTGGGTCTAGCCGAGTGGGTTTGGGTCTTGCCGAGTGGGTTTGGGTCTAGCCGAGTGGGTTTGGGTCTAGCCGAGTGGGTTTGGGTCTAGCCGAGTGGGTTTGGGTCTAGCCGAGTGGGTTTGGTTCTAGCCGAGTGGGTTTGGGTCTAGCCGAGTCCGTTTGGGTCTAGCAGAGTGGTTTTGGGTGTAGCCGAGTGGGTTTGGGTGTAGCCTAGTGGGTTTGGGTCTAGCCGAGTGGGTTTGTGTCTAGCCGTGTGTGTTTGGGTCTATCCGAGTGGGTTTGGGTCTAGCCGAGTGGGTTTGGATCTAGCCAAGTGGGTTTGGGTCTAGCCGAGTGGGTTTGGTTCTAGCCAAGTGGGTTTGTTCTAGCAGAGTGGGTTTGGGTCTAGCCGAGTGGGTTTGGTTCTAGCCGAGTGGGTTTGGGTGTAGCCGAGTGGGTTTGGGTCTAGCCGAGTGGGTTTGGGTCTAGCCGAGTGGGTTTGGGTCTAGCCGAGTGGGTTTGGGTCTAGCCGAGTGGGTTTGGGTCCAGCCGAGTGGGTTTGGGTCTAGCCGAGTGGGTTTGGGCCTAGCGGTGTGGGTTTGGGTGTAGCCGAGTGGGTTTGGGTCTAGCCAAATGGGTTTGGATCGAGCAGAGTGGGTTTGGGTCTTGCCGAGTGGGTTTGGGTCTAGCCGAGTGCGTAATCGTCTAGCCGAGTGGGTTTGGGTCTAGCCGAGTGGTTTTGGGTCTTGCCGAGTGGGTTTGGGTCTAGCCGAGTGGTTTTGGGTCTAGCCGAATGGGTTTTGGTCTACCGAGTGGGTTTGGGTCCAGCCGAGTGGGTTTGCGTCTCGCTGAGTGGGTTTGGGTCTAGCGGAGTGGGTTTGGGTCTAGCGGAGTGGGTTTGGGTCTAGCCGAGAGGGTTTGGGTTTAGCCGAGTGGGTTTGGGTCTAGCCGAGTGGGTTTGGGTCTAGCCGAGTGGGTTTGGCCTAGCGGTGTGGGTTTGGGTGTAGCCGAGTGGGTTTGGTTCTAGCCGAGTGGGGTTGGTTCTAGCCGAGTCCGTTTGGGTCTAGCCGAGTGGGTTTGGGACTAGCCGAGTGGGTTTGGGTCTAGCCGAGTGGGTTTGGTTCTAGCCAAGTGGGTTTGAGTCTAGCCGAGTGGGTTTGGGTCTAGCCGAGTGGGTTTGGGTCAAGCTGAGTGGGTTTGGGTCTAGCCGAGTGGGTTTGGGTGTAGCCGAGTGGGTTTGTGTCTAGCAGAGTGGTTTTGGGTGTAGCCGAGTGGGTTTGGGTGTAGCCGAGTGGGTTTGGGTCTAGCCGAGTGGGTTTGGGTCTAGCCGTGTGTGTTTGGGTCTAGCCGAGTGGGTTTGGGTCTAGCCGAGTGGGTTTGGATCTAGCCAAGTGGGTTTGGGTCTAGCCGAGTGGGTTTGGTTCTAGCCAAGTGGGTTTGGGTCTAGCCGAGTGGGTTTGGGTTTAGCCGAGTGGGTTTGGTTCTAGCCGAGTGGGTTTGGGTGTAGCCGAGTGGGTTTGGGTCTAGCCGAGTGGGTTTGCGTCTAGCAGGGTGGGTTTGGGTCTAGCCGAGTGGGTTTGGGTCTAGCCGAGTGGGTTTTGGTCTAGCGGGGCGAGTGGGTTTGGGTCCAGCCGAGTGGGTTTGTGTCTAGCCGAGTAGGTTTGGGTTTAGTGGAGTGGGTTTGGGTCTAGCCGAGTGGGTTTGGGTCTAGCCGAGTGGGTTTGGGTCTAGCCAAGTGGGTTTGGGTCCAGCCGAGTGGGTTTGGGTCTATCCGAGTGGGTTTGGGTCTAGCGGTGTGGGTTTGGGTGTAGCTGAGTGGGTTTGGGTCTAGCCGAATGGGTTTGGATCGAGCAGAATGGGTTTGGGTCTAGCCGAGTGGGTTTGGGTCTAGCCGAATGGGTAATCGTCTAGCCGAGTGGGTTTGGGTCTAGCCGAGTGGGTTTGGGTCTTGCCGAGTGGGTTTGGGTCTAGCCGAGTGGGTTTGGGTCTAGCCGAATGGGTTTTGGTCTAGCCGAGTGGGTTTGGGTCTAGGCGAGTGGTTTAGCGTCTAGCTGAGTGGGTTTGGGTCTAGCGGAGTGGGTTTGGGTCTAGCGGAGTGTGTTTGGGTCTAGCGGAGTGGGTTTGGGTCTAGCCGAGTGGGTTTGGGTCTAGCCGAGTGGGTTTGGGTCTAGCCGAGTGGGTTTGGGTCTAGCCGAGTGGGTTTGGGTCTAGCCGAGTGGGTTTGGTTCTAGCCGAGTGGGTTTGGGTCTAGCCGAGTCCGTTTGGGTCTAGCCGAGTGGGTTTGGGTCTAGCCGAGTGGGTTCGGGTCTAGCCGAGTGGGTTTGTGTCTAGCCGAGTGGGTTTGGGTGTAGCCGAGAGGGGTTTGGGTCGAGCCGAATGGGTTTAGGTCTGGCCGAGTGTGTTTGGGTCTAGCCGAGTGGGTTTGGGTCTAGCCGAGTGGGTTTGGGTCTAGCCGTGTGTGTTTGGGTCTAGCCGATGGGGTTTGGGTCTAGCGGAGTGGGTTTGGGTCCAGCCGAGTGGGTTTGGGTCTAGCCGAGTGGCTTTGGGTCTAGCCGACTGGGTTTGGGTCTAGCCGAGTGGGTTTGGGTCTAGCCGAGTGGGTTTGGTTCTAGCCGAGTGGGTTTGGGTCTAGCCGAGTCCGTTTGGGTCTAGCCGAGTGGGTTTGGGACTAGCCGAGTGGGTTTGGGTCTAGCGGAGTGGGTTTGGGTCTAGCGGAGTGGGTTTGGGTCTGGCCGAGAGGGTTTGGGTTCAGCCGAGTGGGTTTGGGTCTAGCCGAGTGGGTTTGGGTCTAGCCGAGTGGGTTTGGGCCTAGCGGTGTGGGTTTGGGTGTAGCCGAGTGGGTTTGGTTCTAGCCGAGTGGGTTTGGGTCTAGCCGAGTGGGTTTGGGTCTAGCCGAGTGGGTTTGGGTCTAGCCGAGTGGGTTTGGGTCTAGCCGAGTGGGTTTGTGTCTAACCGAGTGGGTTTGGGTGTAGCCGAGAGGGGTTTGGGTCGAGCCGAATGGGTTTAGGTCTAGCCGAGTGGGTTTGGGTCTAGCCGAGTGGGTTTGGGTCTAGCCGAGTGGGTTTGGGTCTAGCCGTGTGTGTTTGGGTCTAGCCGAGGGGGTTTGGGTCTAGCGGAGTGGGTTTGGGTCCAGCCGAGTGGGTTTGGGTCTAGCCGAGTGGGTTTGGGTCTAGCCGAGTGGGTTTGGGTCTAGCCGAGTGGGTTTGGGTCTAGCCGAGTGGGTTTGGTTCTAGCCGAGTGGGTTTGGGTCTAGCCGAGTCCGTTTGGGTCTAGCAGAGTGGTTTTGGGTGTAGCCGAGTGGGTTTGGGTTTAGCCTAGTGGGTTTGGGTCTAGCCGAGTGGGTTTGTGTCTAGCCGTGTGTGTTTGGGTCTATCCGAGTGGGTTTGGGTCTAGCCGAGTGGGTTTGGATCTAGCCAAGTGGGTTTGGGTCTAGCCGAGTGGGTTTGGTTCTAGCCAAGTGGGTTTGTTCTAGCAGAGTGGGTTTGGGTCTAGCCGAGTGGGTTTGGTTCTAGCCGAGTGGGTTTGGGTGTAGCCGAGTGGGTTTGGGTCTAGCCGAGTGGGTTTGGGTCTAGCCGAGTGGGTTTGGGTCTAGCCGAGTGGGTTTGGGTCTAGCCGAGTGGGTTTGGGTCCAGCCGAGTGGGTTTGGGTCTAGCCGAGTGGGTTTGGGCCTAGCGGTGTGGGTTTGGGTGTAGCCGAGTGGGTTTGGGTCTAGCCAAATGGGTTTGGATCGAGCAGAGTGGGTTTGGGTCTTGCCGAGTGGGTTTGGGTCTAGCCGAGTGCGTAATCGTCTAGCCGAGTGGGTTTGGGTCTAGCCGAGTGGTTTTGGGTCTAGCCGAATGGGTTTTGGTCTACCGAGTGGGTTTGGGTCCAGCCGAGTGGGTTTGCGTCTCGCTGAGTGGGTTTGGGTCTAGCGGAGTGGGTTTGGGTCTAGCGGAGTGGGTTTGGGTCTAGCCGAGAGGGTTTGGGTTTAGCCGAGTGGGTTTGGGTCTAGCCGAGTGGGTTTGGGTCTAGCCGAGTGGGTTTGGCCTAGCGGTGTGGGTTTGGGTGTAGCCGAGTGGGTTTGGTTCTAGCCGAGTGGGGTTGGTTCTAGCCGAGTCCGTTTGGGTCTAGCCGAGTGGGTTTGGGACTAGCCGAGTGGGTTTGGGTCTAGCCGAGTGGGTTTGGTTCTAGCCAAGTGGGTTTGAGTCTAGCCGAGTGGGTTTGGGTCTAGCCGAGTGGGTTTGGGTCAAGCTGAGTGGGTTTGGGTCTAGCCGAGTGGGTTTGGGTGTAGCCGAGTGGGTTTGTGTCTAGCAGAGTGGTTTTGGGTGTAGCCGAGTGGGTTTGGGTGTAGCCGAGTGGGTTTGGGTCTAGCCGAGTGGGTTTGGGTCTAGCCGTGTGTGTTTGGGTCTAGCCGAGTGGGTTTGGGTCTAGCCGAGTGGGTTTGGATCTAGCCAAGTGGGTTTGGGTCTAGCCGAGTGGGTTTGGTTCTAGCCAAGTGGGTTTGGGTCTAGCCGAGTGGGTTTGGGTTTAGCCGAGTGGGTTTGGTTCTAGCCGAGTGGGTTTGGGTGTAGCCGAGTGGGTTTGGGTCTAGCCGAGTGGGTTTGCGTCTAGCAGGGTGGGTTTGGGTCTAGCCGAGTGGGTTTGGGTCTAGCCGAGTGGGTTTTGGTCTAGCGGGGCGAGTGGGTTTGGGTCCAGCCGAGTGGGTTTGTGTCTAGCCGAGTAGGTTTGGGTTTAGTGGAGTGGGTTTGGGTCTAGCCGAGTGGGTTTGGGTCTAGCCGAGTGGGTTTGGGTCTAGCCAAGTGGGTTTGGGTCCAGCCGAGTGGGTTTGGGTCTATCCGAGTGGGTTTGGGTCTAGCGGTGTGGGTTTGGGTGTAGCTGAGTGGGTTTGGGTCTAGCCGAATGGGTTTGGATCGAGCAGAATGGGTTTGGGTCTAGCCGAGTGGGTTTGGGTCTAGC
Source organism: Raja brachyura (assembly GCA_963514005.1). Next base: position 5,595,576 of record OY740819.1, on the reverse strand, counting down.
CGAATGGGTAATCGTCTAGCCGAGTGGGTTTGGGTCTAGCCGAGTGGGTTTGGGTCTTGCCGAGTGGGTTTGGGTCTAGCCGAGTGGGTTTGGGTCTAGCCGAATGGGTTTTGGTCTAGCCGAGTGGGTTTGGGTCTAGGCGAGTGGTTTAGCGTCTAGCTGAGTGGGTTTGGGTCTAGCGGAGTGGGTTTGGGTCTAGCGGAGTGTGTTTGGGTCTAGCGGAGTGGGTTTGGGTCTAGCCGAGTGGGTTTGGGTCTAGCCGAGTGGGTTTGGGTCTAGCCGAGTGGGTTTGGGTCTAGCCGAGTGGGTTTGGGTCTAGCCGAGTGGGTTTGGTTCTAGCCGAGTGGGTTTGGGTCTAGCCGAGTCCGTTTGGGTCTAGCCGAGTGGGTTTGGGTCTAGCCGAGTGGGTTCGGGTCTAGCCGAGTGGGTTTGTGTCTAGCCGAGTGGGTTTGGGTGTAGCCGAGAGGGGTTTGGGTCGAGCCGAATGGGTTTAGGTCTGGCCGAGTGTGTTTGGGTCTAGCCGAGTGGGTTTGGGTCTAGCCGAGTGGGTTTGGGTCTAGCCGTGTGTGTTTGGGTCTAGCCGATGGGGTTTGGGTCTAGCGGAGTGGGTTTGGGTCCAGCCGAGTGGGTTTGGGTCTAGCCGAGTGGCTTTGGGTCTAGCCGACTGGGTTTGGGTCTAGCCGAGTGGGTTTGGGTCTAGCCGAGTGGGTTTGGTTCTAGCCGAGTGGGTTTGGGTCTAGCCGAGTCCGTTTGGGTCTAGCCGAGTGGGTTTGGGACTAGCCGAGTGGGTTTGGGTCTAGCGGAGTGGGTTTGGGTCTAGCGGAGTGGGTTTGGGTCTGGCCGAGAGGGTTTGGGTTCAGCCGAGTGGGTTTGGGTCTAGCCGAGTGGGTTTGGGTCTAGCCGAGTGGGTTTGGGCCTAGCGGTGTGGGTTTGGGTGTAGCCGAGTGGGTTTGGTTCTAGCCGAGTGGGGTTGGGTCTAGCCGAGTCCGTTTGGGTCTAGCCGAGTGGGTTTGGGACTAGCCGAGTGGGTTTGGGTCTAGCCGAGTGGGTTTGGTTCTAGCCAAGTGGGTTTGAGTCTAGCCGAGTGGGTTTGGGTCTAGCCGAGTGGGTTTGGGTCTAGCTGAGTGGGTTTGGGTCTAGCCGAGTGGGTTTGGGTGTAGCCGAGTGGGTTTGTGTCTAGCAGAGTGGTTTTGGGTGTAGCCGAGTGGGTTTGGGTGTAGCCTAGTGGGTTTGGGTCCAGCCGAGTGGGTTTGGGTCTAGCCGTGTGTGTTTGGGTCTATCCGAGTGGGTTTGGGTCTAGCCGAGTGGGTTTGGATCTAGCCAAGTGGGTTTGGGTCTAGCCGAGTGGGTTTGGTTCTAGTCAAGTGGGTTTGTTCTAGCAGAGTGGGTTTGGGTCTAGCCGAGTGGGTTTGGTTCTAGCCGAGTGGGTTTGGGTGTAGCCGAGTGGGTTTGGGTCTAGCCGAGTGGGTTTGGGTCTAGCCGAGTGGGTTTGGGTCTAGCCGAGTGGGTTTGGGTCTAGCCGATTGGGTTTGGGTCTAGCGGGGCGAGTGGGTTTGGGTCCAGCCGAGTGGGTTTGGGTCTAGCCGAGTGGGTTTGGGTTTAGTGGAGTGGGTTTGGGTCTAGCCGAGTGGGTTTGGGTCTAGCCGAGTGGGTTTGGGTCTAGCCGAGTGGGTTTGCGTCCAGCCGAGTGGGTTTGGGTCTAGCCGAGTGGGTTTGGGTCTAGCGGTGTGGGTTTGGGTCTAGCCGAGTGGGTTTGGTTCTAGCCGAGTGGGTTTGGGTCTAGCCGAGTCCGTTTGGGTCTAGCCGAGTGGGTTTGGGTCTAGCCGAGTGGGTTTGGGTCTAGCCGAGTGGGTTTGTGTCTAGCCAAGTGGGTTTGGGTGTAGCCGAGTGGGTTTGGGTCGAGCGGAATGGGTTTTGGTCTAGCCGAGTGGGTTTGGGTCTAGCCGAGTGGGTTTGGGTCTAGCCGAGTGGGTTTGGGTCTAGCCGAGTGGGTTTGGGTCTTGCCGAGTGGGTTTGGGTCTAGCCGAGTGGGTTTGGGTCTAGCCGAATGGGTTTTGGTCTAGCCGAGTGGGTTTGGGTCTAGCCGAGTGGGTTAGCGTCTAGCTGAGTGGGTTTGGGTCTAGCGGAGTGGGTTTGGGTCTAGCGGAGTGGGTTTGGGTCTAGCGGAGTGGGTTTGGGTCTAGCCGAGTGGGTTTGGGTCTAGCCGACTGGGTTTGGGTCTAGCCGAGTGGGTTTGGGTCTAGCCGAGTGGGTTTGGGTCTAGCCGAGTGGGTTTGGTTCTAGCCGAGTGGGTTTGGGTCTAGCCGAGTCCGTTTGGGTCTAGCCGAGTGGGTTTGGGACTAGCCGAGTGGGTTTGGGTCTAGCGGAGTGGGTTTGGGTCTAGCGGAGTGGGTTTGGGTCTGGCCGAGAGGGTTTGGGTTTAGCCGAGTGGGTTTGGGTCTAGCCGAGTGGGTTTGGGTGTAGCCGAGTGGGTTTGGGCCTAGCGGTGTGGGTTTGGGTGTAGCCGAGTGGGTTTGGTTCTAGCCGAGTGGGGTTGGGTCTAGCCGAGTCCGTTTGGGTCTAGCCGAGTGGGTTTGGGACTAGCCGAGTGGGTTTGGGTCTAGCCGAGTGGGTTTGGTTCTAGCCAAGTGGGTTTGAGTCTAGCCGAGTGGGTTTGGGTCTAGCCGAGTGGGTTTGGGTCTAGCCGAGTGGGTTTGGGTCTAGCCGAGTGGGTTTGGGTCTAGCCGAGTGGGTTTGGTTCTAGCCGAGTGGGTTTGGGTCTAGCCGAGTCCGTTTGGGTCTAGCCGAGTGGGTTTGGGTCTAGCCGAGTGGGTTCGGGTCTAGCCGAGTGGGTTTGTGTCTAGCCGAGTGGGTTTGGGTGTAGCCGAGAGGGGTTTGGGTCGAGCCGAATGGGTTTAGGTCTGGCCGAGTGTGTTTGGGTCTAGCCGAGTGGGTTTGGGTCTAGCCGAGTGGGTTTGGGTCTAGCCGTGTGTGTTTGGGTCTAGCCGATGGGGTTTGGGTCTAGCGGAGTGGGTTTGGGTCCAGCCGAGTGGGTTTGGGTCTAGCCGAGTGGCTTTGGGTCTAGCCGACTGGGTTTGGGTCTAGCCGAGTGGGTTTGGGTCTAGCCGAGTGGGTTTGGTTCTAGCCGAGTGGGTTTGGGTCTAGCCGAGTCCGTTTGGGTCTAGCCGAGTGGGTTTGGGACTAGCCGAGTGGGTTTGGGTCTAGCGGAGTGGGTTTGGGTCTAGCGGAGTGGGTTTGGGTCTGGCCGAGAGGGTTTGGGTTCAGCCGAGTGGGTTTGGGTCTAGCCGAGTGGGTTTGGGTCTAGCCGAGTGGGTTTGGGCCTAGCGGTGTGGGTTTGGGTGTAGCCGAGTGGGTTTGGTTCTAGCCGAGTGGGGTTGGGTCTAGCCGAGTCCGTTTGGGTCTAGCCGAGTGGGTTTGGGACTAGCCGAGTGGGTTTGGGTCTAGCCGAGTGGGTTTGGTTCTAGCCAAGTGGGTTTGAGTCTAGCCGAGTGGGTTTGGGTCTAGCCGAGTGGGTTTGGGTCTAGCTGAGTGGGTTTGGGTCTAGCCGAGTGGGTTTGGGTGTAGCCGAGTGGGTTTGTGTCTAGCAGAGTGGTTTTGGGTGTAGCCGAGTGGGTTTGGGTGTAGCCTAGTGGGTTTGGGTCCAGCCGAGTGGGTTTGGGTCTAGCCGTGTGTGTTTGGGTCTATCCGAGTGGGTTTGGGTCTAGCCGAGTGGGTTTGGATCTAGCCAAGTGGGTTTGGGTCTAGCCGAGTGGGTTTGGTTCTAGCCAAGTGGGTTTGTTCTAGCAGAGTGGGTTTGGGTCTAGCCGAGTGGGTTTTGTTCTAGCCGAGTGGGTTTGGGTGTAGCCGAGTGGGTTTGGGTCTAGCCGAGTGGGTTTGGGTCTAGCCGAGTGGGTTTGGGTCTAGCCGAGTGGGTTTGGGTCTAGCCGATTGGGTTTGGGTCTAGCGGGGCGAGTGGGTTTGGGTCCAGCCGAGTGGGTTTGGGTCTAGCCGAGTGGGTTTGGGTTTAGTGGAGTGGGTTTGGGTCTAGCCGAGTGGGTTTGGGTCTAGCCGAGTGGGTTTGGGTCTAGCCGAGTGGGTTTGCGTCCAGCCGAGTGGGTTTGGGTCTAGCCGAGTGGGTTTGGGTCTAGCGGTGTGGGTTTGGGTCTAGCCGAGTGGGTTTGGTTCTAGCCGAGTGGGTTTGGGTCTAGCCGAGTCCGTTTGGGTCTAGCCGAGTGGGTTTGGGTCTAGCCGAGTGGGTTTGGGTCTAGCCGAGTGGGTTTGTGTCTAGCCAAGTGGGTTTGGGTGTAGCCGAGTGGGTTTGGGTCGAGCGGAATGGGTTTTGGTCTAGCCGAGTGGGTTTGGGTCTAGCCGAGTGGGTTTGGGTCTAGCCGAGTGGGTTTGGGTCTAGCCGAGTGGGTTTGGGTCTTGCCGAGTGGGTTTGGGTCTAGCCGAGTGGGTTTGGGTCTAGCCGAATGGGTTTTGGTCTAGCCGAGTGGGTTTGGGTCTAGCCGAGTGGGTTAGCGTCTAGCTGAGTGGGTTTGGGTCTAGCGGAGTGGGTTTGGGTCTAGCGGAGTGGGTTTGGGTCTAGCGGAGTGGGTTTGGGTCTAGCCGAGTGGGTTTGGGTCTAGCCGACTGGGTTTGGGTCTAGCCGAGTGGGTTTGGGTCTAGCCGAGTGGGTTTGGGTCTAGCCGAGTGGGTTTGGTTCTAGCCGAGTCCGTTTGGGTCTAGCCGAGTGGGTTTGGGACTAGCCGAGTGGGTTTGGGTCTAGCCGAGTGGGTTTGGTTCTAGCCAAGTGGGTTTGAGTCTAGCCGAGTGGGTTTGGGTCTAGCCGAGTGGGTTTGGGTCTAGCTGAGTGGGTTTGGGTCTAGCCGAGTGGGTTTGGGTGTAGCCTAGTGGGTTTGTGTCTAGCAGAGTGGTTTTGGGTGTAGCCGAGTGGGTTTGGGTGTAGCCTAGTGGGTTTGGGTCTAGCCGAGTGGGTTTGGGTCTAGCCGTGTGTGTTTGGGTCTATCCGAGTGGGTTTGGGTCTAGCCGAGTGGGTTTGGATCTAGCCAAGTGGGTTTGGGTCTAGCCGAGTGGGTTTGGGTCTAGCCGAGTGGGTTTGTGTCTAGCCAAGTGGGTTTGGGTGTAGCCGAGTGGGTTTGGGTCGAGCCGAATGGGTTTTGGTCTAGCCGAGTGGGTTTGGGTCTAGCCGAGTGGGTTTGGGTCTAGCCGAGTGGGTTTGGGTCTAGCCGTGTGTGTTTGGGTCTAGCCGAGGGGGTTTGGGTCTAGCGGAGTGGGTTTGGGTCTAGCCGAGTGGGTTTTGGGTCTGGCCGAGTGGGTTTTTGTCTAGCCGAGTGGGTTTGGGTCTAGCCGAGTGGGTTTGGGTCTAGCCGAGTGGGTTTGGGTCAAGCCGAGTGGGTTAGGATCTAGCCGAGCGGGTTTGGGTCTAGCCGAGTGGGTTTGGTTCTAGCCGAGTGGGTTTGGGTCTAGCCGAGTGGGTTTGGGTCTAGCCGAGTGGGTTTGGGTCTAGCCGAGTGGGTTTGCGTCCAGCCGAGTGGGTTTGGGTCTAGCCGAGTGGGTTTGGGTCTAGCGGTGTGGGTTTGGGTCTAGCCGAGTGGGTTTGGTTCTAGCCGAGTGGGTTTGGGTCTAGCCGAGTCCGTTTGGGTCTAGCCGAGTGGGTTTGGGTCTAGCCGAGTGGGTTTGGGTCTAGCCGAGTGGGTTTGTGTCTAGCCAAGTGGGTTTGGGTGTAGCCGAGTGGGTTTGGGTCGAGCGGAATGGGTTTTGGTCTAGGCGAGTGGGTTTGGGTCTAGCCGAGTGGGTTTGGGTCTAGCCGAGTGGGTTTGGGTCTAGCCGAGTGGGTTTGGGTCTTGCCGAGTGGGTTTGGGTCTAGCCGAGTGGGTTTGGGTCTAGCCGAATGGGTTTTGGTCTAGCCGAGTGGGTTTGGGTCTAGCCGAGTGGGTTAGCGTCTAGCTGAGTGGGTTTGGGTCTAGCGGAGTGGGTTTGGGTCTAGCGGAGTGGGTTTGGGTCTAGCGGAGTGGGTTTGGGTCTAGCCGAGTGGGTTTGGGTCTAGCCGACTGGGTTTGGGTCTAGCCGAGTGGGTTTGGGTCTAGCCGAGTGGGTTTGGGTCTAGCCGAGTGGGTTTGGTTCTAGCCGAGTGGGTTTGGGTCTAGCCGAGTCCGTTTGGGTCTAGCCGAGTGGGTTTGGGACTAGCCGAGTGGGTTTGGGTCTAGCGGAGTGGGTTTGGGTCTAGCGGAGTGGGTTTGGGTCTGGCCGAGAGGGTTTGGGTTTAGCCGAGTGGGTTTGGGTCTAGCCGAGTGGGTTTGGGTGTAGCCGAGTGGGTTTGGGCCTAGCGGTGTGGGTTTGGGTGTAGCCGAGTGGGTTTGGTTCTAGCCGAGTGGGGTTGGGTCTAGCCGAGTCCGTTTGGGTCTAGCCGAGTGGGTTTGGGACTAGCCGAGTGGGTTTGGGTCTAGCCGAGTGGGTTTGGGTCAAGCCGAGTGGGTTTGGGTCTAGCCGAGTGGGTTTGGGTCTAGCCGAGTGGGTTTGTGTCTAGCCGAGTGGGTTTGGGTCTAGCCGAGTGGGTTGGGTCTAGCCGAGTGGGTTTGGGTCTAGGCGAGTGGGCTTGGGTCTAGCCGAGTGGGTGTGGGGCTAGCCGAGTGGGTTTGGGTCTAGCCGTGTGGGTTTGGGTGTAGCCGAGTAGGTTTGGGTCTAGCCGAGTGGGTTTGGGTCCAGCCGAGTGGGTTTGTATCTAGCTGAGTGGGTTTGGGTCTAGCGGAGTGGGTTTCGCTCTAGCGGAGTGGGTTTGGGTCTAGCGGAGTGGGTTTGGGTCTAGCGGAGTGGGTTTGGGTCTAGCGGAGTGGGTTGGGTTTAGCGGAGTGGGTTTGGGTCTAGCGGAGTGGGTTTGGGTCCAGTGGAGTGGGTTTGGGTCTAGCGGAGTGGGTTTGGGTCTAGCGGAGCGTGTTTGGGTCTAGCCGAGTGGGTTTCGATCTAGCGGAGTGGGTTTGGGTCTAGCCGAGTGGGTTTCGATCTAGCGGAGTGGGTTTGGGTCTAGCGGAGTGGGTTTGGGTCTAGCGGAGTGAGTTTGGGTCTACCCGAGTGGGTTTGGGTCCAGCGGAGTGGGTTTGCATCTAGCCGAGTGGGTTTGGGTCTAGCCGAGTGGGTTTGGGTCCAGCCGAGTGGGTTTGGTTCATGCCGAGTGGGTTTGGGTCTAGCCGAGTGGGTTAGGGTCTAGCCGTGTGGGTTTGGGTCTAGCCGAGTGAGTTTGGGTCTAGCCGAGTGGGTTTGGGTCCAGCCGAGTGGGTTTGGGTCTAGCTGAGTGGGATTGGGTCTAGCGGAGTGGGTTTCGCTCTAGCGGAGTGGGTTTGGGTCTAGCGGAGTGGGTTTGGGTCTAGCGGAGTGGGTTTGGGTCTCGCGGAGTGGGTTGGATTTAGCGGAGTGGGTTTGGGTCTAGCGGAGTGGGTTTGGGTCTAGCGGAGTGGGTTTGGGTCTAGCGGAGTGGGTTTGGGTCTAGCGGAGCGTGTTTGGGTCTAGCCGAGTGGGTTTCGATCTAGCGGAGTGGGTTTGGGTCTAGCCGAGTGGGTTTCGATCTAGCGGAGTGGGTTTGGGTCTAGCGGAGTGGGTTTGAGTCTCGCGGAGTGGGTTTGGGTCTAGCAGAGTGGGTTTGGGTCTAGCGGAGTGGGTTTGAGTCTCCCGGAGTGGGTTTGGGTCTAGCAGAGTGGGTTTGGGTCTAGCGGAGTGGGTTTGGGTCTAGCGGAGTGGGTTTGTGTCTAGCCGAGTGGTTTTGGGTCTAGCCGAGTGGGTTTGGGTCTAGCCGAGTGGGTTTGGGTCTAGCCGAGTGTGTTTGGGTCTAGCCGAGTGGGTTTGGGTCTAGCCGAGTCGTTTGGGTCTAGCCGAGTGGGTTTGGGTCTAGCGGAGTGGGTTTGAATCTAGCCGAGTTGGTTTGGGTCTACCCGAGTGGGTTTGGGTCTATCCGTGTGGGTTTGGGTCTAGCCAAGTGGGTTTGGGTCTAGCCGAGTGGGTTTGGGTCTAGCGGAGTGGGTTAGAGTCTAGTGGAATGGTTTCGGTCTAGCGGAGTTGGTTTGGGTCTAGCCAAGTGGGTTTGGGTCTAGCCGAGTGGGTATGGGTCTAGCCGAGTGGGTTGGTTCTAGCAGAGTGGGTTTGGGTCTAGCGGTGTGGGGATGTGTCTAGCGGAGTGGGTTTGGGTCTAGCGGAGTGGGTTTTGGTCTAGCGGAGTGGGTTTGGGTCTAGCGGAGTGGGTTTGGGACTAGCGGAGTGGGTTTGGGTCTAGCGGAGTGGGTTTGGGTTTAGCCGAGTGGATTTGGGTCTAGCCGAGTGGGGATGGGTCTAGCCGAGTGGGTTTGGGTCTAGCCGAGTGGGTTTGGTTCTAGCCGAGTGGGTTTGGGTCTAGCCGAGTCCGTTTGGGTCTAGCCCAGTGGGTTTGGGACTAGCCGAGTGGGTTTGGGTCTAGCGGAGTGGGTTTGGGTCTAGCGGAGTGGGTTTGGGTCTGGCCGAGAGGGTTTGGGTTTAGCCGAGTGGGTTTGGGTCTAGCCGAGTGGGTTTGGGTCTAGCCGAGTGGGTTTGGGCCTAGCGGTGTGGGTTTGGGTGTAGCCGAGTGGGTTTGGTTCTAGCCGAGTGGGTTTGGGACTAGCCGAGTGGGTTTGGGTCTAGCCGAGTGGGTTTGGTTCTAGCCAAGTGGGTTTGAGTCTAGCCGAGTGGGTTTGGGTCTAGCCGAGTGGGTTTGGGTCTAGCTGAGTGGGTTTGGGTCTAGCCGAGTGGGTTTGGGTGTAGCCGAGTGGGTTTGTGTCTAGCAGAGTGGTTTTGGGTGTAGCCGAGTGGGTTTGGGTGTAGCCTAGTGGGTTTGGGTCCAGCCGAGTGGGTTTGGGTCTAGCCGTGTGTGTTTGGGTCTATCCGAGTGGGTTTGGGTCTAGCCGAGTGGGTTTGGATCTAGCCAAGTGGGTTTGGGTCTAGCCGAGTGGGTTTGGTTCTAGCCAAGTGGGTTTGTTCTAGCAGAGTGGGTTTGGGTCTAGCCGAGTGGGTTTGGTTCTAGCCGAGTGGGTTTGGGTGTAGCCGAGTGGGTTTGGGTCTAGCCGAGTGGGTTTGGGTCTAGCCGAGTGGGTTTGGGTCTAGCCGATTGGGTTTGGGTCTAGCGGGGCGAGTGGGTTTGGGTCCAGCCGAGTGGGTTTGGGTCTAGCCGAGTGGGTTTGGGTTTAGTGGAGTGGGTTTGGGTCTAGCCGAGTGGGTTTGGGTCTAGCCGAGTGGGTTTGGGTCTAGCCGAGTGGGTTTGCGTCCAGCCGAGTGGGTTTGGGTCTAGCCGAGTGGGTTTGGGTCTAGCGGTGTGGGTTTGGGTCTAGCCGAGTGGGTTTGGTTCTAGCCGAGTGGGTTTGGGTCTAGCCGAGTCCGTTTGGGTCTAGCCGAGTGGGTTTGGGCCTAGCCGAGTGGGTTTGGGTCTAGCCGAGTGGGTTTGTGTCTAGCCAAGTGGGTTTGGGTGTAGCCGAGTGGGTTTGGGTCGAGCGGAATGGGTTTTGGTCTAGCCGAGTGGGTTTGGGTCTAGCCGAGTGGGTTTGGGTCTAGCCGAGTGGGTTTGGGTCTAGCCGAGTGGGTTTGGTTCTTGCCGAGTGGGTTTGGGTCTAGCCGAGTGGGTTTGGGTCTAGCCGAATGGGTTTTGGTCTAGCCGAGTGGGTTTGGGTCTAGCCGAGTGGGTTAGCGTCTAGCTGAGTGGGTTTGGGTCTAGCGGAGTGGGTTTGGGTCTAGCGGAGTGGGCTTGGGTCTAGCGGAGTGGGTTTGGGTCTAGCCGAGTGGGTTTGGGTCTAGCCGACTGGGTTTGGGTCTAGCGGAGTGGGTTTGGGTCTAGCGGAGTGGGTTTGGGTCTAGCCGAGTGGGTTTGGTTCTAGCCGAGTGGGTTTGGGTCTAGCCGAGTCCGTTTGGGTCTAGCCGAGTGGGTTTGGGACTAGCCGAGTGGGTTTGGGTCTAGCGGAGTGGGTTTGGGTCTAGCGGAGTGGGTTTGGGTCTGGCCGAGAGGGTTTGGGTTTAGCCGAGTGGGTTTGGGTCTAGCCGAGTGGGTTTGGGTGTAGCCGAGTGGGTTTGGGCCTAGCGGTGTGGGTTTGGGTGTAGCCGAGTGGGTTTGGTTCTAGCCGAGTGGGGTTGGGTCTAGCCGAGTCCGTTTGGGTCTAGCCGAGTGGGTTTGGGACTAGCCGAGTGGGTTTGGGTCTAGCCGAGTGGGTTTGGTTCTAGCCAAGTGGGTTTGAGTCTAGCCGAGTGGGTTTGGGTCTAGCCGAGTGGGTTTGGGTCTAGCTGAGTGGGTTTGGGTCTAGCCGAGTGGGTTTGGGTGTAGCCTAGTGGGTTTGTGTCTAGCAGAGTGGTTTTGGGTGTAGCCGAGTGGGTTTGGGTGTAGCCTAGTGGGTTTGGGTCTAGCCGAGTGGGTTTGGGTCTAGCCGTGTGTGTTTGGGTCTATCCGAGTGGGTTTGGGTCTAGCCGAGTGGGTTTGGATCTAGCCAAGTGGGTTTGGGTCTAGCCGAGTGGGTTTGGGTCTAGCCGAGTGGGTTTGTGTCGAGCCAAGTGGGTTTGGGTGTAGCCGAGTGGGTTTGGGTCGAGCCGAATGGGTTTTGGTCTAGCCGAGTGGGTTTGGGTCTAGCCGAGTGGGTTTGGGTCTAGCCGAGTGGGTTTGGGTCTAGCCGTGTGTGTTTGGGTCTAGCCGAGGGGGTTTGGGTCTAGCGGAGTGGGTTTGGGTCTAGCCGAGTGGGTTTTGGGTCTGGCCGAGTGGGTTTTTGTCTAGCCGAGTGGGTTTGGGTCTAGCCGAGTGGGTTTGGGTCTAGCCGAGTGGGTTTGGGTCAAGCCGAGTGGGTTAGGATCTAGCCGAGTGGGTTTGGGTCTAGCCGAGTGGGTTTGGTTCTAGCCGAGTGGGTTTGGGTCTAGCCGAGTGGGTTTGGGTCCAGCCGAGTGGGTTTGGGTCTAGCCGAGTGGGTTTGCGTCCAGCCGAGTGGGTTTGGGTCTAGCCGAGTGGGTTTGGGTCTAGCGGTGTGGGTTTGGGTCTAGCCGAGTGGGTTTGGTTCTAGCCGAGTGGGTTTGGGTCTAGCCGAGTCCGTTTGGGTCTAGCCGAGTGGGTTTGGGTCTAGCCGAGTGGGTTTGGGTCTAGCCGAGTGGGTTTGTGTCTAGCCAAGTGGGTTTGGGTGTAGCCGAGTGGGTTTGGGTCGAGCGGAATGGGTTTTGGTCTAGCCGAGTGGGTTTGGGTCTAGCCGAGTGGGTTTGGGTCTAGCCGAGTGGGTTTGGGTCTAGCCGAGTGGGTTTGGGTCTTGCCGAGTGGGTTTGGGTCTAGCCGAGTGGGTTTGGGTCTAGCCGAATGGGTTTTGGTCTAGCCGAGTGGGTTTGGGTCTAGCCGAGTGGGTTAGCGTCTAGCTGAGTGGGTTTGGGTCCAGCGGAGTGGGTTTGGGTCTAGCGGAGTGGGTTTGGGTCTAGCGGAGTGGGTTTGGGTCTACCCGAGTGGGTTTGGGTCTAGCCGACTGGGTTTGGGTCTAGCCGAGTGGGTTTGGGTCTAGCCGAGTGGGTTTGGGTCTAGCCGAGTGGGTTTGGTTCTAGCCGAGTGGGTTTGGGTCTAGCCGAGTCCGTTTGGGTCTAGCCGAGTGGGTTTGGGACTAGCCGAGTGGGTTTGGGTCTAGCGGAGTGGGTTTGGGTCTAGCTGAGTGGGTTTGGGTCTGGCCGAGAGGGTTTGGGTTTAGCCGAGTGGGTTTGGGTCTAGCCGAGTGGGTTTGGGTGTAGCCGAGTGGGTTTGGGCCTAGCGGTGTGGGTTTGGGTGTAGCCGAGTGGGTTTGGTTCTAGCCGAGTGGGGTTGGGTCTAGCCGAGTCCGTTTGGGTCTAGCCGAGTGGGTTTGGGACTAGCCGAGTGGGTTTGGGTCTAGCCGAGTGGGTTTGGTTCTAGCCAAGTGGGTTTGAGTCTAGCCGAGTGGGTTTGGGTCTGGCCGAGTGGGTTTGGGTCTAGCTGAGTGGGTTTGGGTCTAGCCGAGTGGGCTTGGGTGCAGCCTAGTGGGTTTGTGTCTAGCAGAGTGGTTTTGGGTGTAGCCGAGTGGGTTTGGGTGTAGCCTAGTGGGTTTGGGTCTAGCCGAGTGGGTTTGGGTCTAGCCGTGTGTGTTTGGGTCTATCCGAGTGGGTTTGGGTCTAGCCGAGTGGGTTTGGATCTAGCCAAGTGGGTTTGGGTCTAGCCGAGTGGGTTTGGGTCTAGCCGAGTGGGTTTGTGTCTAGCCAAGTGGGTTTGGGTGTAGCCGAGTGGGTTTGGGTCGAGCCGAATGGGTTTTGGTCTAGCCGAGTGGGTTTGGGTCTAGCCGAGTGGGTTTGGTTCTAGCCGAGTGGGTTTGGGTCTAGCCGAGTGGGTTTGGGTCTAGCCGAGTGGGTTTGGGTGTGGCCGAGTGGGTTTGGGTCTAGCCGAGTGGGTTTGGGTCAAGCCGAGTGGGTTTGGGTCTAGCCGAGTGGGTTTGGGTCTAGCCGAGTGGGTTTGTGTCTAGCCGAGTGGGTTTGGGTCTAGCCGAGTGGGTTGGGTCTAGCCGAGTGGGTTTGGGTCTAGGCGAGTGGGCTTGGGTCTAGCCGAGTGGGTGTGGGGCTAGCCGAGTGGGTTTGGGTCTAGCCGTGTGGGTTTGGGTGTAGCCGAGTAGGTTTGGGTCTAGCCGAGTGGGTTTGGGTCCAGCCGAGTGGGTTTGTATCTAGCTGAGTGGGTTTGGGTCTAGCGGAGTGGGTTTCGCTCTAGCGGAGTGGGTTTGGGTCTAGCGGAGTGGGTTTGGGTCTAGCGGAGTGGGTTTGGGTCTAGCGGAGTGGGTTGGGTTTAGCGGAGTGGGTTTGGGTCTAGCGGAGTGGGTTTGGGTCCAGTGGAGTGGGTTTGGGTCTAGCGGAGTGGGTTTGGGTCTAGCGGAGCGTGTTTGGGTCTAGCCGAGTGGGTTTCGATCTAGCGGAGTGGGGTTGGGTCTAGCCGAGTGGGTTTCGATCTAGCGGAGTGGGTTTGGGTCTAGCGGAGTGGGTTTGGGTCTAGCGGAGTGGGTTTGGGTCTACCCGAGTGGGTTTGGGTCCAGCGGAGTGGGTTTGCATCTAGCCGAGTGGGTTTGGGTCTAGCCGAGTGGGTTTGGGTCCAGCCGAGTGGGTTTGGTTCATGCCGAGTGGGTTTGGGTCTAGCCGAGTGGGTTAGGGTCTAGCCGTGTGGGTTTGGGTCTAGCCGAGTGAGTTTGGGTCTAGCCGAGTGGGTTTGGGTCCAGCCGAGTGGGTTTGGGTCTAGCTGAGTGGGATTGGGTCTAGCGGAGTGGGTTTCGCTCTAGCGGAGTGGGTTTGGGTCTAGCGGAGTGGGTTTGGGTCTAGCGGAGTGGGTTTGGGTCTCGCGGAGTGGGTTGGATTTAGCGGAGTGGGTTTGGGTCTAGCGGAGTGGGTTTGGGTCTAGCGGAGTGGTTTTGGGTCTAGCGGAGTGGGTTTGGGTCTAGCGGAGCGTGTTTGGGTCTAGCCGAGTGGGTTTCGATCTAGCGGAGTGGGTTTGGGTCTAGCCGAGTGGGTTTCGATCTAGCGGAGTGGGTTTGGGTCTAGCGGAGTGGGTTTGAGTCTCGCGGAGTGGGTTTGGGTCTAGCAGAGTGGGTTTGGGTCTAGCGGAGTGGGTTTGAGTCTCCCGGAGTGGGTTTGGGTCTAGCAGAGTGGGTTTGGGTCTAGCGGAGTGGGTTTGGGTCTAGCGGAGTGGGTTTGTGTCTAGCCGAGTGGTTTTGGGTCTAGCCGAGTGGGTTTGGGTCTAGCCGAGTGGGTTTGGGTCTAGCCGAGTGTGTTTGGGTCTAGCCGAGTGGGTTTGGGTCTAGCCGAGTCGTTTGGGTCTAGCCGAGTGGGTTTGGGTCTAGCGGAGTGGGTTTGAATCTAGCCGAGTTGGTTTGGGTCTACCCGAGTGGGTTTGGGTCTATCCGTGTGGGTTTGGGTCTAGCCAAGTGGGTTTGGGTCTAGCCGAGTGGGTTTGGGTCTAGCGGAGTGGGTTAGAGTCTAGTGGAATGGTTTCGGTCTAGCGGAGTTGGTTTGGGTCTAGCCAAGTGGGTTTGGGTCTAGCCGAGTGGGTATGGGTCTAGCCGAGTGGGTTGGTTCTAGCAGAGTGGGTTTGGGTCTAGCGGTGTGGGGATGTGTCTAGCGGAGTGGGTTTGGGTCTAGCGGAGTGGGTTTTGGTCTAGCGGAGTGGGTTTGGGTCTAGCGGAGTGGGTTTGGGACTAGCGGAGTGGGTTTGGGTCTAGCGGAGTGGGTTTGGGTTTAGCCGAGTGGATTTGGGTCTAGCCGAGTGGGGATGGGTCTAGCCGAGTGGGTTTGGGTCTAGCCGAGTGGGTTTAGGTCTAGCCGTGTGGGTTTGGGTCCAGCCGAGTGTGTTCGGGTCTAGCCGAGTGGGTTTGGGTCTAGCCGAGTGGGTTCAGGTCTAGCCGAGTGGGTTTGGGTCTGGCCAAGTGGGTTTGGATCTAGCGAAGTGGGTTTGGGTCTAGCCGAGTGGGTTTGGGTCTAGCCGAGTGGGTTCGGGTCTAGTGGAGTGGGTTTGGGTCTAGCCGAGTGCGTTTGGGTCTGGCCGAGTGGGTTTGGGTGTAGCCGAGTAGGTTTGGGTCTAGCCGAGTGGGTTTGGGTCTAGCGGAGTGGGTTTGCGTCTAGCGGAGTGGGTTTGGGTCTAGCGGACTGGGTTTGGGTCTAGCGGAGTGGGTTTGGGTCTAGCCGAGTGGGTTTGGGTCTCACCAAGTGGGTTTGGGTCTCGCCGAGTGGGTTTGGGTCTAGCGGAGTGGGTTTGAGTCTCGCGGAGTGGGTTTGGGTCTAGCGGAGTGGGTTTGGGTCTAGCAGAGTGGGTTTGGGTCTAGCGGAGTGGGGTTGGGTCTAGCCGAGTGGGTTTGTGTCTAGCCGAGTGGTTTTGGGTCTAGCCGAGTGGGTTTGGGTCTAGCCGAGTGGGTTTGGGTCTAGCCGAGTGTGTTTTGGTCTAGCCGAGTGGGTTTGGGTCTAGCCGAGTCGTTTGGGTCAAGCCGAGTGGGTTTGGGTCTAGCGGAGTGGGTTTGGGTCTAGCCAAGTGGGTTTGGGTCTAGCCGAGTGGGTTTGGGTCTAGCGGAGTGGGTTAGAGTCTAGTGGAATGGTTTGGGTCTAGCGGAGTTGGTTTGGGTCTAGCCAAGTGGGTTTGGGTCTAGCCGAGTGGGTATGGGTCTAGCCGAGTGGGTTGGTTCTAGCAGAGTGGGTTTGGGTCTAGCGGTGTGGGGATGGGTCTAGCGGAGTGGGTTTGGGTCTAGCGGAGTGGGTTTTGGTCTAGCGGAGTGGGTTTGGGTCTAGCGGAGTGGGTTTGGGACTAGCGGAATGGGTTTGGGTGTAGCGGAGTGGGTTTGGGTTTAGCCGAGTGCATTTGGGTCTAGCCGAGTGGGGTTGGGTCTAGCCGAGTGGGTTTGGGTCTAGCCGAGTGGGTTTAGGTCTAGCCGTGTGGGTTTGGGTCTAGCCGAGTGTGTTCGGGTCTAGCCGAGTGGGTTTGGGTCTAGCCGAGTGGGTTCAGGTCTAGCCGAGTGGGTTTGGGTCTAGCTGAGTGGGTTTGGATATAGCCGAGTGGGTTTGGATATAGCCGAGGGGGTTTGGGCCTAGCCGAGTGGGTTTGGGTGTAGCCGAGTGGGTTTGGGTGTAGCCGAGTGGGTTTGGGTCTAGCGGAGTGGTTTGGGTCTAGCCGAGTGGGTTTGGGTCTAGCCGAGTGGGCTTGGGTCTAGCCAAGTGGGTTTGGATCTAGCCAAGTGGGTTTGGGTCTAGCCGAGTGGGTTTGGGTCTAGCCGAGTGGGTTAGGGTCTAGTGGAGTGGGTTTGGGTCTAGCCGAGTGCGTTTGGGTCTGGCCGAGTGGGTTTGGGTCTAGCCGAGTGGGTTTGGGTCTAGCTGAGTGGGTTTGGGTCTAGCCGAGTGGGTTTGTGTCTAGCCGAGTGGGTTTGTGTCTAGCCGAGTGGGTTTGGGTCTAGCCGAGTGGGTTGGGTCTAGCCGAGTGGGTTTGGGTCTAGGCGAGTGGACTTGGGTCTAGCCGTGTGGGTTTGGGTGTAGCCGAGTAGGTTTGGGTCTAGCCGAGTGGGTCTGTGTCCAGCCGAGTGGGTTTGTGTCTAGCCGAGTGGGTTGGGTCTAGCCGAGTGGGTTTGGGTCTAGGCGAGTGGACTTGGGTCTAGCCGTGTGTGTTTGGGTGTAGCCGAGTAGGTTTGGGTCTAGCCGAGTGGGTTTGTGTCCAGCCGAGTGGGTTTGTATCTAGCTGAGTGGGTTTGGGTCTAGCGGAGTGGGTTTCGCTCTAGCGGAGTGGGTTTGGGTCTAGCGGAGTGGGTTTGGGTCTAGCGGAGTGGGTTTGGGTCTAGCGGAGTGGGTTGGGTTTAGCGGAGTGGGTTTGGGTCTAGCGGAGTGGGTTTGGGTCTAGCGGAGTGGGTTTGGGTCTAGCGGAGTGGGTTTGGGTCTAGCGGAGTGTGTTTGGGTCTAGCCGAGTGGGTTTCGATCTAGCGGAGTGGGTTTGCGTCTAGCGGAGTGGGTTTCGATCTAGCGGAGTGGGTTTGGGTCTAGCGGAGTGGGTTTGCGTCTAGCGGAGTGGGTTTGGGTCTAGTGGACTGGGTTTGGGTCTAGCGGAGTGGGTTTGGGTCTAGCCGAGTGGGTTTGGGTCTCACCAAGTGGGTTTGGGTCTCGCCGAGTGGGTTTGGGTCTAGCGGAGTGGGTTTGAGTCTGGCGGAGTGGGTTTGGGTCTAGCGGAGTGGGTTTGGGTCTAGCAGAGTGGGTTTGGGTCTAGCGGAGTGGGGTTGGGTCTAGCCGAGTGGGTTTGTGTCTCGCCGAGTGGTTTTGGGTCTAGCCGAGTGGGTTTGGGTCTAGCCGAGTGGGTTTGGGTCTAGCCGAGTGTGTTTGGGTCTAGCCGAGTGGGTTTGGGTCTAGCCGAGTCGTTTGGGTCAAGCCGAGTGGGTTTGGGTCTAGCGGAGTGGGTTTGACTCTAGCCGAGTTGGTTTGGGTCTACCCGAGTGGGTTTGGGTCTATCCGTGTGGGTTTGGGTCTAGCCAAGTGGGTTTGGGTCTAGCCGACTGGGTTTGGGTCTAGCGGAGTGGGTTAGAGTCTAGTGGAATGGTTTGGGTCTAGCGGAGTTGGTTTGGGTCTAGCCAAGTGGGTTTGGGTCTAGCCGAGTGGGTATGGGTCTAGCCGAGTGGGTTGGTTCTAGCAGAGTGGGTTTGGGTCTAGCGGTGTGGGGATGGGTCTAGCGGAGTGGGTTTGGGTCTAGCGGAGTGGGTTTTGGTCTAGCGGAGTGGGTTTGGGTCTAGCGGAGTGGGTTTGGGACTAGCGGAGTGGGTTTGGGTCTAGCGGAGTGGGTTTGGGTTTAGCCGAGTGGATTTGGGTCTAGCCGAGTGGAGTTGGGTCTAGCCGAGTGGGTTTGGGTCTAGCCGAGTGGGTTTAGGTCTAGCCCTGTGGGTTTGGGTCTAGCCGAGTGTGTTCGGGTCTAGCCGAGTGGGTTTGGGTCTAGCCGAGTGGGTTCAGGTCTAGCCGAGTGGGTTTGGGTCTAGCTGAGTGGGTTTGGATATAGCTGAGTGGGTTTGGATATAGCCGAGGGGGTTTGGGCCTAGCCGAGTGGGTTTGGGTGTAGCCGAGTGGGTTTGGGTGTAGCCGAGTGGGTTTGGGTCTAGCGGAGTGGTTTGGGTCTAGCCGAGTGGGTTTGGGTCTAGCCGAGTGGGTTTGGGTCTAGCCAAGTGGGTTTGGATCTAGCCAAGTGGGTTTGGGTCTAGCCGAGTGGGTTTGGGTCTAGCCGAGTGGGTTTGGGTCTAGCCGAGTGGGTTAGGGTCTAGTGGAGTGGGTTTGGGTCTAGCCGAGTGGGTTGGGTCTAGGCGAGTGGGTTTGGGTCTAGGCGAGTGGACTTGGGTCTAGCCGTGTGGGTTTGGGTGTAGCCGAGTAGGTTTGGGTCTAGCCGAGTGGGTTTGTGTCCAGCCGAGTGGGTTTGTATCTAGCTGAGTGGGTTTGGGTCTAGCGGAGTGGGTTTCGCTCTAGCGGAGTGGGTTTGGGTCTAGCGGAGTGGGTTTGGGTCTAGCGGAGTGGGTTTGGGTCTAGCGGAGTGGGTTGGGTTTAGCGGAGTGGGTTTGGGTCTAGCGGAGTGGGTTTGGGTCTAGCGGAGTGGGTTTGGGTCTAGCGGAGTGGGTTTGGGTCTAGCGGAGCGTGTTTGGGTCTAGCCGAGTGGGTTTCGATCTAGCGGAGTGGGTTTGCGTCTAGCGGAGTGGGTTTCGATCTAGCGGAGTGGGTTTGGGTCTAGCGGAGTGGGTTTGCGTCTAGCGGAGTGGGTTTGGGTCTAGCGGACTGGGTTTGGGTCTAGCGGAGTGGGTTTGGGTCTAGCCGAGTGGGTTTGGGTCTCACCAAGTGGGTTTGGGTCTCGCCGAGTGGGTTTGGGTCTAGCGGAGTGGGTTTGAGTCTGGCGGAGTGGGTTTGGGTCTAGCGGAGTGGGTTTGGGTCTAGCAGAGTGGGTTTGGGTCTAGCGGAGTGGGGTTGGGTCTAGCCGAGTGGGTTTGTGTCTCGCCGAGTGGTTTTGGGTCTAGCCGAGTGGGTTTGGGTCTAGCCGAGTGGGTTTGGGTCTAGCCGAGTGTGTTTGGGTCTAGCCGAGTGGGTTTGGGTCTAGCCGAGTCGTTTGGGTCAAGCCGAGTGGGTTTGGGTCTAGCGGAGTGGGTTTGACTCTAGCCGAGTTGGTTTGGGTCTACCCGAGTGGGTTTGGGTCTATCCGTGTGGGTTTGGGTCTAGCCAAGTGGGTTTGGGTCTAGCCGACTAGGTTTGGGTCTAGCGGAGTGGGTTAGAGTCTAGTGGAATGGTTTGGGTCTAGCGGAGTTGGTTTGGGTCTAGCCAAGTGGGTTTGGGTCTAGCCGAGTGGGTATGGGTCTAGCCGAGTGGGTTGGTTCTAGCAGAGTGGGTTTGGGTCTAGCGGTGTGGGGATGGGTCTAGCGGAGTGGGTTTGGGTCTAGCGGAGTGGGTTTTGGTCTAGCGGAGTGGGTTTGGGTCTAGCGGAGTGGGTTTGGGACTAGCGGAGTGGGTTTGGGTCTAGCGGAGTGGGTTTGGGTTTAGCCGAGTGGATTTGGGTCTAGCCGAGTGGATTTGGGTCTAGCCGAGTGGGTTTGGGTCTAGCCGAGTGGGTTTAGGTCTAGCCGTGTGGGTTTGGGTCTAGCCGAGTGTGTTCGGGTCTAGCCGAGTGGGTTTGGGTCTAGCCGAGTGGGTTCAGGTCTAGCCGAGTGGGTTTGGGTCTAGCTGAGTGGGTTTGGATATAGCTGAGTGGGTTTGGATATAGCCGAGGGGGTTTGGGCCTAGCCGAGTGGGTTTGGGTGTAGCCGAGTGGGTTTGGGTGTAGCCGAGTGGGTTTGGGTCTAGCGGAGTGGTTTGGGTCTAGCCGAGTGGGTTTG
Source organism: Raja brachyura (assembly GCA_963514005.1). The sequence continues at coordinate 5,576,260 of OY740819.1, read as the reverse complement.
GGTCTAGCCGAGTGGGTTTGGGTCTAGCCAAGTGGGTTTGGATCTAGCCAAGTGGGTTTGGGTCTAGCCGAGTGGGTTTGGGTCTAGCCGAGTGGGTTAGGGTCTAGTGGAGTGGGTTTGGGTCTAGCCGAGTGCGTTTGGGTCTGGCCGAGTGGGTTTGGGTCTAGCCGAGTGGGTTTGGGTCTAGCCGAGTGGGTTTGGGTCTAGCCGAGTGGGTTTGGGTCTAGCCGAGTGGGTTTGTGTCTAGCCGAGTGGGTTTGGGTCTAGCCGAGTGGGTTGGGTCTAGCCGAGTGGGTTTGGGTCTAGGCGAGTGGACTTGGGTCTAGCCGTGCGGGTTTGGGTGTAGCCGAGTAGGTTTGGGTCTAGCCGAGTGGGTCTGTGTCCAGCCGAGTGGGTTTGTGTCTAGCCGAGTGGGTTTGGGTCTAGCCGAGTGGGTTGGGTCTAGCCGAGTGGGTTTGGGTCTAGGCGAGTGGACTTGGGTCTAGCCGTGTGGGTTTGGGTGTAGCCGAGTAGGTTTGGGTCTAGCCGAGTGGGTTTGTGTCCAGCCGAGTGGGTTTGTATCTAGCTGAGTGGGTTTGGGTCTAGCGGAGTGGGTTTTGCTCTAGCGGAGTGGGTTTGGGTCTAGCGGAGTGGGTTTGGGTCTAGCGGAGTGGGTTTGGGTCTAGCGGAGTGGGTTGGGTTTAGCGGAGTGGGTTTGGGTCTAGCGGAGTGGGTTTGGGTCTAGCGGAGTGGGTTTGGGTCTAGCGGAGTGGGTTTGGGTCTAGCCGAGTGGGTTAGGGTCTAGCCGTGTGGGTTTGGGTCTAGCCGAGTGGGTTTGGGTCTAGCCGATTGGGTTTGGGTCTAGCCGAGTGGGTTTGGGTCTAGCCGAGTGGGTTTGGGTCTAGCCGAGTGGGTTTGGGTCTAGATGAGTGGGTTTGGGTCTAGCAGAGTGGGTTGGGTCTAGCGGAGTGGGTTTGGGTCTAGCCGAGTAGGTTTGAGTCTAGCAGAGAGGGTTTGGGTCTAGCCGTGTGGGTTTGGGTATAGCCGAGTGGGTTTAGGTCTAGCCGAGTGGGTTTGGGTCTAGCCGAGTGGGTTTGGGTCTAGCGGAATGGGTTTGGGTCTAGCGGAGTGGATTTGCGTCTAGCGGAGTGGGTTTGGGTCTAGCGGACTGGGTTTGGGTCTAGCGGAGTGGGTTTGGGTCTAGCCGAGTGGGTTTGGGTCTCACCAAGTAGGTTTGGGTCTCGCCGAGTGGGTTTGGGTCTAGCGGAGTGGGTTTGAGTCTCGCGGAGTGGGTTTGGGTCTAGCGGAGTGGGTTTGGGTCTAGCAGAGTGGGTTTGGGTCTAGCGGAGTGGGGTTGGGTCTAGCCGAGTGGGTTTGTGTCTATCCGAGTGGTTTTGGGTCTAGCCGAGTGGGTTTGGGTCTAGCCGAGTGGCTTTGGGTCCAGCCGAGTGTGTTTGGGTCTAGCCGAGTGGCTTTGGGTCTAGCCGAGTCGTTTGGGTCAAGCCGAGTGGGTTTGGGTCTAGCGGAGTGGGTTTGACTCTAGCCGAGTTGGTTTGGGTCTACCCGAGTGGGTTTGGGTCTATCCGTGTGGGTTTGGGTCTAGCCAAGTGGGTTTGGGTCTAGCCGAGTGGGTTTGGGTCTAGCGGAGTGGGTTAGAGTCTAGTGGAATGGTTTGGGTCTAGCGGAGTTGGTTTGGGTCTAGCCAAGTGGGTTTGGGTCCAGCCGAGTTGGTATGGGTCTAGCCGAGTGGGTTGGTTCTAGCAGAGTGGGTTTGGGTCTAGCGGTGTGGGGATGGGTCTAGCGGAGTGGGTTTGGGTCTAGCGGAGTGGGTTTTGGTCTAGCGGAGTGGGTTTGGGTCTAGCGGAGTGGGTTTGGGACTAGCGGAGTGGGTTTGGGTCTAGCGGAGTGGGTTTGGGTTTAGCCGAGTGGATTTGGGTCTAGCCGAGTGGGGTTGGGTATAGCCGAGTGGGTTTGGGTCTAGCCGAGTGAGTTTAGGTCTAGCCGTGTGGGTTTGGGTCTAGCCGAGTGTGTTCGGGTCTAGCCGAGTGGGTTTGGGTCTAGAAGAGTGGGTTCAGGTCTAGCCGAGTGGGTTTGGGTCTAGCTGAGTGGGTTTGGATATAGCCGAGTGGGTTTGGGCCTAGCCGAGTGGGTTTCGGTCTAGCCGAGTGGGTTTGGGTGTAGCCGAGTGGGTTTGGGTCTAGCGGAGTGGTTTGGGTCTAGCCGAGTGGGTTTGGGTCTAGCCGAGTGGGTTAGGGTCTAGTGGAGTGGGTTTGGGTCTAGCCGAGTGCGTTTGGGTGTGGCCGAGTGGGTTTGGGTCTAGCCGAGTGGGTTTGGGTCAAGCCGAGTGGGTTTGGGTCTAGCCGAGTGGGTTTGGGTCTAGCCGAGTGGGTTTGTGTCTAGCCGAGTGGGTTTGGGTCTAGCCGAGTGGGTTGGGTCTAGCCGAGTGGGTTTGGGTCTAGGCGAGTGGGCTTGGGTCTAGCCGAGTGGGTGTGGGGCTAGTCGAGTGGGTTTGGGTCTAGTCGTGTGGGTTTGGGTGTAGCCGAGTAGGTTTGGGTCTAGCTGAGTGGGTTTGGGTCCAGCCGAGTGGGTTTGTATCTAGCTGAGTGGGTTTGGGTCTAGCGGAGTGGGTTTCGCTCTAGCGGAGTGGGTTTGGGTCTAGCGGAGTGGGTTTGGGTCTAGCGGAGTGGGTTTGGGTCTAGCGGAGTGGGTTGGGTTTAGCGGAGTGGGTTTGGGTCTAGCGGAGTGGGTTTGGGTCTAGCGGAGTGGGTTTGGGTCTAGCGGAGTGGGTTTGGGTCTAGCGGAGCGTGTTTGGGTCTAGCCGAGTGGGTTTCGATCTAGCGGAGTGGGGTTGGGTCTAGCCGAGTGGGTTTCGATCTAGCGGAGTGGGTTTGGGTCTAGCGGAGTGGGTTTGGGTCTAGCGGAGTGGGTTTGGGTCTACCCGAGTGGGTTTGGGTCCAGCGGAGTGGGTTTGCGTCTAGCCGAGTGGGTTTGGGTCTAGCCGAGTGGGTTTGGGTCCAGCCGAGTGGGTTCGGTTCAAGCCGAGTGGGTTTGGGCCTAGCCGAGTGGGTTAGGGTCTAGCCGTGTGGGTTTGGGTCTAGCCGAGTGGGTTTGGGTCTAGCCGAGTGGGTTTGGGTCCAGCCGAGTGGGTTTGGGTCTAGCTGAGTGGGTTTGGGTCTAGCGGAGTGGGTTTCGCTCTAGCGGAGTGGGTTTGGGTCTAGCGGAGTGGGTTTGGGTCTAGCGGAGTGGGTTTGGGTCTAGCGGAGTGGGTTGGATTTAGCGGAGTGGGTTTGGGTCTAGCGGAGTGGGTTTAGGTCTAGCGGAGTGGGTTTGGGTCTAGCGGAGTGGGTTTGGGTCTAGCGGAGCGTGTTTGGGTCTAGCCGAGTGGGTTTCGATCTAGCGGAGTGGGTTTGGGTCTAGCCGAGTGGGTTTCGATCTAGCGGAGTGGGTTTGGGTCTAGCGGAGTGGGTTTGAGTCTCGCGGAGTGGGTTTGGGTCTAGCAGAGTGGGTTTGGGTCTAGCCGAGTGGGTTTGGGTCTAGCTGAGTGGGTTTGGATATAGCTGAGTGGGTTTGGATATAGCCGAGGGGGTTTGGGCCTAGCCGAGTGGGTTTGGGTGTAGCCGAGTGGGTTTGGGTGTAGCCGAGTGGGTTTGGGTCTAGCGGAGTGGTTTGGGTCTAGCCGAGTGGGTTTGGGTCTAGCCGAGTGGGTTTGGGTCTAGCCAAGTGGGTTTGGATCTAGCCAAGTGGGTTTGGGTCTAGCCGAGTGGGTTTGGGTCTAGCCGAGTGGGTTAGGGTCTAGTGGAGTGGGTTTGGGTCTAGCCGAGTGCGTTTGGGTCTGGCCGAGTGGGTTTGGGTCTAGCCGAGTGGGTTTGGGTCTAGCCGAGTGGGTTTGGGTCTAGCCGAGTGGGTTTGGGTCTAGCCGAGTGGGTTTGTGTCTAGCCGAGTGGGTTTGGGTCTAGCCGAGTGGGTTGGGTCTAGCCGAGTGGGTTTGGGTCTAGGCGAGTGGACTTGGGTCTAGCCGTGCGGGTTTGGGTGTAGCCGAGTAGGTTTGGGTCTAGCCGAGTGGGTCTGTGTCCAGCCGAGTGGGTTTGTGTCTAGCCGAGTGGGTTTGGGTCTAGCCGAGTGGGTTGGGTCTAGCCGAGTGGGTTTGGGTCTAGGCGAGTGGACTTGGGTCTAGCCGTGTGGGTTTGGGTGTAGCCGAGTAGGTTTGGGTCTAGCCGAGTGGGTTTGTGTCCAGCCGAGTGGGTTTGTATCTAGCTGAGTGGGTTTGGGTCTAGCGGAGTGGGTTTTGCTCTAGCGGAGTGGGTTTGGGTCTAGCGGAGTGGGTTTGGGTCTAGCGGAGTGGGTTTGGGTCTAGCGGAGTGGGTTGGGTTTAGCGGAGTGGGTTTGGGTCTAGCGGAGTGGGTTTGGGTCTAGCGGAGTGGGTTTGGGTCTAGCGGAGTGGGTTTGGGTCTAGCCGAGTGGGTTGGGGTCTAGCCGTGTGGGTTTGGGTCTAGCCGAGTGGGTTTGGGTCTAGCCGATTGGGTTTGGGTCTAGCCGAGTGGGTTTGGGTCTAGCCGAGTGGGTTTGGGTCTAGCCGAGTGGGTTTGGGTCTAGATGAGTGGGTTTGGGTCTAGCAGAGTGGGTTGGGTCTAGCGGAGTGGGTTTGGGTCTAGCCGAGTAGGTTTGAGTCTAGCAGAGAGGGTTTGGGTCTAGCCGTGTGGGTTTGGGTATAGCCGAGTGGGTTTAGGTCTAGCCGAGTGGGTTTGGGTCTAGCCGAGTGGGTTTGGGTCTAGCGGAATGGGTTTGGGTCTAGCGGAGTGTATTTGCGTCTAGCGGAGTGGGTTTGGGTCTAGCGGACTGGGTTTGGGTCTAGCGGAGTGGGTTTGGGTCTAGCCGAGTGGGTTTGGGTCTCACCAAGTGGGTTTGCGTCTCGCCGAGTGGGTTTGGGTCTAGCGGAGTGGGTTTGAGTCTCGCGGAGTGGGTTTGGGTCTAGCGGAGTGGGTTTGGGTCTAGCAGAGTGGGTTTGGGTCTAGCGGAGTGGGGTTGGGTCTAGCCGAGTGGGTTTGTGTCTATCCGAGTGGTTTTGGGTCTAGCCGAGTGGGTTTGGGTCTAGCCGAGTGGCTTTGGGTCCAGCCGAGTGTGTTTGGGTCTAGCCGAGTGGGTTTGGGTCTAGCCGAGTCGTTTGGGTCAAGCCGAGTGGGTTTGGGTCTAGCGGAGTGGGTTTGACTCTAGCCGAGTTGGTTTGGGTCTACCCGAGCGGGTTTGGGTCTATCCGTGTGGGTTTGGGTCTAGCCAAGTGGGTTTGGGTCTAGCCGAGTGGGTTTGGGTCTAGCGGAGTGGGTTAGAGTCTAGTGGAATGGTTTGGGTCTAGCGGAGTTGGTTTGGGTCTAGCCAAGTGGGTTTGGGTCTAGCCGAGTTGGTATGGGTCTAGCCGAGTGGGTTGGTTCTAGCAGAGTGGGTTTGGGTCTAGCGGTGTGGGGACGGGTCTAGCCGAGTGGGTTTGGGTCTAGAAGAGTGGGTTCAGGTCTAGCCGAGTGGGTTTGGGTCTAGCTGAGTGGGTTTGGATATAGCCGAGTGGGTTTGGGCCTAGCCGAGTGGGTTTCGGTCTAGCCGAGTGGGTTTGGGTGTAGCCGAGTGGGTTTGGGTCTAGCGGAGTGGTTTGGGTCTAGCCGAGTGGGTTTGGGTCTAGCCGAGTGGGTTAGGGTCTAGTGGAGTGGGTTTGGGTCTAGCCGAGTGCGTTTGGGTGTGGCCGAGTGGGTTTGGGTCTAGCCGAGTGGGTTTGGGTCAAGCCGAGTGGGTTTGGGTCTAGCCGAGTGGGTTTGGGTCTAGCCGAGTGGGTTTGTGTCTAGCCGAGTGGGTTTGGGTCTAGCCGAGTGGGTTGGGTCTAGCCGAGTGGGTTTGGGTCTAGGCGAGTGGGCTTGGGTCTAGCCGAGTGGGTGTGGGGCTAGTCGAGTGGGTTTGGGTCTAGTCGTGTGGGTTTGGGTGTAGCCGAGTAGGTTTGGGTCTAGCTGAGTGGGTTTGGGTCCAGCCGAGTGGGTTTGTATCTAGCTGAGTGGGTTTGGGTCTAGCGGAGTGGGTTTCGCTCTAGCGGAGTGGGTTTGGGTCTAGCGGAGTGGGTTTGGGTCTAGCGGAGTGGGTTTGGGTCTAGCGGAGTGGGTTGGGTTTAGCGGAGTGGGTTTGGGTCTAGCGGAGTGGGTTTGGGTCTAGCGGAGTGGGTTTGGGTCTAGCGGAGTGGGTTTGGGTCTAGCGGAGCGTGTTTGGGTCTAGCCGAGTGGGTTTCGATCTAGCGGAGTGGGGTTGGGTCTAGCCGAGTGGGTTTCGATCTAGCGGAGTGGGTTTGGGTCTAGCGGAGTGGGTTTGGGTCTAGCGGAGTGGGTTTGGGTCTAGCCGAGTGGGTTTGGGTCTAGCGGAGTGGGTTTGATTCTAGCGGAATGGTTTGGGTATAGCGGAGTTGGTTCGGGTCTAGCCGAGTGGGTTTGGGTCTAGCCGAGTGGGTATGGGTCTAGCCGAGTGGGTTTGGGTCTAGCGTAGTGGGTTTGGGTCTAGCGGAGTGGGGTTGGGTCTAGCGGAGTGGGTTTGGGTCTAGCGGAGTGGGTTTTGGTCTAGCGGTGTGGGTTTGGGTCTAGCGGAGTGGGTTTCGGTCTAGCGGAGTGGGTTTGGGTCTAGCGGAGTGGGTTTGGGTCTAGCGGAGTGGGTTTGGGTGTAGCCGAGTGGGTTTGGGTCCAGCCGAGTGGGTTTGGGTCTAGCCGAGTGGGTTTGGGGCTAGCGGAGTGGGTTTGGGTCTAGTCGAGTGGGATTGGGTCTAGCCGAGTGGGTTTGGGTCTCGCCGAGTGGGTTTGGGTCTAGCCGAGTGGGTTTGGGTCTAGCCGAGTGGGTTTGGGTCTAGATGAGTGGGTTTGGGTCTAGCAGAGTGGGTTGGTTCTAGCGGAGTGGGTTTGGGTCTAGCCGAGTAGGTTTGAGTCTAGCCGAGAGGGTTTGGGTCTAGCCAAGTGGGTTTGGGTCTAGCCGAGTGGGTTTGGGTTTAGCCGAGTGGGTTTGGGTCTAGCCGAGTGGGTTTGGGTCCAGCCGAGTGGGTTTGGGTCTAGCTGAGCGGGTTTGGGTCTAGCGGAGTGGGTTTCGCTCTAGCGGAGTGGGTTTGGGTCTAGCGGAGTGGGTTTGGGTCTAGCGGAGTGGGTTTGGGTCTAGCGGAGTGGGTTGGATTTAGCGGAGTGGGTTTGGGTCTAGCGGAGTGGGTTTGGGTCTAGCGGAGTGGGTTTGGGTCTAGCGGAGTGGGTTTGGGTCTAGCGGAGCGTGTTTGGGTCTAGCCGAGTGGGTTTCGATCTAGCGGAGTGGGTTTGGGTCTAGCCGAGTGGGTTTCGATCTAGCGGAGTGGGTTTGGGTCTAGCGGAGTGGGTTTGAGTCTCGCGGAGTGGGTTTGGGTCTAGCAGAGTGGGTTTGGGTCTAGCGGAGTGGGTTTGAGTCTCGCGGAGTGGGTTTGGGTCTAGCAGAGTGGGTTTGGGTCTAGCGGAGTGGGTTTGGGTCTAGCGGAGTGGGGTTGGGTCTAGCCGAGTGGGTTTGTGTCTCGCCGAGTTGTTTTGGGTCTAGCCGAGTGGGTTTGGGTCTAGCCGAGTGGGTTTGGGTCTAGCCGAGTGTGTTTGGGTCTAGCCGAGTGGGTTTGGGTCTAGCCGAGTCGTTTGGGTCTAGCCGAGTGGGTTTGGGTCTAGCGGAGTGGGTTTGACTCTAGCCGAGTTGGTTTGGGTCTACCCGAGTGGGTTTGGGTCTATCCGTGTGGGTTTGGGTCTAGCCAAGTGGGTTTGGGTCTAGCCGAGTGGGTTTGGGTCTAGCGGAGTGGGTTAGAGTCTAGTGGAATGGTTTGGGTCTAGCGGAGTTGGTTCGGGTCTAGCCGAGTGGGTTTGGGTCTAGCCGAGTGGGTATGGGTCTAGCCGAGTGGGTTTGGGTCTAGCGTAGTGGGTTTGGGTCTAGCGGAGTGGGGTTGGGTCTAGCGGAGTGGGTTTGGGTCTAGCGGAGTGGGTTTTGGTCTAGCGGTGTGGGTTTGGGTCTAGCGGAGTGGGTTTCGGTCTAGCGGAGTGGGTTTGGGTCTAGCGGAGTGGGTTTGGGTCTAGCGGAGTGGGTTTGGGTCTAGCCGAGTGGATTTGGGCCTAGCCGAGTGGGTTTGGGTTTAGCCGAGTGGGTTTGGGTCTAGCCGAGTGGGTTTGGGTCTAGCGGAGTGGGTTTGATTCTAGCGGAATGGTTTGGGTATAGCGGAGTTGGTTCGGGTCTAGCCGAGTGGGTTTGGGTCTAGCCGAGTGGGTATGGGTCTAGCCGAGTGGGTTTGGGTCTAGCGTAGTGGGTTTGGGTCTAGCGGAGTGGGGTTGGGTCTAGCGGAGTGGGTTTGGGTCTAGCGGAGTGGGTTTTGGTCTAGCGGTGTGGGTTTGGGTCTAGCGGAGTGGGTTTCGGTCTAGCGGAGTGGGTTTGGGTCTAGCGGAGTGGGTTTGGGTCTAGCGGAGTGGGTTTGGGTGTAGCCGAGTGGGTTTGGGTCCAGCCGAGTGGGTTTGGGTCTAGCCGAGTGGGTTTGGGGCTAGCGGAGTGGGTTTGGGTCTAGTCGAGTGGGATTGGGTCTAGCCGAGTGGGTTTGGGTCTCGCCGAGTGGGTTTGGGTCTAGCCGAGTGGGTTTGGGTCTAGCCGAGTGGGTTTGGGTCTAGATGAGTGGGTTTGGGTCTAGCAGAGTGGGTTGGTTCTAGCGGAGTGGGTTTGGGTCTAGCCGAGTAGGTTTGAGTCTAGCCGAGAGGGTTTGGGTCTAGCCAAGTGGGTTTGGGTCTAGCCGAGTGGGTTGGGGTCTAGCGGAGTGGGTTTGGGTCTAGCGGAGTGGGTTTGGGTCTGGCGGAGTGTGTTTGGGTCTAGCCGGAGTGGGTTTGGTTCTAGCGGAGTGGGGTTGGGTCTAGCCGAGTGGCTTTGTGTCTAGCCGAGTTGGTTTGGGTCTAGCCGAGTGGGTTTGGGTCTAGCTGAGTGGGTTTGGGTCTAGCCGAGTGTGTTTGGGTCTAGCCGAGTGGGTTTGGGTCTAGCCGAGTCGTTTGGGACTAGCCGAGTGGGTTTGGGTCTAGCGGAGTGGGTTTGAGTCTAGCCGAGTTGGTTTGGGTCTACACGAGTGGGTTTGGGTCTAGCCGTGCGGGTTTGGGTCTAGCCGAGTGGGTTTGGGTCTAGCCGAGTGTGTTTGGGTCTAGCCGAGTGGGTTTGGGTCTAGCCGAGTCGTTTGGGACTAGCCGAGTGGGGTTGGGTCTAGCGGAGTGGGTTTGAGTCTAGCCGAGTTGGTTTGGGTCTACCCGAGTGGGTTTGGGTCTAGCCGTGTGGGTTTGGGTCTAGCCGAGTGGGTTTGGGTCTAGCTGAGTGGGTTTGGGTCTAGCGGAGTGGGTTTGAGTCTAGTGGAATGGTTTGGGTCTAGCGGAGTGGGTTTGTGTCTAGCGGAGTGGGTTTGGGTGTAGCGGAGTGGGTTTTGGTCTAGCAGAGTGGGTTTGGGTCTAGCGGAATGGGTTTGGGTCTAGCGGAGTGGGTTTGCATCTAGCGGAGTGGGTTTGGGTCTAGCGGACTGGGTTTGGGTCTAGCGGTGTGGGTTTGGGTCTAGCCGAGTGGGTTTGGGTCTAGCCAAGTGGGTTTGGGTCTAGCCGAGTGGGTTTGGGTCTAGCGGAGTGAGTTTTGAGTCAAGCGGAGTGGGTTTGGGTCTAGCGGAGTGGGTTTGGGTCTAGCGGAGTGGGTTTGGGTCTAGCGGAGTGGGTTTGGGTCTAGCCGAGTGGGTTTGTGTCTAGCCGAGTGGGTTTGGGTCTAGCCGAGAGGGTTTGGGTCTAGCCGAGTGGGTTTGGGTCTAGCCGAGTGGGTTTGGGTCTCGCCGAGTGTGTTTAGGTCTAGCCAAGTGGGTTTGGGTCTAGCCGAGTCGTTTGGGACTAGCCGAGTGGGTTTGGGTCTAGCGGAGTGGGTTAGAGTCTATTAGAATGGTTTGGGGCTAGCGGAGTTGGTTTGGGTCTAGCCGAGTGGGTTTGGGTCTAGCCGAGTGGGTATGGGACTAGCCGAGTGGGTTTGGTTCTAGCAGAGTGGGTTTGGGTCTATCCGTGTGGGTTTGGGTCTAGCCAAGTGGGTTTGGGTCTAGCCGAGTGGGTTTGGGTCTAGCGGAGTGGGTTAGAGTCTATTAGAATGGTTTGGGGCTAGCGGAGTTGGTTTGGGTCTAGCCGAGTGGGTTTGGGTCTAGCCGAGTGGGTATGGGACTAGCCGAGTGGGTTTGGTTCTAGCAGAGTGGGTTTGGGTCTAGCGGAGTGGTTTTGGGTCTAGCGGAGTGGGTTTGGGTCTAGCGGTGTGGGGATGGGTCTATCGGAGTGGGTTTGGGTCTAGCGGAGTGGGTTTTGGTCTAGCGGAGTGGGTTTGGGTCTAGCGGAGTGGGTTTGGGACTAGCGGAGTGGGTTTGGTCTAGCGGAGTGGGTTTGGGTTTAGCCGAGTGGATTTGGGTCTAGCCGAGTGGGGTTGGGTCTAGCCGAGTGGGTTTGGGTCTAGCCGAGTGGGTTTAGTTCTTGCCGAGTGGGTTCGGGTCTAGCCGAGTGGGTTTTGGTCTAGCCGAGTGGGTTTGGGTCTAGCCGAGTGGATTGGGGTCTAGCCGAGTGGGTTTGGGTCTAGCCGAGTGGGTTTGGGTCTAGCCGAGTCGGTTTGGGTCTAGCCGAGTGTGTTTGGGCCTTGCCAAGTGGGTTTGGGCCTAGCCGAGTGGGTTTGGGTCTAGCCGAGTGGGTTTGGGTCTAGCGGAGTGGGTTTGCGTCTCGCCGAGTGGATTTGGGCCTAGCCGAGTGGGTTTGGGTTTAGCCGAGTGGGTTTGGGTCTAGCGGAATGGGTTTGGGTCCAGCGGAGTGGGTTTGAGTCTAGCGGAATGGCTTGGGTCAAGCGGAGTTGGTTCGGGTCTAGCCGAGTGGGTTTGGGTCTAGCCGAGTGGGTATGGGTCTAGCCGAGTGGGTTTGGGTCTAGCGGAGTGGGTTTGGGTCTAGCGGAGTGGGGTTGGGTCTAGCGGAGTGGGTTTGGGTCTAGCGGAGTGGGTTTTGGTCTAGTGGAGTGGGTTTGGGTCTAGCGGAGTGGGTTTGGGTCTAGCGGAGTGGGTTTGGGTCTAGCGGAGTGGGTTTCGTTGTAGCCGAGTGGATTTGTGTCTAGCCGAGTGGGGTTGGGTCTAGCCGAGTGGGTTTGGGTCCAGCCGAGTGGGTTTGGGTCCAGCCGAGTGGGTTTGGGTCTAGCCGAGTGGGTTTGGTTCTAGCCGAGTGGGTTTGGGGCTAGCGGAGTGGGTTTGGGTCTAGTCGAGTGGGATTGGGTCCAGCCGAGTGGATTTGGGTCTCGCCGAGTGGGTTTGGGTCTAGTTGAGTGGGTTTGGGTCTAGCCCAGTTGGGTGTGGGTCTAGCCGAGTGGGTTTGGGTCTAGCGGAGTGGGTTTGGGTCTAGCCGAGTGGATTTGGGTCTAGCCGAGTGGGGTTGGGTCTAGCCGAGTGGGTTTGGGTCTAGCCGAGTGGGTTTGGGTCTAACCGAGTGGATTGGGGTCTAGCCGAGTGGGGTTGGGTCTAGCCGAGTGGGTTTGGGTCTAGCGGAGTGGGTTTTGGTCTAGCGGAGTGGGTTTGGGTCTAGCGGAGTGGGTTTGGGTCTAGCGGAGTAGGTTTGGGTCTAGCGGAGTGGGTTTCGGTCTAGCCGAGTGGATTTGGGTCTAGCCGAGTGGGGTTGGGTCTAGCCGAGTGGGTTTGGGTCCAGCCGAGTGGGTTTGGGTCCAGCCCAGTGGGTTTGGGTCTAGCCGAGTGGGTTTGGGTCTAGCCGAGTGGGTTTGGGGCTAGCGGAGTGGGTTTGGGTCTAGTCGAGTGGGATTGGGTCTAGCCGAGTGGGTTTGGGTCTCGCCGAGTGGGTTTGGGTCTAGTTGAGTGGGTTTGGGTCTAGCCCAGTGGGTTTGGGTCTAGCCGAGTGGGTTTTGGTCTAGCCGAGTGGGTTTGGGTCTAGCCGAGTGGATTGGGGTCTAGCCGAGTGGGTTTGGGTCTAGCCGAGTGGGTTTGGGTCTAGCCGAGTGTGTTTGGGCCTTGCCAAGTGGGTTTGGGCCTAGCCGAGTGGGTTTGGGTTGAGCCGAGTGGGTTGGGGTCTAGCGGAGTGGGTTTGCGTCTCGCCGAGTGGATTTGGGCCTAGCAGAGTGGGTTTGGGTTTAGCCGAGTGGGTTTGGGTCTAGCGGAGTGGGTTTGGGTCCAGCGGAGTGGGTTTGAGTCTAGCGGAATGGTTTGGGTCTAGCGGAGTTGGTTCGGGTCTAGCCGAGTGGGTTTGGGTCTAACCGAGTGGGTATGGGTCTAGCCGAGTGGGTTTGGGTCTAGCGGAGTGGGTTTGGGTCTAGCAGAGTGGGGTTGGGTCTAGCGGAGTGGGTTTGGGTCTAGCGGAGTGGGTTTTGGTCTGGTGGAGTGGGTTTGGGTCTAGCGGAGTGGGTTTGGTTCTAGCCGAGTGGGTTTGGGGCTAGCGGAGTGGGTTTGGGTCTCGCCGAGTGGGTTTGGGTCTAGCTGAGTGGGTTTGGGTCTAGCCCAGTTGGGTTTGGGTCTAGCCGAGTGGGTTTGGGTCTAGCGGAGTGGGTTTGGGTCTAGCCGAGTGGATTTGGGTCTAGCCGAGTGGGGTTGGGTCTAGCCGAGTGGGTTTGGGTCTAGCCGAGTGGGTTTGGGTCTAACCGAGTGGATTGGGGTCTAGCCGAGTGGGGTTGGGTCTAGCCGAGTGGGTTTGGGTCTAGCGGAGTGGGTTTTGGTCTAGCGGAGTGGGTTTGGGTCTAGCGGAGTGGGTTTTGGTCTAGCCGAGTGGGTTTGGGTCTAACCGAGTGGATTGGGGTCTAGCGGAGTGGGTTTGGGTCTAGCCGAGTGGGTTTGGGTCTAGCGGAGTGGGTTTGGGTCTAGCGGAGTGGGTTTGAGTCTAGCGGAATGGTTTGGGTCTAGCGGAGTTGGTTCGGGTCTAGCCGAGTGGGTTTGGGTCTAGCGGAGTGGGTTTGGGTCTGGCGGAGTGGGTTTTGGTCTAGCCGAGTGGATTTGGGTCTAGCCGAGTGGGGTTGGGTCTAGCCGAGTGGGTTTGGGTCCAGCCGAGTGGGTTTGGGTCCAGCCGAGTGGGTTTGGGTCTAGCCGAGTGGGTTTGGGTCTAGCCGAGTGGGTTTGGGGCTAGCGGAGTGGGTTTGGGTCTAGTCGAGTGGGATTGGGTCTAGCCGAGTGGGTTTGGGTCTCGCCGAGTGGGTTTGGGTCTAGTTGAGTGGGTTTGGGTCTAGCCCAGTGGGTTTGGGTCTAGCCGAGTGGGTTTGGGGCTAGCGGAGTGGGTTTGGGTCTAGCCGTGTGGGTTTGGGTCTAGCCGAGTGGGTTTGGGTCTAGCCGAGTGAGTTTGGGCCTAGCCGAGTGGGTTTGGGTCTAGGCGAAGGGGCTTGGGTCTAGCCGAGTGGGTTTGGGTCTAGCCGAGTGGGTTTGGGTCTGGCTGAGTGGGTTTGGGTTTAGCCGAGTGGGTTTGGGTCTAGCGGAGTGAGTTTTGAGTCAAGCGGAGTGGGTTTGGGTCTAGCGGAGTGGGTTTGGGTCTAGCGGAGTGGGTTTGGGTCTAGCGGAGTGGGTTTGGGTCTAGCCGAGTGGGTTTGTGTCTAGCCGAGTGGGTTTGGGTCTAGCCGAGAGGGTTTGGGTCTAGCCGAGTGGGTTTGGGTCTAGCCGAGTGGGTTTGGGTCTCGCCGAGTGTGTTTAGGTCTAGCCAAGTGGGTTTGGGTCTAGCCGAGTCGTTTGGGACTAGCCGAGTGGGTTTGGGTCTAGCGGAGTGGGTTTGACTCTAGCTGAGTTGGTTTGGGTCTACCCGAGTGGGTTTGGGTCTATCCGTGTGGGTTTGGGTCTAGCCAAGTGGGTTTGGGTCTAGCCGAGTGGGTTTGGGTCTAGCGGAGTGGGTTAGAGTCTATTAGAATGGTTTGGGTCTAGCGGAGTTGGTTTGGGTCTAGCCGAGTGGCTTTGGGTCTAGCCGAGTGGGTATGGGACTAGCCGAGTGGGTTTGGTTCTAGCAGAGTGGGTTTGGGTCTAGCGGAGTGGGTTTGGGTCTAGCGGAGTGGGTTTGGGTCTAGCGGTGTGGGGATGGGTCTATCGGAGTGGGTTTGGGTCTAGCGGAGTGGGTTTTGGTCTAGCGGAGTGGGTTTGGGTCTAGCGGAGTGGGTTTGGGACTAGCGGAGTGGGTTTGGGTCTATCGGAGTGGGTTTGGGTTTAGCCGAGTGGATTTGGGTCTAGCCGAGTGGGGTTGGGTCTAGCCGAGTGGGTTTGGGTCTAGCCGAGTGGGTTTAGTTCTTGCCGAGTGGGTTCGGGTCTAGCCGAGTGGGTTTTGGTCTAGCCGAGTGGGTTTGGGTCTAGCCGAGTGGATTGGGGTCTAGCCGAGTGGGTTTGGGTCTAGCCGAGTGGGTTTGGGTCTAGCCGAGTCGGTTTGGGTCTAGCCGAGTGTGTTTGGGCCTTGCCAAGTGGGTTTGGGCCTAGCCGAGTGGGTTTGGGTCTAGCCGAGTGGGTTTGGGTCTAGCGGAGTGGGTTTGCGTCTCGCCGAGTGGATTTGGGCCTAGCCGAGTGGGTTTGGGTTTAGCCGAGTGGGTTTGGGTCTAGCGGAATGGGTTTGGGTCCAGCGGAGTGGGTTTGAGTCTAGCGGAATGGTTTGGGTCTAGCGGAGTTGGTTCGGGTCTAGCCGAGTGGGTTTGGGTCTAGCCGAGTGGGTATGGGTCTAGCCGAGTGGGTTTGGGTCTAGCGGAGTGGGTTTGGGTCTAGCGGAGTGGGGTTGGGTCTAGCGGAGTGGGTTTGGGTCTAGCGGAGTGGGTTTTGGTCTAGTGGAGTGGGTTTGGGTCTAGCGGAGTGGGTTTGGGTCTAGCGGAGTGGGTTTGGGTCTAGCGGAGTGGGTTTCGTTGTAGCCGAGTGGATTTGTGTCTTGCCGAGTGGGGTTGGGTCTAGCCGAGTGGGTTTGGGTCCAGCCGAGTGGGTTTGGGTCCAGCCGAGTGGGTTTGGGTCTAGCCGAGTGGGTTTGGTTCTAGCCGAGTGGGTTTGGGGCTAGCGGAGTGGGTTTGGGTCTAGTCGAGTGGGATTGGGTCCAGCCGAGTGGGTTTGGGTCTCGCCGAGTGGGTTTGGGTCTAGTTGAGTGGGTTTGGGTCTAGCCCAGTTGGGTGTGGGTCTAGCCGAGTGGGTTTGGGTCTAGCGGAGTGGGTTTGGGTCTAGCCGAGTGGATTTGGGTCTAGCCGAGTGGGGTTGGGTCTAGCCGAGTGGGTTTGGGTCTAGCCGAGTGGGTTTGGGTCTAACCGAGTGGATTGGGGTCTAGCCGAGTGGGGTTGGGTCTAGCCGAGTGGGTTTGGGTCTAGCGGAGTGGGTTTTGGTCTAGCGGAGTGGGTTTGGGTCTAGCGGAGTGGGTTTGGGTCTAGCGGAGTGGGTTTGGGTCTAGCGGAGTGGGTTTCGGTCTAGCCGAGTGGATTTGGGTCTAGCCGAGTGGGGTTGGGTCTAGCCGAGTGGGTTTGGGTCCAGCCGAGTGGGTTTGGGTCCAGCCGAGTGGGTTTGGGTCTAGCCGAGTGGGTTTGGGTCTAGCCGAGTGGGTTTGGGGCTAGCGGAGTGGGTTTGGGTCTAGTCGAGTGGGATTGGGTCTAGCCGAGTGGGTTTGGGTCTCGCCGAGTGGGTTTGGGTCTAGTTGAGTGGGTTTGGGTCTAGCCCAGTGGGTTTGGGTCTAGCCGAGTGGGTTTTGGTCTAGCCGAGTGGGTTTGGGTCTAGCCGAGTGGATTGGGGTCTAGCCGAGTGGGTTTGGGTCTAGCCGAGTGGGTTTGGGTCTAGCCGAGTGGGTTTGGGTCTCGCCGAGTGGGTTTGGGTCTAGTTGAGTGGGTTTGGGTCTAGCCCAGTGGGTTTGGGTCTAGCCGAGTGGGTTTGGGGCTAGCGGAGTGGGTTTGGGTCTAGCCGTGTGGGTTTGGGTCTAGCCGAGTGGGTTTGGGTCTAGCCGAGTGAGTTTGGGCCTAGCCGAGTGGGTTTGGGTCTAGGCGAAGGGGCTTGGGTCTAGCCGAGTGGGTTTGGGTCTAGCCGAGTGGGTTTGGGTCTGGCTGAGTGGGTTTGGGTTTAGCCGAGTGGGTTTGGGGTTAGCGGAGTGGGTTTGGGTCTAGTCGAGTGGGATTGGGTCTAGCCGAGTGGGTTTGGGTCTCGCCGAGTGGGTTTGGGTCTAGTTGAGTGGGTTTGGGTCTAGCCCAGTGGGTTTGGGTCTAGCCGAGTGGGTTTGGGGCTAGCGGAGTGGGTTTGGGTCTAGCCGTGTGGGTTTGGGTCTAGCCGAGTGGGTTTGGGTCTAGCCGAGTGAGTTTGGGCCTAGCCGAGTGGGTTTGGGTCTAGGCGAAGGGGCTTGGGTCTAGCCGAGTGGGTTTGGGTCTAGCCGAGTGGGTTTGGGTCTGGCTGAGTGGGTTTGGGTCTAGCCGAGTGGGTTTGGGTCTAGCGGAGTGGGTTTGAGTCTAGCGGAGTGTGTTTGGGTCTAGTGGAGTGGGTTTTGGTCTAGCGGAGTGGGTTTGGGTCTAGCGGAGTGGGTTTGGGTCTAGCGGAGTGGGTTTGGGTCTAGCGGAGTGGGTTTCGGTCTAGCCGAGTGGATTTGGGTCTAGCCGAGTGGGGTTGGGTCTAGCCGAGTGGGTTTGGGTCCAGCCGAGTGGGTTTGGGTCCAGCCGAGTGGGTTTGGGTCTAGCCGAGTGGGTTTGGGTCTAGCCGAGTGGGTTTGGGGCTAGCGGAGTGGGTTTGGGTCTAGTCGAGTGGGATTGGGTCTAGCCGAGTGGGTTTGGGTCTCGCCGAGTGGGTTTGGGTCTAGTTGAGTGGGTTTGGGTCTAGCCCAGTGGGTTTGGGTCTAGCCGAGTGGGTTTTGGTCTAGCCGAGTGGGTTTGGGTCTAGCCGAGTGGATTGGGGTCTAGCCGAGTGGGTTTGGGTCTAGCCGAGTGTGTTTGGGCCTTGCCAAGTGGGTTTGGGCCTAGCCGAGTGGGTTTGGGTCGAGCCGAGTGGGTTGGGGTCTAGCGGAGTGGGTTTGGGTCTCGCCGAGTGGATTTGGGCCTAGCAGAGTGGGTTTGGGTTTAGCCGAGTGGGTTTGGGTCTAGCGGAGTGGGTTTGGGTCCAGCGGAGTGGGTTTGAGTCTAGCGGAATGGTTTGGGTCTAGCGGAGTTGGTTCGGGTCTAGCCGAGTGGGTTTGGGTCTAACCGAGTGGGTATGCGTCTAGCCGAGTGGGTTTGGGTCTAGCGGAGTGGGTTTGGGTCTAGCAGAGTGGGGTTGGGTCTAGCGGAGTGGGTTTGGGTCTAGCGGAGTGGGTTTTGGTCTAGTGGAGTGGGTTTGGGTCCAGCCGAGTGGGTTTGGGTCCAGCCGAGTGGGTTTGGGTCTAGCCGAGTGGGTTTGGTTCTAGCCGAGTGGGTTTGGGGCTAGCGGAGTGGGTTTGGGTCTCGCCGAGTGGGTTTGGGTCTAGCTGAGTGGGTTTGGGTCTAGCCCAGTTGGGTTTGGGTCTAGCCGAGTGGGTTTGGGTCTAGCGGAGTGGGTTTGGGTCTAGCCGAGTGGATTTGGGTCTAGCCGAGTGGGGTTGGGTCTAGCCGAGTGGGTTTGGGTCTAGCCGAGTGGGTTTGGGTCTAACCGAGTGGATTGGGGTCTAGCCGAGTGGGGTTGGGTCTAGCCGAGTGGGTTTGGGTCTAGCGGAGTGGGTTTTGGTCTAGCGGAGTGGGTTTGGGTCTAGCGGAGTGGGTTTGGGTCTAGCGGAGTGGGTTTGGGTCTAGCGGAGTGGGTTTCGGTCTAGCCGAGTGGATTTGGGTCTAGCCGAGTGGGGTTGGGTCTAGCCGAGTGGGTTTGGGTCCAGCCGAGTGGGTTTGGGTCCAGCCGAGTGGGTTTGGGTCCAGCCGAGTGGGTTTGGGTCTAGCCGAGTGGGTTTAGGGCTAGCGGAGTGGGTTTGGGTCTAGTCGAGTGGGATTGGGTCTAGCCGAGTGGGTTTGGGTCTCGCTGAGTGGGTTTGGGTCTAGTTGAGTGGGTTTGGGTCTAGCCCAGTGGGTTTGGGTCTAGCCGAGTGGGTTTTGGTCTAGCCGAGTGGGTTTGGGTCTAGCCGAGTGGATTGGGGTCTAGCCGAGTGGGTTTGGGTCTAGCCGAGTGTGTTTGGGCCTTGCCAAGTGGGTTTGGGCCTAGCCGAGTGGGTTTGGGTCGAGCCGAGTGGGTTGGGGTCTAGCGGAGTGGGTTTGGGTCTCGCCGAGTGGATTTGGGCCTAGCAGAGTGGGTTTGGGTTTAGCCGAGTGGGTTTGGGTCTAGCGGAGTGGGTTTGGGTCCAGCGGAGTGGGTTTGAGTCTAGCGGAATGGTTTGGGTCTAGCGGAGTTGGTTCGGGTCTAGCCGAGTGGGTTTGGGTCTAACCGAGTGGGTATGCGTCTAGCCGAGTGGGTTTGGGTCTAGCGGAGTGGGTTTGGGTCTAGCAGAGTGGGGTTGGGTCTAGCGGAGTGGGTTTGGGTCTAGCGGAGTGGGTTTTGGTCTAGTGGAGTGGGTTTGGGTCCAGCCGAGTGGGTTTGGGTCCAGCCGAGTGGGTTTGGGTCTAGCCGAGTGGGTTTGGTTCTAGCCGAGTGGGTTTGGGGCTAGCGGAGTGGGTTTGGGTCTCGCCGAGTGGGTTTGGGTCTAGCTGAGTGGGTTTGGGTCTAGCCCAGTTGGGTTTGGGTCTAGCCGAGTGGGTTTGGGTCTAGCGGAGTGGGTTTGGGTCTAGCCGAGTGGATTTGGGTCTAGCCGAGTGGGGTTGGGTCTAGCCGAGTGGGTTTGGGTCTAGCCGAGTGGGTTTGGGTCTAACCGAGTGGATTGGGGTCTAGCCGAGTGGGGTTGGGTCTAGCCGAGTGGGTTTGGGTCTAGCGGAGTGGGTTTTGGTCTAGCGGAGTGGGTTTGGGTCTAGCGGAGTGGGTTTGGGTCTAGCGGAGTGGGTTTGGGTCTAGCGGAGTGGGTTTCGGTCTAGCCGAGTGGATTTGGGTCTAGCCGAGTGGGGTTGGGTCTAGCCGAGTGGGTTTGGGTCCAGCCGAGTGGGTTTGGGTCCAGCCGAGTGGGTTTGGGTCCAGCCGAGTGGGTTTGGGTCTAGCCGAGTGGGTTTAGGGCTAGCGGAGTGGGTTTGGGTCTAGTCGAGTGGGATTGGGTCTAGCCGAGTGGGTTTGGGTCTCGCTGAGTGGGTTTGGGTCTAGTTGAGTGGGTTTGGGTCTAGCCCAGTGGGTTTGGGTCTAGCCGAGTGGGTTTGGGTCTAGCGGAGTGGGTTTGGGTCTAGCCGAGTGGATTTGGGTCTAGCCGAGTGGGGTTGGGTCTAGCCGAGTGGGTTTGATCTAGCCGAGCGGGTTTAGGTCTTGCCGAGTGGGTTTGGGTCTAGCTGAGTGGGTTTTGGTCTAGCCGAGTGGGTTTGGGTCTAACCGAGTGGATTGGGGTCTAGCCGAGTGGGTTTGCGTCTAGCCGAGTGGGTTTGGGTCTAGCGGAGTGGGTTTGGGTCTAGCGGAGTGGGTTTGAGTCTAGCGGAATGGTTTGGGTCTAGCGGAGTTGGTTCGGGTCTAGCCGAGTGGGTTTGGGTCTAGCCGAGTGGGTTTGGGTCTAGCCGAGTGGGTTTGGGGCTAGCGGAGTGGGTTTGGGTCTAGTCGAGTGGGATTGGGTCTAGCCGAGTGGGTTTGGGTCTAGCCGAGTGGGTTTGGGGCTAGCGGAGTGGGTTTGGGTCTAGTCGAGTGGGATTGGGTCTAGCCGAGTGGGTTTGGGTCTCGCCGAGTGGGTTTGGGTCTAGTTGAGTGGGTTTGGGTCTAGCCCAGTGGGTTTGGGTCTAGCCGAGTGGGTTTGGGGCTAGCGGAGTGGGTTTGGGTCTAGCCGTGTGGGTTTGGGTCTAGCCGAGTGGGTTTGGGTCTAGCCGAGTGAGTTTGGGCCTAGCCGAGTGGGTTTGGGTCTAGGCGAAGGGGCTTGGGTCTAGCCGAGTGGGTTTGGGTCTAGCCGAGTGGGTTTGGGTCTGGCTGAGTGGGTTTGGGTTTAGCCGAGTGGGTTTGGGGCTAGCGGAGTGGGTTTGGGTCTAGTCGAGTGGGATTGGGTCTAGCCGAGTGGGTTTGGGTCTCGCCGAGTGGGTTTGGGTCTAGTTGAGTGGGTTTGGGTCTAGCCCAGTGGGTTTGGGTCTAGCCGAGTGGGTTTGGGGCTAGCGGAGTGGGTTTGGGTCTAGCCGTGTGGGTTTGGGTCTAGCCGAGTGGGTTTGGGTCTAGCCGAGTGAGTTTGGGCCTAGCCGAGTGGGTTTGGGTCTAGGCGTAGGGGCTTGGGTCTAGCCGAGTGGGTTTGGGTCTAGCCGAGTGGGTTTGGGTCTGGCTGAGTGGGTTTGGGTCTAGCCGAGTGGGTTTGGGTCTAGCGGAGTGGGTTTGAGTCTAGCGGAGTGTGTTTGGGTCTAGTGGAGTGGGTTTTGGTCTAGCGGAGTGGGTTTGGGTCTAGCGGAGTGGGTTTGGGTCTAGCGGAGTGGGTTTGGGTCTAGCGGAGTGGGTTTCGGTCTAGCCGAGTGGATTTGGGTCTAGCCGAGTGGGGTTGGGTCTAGCCGAGTGGGTTTGGGTCCAGCCGAGTGGGTTTGGGTCCAGCCGAGTGGGTTTGGGTCTAGCCGAGTGGGTTTGGGTCTAGCCGAGTGGGTTTGGGGCTAGCGGAGTGGGTTTGGGTCTAGTCGAGTGGGATTGGGTCTAGCCGAGTGGGTTTGGGTCTCGCCGAGTGGGTTTGGGTCTAGTTGAGTGGGTTTGGGTCTAGCCCAGTGGGTTTGGGTCTAGCCGAGTGGGTTTTGGTCTAGCCGAGTGGGTTTGGGTCTAGCCGAGTGGATTGGGGTCTAGCCGAGTGGGTTTGGGTCTAGCCGAGTGGGTTTGGGTCTAGCCGAGTGTGTTTGGGCCTTGCCAAGTGGGTTTGGGCCTAGCCGAGTGGGTTTGGGTCGAGCCGAGTGGGTTGGGGTCTAGCGGAGTGGGTTTGGGTCTCGCCGAGTGGATTTGGGCCTAGCAGAGTGGGTTTGGGTTTAGCCGAGTGGGTTTGGGTCTAGCGGAGTGGGTTTGGGTCCAGCGGAGTGGGTTTGAGTCTAGCGGAATGGTTTGGGTCTAGCGGAGTTGGTTCGGGTCTAGCCGAGTGGGTTTGGGTATAACCGAGTGGGTATGGGTCTAGCCGAGTGGGTTTGGGTCTAGCGGAGTGGGTTTGGGTCTAGCAGAGTGGGGTTGGGTCTAGAGGAGTGGGTTTGGGTCTAGCGGAGTGGGTTTTGGTCTAGTGGAGTGGGTTTGGGTCTAGCGGAGTGGGTTTGGGTCTAGCCGAGTGGGTTTGGGTCTAGCGGAGTGGGTTTCGTTCTAGCCGAGTGGATTTGTGTCTAGCCGAGTGGGGTTGGGTCTAGCCGAGTGGGTTTGGGTCCAGCCGAGTGGGTTTGGGTCCAGCCGAGTGGGTTTGGGTCTAGCCGAGTGGGTTTGGTTCTAGCCGAGTGGGTTTGGGGCTAGCGGAGTGGGTTTGGGTCTCGCCGAGTGGGTTTGGGTCTAGCTGAGTGGGTTTGGGTCTAACCGAGTGGATTGGGGTCTAGCCGAGTGGGTTTGGGTCTAGCCGAGTGGGTTTGGGTCTAGCGGAGTGGGTTTGGGTCTAGCGGAGTGGGTTTGAGTCTAGCGGAATGGTTTGGGTCTAGCGGAGTTGGTTTGGGTCTAGCCGAGTGGGTTTGGGTCTAGCGGAGTGGGTTTGGGTCTAGCGGATTGGGTTTTGGTCTAGCCGAGTGGATTTGGGTCTAGCCGAGTGGGGTTGGGTCTAGCCGAGTGGGTTTGGGTCCAGCCGAGTGGGTTTGGGTCCAGCCGAGTGGGTTTGGGTCTAGCCGAGTGGGTTTGGGTCTAGCCGAGTGGGTTTGGGGCTAGCGGAGTGGGTTTGGGTCTAGTCGAGTGGGATTGGGTCTAGCCGAGTGGGTTTGGGTCTGGCCGAGTGGGTTTGGGTCTAGTTGAGTGGGTTTGGGTCTAGCCCAGTGGGTTTGGGTCTAGCCGAGTGGGTTTGGGGCTAGCGGAGTGGGTTTGGGTCTAGCCGTGTGGGTTTGGGTCTAGCCGAGTGGGTTTGGGTCTAGCCGAGTGAGTTTGGGCCTAGCCGAGTGGGTTTGGGTCTAGGCGAAGGGGCTTGGGTCTAGCCGAGTGGGTTTGGGTCTGGCTGAGTGGGTTTGGGTCTAGCCGAGTGGGTTTGGGTCTAGCGGAGTGGGTTTGAGTCTAGCGGAGTGTGTTTGGGTCTAGTGGAGTGGGTTTGGGTCTAGCGGAGTGGGTTTGGGTCTAGCGGAGTGGGGTTGGGTCTAGCCGAATGGGTTTGTGTCTAGCCGAGTGGGTTTGGGTCTAGCCAAGTGGGTTTGGGTCTAGCCGAGTGGGTTTGGGTCTAGCCGAGTGTGTTTCGGTCTAGCCGAGTGGGTTTGGGTCTAGCCGAGTCGTTTGGGTCTAGCCGAGTGGGTTTGGGTCTAGCGGAGTGGGTTTGACTCTAGCCGAGTTGGTTTGGGTCTACCCGAGTGGGTTTGGGTCTAGCGGAGTTGGTTTGGGTCTAGCGGAGTGGGGTTGGGTCTAGCCGAGTGGGGTTGGGTCTAGCCGAGTGGGTTTGGGTCTAGCGGAGTGGGTTTGAGTCTAGCGGAGTGTGTTTGGGTCTAGCGGAGTGGGTTTGGGTCTAGCGGAGTGGGTTTGGGTCAAGCGGAGTGGGGTTGGGTCTAGCCGAATGGGTTTGTGTCTAGCCGAGTGGGTTTGGGTCTAGCCAAGTGGGTTTGTGTCTAGCAGAGTGGGTTAGGGTCTAGCCGAGTGGGTTTGGGTCTAGCTGAGTGGGGTTGTGTCTCGCCGAGTGGGTTTGGGTCTAGCGGAGTGGGTTTGGGTCTAGCGGAGTGGGTTTGGGTCTAGCCGAGTGGGTTTGGGTCTAGCCGTGTGGGTTTGGGTCTAGCGGAGTGGGTTTGGGTCTAGCCATTGGGTTTGGGTGTAGCCGAGTGGGTTTGGGTCTAGTCAAGTGGGTTTGGGTCTCGCCGAGTGGGTTTGGGTCTAGCGGAGTGGGTTTGCATCTAGCCGATTGGGTTTGGGTCTAGCCGAGTAGGTTTGGGTCTAGCCGAGTGGGTTTGGGCCTAGCCGAGTGGGTTTGGGTCTAGCCGAGTGGGTTTGGGTCTGGTCAAGTGGGTTTCGGTCTCGCCGAGTGGGTTTGGGTCTAGTCAAGTGGATTTGGCTCTAGCGGAGTGGGTTTGGGTCTGGCCGAGTGGGTTTGGGTCTAGCCGAGTGGGTTTGGGTGTAGCCGAGTGGGTTTGGGTCTAGCCGAGAGGGTTTGGGTCTAGCCGAGTGGGTTTGGGTCTAGCCGAGTGGGTTTGTGTCTAGCAGTGTGGGTTAGGGTCTAGCCGAGTGGGTTTGGGTCTAGCCGAGTGGGTTTGTGTCTAGCCGAGTGGGTTTGGGTCTAGCCGAGTGGGTTTGGGTCTAGCGGAGTGGGTTTGGGTCTAGTCGAGTGGGTTTGTGGCTAGCCGAGTGGGTTTGGGTCTAGCCGAGTGGGTTTGGGTCTAGCCGAGTGGGTTTGGGTCTAGCCGAGTGGGTTTGGGTCTAGCAGAGTGGGTTTGGGTCTAGCCGAGTGGGTTTGGGTCTAGCCGAGTGGGTTTGGGTCTAGCCGAGTGGGTTTGGGTCTAGCGGAGTGGGGTTGGGTATAGCGGAGTGGGGTTGGGTCTAGCGGAGTGGGTTTGGGTCTAGCGGAGTGGGTTTTGGTCTAGCCGAGTGGGTTTGTGTCTAGCAGTGTGGGTTAGGGTCTAGCCGAGTGGGTTTGGGTCTAGCCGAGTGGGTTTGTGTCTAGCCGAGTGGGTTTGGGTCTAGCCGAGTGGGTTTGGGTCTAGCGGAGTGGGTTTGGGTCTAGTCGAGTGGGTTTGTGGCTAGCCGAGTGGGTTTGGGTCTAGCCGAGTGGGTTTGGGTCTAGCCGAGTGGGTTTGGGTCTAGCCGAGTCGGTTTGGGTCTAGCAGAGTGGGTTTGTGTCTAGCAGAGTGGGTTAGGGTCTAGCCGAGTGGGTTTCGGTCTAGCCGAGTGGGTTTGTGTCTCGCCGAGTGGGTTTGGGTCTAGCGGAGTGGGTTTGGGTCTAGCGGAGTGGGTTTGGGTCTAGCCGAGTGGGTTTGGGTCTAGCCGTGTGGGTTTGGGTCTAGCGGAGTGGGTTTGGGTCTAGCCATTGGGTTTGGGTGTAGCCGAGTGGGTTTGGGTCTAGTCAAGTGGGTTTGGGTCTCGCCCAGTGGGTTTGGGTCTAGCCAAGTGGATTTGGCTCTAGCGGAGTGGGTTTGGGTCTAGTCGAGTGGGTTTGGGTTTAGCCGAGTTGGTTTGGGTCTGGCCGAGTGGGTTTGGGTCTAGCGGAGTGGGTTTGGATCGAGACGAGTGGGTTTGGGTCTAGCCGAGTGTGTTTGGATGTTGCCGAGTGGGTTTGGGTCTAGCCGAGAGGGTTTGGGTCTAGCCGAGTGGGTTTGGGTCTAGCCGAGTGGGTTTCGGTCTCGCCGAGTGGGTTTCGGTCTAGTCCAGTGGATTTGGCTCTAGCGGAGTGGGTTTGGGTCTGGCCGAGTGGGTTTGGGTCTAGCCGAGTGGGTTTGGGTGTAGCCGAGTGGGTTTGGGTCTAGCCGAGAGGGTTTGGGTCTAGCCGAGTGGGTTTGGGTCTAGCCGAGTGGGTTTGTGTCTAGCAGTGTGGGTTAGGGTCTAGCCGAGTGGGTTTGGGTCTAGCCGAGTGGGTTTATGTCTAGCCGAGTGGGTTTGTGGCTAGCCGAGTGGGTTTGGGTCTAGCCGAGTCGGTTTGGGTCTAGCCGAGTGGGTTTGGGTCTAGCCGAGTGGGTTTGGGTCTAGCAGAGTGGGTTTGGGTCTAGCCGAGTGGGTTTGGGTCTAGCCGAGTGTGTTTGGGTCTAGCCAAGTGGGTTTGGGTCTAGCGGAGTGGGGTTGGGTATAGCGGAGTGGGGTTGGGTCTAGCGGAGTGGGTTTGGGTCTAGCGGAGTGGGTTTTGGTCTAGCGGAGTGGGTTTGGGTCTCGCGGAGTGGGTTTGGGTCTAGCGGAGTGGGTTTGGGTCTAGCGGAGTGGGTTTGGGTCTAGCCGAGAGGATTTGGGTCTAGCCGAGTGGGGTTGGGTATAGCCGAGTGGGTTTGGGTCTAGCCGAGTGGGTTTGGGTCTAGCAGAGTGGGTTTGGGTCTAGCCGAGTGGGTTTGGGTCTAGCCGAGTGGGTTTGGGTCTAGCCGAGTGGGTTTGGGTCTAGCCGAGTGGGTTTGGGTCTAGCGGAGTGGGTTTGGGTCTAGCGGAGTGGGTTTGGGTCTAGCCGAGTGGGTTTGGGTGTAGCCGAGTGGGTTTGGGTCTAGCCGAGTGGGTTTGGGTCTAGTGGATTGGGTTTGGGTCTAGCAGAGTGGGTTTGGGTCTAGCGGAGTGTGTTTGGGTCTTGCCGAGTGGGTTTGGGTCTAGCCGAGTGGGTTTGGGTCTAGCCGAGTGGGTTTGGGTCTAGCGGAGTGGGTTTGCGTCTAGCCGAGTGGGTTTGGGTCTAGCGGAGTAGGGTTGGGTCTAGCCGAGTGGGTTTGGGTCTAGCCGAGTGGGTTTGAGTCTAGCCGAGTGGGTTTGGGTCTAGCCGAGTGGGTTTGGGTGTAGCCGAGTGGGTTTGGGTCTAGCGGAGTGGGTTTGGGTCTAGCCGAGTGGGTTTGGGTCCAGCGGAGTGGGTTTGTGTCTAGCCGAGTGGGTTTGGGTCTAGCCGAGTAGGGTTGGGTCTAGCCGAGTGGGGTAGGGTCTAGCCAAGTGGCTTTGGGTCTAGCCGAGTGGGTTTGGGTGTAGCCGAGTGGGTTTGGGTCTGGCCGAGTGGGTTTGGGTCCAGTGGATTGGGTTTGGGTCTAGCAGAGTGGGTTTGGGTCTAGCGGAGTGTGTTTGGGTCTTGCCGAGTGGGTTTGGGTCTAGCCGAGTGGGTTTCGGTCTCGCCGAGTGGGTTTCGGTCTAGTCCAGTGGATTTGGCTCTAGCGGAGTGGGTTTGGGTCTGGCCGAGTGGGTTTGGGTCTAGCCGAGTGGGTTTGGGTGTAGCCGAGTGGGTTTGGGTCTAGCCGAGAGGGTTTGGGTCTAGCCGAGTGGGTTTGGGTCTAGCCGAGTGGGTTTGTGTCTAGCAGTGTGGGTTAGGGTCTAGCCGAGTGGGTTTGGGTCTAGCCGAGTGGGTTTATGTCTAGCCGAGTGGGTTTGTGGCTAGCCGAGTGGGTTTGGGTCTAGCCGAGTCGGTTTGGGTCTAGCCGAGTGGGTTTGGGTCTAGCCGAGTGGGTTTGGGTCTAGCAGAGTGGGTTTGGGTCTAGCCGAGTGGGTTTGGGTCTAGCCGAGTGTGTTTGGGTCTAGCCAAGTGGGTTTGGGTCTAGCGGAGTGGGGTTGGGTATAGCGGAGTGGGGTTGGGTCTAGCGGAGTGGGTTTGGGTCTAGCGGAGTGGGTTTTGGTCTAGCGGAGTGGGTTTGGGTCTCGCGGAGTGGGTTTGGGTCTAGCGGAGTGGGTTTGGGTCTAGCGGAGTGGGTTTGGGTCTAGCCGAGAGGATTTGGGTCTAGCCGAGTGGGGTTGGGTATAGCCGAGTGGGTTTGGGTCTAGCCGAGTGGGTTTGGGTCTAGCAGAGTGGGTTTGGGTCTAGCCGAGTGGGTTTGGGTCTAGCCGAGTGGGTTTGGGTCTAGCCGAGTGGGTTTGGGTCTAGCCGAGTGGGTTTGGGTCTAGCGGAGTGGGTTTGGGTCTAGCGGAGTGGGTTTGGGTCTAGCCGAGTGGGTTTGGGTGTAGCCGAGTGGGTTTGGGTCTAGCCGAGTGGGTTTGGGTCTAGTGGATTGGGTTTGGGTCTAGCAGAGTGGGTTTGGGTCTAGCGGAGTGTGTTTGGGTCTTGCCGAGTGGGTTTGGGTCTAGCCGAGTGGGTTTGGGTCTAGCCGAGTGGGTTTGGGTCTAGCGGAGTGGGTTTGCGTCTAGCCGAGTGGGTTTGGGTCTAGCGGAGTAGGGTTGGGTCTAGCCGAGTGGGTTTGGGTCTAGCCGAGTGGGTTTGAGTCTAGCCGAGTGGGTTTGGGTCTAGCCGAGTGGGTTTGGGTGTAGCCGAGTGGGTTTGGGTCTAGCGGAGTGGGTTTGGGTCTAGCCGAGTGGGTTTGGGTCCAGCGGAGTGGGTTTGTGTCTAGCCGAGTGGGTTTGGGTCTAGCCGAGTAGGGTTGGGTCTAGCCGAGTGGGGTAGGGTCTAGCCAAGTGGCTTTGGGTCTAGCCGAGTGGGTTTGGGTGTAGCCGAGTGGGTTTGGGTCTGGCCGAGTGGGTTTGGGTCCAGTGGATTGGGTTTGGGTCTAGCAGAGTGGGTTTGGGTCTAGCGGAGTGTGTTTGGGTCTTGCCGAGTGGGTTTGGGTCTAGCCGAGTGGGTTTGGGTCTAGCCGAGTGGGTTTGGGTCTAGCGGAGTGGGTTTGCGTCTACCCGAGTGGGTTTGGGTCTTGCGGAGTAGGGTTAGGTCTAGCCGAGTGGGTTTCGGTCTAGCCGAGTGGGTTTGAGTCTAGCCGAGTGGGTTTGGGTCTAGCCGAGTGGGTTTGGGTGTATCCGAGTGGGTTTGGGTCTAGCGGAGTGGGTTTGGGTCTAGCCGAGTGGGTTTGGGTCCAGCGGAGTGGGTTTGTGTCTAGCCGAGTGGGTTTGGGTGTAGCCGAGTAGGGTTGGGTCTAGCCGAGTGGGGTTGGGTCTAGCCGAGTGGCTTTGGGTCTAGCCGAGTGGGTTTGGGTGTAGCCGATTGGATTTGAGTCTAGCCGAGTAGGTTTGGGTCTAGCGGAGTGGGTTTGGGTCTAGCGGAGTGGGTTTGGGTCTAAAAGAGTGGGTTTGGGTCTAGCCGAGTGGGTTTGGGTGTAGCCGAGTGGGTTTGGGTCTAGCGGAGTGGGTTTGGATCTAGCCGAGTGGGTTTCGGTCTAGCCGAGTGGGTTTGGGTCTAGCCGAGTGGGTTTGGGCCTAGCCGAGTGGGTTTGGGTCTAGCCAAGTGGGTTTGGGTCTCGCCGAGTGGGTTGGGTCTAGCCAAGTGGATTTGGCTCTAGCGGAGTGGGTTTGGGTCTAGCCGAGTGGGTTTGGGTCTAGCCGAGTGGGTTTGGGTCTAGCCGAGTGGGTTTGGGTGTAGCCGAGTGGGTTTGGTTAGCGGAGTGGGTTTGGATCTAGCCGAGTGGGTTTGGGTCTAGCCGAGTGGGTTTGGGTCTAGCGGAGTGGGTTTGGATCTAGCCGAGTGGGTTTGGGTCTAGCCGAGTGGGTTTGGGTCTAGCCGAGTGGGTTTGGGCCTAGCCGAGTGGGTTTGGGTCTAGCCGAGTGGGTTTGGGTCTAGCCAAGTGGGTTTGGGTCTCGCCGAGTGGGTTGGGTCTAGCCAAGTGGATTTGGCTCTAGCGGAGTGGGTTTGGGTCTAGCCGAGTGGGTTTGGGTCTAGCCGAGTGGGTTTGGGTCTAGCCGAGTGGGTTTGGGTCTAGCGGAGTGGGTTTGGATCGAGACGAGTGGGTTTGGATCTAGCCGAGTGGGTTTGGGTGTAGCCGAGTGGGTTTGGGTCTAGCCGAGAGGGTTTGGGTCTAGCCGAGTGGGTTTGGGTCTAGCCGAGTGGGTTTGTGTCTAGCAGAGTGGGTTAGGGTCTAGCCGAGTGGGTTTGGGTCTAGCCGAGTGGGCTTGTGTCTCGCCGAGTGGGTTTGGGTCTAGCGGAGTGGGTTTGGGTCTAGCGGAGTGGGTTTGGGTCTAGCCGAGTGGGTTTGGGTCTAGCCGTGTGGGTTTGGGTCTAGCGGAGTGGGTTTGGGTCTAGCCATTGGGTTTGGGTGTAGCCGAGTGGGTTTGGGTCTAGTCAAGTGGGTTTGGGTCTCGCCGAGTGGGTTTGGGTCTAGCAGAGTGGGTTTGGATCTAGCCGATTGGGTTTGGGTCTAGCCGAGTAGGTTTGGGTCTAGCCGAGTGGGTTTGGGCCTAGCCGAGTGGGTTTGGGTCTAGCCGAGTGGGTTTGGGTCTAGTCAAGTGGGTTTCGGTCTCGCCGAGTGGGTTTGGGTCTAGTCAAGTGGATTTGGCTCTAGCGGAGTGGGTTTGGGTCTGGCCGAGTGGGTTTGGGTCTAGCCGAGTGGGTTTGGGTGTAGCCGAGTGGGTTTGGGTCTAGCCGAGAGGGTTTGGGTCTAGCCGAGTGGGTTTGGGTCCAGCCGAGTGGGTTTGTGTCTAGCAGTGTGGGTTAGGGTCTAGCCGAGTGGGTTTGGGTCCAGCCGAGTGGGTTTGTGTCTAGCCGAGTGGGTTTGGGTCTAGCCGAGTGGGTTTGGGTCTAGCGGAGTGGGTTTGGGTCTAGTCGAGTGGGTTTGTGGCTAGCCGAGTGGGTTTGGGTCTAGCCGAGTGGGTTTGGGTCTAGCCGAGTGGGTTTGGGTCTAGCCGAGTGGGTTTGGGTCTAGCAGAATGGGTTTGGGTCTAGCCGAGTGGGTTTGGGTCTAGCCGAGTGGGTTTGGGTCTAGCCGAGTGGGTTTGGGTCTAGCGGAGTGGGGTTGGGTATAGCGGAGTGGGGTTGGGTCTAGCGGAGTGGGTTTGGGTCTAGCGGAGTGGGTTTGGGTCTAGCCGAGAGGATTTGGGTCTAGCCGAGTGGGGTTGGGTATAGCCGAGTGGGTTTGGGTCTAGCCGAGTGGGTTTTGGTCTAGCAGAGTGGGTTTGGGTCTAGCCGAGTGGGTTTGGGTCTAGCCGAGTGGGTTTGGGTCTAGCCGAGTGGGTTTGGGTCTAGCCGAGTGGGTTTGGGTCTAGCCGAGTGGGTTTGGGTCTAGCGGAGTGGGTTTGGGTCTAGCCGAGTGCGTTTGGGTGTAGCCGAGTGGGTTTGGGTCTAGCCGAGTGGGTTTGGGTCAAGTGGATTGGGTTTGGGTCTAGCAGAGTGGGTTTGGGTCTAGCGGAGTGTGTTTGGGTCTTGCCGAGTGGGTTTGGGTCTAGCCGAGTGGGTTTGGGTCTAGCCGAGTGGGTTTGGGTCTAGCGGAGTGGGTTTGCATCTAGCCGAGTGGGTTTGGGTCTAGCGGAGTAGGGTTGGGTCTAGCCGAGTGGGTTTGGGTCTAGCCGAGTGGGTTTGAGTCTAGCCGAGTGGGTTTGGGTCTAGCCGAGTGGGTTTGGGTCCAGTGGATTGGGTTTGGGTCTAGCAGAGTGGGTTTGGGTCTAGCGGAGTGTGTTTGGGTCTTGCCGAGTGGGTTTGGGTCTAGCCGAGTGGGTTTGGGTCTAGCCGAGTGGGTTTGGGTCTAGCGGAGTGGGTTTGCGTCTACCCGAGTGGGTTTGGGTCTAGCGGAGTAGGGTTGGGTCTAGCCGAGTGGGTTTCGGTCTAGCCGAGTGTGTTTGAGTCTAGCCGAGTGGGTTTGGGTCTAGCCGAGTGGGTTTGGGTGTATCCGAGTGGGTTTGGGTCTAGCGGAGTGGGTTTGGGTCTAGCCGAGTGGGTTTGGGTCCAGCGGAGTGGGTTTGTGTCTAGCCGAGTGGGTTTGGGTGTAGCCGAGTAGGGTGGGGTCTAGCCGAGTGGGGTTGGGTCTAGCCGAGTGGCTTTGGGTCTAGCCGAGTGGGTTTGGGTCTAGCCGATTGGATTTGGGTCTAGCCGAGTAGGTTTCGGTCTAGCGGAGTGGGTTTGGGTCTAGCGGAGTGGGTTTGGGTCTAAAAGAGTGGGTTTGGGTCTAGCCGAGTGGGTTTGGGTCTAGCGGAGTGGGTTTGGATCTAGCCGAGTGGGTTTGGGTCTAGCCGAGTGGGTTTGGGTCTAGCCGAGTGGGTTTGGGCCTAGCCGAGTGGGTTTGGGTCTAGCCGAGTGGGTTTGGGTCTAGCCGAGTGGGTTTGGGTGTATCCGAGTGGGTTTGGGTCTAGCGGAGTGGGTTTGGGTCTAGCCGAGTGGGTTTGGGTCCAGCGGAGTGGGTTTGTGTCTAGCCGAGTGGGTTTGGGTGTAGCCGAGTAGGGTTGGGTCTAGCCGAGTGGGGTTGGGTCTAGCCGAGTGGCTTTGGGTCTAGCCGAGTGGGTTTGGGTGTAGCCGATTGGATTTGAGTCTAGCCGAGTAGGTTTGGGTCTAGCGGAGTGGGTTTGGGTCTAGCGGAGTGGGTTTGGGTCTAAAAGAGTGGGTTTGGGTCTAGCCGAGTGGGTTTGGGTGTAGCCGAGTGGGTTTGGGTCTAGCGGAGTGGGTTGGGATCTAGCCGAGTGGGTTTCGGTCTAGCCGAGTGGGTTTGGGTCTAGCCGAGTGGGTTTGGGCCTAGCCGAGTGGGTTTGGGTCTAGCCGAGTGGGTTTGGGTCTAGCCAAGTGGGTTTGGGTCTCGCCGAGTGGGTTGGGTCTAGCCAAGTGGATTTGGCTCTAGCGGAGTGGGTTTGGGTCTAGCCGAGTGGGTTTGGGTCTAGCCGAGTGGGTTTGGGTCTAGCCGAGTGGGTTTGGGTCTAGCCGAGTGGGTTTGGTTAGCGGAGTGGGTTTGGATCTAGCCGAGTGGGTTTGGGTCTAGCCGAGTGGGTTTGGGTCTAGCGGAGTGGGTTTGGATCTAGCCGAGTGGGTTTGGGTCTAGCCGAGTGGGTTTGGGTCTAGCCGAGTGGGTTTGGGCCTAGCCGAGTGGGTTTGGGTCTAGCCGAGTGGGTTTGGGTCTAGCCAAGTGGGTTTGGGTCTCGCCGAGTGGGTTGGGTCTAGCCAAGTGGATTTGGCTCTAGCGGAGTGGGTTTGGGTCTAGCCGAGTGGGTTTGGGTCTAGCCGAGTGGGTTTGGGTCTAGCCGAGTGGGTTTGGGTCTAGCGGAGTGGGTTTGGATCGAGACGAGTGGGTTTGGATCTAGCCGAGTGGGTTTGGGTGTAGCCGAGTGGGTTTGGGTCTAGCCGAGAGGGTTTGGGTCTAGCCGAGTGGGTTTGGGTCTAGCCGAGTGGGTTTGTGTCTAGCAGAGTGGGTTAGGGTCTAGCCGAGTGGGTTTGGGTCTAGCCGAGTGGGTTTGTGTCTCGCCGAGTGGGTTTGGGTCTAGCGGAGTGGGTTTGGGTCTAGCGGAGTGGGTTTGGGTCTAGCCGAGTGGGTTTGGGTCTAGCCGTGTGGGTTTGGGTCTAGCGGAGTGGGTTTGGGTCTAGCCATTGGGTTTGGGTGTAGCCGAGTGGGTTTGGGTCTAGTCAAGTGGGTTTGGGTCTCGCCGAGTGGGTTTGGGTCTAGCAGAGTGGGTTTGGATCTAGCCGATTGGGTTTGGGTCTAGCCGAGTAGGTTTGGGTCTAGCCGAGTGGGTTTGGGCCTAGCCGAGTGGGTTTGGGTCTAGCCGAGTGGGTTTGGGTCTAGTCAAGTGGGTTTCGGTCTCGCCGAGTGGGTTTGGGTCTAGTCAAGTGGATTTGGCTCTAGCGGAGTGGGTTTGGGTCTGGCCGAGTGGGTTTGGGTCTAGCCGAGTGGGTTTGGGTGTAGCCGAGTGGGTTTGGGTCTAGCCGAGAGGGTTTGGGTCTAGCCGAGTGGGTTTGGGTCTAGCCGAGTGGGTTTGTGTCTAGCAGTGTGGGTTAGGGTCTAGCCGAGTGGGTTTGGGTCCAGCCGAGTGGGTTTGTGTCTAGCCGAGTGGGTTTGGGTCTAGCCGAGTGGGTTTGGGTCTAGCGGAGTGGGTTTGGGTCTAGTCGAGTGGGTTTGTGGCTAGCCGAGTGGGTTTGGGTCTAGCCGAGTGGGTTTGGGTCTAGCCGAGTGGGTTTGGGTCTAGCCGAGTGGGTTTGGGTCTAGCAGAATGGGTTTGGGTCTAGCCGAGTGGGTTTGGGTCTAGCCGAGTGGGTTTGGGTCTAGCCGAGTGGGTTTGGGTCTAGCGGAGTGGGGTTGGGTATAGCGGAGTGGGGTTGGGTCTAGCGGAGTGGGTTTGGGTCTAGCTGAGTGGGTTTGGGTCTAGCCGAGAGGATTTGGGTCTAGCCGAGTGGGGTTGGGTATAGCCGAGTGGGTTTGGGTCTAGCCGAGTGGGTTTTGGTCTAGCAGAGTGGGTTTGGGTCTAGCCGAGTGGGTTTGGGTCTAGCCGAGTGGGTTTGGGTCTAGCCGAGTGGGTTTGGGTCTAGCCGAGTGGGTTTGGGTCTAGCCGAGTGGGTTTGGGTCTAGCGGAGTGGGTTTGGGTCTAGCCGAGTGCGTTTGGGTGTAGCCGAGTGGGTTTGGGTCTAGCCGAGTGGGTTTGGGTCTAGTGGATTGGGTTTGGGTCTAGCAGAGTGGGTTTGGGTCTAGCGGAGTGTGTTTGGGTCTTGCCGAGTGGGTTTGGGTCTAGCCGAGTGGGTTTGGGTCTAGCCGAGTGGGTTTGGGTCTAGCGGAGTGGGTTTGCATCTAGCCGAGTGGGTTTGGGTCTAGCGGAGTAGGGTTGGGTCTAGCCGAGTGGGTTTGGGTCTAGCCGAGTGGGTTTGAGTCTAGCCGAGTGGGTTTGGGTCTAGCCGAGTGGGTTTGGGTCCAGTGGATTGGGTTTGGGTCTAGCAGAGTGGGTTTGGGTCTAGCGGAGTGTGTTTGGGTCTTGCCGAGTGGGTTTGGGTCTAGCCGAGTGGGTTTGGGTCTAGCCGAGTGGGTTTGGGTCTAGCGGAGTGGGTTTGCGTCTACCCGAGTGGGTTTGGGTCTAGCGGAGTAGGGTTGGGTCTAGCCGAGTGGGTTTCGGTCTAGCCGAGTGTGTTTGAGTCTAGCCGAGTGGGTTTGGGTCTAGCCGAGTGGGTTTGGGTGTATCCGAGTGGGTTTGGGTCTAGCGGAGTGGGTTTGGGTCTAGCCGAGTGGGTTTGGGTCCAGCGGAGTGGGTTTGTGTCTAGCCGAGTGGGTTTGGGTGTAGCCGAGTAGGGTGGGGTCTAGCCGAGTGGGGTTGGGTCTAGCCGAGTGGCTTTGGGTCTAGCCGAGTGGGTTTGGGTCTAGCCGATTGGATTTGGGTCTAGCCGAGTAGGTTTGGGTCTAGCGGAGTGGGTTTGGGTCTAGCGGAGTGGGTTTGGGTCTAAAAGAGTGGGTTTGGGTCTAGCCGAGTGGGTTTGGGTCTAGCGGAGTGGGTTTGGATCTAGCCGAGTGGGTTTGGGTCTAGCCGAGTGGGTTTGGGTCTAGCCGAGTGGGTTTGGGCCTAGCCGAGTGGGTTTGGGTCTAGCCGAGTGGGTTTGGGTCTAGCCAAGTGGGTTTGGGTCTCGCCGAGTGGGTTGGGTCTAGCCAAGTGGATTTGGCTCTAGCGGAGTGGGTTTGGGTCTAGCCGAGTGGGTTTGGGTCTAGCCGAGTGGGTTTGGGTCTAGCCGAGTGGGTTTGGGTCTAGCCGAGTGGGTTTGGGTCTAGCGGAGTGGGTTTGGGTCTAGCGGAGTGGGTTTGGGTCTAAAAGAGTGGGTTTGGGTCTAGCCGAGTGGGTTTGGGTCTAGCCGAGTGGGTTTGGGTCTAGCGGATTGGGTTTGGATCTAGCCGAGTGGGTTTGTGTCTAGCTGAGTGGGTTTGGGTCTAGCCGAGTGGGTTTGGGTCTAGCGGAGTGGGTTTGGATCTAGCCGAGTGGGTTTGGGTTTAGCCGAGTGGGTTTGGGTCTAGCCGAGTGGGTTTGGGTCTAGCGGAGTGGGTTTGGATCTAGCCGAGTGGGTTTGGGTCTAGCCGAGTGGGTTTGGGTCTAGCCGAGTGGGTTTGGGTCTAGCCGAGTGGGTTTGGGGCTAGCGGAGTGGGTTTGGATCTAGCCGAGTGGGTTTGGGTCTAGCCGAGTGGGTTTGGGTCTGGCCGAGTGGGTTTGGGCCTAGCCGAGTGGGTTTGGGTCTAGCCGAGTGGGTTTGGGTCTAGCCAAGTGGGTTTGGGTCTCGCCGAGTGGGTTGGGTCTAGCCAAGTGGATTTGGCTCTAGCGGAGTGGGTTTGGGTCTAGCCGAGTTGGTTTGGGTCTAGCCGAGTGGGTTTGGGTCTAGCCGAGTGGGTTTGGGTCTAGCGGAGTGGGTTTGGATCGAGACGAGTGGGTTTGGATCTAGCCGAGTGGGTTTGGCTGTAGCCGAGTGGGTTTGGGTCTAGCCGAGAGGGTTTGGGTCTAGCCGAGTGGGTTTGGGTCTAACCGAGTGGGTTTGTGTCTAGCAGAGTGGGTTAGGGTCTAGCCGAGTGGGTTTGGGTCTAGCTGAGTGGGTTTGTGTCTCGCCGAGTGGGTTTGGGTCTAGCGGAGTGGGTTTGGGTCTAGCGGAGTGGGTTTGGGTCTAGCCGAGTGGGTTTGGGTCTAGCCGTGTGGGTTTGGGTCTAGCGGAGTGGGTTTGGGTCTAGCCATTGGGTTTGGGTGTAGCCGAGTGGGTTTGGGTCTAGTCAAGTGGGTTTGGGTCTCGCCCAGTGGGTTTGGGTCTAGCGGAGTGGGTTTGGATCTAGCCGATTGGGTTTGGGTCTAGCCGAGTAGGTTTGGGTCTAGCCGAGTGGGTTTGGGCCTAGCCGAGTGGGTTTGGGTCTAGCCGAGTGGGTTTGGGTCTAGTCAAGTGGGTTTCGGTCTCGCCGAGTGGGTTTGGGTCTAGTCAAGTGGATTTGGCTCTAGCGGAGTGGGTTTGGGTCTGGCCGAGTGGGTTTGGGTCTAGCCGAGTGGGATTGGGTGTAGCCGAGTGGGTTTGGGTCTAGCCGAGAGGGTTTGGGTCTAGCCGAGTGGGTTTGGGTCTAGCCGAGTGGGTTTGTGTCTAGCAGTGTGGGTTAGGGTCTAGCCGAGTGGGTTTGGGTCTAGCCGAGTGGGTTTGTGTCTAGCCGAGTGGGTTTGGGTCTAGCCGAGTGGGTTTGGGTCTAGCGGAGTGGGTTTGGGTCTAGTCGAGTGGGTTTGTGGCTAGCCGAGTGGGTTTGCGTCTAGCCGAGTGGGTTTGGGTCTAGCCGAGTGGGTTTGGGTCTAGCCGAGTGGGTTTGGGTCTAGCAGAGTGGGTTTGGGTCTAGCCGAGTGGGTTTGGGTCTAGCCGAGGGGGTTTGGGTCTAGCCGAGTGGGTTTGGGTCTAGCGGAGTGGGGTTGGGTATAGCGGAGTGGGGTTGGGTCTAGCGGAGTGGGTTTGGGTCTAGCGGAGTGGGTTTTGGTCTAGCCGAGTGGGTTTGTGTCTAGCAGTGTGGGTTAGGGTCTAGCCGAGTGGGTTTGCGTCTAGCCGAGTGGGGTTGGGTCTAGCCGAGTGGGTTTGGGTCTAGCGGAGTGGGTTTGGGTCTAGTCGAGTGGGTTTGTGGCTAGCCGAGTGGGTTTGGGTCTAGCCGAGTGGGTTTGGGTCTAGCCGAGTGGGTTTGGGTCTAGCCGAGTCGGTTTGGGTCTAGCAGAGTGGGTTTGTGTCTAGCAGAGTGGGTTAGGGTCTAGCCGAGTGGGTTTGGGTCTAGCCGAGTGGGTTTGTGTCTCACCGAGTGGGTTTGGGTCTAGCGGAGTGGGTTTGGGTCTAGCGGAGTGGGTTTGGGTCTAGCCGAGTGGGTTTGGGTCTAGCCGTGTGGGTTTGGGTCGAGCGGAGTGGGTTTGGGTCTAGCCATTGGGTTTGGGGGTAGCCGAGTGGGTTTGGGTCTAGTCAAGTGGGTTTGGGTCTCGCCGAGTGGGTTTGGGTCTAGCCAAGTGGATTTGGCTCTAGCCGAGTGGGTTTGGGTCTAGTCGAGTGGGTTTGGGTTTAGCCGAGTTGGTTTGGGTCTGGCCGAGTGGGTTTGGGTCTAGCGGAGTGGGTTTGGATCGAGACGAGTGGGTTTGGGTCTAGCCGAGTGTGTTTGGGTGTTGCCGAGTGGGTTTGGGTCTAGCCGAGAGGGTTTGGGTCTAGCCGAGTGGGTTTGGGTCTAGCCGAGTGGGTTTCGGTCTCGCCGAGTGGGTTTCGGTTTAGTCCAGTGGATTTGGCTCTAGCGGAGTGGGTTTGGGTCTGGCCGAGTCGGTTTGGGTCTAGCCGAGTGGGTTTGGGTCTAGCCGAGTGGGTTTGGGTCTAGCAGAGTGGGTTTGGGTCTAGCCGAGTGGGTTTGGGTCTAGCCGAGTGTGTTTGGGTCTAGCCAAGTGGGTTTGGGTCTAGCGGAGTGGGGTTGGGTATAGCGGAGTGGGGTTGGGTCTAGCGGAGTGGGTTTGGGTCTAGCGGAGTGGGTTTTGGTCTAGCGGAG
The DNA here is from genome assembly GCA_963514005.1 of Raja brachyura. The sequence goes on along the minus strand of OY740819.1, from coordinate 5,539,465 downwards.
TGGGTTTGGGTCTCGCGGAGTGGGTTTGGGTCTAGCGGAGTGGGTTTGGGTCTAGCGGAGTGGGTTTGGGTCTAGCCGAGAGGATTTGGGTCTAGCCGAGTGGGGTTGGGTATAGCCGAGTGGGTTTGGGTCTAGCCGAGTGGGTTTGGGTCTAGCAGAGTGGGTTTGGGTCTAGCCGAGTGGGTTTGGGTCTAGCCGAGTGGGTTTGGGTCTAGCCGAGTGGGTTTGGGTCTAGCCGAGTGGGTTTGGGTCTAGCCGAGTGGGTTTGGGTCTAGCGGAGTGGGTTTGGGTCTAGCCGAGTGGGTTTGGGTGTAGCCGAGTGGGTTTGGGTCTAGCCGAGTGGATTTGGGTCTAGTGGATTGGGTTTGGGTCTAGCAGAGTGGGTTTGGGTCTAGCGGAGTGTGTTTGGGTGTTGCCGAGTGGGTTTGGGTCTAGCCGAGAGGGTTTGGGTCTAGCCGAGTGGGTTTGGGTCTAGCCGAGTGGGTTTCGGTCTCGCCGAGTGGGTTTCGGTTTAGTCCAGTGGATTTGGCTCTAGCGGAGTGGGTTTGGGTCTGGCCGAGTCGGTTTGGGTCTAGCCGAGTGGGTTTGGGTCTAGCCGAGTGTGTTTGGGTCTAGCCAAGTGGGTTTGGGTCTAGCGGAGTGGGGTTGGGTATAGCGGAGTGGGGTTGGGTCTAGCGGAGTGGGTTTGGGTCTAGCGGAGTGGGTTTTGGTCTAGCGGAGTGGGTTTGGGTCTCGCGGAGTGGGTTTGGGTCTAGCGGAGTGGGTTTGGGTCTAGCGGAGTGGGTTTGGGTCTAGCCGAGAGGATTTGGGTCTAGCCGAGTGGGGTTGGGTATAGCCGAGTGGGTTTGGGTCTAGCCGAGTGGGTTTGGGTCTAGCAGAGTGGGTTTGGGTCTAGCCGAGTGGGTTTGGGTCTAGCCGAGTGGGTTTGGGTCTAGCCGAGTGGGTTTGGGTCTAGCCGAGTGGGTTTGGGTCTAGCGGAGTGGGTTTGGGTCTAGCGGAGTGGGTTTGGGTCTAGCCGAGTGGGTTTGGGTGTAGCCGAGTGGGTTTGGGTCTAGCCGAGTGGGTTTGGGTCTAGTGGATTGGGTTTGGGTCTAGCAGAGTGGGTTTGGGTCTAGCGGAGTGTGTTTGGGTCTTGCCGAGTGGGTTTGGGTCTAGCCGAGTGGGTTTGGGTCTAGCCGAGTGGGTTTGGGTCTAGCGGAGTGGGTTTGCGTCTAGCCGAGTGGGTTTGGGTCTAGCGGAGTAGGGTTGGGTCTAGCCGAGTGGGTTTGGGTCTAGCCGAGTGGGTTTGAGTCTAGCCGAGTGGGTTTGGGTCTAGCCGAGTGGGTTTGGGTGTAGCCGAGTGGGTTTGGGTCTAGCGGAGTGGGTTTGGGTCTAGCCGAGTGGGTTTGGGTCCAGCGGAGTGGGTTTGTGTCTAGCCGAGTGGGTTTGGGTCTAGCCGAGTAGGGTTGGGTCTAGCCGAGTGGGGTAGGGTCTAGCCAAGTGGCTTTGGGTCTAGCCGAGTGGGTTTGGGTGTAGCCGAGTGGGTTTGGGTCTGGCCGAGTGGGTTTGGGTCCAGTGGATTGGGTTTGGGTCTAGCAGAGTGGGTTTGGGTCTAGCGGAGTGTGTTTGGGTCTTGCCGAGTGGGTTTGGGTCTAGCCGAGTGGGTTTGGGTCTAGCCGAGTGGGTTTGGGTCTAGCGGAGTGGGTTTGCGTCTACCCGAGTGGGTTTGGGTCTTGCGGAGTAGGGTTAGGTCTAGCCGAGTGGGTTTCGGTCTAGCCGAGTGGGTTTGAGTCTAGCCGAGTGGGTTTGGGTCTAGCCGAGTGGGTTTGGGTGTATCCGAGTGGGTTTGGGTCTAGCGGAGTGGGTTTGGGTCTAGCCGAGTGGGTTTGGGTCCAGCGGAGTGGGTTTGTGTCTAGCCGAGTGGGTTTGGGTGTAGCCGAGTAGGGTTGGGTCTAGCCGAGTGGGGTTGGGTCTAGCCGAGTGGCTTTGGGTCTAGCCGAGTGGGTTTGGGTGTAGCCGATTGGATTTGAGTCTAGCCGAGTAGGTTTGGGTCTAGCGGAGTGGGTTTGGGTCTAGCGGAGTGGGTTTGGGTCTAAAAGAGTGGGTTTGGGTCTAGCCGAGTGGGTTTGGGTGTAGCCGAGTGGGTTTGGGTCTAGCGGAGTGGGTTTGGATCTAGCCGAGTGGGTTTCGGTCTAGCCGAGTGGGTTTGGGTCTAGCCGAGTGGGTTTGGGCCTAGCCGAGTGGGTTTGGGTCTAGCCGAGTGGGTTTGGGTCTAGCCAAGTGGGTTTGGGTCTCGCCGAGTGGGTTGGGTCTAGCCAAGTGGATTTGGCTCTAGCGGAGTGGGTTTGGGTCTAGCCGAGTGGGTTTGGGTCTAGCCGAGTGGGTTTGGGTCTAGCCGAGTGGGTTTGGGTGTAGCCGAGTGGGTTTGGTTAGCGGAGTGGGTTTGGATCTAGCCGAGTGGGTTTGGGTCTAGCCGAGTGGGTTTGGGTCTAGCGGAGTGGGTTTGGATCTAGCCGAGTGGGTTTGGGTCTAGCCGAGTGGGTTTGGGTCTAGCCGAGTGGGTTTGGGCCTAGCCGAGTGGGTTTGGGTCTAGCCGAGTGGGTTTGGGTCTAGCCAAGTGGGTTTGGGTCTCGCCGAGTGGGTTGGGTCTAGCCAAGTGGATTTGGCTCTAGCGGAGTGGGTTTGGGTCTAGCCGAGTGGGTTTGGGTCTAGCCGAGTGGGTTTGGGTCTAGCCGAGTGGGTTTGGGTCTAGCGGAGTGGGTTTGGATCGAGACGAGTGGGTTTGGATCTAGCCGAGTGGGTTTGGGTGTAGCCGAGTGGGTTTGGGTCTAGCCGAGAGGGTTTGGGTCTAGCCGAGTGGGTTTGGGTCTAGCCGAGTGGGTTTGTGTCTAGCAGAGTGGGTTAGGGTCTAGCCGAGTGGGTTTGGGTCTAGCCGAGTGGGTTTGTGTCTCGCCGAGTGGGTTTGGGTCTAGCGGAGTGGGTTTGGGTCTAGCGGAGTGGGTTTGGGTCTAGCCGAGTGGGTTTGGGTCTAGCCGTGTGGGTTTGGGTCTAGCGGAGTGGGTTTGGGTCTAGCCATTGGGTTTGGGTGTAGCCGAGTGGGTTTGGGTCTAGTCAAGTGGGTTTGGGTCTCGCCGAGTGGGTTTGGGTCTAGCAGAGTGGGTTTGGATCTAGCCGATTGGGTTTGGGTCTAGCCGAGTAGGTTTGGGTCTAGCCGAGTGGGTTTGGGCCTAGCCGAGTGGGTTTGGGTCTAGCCGAGTGGGTTTGGGTCTAGTCAAGTGGGTTTCGGTCTCGCCGAGTGGGTTTGGGTCTAGTCAAGTGGATTTGGCTCTAGCGGAGTGGGTTTGGGTCTGGCCGAGTGGGTTTGGGTCTAGCCGAGTGGGTTTGGGTGTAGCCGAGTGGGTTTGGGTCTAGCCGAGAGGGTTTGGGTCTAGCCGAGTGGGTTTGGGTCCAGCCGAGTGGGTTTGTGTCTAGCAGTGTGGGTTAGGGTCTAGCCGAGTGGGTTTGGGTCCAGCCGAGTGGGTTTGTGTCTAGCCGAGTGGGTTTGGGTCTAGCCGAGTGGGTTTGGGTCTAGCGGAGTGGGTTTGGGTCTAGTCGAGTGGGTTTGTGGCTAGCCGAGTGGGTTTGGGTCTAGCCGAGTGGGTTTGGGTCTAGCCGAGTGGGTTTGGGTCTAGCCGAGTGGGTTTGGGTCTAGCAGAATGGGTTTGGGTCTAGCCGAGTGGGTTTGGGTCTAGCCGAGTGGGTTTGGGTCTAGCCGAGTGGGTTTGGGTCTAGCGGAGTGGGGTTGGGTATAGCGGAGTGGGGTTGGGTCTAGCGGAGTGGGTTTGGGTCTAGCGGAGTGGGTTTGGGTCTAGCCGAGAGGATTTGGGTCTAGCCGAGTGGGGTTGGGTATAGCCGAGTGGGTTTGGGTCTAGCCGAGTGGGTTTTGGTCTAGCAGAGTGGGTTTGGGTCTAGCCGAGTGGGTTTGGGTCTAGCCGAGTGGGTTTGGGTCTAGCCGAGTGGGTTTGGGTCTAGCCGAGTGGGTTTGGGTCTAGCCGAGTGGGTTTGGGTCTAGCGGAGTGGGTTTGGGTCTAGCCGAGTGCGTTTGGGTGTAGCCGAGTGGGTTTGGGTCTAGCCGAGTGGGTTTGGGTCAAGTGGATTGGGTTTGGGTCTAGCAGAGTGGGTTTGGGTCTAGCGGAGTGTGTTTGGGTCTTGCCGAGTGGGTTTGGGTCTAGCCGAGTGGGTTTGGGTCTAGCCGAGTGGGTTTGGGTCTAGCGGAGTGGGTTTGCATCTAGCCGAGTGGGTTTGGGTCTAGCGGAGTAGGGTTGGGTCTAGCCGAGTGGGTTTGGGTCTAGCCGAGTGGGTTTGAGTCTAGCCGAGTGGGTTTGGGTCTAGCCGAGTGGGTTTGGGTCCAGTGGATTGGGTTTGGGTCTAGCAGAGTGGGTTTGGGTCTAGCGGAGTGTGTTTGGGTCTTGCCGAGTGGGTTTGGGTCTAGCCGAGTGGGTTTGGGTCTAGCCGAGTGGGTTTGGGTCTAGCGGAGTGGGTTTGCGTCTACCCGAGTGGGTTTGGGTCTAGCGGAGTAGGGTTGGGTCTAGCCGAGTGGGTTTCGGTCTAGCCGAGTGTGTTTGAGTCTAGCCGAGTGGGTTTGGGTCTAGCCGAGTGGGTTTGGGTGTATCCGAGTGGGTTTGGGTCTAGCGGAGTGGGTTTGGGTCTAGCCGAGTGGGTTTGGGTCCAGCGGAGTGGGTTTGTGTCTAGCCGAGTGGGTTTGGGTGTAGCCGAGTAGGGTGGGGTCTAGCCGAGTGGGGTTGGGTCTAGCCGAGTGGCTTTGGGTCTAGCCGAGTGGGTTTGGGTCTAGCCGATTGGATTTGGGTCTAGCCGAGTAGGTTTGGGTCTAGCGGAGTGGGTTTGGGTCTAGCGGAGTGGGTTTGGGTCTAAAAGAGTGGGTTTGGGTCTAGCCGAGTGGGTTTGGGTCTAGCGGAGTGGGTTTGGATCTAGCCGAGTGGGTTTGGGTCTAGCCGAGTGGGTTTGGGTCTAGCCGAGTGGGTTTGGGCCTAGCCGAGTGGGTTTGGGTCTAGCCGAGTGGGTTTGGGTCTAGCCGAGTGGGTTTGGGTGTATCCGAGTGGGTTTGGGTCTAGCGGAGTGGGTTTGGGTCTAGCCGAGTGGGTTTGGGTCCAGCGGAGTGGGTTTGTGTCTAGCCGAGTGGGTTTGGGTGTAGCCGAGTAGGGTTGGGTCTAGCCGAGTGGGGTTGGGTCTAGCCGAGTGGCTTTGGGTCTAGCCGAGTGGGTTTGGGTGTAGCCGATTGGATTTGAGTCTAGCCGAGTAGGTTTGGGTCTAGCGGAGTGGGTTTGGGTCTAGCGGAGTGGGTTTGGGTCTAAAAGAGTGGGTTTGGGTCTAGCCGAGTGGGTTTGGGTGTAGCCGAGTGGGTTTGGGTCTAGCGGAGTGGGTTTGGATCTAGCCGAGTGGGTTTCGGTCTAGCCGAGTGGGTTTGGGTCTAGCCGAGTGGGTTTGGGCCTAGCCGAGTGGGTTTGGGTCTAGCCGAGTGGGTTTGGGTCTAGCCAAGTGGGTTTGGGTCTCGCCGAGTGGGTTGGGTCTAGCCAAGTGGATTTGGCTCTAGCGGAGTGGGTTTGGGTCTAGCCGAGTGGGTTTGGGTCTAGCCGAGTGGGTTTGGGTCTAGCCGAGTGGGTTTGGGTCTAGCCGAGTGGGTTTGGTTAGCGGAGTGGGTTTGGATCTAGCCGAGTGGGTTTGGGTCTAGCCGAGTGGGTTTGGGTCTAGCGGAGTGGGTTTGGATCTAGCCGAGTGGGTTTGGGTCTAGCCGAGTGGGTTTGGGTCTAGCCGAGTGGGTTTGGGCCTAGCCGAGTGGGTTTGGGTCTAGCCGAGTGGGTTTGGGTCTAGCCAAGTGGGTTTGGGTCTCGCCGAGTGGGTTGGGTCTAGCCAAGTGGATTTGGCTCTAGCGGAGTGGGTTTGGGTCTAGCCGAGTGGGTTTGGGTCTAGCCGAGTGGGTTTGGGTCTAGCCGAGTGGGTTTGGGTCTAGCGGAGTGGGTTTGGATCGAGACGAGTGGGTTTGGATCTAGCCGAGTGGGTTTGGGTGTAGCCGAGTGGGTTTGGGTCTAGCCGAGAGGGTTTGGGTCTAGCCGAGTGGGTTTGGGTCTAGCCGAGTGGGTTTGTGTCTAGCAGAGTGGGTTAGGGTCTAGCCGAGTGGGTTTGGGTCTAGCCGAGTGGGTTTGTGTCTCGCCGAGTGGGTTTGGGTCTAGCGGAGTGGGTTTGGGTCTAGCGGAGTGGGTTTGGGTCTAGCCGAGTGGGTTTGGGTCTAGCCGTGTGGGTTTGGGTCTAGCGGAGTGGGTTTGGGTCTAGCCATTGGGTTTGGGTGTAGCCGAGTGGGTTTGGGTCTAGTCAAGTGGGTTTGGGTCTCGCCGAGTGGGTTTGGGTCTAGCAGAGTGGGTTTGGATCTAGCCGATTGGGTTTGGGTCTAGCCGAGTAGGTTTGGGTCTAGCCGAGTGGGTTTGGGCCTAGCCGAGTGGGTTTGGGTCTAGCCGAGTGGGTTTGGGTCTAGTCAAGTGGGTTTCGGTCTCGCCGAGTGGGTTTGGGTCTAGTCAAGTGGATTTGGCTCTAGCGGAGTGGGTTTGGGTCTGGCCGAGTGGGTTTGGGTCTAGCCGAGTGGGTTTGGGTGTAGCCGAGTGGGTTTGGGTCTAGCCGAGAGGGTTTGGGTCTAGCCGAGTGGGTTTGGGTCTAGCCGAGTGGGTTTGTGTCTAGCAGTGTGGGTTAGGGTCTAGCCGAGTGGGTTTGGGTCCAGCCGAGTGGGTTTGTGTCTAGCCGAGTGGGTTTGGGTCTAGCCGAGTGGGTTTGGGTCTAGCGGAGTGGGTTTGGGTCTAGTCGAGTGGGTTTGTGGCTAGCCGAGTGGGTTTGGGTCTAGCCGAGTGGGTTTGGGTCTAGCCGAGTGGGTTTGGGTCTAGCCGAGTGGGTTTGGGTCTAGCAGAATGGGTTTGGGTCTAGCCGAGTGGGTTTGGGTCTAGCCGAGTGGGTTTGGGTCTAGCCGAGTGGGTTTGGGTCTAGCGGAGTGGGGTTGGGTATAGCGGAGTGGGGTTGGGTCTAGCGGAGTGGGTTTGGGTCTAGCGGAGTGGGTTTGGGTCTAGCCGAGAGGATTTGGGTCTAGCCGAGTGGGGTTGGGTATAGCCGAGTGGGTTTGGGTCTAGCCGAGTGGGTTTTGGTCTAGCAGAGTGGGTTTGGGTCTAGCCGAGTGGGTTTGGGTCTAGCCGAGTGGGTTTGGGTCTAGCCGAGTGGGTTTGGGTCTAGCCGAGTGGGTTTGGGTCTAGCCGAGTGGGTTTGGGTCTAGCGGAGTGGGTTTGGGTCTAGCCGAGTGCGTTTGGGTGTAGCCGAGTGGGTTTGGGTCTAGCCGAGTGGGTTTGGGTCTAGTGGATTGGGTTTGGGTCTAGCAGAGTGGGTTTGGGTCTAGCGGAGTGTGTTTGGGTCTTGCCGAGTGGGTTTGGGTCTAGCCGAGTGGGTTTGGGTCTAGCCGAGTGGGTTTGGGTCTAGCGGAGTGGGTTTGCATCTAGCCGAGTGGGTTTGGGTCTAGCGGAGTAGGGTTGGGTCTAGCCGAGTGGGTTTGGGTCTAGCCGAGTGGGTTTGAGTCTAGCCGAGTGGGTTTGGGTCTAGCCGAGTGGGTTTGGGTCCAGTGGATTGGGTTTGGGTCTAGCAGAGTGGGTTTGGGTCTAGCGGAGTGTGTTTGGGTCTTGCCGAGTGGGTTTGGGTCTAGCCGAGTGGGTTTGGGTCTAGCCGAGTGGGTTTGGGTCTAGCGGAGTGGGTTTGCGTCTACCCGAGTGGGTTTGGGTCTAGCGGAGTAGGGTTGGGTCTAGCCGAGTGGGTTTCGGTCTAGCCGAGTGTGTTTGAGTCTAGCCGAGTGGGTTTGGGTCTAGCCGAGTGGGTTTGGGTGTATCCGAGTGGGTTTGGGTCTAGCGGAGTGGGTTTGGGTCTAGCCGAGTGGGTTTGGGTCCAGCGGAGTGGGTTTGTGTCTAGCCGAGTGGGTTTGGGTGTAGCCGAGTAGGGTGGGGTCTAGCCGAGTGGGGTTGGGTCTAGCCGAGTGGCTTTGGGTCTAGCCGAGTGGGTTTGGGTCTAGCCGATTGGATTTGGGTCTAGCCGAGTAGGTTTGGGTCTAGCGGAGTGGGTTTGGGTCTAGCGGAGTGGGTTTGGGTCTAAAAGAGTGGGTTTGGGTCTAGCCGAGTGGGTTTGGGTCTAGCGGAGTGGGTTTGGATCTAGCCGAGTGGGTTTGGGTCTAGCCGAGTGGGTTTGGGTCTAGCCGAGTGGGTTTGGGCCTAGCCGAGTGGGTTTGGGTCTAGCCGAGTGGGTTTGGGTCTAGCCAAGTGGGTTTGGGTCTCGCCGAGTGGGTTGGGTCTAGCCAAGTGGATTTGGCTCTAGCGGAGTGGGTTTGGGTCTAGCCGAGTGGGTTTGGGTCTAGCCGAGTGGGTTTGGGTCTAGCCGAGTGGGTTTGGGTCTAGCCGAGTGGGTTTGGGTCTAGCGGAGTGGGTTTGGGTCTAGCGGAGTGGGTTTGGGTCTAAAAGAGTGGGTTTGGGTCTAGCCGAGTGGGTTTGGGTCTAGCCGAGTGGGTTTGGGTCTAGCGGATTGGGTTTGGATCTAGCCGAGTGGGTTTGTGTCTAGCTGAGTGGGTTTGGGTCTAGCCGAGTGGGTTTGGGTCTAGCGGAGTGGGTTTGGATCTAGCCGAGTGGGTTTGGGTCTAGCCGAGTGGGTTTGGGTCTAGCCGAGTGGGTTTGGGTCTAGCGGAGTGGGTTTGGATCTAGCCGAGTGGGTTTGGGTCTAGCCGAGTGGGTTTGGGTCTAGCCGAGTGGGTTTGGGTCTAGCCGAGTGGGTTTGGGTCTAGCGGAGTGGGTTTGGATCTAGCCGAGTGGGTTTGGGTCTAGCCGAGTGGGTTTGGGTCTGGCCGAGTGGGTTTGGGCCTAGCCGAGTGGGTTTGGGTCTAGCCGAGTGGGTTTGGGTCTAGCCAAGTGGGTTTGGGTCTCGCCGAGTGGGTTGGGTCTAGCCAAGTGGATTTGGCTCTAGCGGAGTGGGTTTGGGTCTAGCCGAGTTGGTTTGGGTCTAGCCGAGTGGGTTTGGGTCTAGCCGAGTGGGTTTGGGTCTAGCGGAGTGGGTTTGGATCGAGACGAGTGGGTTTGGATCTAGCCGAGTGGGTTTGGCTGTAGCCGAGTGGGTTTGGGTCTAGCCGAGAGGGTTTGGGTCTAGCCGAGTGGGTTTGGGTCTAACCGAGTGGGTTTGTGTCTAGCAGAGTGGGTTAGGGTCTAGCCGAGTGGGTTTGGGTCTAGCTGAGTGGGTTTGTGTCTCGCCGAGTGGGTTTGGGTCTAGCGGAGTGGGTTTGGGTCTAGCGGAGTGGGTTTGGGTCTAGCCGAGTGGGTTTGGGTCTAGCCGTGTGGGTTTGGGTCTAGCGGAGTGGGTTTGGGTCTAGCCATTGGGTTTGGGTGTAGCCGAGTGGGTTTGGGTCTAGTCAAGTGGGTTTGGGTCTCGCCCAGTGGGTTTGGGTCTAGCGGAGTGGGTTTGGATCTAGCCGATTGGGTTTGGGTCTAGCCGAGTAGGTTTGGGTCTAGCCGAGTGGGTTTGGGCCTAGCCGAGTGGGTTTGGGTCTAGCCGAGTGGGTTTGGGTCTAGTCAAGTGGGTTTCGGTCTCGCCGAGTGGGTTTGGGTCTAGTCAAGTGGATTTGGCTCTAGCGGAGTGGGTTTGGGTCTGGCCGAGTGGGTTTGGGTCTAGCCGAGTGGGATTGGGTGTAGCCGAGTGGGTTTGGGTCTAGCCGAGAGGGTTTGGGTCTAGCCGAGTGGGTTTGGGTCTAGCCGAGTGGGTTTGTGTCTAGCAGTGTGGGTTAGGGTCTAGCCGAGTGGGTTTGGGTCTAGCCGAGTGGGTTTGTGTCTAGCCGAGTGGGTTTGGGTCTAGCCGAGTGGGTTTGGGTCTAGCGGAGTGGGTTTGGGTCTAGTCGAGTGGGTTTGTGGCTAGCCGAGTGGGTTTGCGTCTAGCCGAGTGGGTTTGGGTCTAGCCGAGTGGGTTTGGGTCTAGCCGAGTGGGTTTGGGTCTAGCAGAGTGGGTTTGGGTCTAGCCGAGTGGGTTTGGGTCTAGCCGAGGGGGTTTGGGTCTAGCCGAGTGGGTTTGGGTCTAGCGGAGTGGGGTTGGGTATAGCGGAGTGGGGTTGGGTCTAGCGGAGTGGGTTTGGGTCTAGCGGAGTGGGTTTTGGTCTAGCCGAGTGGGTTTGTGTCTAGCAGTGTGGGTTAGGGTCTAGCCGAGTGGGTTTGCGTCTAGCCGAGTGGGTTTGTGTCTAGCCGAGTGGGTTTGGGTCTAGCCGAGTGGGTTTGGGTCTAGCGGAGTGGGTTTGGGTCTAGTCGAGTGGGTTTGTGGCTAGCCGAGTGGGTTTGGGTCTAGCCGAGTGGGTTTGGGTCTAGCCGAGTGGGTTTGGGTCTAGCCGAGTCGGTTTGGGTCTAGCAGAGTGGGTTTGTGTCTAGCAGAGTGGGTTAGGGTCTAGCCGAGTGGGTTTGGGTCTAGCCGAGTGGGTTTGTGTCTCGCCGAGTGGGTTTGGGTCTAGCGGAGTGGGTTTGGGTCTAGCGGAGTGGGTTTGGGTCTAGCCGAGTGGGTTTGGGTCTAGCCGTGTGGGTTTGGGTCCAGCGGAGTGGGTTTGGGTCTAGCCATTGGGTTTGGGGGTAGCCGAGTGGGTTTGGGTCTAGTCAAGTGGGTTTGGGTCTCGCCGAGTGGGTTTGGGTCTAGCCAAGTGGATTTGGCTCTAGCCGAGTGGGTTTGGGTCTAGTCGAGTGGGTTTGGGTTTAGCCGAGTTGGTTTGGGTCTGGCCGAGTGGGTTTGGGTCTAGCGGAGTGGGTTTGGATCGAGACGAGTGGGTTTGGGTCTAGCCGAGTGTGTTTGGGTGTTGCCGAGTGGGTTTGGGTCTAGCCGAGAGGGTTTGGGTCTAGCCGAGTGGGTTTGGGTCTAGCCGAGTGGGTTTCGGTCTCGCCGAGTGGGTTTCGGTTTAGTCCAGTGGATTTGGCTCTAGCGGAGTGGGTTTGGGTCTAGCGGAGTGGGTTTGGGTCTAGCGGAGTGGGTTTGGGTCTAGCCGAGAGGATTTGGGTCTAGCCGAGTGGGGTTGGGTATAGCCGAGTGGGTTTGGGTCTAGCCGAGTGGGTTTGGGTCTAGCAGAGTGGGTTTGGGTCTAGCCGAGTGGGTTTGGGTCTAGCCGAGTGGGTTTGGGTCTAGCCGAGTGGGTTTGGGTCTAGCCGAGTGGGTTTGGGTCTAGCCGAGTGGGTTTGGGTCTAGCGGAGTGGGTTTGGGTCTAGCCGAGTGGGTTTGGGTGTAGCCGAGTGGGTTTGGGTCTAGCCGAGTGGATTTGGGTCTAGTGGATTGGGTTTGGGTCTAGCAGAGTGGGTTTGGGTCTAGCGGAGTGTGTTTGGGTGTTGCCACGTGGATTTGGCTCTAGCGGAGTGGGTTTGGGTCTGGCCGAGTCGGTTTGGGTCTAGCCGAGTGGGTTTGGGTCTAGCCGAGTGGGTTTGGGACTAGCAGAGCGGGTTTGGGTCTAGCCGAGTGGGTTTGGGTCTAGCCGAGTGTGTTTGGGTCTAGCCAAGTGGGTTTGGGTCTAGCGGAGTGGGGTTGGGTATAGCGGAGTGGGGTTGGGTCTAGCGGAGTGGGTTTGGGTCTAGCGGAGTGGGTTTTGGTCTAGCGGAGTGGGTTTGGGTCTCGCGGAGTGGGTTTGGGTCTAGCGGAGTGGGTTTGGGTCTAGCGGAGTGGGTTTGGGTCTAGCCGAGGGGATTTGGGTCTAGCCGAGTGGGGTTGGGTATAGCCGAGTGGGTTTGGGTCTAGCCGAGTGGGTTTGGGTCTAGCAGAGTGGGTTTGGGTCTAGCCGAGTGGGTTTGGGTCTAGCCGAGTGGGTTTGGGTCTAGCCGAGTGGGTTTGGGTCTAGCCGAGTGGGTTTGTGTCTAGCCGAGTGGGTTTGGGTCTAGCGAGTGGGTTTGGGTCTAGCCGAGTGGGTTTGGGTGTAGCCGAGTGGGTTTGGGTCTAGCCGTGTGGGTTTGGGTCTAGTGGATTGGGTTTGGGTCTAGCAGAGTGGGTTTGGGTCTAGCGGAGTGTGTTTGGGTCTTGCCGAGTGGGTTTGGGTCTAGCCGAGTGGGTTTGGGTCTAGCCGAGTGGGTTTGGGTCTAGCCGAGTGGGTTTGCGTCTAGCCGAGTGGGTTTGGGTCTAGCGGAGTAGGGTTGGGTCTAGCCGAGTGGGTTTGGGTCTAGCCGAGTGGGTTTGAGTCTAGCCGAGTGGGTTTGGGTCTAGCCGAGTGGGTTTGGGTGTAGCCGAGTGGGTTTTGGTCTAGCGGAGTGGGTTTGGGTCTAGCCGAGTGGGTTTGGGTCCAGCGGAGTGGGTTTGTGTCTAGCCGAGTGGGTTTGGGTCTAGCCGAGTAGGGTTGGGTCTAGCCGAGTGGGGTAGGGTCTAGCCAAGTGGCTTTGGGTCTAGCCGAGTGGGTTTGGGTGTAGCCGAGTGGGTTTGGGTCTAGCCGAGTGGGTTTGGGGCCAGTGGATTGGGTTTGGGTCTAGCAGAGTGGGTTTGGGTCTAGCGGAGTGTGTTTGGGTCTTGCCGAGTGGGTTTGGGTCTAGCCGAGTGGGTTTGGGTCTAGCCGAGTGGGTTTGGGTCTAGCGGAGTGGGTTTGCGTCTACCCGAGTGGGTTTGGGTCTAGCGGAGTAGGGTTGGGTCTAGCCGAGTGGGTTTCGGTCTAGCCGAGTGGGTTTGAGTCTAGCCGAGTGGGTTTGGGTCTAGCCGAGTGGGTTTGGGTGTATCTGAGTGGGTTTGGGTCTAGCGGAGTGGGTTTGGGTCTAGCCGAGTGGGTTTGGGTCCAGCGGAGTGGGTTTGGGTCTAGCCGAGTGGGTTTCGGTCTCGCCGAGTGGGTTTCGGTTTAGTCCAGTGGATTTGGCTCTAGCGGAGTGGGTTTGGGTCTGGCCGAGTGGGTTTGGGTCTAGCCGAGTGGGTTTGGGTGTAGCCGAGTGGGTTTGGGTCTAGCCGAGAGGGTTTGGGTCTAGCCGAGTGGGTTTGGGTCTAGCCGAGTGGGTTTGTGTCTAGCAGTGTGGGTTAGGGTCTAGCCGAGTGGGTTTGGGTCTAGCCGAGTGGGTTTATGTCTAGCCGAGTGGGTTTGTGGCTAGCCGAGTGGGTTTGGGTCTAGCCGAGTCGGTTTGGGTCTAGCCGAGTGGGTTTGGGTCTAGCCGAGTGGGTTTGGGTCTAGCAGAGTGGGTTTGGGTCTAGCCGAGTGGGTTTGGGTCTAGCCTAGTGTGTTTGGGTCTAGCCAAGTGGGTTTGGGTCTAGCGGAGTGGGGTTGGGTATAGCGGAGTGGGGTTGGGTCTAGCGGAGTGGGTTTGGGTCTAGCGGAGTGGGTTTTGGTCTAGCGGAGTGGGTTTGGGTCTCGCGGAGTGGGTTTGGGTCTAGCGGAGTGGGTTTGGGACTAGCGGAGTGGGTTTGGGTCTAGCCGAGAGGATTTGGGTCTAGCCGAGTGGGGTTGGGTATAGCCGAGTGGGTTTGGGTCTAGCCGAGTGGGTTTGGGTCTAGCAGAGTGGGTTTGGGTCTAGCCGAGTGGGTTTGGGTCTAGCCGAGTGGGTTTGGGTCTAGCCGAGTGGGTTTGGGTCTAGCCGAGTGGGTTTGGGTCTAGCCGAGTGGGTTTGGGTCTAGCGGAGTGGGTTTGGGTCTTGCCGAGTGGGTTTGGGTGTAGCCGAGTGGGTTTGGGTCTAGCCGAGTGGGTTTGGGTCTAGTGGATTGGGTTTGGGTCTAGCAGAGTGGGTTTGGGTCAAGCGGAGTGTGTTTGGGTCTTGCCGAGTGGGTTTGGGTCTAGCCGAGTGGGTTTGGGTCTAGCCGAGTGGGTTTGGGTCTAGCGGAGTGGGTTTGCGTCTAGCCGAGTGGGTTTGGGTCTAGCGGAGTAGGGTTGGGTCTAGCCGAGTGGGTTTGGGTCTAGCCGAGTGGGTTTGAGTCTAGCCGAGTGGGTTTGGGTCTAGCCGAGTGGGTTTGGGTGTAGCCGAGTGGGTTTGGGTCTAGCGGAGTGGGTTTGGGTCTAGCCGAGTGGGTTTGGGTCAGCGGAGTGGGTTTGTGTCTAGCCGAGTGGGTTTGGGTCTAGCCGAGTAGGGTTGGGTCTAGCCGAGTGGGTTTGGGTCTAGCGGAGTGGGTTTTGGTCTAGCCGAGTGGGTTTGTGTCTAGCAGTGTGGGTTAGGGTCTAGCCGAGTGTGTTTGGGTCTAGCCGAGTGGGTTTGTGTCTAGCCGAGTGGGTTTGGGTCTAGCCGAGTGGGTTTGGGTCTAGCGGAGTGGGTTTGGGTCTAGTCGAGTGGGTTTGTGGCTAGCCGAGTGGGTTTGGGTCTAGCCGAGTGGGTTTGGGTCTAGCCGAGTGGGTTTGGGTCTAGCCGAGTCGGTTTGGGTCTAGCAGAGTGGGTTTGTGTCTAGCAGAGTGGGTTAGGGTCTAGCCGAGTGGGTTTGGGTCTAGCCGAGTGGGTTTGTGTCTCGCCGAGTGGGTTTGAGTCTAGCGGAGTGGGTTTGGGTCTAGCGGAGTGGGTTTGGGTCTAGCCGAGTGGGTTTGGGTCTAGCCGTGTGGGTTTGGGTCGAGCGGAGTGGGTTTGGGTCTAGCCATTGGGTTTGGGGGTAGCCGAGTGGGTTTGGGTCTAGTCAAGTGGGTTTGGGTCTCGCCGAGTGGGTTTGGGTCTAGCCAAGTGGATTTGGCTCTAGCGGAGTGGGTTTGGGTCTAGTCGAGTGGGTTTGGGTTTAGCCGAGTTGGTTTGGGTCTGGCCGAGTGGGTTTGGGTCTAGCGGAGTGGGTTTGGATCGAGAGGAGTGGGTTTGGGTCTAGCCGAGTGTGTTTGGGTGTTGCCGAGTGGGTTTGGGTCTAGCCGAGAGGGTTTGGGTCTAGCCGAGTGGGTTTGGGTCTAGCCGAGTGGGTTTCGGTCTCGCCGAGTGGGTTTCGGTTTAGTCCAGTGGATTTGGCTCTAGCGGAGTGGGTTTGGGTCTGGCCGAGTGGGTTTGGGTCTAGCCGAGTGGGTTTGGGTGTAGCCGAGTGGGTTTGGGTCTAGCCGAGAGGGTTTGGGTCTAGCCGAGTGGGTTTGGGTCTAGCCGAGTGGGTTTGTGTCTAGCAGTGTGGGTTAGGGTCTAGCCGAGTGGGTTTGGGTCTAGCCGAGTGGGTTTATGTCTAGCCGAGTGGGTTTGTGGCTAGCCGAGTGGGTTTGGGTCTAGCCGAGTGGGTTTGGGTCTAGCCGAGTGGGTTTGGGTCTAGCCGAGTGGGTTTGGGTCTAGCAGAGTGGGTTTGGGTCTAGCCGAGTGTGTTTGGGTCTAGCCGAGTGTGTTTGGGTCTAGCCAAGTGGGTTTGGGTCTAGCGGAGTGGGGTTGGGTATAGCGGAGTGGGGTTGGGTCTAGCGGAGTGGGTTTGGGTCTAGCGGAGTGGGTTTTGGTCTAGCGGAGTGGGTTTGGGTCTCGCGGAGTGGGTTTGGGTCTAGCGCAGTGGGTTTGGGTCTAGCGGAGTGGGTTTGGGTCTAGCCGAGAGGATTTGGGTCTAGCCGAGTGGGGTTGGGTATAGCCGAGTGGGTTTGGGTCTAGCCGAGTGGGTTTGGGTCTAGCAGAGTGGGTTTGGGTCTAGCCGAGTGGGTTTGGGTCTAGCCGAGTGGGTTTGGGTCTAGCCGAGTGGGTTTGGGTCTAGCCGAGTGGGTTTGGGTCTAGCCGAGTGGGTTTGGGTCTAGCGGAGTGGGTTTGGGTCTAGCCGAGTGGGTTTGGGTGTAGCCGAGTGGGTTTGGGTCTAGCCGAGTGGGTTTGGGTCTAGCGGATTGGGTTTGGGTCTAGCAGAGTGGGTTTGGGTCTAGCGGAGTGTGTTTGGGTCTTGCCGAGTGGGTTTGGGTCTAGCCGAGTGGGTTTGGGTCTAGCCGAGTGGGTTTGGGTCTAGCGGAGTGGGTTTGCGTCTAGCCGAGTGGGTTTGGGTCTAGCGGAGTAGGGTTGGGTCTAGCCGAGTGGGTTTGGGTCTAGCCGAGTGGGTTTGAGTCTAGCCGAGTGGGTTTGGGTCTAGCCGAGTGGGTTTGGGTGTAGCCGAGTGGGTTTGGGTCTAGCGGAGTGGGTTTGGGTCTAGCCGAGTGGGTTTGGGTCCAGCGGAGTGGGTTTGTGTCTAGCCGAGTGGGTTTGGGTCTAGCCGATTAGGGTTGGGTCTAGCCGAGTGGGGTAGGGTCTAGCCAAGTGGCTTTGGGTCTAGCCGAGTGGGTTTGGGTGTAGCCGAGTGGGTTTGGGTCTAGCCGAGTGGGTTTGGGGCCAGTGGATTGGGTTTGGGTCTAGCAGAGTGGGTTTGGGGCTAGCGGAGTGTGTTTGGGTCTTGCCGAGTGGGTTTGGGTCTAGCCGAGTGGGTTTGGGTCTAGCCGAGTGGGTTTGGGTCTAGCGGAGTGGGTTTGCGTCTACCTGAGTGGGTTTGGGTCTAGCGGAGTAGGGTTGGGTCTAGCCGAGTGGGTTTCGGTCTAGCCGAGTGGGTTTGAGTCTAGCCGAGTGGGTTTCGGTCTCGCCGAGTGGGTTTCGGTTTAGTCCAGGGATTTGGCTCTAGCTGAGTGGGTTTGGGTCTGGCCGAGTGGGTTTGGGTCTAGCCGAGTGGGTTTGGGTGTAGCCGAGTGGGTTTGGGTCTAGCCGAGAGGGTTTGGGTCTAGCCGAGTGGGTTTGGGTCTAGCCGAGTGGGTTTGTGTCTAGCAGTGTGGGTTAGGGTCTAGCCGAGTGGGTTTGGGTCTAGCCGAGTGGGTTTATGTCTAGCCGAGTGGGTTTGTGGCTAGCCGAGTGGGTTTGGGTCTAGCCGAGTGGGTTTGGGTCTAGCGGATTGGGTTTGGGTCTAGCAGAGTGGGTTTGGGTCTAGCGGAGTGTGTTTGGGTCTTGCCGAGTGGGTTTGGGTCTAGCCGAGTGGGTTTGGGTCTAGCCGAGTGGGTTTGGGTCTAGCGGAGTGGGTTTGCGTCTAGCCGAGTGGGTTTGGGTCTAGCGGAGTAGGGTTGGGTCTAGCCGAGTGGGTTTGGGTCTAGCCGAGTGGGTTTGAGTCTAGCCGAGTGGGTTTGGGTCTAGCCGAGTGGGTTTGGGTGTAGCCGAGTGGGTTTGGGTCTAGCGGAGTGGGTTTGGGTCTAGCCGAGTGGGTTTGGGTCCAGCGGAGTGGGTTTGTGTCTAGCCGAGTGGGTTTGGGTCTAGCCGAGTAGGGTTGGGTCTAGCCGAGTGGGTTTGGGTCTAGCCGAGTGGGGTAGGGTCTAGCCAAGTGGCTTTGGGTCTAGCCGAGTGGGTTTGGGTGTAGCCGAGTGGGTTTGGGTCTAGCCGAGTGGGTTTGGGGCCAGTGGATTGGGTTTGGGTCTAGCAGAGTGGGTTTGGGGCTAGCGGAGTGTGTTTGGGTCTTGCCGAGTGGGTTTGAGTCTAGCCGAGTGGGTTTGGGTCTAGCCGAGTGGGTTTGGGTCTAGCGGAGTGGGTTTGCGTCTACCCGAGTGGGTTTGGGTCTAGCGGAGTAGGGTTGGGTCTAGCCGAGTGGGTTTCGGTCTAGCCGAGTGGGTTTGAGTCTAGCCGAGTGGGTTTGGGTCTAGCCGAGTGGGTTTGGGTGTATCTGAGTGGGTTTGAGTCTAGCGGAGTGGGTTTGGGTCTAGCCGAGTGGGTTTGGGTCCAGCGGAGTGGGTTTGGGTCTAGCCGAGTGGGTTTCGGTCTCGCCGAGTGGGTTTCGGTTTAGTCCAGGGATTTGGCTCTAGCGGAGTGGGTTTGGGTCTGGCCGAGTGGGTTTGGGTCTAGCCGAGTGGGTTTGGGTGTAGCCGAGTGGGTTTGGGTCTAGCCGAGAGGGTTTGGGTCTAGCCGAGTGGGTTTGGGTCTAGCCGAGTGGGTTTGTGTCTAGCAGTGTGGGTTAGGGTCTAGCCGAGTGGGTTTGGGTCTAGCCGAGTGGGTTTATGTCTAGCCGAGTGGGTTTGTGGCTAGCCGAGTGGGTTTGGGTCTAGCCGAGTCGGTTTGGGTCTAGCCGAGTGGGTTTGGGTCTAGCCGAGTGGGTTTGGGTCTAGCAGAGTGGGTTTGGGTCTAGCCGAGTGGGTTTGGGTCTAGCCGAGTGTGTTTGGGTCTAGCCAAGTGGGTTTGGGTCTAGCGGAGTGGGGTTGGGTATAGCGGAGTGGGGTTGGGTGTAGCGGAGTGGGTTTGGGTCTAGCGGAGTGGGTTTTGGTCTAGCGGAGTGGGTTTGGGTCTCGCGGAGTGGGTTTGGGTCTAGCGGAGTGGGTTTGGGACTAGCGGAGTGGGTTTGGGTCTAGCCGAGAGGATTTGGGTCTAGCCGAGTGGGGTTGGGTATAGCCGAGTGGGTTTGGGTCTAGCCGAGTGGGTTTGGGTCTAGCAGAGTGGGTTTGGGTCTAGCCGAGTGGGTTTGGGTCTAGCCGAGTGGGTTTGGGTCTAGCGGAGTGGGTTTGGGTCTTGCCGAGTGGGTTTGGGTGTAGCCGAGTGGGTTTGGGTCTAGCCGAGTGGGTTTGGGTCTAGTGGATTGGGTTTGGGTCTAGCAGAGTGGGTTTGGGTCAAGCGGAGTGTGTTTGGGTCTTGCCGAGTGGGTTTGGGTCTAGCCGAGTGGGTTTGGGTCTAGCCGAGTGGGTTTGGGTCTAGCGGAGTGGGTTTTTGCGTCTAGCCGAGTGGGTTTGGGTCTAGCGGAGTAGGGTTGGGTCTAGCCGAGTGGGTTTGGGTCTAGCCGAGTGGGTTTGAGTCTAGCCGAGTGGGTTTGGGTCTAGCCGAGTGGGTTTGGGTGTAGCCGAGTGGGTTTGGGTCTAGCGGAGTGGGTTTGGGTCTAGCCGAGTGGGTTTGGGTGTAGCCGAGTGGGTTTGGGTCTAGCCGAGTGGGTTTGGGTCTAGCGGATTGGGTTTGGGTCTAGCAGAGTGGGTTTGGGTCTAGCGGAGTGTGTTTGGGTCTTGCCGAGTGGGTTTGGGTCTAGCCGAGTGTGTTTGGGTCTAGCCGAGTGGGTTTGGGTCTAGCGGAGTGGGTTTGCGTCTAGCCGAGTGGGTTTGGGTCTAGCGGAGTAGGGTTGGGTCTAGCCGAGTGGGTTTGGGTCTAGCCGAGTGGGTTTGAGTCTAGCCGAGTGGGTTTGGGTCTAGCCGAGTGGGTTTGGGTGTAGCCGAGTGGGTTTGGGTCTAGCGGAGTGGGTTTGGGTCTAGCCGAGTGGGTTTGGGTCCAGCGGAGTGGGTTTGGGTCTAGCCGAGTGGGTTTCGGTCTCGCCGAGTGGGTTTCGGTTTAGTCCAGGGATTTGGCTCTAGCGGAGTGGGTTTGGGTCTGGCCGAGTGGGTTTGGGTCTAGCCGAGTGGGTTTGGGTGTAGCCGAGTGGGTTTGGGTCTAGCCGAGAGGGTTTGGGTCTAGCCGAGTGGGTTTGGGTCTAGCCGAGTGGGTTTGTGTCTAGCAGTGTGGGTTAGGGTCTAGCCGAGTGGGTTTGGGTCTAGCCGAGTGGGTTTATGTCTAGCCGAGTGGGTTTGTGGCTAGCCGAGTGGGTTTGGGTCTAGCCGAGTCGGTTTGGGTCTAGCCGAGTGGGTTTGGGTCTAGCCGAGTGGGTTTGGGTCTAGCAGAGTGGGTTTGGGTCTAGCCGAGTGGGTTTGGGTCTAGCCTAGTGTGTTTGGGTCTAGCCAAGTGGGTTTGGGTCTAGCGGAGTGGGGTTGGGTATAGCGGAGTGGGGTTGGGTCTAGCGGAGTGGGTTTGGGTCTAGCGGAGTGGGTTTTGGTCTAGCGGAGTGGGTTTGGGTCTAGCCGAGTAGGGTTGGGTCTAGCCGAGTGGGGTAGGGTCTAGCCAAGTGGGTTTGGGTCTAGCCGAGTGGGTTTGGGTCCAGTGGATTGGGTTTGGGTCCAGCAGAGTGGGTTTGGGTCTAGCGGAGTGTGTTTGGGTCTTGCCGAGTGGGTTTGGGTCTAGCCGAGTGGGTTTGGGTCTAGCCGAGTGGGTTTGGGTCTAGCGGAGTGGGTTTGCGTCTAGCCGAGTGGGTTTGGGTCTAGCGGAGTAGGGTTGGGTCTAGCCGAGTGGGTTTGGGTCTAGCCGAGTGGGTTTGAGTCTAGCCGGGTGGGTTTGGGTCAAGCCGAGTGGGTTTGGGTGTAGCCGAGTGGGTTTGGGTCTAGCGGAGTGGGTTTGGGTCTAGCCGAGTGGGTTTGGGTCCAGCGGAGTGGGTTTGTGTCTAGCCGAGTGGGTTTGGGTCTAGCCGAGTAGGGTTGGGTCTAGCCGAGTGGGGTAGGGTCTAGCCAAGTGGGTTTGGGTCTAGACGAGTGGGTTTGGGTCCAGTGGATTGGGTTTGGGTCCAGCAGAGTGGGTTTGGGTCTAGCGGAGTGTGTTTGGGTCTTGCCGAGTGGGTTTGGGTCTAGCCGAGTGGGTTTGGGTCTAGCCGAGTGGGTTTGGGTCTAGCGGAGTGGGTTTGCGTCTACCCGAGTGGGTTTGGGTCTAGCGGAGTAGGGTTGGGTCTAGCCGAGTGGGTTTCGGTCTAGCCGAGTGGGTTTGGGTGTATCCGAGTGGGTTTGGGTCTAGCGGAGTGGGTTTGGGTCTAGCCGAGTGGGTTTGGGTCCAGCGGAGTGGGTTTGTGTCTAGCCGAGTGGGTTTGGGTGTAGCCGAGTAGGGTTGGGTCTAGCCGAGTGGGGTTGGGTCTAGCCGAGTGGCTTTGGGTCTAGCCGAGTGGGTTTGGGTCTAGCCGATTGGATTTGGGTCTAGCCGAGTAGGTTTGGGTCTAGCGGAGTGGGTTTGGGTCTAGCGGAGTGGGTTTGGGTCTAAAAGAGTGGGTTTGGGTCTAGCCGAGTGGGTTTGGGTCTAGCCGAGTGGGTTTGGGTCTAGCGGAGTGGGTTTGGATCTAGCCGAGTGGGTTTGGGTCTAGCCGAGTGGGTTTGGGTCTAGCCGAGTGGGTTTGGGGCTAGTCGAGTGGGTTTGGGTCTAGCCGAGTGGGTTTGGGTCTAGCCAAGTGGGTTTGGGTCTCGCCGAGTGGGTTGGGTCTAGCCAAGTGGATTTGGCTCTAGCGGAGTGGGTTTGGGTCTAGCCGAGTGGGTTTGGGTCTAGCCGAGTGGGTTTGGGTCTAGCCGAGTGGGTTTGGGTCTAGCCGAGTGGGTTTGGGTCTAGCGGAGTGGGTTTGGGTCTAGCGGAGTGGGTTTGGGTCTAGCCGAGTGGGTTTGGGTCTAGCCGAGTGGGTTTGGGTCTAGCCGAGTGGGTTTGGGTCTAGCGGATTGGGTTTGGATCTAGCCGAGTGGGTTTGGGTCTAGCCGAGTGGGTTTGGGTCTAGCCGAGTGGGTTTGGGTCTAGCGGAGTGGGTTTGGATCTAGCCGAGTGGGTTTGGGTCTAGCCGAGTGGGTTTGGGTCTAGCCGAGTGGGTTTGGGTCTAGCGGAGTGGGTTTGGATCTAGCCGAGTGTGTTTGGGTCTAGCCGAGTGGGTTTGGGTCTAGCCGAGTGGGTTTGGGTGTAGCCGAGTGGGTTTGGGTCTAGCGGAGTGGGTTTGGATCTAGCCGAGTGGGTTTGGGTCTAGCCGAGTGGGTTTGGGTCCAGCCGAGTGGGTTTGGGCCTAGCCGAGTTGGTTTGGGTCTAGCCGAGTGGGTTTGGGTCTAGCCAAGTGGGTTTGGGTCTCGCCGAGTGGGTTGGGTCTAGCCAAGTGGATTTGGCTCTAGCGGAGTGGGTTTGGGTCTAGCCGAGTGGGTTTGGGTCTAGCCGAGTGGGTTGGATTTAGCAGAGTGGGTTTGGGTCTAGTGGAGTGGGTTTGGGTCTAGCGGAGTGGGTTTGGGTCTAGCGGAGTGGGTTTGGATCTAGCGGAGGGGGTTTGGGTCTAGCGGAGCGTGTTTGGGTCTAGCCGAGTGGGTTTCGATCTAGCGGAGTGGGTTTGGGTCTAGCGGAGTGGGTTTGGGTCTAGCCGAGTGGGTTTCGGTCTAGCCGAGTGGGTTTGGGTCCAGCGGAGTGGGTTTGCGTCTAGCCGAGTGGGTTTGGGTCTAGCCGAGTGGGTTTGGGTCCAGCCGAGTGGGTTTGGGTCGAGCCGAGTGGGTTTGGGTCTAGACGAGTGGGTTAGGGTGTAGCCGAGTGGGTTTGTGTCTAGCAGAGTGGGTTAGGGTCTAGCCGAGTGGGTTTGGGTCTAGCCGAGTGGGTTTGTGTCTCGCCGAGTGGGTTTGGGTCTAGCGGAGTGGGTTTGGGTCTAGCCCAGTGGGTTTGGGTCTAGCCGAGTGGGTTTGGGTCTAGCGGAGTGGGTTTGGGGTTAGCCGAGTGGGTTTGGGTCTAGCCGAGTGGGTTTGGGTCTAGCCGAGTAGGGTTGGGTCTAGCCGAGTGGGGTTGGGTCTAGCCGATTGGGTTTGGGTCTAGCCGAGTGGGTTTGGGTCTAGCCGAGTAGGTTTGGGTCTAGCGGACTGGGTATGGGTCTAAAAGAGTGGGTTTGGGTCTAGCCGAGTGGGTTTGGGTCTAGCCGAGTGGGTTTGTGTCTAGCCGAGTGGGTTTGGGTCTAGCCGAGTGGGTTTGGGTCTAGCGGAGTGGGTTTGGGTCTAGTCGAGTGGGTTTGTGGCTAGCCGAGTGGGTTTGGGTCTAGCCGAGTGGGTTTGGGTCTAGCCGAGTGGGTTTGGGTCTAGCCGAGTGGGTTTGGGTCCAGCAGAGTGGGTTTGGGTCTAGCCGAGTGGGTTTGGGTCTAGCCGAGTGGGTTTGGGTCTAGCCGAGTGGGTTTGGGTCTAGCGCAGTGGGGTTGGGTATAGCGGAGTGGGGTTGGGTCTAGCGGAGTGGGTTTGGGTCTAGCGGAGTGGGTTTTGGTCTAGCCGAGTGGGTTTGTGTCTAGCAGTGTGGGTTAGGGTCTAGCCGAGTGGGTTTGGGTCTAGCCGAGTGGGTTTGTGTCTAGCCGAGTGGGTTTGGGTCTAGCCGAGTGGGTTTGGGTCTAGCGGAGTGGGTTTGGGTCTAGTCGAGTGGGTTTGTGGCTAGCCGAGTGGGTTTGGGTCTAGCCGAGTGGGTTTGGGTCTAGCCGAGTGGGTTTGGGTCTAGCCGAGTCGGTTTGGGTCTAGCAGAGTGGGTTTGTGTCTAGCAGAGTGGGTTAGGGTCTAGCCGAGTGGGTTTGGGTCTAGCCGAGTGGGTTTGTGTCTCGCCGAGTGGGTTTGGGTCTAGCGGAGTGGGTTTGGGTCTAGCGGAGTGGGTTTGGGTCTAGCCGAGTGGGTTTGGGTCTAGCCGTGTGGGTTTGGGTCTAGCGGAGTGGGTTTGGGTCTAGCCATTGGGTTTGGGTGTAGCCGAGTGGGTTTGGGTCTAGTCAAGTGGGTTTGGGTCTCGCCGAGTGGGTTTGGGTCTAGCCAAGTGGATTTGGCTCTAGCGGAGTGGGTTTGGGTCTAGTCGAGTGGGTTTGGGTTTAGCCGAGTTGGTTTGGGTCTGGCCGAGTGGGTTTGGGTCTAGCGGAGTGGGTCTGGATCAAGACGAGTGGGTTTGGGTCTAGCCGAGTGTGTTTGGGTGTTGCCGAGTGGGTTTGGGTCTAGCCGAGAGGGTTTGGGTCTAGCCGAGTGGGTTTGGGTCTAGCCGAGTGGGTTTGTGTCTAGCAGAGTGGGTTAGAGTCTAGCCGAGTGGGTTTGGGTCTAGCCGAGTGGGTTTAGGACCGAAATGAGGAAAACATTCTTTACACAGAGAGTGGTGAGTCTCTGGAATTCTCTGCCACAGAAGGTAGTTGAGGCCAGTTCATTGGCTATATTTAAGAGGGCGTTAGATGTGGCACTTGTGGCTAAAGGGATCAGGGGGTATGGAGAGAAGGCAGGTACGGGATACTGAGTTGGATGATCAGCCATGATCACATTGAATGGCGGTGCAGGCTCGAAGGGCCGAATGGCCTACTCCTGCACCTATTTTCTATGTTTCTATGTTTCTATGTTTGTGTCTCGCCGAGAGGGTTTGGGTCTAGCGGAGTGGGTTTGGGTCTAGCGGAGTGGGTTTGGGTCTAGCCAAGTGGGTTTGGGTCTAGCCGAGTGGGTTTGGGTCTAGCCGAGTGGGTTTGGGTCTAGCCGAGTGGGTTTGGGTCTAGCGGAGTGGGTTTGGGTCTAGTCGAGTGGGTTTGTGGCTAGCCGAGTGGGTTTGGGTCTAGCCGAGTGGGTTTGGGTCTAGCCGAGTGGGTTTGGGTCTAGCCGAGTCGGTTTGGGTCTAGCAGAGTGGGTTTGTGTCTAGCAGAGTGGGTTAGGGTCTAGCCGAGTGGGTTTGGGTCTAGCCGAGTGGGTTTGTGTCTCGCCGAGTGGGTTTGGGTCTAGCGGAGTGGGTTTGGGTCTAGCGGAGTGGGTTTGGGTCTAGCCGAGTGGGTTTGGGTCTAGCCGTGTGGGTTTGGGTCTAGCGGAGTGGGTTTGGGTCTAGCCATTGGGTTTGGGTGTAGCCGAGTGGGTTTGGGTCTAGTCAAGTGGGTTTGGGTCTCGCCGAGTGGGTTTGGGTCTAGCCAAGTGGATTTGGCTCTAGCGGAGTGGGTTTGGGTCTAGTCGAGTGGGTTTGGGTTTAGCCGAGTTGGTTTGGGTCTGGCCGAGTGGGTTTGGGTCTAGCGGAGTGGGTCTGGATCAAGACGAGTGGGTTTGGGTCTAGCCGAGTGTGTTTGGGTGTTGCCGAGTGGGTTTGGGTCTAGCCGAGAGGGTTTGGGTCTAGCCGAGTGGGTTTGGGTCTAGCCGAGTGGGTTTGTGTCTAGCAGAGTGGGTTAGAGTCTAGCCGAGTGGGTTTGGGTCTAGCCGAGTGGGTTTAGGACCGAAATGAGGAAAACATTCTTTACACAGAGAGTGGTGAGTCTCTGGAATTCTCTGCCACAGAAGGTAGTTGAGGCCAGTTCATTGGCTATATTTAAGAGGGCGTTAGATGTGGCACTTGTGGCTAAAGGGATCAGGGGGTATGGAGAGAAGGCAGGTACGGGATACTGAGTTGGATGATCAGCCATGATCACATTGAATGGCGGTGCAGGCTCGAAGGGCCGAATGGCCTACTCCTGCACCTATTTTCTATGTTTCTATGTTTCTATGTTTGTGTCTCGCCGAGAGGGTTTGGGTCTAGCGGAGTGGGTTTGGGTCTAGCGGAGTGGGTTTGGGTCTAGCCAAGTGGGTTTGGGTCTAGCCGAGTGGGTTTGGGTCTAGCCGAGTGGGTTTGGGTCTAGCCGAGTGGGTTTGGGTCTAGCCGAGTGGGTTTGGGTCTAGCCGAGTGGGTTTGGGTCTAGCGGAGTGGGTTTGGGTCTAGCGGAGTGGGTTTGGGTCTAAAAGAGTGGGTTTGGGTCTAGCCGAGTGGGTTTGGGTCTAGCCGAGTGGGTTTGGGTCTAGCGGATTGGGTTTGGATCTAGCCGAGTGGGTTTGGGTCTAGCCGAGTGGGTTTGGGTCTAGCCGAGTGGGTTTGGGCCTAGCCGAGTGGGTTTGGGTCTAGTCGAGTGGGTTTGGGTCTAGCCAAGTGGGTTTGGGTCTCGCCGAGCGGGTTTGGGTCTGGCCAAGTGGATTTGGCTCTAGCGGAGTGGGTTTGGGTCTGGCCGAGTGGGTTTGGGTTTAGCCGAGTGGGTTTGGGTCTAGCGGAGTGGGTTTGGGTCTAGCGGAGTGGGTTTGGGTCTATCCATTGGGTTTGGGTGTAGCCGAGTGGGTTTGGGTCTAGTCAAGTGGGTTTGAGTCTCGCCGAGTGGGTTTGGGTCTAGCCAAGTGGATTTGGCTCTAGCGGAGTGGGTTTGGGTCTAGCCGAGTGGGTTTGGGTTTAGCCGAGTTGGTTTGGGTCTGGCCGAGTGTGTTTGGGTGTAGCCGAGTGGGTTTGGGTCTAGCCGAGAGGGTTTGCGTCTAGCCGAGTGGGTTTGGGTCTAGCCGAGTGGGTTTGTGTCTAGCAGAGTGGGTTAGAGTCTAGCCGAGTGGGTTTGGGTCTAGCCGAGTGGGTTTGTGTCTCGCCGAGTGGGTTTGGGTCTAGCGGAGTGGGTTTGGGTCTAGCGGAGTGGGTTTGGGTCTAGCCAAGTGGGTTTGGGTCTAGCCGAGTGGGTTTGGGTCCAGCCGAGTGGGTTTGGGTCTAGCCGAGTGGGTTTGGGTCTAGCCGAGTGGGTTTGGGTCTAGCCGAGTGGGTTTGGGTCTAGCGGAGTGGGTTTGGGTCTAGCGGAGTGGGTTTGGGTCTAAAAGAGTGGGTATGGGTCTAGCCGAGTGGGTTTGGGTCTAGCCGAGTGGGTTTGGGTCTAGCGGATTGGGTTTGGATCTAGCCGAGTGGGTTTGGGTCTAGCCGAGTGGGTTTGGGTCTAGCCGAGTGGGTTTGGGCCTAGCCGAGTGGGTTTGGGTCTAGCCGAGTGGGTTTGGGTCTAGCCAAGTGGGTTTGGGTCTCGCCGAGCGGGTTTGGGTCTAGCCAAGTGGATTTGGCTCTAGCGGAGTGGGTTTGGGTCTAGCCGAGTGGGTTTGGGTTTAGCCGAGTGGGTTTGGGTCTAGCGGAGTGGGTTTGGGTCTAGAGGAGTGGGGTTGGGTCTAGCCGAGTG
The DNA here is from genome assembly GCA_963514005.1 of Raja brachyura. The sequence goes on along the minus strand of OY740819.1, from coordinate 5,513,155 downwards.
GGTTTGGGTCTAGCCGAGTGGGTTTGGGTCTAGCGGAGTGGGTTTGGGTGTAGCCGAGTGGGTTTGGGTCTAGCCGAGAGGGTTTGGGTCTAGCCGAGTGGGTTTGGGTCTAGCCGAGTGGGTTTGTGTCTAGCAGAGTGGGTTAGAGTCTAGCCGAGTGGGTTTGGGTCTAGCCGAGAGGGTTTGTGTCTCGCCGAGTGGGTTTGGGTCTAGCGGAGTGGGTTTGGGTCTAGCGGAGTGGGTTTGGGTCTAGCCAAGTGGGTTTGGGTCTCGCCGAGTGGGTTTGGGTCTAGCCGAGTGGGTTTGGGTCTAGCCGAGTGGGTTTGGGTCTAGCGGAGTGGGTTTGGGTCTAGCGGAGTGGGTTTGGGTCTAGCGGAGTGGGTTTGGGTCTAGCGGAGTTGGTTTGGGTCTAAACGAGTGGGTTTGGGTCTAGCCGAGTGGGTTTGGGTCTAGCCGAGTGGGTTTGGGTCTAGCGGATTGGGTTTGGATCTAGCCGAGTGGGTTTGGGTCTAGCCGAGTGGGTTTGGGTCTAGCCGAGTGGGTTTGGGCCTAGCCGAGTGGGTTTGGGTCTAGCCGAGTGGGTTTGGGTCTGGCCGAGTGGGTTTGGGTCTAGCGGAGTGGGTTTGGATCGAGACGAGTGGGTTTGGGTCTAGCCGAGTGGGTTTGCATGTAGCCGAGTGGGTTTGGGTCTAGCCGAGAGGGTTTGAGTCTAGCCGAGTGGGTTTGGGTCTAGCCGAGTGGGTTTGGGTCCAGCGGAGTGGGCTTGGGTCTAGCCGAGTGGGTTTGGGTCTAGCGGAGTGGGTTTGCGTCTAGCCGAGTGGGTTTGCGTCTAGCCGAGTGGGTTTCGGTCTAGCCGAGTGGGTTTGGGTCCAGCGGAGTGGGTTTGCGTCTAGCCGAGTGGGTTTGGGTCTAGCCGAGTGGGTTTGGGTCCAGCCGAGTGGGTTTGGGTCGAGCCGAGTGGGTTTGGGTCTAGACGAGTGGGTTAGGGTGTAGCCGAGTGGGTTTGTGTCTAGCAGAGTGGGTTAGGGTCTAGCCGAGTGGGTTTGGGTCTAGCCGAGTGGGTTTGTGTCTCGCCGAGTGGGTTTGGGTCTAGCGGAGTGGGTTTGGGTCTAGCCCAGTGGGTTTGGGTCTAGCCGAGTGGGTTTGGGTCTAGCGGAGTGGGTTTGGGGTTAGCCGAGTGGGTTTGGGTCTAGCCGAGTGGGTTTGGGTCTAGCCGAGTAGGGTTGGGTCTAGCCGAGTGGGGTTGGGTCTAGCCGATTGGGTTTGGGTCTAGCCGAGTGGGTTTGGGTCTAGCCGAGTAGGTTTGGGTCTAGCGGACTGGGTATGGGTCTAAAAGAGTGGGTTTGGGTCTAGCCGAGTGGGTTTGGGTCTAGCCGAGTGGGTTTGTGTCTAGCCGAGTGGGTTTGGGTCTAGCCGAGTGGGTTTGGGTCTAGCGGAGTGGGTTTGGGTCTAGTCGAGTGGGTTTGTGGCTAGCCGAGTGGGTTTGGGTCTAGCCGAGTGGGTTTGGGTCTAGCCGAGTGGGTTTGGGTCTAGCCGAGTGGGTTTGGGTCCAGCAGAGTGGGTTTGGGTCTAGCCGAGTGGGTTTGGGTCTAGCCGAGTGGGTTTGGGTCTAGCCGAGTGGGTTTGGGTCTAGCGCAGTGGGGTTGGGTATAGCGGAGTGGGGTTGGGTCTAGCGGAGTGGGTTTGGGTCTAGCGGAGTGGGTTTTGGTCTAGCCGAGTGGGTTTGTGTCTAGCAGTGTGGGTTAGGGTCTAGCCGAGTGGGTTTGGGTCTAGCCGAGTGGGTTTGTGTCTAGCCGAGTGGGTTTGGGTCTAGCCGAGTGGGTTTGGGTCTAGCGGAGTGGGTTTGGGTCTAGTCGAGTGGGTTTGTGGCTAGCCGAGTGGGTTTGGGTCTAGCCGAGTGGGTTTGGGTCTAGCCGAGTGGGTTTGGGTCTAGCCGAGTCGGTTTGGGTCTAGCAGAGTGGGTTTGTGTCTAGCAGAGTGGGTTAGGGTCTAGCCGAGTGGGTTTGGGTCTAGCCGAGTGGGTTTGTGTCTCGCCGAGTGGGTTTGGGTCTAGCGGAGTGGGTTTGGGTCTAGCGGAGTGGGTTTGGGTCTAGCCGAGTGGGTTTGGGTCTAGCCGTGTGGGTTTGGGTCTAGCGGAGTGGGTTTGGGTCTAGCCATTGGGTTTGGGTGTAGCCGAGTGGGTTTGGGTCTAGTCAAGTGGGTTTGGGTCTCGCCGAGTGGGTTTGGGTCTAGCCAAGTGGATTTGGCTCTAGCGGAGTGGGTTTGGGTCTAGTCGAGTGGGTTTGGGTTTAGCCGAGTTGGTTTGGGTCTGGCCGAGTGGGTTTGGGTCTAGCGGAGTGGGTCTGGATCAAGACGAGTGGGTTTGGGTCTAGCCGAGTGTGTTTGGGTGTTGCCGAGTGGGTTTGGGTCTAGCCGAGAGGGTTTGGGTCTAGCCGAGTGGGTTTGGGTCTAGCCGAGTGGGTTTGTGTCTAGCAGAGTGGGTTAGAGTCTAGCCGAGTGGGTTTGGGTCTAGCCGAGTGGGTTTAGGACCGAAATGAGGAAAACATTCTTTACACAGAGAGTGGTGAGTCTCTGGAATTCTCTGCCACAGAAGGTAGTTGAGGCCAGTTCATTGGCTATATTTAAGAGGGCGTTAGATGTGGCACTTGTGGCTAAAGGGATCAGGGGGTATGGAGAGAAGGCAGGTACGGGATACTGAGTTGGATGATCAGCCATGATCACATTGAATGGCGGTGCAGGCTCGAAGGGCCGAATGGCCTACTCCTGCACCTATTTTCTATGTTTCTATGTTTCTATGTTTGTGTCTCGCCGAGAGGGTTTGGGTCTAGCGGAGTGGGTTTGGGTCTAGCGGAGTGGGTTTGGGTCTAGCCAAGTGGGTTTGGGTCTAGCCGAGTGGGTTTGGGTCTAGCCGAGTGGGTTTGGGTCTAGCCGAGTGGGTTTGGGTCTAGCGGAGTGGGTTTGGGTCTAGTCGAGTGGGTTTGTGGCTAGCCGAGTGGGTTTGGGTCTAGCCGAGTGGGTTTGGGTCTAGCCGAGTGGGTTTGGGTCTAGCCGAGTCGGTTTGGGTCTAGCAGAGTGGGTTTGTGTCTAGCAGAGTGGGTTAGGGTCTAGCCGAGTGGGTTTGGGTCTAGCCGAGTGGGTTTGTGTCTCGCCGAGTGGGTTTGGGTCTAGCGGAGTGGGTTTGGGTCTAGCGGAGTGGGTTTGGGTCTAGCCGAGTGGGTTTGGGTCTAGCCGTGTGGGTTTGGGTCTAGCGGAGTGGGTTTGGGTCTAGCCATTGGGTTTGGGTGTAGCCGAGTGGGTTTGGGTCTAGTCAAGTGGGTTTGGGTCTCGCCGAGTGGGTTTGGGTCTAGCCAAGTGGATTTGGCTCTAGCGGAGTGGGTTTGGGTCTAGTCGAGTGGGTTTGGGTTTAGCCGAGTTGGTTTGGGTCTGGCCGAGTGGGTTTGGGTCTAGCGGAGTGGGTCTGGATCAAGACGAGTGGGTTTGGGTCTAGCCGAGTGTGTTTGGGTGTTGCCGAGTGGGTTTGGGTCTAGCCGAGAGGGTTTGGGTCTAGCCGAGTGGGTTTGGGTCTAGCCGAGTGGGTTTGTGTCTAGCAGAGTGGGTTAGAGTCTAGCCGAGTGGGTTTGGGTCTAGCCGAGTGGGTTTAGGACCGAAATGAGGAAAACATTCTTTACACAGAGAGTGGTGAGTCTCTGGAATTCTCTGCCACAGAAGGTAGTTGAGGCCAGTTCATTGGCTATATTTAAGAGGGCGTTAGATGTGGCACTTGTGGCTAAAGGGATCAGGGGGTATGGAGAGAAGGCAGGTACGGGATACTGAGTTGGATGATCAGCCATGATCACATTGAATGGCGGTGCAGGCTCGAAGGGCCGAATGGCCTACTCCTGCACCTATTTTCTATGTTTCTATGTTTCTATGTTTGTGTCTCGCCGAGAGGGTTTGGGTCTAGCGGAGTGGGTTTGGGTCTAGCGGAGTGGGTTTGGGTCTAGCCAAGTGGGTTTGGGTCTAGCCGAGTGGGTTTGGGTCTAGCCGAGTGGGTTTGGGTCTAGCCGAGTGGGTTTGGGTCTAGCCGAGTGGGTTTGGGTCTAGCCGAGTGGGTTTGGGTCTAGCGGAGTGGGTTTGGGTCTAGCGGAGTGGGTTTGGGTCTAAAAGAGTGGGTTTGGGTCTAGCCGAGTGGGTTTGGGTCTAGCCGAGTGGGTTTGGGTCTAGCGGATTGGGTTTGGATCTAGCCGAGTGGGTTTGGGTCTAGCCGAGTGGGTTTGGGTCTAGCCGAGTGGGTTTGGGCCTAGCCGAGTGGGTTTGGGTCTAGTCGAGTGGGTTTGGGTCTAGCCAAGTGGGTTTGGGTCTCGCCGAGCGGGTTTGGGTCTGGCCAAGTGGATTTGGCTCTAGCGGAGTGGGTTTGGGTCTGGCCGAGTGGGTTTGGGTTTAGCCGAGTGGGTTTGGGTCTAGCGGAGTGGGTTTGGGTCTAGCGGAGTGGGTTTGGGTCTATCCATTGGGTTTGGGTGTAGCCGAGTGGGTTTGGGTCTAGTCAAGTGGGTTTGAGTCTCGCCGAGTGGGTTTGGGTCTAGCCAAGTGGATTTGGCTCTAGCGGAGTGGGTTTGGGTCTAGCCGAGTGGGTTTGGGTTTAGCCGAGTTGGTTTGGGTCTGGCCGAGTGTGTTTGGGTGTAGCCGAGTGGGTTTGGGTCTAGCCGAGAGGGTTTGCGTCTAGCCGAGTGGGTTTGGGTCTAGCCGAGTGGGTTTGTGTCTAGCAGAGTGGGTTAGAGTCTAGCCGAGTGGGTTTGGGTCTAGCCGAGTGGGTTTGTGTCTCGCCGAGTGGGTTTGGGTCTAGCGGAGTGGGTTTGGGTCTAGCGGAGTGGGTTTGGGTCTAGCCAAGTGGGTTTGGGTCTAGCCGAGTGGGTTTGGGTCCAGCCGAGTGGGTTTGGGTCTAGCCGAGTGGGTTTGGGTCTAGCCGAGTGGGTTTGGGTCTAGCCGAGTGGGTTTGGGTCTAGCGGAGTGGGTTTGGGTCTAGCGGAGTGGGTTTGGGTCTAAAAGAGTGGGTATGGGTCTAGCCGAGTGGGTTTGGGTCTAGCCGAGTGGGTTTGGGTCTAGCGGATTGGGTTTGGATCTAGCCGAGTGGGTTTGGGTCTAGCCGAGTGGGTTTGGGTCTAGCCGAGTGGGTTTGGGCCTAGCCGAGTGGGTTTGGGTCTAGCCGAGTGGGTTTGGGTCTAGCCAAGTGGGTTTGGGTCTCGCCGAGCGGGTTTGGGTCTAGCCAAGTGGATTTGGCTCTAGCGGAGTGGGTTTGGGTCTAGCCGAGTGGGTTTGGGTTTAGCCGAGTGGGTTTGGGTCTAGCGGAGTGGGTTTGGGTCTAGAGGAGTGGGGTTGGGTCTAGCCGAGTGGGTTTGGGTCTAGCCGAGTGGGTTTGGGTCTAGCGGAGTGGGTTTGGGTGTAGCCGAGTGGGTTTGGGTCTAGCCGAGAGGGTTTGGGTCTAGCCGAGTGGGTTTGGGTCTAGCCGAGTGGGTTTGTGTCTAGCAGAGTGGGTTAGAGTCTAGCCGAGTGGGTTTGGGTCTAGCCGAGAGGGTTTGTGTCTCGCCGAGTGGGTTTGGGTCTAGCGGAGTGGGTTTGGGTCTAGCGGAGTGGGTTTGGGTCTAGCCAAGTGGGTTTGGGTCTCGCCGAGTGGGTTTGGGTCTAGCCGAGTGGGTTTGGGTCTAGCCGAGTGGGTTTGGGTCTAGCGGAGTGGGTTTGGGTCTAGCGGAGTGGGTTTGGGTCTAGCGGAGTGGGTTTGGGTCTAGCGGAGTTGGTTTGGGTCTAAACGAGTGGGTTTGGGTCTAGCCGAGTGGGTTTGGGTCTAGCCGAGTGGGTTTGGGTCTAGCGGATTGGGTTTGGATCTAGCCGAGTGGGTTTGGGTCTAGCCGAGTGGGTTTGGGTCTAGCCGAGTGGGTTTGGGCCTAGCCGAGTGGGTTTGGGTCTAGCCGAGTGGGTTTGGGTCTGGCCGAGTGGGTTTGGGTCTAGCGGAGTGGGTTTGGATCGAGACGAGTGGGTTTGGGTCTAGCCGAGTGGGTTTGCATGTAGCCGAGTGGGTTTGGGTCTAGCCGAGAGGGTTTGAGTCTAGCCGAGTGGGTTTGGGTCTAGCCGAGTGGGTTTGGGTCCAGCGGAGTGGGCTTGGGTCTAGCCGAGTGGGTTTGGGTCTAGCGGAGTGGGTTTGCGTCTAGCCGAGTGGGTTTGCGTCTAGCCGAGTGGGTTTGGGTCTAGCCGAGTGGGTTTGGGTCTAGCCGAGTGGGTTTGGGTCTAGCCGAGTGGGTTTGGGTCTAGCGGAGTGGGGTTGGGTCTAGCGGAGTGGGGTTGGGTCTAGCGGAGTGGGTTTGGGTCTAGCGGAGTGGGTTTTGGTCTAGCGGAGTGGGTTTGGGTCTAGCCGAGTGGGTTTGGTTCTAGCCAAGTGGGTTTGGGTCTCGCCGAGCGGGTTTGGGTCTAGCCAAGTGGATTTGGCTCTAGCGGAGTGGGTTTGGGTCTAGCCGAGTGGGTTTGGGTTTAGCCGAGTGGGTTTGGGTCTAGCGGAGTGGGTTTGGGTCTAGCGGAGTGGGGTTGGGTCTAGCCGAGTGGGTTTGGGTCTAGCCGAGTGGGTTTGGGTCTAGCGGAGTGGGTTTGGGTGTAGCCGAGTGGGTTTGGGTCTAGCCGAGAGGGTTTGGGTCTAGCCGAGTGGGTTTGGGTCTAGCCGAGTGGGTTTGTGTCTAGCAGAGTGGGTTAGAGTCTAGCCGAGTGGGTTTGGGTCTAGCCGAGAGGGTTTGTGTCTCGCCGAGTGGGTTTGGGTCTAGCGGAGTGGGTTTGGGTCTAGCGGAGTGGGTTTGGGTCTAGCCAAGTGGGTATGGGTCTCGCCGAGTGGGTTTGGGTCTAGCCGAGTGGGTTTGGGTCTAGCCGAGTGGGTTTGGGTCTAGCGGAGTGGGTTTGGGTCTAGCGGAGTGGGTTTGGGTCTAGCGGAGTGGGTTTGGGTCTAGCGGAGTTGGTTTGGGTCTAAACGAGTGGGTTTGGGTCTAGCCGAGTGGGTTTGGGTCTAGCCGAGTGGGTTTGGGTCTAGCGGATTGGGTTTGGATCTAGCCGAGTGGGTTTGGGTCTAGCCGAGTGGGTTTGGGTCTAGCCGAGTGGGTTTGGGCCTAGCCGAGTGGGTTTGGGTCTAGCCGAGTGGGTTTGGGTCTGGCCGAGTGGGTTTGGGTCTAGCGGAGTGGGTTTGGATCGAGACGAGTGGGTTTGGGTCTAGCCGAGTGGGTTTGCGTGTAGCCGAGTGGGTTTGGGTCTAGCCGAGAGGGTTTGAGTCTAGCCGAGTGGGTTTGGGTCTAGCCGAGTGGGTTTGGGTCCAGCGGAGTGGGCTTGGGTCTAGCCGAGTGGGTTTGGGTCTAGCGGAGTGGGTTTGCGTCTAGCCGAGTGGGTTTGCGTCTAGCCGAGTGGGTTTGGGTCTAGCCGAGTGGGTTTGGGTCTAGCCGAGTGGGTTTGGGTCTAGCCGAGTGGGTTTGGGTCTAGCGGAGTGGGGTTGGGTCTAGCGGAGTGGGGTTGGGTCTAGCGGAGTGGGTTTGGGTCTAGCGGAGTGGGTTTTGGTCTAGCGGAGTGGGTTTGGGTCTCGCGGAGTGGGTTTGGGTCTAGCGGAGTGGGTTTGGGTCTAGTGGAGTGGGTTTGGGGCTAGCCGAGTGGATTTGGGTCTAGCCGAGTGGGGTTGGGTATAGCCGAGTGGGTTTGGGTCTAGCCGAGCGGGTTTGGGTATAGCGGAGTGCGTTTGGGTCTAGCCGAGTGGGTTTGGGTCTAGCCGAGTGGGTTTGGGTCTAGCCAAGTGTGTTTGGGTCTCACCGAGTGGGTTTGGGTCTAGCCAAGTGGATTTGGCTCTAGCGGAGTGGGTTTGGGTCTGGCAGAGTGGGTTTGGGTCTAGCGGAGTGTGTTTGGGTCTTGCCGAGTGGGTTTGGGTCTAGCCAAGTGGGTTTGGGTCTAGTGGATTGGGTTTGGGTCTAGCAGAGTAGGTTTGGGTCTAGCGGAGTGTGTTTGGGTCTTGCCGAGTGGGTTTGGGTCTAGCCGAGTGGGTTTGGGTCTAGCCGAGTGGGTTTGGTACTAGTGGAGTGGGTTTGCGTCTACCCGAGTGGGTTTGGGTTTAGCGGAGTAGGGTTGGGTCTAGCCGAGTGGGTTTGGGTCTAGCCGAGTGGGTTTGAGTCTAGCCGAGTGGGTTTGGGTCTAGCCGAGTGGGTTTGGGTGTAGCCGAGTGGGTTTGGGTCTAGCGGAGTGGGTTTGGGTCTAGCCGAGTGGGTTTGGGTCCAGCGGAGTGGGTTTGTGTCTAGCCGAGTGGGTTTGGGTCTAGCCGAGTAGGGTTGGGTCTAGCCGAGTGGGTTTGGGTCTAGCCGAGTGGCTTTGGGTCTAGCCGAGTGGGTTTGGGTCTAGCCGATTGGGTTTGGGTCTAGCCGAGTGGGTTTGGGTCTAGCGGAGTGGGTTTGGGTCTAGCGGAGTGGGTTTGGGTCTAAAAGAGTGGGTTTGGGTCTGGCCAAGTGGGTTTGGGTCTAGCCGAGTGGGTTTGGGTCTAGCGGAGTGGGTTTGGATCTAGCCGAGTGGGTTAGGGTCTAGCCGAGTGGGTTTGGGTCTAGCCGAGTGGGTTTGGGCCTAGCCGAGTGGGTTTGGGTCTAGCCGAGTGGGTTTGGGTCTAGCCAAGTGGGTTTGGGTCTCGCCGGGCGGGTTTGGGTCTAGCCAAGTGGATTTGGCTCTAGCGGAGTGGGTTTGGGTCCAGCGGAGTGGGTTTGTGTCTAGCCGAGTGGGTTTGGGTCTAGCCGAGTAGGGTTGGGTCTAGCCGAGTGGGGTTGGGTCTAGCCGAGTGGCTTTGGGTCTAGCCGAGTGGGTTTGGATCTAGCCGATTGGGTTTGGGTCTAGCCGAGTGGGTTTGGGTCTAGCGGAGTGGGTTTGGGTCTAGCGGACTGGGTTTTGGTCTAAAAGAGTGGGGTTGGGTCTAGCCGAGTGGGTTTGGGTCTAACCGAGTGGGTTTGGATCTAGCCGAGTGGGTTTGGGTCTAGCCGCGTGGGTTTGGGTCTAGACGAGTGGGTTTGGGCCTAGCCGAGTGGGTTTGGGTGTAGCCGAGTGGGTTTGGGTCTAGCCGAGAGGGTTTGGGTCTAGCCGAGTGAGTTTGGGTCTAGCCGAGTGGGTTTGTGTCTAGCAGAGTGGGTTAGGGTCTAGCCGAGTGGGTTTGGGTCTAGCCGAGTGGGTTTGTGTCTAGCCGAGTGGATTTGGGTCTAGCGGAGTGGGTTTGGGTCTAGCCGAGTGGGTTTGGGTCTAGCCGAGTGGGTTTGGGTGTAGCCGAGTGGGTTTGGGTCTAGCGGAGTGGGTTTGGGTCTAGCCGAGTGGGTTTGGGTCCAGCGGAGTGGGTTTGTGTCTAGCCGAGTGGGTTTGGGTCTAGCCGAGTAGGGTTGGGTCTAGCCGTGTGGGGTTGGGTCTAGCCGATTGGGTTTGGGTCTAGCCGAGTGGGTTTGGATCTAGCCGATTGGGTTTGGGTCTAGCCGAGTGGGTTTGGGTCTAGCCGAGTGGGTTTGGGTCTAGCGGACTGGGTATGGGTCTAAAAGAGTGGGTTTGGGTCTAGCCGAGTGGGTTTGGGTCTAGCCGAGTGGGTTTGGAACTAGCCGAGTGGATTTGGGTCTAGCCGAGTGGGTTTGGGTCTAGCCGAGTGGGTTTGGGCCTAGCCGAGTGGGTTTGGGTGTAGCCGAGTGGGTTTGGGTCTAGCCGAGAGGTTTTGGATCTAGCCGAGTGAGTTTGGGTCTAGCCGAGTGGGTTTGTGTTTAGCAGAGTGGGTTAGGGTCTAGCCGAGTGGGTTTGGGTCTAGCCGAGTGGGTTTGTGTCTAGCCGAGTGGGTTTGGGTCTAGCGGAGTGGGTTTGGGTCTAGCGGAGTGGGTTTGGGTCTAGTCGAGTGGGTTTGGGTCTAGCCCAGTGGGTTTGGGTCCAGCCAAGTGGGTTTGGGTGTAGCGGAGTGGGTTTGGGGTTAGCCGAGTGGGTTTGGGTCTAGCCGAGTGGGTTTGGGTCTAGCCGAGTGGGTTTGGGCCTAGCCGAGTGGGTTTCGGTCTAGCCGAGTGGGCTTGGGTCAAGCCGAGTGGGTTTGGGTCTAGCTGAGTGGGTTTGGGTCTAGCGGAGTGGGTTTGGGTCTAGCGGAGTGGGTTTGGGTCTAGTCGAGTGGGTTTGGGTCTAGCCGAGTGGGTTTGGGTCTAGCCGAGTGGGTTTGGGTCTAGCGGAGTGGGTTTGGGTCTAGCCGAGTGCGTTTGCGTCTCGCCGAGTGTGTTTGGGTCTAGCCGATTGGGTTTGGGTCTAGCCGAGTGGGTTTGGGTCTAGCGGAGTGGGTTTGGGTCTAGCGGAGTGGGTTTGGGTCTAAAAGAGTGGGATTGGGTCTAGCCGAGTGGGTTTGGGTCTAGCCGAGTGGATTTGGGTCTAGCGGAGTGGGTTTGGATCTAGCCAAGTGGGTTTGGGTCTAGCCGAGTGGGTTTGGTTCTAGCCGAGTGGGTTTGGGCCTAGCCGAGTGGGTTTGGGTCTAGCCGAGTGGGTTTGGGTCCAGCCAAGTGGGTTTGGGTCTCGCCGAGTGGGGTTGGTTCTAGCCAAGTGGATTTGGCTCTAGCGAAGTGGGTTTGGGTCTAGCCGAGTGGGTTTGGGTTTAGCCGAGTGTGTTTGGGTCTGGCCGAGTGGGTTTGGGTCCAGCGGAGTGGGTTTGGATCGAGACGAGTGAGTTTGGGTCTAGCCGAGTGGGTTTGGGTGTAGCCGAGTGGGTTTGGGTCTAGCCGAGAGGGTTTGGGTCTAGCGGAGTGGGTTTGGGTCTAAAAGAGTGGGTTTGGGTCTAGTTGAGTGGGTTTGTGTCTCGCGGAGTGGGTTTGGGTCTAGCGGAGTGGGTTTGGGTCTAGCGGAGTGGGTTTGGGTCTAAAAGAGTGGGTTTGGGTCTGGCCAAGTGGGTTTGGGTCTAGCCGAGTGGGTTTGGGTCTAGCGGAGTGGGTTTGGATCTAGCCGAGTGGGTTAGGGTCTAGCCGAGTGGGTTTGGGTCTAGCCGAGTGGGTTTGGGCCTAGCCGAGTGGGTTTGGGTCTAGTCGAGTGGGTTTGGGTCTAGCCAAGTGGGTTTGGGTCTCGCCGGGCGGGTTTGGGTCTAGCCAAGTGGATTTGGCTCTAGCGGAGTGGGTTTGGGTCCAGCGGAGTGGGTTTGTGTCTAGCCGAGTGGGTTTGGGTCTAGCCGAGTAGGGTTGGGTCTAGCCGAGTGGGGTTGGGTCTAGCCGAGTGGCTTTGGGTCTAGCCGAGTGGGTTTGGATCTAGCCGATTGGGTTTGGGTCTAGCCGAGTGGGTTTGGGTCTAGCGGAGTGGGTTTGGGTCTAGCGGACTGGGTTTTGGTCTAAAAGAGTGGGGTTGGGTCTAGCCGAGTGGGTTTGGGTCTAACCGAGTGGGTTTGGATCTAGCCGAGTGGGTTTGGGTCTAGCCGCGTGGGTTTGGGTCTAGACGAGTGGGTTTGGGCCTAGCCGAGTGGGTTTGGGTGTAGCCGAGTGGGTTTGGGTCTAGCCGAGAGGGTTTGGGTCTAGCCGAGTGAGTTTGGGTCTAGCCGAGTGGGTTTGTGTCTAGCAGAGTGGGTTAGGGTCTAGCCGAGTGGGTTTGGGTCTAGCCGAGTGGGTTTGTGTCTAGCCGAGTGGATTTGGGTCTAGCGGAGTGGGTTTGGGTCTAGCCGAGTGGGTTTGGGTCTAGCCGAGTGGGTTTGGGTGTAGCCGAGTGGGTTTGGGTCTAGCGGAGTGGGTTTGGGTCTAGCCGAGTGGGTTTGGGTCCAGCGGAGTGGGTTTGTGTCTAGCCGAGTGGGTTTGGGTCTAGCCGAGTAGGGTTGGGTCTAGCCGTGTGGGGTTGGGTCTAGCCGATTGGGTTTGGGTCTAGCCGAGTGGGTTTGGATCTAGCCGATTGGGTTTGGGTCTAGCCGAGTGGGTTTGGGTCTAGCCGAGTGGGTTTGGGTCTAGCGGACTGGGTATGGGTCTAAAAGAGTGGGTTTGGGTCTAGCCGAGTGGGTTTGGGTCTAGCCGAGTGGGTTTGGAACTAGCCGAGTGGATTTGGGTCTAGCCGAGTGGGTTTGGGTCTAGCCGAGTGGGTTTGGGCCTAGCCGAGTGGGTTTGGGTGTAGCCGAGTGGGTTTGGGTCTAGCCGAGAGGTTTTGGATCTAGCCGAGTGAGTTTGGGTCTAGCCGAGTGGGTTTGTGTTTAGCAGAGTGGGTTAGGGTCTAGCCGAGTGGGTTTGGGTCTAGCCGAGTGGGTTTGTGTCTAGCCGAGTGGGTTTGGGTCTAGCGGAGTGGGTTTGGGTCTAGCGGAGTGGGTTTGGGTCTAGTCGAGTGGGTTTGGGTCTAGCCCAGTGGGTTTGGGTCCAGCCGAGTGGGTTTGGGTGTAGCGGAGTGGGTTTGGGGTTAGCCGAGTGGGTTTGGGTCTAGCCGAGTGGGTTTGGGTCTAGCCGAGTGGGTTTGGGCCTAGCCGAGTGGGTTTCGGTCTAGCCGAGTGGGCTTGGGTCAAGCCGAGTGGGTTTGGGTCTAGCTGAGTGGGTTTGGGTCTAGCGGAGTGGGTTTGGGTCTAGCGGAGTGGGTTTGGGTCTAGTCGAGTGGGTTTGGGTCTAGCCGAGTGGGTTTGGGTCTAGCCGAGTGGGTTTGGGTCTAGCGGAGTGGGTTTGGGTCTAGCCGAGTGCGTTTGCGTCTCGCCGAGTGTGTTTGGGTCTAGCCGATTGGGTTTGGGTCTAGCCGAGTGGGTTTGGGTCTAGCGGAGTGGGTTTGGGTCTAGCGGAGTGGGTTTGGGTCTAAAAGAGTGGGATTGGGTCTAGCCGAGTGGGTTTGGGTCTAGCCGAGTGGATTTGGGTCTAGCGGAGTGGGTTTGGATCTAGCCAAGTGGGTTTGGGTCTAGCCGAGTGGGTTTGGTTCTAGCCGAGTGGGTTTGGGCCTAGCCGAGTGGGTTTGGGTCTAGCCGAGTGGGTTTGGGTCCAGCCAAGTGGGTTTGGGTCTCGCCGAGTGGGGTTGGTTCTAGCCAAGTGGATTTGGCTCTAGCGAAGTGGGTTTGGGTCTAGCCGAGTGGGTTTGGGTTTAGCCGAGTGTGTTTGGGTCTGGCCGAGTGGGTTTGGGTCCAGCGGAGTGGGTTTGGATCGAGACGAGTGAGTTTGGGTCTAGCCGAGTGGGTTTGGGTGTAGCCGAGTGGGTTTGGGTCTAGCCGAGAGGGTTTGGGTCTAGCGGAGTGGGTTTGGGTCTAAAAGAGTGGGTTTGGGTCTAGTTGAGTGGGTTTGTGTCTCGCGGAGTGGGTTTGGGTCTAGCGGAGTGGGTTTGGGTCTAGCGGAGTGGGTTTAGGTCCAGTCGAGTCGGTTTGGGTCTCGCCCAGTGGGTTTGGTTCTAGCCGAGTGGGTTTGGGTCTAGCGGAGTGGGTTTGGGGTCAGCCGAGTGGGTTTGGGTCTAGCCGAGTGGGTTTGGGTCTAGCCGAGTGGGTTTGGGCCTAGCCGAGTGGGTTTGGGTCTAGCCGAGTGGGCTTGGGTCAAGCCGAGTGGGTTTGGGTCTAGCCGAGTGGGTTTGAGTCTAGCGGAGAGGGTTTGGCTTTAGCCGAGTGGGTTTGGGTCTAGCCGAGTGGGCTTGGGTCAAGCCGAGTGGGTTTGGGTCTAGCCGAGTGGGTTTAAGTCTAGCGGAGTGGGTTTGGGTTTAGCCGAGTGGGTTTGGGTCTAGCCAAGTGGGTTTGGGTCAAGCCGAGTGGGTTTGGGTCTAGCGGAGTGGGTTTGGATCTAGCCGAGTGGGTTTGGGTCTAGCCGAGTGGGTTTGGGTCTAGCCGAGTGGGTTTGGGCCTAGCCGAGTGGGTTTGGGTCCAGCCGAGTGGGTTTGGGTCTAGCCAAGTGGGTTTGGATCCAGCCAAGTGGCCTTGGGTCTAGCCGAGTGGGTTTGGGTGTAGCCGAGTGGGTTTGGGTCTAGCAGAGTGGGTTTGGGTCTAGCGGAGTGTGTTTGGGTCTTGCCGAGTGGGTTTGGGTCTAGTCGAGTGGGTTTGGGTCTAGCCGAGTGGGTTTGGGTCTAGCGGAGTGGGTTTGCGTCTACCCGAGTGGGTTTGGGTCTAGCGGAGTAGGGTTCGGTCTAGCCGAGTGGGTTTGGGTCTAGCCGAGTGGGTTTGAGTCTAGCCGAGTGGGTTTGGGTGTAGCCGAGTGGGTTTGGGTGTAGCCGAGTGGGTTTGGGTCTAGCCGAGTGGGTTTGGGTCTAGCCGAGTGGGTTTGGGTCCAGCGGAGTGGGTTTGTGTCTAGCCGAGTGGGTTTGGGTCTAGCCGAGTAGGGTTGGGTCTAGCCGAGTGGGGTTGGGTATAGCCGAGTGGCTTTGGGTCTAGCCGAGTGGGTTTTGGTCTAGCCGATTGGGTTTGGGTCTAGCCGAGTGGGTTTGCGTCTACCCGAGTGGGTTTGGGTCTAGCGGAGTAGGGTTGGGTCTAGCCGAGTGGGTTTGGGTCTAGCCGAGTGGGTTTGAGTCTAGCCGAGTGGGTTTGGGTCTAGCCGAGTGGGTTTGGGTGTAGCCGAGTGGGTTTGGGTCTAGCGGAGTGGGTTTGGGTCTAGCCGAGTGGGTTTGGGTCCAGCGGAGTGGGTTTGTGTCTAGCCGAGTGTGTTTGGGTCTAGCCGAGTAGGGTTGGGTCTAGCCGAGTGGGGTTGGGTCTAGCCGAGTGGGTTTGGATCTAGCCGAGTGGGTTTGGGTCTAGCCGAGTGGGTTTGGGTTTAGCCGAGTGGGTTTGGGTCTAGCCGAGTGGGTTTGTGTCTAGCAGAGTGGGTTAGGGTCTAGCGGAGTGGGTTTGGGACTAGCCGAGTGGGTTTGTGTCTAGCGGAGTGGGTTTGGGTCTAGCGGAGTGGGTTTGGGTCTAGCGGAATGGGTTTGGGTCTAGTCGAGTGGGTTTGGGTCTAGCCCAGTGGGTTTGGGTCTAGCCCAGTGGGTTTGGGTCTAGCGGAGTGGGTTTGGGGTTAGCCGAGTGGGTTTGGGTCTAGCCGAGTGGGTTTGGGTCTAGCCGAGTAGGGTTGGGTCTAGCCGAGTGGGGTTGGGTCTAGCCGATTGGGTTTGGGTCTAGCCGAGTGGGTTTAAGTCTAGCGGAGTGGGTTTGGGTTTAGCCGAGTGGGTTTGGGTCTAGCCAAGTGGGTTTGGGTCAAGCCGAGTGGGTTTGGGTCTAGCGGAGTGGGTTTGGATCTAGCCGAGTGGGTTTGGGTCTAGCCGAGTGGGTTTGGGTCTAGCCGAGTGGGTTTGGGCCTAGCCGAGTGGGTTTGGGTCCAGCCGAGTGGGTTTGGGTCTAGCCAAGTGGGTTTGGATCCAGACAAGTGGCCTTGGGTCTAGCCGAGTGGGTTTGGGTGTAGCCGAGTGGGTTTGGGTCTAGCAGAGTGGGTTTGGGTCTAGCGGAGTGTGTTTGGGTCTTGCCGAGTGGGTTTGGGTCTAGTCGAGTGGGTTTGGGTCTAGCCGAGTGGGTTTGGGTCTAGCGGAGTGGGTTTGCGTCTACCCGAGTGGGTTTGGGTCTAGCGGAGTAGGGTTCGGTCTAGCCGAGTGGGTTTGGGTCTAGCCGAGTGGGTTTGAGTCTAGCCGAGTGGGTTTGGGTCTAGCCGAGTGGGTTTGGGTGTAGCCGAGTGGGTTTGGGTCTAGCGGAGTGGGTTTGGGTCTAGCCGAGTGGGTTTGGGTCCAGCGGAGTGGGTTTGTGTCTAGCCGAGTGGGTTTGGGTCTAGCCGAGTAGGGTTGGGTCTAGCCGAGTGGGGTTGGGTCTAGCCGAGTGGCTTTGGGTCTAGCCGAGTGGGTTTTGGTCTAGCCGATTGGGTTTGGGTCTAGCCGAGTGGGTTTGCGTCTACCCGAGTGGGTTTGGGTCTAGCGGAGTAGGGTTGGGTCTAGCCGAGTGGGTTTGGGTCTAGCCGAGTGGGTTTGAGTCTAGCCGAGTGGGTTTGGGTCTAGCCGAGTGGGTTTGGGTGTAGCCGAGTGGGTTTGGGTCTAGCGGAGTGGGTTTGGGTCTAGCCGAGTGGGTTTGGGTCCAGCGGAGTGGGTTTGTGTCTAGCCGAGTGTGTTTGGGTCTAGCCGAGTAGGGTTGGGTCTAGCCGAGTGGGGTTGGGTCTAGCCGAGTGGGTTTGGATCTAGCCGAGTGGGTTTGGGTCTAGCCGAGTGGGTTTGGGTTTAGCCGAGTGGGTTTGGGTCTAGCCGAGTGGGTTTGGGTCTAGCCGAGTGGGTTTGGGTCTAGCCGAGTGGGTTTGGGCCTAGCCGAGTGGGTTTGGGTGTAGCCGAGTGGGTTTGGGTCTAGCCGAGTGGGTTTGGGTCTAGCCGAGTGAGTTTGGGTCTAGCCGAGTGGGTTTGTGTCTAGCAGAGTGGGTTAGGGTCTAGCCGAGTGGGTTTGGGACTAGCCGAGTGGGTTTGTGTCTAGCCGAGTGGGTTTGGGTCTAGCGGAGTGGGTTTGGGTCTAGCGGAGTGGGTTTGGGTCTAAAAGAGTGGGATTGGGTCTAGCCGAGTGGGTTTGGGTCTAGCCGAGTGGATTTGGGTCTAGCGGAGTGGGTTTGGATCTAGCCGAGTGGGTTTGGGTCTAGCCGAGTGGGTTTGGTTCTAGCCGAGTGGGTTTGGGCCTAGCCGAGTGGGTTTGGGTCTAGCCGAGTGGGTTTGGGTCCAGCCAAGTGGGTTTGGGTCTCGCCGAGTGGGGTTGGTTCTAGCCAAGTGGATTTGGCTCTAGCGAAGTGGGTTTGGGTCTAGCCGAGTGGGTTTGGGTTTAGCCGAGTGGGTTTGGGTCTGGCCGAGTGGGTTTGGGTCCAGCGGAGTGGGTTTGGATCGAGACGAGTGAGTTTGGGTCTAGCCGAGTGGGTTTGGGTGTAGCCGAGTGGGTTTGGGTCTAGCCGAGAGGGTTTGGGTCTAGCGGAGTGGGTTTGGGTCTAAAAGAGTGGGTTTGGGTCTAGTTGAGTGGGTTTGTGTCTCGCGGAGTGGGTTTGGGTCTAGCGGAGTGGGTTTGGGTCTGGCGGAGTGGGTTTAGGTCCAGTCGAGTCGGTTTGGGTCTCGCCCAGTGGGTTTGGTTCTAGCCGAGTGGGTTTGGGTCTAGCGGAGTGGGTTTGGGGTCAGCCGAGTGGGTTTGGGTCTAGCCGAGTGGGTTTGGGTCTAGCCGAGTGGGTTTGGGCCTAGCCGAGTGGGTTTGGGTCTAGCCGAGTGGGCTTGGGTCAAGCCGAGTGGGTTTGGGTCTAGCCGAGTGGGTTTGAGTCTAGCGGAGAGGGTTTGGCTTTAGCCGAGTGGGTTTGGGTCTAGCCGAGTGGGCTTGGGTCAAGCCGAGTGGGTTTGGGTCTAGCCGAGTGGGTTTAAGTCTAGCGGAGTGGGTTTGGGTTTAGCCGAGTGGGTTTGGGTCTAGCCGAGTGGGTTTGGGTCAAGCCGAGTGGGTTTGGGTCTAGCGGAGTGGGTTTGGATCTAGCCGAGTGGGTTTGGGTCTAGCCGAGTGGGTTTGGGTCTAGCCGAGTGGGTTTGGGCCTAGCCGAGTGGGTTTGGGTCCAGCCGAGTGGGTTTGGGTCTAGCCAAGTGGGTTTGGATCCAGCCAAGTGGCCTTGGGTCTAGCCGAGTGGGTTTGGGTGTAGCCGAGTGGGTTTGGGTCTAGCAGAGTGGGTTTGGGTCTAGCGGAGTGTGTTTGGGTCTTGCCGAGTGGGTTTGGGTCTAGTCGAGTGGGTTTGGGTCTAGCCGAGTGGGTTTGGGTCTAGCGGAGTGGGTTTGCGTCTACCCGAGTGGGTTTGGGTCTAGCGGAGTAGGGTTCGGTCTAGCCGAGTGGGTTTGGGTCTAGCCGAGTGGGTTTGAGTCTAGCCGAATGGGTTTGGGTGTAGCCGAGTGGGTTTGGGTGTAGCCGAGTGGGTTTGGGTCTAGCGGAGTGGGTTTGGGTCTAGCCGAGTGGGTTTGGGTCCAGCGGAGTGGGTTTGTGTCTAGCCGAGTGGGTTTGGGTCTAGCCGAGTAGGGTTGGGTCTAGCCGAGTGGGGTTGGGTATAGCCGAGTGGCTTTGGGTCTAGCCGAGTGGGTTTTGGTCTAGCCGATTGGGTTTGGGTCTAGCCGAGTGGGTTTGCGTCTACCCGAGTGGGTTTGGGACTAGCGGAGTAGGGTTGGGTCTAGCCGAGTGGGTTTGGGTCTAGCCGAGTGGGTTTGAGTCTAGCCGAGTGGGTTTGGGTCTAGCCGAGTGGGTTTGGGTGTAGCCGAGTGGGTTTGGGTCTAGCGGAGTGGGTTTGGGTCTAGCCGAGTGGGTTTGGGTCCAGCGGAGTGGGTTTGTGTCTAGCCGAGTGTGTTTGGGTCTAGCCGAGTAGGGTTGGGTCTAGCCGAGTGGGGTTGGGTCTAGCCGAGTGGGTTTGGATCTAGCCGAGTGGGTTTGGGTCTAGCCGAGTGGGTTTGGGTTTAGCCGAGTGGGTTTGGGTCTAGCCGAGTGGGTTTGTGTCTAGCAGAGTGGGTTAGGGTATAGCGGAGTGGGTTTGGGACTAGCCGAGTGGGTTTGTGTCTAGCGGAGTGGGTTTGGGTCTAGCGGAGTGGGTTTGGGTCTAGCGGAGTGGGTTTGGGTCTAGTCGAGTGGGTTTGGGTCTAGCCCAGTGGGTTTGGGTCTAGCCAAGTGGCCTTGGGTCTAGCCGAGTGGGTTTGGGTGTAGCCGAGTGGGTTTGGGTCTAGCAGAGTGGGTTTGGGTCTAGCGGAGTGTGTTTGGGTCTTGCCGAGTGGGTTTGGGTCTAGTCGAGTGGGTTTGGGTCTAGCCGAGTGGGTTTGGGTCTAGCGGAGTGGGTTTGCGTCTACCCGAGTGGGTTTGGGTCTAGCGGAGTAGGGTTCGGTCTAGCCGAGTGTGTTTGGGTCTAGCCGAGTGGGTTTGAGTCTAGCCGAGTGGGTTTGGGTGTAGCCGAGTGGGTTTGGGTGTAGCCGAGTGGGTTTGGGTCTAGCCGAGTGGGTTTGGGTCTAGCCGAGTGGGTTTGGGTCCAGCGGAGTGGGTTTGTGTCTAGCCGAGTGGGTTTGGGTCTAGCCGAGTAGGGTTGGGTCTAGCCGAGTGGGGTTGGGTATAGCCGAGTGGCTTTGGGTCTAGCCGAGTGGGTTTTGGTCTAGCCGATTGGGTTTGGGTCTAGCCGAGTGGGTTTGCGTCTACCCGAGTGGGTTTGGGTCTAGCGGAGTAGGGTTGGGTCTAGCCGAGTGGGTTTGGGTCTAGCCGAGTGGGTTTGAGTCTAGCCGAGTGGGTTTGGGTCTAGCCGAGTGGGTTTGGGTGTAGCCGAGTGGGTTTGGGTCTAGCGGAGTGGGTTTGGGTCTAGCCGAGTGGGTTTGGGTCCAGCGGAGTGGGTTTGTGTCTAGCCGAGTGTGTTTGGGTCTAGCCGAGTAGGGTTGGGTCTAGCCGAGTGGGGTTGGGTCTAGCCGAGTGGGTTTGGATCTAGCCGAGTGGGTTTGGGTCTAGCCGAGTGGGTTTGGGTTTAGCCGAGTGGGTTTGGGTCTAGCCGAGTGGGTTTGTGTCTAGCAGAGTGGGTTAGGGTCTAGCGGAGTGGGTTTGGGACTAGCCGAGTGGGTTTGTGTCTAGCGGAGTGGGTTTGGGTCTAGCGGAGTGGGTTTGGGTCTAGCGGAGTGGGTTTGGGTCTAGTCGAGTGGGTTTGGGTCTAGCCCAGTGGGTTTGGGTCTAGCCCAGTGGGTTTGGGTCTAGCGGAGTGGGTTTGGGGTTAGCCGAGTGGGTTTGGGTCTAGCCGAGTGGGTTTGGGTCTAGCCGAGTAGGGTTGGGTCTAGCCGAGTGGGGTTGGGTCTAGCCGATTGGGTTTGGGTCTAGCCGAGTGGGTTTAAGTCTAGCGGAGTGGGTTTGGGTTTAGCCGAGTGGGTTTGGGTCTAGCCAAGTGGGTTTGGGTCAAGCCGAGTGGGTTTGGGTCTAGCGGAGTGGGTTTGGATCTAGCCGAGTGGGTTTGGGTCTAGCCGAGTGGGTTTGGGTCTAGCCGAGTGGGTTTGGGCCTAGCCGAGTGGGTTTGGGTCCAGCCGAGTGGGTTTGGGTCTAGCCAAGTGGGTTTGGATCCAGACAAGTGGCCTTGGGTCTAGCCGAGTGGGTTTGGGTGTAGCCGAGTGGGTTTGGGTCTAGCAGAGTGGGTTTGGGTCTAGCGGAGTGTGTTTGGGTCTTGCCGAGTGGGTTTGGGTCTAGTCGAGTGGGTTTGGGTCTAGCCGAGTGGGTTTGGGTCTAGCGGAGTGGGTTTGCGTCTACCCGAGTGGGTTTGGGTCTAGCGGAGTAGGGTTCGGTCTAGCCGAGTGGGTTTGGGTCTAGCCGAGTGGGTTTGAGTCTAGCCGAGTGGGTTTGGGTCTAGCCGAGTGGGTTTGGGTGTAGCCGAGTGGGTTTGGGTCTAGCGGAGTGGGTTTGGGTCTAGCCGAGTGGGTTTGGGTCCAGCGGAGTGGGTTTGTGTCTAGCCGAGTGGGTTTGGGTCTAGCCGAGTAGGGTTGGGTCTAGCCGAGTGGGGTTGGGTCTAGCCGAGTGGCTTTGGGTCTAGCCGAGTGGGTTTTGGTCTAGCCGATTGGGTTTGGGTCTAGCCGAGTGGGTTTGCGTCTACCCGAGTGGGTTTGGGTCTAGCGGAGTAGGGTTGGGTCTAGCCGAGTGGGTTTGGGTCTAGCCGAGTGGGTTTGATTCTAGCCGAGTGGGTTTGGGTCTAGCCGAGTGGGTTTGGGTGTAGCCGAGTGGGTTTGGGTCTAGCGGAGTGGGTTTGGGTCTAGCCGAGTGGGTTTGGGTCCAGCGGAGTGGGTTTGTGTCTAGCCGAGTGTGTTTGGGTCTAGCCGAGTAGGGTTGGGTCTAGCCGAGTGGGGTTGGGTCTAGCCGAGTGGGTTTGGATCTAGCCGAGTGGGTTTGGGTCTAGCCGAGTGGGTTTGGGTTTAGCCGAGTGGGTTTGGGTCTAGCCGAGTGGGTTTGGGTCTAGCCGAGTGGGTTTGGGTCTAGCCGAGTGGGTTTGGGCCTAGCCGAGTGGGTTTGGGTGTAGCCGAGTGGGTTTGGGTCTAGCCGAGTGGGTTTGGGTCTAGCCGAGTGAGTTTGGGTCTAGCCGAGTGGGTTTGTGTCTAGCAGAGTGGGTTAGGGTCTAGCCGAGTGGGTTTGGGACTAGCCGAGTGGGTTTGTGTCTAGCCGAGTGGGTTTGGGTCTAGCGGAGTGGGTTTGGGTCTAGCGGAGTGGGTTTGGGTCTAAAAGAGTGGGATTGGGTCTAGCCAAGTGGGTTTGGGTCTAGCCGAGTGGATTTGGGTCTAGCGGAGTGGGTTTGGATCTAGCCGAGTGGGTTTGGGTCTAGCCGAGTGGGTTTGGTTCTAGCCGAGTGGGTTTGGGCCTAGCCGAGTGGGTTTGGGTCTAGCCGAGTGGGTTTGGGTCCAGCCAAGTGGGTTTGGGTCTCGCCGAGTGGGGTTGGTTCTAGCCAAGTGGATTTGGCTCTAGCGAAGTGGGTTTGGGTCTAGCCGAGTGGGTTTGGGTTTAGCCGAGTGGGTTTGGGTCTGGCCGAGTGGGTTTGGGTCCAGCGGAGTATGTTTGGATCGAGACGAGTGAGTTTGGGTCTAGCCGAGTGGGTTTGGGTGTAGCCGAGTGGGTTTGGGTCTAGCCGAGAGGGTTTGGGTCTAGCGGAGTGGGTTTGGGTCTAAAAGAGTGGGTTTGGGTCTAGTTGAGTGGGTTTGTGTCTCGCGGAGTGGGTTTGGGTCTAGCGGAGTGGGTTTGGGTCTGGCGGAGTGGGTTTAGGTCCAGTCGAGTCGGTTTGGGTCTCGCCCAGTGGGTTTGGTTCTAGCCGAGTGGGTTTGGGTCTAGCGGAGTGGGTTTGGGGTCAGCCGAGTGGGTTTGGGTCTAGCCGAGTGGGTTTGGGTCTAGCCGAGTGGGTTTGGGCCTAGCCGAGTGGGTTTGGGTCTAGCCGAGTGGGCTTGGGTCAAGCCGAGTGGGTTTGGGTCTAGCCGAGTGGGTTTGAGTCTAGCGGAGAGGGTTTGGCTTTAGCCGAGTGGGTTTGGGTCTAGCCGAGTGGGCTTGGGTCAAGCCGAGTGGGTTTGGGTCTAGCCGAGTGGGTTTAAGTCTAGCGGAGTGGGTTTGGGTTTAGCCGAGTGGGTTTGGGTCTAGCCGAGTGGGTTTGGGTCAAGCCGAGTGGGTTTGGGTCTAGCGGAGTGGGTTTGGATCTAGCCGAGTGGGTTTGGGTCTAGCCGAGTGGGTTTGGGTCTAGCCGAGTGGGTTTGGGCCTAGCCGAGTGGGTTTGGGTCCAGCCGAGTGGGTTTGGGTCTAGCCAAGTGGGTTTGGATCCAGCCAAGTGGCCTTGGGTCTAGCCGAGTGGGTTGGGTGTAGCCGAGTGGGTTTGGGTCTAGCAGAGTGGGTTTGGGTCTAGCGGAGTGTGTTTGGGTCTTGCCGAGTGGGTTTGGGTCTAGTCGAGTGGGTTTGGGTCTAGCCGAGTGGGTTTGGGTCTAGCGGAGTGGGTTTGCGTCTACCCGAGTGGGTTTGGGTCTAGCGGAGTAGGGTTCGGTCTAGCCGAGTGGGTTTGGGTCTAGCCGAGTGGGTTTGAGTCTAGCCGAATGGGTTTGGGTGTAGCCGAGTGGGTTTGGGTGTAGCCGAGTGGGTTTGGGTCTAGCGGAGTGGGTTTGGGTCTAGCCGAGTGGGTTTGGGTCCAGCGGAGTGGGTTTGTGTCTAGCCGAGTGGGTTTGGGTCTAGCCGAGTAGGGTTGGGTCTAGCCGAGTGGGGTTGGGTATAGCCGAGTGGCTTTGGGTCTAGCCGAGTGGGTTTTGGTCTAGCCGATTGGGTTTGGGTCTAGCCGAGTGGGTTTGCGTCTACCCGAGTGGGTTTGGGTCTAGCGGAGTAGGGTTGGGTCTAGCCGAGTGGGTTTGGGTCTAGCCGAGTGGGTTTGAGTCTAGCCGAGTGGGTTTGGGTCTAGCCGAGTGGGTTTGGGTGTAGCCGAGTGGGTTTGGGTCTAGCGGAGTGGGTTTGGGTCTAGCCGAGTGGGTTTGGGTCCAGCGGAGTGGGTTTGTGTCTAGCCGAGTGTGTTTGGGTCTAGCCGAGTAGGGTTGGGTCTAGCCGAGTGGGGTTGGGTCTAGCCGAGTGGGTTTGGATCTAGCCGAGTGGGTTTGGGTCTAGCCGAGTGGGTTTGGGTTTAGCCGAGTGGGTTTGGGTCTAGCCGAGTGGGTTTGTGTCTAGCAGAGTGGGTTAGGGTCTAGCGGAGTGGGTTTGGGACTAGCCGAGTGGGTTTGTGTCTAGCGGAGTGGGTTTGGGTCTAGCGGAGTGGGTTTGGGTCTAGCGGAGTGGGTTTGGGTCTAGTCGAGTGGGTTTGGGTCTAGCCCAGTGGGTTTGGGTCTAGCCGAGTGGGTTTGGGTCTAGCGGAGTGGGTTTGGGGTTAGCCGAGTGGGTTTGGGTCTAGCCGAGTGGGTTTGGGTCTAGCCGAGTAGGGTTGGGTCTAGCCGAGTGGGGTTGGGTCTAGCCGATTGGGTTTGGGTCTAGCCGAGTGGGTTTGGGTCTAGCCGATTGGGTTTGGGTCTAGCCGAGTGGGTTTGGGTCTAGCCGAGTGGGTTTGGGTCTAGCGGACTGGGTATGGGTCTAGCCGAGTGGGTTTGGGTCTAGCCGAGTGGGTTTGGGTCTAGCCGAGTGGGTTTGGAACTAGCCGAGTGGGTTTGGGTCTAGCCGAGTGGGTTTGGGTCTAGCCGAGTGGGTTTGGGTGTAGCCGAGTGGGTTTGGGTCTAGCAGAGTGGGTTTGTGTCTAGCCGAGTGTGTTTGGGTCTAGCCGAGTAGGGTTGGGTCTAGCCGAGTGGGGTTGGGTCTAGCCGAGTGGGTTTGGATCTAGCCGAGTGGGTTTGGGTCTAGCCGAGTGGGTTTGGGTTTAGCCGAGTGGGTTTGGGTCTAGCCGAGTGGGTTTGTGTCTAGCCGAGTGGGTTTGGGTCTAGCCGAGTGGGTTTGGGCCTAGCCGAGTGGGTTTGGGTGTAGCCGAGTGGGTTTGGGTCTAGCCGAGTGGGTTTGGGTCTAGCCGAGTGAGTTTGGGTCTAGCCGAGTGGGTTTGTGTCTAGCAGAGTGGGTTAGGGTCTAGCCGAGTGGGTTTGGGACTAGCCGAGTGGGTTTGTGTCTAGCGGAGTGGGTTTGGGTCTAGCGGAGTGGGTTTGGGTCTAGCGGAGTGGGTTTGGGTCTAGTCGAGTGGGTTTGGGTCTAGCCCAGTGGGTTTGGGTCTAGCCGAGTGGGTTTGGGTCTAGCGGAGTGGGTTTGGGGTTAGCCGAGTGGGTTTGGGTCTAGCCGAGTGGGTTTGGGTCTAGCCGAGTAGGGTTGGGTCTAGCCGAGTGGGGTTGGGTCTAGCCGATTGGGTTTGGGTCTAGCCGAGTGGGTTTGGGTCTAGCCGATTGGGTTTGGGTCTAGCCGAGTGGGTTTGGGTCTAGCCGAGTGGGTTTGGGTCTAGCGGACTGGGTATGGGTCTAAAAGAGTGGGTTTGGGTCTAGCCGAGTGGGTTTGGGTCTAGCCGAGTGGGTTTGGAACTAGCCGAGTGGATTTGGTTCTAGCCGAGTGGGTTTGGGTCTAGCCGAGTGGGTTTGGGCCTGGCCGAGTGGGTTTGGGTGTAGCCGAGTGGGTTTGGGTCTAGCCGAGAGGTTTTGGGTCTAGCCGAGTGAGTTTGGGTCTAGCCGAGTGGGTTTGTGTTTAGCAGAGTGGGTTAGGGTCTAGCCGAGTGGGTTTGGGTCTAGCGGAGTGGGTTTGGGTCTAGCCGAGTGGGTTTGGGTCTAGCCGAGTGGGTTTGGGTCTAGCGGAGTGGGTTTGGGTCTAGCCGAGTGCGTTTGCGTCTCGCCGAGTGTGTTTGGGTCTAGCCGATTGGGTTTGGGTCTAGCCGAGTGGGTTTGGGTCTAGCGGA
The DNA here is from genome assembly GCA_963514005.1 of Raja brachyura. The sequence goes on along the minus strand of OY740819.1, from coordinate 5,488,430 downwards.
GTGGGTTTGGGTCTAGCGGAGTGGGTTTGGGTCTAAAAGAGTGGGATTGGGTCTAGCCGAGTGGGTTTGTGTCTAGCCGAGTGGATTTGGGTCTAGCGGAGTGGGTTTGGATCTAGCCGAGTGGGTTTGGGTCTAGCCGAGTGGGTTTGGTTCTAGCCGAGTGGGTTTGGGCCTAGCCGAGTGGGTTTGGGTCTAGCCGAGTGGGTTTGGGCCTAGCCGAGTGGGTTTGGGTCTAGCCGAGTGGGTTTGGGTCCAGCCAAGTGGGTTTGGGTCTCGCCGAGTGGGGTTGGTTCTAGCCGAGTGGGTTTGGGTCTAGCGGAGTGGGATTGGGTCTAGCGGAGTGGGTTTGGGTCTAGTCGAGTGGGTTTGGGTCTAGGCCAGTGGGTTTGGGTCTAGCCGAGTGGGTTTGGGTCTAGCGGAATGGGTTTGGGGTTAGCCGAGTGGGTTTGGGTCTAGCCGAGTGGGTTTGGGCCTAGGCGAGTGGGTTTGGGTCTAGCCGAGTGGGCTTGGGTCAAGCCGAGTGGGTTTGGGTCTAGCTGAGTGGGTTTGGGTCTAGCGGAGTGGGTTTGGGTCTAGCGGATTGGGTTTGGGTCTAGTCGAGTGGGTTTGGGTCTAGCCGAGTGGGTTTGGGTCTAGCCGAGTGGGTTTGGGTCTAGCGGAGTGGGTTTGGGTCTAGCCGAGTGGGTTTGGGTCTCGCCGAGTGTGTTTGGGTCTAGCCGATTGTGTTTGGGTCTAGCCGAGTGGGTTTGGGTCTAGCGGAGTGGGTTTGGGTCCAGCGGAGTGGGTTTGGGTCCAAAAGAGTGGGATTGGGTCTAGCGGAGTGGGTTTGGATCTAGCCGAGTGGGTTTGGGTCTAGCCGAGTGGGTTTGGGTCTAGCCGAGTGGGTTTGGGCCTAGCCGAGTGGGTTTGGGTCTAGCCGAGTGGGTTTGGGTCCAGCCAAGTGGGTTTGGGTCTCGCCGAGTGGGGTTGGGTCTAGCCAAGTGGATTTGGCTCTAGCGGAGTGGGTTTGGGTCTAGCCGAGTGGGTTTGGGTTTAGCCGAGTGGGTTTGGGTCTAGCCGATTGGGTTTGGGTCTAGCCGAGTGGGTTTGGGTCTAGCCGAGTGGGTTTGGGTCTAGCGGACTGGGTATGGGTCTAAAAGAGTGGGTTTGGGTCTAGCCGAGTGGGTTTGGGTCTAGCCGAGTGGGTTTGGAACTAGCCGAGTGGATTTGGGTCTAGCCGAGTGGGTTTGGGTCTAGCCGAGTGGGTTTGGGCCTGGCCGAGTGGGTTTGGGTGTAGCCGAGTGGGTTTGGGTCTAGCCGAGAGGTTTTGGGTCTAGCCGAGTGAGTTTGGGTCTAGCCGAGTGGGTTTGTGTTTAGCAGAGTGGGTTAGGGTCTAGCCGAGTGGGTTTGGGTCTAGCGGAGTGGGTTTGGGTCTAGCCGAGTGGGTTTGGGTCTAGCCGAGTGGGTTTGGGTCTAGCGGAGTGGGTTTGGGTCTAGCCGAGTGCGTTTGCGTCTCGCCGAGTGTGTTTGGGTCTAGCCGATTGGGTTTGGGTCTAGCCGAGTGGGTTTGGGTCTAGCGGAGTGGGTTTGGGTCTAGCGGAGTGGGTTTGGGTCTAAAAGAGTGGGATTGGGTCTAGCCGAGTGAGTTTGTGTCTAGCCGAGTGGATTTGGGTCTAGCGGAGTGGGTTTGGATCTAGCCGAGTGGGTTTGGGTCTAGCCGAGTGGGTTTGGTTCTAGCCGAGTGGGTTTGGGCCTAGCCGAGTGGGTTTGGGTCTAGCCGAGTGGGTTTGGGCCTAGCCGAGTGGGTTTGGGTCTAGCCGAGTGGGTTTGGGTCCAGCCAAGTGGGTTTGGGTCTCGCCGAGTGGGGTTGGTTCTAGCCGAGTGGGTTTGGGTCTAGCGGAGTGGGATTGGGTCTAGCGGAGTGGGTTTGGGTCTAGTCGAGTGGGTTTGGGTCTAGGCCAGTGGGTTTGGGTCTAGCCGAGTGGGTTTGGGTCTAGCGGAATGGGTTTGGGGTTAGCCGAGTGGGTTTGGGTCTAGCCGAGTGGGTTTGGGCCTAGGCGAGTGGGTTTGGGTCTAGCCGAGTGGGCTTGGGTCAAGCCGAGTGGGTTTGGGTCTAGCTGAGTGGGTTTGGGTCTAGCGGAGTGGGTTTGGGTCTAGCGGATTGGGTTTGGGTCTAGTCGAGTGGGTTTGGGTCTAGCCGAGTGGGTTTGGGTCTAGCCGAGTGGGTTTGGGTCTAGCGGAGTGGGTTTGGGTCTAGCCGAGTGGGTTTGGGTCTCGCCGAGTGTGTTTGGGTCTAGCCGATTGTGTTTGGGTCTAGCCGAGTGGGTTTGGGTCTAGCGGAGTGGGTTTGGGTCCAGCGGAGTGGGTTTGGGTCCAAAAGAGTGGGATTGGGTCTAGCGGAGTGGGTTTGGATCTAGCCGAGTGGGTTTGGGTCTAGCCGAGTGGGTTTGGGTCTAGCCGAGTGGGTTTGGGCCTAGCCGAGTGGGTTTGGGTCTAGCCGAGTGGGTTTGGGTCCAGCCAAGTGGGTTTGGGTCTCGCCGAGTGGGGTTGGGTCTAGCCAAGTGGATTTGGCTCTAGCGGAGTGGGTTTGGGTCTAGCCGAGTGGGTTTGGGTTTAGCCGAGTGGGTTTGGGACTGGCCGAGTGGGTTTGGGTCTAGCGGAGTGGGTTTGGATCGAGACGAGTGGGTTTGGGTCTAGCCGAGTGGGTTTGGGTGTAGCCGAGTGGGTTTGGGTCTAGCCGAGAGGGTTTGGGTCTAGCGGAGTGGGTTTGGGTCTAAAAGAGTGGGTTTGGGTCTAGCCGAGTGGGTTTGTGTCTCGCCGAGTGGGTTTGGGTCTAGCGGAGTGGGTTTGGGTCTAGCGGAGTGGGTTTAGGTCCAGCCGAGTGGGTTTGGGTCTCGCCCAGTGGGTTTGTGTCTAGCCGAGTGGGTTTGGGTCTAGCGGAGTGGGTTTGGGGTTAGCCGAGTGGGTTTGGGTCTATCCGAGTGGGTTTGGGTCTAGCCTAGTGGGTTTGGGCCTAGCCGAGTGGGTTTGGGTGTAGCCGAGTGGGCTTGGGTCAAGCCGAGTGGGTTTGGGTCTAGCCGAGTGGGTTTGAGTCTAGCGGAGTGGGTTTGGCTTTAGCCGAGTGGGTTTGGGTCTAGCCGAGTGGGCTTGGGTCAAGCCGAGTGGGTTTGGGTCTAGCCGAGTGGGTTTGAGTCTAGCGGAGTGGGTTTGGGTTTAGCCGAGTGGGTTTGGGTCTAGCCGAGTGGGTTTGGGTCAAGCCGAGTGGGTTTGGGTCTAGCGGAGTGGGTTTGGATCTAGCCGAGTGGGTTTGGGTCTAGCCGAGTGGGTTTGGGTCTAGCCGAGTGGGTTTGGGCCTAGCCGAGTGGGTTTGGGTCCAGCCGAGTGGGTTTGGGTCTAGCCAAGTGGGTTTGGATCTAGCCAAGTGGCATTGGGTCTAGCCGAGTGGGTTTGGGTGTAGCCGAGTGGGTTTGGGTCTAGCAGAGTGGGTTTGGGTCTAGCGGAGTGTGTTTGGGTCTTGCCGAGTGGGTTTGGGTCTAGTCGAGTGGGTTTGGGTCTAGCCGAGTGGGTTTGGGTCTAGCGGAGTGGGTTTGCGTCTACCCGAGTGGATTTGGGTCTAGCGGAGTAGGGTTGGGTCTAGCCGAGTGGGTTTGGGTCTAGCCGAGTATGTTTGAGTCTAGCCGAGTGGGTTTGGGTCTAGCCGAGTGGGTTTGGGTGTAGCCGAGTGGGTTTGGGTGTAGCGGAGTGGGTTTGGGTCTAGCCGAGTGGGTTTGGGTCCAGCGGAGTGGGTTTGTCTCTAGCCGAGTGGGTTTGGGTCTAGCCGAGTAGGGTTGGGTCTAGCCGAGTGGGGTTGGGTCTAGCCGAGTGGCTTTGGGTCTAGCCGAGTATGTTTGGGTCCAGCCAAGTGGGTTTGGGTCTCGCCGAGTGGGTTTGGGTCTAGCCGAGTGGGTTTGGGTCTAGCCGAGTGGGTTTGGGCCTAGCCGAGTGGGTTTGGGTCCAGCCGAGTGGGTTTGGGTCTAGCCAAGTGGGTTTGGATCCAGCCAAGTGGCCTTGGGTCTAGCCGAGTGGGTTTGGGTGTAGCCGAGTGGGTTTGGGTCTAGCAGAGTGGGTTTGGGTCTAGCGGAGTGTGTTTGGGTCTTGCCGAGTGGGTTTGGGTCTAGTCGAGTGGGTTTGGGTCTAGCCGAGTGGGTTTGGGTCTAGCGGAGTGGGTTTGCGTCTACCCGAGTGGGTTTGGGTCTAGCGGAGTAGGGTTCGGTCTAGCCGAGTGGGTTTGGGTCTAGCCGAGTGGGTTTGAGTCTAGCCGAGTGGGTTTGGGTCTAGCCGAGTGGGTTTGGGTGTAGCCGAGTGGGTTTGGGTCTAGCGGAGTGGGTTTGGGTCTAGCCGTGTGGGTTTGGGTCCAGCGGAGTGACTTTGTATCTAGCCGAGTGGGTTTGGGTCTAGCCGAGTAGGGTTGGGTCTAGCCGAGTGGGGTTGGGTCTAGCCGAGTGGCTTTGGGTCTAGCCGAGTGGATTTTGGTCTAGCCGATTGGGTTTGGGTCTAGCCGAGTGGGTTTGCGTCTACCCGAGTGGGTTTGGGTCTAGCGGAGTAGGGTTGGGTCTAGCCGAGTGGGTTTGGGTCTAGCCGAGTGGGTTTGAGTCTAACCGAGTGGGTTTGGGTCTAGCCGAGTGGGTTTGGGTGTAGCCGAGTGGGTTTGGGTCTAGCGGAGTGGGTTTGGGTCTAGCCGAGTGGGTTTGGGTCCAGCGGAGTGGTTTGTGTCTAGCCGAGTGGGTTTGGGTCTAGCCGAGTAGGGTTGGGTCTAGCCGAGTGGGGTTGGGTCTAGCCGAGTGGGTTTGGATCTAGCCGAGTGGGTTTGGGTCTAGCCGAGTGGGTTTGGGTTTAGCCGAGTGGGTTTGGGTCTAGCCGAGTGGGTTTGGGTCCAGCCGAGTGGGTTTGGGTCTAGCCGAGTGGGTTTGAGCCTAGCCGAGTGGGTTTGGGTGTAGCCGAGTGGGTTTGGGTCTAGCCGAGAGGGTTTGGGTCTAGCCGAGTGAGTTTGGGTCTAGCCGAGTGGGTTTGTGTCTAGCAGAGTGGGTTAGGGTCTAGCCGAGTGGGTTTGGGACTAGCCGAGTGGGTTTGTGTCTAGCGGAGTGGGTTTGGGTCTAGCGGAGTGGGTTTGGGTCTAGCGGAGTGGGTTTGGGTCTAGTCGAGTGGGTTTGGGTCTAGCCCAGTGGGTTTGGGTCTAGCCGAGTGGGTTTGGGTCTAGCGGAGTGGGTTTGGGGTTAGCCGAGTGGGTTTGGGTCTAGCCGAGTGGGTTTGGGTCTAGCCGAGTGGGTTTGGGCCTAGGCGAGTGGGTTTGGGTCTAGCCGAGTGGGCTTGGGTCAAGCCGAGTGGGTTTGGCTCTGGCTGAGTGGGTTTGGGTCTAGCGGAGTGGGTTTGGGTCTAGCGGATTGGGTTTGGGTCTAGTCGAGTGGGTTTGGGTCTAGCCGAGTGGGTTTGGGTCTAGCCGAGTGGGTTTGGGTCTAGCGGAGTGGGTTTGGGTCTAGCCGAGTGGGTTTGGGTCTCGCCGAGTGTGTTTGGGTCTAGCCGATTGTGTTTGGGTCTAGCCGAGTGGGTTTGGGTCTAGCGGAGTGGGTTTGGGTCTAGCGGAGTGGGTTTGGGTCCAAAAGAGTGGGATTGGGTCTAGCGGAGTGGGTTTGGATCTAGCCGAGTGGGTTTGGGTCTAGCCGAGTGGGTTTGGGTCTAGCCGAGTGGGTTTGGGCCTAGCCGAGTGGGTTTGGGTCTAGCCGAGTGGGTTTGGGTCCAGCCAAGTGGGTTTGGGTCTCGCCGAGTGGGGTTGGGTCTAGCCAAGTGGATTTGGCTCTAGCGGAGTGGGTTTGGGTCTAGCCGAGTGGGTTTGGGTTTAGCCGAGTGGGTTTGGGACTGGCCGAGTGGGTTTGGGTCTAGCGGAGTGGGTTTGGATCGAGACGAGTGGGTTTGGGTCTAGCCGAGTGGGTTTGGGTGTAGCCGAGTGGGTTTGGGTCTAGCCGAGAGGGTTTGGGTCTAGCGGAGTGGGTTTGGGTCTAAAAGAGTGGGTTTGGGTCTAGCCGAGTGGGTTTGTGTCTCGCCGAGTGGGTTTGGGTCTAGCGGAGTGGGTTTGGGTCTAGCGGAGTGGGTTTAGGTCCAGCCGAGTGGGTTTGGGTCTCGCCCAGTGGGTTTGTGTCTAGCCGAGTGGGTTTGGGTCTAGCGGAGTGGGTTTGGGGTTAGCCGAGTGGGTTTGGGTCTAGCCGAGTGGGTTTGGGTCTAGCCTAGTGGGTTTGGGCCTAGCCGAGTGGGTTTGGGTGTAGCCGAGTGGGCTTGGGTCAAGCCGAGTGGGTTTGGGTCTAGCCGAGTGGGTTTGAGTCTAGCGGAGTGGGTTTGGCTTTAGCCGAGTGGGTTTGGGTCTAGCCGAGTGGGTTTGGGTCAAGCCGAGTGGGTTTGGGTCTAGCGGAGTGGGTTTGGATCTAGCCGAGTGGGTTTGGGTCTAGCCGAGTGGGTTTGGGTCTAGCCGAGTGGGTTTGGGCCGAGCCGAGTGGGTTTGGGTCCAGCCGAGTGGGTTTGGGTCTAGCCAAGTGGGTTTGGATCTAGCCAAGTGGCCTTGGGTCTAGCCGAGTGGGTTTGGGTGTAGCCGAGTGGGTTTGGGTCTAGCAGAGTGGGTTTGGGTCTAGCGGAGTGTGTTTGGGTCTTGCCGAGTGGGTTTGGGTCTAGTCGAGTGGGTTTGGGTCTAGCCGAGTGGGTTTGGGTCAAGCGGAGTGGGTTTGGGTCCAGCGGAGTGGGTTTGGGTCCAAAAGAGTGGGATTGGGTCTAGCGGAGTGGGTTTGGATCTAGCCGAGTGGGTTTGGGTCTAGCCGAGTGGGTTTGGGTCTAGCCGAGTGGGTTTGGGCCTAGCCGAGTGGGTTTGGGTCTAGCCGAGTGGGTTTGGGTCCAGCCAAGTGGGTTTGGGTCTCGCCGAGTGGGGTTGGGTCTAGCCGAGTGGATTTGGCTCTAGCGGAGTGGGTTTGGGTCTAGCCGAGTGGGTTTGGGTTTAGCCGAGTGGGTTTGGGACTGGCCGAGTGGGTTTGGGTCTAGCGGAGTGGGTTTGGATCGAGACGAGTGGGTTTGGGTCTAGCCGAGTGGGTTTGGGTGTAGCCGAGTGGGTTTGGGACTAGCCGAGAGGGTTTGGGTCTAGCGGAGTGGGTTTGGGTCTAAAAGAGTGGGTTTGGGTCTAGCCGAGTGGGTTTGTGTCTAGCGGAGTGGGTTTGGGTCTAGCGGAGTGGGTTTAGGTCCAGCCGAGTGGGTTTGGGTCTCGCCCAGTGGGTTTGTGTCTAGCCGAGTGGGTTTGGGTCTAGCGGAGTGGGTTTGGGGTTAGCCGAGTGGGTTTGGGTCTATCCGAGTGGGTTTGGGTCTAGCCTAGTGGGTTTGGGCCTAGCCGAGTGGGTTTGGGTGTAGCCGAGTGGGCTTGGGTCAAGCCGAGTGGGTTTGGGTCTAGCCGAGTGGGTTTGAGTCTAGCGGAGTGGGTTTGGCTTTAGCCGAGTGGGTTTGGGTCTAGCCGAGTGGGCTTGGGTCAAGCCGAGTGGGTTTGGGTCTAGCCGAGTGGGTTTGAGTCTAGCGGAGTGGGTTTGGGTTTAGCCGAGTGGGTTTGGGTCTAGCCGAGTGGGTTTGGGTCAAGCCGAGTGGGTTTGGGTCTAGCGGAGTGGGTTTGGATCTAGCCGAGTGGGTTTGGGTCTAGCCGAGTGGGTTTGGGTCTAGCCGAGTGGGTTTGGGCCTAGCCGAGTGGGTTTGGGTCCAGCCGAGTGGGTTTGGGTCTAGCCAAGTGGGTTTGGATCTAGCCAAGTGGCCTTGGGTCTAGCCGAGTGGGTTTGGGTGTAGCCGAGTGGGTTTGGGTCTAGCAGAGTGGGTTTGGGTCTAGCGGAGTGTGTTTGGGTCTTGCCGAGTGGGTTTGGGTCTAGTCGAGTGGGTTTGGGTCTAGCCGAGTGGGTTTGGGTCTAGCGGAGTGGGTTTGCGTCTACCCGAGTGGATTTGGGTCTAGCGGAGTAGGGTTGGGTCTAGCCGAGTGGGTTTGGGTCTAGCCGAGTGGGTTTGAGTCTAGCCGAGTGGGTTTGGGTCTAGCCGAGTGGGTTTGGGTGTAGCCGAGTGGGTTTGGGTGTAGCGGAGTGGGTTTGGGTCTAGCCGAGTGGGTTTGGGTCCAGCGGAGTGGGTTTGTGTCTAGCGGAGTGGGTTTGGGTCTAGCCGAGTAGGGTTGGGTCTAGCCGAGTGGGGTTGGGTCTAGCCGAGTGGCTTTGGGTCTAGCCGAGTATGTTTGGGTCCAGCCAAGTGGGTTTGGGTCTCGCCGAGTGGGTTTGGGTCTAGCCGAGTGGGTTTGGGTCTAGCCGAGTGGGTTTGGGCCTAGCCGAGTGGGTTTGGGTCCAGCCGAGTGGGTTTGGGTCTAGCCAAGTGGGTTTGGATCCAGCCAAGTGGCCTTGGGTCTAGCCGAGTGGGTTTGGGTGTAGCCGAGTGGGTTTGGGTCTAGCAGAGTGGGTTTGGGTCTAGCGGAGTGTGTTTGGGTCTTGCCGAGTGGGTTTGGGTCTAGTCGAGTGGGTTTGGGTCTAGCCGAGTGGGTTTGGGTCTAGCGGAGTGGGTTTGCGTCTACCCGAGTGGGTTTGGGTCTAGCGGAGTAGGGTTCGGTCTAGCCGAGTGGGTTTGGGTCTAGCCGAGTGGGTTTGAGTCTAGCCGAGTGGGTTTGGGTCTAGCCGAGTGGGTTTGGGTGTAGCCGAGTGGGTTTGGGTCTAGCGGAGTGGGTTTGGGTCTAGCCGTGTGGGTTTGGGTCCAGCGGAGTGACTTTGTATCTAGCCGAGTGGGTTTGGGTCTAGCCGAGTAGGGTTGGGTCTAGCCGAGTGGGGTTGGGTCTAGCCGAGTGGCTTTGGGTCTAGCCGAGTGGATTTTGGTCTAGCCGATTGGGTTTGGGTCTAGCCGAGTGGGTTTGCGTCTACCCGAGTGGGTTTGGGTCTAGCGGAGTAGGGTTGGGTCTAGCCGAGTGGGTTTGGGTCTAGCCGAGTGGGTTTGAGTCTAACCGAGTGGGTTTGGGTCTAGCCGAGTGGGTTTGGGTGTAGCCGAGTGGGTTTGGGTCTAGCGGAGTGGGTTTGGGTCTAGCCGAGTGGGTTTGGGTCCAGCGGAGTGGTTTGTGTCTAGCCGAGTGGGTTTGGGTCTAGCCGAGTAGGGTTGGGTCTAGCCGAGTGGGGTTGGGTCTAGCCGAGTGGGTTTGGATCTAGCCGAGTGGGTTTGGGTCTAGCCGAGTGGGTTTGGGTTTAGCCGAGTGGGTTTGGGTCTAGCCGAGTGGGTTTGGGTCCAGCCGAGTGGGTTTGGGTCTAGCCGAGTGGGTTTGGGCCTAGCCGAGTGGGTTTGGGTGTAGCCGAGTGGGTTTGGGTCTAGCCGAGAGGGTTTGGGTCTAGCCGAGTGAGTTTGGGTCTAGCCGAGTGGGTTTGTGTCTAGCAGAGTGGGTTAGGGTCTAGCCGAGTGGGTTTGGGACTAGCCGAGTGGGTTTGTGTCTAGCGGAGTGGGTTTGGGTCTAGCGGAGTGGGTTTGGGTCTAGCGGAGTGGGTTTGGGTCTAGTCGAGTGGGTTTGGGTCTAGCCCAGTGGGTTTGGGTCTAGCCGAGTGGGTTTGGGTCTAGCGGAGTGGGTTTGGGGTTAGCCGAGTGGGTTTGGGTCTAGCCGAGTGGGTTTGGGTCTAGCCGAGTGGGTTTGGGCCTAGGCGAGTGGGTTTGGGTCTAGCCGAGTGGGCTTGGGTCAAGCCGAGTGGGTTTGGCTCTGGCTGAGTGGGTTTGGGTCTAGCGGAGTGGGTTTGGGTCTAGCGGATTGGGTTTGGGTCTAGTCGAGTGGGTTTGGGTCTAGCCGAGTGGGTTTGGGTCTAGCCGAGTGGGTTTGGGTCTAGCGGAGTGGGTTTGGGTCTAGCCGAGTGGGTTTGGGTCTCGCCGAGTGTGTTTGGGTCTAGCCGATTGTGTTTGGGTCTAGCCGAGTGGGTTTGGGTCTAGCGGAGTGGGTTTGGGTCTAGCGGAGTGGGTTTGGGTCCAAAAGAGTGGGATTGGGTCTAGCGGAGTGGGTTTGGATCTAGCCGAGTGGGTTTGGGTCTAGCCGAGTGGGTTTGGGTCTAGCCGAGTGGGTTTGGGCCTAGCCGAGTGGGTTTGGGTCTAGCCGAGTGGGTTTGGGTCCAGCCAAGTGGGTTTGGGTCTCGCCGAGTGGGGTTGGGTCTAGCCAAGTGGATTTGGCTCTAGCGGAGTGGGTTTGGGTCTAGCCGAGTGGGTTTGGGTTTAGCCGAGTGGGTTTGGGACTGGCCGAGTGGGTTTGGGTCTAGCGGAGTGGGTTTGGATCGAGACGAGTGGGTTTGGGTCTAGCCGAGTGGGTTTGGGTGTAGCCGAGTGGGTTTGGGTCTAGCCGAGAGGGTTTGGGTCTAGCGGAGTGGGTTTGGGTCTAAAAGAGTGGGTTTGGGTCTAGCCGAGTGGGTTTGTGTCTCGCCGAGTGGGTTTGGGTCTAGCGGAGTGGGTTTGGGTCTAGCGGAGTGGGTTTAGGTCCAGCCGAGTGGGTTTGGGTCTCGCCCAGTGGGTTTGTGTCTAGCCGAGTGGGTTTGGGTCTAGCGGAGTGGGTTTGGGTTTAGCCGAGTGGGTTTGGGTCTAGCCGAGTGGGTTTGGGTCTAGCCTAGTGGGTTTGGGCCTAGCCGAGTGGGTTTGGGTGTAGCCGAGTGGGCTTGGGTCAAGCCGAGTGGGTTTGGGTCTAGCCGAGTGGGTTTGAGTCTAGCGGAGTGGGTTTGGCTTTAGCCGAGTGGGTTTGGGTCTAGCCGATTGGGCTTGGGTCAAGCCGAGTGGGTTTGGGTCTAGCCGAGTGGGTTTGAGTCTAGCGGAGTGGGTTTGGGTTTAGCCGAGTGGGTTTGGGTCTAGCCGAGTGGGTTTGGGTCAAGCCGAGTGGGTTTGGGTCTAGCGGAGTGGGTTTGGATCTAGCCGAGTGGGTTTGGGTCTAGCCGAGTGGGTTTGGGTCTAGCCGAGTGGGTTTGGGCCTAGCCGAGTGGGTTTGGGTCCAGCCGAGTGGGTTTGGGTCTAGCCAAGTGGGTTTGGATCTAGCCAAGTGGCCTTGGGTCTAGCCGAGTGGGTTTGGGTGTAGCCGAGTGGGTTTGGGTCTAGCAGAGTGGGTTTGGGTCTAGCGGAGTGTGTTTGGGTCTTGCCGAGTGGGTTTGGGTCTAGTCGAGTGGGTTTGGGTCTAGCCGAGTGGGTTTGGGTCTAGCGGAGTGGGTTTGCGTCTACCCGAGTGGATTTGGGTCTAGCGGAGTAGGGTTGGGTCTAGCCGAGTGGGTTTGGGTCTAGCCGAGTGGGTTTGAGTCTAGCCGAGTGGGTTTGGGTCTAGCCGAGTGGGTTTGGGTGTAGCCGAGTGGGTTTGGGTCTAGCGGAGTGGGTTTGGATCTAGCCGAGTGGGTTTGGGTCCAGCGGAGTGGGTTTGTCTCTAGCCGAGTGGGTTTGGGTCTAGCCGAGTAGGGTTGGGTCTAGCCGAGTGGGGTTGGGTCTAGCCGAGTGGCTTTGGGTCTAGCCGAGTATGTTTGGGTCCAGACAAGTGGGTTTGGGTCTCGCCGAGTGGGGTTGAGTCTAGCCAAGTGGATTTGGCTCTAGCGGAGTGGGTTTGGGTCTAGCCGAGTGGGTTTGGGTTTAGCCGAGTGGGTTTGGGTCTGGCCGAGTGGGTTTGGGTCTAGCGGAGTGGGTTTGGATCGAGACGAGTGGGTTTGGGTCTAGCCGAGTGGGTTTGGGTGTAGCCGAGTGGGTTTGGGTCTAGCCGAGAGGGTTTGGGTCTTGCGGAGTGGGTTTGGGTCTAAAAGAGTGGGTTTGAGTCTAGCCGAGTGGGTTTGTGTCTCGCCGAGTGGGTTTGGGTCTAGCGGAGTGGGTTTGGGTCTAGCGGAGTGGGTTTAGGTCCAGTCGAGTGGGTTTGGGTCTCACCCAGTGGGTTTGGGTCTAGCCGAGTGGGTTTGGGTCTAGCGGAGTGGGTTTGGGGTTAGCCGAGTGGGTTTGGGTCTAGCCGAGTGGGTTTGGGTCTAGCCGAGTGGGTTTGGGCCTAGCCGAGTGGGTTTGGGTGTAGCCGAGTGGGCTTGGGTCAAGCCGAGTGGGTTTGGGTCTAGCCGAGTGGGTTTGGGTCTAGCCGAGTGGGTTTGGGTCTAGCCGAGTGGGTTTGGGTCTAGCGGAGTAGGGTTGGGTCTAGCCGAGTGGATTTGGGTCTAGCCGAGTGGGTTTGAGTCTAGCCAAGTGGGTTTGGGTCTAGCCGAGTGGGTTTGGGTGTAGCCGAGTGGGTTTGGGTCTAGCGGAGTGGGTTTGGGTCTAGCCGAGTGGGTTTGGGTCCAGCGGAGTGGGTTTGTGTCTAGCCGAGTGGGTTTGGGTCTAGCCGAGTAGGGTTGGGTCTAGCCGAGTGGAGTTGGGTCTAGCCGAGTGGGTTTGGGTCTAGCCGAGTGGGTTTGGGTCTAGCCGATTGGGTTTGGGTCTAGCCGAGTGGGTTTGTGTCTACCCGAGTGGGTTTGGGTCTAGCGGAGTAGGGTTGGGTCTAGCCGAGTGGAGTTGGGTCTAGCCGAGTGGGGTTGGGTCTAGCCGAGTGGCTTTGGGTCTAGCCGAGTGGGTTTGAGTCTAGCCGATTGGGTTTGGGTCTAGCCGAGTGGGTTTGGGTCTAGCGGAGTGGGTTTGGGTCTAGCGGACTGGGTTTGGGTCTAGCCGAGTGGGTTTGCGTCTAGCCGAGTGGGTTTGGATCTAGCCGAGTGGGTTTGGGTCTAGCCGAGTGGGTTTGGGTTTGGCCGAGTGGGTTTGGGCCTAGCCGAGTGGGTTTGGGTGTAGCCGAGTGGGTTTGGGTCTAGCCGAGAGGGTTTGGGTCTAGCCGAGTGAGTTTGGGTCTAGCCGAGTGGGTTTGTGTCTAGCAGAGTGGGTTAGGGTCTAGCCGAGTGGGTTTGGGTCTGGCCGAGTGGGTTTGTGTCTAGCGGAGTGGGTTTGGGTCTAGCGGAGTGGGTTTGGGTCTAGCGGAGTGGGTTTGGGTCTAGTCGAGTGGGTTTGGGTCTAGCCCAGTGGGTTTGGGTCTAGCCGAGTGGGTTTGGGTCTAGCGGAGTGGGTTTGGGGTTAGCCGAGTGGGTTTGGGTCTAGCCGAGTGGGTTTGGGTCTAGCCGAGTGGGTTTGGGTGTAGCCGAGTGGGCTTGGGTCAAGCCGAGTGGGTTTGGGTCTAGCCGAGTGGGTTTGAGTCTAGCGGAGTGGGTTTGGCTTTAGCCGAGTGGGTTTGGGTCTAGCCGAGTGGGTTTGGGTCTAGCCGAGTGGGTTTGGGCCTAGCCGAGTGGGTTTGGGTCCAGCCGAGTGGGTTTGGGTCTAGCCAAGTGGATTTGGATCTAGCCAAGTGGCCTTGGGTCTAGCCGAGTGGGTTTGGGTGTAGCCGAGTGGGTTTGGGTCTAGCAGAGTGGGTTTGGGTCTAGCGGAGTGTGTTTGGGTCTTGCCGAGTGGGTTTGGGTCTAGTCGAGTGGGTTTGGGTCTAGCCGAGTGGGTTTGGGTCTAGCGGAGTGGGTTTGCGTCTACCCGAGTGGGTTTGGGTCTAGCGGAGTAGGGTTGGGTCTAGCCGAGTGGGTTTGGGTCTAGCCGAGTGGGTTTGAGTCTAGCCGAGTGGGTTTGGGTCTAGCCGAGTGGGTTTGGGTGTAGCCGAGTGGGTTTGGGTCTAGCGGAGTGGGTTTGGGTCTAGCCGAGTGGGTTTGGGTCCAGCGGAGTGGGTTTGTGTCTAGCCGAGTGGGTTTGGGTCTAGCCGAGTAGGGTTGGGTCTAGCCGAGTGGAGTTGGGTCTAGCCGAGTGGGTTTGGGTCTAGCCGAGTGGGTTTGGGTCTAGCCGATTGGGTTTGGGTCTAGCCGAGTGGGTTTGCGTCTACCCGAGTGGGTTTGGGTCTAGCGGAGTAGGGTTGGGTCTAGCCGAGTGGGTTTTGGTCTAGCCGAGTGGGTTTGAGTCTAGCCGAGTGGGTTTGGGTCTAGCCGAGTGGGTTTGGGTGTAGCCGAGCGGGTTTGGGTCTAGTGGAGTGGGTTTGGGTCTAGCCGAGTGGGTTTGGGTCCAGCGGAGTGGGTTTGTGTCTAGCCGAGTGGGTTTGGGTCTAAAAGAGTGGGATTGGGTCCAGCCGAGTGGGTTTGGGTCTAGCCGAGTGGGTTTGGGTCTAGCGGAGTGGGTTTGGATCTAGCCGAGTGGGTTTGGGTCTAGCCGAGTGGGTTTGGGTCTAGCCGAGTGGGTTTGGGCCTAGCCGAGTGGGTTTGGGTCTAGCCGAGTGGGTTTGGGTCCAGCCAAGTGGGTTTGGGTCTCGCCGAGTGGGGTTGGGTCTAGCCAAGTGGATTTGGCTCTAGCGGAGTGGGTTTGGGTCTAGCCGAGTGGGTTTGGGTTTAGCCGAGTGGGTTTGGGTCTGGCCGAGTGGGTTTGGGTCTAGCGGAGTGGGTTTGGATCGGGACGAGTGGGTTTGGGTCTAGCCGAGTCGGTTTGGGTGTAGCCGAGTGGGTTTGGGTCTAGCCGAGAGGGTTTGGGTCTAGCCGAGTGAGTTTGGGTCTAGCCGAGTGGGTTTGTGTCTAGCAGAGTGGGTTAGGGTCTATCCGAGTGGGTTTGGGTCTAGCCGAGTGGGTTTGTGTCTAGCCGAGTGGGTTTGGGTCTAGCGGAGTGGGTTTGGGTCTAGCGGAGTGGGTTTGGGTCTAGCCGAGTGGGCTGGGGTCAAGCCCAGTGGGTTTGGGTCTAGCGGAGTGGGTTGGATCTAGCCGAGTGGGTTTGGGTCTAGCCGAGTGGGTTTGGGTCTAGCCGAGTGGGTTTGGGCCTAGCCGAGTGGGTTTGGGTCCAGCCGAGTGGGTTTGGGTCTAGCCAAGTGGGTTTGGATCTAGCTGAGTGGGTTTGGGTGTAGCCGAGTGGGTTTGGGTCTAGCCGAGTGGGTTTGGGTCTAGCCGAGTGGGTTTGGGCCTGGCCGAGTGGGTTTGGGTCTAGCCGAGTGGGTTTGGGTCCAGCCAAGTGGGTTTGGGTCTCGCCGAGTGGGGTTGGGTCTAGCCAAGTGGATTTGGCTCTAGCGGAGTGGGTTTGGGTCTAGCCGAGTGGGTTTGGGTTTAGCCGAGTGGGTTTGGGTCTGGCCGAGTGGGTTTGGGTCTAGCGGAGTGGGTTTGGATCGGGACGAGTGGGTTTGGGTCTAGCCGAGTGGGTTTGGGTGTAGCCGAGTGGGTTTGGGTCTAGCCGAGAGGGTTTGGGTGTAGCCGAGTGAGTTTGGGTCTAGCCGAGTGGGTTTGTGCCTAGCAGAGTGGGTTAGGGTCTACCCGAGTGGGTTTGGGTCTAGCCGAGTGGGTTTGTGTCTAGCGGAGTGGGTTTGGGTCTAGCGGAGTGGGTTTGGGTCTAGCGGAGTGGGTTTGGTTCTAGTCGAGTGGGTTTGGGTCTAGCCCAGTGTGTTTGGGTCTAGCCGAGTGGGTTTGGGTCTAGCGGAGTGGGTTTGGGGTTAGCCGAGTGGGTTTGGGTCTAGCCGAGTGGGTTTGGGTCTAGCCGAGTGGGTTTGGGTGTAGCCGAGTGGGCTTGGGTCAAGCCGAGTGGGTTTGGGTCTAGCCGAGTGCGTTTGAGTCTAGCGGAGTGGGTCTGGCTTTAGCCGAGTGGGTTTGAGTCTAGCCGAGTGGGTTTGAGTCTAGCGGAGTGGGTTTGGCTTCAGCCGAGTGGGTTTGGGTCTAGCCGAGTGGGTTTGGGTCTAGCCGAGTGGGTTTGGGCCTAGCCGAGTGGGTTTGGGTCCAGCCGAGTGGGTTTGGGTCTAGCCAAGTGGGTTTGGATCTAGCCAAGTGGCCTTGGGTCTAGCCGAGTGGGTTTGGGTGTAGCCGAGTGGGTTTGGGTCTAGCAGAGTGGGTTTGGGTCTAGCGGAGTGTGTTTGTGTCTTGCCGAGTGGGTTTGGGTCTAGTCGAGTGGGTTTGGGTCTAGCCGAGTGGGTTTGGGTCTAGCGGAGTGGGTTTGCGTCTACCCGAGTGGGTTTGGGTCTAGCGGAGTAGGGTTGGGTCTAGCCGAGTGGGTTTGGGTCTAGCCGAGTGGGTTTGAGTCTAGCCGAGTGGGTTTGGGTCTAGCCGAGTGGGTTTGGGTGTAGCCGAGTGGGTTTGGGTCTAGCGGAGTGGGTTTGGGTCTAGCCGAGTGGGTTTGGGTCCAGCGGAGTGGGTTTGTGTCTAGCCGAGTGGGTTTGGGTCTAGCCGAGTAGGGTTGGGTCTAGCCGAGTGGAGTTGGGTCTAGCCGAGTGGGTTTGGGTCTAGCCGAGTGGGTTTGGGTCTAGTCGATTGGGTTTGGGTCTAGCCGAGTGGGTTTGCGTCTACCCGAGTGGGTTTGGGTCTAGCGGAGTAGGGTTGGGTCTAGCCGAGTGGGTTTTGGTCTAGCCGAGTGGGTTTGAGTCTAGCCGAGTGGGTTTGGGTCTAGCCGAGTGGGTTTGGGTGTAGCCGAGCGGGTTTGGGTCTAGTGGAGTGGGTTTGGGTCTAGCCGAGTGGGTTTGGGTCCAGCGGAGTGGGTTTGTGTCTAGCCGAGTGGGTTTGGGTCTAAAAGAGTGGGATTGGGTCCAGCCGAGTGGGTTTGGGTCTAGCCGAGTGGGTTTGGGTCTAGCGGAGTGGGTTTGGATCTAGCCGAGTGGGTTTGGGTCTAGCGGAGTGGGTTTGGGTCTAGCCGAGTGGGTTTGGGCCTAGCCGAGTGGGTTTGGGTCTAGCCGAGTGGGTTTGGGTCCAGCCAAGTGGGTTTGGGTCTCGCCGAGTGGGGTTGGGTCTAGCCAAGTGGATTTGGCTCTAGCGGAGTGGGTTTGGGTCTAGCCGAGTGGGTTTGGGTTTAGCCGAGTGGGTTTGGGTCTGGCCGAGTGGGTTTGGGTCTAGCGGAGTGGGTTTGGATCGGGACGAGTGGGTTTGGGTCTAGCCGAGTCGGTTTGGGTGTAGCCGAGTGGGTTTGGGTCTAGCCGAGAGGGTTTGGGTCTAGCCGAGTGAGTTTGGGTCTAGCCGAGTGGGTTTGTGTCTAGCAGAGTGGGTTAGGGTCTAGCCGAGTGGGTTTGGGTCTAGCCGAGTGGGTTTGTGTCTAGCCGAGTGGGTTTGGGTCTAGCGGAGTGGGTTTGGGTCTAGCGGAGTGGGTTTGGGTCTAGCCGAGTGGGCTGGGGTCAAGCCCAGTGGGTTTGGGTCTAGCGGAGTGGGTTGGATCTAGCCGAGTGGGTTTGGGTCTAGCCGAGTGGGTTTGGGTCTAGCCGAGTGGGTTTGGGCCTAGCCGAGTGGGTTTGGGTCCAGCCGAGTGGGTTTGGGTCTAGCCAAGTGGGTTTGGATCTAGCTGAGTGGGTTTGGGTGTAGCCGAGTGGGTTTGGGTCTAGCCGAGTGGGTTTGGGTCTAGCCGAGTGGGTTTGGGCCTGGCCGAGTGGGTTTGGGTCTAGCCGAGTGGGTTTGGGTCCAGCCAAGTGGGTTTGGGTCTCGCCGAGTGGGGTTGGGTCTAGCCAAGTGGATTTGGCTCTAGCGGAGTGGGTTTGGGTCTAGCCGAGTGGGTTTGGGTTTAGCCGAGTGGGTTTGGGTCTGGCCGAGTGGGTTTGGGTCTAGCGGAGTGGGTTTGGATCGGGACGAGTGGGTTTGGGTCTAGCCGAGTGGGTTTGGGTGTAGCCGAGTGGGTTTGGGTCTAGCCGAGAGGGTTTGGGTGTAGCCGAGTGAGTTTGGGTCTAGCCGAGTGGGTTTGTGCCTAGCAGAGTGGGTTAGGGTCTACCCGAGTGGGTTTGGGTCTAGCCGAGTGGGTTTGTGTCTAGCGGAGTGGGTTTGGGTCTAGCGGAGTGGGTTTGGGTCTAGCGGAGTGGGTTTGGTTCTAGTCGAGTGGGTTTGGGTCTAGCCCAGTGGGTTTGGGTCTAGCCGAGTGGGTTTGGGTCTAGCGGAGTGGGTTTGGGGTTAGCCGAGTGGGTTTGGGTCTAGCCGAGTGGGTTTGGGTCTAGCCGAGTGGGTTTGGGTGTAGCCGAGTGGGCTTGGGTCAAGCCGAGTGGGTTTGGGTCTAGCCGAGTGGGTTTGAGTCTAGCGGAGTGGGTTTGGCTTTAGCCGAGTGGGTTTGGGTCTAGCC
Source organism: Raja brachyura (assembly GCA_963514005.1). The sequence goes on along the minus strand of OY740819.1, from coordinate 5,470,436 downwards.
GAGTGGGCTTGGGTCAAGCCGAGTGGGTTTGGGTCTAGCCGAGTGGGTTTGAGTCTAGCGGAGTGGGTTTGGGTTTAGACGAGTGGGTTTGGGTCTAGCCGAGTGGGTTTGGGTCAAGCCGAGTGGGTTTGGGTCTAGCGGAGTGGGTTTGAATCTAGCCGAGTGGGTTTGGGTCTAGCCGAGTGGGTTTGGGTCTAGCCGAGTGGGTTTGGGCCTAGCCGAGTGGGTTTGGGTCCAGCCGAGTGGGTTTGGGTCTAGCCAAGTGGGTTTGGATCTAGCCAAGTGGCCTTGGGTCTAGCCGAGTGGGTTTGGGTGTAGCCGAGTGGGTTTGGGTCTAGCAGAGTGGGTTTGGGTCCAGCGGAGTGTGTTTGGGTCTTGCCGAGTGGGTTTGGGTCTAGTCGAGTGGGTTTGGGTCTAGCCGAGTGGGTTTGGGTCTAGCGGAGTGGGTTTGCGTCTACCCGAGTGGGTTTGGCTCTAGCGGAGTAGGGTTGGGTCTAGCCGAGTGGGTTTGGGTCTAGCCGAGTGGGTTTGAGTCTAGCCGAGTGGGTTTGGGTCTAGCCGAGTGGGTTTGGGTGTAGCCGAGTGGGTTTGGGTCTAGCGGAGTGGGTTTGGGTCTAGCCGAGTGGGTTTGGGTCCAGCGGAGTGGGTTTGTGTCTAGCCGAGTGGGTTTGGGTCTAGCCGAGTAGGGTTGGGTCTAGCCGAGTGGAGTTGGGTCTAGCCGAGTGGGTTTGGGTCTAGCCGAGTGGGTTTGGGTCTAGCCGATTGGGTTTGGGTCTAGCCGAGTGGGTTTGCGTCTACCCGAGTGGGTTTAGGTCTAGCGGAGTAGGGTTGGGTCTAGCCGAGTGGGTTTTGGTCTAGCCGAGTGGGTTTGAGTCTAGCCGAGTGGGTTTGGGTCTAGCCGAGTGGGTTTGGGTGTAGCCGAGCGGGTTTGGGTCTAGTGGAGTGGGTTTGGGTCTAGCCGAGTGGGTTTGGGTCCAGCTGAGTGGGTTTGTGTCTAGCCGAGTGGGTTTGGGTCTAGCCGAGTAGGGTTGGGTCTAGCCGAGTGGGGTTGGGTCTAGCCGAGTGTCTTTGGGTCTAGCCGAGTGGGTTTGGGTCTAGCCGATTGGGTTTGGGTCTAGCCGAGTGGGTTTGGGTCTAGCGGAGTGGGTTTGGGTCTAGCGGACTGGGTTTGGGTCTAGCCGAGTGGGTTTGTGTCTAGCAGAGTGGGTTAGGGTCTAGCCGAGTGGGTTTGGGTCTAGCCGAGTGGGTTTGTGTCTAGCGGAGTGGGTTTGGGTCTAGCGGAGTGGGTTTGTGTCTAGCGGAGTGGGTTTGGGTCTAGTCGAGTGGGTTTGGGTCTAGCCCAGTGGGTTTGCGTCTAGCCGAGTGGGTTTGGGTCTAGCGGAGTGGGTTTGGGGTTAGCCGAGTGGGTTTGGGTCTAGCCGAGTGGGTTTGGGTCTAGCCGAGTGGGTTTGGGCCTAGCCGAGTGGGTTTGGGTCTTACCGAGTGGGCTTGGGTCAAGCCGAGTGGGTTTGGGTCTAGCTGAGTGGGTTTGGGTCTAGCGGAGTGGGTTTGGGTCTAGCGGAGTGGGTTTGGGTCTAGTCGAGTGGGTTTGGGTCTAGCCGAGTGGGTTTGGGTCTAGCGGAGTGGGTTTGGGTCTAGCAGAGTGGGTTTGGGTCTAGCCGAGTGGGTTTGGGTCTCGCCGAGTGTGTTTGGGTCTAGCCGATTGGGTTTGGGTCTAGCCGAGTGGGTTTGGGTCTAGCGGAGTGGGTTTGGGTCTAGCGGAGTGGGTTTGGGTCTAAAAGAGTGGGATTGGGTCTAGCCGAGTGGGTTTGGGTCTAGCCGAGTGGGTTTGGGTCTAGCGGAGTGGGTTTGGATCTAGCCGAGTGGGTTTGGGTCTAGCCGAGTGGGTTTGGGTCTAGCCGAGTGGGTTTGGGCCTAGCCGAGTGGGTTTGGGTCTAGCCGAGTGGGTTTGGGTCCAGCCAAGTGGGTTTGGGTCTCGCCGAGTGGGGTTGGGTCTAGCCAAGTGGATTTGGCTCTAGCGGAGTGGGTTTGGGTCTAGCCGAGTGGGTTTGGGTTTAGCCGAGTGGGTTTGGGTCTGGCCGAGTGGGTTTGGGTCTAGCGGAGTGGGTTTGGATCGGGACGAGTGGGTTTGGGTCTAGCCGAGTGGGTTTGCGTGTAGCCGAGTGGGTTTGGGTCTAGCGGAGTGGGTTTGGGGTTAGCCGAGTGGGTTTGGGTCTAGCCGAGTGGGTTTGGGTCTAGCCGAGTGGGTTTGGGTGTAGCCGAGTGGGCTTGGGTCAAGCCGAGTGGGTTTGGGTCTAGCCGAGTGGGTTTGAGTCTAGCGGAGTGGGTTTGGCTTTAGCCGAGTGGGTTTGGGTCTAGCCGAGTGGGCTTGGGTCAAGCCGAGTGGGTTTGGGTCTAGCCGAGTGGGTTTGAGTCTAGCGGAGTGGGTTTGGGTTTAGACGAGTGGGTTTGGGTCTAGCCGAGTGGGTTTGGGTCAAGCCGAGTGGGTTTGGGTCTAGCGGAGTGGGTTTGAATCTAGCCGAGTGGGTTTGGGTCTAGCCGAGTGGGTTTGGGTCTAGCCGAGTGGGTTTGGGCCTAGCCGAGTGGGTTTGGGTCCAGCCGAGTGGGTTTGGGTCTAGCCAAGTGGGTTTGGATCTAGCCAAGTGGCCTTGGGTCTAGCCGAGTGGGTTTGGGTGTAGCCGAGTGGGTTTGGGTCTAGCAGAGTGGGTTTGGGTCCAGCGGAGTGTGTTTGGGTCTTGCCGAGTGGGTTTGGGTCTAGTCGAGTGGGTTTGGGTCTAGCCGAGTGGGTTTGGGTCTAGCGGAGTGGGTTTGCGTCTACCCGAGTGGGTTTGGCTCTAGCGGAGTAGGGTTGGGTCTAGCCGAGTGGGTTTGGGTCTAGCCGAGTGGGTTTGAGTCTAGCCGAGTGGGTTTGGGTCTAGCCGAGTGGGTTTGGGTGTAGCCGAGTGGGTTTGGGTCTAGCGGAGTGGGTTTGGGTCTAGCCGAGTGGGTTTGGGTCCAGCGGAGTGGGTTTGTGTCTAGCCGAGTGGGTTTGGGTCTAGCCGAGTAGGGTTGGGTCTAGCCGAGTGGAGTTGGGTCTAGCCGAGTGGGTTTGGGTCTAGCCGAGTGGGTTTGGGTCTAGCCGATTGGGTTTGGGTCTAGCCGAGTGGGTTTGCGTCTACCCGAGTGGGTTTAGGTCTAGCGGAGTAGGGTTGGGTCTAGCCGAGTGGGTTTTGGTCTAGCCGAGTGGGTTTGAGTCTAGCCGAGTGGGTTTGGGTCTAGCCGAGTGGGTTTGGGTGTAGCCGAGCGGGTTTGGGTCTAGTGGAGTGGGTTTGGGTCTAGCCGAGTGGGTTTGGGTCCAGCTGAGTGGGTTTGTGTCTAGCCGAGTGGGTTTGGGTCTAGCCGAGTAGGGTTGGGTCTAGCCGAGTGGGGTTGGGTCTAGCCGAGTGTCTTTGGGTCTAGCCGAGTGGGTTTGGGTCTAGCCGATTGGGTTTGGGTCTAGCCGAGTGGGTTTGGGTCTAGCGGAGTGGGTTTGGGTCTAGCGGACTGGGTTTGGGTCTAGCCGAGTGGGTTTGTGTCTAGCAGAGTGGGTTAGGGTCTAGCCGAGTGGGTTTGGGTCTAGCCGAGTGGGTTTGTGTCTAGCGGAGTGGGTTTGGGTCTAGCGGAGTGGGTTTGTGTCTAGCGGAGTGGGTTTGGGTCTAGTCGAGTGGGTTTGGGTCTAGCCCAGTGGGTTTGCGTCTAGCCGAGTGGGTTTGGGTCTAGCGGAGTGGGTTTGGGGTTAGCCGAGTGGGTTTGGGTCTAGCCGAGTGGGTTTGGGTCTAGCCGAGTGGGTTTGGGCCTAGCCGAGTGGGTTTGGGTCTTACCGAGTGGGCTTGGGTCAAGCCGAGTGGGTTTGGGTCTAGCTGAGTGGGTTTGGGTCTAGCGGAGTGGGTTTGGGTCTAGCGGAGTGGGTTTGGGTCTAGTCGAGTGGGTTTGGGTCTAGCCGAGTGGGTTTGGGTCTAGCGGAGTGGGTTTGGGTCTAGCGGAGTGGGTTTGGGTCTAGCCGAGTGGGTTTGGGTCTCGCCGAGTGTGTTTGGGTCTAGCCGATTGGGTTTGGGTCTAGCCGAGTGGGTTTGGGTCTAGCGGAGTGGGTTTGGGTCTAGCGGAGTGGGTTTGGGTCTAAAAGAGTGGGATTGGGTCTAGCCGAGTGGGTTTGGGTCTAGCCGAGTGGGTTTGGGTCTAGCGGAGTGGGTTTGGATCTAGCCGAGTGGGTTTGGGTCTAGCCGAGTGGGTTTGGGTCTAGCCGAGTGGGTTTGGGTCTAGCCGAGAGGGTTTGGGTCTAGCCGAGTGAGTTTGGGTCTAGCCGAGTGGGTTTGTGTCTAGCAGAGTGGGTTAGGGTCTAGCCGAGTGGGTTTGGGTCTAGCCGAGTGGGTTTGTGTCTAGCCGAGTGGGTTTGGGTCTAGCGGAGTGGGTTTGGGTCTAGCGGAGTGGGTTTGGGTCTAGCCGAGTGGGCTGGGGTCAAGCCGAGTGGGTTTGGGTTTGGCCGAGTGGGTTTGAGTCTAGCGGGATGGGTTTCGGTTTAGCCGAGTGGGTTTGGGTCTAGCCGAGTGGGTTTGGGTCAAGCCCAGTAGGTTTGGGTCTAGCGGAGTGGGTTTGGATCTAGCCGAGTGGGTTTGGGTCTAGCCGAGTGGGTTTGGGCCTAGCCGAGTGGGTTTGGGCCTAGCCGAGTGGGTTTGGGTCCAGCCGAGTGGGTTTGGGTCCAGCCCAGTGGGTTTGGATCCAGCTGAGTGGGTTTGGGTATAGCCGAGTGGGTTTGGGTCTAGCCGAGTGGGTTTGGGTCTAGCCGAGTGGGTTTGGGTCTAGCGGAGTGGGTTTGGGTCTAGCCGAGTGGGTTTGGGTCTAGCCGAGTGGGTTTGGGTTTGCCGAGTGGGTTTGGGTCTAGCGGAGTGGGTTTGTGTCTAGCCGAGTGGGTTTGGGTCTAGCGGAGTGGGGTTGGGACTAGCCAAGTTGGTTTGGGTCCAGCCGAGTGGGTTTGGGTCTAGCTGAGTGGGTTTGGGTCTAGCGGAGTGGGTTTGGGCCTAGCGGAGTGGGTTTGGGTCTAGTCGAGTGGGTTTGGGTCTAGCCGAGTGGGTTTGGGTCTAGCCGAGTGGGTTTGGGTCTAGCCGAGTGGGTTTGGGTCTAGCCGAGTGGGTTTGGGTCTCGCCGAGTGGGTTTGGGTCTGGCCGAGTGGGTTTGGGCCTAGCCGATTGGGTTTGGTACCAGCCGAGTGGGCTTGGGTCTAGCCGAGTGGGTTTGGGTCTAGCCGAGTGGGATTGGGTCTAGCGGAGTGGGTTTGGGACTAGCCGAGTGGGTTTGGGACTATCGGAGTGGGTTTGGATCTAGCCGAGTGGGTTTGGGTCTAGCCGAGTGGGTTTGGGTCTAGCCGAGTGGGTTTGGGCCTAGCCGAGTGGGTTTGGGTCTAGCCGAGTGGGTTTGGGTCTAGTCGAGTGGGGTTGGGTCTAGCCGAGTGGGTTTGTGTCTAGCCGAGTGGGTTTGGGTCTAGCGGAGTGGGTTTGGGTCTAGCGGAGTGGGTTTGGGGTTAGCCGAGTGGGTTTGGGTTTAGCCGAGTGGGTTTGGGTCTAGCCGAGTGGGTTTGGGTCAAGCCGAGTGGGTTTGGGTCTAGCGGAGTGGGTTTGGATCTAGCCGAGTGGGTTTGGGTCTAGCCGAGTGGGTTTGGGTCTAGCCGAGTGGGTTTGGGCCTAGCCGAGTGGGTTTGGGTCCAGCCGAGTGGGTTTGGGTCTAGCCAAGTGGGTTTGGGTCTAGCCAAGTGGCCTTGGGTCTAGCCGAGTGGGTTTGGGTGTAGCCGAGTGGGTTTGGGTCTAGCAGAGTGGGTTTGGGTCTAGCGGAGTGTGTTTGGGTCTTGCCGAGTGGGTTTGGGTCTAGTCGAGTGGGTTTGGGTCTAGCCGAGTGGGTTTGGGTCTAGCGGAGTGGGTTTGCGTCTACCCGAGTGGGTTTGGGTCTAGCGGAGTAGGGTTGGGTCTAGCCGAGTGGGTTTGGGTCTAGCCGAGTGGGTTTGAGTCTAGCCGAGTGGGTTTGGGTCTAGCCGAGTGGGTTTGGGTGTAGCCGAGTGGGTTTGGGTGTAGCGGAGTGGGTTTGGGTCTAGCCGAGTGGGTTTGGGTCCAGCGGAGTGGGTTTGTGTCTAGCCGAGTGGGTTTGGGTCTAGCCGAGTAGGGTTGGGTCTAGCCGAGTGGAGTTGGGTCTAGCCGAGTGGGTTTGGGTCTAGCCGAGTGGGTTTGGGTCTAGCCGATTGGGTTTGGGTCTAGCCGAGTGGGTTTGCGTCTACCCGAGTGGGTTTGGGTCTAGCGGAGTAGGGTTGGGTCTAGCCGAGTGGGTTTGGGTCTAGCCGAGTGGGTTTGAGTCTAGCCGAGTGGGTTTGGGTCTAGCCGAGTGGGTTTGGGTGTAGCCGAGCGGGTTTGGGTCTAGTGGAGTGGGTTTGGGTCTAGCCGAGTGGGTTTGGGTCCAGCGGAGTGGGTTTGTGTCTAGCCGAGTGGGTTTGGGTCTAGCCGAGTAGGGTTGGGTCTAGCCGAGTGGGGTTGGGTCTAGCAGAGTGGCTTTGGGTCTAGCCGAGTGGGTTTGGGTCTAGCCGATTGGGTTTGGGTCTAGCCGAGTGGGTTTGGGTCTAGCGGAGTGGGTTTGGGTCTAGCGGACTGGGTTTGGGTCTAGCCGAGTGGGTTTGGGTCTAGCCGAGTGGGTTTGGATCTAGCCGAGTGGGTTTGGGTCTAGCCGAGTGGGTTTGGGTCTAGCCGAGTGGGTTTGGGCCTAGCCGAGTGGGTTTGGGTGTAGCCGAGTGGGTTTGGGTCTAGCCGAGAGGGTTTGGGTCTAGCCGAGTGAGTTTGGGTCTAGCCGAGTGGGTTTGTGTCTAGCAGAGTGGGTTAGGGTCTAGCCGAGTGGGTTTGGGTCTAGCCGAGTGGGTTTGTGTCTAGCGGAGTGGGTTTGGGTCTAGCGGAGTGGGTTTGGGTCTAGCGGAGTGGGTTTGGGTCTAGTCGAGTGGGTTTGGGTCTAGCCCAGTGGGTTTGGGTCTAGCCGAGTGGGTTTGGGTCTAGCGGAGTGGGTTTGGGGTTAGCCGAGTGGGTTTGGGTCTAGCCGAGTGGGTTTGGGTCTAGCCGAGTGGGTTTGGGTGTAGCCGAGTGGGCTTGGGTCAAGCCGAGTGGGTTTGGGTCTAGCCGAGTGGGTTTGAGTCTAGCGGAGTGGGTTTGGCTTTAGCCGAGTGGGTTTGGGTCTAGCCGAGTGGGCTTGGGTCAAGCCGAGTGGGTTTGGGTCTAGCCGAGTGGGTTTGAGTCTAGCGGAGTGGGTTTGGGTTTAGCCGAGTGGGTTTGGGTCTAGCCGAGTGGGTTTGGGTCAAGCCGAGTGGGTTTGGGTCTAGCGGAGTGGGTTTGGATCTAGCCGAGTGGGTTTGCGTCTAGCCGAGTGGGTTTGCGTCTAGCCGAGTGGGTTTGGGCCTAGCCGAGTGGGTTTCGGTCCAGCGGAGTGGGTTTGGGTCTAGCCAAGTGGGTTTGGATCTAGCCAAGTGGCCTTGGGTCTAGCCGAGTGGGTTTGGGTCTAGCCGAGTGGGTTTGGGCCTAGCCGAGTGGGTTTGGGTCTAGCGGAGTGGGTTTGGGTCTAGCGGAGTGTGTTTGGGTCTTGCCGAGTGGGTTTGGGTCTAGTCGAGTGGGTTTGGGTCTAGCCGAGTGGGTTTGGGTCTAGCGGAGTGGGTTTGCGTCTACCCGAGTGGGTTTGGGTCTAGCGGAGTAGGGTTGGGTCTAGCCGAGTGGGTTTGGGTCTAGCCGAGTGGGTTTGAGTCTAGCCGAGTGGGTTTGGGTCTAGCCGAGTGGGTTTGGGTGTAGCCGAGTGGGTTTGGGTCTAGCGGAGTGGGTTTGGGTCTAGCCGAGTGGGTTTGGGTCCAGCGGAGTGGGTTTGTGTCTAGCCGAGTGGGTTTGGGTCTAGCCGAGTAGGGTTGGGTCTAGCCGAGTGGAGTTGGGTCTAGCCGAGTGGGTTTGGGTCTAGCCGAGTGGGTTTGGGTCTAGCCGATTGGGTTTGGGTCTAGCCGAGTGGGTTTGCGTCTACCCGAGTGGGTTTGGGTCTAGCGGAGTAGGGTTGGGTCTAGCCGAGTGGGTTTGGGTCTAGCCGAGTGGGTTTGAGTCTAGCCGAGTGGGTTTGGGTCTAGCCGAGTGGGTTTGGGTGTAGCCGAGCGGGCTTGGGTCTAGTGGAGTGGGTTTGGGTCTAGCCGAGTGGGTTTGGGTCCAGCGGAGTGGGTTTGTGTCTAGCCGAGTGGGTTTGGGTCTAGCCGAGTAGGGTTGGGTCTAGCCGAGTGGGGTTGGGTCTAGCCGAGTGGCTTTGGGTCTAGCCGAGTGGGTTTGGGTCTAGCCGATTGGGTTTGGGTCTAGCCGAGTGGGTTTGGGTCTAGCGGAGTGGGTTTGGGTCTAGCGGACTGGGTTTGGGTCTAGCCGAGTGGGTTTGGGTCTAGCCGAGTGGGTTTGGATCTAGCCGAGTGGGTTTGGGTCTAGCCGATTGGGTTTGGGTCTAGCCGAGTGGGTTTGGGCCTAGCCGAGTGGGTTTGGGTGTAGCCGAGTGGGTTTGGGTCTAGCGGAGTGGGTTTGGGTCTAGTCGAGTGGGTTTGGGTCTAGCCCAGTGGGTTTGGGTCTAGCCGAGTGGGTTTGGGTCTCGCGGAGTGGGTTTGGGGTTAGCCGAGTGGGTTTGGGTCTAGCCGAGTGGGTTTGAGTCTAGCCGAGTGGGTTTGGGCCTAGCCGAGTGGGTTTGGGTCTAGCCGAGTGGGCTTGGGTCAAGCCGAGTGGGTTTGGGTCTAGCTGAGTGGGTTTGGGTCTAGCGGAGTGGGTTTGGGTCTAGCGGAGTGGGTTTGGGTCTAGTCGAGTGGGTTTGGGTCTAGCCGAGTGGGTTTGGGTCTAGCGGAGTGGGTTTGGGTCTAGCCGAGTGGGTTTGGGTCTCGCCGAGTGTGTTTGGGTCTAGCCGATTGGGTTTGGGTCCAGCCGAGTGGGTTTGGGTCTAGCGGAGTGGGTTTGGGTCTAGCGGAGTGGGTTTGGGTCTAAAAGAGTGGGATTGGGTCTAGCCGAGTGGGTTTGGGTCTAGCCGAGTGGGTTTGGGTCTAGCGGAGTGGGTTTGGATCTAGCCGAGTGGGTTTGGGTCTAGCCGAGTGGGTTTGGGTCTAGCCGAGTGGGTTTGGGCCTGGCCGAGTGGGTTTGGGTCTAGCTGAGTGGGTTTGGGTCCAGCCAAGTGGGTTTGGGTCTCGCCGAGTGGGGTTGGGTCTAGCCAAGTGGATTTGGCTCTAGCGGAGTGGGTTTGGGTCTAGCCGAGTGGGTTTGGGTTTAGCCGAGTGGGTTTGGGTCTGGCCGAGTGGGTTTGGGTCTAGCCGAGTGGGTTTGGGTCTAGCCGAGTGGGTTTGGGACTAGCCGAGTGGGTTTGGGTCCAGCCGAGTGGGTTTGGGTCTAGCGGAGTGTGTTTGGGTCTTGCCGAGTGGGTTTGGGTCTAGTCGAGTGGGTTTGGGTCTAGCGGAGTGGGTTTGGGCCTAGCCGAGTGGGTTTCGGTCCAGCGGAGTGGGTTTGGGTCTAGCCAAGTGGGTTTGGATCTAGCCAAGTGGCCTTGGGTCTAGCCGAGTGGGTTTGGGTCTAGCCGAGTGGGTTTGGGCCTAGCCGAGTGGGTTTGGGTCTAGCGGAGTGGGTTTGGGTCTAGCGGAGTGTGTTTGGGTCTTGCCGAGTGGGTTTGGGTCTAGTCGAGTGGGTTTGGGTCTAGCCGAGTGGGTTTGGGTCTAGCGGAGTGGGTTTGCGTCTACCCGAGTGGGTTTGGGTCTAGCGGAGTAGGGTTGGGTCTAGCCGAGTGGGTTTGGGTCTAGCCGAGTGGGTTTGAGTCTAGCCGAGTGGGTTTGGGTCTAGCCGAGTGGGTTTGGGTGTAGCCGAGTGGGTTTGGGTCTAGCGGAGTGGGTTTGGGTCTAGCCGAGTGGGTTTGGGTCCAGCGGAGTGGGTTTGTGTCTAGCCGAGTGGGTTTGGGTCTAGCCGAGTAGGGTTGGGTCTAGCCGAGTGGAGTTGGGTCTAGCCGAGTGGGTTTGGGTCTAGCCGAGTGGGTTTGGGTCTAGCCGATTGGGTTTGGGTCTAGCCGAGTGGGTTTGCGTCTACCCGAGTGGGTTTGGGTCTAGCGGAGTAGGGTTGGGTCTAGCCGAGTGGGTTTGGGTCTAGCCGAGTGGGTTTGAGTCTAGCCGAGTGGGTTTGGGTCTAGCCGAGTGGGTTTGGGTGTAGCCGAGCGGGCTTGGGTCTAGTGGAGTGGGTTTGGGTCTAGCCGAGTGGGTTTGGGTCTAGCCGATTGGGTTTGGGTCTAGCCGAGTGGGTTTGGGCCTAGCCGAGTGGGTTTGGGTGTAGCCGAGTGGGTTTGGGTCTAGCGGAGTGGGTTTGGGTCTAGTCGAGTGGGTTTGGGTCTAGCCCAGTGGGTTTGGGTCTAGCCGAGTGGGTTTGGGTCTCGCGGAGTGGGTTTGGGGTTAGCCGAGTGGGTTTGGGTCTAGCCGAGTGGGTTTGAGTCTAGCCGAGTGGGTTTGGGCCTAGCCGAGTGGGTTTGGGTCTAGCCGAGTGGGCTTGGGTCAAGCCGAGTGGGTTTGGGTCTAGCTGAGTGGGTTTGGGTCTAGCGGAGTGGGTTTGGGTCTAGCGGAGTGGGTTTGGGTCTAGTCGAGTGGGTTTGGGTCTAGCCGAGTGGGTTTGGGTCTAGCGGAGTGGGTTTGGGTCTAGCCGAGTGGGTTTGGGTCTCGCCGAGTGTGTTTGGGTCTAGCCGATTGGGTTTGGGTCCAGCCGAGTGGGTTTGGGTCTAGCGGAGTGGGTTTGGGTCTAGCGGAGTGGGTTTGGGTCTAAAAGAGTGGGATTGGGTCTAGCCGAGTGGGTTTGGGTCTAGCCGAGTGGGTTTGGGTCTAGCGGAGTGGGTTTGGATCTAGCCGAGTGGGTTTGGGTCTAGCCGAGTGGGTTTGGGTCTAGCCGAGTGGGTTTGGGCCTGGCCGAGTGGGTTTGGGTCTAGCTGAGTGGGTTTGGGTCCAGCCAAGTGGGTTTGGGTCTCGCCGAGTGGGGTTGGGTCTAGCCAAGTGGATTTGGCTCTAGCGGAGTGGGTTTGGGTCTAGCCGAGTGGGTTTGGGTTTAGCCGAGTGGGTTTGGGTCTGGCCGAGTGGGTTTGGGTCTAGCCGAGTGGGTTTGGGTCTAGCCGAGTGGGTTTGGGACTAGCCGAGTGGGTTTGGGTCCAGCCGAGTGGGTTTGGGTCTAGCCAAGTGGGTTTGGGTCTAGCCAAGTGGCCTTGGGTCTAGCCGAGTGGGTTTGGGTGTAGCCGAGTGGGTTTGGGTCTAGCAGAGTGGGTTTGGGTCTAGCGGAGTGTGTTTGGGTCTTGCCGAGTGGGTTTGGGTCTAGTCGAGTGGGTTTGGGTCTAGCCGAGTGGGTTTGGGTCTAGCGGAGTGGGTTTGCGTCTACCCGAGTGGGTTTGGGTCTAGCGGAGTAGGGTTGGGTCTAGCCGAGTGGGTTTGGGTCTAGCCGAGTGGGTTTGAGTCTAGCCGAGTGGGTTTGGGTCTAGCCGAGTGGGTTTGGGTGTAGCCGAGTGGGTTTGGGTCTAGCGGAGTGGGTTTGGGTCTAGCCGAGTGGGTTTGGGTCCAGCGGAGTGGGTTTGTGTCTAGCCGAGTGGGTTTGGGTCTAGCCGAGTAGGGTTGGGTCTAGCCGAGTGGAGTTGGGTCTAGCCGAGTGGGTTTGGGTCTAGCCGAGTGGGTTTGGGTCTAGCCGATTGGGTTTGGGTCTAGCCGAGTGGGTTTGCGTCTACCCGAGTGGGTTTGGGTCTAGCGGAGTAGGGTTGGGACTAGCCGAGTGGGTTTGGGTCTAGCCGAGTGGGTTTGAGTCTAGCCGAGTGGGTTTGGGTCTAGCCGAGTGGGTTTGGGTGTAGCCGAGCGGGTTTGGGTCTAGTGGAGTGGGTTTGGGTCTAGCCGAGTGGGTTTGGGTCCAGCGGAGTGGGTTTGTGTCTAGCCGAGTGGGTTTGGGTCTAGCCGAGTAGGGTTGGGTCTAGCCGAGTGGGGTTGGGTCTAGCCGAGTGGCTTTGGGTCTAGCCGAGTGGGTTTGGGTCTAGCCGATTGGGTTTGGGTCTAGCCGAGTGGGTTTGGGTCTAGCGGAGTGGGTTTGGGTCTAGCGGAGTGGGTTTGGGTCTAGCCGAGTGGGTTTGGGTCTAGCCGAGTGGGTTTGGATCTAGCCGAGTGGGTTTGGGTCTAGCCGAGTGGGTTTGGGTCTAGCCGAGTGGGTTTGGGCCTAGCCGAGTGGGTTTGGGTGTAGCCGAGTGGGTTTGGGTCTAGCCGAGAGGGTTTGGGTCTAGCCGAGTGAGTTTGGGTCTAGCCGAGTGGGTTTGTGTCTAGCAGAGTGGGTTAGGGTCTAGCCGAGTGGGTTTGGGTCTAGCCGAGTGGGTTTGTGTCTAGCGGAGTGGGTTTGGGTCTAGCGGAGTGGGTTTGGGTCTAGCGGAGTGGGTTTGGGTCTAGTCGAGTGGGTTTGGGTCTAGCCCAGTGGGTTTGGGTCTAGCCGAGTGGGTTTGGGTCTAGCGGAGGGGGTTTGGGGTTAGCCGAGTGGGTTTGGGTCTAGCCGAGTGGGTTTGGGTCTAGCCGAGTGGGTTTGGGTGTAGCCGAGTGGGCTTGGGTCAAGCCGAGTGGGTTTGGGTCTAGCCGAGTGGGTTTGAGTCTAGCGGAGTGGGTTTGGCTTTAGCCGAGTGGGTTTGGGTCTAGCCGAGTGGGCTTGGGTCAAGCCGAGTGGGTTTGGATCTAGCCGAGTGGGTTTGCGTCTAGCCGAGTGGGTTTGCGTCTAGCCGAGTGGGTTTGGGCCTAGCCGAGTGGGTTTGGGTCCAGCGGAGTGGGTTTGGGTCTAGCCAAGTGGGTTTGGATCTAGCCAAGTGGCCTTGGGTCTAGCCGAGTGGGTTTGGGTCTAGCCAAGTGGGTTTGGGCCTAGCCGAGTGGGTTTGGGTCTAGCGGAGTGGGTTTGGGTGTAGCCGAGTGGGTTTGGGTCTAGCGGAGTGGGTTTGGGTCTAGCCGAGTGGGTTTGGGCCCAGCGGAGTGGGTTTGTGTCTAGCCGAGTGTGTTTGGGTCTAGCCGAGTAGGGTTGGGTCTAGCCGAGTGGAGTTGGGTCTAGCCGAGTGGGTTTGGGTCTAGCCGAGTGGGTTTGGGTCTATCCGATTGGGTTTGGGTCTAGCCGAGTGGGTTTGCGTCTACCCGAGTGGGTTTGGGTCTAGCGGAGTAGGGTTGGGTCTAGCCGAGTGGGTTTGGGTCTAGCCGAGTGGGTTTGAGTCTAGCCGAGTGGGTTTGGGTCTAGCCGAGTGGGTTTGGGTGTAGCCGAGCGGGTTTGGGTCTAGTGGAGTGGGTTTGGGTCTAGCCGAGTGGGTTTGGGTCCAGCGGAGTGGGTTTGTGTCTAGCCGAGTGGGTTTGGGTCTAGCCGAGTAGGGTTGGGTCTAGCCGAGTGGGGTTGGGTCTAGCCGAGTGGCTTTGGGTCTAGCCGAGTGGGTTTGGGTCTAGCCGATTGGGTTTGGGTCTAGCCGAGTGGGTTTGGGTCTAGCGGAGTGGGTTTGGGTCTAGCGGACTGGGTTTGGGTCTAGCCGAGTGGGTTTGGGTCTAGCCGAGTGGGTTTGGATCTAGCCGAGTGGGTTTGGGTGTAGCCGAGTGGGTTTGGGTCTAGCGGAGTGGGTTTGGGTCTAGCCGAGTGGGTTTGTGTCCAGCGGAGTGGGTTTGTGTCTAGCCGAGTGGGTTTGGGTCTAGCCGAGTAGGGTTGGGTCTAGCCGAGTGGAGTTGGGTCTAGCCGAGTGGGTTTGGGTCTAGCTGAGTGGGTTTGGGTCTAGCCGATTGGGTTTGGGTCTAGCCGAGTGGGTTTGCGTCTACCCGAGTGGGTTTGGGTCTAGCGGAGTAGGGTTGGGTCTAGCCGAGTGGGTTTGGGTCTAGCCGAGTGGGTTTGAGTCTAGCCGAGTGGGTTTGGGTCTAGCCGAGTGGGTTTGGGTGTAGCCGAGCGGGTTTGGGTCTAGTGGAGTGGGTTTGGGTCTAGCCGAGTGGGTTTGGGTCCAGCGGAGTGGGTTTGTGTCTAGCCGAGTGGGTTTGGGTCTAGCCGAGTAGGGTTGGGTCTAGCTGAGTGGGGTTGGGTCTAGCAGAGTGGCTTTGGGTCTAGCCGAGTGGGATTGGGTCTAGCCGATTGGGTTTGGGTCTAGCCGAGTGGGTTTGGGTCTAGCGGAGTGGGTTTGGGTCTAGCGGACTGGGTTTGGGTCTAGCCGAGTGGGTTTGGGTCTAGCCGAGTGGGTTTGGATCTAGCCGAGTGGGTTTGGGTCTAGCCGAGTGGGTTTGGGTCTAGCCGAGTGGGTTTGGGCCTAGCCGAGTGGGTTTGGGTGTAGCCGAGTGGGTTTGGGTCTAGCCGAGAGGGTTTGGGTCTAGCCGAGTGAGTTTGGGTCTAGCCGAGTGGGTTTGTGTCTAGCAGAGTGGGTTAGGGTCTAGCCGAGTGGGTTTGGGTCTAGCCGAGTGGGTTTGTGTCTAGCGGAGTGGGTTTGGGTCTAGCGGAGTGGGTTTGGGTCTAGCGGAGTGGGTTTGGGTCTAGTCGAGTGGGTTTGGGTCTAGCCCAGTGGGTTTGGGTCTAGCCGAGTGGGTTTGGGTCTAGCGGAGTGGGTTTGGGGTTAGCCGAGTGGGTTTGGGTCTAGCCGAGTGGGTTTGGGTCTAGCCGAGTGGGTTTGGGTGTAGCCGAGTGGGCTTGGGTCAAGCCGAGTGGGTTTGGGTCTAGCCGAGTGGGTTTGAGTCTAGCGGAGTGGGTTTGGCTTTAGCCGAGTGGGTTTGGGTCTAGCCGAGTGGGCTTGGGTCAAGCCGAGTGGGTTTGGGTCTAGCCGAGTGGGTTTGAGTCTAGCGGAGTGGGTTTGGGTTTAGCCGAGTGGGTTTGGGTCTAGCCGAGTGGGTTTGGGTCAAGCCGAGTGGGTTTGGGTCTAGCGGAGTGGGTTTGGATCTAGCCGAGTGGGTTTGCGTCTAGCCGAGTGGGTTTGCGTCTAGCCGAGTGGGTTTGGGCCTAGCCGAGTGGGTTTCGGTCCAGCGGAGTGGGTTTGGGTCTAGCCAAGTGGGTTTGGATCTAGCCAAGTGGCCTTGGGTCTAGCCGAGTGGGTTTGGGTCTAGCCGAGTGGGTTTGGGCCTAGCCGAGTGGGTTTGGGTCTAGCGGAGTGGGTTTGGGTCTAGCGGAGTGTGTTTGGGTCTTGCCGAGTGGGTTTGGGTCTAGTCGAGTGGGTTTGGGTCTAGCCGAGTGGGTTTGGGTCTAGCGGAGTGGGTTTGCGTCTACCCGAGTGGGTTTGGGTCTAGCGGAGTAGGGTTGGGTCTAGCCGAGTGGGTTTGGGTCTAGCCGAGTGGGTTTGAGTCTAGCCGAGTGGGTTTGGGTCTAGCCGAGTGGGTTTGGGTGTAGCCGAGTGGGTTTGGGTCTAGCGGAGTGGGTTTGGGTCTAGCCGAGTGGGTTTGGGTCCAGCGGAGTGGGTTTGTGTCTAGCCGAGTGGGTTTGGGTCTAGCCGAGTAGGGTTGGGTCTAGCCGAGTGGAGTTGGGTCTAGCCGAGTGGGTTTGGGTCTAGCCGAGTGGGTTTGGGTCTAGCCAATTGGGTTTGGGTCTAGCCGAGTGGGTTTGCGTCTACCCGAGTGGGTTTGGGTCTAGCGGAGTAGGGTTGGGTCTAGCCGAGTGGGTTTGGGTCTAGCCGAGTGGGTTTGAGTCTAGCCGAGTGGGTTTGGGTCTAGCCGAGTGGGTTTGGGTGTAGCCGAGCGGGCTTGGGTCTAGTGGAGTGGGTTTGGGTCTAGCCGAGTGGGTTTGGGTCCAGCGGAGTGGGTTTGTGTCTAGCCGAGTGGGTTTGGGTCTAGCCGAGTAGGGTTGGGTCTAGCCGAGTGGGGTTGGGTCTAGCCGAGTGGCTTTGGGTCTAGCCGAGTGGGTTTGGGTCTAGCCGATTGGGTTTGGGTCTAGCGGAGTGGGTTTGGGTCTAGCGGAGTGGGTTTGGGTCTAGCGGACTGGGTTTGGGTCTAGCCGAGTGGGTTTGGGTCTAGCCGAGTGGGTTTGGATCTAGCCGAGTGGGTTTGGGTCTAGCCGATTGGGTTTGGGTCTAGCCGAGTGGGTTTGGGCCTAGCCGAGTGGGTTTGGGTGTAGCCGAGTGGGTTTGGGTCTAGCGGAGTGGGTTTGGGTCTAGTCGAGTGGGTTTGGGTCTAGCCCAGTGGGTTTGGGTCTAGCCGAGTGGGTTTGGGTCTCGCGGAGTGGGTTTGGGGTTAGCCGAGTGGGTTTGGGTCTAGCCGAGTGGGTTTGAGTCTAGCCGAGTGGGTTTGGGCCTAGCCGAGTGGGTTTGGGTCTAGCCGAGTGGGCTTGGGTCAAGCCGAGTGGGTTTGGGTCGAGCTGAGTGGGTTTGGGTCTAGCGGAGTGGGTTTGGGTCTAGCGGAGTGGGTTTGGGTCTAGTCGAGTGGGTTTGGGTCTAGCCGAGTGGGTTTGGGTCTAGCGGAGTGGGTTTGGGTCTAGCCGAGTGGGTTTGGGTCTCGCCGAGTGTGTTTGGGTCTAGCCGATTGGGTTTGGGTCCAGCCGAGTGGGTTTGGGTCTAGCGGAGTGGGTTTGGGTCTAGCGGAGTGGGTTTGGGTCTAAAAGAGTGGGATTGGGTCTAGCCGAGTGGGTTTGGGTCTAGCCGAGTGGGTTTGGGTCTAGCGGAGTGGGTTTGGATCTAACCGAGTGGGTTTGGGTCTAGCCGAGTGGGTTTGGGTCTAGCCGAGTGGGTTTGGGCCTAGCCGAGTGGGTTTGGGTCTAGCTGAGTGGGTTTGGGTCCAGCCAAGTGGGTTTGGGTCTCGCCGAGTGGGGTTGGGTCTAGCCAAGTGGATTTGGCTCTAGCGGAGTGGGTTTGGGTCTAGCCGAGTGGGTTTGGATTTAGCCGAGTGGGTTTGGGTCTGGCCGAGTGGGTTTGGGTCTAGCCGAGTGGGTTTGGGTCTAGCCGAGTGGGTTTGGGACTAGCCGAGTGGGTTTGGGTCCAGCCGAGTGGGTTTGGGTCTAGCCAAGTGGGTTTGGGTCTAGCCAAGTGGCCTTGGGTCTAGCCGAGTGGGTTTGGGTGTAGCCGAGTGGGTTTGGGTCTAGCAGAGTGGGTTTGGGTCTAGCGGAGTGTGTTTGGGTCTTGCCGAGTGGGTTTGGGTCTAGTCGAGTGGGTTTGGGTCTAGCCGAGTGGGTTTGGGTCTAGCGGAGTGGGTTTGCGTCTACCCGAGTGGGTTTGGGTCTAGCGGAGTAGGGTTGGGTCTAGCCGAGTGGGTTTGGGTCTAGCCGAGTGGGTTTGAGTCTAGCCGAGTGGGTTTGGGTCTAGCCGAGTGGGTTTGGGTGTAGCCGAGTGGGTTTGGGTCTAGCGGAATGGGTTTGGGTCTAGCCGAGTGGGTTTGGGTCCAGCGGAGTGGGTTTGTGTCTAGCCGAGTGGGTTTGGGTCTAGCCGAGTAGGGTTGGGTCTAGCCGAGTGGAGTTGGGTCTAGCCGAGTGGGTTTGGGTCTAGCCGAGTGGGTTTGGGTCTAGCCGATTGGGTTTGGGTCTAGCCGAGTGGGTTTGCGTCTACCCGAGTGGGTTTGGGTCTAGCGGAGTAGGGTTGGGACTAGCCGAGTGGGTTTGGGTCTAGCCGAGTGGGTTTGAGTCTAGCCGAGTGGGTTTGGGTCTAGCCGAGTGGGTTTGGGTGTAGCCGAGCGGGTTTGGGTCTAGTGGAGTGGGTTTGGGTCTAGCCGAGTGGGTTTGGGTCCAGCGGAGTGGGTTTGTGTCTAGCCGAGTGGGTTTGGGTCTAGCCGAGTAGGGTTGGGTCTAGCCGAGTGGGGTTGGGTCTAGCCGAGTGGCTTTGGGTCTAGCCGAGTGGGTTTGGGTCTAGCCGATTGGGTTTGGGTCTAGCCGAGTGGGTTTGGGTCTAGCGGAGTGGGTTTGGGTCTAGCGGAGTGGGTTTGGGTCTAGCCGAGTGGGTTTGGGTCTAGCCGAGTGGGTTTGGATCTAGCCGAGTGGGTTTGGGTCTAGCCGAGTGGGTTTGGGTCTAGCCGAGTGGGTTTGGGCCTAGCCGAGTGGGTTTGGGTGTAGCCGAGTGGGTTTGGGTCTAGCCGAGAGGGTTTGGGTCTAGCCGAGTGAGTTTGGGTCTAGCCGAGTGGGTTTGTGTCTAGCAGAGTGGGTTAGGGTCTAGCCGAGTGGGTTTGGGTCTAGCCGAGTGGGTTTGTGTCTAGCGGAGTGGGTTTGGGTCTAGCGGAGTGGGTTTGGATCTAGCGGAGTGGGTTTGGGTCTAGTCGAGTGGGTTTGGGTCTAGCCCAGTGGGTTTTGGTCTAGCCGAGTGGGTTTGGGTCTAGCGGAGTGGGTTTGGGGTTAGCCGAGTGGGTTTGGGTCTAGCCGAGTGGGTTTGGGTCTAGCCGAGTGGGTTTGGGTGTAGCCGAGTGGGCTTGGGTCAAGCCGAGTGGGTTTGGGTCTAGCCGAGTGGGTTTGAGTCTAGCGGAGTGGGTTTGGCTTTAGCCGAGTGGGTTTGGGTCTAGCCGAGTGGGCTTGGGTCAAGCCGAGTGGGTTTGGGTCTAGCCGAGTGGGTTTGAGTCTAGCGGAGTGGGTTTGGGTTTAGCCGAGTGGGTTTGGGTCTAGCCGAGTGGGTTTGGGTCAAGCCGAGTGGGTTTGGGTCTAGCGGAGTGGGTTTGGATCTAGCCGAGTGGGTTTGCGTCTAGCCGAGTGGGTTTGCGTCTAGCCGAGTGGGTTTGGGCCTAGCCGAGTGGGTTTGGGTCCAGCGGAGTGGGTTTGGGTCTAGCCAAGTGGGTTTGGATCTAGCCAAGTGGCCTTGGGTCTAGCCGAGTGGGTTTGGGTCTAGCCAAGTGGGTTTGGGCCTAGCCGAGTGGGTTTGGGTCTAGCGGAGTGGGTTTGGGTGTAGCCGAGTGGGTTTGGGTCTAGCGGAGTGGGTTTGGGTCTAGCCGAGTGGGTTTGGGCCCAGCGGAGTGGGTTTGTGTCTAGCCGAGTGTGTTTGGGTCTAGCCGAGTAGGGTTGGGTCTAGCCGAGTGGAGTTGGGTCTAGCCGAGTGGGTTTGGGTCTAGCCGAGTGGGTTTGGGTCTATCCGATTGGGTTTGGGTCTAGCCGAGTGGGTTTGCGTCTACCCGAGTGGGTTTGGGTCTAGCGGAGTAGGGTTGGGTCTAGCCGAGTGGGTTTGGGTCTAGCCGAGTGGGTTTGAGTCTAGCCGAGTGGGTTTGGGTCTAGCCGAGTGGGTTTGGGTGTAGCCGAGCGGGTTTGGGTCTAGTGGAGTGGGTTTGGGTCTAGCCGAGTGGGTTTGGGTCCAGCGGAGTGGGTTTGTGTCTAGCCGAGTGGGTTTGGGTCTAGCCGAGTAGGGTTGGGTCTAGCCGAGTGGGGTTGGGTCTAGCCGAGTGGCTTTGGGTCTAGCCGAGTGGCATTGGGTCTAGCCGATTGGGTTTGGGTCTAGCCGAGTGGGTTTGGGTCTAGCGGAGTGGGTTTGGGTCTAGCGGACTGGGTTTGGGTCTAGCCGAGTGGGTTTGGGTCTAGCCGAGTGGGTTTGGATCTAGCCGAGTGGGTTTGGGTCTAGCCGAGTGGGTTTGGGTCTAGCCGAGTGGGTTTGGGCCTAGCCGAGTGGGTTTGGGTGTAGCCGAGTGGGTTTGGGTCTAGCGGAGTGGGTTTGGGTCTAGTCGAGTGGGTTTGGGTCTAGCCCAGTGGGTTTGGGTCTAGCCGAGTGGGTTTGGGTCTCGCGGAGTGGGTTTGGGGTTAGCCGAGTGGGTTTGGGTCTAGCCGAGTGGGTTTGAGTCTAGCCGAGTGGGTTTGGGCCTAGCCGAGTGGGTTTGGGTCTAGCCGAGTGGGCTTGGGTCAAGCCGAGTGGGTTTGGGTCTAGCTGAGTGGGTTTGGGTCTAGCGGAGTGGGTTTGGGTCTAGCGGAGTGGGTTTGGGTCTAGTCGAGTGGGTTTGGGTCTAGCCGAGTGGGTTTGGGTCTAGCGGAGTGGGTTTGGGTCTAGCGGAGTGGGTTTGGGTCTGGCCGAGTGGGTTTGGGTCTCGCCGAGTGTGTTTGGGTCTAGCCGATTGGGTTTGGGTCTAGCCGAGTGGGTTTGGGTCTAGCGGAGTGGGTTTGGGTCTAGCGGAGTGGGTTTGGGTCTAAAAGAGTGGGATTGGGTCTAGCCGAGTGGGTTTGGGTCTAGCCGAGTGGGTTTGGGTCTAGCGGAGTGGGTTTGGATCTAGCCGAGTGGGTTTGGGTCTAGCCGAGTGGGTTTGGGTCTAGCCGAGTGGGTTTGGGCCTAGCCGAGTGGGTTTGGGTCTAGCTGAGTGGGTTTGGTTCCAGCCAAGTGGGTTTGGGTCTCGCCGAGTGGGGTTGGGTCTAGCCAAGTGGATTTGGCTCTAGCGAAGTGGGTTTGGGTCTAGCCGAGTGGGTTTGGGTTTAGCCGAGTGGGTTTGGGTCTGGCCGAGTGGGTTTGGGTCTAGCGGAGTGGGTTTGGATCGGGACGATTGGGTTTGGGTCTGGCCGAGTGGGTTTGGGTGTAGCCGAGTGGGTTTGGGTCTAGCCGAGAGGGTTTGGGTCTAGCCGAGTGAGTTTGGGTCTAGCCGAGTGGGTTTGTGTCTAGCAGAGTGGGTTAGGGTCTAGCCGAGTGGGTTTGGGTCTAGCCGAGTGGGTTTGTGTCTAGCCGAGTGGGTTTGGGTCTAGCGGAGTGGGTTTGGGTCTAGCGGAGTGGGTTTGGGTCTAGCCGAGTGGGCTGGGGTCAAGCCGAGTGGGTTTGGGTCTAGCCGAGTGGGTTTGAGTCTAGCGGGATGGGTTTCGGTTTAGCCGAGTGGGTTTGGGTCTAGCCGAGTGGGTTTGGGTCAAGCCCAGTGGGTTTGGGTCTAGCGGAGTGGGTTTGGATCTAGCCGAGTGGGTTTGGGTCTAGCCGAGTGGGTATGCGTCTAGCCGAGTGGGTTTGGGCCTAGCCGAGTGGGTTTGGGTCCAGCCGAGTGGGTTTGGGTCTAGCCAAGTGGGTTTGGATCTAGCTGAGTGGGTTTGGGTGTAGCCGAGTGGGTTTGGGTCTAGCCGAGTGGGTTTGGGTCTAGCCGAGTGGGTTTGGGTCTAGCGGAGTGGGTTTGGGTCTAGCCGAGTGGGTTTGGGTCTAGCCGAGTGGGTTTGGGTTTGCCGAGTGGGTTTGGGTCTAGCGGAGTGGGTTTGTGTCTAGCCGAGTGGGTTTGGGTCTAGCGGAGTGGGGTTGGGACTAGCCAAGTTGGTTTGGGTCCAGCCGAGTGGGTTTGGGTCTAGCTGAGTGGGTTTGGGTCTAGCGGAGTGGGTTTGGGCCTAGCGGAGTGGGTTTGGGTCTAGTCGAGTGGGTTTGGGTCTAGCCGAGTGGTTTTGGGTCTAGCCGAGTCGGTTTGGGTCTAGCGGAGTGGGTTTGGGTCTAGCCGAGTGGGTTTGGGTCTCGCCGAGTGGGTTTGGGTCTGGCCGAGTGGGTTTGGGCCTAGCCGATTGGGTTTGGTACCAGCCGAGTGGGCTTGGGTCTAGCCGAGTGGGTTTGGGTCTAGCCGAGTGGGATTGGGTCTAGCGGAGTGGGTTTGGGACTAGCCGAGTGGGTTTGGGACTATCGGAGTGGGTTTGGATCTAGCCGAGTGGGTTTGGGTCTAGCCGAGTGGGTTTGGGTCTAGCCGAGTGGGTTTGGGCCTAGCCGAGTGGGTTTGGGTCTAGCCGAGTGGGTTTGGGTCTAGTCGAGTGGGGTTGGGTCTAGCCGAGTGGGTTTGGGTCTAGCCGAGTGGGTTTGGGTCTAGCGGAGTGGGTTTGGGTCTACCGGAGTGGGTTTGGGTCTAGCCGAGTGGGTTTGTGTCTAGCAGAGTGGGTTAGGGTCTAGCCGAGGGGGTTTGGGTCTAGCCGAGTGGGTTTGTGTCTAGCCGAGTGGGTTTGGGTCTAGCGGAGTGGGTTTGGGTCTAGCGGAGTGGGTTTGGGTCAAGTCGAGTGGGTTTGGGTCTAGTCCAGTGGGTTTGGGTCTAGCCGAGTGGGTTTGGGTCTAGCGGAGTGGGTTTGGGGTTAGCCGAGTGGGTTTGGGTCTAGCGGAGTGGGTTTTGGTCTAGTCGAGTGGGTTTGGGTCTAGCCGAGTGGGTTTGGGTCTAGCCGAGTGGGTTTGGGTCTAGCGGAGTGGGTTTGGGTCTAGCCGAGTGGGTTTGGGTCTCGCCGAGTGGGTTTGGGTCTGGCCGAGTGGGTTTGGGCCTAGCCGATTGGGTTTGGTACTAGCCGAGTGGGCTTGGGTCTAGCCGAGTGGGTTTGGGTCTAGCCGAGTGGGATTGGGTCTAGCGGAGTGGGTTTGGGACTAGCCGAGTGGGTTTGGGACTAATGGAGTGCGTTTGGATCTAGCCGAGTGGGTTTGGGTCTAGCCGAGTGGGTTTGGGTCTAGCCGAGTGGGTTTGGGCCTAGCCGAGTGGGTTTGGGTCTAGCCGAGTGGGTTTGGGTCTAGGCGAGTGGGGTTGGGTCTAGCCGAGTGGGTTTGGGTCTAGCCGAGTGGGTTTGGGTCTAGCGGAGTGGGTTTGGGTCTAGCGGAGTGGGTTTGGGTCTTGCCGAGTGGGTTTGTGTCTAGCAGAGTGGGTTAGGGTCTAGCCGAGTGGGTTTGGGTCTAGCCGAGTGGGTTTGTGTCTAGCCGAGTGGGTTTGGGTCTAGCGGAGTGGGTTTGGGTCTAGCGGAGTGGGTTTGGGTCTAGGCGAGTCGGTTTGGGTCTAGCCGAGTTGGTTTGGGTCTAGCCGAGTGGGTTTGGGTCTAGCGGAGTGGGTTTGGGGTTAGCCGAGTGGGTTTGGGTCTAGCCGAGTGGGTTTGGGTCTAGCCGAGTGGGTTTGGGTCTAGCCGATTGGGTTTGGGTCTAGCCGAGTGGGTTTGGGTCTAGCGGAGTGGGTTTGGGTCTAGCGGACTGAGTTTGGGTCTAAAAGACTGGGTTTGGGTCTAGCCGAGTGGGTTTGGGTCTAGCCGAGTGGGTTTGGATCTCGCCGAGTGGGTTTGGGTCTAGCCGAGTGGGTTTGGGTCTAGCCGAGTGGGTTTGGGCCTAGCTGAGTGGGTTTGGGTGTAGCCGAGTGGGTTTGGGTCTAGCCGAGTGGGTTTGGGTCTAGCCGAGTGGGTTTGTGTCTAGCCGAGTGGGTTTGGGTCTAGCGGAGTGGGTTTGGTTCTAGCGGAGTGGGTTTGGGTCTAGTCGAGTGGGTTTGGGTCTAGCCCAGTGGGTTTGGGTCTAGCCGAGTGGGTTTGGGTCTAGCGGAGTGGGTTTGGGGTTAGCCGAGTGGGTTTGGGTCTAGCCGAGTGGGTTTGGGCTAGCCGAGTGGGTTTGGGCCTAGCCGAGTGGGTTTGAGTCTAGCCGAGTGGGCTTGGGTCAAGCCGAGTGGGTTTGGGTCTAGCTGAGTGGGTTTGGGTCTAGCGGAGTGGGTTTGGGTCTAGCGGAGTGGGTTTGGGTCTAGCGGAGTGGGTTTGGGTCTAGCGGAGTGGGTTTGGGTCTAGTCGAGTGGGTTTGGGTCTAGCCCAGTGGGTTTGTGTCTAGCCGAGTGGGTTTGGGTCTAGCCGAGTGGGTTTGGGTCTACCCGAGAGGGTTTGGGTCTAGCCGAGTGGGTTTGGGCCTAGCCGAGTGGGTTTGGGTCTCGCCGAGTGGGGTTGGGTCTAGCCAAGTGGATTTGGCTCTAGCGGAGTGGGTTTGGGTCTAGCCAAGTGGGTTTGGGTTTAGCCGAGTGGGTTTGGGTCTGGCCGAGTGGGTTTGGGTCTAGCGGATTGGGTTTGGATCGAGACGATTGGGTTTGGGTCCAGCCCAGTGGGTTTGGGTCTAGCGGAGTGGGTTTGGATCTAGCCGAGTGGGTTTGGGTCTAGCCGAGTGGGTTTGGGTCTAGCCGAGTGGGTTTGGGCCTAGCCGAGTGGGTTTGGGTCCAGCCGAGTGGGTTTGGGTCTAGCCAAGTGGGTTTGGATCTAGCTGAGTGGGTTTGGGTGTAGCCGAGTGGGTTTGGGTCTAGCCGAGTGGGTTTGGGTCTAGCCGAGTGGGTTTGGGTCTAGCGGAGTGGGTTTGGGTCTAGCCGAGTGGGTTTGGGTCTAGCCGAGTGGGTTTGGGTTTGCCGAGTGGGTTTGGGTCTAGCGGAGTGGGTTTGTGTCTAGCCGAGTGGGTTTGGGTCTAGCGGAGTGGGGTTGGGACTAGCCAAGTTGGTTTGGGTCCAGCCGAGTGGGTTTGGGTCTAGCTGAGTGGGTTTGGGTCTAGCGGAGTGGGTTTGGGCCTAGCGGAGTGGGTTTGGGTCTAGTCGAGTGGGTTTGGGTCTAGCCGAGTGGGTTTGGGTCTAGCCGAGTGGGTTTGGGTCTAGCGGAGTGGGTTTGGGTCTAGCCGAGTGGGTTTGGGTCTCGCCGAGTGGGTTTGGGTCTGGCCGAGTGGGTTTGGGCCTAGCCGATTGGGTTTGGTACCAGCCGAGTGGGCTTGGGTCTAGCCGAGTGGGTTTGGGTCTAGCCGAGTGGGATTGGGTCTAGCGGAGTGGGTTTGGGACTAGCCGAGTGGGTTTGGGACTATCGGAGTGGGTTTCGGTTTTGCCGAGTGGGTTTGGGTCTAGCCGAGTGGGTTTGGGTCAAGCCGAGTGGGTTTGGATCTAGCGGAGTGGGTTTGGATCTAGCCGAGTAGGTTTGGGTCTAGCCGAGAGGGTTTGGGTCTAGCCGAGTGGGTTTGGGCCTAGCCGAGTGGGTTTGTGTCCAGCCGAGTGGGTTTGGGTCTAGCCAAGTGGGTTTGGATCCAGCCGAGTGGGTTTGGGTGTAGCCGAGTGGGTTTGGGTCTAGCCGAGTGGGTTTGGGTCTAGCCGAGTGGGTTTGGGTCTAGCGGAGTGGGTTTGGGTCCGGCCGAGTGGGTTTGGGTCTAGCCGAGTGGGTTTGGGTTTGCCGAGTGGGTTTGGGTCTAGCGGAGTGGGTTTGTGTCTAGCCGAGCGGGTTTGGGTCTAGCGGAGTGGGATTGGGACTAGCCGAGTTGGTTTGGGTCCAGCCGAGTGGGTTTGGGTCTAGCTGAGTGGGTTTGGGTCTAGCGGAGTGGGTTTGGGTCTAGCGGAGTGGGTTTGGGTCTAGTCGAGTGGGTTTGGGTCTAGCCGAGTGGGTTTGGGTCTAGCCGAGTGGGTTTGGGTCTAGCGGAGTGGGTTTGGGTCTAGCCGAGTGGGTTTGGGTCTCGCCGAGTGGGTTTGGGTCTGGCCGAGTGGGTTTGGGCCTAGCCGATTGGGTTTGGTACTAGCCGAGTGGGCTTGGGTCTAGCCGAGTGGGTTTGGGTCTAGCCGAGTGGGATTGGGTCTAGCGGAGTGGGTTTGGGACTAGCCGAGTGGGTTTGGGACAATCGGAGTGGGTTTGGATCTAGCCGAGTGGGTTTGGGTCTAGCCGAGTGGGTTTGGGTCTAGCCGAGTGGGTTTGGGCCTAGCCGAGTGGGTTTGGGTCTAGCCGAGTGGGTTTGGGTCTAGTCGAGTGGGGTTGGGCCTAGCCGAGTGGGTTTGGGTCCAGCCGAGTGGGCTTGGGTCAAGCCGAGTGGGTTTGGGTCTAGCTGAGTGGGTTTGGGTCTAGCGGAGTGGGTTTGGGTCTAGCGGAGTGGGTTTGGGTCTAGCGGAGTGGGTTTGGGTCTAGCGGAGTGGGTTTGGGTCTAGTCGAGTGGGTTTGGGTCTAGCCCAGTGGGTTTGGGTCTAGCCGAGTGGGTTTGGGTCTACCCGAGTGGGTTTGGGTCTAGCCGAGTGGGTTTGGGCCTAGCCGAGTGGGTTTGGGTCTAGCCGAGTGGGTTTGGGTCCAGCCAAGTGGGTTTGCGTCTCGCCGAGTGGGGTTGGGTCTAGCCAAGTGGATTTGGCTCTAGCGGAGTGGGTTTGGGTCTAGCCAAGTGGGTTTGGGTTTAGCCGAGTGGGTTTGGGTCTGGCCGAGTGGGTTTGGGTCTAGCGGAGTGGGTTTGGATCGAGACGAGTGGGTTTGGGTCTAGCCGAGTGGGTTTGGGTGTAGCCGAGTGGGTTTGGGTCTAGCCGAGAGGGTTTGGGTCTAGCCGAGTGAGTTTGGGTCTAGCCGAGTGGGTTTGTGTCTAGCAGAGTGGGTTAGGGTCTAGCCGAGAGGGTTTGGGTCTAGCCGAGTAGGTTTGTGTCTAGCCGAGTGGGTTTGGGTCTAGCGGAGTGGGTTTGGGTCTAGCGGAGTGGGTTTGGGTCTAGCCGAGTGGGTTTGAGTCTAGCGGGATGGGTTTCGGTTTAGCCGATTGGGTTTGGGTCTAGCCGAGTGGGTTTGGGTCAAGCCGAGTGGGTTTGCGTCTAGCGGAGTGGGTTTGGATCTAGCCGAGTAGGTTTGGGTCTAGCCGAGTGGGTTTGGGTCTAGCCGAGTGGGTTTGGGCCAAGCCGAGTGGGTTTGGGTCCAGCCGAGTGGGTTTGGGTCTAGCCAAGTGGGTTTGGATCCAGCCGAGTGGGTTTGGGTGTAGCCGAGTGGGTTTGGGTCTAGCCGAGTGGGTTTGGGTCTAGCCGAGTGGGTTTGGGTCTAGCGGAGTGGGTTTGGGTCCGGCCGAGTGGGTTTGGGTCTAGCCGAGTGGGTTTCGGTTTGCCGAGTGGGTTTGGGTCTAGCCGAGTGGGTTTGGGTCAAGCCGAGTGGGTTTGGGTCTAGCGGAGTGGGTTTGGATCTAGCCGAGTGGGTTTGGGTCTAGCCGAGTGAGTTTGGGTCTAGCCGAGTGGGTTTGGGCCTAGCCGAGTGGGTTTGGGTCCAGCCGAGTGGGTTTGGGTCTAGCCAAGTGGGTTTGGATCTAGCCGAGTGGGTTTGGGTGTAGCCGAGTGGGTTTGGGTCTAGCCGAGTGGGTTTGGGTCTAGCCGAGTGGGTTTGGGTCTAGCGGAGTGGGTTTGGGTCCGGCCGAGTGGGTTTGGGTCTAGCCGAGTGGGTTTGGGTTTGCCGAGTGGGTTTGGGTCTAGCGGAGTGGGTTTGTGTCTAGCCGAGTGGGTTTGGGTCTAGCGGAGTGGGGTTGGGACTAGCCGATTTGGTTTGGGTCCAGCCGAGTGGGTTTGGGTCTAGCTGAGTGGGTTAGGGTCTAGCGGAGTGGGTTTGGGTCTAGCGGAGTGGGTTTGGGTCGAGCCGAGTGGGTTTGGGTCTCGCCGAGTGTGCTTGGGTCTAGCCGATTGGGTTTGGGTCTAGCCGAGTGGGTTTGGGTCTAGCGGAGTGGGTTTGGGTCTAGCGGAGTGTGTTTGGGTCTAGCGGAGTGGGTTTCGATCTAGCCGAGTGGGTTTGGGTCTAGCCGTGTGGGTTTGGGTCTAGCCGAGTGGGTTTGGGCCTAGCCGAGTGGGTTTGGGTCTAGCCGAGTGGGTTTGGGTCCAGCCAAGTGGGTTTGGGTCTCGCCGAGTGGGGTTGGGTCTAGCCAAGTGGATTTGGCTCTAGCGGAGTGGGTTTGGGTCTAGCCGAGTGGGTTTGGGTCTAGCCGAGTGGGTTTGGGTCTACCCGAGTGGGTTTGGGTCTAGCCGAGTGGGTTTGGGCCTAGCCGAGTGGGTTTGGGTCCAGCCGAGTGGGTTTGGGTCCAGCCAAGTGGGTTTGGGTCTCGCCGAGTGAGGTTGGGTCTAGCCAAGTGGATTTGGCTCTAGCGGAGTGGGTTTGGGTCTAGCCAAGTGGGTTTGGGTTTAGCCGAGTGGGTTTGGGTCTGGCCGAATGGGTTTGGGTCTAGTGGAGTGGGTTTGGATCGAGACGAGTGGGTTTGGGTCTAGCCGAGTGGGTTTGGGTGTAGCCGATTGGGTTTGGGTCTAGCCGAGAGGGTTTGGGTCTAGCCGAGTGAGTTTGGGTCTAGCCGAGTGGGTTTGTGTCTAGCAGAGTGGGTTAGGGTCAAGCCGAGTGGGTTTGGGTCTAGCGGAGTGGGTTTGGATCTAGCCGAGTGGGTTTGGGTCTAGCCGAGTGGGTTTGGGTCTAGCCGAGTGGGTTTGGGCCTAGCCGAGTGGGTTTGGGTCCAGCCGAGTGGGTTTGGGTCTAGCCAAGTGGGTTTGGATCTAGCCGAGTGGGTTTGGGTGTAGCCGAGTGGGTTTGGGTCTAGCCGAGTGGGTTTGAGTCTAGCGGGATGGGTTTCGGTTTAGCCGAGTGGGTTTGGGTCTAGCCGAGTGGGTTTGGGTCAAGCCGAGTGGGTTTGCGTCTAGCGGAGTGGGTTTGGATCTAGCCGAGTAGGTGTGGGTCTAGCCGAGTGGGTTTGGGTCTAGCCGAGTGGGTTTGGGCCAAGCCGAGTGGGTTTGGGTCCAGCCGAGTGGGTTTGGGTCTAGCCAAGTGGGTTTGGATCCAGCCGAGTGGGTTTGGGTGTAGCCGAGTGGGTTTGGGTCTAGCCGAGTGGGTTTGGGTCTAGCCGAGTGGGTTTGGGTCTAGCGGAGTGGGTTTGGGTCCGG
Source organism: Raja brachyura (assembly GCA_963514005.1). The sequence goes on along the minus strand of OY740819.1, from coordinate 5,442,205 downwards.
CCGAGTGGGTTTGGGTCTAGCCGAGTGGGTTTCGGTTTGCCGAGTGGGTTTGGGTCTAGCCGAGTGGGTTTGGGTCAAGCCGAGTGGGTTTGGGTCTAGCGGAGTGGGTTTGGATCTAGCCGAGTGGGTTTGGGTCTAGCCGAGTGAGTTTGGGTCTAGCCGAGTGGGTTTGGGCCTAGCCGAGTGGGTTTGGGTCCAGCCGAGTGGGTTTGGGTCTAGCCAAGTGGGTTTGGATCTAGCCGAGTGGGTTTGGGTGTAGCCGAGTGGGTTTGGGTCTAGCCGAGTGGGTTTGGGTCTAGCCGAGTGGGTTTGGGTCTAGCGGAGTGGGTTTGGGTCCGGCCGAGTGGGTTTGGGTCTAGCCGAGTGGGTTTGGGTTTGCCGAGTGGGTTTGGGTCTAGCGGAGTGGGTTTGTGTCTAGCCGAGTGGGTTTGGGTCTAGCGGAGTGGGGTTGGGACTAGCCGATTTGGTTTGGGTCCAGCCGAGTGGGTTTGGGTCTAGCTGAGTGGGTTAGGGTCTAGCGGAGTGGGTTTGGGTCTAGCGGAGTGGGTTTGTGTCTAGCCCAGTGGGTTTGGGTCTAGCCGAGTGGGTTTGGGTCTAGCGGAGTGGGTTTGGGGTTAGCCGAGTGGGTTTGGGTTTAGCCGAGTGGGTTTGGGTCTAGCCGAGTGGGTTTGGGCCTAGCCGAGTGGGTTTGGGTCTAGCCGAGTGGGCTTGGGTCAAGCCGAGTGGGTTTGGGTCTAGCTGAGTGGGTTTGGGTCTTGCGGAGTGGGTTTGGGTCTAGCGGAGTGGGTTTGGGTCTAGTCGAGTGGGTTTGGGTCTAGCCGAGTGGGTTTGGGTCTAGCGGAGTGGGTTTGGGTCGAGCCGAGTGGGTTTGGGTCTCGCCGAGTGTGCTTGGGTCTAGCCGATTGGGTTTGGGTCTAGCCGAGTGGGTTTGGGTCTAGCGGAGTGGGTTTGGGTCTAGCGGAGTGGGTTTCGATCTAGCCGAGTGGGTTTGGGTCTAGCCGTGTGGGTTTGGGTCTAGCCGAGTGGGTTTGGGCCTAGCCGAGTGGGTTTGGGTCTAGCCGAGTGGGTTTGGGTCCAGCCAAGTGGATTTGGCTCTAGCGGAGTGGGTTTGGGTCTAGCCGAGTGGGTTTGGGTCTAGCCGAGTGGGTTTGGGTCTACCCGAGTGGGTTTGGGTCTAGCCGAGTGGGTTTGGGCCTAGCCGAGTGGGTTTGGGTCCAGCCGAGTGGGTTTGGGTCCAGCCAAGTGGGTTTGGGTCTCGCCGAGTGGGGTTGGGTCTAGCCAAGTGGATTTGGCTCTAGCGGAGTGGGTTTGGGTCTAGCCAAGTGGGTTTGGGTTTAGCCGAGTGGGTTTGGGTCTGGCCGAGTGGGTTTGGGTCTAGCGGAGTGGGTTTGGATCGAGACGAGTGGGTTTGGGTCTAGCCGAGTGGGTTTGGGTGTAGCCGATTGGGTTTGGGTCTAGCCGAGAGGGTTTGGGTCTAGCCGAGTGAGTTTGGGTCTAGCCGAGTGGGTTTGTGTCTAGCAGAGTGGGTTAGGGTCTAGCCGAGTGGGTTTGGGTCTAGCCGAGTGGGTTTGTGTCTAGCCGAGTGGGTTTGGGTCTAGCGGAGTGGGTTTGGGTCTAGCGGAGTGGGTTTGGGTCTAGTCGAGTGGGTTTGAGTCTAGCGGGATGGGTTTTGGTTTAGCCGAGTGGGTTTGGGTCTAGCCGAGTGGGTTTGGGTCAAGCCGAGTGGGTTTGGGTCTAGCGGAGTGGGTTTGGATCTAGCCGAGTGGGTTTGGGTCTAGCCGAGTGGGTTTGGGTCTAGCCGAGTGGGTTTGGGCCTAGCCGAGTGGGTTTGGGTCCAGCCGAGTGGGTTTGGGTCTAGCCAAGTGGGTTTGGATCTAGCCGAGTGGGTTTGGGTGTAGCCGAGTGGGTTTGGGTCTAGCCGAGTGGGTTTGGGTCTAGCCGAGTGGGTTTGGGTCTAACGGAGTGGGTTTGGGTCCGGCCGAGTGGGTTTGAGTCTAGCCGAGTGGGTTTGGGTTTGCCGAGTGGGTTTGGGTCTAGCGGAGTGGGTTTGTGTCTAGCCGAGTGGGTTTGGGTCTAGCGGAGTGGGGTTGGGACTAGCCGAGTTGGTTTTGGTCCAGCCGAGTGGGTTTGGGTCTTGCTGAGTGGGTTTGGGTCTAGCGGAGTGGGTTTGGGTCAAGCGGAGTGGCTTTGGGTCTAGTCGAGTGGGTTTGGGTCTAGCCGAGTGGGTTTGGGTCTAGCGGAGTGGGTTTGGGTCTAGCGGAGTGGGTTTGGGTCTAGCCGAGTGGGTTTGGGTCTCGCCGAGTGGGTTTGGGTCTGGCCGAGTGGGTTTGGGCCTAGCCGATTGGGTTTGGTACTAGCCGAGTGGGCTTGGGTCTAGCCGAGTGGGTTTGGGTCTAGCCGAGTGGGATTGGGTCTAGCGGAGTGGGTTTGGGACTAGCCGAAGGGTTTGGGACTATCGGAGTGGGTTTGGATCTAGCCGAGTGGGTTTGGGTCTAGCCGAGTGGGTTTTGGTCTAGCCGAGTGGGTTTGGGCCTAGCCGAGTGGGTTTGGGTCTAGCCGAGTGGGTTTGGGTCTAGTCGAGTGGGGTTGGGTCTAGCCGAGTGGGTTTGGGTCTAGCCGAGTGGGTTTGGGTCTAGCGGAGTGGGTTTGGGTCTACCTGAGTGGGTTTGGGTCTAGCCGAGTGGGTTTGTGTCTAGCAGAGTGGGTTAGGGTCTAGCCGAGTGGGTTTGGGTCTAGCCGAGTGGGTTTGTGTCTAGCCGAGTGGGTTTGGGTCTAGCGGAGTGGGTTTGGGGTTAGCCGAGTGGGTTTGGGTCTAGCGGAGTGGGTTTGGGTCTAGTCGAGTGGGTTTGGGTCTAGCCGAGTGGGTTTGGGTCTAGCCGAGTGGGTTTGGGTCTAGCGGAGTGGGTTTGGGTCTGGCCGAGTGGGTTTGGGCCTAGCCGATTGGGTTTGGTACTAGCCGAGTGGGCTTGGGTCTAGCCGAGTGGGTTTGGGTCTAGCCGAGTGGGATTGGGTCTAGCGGAGTGGGTTTGGGACTAGCCGAGTGGGTTTGGGACTATCGGAGTGGGTTTGGATCTAGCCGAGTGGGTTTGGGTCTAGCCGTGTGGTTTGGGTCTAGCCGAGTGGGTTTGGGCCTAGCCGAGTGGGTTTGGGTCTAGCCGAGTGGGTTTGGGTCTAGCCGAGTGGGTTTGGGTCTAGTCGAGTGGGGTTGGGTCTAGCCGAGTGGGTTTGGGTCTAGCCGAGTGGGTTTGGGTCGAGCGGAGTGGGTTTGGGTCTTGCTGAGTGGGTTTGGGTCTAGCCGAGTGGGTTTGTGTCTAGCAGAGTGGGTTAGGGTCTAGCCGAGTGGGTTTGGGTCTAGCCGAGTGGGTTTGTGTCTAGCCGAGTGGGTTTTTTGGTCTAGCGGAGTGGGTTTGGGTCTAGCGGAGTGGGTTTGGTTCTAGTCGAGTGAGTTTTGGTCTAGCCCAGTGGGTTTGAGTCTAGCCGAGTGGGTTTGGGTCTAGCGGAGTGGGATTGGGGTTAGCCGAGTGGGTTTGTGTCTAGCGGAGTGGGTTTGGGTCTAGTCGAGTGGGTTTGGGTCTAGCCGAGTGGGTTTGGGTCTAGCCGAGTGGGTTTGGGTCTAGCGGAGTGGGTTTGGGTCTAGCCGAGTGGGTTTGGGTCTCGCCGAGTGGGTTTGGGTCTGGCCGAGTGGGTTTGGTACTAGCCGATTGGGTTTGGTACCAGCCGAGTGGGCTTGGGTCTAGCCGAGTGGGTTTGGGTCTAGCCGAGTGGGATTGGGTCTAGCGGAGTGGGTTTGGGACTAGCCGAGTGGGTTTGGGACTATCGGAGTGGGTTTGGGTCTAGACGAGTGGGGTTGGGTCTAGCCGAGTGGGTTTGGGTCTAGCGGAGTGGGTTTGGGTCTAGCGGAGTGGGTTTGGGTATAGCGGAGTGGGTTTGGGTCTAGCCGAGTGGGTTTGTGTCTAGCAGAGTGGGTCAGGGTCTAGCCGAGTGGGTTTGGGTCTAGCCGAGTGGGTTTGTGTCTAGCCGAGTGGGTTTGGGTCTAGCGGAGTTGGTTTGGGTCTAGCGGAGTGGGTTTGGGTCTAGTCGAGTGGGTTTGGGTCTAGCCGAGTGGGTTTGGGTCCAGCGGAGTGGGTTTGGGTCTAGCGGAGTGGGTTTGGGGTTAGCCGAGTGGGTTTGGGTCTAGCCGAGTGGGTTTGGGTCTAGCCGAGTGGGTTTGGGTCTAGCCGATTGGGTTTGGGTCTAGCCGAGTGGGTTTGGGTCTAGCGGAGTGGGTTTGGGTCTAGCGGACTGGGTTTGGGTCTAAAAGACTGGGTTTGGGTCTAGCCGAGTGGGTTTGGGTCTAGCCGAGTGGGTTTGGATCTAGCCGAGTGGGTTTGGGTCTAGCCGAGTGGGTTTGGGTCTAGCCGAGAGGGTTTGGGCCTAGCCGAGTGGGTTTGGGTATAGCCGAGTGGGTTTGGGTCTAGCCGAGAGGGTTTGGGTCCAGCCGAGTGAGTTTGGGTCTAGCCGAGTGGGTTTGTGTCTAGCAGAGTGGGTTAGGGTCTAGCCGAGTGGGTTTGGGTCTAGCCGAGTGTGTTTGTGTCTAGCCGAGTGGGTTTGGGTCTAGCGGAGTGGGTTTGGTTCTAGCGGAGTGGGTTTGGGTCTAGTCGAGTGGGTTTCGGTCTAGCCCAGTGGGTTTGGGTCTAGCCGAGTGGGTTTGGGTCTGGCGGAGTGGGTTTGGGGTTAGCCGAGTGGGTTTGGGTCTAGCGGAGTGGGTTTGGGTCTAGCGGAGTGGGTGTAGGGTTAGCCGAGTGGGTTTGGGTCTAGCCGAGTGGGTTTGGGTCTAGCCGAGTGGGTTTGGGTCTAGCCGATTGGGTTTGGGTCTAGCCGAGTGGGTTTGGGTCTAGCGGAGTGGGTTTGGGTCTAGCGGACTGGGTTTGGGTCTAAAAGACTGGGTTTGGGTCTAGCCGAGTGGGTTTGGGTCTAGCCGAGTGGGTTTGGATCTAGCCGAGTGGGTTTGGGTCTAGCCGAGTGGGTTTGGGTCTAGCCGAGTGGGTTTGGGTATAGCCGAGTGGGTTTGGGTCTAGCCGAGAGGGTTTGGGTCCAGCCGAGTGAGTTTGGGTCTAGCCGAGTGGGTTTGTGTCTAGCAGATTGGGTTAGGGTCTAGCCGAGTGGGTTTGGGTCTAGCCGAGTGTGTTTGTGTCTAGCCGAGTGGGTTTGGGTCTAGCGGAGTTGGTTTGGGTCTAGCGGAGTGGGTTTGGGTCTAGTCGAGTGGGTTTGGGTCTAGCCGAGTGGGTTTGGGTCCAGCGGAGTGGGTTTGGGTCTAGCGGAGTGGGTTTGGGGTTAGCCGAGTGGGTTTGGGTCGAGCCGAGTGGGTTTGGGTCTAGCCGAGTGGGTTTGGGTCTAGCCGATTGGGTTTGGGTCTAGCCGAGTGGGTTTGGGTCTAGCGGAGTGGGTTTGGGTCTAGCGGACTGGGTTTGGGTCTAAAAGACTGGGTTTGGGTCTAGCCGAGTGGGTTTGGGTCTAGCCAAGAGGGTTTGGGTCCAGCCGAGTGAGTTTGGGTCTAGCCGAGTGGGTTTGTGTCTAGCAGAGTGGGTTAGGGTCTAGCCGAGTGGGTATGGGTCTAGCCGAGTGTGTTTGTGTCTAGCCGAGTGGGTTTGGGTCTAGCGGAGTGGGTTTGGTTCTAGCGGAGTGGGTTTGGGTCTAGTCGAGTGGGTTTGGGTCTAGCCCAGTGGGTTTGGGTCTAGCCGAGTGGGTTTGGGTCTGGCGGAGTGGGTTTGGGGTTAGCCGAGTGGGTTTGGGTCTAGCGGAGTGGGTTTGGGTCTAGCGGAGTGGGTTTAGGGTTAGCCGAGTGGGTTTGGGTCTAGCCGAGTGGGTTTGTGTCTAGCCGAGTGGGTTTGGGTCTAGCCGATTGGGTTTGGGTCTAGCCGAGTGGGTTTGGGTCTAGCGGAGTGGGTTTGGGTCTAGCGGACTGGGTTTGGGTCTAAAAGACTGGGTTTGGGTCTAGCCGAGTGGGTTTGGGTCTAGCCGAGTGGGTTTGGATCTAGCCGAGTGGGTTTGGGTCTAGCCGAGTGGGTTTGGGTCTAGCCGAGTGGGTTTAGGCCTAGCCGAGTGGGTTTGGGTATAGCCGAGTGGGTTTGGGTCTAGCCGAGAGGGTTTGGGTCCAGCCGAGTGAGTTTGGGTCTAGCCGAGTGGGTTTGTGTCTAGCAGATTGGGTTAGGGTCTAGCCGAGTGGGTTTGGGTCTAGCCGAGTGTGTTTGTGTCTAGCCGAGTGGGTTTGGGTCTAGCGGAGTGGGTTTGGTTCTAGCGGAGTGGGTTTGGGTCTAGTCGAGTGGGTTTGGGTCTAGCCCAGTGGGTTTGGGTCTAGCCCAGTGGGTTTGGGTCTAGCCGAGTGGGTTTGGGTCTGGCGGAGTGGGTTTGGGGTTAGCCGAGTGGGTTTGGGTCTAGCGGAGTGGGTTTGGGTCTAGCGGAGTGGGTTTGGGGTTAGCCGAGTGGGTTTGGGTCTAGCCGAGTGGGTTTGGGTCTAGCCGAGTGGGTTTGGGTCTAGCCGATTGGGTTTGGGTCTAGCCGAGTGGGTTTGGGTCTAGCGGAGTGGGTTTGGGTCTAGCGGACTGGGTTTGGGTCTAAAAGACTGGGTTTGGGTCTAGCCGAGTGGGTTTGGGTCTAGCCGAGTGGGTTTGGATCTAGCCGAGTGGGTTTGGGTCTAGCCGAGGGGGTTTGGGTCTAGCCGAGTGGGTTTAGGCCTAGCCGAGTGGGTTTGGGTATAGCCGAGTGGGTTTGGGTCTAGCCGAGAGGGTTTGGGTCCAGCCGAGTGAGTTTGGGTCTCGCCGAGTGGGTTTGTGTCTAGCAGAGTGGGTTAGGGTCTAGCCGAGTGGGTTTGGGTCTAGCCGAGTGTGTTTGTGTCTAGCCGAGTGGGTTTGGGTCTAGCGGAGTGGGTTTGGTTCTAGCGGAGTGGGTTTGGGTCTAGTCGAGTGGGTTTGGGTCTAGCCCAGTGGGTTTGGGTCGAGCCGAGTGGGTTTGGGTCTAGCGGAGTGGGTTTGGGGTTAGCCGAGTGGGTTTGGGTCTAGCCGAGTGGGTTTGGGTCTAGCCGAGTGGGTTTGGGCCTAGCCGAGTGGGTTTGGGTCTAGCCGAGTGGGCTTGGGCCAAGCCGAGTGGGTTTGGGTCTAGCTGAGTGGGTTTGGGTCTTGCGGAGTGGGTTTGGGTCTAGCGGAGTGGGTTTGGGACTAGTCGAGTGGGTTTGGGTCTAGCCGAGTGGGTTTGGGTCTAGCCGAGTGGGTTTGGGTCTAGCGGAGTGTGTTTGGGTCTAGCCGCGTGGGTTTGGGTCTAGCCGAGTGGGTTTGGATCTAGCCGAGTGGGTTTGGGTCTAGCCGAGTGGGTTTGGGTCTAGCCGAGTGGGTTTAGGCCTAGCCGAGTGGGTTTGGGTATAGCCGAGTGGGTTTGGGTCTAGCCGAGAGGGTTTGGGTCCAGCCGAGTGAGTTTGGGTCTAGCCGAGTGGGTTTGTGTCTAGCAGAGTGGGTTAGGGTCTAGCCGAGTGGGTTTGGGTCAAGCCGAGTGTGTTTGTGTCTAGCCGAGTGGGTTTGGGTCTAGCGGAGTGGGTTTGGTTCTAGCGGAGTGGGTTTGGGTCTAGTCGAGTGGGTTTGGGTCTAGCCCAGTGGGTTTGGGTCTAGCCGAGTGCGTTTGGGTCTAGCGGAGTGGGTTTGGGGTTAGCCGAGTGGGTTTGGGTCTAGCCGAGTGGGTTTGGGTCTAGCCGAGTGGGTTTGGGCCTAGCCGAGTGGGTTTGGGTCTAGCCGAGTGGGCTTGGGTCAAGCCGAGTGGGTTTGGGTCTAGCTGAGTGGGTTTGGGTCTTGCGGAGTGGGTTTGGGTCTAGCGGAGTGGGTTTGGGACTAGCCGAGTGGGTTTGGGTCTAGCGGAGTGTGTTTGGGTCTAGCCGCGTGGGTTTGGGTCTCGCCGAGTGTGTTTGGGTCTAGCCGATTGGGTTTGGGTCTAGCCGAGTGGGTTTGGGTCTAGCGGAGTGGGTTTGGGTCTAGCGGAGTGGGTTTGGGTCTAAAAGAGTGGGAATGGGTCTAGCCGAGTGGGTTTGGGTCTAGCCGAGTGGATTTGGGTCTAGCGGAGTGGGTTTCGATCTAGCCGAGTGGGTTTGGGTCTAGCCGTGTGGGTTTGGGTCTAGCCGAGTGGGTTTGGGCCTAGCCGAGTGGGTTTGGGTCCAGCCGAGTGGGTTTGGGTCCAGCCAAGTGGGTTTGGGTGTAGCCGAGTGGGTTTGGGTCTAGCCGAGAGGGTTTGGGTCTAGCGGAGTGGGTTTGGGTCTAAAAGAGTGGGTTTGGGTCTAGCCGAGTGGGTTTGTGTCTCGCCGAGTGGGTTTGGGTCTAGCGGAGTGGGTTTGGGTCTAGCGGAGTGGGTTTAGGTCCAGTCAAGTGGGTTTGGGTCTCCCCAGTGGGTTTGGGTCTAGCCGAGTGGGTTTGGGTCTAGCGGAGTGGGTTTGGGGTTAGCCGAGTGGGTTTGGGTCTAGCCGAGTGGGTTTGGGTCTAACCGAGTGGGTTTGGGCCTAGCCGAGTGGGTTTGGGTCTAGCCGAGTGGGCTTGGGTCAAGCCGAGTGGGTTTGGGTCTAGCCGAGTGGGTTTGAGTCTAGCGGAGTGGGTTTGGCTTTAGCCGAGTGGGTTTTGGTCTAGCCGAGTGGGCTTGGGTCAAGCCGAGTGGGTTTGGGCCTAGCCGAGTGGGTTTGGGTCTAGCGGACTGGGTTTGGGTCTAAAAGACTGGGTTTGGGTCTAAAAGACTGGGTTTGGGTCTAGCCGAGTGGGTTTGGGTCTAGCCGAGTGGGTTTGGATCTAGCCGAGTGGGTTTGGGTCTAGCCGAGTGGGTTTGGGTCTAGCCGAGTGGGTTTGGGCCTAGCCGAGTGGGATTGTGTATAGCCGAGTGGGTTTGGGTCTAGCCGAGAGGGTTTGGGTCCAGCCGAGTGAGTTTGGGTCTAGCCGAGTGGGTTTGTGTCTAGCAGAGTGGGTTAGGGTCTAGCCGAGTGGGTTTGGGTCTAGCCGAGTGTGTTTGTGTCTAGCCGAGTGGGTTTGGGTCTAGCGGAGTGGGTTTGGTTCTAGCGGAGTGGGTTTGGGTCTAGTCGAGTGGGTTTGGGGTTAGCCGAGTGGGTTTGGGTCTAGCCGAGTGGGTTTGGGTCTAGCCGAGTGGGTTTGGGCCTAGCCGAGTGGGTTTGGGTCTAGCCGAATGGGCTTGGGTCAAGCCGAGTGGGTTTGGGTCTAGCTGAGTGGGTTTGGGTCTTGCGGAGTGGGTTTGGGTCTAGCGGAGTGGGTTTGGGTCTAGTCGAGTGGGTTTGGGTCTAGCCGAGTGGGTTTGGGTCTAGCCGAGTGGGTTTGGGTCTGGCGGAGTGGGTTTGGGTCTAGCGGAGTGGGTTTGGATCGAGACGAGTGGGTTTGGGTCTAGCCGAGTGGGTTTGGGTGTAGCCGAGTGGGTTTGGGTCTAGCCGAGAGGGTTTGGGTCTAGCGGAGTGGGCTTGGGTCTAAAAGAGTGGGTTTGGGCCTAGCCGAGTGGGTTTGTGTCTCGCCGAGTGGGTTTGGGTCTAGCGGAGTGGGTTTGGGTCTAGCGGAGTGGGTTTAGGTCCAGTCGAGTGGGTTTGCATCTCGCCCAGTGGGTTTGGGTCCAGCCGAGTGGATTTGGGTCTAGCGGAGTGGGTTTGGGCTTAGCCGAGTGGGTTTGGGTCTAGCCGAGTGGGTTTGAGTCTAGCGGAGTGGGTTTGGCTTTAGCCGAGTGGGTTTGGGTCTAGCCGAGTGGGCTTGGGTCAAGCCGAGTCTGTTTGGGTCTAGCCGAGTGGGTTTGAGTCTAGCGGAGTGGGTTTGGGTTTAGCCGAGTGGGTTTGGGTCTAGCCGAGTGGGTTTGGGTCAAGCCGAGTGGGTTTGGGTCTAGCGGAGTGGGTTTGGATCTAGCCGAGTGGGTTTGGGTCTAGCCGAGTGGGTTTGGGTCTAGCCGAGTGGGTTTGGGCCTAGCCGAGTGGGTTTGGGTCCAGCCGAGTCGGTTTGGGTCTAGCCAAGTGGGTTTGGATCTAGCCAAGTGGCTTTGGGTCTAGCCGAGTGGGTTTGGGTGTAGCCGAGTGGGTTTGGGTCTAGCAGAGTGGGTTTGGGTTTAGCGGAGTGTGTTTGGGTCTTGCTGAGTGGGTTTGCGTCTAGTCGAGTGGGTTTGGGTCTAGCCGAGTGGGTTTGGGTCTAGCGGAGTGGGTTTGCGTCTACCCGAGTGGGTTTGGGTCTAGCGGAGTAGGGTTGGGTCTAGCCGAGTGGGTTTGGGTCTGGCCGAGTGGGTTTGAGTCTAGCAGAGTGGGTTTGGGTCTAGCCGAGTGGGTTTGGGTGTAGCCGAGTGGGTTTGGGTCTAGCGGAGTGGGTTTGGGTTTAGCCGAGTGGGTTTGGGTCCAGCGGAGTGGGTTTGTGTCTAGCCGAGTGGGTTTGGGTCTAGCCGAGTAGGGTTGGGTCTAGCCGAGTGGGGTTGGGTCTAGCCGAGTGGCTTTGGGTCTAGCCGAGTGGGTTTGGGTCTAGCCGATTGGGTTTTGGTCTAGCCGAATGGGTTTGGGTCTAGCCGAGTGGGTTTGTGTCTAGCCGAGTGGGTTTGGGTCTAGCGGAGTGGGTTTGGGTCTAGCGGAGTGGGTTTGGGTCTAGCCGAGTGGGTTTGAGTCTAGCGGGATGGGTTTCGGTTTAGCCGAGTGGGTTTGGGTCTAGCCGAGTGGGTTTGGGTCAAGCCGAGTGGGTTTGGGTCTAGCGGAGTGGGATTGGATCTAGCCGAGTGGGTTTGGGTCTAGCCGAGTGGGTTTGGGTCTAGCCGAGTGGGTTTGGGCCTAGCCGAGTGGGTTTTGTCCAGCCTAGTGGGTTTGGGTCTAGCCAAGTGGGTTTGGATCTAGCCGAGTGGGTTTGGGTGTAGCCGAGTGGGTTTGGGTCTAGCCGAGTGGGTTTGGGTCTAGCCAAGTGGGTTTGGGTCTAGCGGAGTGGGTTTGGGTCCGGCCGAGTGGGTTTGGGTCTAGCCGAGTGGGTTTGGGTTTGCCGAGTGGGTTTGGGTCTAGCGGAGTGGGTTTGTGTCTAGCCGAGTGGGTTTGGGTCTAGCGGAGTGGGGTTGGGACTAGCCGAGTTGGTTTGGGTCCAGCCGAGTGGGTTTGGGTCTAGCTGAGTGGGTTTGGGTCTAGCGGAGTGGGTTTGGGTCTAGCGGAGTGGGTTTGGGTCTAGTCGAGTGGGTTTGGGTCTAGCCGAGTGGGTTTGGGTCTAGCCGAGTGGGTTTGGGTCTAGCGGAGTGGGTTTGGGTCTAGCCGAGTGGGTTTGGGTCTCGCCGAGTGGTTTTGGGTCTGGCCGAGTGGGTTTGGGCCTAGCCGATTGGGTTTGGTACTAGCCGAGTGGGCTTGGGTCTAGCCGAGTGGGTTAGGGTCTAGCCGAGTGGGTTTGGGTCTGGCGGAGTGGGTTTGGGTCTAGCGGAGTGGGTTTGGATCGAGACGAGTGGGTTTGGGTCTAGCCGAGTGGGTTTGGGTGTAGCCGAGTGGGTTTGGGTCTAGCCGAGAGGGTTTGGGTCTAGCGGAGTGGGCTTGGGTCTAAAAGAGTGGGTTTGGGTCTAGCCGAGTGGGTTTGTGTCTCGCCGAGTTGGTTTGGGTCTAGCGGAGTGGGTTTGGGTCTAGCGGAGTGGGTTTAGGTCCAGTCGAGTGGGTTTGCATCTCGCCCAGTGGGTTTGGGTCCAGCCGAGTGGATTTGGGTCTAGCGGAGTGGGTTTGGGCTTAGCCGAGTGGGTTTGGGTCTAGCCGAGTGGGTTTGAGTCTAGCGGAGTGGGTTTGGCTTTAGCCGAGTGGGTTTGGGTCTAGCCGAGTGGGCTTGGGTCAAGCCGAGTCTGTTTGGGTCTAGCCGAGTGGGTTTGAGTCTAGCGGAGTGGGTTTGGGTTTAGCCGAGTGGGTTTGGGTCTAGCCGAGTGGGTTTGGGTCAAGCCGAGTGGGTTTGGGTCTAGCGGAGTGGGTTTGGATCTAGCCGAGTGGGTTTGGGTCTAGCCGAGTGGGTTTGGGTCTAGCCGAGTGGGTTTGGGCCTAGCCGAGTGGGTTTGGGTCCAGCCGAGTCGGTTTGGGTCTAGCCAAGTGGGTTTGGATCTAGCCAAGTGGCTTTGGGTCTAGCCGAGTGGGTTTGGGTGTAGCCGAGTGGGTTTGGGTCTAGCAGAGTGGGTTTGGGTTTAGCGGAGTGTGTTTGGGTCTTGCTGAGTGGGTTTGCGTCTAGTCGAGTGGGTTTGGGTCTAGCCGAGTGGGTTTGGGTCTAGCGGAGTGGGTTTGCGTCTACCCGAGTGGGTTTGGGTCTAGCGGAGTAGGGTTGGGTCTAGCCGAGTGGGTTTGGGTCTGGCCGAGTGGGTTTGAGTCTAGCAGAGTGGGTTTGGGTCTAGCCGAGTGGGTTTGGGTGTAGCCGAGTGGGTTTGGGTCTAGCGGAGTGGGTTTGGGTGTAGCCGAGTGGGTTTGGGTCCAGCGGAGTGGGTTTGTGTCTAGCCGAGTGGGTTTGGGTCTAGCCGAGTAGGGTTGGGTCTAGCCGAGTGGGGTTGGGTCTAGCCGAGTGGCTTTGGGTCTAGCCGAGTGGGTTTGGGTCTAGCCGATTGGGTTTTGGTCTAGCCGAATGGGTTTGGGTCTAGCCGAGTGGGTTTGTGTCTAGCCGAGTGGGTTTGGGTCTAGCGGAGTGGGTTTGGGTCTAGCGGAGTGGGTTTGGGTCTAGCCGAGTGGGTTTGAGTCTAGCGGGATGGGTTTCGGTTTAGCCGAGTGGGTTTGGGTCTAGCCGAGTGGGTTTGGGTCAAGCCGAGTGGGTTTTGGTCTAGCGGAGTGGGATTGGATCTAGCCGAGTGGGTTTGGGTCTAGCCGAGTGGGTTTGGGTCTAGCCGAGTGGGTTTGGGCCTAGCCGAGTGGGTTTTGGTCCAGCCTAGTGGGTTTGGGTCTAGCCAAGTGGGTTTGGATCTAGCCGAGTGGGTTTGGGTGTAGCCGAGTGGGTTTGGGTCTAGCCGAGTGGGTTTGGGTCTAGCCAAGTGGGTTTGGGTCTAGCGGAGTGGGTTTGGGTCCGGCCGAGTGGGTTTGGGTCTAGCCGAGTGGGTTTGGGTTTGCCGAGTGGGTTTGGGTCTAGCGGAGTGGGTTTGTGTCTAGCCGAGTGGGTTTGGGTCTAGCGGAGTGGGGTTGGGACTAGCCGAGTTGGTTTGGGTCCAGCCGAGTGGGTTTGGGTCTAGCTGAGTGGGTTTGGGTCTAGCGGAGTGGGTTTGGGTCTAGCGGAGTGGGTTTGGGTCTAGTCGAGTGGGTTTGGGTCTAGCCGAGTGGGTTTGGGTCTAGCCGAGTGGGTTTGGGTCTAGCGGAGTGGGTTTGGGTCTAGCCGAGTGGGTTTGGGTCTCGCCGAGTGGTTTTGGGTCTGGCCGAGTGGGTTTGGGCCTAGCCGATTGGGTTTGGTACTAGCCGAGTGGGCTTGGGTCTAGCCGAGTGGGTTAGGGTCTAGCCGAGTGGGATTGGGTCTAGCGGAGTGGGTTTGGGACTAGCCGAGTGGGTTTGGGACTATCGGAGTGGGTTTGGATCTAGCCGAGTGGGTTTGGGTCTAGCCGAGTGGGTTTGGGTCTAGCCGAGTGGGTTTGGGCCTAGCCGAGTGGGTTTGGGTCTAGCCGAGTGGGTTTGGGTCTAGTCGAGTGGGGTTGGGTCTAGCCGAGTGGGTTTGGGTCTAGCGGAGTGGGTTTGGGTCTAGCTGAGTGGGTTTGGGTCTAGCCGAGTGGGTTTGTGTCTAGCAGAGTGGCTTAGGGTCTAGCCGAGTGGGTTTGGGTCTAGCCGAGTGGGTTTGTCTCTAGCCGAGTGGGTTTGGGTCTAGCGGAGTGGGTTTGGGTCTAGCGGAGTGGGTTTGGGTCTAGTCGAGTGAGTTTGGGTCTAGCCCAGTGGGTTTGGGTCTAGCCGAGTGGGTTTGGGTCTAGCGGAGTGGGTTTGGGGTTAGCCGAGTGGGTTTGGGTCTAGCGGAGTGGGTTTGGGTCCAGCCAAGTGGGTTAGGGTCTCGCCGAGTGGGGTTGGGTCTAGCCAAGTGGATTTGGCTCTAGCGGAATGGGTTTGGGTCTAGCCGAGTGGGTTTGGGTTTAGCCGAGTGGGTTTGGGTCTGGCCGAGTGGGTTTGGGTCTAGCGGAGTGGGTTTGGATCGAGACGAGTGGGTTTGGGTCTAGCCGAGTGGGTTTGGGTGTAGCCGAGTGGGTTTGGGTCTACCCGAGAGGGTTTGGGTCTAGCGGAGTGGGCTTGGGTCTAAAAGAGTGGGTTTGGGTCTAGCCGAGTGGGTTTGTGTCTCGCCGAGTGGGTTTGGGTCTAGCGGAGTGGGTTTGGGTCTAGCGGAGTGGGTTTAGGTCCAGTCGAGTGGGTTTGGGTCTCGCCCAGTGGGTTTGGGTCTAGCCGAGTGGGTTTGGGTCTAGCGGAGTGGGTTTGGGGTTAGCCGAGTGGGTTTGGGTCTAGCCGAGTGGGTTTGGGTCTAGCCGAGTGGGTTTGGGCCTAGCCGAGTGGGTTTGGGTCTAGCCGAGTGGGCTTGGGTCAAGCCGAGTGGGTTTGGGTCTAGCCGAGTGGGTTTGAGTCTAGCGGAGTGGGTTTGGGTCTAGCCGAGTGGGTTTGAGTCTAGCAGAGTGGGTTTGGGTCTAGCCGAGTGGGTTTGGGTGTAGCCGAGTGGGTTTGGGTCTAGCGGAGTGGGTTTGGGTCTAGCCGAGTGGGTTTGGGTCCAGCGGAGTGGGTTTGTGTCTAGCCGAGTGGGTTTGGGTCTAGCCGAGTAGGGTTGGGTCTAGCCGAGTGGGGTTGGGTCTAGCCGAGTGGCTTTGGGTCTAGCCGAGTGGGTTTGGGTCTAGCCGATTGGGTTTGGGTCTAGCCGAGTGGGTTTGGGTCTAGCCAAGTGGGTTTGGGTCTAGCGGAGTGGGTTTGGGTCCGGCCGAGTGGGTTTGGGTCTAGCCGAGTGGGTTTGGGTTTGCCGAGTGGGTTTGGGTCTAGCGGAGTGGGTTTGTGTCTAGCCGAGTGGGTTTGGGTCTAGCGGAGTGGGGTTGGGACTAGCCGAGTTGGTTTGGGTCCAGCCGAGTGGGTTTGGGTCTAGCTGAGTGGGTTTGGGTCTAGCGGAGTGGGTTTGGGTCTAGCGGAGTGGGTTTGGGTCTAGTCGAGTGGGTTTGGGTCTAGCCGAGTGGGTTTGGGTCTAGCCGAGTGGGTTTGGGTCTAGCGGAGTGGGTTTGGGTCTAGCCGAGTGGGTTTGGGTCTCGCCGAGTGGTTTTGGGTCTGGCCGAGTGGGTTTGGGCCTAGCCGATTGGGTTTGGTACTAGCCGAGTGGGCTTGGGTCTAGCCGAGTGGGTTAGGGTCTAGCCGAGTGGGTTTGGGTCTGGCGGAGTGGGTTTGGGTCTAGCGGAGTGGGTTTGGATCGAGACGAGTGGGTTTGGGTCTAGCCGAGTGGGTTTGGGTGTAGCCGAGTGGGTTTGGGTCTAGCCGAGAGGGTTTGGGTCTAGCGGAGTGGGCTTGGGTCTAAAAGAGTGGGTTTGGGTCTAGCCGAGTGGGTTTGTGTCTCGCCGAGTTGGTTTGGGTCTAGCGGAGTGGGTTTGGGTCTAGCGGAGTGGGTTTAGGTCCAGTCGAGTGGGTTTGCATCTCGCCCAGTGGGTTTGGGTCCAGCCGAGTGGATTTGGGTCTAGCGGAGTGGGTTTGGGCTTAGCCGAGTGGGTTTGGGTCTAGCCGAGTGGGTTTGAGTCTAGCGGAGTGGGTTTGGCTTTAGCCGAGTGGGTTTGGGTCTAGCCGAGTGGGCTTGGGTCAAGCCGAGTCTGTTTGGGTCTAGCCGAGTGGGTTTGAGTCTAGCGGAGTGGGTTTGGGTTTAGCCGAGTGGGTTTGGGTCTAGCCGAGTGGGTTTGGGTCAAGCCGAGTGGGTTTGGGTCTAGCGGAGTGGGTTTGGATCTAGCCGAGTGGGTTTGGGTCTAGCCGAGTGGGTTTGGGTCTAGCCGAGTGGGTTTGGGCCTAGCCGAGTGGGTTTGGGTCCAGCCGAGTCGGTTTGGGTCTAGCCAAGTGGGTTTGGATCTAGCCAAGTGGCTTTGGGTCTAGCCGAGTGGGTTTGGGTGTAGCCGAGTGGGTTTGGGTCTAGCAGAGTGGGTTTGGGTTTAGCGGAGTGTGTTTGGGTCTTGCTGAGTGGGTTTGCGTCTAGTCGAGTGGGTTTGGGTCTAGCCGAGTGGGTTTGGGTCTAGCGGAGTGGGTTTGCGTCTACCCGAGTGGGTTTGGGTCTAGCGGAGTAGGGTTGGGTCTAGCCGAGTGGGTTTGGGTCTGGCCGAGTGGGTTTGAGTCTAGCAGAGTGGGTTTGGGTCTAGCCGAGTGGGTTTGGGTGTAGCCGAGTGGGTTTGGGTCTAGCGGAGTGGGTTTGGGTGTAGCCGAGTGGGTTTGGGTCCAGCGGAGTGGGTTTGTGTCTAGCCGAGTGGGTTTGGGTCTAGCCGAGTAGGGTTGGGTCTAGCCGAGTGGGGTTGGGTCTAGCCGAGTGGCTTTGGGTCTAGCCGAGTGGGTTTGGGTCTAGCCGATTGGGTTTTGGTCTAGCCGAATGGGTTTGGGTCTAGCCGAGTGGGTTTGTGTCTAGCCGAGTGGGTTTGGGTCTAGCGGAGTGGGTTTGGGTCTAGCGGAGTGGGTTTGGGTCTAGCCGAGTGGGTTTGAGTCTAGCGGAATGGGTTTCGGTTTAGCCGAGTGGGTTTGGGTCTAGCCGAGTGGGTTTGGGTCAAGCCGAGTGGGTTTGGGTCTAGCGGAGTGGGATTGGATCTAGCCGAGTGGGTTTGGGTCTAGCCGAGTGGGTTTGGGTCTAGCCGAGTGGGTTTGGGCCTAGCCGAGTGGGTTTTGGTCCAGCCTAGTGGGTTTGGGTCTAGCCAAGTGGGTTTGGATCTAGCCGAGTGGGTTTGGGTGTAGCCGAGTGGGTTTGGGTCTAGCCGAGTGGGTTTGGGTCTAGCCAAGTGGGTTTGGGTCTAGCGGAGTGGGTTTGGGTCCGGCCGAGTGGGTTTGGGTCTAGCCGAGTGGGTTTGGGTTTGCCGAGTGGGTTTGGGTCTAGCGGAGTGGGTTTGTGTCTAGCCGAGTGGGTTTGGGTCTAGCGGAGTGGGGTTGGGACTAGCCGAGTTGGTTTGGGTCCAGCCGAGTGGGTTTGGGTCTAGCTGAGTGGGTTTGGGTCTAGCGGAGTGGGTTTGGGTCTAGCGGAGTGGGTTTGGGTCTAGTCGAGTGGGTTTGGGTCTAGCCGAGTGGGTTTGGGTCTAGCCGAGTGGGTTTGGGTCTAGCGGAGTGGGTTTGGGTCTAGCCGAGTGGGTTTGGGTCTCGCCGAGTGGTTTTGGGTCTGGCCGAGTGGGTTTGGGCCTAGCCGATTGGGTTTGGTACTAGCCGAGTGGGCTTGGGTCTAGCCGAGTGGGTTAGGGTCTAGCCGAGTGGGATTGGGTCTAGCGGAGTGGGTTTGGGACTAGCCGAGTGGGTTTGGGACTATCGGAGTGGGTTTGGATCTAGCCGAGTGGGTTTGGGTCTAGCCGAGTGGGTTTGGGTCTAGCCGAGTGGGTTTGGGCCTAGCCGAGTGGGTTTGGGTCTAGCCGAGTGGGTTTGGGTCTAGTCGAGTGGGGTTGGGTCTAGCCGAGTGGGTTTGGGTCTAGCGGAGTGGGTTTGGGTCTAGCTGAGTGGGTTTGGGTCTAGCCGAGTGGGTTTGTGTCTAGCAGAGTGGCTTAGGGTCTAGCCGAGTGGGTTTGGGTCTAGCCGAGTGGGTTTGTCTCTAGCCGAGTGGGTTTGGGTCTAGCGGAGTGGGTTTGGGTCTAGCGGAGTGGGTTTGGGTCTAGTCGAGTGAGTTTGGGTCTAGCCCAGTGGGTTTGGGTCTAGCCGATTGGGTTTGGGTCTAGCGGAGTGGGTTTGGGGTTAGCCGAGTGGGTTTGGGTCTAGCGGAGTGGGTTTGGGTCCAGCCAAGTGGGTTAGGGTCTCGCCGAGTGGGGTTGGGTCTAGCCAAGTGGATTTGGCTCTAGCGGAATGGGTTTGGGTCTAGCCGAGTGGGTTTGGGTTTAGCCGAGTGGGTTTGGGTCTGGCCGAGTGGGTTTGGGTCTAGCGGAGTGGGTTTGGATCGAGACGAGTGGGTTTGGGTCTAGCCGAGTGGGTTTGGGTGTAGCCGAGTGGGTTTGGGTCTACCCGAGAGGGTTTGGGTCTAGCGGAGTGGGCTTGGGTCTAAAAGAGTGGGTTTGGGTCTAGCCGAGTGGGTTTGTGTCTCGCCGAGTGGGTTTGGGTCTAGCGGAGTGGGTTTGGGTCTAGCGGAGTGGGTTTAGGTCCAGTCGAGTGGGTTTGGGTCTCGCCCAGTGGGTTTGGGTCTAGCCGAGTGGGTTTGGGTCTAGCGGAGTGGGTTTGGGGTTAGCCGAGTGGGTTTGGGTCTAGCCGAGTGGGTTTGGGTCTAGCCGAGTGGGTTTGGGCCTAGCCGAGTGGGTTTGGGTCTAGCCGAGTGGGCTTGGGTCAAGCCGAGTGGGTTTGGGTCTAGCCGAGTGGGTTTGAGTCTAGCGGAGTGGGTTTGGGTCTAGCCGAGTGGGTTTGAGTCTAGCAGAGTGGGTTTGGGTCTAGCCGAGTGGGTTTGGGTGTAGCCGAGTGGGTTTGGGTCTAGCGGAGTGGGTTTGGGTCTAGCCGAGTGGGTTTGGGTCCAGCGGAGTGGGTTTGTGTCTAGCCGAGTGGGTTTGGGTCTAGCCGAGTAGGGTTGGGTCTAGCCGAGTGGGGTTGGGTCTAGCCGAGTGGCTTTGGGTCTAGCCGAGTGGGTTTGGGTCTAGCCGATTGGGTTTGGGTCTAGCCGAGTGGGTTTGGGTCTAGCCGAGTGGGTTTGTGTCTAGCCGAGTGGATTTGGGTCTAGCGGAGTGGGTTTGGGTCTAGCGGAGTGGGTTTGGGTCTAGCCGAGTGGGTTGGAGTCTAGCGGGATGGGTTTCGGTTTAGCCGAGTGGGTTTGGGTCTAGCCGAGTGGGTTTGGGTCAAGCCGAGTGGGTTTGGGTCTAGCGGAGTGGGATTGGATCTAGCCGAGTGGGTTTGGGTCTAGCCGAGTGGGTTTGGGTCTAGCCGAGTGGGTTTGGGCCTAGCCGAGTGGGTTTGGGTCCAGCCGAGTGGGTTTGGGTCTAGCCAAGTGGGTTTGGATCTAGCCGAGTGGGTTTGGGTGTAGCCGAGTGGGTTTGGGTCTAGCCGAGTGGGTTTGGGTCTAGCCAAGTGGGTTTGGGTCTAGCGGAGTGGGTTTGGGTCCGGCCGAGTGGGTTTGGGTCTAGCCGAGTGGGTTTGGGTTTGCCGAGTGGGTTTGGGTCTAGCGGAGTGGGTTTGTGTCTAGCCGAGTGGGTTTGGGTCTAGCGGAGTGGGGTTGGGACTAGCCGAGTTGGTTTGGGTCCAGCCGAGTGGGTTTGGGTCTAGCTGAGTGGGTTTGGGTCTAGCGGAGTGGGTTTGGGTCTAGCGGAGTGGGTTTGGGTCTAGTCGAGTGGGTTTGCGTCTAGCCGAGTGGGTTTGGGTCTAGCCGAGTGGGTTTGGGTCTAGCCGAGTGGGATTGGGTCTAGCGGAGTGGGTTTGGGACTAGCCGAGTGGGTTTGGGACTATCGGAGTGGGTTTGGATCTAGCCGAGTGGGTTTGGGTCTAGCCGAGTGGGTTTGGGTCTAGCCGAGTGGGTTTGGGCCTAGCCGAGTGGGTTTGGGTCTAGCCGAGTGGGTTTGGGTCTAGTCGAGTGGGGTTGGGTCTAGCCGAGTGGGTTTGGGTCTAGCCGAGTGGGTTTGGGTCTAGCGGAGTGGGTTTGGGTCTAGCCGAGTGGGTTTGGGTCTAGCCGAGTGGGTTTGTGTCTAGCAGAGTGGGTTAGGGTCTAGCCGAGTGGGTTTGGGTCTAGCCGAGTGGGTTTGTGTCTAGCCAAGTGGGTTTGGGTCTAGCGGAGTGGGTTTGGGTCTAGCGGAGTGGGTTTGGGTCTAGTCGAGTGAGTTTGGGTCTAGCCCAGTGGGTTTGGGTCTAGCCGAGTGGGTTTGGGTCTAGCGGAGTGGGTTTGGGGTTAGCCGAGTGGGTTTGGGTCTAGCGGAGTGGGTTTGGGTCTAGTCGAGTGGGTTTGGGTCCAGCCGAGTGGGTTTGGGTCTAGCCGAGTGGGTTTGGGTCTAACGGACTGGGTTTGGGTCTAGCCGAGTGGGTTTTGGTCTCGCCGAGTGGGTTTGGGTCTAGCCGAGTGGGTTTGTGTCTAGCAGAGTGGCTTAGGGTCTAGCCGAGTGGGTTTGGGTCTAGCCGAGTGGGTTTGGGTCTAGCGGAGTGGGTTTGGGTCTAGTCGAGTGGGTTTGGGTCTAGCCCAGTGGGTTTGGGTCTAGCCGAGTGGGTTTGGGTCTAGCGGAGTGGGTTTGGGGTTAGTCGAGTGGGTTTGGGTCTAGCCGAGTGGGTTTGGGTCTAGCCCAGTGGGTTTGGGTCTAGCCGAGTGGGTTTGGGTCTAGCGGAGTGGGTTTGGGGTTAGCCGAGTGGGTTTGGGTCTAGCCGAGTGGGTTTGGGCCTAGCCGAGTGGGTTTGGGTCTAGCCGAGTGGGCTTGGGTCAAGCCGAGTGGGTTTGGGTCTAGCCGAGTGGGTTTGAGTCTAGCGGAGTGGGTTTGGCTTTAGCCGAGTGGGTTTGGGTCTTGCCGAGTGGGCGTGGGTCAAGCCGAGTCTGTTTGGGTCTAGCCGAGTGGGTTTGAGTCTAGCGGAGTGGGTTTGGGTTTAGCCGAGTGGGTTTGGGTCTAGCCGAGTGGGTTTGGGTCAAGCCGAGTGGGTTTGGGTCTAGCGGAGTGGGTTTGGATCTAGCCGAGTGGGTTTGGGTCTAGCCGAGGGGGTTTGGGTCTAGCCGAGTGGGTTTGGGCCTAGCCGAGTGGGTTTGGGTCCAGCCGAGTCGGTTTGGGTCTAGCCAAGTGGGTTTGGATCTAGCCAAGTGGCTTTGGGTCTAGCCGAGTGGGTTTGGGTGTAGCCGAGTGGGTTTGGGTCTAGCAGAGTGGGTTTGGGTCTAGCGGAGTGTGTTTGGGTCTTGCCGAGTGGGTTTGCGTCTCGTCGAGTGGGTTTGGGTCTAGCCGAGTGGGTTTGGGTCTAGCGGAGTGGGTTTGCATCTACCCGAGTGGGTTTGGGTCTAGCGGAGTAGGGTTGGGTCTAGCCGAGTGGGTTTGGGTCTAGCCGAGTGGGTTTGAGTCTAGCAGAGTGGGTTTGGGTCTAGCCGAGTGGGTTTGGGTGTAGCCGAGTGGGTTTGGGTCTAGCGGAGTGGGTTTGGGTCTAGCCGAGTGGGTTTGTGTCCAGCGGAGTGGGTTTGTGTCTAGCCGAGTGGGTTTGGGTCTAGCCGAGTAGGGTTGGGTCTAGCCGAGTGGGGTTGGGTCTAGCCGAGTGGCTTTGGGTCTAGCCGAGTGGGTTTGGGTCTAGCCGAGTGGGTTTGTGTCTAGCAGAGTGGGTTAGGGTCTAGCCGAGTGGGTTTGGGTCTAGCCGAGTGGGTTTGTGTCTAGCCGAGTGGGTTTGGGTCTAGCGGAGTGGGTTTGGGTCTAGCGGAGTGGGTTTGGGTCTAGTCGAGTGAGTTTGGGTCTAGCCCAGTGGGTTTGGGTCTAGCCGAGTGGGTTTGGGTCTAGCGGAGTGGGTTTGGGGTTAGCCGAGTGGGTTTGGGTCTAGCGGAGTGGGTTTGGGTCCAGCCAAGTGGGTTAGGGTCTCGCCGAGTGGGGTTGGGTCTAGCCAAGTGGATTTGGCTCTAGCGGAATGGGTTTGGGTCTAGCCGAGTGGGTTTGGGTTTAGCCGAGTGGGTTTGGGTCTGGCCGAGTGGGTTTGGGTCTAGCGGAGTGGGTTTGGATCGAGACGAGTGGGTTTGGGTCTAGCCGAGTGGGTTTGGGTGTAGCCGAGTGGGTTTGGGTCTACCCGAGAGGGTTTGGGTCTAGCGGAGTGGGCTTGGGTCTAAAAGAGTGGGTTTGGGTCTAGCCGAGTGGGTTTGTGTCTCGCCGAGTGGGTTTGGGTCTAGCGGAGTGGGTTTGGGTCTAGCGGAGTGGGTTTAGGTCCAGTCGAGTGGGTTTGGGTCTCGCCCAGTGGGTTTGGGTCTAGCCGAGTGGGTTTGGGTCTAGCGGAGTGGGTTTGGGGTTAGCCGAGTGGGTTTGGGTCTAGCCGAGTGGGTTTGGGTCTAGCCGAGTGGGTTTGGGCCTAGCCGAGTGGGTTTGGGTCTAGCCGAGTGGGCTTGGGTCAAGCCGAGTGGGTTTGGGTCTAGCCGAGTGGGTTTGAGTCTAGCGGAGTGGGTTTGGCTTTAGCCGAGTGGGTTTGGGTCTAGCCGAGTAGGTGTGGGTCAAGCCGAGTCTGTTTGGGTCTAGCCGAGTGGGTTTGAGTCTAGCGGAGTGGGTTTGGGTTTAGCCGAGTGGGTTTGGGTCTAGCCGAGTGGGTTTGGGTCAAGCCGAGTGGGTTTGGGTCTAGCGGAGTGGGTTTGGATCTAGCCGAGTGGGTTTGGGTCTAGCCGAGTGGGTTTGGGTCTAGCCGAGTGGGTTTGGGCCTAGCCGAGTGGGTTTGGGTCCAGCCGAGTCGGTTTGGGTCTAGCCAAGTGGGTTTGGATCTAGCCAAGTGGCTTTGGGTCTAGCCGAGTGGGTTTGGGTGTAGCCGAGTGGGTTTGGGTCTAGCAGAGTGGGTTTGGGTCTAGCGGAGTGTGTTTGGGTCTTGCCGAGTGGGTTTGCGTCTAGTCGAGTGGGTTTGGGTCTAGCCGAGTGGGTTTGGGTCTAGCGGAGTGGGTTTGCATCTACCCGAGTGGGTTTGGGTCTAGCGGAGTAGGGTTGGGTCTAGCCGAGTGGGTTTGGGTCTAGCCGAGTGGGTTTGAGTCTAGCAGAGTGGGTTTGGGTCTAGCCGAGTGGGTTTGGGTGTAGCCGAGTGGGTTTGGGTCTAGCGGAGTGGGTTTGGGTCTAGCCGAGTGGGTTTGGGTCCAGCGGAGTGGGTTTGGGTCTAGCGGAGTGGGTTTGGGGTTAGCCGAGTGGGTTTGGGTCTAGCGGAGTGAGTTTGGGTCCAGCCAAGTGGGTTAGGGTCTCGCCGAGTGGGGTTGGGTCTAGCCAAGTGGATTTGGCTCTAGCGGAATGGGTTTGGGTCTAGCCGAGTGGGTTTGGGTTTAGCCGAGTGGGTTTGGGTCTGGCCGAGTGGGTTTGGGTCTAGCGGAGTGGGTTTGGATCGAGACGAGTGGGTTTGGGTCTAGCCGAGTGGGTTTGGGTGTAGCCGAGTGGGTTTGGGTCTACCCGAGAGGGTTTGGGTCTAGCGGAGTGGGCTTGGGTCTAAAAGAGTGGGTTTGGGTCTAGCCGAGTGGGTTTGTGTCTCGCCGAGTGGGTTTGGGTCTAGCGGAGTGGGTTTGGGTCTAGCGGAGTGGGTTTAGGTCCAGTCGAGTGGGTTTGGGTCTCGCCCAGTGGGTTTGGGTCTAGCCGAGTGGGTTTGGGTCTAGCGGAGTGGGTTTGGGGTTAGCCGAGTGGGTTTGGGTCTAGCCAAGTGGCTTTGGGTCTAGCCGAGTGGGTTTGGGTGTAGCCGAGTGGGTTTGGGTCTAGCAGAGTGGGTTTGGGTCTAGCGGAGTGTGTTTGGGTCTTGCCGAGTGGGTTTGCGTCTAGTCGAGTGGGTTTGGGTCTAGCCGAGTGGGTTTGGGTCTAGCGGAGTGGGTTTGCATCTACCCGAGTGGGTTTGGGTCTAGCGGAGTAGGGTTGGGTCTAGCCGAGTGGGTTTGGGTCTAGCCGAGTGGGTTTGAGTCTAGCAGAGTGGGTTTGGGTCTAGCCGAGTGGGTTTGGGTCTAGCGGAGTGGGTTTGGGGTTAGCCGAGTGGGTTTGGGTCTAGCGGAGTGGGTTTGGGTCCAGCCAAGTGGGTTAGGGTCTCGCCGAGTGGGGTTGGGTCTAGCCAAGTGGATTTGGCTCTAGCGGAATGGGTTTGGGTCTAGCCGAGTGGGTTTGGGTTTAGCCGAGTGGGTTTGGGTCTGGCCGAGTGGGTTTGGGTCTAGCGGAGTGGGTTTGGATCGAGACGAGTGGGTTTGGGTCTAGCCGAGTGGGTTTGGGTGTAGCCGAGTGGGTTTGGGTCTACCCGAGAGGGTTTGGGTCTAGCGGAGTGGGCTTGGGTCTAAAAGAGTGGGTTTGGGTCTAGCCGAGTGGGTTTGTGTCTCGCCGAGTGGGTTTGGGTCTAGCGGAGTGGGTTTGGGTCTAGCGGAGTGGGTTTAGGTCCAGTCGAGTGGGTTTGGGTCTCGCCCAGTGGGTTTGGGTCTAGCCGAGTGGGTTTGGGTCTAGCGGAGTGGGTTTGGGGTTAGCCGAGTGGGTTTGGGTCTAGCCGAGTGGGTTTGGGTCTAGCCGAGTGGGTTTGGGCCTAGCCGAGTGGGTTTGTGTCTAGCCGAGTGGGCTTGGGTCAAGCCGAGTGGGTTTGGGTCTAGCCGAGTGGGTTTGAGTCTAGCGGAGTGGGTTTGGCTTTAGCCGAGTGGGTTTGGGTCTAGCCGAGTAGGTGTGGGTCAAGCCGAGTCTGTTTGGGTCTAGCCGAGTGGGTTTGAGTCTAGCGGAGTGGGTTTGGGTTTAGCCGAGTGGGTTTGGGTCTAGCCGAGTGGGTTTGGGTCAAGCCGAGTGGGTTTGGTTCTAGCGGAGTGGGTTTGGATCTAGCCGAGTGGGTTTGGGTCTAGCCGAGTGGGTTTGGGTCTAGCCGAGTGGGTTTGGGCCTAGCCGAGTGGGTTTGGGTCCAGCCGAGTCGGTTTGGGTCTAGCCAAGTGGGTTTGGATCTAGCCAAGTGGCTTTGGGTCTAGCCGAGTGGGTTTGGGTGTAGCCGAGTGGGTTTGGGTCTAGCAGAGTGGGTTTGGGTCTAGCGGAGTGTGTTTGGGTCTTGCCGAGTGGGTTTGCGTCTAGTCGAGTGGGTTTGGGTCTAGCCGAGTGGGTTTGGGTCTAGCGGAGTGGGTTTGCATCTACCCGAGTGGGTTTGGGTCTAGCGGAGTAGGGTTGGGTCTAGCCGAGTGGGTTTGGGTCTAGCCGAGTGGGTTTGAGTCTAGCAGAGTGGGTTTGGGTCTAGCCGAGTGGGTTTGGGTGTAGCCGAGTGGGTTTGGGTCTAGCGGAGTGGGTTTGGGTCTAGCCGAGTGGGTTTGGGTCCAGCGGAGTGGGTTTGTGTCTAGCCGAGTGGGTTTGGGTCTAGCCGAGTAGGGTTGGGTCTAACCGAGTGGGGTTGGGTCTAGCCGAGTGGCTTTGGGTCTAGCCGAGTGGGTTTGGGTCTAGCCGATTGGGTTTGGGTCTAGCCGAGTGGGTTTGGGTCTAGCCGAGTGGGTTTGTGTCTAGCCGAGTGGGTTTGGGTCTGGCGGAGTGGGTTTGGGTCTAGCGGAGTGGGTTTTGGTCTAGCCGAGTGGGTTGGAGTCTAGCGGGATGGGTTTCGGTTTAGCCGAGTGGGTTTGGGTCTAGCCGAGTGGGTTTGGGTCAAGCCGAGTGGGTTTGGGTCTAGCGGAGTGGGATTGGATCTAGCCGAGTGGGTTTGGGTCTAGCCGAGTGGGTTTGGGTCTAGCCGAGTGGGTTTGGGCCTAGCCGAGTGGGTTTGGGTCCAGCCGAGTGGGTTTGGGTCTAGCCAAGTGGGTTTGGATCTAGCCGAGTGGGTTTGGGTGTAGCCGAGTGGGTTTGGGTCTAGCCGAGTGGGTTTGGGTCTAGCGGAGTGGGTTTGCATCTACCCGAGTGGGTTTGGATCTAGCGGAGTAGGGTTGGGTCTAGCCGAGTGGGTTTGGGTCTAGCCGAGTGGGTTTGAGTCTAGCAGAGTGGGTTTGGGTCTAGCCGAGTGGGTTTGGGTGTAGCCGAGTGGGTTTGGGTCTAGCGGAGTGGGTTTGGGTCTAGCCGAGTGGGTTTGGGTCCAGCGGAGTGGGTTTGTGTCTAGCCGAGTGGGTTTGGGTCTAGCCGAGTAGGGTTGGGTCTAGCCGAGTGGGGTTGGGTCTAGCCGAGTGGCTTTGGGTCTAGCCGAGTGGGTTTGGGTCTAGCCGATTGGGTTTGGGTCTAGCCGAGTGGGTTTGGGTCTAGCCGAGTGGGTTTGTGTCTAGCCGAGTGGGTTTGGGTCTGGCGGAGTGGGTTTGGGTCTAGCGGAGTGGGTTTTGGTCTAGCCGAGTGGGTTGGAGTCTAGCGGGATGGGTTTCGGTTTAGCCGAGTGGGTTTGGGTCTAGCCGAGTGGGTTTGGGTCAAGCCGAGTGGGTTTGGGTCTAGCGGAGTGGGATTGGATCTAGCCGAGTGGGTTTGGGTCTAGCCGAGTGGGTTTGGGTCTAGCGGAGTGGGTTTGGGTCTAGTCGAGTGAGTTTGGGTCTAGCCCAGTGGGTTTGGGTCTAGCCGAGTGGGTTTGGGTCTAGCGGAGTGGGTTTGGGGTTAGCCGAGTGGGTTTGGGTCTAGCGGAGTGGGTTTGGGTCCAGCCAAGTGGGTTAGGGTCTCGCCGAGTGGGGTTGGGTCTAGCCAAGTGGATTTGGCTCTAGCGGAATGGGTTTGGGTCTAGCCGAGTGGGTTTGGGTTTAGCCGAGTGGGTTTGGGTCTGGCCGAGTGGGTTTGGGTCTAGCGGAGTGGGTTTGGATCGAGACGAGTGGGTTTGGGTCTAGCCGAGTGGGTTTGGGTGTAGCCGAGTGGGTTTGGGTCTACCCAAGAGGGTTTGGGTCTAGCGGAGTGGGCTTGGGTCTAAAAGAGTGGGTTTGGGTCTAGCCGAGTGGGTTTGTGTCTCGCCGAGTGGGTTTGGGTCTAGCGGAGTGGGTTTGGGTCTAGCGGAGTGGGTTTAGGTCCAGTCGAGTGGGTTTGGGTCTCGCCCAGTGGGTTTGGGTCTAGCCGAGTGGGTTTGGGTCTAGCGGAGTGGGTTTGGGGTTAGCCGAGTGGGTTTGGGTCTAGCCAAGTGGCTTTGGGTCTAGCCGAGTGGGTTTGGGTGTAGCCGAGTGGGTTTGGGTCTAGCAGAGTGGGTTTGGGTCTAGCGGAGTGTGTTTGGGTCTTGCCGAGTGGGTTTGCGTCTAGTCGAGTGGGTTTGGGTCTAGCCGAGTGGGTTTGGGTCTAGCGGAGTGGGTTTAGGTCCAGTCGAGTGGGTTTGGGTCTCGCCCAGTGGGTTTGGGTCTAGCCGAGTGGGTTTGGGTCTAGCGGAGTGGGTTTGGGGTTAGCCGAGTGGGTTTGGGTCTAGCCGAGTGGGTTTGGGTCTAGCCGAGTGGGTTTGGGCCTAGCCGAGTGGGTTTGGGTCTAGCCGAGTGGGCTTGGGTCCAGCCGAGTGGGTTTGGGTCTAGCTGAGTGGGTTTGGGTCTAGCGGAGTGGGTTTGGGTCTAGCGGAGTGGGTTTGGGTCTAGTCGAGTGGGTTTGGGTCTAGCCGAGTGGGTTTGGGTCTAGCCGAGTGGGTTTGGGTCTAGCCGAGTGGGATTGGGTCTAGCGGAGTGGGTTTGGGACTAGCCGAGTGGGTTTGGGACTATCGGAGTGGGTTTGGATCTAGCCGAGTGGGTTTGGGTCTAGCCGAGTGGGTTTGGGTCTAGCCGAGTGGGTTTGGGCCTAGCCGAGTGCGTTTGGGTCTAGCCGAGTGGGTTTGGGTCTAGTCGAGTGGGGTTGGGTCTAGCCGAGTGGGTTTGGGTCTAGCCGAGTGGGTTTGGGTCTAGCGGAGTGGGTTTGGGTCTAGCTGAGTGGGTTTGGGTCTAGCCGAGTGGGTTTGTGTCTAGCAGAGTGGGTTAGGGTCTAGCCGAGTGGGTTTGGGTCTAGCCGAGTGGGTTTGTGTCTAGCCAAGTGGGTTTGGGTCTAGCGGAGTGGGTTTGGGTCTAGCGGAGTGGGTTTGGGTCTAGTCGAGTGAGTTTGGGTCTAGCCCAGTGGGTTTGGGTCTAGCCGAGTGGGTTTGGGTCTAGCGGAGTGGGTTTGGGGTTAGCCGAGTGGGTTTGGGTCTAGCGGAGTGGGTTTGGGGTTAGCCGAGTGGGTTTGGGTCTAGCAGAGTGGGTTTGGGCCTAGCCGAGTGGGTTTGGGTCTAGCCGAGTGGGCTTGGGTCAAGCCGAGTGGGTTTGGGTCTAGCCGAGTGGGTTTGAGTCTAGCGGAGTGGGTTTGGCTTTAGCCGAGTGGGTTTGGGTCTTGCCGAGTGGGCGTGGGTCAAGCCGAGTCTGTTTGGGTCTAGCCGACTGGGTTTGAGTCTAGCGGAGTGGGTTTGGGTTTAGCCGAGTGGGTTTGGGTCTCACCGAGTGGGTTTGGGTCAAGCCGAGTGGGTTTGGGTCTAGCGGAGTGGGTTTGGATCTAGCCGAGTGGGTTTGGGTCTAGCCGAGTGGGTTTGGGTCTAGCCGAGTGGGTTTGGGCCTAGCCGAGTGGGTTTGGGTCCAGCCGAGTCGGTTTGGGTCTAGCCAAGTGGGTTTGGATCTAGCCAAGTGGCTTTGGGTCTAGCCGAGTGGGTTTGGGTGTAGCCGAGTGGGTTTGGGTCTAGCAGAGTGGGTTTGGGTCTAGCGGAGTGTGTTTGGGTCTTGCCGAGTGGGTTTGCGTCTCGTCAAGTGGGTTTGGGTCTAGCCGAGTGGGTTTGGGTCTAGCGGAGTGGGTTTGCATCTACCCGAGTGGGTTTGGGTCTAGCGGAGTAGGGTTGGGTCTAGCCGAGTGGGTTTGGGTCTAGCCGAGTGGGTTTGAGTCTAGCAGAGTGGGTTTGGGTCTAGCCGAGTGGGTTTGGGTGTAGCCGAGTGGGTTTGGGTCTAGCGGAGTGGGTTTGGGTCTAGCCGAGTGGGTTTGGGTCCAGCGGAGTGGGTTTGTGTCTAGCCGAGTGGGTTTGGGTCTAGCCGAGTAGGGTTGGGTCTAGCCGAGTGGGGTTGGGTCTAGCCGAGTGGCTTTGGGTCTAGCCGAGTGGGTTTGGGTCTAGCCGATTGGGTTTGGGTCTAGCCGAGTGGGTTTGGGTCTAGCCGAGTGGGTTTGTGTCTAGCCGAGTGGGTTTGGGTCTAGCGGAGTGGGTTTGGGTCTAGCGGAGTGGGTTTGGGTCTAGCCGAGTGGGTTTGAGTCTAGCGGGATGGGTTTCGGTTTAGCCGAGTGGGTTTGGGTCTAGCCGAGTGGGTTTGGGTCAAGCCGAGTGGGTTTGGGTCTAGCGGAGTGGGATTGGATCTAGCCGAGTGGGTTTGGGTCCAGCCGAGTGGGTTTGGGTCTAGCCGAGTGGGTTTGGGCCTAGCCGTGTGGGTTTGGGTCCAGCCGAGTGGGTTTGGGTCTAGCCAAGTGGGTTTGGATCTAGCCGAGTGGGTTTGGGTGTAGCCGAGTGGGTTTGGGTCTAGCCGAGTGGGTTTGGGTCTAGCCAAGTGGGTTTGGGTCTAGCGGAGTGGGTTTGGGTCCGGCCGAGTGGGTTTGGGTCTAGCCGAGTGGGTTTGGGTTTGCCGAGTGGGTTTGGGTCTAGCGGAGTGGGTTTGTGTCTAGCCGAGTGGGTTTGGGTCTAGCGGCGTGGGGTTGGGACTAGCCGAGTTGGTTTGGGTCCAGCCGAGTGGGTTTGGGTCTAGCTGAGTGGGTTTGGGTCTAGCGGAGTGGGTTTGGGTCTAGCGGAGTGGGTTTGGGTCTAGTCGAGTGGGTTTGGGTCTAGCCGAGTGGGTTTGGGTCTAGCCGAGTGGGTTTGGGTCTAGCGGAGTGGGTTTAGGTCTAGCCGAGTGGGTTTGGGTCTCGCCGAGTGGGTTTGGGTCTGGCCGAGTGGGTTTGGGCCTAGCCGTTTGGGTTTGGTACTAGCCGAGTGGGCTTGGGTCTAGCCGAGTGGGTTTGGGTCTAGCCGAGTGGGATTGGGTCTAGCGGAGTGGGTTTGGGACTAGCCGAGTGGGTTTGGGACTATCGGAGTGGGTTTGGATCTAGCCCTGTGGGTTTGGGTCTAGCCGAGTGGGTTTGGGCCTAGCCGAGTGGGTTTGGGTCTAGCCGAGTGGGTTTGGGTCTAGTCGAGTGGGGTTGGGTCTAGCCGAGTGGGTTTGGGTCTAGCCGAGTGGGTTTGGGTCTAGCGGAGTGGGTTTGGGTCTAGCTGAGTGGGTTTGGGTCTAGCCGAGTGGGTTTGTGTCTAGCAGAGTGGGTTAGGGTCTAGCCGAGTGGGTTTGGGTCTAGCCGAGTGGGTTTGTGTCTAGCCGAGTGGGTTTGGGTCTAGCGGAGTGGGTTTGGGTCTAGCGGAGTGGGTTTGGGTCTAGTCGAGTGAGTTTGGGTCTAGCCCAGTGGGTTTGGGTCTAGCGGAGTGGGTTTGGGGTTAGCCGAGTGGGTTTGGGTCTAGCGGAGTGGGATTGGGTCTAGTCGAGTGGGTTTGGGTCCAGCCGAGTGGGTTTGGGTCTAGCCGAGTGGGTTTGGGACTAACGGACTGGGTTTGTGTCTAGCCGAGTGGGTTTGGGTCTCGCCGAGTGGGTTTGGGTCTAGCCGAGTGGGTTTGTGTCTAGCAGAGTGGGTTAGGGTCTAGCCGAGTGGGTTTGGGTCTAGCCGAGTGGGTTTGGGTCTAGCGGAGTGGGTTTGGGTCTAGTCGAGTGGGTTTGGGTCTAGCCCAGTGGGTTTGGGTCTAGCCGAGTGGGTTTGGGTCTAGCGGAGTGGGTTTGGGGTTAGCCGAGTGGGTTTGGGTCTAGCCGAGTGGGTTTGGGTCTAGCCGAGTGGGTTTGGGTCTAGCCGATTGGGTTTGGGTCTAGCCGAGTGGGTTTGGGTCTAGCGGAGTGGGTTTGGGTCTAGCGGACTGGGTTTGGGTCTAAAAGACTGGGTTTGGGTCTAGCCGAGTGGGTTTGCCTCTAGCCGAGTGGGTTTGGATCTAGCCGAGTGGGTTTGGGTCTAGCCGAGTGGGTTTGGATCTAGCCGAGTGGGTTTGGGCCTAGCCGAGTGGGTTTGGGTGTAGCCGAGTGGGTTTGGGTCTAGCCGAGAGGGTATGGGTCTAGCCGAGTGAGTTTGGGTCTAGCCGAGTGGGTTTGTGTCTAGCAGAGTGGGTTAGGGTCTAGCCGAGTGGGTTTGGGTCTAGCCGAGTGTGTTTGTGTCTAGCCGAGTGGGTTTGGGTCTAATGGAGTGGGTTTGGTTCTAGCAGAGTGGGTTTGGGTCTAGTCGAGTGGGTTTGGGTCTAGCCAGTGGGTTTGGGTCTAGCCGAGTGGGTTTGGGTCTAGCGGTGTGGGTTTGGGGTTAGCCGAGTGGGTTTGGGTCTAGCCGAGTGGGTTTGGGTCTAGCCGAGTGGGTTTGGGCCTAGCCGAGTGGGTTTGGGTCTAGCCGAGTGGGCTTGGGTCAAGCCGAGTGGCTTTGGGTCTAGCTGAGTGGGTTTGGGTCTTGCGGAGTGGGTTTGGGTCTAGCGGAGTGGGTTTGGGTCTAGTCGAGTGGGTTTGGGTCTAGCCGAGTGGGTTTGGGTCTAGCCGAGTGGGTTTGGGTCTAGCGGAGTGGGTTTGGGTCTAGCCGCGTGGGTTTGGGTCTCGCCGAGTGTGTTTGGGTCTAGCCGATTGGGTTTGGGTCTGGCCGAGTGGGTTTGGGTCTAGCGGAGTGGGTTTGGGTCTAGCGGAGTGGGTTTGGGTCTAAAAGAGTGGGATTGGGTCTAGCCGAATGGGTTTGGGTCTAGCCGAGTGGATTTGGGTCTAGCGGAGTGGGTTTCGCTCTAGCCGAGTGGGTTTGGGTCTAGCCGTGTGGGTTTGGGTCTAGCCGAGTGGGTTTGGGCCTAGCCGAGTGGGTTTGGGTCTAGCCGAGTGGGTTTGGGTCCAGCCAAGTGGGTTTGGGTCTCGCCGAGTGGGGTTGGGTCTAGCCAAGTGGATTTGGCTCTAGCGGAGTGGGTTTTGGTCTAGCCGAGTGGGTTTGGGTTTAGCCGAGTGGGTTTGGGTCTGGCCGAGTGGGTTTGGGTCTAGCGGAGTGGGTTTGGATCAAGACGAGTGGGTTTGGGTCTAGCCGAGTGGGTTTGGGTGTAGCCGAGTGGGTTTGGGTCTAGCCGAGAGGGTTTGGGTCTAGCGGAGTGGGTTTGGGTCTAAAAGAGTGGGTTTGGGTCTAGCCGAGTGGGTTTGTGTCTCGCCGAGTGGGTTTGGGTCTCGCGGAGTGGGTTTGGGTCTAGCGGAGTGGGTTTGGGGTTAGCCGAGTGGGTTTGGGTCTAGCCGAGTGGGTTTGGGTCTAGCCGAGTGGGTTTGGGCCTAGCCGAGTGGGTTTGGGTCTAGCCGATTGGGCATGGGTCAAGCCGAGTGGGTTTGGGTCTAGCCGAGTGGGTTTGAGTCTAGCGGAGTGGGTTTGGCTTTAGCCGAGTGGGTTTGGGTCTAGCCGAGTGGGCTTGGGTCAAGCCGAGTGGGTTTGGGTCTAGCCGAGTGGGTTTGAGTCTAGCGGAGTGGGTTTGGGTTTAGCCGAGTGGGTTTGGGTCAAGCCGAGTGGGTTTGGGTCTAGCGGAGTGGGTTTGGATCTAGCCGAGTGGGTTTGGGTCTAGCCGAGTGGGTTTGGGTCTAGCCGAGTGGGTTTGGGCCTAGCCGAGTGGGTTTGGGTCCAGCCGAGTCGGTTTGGGTCTAGCCAAGTGGGTTTGGATCTAGCCAAGTGGCTTTGGGTCTAGCCGAGTGGGTTTGGGTGTAGCCGAGTGGGTTTGGGTCTAGCAGAGTGGGTTTGGGTCTTGCGGAGTGTGTTTGGGTCTTGCCGAGTGGGTTTGCGTCTAGTCGAGTGGGTTTGGGTGTAGCCGAGTGGGTTTGGGTCTAGCGGAGTGGGTTTGCGTCTACCCGAGTGGGTTTGGGTCTAGCGGAGTAGGGTTGGGTCTAGCCGAGTGGGTTTGGGTCTAGCCGAGTGGGTTTGAGTCTAGCCGAGTGGGTTTGGGTCTGGCCGAGTGGGTTTGGGTGTAGCCGAGTGGGTTTGGGTCTAGCGGAGTGGGTTTGCGTCTAGCCGAGTGGGTTTGGGTCCAGCGGAGTGGGTTTGTGTCTAGCCGAGTGGGTTTGGGTCCAGCCGAGTAGGGTTGGGTCTAGCCGAGTGGGGTTGGGTCTAGCCGAGTGGCTTTGGGTCTAGCCGAGTGGGTTTGGGTCTAGCCGATTGGGTTTGGGTCTAGCCGAGTGGGTTTGGGTCTAGCGGAGTGGGTTTGGGTCTAGCGGACTGGGTTTGGGTCTAAAAGAGTGGGTTTGGGTTTAGCCGAGTGGGTTTGAGTCTAGCCGAGTGGGTTTGGATCTAGCCGAGTGGGTTTGGGTCTAGCCGAGTGGGTTTGAGTCTAGCCGAGTGGATTTGGGCCTAGCCGAGTGGGTTTGGGTGTAGCCGACTGGGTTTGGGTGTAGCCGACTGGGTTTGGGTCTAGCCGAGAGGGTTTGGGTCTAGCCGAGTGAGTTTGGGTCTAGCCGAGTGGGTTTGTGTCTAGCAGAGTGGGTTAGGGTCTAGCCGAGTGGGTTTGGGTCTAGCCGAGTGGGTTTGTGTCTAGCCGAGTGGGTTTGGGTCTAGCGGAGTGGGTTTGGGTCAAGCGGAGTGGGTTTGGGTCTAGTCGAGTGGGTTTGGGTCTAGCCCAGTGGGTTTGGGTCTAGCCGAGTGGGTTTGGGTCTAGCGGAGTGGGTTTGGGGTTAGCCGAGTGGGTTTGTGTCTAGCCGAGTGGGTTTGTGTCTAGCCGAGTGGGTTTGGGTCTAGCGGAGTGGGTTTGGATTTAGCCGAGTGGGTTTGGGTCTAGCCGAGTGGGCTTGGGTCAAGCCGAGTGGGTTTGGGTCTATCCGAGTGGGTTTGAGTCTAGCGGAGTGGGTTTGGGTTTAGCCGAGTGGGTTTGGGTCTAGCCGAGTGGGTTTGGGTCAAAGCGAGTGGGTTTGGGTCTGGCGGAGTGGGTTTGGATCTAGCCGAGTGGGTTTGGGTCTAGCCGAGTGGGTTTGGGTCTAGCCGAGTGGGTTTGGGCCTAGCCGAGTGGGTTTGGGTCCAGCCGAGTCGGTTTGGGTCTAGCCAAGTGGGTTTGGATCTAGCCAAGTGGCTTTGGGTCTAGCCGAGTGGTTTTGGGTGTAGCCGAGTGGGTTTGGGTCTAGCAGAGTGGGTTTGGGTCTAGCGGAGTGTGTTTGGGTCTTGCCGAGTGGGTTTGCGTCTAGTCGAGTGGGTTTGGGTCTAGCCGAGTGCGTTTGGGTCTAGCGGAGTGGGTTTGCGTCTAGCCGAGTGGGTTTGGGTCTAGCGGAGTAGGGTTGGGTCTAGCCGAGTGGGTTTGTGTCTAGCCGAGTGGGTTTGAGTCTAGCCGAGTGGGTTTGGGTCTAGCCGAGTGGGTTTGGGTCCAGCGGAGTGGGTTTGTGTCTAGCCGAGTGGGTTTGGGTCTAGCCGAGTAGGGTTGGGTCTAGCCGAGTGGGGTTGGGTCTAGCCGAGTGGCTTTGGGTCTAGCCGAGTGGGTTTGGGTCCAGCCGATTGGGTTTGGGTCTAGCCGAGTGGGTTTGGGTCTAGCGGAGTGGGTTTGGGTCTAGCGGACTGGGTTTGGGTCTAAAAGAGTGGGTTTGGGTCTAGCCGAGTGGGTTTGAGTCTAGCCGAGTGGGTTTGGATCTATCCGAGTGGGTTTGGGTCTAGCCGAGTGGGTTTGGGTCTAGCCGAGTGGATTTGGGCCTAGCCGAGTGGGTTTGGGTGTAGCCGAGTGGGTTTGGGTCTAGCCGTGAGGGTTTGGGTCTAGCCGAGTGAGTTTGGGTCTAGCCGAGTGGGTTTGTGTCTAGCAGAGTGGGTTAGGGTCTAGCCGAGTGGGTTTGGGTCTAGCCGAGTGGGTTTGTGTCTAGCCGAGTGGGTTTGGGTCTAGCGGAGTGGGTTTGGGTCTAGCGGAGTGGGTTTGGGTCTAGTCGAGTGGGTTTGGGTCTAGCCCAGTGGGTTTGGGTCTAGCCGAGTGGGTTTGGGTCTAGCGGAGTGGGTTTGGGGTTAGCCGAGTGGGTTTGGGTCTAGCCGAGTGGGTTTGGGTCTAGACGAGTGGGTTTGGGCCTAGCCGAGTGGGTTTGGGTCTAGCCGAGTGGGCTTGGGTCAAGCCGAGTGGGTTTGGGTCTAGCTGAGTGGGTTTGGGTCTAGCGGAGTGGGTTTGGGTCTAGCGGAGTGGGTTTGGGTCTAGTCGAGATGGTTTGGGTCTAGCCGTGTGGGTTTGGGTCTAGCCGAGTGGGTTTGGGTCTAGCGGAGTGGGTTTGGGTCTAGCCGAGTGGGTTTGGGTCTCGCCGAGTGTGTTTGGGTCTAGCCGATTGGGTTTGGGTCTAGCCGAGTGGGTTTGGGTCTAGCGGAGTGGGTTTGGATCGAGACGAGTGGGTTTGGGTCTAGCCGAGTGGGTTTGGGTGTAGCCGAGTGGGTTTGGGTCTAGCCGAGAGGGTTTGGGTCTAGCCGAGTGAGTTTGGGTCTAGCCGAGTGGGTTTGTGTCTAGCAGAGTGGGTTCGGGTCTAGCCGAGTGGGTTTGGGTCTAGCCGAGTGGGTTTGTGTCTAGCCGAGTGGGTTTGGGTCTAGCCGAGTGGGTTTGGGTCTAGCCGAGTGGGTTTGGGTCTAGCCGAGTGTGTTTGTGTCTAGCCGAGTGGGTTTGGGTCTAATGGAGTGGGTTTGGTTCTAGCGGAGTGGGTTTGGGTCTAGTCGAGTGGGTTTGGGTCTAGCCAGTGGGTTTGGGTCTAGCCGAGTGGGTTTGGGTCTAGCGGTGTGGGTTTGGGGTTAGCCGAGTGGGTTTGGGTCTAGCCGAGTGGGTTTGGGTCTAGCCGAGTGGGTTTGGGCCTAGCCGAGTGGGTTTGGGTCTAGCCGAGTGGGCTTGGGTCAAGCCGAGTGGCTTTTGGTCTAGCTGAGTGGGTTTGGGTCTTGCGGAGTGGGTTTGGGTCTAGCGGAGTGGGTTTGGGTCTAGTCGAGTGGGTTTGGGTCTAGCCGAGTGGGTTTGGGTCTAGCCGAGTGGGTTTGGGTCTAGCGGAGTGGGTTTGGGTCTAGCCGCGTGGGTTTGGGTCTCACCGAGTGTGTTTGGGTCTAGCCGATTGGGTTTGGGTCTAGCCGAGTGGGTTTGGGTCTAGCGGAGTGGGTTTGGGTCTAGCGGAGTGGGTTTGGGTCTAAAAGAGTGGGATTGGGTCTAGCCGAATGGGTTTGGGTCTAGCCGAGTGGATTTGGGTCTAGCAGAGTGGGTTTCGATCTAGCCGAGTGGGTTTGGGTCTGGCCGTGTGGGTTTGGGTCTAGCCGAGTGGGTTTGGGCCTAGCCGAGTGGGTTTGGGTCTAGCCGAGTGGGTTTGGGTCCAGCCAAGTGGGTTTGGGTCTCGCCGAGTGGGGTTGGGTCTAGCCAAGTGGATTTGGCTCTAGCGGAGTGGGTTTTGGTCTAGCCGAGTGGGTTTAGGTTTAGCCGAGTGGGTTTGGGTCTGGCCGAGTGGGTTTGGGTCTAGCGGAGTGGGTTTGGATCGAGACGAGTGGGTTTGGGTCTAGCCGAGTGGGTTTGGGTGTAGCCGAGTGGGTTTGGGTCTAGCCGAGAGGGTTTGGGTCTAGCGGAGTGGGTTTGTGTCTAAAAGAGTGGGTTTGGGTCTAGCCGAGTGGGTTTGTGTCTCGCCGAGTGGGTTTGTGTCTCGCGGAGTGGGTTTGGGTCTAGCGGAGTGGGTTTAGGTCCAGTCGAGTGGGTTTGGGTCTCGCCCAGTGGGTTTGGGTCTAGCCGAGTGGGTTTGGGTCTAGCGGAGTGGGTTTGGGGTTAGCCGAGTGGGTTTGGGTCTAGCCGAGTGGGTTTGAGTCTAGCGGAGTGGGTTTGGCTTTAGCCGAGTGGGTTTGGGTCTAGCCGAGTGGGTTTGAGTCTAGCGGAGTGGTTTTGGGTTTAGCCGAGTGGGTTTGGGTCAAGCCGAGTGGGTTTGGGTCTAGCGGAGTGGGTTTGGATCTAGCCGAGTGGGTTTGGGTCTAGCCGAGTGGGTTTGGGTCTAGCCGAGTGGGTTTGGGCCTAGCCGAGTGGGTTTGGGTCCAGCCGAGTCGGTTTGGGTCTAGCCAAGTGGGTTTGGATCTAGCCAAGTGGCTTTGGGTCTAGCCGAGTGGGTTTGGGTCTAGCGGAGTGGGTTTGGGTCTAGCGGACTGGGTTTGGGTCTAAAAGAGTGGGTTTGTGTCTAGCCGAGTGGGTTTGAGTCTAGCCGAGTGGGTTTGAGTCTAGCCGAGTGGATTTGGGCCTAGCCGAGTTGGTTTGGGTGTAGCCGAGTGGGTTTGGGTCTAGCCGAGAGGGTTTGGGTCTAGCCGAGTGAGTTTGGGTCTAGCCGAGTGGGTTTGTGTCTAGCAGAGTGGGTTAGGGTCTAGCCGAGTGGGTTTGGGTCTAGCCGAGTGGGTTTGTGTCTAGCCGAGTGGGTTTGGGTCTAGCGGAGTGGGTTTGGGTCAAGCGGAGTGGGTTTGGGTCTAGTCGAGTGGGTTTGGGTCTAGCCCAGTGGGTTTGGGTCTAGCCGAGTGGGTTTGGGTCTAGCGGAGTGGGTTTGGGGTTAGCCGAGTGGGTTTGGGTCTAGCCGAGTGGGTTTGTGTCTAGCCGAGTGGGTTTGGGTCTAGCGGAGTGGGTTTGGATTTAGCCGAGTGGGTTTGGGTCTAGCCGAGTGGGCTTGGGTCAAGCCGAGTGGGTTTGGGTCTATCCGAGTGGGTTTGAG
The DNA here is from genome assembly GCA_963514005.1 of Raja brachyura. The sequence continues at coordinate 5,404,943 of OY740819.1, read as the reverse complement.
TCTAGCGGAGTGGGTTTGGGTTTAGCCGAGTGGGTTTGGGTCTAGCCGAGTGGGTTTGGGTCAAACCGAGTGGGTTTGGGTCTAGCGGAGTGGGTTTGGATCTAGCCGAGTGGGTTTGGGTCTAGCCGAGTGGGTTTGGGTCTAGCCGAGTGGGTTTGGGCCTAGCCGAGTGGGTTTGGGTCCAGCCGAGTCGGTTTGGGTCTAGCCAAGTGGGTTTGGATCTAGCCAAGTGGCTTTGGGTCTAGCCGAGTGGGTTTGGGTGTAGCCGAGTGGGTTTGGGTCTAGCAGAGTGGGTTTGGGTCTAGCGGAGTGTGTTTGGGTCTTGCCGAGTGGGTTTGCGTCTAGTCGAGTGGGTTTGGGTCTAGCCGAGTGGGTTTGGGTCTAGCGGATTGGGTTTGCGTCTAGCCGAGTGGGTTTGGGTCTAGCGGAGTAGGGTTGGGTCTAGCCGAGTGGGTTTGTGTCTAGCCGAGTGGGTTTGAGTCTAGCCGAGTGGGTTTGGGTCTAGCCGAGTGGGTTTGGGTGTAGCCGAGTGGGTTTGGGTCTAGCGGAGTGGGTTTGGGTCTAGCCGAGTGGGTTTGGGTCCAGCGGAGTGGGTTTGTGTCTAGCCGAGTGGGTTTGGGTCTAGCCGAGTAGGGTTGGGTCTAGCCGAGTGGGGTTGGGTCTAGCCGAGTGGCTTTGGGTCTAGCCGAGTGGGTTTGGGTCCAGCCGATTGGGTTTGGGTCTAGCCGAGTGGGTTTGGGTCTACCGGAGTGGGTTTGGGTCTAGCGGAGTGGGTTTGGGTCTAGCCGAGTGGATTTGGGCCTAGCCGAGTGGGTTTGGGTGTAGCCGAGTGGGTTTGGGTCTAGCCGTGAGGGTTTGGGTCTAGCCGAGTGAGTTTGGGTCTAGCCGAGTGGGTTTGTGTCTAGCAGAGTGGGTTAGGGTCTAGCCGAGTGGGTTTGGGTCTAGCCGAGTGGGTTTGTGTCTAGCCGAGTGGGTTTGGGTCTAGCGGAGTGGGTTTGGGTCTAGCGGAGTGGGTTTGGGTCTAGTCGAGTGGGTTTGGGTCTAGCCCAGTGGGTTTGGGTCTAGCCGAGTGGGTTTGGGTCTAGCGGAGTGGGTTTGGGGTTAGCCGAGTGGGTTTGGGTCTAGCCGAGTGGGTTTGGGTCTAGACGAGTGGGTTTGGGCCTAGCCGAGTAGGGTTGGGTCTAGCCGAGTGGGGTTGGGTCTAGCCGAGTGGCTTTGGGTCTAGCCGAGTGGGTTTGGGTCCAGCCGATTGGGTTTGGGTCTAGCCGATTGGGTTTGGGTCTACCGGAGTGGGTTTGGGTCTAGCGGAGTGGGTTTGGGTCTAGCCGAGTGGATTTGGGCCTAGCCGAGTGGGTTTGGGTGTAGCCGAGTGGGTTTGGGTCTAGCCGTGAGGGTTTGGGTCTAGCCGAGTGAGTTTGGGTCTAGCCGAGTGGGTTTGTGTCTAGCAGAGTGGGTTAGGGTCTAGCCGAGTGGGTTTGGGTCTAGCCGAGTGGGTTTGTGTCTAGCCGAGTGGGTTTGGGTCTAGCGGAGTGGGTTTGGGTCTAGCGGAGTGGGTTTGGGTCTAGTCGAGTGGGTTTGGGTCTAGCCCAGTGGGTTTGGGTCTAGCCGAGTGGGTTTGGGTCTAGCGGAGTGGGTTTGGGGTTAGCCGAGTGGGTTTGGGTCTAGCCGAGTGGGTTTGGGTCTAGACGAGTGGGTTTGGGCCTAGCCGAGTGGGTTTGGGTCTAGCCGAGTGGGCTTGGGTCAAGCCGAGTGGGTTTGGGTCTAGCTGAGTGGGTTTGGGTCTAGCGGAGTGGGTTTGGGTCTAGCGGAGTGGGTTTGGGTCTAGTCGAGATGGTTTGGGTCTAGCCGAGTGGGTTTGGGTCTAGCGGAGTGGGTTTGGGTCTAACCGAGTGGGTTTGGGTCTCGCCGAGTGTGTTTGGGTCTAGCCGATTGGGTTTGGGTCTAGCCGAGTGGGTTTGGGTCTAGCGGAGTGGGTTTGGATCGAGACGAGTGGGTTTGGGTCTAGCCGAGTGGGTTTGGGTGTAGCCGAGCGGGTTTGGGTCTAGCCGAGAGGGTTTGGGTCTAGCCGAGTGAGTTTGGGTCTAGCCGAGTGGGTTTGTGTCTAGCAGAGTGGGTTCGGGTCTAGCCGAGTGGGTTTGGGTCTAGCCGAGTGGGTTTGTGTCTAGCCGAGTGGGTTTGGGTCTAGCGGAGTGGGTTTGGGTCTAGCGGAGTGGGTTTGGGTCTAGCCAAGTGGGCTGGGGTCAAGCCGAGTGGGTTTGGGTCTAGCCGAGTGGGTTTGAGTCTAGCGGGATGGGTTTCGGTTTAGCCGAGTGGGTTTGGGTCTAGCCGAGTGGGTTTGGGACAAGCCGAGTGGGTTTGGGTCTAGCGGAGTGGGTTTGGATCTAGCCGAGTGGGTTTGGGTCTAGCCGAGTGGGTTTGGGTCTAGCCGAGTGGGTTTGGGCCTAGCCGAGTAGGTTTGGGTCCAGCCGAGTGGGTTTGGGTCTAGCCAAGTGGGTTTGGATCTAGCCGAGTGGGTTTGGGTGTAGCCGAGTGGGTTTGGGTTTACCGAGTGGGTTTGGGTCTAGCCGAGTGGGTTTGGGTCTAGCGGAGTGGGTTTGGGTCTCGCCGAGTGGGTTTGGGTCTAGCCGAGTGGGTTTGGGTTTGCCGATTGGGTTTGGGTCTAGCGGAGTGGGTTTGTGTCTAGCAGATTGGGTTTGGGTCTAGCGGAGTGGGGTTGGGTCTAGCCGAGTTGGTTTGGGTCCAGCCGAGTGGGTTTGGGTCTAGCTGAGTGGGTTTGGGTCTAGCGGAGTGGGTTTGGGTCTAGCGGAGTGGGTTTGGGTCTAGTCGAGTGGGTTTGGATCTAGCCGAGTGGGTTTGGGTCTAGCCGAGTGGGTTTGGGTCTAGCGGAGTGGGTTTGGGTCTAGCCGAGTGGGTTTGGGTCTCGCCGAGTGGGTTTGGGTCTGGCCGAGTGGGTTTGGGTGTAGCCGATTGGGTTTGGTACTAGCCGAGTGGGCTTGGGTCTAGCCGAGTGGGTTTGGGTCTAGCCGAGTGGGATTGGGTCTAGCGGAGTGGGTTTGGGACTAGCCGAGTGGGTTTGGGACTATCGGAGTGGGTTTGGGTCTAGCCGAGTGGGTTTGGGCCTAGCCGAGTGGGTTTGGGTCTAGCCGAGTGGGTTTGGGTCTAGTCGAGTGGGGTTGGGTCTAGCCGAGTGGGTTTGGGTCTAGCCGAGTGGGTTTGGGTCTATCGGAGTGGGTTTGGGTCTAGCGGAGTGGGTTTGGGTCTAGCCGAGTGGGTTTGTGTCTAGCAGAGTGGGTTAGGGTCTAGCCGAGTGGGTTTGGGTCTAGCCGAGTGGGTTTGTGTCTAGCCAAGTGGGTTTGGGTCTAGCGGAGTGGGTTTGGGTCTAGCGGAGTAGGTTTGGGTCTAGTCGAGTGGGTTTGGGTCTAGCCCAGTGGGTTTGGGTCTAGCCGAGTGGGTTTGGGTCTAGCGGAGTGGGTTTGGATCTAGCCGAGTGGGTTTGGGTCTAGCCGAGTGGGTTTGGGTCTAGCCGAGTGTGTTTGGGTCCAGCCAAGTGGGTTTGGGTCTCGCCGAGTGGGGTTGGGTCTAGCCAAGTGGATTTGGGTCTAGCGGAGTGGGTTTGGGTCTGGCCGAGTGGGTTTGGGTCTAGCCGAGTGGGTTTGGGTCTAGCGGAGTGGGTTTGGGTCTAGCGGACTGGGTTTGGGTCTAAAAGAGTGGGTTTGGGTCTAGCCGAGTGGGTTTGAGTATAGCCGAGTGGGTTTGGATCTTGCCGAGTGGGTTTGGGTCTAGCCGAGTGGGTTTGGGTCTAGCCGAGTGGATTTGGGCCTAGCCGAGTGGGTTTGGGTGTAGCCGAGTGGGTTTGGGTCTAGCCGTGAGGGTTTGGGTCTAGCCGAGTGAGTTTGGGTCTAGCCGAGTGGGTTTGTGTCTAGCAGAGTGGGTTAGGGTCTAGCCGAGTGGGTTTGTGTCTAGCCGAGTGGGTTTGGGTCTAGCGGAGTGGGTTTGGGTCTAGCGGAGTGGGTTTGGGTCTAGTCGAGTGGGTTTGGGGCTAGCCGAGTGGGTTTGGGTCTAGGCGAGTGGGTTTGGGTCTAGCGGAGTGGGTTTGGGGTTAGCCGAGTGGGTTTGGGTCTAGCCGAGTGGGTTTGGGTCTAGCCGAGTGGGTTTGGGCCTAGCCGAGTGGGTTTGGGTCTAGCCGAGTGGGCTTGGGTCAAGCCGAGTGGGTTTGGGTCTAGCTGAGTGGGTTTGGGTCTAGCGGAGTGGGTTTGGGTCTAGCGGAGTGGGTTTGGGTCTAGTCGAGTGGGTTTGGGTCTAGCCGAGTGGGTTTGGGTCTAGCCGAGTGGGTTTGGGTCTAGCGGAGTGGGTTTGGGTCTAGCCGAGTGGGTTTGGGTCTCGCCGAGTGTGTTTGGGTCTAGCCGATTGGGTTTGGGTCTAGCCGAGTGGGTTTGGGTCTAGCGGAGTGGGTTTGGATCGAGCCGAGTGGGTTTGGGTGTAGCGGAGTGGGTTTGGGTGTAGCCGAGTGGGTTTGGGTCTAGCCGAGAGGGTTTGGGTCTAGCCGAGTGAGTTTGGGTCTAGCCGAGTGGGTTTGTGTCTAGCAGAGTGGGTTCGGGTCTAGCCGAGTAGGTTTGGGTCCAGCCGAGTGGGTTTGGGTCTAGCCAAGTGGGTTTGGATCTGGCCGAGTGGGTTTGGGTGCAGCCGAGTGGGTTTGGGTCTAGCCGAGTGGGTTTGGGTCTAGCCGAGTGGGTTTGGGTCTAGCGGAGTGGGTTTGGGTCTCGCCGAGTGGGTTTGGGTCTAGCCGAGTGGGTTTGGGTTTGCCGAGTGGGTTTGGGTCTAGCGGAGTGGGTTTGTGTCTAGCCGAGTGGGTTTGGGTCTAGCGGAGTGGGGTTGGGTCTAGCCGAGTTGGTTTGGGTCCAGCCGAGTGGGTTTGGGTCTAGCTGAGTGGGTTTGGGTCTAGCAGAGTGGGTTTGGGTCTAGCGGAGTGGGTTTGGGTCTAGTCGAGTGGGTTTGGGTCTAGCCGAGTGGGTTTGGGTCCAGCCGAGTGGGTTTGGGTCTAGCGGAGTGGGTTTGGGTCTAGCCGAGTGGGTTTGGGTCTCGCCGAGTGGGTTTGGGTCTGGCCGAGTGGGTTTGGGCCCAGCCGATTGGGTTTGCTACTAGCCGAGTGGGCTTGGGTCTAGCCGAGTGGGTTTGGGTCTAGCCGAGTGGCATTGGGTCTAGCGGAGTGGGTTTGGGACTAGCCGAGTGGGTTTGGGACTATCGGAGTGGGTTTGGGTCTAGCCGAGTGGGTTTGGGCCTAGCCGAGTGGGTTTGGGTCTAGCCGAGTGGGTTTGGGTCTAGTCGAGTGGGGTTGGGTCTAGCCGAGTGGGTTTGGGTCTAGCCGAGTGGGTTTGGGTCTATCGGAGTGGGTTTGGGTCTAGCGGAGTGGGTTTGGGTCTAGCCGAGTGGGTTTGTGTCTAGCAGAGTGGGTTAGGGTCTAGCCGAGTGGGTTTGGGTCTAGCCGAGTGGGTTTGTGTCTAGCCAAGTGGGTTTGGGTCTAGCGGAGTGGGTTTGGGTCTAGCCGAGTGGGTTTGGGTCTAGCCGAGTGGGTTTGGGTTTGCCGAGTGGGTTTGGGTCTAGCGGAGTGGGTTTGTGTCTAGCCGAGTGGGTTTGGGTCTAGCGGAGTGGGGTTGGGTCTAGCCGAGTTGGTTTGGGTCCAGCCGAGTGGGTTTGGGTCTAGCTGAGTGGGTTTGGGTCTAGCAGAGTGGGTTTGGGTCTAGCGGAGTGGGTTTGGGTCTAGTCGAGTGGGTTTGGGTCTAGCCGAGTGGGTTTGGGTCCAGCCGAGTGGGTTTGGGTCTAGCGGAGTGGGTTTGGGTCTAGCCGAGTGGGTTTGGGTCTCGCCGAGTGGGTTTGGGTCTGGCCGAGTGGGTTTGGGCCCAGCCGATTGGGTTTGCTACTAGCCGAGTGGGCTTGGGTCTAGCCGAGTGGGTTTGGGTCTAGCCGAGTGGGATTGGGTCTAGCGGAGTGGGTTTGGGACTAGCCGAGTGGGTTTGGGACTATCGGAGTGGGTTTGGGTCTAGCCGAGTGGGTTTGGGCCTAGCCGAGTGGGTTTGGGTCTAGCCGAGTGGGTTTGGGTCTAGTCGAGTGGGGTTGGGTCTAGCCGAGTGGGTTTGGGTCTAGCCGAGTGGGTTTGGGTCTATCGGAGTGGGTTTGGGTCTAGCGGAGTGGGTTTGGGTCTAGCCGAGTGGGTTTGTGTCTAGCAGAGTGGGTTAGGGTCTAGCCGAGTGGGTTTGGGTCTAGCCGAGTGGGTTTGTGTCTAGCCAAGTGGGTTTGGGTCTAGCGGAGTGGGTTTGGGTCTAGCGGAGTGGGTTTGGGTCTAGTCGAGTGGGTTTGGGTCTAGCCCAGTGGGTTTGGGTCTAGCCGAGTGGGTTTGGGTCTAGCGGAGTGGGTTTGGGGTTAGCCGAGTGGGTTTGGGTCAAGCCGAGTGGGTTTGGGTCTAGCGGAGTGGGTTTGGATCTAGCCGAGTGGGTTTGGGTCTAGCCGAGTGGGTTTGGGTCCAGCCGAGTGGGTTTGGGCCTAGCCGAGTGGGTTTGGGTCTAGCCGAGTGTGTTTGGGTCCAGCCAAGTGGGTTTGGGTCTCACCGAGTGGGGTTGGGTCTAGCCAAGTGGATTTGGCTCTAGCGGAGTGGGTTTGGGTCTGGCCGAGTGGGTTTGGGTTTGGCCGAGTGGGTTTCGGTCTGGCCGAGTGGGTTTGGGTCTAGCGGAGTGGGTTTGGATCGGGACGAGTGGGTTTGGGTCTAGCCGAGTGGGTTTGGGTGTAGCCGAGTGGGTTTGGGTCTAGCCGAGTGGGGTTGGGTCTAGCGGACTGGGTTTGGGTCTGGCGGACTGGGTTTGGAACTAGCGGAGTGGGTTTGGGTCTAGCCGAGTGGGCTTGGGTCTAGCCGAGTGGGTTTGGGTCTGGCCGAGTGGGTTTGGGTCTAGCGGAGTGGGTTTGGGTTTAGCCGAGTGGGTTTGGGTCTAGCTGAGTGGGTTTGGGTCAAGCCCAGTGGGTTTGGGTCTAGCGGAGTGGGTTTGGGTCTAGCCGAGTGGGTTTGTGTCTAGCAGAGTGGGTTAGGGTCTAGCCGAGTGGGTTTGGGTCTAGCCGAGTGGGTTTGTGTCTAGCCGAGTGGGTTTGGGTCTAGCGGAGTGGGTTTGGGTCTAGCGGAGTGGTTTTGGGTCTAGCGGAGTGGGTTTGGGTCTAGCGGAGTGGGGTTGGGTCTAGCGGACTGGGTTTGGATCTAGCGGAGTGGGTTTGGGTATAGCCGAGTGGGCTTGGGTCTAGCCGAGTGGGTTTGGGTCTGGCCGAGTGGGTTTGGGTCTAGCCGAGTGGGTTTGGGTTTAGCCGAGTGGGTTTGCGTCTAGCCGAGTGGGTTTGGGTCTTGCGGAGTGGGTTTGGGTCTAGCCGAGTGGGTTTGGGTCTAGCGGAGTGGGTTTGCGTCTAGCCGAGTGGGTTTGGGTCTAGCCGAGTGGGTCTAGGTCTAGCCGAGTGGGTTTGGGTCTAGCCGAGTGGGTTTGGGTCTAGCCGAGTGGGTTTGGGTCCAGCCGTGTGGGTTTGGGTCTAGCAGAGTGGGTTTACGTCTAGCCGAGTGGGTTTGGGTCTAGCGGAGTAGGGTTGGGTCTAGCCGAGTGGGTTTGTGTCTAGCCGAGTGGGTTTGAGTCTAGCCGAGTGGGTTTGGCTCTAGCCGAGTGGGTTTGGGTGTAGCCGAGTGGGTTTGGGTCTAGCGGAGTGGGTTTGTGTCTAGCCGAGTGGGTTTGGGTCCAGCGGAGTGGGTTTGTGTATAGCCGAGTGGGTTTGGGTCTAGCCGAGTAGGGTTGGGTCTAGCCGAGTGGGGTTGGGTCTAGCCGAGTGGCTTTGGGTCTAGCCGAGTGGGTTTGGGTCTAGCCGATTGGGTTTGGGTCTAGCCGAGTGGGTTTGGGTCTAGCGGAGTGGGTTTGGGTCTAGCGGAGTGGGTTTGGGTCTAAAAGAGCGGGTTTGGGTCTAGCCGAGTGGGTTTGGGTCTGGCCGAGTGGGTTTGGGTCTAGCGGAGTGGGTTTGGATCTAGCCGAGTGGGTTTGGGTCTAGCCGAGTGGGTTTGGGTCTAGCCGAGTGGGTTTGGGCCTAGCCGAGTGGGTTTGGGTCTAGCCGAGTGGATTTGGGTCAAGCCGAGTGGGTTTGGGTCTAGCCGAGTGGGTTTGAGTCTAGCGGAGTGGGTTTGGCTTTAGCCGAGTGGGTTTGGGTCTAGCCGAGTGGGCTTGGGTCAAGCCGAGTGGGTTTGGGACTAGCCGAGTGGGTTTGAGTCTAGCGGAGTGGGTTTGGGTTTAGCCGAGTGGGTTTGGGTCTAGCCGAGTGGGTTTGGGTCAAGCCGAGTGGGTTTGGGTCTAGCGGAGTGGGTTTGGATCTAGCCGAGTGGGTTTGGGTCTAGCCGAGTGGGATTGGGTCTAGCCGAGTGGGTTTGGGCCTAGCCGAGTGGGTTTGGGTCCAGCCGAGTCGGTTTGGGTCTAGCCAAGTGGGTTTGGATCTTGCCAAGTGGCTTTGGGTCTAGCCGAGTGGGTTTGGGCCTAGCCGAGTGGGTTTGGGTGTAGCCGAGTGGGTTTGGGTCTAGCCGAGAGGGTCTGGGTCTAGCCGAGTGAGTTTGGGTCTAGCCGAGTGGGTTTGTGTCTAGCAGAGTGGGTTAGGGTCTAGCCGAGTGGGTTTGGGTCTAGCCGAGTGGGTTTGTGTCTCGCCGAGTGGGTTTGGGTCTAGCGGAGTGGGTTTGGGTCAAGCGTAGTGGGTTTGGGTCTAGTCGAGTGGGTTTGGGTCTAGCCCAGTGGGTTTGGGTCTAGCCGAGTGGGTTTGAGTCTAGCGGAGTGGGTTTGGGTTCAGCCGAGTGGGTTTGGGTCTAGCCGAGTGGGTTTGGGTCAAACCGAGTGGGTTTGGGTCTAGCGGAGTGGGTTTGGATCTAGCCGAGTGGGTTTGGGTCTAGCCGAGTGGGTTTGGGTCTAGCCGAGTGGGTTTGGGCCTAGCCGAGTGGGTTTGGGTCCAGCCGAGTCGGTTTGGGTCTAGCCAAGTGGGTTTGGATCTAGCCAAGTGGCTTTGGGTCTGGCCGAGTGGGTTTGGGTGTAGCCGAGTGGGTTTGGGTCTAGCAGAGTGGGTTTGGGTCTAGCGGAGTGTGTTTGGGTCTTGCCGAGTGGGTTTGCGTCTAGTCGAGTGGGTTTGGGTCTAGCCGAGTGGGTTTGGGTCTAGCGGAGTGGGTTTGCGTCTACCCGAGTGGGTTTGGGTCTAGCGGAGTAGGGTTGGGTCTAGCCGAGTGGGTTTGGGTCTAGCCGAGTGGGTTTGAGTCTGGCCGAGTGGGTTTGGGTCTAGCCGAGTGGGTTTGGGTGTAGCCGAGTGGGTTTGGGTCTAGCGGAGTGGGTTTGGGTCTAGCCGAGTGGGTTTGGGTCCAGCGGAGTGGGTTTGTGTCTAGCCGAGTGGGTTTGGGTCTAGCCGAGTAGGGTTGGGTCTAGCCGAGTGGGGTTGGGTCTAGCCGAGTGGCTTTGGGTCTAGCCGAGTGGGTTTGGGTCTAGCCGATTGGGTTTGGGTCTAGCCGAGTGGGTTTGGGTCTAGCGGAGTGGGTTTGGGTCTAGCGGACTGGGTTTGGGTCTAAAAGAGTGGGTTTGGGTCTAGCCGAGTGGGTTTGAGTCTAGCCGAGTGGGTTTGGATCTAGCCGAGTGGGTTTGGGTCTAGCCGAGTGGGTTTGGGTCTAGCCGAGTGGATTTGGGCCTAGCCGAGTGGGTTTGGGTGTAGCCGAGTGGGTTTGGGTCTAGCCGTGAGGGTTTGGGTCTAGCCGAGTGAGTTTGGGTCTAGCCGAGTGGGTTTGTGTCTAGCAGAGTGGGTTAGGGTCTAGCCGAGTGGGTTTGGGTCTAGTCGAGTGGGTTTGTGTCTAGCCGAGTGGGTTTGGGTCTAGCGGAGTGGGTTTGGGTCTAGCGGAGTGGGTTTGGGTCTAGTCGAGTGGGTTTGGGTCTAGCCCAGTGGGTTTGGGTCTAGCCGAGTGGGTTTGGGTCTAGCGGAGTGGGTTTGGGGTTAGCCGAGTGGGTTTGGGTGTAGCCGAGTGGGTTTGGGTCTAGCCGAGAGGGTTTGGGTCTAGCCGAGTGAGTTTGGGTCTAGCCGAGTGGGTTTGTGTCTAGCAGAGTGGGTTCTGGTCTAGCCGAGTGGGTTTGGGTCTAGCCGAGTGGGTTTGTGTCTAGCCGAGTGGGTTTGGGTCTAGCGGAGTGGGTTTGGGTCTAGCGGAGTGGGTTTGGGTCTAGCCGAGTGGGCTGGGGTCAAGCCGAGTGGGTTTGGGTCTAGCCGAGTGGGTTTGAGTCTAGCGGGATGGGTTTCGGTTTAGCCGAGTGGGTTTGGGTCTAGCCGAGTGGGTTTGGGTGAAGCCGAGTGGGTTTGGGTCTAGCGGAGTGGGTTTGGATCTAGCCGAGTGGGTTTGGGTCTAGCCGAGTGGGTTTGGGTCTAGCCGAGTGGGTTTGGGTCTAGCCGAGTTGGTTTGGGTCCAGCCGAGTGGGTTTGGGTCTAGCTGAGTGGGTTTGGGTCTAGCCGAGTGGGTTTGGGTGTAGCGGAGTGGGTTTGGGTCTAGCCGAGTGGGTTTGGGTCTAGCGGAGTGGGTTTGGGACTAGCCGAGTGGGTTTGGGACTTTCGGAGTGGGTTTGGATCTAGCCGAGTGGGTTTGGGTCTCGCCGAGTGGGTTTGGGTCTAGCCGAGTGGGTTTGGGTCTAGCCGAGTGGGTTTGGGTCTAGCCGAGTGGGTTTGGGTCTAGTCGAGTGGGGTTGGGTCTAGCCGAGTGGGTTTGGGTCTAGCCGAGTGGGTTTGGGTCTAGCGGAGTGGGTTTGGGTCTAGCGGAGTGGGTTTGGGTCTAGCCGAGTGGGTTTGTGTCTAGCACAGTGGGTTAGGGTCTTGCCGAGTGGGTTTGGGTCTAGCCGAGTGGGTTTGTGTCTAGCCAAGTGGGTTTGGGTCTAGCGGAGTGGGTTTGGGTCTAGCGGAGTGGGTTTGGGTCTAGTCGAGTGGGTTTGGGTCTAGCCCAGTGGGTTTGGGTCTAGCCGAGTGGGTTTGGGTCTAGCAGAGTGGGTTTGGGTCTAGCCGAGTGTGTTTGGGTCTGGCCGAGTGGGTTTGGGTCTAGCGGAGTGGGTTTGGATCTAGCCGAGTGGGTTTGGGTCTAGCCGAGTGGGTTTGGGTCTAGCCGAGTGGGTTTGGGCCTAGCCGAGTGGGTTTGGGTCTAGCCGAGTGGGTTTGGGTCTAGCCAAGTGGGTTTTGGTCTCGCCGAGTGGGTTTGGGTCTAGCCAACTGGATTTGGCTCTAGCGGAGTGGGTTTGGGTCTAGCCGAGTGGGTTTGGGTTTAGCCGAGTGGGTTTGGGTCTAGCGGAGTGGGTTTGGGTCTAGTCGAGTGGGTTTGGGTCTAGCCCAGTGGGTTTGGGTCTAGCGGAGTGGGTTTGGGTCTAGCCTAGTGGGCTTGGGTCAAGCCGAGTGGGTTTGGGTCCAGCCGAGTGGGTTTGAGTCTAGCGGAGTGGGTTTGGGTTTAGCCGAGTGGGTTTGGGTCTAGCCGAGTGGGTTTGGGTCCAGCCGAGTGGGTTTGGTTCTAGCCAAGTGGGTTTGGGTCTAGCCGAGTGGGTTTGGGTCTAGCCGAGTGGGTTTGGGTCTAGCAGAGTGGGTTTGGGTTTAGCCGAGTGGGTTTGGGTCTAGCGGAGTGGGTTTGGGTCAAGCCCAGTGGGTTTGGATCTAGCCAAATGGGTTTGGGTCTAGCGGAGTGGGTTTGGGTCTAGCGGAGTGGGTTTGGGACTAGCCGAGTCGGTTTGGGTCTAGCCGAGTGGGTTTGGGTGTAGCCGAGTGGGTTTGGGTCTAGCTGAGTGGGTTTGGGTCTAGCCGAGTGGGTTTGGGTATAGCGGAGTGGGTTTGGGTCTAGGCGAATGGGCTTGGGTCTAGCCGAGTGGGTTTGGGTCTAGCCGAGTGGGTTTGGGTCTAGCGGAGTGGGTTTGGGGTGTAGCCGAGTGGGTTTGGGTCTAGCGGAGTGGGTTTGCGTCTAGCCGAGTGGGTTTGGGTCTAGCCGAGTGGGTCTCGGACTAGCCGAGTGGGTTTGGGTCTAGACGAGTGGGTTTGGGTCTAGCCGAGTGGGTTTGGGTCCAGCGGAGTGGGTTTGTGTCTAGCCGAGTGGGTTTGGGTCTAGCCGAGTAGGGTTGGGTCTAGCCGAGTGGGGTTGGGTCTAACCGAGTGGCTTTGGGTCTAGCCGAGTGGGATTGGGTCTAGCCAATTGGGTTTGGGTCTAGCCGAGTGGGTTTGGGTCTAGCGGAGTGGGTTTGGGTAGCGGAGTGGGTTTGGGTCTAAAAGAGTGGGTTTGGGTCTAGCCGAGTGGGTTTGGGTCTGGCCGAGTGGGTTTCGGTCTAGCGGAGTGGGTTTGGATCTAGCCGAGTGGGTTTGGGTCTAGCCGAGTGGGTTTGGGTCTAGCCGAGTGGGTTTGGGCCTAGCCGAGTGGGTTTGGGTCTAGCCGAGTGGGTTTGGGTCTAGCCAAGTGGGTTTGGGTCTCGCCGAGTGGGTTTGGGTCTAGCCAAGTGGATTTGGGTCTAGCGGAGTGGGTTTGGATCTAGCCGAGTGGGTTTGGGTCTAGCCGAGTGGGTTTGGGTCTAGCCGAGTGGGTTTGGGTCTAGCCGAGTGGTTTTGGGTCTAGCGGAGTGGGTTTACGTCTAGCCGAGTGGGTTTGGGTCTCGCCGAGTGGGTTTGGGTCTAGCCGAGTGGGTTTGGGTCAAGCCCAGTGGGTTTGGATCTAGCCAAATGGGTTTGGGTCTGGACGAGTGGGTTTGGTTCTAGCCGAGTGGGTTTGGTTCTAGCCGAGTGGGTTTGGGTCTAGCCGAGTGGGTTTGGGTCTAGCGGAGTGGGTTTGGGACTAGCCGAGTCGGTTTGGGTCTAGCCGAGTGGGTTTGGGTGTAGCCGAGTGGGTTTGGGTCTAGCCGAGTGGGTTTGGGTCTAGCGGAGTGGGTTTGGGTCTAGCCGAGTGGGTTTGGGTGTAGCGGAGTGGGTTTGGGTCTAGGCGAATGGGCTTGGGTCTAGCCGAGTGGGTTTGGGTCTAGCCGAGTGGGTTTGGGTCTAGCAGAGTGGGTTTGGGTCTAGCCGAGTGGGTTTGGGTCTAGCGGAGTGGGTTTGCGTCTAGCCGAGTGGGTTTGGGTCTAGCCGAGTGGGTCTCGGACTAGCCGAGTGGGTTTGGGTCTAGCCGAGTGGGTTTGGGTCTAGCCGAGTGGGTTTGGGTCCAGCGGAGTGGGTTTGTGTGTAGCCGAGTGGGTTTGGGTCTAGCCGAGTAGGGTTGGGTCTAGCCGAGTGGGGTTGGGTCTAACCGAGTGGCTTTGGGTCTAGCCGAGTGGGTTTGGGTCTAGCCAATTGGGTTTGGGTCTAGCCGAGTGGGTTTGGGTCTAGCGGAGTGGGTTTGGGTCTAGCGGAGTGGGTTTGGGTCTAAAAGAGTGGGTTTGGGTCTAGCCGAGTGGGTTTGGGTCTGGCCGAGTGGGTTTGGGTCCAGCGGATTGGGTTTGGATCTAGCCGAGTGGGTTTGGGTCTAGCCGAGTGGGTTTGGGTCTAGCCGAGTGGGTTTGGGCCTAGCCGAGTGGGTTTGGGTCTAGCCGAGTGGGTTTGGGTCTAGCCAAGTGGGTTTGGGTCTCGCCGAGTGGGTTTGGGTCTAGCCAAGTGGATTTGGGTCTAGCGGAGTGGGTTTGGATCTAGCCGAGTGGGTTTGGGTCTAGCCGAGTGGGTTTGGGTCTAGCCGAGTGGGTTTGGGTCTAGCCGAGTGGGTTTGGGTCTAGCGGAGTGGGTTTACGTCTAGCCGAGTGGGTTTGGGTCTAGCGGAGTAGGGTTGGGTCTAGCCGAGTGGGTTTGTGTCTAGCCGAGTGGGTTTGAGTCTAGCTGAGTGGGTTTGGGTCTAGCCGAGTGGGTTTGTGTGTAGCCGAGTGGGTTTGGGTCTAGCGGAGTGGGTTTGGGTCTAGCCGAGTGGGTTTGGGTCCAGCGGAGTGGGTTTGTGTCTAGCCGAGTGGGATTGGGTCTAGCCGAGTAGGGTTGGGTCTAGCCGAGTGGGGTTGGGTCTAGCCGAGTGGCTTTGGGTCTAGCCGAGTGGGTTTGGGTCTAGCCGATTGGGTTTGGGTCTAGCCGAGTGGGTTTGGGTCTAGCGGAGTGGGTTTGGGTCTAGCCGAGTGGGTTTGGGTCTAGCCGAGTGGGTTTGGGTCTAGCCGAGTGGGTTTGGGTCTGGCCGAGTGGGTTTGGGTCTAGCGGAGTGGGTTTGGATCTAGCCGAGTGGGTTAGGGTCTAGCCGAGTGGGTTTGGGTCTAGCCGAGTGGGTTTGGGCCTAGCCGAGTGGGTTTGGGTCTAGCCGAGTGGGTTTGGGTCTAGCCAAGTGGGTTTGGGTCTCGCCGGGTGAGTTTGGGTCTAGCCAAGTGGATTTGGCTCTAGCGGAGTGGGTTTGGGTCTAGCCGAGTGGGTTTGGGTTTAGCCGAGTGGGTTTGGGTCTAGCGGAGTGGGTTTGGGTCTAGTCGAGTGGGTTTGGGTCTAACCCAGTGGGTTTGTGTCTAGCCGAGTGGGTTTGGGTCTAGCCGAGTAGGGTTGGGTCTAGCCGAGTGGGGTTGGGTCTAACCGAGTGGCTTTGGGTCTAGCCGAGTGGGTTTGGGTCTAGCCGAGTGGGTTTGGGCCTAGCCGAGTGGGTTTGGGTCTAGCCGAGTGGGTTTGGGTCTAGCCAAGTGGGTTTGGGTCTCGCCGAGTGGGTTTGGGTCTAGCCAAGTGGATTTGGCTCTAGCGGAGTGGGTTTGGGTCTAGCCGAGTGGTTTTGGGGTTAGCCGAGTGGGTTTGGGCCTGGCGGAGTGGGTTTGGGTCTAGTCGAGTGGGTTTGTGTCTATCCCAGTGGGTTTGGGTCTAGCGGAGTGGGTTTGGGTCTAGCGGAGTGGGTTTGGGGTTAGCCGAGTGGGTTTTGGTCTAGCCGAGTGGGTTTGGGTCTAGCCGAGTGGGTTTGGGCCTAGCCGAGTGGGTTTGGGTCTAGTCTAGTGGGCTTGGGTCAAGCCGAGTGGGTTTGGGTCCAGCCGAGTGGGTTTGAGTCTAGCGGAGTGGGTTTGGGTTTAGCCGAGTGGGTTTGGGTCTAGCCGAGTGGGTTTGGGTCAAGCCGAGTGGGTTTGGGTCTAGCGGAGTGGGTTTGGATCTAGCCGAGTGGGTTTGGGTCTAGCCGAGTGTGTTTGGGTCTAGCCGAGTGGGTTTGAGCCTAGCCGAGTGGGTTTGGGTCCAGCCGAGTGGGTTTGGGTCTAGCCAAGTGGGTTTGGGTCTAGCCGAGTGGGTTTGGGTGTATCCGAGTGGGATTGGGTCTAGCCGAGTAGGGTTGGGTCTAGCCGAGTGGGGTAGGGTCTAGCCGAGTGGCTTTGGGTCTAGCCGAGTGGGTTTGGGTCTAGCCGATTGGGTTTGGGTCTAGCCGAGTGGGTTTGGGTCTAGCCGAGTGGGTTTGGGTCAAGGCGAGTGGGTTTGGGTCTAGCGGAGTGGGTTTGGATCTAGCCGAGTGGGTTTGGGTCTAGCCGAGTGTGTTTGGGTCTAGCCGAGTGGGTTTGGGCCTAGCCGAGTGGGTTTGGGTCCAGCCGAGTGGGTTTGGGTCTAGCCAAGTGGGTTTGGGTCTAGCCGAGTGGGTTGGGTCTAGCCGAGTGGGTTTGGGTCTAGCGGAGTGGGTTTGGGTTTAGCCCAGTGGGTTTGGATCTAGCCGAATGGGTTTGGGTCTGGACGAGTGGGTTTGGTTCTAGCCGAGTGGGTTTGGTTCTAGCCGAGTGGGTTTGGGTCTAGCCGAGTGGGTTTGGGTGTAGCGGAGTGGGTTTGGGACTAGCCGAGTCGGTTTGGGTCTAGCCGAGTGGGTTTGGGTCTAGCCGAGTGGGTTTGGGTCTAGCGGAGTGGGTTTGGGTCAAGCCCAGTGGGTTTGGATCTAGCCGAATGGGTTTGGGTCTGGACGAGTGGGTTTGGTTCTAGCCGAGTGGGTTTGGTTCTAGCCGAGTGGGTTTGGGTCTAGCCGAGTGGGTTTGGGTGTAGCGGAGTGGGTTTGGGACTAGCCGAGTCGGTTTGGGTCTAGCCGAGTGGGTTTGGGTCTAGCCGAGTGGGTTTGGGTCTAGCGGAGTGGGTTTGGGTCTAGCCGAGTGGGTTTGGGTCTAGCGGAGTGGGTTTGCGTCTAGCCGAGTGGGTTTGGGTCTAGCCGAGTGGGTCTAGGTCTAGCCGAGTGGGTTTGGGTCTGGCCGAGTGGGTTTGGGTCTAAAAGAGTGGGTTTGGGTCTAGCCGAGTGGGTTTGGGTCTGGCCGAGTGGGTTTGGGTCCAGCGGAGTGGGTTTGGATCTAGCCGAGTGGGTTTGGGTCTAGCCGAGTGGGTTTGGGTCTAGCCGAGTGGGTTTGGGCCTAGCCGAGTGGGTTTGGGTCTAGCCGAGTGGGTTTGGGTCTACCCAAGTGGGTTTGGGTCTCGCCGAGTGGGTTTGGGTCTAGCCAAGTGGATTTGGGTCTAGCGGAGTGGGTTTGGATCTAGCCGATTGGGTTTGGGTCTAGCCGAGTGGGTTTGGGTCTAGCCGAGTGGGTTTGGGTCCAGCGGAGTGGGTTTGTGTCTAGCCGAGTGGGATTGGGTCTAGCCGAGTAGGGTTGGGTCTAGCCGAGTGGGGTTGGGTCTAGCCGAGTGGCTTTGGGTCTAGCCGAGTGGGTTTGGGTCTAGCCGATTGGGTTTGGGTCTAGCCGAGTGGGTTTGGGTCTAGCCGAGGGGGTTTGGGTCAAGGCGAGTGGGTTTGGGTCTAGCGGAGTGGGTTTGGATCTAGCCGAGTGGGCTTGGGTCTAGCCGAGTGTGTTTGGGTCTAGCCGAGTGGGTTTGGGCCTAGCCGAGTGGGTTTGGGTCCAGCCGAGTGGGTTTGGGTCTAGCCAAGTGGGTTTGGGTCTAGCCGAGTGGGTTGGGTCTAGCCGAGTGGGTTTGGGTCTAGCGGAGTGGGTTTGGGTTTAGCCCAGTGGGTTTGGATCTAGCCGAATGGGTTTGGGTCTGGACGAGTGGGTTTGGTTCTAGCCGAGTGGGTTTGGTTCTAGCCGAGTGGGTTTGGGTCTAGCCGAGTGGGTTTGGGTGTAGCGGAGTGGGTTTGGGACTAGCCGAGTCGGTTTGGGTCTAGCCGAGTGGGTTTGGGTCTAGCCGAGTGGGTTTGGGTTTAGCGGAGTGGGTTTGGGTCAAGCCCAGTGGGTTTGGATCTAGCCGAATGGGTTTGGGTCTGGACGAGTGGGTTTGGTTCTAGCCGAGTGGGTTTGGTTCTAGCCGAGTGGGTTTGGGTCTAGCCGAGTGGGTTTGGGTGTAGCGGAGTGGGTTTGGGACTAGCCGAGTCGGTTTGGGTCTAGCCGAGTGGGTTTGGGTCTAGCCGAGTGGGTTTGGGTCTAGCGGAGTGGGTTTGGGTCTAGCCGAGTGGGTTTGGGTCTAGCGGAGTGGGTTTGCGTCTAGCCGAGTGGGTTTGGGTCTAGCCGAGTGGGTCTAGGTCTAGCCGAGTGGGTTTGGGTCTGGCCGAGTGGGTTTGGGTCTAAAAGAGTGGGTTTGGGTCTAGCCGAGTGGGTTTGGGTCTGGCCGAGTGGGTTTGGGTCCAGCGGAGTGGGTTTGGATCTAGCCGAGTGGGTTTGGGTCTAGCCGAGTGGGTTTGGGTCTAGCCGAGTGGGTTTGGGCCTAGCCGAGTGGGTTTGGGTCTAGCCGAGTGGGTTTGGGTCTACCCAAGTGGGTTTGGGTCTCGCCGAGTGGGTTTGGGTCTAGCCAAGTGGATTTGGGTCTAGCGGAGTGGGTTTGGATCTAGCCGAGTGGGTTTGGGTCTAGCCGAGTGGGTTTGGGTCTAGCCGAGTGGGTTTGGGTCTAGCCGAGTGGGTTTGGGTCTAGCGGAGTGGGTTTACGTCTAGCCGAGTGGGTTTGGGTCTAGCGGAGTAGGGTTGGGTCTAGCCGAGTGGGTTTGTGTCTAGCCGAGTGGGTTTGAGTCTAGCTGAGTGGGTTTGGGTCTAGCCGAGTGGGTTTGTGTGTAGCCGAGTGGGTTTGGGTCTAGCGGAGTGGGTTTGGGTCTAGCCGAGTGGGTTTGGGTCCAGCGGAGTGGGTTTGTGTCTAGCCGAGTGGGATTGGGTCTAGCCGAGTAGGGTTGGGTCTAGCCGAGTGGGGTTGGTCTAGCCGAGTGGCTTTGGGTCTAGCCGAGTGGGTTTGGGTCTAGCCGATTGGGTTTGGGTCTAGCCGAGTGGGTTTGTGTCTAGCGGAGTGGGTTTGGGTCTAGCGGAGTGGGTTTGGGTCTAGCCGAGTGGGTTTGGGTCTAGCCGAGTGGGTTTGGGTCTGGCCGAGTGGGTTTGGGTCTAGCGGAGTGGGTTTGGATCTAGCCGAGTGGGTTTGGGTCTAGCCGAGTGGGTTTGGGTCTAGCCGAGTGGGTTTGGGCCTAGCCGAGTGGGTTTGGGTCTAGCCGAGTGGGTTTGGGTCTAGCCAAGTGGGTTTGGGTCTCACCGAGTGGGTTTGGGTCTAGCCAAGTGGATTTGGCTCTAGCGGAGTGGGTTTGGGTCTAGCCGAGTGGGTTTGGGTTTAGCCGAGTGGGTTTGGGTCTAGCGGAGTGGGTTTGGGTCTAGTCGAGTGGGTTTGTGTCTAGCCCAGTGGGTTTGTGTCTAGCCGAGTGGGTTTGGGTCTAGCCGAGTAGGGTTGGGTCTAGCCGAGTGGGGTTGGGTCTAACCGAGTGGGTTTGGGTCTAGCCGAGTGGGTTTGGGTCTAGCCGAGTGGGTTTGGGCCTAGCCGAGTGGGTTTGGGTCTAGCCGAGTGGGTTTGGGTCTAGCCGAGTGGGTTTGGGTCAAGGCGAGTGGGTTTGGGTCTAGCGGAGTGGGTTTGGATCTAGCCGAGTGGGTTTGGGTCTAGCCGAGTGTGTTTGGGTCTAGCCGAGTGGGTTTGGGCCTAGCCGAGTGGGTTTGGGTCCAGCCGAGTGGGATTGGGTCTAGCCAAGTGGGTTTGGGTCTAGCCGAGTGGGTTGGGTCTAGCCGAGTGGGTTTGGGTCTAGCGGAGTGGGTTTGGGTTTAGCCCAGTGGGTTTGGATCTAGCCGAATGGGTTTGGGTCTGGACGAGTGGGTTTGGTTCTAGCCGAGTGGGTTTGGTTCTAGCCGAGTGGGTTTGGGTCTAGCATTGTGGGTTTGGGTGTAGCGGAGTGGGTTTGGGACTAGCCGAGTCGGTTTGGGTCTAGCCGAGTGGGTTTGGGTCTAGCCGAGTGGGTTTGGGTTTAGCGGAGTGGGTTTGGGTCAAGCCCAGTGGGTTTGGATCTAGCCGAATGGGTTTGGGTCTGGACGAGTGGGTTTGGTTCTAGCCGAGTGGGTTTGGTTCTAGCCGAGTGGGTTTGGGTCTAGCCGAGTGGGTTTGGGTGTAGCGGAGTGGGTTTGGGACTAGCCGAGTCGGTTTGGGTCTAGCCGAGTGGGTTTGGGTCTAGCCGAGTGGGTTTGGGTCTAGCGGAGTGGGTTTGGGTCTAGCGGAGTGGGTTTGGGTCTAGCGGAGTGGGTTTGCGTCTAGCCGAGTGGGTTTGGGTCTAGCCGAGTGGGTCTAGGTCTAGCCGAGTGGGTTTGGGTCTGGCCGAGTGGGTTTGGGTCTAAAAGAGTGGGTTTGGGTCTAGCCGAGTGGGTTTGGGTCTGGCCGAGTGGGTTTGGGTCCACCGGAGTGGGTTTGGATCTAGCCGAGTGGGTTTGGGTCTAGCCGAGTGGGTTTGGGTCTAGCCGAGTGGGTTTGGGCCTAGCCGAGTGGGTTTGGGTCTAGCCGAGTGGGTTTGGGTCTACCCAAGTGGGTTTGGGTCTCGCCGAGTGGGTTTGGGTCTAGCCAAGTGGATTTGGGTCTAGCGGAGTGGGTTTGGATCTAGCCGAGTGGGTTTGGGTCTAGCCGAGTGGGTTTGGGTCTAGCCGAGTGGGTTTGGGTCTAGCCGAGTGGGTTTGGGTCTAGCGGAGTGGGTTTACGTCTAGCCGAGTGGGTTTGGGTCTAGCGGAGTAGGGTTGCGTCTAGCCGAGTGGGTTTGTGTCTAGCCGAGTGGGTTTGAGTCTAGCTGAGTGGGTTTGGGTCTTGCGGAGTGGGTTTGTGTGTAGCCGAGTGGGTTTGGGTCTAGCGGAGTGGGTTTGGGTCTAGCCGAGTGGGTTTGGGTCCAGCGGAGTGGGTTTGTGTCCAGCCGAGTGGGATTGGGTCTAGCCGAGTAGGGTTGGGTCTAGCCGAGTGGGGTTGGGTCTAGCCGAGTGGCTTTGGGTCTAGCCGAGTGGGTTTGGGTCTAGCCGATTGGGTTTGGGTCTAGCCGAGTGGGTTTGGGTCTAGCGGAGTGGGTTTGGGTCTAGCGGAGTGGGTTTGGGTCTAGCCGAGTGGGTTTGGGTCTAGCCGAGTGGGTTTGGGTCTGGCCGAGTGGGTTTGGGTCTAGCGGAGTGGGTTTGGATCTAGCCGAGTGGGTTTGGGTCTAGCCGAGTGGGTTTGGGTCTAGCCGAGTGGGTTTGGGCCTAGCCGAGTAGGTTTGGGTCTAGCCGAGTGGGTTTGGGTCTAGCCAAGTGGGTTTGGGTCTCGCCGAGTGGGTTTGGGTCTAGCCAAGTGGATTTGGCTCTAGCGGAGTGGGTTTGGGTCTAGCCGAGTGGGTTTGGGTTTAGCCGAGTGGGTTTGGGTCTAGCGGAGTGGGTTTGAGTCTAGTCGAGTGGGTTTGGGTCTAGCCCAGTGGGTTTGTGTCTAGCCGAGTGGGTTTGGGTCTAGCCGAGTAGGGTTGGGTCTAGCCGAGTGGGGTTGGGTCTAACCGAGTGGCTTTGGGTCTAGCCGAGTGGGTTTGGGTCTAGACGAGTGGGTTTGGGCCTTGCCGAGTGGGTTTGGGTCTAGCCGAGTGGGTTTGGGTCTAGCCAAGTGGGTTTGGGTCTCGCCGAGTGGGTTTGGGTCTAGCCAAGTGGATTTGGCTCTAGCGGAGTGGGTTTGGGTCTAGCCGAGTGGTTTTGGGTTTAGCCGAGTGGGTTTGGGCCTGGCGGAGTGGGTTTGGGTCTAGTCGAGTGGGTTTGTGTCTATCCCAGTGGGTTTGGGTCTAGCGGAGTGGGTTTGGGTCTAGCGGAGTGGGTTTGGGGTTAGCCGAGTGGGTTTTGGTCTAGCCGAGTGGGTTTGGGTCTAGCCGAGTGGGTTTGGGCCTAGCCGAGTGGGTTTGGGTCTAGCCTAGTGGGCTTGGGTCAAGCCGAGTGGGTTTGGGTCCAGCCGAGTGGGTTTGAGTCTAGCGGAGTGGGTTTGGGTTTAGCCGAGTGGGTTTGGGTCTAGCCGAGTGGGTTTGGGTCAAGCCGAGTGGGTTTGGGTCTAGCGGAGTGGGTTTGGATCTAGCCGAGTGGGTTTGGGTCTAGCCGAGTGTGTTTGGGTCTAGCCGAGTGGGTTTGAGCCTAGCCGAGTGGGTTTGGGTCCAGCCGAGTGGGTTTGGGTCTAGCCAAGTGGGTTTGGGTCTAGCCGAGTGGGTTTGGGTGTATCCGAGTGGGTTTGGGTCTAGCCGAGTGGGTTTGGGTCTGGTGGAGTGGGTTTGGGTCTAGCGGAGTGGGTTTGGGTCTAGCCGAGTGGGTTTGGGTCCAGCGGAGTGGGTTTGTGTCTAGCCGAGTGGGATTGGGTCTAGCCGAGTAGGGTTGGGTCTAGCCGAGTGGGTTTGGGTCTAGCCGAGTGGCTTTGGGTCTAGCCGAGTGGGTTTGGTTCTAGCCGATTGGGTTTGGGTCTAGCCGAGTGGGTTTGGGTCTAGCCGAGTGGGTTTGGGTCAAGGCGAGTGGGTTTGGGTCTAGCGGAGTGGGTTTGGATCTAGCCGAGTGGGTTTGGGTCTAGCCGAGTGTGTTTGGGTCTAGCCGAGTGTGTTTGGGCCTAGCCGAGTGGGTTTGGGTCCAGCCGAGTGGGTTTGGGTCTAGCCAAGTGGGTTTGGGTCTAGCCGAGTGGGTTGGGTCTAGCCGAGTGGGTTTGGGTCTAGCGGAGTGGGTTTGGGTTTAGCCCAGTGGGTTTGGATCTAGCCGAATGGGTTTGGGTCTGGACGAGTGGGTTTGGTTCTAGCCGAGTGGGTTTGGTTCTAGCCGAGTGGGTTTGGGTCAAGCCCAGTGGGTTTGGATCTAGCCGAATGGGTTTGGTTCTAGCCGAGTGGGTTTGGTTCTAGCCGAGTGGGTTTGGGTCTAGCCGAGTGGGTTTGGGTGTAGCGGAGTGGGTTTGGGACTAGCCGAGTCGGTTTGGGTCTAGCCGAGTGGGTTTGGGTCTAGCCGAGTGGGTTTGGGTCTAGCGGAGTGGGTTTGGGTCTAGCCGAGTGGGTTTGGGTCTAGCGGAGTGGGTTTGCGTCTAGCCGAGTGGGTTTGGGTCTAGCCGAGTGGGTCTAGGTCTAGCCGAGTGGGTTTGGGTCTAGCCGAGTGGGTTTGGGTCTAGCCGAGTGGGTTTGGGTCCAGCGGAGTGGGTTTGTGTCTAGCCGAGTGGGTTTGGGTCTAGCCGAGTAGGGTTGGGTCTAGCCGAGTGGGGTTGGGTCTAGCCGAGTGGCTTTGGGTCTAGCCGAGTGGGTTTGGGTCTAGCCAATTGGGTTTGGGTCTAGCCGAGTGGGTTTGGGTCTAGCGGAGTGGGTTTGGGTCTAGCGGAGTGGGTTTGGGTCTAGCGGAGTGGGTTTGGATCTAGCCGAGTGGGTTTGGGTCTAGCCGAGTGGGTTTGGGTCTAGCCGAGTGGGTTTGGGCCTAGCCGAGTGGGTTTGGGTCTAGCCGAGTGGGTTTGGGTCTAGCCAAGTGGGTTTGGGTCTCGCCGAGTGGGTTTGGCTCTAGCGGAGTGGGTTTGGGTCTAGCCGAGTGGGTTTGGGTTTAGCCGAGTGGGTTTGGGCCTAGCGGAGTGGGTTTGGGTCTAGTCGAGTGGGTTTGGGTCTATCCCAGTGGGTTTGGGTCTAGCGGAGTGGGTTTGGGTCTAGCGGAGTGGGTTTGGGGTTAGCCGAGTGGGTTTTGGTCTAGCCGAGTGGGTTTGGGTCTAGCCGAGTGGGTTTGGGCATGGCCGAGTGGGTTTGGGTCTAGCCTAGTGGGCTTGGGTCAAGCCGAGTGGGTTTGGGTCCAGCCGAGTGGGTTTGAGTTTAGCGGAGTGGGTTTGGGTTTAGCCGAGTGGGTTTGGGTCTAGCCGAGTGGGCTTGGGTCAAGCCGACTGGGTTTGGGTCTAGCCGTGTGGGTTTGAGTCTAGCGGAGTGGGTTTGCATTTAGCCGAGTGGGTTTGGGTCTGGCCGAGTGGGTTTGGGTCAAGCCGAGTGGGTTTGGGTCTAGCGGAGTGGGTTTGGATCTAGCCGAGTGGGTTTGGGTCTAGCCGAGTGTGTTTGGGTCTAGCCGAGTGGGTTTGAGCCTAGCCGAGTGGGTTTGGGTCCAGCCGAGTGGGTTTGGGTCTAGCCAAGTGGGTTTGGGTCTAGCCGAGTGGGTTTGGGTGTAGCCGAGTGGGTTTGGGTCTAGCCGAGTGGGTTTGCGTTTAGCCGAGTGGGTTTGGGTCTAGCGGAGTGGGTTTGGGTCTGGTGGAGTGGGTTTGGGTCTGGTGGAGTGGGTTTGGGTCTAGCCGAGTGGGTTTGGGTTTGCCGAGTGGGTTTGGGTCTAGCGGAGTGGGTTTGTGTCTAGCCGAGTGGGGTTGGGTCTAGCGGAGTGGGGTTGGGTCTAGCCGAGTGGGTTTGGGTCCAGCCGAGTGGGTTTGGGTCTAGCTGAGTGGGTTTGGGTCAAGCGGAGTGGGTTTGGGTCTAGCGGAGTGGGTTTGCGTCTATTCGAGTGGGTTTGGGTGTAGCCGAGTGGGTTTGGGTCCAGCCGAGTTGGTTTGGGTCTAGCGGAGTGGGTTTGGGTCTAGCCGAGTGGGTTTGGGTCTCGCCAAGTGGGTTTGGGTCTGGCCGAGTGGGTTTGGGCCTAGCCGATTGGGTTTGGTACTAGCCGAGTGGGCGTGGGTCTAGCTGAGTGGGTTTGGGTCTAGCGGAGTGGGTTTGGGACTAGCCGAGTGGGTTTGGGTCTATCGGAGTGGGTTTGGATCTAGGCGAGTGGGTTTGGGTCTAGCCGAGTGGGTTTGGGTCTAGCCGAGTGGGTTTGGGCCTAGCCGAGTGGGTTTGGGGCTAGCCGAGTGGGTTTGGGTCTAGCCGAGTGGGTTTGGGTTTAGTCGAGTGGGGTTGGATCTAGCCGAGTGGGTTTGGGTCTAGCCGAGTGGGTTTGGGTCTAGCCGAGTGGGTTTGGGTCTAGCGGAGTGGGTTTGGGTCTAGCGGAGTGGGTTTGGGTACAGCGGAGTGGGTTTGGGTCTAGCGGAGTGGGTTTTGGTCTAGCGGACTTGGTTTGGATCTAGCGGTGTGGGTTTGGGTCTAGCCGAGTGGGCTTGGGTCTAGCCGAGTGGGTTTGGGTCTGGCCGAGTGGGTTTGGGTCTAGCGGAGTGGGTTTGGGTTTAGCCGAGTGGGTTTGGGTCTAGCGGAGTGGGTTTGGGTCAAGCCCAGTGGGTTTGGGTCTAGCGGAGTGGGTTTGGATCTAGCCGAATGGGTTTGGGTCTGGACGAGTGGGTTTGGTTCTAGCCGAGTGGGCTTGGGTCTAGCCGAGTGGGTTTGGGTCCAGCCGAGTGGGTTTGGGTCTAGCGGAGTGGGTTTGGGACTAGCCGAGTCGGTTTGGGTCTAGCGGAGTGGGTTTGGGTGTAGCCGAGTGGGTTTGGTCTAGCGGAGTGGGTTTGGGTCTAGCGGAGTGGGTTTGCGTCTAGCGGAGTGGGGTTGGGTCAGGCGGACTGGGTTTGGATCTAGCCGAGTGGGTTTGGGTCTAGCCGAGTGGGTTGGGGTCTAGCCGAGTGGGTTTGGGTCTAGCGGAGTGAGTTTGCGTCTAGCCGAGTGGGTTTGGGTCTAGCCGAGTGGGTTTTGATCTAGCCGAGTGGGTTTGGGTCTAGCGGAGTGGGTTTGGGTCTAGCGGAGTGGGTTTGGGTCAAGCCGAGTGGGTTTGGGTCTAGCGTAGTGGGTTTGTGTCTAGCGGAGTGGGTTTGGGTCTAACGGAGTGGGTTTGGGTCTAGCGGAGTGGGTTTGGGTCTAGCGGAGTGGGTTTGCGTCTAGCGGAGTGGGTTTGGGTCCAGCGGAGTGGGTTTGGGTCTAGCCGAGTGGGTTTGGGTCTAGCCGAGTGGGTTTGGGTCTAGCCGAGTGGGTTTGGGTCCAGCCGAGTGGGTTTGGGTCTAGCCGAGTGGGCTTGGGTCTAGCCGAGTGGGTTTGGGTCTAGCCAAGTGTGTTTGGGTCTAGCGGAGTGGGATTGGGTTTAGCCGAGTGGGTTTGGGTCTAGCCGAGTGGGTTTTGGTCAAGCCGAGTGGGTTTGGGTCAAGCGGAGTGGGTTTGGGTCTAGCCGAGTGGGTTTGCGTTTAGCCGAGTGGGTTTGGGTCTAGCGGAGTGGCTTTGGGTCTGGTGGAGTGGGTTTGGGTCTAGCCGAGTGGGTTTTGGTCTAGCCGAGTGGGTTTGGGTTTGCCGAGTGGGTTTGGGTCTAGCGGAGTGGGTTTGTGTCTAGCCGAGTGGGGTTGGGTCTAGCGGAGTGCGGTTGGGTCCAGCCGAGTGGGTTTGGGTCCAGCCGAGTGGGTTTGGGTCTAGCTGAGTGGGTTTGGGTCAAGCGGAGTGGGTTTGGGTCTAGCGGAGTGGGTTTCGGTCTAGTCGAGTGGGTTTGGGTGTAGCCGAGTGGGTTTGGGTCCAGCCGAGTGGGTTTGGGTCTAGCGGAGTGGGTTTGGGTCTAGCCGAGTGGGTTTGGGTCTCGCCAAGTGGGTTTGGGTCTGGCCGAGTGGGTTTGGGCCTAGCCGATTGGGTTTGGTACTAGCCGAGTGGGCTTGGGTCTAGCCAAGTGGGTTTGGGTCTAGCCGAGTGGGTTTGGGTCTAGCGGAGTGGGTTTGGGACTAGCCGAGTGGGTTTGGGTCTATCGGAGTGGGTTTGGATCTAGGCGAGTGGGTTTGGGTCTAGCCGAGTGGGTTTGGGTCTAGTCGAGTGGGTTTGGGCCTAGCCGAGTGGGTTTGGGGCTAGCCGAGTGGGTTTGGGTCTAGCCGAGTGGGTTTGGGTCTAGTCGAGTGGGGTTGGGTCTAGCCGAGTGGGTTTGGGTCTAGCTGAGTGGGTTTGGGTCTAGCCGAGTGGGTTTGGGTCCAGCCGAGTGGGTTTGGGACTAGCGGAGTGGGTTTGGGACTAGCCGAGTCGGTTTGGGTCTAGCGGAGTGGGTTTGGGTGTAGCCGAGTGGGTTTGGGTCTAGCCGAGTGGGTTTGGGTCTAGCGGAGTGGGTTTGCGTCTAGCGGAGTGGGGATGGGTCAGGCGGACTGGGTTTGGATCTAGCCGAGTGGGTTAGGGTCTAGCCGAGTGGGTTTGGGTCTAGCCGAGTGGGTTTGGGTCTAGCGGAGTGGGTTTGCGTCTAGCCGAGTGGGTTTGGGTCTAGCCGAGTGGGTTTTGATCTAGCCGAGTGGGTTTGGGTCTAGCCGAGTGGGTTTGGGTCCAGCCGAGTGGGTTTGGGTCTAGCCGAGTGGGCTTGGGTCTAGCCGAGTGGGTTTGGGTCTAGCCAAGTGTGTTTGGGTCTAGCGGAGTGGGATTGGGTTTAGCCGAGTGGGTTTGGGTCTAGCCGAGTGGGTTTTGGTCAAGCCGAGTGGGTTTGGGTCAAGCGGAGTGGGTTTGGGTCTAGCCGAGTGGGTTTGCGTTTAGCCGAGTGGGTTTGGGTCTAGCGGAGTGGCTTTGGGTCTGGTGGAGTGGGTTTGGGTCTAGCCGAGTGGGTTTTGGTCTCGCCGAGTGGGTTTGGGTTTGCTGAGTGGGTTTGGGTCTAGCGGAGTGGGTTTGTGTCTAGCCGAGTGGGGTTGGGTCTAGCGGAGTGGGGTTGGGTCCAGCCGAGTGGGTTTGGGTCCAGCCGAGTGGGTTTGGGTCTAGCTGAGTGGTTTTGGGTCAAGCGGAGTGGGTTTGGGTCTAGCGGAGTGGGTTTGGGTCTAGTCGAGTAGGTTTGGGTGTAGCCGAGTGGGTTTGGGTCCAGCCGAGTGGGTTTGGGTCTAGCGGAGTGGGTTTGGGTCTTGCCGAGTGGGTTTGGGTCTCGCCAAGTGGGTTTGGGTCTGGCCGAGTGGGTTTGGGCCTAGCCGATTGGGTTTGGTACTAGCCGAGTGGGCTTGGGTCTAGCCGAGTGGGTTTGGGTCTATCGGAGTGGGTTTGGATCTAGGCGAGTCGGTTTGGGTCTAGCCGAGTGGGTTTGGGTCTAGTCGAGTGGGTTTGGGCCTAGCCGAGTGGGTTTGGGGCTAGCCGAGTGGGTTTGTGTCTAGCCGAGTGGGTTTGGGTCTAGTCGAGTGGGGTTGGGTCTAGCCGAGTGGGTTTGGGTCTGGCTGAGTGGGTTTGGGTCTAGCCGAGTGGGTTTGGGTCTAGCGGAGTGGGTTTGGGTCTAGCGGAGTGGGTTTGGGTATAGCGGAGTGGGTTTGGGTCTAGCGGATTGGGGTTGGGTCTAGCGGACTGGGTTTGGATCTAGCGGAGTGGGTTTGGGTCTAGCCGAGTGGGCTTGGGTCTAGCCGAGTGGGTTTGGGTCTGGCCGAGTGGGTTTGGGTCTAGCGGAGTGGGTTTGGGTCTAGCGGAGTGGGTTTTGGTCAAGCCGAGTGGGTTTGGGTCTAGCGGAGTGGGTTTGGGTCAAGCCCAGTGGGTTTGGGTCAAGCCCAGTGGGTTTGGGTCTAGCGGAATGGGTTTGGATCTAGCCGAATGGGTTTGGGTCTGGACGAGTGGGTTTGGTTCTAGCCGAGTGGGCTTGGGTCTAGCCGAGTGGGTTTGGGTCCAGCCGAGTGGGTTTGGGTCTAGCGGAGTGGGTTTGGGACTAGCCGAGTCGGTTTGGGTCTAGCGGAGTGGGTTTGGGTGTAGCCGAGTGGGTTTGGGTCTAGCCGAGTGGGTTTGGGTCTAGCGGAGTGGGTTTGCGTCTAGCGGAGTGGGGATGCGTCAGGCGGACTGGGTTTGGATCTAGCCGAGTGGGTTAGGGTCTGGCCGAGTGGGTTTGGGTCTAGCCGAGTGGGTTTGGGTCTAGCGGAGTGGGTTTGCGTCTAGCCGAGTGGGTTTGGGTCTAGCCGAGTGGGTTTTGATCTAGCCGAGTGGGTTTGGGTCTAGCGGAGTGGGTTTGGGTCTAGCGGAGTGGGTTTGGGTCAAGCCGAGTGGGTTTGGGTCTAGCGGAGTGGGTTTGTGTCTAACCGAGTGGGTTTGGGTCTAACGGAGTGGGTTTGGTTCTAGCCGAGTGGGTTTGGGTCTAGCGGAGTGGGTTTGCGTCTAGCGGAGTGGGTTTGGGTCCAGCGGAGTGGGTTTGGGTCTAGCCGAGTGGGTTTGGGTCTAGCCGAGTGGGTTTGGGTCTAGCCGATTGGGCTTGGGTCTAGCCGAGTGGGTTTGGGTCTAGCCAAGTGTGTTTGGGTCTAGCGGAGTGGGATTGGGTCTAGCCGAGTGGGCTTGGGTCTAGCCGAGTGGGTTTGGGCCTAGCTGAGTGGGTTTGGGTCTAGTCGAATGGGTTTGGGTCCAGCCGAGTGGGTTTGGGTCTAGCTGAGTGGGTTTGGGTCTAGCCGAGTGGGTTTGGGTTTCGCCGAGTGGGTTTGGGTCTGGCCGAGTGGGTTTGGGCCTAGCCGTTTGGGTTTGGTACTAGCCGAGTGGGTTTGGGTCTATCGGAGTGGGTTTGGATCTAGCCGAGTGGGTTTGGGTCTAGCCGAGTGGGTTTGGGTCTAGCGGAGTGGGTTTGGGTTTAGCCGAGTGGGTTTGGGTCTAGCGGAGTAGGGTTGGGTCTAGCCGAGTGGGTTTGTGTCTAGCCGAGTGGGTTTGGGTCTAGCCGAGTGGGTTTGGGTGTAGCCGAGTGGGTTTGGGTCTAGCCGAGTGGGTTTGCGTTTAGCCGAGTGGGTTTGGGTCTAACCGAGTGGGTTTGAGTCTAGCGGAGTGGGTTTGGGTTTAGCCGAGTGTGTTTGGGTCTAGCCGAGTGGGGTTGGGTCTAGCGGAGTGGGTTTGGGTCTAGCGGAGTGGGTTTTGGTCTAGCGGAGTGGGTTAGGGTCTAGCGGAGTGGGTTTGGGTCTAGCGGAGTGGGTTTGGGTCTAGCGGAGTGGGTTTCCGTCTAGCCGAGTGGATTTGGGTCTAGCCGAGTGGGGTTGGGTCTAGCCGAGTGGGTTTGGGTCCAGCCGAGTGGGTTTGGGTCCAGCCGAGTGTTTTTGGGTCTAGCCGAGTGGGTTTGGGTCTAGCCGAGTGGGTTTGGGGCTAGCGGAGTGGGTTTGGGTCTAGTCGAGTGGGATTGGGTCTAGCCGAGTGGGTTTGGGTCTCGCCGAGTGGGTTTGGGTCTAGCGGAGTGGGTTTTGGTCAAGCCGAGTGGGTTTGGGTCTAGCGGAGTGGGTTTGGGTCAAGCCCAGTGGGTTTGGGTCAAGCCCAGTGGGTTTGGGTCTAGCGGAATGGGTTTGGATCTAGCCGAATGGGTTTGGGTCTGGACGAGTGGGTTTGGTTCTAGCCGAGTGGGCTTGGGTCTAGCCGAGTGGGTTTGGGTCCAGCCGAGTGGGTTTGGGTCTAGCGGAGTGGGTTTGGGACTAGCCGAGTCGGTTTGGGTCTAGCGGAGTGGGTTTGGGTGTAGCCGAGTGGGTTTGGGTCTAGCCGAGTGGGTTTGGGTCTAGCGGAGTGGGTTTGCGTCTAGCGGAGTGGGGATGCGTCAGGCGGACTGGGTTTGGATCTAGCCGAGTGGGTTAGGGTCTGGCCGAGTGGGTTTGGGTCTAGCCGAGTGGGTTTGGGTCTAGCGGAGTGGGTTTGCGTCTAGCCGAGTGGGTTTGGGTCTAGCCGAGTGGGTTTTGATCTAGCCGAGTGGGTTTGGGTCTAGCGGAGTGGGTTTGGGTCTAGCGGAGTGGGTTTGGGTCAAGCCGAGTGGGTTTGGGTCTAGCGGAGTGGGTTTGTGTCTAACCGAGTGGGTTTGGGTCTAACGGAGTGGGTTTGGTTCTAGCCGAGTGGGTTTGGGTCTAGCGGAGTGGGTTTGCGTCTAGCGGAGTGGGTTTGGGTCCAGCGGAGTGGGTTTGGGTCTAGCCGAGTGGGTTTGGGTCTAGCCGAGTGGGTTTGGGTCTAGCCGAGTGGGCTTGGGTCTAGCCGAGTGGGTTTGGGTCTAGCCAAGTGTGTTTGGGTCTAGCGGAGTGGGATTGGGTCTAGCCGAGTGGGCTTGGGTCTAGCCGAGTGGGTTTGGGCCTAGCTGAGTGGGTTTGGGTCTAGTCGAATGGGTTTGGGTCCAGCCGAGTGGGTTTGGGTCTAGCTGAGTGGGTTTGGGTCTAGCCGAGTGGGTTTGGGTTTCGCCGAGTGGGTTTGGGTCTGGCCGAGTGGGTTTGGGCCTAGCCGTTTGGGTTTGGTACTAGCCGAGTGGGTTTGGGTCTATCGGAGTGGGTTTGGATCTAGCCGAGTGGGTTTGGGTCTAGCCGAGTGGGTTTGGGTCTAGCGGAGTGGGTTTGGGTTTAGCCGAGTGGGTTTGGGTCTAGCGGAGTAGGGTTGGGTCTAGCCGAGTGGGTTTGTGTCTAGCCGAGTGGGTTTGGGTCTAGCCGAGTGGGTTTGGGTGTAGCCGAGTGGGTTTGGGTCTAGCCGAGTGGGTTTGCGTTTAGCCGAGTGGGTTTGGGTCTAACCGAGTGGGTTTGAGTCTAGCGGAGTGGGTTTGGGTTTAGCCGAGTGTGTTTGGGTCTAGCCGAGTGGGGTTGGGTCTAGCGGAGTGGGTTTGGGTCTAGCGGAGTGGGTTTTGGTCTAGCGGAGTGGGTTAGGGTCTAGCGGAGTGGGTTTGGGTCTAGCGGAGTGGGTTTGGGTCTAGCGGAGTGGGTTTCCGTCTAGCCGAGTGGATTTGGGTCTAGCCGAGTGGGGTTGGGTCTAGCCGAGTGGGTTTGGGTCCAGCCGAGTGGGTTTGGGTCCAGCCGAGTGTTTTTGGGTCTAGCCGAGTGGGTTTGGGTCTAGCCGAGTGGGTTTGGGGCTAGCGGAGTGGGTTTGGGTCTAGTCGAGTGGGATTGGGTCTAGCCGAGTGGGTTTGGGTCTCGCCGAGTGGGTTTGGGTCTGGTTGAGTGGGTTTGGGTCTAGCCCAGTGGGTTTGGGTCTAGCCGAGTGGGTTTTGGTCTAGCGGAGTGAGTTTGGGTCTAGCCGAGTGGATTTGGGTCTAGCCGAGTGTGTTTGGGTCTAGCGGAGTGGGATTGGGTTTAGCCGAGTGGGTTTGGGTCTAGCCGAGTGGGTTTTGGTCAAGCCGAGTGGGTTTGGGTCAAGCGGAGTGGGTTTGGGTCTAGCCGAGTGGGTTTGCGTTTAGCCGAGTGGGTTTGGGTCTAGCGGAGTGGCTTTGGGTCTGGTGGAGTGGGTTTGGGTCTAGCCGAGTGGGTTTTGGTCTAGCCGAGTGGGTTTGGGTTTGCCGAGTGGGTTTGGGTCTAGCGGAGTGGGTTTGTGTCTAGCCGAGTGGGGTTGGGTCTAGCGGAGTGGGGTTGGGTCCAGCCGAGTGGGTTTGGGTCCAGCCGAGTGGGTTTGTGTCTAGCTGAGTGGGTTTGGGTCAAGCGGAGTGGGTTTGGGTCTAGCGGAGTGGGTTTCGGTCTAGTCGAGTGGGTTTGGGTGTAGCCGAGTGGGTTTGGGTCCAGCCGAGTGGATTTGGGTCTAGCGGAGTGGGTTTGGGTCTTGCCGAGTGGGTTTGGGTCTCGCCAAGTGGGTTTGGGTCTGGCCGAGTGGGTTTGCGCCTAGCCGATTGGGTTTGGTACTAGCCGAGTGGGCTTGGGTCTAGCCGAGTGGGTTTGGGTCTAGCGGAGTGGGTTTGGGACTAGCCGAGTGGGTTTGGGTCTATCGGAGTGGGTTTGGAACTAGGCGAGTGGGTTTGGGTCTAGCCGAGTGGGTTTGGGTCTAGTCGAGTGGGTTTGGGCCTAGCCGAGTGGGTTTGGGGCTAGCCGAGTGGGTTTGGGTCTAGCCGAGTGGGTTTGGGTCTAGTCGAGTGGGGTTGGGTCTAGCCGAGTGGGTTTGGGTCTAGCTGAGTGGGTTTGGGTCTAGCCGAGTGGGTTTGGGTCTAGCGGAGTGGGTTTGGGTCTAGCAGAGTGGGTTTGGGTATAGCGGAGTGGGTTTGGGTCTTGCGGATTGGGGTTGGGTCTAGCGGACTGGGTTTGGATCTAGCGGAGTGGGTTTGGGTCTAGCCGAGTGGGCTTGGATCTAGCCGAGTGGGTTTGGGTCTGGCCGAGTGGGTTTGGGTCTAGCGGAGTGGGTTTGGGTCAAGCCGAGTGGGTTTGGGTCTAGCGGAGTGGGTTTGTGTCTAGCCGAGTGGGTTTGGGTCTAACGGAGTGGGTTTGGTTCTAGCCGAGAGGGTTTGGGTCTAGCGGAGTGGGTTTGCGTCTAGCGGAGTGGGTTTGGGTCCAGCGGAGTGGGTTTGGGTCTAGCCGAGTGGGTTTGGGTCTAGCCGAGTGGGTTTGGGTCTAGCCGAGTGGGCTTGGGTCTAGCCGAGTGGGTTTGGGTCTAGCCAAGTGTGTTTGGGTCTAGCGGAGTGGGATTGGGTCTAGCCGAGTGGGTTTGGGTCTAGCCGAGTGGGTTTGGGCCTAGCCGAGTGGGTTTGGGTCTAGACGAATGGGTTTGGGTCCAGCCGAGTGGGTTTGGGTCTAGCTGAGTGGGTTTGGGTCTAGCCGAGTGGGTTTGGGTTTCGCCGAGTGGGTTTGGGTCTGGCTGAGTGGGTTTGGGCCTAGCCGATTGGGTTTGGTACTAGCCGAGTGGGTTTGGGTCTATCGGAGTGGGTTTGGATCTAGCCGAGTGGGTTTGGGTCTAGCGGAGTGGGTTTGGGTTTAGCCGAGTGGGTTTGGGTCTAGCGGAGTAGGGTTGGGTCTAGCCGAGTGGGTTTGTGTCTAGCCGAGTGGGTTTGGGTCTAGCCGAGTGGGTTTGGGTGTAGCCGAGTGGGTTTGGGTCTAGCCGAATGGGTTTGCGTTTAGCCGAGTGGGTTTGGGTCTAACCGAGTGGGTTTGAGTCTAGCGGAGTGGGTTTGGGTTTAGCCGAGTGGGTTTGGGTCCAGCCGAGTGGGTTTGGGTCAAGCCGAGTGGGTTTGGGTCTAGCGGAGTGGGTTTGGATCTAGGCGAGTGGGTTTGGGTCTAGCCGAGTGTGTTTGGGTCTAGCCGAGTGGGGTTGGGTCTAGCGGAGTGGGTTTGGGTCTAGCGGAGTGGGTTTTGGTCTAGCGGAGTGGGTTAGGGTCTAGCAGAGTGGGTTTGGGTCTAGCGGAGTGGGTTTGGGTCTAGCGGAGTGGGTTTCCGTCTAGCCGAGTGGATTTGGGTCTAGCCGAGTGGGGTTGGGTCTAGCCGAGTGGGTTTGGGTCCAGCCGAGTGGGTTTGTGTCCAGCCGAGTGGGTTTGGGTCTAGCCGAGTGGGTTTGGGTCTAGCCGAGTGGGTTTGGGGCTAGCGGAGTGGGTTTGGGTCTAGTCGAGTGGGATTGGGTCTAGCCGAGTGGGTTTGGGTCTCGCCGAGTGGGTTTGGGTCTGGTTGAGTGGGTTTGGGACTAGCCCAGTGGGTTTGGGTCTAGCCGAGTGGGTTTTGGTCTAGCGGAGTGGGTTTGGGTCTAGCCGAGTGGATTTGGGTCTAGCCGAGTGGGGTTGTGTCTACCCGAGTGGGTTTGGGTCTAGCCGAGTGGGTTTAGGTCTTGCCGAGTGGGTTTGGGTCTAGCCGAGTGGGTTTTGGTCTAGCCGAGTGGGTTTGCGTCTAGCCGAGTGGATTGGGATCTAGCCGAGTGGGTTTGGGTCTAGCCGAGTGGGTTTGGGTCTAGCCGAGACGGTTTGGGTCTAGCCGAGTGGGTTTGGGCCTTGCCAAGTGGGTTTGGGCCTAGCCGAGTGGGTTTGGGTCTAGCCGAGTGGGTTTGGGTCCAGCCGAGTGGGTTTGGGTCTAGCCGAGTGGATTTGGGCCTAGCCGAGTGGGTTTGGGTTTAGCCGAGTGGGCTTGGGTCTAGCGGAATGGGTTTGGGTCTAGCGGAGTGGGGTTGGGTCTAGCGGAGTGGGTTTGGGTCCAGCCGAGTGGGTTTGGGTCCAGCCGAGTGGGTTAGGGTCTAGCCGAGTGTTTTTGGGTCTAGCCGAGTGGGTTTGGGGCTAGCGGAGTGGGTTTGGGTCTAGTCGAGTGGGATTGGGTCCAACCGAGTGGGTTTGGGTCTCGCCGAGTGGGTTTGGGTCTAGTTGAGTGGGTTTGGGACTAGCCCAGTGGGTTTGGGTCTAGCCGAGTGGGTTTTGGTCTAGCGGAGTGGGTTTGGGTCTAGCCGAGTGGATTTGGGTCTAGCCGAGTGGGTTTTGGTCTAGCCGAGTGGGTTTGGGTCTAACCGAGTGGATTGGGGTCTAGCCGAGTGGGTTTGGGTCTAGCCGAGTGGGTTTGGGTCTAGCGGAGTGGGTTTGGGTCTAGCGGAGTGGGTTTGAGTCTAGCGGAATGGTTTGGGTCTAGCGGAGTTGGTTCGGGTCTAGCCGAGTGGGTTTGGGTCTAGCCGAGTGGGTATGGGTCTAGCCGAGTGGGTTTGGGTCTAGCGGAGTGGGTTTGGGTCTAGCGGAGTGGGGTTGGGTCTAGCGGAGTGGGTTTGGGCCTAGCGGAGTGGGTTTTGGTCTAGCGGAGTGGGTTAGGGTCTAGCGGAATGGGTTTGGGTCTAGCGGAGTGGGTTTGGGTCTAGCCGAGTCGGTTTGGGTCTAGCCGAGTGGGTTTGGGCCTTGCCAAGTGGGTTTGGGCCTAGCCGAGTGGGTTTGGGTCTAGCCGAGTGGGTTTGGGTCCAGCCGAGTGGGTTTGGGTCTAGCCGAGTGGATTTGGGCCTAGCCGAGTGGGTTTGGGTTTAGCCGAGTGGGTTTGGGTCTAGCGGAATGGGTTTGGGTCTAGCGGAGTGGGGTTGGGTCTAGCGGAGTGGGTTTGGGTCCAGCCGAGTGGGTTTGGGTCCAGCCGAGTGGGTTAGGGTCTAGCCGAGTGTTTTTGGGTCTAGCCGAGTGGGTTTGGGGCTAGCGGAGTGGGTTTGGGTCTAGTCGAGTGGGATTGGGTCCAGCCGAGTGGGTTTGGGTCTCGCCGAGTGGGTTTGGGTCTAGTTGAGTGGGTTTGGGACTAGCCCAGTGGGTTTGGGTCTAGCCGAGTGGGTTTTGGTCTAGCGGAGTGGGTTTGGGTCTAGCCGAGTGGATTTGGGTCTAGCCGAGTGGGTTTTGGTCTAGCCGAGTGGGTTTGGGTCTAACCGAGTGGATTGGGGTCTAGCCGAGTGGGTTTGGGTCTAGCCGAGTGGGTTTGGGTCTAGCGGAGTGGGTTTGGGTCTAGCGGAGTGGGTTTGAGTCTAGCGGAATGGTTTGGGTCTAGCGGAGTTGGTTCGGGTCTAGCCGAGTGGGTTTGGGTCTAGCCGAGTGGGTATGGGTCTAGCCGAGTGGGTTTGGGTCTAGCGGAGTGGGTTTGGGTCTAGCGGAGTGGGGTTGGGTCTAGCGGAGTGGGTTTGGGCCTAGCGGAGTGGGTTTTGGTCTAGCGGAGTGGGTTAGGGTCTAGCGGAATGGGTTTGGGTCTAGCGGAGTGGGTTTGGGTCTAGCGGAGTGGGTTTGGGTCTAGCGGAGTGGGGTTGGGTCTAGCCGAGTGGGGTTGGGTCTAGCCGAGTGGGTTTGCGTCTAGCCGAGTGGGTTTGGGTCTAGCCGAGTGGGTTTGGGTCTAGCGGAGTGGGTTTGCGTCTAGCGGAGTGGGTTTGGGTATAGCGGAGTGGGTTTGGGTCTAGCGGATTGGGGTTGGGTCTAGCGGACTGGGTTTGGATCTAGCGGAGTGGGTTTGGGTCTAGCCGAGTGGGCTTGGGTCTAGCCGAGTGGGTTTGGGTCTGGCCGAGTGGGTTTGGGTCTAGCGGAGTGGGTTTGGGTTTAGCCGAGTGGGTTTGGGTCCAGCAGAGTGGGTTTGGGTCAAGCCCAGTGGGTTTGGGTCAAGCCCAGTGGGTTTGGGTCTAGCGGAATGGGTTTGGATCTGGCCGAATGGGTTTGGGTCTGGACGAGTGGGTTTGGTTCTAGCCGAGTGGGCTTGGGTCTAGCCGAGTGGGTTTGGGTCCAGCCGAGTGGGTTTGGGTCTAGCGGAGTGGGTTTGGGACTAGCCGAGTCGGTTTGGGTCTAGCGGAGTGGGTTTGGGTGTTGCCGAGTGGGTTTGGGTCTAGCCGAGTGGGTTTGGGTCTAGCGGAGTGGGTTTGCGTCTAGCGGAGTGGGGATGGGTCAGGCGGACTGGGTTTGGATCTAGCCGAGTGGGTTAGGGTCTAGCCGAGTGGGTTTGGGTCTAGCCGAGTGGGTTTGGGTCTAGCGGAGTGGGTTTGCGTCTAGCCGAGTGGGTTTGGGTCTAGCCGAGTGGGGTTTGATCTAGCCGAGTGGGTTTGGGTCTAGCGGAGTGGGTTTGGGTCTTGCGGAGTGGGTTTGGGTCAAGCCGAGTGGGTTTGGGTCTGGCGGAGTGGGTTTGTGTCTAGCCGAGTGGGTTTGGGTCTAACGGAGTGGGTTTGGTTCTAGCCGAGTGGGTTTGGGTCTAGCGGAGTGGGTTTGCGTCTAGCGGAGTGGGTTTGGGTCCAGCGGAGTGGGTTTGGGTCTAGCCGAGTGGGTTTGGGTCTAGCCGAGTGGGCTTCGGTCTAGCCGAGTGGGATTGGGTCTAGCCGAGTGGGTTTGGGTCTAGCCGAGTGGGTTTGGGCCTAGCCGAGTGGGTTTGGGTCTAGTCGAATGGGTTTGGGTCCAGCCGAGTGGGTTTGGGTCTAGCTGAGTGGGTTTGGGTCTGGCCGAGTGGGTTTGGGTTTCGCCGAGTGGGTTTGGGTCTGGCCGAGTGGGTTTGGGCCTAGCCGATTGGGTTTGGTACTAGCCGAGTGGGTTTGGGTCTATCGGAGTGGGTTTGGATCTAGCCGAGTGGGTTTGGGTCTAGCCGAGTGGGTTTGGGTCTAGCGGAGTGGGTTTGGGTTTAGCCGAGTGGGTTTGGGTCGAGCGGAGTAGGGTTGGGTCTAGCCGAGTGGGTTTGTGTCTAGCCGAGTGGGTTTGGGTCTAGCCGAGTGGGTTTGGGTGAAGCCGAGTGGGTTTGGGTCTAGCCGAGTGGGTTTGCGTTTAGCCGAGTGGGTTTGGGTCTAACCGAGTGGGTTTGAGTCTAGCGGAGTGGGTTTGGGTTTAGCCGAGTGGGTTTGGGTCTAGCCAAGTGGGTTTGGGTCAAGCCGAGTGGGTTTGGGTCTAGCGGAGTGGGTTTGGATCTAGCCGAGTGGGTTTGGGTCTAGCCGAGTGTGTTTGGGTCTAGCCGAGTGGGGTTGGGTCTAGCGGAGTGGGTTTGGGTCTAGCGGAGTGGGTTTTGGTCTAGCGGAGTGGGTTAGGGTCTAGCAGAGTGGGTTTGGGTCTAGCGGAGTGGGTTTGGGTCTAGCGGAGTGGGTTTCCGTCTAGCCGAGTGGATTTGGGTCTAGCCGAGTGGGGTTGGGTCTAGCCGAGTGGGTTTGGGTCCAGCCGAGTGGGTTTGGGTCTAGCCGAGTGGGTTTGGGTCTAGCCGAGTGGGTTTGGGGCTAGCGGAGTGGGTTTGGGTCTAGTCGAGTGGGATTGGGTCTAGCCGAGTGGGTTTGGGTCTCGCCGAGTGGGTTTGGGTCTGGTTGAGTGGGTTTGGGTCTAGCCCAGTGGGTTTGGGTCTAGCCGAGTGGGTTTTGGTCTAGCGGAGTGGGTTTGGGTCTAGCCGAGTGGATTTGGGTCTAGCCGAGTGGGGTTGTGTCTAGCCGAGTGGGTTTGGGTCTAGCCGAGTGGGTTTAGGTCTTGCCGAGTGGGTTTGGGTCTAGCCGAGTGGGTTTTGGTCTAGCCGAGTGGGTTTGGGTCTAGCCGAGTGGATTGGGATGTAGCCGAGTGGGTTTGGGTCTAGCCGAGTGGGTTTGGGTCTAGCCGAGTCGGTTTGGGTCTAGCCGAGTGGGTTTGGGCCTTGCCAAGTGGGTTTGGGCCTAGCCGAGTGGGTTTGGGTCTAGCCGAGTGGGTTTGGGTCCAGCCGAGTGGGTTTGGGTCTAGCCGAGTGGATTTGGGCCTAGCCGAGTGGGTTTGGGTTTAGCCGAGTGGGTTTGGGTCTAGCGGAATGGGTTTGGGTCTAGCGGAGTGGGGTTGGGTCTAGCGGAGTGGGTTTGGGTCCAGCCGAGTGGGTTTGGGTCTAGCCGAGTGGGTTTTGGTCTAGCGGAGTGGGTTTGGGTCTAGCCGAGTGGATTTGGGTCTAGCCGAGTGGGTTTTGGTCTAGCCGAGTGGGTTTGGGTCTAACCGAGAGGATTGGGGTCTAGCCGAGTGGGTTTGGGTCTAGCCGAGTGGGTTTGGGTCTAGCGGAGTGGGTTTGGGTCTAGCGGAGTGGGTTTGAGTCTAGCGGAATGGTTTGGGTCTAGCGGAGTTGGTTCGGGTCTAGCCGAGTGGGTTTGGGTCTAGCCGAGTGGGTATGGGTCTAGCCGAGTGGGTTTGGGTCTAGCGGAGTGGGTTTGGGTCTAGCGGAGTGGGGTTGGGTCTAGTGGAGTGGGTTTGGGTCTAGCGGAGTGGGTTTTGGTCTAGCGGAGTGGGTTAGGGTCTAGCGGAGTGGGTTTGGGTCTAGCGGAGTGGGTTTGGGTCTAGCGGAGTGGGTTTCGGTCTAGCCGAGTGGATTTGGGTCCAGCCGAGTGGGTTTGGGTCTAGCCGAGTGGGTTTGGGTCCAGCCGAGTGGGTTTGGGTCTAGCCGAGTGGGTTTGGGTCTAGCCGAGTGGGTTTGGGGCTAGCCGAGTGGGTTTGGGTCTAGTCGAGTGGGATTGGGTCTAGCCGAGTGGGTTTGGGTCTCGCCGAGTGGGTTTGGGTCTAGTTGAGTGGGTTTGGGTCTAGCCCAGTGGGTTTGGGTCTAACCGAGTGGATTGGGGTCTAGCCGAGTGGGTTTGGGTCTAGCCGAGTGGGTTTGGGTCTAGCGGAGTGGGTTTGGGTCTAGCGGAGTGGGTTTGAGTCTAGCGGAATGGTTTGGGTCTAGCGGAGTTGGTTCGGGTCTAGCCGAGTGGGTTTGGGTCTAGCCGAGTGGGTATGGGTCTAGCCGAGTGGGTTTGGGTCTAGCGGAGTGGGTTTGGGTCTAGCGGAGTGGGTTTGGGTCTAGCCGAGTGGGTTTGCGTCTAGCCGAGTGGGTTTGGGGCTAGCGGAGTGGGTTTGGGTCCAGTCGAGTGGGATTGGGTCCAGCCGAGTGGGTTTGGGTCTCGTCGAGTGGGTTTGGGTCTAGCCCAGTGGGTTTGGGTCTAGCCGAGTGGGTTTGGGTCTAGCCGAGTGTGTTTGGGCCTTGCCAAGTGGGTTTGGGCCTAGCCGAGTGGGTTTGGGTCTAGCCGAGTGGGTTTGGGTCTAGCCGAGTGGGTTTGGGTCTAGCCGAGTGGATTTGGGCCTAGCCGAGTGGGTTTGGGTTTAGCCGAGTGGGTTTGGGTCTAGCGGAGTGGGTTTGGGTCTAGCGGAGTGGGTTTGAGTCTAGCGGAATGGTTTGGGTCTAGCGGAGTTGGTTCGGGTCTAGCCGAGTGGGTTTGGGTCTGGCCGAGTGGGTATGGGTCTAGCAGAGTGGGTTTGGGTCTGGCGGAGTGGGTTTGGGTCTAGCGGAGTGGGGTTGGGTCTAGCGGAGTGGGTTTGGGGCTGTCGGAGTGGGTTTGGGTCTAGTCGAGTGGGATTGGGTCTAGCCGAGTGTGTTTGGGTCTAGCCGAGTGGGTTTGGGTCTAGCGGAGTGGGTTTGGGTCTAGTCGAGTGGGATTGGGTCTAGCCGAGTGGGTTTGGGTCTAGCGGAGTGGGTTTGAGTCTAGCGGAGTGTGTTTGGGTCTAGCGGAGTGGGTTTGGGTCTAGCGGAGTGGGTTTGGGTCTAGCGGAGTGGGGTTGGGTCTAGCCGAGTGGGTTTGTGTCTAGCCGAGTGGGTTTGGGTCTAGCCAAGTGGGTTTGGGTCTGGCCGAGTGGGTTTGGGTCTAGGCGAGTGTGTTTGGGTCTAGCCGAGTGGGTTTGGGTCTAGCCGAGTCGTTTGGGTCTAGCCGAGTGGGTTTGGGTCTAGCGGAGTGGGTTTGACTCTAGCTGAGTTGGTTTGGGTCTACCCGAGTGGGTTTGGGTCTTGCCGAGTGGGTTTGCGTCTAGCCGAGTGGGTTTTGGTCTAGCCGAGTGGGTTTGGGTCTAGCCGAGTGGGTTTGGGTCTAGCCGAGTGCGTTTGGGTCTAGCCGAGTGGGTTTGGGTCTAGCCGAGTGGGTTTGGGCCTTGCCAAGTGGGTTTGGGCCTAGCCAAGTGGGTTTGGGTCTAGCCGAGTGGGTTTGGGTCTAGCGTAGTGGGTTTGGGTCTAGCCGAGTGGATTTGAGCCTAGCCGAGTGGGCTTGGGTTTAGCCGAGTGGGTTTGGGTCTAGCGGAGTGGGTTTGGGTCTAGCGGAGTGGGTTTGAGTCTAGCGGAATGGTT
Organism: Raja brachyura; assembly: GCA_963514005.1. The sequence goes on along the minus strand of OY740819.1, from coordinate 5,364,749 downwards.
TGGGTCTAGCGGAGTTGGTTTGGGTCTAGCCGAGTGGGTTTGGGTCTAGCCGAGTGGGTATGGGTCTAACCGAGTGGGTTTGGGTCTAGCGGAGTGGGTTTGGGTCTAGCGGATTGGGGTTGGGTCTAGCGGAGTGGGTTTGGGTCTAGCGGAGTGGGTTTTGGCCTAGCGGAGTGGGTTTGGGCCTAGCCGAGTGGGTTTGGGTCAAGGCGAAGGGGCTTGGGTCTAGCCGAGTGGGTTTGGGTCTAGCCGAGTGGGTTTGGGTCTAGCCGAGTGGGTTTGCGTCTAGCGGATTGGGTTTGCGTCTAGCCGAGCAGGTTTGGCTCTAGCCGAGTGAGTCTAGGTCTAGCCGAGTGGGTTTGGGTGTAGCCGAGTGGGTTTGGGTCTAGCCGAGTGGGTTTGGGTATAGCCGAGTGGGTTTGGGGCTAGCCGAGTGGGTTTGGGTCTAGTGGATTGGGTTTGGGTCTAGCAGAGTGGGTTTTGGTCTAGCGGAGTGTGTTTGGGTCGAGCCGAGTGGGTTTGGGTCTAGCCGAGTGGGTTTGGGTCTAGCCGAGTGGGTTTGGGTCTAGCCGAGTGGGTTTGCGTCTAGCCAAGTGGGTCAGGATCTAGCGGAGTGGGGTTGGGTCTAGCCGAGTGGGTTTGGATCTAGCCGAGTGGGTTTGGGTCTAGCCGAGTGGGTTTGGGTCTAGCGGAGTGGGTTTGCGTCTAGCCGAGTGGGTTTGGGTCTAGCGGAGTAGGATTGGGTCTAGCCGATTGGGTTTGTGTCTAGCTGAGTGGGTTTGAGTCTAGCCGAGTGGGTTTGGGTCTAGCCGAGTGGGTTTGGGTCTAGCCGAGTGCGTTTGGGTCTAGCGGAGTGCGTTTGGGTCTAGCCGAGTGGGTTTGGGTCCAGCGGAGTGGGTTTGTGTCTAGCCGAGTGGGTTTGGGTCTAGCCGAGTAGGGTTGGGTCTAGCCGAGTGGGGTTGGGTCTAGCCGAGTGGCTTTGGGTCTAGCCGAGTGGGTTTGGGTCTGGCCGATTGGGTTTGTGTCTAGCCGAGTGGGTTTGGGTCTAGCGGAGTGGGTTTGGGTCTAGCGGAGTGGGTTTGGGTCTAAAAGACTGGGTTTGGGTCTAGCCGAGTGGGTTTGGGTCTAGCCGAGTGGGTTTGGGTCCAGCGGAGTGGGTCTGGATCTAGCCGAGTGGGTTTGGGTAAAGCCGAGTGGGTTTGGGTCTAGCCGAGTGGGTTTGGGCCTAGCCGAGTGTGTTTGGGTCTAGCCGAGTGGGTTTGGGTCTAGTCAATTGGGTTTGGGTCTCGCCGAGTGGGTTTGGGTCTAGTCAAGTGGATTTGGCTCTAGCGGAGTGGGTTTGGGTCTGGCCGAGTGGGTTTGGGTCTAGCCGAGTGGGTTTGGGTGTAGCCGAGTGGTTTTGGGTCTAGCCGAGAGGGTTTGGGTCTAGCCGAGTGGGTTTGGGTCTAGCCGAGTGGGTTTGTGTCTAGCAGTGTGGGTTAGGGTCTAGCCGAGTGGGTTTGGGTCTAGCCGAGTGGGTTTGTGTCTAGCCGAGTGGGTTTGGGTCTAGCCGAGTGGGTTTGGGTCTAGCGGAGTGGGTTTGGGTCTAGTCGAGTGGGTTTGTGGCTAGCCGAGTGGGTTTGGGTCTAGCCGAGTGGGTTTGGGTCTAGCCGAGTGGGTTTGGGTCTAGCCGAGTCGTTTGGGTCTAGCCGAGTGGGTTTGGGTCTAGCGGAGTGGGTTTGACTCTAGCTGAGTTGGTTTGGGTCTACCCGAGTGGGTTTGGGTCTATCCGTGTGGGTTTGGGTCTAGCCAAGTGGGTTTGGGTCTAGCCGAGTGGGTTTGGGTCTAGCGGAGTGGGTCAGAGTCTAGTGGAATGGTTTGGGTCTAGCGGAGTTGGTTTGGGTCTAGCGGAGTGGGGTTGGGTCTAGCCGAGTGGGGTTGGGTCTAGCCGAGTGGGTTTAGGTCTTGCCGAGTGGGTTTGGGTCTAGCCGAGTGGGTTTTGGTCTAGCCGAGTGGGTTTGGGTCTAGCCGAGTGGGTTTGGGTCTAGCCGAGTGCGTTTGGGTCTAGCCGAGTGGGTTTGGGTCTAGCCGAGTGGGTTTGGGCCTTGCCAAGTGGGTTTGGGCCTAGCCAAGTGGGTTTGGGTCTAGCCGAGTGGGTTTGGGTCTAGCGTAGTGGGTTTGGGTCTAGCCGAGTGGATTTGGCCTAGCCGAGTGGGCTTGGGTTTAGCCGAGTGGGTTTGGGTCTAGCGGAGTGGGTTTGGGTCTAGCGGAGTGGGTTTGAGTCTAGCGGAATGGTTTGGGTCTAGCGGAGTTGGTTCGGGTCTAGCCGAGTGGGTTTGGGTCTAGCCGAGTGGGTATGGGTCTAGCCGAGTGGGTTTGGGTCTAGCGGAGTGGGTTTGGGTCTAGCGGATTGGGTTTGGGTCTAGCAGAGTGGGTTTTGGTCTAGCGGAGTGTGTTTGGGTCGAGCCGAGTGGGTTTGGGTCTAGCCGAGTGGGTTTGGGTCTAGCCGAGTGGGTTTGGGTCTAGCCGAGTGGGTTTGCGTCTAGCCAAGTGGGTCAGGGTCTAGCGGAGTGGGGTTGGGTCTAGCCGAGTGGGTTTGGATCTAGCCGAGTGGGTTTGGGTCTAGCCGAGTGGGTTTGGGTCTAGCGCAGTGGGTTTGCGTCTAGCCGAGTGGGTTTGGGTCTAGCGGAGTAGGATTGGGTCTAGCCGATTGGGTTTGTGTCTAGCTGAGTGGGTTTGAGTCTAGCCGAGTGGGTTTGGGTCTAGCCGAGTGGGTTTGGGTCTAGCCGAGTGGGTTTGGGTCTAGCGGAGTGCGTTTGGGTCTAGCCGAGTGGGTTTGGGTCCAGCGGAGTGGGTTTGTGTCTAGCCGAGTGGGTTTGGGTCTAGCCGAGTAGGGTTGGGTCTAGCCGAGTGGGGTTGGGTCTAGCCGAGTGGCTTTGGGTCTAGCCGAGTGGGTTTGGGTCTAGCCGATTGGGTTTGTGTCTAGCCGAGTGGGTTTGGGTCTAGCGGAGTGGGTTTGGGTCTAGCGGAGTGGGATTGGGTCTAAAAGACTGGGTTTGGGTCTAGCCGAGTGGGTTTGGGTCTAGCGGAGTGGGTTTGGATCTAGCCGATTAGGTTTGGGTCTAGCCGAGTAGGTTTGGGTCTAGCCGAGTGGGTTTGGGCCTAGCCGAGTGGGTTTGGGTCTAGCCGAGTGGGTTTGGGTCTAGTCAAGTGGGTTTCGGTCTCGCCGAGTGGGTTTCGGTCTAGTCCAGTGGATTGGGCTCTAGCGGAGTGGGTTTGGGTCTGGCCGAGTGGGTTTGGGTCTAGCCGAGTGGGTTTGGGTGTAGCCGAGTGGGTTTGGGTCTAGCCGAGAGGGTTTGGGTCTAGCCGAGTGGGTTTGGGTCTAGCCGAGTGGGTTTGTGTCTAGCAGTGTGGGTTAGGGTCTAGCCGAGTGGGTTTGGGTCTAGCCGAGTGGGTTTATGTCTAGCCGAGTGGGTTTGTGGCTAGCCGAGTGGGTTTGGGTCTAGCCGAGTCGGTTTGGGTCTAGCCGAGTGGGTTTGGGTCTAGCCGAGTGGGTTTGGGTCTAGCAGAGTGGGTTTGGGTCTAGCCGAGTGGGTTTGGGTCTAGCGGAGTGGGTTTGGGTCTAGCCAAGTGGGTTTGGGTCTAGCGGAGTGGGGTTGGGTATAGCGGAGTGGGGTTGGGTCTAGCGGAGTGGGTTTGGGTCTAGCGGAGTGGGTTTTGGTCTAGCGGAGTGGGTTTGGGTCTCGCGGAGTGGGTTTGGGTCTAGCGGAGTGGGTTTGGGTCTAGCGGAGTGGGTTTGGGTCTAGCCGAGAGGATTTGGGTCTAGCCGAGTGGGGTTGGGTATAGCCTAGTGGGTTTGGGTCTAGCCGAGTGGGTTTGGGTCTAGCAGAGTGGGTTTGGGTCTAGCCGAGTGGGTTTGGGTCTAGCCGAGTGGGTTTGGGTCTAGCCGAGTGGGTTTGGGTCTAGCCGAGTGGGTTTGGGTCTAGCCGAGTGGGTTTGGGTCTAGCGGAGTGGGTTTGGGTCTGGCCGAGTGCGTTTGGGTGTAGCCGAGTGGGTTTGGGTCTAGCCGAGTGGGTTTGGGTCTAGCGGAGTGGGTTTGGGTCTAAAAGAGTGGGTTTGGGTCTAGCCGAGTGGGTTTGGGTCTAGCCGAGTGGGTTTGGGTCTAGCGGAGTGGGTTTGGATCTAGCCGAGTGGGTTTGGGTCTAGCCGAGTGGGTTTGGGTCTAGCCGAGTGGGTTTGGGCCTAGCCGAGTGGGTTTGGGTCTAGCCGAGTGGGTTTGGGTCTAGCCAAGTGGGTTTGGGTCTCGCCGAGTGGGTTGGGTCTAGCCAAGTGGATTTGGCTCTAGCGGAGTGGGTTTGGGTCTAGCCGAGTGGGTTTGGGTCCAGCCGAGTGGGTTTGGGTCTAGCCGAGTGGGTTTGGGTCTAGCCGAGTGGGTTTGGGTCTAGCGGAGTGGGTTTGGGTCTAGCGGAGTGGGTTTGGGTCTAGCGGAGTGGGTTTGGGTCTAAAAGAGTGGGTTTGGGTGTAGCCGAGTGGGTTTGGGTGTAGCCGAGTGGGTTTGGGTCTAGCGGATTGGGTTTGGATCTAGCCGAGTGGGTTTGGGTCTAGCCAAGTGGGTTTGGGTCTAGCCGAGTGGGTTTGGGTCTAGCGGAGTGGGTTTGGATCTAGCCGAGTGGGTTTGGGTCTAGCCGAGTGGGTTTGGGTCTAGCCGAGTGGGTTTGGGTCTGGGTCTAGCGGAGTGGGTTTGGGTCTAGCGGAGTGGGTTTGGATCTAGCCGAGTGGGTTTGGGTCTAGCCGAGTGGGTTTGGGTCTGGCCGAGTGGGTTTGGGCCTAGCCGAGTGGGTTTGGGTCTAGCCGAGTGTGTTTGGGTCTAGCCAAGTGGGTTTGGGTCTCGCCGAGTGGGTTGGGTCTAGCCAAGTGGATTTGGCTCTAGCGGAGTGGGTTTGGGTCTAGCCGAGTGGGTTTGGGTCTAGCCGAGTGGGTTTGGGTCTAGCCGAGTGGGTTTGGGTCTAGCGGAGTGGGTATGGATCGAGACGAGTGGGTTTGGATCTAGCCGAGTGGGTTTGGGTCTAGCCGAGTGGGTTTAGGTCTTGCCGAGTGGGTTTGGGTCTAGCCGAGTGGGTTTTGGTCTAGCCGAGTGGGTTTGGGTCTAGCCGAGTGGATTGGGATCTAGCCGAGTGGGTTTGGGTCTAGCCGAGTGGGTTTGGGTCTAGCCGAGTGGGTTTGGGTCTAGCCGAGTGTGTTTGGGCCTTGCCAAGTGGGTTTGGGCCTAGCCGAGTGGGTTTGGGTCTAGCCGAGTGGGTTTGGGTCTAGCCGAGTGGGTTTGGGTCTAGCCGAGTGGATTTGGGCCTAGCCGAGTGGGTTTGGGTTTAGCCGAGTGGGTTTGGGTCTAGCGGAGTGGGTTTGGGTCTAGCGGAGTGGGTTTGAGTCTAGCGGAATGGTTTGGGTCTAGCGGAGTTGGTTCGGGTCTAGCCGAGTGGGTTTGGGTCTGGCCGAGTGGGTATGGGTCTAGCAGAGTGGGTTTGGGTCTGGCGGAGTGGGTTTGGGTCTAGCGGAGTGGGGTTGGGTCTAGCGGAGTGGGTTTGGGGCTGTCGGAGTGGGTTTGGGTCTAGTCGAGTGGGATTGGGTCTAGCCGAGTGTGTTTGGGTCTAGCCGAGTGGGTTTGGGTCTAGCGGAGTGGGTTTGGGTCTAGTCGAGTGGGATTGGGTCTAGCCGAGTGGGTTTGGGTCTAGCGGAGTGGGTTTGAGTCTAGCGGAGTGTGTTTGGGTCTAGCGGAGTGGGTTTGGGTCTAGCGGAGTGGGTTTGGGTCTAGCGGAGTGGGGTTGGGTCTAGCCGAGTGGGTTTGTGTCTAGCCGAGTGGGTTTGGGTCTAGCCAAGTGGGTTTGGGTCTGGCCGAGTGGGTTTGGGTCTAGGCGAGTGTGTTTGGGTCTAGCCGAGTGGGTTTGGGTCTAGCCGAGTCGTTTGGGTCTAGCCGAGTGGGTTTGGGTCTAGCGGAGTGGGTTTGACTCTAGCTGAGTTGGTTTGGGTCTACCCGAGTGGGTTTGGGTCTTGCCGAGTGGGTTTGCGTCTAGCCGAGTGGGTTTTGGTCTAGCCGAGTGGGTTTGGGTCTAGCCGAGTGGGTTTGGGTCTAGCCGAGTGCGTTTGGGTCTAGCCGAGTGGGTTTGGGTCTAGCCGAGTGGGTTTGGGCCTTGCCAAGTGGGTTTGGGCCTAGCCAAGTGGGTTTGGGTCTAGCCGAGTGGGTTTGGGTCTAGCGTAGTGGGTTTGGGTCTAGCCGAGTGGATTTGAGCCTAGCCGAGTGGGCTTGGGTTTAGCCGAGTGGGTTTGGGTCTAGCGGAGTGGGTTTGGGTCTAGCGGAGTGGGTTTGAGTCTAGCGGAATGGTTTGGGTCTAGCGGAGTTGGTTTGGGTCTAGCCGAGTGGGTTTGGGTCTAGCCGAGTGGGTATGGGTCTAACCGAGTGGGTTTGGGTCTAGCGGAGTGGGTTTGGGTCTAGCGGATTGGGGTTGGGTCTAGCGGAGTGGGTTTGGGTCTAGCGGAGTGGGTTTTGGCCTAGCGGAGTGGGTTTGGGCCTAGCCGAGTGGGTTTGGGTCAAGGCGAAGGGGCTTGGGTCTAGCCGAGTGGGTTTGGGTCTAGCCGAGTGGGTTTGGGTCTAGCCGAGTGGGTTTGCGTCTAGCGGATTGGGTTTGCGTCTAGCCGAGCAGGTTTGGCTCTAGCCGAGTGAGTCTAGGTCTAGCCGAGTGGGTTTGGGTGTAGCCGAGTGGGTTTGGGTCTAGCCGAGTGGGTTTGGGTCTAGCCGAGTGGGTTTGGGTCTAGCCGAGTGGGTTTGCGTCTAGCGGATTGGGTTTGCGTCTAGCCGAGCAGGTTTGGCTCTAGCCGAGTGAGTCTAGGTCTAGCCGAGTGGGTTTGGGTGTAGCCGAGTGGGTTTGGGTCTAGCCGAGTGGGTTTGGGTATAGCCGAGTGGGTTTGGGGCTAGCCGAGTGGGTTTGGGTCTAGTGGATTGGGTTTGGGTCTAGCAGAGTGGGTTTTGGTCTAGCGGAGTGTGTTTGGGTCGAGCCGAGTGGGTTTGGGTCTAGCCGAGTGGGTTTGGGTCTAGCCGAGTGGGTTTGGGTCTAGCCGAGTGGGTTTGCGTCTAGCCAAGTGGGTCAGGATCTAGCGGAGTGGGGTTGGGTCTAGCCGAGTGGGTTTGGATCTAGCCGAGTGGGTTTGGGTCTAGCCGAGTGGGTTTGGGTCTAGCGGAGTGGGTTTGCGTCTAGCCGAGTGGGTTTGGGTCTAGCGGAGTAGGATTGGGTCTAGCCGATTGGGTTTGTGTCTAGCTGAGTGGGTTTGAGTCTAGCCGAGTGGGTTTGGGTCTAGCCGAGTGGGTTTGGGTCTAGCCGAGTGCGTTTGGGTCTAGCGGAGTGCGTTTGGGTCTAGCCGAGTGGGTTTGGGTCCAGCGGAGTGGGTTTGTGTCTAGCCGAGTGGGTTTGGGTCTAGCCGAGTAGGGTTGGGTCTAGCCGAGTGGGGTTGGGTCTAGCCGAGTGGCTTTGGGTCTAGCCGAGTGGGTTTGGGTCTGGCCGATTGGGTTTGTGTCTAGCCGAGTGGGTTTGGGTCTAGCGGAGTGGGTTTGGGTCTAGCGGAGTGGGTTTGGGTCTAAAAGACTGGGTTTGGGTCTAGCCGAGTGGGTTTGGGTCTAGCCGAGTGGGTTTGGGTCCAGCGGAGTGGGTCTGGATCTAGCCGAGTGGGTTTGGGTCTAGCCGAGTGGGTTTGGGTCTAGCCGAGTGGGTTTGGGCCTAGCCGAGTGTGTTTGGGTCTAGCCGAGTGGGTTTGGGTCTAGTCAATTGGGTTTGGGTCTCGCCGAGTGGGTTTGGGTCTAGTCAAGTGGATTTGGCTCTAGCGGAGTGGGTTTGGGTCTGGCCGAGTGGGTTTGGGTCTAGCCGAGTGGGTTTGGGTGTAGCCGAGTGGTTTTGGGTCTAGCCGAGAGGGTTTGGGTCTAGCCGAGTGGGTTTGGGTCTAGCCGAGTGGGTTTGTGTCTAGCAGTGTGGGTTAGGGTCTAGCCGAGTGGGTTTGGGTCTAGCCGAGTGGGTTTGTGTCTAGCCGAGTGGGTTTGGGTCTAGCCGAGTGGGTTTGGGTCTAGCGGAGTGGGTTTGGGTCTAGTCGAGTGGGTTTGTGGCTAGCCGAGTGGGTTTGGGTCTAGCCGAGTGGGTTTGGGTCTAGCCGAGTGGGTTTGGGTCTAGCCGAGTCGTTTGGGTCTAGCCGAGTGGGTTTGGGTCTAGCGGAGTGGGTTTGACTCTAGCTGAGTTGGTTTGGGTCTACCCGAGTGGGTTTGGGTCTATCCGTGTGGGTTTGGGTCTAGCCAAGTGGGTTTGGGTCTAGCCGAGTGGGTTTGGGTCTAGCGGAGTGGGTCAGAGTCTAGTGGAATGGTTTGGGTCTAGCGGAGTTGGTTTGGGTCTAGCGGAGTGGGGTTGGGTCTAGCCGAGTGGGGTTGGGTCTAGCCGAGTGGGTTTAGGTCTTGCCGAGTGGGTTTGGGTCTAGCCGAGTGGGTTTTGGTCTAGCCGAGTGGGTTTGGGTCTAGCCGAGTGGGTTTGGGTCTAGCCGAGTGCGTTTGGGTCTAGCCGAGTGGGTTTGGGTCTAGCCGAGTGGGTTTGGGCCTTGCCAAGTGGGTTTGGGCCTAGCCAAGTGGGTTTGGGTCTAGCCGAGTGGGTTTGGGTCTAGCGTAGTGGGTTTGGGTCTAGCCGAGTGGATTTGGCCTAGCCGAGTGGGCTTGGGTTTAGCCGAGTGGGTTTGGGTCTAGCGGAGTGGGTTTGGGTCTAGCGGAGTGGGTTTGAGTCTAGCGGAATGGTTTGGGTCTAGCGGAGTTGGTTCGGGTCTAGCCGAGTGGGTTTGGGTCTAGCCGAGTGGGTATGGGTCTAGCCGAGTGGGTTTGGGTCTAGCGGAGTGGGTTTGGGTCTAGCGGATTGGGTTTGGGTCTAGCAGAGTGGGTTTTGGTCTAGCGGAGTGTGTTTGGGTCGAGCCGAGTGGGTTTGGGTCTAGCCGAGTGGGTTTGGGTCTAGCCGAGTGGGTTTGGGTCTAGCCGAGTGGGTTTGCGTCTAGCCAAGTGGGTCAGGGTCTAGCGGAGTGGGGTTGGGTCTAGCCGAGTGGGTTTGGATCTAGCCGAGTGGGTTTGGGTCTAGCCGAGTGGGTTTGGGTCTAGCGCAGTGGGTTTGCGTCTAGCCGAGTGGGTTTGGGTCTAGCGGAGTAGGATTGGGTCTAGCCGATTGGGTTTGTGTCTAGCTGAGTGGGTTTGAGTCTAGCCGAGTGGGTTTGGGTCTAGCCGAGTGGGTTTGGGTCTAGCCGAGTGGGTTTGGGTCTAGCGGAGTGCGTTTGGGTCTAGCCGAGTGGGTTTGGGTCCAGCGGAGTGGGTTTGTGTCTAGCCAAGTGGGTTTGGGTCTAGCCGAGTAGGGTTGGGTCTAGCCGAGTGGGGTTGGGTCTAGCCGAGTGGCTTTGGGTCTAGCCGAGTGGGTTTGGGTCTAGCCGATTGGGTTTGTGTCTAGCCGAGTGGGTTTGGGTCTAGCGGAGTGGGTTTGGGTCTAGCGGAGTGGGATTGGGTCTAAAAGACTGGGTTTGGGTCTAGCCGAGTGGGTTTGGGTCTAGCGGAGTGGGTTTGGATCTAGCCGATTAGGTTTGGGTCTAGCCGAGTAGGTTTGGGTCTAGCCGAGTGGGTTTGGGCCTAGCCGAGTGGGTTTGGGTCTAGCCGAGTGGGTTTGGGTCTAGTCAAGTGGGTTTCGGTCTCGCCGAGTGGGTTTCGGTCTAGTCCAGTGGATTGGGCTCTAGCGGAGTGGGTTTGGGTCTGGCCGAGTGGGTTTGGGTCTAGCCGAGTGGGTTTGGGTGTAGCCGAGTGGTTTTGGGTCTAGCCGAGAGGGTTTGGGTCTAGCCGAGTGGGTTTGGGTCTAGCCGAGTGGGTTTGTGTCTAGCAGTGTGGGTTAGGGTCTAGCCGAGTGGGTTTGGGTCTAGCCGAGTGGGTTTGTGTCTAGCCGAGTGGGTTTGGGTCTAGCCGAGTGGGTTTGGGTCTAGCGGAGTGGGTTTGGGTCTAGTCGAGTGGGTTTGTGGCTAGCCGAGTGGGTTTGGGTCTAGCCGAGTGGGTTTGGGTCTAGCCGAGTGGGTTTGGGTCTAGCCGAGTCGTTTGGGTCTAGCCGAGTGGGTTTGGGTCTAGCGGAGTGGGTTTGACTCTAGCTGAGTTGGTTTGGGTCTACCCGAGTGGGTTTGGGTCTATCCGTGTGGGTTTGGGTCTAGCCAAGTGGGTTTGGGTCTAGCCGAGTGGGTTTGGGTCTAGCGGAGTGGGTCAGAGTCTAGTGGAATGGTTTGGGTCTAGCGGAGTTGGTTTGGGTCTAGCGGAGTGGGGTTGGGTCTAGCCGAGTGGGGTTGGGTCTAGCCGAGTGGGTTTAGGTCTTGCCGAGTGGGTTTGGGTCTAGCCGAGTGGGTTTTGGTCTAGCCGAGTGGGTTTGGGTCTAGCCGAGTGGGTTTGGGTCTAGCCGAGTGCGTTTGGGTCTAGCCGAGTGGGTTTGGGTCTAGCCGAGTGGGTTTGGGCCTTGCCAAGTGGGTTTGGGCCTAGCCAAGTGGGTTTGGGTCTAGCCGAGTGGGTTTGGGTCTAGCGTAGTGGGTTTGGGTCTAGCCGAGTGGATTTGGCCTAGCCGAGTGGGCTTGGGTTTAGCCGAGTGGGTTTGGGTCTAGCGGAGTGGGTTTGGGTCTAGCGGAGTGGGTTTGAGTCTAGCGGAATGGTTTGGGTCTAGCGGAGTTGGTTCGGGTCTAGCCGAGTGGGTTTGGGTCTAGCCGAGTGGGTATGGGTCTAGCCGAGTGGGTTTGGGTCTAGCGGAGTGGGTTTGGGTCTAGCGGATTGGGTTTGGGTCTAGCAGAGTGGGTTTTGGTCTAGCGGAGTGTGTTTGGGTCGAGCCGAGTGGGTTTGGGTCTAGCCGAGTGGGTTTGGGTCTAGCCGAGTGGGTTTGGGTCTAGCCGAGTGGGTTTGCGTCTAGCCAAGTGGGTCAGGGTCTAGCGGAGTGGGGTTGGGTCTAGCCGAGTGGGTTTGGATCTAGCCGAGTGGGTTTGGGTCTAGCCGAGTGGGTTTGGGTCTAGCGCAGTGGGTTTGCGTCTAGCCGAGTGGGTTTGGGTCTAGCGGAGTAGGATTGGGTCTAGCCGATTGGGTTTGTGTCTAGCTGAGTGGGTTTGAGTCTAGCCGAGTGGGTTTGGGTCTAGCCGAGTGGGTTTGGGTCTAGCCGAGTGGGTTTGGGTCTAGCGGAGTGCGTTTGGGTCTAGCCGAGTGGGTTTGGGTCCAGCGGAGTGGGTTTGTGTCTAGCCGAGTGGGTTTGGGTCTAGCCGAGTAGGGTTGGGTCTAGCCGAGTGGGGTTGGGTCTAGCCGAGTGGCTTTGGGTCTAGCCGAGTGGGTTTGGGTCTAGCCGATTGGGTTTGTGTCTAGCCGAGTGGGTTTGGGTCTAGCGGAGTGGGTTTGGGTCTAGCGGAGTGGGATTGGGTCTAAAAGACTGGGTTTGGGTCTAGCCGAGTGGGTTTGGGTCTAGCGGAGTGGGTTTGGATCTAGCCGATTAGGTTTGGGTCTAGCCGAGTAGGTTTGGGTCTAGCCGAGTGGGTTTGGGCCTAGCCGAGTGGGTTTGGGTCTAGCCGAGTGGGTTTGGGTCTAGTCAAGTGGGTTTCGGTCTCGCCGAGTGGGTTTCGGTCTAGTCCAGTGGATTGGGCTCTAGCGGAGTGGGTTTGGGTCTGGCCGAGTGGGTTTGGGTCTAGCCGAGTGGGTTTGGGTGTAGCCGAGTGGGTTTGGGTCTAGCCGAGAGGGTTTGGGTCTAGCCGAGTGGGTTTGGGTCTAGCCGAGTGGGTTTGTGTCTAGCAGTGTGGGTTAGGGTCTAGCCGAGTGGGTTTGGGTCTAGCCGAGTGGGTTTATGTCTAGCCGAGTGGGTTTGTGGCTAGCCGAGTGGGTTTGGGTCTAGCCGAGTCGGTTTGGGTCTAGCCGAGTGGGTTTGGGTCTAGCCGAGTGGGTTTGGGTCTAGCAGAGTGGGTTTGGGTCTAGCCGAGTAGGTTTGGGTCTAGCGGAGTGGGTTTGGGTCTAGCCAAGTGGGTTTGGGTCTAGCGGAGTGGGGTTGGGTATAGCGGAGTGGGGTTGGGTCTAGCGGAGTGGGTTTGGGTCTAGCGGAGTGGGTTTTGGTCTAGCGGAGTGGGTTTGGGTCTCGCGGAGTGGGTTTGGGTCTAGCGGAGTGGGTTTGGGTCTAGCGGAGTGGGTTTGGGTCTAGCCGAGAGGATTTGGGTCTAGCCGAGTGGGGTTGGGTATAGCCTAGTGGGTTTGGGTCTAGCCGAGTGGGTTTGGGTCTAGCAGAGTGGGTTTGGGTCTAGCCGAGTGGGTTTGGGTCTAGCCGAGTGGGTTTGGGTCTAGCCGAGTGGGTTTGGGTCTAGCCGAGTGGGTTTGGGTCTAGCCGAGTGGGTTTGGGTCTAGCCGAGTGGGTTTGCGTCTAGCCAAGTGGGTCAGGATCTAGCGGAGTGGGGTTGGGTCTAGCCGAGTGGGTTTGGATCTAGCCGAGTGGGTTTGGGTCTAGCCGAGTGGGTTTGGGTCTAGCGGAGTGGGTTTGCGTCTAGCCGAGTGGGTTTGGGTCTAGCGGAGTAGGATTGGGTCTAGCCGATTGGGTTTGTGTCTAGCTGAGTGGGTTTGAGTCTAGCCGAGTGGGTTTGGGTCTAGCCGAGTGGGTTTGGGTCTAGCCGAGTGCGTTTGGGTCTAGCGGAGTGCGTTTGGGTCTAGCCGAGTGGGTTTGGGTCCAGCGGAGTGGGTTTGTGTCTAGCCGAGTGGGTTTGGGTCTAGCCGAGTAGGGTTGGGTCTAGCCGAGTGGGGTTGGGTCTAGCCGAGTGGCTTTGGGTCTAGCCGAGTGGGTTTGGGTCTGGCCGATTGGGTTTGTGTCTAGCCGAGTGGGTTTGGGTCTAGCGGAGTGGGTTTGGGTCTAGCGGAGTGGGTTTGGGTCTAAAAGACTGGGTTTGGGTCTAGCCGAGTGGGTTTGGGTCTAGCCGAGTGGGTTTGGGTCCAGCGGAGTGGGTCTGGATCTAGCCGAGTGGGTTTGGGTCTAGCCGAGTGGGTTTGGGTCTAGCCGAGTGGGTTTGGGCCTAGCCGAGTGTGTTTGGGTCTAGCCGAGTGGGTTTGGGTCTAGTCAATTGGGTTTGGGTCTCGCCGAGTGGGTTTGGGTCTAGTCAAGTGGATTTGGCTCTAGCGGAGTGGGTTTGGGTCTGGCCGAGTGGGTTTGGGTCTAGCCGAGTGGGTTTGGGTGTAGCCGAGTGGTTTTGGGTCTAGCCGAGAGGGTTTGGGTCTAGCCGAGTGGGTTTGGGTCTAGCCGAGTGGGTTTGTGTCTAGCAGTGTGGGTTAGGGTCTAGCCGAGTGGGTTTGGGTCTAGCCGAGTGGGTTTGTGTCTAGCCGAGTGGGTTTGGGTCTAGCCGAGTGGGTTTGGGTCTAGCGGAGTGGGTTTGGGTCTAGTCGAGTGGGTTTGTGGCTAGCCGAGTGGGTTTGGGTCTAGCCGAGTGGGTTTGGGTCTAGCCGAGTGGGTTTGGGTCTAGCCGAGTCGTTTGGGTCTAGCCGAGTGGGTTTGGGTCTAGCGGAGTGGGTTTGACTCTAGCTGAGTTGGTTTGGGTCTACCCGAGTGGGTTTGGGTCTATCCGTGTGGGTTTGGGTCTAGCCAAGTGGGTTTGGGTCTAGCCGAGTGGGTTTGGGTCTAGCGGAGTGGGTCAGAGTCTAGTGGAATGGTTTGGGTCTAGCGGAGTTGGTTTGGGTCTAGCGGAGTGGGGTTGGGTCTAGCCGAGTGGGGTTGGGTCTAGCCGAGTGGGTTTAGGTCTTGCCGAGTGGGTTTGGGTCTAGCCGAGTGGGTTTTGGTCTAGCCGAGTGGGTTTGGGTCTAGCCGAGTGGGTTTGGGTCTAGCCGAGTGCGTTTGGGTCTAGCCGAGTGGGTTTGGGTCTAGCCGAGTGGGTTTGGGCCTTGCCAAGTGGGTTTGGGCCTAGCCAAGTGGGTTTGGGTCTAGCCGAGTGGGTTTGGGTCTAGCGTAGTGGGTTTGGGTCTAGCCGAGTGGATTTGGCCTAGCCGAGTGGGCTTGGGTTTAGCCGAGTGGGTTTGGGTCTAGCGGAGTGGGTTTGGGTCTAGCGGAGTGGGTTTGAGTCTAGCGGAATGGTTTGGGTCTAGCGGAGTTGGTTCGGGTCTAGCCGAGTGGGTTTGGGTCTAGCCGAGTGGGTATGGGTCTAGCCGAGTGGGTTTGGGTCTAGCGGAGTGGGTTTGGGTCTAGCGGATTGGGTTTGGGTCTAGCAGAGTGGGTTTTGGTCTAGCGGAGTGTGTTTGGGTCGAGCCGAGTGGGTTTGGGTCTAGCCGAGTGGGTTTGGGTCTAGCCGAGTGGGTTTGGGTCTAGCCGAGTGGGTTTGCGTCTAGCCAAGTGGGTCAGGGTCTAGCGGAGTGGGGTTGGGTCTAGCCGAGTGGGTTTGGATCTAGCCGAGTGGGTTTGGGTCTAGCCGAGTGGGTTTGGGTCTAGCGCAGTGGGTTTGCGTCTAGCCGAGTGGGTTTGGGTCTAGCGGAGTAGGATTGGGTCTAGCCGATTGGGTTTGTGTCTAGCTGAGTGGGTTTGAGTCTAGCCGAGTGGGTTTGGGTCTAGCCGAGTGGGTTTGGGTCTAGCCGAGTGGGTTTGGGTCTAGCGGAGTGCGTTTGGGTCTAGCCGAGTGGGTTTGGGTCCAGCGGAGTGGGTTTGTGTCTAGCCGAGTGGGTTTGGGTCTAGCCGAGTAGGGTTGGGTCTAGCCGAGTGGGGTTGGGTCTAGCCGAGTGGCTTTGGGTCTAGCCGAGTGGGTTTGGGTCTAGCCGATTGGGTTTGTGTCTAGCCGAGTGGGTTTGGGTCTAGCGGAGTGGGTTTGGGTCTAGCGGAGTGGGATTGGGTCTAAAAGACTGGGTTTGGGTCTAGCCGAGTGGGTTTGGGTCTAGCGGAGTGGGTTTGGATCTAGCCGATTAGGTTTGGGTCTAGCCGAGTAGGTTTGGGTCTAGCCGAGTGGGTTTGGGCCTAGCCGAGTGGGTTTGGGTCTAGCCGAGTGGGTTTGGGTCTAGTCAAGTGGGTTTCGGTCTCGCCGAGTGGGTTTCGGTCTAGTCCAGTGGATTGGGCTCTAGCGGAGTGGGTTTGGGTCTGGCCGAGTGGGTTTGGGTCTAGCCGAGTGGGTTTGGGTGTAGCCGAGTGGGTTTGGGTCTAGCCGAGAGGGTTTGGGTCTAGCCGAGTGGGTTTGGGTCTAGCCGAGTGGGTTTGTGTCTAGCAGTGTGGGTTAGGGTCTAGCCGAGTGGGTTTGGGTCTAGCCGAGTGGGTTTATGTCTAGCCGAGTGGGTTTGTGGCTAGCCGAGTGGGTTTGGGTCTAGCCGAGTCGGTTTGGGTCTAGCCGAGTGGGTTTGGGTCTAGCCGAGTGGGTTTGGGTCTAGCAGAGTGGGTTTGGGTCTAGCCGAGTGGGTTTGGGTCTAGCGGAGTGGGTTTGGGTCTAGCCAAGTGGGTTTGGGTCTAGCGGAGTGGGGTTGGGTATAGCGGAGTGGGGTTGGGTCTAGCGGAGTGGGTTTGGGTCTAGCGGAGTGGGTTTTGGTCTAGCGGAGTGGGTTTGGGTCTCGCGGAGTGGGTTTGGGTCTAGCGGAGTGGGTTTGGGTCTAGCGGAGTGGGTTTGGGTCTAGCCGAGAGGATTTGGGTCTAGCCGAGTGGGGTTGGGTATAGCCTAGTGGGTTTGGGTCTAGCCGAGTGGGTTTGGGTCTAGCAGAGTGGGTTTGGGTCTAGCCGAGTGGGTTTGGGTCTAGCCGAGTGGGTTTGGGTCTAGCCGAGTGGGTTTGGGTCTAGCCGAGTGGGTTTGGGTCTAGCCGAGTGGGTTTGGGTCTAGCGGAGTGGGTTTGGGTCTGGCCGAGTGCGTTTGGGTGTAGCCGAGTGGGTTTGGGTCTAGCCGAGTGGGTTTGGGTCTAGCGGAGTGGGTTTGGGTCTAAAAGAGTGGGTTTGGGTCTAGCCGAGTGGGTTTGGGTCTAGCCGAGTGGGTTTGGGTCTAGCGGAGTGGGTTTGGATCTAGCCGAGTGGGTTTGGGTCTAGCCGAGTGGGTTTGGGTCTAGCCGAGTGGGTTTGGGCCTAGCCGAGTGGGTTTGGGTCTAGCCGAGTGGGTTTGGGTCTAGCCAAGTGGGTTTGGGTCTCGCCGAGTGGGTTGGGTCTAGCCAAGTGGATTTGGCTCTAGCGGAGTGGGTTTGGGTCTAGCCGAGTGGGTTTGGGTCCAGCCGAGTGGGTTTGGGTCTAGCCGAGTGGGTTTGGGTCTAGCCGAGTGGGTTTGGGTCTAGCGGAGTGGGTTTGGGTCTAGCGGAGTGGGTTTGGGTCTAGCGGAGTGGGTTTGGGTCTAAAAGAGTGGGTTTGGGTGTAGCCGAGTGGGTTTGGGTGTAGCCGAGTGGGTTTGGGTCTAGCGGATTGGGTTTGGATCTAGCCGAGTGGGTTTGGGTCTAGCCAAGTGGGTTTGGGTCTAGCCGAGTGGGTTTGGGTCTAGCGGAG
The DNA here is from genome assembly GCA_963514005.1 of Raja brachyura. The sequence goes on along the minus strand of OY740819.1, from coordinate 5,348,271 downwards.
TGGGTTTGGATCTAGCCGAGTGGGTTTGGGTCTAGCCGAGTGGGTTTGGGTCTAGCCGAGTGGGTTTGGGTCTGGGTCTAGCGGAGTGGGTTTGGGTCTAGCGGAGTGGGTTTGGATCTAGCCGAGTGGGTTTGGGTCTAGCCGAGTGGGTTTGGGTCTGGCCGAGTGGGTTTGGGCCTAGCCGAGTGGGTTTGGGTCTAGCCGAGTGTGTTTGGGTCTAGCCAAGTGGGTTTGGGTCTCGCCGAGTGGGTTGGGTCTAGCCAAGTGGATTTGGCTCTAGCGGAGTGGGTTTGGGTCTAGCCGAGTGGGTTTGGGTCTAGCCGAGTGGGTTTGGGTCTAGCCGAGTGGGTTTGGGTCTAGCGGAGTGGGTATGGATCGAGACGAGTGGGTTTGGATCTAGCCGAGTGGGTTTGGGTGTAGCCGAGTGGGTTTGGGTCTAGCCGAGAGGGTTTGGGTCTAGCCGAGTGGGTTTGGGTCTAGCCGAGTGGGTTTGTGTCTAGCAGAGTGGGTTAGGGTCTGGCCGAGTGGGTTTGGGTCTAGCTGAGTGGGTTTGTGTCTCGCCGAGTGGGTTTGGGTCTAGCGGAGTGGGTTTGGGTCTAGCGGAGTGGGTTTTGGTCTAGCCGAGTGGGTTTGGGTCTAGCCGTGTGGGTTTGGGTCTAGCGGAGTGGGTTTGGGTCTAGCCATTGGGTTTGGGTGTAGCCGAGTGGGTTTGGGTCTAGTCAAGTGGGTTTGGGTCTCGCCGAGTGGGTTTGGGTCTAGCGGAGTGGGTTTGGATCTAGCCGATTGGGTTTGGGTCTAGCCGAGTAGGTTTGGGTCTAGCCGAGTGGGTTTGGGCCTAGCCGAGTGGGTTTGGGTCTAGCCGAGTGGGTTTAGGTCTCGTCAAGTGGGTTTCGGTCTCGCCGAGTGGGTTTGGGTCTAGTCAAGTGAATTTGGCTCTAGCGGAGTGGGTTTGGGTCTGGCCGAGTGCGTTTGGGTGTAGCCGAGTGGGTTTGGGTCTAGCCGAGTGGGTTTGGGTCTAGCGGAGTGGGTTTGGGTCTAAAAGAGTGGGTTTGGGTCTAGCCGAGTGGGTTTGGGTCTAGCCGAGTGGGTTTGGGTCTAGCGGAGTGGGTTTGGATCTAGCCGAGTGGGTTTGGGTCTAGCCGAGTGGGTTTGGGTCTAGCCGAGTGGGTTTGGGCCTAGCCGAGTGGGTTTGGGTCTAGCCGAGTGGGTTTGGGTCTAGCCAAGTGGGTTTGGGTCTCGCCGAGTGGGTTGGGTCTAGCCAAGTGGATTTGGCTCTAGCGGAGTGGGTTTGGGTCTAGCCGAGTGGGTTTGGGTCCAGCCGAGTGGGTTTGGGTCTAGCCGAGTGGGTTTGGGTCTAGCCGAGTGGGTTTGGGTCTAGCGGAGTGGGTTTGGGTCTAGCGGAGTGGGTTTGGGTCTAGCGGAGTGGGTTTGGGTCTAAAAGAGTGGGTTTGGGTGTAGCCGAGTGGGTTTGGGTGTAGCCGAGTGGGTTTGGGTCTAGCGGATTGGGTTTGGATCTAGCCGAGTGGGTTTGGGTCTAGCCAAGTGGGTTTGGGTCTAGCCGAGTGGGTTTGGGTCTAGCGGAGTGGGTTTGGATCTAGCCGAGTGGGTTTGGGTCTAGCCGAGTGGGTTTGGGTCTAGCCGAGTGGGTTTGGGTCTGGGTCTAGCGGAGTGGGTTTGGGTCTAGCGGAGTGGGTTTGGATCTAGCCGAGTGGGTTTGGGTCTAGCCGAGTGGGTTTGGGTCTGGCCGAGTGGGTTTGGGCCTAGCCGAGTGGGTTTGGGTCTAGCCGAGTGTGTTTGGGTCTAGCCAAGTGGGTTTGGGTCTCGCCGAGTGGGTTGGGTCTAGCCAAGTGGATTTGGCTCTAGCGGAGTGGGTTTGGGTCTAGCCGAGTGGGTTTGGGTCTAGCCGAGTGGGTTTGGGTCTAGCCGAGTGGGTTTGGGTCTAGCGGAGTGGGTATGGATCGAGACGAGTGGGTTTGGATCTAGCCGAGTGGGTTTGGGTGTAGCCGAGTGGGTTTGGGTCTAGCCGAGAGGGTTTGGGTCTAGCCGAGTGGGTTTGGGTCTAGCCGAGTGGGTTTGTGTCTAGCAGAGTGGGTTAGGGTCTGGCCGAGTGGGTTTGGGTCTAGCTGAGTGGGTTTGTGTCTCGCCGAGTGGGTTTGGGTCTAGCGGAGTGGGTTTGGGTCTAGCGGAGTGGGTTTTGGTCTAGCCGAGTGGGTTTGGGTCTAGCCGTGTGGGTTTGGGTCTAGCGGAGTGGGTTTGGGTCTAGCCATTGGGTTTGGGTGTAGCCGAGTGGGTTTGGGTCTAGTCAAGTGGGTTTGGGTCTCGCCGAGTGGGTTTGGGTCTAGCGGAGTGGGTTTGGATCTAGCCGATTGGGTTTGGGTCTAGCCGAGTAGGTTTGGGTCTAGCCGAGTGGGTTTGGGCCTAGCCGAGTGGGTTTGGGTCTAGCCGAGTGGGTTTAGGTCTCGTCAAGTGGGTTTCGGTCTCGCCGAGTGGGTTTGGGTCTAGTCAAGTGAATTTGGCTCTAGCGGAGTGGGTTTGGGTCTGGCCGAGTGGGTTTGGGTCTAGCGGAGTGGGTTTGGGTGTAGCCGAGTGGGTTTGGGTCTAGCCGAGAGGGTTTGGGTCTAGCCGAGTGGGTTTGGGTCTAGCCGAGTGGGTTTGTGTCTAGCAGTGTGGGTTAGGGTCTAGCCGAGTTGGTTTGGGTCTAGCCGAGTGGGTTTGTGTCTAGCCGAGTGGGTTTGGGTCTAGCCGAGTGGGTTTGGGTCTAGCGGAGTGGGTTTGGGTCTAGTCGAGTGGGTTTGTGGCTAGCCGAGTGGATTTGGGTCTAGCCGAGTGGGTTTGGGTCTAGCCGAGTGGGTTTGGGTCTAGCCGAGTGGGTTTGGGTCTAGCAGAGTGGGTTTGGGTCTAGCCGAGTGGGTTTGGGTCTAGCCGAGTGGGTTTGGGTCTAGCCGAGTGGGTTTGGGTCTAGCGGAGTGGGGTTGGGTATAGCGGAGTGGGGTTGGGTCTAGCGGAGTGGGTTTGGGTCTAGCGGAGTGGGTTTTGGTCTAGCCGAGTGGGTTTGTGTCTAGCAGTGTGGGTTAGGGTCTAGCCGAGTGGGTTTGGGTCTAGCCGAGTGGGTTTGTGTCTAGCCGAGTGGGTTTGGGTCTAGCCGAGTGGGTTTGGGTCTAGCGGAGTGGGTTTGGGTCTAGTCGAGTGGGTTTGTGGCTAGCCGAGTGGGTTTGGGTCTAGCCGAGTGGGTTTGGGTCTAGCCGAGTGGGTTTGGGTCTAGCCGAGTCGGTTTGGGTCTAGCAGAGTGGGTTTGTGTCTAGCAGAGTGGGTTAGGGTCTAGCCGAGTGGGTTTGGGTCTAGCCGAGTGGGTTTGTGTCTCGCCGAGTGGGTTTGGGTCTAGCGGAGTGGGTTTGGGTCTAGCGGAGTGGGTTTGGGTCTAGCCGAGTGGGTTTGGGTCTAGCCGTGTGGGTTTGGGTCTAGCGGAGTGGGTTTGGGTCTAGCCATTGGGTTTGGGTGTAGCCGAGTGGGTTTGGGTCTAGTCAAGTGGGTTTGGGTCTCGCCGAGTGGGTTTGGGTCTAGCCAAGTGGATTTGGCTCTAGCGGAGTGGGTTTGGGTCTAGTCGATTGGGTTTGGGTTTAGCAGAGTTGCTTTGGGTCTGGCCGAGTGGGTTTGGGTCTAGCGGAGTGGGTTTCGATCGAGACGAGTGGGTTTGGGTCTAGCCGAGTGTGTTTGGGTGTTGCCGAGTGGGTTTGGGTCTAGCCGAGAGGGTTTGGGTCTAGCCGAGTGGGTTTGGGTCTAGCCGAGTGGGTTTCGGTCTCGCCGAGTGGGTTTCGGTCTAGTCCAGTGGATTTGGCTCTAGCGGAGTGGGTTTGGGTCTGGCCGAGTGGGTTTGGGTCTAGCCGAGTGGGTTTGGGTGTAGCCGAGTGGGTTTGGGTCTAGCCGAGAGGGTTTGGGTCTAGCCGAGTGGGTTTGGGTCTAGCCGAGTGGGTTTGTGTCTAGCAGTGTGGGTTAGGGTCTAGCCGAGTGGGTTTGGGTCTAGCCGAGTGGGTTTATGTCAAGCCGAGTGGGTTTGTGGATAGCCGAGTTGGTTTGGGTCTAGCCGAGTCGGTTTGGGTCTAGCCGAGTGGGTTTGGGTCTAGCCGAGTGGGTTTGGGTCTAGCAGAGTGGGTTTGGGTCTAGCCGAGTGGGTTTGGGTCTAGCCGAGTGTGTTTGGGTCTAGCCAAGTGGGTTTGGGTCTAGCGGAGTGGGGTTGGGTATAGCGGAGTGGGGTTGGGTCTAGCGGAGTGGGTTTGGGTCTAGCGGAGTGGGTTTTGGTCTAGCGGAGTGGGTTTGGGTCTCGCGGAGTGGGTTTGGGTCTAGCGGAGTGGGTTTGGGTCTAGCGGAGTGGGTTTGGGTCTAGCCGAGAGGATTTGGGTCTAGACGAGTGGGTTTGGGTCTAGCCGAGTGGGTTTGGGTCTAGCCGAGTGGGTTTGGGTCCAGCCGAGTGGGTTTGGGTCTAGCCGCGTGGGTTTGGGTCTAGCGGAGTGGGTTTGGGTCTAGCCGAGTGGGTTTGGGTGTAGCCGAGTGGGTTTGGGTCTAGCCGAGTGGGTTTGGGTCTAGTGGATTGGGTTTGGGTCTAGCAGAGTGGGTTTGGGTCTAGCGGAGTGTGTTTGGGTCTTGCCGAGTGGGTTTGGGTCTAGCCGAGTGGGTTTGGGTCTAGCCGAGTGGGTTTGGGTCTAGCGGAGTGGGTTTGCGTCTAGCCGAGTGGGTTTGGGTCTAGCGGAGTAGGGTTGGGTCTAGCCGAGTGGGTTTGGGTCTAGCCGAGTGGGTTTGAGTCTAGCCGAGTGGGTTTGGGTCTAGCCGAGTGGGTTTGGGTGTAGCCGAGTGGGTTTGGGTCTAGCGGAGTGGGTTTGGGTCTAGCCGAGTGGGTTTGGGTCCAGCGGAGTGGGTTTGTGTATAGCCGAGTGGGTTTGGGTCTAGCCGAGTAGGGTTGGGTCTAGCCGAGTGGGCTAGGGTCTAGCCAAGTGCCTTTGGGTCTAGCCGAGTGGGTTTGGGTGTAGCCGAGTGGGTTTGGGTCTAGCCGAGTGGGTTTGGGTCCAGTGGATTGGGTTTGGGTCTAGCGGAGTGGGTTTGGGTCTAAAAGAGTGGGTTTGGGTCTAGCCGAGTGGGTTTGGGTCTAGCCGAGTGGGTTTGGGTCTAGCGGAGTGGGTTTGGATCTAGCCGAGTGGGTTTGGGTCTAGCCGAGTGGGTTTGGGTCTAGCCGAGTGGGTTTGGGCCTAGCCGAGTGGGTTTGGGTCTAGCCGAGTGGGTTTGGGTCTAGCCAAGTGGGTTTGGGTCTCGCCGAGTGGGTTGGGTCTAGCCAAGTGGATTTCGCTCTAGCGGAGTGGGTTTGGGTCTAGCCGAGTGGGTTTGGGTCTAGCCGAGTGGGTTTGGGTCTAGCCGAGTGGGTTTGGGTCTAGCCGAGTGGGTTTGGGTCTAGCGGAGTGGGTTTGGATCTAGCCGAGTGGGTTTGGGTCTAGCCGAGTGGGTTTGGGTCTAGCCGAGTGGGTTTGGGTCTAGCGGAGTGGGTTTGGATCTAGCCGAGTGGGTTTGGGTCTAGCCGAGTGGGTTTGGGTCTAGCCGAGTGGGTTTGGGTCTAGCCGAGTGGGTTTGGGTCTAGCGGAGTGGGTTTGGATCTAGCCGAGTGGGTTTGGGTCTAGCCGAGTGGGTTTGGGTCTAGCCGAGTGGGTTTGGGCCTAGCCGAGTGGGTTTGGGTCTAGCCGAGTGGGTTTGGGTCTAGCCAAGTGGGTTTGGGTCTCGCCGAGTGGGTTGGGTCTAGCCAAGTGGATTTGGATCTAGCGGAGTGGGTTTGGGTCTAGCCGAGTGGGTTTGAGTCTAGCCGAGTGGGTTTGGGTCTAGCCGAGTGGGTTTGGGTCCAGCGGAGTGGGTTTGGATTGAGACGAGTGGGTTTGATCTAGCCGAGTGGGTTTGGGTGTAGCCGAGTGGGTTTGGGTCTAGCCGAGAGGGTTTGGGTCTAGCGGAGTGGGTTTGGGTCTAGCTGAGTGGGTTTGTGTCTAGCAGAGTGGGTTAGGGTCTAGCCGAGTGGGTTTGGGTCTAGCCGAGTGGGTTTGTGTCTCGCCGAGTGGGTTTGGGTCTAGCGGAGTGGGTTTGGGTCTAGCGGAGTGGGTTTGGGTCTAGCCGAGTGGGTTTGGGTGTAGCCGAGTGGGTTTGGGTCTAGTCAAGTGGGTTTGGGTCTCGCCGAGTGGGTTTGGGTCTAGCAGAGTGGGTTTGGATCTAGCCGATTGGGTTTGGGTCTAGCCGAGTAGGTTTGGGTCTAGCCGAGTGGGTTTGGGCCTAGCCGAGTGGGTTTGGGTCTAGCCGAGTGGGTTTGGGTCTAGTCAAGTGGGTTTCGGTCTCGCCGAGTGGGTTTGGGTCTAGTCAAGTGGATTTGGCTCTAGCGGAGTGGGTTTGGGTCTGGCCGAGTGGGTTTGGGTCTAGCCAAGTGGGTTTCGGTGTAGCCGAGTGGGTTTGGGTCTAGCCGAGAGGGTTTGGGTCTAGCCGAGTGGGTTTGGGTCTAGCCGAGTGGGTTTGTGTCTAGCAGTGTGGGTTAGGGTCTAGCCGAGTGGGTTTGGGTCTAGCCGAGTGGGTTTGTGTCTAGCCGAGTGGGTTTGGGTCTAGCCGAGTGGGTTTGGGTCTAGCGGAGTGGGTTTGGGTCTAGTCGAGTGGGTTTGTGGCTAGCCGAGTGGGTTTGGGTCTAGCCGAGTGGGTTTGGGTCTAGCCGAGTGGGTTTGGGTCTAGCCGAGTGGGTTTGGGTCTAGCAGAGTGGGTTTGGGTCTAGCCGAGTGGGTTTGGGTCTAGCCGAGTGGGTTTGGGTCTAGCCGAGTGGGTTTGGGTCTAGCCGAGTGGGTTTGGGTCTAGCCGAGTGGGTTTGGGTCTAGCCGAGTGGGTTTGGGTCTAGCGGAGTGGGTTTGGATCTAGCCGAGTGGGTTTGGGTCTAGCCGAGTGGGTTTGGGTCTAGCCGAGTGGGTTTGGGCCTAGCCGAGTGGGTTTGGGTCTAGCCGAGTGGGTTTGGGTCTAGCCAAGTGGGTTTGGGTCTCGCCGAGTGGGTTGGGTCTAGCCAAGTGGATTTGGATCTAGCCGAGTGGGTTTGGGTCTAGCCGAGTGGGTTTGAGTCTAGCCGAGTGGGTTTGGGTCTAGCCGAGTGGGTTTGGGTCCAGCGGAGCGGGTTTGGATTGAGACGAGTGGGTTTGATCTAGCCGAGTGGGTTTGGGTGTAGCCGAGTGGGTTTGGGTCTAGCCGAGAGGGTTTGGGTCTAGCGGAGTGGGTTTGGGTCTAGCCGAGTGGGTTTGTGTCTAGCAGAGTGGGTTAGGGTCTAGCCGAGTGGGTTTGGGTCTAGCCGAGTGGGTTTGTGTCTCGCCGAGTGGGTTTGGGTCTAGCGGAGTGGGTTTGGGTCTAGCGGAGTGGGTTTGGGTCTAGCCGAGTGGGTTTGGGTGTAGCCGAGTGGGTTTGGGTCTAGTCAAGTGGGTTTGGGTCTCGCCGAGTGGGTTTGGGTCTAGCAGAGTGGGTTTGGATCTAGCCGATTGGGTTTGGGTCTAGCCGAGTAGGTTTGGGTCTAGCCGAGTGGGTTTGGGCCTAGCCGAGTGGGTTTGGGTCTAGCCGAGTGGGTTTGGGTCTAGTCAAGTGGGTTTCGGTCTCGCCGAGTGGGTTTGGGTCTAGTCAAGTGGATTTGGCTCTAGCGGAGTGGGTTTGGGTCTGGCCGAGTGGGTTTGGGTCTAGCCGAGTGGGTTTGGGTGTAGCCGAGTGGGTTTGGGTCTAGCCGAGAGGGTTTGGGTCTAGCCGAGTGGGTTTGGGTCTAGCCGAGTGGGTTTGTGTCTAGCAGTGTGGGTTAGGGTCTAGCCGAGTGGGTTTGGGTCTAGCCGAGTGGGTTTGTGTCTAGCCGAGTGGGTTTGGGTCTAGCCGAGTGGGTTTGGGTCTAGCGGAGTGGGTTTGGGTCTAGTCGAGTGGGTTTGTGGCTAGCCGAGTGGGTTTGGGTCTAGCCGAGTGGGTTTGGGTCTAGCCGAGTGGGTTTGGGTCTAGCCGAGTGGGTTTGGGTCTAGCAGAGTGGGTTTGGGTCTAGCCGAGTGGGTTTGGGTCTAGCCGAGTGGGTTTGGGTCTAGCCGAGTGGGTTTGGGTCTAGCGGAGTGGGGTTGGGTATAGCGGAGTGGGGTTGGGTCTAGCGGAGTGGGTTTGGGTCTAGCGGAGTGGGTTTGGGTCTAGCCGAGAGGATTTGGGTCTAGCCGAGTGGGGTTGGGTATAGCCGAGTGGGTTTGGGTCTAGCCGAGTGGGTTTGAGTCTAGCCGAGTGGGTTTGGGTCTAGCCGAGTGGGTTTGGGTCCAGCGGAGTGGGTTTGTGTCTAGCCGAGTGGGTTTGGGTCTAGCCGAGTAGGGTTGGGTCTAGCCGAGTGGGGTAGGATCTAGCCAAGTGGCTTTGGGTCTAGCCGAGTGGGTTTGGGTGTAGCCAAGTGGGTTTGGGTCTAGCCGAGTGGGTTTGGGTCCAGTGGATTGGGTTTGGGTCTAGCCGAGTGGGTTTGGGTCTAGCCGTGTGGGTTTGGGTCTAGCGGAGTGGGTTTGGGTCTAGCCATTGGGTTTGGGTGTAGCCGAGTGGGTTTGGGTCTAGTCAAGTGGGTTTGGGTCTCGCCGAGTGGGTTTGGGTCTAGCCAAGTGGATTTGGCTCTAGCGGAGTGGGTTTGGGTCTAGTCGAGTGGGTTTGGGTTTAGCCGAGTTGGTTTGGGTCTGGCCGAGTGGGTTTGGGTCTAGCGGAGTGGGTTTGGATCGAGACGAGTGGGTTTGGGTCTAGCCGAGTGTGTTTGGGTGTTGCCGAGTGGGTTTGGGTCTAGCCGAGAGGGTTTGGGTCTAGCCGAGTGGGTTTGGGTCTAGCCGAGTGGGTTTCGGTCTCGCCGAGTGGGTTTCGGTCTAGTCCAGTGGATTTGGCTCTAGCGGAGTGGGTTTGGGTCTGGCCGAGTGGGTTTGGGTCTAGCCGAGTGGGTTTGGGTGTAGCCGAGTGGGTTTGGGTCTAGCCGAGAGGGTTTGGGTCTAGCCGAGTGGGTTTGGGTCTAGCCGAGTGGGTTTGTGTCTAGCAGTGTGGGTTAGGGTCTAGCCGAGTGGGTTTGGGTCTAGCCGAGTGGGTTTATGTCTAGCCGAGTGGGTTTGTGGCTAGCCGAGTGGGTTTGGGTCTAGCCGAGTCGGTTTGGGTCTAGCCGAGTGGGTTTGGGTCTAGCCAAGTGGGTTTGGGTCTAGCGGAGTGGGGTTGGGTATAGCGGAGTGGGGTTGGGTCTAGCGGAGTGGGTTTGGGTCTAGCGGAGTGGGTTTTGGTCTAGCGGAGTGGGTTTGGGTCTCGCGGAGTGGGTTTGGGTCTAGCGGAGTGGGTTTGGGTCTAGCGGAGTGGGTTTGGGTCTAGCCGAGAGGATTTGGGTCTAGCCGAGAGGATTTGGGTCTAGCCGAGTGGGGTTGGGTATAGCCGAGTGGGTTTGGGTCTAGCCGAGTGGGTTTGGGTCTAGCAGAGTGGGTTTGGGTCTAGCCGAGTGGGTTTGGGTCTAGCCGAGTGGGTTTGGGTCTAGCCGAGTGGGTTTGGGTCTAGCCGAGTGGGTTTGGGTCTAGCCGAGTGGGTTTGGGTCTAGCGGAGTGGGTTTGGGTCTAGCCGAGTGGGTTTGGGTGTAGCCGAGTGGGTTTGGGTCTAGCCGAGAGGGTTTGCGTCTAGCCGAGTGGGTTTGGGTCTAGCCGAGTGGGTTTGTGTCTAGCAGAGTGGGTTAGAGTCTAGCCGAGTGGGTTTGGGTCTAGCCGAGTGGGTTTGGGTCTAGCGGAGTGGGGTTGGGTCTAGCGGAGTGGGTTTGGGTCTAAAAGAGTGGGTTTGGGTCTAGCCGAGTGGGTTTGGGTCTAGCCGAGTGGGTTTGGGTCTAGCGGATTGGGTTTGGATCTAGCCGAGTGGGTTTGGGTCTAGCCGAGTGGGTTTGGGTCTAGCCGAGTGGGTTTGTGTCTAGCGGAGTGGGTTTGGATCTAGCCGAGTGGGTTTGGGTCTAGCCGAGTGGGTTTGGGTCTAGCCGAGTGGGTTTGGGTCTAGCGGAGTGGGTTTGGGTCTAGCCGAGTGGGTTTGGGTCTAGCCGAGTGGGTTTGGGTCTAGCGGAGTGGGTTTGGGTCTAGCCGAGTGGGTTTGGGTCTAGCGGAGTGGGTTTGGATCTAGCCGAGTGGGTTTGGGTCTAGCCGAGTGGGTTTGGGTCTAGCCGAGTGGGTTTGGGCCTAGCCGAGTGGGTTTGGGTCTAGCCGAGTGGGTTTGGGTCTAGCCAAGTGGGTTTGTGTCTCGCCGAGTGGGTTGGGTCTAGCCAAGTGGATTTGGCTCTAGCGGAGTGGGTTTGGGTCTAGCCGAGTGGGTTTGGGTCTAGCCGAGTGGGTTTGGGTCTAGCCGAGTGGGTTTGGGTCTAGCGGAGTGGGTTTGGATCGAGACGAGTGGGTTTGGATCTAGCCGAGTGGGTTTGGGTGTAGCCGAGTGGGTTTGGGTCTAGCCGAGAGGGTTTGGGTCTAGCCGAGTGGGTTTGGGTCTAGCCGAGTGGGTTTGGGTCTAGCGGAGTGGGTTTGGATCTAGCCGAGTGGGTTTGGGTCTAGCCGAGTGGGTTTGGGTCTAGCCGAGTGGGTTTGGGCCTAGCCGAGTGGGTTTGGGTCTAGCCGAGTGGGTTTGGGTCTAGCCAAGTGGGTTTGGGTCTCGCCGAGTGGGTTGGGTCTAGCCAAGTGGATTTGGATCTAGCCGAGTGGGTTTGGGTCTAGCCGAGTGGGTTTGAGTCTAGCCGAGTGGGTTTGGGTCTAGCCGAGTGGGTTTGGGTCCAGCGGAGCGGGTTTGGATTGAGACGAGTGGGTTTGATCTAGCCGAGTGGGTTTGGGTGTAGCCGAGTGGGTTTGGGTCTAGCCGAGAGGGTTTGGGTCTAGCGGAGTGGGTTTGGGTCTAGCCGAGTGGGTTTGTGTCTAGCAGAGTGGGTTAGGGTCTAGCCGAGTGGGTTTGGGTCTAGCCGAGTGGGTTTGTGTCTCGCCGAGTGGGTTTGGGTCTAGCGGAGTGGGTTTGGGTCTAGCGGAGTGGGTTTGGGTCTAGCCGAGTGGGTTTGGGTGTAGCCGAGTGGGTTTGGGTCTAGTCAAGTGGGTTTGGGTCTCGCCGAGTGGGTTTGGGTCTAGCAGAGTGGGTTTGGATCTAGCCGATTGGGTTTGGGTCTAGCCGAGTAGGTTTGGGTCTAGCCGAGTGGGTTTGGGCCTAGCCGAGTGGGTTTGGGTCTAGCCGAGTGGGTTTGGGTCTAGTCAAGTGGGTTTCGGTCTCGCCGAGTGGGTTTGGGTCTAGTCAAGTGGATTTGGCTCTAGCGGAGTGGGTTTGGGTCTGGCCGAGTGGGTTTGGGTCTAGCCGAGTGGGTTTGGGTGTAGCCGAGTGGGTTTGGGTCTAGCCGAGAGGGTTTGGGTCTAGCCGAGTGGGTTTGGGTCTAGCCGAGTGGGTTTGTGTCTAGCAGTGTGGGTTAGGGTCTAGCCGAGTGGGTTTGGGTCTAGCCGAGTGGGTTTGTGTCTAGCCGAGTGGGTTTGGGTCTAGCCGAGTGGGTTTGGGTCTAGCGGAGTGGGTTTGGGTCTAGTCGAGTGGGTTTGTGGCTAGCCGAGTGGGTTTGGGTCTAGCCGAGTGGGTTTGGGTCTAGCCGAGTGGGTTTGGGTCTAGCCGAGTGGGTTTGGGTCTAGCAGAGTGGGTTTGGGTCTAGCCGAGTGGGTTTGGGTCTAGCCGAGTGGGTTTGGGTCTAGCCGAGTGGGTTTGGGTCTAGCGGAGTGGGGTTGGGTATAGCGGAGTGGGGTTGGGTCTAGCGGAGTGGGTTTGGGTCTAGCGGAGTGGGTTTGGGTCTAGCCGAGAGGATTTGGGTCTAGCCGAGTGGGGTTGGGTATAGCCGAGTGGGTTTGGGTCTAGCCGAGTGGGTTTGAGTCTAGCCGAGTGGGTTTGGGTCTAGCCGAGTGGGTTTGGGTCCAGCGGAGTGGGTTTGTGTCTAGCCGAGTGGGTTTGGGTCTAGCCGAGTAGGGTTGGGTCTAGCCGAGTGGGGTAGGATCTAGCCAAGTGGCTTTGGGTCTAGCCGAGTGGGTTTGGGTGTAGCCAAGTGGGTTTGGGTCTAGCCGAGTGGGTTTGGGTCCAGTGGATTGGGTTTGGGTCTAGCCGAGTGGGTTTGGGTCTAGCCGTGTGGGTTTGGGTCTAGCGGAGTGGGTTTGGGTCTAGCCATTGGGTTTGGGTGTAGCCGAGTGGGTTTGGGTCTAGTCAAGTGGGTTTGGGTCTCGCCGAGTGGGTTTGGGTCTAGCCAAGTGGATTTGGCTCTAGCGGAGTGGGTTTGGGTCTAGTCGAGTGGGTTTGGGTTTAGCCGAGTTGGTTTGGGTCTGGCCGAGTGGGTTTGGGTCTAGCGGAGTGGGTTTGGATCGAGACGAGTGGGTTTGGGTCTAGCCGAGTGTGTTTGGGTGTTGCCGAGTGGGTTTGGGTCTAGCCGAGAGGGTTTGGGTCTAGCCGAGTGGGTTTGGGTCTAGCCGAGTGGGTTTCGGTCTCGCCGAGTGGGTTTCGGTCTAGTCCAGTGGATTTGGCTCTAGCGGAGTGGGTTTGGGTCTGGCCGAGTGGGTTTGGGTCTAGCCGAGTGGGTTTGGGTGTAGCCGAGTGGGTTTGGGTCTAGCCGAGAGGGTTTGGGTCTAGCCGAGTGGGTTTGGGTCTAGCCGAGTGGGTTTGTGTCTAGCAGTGTGGGTTAGGGTCTAGCCGAGTGGGTTTGGGTCTAGCCGAGTGGGTTTATGTCTAGCCGAGTGGGTTTGTGGCTAGCCGAGTGGGTTTGGGTCTAGCCGAGTCGGTTTGGGTCTAGCCGAGTGGGTTTGGGTCTAGCCAAGTGGGTTTGGGTCTAGCGGAGTGGGGTTGGGTATAGCGGAGTGGGGTTGGGTCTAGCGGAGTGGGTTTGGGTCTAGCGGAGTGGGTTTTGGTCTAGCGGAGTGGGTTTGGGTCTCGCGGAGTGGGTTTGGGTCTAGCGGAGTGGGTTTGGGTCTAGCGGAGTGGGTTTGGGTCTAGCCGAGAGGATTTGGGTCTAGCCGAGAGGATTTGGGTCTAGCCGAGTGGGGTTGGGTATAGCCGAGTGGGTTTGGGTCTAGCCGAGTGGGTTTGGGTCTAGCAGAGTGGGTTTGGGTCTAGCCGAGTGGGTTTGGGTCTAGCCGAGTGGGTTTGGGTCTAGCCGAGTGGGTTTGGGTCTAGCCGAGTGGGTTTGGGTCTAGCCGAGTGGGTTTGGGTCTAGCGGAGTGGGTTTGGGTCTAGCCGAGTGGGTTTGGGTGTAGCCGAGTGGGTTTGGGTCTAGCCGAGAGGGTTTGCGTCTAGCCGAGTGGGTTTGGGTCTAGCCGAGTGGGTTTGTGTCTAGCAGAGTGGGTTAGAGTCTAGCCGAGTGGGTTTGGGTCTAGCCGAGTGGGTTTGGGTCTAGCGGAGTGGGGTTGGGTCTAGCGGAGTGGGTTTGGGTCTAAAAGAGTGGGTTTGGGTCTAGCCGAGTGGGTTTGGGTCTAGCCGAGTGGGTTTGGGTCTAGCGGATTGGGTTTGGATCTAGCCGAGTGGGTTTGGGTCTAGCCGAGTGGGTTTGGGTCTAGCCGAGTGGGTTTGTGTCTAGCGGAGTGGGTTTGGATCTAGCCGAGTGGGTTTGGGTCTAGCCGAGTGGGTTTGGGTCTAGCCGAGTGGGTTTGGGTCTAGCGGAGTGGGTTTGGGTCTAGCCGAGTGGGTTTGGGTCTAGCCGAGTGGGTTTGGGTCTAGCGGAGTGGGTTTGGGTCTAGCCGAGTGGGTTTGGGTCTAGCGGAGTGGGTTTGGATCTAGCCGAGTGGGTTTGGGTCTAGCCGAGTGGGTTTGGGTCTAGCCGAGTGGGTTTGGGCCTAGCCGAGTGGGTTTGGGTCTAGCCGAGTGGGTTTGGGTCTAGCCAAGTGGGTTTGTGTCTCGCCGAGTGGGTTGGGTCTAGCCAAGTGGATTTGGCTCTAGCGGAGTGGGTTTGGGTCTAGCCGAGTGGGTTTGGGTCTAGCCGAGTGGGTTTGGGTCTAGCCGAGTGGGTTTGGGTCTAGCGGAGTGGGTTTGGATCGAGACGAGTGGGTTTGGATCTAGCCGAGTGGGTTTGGGTGTAGCCGAGTGGGTTTGGGTCTAGCCGAGAGGGTTTGGGTCTAGCCGAGTGGGTTTGGGTCTAGCCGAGTGGGTTTGTGTCTAGCAGAGTGGGTTAGGGTCTAGCCGAGTGGGTTTGGGTCTAGCCGAGTGGGTTTGTGTCTCGCCGAGTGGGTTTGGGTCTAGCGGAGTGGGTTTGGGTCTAGCGGAGTGGGTTTGGGTCTAGCCGAGTGGGTTTGGGTCTAGCCGTGTGGGTTTGGGTCTAGCGGAGTGGGTTTGGGTCTAGCCATTGGGTTTGGGTGTAGCCGAGTGGGTTTGGGTCTAGTCAAGTGGGTTTGGGTCTCGCCGAGTGGGTTTGGGTCTAGCAGAGTGGGTTTGGATCTAGCCGATTGGGTTTGGGTCTAGCCGAGTAGGTTTGGGTCTAGCCGAGTGGGTTTGGGCCTAGCCGAGTGGGTTTGGGTCTAGCCGAGTGGGTTTGGGTCTAGTCAAGTGGGTTTCGGTCTCGCCGAGTGGGTTTGGGTCTAGTCAAGTGGATTTGGCTCTAGCGGAGTGGGTTTGGGTCTGGCCGAGTGGGTTTGGGTCTAGCCGAGTGCGTTTGGGTGTAGCCGAGTGGGTTTGGGTCTAGCCGAGAGGGTTTGGGTCTAGCCGAGTGGGTTTGGGTCTAGCCGAGTGGGTTTGTGTCTAGCAGTGTGGGTTAGGGTCTAGCCGAGTGGGTTTGGGTCTAGCCGAGTGGGTTTGTGTCTAGCCGAGTGGGTTTGGGTCTAGCCGAGTGGGTTTGGGTCTAGCGGAGTGGGTTTGGGTCTAGTCGAGTGGGTTTGTGGCTAGCCGAGTCGGTTTGGGTCTAGCCGAGTGGGTTTGGGTCTAGCCGAGTGGGTTTGGGTCTAGCCGAGTGGGTTTGGGTCTAGCAGAGTGGGTTTGGGTCTAGCCGACTGGGTTTGGGTCTAGCCGAGTGGGTTTGGGTCTAGCCGAGAGGGTTTGGGTCTAGCCGAGTGGGTTTGGGTCTAGCCGAGTGGGTTTGTGTCTAGCAGTGTGGGTTAGGGTCTAGCCGAGTGGGTTTGGGTCTAGCCGAGTGGGTTTGTGTCTAGCCGTGTGGGTTTGGGTCTAGCCAAGTGGGTTTGGGTCTAGCGGAGTGGGTTTGGGTCTAGTCGAGTGGGTTTGTGGCTAGCCGAGTGGGTTTGGGTCTAGCCGAGTGGGTTTGGGTCTAGCCGAGTGGGTTTGGGTCTAGCCGAGTGGGTTTGGGTCTAGCCGAGTGGGTTTGGGTCTAGCGGAGTGGGGTTGGGTATAGCGGAGTGGGGTTGGGTCTAGCGGAGTGGGTTTGGGTCTAGCGGAGTGGGTTTTGGTCTAGCCGAGTGGGTTTGTGTCTAGCAGTGTGGGTTAGGGTCTAGCCGAGTGGGTTTGGGTCTAGCCGAGTGGGTTTGTGTCTAGCCGAGTGGGTTTGGGTCTAGCCGAGTGGGTTTGGGTCTAGCGGAGTGGGTTTGGGTCTAGTCGAGTGGGTTTGTGGCTAGCCGAGTGGGTTTGGGTCTAGCGGAGTGGGTTTGGGTCTAGTCGAGTGGGTTTGTGGCTAGCCGAGTGGGTTTGGGTCTAGCCGAGTGGGTTTGGGTCTAGCCGAGTGGGTTTGGGTCTAGCCGAGTCGGTTTGTGTCTAGCAGAGTGGGTTTGTGTCTAGCAGAGTGGGTTAGGGTCTAGCCGAGTGGGTTTGGGTCTAGCCGAGTGGGTTTGTGTCTCGCCGAGTGGGTTTGGGTTTAGCGGAGTGGGTTTGGGTCTAGCGGAGTGGGTTTGTGTCTAGCTGAGTGGGTTTGGGTCTAGCCGTGTGGGTTTGGGTCTAGCGGAGTGGGTTTGGGTCTAGCCATTGGGTTTGGGTGTAGCCGAGTGGGTTTGGGTCTAGTCAAGTGGGTTTGGGTCTCGCCGAGTGGGTTTGGGTCTAGCCAAGTGGATTTGGCTCTAGCGGAGTGGGTTTGGGTCTAGTCGAGTGGGTTTGTGTTTAGCCGAGTTGGTTTGGGTCTGGCCGAGTGGGTTTGGGTCTAGCGGAGTGGGTTTGGATCGAGACGAGTGGGTTTGGGTCTAGCCGAGTGTGTTTGGGTGTTGCCGAGTGGGTTTGGGTCTAGCCGAGAGGGTTTGGGTCTAGCCGAGTGGGTTTGGGTCTAGCCGAGTGGGTTTGTGTCTAGCAGAGTGGGTTAGAGTATAGCCGAGTGGGTTTGGGTCTAGCCGAGTGGGTTTGTGTCTCGCCGAGTGGGTTTGGGTCTAGCGGAGTGGGTTTGGGTCTAGCGGAGTGGGTTTGGGTCTAGCCAAGTGGGTTTGGGTCTAGCTGAGTGGGTTTGGGTCTAGCCGAGTGGGTTTGGGTCTAGCCGAGTGGGTTTGGGTCTAGCCGAGTGGGTTTGGGTCTAGCCGAGTGGGTTTGGGTCTAGCGGAGTGGGTTTGGGTCTAGCGGAGTGGGTTTGGGTCTAAAAGAGTGGGTTTGGGTCTAGCCGAGTGGGTTTGGGTCTGGCCGAGTGGGTTTGGGTCTAGCGGATTGGGTTTGGATCTAGCCGAGTGGGTTTGGGTCTAGCCGAGTGGGTTTGGGTCTAGCCGAGTGGGTTTGGGCCTAGCCGAGTGGGTTTGGGTCTAGTCGAGTGGGTTTGGGTCTAGCCAAGTGGGTTTGGGTCTCGCCGAGCGGGTTTGGGTCTGGCCAAGTGGATTTGGCTCTAGCGGAGTGGGTTTGGGTCTAGCCGAGTGGGTTTGGGTTTAGCCGAGTGGGTTTGGGTCTAGTCAAGTGGGTTTGAGTCTCGCCGAGTGGGTTTGGGTCTAGCCAAGTGGATTTGGCTCTAGCGGAGTGGGTTTGGGTCTAGCCGAGTGGGTTTGGGTTTAGCCGAGTTGGTTTGGGTCTGGCCGAGTGTGTTTGGGTGTAGCCGAGTGGGTTTGGGTCTAGCCGAGAGGGTTTGCGTCTAGCCGAGTGGGTTTGGGTCTAGCCGAGTGGGTTTGTGTCTAGCAGAGTGGGTTAGAGTCTAGCCGAGTGGGTTTGGGTCTAGCCGAGTGGGTTTGTGTCTCGCCGAGTGGGTTTGGGTCTAGCGGAGTGGGTTTGGGTCTAGCGGAGTGGGTTTGGGTCTAGCCAAGTGGGTTTGGGTCTAGCCGAGTGGGTTTGGGTCCAGCCGAGTGGGTTTGGGTCTAGCCGAGTGGGTTTGGGTCTAGCCGAGTGGGTTTGGGTCTAGCCGAGTGGGTTTGGGTCTAGCGGAGTGGGTTTGGGTCTAGCGGAGTGGGTTTGGGTCTAAAAGAGTGGGTATGGGTCTAGCCGAGTGGGTTTGGGTCTAGCCGAGTGGGTTTGGGTCTAGCGGATTGGGTTTGGACCTAGCCGAGTGGGTTTGGGTCTAGCCGAGTGGGTTTGGGTCTAGCCGAGTGGGTTTGGGCCTAGCCGAGTGGGTTTGGGTCTAGCCGAGTGGGTTTGGGTCTAGCCAAGTGGGTTTGGGTCTCGCCGAGCGGGTTTGGGTCTAGTCAAGTGGATTTGGCTCTAGCGGAGTGGGTTTGGGTCTAGCCGAGTGGGTTTAGGTTTAGCCGAGTGGGTTTGGGTCTAGCGGAGTGGGTTTGGGTCTAGCGGAGTGGGGTTGGGTCTAGCCGAGTGGGTTTGGGTCTAGCCGAGTGGGTTTGGGTCTAGCGCAGTGGGTTTGGGTGTAGCCGAGTGGGTTTGGGTCTAGCCGAGAGGGTTTGGGTCTAGCCGAGTGGTTTGGGTCTAGCCGAGTGGGTTTGTGTCTAGCAGAGTGGGTTAGAGTCTAGCCGAGTGGGTTTGGGTCTAGCCGAGAGGGTTTGTGTCTCGCCGAGTGGGTTTGGGTCTAGCGGAGTGGGTTTGGGTCTAGCGGAGTGGGTTTGGGTCTAGCCAAGTGGGTTTGGGTCTAGCCGAGTGGGTTTGGGTCTCGCCGAGTGGGTTTGGGTCTAGCCGAGTGGGTTTGGGTCTAGCGGAGTGGGTTTGGGTCTAGCGGAGTGGGTTTGGGTCTAGCGGAGTGGGTTTGGGTCTAGCGGAGTTGGTTTGGGTCTAAACTAGTGGGTTTGGGTCTAGCCGAGTGGGTTTGGGTCTAGCCGAGTGGGTTTGGGTCTAGCGGATTGGGTTTGGATCTAGCCGAGTGGGTTTGGGTCTAGCCGAGTGGGTTTGGGTCTAGCCGAGTGGGTTTGGGCCTAGCCGAGTGGGTTTGGGTCTAGCCGAGTGGGTTTGGGTCTGGCCGAGTGGGTTTGGGTCTAGCGGAGTGGGTTTGGATCGAGATGAGTGGGTTTGGGTCTAGCCGAGTGGGTTTGCGTGTAGCCGAGTGGGTTTGGGTCTAGCCGAGAGGGTTTGAGTCTAGCCGAGTGGGTTTGGGTCTAGCCGAGTGGGTTTGGGTCCAGCGGAGTGGGCTTGGGTCTAGCCGAGTGGGTTTGGGTCTAGCCTAGTGGGTTTGACTCTAGCCGAGTGGGTTTGGGTCTAGCGGAGTGGGTTTGCGTCTAGCCGAGTGGGTTTGCGTCTAGCCGAGTGGGTTTGGGTCTAGCCGAGTGGGTTTGGGTCTAGCCGAGTGGGTTTCGGTCTAGCCGAGTGGGTTTGGGTCTAGCGGAGTGGGGTTGGGTCTAGCGGAGTGGGGTTGGGTCTAGCGGAGTGGGTTTGGGTCTAGCGGAGTGGGTTTTGGTCTAGCGGAGTGGGTTTGGGTCTCGCGGAGTGGGTTTGGGTCTAGCGGAGTGGGTTTGGGTCTAGTGGAGTGGGTTTGGGGCTAGCCGAGTGGATTTGGGTCTAGCCGAGTGGGGTTGGGTATAGCCGAGTGGGTTTGGGTCTAGCCGAGTGGGTTTGGGTATAGCGGAGTGCGTTTGGGTCTAGCCGAGTGGGTTTGGGTCTAGCCGAGTGGGTTTGGGTCTAGCCAAGTGGGTTTGGGTCTCACCGAGTGGGTTTGGGTCTAGCCAAGTGGATTTGGCTCTAGCGGAGTGTGTTTGGGTCTTGCCGATTGGGTTTGGGTCTAGCCAAGTGGGTTTGGGTCTAGTGGATTGGGTTTGGGTCTAGCAGAGTGGGTTTGGGTCTAGCGGAGTGTGTTTGGGTCTTGCCGAGTGGGTTTGGGTCTAGCCGAGTGGGTTTGGGTCTAGCCGAGTGGGTTTGGTACTAGTGGAGTGGGTTTGCGTCTACCCGAGTGGGTTTGGGTTTAGCGGAGTAGGGTTGGGTCTAGCCGAGTGGGTTTGGGTCTAGCCGAGTGGGTTTGAGTCTAGCCGAGTGGGTTTGGGTCTAGCCGAGTGGGTTTGGGTGTAGCCGAGTGGGTTTGGGTCTAGCGGAGTGGGTTTGGGTCTAGCCGAGTGGGTTTGGGTCCAGCGGAGTGGGTTTGTGTCTAGCCGAGTGGGTTTGGGTCTAGCCGAGTAGGGTTGGGTCTAGCCGAGTGGGTTTGGGTTTAGCCGAGTGGCTTTGGGTCTAGCCGAGTGGGTTTGGGTCTAGCCGATTGGGTTTGGGTCTAGCCGAGTGGGTTTGGGTCTAGCGGAGTGGGTTTGGGTCTAGCGGAGTGGGTTTGGGTCTAAAAGAGTGGGTTTGGGTCTGGCCAAGTGGGTTTGGGTCTAGCCGAGTGGGTTTGGGTCTAGCGGAGTGGGTTTGGATCTAGCCGAGTGGGTTAGGGTCTAGCCGAGTGGGTTTGGGTCTAGCCGAGTGGGTTTGGGCCTAGCCGAGTGGGTTTGGGTCTAGCCGAGTGGGTTTGGGTCTAGCCAAGTGGGTCTGGGTCTCGCCGGGCGGGTTTGGGTCTAGCCAAGTGGATTTGGCTCTAGCGGAGCGGGTTTAGGTCCAGCGGAGTGGGTTTGTGTCTAGCCGAGTGGGTTTGGGTCTAGCCGAGTAGGGTTGGGTCTAGCCGAGTGGGGTTGGGTCTAGCCGAGTGGCTTTGGGTCTAGCCGAGTGGGTTTGGATCTAGCCGATTGGGTTTGGGTCTAGCCGAGTGGGTTTGGGTCTAGCGGAGTGGGTTTGGGTCTAGCGGACTGGGTTTTGGTCTAAAAGAGTGGGGTTGGGTCTAGCCGAGTGGGTTTGGGTCTAACCGAGTGGGTTTGGATCTAGCCGAGTGGGTTTGGGTCTAGCCGCGTGGGTTTGGGTCTAGCCGAGTGGGTTTGGGTCTAGCGGAGTGGGGTTGGGTCTAGCCGAGTGGGTTTGGGTCTAGCCGAGTGGGTTTGGGTCTAGTGCAGTGGGTTTGGGTGTAGCCGAGTGGGTTTGGGTCTAGCCGAGAGGGTTTGGGTCTAGCCGAGTGGTTTGGGTCTAGCCGAGTGGGTTTGTGTCTAGCAGAGTGGGTTAGAGTCTAGCCGAGTGGGTTTGGGTCTAGCCGAGAGGGTTTGTGTCTCGCCGAGTGGGTTTGGGTCTAGCGGAGTGGGTTTGGGTCTAGCGGAGTGGGTTTGGGTCTAGCCAAGTGGGTTTGGGTCTAGCCGAGTGGGTTTGGGTCTAGCCGAGTGGGTTTGGGTCTAGCCTAGTGGGTTTGGGTCTAGCAGAGTGGGTTTGGGTCTAGCGGAGTGGGTTTGGGTCTAGCGGAGTGGGTTTGGGTCTAGCGGAGTTGGTTTGGGTCTAAACGAGTGGGTTTGGGTCTAGCCGAGTGGGTTTGGGTCTAGCCGAGTGGGTTTGGGTCTAGCGGATTGGGTTTGGATCTAGCCGAGTGGGTTTGGGTCTAGCCGAGTGGGTTTGGGTCTAGCCGAGTGGGTTTGGGCCTAGCCGAGTGGGTTTGGGTCTTACCGAGTGGGTTTGGGTCTGGCCGAGTGGGTTTGGGTCTAGCGGAGTGGGTTTGGATCGAGACGAGTGGGTTTGGGTCTAGCCGAGTGGGTTTGCGTGTAGCCGAGTGGGTTTGGGTCTAGCCGAGAGGGTTTGAGTCTAGCCGAGTGGGTTTGGGTCTAGCCGAGTGGGTTTGGGTCCAGCGGAGTGGGCTTGGGTCTAGCCGAGTGGGTTTGGGTCTAGCCTAGTGGGTTTGAGTCTAGCCGAGTGGGTTTGGGTCTAGCGGAGTGGGTTTGCGTCTAGCCGAGTGGGTTTGCGTCTAGCCGAGTGGGTTTGGGTCTAGCCGAGTGGGTTTGGGTCTAGCCGAGTGGGTTTCGGTCTAGCCGAGTGGGTTTGGGTCTAGCGGAGTGGGGTTGGGTCTAGCGGAGTGGGGTTGGGTCTAGCGGAGTGGGTTTGGGTCTAGCGGAGTGGGTTTTGGTCTAGCGGAGTGGGTTTGTGTCTCGCGGAGTGGGTTTGGGTCTAGCGGAGTGGGTTTGGGTCTAGTGGAGTGGGTTTGGGGCTAGCCGAGTGGATTTGGGTCTAGCCGAGTGGGGTTGGGTATAGCCGAGTGGGTTTGGGTCTAGCCGAGTGGGTTTGGGTATAGCGGAGTGCGTTTGGGTCTAGCCGAGTGGGTTTGGGTCTAGCCGAGTGGGTTTGGGTCTAGCCAAGTGGGTTTGGGTCTCACCGAGTGGGTTTGGGTCTAGCCAAGTGGATTTGGCTCTAGCGGAGTGGGTTTGGGTCTAGCAGAGTGGGTTTGGGTTTAGCGGAGTGTGTTTGGGTCTTGCCGAGTGGGTTTGGGTCTAGCCAAGTGGGTTTGGGTCTAGTGGATTGGGTTTGGGTCTAGCAGAGTGGGTTTGGGTCTAGCGGAGTGTGTTTGGGTCTTGCCGAGTGGGTTTGGGTCTAGCCGAGTGGGTTTGGGTCTAGCCGAGTGGGTTTGGTACTAGTGGAGTGGGTTTGCGTCTACCCGAGTGGGTTTGGGTTTAGCGGAGTAGGGTTGGGTCTAGCCGAGTGGGTTTGGGTCTAGCCGAGTGGGTTTGAGTCTAGCCGAGTGGGTTTGGGTCTAGCCGAGTGGGTTTGGGTGTAGCCGAGTGGGTTTGGGTCTAGCGGAGTGGGTTTGGGTCTAGCCGAGTGGGTTTGGGTCCAGCGGAGTGGGTTTGTGTCTAGCCGAGTGGGTTTGGGTCTAGCCGAGTAGGGTTGGGTCTAGCCGAGTGGGTTTGGGTCTAGCCGAGTGGCTTTGGGTCTAGCCGAGTGGGTTTGGGTCTAGCCGATTGGGTTTGGGTCTAGCCGAGTGGGTTTGGGTCTAGCGGAGTGGGTTTGGGTCTAGCGGAGTGGGTTTGGGTCTAAAAGAGTGGGTTTGGGTCTGGCCAAGTGGGTTTGGGTCTAGCCGAGTGGGTTTGGGTCTAGCGGAGTGGGTTTGGATCTAGCCGAGTGGGTTAGGGTCTAGCCGAGTGGGTTTGGGTCTAGCCGAGTGGGTTTGGGCCTAGCCGAGTGGGTTTGGGTCTAGCCGAGTGGGTTTGGGTCTAGCCAAGTGGGTTTGGGTCTCGCCGGGCGGGTTTGGGTCTAGCCAAGTGGATTTGGCTCTAGCGGAGCGGGTTTAGGTCCAGCGGAGTGGGTTTGTGTCTAGCCGAGTGGGTTTGGGTCTAGCCGAGTAGGGTTGGGTCTAGCCGAGTGGGGTTGGGTCTAGCCGAGTGGCTTTGGGTCTAGCCGAGTGGGTTTTAATCTAGCCGATTGGGTTTGGGTCTAGCCGAGTGGGTTTGGGTCTAGCGGAGTGGGTTTGGGTCTAGCGGACTGGGTTTTGGTCTAAAAGAGTGGGGTTGGGTCTAGCCGAGTGGGTTTGGGTCTAACCGAGTGGGTTTGGATCTAGCCGAGTGGGTTTGGGTCTAGCCGCGTGGGTTTGGGTCTAGCCGAGTGGGTTTGGGTGTAGCCGAGTGGGTTTGGGTCTAGCGGAGTGGGTTTGGGTCTAGCCGAGTGGGTTTGGGTCCAGCGGAGTGGGTTTGTGTCTAGCCGAGTGGGTTTGGGTCTAGCCGAGTAGGGTTGGGTCTAGCCGAGTGGGGTTGGGTCTAGCCGATTGGGTTTGGGTCTAGCCGAGTGGGTTTGGGTCTAGCCGATTGGGTTTGGGTCTAGCCGAGTGGGTTTGGGTCTAGCGGAGTGGGTTTGGGTCTAGCGGACTGGGTATGGGTCTAAAAGAGTGGGTTTGGGTCTAGCCGAGTGGGTTTGGGTCTAGCCGAGTGGGTTTGGAACTAGCCGAGTGGATTTGGGTATAGCCGAGTGGGTTTGGGTCTAGCCGAGTGGGTTTGGGCCTAGCCGAGTGGGTTTGGGTGTAGCCGAGTGGGTTTGGGTCTAGCCGAGAGGTTTTGGGTCTAGCCGAGTGAGTTTGGGTCTAGCCGAGTGGGTTTGTGTTTAGCAGAGTGGGTTAGGGTCTAGCCGAGTGGGTTTGGGTCTAGCCGAGTGGGTTTGTGTCTAGCCGAGTGGGTTTGGGTCTAGCGGAGTGGGTTTGGGTCTAGCGGAGTGGGTTTGGGTCTAGTCGAGTGGGTTTGGGTCTAGCCCAGTGGGTTTGGGTCCAGCCGAGTGGGTTTGGGTGTAGCGGAGTGGGTTTGGGGTTAGCCGAGTGGGTTTGGGTCTAGCCGAGTGGGTTTGGGTCTAGCCGAGTGGGTTTGGGCCTAGCCGAGTGGGTTTCGGTCTAGCCGAGTGGGCTTGGGTCAAGCCGAGTGGGTTTGGGTCTAGCTGAGTGGGTTTGGGTCTAGCGGAGTGGGTTTGGGTCTAGCGGAGTGGGTTTGGGTCTAGTCGAGTGGGTTTGGGTCTAGCCGAGTGGGTTTGGGTCTAGCCGAGTGGATTTGGGTCTAGCGGAGTGGGTTTGGATCTAGCCGAGTGGGTTTGGGTCTAGCCGAGTGGGTTTGGTTCTAGCCGAGTGGGTTTGGGCCTAGCCGAGTGGGTTTGGGTCTAGCCGAGTGGGTTTGGGTCCAGCCAAGTGGGTTTGGGTCTCGCCGAGTGGGGTTGGTTCTAGCCAAGTGGATTTGGCTCTAGCGAAGTGGGTTTGGGTCTAGCCGAGTGGGTTTGGGTTTAGCCGAGTGGGTTTGGGTCTGGCCGAGTGGGTTTGGGTCCAGCGGAGTGGGTTTGGATCCAGACGAGTGAGTTTGGGTCTAGCCGAGTGGGTTTGGGTGTAGCCGAGTGTGTTTGGGTCTAGCCGAGAGGGTTTGGGTCTAGCAGAGTGGGTTTGGGTCTAAAAGAGTGGGTTTGGGTCTAGTTGAGTGGGTTTGTGTCTCGCGGAGTGGGTTTGGGTCTAGCGGAGTGGGTTTGGGTCTAGCGGAGTGGGTTTAGGTCCAGTCGAGTCGGTTTGGGTCTCGCCCAGTGGGTTTGGTTCTAGCCGAGTGGGTTTGGGTCTAGCGGAGTGGGTTTGGGGTCAGCCGAGTGGGTTTGGGTCTAGCCGAGTGGGTTTGGGTCTAGCCGAGTGGGTTTGGGCCTAGCCGAGTGGGTTTGGGTCTAGCCGAGTGGGCTTGGGTCAAGCCGAGTGGGTTTGGGTCTAGCCGAGTGGGTTTGAGTCTAGCGGAGTGGGTTTGGCTTTAGCCGAGTGGGTTTGGGTCTAGCCGAGTGGGCTTGGGTCAAGCCGAGTGGGTTTGGGTCTAGCCGAGTGGGTTTAAGTCTAGCGGAGTGGGTTTGGGTTTAGCCGAGTGGGTTTGGGTCTAGCCGAGTGGGTTTGGGACAAGCCGAGTGTGTTTGGGTCTAGCGGAGTGGGTTTGGATCTAGCCGAGTGGGTTTGGGTCTAGCCGAGTGGGTTTGGGTCTAGCCGAGTGGGTTTGGGCCTAGCCGAGTGGGTTTGGGTCCAGCCGAGTGGGTTTGGGTCTAGCCAAGTGGGTTTGGATCCAGCCAAGTGGCCTTGGGTCTAGCCGAGTGGGTTTGGGTGTAGCCGAGTGGGTTTGGGTCTAGCAGAGTGGGTTTGGGTCTAGCGGAGTGTGTTTGGGTCTTGCCGAGTGGGTTTGGGTCTAGCCGAGTGGGTTTGGGTCTAGCCGAGTGGGTTTGGGTCTAGCGGAGTGGGTTTGCGTCTACCCGAGTGGGTTTGGGTCTAGCGGAGTAGGGTTCGGTCTAGCCGAGTGGGTTTGGGTCTAGCCGAGTGGGTTTGAGTCTAGCCGAGTGGGTTTGGGTCTAGCCGAGTGGGTTTGGTGTAGCCGAGTGGGTTTGGGTCTAGCCGAGTGGGTTTGGGTCTAGCCGAGTGGGTTTGGGTCCAGCGGAGTGGGTTTGTGTCTAGCCGAGTGGGTTTGGGTCTAGCCGAGTAGGGTTGGGTCTAGCCGAGTGGGGTTGGGTCTAGCCGAGTGGCTTTGGGTCTAGCCGAGTGGGTTTTGGTCTAGCCGATTGGGTTTGGGTCCAGCCGAGTGGGTTTGCGTCTACCCGAGTGGGTTTGGGTCTAGCGGAGTAGGGTTGGGTCTAGCCGAGTGGGTTTGGGTCTAGCCGAGTGGGTTTGAGTCTAGCCGAGTGGGTTTGGGTCTAGCCGAGTGGGTTTGGGTGTAGCCGAGTGGGTTTGGGTCTAGCGGAGTGGGTTTGGGTCTAGCCGAGTGGGTTTGGGTCCAGCGGAGTGGGTTTGTGTCTAGCCGAGTGGGTTTGGGTCTAGCCGAATAGGGTTGGGTCTAGCCGAGTGGGGTTGGGTCTAGCCGAGTGGGTTTGGATCTAGCCGAGTGGGTTTGGGTCTAGCCGAGTGGGTTTGGGTTTAGCCGAGTGGGTTTGGGTCTAGCCGAGTGGGTTTGGGTCTAGCCAAGTGGGTTTGGGTCTAGCCGAGTGGGTTTGGGCCTAGCCGAGTGGGTTTGGGTCTAGTCGAGTGGGTTTGGGTCTAGCCCAGTGGGTTTGGGTCTAGCCGAGTGGGTTTGGGTCTAGCCGAGTGGGTTTGGGTCTAGCCGAGTGGGTTTGGGTCTAGCCGAGTGGGTTTGGGCCTAGGCGAGTGGGGTTGGGTCAAGCCGAGTGGGTTTGGGTCTAGCTGAGTGGGTTTGGGTCTAGCGGAGTGGGTTTGGGTCTAGCGGATTAGGTTTGGGTCTAGTCGAGTGGGTTTGGGTCTAGCCGAGTGGGTTTGGGTCTAGCCGAGTGGGTTTGGGTCTAGCGGAGTGGGTTTGGGTCTAGCCGAGTGGGTTTGGGTCTCGCCGAGTGTGTTTGGGTCTAGCCGATTGTGTTTGGGTCTAGCCGAGTGGGTTTGGGTCTAGCGGAGTGGGTTTGGGTCTAGCGGAGTGGGTTTGGGTCCAAAAGAGTGGGATTGGGTCTAGCGGAGTGGGTTTGGATCTAGCCGAGTGGGTTTGGGTCTAGCCGAGTGGGTTTGGGTCTAGCCGAGTGGGTTTGGGCCTAGCCGAGTGGGTTTGGGTCCAGCCGAGTGGGTTTGGGTCCAGCCAAGTGGGTTTGGGTCTCGCCGAGTGGGGTTGGGTCTAGCCAAGTGGATTTGGCTCTAGCGGAGTGGGTTTGGGTCTAGCCGAGTGGGTTTGCGTTTAGCCGAGTGGGTTTGGGACTGGCCGAGTGGGTTTGGGTCTAGCGGAGTGGGTTTGGATCGAGACGAGTGGGTTTGGGTCTAGCCGAGTGGGTTTGGGTGTAGCCGAGTGGGTTTGGGTCTAGCCGAGAGGGTTTGGGTCTAGCGGAGTGGGTTTGGGTCTAAAAGAGTGGGTTTGGGTCTAGCCGAGTGGGTTTGTGTCTCGCCGAGTGGGTTTGGGTCTAGCGGAGTGGGTTTGGGTCTAGCGGAGTGGGTTTAGGTCCAGCCGAGTGGGTTTGGGTCTCGCCCAGTGGGTTTGTGTCTAGCCGAGTGGGTTTGGGTCTAGCGGAGTGGGTTTGGGGTTAGCCGAGTGGGTTTGGGTCTAGCCGAGTGGGTTTGGGTCTAGCCTAGTGGGTTTGGGCCTAGCCGAGTGGGTTTGGGTGTAGCCGATTGGGCTTGGGTCAAGCCGAGTGGGTTTGGGTCTAGCCGAGTGGGTTTGAGTCTAGCGGAGTGGGTTTGGCTTTAGCCGAGTGGGTTTGGGTCTAGCCGAGTGGGTTTGGGTCCAGCGGAGTGGGTTTGTGTCTAGCCGAGTGGGTTTGGGTCTAGCCGAATAGGGTTGGGTCTAGCCGAGTGGGGTTGGGTCTAGCCGAGTGGGTTTGGATCTAGCCGAGTGGGTTTGGGTCTAGCCGAGTGGGTTTGGGTTTAGCCGAGTGGGTTTGGGTCTAGCCGAGTGGGTTTGGGTCTAGCCAAGTGGGTTTGGGTCTAGCCGAGTGGGTTTGGGCCTAGCCGAGTGGGTTTGGGTCTAGTCGAGTGGGTTTGGGTCTAGCCCAGTGGGTTTGGGTCTAGCCGAGTGGGTTTGGGTCTAGCCGAGTGGGTTTGGGTCTAGCCGAGTGGGTTTGGGTCTAGCCGAGTGGGTTTGGGCCTAGGCGAGTGGGGTTGGGTCAAGCCGAGTGGGTTTGGGTCTAGCTGAGTGGGTTTGGGTCTATCGGAGTGGGTTTGGGTCTAGCGGATTAGGTTTGGGTCTAGTCGAGTGGGTTTGGGTCTAGCCGAGTGGGTTTGGGTCTAGCCGAGTGGGTTTGGGTCTAGCGGAGTGGGTTTGGGTCTAGCCGAGTGGGTTTGGGTCTCGCCGAGTGTGTTTGGGTCTAGCCGATTGTGTTTGGGTCTAGCCGAGTGGGTTTGGGTCTAGCGGAGTGGGTTTGGGTCTAGCGGAGTGGGTTTGGGTCCAAAAGAGTGGGATTGGGTCTAGCGGAGTGGGTTTGGATCTAGCCGAGTGGGTTTGGGTCTAGCCGAGTGGGTTTGGGTCTAGCCGAGTGGGTTTGGGCCTAGCCGAGTGGGTTTGGGTCCAGCCGAGTGGGTTTGGGTCCAGCCAAGTGGGTTTGGGTCTCGCCGAGTGGGGTTGGGTCTAGCCAAGTGGATTTGGCTCTAGCGGAGTGGGTTTGGGTCTAGCCGAGTGGGTTTGCGTTTAGCCGAGTGGGTTTGGGACTGGCCGAGTGGGTTTGGGTCTAGCGGAGTGGGTTTGGATCGAGACGAGTGGGTTTGGGTCTAGCCGAGTGGGTTTGGGTGTAGCCGAGTGGGTTTGGGTCTAGCCGAGAGGGTTTGGGTCTAGCGGAGTGGGTTTGGGTCTAAAAGAGTGGGTTTGGGTCTAGCCGAGTGGGTTTGTGTCTCGCCGAGTGGGTTTGGGTCTAGCGGAGTGGGTTTGGGTCTAGCGGAGTGGGTTTAGGTCCAGCCGAGTGGGTTTGGGTCTCGCCCAGTGGGTTTGTGTCTAGCCGAGTGGGTTTGGGTCTAGCGGAGTGGGTTTGGGGTTAGCCGAGTGGGTTTGGGTCTAGCCGAGTGGGTTTGGGTCTAGCCTAGTGGGTTTGGGCCTAGCCGAGTGGGTTTGGGTGTAGCCGATTGGGCTTGGGTCAAGCCGAGTGGGTTTGGGTCTAGCCGAGTGGGTTTGAGTCTAGCGGAGTGGGTTTGGCTTTAGCCGAGTGGGTTTGGGTCTAGCCGAGTGGGCTTGGGTCAAGCCGAGTGGGTTTGGGTCTAGCCGAGTGGGTTTGAGTCTAGCGGAGTGGGTTTGGGTTTAGCCGAGTGGGTTTGGGTCTAGCCGAGTGGGTTTGGGTCAAGCCGAGTGGGTTTGGGTCTAGCGGAGTGGGTTTGGATCTAGCCGAGTGGGTTTGGGTCTAGCCGAGTGGGTTTGGGTCTAGCCGAGTGGGTTTGGGCCTAGCCGAGTGGGTTTGGGTCCAGCCGAGTGGGTTTGGGTCTAGCCAAGTGGGTTTGGATCTAGCCAAGTGGCCTTGGGTCTAGCCGAGTGGGTTTGGGTGTAGCCGAGTGGGTTTGGGTCTAGCAGAGTGGGTTTGGGTCTAGCGGAGTGTGTTTGGGTCTTGCCGAGTGGGTTTGGGTCTAGTCGAGTGGGTTTGGGTCTAGCCGAGTGGGTTTGGGTCTAGCGGAGTGGGTTTGCGTCTACCCGAGTGGATTTGGGTCTAGCGGAGTAGGGTTGGGTCTAGCCGAGTGGGTTTGGGTCTAGCCGAGTGGGTTTGAGTCTAGCCGAGTGGGTTTGGGTCTAGCCGAGTGGGTTTGGGTGTAGCCGAGTGGGTTTGGGTCTAGCGGAGTGGGTTTGGGTCTAGGCGAGTGGGTTTGGGTCCAGCGGAGTGGGTTTGTCTCTAGCCGAGTGGGTTTGGGTCTAGCCGAGTAGGGTTGGGTCTAGCCGAGTGGGGTTGGGTCTAGCCGAGTGGCTTTGGGTCTAGCCGAGTATGTTTGGGTCCAGCCAAGTGGGTTTGGGTCTCGCCGAGTGGGGTTGGGTCTAGCCAAGTGGATTTGGCTCTAGCGGAGTGGGTTTGGGTCTAGCCGAGTGGGTTTGGGTTTAGCCGAGTGGGTTTGGGTGTGGCCGAGTGGGTTTGGGTCTAGCGGAGTGGGTTTGGATCGAGACGAGTGGGTTTGGGTCTAGCCGAGTGGGTTTGGGTGTAGCCGAGTGGGTTTGGGTCTAGCCGAGAGGGTTTGGGTCTTGCGGAGTGGGTTTGGGTCTAAAAGAGTGGGTTTGGGTCTAGCCGAGTGGGTTTGTGTCTCGCCGAGTGGGTTTGGGTCTAGCGGAGTGGGTTTGGGTCTAGCGGAGTGGGTTTAGGTCCAGTCGAGTGGGTTTGGGTCTCACCCAGTGGGTTTGGGTCTAGCCGAGTGGGTTTGGGTCTAGCGGAGTGGGTTTGGGGTTAGCCGAGTGGGTTTGGGTCTAGCCGAGTGGGTTTGGGTCTAGCCGAGTGGGTTTGGGCCTAGCCGAGTGGGTTTGGGTGTAGCCGAGTGGGCTTGGGTCAAGCCGAGTGGGTTTGGGTCTAGCCGAGTGGGTTTGAGTCTAGCGGAGTGGGTTTGGCTTTAGCCGAGTGGGTTTGGGTCTAGCCGAGTGGGCTTGGGTCAAGCCGAGTGGGTTTGGGTCTAGCCCAGTGGGTTTGAGTCTAGCGGAGTGGGTTTGGGTTTAGCCGAGTGGGTTTGGTTCTAGCCGAGTGGGTTTGGGTCAAGCCGAGTGGGTTTGGGTCTAGCGGAGTGGGTTTGGATCTAGCCGAGTGGGTTTGGGTCTAGCGGAGTAGGGTTGGGTCTAGCCGAGTGGGTTTGGGTCTAGCCGAGTGGGTTTGAGTCTAGCCGAGTGGGTTTGGGTCTAGCCGAGTGGGTTTGGGTGTAGCCGAGTGGGTTTGGGTCTAGCGGAGTGGGTTTGGGTCTAGCCGAGTGGGTTTGGGTCCAGCGGAGTGGGTTTGTGTCTAGCCGAGTGGGTTTGGGTCTAGCCGAGTAGGGTTGGGTCTAGCCGAGTGGAGTTGGGTCTAGCCGAGTGGGTTTGGGTCTAGCCGAGTGGGTTTGGGTCTAGCCGATTGGGTTTGGGTCTAGCCGAGGGGGTTTGCGTCTACCCGAGTGGGTTTGGGTCTAGCGGAGTGGGGTTGGGTCTAGCCGAGTGGCTTTGGGTCTAGCCGAGTGGGTTTTGGTCTAGCCGATTGGGTTTGGGTCCAGCCGAGTGGGTTTGCGTCTACCCGAGTGGGTTTGGGTCTAGCCGAGTAGGGTTGGGTCTAGCCGAGTGGGTTTGGGTCTAGCCGAGTGGGTTTGAGTCTAGCCGAGTGGGTTTGGGTCTAGACGAGTGGGTTTGGGTGTAGCCGAGTGGGTTTGGGTCTAGCGGAGTGGGTTTGTGTCTAGCCGAGTGGGTTTGGGTCCAGCGGAGTGGGTTTGTGTCTAGCCGA
Organism: Raja brachyura; assembly: GCA_963514005.1. The sequence continues at coordinate 5,317,902 of OY740819.1, read as the reverse complement.
GTGGGTTTGGGTCTAGCCGAGTAGGGTTGGGTCTAGCCGAGTGGGGTTGGGTCTAGCCGAGTGGGTTTGGATCTAGCCGAGTGGGTTTGGGTCTAGCCGAGTGGGTTTGGGTTTAGCCGAGTGGGTTTGGGTCTAGCCGAGTGGGTTTGGGTCTAGCCAAGTGGGTTTGGGTCTAGCCGAGTGGGTTTGGGCCTAGCCGAGTGGGTTTGGGTCTAGTCGAGTGGGTTTGGGTCTAGCCCAGTGGGTTTGGGTCTAGCCGAGTGGGTTTGGGTCTAGCCGAGTGGGTTTGGGTCTAGCCGAGTGGGTTTGGGTCTAGCCGAGTGGGTTTGGGCCTAGGCGAGTGGGGTTGGGTCTAGCCGAGTGGGCTTGGGTCAAGCCGAGTGGGTTTGGGTCTAGCTGAGTGGGTTTGGGTCTAGCGGAGTGGGTTTGGGTCTAGCGGATTGGGTTTGGGTCTAGTCGAGTGGGTTTGGGTCTAGCCGAGTGGGTTTGGGTCTAGCCGAGTGGGTTTGGGTCTAGCGGAGTGGGTTTGGGTCTAGCCGAGTGGGTTTGGGTCTCGCCGAGTGTGTTTGGGTCTAGCCGATTGTGTTTGGGTCTAGCCGAGTGGGTTTGGGTCTAGCGGAGTGGGTTTGGGTCTAGCGGAGTGGGTTTGGGTCCAAAAGAGTGGGATTGGGTCTAGCGGAGTGGGTTTGGATCTAGCCGAGTGGGTTTGGGTCTAGCCGAGTGGGTTTGGGTCTAGCCGAGTGGGTTTGGGCCTAGCCGAGTGGGTTTGGGTCCAGCCGAGTGGGTTTGGGTCCAGCCAAGTGGGTTTGGGTCTCGCCGAGTGGGGTTGCGTCTAGCCAAGTGGATTTGGCTCTAGCGGAGTGGGTTTGGGTCTAGCCGAGTGGGTTTGGGTTTAGCCGAGTGGGTTTGGGACTGGCCGAGTGGGTTTGGGTCTAGCGGAGTGGGTTTGGATCGAGACGAGTGGGTTTGGGTCTAGCCGAGTGGGTTTGGGTGTAGCCGAGTGGGTTTGGGTCTAGCCGAGAGGGTTTGGGTCTAGCGGAGTGGGTTTGGGTCTAAAAGAGTGGGTTTGGGTCTAGCCGAGTGGGTTTATGTCTCGCCGAGTGGGTTTGGGTCTAGCGGAGTGGGTTTGGGTCTAGCGGAGTGGGTTTAGGTCCAGCCGAGTGGGTTTGGGTCTCGCCCAGTGGGTTTGGGTCTAGCCAAGTGGGTTTGGATCTAGCCAAGTGGCCTTGGGTCTAGCCGAGTGGGTTTGGGTGTAGCCGAGTGGGTTTGGGTCTAGCAGAGTGGGTTTGGGTCTAGCGGAGTGTGTTTGGGTCTTGCCGAGTGGGTTTGGGTCTAGTCGAGTGGGTTTGGGTCTAGCCGAGTGGGTTTGGGTCTAGCGGAGTGGGTTTGCGTCTACCCGAGTGGATTTGGGTCTAGCGGAGTAGGGTTGGGTCTAGCCGAGTGGGTTTGCGTCTAGCCGAGTGGGTTTGAGTCTAGCCGAGTGGGTTTGGGTCTAGCCGAGTGGGTTTGGGTGTAGCCGAGTGGGTTTGGGTCTAGCGGAGTGGGTTTGGGTCTAGGCGAGTGGGTTTGGGTCCAGCGGAGTGGGTTTGTCTCTAGCCGAGTGGGTTTGGGTCTAGCCGAGTAGGGTTGGGTCTAGCCGAGTGGGGTTGGGTCTAGCCGAGTGGCTTTGGGTCTAGCCGAGTATGTTTGGGTCCAGCCAAGTGGGTTTGGGTCTCGCCGAGTGGGGTTGGGTCTAGCCAAGTGGATTTGGCTCTAGCGGAGTGGGTTTGGGTCTAGCCGAGTGGGTTTGGGTTTAGCCGAGTGGGTTTGGGTCTGGCCGAGTGGGTTTGGGTCTAGCGGAGTGGGTTTGGATCGAGACGAGTGGGTTTGGGTCTAGCCGAGTGGGTTTGGGTGTAGCCGAGTGGGTTTGGGTCTAGCCGAGAGGGTTTGGGTCTTGCGGAGTGGGTTTGGGTCTAAAAGAGTGGGTTTGGGTCTAGCCGTGTGGGTTTGTGTCTCGCCGAGTGGGTTTGGGTCTAGCGGAGTGGGTTTGGGTCTAGCGGAGTGGGTTTAGGTCCAGTCGAGTGGGTTTGGGTCTCACCCAGTGGGTTTGGGTCTAGCCGAGTGGGTTTGGGTCTAGCGGAGTGGGTTTGGGGTTAGCCGAGTGGGTTTGGGTCTAGCCGAGTGGGTTTGGGTCTAGCCGAGTGGGTTTGGGCCTAGCCGAGTGGGTTTGGGTGTAGCCGAGTGGGCTTGGGTCAAGCCGAGTGGGTTTGGGTCTAGCCGAGTGGGTTTGAGTCTAGCGGAGTGGGTTTGGCTTTAGCCGAGTGGGTTTGGGTCTAGCCGAGTGGGCTTGGGTCAAGCCGAGTGGGTTTGGGTCTAGCCCAGTGGGTTTGAGTCTAGCGGAGTGGGTTTGGGTTTAGCCGAGTGGGTTTGGTTCTAGCCGAGTGGGTTTGGGTCAAGCCGAGTGGGTTTGGGTCTAGCGGAGTGGGTTTGGATCTAGCCGAGTGGGTTTGGGTCTAGCCGAGTGGGTTTGGGTCTAGCCGAGTGGGTTTGGGCCTAGCCGAGTGGGTTTGGGTCCAGCCGAGTGGGTTTGGGTCTAGCCAAGTGGGTTTGGATCTAGCCAAGTGGCCTTGGGTCTAGCCGAGTGGGTTTGGGTGTAGCCGAGTGGGTTTGGGTCTAGCAGAGTGGGTTTGGGTCTAGTGGAGTGTGTTTGGGTCTTGCCGAGTGGGTTTGGGTCTAGTCGAGTGGGTTTGGGTCTAGCCGAGTGGGTTTGGGTCCAGCGGAGTGGGTTTGCGTCTACCCGAGTGGGTTTGGGTCTAGCGGAGTAGGGTTGGGTCTAGCCGAGTGGGTTTGGGTCTAGCCGAGTGGGTTTGAGTCTAGCCGAGTGGGTTTGGGTCTAGCCGAGTGGGTTTGGGTGTAGCCGAGTGGGTTTGGGTCTAGCGGAGTGGGTTTGGGTCTAGCCGAGTGGGTTTGGGTCCAGCGGAGTGGGTTTGTGTCTAGCCGAGTGGGTTTGGGTCTAGCCGAGTAGGGTTGGGTCTAGCCGAGTGGTGTTGGGTCTAGCCGAGTGGGTTTGGGTCTAGCCGAGTGGGTTTGGGTCTAGCCGATTGGGTTTGGGTCTAGCCGAGTGGGTTTGCGTCTACCCGAGTGGGTTTGGGTCTAGCGGAGTAGGGTTGGGTCTAGCCGAGTGGGTTTGGGTCTAGCCGAGTGGGCTTGAGTGTATCCGAGTGGGTTTGGGTCTAGCCGAGTGGGTTTGGGTGTAGCCGAGCGGGTTTGGGTCTAGTGGAGTGGGTTTGGGTCTAGCCGAGTGGGTTTTGGTCCAGCGGAGTGGGTTTGTGTCTAGCCGAGTGGGTTTGGGTCTAGCCGAGTAGGGTTGGGTCTAGCCGAGTGGGGTTGGGTCTAGCCGAGTGGCTTTGGGTCTAGCCGAGTGGGTTTGGGTCTAGCCGATTGGGTTTGGGTCTAGCCGAGTGGGTTTGGGTCTAGCGGAGTGGGTTTGGGTCTAGCGGACTGGGTTTGGGTCTAGCCGAGTGGGTTTGAGTCTAGCCGAGTGGGTTTGGATCTAGCCGAGTGGGTTTGGGTGTAGCCGAGTGGGTTTGGGTCTAGCGGAGTGGGTTTGGGTCTAGCCGAGTGGGTTTGGGTCCAGCGGAGTGGGTTTGTGTCTAGCCGAGTGGGTTTGGGTCTAGCCGAGTAGGGTTGGGTCTAGCCGAGTGGGGTTGGGTCTAGCCGAGTGGGTTTGGATCTAGCCGAGTGGGTTTGGGTCTAGCCGAGTGGGTTTGGGTTTAGCCGAGTGGGTTTGGGTCTAGCCGAGTGGGTTTGGGTCTAGCCGAGTGGGTTTGGGTCTAGCCGAGTGGGTTTGGGCCTAGCCGAGTGGGTTTGGGTCTAGTCGAGTGGGTTTGGGTCTAGCCCAGTGGGTTTGGGTCTAGCCGGGTGGGTTTGGGTCTAGCCGAGTGGGTTTGGGTCTAGCCGAGTGGGTTTGGGTCTCGCCGAGTGTGTTTGGGTCTAGCCGATTGTGTTTGGGTCTAGCCGAGTGGGTTTGGGTCTAGCGGAGTGGGTTTGGGTCTAGCGGAGTGGGTTTGGGTCCAAAAGAGTGGGATTGGGTCTAGCGGAGTGGGTTTGGATCTAGCCGAGTGGGTTTGGGTCTAGCCGAGTGGGTTTGGGTCTAGCCGAGTGGGTTTGGGCCTAGCCGAGTGGGTTTGGGTCCAGCCGAGTGGGTTTGGGTCCAGCCAAGTGGGTTTGGGTCTCGCCGAGTGGGGTTGCGTCTAGCCAAGTGGATTTGGCTCTAGCGGAGTGGGTTTGGGTCTAGCCGAGTGGGTTTGGGTTTAGCCGAGTGGGTTTGGGACTGGCCGAGTGGGTTTGGGTCTAGCGGAGTGGGTTTGGATCGAGACGAGTGGGTTTGGGTCTAGCCGAGTGGGTTTGGGTGTAGCCGAGTGGGTTTGGGTCTAGCCGAGAGGGTTTGGGTCTAGCGGAGTGGGTTTGGGTCTAAAAGAGTGGGTTTGGGTCTAGCCGAGTGGGTTTGTGTCTCGCCGAGTGGGTTTGGGTCTAGCGGAGTGGGTTTGGGTCTAGCGGAGTGGGTTTAGGTCCAGCCGAGTGGGTTTGGGTCTCGCCCAGTGGGTTTGTGTCTAGCCGAGTGGGTTTGGGTCTAGCGGAGTGGGTTTGGGGTTAGCCGAGTGGGTTTGGGTCTAGCCGAGTGGGTTTGGGTCTAGCCTAGTGGGTTTGGGCCTAGCCGAGTGGGTTTGGGTGTAGCCGAGTGGGCTTGGGTCAAGCCGAGTGGGTTTGGGTCTAGCCGAGTGGGTTTGAGTCTAGCGGAGTGGGTTTGGCTTTAGCCGAGTGGGTTTGGGTCTAGCCGAGTGGGCTTGGGTCAAGCCGAGTGGGTTTGGGTCTAGCCGAGTGGGTTTGAGTCTAGCGGAGTGGGTTTGGGTTTAGCCGAGTGGGTTTGGGTCTAGCCGAGTGGGTTTGGGTCAAGCCGAGTGGGTTTGGGTCTAGCGGAGTGGGTTTGGATCTAGCCGAGTGGGTTTGGGTCTAGCCAAGTGGGTTTGGGTCTAGCCGAGTGGGTTTGGGCCTAGCCGAGTGGGTTTGGGTCCAGCCGAGTGGGTTTGGGTCTAGCCAAGTGGGTTTGGATCTAGCCAAGTGGCCTTGGGTCTAGCCGAGTGGGTTTGGGTGTAGCCGAGTGGGTTTGGGTCTAGCAGAGTGGGTTTGGGTCTAGCGGAGTGTGTTTGGGTCTTGCCGAGTGGGTTTGGGTCTAGTCGAGTGGGTTTGGGTCTAGCCGAGTGGGTTTGGGTCTAGCGGAGTGGGTTTGCGTCTACCCGAGTGGATTTGGGTCTAGCGGAGTAGGGTTGGGTCTAGCCGAGTGGGTTTGGGTCTAGCCGAGTGGGTTTGAGTCTAGCCGAGTGGGTTTGGGTCTAGCCGAGTGGGTTTGGGTGTAGCCGAGTGGGTTTGGGTCTAGCGGAGTGGGTTTGGGTCTAGGCGAGTGGGTTTGGGTCCAGCGGAGTGGGTTTGTCTCTAGCCGAGTGGGTTTGGGTCTAGCCGAGTAGGGTTGGGTCTAGCCGAGTGGGGTTGGGTCTAGCCGAGTGGCTTTGGGTCTAGCTGAGTATGTTTGGGTCCAGCCAAGTGGGTTTGGGTCTCGCCGAGTGGGGTTGGGTCTAGCCAAGTGGATTTGGCTCTAGCGGAGTGGGTTTGGGTCTAGCCGAGTGGGTTTGGGTTTAGCCGAGTGGGTTTGGGTCTGGCCGAGTGGGTTTGTGTCTCGTCGAGTGGGTTTGGGTCTAGCGGAGTGGGTTTGGGTCTAGCGGAGTGGGTTTGGATCGAGACGAGTGGGTTTGGGTCTAGCCGAGTGGGTTTGGGTGTAGCCGAGTGGGTTTGGGTCTAGCCGAGAGGGTTTGGGTCTTGCGGAGTGGGTTTGGGTCTAAAAGAGTGGGTTTGGGTCTAGCCGAGTGGGTTTGTGTCTCGTCGAGTGGGTTTGGGTCTAGCGGAGTGGGTTTGGGTCTAGCGGAGTGGGTTTAGGTCCAGTCGAGTGGGTTTGGGTCTCACCCAGTGGGTTTGGGTCTAGCCGAGTGGGTTTGGGTCTAGCGGAGTGGGTTTGGGGTTAGCCGAGTGGGTTTGGGTCTAGCCGAGTGGGTTTGGGTCTAGCCGAGTGGGTTTGGGCCTAGCCGAGTGGGTTTGGGTGTAGCCGAGTGGGCTTGGGTCAAGCCGAGTGGGTTTGGGTCTAGCCGAGTGGGTTTGAGTCTAGCGGAGTGGGTTTGGCTTTAGCCGAGTGCGTTTGGGTCTAGCCGAGTGGGCTTGGGTCAAGCCGAGTGGGTTTGGGTCTAGCCCAGTGGGTTTGAGTCTAGCGGAGTGGGTTTGGGTTTAGCCGAGTGGGTTTGGTTCTAGCCGAGTGGGTTTGGGTCAAGCCGAGTGGGTTTGGGTCTAGCGGAGTGGGTTTGGATCTAGCCGAGTGGGTTTGGGTCTAGCCGAGTGGGCTTGGGTCTAGCCGAGTGGGTTTGGGCCTAGCCGAGTGGGTTTGGGTCCAGCCGAGTGGGTTTGGGTCTAGCCAAGTGGGTTTGGATCTAGCCAAGTGGCCTTGGGTCTAGCCGAGTGGGTTTGGGTGTAGCCGAGTGGGTTTGGGTCTAGCAGAGTGGGTTTGGGTCTAGTGGAGTGTGTTTGGGTCTTGCCGAGTGGGTTTGGGTCTAGTCGAGTGGGTTTGGGTCTAGCCGAGTGGGTTTGGGTCTAGCGGAGTGGGTTTGCGTCTACCCGAGTGGGTTTGGGTCTAGCGGAGTAGGGTTGGGTCTAGCCGAGTGGGTTTGGGTCTAGCCGAGTGGGTTTGAGTCTAGCCGAGTGGGTTTGGGTCTAGCCGAGTGGGTTTGGGTGTAGCCGAGTGGGTTTGGGTCTAGCGGAGTGGGTTTGGGTCTAGCCGAGTGGGTTTGGGTCCAGCGGAGTGGGTTTGTGTCTAGCCGAGTGGGTTTGGGTCTAGCCGAGTAGGGTTGGGTCTAGCCGAGTGGAGTTGGGTCTAGCCGAGTGGATTTGGGTCTAGCCGAGTGGGTTTGGGTCTAGCCGATTGGGTTTGGGTCTAGCCGAGTGGGTTTGCGTCTACCCGAGTGGGTTTGGGTCTAGCGGAGTAGGGTTGGGTCTAGCCGAGTGGGTTTGGGTCTAGCCGAGTGGGCTTGAGTGTAGCCGAGTGGGTTTGGGTCTAGCCGAGTGGGTTTGGGTGTAGCCGAGCGGGTTTGGGTCTAGTGGAGTGGGTTTGGGTCTAGCCGAGTGGGTTTTGGTCCAGCGGAGTGGGTTTGTGTCTAGCCGAGTGGGTTTGGGTCTAGCCGAGTAGGGTTGGGTCTAGCCGAGTGGGGTTGGGTCTAGCCGAGTGGCTTTGGGTCTAGCCGAGTGGGTTTGGGTCTAGCCGATTGGGTTTGGGTCTAGCCGAGTGGGTTTGGGTCTAGCGGAGTGGGTTTGGGTCTAGCGGACTGGGTTTGGGTCTAGCCGAGTGGGTTTGAGTCTAGCCGAGTGGGTTTGGATCTAGCCGAGTGGGTTTGGGTGTAGCCGAGTGGGTTTGGGTCTAGCCGAGTGGGTTTGGGTTTAGCCGAGTGGGTTTGGGTCTAGCCGAGTGGGTTTGGGTCTAGCCGAGTGGGTTTGGGTCTAGCCGAGTGGGTTTGGGCCTAGCCGAGTGGGTTTGGGTCTAGTCGAGTGGGTTTGGGTCTAGCCCAGTGGGTTTGGGTCTAGCCGAGTGGGTTTGGGTCTAGCCGAGTGGGTTTGGGGTTAGCCGAGTGGGTTTGGGTCTAGCCGAGTGGGTTTGGGTCTAGCCGAGTGGGTTTGGGCCTAGGCGAGTGGGGTTGGGTCTAGCCGAGTGGGCTTGGGTCAAGCCGAGTGGGTTTGGGTCTAGCTGAGTGGGTTTGGGTCTAGCGGAGTGGGTTTGGGTCTAGCGGATTGGGTTTGGGTCTAGTCGAGTGGGTTTGGGTCTAGCCGAGTGGGTTTGGGTCTAGCCGAATGGGTTTGGGTCTAGCGGAGTGGGTTTGGGTCTAGCCGAGTGGGTTTGTGTCTCGCCGAGTGTGTTTGGGTCTAGCCGATTGTGTTTGGGTCTAGCCGAGTGGGTTTGGGTCTAGCGGAGTGGGTTTGGGTCTAGCGGAGTGGGTTTGGGTCCAAAAGAGTGGGATTGGGTCTAGCGGAGTGGGTTTGGATCTAGCCGAGTGGGTTTGGGTCTAGCCGAGTGGGTTTGGGTCTAGCCGAGTGGGTTTGGGCCTAGCCGAGTGGGTTTGGGTCTAGCCGAGTGGGTTTGGGTCCAGCCAAGTGGGTTTGGGTCTCGCCGAGTGGGGTTGGGTCTAGCCAAGTGGATTTGGCTCTAGCGGAGTGGGTTTGGGTCTAGCCGAGTGGGTTTGGGTTTAGCCGAGTGGGTTTGGGACTGGCCGAGTGGGTTTGGGTCTAGCGGAGTGGGTTTGGATCGAGACGAGTGGGTTTGGGTCTAGCCGAGTGGGTTTGGGTGTAGCCGAGTGGGTTTGGGTCTAGCCGAGAGGGTTTAGAACATAGAACATAGAAAATAGGTGCAGGAGTAGGCCATTCGGCCCTTCGAGCCTGCACCGCCATTCAATGTGATCATGGCTGATCATCCAACTCAGTATCTCGTACCTGCCTTCTCTCCATACCCCCTGATCCCTTTAGCCACAAGTGCCACATCTAACGCCCTCTTAAATATAGCCAATGAACTGGCCTCAACTACCTTCTGTGGCAGAGAATTCCAGAGACTCACCACTCTCTGTGTAAAGAATGTTTTCCTCATTTCGGTCCTAAAGGAATTCCCCCTTATCCTTAGACTGTGACCCCTTGTTCTGGACTCCCCCAACATCGGGAACAATCTTCCAGCATCTAGCTTGTCCAACCCCTTAAGAATTTTGTAGGTTTCTATAAGATCCCCCCTCAATCTTCTAAATTCCATCGAGTGCAAACCGAGTTTGGGTCTAGCGGAGTGGGTTTGGGTCTAAAAGAGTGGGTTTGGGTCTAGCCGAGTGGGTTTGTGTCTCGCCGAGTGGGTTTGGGTCTAGCGGAGTGGGTTTGGGTCTAGCGGAGTGGGTTTAGGTCCAGCCGAGTGGGTTTGGGTCTCGCCCAGTGGGTTTGTGTCTAGCCGAGTGGGTTTGGGTCTAGCGGAGTGGGTTTGGGGTTAGCCGAGTGGGTTTGGGTCTAGCCGAGTGGGTTTGGGTCTAGCCTAGTGGGTTTGGGCCTAGCCGAGTGGGTTTGGGTGTAGCCGAGTGGGCTTGGGTCAAGCCGAGTGGGTTTGGGTCTAGCCGAGTGGGTTTGAGTCTAGCGGAGTGGGTTTGGCTTTAGCCGAGTGGGTTTGGGTCTAGCCGAGTGGGCTTGGGTCAAGCCGAGTGGGTTTGGGTCTAGCCGAGTGGGTTTGAGTCTAGCGGAGTGGGTTTGGGTTTAGCCGAGTGGGTTTGGGTCTAGCCGAGTGGGTTTGGGTCAAGCCGAGTGGGTTTGGGTCTAGCGGAGTGGGTTTGGATCTAGCCGAGTGGGTTTGGGTCTAGCCGAGTGGGTTTGGGTCTAGCCGAGTGGGTTTGGGCCTAGCCGAGTGGGTTTGGGTCCAGCCGAGTGGGTTTGGGTCTAGCCAAGTGGGTTTGGATCTAGCCAAGTGGCCTTGGGTCTAGCCGAGTGGGTTTGGGTGTAGCCGAATGGGTTTGGGTCTAGCAGAGTGGGTTTGGGTCTAGCGGAGTGTGTTTGGGTCTTGCCGAGTGGGTTTGGGTCTAGTCGAGTGGGTTTGGGTCTAGCCGAGTGGGTTTGGGTCTAGCGGAGTGGGTTTGCGTCTACCCGAGTGGATTTGGGTCTAGCGGAGTAGGGTTGGGTCTAGCCGAGTGGGTTTGGGTCTAGCCGAGTGGGTTTGAGTCTAGCCGAGTGGGTTTGGGTCTAGCCGAGTGGGTTTGGGTGTAGCCGAGTGGGTTTGGGTCTAGCGGAGTGGGTTTGGGTCTAGCCGAGTGGGTTTGGGTCCAGCGGAGTGGGTTTGTCTCTAGCCGAGTGGGTTTGGGTCTAGCCGAGTAGGGTTGGGTCTAGCCGAGTGGGGTTGGGTCTAGCCGAGTGGCTTTGGGTCTAGCCGAGTATGTTTGGGTCCAGCCAAGTGGGTTTGGGTCTCGCCGAGTGGGGTTGGGTCTAGCCAAGTGGATTTGGCTCTAGCGGAGTGGGTTTGGGTCTAGCCGAGTGGGTTTGGGTTTAGCCGAGTGGGTTTGGGTCTGGCCGAGTGGGTTTGGGTCTAGCGGAGTGGGTTTGGATCGAGACGAGTGGGTTTGGGTCTAGCCGAGTGGGTTTGGGTGTAGCCGAGTGGGTTTGGGTCTAGCCGAGAGGGTTTGGGTCTTGCGGAGTGGGTTTGGGTCTAAAAGAGTGGGTTTGGGTCTAGCCGAGTGGGTTTGTGTCTCGCCGAGTGGGTTTGGGTCTAGCGGAGTGGGTTTGGGTCTAGCGGAGTGGGTTTAGGTCCAGTCGAGTGGGTTTGGGTCTCACCCAGTGGGTTTGGGTCTAGCCGAGTGGGTTTGGGTCTAGCGGAGTGGGTTTGGGGTTAGCCGAGTGGGTTTGGGTCTAGCCGAGTGGGTTTGGGTCTAGCCGAGTGGGTTTGGGCCTAGCCGAGTGGGTTTGGGTGTAGCCGAGTGGGCTTGGGTCAAGCCGAGTGGGTTTGGGTCTAGCCGAGTGGGTTTGAGTCTAGCGGAGTGGGTTTGGCTTTAGCCGAGTGGGTTTGGGTCTAGCCGAGTGGGCTTGGGTCAAGCCGAGTGGGTTTGGGTCTAGCCCAGTGGGTTTGAGTCTAGCGGAGTGGGTTTGGGTTTAGCCGAGTGGGTTTGGGTCTAGCCGAGTGGGTTTGGGTCAAGCCGAGTGGGTTTGGGTCTAGCGGAGTGGGTTTGGATCTAGCCGAGTGGGTTTGGGTCTAGCCGAGTGGGTTTGGGTCTAGCCGAGTGGGTTTGGGCCTAGCCGAGTGGGTTTGGGTCCAGCCGAGTGGGTTTGGGTCTAGCCAAGTGGGTTTGGATCTAGCCAAGTGGCCTTGGGTCTAGCCGAGTGGGTTTGGGTGTAGCCGAGTGGGTTTGGGTCTAGCAGAGTGGGTTTGGGTCTAGTGGAGTGTGTTTGGGTCTTGCCGAGTGGGTTTGGGTCTAGTCGAGTGGGTTTGGGTCTAGCCGAGTGGGTTTGGGTCTAGCGGAGTGGGTTTGCGTCTACCCGAGTGGGTTTGGGTCTAGCGGAGTAGGGTTGGGTCTAGCCGAGTGGGTTTGGGTCTAGCCGAGTGGGTTTGAGTCTAGCCGAGTGGGTTTGGGTCTAGCCGAGTGGGTTTGGGTGTAGCCGAGTGGGTTTGGGTCTAGCGGAGTGGGTTTGGGTCTAGCCGAGTGGGTTTGGGTCCAGCGGAGTGGGTTTGTGTCTAGCCGAGTGGGTTTAGAACATAGAACATAGAAAATAGGTGCAGGAGTAGGCCATTCGGCCCTTCGAGCCTGCACCGCCATTCAATGTGATCATGGCTGATCATCCAACTCAGTATCTCGTACCTGCCTTCTCTCCATACCCCCTGATCCCTTTAGCCACAAGTGCCACATCTAACGCCCTCTTAAATATAGCCAATGAACTGGCCTCAACTACCTTCTGTGGCAGAGAATTCCAGAGACTCACCACTCTCTGTGTAAAGAATGTTTTCCTCATTTCGGTCCTAAAGGAATTCCCCCTTATCCTTAGACTGTGACCCCTTGTTCTGGACTCCCCCAACATCGGGAACAATCTTCCAGCATCTAGCTTGTCCAACCCCTTAAGAATTTTGTAGGTTTCTATAAGATCCCCCCTCAATCTTCTAAATTCCATCGAGTGCAAACCGAGTTTGGGTCTAGCGGAGTGGGTTTGGGTCTAAAAGAGTGGGTTTGGGTCTAGCCGAGTGGGTTTGTGTCTCGCCGAGTGGGTTTGGGTCTAGCGGAGTGGGTTTGGGTCTAGCGGAGTGGGTTTAGGTCCAGCCGAGTGGGTTTGGGTCTCGCCCAGTGGGTTTGTGTCTAGCCGAGTGGGTTTGGGTCTAGCGGAGTGGGTTTGGGGTTAGCCGAGTGGGTTTGGGTCTAGCCGAGTGGGTTTGGGTCTAGCCTAGTGGGTTTGGGCCTAGCCGAGTGGGTTTGGGTGTAGCCGAGTGGGCTTGGGTCAAGCCGAGTGGGTTTGGGTCTAGCCGAGTGGGTTTGAGTCTAGCGGAGTGGGTTTGGCTTTAGCCGAGTGGGTTTGGGTCTAGCCGAGTGGGCTTGGGTCAAGCCGAGTGGGTTTGGGTCTAGCCGAGTGGGTTTGAGTCTAGCGGAGTGGGTTTGGGTTTAGCCGAGTGGGTTTGGGTCTAGTCGAGTGGGTTTGGGTCTAGCCGAGTGGGTTTGGGTCTAGCGGAGTGGGTTTGCGTCTACCCGAGTGGATTTGGGTCTAGCGGAGTAGGGTTGGGTCTAGCCGAGTGGGTTTGGGTCTAGCCGAGTGGGTTTGAGTCTAGCCGAGTGGGTTTGGGTCTAGCCGAGTGGGTTTGGGTGTAGCCGAGTGGGTTTGGGTCTAGCGGAGTGGGTTTGGGTCTAGCCGAGTGGGTTTGGGTCCAGCGGAGTGGGTTTGTCTCTAGCCGAGTGGGTTTGGGTCTAGCCGAGTAGGGTTGGGTCTAGCCGAGTGGGGTTGGGTCTAGCCGAGTGGCTTTGGGTCTAGCCGAGTATGTTTGGGTCCAGCCAAGTGGGTTTGGGTCTCGCCGAGTGGGGTTGGGTCTAGCCAAGTGGATTTGGCTCTAGCGGAGTGGGTTTGGGTCTAGCCGAGTGGGTTTGGGTTTAGCCGAGTGGGTTTGGGTCTGGCCGAGTGGGTTTGGGTCTAGCGGAGTGGGTTTGGATCGAGACGAGTGGGTTTGGGTCTAGCCGAGTGGGTTTGGGTGTAGCCGAGTGGGTTTGGGTCTAGCCGAGAGGGTTTGGGTCTTGCGGAGTGGGTTTGGGTCTAAAAGAGTGGGTTTGGGTCTAGCCGAGTGGGTTTGTGTCTCGCCGAGTGGGTTTGGGTCTAGCGGAGTGGGTTTGGGTCTAGCGGAGTGGGTTTAGGTCCAGTCGAGTGGGTTTGGGTCTCACCCAGTGGGTTTGGGTCTAGCCGAGTGGGTTTGGGTCTAGCGGAGTGGGTTTGGGGTTAGCCGAGTGGGTTTGGGTCTAGCCGAGTGGGTTTGGGTCTAGCCGAGTGGGTTTGGGCCTAGCCGAGTGGGTTTGGGTGTAGCCGAGTGGGCTTGGGTCAAGCCGAGTGGGTTTGGGTCTAGCCGAGTGGGTTTGAGTCTAGCGGAGTGGGTTTGGCTTTAGCCGAGTGGGTTTGGGTCTAGCCGAGTGGGCTTGGGTCAAGCCGAGTGGGTTTGGGTCTAGCCCAGTGGGTTTGAGTCTAGCGGAGTGGGTTTGGGTTTAGCCGAGTGGGTTTGGGTCTAGCCGAGTGGGTTTGGGTCAAGCCGAGTGGGTTTGGGTCTAGCGGAGTGGGTTTGGATCTAGCCGAGTGGGTTTGGGTCTAGCCGAGTGGGTTTGGGTCTAGCCGAGTGGGTTTGGGCCTAGCCGAGTGGGTTTGGGTCCAGCCGAGTGGGTTTGGGTCTAGCCAAGTGGGTTTGGATCTAGCCAAGTGGCCTTGGGTCTAGCCGAGTGGGTTTGGGTGTAGCCGAGTGGGTTTGGGTCTAGCAGAGTGGGTTTGGGTCTAGTGGAGTGTGTTTGGGTCTTGCCGAGTGGGTTTGGGTCTAGTCGAGTGGGTTTGGGTCTAGCCGAGTGGGTTTGGGTCTAGCGGAGTGGGTTTGCGTCTACCCGAGTGGGTTTGGGTCTAGCGGAGTAGGGTTGGGTCTAGCCGAGTGGGTTTGGGTCTAGCCGAGTGGGTTTGAGTCTAGCCGAGTGGGTTTGGGTCTAGCCGAGTGGGTTTGGGTGTAGCCGAGTGGGTTTGGGTCTAGCGGAGTGGGTTTGGGTCTAGCCGAGTGGGTTTGGGTCCAGCGGAGTGGGTTTGTGTCTAGCCGAGTGGGTTTGGGTCTAGCCGAGTAGGGTTGGGTCTAGCCGAGTGGAGTTGGGTCTAGCCGAGTGGGTTTGGGTCTAGCCGAGTGGGTTTGGGTCTAGCCGATTGGGTTTGGGTCTAGCCGAGTGGGTTTGCGTCTACCCGAGTGGGTTTGGGTCTAGCGGAGTAGGGTTGGGTCTAGCCGAGTGGGTTTGGGTCTAGCCGAGTGGGCTTGAGTGTAGCCGAGTGGGTTTGGGTCTAGCCGAGTGGGTTTGGGTGTAGCCGAGCGGGTTTGGGTCTAGTGGAGTGGGTTTGGGTCTAGCCGAGTGGGTTTTGGTCCAGCGGAGTGGGTTTGTGTCTAGCCGAGTGGGTTTGGGTCTAGCCGAGTAGGGTTGGGTCTAGCCGAGTGGGGTTGGGTCTAGCCGAGTGGCTTTGGGTCTAGCCGAGTGGGTTTGGGTCTAGCCGATTGGGTTTGGGTCTAGCCGAGTGGGTTTGGGTCTAGCGGAGTGGGTTTGGGTCTAGCCGAGTGGGTTTGGGTCTAGCCGAGTGGGTTTGGGTCTAGCCGAGTAGGGTTGGGTCTAGCCGAGTGGGTTTGGGTCTAGCCGAGTGGCTTTGGGTCTAGCCGAGTGGGTTTGGGTCTAGCCGATTGGGTTTGGGTCTAGCCGAGTGGGTTTGGGTCTAGCGGAGTGGGTTTGGGTCTAGCGGAGTGGGTTTGGGTCTAAAAGAGTGGGTTTGGGTCTGGCCAAGTGGGTTTGGGTCTAGCCGAGTGGGTTTGGGTCTAGCGGAGTGGGTTTGGATCTAGCCGAGTGGGTTAGGGTCTAGCCGAGTGGGTTTGGGTCTAGCCGAGTGGGTTTGGGCCTAGCCGAGTGGGTTTGGGTCTAGCCGAGTGGGTTTGGGTCTAGCCAAGTGGGTTTGGGTCTCGCCGGGCGGGTTTGGGTCTAGCCAAGTGGATTTGGCTCTAGCGGAGCGGGTTTAGGTCCAGCGGAGTGGGTTTGTGTCTAGCCGAGTGGGTTTGGGTCTAGCCGAGTAGGGTTGGGTCTAGCCGAGTGGGGTTGGGTCTAGCCGAGTGGCTTTGGGTCTAGCCGAGTGGGTTTGGATCTAGCCGATTGGGTTTGGGTCTAGCCGAGTGGGTTTGGGTCTAGCGGAGTGGGTTTGGGTCTAGCGGACTGGGTTTTGGTCTAAAAGAGTGGGGTTGGGTCTAGCCGAGTGGGTTTGGGTCTAACCGAGTGGGTTTGGATCTAGCCGAGTGGGTTTGGGTCTAGCCGCGTGGGTTTGGGTCTAGCCGAGTGGGTTTGGGTGTAGCCGAGTGGGTTTGGGTCTAGCGGAGTGGGTTTGGGTCTAGCCGAGTGGGTTTGGGTCCAGCGGAGTGGGTTTGTGTCTAGCCGAGTGGGTTTGGGTCTAGCCGAGTAGGGTTGGGTCTAGCCGAGTGGGGTTGGGTCTAGCCGATTGGGTTTGGGTCTAGCCGAGTGGGTTTGGGTCTAGCCGATTGGGTTTGGGTCTAGCCGAGTGGGTTTGGGTCTAGCGGAGTGGGTTTGGGTCTAGCGGACTGGGTATGGGTCTAAAAGAGTGGGTTTGGGTCTAGCCGAGTGGGTTTGGGTCTAGCCGAGTGGGTTTGGAACTAGCCGAGTGGATTTGGGTATAGCCGAGTGGGTTTGGGTCTAGCCGAGTGGGTTTGGGCCTAGCCGAGTGGGTTTGGGTGTAGCCGAGTGGGTTTGGGTCTAGCCGAGAGGTTTTGGGTCTAGCCGAGTGAGTTTGGGTCTAGCCGAGTGGGTTTGTGTTTAGCAGAGTGGGTTAGGGTCTAGCCGAGTGGGTTTGGGTCTAGCCGAGCGGGTTTGTGTCTAGCCGAGTGGGTTTGGGTCTAGCGGAGTGGGTTTGGGTCTAGCGGAGTGGGTTTGGGTCTAGTCGAGTGGGTTTGGGTCTAGCCCAGTGGGTTTGGGTCCAGCCGAGTGGGTTTGGGTGTAGCGGAGTGGGTTTGGGGTTAGCCGAGTGGGTTTGGGTCTAGCCGAGTGGGTTTGGGTCTAGCCGAGTGGGTTTGGGCCTAGCCGAGTGGGTTTCGGTCTAGCCGAGTGGGCTTGGGTCAAGCCGAGTGGGTTTGGGTCTAGCTGAGTGGGTTTGGGTCTAGCGGAGTGGGTTTGGGTCTAGCGGAGTGGGTTTGGGTCTAGTCGAGTGGGTTTGGGTCTAGCCGAGTGGGTTTGGGTCTAGCCGAGTGGGTTTGGGTCTAGCGGAGTGGGTTTGGGTCTAGCCGAGTGCGTTTGCGTCTCGCCGAGTGTGTTTGGGTCTAGCCGATTGGGTTTGGGTCTAGCCGAGTGGGTTTGGGTCTAGCGGAGTGGGTTTGGGTCTAGCGGAGTGGGTTTGTGTCTAAAAGAGTGGGATTGGGTCTAGCCGAGTGGGTTTGGGTCTAGCCGAGTGGATTTGGGTCTAGCGGAGTGGGTTTGGATCTAGCCGAGTGGGTTTGGGTCTAGCCGAGTGGGTTTGGTTCTAGCCGAGTGGGTTTGGGCCTAGCCGAGTGGGTTTGGGTCTAGCCGAGTGGGTTTGGGTCCAGCCAAGTGGGTTTGGGTCTCGCCGAGTGGGGTTGGTTCTAGCCAAGTGGATTTGGCTCTAGCGAAGTGGGTTTGGGTCTAGCCGAGTGGGTTTGGGTTTAGCCGAGTGGGTTTGGGTCTGGCCGAGTGGGTTTGGGTCCAGCGGAGTGGGTTTGGATCGAGACGAGTGAGTTTGGGTCTAGCCGAGTGGGTTTGGGTCTAGCGGAGTGGGTTTGGGTCTAGCGGAGTGGGTTTGGGTCTAAAAGAGTGGGTTTGGGTCTGGCCAAGTGGGTTTGGGTCTAGCCGAGTGGGTTTGGGTCTAGCGGAGTGGGTTTGGATCTAGCCGAGTGGGTTAGGGTCTAGCCGAGTGGGTTTGGGTCTAGCCGAGTGGGTTTGGGCCTAGCCGAGTGGGTTTGGGTCTAGCCGAGTGGGTTTGGGTCTAGCCAAGTGGGTTTGGGTCTCGCCGGGCGGGTTTGGGTCTAGCCAAGTGGATTTGGCTCTAGCGGAGCGGGTTTAGGTCCAGCGGAGTGGGTTTGTGTCTAGCCGAGTGGGTTTGGGTCTAGCCGAGTAGGGTTGGGTCTAGCCGAGTGGGGTTGGGTCTAGCCGAGTGGCTTTGGGTCTAGCCGAGTGGGTTTGGATCTAGCCGATTGGGTTTGGGTCTAGCCGAGTGGGTTTGGGTCTAGCGGAGTGGGTTTGGGTCTAGCGGACTGGGTTTTGGTCTAAAAGAGTGGGGTTGGGTCTAGCCGAGTGGGTTTGGGTCTAACCGAGTGGGTTTGGATCTAGCCGAGTGGGTTTGGGTCTAGCCGCGTGGGTTTGGGTCTAGCCGAGTGGGTTTGGGTGTAGCCGAGTGGGTTTGGGTCTAGCGGAGTGGGTTTGGGTCTAGCCGAGTGGGTTTGGGTCCAGCGGAGTGGGTTTGTGTCTAGCCGAGTGGGTTTGGGTCTAGCCGAGTAGGGTTGGGTCTAGCCGAGTGGGGTTGGGTCTAGCCGATTGGGTTTGGGTCTAGCCGAGTGGGTTTGGGTCTAGCCGATTGGGTTTGGGTCTAGCCGAGTGGGTTTGGGTCTAGCGGAGTGGGTTTGGGTCTAGCGGACTGGGTATGGGTCTAAAAGAGTGGGTTTGGGTCTAGCCGAGTGGGTTTGGGTCTAGCCGAGTGGGTTTGGAACTAGCCGAGTGGATTTGGGTATAGCCGAGTGGGTTTGGGTCTAGCCGAGTGGGTTTGGGCCTAGCCGAGTGGGTTTGGGTGTAGCCGAGTGGGTTTGGGTCTAGCCGAGAGGTTTTGGGTCTAGCCGAGTGAGTTTGGGTCTAGCCGAGTGGGTTTGTGTTTAGCAGAGTGGGTTAGGGTCTAGCCGAGTGGGTTTGGGTCTAGCCGAGTGGGTTTGTGTCTAGCCGAGTGGGTTTGGGTCTAGCGGAGTGGGTTTGGGTCTAGCGGAGTGGGTTTGGGTCTAGTCGAGTGGGTTTGGGTCTAGCCCAGTGGGTTTGGGTCCAGCCGAGTGGGTTTGGGTGTAGCGGAGTGGGTTTGGGGTTAGCCGAGTGGGTTTGGGTCTAGCCGAGTGGGTTTGGGTCTAGCCGAGTGGGTTTGGGCCTAGCCGAGTGGGTTTCGGTCTAGCCGAGTGGGCTTGGGTCAAGCCGAGTGGGTTTGGGTCTAGCTGAGTGGGTTTGGGTCTAGCGGAGTGGGTTTGGGTCTAGCGGAGTGGGTTTGGGTCTAGTCGAGTGGGTTTGGGTCTAGCCGAGTGGGTTTGGGTCTAGCCGAGTTGGTTTGGGTCTAGCGGAGTGGGTTTGGGTCTAGCCGAGTGCGTTTGCGTCTCGCCGAGTGTGTTTGGGTCTAGCCGATTGGGTTTGGGTCTAGCCGAGTGGGTTTGGGTCTAGCGGAGTGGGTTTGGGTCTAGCGGAGTGGGTTTGTGTCTAAAAGAGTGGGATTGGGTCTAGCCGAGTGGGTTTGGGTCTAGCCGAGTGGATTTGGGTCTAGCGGAGTGGGTTTGGATCTAGCCGAGTGGGTTTGGGTCTAGCCGAGTGGGTTTGGTTCTAGCCGAGTGGGTTTGGGCCTAGCCGAGTGGGTTTGGGTCTAGCCGAGTGGGTTTGGGTCCAGCCAAGTGGGTTTGGGTCTCGCCGAGTGGGGTTGGTTCTAGCCAAGTGGATTTGGCTCTAGCGAAGTGGGTTTGGGTCTAGCCGAGTGGGTTTGGGTTTAGCCGAGTGGGTTTGGGTCTGGCCGAGTGGGTTTGGGTCCAGCGGAGTGGGTTTGGATCGAGACGAGTGAGTTTGGGTCTAGCCGAGTGGGTTTGGGTGTAGCCGAGTGTGTTTGGGTCTAGCCGAGAGGGTTTGGGTCTAGCGGAGTGGGTTTGGGTCTAAAAGAGTGGGTTTGGGTCTAGTTGAGTGGGTTTGTGTCTCGCAGAGTGGGTTTGGGTCTAGCGGAGTGGGTTTGGGTCTAGCGGAGTGGGTTTAGGTCCAGTCGAGTCGGTTTGGGTCTCGCCCAGTGGGTTTGGTTCTAGCCGAGTGGGTTTGGGTCTAGCGGAGTGGGTTTGGGGTCAGCCGAGTGGGTTTGGGTCTAGCCGAGTGGGTTTGGGTCTAGCCGAGTGGGTTTGGGCCTAGCCGAGTGGGTTTGGGTCTAGCCGAGTGGGCTTGGGTCAAGCCGAGTGGGTTTGGGTCTAGCCGAGTGGGTTTGAGTCTAGCGGAGTGGGTTTGGCTTTAGCCGAGTGGGTTTGGGTCTAGCCGAGTGGGCTTGGGTCAAGCCGAGTGGGTTTGGGTCTAGCCGAGTGGGTTTAAGTCTAGCGGAGTGGGTTTGGGTTTAGCCGAGTGGGTTTGGGTCTAGCCGAGTGGGTTTGGGACAAGCCGAGTGTGTTTGGGTCTAGCGGAGTGGGTTTGGATCTAGCCGAGTGGGTTTGGGTCTAGCCGAGTGGGTTTGGGTCTAGCCGAGTGGGTTTGGGCCTAGCCGAGTGGGTTTGGGTCCAGCCGAGTGGGTTTGGGTCTAGCCAAGTGGGTTTGGATCCAGCCAAGTGGCCTTGGGTCTAGCCGAGTGGGTTTGGGTGTAGCCGAGTGGGTTTGGGTCTAGCAGAGTGGGTTTGGGTCTAGCGGAGTGTGTTTGGGTCTTGCCGAGTGGGTTTGGGTCTAGCCGAGTGGGTTTGGGTCTAGCCGAGTGGGTTTGGGTCTAGCGGAGTGGGTTTGCGTCTACCCGAGTGGGTTTGGGTCTAGCGGAGTAGGGTTCGGTCTAGCCGAGTGGGTTTGGGTCTAGCCGAGTGGGTTTGAGTCTAGCTGAGTGGGTTTGGGTCTAGCCGAGTGGGTTTGGGTGTAGCCGAGTGGGTTTGGGTCTAGCGGAGTGGGTTTGGGTCTAGCCGAGTGGGTTTGGGTCCAGCGGAGTGGGTTTGTGTCTAGCCGAGTGGGTTTGGGTCTAGCCGAGTAGGGTTGGGTCTAGCCGAGTGGGGTTGGGTCTAGCCGAGTGGCTTTGGGTCTAGCCGAGTGGGTTTTGGTCTAGCCGATTGGGTTTGGGTCCAGCCGAGTGGGTTTGCGTCTACCCGAGTGGGTTTGGGTCTAGCGGAGTAGGGTTGGGTCTAGCCGAGTGGGTTTGGGTCTAGCCGAGTGGGTTTGAGTCTAGCCGAGTGGGTTTGGGTCTAGCCGAGTGGGTTTGGGTGTAGCCGAGTGGGTTTGGGTCTAGCGGAGTGGGTTTGGGTCTAGCCGAGTGGGTTTGGGTCCAGCGGAGTGGGTTTGTGTCTAGCCGAGTGGGTTTGGGTCTAGCCGAATAGGGTTGGGTCTAGCCGAGTGGGGTTGGGTCTAGCCGAGTGGGTTTGGATCTAGCCGAGTGGGTTTGGGTCTAGCCGAGTGGGTTTGGGTTTAGCCGAGTGGGTTTGGGTCTAGCCGAGTGGGTTTGGGTCTAGCCAAGTGGGTTTGGGTCTAGCCGAGTGGGTTTGGGCCTAGCCGAGTGGGTTTGGGTCTAGTCGAGTGGGTTTGGGCCTAGCCCAGTGGGTTTGGGTCTAGCCGAGTGGGTTTGGGTCTAGCCGAGTGGGTTTGGGTCTAGCCGAGTGGGTTTGGGTCTAGCCGAGTGGGTTTGGGCCTAGGCGAGTGGGGTTGGGTCAAGCCGAGTGGGTTTGGGTCTAGCTGAGTGGGTTTGGGTCTAGCGGAGTGGGTTTGGGTCTAGCGGATTGGGTTTGGGTCCAGTCGAGTGGGTTTGGGTCTAGCCGAGTGGGTTTGGGTCTAGCCGAGTGGGTTTGGGTCTAGCGGAGTGGGTTTGGGTCTAGCCGAGTGGGTTTGGGTCTCGCCGAGTGTGTTTGGGTCTAGCCGATTGTGTATGGGTCTAGCCGAGTGGGTTTGGGTCTAGCGGAGTGGGTTTGGGTCTAGCGGAGTGGGTTTGGGTCCAAAAGAGTGGGATTGGGTCTAGCGGAGTGGGTTTGGATCTAGCCGAGTGGGTTTGGGTCTAGCCGAGTGGGTTTGGGTCTAGCCGAGTGGGTTTGGGCCTAGCCGAGTGGGTTTGGGTCCAGCCGAGTGGGTTTGGGTCCAGCCAAGTGGGTTTGGGTCTCGCCGAGTGGGGTTGCGTCTAGCCAAGTGGATTTGGCTCTAGCGGAGTGGGTTTGGGTCTAGCCGAGTGGGTTTGGGTTTAGCCGAGTGGGTTTGGGACTGGCCGAGTGGGTTTGGGTCTAGCGGAGTGGGTTTGGATCGAGACGAGTGGGTTTGGGTCTAGCCGAGTGGGTTTGGGTGTAGCCGAGTGGGTTTGGGTCTGGCCGAGAGGGTTTGGGTCTAGCGGAGTGGGTTTGGGTCTAAAAGAGTGGGTTTGGGTCTAGCCGAGTGGGTTTGTGTCTCGCCGAGTGGGTTTGGGTCTAGCGGAGTGGGTTTGGGTCTAGCGGAGTGGGTTTAGGTCCAGCCGAGTGGGTTTGGGTCTCGCCCAGTGGGTTTGTGTCTAGCCGAGTGGGTTTGGGTCTAGCGGAGTGGGTTTGGGGTTAGCCGAGTGGGTTTGGGTCTAGCCGAGTGGGTTTGGGTCTAGCCTAGTGGGTTTGGGCCTAGCCGAGTGGGTTTGGGTGTAGCCGAGTGGGCTTGGGTCAAGCCGAGTGGGTTTGGGTCTAGCCGAGTGGGTTTGAGTCTAGCGGAGTGGGTTTGGCTTTAGCCGAGTGGGTTTGGGTCTAGCCGAGTGGGCTTGGGTCAAGCCGAGTGGGTTTGGGTCTAGCCGAGTGGGTTTGAGTCTAGCGGAGTGGGTTTGGGTTTAGCCGAGTGGGTTTGGGTCTAGCCGAGTGGGTTTGGGTCAAGCCGAGTGGGTTTGGGTCTAGCGGAGTGGGTTTGGATCTAGCCGAGTGGGTTTGGGTCTAGCCGAGTGGGTTTGGGTCTAGCCGAGTGGGTTTGGGCCTAGCCGAGTGGGTTTGGGTCCAGCCGAGTGGGTTTGGGTCTAGCCAAGTGGGTTTGGATCTAGCCAAGTGGCCTTGGGTCTAGCCGAGTGGGTTTGGGTGTAGCCGAGTGGGTTTGGGTCTAGCAGAGTGGGTTTGGGTCTAGCGGAGTGTGTTTGGGTCTTGCCGAGTGGGTTTGGGTCTAGTCGAGTGGGTTTGGGTCTAGCCGAGTGGGTTTGGGTCTAGCGGAGTGGGTTTGCGTCTACCCGAGTGGATTTGGGTCTAGCGGAGTAGGGTTGGGTCTAGCCGAGTGGGTTTGGGTCTAGCCGAGTGGGTTTGAGTCTAGCCGAGTGGGTTTGGGTCTAGCCGAGTGGGTTTGGGTGTAGCCGAGTGGGTTTGGGTCTAGCGGAGTGGGTTTGGGTCTAGGCGAGTGGGTTTGGGTCCAGCGGAGTGGGTTTGTCTCTAGCCGAGTGGGTTTGGGTCTAGCCGAGTAGGGTTGGGTCTAGCCGAGTGGGGTTGGGTCTAGCCGAGTGGCTTTGGGTCTAGCCGAGTATGTTTGGGTCCAGCCAAGTGGGTTTGGGTCTCGCCGAGTGGGGTTGGGTCTAGCCAAGTGGATTTGGCTCTAGCGGAGTGGGTTTGGGTCTAGCCGAGTGGGTTTGGGTTTAGCCGAGTGGGTTTGGGTCTGGCCGAGTGGGTTTGGGTCTAGCGGAGTGGGTTTGGATCGAGACGAGTGGGTTTGGGTCTAGCCGAGTGGGTTTGGGTGTAGCCGAGTGGGTTTGGGTCTAGCCGAGAGGGTTTGGGTCTTGCGGAGTGGGTTTGGGTCTAAAAGAGTGGGTTTGGGTCTAGCCGAGTGGGTTTGTGTCTCGCCGAGTGGGTTTGGGTCTAGCGGAGTGGGTTTGGGTCTAGCGGAGTGGGTTTAGGTCCAGTCGAGTGGGTTTGGGTCTCACCCAGTGGGTTTGGGTCTAGCCGAGTGGGTTTGGGTCTAGCGGAGTGGGTTTGGGGTTAGCCGAGTGGGTTTGGGTCTAGCCGAGTGGGTTTGGGTCTAGCCGAGTGGGTTTGGGCCTAGCCGAGTGGGTTTGGGTGTAGCCGAGTGGGCTTGGGTCAAGCCGAGTGGGTTTGGGTCTAGCCGAGTGGGTTTGAGTCTAGCGGAGTGGGTTTGGCTTTAGCCGAGTGGGTTTGGGTCTAGCCGAGTGGGCTTGGGTCAAGCCGAGTGGGTTTGGGTCTAGCCCAGTGGGTTTGAGTCTAGCGGAGTGGGTTTGGGTTTAGCCGAGTGGGTTTGGTTCTAGCCGAGTGGGTTTGGGTCAAGCCGAGTGGGTTTGGGTCTAGCGGAGTGGGTTTGGATCTAGCCGAGTGGGTTTGGGTCTAGCCGAGTGGGTTTGGGTCTAGCCGAGTGGGTTTGGGCCTAGCCGAGTGGGTTTGGGTCCAGCCGAGTGGGTTTGGGTCTAGCCAAGTGGGTTTGGATCTAGCCAAGTGGCCTTGGGTCTAGCCGAGTGGGTTTGGGTGTAGCCTAGTGGGTTTGGGTCTAGCAGAGTGGGTTTGGGTCTAGTGGAGTGTGTTTGGGTCTTGCCGAGTGGGTTTGGGTCTAGTCGAGTGGGTTTGGGTCTAGCCGAGTGGGTTTGGGTCTAGCGGAGTGGGTTTGCGTCTACCCGAGTGGGTTTGGGTCTAGCGGAGTAGGGTTGGGTCTAGCCGAGTGGGTTTGGGTCTAGCCGAGTGGGTTTGAGTCTAGCCGAGTGGGTTTGGGTCTAGCCGAGTGGGTTTGGGTGTAGCCGAGTGGGTTTGGGTCTAGCGGAGTGGGTTTGGGTCTAGCCGAGTGGGTTTGGGTCCAGCGGAGTGGGTTTGTGTCTAGCCGAGTGGGTTTGGGTCTAGCCGAGTAGGGTTGGGTCTAGCCGAGTGGAGTTGGGTCTAGCCGAGTGGGTTTGGGTCTAGCCGAGTGGGTTTGGGTCTAGCCGATTGGGTTTGGGTCTAGCCGAGGGGGTTTGCGTCTACCCGAGTGGGTTTGGGTCTAGCGGAGTGGGGTTGGGTCTAGCCGAGTGGCTTTGGGTCTAGCCGAGTGGGTTTTGGTCTAGCCGATTGGGTTTGGGTCCAGCTGAGTGGGTTTGCGTCTACCCGAGTGGGTTTGGGTCTAGCGGAGTAGGGTTGGGTCTAGCCGAGTGGGTTTGGGTCTAGCCGAGTGGGTTTGAGTCTAGCCGAGTGGGTTTGGGTCTAGCCGAGTGGGTTTGAGTGTAGCCGAGTGGGTTTGGGTCTAGCGGAGTGGGTTTGGGTCTAGCCGAGTGGGTTTGGGTCCAGCGGAGTGGGTTTGTGTCTAGCCGAGTGGGTTTGGGTCTAGCCGAGTAGGGTTGGGTCTAGCCGAGTGGGGTTGGGTCTAGCCGAGTGGGTTTGGATCTAGCCGAGTGGGTTTGAGTCTAGCCGAGTGGGTTTGGGTTTAGCCGAGTGGGTTTGGGTCTAGCCGAGTGGGTTTGGGTCTAGCCAAGTGGGTTTGGGTCTAGCCGAGTGGGTTTGGGCCTAGCCGAGTGGGTTTGGGTCTAGTCGAGTGGGTTTGGGTCTAGCCCACTGGGTTTGGGTCTAGCCGAGTGGGTTTGGGTCTAGCCGAGTGGGTTTGGGTCTAGCCGAGTGGGTTTGGGTCTAGCCGAGTGGGTTTGGGCCTAGGCGAGTGGGGTTGGGTCTAGCCGAGTGGGCTTGGGTCAAGCCGAGTGGGTTTGGGTCTAGCTGAGTGGGTTTGGGTCTAGCGGAGTGGGTTTGGGTCTAGCGGATTGGGTTTGGGTCTAGTCGAGTGGGTTTGGGTCTAGCCGAGTGGGTTTGGGTCTAGCCGAGTGGGTTTGGGTCTAGCGGAGTGGGTTTGGGTCTAGCCGAGTGGGTTTGGGTCTCGCCGAGTGTGTTTGGGTCTAGCCGATTGTGTTTGGGTCTAGCCGAGTGGGTTTGGGTCTAGCGGAGTGGGTTTGGGTCTAGCGGAGTGGGTTTGGGTCCAAAAGAGTGGGATTGGGTCTAGCGGAGTGGGTTTGGATCTAGCCGAGTGGGTTTGGGTCTAGCCGAGTGGGTTTGGGTCTAGCCGAGTGGGTTTGGGCCTAGCCGAGTGGGTTTGGGTCCAGCCGAGTGGGTTTGGGTCCAGCCAAGTGGGTTTGGGTCTCGCCGAGTGGGGTTGCGTCTAGCCAAGTGGATTTGGCTCTAGCGGAGTGGGTTTGGGTCTAGCCGAGTGGGTTTGGGTTTAGCCGAGTGGGTTTGGGACTGGCCGAGTGGGTTTGGGTCTAGCGGAGTGGGTTTGGATCGAGACGAGTGGGTTTGGGTCTAGCCGAGTGGGTTTGGGTGTAGCCGAGTGGGTTTGGGTCTAGCCGAGAGGGTTTGGGTCTAGCGGAGTGGGTTTGGGTCTAAAAGAGTGGGTTTGGCTCTAGCCGAGTGGGTTTGTGTCTCGCCGAGTGGGTTTGGGTCTAGCGGAGTGGGTTTGGGTCTAGCGGAGTGGGTTTAGGTCCAGCCGAGTGGGTTTGGGTCTCGCCCAGTGGGTTTGTGTCTAGCCGAGTGGGTTTGGGTCTAGCGGAGTGGGTTTGGGGTTAGCCGAGTGGGTTTGGGTCTAGCCGAGTGGGTTTGGGTCTAGCCTAGTGGGTTTGGGCCTAGCCGAGTGGGTTTGGGTGTAGCCGAGTGGGCTTGGGTCAAGCCGAGTGGGTTTGGGTCTAGCCGAGTGGGTTTAAGTCTAGCGGAGTGGGTTTGGCTTTAGCCGAGTGGGTTTGGGTCTAGCCGAGTGGGCTTGGGTCAAGCCGAGTGGGTTTGGGTCTAGCCGAGTGGGTTTGAGTCTAGCGGAGTGGGTTTGGGTTTAGCCGAGTGGGTTTGGGTCTAGCCGAGTGGGTTTGGGTCAAGCCGAGTGGGTTTGGGTCTAGCGGAGTGGGTTTGGATCTAGCCGAGTGGGTTTGGGTCTAGCCGAGTGGGTTTGGGTCTAGCCGAGTGGGTTTGGGCCTAGCCGAGTGGGTTTGGGTCCAGCCGAGTGGGTTTGGGTCTAGCCAAGTGGGTTTGGATCTAGCCAAGTGGCCTTGGGTCTAGCCGAGTGGGTTTGGGTGTAGCCGAGTGGGTTTGGGTCTAGCAGAGTGGGTTTGGGTCTAGCGGAGTGTGTTTGGGTCTTGCCGAGTGGGTTTGGGTCTAGTCGAGTGGGTTTGGGTCTAGCCGAGTGGGTTTGGGTCTAGCGGAGTGGGTTTGCGTCTACCCGAGTGGATTTGGGTGTAGCGGAGTAGGGTTGGGTCTAGCCGAGTGGGTTTGGGTCTAGCCGAGTGGGTTTGAGTCTAGCGGAGTGGGTTTGGGTCTAGCCGAGTGGGTTTGGGTGTAGCCGAGTGGGTTTGGGTCTAGCGGAGTGGGTTTGGGTCTAGGCGAGTGGGTTTGGGTCCAGCGGAGTGGGTTTGTCTCTAGCCGAGTGGGTTTGGGTCTAGCCGAGTAGGGTTGGGTCTAGCCGAGTGGGGTTGGGTCTAGCCGAGTGGCTTTGGGTCTAGCCGAGTATGTTTGGGTCCAGCCAAGTGGGTTTGGGTCTCGCCGAGTGGGGTTGGGTCTAGCCAAGTGGATTTGGCTCTAGCGGAGTGGGTTTGGGTCTAGCCGAGTGGGTTTGGGTTTAGCCGAGTGGGTTTGGGTCTGGCCGAGTGGGTTTGGGTCTAGCGGAGTGGGTTTGGATCGAGACGAGTGGGTTTGGGTCTAGCCGAGTGGGTTTGGGTGTAGCCGAGTGGGTTTGGGTCTAGCCGAGAGGGTTTGGGTCTTGCGGAGTGGGTTTGGGTCTAAAAGAGTGGGTTTGGGTCTAGCCGAGTGGGTTTGTGTCTCGCCGAGTGGGTTTGGGTCTAGCGGAGTGGGTTTGGGTCTAGCGGAGTGGGTTTAGGTCCAGTCGAGTGGGTTTGGGTCTCACCCAGTGGGTTTGGGTCTAGCCGAGTGGGTTTGGGTCTAGCGGAGTGGGTTTGGGGTTAGCCGAGTGGGTTTGGGTCTAGCCGAGTGGGTTTGGGTCTAGCCGAGTGGGTTTGGGCCTACCCGAGTGGGTTTGGGTGTAGCCGAGTGGGCTTGGGTCAAGCCGAGTGGGTTTGGGTCTAGCCGAGTGGGTTTGAGTCTAGCGGAGTGGGTTTGGCTTTAGCCGAGTGGGTTTGGGTCTAGCCGAGTGGGCTTGGGTCAAGCCGAGTGGGTTTGGGTCTAGCCCAGTGGGTTTGAGTCTAGCGGAGTGGGTTTGGGTTTAGCCGAGTGGGTTTGGTTCTAGCCGAGTGGGCTTGGGTCAAGCCGAGTGGGTTTGGGTCTAGCGGAGTGGGTTTGGATCTAGCCGAGTGGGTTTGGGTCTAGCCGAGTGGGTTTGGGTCTAGCCGAGTGGGTTTGGGCCTAGCCGAGTGGGTTTGGGTCCAGCCGAGTGGGTTTGGGTCTAGCCAAGTGGGTTTGGATCTAGCCAAGTGGCCTTGGGTCTAGCCGAGTGGGTTTGGGTGTAGCCGAGTGGGTTTGGGTCTAGCAGAGTGGGTTTGGGTCTAGTGGAGTGTGTTTGGGTCTTGCCGAGTGGGTTTGGGTCTAGTCGAGTGGGTTTGGGTCTAGCCGAGTGGGTTTGGGTCTAGCGGAGTGGGTTTGCGTCTACCCGAGTGGGTTTGGGTCTAGCGGAGTAGGGTTGGGTCTAGCCGAGTGGGTTTGGGTCTAGCCGAGTGGGTTTGAGTCTAGCCGAGTGGGTTTGGGTCTAGCCGAGTGGGTTTGGGTGTAGCCGAGTGGGTTTGGGTCTAGCGGAGTGGGTTTGGGTCTAGCCGAGTGGGTTTGGGTCCAGCGGAGTGGGTTTGTGTCTAGCCGAGTGGGTTTGGGTCTAGCCGAGTAGGGTTGGGTCTAGCCGAGTGGAGTTGGGTCTAGCCGAGTGGGTTTGGGTCTAGCCGAGTGGGTTTGGGTCTAGCCGATTGGGTTTGGGTCTAGCCGAGTGGGTTTGCGTCTACCCGAGTGGGTTTGGGTCTAGCGGAGTAGGGTTGGGTCTAGCCGAGTGGGTTTGGGTCTAGCTGAGTGGGCTTGAGTGTATCCGAGTGGGTTTGGGTCTAGCCGAGTGGGTTTGGGTGTAGCCGAGCGGGTTTGGGTCTAGTGGAGTGGGTTTGGGTCTAGCCGAGTGGGTTTTGGTCCAGCGGAGTGGGTTTGTGTCTAGCCGAGTGGGTTTGGGTCTAGCCGAGTAGGGTTGGGTCTAGCCGAGTGGGGTTGGGTCTAGCCGAGTGGCTTTGGGTCTAGCCGAGTGGGTTTGGGTCTAGCCGATTGGGTTTGGGTCTAGCCGAGTGGGTTTGGGTCTAGCGGAGTGGGTTTGGGTCTAGCGGACTGGGTTTGGGTCTAGCCGAGTGGGTTTGAGTCTAGCCGAGTGGGTTTGGATCTAGCCGAGTGGGTTTGGGTGTAGCCGAGTGGGTTTGGGTCTAGCGGAGTGGGTTTGGGTCTAGCCGAGTGGGTTTGGGTCCAGCGGAGTGGGTTTGTGTCTAGCCGACTGGGTTTGGGTCTAGCCGAGTAGGGTTGGGTCTAGCCGAGTGGGGTTGGGTCTAGCCGAGTGGGTTTGGATCTAGCCGAGTGGGTTTGGGTCTAGCCGAGTGGGTTTGGGTTTAGCCGAGTGGGTTTGGGTCTAGCCGAGTGGGTTTGGGTCTAGCCGAGTGGGTTTGGGTCTAGCCGAGTGGGTTTGGGCCTAGCCGAGTGGGTTTGGGTCTAGTCGAGTGGGTTTGGGTCTAGCCCAGTGGGTTTGGGTCTAGCCGAGTGGGTTTGGGTCTAGCCGAGTGGGTTTGGGTCTAGCCGAGTGGGTTTGGGTCTCGCCGAGTGTGTTTGGGTCTAGCCGATTGTGTTTGGGTCTAGCCGAGTGGGTTTGGGTCTAGCGGAGTGGGTTTGGGTCTAGCGGAGTGGGTTTGGGTCCAAAAGAGTGGGATTGGGTCTAGCGGAGTGGGTTTGGATCTAGCCGAGTGGGTTTGGGTCTAGCCGAGTGGGTTTGGGTCTAGCCGAGTGGGTTTGGGCCTAGCCGAGTGGGTTTGGGTCCAGCCGAGTGGGTTTGGGTCCAGCCAAGTGGGTTTGGGTCTCGCCGAGTGGGGTTGCGTCTAGCCAAGTGGATTTGGCTCTAGCGGAGTGGGTTTGGGTCTAGCCGAGTGGGTTTGGGTTTAGCCGAGTGGGTTTGGGACTGGCCGAGTGGGTTTGGGTCTAGCGGAGTGGGTTTGGATCGAGACGAGTGGGTTTGGGTCTAGCCGAGTGGGTTTGGGTGTAGCCGAGTGGGTTTGGGTCTAGCCGAGAGGGTTTGGGTCTAGCGGAGTGGGTTTGGGTCTAAAAGAGTGGGTTTGGGTCTAGCCGAGTGGGTTTGTGTCTCGCCGAGTGGGTTTGGGTCTAGCGGAGTGGGTTTGGGTCTAGCGGAGTGGGTTTAGGTCCAGCCGAGTGGGTTTGGGTCTCGCCCAGTGGGTTTGTGTCTAGCCGAGTGGGTTTGGGTCTAGCGGAGTGGGTTTGGGGATAGCCGAGTGGGTTTGGGTCTAGCCGAGTGGGTTTGGGTCTAGCCTAGTGGGTTTGGGCCTAGCCGAGTGGGTTTGGGTGTAGCCGAGTGGGCTTGGGTCAAGCCGAGTGGGTTTGGGTCTAGCCGAGTGGGTTTGAGTCTAGCGGAGTGGGTTTGGCTTTAGCCGAGTGGGTTTGGGTCTAGCCGAGTGGGCTTGGGTCAAGCCGAGTGGGTTTGGGTCTAGCCGAGTGGGTTTGAGTCTAGCGGAGTGGGTTTGGGTTTAGCCGAGTGGGTTTGGGTCTAGCCGAGTGGGTTTGGGTCAAGCCGAGTGGGTTTGGGTCTAGCGGAGTGGGTTTGGATCTAGCCGAGTGGGTTTGGGTCTAGCCAAGTGGGTTTGGGTCTAGCCGAGTGGGTTTGGGCCTAGCCGAGTGGGTTTGGGTCCAGCCGAGTGGGTTTGGGTCTAGCCAAGTGGGTTTGGATCTAGCCAAGTGGCCTTGGGTCTAGCCGAGTGGGTTTGGGTGTAGCCGAGTGGGTTTGGGTCTAGCAGAGTGGGTTTGGGTCTAGCGGAGTGTGTTTGGGTCTTGCCGAGTGGGTTTGGGTCTAGTCGAGTGGGTTTGGGCCTAGCCGAGTGGGTTTGGGTCCAGCCGAGTGGGTTTGGGTCCAGCCAAGTGGGTTTGGGTCTCGCCGAGTGGGGTTGCGTCTAGCCAAGTGGATTTGGCTCTAGCGGAGTGGGTTTGGGTCTAGCCGAGTGGGTTTGGGTTTAGCCGAGTGTGTTTGGGACTGGCCGAGTGGGTTTGGGTCTAGCGGAGTGGGTTTGGATCGAGACGAGTGGGTTTGGGTCTAGCCGAGTGGGTTTGGGTGTAGCCGAGTGGGTTTGGGTCTAGCCGAGAGGGTTTGGGTCTAGCGGAGTGGGTTTGGGTCTAAAAGAGTGGGTTTGGGTCTAGCCGAGTGGGTTTGTGTCTCGCCGAGTGGGTTTGGGTCTAGCGGAGTGGGTTTGGGTCAAGCGGAGTGGGTTTAGGTCCAGCCGAGTGGGTTTGGGTCTCGCCCAGTGGGTTTGTGTCTAGCCGAGTGGGTTTGGGTCCAGCCGAGTGGGTTTGGGTCCAGCCAAGTGGGTTTGGGTCTCGCCGAGTGGGGTTGCGTCTAGCCAAGTGGATTTGGCTCTAGCGGAGTGGGTTTGGGTCTAGCCGAGTGGGTTTGGGTTTAGCCGAGTGTGTTTGGGACTGGCCGAGTGGGTTTGGGTCTAGCGGAGTGGGTTTGGATCAAGACGAGTGGGTTTGGGTCTAGCCGAGTGGGTTTGGGTGTAGCCGAGTGGGTTTGGGTCTAGCCGAGAGGGTTTGGGTCTAGCGGAGTGGGTTTGGGTCTAAAAGAGTGGGTTTGGGTCTAGCCGAGTGGGTTTGTGTCTCGCCGAGTGGGTTTGGGTCTAGCGGAGTGGGTTTGGGTCTAGCGGAGTGGGTTTAGGTCCAGCCGAGTGGGTTTGGGTCTCGCCCAGTGGGTTTGTGTCTAGCCGAGTGGGTTTGGGTCTAGCGGAGTGGGTTTGGGGTTAGCCGAGTGGGTTTGGGTCTAGCCGAGTGGGTTTGGGTCTAGCCTAGTGGGTTTGGGCCTAGCCGAGTGGGTTTGGGTGTAGCCGAGTGGGCTTGGGTCAAGCCGAGTGGGTTTGGGTCTAGCCGAGTGGGTTTGAGTCTAGCGGAGTGGGTTTGGCTTTAGCCGAGTGGGTTTGGGTCTAGCCGAGTGGGCTTGGGTCAAGCCGAGTGGGTTTGGGTCTAGCCGAGTGGGTTTGAGTCTAGCGGAGTGGGTTTGGGTTTAGCCGAGTGGGTTTGGGTCTAGCCGAGTGGGTTTGGGTCAAGCCGAGTGGGTTTGGGTCTAGCGGAGTGGGTTTGGATCTAGCCGAGTGGGTTTGGGTCTAGCCGAGTGGGTTTGGGTCTAGCCGAGTGGGTTTGGGCCTAGCCGAGTGGGTTTGGGTCCAGCCGAGTGGGTTTGGGTCTAGCCAAGTGGGTTTGGATCTAGCCAAGTGGCCTTGGGTCTAGCCGAGTGGGTTTGGGTGTAGCCGAGTGGGTTTGGGTCTAGCAGAGTGGGTTTGGGTCTAGCGGAGTGTGTTTGGGTCTTGCCGAGTGGGTTTGGGTCTAGTCGAGTGGGTTTGGGTCTAGCCGAGTGGGTTTGGGTCTAGCGGAGTGGGTTTGCGTCAACCCGAGTGGATTTGGGTCTAGCGGAGTAGGGTTGGGTCTAGCCGAGTGGGTTTGGGTCTAGCCGAGTGGGTTTGAGTCTAGCCGAGTGGGTTTGGGTCTAGCCGAGTGGGTTTGGGTGTAGCCGAGTGGGTTTGGGTCTAGCGGAGTGGGTTTGGGTCTAGGCGAGTGGGTTTGGGTCCAGCGGAGTGGGTTTGTCTCTAGCCGAGTGGGTTTGGGTCTAGCCGAGTAGGGTTGGGTCTAGCCGAGTGGGGTTGGGTCTAGCCGAGTGGCTTTGGGTCTAGCCGAGTATGTTTGGGTCCAGCCAAGTGGGTTTGGGTCTCGCCGAGTGGGGTTGGGTCTAGCCAAGTGGATTTGGCTCTAGCGGAGTGGGTTTGGGTCTAGCCGAGTGGGTTTGGGTTTAGCCGAGTGGGTTTGGGTCTGGCCGAGTGGGTTTGGGTCTAGCGGAGTGGGTTTGGATCGAGACGAGTGGGTTTGGGTCTAGCCGAGTGGGTTTGGGTGTAGCCGAGTGGGTTTGGGTCTAGCCGAGAGGGTTTGGGTCTTGCGGAGTGGGTTTGGGTCTAAAAGAGTGGGTTTGGGTCTAGCCGAGTGGGTTTGTGTCTCGCCGAGTGGGTTTGGGTCTAGCGGAGTGGGTTTGGGTCTAGCGGAGTGGGTTTAGGTCCAGTCGAGTGGGTTTGGGTCTCACCCAGTGGGTTTGGGTCTAGCCGAGTGGGTTTGGGTCTAGCGGAGTGGGTTTGGGGTTAGCCGAGTGGGTTTGGGTCTAGCCGAGTGGGTTTGGGTCTAGCCGAGTGGGTTTGGGCCTAGCCGAGTGGGTTTGGGTGTAGCCGAGTGGGCTTGGGTCAAGCCGAGTGGGTTTGGGTCTAGCCGAGTGGGTTTGAGTCTAGCGGAGTGGGTTTGGCTTTAGCCGAGTGGGTTTGGGTCTAGCCGAGTGGGCTTGGGTCAAGCCGAGTGGGTTTGGGTCTAGCCCAGTGGGTTTGAGTCTAGCGGAGTGGGTTTGGGTTTAGCCGAGTGGGTTTGGTTCTAGCCGAGTGGGTTTGGGTCAAGCCGAGTGGGTTTGGGTCTAGCGGAGTGGGTTTGGATCTAGCCGAGTGGGTTTGGGTCTAGCCGAGTGGGTTTGGGTCTAGCCGAGTGGGTTTGGGCCTAGCCGAGTGGGTTTGGGTCCAGCCGAGTGGGTTTGGGTCTAGCCAAGTGGGTTTGGATCTAGCCAAGTGGCCTTGGGTCTAGCCGAGTGGGTTTGGGTGTAGCCGAGTGGGTTTGGGTCTAGCAGAGTGGGTTTGGGTCTAGTGGAGTGTGTTTGGGTCTTGCCGAGTGGGTTTGGGTCTAGTCGAGTGGGTTTGGGTCTAGCCGAGTGGGTTTGGGTCTAGCGGAGTGGGTTTGCGTCTACCCGAGTGGGTTTGGGTCTAGCGGAGTAGGGTTGGGTCTAGCCGAGTGGGTTTGGGTCTAGCCGAGTGGGTTTGAGTCTAGCCGAGTGGGTTTGGGTCTAGCCGAGTGGGTTTGGGTGTAGCCGAGTGGGTTTGGGTCTAGCGGAGTGGGTTTGGGTCTAGCCGAGTGGGTTTGGGTCCAGCGGAGTGGGTTTGTGTCTAGCCGAGTGGGTTTGGGTCTAGCCGAGTAGGGTTGGGTCTAGCCGAGTGGAGTTGGGTCTAGCCGAGTGGGTTTGGGTCTAGCGGAGTGGGTTTGCGTCAACCCGAGTGGATTTGGGTCTAGCGGAGTAGGGTTGGGTCTAGCCAAGTGGATTTGGCTCTAGCGGAGTGGGTTTGGGTCTAGCCGAGTGGGTTTGGGTTTAGCCGAGTGGGTTTGGGTCTGGCCGAGTGGGTTTGGGTCTAGCGGAGTGGGTTTGGATCGAGACGAGTGGGTTTGGGTCTAGCCGAGTGGGTTTGGGTGTAGCCGAGTGGGTTTGGGTCTAGCCGAGAGGGTTTGGGTCTTGCGGAGTGGGTTTGGGTCTAAAAGAGTGGGTTTGGGTCTAGCCGAGTGGGTTTGTGTCTCGCCGAGTGGGTTTGGGTCTAGCGGAGTGGGTTTGGGTCTAGCGGAGTGGGTTTAGGTCCAGTCGAGTGGGTTTGGGTCTCACCCAGTGGGTTTGGGTCTAGCCGAGTGGGTTTGGGTCTAGCGGAGTGGGTTTGGGGTTAGCCGAGTGGGTTTGGGTCTAGCCGAGTGGGTTTGGGTCTAGCCGAGTGGGTTTGGGCCTAGCCGAGTGGGTTTGGGTGTAGCCGAGTGGGCTTGGGTCAAGCCGAGTGGGTTTGGGTCTAGCCGAGTGGGTTTGAGTCTAGCGGAGTGGGTTTGGCTTTAGCCGAGTGGGTTTGGGTCTAGCCGAGTGGGCTTGGGTCAAGCCGAGTGGGTTTGGGTCTAGCCCAGTGGGTTTGAGTCTAGCGGAGTGGGTTTGGGTTTAGCCGAGTGGGTTTGGTTCTAGCCGAGTGGGTTTGGGTCAAGCCGAGTGGGTTTGGGTCTAGCGGAGTGGGTTTGGATCTAGCCGAGTGGGTTTGGGTCTAGCCGAGTGGGTTTGGGTCTAGCCGAGTGGGTTTGGGCCTAGCCGAGTGGGTTTGGGTCCAGCCGAGTGGGTTTGGGTCTAGCCAAGTGGGTTTGGATCTAGCCAAGTGGCCTTGGGTCTAGCCGAGTGGGTTTGGGTGTAGCCGAGTGGGTTTGGGTCTAGCAGAGTGGGTTTGGGTCTAGTGGAGTGTGTTTGGGTCTTGCCGAGTGGGTTTGGGTCTAGTCGAGTGGGTTTGGGTCTAGCCGAGTGGGTTTGGGTCTAGCGGAGTGGGTTTGCGTCTACCCGAGTGGGTTTGGGTCTAGCGGAGTAGGGTTGGGTCTAGCCGAGTGGGTTTGGGTCTAGCCGAGTGGGTTTGAGTCTAGCCGAGTGGGTTTGGGTCTAGCCGAGTGGGTTTGGGTGTAGCCGAGTGGGTTTGGGTCTAGCGGAGTGGGTTTGGGTCTAGCCGAGTGGGTTTGGGTCCAGCGGAGTGGGTTTGTGTCTAGCCGAGTGGGTTTGGGTCTAGCCGAGTAGGGTTGGGTCTAGCCGAGTGGAGTTGGGTCTAGCCGAGTGGGTTTGGGTCTAGCCGAGTGGGTTTGGGTCTAGCCGATTGGGTTTGGGTCTAGCCGAGTGGGTTTGCGTCTACCCGAGTGGGTTTGGGTCTAGCGGAGTAGGGTTGGGTCTAGCCGAGTGGGTTTGGGTCTAGCCGAGTGGGCTTGAGTGTATCCGAGTGGGTTTGGGTCTAGCCGAGTGGGTTTGGGTGTAGCCGAGCGGGTTTGGGTCTAGTGGAGTGGGTTTGGGTCTAGCCGAGTGGGTTTTGGTCCAGCGGAGTGGGTTTGTGTCTAGCCGAGTGGGTTTGGGTCTAGCCGAGTAGGGTTGGGTCTAGCCGAGTGGGGTTGGGTCTAGCCGAGTTGCTTTGGGTCTAGCCGAGTGGGTTTGGGTCTAGCCGATTGGGTTTGGGTCTAGCCGAGTGGGTTTGGGTCTACCCGAGTGGGCTTGGGTCAAGCCGAGTGGGTTTGGGTCTAGCCGAGTGGGTTTGAGTCTAGCGGAGTGGGTTTGGCTTTAGCCGAGTGGGTTTGGGTCTAGCCGAGTGGGCTTGGGTCAAGCCGAGTGGGTTTGGGTCTAGCCCAGTGGGTTTGAGTCTAGCGGAGTGGGTTTGGGTTTAGCCGAGTGGGTTTGGTTCTAGCCGAGTGGGTTTGGGTCAAGCCGAGTGGGTTTGGGTCTAGCGGAGTGGGTTTGGATCTAGCCGAGTGGGTTTGGGTCTAGCCGAGTGGGTTTGGGTCTAGCCGAGTGGGTTTGGGCCTAGCCGAGTGGGTTTGGGTCCAGCCGAGTGGGTTTGGGTCTAGCCAAGTGGGTTTGGATCTAGCCAAGTGGCCTTGGGTCTAGCCGAGTGGGTTTGGGTGTAGCCGAGTGGGTTTGGGTCTAGCAGAGTGGGTTTGGGTCTAGTGGAGTGTGTTTGGGTCTTGCCGAGTGGGTTTGGGTCTAGTCGA
This sequence comes from Raja brachyura, assembly GCA_963514005.1. The sequence continues at coordinate 5,282,696 of OY740819.1, read as the reverse complement.
GTGGGTTTGGGTCTAGCCGAGTGGGTTTGGGTCTAGCGGAGTGGGTTTGCGTCTACCCGAGTGGGTTTGGGTCTAGCGGAGTAGGGTTGGGTCTAGCCGAGTGGGTTTGGGTCTAGCCGAGTGGGTTTGAGTCTAGCCGAGTGGGTTTGGGTCTAGCCGAGTGGGTTTGGGTGTAGCCGAGTGGGTTTGGGTCTAGCGGAGTGGGTTTGGGTCTAGCCGAGTGGGTTTGGGTCCAGCGGAGTGGGTTTGTGTCTAGCCGAGTGGGTTTGGGTCTAGCCGAGTAGGGTTGGGTCTAGCCGAGTGGAGTTGGGTCTAGCCGAGTGGGTTTGGGTCTAGCCGAGTGGGTTTGGGTCTAGCCGATTGGGTTTGGGTCTAGCCGAGTGGGTTTGCGTCTACCCGAGTGGGTTTGGGTCTAGCGGAGTAGGGTTGGGTCTAGCCGAGTGGGTTTGGGTCTAGCCGAGTGGGCTTGAGTGTATCCGAGTGGGTTTGGGTCTAGCCGAGTGGGTTTGGGTGTAGCCGAGCGGGTTTGGGTCTAGTGGAGTGGGTTTGGGTCTAGCCGAGTGGGTTTTGGTCCAGCGGAGTGGGTTTGTGTCTAGCCGAGTGGGTTTGGGTCTAGCCGAGTAGGGTTGGGTCTAGCCGAGTGGGGTTGGGTCTAGCCGAGTTGCTTTGGGTCTAGCCGAGTGGGTTTGGGTCTAGCCGATTGGGTTTGGGTCTAGCCGAGTGGGTTTGGGTCTAGCGGAGTGGGTTTGGGTCTAGCGGACTGGGTTTGGGTCTAGCCGAGTGGGTTTGAGTCTAGCCGAGTGGGTTTGGATCTAGCCGAGTGGGTTTGGGTGTAGCCGAGTGGGTTTGGGTCTAGCGGAGTGGGTTTGGGTCTAGCCGAGTGGGTTTGGGTCCAGCGGAGTGGGTTTGTGTCTAGCCGAGTGGGTTTGGGTCTAGCCGAGTAGGGTTGGGTCTAGCCGAGTGGGGTTGGGTCTAGCCGAGTGGGTTTGGATCTAGCCGAGTGGGTTTGGGTCTAGCCGAGTGGGTTTGGGTTTAGCCGAGTGGGTTTGGGTCTAGCCGAGTGGGTTTGGGTCTAGCCGAGTGGGTTTGGGTCTAGCCGAGTGGGTTTGGGCCTAGCCGAGTGGGTTTGGGTCTAGTCGAGTGGGTTTGGGTCTAGCCCAGTGGGTTTGGGTCTAGCCGAGTGGGTTTGGGTCTAGCCGAGTGGGTTTGGGTCTAGCCGAGTGGGTTTGGGTCTCGCCGAGTGTGTTTGGGTCTAGCCGATTGTGTTTGGGTCTAGCCGAGTGGGTTTGGGTCTAGCGGAGTGGGTTTGGGTCTAGCGGAGTGGGTTTGGGTCCAAAAGAGTGGGATTGGGTCTGGCGGAGTGGGTTTGGATCTAGCCGAGTGGGTTTGGGTCTAGCCGAGTGGGTTTGGGTCTAGCCGAGTGGGTTTGGGCCTAGCCGAGTGGGTTTGGGTCCAGCCGAGTGGGTTTGGGTCCAGCCAAGTGGGTTTGGGTCTCGCCGAGTGGGGTTGCGTCTAGCCAAGTGGATTTGGCTCTAGCGGAGTGGGTTTGGGTCTAGCCGAGTGGGTTTGGGTTTAGCCGAGTGGGTTTGGGACTGGCCGAGTGGGTTTGGGTCTAGCGGAGTGGGTTTGGATCGAGACGAGTGGGTTTGGGTCTAGCCGAGTGGGTTTGGGTGTAGCCGAGTGGGTTTGGGTCTAGCCGAGAGGGTTTGGGTCTAGCGGAGTGGGTTTGGGTCTAAAAGAGTGGGTTTGGGTCTAGCCGAGTGGGTTTGTGTCTCGCCGAGTGGGTTTGGGTCTAGCGGAGTGGGTTTGGGTCTAGCGGAGTGGGTTTACGTCCAGCCGAGTGGGTTTGGGTCTCGCCCAGTGGGTTTGTGTCTAGCCGAGTGGGTTTGGGTCTAGCGGAGTGGGTTTGGGGTTAGCCGAGTGGGTTTGGGTCTAGCCGAGTGGGTTTGGGTCTAGCCTAGTGGGTTTGGGCCTAGCCGAGTGGGTTTGGGTGTAGCCGAGTGGGCTTGGGTCAAGCCGAGTGGGTTTGGGTCTAGCCGAGTGGGTTTGAGTCTAGCGGAGTGGGTTTGGCTTTAGCCGAGTGGGTTTGGGTCTAGCCGAGTGGGCTTGGGTCAAGCCGAGTGGGTTTGGGTCTAGCCGAGTGGGTTTGAGTCTAGCGGAGTGGGTTTGGGTTTAGCCGAGTGGGTTTGGGTCTAGCCGAGTGGGTTTGGGTCAAGCCGAGTGGGTTTGGGTCTAGCGGAGTGGGTTTGGATCTAGCCGAGTGGGTTTGGGTCTCGCCGAGTGGGGTTGCGTCTAGCCAAGTGGATTTGGCTCTAGCGGAGTGGGTTTGGGTCTAGCCGAGTGGGTTTGGGTTTAGCCGAGTGGGTTTGGGACTGGCCGAGTGGGTTTGGGTCTAGCGGAGTGGGTTTGGATCGAGACGAGTGGGTTTGGGTCTAGCCGAGTGGGTTTGGGTGTAGCCGAGTGGGTTTGGGTCTAGCCGAGAGGGTTTGGGTCTAGCGGAGTGGGTTTGGGTCTAAAAGAGTGGGTTTGGGTCTAGCCGAGTGGGTTTGTGTCTCGCCGAGTGGGTTTGGGTCTAGCGGAGTGGGTTTGGGTCTAGCGGAGTGGGTTTACGTCCAGCCGAGTGGGTTTGGGTCTCGCCCAGTGGGTTTGTGTCTAGCCGAGTGGGTTTGGGTCTAGCGGAGTGGGTTTGGGGTTAGCCGAGTGGGTTTGGGTCTAGCCGAGTGGGTTTGGGTCTAGCCTAGTGGGTTTGGGCCTAGCCGAGTGGGTTTGGGTGTAGCCGAGTGGGCTTGGGTCAAGCCGAGTGGGTTTGGGTCTAGCCGAGTGGGTTTGAGTCTAGCGGAGTGGGTTTGGCTTTAGCCGAGTGGGTTTGGGTCTAGCCGAGTGGGCTTGGGTCAAGCCGAGTGGGTTTGGGTCTAGCCGAGTGGGTTTGAGTCTAGCGGAGTGGGTTTGGGTTTAGCCGAGTGGGTTTGGGTCTAGCCGAGTGGGTTTGGGTCAAGCCGAGTGGGTTTGGGTCTAGCGGAGTGGGTTTGGATCTAGCCGAGTGGGTTTGGGTCTAGCCAAGTGGGTTTGGGTCTAGCCGAGTGGGTTTGGGCCTAGCCGAGTGGGTTTGGGTCCAGCCGAGTGGGTTTGGGTCTAGCCAAGTGGGTTTGGATCTAGCCAAGTGGCCTTGGGTCTAGCCGAGTGGGTTTGGGTGTAGCCGAGTGGGTTTGGGTCTAGCAGAGTGGGTTTGGGTCTAGCGGAGTGTGTTTGGGTCTTGCCGAGTGGGTTTGGGTCTAGTCGAGTGGGTTTGGGTCTAGCCGAGTGGGTTTGGGTCTAGCGGAGTGGGTTTGCGTCTACCCGAGTGGATTTGGGTCTAGCGGAGTAGTGTTGGGTCTAGCCGAGTGGGTTTGGGTCTAGCCGAGTGGGTTTGAGTCTAGCCGAGTGGGTTTGGGTCTAGCCGAGTGGGTTTGGGTGTAGCCGAGTGGGTTTGGGTCTAGCGGAGTGGGTTTGGGTCTAGGCGAGTGGGTTTGGGTCCAGCGGAGTGGGTTTGTCTCTAGCCGAGTGGGTTTGGGTCTAGCCGAGTAGGGTTGGGTCTAGCCGAGTGGGGTTGGGTCTAGCCGAGTGGCTTTGGGTCTAGCCGAGTATGTTTGGGTCCAGCCAAGTGGGTTTGGGTCTCGCCGAGTGGGGTTGGGTCTAGCCAAGTGGATTTGGCTCTAGCGGAGTGGGTTTGGGTCTAGCCGAGTGGGTTTGGGTTTAGCCGAGTGGGTTTGGGTCTGGCCGAGTGGGTTTGGGTCTAGCGGAGTGGGTTTGGATCGAGACGAGTGGGTTTGGGTCTAGCCGAGTGGGTTTGGGTGTAGCCGAGTGGGTTTGGGTCTAGCCGAGAGGGTTTGGGTCTTGCGGAGTGGGTTTGGGTCTAAAAGAGTGGGTTTGGGTCTAGCCGAGTGGGTTTGTGTCTCGCCGAGTGGGTTTGGGTCTAGCGGAGTGGGTTTGGGTCTAGCGGAGTGGGTTTAGGTCCAGTCGAGTGGGTTTGGGTCTCACCCAGTGGGTTTGGGTCTAGCCGAGTGGGTTTGGGTCTAGCGGAGTGGGTTTGGGGTTAGCCGAGTGGGTTTGGGTCTAGCCGAGTGGGTTTGGGTCTAGCCGAGTGGGTTTGGGCCTAGCCGAGTGGGTTTGGGTGTAGCCGAGTGGGCTTGGGTCAAGCCGAGTGGGTTTGGGTCTAGCCGAGTGGGTTTGAGTCTAGCGGAGTGGGTTTGGCTTTAGCCGAGTGCGTTTGGGTCTAGCCGAGTGGGCTTGGGTCAAGCCGAGTGGGTTTGGGTCTAGCCCAGTGGGTTTGAGTCTAGCGGAGTGGGTTTGGGTTTAGCCGAGTGGGTTTGGTTCTAGCCGAGTGGGTTTGGGTCAAGCCGAGTGGGTTTGGGTCTAGCGGAGTGGGTTTGGATCTAGCCGAGTGGGTTTGGGTCTAGCCGAGTGGGTTTGGGTCTAGCCGAGTGGGTTTGGGTCCAGCCGAGTGGGTTTGGGTCTAGCCAAGTGGGTTTGGATCTAGCCAAGTGGCCTTGGGTCTAGCCGAGTGGGTTTGGGTGTAGCCGAGTGGGTTTGGGTCTAGCAGAGTGGGTTTGGGTCTAGTGGAGTGTGTTTGGGTCTTGCCGAGTGGGTTTGGGTCTAGTCGAGTGGGTTTGGGTCTAGCCGAGTGGGTTTGGGTCTAGCAGAGTGGGTTTGCGTCTACCCGAGTGGGTTTGGGTCTAGCGGAGTAGGGTTGGGTCTAGCCGAGTGGGTTTGGGTCTAGCCGAGTGGGTTTGAGTCTAGCCGAGTGGGTTTGGGTCTAGCCGAGTGGGTTTGGGTGTAGCCGAGTGGGTTTGGGTCTAGCGGAGTGGGTTTGGGTCTAGCCGAGTCGGTTTGGGTCCAGCGGAGTGGGTTTGTGTCTAGCCGAGTGGGTTTGGGTCTAGCCGAGTAGGGTTGGGTCTAGCCGAGTGGAGTTGGGTCTAGCCGAGTGGGTTTGGGTCTAGCCGAGTAGGGTTGGGTCTAGCCGAGTGGAGTTGGGTCTAGCCGAGTGGGTTTGGGTCTAGCCGAGTGGGTTTGGGTCTAGCCGAGTGGGTTTGGGCCTAGGCGAGTGGGGTTGGGTCTAGCCGAGTGGGCTTGGGTCAAGCCGAGTGGGTTTGGGTCTAGCTGAGTGGGTTTGGGTCTAGCGGAGTGGGTTTGGGTCTAGCGGATTGGGTTTGGGTCTAGTCGAGTGGGTTTGGGTCTAGCCGAGTGGGTTTGGGTCTAGCCGAGTGGGTTTGGGTCTAGCGGAGTGGGTTTGGGTCTAGCCGAGTGGGTTTGGGTCTCGCCGAGTGTGTTTGGGTCTAGCCGATTGTGTTTGGGTCTAGCCGAGTGGGTTTGGGTCTAGCGGAGTGGGTTTGGGTCTAGCGGAGTGGGTTTGGGTCCAAAAGAGTGGGATTGGGTCTAGCGGAGTGGGTTTGGATCTAGCCGAGTGGGTTTGGGTCTAGCCGAGTGGGTTTGGGTCTAGCCGAGTGGGTTTGGGCCTAGCCGAGTGGGTTTGGGTCTAGCCGAGTGGGTTTGGGTCCAGCCAAGTGGGTTTGGGTCTCGCCGAGTGGGGTTGGGTCTAGCCAAGTGGATTTGGCTCTAGCGGAGTGGGTTTGGGTCTAGCCGAGTGGGTTTGGGTTTAGCCGAGTGGGTTTGGGACTGGCCGAGTGGGTTTGGGTCTAGCGGAGTGGGTTTGGATCGAGAAGAGTGGGTTTGGGTCTAGCCGAGTGGGTTTGGGTGTAGCCGAGTGGGTTTGGGTCTAGCCGAGAGGGTTTAGAACATAGAACATAGAAAATAGGTGCAGGAGTAGGCCATTCGGCCCTTCGAGCCTGCACCGCCATTCAATGTGATCATGGCTGATCATCCAACTCAGTATCTCGTACCTGCCTTCTCTCCATACCCCCTGATCCCTTTAGCCACAAGTGCCACATCTAACGCCCTCTTAAATATAGCCAATGAACTGGCCTCAACTACCTTCTGTGGCAGAGAATTCCAGAGACTCACCACTCTCTGTGTAAAGAATGTTTTCCTCATTTCGGTCCTAAAGGAATTCCCCCTTATCCTTAGACTGTGACCCCTTGTTCTGGACTCCCCCAACATCGGGAACAATCTTCCAGCATCTAGCTTGTCCAACCCCTTAAGAATTTTGTAGGTTTCTATAAGATCCCCCCTCAATCTTCTAAATTCCATCGAGTACAAACCGAGTTTGGGTCTAGCGGAGTGGGTTTGGGTCTAAAAGAGTGGGTTTGGGTCTAGCCGAGTGGGTTTGTGTCTCGCCGAGTGGGTTTGGGTCTAGCGGAGTGGGTTTGGGTCTAGCGGAGTGGGTTTAGGTCCAGCCGAGTGGGTTTGGGTCTCGCCCAGTGGGTTTGTGTCTAGCCGAGTGGGTTTGGGTCTAGCGGAGTGGGTTTGGGGTTAGCCGAGTGGGTTTGGGTCTAGCCGAGTGGGTTTGGGTCTAGCCTAGTGGGTTTGGGCCTAGCCGAGTGGGTTTGGGTGTAGCCGAGTGGGCTTGGGTCAAGCCGAGTGGGTTTGGGTCTAGCCGAGTGGGTTTGAGTCTAGCGGAGTGGGTTTGGCTTTAGCCGAGTGGGTTTGGGTCTAGCCGAGTGGGCTTGGGTCAAGCCGAGTGGGTTTGGGTCTAGCCGAGTGGGTTTGAGTCTAGCGGAGTGGGTTTGGGTTTAGCCAAGTGGGTTTGGGTCTAGCCGAGTGGGTTTGGGTCAAGCCGAGTGGGTTTGGGTCTAGCGGAGTGGGTTTGGATCTAGCCGAGTGGGTTTGGGTCTAGCCGAGTGGGTTTGGGTCTAGCCGAGTGGGTTTGGGCCTAGCCGAGTGGGTTTGGGTCCAGCCGAGTGGGTTTGGGTCTAGCCAAGTGGGTTTGGATCTAGCCAAGTGGCCTTGGGTCTAGCCGAGTGGGTTTGGGTGTAGCCGAGTGGGTTTGGGTCTAGCAGAGTGGGTTTGGGTCTAGCGGAGTGTGTTTGGGTCTTGCCGAGTGGGTTTGGGTCTAGTCGAGTGGGTTTGGGTCTAGCCGAGTGGGTTTGGGTCTAGCGGAGTGGGTTTGCGTCTACCCGAGTGGATTTGGGTCTAGCGGAGTAGGGTTGGGTCTAGCCGAGTGGGTTTGGGTCTAGCCGAGTGGGTTTGAGTCTAGCCGAGTGGGTTTGGGTCTAGCCGAGTGGGTTTGGGTGTAGCCGAGTGGGTTTGGGTCTAGCGGAGTGGGTTTGGGTCTAGCCGAGTGGGTTTGGGTCCAGCGGAGTGGGTTTGTCTCTAGCCGAGTGGGTTTGGGTCTAGCCGAGTAGGGTTGGGTCTAGCCGAGTGGGGTTGGGTCTAGCCGAGTGGCTTTGGGTCTAGCCGAGTATGTTTGGGTCCAGCCAAGTGGGTTTGGGTCTCGCCGAGTGGGGTTGGGTCTAGCCAAGTGGATTTGGCTCTAGCGGAGTGGGTTTGGGTCTAGCCGAGTGGGTTTGGGTTTAGCCGAGTGGGTTTGGGTCTGGCCGAGTGGGTTTGGGTCTAGCGGAGTGGGTTTGGATCGAGACGAGTGGGTTTGGGTCTAGCCGAGTGGGTTTGGGTGTAGCCGAGTGGGTTTGGGTCTAGCCGAGAGGGTTTGGGTCTTGCGGAGTGGGTTTGGGTCTAAAAGAGTGGGTTTGGGTCTAGCCGAGTGGGTTTGTGTCTCGCCGAGTGGGTTTGGGTCTAGCGGAGTGGGTTTGGGTCTAGCGGAGTGGGTTTAGGTCCAGTCGAGTGGGTTTGGGTCTCACCCAGTGGGTTTGGGTCTAGCCGAGTGGGTTTGGGTCTAGCGGAGTGGGTTTGGGGTTAGCCGAGTGGGTTTGGGTCTAGCCGAGTGGGTTTGGGTCTAGCCGAGTGGGTTTGGGCCTAGCCGAGTGGGTTTGGGTGTAGCCGAGTGGGCTTGGGTCAAGCCGAGTGGGTTTGGGTCTAGCCGAGTGGGTTTGAGTCTAGCGGAGTGGGTTTGGCTTTAGCCGAGTGGGTTTGGGTCTAGCCGAGTGGGCTTGGGTCAAGCCGAGTGGGTTTGGGTCTAGCCCAGTGGGTTTGAGTCTAGCGGAGTGGGTTTGGGTTTAGCCGAGTGGGTTTGGGTCTAGCCGAGTGGGTTTGGGTCAAGCCGAGTGGGTTTGGGTCTAGCGGAGTGGGTTTGGATCTAGCCGAGTGGGTTTGGGTCTAGCCGAGTGGGTTTGGGTCTAGCCGAGTGGGTTTGGGCCTAGCCGAGTGGGTTTGGGTCCAGCCGAGTGGGTTTGGGTCTAGCCAAGTGGGTTTGGATCTAGCCAAGTGGCCTTGGGTCTAGCCGAGTGGGTTTGGGTGTAGCCGAGTGGGTTTGGGTCTAGCAGAGTGGGTTTGGGTCTAGTGGAGTGTGTTTGGGTCTTGCCGAGTGGGTTTGGGTCTAGTCGAGTGGGTTTGGGTCTAGCCGAGTGGGTTTGGGTCTAGCGGAGTGGGTTTGGGTCTAGCCGAGTGGGTTTGGGTCCAGCGGAGTGGGTTTGTGTCTAGCCGAGTGGGTTTGGGTCTAGCCGAGTAGGGTTGGGTCTAGCCGAGTGGAGTTGGGTCTAGCCGAGTGGGTTTGGGTCTAGCCGAGTGGGTTTGGGTCTAGCCGATTGGGTTTGGGTCTAGCCGAGTGGGTTTGCGTCTACCCGAGTGGGTTTGGGTCTAGCGGAGTAGGGTTGGGTCTAGCCGAGTGGGTTTGGGTCTAGCCGAGTGGGCTTGAGTGTAGCCGAGTGGGTTTGGGTCTAGCCGAGTGGGTTTGGGTGTAGCCGAGCGGGTTTGGGTCTAGTGGAGTGGGTTTGGGTCTAGCCGAGTGGGTTTTGGTCCAGCCGAGTGGGTTTTGGTCCAGCGGAGTGGGTTTGTGTCTAGCCGAGTGGGTTTGGGTCTAGCCGAGTAGGGTTGGGTCTAGCCGAGTGGGGTTGGGTCTAGCCGAGTGGCTTTGGGTCTAGCCGAGTGGGTTTGGGTCTAGCCGATTGGGTTTGGGTCTAGCCGAGTGGGTTTGGGTCTAGCGGAGTGGGTTTGGGTCTAGCGGAGTGGGTTTGGGTCTAGCGGACTGGGTTTGGGTCTAGCCGAGTGGGTTTGGGTCTAGCCGAGTGGGTTTGGATCTAGCCGAGTGGGTTTGGGTCTAGCCGAGTGGGTTTGGGTCTAGCCGAGTGGGTTTGGGCCTAGCCGAGTGGGTTTGGGTGTAGCCGAGTGGGTTTGGGTCTAGCCGAGAGGGTTTGGGTCTAGCCGAGTGAGTTTGGGTCTAGCCGAGTGGGTTTGTGTCTAGCAGAGTGGGTTAGGGTCTAGCCGAGTGGGTTTGGGTCTGGCCGAGTGGGTTTGTGTCTAGCGGAGTGGGTTTGGGTCTAGCGGAGTGGGTTTGGGTCTAGCGGAGTGGGTTTGGGTCTACGCGAGTGGGTTTGGGTCTAGCCCAGTGGGTTTGGGTCTAGCCGAGTGGGTTTGGGTCTAGCGGAGTGGGTTTGGGGTTAGCCGAGTGGGTTTGGGTCTAGCCGAGTGGGTTTGGGTCTAGCCGAGTGGGTTTGGGTGTAGCCGAGTGGGCTTGGGTCAAGCCGAGTGGGTTTGGGTCTAGCCGAGTGGGTTTGAGTCTAGCGGAGTGGGTTTGGCTTTAGCCGAGTGGGTTTGGGTCTAGCCGAGTGGGTTTGGGTCTAGCCGAGTGGGTTTGGGCCTAGCCGAGTGGGTTTGGGTCCAGCCGAGTGGGTTTGGGTCTAGCCAAGTGGGTTTGGATCTAGCCGAGTGGCCTTGGGTCTAGCCGAGTGGGTTTGGGTGTAGCCGAGTGGGTTTGGGTCTAGCAGAGTGGGTTTGGGTCTAGCGGAGTGTGTTTGGGTCTTGCCGAGTGGGTTTGGGTCTAGTCGAGTGGGTTTGGGTCTAGCCGAGTGGGTTTGGGTCTAGCGGAGTGGGTTTGCGTCTACCCAAGTGGGTTTGGGTCTAGCGGAGTAGGGTTGGGTCTAGCCGAGTGGGTTTGGGTCTAGCCGAGTGGGTTTGAGTCTAGCCGAGTGGGTTTGGGTCTAGCCGAGTGGGTTTGGGTGTAGCCGAGTGGGTTTGGGTCTAGCGGAGTGGGTTTGGGTCTAGCCGAGTGGGTTTGGGTCCAGCGGAGTGGGTTTGTGTCTAGCCGAGTGGGTTTGGGTCTAGCCGAGTAGGGTTGGGTCTAGCCGAGTGGAGTTGGGTCTAGCCGAGTGGGTTTGGGTCTAGCCGAGTGGGTTTGGGTCTAGCCGATTGGGTTTGGGTCTAGCCGAGTGGGTTTGCGTCTACCCGAGTGGGTTTGGGTCTAGCGGAGTAGGGTTGGGTCTAGCCGAGTGGGTTTTGGTCTAGCCGAGTGGGTTTGAGTCTAGCCGAGTGGGTTTGGGTCTAGCCGAGTGGGTTTGGGTGTAGCCGAGTGGGTTTGGGTCTAGTGGAGTGGGTTTGGGTCTAGCCGAGTGGGTTTGGGTCCAGCGGAGTGGGTTTGTGTCTAGCCGAGTGGGTTTGGGTCTAGCCGAGTAGGGTTGGGTCTAGCCGAGTGGGGTTGGGTCTAGCCGAGTGGCTTTGCGTCTAGCCGAGTGGGTTTGGGTCTAGCCGATTGGGTTTGGGTCTAGCCGAGTGGGTTTGGGTCTAGCGGAGTGGGTTTGGGTCTAGCGGACTGGGTTTGGGTCTAGCCGAGTGGGTTTGGGTCTAGCCGAGTGGGTTTGGATCTAGCCGAGTGGGTTTGGGTCTAGCCGAGTGGGTTTGGGTCTAGCCGAGTGGGTTTGGGCCTAGCCGAGTGGGTTTGGGTGTAGCCGAGTGGGTTTGGGTCTAGCCGAGAGGGTTTGGGTCTAGCCGAGTGAGTTTGGGTCTAGCCGAGTGGGTTTGTGTCTAGCAGAGTGGGTTAGGGTCTAGCCGAGTGGGTTTGGGTCTAGCCGAGTGGGTTTGTGTCTAGCGGAGTGGGTTTGGGTCTAGCGGAGTGGGTTTGGGTCTAGCGGAGTGGGGTTGGGTCTAGTCGAGTGGGTTTGGGTCTAGCCCAGTGGGTTTGGGTCTAGCGGAGTGGGTTTGGGTCTAGCGGAGTGGGTTTGGGGTTAGCCGAGTGGGTTTGGGTCTAGCCGAGTGGGTTTGGGTCTAGCCGAGTGGGTTTGGGCCTAGCCGAGTGGGTTTGGGTCTAGCCGAGTGGGCTTGGGTCAAGCCGAGTGGGTTTGGGTCTAGCTGAGTGGGTTTGGGTCTAGCGGAGTGGGTTTGGGTCTAGCGGAGTGGGTTTGGGTCTAGCCGAGTGGGTTTGTGTCTAGCGGAGTGGGTTTGGGTCTAGCGGAGTGGGTTTGGGTCTAGCGGAGTGGGTTTGGGTCTAGTCGAGTGGGTTTGGGTCTAGCCCAGTGGGTTTGGGTCTAGCCGAGTGGGTTTGGGTCTAGCGGAGTGGGTTTGGGGTTAGCCGAGTGGGTTTGGGTCTAGCCGAGTGGGTTTGGGTCTAGCCGAGTGGGTTTGGGCCAACCGAGTGGGTTTGGGTCTAGCCGAGTGGGCTTGGGTCAAGCCGAGTGGGTTTGGGTCTAGCTGAGTGGGTTTGGGTCTAGCGGAGTGGGTTTGGGTCTAGCGGAGTGGGTTTGGGTCTAGCCGAGTGGGTTTGGGTCTCGCCGAGTGTGTTTGGGTCTAGCCGATTGGGTTTGGGTCTAGCCGAGTGGGTTTGGGTCTAGCGGAGTGGGTTTGGGTCTAGCGGAGTGGGTTTGGGTCTAAAAGAGTGGGATTGGGTCCAGCCGAGTGGGTTTGGGTCTAGCCGAGTGGGTTTGGGTCTAGCGGAGTGGGTTTGGATCTAGCCGAGTGGGTTTGGGTCTAGCCGAGTGGGTTTGGGTCTAGCCGAGTGGGTTTGGGCCTAGCCGAGTGGGATTGGGTCTAGCCGAGTGGGTTTGGGTCCAGCCAAGTGGGTTTGGGTCTCGCCGAGTGGGGTTGGGTCTAGCCAAGTGGATTTGGCTCTAGCCGAGTGGGTTTGGGCCTAGCCGAGTGGGTTTGGGTTTAGCCGAGTGGGTTTGGGTCTGGCCGAGTGGGTTTGGGTCTAGCGGAGTGGGTTTGGATCGGGACGAGTGGGTTTGGGTCTAGCCGAGTGGGTTTGGGTGTAGCCGAGTGGGTTTGGGTCTAGCCGAGAGGGTTTGGGTCTAGCCGAGTGATTTTGGGTCTAGCCGAGTGGGTTTGTGTCTAGCAGAGTGGGTTAGGGTCTAGCTGAGTGGGTTTGGGTCTAGCCGAGTGGGTTTGAGTCTAGCGGGATGGGTTTCGGTTTAGCCGAGTGGGTTTGGGTCTAGCCGAGTGGGTTTGGGTCAAGCCGAGTGGGTTTGGGTCTAGCGGAGTGGGTTGGATCTAGCCGAGTGGGTTTGGGTCTAGCCGAGTGGGTTTGGGTCTCGCCGAGTGGGTTTGGGCCTAGCCGAGTGGGTTTGGGTCCAGCCGAGTGGGTTTGGGTCTAGCCAAGTGGGTTTGGATCTAGCTGAGTGGGTTTGGGTGTAGCCGAGTGGGTTTGGGTCTAGCCGAGTAGGTTTGGGTCTAGCCGAGTGGGTTTGGGCCTAGCCGAGTGGGTTTGGGTCTAGCCGAGTGGGTTTGGGTCCAGCCAAGTGGGTTTGGGTCTCGCCGAGTGGGGTTGGGTCTAGCCAAGTGGATTTGGCTCTAGCGGAGTGGGTTTGGGTCTAGCCGAGTGGGTTTGGGTTTAGCCGAGTGGGTTTGGGTCTGGCCGAGTGGGTTTGGGTCTAGCGGAGTGGGTTTGGATCGGGACGAGTGGGTTTGTGTCTAGCAGAGTGGGTTAGGGTCTAGCCGAGTGGGTTTGGGTCTAGCCGAGTGGGTTTGTGTCTAGCGGAGTGGGTTTGGGTCTAGCGGAGTGGGTTTGGGTCTAGCGGAGTGGGTTTGGGTCTAGTCGAGTGGGTTTGGGTCTAGCCCAGTGGGTTTGGGTCTAGCCGAGTGGGTTTGGGTCTAGCGGAGTGGGTTTGGGGTTAGCCGAGTGGGTTTGGGTCTAGCCGAGTGGGTTTGGGTCTAGCCGAGTGGGTTTGGGTGTAGCCGAGTGGGCTTGGGTCAAGCCGAGTGGGTTTGGGTCTAGCCGAGTGGGTTTGAGTCTAGCGGAGTGGGTTTGGCTTTAGCCGAGTGGGTTTGTGTCTAGCCGAGTGGGCTTGGGTCAAGCCGAGTGGGTTTGGGTCTAGCCGAGTGGGTTTGAGTCTAGCGGAGTGGGTTTGGGTTTAGACGAGTGGGTTTGGGTCTAGCCGAGTGGGTTTGGGTCAAGCCGAGTGGGTTTGGGTCTAGCGGAGTGGGTTTGGATCTAGCCGAGTGGGTTTGGGTCTAGCCGAGTGGGTTTGGGTCTAGCCGAGTGGGTTTGGGCCTAGCCGAGTGGGTTTGGGTCCAGCCGAGTGGGTTTGGGTCTAGCCAAGTGGGTTTGGATCTAGCCAAGTGGCCTTGGGTCTAGCCGAGTGGGTTTGGGTGTATCCGAGTGGGTTTGGGTCTAGCAGAGTGGGTTTGGGTCTAGCGGAGTGTGTTTGGGTCTTGCCGAGTGGGTTTGGGTCTAGTCGAGTGGGTTTGGGTCTAGCCGAGTGGGTTTGGGTCTAGCCGAGTGGGTTTGGGTGTAGCCGAGTGGGTTTGGGTCTAGCGGAGTGGGTTTGGGTCTAGCCGAGTGGGTTTGGGTCCAGCGGAGTGGGTTTGTGTCTAGCCAAGTGGGTTTGGGTCTAGCCGAGTAGGGTTGGGTCTAGCCGAGTGGAGTTGGGTCTAGCCGAGTGGGTTTGGGTCTAGCCGAGTGGGTTTGGGTCTAGCCGATTGGGTTTGGGTCTAGCCGAGTGGGTTTGCGTCTACCCGAGTGGGTTTGGGTCTAGCGGAGTAGGGTTGGGTCTAGCCGAGTGGGTTTTGGTCTAGCCGAGTGTGTTTGAGTCTAGCCGAGTGGGTTTGGGTCTAGCCGAGTGGGTTTGGGTGTAGCCGAGCGGGTTTGGGTCTAGTGGAGTGGGTTTGGGTCTAGCCGAGTGGGTTTGGGTCCAGCTGAGTGGGTTTGTGTCTAGCCGAGTGGGTTTGGGTCTAGCCGAGTGGGTTTGGGTCTAGCCGATTGGGTTTGGGTCTAGCCGAGTGGGTTTGGGTCTAGCGGAGTGGGTTTGGGTCTAGCGGACTGGGTTTGGGTCTAGCCGACTGGGTTTGGGTCAGCCGAGCGGGTTTGGATCTAGCCGAGTGGGTTTGGGTCTAGCCGAGTGGGTTTGGGTCTAGCCGAGTGGGTTTGGGCCTAGCCGAGTGGGTTTGGGTGTAGCCGAGAGGGTTTGGGTCTAGCCGAGTGAGTTTGGGTCTAGCCGAGTGGGTTTGTGTCTAGCAGAGTGGGTTAGGGTCTAGCCGAGTGGGTTTGGGTCTAGCCGAGTGGGTTTGTGTCTAGCGGAGTGGGTTTTGGTCTAGCGGAGTGGGTTTGGGTCTAGCGGAGTGGGTTTGGGTCTAGTCGAGTGGGTTTGGGTCTAGCCCAGTGGGTTTGGGTCTAGCCGAGTGGGTTTGGGTCTAGCGGAGTGGGTTTGGGGTTAGCCGAGTGGGTTTGGGTCTAGCCGAGTGGGTTTGGGTCTAGCCGAGTGGGTTTGGGCCTAGCCGAGTGGGTTTGGGTCTAGCCGAGTGGGCTTGGGTCAAGCCGAGTGGGTTTGGGTCTAGCTGAGTGGGTTTGGGTCTAGCGGAGTGGGTTTGGGTCTAGCGGAGTGGGTTTGGGTCTAGTCGAGTGGGTTTGGGTCTAGCCGAGTGGGTTTGGGTCTAGCGGAGTGGGTTTGGGTCTAGCGGAGTGGGTTTGGGTCTAGCCGAGTGGGTTTGGGTCTCGGCGAGTGTGTTTGGGTCTAGCCGATTGGGTTTGGGTCTAGCCGAGTGGGTTTGGGTCTAGCGGAGTGGGTTTGGATTTAGCCGAGTGGGTTTGGGTCTAGCGGAGTGGGTTTGGGTCTAGCCGAGTGGGCTGGGGTCAAGCCGAGTGGGGTTGGGTCTAGCCGAGTGGGTTTGAGTCTAGCGGGATGGGTTTCGGTTTAGCCGAGTGGGTTTGGGTCTAGCCGAGTGGGTTTGGGTCAAGCCCAGTGGGTTTGGGTCTAGCGGAGTGGGTTGGATCTAGCCGAGTGGGTTTGGGTCTAGCAGAGTGGGTTTGGGTCTAGCGGAGTGTGTTTGGGTCTTGCCGAGTGGGTTTGGGTCTAGTCGAGTGGGTTTGGGTCTAGCCGAGTGGGTTTGGGTCTAGCGGAGTGGGTTTGCGTCTACCCGAGTGGGTTTGGCTCTAGCGGAGTAGGGTTGGGTCTAGCCGAGTGGGTTTGGGTCTAGCCGAGTGGGTTTGAGTCTAGCCGAGTGGGTTTGGGTCTAGCCGAGTGGGTTTGGGTGTAGCCGAGTGGGTTTTAGTCTAGCGGAGTGGGTTTGGGTCTAGCCGAGTGGGTTTGGGTCCAGCGGAGTGGGTTTGTGTCTAGCCAAGTGGGTTTGGGTCTAGCCGAGTAGGGTTGGGTCTAGCCGAGTGGAGTTGGGTCTAGCCGAGTGGGTTTGGGTCTAGCCGAGTGGGTTTGGGTCTAGCCGATTGGGTTTGGGTCTAGCCGAGTGGGTTTGCGTCTACCCGAGTGGGTTTGGGTCTAGCGGAGTAGGGTTGGGTCTAGCCGAGTGGGTTTTGGTCTAGCCGAGTGGGTTTGAGTCTAGCCGAGTGGGTTTGGGTCTAGCCGAGTGGGTTTGGGTGTAGCCGAGCGGGTTTGGGTCTAGTGGAGTGGGTTTGGGTCTAGCCGAGTGGGTTTGGGTCCAGCTGAGTGGGTTTGTGTCTAGCCGAGTGGGTTTGGGTCTAGCCGAGTAGGGTTGGGTCTAGCCGAGTGGGGTTGGGTCTAGCCGAGTGGCTTTGGGTCTAGCCGAGTGGGTTTGGGTCTAGCCGATTGGGTTTGGGTCTAGCCGAGTGGGTTTGGGTCTAGCGGAGTGGGTTTGGGTCTAGCGGACTGGGTTTGGGTCTAGCCGAGTGGGTTTGGGTCTAGCCGAGTGGGTTTGGATCTAGCCGAGTGGGTTTGGGTCTAGCCGAGTGGGTTTGGGTCTAGCCGAGTGGGTTTGGGCCTAGCCGAGTGGGTTTGGGTGTAGCCGAGTGGGTTTGGGTCTAGCCGAGAGGGTTTGGGTCTAGCCGAGTGAGTTTGGGTCTAGCCGAGTGGGTTTGTGTCTAGCAGAGTGGGTTAGGGTCTAGCCGAGTGGGTTTGGGTCTAGCCGAGTGGGTTTGTGTCTAGCGGAGTGGGTTTTGGTCTAGCGGAGTGGGTTTGGGTCTAGCGGAGTGGGTTTGGGTCTAGTCGAGTGGGTTTGGGTCTAGCCCAGTGGGTTTGGGTATAGCCGAGTGGGTTTGGGTCTAGCGGAGTGGGTTTGGGGTTAGCCGAGTGGGTTTGGGTCTAGCCGAGTGGGTTTGGGTCTAGCCGAGTGGGTTTGGGCCTAGCCGAGTGGGTTTGGGTCTAGCCGAGTGGGCTTGGGTCAAGCCGAGTGGGTTTGGGTCTAGCTGAGTGGGTTTGGGTCTAGCGGAGTGGGTTTGGGTCTAGCGGAGTGGGAATGGGTCTAGTCGAGTGGGTTTGGGTCTAGCCGAGTGGGTTTGGGTCTAGCGGAGTGGGTTTGGGTCTAGCGGAGTGGGTTTGGGTCTAGCCGAGTGGGTTTGGGTCTCGCCGAGTGTGTTTGGGTCTAGCCGATTGGGTTTGGGTCTAGCGGAGTGGGTTTGGGTCTAGCGGAGTGGGTTTGGGTCTAGCGGAGTGGGTTTGGGTCTAAAAGAGTGGGATTGGGTCTAGCCGAGTGGGTTTGGGTCTAGCCGAGTGGGTTTGGGTCTAGCGGAGTGGGTTTGGATCTAGCCGAGTGGGTTTGGGTCTAGCCGAGTGGGTTTGGGTCTAGCCGAGTGGGCTTGGGTCAAGCCGAGTGGGTTTGGGTCTAGCTGAGTGGGTTTGGGTCTAGCGGAGTGGGTTTGGGTCTAGCGGAGTGGGAATGGGTCTAGTCGAGTGGGTTTGGGTCTAGCCGAGTGGGTTTGGGTCTAGCGGAGTGGGTTTGGGTCTAGCGGAGTGGGTTTGGGTCTAGCCGAGTGGGTTTGGGTCTCGCCGAGTGTGTTTGGGTCTAGCCGATTGGGTTTGGGTCTAGCGGAGTGGGTTTGGGTCTAGCGGAGTGGGTTTGGGTCTAGCGGAGTGGGTTTGGGTCTAAAAGAGTGGGATTGGGTCTAGCCGAGTGGGTTTGGGTCTAGCCGAGTGGGTTTGGGTCTAGCGGAGTGGGTTTGGATCTAGCCGAGTGGGTTTGGGTCTAGCCGAGTGGGTTTGGGTCTAGCCGAGTGGGTTTGGGCCTAGCCGAGTGGGTTTGGGTCTAGCCGAGTGGGTTTGGGTCCAGCCAAGTGGGTTTGGGTCTCGCCGAGTGGGGTTGGGTCTAGCCAAGTGGATTTGGCTCTAGCGGAGTGGGTTTGGGTCTAGCCGAGTGGGTTTGGGTTTAGCCGATTGGGTTTGGGTCTGGCCGAGTGGGTTTGGGTCTAGCGGAGTGGGTTTGGATCGGGACGAGTGGGTTTGGGTCTAGCCGAGTGGGTTTGGGTGTAGCCGAGTGGGTTTGGGTCTAGCCGAGAGGGTTTGGGTCTAGCCGAGTGAGTTTGGGTCTAGCCGAGTGGGTTTGTGTCTAGCAGAGTGGGTTAGGGTCTAGCCGAGTGGGTTTGGGTCTAGCCGAGTGGGTTTGTGTCTAACCGAGTGGGTTTGGGTCTAGCGGAGTGGGTTTTGGTCTAGCGGAGTGGGTTTGGGTCTAGCCGAGTGGGCTGCGGTCAAGCCGAGTGGGTTTGGGTCTAGCCGAGTGGGTTTGAGTCTAGCGGGATGGGTTTCGGTTTAGCCGAGTGGGTTTGGGTCTAGCCGAGTGGGTTTGGGTCAAGCCCAGTAGGTTTGGGTCTAGCGGAGTGGGTTTGGATCTAGCCGAGTGGGTTTGGGTCTAGCCGAGTGGGTTTGGGTCTAGCCGAGTGGGTTTGGGCCTAGCCGAGTGGGTTTGGGTCCAGCCGAGTGGGTTTGGGTCTAGCCGAGTGGGCTTGGGTCAAGCTGAGTGGGTTTGGGTCTAGCTGAGTGGGTTTGGGTCTAGCGGAGTGGGTTTGGGTCTAGCGGAGTGGGTTTGGGTCTAGTCGAGTGGGTTTGGGTCTAGCCGAGTGGGTTTGGGTCTAGCGGAGTGGGTTTGGGTCTAGCGGAGTGGGTTTGGGTCTAGCCGAGTGGGTTTGGGTCTCGCCGAGTGTGTTTGGGTCTAGCCGATTGGGTTTGGGTCTAGACGAGTGGGTTTGGGTCTAGCGGAGTGGGTTTGGGTCTAGCGGAGTGGGTTTGGGTCTAAAAGAGTGGGATTGGGTCTAGCCGAGTGGGTTTGGGTCTAGCCGAGTGGGTTTGGGTCTAGCGGAGTGGGTTTGGATCTAGCCGAGTGGGTTTGGGTCTAGCCGAGTGGGTTTGGGTCTAGCCGAGTGGGTTTGGGCCTAGCCGAGTGGGTTTGGGTCTAGCCGAGTGGGTTTGGGTCCAGCCAAGTGGGTTTGGGTCTCGCCGAGTGGGGTTGGGTCTAGCCAAGTGGATTTGGCTCTAGCGGAGTGGGTTTGGGTCTAGCCGAGTGGGTTTGGGTTTAGCCGAGTGGGTTTGGGTCTGGCCGAGTGGGTTTGGGTCTAGCGGAGTGGGTTTGGATCGGGACGAGTGGGTTTGGGTCTAGCGGAGTGGGTTTGGGTCTAGCCTAGTGGGTTTGTGTCTAGCAGAGTGGGTTAGGGTCTAGCCGAGTGGGTTTGGGTCTAGCCGAGTGGGTTTGTGTCTAGCCGAGTGGGTTTGGGTCTAGCGGAGTGGGTTTGGGTCTAGCGGAGTGGGTTTGGGTCTAGCCGAGTGGGCTGCGGTCAAGCCGAGTGGGTTTGGGTCTAGCCGAGTGGGTTTGAGTCTAGCGGGATGGGTTTCGGTTTAGCCGAGTGGGTTTGGGTCTAGCCGAGTGGGTTTGGGTCAAGCCCAGTAGGTTTGGGTCTAGCGGAGTGGGTTTGGATCTAGCCGAGTGGGTTTGGGTCTAGCCGAGTGGGTTTGGGTCTAGCCGAGTGGGTTTGGGCCTAGCCGAGTGGGTTTGGGTCCAGCCGAGTGGGTTTGGGTCTAGCCAAGTGGGTTTGGATCTAGCTGAGTGGGTTTGGGTGTAGCCGAGTGGGTTTGGGTCTAGCCGAGTGGGTTTGGGTCTAGCCGAGTGGGTTTGGGTCTAGCGGAGTGGGTTTGGGTCTAGCCGAGTGGGTTTGGGTCTAGCCGAGTGGGTTTGGGTTTGCCGAGTGGGTTTGGGTCTAGCGGAGTGGGTTTGTGTCTAGCCGAGTGGGTTTGGGTCTAGCGGAGTGGGGTTGGGACTAGCCAAGTTGGTTTGGGTCCAGCCGAGTGGGTTTGGGTCTAGCGGAGTGGGTTTGGGTCTAGCGGAGTGGGTTTGGGCCTAGCGGAGTGGGTTTGGGTCTAGTCGAGTGGGTTTGGGTCTAGCCGAGTGGGTTTGGGTCTAGCCGAGTGGGTTTGGGTCTAGCCGAGTGGGTTTGGGTCTAGCCGAGTGGGTTTGGGTCTCGCCGAGTGGGTTTGGGTCTGGCCGAGTGGGTTTGGGCCTAGCCGATTGGGTTTGGTACCAGCCGAGTGGGCTTGGGTCTAGCCGAGTGGGTTTGGGTCTAGCCGAGTGGGATTGGGTCTAGCGGAGTGGGTTTGGGACTAGCCGAGTGGGTTTGGGACTATCGGAGTGGGTTTGGATCTAGCCGAGTGGGTTTGGGTCTAGCCGAGTGGGTTTGGGTCTAGCCGAGTGGGTTTGGGCCTAGCCGAGTGGGTTTGGGTCTAGCCGAGTGGGTTTGGGTCTAGTCGAGTGGGGTTGGGTCTAGCCGAGTGGGTTTGGGTCTAGCTGAGTGGGTTTGGGTCTAGCGGAGTGGGTTTGGGTCTAGCGGAGTGGGTTTGGGGTTAGCCGAGTGGGTTTGGGTTTAGCCGAGTGGGTTTGGGTCTGGCCGAGTGGGTTTGGGTCAAGCCGAGTGGGTTTGGGCCTAGCGGAGTGGGTTTGGATCTAGCCGAGTGGGTTTGGGTCTAGCCGAGTGGGTTTGGGTCTAGCCGAGTGGGTTTGGGCCTAGCCGAGTGGGTTTGGGTCCAGCCGAGTGGGTTTGGGTCTAGCCAAGTGGGTTTGGGTCTAGCCAAGTGGCCTTGGGTCTAGCCGAGTCGGTTTGGGTGTAGCCGAGTGGGTTTGGGTCTAGCAGAGTGGGTTTGGGTCTAGCGGAGTGTGTTTGGTTCTTGCCGAGTGGGTTTGGGTCTAGTCGAGTGGGTTTGGGTCTAGCCGAGTGGGTTTGGGTCTAGCGGAGTGGGTTTGCGTCTACCCGAGTGGGTTTGGGTCTAGCGGAGTAGGGTTGGGTCTAGCCGAGTGGGTTTGGGTCTAGCCGAGTGGGTTTGAGTCTAGCCGAGTGGGTTTGGGTCTAGCCGAGTGGGTTTGGGTGTAGCCGAGTGGGTTTGGGTCTAGCGGAGTGGGTTTGGGTCTAGCCGAGTGGGTTTGGGTCCAGCGGAGTGGGTTTGTGTCTAGCCGAGTGGGTTTGGGTCTAGCCGAGTAGGGTTGGGTCTAGCCGAGTGGAGTTGGGTCTAGCCGAGTGGGTTTGGGTCTAGCCGAGTGGGTTTGGGTCTAGCCGATTGGGTTTGGGTCTAGCCGAGTGGGTTTGCGTCTACCCGAGTGGGTTTGGGTCTAGCGGAGTAGGGTTGGGTCTAGCCGAGTGGGTTTGGGTCTAGCCGAGTGGGTTTGAGTCTAGCCGAGTGGGTTTGGGTCTAGCCGAGTGGGTTTGGGTGTAGCCGAGCGGGTTTGGGTCTAGCCGAGTGGGTTTGGGTCCAGCGGAGTGGGTTTGTGTCTAGCCGAGTGGGTTTGGGTCTAGCCGAGTAGGGTTGGGTCTAGCCGAGTGGGGTTGGGTCTAGCCGAGTGGCTTTGGGTCTAGCCGAGTGGGTTTGGGTCTAGACGATTGGGTTTGGGTCTAGCCGAGTGGGTTTGGGTCTAGCGGAGTGGGTTTGGGTCTAGCGGACTGGGTTTGGGTCTAGCCGAGTGGGTTTGGGTCTAGCCGAGTGGGTTTGGATCTAGCCGAGTGGGTTTGGGTCTAGCCGAGTGGGTTTGGGTCTAGCCGAGTGGGTTTGGGCCTAGCCGAGTGGGTTTGGGTGTAGCCGAGTGGGTTTGGGTCTAGCCGAGAGGGTTTGGGTCTAGCCGAGTGAGTTTGGTCTAGCCGAGTGGGTTTGTGTCTAGCAGAGTGGGTTAGGGTCTAGCCGAGTGGGTTTGGGTCTAGCCGAGTGGGTTTGTGTCTAGCGGAGTGGGTTTGGGTCTAGCGGAGTGGGTTTGGGTCTAGCGGAGTGGGTTTGGGTCTAGTCGAGTGGGTTTGGGTCTAGCCCAGTGGGTTTGGGTCTAGCCGAGTGGGTTTGGGTCTAGCGGAGTGGGTTTGGGGTTAGCCGAGTGGGTTTGGGTCTAGCCGAGTGGGTTTGGGTCTAGCCGAGTGGGTTTGGGTGTAGCCGAGTGGGCTTGGGTCAAGCCGAGTGGGTTTGGGTCTAGCCGAGTGGGTTTGAGTCTAGCGGAGTGGGTTTGGCTTTAGCCGAGTGGGTTTGGGTCTAGCCGAGTGGGCTTGGGTCAAGCCGAGTGGGTTTGGGTCTAGCCGAGTGGGTTTGAGTCTAGCGGAGTGGGTTTGGGTTTAGCCGAGTGGGTTTGGGTCTAGCCGAGTGGGTTTGGGTCAAGCCGAGTGGGTTTGGGTCTAGCGGAGTGGGTTTGGATCTATCCGAGTGGGTTTGGGTCTAGCCGAGTGGGTTTGGGCCTAGCCGAGTGGGTTTGGGTCCAGCGGAGTGGGTTTGGGTCTAGCCAAGTGGGTTTGGATCTAGCCAAGTGGCCTTGGGTCTAGCCGAGTGGGTTTGGGTGTAGCCGAGTGGGTTTGGGTCTTGCAGAGTGGGTTTGGGTCTAGCGGAGTGGGTTTGGGTCTAGCCGAGTGGGTTTGGGTGTAGCCGAGCGGGTTTGGGTCTAGTGGAGTGGGTTTGGGTCTAGCCGAGTGGGTTTGGGTCCAGCTGAGTGGGTTTGTGTCTAGCCGAGTGGGTTTGGGTCTAGCCGAGTAGGGTTGGGTCTAGCCGAGTGGGGTTGGGTCTAGCCGAGTGGCTTTGGGTCTAGCCGAGTGGGTTTGGGTCTAGCCGATTGGGTTTGGGTCTAGCCGAGTGGGTTTGGGTCTAGCGGAGTGGGTTTGGGTCTAGCGGACTGGGTTTGGGTCTAGCCGAGTGGGTTTGGGTCTAGCCGAGTGGGTTTGGATCTAGCCGAGTGGGTTTGGGTCTAGCCGAGTGGGTTTGGGTCTAGCCGAGTGGGTTTGGGCCTAGCCGAGTGGGTTTGGGTGTAGCCGAGTGGGTTTGGGTCTAGCCGAGAGGGTTTGGGTCTAGCCGAGTGAGTTTGGGTCTAGCCGAGTGGGTTTGTGTCTAGCAGAGTGGGTTAGGGTCTAGCCGAGTGGGTTTGGGTCTAGCCGAGTGGGTTTGTGTCTAGCGGAGTGGGTTTTGGTCTAGCGGAGTGGGTTTGGGTCTAGCGGAGTGGGTTTGGGTCTAGTCGAGTGGGTTTGGGTCTAGCCCAGTGGGTTTGGGTCTAGCCGAGTGGGTTTGGGTCTAGCGGAGTGGGTTTGGGGTTAGCCGAGTGGGTTTGGGTCTAGCCGAGTGGGTTTGGGTCTAGCCGAGTGGGTTTGGGCCTAGCCGAGTGGGTTTGGGTCTAGCCGAGTGGGCTTGGGTCAAGCCGAGTGGGTTTGGGTCTAGCTGAGTGGGTTTGGGTCTAGCGGAGTGGGTTTGGGTCTAGCGGAGTGGGAATGGGTCTAGTCGAGTGGGTTTGGGTCTAGCCGAGTGGGTTTGGGTCTAGCGGAGTGGGTTTGGGTCTAGCGGAGTGGGTTTGGGTCTAGCCGAGTGGGTTTGGGTCTCGCCGAGTGTGTTTGGGTCTAGCCGATTGGGTTTGGGTCTAGCCGAGTGGGTTTGGGTCTAGCGGAGTGGGTTTGGGTCTAGCGGAGTGGGTTTGGGTCTAAAAGAGTGGGATTGGGTCTAGCCGAGTGGGTTTGGGTCTAGCCGAGTGGGTTTGGGTCTAGCGGAGTGGGTTTGGATCTAGCCGAGTGGGTTTGGGTCTAGCCGAGTGGGTTTGGGTCTAGCCGAGTGGGTTTGGGCCTAGCCGAGTGGGTTTGGGTCTAGCCGAGTGGGTTTGGGTCCAGCCAAGTGGGTTTGGGTCTCGCCGAGTGGGGTTGGGTCTAGCCAAGTGGATTTGGCTCTAGCGGAGTGGGTTTGGGTCTAGCCGAGTGGGTTTGGGTTTAGCCGAGTGGGTTTGGGTCTGGCCGAGTGGGTTTGGGTCTAGCGGAGTGGGTTTGGATCGGGACGAGTGGGTTTGGGTCTAGCCGAGTGGGTTTGGGTGTAGCCGAGTGGGTTTGGGTCTAGCCGAGAGGGTTTGGGTCTAGCCGAGTGAGTTTGGGTCTAGCCGAGTGGGTTTGTGTCTAGCAGAGTGGGTTAGGGTCTAGCCGAGTGGGTTTGGGTCTAGCCGAGTGGGTTTGTGTCTAGCCGAGTGGGTTTGGGTCTAGCGGAGTGGGTTTGGGTCTAGCGGAGTGGGTTTGGGTCTAGCCGAGTGGGCTGCGGTCAAGCCGAGTGGGTTTGGGTCTAGCCGAGTGTGTTTGAGTCTAGCGGGATGGGTTTCGGTTTAGCCGAGTGGGTTTGGGTCTAGCCGAGTGGGTTTGGGTCAAGCCCAGTAGGTTTGGGTCTAGCGGAGTGGGTTTGGATCTAGCCGAGTGGGTTTGGGTCTAGCCGAGTGGGTTTGGGTCTAGCCGAGTGGGTTTGGGCCTAGCCGAGTGGGTTTGGGTCCAGCCGAGTGGGTTTGGGTCTAGCCGAGTGGGCTTGGGTCAAGCCGAGTGGGTTTGGGTCTAGCTGAGTGGGTTTGGGTCTAGCGGAGTGGGTTTGGGTCTAGCGGAGTGGGTTTGGGTCTAGTCGAGTGGGTTTGGGTCTAGCCGAGTGGGTTTGGGTCTAGCGGAGTGGGTTTGGGTCTAGCGGAGTGGGTTTGGGTCTAGCCGAGTGGGTTTGGGTCTCGCCGAGTGTGTTTGGGTCTAGCCGATTGGGTTTGGGTCTAGCCGAGTGGGTTTGGGTCTAGCCGAGTGGGTTTGGGTCTAGCGGAGTGGGTTTGGGTCTAAAAGAGTGGGATTGGGTCTAGCCGAGTGGGTTTGGGTCTAGCCGAGTGGGTTTGGGTCTAGCCGAGTGGGTTTGGATCTAGCCGAGTGGGTTTGGGTCTAGCCGAGTGGGGTTGGGTCTAGCCAAGTGGATTTGGCTCTAGCGGAGTGGGTTTGGGTCTAGCCGAGTGGGTTTGGGTTTAGCCGAGTGGGTTTGGGTCTGGCCGAGTGGGTTTGGGTCTAGCGGAGTGGGTTTGGATCGGGACGAGTGGGTTTGGGTCTAGCGGAGTGGGTTTGGGTCTAGCCGAGTGGGCTTGGGTCAAGCCGAGTGGGTTTGGGTCTAGCTGAGTGGGTTTGGGTCTAGCGGAGTGGGTTTGGGTCTAGCGGAGTGGGTTTGGGTCTAGTCGAGTGGGTTTGGGTCTAGCCGAGTGGGTTTGGGTCTAGCGGAGTGGGTTTGGGTCTAGCGGAGTGGGTTTGGGTCTAGCCGAGTGGGTTTGGGTCTCGCCGAGTGTGTTTGGGTCTAGCCGATTGGGTTTGGGTCTAGCCGAGTGGGTTTGGGTCTAGCCGAGTGGGTTTGGGTCTAGCGGAGTGGGTTTGGGTCTAAAAGAGTGGGATTGGGTCTAGCCGAGTGGGTTTGGGTCTAGCCGAGTGGGTTTGGGTCTAGCCGAGTGGGTTTGGATCTAGCCGAGTGGGTTTGGGTCTAGCCGAGTGGGGTTGGGTCTAGCCAAGTGGATTTGGCTCTAGCGGAGTGGGTTTGGGTCTAGCCGAGTGGGTTTGGGTTTAGCCGAGTGGGTTTGGGTCTGGCCGAGTGGGTTTGGGTCTAGCGGAGTGGGTTTGGATCGGGACGAGTGGGTTTGGGTCTAGCGGAGTGGGTTTGGGTCTAGCCGAGTAGGTTTGTGTCTAGCAGAGTGGGTTAGGGTCTAGCCGAGTGGGTTTGGGTCTAGCCGAGTGGGTTTGTGTCTAGCCGAGTGGGTTTGGGTCTAGCGGAGTGGGTTTGGGTCTAGCGGAGTGGGTTTGGGTCTAGCCGAGTGGGCTGCGGTCAAGCCGAGTGGGTTTGGGTCTAGCCGAGTGGGTTTGAGTCTAGCGGGATGGGTTTCGGTTTAGCCGAGTGGGTTTGGGTCTAGCCGAGTGGGTTTGGGTCAAGCCCAGTAGGTTTGGGTCTAGCGGAGTGGGTTTGGATCTAGCCGAGTGGGTTTGGGTCT
Source organism: Raja brachyura (assembly GCA_963514005.1). Next base: position 5,257,535 of record OY740819.1, on the reverse strand, counting down.
AGCCGAGTGGGTTTGGGTCTAGCCGAGTGGGTTTGGGCCTAGCCGAGTGGGTTTGGGTCCAGCCGAGTGGGTTTGGGTCTAGCCAAGTGGGTTTGGATCTAGCTGAGTGGGTTTGGGTGTAGCCGAGTGGGTTTGGGTCTAGCCGAGTGGGTTTGGGTCTAGCCGAGTGGGTTTGGGTCTAGCGGAGTGGGTTTGGGTCTAGCCGAGTGGGTATGGGTCTAGCCGAGTGGGTTTGGGTTTGCCGAGTGGGTTTGGGTCAAGCCGAGTGGGTTTGGGTCTAGCTGAGTGGGTTTGGGTCTAGCGGAGTGGGTTTGGGTCTAGCGGAGTGGGTTTGGGTCTAGTCGAGTGGGTTTGGGTCTAGCCGAGTGGGTTTGGGTCTAGCGGAGTGGGTTTGGGTCTAGCGGAGTGGGTTTGGGTCTAGCCGAGTGGGTTTGGGTCTCGCCGAGTGTGTTTGGGTCTAGCCGATTGGGTTTGGGTCTAGCCGAGTGGGTTTGGGTCTAGCCGAGTGGGTTTGGGTCTAGCGGAGTGGGTTTGGGTCTAAAAGAGTGGGATTGGGTCTAGCCGAGTGGGTTTGGGTCTAGCCGAGTGGGTTTGGGTCTAGCGGAGTGGGTTTGGATCTAGCCGAGTGGGTTTGGGTCTAGCCGAGTGGGGTTGGGTCTAGCCAAGTGGATTTGGCTCTAGCGGAGTGGGTTTGGGTCTAGCCGAGTGGGTTTGGGTTTAGCCGAGTGGGTTTGGGTCTGGCCGAGTGGGTTTGGGTCTAGCGGAGTGGGTTTGGATCGGGACGAGTGGGTTTGGGTCTAGCGGAGTGGGTTTGGGTCTAGCCGAGTAGGTTTGTGTCTAGCAGAGTGGGTTAGGGTCTAGCCGAGTGGGTTTGGGTCTAGCCGAGTGGGTTTGTGTCTAGCCGAGTGGGTTTGGGTCTAGCGGAGTGGGTTTGGGTCTAGCGGAGTGGGTTTGGGTCTAGCCGAGTGGGCTGCGGTCAAGCCGAGTGGGTTTGGGTCTAGCCGAGTGGGTTTGAGTCTAGCGGGATGGGTTTCGGTTTAGCCGAGTGGGTTTGGGTCTAGCCGAGTGGGTTTGGGTCAAGCCCAGTAGGTTTGGGTCTAGCGGAGTGGGTTTGGATCTAGCCGAGTGGGTTTGGGTCTAGCCGAGTGGGTTTGGGTCTAGCCGAGTGGGTTTGGGCCTAGCCGAGTGGGTTTGGGTCCAGCCGAGTGGGTTTGGGTCTAGCCAAGTGGGTTTGGATCTAGCTGAGTGGGTTTGGGTGTAGCCGAGTGGGTTTGGGTCTAGCCGAGTGGGTTTGGGTCTAGCCGAGTGGGTTTGGGTCTAGCGGAGTGGGTTTGGGTCTAGCCGAGTGGGTATGGGTCTAGCCGAGTGGGTTTGGGTTTGCCGAGTGGGTTTGGGTCAAGCCGAGTGGGTTTGGGTCTAGCTGAGTGGGTTTGGGTCTAGCGGAGTGGGTTTGGGTCTAGCGGAGTGGGTTTGGGTCTAGTCGAGTGGGTTTGGGTCTAGCCGAGTGGGTTTGGGTCTAGCGGAGTGGGTTTGGGTCTAGCGGAGTGGGTTTGGGTCTAGCCGAGTGGGTTTGGGTCTCGCCGAGTGTGTTTGGGTCTAGCCGATTGGGTTTGGGTCTAGCCGAGTGGGTTTGGGTCTAGCCGAGTGGGTTTGGGTCTAGCGGAGTGGGTTTGGGTCTAAAAGAGTGGGATTGGGTCTAGCCGAGTGGGTTTGGGTCTAGCCGAGTGGGTTTGGGTCTAGCGGAGTGGGTTTGGATCTAGCCGAGTGGGTTTGGGTCTAGCCGAGTGGGGTTGGGTCTAGCCAAGTGGATTTGGCTCTAGCGGAGTGGGTTTGGGTCTAGCCGAGTGGGTTTGGGTTTAGCCGAGTGGGTTTGGGTCTGGCCGAGTGGGTTTGGGTCTAGCGGAGTGGGTTTGGATCGGGACGAGTGGGTTTGGGTCTAGCGGAGTGGGTTTGGGTCAAGCCCAGTAGGTTTGGGTCTAGCGGAGTGGGTTTGGATCTAGCCGAGTGGGTTTGGGTCTAGCCGAGTGGGTTTGGGTCTAGCCGAGTGGGTTTGGGCCTAGCCGAGTGGGTTTGGGTCCAGCCGAGTGGGTTTGGGTCTAGCCAAGTGGGTTTGGATCTAGCTGAGTGGGTTTGGGTGTAGCCGAGTGGGTTTGGGTCTAGCCGAGTGGGTTTGGGTCTAGCCGAGTGGGTTTGGGTCTAGCGGAGTGGGTTTGGGTCTAGCCGAGTGGGTATGGGTCTAGCCGAGTGGGTTTGGGTTTGCCGAGTGGGTTTGGGTCTAGCGGAGTGGGTTTGTGTCTAGCCGAGTGGGTTTGGGTCTAGCGGAGTGGGGTTGGGACTAGCCAAGTTGGTTTGGGTCCAGCCGAGTGGGTTTGGGTCTAGCGGAGTGGGTTTGGGTCTAGCGGAGTGGGTTTGGGCCTAGCGGAGTGGGTTTGGGTCTAGTCGAGTGGGTTTGGGTCTAGCCGAGTGGGTTTGGGTCTAGCCGAGTGGGTTTGGGTCTAGCCGAGTGGGTTTGGGTCTAGCCGAGTGGGTTTGGGTCTCGCCGAGTGGGTTTGGGTCTGGCCGAGTGGGTTTGGGTCTGGCCGAGTGGGTTTGGTACCAGCCGAGTGGGCTTGGGTCTAGCCGAGTGGGTTTGGGTCTAGCCGAGTGGGATTGGGTCTAGCGGAGTGGGTTTGGGACTAGCCGAGTGGGTTTGGGACTATCGGAGTGGGTTTGAATCTAGCCGAGTGGGTTTGGGTCTAGCCGAGTGGGTTTGGGTCTAGCCGAGTGGGTTTGGGCCTAGCCGAGTGGGTTTGGGTCTAGCCGAGTGGGTTTGGGTCTAGTCGAGTGGGGTTGGGTCTAGCCGAGTGGGTTTGGGTCTAGCTGAGTGGGTTTGGGTCTAGCGGAGTGGGTTTGGGTCTAGCGGAGTGGGTTTGGGGTTAGCCGAGTGGGTTTGGGTTTAGCCGAGTGGGTTTGGGTCTGGCCGAGTGGGTTTGGGTCAAGCCGAGTGGGTTTGGGCCTAGCGGAGTGGGTTTGGATCTAGCCGAGTGGGTTTGGGTCTAGCCGAGTGGGTTTGGGTCTAGCCGAGTGGGTTTGGGCCTAGCCGAGTGGGTTTGGGTCCAGCCGAGTGGGTTTGGGTCTAGCCAAGTGGGTTTGGGTCTAGCCAAGTGGCCTTGGGTCTAGCCGAGTGGGTTTGGGTGTAGCCGAGTGGGTTTGGGTCTAGCAGAGTGGGTTTGGGTCTAGCGGAGTGTGTTTGGTTCTTGCCGAGTGGGTTTGGGTCTAGTCGAGTGGGTTTGGGTCTAGCCGAGTGGGTTTGGGTCTAGCGGAGTGGGTTTGCGTCTACCCGAGTGGGTTTGGGTCTAGCGGAGTAGGGTTGGGTCTAGCCGAGTGGGTTTGGGTCTAGCCGAGTGGGTTTGAGTCTAGCCGAGTGGGTTTGGGTCTAGCCGAGTGGGTTTGGGTGTAGCCGAGTGGGTTTGGGTCTAGCGGAGTGGGTTTGGGTCTAGCCGAGTGGGTTTGGGTCCAGCGGAGTGGGTTTGGGTTTAGCCGAGTGGGTTTGGGTCTAGCCGAGTGGGTTTGGGTCAAGACGAGTGGGTTTGGGTCTAGCGGAGTGGGTTTGGATCTACTGAGTGGGTTTGGGTCTAGCCGAATGGGTTTGGGTCTAGCCGAGTGGGTTTGGGCCTAGCCGAGTGGGTTTGGGTCTAGCCGAGTGGGTTTGGGTCTAGCCGAGTGGGTTTGGGTGTAGCCGAGTGGGTTTGGGTGTAGCCGAGTGGGTTTGGGTGTAGCCGTGTGGGTTTGGGTCTAGCCGAGTGGGTTTGGGTCTAGCCGAGTGGGTTTGGCTCTAGCGGAGTGGGTTTGGGTCTAGCGGGGTGGGTTTGGGTCTAGCCGAGTGGGTTTGGGTCTAGCCGAGTCGGTTTGGGTCTAGCCAAGTGGGGTTGGGTCTAGCCGAGTGGGGTTGGGTCTAGCCGAGTGGGTTTGGGTCTACCCGAGTGGGTTTGGGTCTAGCCGAGTGGGTTTGGGCCTAGCGGAGTGGTTTTGGGACTAGCCGAGTGGGTTTGGGTCCAGCGGAGTGGGTTTGGATCTAGCCGAGTGGGTTTGGTTCTAGCCGAGTGGGTTTGGGTCTAGCCGAGAGGGGTTTGGGTCTAGCCGAGTGGGTTTGGGTCTAGCCGAGTGGGTTTGGGCCTAGCGGAGTGGGTTTGGGACTAGCCGAGTGGGTTTGGGTCCAGCGGAGTGGGTTTGGATCTAGCCGAGTGGGTTTGGGTCTAGCCGAGTGGGTTTGGGTCTAGCCGAGTGGGTTTGGGCCTAGCCGAGTGGGTTTGGGGCTAGCCGAGTGGGTTTGGGTCTAGCCGAGTGGGTTTGGGTCTAGTTGAGTGGGGTTGGGTCTAGCCGAGTGGGTTTGGGTCTAGCCGAGTGGGTTTGGGTCTAGCCAAGTGGGTTTGGGTCTAGCGGAGTGGGTTTGGGTCTAGCGGAGTAGGGTTGGGTCTAGCGGACTGGGTTTGGATCTAGCGGAGTGGGTTTGGGTCTAGCTGAGTGGGCTTGGGTCTAGCCGAGTGGGTTTGGGTATAGCCGAGTGGGTTTGGGTCTAGCGGAGTGGGTTTGGGTTTAGCCGAGTGGGTTTGGGTCTAGCCGAGTGGGTTTGGGTCAAGACGAGTGGGTTTGGGTCTAGCGGAGTGGGTTTGGATCTACTGAGTGGGTTTGGGTCTAGCCGAATGGGTTTGGGTCTAGCCGAGTGGGTTTGGGCCTAGCCGAGTGGGTTTGGGTCTAGCCGAGTGGGTTTGGGTCTAGCCGAGTGGGTTTGGTTGTAGCCGAGTGGGTTTGGGTGTAGCCGAGTGGGTTTGGGTCTAGCGGGATGGGTTTGGGTCTAGCCGAGTGGGTTTGGGTCTAGCCGAGTCGGTTTGGGTCTAGCCAAGTGGGGTTGGGTCTAGCCGAGTGGGGTTGGGTCTAGCCGAGTGGGTTTGGGTTTACCCGAGTGGGTTTGGGTCTAGCCGAGTGGGTTTGGGCCTAGCGGAGTGGGTTTGGGACCAGCCGAGTGGGTTTGGGTCCAGCGGAGTGGGTTTGGATCTAGCCGAGTGGGTTTGGGTCTAGCCGAGTGGGTTTGGGTCTAGCCGAGTGGGTTTGGGCCTAGCCGAGTGGGTTTGGGGCTAGCCGAGTGGGTTTGGGTCTAGTCGAGTGGGTTTGGGTCTAGTTGAGTGGGGTTGGGTCTAGCCGAGTGGGTTTGGGTCTAGCCGAGTGGGTTTGGGTCTAGCCAAGTGGGTTTGGGTCTAGCGGAGTGGGTTTGGGTCTAGCGGAGTAGGGTTGGGTCTAGCGGACTGGGTTTGGATCTAGCGGAGTGGGTTTGGGTCTAGCCGAGTGGGCTTGGGTCTAGCCGAGTGGGTTTGGGTATAGCCGAGTGGGTTTGGGTCTAGCGGAGTGGGTTTGGGTTTAGCCGAGTGGGTTTGGGTCTAGCCGAGTGGGTTTGGGTCAAGACGAGTGGGTTTGGGTCTAGCGGAGTGGGTTTGGATCTACTGAGTGGGTTTGGGTCTAGCCGAATGGGTTTGGGTCTAGCCGAGTGGGTTTGGGCCTAGCCGAGTGGGTTTGGGTCTAGCCGAGTGGGTTTGGGTCTAGCCGAGTGGGTTTGGTTGTAGCCGAGTGGGTTTGGGTGTAGCCGAGTGGGTTTGGGTCTAGCGGGATGGGTTTGGGTCTAGCCGAGTGGGTTTGGGTCTAGCCGAGTCGGTTTGGGTCTAGCCAAGTGGGGTTGGGTCTAGCCGAGTGGGGTTGGGTCTAGCCGAGTGGGTTTGGGTTTACCCGAGTGGGTTTGGGTCTAGCCGAGTGGGTTTGGGTCTAGCCAAGTGGGTTTGGGCCTAGCCGAGTGGGTTTGGGGCTAGCCGAGTGGGTTTGGGTCTAGTCGAGTGGGTTTGGGTCTAGTTGAGTGGGGTTGGGTCTAGCCGAGTGGGTTTGGGTCTAGCCGAGTGGGTTTGGGTCTAGCCAAGTGGGTTTGGGTCTAGCGGAGTGGGTTTGGGTCTAGCGGAGTAGGGTTGGGTCTAGCGGACTGGGTTTGGATCTAGCGGAGTGGGTTTGGGTCTAGCCGAGTGGGCTTGGGTCTAGCCGAGTGGGTTTGGGTATAGCCGAGTGGGTTTGGGTCTAGCGGAGCGGGTTTGGGTTTAGCCGAGTGGGTTTGGGTCTAGCCGAGTGGGTTTGGGTCAAGACGAGTGGGTTTGGGTCTAGCGGAGTGGGTTTGGATCTACTGAGTGGGTTTGGGTCTAGCCGAATGGGTTTGGGTCTAGCCGAGTGGGTTTGGGCCTAGCCGAGTGGGTTTGGGTCTAGCCGAGTGGGTTTGGGTCTAGCCGAGTGGGTTTGGGTGTAGCCGAGTGGGTTTGGGTGTAGCCGAGTGGGTTTGGGTGTAGCCGTGTGGGTTTGGGTCTAGCCGAGTGGGTTTGGGTCTAGCCGAGTGGGTTTGGCTCTAGCGGAGTGGGTTTGGGTCTAGCGGGGTGGGTTTGGGTCTAGCCGAGTGGGTTTGGGTCTAGCCGAGTCGGTTTGGGTCTAGCCAAGTGGGGTTGGGTCTAGCCGAGTGGGGTTGGGTCTAGCCGAGTGGGTTTGGGTCTACCCGAGTGGGTTTGGGTCTAGCCGAGTGGGTTTGGGCCTAGCGGAGTGGGTTTGGGACTAGCCGAGTGGGTTTGGGTCCAGCGGAGTGGGTTTGGATCTAGCCGAGTGGGTTTGGTTCTAGCCGAGTGGGTTTGGGTCTAGCCGAGTGGGTTTGGGCCTAGCCGAGTGGGTTTGGGGCTAGCCGAGTGGGTTTGGGTCTAGCCGAGTGGGTTTGGGTCTAGTTGAGTGGGGTTGGGTCTAGCCGAGTGGGTTTGGGTCTAGCCGAGTGGGTTTGGGTCTAGCCAAGTAGGTTTGGGTCTAGCGGACTGGGTTTGGATCTAGCGGAGTGGGTTTGGGTCTAGCCGAGTGGGCTTGGGTCTAGCCGAGTGGGTTTGGGTATAGCCGAGTGGGTTTGGGTCTAGCGGAGTGGGTTTGGGTTTAGCTGAGTGGGTTTGGGTCCAGCCGAGTGGGTTTGGGTCAAGACGAGTGGGTTTGGGTCTAGCGGAGTGGGTTTGGATCTACCGAGTGGGTTTGGGTCTAGCCGAATGGGTTTGGGTCTAGCCGAGTGGGTTTGGGCCTAGCCGAGTGGGTTTGGGTCTAGCCGAGTGGGTTTGGGTCTAGCCGAGTGGGTTTGGGTGCAGCCGAGTGGGTTTGGGTGTAGCCGAGTGGGTTTGGGTGTAGCCGTGTGGGTTTGGGTCTAGCCGAGTGGGTTTGGGTCTAGCGGAGTGGGTTTGGCTCTAGCGGAGTGGGTTTGGGTCTAGCGGGGTGGGTTTGGGTCTAGCCGAGTGGGTTTGGGTCTAGCCGAGTGGGTTTGGGTTTGCCGACTGGGGTTGGGTCTAGCGGAATGGGTTTGTGTCTAGCTGAGTGGGTTTGGGTCTAGCGGAGTGGGGTTGGGTCTAGCTGAGTGGGTTTGGGTCCAGCCGAGTGGGTTTGGGTCTAGCCGAGTGGGTTTGGGTCTAGCCGAGTGGGTTTGGGTCTAGGGGAGTGGGTTTGGGTCTAGTCGAGTGGGTTTAGAAACATAGAAACATAGAAAATAGGTGCAGGAGTAGACCATTCGGCCCTTCGAGCCTGCACCGCCAATCAATGTGATCATGGCTGATCATCCAACTCAGTATCCCTACCTGCCTTCTCTCCATACCCCCTGATCCCTTTAGCCACAAGTGCCACATCTAACACCCTCTTAAATATAGCCAATGAACTGGCCTCAACTACCTTCTGTGGCAGAGAATTCCAGAGACTCACCACTCTCTGTGTAAAGAATGTTTTCCTCATTTCGGTCCTAAAGGAATTCCCCCTTATCCTTAGACTGTGACCCCTTGTTCTGGACTCCCCCAACATCGGGAACAATCTTCCAGCATCTGGCTTGTCCAACCCCTTAAGAATTTTGTAGGTTTCTATAAGATCCCCCCTCAATCTTCTAAATTCCATCGAGTACAAACCGAGTCTATCCAATCTTTCCTCATATGAAAGTCCTGACATCCCAGGAATCAGTCTGGTGAATCTTCTCTGTACCCCCTCTATGGCAAGGATGTCTTTCCTCAGATTTGGAGACCAAAACTGTATGCAGTACTCCAGGTGTGGCCTCACCAAAACCCTGTACAACTGCAGTAGAACCTCCCTGCTCCTATACTCAAATCCTTTCGCTATGAATGCTAACATACCATTTGCTTTCTTCACTGCCTGCTGCACCTGCATGCCTACTTTCAATGACTGGTGTACCATGACACCCAGGTCTCGTTGCATCTCCCCCTTACCTAATCTGCCACCATTCAGATAATAGTCTACCCTCATGTTTTTGCCACCAAAGTGGATAACCTCACATTTATCCACATTGTACTGCATCTGCCATGCATCTGCCCATTCACTCAGCCTATCCAAATCACCCTGCAGCCTCCAAGCATCCTCCTCACACCTAACTATACCCCCCAGCTTGGTATCATCTGCAAATTTGGAGATGTTGCATTGAATTCCCTCGTCCAAATCATTAATATATACTGTAAATAGCTGGGGTCCCAGCACTGAGCCTTGCGGTACCCCACTAGTCACTGCCTGCCATTCTGAAAAGGACCCGTTTACTCCTACCCTTTGCCTCCTGTCTGCTAGCCAGTTCTCTATCCACATCAATACTGAACCCCCAATACCGTGTGCTTTAAGTTTGTATGCTAATCTCTTATGCGGGACCTTGTCGAAAGCCTTCTGAAAGTCTAGATATAACACATCCACTGGTTCTCCCTTATCCACTCTACTAGTTACATCCTCGAAAAATTCTATCAGATTTGTCAGACATGATTTACCTTTCGTAAATCCATGCTGACTTTGTCCAATGATTTCACCACTTTCCAAATGCGCTGCTATCCCATCTTTAATAACTGACTCTAGCAGTTTCCCCACTACCGATGTTAGACTAACTGGTCTGTAATTCCCCGCTTTCTCTCTCCCTCCTTTTTTAAAAAGTGGGGTTACATTAGCTACCCTCCAATCCTCAGGAACTACTCCAGAATCTAAGGAATTTTGAAAGATTATCACTAATGCATCCACTATTTCTGTGGCTACCTCCTTGAGTACTCTGGGATGCAAACTATCTGGCCCTGGGGATTTATCGGCCTTCAATCCGTTCAATTTACCCAACACCACCTCCCGGCTAACCTGGATTTCACTCAGTTCCTCCATCTTATTTGACCCCCGTTCCACTGCTATTTCTGGCAGATTATTTATGTCTTCCTTAGTGAAGACAGAACCAAAGTAGTTATTCAATTGGTCTGCCATGTCCTTGTTCCCCATGATCAATTCAACTGTTTCTGACTGCAAGGGACCAACATTTGTTTTAACTAGTCTCTTTCTCTTTACATATCTACAAAAACTTTTGCAGTCAGTTTTTATGTTCCCTGCCAGTTTCCTTTCATAATCTATTTTCCCTTTCCTAATTAAGCCCTTTGTCCTCCTCTGCTGGATTCTGAATTTCTCCCAGTCCTCCGGTAGGCTGCTTTTTCTGGCAAATTTGTATGCCTCATCTTTTGTTTTTATACTATCCCTGATTTCCCTTGTTATCCATGGATGCCCCACCTTCCCCGATTTATTCTTTTGCCAAACTGGTATGAACAACCTTTGTACTTCATCCATGCAGTCTTTAAATACCTTCCATTTGGGTCGAGCCGAGTGGGTTTGGGTCTAGCCGAGTGGATTTGGGTCTAGCGGAGTGGGTTTGGGTCTAGCCGAGTGGGTTTGGGTCTAGCCGAGTGGGTTTGGATCTAGCCGAGTGGGTTTGGATCTAGCCGAGTGGGTTTGGGTCTAGCCGAGTGGGTTTGGGTCTAGCCGAGTGGGTTTGGGCCTAGCCGAGTGGGTTTGGGGCTAGCCGAGTGGGTTTGGGTCTAGCCGAGTGGGTTTGGGTCTAGTTGAGTGGGGTTGGGTCTAGCTGAGTGGGTTTGGGTCTAGCCGAGTGGGTTTGGGTCTAGCCAAGTGGGTTTGGGTCTAGCGGAGTGGGTTTGGGTCTAGCGGAGTAGGGTTGGGTCTAGCGGACTGGGTTTGGATCTAGCGGAGTGGGTTTGGGTCTAGCGGAGTGGGCTTGGGTCTAGCCGAGTGGGTTTGGGTATAGCCGAGTGGGTTTGGGTCTAGCGGAGTGGGTTTGGGTCAAGACGAGTGGGTTTGGGTCTAGCGGAGTGGGTTTGGATCTACCGAGTGGGTTTGGGTCTAGCCGAATGGGTTTGGGTCTAGCCGAGTGGGTTTGGGCCTAGCCGAGTGGGTTTGGGTCTAGCCGAGTGGGTTTGGGTCTAGCCGAGTGGGTTTGGGTGTAGCTGCGTGGGTTTGGGTGTAGCCGAGTGGGTTTGGGTGTAGCCGTGTGGGTTTGGGTCTAGCCGAGTGGGGTTGGGTCTAGCCGAGTGGGTTTGGGTCTACCCGAGTGGGTTTGGGTCTAGCCGAGTGGGTTTGGGCCTAGCGGAGTGGGTTTGGGACTACCCGAGTGGGTTTGGGTCCAGCGGAGTGGGTTTGGATCTAGCCGAGTGGGTTTGTGTCTAGCCGAGTGGGTTTGGGTCTAGCCGAGTGGGTTTGGGCCTAGCCGAGTGGGTTTGGGGCTAGCCGAGTGGGTTTGGGTCTAGCCGAGTGGGTTTGGGTCTAGTTGAGTGGGGTTGGGTCTAGCCGAGTGGGTTTGGGTCTAGCCGAGTGGGTTTGGGTCTAGCCAAGAAGGTTTGGGTCTAGCGGAGTGGGTTTGGGTCTAGCCGAGTGGGTTTGGGTCTAGCGGAGTGGGTTTGGCTCTAGCGGAGTGGGTTTGGGTCTAGCGGGGTGGGTTTGGGTCTAGCCGAGTGGTTTTGGGTCTAGCCGAGTGGGTTTGGGTTTGCCGACTGGGTTTGGGTCTAGCGGAATGGGTTTGTGTCTAGCTGAGTGGGTTTGGGTCTAGCGGAGTGGGGTTGGGTCTAGCTGAGTGGGTTTGGGTCCAGCCGAGTGGGTTTGGGTCTAGCCGAGTGGGTTTGGGTCTAGCCGAGTGGGTTTGGGTCTAGCGGAGTGGGTTTGGGTCTAGTCGAGTGGGTTTGGGTCTAGCCGAGTGGGTTTGGGTCTAGCCGAGTGGATTTGGGTCTAGCGGAGTGGGTTTTGGTCTAGCCGAGTGGGTTTGGGTCTAGCCGAGTCGGTTTGGATCTAGCCGAGTAGGTTTGGATCTAGCCGAGTGGGTTTGGGCCTAGCCGAGTGGGCTTGGTTGTAGCCGATTGGGCTTGGGTCTAGCCGAGCGGGTTTCGGTCTAGCCGAGTGGGTTTGGGTCTAGCGGAGTGCGTTTGGGACTAGCCGAGTGGGTTTGGGTCTAGCGGAGTGGGTTTGGATCTAGCCGAGTGGGTTTGGGTCTAGCCGAGTGGCTTTGGGTCTAGCCGAGTGCGTTTGGGTTAGCCGAGTGGGTTTGGTTCTAGCCGAGTGGGTTTGGGTCTAGTCGAGTGGGGTTGGGTCTAGCCGAGTGGGTTTGCGTCTAGCGGAGTGGGTTTCAGTCTAGCGGAGTGGGGTTGGGTCTAGCGGACTGGGTTTGGATCTAGCGGAGTGGGTTTGGGTCTAGCCGAGTGGGTTTGGGTCTAGCCGAGTGGGTTTGGGTCTAGCGGAGTGGGTTTGCATCTAGCCGGGTGGGTTTGAGTCTAGCCGAGTGGGTTTGGGTCTAGCCGAGTGGGTTTGGGTCTAGCCGAGTGGGTTTGCATCTAGCCGAGTGGGTTTGGGTCTAGCGGAGTGGGTTTGGGTCTAACCGAGTGGGTTTGGGTCTAGCCGAGTGGGTTTGCGTCTAGCGGAGTGGGTTTGGGTCTAGCCGAGTGGGTTTGGATCTAGCCGAGTGGGTTTGGGTCTAGCCGAGCGGGTTTGGGTCTAGCCGAGTGGGTTTGTGTCTAGCGGAGTGCGTTTGGGACTAGCCGAGTGGGTTTGGGTCTAGCGGAGTGGGTTTGGATCTAGCCGAGTGGGTTTGGGTCTAGCCGAGTGGGTTTGGGTCTAGCCGAGTGCGTTTGGGTTAGCCGAGTGGGTTTGGTTCTAGCCGAGTGGGTTTGGGTCTAGTCGAGTGGGGTTGGGTCTAGCCGAGTGGGTTTGCGTCTAGCGGAGTGGGTTTCAGTCTAGCGGAGTGGGGTTGGGTCTAGCGGACTGGGTTTGGATCTAGCGGAGTGGGTTTGGGTCTAGCCGAGTGGGTTTGGGTCTAGCCGAGTGGGTTTGGGTCTAGCGGAGTGGGTTTGCATCTAGCCGGGTGGGTTTGGGTCTAGCCGAGTGGGTTTGGGTCTAGCCGAGTGGGTTTGGGTCTAGCCGAGTGGGTTTGCATCTAGCCGAGTGGGTTTGGGTCTAGCGGAGTGGGTTTGGGTCTAACCGAGTGAGTTTGGGTCTAGCCGAGTGGGTTTGCGTCTAGCGGAGTGGGTTTGGGTCTAGCCGAGTGGGTTTGGATCTAGCCGAGTGGGTTTGGGTCTAGCCGAGTGGGTTTGGGTCCAGCCGAGTGGGTTTGGGTATAGCCGAGTGGATTTGGGTCTAGCGGAGTGGGTTTGGGTCTAGCCGAGTGGATTTGGGTCTAGCCGAGTGGGTTTGGATCTAGCCGAGTGGGTTTGGGTCTAGCCGAGTGGGTTTGGGTCCAGCCGAGTGGGTTTGGGTATAGCCGAGTGGATTTGGGTCTAGCGGAGTGGGTTTGGATCTCGCCGAGTGGGTTTGGGTCTTGCCGAGTGGGTTTGGGTCGAGGCGAGTGGGTTTGGGTCTAGCCGAGTGGGTTTGGGTCTAGCCAAGTGGGTTTGGGTCTAGCCGAGTGGGTTTGGGTCTAGCCGAGTGGGTTTGGGTGTAGCCGAGTGGGTTTGGGTGTAGCCGAGTGGATTTGGGTTTGCCGAGTGGGTTTGGGTCTAGCCGAGTGGGTTTGTGTCTAGCCGAGTGGGCTTGGGTCTAGCCGATTGGGTTTGGGTCTAGCGGAGTGGGTTTGGGTCTAGTCGAGTGGGTTTGGGTCTAGCCGAGTGGGTTTGGGTCTGGCCGAGTGGGTTTGGGTCTAGCGGAGTGGGTTTGGGACTAGCCGAGTGGGTTTGGGTCTAGCCGAGTGTGTTTGGGTCTAGCCGAGTGGGTTTGGGCCTAGCCGAGTGGGCTTGGGTCTAGCCGAGTGGGTTTGGGTCTAGCGGAGTGGGTTTGGATCTAGCCGAGTGGGTTTGGATCTAGCCGAGTGGGTTTGGGTCTAGCCGAGTGGGTTTGGGCCTTGCCGAGTGGGTTTGGGGCTAGCCGAGTGGGTTTGGGTCTAGCCGAGTGGGTTTGGGTCTAGTCGAGTGGGGTTGGGTCTAGTCGAGTGGGTTTGGGTCTAGCCGAGTGGGTTTGGGTCTAGCCGAGTGGGTTTGGGCCTAGCCGAGTGGGCTTGGGTCTAGCCGAGTGGGTTTGGGTCTAGCGGAGTGGGTTTGGATCTAGCCGAGTGGGTTTGGATCTAGCCGAGTGGGTTTGGGTCTAGCCGAGTGGGTTTGGGCCTTGCCGAGTGGGTTTGGGGCTAGCCGAGTGGGTTTGGGTCTAGCCGAGTGGGTTTGGGTCTAGTCGAGTGGGGTTGGGTCTAGTCGAGTGGGTTTGGGTCTAGCCGAGTGGGTTTGGGTCTAGCCGAGTGGGTTTGGGTCTAGCGGAGTGGGTTTGGGTCTAGCGGAGTGGGTTTGCATCTAGCGGAGTGGGTTCGGGTCTAGCGGAGTGGGGTTGGGTCTAGCGGACTGGGTTTCGATCTAGCGGAGTGTGTTTGGGTCTACCCGAGTGGGTTTGGGTCTAGCCGAGTGGGTTTCGGTCTAGCGGAGTGGGTTTGCGTCTAGCCGAGTGGGTTTGGGTCTAGCCAAGTGGGTTTGGTCTAGCCGAGTGGGTTTGGGTCTAGCCGAGTGGGTTTGGGTCTAGCGGAGTGGGGTTTGGTCTAGCCGAGTGGGTTTGGGTCTAGCCGAGTGGGTTTGGGTCTAGCCGAGTGGGTTTGGGTCTAGCCGAGTGGGTTTGGGTCTAGCCGAGTGGGTTTGGGTCTAGCGGAGTGGGTTTGGGTCTAGCGGAGTGGGTTTGGGTCTAGTCGAGTGGGTTTGGGTCTAGCCGAGTGGGTTTGGGACTAGCCGAGTGGGTTTGGGTCTAGCCGAGTGGGTTTGGGTCTAGCGGAGTGGGTTTAGGTCTAGTCGAGTGGGTTTGGGTCTAGCCGAGTGGGTTTGGGTCTAGCCGAGTGGATTTGGGTCTAGCGGAGTGGGTTGGGGTCTAGCCGAGTGGGTTTGGGTCTAGCCGAGTGGGATTGGTTCAAGCCAAGTGGGATTGGGCCTAGCCGAGTGGGTTTGGTTCTAGCCGAGTGGGCTTGGGTCTAGCCGAGTGGGTTTGGGTCTAGCCGAGTGGGTTTGGTTCTAGCCGGGTGGGCTTGGGTCTAGCCGAGTGGGTTTGGGTCTAGCCGAGTGGGTTTGGGCCTAGCCGAGTGGGTTTGGGGCTAGCGGAGTGGGTTTGGGACTAGCCGAGTGGGTTTGGGTCTAGCCGAGTGGGTTTGGATCTAGCCGAGTGGGTTTGGGTCTAGCCGAGTGGGTTTGGGTCTAGCCGAGTGGGTTTGGGCCTAGCCGAGTGGGTTTGGGGCTAGCCGAGTGGGTTTGGGTCTAGCCGAGTGGGCTTGGGTCTAGCCGAGTGGGTTTGGGTCTAGCCGAGTGGGTTTGGGTCTAGCCGAGTGGGTTTGGGCCTAGCCGTGTGGGTTTGGTTCTAGCCGAGTAGGTTTGGGTCTAGCCGAGTGGGTTTGGGTCTAGCGGAGTGGGGTTTGCGTCTAGCCGAGTGGGTTTGGTTCTAGCCGAGTGGGCTTGGGTCTAGCCGAGTGGGTTTGGGTCTAGCCGAGTGGGTTTCGGTCTAGCGGAGTGGGTTTGCGTCTAGCCGAGTGGGTTTGGGTCTAGCCAAGTGGGTTTGGTCTAGCCGAGTGGGTTTGGGTCTAGCCGAGTGGGTTTGGGTCTAGCGGAGTGGGGTTTGGTCTAGCCGAGTGGGTTTGGGTCTAGCCGAGTGGGTTTGGGTCTAGCCGAGTGGGTTTGGGTCTAGCCGAGTGGGTTTGGGTCTAGCCGAGTGGGTTTGGGTCTAGCGGAGTGGGTTTGGGTCTAGCGGAGTGGGTTTGGGTCTAGTCGAGTGGGTTTGGGTCTAGCCGAGTGGGTTTGGGACTAGCCGAGTGGGTTTGGGTCTAGCCGAGTGGGTTTGGGTCTAGCGGAGTGGGTTTAGGTCTAGTCGAGTGGGTTTGGGTCTAGCCGAGTGGGTTTGGGTCTAGCCGAGTGGATTTGGGTCTAGCGGAGTGGGTTGGGGTCTAGCCGAGTGGGTTTGGGTCTAGCCGAGTGGGATTGGTTCAAGCCAAGTGGGATTGGGCCTAGCCGAGTGGGTTTGGTTCTAGCCGAGTGGGCTTGGGTCTAGCCGAGTGGGTTTGGGTCTAGCCGAGTGGGTTTGGTTCTAGCCGGGTGGGCTTGGGTCTAGCCGAGTGGGTTTGGGTCTAGCCGAGTGGGTTTGGGCCTAGCCGAGTGGGTTTGGGGCTAGCGGAGTGGGTTTGGGACTAGCCGAGTGGGTTTGGGTCTAGCCGAGTGGGTTTGGATCTAGCCGAGTGGGTTTGGGTCTAGCCGAGTGGGTTTGGGTCTAGCCGAGTGGGTTTGGGCCTAGCCGAGTGGGTTTGGGGCTAGCCGAGTGGGTTTGGGTCTAGCCGAGTGGGCTTGGGTCTAGCCGAGTGGGTTTGGGTCTAGCCGAGTGGGTTTGGGTCTAGCCGAGTGGGTTTGGGCCTAGCCGTGTGGGTTTGGTTCTAGCCGAGTAGGTTTGGGTCTAGCCGAGTGGGTTTGGGTCTAGCGGAGTGGGGTTTGCGTCTAGCCGAGTGGGTTTGGTTCTAGCCGAGTGGGCTTGGGTCTAGCCGAGTGGGTTTGGGTCTAGCCGAGTGGGTTTGGGCCTTGCCGAGTGGGTTTGGGGCTAGCGGAGTGGGTTTAGGACTAGCCGAGTGGGTTTGGGTCTAGCCGAGTGGGTTTGGATCTAGCCGAGTGGGTTTGGGTCTAGCCGAGTGGGTTTGGGTCTAGCCGAGTGGGTTTGGGCCTAGCCGAGTGGGTTTGGGGCTAGCCGAGTGGGTTTGGGTCTAGCCGAGTGGGCTTGGGTCTAGCCGAGTGGGTTTGGGTCTAGCCGAGTGGGTTTGGGCCTAGCCGTGTGGGTTTGGTTCTAGCCGAGTGGGCTGGGGTCTAGCCGAGTGGGTTTGGGTCTAGCCGAGTGGGTTTGGGTCTAGCCGAGTGGGTTTGGGTCTCGGCGAGTGGGTTTGGGTCTAGCCGAGTGGGTTTGGGTCTAGCCGAGTGGGTTTGGGCCTAGCCGAGTGGGTTTGGGGCTAGCCGAGTGGGTTTGCGTCTCGCGGAGTGGGTTTGGGCCTAGCCGAGTGGGTTTGGGGCTAGCCGAGTGGGTTTGGGTCCAGCCGAGTGGGTTTGGGTCTAGCCGAGTGGGTTTGGGTCTAGCGGAGTGGGGTTGGGTCGAGCCGAGTGGGTTTGGGTCCAGCCGAGTGGGTTTGGGTCTAGCCGAGTGGGTTTGGGCCTAGCCGAGTGGGTTTGGGGCTAGCGGAGTGGGTTTGGGACTAGCCGAGTGGGTTTGGGTCTAGCCGAGTGGGTTTGGATCTAGCCGAGTGGGTTTGGGTCTAGCCGAGTGGGTTTGGGTCTAGCCGAGTGGGTTTGGGCCTAGCCGAGTGGGTTTGGGGCTAGCCGAGTGGGTTTGGGTCTAGCCGAGTGGGCTTGGGTCTAGCCGAGTGGGTTTGGGTCTAGCCGAGTGGGTTTGGGTCTAGCCGAGTGGGTTTGGGCCTAGCTGTGTGGGTTTGGTTCTAGCCGAGTGGGCTTGGGTCTAGCCGAGTGGGTTTGGGTCTAGCCGAGTGGGTTTGGGTCTAGCCGAGTGGGTTTGAGTCTAGCCGAGCGGGTTTGGGTCTAGCTGAGTGGGTTTGGGTCTAGCGGAGTGGGTTTGGGTCTAGCGGAGTGGGTTTGCGTCTCGCGGAGTGGGTTTGGGTCTAGCCGAGTGGATTTGGGTCTAGCGGAGTGGGTTTGGGTCTAGCCGAGTGGGTTTGGGTCTAGCCGAGTCGGTTTGGATCTAGCCGAGTAGGTTTGGATCTAGCCGAGTGGGTTTGGGCCTAGCCGAGTGGGCTTGGTTGTAGCCGATTGGGCTTGGGTCTAGCCGAGCGGGTTTGGGTCTAGCCGAGTGGGTTTGGGTCTAGCGGAGTGCGTTTGGGACTAGCCGAGTGGGTTTGGGTCTAGCGGAGTGGGTTTGGATCTAGCCGAGTGGGTTTGGGTCTAGCCGAGTGGGTTTGGGTCTAGCCGAGTGCGTTTGGGTTAGCCGAGTGGGTTTGGTTCTAGCCGAGTGGGTTTGGGTCTAGTCGAGTGGGGTTGGGTCTAGCCGAGTGGGTTTGCGTCTAGCGGTGTGGGTTTCAGTCTAGCGGAGTGGGGTTGGGTCTAGCGGACTGGGTTTGGATCTAGCGGAGTGGGTTTGGGTCTAGCCGAGTGGGTTTGGGTCTAGCCGAGTGGGTTTGGGTCTAGCGGAGTGGGTTTGCATCTAGCCGGGTGGGTTTGAGTCTAGCCGAGTGGGTTTGGGTCTAGCCGAGTGGGTTTGGGTCTAGCCGAGTGGGTTTGCATCTAGCCGAGTGGGTTTGGGTCTAGCGGATTGGGTTTGGGTCTAACCGAGTGGGTTTGGGTCTAGCCGAGTGGGTTTGCGTCTAGCGGAGTGGGTTTGGGTCTAGCCGAGTGGGTTTGGATCTAGCCGAGTGGGTTTGGGTCTAGCCGAGCGGGTTTGGGTCTAGCCGAGTGGGTTTGTGTCTAGCGGAGTGCGTTTGGGACTAGCCGAGTGGGTTTGGGTCTAGCGGAGTGGGTTTGGATCTAGCCAAGTGGGTTTGGGTCTAGCCGAGTGGGTTTGGGTCTAGCCGAGTGCGTTTGGGTTAGCCGAGTGGGTTTGGTTCTAGCCGAGTGGGTTTGGGTCTAGTCGAGTGGGGTTGGGTCTAGCCGAGTGGGTTTGCGTCTAGCGGAGTGGGTTTCAGTCTAGCGGAGTGGGGTTGGGTCTAGCGGACTGGGTTTGGATCTAGCGGAGTGGGTTTGGGTCTAGCCGAGTGGGTTTGGGTCTAGCCGAGTGGGTTTGGGTCTAGCGGAGTGGGTTTGCATCTAGCCGGGTGGGTTTGGGTCTAGCCGAGTGGGTTTGGGTCTAGCCGAGTGGGTTTGGGTCTAGCCAAGTGGGTTTGCATCTAGCCGAGTGGGTTTGGGTCTAGCGGAGTGGGTTTGGGTCTAACCGAGTGAGTTTGGGTCTAGCCGAGTGGGTTTGCGTCTAGCGGAGTGGGTTTGGGTCTAGCCCAGTGGGTTTGGATCTAGCCGAGTGGGTTTGGGTCTAGCCGAGTGGGTTTGGGTCCAGCCGAGTGGGTTTGGGTATAGCCGAGTGGATTTGGGTCTAGCGGAGTGGGTTTGGGTCTAGCCGAGTGGATTTGGGTCTAGCCGAGTGGGTTTGGATCTAGCCGAGTGGGTTTGGGCCTAGCCGAGTGGGCTTGGTTGTAGCCGATTGGGCTTGTGTCTAGCCGAGTGGGTTTGGGTCTAGCCGAGTGGGTTTGTGTCTAGCGGAGTGCGTTTGGGACTAGCCGAGTGGGTTTGGGTCTAGCGGAGTGGGTTTGGATCTCGCCGAGTGGGTTTGGGTCTTGCCGAGTGGATTTGGGTCTAGGCGAGTGCGTTTGGGTCTAGCCGAGTGGGTTTGGGTCTAGCCAAGTGGGTTTGGGTCTAGCCGAGTGGGTTTGGGTCTAGCCGAGTGGGTTTGGGTGTAGCCGAGTGGGTTTGGGTGTAGCCGAGTGGATTTGGGTTTGCCGAGTGGGTTTGGGTCTAGCCGAGTGGGTTTGTGTCTAGCCGAGTGGGCTTGGGTCTAGCCGATTGGGTTTGGGTCTAGCGGAGTGGGTTTGGGTCTAGTCGAGTGGGTTTGGGTCTAGCCGAGTGGGTTTGGGTCTGGCCGAGTGGGTTTGGGTCTAGCGGAGTGGGTTTGGGACTAGCCGAGTGGGTTTGGGTCTAGCCGAGTGTGTTTGGGTCTAGCCGAGTGGGTTTGGGCCTAGCCGAGTGGGTTTGGTTCTAGCCGAGTGGGCTTGGGTCTAGCCGAGTGGGTTTGGGTCTAGCGGAGTGGGTTTGTGTCTAGCGGAGTGGGTTTGGGACTAGCCGAGTGGGTTTGGGTCTAGCGGAGTGGGTTTGGATCTAGCCGAGTGGGTTTGGATCGAGCCGAGTGGGTTTGGGTCTAGCAGAGTGGGTTTGGGCCTTGCCGAGTGGGTTTGGGGCTAGCCGAGTGGGTTTGGGTCTAGCCGAGTGGGTTTGGGTCTAGTCGAGTGGGGTTGGGTCTAGCCGAGTGGGTTTGGGTCTAGCCGAGTGGGTTTGGGTCTAGCCGAGTGGGTTTGGGTCTAGCGGAGTGGGTTTGGGTCTAGCGGAGTGGGTTTGCTTCTAGCGGAGTGGGTTCGGGTCTAGCGGAGTGGGGTTGGGTCTAGCGGACTGGGTTTCGATCTAGCGGAGTGTGTTTGGGTCTACCCGAGTGGGTTTGGGTCTAGCCGAGTGGGTTTCGGTCTAGCGGAGTGGGTTTGCGTCTAGCCGAGTGGGTTTGGGTCTAGCCAAGTGGGTTTGGTCTAGCCGAGTGGGTTTGGGTCTAGCCGAGTGGGTTTGGGTCTAGCGGAGTGGGGTTGGGTCTAGCCGAGTGGGTTTGGGTCTAGCCGAGTGGGTTTGGGTCTAGCCGAGTGGGTTTGGGTCTAGCCGAGTGGGTTTGGGTCTAGCCGAGTGGGTTTGGGTCTAGCGGAGTGGGTTTGGGTCTAGCGGAGTGGGTTTGGGTCTAGCGGAGTGGGTTTGGGTCTAGCCGAGTGGGATTGGGTCAAGCCAAGTGGGATTGGGCCTAGCCGAGTGGGTTTGGTTCTAGCCGAGTGGGCTTGGGTCTAGCCGAGTGGGTTTGGGTCTAGCCGAGTGGGTTTCGTTCTAGCCGAGTGGGCTTGGGTCTAGCCGAGTGGGTTTGGGTCTAGCCGAGTGGGTTTGGATCTAGCCGAGTGGGTTTGGGTCTAGCCGAGTGGGTTTGGGTCTAGCCGAGTGGGTTTGGGCCTAGCCGAGTGGGTTTGGGGCTAGCCGAGTGGGTTTGGGTCTAGCCGAGTGGGCTTGGGT
This sequence comes from Raja brachyura, assembly GCA_963514005.1. The sequence continues at coordinate 5,237,442 of OY740819.1, read as the reverse complement.
CTAGCCGAGTGGGTTTGGGTCTAGCCGAGTGGGTTTGGGTCTAGCCGAGTGGGTTTGGGTCTAGCCGAGTGGGCTTGGGTCTAGCCGAGTGGGTTTGGGTCTAGCCGAGTGGGTTTGGGTCTAGCCGAGTGGGTTTGGGCCTAGCCGTGTGGGTTTGGTTCTAGCCGAGTAGGTTTGGGTCTAGCCGAGTGGGTTTGGGTCTAGCGGAGTGGGGTTTGCGTCTAGCCGAGTGGGTTTGGTTCTAGCCGAGTGGGCTTGGGTCTAGCCGAGTGGGTTTGGGTCTAGCCGAGTGGGTTTGGGCCTAGCCGAGTGGGTTTGGGGCTAGCGGAGTGGGTTTGGGACTAGCCGAGTGGGTTTGGGTCTAGCCGAGTGCGTTTGGATCTAGCCGAGTGGGTTTGGGTCTAGCCGAGTGGGTTTGGGTCTAGCCGTGTGGGTTTGGGTCTAGCGGAGTGGGTTTAGGTCTAGTCGAGTGGGTTTGGGTCTAGCCGAGTGGGTTTGGGTCTAGCCGAGTGGATTTGGGTCTAGCGGAGTGGGTTGGGGTCTAGCCGAGTGGGTTTGGGTCTAGCCGAGTGGGATTGGGTCAAGCCAAGTGGGATTGGGCCTAGCCGAGTGGGTTTGGTTCTAGCCGAGTGGGCTTGGGTCTAGCCGAGTGGGTTTGGGTCTAGCCGAGTGGGTTTGGTTCTAGCCGAGTGGGCTTGGGTCTAGCCGAGTGGGTTTGGGTCTAGCCGAGTGGGTTTGGGCCTAGCCGAGTGGGTTTGGGGCTAGCGGAGTGGGTTTGGGACTAGCCGAGTGGGTTTGGGTCTAGCCGAGTGGGTTTGGATCTAGCCGAGTGGGTTTGGGTCTAGCCGAGTGGGTTTGGGTCTAGCCGAGTGGGTTTGGGCCTAGCCGAGTGGGTTTGGAGCTAGCCGAGTGGGTTTGGGTCTAGCCGAGTGGGCTTGGGTCTAGCCGAGTGGGTTTGGGTCTAGCCGAGTGGGTTTGGGTCTAGCCGAGTGGGTTTGGGCCTAGCCGTGTGGGTTTGGTTCTAGCCGAGTAGGTTTGGGTCTAGCCGAGTGGGTTTGGGTCTAGCGGAGTGGGGTTTGCGTCTAGCCGAGTGGGTTTGGTTCTAGCCGAGTGGGCTTGGGTCTAGCCGAGTGGGTTTGGGTCTAGCCGAGTGGGTTTGGGCCTAGCCGAGTGGGTTTGGGGCTAGCGGAGTGGGTTTGGGACTAGCCGAGTGGGTTTGGGTCTAGCCGAGTGGGTTTGGATCTAGCCGAGTGGGTTTGGGTCTAGCCGAGTGGGTTTGGGTCTAGCCGAGTGGGTTTGGGCCTAGCCGAGTGGGTTTGGGGCTAGCCGAGTGGGTTTGGGTCTAGCCGAGTGGGCTTGGGTCTAGCCGAGTGGGTTTGGGTCTAGCCGAGTGGGTTTGGGTCTAGCCGAGTGGGTTTGGGCCTAGCCGTGTGGCTTTGGTTCTAGCCGAGTGGGCTGGGGTCTAGCCGAGTGGGTTTGGGTCTGGCCGAGTGGGTTTGGGTCTAGCCGAGTAGGTTTGGGTCTAGGCGAGTGGGTTTGGGTTTAGCCGAGTGGGTTTGGGTCTAGCCGAGTGGGTTTGGGCCTAGCCGAGTGGGTTTGGGGCTAGCCGAGTGGGTTTGGGTCTAGCCGAGTGGGTTTGAGTCTAGCCGAGTGGGTTTGGGTCTAGCCGAGTGGGTTTGGGTCTAGCGGAGTGGGTTTGGGTCTAGCGGAGTGGGTTTGGGTCTAGTCGAGTGGGTTTGGGTCTAGCCGAGTGGGTTTGGGACTAGCCGAGTGGGTTTGGGTCTAGCCGAGTGGGTTTGGGTCTAGCGGAGTGGGTTTAGGTCTAGTCGAGTGGGTTTGGGTCTAGCCGAGTGGGTTTGGGTCTAGCCGAGTGGATTTGGGTCTAGCGGAGTGGGTTGGGGTCTAGCCGAGTGGGTTTGGGTCTAGCCGAGTGGGATTGGGTCAAGCCAAGTGGGATTGGGCCTAGCCGAGTGGGTTTGGTTCTAGCCGAGTGGGCTTGGGTCTAGCCGAGTGGGTTTGGGTCTAGCCGAGTGGGTTTGGTTCTAGCTGAGTGGGCTTGGGTCTAGCCGAGTGGGTTTGGGTCTAGCCGAGTGGGTTTGGGCCTAGCCGAGTGGGTTTGGGGCTAGCGGAGTGGGTTTGGGACTAGCCGAGTGGGTTTGGGTCTAGCCGAGTGGGTTTGGATCTAGCCGAGTGGGTTTGGGTCTAGCCGAGTGGGTTTGGGTCTAGCCGAGTGGGTTTGGGCCTAGCCGAGTGGGTTTGGAGCTAGCCGAGTGGGTTTGGGTCTAGCCGAGTGGGCTTGGGTCTAGCCGAGTGGGTTTGGGTCTAGCCGAGTGGGTTTGGGTCTAGCCGAGTGGGTTTGGGCCTAGCCGTGTGGGTTTGGTTCTAGCCGAGTAGGTTTGGGTCTAGCCGAGTGGGTTTGGGTCTAGCGGAGTGGGGTTTGCGTCTAGCCGAGTGGGTTTGGTTCTAGCCGAGTGGGCTTGGGTCTAGCCGAGTGGGTTTGGGTCTAGCCGAGTGGGTTTGGGCCAAGCCGAGTGGGTTTGGGGCTAGCGGAGTGGGTTTGGGACTAGCCGAGTGGGTTTGGGTCTAGCCGAGTGGGTTTGGATCTAGCCGAGTGGGTTTGGGTCTAGCCGAGTGGGTTTGGGTCTAGCCGAGTGGGTTTGGGCCTAGCCGAGTGGGTTTGGGGCTAGCCGAGTGGGTTTGGGTCTAGCCGAGTGGGTTTGGATCTAGCCGAGTGGGTTTGGGTCTAGCCGAGTGGGTTTGGGTCTAGCCGAGTGGGTTTGGGCCTAGCCGAGTGGGTTTGGAGCTAGCCGAGTGGGTTTGGGTCTAGCCGAGTGGGCTTGGGTCTAGCCGAGTGGGTTTGGGTCTAGCCGAGTGGGTTTGGGTCTAGCCGAGTGGGTTTGGGCCTAGCCGTGTGGGTTTGGTTCTAGCCGAGTAGGTTTGGGTCTAGCCGAGTGGGTTTGGGTCTAGCGGAGTGGGGTTTGCGTCTAGCCGAGTGGGTTTGGTTCTAGCCGAGTGGGCTTGGGTCTAGCCGAGTGGGTTTGGGTCTAGCCGAGTGGGTTTGGGCCTAGCCGAGTGGGTTTGGGGCTAGCGGAGTGGGTTTGGGACTAGCCGAGTGGGTTTGGGTCTAGCCGAGTGGGTTTGGATCTAGCCGAGTGGGTTTGGGTCTAGCCGAGTGGGTTTGGGTCTAGCCGTGTGGGTTTGGGTCTAGCGGAGTGGGTTTAGGTCTAGTCGAGTGGGTTTGGGTCTAGCCGAGTGGGTTTGGGTCTAGCCGAGTGGATTTGGGTCTAGCGGAGTGGGTTGGGGTCTAGCCGAGTGGGTTTGGGTCTAGCCGAGTGGGATTGGGTCAAGCCAAGTGGGATTGGGCCTAGCCGAGTGGGTTTGGTTCTAGCCGAGTGGGCTTGGGTCTAGCCGAGTGGGTTTGGGTCTAGCCGAGTGGGTTTGGTTCTAGCCGAGTGGGCTTGGGTCTAGCCGAGTGGGTTTGGGTCTAGCCGAGTCGGTTTGGGCCTAGCCGAGTGGGTTTGGGGCTAGCGGAGTGGGTTTGGGACTAGCCGAGTGGGTTTGGGTCTAGCCGAGTGGGTTTGGATCTAGCCGAGTGGGTTTGGGTCTAGCCGAGTGGGTTTGGGTCTAGCCGAGTGGGTTTGGGCCTAGCCGAGTGGGTTTGGACCTAGCCGAGTGGGTTTGGGTCTAGCCGAGTGGGCTTGGGTCTAGCCGAGTGGGTTTGGGTCTAGCCGAGTGGGTTTGGGTCTAGCCGAGTGGGTTTGGGCCTAGCCGTGTGGGTTTGGTTCTAGACGAGTAGGTTTGGGTCTAGCCGAGTGGGTTTGGGTCTAGCGGAGTGGGGTTTGCGCCTAGCCGAGTGGGTTTGGTTCTAGCCGAGTGGGCTTGGGTCTAGCCGAGTGGGTTTGGGTCTAGCCGAGTGGGTTTGGGCCTAGCCGAGTGGGTTTGGGGCTAGCGGAGTGGGTTTGGGACTAGCCAAGTGGGTTTGGGTCTAGCCGAGTGGGTTTGGATCTAGCCGAGTGGGTTTGGGTCTAGCCGAGTGGGTTTGGGTCTAGCCGAGTGGGTTTGGGCCTAGCCGAGTGGGTTTGGGGCTAGCCGAGTGGGTTTGGGTCTAGCCGAGTGGGCTTGGGTCTAGCCGAGTGGGTTTGGGTCTAGCCGAGTGGGTTTGGGTCTAGCCGAGTGGGTTTGGGCCTAGCCGTGTGGGTTTGGTTCTAGCCGAGTGGGCTGGGGTCTAGCCGAGTGGGTTTGGGTCTAGCCGAGTGGGTTTGGGTCTAGCCGAGTAGGTTTGGGTCTAGGCGAGTGGGTTTGGGTCTAGCCGAGTGGGTTTGGGTCTAGCCGAGTGGGTTTGGGCCCAGCCGAGTGGGTTTGGGGCTAGCCGAGTGGGTTTGGGTCTAGCCGAGTGGGTTTGGGTCTAGCCGAGTGGGTTTGGGTCTAGCCGAGTGGGTTTGGGTCTAGCGGAGTGGGTTTGGGTCTAGCGGAGTGGGTTTGGGTCTAGTCGAGTGGGTTTGGGTCTAGCCGAGTGGGTTTGGGACTAGCCGAGTGGGTTTGGGTCTAGCCGAGTGGGTTTGGGTCTAGCGGAGTGGGTTTAGGTCTAGTCGAGTGGGTTTGGGTCTAGCCGAGTGGGTTTGGGTCTAGCCGAGTGGATTTGGGTCTAGCGGAGTGGGTTGGGGTCTAGCCGAGTGGGTTTGGGTCTAGCCGAGTGGGATTGGGTCAAGCCAAGTGGGATTGGGCCTAGCCGAGTGGGTTTGGTTCTAGCCGAGTGGGCTTGGGTCTAGCCGAGTGGGTTTGGGTCTAGCCGAGTGGGTTTGGTTCTAGCCGAGTGGGCTTGGGTCTAGCCGAGTGGGTTTGGGTCTAGCCGAGTGGGTTTGGGCCTAGCCGAGTGGGTTTGGGGCTAGCGGAGTGGGTTTGGGACTAGCCGAGTGGGTTTGGGTCTAGCCGAGTGGGTTTGGATCTAGCCGAGTGGGTTTGGGTCTAGCCGAGTGGGTTTGGGTCTAGCCGAGTGGGTTTGGGCCTAGCCGAGTGGGTTTGGAGCTAGCCGAGTGGGTTTGGGTCTAGCCGAGTGGGCTTGGTTCTAGCCGAGTGGGTTTGGGTCTAGCCGAGTGGGTTTGGGTCTAGCCGAGTGGGTTTGGGCCTAGCCGTGTGGGTTTGGTTCTAGCCGAGTAGGTTTGGGTCTAGCCGAGTGGGTTTGGGTCTAGCGGAGTGGGGTTTGCGTCTAGCCGAGTGGGTTTGGTTCTAGCCGAGTGGGCTTGGGTCTAGCCGAGTGGGTTTGGGTCTAGCCGAGTGGGTTTGGGCCTAGCCGAGTGGGTTTGGGGCTAGCCGAGTGGGTTTGGGACTAGCCGAGTGGGTTTGGGTCTAGCCGAGTGGGTTTGGATCTAGCCGAGTGGGTTTGGGTCTAGCCGAGTGGGTTTGGGTCTAGCCGAGTGGGTTTGGGCCTAGCCGAGTGGGTTTGGGGCTAGCCGAGTGGGTTTGGGTCTAGCCGAGTGGGCTTGGGTCTAGCCGAGTGGGTTTGGGTCTAGCCGAGTGGGTTTGGGTCTAGCCGAGTGGGTTTGGGCCTAGCCGTGTGGGTTTGGTTCTAGCCGAGTGGGCTGGGGTCTAGCCGAGTGGGTTTGGGTCTAGCCGAGTGGGTTTGGGTCTAGCCGAGTAGGTTTGGGTCTAGGCGAGTGGGTTTGGGTCTAGCCGAGTGGGTTTGGGTCTAGCCGAGTGGGTTTGGGCCTAGCCGAGTGGGTTTGGGGCTAGCCGAGTGGGTTTGCGTCTCGCGGAGTGGGTTTGGGCCTAGCCGAGTGGGTTTGGGGCTAGCCGAGTGGGTTTGGGTCTAGCCGAGTGGGTTTGGGTCTAGCGGAGTGGGTTTGGGTCTAGCGGAGTGTGGTTGGGTCGAGCCGAGTGGGTTTGGGTCCAGCCGAGTGGGTTTGGGTCTAGCCGAGTGGGTTTGGGCCTAGCCGAGTGGGTTTGGGGCTAGCGGAGTGGGTTCGGGACTAGCCGAGTGGGTTTGGGTCTAGCCGAGTGGGTTTGGATCTAGCCGAGTGGGTTTGGGTCTAGCCGAGTGGGTTTGGGTCTAGCCGAGTGGGTTTGGGCCTAGCCGAGTGGGTTTGGGGCTAGCCGAGTGGGTTTGGGTCTAGCCGAGTGGGCTTGGGTCTAGCCGAGTGGGTTTGGGTCTAGCCGAGTGGGTTTGGGTCTAGCCGAGAGGGTTTGGGCCTAGCCGTGTGGGTTTGGTTCTAGCCGAGTGGGCTTGGGTCTAGCCGAGTGGGTTTGGGTCTAGCCGAGTGGGTTTGGGTCTAGCCGAGTGGGTTTGAGTCTAGCCGAGCGGGTTTGGGTCTAGCTGAGTGGGTTTGGGTCTAGCGGAGTGGGTTTGGGTCTAGCGGAGTGGGTTTGCGTCTCGCGGAGTGGGTTTGGGCCTAGCCGAGTGGGTTTGGGGCTAGCCGAGTGGGTTTGGGTCTAGCCGAGTGGGTTTGGGTCCAGCCGAGTGGGTTTGGGTCTAGCGGAGTGGGGTTGGGTCTAGCCGAGTGGGTTTGGGTCCAGCCGAGTGGGTTTGGGTCTAGCCAAGTGGGTTTGGGTCTAGCCGAGTGGGTTTGGGTCTAGTCGAGTGGGTTTGGGTCTAGCCGAGTGGGTTTGGGTCTAGCCGAGTGGATTTGGGTCTAGCGGAGTGGGTTTGGGTCTAGCCGAGTGGGTTTGGGTCTAGCCGAGTGGGATTGGGTCTAGCCGAGTGGGTTTGGGCCTAGCCGAGTGGGCTTGGTTCTAGCCGAGTGGGCTTGGGTCTAGCCGAGTGGGTTTGGGTCTAGCCGAGTGGGTTTGGGTCTAGCCGAGTGGGTTTGGGTCTAGCGGAGTGGGTTTGGGACTAGCCGAGTGGGTTTGGGTCTAGCGGAGTGGGTTTGGATCTAGCCGAGTGGGTTTGGGTCTAGCCGAGTGGGTTTGGGTCTAGCCGAGTGGGTTTGGGTCTAGCGGAGTGGGTTTGCATCTAGCCGGGTGGGTTTGCGTCTAGCCGAGTGGGTTTGGGTCTAGCCGAGTGGGTTTGGGTCTAGCCGAGTGGGTTTGCATCTAGCCGAGTGGGTTTGGGTCTAGCGGAGTGGGTTTGGGTCTAACCGAGTGAGTTTGGGTCTAGCCGAGTGGGTTTGCGTCTAGCGGAGCGGGTTTGGGTCTAGCCGAGTGGGTTTGGATCTAGCCGAGTGGGTTTGGGTCTAGCCGAGTGGGTTTGGGTCCAGCCGAGTGGGTTTGGGTCCAGCCGAGTGGATTTGGGTCTAGCGGAGTGGGTTTGGGTCTAGCCGAGTGGATTTGGGTCTAGCCGTGTGGGTTTGGATCTAGCCGAGTGGGTTTGGGCCTAGCCGAGTGGGCTTGGTTGTAGCCGATTGGGCTTGTGTCTAGCCAAGTGGGTTTGGGTCTAGCCGAGTGGGTTTGTGTCTAGCGGAGTGCGTTTGGGACTAGCCGAGTGGGTTTGGGTCTAGCGGAGTGGGTTTGGATCTAGCCGAGTGGGTTTGGGTCTAGCCGAGTGGGTTTGGGTCTAGGCGAGTGGGTTTGGGTCTAGCCGAGTGGGTTTGGGTCTAGCCAAGTGGGTTTGGGTCTAGCCGAGTGGGTTTGGGTCTAGCCGAGTGGGTTTGGGTGTAGCCGAGTGGGTTTGGGTGTAGCCGAGTGGATTTGGGTTTGCCGAGTGGGTTTGGGTCTAGCCGAGTGGGTTTGTGTCTAGCCGAGTGGGCTTGGGTCTAGCCGATTGGGTTTGGGTCTAGCGGAGTGGGTTTGGGTCTAGTCGAGTGGGTTTGGGTCTAGCCGAGTGGGTTTGGGTCTGGCCGAGTGGGTTTGGGTCTAGCGGAGTGGGTTTGGGACTAGCCGAGTGGGTTTGGGTCTAGCCGAGTGTGTTTGGGTCGAGCCGAGTGGGTTTGGGCCTAGCCGAGTGGGTTTGGTTCTAGCCGAGTGGGCTTGGGTCTAGCCGAGTGGGTTTGGGTCTAGCGGAGTGGGTTTGTGTCTAGCGGAGTGGGTTTGGGACTAGCCGAGTGGGTTTGGGTCTAGCGGAGTGGGTTTGGATCTAGCCGAGTGGGTTTGGATCTAGCCGAGTGGGTTTGGGTCTAGCCGAGTGGGTTTGGGCCTTGCCGAGTGGGTTTGGGGCTAGCCGAGTGGGTTTGGGTCTAGCCGAGTGGGTTTGGGTCTAGTCGAGTGGGGTTGGGTCTAGTCGAGTGGGTTTGGGTCTAGCCGAGTGGGTTTGGGTCTAGCCGAGTGGGTTTGGGTCTAGCGGAGTGGGTTTGGGTCTAGCGGAGTGGGTTTGCCTCTAGCGGAGTGGGTTCGGGTCTAGCGGAGTGGGGTTGGGTCTAGCGGACTGGGTTTCGATCTAGCGGAGTGTGTTTGGGTCTACCCGAGTGGGTTTGGGTCTAGCCGAGTGGGTTTCGGTCTAGCGGAGTGGGTTTGCGTCTAGCCGAGTGGGTTTGGGTCTAGCCGAGTGGGTTTGGTCTAGCCGAGTGGGTTTGGGTCTAGCCGAGTGGGTTTGGGTCTAGCGGAGTGGGGTTGGGTCTAGCCGAGTGGGTTTGGGTGTAGCCGAGTGGGTTTGGGTCTAGCCGAGTGGGTTTGGGTCTAGCCGAGTGGGTTTGGGTCTAGCCGAGTGGGTTTGGGTCTAGCGGAGTGGGTTTGGGTCTAGCGGAGTGGGTTTGGGTCTAGTCGAGTGGGTTTGGGTCTAGCCGAGTGGGTTTGGGACTAGCCGAGTGGGTTTGGGTCTAGCCGAGTGGGTTTGGGTCTAGCGGAGTGGGTTTAGGTCTAGTCGAGTGGGTTTGGGTCTAGCCGAGTGGGTTTGGGTCTAGCCGAGTGGATTTGGGTCTAGCGGAGTGGGTTGGGGTCTAGCCGAGTGGGTTTGGGTCTAGCCGAGTGGGATTGGGTCAAGCCAAGTGGGATTGGGCCTAGCCGAGTGGGTTTGGTTCTAGCCGAGTGGGCTTGGGTCTAGCCGAGTGGGTTTGGGTCTAGCCGAGTGGGTTTGGTTCTAGCCGAGTGGGTTTGGGTATAGCCGAGTGGATTTGGGTCAAGCGGAGTGGGTTTGGGTCTAGCCGAGTGGATTTGGGTCTAGCCGTGTGGGTTTGGATCTAGCCGAGTGGGTTTGGGCCTAGCCGAGTGGGCTTGGTTGTAGCCAATTGGGCTTGTGTCTAGCCGAGTGGGTTTGGGTCTAGCCGAGTGGGTTTGTGTCTAGCGGAGTGCGTTTGGGACTAGCCGAGTGGGTTTGGGTCTAGCGGAGTGGGTTTGGATCTAGCCGAGTGGGTTTGGGTCTAGCCGAGTGGGTTTGGGTCTAGGCGAGTGGGTTTGGGTCTAGCCGAGTGGGTTTGGGTCTAGCCAAGTGGGTTTGGGTCTAGCCGAGTGGGTTTGGGTCTAGCCGAGTGGGTTTGGGTGTAGCCGAGTGGGTTTGGGTGTAGCCGAGTGGATTTGGGTTTGCCGAGTGGGTTTGGGTCTAGCCGAGTGGGTTTGTGTCTAGCCGAGTGGGCTTGGGTCTAGCCGATTGGGTTTGGGTCTAGCGGAGTGGGTTTGGGTCTAGTCGAGTGGGTTTGGGTCTAGCCGAGTGGGTTTGGGTCTGGCCGAGTGGGTTTGGGTCTAGCGGAGTGGGTTTGGGACTAGCCGAGTGGGTTTGGGTCTAGCCGAGTGTGTTTGGGTCTAGCCGAGTGGGTTTGGGCCTAGCCGAGTGGGTTTGGTTCTAGCCGAGTGGGCTTGGGTCTAGCCGAGTGGGTTTGGGTCTAGCGGAGTGGGTTTGTGTCTAGCGGAGTGGGTTTGGGACTAGCCGAGTGGGTTTGGGTCTAGCGGAGTGGGTTTGGATCTAGCCGAGTGGGTTTGGATCTAGCCGAGTGGGTTTGGGTCTAGCCGAGTGGGTTTGGGCCTTGCCGAGTGGGTTTGGGGCTAGCCGAGTGGGTTTGGGTCTAGCCGAGTGGGTTTGGGTCTAGTCGAGTGGGGTTGGGTCTAGTCGAGTGGGTTTGGGTCTAGCCGAGTGGGTTTGGGTCTAGCCGAGTGGGTTTGGGTCTAGCGGAGTGGGTTTGGGTCTAGCGGAGTGGGTTTGCCTCTAGCGGAGTGGGTTCGGGTCTAGCGGAGTGGGGTTGGGTCTAGCGGACTGGGTTTCGATCTAGCGGAGTGTGTTTGGGTCTACCCGAGTGGGTTTGGGTCTAGCCGAGTGGGTTTCGGTCTAGCGGAGTGGGTTTGCGTCTAGCCGAGTGGGTTTGGGTCTAGCCGAGTGGGTTTGGTCTAGCCGAGTGGGTTTGGGTCTAGCCGAGTGGGTTTGGGTCTAGCGGAGTGGGGTTGGGTCTAGCCGAGTGGGTTTGGGTGTAGCCGAGTGGGTTTGGGTCTAGCCGAGTGGGTTTGGGTCTAGCCGAGTGGGTTTGGGTCTAGCCGAGTGGGTTTGGGTCTAGCGGAGTGGGTTTGGGTCTAGCGGAGTGGGTTTGGGTCTAGTCGAGTGGGTTTGGGTCTAGCCGAGTGGGTTTGGGACTAGCCGAGTGGGTTTGGGTCTAGCCGAGTGGGTTTGGGTCTAGCGGAGTGGGTTTAGGTCTAGTCGAGTGGGTTTGGGTCTAGCCGAGTGGGTTTGGGTCTAGCCGAGTGGATTTGGGTCTAGCGGAGTGGGTTGGGGTCTAGCCGAGTGGGTTTGGGTCTAGCCGAGTGGGATTGGGTCAAGCCAAGTGGGATTGGGCCTAGCCGAGTGGGTTTGGTTCTAGCCGAGTGGGCTTGGGTCTAGCCGAGTGGGTTTGGGTCTAGCCGAGTGGGTTTGGTTCTAGCCGAGTGGGCTTGGGTCTAGCCGAGTGGGTTTGGGTCTAGCCGAGTGGGTTTGGGGCTAGCGGAGTGGGTTTGGGACTAGCCGAGTGGGTTTGGGTCTAGCCGAGTGGGTTTTGATCTAGCCGAGTGGGTTTGGATCTAGCCGAGTGGGTTTGGGTCTAGCCGAGTGGGTTTGGGTCTAGCCGAGTGGGTTTGGGCCTAGCCGAGTGGGTTTGGGGCTAGCCGAGTGGGTTTGGGTCTAGCCGAGTGGGCTTGGGTCTAGCCGAGTGGGTTTGGGTCTAGCCGAGTGGGTTTGGGTCTAGCCGAGTGGGTTTGGGCCTAGCCGTGTGGGTTTGGTTCTAGCCGAGTGGGCTTGGGTCTAGCCGAGTGGGTTTGGGTCTAGCCGAGTGGGTTTGGGTCTAGCCGAGTAGGTTTGGGTCTCGGCGAGTGGGTTTGGGTCTAGCCGAGTGGGTTTGAGTCTAGCCGAGTGGGTTTGGGCCTAGCCGAGTGGGTTTGGGGCTAGCCGAGTGGGTTTGGGTCTAGCCGAGTGGGTTTGGGTCTAGTCGAGTGGGGTTGGGTCTAGCCGAGTGGGTTTGCGTCTAGCCGAGCGGGTTTGGGTCTCGCTGAGTGGGTTTGGGTCTAGCGGAGTGGGTTCGGGTCTAGCGGAGTGGGGTTGGGTCTAGTGGACTGGGTTTCGATCTAGCGGAGTGTGTTTGGGTCTACCCGAGTGGGTTTGGGTCTAGCCGAGTGGGTTTCGGTCTAGCGGAGTGGGTTTGCGTCTAGCCGAGTGGGTTTGGGTCTAGCCGAGTGGGTTTGGTCTAGCCGAGTGGGTTTGGGTCTAGCCGAGTGGGTTTGGGTCTAGCGGAGTGGGCTTGGGTCTAGCCGAGTGGGTTTGGGTGTAGCCGAGTGGGTTTGGGTCTAGCCGAGTGGGTTTGGGTCTAGCCGAGTGGGTTTGGGTCTAGCCGAGTGGGTTTGGGTCTAGCGGAGTGGGTTTGGGTCTAGCGGAGTGGGTTTGGGTCTAGTCGAGTGGGTTTGGGTCTAGCCGAGTGGGTTTGGGACTAGCCGAGTGGGTTTGGGTCTAGCCGAGTGGGTTTGGGTCTAGCGGAGTGGGTTTAGGTCTAGTCGAGTGGGTTTGGGTCTAGCCGAGTGGGTTTGGGTCTAGCCGAGTGGATTTGGGTCTAGCGGAGTGGGTTGGGGTCTAGCCGAGTGGGTTTGGGTCTAGCCGAGTGGGATTGGGTCTAGCCGAGTGGGTTTGGGTCTAGCCGAGTGGGTTTGGGCCTAGCCGTGTGGGTTTGGTTCTAGCCGAGTGGGCTTGGGTCTAGCCGAGTGGGTTTGGGTCTAGCCGAGTGGGTTTGGGTCTAGCCGAGTAGGTTTGGGTCTCGGCGAGTGGGTTTGGGTCTAGCCGAGTGGGTTTGGGTCTAGCCGAGTGGGTTTGGGCCTAGCCGAGTGGGTTTGGGGCTAGCCGAGTGGGTTTGGGTCTAGCCGAGTGGGTTTGGGTCTAGTCGAGTGGGGTTGGGTCTAGCCGAGTGGGTTTGCGTCTAGCCGAGCGGGTTTGGGTCTCGCTGAGTGGGTTTGGGTCTAGCGGAGTGGGTTTGGGTCTAGCGGAGTGGGTTTGCGTCTCGCGGAGTGGGTTTGGGCTTAGCCGAGTGGGGTTGGGTCTAGCCGAGTGGGTTTGGGTCTAGCCGAGTGGGTTTGGATCTAGCCGAGTGGGTTTGGGTCTAGCCGAGTGGGTTTGGGTCTAGCCGAGTGGGTTTGGGCCTTGCCGAGTGGGTTTGGGGCTAGCCGAGTGGGTTTGGGTCTAGCCGAGTGGGTTTGGGTCTAGTCGAGAGGGGTTGGGTCTAGCCGAGTGGGTTTGGGTCTAGCCGAGTGGGTTTGGGTCTAGCCGAGTGGGTTTGGGTCTAGCGGAGTGGGTTTGGGTCTCGCGGAGTGGGTTTGCATCTAGCGGAGTGGGTTCGGGTCTAGCGGAGTGGGGTTGGGTCTAGTGGACTGGGTTTCGATCTAGCGGAGTGTGTTTGGGTCTACCCGAGTGGGTTTGCGTCTAGCTGAGTGGGTTTGGGTCTAGCGGAGTGGGTTTGGATCTAGCCGAGTGGGTTTGGATCTAACCGAGTGGGTTTGGGTCTAGCCGAGTGGGTTTGGGCCTTGCCGAGTGGGTTTGGGCCTTGCCGAGTGGGTTTGGGTCTAGCCGAGTGGGTTTGGGTCTAGTCGAGTGGGGTTGGGTCTAGCCGAGTGGGTTTGGGTCTAGCCGAGTGGGTTTGGGTCTAGCCGAGTGGGTTTGGGTCTAGCCGAGTGGGTTTGGGTCTAGCGGAGTGGGTTTGGGTCTAGCGGAGTGGGTTCGCGTCTAGCGGAGTGGGTTCGGGTCTAGCGGAGTGGGTTCGGGTCTAGCGGACTGGGTTTCGATCTAGCGGAGTGTGTTTGGGTCGACCCGAGTGGGTTTGGGTCTAGCCGAGTGGGTTTCGGTCTAGCGGAGTGGGTTTCGGTCTAGCGGAGTGGGTTTGCGTCTAGCCGAGTGGGTTTGGGTCTAGCCGAGTGGGTTTGGGTCTAGCCGAGTGGGTTTGGGTCTAGCCGAGTGGGTTTGGGTCAAGCCGAGTGGGTTTGGGTCTAGCCAAGTGGGTTTGGGTCTAGCCGAGTGGGTTTGGGTCTAGCGGAGTGGGTTTGGGACTAGCGGAGTGGGTTTGGGTCTAGCGGAGTGGGGTTGTGTCTAGCCGAGTGGGTTTGGGTCTAGCGGAGTGGGGTTGGGTCTAGCCGAGTGGGTTTGGCTCTAGCCGAGTGGGTTTGGGTCTAGCCGAGTGGGTTTGGGTCTAGCGGAGTGGGTTTGGGTCTAGCCGAGTGCGTTTGGGTCTAGCGGAGTGGGTTCGGGTCTAGCGGAGTGGGTTCGGGTCTAGCGGAGTGGGTTCGGGTCTAGCGGAGTGGGTTCGGGTCTAGCGGAGTGGGTTCGGGTCTAGCGGACTGGGTTTCGATCTAGCGGAGTGTGTTTGGTTCTACCCGAGTGGGTTTGGGTCTAGCCGAGTGGGTTTCGGTCTAGCGGAGTGGGTTTCGGTCTAGCGGAGTGGGTTTGCATCTAGCCGAGTGGGTTTGGGTCTAGCCGAGTGGGTTTGGGTCTAGCCGAGTGGGTTTGGGTCTAGCCGAGTGGGTTTGGGTCAAGCCGAGTGGGTTTGGGTCTAGCCGAGTGGGTTGGGTCTAGCCGAGTGGGTTTGGGTCTAGCGGAGTGGGGTTGTGTCTAGCCGAGTGGGTTTGGGTCTAGCGGAGTGGGGTTGGGTCTAGCCGAGTGGGTTTGGGTCTCGCCGAGTGGGTTTGGGTCTAGCCGAGTGGGTTTGGGTCTAGCCGAGTGGGATTGGGTCTAGCCGAGTGGATTTGGGTCTAGCGGAGTGGGTTTGGGTCTAGCGGAGTGGGTTTGGGTCTAGTCGAGTGGGTTTGGGTCAAGCCGAGTGGGTTTGCGTCTAGCCGAGTGGGTTTGGGTTTAGCCGAGTGGGTTTGGGTCTAGCCGAGTGGGTTTGGGTCTAGCCGAGTGGGTTTGGGCCTAGCCGAGTGGGCTTGGTTCTAGCCGAGTGGCCTTGGGTCTGGCCGAGTGGGTTTGGGTCTAGCCGAGTGGGTTTGTGTCTAGCGGAGTGGGTTTGGGACTAGCCGAGTGGGTTTGGGTCTCGCCGAGTGGGTTTGGATTTAGCCGAGTGGGTTTGGGTCTAGCCGAGTGGGTTTGGGTCTAGCCGAGTGGATTTGGGTCTAGCCGAGTGGGTTTGGGTCTAGCGGAGTGGGGTTGGGTCTAGCCGAGTGGGTTTGGGTCCAGCCGAGTGGGTTTGGGTCTAGCCGAGTGGGTTTGGGTCTAGCCGAGTGGGTTTGGGTCTAGCGGAGTGGGTTTGGGTCTAGTCGAGTGGGTTTGGGTCTAGCCGAGTGGGTTTGGGTCTAGCCAAGTGGATTTGGGTCTAGCGGAGTGGGTTGGGGTCTGGCCGAGTGGGTTTGGGTCTAGCCGAGTGGGATTGGGTCTAGCCGAGTGGGATTGGGCCTAGCCGAGTGGGTTTGGTTCTAGCCGAGTGGGCTTGGGTCTAGCCGAGTGGGTTTGGGTCTAGCCGAGTGGGTTTGTGTCTAGCGGAGTGGGTTTTGGACAAGCTGAGTGGGTTTGGGTCTAGCGGAGTGGGTTTGGATCTAGCCGAGTGGGTTTGGATCTAGCCGAGTGGGTTTGGGTCTAGCGGAGTGGGTTTGGGTCTAGCCGAGTGGGTTTGGGTCTAGCCGAGTGGGATTGGGTCTAGCCGAGTGGGTTTGGGCCTAGCCGAGTGGGCTTGGTTCTAGCCGAGTGGGCTTGGGTCTAGCTGAGTGGGTTTGGGTCTAGCCGAGTGGGTTTGGGTCTAGCCGAGTGGGTTTGGGTCTAGCGGAGTGGGTTTGGGACTAGCCGAGTGGGTTTGGGTCTAGCGGAGTGGGTTTGGATCTAGCCGAGTGGGTTTGGGTCTAGCCGAGTGGGTTTGGGTCTAGCCGAGTGGGTTTGGGCCTTGCCGAGTGGGTTTGGGGCTAGCCGAGTGGGTTTGGGTCTAGCCGAGTGGGTTTGGGTCTAGTCGAGAGGGGTTGGGTCTAGCCGAGTGGGTTTGGGTCTAGCCGAGTGGGTTTGGGTCTAGCCGAGTGGGTTTGGGTCTAGCGGAGTGGGTTTGGGTCTCGCGGAGTGGGTTTGCATCTAGCGGAGTGGGTTCGGGTCTAGCGGAGTGGGGTTGGGTCTAGTGGACTGGGTTTCGATCTAGCGGAGTGTGTTTGGGTCTACCCGAGTGGGTTTGGGTCTAGCGGAGTGGGTTTCGGTCTAGCGGAGTGGGTTTGCGTCTAGCTGAGTGGGTTTGGGTCTAGCGGAGTGGGTTTGGATCTAGCCGAGTGGGTTTGGATCTAACCGAGTGGGTTTGGGTCTAGCCGAGTGGGTTTGGGCCTTGCCGAGTGGGTTTGGGCCTTGCCGAGTGGGTTTGGGTCTAGCCGAGTGGGTTTGGGTCTAGTCGAGTGGGGTTGGGTCTAGCCGAGTGGGTTTGGGTCTAGCCGAGTGGGTTTGGGTCTAGCCGAGTGGGTTTGGGTCTAGCCGAGTGGGTTTGGGTCTAGCGGAGTGGGTTGGGGTCTAGCGGAGTGGGTTGGGGTCTAGCGGAGTGGGTTCGGGTCTAGCGGAGTGGGTTCGGGTCTAGCGGACTGGGTTTCGATCTAGCGGAGTGTGTTTGGGTCGACCCGAGTGGGTTTGGGTCTAGCCGAGTGGGTTTCGGTCTAGCGGAGTGGGTTTCGGTCTAGCGGAGTGGGTTTGCGTCTAGCCGAGTGGGTTTGGGTCTAGCCGAGTGGGTTTGGGTCTAGCCGAGTGGGTTTGGGTCTAGCCGAGTGGGTTTGGGTCAAGCCGAGTGGGTTTGGGTCTAGCCAAGTGGGTTTGGGTCTAGCCGAGTGGGTTTGGGTCTAGCGGAGTGGGTTTGGGACTAGCGGAGTGGGTTTGGGTCTAGCGGAGTGGGGTTGTGTCTAGCCGAGTGGGTTTGGGTCTAGCGGAGTGGGGTTGGGTCTAGCCGAGTGGGTTTGGCTCTAGCCGAGTGGGTTTGGGTCTAGCCGAGTGGGTTTGTGTCTAGCGGAGTGGGTTTGGGTCTAGCCGAGTGCGTTTGGGTCTAGCGGAGTGGGTTTGGGTCTAGCGGAGTGGGTTCGGGTCTAGCGGAGTGGGTTCGGGTCTAGCGGAGTGGGTTCGGGTCTAGCGGAGTGGGTTCGGGTCTAGCGGACTGGGTTTCGATCTAGCGGAGTGTGTTTGGTTCTACCCGAGTGGGTTTGGGTCTAGCCGAGTGGGTTTCGGTCTAGCGGAGTGGGTTTCGGTCTAGCGGAGTGGGTTTGCATCTAGCCGAGTGGGTTTGGGTCTAGCCGAGTGGGTTTGGGTCTAGCCGAGTGGGTTTGGGTCTAGCCGAGTGGGTTTGGGTCAAGCCGAGTGGGTATGGGTCTAGCCGAGTGGGTTGGGTCTAGCCGAGTGGGTTTGGGTCTAGCGGAGTGGGGTTGTGTCTAGCCGAGTGGGTTTGGGTCTAGCGGAGTGGGGTTGGGTCTAGCCGAGTGGGTTTGGGTCTCGCCGAGTGGGTTTGGGTCTAGCCGAGTGGGTTTGGGTCTAGCCGAGTGGGATTGGGTCTAGCCGAGTGGGTTTCGGTCTAGCGGAGTGGGTTTGGGTCTAGCGGAGTGGGTTTGGGTCTAGTCGAGTGGGTTTGGGTCTAGCCGAGTGGGTTTGCGTCTAGCCGAGTGGGTTTGGGTTTAGCCGAGTGGGTTTGGGTCTAGCCGAGTGGGTTTGGGTCTAGCCGAGTGGGTTTGGGCCTAGCCGAGTGGGCTTGGTTCTAGCCGAGTGGCCTTGGGTCTGGCCGAGTGGGTTTGGGTCTAGCCGAGTGGGTTTGTGTCTAGCGGAGTGGGTTTGGGACTAGCCGAGTGGGTTTGGGTCTCGCCGAGTGGGTTTGGATTTAGCCGAGTGGGTTTGGGTCTAGCCGAGTGGGTTTGGGTCTAGCCGAGTGGATTTGGGTCTAGCCGAGTGGGTTTGGGTCTAGCGGAGTGGGGTTGGGTCTAGCCGAGTGGGTTTGGGTCCAGCCGAGTGGGTTTGGGTCTAGCCGAGTGGGTTTGGGTCTAGCCGAGTGGGTTTGGGTCTAGCGGAGTGGGTTTGGGTCTAGTCGAGTGGGTTTGGGTCTAGCCGAGTGGGTTTGGGTCTAGCCAAGTGGATTTGGGTCTAGCGGAGTGGGTTGGGGTCTGGCCGAGTGGGTTTGGGTCTAGCCGAGTGGGATTGGGTCTAGCCGAGTGGGATTGGGCCTAGCCGAGTGGGTTTGGTTCTAGCCGAGTGGGCTTGGGTCTAGCCGAGTGGGTTTGGGTCTAGCCGAGTGGGTTTGTGTCTAGCGGAGTGGGTTTTGGACAAGCTGAGTGGGTTTGGGTCTAGCGGAGTGGGTTTGGATCTAGCCGAGTGGGTTTGGATCTAGCCGAGTGGGTTTGGGTCTAGCCGAGTGGGTTTGGGCCTTGCCGAGTGGGTTTGGGCCTTGCCGAGTGGGCTTTGGTCTAGCCGAGTGGGTTTGGGTCTAGTCGAGTGGGGTTGGGTCTAGCCGAGTGGGTTTGGGTCCAGCCGAGTGGGTTTGGGTCTAGCCGAGTGGGTTTGGGTCTAGCGGAGTGAGTTTGGGTCTAGCGGAGTGGGTTTGGGTCTAGCGGAGTGGGTTAGGGTCTAGCGGAGTGGGTTCGGGTCTAGCGGAGTGGGTTCGGGTCTAGCGGACTGGGTTTCGATCTAGCGGAGTGTGTTTGGGTCTACCCGAGTGGGTTTGGGTCTAGCCGAGTGGGTTTCGGTCTAGCGGAGTGGGTTTCGGTCTAGCGGAATGGGTTTGCGTCTAGCCGAGTGGGTTTGGGTCTAGCCGAGTGGGTTTGGGTCTAGCCGAGTGGGTTTGGGTCAAGCCGAGTGGGTTTGGGTCTAGCCGAGTGGGTTTGGGTCTAGCCGAGTGGGTTTGGGTCTAGCCGAGTGGGTTTGGGTCTAGCCGAGTGGGTTTGGGCCTAGCCGAGTGGGCTTGGTTCTAGCCGAGTGGCCTTGGGTCTGGCCGAGTGGGTTTGGGTCTAGCCGAGCGGGTTTGTGTCTAGCGGAGTGGGTTTGGGACTAGCCGAGTGGGTTTGGGTCTCGCCGAGTGGGTTTGGATTTAGCCGAGTGGGTTTGGGTCTAGCCGAGTGGGTTTGGGTCTAGCCGAGTGGGTTCGGGCCTAGCCGAGTGGGTTTGGGGCTAGCGGAGTGGGTTTGGGACTAGCCGAGTGGGTTTGGGTCTAACCGAGTGGGTTTGGATCTAGCCGAGTGGGTTTGGGTCTAGCCGAGTGGGTTTGGGTCTAGCCGAGTGGGTTTGGGTCTAGCCGAGTAGGTTTGGGGCTAGCCGAGTGGGTTTGGGTCTAGCCGAGTGGGTTTGGGTCTAGCCGAGTGGGTTTGGGCCTAGCCGAGTGGGTTTGGGGCTAGCCGAGTGGGTTTGGGTCTAGCCGAGTGGGTTTGGGTCTAGTCGAGTGGGGTTGGGTCTAGCCGAGTGGGTTTGAATCTAGCCGAGCGGGTTTGGGTCTAGCCGAGTGGGTTTGGGTCTAGCGGAGTGGGTTTGGGTCTAGCGGAGTGGGTTTGCGTCTCGCGGAGTGGGTTTGGGCCTAGCCGAGTGGGTTTGGGGCTAGCCGAGTGGGTTTGGGTCTAGCCGAGTGGGTTTGGGTCTAGCCGAGTGGGTTTGGGTCTAGCGGAGTGGGTTTGGGTCCAGCCGAGTGGGTTTGGGTCCAGCCGAGTGGGTTTGGGTGCAGCCGAGTGGGTTTGGGGCTAGCCGAGTGGGTTTGGGTCTAGCCGAGTGGGTTTGGGTCTAGCCGAGTGGGTTCGGGCCTAGCCGAGTGGGTTTGGGGCTAGCGGAGTGGGTTTGGGACTAGCCGAGTGGGTTTGGGTCTAACCGAGTGGGTTTGGATCTAGCCGAGTGGGTTTGGGTCTAGCCGAGTGGGTTTGGGTCTAGCCGAGTGGGTTTGGGTCTAGCCGAGTAGGTTTGGGGCTAGCCGAGTGGGTTTGGGTCTAGCCGAGTGGGTTTGGGTCTAGCCGAGTGGGTTTGGGCCTAGCCGAGTGGGTTTGGGGCTAGCCGAGTGGGTTTGGGTCTAGCCGAGTGGGTTTGGGTCTAGTCGAGTGGGGTTGGGTCTAGCCGAGTGGGTTTGAATCTAGCCGAGCGGGTTTGGGTCCAGCCGAGTGGGTTTGGGTGCAGCCGAGTGGGTTTGGGGCTAGCCGAGTGGGTTTGGGTCTAGCGGAGTGGGTTTGGGTCTAGTCGAGTGGGTTTGGGTCTAGCCGAGTGGGTTTGGGTCTAGCCGAGTGGATTTGGGTCTAGCGGAGTGGGTTTGGGTCTAGCGGAGTGGGTTTGGGTCTAGCCGAGTGGGATTGGGTCTAGCCGAGTGGGTTTGGGCCTAGCCGAGTGGGCTTGGTTCTAGCCGAGTGGGCTTGGGTCTAGCCGAGTGGGTTTGGGTCTAGCCGAGTGGGTTTGGGTCTAGCGGAGTGGGTTTGGGACTAGCCGAGTGGGTTTGGGTCTAGCGGAGTGGGTTTGGGACTAGCCGAGTGGGTTTGGGTCTCGCCGAGTGGGTTTGGATTTAGCCGAGTGGGTTTGGGTCTAGCCGAGTGGGTTTGGGTCTAGCCGAGTGGGTTCGGGCCTAGCCGAGTGGGTTTGGGGCTAGCGGAGTGGGTTTGGGACTAGCCGAGTGGGTTTGGGTCTAACCGAGTGGGTTTGGATCTAGCCGAGTGGGTTTGGGTCTAGCCGAGTGGGTTTGGGTCTAGCCGAGTGGGTTTGGGCCTAGCCGAGTGGCTTTGGGGCTAGCCGAGTGGGTTTGGGTCTAGCCGAGTGGGCTTGGGTCTAGCCGAGTGGGTTTGGGTCTAGCCGAGTGGGTTTGGGTCTAGCCGAGTGGGTTTGGGCCTAGCCGTGTGGGTTTGGTTCTAGCCGAGTGGGCTTGGGTCTAGCCGAGTGGGTTTGGGTCTAGCCGAGTGGGTTTGGGCCTAGCCGAGTGGGTTTGGGGCTAGCCGAGTGGGTTTGTGTCTAGCCGAGTGGGTTTGGGTCTAGTCGAGTGGGGTTGGGTCTAGCCGAGTGGGTTTGAATCTAGCCGAGCGGGTTTGGGTCTAGCCGAGTGGGTTTGGGTCTAGCGGAGTGGGTTTGGGTCTAGCGGAGTGGGTTTGCGTCTCGCGGAGTGCGTTTGGGCCTAGCCGAGTGGGTTTGGGGCTAGCCGAGTGGGTTTGGGTCTAGCCGAGTGGGTTTGGGTCTAGCCGAGTGGGTTTGGGTCTAGCGGAGTGGGTTTGGGTCCAGCCGAGTGGGTTTGGGTCCAGCCGAGTGGGTTTGGGTGCAGCCGAGTGGGTTTGGGGCTAGCCGAGTGGGTTTGGGTCTAGCGGAGTGGGTTTGGGTCTAGTCGAGTGCGTTTGGGTCTAGCCGAGTGGGTTTGGGTCTAGCCGAGTGGATTTGGGTCTAGCGGAGTGGGTTTGGGTCTAGCCGAGTGGGTTTGGGTATAGCCGAGTGGGATTGGGTCTAGCCGAGTGTGTTTGGGCCTAGCCGAGTGGGCTTGGTTCTAGCCGAGTGGGCTTGGGTCTAGCCGAGTGGGTTTGGGTCTAGCCGAGTGGGTTTGGGTCTAGCGGAGTGGGTTTGGGACTAGCCGAGTGGGTTTGGGTCTAGCGGAGTGGGTTTGGATCTAGCCGAGTGGGTTTGGGTCTAGCCAAGTAGGTTTGGATCTAGCAGAGTGGGTTTGGGCCTTGCCGAGTGGGTTTGGGGCTAGCCGAGTGGGTTTGGGTCTAGCCGAGTGGGCTTGGGTCTAGCCGAGTGGGTTTGGGTCTAGCCGAGTGGGTTTGGGTCTAGCCGAGTGGGTTTGGGCCTAGCCGTGTGGGTTTGGTTCTAGCCGAGTGGGATTGGGTCTAGCCGAGTGGGTTTGGGTCTAGCCGAGTGGGTTTGGGTCTAGCCGAGTGGGTTTGGGTCTAGGCGAGTGGGTTTGGGTCTAGGCGAGTGGGTTTGGGTCTAGCCGAGTGGGTTTGGGCTTAGCCGAGTGGGTTTGGGGCTAGCCGAGTGGGTTTGGGTCTAGCCGAGTGGGTTTGGGTCTAGTCGAGTGGGGTTGGGTCTAGCCGAGTGGGTTTGAGTCTAGCCGAGCGGGTTTGGGTCTAGCCTTGTGGGTTTGGGTCTACCGGAGTGGGTTTGGGACTAGCGGAGTGGGTTTGCGTCTCGCGGAGTGGGTTTGGGCCTAGCCGAGTGGGTTTGGGGCTAGCCGAGTGGGTTTGGGTCTAGCCGAGTGGGTTTGGGTCTAGCCGAGTGGGTTTGGGTCTAGCGGAGTGGGGTTGGGTCTAGCCGAGTGGGTTTGGGTCCAGCCGAGTGGGTTTGGGTCTAGCCGAGTGGGTTTGGGTCTAGCCGAGTGGGTTTGGGTCTAGCGGAGTGGGTTTGGATCTAGCCGAGTGGGCTTGGGTCTAGCCGAGTGGGTTTGGGTCTAACCGAGTGGGTTTGGGCCTTGCCGAGTGGGTTTGGGGCTAGCCGAGTGGGTTTGGGTCTAGCCGAGTGGGTTTGGGTCTAGTCGAGTGGGGTTGGGTCTAGCCGAGTGGGTTTGGGTCTAGCCAAGTGGGTTTGGGTCTAGCCGAGTGGGTTTGGGTCTAGCGGAGTGGGTTTGGGTCTAGCCGAGTGGGTTTGGGTCTAGCCGAGTGGGTTTGGGTTTAGCCGAGTGGGTTTGGGTCTAGCCGAGTGGGTTTGGGTCAAGCCGAGTGGGTTTGGGTTTAGCCGAGTGGGTTTGGGTCTAGCCGAGTGGGTTTGGGTCTAGCCGAGTGGGTTTGGGCCTAGCCGAGTGGGCTTGGTTCTAGCCGAGTGGCCTTGGGTCTGGCCGAGTGGGTTTGTGTCTAGCCGAGTAGGTTTGTGTCTAGCGGAGTGGGTTTGGGACTAGCCGAGTGGGTTTGGGTCTCGCCGAGTGGGTTTGGATTTAGCCGAGTGGGTTTGGGTCTAGCCGAGTGGGTTTGGGCCTAGCCGAGTGGGTTTGGGGCTAGCGGAGTGGGTTTGGGACTAGCCGAGTGGGTTTGGGTCTAGCCGAGTGGGTTTGGATCTAGCCGAGTGGGTTTGGGTCTAGCCGAGTGGGTTTGGGTCTAGCCGAGTGGGTTTGGGCCTAGCCGAGTGGGTTTGGGGCTAGCCGAGTGGGTTTGGGTCTAGCCGAGTGGGCTTGGGTCTAGCCGAGTGGGTTTGGGTCTAGCCGAGTGGGTTTGTGTCTAGCCGAGTGGGTTTGGGCCTAGCCGTGTGGGTTTGGTTCTAGCCGAGTGGGCTTGGGTCTAGCCGAGTGGGTTTGGGTCTAGGCGAGTGGGTTTGGGTCTAGCCGAGTGGGTTTGGGTCTAGGCGAGTGGGTTTGGGTTTAGGCGAGTGGGTTTGCATCTAGCGGAGTGGGTTCGGGTCTAGCGGAGTGGGGTTGGGTTTAGCGGACTGGGTTTCGATCTAGCGGAGTGTGTTTGGGTCTACCCGAGTGGGTTTGGGTCTAGCCGAGTGGGTTTCGGTCTAGCGGAGTGGGTTTCGGTCTAGCGGAGTGGGTTTGTGTCTAGCCGAGTGGGTTTGGGTCTAGCCGAGTGGGTTTGGGTCTAGCCGAGTGGGTTTGGGTCTAGCCGAGTGGGTTTGGGTCAAGCCGAGTGGGTTTGGGTCTAGCCGAGTGGGTTTGGGTCTAGCCGAGTGGGTTTGGGTCTAGCGGAGTGGGTTTGGGACTAGCGGAGTGGGTTTGGGTCTAGCGGAGTGGGTTTGGGACTAGCCGAGTGGGTTTGGGTCTAACCGAGTGGGTTTGGATCTAGCCGAGTGGGTTTGGGTCTAGCCGAGTGGGTTTGGGTCTAGCCGAGTGGGTTTGGGCCTAGCCGAGTGGGTTTGGGGCTAGCCGAGTGGGTTTGGGTCTAGCCGAGTGGGCTTGGGTCTAGCCGAGTGGGTTTGGGTCTAGCCGAGTGGGTTTGGGTCTAGCCGAGTGGGTTTGGGCCTAGCCGTGTGGGTTTGGTTCTAGCCGAGTGGGCTTGGGTCTAGCCGAGTGGGTTTGGGTCTAGCCGAGTGGGTTTGGGTCTAGCCGAGTAGGTTTGGGTCTAGGCGAGTGGGTTTGGGTCTAGCCGAGTGGGTTTGGGTCTAGCCGAGTGGGTTTGGGCCTAGCCGAGTGGGTTTGGGGCTAGCCGAGTGGGTTTGGGTCTAGCCGAGTGGGTTTGGGTCTAGTCGAGTGGGGTTGGGTCTAGCCGAGTGGGTTTGAATCTAGCCGAGCGGGTTTGGGTCTAGCCGAGTGGGTTTGGGTCTAGCAGAGTGGGTTTGGGTCTAGCGGAGTGGGTTTGCGTCTCGCGGAGTGGGTTTGGGCCTAGCCGAGTGGGTTTGGGGCTAGCCGAGTGGGTTTGGGTCTAGCCGAGTGGGTTTGGGTCTAGCCGAGTGGGTTTGGGTCTAGCGGAGTGGGTTTGGGTCCAGCCGAGTGGGTTTGGGTCCAGCCGAGTGGGTTTGGGTGCAGCCGAGTGGGTTTGGGGCTAGCCGAGTGGGTTTGGGTCTAGCGGAGTGGGTTTGGGTCTAGTCGAGTGGGTTTGGGTCTAGCCGAGTGGGTTTGGGTCTAGCCGAGTGGATTTGGGTCTAGCGGAGTGGGTTTGGGTCTAGCCGAGTGGGTTTGGGTATAGCCGAGAGGGATTGGGTCTAGCCGAGTGTGTTTGGGCCTAGCCGAGTGGGCTTGGTTCTAGCCGAGTGGGCTTGGGTCTAGCCGAGTGGGTTTGGGTCTAGCCGAGTGGGTTTGGGTCTAGCGGAGTGGGTTTGGGACTAGCCGAGTGGGTTTGGGTCTAGCGGAGTGGGTTTGGATCTAGCCGAGTGGGTTTGGGTCTCGCCAAGTAGGTTTGGGTCTAGCCGAGTGGGTTTGGGCCTTGCCGAGTGGGTTTGGGGCTAGCCGAGTGGGTTTGGGTCTAGCCGAGTGGGCTTGGGTCTAGCCGAGTGGGTTTGGGTCTAGCCGAGTGGGTTTGGGCCTAGCCGTGTGGGTTTGGTTCTAGCCGAGTGGGATTGGGTCTAGCCGAGTGGGTTTGGGTCTAGCCGAGTGGGTTTGGGTCTAGCCGAGTGGGTTTGGGTCTAGGCGAGTGGGTTTGGGTCTAGGCGAGTGGGTTTGGGTCTAGCCGAGTGGGTTTGGGCCTAGCCGAGTGGGTTTGGGGCTAGCCGAGTGGGTTTGGGTCTAGCCGAGTGGGTTTGGGTCTAGTCGAGTGGGGTTGGGTCTAGCCGAGTGGGTTTGAGTCTAGCCGAGCGGGTTTGGGTCTAGCCTTGTGGGTTTGGGTCTACCGGAGTGGGTTTGGGACTAGCGGAGTGGGTTTGCGTCTCGCGGAGTGGGTTTGGGCCTAGCCGAGTGGGTTTGGGGCTAGCCGAGTGGGTTTGGGTCTAGCCGAGTGGGTTTGGGTCTAGCCGAGTGGGTTTGGGTCTAGCGGAGTGGGGTTGGGTCTAGCCGAGTGGGTTTGGGTCCAGCCGAGTGGGTTTGGGTCTAGCCGAGTGGGTTTGGGTCTAGCCGAGTGGGTTTGGGTCTAGCGGAGTGGGTTTGGATCTAGCCGAGTGGGCTTGGGTCTAGCCGAGTGGGTTTGGGTCTAACCGAGTGGGTTTGGGCCTTGCCGAGTGGGTTTGGGGCTAGCCGAGTGGGTTTGGGTCTAGCCGAGTGGGTTTGGGTCTAGTCGAGAGGGGTTGGGTCTAGCCGAGTGGGTTTGGGTCTAGCCAAGTGGGTTTGGGTCTAGCCGAGTGGGTTTGGGCCTAGCCGAGTGGGCTTGGTTCTAGCCGAGTGGCCTTGGGTCTGGCCGAGTGGGTTTGGGTCTAGCCGAGTGGGTTTGTGTCTAGCCGAGTGGGTTTGGGACTAGCCGAGTGGGTTTGGGTCTCGCCGAGTGGGTTTGGATTTAGCCGAGTGGGTTTGGGTCTAGCCGAGTGGGTTTGGGCCTAGCCGAGTGGGTTTGGGGCTAGCGGAGTGGGTTTGGGACTAGCCGAGTGGGTTTGGGTCTAGCCGAGTGGGTTTGGATCTAGCCGAGTGGGTTTGGGTCTAGCCGAGTGGGTTTGGGTCTAGCCGAGTGGGTTTGGGCCTAGCCGAGTGGGTTTGGGGCTAGCCGAGTGGGTTTGGGTCTAGCCGAGTGGGCTTGGGTCTAGCCGAGTGGGTTTGGGTCTAGCCGAGTGGGTTTGGGTCTAGCCGAGTGGGTTTGGGCCTAGCCGTGTGGGTTTGGGTCTAGCCGAGTGGGTTTGGGTCTAGCCGAGTGGGTTTGGGTCTAACCGAGTGGGTTTGGGCCTTGCCGAGTGGGTTTGGGGCTAGCCGAGTGGGTTTGGGTCTAGCCGAGTGGGTTTGGGTCTAGTCGAGTGGGGTTGGGTCTAGCCGAGTGGGTTTGGGTCTAGCCGAGTGGGTTTGGGTCTAGCCGAGTGGGTTTGGGTCTAGCCGAGTGGGTTTGGGTCTAGTCGAGTGGGGTTGGGTCTAGCCGAGTGGGTTTGAGTCTAGCCGAGCGGGTTTGGGTCTAGCCTTGTGGGTTTGGGTCTACCGGAGTGGGTTTGGGACTAGCGGAGTGGGTTTGCGTCTCGCGGAGTGGGTTTGGGCCTAGCCGAGTGGGTTTGGGGCTAGCCGAGTGGGTTTGGGTCTAGCCGAGTGGGTTTGGGTCTAGCCGAGTGGGTTTGGGTCTAGCGGAGTGGGGTTGGGTCTAGCCGAGTGGGTTTGGGTCCAGCCGAGTGGGTTTGGGTCTAGCCGAGTGGGTTTGGGTCTAGCCGAGTGGGTTTGGGTCTAGCGGAGTGGGTTTGGATCTAGCCGAGTGGGCTTGGGTCTAGCCGAGTGGGTTTGGGTCTAACCGAGTGGGTTTGGGCCTTGCCGAGTGGGTTTGGGGCTAGCCGAGTGGGTTTGGGTCTAGCCGAGTGGGTTTGGGTCTAGTCGAGAGGGGTTGGGTCTAGCCGAGTGGGTTTGGGTCTAGCCAAGTGGGTTTGGGTCTAGCCGAGTGGGTTTGGGCCTAGCCGAGTGGGCTTGGTTCTAGCCGAGTGGCCTTGGGTCTGGCCGAGTGGGTTTGGGTCTAGCCGAGTGGGTTTGTGTCTAGCGGAGTGGGTTTGGGACTAGCCGAGTGGGTTTGGGTCTCGCCGAGTGGGTTTGGATTTAGCCGAGTGGGTTTGGGTCTAGCCGAGTGGGTTTGGGCCTAGCCGAGTGGGTTTGGGGCTAGCGGAGTGGGTTTGGGACTAGCCGAGTGGGTTTGGGTCTAGCCGAGTGGGTTTGGATCTAGCCGAGTGGGTTTGGGTCTAGCCGAGTGGGTTTGGGCCTAGCCGAGTGGGTTTGGGCCTAGCCGAGTGGGTTTGGGGCTAGCCGAGTGGGTTTGGGTCTAGCCGAGTGGGCTTGGGTCTAGCCGAGTGGGTTTGGGTCTAGCCGAGTGGGTTTGGGTCTAGCCGAGTGGGTTTGGGCCTAGCCGTGTGGGTTTGGGTCTAGCCGAGTGGGTTTGGGTCTAGCCGAGTGGGTTTGGGTCTAACCGAGTGGGTTTGGGCCTTGCCGAGTGGGTTTGGGGCTAGCCGAGTGGGTTTGGGTCTAGCCGAGTGGGTTTGGGTCTAGTCGAGTGGGGTTGGGTCTAGCCGAGTGGGTTTGGGTCTAGCCGAGTGGGTTTGGGTCTAGCCGAGTGGGTTTGGGTCTAGCGGAGTGGGTTTGGGTCTAGCCGAGTGGGTTTGGGTCTAGCCGAGTGGGTTTGGGTTTAGCCGAGTGGGTTTGGGTGTAGCCGAGTGGGTTTGGGTCAAGCCGAGTGGGTTTGGGTTTAGCTGAGTGGGTTTGGGTCTAGCCGAGTGGGTTTGGGTCTAGCCGAGTGGGTTTGGGGCTAGCCGAGTGGGTTTGGGTCTAGCCGAGTGGGCTTGGGTCTAGCCGAGTGGGTTTGGGTCTAGCCGAGTGGGTTTGGTTCTAGCCGAGTGGGTTTGGGCCTAGCCGTGTGGGTTTGGTTCTAGGCGAGTGGGCTTGGGTCTAGCCGAGTGGGTTTGGGTCTAGCCGAGTGGGTTTGGGTCTAGCCGAGTGGGTTTGGGTCTAGGCGAGTGGGTTTGGGTCTAGGCGAGTGGGTTTGCATCTAGCGGAGTGGGTTCGGGTCTAGCGGAGTGGGGTTGGGTCTAGCGGACTGGGTTTCGATCTAGCGGAGTGTGTTTGGGTCTACCCGAGTGGGTTTGGGTCTAGCCGAGTGGGTTTCGGTCTAGCGGAGTGGGTTTCGGTCTAGCGGAGTGGGTTTGTGTCTAGCCGAGTGGGTTTGGGTCCAGCCGAGTGGGTTTGGGTCAAGCCGAGTGGGTTTGGGTTTAGCTGAGTGGGTTTGGGTCTAGCCGAGTGGGTTTGGGTCTAGCCGAGTGGGTTTGGGCCTAGCCGAGTGGGCTTGGTTCTAGCCGAGTGGCCTTGGGTCTGGCCGAGTGGGTTTGGGTCTAGCCGAGTGGGTTTGGGCCTAGCCGAGTGGGTTTGGGGCTAGCGGAGTGGGTTTGGGACTAGCCGAGTGGGTTTGGGTCTAGCCGAGTGGGTTTGGATCTAGCCGAGTGGGTTTGGGTCTAGCCGAGTGGGTTTGGGTCTAGCCGAGTGGGTTTGGGCCTAGCCGAGTGGGTTTGGGTCTAGCCGAGTGGGTTTGGGTCTAGCCGAGTGGGCTTGGGTCTAGCCGAGTGGGTTTGGGTCTAGCCGAGTGGGTTTGGGTCTAGCCGAGTGGGTTTGGGCCTAGCCGTGTGGGTTTGGTTCTAGCCGAGTGGGCTTGGGTCTAGCCGAGTGGGTTTGGGTCTAGCCGAGTGGGTTTGGGTCTAGCCGAGTGGGTTTGGGTCTAGGCGAGTGGGTTTGGGTCTAGGCGAGTGGGTTTGCATCTAGCGGAGTGGGTTCGGGTCTAGCGGAGTGGGGTTGGGTCTAGCGGACTGGGTTTCGATCTAGCGGAGTGTGTTTGGGTCTACCCGAGTGGGTTTGGGTCTAGCCGAGTGGGTTTCGGTCTAGCGGAGTGGGTTTCGGTCTAGCGGAGTGGGTTTGTGTCTAGCCGAGTGGGTTTGGGTCTAGCCGAGTGGGTTTGGGTCTAGCCGAGTGGGTTTGGATCTAGCCGAGTGGGTTTGGGTCTAGCCGAGTGGGTTTGGGTCTAGCCGAGTGGGTTTGGGCCTAGCCGAGTGGGTTTGGGTCTAGCCGAGTGGGTTTGGGTCTAGCCGAGTGGGCTTGGGTCTAGCCGAGTGGGTTTGGGTCTAGCCGAGTGGGTTTGGGTCTAGCCGAGTGGGTTTGGGCCTAGCCGTGTGGGTTTGGTTCTAGCCGAGTGGGCTTGGGTCTAGCCGAGTGGGTTTGGGTCTAGCCGAGTGGGTTTGGGTCTAGGCGAGTGGGTTTGGGTCTAGGCGAGTGGGTTTGCATCTAGCGGAGTGGGTTCGGGTCTAGCCGAGTGGGTTTGGGTCTAGCCGAGTGGGTTTGGGTCTAGGCGAGTGGGTTTGGGTCTAGGCGAGTGGGTTTGCATCTAGCGGAGTGGGTTCGGGTCTAGCGGAGTGGGGTTGGGTCTAGCGGACTGGGTTTCGATCTAGCGGAGTGTGTTTGGGTCTACCCGAGTGGGTTTGGGTCTAGCGGAGTGGGTTTCGGTCTAGCGGAGTGGGTTTCGGTCTAGCGGAGTGGGTTTGTGTCTAGCCGAGTGGGTTTGGGTCTAGCCGAGTGGGTTTGGGTCTAGCCGAGTGGGTTTGGGTCTAGCCGAGTGGGTTTGGGTCAAGCCGAGTGGGTTTGGGTCTAGCCGAGTGGGTTTGGGTCTAGCCGAGTGGGTTTGGGTCTAGCGGAGTGGGTTTGGGACTAGCGGAGTGGGTTTGGGTCTAGCGGAGTGGGGTTGTGTCTAGCCGAGTGGGTTTGGGTCTAGCGGAGTGGGGTTGGGTCTAGCCGAGTGGGTTTGGGTCTAGCCAAGTGGGTTTGGGTCTAGCCGAGTGGGTTTGGGTCTAGCCGAGTGGGTTTGGGTCTAGCCGAGTGGGTTTGGGTCTAGCGGAGTGGGTTTGGGTCCAGCGGAGTGGGTTTGGGTCTAGTCGAGTGGGTTTGGGTCTAGCCGAGTGGGTTTGGGTCTAGCCGAGTGGGTTTGGGTCTAGCCGAGTGGGTTTGGGCCTAGCCGAGTGGGCTTGGTTCTAGCCGAGTGGGCTTGGGTCTAGCCGAGTGGGTTTGGGTCTAGCCAAGTGGGTTTGGGTCTAGCGGAGTGGGTTTGGGAGTAGCCGAGTGGGTTTGGGTCTAGCGGAGTGGGTTTGGATCTAGCCGAGTGGGTTTGGGTCTAGCCGAGTGGGTTTGGGTCTAACCGAGTGGGTTTGGGCCTTGCCGAGTGGGTTTGGGGCTAGCCGAGTGGGTTTGGGTCTAGCCGAGTGGGTTTGGGTCTAGTCGAGTGGGGTTGGGTCTAGCCGAGTGGGTTTGGGTCTAGCCGAGTGGGTTTGGGTCTAGCCGAGTGGGTTTGGGTCTAGCGGAGTGGGTTTGGGTCTAGCCGAGTGGGTTTGGGTCTAGCCGAGTGGGTTTGGGTTTAGCCGAGTGGGTTTGGGTCTAGCCGAGTGGGTTTGGGTCAAGCCGAGTGGGTTTGGGTTTAGCTGAGTGGGTTTGGGTCTAGCCGAGTGGGTTTGGGTCTAGCCGAGTGGGTTTGGGCCTAGCCGAGTGGGCTTGGTTCTAGCCGAGTGGCCTTGGGTCTGGCCGAGTGGGTTTGGGTCTAGCCGAGTGGGTTTGTGTCTAGCGGAGTGGGTTTGGGACTAGCCGAGTGGGTTTGGGTCTCGCCGAGTGGGTTTGGATTTAGCCGAGTGGGTTTGGGTCTAGCCGAGTGGGTTTGGGCCTAGCCGAGTGGGTTTGGGGCTAGCGGAGTGGGTTTGGGACTAGCCGAGTGGGTTTGGGTCTAGCCGAGTGGGTTTGGATCTAGCCGAGTGGGTTTGGGTCTAGCCGAGTGGGTTTGGGTCTAGCTGAGTGGGTTTGGGCCTAGCCGAGTGGGTTTGGGGCTAGCCGAGTGGGTTTGGGTCTAGCCGAGTGGGCTTGGGTCTAGCCGAGTGGGTTTGGGTCTAGCCGAGTGGGTTTAGGTCTAGCCGAGTGGGTTTGGGCCTAGCCGTGTGGGTTTGGTTCTAGCCGAGTGGGCTTGGGTCTAGCCGAGTGGGTTTGGGTCTAGCCGAGTGGGTTTGGGTCTAGCCGAGTGGGTTTGGGTCTAGGCGAGTGGGTTTGGGTCTAGGCGAGTGGGTTTGCATCTAGCGGAGTGGGTTCGGGTCTAGCGGAGTGGGGTTGGGTCTAGCGGACTGGGTTTCGATCTAGCGGAGTGTGTTTGGGTCTACCCGAGTGGGTTTGGGTCTAGCCGAGTGGGTTTCGGTCTAGCGGAGTGGGTTTCGGTCTAGCGGAGTGGGTTTGTGTCTAGCCGAGTGGGTTTGGGTCTAGCCGAGTGGGTTTGGGTCAAGCCGAGTGGGTTTGGGTTTAGCTGAGTGGGTTTGGGTCTAGCCGAGTGGGTTTGGGTCTAGCCGAGTGGGTTTGGGCCTAGCCGAGTGGGCTTGGTTCTAGCCGAGTGGCCTTGGGTCTGGCCGAGTGGGTTTGGGTCTAGCCGAGTGCGTTTGTGTCTAGCGGAGTGGGTTTGGGACTAGCCGAGTGGGTTTGGGTCTCGCCGAGTGGGTTTGGATTTAGCCGAGTGGGTTTGGGTCTAGCCGAGTGGGTTTGGGCCTATCCGAGTGGGTTTGGGGCTAGCGGAGTGGGTTTGGGACTAGCCGAGTGGGTTTGGGTCTAGCCGAGTGGGTTTGGATCTAGCCGAGTGGGTTTGGGTCTAGCCGAGTGGGTTTGGGTCTAGCCGAGTGGGTTTGGGCCTAGCCGAGTGGGTTTGGGGCTAGCCGAGTGGGTTTGGGTCTAGCCGAGTGGGCTTGGGTCTAGCCGAGTGGGTTTGGGTCTAGCCGAGTGGGTTTGGGTCTAGCCGAGTGGGTTTGGGCCTAGCCGTGTGGGTTTGGTTCTAGCCGAGTGGGCTTGGGTCTAGCCGAGTGGGTTTGGGCCTAGCCGAGTGGGTTTGGGTCTAGCCGAGTGGGTTTGGGTCTAGGCGAGTGGGTTTGAGTCTAGGCGAGTGGGTTTTGCATCTAGCGGAGTGGGTTCGGGTCTAGCGGAGTGGGGTTGGGTCTAGCGGACTGGGTTTCGATCTAGCGGAGTGTGTTTGGGTCTACCCGAGTGGGTTTGGGTCTAGCCGAGTGGGTTTCGGTCTAGCTGAGTGGGTTTCGGTCTAGCGGAGTGGGTTTGTGTCTAGCCGAGTGGGTTTGGGTCTAGCCGAGTGGGTTTGGGTCTAGCCGAGTGGGTTTGGGTCTAGCCGAGTGGGTTTGGGTCAAGCCGAGTGGGTTTGGGTCTAGCCGAGTGGGTTTGGGTCTACCCGAGTGGGTTTGGGTCTAGCGGAGTGGGTTTGGGACTAGAAGAGTGGGTTTGGGTCTAGCGGAGTGGGGTTGTGTCTAGCCGAGTGGGTTTGGGTCTAGCGGAGTGGGGTTGGGTCTAGCCGAGTGGGTTTGGGTCTAGCCAAGTGGGTTTGGGTCTAGCCGAGTGGGTTTGGGTCTAGCCGAGTGGGTTTGGGTCTAGCGGAGTGGGTTTGGGTCTAGCCGAGTGGGTTTGGGTCTAGCCGAGTGGGTTTGGGTCTAGCGGAGTGGGTTTGGGTCTAGCGGAGTGGGTTTGGGTCTAGTCGAGTGGATTTGGGTCTAGCCGAGTGGGTTTGGGTCTAGCCGAGTGGGTTTGGGTCTAGCCGAGTGAGTTTGGTTCTAGCCGAGTGGCCTTGGGTCTGGCCGAGTGGGTTTGGGTCTAGCCGAGTGGTTTTGGGCCAAGCCGTGTGGGTTTGGTTCTAGCCGAGTGGGCTTGGGTCTAGCTGAGTGGGTTTGGGTCTAGCCGAGTGGGTTTGGGTCTAGCCGAGTGGGTTTGGGTGTAGGCGAGTGGGTTTGGGTCTAGCCGAGTGGGTTTGGGGCTAGCCGAGTGGGTTTGGGTCTAGCCGAGTGGGTTTGGGTCTAGTCGAGTGGGGTTGGGTCTAGCCGAGTGGGTTTGAGTCTAGCCAAGCGGGTTTGGGTCTAGCCTTGTGGGTTTGGGTCTAGCGGAGTGGGTTTGGGTCTAGCGGGGTGGGTTGGCGGCTCGCGGAGTGGGTTTGGGCATAGCCGAGTGGGTTTGGGGCTAGCCGAGTGGGTTTGGGTCTAGCCGAGTGGGTTTGGGTCTAGCCGAGTGGGTTTGGGTCTAGCGGAGTGGGGTTGGGTCTAGCCGAGTGGGTTTGGGTCCAGCCGAGTGGGTTTGGGTCTAGCCAAGTGGGTTTGGGTCTAGCTGAGTGGGTTTGGGTCTAGCCGAGTGGGTTTGGGTCTAGTCGAGTGGGTTTGGGTCTAGCCGAGTGGGTTTGGGTCTAGCCGAGTGGATTTGGGTCTAGCGGAGTGGGTTTGGGTCTAGCCGAATGGGTTTGGGTCTAGCCGAGTGGGATTGGGTCTAGCCGAGTGGGTTTGGGCCTAGCCGAGTGGGTTTGGTTCTAGCCAAGTGGGCTTGGGTCTAGCCGAGTGGGTTTGGGTCTAGCCGAGTGGGTTTGGGTCTAGCGGAGTGGGTTTGGGACTAGCCGAGTGGGTTTGGGTCTAGCGGAGTGGGTTTGGATCTAGCCGAGTGGGTTTGGGTCTAGCCGAGTGGGTTTGGGTCTAGCAGAGTGGGTTTGGGCCTTGCCGAGTGGGTTTGGGGCTAACCGAGTGGGTTTGGGTCTAGCCGAGTGGGTTTGGGTCTAGTCGAGTGGGGTTGGGTCTAGCCGAGTGGGTTTGGGTCTAGCCGAGTGGGTTTGGGTCTAGCCGAGTGGGTTTGGGTCTAGCCGAGTGGGTTTGGGTCTAGCCGAGTGGGTTTGGGTCTAGCCGAGTGGGTTTGGGTTTAGCCGAGTGGGTTTGGATTTAGCCGAGTGGGTTTGGGCCTAGCCGAGTGGGTTTGGGGCTAGCGGAGTGGGTTTGGGACTAGCCGAGTGGGTTTGGGTCTAGCCGAGTGGGTTTGGATCTAGCCGAGTGGGTTTGGGTCTATCCGAGTGGGTTTGGGTCTAGCCGAGTGGGCTTGGGTCTAGCCGAGTGGGTTTGGGTCTAGCCGAGTGGGTTTGGGTCTAGCCGAGTGGGTTTGGGCCTAGCCGTGTGGGTTTGGATCTAGCCGAGTGGGCTTGGGTCTAGCCGAGTGGGTTTGGGTCTAGCCGAGTGGGTTTGGGTCTAGCCGAGTGGGTTTGGGTCTAGGCGAGTGGGTTTGGGTCTAGGCGAGTGGGTTTGGGTCTAGCCGAGTGGGTTTGGGCCTAGCCGAGTGGGTTTGGGGCTAGCCGAGTGGGTTTGGGTCTACCCGAGTGGGTTTGGGTCTAGTCGAGTGGGGTTGGGTCTAGCCGAGAGGGTTTGAGTCTAGCCGAGCGGGTTTGGGTCTAGCCGAGTGGGTTTGGGTCTAGCGGAGTGGGTTTGGGTCTAGCGGAGTGCGTTTGCGTCTCGCGGAGTGGGTTTGGGCCTAGCCGAGTGGGTTTGGGGCTTGCCGAGTGGGTTTGGGTCTAGCCGAGTGGGTTTGGGTCTAGCCGAGTGGGTTTGGGTCTAGCGGAGTGGGGTTGGGTCTAGCCGAGTGGGTTTGGGTCCAGCCGAGTGGGTTTGGGTCTAGCCGAGTGGGTTTGGGTCTAGCCGAGTGGGTTTGGGTCTAGCGGAGTGGGTTTGGGTCTAGTCGAGTGGGTTTGGGTCTAGTCGAGTGGGTTTGGGTCTAGCCGAGTGGGTTTGGGTCTAGCCGATTGGATTTGGGTCTAGCGGAGTGGGTTTGGGTCTAGCCGAGTGGGTTTGGGTCTAGCCGAGTGGGTTTGGGTTTAGCCGAGTGGGTTTGGGCCTAGCCGAGTGGGTTTGGGGCTAGCGGAGTGGGTTTGGGACTAGCCGAGTGGGTTTGGGTCTAGCCGAGTGGGTTTGGATCTAGCCGAGTGGGTTTGGGTCTATCCGAGTGGGTTTGGGTCTAGCCGAGTGGGCTTGGGTCTAGCCGAGTGGGTTTGGGTCTAGCCGAGTGGGTTTGGGTCTAGCCGAGTGGGTTTGGGCCTAGCCGTGTGGGTTTGGATCTAGCCGAGTGGGCTTGGGTCTAGCCGAGTGGGTTTGGGTCTAGCCGAGTGGGTTTGGGTCTAGCCGAGTGGGTTTGGGTCTAGGCGAGTGGGTTTGGGTCTAGGCGAGTGGGTTTGGGTCTAGCCGAGTGGGTTTGGGCCTAGCCGAGTGGGTTTGGGGCTAGCCGAGTGGGTTTGGGTCTACCCGAGTGGGTTTGGGTCTAGTCGAGTGGGGTTGGGTCTAGCCGAGAGGGTTTGAGTCTAGCCGAGCGGGTTTGGGTCTAGCCGAGTGGGTTTGGGTCTAGCGGAGTGGGTTTGGGTCTAGCGGAGTGCGTTTGCGTCTCGCGGAGTGGGTTTGGGCCTAGCCGAGTGGGTTTGGGGCTTGCCGAGTGGGTTTGGGTCTAGCCGAGTGGGTTTGGGTCTAGCCGAGTGGGTTTGGGTCTAGCGGAGTGGGGTTGGGTCTAGCCGAGTGGGTTTGGGTCCAGCCGAGTGGGTTTGGGTCTAGCCGAGTGGGTTTGGGTCTAGCCGAGTGGGTTTGGGTCTAGCGGAGTGGGTTTGGGTCTAGTCGAGTGGGTTTGGGTCTAGTCGAGTGGGTTTGGGTCTAGCCGAGTGGGTTTGGGTCTAGCCGATTGGATTTGGGTCTAGCGGAGTGGGTTTGGGTCTAGCCGAGTGGGTTTGGGTCTAGCCGAGTGGGATTGGGTCTAGCCGAGTGGGTTTGGGCCTAGCCGAGTGGGCTTGGTTCTAGCCGAGTGGGCTTGGGTCTAGCCGAGTGGGTTTGGGTCTGGCCGAGTGGGTTTGGGTCTAGCGGAGTGGGTTTGGGACTAGCCGAGTGGGTTTGGGTCTAGCGGAGTGGGTTTGGATCTAGCCGAGTGGGTTTGGGTCTAGCTGAGTGGCTTTGGGTCTAGCCGAGTGGGTTTGGGCCTTGCCGAGTGGGTTTGGGGCTAGCCGAGTGGGTTTGGGTCTAGCCGAGTGGGTTTGGGTCTAGTCGAGTGGGGTTGGGTCTAGCCGAGTGGGTTTGGGTCTAGCCGAGTGGGTTTGGGTCTAGCCGAGTGGGTTTGGGTCTAGCCGAGTGGGTTTGGGTCTCGCGGAGTGGGTTTGCATCTTGCAGAGTGGGTTGGGGTCTAGCGGAGTGGGGTTGGGTCTAGCGGACTGGGTTTCGATCTAGCGGAGTGTGTTTGGGTCTACCCGAGTGGGTTTGGGTCTAGCCGAGTGGGTTTCGGTCTAGCGGAGTGGGTTTGGGTCTAGCCGAGTGGGCTTGGGCCTAGCCGAGTGTATTTGGGTCTAGCCGAGTGGGTTTGGGTCTAGCGGAGTGGGTTTGGGTTTAGCCGAGTGGGTTTGGGTCTAGCCGAGTGGGTTTGGGTCAAGCCGAGTGGGTTTGGGTCTAGCGGAGTGGGTTTGGATCTACCGAGTGGGTTTGGGTCTAGCCGAGTGGGTTTGGGTGTAGCCGAGTGGGTTTGGGCCTAGCCGAGTGGGTTTGGGTCTAGCCGAGTGGGTTTGGGTCTAGCCGAGTGGGCTTGGGTGTAGCCGAGTGGGTTTGGGTGTAGCCGAGTGGGTTAGGGTCTAGCGTAGTGGGTTTGGGTTTGCCGAGTGGGTTTGGGTTTAGCGGAGTGGGGTTGTGTCTAGCCGAGTGGGTTTGGGTCTATCGGAGTGGGGTTGGGTCTAGCCGAGTGGGTTTGGGTCTAGCCGAGTGGGTTTGGGTCTAGCCGAGTGGGTTTGGGTCTAGCCGAGTGGGTTTGGGTCTAGCGGAGTGGGTTTGGGTCTAGCGGAGTGGGTTTGGGTCTGGCGGAGTGGGTTTGGGTCTAGTCGAGTGGGTTTGGGTCTAGCCGAGTGGGTTTGGGACTAGCCGCGTGGGTTTGGGTCTAGCCGAGTGGGTTTGGGTTTAGCCGAGTGGGTTTGGGTCTAGCCGAGAGGGTTTGGGCCTAGCCGAGTGGGCTTGGTTCAAGCCGAGTGGCCTTGGGTCTGGCCGAGTGGGTTTGGGTCTAGCCGAGTGGGTTTGTGTCTAGCGGAGTGGGTTTGGGACTAGCCGAGTGGGTTTGGGTCAAGCGGAGTGGGTTTGGATTTAGCCGAGTGGGTTTGGGTCTAGCCGAGTGGGTTTGGGTCTAGCCGAGTGGGTTTGGGCCTAGCCGAGTGGGTTTGGGGCTAGCGGAGTGGGTTTGGGACTAGCCGAGTGGGTTTGGGTCTAGCGGAGTGGGTTTGGATCTAGCCGAGTGGGTTTGGGTCTAGCCGAGTGGGTTTGCGTCTAGCCGAGTGGGTTTGGGCCTAGCCGAGTGGGTTTGGGGCTAGCCGAGTGGGTTTGGGTCTAGCCGAGTGGGCTTGGGTCTAGCCGAGTGGGTTTGGGTCTAGCCAAGTGGGTTTGGGTCTAGCGGAGTGGGTTTGGGACTAGCCGAGTGGGTTTGGGTCTAGCGGAGTGGGTTTGGATCCAGCCGAGTGGGTTTGGGTCTAGCCGAGTGGGTTTGGGTCTAGCCGAGTGGGTTTGGGCCTAGCCGAGTGGGTTTGGGGCTAGCCGAGTGGGTTTGGGTCTAGCCGAGTGGGTTTGGGTCTAGCCGAGTGGGTTTGGGTCTAGCCGAGTGGGTTTGGGCCTAGCCGATTGGGTTTGGGCCTAGCCGAGTGGGTTTGGGGCTAGCCGAGTGGGTTTGGGTCTAGCCGAGTGGGTTTGGGTCTAGCCGAGTGGGTTTGGGTCTAGCCGAGTGGGTTTGGGTCTAGCCGAGTGGGTTTGGGTCTAGCGGCGTGCTTTTGGGACTAGCCGAGTGGGTTTGGGTCTAGCGGAGTGGGTTTGGATCTAGCCAAGTGGGTTTGGGTCTAGCCGAGTGGGTTTGGATCTAGCCAAGTGGGTTTGGGTCTAGCCGAGTGGGTTTGGGTCTAGCCGAGTGGGTTTGGGCCTAGCCGAGTGGGTTTGGGGCTAGCCGAGTGGATTTGGATCTAGCCGAGTGGGTTTGGGTTTGCCGAGTGGGTTTGGGTTTGCCGAGTGGGTTTGGGTCTAGCGGAGTGGGTTTGGGTCTAGCGGAGTGCGTTTGGGCGTAGCCGAGTGGGTTTGGGCGTAGCCGAGTGGGCTTGGGCGTAGACGAGTGGGTTTGGGTCGAGCCGAGTGGGTTTGGGTCTAGCAGAGTGGGTTTGGGTCTAGCGGAGTGGGTTTGGGTCTAGCCGAGTGGGTTTGGGTCTAGCCGAGTGGGTTTGGATCTAGCCGAGTGGGTTTGGGTTTGCCGAGTGGGTTTGGGTTTGCCGAGTGGGTTTGGGTCTAGCGGAGTGGGTTTGGGTCTAGCGGAGTGGGTTTGCATCTAGCGGAGTGGGTGCGGGTCTAGCGGAGTGGCGTTGGGTCTAGCGGACTGGGTTTTGATCTGGCGGAGTGTGTTTGGGTCTACCCGAGTGGGTTTGGGTCTAGCCGATTGGGTTTGGATCTAGCCGAGTGGGTTTGGGCCTAGCCGAGTGGGTTTGGGTCTAGCCGAGTGGGTTTGGGCGTAGCCGATTGGGTTTGGGCGTAGCCGAGTGTGTTTTGGCGTAGCCGAGTGGGTTTGGGCGTAGACAAGTGGGTTTGGGTCTAGCAGAGTGGGTTTGGGTCTAGCGGAGTGGGTTTGGGTCTAGCGGAGTTGGTTTGGGTCTAGCCGAGTGGGTTTGGGTCTAGCCGAGTGGGTTTGGGTCTAGCGGAGTGGGTTTGGGACTAGCCGAGTGGGTTTGGGTCTAGCGGAGTGGGTTTGGGTCTAGCCGAGTGTGTTTGGATCTAGCCGAGTGGGTTTGGGTCTAGCCGAGTGGGTTTGGGTCTAGCCGTGTGGGTTTGGTTCTAGCCGAGTGGGCTTGGGTCTAGCCGAGTGGGTTTGGGCCTAGCGGAGTGGGTTTGGGTCTAGCGGAGTGGGTTTGGGTCTTGGCGAGTGGGTTTGGGTCTAGCCGAGTGGGTTTGGGTCTAGCCGAGTGGGTTTGGGCCTAGCCGAGTGGGTTTGGGGCTAGCCGAGTGGGTTTGGGTCTAGCCGAGTGGGTTTGGGTCTAGTCGAGTGGGGTTGGGTCTAGCCGAGTGGGTTTGGGGCTAGCTGAGTGGGTTTGGGTCTAGCGGAGTGGGGTTCGGTCTAGCCGAGTGGGTTTGGGTCCAGCCGAGTGGGTTTAGGTCTAGCCGAGTGGGTTTGGGTCTAGCCGAGTGGGTTTGGGTCTAGCGGAGTGGGTTTGGGTCTAGTCGAGTGGGTTTGGGTCTAGCCGAGTGGGTTTGGGTCTAGCCGAGTGGATTTGGGTCTAGCGGAGTGGGTTTGGGTCTAGCCGACTGGGTTTGGGTCTAGCCGAGTGGGATTGGGTCTAGCCGAGTGGGTTTGGGCCTAGCCGAGTGGGCTTGGTTCTAGCCGAGTGGGCTTGGGTCTAGCCGAGTGGGTTTGGGTCTAGCCGAGTGGGTTTGGGTCTAGCGGAGTGGGTTTGGGACTAGCCTAGTGGGTTTGGGTCTAGCCGAGTGGGTTTGGGGCTAGCCGAGTGGGTTTGGGTCTAGCCGAGTGGGTTTGGATCTAGCCGAGTGTGTTTGGGCCTAGCCGAGTGGGTTTGGGCATAGCCGAGTGGGTTTGGGCGTAGCCGAGT
This sequence comes from Raja brachyura, assembly GCA_963514005.1. The sequence goes on along the minus strand of OY740819.1, from coordinate 5,198,838 downwards.
GGGTTTGGGCGTAGCCGAGTGGGTTTGGGCGTAGACGAGTGGGTTTGGGTCTAGCCTAGTGGGTTTGGGTCTAGCGGAGTGGGTTTGGGTCTAGCGGAGTGGGTTTGGGTCTAGCCGAGTGGGTTTGGGTCTAGCCGAGTGGGTTTGGGTCTCGCGGAGTGGGTTTGGGTCTAGGGGAATGGGTTTGGGTCTAGCCGAGTGGGTTTGGGTCTAGCCGAGTGGGTTTGGGTTTGCCGAGTGGGTTTGGGTTTGCCGAGTGGGTTTGGGACTAGTCGAGTGGGTTTGGGTCTAGCCGAGTGGGTTTGGGTCTAGCCGAGTGGGTTTGGGTCTAGCCGTGTGGGTTTGGGTCTAGTCGAGTGGGGTTGGGTCTAGCCGAGTGGGTTTGGGGCTAGCCGAGTGGGTTTGGGTCTAGCGGAGTGGGGTTGGGTCTAGCCGAGTGGGTTTGGGTCCAGCCGAGTGGGTTTAGGTCTAGCCGAGTGGGTTTGGGTCTAGCCGAGTGGGTTTGGGTCTAGCGGAGTGGGTTTGGGTCTAGTCGAGTGGGTTTGGGTCTAGCCGAGTGGGTTTGGGTCTAGCCGAGTGGATTTGGGTCTAGCGGAGTGGGTTTGGGTCTAGCCGACTGGGTTTGGGTCTAGCCGAGTGGGATTGGGTCTAGCCTAGTGGGTTTGGGCCTAGCCGAGTGGGCTTGGTTCTAGCCGAGTGGGCTTGGGTCTAGCCGAGTGGGTTTGGGTCTAGCCGAGTGGGTTTGGGTCTAGCGGAGTGGGTTTGGGACTAGCCTAGTGGGTTTGGGTCTAGCGGAGTGGGTTTGGGGCTAGCCGAGTGGGTTTGGGTCTAGCCGAGTGGGTTTGGATCTAGCCGAGTGTGTTTGGGCCTAGCCGAGTGGGTTTGGGCATAGCCGAGTGGGTTTGGGCGTAGCCGAGTGGGTTTGGGCGTAGCCGAGTGGGTTTGGGCGTAGACGAGTGGGTTTGGGTCTAGCCTAGTGGGTTTGGGTCTAGCGGAGTGGGTTTGGGTCTAGCGGAGTGGGTTTGGGTCTAGCCGAGTGGGTTTGGGTCTAGCCGAGTGGGTTTGGGTCTCGCGGAGTGGGTTTGGGTCTAGGGGAATGGGTTTGGGTCTAGCCGAGTGGGTTTGGGTCTAGCCGAGTGGGTTTGGGTTTGCCGAGTGGGTTTGGGTTTGCCGAGTGGGTTTGGGACTAGTCGAGTGGGTTTGGGTCTAGCCGAGTGGGTTTGGGTCTAGCCGAGTGGGTTTGGGTCTAGCCGTGTGGGTTTGGGTCTAGCCGAGTGGGTTTGGGTCTAGTCGAGTGGGGTTGGGTCTAGCCGAGTGGGTTTGGGGCTAGCTGAGTGGGTTTGGGTCTAGCGGAGTGGGGTTGGGTCTAGCCGAGTGGGTTTGGGTCCAGCCGAGTGGGTTTAGGTCTAGCCGAGTGGGTTTGGGTCTAGCCGAGTGGGTTTGGGTCTAGCGGAGTGGGTTTGGGTCTAGTCGAGTGGGTTTGGGTCTAGCCGAGTGGGTTTGGGTCTAGCCGAGTGGATTTGGGTCTAGCGGAGTGGGTTTGGGTCTAGCCGACTGGGTTTGGGTCTAGCCGAGTGGGATTGGGTCTAGCCGAGTGGGTTTGGGCCTAGCCGAGTGGGCTTGGTTCTAGCCGAGTGGGCTTGGGTCTAGCCGAGTGGGTTTGGGTCTAGCCGAGTGGGTTTGGGTCTAGCGGAGTGGGTTTGGGACTAGCCTAGTGGGTTTGGGTCTAGCCGAGTGGGTTTGGGGCTAGCCGAGTGGGTTTGGGTCTAGCCGAGTGGGTTTGGGTCTAGCCGAGTGGGTTTGGGTCTAGCCGAGTGGGTTTGGGTCTCGCGGAGTGGGTTTGGGTCTAGGGGAATGGGTTTGGGTCTAGCCGAGTGGGTTTGGGTCTAGCCGATTGGGTTTGGGTTTGCCGAGTGGGTTTGGGTTTGCCGAGTGGGTTTAGGACTAGTCGAGTGGGTTTGGGTCTAGCCGAGTGGGTTTGGGTCTAGCCGAGTGGGTTTGGGTCTAGCCGTGTGGGTTTGGGTCTAGTTGAGTGGGGTTGGGTCTAGCCGAGTGGGTTTGGGGCTAGCCGAGTGGGTTTGGGTCTAGCGGAGTGGGGTTGGGTCTAGCCGAGTGGGTTTGGGTCCAGCCGAGTGGGTTTAGGTCTAGCCGAGTGGGTTTGGGTCTAGCCGAGTGGGTTTGGGTCTAGCGGAGTGGGTTTGGGTCTAGTCGAGTGGGTTTGGGTCTAGCCGAGTGGGTTTGGGTCTAGCCGAGTGGATTTGGGTCTAGCGGAGTGGGTTTGGGTCTAGCCGACTGGGTTTGGGTCTAGCCGAGTGGGATTGGGTCTAGCCTAGTGGGTTTGGGCCTAGCCGAGTGGGCTTGGTTCTAGCCGAGTGGGCTTGGGTCTAGCCGAGTGGGTTTGGGTCTAGCCGAGTGGGTTTGGGTCTAGCGGAGTGGGTTTGGGACTAGCCTAGTGGGTTTGGGTCTAGCGGAGTGTGTTTGGGTCTACCCGAGTGGGTTTGGGTCTAGCCGATTGGGTTTGGATCTAGCCGAGTGGGTTTGGGCCTAGCCGAGTGGGTTTGGGTCTAGCCGAGTGGGTTTGGGCGTAGCCGATTGGGTTTGGGCGTAGCCGAGTGTGTTTTGGCGTAGCCGAGTGGGTTTGGGCGTAGACAAGTGGGTTTGGGTCTAGCAGAGTGGGTTTGGGTCTAGCGGAGTGGGTTTGGGTCTAGCGGAGTTGGTTTGGGTCTAGCCGAGTGGGTTTGGGTCTAGCCGAGTGGGTTTGGGTCTAGCGGAGTGGGTTTGGGACTAGCCGAGTGGGTTTGGGTCTAGCGGAGTGGGTTTGGGTCTAGCCGAGTGTGTTTGGATCTAGCCGAGTGGGTTTGGGTCTAGCCGAGTGGGTTTGGGTCTAGCCGTGTGGGTTTGGTTCTAGCCGAGTGGGCTTGGGTCTAGCCGAGTGGGTTTGGGCCTAGCGGAGTGGGTTTGGGTCTAGCGGAGTGGGTTTGGGTCTTGGCGAGTGGGTTTGGGTCTAGCCGAGTGGGTTTGGGTCTAGCCGAGTGGGTTTGGGCCTAGCCGAGTGGGTTTGGGGCTAGCCGAGTGGGTTTGGGTCTAGCCGAGTGGGTTTGGGTCTAGTCGAGTGGGGTTGGGTCTAGCCGAGTGGGTTTGGGGCTAGCTGAGTGGGTTTGGGTCTAGCGGAGTGGGGTTCGGTCTAGCCGAGTGGGTTTGGGTCCAGCCGAGTGGGTTTAGGTCTAGCCGAGTGGGTTTGGGTCTAGCCGAGTGGGTTTGGGTCTAGCGGAGTGGGTTTGGGTCTAGTCGAGTGGGTTTGGGTCTAGCCGAGTGGGTTTGGGTCTAGCCGAGTGGATTTGGGTCTAGCGGAGTGGGTTTGGGTCTAGCCGACTGGGTTTGGGTCTAGCCGAGTGGGATTGGGTCTAGCCGAGTGGGTTTGGGCCTAGCCGAGTGGGCTTGGTTCTAGCCGAGTGGGCTTGGGTCTAGCCGAGTGGGTTTGGGTCTAGCCGAGTGGGTTTGGGTCTAGCGGAGTGGGTTTGGGACTAGCCTAGTGGGTTTGGGTCTAGCCGAGTGGGTTTGGGGCTAGCCGAGTGGGTTTGGGTCTAGCCGAGTGGGTTTGGATCTAGCCGAGTGTGTTTGGGCCTAGCCGAGTGGGTTTGGGCATAGCCGAGTGGGTTTGGGCGTAGCCGAGTGGGTTTGGGCGTAGCCGAGTGGGTTTGGGCGTAGACGAGTGGGTTTGGGTCTAGCCTAGTGGGTTTGGGTCTAGCGGAGTGGGTTTGGGTCTAGCGGAGTGGGTTTGGGTCTAGCCGAGTGGGTTTGGGTCTAGCCGAGTGGGTTTGGGTCTCGCGGAGTGGGTTTGGGTCTAGGGGAATGGGTTTGGGTCTAGCCGAGTGGGTTTGGGTCTAGCCGAGTGGGTTTGGGTTTGCCGAGTGGGTTTGGGTTTGCCGAGTGGGTTTGGGACTAGTCGAGTGGGTTTGGGTCTAGCCGAGTGGGTTTGGGTCTAGCCGAGTGGGTTTGGGTCTAGCCGTGTGGGTTTGGGTCTAGTCGAGTGGGGTTGGGTCTAGCCGAGTGGGTTTGGGGCTAGCCGAGTGGGTTTGGGTCTAGCGGAGTGGGGTTGGGTCTAGCCGAGTGGGTTTGGGTCCAGCCGAGTGGGTTTAGGTCTAGCCGAGTGGGTTTGGGTCTAGCCGAGTGGGTTTGGGTCTAGCGGAGTGGGTTTGGGTCTAGTCGAGTGGGTTTGGGTCTAGCCGAGTGGGTTTGGGTCTAGCCGAGTGGATTTGGGTCTAGCGGAGTGGGTTTGGGTCTAGCCGACTGGGTTTGGGTCTAGCCGAGTGGGATTGGGTCTAGCCTAGTGGGTTTGGGCCTAGCCGAGTGGGCTTGGTTCTAGCCGAGTGGGCTTGGGTCTAGCCGAGTGGGTTTGGGTCTAGCGGAGTGGGTTTGGGTCTAGCCGAGTGGGTTTGGGTCTAGCCGAGTGGGTTTGGGTCTCGCGGAGTGGGTTTGGGTCTAGGGGAATGGGTTTGGGTCTAGCCGAGTGGGTTTGGGTCTAGCCGAGTGGGTTTGGGTTTGCCGAGTGGGTTTGGGTTTGCCGAGTGGGTTTGGGACTAGTCGAGTGGGTTTGGGTCTAGCCGAGTGGGTTTGGGTCTAGCCGAGTGGGTTTGGGTCTAGCCGTGTGGGTTTGGGTCTAGTCGAGTGGGGTTGGGTCTAGCCGAGTGGGTTTGGGGCTAGCCGAGTGGGTTTGGGTCTAGCGGAGTGGGGTTGGGTCTAGCCGAGTGGGTTTGGGTCCAGCCGAGTGGGTTTAGGTCTAGCCGAGTGGGTTTGGGTCTAGCCGAGTGGGTTTGGGTCTAGCGGAGTGGGTTTGGGTCTAGTCGAGTGGGTTTGGGTCTAGCCGAGTGGGTTTGGGTCTAGCCGAGTGGATTTGGGTCTAGCGGAGTGGGTTTGGGTCTAGCCGACTGGGTTTGGGTCTAGCCGAGTGGGATTGGGTCTAGCCTAGTGGGTTTGGGCCTAGCCGAGTGGGCTTGGTTCTAGCCGAGTGGGCTTGGGTCTAGCCGAGTGGGTTTGGGTCTAGCCGAGTGGGTTTGGGTCTAGCGGAGTGGGTTTGGGACTAGCCTAGTGGGTTTGGGTCTAGCCGAGTGGGTTTGGGGCTAGCCGAGTGGGTTTGGGTCTAGCCGAGTGGGTTTGGATCTAGCCGAGTGTGTTTGGGCCTAGCCGAGTGGGTTTGGGCATAGCCGAGTGGGTTTGGGCGTAGCCGAGTGGGTTTGGGCGTAGCCGAGTGGGTTTGGGCGTAGACGAGTGGGTTTGGGTCTAGCCTAGTGGGTTTGGGTTTAGCCGAGTGGGTTTGGGTATAGCCGAGTGGGTTTGGGTCTAGCCGAGTGGGTTTGGGCCTAGCCGAGTGGGTTCGGTTCTAGCCGAGTGGGTTTGGGTCTAGCCGAGTGGGTTTGTGTCTGGTGGAGTGGGTTTGGGACTAGCCGAGTGGGTTTGGGTCTCGCGGAGTGGGTTTGGATCTAGCCGAGCGGGTTTGGGTCTAGCCGAGTAGGTTTGGGTCTAGCCGAGTGGGTTAGGATCTAGCCGAGTGGGTTTGGGCCTAGCCGAGTGGGTTTGGGGCTAGCCGAGTGGGTTTGGGCGTAGCCGAGTGGGTTTGGGCGTAGCCGAGTGGGTTTGGGCGTAGCCGAGTGGGTTTGGGCGTAGACGAGTGGGTTTGGGTCTAGCCGAGTGGGTTTGGGTCTAGCGGAGTGGGTTTGGGTCTAGCGGAGTGGGTTTGGGTCTAGCCGAGTGGGTTTGGGTCTAGCCGAGTGGGTTTGGGTCTAGCGGAGTGGGTTTGGGACTAGCCGAGTGGGTTTGGGTCTAGCGGAGTGGGTTTGGGTCTAGCCGAGTGGGTTTGGGTCTAGCCGAGTGGGTTTGGGCCTAGCCGAGTGGGTTTGGGCCTAGCCGAGTGGGTTTGGGGCTAGCCGAGTGGGTTTTGGTTTAGCCGAGTGGGTTTGGATCTAGCCGAGTGTGTTTCGGCCTAGCCGAGTGGGTTTGGGCGTAGCCTAGTGGGTTTGGGCGTAGCCGAGTGGGTTTGGGCGTAGACGAGTGGGTTTGGGTCTAGCCGAGTGGGTTTGGGTCTAGCGGAGTGGGTTTGGGTCTAGCGGAGTGGGTTTGGGTCTAGCCGAGTGGGTTTGGGTCTAGCCGAGTGGGTTTGGGTCTAGCGGAGTGGGTTTGGGACTAGCCGAGTGGGTTTGGGTCTAGCGGAGTGGGTTTGGACCTAGCCGAGTGGGTTTGGGTCTAGCCGAGTGGGTTTGGGTCTAGCCGAGTGGGTTAGGGCCTAGCCGAGTGGGTTTGGGGCTAGCCGAGTGGGTTTGGGTCTAGCCGAGTGGGTTTGGAGCTAGCCGAGTGTGTTTGGGCCTAGCCGAGTGGGTTTGGGCGTAGCCGAGTGGGTTTGGACGTAGCCGAGTGGGTTTGGGCGTAGCCGAGTGGGTTTGGGCGTAGACGAGTGGGTTTGGGTCTAGCCTAGTGGGTTTGGCTCTAGCGGAGTGGGTTTGGGTCTAGCGGAGTGGGTTTGGGTCTAGCCGAGTGGGTTTGGGTCTAGCCGAGTGGGTTAGGGTCTCGCGGAGTGGGTTTGGGTCTAGCGGAATGGGTTTGGGTCTAGCCGAGTGGGTTTGGGTCTAGCCGAGTGGGTTTGGGTTTGCCGAGTGGGTTTGGGTTTGCCGAGTGGGTTTGGGACTAGTCGAGTGGGTTTGGGTCTAGCCGAGTGGGTTTGGGTCTAGCCGAGTGGGTTTGGGTCTAGCCGTGTGGGTTTGGGTCTAGCTGAGTGGGTTTGGGTCTAGCCGAGTGGGTTTGGGACTAGTCGAGTGGGTTTGGGTCTAGCCGAGTGGGTTTGGGACTAGCCGAGTGGGTTTGGGTCTAGCCGAGTGGGTTTGGGTTTAGCCGAGTGGGTTTGGGTATAGCCGAGTGGGTTTGGGTCTAGCCGAGTGGGTTTGGGCCTAGCCGAGTGGGTTTGGTTCTAGCCGAGTGGGTTTGGGTCTGGCCGAGTGGGTTTGTGTCTAGCGGAGTGGGTTTGGGACTAGCCGAGTGGGTTTGGGCGTAGCCGAGTGGGTTTGGGCGTAGCCGAGTGGGTTTGGGCGTAGACGAGTGGGTTTGGGTCTAGCCGAGTGGGTTTGGGTCTAGCGGAGTGGGTTTGGGTCTAGCGGAGTGGGTTTGGGTCTAGCCGAGTGGGTTTGGGTCAAGCCGAGTGGGTTTGGGTCTAGCGGAGTGGGTTTGGGACTAGCCGAGTGGGTTTGGGTCTAGCGGAGTGGGTTTGGACCTAGCCGAGTGGGTTTGGGTCTAGCCGAGTGGGTTTGGGTCTAGCCGAGTGGGTTTGGGCCTAGCCGAGTGGGTTTGGGGCTAGCCGAGTGGGTTTGGGTCTAGCCGAGTGGGTTTGGATCTAGCCGAGTGTGTTTGGGCCTAGCCGAGTGGGTTTGGGCGTAGCCGAGTGGGTTTGGGCGTAGCTGAGTGGGTTTGGGCGTAGACGAGTGGGTTTGGGCGTAGACGAGTGGGTTTGGGTCTAGCCTAGTGGGTTTGGGTCTAGCGGAGTGGGTTTGGGTCTAGCGGAGTGGGTTTGGGTCTAGCCGAGTGGGTTTGGGTCTGGCCGAGTGGGTTTGGGTCTAGCCGAGTGGGTTTGGGTTTGCCGAGTGGGTTTGGGTTTGCCGAGTGGGTTTGGGTCTAGCGGAGTGGGTTTGTGTCCAGCCGAGTGGGTTTGGGTCTAGCGGAGTAGGGTTGGGTCTAGCCGAGTGGGTTTGGGTCTAGCCGAGTGGGTTTGGATCTATCGGAGTGGGTTTGGGTCTAGCCGAGTGGGCTTGGGTCTAGCCGAGTGGGTTTGGGTCTAGCGGAGTGGGTTTGGGTCTAGCGGAGTGGGTTTGGGTCTAGGCGAGTGGGTTTGGGTCTAGCCGAGTGGGTTTGGGTGTAGCCCAGTGGGTTTGGGTCTAGCCGAGTGGGTTTGGGTCTAGCCGAGTGGGTTTGGGTCTAGTAAAGTGGGTTTGGGTCTAGCCGAGTGTGGTTGGTCCTAGCCAAGTGGGTTTGGGTCTAGCCGAGTGGGCTTGGGTCTGGCCGAGTGGGTTTGGGTCTAGCCGAGTGGGTTTGGGTCTAGCCGAGTGGGTTTGGGTCCAGCCGAGAGGGTTTGGGTCTAGCGGAGTGGGTTTGGGTCTAGTCGAGTGGGTTTGGGTCTAGCCGAGTGGGTTAGGGTCTAGCCGAGTGGGTTTGGGTCTATCCGAGTGGGTTTGGGTCTAGCGGAGTGGGTTTGGGTCTAGCCGAGTGGGTTTGGGTCTAGCCGAGTGGGTTTGGGTCTAGCCGAGTGGGTTTGGGCCTAGCCGAGTGGGTTTGGTTCAAGCCGAGTGGGCTTGGGTCTAGCCGAGTGTGTTTGGGCCTAGCCGAGTGGGTTTGGGCCTAGCCGAGTGGGTTTGGGACTAGCCGAGTGGGTTTGGGTCTAGCCGAGTGGGTTTGGGTCTAGCCGAGTGGGTTTGGGTCTAGCTGAGTGGTTTTGGGTCTAGCCGAGTGGGTTTGTGTCTAGCCGAGTGGGTTTGTGTCTAGCCGAGTGGGTTTGGGTCTAGTCGAGTGCGTTTGTGTCTAGCCGAGTGGGGTTGGGTCTAGCCGAGTAGGTTTGGGTCTAGCCGGGTGGGTTTGGGTCTAGCGGAGTGGGTTTGGGTCTAGCCGAGTGGGTTTGGGTCTAGCCGAGTGGGTTTGGGTCTAGCCGAGTGGGTTTGGGTCTAGCCGAGTGGGTTTGGGCCTAGCCGAGTGTGTTTGGGTCTAGCCGAGTGGGTTTGGGCCTAGCCGAGTGGGTTTGTGTCTAGCCGAGTTGGCTTGGGTCTAGCCGAGTGGGTTTGGGTCTAGCCGAGTGGGTTTGGGTCTAGCGGAGTGGGTTTGGGTTTAGCCGAGTGGGTTTGGGTCTAGCCGAGTGGGTTTGGGTCAAGCCGAGTGGGTTTGGGTCTAGCGGAGTGGGTTTGGGTCTAGCCGAGTGTGTTTGGGTCTAGCGGAGTGGGTTTGGGTCCAGGCGAGTGGGTTTGGGTCTAGCCGAGTGGGTTTGGGTATAGCCGAGTGGGTTTGGGTCTAGCCGAGTGGGTTTGGGTCTAGCCGAGTGGGTTTGGGTTTGCCGAGTGGGTTTGGGTCTAGCGGAGTGGGTTTGTGTCTAGCCGAGTGGGTTTGGGTCTAGCGGAGTGGGGTTGGGTCTAGCCGAGTGGGTTTGGTTCTAGCCGAGTGGATTTGGGTCTAGCCGAGTGGGTTTGGGTCTAGCCGAGTGGGTTTGGGTCTAGCCAAGTGAGTTTGGGTCTAGCGGAGTGGGTTTGGGTCTAGTCGAGTGGGTTTGGGTCTAGTCGAGTGGGTTTGGGTCTAGCCGAGTGGGTTTGGGACTAGCCGAGTGGGTTTGGGTCTAGCCGAGTGGGTTTGGGTTTAGCCGAGTGGGTTTGGGTCTAGCCGAGTGGTTTGGGTCTAGCGGAGTGGGTTTGGATCTAGCCGAGTGGGTTTGGGTCTAGCCGAGTGGGTTTGGGTCTAGCCGAGTGGGTTTGGGCCTAACCGAGTGGGTTTGGGGCTAGCCGAGTGGGTTTGGGTCTAGCCGAGTGGGTTTGGGTCTAGCCGAGTGGGTTTGGGTCTAGCCGAGTGGGTTTGGGCCTAGCCGAGTGGGTTTGGGTCTATCCGAGTGGGTTTGGGCCTAGCCGAGTGGGTTTGTGTCTAGCCGAGTTGGCTTGGTTCTAGCCGAGTGGGTTTGGGTCTAGCCGAGTGGGTTTGGGTCTAGCGGAGTGGGTTTGGGTTTAGCCGAGTGGGTTTGGGTCTAGCCGAGTGGGTTTGGGTCAAGCCGAGTGGGTTTGGGTCCAGCCGAGTGGGTTTGGGCCTAGCCGAGTGGGTTTGGGTCTAGCCGAGTGGGTTTGGGTCTAGCGGAGTGGGTTTGGGTCTAGCGGAGTGGGTTTGGGTCTAGCCGAGTGGGTTTGGGTCTAGCCGAGTGGGTTTGGGTCTAGCGGAGTGGGTTTGGGACTAGCCGAGTGGGTTTGGGCCTAGCGGAGTGGGTTTGGACCTAGCCGAGTGGGTTTGGGTCTAGCCGAGTGGGTTTGGGTCTAGCCGAGTGGGTTTGGGCCTAGCCGAGTGGGTTTGGGGCTAGCCGAGTGGGTTTGGGTCTAGCCGAGTGGGTTTGGATCTAGCCGAGTGTGTTTCGGCCTAGCCGAGTGGGTTTGGGTGTAGCCTAGTGGGTTTGGGCGTAGCCGAGTGGGTTTGGGCGTAGACGAGTGGGTTTGGGTCTAGCCGAGTGGGTTTGGGTCTAGCGGAGTGGGTTTGGGTCTAGCGGAGTGGGTTTGGGTCTAGCCGAGTGGGTTTGGGACTAGCCGAGTGGGTTTGGGTCTAGCGGAGTGGGTTTGGACCTAGCCGAGTGGGTTTGGACCTAGCCGAGTGGGTTAGGGCCTAGCCGAGTGGGTTTGGGGCTAGCCGAGTGGGTTTGGGTCTAGCCGAGTGGGTTTGGAGCTAGCCGAGTGTGTTTGGGCCTAGCCGAGTGGGTTTGGGCGTAGCCGAGTGGGTTTGGACGTAGCCGAGTGGGTTTGGGCGTAGCCGAGTGGGTTTGGGCGTAGACGAGTGGGTTTGGGTCTAGCCTAGTGGGTTTGGCTCTAGCGGAGTGGGTTTGGGTCTAGCGGAGTGGGTTTGGGTCTAGCCGAGTGGGTTTGGGTCTAGCCGAGTGGGTTAGGGTCTCGCGGAGTGGGTTTGGGTCTAGCGGAATGGGTTTGGGTCTAGCCGAGTGGGTTTGGGTTTGCCGAGTGGGTTTGGGTTTGCCGAGTGGGTTTGGGACTAGTCGAGTGGGTTTGGGTCTAGCCGAGTGGGTTTGGGTCTAGCCGAGTGGGTTTGGGTCTAGCCGTGTGGGTTTGGGTCTAGCTGAGTGGGTTTGGGTCTAGCCGAGTGGGTTTGGGACTAGTCGAGTGGGTTTGGGTCTAGCCGAGTGGGTTTGGGACTAGCCGAGTGGGTTTGGGTCTAGCCGAGTGGGTTTGGGTTTAGCCGAGTGGGTTTGGGTATAGCCGAGTGGGTTTGGGTCTAGCCGAGTGGGTTTGGGCCTAGCCGAGTGGGTTTGGTTCTAGCCGAGTGGCCTTGGGTCTGGCCGAGTGGGTTTGGGTCTGGCCGAGTGGGTTTGTGTCTAGCGGAGTGGGTTTGGGACTAGCCGAGTGGGTTTGGGTCTCGCGGAGTGGGTTTGGATCTAGCCGAGCGGGTTTGGGTCTAGCCGAGTGGGTTTGGGTCTAGCCGAGTGGGCTTGGGTCTAGCCGAGTGGGTTTGGGTCTAGCGGAGTGGGTTTGGGTCTAGCGGAGTGGGTTTGGGTCTAGGCGAGTGGGTTTGGGTCTAGCCGAGTGGGTTTGGGTGTAGCCCAGTGGGTTTGGGTCTAGCCAAGTGGGTTTGGGTCTAGCCGAGTGGGTTTGGGTCTAGCCAAGTGGGTTTGGGTCTAGCCGAGTGTGGTTGGTCCTAGCCAAGTGGGTTTGGGTCTAGCCGAGTGGGCTTGGGTCTGGCCGAGTGGGTTTGGGTCTAGCCGAGTGGGTTTGGGTTTAGCCGAGTGGGTTTGGGTCCAGCCGAGAGGGTTTGGGTCTAGCGGAGTGGGTTTGGGTCTAGTCGAGTGGGTTTGGGTCTAGCCGAGTGGGTTAGGGTCTAGCCGAGTGGGTTTGGGTCTATCCGGGTGGGTTTGGGTCTAGCGGAGTGGGTTTGGGTCTAGCCGAGTGGGTTTGGGTCTAGCCGAGTGGGTTTGGGTCTAGCCGAGTGGGTTTGGGCCTAGCCGAGTGGGTTTGGTTCAAGCCGAGTGGGCTTGGGTCTAGCCGAGTGTGTTTGGGCCTAGCCGAGTGGGTTTGGGCCTAGCCGAGTGGGTTTGGGACTAGCCGAGTGGGTTTGGGTCTAGCCGAGTGGGTTTGGGTCTAGCCGAGTGGGTTTGGGTCTAGCCGAGTGGGTTTGGGTCTAGCCGAGTGGGTTTGTGTCTAGCCGAGTGGGTTTGTGTCTAGCCGAGTGGGTTTGGGTCTAGCCGAGTGCGTTTGTGTCTAGCCGAGTGGGGTTGGGTCTAGCCGAGTAGGTTTGGGTCTAGCCGGGTGGGTTTGGGTCTAGCGGAGTGGGTTTGGGTCTAGCCGAGTGGGTTTGGGTCTAGCCGAGTGGGTTTGGGTCTAGCCGAGTGGGTTTGGGTCTAGCCGAGTGGGTTTGGGCCTAGCCGAGTGTGTTTGGGTCTAGCCGAGTGGGTTTGGGCCTAGCCGAGTGGGTTTGTGTCTAGCCGAGTTGGCTTGGGTCTAGCCGAGTGGGTTTGGGTCTAGCCGAGTGGGTTTGGGTCTAGCGGAGTGGGTTTGGGTTTAGCCGAGTGGGTTTGGGTCTAGCCGAGTGGGTTTGGGTCAAGCCGAGTGGGTTTGGGTCTAGCGGAGTGGGTTTGGGTCTAGCCGAGTGTGTTTGGGTCTAGCGGAGTGGGTTTGGGTCCAGGCGAGTGGGTTTGGGTCTAGCCGAGTGGGTTTGGGTCTAGCCGAGTGGGTTTGGGTCTAGCCGAGTGGGTTTGGGTCTAGCCGAGTGGGTTTGGGTTTGCCGAGTGGGTTTGGGTCTAGCGGAGTGGGTTTGTGTCTAGCCGAGTGGGTTTGGGTCTAGCGGAGTGGGGTTGGGTCTAGCCGAGTGGGTTTGGTTCTAGCCGAGTGGATTTGGGTCTAGCCGAGTGGGTTTGGGTCTAGCCGAGTGGGTTTGGGTCTAGCCGAGTGAGTTTGGGTCTAGCGGAGTGGGTTTGGGTCTAGTCGAGTGGCTTTGGGTCTAGTCGAGTGGTTTTGGGTCTAGCCGAGTGGGTTTGGGACTAGCCGAGTGGGTTTGGGTCTAGCCGAGTGGGTTTGGGTTTAGCCGAGTGGGTTTGGGTCTAGCCGAGTGGTTTGGGTCTAGCGGAGTGGGTTTGGATCTAGCCGAGTGGGTTTGGGTCTAGCCGATTGGGTTTGGGTCTAGCCGAGTGGGTTTGGGCCTAACCGAGTGGGTTTGGGGCTAGCCGAGTGGGTTTGGGTCTAGCCGAGTGGGTTTGGGTCTAGCCGAGTGGGTTTGGGTGTAGCCGAGTGGGTTTGGGCCTAGCCGAGTGGGTTTGGGTCTAGCCGAGTGGGTTTGGGCCTAGCCGAGTGGGTTTGTGTCTAGCCGAGTTGGCTTGGTTCTAGCCGAGTGGGTTTGGGTCTATCCGAGTGGGTTTGGGTCTAGCGGAGTGGGTTTGGGTTTAGCCGAGTGGGTTTGGGTCTAGCCGAGTGGGTTTGGGTCAAGCCGAGTGGGTTTGGGTCCAGCCGAGTGGGTTTGGGCCTAGCCGAGTGGGTTTGGGTCTAGCCGAGTGGGTTTGGGTCTAGCCGAGTGGGTTTGGGTCTAGCCGAGTGGGTTTGGGTCTAGCCGAGTGGGTTTGGGTCTTGCGGAGTGGGTTTGGGTCTAGCCGAGTGTGTTTGGGTCTAGCGGAGTGGGTTTGGGTCCAGGCGAGTGGGTTTGGGTCTAGCCGAGTGGGTTTGGGTCTAGCCGAGTGGATTTGGGTCGAGCCGAGTGGGTTTGGGTCTAGCCGAGTGGGTTTGGGTCTAGCCGAGTGGGTTTGGGTCTAGCGGAGTAGGGTTGGGTCTAGCCGAGTGGGTTTGGGTCTAGCCGAGTGGGTTTGGGTCTAGCCGAGTGGGTTTGGGTTTGCCGAGTGGGTTTGGGTCTAGCGGAGTGGGTTTGTGTCTAGCCGAGTGGGTTTGGGTCTAGCGGAGTAGGGCTGGGTCTAGCGGAGTGGGTTTGGGTCTAGCCGAGTGGGTTTGGGTCTAGCCGAGTGGGTTTGGGTCTAGCCGAGTGGGTTTGGGTCTAGCCGAGTGGGTTTGGGTCTAGCCGAGTGGGTTTGGGTCTAGCCGAGTGGGTTTGGGTTTGCCGAGTGGGTTTGGGTCTAGCGGAGTGGGTTTGTGTCTAGCCGAGTGGGTTTGGGTCTAGCGGAGTAGGGCTGGGTCTAGCGGAGTGGGTTTGGGTCTAGCCGAGTGGGTTTGGGTCTAGCCGAGTGGGTTTGGGTCTAGCCGAGTGGGTTTGGGTCTAGCCGAGTGGGTTTGGGTTTGCCGAGTGGGTTTGGGTCTTGCGGAGTGGGTTTGTGCCTAGCCGAGTGGGTTTGGGTCTAGCGGAGTGGGGTTGGGTCTAGCCGAGTGGGTTTGGGTCTAGCCGAGTGGATTTGGTTCGAGCCGAGTGGGTTTGGGTCTAGCCGAGTGGGTTTGGGTCTAGCCGAGTGAGTTTGGGTCTAGCGGAGTGGGTTTGGGACTAGTCGAGTGGGTTTGGGTCTAGTCGAGTGGGTTTGGGTCTAGCCGAGTGGGTTTGGGACTAGCCGAGTTGGTTTGGGTCTAGTCGAGTGGGTTTGGGTTTAGCCGAGTGGGTTTGGGTCTAGCGGAGTGGGTTTGGATCTAGCCGAGTGGGTTTGGGTCTAGCCGAGTGGGTTTGGGTCTAGCCGAGTGGGTTTGGGCCTAGCCGAGTGGGTTTGGGGCTAGCCGAGTGGGTTTGGGGCTAGCCGAGTGGGTTTGGACCTAGCCGAGTGGGTTTGGGCCTAGCCGAGTGGGTTTGGGCCTAGCCGAGTGGGTTCGGGAGTAGCCGAGTGGGTTCCGGCGTAGCCGAGTGGGTTTGGGCGTAGACGAGTGGGTTTGGGCATAGACGACTGGGTTTGGGTCTAGCCGAGTGGGTTTGGGTCTGGCGGAGTGGGTTTGGGTCGAGCCGAGTGGGTTTGGGTCTAGCCGAGTGGGTTTGGGTCTAGCCGAGTGAGTTTGGGTCTAGCGGAGTGGGTTTGGGTTTGCCGAGTGGGTTTGGGTCTAGCGGAGTGGGTTTGTGCCTAGCCGAGTGGGTTTGGGTCTAGCGGAGTGGGGTTGGGTCTAGCCGAGTGGGTTTGGGTCTAGCCGAGTGGATTTGGGTCGAGCCGAGTGGGTTTGGGTCCAGCCGAGTGGGTTTGGGACTAGCCGAGTGGGTTTGGGTTTCGCCGAGTGGGTTTGGGTCTAACCGAGTGGGTTTGAGTCTAGCCGAGTGGGTTTGGCCTAGCCGAGTGGGTTTGGTTCTAGCCGAGTGGGCTTGGGTCTGGCCGAGTGGGTTTGGGTCTGGCCGAGTGGGTTTGTGTCTAGCGGAGTGGGTTTGGGACGAGCCGAGTGGGTTTGGGTCTAGCCGAGTGGGTTTGGGCGTAGCCGAGTGGGTTTGGGTCTAGCGGAGTAGGGTTGGGTCTAGCCGAGTGGGTTTGGGTCTAGCCGAGTGGGTTTGGGTCTAGCCGAGTGGGTTTGGGTTTGCCGAGTGGGTTTGGGTCTAGCGGAGTGGGTTTGTGTCTAGCCGAGTGGGTTTGGGTCTAGCGGAGTAGGGCTGGGTCTAGCGGAGTGGGTTTGGGTCTAGCCGAGTGGGTTTGGGTCTAGCCGAGTGGGTTTGGGTCTAGCCGAGTGGGTTTGGGTCTAGCCGAGTGGGTTTGGGTTTGCCGAGTGGGTTTGGGTCTAGCGGAGTGGGTTTGTGCCTAGCCGAGTGGGTTTGGGTCTAGCGGAGTGGGGTTGGGTCTAGCCGAGTGGGTTTGGGTCTAGCCGAGTGGATTTGGGTCGAGCCGAGTGGGTTTGGGTCTAGCCGAGTGGGTTTGGGTCTAGCCGAGTGAGTTTGGGTCTAGCGGAGTGGGTTTGGGTCTAGTCGAGTGGGTTTGGGTCTAGCCGAGTGGGTTTGGGACTAACCGAGTGGGTTTGGGTCTAGTCGAGTGGGTTTGGGTTTAGCCGAGTGGGTTTGGGTCTAGCGGAGTGGGTTTGGATCTAGCCGAGTGGGTTTGGGTCTAGCCGAGTGGGTTTGGGTCTAGCCGAGTGGGTTTGGGCCTAGCCGAGTGGGTTTGGGGCTAGCCGAGTGGGTTTGGGGCTAGCCGAGTGGGTTTGGACCTAGCCGAGTGGGTTTGGGCCTAGCCGAGTGGGTTTGGGCCTAGCCGAGTGGGTTCGGGCGTAGCCGAGTGGGTTCGGGCGTAGCCGAGTGGGTTTGGGCGTAGACGAGTGGGTTTGGGCATAGACGAGTGGGTTTGGGTCTAGCCGAGTGGGTTTGGGTCTGGCGGAGTGGGTTTGGGTCTAGCCGAGTGGGTTTGGGTCTAGCCGAGTGGGTTTAGGTCTAGCCGAGTGGGTTACATAGAAACATAGAAACATAGAAAATAGGTGCAGGAGTAGGCCATTCGGCCCTTCGAGCCTGCACCGCCATTCAACGTGATCATGGCTGATCATCCAACTCAGTATCCCGTACCTGCCTTCTCTCCATACCCCCTGATCCCTTTAGCCACAAGTGCCACATCTAACGCCCTCTTAAATATAGCCAATGAACTGGCCTCAACTACCTTCTGTGGCAGAGAATTCCAGAGACTCACCACTCTCTGTGTAAAGAATGTTTTCCTCATTTCGGTCCTAAAGGAATTCCCCCTTATCCTTAGACTGTGACCCCTTGTTCTGGACTCCCCCAACATCGGGAACAATCTTCCAGCATCTAGCTTGTCCAACCCCTTAAGAATTTTGTAGGTTTTTATAAGATCCCCCCTCAATCTTCTAAATTCCATCGAGTACAAACCGAGTCTATCCAATCTTTCCTCATATGAAAGTCCTGACATCCCAGGAATCAGTCTGGTGAATCTTCTCTGTACCCCCTCTCTGGCAAGGATGTCTTTCCTCAGATTTGGAGACCAAAACTGTACGCAGTACTCCAGGTGTGGCCTCACCAAAACCCTGTCCAACTGCAGTAGAACCTCCCTGCTCCTATACTCAAATCCTTTCGCTATGAATGCTAACATACCATTTGCTTTCTTCACTGCCTGCTGCACCTGCATGCCTACTTTCAATGACTGGTGTACCATGACACCCAGGTCTCGTTGCATCTCCCCCTTACCTAATCTGCCACCATTCAGATAATAGTCTACCCTCATGTTTTTGCCACCAAAGTGGATAACCTCACATTTATCCACATTGTACTGCATCTGCCATGCATCTGCCCATTCACTCAGCCTATCCAAATCACCCTGCAGCCTCCAAGCATCCTCCTCACACCTAACTATACCCCCCAGCTTGGTATCATCTGCAAATTTGGAGATGTTGCATTGAATTCCCTCGTCCAAATCATTAATATATATTGTAAATAGCTGGGGTCCCAGCACTGAGCCTTGCGGCACCCCACCAGTCACTGCCTGCCATTCTGAAAAGGACCCGTTTACTCCTACCCTTTGCCTCCTGTCTGCTAGCCAGTTCTCTATCCACATCAATACTGAACCCCCAATACCGTGTGCTTTAAGTTTGTATGCTAATCTCTTATGCGGGACCTTGTCGAAAGCCTTCTGAAAGTCTAGATATAACACATCCACTGGTTCTCCCTTATCCACTCTACTAGTTACATCCTCGAAAAATTCTATCAGATTTGTCAGACATGATTTACCTTTCGTAAATCCATGCTGACTTTGTCCAATGATTTCACCACTTTCCAAATGCGCTGCTATCCCATCTTTAATAACTGACTCTAGCAGTTTCCCCACTACCGATGTTAGACTAACTGGTCTGTAATTCCCCGCTTTCTCTCTCCCTCCTTTTTTAAAAAGTGGGGTTACATTAGCTACCCTCCAATCCTCAGGAACTACTCCAGAATCTAAGGAATTTTGAAAAATTATCACTAATGCATCCCCTATTTCTGTGGCTACCTCCTTGAGTACTCTGGGATGCAGACTATCTGGCCCTGGGGATTTATCGGCCTTCAATCCGTTCAATTTACCCAACACCACCTCCCGGCTAACCTGGATTTCACTCAGTTCCTCCATCTTATTTGACCCCCGTTCCACTGCTATTTCTGGCAGATTATTTATGTCTTCCTTAGTGAAGACAGAACCAAAGTAGTTATTCAATTGGTCTGCCATGTCCTTGTTCCCCATGATTTGGGTTTGCCGAGTGGGTTTGGGTTTGCCGAGTGGGTTTGGGTCTAGCGGAGTGGGTTTGTGTCTAGCCGAGTGGGTTTGGGTCTAGCGGAGTAGGGTTGGGTCTAGCCGAGTGGGTTTGGGTCTAGCCGAGTGGGTTTGGGTCTTGCCGAGTGGGTTGGGTCCAGCCGAGTGGGTTTGGGTCTAGCCGAGTGGGTTTGAGGCTAGCGGAGTGGGTTTGGGCCTAGCCGAGTGGGTTTGCTTCAAGCCGAGTGGGCTTTGGTCTAGCCGAGTGGGTTTGGGTCTAGCCGAGTGGGTTTGTGTCTAGCGGAGTAGGTTTGGGACTAGCCGAGTGGGTTTGGGCCTAGCCGAGTGGGTTTGGGCCTAGCCGAGAGGGTTTGGGACTAGCCGAGTGGGTTTGGGTCTAGCCGAGTGGGTTTGGGTCTAGCCGAGTGGGTTTGGGTCTAGCGGAGTGGGTTTGGGTCTAGCCGAGTGGGTTTGTGTCTAGCCGAGTGGGTTTGTGTCTAGCCGAGTAGGTTTGGGTCTAGCCGAGTGGGTTTGGGTCTAGCCGAGTGCGTTTGGGTCTAGCCAAGTGGGGTTGGGTCTAGCCGAGTAGGTTTGGGTCTAGCCGAGTGGGTTTGGGTCTAGCCGAGTGGGTTTGGGTCTAGCCGAGTGGGTTTGGGTCTAGCCGAGTGGGTTTGGGTCTAGCCGAGTGGGTTTGTGACTAGCGAGTGGGTTTGGGCCTAGCCGAGTGGGTTTGGGTTTAGCCGAGTGGGTTTGGGGATAGCCGAGTGGGTTTGTGTCTAGCCGAGTAGGTTTGGGTCTAGCCGAGTGGGTTTGGGTCTAGCCGAGTGCGTTTGGGTCTAGCCGAGTGGGGTTGGGTCTAGCCGAGTAGGTTTGGGTCTAGCCGAGTGGGTTTGGGTCTAACCGAGTGGGTTTGGGTCTAGCCGCGTGGGTTTGGGTCTAGCCGAGTGGGTTTGGGTCTAGCCGAGTGGGTTTGTGACTAGCGAGTGGGTTTGGGCCTAGCCGAGTGGGTTTGGGTCTAGCCGAGTGGGTTTGGGTCTAGCCGAGTGGGTTTGGGTTTGCCGAGTGGGTTTGGGTCTAGCGGAGTGGGTTTGTGTCTAGCCGAGTGGGTTTGGGTCTAGCGGAGTGGGTTTGGGACTAGCCGAGTGGGTTTGGGTCTAGCCGAGTGGGTTTGGGTTTAGCCGAGTGGGTTTGGGTCTAGCGGAGTGGGTTTGGATCTAGCCGAGTGGGTTTGGGTCTAGCCGAGTGGGTTTGGGTCTAGCCGAGTGGGTTTGGGCCTAGCCGAGTGGGTTTGGGGCTAGCCGAGTGGGTTTGGGGCTAGCCGAGTGGGTTTGGACCTAGCCGAGTGGGTTTGGGCCTAGCCGAGTGGGTTTGGGCCTAGCCGAGTGGGTTTGGGCGTAGCCGAGTGGGTTCGAGCGTAGCCGAGTGGGTTTGGGCGTAGACGAGTGGGTTTGGGCATAGACGAGTGGGTTTGGGTCTAGCCGAGTGGGTTTGGGTCTGGCGGAGTGGGTTTGGGTCTAGCCGAGTGGGTTTGGGTCTAGCCGAGTGGGTTTAGGTCTAGCCGAGTGGGTTTGGGTTTGCCGAGTGGGTTTGGGTTTGCCGAGTGGGTTTGGGTCTAGCGGAGTGGGTTTGTGTCTAGCCGAGTGGGTTTGGGTCCAGCGGAGTAGGGTTGGGTCTAGCCGAGTGGGTTTGGGTCTAGCCGAGTGGGTTTGGGTCTTGCCGAGTGGGTTGGGTCCAGCCGAGTGGGTTTGGGTCTAGCCGAGTGGGTTTGAGGCTAGCGGAGTGGGTTTGGGCCTAGCCGAGTGGGTTTGCTTCAAGCCGAGTGGGGTTTGGTCTAGCCGAGTGGGTTTCGGTCTAGCCGAGTGGGTTTGTGTCTAGCGGAGTAGGTTTGGGACTAGCCGAGTGGGTTTGGGCCTAGCCGAGTGGGTTTGGGCCTAGCCGAGAGGGTTTGGGACTAGCCAAGTGGGTTTGGGTCTAGCCGAGTGGGTTTGGGTCTAGCCGAGTGGGTTTGGGTCTAGCGGAGTGGGTTTGGGTCTAGCCGAGTGGGTTTGTGTCTAGCCGAGTGGGTTTGTGTCTAGCCGAGTAGGTTTGGGTCTAGCCGAGTGGGTTTGGGTCTAGCCGAGTAGGTTTGGGTCTAGCCGAGTGGGTTTGGGTCTAGCCGAGTGGGTTTGGGTCTAGCCGAGTGGGTTTGGGTCTAGCCGAGTGGGTTTGGGTCTAGCCGAGTGGGTTTGTGACTAGCCGAGTGGGTTTGGGCCTAGCCGAGTGGGTTTGGGTCTAGCCGAGTGGGTTTGGGTCTCGCCGAGTGGGTTTGGGTCTCGCCGAGTGGGTTTGGGTCTATCCGAGTGGATTTGGGTCTTGCGGAGTGGGTTTGGGTCTAGCCGAATGAGTTTGGGTCTAGCCGAGTGGTTTGGGTCTAGCCGAATGGCTTTGGTCTAGCGGAGTGGGTTTGGATCTAGCCGAGTGGGTTTGGGTCTAGCCAAGTGGGTTTGGGTCTAGCGGAGTGGGGTTGGGTCTAGCCGAGTGGGTTTGGGTCCAGCCGAGTAGGTTTGGGTCCGGCCGAGTGGGTTTGGGTCTAGCCGAGTGGGTTTGGGTCTGGCCGAGTGGGTTTGGGTCTAGCCGAGTGGGTTTGTGTCTAGCGGAGTGGGTTTGGGACTAGCCGAGTGGGTTTGGGTCTAGCGGAGTGGGTTTGGGCGTAGCCGAGTGGGTTTGGGTCTAGCGGAGTAGGGTTGGGTCTAGCCGAGTGGGTTTGGGTCTAGCCGAGTGGGTTTGGGTCTAGCCGAGTGGGTTTGGGTTTGCCGAGTGGGTTTGGGTCTAGCGGAGTGGGTTTGTGTCTAGCCGAGTGGGTTTGGGTCTAGCGGAGTAGGGCTGGGTCTAGCGGAGTGGGTTTGGGTCTAGCCGAGTGGGTTTGGGTCTAGCCGAGTGGGTTTGGGTCTAGCCGAGTGGGTTTGGGTCTAGCCGAGTGGGTTTGGGTTTGCCGAGTGGGTTTGGGTCTTGCGGAGTGGGTTTGTGCCTAGCCGAGTGGGTTTGGGTCCAGCGGAGTGGGGTTGGGTCTAGCCGAGTGGGTTTGGGTCTAGCCGAGTGGATTTGGTTCGAGCCGAGTGGGTTTGGGCCTAGCCGAGTGGGTTTGGGTCTAGCCGAGTGGGTTTGGGTCTCGCCGAGTGGGTTTGGGTCTCGCCGAGTGGGTTTGGGTCTATCCGAGTGGATTTGGGTCTTGCGGAGTGGGTTTGGGTCTAGCCGAATGAGTTTGGGTCTAGCCGAGTGGTTTGGGTCTAGCCGAATGGCTTTGGTCTAGCGGAGTGGGTTTGGATCTAGCCGAGTGGGTTTGGGTCTAGCCGAGTGGGTTTGGGTCTAGCGGAGTGGGGTTGGGTCTAGCCGAGTGGGTTTGGGTCCAGCCGAGTAGGTTTGGGTCCGGCCGAGTGGGTTTGGGTCTAGCCGAGTGGGTTTGGGTCTGGCCGAGTGGGTTTGGGTCTAGCCGAGTGGGTTTGTGTCTAGCGGAGTGGGTTTGGGACTAGCCGAGTGGGTTTGGGTCTAGCGGAGTGGGTTTGGGCGTAGCCGAGTGGGTTTGGGTCTAGCGGAGTAGGGTTGGGTCTAGCCGAGTGGGTTTGGGTCTAGCGGAGTGGGTTTGGATCTAGCCGAGTGGGTTTGGGTCTAGCCGAGTGGGTTTGGGTCTAGCCGAGTGGGTTTGGGCCTAGCCGAGTGGGTTTGGGGCTAGCCGAGTGGGTTTGGGGCTAGCCGAGTGGGTTTGGACCTAGCCGAGTGGGTTTGGGCCTAGCCGAGTGGGTTTGGGCCTAGCCGAGTGGGTTTGGGCGTAGCCGAGTGGGTTCGAGCGTAGCCGAGTGGGTTTGGGCGTAGACGAGTGGGTTTGGGCATAGACGAGTGGGTTTGGGTCTAGCCGAGTGGGTTTGGGTCTGGCGGAGTGGGTTTGGGTCTAGCCGAGTGGGTTTGGGTCTAGCCGAGTGGGTTTAGGTCTAGCCGAGTGGGTTTGGGTTTGCCGAGTGGGTTTGGGTTTGCCGAGTGGGTTTGGGTCTAGCGGAGTGGGTTTGTGTCTAGCCGAGTGGGTTTGGGTCCAGCGGAGTAGGGTTGGGTCTAGCCGAGTGGGTTTGGGTCTAGCCGAGTGGGTTTGGGTCTTGCCGAGTGGGTTGGGTCCAGCCGAGTGGGTTTGGGTCTAGCCGAGTGGGTTTGAGGCTAGCGGAGTGGGTTTGGGCCTAGCCGAGTGGGTTTGCTTCAAGCCGAGTGGGGTTTGGTCTAGCCGAGTGGGTTTCGGTCTAGCCGAGTGGGTTTGTGTCTAGCGGAGTAGGTTTGGGACTAGCCGAGTGGGTTTGGGCCTAGCCGAGTGGGTTTGGGCCTAGCCGAGAGGGTTTGGGACTAGCCAAGTGGGTTTGGGTCTAGCCGAGTGGGTTTGGGTCTAGCCGAGTGGGTTTGGGTCTAGCGGAGTGGGTTTGGGTCTAGCCGAGTGGGTTTGTGTCTAGCCGAGTGGGTTTGTGTCTAGCCGAGTAGGTTTGGGTCTAGCCGAGTGGGTTTGGGTCTAGCCGAGTAGGTTTGGGTCTAGCCGAGTGGGTTTGGGTCTAGCCGAGTGGGTTTGGGTCTAGCCGAGTGGGTTTGGGTCTAGCCGAGTGGGTTTGGGTCTAGCCGAGTGGGTTTGTGACTAGCCGAGTGGGTTTGGGCCTAGCCGAGTGGGTTTGGGTCTAGCCGAGTGGGTTTGGGTCTCGCCGAGTGGGTTTGGGTCTCGCCGAGTGGGTTTGGGTCTATCCGAGTGGATTTGGGTCTTGCGGAGTGGGTTTGGGTCTAGCCGAATGAGTTTGGGTCTAGCCGAGTGGTTTGGGTCTAGCCGAATGGCTTTGGTCTAGCGGAGTGGGTTTGGATCTAGCCGAGTGGGTTTGGGTCTAGCCAAGTGGGTTTGGGTCTAGCGGAGTGGGGTTGGGTCTAGCCGAGTGGGTTTGGGTCCAGCCGAGTAGGTTTGGGTCCGGCCGAGTGGGTTTGGGTCTAGCCGAGTGGGTTTGGGTCTGGCCGAGTGGGTTTGGGTCTAGCCGAGTGGGTTTGTGTCTAGCGGAGTGGGTTTGGGACTAGCCGAGTGGGTTTGGGTCTAGCGGAGTGGGTTTGGGCGTAGCCGAGTGGGTTTGGGTCTAGCGGAGTAGGGTTGGGTCTAGCCGAGTGGGTTTGGGTCTAGCCGAGTGGGTTTGGGTCTAGCCGAGTGGGTTTGGGTTTGCCGAGTGGGTTTGGGTCTAGCGGAGTGGGTTTGTGTCTAGCCGAGTGGGTTTGGGTCTAGCGGAGTAGGGCTGGGTCTAGCGGAGTGGGTTTGGGTCTAGCCGAGTGGGTTTGGGTCTAGCCGAGTGGGTTTGGGTCTAGCCGAGTGGGTTTGGGTCTAGCCGAGTGGGTTTGGGTTTGCCGAGTGGGTTTGGGTCTTGCGGAGTGGGTTTGTGCCTAGCCGAGTGGGTTTGGGTCCAGCGGAGTGGGGTTGGGTCTAGCCGAGTGGGTTTGGGTCTAGCCGAGTGGATTTGGTTCGAGCCGAGTGGGTTTGGGCCTAGCCGAGTGGGTTTGGGTCTAGCCGAGTGGGTTTGGGTCTCGCCGAGTGGGTTTGGGTCTCGCCGAGTGGGTTTGGGTCTATCCGAGTGGATTTGGGTCTTGCGGAGTGGGTTTGGGTCTAGCCGAATGAGTTTGGGTCTAGCCGAGTGGTTTGGGTCTAGCCGAATGGCTTTGGTCTAGCGGAGTGGGTTTGGATCTAGCCGAGTGGGTTTGGGTCTAGCCGAGTGGGTTTGGGTCTAGCGGAGTGGGGTTGGGTCTAGCCGAGTGGGTTTGGGTCCAGCCGAGTAGGTTTGGGTCCGGCCGAGTGGGTTTGGGTCTAGCCGAGTGGGTTTGGGTCTGGCCGAGTGGGTTTGGGTCTAGCCGAGTGGGTTTGTGTCTAGCGGAGTGGGTTTGGGACTAGCCGAGTGGGTTTGGGTCTAGCGGAGTGGGTTTGGGCGTAGCCGAGTGGGTTTGGGTCTAGCGGAGTAGGGTTGGGTCTAGCCGAGTGGGTTTGGGTCTAGCCGAGTGGGTTTGGGTCTAGCCGAGTGGGTTTGGGTTTGCCGAGTGGGTTTGGGTCTAGCGGAGTGGGTTTGTGTCTAGCCGAGTGAGTTTGGGTCTAGCGGAGTGGGTTTGGGTCTAGTCGAGTGGGTTTGGGTCTAGTCGAGTGGGTTTGGGTCTAGCCGAGTGGGTTTGGGACTAGCCGAGTGGGTTTGGGTCTAGCCGAGTGGGTTTGGGTTTGCCGAGTGGGTTTGGGTCTTGCGGAGTGGGTTTGTGCCTAGCCGAGTGGGTTTGGTTCCAGCGGAGTGGGGTTGGGTCTAGCCGAGTGGGTTTGGGTCTAGCCGAGTGGATTTGGTTCGAGCCGAGTGGGTTTGGGTCTAGCCGAGTGGGTTTGGGTCTAGCCGAGTGAGTTTGGGTCTAGCGGAGTGGGTTTGGGTCTAGCGGAGTGGGTTTGGGTCTAGTCGAGTGGGTTTGGGTCTAGCCGAGTGGGTTTGGGACTAGCCGAGTTGGTTTGGGTCTAGTCGAGTGGGTTTGGGTTTAGCCGAGTGGGTTTGGGTCTAGCGGAGTGGGTTTGGATCTAGCCGAGTGGGTTTGGGTCTAGCCGAGTGGGTTTGGGTCTAGCCGAGTGGGTTTGGGCCTAGCCGAGTGGGTTTGGGGCTAGCCGAGTGGGTTTGGGGCTAGCCGAGTGGGTTTGGACCTAGCCGAGTGGGTTTGGGCCTAGCCGAGTGGGTTTGGGCCTAGCCGAGTGGGTTCGGGCGTAGCCGAGTGGGTTCCGGCGTAGCCGAGTGGGTTTGGGCGTAGACGAGTGGGTTTGGGCATAGACGACTGGGTTTGGGTCTAGCCGAGTGGGTTTGGGTCTGGCGGAGTGGGTTTGGGTCGAGCCGAGTGGGTTTGGGTCTAGCCGAGTGGGTTTGGGTCTAGCCGAGTGAGTTTGGGTCTAGCGGAGTGGGTTTGGGTTTGCCGAGTGGGTTTGGGTCTAGCGGAGTGGGTTTGTGCCTAGCCGAGTGGGTTTGGGTCTAGCGGAGTGGGGTTGGGTCTAGCCGAGTGGGTTTGGGTCTAGCCGAGTGGATTTGGGTCGAGCCGAGTGGGTTTGGGTCCAGCCGAGTGGGTTTGGGACTAGCCGAGTGGGTTTGGGTTTCGCCGAGTGGGTTTGGGTCTAGCCGAGTGGGTTTGAGTCTAGCCGAGTGGGTTTGGCCTAGCCGAGTGGGTTTGGTTCTAGCCGAGTGGGCTTGGGTCTGGCCGAGTGGGTTTGGGTCTGGCCGAGTGGGTTTGTGTCTAGCGGAGTGGGTTTGGGACGAGCCGAGTGGGTTTGGGTCTAGCCGAGTGGGTTTGGGCGTAGCCGAGTGGGTTTGGGTCTAGCGGAGTAGGGTTGGGTCTAGCCGAGTGGGTTTGGGTCTAGCCGAGTGGGTTTGGGTCTAGCCGAGTGGGTTTGGGTTTGCCGAGTGGGTTTGGGTCTAGCGGAGTGGGTTTGTGTCTAGCCGAGTGGGTTTGGGTCTAGCGGAGTAGGGCTGGGTCTAGCGGAGTGGGTTTGGGTCTAGCCGAGTGGGTTTGGGTCTAGCCGAGTGGGTTTGGGTCTAGCCGAGTGGGTTTGGGTCTAGCCGAGTGGGTTTGGGTTTGCCGAGTGGGTTTGGGTCTAGCGGAGTGGGTTTGTGCCTAGCCGAGTGGGTTTGGGTCTAGCGGAGTGGGGTTGGGTCTAGCCGAGTGGGTTTGGGTCTAGCCGAGTGGATTTGGGTCGAGCCGAGTGGGTTTGGGTCTAGCCGAGTGGGTTTGGGTCTAGCCGAGTGAGTTTGGGTCTAGCGGAGTGGGTTTGGGTCTAGTCGAGTGGGTTTGGGTCTAGTCGAGTGGGTTTGGGTCTAGCCGAGTGGGTTTGGGACTAACCGAGTGGGTTTGGGTCTAGTCGAGTGGGTTTGGGTTTAGCCGAGTGGGTTTGGGTCTAGCGGAGTGGGTTTGGATCTAGCCGAGTGGGTTTGGGTCTAGCCGAGTGGGTTTGGGTCTAGCCGAGTGGGTTTGGGCCTAGCCGAGTGGGTTTGGGGCTAGCCGAGTGGGTTTGGGGCTAGCCGAGTGGGTTTGGACCTAGCCGAGTGGGTTTGGGCCTAGCCGAGTGGGTTTGGGCCTAGCCGAGTGGGTTCAGGCGTAGCCGAGTGGGTTCGGGCGTAGCCGAGTGGGTTTGGGCGTAGACGAGTGGGTTTGGGCATAGACGAGTGGGTTTGGGTCTAGCCGAGTGGGTTTGGGTCTGGCGGAGTGGGTTTGGGTCTAGCCGAGTGGGTTTGGGTCTAGCCGAGTGGGTTTAGGTCTAGCCGAGTGGGTTACATAGAAACATAGAAACATAGAAAATAGGTGCAGGAGTAGGCCATTCGGCCCTTCGAGCCTGCACCGCCATTCAACGTGATCATGGCTGATCATCCAACTCAGTATCCCGTACCTGCCTTCTCTCCATACCCCCTGATCCCTTTAGCCACAAGTGCCACATCTAACGCCCTCTTAAATATAGCCAATGAACTGGCCTCAACTACCTTCTGTGGCAGAGAATTCCAGAGACTCACCACTCTCTGTGTAAAGAATGTTTTCCTCATTTCGGTCCTAAAGGAATTCCCCCTTATCCTTAGACTGTGACCCCTTGTTCTGGACTCCCCCAACATCGGGAACAATCTTCCAGCATCTAGCTTGTCCAACCCCTTAAGAATTTTGTAGGTTTTTATAAGATCCCCCCTCAATCTTCTAAATTCCATCGAGTACAAACCGAGTCTATCCAATCTTTCCTCATATGAAAGTCCTGACATCCCAGGAATCAGTCTGGTGAATCTTCTCTGTACCCCCTCTCTGGCAAGGATGTCTTTCCTCAGATTTGGAGACCAAAACTGTACGCAGTACTCCAGGTGTGGCCTCACCAAAACCCTGTCCAACTGCAGTAGAACCTCCCTGCTCCTATACTCAAATCCTTTCGCTATGAATGCTAACATACCATTTGCTTTCTTCACTGCCTGCTGCACCTGCATGCCTACTTTCAATGACTGGTGTACCATGACACCCAGGTCTCGTTGCATCTCCCCCTTACCTAATCTGCCACCATTCAGATAATAGTCTACCCTCATGTTTTTGCCACCAAAGTGGATAACCTCACATTTATCCACATTGTACTGCATCTGCCATGCATCTGCCCATTCACTCAGCCTATCCAAATCACCCTGCAGCCTCCAAGCATCCTCCTCACACCTAACTATACCCCCCAGCTTGGTATCATCTGCAAATTTGGAGATGTTGCATTGAATTCCCTCGTCCAAATCATTAATATATATTGTAAATAGCTGGGGTCCCAGCACTGAGCCTTGCGGCACCCCACCAGTCACTGCCTGCCATTCTGAAAAGGACCCGTTTACTCCTACCCTTTGCCTCCTGTCTGCTAGCCAGTTCTCTATCCACATCAATACTGAACCCCCAATACCGTGTGCTTTAAGTTTGTATGCTAATCTCTTATGCGGGACCTTGTCGAAAGCCTTCTGAAAGTCTAGATATAACACATCCACTGGTTCTCCCTTATCCACTCTACTAGTTACATCCTCGAAAAATTCTATCAGATTTGTCAGACATGATTTACCTTTCGTAAATCCATGCTGACTTTGTCCAATGATTTCACCACTTTCCAAATGCGCTGCTATCCCATCTTTAATAACTGACTCTAGCAGTTTCCCCACTACCGATGTTAGACTAACTGGTCTGTAATTCCCCGCTTTCTCTCTCCCTCCTTTTTTAAAAAGTGGGGTTACATTAGCTACCCTCCAATCCTCAGGAACTACTCCAGAATCTAAGGAATTTTGAAAAATTATCACTAATGCATCCCCTATTTCTGTGGCTACCTCCTTGAGTACTCTGGGATGCAGACTATCTGGCCCTGGGGATTTATCGGCCTTCAATCCGTTCAATTTACCCAACACCACCTCCCGGCTAACCTGGATTTCACTCAGTTCCTCCATCTTATTTGACCCCCGTTCCACTGCTATTTCTGGCAGATTATTTATGTCTTCCTTAGTGAAGACAGAACCAAAGTAGTTATTCAATTGGTCTGCCATGTCCTTGTTCCCCATGATTTGGGTTTGCCGAGTGGGTTTGGGTTTGCCGAGTGGGTTTGGGTCTAGCGGAGTGGGTTTGTGTCTAGCCGAGTGGGTTTGGGTCTAGCGGAGTAGGGTTGGGTCTAGCCGAGTGGGTTTGGGTCTAGCCGAGTGGGTTTGGGTCTTGCCGAGTGGGTTGGGTCCAGCCGAGTGGGTTTGGGTCTAGCCGAGTGGGTTTGAGGCTAGCGGAGTGGGTTTGGGCCTAGCCGAGTGGGTTTGCTTCAAGCCGAGTGGGCTTTGGTCTAGCCGAGTGGGTTTGGGTCTAGCCGAGTGGGTTTGTGTATAGCGGAGTAGGTTTGGGACTAGCCGAGTGGGTTTGGGCCTAGCCGAGTGGGTTTGGGCCTAGCCGAGAGGGTTTGGGACTAGCCGAGTGGGTTTGGGTCTAGCCGAGTGGGTTTGGGTCTAGCCGAGTGGGTTTGGGTCTAGCGGAGTGGGTTTGGGTCTAGCCGAGTGGGTTTGTGTCTAGCCGAGTGGGTTTGTGTCTAGCCGAGTAGGTTTGGGTCTAGCCGAGTGGGTTTGGGTCTAGCCGAGTGCGTTTGGGTCTAGCCGAGTGGGGTTGGGTCTAGCCGAGTAGGTTTGGGTCTAGCCGAGTGGGTTTGGGTCTAGCCGAGTGGGTTTGGGTCTAGCCGAGTGGGTTTGGGTCTAGCCGAGTGGGTTTGGGTCTAGCCGAGTGGGTTTGTGACTAGCGAGTGGGTTTGGGCCTAGCCGAGTGGGTTTGGGTTTAGCCGAGTGGGTTTGGGGATAGCCGAGTGGGTTTGTGTCTAGCCGAGTGGGTTTGGGTTTAGCCGAGTGGGTTTGGGTCTAGCCGAGTGGGTTTGGGTCTAGCCGAGTGGGTTTGGGTCTAGCCGAGTGGGTTTGGGTCTAGCCGAGTGGCTTTGGGTTTGCCGAGTGGGTTTGGGTCTAGCGGAGTGGGTTTGTGTCTAGCCGAGTGGGTTTGGGTCTAGCGGAGTGGGATTGGGTCTAGCCGAGTGGGTTTGGGTCTAGCCGAGTGGATTTGGGTCGAGCCGAGTGGGTTTGGGTCTAGCCGAGTGGGTTTGGGTCTAGCCGAGTGAGTTTGGGTCTAGCGGAGTGGGTTTGGGTCCAGTCGAGTGGGTTTGGGTCTAGTCGAGTGGGTTTGGGTCTAGCCGAGTGGGTTTGGGACTAGCCGAGTGGGTTTGGGTCTAGCCGAGTGGGTTTGGGTTTAGCCGAGTGGGTTTGGGTCTAGCGGAGTGGGTTTGGATCTAGCCGAGTGGGTTTGGGTCTAGCCGAGTGGGTTTGGGTCTAGCCGAGTGGGTTTGGGCCTAGCCGAGTGGGTTTGGGGCTAGCCGAGTGGGTTTGGGGCTAGCCGAGTGGGTTTGGACCTAGCCGAGTGGGTTTGGGCCTAGCCGAGTGGGTTTGGGCCTAGCCGAGTGGGTTTGGGCGTAGCCGAGTGGGTTCGGGCGTAGCCGAGTGGGTTTGGGCGTAGACGAGTGGGTTTGGGCATAGACGAGTGGGTTTGGGTCTAGCCGAGTGGGTTTGGGTCTGGCGGAGTGGGTTTGGGTCTAGCCGAGTGGGTTTGGGTCTAGCCGAGTGGGTTTAGGTCTAGCCGAGTGGGTTTGGGTTTGCCGAGTGGGTTTGGGTTTGCCGAGTGGGTTTGGGTCTAGCGGAGTGGGTTTGTGTCTAGCCGAGTGGGTTTGGGTCTAGCGGAGTAGGGTTGGGTCTAGCCGAGTGGGTTTGGGTCTAGCCGAGTGGGTTTGGGTCTTGCCGAGTGGGTTGGGTCCAGCCGAGTGGGTTTGGGTCTAGCCGAGTGGGTTTGAGGCTAGCGGAGTGGGTTTGGGCCTAGCCGAGTGGGTTTGCTTCAAGCCGAGTGGGGTTGGGTCTAGCCGAGTGGGTTTCGGTCTAGCCGAGTGGGTTTGTGTCTAGCGGAGTAGGTTTGGGACTAGCCGAGTGGGTTTGGGCCTAGCCGAGTGGGTTTGGGCCTAGCCGAGAGGGTTTGGGACTAGCCAAGTGGGTTTGGGTCTAGCCGAGTGGGTTTGGGTCTAGCGGAGTGGGTTTGGGTCTAGCGGAGTGGGTTTGGGTCTAGCCGAGTGGGTTTGTGTCTAGCCGAGTGGGTTTGTGTCTAGCCGAGTAGGTTTGGGTCTAGCCGAGTGGGTTTGGGTCTAGCCGAGTGCGTTTGGGTCTAGCCGAGTGGGGTTGGGTCTAGCCGAGTAGGTTTGGGTCTAGCCGAGTGGGTTTGGGTCTAGCCGAGTGGGTTTGGGTCTAGCCGAGTGGGTTTGGGTCTAGCCGAGTGGGTTTGGGTCTAGCCGAGTGGGTTTGTGACTAGCCGAGTGGGTTTGGGCCTAGCCGAGTGGGTTTGGGTCTAGCCGAGTGGGTTTGGGTCTCGCCGAGTGGGTTTGGGTCTCGCCGAGTGGGTTTGGGTCTATCCGAGTGGATTTGGGTCTTGCGGAGTGGGTTTGGGTCTAGCCGAATGAGTTTGGGTCTAGCCGAGTGGTTTGGGTCTAGCCGAATGGCTTTGGTCTAGCGGAGTGGGTTTGGATCTAGCCGAGTGGGTTTGGGTCTAGCCGAGTGGGTTTGGGTCTAGCGGAGTGGGGTTGGGTCTAGCCGAGTGGGTTTGGGTCCAGCCGAGTAGGTTTGGGTCCGGCCGAGTGGGTTTGGGTCTAGCCGAGTGGGTTTGGGTCTGGCCGAGTGGGTTTGGGTCTAGGCGAGTGGGTTTGTGTCTAGCGGAGTGGGTTTGGGACTAGCCGAGTGGGTTTGGGTCTAGCGGAGTGGGTTTGGGCGTAGCCGAGTGGGTTTGGGTATAGCGGAGTGGGTTTGTGTCTAGCCGAGTGGGTTTGGGTCTAGCGGAGTAGGGTTGGGTCTAGCCGAGTGGGTTTGGGCCTAGCCGAGTGGGTTTGGGTCTAGCGGAGTGGGTTTGTGTCTAGCGGAGTGGGTTTGGGTCTAGCGGAGTGGGTTTGGGTCTAGCCGAGTGGGTTTGGGTCTAGCCGAGTGGGTTTGGGTCTAACCAAGTGGGTTTGGGTATAGCCGAGTGGGTTGGGTCTAGCCGAGTGGGGTTGGGTCTAGCCGAGTGGGTTTGGGTCTAGCCGAGTGGGTTTGGGGCTAGTGGAGTGGGTTTGTGCCTAGCCGAGTGGGTTTGGTTCAAGCCGAGTGGGCTTGGGTCTAGCCGAGTGGGTTTGGGTCTAGCCGAGTGGGTTTGTGTCTAGCGGAGTGTGTTTGGGACTAGCCGAGTGGGTTTGGGCCTAGCCGAGTGGGTTTGGGCCTAGCCGAGTGGGTTTGGGACTAGCCGAGTGGGTTTGGGTCTAGCCGAGTGGGTTTGGGTCTAGCCGAGTGGGTTTGGGTCTAGCCGAGTGGGTTTGGGTCTAGCCGAGTGGGTTTGTGTCTAGCCGAGTGGGTTTGTGTCTGGCCGAGTGGGTTTGGGTCTAGCCGAGTGGGTTTGGGTCTAGCCGAGTGCGTTTGGGTCTAGCCGAGTGGGGTTGGGTCTAGCCAAGTAGGTTTGGGTCTAGCCGAGTGGGTTTGGGTCTAGCCAAGTGGGTTTGGGTCTAGCCGAGTGGGTTTGGGTCTAGCGGAGTAGGGTTGGGTCTAGCCGAGTGGGTTTGGGTCTAGCCGAGTGGGTTTGGGTCTGGCGGAGTGGGTTTGTGTCTAGCGGAGTGGGTTTGGGTCCAGCGGAGTGGGTTTGGGTCTAGCCGAGTGGGTTTGGGTCTAGCCGAGTGGGTTTGGGTATAGCCGAGTGGGTTGGGTCTAGCCGAGTGGGGTTGGGTCTAGCCGAGTGGGTTTGGGTCTAGCCGAGTGGGTTTGGGGCTAGCGGAGTGGGTTTGGGCCTAGCCGAGTGGGTTTGGTTCAAGCCGAGTGGGCTTGGGTCTAGCCGAGTGGGTTTGGGTCTAGCAGAGTGGGTTTGTGTCTAGCGGAGTGGGTTTGGGACAAGCCGAGTGGGTTTGGGCCTAGCCGAGTGGGTTTGGGCCTAGCCGAGTGGGTTTGGGACTAGCCGAGTGGGTTTGGGTCTAGCCGAGTGGGTTTGGGTCTAGCCGAGTGGGTTTGGGTCTAGCGGAGTGGGTTTGGGTCTAGCCGAGTGGGTTTGTGTCTAGCCGAGTGGGTTTGTGTCTAGCCGAGTAGGTTTGGGTCTAGCCGAGTGGGTTTGGGTCCAGCCGAGTGCGTTTGGGTCTAGCCGAGTGGGGTTGGGTCTAGCCGAGTAGGTTTGGGTCTAGCCGAGTGGGTTTGGGTCTAGCCGAGTGGGTTTGGGTCTAGCCGAGTGGGTTTGGGTCTAGCCGAGTGGGTTTGGGTCTAGCCGAGTGGGTTTGGGTCTAGCCGAGTGGGTTTGGGTCTAGCCGAGTGGGTTTGGGCCTAGCCGAGTGGGTTTGGGTCTAGCCGAGTGGGTTTGGGTCTAGCCGAGTGGGTTTGGGCCTCGCCGAGTGGGTTTGGGTCTAGCCGAGTCGATTTGGGTCTTGCGGAGTGGGTTTGGGTCTAGCCGAGTTTGTTTGGGTCTAGCCGAATGAGTTTGGGTCTAGCCGAGTGGTTTGGGTCTAGCCGAGTGGCTTTGGTCTAGCGGAGTGGGTTTGGATCCAGCCGAGTGGGTTTGGGTCTAGCCGAGTGGGTTTTGGTCTAGTCGAGTGGGTTTGGGTCTAGCCGAGTGGGTTTGGGTCTAGCCGAGTGGGTTTGGGTTTAGCCGAGTGGGTTTGGGTTTAGCCGAGTGGGTTTGGGTCTAGCCGAGTGGGTTTGGGCCTAGCCGAGTGGGTTTGTGTCTAGCCGAGTTGGCTTGGGTCTAGCCGAGTGGGTTTGGGTCTAGCCGAGTGGGTTTGGGTCTAGCCGAGTGGGTTTGGGTCTAGCGGAGTGGGTTTGGGTCTAGCGGAGTGGGTTTGGGTCTAGGCGAGTGGGTTTGGGTCTAGCCGAGTGGGTTTGGGTCTAGCCGAGTGGGTTTGGGTCTAGCCGAGTGGGTTTGGGTCTAGCCGAGTGGGTTTGGGTCTAGCCGAGTGGGTTTGGGTTTGCCGAGTGGGTTTGGGTCCAGCGGAGTGGGTTTGTGTCTAGCCGAGTGGGTTTGGTTCTAGCGGAGTGGGGTTGGGTCTAGCCGAGTGGGTTTGGGTCTAGCCGAGTGGGTTTGGGTCTAGCCGAGTGGGTTTGGGTCTGGCCGAGTGGGTTTGGGTCTAGCCGAGTGGGTTTGGGTCTAGCCGAGTGGGTTTGGGTCTAGCCGAGTGGGTGTGGGTCTAGTCGAGTGGGTTTGGGTCTAGTCGAGTGGGTTTGTGTCTAGCCGAGTGGGTTTGGGACTAGCCGAGTGGGTTTGGGTCTAGCCGAGTGGGTTTGGGTTTAGCCGAGTGGGTTTGGGCCTAGCCGAGTGGGTTTGGGTCTAGCCGAGTGGGCTTGGGTCTAGCCGAGTGGGTTTGGGTCTCGCCGAGTGGGTTTGGGTCAAGCGGAGTGGATTTGGGTCTTGCGGAGTGGGTTTGGGTCTAGCCAAGTTTGTTTGGGTCTAGCCGAAGGGGTTTGGGTCTAGCCGAGTGGTTTGGGTCTAGCCGAATGGCTTTGGTCTAGCGGAGTGGGTTTGGATCTAGCTGAGTGGGTTTGGGTCTAGCCGAGTGGGTTTGGGTCTAGCGGAGTGGGGTTGGGTCTAGCCGAGGGGGTTTGGTTCTAGCTGAGTGGGTTTTGGTCTAGCGGAGTGGGTTTGGGTCTAGCCGAGTGGGTTTGGGTCCAGCGGAGTGGGTTTGTGTCTAGCCGAGTGGGTTTGGGTCTAGCGGAGTGGGGTTGGGTCTAGCCGAGTGGGTTTGGGTCTAGCCGAGTGGGTTTGGGTCTAGCCGAGTGGGTTTGGGTCTAGCCGAGTGGGTTTGGGTCTAGCCGAGTGGGTTTGGGTCTAGCCGAGTGGGTTTGGGTCTAGCCGAGTGGGTTTGGGTCTAGTCGAGTGGGTTTGGGTCTAGTCGAGTGGGTTTGTGTCTAGCCGAGTGGGTTTGGGACTAGCCGAGTGGGTTTGGGTCTAGCCGAGTGGGTTTGGGTTTAGCCGAGTGGGTTTGGGCCTAGCCGAGTGGGTTTGGGTCTAGCCGAGTGGGTTTGGGTCTAGCCGAGTGGGTTTGGGTCTCGCCGAGTGGGTTTGGGTCAAGCCGAGTGGATTTGGGTCTTGCGGAGTGGGTTTGGGTCTAGCCTAGTTTGTTTGGGTCTAGCCGAAGGGGTTTGGGTCTAGCCGAGTGGTTTGGGTCTAGCCGAATGGCTTTGGTCTAGCGGAGTGGGTTTGGATCTAGCCGAGTGGGTTTGGGTCTAGCCGAGTGGGTTTGGGTCTAGCGGAGTGGGGTTGGGTCTAGCCGAGGGGGTTTGGTTCTAGCTGAGTGGGTTTTGGTCTAGCGGAGTGGGTTTGGGTCTAGGCGAGTGGGTTTGGGTCTAGCCGAGTGGGTTTGGGTGTAGCCCAGTGGGTTTGGGTCTAGCCGAGTGGGTTTGGGTCTAGCCGAGTGGGTTTGGGTCTAGCCGAGTGGGTTTGGGTCTAGCCGAGTATGTTTGGTCCTAGCCGAGTGGGTTTGGTTCTAGCCGAGTGGGCTTGGCTCTGGCCGAGTGGGTTTGGGTCTAGCCGAGTGGGTTTGGGTCTAGCCGAGTGGGTTTGGGTCCAGCCGAGAGGGTTTGGGTCTAGCGGAGTGGGTTTGGGTCTAGTCGAGTGGGTTTGGGTCTAGCCGAGTGGGTTAGGGTCTAGCCGAGTGGGTATGGGTCTATCCGAGTGGGTTTGGGTCTAGCGGAGTGGGTTTGGGTCTAGCCGAGTGGGTTTGGGTCTAGCCGAGTGGGTTTGGGTCTAGCCGAGTGGGTTTGGGCCAAGCCGAGTGGCTTTGGTTCAAGCCGAGTGGGCTTGGGTCTAGCCGAGTGGGTTTGGGCCTAGCCGAGTGGGTTTGGGCCTAGCCGAGTGGGTTTGGGTCTAGCCGAGTGTGTTTGGGTCTTGCCGAGTGGGTTTGGGCCTAGCCGAGTAGGTTTGGGTCTAGCCGAGTGGGTTTGGGTCTAGCCGAGTGGGTTTGGGTCTAGCCGAGTGGGTTTGTGTCTAGCCGAGTGGGTTTGTGTCTAGCCGAGTAGGTTTGTGTCTAGCCGAGTGGGTTTGGGTCGAGCCGAGTGCGTTTGGGTCTAGCCGAGTGGGTTTGGGCCTAGCCGAGTGGCTTTGGGCCTAGCCGAGTGGGTTTGGGACTAGCCGAGTGGGTTTGGGTCTAGCCGAGTGGGTTTGGGTCTAGCCGAGTGGGTTTGGGTCTAGCCGAGTGGGTTTGGGTCTAGCCGAGTGGGTTTGTGTCTAGCCGAGTGGGTTTGTGTCTAGCCGAGTAGGTTTGTGTCTAGCCGAGTGGGTTTGGGTCGAGCCGAGTGCGTTTGGGTCTAGCCGAGTGGGGTTGGGTCTAGCCGAGTAGGTTTGGGTCTAGCCGGGTGGGTTTGGGTCTAGCCGAGTGGGTTTGGGTCTAGCCGAGTGGGTTTGGGTCTAGCCGAGTGGGTTTGGGTCTAGCCGAGTGGGTTTGGGTCTAGCCGAGTGGGTTTGGGCCTAGCCGAGTGGGTTTGGGTCTAGCCGAGTGGGTTTGGGCCTAGCCGAGTGGGTTTGTGTCTAGCCGAGTTGGCTTGGGTCTAGCCGAGTTGGTTTGGGTCTAGCCAAGTGGGTTTGGGTCTAGCGGAGTGGGTTTGGGATTAGCCTAGTGGGTTTGGGTCTAGCCGAGTGGGTTTGGGTCTAGCCGAGTGGGTTTGGGCCTAGCCGAGTGGGTTTGGGTCTAGCCGAGTGGGTTTGGGCCTAGCCGAGTGGGTTTGTGTCTAGCCGAGTTGGCTTGGGTCTAGCCGAGTTGGTTTGGGTCTAGCCAAGTGGGTTTGGGTCTAGCGGAGTGGGTTTGGGTTTAGCCTAGTGGGTTTGGGTCTAGCCGAGTGGGTTTGGGTCAAGCCGAGCGGGTTTGGGTCCAGCCGAGAGGGTTTGGGCCTAGCTGAGTGGGTTTGGGTCTAGCCGAGTGGGTTTGGGTCTAGCCGAGTGGGTTTGGGTCTAACCGAGTGGGTTTGGGTCTAGCCGAGTGGGTTTGGGGCTAGCGGAGTGGGTTTGGGTCTAGCCGAGTGTGTTTGGGTATAGCGGAGTGGGTTTGGGTCCAGGCGAGTGGGTTTGGGTCTAGCCGAGTGGGTTTGGGTCTAGCCGAGTGGGTTTGGGTCTAGCCGAGTGGGTTTGGGTCTAGCCGAGTGGGTTTGGGTCTAGCCGAGTGGGTTTGGGTCTCGCCGAGTGGGTTTGGGTCAAGCCGAGTGGATTTGGGTCTTGCGGAGTGGGTTTGGGTCTAGCCGAGTTTGTTTGGGTCTAGCCGAAGGGGTTTGGGTCTAGCCGAGTGGTTTGGGTCTAGCCGAATGGCTTTGGTCTAGCGGAGTGTGTTTGGATCTAGCCGAGTGGGTTTGGGTCTAGCCGAGTGGGTTTGGGTCTAGCGGAGTGGGGTTGGGTCTAGCCGAGGGGGTTTGGTTTTAGCTGAGTGGGTTTTGGTCTAGCGGAGTGGGTTTGGGTCTAGGCGAGTGGGTTTGGGTGTAGCCCAGTGGGTTTGGGTCTAGCCGAGTGGGTTTGGGTCTAGCCGAGTGGGTTTGGGTCTAGCCGAGTGGGTTTGGGTCTAGCCGAGTATGTTTGGTCCTAGCCGAGTGGGTTTGGTTCTAGCCGAGTGGGCTTGGGCCTGGCCGAGTGGGTTTGGGTCTAACCGAGTGGGTTTGGGTCTAGCCGAGTGGGTTTGGGTCCAGCCGAGAGGGTTTGGGTCTAGCGGAGTGGGTTTGGGTCTAGTCGAGTGGGTTTGGGTCTAGCCGAGTGGGTTAGGGTCTAGCCGAGTGGGTTTGGGTCTATCCGAGTGGGTTTGGGTCTAGCGGAGTGGGTTTGGGTCTAGCCGAGTGGGTTTGGGTCTAGCCGAGTGGGTTTGGGTCTAGCCGAGTGGGTTTGGGCCTAGCCGAGTGGCTTTGGTTCAAGCCGAGTGGGCTTGGGTCTAGCCGAGTGGGTTTGGGCCTAGCCGAGTGGGTTTGGGCCTAGCCGAGTGGGTTTGGGACTAGCCGAGTGGGTTTGGGTCTAGCCGAGTGGGTTTGGGTCTAGCCGAGTGGGTTTGGGTCTAGCCGAGTGGGTTTGGGTCTAGCCGAGTGGGTTTGTGTCTAGCTGAGTGGGTTTGTGTCTAGCCGAGTAGGTTTGTGTCTAGCCGAGTGGGTTTGGGTCGAGCCGAGTGCGTTTGGGTCTAGCCGAGTGGGTTTGGGCCTAGCCGAGTGGGTTTGGGCCTAGCCGAGTGGGTTTGGGACTAGCCGAGTGGGTTTGGGTCTAGCCGAGTGGGTTTGGGTCTAGCCGAGTGGGTTTGGGTCTGGCCGAGTGGGTTTGGGTCTAGCCGAGTGGGTTTGGGTCTAACCGAGTGGGTTTGGGTCTAGCCGAGTGGGTTTGGGTCTAGCGGAGTGGGTTTGGGTCTAGCGGAGTGGGGTTGGGTCTAGCCGAGGGGGTTTGGTTCTAGCTGAGTGGGTTTTGGTCTAGCGGAGTGGGTTTGGGTCTAGGCGAGTGGGTTTGGGTCTAGCCGAGTGGGTTTGGGTGTAGCCCAGTGGGTTTGGGTCTAGCCGAGTGGGTTTGGGTCTAGCCGAGTGGGTTTGGGTCTAGCCGAGTGGGTTTGGGTCTAGCCGAGTATGTTTGGTCCTAGCCGAGTGGGTTTGGTTCTAGCCGAGTGGGCTTGGGTCTGGCCGAGTGGGTTTGGGTCTAACCGAGTGGGTTTGGGTCTAGCCGAGTGGGTTTGGGTCCAGCCGAGAGGGTTTGGGTCTAGCGGAGTGGGTTTGGGTCTAGTCGAGTGGGTTTGGGTCTAGCCGAGTGGGTTAGGGTCTAGCCGAGTGGGTTTGGGTCTAACCGAGTGGGTTTGGGTCAAGCCGAGTGGGTTTGGGTCCAGCCGAGTGGGTTTGGGCCTAGCCGAGTGGGTTTGGGTCTAGCCGAGTGGGTTTGGGTCTAGCCGAGTGGGTTTGGGTCTAACCGAGTGGGTTTGGGTCTAGCCGAGTGGGTTTGGGTCTATCCGAGTGGGTTTGGGTCTAGCGGAGTGGGGTTGGGTCTAGCGGAGTGGGTTTGGGTCTAGCCGAGTGGGTTTGGGTCTAGCCGAGTGGGTTTGGGCCTAGCCGAGTGGCTTTGGTTCAAGCCGAGTGGGCTTGGGTCTAGCCGAGTGGGTTTGGGCCTAGCCGAGTGGGTTTGGGCCTAGCCGAGTGGGTTTGGGACTAGCCGAGTGGGTTTGGGTCTAGCCGAGTGGGTTTGGGTCTAGCCGAGTGGGTTTGGGTCTAGCCGAGTGGGTTTGGGTCTAGCCGAGTGGGTTTGTGTCTTGCCGAGTGGGTTTGTGTCTAGCCGAGTGGGTTTGTGTCTAGCCGAGTGGGTTTGGGTCGAGCCGAGTGCGTTTGGGTCTAGCCGAGTGGGTTTGGGCCTAGCCGAGTGGGTTTGGGCCTAGCCGAGTGGGTTTGGGACTAGCCGAGTGGGTTTGGGTCAAGCCGAGTGGGTTTGGGTCTAGCCGAGTGGGTTTGGGTCTAGCCGAGTGGGTTTGGGTCTAGCCGAGTGGGTTTGTGTCTAGCCGAGTGGGTTTGTGTCTAGCCGAGTAGGTTTGTGTCTTGCCGAGTGGGTTTGGGTCGAGCCGAGTGCGTTTGGGTCTAGCCGAGTGGGGTTGGGTCTAGCCGAGTAGGTTTGGGTCTAGCCGGGTGGGTTTGGGTCTATCCGAGTGGGTTTGGGTCTAGCCGAGTGGGTTTGGGTCTAGCCGAGTGGGTTTGGGTCTAGCCGAGTGGGTTTGGGTCTAGCCGAGTGGGTTTGGGCCTAGCCGAGTGGGTTTGGGTCTAGCCGAGTGGGTTTGGGCCTAGCCGAGTGGGTTTGTGTCTAGCCGAGTTGGCTTGGGTCTAGCCGAGTTGGTTTGGGTCTAGCCGAGTGGGTTTGGGTCTAGCGGAGTGGGTTTGGGTTTGGCCGAGTGGGTTTGGGTCTAGCCGAGTGGGTTTGGGTCAAGCCGAGTGGGTTTGGGTCCAGCCGAGTGGGTTTGGGCCTAGCCGAGTGGGTTTGGGTCTAGCCGAGTGGGTTTGGGTCTAGCCGAGTGGGTTTGGGTCTAACCGAGTGGGTTTGGGTCTAGCCGAGTGGGTTTGGGTCTAGCGGAGTGGGTTTGGGTCTAGCCGAGTGTGTTTGGGTCTAGCGGAGTGGGTTTGGGTCCAGGCGAGTGGGTTTGGGTCTAGCCGAGTGGGTTTGGGTCTAGCCGAGTGGGTTTGGGTCTAGCCGAGTGGGTTTGGGTCTAGCCGAGTGGGTTTGGGTCTAGCCGAGTGGGTTTGGGTTTGCCGAGTGGGTTTGGGTCTAGCGGAGTGGGTTTGTGTCTAGCCGAGTGGGTTTGGGTCTAGCGGAGTGGGGTTGGGTCTAGCCGAGTGGGTTTGGGTCTAGCCGAGTGGGTTTGGGTCTAGCCGAGTGGGTTTGGGTTTAGCCGAGTGGGTTTGGGTCTAGCCGAGTGGGTTTGGGTCTAGCGCAGTGGGTTTGGATCTAGCCGAGTGGGTTTGGGTCTAGCCGAGTGGGTTTGGGCCGAGCCGAGTGGGTTTGGGTCTAGCCGAGTGGGTTTGGGACTCGCCGAGTGGGTTTGGGTCCAGCCGAGTGGGTTTGGGTTTAGCCGAGTGGGTTTGGGTCTAGCCGAGTGGGTTTGGGTCTAGCGGAGTGGGTTTGGATCTAGCCGAGTGGGTTTGGGTCTAGCCGAGTGGGTTTGGGTCTAGCCGAGTGCGTTTGGGTCTAGCCGAGTGGGGTTGGGTCTAGCCGAGTGGGTTTGGGTCTAGCCGAGTGGGTTTGGGTCTAGACGAGTGGGTTTGGGTCTAGCCGAGTGGGTTTGGGTCTAGCCGAGTGGGTTTGGGTCTAGACGAGTGGGTTTGGGACTAGCCGAGTGGGTTTGGGCCTAGCCGAGTGGGTTTGGGTCTAGCCGAGTGGGTTTGGGTCTCGCCGAGTGGGTTTGGGTCTGGCCGAGTGGGTTTGTGTCTAGCGGAGTGGGTTTGGGACTAGCCGAGTGGGTTTGGGTCTAGCCGAGTGGGTTTGGGCGTAGCCGAGTGGGTTTGGGTCTAGCGGAGTAGGGTTGGGTCTAGCCGAGTGGGTTTGGGTCTAGCCGAGTGGGTTTGGGTCTAGCCGAGTGGGTTTGGGTTTGCCGAGTGGGTTTCGGTCTAGCGGAGTGGGTTTGTGTCTAGCCGAGTGGGTTTGGGTCTAGCGGAGTAGGGTTGGGTCTAGCCGTGTGGGTTTGGGTCTAGCCGAGTGGGTTTGGGTCTAGCGGAGTGGGTTTGGGTCTAGCCGAGTGGGTTTGGGTCTAGCCGAGTGGGTTTGGGTCTAGCGGAGTGGGTTTGGGTCTAGCCGAGTGGGTTTGTGTCTAGCCGAGTGGGTTTGTGTCTAGCCGAGTGGGTTTGGGTCTAGCCGAGTGGGTTTGGGTCCAGCCAAGTGCGTTTGGGTCTAGCCGAGTGGGTTTGGGTCTAGCCGAGTGGGTTTGGGTCTAGCCGAGTGGGTTTGGGTCTAGCCGAGTGGGTTTGGGTCTAGCCGAGTGGGTTTGGGTCTAGCCGAGTGGGTTTGGGCCTAGCCGAGTGGGTTTGGGTCTAGCCAAGTGGGTTTGGGTCTAGCCGAGTGGGTTTGGGTCTCGCCGAGTGGGTTTGGGTCTAGCCGAGTGGATTTGGGTCTTGCGGAGTGGGTTTGGGTCTAGCCAAGTTTGTTTGGGTCTAGCCGAATGAGTTTGGGTCTAGCCGAGTGGTTTGGGTCTAGCCGAATGGCTTTGATCTAGCGGAGTGGGTTTGGATCTAGCCGAGTGGGTTTGGGTCTAGCCGAGTGGGTTTGGGTCTAGCGGAGTGGGGTTGGGTCAAGCCGAGTGGGTTTGGGTCCAGCCGAGTGGGTTTGGGTCTAACCGAGTGGGTTTGGGTCTAGCCGAGTGGGTTTGGGTCTATCCGAGTGGGTTTGGGTCTAGCGGAGTGGGGTTGGGTCTAGCGGAGTGGGTTTGGGTCTAGCCGAGTGGGTTTGGGTCTAGCCGAGTGGGTTTGGGCCTAGCCGAGTGGCTTTGGTTCAAGCCGAGTGGGCTTGGGTCTAGCCGAGTGGGTTTGGGCCTAGCCGAGTGGGTTTGGGCCTAGCCGAGTGGGTTTGGGACTAGCCGAGTGGGTTTGGGTCTAGCCGAGTGGGTTTGGGTCTAGCCGAGTGGGTTTGGGTCTAGCCGAGTGGGTTTGGGTCTAGCCGAGTGGGTTTGTGTCTTGCCGAGTGGGTTTGTGTCTAGCCGAGTAGGTTTGTGTCTAGCCGAGTGGGTTTGGGTCGAGCCGAGTGCGTTTGGGTCTAGCCGAGTGGGTTTGGGCCTAGCCGAGTGGGTTTGGGCCTAGCCGAGTGGGTTTGGGACTAGCCGAGTGGGTTTGGGTCAAGCCGAGTGGGTTTGGGTCTAGCCGAGTGGGTTTGGGTCTAGCCGAGTGGGTTTGGGTCTAGCCGAGTGGGTTTGTGTCTAGCCGAGTGGGTTTGTGTCTAGCCGAGTAGGTTTGTGTCTTGCCGAGTGGGTTTGGGTCGAGCCGAGTGCGTTTGGGTCTAGCCGAGTGGGGTTGGGTCTAGCCGAGTAGGTTTGGGTCTAGCCGGGTGGGTTTGGGTCTATCCGAGTGGGTTTGGGTCTAGCCGAGTGGGTTTGGGTCTAGCCGAGTGGGTTTGGGTCTAGCCGAGTGGGTTTGGGTCTAGCCGAGTGGGTTTGGGCCTAGCCGAGTGGGTTTGGGTCTAGCCGAGTGGGTTTGGGCCTAGCCGAGTGGGTTTGTGTCTAGCCGAGTTGGCTTGGGTCTAGCCGAGTTGGTTTGGGTCTAGCCAAGTGGGTTTGGGTCTAGCGGAGTGGGTTTGGGTTTGGCCGA
Source organism: Raja brachyura (assembly GCA_963514005.1). The sequence continues at coordinate 5,157,186 of OY740819.1, read as the reverse complement.
GTGGGTTTGGGTCTAGCCGAGTGGGTTTGGGTCTAGCGGAGTGGGTTTGGGTCCAGGCGAGTGGGTTTGGGTCTAGCCGAGTGGGTTTGGGTCTAGCCGAGTGGGTTTGGGTCTAGCCGAGTGGGTTTGGGTCTAGCCGAGTGGGTTTGGGTCTAGCCGAGTGGGTTTGGGTTTGCCGAGTGGGTTTGGGTCTAGCGGAGTGGGTTTGTGTCTAGCCGAGTGGGTTTGGGTCTAGCGGAGTGGGGTTGGGTCTAGCCGAGTGGGTTTGGGTCTAGCCGAGTGGGTTTGGGTCTAGCCGAGTGGGTTTGGGTTTAGCCGAGTGGGTTTGGGTCTAGCCGAGTGGGTTTGGGTCTAGCGCAGTGGGTTTGGATCTAGCCGAGTGGGTTTGGGTCTAGCCGAGTGGGTTTGGGCCTAGCCGAGTGGGTTTGGGTCTAGCCGAGTTGGTTTGGGCCTAGCCGAGTGGGATTGTGTCTAGCCGAGTTGGCTTGGGTCTAGCCGAGTGGGTTTGGGTCTAGCCGAGTGGGTTTGGGTCTAGCGGAGTAGGGTTGGGTCTAGCCGAGTGGGTTTGGGTCTAGCCGAGTGGGTTTGGTTCTAGCCGAGTGGGTTTGGGTCTAGCCGAGTGGGTTTGTGTCTAGCCGAGTGGGTTTGGGTCTAGCCGAGTGGGTTTGGTTTTGCCGAGTGGGTTTGGGTCTAACGGAGTGGGTTTGTGTCTAGCCGAGTGGGTTTGGGTCTAGCGGAGTGGGGTTGGGTCTAACCGAGTGGGTTTGGGTCTAGACGAGTGGATTTGGGTCTAGCCGAGTGGGTTTGGGTCTAGCCGAGTGGGTTTGGGTCTAGCCGAGTGAGTTTGGGTCCAGCCGAGTGGGTTTGGGTCTAGTCGAGTGGGCTTGGGTCTAGTCGAGTGGGTTTGGGTCTAGCCGAGTGGGTTTGGGACTCGCCGAGTGGGTTTGGGTCCAGCCGAGTGGGTTTGGGTTTAGCCGAGTGGGTTTGGGTCTAGCCGAGTGGGTTTGGGTCTAGCGGAGTGGGTTTGGATCTAGCCGAGTGGGTTTGGGTCTAGCCGAGTGGGTTTGGGTCTAGCCGAGTGCGTTTGGGTCTAGCCGAGTGGGGTTGGGTCTAGCCGAGTGGGTTTGGGTCTAGCCGAGTGGGTTTGGGTCTAGACGAGTGGGTTTGGGTCTAGCCGAGTGGGTTTGGGTCTAGCCGAGTGGGTTTGGGTCTAGACGAGTGGGTTTGGGACTAGCCGAGTGGGTTTGCGCCTAGCCGAGTGGGTTTGGGTCTAGCCGAGTGGGTTTGGGTCTCGCCGAGTGGGTTTGGGTCTGGCCGAGTGGGTTTGTGTCTAGCGGAGTGGGTTTGGGACTAGCCGAGTGGGTTTGGGTCTAGCCGAGTGGGTTTGGGCGCGGCCGAGTGGGTTTGGGTCTAGCGGAGTAGGGTTGGGTCTAGCCGAGTGGGTTTGGGTCTAGCCGAGTGGGTTTGGGTCTAGCCGAGTGGGTTTGGGTTTGCCGAGTGGGTTTCGGTCTAGCGGAGTGGGTTTGTGTCTAGTCGAGTGGGTTTGGGTCTAGCGGAGTAGGGTTGGGTCTAGCCGTGTGGGTTTGGGTCTAGCCGAGTGGGTTTGGGTCTAGCGGAGTGGGTTTGGGTCTAGCCGAGTGGGTTTGGGTCTAGCCGAGTGGGTTTGGGTCTAGCGGAGTGGGTTTGGGTCTAGCCGAGTGGGTTTGTGTCTAGCCGAGTGGGTTTGTGTCTAGCCGAGTGGGTTTGGGTCTAGCCGAGTGGGTTTGGGTCCAGCCAAGTGCGTTTGGGTCTAGCCGAGTGGGTTTGGGTCTAGCCGAGTGGGTTTGGGTCTAGCCGAGTGGGTTTGGGTCTAGCCGAGTGGTTTGGGTCTAGCCGAGTGGGTTTGGGTCTAGCCGAGTGGGTTTGGGCCTAGCCGAGTGGGTTTGGGTCTAGCCAAGTGGGTTTGGGTCTAGCCGAGTGGGTTTGGGTCTCGCCGAGTGGGTTTGGGTCTAGCCGAGTGGATTTGGGTCTTGCGGAGTGGGTTTGGGTCTAGCCAAGTTTGTTTGGGTCTAGCCGAATGAGTTTGGGTCTAGCCGAGTGGTTTGGGTCTAGCCGAATGGCTTTGATCTAGCGGAGTGGGTTTGGATCTAGCCGAGTGGGTTTGGGTCTAGCCGAGTGGGTTTGGGTCTAGCGGAGTGGGGTTGGGTCAAGCCGAGTGGGTTTGGGTCCAGCCGAGTGGGTTTGGGTCTGGCCGAGTGGGTTTGGGTCTAGCCGAGTGGGTTTGGGTCTGGCCGAGTGGGTTTGGGTCTAGCCGAGTGGGTTTGTGTCTAGCGGAGTGGGTTTGGGACTAGCCGAGTGGGTTTGGGTCTAGCGGAGTGGGTTTGGGCGTAGCCGAGTGGGTTTGGGACTAGCCGAGTGGGTTTGGGTCTAGCCGAGTGGGTTTGGGTCTAGCGGAGTGGGTTTGGGTATAGCCGATTGGGTTTGTTTCTAGCCGAGTGGGTTTGGGTCTAGCCGAGTGGGTTTGTGTCTAGCCGAGTGGGTTTGGGTCTAGCCGAGTGGGTTTGGGTCTAGCCGAGTGCGTTTGGGTCTAGCCGAGTGGGGTTGGGTCTAGCTGAGTAGGTTTGGGTCTAGCCGAGTGGGTTTGGGTCTAGCCGAGTGGGTTTGGGTCTAGCCGAGTGGGTTTGTGTCTAGCGGAGTGGGTTTGGGACTAGCCGAGTGGGTTTGGGTCTAGCGGAGTGGGTTTGGGCGTAGCCGAGTGGGTTTGGGTCTAGCGGAGTGTGTTTGTGTCTAGCCAAGTGGGTTTGGGTCTAGCGGAGTAGGGTTGGGTCTAGCCGAGTGGGTTTGGGTCTAGCCGAGTGGGTTTGGGTCTAGCGGAGTGGGTTTGTGTCTAGCGGAGTGGGTTTGGGTCTAGCGGAGTGGGTTTGGGTCTAGCCGAGTGGGTTTGGGTCCAGCCGAGTGGGTTTGGGTATAGCCGAGTGGGTTGGGTCTAGCCGAGTGGGGTTGGGTCTAGCCGAGTGGGTTTGGGTCTAGCCGAGTGGGTTTGGGGCTAGCGGAGTGGGTTTGGGCCTAGCCGAGTGGGTTTGGTTCAAGCCGAGTGGGCTTGGGTCTAGCCGAGTGGGTTTGGGTCTAGCAGAGTGGGTTTGTGTCTAGCGGAGTGGGTTTGGGACAAGCCGAGTGGGTTTGGGTCTAGCGGAGTGGGTTTGGGTTTAGCCGAGTGGGTTTGGGTTTAGCCGAGTGGGTTTGGGTCTAGCCGAGTGGGTTTGGGCATAGCCGAGTGGGTTTCTGTCTAGCCGAGTTGGCTTGGGTCGAGCCGAGTGGGTTTGGGTCCAGCCGAGTGGGTTTGGGTCTAGCCGAGTGGGTTTGGGTTCAGCCGAGTGAGTTTGGGTTTAGCCGAGTGGGTTTGTGTCTAGCCGAGTGGGTTTGGGACTAGCCGAGTGGGTTTGGGTCTAGCCGAGTGGGTTTGGGTTTAGCCGAGTGGGTTTGGGCCTAGCCGAGTGGGTTTGGGCCTAGCCGAGTGGGTTTGGGTCTAGCCGAGTGGGTTTGGGTCTCGCAGAGTGGGTTTGGGTCAAGCCGAGTGGATTTGGGTCTTGCGGAGTGGGTTTGGGTCTAGCCGAGTTTGTTTGGGTCTAGCCGAAGGAGTTTGCGTCTAGCCGAGTGGTTTGGGTCTAGCCAAATGGCTTTGGTCTAGCAGAGTGGGTTTGGATCTAGCCGAGTGGGTTTGGGTCTAGCCGAGTGGGTTTGGGTCTAGCGGAGTGGGGTTGGGTCTAGCCGAGTGGGTTTGGGTCCAGCCGAGTGGGTTTGGGTCTGGCCGAGTGGGTTTGGGTCTAGCCGAGTGGGTTTGGGTCTGGCCGAGTGGGTTTGGGTCTAGCCGAGTGGGTTTGTGTCTAGCGGAGTGGGTTTGGGACTAGCCGAGTGGGTTTGGGTCTAGCGGAGTGGGTTTGGGCGTAGCCGAGTGGGTTTGGGTCTAGGCGAGTGGGTTTGGGTCTAGCCGAGTGGGTTTGGGTCTAGCCGAGTGAGTTTGGGTCTAGCCGAGTGGGTTTGGGTCTAGCCGAGTGGGTTTGGGTCTAGCCGAGTGGGTTTGGGTTTGCCGAGTGGGTTTGGGTCCAGCGGAGTGGGTTTGTGTCTAGCCGAGTGGGTTTGGGTCTAGCGGAGTGGGTTTGGGTCTAGCGGAGTGGGTTTGGGCGTAGCCGAGTGGGTTTGGGTCTAGCCGAGTGGGTTTGGGTCTAGCCGAGTGGGTTTGGGTCTAGCGGAGTGGGTTTGTGTCTAGCGGAGTGGGTTTGGGTCTAGCCGAGTGGGTTTGGGTCTGGCCGAGTGGGTTTGGGTCTAGCCGAGTGGGTTTGGGTCTAACCGAGTGGGTTTGGGTCTAGCCGAGTGGGTTTGGGTCTAGCGGAGTGGGTTTGGGTCTAGCGGAGTGGGGTTGGGTCTAGCCGAGGGGGTTTGGTTCTAGCTGAGTGGGTTTTGGTCTAGCGGAGTGGGTTTGGGTCTAGGCGAGTGGGTTTGGGTCTAGCCGAGTGGGTTTGGGTGTAGCCCAGTGGGTTTGGGTCTAGCCGAGTGGGTTTGGGTCTAGCCGAGTGGGTTTGGGTCTAGCCGAGTGGGTTTGGGTCTAGCCGAGTATGTTTGGTCCTAGCCGAGTGGGTTTGGTTCTAGCTGAGTGGGCTTGGGTCTGGCCGAGTGGGTTTGGGTCTAACCGAGTGGGTTTGGGTCTAGCCGAGTGGGTTTGGGTCCAGCCGAGAGGGTTTGGGTCTAGCGGAGTGGGTTTGGGTCTAGTCGAGTGGGTTTGGGTCTAGCCGAATGGGTTAGGGTCTAGCCGAGTGGGTTTGGGTCTATCCGAGTGGGTTTGGGTCTAGCGGAGTGGGTTTGGGTCTAGCCGAGTGGGTTTGGGTCTAGCCGAGTGGGTTTGGGTCTAACCGAGTGTGTTTGGGTCAAGCCGAGTGGGTTTGGGTCCAGCCGAGTGGGTTTGGGCCTAGCCGAGTGGGTTTGGGTCTAGCCGAGTGGGTTTGGGTCTAGCCGAGTGGGTTTGGGTCTAACCGAGTGGGTTTGGGTCGAGCCGAGTGGGTTTGGGTCTATCCGAGTGGGTTTGGGTCTAGCGGAGTGGGTTTGGGTCTAGCGGAGTGGGTTTGGGTCTAGCCGAGTGGGTTTGGGTCTAGCCGAGTGGGTTTGGGCCTAGCCGAGTGGCTTTGGTTCAAGCCGAGTGGGCTTGGGTCTAGCCGAGTGGGTTTGGGCCTAGCCGAGTGGGTTTGGGCCTAGCCGAGTGGGTTTGGGACTAGCCGAGTGGGTTTGGGTCTAGCCGAGCGGGTTTGGGTCTAGCCGAGTGGGTTTGGGTCTAGCCGAGTGGGTTTGGGTCTAGCCGAGTGGGTTTGTGTCTTGCCGAGTGGGTTTGTGTCTAGCCGAGTAGGTTTGTGTCTAGCCGAGTGGGTTTGGGTCGAGCCGAGTGCGTTTGGGTCTCGCCGAGTGGGTTTGGGCCTAGCCGAGTGGGTTTGGGCCTAGCCGAGTGGGTTTGGGACTAGCCGAGTGGGTTTGGGTCTAGCCGAGTGGGTTTGGGTCTAGCCGAGTGGGTTTTGGTCTAGCCGAGTGGGTTTGGGTCTAGCCGAGTGGGTTTGTGTCTAGCCGAGTGGGTTTGTGTCTAGCCGAGTATTTTTGTGTCTTGCCGAGTGGGTTTGGGTCGAGCCGAGTGCGTTTGGGTCTAGCCGAGTGGGGTTGGGTCTAGCCGAGTAGGTTTGGGTCTAGCCGGATGGGTTTGGGTCTATCCGAGTGGGTTTGGGTCTAGCCGAGTGGGTTTGGGTCTAGCCGAGTGGGTTTGGGTCTAGCCGAGTGGGTTTGGGTCTAGCCGAGTGGGTTTGGGCCTAGCCGAGTGGGTTTGGGTCTAGCCGAGTGGGTTTGGGCCTAGCCGAGTGGGTTTGTGCCTAGCCGAGTTGGCTTGGGTCTAGCCGAGTTGGTTTGGGTCTAGCCGAGTGGGTTTGGGTCTAGCGGAGTGGGTTTGGGTTTGGCCGAGTGGGTTTGGGTCTAGCCGAGTGGGTTTGGGTCAAGCCGAGTGGGTTTGGGTCCAGCCGAGTGGGTTTGGGCCTAGCCGAGTGGGTTTGGGTCTAGCCGAGTGGGTTTGGGTCTAACCGAGTGGGTTTGGGTCTAGCCGAGTGGGTTTGGGTCTAGCGGAGTGGGTTTGGGTCTAGCCGAGTGTGTTTGGGTCTAGCGGAGTGGGTTTGGGTCCAGGTGAGTGGGTTTGGGTCTAGCCGAGTGGGTTTGGGTCTAGCCGAGTGGGTTTGGGTCTAGCCGAGTGGGTTTGGGTCTAGCCGAGTGGGTTTGGGTCTAGCCGAGTGGGTTTGGGTTTGCCGAGTGGGTTTGGGTCTAGCGGAGTGGGTTTGTGTCTAGCCGAGTGGGTTTGGGTCTAGCGGAGTGGGGTTGGGTCTAGCCGAGTGGGTTTGGGTCTAGCCGAGTGGGTTTGGGTCTAGCCGAGTGGGTTTGGGTTTAGACGAGTGGGTTTGGGTCTAGCCGAGTGGGTTTGGGTCTAGCGCAGTGGGTTTGGATCTAGCCGAGTGGGTTTGGGTCTAGCCGAGTGGGTTTGGGTCTAGCCGAGTGGGTTTGGGCCTAGCCGAGTGGGTTTGGGGCTAGCCGAGTGGGTTTGGGTCTAGCCGAGTGGGTTTGGGTCTAGCCGAGTGGGTTTGGGTCTAGCCGAGTGGGTTTGGGCCTAGCCGAGTGGGTTTGGGTCTAGCCGAGTTGGTTTGGGCCTAGCCGAGTGGGATTGTGTCTAGCCGAGTTGGCTTGGGTCTAGCCGAGTGGGTTTGGGTCTAGCCGAGTGGGTTTGGGTCTAGCGGAGTGGGGTTGGGTCTAGCCGAGTGGGTTTGGGTCTAGCCGAGTGGGTTTGGGTCTAGCCGAGTGGGTTTGGGTCTAGCCGAGTGGGTTTGGGTCTAGCCGAGTGGGTTTGGGTCTAGCCGAGTGGGTTTGGGTTTGCCGAGTGGGTTTGGGTCTAGCGGAGTGGGTTTGTGTCTAGCCGAGTGGGTTTGGGTCTAGCGGAGTGGGGTTGAGTCTAGCCGAGTGGGTTTGGGTCTAGACGAGTGGATTTGGGTGTAGCCGAGTGGGTTTGGGCCTAGCCGAGTGGGTTTGGGTCTAGCCGAGTGAGTTTGGGTCTAGCGGAGTGGGTTTGGGTCTAGTCGAGTGGGCTTGGGTCTAGTCGAGTGGGTTTGGGTCTAGCCGAGTGGGTTTGGGACTCGCCGAGTGGGTTTGGGTCCAGCCGAGTGGGTTTGGGTTTAGCCGAGTGGGTTTGGGTCTAGCCGAGTGGGTTTGGGTCTAGCGGAGTGGGTTTGGATCTAGCCGAGTGGGTTTGGGTCTAGCCGAGTGGGTTTGGGTCTAGCCGAGTGCGTTTGGGTCTAGCCGAGTGGGGTTGGGTCTAGCCGAGTGGGTTTGGGTCTAGCCGAGTGGGTTTGGGTCTAGACGAGTGGGTTTGGGTCTAGCCGAGTGGGTTTGGGTCTAGCCGAGTGGGTTTGGGTCTAGACGAGTGGGTTTGGGACTAGCCGAGTGGGTTTGGGCCTAGCCGAGTGGGTTTGGGTCTAGCCGAGTGGGTTTGGGTCTCGCCGAGTGGGTTTGGGTCTGGCCGAGTGGGTTTGTGTCTAGCGGAGTGGGTTTGGGACTAGCCGAGTGGGTTTGGGTCTAGCCGAGTGGGTTTGGGCGTAGCCGAGTGGGTTTGGGTCTAGCGGAGTAGGGTAGGGTCTAGCCGAGTGGGTTTGGGTCTAGCCGAGTGGGTTTGGGTCTAGCCGAGTGGGTTTGGGTTTGCCGAGTGGGTTTCGGTCTAGCGGAGTGGGTTTGTGTCTAGCCGAGTGGGTTTGGGTCTAGCGGAGTAGGGTTGGGTCTAGCCGTGTGGGTTTGGGTCTAGCCGAGTGGGTTTGGGTCTAGCGGAGTGGGTTTGGGTCTAGCCGAGTGGGTTTGGGTCTAGCCGAGTGGGTTTGGGTCTAGCGGAGTGGGTTTGGGTCTAGCCGAGTGGGTTTGTGTCTAGCCGAGTGGGTTTGTGTCTAGCCGAGTAGGTTTGGGTCTAGCCGAGTGGGTTTGGGTCCAGCCAAGTGCGTTTGGGTCTAGCCGAGTGGGTTTGGGTCTAGCCGAGTGGGTTTGGGTCTAGCCGAGTGGGTTTGGGTCTAGCCGAGTGGGTTTGGGTCTAGCCGAGTGGGTTTGGGCCTAGCCGAGTGGGTTTGGGTCTAGCCGAGTGGGTTTGGGTCTAGCCGAGTGGGTTTGGGTCTCGCCGAGTGGGTTTGGGTCTAGCCGAGTGGATTTGGGTCTTGCGGAGTGGGTTTGGGTCTAGCCAAGTTTGTTTGGGTCTAGCCGAATGAGTTTGGGTCTAGCCGAGTGGTTTGGGTCTAGCCGAATGGCTTTGATCTAGCGGAGTGGGTTTGGATCTAGCCGAGTGGGTTTGGGTCTAGCCGAGTGGGTTTGGGTCTAGCGGAGTGGGGTTGGGTCAAGCCGAGTGGGTTTGGGTCCAGCCGAGTGGGTTTGGGTCTGGCCGAGTGGGTTTGGGTCTAGCCGAGTGGGTTTGGGTCTGGCCGAGTGGGTTTGGGTCTAGCCGAGTGGGTTTGTGTCTAGCGGAGTGGGTTTGGGACTAGCCGAGTGGGTTTGGGTCTAGCGGAGTGGGTTTGGGCGTAGCCGAGTGGGTTTGGGACTAGCCGAGTGGGTTTGGGTCTAGCCGAGTGGGTTTGGGTCTAGCGGAGTGGGTTTGGGTATAGCCGATTGGGTTTGTTTCTAGCCGAGTGGGTTTGTGTCTAGCCGAGTGGGTTTGTGTCTAGCCGAGTGGGTTTGTGTCTAGCCGAGTGGGTTTGGGTCTAGCCGAGTGCGTTTGGGTCTAGCCGAGTGGGGTTGGGTCTAGCTAAGTAGGTTTGGGTCTAGCCGAGTGGGTTTGGGTCTAGCCGAGTGGGTTTGGGTCTAGCCGAGTGGGTTTGTGTCTAGCGGAGTGGGTTTGGGACTAGCCGAGTGGGTTTGGGTCTAGCGGAGTGGGTTTGGGCGTAGCCGAGTGGGTTTGGGTCTAGCGGAGTGTGTTTGTGTCTAGCCAAGTGGGTTTGGGTCTAGCGGAGTAGGGTTGGGTCTAGCCGAGTGGGTTTGGGTCTAGCCGAGTGGGTTTGGGTCTAGCGGAGTGGGTTTGTGTCTAGCGGAGTGGGTTTGGGTCTAGCGGAGTGGGTTTGGGTCTAGCCGAGTGGGTTTGGGTCCAGCCGAGTGGGTTTGGGTATAGCCGAGTGGGTTGGGTCTAGCCGAGTGGGGTTGGGTCTAGCCGAGTGGGTTTGGGTCTAGCCGAGTGGGTTTGGGGCTAGCGGAGTGGGTTTGGGCCTAGCCGAGTGGGTTTGGTTCAAGCCGAGTGGGCTTGGGTCTAGCCGAGTGGGTTTGGGTCTAGCAGAGTGGGTTTGTGTCTAGCGGAGTGGGTTTGGGACAAGCCGAGTGGGTTTGGGTCTAGCGGAGTGGGTTTGGGTTTAGCCGAGTGGGTTTGGGTTTAGCCGAGTGGGTTTGGGTCTAGCCGAGTGGGTTTGGGCATAGCCGAGTGGGTTTGTGTCTGGCCGAGTTGGCTTGGGTCTAGCCGAGTGGGTTTGGGTCCAGCCGAGTGGGTTTGGGTCTAGCCGAGTGGGTTTGGGTTTAGCCGAGTGAGTTTGGGTTTAGCCGAGTGGGTTTGTGTCTAGCCGAGTGGGTTTGGGACTAGCCGAGTGGGTTTGGGTCTAGCCGAGTGGGTTTGGGTTTAGCCGAGTGGGTTTGGGCCTAGCCGAGTGGGTTTGGGCCTAGCCGAGTGGGTTTGGGTCTGGCCGAGTGGGTTTGGGTCTCGCAGAGTGGGTTTGGGTCAAGCCGAGTGGATTTGGGTCTTGCGGAGTGGGTTTGGGTCTAGCCGAGTTTGTTTGGGTCTAGCCGAAGGAGTTTGCGTCTAGCCGAGTGGTTTGGGTCTAGCCAAATGGCTTTGGTCTAGCAGAGTGGGTTTGGATCTAGCCGAGTGGGTTTGGGTCTAGCCGAGTGGGTTTGGGTCTAGCGGAGTGGGGTTGGGTCTAGCCGAGTGGGTTTGGGTCCAGCCGAGTGGGTTTGGGTCTGGCCGAGTGGGTTTGGGTCTAGCCGAGTGGGTTTGGGTCTGGCCGAGTGGGTTTGGGTCTAGCCGAGTGGGTTTGTGTCTAGCGGAGTGGGTTTGGGACTAGCCGAGTGGGTTTGGGTCTAGCGGAGTGGGTTTGGGCGTAGCCGAGTGGGTTTGGGTCTAGGCGAGTGGGTTTGGGTCTAGCCGAGTGGGTTTGGGTCTAGCCGAGTGGGTTTGGGTCTAGCCGAGTGGGTTTGGGTGTAGCCGAGTGGGTTTGGGTCTAGCCGAGTGGGTTTGGGTTTGCCGAGTGGGTTTGGGTCCAGCGGAGTGGGTTTGTGTCTAGCCGAGTGGGTTTGGGTCTAGCGGAGTGGGTTTGGGTCTAGCGGAGTGGGTTTGGGCGTAGCCGAGTGGGTTTGGGTCTAGCCGAGTGGGTTTGGGTCTAGCCGAGTGGGTTTGGGTCTAGCGGAGTGGGTTTGTGTCTAGCGGAGTGGGTTTGGGACTAGCCGAGTGGGTTTGGGTCTAGCAGAGTGGGTTTGGGTCTAGCCGAGTGGGTTTGGGTCTAGCGGAGTGGGTTTGGGTCTAGCCGAGTGGGTTTGTGTCTAGCCGAGTGGGTTTGTGTCTAGCCGAGTAGGTTTGGGTCTAGCCGAGTGGGTTTGGGTCTAGCCGAGTGCGTTTGGGTCTAGCCGAGTGGGGTTGGGTCTAGCCGAGTAGGTTTGGGTCTAGCCGAGTGGGTTTGGGTCTAGCCGAGTGGGTTTGGGTCTAGCCGAGTGGGTTTGGGTCTAGCCGGGTGGGTTTGGGTCTAGCCGAGTGGGTTTGGGTCTAGCCGAGTGGGTTTGGGCCTAGCCGAGTGGGTTTGGGTCTAGCCGAGTGGATTTGGGTCTAGCCGAGTGGGTTTGGGTCTCGACGAGTGGGTTTGGGTCTAGCCGAGTGGATTTGGGTCTTGCGGAGTGGGTTTGGGTCTAGCCGAGTTTGTTTGGGTCTAGCCGAATGAGTTTGGGTCTAGCCGAGTGGTTTGGGTCTAGCCGAGTGGCTTTGGTCTAGCGGAGTGGGTTTGGATCCAGCCGAGTGGGTTTGGGTCTAGCCGAGTGGGTTTGGGTCTAGTCGAGTGGGTTTGGGTCTAGCCGATTGGGTTTGGGTCTAGCCGAGTGGGTTTGGGTCTAGCCGAGTGGGTTTGGGTCTAGTCGAGTGGGTTTGGGTCTAGTCGATTGGGTTTGTGTCAAGCCGAGTGGGTTTGGGACTAGCCGAGTGGGTTTGGGTCTAGCCGAGTGGGTTTGGGTTTAGCCGAGTGTGTTTGGGCCTAGCCGAGTGGGTTTGGGTCTAGCCGAGTGGGTTTGGGTCTAGCCGAGTGGGTTTGGGTCTCGCCGAGTGGGTTTGGGTCAAGCCGAGTGGATTTGGGTCTTGCGGAGTGGGTTTGGGTCTAGCCGAAGGAGTTTGGGTCTAGCCGAGTGGTTTGGGTCTAGCCGAATGGCTTTGGTCTAGCGAAGTGGGTTTGGATCTAGCCGAGTGGGTTTGGGTCTAGCCGAGTGGGTTTGGGTCTAGCGGAGTGGGGTTGGGTCTAGCCGAGTGGGTTTGGGTCCAGCCGAGTGGGTTTGGGTCTGGCCGAGTGGGTTTGGGTCTAGCCGAGTGGGTTTGTGTCTGGCCGAGTGGGTTTGGGTCTAGCCGAGTGGGTTTGTGTCTAGCGGAGTGGGTTTGGGTATAGCCGAGTGGGTTGGGTCTAGCCGAGTGGGGTTGGGTCTAGCCAAGTGGGGTTGGGTCTAGCCGAGTGGGTTTTGGGCTAGCGGAGTGGGTTTGGGCCTAGCCGAGTGGGTTTGGTTCAAGCCGAGTGGGCTTGGGTCTAGCCGAGTGGGTTTGGGTCTAGCCGAGTGGGTTTGTGTCTAGCGGAGTGGGTTTGTGACTAGCCAAGTGGGTTTGGGCCTAGCCGAGTGGGTTTGGGCCTAGCCGAGTGGGTTTGGGACTAGCCGAGTGGGTTTGGGTCTAGCCGAGTGGATTTGGGTCTAGCCGAGGTGGTTTGGGTCTAGCGGAGTGGGTTTGGGTCTAGCCGAGTGGGTTTGTGTCTAGCCGAGTGGGTTTGTGTCTAGCCGAGTAGGTTTGGGTCTAGCCGAGTGGGTTTGGGTCTAGCCGAGTGCGTTTGGGTCTAGCCGAGTGGGGTTGGGTCTAGCCGAGTAGGTTTGGGTCAAGCCGAGTGGGTTTGGGTCTAGCCGAGTGGGTTTGGGTCTAGCCGAGTGGGTTTGTGTCTAGCGGAGTGGGTTTGGGACTAGCCGAGTGGGTTTGGGTCTAGCGGAGTGGGTTTGGGCGTAGCCGAGTGGGTTTGGGTCTAGCGGAGTGGGTTTGTGTCTAGCCGAGTGGGTTTGGGTCTAGCGGAGTAGGGTTGGGTCTAGCCGAGTGGGTTTGGGTCTAGCCGAGTGGGTTTGGGTCTAGCGGAGTGGGTTTGTGTCTTGCGGAGTGGGTTTGGGTCTAGCCAAGTTTGTTTGGGTCTAGCCGAATGAGTTTGGGTCTAGCCGAGTGGTTTGGGTCTAGCCGAATGGCTTTGATCTAGCGGAGTGGGTTTGGGTCTAGCGGAGTGGGTTTGGGTCTAGCCGAGTGGGTTTGTGTCTAGCCGAGTGGGTTTGTGTCTAGCCGAGTAGGTTTGGGTCTAGCAGAGTGGGTTTGGGTCTAGCCGAGTGCGTTTGGGTCTAGCCGAGTGGGGTTGGGTCTAGCCGAGTAGGTTTGGGTCTAGCCGAGTGGGTTTGGGTCTAGCCGAGTGGGTTTGGGTCTAGCCGAGTGGGTTTGGGTCTAGCCGGGTGGGTTTGGGTCTAGCCGAGTGGGTTTGGGTCTAGCCGAGTGGGTTTGGGCCTAGCCGAGTGGGTTTGGGTCTAGCCGAGTGGATTTGGGTCTAGCCGAGTGGGTTTGGGTCTCGCCGAGTGGGTTTGGGTCTAGCCGAGTGGATTTGGGTCTTGCGGAGTGGGTTTGGGTCTAGCCGAGTTTGTTTGGGTCTAGCCGAATGAGTTTGGGTCTAGCCGAGTGGTTTGGGTCTAGCCGAGTGGCTTTGGTCTAGCGGAGTGGGTTTGGATCCAGCCGAGTGGGTTTGGGTCTAGCCGAGTGGGTTTGGGTCTAGTCGAGTGGGTTTGGGTCTAGCCGAGTGGGTTTGGGTCTAGCCGAGTGGGTTTGGGTCTAGCCGAGTGGGTTTGGGTCTAGTCGAGTGGGTTTGGGTCTAGTCGAGTGGGTTTGTGTCAAGCCGAGTGGGTTTGGGACTAGCCGAGTGGGTTTGGGTCTAGCCGAGTGGGTTTGGGTTTAGCCGAGTGGGTTTGGGCCTAGCCGAGTGGGTTTGGGTCTAGCCGAGTGGGTTTGGGTCTAGCCGAGTGGGTTTGAGTCTCGCCGAGTGGGTTTGGGTCAAGCCGAGTGGATTTGGGTCTTGCGGAGTGGGTTTGGGTCTAGCCGAAGGAGTTTGGGTCTAGCCGAGTGGTTTGGGTCTAGCCGAATGGCTTTGGTCTAGCGGAGTGGGTTTGGATCTAGCCGAGTGGGTTTGGGTCTAGCCGAGTGGGTTTGGGTCTAGCGGAGTGGGGTTGGGTCTAGCCGAGTGGGTTTGGGTCCAGCCGAGTGGGTTTGGGTCTGGCCGAGTGGGTTTGGGTCTAGCCGAGTGGGTTTGTGTCTGGCCGAGTGGGTTTGGGTCTAGCCGAGTGGGTTTGTGTCTAGCGGAGTGGGTTTGGGTATAGCCGAGTGGGTTGGGTCTAGCCGAGTGGGGTTGGGTCTAGCCAAGTGGGGTTGGGTCTAGCCGAGTGGGTTTGGGGCTAGCGGAGTGGGTTTGGGCCTAGCCGAGTGGGTTTGGTTCAAGCCGAGTGGGCTTGGGTCTAGCCGAGTGGGTTTGGGTCTAGCCGAGTGGGTTTGTGTCTAGCGGAGTGGGTTTGTGACTAGCCAAGTGGGTTTGGGCCTAGCCGAGTGGGTTTGGGCCTAGCCGAGTGGGTTTGGGACTAGCCGAGTGGGTTTGGGTCTAGCCGAGTGGATTTGGGTCTAGCCGAGGTGGTTTGGGTCTAGCGGAGTGGGTTTGGGTCTAGCCGAGTGGGTTTGTGTCTAGCCGAGTGGGTTTGTGTCTAGCCGAGTAGGTTTGGGTCTAGCCGAGTGGGTTTGGGTCTAGCCGAGTGCGTTTGGGTCTAGCCGAGTGGGTTTGGGTCTAGCCGAGTGGGTTTGGGTCTAGCCGAGTGGGTTTGTGTCTAGCGGAGTGGGTTTGGGACTAGCCGAGTGGGTTTGGGTCTAGCGGAGTGGGTTTGGGCGTAGCCGAGTGGGTTTGGGTCTAGCGGAGTGGGTTTGTGTCTAGCCGAGTGGGTTTGGGTCTAGCGGAGTAGGGTTGGGTCTAGCCGAGTGGGTTTGGGTCTAGCCGAGTGGGTTTGGGTCTAGCGGAGTGGGTTTGTGTCTAGCGGAGTGGGTTTGGGTCTAGCCGAGTGGGTTTGTGTCTAGACGAGTGGGTTTGTTTCTATCCGAGTAGTTTTGGGTGTAGCCGAGTGGGTTTGGTTCTAGCCGAGTGCGTTTGGGTCTAGCCGAGTGGGGTTGGGTCTAGCCGAGTAGGTTTGGGTCTAGCCGAGTGGGTTTGGGTCTAGCCGAGTGGGTTTGGATCCAGCCGAGTGGGTTTGGGTCTAGCCGAGTGGGTTTGGGTCTAGCCGAGTGGGTTTGGGTCTAGCGGAGTGGGTTTGGGTCTAGCCGAGTGGGTTTGTGTCTAACCGAGTGGGTTTGTGTCTAGCCGAGTAGGTTTGGGTCTAGCCGAGTGGGTTTGGGTCTAGCCTAGTGCGTTTGGGTCTAGCCGAGTGGGGTTGGGTCTAGCCGAGTAGGTTTGGGTCTAGCCGAGTGGGTTTGGGTCTAGCCGAGTGGGTTTGGGTCTAGCCGAGTGGGTTTGGGTCTAGCCGGGTGGGTTTGGGTCTAGCCGAGTGGGTTTGGGTCTAGCCGAGTGGGTTTGGGCCTAGCCGAGTGGGTTTGGGTCTAGCCGAGTGGATTTGGGTCTAGCCGAGTGGGTTTGGGTCTCGCCGAGTGGGTTTGGGTCTAGCCGAGTGGGTTTGGGCCTAGCCAAGTGGGTTTGGGTCTAGCCGAGTGGGTTTGGGTCTAGCGGAGTGGGTTTGTGACTAGCCAAGTGGGTTTGGGCCTAGCCGAGTGGGTTTGGGCCTAGCCGAGTGGGTTTGGGACTAGCCGAGTGGGTTTGCGTCTAGCCGAGTGGATTTGGGTCTAGCCGAGGTGGTTTGGGTCTAGCGGAGTGGGTTTGGGTCTAGCCGAGTGGGTTTGTGTCTAGCCGAGTGGGTTTGTGTCTAGCCGAGTAGGTTTGGGTCTAGCCGAGTGGGTTTGGGTCTAGCCGAGTGCGTTTGGGTCTAGCCGAGTGGGGTTGGGTCTAGCCGAGTAGGTTTGGGTCAAGCCGAGTGGGTTTGGGTCTAGCCGAGTGGGTTTGGGTCTAGCCGAGTGGGTTTGTGTCTAGCGGAGTGGGTTTGGGACTAGCCGAGTTGGTTTGGGTCTAGCGGAGTGGGTTTGGGCGTAGCCGAGTGGGTTTGGGTCTAGCGGAGTGGGTTTGTGTCTAGCCGAGTGGGTTTGGGTCTAGCGGAGTAGGGTTGGGTCTAGCCGAGTGGGTTTGGGTCTAGCCGAGTGGGTTTGGGTCTAGCGGAGTGGGTTTGTGTCTTGCGGAGTGGGTTTGGGTCTAGCCAAGTTTGTTTGGGTCTAGCCGAATGAGTTTGGGTCTAGCCGAGTGGTTTGGGTCTAGCCGAATGGCTTTGATCTAGCGGAGTGGGTTTGGATCTAGCCGAGTGGGTTTGGGTCTAGCCGAGTGGGTTTGGGTCTAGCGGAGTGGGGTTGGGTCAAGCCGAGTGGGCTTGGGTCCAGCCGAGTGGGTTTGGGTCTGGCCGAGTGGGTTTGGGTCTAGCCGAGTGGGTTTGGGTCTGGCCGAGTGGGTTTGGGTCTAGCCGAGTGGGTTTGTGTCTAGTGGAGTGGGTTTGGGACTAGCCGAGTGGGTTTGGGTCTAGCGGAGTGGGTTTGGGCGTAGCCGAGTGGGTTTGGGACTAGCCGAGTGGGTTTGGGTCTAGCCGAGTGGGTTTGGGTCTAGCGGAGTGGGTTTGGGTCTAGCCGAGTGGGTTTGTGTCTAGCCGAGTGGGTTTGTGTCTAGCCGAGTGGGTTTGGGTCTAGCCGAGTGGGTTTGGGTCTAGCGGAGTGGGTTTGTGTCTAGCGGAGTGGGTTTGGGTCTAGCCGAGTGGGTTTGTGTCTAGACGAGTGGGTTTGTGTCTATCCGAGTAGTTTTGGGTGTAGCCGAGTGGGTTTGGGTCTAGCCGAGTGCGTTTGGGTCTAGCCGAGTGGGGTTGGGTCTAGCCGAGTAGGTTTGGGTCTAGCCGAGTGGGTTTGGGTCTAGCCGAGTGGGTTTGGATCCAGCCGAGTGGGTTTGGGCCTAGCCAAGTGGGTTTGGGTCTAGCCGAGTGGGTTTGGGTCTAGCGGAGTGGGTTTGTGACTAGCCAAGTGGGTTTGGGCCTAGCCGAGTGGGTTTGGGCCTAGCCGAGTGGGTTTGGGACTAGCCGAGTGGGTTTGCGTCTAGCCGAGTGGATTTGGGTCTAGCCGAGGTGGTTTGGGTCTAGCGGAGTGGGTTTGGGTCTAGCCGAGTGGGTTTGTGTCTAGCCGAGTGGGTTTGTGTCTAGCCGAGTAGGTTTGGGTCTAGCCGAGTGGGTTTGGGTCTAGCCGAGTGCGTTTGGGTCTAGCCGAGTGGGGTTGGGTCTAGCCGAGTAGGTTTGGGTCAAGCCGAGTGGGTTTGGGTCTAGCCGAGTGGGTTTGGGTCTAGCCGAGTGGGTTTGTGTCTAGCGGAGTGGGTTTGGGACTAGCCGAGTTGGTTTGGGTCTAGCGGAGTGGGTTTGGGCGTAGCCGAGTGGGTTTGGGTCTAGCCGAGTGGGTTTGTGTCTAGTGGAGTGGGTTTGGGACTAGCCGAGTGGGTTTGGGTCTAGCGGAGTGGGTTTGGGCGTAGCCGAGTGGGTTTGGGACTAGCCGAGTGGGTTTGGGTCTAGCCGAGTGGGTTTGGGTCTAGCGGAGTGGGTTTGGGTCTAGCCGAGTGGGTTTGTGTCTAGCCGAGTGGGTTTGTGTCTAGCCGAGTGGGTTTGGGTCTAGCCGAGTGGGTTTGGGTCTAGCGGAGTGGGTTTGTGTCTAGCGGAGTGGGTTTGGGTCTAGCCGAGTGGGTTTGTGTCTAGACGAGTGGGTTTGTGTCTATCCGAGTAGTTTTGGGTGTAGCCGAGTGGGTTTGGGTCTAGCCGAGTGCGTTTGGGTCTAGCCGAGTGGGGTTGGGTCTAGCCGAGTAGGTTTGGGTCTAGCCGAGTGGGTTTGGGTCTAGCCGAGTGGGTTTGGATCCAGCCGAGTGGGTTTGGGTCTAGCCGAGTGGGTTTGGGTCTAGCCGAGTGGGTTTGGGTCTAGCGGAGTGGGTTTGGGTCTAGCCGAGTGGGTTTGTGTCTAGCCGAGTGGGTTTGTGTCTAGCCGAGTAGGTTTGGGTCTAGCCGAGTGGGTTTGGGTCTAGCCGAGTGCGTTTGGGTCTAGCCGAGTGGGGTTGGGTCTAGCCGAGTAGGTTTGGGTCTAGCCGAGTGGGTTTGGGTCTAGCCGAGTGGGTTTGGGTCTAGCCGAGTGGGTTTGGGTCTAGCCGGGTGGGTTTGGGTCTAGCCGAGTGGGTTTGGGTCTAGCCGAGTGGGTTTGGGCCTAGCCGAGTGGGTTTGGGTCTAGCCGAGTGGATTTGGGTCTAGCCGAGTGGGTTTGGGTCTCGCCGAGTGGGTTTGGGTCTAGCCGAGTGGGTTTGGGCCTAGCCAAGTGGGTTTGGGTCTAGCCGAGTGGGTTTGGGTCTAGCGGAGTGGGTTTGTGACTAGCCAAGTGGGTTTGGGCCTAGCCGAGTGGGTTTGGGCCTAGCCGAGTGGGTTTGGGACTAGCCGAGTGGGTTTGCGTCTAGCCGAGTGGATTTGGGTCTAGCCGAGGTGGTTTGGGTCTAGCGGAGTGGGTTTGGGTCTAGCCGAGTGGGTTTGTGTCTAGCCGAGTGGGTTTGTGTCTAGCCGAGTAGGTTTGGGTCTAGCCGAGTGGGTTTGGGTCTAGCCGAGTGCGTTTGGGTCTAGCCGAGTGGGGTTGGGTCTAGCCGAGTAGGTTTGGGTCAAGCCGAGTGGGTTTGGGTCTAGCCGAGTGGGTTTGGGTCTAGCCGAGTGGGTTTGTGTCTAGCGGAGTGGGTTTGGGACTAGCCGAGTGGGTTTGGGTCTAGCGGAGTGGGTTTGGGCGTAGCCGAGTGGGTTTGGGTCTAGCGGAGTGGGTTTGTGTCTAGCCGAGTGGGTTTGGGTCTAGCGGAGTAGGGTTGGGTCTAGCCGAGTGGGTTTGGGTCTAGCCGAGTGGGTTTGGGTCTAGCGGAGTGGGTTTGTGTCTTGCGGAGTGGGTTTGGGTCTAGCCAAGTTTGTTTGGGTCTAGCCGAATGAGTTTGGGTCTAGCCGAGTGGTTTGGGTCTAGCCGAATGGCTTTGATCTAGCGGAGTGGGTTTGGATCTAGCCGAGTGGGTTTGGGTCTAGCCGAGTGGGTTTGGGTCTAGCGGAGTGGGGTTGGGTCAAGCCGAGTGGGCTTGGGTCCAGCCGAGTGGGTTTGGGTCTGGCCGAGTGGGTTTGGGTCTAGCCGAGTGGGTTTGGGTCTGGCCGAGTGGGTTTGGGTCTAGCCGAGTGGGTTTGTGTCTAGCGGAGTGGGTTTGGGACTAGCCGAGTGGGTTTGGGTCTAGCGGAGTGGGTTTGGGCGTAGCCGAGTGGGTTTGGGACTAGCCGAGTGGGTTTGGGTCTAGCCGAGTGGGTTTGGGTCTAGCGGAGTGGGTTTGGGTCTAGCCGAGTGGGTTTGTGTCTAGCCGAGTGGGTTTGTGTCTAGCCGAGTGGGTTTGTGTCTAGCCGAGTGGGTTTGGGACTAGCCGAGTGGGTTTGGGTCTAGCGGAGTGGGTTTGGGCGTAGCCGAGTGGGTTTGGGTCTAGCGGAGTGGGTTTGTGTCTAGCCGAGTGGGTTTGGGTCTAGCGGAGTAGGGTTGGGTCTAGCCGAGTGGGTTTGGGTCTAGCGGAGTGGGTTTGGGTCTAGCGGAGTGGGTTTGTGTCTAGCGGAGTGGGTTTGGGTCTAGCGGAGTGGGTTTGGGTCTAGCCGAGTGGGTTTGGGTCCAGCCGAGTGGGTTTGGGTATAGCCGAGTGGGTTGGGTCTAGCCGAGTGGGGTTGGGTCTAGCCGAGTGGGTTTGGGTCTAGCCGAGTGGGTTTGGGGCTAGCGGAGTGGGTTTGGGGCTAGCCGAGTGGGTTTGGTTCAAGCCAAGTGGGCTTGGGTCTAGCCGAGTGGGTTTGGGTCTAGCAGAGTGGGTTTGTGTCTAGCGGAGTGGGTTTGGGACAAGCCGAGTGGGTTTGGGTCTAGCGGAGTGGGTTTGGGTTTAGCCGAGTGGGTTTGGGTTTAGCCGAGTGGGTTTGGGTCTAGCCGAGTGGGTTTGGGCATAGCCGAGTGGGTTTGTGTCTAGCCGAGTTGGCTTGGGTCTAGCCGAGTGGGTTTGGGTCTAGCCGAGTGGGTTTGGGTCTAGCCGAGTGGTTTGGGTCTAGCCGAATGGCTTTGATCTAGCGGAGTGGGTTTGGATCTAGCCGAGTGGGTTTGGGTCTAGCCGAGTGGGTTTGGGTCTAGCGGAGTGGGGTTGGGTCAAGCCGAGTGGGCTTGGGTCCAGCCGAGTGGGTTTGGGTCTGGCCGAGTGGGTTTGGGTCTAGCCGAGTGGGTTTGGGTCTGGCCGAGTGGGTTTGGGTCTAGCCGAGTGGGTTTGTGTCTAGCGGAGTGGGTTTGGGACTAGCCGAGTGGGTTTGGGTCTAGCGGAGTGGGTTTGGGCGTAGCCGAGTGGGTTTGGGACTAGCCGAGTGGGTTTGGGTCTAGCGGAGTGGGTTTGGGTCTAGCGGAGTGGGTTTGGGTCTAGCCGAGTGGGTTTGTGTCTAGCCGAGTGGGTTTGTGTCTAGCCGAGTGGGTTTGTGTCTAGCCGAGTGGGTTTGGGACTAGCCGAGTGGGTTTGGGTCTAGTGGAGTGGGTTTGGGCGTAGCCGAGTGGGTTTGGGTCTAGCGGAGTGGGTTTGTGTCTAGCCGAGTGGGTTTGGGTCTAGCGGAGTAGGGTTGGGTCTAGCCGAGTGGGTTTGGGTCTAGCGGAGTGGGTTTGGGTCTAGCGGAGTGGGTTTGTGTCTAGCGGAGTGGGTTTGGGTCTAGCGGAGTGGGTTTGGGTCTAGCCGAGTGGGTTTGGGTCCAGCCGAGTGGGTTTGGGTATAGCCGAGTGGGTTGGGTCTAGCCGAGTGGGGTTGGGTCTAGCCGAGTGGGTTTGGGTCTAGCCGAGTGGGTTTGGGGCTAGCGGAGTGGGTTTGGGGCTAGCCGAGTGGGTTTGGTTCAAGCCGAGTGGGCTTGGGTCTAGCCGAGTGGGTTTGGGTCTAGCAGAGTGGGTTTGTGTCTAGCGGAGTGGGTTTGGGACAAGCCGAGTGGGTTTGGGTCTAGCGGAGTGGGTTTGGGTTTAGCCGAGTGGGTTTGGGTTTAGCCGAGTGGGTTTGGGTCTAGCCGAGTGGGTTTGGGCATAGCCGAGTGGGTTTGTGTCTAGCCGAGTTGGCTTGGGTCTAGCCGAGTGGGTTTGGGTCTAGCCGAGTGGGTTTGGGTCTAGCCGAGTGGGTTTGGGTTTAGCCGAGTGAGTTTGGGTTTAGCCGAGTGGGTTTGTGTCTAGCCGAGTGGGATTGGGACGAGCCGAGTGGGTTTGGGTCTAGCCGAGTGGGTTTGGGTTTAGCCGAGTGGGTTTGGGCCTAGCCGAGTGGGTTTGGGTCTAGACGAGTGGGTTTGGGTCTAGCCGAGTGGGTTTGGGTCTCGCCGAGTGGGTTTGGGTCAAGCCGAGTGGATTTGGGTCTTGCGGAGTGGGTTTGGGTCTAGCCGAGTTTGTTTGGGTCTAGCCAAAGGAGTTTGCGTCTAGCCGAGTGGTTTGGGTCTAGCCAAATGGCTTTGGTCTGGCAGAGTGGGTTTGGATCTAGCCGAGTGGGTTTGGGTCTAGCCGAGTGGGTTTGGGTCTAGCGGAGTGGGGTTGGGTCTAGCCGAGTGGGTTTGGGTCGAGCCGAGTGGGTTTGGGTCTGGCCGAGTGGGTTTGGGTCTAGCCGAGTGGGTTTGGGTCTGGCCGAGTGGGTTTGGGTCTAGCCGAGTGGGTTTGTGTCTAGCGGAGTGGGTTTGGGACTAGCCGAGTGGGTTTGGGTCTAGCGGAGTGGGTTTGGGCGTAGCCGAGTGGGTTTGGGTCTAGGCGAGTGGGTTTGGGTCTAGCCGAGTGGGTTTGGGTCTAGCCGAGTGGGTTTGGGTCTAGCCGAGTGGGTTTGGGTCTAGCCGAGTGGGTTTGGGTCTAGCCGAGTGGGTTTGGCTTTGCCGAGTGGGTTTGGGTCCAGCGGAGTGGGTTTGTGTCTAGCCGAGTGGGTTTGGGTCTAGCGGAGTGGGTTTGGGTCTAGCGGAGTGGGTTTGGGCGTAGCCGAGTGGGTTTGGGTCTAGCCGAGTGGGTTTGGGTCTAGCCGAGTGGGTTTGGGTCTAGCGGAGTGGGTTTGTGTCTAGCGGAGTGGGTTTGGGACTAGCCGAGTGGGTTTGGGTCTAGCCGAGTGGGTTTGGGTCTAGCCGAGTGGGTTTGGGTCTAGCGGAGTGGGTTTGGGTCTAGCCGAGTGGGTTTGTGTCTAGCCGAGTGGGTTTGTGTCTAGCCGAGTAGGTTTGGGTCTAGCCGAGTGGGTTTGGGTCTAGCCGAGTGCGTTTGGGTCTAGCCGAGTGGGGTTGGGTCTAGCCGAGTAGGTTTGGGTCTAGCCGAGTGGGTTTGGGTCTAGCCGAGTGGGTGTGGGTCTAGCCGAGTGGGTTTGGGTCTAGCCGGGTGGGTTTGGGTCTAGCCGAGTGGGTTTGGGTCTAGCCGAGTGGGTTTGGGCCTAGCCGAGTGGGTTTGGGTCTAGCCGAGTGGATTTGGGTCTAGCCGAGTGGGTTTGGGTCTCGCCGAGTGGGTTTGGGTCTAGCCGAGTGGATTTGGGTCTTGCGGAGTGGGTTCGGGTCTAGCCGAGTTTGTTTGGGTCTAGCCGAATGAGTTTGGGTCTAGCCGAGTGGTTTGGGTCTAGCCGAGTGGCTTTGGTCTAGCGGAGTGGGTTTGGATCCAGCCGAGTGGGTTTGGGTCTAGCCGAGTGGGTTTGGGTCTAGTCGAGTGGGTTTGGGACTAGCCGAGTGGGTTTGGGTCTAGCGGAGTGGGTTTGGGCGTAGCCGAGTGGGTTTGGGACTAGCCGAGTGGGTTTGGGTCCCGCCGAGTGGGTTTGGGTCTAGCGGAGTGGGTTTGGGTCTTGCGGAGTGGGTTTGGGTCTAGCCGAAGGAGTTTGGGTCTAGCCGAGTGGTTTGGGTCTAGCCGAATGGCTTTGGTCTAGCGCAGTGGGTTTGGATCTAGCCGAGTGGGTTTGGGTCTAGCCGAGTGGGTTTGGGTCTAGCGGAGTGGGTTTGGGTCCAGCCGAGTGGGTTTGTGTCTGGCCGAGTGGGTTTGGGTCTAGCCGAGTGGGTTTGTGTCTAGCGGAGTGGGTTTGGGTATAGCCGAGTGGGTTGGGTCTAGCCGAGTGGGGTTGGGTCTAGCCAAGTGGGGTTGGGTCTAGCCGAGTGGGTTTGGGGCTAGCGGAGTGGGTTTGGGCCTAGCCGAGTGGGTTTGGGTCTAGCCGAGTGGGTTTGGGTTTGCCGAGTGGGTTTGGGTCCAGCGGAGTGGGTTTGTGTCTAGCCGAGTGGGTTTGGGTCTAGCGGAGTGGGTTTGGGTCTAGCGGAGTGGGTTTGGGCGTAGCCGAGTGGGTTTGGGTCTAGCCGAGTGGGTTTGGGTCTAGCCGAGTGGGTTTGGGTCTAGCGGAGGTGGTTTGGGTCTAGCGGAGTGGGTTTGGGTCTAGCCGAGTGGGTTTGTGTCTAGCCGAGTGGGGTTGGGTCTAGCCGAGTAGGTTTGGGTCAAGCCGAGTGGGTTTGGGTCTAGCCGAGTGGGTTTGGGACTAGCCGAGTGGGTTTGGGTCTGGCCGAGTGGATTTGGGTCTAGCCGAGTGGGTTTGGGTCTCGCCGAGTGGGTTTGGGTCTAGCCGAGTGGATTTGGGTCTTGCGGAGTGGGTTTGGGTCTAGCCGAGTTTGTTTGGGTCTAGCCGAATGAGTTTGGGTCTAGCCGAGTGGTTTGGGTCTAGCCGAGTGGCTTTGGTCTAGCGGAGTGGGTTTGGATCCAGCCGAGTGGGTTTGGGTCTAGCCGAGTGGGTTTGGGTCTAGTCGAGTGGGTTTGGGTCTAGCCGAGTGGGTTTGGGTCTAGCCGAGTGGGTTTGGGTCTAGCCGAGTGGGTTTGGGTCTAGTCGAGTGGGTTTGGGTCTAGTCGAGTGGGTTTGTGTCTAGCGGAGTGGGTTTGTGACTAGCCAAGTGGGTTTGGGCCTAGCCGAGTGGGTTTGGGCCTAGCCGAGTGGGTTTGGGACTAGCCGAGTGGGTTTGGGTCTAGCCGAGTGGATTTGGGTCTAGCCGAGGTGGTTTGGGTCTAGCGGAGTGGGTTTGGGTCTAGCCGAGTGGGTTTGTGTCTAGCCGAGTGGGTTTGTGTCTAGCCGAGTAGGTTTGGGTCTAGCCGAGTGGGTTTGGGTCTAGCCGAGTGCGTTTGGGTCTAGCCGAGTGGGGTTGGGTCTAGCCGAGTAGGTTTGGGTCAAGCCGAGTGGGTTTGGGTCTAGCCGAGTGGGTTTGGGTCTAGTCGAGTGGGTTTGTGTCTAGCGGAGTGGGTTTGGGACCAGCCGAGTGGGTTTGGGTCTAGCGGAGTGGGTTTGGGCGTAGCCGAGTGGGTTTGGGTCTAGCGGAGTGGGTTTGTGTCTTGCCGAGTGGGTTTGGGTCTAGCGGAGTAGGGTTGGGTCTAGCCGAGTGGGTTTGGGTCTAGCCGAGTGGGTTTGGGTCTAGCGGAGTGGGTTTGTGTCTAGCGGAGTGGGTTTGGGTCTAGCCGAGTGGGTTTGTGTCTAGACGAGTGGGTTTGTGTCTAGCCGAGTAGTTTTGGGTCTAGCCGAGTGGGTTTGGGTCTAGCCGAGTGCGTTTGGGTCTAGCCGAGTGGGGTTGGGTCTAGCCGAGTAGGTTTGGGTCTAGCCGAGTGGGTTTGGGTCTAGCCGAGTGGGTTTGGGTCTAGCCGAGTGGGTTTTTTGTCTAGCCGAGTGGGTTTGGGTCTAGCCGAGTGGGTTTGGGTCTAGGCGAGTGGGTTTGGGCCTAGCCGAGTGGGTTTGGGTCTAGCCGAGTGGGTTTGGGTCTAGCCGAGTGGGTTTGGGTCTAGCCGAGTGGGTTTGGGTCTCGCCGAGTGGGTTTGGGTCTAGCCGAGTGGATTTGGGTCTTGCGGAGTGGGTTTGGGTCTAGCCGAGTTTGTTTGGGTCTAGCCAAATGAGTTTGGGTCTAGCCGAGTGGTTTGGGTCTAGCCGAGTGGCTTTGGTCTAGCGGAGTGGGTTTGGATCCAGCCGAGTGGGTTTGGGTCTAGCCGAGTGGGTTTGGGTCTAGTCGAGTGGGTTTGGGTCTAGCCGAGTGGGTATGGGTCTAGCGGAGTGGGTTTGGGTTTAGCCGAGTGGGTTTGGGTTTAGCCGAGTGGGTTTGTGTCTAGCCGAGTGGGTTTGCGCCTAGCCGAGTGGGTTTGTGTCTAGTCGAGTGGGTTTGGGTCTAGCCGAGTGGGTATGGGTCTAGCGGAGTGGGTTTGGGTTTAGCCGAGTGGGTTTGGGTTTAGCCGAGTGGGTTTGTGTCTAGCCGAGTGGGTTTGCGCCTAGCCGAGTGGGTTTGTGTCTAGCCGAGTTGGCTTGGGTCTAGCCGAGTGGGTTTGGGTCTAGCCGAGTGGGTTTGGGTCTAGCCGAGTGGGTTTGGGTCCAGCCGAGTGGGTTTGGGCCTAGCCGAGTGGGTTTGGGTCTAGCCGAGTGGGTTTGGGTCTAGCCGAGTGGGTTTGGGTCTAGCCGAGTGGGTTTGGGTCTAGCCGAGTGGGTTTGGGTCTAGCGGAGTGGGTTTGGGTCTAGCCGAGTGGGTTTGGGTCTAGCGGAGTGGGTTTCGGTCTAGGCGAGTGGGTTTGGGTCTAGCCGAGTGGGTTTGTGTCTAGCCGAGTGGGTTTGGGTCTAGCCGAGTGGGTTTGGGTCTAGCCGAGTGGGTTTGGGTCTAGCCGAGTGGGTTTGGGTTTGCCGAGTGGGTTTGGGTCCAGCGGAGTGGGTTTGGGTCTAGCCGAGAGGGTTTGTGTCTAGCGGAGTGGGTTTGGGACTAGCCGAGTGGGTTTGGGTCTAGCGGAGTGGTTTTGGATCTAGCCGAGTGGGTTTGGGGCTAGCCGAGTGGGTTTGGGTCTAGCCGATTGGGTTTGGGCCTAGCCGAGTAGGTTTGGGGCTAGCCGAGTGGGTTTGGGTCTAGCCGAGTGGGTTTGGATCTAGCCGAGTGGGTGTGGGCCTAGCCGAGTGGGTTTGGGCCTAGCCGAGTGGGTTTGGGCGTAGCCGAGTGGGTTTGGGCGTAGCCGAGTGGGTTTGGGCGTAGACGAGTGGGATTGGGTCTAGCGGAGTGGGTTTGGGTCTAGCGGAGTGGGTTTGGGTCTAGCGGAGTGGGTTTGGGTCTAGCGGAGTGGGTTTGGGTCTAGCCGAGTGGGTTTGCGCCTAGCCGAGTGGGTTTGTGTCTAGCCGAGTTGGCTTGGGTCTAGCCGAGTGGGTTTGGGTCTAGCCGAGTGGGTTTGGGTCTAGCCGAGTGGGTTTGGGTCCAGCCGAGTGGGTTTGGGCCTAGCCGAGTGGGTTTGGGTCTAGCCGAGTGGGTTTGGGTCTAGCCGAGTGGGTTTGGGTCTAGCCGAGTGGGTTTGGGTCTAGCCGAGTGGGTTTGGGTCTAGCGGAGTGGGTTTGGGTCTAGCCGAGTGGGTTTGGGTCTAGCGGAGTGGGTTTCGGTCTAGGCGAGTGGGTTTGGGTCTAGCCGAGTGGGTTTGTGTCTAGCCGAGTGGGTTTGGGTCTAGCCGAGTGGGTTTGGGTCTAGCCGAGTGGGTTTGGGTCTAGCCGAGTGGGTTTGGGTCTAGCCGAGTGGGTTTGGGTCTAGCTGAGTGGGTTTGGGTCTAGCCGAGTGGGTTTGGGTCTAGTTGAGTGGGTTTGGGTCTAGTCGAGTGGGTTTGTGTCTAGCCGAGTGGGTTTGGGACTAGCCGAGTGGGTTTGGGTCTAGCCGAGTGGGTTTGGGTTTAGCCAAGTGGGTTTGGGTCTAGCCGAGTGGGTTTGGGTCTAGCCGAGTGGGTTTGGGCCTAGCCGAGTGGGTTTGGTTCTAGCCGAGTGGGCTTGGGTCTGGCTGAGTGGGTTTGGGTCTAGCCGAGAGGGTTTGTGTCTAGCGGAGTGGGTTTGGGACTAGCCGAGTGGGTTTGGGTCTAGCGGAGTGGTTTTGGATCTAGCCGAGTGGGTTTGGGTCTAGCCGAGTGGGTTTGGGTCTAGCCGATTGGGTTTGGGCCTAGCCGAGTAGGTTTGGGGCTAGCCGAGTGGGTTTGGGTCTAGCCGAGTGGGTTTGGATCTAGCCGAGTGGGTGTGGGCCTAGCCGAGTGGGTTTGGGCCTAGCCGAGTGGGTTTGGGCGTAGCCGAGTGGGTTTGGGCGTAGCCGAGTGGGTTTGGGTCTAGCCGAGTGGGTTTGGGTCTAGCCGAGTGGGTTTGGGTCTAGCCGAGTGGGTTTGGGTCTCGCCGAGTGGGTTTGGGTCTAGCCGAGTGGATTTGGGTCTTGCGGAGTGGGTTTGGGTCTAGCCGAGTTTGTTTGGGTCTAGCCAAATGAGTTTGGGTCTAGCCGAGTGGTTTGGGTCTAGCCGAGTGGCTTTGGTCTAGCGGAGTGGGTTTGGATCCAGCCGAGTGGGTTTGGGTCTAGCCGAGTGGGTTTGGGTCTAGTCGAGTGGGTTTGGGTCTAGCCGAGTGGGTATGGGTCTAGCGGAGTGGGTTTGGGCGTAGCCGAGTGGGTTTGGGTCTAGCGGAGTGGGTTTGTGTCTAGCCGAGTGGGTTTGGGTCTAGCGGAGTAGGGTTGGGTCTAGCCGAGTGGGTTTGGGTCTAGCGGAGTGGGTTTGGGTCTAGCGGAGTGGGTTTGTGTCTAGCGGAGTGGGTTTGGGTCTAGCGGAGTGGGTTTGGGTCTAGCCGAGTGGGTTTGGGTCCAGCCGAGTGGGTTTGGGTATAGCCGAGTGGGTTGGGTCTAGCCGAGTGGGGTTGGGTCTAGCCGAGTGGGTTTGGGTCTAGCCGAGTGGGTTTGGGGCTAGCGGAGTGGGTTTGGGGCTAGCCGAGTGGGTTTGGTTCAAGCCGAGTGGGCTTGGGTCTAGCCGAGTGGGTTTGGGTCTAGCAGAGTGGGTTTGTGTCTAGCGGAGTGGGTTTGGGACAAGCCGAGTGGGTTTGGGTCTAGCGGAGTGGGTTTGGGTTTAGCCGAGTGGGTTTGGGTTTAGCCGAGTGGGTTTGGGTCTAGCCGAGTGGGTTTGGGCATAGCCGAGTGGGTTTGTGTCTAGCCGAGTTGGCTTGGGTCTAGCCGAGTGGGTTTGGGTCTTGCCGAGTGGGTTTGGGTCTAGCCGAGTGGGTTTGGGTTTAGCCGAGTGAGTTTGGGTTTAGCCGAGTGGGTTTGTGTCTAGCCGAGTGGGATTGGGACTAGCCGAGTGGGTTTGGGTCTAGCCGAGTGGGTTTGCGTTTAGCCGAGTGGGTTTGGGCCTAGCCGAGTGGGTTTGGGTCTAGACGAGTGGGTTTGGGTCTAGCCGAGTGGGTTTGGGTCTCGCCGAGTGGGTTTGGGTCAAGCCGAGTGGATTTGGGTCTTGCGGAGTGGGTTTGGGTCTAGCCGAGTTTGTTTGGGTCTAGCCGAAGGAGTTTGCGTCTAGCCGAGTGGTTTGGGTCTAGCCAAATGGCTTTGGTCTGGCAGAGTGGGTTTGGATCTAGCCGAGTGGGTTTGGGTCTAGCCGAGTGGGTTTGGGTCTAGCGGAGTGGGGTTGGGTCTAGCCGAGTGGGTTTGGGTCGAGCCGAGTGGGTTTGGGTCTGGCCGAGTGGGTTTGGGTCTAGCCGAGTGGGTTTGGGTCTGGCCGAGTGGGTTTGGGTCTAGCCGAGTGGGTTTGTGTCTAGCGGAGTGGGTTTGGGACTAGCCGAGTGGGTTTGGGTCTAGCGGAGTGGGTTTGGGCGTAGCCGAGTGGGTTTGGGTCTAGGCGAGTGGGTTTGGGTCTAGCCGAGTGGGTTTGGGTCTAGCTGAGTGGGTTTGGGTCTAGCCGAGTGGGTTTGGGTCTAGCCGAGTGGGTTTGGGTCTAGCCGAGTGGGTTTGGGTTTGCCGAGTGGGTTTGGGTCCAGCGGAGTGGGTTTGTGTCTAGCCGAGTGGGTTTGGGTCTAGCGGAGTGGGTTTGGGTCTAGCGGAGTGGGTTTGGGCGTAGCCGAGTGGGTTTGGGTCTAGCCGAGTGGGTTTGGGTCTAGCCGAGTGGGTTTGGGTCTAGCGGAGTGGGTTTGTGTCTAGCGGAGTGGGTTTGGGACTAGCCGAGTGGGTTTGGGTCTAGCCGAGTGGGTTTGGGTCTAGCCGAGTGGGTTTGGGGCTAGCGGAGTGGGTTTGGGGCTAGCCGAGTGGGTTTGGTTCAAGCCGAGTGGGCTTGGGTCTAGCCGAGTGGGTTTGGGTCTAGCAGAGTGGGTTTGTGTCTAGCGGAGTGGGTTTGGGACAAGCCGAGTGGGTTTGGGTCTAGCGGAGTGGGTTTGGGTTTAGCCGAGTGGGTTTGGGTTTAGCCGAGTGGGTTTGGGTCTAGCCGAGTGGGTTTGGGCATAGCCGAGTGGGTTTGTGTCTAGCCGAGTTGGCTTGGGTCTAGCCGAGTGGGTTTGGGTCTAGCCGAGTGGGTTTGGGTCTAGCCGAGTGGGTTTGGGTTTAGCCGAGTGAGTTTGGGTTTAGCCGAGTGGGTTTGTGTCTAGCCGAGTGGGATTGGGACTAGCCGAGTGGGTTTGGGTCTAGCCGAGTGGGTGTGGGTTTAGCCGAGTGGGTTTGGGCCTAGCCGAGTGGGTTTGGGTCTAGACGAGTGGGTTTGGGTCTAGCCGAGTGGGTTTGGGTCTCGCCGAGTGGGTTTGGGTCAAGCCGAGTGGATTTGGGTCTTGCGGAGTGGGTTTGGGTCTAGCCGAGTTTGTTTGGGTCTAGCCGAAGGAGTTTGCGTCTAGCCGAGTGGTTTGGGTCTAGCCAAATGGCTTTGGTCTGGCAGAGTGGGTTTGGATCTAGCCGAGTGGGTTTGGGTCTAGCCGAGTGGGTTTGGGTCTAGCGGAGTGGGGTTGGGTCTAGCCGAGTGGGTTTGGGTCGAGCCGAGTGGGTTTGGGTCTGGCCGAGTGGGTTTGGGTCTAGCCGAGTGGGTTTGGGTCTGGCCGAGTGGGTTTGGGTCTAGCCGAGTGGGTTTGTGTCTAGCGGAGTGGGTTTGGGACTAGCCGAGTGGGTTTGGGTCTAGCGGAGTGGGTTTGGGCGTAGCCGAGTGGGTTTGGGTCTAGGCGAGTGGGTTTGGGTCTAGCCGAGTGGGTTTGGGTCTAGCCGAGTGGGTTTGGGTCTAGCCGAGTGGGTTTGGGTCTAGCCGAGTGGGTTTGGGTCTAGCCGAGTGGGTTTGGGTTTGCCGAGTGGGTTTGGGTCCAGCGGAGTGGGTTTGTGTCTAGCCGAGTGGGTTTGGGTCTAGCGGAGTGGGTTTGGGTCTAGCGGAGTGGGTTTGGGCGTAGCCGAGTGGGTTTGGGTCTAGCCGAGTGGGTTTGGGTCTAGCCGAGTGGGTTTGGGTCTAGCGGAGTGGGTTTGTGTCTAGCGGAGTGGGTTTGGGACTAGCCGAGTGGGTTTGGGTCTAGCCGAGTGGGTTTGGGTCTAGCCGAGTGGGTTTGGGTCTAGCGGAGTGGGTTTGGGTCTAGCCGAGTGGGTTTGTGTCTAGCCGAGTGGGTTTGTGTCTAGCCGAGTAGGTTTGGGTCTAGCCGAGTGGGTTTGGGTCTAGCCGAGTGCGTTTGGGTCTAGCCGAGTGGGGTTGGGTCTAGCCGAGTAGGTTTGGGTCTAGCCGAGTGGGTTTGGGTCTAGCCGAGTGGGTGTGGGTCTAGCCGAGTGGGTTTGGGTCTAGCCGGGTGGGTTTGGGTCTAGCCGAGTGGGTTTGGGTCTAGCCGAGTGGGTTTGGGCCTAGCCGAGTGGGTTTGGGTCTAGCCGAGTGGATTTGGGTCTAGCCGAGTGGGTTTGGGTCTCGCCGAGTGGGTTTGGTTCTAGCCGAGTGGATTTGGGTCTTGCGGAGTGGGTTCGGGTCTAGCCGAGTTTGTTTGGGTCTAGCCGAATGAGTTTGGGTCTAGCCGAGTGGTTTGGGTCTAGCCGAGTGGCTTTGGTCTAGCGGAGTGGGTTTGGATCCAGCCGAGTGGGTTTGGGTCTAGCCGAGTGGGTTTGGGTCTAGTCGAGTGGGTTTGGGACTAGCCGAGTGGGTTTGGGTCTAGCGGAGTGGGTTTGGGCGTAGCCGAGTGGGTTTGGGACTAGCCGAGTGGGTTTGGGTCCCGCCGAGTGGGTTTGGGTCTAGCGGAGTGGGTTTGGGTCTTGCGGAGTGGGTTTGGGTCTAGCCGAAGGAGTTTGGGTCTAGCCGAGTGGTTTGGGTCTAGCCGAATGGCTTTGGTCTAGCGCAGTGGGTTTGGATCTAGCCGAGTGGGTTTGGGTCTAGCCGAGTGGGTTTGGGTCTAGCGGAGTGGGGTTGGGTCTAGCCGAGTGGGTTTGGGTCCAGCCGAGTGGGTTTGGGTCTGGCCGAGTGGGTTTGGGTCCAGCCGAGTGGGTTTGTGTCTGGCCGAGTGGGTTTGGGTCTAGCCGAGTGGGTTTGTGTCTAGCGGAGTGGGTTTGGGTATAGCCGAGTGGGTTGGGTCTAGCCGAGTGGGGTTGGGTCTAGCCAAGTGGGGTTGGGTCTAGCCGAGTGGGTTTGGGGCTAGCGGAGTGGGTTTGGGCCTAGCCGAGTGGGTTTGGGTCTAGCCGAGTGGGTTTGGGTTTGCCGAGTGGGTTTGGGTCCAGCGGAGTGGGTTTGTGTCTAGCCGAGTGGGTTTGGGTCTAGCGGAGTGGGTTTGGGTCTAGCGGAGTGGGTTTGGGCGTAGCCGAGTGGGTTTGGGTCTAGCCGAGTGGGTTTGGGTCTAGCCGAGTGGGTTTGGGTCTAGCGGAGGTGGTTTGGGTCTAGCGGAGTGGGTTTGGGTCTAGCCGAGTGGGTTTGTGTCTAGCCGAGTGGGTTTGTGTCTAGCCGAGTAGGTTTGGGTCTAGCCGAGTGGGTTTGGGTCTAGCCGAGTGCGTTTGGGTCTAGCCGAGTGGGGTTGGGTCTAGCCGAGTAGGTTTGGGTCAAGCCGAGTGGGTTTGGGTCTAGCCGAGTGGGTTTGGGACTAGCCGAGTGGGTTTGGGTCTGGCCGAGTGGATTTGGGTCTAGCCGAGTGGGTTTGGGTCTCGCCGAGTGGGTTTGGGTCTAGCCGAGTGGATTTGGGACTTGCGGAGTGGGTTTGGGTCTAGCCGAGTTTGTTTGGGTCTAGCCGAATGAGTTTGGGTCTAGCCGAGTGGTTTGGGTCTAGCCGAGTGGCTTTGGTCTAGCGGAGTGGGTTTGGATCCAGCCGAGTGGGTTTGGGTCTAGCCGAGTGGGTTTGGGTCTAGTCGAGTGGGTTTGGGTCTAGCCGAGTGGGTTTGGGTCTAGCCGAGTGGGTTTGGGTCTAGCCGAGTGGGTTTGGGTCTAGTCGAGTGGGTTTGGGTCTAGTCGAGTGGGTTTGTGTCTAGCGGAGTGGGTTTGTGACTAGCCAAGTGGGTTTGGGCCTAGCCGAGTGGGTTTGGGCCTAGCCGAGTGGGTTTGGGACTAGCCGAGTGGGTTTGGGTCTAGCCGAGTGGATTTGGGTCTAGCCGAGGTGGTTTGGGTCTAGCCAAATGAGTTTGGGTCTAGCCGAGTGGTTTGGGTCTAGCCGAGTGGCTTTGGTCTAGCGGAGTGGGTTTGGATCCAGCCGAGTGGGTTTGGGTCTAGCCGAGTGGGTTTGGGTCTAGTCGAGTGGGTTTGGGTCTAGCCGAGTGGGTATGGGTCTAGCGGAGTGGGTTTGGGTTTAGCCGAATGGGTTTGGGTTTAGCCGAGTGGGTTTGTGTCTAGCCGAGTGGGTTTGCGCCTAGCCGAGTGGGTTTGTGTCTAGCCGAGTTGGCTTGGGTCTAGCCGAGTGGGTTTGGGTCTAGCCGAGTGGGTTTGGGTCTAGCCGAGTGGGTTTGGGTCCAGCCGAGTGGGTTTGGGCCTAGCCGAGTGGGTTTGGGTCTAGCCGAGTGGGTTTGGGTCTAGCCGAGTGGGTTTGGGTCTAGCCGAGTGGGTTTGGGTCTAGCCGAGTGGGTTTGGGTCTAGCGGAGTGGGTTTGGGTCTAGCCGAGTGGGTTTGGGTCTAGCGGAGTGGGTTTCGGTCTAGGCGAGTGGGTTTGGGTCTAGCCGAGTGGGTTTGTGTCTAGCCGAGTGGGTTTGGGTCTAGCCGAGTGGGTTTGGGTCTAGCCGAGTGGGTTTGGGTCTAGCCGAGTGGGTTTGGGTTTGCCGAGTGGGTTTGGGTCCAGCGGAGTGGGTTTGGGTTTAGCCGAGTGGGTTTGGGCCTAGCCGAGTGGGTTTGGTTCTAGCCGAGTGGGTTGGGTCTGGCTGAGTGGGTTTGGGTCTAGCCGAGAGGGTTTGTGTCTAGCGGAGTGGGTTTGGGACTAGCCGAGTGGGTTTGGGTCTAGCGGAGTGGTTTTGGATCTAGCCGAGTGGGTTTGGGGCTAGCCGAGTGGGTTTGGGTCTAGCCGATTGGGTTTGGGCCTAGCCGAGTAGGTTTGGGGCTAGCCGAGTGGGTTTGGGTCTAGCCGAGTGGGTTTGGATCTAGCCGAGTGGGTGTGGGCCTAGCCGAGTGGGTTTGGGCCTAGCCGAGTGGGTTTGGGCGTAGCCGAGTGGGTTTGGGCGTAGCCGAGTGGGTTTGGGCGTAGACGAGTGGGATTGGGTCTAGCGGAGTGGGTTTGGGTCTAGCGGAGTGGGTTTGGGTCTAGCGGAGTGGGTTTGGGTCTAGCGGAGTGGGTTTGGGTCTAGCCGAGTGGGTTTGCGCCTAGCCGAGTGGGTTTGTGTCTAGCCGAGTTGGCTTGGGTCTAGCCGAGTGGGTTTGGGTCTAGCCGAGTGGGTTTGGGTCTAGCCGAGTGGGTTTGGGTCCAGCCGAGTGGGTTTGGGCCTAGCCGAGTGGGTTTGGGTCTAGCCGAGTGGGTTTGGGTCTAGCCGAGTGGGTTTGGGTCTAGCCGAGTGGGTTTGGGTCTAGCCGAGTGGGTTTGGGTCTAGCGGAGTGGGTTTGGGTCTAGCCGAGTGGGTTTGGGTCTAGCGGAGTGGGTTTCGGTCTAGGCGAGTGGGTTTGGGTCTAGCCGAGTGGGTTTGTGTCTAGCCGAGTGGGTTTGGGTCTAGCCGAGTGGGTTTGGGTCTAGCCGAGTGGGTTTGGGTCTAGCCGAGTGGGTTTGGGTTTGCCGAGTGGGTTTGGGTCCAGCGGAGTGGATTGTGTCTAGCCGAGTGGGTTTGGGTCTAGCGGAGTGGGGTTGGGTCTAGCCGAGTGGTTTGGGTCTAGCCGAGTGGGTTTGGGTCTAGCCGAGTGGGTTTGGGTCTAGCCGAGTGGGTTTGGGTCTAGCTGAGTGGGTTTGGGTCTAGCCGAGTGGGTTTGGGTCTAGTTGAGTGGGTTTGGGTCTAGTCGAGTGGGTTTGTGTCTAGCCGAGTGGGTTTGGGACTAGCCGAGTGGGTTTGGGTCTAGCCGAGTGGGTTTGGGTTTAGCCAAGTGGGTTTGGGTCTAGCCGAGTGGGTTTGGGTCTAGCCGAGTGGGTTTGGGCCTAGCCGAGTGGGTTTGGTTCTAGCCGAGTGGGCTTGGGTCTGGCTGAGTGGGTTTGGGTCTAGCCGAGAGGGTTTGTGTCTAGCGGAGTGGGTTTGGGACTAGCCGAGTGGGTTTGGGTCTAGCGGAGTGGTTTTGGATCTAGCCGAGTGGGTTTGGGGCTAGCCGAGTGGGTTTGGGTCTAGCCGATTGGGTTTGGGCCTAGCCGAGTAGGTTTGGGGCTAGCCGAGTGGGTTTGGGTCTAGCCGAGTGGGTTTGGATCTAGCCGAGTGGGTGTGGGCCTAGCCGAGTGGGTTTGGGCCTAGCCGAGTGGGTTTGGGCGTAGCCGAGTGGGTTTGGGCGTAGCCGAGTGGGTTTGGGTCTAGCCGAGTGGGTTTGGGTCTAGCCGAGTGGGTTTGGGTCTAGCCGAGTGGGTTTGGGTCTCGCCGAGTGGGTTTGGGTCTAGCCGAGTGGATTTGGGTCTTGCGGAGTGGGTTTGGGTCTAGCCGAGTTTGTTTGGGTCTAGCCAAATGAGTTTGGGTCTAGCCGAGTGGTTTGGGTCTAGCCGAGTGGCTTTGGTCTAGCGGAGTGGGTTTGGATCCAGCCGAGTGGGTTTGGGTCTAGCCGAGTGGGTTTGGGTCTAGTCGAGTGGGTTTGGGTCTAGCCGAGTGGGTATGGGTCTAGCGGAGTGGGTTTGGGTTTAGCCGAGTGGGTTTGGGTTTAGCCGAGTGGGTTTGTGTCTAGCCGAGTGGGTTTGCGCCTAGCCGAGTGGGTTTGTGTCTAGCCGAGTTGGCTTGGGTCTAGCCGAGTGGGTTTGGGTCTAGCCGAGTGGGTTTGGGTCTAGCCGAGTGGGTTTGGGTCCAGTCGAGTGGGTTTGGGCCTAGCCGAGTGGGTTTGGGTCTAGCCGAGTGGGTTTGGGTCTAGCCGAGTGGGTTTGGGTCTAGCCGAGTGGGTTTGGGTCTAGCGGAGTGGGTTTGGGTCTA
Organism: Raja brachyura; assembly: GCA_963514005.1. The sequence continues at coordinate 5,122,509 of OY740819.1, read as the reverse complement.
GCGGAGTGGGTTTGGGTCTAGCCGAGTGGGTTTGGGTCTAGCGGAGTGGGTTTCGGTCTAGGCGAGTGGGTTTGGGTCTAGCCGAGTGGGTTTGTGTCTAGCCGAGTGGGTTTGGGTCTAGCCGAGTGGGTTTGGGTCTAGCCGAGTGGGTTTGGGTCTAGCCGAGTGGGTTTGGGTTTGCCGAGTGGGTTTGGGTCCAGCGGAGTGGGTTTGTGTCTAGCCGAGTGGGTTTGGGTCTAGCGGAGTGGGGTTGGGTCTAGCCGAGTGGGTTTGGGTCTAGCCGAGTGGTTTGGGTCTAGCCGAGTGGGTTTGGGTCTAGCCGAGTGGGTTTGGGTCTAGCCGAGTGGGTTTGGGTCTAGCTGAGTGGGTTTGGGTCTAGCCGAGTGGGTTTGGGTCTAGTTGAGTGGGTTGGGGTCTAGTCGAGTGGGTTTGTGTCTAGCCGAGTGGGTTTGGGACTAGCCGAGTGGGTTTGGGTCTAGCCGAGTGGGTTTGGGTTGAGCCAAGTGGGTTTGGGTCTAGCCGAGTGGGTTTGGGTCTAGCCGAGTGGGTTTGGGCCTAGCCGAGTGGGTTTGGTTCTAGCCGAGTGGGCTTGGGTCTGGCTGAGTGGGTTTGGGTCTAGCCGAGAGGGTTTGTGTCTAGCGGAGTGGGTTTGGGACTAGCCGAGTGGGTTTGGGTCTAGCGGAGTGGTTTTGGATCTAGCCGAGTGGGTTTGGGGCTAGCCGAGTGGGTTTGGGTCTAGCCGATTGGGTTTGGGCCTAGCCGAGTAGGTTTGGGGCTAGCCGAGTGGGTTTGGGTCTAGCCGAGTGGGTTTGGATCTAGCCGAGTGGGTGTGGGCCTAGCCGAGTGGGTTTGGGCCTAGCCGAGTGGGTTTGGGCGTAGCCGAGTTGGTTTGGGCGTAGCCGAGTGGGTTTGGGCGTAGACGAGTGGGATTGGGTCTAGCGGAGTGGGTTTGGGTCTAGCGGAGTGGGTTTGGGTCTAGCGGAGTGGGTTTGGGTCTAGCGGAGTGGGTTTGGGTCTAGCCGAGTGGGTTTGCGCCTAGCCGAGTGGGTTTGTGTCTAGCCGAGTTGGCTTGGGTCTAGCCGAGTGGGTTTGGGTCTAGCCGAGTGGGTTTGGGTCTAGCCGAGTGGGTTTGGGTCCAGCCGAGTGGGTTTGGGCCTAGCCGAGTGGGTTTGGGTCTAGCCGAGTGGGTTTGGGTCTAGCCGAGTGGGTTTGGGTCTAGCCGAGTGGGTTTGGGTCTAGCCGAGTGGGTTTGGGTCTAGCGGAGTGGGTTTGGGTCTAGCCGAGTGGGTTTGGGTCTAGCGGAGTGGGTTTCGGTCTAGGCGAGTGGGTTTGGGTCTAGCCGAGTGGGTTTGTGTCTAGCCGAGTGGGTTTGGGTCTAGCCGAGTGGGTTTGGGTCTAACCGAGTGGGTTTGGGTCTAGCCGAGTGGGTTTGGGTTTGCCGAGTGGGTTTGGGTCCAGTGGAGTGGATTGTGTCTAGCCGAGTGGGTTTGGGTCTAGCGGAGTGGGGTTGGGTCTAGCCGAGTGGGTTTGGGTCTAGCCGAGTGGTTTGGGTCTAGCCGAGTGGGTTTGGGTCTAGCCGAGTGGGTTTGGGTCTAGCCGAGTGGGTTTGGGTCTAGCTGAGTGGGTTTGGGTCTAGCCGAGTGGGTTTGGGTCTAGTTGAGTGGGTTTGGGTCTAGTCGAGTGGGTTTGTGTCTAGCCGAGTGGGTTTGGGACTAGCCGAGTGGGTTTGGGTCTAGCCGAGTGGGTTTGGGTTTAGCCAAGTGGGTTTGGGTCTAGCCGAGTGGGTTTGGGTCTAGCCGAGTGGGTTTGGGCCTAGCCGAGTGGGTTTGGTTCTAGCCGAGTGGGCTTGGGTCTGGCTGAGTGGGTTTGGGTCTAGCCGAGAGGGTTTGTGTCTAGCGGAGTGGGTTTGGGACTAGCCGAGTGGGTTTGGGTCTAGCGGAGTGGTTTTGGATCTAGCCGAGTGGGTTTGGGGCTAGCCGAGTGGGTTTGGGTCTAGCCGATTGGGTTTGGGCCTAGCCGAGTAGGTTTGGGGCTAGCCGAGTGGGTTTGGGTCTAGCCGGGTGGGTTTGGATCTAGCCGAGTGGGTGTGGGCCTAGCCGAGTGGGTTTGGGCCTAGCCGAGTGGGTTTGGGCGTAGCCGAGTGGGTTTGGGCGTAGCCGAGTGGGTTTGGGCGTAGACGAGTGGGATTGGGTCTAGCGGAGTGGGTTTGGGTCTAGCGGAGTGGGTTTGGGTCTAGCGGAGTGGGTTTGGGTCTAGCGGAGTGGGTTTGGGTCTAGCCGAGTGGGTTTGGGTCTAGCCGAGTGGGTTTGGGTCTAGCCGAGTGGGTTTGGGTCTAGCCGAGTGGGTTTGGGTCTAGTGGAGTGGGTTTGGGTCTAGTCGAGTGGGTTTGGGTTTAGCCGAGTGGGTTTGGGTCTTGCCGAGTGGGTTGGGTTCTAACCGAGTGGGCTTGGGTCTAGCCGAGTGGGTTTGGTTCTAGCCGAGTGGGTTTGGGTCTAGCGGAGTGGGTTTGGGTCTAGGCGAGTGGGTTGGGTCCAGCCGAGTGGGTTTGGGTCTAGCCGAGTGGGTTTGGGCGTAGCCGAGTGGGTTTGGGCGTAGCCGAGTGGGTTTGGGCGTAGGCGAGTGGGTTTGGGTCTAGCCGAGTGGGTGTGGGTCTAGCGGAGTGGGTTTGGGTCTAGCGGAGTGGGTTTGGGTCTAGCGGAGTGGGTTTGGGTCTAGCCGAGTGGGTTTGGGTCTAGCCGAGTGGGTTTGGGTCTAGCCGAGTGGGTTTGGGTCTAGCCGAGTGGGTTTGGGTCTAGTGGAGTGGGTTTGGGTCTAGTCGAGTGGGTTTGGGTCTAGCCGAGTGGGTTTGGGTCTTGCCGAGTGGGTTGGGTTCTAACCGAGTGGGCTTGGGTCTAGCCGAGTGGGTTTGGTTCTAGCCGAGTGGGTTTGGGTCTAGCGGAGTGGGTTTGGGTCTAGGCGAGTGGGTTGTGTCTAGCCGAGTGGGTTTGGGTCTAGCCGAGTGGGTTTGGGTCTAGCGGAGTGCGTTAGGGTCTAGCCGAGTGGGTTTGGGTCTATCCGAGTGGGTTTGGGTCTAGCGGAGTGGGTTTGGGTCTAGCCCAGTGGGTTTGGGCTAGCCGAGTGGGTTTGTGTCTAGCGGAGTGGGTTTGGGTCTAGCCGAGTGGGTTTGGGTCTAGACGAGTGGGTTAGGGTCTAGCCGAGTGGGTTTGGGTCGAGCCGAGTGGGTTTGTGTCCAGCCGAGTGGGTTTGGGTCTAGCGGAGTGGGTTTGGGACTAGCCGAGTGGGTTTGGGTCCAGCGGAGTGGGTTTGGATCTAGCCGAGTGGGTTTGGGTCTAGCCGAGTGGGTTTGGGTCTAGCCGAGTGGGGTTGGGTCTTGCCGAGTGGGTTTGGGTCTAGCCGAGTGGGTTTAGGTCTAGCGGAGTGGGTTTGTGTCTAGCGGAGTGGGTTTGGGTCTAGCGGAGTGGGTTTGGGTCTAGCGAAGTGGGTGTGGGTCTAGCCGAGTGGGTTTGGGTCTAGCCGAGTGGGTTTGGGTCTAGCGGAGTGGGTTTCGGTCTAGGCGAGTGGGTTTGGGTCTAGCCGAGTGGGTTTGGCTCTAGCCGAGTGGGTTTGGGTCTAGCCGAGTGGGTTTGGGTCTAGCGGAGTGGGTTTGGGTCTAGCCGAGTGGGTTTGGGTCTAGCGGAGTGGGTTTCGGTCTAGGCGAGTGGGTTTGGGTCTAGCCGAGTGGGTTTGTGTCTAGCCGAGTGGGTTTGTGTCTAGCCGAGTGGGTTTGGGTCTAGCCGAGTGGGTTTGGGCGTAGCCGAGTGGGTTTGGGCGTAGCCGAGTGGGTTTGGGCGTAGGCGAGTGGGTTTGGGTCTAGCCGAGTGGGTGTGGGTCTAGCGGAGTGGGTTTGGGTCTAGCGGAGTGGGTTTGGGTCTAGCGGAGTGGGTTTGGGTCTAGCCGAGTGGGTTTGGGTCTAGCCGAGTGGGTTTGGGTCTAGCCGAGTGGGTTTGGGTCTAGCCGAGTGGGTTTGGGTCTAGTGGAGTGGGTTTGGGTCTAGTCGAGTGGGTTTGGGTCTAGCCGAGTGGGTTTGGGTCTTGCCGAGTGGGTTGGGTTCTAACCGAGTGGGCTTGGGTCTAGCCGAGTGGGTTTGGTTCTAGCCGAGTGGGTTTGGGTCTAGCCGAGTGGGTTTGGGCGTAGACGAGTGGGATTGGGTCTAGCCGAGTGGGTTGGGTCTTGCCGAGTGGGTTTGGGTCTAGCGGAGTGGGTTTGGGTCTAGCCGAGTGGGTTTGGGTCTATCCGAGTGGGTTTGGGTCTAGCCGAGTGGGTTTGGGTCTAGCCCAGTGGGTTTGGGCTAGCCGAGTGGGTTTGTGTCTAGCGGAGTGGGTTTGGGTCTAGCCGAGTGGGTTTGGGTCTAGCCGAGTGGGTTAGGGTCTAGCCGAGTGGGTTTGGGTCGAGCCGAGTGGGTTTGTGTCCAGCCGAGTGGGTTTGGGTCTAGCGGAGTGGGTTTGGGACTAGCCGAGTGGGTTTGGGTCCAGCGGAGTGGGTTTGGATCTAGCCGAGTGGGTTTGGGTCTAGCCGAGTGGGTTTGGGTCTAGCCGAGTGGGGTTGGGTCTTGCCGAGTGGGTTTGGGTCTAGCCGAGTGGGTTTAGGTCTAGCGGAGTGGGTTTGTGTCTAGCGGAGTGGGTTTGGGTCTAGCGGAGTGGGTTTGGGTCTAGCGAAGTGGGTGTGGGTCTAGCCGAGTGGGTTTGGGTCTAGCCGAGTGGGTTTGGGTCTAGCGGAGTGGGTTTCGGTCTAGGCGAGTGGGTTTGGGTCTAGCCGAGTGGGTTTGGGTCTAGCCGAGTGCGTTTGGGTCTAGCGGAGTGGGTTTGGGTCTAGCGGAGTGGGTTTGGGTCTAGCCGAGTGGGTTTGGGTCTAGCGGAGTGGGTTTCGGTCTAGGCGAGTGGGTTTGGGTCTAGCCGAGTGGGTTTGTGTCTAGCCGAGTGGGTTTGGGTCTAGCCGAGTGGGTTTGGGTCTAGCCGAGTGGGTTTGGGTCTAGCCGAGTGGGTTTGGGTCTAGCCGAGTGGGTTTGGGTCTAGCCGAGTGGGTTTGGGTTTGCCGAGTGGGTTTGGGTCCAGCGGAGTGGGTTTGTGTCTAGCCGAGTGGGTTTGGGTCTAGCGGAGTGGGGTTGGGTCTAGCCGAGTGGGTTTGGGTCTAGCCGAGTGGTTTGGGTCTAGCCGAGTGGGTTTGGGTCTAGCCAAGTGGGTTTGGGTCTAGCCGAGCGGGTTTGGGTCTAGCTGAGTGGGTTTGGGTCTAGCCGAGTGGGTTTGGGTCTAGTTGAGTGGGTTTGGGACTAGCCGACTGGGTTTGGGTCCAGCCGAGTGGGTTTGGGTTTAGCCAAGTGGGTTTGGGTCTAGCCGAGTGGGTTTGGGTCTAGCCGAGTGGGTTTGGGCCTAGCCGAGTGGGTTTGGTTCTAGCCGAGTGGGCTTGGGTCTGGCTGAGTGGGTTTGGGTCTAGCCGAGAGGGTTTGTGTCTAGCGGAGTGGGTTTGGGACTAGCCGAGTGGGTTTGGGTCTAGCGGAGTGGTTTTGGATCTGGCCGAGTGGGTTTGGGGCTAGCCGAGTGGGTTTGGGTCTAGCCGATTGGGTTTGGGCCTAGCCGAGTAGGTTTGGGGCTAGCCGAGTGGGTTTGGGTCTAGCCGAGTGGGTTTGGATCTAGCCGAGTGGGTGTGGGCCTAGCCGAGTGGGTTTGGGCCTAGCCGAGTGGGTTTGGGCGTAGCCGAGTGGGTTTGGGCGTAGCCGAGTGGGTTTGGGCGTAGACGAGTGGGATTGGGTCTAGCGGAGTGGGTTTGGGTCTAGCGGAGTGGGTTTGGGTCTAGCGGAGTGGGTTTGGGTCTAGCGGAGTGGGTTTGGGTCTAGCGGAGTGGGTTTGGGTCTAGCCGAGTGGGTTTGGGTCTAGCCGAGTGGGTTTGGGTCTAGCCGAGTGGGTTTGGGTCTAGCCGAGTGGGTTTGGGTCTAGCCGAGTGGGTTTGGGTCTAGCCGAGTGGGTTTGGGTCTAGTGGAGTGGGTTTGGGTCTAGTCGAGTGGGTTTGGGTCTAGCCGAGTGGGTTTGGGTCTTGCCGAGTGGGTTGGGTTCTAACCGAGTGGGCTTGGGTCTAGCCGAGTGGGTTTGGTTCTAGCCGAGTGGGTTTGGGTCTAGCGGAGTGGGTTTGGGTCTAGGCGAGTGGGTTGTGTCTAGCCGAGTGGGTTTGGGTCTAGCCGAGTGGGTTTGGGTCTAGCCGAGTGCGTTAGGGTCTAGCCGAGTGGGTTTGGGTCTATCCGAGTGGGTTTGGGTCTAGCGGAGTGGGTTTGGGTCTAGCCCAGTGGGTTTGGGCTAGCCGAGTGGGTTTGTGTCTAGCGGAGTGGGTTTGGGTCTAGCCGAGTGGGTTTGGGTCCAGCCGAGTGGGTTAGGGTCTAGCCGAATGGGTTTGGGTCGAGCCGAGTGGGTTTGTGTCCAGCCGAGTGGGTTTGGGTCTAGCGGAGTGGGTTTGGGACTAGCCGAGTGGGTTTGGGTCCAGCGGAGTGGGTTTGGATCTAGCCGAGTGGGTTTGGGTCTAGCCGAGTGGGTTTGGGTCTAGCCGAGTGGGGTTGGGTCTTGCCGAGTGGGTTTGGGTCTAGCCGAGTGGGTTTAGGTCTAGCGGAGTGGGTTTGTGTCTAGCGGAGTGGGTTTGGGTCTAGCGGAGTGGGTTTGGGTCTAGCGAAGTGGGTGTGGGTCTAGCCGAGTGGGTTTGGGTCTAGCCGAGTGGGTTTGGGTCTAGCGGAGTGGGTTTCGGTCTAGGCGAGTGGGTTTGGGTCTAGCCGAGTGGGTTTGGGTCTAGCCGAGTGGGTTTGGGTCTAGCCGAGTGGGTTTGGGTCTAGCGGAGTGGGTTTGGGTCTAGCCGAGTGGGTTTGGGTCTAGCGGAGTGGGTTTCGGTCTAGGCGAGTGGGTTTGGGTCTAGCCGAGTGGGTTTGTGTCTAGCCGAGTGGGTTTGTGTCTAGCCGAGTGGGTTTGGGTCTAGCCGAGTGGGTTTGGGTCTAGCCGAGTGGGTTTGGGTCTAGCCGAGTGGGTTTGGGTCTAGCCGAGTGGGTTTGGGTTTGCCGAGTGGGTTTGGGTCCAGCGGAGTGGGTTTGTGTCTAGCCGAGTGGGTTTGGGTCTAGCGGAGTGGGGTTGGGTCTAGCCGAGTGGGTTTGGGTCTAGCCGAGTGGTTTGGGTCTAGCCGAGTGGGTTTGGGTCTAGCCGAGTGGGTTTGGGTCTAGCCGAGTGGGTTTGGGTCTAGCTGAGTGGGTTTGGGTCTAGCCGAGTGGGTTTGGGTCTAGTTGAGTGGGTTTGGGTCTAGTCGAGTGGGTTTGTGTCTAGCCGAGTGGGTTTGGGACTAGCCGAGTGGGTTTGGGTCTAGCCGAGTGGGTTTGGGTTTAGCCAAGTGGGTTTGGGTCTAGCCGAGTGGGTTTGGGTCTAGCCGAGTGGGTTTGGGCCTAGCCGAGTGGGTTTGCTTCTAGCCGAGTGGGCTTGGGTCTGGCTGAGTGGGTTTGGGTGTAGCCGAGAGGGTTTGTGTCTAGCGGAGTGGGTTTGGGACTAGCCGAGTGGGTTTGGGTCTAGCGGAGTGGTTTTGGATCTAGCCGAGTGGGTTTGGGGCTAGCCGAGTGGGTTTGGGTCTAGCCGATTGGGTTTGGGCCTAGCCGAGTAGGTTTGGGGCTAGCCGAGTGGGTTTGGGTCTAGCCGAGTGGGTTTGGATCTAGCCGAGTGGGTGTGGGCCTAGCCGAGTGGGTTTGGGCCTAGCCGAGTGGGTTTGGGCGTAGCCGAGTGGGTTTGGGCGTAGCCGAGTGGGTTTGGGCGTAGACGAGTGGGATTGGGTCTAGCGGAGTGGGTTTGGGTCTAGCGGAGTGGGTTTGGGTCTAGCGGAGTGGGTTTGGGTCTAGCAGAGTGGGTTTGGGTCTAGCCGAGTGGGTTTGGGTCTAGCCGAGTGGGTTTGGGTCTAGCCGAGTGGGTTTGGGTCTAGTGGAGTGGGTTTGGGTCTAGTCGAGTGGGTTTGGGTCTAGCCGAGTGGGTTTGGGTCTTGCCGAGTGGGTTGGGTTCTAACCGAGTGGGCTTGGGTCTAGCCGAGTGGGTTTGGTTCTAGCCGAGTGGGTTTGGGTCTAGCGGAGTGGGTTTGGGTCTAGGCGAGTGGGTTGGGTCTAGCCGAGTGGGTTTGGGTCTAGCCGAGTGGGTTTGGGCGTAGCCGAGTGGGTTTGGGCGTAGCCGAGTGGGTTTGGGCGTAGACGAGTGGGTTGGGGTCTAGCCGAGTGGGTTTGGGTCTAGCGGAGTGGGTTTGGGTCTAGCGGAGTGGGTTTGGGTCTAGCGGAGTGGGTTTGGGTCTAGCCGAGTGGGTTTGGGTCTAGCCGAGTGGGTTTGGGTCTAGCCGAGTGGGTTTGGGTCTAGCCGAGTGGGTTTGGGTCTAGTGGAGTGGGTTTGGGTCTAGTCGAGTGGGTTTGGGTCTAGCCGAGTGGGTTTGGGTCTTGCCGAGTGGGTTGGGTTCTAACCGAGTGGGCTTGAGTCTAGCCGAGTGGGTTTGGTTCTAGCCGAGTGGGTTTGGGTCTAGCGGAGTGGGTTTGGGTCTAGGCGAGTGGGTTGTGTCTAGCCGAGTGGGTTTGGGTCTAGCCGAGTGGGTTTGGGTCTAGCGGAGTGCGTTAGGGTCTAGCCGAGTGGGTTTGGGTCTATCCGAGTGGGTTTGGGTCTAGCGGAGTGGGTTTGGGTCTAGCCCAGTGGGTTTGGGCTAGCCGAGTGGGTTTGTGTCTAGCGGAGTGGGTTTGGGTCTAGCCGAGTGGGTTTGGGTCTAGCCGAGTGGGTTAGGGTCTAGCCGAGTGGGTTTGGGTCGAGCCGAGTGGGTTTGTGTCCAGCCGAGTGGGTTTGGGTCTAGCGGAGTGGGTTTGGGACTAGCCGAGTGGGTTTGGGTCCAGCGGAGTGGGTTTGGATCTAGCCGAGTGGGTTTGGGTCTAGCCGAGTGGGTTTGGGTCTAGCCGAGTGGGGTTGGGTCTTGCCGAGTGGGTTTGGGTCTAGCCGAGTGGGTTTAGGTCTAGCGGAGTGGGTTTGTGTCTAGCGGAGTGGGTTTGGGTCTAGCGGAGTGGGTTTGGGTCTAGCGAAGTGGGTGTGGGTCTAGCCGAGTGGGTTTGGGTCTAGCCGAGTGGGTTTGGGTCTAGCGGAGTGGGTTTCGGTCTAGGCGAGTGGGTTTGGGTCTAGCCGAGTGGGTTTGTGTCTAGCCGAGTGGGTTTGGGTCTAGCCGAGTGGGTTTGGTTCTAGCCGAGTGGGTTTGGGTCTAGCCGAGTGGGTTTGGGTTTGCCGAGTGGGTTTGGGTCCAGCGGAGTGGGTTTGTGTCTAGCCGAGTGGGTTTGGGTCTAGCGGAGTGGGGTTGGGTCTAGCCGAGTGGGTTTGGGTCTAGCCGAGTGGTTTGGGTCTAGCCGAGTGGGTTTGGGTCTAGCCGAGTGGGTTTGGGTCTAGCCGAGTGGGTTTGGGTCTAGCCGAGTGGGTTTGGGTCTAGCCGAGTGGGTTTGGGTCCAGTTGAGTGGGTTTGGGTCCAGTCGAGTGGGTTTTTGTCTAGCCAAGTGGGTTTGGGACTAGCCGAGTGGGTTTGGGTCTAGCCGAGTGGGTTTGGGTTTAGCCAAGTGGGTTTGGGTCTAGCCGAGTGGGTTTGGGTCTAGCCGAGTGGGTTTGGGCCTAGCCGAGTGGGTTTGGTTCTAGCCGAGTGTGCTTGGGTCTGGCTGAGAGGTTTTGGGTCTAGCCGAGAGGGTTTGTGTCTAGCGGAGTGGGTTTGGGACTAGCCGAGTGGGTTTGGGTCTAGCGGAGTGGTTTTGGATCTAGCCGAGTGGGTTTGGGGCTAGCCGAGTGGGTTTGGGTCTAGCCGATTGGGTTTGGGCCTAGCCGAGTAGGTTTGGGGCTAGCCGAGTGGGTTTGGGTCTAGCCGAGTGGGTTTGGATCTAGCCGAGTGGGTGTGGGCCTAGCCGAGTGGGTTTGGGCCTAGCCGAGTGGGTTTGGGCATAGCCGAGTGGGTTTGGGCGTAGCCGAGTGGGTTTGGGCGTAGACGAGTGGGTTTGGGTCTAGCCGAGTGGGTTTGGGTCTAGCGGAGTTGGTTTGGGTCTAGCGGAGTGGGTTTGGGTCTAGCGGAGTGGGTTTGGGTCTTGCCGAGTGGGTTTGGGTCTAGCCGAGTGGGTTTGGGTCTAGCCGAGTGGGTTTGGGTCTAGCCGAGTGGGTTTGGGTCTAGTGGAGTGGGTTTGGGTCTAGTCGAGTGGGTTTGGGTCTAGCCGAGTGGGTTTGGGTCTTGCCGAGTGGGTTGGGTTCTAACCGAGTGGGCTTGGGTCTAGCCGAGTGGGTTTGGTTCTAGCCGAGTGGGTTTGGGTCTAGCGGAGTGGGTTTGGGTCTAGGCGAGTGGGTTGGGTCTAGCCGAGTGGGTTTGGGTCTAGCCGAGAGGGTTTGGGTCTAGCGGAGTGCGTTAGGGTCTAGCCGAGTGGGTTTGGGTATATCCGAGTGGGTTTGGGTCTATCGGAGTGGGTTTGGGTCTAGCCGAGTGGGTTTGGGCTAGCCGAGTGGGTTTGTGTCTAGCGGAGTGGGTTTCGGACTAGCTGAGTGGGTTTGGGTCTAGCGGAGTGGGTTTGGGTCTAGCCGAGTGGGTTTGGGTCTAGCCGAGTGGGTTTGGGTGTAGCCTATTGGGTTTGGGTCTAGCCGATTGGGTTTGGGTCTAGCCGAGTGGGTTTGGGTCTAGCCGAGTGGGTTTGGGTCTAGCCGAGTGGGTTAGGGTCTAGCCGAGTGGGTTTGGGTCGAGCCGAGTGGGTTTGTGTCCAGCCGAGTGGGTTTGGGTCTAGCGGAGTGGGTTTGGGACTAGCCGAGTGGGTTTGGGTCCAGCGGAGTGGGTTTGGATCTAGCCGAGTGGGTTTGGGTCTAGCCGAGTGGGTTTGGGTCTAGCCGAGTGGGGTTGGGTCTTGCCGAGTGGGTTTGGGTCTAGCCGAGTGGGTTTAGGTCTAGCAGAGTGGGTTTGTGTCTAGCGGAGTGGGTTTGGGTCTAGCGGAGTGGGTTTGGGTCTAGCGGAGTGGGTGTGGGTCTAGCCGAGCGGGTTTGGGTCTAGCCGAGTGGGTTTGGGTTTAGTCGAGTGGGTTTTGGTCTAGCCCAGTGGGTTTGGGTCTAGCAGAGTGGGTTTGGGTCTAGCGGAGTGGGTTTGTGTCTAGCGGAGTGGGTTTGGGTCTAGCGGAGTGGGTTTGGGTCTAGCGAAGTGGGTGTGGGTCTAGCCGAGTGGGTTTGTGTCTAGCCGAGTGGGTTTGGGTCTAGCCGAGTGGGTTTGGTTCTAGCCGAGTGGGTTTGGGTCTAGCCGAGTGGGTTTGGGTTTGCCGAGTGGGTTTGGGTCCAGCGGAGTGGGTTTGTGTCTAGCCGAGTGGGTTTGGGTCTAGCGGAGTGGGGTTGGGTCTAGCCGAGTGGGTTTGGGTCTAGCCGAGTGGTTTGGGTCTAGCCGAGTGGGTTTGGGTCTAGCCGAGTGGGTTTGGGTCTAGCCGAGTGGGTTTGGGTCTAGCCGAGTGGGTTTGGGTCTAGCCGAGTGGGTTTGGGTCCAGTTGAGTGGGTTTGGGTCCAGTCGAGTGGGTTTGTGTCTAGCCAAGTGGGTTTGGGACTAGCCGAGTGGGTTTGGGTCTAGCCGAGTGGGTTTGGGTTTAGCCAAGTGGGTTTGGGTCTAGCCGAGTGGGTTTGGGTCTAGCCGAGTGGGTTTGGGCCTAGCCGAGTGGGTTTGGTTCTAGCCGAGTGTGCTTGGGTCTGGCTGAGAGGTTTTGGGTCTAGCCGAGAGGGTTTGTGTCTAGCGGAGTGGGTTTGGGACTAGCCGAGTGGGTTTGGGTCTAGCGGAGTGGTTTTGGATCTAGCCGAGTGGGTTTGGGGCTAGCCGAGTGGGTTTGGGTCTAGCCGATTGGGTTTGGGCCTAGCCGAGTAGGTTTGGGGCTAGCCGAGTGGGTTTGGGTCTAGCCGAGTGGGTTTGGATCTAGCCGAGTGGGTGTGGGCCTAGCCGAGTGGGTTTGGGCCTAGCCGAGTGGGTTTGGGCATAGCCGAGTGGGTTTGGGCGTAGCCGAGTGGGTTTGGGCGTAGACGAGTGGGTTTGGGTCTAGCCGAGTGGGTTTGGGTCTAGCGGAGTGGGTTTGGGTCTAGCGGAGTGGGTTTGGGTCTAGCGGAGTGGGTTTGGGTCTTGCCGAGTGGGTTTGGGTCTAGCCGAGTGGGTTTGGGTCTAGTCGAGTGGGTTTGGGTCTAGCCGAGTGGGTTTGGGTCTAGTGGAGTGGGTTTGGGTCTAGCAGAGTGGGTTTGGGTCTAGCGGAGTGGGTTTGTGTCTAGCCGAGTGGGTTTGGGTCTAGCGGAGTGGGTTTGGGTCTAGCGAAGTGGGTGTGGGTCTAGCCGAGTGGGTTTGTGTCTAGCCGAGTGGGTTTGGGTCTAGGCGAGTGGGTTTGGTTCTAGCCGAGTGGGTTTGGGTCTAGCCGAGTGGGTTTGGGTTTGCCGAGTGGGTTTGGGTCCAGCGGAGTGGGTTTGTGTCTAGCCGAGTGGGTTTGGGTCTAGCGGAGTGGGGTTGGGTCTAGCCGAGTGGGTTTGGGTCTAGCCGAGTGGGTTTGGGTCTAGCCGAGTGGGTTTGGGTCTAGCCGAGTGGGTTTGGGTCTAGCCGAGTGGGTTTGGGTCTAGCCGAGTGGGTTTGGGTCCAGTTGAGTGGGTTTGGGTCCAGTCGAGTGGGTTTGTGTCTAGCCGAGTGGGTTTGGGACTAGCCGAGTGGGTTTGGGTCTAGCCGAGTGGGTTTGGGTTTAGCCAAGTGGGTTTGGGTCTAGCCGAGTGGGTTTGGGTCTAGCCGAGTGGGTTTGGGCCTAGCCGAGTGGGTTTGGTTCTAGCCGAGTGTGCTTGGGTCTGGCTGAGAGGTTTTGGGTCTAGCCGAGAGGGTTTGTGTCTAGCGGAGTGGGTTTGGGACTAGCCGAGTGGGTTTGGGTCTAGCGGAGTGGTTTTGGATCTAGCCGAGTGGGTTTGGGGCTAGCCGAGTGGGTTTGGGTCTAGCCGATTGGGTTTGGGCCTAGCCGAGTAGGTTTGGGGCTAGCCGAGTGGGTTTGGGTCTAGCCGAGTGGGTTTGGATCTAGCCGAGTGGGTGTGGGCCTAGCCGAGTGGGTTTGGGCCTAGCCAAGTGGGTTTGGGCATAGCCGAGTGGGTTTGGGCGTAGCCGAGTGGGTTTGGGCGTAGACGAGTGGGTTTGGGTCTAGCCGAGTGGGTTTGGGTCTAGCGGAGTGGGTTTGGGTCTAGCGGAGTGGGTTTGGGTCTAGCGGAGTGGGTTTGGGTCTTGCCGAGTGGGTTTGGGTCTAGCCGAGTGGGTTTGGGTCTAGCCGAGTGGGTTTGGGTCTAGCCGAGTGGGTTTGGGTCTAGTGGAGTGGGTTTGGGTCTAGTCGAGTGGGTTTGGGTCTAGCCGAGTGGGTTTGGGTCTTGCCGAGTGGGTTGGGTTCTAACCGAGTGGGCTTGGGTCTAGCCGAGTGGGTTTGGTTCTAGCCGAGTGGGTTTGGGTCTAGCGGAGTGGGTTTGGGTCTAGGCGAGTGGGTTGGGTCTAGCCGAGTGGGTTTGGGTCTAGCCGAGTGGGTTTGGGTCTAGCGGAGTGGGTTTGGGTCTAGCCGAGTGGGTTTGGGCTAGCCGAGTGGGTTTGTGTCTAGCGGAGTGGGTTTCGGACTAGCCGAGTGGGTTTGGGTCTAGCGGAGTGGGTTTGGGTGTAGCCGAGTGGGTTTGGGTCTAGCCGAGTGGGTTTGGGTGTAGCCTATTGGGTTTGGGTCTAGCCGATTGGGTTTGGGTCTAGCCGAGTGGGTTTGGGTCTAGCCGAGTGGGTTTGGGTCTAGCCGAGTGGGTTAGGGTCTAGCCGAGTGGGTTTGGGTCGAGCCGAGTGGGTTTGTGTCCAGCCGAGTGGGTTTGGGTCTAGCGGAGTGGGTTTGGGACTAGCCGAGTGGGTTTGGGTCCAGCGGAGTGGGTTTGGATCTAGCCGAGTGGGTTTGGGTCTAGCCGAGTGGGTTTGGGTCTAGCCGAGTGGGTTTGGGTCTAGCCGAGTGGGTTTGGGTCTAGCCGAGTGGGTTTGGGTCCAGTTGAGTGGGTTTGGGTCCAGTCGAGTGGGTTTGTGTCTAGCCGAGTGGGTTTGGGACTAGCCGAGTGGGTTTGGGTCTAGCCGAGTGGGTTTGGGTTTAGCCAAGTGGGTTTGGGTCTAGCCGAGTGGGTTTGGGTCTAGCCGAGTGGGTTTGGGCCTAGCCGAGTGGGTTTGGTTCTAGCCGAGTGTGCTTGGGTCTGGCTGAGAGGTTTTGGGTCTAGCCGAGAGGGTTTGTGTCTAGCGGAGTGGGTTTGGGACTAGCCGAGTGGGTTTGGGTCTAGCGGAGTGGTTTTGGATCTAGCCGAGTGGGTTTGGGGCTAGCCGAGTGGGTTTGGGTCTAGCCGATTGGGTTTGGGCCTAGCCGAGTAGGTTTGGGGCTAGCCGAGTGGGTTTGGGTCTAGCCGAGTGGGTTTGGATCTAGCCGAGTGGGTGTGGGCCTAGCCGAGTGGGTTTGGGCCTAGCCAAGTGGGTTTGGGCATAGCCGAGTGGGTTTGGGCGTAGCCGAGTGGGTTTGGGCGTAGACGAGTGGGTTTGGGTCTAGCCGAGTGGGTTTGGGTCTAGCGGAGTGGGTTTGGGTCTAGCGGAGTGGGTTTGGGTCTAGCGGAGTGGGTTTGGGTCTTGCCGAGTGGGTTTGGGTCTAGCCGAGTGGGTTTGGGTCTAGCCGAGTGGGTTTGGGTCTAGCCGAGTGGGTTTGGGTCTAGTGGAGTGGGTTTGGGTCTAGTCGAGTGGGTTTGGGTCTAGCCGAGTGGGTTTGGGTCTTGCCGAGTGGGTTGGGTTCTAACCGAGTGGGCTTGGGTCTAGCCGAGTGGGTTTGGTTCTAGCCGAGTGGGTTTGGGTCTAGCGGAGTGGGTTTGGGTCTAGGCGAGTGGGTTGGGTCTAGCCGAGTGGGTTTGGGTCTAGCCGAGTGGGTTTGAGTCTAGCGGAGTGGGTTTGGGTCTAGCCGAGTGGGTTTGGGCTAGCCGAGTGGGTTTGTGTCTAGCGGAGTGGGTTTCGGACTAGCCGAGTGGGTTTGGGTCTAGCGGAGTGGGTTTGGGTGTAGCCGAGTGGGTTTGGGTCTAGCCGAGTGGGTTTGGGTGTAGCCTATTGGGTTTGGGTCTAGCCGATTGGGTTTGGGTCTAGCCGAGTGGGTTTGGGTCTAGCCGAGTGGGTTTGGGTCTAGCCGAGTGGGTTAGGGTCTAGCCGAGTGGGTTTGGGTCGAGCCGAGTGGGTTTGTGTCCAGCCGAGTGGGTTTGGGTCTAGCGGAGTGGGTTTGGGACTAGCCGAGTGGGTTTGGGTCCAGCGGAGTGGGTTTGGATCTAGCCGAGTGGGTTTGGGTCTAGCCGAGTGGGGTTGGGTCTTTCCGAGTGGGTTTGGGTCTAGCCGAGTGGGTTTAGGTCTAGCAGAGTGGGTTTGTGTCTAGCGGAGTGGGTTTGGGTCTAGCGGAGTGGGTTTGGGTCTAGCGGAGTGGGTGTGGGTCTAGCCGAGCGGGTTTGGGTCTAGCCGAGTGGGTTTGGGTTTAGTCGAGTGGGTTTTGGTCTAGCCCAGTGGGTTTGGGTCTAGCAGAGTGGGTTTGGGTCTAGCGGAGTGGGTTTGGGTCTAGCCGAGTGGGGTTGGGTCTTGCCGAGTGGGTTTGGGTCTAGCCGAGTGGGTTTAGGTCTAGCGGAGTGGGTTTGTGTCTAGCGGAGTGGGTTTGGGTCTAGCGGAGTGGGTTTGGGTCTAGCGGAGTGGGTGTGGGTCTCGCCGAGTGGGTTTGGGACTAGCCGAGTGGGTTTGGGTCTAGCCGAGTAGGTTTTGGATCTAGCCGAGTGGGTTTGGGTCTAGCCGAGTGGGTTTGGGTCTAGCCGAGTGGGTTTTGGTCTAGCCCAGTGGGTTTGGGTCTAGCCGAGTGGGTTTGGGTCTAGCGGAGTGGGTTTGGGTTTAGCCGAGTGGGTTTGGGTCTAGCGGAGTGGGTTTGTGTCTAGCCGAGTGGGGTTGGGTCTAGTGGAGTGGGGTTGGGTCTATCCGAGTGGGTTTGGGTCTAGCCGAGTGGGTTTGGGTCTAGCCGAGTGAGTTTGGGTCTAGCCGAGTGGGTTTGGGTCTAGCCGTGTGGGTTTGTGTCTAGCGGAGTGGGTTTGGGTCTAGCCGAGTGGGTTTGGGTCTAGCGGAGTGGGTTTGGGTCTAGCGGAGTGGGTTTGGGTCTAGCGGAGTGGGTTTGGGTCTAGCCGAGTGGGTTTGGGTCTAGCCGAGTGGGTTTGGGTCTAGCCGAGTGGGTTTGGGTCTAGCCGAGTGGGTTTGGGTCTAGCAGAGTGGGTTTGGATCTAGCCGAGTGGGTTTGGGTCTAGCCGAGTGGGTTTGGGCCTAGCCGAGTGGGTTTGGGACTAGCCGAGTGGGTGTGGGTCTAGCGGAGTGGGTTTGGATCTAGCCAAGTGGGTTTGGGTCTAGCCGAGTGGGTTTGCGTCTAGCGGAGTGGGTTGGGGTCTAGCCGAGTGGGTTTGGGCCTAGCCGAGTGGGTTTGGGCCTAGCCGAGTGGGTTTGGGTCTAGCCGAGTGGGTTTCGGTCTAGCCGAGTGGGGTTGGGTCTAGCCGAGTGCGTTTGGGTCTAGCCGAGTGGGGTTGGGTCTAGCCGAGTGGGGTTGGGTCTAGCCGAGTGGGTTTGGGTCTAGCCGAGTGGGTTTGGGTCTAGCGGAGTGGGTTTGGGTCTAGCGGAGTGGGTGTGGGTCTAGCCGAGTGGGTTTGGGTCTAGCCGAGTGGGTTTGGGTCTAGCCGAGTGGGTTTTGGATCTAGCCGAGTGGGTTTGGGTCTAGCCGAGTGGGTTTGGGTCTAGCCGAGTGGGTTTGGGCCTAGCCGAGTGGGTTTGGGTCTAGCCGAGTGGGTTTGGGTCTGGCCAAGTGGGTTTCGGTCTCGCCGAGTGGGTTTGGGTCTAGCCGAGTGGATTTGGGTGTAGCGGAGTGGGTTTGGATCTAGCCGAGTGGGTTTGGGTCTAGCCGAGTGGGTTTGGGTCTAGTCGAGTGGGTTTTGGTCTAGCCCAGTGGGTTTGGGTCTAGCCGAGTGGGTTTGGGTCTAGCGGAGTGGGTTTGGGTCTAGCCGAGTGGGTTTGGGTCTAGCCGAGTGGGTTTGGGTCTAGCCGAGTGGGTTTGGGCCTAGCCGAGTGGGTTTGTGTCTAGCCGAGTTGGCTTGGGTCTAGCCGAGTGGGTTTGGGTCTAGCCGAGTGGGTTTGGGTCTAGCCGAGTGGGTTTGCGTCAAGCCGAGTGGGTTTGGGTCCAGCCGAGTGGGTTTGGGCCTAGTCGAGTGGGTTTGGGTCAAGCCGAGTGGGTTTGGGTCTAGCCGAGTGGGTTTGGGTCTAGCCGAGTGGGTTTGGGTCTAGCCGAGTGGGTTTGGGTCTAGCGGAGTGGGTTTGGGTCGAGCCGAGTGTGTTTGGGTCTAGCGGAGTGGGTTTGGGTCTAGGCGAGTGGGTTTGGGTCTAGCCGAGTGGGTTTGGGTTTGCCGAGTGCGTTTGGGTCTAGCGGAGTGGATTTGTGACTAGCCGAGTGGGGTTGGGTCTAGCGGAGTGGGGTTGGGTCTAGCCGAGTGGGTTTGGGTCTAGCCGAGTGGGTTTGGGTCTAGCCGAGTGAGTTTGGGTCTAGCCGAGTGGGTTTGGGTCTAGCCGAGTGGGTTTGTGTCTAGCGGAGTGGGTTTGGGTATAGTCGAGTGGGTTTGGGTCTAGCCGAGTGGGTTTGGGACTAGCCGAGTGGGTTTGGGTCTCGCCGAGTGGGTTTGGGTCTAGCGGAGTGGGTTTGGATCTAGCCGAGTGGGTTTGGGTCTAGCCGAGTGGGTTTGGGTCTAGCCGAGTGGGTTTGGGCCTAGCCGAGTGGGTTTGGGGCTGCCCGAGTGGGTTTGGGTCTAGCCGAGTGGGTTTGGCTCTAGCCGAGTGGGTTTGGGCCTAGCCGAGTGGGTTTGGGCCTAGCCGAGTGGGTTTGGGCGTAGCCGAGTGGGTTTGGGCGTAGCCGAGTGGGTTTGGGCGTAGACGAGTGGGTTTGGGTCTAGCCGAGTGGGTTTGGGTCAAGCCGAGTGGGTTTGGGTCTAGCCCAGTGGGTTTGGGTCTAGCCGAGTGGGTTTGGGTCTAGCCGAGAGGGTTTGGGTCTAGCCGAGTGGGTTTGGGTCTAGCTGAGTGGGTTTGGGTCTAGCCGAGTGGGTTTGGGCCTAGCCGAGTGGGTTTGTGTCTAGCCGAGTTGGCTTGGGTCTAGCGGAGTGGGTTTGGGTGTAGCCGAGTGGGTTTGGGTCTAGCGGAGTGGGTTGGGTTTCGCCGAGTGGGTTTGGATCTAGTCGAGTGGGTTTGGGTCAAGCCGAGTGGGTTTGGGTCTAGCGGAGTGGGTTTGGGTCTAGCCGAGTGGGTTTGCGTCTAGCCGAGTGGGTTTGGGTCCAGCCGAGTGGGTTTGGGCCTAGCCGAGTGGGTTTGGGTCTAGCCGAGTGGGTTTGGGTCTAGCCGATTGGGTTTGGGTCTAGCCGAGTGGGTTTGGGTCTAGCCCAGTGGGTTTCGGTCTCGCCGAGTGGGTTTGGGTCTAGCCGAGTGGGTTTGGGTCTAGCGGAGTGGGTTTGCGTCTAGCCGAGTGGGTTTGGGTCTAGCCGAGTGGGTTTGGGTCTAGCCAAGTGGGTTTGGGTCTAGCGGAGTGGGTTTGGATCTAGCCGAATGGGTTTGGGTCTAGCCCAGTGGGTTTGGGTCTGGCCGAGTGGGTTTGGGTCTGGCCGAGTGGGGTTGGGTCTGGCCGAGTGGGGTTGGGTCTAGCCGAGTGGGTTTGGGTCTAGCCGAGTGGGTTTGTGTCTAGCCGAGTGGGTTTGGGTCTAGCCGAGTGGGTTTTGGTCTAGCCCAGTGGGTTTGGGTCTAGCCGAGTGGGTTTGGGTCTAGCGGAGTGGGTTTGGGTTTAGCCGAGTGGGTTTGGGTCTAGCGGAGTGGGTTTGTGTCTAGCCGAGTGGGGTTGGGTCTAGTGGAGTGGGGTTGGGTCTATCCGAGTGGGTTTGGGTCTAGCCGAGTGGGTTTGGGTCTAGCCGAGTGAGTTTGGGTCTAGCCGAGTGGGTTTGGGCCTAGCCGAGTGGGTTTGGGTCTAGCCGAGTGGGTTTGGGTCTAGCCGAGTGGGTTTGGGTCTAGCCGAGTGGGTTTGGGTCTAGCGGAGTGAGTTTGGGTCTAGCGGAGTGAGTTTGGGTCTAGCCGAGTGGGTTTGGGTCTAGCCGAGTGGGATTGTGTCTAGCCGAGTGGGTTTGGGTCTAGCCGAGTGGGTTTGGGTCTAGCCGAGTGCGTTTGGGTCTAGCCGAGTGGGGTTGGGTCTAGCCGAGTGGGGTTGGGTCTTGCCGAGTGGGTTTGGGTCTAGCCGAGTGGGTTTGGGTCTAGCCGAGTGGGTTTGGGTCTAGCCGAGTGGGTTTGGGTCTACACGACTGGGTTTGGGTCTAGCCGAGTGGGTTTGGGTCTTTCCGAGTGGGTTTGGGCCTAGCCGAGTGGGTTTGGGTCTAGCCGAGTGGGTTTGGGTCTAGGCGAGTGGGTTTGGCTCTCGCCGAGTGGGTTTGGGTCTAGCCGAGTGGATTTGGGTCTAGCCGAGTGGGTTTGGGTCTAGCGGAGTGGGTTTGGATCTAGCCGAGTGGGTTTGGGTCTAGCCGAGTGGGTTTGTGTGTAGCCGAGTGGGTTTGGGTCTAGCCGAGTGGGTTTGGGTCTAGCCGAGTGGGTTTGGGTCTAGCCGAGTGGGTTTGTGTCTAGCCGAGTGGGTTTGGGTCTAGCCGAGTGGATTTGGGTCTAGCAGAGTGGGTTTGGGTCTAGCCGAGTGGGTTTGGGTCTAGCCGATTGGGTTTGGGTCTAGCCGAGTGGGTTTGGGCCTAGCCGAATGGGTTTGGTTCTAGCCGAGTGGGCTTGGGTCTAGCCGAGTGGGTTTGGGTCTAGCCGACTGGGTTTGGGTCTAGCGGAGTGGGTTTGGGGCTAGCCGAGTGGGTTTGTGTCTGGCAGAGTGGGTTTGGATCTACCGAGTGGGTTTGGGTCTGGCCGAGTGGGTTTGGGTCTAGCGGAGTGGGTTTGGGTCTAGCCGAGTGGGTTTGGGTCTAGCGGAGTGGGTTTGGGTCTAGCGGAGTGGGTGTGGGTCTAGCCGAGTGGGTTTGGGTCTAGCCGAGTGGGTTTGGGTCTAGCCGAGTGGGTTTTGGATCTAGCCGAGTGGGTTTGGGTCTAGCCGAGTGGGTTTGGGTCTAGCCGAGTGGGTTTGGGCCTAGCCGAGTGGGTTTGGGTCTAGCCGAGTGGGTTTGGGTCTGGCCAAGTGGGTTTCGGTCTCGCCGAGTGGGTTTGGGTCTAGCCGAGTGGATTTGGGTGTAGCGGAGTGGGTTTGGATCTAGCCGAGTGGGTTTGGGTCTAGCCGAGTGGGTTTGGGTCTAGTCGAGTGGGTTTTGGTCTAGCCCAGTGGGTTTGGGTCTAGCCGAGTGGGTTTGGGTCTAGCGGAGTGGGTTTGGGTTTAGCCGAGTGGGTTTGGGTCTAGCCGAGTGGGTTTGGGTCTAGCCGAGTGGGTTTGGGCCTATCCGAGTGGGTTTGTGTCTAGCCGAGTTGGCTTGGGTCTAGCCGAGTGGGTTTGGGTCTAGCCGAGTGGGTTTGGGTCTCGCCGAGTGGGTTTGGGTCAAGCCGAGTGGGTTTGGGTCCAGCCGAGTGGGTTTGGGCCTAGTCGAGTGAGTTTGGGTCAAGCCGAGTGGGTTTGGGTCTAGCTGAGTGGGTTTGGGTCTAGCCGAGTGGGTTTGGGTCTAGCCGAGTGGGTTTGGGTCTAGCGGAGTGGGTTTGGGTCGAGCCGAGTGTGTTTGGGTCTAGCGGAGTGGGTTTGGGTCTAGGCGAGTGGGTTTGGGTCTAGGCGAGTGGGTTTGGGTCTAGCCGAGTGGGTTTGGGTTTGCCGAGTGCGTTTGGGTCTAGCGGAGTGGATTTGTGACTAGCCGAGTGGGGTTGGGTCTAGCGGAGTGGGGTTTGGGTCTAGCCGAGTGGGTTTGGGTCTAGCCGAGTGGGTTTGGGTCTAGCCGAGTGAGTTTGGGTCTAGCCGAGTGGGTTTGGGTCTAGCCGAGTGGGTTTGTGTCTAGCGGAGTGGGTTTGGGTATAGTCGAGTGGGTTTGGGTCTAGCCGAGTGGGTTTGGGACTAGCCGAGTGGGTTTGGGTCTCGCCGAGTGGGTTTGGGTCTAGCGGAGTGGGTTTGGATCTAGCCGAGTGGGTTTGGGTCTAGCCGAGTGGGTTTGGGTCTAGCCGAGTGGGTTTGGGCCTAGCCGAGTGGGTTTGGGGCTGCCCGAGTGGGTTTGGGTCTAGCCGAGTGGGTTTGGCTCTAGCCGAGTGGGTTTGGGCCTAGCCGAGTGGGTTTGGGCCTAGCCGAGTGGGTTTGGGCGTAGCCGAGTGGGTTTGGGCGTAGCCGAGTGGGTTTGGGCGTAGACGAGTGGGTTTGGGTCTAGCCGAGTGGGTTTGGGTCAAGCCGAGTGGGTTTGGGTCTAGCCGAGTGGGTTTGTGTCTAGCCGAGTGGGTTTGTGTCCAGCCGAGTGGGTTTGGGTCTAGCCGAGTGGGTTTGGGTCTAGCCGAGTGGGTTTGGGCCTAGCCGAGTGGGTTTGGGCCTAGCCGAGTGGGTTTGTGTCTAGCCGAGTTGGCTTGGGTCTAGCCGAGTGGGTTTGGGTGTAGCCGAGTGGGTTTGGGTCTAGCGGAGTGGGTTGGGTTTCGCCGAGTGGGTTTGGATCCAGTCGAGTGGGTTTGGGTCAAGCCGAGTGGGTTTGGGTCTAGCGGAGTGGGTTTGGGTCTAGCCGAGTGGGTTTGCGTCTAGCCGAGTGGGTTTGGGTCCAGCCGAGTGGGTTTGGGCCTAGCCGAGTGGGTTTGGGTCTAGCCGAGTGGGTTTGGGTCTAGCCGAGTGGGTTTGGGTCTAGCCGAGTGGGTTTGGGTCTAGCCCAGTGGGTTTCGGTCTCGCCGAGTGGGTTTGGGTCTAGCCGAGTGGGTTTGGGTCTAGCGGAGTGGGTTTGCGTCTAGCCGAGTGGGTTTGGGTCTAGCCGAGTGGGTTTGGGTCTAGCCAAGTGGGTTTGGGTCTAGCGGAGTGGGTTTGGATCTAGCCGAATGGGTTTGGGTCTAGCCGAGTGGGTTTGGGTCTGGCCGAGTGGGTTTGGGTCTAGCCGAGTGGGGTTGGGTCTAGCCGAGTGGGGTTGGGTCTAGCCAAGTGGGTTTGGGTCTAGCCGAGTGGGTTTGTGTCTAGCCGAGTGGGTTTGGGTCTAGCCGAGTGGGTTTGGGTCTAGCCGAGTGGGTTTGGGTCTAGCCGAGTGGGTTTGGGTCTAGCGGAGTGAGTTTGGGTCTAGCCGAGTGGGTTTGGGTCTAGCCGAGTGGGTTTGTGTCTAGCGAGTGGGTTTGGGTCTAGCCGAGTGGGTTTGGGTCAAGCCGAGTGCGTTTGGGTCTAGCCGATTGGGGTTGGGTCTAGCCGAGTGGGGTTGGGTCTAGCCGAGTGGGTTTGGGTCTAGCCGAGTGGGTTTGGGTCTAGCCGAGTGGGTTTGGGTCTAGCCGAGTGGGTTTGGGTCTAGCCGAGTGGGTTTGGGTCTAGCCGAGTGGGTTTGGGGCTAGCCGAGTGGGTTTCGGCCTAGCCGAGTGGGTTTGGGCCTAGCCGAGTGGGTTTGGGTCTAGCCGAGTGGGTTTGGGTCTAGCCGAGTGGGTTTGGGTCTAGCCGAGTGGGTTTGGGTCTAGCCGAGTGGGTTTGGGTCTAGCGGAGTGAGTTTGGGTCTAGCCGAGTGGGTTTGGGTCTAGCCGAGTGGGTTTGTGTCTAGCCGAGTGGGTTTGGGTCTAGCCGAGTGGGTTTGGGTCTAGCCGAGTGCGTTTGGGTCTAGCCGAGTGGGGTTGGGTCTAGCCGAGTGGGGTTGGGTCTTGCCAAGTGGGTTTGGGTCTAGCCGAGTGGGTTTGGGTCTAGCCGAGTGGGTTTGGGTCTAGCCGAGTGGGTTTGGGTCTACCCGACTGGGTTTGGGTCTAGCCGAGTGGGGTTGGGTCTTTCCGAGTTGGTTTGGGCCTAGCCGAGTGGGTTTGGGTCTAGCCGAGTGGGTTTGGGTCTAGCCGAGTGGGTTTGGCTCTCGCCGAGTGGGTTTGGGTCTAGCCGAGTGGATTTGGGTCTAGCCGAGTGGGTTTGGGTCTAGCGGAGTGGGTTTGGTTCTAGCCGAGTGGGTTTGGGTCTAGCCGAGTGGGTTTGTGTGTAGCCGAGTGGGTTTGGGTCTAGCCGAGTGGGTTTGGGTCTAGCGGAGTGGGTTTGGGGCTAGCCGAGTGGGTTTGTGTCTGGCAGAGTGGGTTTGGATCTACCGAGTGGGTTTGGGTCTGGCCGAGTGGGTTTGGGTCTAGCCGAGTGGGGTTGGGTCTAGCCGAGTGGGTTTGGGTCTAGCGGAGTGGGTTTGGGTCTAGCGGAGTGGGTTTGGGTCTAGCGGAGTGGGTTTGGATCTAGCGGAGTGGGTTTGGGTCTAGCGGAGTGGGTTTGGGTCTAGCCGAGTGGGTGGGGGTCTAGCCGAGTGGGTTTGGGTCTAGACGAGTGGGTTTGGGTCTAGCGGAGTGGGTTTTGGATCTAGCCTACTGGTTTGGGTCTATCCGAGTGTGTTTGGGCCTATCCGAGTGGGTTTGGGCCTAGCCGAGTGGGTTTGGGTCTAGCCGAGTGGGTTTGGGTCTAGCCGAGTGCGTTTGGGTCTAGCCGAGTGGGGTTGGGTCTAGCCGAGTGGGGTTGGGTCTAGCCGAGTGGGTTTGGGTCTAGCCGAGTGGGTTTGGGTCTAGCCGAGTGGGTTTGGGTCTAGCCGAGTGGGTTTGGGTCTAGCCGAGTGGGTTTGGGACTAGCCGAGTGGGTTTGAGTCTCGCCGAGTGGGTTTGGGTCTAGCGGAGTGGGTTTGGATCTAGCCGAGTGGGTTTGGGTCTAGCCGAGTGGGTTTGGGTCCAGCCGAGTGGGTTTGGGTCTAGCCGAGTGGGTTTGGGTCTAGCCGAGTGGGTTTGGGTCTAGCCCAGTGGGTTTGGGTCTCGCCGAGTGGGTTTGGGTCTAGCCGAGTGGGTTTGGGTCTAGCGGAGTGGGTTTGCGTCTAGCCGAGTGGGTTTGGGTCTAGCCGAGTGGGTTTGGGTCTAGCCAAGTGGGTTTGGGTCTAGCGGAGTGGGTTTGGATCTAGCCGAATGGGTTTGGGTCTAGCCGAGTGGGTTTGGGTCTGGCCGAGTGGGTTTGGGTCTAGCCGAGTGGGGGTGGGTCTAGCCGAGTGGGGTTGGGTCTAGCCAAGTGGGTTTGGGTCTAGCCGAGTGGGTTTGTGTCTAGCCGAGTGGGTTTGGGTCTAGCCGAGTGGGTTTGGGTCTAGCCGAGTGGGTTTGGGTCTAGCCGAGTGGGTTTGGGTCTAGCGGAGTGAGTTTGGGTCTAGCCGAGTGGGTTTGGGTCTAGCCGAGTGGGTTTGTGTCTAGCTGAGTGGGTTTGGGTCTAGCCGAGTGGGTTTGGGTCAAGCCGAGTGCGTTTGGGTCTAGCCGATTGGGGTTGGGTCTAGCCGAGTGGGGTTGGGTCTAGCCGAGTGGGTTTGGGTCTAGCCGAGTGGGTTTGGGGCTAGCCGAGTGGGTTTCGGCCTAGCCGAGTGGGTTTGGGCCTAGCCGAGTGGGTTTGGGTCTAGCCGAGTGGGTTTGGGTCTAGCCGAGTGGGTTTGGGTCTAGCCGAGTGGGTTTGGGTCTAGCCGAGTGGGTTTGGGTCTAGCGGAGTGAGTTTGGGTCTAGCCGAGTGGGTTTGGGTCTAGCCGAGTGGGTTTGTGTCTAGCCGAGTGGGTTTGGGTCTAGCCGAGTGGGTTTGGGTCTAGCCGAGTGCGTTTGGGTCTAGCCGAGTGGGGTTGGGTCTAGCCGAGTGGGGTTGCGTCTTGCCAAGTGGGTTTGGGTCTAGCCGAGTGGGTTTGGGTCTAGCCGAGTGGGTTTGGGTCTAGCCGAGTGGGTTTGGGTCTACCCGACTGGGTTTGGGTCTAGCCGAGTGGGGTTGGGTCTTTCCGAGTGGGTTTGGGCCTAGCCGAGTGGGTTTGGGTCTAGCCGAGTGGGTTTGGGTCTAGCCGAGTGGGTTTGGCTCTCGCCGAGTGGGTTTGGGTCTAGCCGAGTGGATTTGGGTCTAGCCGAGTGGGTTTGGGTCTAGCCGAGTGGGTTTGGGTCTAGCCGAGTGGGTTTGGGTCTAGCCGAGTGCGTTTGGGTCTAGCCGAGTGGGGTTGGGTCTAGCCGAGTGGGGTTGCGTCTTGCCAAGTGGGTTTGGGTCTAGCCGAGTGGGTTTGGGTCTAGCCGAGTGGGTTTGGGTCTAGCCGAGTGGGTTTGGGTCTACCCGACTGGGTTTGGGTCTAGCCGAGTGGGGTTGGGTCTTTCCGAGTGGGTTTGGGCCTAGCCGAGTGGGTTTGGGTCTAGCCGAGTGGGTTTGGGTCTAGCCGAGTGGGTTTGGCTCTCGCCGAGTGGGTTTGGGTCTAGCCGAGTGGATTTGGGTCTAGCCGAGTGGGTTTGGGTCTAGCGGAGTGGGTTTGGATCTAGCCGAGTGGGTTTGGGTCTAGCCGAGTGGGTTTGTGTGTAGCCGAGTGGGTTTGGGTCTAGCCGAGTGGGTTTGGGTCTAGCGGAGTGGGTTTGGGGCTAGCCGAGTGGGTTTGTGTCTGGCAGAGTGGGTTTGGATCTACCGAGTGGGTTTGGGTCTGGCCGAGTGGGTTTGGGTCTAGCCGAGTGGGGTTGGGTCTAGCCGAGTGGGTTTGGGTCTAGCGGAGTGGGTTTGGGTCTAGCGGAGTGGGTTTGGGGCTAGCCGAGTGGGTTTGTGTCTGGCAGAGTGGGTTTGGATCTACCGAGTGGGTTTGGGTCTGGCCGAGTGGGTTTGGGTCTAGCCGAGTGGGGTTGGGTCTAGCCGAGTGGGTTTGGGTCTAGCGGAGTGGGTTTGGGTCTAGCGGAGTGGGTTTGGGTCTAGCGGAGTGGGTTTGGATCTAGCGGAGTGGGTTTGGGTCTAGCGGAGTGGGTTTGGGTCTAGCCGAGTGGGTGGGGGTCTAGCCGAGTGGGTTTGGGTCTAGACGAGTGGGTTTGGGTCTAGCGGAGTGGGTTTTGGATCTAGCCTAGTGGGTTTGGGTCTATCCGAGTGTGTTTGGGCCTATCCGAGTGGGTTTGGGCCTAGCCGAGTGGGTTTGGGTCTAGCCGAGTGGGTTTGGGTCTAGCCGAGTGCGTTTGGGTTTAGCCGAGTGGGGTTGGGTCTAGCCGAGTGGGGTTGGGTCTAGCCGAGTGGGTTTGGGTCTAGCCGAGTGGGTTTGGGTCTAGCCGAGTGGGTTTGGGTCTAGCCGAGTGGGTTTGGGTCTAGCCGAGTGGGTTTGGGACTAGCCGAGTGGGTTTGGGTCTCGCCGAGTGGGTTTGGGTCTAGCGGAGTGGGTTTGGATCTAGCCGAGTGGGTTTGGGTCTAGCCGAGTGGGTTTGGGTCCAGCCGAGTGGGTTTGGGTCTAGCCGAGTGGGTTTGGGTCTAGCCGAGTGGGTTTGGGTCTAGCCCAGTGGGTTTCGGTCTCGCCGAGTGGGTTTGGGTCTAGCCGAGTGGGTTTGGGTCTAGCGGAGTGGGTTTGCGTCTAGCCGAGTGGGTTTGGGTCTAGCCGAGTGGGTTTGGGTCTAGCCAAGTGGGTTTGGGTCTAGCGGAGTGGGTTTGGATCTAGCCGAATGGGTTTGGGTCTAGCCGAGTGGGTTTGGGTCTGGCCGAGTGGGTTTGGGTCTAGCCGAGTGGGGTTGGGTCTAGCCGAGTGGGGTTGGGTCTAGCCAAGTGGGTTTGGGTCTAGCCGAGTGGGTTTGTGTCTAGCCGAGTGGGTTTGGGTCTAGCCGAGTGGGTTTGGGTCTAGCCGAGTGGGTTTGGGTCTAGCCGAGTGGGTTTGGGTCTAGCGGAGTGAGTTTGGGTCTAGCCGAGTGGGTTTGGGTCTAGCCGAGTGGGTTTGTGTCTAGCTGAGTGGGTTTGGGTCTAGCCGAGTGGGTTTGGGTCAAGCCGAGTGCGTTTGGGTCTAGCCGATTGGGGTTGGGTCTAGCCGAGTGGGGTTGGGTCTAGCCGAGTGGGTTTGGGTCTAGCCGAGTGGGTTTGGGTCTAGCCGAGTGGGTTTGGGTCTAGCCGAGTGGGTTTGGGTCTAGCCGAGTGGGTTTGGGTCTAGCCGAGTGGGTTTGGGGCTAGCCGAGTGGGTTTCGGCCTAGCCGAGTGGGTTTGGGCCTAGCCGAGTGGGTTTGGGTCTAGCCGAGTGGGTTTGGGTCTAGCCGAGTGGGTTTGGGTCTAGCCGAGTGGGTTTGGGTCTAGCCGAGTGGGTTTGGGTCTAGCGGAGTGAGTTTGGGTCTAGCCGAGTGGGTTTGGGTCTAGCCGAGTGGGTTTGTGTCTAGCCGAGTGGGTTTGGGTCTAGCCGAGTGGGTTTGGGTCTAGCCGAGTGCGTTTGGGTCTAGCCGAGTGGGGTTGGGTCTAGCCGAGTGGGGTTGGGTCTTGCCAAGTGGGTTTGGGTCTAGCCGAGTGGGTTTGGGTCTAGCCGAGTGGGTTTGGGTCTAGCCGAGTGGGTTTGGGTCTACCCGACTGGGTTTGGGTCTAGCCGAGTGGGGTTGGGTCTTTCCGAGTGGGTTTGGGCCTAGCCGAGTGGGTTTGGGTCTAGCCGAGTGGGTTTGGGTCTAGCCGAGTGGGTTTGGGTCTAGCCGAGTGGGTTTGGGTCTAGCCGAGTGGGTTTGGGTCTAGCCGAGTGGGTTTGGGTCTAGCGGAGTGAGTTTGGGTCTAGCCGAGTGGGTTTGGGTCTAGCCGAGTGGGTTTGTGTCTAGCTGAGTGGGTTTGGGTCTAGCCGAGTGGGTTTGGGTCAAGCCGAGTGCGTTTGGGTCTAGCCGATTGGGGTTGGGTCTAGCCGAGTGGGGTTGGGTCTAGCCGAGTGGGTTTGGGTCTAGCCGAGTGGGTTTGGGGCTAGCCGAGTGGGTTTCGGCCTAGCCGAGTGGGTTTGGGCCTAGCCGAGTGGGTTTGGGTCTAGCCGAGTGGGTTTGGGTCTAGCCGAGTGGGTTTGGGTCTAGCCGAGTGGGTTTGGGTCTAGCCGAGTGGGTTTGGGTCTAGCGGAGTGAGTTTGGGTCTAGCCGAGTGGGTTTGGGTCTAGCCGAGTGGGTTTGTGTCTAGCCGAGTGGGTTTGGGTCTAGCCGAGTGGGTTTGGGTCTAGCCGAGTGCGTTTGGGTCTAGCCGAGTGGGGTTGGGTCTAGCCGAGTGGGGTTGCGTCTTGCCAAGTGGGTTTGGGTCTAGCCGAGTGGGTTTGGGTCTAGCCGAGTGGGTTTGGGTCTAGCCGAGTGGGTTTGGGTCTACCCGACTGGGTTTGGGTCTAGCCGAGTGGGGTTGGGTCTTTCCGAGTGGGTTTGGGCCTAGCCGAGTGGGTTTGGGTCTAGCCGAGTGGGTTTGGGTCTAGCCGAGTGGGTTTGGCTCTCGCCGAGTGGGTTTGGGTCTAGCCGAGTGGATTTGGGTCTAGCCGAGTGGGTTTGGGTCTAGCCGAGTGGGTTTGGGTCTAGCCGAGTGGGTTTGGGTCTAGCCGAGTGCGTTTGGGTCTAGCCGAGTGGGGTTGGGTCTAGCCGAGTGGGGTTGCGTCTTGCCAAGTGGGTTTGGGTCTAGCCGAGTGGGTTTGGGTCTAGCCGAGTGGGTTTGGGTCTAGCCGAGTGGGTTTGGGTCTACCCGACTGGGTTTGGGTCTAGCCGAGTGGGGTTGGGTCTTTCCGAGTGGGTTTGGGCCTAGCCGAGTGGGTTTGGGTCTAGCCGAGTGGGTTTGGGTCTAGCCGAGTGGGTTTGGCTCTCGCCGAGTGGGTTTGGGTCTAGCCGAGTGGATTTGGGTCTAGCCGAGTGGGTTTGGGTCTAGCGGAGTGGGTTTGGATCTAGCCGAGTGGGTTTGGGTCTAGCCGAGTGGGTTTGTGTGTAGCCGAGTGGGTTTGGGTCTAGCCGAGTGGGTTTGGGTCTAGCGGAGTGGGTTTGGGGCTAGCCGAGTGGGTTTGTGTCTGGCAGAGTGGGTTTGGATCTACCGAGTGGGTTTGGGTCTGGCCGAGTGGGTTTGGGTCTAGCCGAGTGGGGTTGGGTCTAGCCGAGTGGGTTTGGGTCTAGCGGAGTGGGTTTGGGTCTAGCGGAGTGGGTTTGGGGCTAGCCGAGTGGGTTTGTGTCTGGCAGAGTGGGTTTGGATCTACCGAGTGGGTTTGGGTCTGGCCGAGTGGGTTTGGGTCTAGCCGAGTGGGGTTGGGTCTAGCCGAGTGGGTTTGGGTCTAGCGGAGTGGGTTTGGGTCTAGCGGAGTGGGTTTGGGTCTAGCGGAGTGGGTTTGGATCTAGCGGAGTGGGTTTGGGTCTAGCGGAGTGGGTTTGGGTCTAGCCGAGTGGGTGGGGGTCTAGCCGAGTGGGTTTGGGTCTAGACGAGTGGGTTTGGGTCTAGCGGAGTGGGTTTTGGATCTAGCCTAGTGGGTTTGGGTCTATCCGAGTGTGTTTGGGCCTATCCGAGTGGGTTTGGGCCTAGCCGAGTGGGTTTGGGTCTAGCCGAGTGGGTTTGGGTCTAGCCGAGTGCGTTTGGGTTTAGCCGAGTGGGGTTGGGTCTAGCCGAGTGGGGTTGGGTCTAGCCGAGTGGGTTTGGGTCTAGCCGAGTGGGTTTGGGTCTAGCCGAGTGGGTTTGGGTCTAGCCGAGTGGGTTTGGGTCTAGCCGAGTGGGTTTGGGACTAGCCGAGTGGGTTTGGGTCTCGCCGAGTGGGTTTGGGTCTAGCGGAGTGGGTTTGGATCTAGCCGAGTGGGTTTGGGTCTAGCCGAGTGGGTTTGGGTCCAGCCGAGTGGGTTTGGGTCTAGCCGAGTGGGTTTGGGTCTAGCCGAGTGGGTTTGGGTCTAGCCCAGTGGGTTTCGGTCTCGCCGAGTGGGTTTGGGTCTAGCCGAGTGGGTTTGGGTCTAGCGGAGTGGGTTTGCGTCTAGCCGAGTGGGTTTGGGTCTAGCCGAGTGGGTTTGGGTCTAGCCAAGTGGGTTTGGGTCTAGCGGAGTGGGTTTGGATCTAGCCGAATGGGTTTGGGTCTAGCCGAGTGGGTTTGGGTCTGGCCGAGTGGGTTTGGGTCTAGCCGAGTGGGGTTGGGTCTAGCCGAGTGGGGTTGGGTCTAGCCAAGTGGGTTTGGGTCTAGCCGAGTGGGTTTGTGTCTAGCCGAGTGGGTTTGGGTCTAGCCGAGTGGGTTTGGGTCTAGCCGAGTGGGTTTGGGTCTAGCCGAGTGGGTTTGGGTCTAGCGGAGTGAGTTTGGGTCTAGCCGAGTGGGTTTGGGTCTAGCCGAGTGGGTTTGTGTCTAGCTGAGTGGGTTTGGGTCTAGCCGAGTGGGTTTGGGTCAAGCCGAGTGCGTTTGGGTCTAGCCGATTGGGGTTGGGTCTAGCCGAGTGGGGTTGGGTCTAGCCGAGTGGGTTTGGGTCTAGCCGAGTGGGTTTGGGTCTAGCCGAGTGGGTTTGGGTCTAGCCGAGTGGGTTTGGGTCTAGCCGAGTGGGTTTGGGTCTAGCCGAGTGGGTTTGGGGCTAGCCGAGTGGGTTTCGGCCTAGCCGAGTGGGTTTGGGCCTAGCCGAGTGGGTTTGGGTCTAGCCGAGTGGGTTTGGGTCTAGCCGAGTGGGTTTGGGTCTAGCCGAGTGGGTTTGGGTCTAGCCGAGTGGGTTTGGGTCTAGCGGAGTGAGTTTGGGTCTAGCCGAGTGGGTTTGGGTCTAGCCGAGTGGGTTTGTGTCTAGCCGAGTGGGTTTGGGTCTAGCCGAGTGGGTTTGGGTCTAGCCGAGTGCGTTTGGGTCTAGCCGAGTGGGGTTGGGTCTAGCCGAGTGGGGTTGGGTCTTGCCAAGTGGGTTTGGGTCTAGCCGAGTGGGTTTGGGTCTAGCCGAGTGGGTTTGGGTCTAGCCGAGTGGGTTTGGGTCTACCCGACTGGGTTTGGGTCTAGCCGAGTGGGGTTGGGTCTTTCCGAGTGGGTTTGGGCCTAGCCGAGTGGGTTTGGGTCTAGCCGAGTGGGTTTGGGTCTAGCCGAGTGGGTTTGGCTCTCGCCGAGTGGGTTTGGGTCTAGCCGAGTGGATTTGGGTCTAGCCGAGTGGGTTTGGGTCTAGCGGAGTGGGTTTGGATCTAGCCGAGTGGGTTTGGGTCTAGCCGAGTGGGTTTGTGTGTAGCCGAGTGGGTTTGGGTCTAGCCGAGTGGGTTTGGGTCTAGCGGAGTGGGTTTGGGGCTAGCCGAGTGGGTTTGTGTCTGGCAGAGTGGGTTTGGAACTACCGAGTGGGTTTGGGTCTGGCCGAGTGGGTTTGGGTCTAGCCGAGTGGGGTTGGGTCTAGCCGAGTGGGTTTGGGTCTAGCGGAGTGGGTTTGGGTCTAGCGGAGTGGGTTTTGGTCTAGCGGAGTGGGTTTGGATCTAGCGGAGTGGGTTTGGGTCTAGCGGAGTGGGTTTGGGTCTAGCCGAGTGGGTGGGGGTCTAGCCGAGTGGGTTTGGGTCTAGACGAGTGGGTTTGGGTCTAGCGGAGTGGGTTTTGGATCTAGCCTAGTGGGTTTGGGTCTATCCGAGTGTGTTTGGGCCTATCCGAGTGGGTTTGGGCCTAGCCGAGTGGGTTTGGGTCTAGCCGAGTGGGTTTGGGTCTAGCCGAGTGCGTTTGGGTCTAGCCGAGTGGGGTTGGGTCTAGCCGAGTGGGGTTGGGTCTAGCCGAGTGGGTTTGGGTCTAGCCGAGTGGGTTTGGGTCTAGCCGAGTGGGTTTGGGTCTAGCCGAGTGGGTTTGGGTCTAGCCGAGTGGGTTTGGGACTAGCCGAGTGGGTTTGGGTCTCGCCGAGTGGGTTTGGGTCTAGCGGAGTGGGTTTGGATCTAGCCGAGTGGGTTTGGGTCTAGCCGAGTGGGTTTGGGTCTAGCCGAGTGGGTTTGGGCCTAGCCGAGTGGGTTTGGGGCTGCCCGAGTGGGTTTGGGTCTAGCCGAGTGGGTTTGGCTCTAGCCGAGTGGGTTTGGGCCTAGCCGAGTGGGTTTGGGCCTAGCCGAGTGGGTTTGGGCGTAGCCGAGTGGGTTTGGGCGTAGCCGAGTGGGTTTGGGCGTAGACGAGTGGGTTTGGGTCTAGCCGAGTGGGTTTGGGTCAAGCCGAGTGGGTTTGGGTCTAGCCCAGTGGGTTTGGGTCTAGCCGAGTGGGTTTGGGTCCAGCCGAGTGGGTTTGGGTCTAGCCGAGTGGGTTTGGGTCTAGCTGAGTGGGTTTGGGTCTAGCCGAGTGGGTTTGGGCCTAGCCGAGTGGGTTTGTGTCTAGCCGAGTTGGCTTGGGTCTAGCCGAGTGGGTTTGGGTGTAGCCGAGTGGGTTTGGGTCTAGCGGAGTGGGTTGGGTTTCGCCGAGTGGGTTTGGATCCAGTCGAGTGGGTTTGGGTCAAGCCGAGTGGGTTTGGGTCTAGCGGAGTGGGTTTGGGTCTAGCCGAGTGGGTTTGCGTCTAGCCGAGTGGGTTTGGGTCCAGCCGAGTGGGTTTGGGCCTAGCCGAGTGGGTTTGGGTCTAGCCGAGTGGGTTTGGGTCTAGCCGAGTTGGTTTGGGTCTAGCCGAGTGGGTTTGGGTCTAGCCCAGTGG
The DNA here is from genome assembly GCA_963514005.1 of Raja brachyura. The sequence goes on along the minus strand of OY740819.1, from coordinate 5,090,016 downwards.
GTTTCGGTCTCGCCGAGTGGGTTTGGGTCTAGCCGAGTGGGTTTGGGTCTAGCGGAGTGGGTTTGCGTCTAGCCGAGTGGGTTTGGGTCTAGCCGAGTGGGTTTGGGTCTAGCCAAGTGGGTTTGGGTCTAGCGGAGTGGGTTTGGATCTAGCCGAATGGGTTTGGGTCTAGCCGAGTGGGTTTGGGTCTGGCCGAGTGGGTTTGGGTCTAGCCGAGTGGGGTTGGGTCTAGCCGAGTGGGGTTGGGTCTAGCCAAGTGGGTTTGGGTCTAGCCGAGTGGGTTTGTGTCTTGCCGAGTGGGTTTGGGTCTAGCCGAGTGGGTTTGGGTCTAGCCGAGTGGGTTTGGGTCTAGCCGAGTGGGTTTGGGTCTAGCGGAGTGAGTTTGGGTCTAGCCGAGTGGGTTTGGGTCTAGCCGAGTGGGTTTGTGTCTAGCTGAGTGGGTTTGGGTCTAGCCGAGTGGGTTTGGGTCAAGCCGAGTGCGTTTGGGTCTAGCCGATTGGGGTTGGGTCTAGCCGAGTGGGGTTGGGTCTAGCCGAGTGGGTTTGGGTCTAGCCGAGTGGGTTTGGGTCTAGCCGAGTGGGTTTGGGTCTAGCCGAGTGGGTTTGGGTCTAGCCGAGTGGGTTTGGGTCTAGCCGAGTGGGTTTGGGGCTAGCCGAGTGGGTTTCGGCCTAGCCGAGTGGGTTTGGGCCTAGCCGAGTGGGTTTGTGTCTAGCCGAGTGGGTTTGGGTCTAGCCGAGTGGGTTTGGGTCTAGCCGAGTGGGTTTGGGTCTAGCCGAGTGGGTTTGGGTCTAGCGGAGTGAGTTTGGGTCTAGCCGAGTGGGTTTGGGTCTAGCCGAGTGGGTTTGTGTCTAGCCGAGTGGGTTTGGGTCTAGCCGAGTGGGTTTGGGTCTAGCCGAGTTGGCTTGGGTCTAGCCGAGTGGGTTTGGGTGTAGCCGAGTGGGTTTGGGTCTAGCGGAGTGGGTTGGGTTTCGCCGAGTGGGTTTGGATCCAGTCGAGTGGGTTTGGGTCAAGCCGAGTGGGTTTGGGTCTAGCGGAGTGGGTTTGGGTCTAGCCGAGTGGGTTTGCGTCTAGCCGAGTGGGTTTGGGTCCAGCCGAGTGGGTTTGGGCCTAGCCGAGTGGGTTTGGGTCTAGCCGAGTGGGTTTGGGTCTAGCCGAGTTGGTTTGGGTCTAGCCGAGTGGGTTTGGGTCTAGCCCAGTGGGTTTCGGTCTCGCCGAGTGGGTTTGGGTCTAGCCGAGTGGGTTTGGGTCTAGCGGAGTGGGTTTGCGTCTAGCCGAGTGGGTTTGGGTCTAGCCGAGTGGGTTTGGGTCTAGCCAAGTGGGTTTGGGTCTAGCGGAGTGGGTTTGGATCTAGCCGAATGGGTTTGGGTCTAGCCGAGTGGGTTTGGGTCTGGCCGAGTGGGTTTGGGTCTAGCCGAGTGGGGTTGGGTCTAGCCGAGTGGGGTTGGGTCTAGCCAAGTGGGTTTGGGTCTAGCCGAGTGGGTTTGTGTCTTGCCGAGTGGGTTTGGGTCTAGCCGAGTGGGTTTGGGTCTAGCCGAGTGGGTTTGGGTCTAGCCGAGTGGGTTTGGGTCTAGCGGAGTGAGTTTGGGTCTAGCCGAGTGGGTTTGGGTCTAGCCGAGTGGGTTTGTGTCTAGCTGAGTGGGTTTGGGTCTAGCCGAGTGGGTTTGGGTCAAGCCGAGTGCGTTTGGGTCTAGCCGATTGGGGTTGGGTCTAGCCGAGTGGGGTTGGGTCTAGCCGAGTGGGTTTGGGTCTAGCCGAGTGGGTTTGGGTCTAGCCGAGTGGGTTTGGGTCTAGCCGAGTGGGTTTGGGTCTAGCCGAGTGGGTTTGGGTCTAGCCGAGTGGGTTTGGGGCTAGCCGAGTGGGTTTCGGCCTAGCCGAGTGGGTTTGGGCCTAGCCGAGTGGGTTTGTGTCTAGCCGAGTGGGTTTGGGTCTAGCCGAGTGGGTTTGGGTCTAGCCGAGTGGGTTTGGGTCTAGCCGAGTGGGTTTGGGTCTAGCGGAGTGAGTTTGGGTCTAGCCGAGTGGGTTTGGGTCTAGCCGAGTGGGTTTGTGTCTAGCCGAGTGGGTTTGGGTCTAGCCGAGTGGGTTTGGGTCTAGCCGAGTGCGTTTGGGTCTAGCCGAGTGGGGTTGGGTCTAGCCGAGTGGGGTTGGGTCTTGCCAAGTGGGTTTGGGTCTAGCCGAGTGGGTTTGGGTCTAGCCGAGTGGGTTTGGGTCTAGCCGAGTTGGTTTGGGTCTACCCGACTGGGTTTGGTTCTAGCCGAGTGGGGTTGGGTCTTTCCGAGTGGGTTTGGGCCTAGCCGAGTGGGTTTGGGTCTAGCCGAGTGGGTTTGGGTCTAGCCGAGTGGGTTTGGCTCTCGCCGAGTGGGTTTGGGTCTAGCCGAGTGGATTTGGGTCTAGCCGAGTGGGTTTGGGTCTAGCGGAGTGGGTTTGGATCTAGCCGAGTGGGTTTGGGTCTAGCCGAGTGGGTTTGTGTGTAGCCGAGTGGGTTTGGGTCTAGCCGAGTGGGTTTGGGTCTAGCCGAGTGGGTTTGGGTCTAGCCGAGTGGGTTTGTGTCTAGCCGAGTGGGTTTGGGTCTAGCCGAGTGGGTTTGGGTCTAGCGGAGTGGGTTTGGATCTAGCGGAGTGGGTTTGGGTCTAGCGGAGTGGGTTTGGGTCTAGCCGAGTGGGTGGGGGTCTAGCCGAGTGGGTTTGGGTCTAGACGAGTGGGTTTGGGTCTAGCGGAGTGGGTTTTGGATCTAGCCTAGTGGGTTTGGGTCTATCCGAGTGTGTTTGGGCCTATCCGAGTGGGTTTGGGCCTAGCCGAGTGGGTTTGGGTCTAGCCGAGTGGGTTTGGGTCTAGCCGAGTGCGTTTGGGTTTAGCCGAGTGGGGTTGGGTCTAGCCGAGTGGGGTTGGGTCTAGCCGAGTGGGTTTGGGTCTAGCCGAGTGGGTTTGGGTCTAGCCGAGTGGGTTTGGGTCTAGCCGAGTGGGTTTGGGTCTAGCCGAGTGGGTTTGGGACTAGCCGAGTGGGTTTGGGTCTCGCCGAGTGGGTTTGGGTCTAGCGGAGTGGGTTTGGATCTAGCCGAGTGGGTTTGGGTCTAGCCGAGTGGGTTTGGGTCCAGCCGAGTGGGTTTGGGTCTAGCCGAGTGGGTTTGGGTCTAGCCGAGTGGGTTTGGGTCTAGCCCAGTGGGTTTCGGTCTCGCCGAGTGGGTTTGGGTCTAGCCGAGTGGGTTTGGGTCTAGCGGAGTGGGTTTGCGTCTAGCCGAGTGGGTTTGGGTCTAGCCGAGTGGGTTTGGGTCTAGCCAAGTGGGTTTGGGTCTAGCGGAGTGGGTTTGGATCTAGCCGAATGGGTTTGGGTCTAGCCGAGTGGGTTTGGGTCTGGCCGAGTGGGTTTGGGTCTAGCCGAGTGGGGTTGGGTCTAGCCGAGTGGGTTTGGGTCTCGCCGAGTGAGTTTGGGTCTAGCGGAGTGGGTTTGGATCTAGCCGAGTGGGTTTGGGTCTAGCCGAGTGGGTTTGGGTCCAGCCGAGTGGGTTTGGGTCTAGCCGAGTGGGTTTGGGTCTAGCCGAGTGGGTTTGGGTCTAGCCCAGTGGGTTTCGGTCTCGCCGAGTGGGTTTGGGTCTAGCCGAGTGGGTTTGGGTCTAGCGGAGTGGGTTTGCGTCTAGCCGAGTGGGTTTGGGTCTAGCCGAGTGGGTTTGGGTCTAGCCAAGTGGGTTTGGGTCTAGCGGAGTGGGTTTGGATCTAGCCGAATGGGTTTGGGTCTAGCCGAGTGGGTTTGGGTCTGGCCGAGTGGGTTTGGGTCTAGCCGAGTGGGGTTGGGTCTAGCCGAGTGGGGTTGGGTCTAGCCAAGTGGGTTTGGGTCTAGCCGAGTGGGTTTGTGTCTAGCCGAGTGGGTTTGGGTCTAGCCGAGTGGGTTTGGGTCTAGCCGAGTGGGTTTGGGTCTAGCCGAGTGGGTTTGGGTCTAGCGGAGTGAGTTTGGGTCTAGCCGAGTGGGTTTGGGTCTAGCCGAGTGGGTTTGTGTCTAGCTGAGTGGGTTTGGGTCTAGCCGAGTGGGTTTGGGTCAAGCCGAGTGCGTTTGGGTCTAGCCGATTGGGGTTGGGTCTAGCCGAGTGGGGTTGGGTCTAGCCGAGTGGGTTTGGGTCTAGCCGAGTGGGTTTGGGTCTAGCCGAGTGGGTTTGGGTCTAGCCGAGTGGGTTTGGGTCTAGCCGAGTGGGTTTGGGTCTAGCCGAGTGGGTTTGGGGCTAGCCGAGTGGGTTTCGGCCTAGCCGAGTGGGTTTGGGCCTAGCCGAGTGGGTTTGGGTCTAGCCGAGTGGGTTTGGGTCTAGCCGAGTGGGTTTGGGTCTAGCCGAGTGGGTTTGGGTCTAGCCGAGTGGGTTTGGGTCTAGCGGAGTGAGTTTGGGTCTAGCCGAGTGGGTTTGGGTCTAGCCGAGTGGGTTTGTGTCTAGCCGAGTGGGTTTGGGTCTAGCCGAGTGGGTTTGGGTCTAGCCGAGTGCGTTTGGGTCTAGCCGAGTGGGGTTGGGTCTAGCCGAGTGGGGTTGGGTCTTGCCAAGTGGGTTTGGGTCTAGCCGAGTGGGTTTGGGTCTAGCCGAGTGGGTTTGGGTCTAGCCGAGTGGGTTTGGGTCTACCCGACTGGGTTTGGGTCTAGCCGAGTGGGGTTGGGTCTTTCCGAGTGGGTTTGGGCCTAGCCGAGTGGGTTTGGGTCTAGCCGAGTGGGTTTGGGTCTAGCCGAGTGGGTTTGGCTCTCGCCGAGTGGGTTTGGGTCTAGCCGAGTGGATTTGGGTCTAGCCGAGTGGGTTTGGGTCTAGCGGAGTGGGTTTGGATCTAGCCGAGTGGGTTTGGGTCTAGCCGAGTGGGTTTGTGTGTAGCCGAGTGGGTTTGGGTCTAGCCGAGTGGGTTTGGGTCTAGCGGAGTGGGTTTGGGGCTAGCCGAGTGGGTTTGTGTCTGGCAGAGTGGGTTTGGAACTACCGAGTGGGTTTGGGTCTGGCCGAGTGGGTTTGGGTCTAGCCGAGTGGGGTTGGGTCTAGCCGAGTGGGTTTGGGTCTAGCGGAGTGGGTTTGGGTCTAGCGGAGTGGGTTTTGGTCTAGCGGAGTGGGTTTGGATCTAGCGGAGTGGGTTTGGGTCTAGCGGAGTGGGTTTGGGTCTAGCCGAGTGGGTGGGGGTCTAGCCGAGTGGGTTTGGGTCTAGACGAGTGGGTTTGGGTCTAGCGGAGTGGGTTTTGGATCTAGCCTAGTGGGTTTGGGTCTATCCGAGTGTGTTTGGGCCTATCCGAGTGGGTTTGGGCCTAGCCGAGTGGGTTTGGGTCTAGCCGAGTGGGTTTGGGTCTAGCCGAGTGCGTTTGGGTCTAGCCGAGTGGGGTTGGGTCTAGCCGAGTGGGGTTGGGTCTAGCCGAGTGGGTTTGGGTCTAGCCGAGTGGGTTTGGGTCTAGCCGAGTGGGTTTGGGTCTAGCCGAGTGGGTTTGGGTCTAGCCGAGTGGGTTTGGGACTAGCCGAGTGGGTTTGGGTCTCGCCGAGTGGGTTTGGGTCTAGCGGAGTGGGTTTGGATCTAGCCGAGTGGGTTTGGGTCTAGCCGAGTGGGTTTGGGTCTAGCCGAGTGGGTTTGGGCCTAGCCGAGTGGGTTTGGGGCTGCCCGAGTGGGTTTGGGTCTAGCCGAGTGGGTTTGGGTCTAGCCGAGTGGGTTTGGGCCTAGCCGAGTGGGTTTGGGCCTAGCCGAGTGGGTTTGGGCGTAGCCGAGTGGGTTTGGGCGTAGCCGAGTGGGTTTGGGCGTAGACGAGTGGGTTTGGGTCTAGCCGAGTGGGTTTGGGTCAAGCCGAGTGGGTTTGGGTCTAGCCCAGTGGGTTTGGGTCTAGCCGAGTGGGTTTGGGTCCAGCCGAGTGGGTTTGGGTCTAGCCGAGTGGGTTTGGGTCTAGCTGAGTGGGTTTGGGTCTAGCCGAGTGGGTTTGGGCCTAGCCGAGTGGGTTTGTGTCTAGCCGAGTTGGCTTGCGTCTAGCCGAGTGGGTTTGGGTGTAGCCGAGTGGGTTTGGGTCTAGCGGAGTGGGTTGGGTTTCGCCGAGTGGGTTTGGATCCAGTCGAGTGGGTTTGGGTCAAGCCGAGTGGGTTTGGGTCTAGCGGAGTGGGTTTGGGTCTAGCCGAGTGGGTTTGCGTCTAGCCGAGTGGGTTTGGGTCCAGCCGAGTGGGTTTGGGCCTAGCCGAGTGGGTTTGGAACTACCGAGTGGGTTTGGGTCTGGCCGAGTGGGTTTGGGTCTAGCCGAGTGGGGTTGGGTCTAGCCGAGTGGGTTTGGGTCTAGCGGAGTGGGTTTGGGTCTAGCGGAGTGGGTTTTGGTCTAGCGGAGTGGGTTTGGATCTAGCGGAGTGGGTTTGGGTCTAGCGGAGTGGGTTTGGGTCTAGCCGAGTGGGTGGGGGTCTAGCCGAGTGGGTTTGGGTCTAGACGAGTGGGTTTGGGTCTAGCGGAGTGGGTTTTGGATCTAGCCTAGTGGGTTTGGGTCTATCCGAGTGTGTTTGGGCCTATCCGAGTGGGTTTGGGCCTAGCCGAGTGGGTTTGGGTCTAGCCGAGTGGGTTTGGGTCTAGCCGAGTGCGTTTGGGTCTAGCCGAGTGGGGTTGGGTCTAGCCGAGTGGGGTTGGGTCTAGCCGAGTGGGTTTGGGTCTAGCCGAGTGGGTTTGGGTCTAGCCGAGTGGGTTTGGGTCTAGCCGAGTGGGTTTGGGTCTAGCCGAGTGGGTTTGGGACTAGCCGAGTGGGTTTGGGTCTCGCCGAGTGGGTTTGGGTCTAGCGGAGTGGGTTTGGATCTAGCCGAGTGGGTTTGGGTCTAGCCGAGTGGGTTTGGGTCTAGCCGAGTGGGTTTGGGCCTAGCCGAGTGGGTTTGGGGCTGCCCGAGTGGGTTTGGGTCTAGCTGAGTGGGTTTGGGTCTAGCCGAGTGGGTTTGGGCCTAGCCGAGTGGGTTTGGGCCTAGCCGAGTGGGTTTGGGCGTAGCCGAGTGGGTTTGGGCGTAGCCGAGTGGGTTTGGGCGTAGACGAGTGGGTTTGGGTCTAGCCGAGTGGGTTTGGGTCAAGCCGAGTGGGTTTGGGTCTAGCCCAGTGGGTTTGGGTCTAGCCGAGTGGGTTTGGGTCCAGCCGAGTGGGTTTGGGTCTAGCCGAGTGGGTTTGGGTCTAGCTGAGTGGGTTTGGGTCTAGCCGAGTGGGTTTGGGCCTAGCCGAGTGGGTTTGTGTCTAGCCGAGTTGGCTTGCGTCTAGCCGAGTGGGTTTGGGTGTAGCCGAGTGGGTTTGGGTCTAGCGGAGTGGGTTGGGTTTCGCCGAGTGGGTTTGGATCCAGTCGAGTGGGTTTGGGTCAAGCCGAGTGGGTTTGGGTCTAGCGGAGTGGGTTTGGGTCTAGCCGAGTGGGTTTGCGTCTAGCCGAGTGGGTTTGGGTCCAGCCGAGTGGGTTTGGGCCTAGCCGAGTGAGTTTGGGTCTAGCCGAGTGGGTTTGGGTCTAGCCGAGTGGGTTTGGGTCTAGCCGAGTGGGTTTGGGTCTAGCCCAGTGGGTTTCGGTCTCGCCGAGTGGGTTTGGGTCTAGCCGAGTGGGTTTGGGTCTAGCGGAGTGGGTTTGCGTCTAGCCGAGTGGGTTTGGGTCTAGCCGAGTGGGTTTGGGTCTAGCCAAGTGGGTTTGGGTCTAGCGGAGTGGGTTTGCATCTAGCCGAATGGGTTTGGGTCTAGCCGAGTGGGTTTGGGTCTGGCCGAGTGGGTTTGGGTCTAGCCGAGTGGGGTTGGGTCTAGCCGAGTGGGGTTGGGTCTAGCCAAGTGGGTTTGGGTCTAGCCGAGTGGGTTTGTGTCTTGCCGAGTGGGTTTGGGTCTAGCCGAGTGGGTTTGGGTCTAGCCGAGTGGGTTTGGGTCTAGCCGAGTGGGTTTGGGTCTAGCAGAGTGAGTTTGGGTCTAGCCGAGTGGGTTTGGGTCTAGCCGAGTGGGTTTGTGTCTAGCTGAGTGGGTTTGGGTCTAGCCGAGTGGGTTTGGGTCAAGCCGAGTGCGTTTGGGTCTAGCCGATTGGGGTTGGGTCTAGCCGAGTGGGGTTGGGTCTAGCCGAGTGGGTTTGGGTCTAGCCGAGTGGGTTTGGGTCTAGCCGAGTGGGTTTGGGTCTAGCCGAGTGGGTTTGGGTCTAGCCGAGTGGGTTTGGGTCTAGCCGAGTGGGTTTGGGGCTAGCCGAGTGGGTTTCGGCCTAGCCGAGTGGGTTTGGGCCTAGCCGAGTGGGTTTGTGTCTAGCCGAGTGGGTTTGGGTCTAGCCGAGTGGGTTTGGGTCTAGCCGAGTGGGTTTGGGTCTAGCCGAGTGGGTTTGGGTCTAGCGGATTGAGTTTGGGTCTAGCCGAGTGGGTTTGGGTCTAGCCGAGTGGGTTTGTGTCTAGCCGAGTGGGTTTGGGTCTAGCCGAGTGGGTTTGGGTCTAGCCGAGTGCGTTTGGGTCTAGCCGAGTGGGGTTGGGTCTAGCCGAGTGGGGTTGGGTCTTGCCAAGTGGGTTTGGGTCTAGCCGAGTGGGTTTGGGTCTAGCCGAGTGGGTTTGGGTCTAGCCGAGTGGGTTTGGGTCTACCCGACTGGGTTTGGGTCTAGCCGAGTGGGGTTGGGTCTTTCCGAGTGGGTTTGGGCCTAGCCGAGTGGGTTTGGGTCTAGCCGAGTGGGTTTGGGTCTAGCCGAGTGGGTTTGGCTCTCGCCGAGTGGGTTTGGGTCTATCCGAGTGGATTTGGGTCTAGCCGAGTGGGTTTGGGTCTAGCGGAGTGGGTTTGGATCTAGCCGAGTGGGTTTGGGTCTAGCCGAGTGGGTTTGTGTGTAGCCGAGTGGGTTTGGGTCTAGCCGAGTGGGTTTGGGTCTAGCCGAGTGGGTTTGGGTCTAGCCGAGTGGGTTTGTGTCTAGCCGAGTGGGTTTGGGTCTAGCCGAGTGGATTTGGGTCTAGCAGAGTGGGTTTGGGTCTAGCCGAGTGGGTTTGGGTCTAACCGAGTGGGTTTGGGTCTAGCCGAGTGGGTTTGGGCCTAGCCGAGTGGGTTTGGTTGTAGCCGAGTGGGCTTGGGTCTAGCCGAGTGGGTTTGGGTCTAGCCGACTGGGTTTGGGTCTAGCGGAGTGGGTTTGGGGCTAGCCGAGTGGGTTTGTGTCTGGCAGAGTGGGTTTGGATCTACCGAGTGGGTTTCGGTCTGGCCGAGTGGGTTTGGGTCTAGCCGAGTGGGGTTGGGTCTAGCCGAGTGGGTTTGGGTCTAGCGGAGTGGGTTTGGGTCTAGCGGAGTGGGTTTGGGTCTAGCGGAGTGGGTTTGGGTCTAGCGGAGTGGGTTTGGGTCTAGCGGAGTGGGTTTGGGTCTAGCCGAGTGGGTGGGGGTCTAGCCGAGTGGGTTTGGGTCTAGACGAGTGGGTTTGGGTCTAGCGGAGTGGGTTTTGGATCTAGCCTAGTGGGTTTGGGTCTATCCGAGTGTGTTTGGGCCTATCCGAGTGGGTTTGGGCCTAGCCGAGTGGGTTTGGGTCTAGCCGAGTGGGTTTGGGTCTAGCCGAGTGCGTTTGGGTCTAGCCGAGTGGGGTTGGGTCTAGCCGAGTGGGGTTGGGTCTAGCCGAGTGGGTTTGGGTCTAGCCGAGTGGGTTTGGGTCTAGCCGAGTGGGTTTGGGTCTAGCCGAGTGGGTTTGGGTCTAGCCGAGTGGGTTTGGGTCTAGCCGAGTGGGTTTGGGTCTAGCCGAGTGGGTTTGGCTCTAGCCGAGTGGGTTTGGGCCTAGCCGAGTGGGTTTGGGCCTAGCCGAGTGGGTTTGGGCGTAGCCGAGTGGGTTTGGACGTAGCCGAGTGGGTTTGGGCGTAGACGAGTGGGTTTGGGTCTAGCCGAGTGGGTTTGGGTCAAGCCGAGTGGGTTTGGGTCTAGCCCAGTGGGTGTGGGTCTAGCCGAGTGGGTTTGGGTCTAGCCGAGTGGGTTTGGGTCTAGCCGAGTGGGTTTGGGTCTAGCTGAGTGGGTTTGGGTCTAGCCGAGTGGGTTTGGGCCTAGCCGAGTGGGTTTGTGTCTAGTCGAGTTGGCTTGGGTCTATCCGAGTGGGTTTGGGTGTAGCCGAGTGGGTTTGGGTCTAGCGGAGTGGGTTGGGTTTCGCCGAGTGGGTTTGGATCCAGTCGAGTGGGTTTGGGTCAAGCCGAGTGGGTTTGGGTCTAGCGGAGTGGGTTTGGGTCTAGCCGAGTGGGTTTGCGTCTAGCCGAGTGGGTTTGGGTCCAGCCGAGTGGGTTTGGGCCTAGCCGAGTGGGTTTGGGTCTAGCCGAGTGGGTTTGGGTCTAGCCGAGTGGGTTTGGGTCTAGCCGAGTGGGTTTGGGTCTAGCCCAGTGGGTTTCGGTCTCGCCGAGTGGGTTTGGGTCTAGCCGAGTGGGTTTGGGTCTAGCGGAGTGGGTTTGCGTCTAGCCGAGTGGGTTTGGGTCTAGCCGAGTGGGTTTGGGTCTAGCCAAGTGGGTTTGGGTCTAGCGGAGTGGGTTTGGATCTAGCCGAATGGGTTTGGGTCTAGCCGAGTGGGTTTGGGTCTGGCCGAGTGGGTTTGGGTCTAGTCGAGTGGGGTTGGGTCTAGCCGAGTGGGGTTGGGTCTAGCCAAGTGGGTTTGGGTCTAGCCGAGTGGGTTTGTGTCTAGCCGAGTGGGTTTGGCTCTCGCCGAGTGGGTTTGGGTCTAGCCGAGTGGATTTGGGTCTAGCCGAGTGGGTTTGGGTCTAGCGGAGTGGGTTTGGATCTAGCCGAGTGGGTTTGGGTCTAGCCGAGTGGGTTTGTGTGTAGCCGAGTGGGTTTGGGTCTGGCCGAGTGGGTTTGGGTCTAGCCGAGTGGGGTTGGGTCTAGCCGAGTGGGTTTGGGTCTAGCGGAGTGGGTTTGGGTCTAGCGGAGTGGGTTTGGGTCTAGCGGAGTGGGTTTGGATCTAGCGGAGTGGGTTTGGGTCTAGCGGAGTGGGTTTGGGTCTAGCCGAGTGGGTGGGGGTCTAGCCGAGTGGGTTTGGGTCTAGACGAGTGGGTTTGGGTCTAGCGGAGTGGGTTTTGGATCTAGCCTAGTGGGTTTGGGTCTATCCGAGTGTGTTTGGGCCTATCCGAGTGGGTTTGGGCCTAGCCGAGTGGGTTTGGGTCTAGCCGAGTGGGTTTGGGTCTAGCCGAGTGCGTTTGGGTCTAGCCGAGTGGGGTTGGGTCTAGCCGAGTGGGGTTGGGTCTAGCCGAGTGGGTTTGGGTCTAGCCGAGTGGGTTTGGGTCTATCCGAGTGGGTTTGGGTCTAGCCGAGTGGGTTTGGGTCTAGCCGAGTGGGTTTGGGACTAGCCGAGTGGGTTTGGGTCTCGCCGAGTGGGTTTGGGTCTAGCGGAGTGGGTTTGGATCTAGCCGAGTGGGTTTGGGTGTAGCCGAGTGGGTTTGGGTCTAGCCGAGTGGGTTTGGGCCTAGCCGAGTGGGTTTGGGGCTGCCCGAGTGGGTTTGGGTCTAGCCGAGTGGGTTTGGCTCTAGCCGAGTGAGTTTGGGCCTAGCCGAGTGGGTTTGGGCCTAGCCGAGTGGGTTTGGGCGTAGCCGAGTGGGTTTGGGCGTAGCCGAGTGGGTTTGGGCATAGACGAGTGGGTTTGGGTCTAGCCGAGTGGGTTTGGGTCAAGCCGAGTGGGTTTGGGTCTAGCCCAGTGGGTTTGGGTCCAGCCGAGTGGGTTTGGGTCCAGCCGAGTGGGTTTGGGTCTAGCCGAGTGGGTTTGGGTCTAGCCGAGTGGGTTTGGGTCTAGCCGAGTGGGTTTGGGCCTAGCCGAGTGGGTTTGTGTCTAGCCGAGTTGGCTTGGGTCTAGCCGAGTGGGTTTGGGTGTAGCCGAGTGGGTTTGGGTCTAGCGGAGTGGGTTGGGTTTCGCCGAGTGGGTTTGGATCCAGTCGAGTGGGTTTGGGTCAAGCCGAGTGGGTTTGGGTCTAGCGGAGTGGGTTTGGGTCTAGCCGAGTGGGTTTGCGTCTAGCCGAGTGGGTTTGGGTCCAGCCGAGTGGGTTTGGGCCTAGCCGAGTGGGTTTGGGTCTAGCCGAGTGGGTTTGGGTCTAGCCGAGTGGGTTTGGGTCTAGCCGAGTGGGTTTGGGTCTAGCCCAGTGGGTTTCGGTCTCGCCGAGTGGGTTTGGGTCTAGCCGAGTGGGTTTGGGTCTAGCGGAGTGGGTTTGCGTCTAGCCGAGTGGGTTTGGGTCTAGCCGAGTGGGTTTGGGTCTAGCCAAGTGGGTTTGGGTCTAGCGGAGTGGGTTTGGATCTAGCCGAATGGGTTTGGGTCTAGCCGAGTGGGTTTGGGTCTGGCCGAGTGGGGTTGGGTCTAGCCGAGTGGGGTTGGGTCTAGCCGAGTGGGTTTGGGTCTAGCCGAGTGGGTTTGTGTCTAGCCGAGTGGGTTTGGGTCTAGCCGAGTGGGGTTGGGTCTAGCCGAGTGGGGTTGGGTCTAGCCGAGTGGGGTTGGGTCTAGCCGAGTGGGGTTGGGTCTAGCCGAGTGGGTTTGGGTCTAGCGGAGTGAGTTTGGGTCTAGCCGAGTGGGTTTGGGTCTAGCCGAGTGGGTTTGTGTCTAGCTGAGTGGGTTTGGGTCTAGCCGAGTGGGTTTGGGTCAAGCCGAGTGCGTTTGGGTCTAGCCGATTGGGGTTGGGTCTAGCCGAGTGGGGTTGGGTCTAGCCGAGTGGGTTTGGGTCTAGCCGAGTGGGTTTGGGTCTAGCCGAGTGGGTTTGGGTCTAGCCGAGTGGGTTTGGGTCTAGCCGAGTGGGTTTGGGTCTAGCCGAGTGGGTTTGGGGCTAGCCGAGTGGGTTTCGGCCTAGCCGAGTGGGTTTGGGCCTAGCCGAGTGGGTTTGGGTCTAGCCGAGTGGGTTTGGGTCTAGCCGAGTGGGTTTGGGTCTAGCCGAGTGGGTTTGGGTCTAGCCGAGTGGGTTTGGGTCTAGCGGAGTGAGTTTGGGTCTAGCCGAGTGGGTTTGGGTCTAGCCGAGTGGGTTTGTGTCTAGCCGAGTGGGTTTGGGTCTAGCCGAGTGGGTTTGGGTCTAGCCGAGTGCGTTTGGGTCTAGCCGAGTGGGGTTGGGTCTAGCCGAGTGGGGTTGGGTCTTGCCGAGTGGGTTTGGGTCTAGCCGAGTGGGTTTGGGTCTAGCCGAGTGGGTTTGGGTCTAGCCGAGTGGGTTTGGGTCTACCCGACTGGGTTTGGGTCTAGCCGAGTGGGGTTGGGCCTTTCCGAGTGGGTTTGGGCCTAGCCGAGTGGGTTTGGGTCTAGCCGAGTGGGTTTGGGTCTAGCCGAGTGGGTTTGGCTCTCGCCGAGTGGGTTTGGGTCTAGCCGAGTGGATTTGGGTCTAGCCGAGTGGGTTTGGGTCTAGCGGAGTGGGTTTGGATCTAGCCGAGTGGGTTTGGGTCTAGCCGAGTGGGTTTGTGTGTAGCCGAGTGGGTTTGGGTCTAGCCGAGTGGGTTTGGGTCTAGCCGAGTGGGTTTGGGTCTAGCCGAGTGGGTTTGTGTCTAGCCGAGTGGGTTTGGGTCTAGCCGAGTGGATTTGGGTCTAGCAGAGTGGGTTTGGGTCTAGCCGAGTGGGTTTGGGTCTAACCGAGTGGGTTTGGGTCTAGCCGAGTGGGTTTGTGTCTGGCAGAGTGGGTTTGGATCTACCGAGTGGGTTTGGGTCTGGCCGAGTGGGGTTGGGTCTAGCCGCGTGGGGTTGGGTCTAGCCGAGTGGGTTTGGGTCTAGCGGAGTGGGTTTGGGTCTAGCGGAGTGGGTTTGGATCTAGCGGAGTGGGTTTGGATCTAGCGGAGTGGGTTTGGGTCTAGCGGAGTGGGTTTGGGTCTAGCCGAGTGGGTTTGGGTCTAGCCGAGTGGGTTTGGGCCTAGCCGAGTGGGTTTGTGTCTAGCCGAGTTGGCTTGGGTCTAGCCGAGTGGGTTTGGGTGTAGCCGAGTGGGTTTGGGTCTAGCGGAGTGGGTTGGGTTTCGCCGAGTGGGTTTGGATCCAGTCGAGTGGGTTTGGGTCAAGCCGAGTGGGTTTGGGTCTAGCGGAGTGGGTTTGGGTCTAGCCGAGTGGGTTTGCGTCTAGCCGAGTGGGTTTGGGTCCAGCCGAGTGGGTTTGGGCCTAGCCGAGTGGGTTTGGGTCTAGCCGAGTGGGTTTGGGTCTAGCCGAGTGGGTTTGGGTCTAGCCGAGTGGGTTTGGGTCTAGCCCAGTGGGTTTCGGTCTCGCCGAGTGGGTTTGGGTCTAGCCGAGTGGGTTTGGGTCTAGCGGAGTGGGTTTGCGTCTAGCCGAGTGGGTTTGGGTCTAGCCGAGTGGGTTTGGGTCTAGCCGAGTGGGTTTGGGTCTAGCGGAGTGGGTTTGGATCTAGCCGAATGGGTTTGGGTCTAGCCGAGTGGGTTTGGGTCTGGCCGAGTGGGTTTGGGTCTAGCCGAGTGGGGTTGGGTCTAGCCGAGTGGGGTTGGGTCTAGCCAAGTGGGTTTGGGTCTAGCCGAGTGGGTTTGTGTCTAGCCGAGTGGGTTTGGGTCTAGCCGAGTGGGTTTGTGTCTAGCTGAGTGGGTTTGGGTCTAGCCGAGTGGGTTTGGGTCAAGCCGAGTGCGTTTGGGTCTAGCCGATTGGGGTTGGGTCTAGCCGAGTGGGGTTGGGTCTAGCCGAGTGGGTTTGGGTCTAGCCCAGTGGGTTTGGGTCTAGCCCAGTGGGTTTGGGTCTAGCCGAGTGGGTTTGGGTCTAGCCGAGTGGGTTTGGGTCTAGCCGAGTGGGTTTGGGTCTAGCCGAGTGGGTTTGGGGCTAGCCGAGTGGGTTTCGGCCTAGCCGAGTGGGTTTGGGCCTAGCCGAGTGGGTTTGGGTCTAGCCGAGTGGGTTTGGGTCTAGCCGAGTGGGTTTGGGTCTAGCCGAGTGGGTTTGGGTCTAGCCGAGTGGGTTTGGGTCTAGCGGAGTGAGTTTGGGTCTAGCCGAGTGGGTTTGGGTCTAGCCGAGTGGGTTTGTGTCTAGCCGAGTGGGTTTGGGTCTAGCCGAGTGGGTTTGGGTCTAGCCGAGTGCGTTTGGGTCTAGCCTAGTGGGGTTGGGTCTAGCCGAGTGGGGTTGGGTCTAGCCGAGTGGGTTTGGGTCTAGCCGAGTGGGTTTGGGTCTAGCCGAGTGGGTTTGGGTCTACCCGACTGGGTTTGGGTCTAGCGGAGTGGGGTTGGGTCTTTCCGAGTGGGTTTGGGCCTAGCCGAGTGGGTTTGGGTCTAGCCGAGTGGGTTTGGGTCTAGCCGAGTGGGTTTGGCTCTCGCCGAGTGGGTTTGGGTCTAGCCGAGTGGATTTGGGTCTAGCCGAGTGGGTTTGGGTCTAGCGGAGTGGGTTTGGATCTAGCCGAGTGGGTTTGGGTCTAGCCGAGTGGGTTTGTGTGTAGCCGAGTGGGTTTGGGTCTAGCCGAGTGGGTTTGGGTCTAGCCGAGTGGGTTTGGGTCTAGCCGAGTGGGTTTGTGTCTAGCCGAGTGGGTTTGGGTCTAGCCGAGTGGATTTGGGTCTAGCAGAGTGGGTTTGGGTCTAGCCGAGTGGGTTTGGGTCTAACCGAGTGGGTTTGTGTCTAGCCGAGTGGGTTTGTGTCTGGCAGAGTGGGTTTGGATCTACCGAGTGGGTTTGGGTCTGGCCGAGTGGGTTTGGGTCTGGCCGAGTGGGGTTGGGTCTAGCCGAGTGGGTTTGGGTCTAGCGGAGTGGGTTTGGGTCTAGCGGAGTGGGTTTGGGTCTAGCGGAGTGGGTTTGGATCTAGCGGAGTGGGTTTGGGTCTAGCGGAGTGGGTTTGGGTCTAGCCGAGTGGGTGGGGGTCTAGCCGAGTGGGTTTGGGTCTAGACGAGTGGGTTTGGGTCTAGCGGAGTGGGTTTTGGATCTAGCCTAGTGGGTTTGGGTCTATCCGAGTGTGTTTGGGCCTATCCGAGTGGGTTTGGGCCTAGCCGAGTGGGTTTGGGTCTAGCCGAGTGGGTTTGGGTCTAGCCGAGTGCGTTTGGGTCTAGCCGAGTGGGGTTGGGTCTAGCCGAGTGGGGTTGGGTCTAGCCGAGTGGGGTTGGGTCTAGCCGAGTGGGTTTGGGTCTAGCCGAGTGGGTTTGGGTCTAGCCGAGTGGGTTTGGGTCTAGCCGAGTGGGTTTGGGTCTAGCCGAGTGGGTTTGGGTCTAGCCGAGTGGGTTTGGGTCTAGCCGAGTGGGTTTGGCTCTAGCCGAGTGGGTTTGGGCCTAGCCGAGTGGGTTTGGGCCTAGCCGAGTGGGTTTGGGCGTTGCCGAGTGGGTTTGGGCGTAGCCGAGTGGGTTTGGGCGTAGACGAGTGGGTTTGGGTCTAGCCGAGTGGGTTTGGGTCAAGCCGAGTGGGTTTGGGTCTAGCCCAGTGGGTGTGGGTCTAGCCGAGTGGGTTTGGGTCTAGCCGAGTGGGTTTGGGTCTAGCCGAGTGGGTTTGGGTCTAGCTGAGTGGGTTTGGGTCTAGCCGAGTGGGTTTGGGCCTAGCCGAGTGGGTTTGTGTCTAGCCGAGTTGGCTTGGGTCTAGCCGAGTGGGTTTGGGTGTAGCCGAGTGGGTTTGGGTCTAGCGGAGTGGGTTGGGTTTCGCCGAGTGGGTTTGGATCCAGTCGAGTGGGTTTGGGTCAAGCCGAGTGGGTTTGGGTCTAGCGGAGTGGGTTTGGGTCTAGCCGAGTGGGTTTGCGTCTAGCCGAGTGGGTTTGGGTCCAGCCGAGTGGGTTTGGGCCTAGCCGAGTGGGTTTGGGTCTAGCCGAGTGGGTTTGGGTCTAGCCGAGTGGGTTTGGGTCTAGCCGAGTGGGTTTGGGTCTAGCCCAGTGGGTTTCGGTCTTGCCGAGTGGGTTTGGGTCTAGCCGAGTGGGTTTGGGTCTAGCGGAGTGGGTTTGGGTCTAGCCGAGTGGGTTTGGGTCTAGCCGAGTGGGTTTGGGTCTAGCCAAGTGGGTTTGGGTCTAGCGGAGTGGGTTTGGATCTAGCCGAATGGGTTTGGGTCTAGCCGAGTGGGTTTGGGTCTGGCCGAGTGGGTTTGGGTCTAGTCGAGTGGGGTTGGGTCTAGCCGAGTGGGTTTGGGTCTAGCCGAGTGGGTTTGTGTCTAGCCGAGTGGGTTTGGGTCTAGCCGAGTGGGTTTGGGTCTAGCCGAGTGGGTTTGGGTCTAGCCGAGTGGGTTTGGGTCTAGCGGAGTGAGTTTGGGTCTAGCCGAGTGGGTTTCGGTCTAGCCGAGTGGGTTTGTGTCTAGCTGAGTGGGTTTGGGTCTAGCCGAGTGGGTTTGGGTCTAGCCGAGTGCGTTTGGGTCTAGCCGATTGGGGTTGGGACTAGCCGAGTGGGGTTGGGTCTAGCCGAGTGGGTTTGGGTCTAGCCGAGTGGGTTTGGGTCTAGCCGAGTGGGTTTGGGTCTAGCCGAGTGGGTTTGGGTCTAGCCGAGTGGGTTTGGGTCTAGCCGAGTGGGTTTGGGGCTAGCCGAGTGGGTTTCGGCCTAGCCGAGTGGGTTTGGGCCTAGCCGAGTGGGTTTGGGTCTAGCCGAGTGGGTTTGGGTCTAGCCGAGTGGGTTTGGGTCTAGCCGAGTGGGTTTGGGTCTAGCCGAGTGGGTTTGGGTCTAGCGGAGTGGGTTTGGGTCTAGCGGAGTGAGTTTGGGTCTAGCCGAGTGGGTTTGGGTCTAGCCGAGTGGGTTTGTGTCTAGCCGAGTGGGTTTGGGTCTAGCCGAGTGGGTTTGGGTCTAGCCGAGTGCGTTTGGGTCTAGCCGAGTGGGGTTGGGTCTAGCCGAGTGGGGTTGGGTCTTGCCAAGTGGGTTTGGGTCTAGCCGAGTGGGTTTGGGTCCAGCCGAGTGGGTTTGGGTCTAGCCGAGTGGGTTTGGGTCTACCCGACTGGGTTTGGGTCTAGCCGAGTGGGTTTGGGCCTAGCCGAGTGGGTTTGGGCCTAGCCGAGTGGGTTTGGGTCTAGCCGAGTGGGTTTGGGTCTAGCCGAGTGGGTTTGGCTCTCGCCGAGTGGGTTTGGGTCTAGCCGAGTGGGTTTGGGTCTAGCCGAGTGGGTTTGGGTCTAGCGGAGTGGGTTTGGATCTAGCCGAGTGGGTTTGGGTCTAGCCGAGTGGGTTTGTGTGTAGCCGAGTGGGTTTGGGTCTAGCCGAGTGGGTTTGGGTCTAGCCGAGTGGGTTTGTGTCTAGCCGAGTGGGTTTGTGTCTAGCCGAGTGGGTTTGGGTCTAGCCGAGTGGATTTGGGTCTAGCAGAGTGGGTTTGGGTCTAGCCGAGTGGGTTTGGGTCTAACCGAGTGGGTTTGGGTCTAGCCGAGTGGGTTTGGGCCTAGCCGAATGGGTTTGGTTCTAGCCGAGTGGGCTTGGGTCTAGCCGAGTGGGTTTGGGTCTAGCCGACTGGGTTTGGGTCTAGCGGAGTGGGTTTGGGGCTAGCCGAGTGGGTTTGTGTCTGGCAGAGTGGGTTTGGATCAACCGAGTGGGTTTGGGTCTGGCCGAGTGGGTTTGGGTCTAGCCGAGTGGGGTTGGGTCTAGCCGAGTGGGTTTGGGTCTAGCGGAGTGGGTTTGGGTCTAGCGGAGTGGGTTGGGTCTAGCGGAGTGGGTTTGGATCTAGCGGAGTGGGTTTGGGTCTAGCGGAGTGGGTTTGGGTCTAGCCGAGTGGGTGGGGGTCTAGCCGAGTGGGTTTGGGTCTAGACGAGTGGGTTTGGGTCTAGCGGAGTGGGTTTTGGATCTAGCCTAGTGGGTTTGGGTCTATCCGAGTGTGTTTGGGCCTATCCGAGTGGGTTTGGGCCTAGCCGAGTGGGTTTGGGTCTAGCCGAGTGGGTTTGGGTCTAGCCGAGTGCGTTTGGGTCTAGCCGAGTGGGGTTGGGTCTAGCCGAGTGGGGTTGGGTCTAGCCGAGTGGGTTTGGGTCTAGCCGAGTGGGTTTGGCTCTAGCCGAGTGGGTTTGGGTCTAGCCGAGTGGGTTTGCGTCTAGCCGAGTGGGTTTGGGTCTAGCCGAGTGGGTTTGGGTCTAGCCGAGTGGGTTTGGTTCTAGCCGAGTGGGTTTGGGTCTAGCGGAGTGGGTTTGGGTCTAGCGGAGTGGGTTTGCGTCTAGCGGAGTGGGTTTGGGTCTAGCCGAGTGGGTGGGGGTCTAGCCGAGTGGGTTTTGGTCTAGACGAGTGGGTTTGGGTCTAGCGGAGTGGGTTTTGGATCTAGCCTAGTGGGTTTGGGCCTATCCGAGTGGGTTTGGGCCTATCCGAGTGGGTTTGGGCCTAGCCGAGTGGGTTTGGGTCTAGCCGAATGGGTTTGGGTCTAGCCGAGTGCGTTTGGGTCTAGCCGAGTGGGGTTGGGTCTAGCCGAGTGGGGTTGGGTCTAGCCGAGTGGGTTTGGGTCTAGCCGAGTGGGTTTGGGTCTAGCCGAGTGGGTTTGGGTCTAGCCGAGTGGGTTTGGGTCTAGCCGAGTGGGTTTGGGTCTAGCCGAGTGGGTTTGGGTCTAGCGGAGTGAGTTTGGGTCTAGCCGAGTGGGTTTGGGTCTAGCCGAGTGGGTTTGTGTCTAGCCGAGTGGGTTTGGGTCTAGCCGAGTGGGTTTGCGTCTAGCCGAGTGCGTTTGGGTCTAGCCGAGTGGGGTTGGGTCTAGCCGAGTGGGGTTGGGTCTAGCCGAGTGGGTTTGGGTCTAGCGGAGTGGGTTTGGATCTAGCCGAGTGGGTTTGGGTCTAGCCGAGTGGGTTTGTGTGTAGCCGAGTGGGTTTGGGTCTAGCCGAGTGGGTTTGGGTCTAGCCGAGTGGGTTTGTGTCTAGCCGAGTGGGTTTGGGTCTAGCCGAGTGGGTTTGGGTCTAGCCGAGTGGGTTTGGGTCTAGCCGAGTGGGTTTGGGCCTAGCCGAGTGGGTTTGGTTCTAGCCGAGTGGGCTTGGGTCTAGCCGAGTGGGTTTGGGTCTAGCCGACTGGGTTTGGGTCTAGCGGAGTGGGTTTGGGGCTAGCCGAGTGGGTTTGTGTCTGGCAGAGTGGGTTTGGATCTACCAAGTGGGTTTGGGTCTGGCCGAGTGGGTTTGGGTCTAGCCGAGTGGGGTTGGGTCTAGCCGAGTGGGTTTGGGTCCAGCGGAGTGGGTTTGGGTCTAGCGGAGTGGGTTTGGGTCTAGCGGAGTGGGTTTGGATCTAGCGGAGTGGGTGTGGGTCTAGCGGAGTGGGTTTGGGTCTAGCCGAGTGGGTGGGGGTCTAGCCGAGTGGGTTTGGGTCTAGACGAGTGGGTTTGGGTCTAGCGGAGTGGGTTTTGGATCTAGCCTAGTGGGTTTGGGTCTATCCGAGTGTGTTTGGGCCTATCCGAGTGGGTTTGGGCCTAGCCGAGTGGGTTTGGGTCTAGCCGAGTGGGTTTGGGTCTAGCCGAGGGCGTTTGGGTCTAGCCGAGTGGGGTTGGGTCTAGCCGAGTGGGGTTGGGTCTAGCCGAGTGGGTTTGGGTCTAGCCGAGTGGGTTTGGGTCTAGCCGAGTGGGTTTGGGTCTAGCCGAGTGGGTTTGGGTCTAGCCGAGTGGGTTTGGGTCTAGCCGAGTGGGTTTGGGTCTAGCCGAGTGGGTTTGGGTCTAGCCGAGTGGGTTTGTGTCTAGCCGAGTGGGGTTGGGTCTAGCCGAGTGGATTTGGGTCTAGCAGAGTGGGTTTGGGTCTAGCCGAGTGGGTTTGGGTCTAGCCGAGTGGGTTTGGGTCTAGCCGAGTGGGTTTGGGCCTAGCCGAGTGGGTTTGGTTCTAGCCGAGTGGGTTTGGGTCTAGCGGAGTGGGTTTGGGTCTAGCGGAGTGGGTTTGGGTCTAGCGGAGTGGTTTGGGTCTAGCGGAGTGGGTTTGCGTCTAGCGGAGTGGGTTTGGGTCTAGCCGTTGGGTGGGGGTCTAGCCGAGTGGGTTTTGGTCTAGACGAGTGGGTTTGGGTCTAGCGGAGTGGGTTTTGGATCTAGCCCAGTGGGTTTGGGTCTATCCGAGTGGGTTTGGGCCTATCCGAGTGGGTTTGGGCCTAGCCGAGTGGGTTTGGGTCTAGCCGAATGGGTTTGGGTCTAGCCGAGTGCGTTTGGGTCTAGCCGAGTGGGGTTGGGTCTAGCCGAGTGGGGTTGGGTCCAGCCGAGTGGGTTTGGGTCTAGCCGAGTGGGTTTGGGTCTAGCCGAGTGGGTTTGGGTCTAGCCGAGTGGGTTTGGGTCTGGCCGAGTGGGTTTGGGTCTAGCCGAGTGGGGTTGGGTCTAGCCGAGTGGGGTTGGGTCTAGCCAAGTGGGTTTGGGTCTAGCCGAGTGGGTTTGTGTCTAGCCGAGTGGGTTTGGGTCTAGCCGAGTGGGTTTGGGTCTAGCCGAGTGGGTTTGGGTCTAGCCGAGTGGGTTTGGGTCTAGCGGAGTGAGTTTGGGTCTAGCCGAGTGGGTTTGGGTCTAGCCGAGTGGGTTTGTGTCTAGCTGAGTGGGATTGGGTCTAGCCGAGTGGGTTTGGGTCTAGCCGAGTGCGTTTGGGTCTAGCCGATTGGGGTTGGGTCTAGCCGAGTGGGGTTGGGTCTAGCCGAGTGGGTTTGGGTCTAGCCGAGTGGGTTTGGGTCTAGCCGAGTGGGTTTGGGTCTAGCCGAGTGGGTTTGGGTCTAGCCGAGTGGGTTTGGGTCTAGCCGAGTGGGTTTGGGGCTAGCCGAGTGGGTTTAGGCCTAGCCGAGTGGGTTTGGGCCTAGCCGAGTGGGTTTGGGTCTAGCCGAGTGGGTTTGGGTCTAGCCGAGTGGGTTTGGGTCTAGCCGAGTGGGTTTGGGTCTAGCCGAGTGGGTTTGGGTCTAGCGGAGTGAGTTTGGGTCTAGCCGAGTGGGTTTGGGTCTAGCCGAGTGGGTTTGTGTCTAGCCGAGTGGGTTTGGGTCTAGCCGAGTGGGTTTGGGTCTAGCCGAGTGGGTTTGGGTCTAGCCGAGTGGGTTTGTGTGTAGCCGAGTGGGTTTGGGTCTGGCCGAGTGGGTTTGGGTCTTGCCGAGTGGGTTTGGGTCTAGCCGAGTGGGTTTGTGTCTAGCCGAGTGGGTTTGGGTCTAGCCGAGTGGATTTGGGTCTAGCAGAGTGGGCTTGGGTCTAGCCGAGTGGGTTTGGGTCTAGCCGAGTGGGTTTGGGTCTAGCCGAGTGGGTTTGGGCCTAGCCGAGTGGGTTTGGTTCTAGCCGAGTGGGCTTGGGTCTAGCCAAGTGGGTTTGGGTCTAGCCGACTGGGTTTGGGTCTAGCGGAGTGGGTTTGGGGCTAGCCGAGTGGGTTTGTGTCTGGCAGAGTGGGTTTGGATCTACCGAGTGGGTTTGGGTCTGGCCGAGTGGGTTTGGGTCTAGCCGAGTGGGGTTGGGTCTAGCCGAGTGGGTTTGGGTCTAGCGGAGTGGGTTTGGGTCTAGCGGAGTGGGTTTGGGTCTAGCGGAGTGGGTTTGGATCTAGCGGAGTGGGTTTGGGTCTAGCGGAGTGGGTTTGGGTCTAGCCGAGTGGGTGGGGGTCTAGCCGAGTGGGTTTGGGTCTAGACGAGTGGGTTTGGGTCTAGCCGAGTGGGTTTGGGTCTAGCCGAGTGCATTTGGGACTAGCCGAGTGGGGTTGGGTCTAGCCGAGTGGGGTTGGGTCTAGCCGAGTGGGTTTGGGTCTAGCCGAGTGGGTTTGGGTCTAGCCGAGTGGGTTTGGGTGTAGCCGAGTGGGTTTGGGTCTAGCCGAGTGGGTTTGGGTCTAGCCGAGTGGGTTTGGGTCTAGCCGAGTGGGTTTGGTTCTAGCCGAGTGGGTTTGGGTCTAGCGGAGTGGGTTTGGGTCTAGCGGAGTGGGTTTGCGTCTAGCGGAGTGGGTTTGGGTCTAGCCGAGTGGGTGGGGGTCTAGCCGAGTGGGTTTTGGTCTAGACGAGTGGGTTTGGGTCTAGCGGAGTGGGTTTTGGATCTAGCCTAGTGGGTTTGGGTCTATCCGAGTGGGTTTGGGCCTATCCGAGTGGGTTTGGGCCTAGCCGAGTGGGTTTGGGTCTAGCCGAATGGGTTTGGGTCTAGCCGAGTGCGTTTGGGTCTTGCCGAGTGGGGTTGGGTCTAGCCGAGTGGGGTTGGGTCTAGCCGAGTGGGTTTGGGTCTAGCCGAGTGGGTTTGGGTCTAGCCGAGTGGGTTTGGGTCTAGCCGAGTGGGTTTGGGTCTAGCCGAGTGGGTTTGGGTCTAGCCGAGTGGGTTTGGGTCTAGCGGAGTGAGTTTGGGTCTAGCCGAGTGGGTTTGGGTCTAGCCGAGTGGGTTTGTGTCTAGCCGAGTGGGTTTGGGTCTAGCCGAGTTGGTTTGCGTCTAGCCGAGTGCGTTTGGGTCTAGCCGAGTGGGGTTGGGTCTAGCCGAGTGGGGTTGGGTCTAGCCGAGTGGGTTTGGGTCTAGCGGAGTGGGTTTGGATCTAGCCGAGTGGGTTTGGGTCTAGCCGAGTGGGTTTGTGTGTAGCCGAGTGGGTTTGGGTCTAGCCGAGTGGGTTTGGGTCTAGCCGAGTGGGTTTGGGTCTAGCCGAGTGGGTTTGTGTCTAGCCGAGTGGGTTTGGGTCTAGCCGAGTGGATTTGGGTCTAGCAGAGTGGGTTTGGGTCTAGCCGAGTGGGTTTGGGTCTAGCCGAGTGGGTTTGGGTCTAGCCGAGTCGGTTTGGGCCTAGCCGAGTGGGTTTGGTTCTAGCCGAGTGGGCTTGGGTCTAGCCGAGTGGGTTTGGGTCTAGCCGACTGGGTTTGGGTCTAGCGGAGTGGGTTTGGGGCTAGCCGAGTGGGTTTGTGTCTGGCAGAGTGGGTTTGGATCTACCGAGTGGGTTTGGGTCTGGCCGAGTGGGTTTGGGTCTAGCGGAGTGGGTTTGGATCTAGCCGAATGGGTTTGGGTCTAGCCGAGTGGGTTTGGGTCTGGCCGAGTGGGTTTGGGTCTAGCCGAGTGGGGTTGGGTCTAGCCGAGTGGGGTTGGGTCTAGCCAAGTGGGTTTGGGTCTAGCCGAGTGGGTTTGTGTCTAGCCGAGTGGGTTTGGGTCTAGCCGAGTGGGTTTGGGTCTAGCCGAGTGGGTTTGGGTCTAGCCGAGTGGGTTTGGGTCTAGCGGAGTGAGTTTGTGTAATATTTTTTTTATTTGAAGTAAATAGTTTACAATATATAGCTTACTTTATAAAGTAACACCTTAATTCAGTATTACTACAAATAGCATATCAATACATAATATCTTCTATTTTTATGGAAATAAAGAAAAAGATATATAAAAGAATAAAGAAAAAAGGAAAAATAAAAGGGAATAAAAATTTTTTTTTTTCGCACATATATCAATTAAAAATTAAAAAGATAATTTGAAAAACAATAATATTACATATATATATATATATATATAAACAAAAACTAAAGACATTGTACGAGATACTATTTCATTCAGAAATATCTCTAATAAATACACAATATTATCAATTATAGGTAAGTTATTCGCATCGGATCCATAGGGTGCCCGTCGAAGCCGTGATTCCAAGAATAGCTACTTCTCTAAATACTGTATATATGGAGACCATATCAATTCAAAAGAATTATACTTGTCCAAAAGGACAAATCTAATTCTTTCCAAATTCAACGTCTCCAACATCTCTGCTTTCCACATTTTAATTGTTGGGGATAATGTTCCCTTCCAAAATTTAAGTATCATTTTTTTCCCAATTATTAAACAATAATCAAAAAAATTTCTTTGATTAATTGTGAGTACCAAATTTGGCTCCGGGATTCCAAATATTATTAATTTTGGGTCTGGGTCAAGTTTAACCTTAAGGACTTCCGAAATAACTTTAAAAATTTCAATCCAATAAAAATTCAACCGTGGACATGTTACAAAACTATGTATTAAATTTGCTTCAAAATTCTTACATTTATCACAAATAGAGGAAAGGTTAGGAAAAATACTTTTTAATTTGGTTTTCGAGTAGTGTAATCTATATATAACTTTAAATTGTATCAATGTATGTCTGGCATTCAAAGAACACCAATGTATTCTTTGTAAGCTTTCTTCCCAAGTTTCTTTCGTTATAGGTAATCCAATTTCATTTTCCCATGCTTGACGATATGTTTCAGTTGTTGGGTTCTCTTTATCTAAAATAATATTGTAGATATAAGCTATAAGCTTATCCGTATTTGGATGTAAATTAAACACTTCATCTAATAAACCTGGTCCTTTATTTTTATAGTCGTATGTGTTACATTTAATAAAATCTCTAATTTGTAAATACCTAAAATGATGTTGTGAAGGTAATCCAAAAATATCTTGTAACTCTTCAAATAATAATAATTTTCCATTTCTATAAAGGTGTTCTATTCTTTTAATTCCTAAATCCTCCCACAGTCTAAACCCCGCATCTAAGATTGAGGGTTTAAACAGTGGATTATTCCTAATTGATAACCTAAAAGAAAGATTATCCAGATGTAGGGTCTTAACTATCTGTTTCCAAATACGCCTAATATTATGAATGATAATGTTGTCCCTATAAGTCTTTTTTTGTACTTCCTTTGGTGCGAAAATAATCGACTCTATAGTGAAGGGTAAACAGTCTTCCTTTTCCATTTTTAGCCACATTGGTTCAACATCCATATTTACCCACCAAAAATTCATATTCTTAATCTGGACTGCCCAATAGTAATATAAAAAATTTGGAAGTGCCAGCCCTCCATTTATCTTCGACTTACATAAGTGTTTTTTACCTATTCTATGGCTTTTGTAATCCCAGCCAAAATTATTAACTATGGTATCAATTTTTTTTAGAAAACTTTTTGGAAGAAAAAAAGGAATTGCCTGAAATAAATATAACAATTGTGGTAAAAAAATCATCTTTATAGCATTAATTCTACCGATCATAGATATAGGAAGTGTTTTCCAATATAAAATGTTTTTTTTAAGTTTCTCTAATAATTGATAATAATTAGCTTTAATTAATAATTTATAGGATTTAGACACATTAATTCCTAAATATTTAAATTTATCTGTAACTATTTTTAATGGGTATTTTTGTAATATATTTACATTTATACCAGTTATAGGCATTATGTCACTTTTACTCCAATTAATCCTATATCCTGAAAATACACTAAATTCATTTATAACATTGAATAGCTTTGGAATACTACGTTCCGGCTTAGTAATATAAATCAGAATATCATCTGCATATAAAGATATCTTATTATTTGTTATGTCAGTGTTGTACCCATATATTTCGGGTTCTGATCTGATTCTTTCAGCCAGAGGTTCTATCACCAAGGCAAATAATAAAGGGGATAACGGACATCCCTGTCTGCATCCCCTAAAGAGATTAAATTTAGGTGATAATATTTGATTGGTTAAAATTCTTGCAGTAGGGTTAGAATATAATATTCTTACCCATTTACAAAATCCGTCCCCCAGTTGATATTTTTCCATTATATTAAATAAATATGACCATTCCACCTGGTCGAATGCTTTTTCAGCATCCAACGATATAACTGCTAATTCTATATCTCTCCTTCTTCTCGAGTAAATAATGTTAAACAAGCGTCTAAGATTATGTGATGAGTAACGTTTTGGAATAAAACCTGTTTGATCATAATGTATTATTTTGGAAATCACTAAACTTAGCCTCCGAGAGAGTACTTTAGTTAGTATTTTTTGATCAGTATTTAAAAGGGCAATCGCTCGGTATGATCCAGGGTCTTCCAGGTCCTTATCTAATTTAGGAATTAATGTAATTGTAGATTCATTTAAAGAGTCTGGTAATTTTCCTAACTCATAGGTGTGTCTGTACACTGTTTGTAATCTAGGTGAAAGTAGATCGTGAAATTTTTTATAAAATTCTGCACTCAGGCCATCGGGGCCCGCTGTTTTACCATTTTTTAACGATCCAATTGATTCTTCGATATCTATTACAGATATTTCAGCATTTAATAATTGCCTACTCTCAAAATTTAACTTATTAAAATGACATTTTTCTAGAAATGTTTCCATTTCATCTGTTTGCCCTGTTAATTTAGATGAATAAAGATTTTGATAATATTGTAAAAATGTATCATTAATGTCTTTTGGTATAGTCAACGTATTTCCCTGCGCCGATCTAATACTATGTATAGTTTTTTCATCGTCTAATCTTCTGAGTTGTCGTGCTAATAATTTTTGAGGTTTATCACCGAATTCAAAATGAACTTGTTTAGTTTGTTGGTATAATTTTATCACTTGGTCAGCATAAATTTTATTTAATCTATATTTTAATATTGCAATTTTATTACTCAACTCTTTTGAAGGGTGTATTATATTTTCACTATCTAATTGGTTTATCTCTTTTTCTAACTTTTGCTCCATCTTTCGATTTTCTTTATTAAAATGAGCTTGTGCTGATATTATTGCACCACGCATAAATGCTTTAAATGTGTCCCATAATAGTAATGAGGAAGTCTCAGGTTTATCGTTAGTTTCAAAAAATAATTTAATCTGTTTCTCCACATAGTTACAGCAGTCTTTATCCTTTAATATCTGTGTATTGAATCTCCAAATATTAGTTTTATTAACCATATCTTTTAATTTTATCTTAAATGTTAAAGGGGCATGATCTGAGATAATAATATTATGATACTTTGCATCATATGTAAAGGGGAGTAGTTTTGAGTCTACTAAGAAATAATCAATCCTCGAATATGTTCCAAATACCGGCGAGAAAAATGAATATTCCCGTCCGGTAGGATTATCCAATCTCCAAATATCTTTAACATTCAATGTCTTACTAAAGGAGTTTATAAGCTTGCTTGATTTAGAGAGAGCCTTAATTTTTGTAGAAGATCTATCCAGATAATTATCTAAAGTACAATTAAAATCACCTCCAATTATTAAATTATATTGGGTGGATATAGGAATACTATTAAATATTTTCTTAAAAAATAGTGGATTATCAAAATTAGGTGCATATATATTCATAAGAATTACTTTTTTTGAATGTAGTTCCCCTGTAATTATTAAATATCTACCCTCCTTATCCTCTATTAATGAATTAAGTTTAAAAGGTATACCTTTACGAATAATTATTGCAACTCCTCTAGATTTGTGTATAAACGAAGAGTGATATACTTTTGAAATCCATTTCGCGGTTAATCTATATTGAGCATCTTTTTTAAGATGTGTCTCTTGAAGAAACATAACTCCAGATTTCAATCTATTCAACTGAGCTAGTACCTTTCCCCTTTTAATTGGTTCATTGATTCCTTTAACATTCCAGCTACAGAAGGTGATTCCATCATCTCCATTCCTTACATTCATATCCTGCATTTTATTGTTAGGGTGGCTTTTTTTGGAGTAGCCTTCTTGGCTCCTCCAGCCCGACACTACACCCCAACTTCAGTCCGATGCGGATTTCCAATTCCGTTAAACCATATTCATTTAATCTGATTATATAAAATAGATAAAAGTCATAATTATATAATATATAATATAATATCAAGTATGTGTTATGCAAAAAATAACAAAAATAATAACAAATGTGAATATAAAAAAAGTAAAGGGTGAAAAAAAGGTGATCAGAAAAAAAAGAAACTACACTTGTATAATGTGTAGTGAGTGCAAGTGAAAGCCACACTAACATGGCTACTAATCTAACGACTTCCGTATTAAAAAAAAAAAGATGTTAAATATTCCAGCTCTTATTTGAAATACTGTGTATATTGGGGTGGGGGTACTAACTTTATTTTCTTAATAAATTTTTCTATTATTCATATTACTAATTTTTAGTTGTTAATCTCAGCTATAATTATTATCATAATTAGTAATACTATATAAGGGGAGTAAGGGAAATCAAACTAATTAGTAATTAATAATTAATAATTAAAAATTACAAATTAGTATTTATTAATTAATTAGTAAACATTATAAAACTACAAATCGATGTCCATTATTCCGCCTTTTTCTCAGTAAATGATTCACAGCCACAGGTCCATAAAGTTCATTCATCCACTACCCAGTTGGGTCTACTCCTTCTTCCACAGCGTCTCCTTCTTCTCCTTCTTCTCTTTCTTCTGCCTCCTTCAGTATTTTCCGAGCAAATTCCAGTGCCGCTGTATGTTTGGTGAAACGAAGATCCTTATTCTCGTAGGTAACTCTAAGTATTGCCGGGTA
The DNA here is from genome assembly GCA_963514005.1 of Raja brachyura. The sequence continues at coordinate 5,061,200 of OY740819.1, read as the reverse complement.
CACCAAACCATATCTGATCTCCTTTATTCCTTTTATGTCTCTCAAGATGCGTCTTGTTTCTGTAAATAGAGCTCTTCTTTTAGCCACTTCGGCCGGGTAGTCTCTGAAGATACTGATGTTATCTCCTTCGTATTTCAGATTTCTTTTTCTTATGATTATCTTCATCATATCCTCAAAGACACTGTCATAAACCACCTTTACAATTACTTGTCTTGGTGGCGCACCCCTCCTAGGGACCGGTCTTAAAGCCCTGTGGGCACGGCCCAACAGGGGTTCTTCATCCAAATCCAAAATGTCCTTTAGGAGTTTTGCAAAGAATTTACGTGGGTCATAGTTTCCTTCGCGTCCCTCAGACAGACCTACTATGCGCAAATTCTTACGTCTTTGGCGCCCCTCCAAATCAATACATTTCTCATTAATTTTACGTAATAATTCAGAGAGGCGTTTGTTCTCTTCGTTTATCTTCTCATTCTCTCTCGCAGTTGTTAGAGCAGCATCAGTTAATTCTTTAATCGTATCATTTTGTTGATCCAGTACAGTTGACATAGGGCTTAACCTCGCCTCTATTTTCGCCTCCATCATCTCTTCCATCAATCGCTCCATCCCAGCAATCTTATCAGTTGCCTCGATCAGTTGATTGTGTATGTCCTCCTCAATTTCTGTTTTCCAATCCGACATCATGGTTTTTACCATTTCTTTAACTTCTCTTGTTAATTCATCTTTGATATTTCGAATATCCATTTTTAAGGCCTTCATTTCATCCTTAGTTTCTTTATAATCTTTCTTCATTTCTGTTTGTGTTTCCTTCAGCATTTTCTTCATATCTGCCAGTAAAGACTTTTTAAAATCTTCCATTTCAGCTTTTCTTTGTGAAATCTCTTCTTGGGAGGCAGCCAGTCCCGAGCCTGAAGCTTTGGTGGGGCCTGCCTCCCTTCTGGAACTTTTCTTCGGCTGTGTGGGGGAGGAGGGATTCATTTTAAATTTCTTACCGGAGTCGCTAAAGTCGCGCGCCTGATGACGTCACGCAGCTTACAATCGCACCCGGAGCCGTTTAAAATCGATCTCCTGCGGTAAGTAGTGTTAGCAACCTCCTCTAACCCCGTTTTTTTTCCAGATTTTTTAAGAGCTGATCTGACGCTGTTCTCTCCTAGAACATGGCGCCACCGGAAGTCTAGCGGAGTGAGTTTGGGTCTAGCCGAGTGGGTTTCGGTCTAGCCGAGGGGGTTTGTGTCTAGCTGAGTGGGTTTGGGTCTAGCCGAGTGGGTTTGGGTCTAGCCGAGTGCGTTTGGGTCTAGCCGATTGGGGTTGGGTCTAGCCGAGTGGGGTTGGGTCTAGCCGAGTGGGTTTGGGTCTAGCCGAGTGGGTTTGTGTCTAGCCGAGTGGGTTTGGGTCTAGCCGAGTGGGTTTGGGTCTAGCCGAGTGGGTTTGGGTCTAGCCGAGTGGGTTTGGGGCTAGCCGAGTGGGTTTGGGCCTAGCCGAGTGGGTTTGGGCCTAGCCGAGTGGGTTTGGGTCTAGCCGAGTGGGTTTGGGTCTAGCCGAGTGGGTTTGGGTCTAGCCGAGTGGGTTTGGGTCTAGCCGAGTGGGTTTGGGTCTAGCGGAGTGAGTTTGGGTCTAGCCGAGTGGGTTTGGGTCTAGCCGAGTGGGTTTGTGTCTAGCCGAGTGGGTTTGGGTCTAGCCGAGTGGGTTTGGGTCTAGCCGAGTGCGTTTGGGTCTAGCCGAGTGGGGTTGGGTCTAGCCGAGTGGGGTTGGGTCTTGCCAAGTGGGTTTGGGTCTAGCCGAGTGGGTTTGGGTCTAGCCGAGTGGGTTTGGGTCTAGCCGAGTGGGTTTGGGTCTACCCGACTGGGTTTGGGTCTAGCCGAGTGGGTTTGGGTCTTTCCGAGTGGGTTTGGGCCTAGCCGAGTGGGTTTGGGTCTAGCCGAGTGGGTTTGGGTCTAGCCGAGTGGGTTTGGCTCTCGCCGAGTGGGTTTGGGTCTAGCCGAGTGGATTTGGGTCTAGCCGAGTGGGTTTGGGTCTAGCGGAGTGGGTTTGGATCTAGCCGAGTGGGTTTGGGTCTAGCCGAGTGGGTTTGTGTGTAGCCGAGTGGGTTTGGGTCTAGCCGAGTGGGTTTGGGTCTAGCCGAGTGGGTTTGGGTCTAGCCGAGTGGGTTTGTGTCTAGCCGAGTGGGTTTGGGTCTAGCCGAGTGGATTTGGGTCTAGCAGAGTGGGTTTGGGTCAAGCCGAGTGGGTTTGGGTCTAACCGAGTGGGTTTGGGTCTAGCCGAGTGGGTTTGGGCCTAGCCGAATGGGTTTGGTTCTAGCCGAGTGGGCTTGGGTCTAGCCGAGTGGGTTTGGGTCTAGCCGACTGGGTTTGGGTCTAGCGGAGTGGGTTTGGGGCTAGCCGAGTGGGTTTGTGTCTGGCAGAGTGGGTTTGGAACTACCGAGTGGGTTTGGGTCTGGCCGAGTGGGTTTGGGTCTAGCCGAGTGGGGTTGGGTCTAGCCGAGTGGGTTTGGGTCTAGCGGAGTGGGTTTGGGTCTAGCGGAGTGGGTTTGGGTCTAGCGGAGTGGGTTTGGATCTAGCGGAGTGGGTTTGGGTCTAGCGGAGTGGCTTTGGGTCTAGCCGAGTGGGTGGGGGTCTAGCCGAGTGGGTTTGGGTCTAGACGAGTGGGTTTGGGTCTAGCGGAGTGGGTTTTGGATCTAGCCTAGTGGGTTTGGGTCTATCCGAGTGTGTTTGGGCCTATCCGAGTGGGTTTGGGCCTAGCCGAGTGGGTTTGGGTCTAGCCGAGTGGGTTTGGGTCTAGCCGAGTGCGTTTGGGTCTAGCCGAGTGGGGTTGGGTCTAGCCGAGTGGGGTTGGGTCTAGCCGAGTGGGTTTGGGTCTAGCCGAGTGGGTTTGGCTCTAGCCGAGTGGGTTTGGGTCTAGCCGAGTGGGTTTGGGTCTAGCCGAGTGGGTTTGGGTCTAGCCGAGTGGGTTTGGGTCTAGCCGAGTGGGTTTGGTTCTAGCCGAGTGGGTTTGGGTCTAGCGGAGTGGGTTTGGGTCTAGCGGAGTGGGTTTGCGTCTAGCGGAGTGGGTTTGGGTCTAGCCGAGTGGGTGGGGGTCTAGCCGAGTGGGTTTTGGTCTAGACGAGTGGGTTTGGGTCTAGCGGAGTGGGTTTTGGGTCTAGCGGAGTGGGTTTGGGGCTAGCCGAGTGGGTTTGTGTCTGGCAGAGTGGGTTTGGAACTACCGAGTGGGTTTGGGTCTGGCCGAGTGGGTTTGGGTCTAGCCGAGTGGGGTTGGGTCTAGCCGAGTGGGTTTGGGTCTAGCGGAGTGGGTTTGGGTCTAGCGGAGTGGGTTTGGGTCTAGCGGAGTGGGTTTGGATCTAGCGGAGTGGGTTTGGGTCTAGCGGAGTGGCTTTGGGTCTAGCCGAGTGGGTGGGGGTCTAGCCGAGTGGGTTTGGGTCTAGACGAGTGGGTTTGGGTCTAGCGGAGTGGGTTTTGGATCTAGCCTAGTGGGTTTGGGTCTATCCGAGTGTGTTTGGGCCTATCCGAGTGGGTTTGGGCCTAGCCGAGTGGGTTTGGGTCTAGCCGAGTGGGTTTGGGTCTAGCCGAGTGCGTTTGGGTCTAGCCGAGTGGGGTTGGGTCTAGCCGAGTGGGGTTGGGTCTAGCCGAGTGGGTTTGGGTCTAGCCGAGTGGGTTTGGCTCTAGGCGAGTGGGTTTGGGTCTAGCCGAGTGGGTTTGGGTCTAGCCGAGTGGGTTTGGGTCTAGCCGAGTGGGTTTGGGTCTAGCCGAGTGGGTTTGGTTCTAGCCGAGTGGGTTTGGGTCTAGCGGAGTGGGTTTGGGTCTAGCGGAGTGGGTTTGCGTCTAGCGGAGTGGGTTTGGGTCTAGCCGAGTGGGTGGGGGTCTAGCCGAGTGGGTTTTGGTCTAGACGAGTGGGTTTGGGTCTAGCGGAGTGGGTTTTGGATCTAGCCTAGTGGGTTTGGGTCTATCCGAGTGGGTTTGGGCCTATCCGAGTGGGTTTGGGTCTAGCCGAGTGCGTTTGGGTCTAGCCGAGTGGGGTTGGGTCTAGCCGAGTGGGGTTGGGTCTAGCCGAGTGGGTTTGGGTCTAGCCGAGTGGGTTTGGGTCTAGCCGAGTGGGTTTGGGTCTAGCCGAGTGGGTTTGGGTCTAGCCGAGTGGGTTTGGGTCTAGCCGAGTGGGTTTGGGTCTAGCGGAGTGAGTTTGGGTCTAGCCGAGTGGGTTTGGGTCTAGCCGAGTGGGTTTGTGTCTAGCCGAGTGGGTTTGGGTCTAGCCGAGTGGGTTTGCGTCTAGCCGAGTGCGTTTGGGTCTAGCCGAGTGGGGTTGGGTCTAGCCGAGTGGGGTTGGGTCTAGCCGAGTGGGTTTGGGTCTAGCGGAGTGGGTTTGGATCTAGCCGAGTGGGTTTGGGTCTAGCCGAGTGGGTTTGTGTGTAGCCGAGTGGGTTTGGGTCTAGCCGAGTGGGTTTGGGTCTAGCCGAGTGGGTTTGTGTCTAGCCGAGTGGGTTTGGGTCTAGCCGAGTGGGTTTGGGTCTAGCCGAGTGGGTTTGGGTCTAGCCGAGTGGGTTTGGGCCTAGCCGAGTGGGTTTGGTTCTAGCCGAGTGGGCTTGGGTCTAGCCGAGTGGGTTTGGGTCTAGCCGACTGGGTTTGGGTCTAGCGGAGTGGGTTTGGGGCTAGCCGAGTGGGTTTGTGTCTGGCAGAGTGGGTTTGGATCTACCGAGTGGGTTTGGGTCTGGCCGAGTGGGTTTGGGTCTAGCCGAGTGGGGTTGGGTCTAGCCGAGTGGGTTTGGGTCCAGCGGAGTGGGTTTGGGTCTAGCGGAGTGGGTTTGGGTCTAGCGGAGTGGGTTTGGATCTAGCGGAGTGGGTGTGGGTCTAGCGGAGTGGGTTTGGGTCTAGCCGAGTGGGTGGGGGTCTAGCCGAGTGGGTTTGGGTCTAGACGAGTGGGTTTGGGTCTAGCGGAGTGGGTTTTGGATCTAGCCTAGTGGGTTTGGGTCTATCCGAGTGTGTTTGGGCCTATCCGAGTGGGTTTGGGCCTAGCCGAGTGGGTTTGGGTCTAGCCGAGTGGGTTTGGGTCTAGCCGAGGGCGTTTGGGTCTAGCCGAGTGGGGTTGGGTCTAGCCGAGTGGGGTTGGGTCTAGCCGAGTGGGTTTGGGTCTAGCCGAGTGGGTTTGGGTCTAGCCGAGTGGGTTTGGGTCTAGCCGAGTGGGTTTGGGTCTAGCCGAGTGGGTTTGGGTCTAGCCGAGTGGGTTTGGGTCTAGCCGAGTGGGTTTGGGTCTAGCCGAGTGGGTTTGTGTCTAGCCGAGTGGGGTTGGGTCTAGCCGAGTGGATTTGGGTCTAGCAGAGTGGGTTTGGGTCTAGCCGAGTGGGTTTGGGTCTAGCCGAGTGGGTTTGGGTCTAGCCGAGTGGGTTTGGGCCTAGCCGCGTGGGTTTGGTTCTAGCCGAGTGGGTTTGGGTCTAGCGGAGTGGGTTTGGGTCTAGCGGAGTGGGTTTGGGTCTAGCGGAGTGGTTTGGGTCTAGCGGAGTGGGTTTGCGTCTAGCGGAGTGGGTTTGGGTCTAGCCGTTGGGTGGGGGTCTAGCCGAGTGGGTTTTGGTCTAGACGAGTGGGTTTGGGTCTAGCGGAGTGGGTTTTGGATCTAGCCCAGTGGGTTTGGGTCTATCCGAGTGGGTTTGGGCCTATCCGAGTGGGTTTGGGCCTAGCCGAGTGGGTTTGGGTCTAGCCGAATGGGTTTGGGTCTAGCCGAGTGCGTTTGGGTCTAGCCGAGTGGGGTTGGGTCTAGCCGAGTGGGGTTGGGTCTAGCCGAGTGGGTTTGGGTCTAGCCGAGTGGGTTTGGGTCTAGCCGAGTGGGTTTGGGTCTAGCCGAGTGGGTTTGGGTCTGGCCGAGTGGGTTTGGGTCTAGCCGAGTGGGGTTGGGTCTAGCCGAGTGGGGTTGGGTCTAGCCAAGTGGGTTTGGGTCTAGCCGAGTGGGTTTGTGTCTAGCCGAGTGGGTTTGGGTCTAGCCGAGTGGGTTTGGGTCTAGCCGAGTGGGTTTGGGTCTAGCCGAGTGGGTTTGGGTCTAGCGGAGTGAGTTTGGGTCTAGCCGAGTGGGTTTGGGTCTAGCCGAGTGGGTTTGTGTCTAGCTGAGTGGGATTGGGTCTAGCCGAGTGGGTTTGGGTCTAGCCGAGTGCGTTTGGGTCTAGCCGATTGGGGTTGGGTCTAGCCGAGTGGGGTTGGGTCTAGCCGAGTGGGTTTGGGTCTAGCCGAGTGGGTTTGGGTCTAGCCGAGTGGGTTTGGGTCTAGCCGAGTGGGTTTGGGTCTAGCCGAGTGGGTTTGGGTCTAGCCGAGTGGGTTTGGGTCTAGCCGAGTGGGTTTGGGGCTAGCCGAGTGGGTTTAGGCCTAGCCGAGTGGGTTTGGGCCTAGCCGAGTGGGTTTGGGTCTAGCCGAGTGGGTTTGGGTCTAGCCGAGTGGGTTTGGGTCTAGCCGAGTGGGTTTGGGTCTAGCCGAGTGGGTTTGGGTCTAGCGGAGTGAGTTTGGGTCTAGCCGAGTGGGTTTGGGTCTAGCCGAGTGGGTTTGGGTCTAGCCGAGTGGGTTTGGGTCTAGCCGAGTGGGTTTGGGTCTAGCCGAGTGCGTTTGGGTCTAGCCGAGTGGGGTTGGGTCTAGCCGAGTGGGGTTGGGCCTTGCCAAGTGGGTTTGGGTCTAGCCGAGTGGGTTTGGGTCTAGCCGAGTGGGTTTGGGTCTAGCCGAGTGGGTTTGGGTCTACCCGACTGGGTTTGGGTCTAGCCGAGTGGGTTTGGGTCTTTCCGAGTGGGTTTGGGCCTAGCCGAGTGGGTTTGGGTCTAGCCGAGTGGGTTTGGGTCTAGCCGAGTGGGTTTGGCTCTCGCCGAGTGGGTTTGGGTCTAGCCGAGTGGATTTGGGTCTAGCCGAGTGGGTTTGGGTCTAGCGGAGTGGGTTTGGATCTAGCCGAGTGGGTTTGGGTCTAGCCGAGTGGGTTTGTGTGTAGCCGAGTGGGTTTGGGTCTGGCCGAGTGGGTTTGGGTCTTGCCGAGTGGGTTTGCGTCTAGCCGAGTGGGTTTGTGTCTAGCCGAGTGGGTTTGGGTCTAGCCGAGTGGATTTGGGTCTAGCAGAGTGGGTTTGGGTCTAGCCGACTGGGTTTGGGTCTAGCGGAGTGGGTTTGGGGCTAGCCGAGTGGGTTTGTGTCTGGCAGAGTGGGTTTGGATCTACCGAGTGGGTTTGGGTCTGGCCGAGTGGGTTTGGGTCTAGCCGAGTGGGGTTGGGTCTAGCCGAGTGGGTTTGGGTCTAGCGGAGTGGGTTTGGGTCTAGCGGAGTGGGTTTGGGTCTAGCGGAGTGGGTTTGGATCTAGCGGAGTGGGTTTCGGTCTAGCGGAGTGGGTTTGGGTCTAGCCGAGTGGGTGGGGGTCTAGCCGAGTGGGTTTGGGTCTAGACGAGTGGGTTTGGGTCTAGCGGAGTGGGTTTTGGATCTAGCCTAGTGGGTTTGGGTCTATCCGAGTGGGTTTGGGCCTATCCGAGTGGGTTTGGGCCTAGCCGAGTGGGTTTGGGTCTAGCCGAATGGGTTTGGGTCTAGCCGAGTGCGTTTGGGTCTTGCCGAGTGGGGTTGGGTCTAGCCGAGTGGGGTTGGGTCTAGCCGAGTGGGTTTGGGTCTAGCCGAGTGGGTTTGGGTCTAGCCGAGTGGGTTTGGGTCTAGCCGAGTGGGTTTGGGTCTAGCCGAGTGGGTTTGGGTCTAGCCGAGTGGGTTTGGGTCTAGCGGAGTGAGTTTGGGTCTAGCCGAGTGGGTTTGGGTCTAGCCGAGTGGGTTTGTGTCTAGCCGAGTGGGTTTGGGTCTAGCCGAGTGGGTTTGCGTCTAGCCGAGTGGGTTTGGGTCTAGCCGAGTGGGGTTGGGTCTAGCCGAGTGGGGTTGGGTCTAGCCGAGTGGGTTTGGGTCTAGCGGAGTGGGTTTGGATCTAGCCGAGTGGGTTTGGGTCTAGCCGAGTGGGTTTGTGTGTAGCCGAGTGGGTTTGGGTCTAGCCGAGTGGGTTTGGGTCTAGCCGAGTGGGTTTGGGTCTAGCCGAGTGGGTTTGTGTCTAGCCGAGTGGGTTTGGGTCTAGCCGAGTGGATTTGGGTCTAGCAGAGTGGGTTTGGGTCTAGCCGAGTGGGTTTGGGTCTAGCCGAGTGGGTTTGGGTCTAGCCGAGTGGGTTTGGGCCTAGCCGAGTGGGTTTGGTTCTAGCCGAGTGGGCTTGGGTGTAGCCGAGTGGGTTTGGGTCTAGCGGAGTGGGTTTGGGGCTAGCCGAGTGGGTTTGTGTCTGGCAGAGTGGGTTTGGATCTACTGAGTGGGTTTGGGTCTGGCCGAGTGGGTTTGGGTCTAGCCGAGTGGGGTTGGGTCTAGCCGAGTGGGTTTGGGTCCAGCGGAGTGGGTTTGGGTCTAGCGGAGTGGGTTTGGGTCTAGCGGAGTGGGTTTGGATCTAGCGGAGTGGGTTTGGGTCTAGCGGAGTGGGTTTGGGTCTAGCCGAGTGGATGGGGGTCTAGCCGAGTGGGTTTGGGTCTAGACGAGTGGGTTTGGGTCTAGCGGAGTGGGTTTTGGATCTAGCCTAGTGGGTTTGGGTCTATCCGAGTGTGTTTGGGCCTATCCGAGTGGGTTTGGGCCTAGCCGAGTGGGTTTGGGTCTAGCCGAGTGGGTTTGGGTCTAGCCGAGTGCGTTTGGGTCTAGCCGAGTGGGGTTGGGTCTAGCCGAGTGGGGTTGGGTCTAGCCGAGTGGGTTTGGGTCTAGCCGAGTGGGTTTGGGTCTAGCCGAGTGGGTTTGGGTCTAGCCGAGTGGGTTTGGGTCTAGCCGAGTGGGTTTGGGTCTAGCCGAGTGGGTTTGGGTCTAGCCGAGTGGGTTTGGGTCTAGCCGAGTGGGTTTGTGTCTAGCCGAGTGGGGTTGGGTCTAGCCGAGTGGATTTGGGTCTAGCAGAGTGGGTTTGGGTCTAGCCGAGTGGGTTTGGGTCTAGCCGAGTGGGTTTGGGCCTAGCCGAGTGGGTTTGGGCCTAGCCGAGTGGGTTTGGTTCTAGCCGAGTGGGTTTGGGTCTAGCGGAGTGGGTTTGGGTCTAGCGGAGTGGGTTTGGGTCTAGCGGAGTGGTTTGGGTCTAGCGGAGTGGGTTTGCGTCTAGCGGAGTGGGTTTGGGTCTAGCCGAGTGGGTGGGGGTCTAGCCGAGTGGGTTTTGGTCTAGACGAGTGGGTTTGGGTCTAGCGGAGTGGGTTTTGGATCTAGCCTAGTGGGTTTGGGTCTATCCGAGTGGGTTTGGGCCTATCCGAGTGGGTTTGGGCCTAGCCGAGTGGGTTTGGGTCTAGCCGAATGGGTTTGGGTCTAGCCGAGTGCGTTTGGGTCTAGCCGAGTGGGGTTGGGTCTAGCCGAGTGGGGTTGGGTCTAGCCGAGTGGGTTTGGGTCTAGCCGAGTGGGTTTGGGTCTAGCCGAGTGGGTTTGGGTCTGGCCGAGTGGGTTTGGGTCTAGCCGAGTGGGCTTGGGTCTAGCCGAGTGGGGTTGGGTCTAGCCAAGTGGGTTTGGGTCTAGCCGAGTGGGTTTGTGTCTAGCCGAGTGGGTTTGGGTCTAGCCGAGTGGGTTTGGGTCTAGCCGAGTGGGTTTGGGTCAAGCCGAGTGGGTTTGGGTCTAGCGGAGTGAGTTTGGGTCTAGCCGAGTGGGTTTGGGTCTAGCCGAGTGGGTTTGTGTCTAGCTGAGTGGGTTTGGGTCTAGCCGAGTGGGTTTGGGTCTAGCCGAGTGCGTTTGGGTCTAGCCGATTGGGGTTGGGTCTAGCCGAGTGGGGTTGGGTCTAGCCGAGTGGGTTTGGGTCTAGCCGAGTGGGTTTGGGTCTAGCCGAGTGGGTTTGGGTCTAGCCGAGTGGGTTTGGGTCTAGCCGAGTGGGTTTGGGTCTAGCCGAGTGGGTTTGGGTCTAGCCGAGTGGGTTTGGGGCTAGCCGAGTGGGTTTAGGCCTAGCCGAGTGGGTTTGGGCCTAGCCGAGTGGGTTTGGGTCTAGCCGAGTGGGTTTGGGTCTAGCCGAGTGGGTTTGTGTCTAGCCGAGTGGGTTTGGGTCTAGCCGAGTGGGTTTGGGTCTAGCCGAGTGCGTTTGGGTCTAGCCGAGTGGGGTTGGGTCTAGCCGAGTGGGGTTGGGTCGAGCCAAGTGGGTTTTGGTCTAGCCGAGTGGGTTTGGGTCTAGCCGAGTGGGTTTGGGTCTAGCCGAGTGGTTTTGGGTCTACCCGAGTGGGTTTGGGTCCAGCCGAGTGGGTTTGGGTCTTTCCGAGTGGGTTTGGGCCTAGCCGAGTGGGTTTGGGTCTAGCCGAGTGGGTTTGGGTCTAGCCGAGTGGGTTTGGATCTCGCCGAGTGGGTTTGGGTCTAGCCGAGTGGGTTTGGGTCTAGCCGAGTGGGTTTGTGTCTAGCCGAGTGGGTTTGGGTCTGGCCGAGTGGATTTGGGTCCAGCAGAGTGGGTTTGGGTCTAGCCGAGTGGGTTTGGGTCTAGCCGAGTGGGTTTGGGTCTAGCCGAGTGGCCTTGGGCCTAGCCGAGTGGGTTTGGTTCTAGCCGAGTGGGCTTGGGTCTAGCGGAGTGAGTTTGGGTCTAGCCGAGTGGGTTTGGGTCTAGCCGAGTGGGTTTGTGTCCAGCCGAGTGGGTTTGGGACTAGCCGAGTGGGTTTGGGTCTAGCCGAGTGCGTTTGGGTCTATCCGAGTGGGGTTGGGTCTAGCCGAGTGGGGTTGGGTCTAGCCGAGTGGGTTTGGGTCTAGCCGAGTGGGTTTGGTCTAGCCGAGTGGGTTTGGGTCTAGCCGAGTGGGTTTGGGTGTACCCGAGTGGGTTTGGGTCTAGCCGAGTGGGTTTGGGTCTTTCCGAGTGGGTTTGGGCCTAGCCGAGTGGGTTTGGGTCTAGCCGAGTGGGTTTGGGTCTAGCCGAGTGGGTTTGTGTCTCGCCGAGTGGGTTTGGGTCTAGCCGAGTGGATTTGGGTCTAGCCGAGTGGGTTTGGGTCTAGCGGAGTGGGTTTGGATCTAGCCGAGTGGGTTTGGGTCTAGCCGAGTGGGTTTGAGTCTAGCCGAGTGGGTTTGGTCTAGCGGAGTGGGTTTGCGTCTGGCCGAGTGGGTTTGGGTCTCGCCGAGTGGGTTTGGGTCTAGCCGAGTGGGTTTGGGTCTAGCCGAGTGGGTGTGGGTCTAGCCGAGTGGGTTTGGGTCTAGCCGAGTGGGTTTGGGTCTAGCCGAGTGGGTTTGGGTCTAGCCGAGTGGGTTTGGGTCTAGCCGAGTGGGTTTGGGTCTAGCCGAGTGGGTTTGGGTCTAGCCGAGTGGGTTTGGGTCTAGCCGAGTGGGTTTGGGTCTAGCAGAGTGGGTTTGGATCTAGCCGAGTGGGTTTGGGTCTAGCCGAGTGGGGTTGGGTCCAGCCGAGTGGGTTTGGGACTAGCCGAGTGGGTGTGGGTCTAGCGGAGTGGGTTTGGGTCTAGCCGAGTGGGTTTGGGTCTAGCCGAGTGGGTTTGCGTCTAGCGGAGTGGGTTTGGGCCTAGCCGAGTGCGTTTGGGTCTAGCCGAGTGGGGTTGGGTCTAGCCGAGTGGGGTTCGGTCTAGCCGAGTGGGTTTGGGTCTAGCCGAGTGGGTTTGGGTCTAGCCGAGTGGGTTTGGGTCTAGCCGAGTGGGTTTGGGTCTAGCCGAGTGGGTTTGGGTCTAGCCGAGTGGGGTTGGGTCTAGCCGAGTGGGGTTGGGTCTAGCCGAGTGGGTTTGGGTCTAGCCGAGTGGGTTTGGGTCTAGCCGATTGGGTTTGGGTCTAGCCGAGTGGGTTTGGGTCTAGCCGACTGGGTTTGGGTCTAGCCGAGTGGGTTTGGGCCTAGCCGAGTGGGTTTGGGCCTAGCCGAGTGGGTTTGGGTCTAGCCGAGTGGGTTTGGGTCTAGCCGAGTGGGTTTGGGTCTAGCCGAGTGGGTTTGGGTCTAGCGGAGTGAGTTTGGGTCTAGCCGAGTGGGTTTGGCTCTAGCCGAGTGGGTTTGTGTCTAGCCGAGTGGGTTTGGGTCTAGCCGAGTGGGTTTGGGTCTAGCCGAGTGCGTTTGGGTCTAGCCGAGTGGGGTTGGGTCTAGCCGAGTGGGGTTGGGTCTAGCCGAGTGGGTTTGGGTCTAGCCGAGAGGGTTTGGTCTAGCCGAGTGGGTTTGGGTGTAGCCGAGTGGGTTTGGGTCTACCCGAGTGGGTTTGGGTCTAGCCGAGTGGGTTTGGGTCTTTCCGAGTGGGTTTGGGCCTAACCGAGTGGGTTTGGGTCTAGCCGAGTGGGTTTGGGTCTAGCCGAGTGGGTTTGGGTCTCGCCGAGTGGGTTTGGGTCTAGCCGAGTGGATTTGGGTCTAGCCGAGTGGGTTTGGGTCTAGCGGAGTGGGTTTGGATTAGCCGAGTGGGTTTGGGTCTTGCCGAGTGGGTTTGGGTCTAGCCGAGTGGGTTTGGGTCTAGCGGAGTGGGTTTGGGTCTCGCCGAGTGGGTTTGGGTCTAGCCGAGTGGATTTGGGTCTAGCCGAGTGGGTTTGGGTCTAGCGGAGTGGGTTTGGATCTAGCCGAGTGGGTTTGGGTCTTGCCGAGTGGGTTTGGGTCTAGCCGAGTGGGTTTGGTCTAGCGGAGTGGGTTTGCGTCTAGCCGAGTGGGTTTGGGTCTAGCCGAGTGGGTTTGGGTCTAGCCGGGTGGGTTTGGGTCTAGCCGAGTGGGTTTGGGTCTAGCGGAGTGGGTTTGGATCTAGCCGAGTGGGTTTGGGTCTAGCCGAGTGGGTTTGGGTCTAGCCGAGTGGGTTTGGGTCTAGCCGACTGGGTTTGGGTCTAGCCGAGTGGGTTTGGGTCTAGCCGAGTGGGTTTGGGTCTAGCAGAGTGGGTTTGGATCTAGCCGAGTGGGTTTGGGTCCAGCCGAGTGGGTTTGGGTCCAGCCGAGTGGGTTTGGGACTAGCCGAGTGGGTGTGGGTCTAGCGGAGTGGGTTTGGGTCTAGCCGAGTGGGTTTGGGTCTAGCCGAGTGGGTTTGCGTCTAGCGGAGTGGGTTTGGGTCTAGCCGAGTGCGTTTGGGTCTAGCCGAGTGGGGTTGGGTCTAGCCGAGTGGGTTTGGGTCTAGCGGAGTGGGTTTGGATCTAGCCGAGTGGGTTTGGGTCTTGCCGAGTGGGTTTGGGTCTAGCCGAGTGGGTTTGGTCTAGCGGAGTGGGTTTGCGTCTAGCCGAGTGGGTTTGGGTCTAGCCGAGTGGGTTTGGGTCTAGCCGAGTGGATTTGGGTCTAGCCGAGTGGGTTTGGGTCTAGCGGAGTGGGTTTGGATCTAGCCGAGTGGGTTTGGGTCTTGCCGAGTGGGTTTGGGTCTAGCCGAGTGGGTTTGGTCCAGCGGAGTGGGTTTGCGTCTAGCCGAGTGGGTTTGGGTCTAGCCGAGTGGGTTTGGGTCTAGCCGAGTGGGTTTGGGTCTAGCCGAGTGGGTTTGGGTCTAGCGGAGTGGGTTTGGATCTAGCCGAGTGGGTTTGGGTCTAGCCGAGTGGGTTTGGGTCTAGCCGAGTGGATTTGGGTCTAGCCGAGTGGGTTTGGGTCTAGCCGAGTGGGTTTGGGTCTAGCCGAGTGGGTTTGGGTCTAGCAGAGTGGGTTTGGATCTAGCCGAGTGGGTTTGGGTCTAGCCGAGTGGGTTTGGGTCCAGCCGAGTGGGTTTGGGACTAGCCGAGTGGGTGTGGGTCTAGCGGAGTGGGTTTGGGTCTAGCCGAGTGGGTTTGGGTCTAGCCGAGTGGGTTTGCGTCTAGCGGAGTGGGTTTGGGTCTAGCCGAGTGCGTTTGGGTCTAGCCGAGTGGGGTTGGGTCTAGCCGAGTGGGGTTCGGTCTAGCCGAGTGGGTTTGGGTCTAGCCGAGTGGGTTTGGGTCTAGCCGAGTGGGTTTGGGTCTAGCCGAGTGGGTTTGGGTCTAGCCGAGTGGGTTTGGGTCTAGCCGAGTGGGTTTGGGTCTAGCCGAGTGGGGTTGGGTCTAGCCGAGTGGATTTGGGTCTAGCCGAGTGGGTTTGGGTCTAGCGGAGTGGGTTTGGATCTAGCCGAGTGGGTTTGGGTCTTGCCGAGTGGGTTTGGGTCTAGCCGAGTGGGTTTGGGTCTAGCGGAGTGGGTTTGGGTCTCGCCGAGTGGGTTTGGGTCTAGCCGAGTGGATTTGGGTCTAGCCGAGTGGGTTTGGGTCTAGCGGAGTGGGTTTGGATCTAGCCGAGTGGGTTTGGGTCTTGCCGAGTGGGTTTGGGTCTAGCCGAGTGGGTTTGGTCTAGCGGAGTGGGTTTGCGTCTAGCCGAGTGGGTTTGGGTCTAGCCGAATGGGTTTGGGTCTAGCCGAGTGGGTTTGGGTCTAGCGGAGTGGGTTTGGATCTAGCCGAGTGGGTTTGGGTCTAGCCGAGTGGGTTTGGGTCTAGCCGAGTGGGTTTGGGTCTAGCCGAGTGGGTTTGGGTCTAGCCGAGTGGGTTTGGGTCTAGCCGAGTGGGTTTGGGTCTAGCAGAGTGGGTTTGGATCTAGCCGAGTGGGTTTGGGTCTAGCCGAGTGGGTTTGGGTCCAGCCGAGTGGGTTTGGGACTAGCCGAGTGGGTGTGGGTCTAGCGGAGTGGGTTTGGGTCTAGCCGAGTGGGTTTGGGTCTAGCCGAGTGGGTTTGCGTCTAGCGGAGTGGGTTTGGGTCTAGCCGAGTGCGTTTGGGTCTAGCCGAGTGGGGTTGGGTCTAGCCGAGTGGGGTTCGGTCTAGCCGAGTGGGTTTGGGTCTAGCCGAGTGGGTTTGGGTCTAGCCGAGTGGGTTTGGGTCTAGCCGAGTGGGTTTGGGTCTAGCCGAGTGGGTTTGGGTCTAGCCGAGTGGGTTTGGGTCTAGCCGAGTGGGGTTGGGTCTAGCCGAGTGGGGTTGAATCTAGCCGAGTGGGTTTGGGTCTAGCCGAGTGGGTTTGGGTCTAGCCGATTGGGTTTGGGTCTAGCCGAGTGGGTTTGGGTCTAGCCGACTGGGTTTGGGTCTAGCCGAGTGGGTTTGGGCCTAGCCGAGTGGGTTTGGGCCTAGCCGAGTGGGTTTGGGTCTAGCCGAGTGGGTTTGGGTCTAGCCGAGTGGGTTTGGGTCTAGCCGATTGGGTTTGGGTCTAGCCGAGTGGGTTTGGGTCTAGCGGAGTGAGTTTGGGTCTAGCCGAGTGGGGTTGGCTCTAGCCGAGTGGGTTTGTGTCTAGCCGAGTGGGTTTGGGTCTAGCCGAGTGGGTTTGGGTCTAGCCGAGTGCGTTTGGGTCTAGCCGAGTGGGGTTGGGTCTAGCCGAGTGGGGTTGGGTCTAGCAGAGTGGGTTTGGGTCTAGCCGAGAGGGTTTGGTCTAGCCGAGTGGGTTTGGGTGTAGCCGAGTGAGTTTGGGTCTACCCGAGTGGGTTTGGGTCTAGCCGAGTGGGTTTGGGTCTTTCCGAGTGGGTTTGGGCCTAACCGAGTGGGTTTGGGTCTAGCCGAGTGGGTTTGGGTCTAGCCGAGTGGGTTTGGGTCTCGCCGAGTGGGTTTGGGTCTAGCCGAGTGGATTTGGGTCTAGCCGAGTGGGTTTGGGTCTAGCGGAGTGGGTTTGGATCTAGCCGAGTGGGTTTGGGTCTTGCCGAGTGGGTTTGGGTCTAGCCGAGTGGGTTTGGTCTAGCGGAGTGGGTTTGCGTCTAGCCGAGTGGGTTTGGGTCTAGCCGAGTGGGTTTGGGTCTAGCCGAGTGGGTTTGGGTCTAGCCGAGTGGTTTGGGTCTAGCGGAGTGGGTTTGGATCTAGCCGAGTGGGTTTGGGTCTAGCCGAGTGGGTTTGGGTCTAGCCGAGTGGGTTTGGGTCTAGCCGAGTGGGTTTGGGTCTAGCCGAGTGGGTTTGGGTCTAGCCGAGTGGGTTTGGGTCTAGCAGAGTGGGTTTGGATCTAGCCGAGTGGGTTTGGGTCTAGCCGAGTGGGTTTGGGTCCAGCCGAGTGGGTTTGGGACTAGCCGAGTGGGTGTGGGTCTAGCGGAGTGGGTTTGGGTCTAGCCGAGTGGGTTTGGGTCTAGCCGAGTGGGTTTGCGTCTAGCGGAGTGGGTTTGGGTCTAGCCGAGTGCGTTTGGGTCTAGCCGAGTGGGGTTGGGTCTAGCCGAGTGGGGTTCGGTCTAGCCGAGTGGGTTTGGGTCTAGCCGAGTGGGTTTGGGTCTAGCCGAGTGGGTTTGGGTCCAGCCGAGTGGGTTTGGGTCTAGCCGAGTGGGTTTGGGTCTAGCCGAGTGGGTTTGGGTCTAGCCGAGTGGGTTTGGGCCTAGCCGTGTGGGTTTGGGCCTAGCAGAGTGGGTTTGGGCTAGCCGAGTGGGTTTGGGTCTAGCCGAGTGGGTTTGCATCTAGCCGAGTGGGTTTGGGTCTAGCCGATTGGGTTTGGGTCTAGCGGAGTGAGTTTGGGTCTAGCCGAGTGGGTTTGGGTCTAGCCGAGTGGGTTTGTGTCTAGCCGAGTGGGTTTGGGACTAGCCGAGTGGGTTTGGGCCTAGCCGAGTGGGTTTGGGTCTAGCCGAGTGTGTTTGGGTCTAGCCGAGTGGGTTTCGGTCTCGCCGAGTGGGTTTGGGTCTAGCCGAGTGGGTTTGGGTCTAGCGGAGTGGGTTTGCGTCTAGCGGAGTGGGGTTGGGTCTAGCGGACTGGGTTTGGGTCTAGCGGAGAGGGTTTGGGTGTAGCCGAGTGGGTTTGGGTCTAGCCGAGTGGGTTTGGGTCTAGCTGAGTGGGTTTGGGTCTAGCGGAGTGGGTTTGGGTCTAGCGGAGTGGGTTTGCGTCTAGCGGAGTGGGTTTGGGTCTAGCCGAGTGGGTTTGGGTATAGCTGAGTGGGTTTGGGTCTAGCCGAGTGGGTTTGGGACTAGCCGAGTGGGTGTGGGTCTAGCGGAGTGGGTTTGGGTCTAGCCGAGTGCGTTTGGGTCTAGCCGAGTGGGTTTGCGTCTAGCGGAGTGGGTTTGGGTCTAGCGGAGTGGGTTTGGGTCTAGCCGAGTGGGTTTGGGCCTAGCCGAGTGGGTTTGGGCCTAGCCGAGTGGGTTTGGGCCTAGCCTAGTGGGTTTGGGTCTAGCCAAGTGGGTTTGGGTCTAGCTGAGTGGGTTTGGGTCTAGCCGAGTGGGTTTGGGCCTAGCCGAGTGGGTTTGTGTCTAGCCGAGTTGGCTTGGGTCTAGCCGAGTGGGTTTGGGTGTAGCCGAGTGGGTTTGGGTCTAGCCGAGTGGGTTTGGGACTAGCCGAGTGGGTGTGGGTCTAGCGGAGTGGGTTTGGGTCTAACCGAGTGGGTTTGGGTCTAGCCGAGTGGGTTTGCATCTAGCGGAGTGGGTTGGGGTCTAGCCGAGTGGGTTTGGGCCTAGCCGAGTGGGTTTGGGCCTAGCCGAGTGGGTTTGGGTCTAGCCAAGTGGGTTTCGGTCTCGCCGAGTGGATTTGGTTCTAGCGGAGTGGGTTTGGGGCTAGCGGAGTGGGTTTGGGTCTAGCCGAGTGGGTTTGGGTGTAGCCGAGTGGGTTTGGGTGTAGCCGATTGTGTTTGGGTCTAGCCGAGTGGGTTTGGGTCTAGCCGAGTGGGTTTGGGTCTAGCCGAGTGGGTTTGGGTCTAGCCGAGTGGGTTTGGGTCTAGCGGAGTGAGTTTGCGTCTTACCGAGTGGGTTTGGGTCTAGCCGAGTGCGTTTGGGTCTAGCCGAGTGGGGTTGGGTCTAGCCGAGTGGGGTTGGGTCTAGCCGAGTGGGTTTGGGTCTAGCCGAGTGGGTTTGGTCTAGCCGAGTGGGTTTGGGTCTAGCCGAGTGGGTTTGGGTCTACCCGAGTGGGTTTGGGTCTAGCCGAGTGGGTTTGGGTCTTTCCGAGTGGGTTTGGGCCTAGCCGAGTGGGTTTGGGTCTAGCCGAGTGGGTTTGGGTCTAGCCGAGTGGGTTTGGGTCTCGCCGAGTGGGTTTGGGTCTAGCCGAGTGGATTTGGGTCTAGCCGAGTGGGTTTGGGTCTAGCGGAGTGGGTTTGGATCTCGCCGAGTGGGTTTGGGTCTCGCCAAGTGGGTTTGGGTCTAGCCGAGTGGGTTTGTTCTAGCGGAGTGGGTTTGCGTCTAGCCGAGTGGGTTTGGGTCTAGCCGAGTGGGTTTGGGTCTAGCCGAGTGGGTTTGGGTCTAGCCGAGTGGGTTTGGGTCTAGCGGAGTGGGTTTGGATCTAGCCGAGTGGGTTTGGGTCTAGCCGAGTGGGTTTGGGTCTAGCCGAGTGGGTTTGGGTCTAGCCGAGTGGGTTTGGGTCTAGCCGAGTGGGTTTGGGTCTAGCCGAGTGGCTTTGGGTCTAGCAGAGTGGGTTTGGATCTAGCCGAGTGGGTTTGGGTCTAGCCGAGTGGGTTTGGCACTAGCCGAGTGGGTGTGGGTCTAGCGGAGTGGGTGTGGGTCTAGCGGAGTGGGTTTGCGTCTCGCGGAGTGGGGTTGGGTCTAGCGGACTGGGTTTGGGTCTAGCGGAGTGGGTTTGGGTGTAGCCGAGTGGGTTTGGGTCTAGCTGAGTGGGTTTGGGTCTAGCGGAGTGGGTTTGGGTCTAGCGGAGTGGGTTTGCGTCTAGCGGAGTGGGTTTGGGTCTAGCCGAGTGGGTTTGGGTATAGCTGAGTGGGTTTGGGTCTAGCCGAGTGGGTTTGGGACTAGCCGAGTGGGTGTGGGTCTAGCGGAGTGGGTTTGGGTCTAGCCGAGTGCGTTTGGGTCTAGCCGAGTGGGTTTGCGTCTAGCGGAGTGCGTTTGGGTCTAGCCGAGTGGGGTTGGGTCTAGCCGAGTGGGGTTGGGTCTAGCCGAGTGGGTTTGGGTCTAGCCGAGTGGGTTTGGGTCTAGCCGAGTGGGTTTGGGTCTAGCCGAGTGGGTTTGGGTCTAGCCGAGTGGGTTTGGGTCTAGCGGAGTGGGTTTGGGTCTAGCCGAGTGGGTTTGGGTCTAGCCGAGTGGTTTTGGGTCTAGCCGAGTGGGTTTGGGTCTAGCCGATTGGGTTTGGGTCTAGCCGAGTGCGTTTGGGTCTAGCCGAGTGGGGTTGGGTCTAGCCGAGTGGGGTTGGGTCTAGCCGAGTGGGTTTGGGTCTAGCCGAGTGGGTTTGGGTCTAGCCGAGTGGGTTTGGGTCTAGCCGAGTGGGTTTGGGTCTAGCCGAGTGGGTTTGGGTCTAGCCGAGTGGGTTTAGGCCTAGCCGAGTGGGTTTGGGCCTAGCCGAGTGCGTTTGGGCTAGCCGAGTGGGTTTGGGTCTAGCCGAGTGGGTTTGGGTCTAGCCGAGTGGGTTTGGGTCTAGCCGAGTGGGTTTGGGTCTACCCGAGTGGGTTTGGGTCTAGCCGAGTGGGTTTGGGCCTTTCCGAGTGGGTTTGGGCCTAGCCGAGTGGGTTTGGGCCTAGCCAAGTGGGTTTGGGTCTAGCCGAGTGGGTTTGGGTCTCGCCGAGTGGGTTTGGGTCTAGCCGAGTGGATTTGGGTCTAGCCGAGTGGGTTTGGGTCTAGCGGAGTGGGTTTGGATCTGGCCGAGTGGGTTTGGGTCTAGCCGAGTGGGTTTGGGTCTAGCCGAGTGGGTTTGGTCTAGCGGAGTGGGTTTGCGTCTAGCCGAGTGGGTTTGGGTCTAGCCGAGTGGGTTTGGGTCTAGCCGAGTGGGTTTGGGTCTAGCCGAGTGGGTTTGGGTCTAGCGGAGTGGGTTTGGATCTAGCCGAGTGGGTTTGGGTCTAGCCGAGTGGGTTTGGGTCTAGCCGAGTGGGTTTGGGTCTAGCCGAGTGGGTTTGGGTCTAGCCGAGTGGGTTTGGGTCTAGCCGAGTGGCTTTGGGTCTAGCAGAGTGGGTTTGGATCTAGCCGAGTGGGTTTGGGTCTAGCCGAGTGGGTTTGGGTCCAGCCGAGTGGGTTTGGGACTAGCCGAGTGGGTGTGGGTCTAGCGGAGTGGGTTTGGGTCTAGCCGAGTGGGTTTGGGTCTAGCCGAGTGGGTTTGCGTCTAGCGGAGTGGGTTTGGGTCTAGCCGAGTGCGTTTGGGTCTAGCCGAGTGGGGTTGGGTCTAGCCGAGTGGGGTTCGGTCTAGCCGAGTGGGTTTGGGTCTAGCCGAGTGGGTTTGGGTCTAGCCGAGTGGGTTTGGGTCTAGCCGATTGGGTTTGGGTCTAGCCGAGTGGGTTTGGGCCTAGCCGAGTGGGTTTGGGCCTAGCCGAGTGGGTTTGGGCCTAGCCGTGTGGGTTTGGGCCTAGCCGAGTGGGTTTGGGCTAGCCGAGTGGGTTTGGGTCTAGCCGAGTGGGTTTGCGTCTAGCCGAGTGGGTTTGGGTCTAGCCGAGTGGGTTTGGGTCTAGCGGAGTGAGTTTGCGTCTAGCCGAGTGGGTTTGGGTCTGGCCGAGTGGGTTTGTGTCTAGCCGAGTGGGTTTGGGACTAGCCGAGTGGGTTTGGGCCTAGCCGAGTGGGTTTGGGTCTAGCCGAGTGTGTTTGGGTCCAGCCGAGTGGGTTTCGGTCTCGCCGAGTGGGTTCGGGTCTAGCCGAGTGGGTTCGGGTCTAGCGGAGTGGGTTTGCGTCTAGCGGAGTGGGGTTGGGTCTAGCGGACTGTGTTTGGGTCTAGCGGAGTGGGTTTGGGTGTAGCCGAGTGGGTTTGGGTCTAGCCGAGTGGGTTTGGGTCTAGCTGAGTGGGTTTGGGTCTAGCGGAGTGGGTTTGGGTCTAGCGGAGTGGGTTTGGGTCTAGCGGAGTGGGTTTGGGTCTAGCCGAGTGGGTTTGGGTATAGCTGAGTGGGTTTGGGTCTAGCCGAGTGGGTTTGGGACTAGCCGAGTGGGTGTGGGTCTAGCGGAGTGGGTTTGGGTCTAGCTGAGTGCGTTTGGGTCTAGCCGAGTGGGTTTGCGTCTAGCGGAGTGGGTTTGGGTCTAGCGGAGTGGGTTTGGGTCTAGCCAAGTGGGTTTGGGCCTAGCCGAGTGGGTTTGGGCCTAGCCGAGTGGGTTTGGGCCTAGCCTAGTGGGTTTGGGTCTAGCCAAGTGGGTTTGGGCCTAGCCGAGTGGGTTTGTGTCTAGCCGAGTTGGCTTGGGTCTAGCCGAGTGGGTTTGGGTGTAGCCGAGTGGGTTTGGGTCTAGCCGAGTGGGTTTGGGACTAGCCGAGTGGGTGTGGGTCTAGCGGAGTGGGTTTGGGTCTAGCCGAGTGGGTTTGGGTCTAGCCGAGTGGGTTTGCGTCTAGCGGAGTGGGTTGGGGTCTAGCCGAGTGGGTTTGGGCCTAGCCGAGTGGGTTTGGGCCTAGCCGAGTGGGTTTGGGTCTAGCCAAGTGGGTTTCGGTCTCGCCGAGTGGATTTGGTTCTATCGGAGTGGGTTTGGGTCTAGCGGAGTGGGTTTGGGTCTAGCCGAGTGGGTTTGGGTGTAGCCGAGTGGGTTTGGGTGTAGCCGATTGTGTTTGGGTCTAGCCGAGTGGGTTTGGGCCTAGCCGAGTGGGTTTGTGTCTAGCCGAGTTGGCTTGGGTCTAGCCGAGTGGGTTTGGGTGTAGCCGAGTGGGTTTGGGTCTAGCCGAGTGGGTTTGGGACTAGCCGAGTGGGTGTGGGTCTAGCGGAGTGGGTTTGGGTCTAGCCGAGTGGGTTTGGGTCTAGCCGAGTGGGTTTGCGTCTAGCGGAGTGGGTTGGGGTCTAGCCGAGTGGGTTTGGGCCTAGCCGAGTGGGTTTGGGCCTAGCCGAGTGGGTTTGGGTCTAGCCAAGTGGGTTTCGGTCTCGCCGAGTGGATTTGGTTCTAGCGGAGTGGGTTTGGGTCTAGCGGAGTGGGTTTGGGTCTAGCCGAGTGGGTTTGGGTGTAGCCGAGTGGGTTTGGGTGTAGCCGATTGTGTTTGGGTCTAGCCGAGTGGGTTTGGGTCTAGCCGAGTGGGTTTGGGTCTAGCCGAGTGGGTTTGGGTCTAGCCGAGTGGGTTTGGGTCTAGCGGAGTGAGTTTGCGTCTTGCCGAGTGGGTTTGGGTCTAGCCGAGTGGGTTTGTGTCTAGCCGAGCGGGTTTGGGTCTAGCCGAGTGGTTTGGGTCTAGCCGAGTGGTTTGGGTCTAGCCGAGTGCGTTTGGGTCTAGCCGAGTGGGGTTGGGTCTAGCCGAGTGGGGTTGGGTCTAGCCGAGTGGGTTTGGGTCTAGCCGAGTGGGTTTGGGTCTAGCCGAGTGGGTTTGGGTCTAGCCGAGTGGGTTTGGGTCTAGCCGAGTGGGTTTGGGTCTAGCCGAGTGGGTTTGGGTCTAGCCGAGTGGGTTTGGGTCTAGCCGAGTGGGTTTGGGTCTAGCCGAGTGGGTTTGGGTCTAGCCGAGTGCGTTTGGGTCTAGCCGAGTGGGGTTGGGTCTAGCCGAGTGCGGTTGGGTCTAGCCGAGTGGGTTTGGGTCTAACCGAGTGGGTTTGGGTCTCGCCGAGTGGGTTTGGGTCTAGCCGAGTGGGTTTGGGTCTAGCCGAGTGGGTTTGGGTCTAGCGGAGTGGGTTTGGATCTAGCAGAGTGGGTTTGGGTCTAGCCGAGTGGGTTTGTGTGTAGCCGAGTGGGTTTGGGTCTAGCCGAGTGGGTTTGGGTCTAGCCGAGTGGGTTTGGGTCTAGCCGAGTGGGTTTGTGTCTAGCCGAGTGCGTGTTTGGGTCTAGCCGAGTGGATTTGGGTCTAGCAGAGTGGGTTTGGGTCTAGCCGAGTGGGTTTGGGTCTAGCCGAGTGGGTTTGGGTCTACCCGAGTGGGTTTGGGTCTAGCTGAGTGGGTTTGGTTCTAGCCGAGTGGGCTTGGGTCTAGCCGAGTGGGTTTGGGTCTAGCGGAGTGGGTTTGGGTCTAGCGGAGTGGGTTTGGGTCTAGCGGAGTGGGTTTGGGTCTAGCGGAGTGTGTTTGGGTCTAGCGGAGTGGGTTTGGGTCTAGCGGAGTGGGTTTGGGTCTAGCCGAGTGGGTTTGGGTCTGGCAGAGTGGGTTTGGATCTACTGAGTGGGTTTGGGTCTAGCCGAGTGGGTTTGGGTCTAGCCGAGTGGGGTTGGGTCTAGCCGAGTGGGGTTGGGTCTAGCCGAGTGGGTTTGTGTCTAGCCGAGTGGGTTTGGGTCTAGCCGAGTGGGTTTGGGTCTAGCCGAGTGGGTTTGGGTCTAGCCGAGTGGGTTTGGGTCTAGCCGAGTGGGTTTGGGCCTAGCCGAGTGGGTTTGGGCCTAGCCGAGTGGGTTTGGGCTAGCCGAGTGGGTTTGGGTCTAGCCGAGTGGGTTTGGGTCTAGCCGAGTGGGTTTGGGTCTAGCCGAGTGGGTTTGGGTCTAGCGGAGTGAGTTTGGGTCTAGCCGAGTGGGTTTGGGTCTAGCCGAGTGGGTTTGTGTCTAGCCGATTGGGTTTGGGTCTAGCCGAGTGGGTTTGGGTCTAGCCGAGTGCGTTTGGGTCTAGCCGAGTGGGGTTGGGTCTAGCCGAGTGGGGTTGGGTCTAGCCCAGTGGGTTTGGGTCTAGCCGAGTGGGTTTGGGTCAAGCCGAGTGGGTTTGGGTCTACCCGAGTGGGTTTGGGTCTAGCTGAGTGGGTTTGGGTCTTTCCGAGTGGGTTTGGGCCTAGCCGAGTGGGTTTGGGTCTAGCCGAGTTGGTTTGGGTGTAGCCGAGTGGGTTTGGGTCTCGCCGAGTGGGTTTGGGTCTAGCCGAGTGGATTTGGGTCTAGCCGAGTGGGTTTGGGTCTAGTGGAGTGGGTTTGGATCTAGCAGAGTGGGTTTGGGTCTAGCCGAGTGGGTTTGTGTGTAGCCGAGTGGGTTTGGGTCTAGCCGAGTGGGTTTGGGTCTAGCCGAGTGGGTTTGGGTCTAGCCGAGTCGGTTTGTGTCTAGCCGAGTGCGTGTTTGGGTCTAGCCGAGTGGATTTGGGTCTAGCAGAGTGGGTTTGGATCTAGCCGAGTGGTTTTGGGTCTAGCCGAGTGGGTTTGGGTCTAGCCGAGTGGGTTTGGGCCTAGCCGAGTGGGTTTGGTTCTAGCCGAGTGGGCTTGGGTCTAGCCGAGTGGGTTTGGGTCTAGCGGAGTGGGTTTGGGTCTAGCGGAGTGGGTTTGGGTCTAGCGGAGTGGGTTTGGGTCTAGCGGAGTGGGTTTGGGTCTAGCGGAGTGGGTTTGGGTCTAGCGGAGTGGGTTTGGGTCTAGCCGAGTGGGTGGGGGTCTAGCGGAGTGGGTTTGGGTCTAGCGGAGTGGGTTTGGGTCTAGCCGAGTGGGTGGGGGTCTAGCCGAGTGGGTTTGGGTCTAGCCGACTGGGTTTGGATCTAGCGGAGTGGGTTTGGGGCTAGCCGAGTGGGTTTGGGTCTGGCAGAGTGGGTATGGATCTACTGAGTGGGTTTGGGTCTAGCCGAGTGGGTTTGGGTCTAGCCGAGTGGGGTTGGGTCTTTCCGAGTGGGTTTGGGCCTAGCCGAGTGGGTTTGGGTCTAGCCGAGTTGGTTTGGGTGTAGCCGAGTGGGTTTGGGTCTCGCCGAGTGGGTTTGGGTCTAGCCGAGTGGATTTGGGTCTAGCCGAGTGGGTTTGGGTCTAGCGGAGTGGGTTTGGATCTAGCAGAGTGGGTTTGGGTCTAGCCGAGTGGGTTTGTGTGTAGCCGAGTGGGTTTGGGTCTAGCCGAGTGGGTTTGGGTCTAGCCGAGTGGGTTTGGGTCTAGCCGAGTGGGTTTGTGTCTAGCCGAGTGCGTGTTTGGGTCTAGCCGAGTGGATTTGGGTCTAGCAGAGTGGGTTTGGGTCTAGCCGAGTGGTTTTGGGTCTAGCCGAGTGGGTTTGGGTCTAGCCGAGTGGGTTTGGGCCTAGCCGAGTGGGTTTGGTTCTAGCCGAGTGGGCTTGGGTCTAGCCGAGTGGGTTTGGGTCTAGCGGAGTGGGTTTGGGTCTAGCGGAGTGGGTTTGGGTCTAGCGGAGTGGGTTTGGGTCTAGCGGAGTGGGTTTGGGTCTAGCGGAGTGGGTTTGGGTCTAGCGGAGTGGGTTTGGGTCTAGCCGAGTGGGTGGGGGTCTAGCGGAGTGGGTTTGGGTCTAGCGGAGTGGGTTTGGGTCTAGCGGAGTGGGTTTGGATCTAGCAGAGTGGGTTTGGGTCTAGCCGAGTGGGTTTGTGTGTAGCCGAGTGGGTTTGGGTCTAGCCGAGTGGGTTTGGGTCTAGCCGAGTGGGTTTGGGTCTAGCCGAGTGGGTTTGTGTCTAGCCGAGTGCGTGTTTGGGTCTAGCCGAGTGGATTTGGGTCTAGCAGAGTGGGTTTGGGTCTAGCCGAGTGGTTTTGGGTCTGGCCGAGTGGGTTTGGGTCTAGCCGAGTGGGTTTGGGCCTAGCCGAGTGGGTTTGGTTCTAGCCGAGTGGGCTTGGGTCTAGCGGAGTGGGTTTGGGTCTAGCGGAGTGGGTTTGGGTCTAGCCGAGTGGGTGGGGGTCTAGCGGAGTGGGTTTGGGTCCAGCCGAGTGGGTTTGGGTCTAGCGGAGTGGGTTTGGATCTAGCAGAGTGGGTTTGGGTCTAGCCGAGTGGGTTTGTGTGTAGCCGAGTGGGTTTGGGTCTAGCCGAGTGGGTTTGGGTCTAGCCGAGTGGGTTTGGGTCTAGCCGAGTGGGTTTGTGTCTAGCCGAGTGCGTGTTTGGGTCTAGCCGAGTGGATTTGGGTCTAGCAGAGTGGGTTTGGGTCTAGCCGAGTGGTTTTGGGTCTGGCCGAGTGGGTTTGGGTCTAGCCGAGTGGGTTTGGGCCTAGCCGAGTGGGTTTGGTTCTAGCCGAGTGGGCTTGGGTCTAGCCGAGTGGGTTTGGGTCTAGCGGAGTGGGTTTGGGTCTAGCGGAGTGGGTTTGGGTCTAGCGGAGTGGGTTTGGGTCTAGCGGAGTGGGTTTGGGTCTAGCGGAGTGGGTTTGGGTCTAGCGGAGTGGGTTTGGGTCTAGCCGAGTGGGTTTGCGTCTGGCAGAGTGGGTTTGGATCTACTGAGTGGGTTTGGGTCTAGCCGAGTGGGTTTGGGTCTAGCCGAGTGGGGTTGGGTCTAGCCGAGTGGGGTTGGGTCTAGCCGAGTGGGTTTGGGTCTAGCCGAGTGGGTTTGGGTCTAGCCGAGTGGGTTTGGGTCTAGCCGAGTGGGTTTGGGTCTAGCCGAGTGGGTTTGGGTCTAGCCGAGTGGGTTTGGGCCTAGCCGAGTGGGTTTGGGCCTAGCCGAGTGGGTTTGGGCTAGCCGAGTGGGTTTGGGTCTAGCCGAGTGGGTTTGGGTCTAGCCGAGTGGGTTTGGGTCTAGCCGAGTGGGTTTGGGTCTAGCGGAGTGAGTTTGGGTCTAGCCGAGTGGGTTTGGGTCTAGCCGAGTGGGTTTGTGTCTAGCCGATTGGGTTTGGGTCTAGCCGAGTGGGTTTGGGTCTAGCCGAGTGCGTTTGGGTCTAGCCGAGTGGGGTTGGGTCTAGCCGAGTGGGGTTGGGTCTAGCCCAGTGGGTTTGGGTCTAGCCGAGTGGGTTTGGGTCAAGCCGAGTGGGTTTGGGTCTACCCGAGTGGGTTTGGGTCTAGCTGAGTGGGTTTGGGTCTTTCCGAGTGGGTTTGGGCCTAGCCGAGTGGGTTTGGGTCTAGCCGAGTTGGTTTGGGTGTAGCCGAGTGGGTTTGGGTCTCGCCGAGTGGGTTTGGGTCTAGCCGAGTGGATTTGGGTCTAGCCGAGTGGGTTTGGGTCTAGTGGAGTGGGTTTGGATCTAGCAGAGTGGGTTTGGGTCTAGCCGAGTGGGTTTGTGTGTAGCCGAGTGGGTTTGGGTCTAGCCGAGTGGGTTTGGGTCTAGCCGTGTGGGTTTGGGTCTAGCCGAGTCGGTTTGTGTCTAGCCGAGTGCGTGTTTGGGTCTAGCCGAGTGGATTTGGGTCTAGCAGAGTGGGTTTGGATCTAGCCGAGTGGTTTTGGGTCTAGCCGAGTGGGTTTGGGTCTAGCCGAGTGGGTTTGGGCCTAGCCGAGTGGGTTTGGTTCTAGCCGAGTGGGCTTGGGTCTAGCCGAGTGGGTTTGGGTCTAGCGGAGTGGGTTTGGGTCTAGCGGAGTGGGTTTGGGTCTAGCGGAGTGGGTTTGGGTCTAGCGGAGTGGGTTTGGGTCTAGCGGAGTGGGTTTGGGTCTAGCGGAGTGGGTTTGGGTCTAGCCGAGTGGGTGGGGGTCTAGCGGAGTGGGTTTGGGTCTAGCGGAGTGGGTTTGGGTCTAGCCGAGTGGGTGGGGGTCTAGCCGAGTGGGTTTGGGTCTAGCCGACTGGGTTTGGATCTAGCGGAGTGGGTTTGGGGCTAGCCGAGTGGGTTTGGGTCTGGCAGAGTGGGTATGGATCTACTGAGTGGGTTTGGGTCTAGCCGAGTGGGTTTGGTTCTAGCCGAGTGGGGTTGGGTCTTTCCGAGTGGGTTTGGGCCTAGCCGAGTGGGTTTGGGTCTAGCCGAGTTGGTTTGGGTGTAGCCGAGTGGGTTTGGGTCTCGCCGAGTGGGTTTGGGTCTAGCCGAGTGGATTTGGGTCTAGCCGAGTGGGTTTGGGTCTAGCGGAGTGAGTTTGGATCTAGCAGAGTGGGTTTGGGTCTAGCCGAGTGGGTTTGTGTGTAGCCGAGTGGGTTTGGGTCTAGCCGAGTGGGTTTGGGTCTAGCCGAGTGGGTTTGGGTCTAGCCGAGTGGGTTTGTGTCTAGCCGAGTGCGTGTTTGGGTCTAGCCGAGTGGATTTGGGTCTAGCAGAGTGGGTTTGGGTCTAGCCGAGTGGTTTTGGGTCTAGCCGAGTGGGTTTGTGTCTAGCCGAGTGGGTTTGGGCCTAGCCGAGTGGGTTTGGTTCTAGCCGAGTGGGCTTGGGTCTAGCCGAGTGGGTTTGGGTCTAGCGGAGTGGGTTTGGGTCTAGCGGAGTGGGTTTGGGTCTAGCCGACTGGGTTTGGATCTAGCGGAGTGGGTTTGGGGCTAGCCGAGTGGGTTTGGGTCTGGCAGAGTGGGTTTGGATCTACTGAGTGGGTTTGGGTCTAGCCGAGTGGGTTTGGGTCTAGCCGAGTGGGGTTGGGTCTAGCCGAGTGGGTTTGGGTCTAGTGGAGTGGGTTTGGGTCTAGCGGAGTGGGTTTGGGTCTAGCGGAGTGGGTTTGGGTCTAGCCGAGTGGGTTTGGGTCTAGCGGAGTGGGTTTGGGTCTAGCCGAGTGGGTTTGGGTGTAGCCGAGTGGGTTTGGGTCTAGCCGAGTGGGTTTGGGTCTAGCCGAGTGGGGTTGGGTCTAGCCGAGTGGATTTGGGTCTAGCCGAGTGGGTTTGGGTCTAGCGGAGTGGGTTTGGATCTAGCCGAGTGGGTTTGGGTCTTGCCGAGTGGGTTTGGGTCTAGCCGAGTGGGTTTGGGTCTAGCGGAGTGGGTTTGGGTCTCGCCGAGTGGGTTTGGGTCTAGCCGAGTGGGTTTGGGTCTAGCGGAGTGGGTTTGGATCTAGCCGAGTGGGTTTGGGTCTTGCCGAGTGGGTTTGGGTCTAGCCGAGTGGGTTTGGTCTAGCGGAGTGGGTTTGCGTCTAGCCGAGTGGGTTTGGGTCTAGCCGAGTGGGCTTGGGTCTAGCCGAGTGGGTTTGGGTCTAGCGGAGTGGGTTTGGGTCTAGCGGAGTGGGTTTGGGTCTAGCGGAGTGGGTTTGGGTCTAGCGGAGTGGGTTTGGGTCTAGCAGAGTGGGTTTGGGTCTAGCGGAGTGGGTTTGGGTCTAGCCGAGTGGGTGGGGGTCTAGCGGAGTGGGTTTGGGTCTAGCGGAGTGGGTTTGGGTCTAGCCGAGTGGGTTTGGGTCTAGCCGAGTGAGTTTGGGTCTAGCCGATTGGGTTTGGGTCTAGCCGAGTGGGTTTGGGTCTAGCCGAGTGCGTTTGGGTCTAGCCGAGTGGGGTTGGGTCTAGCCGAGTGGGGTTGGGTCTAGCCCAGTGGGTTTGGGTCTAGCCGAGTGGGTTTGGGTCAAGCCGAGTGGGTTTGGGTCTACCCGAGTGGGTTTGGGTCTAGCTGAGTGGGTTTGGGTCTTTCCGAGTGGGTTTGGGCCTAGCCGAGTGGGTTTGGGTCTAGCCGAGTTGGTTTGGGTGTAGCCGAGTGGGTTTGCGTCTCGCCGAGTGGGTTTGGGTCTAGCCGAGTGGATTTGGGTCTAGCCGAGTGGGTTTGGGTCTAGTGGAGTGGGTTTGGATCTAGCGGAGTGGGTTTGGGTCTAGCCGAGTGGGTTTGTGTGTAGCCGAGTGGGTTTGGGTCTAGCCGAGTGGGTTTGGGTCTAGCCGAGTGGGTTTGGGTCTAGCCGAGTCGGTTTGTGTCTAGCCGAGTGCGTGTTTGGGTCTAGCCGAGTGGATTTGGGTCTAGCAGAGTGGGTTTGGATCTAGCCGAGTGGTTTTGGGTCTAGCCGAGTGGGTTTGGGTCTAGCCGAGTGGGTTTGGGCCTAGCCTAGTGGGTTTGGTTCTAGCCGAGTGGGCTTGGGTCTAGCCGAGTGGGTTTGGGTCTAGCCGAGTGGGTTTGGGTCTAGCGGAGTGGGTTTGGGTCTAGCGGAGTGGGTTTGGGTCTAGCGGAGTGGGTTTGGGTCTAGCGGAGTGGGTTTGGGTCTAGCGGAGTGGGTTTGGGTCTAGCGCAGTGGGTTTGGGTCTAGCCGAGTGGGTGGGGGTCTAGCGGAGTGGGTTTGGGTCTAGCGGAGTGGGTTTGGGTCTAGCCGAGTGGGTGGGGGTCTAGCCGAGTGGGTTTGGGTCTAGCCGACTGGGTTTGGATCTAGCGGAGTGGGTTTGGGGCTAGCCGAGTGGGTTTGGGTCTGGCAGAGTGGGTATGGATCTACTGAGTGGGTTTGGGTCTAGCCGAGTGGGTTTGGGTCTAGCCGAGTGGGGTTGGGTCTTTCCGAGTGGGTTTGGGCCTAGCCGAGTGGGTTTGGGTCTAGCCGAGTTGGTTTGGGTGTAGCCGAGTGGGTTTGGGTCTCGCCGAGTGGGTTTGGGTCTAGCCGAGTGGATTTGGGTCTAGCCGAGTGGGTTTGGGTCTAGCGGAGTGGGTTTGGATCTAGCAGAGTGGGTTTGGGTCTAGCCGAGTGGGTTTGTGTGTAGCCGAGTGGGTTTGGGTCTAGCCGAGTGGGTTTGGGTCTAGCCGAGTGGGTTTGGGTCTAGCCGAGTGGGTTTGTGTCTAGCCGAGTGCGTGTTTGGGTCTAGCCGAGTGGATTTGGGTCTAGCAGAGTGGGTTTGGGTCTAGCCGAGTGGTTTTGGGTCTAGCCGAGTGGGTTTGGGTCTAGCCGAGTGGGTTTGGGCCTAGCCGAGTGGGTTTGGTTCTAGCCGAGTGGGCTTGGGTCTAGCCGAGTGGGTTTGGGTCTAGCGGAGTGGGTTTGGGTCTAGCGGAGTGGGTTTGGGTCTAGCGGAGTGGGTTTGGGTCTAGCGGAGTGGGTTTGGGTCTAGCGGAGTGGGTTTGGGTCTAGCGGAGTGGGTTTGGGTCTAGCCGAGTGGGTGGGGGTCTAGCGGAGTGGGTTTGGGTCTAGCGGAGTGGGTTTGGGTCTAGCGGAGTGGGTTTGGATCTAGCAGAGTGGGTTTGGGTCTAGCCGAGTGGGTTTGTGTGTAGCCGAGTGGGTTTGGGTCTAGCCGAGTGGGTTTGGGTCTAGCCGAGTGGGTTTGGGTCTAGCCGAGTGGGTTTGTGTCTAGCCGAGTGCGTGTTTGGGTCTAGCCGAGTGGATTTGGGTCTAGCAGAGTGGGTTTGGGTCTAGCTGAGTGGTTTTGGGTCTGGCCGAGTGGGTTTGGGTCTAGCCGAGTGGGTTTGGGCCTAGCCGAGTGGGTTTGGTTCTAGCCGAGTGGGCTTGGGTCTAGCGGAGTGGGTTTGGGTCTAGCGGAGTGGGTTTGGGTCTAGCCGAGTGGGTGGGGGTCTAGCGGAGTGGGTTTGGGTCCAGCCGAGTGGGTTTGGGTCTAGCGGAGTGGGTTTGGATCTAGCAGAGTGGGTTTGGGTCTAGCCGAGTGGGTTTGTGTGTAGCCGAGTGGGTTTGGGTCTAGCCGAGTGGGTTTGGGTCTAGCCGAGTGGGTTTGGGTCTAGCCGAGTGGGTTTGTGTCTAGCCGAGTGCGTGTTTGGGTCTAGCCGAGTGGATTTGGGTCTAGCAGAGTGGGTTTGGGTCTAGCCGAGTGGTTTTGGGTCTGGCCGAGTGGGTTTGGGTCTAGCCGAGTGGGTTTGGGCCTAGCCGAGTGGGTTTGGTTCTAGCCGAGTGGGCTTGGGTCTAGCCGAGTGGGTTTGGGTCTAGCGGAGTGGGTTTGGGTCTAGCGGAGTGGGTTTGGGTCTAGCGGAGTGGGTTTGGGTCTAGCGGAGTGGGTTTGGGTCTAGCGGAGTGGGTTTGGGTCTAGCGGAGTGGGTTTGGGTCTAGCCGAGTGGGTTTGGGTCTGGCAGAGTGGGTTTGGATCTACTGAGTGGGTTTGGGTCTAGCCGAGTGGGTTTGGGTCTAGCCGAGTGGGGTTGGGTCTAGCCGAGTGGGGTTGGGTCTAGCCGAGTGGGTTTGGGTCTAGCCGAGTGGGTTTGGGTCTAGCCGAGTGGGTTTGGGTCTAGCCGAGTGGGTTTGGGTCTAGCCGAGTGGGTTTGGGTCTAGCCGAGTGGGTTTGGGCCTAGCCGAGTGGGTTTGGGCCTAGCCGAGTGGGTTTGGGCTAGCCGAGTGGGTTTGGGTCTAGCCGAGTGGGTTTGGGTCTAGCCGAGTGGGTTTGGGTCTAGCCGAGTGGGTTTGGGTCTAGCGGAGTGAGTTTGGGTCTAGCCGAGTGGGTTTGGGTCTAGCCGAGTGGGTTTGTGTCTAGCCGATTGGGTTTGGGTCTAGCCGAGTGGGTTTGGGTCTAGCCGAGTGCGTTTGGGTCTAGCCGAGTGGGGTTGGGTCTAGCCGAGTGGGGTTGGGTCTAGCCCAGTGGGTTTGGGTCTAGCCGAGTGGGTTTGGGTCAAGCCGAGTGGGTTTGGGTCTACCCGAGTGGGTTTGGGTCTAGCTGAGTGGGTTTGGGTCTTTCCGAGTGGGTTTGGGCCTAGCCGAGTGGGTTTGGGTCTAGCCGAGTTGGTTTGGGTGTAGCCGAGTGGGTTTGGGTCTCGCCGAGTGGGTTTGGGTCTAGCCGAGTGGATTTGGGTCTAGCCGAGTGGGTTTGGGTCTAGCCGAGTGGATTTGGGTCTAGCAGAGTGGGTTTGGATCTAGCCGAGTGGTTTTGGGTCTAGCCGAGTGGGTTTGGGTCTAGCCGAGTGGGTTTGGGCCTAGCCGAGTGGGTTTGGTTCTAGCCGAGTGGGCTTGGGTCTAGCCGAGTGGGTTTGGGTCTAGCGGAGTGGGTTTGGGTCTAGCGGAGTGGGTTTGGGTCTAGCGGAGTGGGTTTGGGTCTAGCGGAGTGGGTTTGGGTCTAGCGGAGTGGGTTTGGGTCTAGCGGAGTGGGTTTGGGTCTAGCCGAGTGGGTGGGGGTCTAGCGGAGTGGGTTTGGGTCTAGCGGAGTGGGTTTGGGTCTAGCCGAGTGGGTGGGGGTCTAGCCGAGTGGGTTTGGGTCTAGCCGACTGGGTTTGGATCTAGCGGAGTGGGTTTGGGGCTAGCCGAGTGGGTTTGGGTCTGGCAGAGTGGGTATGGATCTACTGAGTGGGTTTGGGTCTAGCCGAGTGGGTTTGGGTCTAGCCGAGTGGGGTTGGGTCTTTCCGAGTGGGTTTGGGCCTAGCCGAGTGGGTTTGTGTCTAGCCGAGTTGGTTTGGGTGTAGCCGAGTGGGTTTGGGTCTCGCCGAGTGGGTTTGGGTCTAGCCGAGTGGATTTGGGTCTAGCCGAGTGGGTTTGGGTCTAGCGGAGTGGGTTTGGATCTAGCAGAGTGGGTTTGGGTCTAGCCGAGTGGGTTTGTGTGTAGCCGAGTGGGTTTGGGTCTAGCCGAGTGGGTTTGGGTCTAGCCGAGTGGGTTTGGGTCTAGCCGAGTGGGTTTGTGTCTAGCCGAGTGCGTGTTTGGGTCTAGCCGAGTGGATTTGGGTCTAGCAGAGTGGGTTTGGGTCTAGCCGAGTGGTTTTGGGTCTAGCCGAGTGGGTTTGGGTCTAGCCGAGTGGGTTTGGGTCTAGCCGAGTGGGTTTGGGTCTAGCCGAGTGATTTGGGTCCAGCTGAGTGGGTTTGGGTCCAGATTGAGGGGGGATCTTATAGAAACTTACAAAATTCTTAAGGGGTTGGACAAGCTAGATGCTGGAAGATTGTTCCCGATGTTGGCGGAGTCCAGAACAAGGGGTCACAGTCTAAGGATAAGGGGGAATTCCTTTAGGACCGAAATGAGGAAAACATTCTTTACACAGAGAGTCGTGAGTCTCTGGAATTCTCTGCCACAGAAGGTAGTTGAGGCCAGTTCATTGGCTATATTTAAGAGGGCGTTAGATGTGGCACTTGTGGCTAAAGGGATCAGGGGGTATGGGGAGAAGGCAGGTATGGGATACTGAGTTGGATGATCAGCCATGATCACATTGAATGGCGGTGCAGGCTCGAAGGGCCGAATGGCCTACTCCTGCACCTATTTTCTATGTTTCTATGTTTCTATGTTTGGGTCTAGCCGAGTGGGTTTGGGTCTAGCAGAGTGGGTTTGGACTAGCCGAGTGGGTTTGGGTCTAGCCGAGTGGGTTTGGGTCTAGCCGAGTGGGTTTGGGTCTAGCCGAGTGATTTGGGTCCAGCTGAGTGGGTTTGGGTCTAGCAGAGTGGGTTGGGGTCTAGCCGAGTGGGATTGGGTCTAGCCGAGTTGGTTTGGGCCTAGCCGAGTGGGTTTGGGCCTAGCCGAGTGGGTTTGAGTCTAGCCGAGTGGGTTTGAGTCTAGCCGAGTGGGTTTAGGTCTATCCGAGTAGGTTTGGGTGTAGCCAAGTGGGTTTGGGTGTAGCCGAGTGTGTTTAAGTCTAGCCGAGTGGGTTTGGGTCCAGCCGAGTGGGTTTGGGTCCAGCCGAGTGGGTTTGGGTCTAGCGGAGTGGGTTTGGGTCTAGCGGAGTGGGTTTGGGTCTAGCGGACTGGGTTTGGGTCTCGCGTTGTGGGTTTGGTTCTAGCGGAGTGGGTTTGGGTCTAACGGAGTGGGTTTCGGTCTAGCGGACTGGGTTTGGGTCTAGCGGACTGGGTTTGGGTCTAGCGGATTGGGTTTGGGTCTAGCCGAGTGGGTTTGGGTCTAGCGGAGTGGGTTTGGGTCTACCGGAGTGGGTTTGGGTCTAGCCGAGTGGGTTTGGGTCTAGCCGAGTGGGTTTGGGTCTAGCCGAGTGGGTTGGGGTCTAGCCGAGTGGGTTTGGGTCTAGCCGAGTGGGTTTGGGGCTATCCAAGTGGGTTTGGGCCTAGCCGAGTGCGTTTGGGTCTAGCCGAGTGGGTTTGTGACTAGCCGAGTGGGTTTGCGCCTAGCCGAGTGGGTTTGGGTCTAGCCGAGTGGGTTTGGGTCTCGCCGAGTGGGTTTGGGTCTCGCCGAGTGGGTTTGGGTCTAGCCGAGTGGATTTGGGTCTTGCGGAGTGGGTTTGGGTCTAGCCGAATGAGTTTGGGTCTACCCGAGTGGTTTGGGTCTAGCCGAGTGGGTTTGGGTCTAGCCCAGTGGGTTTGGGTCTAGCCGAGTGGGTTTGGGTCTAGCGGAGTGGGTTTGGGTTTAGCCGAGTGGGTTTGGGGATAGCCGAGTGGGTTTGGGTCTAGCCGAGTGGGTTTGGGTTTAGCCGAGTGGGTTTGGGTCTAGCCGAGTGGGTTTGGGTCTAGCCGAGTGGGTTTGGGTCTAGCCGAGTGGGTTTGGGTCTAGCCGAGTGGGTTTGGGTTTGCCGAGTGGGTTTGGGTCTAGCGGAGTGGGTTTGTGTCTAGCCGAGTGGGTTTGGGTCTAGCGGAGTGGGGTTGGGTCTAGCCGAGTGGGTTTGGGTCTAGCCGAGTGGATTTGGGTCGAGCCGAGTGGGTTTGGGTCTAGCCGAGTGGGTTTGGGTCTAGCCGAGTGAGTTTGGGTCTAGCGGAGTGGGTTTGGGTCTAGTCGAGTGGGTTTGGGCCTAGTCGAGTGGGTTTGGGTCTAGCCGAGTGGGTTTGGGACTAGCCGAGTGGGTTTGGGTCTAGCCGAGTGGGTTTGGGTTTAGCCGAGTGGGTTTGGGTCTAGCGGAGTGGGTTTGGATCTAGCCGAGTGGGTTTGGGTCTAGCCGAGTGGGTTTGGGTCTAGCCGAGTGGGTTTGGGCCTAGCCGAGTGGGTTTGGGGCTAGCCGAGTGGGTTTGGGGCTAGCCGAGTGGGTTTGGACCTAGCCGAGTGGGTTTGGGCCTAGCCGAGTGGGTTTGGGCCTAGCCGAGTGGGTTTGGGCGTAGCCGAGTGGGTTTGGGCATAGCCGAGTGGGTTTGGGTGTAGACGAGTGGGTTTGGGCATAGACGAGTGGGTTTGGGTCTAGCCGAGTGGGTTTGGGTCTGGCGGAGTGGGTTTGGGTCTAGCCGAGTTGGTTTGGGTCTAGCCGAGTGGGTTTAGGTCTAGCCGAGTGGGTTTGGGTTTGCTGAGTGGGTTTGGGTTTGCCGAGTGGGTTTGGGTTTAGCGGAGTGGGTTTGTGTCTAGCCGAGTGGGTTTGGGTCTAGCGGAGTAGGGTTGGGTCTAGCCGAGTGGGTTTGGGTCTAGCCGAGTGGGTTTGGGTTTAGCCGAGTGGGTTTGGGTCTAGCGGAGTGGGTTTGGATCTAGCCGAGTGGGTTTGGGGCTAGCCGAGTGGGTTTGGGTCTAGCCGAGTGGGTTTGGGCCTAGCCGAGTGGGTTTGGGGCTAGCCGAGTGGGTTTGGGGCTAGCCGAGTGGGTTTGGACCTAGCCGAGTGGGTTTGGGCCTAGCCGAGTGGGTTTGGGCCTAGCCGAGTGGGTTTGGGCGTAGCCGAGTGGGTTTGGGCGTAGCCGAGTGGGTTTGGGTGTAGACGAGTGGGTTTGGGCATAGACGAGTGGGTTTGGGTCTAGCCGAGTGGGTTTGGGTCTGGCGGAGTGGGTTTGGGTCTAGCCGAGTTGGTTTGGGTCTAGCCGAGTGGGTTTAGGTCTAGCCGAGTGGGTTTGGGTTTGCTGAGTGGGTTTGGGTTTGCCGAGTGGGTTTGGGTCTAGCGCAGTGGGTTTGTGTCTAGCCGAGTGGGTTTGGGTCTAGCGGAGTAGGGTTGGGTCTAGCCGAGTGGGTTTGGGTCTAGCCGAGTGGGTTTGGGTCTTGCCGAGTGGGTTGGGTCCAGCCGAGTGGGTTTGGGTCTAGCCGAGTGGGTTTGAGGCTAGCGGAGTGGGTTTGGGCCTAGCCGAGTGGGTTTGCTTCAAGCCGAGTGGGGTTGGGTCTAGCCGAGTGGGTTTGGGTCTAGCCGAGTGGGTTTGTGTCTAGCGGAGTAGGTTTGGGACTAGCCGAGTGGGTTTGGGCCTAGCCGAGTGGGTTTGGGCCTAGCCGAGAGGGTTTGGGACTAGCCGAGTGGGTTTGGGTCTAGCCGAGTGGGTTTGGGTCTAGCCGAGTGGGTTTGGGTCTAGCGGAGTGGGTTTGGGTCTAGCCGAGTGGGTTTGTGTCCAGCCGAGTGGGTTTGTGTCTAGCCGAGTGGGTTTGGGTCTAGCCGAGTGGGTTTGGGTCTAGCCGAGTGCGTTTGGGTCTAGCCGAGTGGGGTTGGGTCTAGCCGAGTAGGTTTGGGTCTAGCCGAGTGGGTTTGGGTCTAGCCGAGTGGGTTTGGGTCTAGCCGAGTGGGTTTGGGTCTAGCCGAGTGGGTTTGGGTCTAGCCGAGTGGGTTTGGGTCTAGCCGAGTGGGTTTGTGACTAGCCGAGTGGGTTTGGGCCTAGCCGAGTGGGTTTGGGTCTAGCCGAGTGGGTTTGGGTCTCGCCGAGTGGGTTTGGGTCTCGCCGAGTGGGTTTGGGTCTAGCCGAGTGGATTTGGGTCTTGCGGAGTGGGTTTGGGTCTAGCCGAATGAGTTTGGGTCTACCCGAGTGGTTTGGGTCTAGCCGAGTGGCTTTGGGTCTAGCCCAGTGGGTTTGGGTCTAGCCGAGTGGGTTTGGGTCTAGCGGAGTGGGTTTGGGTTTAGCCGAGTGGGTTTGTGGATAGCCGATTGGGTTTGGGTCTAGCCGAGTGGGTTTGGGTTTAGCCGAGTGGGTTTGGGTCTAGCCGAGTGGGTTTGGGTCTAGCCGAGTGGGTTTGGGTCTAGCCGAGTGGGTTTGGGTCTAGCCGAGTGGGTTTGGGTTTGCCGAGTGGGTTTGGGTCTAGCGGAGTGGGTTTGTGTCTAGCCGAGTGGGTTTGGGTCTAGCG
Source organism: Raja brachyura (assembly GCA_963514005.1). The sequence continues at coordinate 5,024,464 of OY740819.1, read as the reverse complement.
GAGTGGGGTTGGGTCTAGCCGAGTGGGTTTGGGTCTAGCCGAGTGGATTTGGGTCGAGCCGAGTGGGTTTGGGTCTAGCTGAGTGGGTTTGGGTCTAGCCAAGTGAGTTTGGGTCTAGCGGAGTGGGTTTGGGTCTAGTCGAGTGGGTTTGGGTCTAGTCGAGTGGGTTTGGGTCTAGCCGAGTGGGTTTGGGACTAGCCGAGTGGGTTTGGGTCTAGCCGATTGGGTTTGGGTTTAGCCGAGTGGGTTTGGGTCTAGCGGAGTGGGTTTGGATCTAGCCGAGTGGGTTTGGGTCTAGCCGAGTGGGTTTGGGTCTAGCCGAGTGGGTTTGGGCCTAGCCGAGTGGGTTTGGGGCTAGCCGAGTGGGTTTGGGGCTAGCCGAGTGGGTTTGGACCTAGCCGAGAGGGTTTGGGCCTAGCCGAGTGGGTTTGGGCCTAGCCGAGTGGGTTTGGGCGTAGCCGAGAGGGTTTGGGCGTAGCCGAGTGGGTTTGGGTGTAGACGAGTGGGTTTGGGCATAGACGAGTGGGTTTGGGTCTAGCCGAGTGGGTTTGGGTCTGGCGGAGTGGGTTTGGGTCTAGCCGAGTGGGTTTGGGTCTGGCGGAGTGGGTTTGGGTCTAGCCGAGTGGGTTTGGGTCTAGCCGAGTGGGTTTAGGTCTAGCCGAGTGGGTTTGGGTTTGCCGAGTGGGTTTGGGTTTGCCGAGTGGGTTTGGGTCTAGCGGAGTGGGTTTGTGTCTAGCCGAGTGGGTTTGGGTCTAGCCGAGTGGGTTTGCGTCTAGCGGAGTGGGTTTGGGTCTAGCCGAGTGCGTTTGGGTCTAGCCGAGTGGGGTTGGGTCTAGCCGAGTGGGGTTCGGTCTAGCCGAGTGGGTTTGGGTCTAGCCGAGTGGGTTTGGGTCTAGCCGAGTGGGTTTGGGTCTAGCCGATTGGGTTTGGGTCTAGCCGAGTGGGTTTGGGCCTAGCCGAGTGGGTTTGGGCCTAGCCGAGTGGGTTTGGGCCTAGCCGTGTGGGTTTGGGCCTAGCCGAGTGGGTTTGGGCTAGCCGAGTGGGTTTGGGTCTAGCCGAGTGGGTTTGCGTCTAGCCGAGTGGGTTTGGGTCTAGCCGAGTGGGTTTGGGTCTAGCGGAGTGAGTTTGCGTCTAGCCGAGTGGGTTTGGGTCTGGCCGAGTGGGTTTGTGTCTAGCCGAGTGGGTTTGGGACTAGCCGAGTGGGTTTGGGCCTAGCCGAGTGGGTTTGGGTCTAGCCGAGTGTGTTTGGGTCCAGCCGAGTGGGTTTCGGTCTCGCCGAGTTGGTTCGGGTCTAGCCGAGTGGGTTCGGGTCTAGCGGAGTGGGTTTGCGTCTAGCGGAGTGGGGTTGGGTCTAGCGGACTGGGTTTGGGTCTAGCGGAGTGGGTTTGGGTGTAGCCGAGTGGGTTTGGGTCTAGCCGAGTGGGTTTGGGTCTAGCTGAGTGGGTTTGTGTCTAGCGGAGTGGGTTTGGGTCTAGCGGAGTGGGTTTGGGTCTAGCGGAGTGGGTTTGGGTCTAGCCGAGTGGGTTTGGGTATAGCTGAGTGGGTTTGGGTCTAGCCGAGTGGGTTTGGGACTAGCCGAGTGGGTGTGGGTCTAGCGGAGTGGGTTTGGGTCTAGCTGAGTGCGTTTGGGTCTAGCCGAGTGGGTTTGCGTCTAGCGGAGTGGGTTTGGGTCTAGCGGAGTGGGTTTGGGTCTAGCCAAGTGGGTTTGGGCCTAGCCGAGTGGGTTTGGGCCTAGCCGAGTGGGTTTGGGCCTAGCCTAGTGGGTTTGGGTCTAGCCAAGTGGGTTTGGGTCAAGCTGAGTGGGTTTGTGTCTAGCCGAGTGGGTTTGGGCCTAGCCGAGTGGGTTTGTGTCTAGCCGAGTTGGCTTGGGTCTAGCCGAGTGGGTTTGGGTGTAGCCGAGTGGGTTTGGGTCTAGCCGAGTGGGTTTGGGACTAGCCGAGTGGGTGTGGGTCTAGCGGAGTGGGTTTGGGTCTAGCCGAGTGGGTTTGGGTCTAGCCGAGTGGGTTTGCGTCTAGCGGAGTGGGTTGGGGTCTAGCCGAGTGGGTTTGGGCCTAGCCGAGTGGGTTTGGGCCTAGCCGAGTGGGTTTGGGTCTAGCCAAGTGGGTTTCGGTCTCGCCGAGTGGATTTGGTTCTAGCGGAGTGGGTTTGGGTCTAGCGGAGTGGGTTTGGGTCTAGCCGAGTGGGTTTGGGTGTAGCCGAGTGGGTTTGGGTGTAGCCGATTGTGTTTGGGTCTAGCCGAGTGGGTTTGGGCCTAGCCGAGTGGGTTTGTGTCTAGCCGAGTTGGCTTGGGTCTAGCCGAGTGGGTTTGGGTGTAGCCGAGTGGGTTTGGGTCTAGCCGAGTGGGTTTGGGACTAGCCGAGTGGGTGTGGGTCTAGCGGAGTGGGTTTGGGTCTAGCCGAGTGGGTTTGGGTCTAGCCGAGTGGGTTTGCGTCTAGCGGAGTGGGTTGGGGTCTAGCCGAGTGGGTTTGGGCCTAGCCGAGTGGGTTTGGGCCTAGCCGAGTGGGTTTGGGTCTAGCCAAGTGGGTTTCGGTCTCGCCGAGTGGATTTGGTTCTAGCGGAGTGGGTTTGGGTCTAGCGGAGTGGGTTTGGGTCTAGCCGAGTGGGTTTGGGTGTAGCCGAGTGGGTTTGGGTGTAGCCGATTGTGTTTGGGTCTAGCCGAGTGGGTTTGGGTCTAGCCGAGTGGGTTTGGGTCTAGCCGAGTGGGTTTGGGTCTAGCCGAGTGGGTTTGGGTCTAGCGGAGTGAGTTTGCGTCTTGCCGAGTGGGTTTGGGTCTAGCCGAGTGGGTTTGTGTCTAGCCGAGCGGGTTTGGGTCTAGCCGAGTGGTTTGGGTCTAGCCGAGTGGTTTGGGTCTAGCCGAGTGCGTTTGGGTCTAGCCGAGTGGGGTTGGGTCTAGCCGAGTGGGGTTGGGTCTAGCCGAGTGGGTTTGGGTCTAGCCGAGTGGGTTTGGGTCTAGCCGAGTGGGTTTGGGTCTAGCCGAGTGGGTTTGGGTCTAGCCGAGTGGGTTTGGGTCTAGCCGAGTGGGTTTGGGTCTAGCCGAGTGGGTTTGGGTCTAGCCGAGTGGGTTTGGGTCTAGCCGAGTGGGTTTGGGTCTAGCCGAGTGCGTTTGGGTCTAGCCGAGTGGGGTTGGGTCTAGCCGAGTGCGGTTGGGTCTAGCCGAGTGGGTTTGGGTCTAGCCGAGTGGGTTTGGGTCTCGCCGAGTGGGTTTGGGTCTAGCCGAGTGGGTTTGGGTCTAGCCGAGTGGGTTTGGGTCTAGCGGAGTGGGTTTGGATCTAGCAGAGTGGGTTTGGGTCTAGCCGAGTGGGTTTGTGTGTAGCCGAGTGGGTTTGGGTCTAGCCGAGTGGGTTTGGGTCTAGCCGAGTGGGTTTGGGTCTAGCCGAGTGGGTTTGTGTCTAGCCGAGTGCGTGTTTGGGTCTAGCCGAGTGGATTTGGGTCTAGCAGAGTGGGTTTGGGTCTAGCCGAGTGGGTTTGGGTCTAGCCGAGTGGGTTTGGGTCTACCCGAGTGGGTTTGGGTCTAGCTGAGTGGGTTTGGTTCTAGCCGAGTGGGCTTGGGTCTAGCCGAGTGGGTTTGGGTCTAGCGGAGTGGGTTTGGGTCTAGCGGAGTGGGTTTGGGTCTAGCGGAGTGGGTTTGGGTCTAGCGGAGTGGGTTTGGGTCTAGCGGAGTGGGTTTGGGTCTAGCGGAGTGGGTTTGGGTCTAGCCGAGTGGGTTTGGGTCTGGCAGAGTGGGTTTGGATCTACTGAGTGGGTTTGGGTCTAGCCGAGTGGGTTTGGGTCTAGCCGAGTGGGGTTGGGTCTAGCCGAGTGGGGTTGGGTCTAGCCGAGTGGGTTTGGGTCTAGCCGAGTGGGTTTGGGTCTAGCCGAGTGGGTTTGGGTCTAGCCGAGTGGGTTTGGGTCTAGCCGAGTGGGTTTGGGTCTAGCCGAGTGGGTTTGGGCCTAGCCGAGTGGGTTTGGGCCTAGCCGAGTGGGTTTGGGCTAGCCGAGTGGGTTTGGGTCTAGCCGAGTGGGTTTGGGTCTAGCCGAGTGGGTTTGGGTCTAGCCGAGTGGGTTTGGGTCTAGCGGAGTGAGTTTGGGTCTAGCCGAGTGGGTTTGGGTCTAGCCGAGTGGGTTTGTGTCTAGCCGATTGGGTTTGGGTCTAGCCGAGTGGGTTTGGGTCTAGCCGAGTGCGTTTGGGTCTAGCCGAGTGGGGTTGGGTCTAGCCGAGTGGGGTTGGGTCTAGCCCAGTGGGTTTGGGTCTAGCCGAGTGGGTTTGGGTCAAGCCGAGTGGGTTTGGGTCTACCCGAGTGGGTTTGGGTCTAGCTGAGTGGGTTTGGGTCTTTCCGAGTGGGTTTGGGCCTAGTCGAGTGGGTTTGGGTCTAGCCGAGTTGGTTTGGGTGTAGCCGAGTGGGTTTGGGTCTCGCCGAGTGGGTTTGGGTCTAGCCGAGTGGATTTGGGTCTAGCCGAGTGGGTTTGGGTCTAGTGGAGTGGGTTTGGATCTAGCAGAGTGGGTTTGGGTCTAGCCGAGTGGATTTGGGTCTAGCAGAGTGGGTTTGGATCTAGCCGAGTGGTTTTGGGTCTAGCCGAGTGGGTTTGGGTCTAGCCGAGTGGGTTTGGGCCTAGCCGAGTGGGTTTGGTTCTAGCCGAGTGGGCTTGGGTCTAGCCGAGTGGGTTTGGGTCTAGCGGAGTGGGTTTGGGTCTAGCGGAGTGGGTTTGGGTCTAGCGGAGTGGGTTTGGGTCTAGCGGAGTGGGTTTGGGTCTAGCGGAGTGGGTTTGGGTCTAGCGGAGTGGGTTTGGGTCTAGCCGAGTGGGTGGGGGTCTAGCGGAGTGGGTTTGGGTCTAGCGGAGTGGATTTGGGTCTAGCCGAGTGGGTGGGGGTCTAGCCGAGTGGGTTTGGGTCTAGCCGACTGGGTTTGGATCTAGCGGAGTGGGTTTGGGGCTAGCCGAGTGGGTTTGGGTCTGGCAGAGTGGGTATGGATCTACTGAGTGGGTTTGGGTCTAGCCGAGTGGGTTTGGGTCTAGCCGAGTGGGGTTGGGTCTTTCCGAGTGGGTTTGGGCCTAGCCGAGTGGGTTTGGGTCTAGCCGAGTTGGTTTGGGTGTAGCCGAGTGGGTTTGGGTCTCGCCGAGTGGGTTTGGGTCTAGCCGAGTGGATTTGGGTCTAGCCGAGTGGGTTTGGGTCTAGCGGAGTGGGTTTGGATCTAGCAGAGTGGGTTTGGGTCTAGCCGAGTGGGTTTGTGTGTAGCCGAGTGGGTTTGGGTCTAGCCGAGTGGGTTTGGGTCTAGCCGAGTGGGTTTGGGTCTAGCCGAGTGGGTTTGTGTCTAGCCGAGTGCGTGTTTGGGTCTAGCCGAGTGGATTTGGGTCTAGCAGAGTGGGTTTGGGTCTAGCCGAGTGGTTTTGGGTCTAGCCGAGTGGGTTTGGGTCTAGCCGAGTGGGTTTGGGCCTAGCCGAGTGGGTTTGGTTCTAGCAGAGTGGGCTTGGGTCTAGCCGAGTGGGTTTGGGTCTAGCGGAGTGGGTTTGGGTCTAGCGGAGTGGGTTTGGGTCTAGCGGAGTGGGTTTGGGTCTAGCGGAGTGGGTTTGGGTCTAGCGGAGTGGGTTTGGGTCTAGCGGAGTGGGTTTGGGTCTAGCCGAGTGGGTGGGGGTCTAGCGGAGTGGGTTTGGGTCTAGCGGAGTGGGTTTGGGTCTAGCGGAGTGGGTTTGGATCTAGCAGAGTGGGTTTGGGTCTAGCCGAGTGGGTTTGTGTGTAGCCGAGTGGGTTTGGGTCTAGCCGAGTGGGTTTGGGTCTAGCCGAGTGGGTTTGGGTCTAGCCGAGTGGGTTTGTGTCTAGCCGAGTGCGTGTTTGGGTCTAGCCGAGTGGATTTGGGTCTAGCAGAGTGGGTTTGGGTCTAGCCGAGTGGTTTTGGGTCTGGCCGAGTGGGTTTGGTTCTAGCCGAGTGGGTTTGGGCCTAGCCGAGTGGGTTTGGTTCTAGCCGAGTGGGCTTGGGTCTAGCGGAGTGGGTTTGGGTCTAGCGGAGTGGGTTTGGGTCTAGCCGAGTGGGTGGGGGTCTAGCGGAGTGGGTTTGGGTCCAGCCGAGTGGGTTTGGGTCTAGCGGAGTGGGTTTGGATCTAGCAGAGTGGGTTTGGGTCTAGCCGAGTGGGTTTGTGTGTAGCCGAGTGGGTTTGGGTCTAGCCGAGTGGGTTTGGGTCTAGCCGAGTGGGTTTGGGTCTAGCCGAGTGGGTTTGTGTCTAGCCGAGTGCGTGTTTGGGTCTAGCCGAGTGGATTTGGGTCTAGCAGAGTGGGTTTGGGTCTAGCCGAGTGGTTTTGGGTCTGGCCGAGTGGGTTTGGGTCTAGCCGAGTGGGTTTGGGCCTGGCCGAGTGGGTTTGGTTCTAGCCGAGTGGGCTTGGGTCTAGCCGAGTGGGTTTGGGTCTAGCGGAGTGGGTTTGGGTCTAGCGGAGTGGGTTTGGGTCTAGCGGAGTGGGTTTGGGTCTAGCGGAGTGGGTTTGGGTCTAGCGGAGTGGGTTTGGGTCTAGCGGAGTGGGTTTGGGTCTAGCCGAGTGGGTTTGGGTCTGGCAGAGTGGGTTTGGATCTACTGAGTGGGTTTGGGTCTAGCCGAGTGGGTTTGGGTCTAGCCGAGTGGGGTTGGGTCTAGCCGAGTGGGGTTGGGTCTAGCCGAGTGGGTTTGGGTCTAGCCGAGTGGGTTTGGGTCTAGCCGAGTGGGTTTGGGTCTAGCCGAGTGGGTTTGGGTCTAGCCGAGTGGGTTTGGGACTAGCCGAGTGGGTTTGGGCCTAGCCGAGTGGGTTTGGGCCTAGCCGAGTGGGTTTGGGCTAGCCGAGTGGGTTTGGGTCTAGCCGAGTGGGTTTGGGTCTAGCCGAGTGGGTTTGGGTCTAGCCGAGTGGGTTTGGGTCTAGCGGAGTGAGTTTGGGTCTAGCCGAGTGGGTTTGGGTCTAGCCGAGTGGGTTTGTGTCTAGCCGATTGGGTTTGGGTCTAGCCGAGTGGGTTTGGGTCTAGCCGAGTGCGTTTGGGTCTAGCCGAGTGGGGTTGGGTCTAGCCGAGTGGGGTTGGGTCTAGCCCAGTGGGTTTGGGTCTAGCCGAGTGGGTTTGGGTCAAGCCGAGTGGGTTTGGGTCTACCCGAGTGGGTTTGGGTCTAGCTGAGTGGGTTTGGGTCTTTCCGAGTGGGTTTGGGCCTAGCCGAGTGGGTTTGGGTCTAGCCGAGTTGGTTTGGGTGTAGCCGAGTGGGTTTGGGTCTCGCCGAGTGGGTTTGGGTCTAGCCGAGTGGATTTGGGTCTAGCCGAGTGGGTTTGGGTCTAGCCGAGTGGATTTGGGTCTAGCAGAGTGGGTTTGGATCTAGCCGAGTGGTTTTGGGTCTAGCCGAGTGGGTTTGGGTCTAGCCGAGTGGGTTTGGGCCTAGCCGAGTGGGTTTGGTTCTAGCCGAGTGGGCTTGGGTCTAGCCGAGTGGGTTTGGGTCTAGCGGAGTGGGTTTGGGTCTAGCGGAGTGGGTTTGGGTCTAGCGGAGTGGGTTTGGGTCTAGCGGAGTGGGTTTGGGTCTAGCGGAGTGGGTTTGGGTCTAGCGGAGTGGGTTTGGGTCTAGCCGAGTGGGTGGGGGTCTAGCGGAATGGGTTTGGGTCTAGCGGAGTGGGTTTGGGTCTAGCCGAGTGGGTGGGGGTCTAGCCGAGTGGGTTTGGGTCTAGCCGACTGGGTTTGGATCTAGCGGAGTGGTTTGGGGCTAGCCGAGTGGGTTTGGGTCTGGCAGAGTGGGTATGGATCTACTGAGTGGGTTTGGGTCTAGCCGAGTGGGTTTGGGTCTAGCCGAGTGGGGTTGGGTCTTTCCGAGTGGGTTTGGGCCTAGCCGAGTGGGTTTGTGTCTAGCCGAGTTGGTTTGGGTGTAGCCGAGTGGGTTTGGGTCTCGCCGAGTGGGTTTGGGTCTAGCCGAGTGGCTTTGGGTCTAGCCGAGTGGGTTTGGGTCTAGCGGAGTGGGTTTGGATCTAGCAGAGTGGGTTTGGGTCTAGCCGAGTGGGTTTGTGTGTAGCCGAGTGGGTTTGGGTCTAGCCGAGTGGGTTTGGGTCTAGCCGAGTGGGTTTGGGTCTAGCCGAGTGGGTTTGTGTCTAGCCGAGTGCGTGTTTGGGTCTAGCCGAGTGGATTTGGGTCTAGCAGAGTGGGTTTGGGTCTAGCCGAGTGGTTTTGGGTCTAGCCGAGTGGGTTTGGGTCTAGCCGAGTGGGTTTGGGCCTAGCCGAGTGGGTTTGGTTCTAGCCGAGTGGGCTTGGGTCTAGCCGAGTGGGTTTGGGTCTAGCGGAGTGGGTTTGGGTCTAGCGGAGTGGGTTTGGGTCTAGCGGAGTGGGTTTGGGTCTAGCGGAGTGGGTTTGGGTCTAGCGGAGTGGGTTTGGGTCTAGCGGAGTGGGTTTGGGTCTAGCCGAGTGGGTGGGGGTCTAGCGGAGTGGGTTTGGGTCTAGCGGAGTGGGTTTGGGTCTAGCCGAGTGGGTGGGGGTCTAGCCGAGTGGGTTTGGGTCTAGCCGACTGGGTTTGGATCTAGCGGAGTGGGTTTGGGGCTAGCCGAGTGGGTTTGGGTCTGGCAGAGTGGGTTTGGATCTACTGAGTGGGTTTGGGTCTAGCCGAGTGGGTTTGGGTCTAGCCGAGTGGGGTTGGGTCTAGCCGAGTGGGTTTGGGTCTAGCGGAGTGGGTTTGGGTCTAGCGGAGTGGGTTTGGGTCTAGCGGAGTGGGTTTGGGTCTAGCGGAGTGGGTTTGGGTCAAGCGGAGTGGGTTTGGGTCTAGCCGAGTGGGGGGGGGTCTAGCCGAGTGGGTTTGGGTCTAGACGAGTGGGTTTGGGTCTAGCGGAGTGGGTTTTGGATCTAGCCTAGTGGGTTTGGGTCTATCCGAGTGGGTTTGGGCCTATCCGAGTGGGTTTGGGCCTAGCCGAGTGGGTTTGGGTCTAGCCGAGTGTGTTTGGGTCTAGCCAAGTGGGTTTCGGTCTCGCCGAGTGGGTTTGGGACTAGCCGAGTGGATTTGGGTCTAGCCGAATGGGTTTGGGTCTAGCCGAGTGGGTTTGGGTCTAGCGGAGTGGGTTTGCGTCTAGCGGAGTGGGGTTGGGTCTAGCGGACTGGGTTTGGGTCTAGCGGAGTGGGTTTGGGTGTAGCCGAGTGGGTTTTGGTCTAGCCGAGTGGGTTTGGGTCTAGCTGAGTGGGTTTGGGTCTAGCCGAGTGGGTTTGGGTCTAGCGGAGTGGGTTTGCGTCTAGCGGAGTGGGGTTGGGTCTAGCGGACTGGGTTTGGGTCTAGCGGAGTGGGTTTGGGTGTAGCCGAGTGGGTTTTGGTCTAGCCGAGTGGGTTTGGGTCTAGCTGAGTGGGTTTGGGTCTAGCCGAGTGGGTTTGGGTCTAGTGGAGTGGGTTTGCATCTAGCCGAGTGGTTTTGGGTCTAGCCGAGTGGGTTTGGGTATAGCCGAGTGGGTTTGGGTCTAGCCGAGTGGGTTTGGGACTAGCCGAGTGGGTGTGGGTCTAGCGGAGTGGGTTTGGGTCTAGCCAAGTGCGTTTGGGTCTAGCCGAGTGGGTTTGCGTCTAGCGGAGTGGGTTTGAGTCTAGCGGAGTGGGTTTGGGTCTAGCCGAGTGGGTTTGGGCCTAGCCGAGTGGGTTTGGGCCTAGCCGAGTGGGTTTGGGTCTAGCCGAGTGGGTTTCGGTCTCGCCGAGTGGATTTGGGTCTAGCGGAGTGGGTTTGGGTCTAGCGGAGTGGGTTTGGGTCTAGCGGAGTGGGTTTGGGTCTAGCCGAGTGGGTTTGGGTCTAGCCGAGTGGGTTTGGGTCTAGCCGAGTGGGTTTGGGTCTAGCCGAGTGGGTTTGGGTCTAGCCGAGTGGGTTTGTGTCTAGCCGAGTGGGTTTGGGTCTAGCCGAGTGGGTTTGGGTCTAGCCGAGTGTGTTTGGGTCTAGCGGAGTGGGTTTGGGTCAAGGCGAGTGGGTTTGGTTCTAGCCGAGTGGGTTTGCGTCTAGCCGAGTGGGTTTGGGTCTAGCCGAGTGGGTTTGGGTCTAGCCGAGTGGGTTTGGGTCTAGCCGAGTGCGTTTGGGCCTAGCCGAGTGGGTTTAGAACATAGAAACATAGAAAATAGGTGCAGGAGTAGGCCATTCGGCCCTTCGAGCCTGCACCGCCATTCAATGTGATCATGGCTGATCATCCAACTCAGTATCCCGTACCTGCCTTCTCTCCATACCCCCTGATCCCTTTAGCCACAAGTGCCACATCTAACGCCCTCTTAAATATAGCCAATGAACTGGCCTCAACTACCTTCTGTGGCAGTGAATTCCAGAGACTCACCACTCTCTGTGTAAAGAATGTTTTCCTCATTTCGGTCCTAAAGGAATTCCCCCTTATCCTTAGACTGTGACCCCTTGTTCTGGACTCCCCCAACATCGGGAACAATCTTCCAGCATCTAGCTTGTCCAACCCCTTAAGAATTTTGTAGGTTTCTATAAGATCCCCCCTCAATCTTCTAAATTCCATCGAGTACAAACCGAGTCTATCCAATCTTTCCTCATATGAAAGTCCTGACATCCCAGGAATCAGTCCGGTTTGGGCCTAGCAGAGTGGGTTTGGGTCTAGCCGAGTGGGTTTGTGTCTAGCCGAGTGGGTTTGGGTCTAGCCGAGTGGGTTTGGGTCTAGGTGAGTGCGTTTGGGTCTAGCCGAGTGGGGTTGGGTCCAGCCAAGTGGGGTTGGGTCTAGCCGAGTGGTTTTGGGTCTAGCCGAGTGGGTTTGGGTCTAGCCGAGTGGGTTTGGGTCTAGCCGAGTGGGTTTGGGTCTAGCCGAGTGGGTTTGGGTCTGGCCGAGTGGGTTTGGGTCTTTCCGAGTGGGTTTGGGCCTAGCCGAGTGGGTTTGGGTCTAGCCGAGTGGGTTTGGGTCTAGCCGAGGGGGTTTGGGTCTCGCCGAGTGGATTTGGGTCTAGCGGAGTGGGTTTGGGTCTAGCCGAGTGGGTTTGGGTCTAGCCGAGTGGGTTTGGGTCTAGCCGAGTGGTTTGGGTCTAGCCGAGTGGGTTTGGGTCTAGCCGAGTGGGTTTGGATCTAGCCGAGTGGGTTTGGGTCTAGCCGAGTGGGTTTGTGTGTAGCCGAGTGGGTTTGGGTCTAGCCGAGTGGGTTTGGGTCTAGCCGAATGGGTTTGGGTCTAGCCGAGTGGGTTTGTGTCTAGCCGAGTGGGTTTGCCTCCAGCCGAGTGGATTTGGGTCTAGCAGAGTGGGTTTGGGTCTAGCCGAGTGGGTTTGGGTCTAGCCGAGTGGGTTTGGGTCTAGCCGAGTGGGTTTGGGTCTAGCCGAGTGGGTTTGGGTCTAGCGGAGTGGGTTTGGGTCTAGCCGAGTGGGTTTGTGTCTAGCCGAGTGGGTTTGGGTCTAGCCGAGTGGGTTTGGGTCTAGGTGAGTGCCTTTGGGTCTAGCCGAGTGGGGTTGGGTCCAGCCGAGTGGGGTTGGGTCTAGCCGAGTGGGTTTGGGTCTAGCCGAGTGGGTTTGGGTCTAGCTGAGTGGGTTTGGGTCTAGCCGAGTGGGTTTGGGTCTAGCCGAGTGGGTTTGGGTCTAACCGAGTGGGTTTGGGTCTTTCCGAGTGGGTTTGGGCCTAGCCGAGTGGGTTTGGGTCTAGCCGAGTGGGTTTGGGTCTAGCCGAGGGGGTTTGGTTCTCGCCGAGTGGATTTGGGTCTAGTGGAGTGGGTTTGATCTAGCCGAGTGGGTTTGGGTCTGGCCGAGTGGGTTTGGGTCTAGCCGAGTGGTTTGGGTCTAGCCGAGTGGGTTTGGGTCTAGCCGAGTGGGTTTGGATCTAGCCGAGTGGGTTTGGGTCTAGCCGAGTGGGTTTGTGTGTAGCCGAGTGGGTTTGGGTCTAGCCGAGTGGGTTTGGGTCTAGCCGAGTGGGTTTGGGTCTAGCCGAATGGGTTTGGGTCTAGCCGAGTGGGTTTGTGTCTAGCCGAGTGGGTTTGCATCTAGCCGAGTGGATTTGGGTCCAGCAGAGTGGGTTTGGGTCTAGCCGAGTGGGTATGGGTCTAGCCGAGTGGGTTTGTGTCTAGCCGAGTGGGTTTGGGTCTAGCCGAGTGGGTTTGGGGCTAGCGGAGTGGGTTTGGGTCTAGCCGAGTGGGTGGGTGTCTAGCCGAGCGGGTTTGGGTCTAGCCGAGTGGGTTTGGGTCTAGCGGAGTGGGTTTTGGATCTAGCCTAGTGGGTTTGCATTAGGCGGATCGGGTTTGGGTCTAGCCGAGTGGGTTTGGGTCTAGCGGAGTGGGTTTGCGTCTAGCCGAGTGGGTTTGGGTCTAGCCGAATGGGTTTGGGTCTAGCCGAGTGGGTTTATCTGAATGGTGGCAGATTAGGAAAGGGGGAGATGCAACGAGACCTGGGTGTCATGGTACACCAGTCATTGAAAGTAGGCATGCAGGTGCAGCAGGCAGTGAAGAAAGCAAATGGTATGTTAGCATTCATAGCGAAAGGATTTGAGTATGGGAGCAGGGAGGTTCTACTGCAGTTGTACAGGGTTTTGGTGAGGCCACACCTGGAGTATTGCGTGCAGTTTTGGTCTCCAAATCTGAGGAAAGACATCCTTGCCATAGAGGGGGTACAGAGAAGATTCACCAGACTGATTCCTGGGATGTCAGGACTTTCATATGAGGAATGATTGGATAGACTCGGCTTGTACTCGCTGGAATTTAGAAGATTGAGGGGGGATCTTATAGAAACTTACAAAATTCTTAAGGGGTTGGACAAGCTAGATGCTGGAAGATTGTTCCCGATGTTGGCGGAGTCCAGAACAAGGGGTCACAGTCTAAGGATAAGGGGGAATTCCTTTAGGACCGAAATGAGGAAAACATTCTTTACACAGAGAGTCGTGAGTCTCTGGAATTCTCTGCCACAGAAGGTAGTTGAGGCCAGTTCATTGGCTATATTTGAGAGGGCGTTAGATGTGGCACTTGTGGCTAAAGGGATCAGGGGGTATGGAGAGAAGGCAGGTATGGGATACTGAGTTGGATGATCAGCCATGATCACATTGAATGGCGGTGCAGGCTCGAAGGGCCGAATGGCCTACTCCTGCACCTATTTTCTATGTTTCTATGTTTCTATGTTTGGGTCTAGCCGAGTGGGTTTGGGTCTAGCAGAGTGGGTTTGGACTAGCCGAGTGGGTTTGGGTCTAGCCGAGTGGGTTTGGGTCTAGCCGAGTGGGTTTGGGTCTAGCCGAGTGATTTGGGTCCAGCTGAGTGGGTTTGGGTCTAGCAGAGTGGGTTGGGGTCTAGCCGAGTGGGATTGGGTCTAGCCGAGTTGGTTTGGGCCTAGCCGAGTGGGTTTGGGCCTAGCCGAGTGGGTTTGAGTCTAGCCGAGTGGGTTTGAGTCTAGCCGAGTGGGTTTAGGTCTATCCGAGTAGGTTTGGGTGTAGCCGAGTGGGTTTGGGTGTAGCCGAGTGTGTTTAAGTCTAGCCGAGTGGGTTTGGGTCCAGCCGAGTGGGTTTGGGTCCAGCCGAGTGGGTTTGGGTCTAGCGGAGTGGGTTTGGGTCTAGCGGAGTGGGTTTGGGTCTAGCGGACTGGGTTTGGTTCTCGCGTTGTGGGTTTGGTTCTAGCGGAGTGGGTTTGGGTCTAACGGACTGGGTTTCGGTCTAGCGGACTGGGTTTGGGTCTAGCGGATTGGGTTTGGGTCTAGCGGATTGGGTTTGGGTCTAGCCGAGTGGGTTTGGGTCTAGCGGAGTGGGTTTGGGTCTACCGGAGTGGGTTTGGGTCTAGCCGAGTGGGTTTGGGTCTAGCCGAGTGGGTTTGGGTCTAGCCGAGTGGGTTGGGGTCTAGCCGAGTGGGTTTGGGTCTAGCCGAGTGGGTTTGGGGCTATCCAAGTGGGTTTGGGCCTAGCCGAGTGCGTTTGGGTCTAGCCGAGTGGGTTTGCGCCTAGCCGAGTGGGTTTGCGCCTAGCCGAGTGGGTTTGGGTCTCGCCGAGTGGGTTTGGGTCTCGCCGAGTGGGTTTGGGTCTAGCCGAGTGGATTTGGGTCTTGCGGAGTGGGTTTGGGTCTAGCCGAATGAGTTTGGGTCTACCCGAGTGGTTTGGGTCTAGCCGAGTGGGTTTGGGTCTAGCCCAGTGGGTTTGGGTCTAGCCGAGTGGGTTTGGGTCTAGCGGAGTGGGTTTGGGTTTAGCCGAGTGGGTTTGGGGATAGCCGAGTGGGTTTGGGTCTAGCCGAGTGGGTTTGGGTTTAGCCGAGTGGGTTTGGGTCTAGCCGAGTGGGTTTGGGTCTAGCCGAGTGGGTTTGGGTCTAGCCGAGTGGGTTTGGGTCTAGCCGAGTGGGTTTGGGTTTGCCGAGTGGGTTTGGGTCTAGCGGAGTGGGTTTGTGTCTAGCCGAGTGGGTTTGGGTCTAGCGGAGTGGGTTTGGGTCTAGCCGAGTGAGTTTGGGTCTAGCGGAGTGGGTTTGGGTCTAGTCGAGTGGGTTTGGGCCTAGTCGAGTGGGTTTGGGTCTAGCCGAGTGGGTTTGGGACTAGCCGAGTGGGTTTGGGTCTAGCCGAGTGGGTTTGGGTTTAGCCGAGTGGGTTTGGGTCTAGCGGAGTGGGTTTGGATCTAGCCGAGTGGGTTTGGGTCTAGCCGAGTGGGTTTGGGTCTAGCCGAGTGGGTTTGGGCCTAGCCGAGTGGGTTTGGGGCTAGCCGAGTGGGTTTGGGGCTAGCCGAGTGGGTTTGGACCTAGCCGAGTGGGTTTGGGCCTAGCCGAGTGGGTTTGGGCCTAGCCGAGTGGGTTTGGGCCTAGCCGAGTGGGTTTGGGCGTAGCCGAGTGGGTTTGGGTGTAGACGAGTGGGTTTGGGCGTAGACGAGTGGGTTTGGGCGTAGACGAGTGGGTTTGGGTCTGGCGGAGTGGGTTTGGGTCTGGCGGAGTTGGTTTGGGTCTAGCCGAGTGGGTTTAGGTCTAGCCGAGTGGGTTTAGGTCTAGCCGAGTGGGTTTGGGTTTGCTGAGTGGGTTTGGGTTTGCCGAGTGGGTTTGTGTCTAGCCGAGTGGGTTTGGGTCTAGCCGAGTGGGTTTGGGTCTAGCGGAGTAGGGTTGGGTCTAGCCGAGTGGGTTTGGGTTTAGCCGAGTGGGTTTGGGTCTAGCGGAGTGGGTTTGGATCTAGCCGAGTGGGTTTGGGTCTAGCCGAGTGGGTTTGGGTCTAGCCGAGTGGGTTTGGGTCTAGCCGAGTGGGTTTGGGGCTAGCCGAGTGGGTTTGGGGCTAGCCGAGTGGGTTTGGACCTAGCCGAGTGGGTTTGGGCCTAGCCGAGTGGGTTTGGGCCTAGCCGAGTGGGTTTGGGCGTAGCCGAGTGGGGTTGGGCGTAGCCGAGTGGGTTTGGGTGTAGACGAGTGGGTTTGGGCATAGACGAGTGGGTTTGGGTCTAGACGAGTGGGTTTGGGTCTGGCGGAGTGGGTTTGGGTCTAGCCGAGTTGGTTTGGGTCTAGCCGAGTGGGTTTAGGTCTAGCCGAGTGGGTTTGGGTTTGCTGAGTGGGTTTGGGTTTGCCGAGTGGGTTTGGGTCTAGCGGAGTGGGTTTGTGTCTAGCCGAGTGGGTTTGGGTCTAGCGGAGTAGGGTTGGGTCTAGCCGAGTGGGTTTGGGTCTAGCCGAGTGGGTTTGGGTCTTGCCGAGTGGGTTGGGTCCAGCCGAGTGGGTTTGGGTCTAGCGGAGTGGGTTTGAGGCTAGCGGAGTGGGTTTGGGCCTAGCCGAGTGGGTTTGCTTCAAGCCGAGTGGGGTTGGGTCTAGCCGAGTGGGTTTGGGTCTAGCCGAGTGGGTTTGGGTCTAGCGGAGTAGGTTTGGGACTAGCGGAGTAGGTTTGGGACTAGCCGAGTGGGTTTGGGCCTAGCCGAGTGGGTTTGGGCCTAGCCGAGAGGGTTTGGGACTAGCCGAGTGCGTTTGGGTCTAGCCGAGTGGGTTTGGGTCTAGCCGAGTGGGTTTGGGTCTAGCGGAGTGGGTTTGGGTCTAGCCGAGTGGGTTTGTGTCCAGCCGAGTGGGTTTGTGTCTAGCCGAGTAGGTTTGGGTCTAGCCGAGTGGGTTTGGGTCTACCCGAGTGGTTTGGGTCTAGCCGAGTGGGTTTGGGCCTAGCCGAGTAGGTTTGGGTCTAGCCGAGTGGGTTTGGGTCTAGCGGAGTGGGTTTGGGTTTAGCCGAGTGGGTTTGTGGATAGCCGATTGGGTTTGGGTCTAGCCGAGTGGGTTTGGGTTTAGCCGAGTGGGTTTGGGTCTAGCCGAGTGGGTTTGGGTCTAGCCGAGTGGGTTTGGGTCTAGCCGAGTGGGTTTGGGTCTAGCCGAGTGGGTTTGGGTTTGCCGAGTGGGTTTGGGTCTAGCGGAGTGGGTTTGTGTCTAGCCGAGTGGGTTTGGGTCTAGCGGAGTGGGGTTGGGTCTAGCCGAGTGGGTTTGGGTCTAGCCGAGTGGATTTGGGTCGAGCCGAGTGGGTTTGGGTCTAGCCGAGTGGGTTTGGGTCTAGCCAAGTGAGTTTGGGTCTAGCGGAGTGGGTTTGGGTCTAGTCGAGTGGGTTTGGGTCTAGTCGAGTGGGTTTGGGTCTAGCCGAGTGGGTTTGGGACTAGCCGAGTGGGTTTGGGTCTAGCCGATTGGGTTTGGGTTTAGCCGAGTGGGTTTGGGTCTAGCGGAGTGGGTTTGGATCTAGCTGAGTGGGTTTGGGTCTAGCCGAGTGGGTTTGGGTCTAGCCGAGTGGGTTTGGGCCTAGCCGAGTGGGTTTGGGGCTAGCCGAGTGGGTTTGGGGCTAGCCGAGTGGGTTTGGACCTAGCCGAGAGGGTTTGGGCCTAGCCGAGTGGGTTTGGGCCTAGCCGAGTGGGTTTGGGCGTAGCCGAGTGGGTTTGGGCGTAGCCGAGTGGGTTTGGGTGTAGACGAGTGGGTTTGGGCATAGACGAGTGGGTTTGGGTCTAGCCGAGTGGGTTTGGGTCTGGCGGAGTGGGTTTGGGTCTAGCCGAGTGGGTTTGGGTCTGGCGGAGTGGGTTTGGGTCTAGCCGAGTGGGTTTGGGTCTAGCCGAGTGGGTTTAGGTCTAGCCGAGTGGGTTTGGGTTTGCCGAGTGGGTTTGGGTTTGCCGAGTGGGTTTGGGTCTAGCGGAGTGGGTTTGTGTCTAGCCGAGTGGGTTTGGGTCTAGCGGAGTAGGGTTGGGTCTAGCCGAGTGGGTTTGGGTCTAGCCGAGTGGGTTTGTGTCTAGCGGAGTGGGTTTGGGACTAGCCGAGTGGGTTTGGGCCTAGCCGAGTGGGTTTGGGCCTAGCCGAGAGGGTTTGGGACTAGCCGAGTGGGTTTGGGTCTAGCCGAGTGGGTTTGGGTCTAGCCGAGTGGGTTTGGGTCTAGCGGAGTGGGTTTGGGTCTAGCCGAGTGGGTTTGTGTCTAGCCGAGTGGGTTTGTGTCTAGCCGAGTGGGTTTGGGTCTAGCCGCGTGGGTTTGGGTCTAGCCGAGTGGGTTTGGGTCTAGCCGAGTGGGTTTGTGACTAGCCGAGTGGGTTTGGGCCTAGTCGAGCGGGTTTGGGTCTAGCCGAGTGGGTTTGGGTCTCGCCGAGTGGGTTTGGGTCTAGCCGAGTGGATTTGGGTCTTGCGGAGTGGGTTTGGGTCTAGCCGAATGAGTTTGGGTCTACCCGAGTGGTTTGGGTCTAGCCGAGTGGCTTTGGGTCTAGCCCAGTGGGTTTGAGTCTAGCCGAGTGGGTTTGGGTCTAGCGGAGTGGGTTTGGGTTTAGCCGAGTGGGTTTGGGTCTAGCCGAGTGGGTTTGGGGACAGCCGAGTGGGTTTGGGTCTAGCCGAGTGGGTTTGGGTTTAGCCGAGTGGGTTTGGGTCTGGCGGAGTGGGTTTGTGTCTAGCCGAGTGGGTTTGGGTCTAGCGGAGTAAGGTTGGGTCTAGCCGAGTGGGTTTGGGTCTAGCCGAGTGGGTTTGGGTCTTGCCGAGTGGGTTGGGTCCAGCCGAGTGGGTTTGGGTCTAGCCGAGTGGGTTTGAGGCTAGCGGAGTGGGTTTGGGCCTAGCCGAGTGGGTTTGCTTCAAGCCGAGTGGGGTTGGGTCTAGCCGAGTGGGTTTGTGTCTAGCGGAGTAGGTTTCGGACTAGCCGAGTGGGTTTGGGCCTAGCCGAGTGGGTTTGGGCCTAGCCGAGAGGGTTTGGGACTAGCCGAGTGGGTTTGGGTCTAGCCGAGTGGGTTTGGGTCTAGCCGAGTGGGTTTGGGTCTAGCGGAGTGGGTTTGGGTCTAGCGGAGTGGGTTTGTGTCTAGCCGAGTGGGTTTGTGTCTAGCCGAGTAGGTTTGGGTCTAGCCGAGTGGGTTTCGGTCTAGCCGAGTGCGTTTGGGTCTAGCCGAGTGGGGTTGGGTCTAGCCGAGTAGGTTTGGGTCTAGCCGAGTGGGTTTGGGTCTAGCCGAGTGGGTTTGGGTCTAGCCGAGTGGGTTTGGGTCTAGCCGAGTGGGTTTGGGTCTAGCCGAGTGGGTTTGGGTCTAGCCGAGTGGGTTTGTGACTAGCCGAGTGGGTTTGGGTCTAGCCGAGTGGGTTTGGGTCTAGCGGAGTGGGTTTGGGTCTCGCCGAGTGGGTTTGGGTCTCGCCGAGTGGGTTTGGGTCTAGCCGAGTGGGTTTGGGTCTTGCGGAGTGGGTTTGGGTCTAGCCGAATGAGTTTGGGTCTACCCGAGTGGTTTGGGTCTAGCCGAGTGGCTTTGGGTCTAGCCGAGTGGGTTTGGGTCTAGCCGAGTGGGTTTGGGTCTAGCGGAGTGGGTTTGGGTCTAGCCGAGTGGGTTTGGGTATAGCCGAGTGGGTTGGGTCTAGCCGAGTGGGTTTGGGTTTCGCCGAGTGGGTTTGGGTCTAGCCGAGTGGATTTGGGTCTTGCGGAGTGGGTTTGGGTCTAGCCGAGTTTGTTTGGGTCTAGCCGAATGAGTTTGGGTCTAGCCGAGTGGTTTGGGTCTAGCCGAATGGCTTTGGTCTAGCGGAGTGGGTTTGGATCTAGCCGAGTGGGTTTGGGTCTAGCCGAGTGGGTTTGGGTCTAGCCGAGTGGGTTTGGGTCTAGCGGAGTGGGGTTGGGTCTAGCCGAGTGGGTTTGGGTCCAGCCGAGTAGGTTTGGGTCTGGCCGAGTGTGTTTGGGTCTAGCCGAGTGGGTTTGGGTCTGGCCGAGTGGGTTTGGGTCTAGCCGAGTGGGTTTGGGTCTAGCCGAGTGGGTTTGGGTCTAGCCGAGTGGGTTTGGGTCTAGCCGAGTGGGTTTGGGTCTAGCCGAGTGGGTTTGTGTCTAGCCGAGTGGGTTTGTGTCTAGCCGAGTGGGTTTGGGTCTAGCCGAGTGGGTTTGGGTCTAGCCGAGTGCGTTTGGGTCTAGCCGAGTGGGGTTGGGTCTAGCCAAGTGGGTTTGGGTCTAGCCGAGTGGGTTTGGGTCTAGCCGAGTGGGTTTGGGTCTAGCCGAGTGGGTTTGGGTCTAGCGGAGTAGGGTTGGGTCTAGCCGAGTGGGTTTGGGTCTAGCCGAGTGGGTTTGGGTCTAGCGGAGTGGGTTTGGGTCTAGCCGAGTGGGTTTGGGTATAGCCGAGTGGGTTGGGTCTAGCCGAGTGGGGTTGGGTCCAGCCGAGTGGGTTTGGGTCTAGCAGAGTGGGTTTGGGGCTAGCGGAGTGGGTTTGGGCCTAGCCGAGTGGGTTTGGTTCAAGCCGAGTGGGCTTGGGTTTAGCCGAGTGGGTTTGGGTCTAGCAGAGTGGGTTTGTGTCTAGCGGAGTGGGTTTGGGACAAGCCGAGTGGGTTTTGGGCCTAGCAGAGTGCGTTTGGGCCTAGCCGAGTGGGTTTGGGACTAGCCGAGTGGGTTTGGGTCTAGCCGAGTGGGTTTGGGTCTAGCCGAGTGGGTTTGGGTCTAGCGGAGTGGGTTTGGGTCTAGCCGAGTGGGTTTGTGTCTAGCCGAGTGGGTTTGTGTCTAGCCGAGTAGGTTTGGGTCTAGCCGAGTGGGTTTGGGTCCAGCCGAGTGCGTTTGGGTCTAGCCGAGTGGGGTTGGATCTAGCCGAGTGGATTTGGGTCTTGCGGAGTGGGTTTGTGTCTAGCCGAGTTTGTTTGGGTCTAGCCGAATGAGTTTGGGTCTAGCCGAGTGGTTTGGGTCTAGCCGAATGGCTTTGGTCTAGCGGAGTGGGTTTGGATCTAGCCGAGTGGGTTTGGGTCTAGCCGAGTGGGTTTGGGTCTAGCGGAGTGGGGTTGGGTCTAGCCGAGTGGGTTTGGGTCCAGCCGAGTAGGTTTGGGTCTGGCCGAGTGGGTTTGGGTCTAGCCGAGTGGGTTTGTGTCTGGCCGAGTGGGTTTGGGTCTAGCCGAGTGGGTTTGTGTCTAGCGGAGTGGGTTTGGGACTAGCCGAGTGGGTTTGGGTCTAGCGGAGTGGGTTTGGGCGTAGCCGAGTGGGTTTGGGTCTAGCGGAGTGGGTTTGTGTCTAGCGGAGTGGGTTTGGGTCTAGCGGAGTAGGGTTGGGTCTAGCCGAGTGGGTTTGGGCCTAGCCGAGTGGGTTTGGGTCTAGCGGAGTGGGTTTGTGTCTAGCGGAGTGGGTTTGGGTCTAGCGGAGTGGGTTTGGGTCTAGCCGAGTGGGTTTGGGTCTAGCCGAGTGGGTTTGGGTCTAACCCAGTGGGTTTGGGTATAGCCGAGTGGGTTGGGTCTAGCCGAGTGGGGTTGGGTCTAGCCGAGTGGGTTTGGGTCTAGCCGAGTGGGTTTGGGGCTAGCGGAGTGGGTTTGGGCCTAGCCGAGTGGGTTTGGTTCAAGCCGAGTGGGCTTGGGTCTAGCCGAGTGGGTTTGGGTCTAGCCGAGTGGGTTTGTGTCTAGCGGAGTGGGTTTGGGACTAGCCGAGTGGGTTTGGGCCTAGCCGAGTGGGTTTGGGTCTAGCCGAGTGGGTTTGGGTCTAGCGGAGTAGGGTTGGGTCTAGCCGAGTGGGTTTTGGGTCTAGCCGAGTGGGTTTGGGTCTAGCGGAGTGGGTTTGGTTCTAGCCGAGTGGGTTTGGGTATAGCCGAGTGGGTTGGGTCTAGCCGAGTGGGGTTGGGTCTAGCCGAGTGGGTTTGGGGCTAGCCGAGTGGGTTTGGGGCTAGCCGAGTGGGTTTGGACCTAGCCGAGAGGGTTTGGGCCTAGCCGAGTGGGTTTGGGCCTAGCCGAGTGGGTTTGGGCGTAGCCGAGTGGGTTTGGGCGTAGCCGAGTGGGTTTGGGTGTAGACGAGTGGGTTTGGGCATAGACGAGTGGGTTTGGGTCTAGCCGAGTGGGTTTGGGTCTGGCGGAGTGGGTTTGGGTCTAGCCGAGTGGGTTTGGGTCTAGCCGAGTGGGTTTGGGGCTAGCGGAGTGGGTTTGGGCCTAGCCGAGTGGGTTTGCTTCAAGCCGAGTGGGGTTGGGTCTAGCCGAGTGGGTTTGGGTCTAGCCGAGTGGGTTTGTGTCTAGCGGAGTAGGTTTGGGACTAGCCGAGTGGGTTTGGGCCTAGCCGAGTGGGTTTGGGCCTAGCCGAGAGGGTTTGGGACTAGCCGAGTGGGTTTGGGTCTAGCCGAGTGGGTTTGGGTCTAGCCGAGTGGGTTTGGGTCTAGCGGAGTAGGGTTGGGTCTAGCCGAGTGGGTTTGGGTGTAGACGAGTGGGTTTGGGCATAGACGAGTGGGTTTGGGTCTAGCCGAGTGGGTTTGGGTCTAGCGGAGTGGGTTTGGGTCTAGCCGAGTGGGTTTGTGTCTAGCCGAGTGGGTTTGTGTCTAGCCGAGTAGGTTTGGGTCTAGCCGAGTGGGTTTGGGTCTAGCCGAGTGCGTTTGGGTCTAGCCGAGTGGGGTTGGGTCTAGCCGAGTAGGTTTGGGTCTAGCCGAGTGGGTTTGGGTCTAGCCGAGTGGGTTTGGGTCTTGCCGAGTGGGTTTGGGTCTAGCCGAGTGGGTTTGGGTCTAGCCGAGTGGGTTTGGGTCTAGCCGAGTGGGTTTGTGACTAGCCGAGTGGGTTTGGGCCTAGCCGAGTGGGTTTGGGTCTAGCCGAGTGGGTTTGGGTCTCGCCGAGTGGGTTTGGGTCTAGCCGAGTGGATTTGGGTCTTGCGGAGTGGGTTTGGGTCTAGCCGAATGAGTTTGGGTCTACCCGAGTGGTTTGGGTCTAGCCGAGTGGCTTTGGGTCTAGCCCAGTGGGTTTGAGTCTAGCCGAGTGGGTTTGGGTCTAGCGGAGTGGGTTTGGGTTTAGCCGAGTGGGTTTGGGTCTAGCCGAGTGGGTTTGGGGATAGCCGAGTGGGTTTGGGTCTAGCCGAGTGGGTTTGGGTTTAGCCGAGTGGGTTTGGGTCTAGCGGAGTGGGTTTGGATCTAGCCGAGTGGGTTTGGGTCTAGCCGAGTGGGTTTGGGTCTAGCCGAGTGGGTTTGGGCCTAGCCGAGTGGGTTTGGGGCTAGCCGAGTGGGTTTGGGGCTAGCCGAGTGGGTTTGGACCTAGCCGAGTGGGTTTGGGCCTAGCCGAGTGGGTTTGGGCCTAGCCGAGTGGGTTTGGGCGTAGCCGAGTGGGTTTGGGCGTAGCCGAGTGGGTTTGGGTGTAGACGAGTGGGTTTGGGCATAGACGAGTGGGTTTGGGTCTAGCCGAGTGGGTTTGGGTCTGGCGGAGTGGGTTTGGGTCTAGCCGAGTGGGTTTGGGTCTAGCCGAGTGTAGTTTAGGTCTAGCCGAGTGGGTTTGGGTTTGCCGAGTGGGTTTGGGTTTGCCGAGTGGGTTTGGGTCTGGCGGAGTGGGTTTGTGTCTGGCCGAGTGGGTTTGGGTCTGGCGGAGTGGGTTTGGGTCTAGCCGAGTGGGTTTGGGTCTAGCCGAGTGGGTTTAGGTCTAGCCGAGTGGGTTTGGGTTTGCCGAGTGGGTTTGGGTTTGCCGAGTGGGTTTGGGTCTAGCGTAGTGGGTTTGTGTCTAGCCGAGTGGGTTTGGGTCTAGCGGAGTAGGGTTGGGTCTAGCCGAGTGGGTTTGGGTCTAGCCGAGTGGGTTTGGGTCTTGCCGAGTGGGTTGGGTCCAGCCGAGTGGGTTTGGGTCTAGCCGAGTGGGTTTGGGGCTAGCGGAGTGGGTTTGGGCCTAGCCGAGTGGGTTTGCTTCAAGCCGAGTGGGGTTGGGTCTAGCCGAGTGGGTTTGGGTCTAGCCGAGTGGGTTTGTGTCTAGCGGAGTAGGTTTGGGACTAGCCGAGTGGGTTTGGGCCTAGCCGAGTGGGTTTGGGCCTAGCCGAGAGGGTTTGGGACTAGCCGAGTGGGTTTGGGTCTAGCCGAGTGGGTTTGGGTCTAGCCGAGTGGGTTTGGGTCTAGCGGAGTGGGTTTGGGTCTAGCCGAGTGGGTTTGTGTCTAGCCGAGTGGGTTTGTGTCTAGCCGAGTAGGTTTGGGTCTAGCCGAGTGGGTTTGGGTCTAGCCGAGTGCGTTTGGGTCTAGCCGAGTGGGGTTGGGTCTAGCCGAGTAGGTTTGGGTCTAGCCGAGTGGGTTTGGGTCTAGCCGAGTGGGTTTGGGTCTAGCCGAGTGGGTTTGGGTCTAGCCGAGTGGGTTTGGGTCTAGCCGAGTGGGTTTGGGTCTAGCCGAGTGGGTTTGTGACTAGCCGAGTGGGTTTGGGCCTAGCCGAGTGGGTTTGGGTCTAGCCGAGTGGGTTTGGGTCTCGCCGAGTGGGTTTGGGTCTAGCCGAGTGGATTTGGGTCTTGCGGAGTGGGTTTGGGTCTAGCCGAATGAGTTTGGGTCTACCCGAGTGGTTTGGGTCTAGCCGAGTGGCTTTGGGTCTAGCCCAGTGGGTTTGAGTCTAGCCGCGTGGGTTTGGGTCTAGCGGAGTGGGTTTGGGTTTAGCCGAGTGGGTTTGGGTCTAGCCGAGTGGGTTTGGGGATAGCCGAGTGGGTTTGGGTCTAGCCGAGTGGGTTTGGGTTTAGCCGAGTGGGTTTGGGTCTAGCGGAGTGGGTTTGGATCTAGCCGAGTGGGTTTGGGTCTAGCCGAGTGGGTTTGGGTCTAGCCGAGTGGGTTTGGGCCTAGCCGAGTGGGTTTGGGGCTAGCCGAGTGGGTTTGGGGCTAGCCGAGTGGGTTTGGACCTAGCCGAGTGGGTTTGGGCCTAGCCGAGTGGGTTTGGGCCTAGCCGAGTGGGTTTGGGCGTAGCCGAGTGGGTTTGGGCGTAGCCGAGTGGGTTTGGGTGTAGACGAGTGGGTTTGGGCATAGACGAGTGGGTTTGGGTCTAGCCGAGTGGGTTTGGGTCTGGCGGAGTGGGTTTGGGTCTAGCCGAGTGGGTTTGGGTCTAGCCGAGTGTAGTTTAGGTCTAGCCGAGTGGGTTTGGGTTTGCCGAGTGGGTTTGGGTTTGCCGAGTGGGTTTGGGTCTGGCGGAGTGGGTTTGTGTCTAGCCGAGTGGGTTTGGGTCTAGCGGAGTAGGGTTGGGTCTAGCCGAGTGGGTTTGGGTCTAGCCGAGTGGGTTTGGGTCTTGCCGAGTGGGTTGGGTCCAGCCAAGTGGGTTTGGGTCTAGCCGAGTGGGTTTGAGGCTAGCGGAGTGGGTTTGGGCCTAGCCGAGTGGGTTTGCTTCAAGCCGAGTGGGGTTGGGTCTAGCCGAGTGGGTTTGGGTCTAGCCGAGTGGGTTTGTGTCTAGCGGAGTAGGTTTGGGACTAGCCGAGTGGGTTTGGGCCTAGCCGAGTGGGTTTGGGCCTAGCCGAGAGGGTTTGGGACTAGCCGAGTGGGTTTGGGTCTAGCCGAGTGGGTTTGGGTCTAGCCGAGTGGGTTTGGGTCTAGCGGAGTGGGTTTGGGTCTAGCGGAGTGGGTTTGTGTCTAGCCGAGTGGGTTTGTGTCTAGCCGAGTAGGTTTGGGTCTAGCCGAGTGGGTTTCGGTCTAGCCGAGTGCGTTTGGGTCTAGCCGAGTGGGGTTGGGTCTAGCCGAGTAGGTTTGGGTCTAGCCGAGTGGGTTTGGGTCTAGCCGAGTGGGTTTGGGTCTAGCCGAGTGGGTTTGGGTCTAGCCGAGTGGGTTTGGGTCTAGCCGAGTGGGTTTGGGTCTAGCCGAGTGGGTTTGTGACTAGCCGAGTGGGTTTGGGTCTAGCCGAGTGGGTTTGGGTCTAGCGGAGTGGGTTTGGGTTTCGCCGAGTGGGTTTGGGTCTCGCCGAGTGGGTTTGGGTCTAGCCGAGTGGATTTGGGTCTTGCGGAGTGGGTTTGGGTCTAGCCGAATGAGTTTGGGTCTAGCCGAGTGGTTTGGGTCTAGCCGAATGGCTTTGGTCTAGCGGAGTGGGTTTGGATCTAGCCGAGTGGGTTTGGGTCTAGCCGAGTGGGTTTGGGTCTAGCGGAGTGGGGTTGGGTCTAGCCGAGTGGATTTGGGTCCAGCCGAGTAGGTTTGGGTCTGGCCGAGTGGGTTTGGGTCTAGCCGAGTGGGTTTGGGTCTGGCCGAGTGGGTTTGGGTCTAGCCGAGTGGGTTTGGGTCTAGCCGAGTGGGTTTGGGTCTAGCCGAGTGGGTTTGGGTCTAGCCGAGTGGGTTTGGGTCTAGCCGAGTGGGTTTGTGTCTAGCCGAGTGGGTTTGGGTCTAGCCGAGTGGGTTTGGGTCTAGCCGAGTGGGTTTGGGTCTAGCCGAGTGGGTTTGGGTCTAGCGGAGTAGGGTTGGGTCTAGCCGAGTGGGTTTGGGTCTAGCCGAGTGGGTTTGTGTCTAGCGGAGTGGGTTTGGGACTAGCCGAGTGGGTTTGGGTATAGCCGAGTGGGTTTGGGTCTAGCCGAGTGGGTTTGGGTCTAGCGGAGTAGGGTTGGGTCTAGCCGAGTGGGTTTTGGGTCTAGCCGAGTGGGTTTGGGTCTAGCGGAGTGGGTTTGGTTCTAGCCGAGTGGGTTTGGGTATAGCCGAGTGGGTTGGGTCTAGCCGAGTGGGGTTGGGTCTAGCCGAGTGGGTTTGGGGCTAGCCGAGTGGGTTTGGGGCTAGCCGAGTGGGTTTGGACCTAGCCGAGAGGGTTTGGGCCTAGCCGAGTCGGTTTGGGCCTAGCCGAGTGGGTTTGGGCGTAGCCGAGTGGGTTTGGGCGTAGCCGAGTGGGTTTGGGTGTAGACGAGTGGGTTTGGGCATAGACGAGTGGGTTTGGGTCTAGCCGAGTGGGTTTGGGTCTGGCGGAGTGGGTTTGGGTCTAGCCGAGTGGGTTTGGGTCTAGCCGAGTGGGTTTAGGTCTAGCCGAGTGGGTTTGGGTTTGCCGAGTGGGTTTGGGTTTGCCGAGTGGGTTTGGGTCTAGCGGAGTGGGTTTGTGTCTAGCCGAGTGGGTTTGGGTCTGGCGGAGTGGGTTTGGGTCTAGCCGAGTGGGTTTGGGTCTAGCCGAGTGGGTTTAGGTCTAGCCGAGTGGGTTTGGGTTTGCCGAGTGGGTTTGGGTTTGCCGAGTGGGTTTGGGTCTAGCGTAGTGGGTTTGTGTCTAGCCGAGTGGGTTTGGGTCTAGCGGAGTAGGGTTGGGTCTAGCCGAGTGGGTTTGGGTCTAGCCGAGTGGGTTTGGGTCTTGCCGAGTGGGTTGGGTCCAGCCGAGTGGGTTTGGGTCTAGCCGAGTGGGTTTGGGGCTAGCGGAGTGGGTTTGGGGCTAGCCGAGTGGGTTTGCTTCAAGCCGAGTGGGGTTGGGTCTAGCCGAGTGGGTTTGGGTCTAGCCGAGTGGGTTTGTGTCTAGCGGAGTAGGTTTGGGACTAGCCGAGTGGGTTTGGGCCTAGCCGAGTGGGTTTGGGCCTAGCCGAGAGGGTTTGGGACTAGCCGAGTGGGTTTGGGTCTAGCCGAGTGGGTTTGGGTCTAGCCGAGTGGGTTTGGGTCTAGCGGAGTGGGTTTGGGTCTAGCCGAGTGGGTTTGTGTCTAGCCGAGTGGGTTTGTGTCTAGCCGAGTAGGTTTGGGTCTAGCCGAGTGGGTTTGGGTCTAGCCGAGTGCGTTTGGGTCTAGCCGAGTGGGGTTGGGTCTAGCCGAGTAGGTTTGGGTCTAGCCGAGTGGGTTTGGGTCTAGCCGAGTGGGTTTGGGTCTAGCCGAGTGGGTTTGGGTCTAGCCGAGTGGGTTTGGGTCTAGCCGAGTGGGTTTGGGTCTAGCCGAGTGGGTTTGTGACTAGCCGAGTGGGTTTGGGCCTAGCCGAGTGGGTTTGGGTCTAGCCGAGTGGGTTTGGGTCTCGCCGAGTGGGTTTGGGTCTAGCCGAGTGGATTTGGGTCTTGCGGAGTGGGTTTGGGTCTAGCCGAATGAGTTTGGGTCTACCCGAGTGGTTTGGGTCTAGCCGAGTGGCTTTGGGTCTAGCCCAGTGGGTTTGAGTCTAGCCGAGTGGGTTTGGGTCTAGCGGAGTGGGTTTGGGTTTAGCCGAGTGGGTTTGGGTCTAGCCGAGTGGGTTTGGGGATAGCCGAGTGGGTTTGGGTCTAGCCGAGTGGGTTTGGGTTTAGCCGAGTGGGTTTGGGTCTAGCGGAGTGGGTTTGGATCTAGCCGAGTGGGTTTGGGTCTAGCCGAGTGGGTTTGGGTCTAGCCGAGTGGGTTTGGGCCTAGCCGAGTGGGTTTGGGGCTAGCCGAGTGGGTTTGGGGCTAGCCGAGTGGGTTTGGACCTAGCCGAGTGGGTTTGGGCCTAGCCGAGTGGGTTTGGGCCTAGCCGAGTGGGTTTGGGCGTAGCCGAGTGGGTTTGGGCGTAGCCGAGTGGGTTTGGGTGTAGACGAGTGGGTTTGGGCATAGACGAGTGGGTTTGGGTCTAGCCGAGTGGGTTTGGGTCTGGCGGAGTGGGTTTGGGTCTAGCCGAGTGGGTTTGGGTCTAGCCGAGTGTAGTTTAGGTCTAGCCGAGTGGGTTTGGGTTTGCCGAGTGGGTTTGGGTTTGCCGAGTGGGTTTGGGTCTGGCGGAGTGGGTTTGTGTCTAGCCGAGTGGGTTTGGGTCTAGCGGAGTAGGGTTGGGTCTAGCCGAGTGGGTTTGGGTCTAGCCGAGTGGGTTTGGGTCTTGCCGAGTGGGTTGGGTCCAGCCGAGTGGGTTTGGGTCTAGCCGAGTGGGTTTGAGGCTAGCGGAGTGGGTTTGGGCCTAGCCGAGTGGGTTTGCTTCAAGCCGAGTGGGGTTGGGTCTAGCCGAGTGGGTTTGGGTCTAGCCGAGTGGGTTTGTGTCTAGCGGAGTAGGTTTGGGACTAGCCGAGTGGGTTTGGGCCTAGCCGAGTGGGTTTGGGCCTAGCCGAGAGGGTTTGGGACTAGCCGAGTGGGTTTGGGTCTAGCCGAGTGGGTTTGGGTCTAGCCGAGTGGGTTTGGGTCTAGCGGAGTGGGTTTGGGTCTAGCGGAGTGGGTTTGTGTCTAGCCGAGTGGGTTTGTGTCTAGCCGAGTAGGTTTGGGTCTAGCCGAGTGGGTTTCGGTCTAGCCGAGTGCGTTTGGGTCTAGCCGAGTGGGGTTGGGTCTAGCCGAGTAGGTTTGGGTCTAGCCGAGTGGGTTTGGGTCTAGCCGAGTGGGTTTGGGTCTAGCCGAGTGGGTTTGGGTCTAGCCGAGTGGGTTTGGGTCTAGCCGAGTGGGTTTGGGTCTAGCCGAGTGGGTTTGTGACTAGCCGAGTGGGTTTGGGTCTAGCCGAGTGGGTTTGGGTCTAGCGGAGTGGGTTTGGGTTTCGCCGAGTGGGTTTGGGTCTCGCCGAGTGGGTTTGGGTCTAGCCGAGTGGATTTGGGTCTTGCGGAGTGGGTTTGGGTCTAGCCGAATGAGTTTGGGTCTAGCCGAGTGGTTTGGGTCTAGCCGAATGGCTTTGGTCTAGCGGAGTGGGTTTGGATCTAGCCGAGTGGGTTTGGGTCTAGCCGAGTGGGTTTGGGTCTAGCGGAGTGGGGTTGGGTCTAGCCGAGTGGATTTGGGTCCAGCCGAGTAGGTTTGGGTCTGGCCGAGTGGGTTTGGGTCTAGCCGAGTGGGTTTGGGTCTGGCCGAGTGGGTTTGGGTCTAGCCGAGTGGGTTTGGGTCCAGCCGAGTGGGTTTGGGTCTAGCCGAGTGGGTTTGGGTCTAGCCGAGTGGGTTTGGGTCTAGCCGAGTGGGTTTGTGTCTAGCCGAGTGGGTTTGGGTCTAGCCGAGTGGGTTTGGGTCTAGCCGAGTGGGTTTGGGTCTAGCCGAGTGGGTTTGGGTCTAGCGGAGTAGGGTTGGGTCTAGCCGAGTGGGTTTGGGTCTAGCCGAGTGGGTTTGGGTCTAGCGGAGTGGGTTTGGGTCTAGCCGAGTGGGTTTGGGTATAGCCGAGTGGGTTGGGTCTAGCCGAGTGGGGTTGGGTCCAGCCGAGTGGGTTTGGGTCTAGCAGAGTGGGTTTGGGGCTAGCGGAGTGGGTTTGGGCCTAGCCGAGTGGGTTTGGTTCAAGCCGAGTGGGCTTGGGTTTAGCCGAGTGGGTTTGGGTCTAGCAGAGTGGGTTTGTGTCTAGCGGAGTGGGTTTGGGACAAGCCGAGTGGGTTTTGGGCCTAGCCGAGTGCGTTTGGGCCTAGCCGAGTGGGTTTGGGACTAGCCGAGTGGGTTTGGGTCTAGCCGAGTGGGTTTGGGTCTAGCCGAGTGGGTTTGGGTCTAGCGGAGTGGGTTTGGGTCTAGCCGAGTGGGTTTGTGTCTAGCCGAGTGGGTTTGTGTCTAGCCGAGTAGGTTTGGGTCTAGCCGAGTGGGGTTGGATCTAGCTGAGTGGATTTGGGTCTTGCGGAGTGGGTTTGGGTCTAGCCGAGTTTGTTTGGGTCTAGCCGAATGAGTTTGGGTCTAGCCGAGTGGTTTGGGTCTAGCCGAATGGCTTTGGTCTAGCGGAGTGGGTTTGGATCTAGCCGAGTGGGTTTGGGTCTAGCCGAGTGGGTTTGGGTCTAGCGGAGTGGGGTTGGGTCTAGCCGAGTGGGTTTGGGTCCAGCCGAGTAGGTTTGGGTCTGGCCGAGTGGGTTTGGGTCTAGCCGAGTGGGTTTGGGTCTGGCCGAGTGGGTTTGGGTCTAGCCGAGTGGGTTTGTGTCTAGCGGAGTGGGTTTGGGACTAGCCGAGTGGGTTTGGGTCTAGCGGAGTGGGTTTGGGCATAGCCGAGTGGGTTTGGGTCTAGCGGAGTGGGTTTGTGTCTAGCCGAGTGGGTTTGGGTCTAGCGGAGTAGGGTTGGGTCTAGCCGAGTGGGTTTGGGCCTAGCCGAGTGGGTTTGGGTCTAGCGGAGTGGGTTTGTGTCTAGCGGAGTGGGTTTGGGTCTAGCGGAGTGGGTTTGGGTCTAGCCGAGTGGGTTTGGGTCTAGCCGAGTGGGTTTGGGTCTAACCAAGTGGGTTTGGGTATAGCCGAGTGGGTTGGGTCTAGCCGAGTGGGGTTGGGTCTAGCCGAGTGGGTTTGGGTCTAGCCGAGTGGGTTTGGGGCTAGCGGAGTGGGTTTGGGCCTAGCCGAGTGGGTTTGGTTCAAGCCGAGTGGGCTTGGGTCTAGCCGAGTGGGTTTGGGTCTAGCCGAGTGGGTTTGTGTCTAGCGGAGTGGGTTTGGGACTAGCCGAGTGGGTTTGGGCCTAGCCGAGTGGGTTTGGGTCTAGCCGAGTGGGTTTGGGTCTAGCGGAGTAGGGTTGGGTCTAGCCGAGTGGGTTTTGGGTCTAGCCGAGTGGGTTTGGGTCTAGCGGAGTGGGTTTGAGTCTAGCCGAGTGGGTTTGGGTATAGCCGAGTGGGTTGGGTCTAGCCGAGTGGGGTTGGGTCTAGCCGAGTGGGTTTGGGTCTAGCAGAGTGGGTTTGGGGCTAGCGGAGTGGGTTTGGGCCTAGCCGAGTGGGTTTGGTTCAAGCCGAGTGGGCTTGGGTCTAGCCGAGTGGGTTTGGGTCTAGCAGAGTGGGTTTGTGTCTAGCGGAGTGGGTTTGGGACAAGCCGAGTGGGTTTGGGTCTAGCCGAGTGGGTTTGGGTCTAGCCGAGTGGGTTTGGGCCTAGCCGAGTGGGTTTGGGTCTAGCCGAGTGGGTTTGGGTCTAGCCGAGTGGGTTTGGGCCTCGCCGAGTGGGTTTGGGTCTAGCCGAGTCGATTTGGGTATTGCGGAGTGGGTTTGGGTCTAGCCGAGTTTGTTTGGGTCTAGCCGAATGAGTTTGGGTCTAGCCGAGTGGTTTGGGTCTAGCCGAGTGGCTTTGGTCTAGCGGAGTGGGTTTGGATCCAGCCGAGTGGGTTTGGGTCTAGCCGAGTGGGTATGGGTCTAGTCGAGTGGGTTTGGGTCTAGCGGAGTGGGTTTGGGTCTAGCGGAGTGGGTTTGGGTTTAGCCGAGTGGGTTTGGGTTTAGCCGAGTGGGTTTGGGTCTAGCCGAGTGGGTTTGGGCCTAGCCGAGTGGGTTTGTGTCTAGCCGAGTTGGCTTGGGTCTAGCCGAGTGGGTTTGGGTCTAGCCGAGTGGGTTTGGGTCTAGCCGAGTGGGTTTGGGTCTAGCCGAGTGGGTTTGGGTCTAGCGGAGTGGGTTTGGGTCTAGGCGAGTGGGTTTGGGTCTAGCCGAGTGGGTTTGGGTCTAGCCAAGTGGGTTTGGGTCTAGCCGAGTGGGTTTGGGTCTAGCCGAGTGGGTTTGGGTCTAGCCGAGTGGGTTTGGGTTTGCCGAGTGGGTTTGGGTCCAGCGGAGTGGGTTTGTGTCTAGCCGAGTGGGTTTGGGTCTAGCGGAGTGGGGTTGGGTGTAGCCGAGTGGGTTTGGGTCTAGCCGAGTGGGTTTGGGTCTAGCCGAGTGGGTTTGGGTCTAGCCGAGTGGGTTTGGGTCTAGCCGAGTGGGTTTGGGTCTAGCCGAGTGGGTTTGGGTCTAGCCGAGTGGGTTTGGGTCTAGTCGAGTGGGTTTGGGTCTAGTCGAGTGGGTTTGTGTCTAGCCGAGTGGGTTTGGGACTAGCCGAGTGGGTTTGGGTCTCGCCGAGTGGGTTTGGGTTTAGCCGAGTGGGTTTTGGCCTAGCCGAGTGGGTTTGGGTCTAGCCGAGTGGGTTTGGGTCTAGCCGAGTGGGTTTGGGTCTCGCCGAGTGGGTTTGGGTCAAGCCGAGTGGGTTTGGGTCTAGCCGAGTGGGTTTGGGTCTAGCCGAGTGGGTTTGGGTCTAGCCGAGTGGGTTTGTATCTAGCCGAGTGGGTTTGTGTCTAGCCGAGTGGGTTTGGGTCTAGCCGAGTGCGTTTGGGTCTAGCCGAGTGGGGTTGGGTCTAGCCAAGTAGGTTTGGGTCTAGCCGAGTGGGTTTGGGTCTAGCCGAGTGGGTTTGGGTCTAGCCGAGTGGGTTTGGGTCTAGCGGAGTAGGGTTGGGTCTAGCCGAGTGGGTTTGGGTCTAGCCGAGTGGGTTTGGGTCTAGCGGAGTGGGTTTGGGTCTAGCCGAGTGGGTTTGGGTATAGCCGAGTGGGTTGGGTCTAGCCGAGTGGGGTTGGGTCTAGCCGAGTGGGTTTGGGTCTAGCAGAGTGGGTTTGGGGCTAGCGGAGTGGGTTTGGGCCTAGCCGAGTGGGTTTGGTTCAAGCCGAGTGGGCTTGGGTCTAGCCGAGTGGGTTTGGGTCTAGCAGAGTGGGTTTGTGTCTAGCGGAGTGGGTTTGGGACAAGCCGAGTGGGTTTGGGCCTAGCCGAGTGGGTTTGGGCCTAGCCGAGTGGGTTGGGACTAGCCGAGTGGGTTTGGGTCTAGCCGAGTGGGTTTGGGTCTAGCCGACTGGGTTTGGGTCTAGCGGAGTGGGTTTGGGTCTAGCCGAGTGGGTTTGTGTCTAGCCGAGTGGGTTTGTGTCTAGCCGAGTAGGTTTGGGTGTAGCCGAGTGGGTTTGGATCCAGCCGAGTGCGTTTGGGTCTAGCCGAGTGGGTTTGGGTCTAGCCGAGTGGGTTTGGGCCTCGCCGAGTGGGTTTGGGTCTAGCCGAGTCGATTTGGGTCTTGCGGAGTGGGTTTGGGTCTAGCCGAGTTTGTTTGGGTCTAGCCGAAGGGGTTTGGGTCTAGCCGAGTGGTTTGGGTCTAGCCGAATGGCTTTGGTCTAGCGGAGTGGGTTTGGGTCTAGGCGAGTGGGTTTGGGTCTAGCCGAGTGGGTTTGGGTGTAGCCCAGTGGGTTTGGGTCTAGCCGAGTGGGTTTGGGTCTAGCCGAGTGGGTTTGGGTCCAGCCGAGAGGGTTTGGGTCTAGCGGAGTGGGTTTGGGTCTAGTCGAGTGGGTTTGGGTCTAGCCGAGTGGGTTAGGGTCTAGCGGAGTAGGGTTGGGTCTAGCCGAGTGGGTTTGGGTCTGGCCGAGTGGGTTTGGGTCTAGCGGAGTGGGTTTGGGTCTAGCCGAGTGGGTTTGGGTATAGCCGAGTGGGTTGGGTCTAGCCGAGTGGGGTTGGGTCTAGCCGAGTGGGTTTGGGTCTAGCCGAGTGGGTTTGGGCCTAGCCGAGTGGGTTTGGGTCTAGCCGAGTGGGTTTGGGTCTAGCCGAGTGGGTTTGGGCCTCGCCGAGTGGGTTTGGGTCTAGCCGAGTCGATTTGGGTCTTGCGGAGTGGGTTTGGGTCTAGCCGAGTTTGTTTGGGTCTAGCCGAAGGGGTTTGGGTCTAGCCGAGTGGTTTGGGTCTAGCCGAATGGCTTTGGTCTAGTGGAGTGGGTTTGGGTCTAGGCGAGTGGGTTTGGGTCTAGCCGAGTGGGTTTGGGTGTAGCCCAGTGGGTTTGGGTCTAGCCGAGTGGGTTTGGGTCTAGCCGAGTGGGTTTGGGTCTAGCCGAGTGGGTTTGGGTCTAGCCGAGTATGTTTGGTCCTAGCCGAGTGGGTTTGGTTCTAGCCGAGTGGGCTTGGGTCTGGCCGAGTGGGTTTGGGTCTAGCCGAGTGGGTTTGGGTCCAGCCGAGAGGGTTTGGGTCTAGCGGAGTGGGTTTGGGTCTAGCCGAGTGGGTTTGGGTCTAGCCGAGTGGGTTAGGGTCTAGCCGAGTGGGTTTGGGTCTATCCGAGTGGGTTTGGGTCTAGCGGAGTGGGTTTGGGTCTAGCCGAGTGGGTTTGGGTCTAGCCTAGTGGGTTTGGGTCTAGCCGAGTGGGTTTGGGCCTAGCCGAGTGGGTTTGGGGCTAGCCGAGTGGGTTTGGGTCTAGCCGAGTGGGTTTGGGTCTAGCCGAGTGGGTTTGGGTTTAGCCGAGTGGGTTTGGGTCTAGCCGAGTGGTTTGGGTCTAGCGCAGTGGGTTTGGATCTAGCCGAGTGGGTTTGGGTCTAGCCGAGTGGGTTTGGGTCTAGCCGAGAGGGTTTGGGCCTAGCCGAGTGGGTTTGGGGCTAGCCGTGTGGGTTTGGGTCTAGCCGAGTGGGTTTGGGTCCAGCCGAGTGGGTTTGGGCCTAGCCGAGTGGGTTTGGGTTTAGCCGAGTTGGTTTGGGCCTAGCCGAGTGGGATTGTGTCTAGCCGAGTTGGCTTGGGTCTAGCCGAGTGGGTTTGGGTCTAGCCGAGTGGGTTTGGGTCTAGCGGAGTGGGGTTGGGTCTAGCCGAGTGGGTTTGGGTCTAGCCGAGTGGGTTTGGGTCTAGCCGAGTGGGTTTGGGTCTAGCCGAGTGGGTTTGGGTCTAGCCGAGTGGGTTTGGGTTTGCCGAGTGGGTTTGGGTCTAGCGGAGTGGGTTTGTGTCTAGCCGAGTGGGTTTGGGTCTAGCGGAGTGGGGTTGGGTCTAGCCGAGTGGGTTTGGGTCTAGCCGAGTGGATTTGGGTCTAGCCGAGTGGGTTTGGGTCTAGCCGAGTGGGTTTGGGTCTAGCCGAGTGAGTTTGGGTCTAGCGGCGTGGGTTTGGGTCTAGTCGAGTGGGCTTGGGTCTAGTCGAGTGGGTTTGGGTCTAGCCGAGTGGGTTTGGGACTAGCCGAGTGGGTTTGGGTCTAGCCGAGTGGGTTTGGGTTTAGCCGAGTGGGTTTGGGTCTAGCCGAGTGGGTTTGGGTCTAGCGGAGTGGGTTTGGATCTAGCCGAGTGGGTTTGGGTCTAGCCGAGTGGGTTTGGGTCTAGCCTAGTGCGTTTGGGTCTAGCCGAGTGGGTTTGGGTCTAGCCGAGTGGGTTTGGGTCTAGACGAGTGGGTTTGGGTCTAGCCGAGTGGGTTTGGGTCTAGCCGAGTGGGTTTGGGTCTAGCCGAGTGGGTTTGGGACTAGCCGAGTGGGTTTGGGCCTAGCCGAGTGGGTTTGGGTCTAGCCGAGTGGGTTTGGGTCTCGCCGAGTGGGTTTGGGTCTGGCCGAGTGGGTTTGTGTCTAGCCGAGTGGGTTTGGGTCTAGCCGAGTATGTTTGGTCCTAGCCGAGTGGGTTTGGTTCTAGCCGAGTGGGCTTGGGTCTGGCCGAGTGGGTTTGGGTCTAGCCGAGTGGGTTTGGGTCTAGCCGAGTGGGTTTTGGTCCAGCCGAGAGGGTTTGGGTCTAGCGGAGTGGGTTTGGGTCTAGTCGAGTGGGTTTGGGTCTAGCCGAGTGGGTTAGGGTCTAGCCGAGTGGGTTTGGGTCTATCCGAGTGGGTTTGGGTCTAGCGGAGTGGGTTTGGGTCTAGCCGAGTGGGTTTGGGTCTAGCCGAGTGGGTTTGGGTCTAGCCGAGTGGGTTTGGGCCTAGCCGAGTGGGTTTGGGGCTAGCCGAGTGGGTTTGGGTCTAGCCGAGTGGGTTTGGGTCTAGCCGAGTGGGTTTGGGTTTAGCCGAGTGGGTTTGGGTCTAGCCGAGTGGTTTGGGTCTAGCGCAGTGGGTTTGGATCTAGCCGAGTGGGTTTGGGTCTAGCCGAGTGGGTTTGGGTCTAGCCGAGTGGGTTTGGGCCTAGCCGAGTGGGTTTGGGGCTAGCCGAGTGGGTTTGGGTCTAGCCGAGTGGGTTTGGGTCTAGCCGAGTGGGTTTGGGTCTAGCCGAGTGGGTTTGGGCCTAGCCGAGTGGGTTTGGGTCTAGCCGAGTTGGTTTGGGCCTAGCCGAGTGGGATTGTGTCTAGCCGAGTTGGCTTGGGTCTAGCCGAGTGGGTTTGGGTCTAGCCGAGTGGGTTTGGGTCTAGCGGAGTGGGGTTGGGTCTAGCCGAGTGGGTTTGGGTCTAGCCGAGTGGGTTTGGGTCTAGCCGAGTGGGTTTGGGTCTAGCCGAGTGGGTTTGGGTCTAGCCGAGTGGGTTTGGGTCTAGCCGAGTGGGTTTGGGTTTGCCGAGTGGGTTTGGGTCTAGCGGAGTGGGTTTGTGTCTAGCCGAGTGGGTTTGGGTCTAGCGGAGTGGGGTTGGGTCTAGCCGAGTTGGTTTGGGTCTAGCCGAGTGGATTTGGGTCTAGCCGAGTGGGTTTGGGTCTAGCCGAGTGGGTTTGGGTCTAGCCGAGTGAGTTTGGATCTAGCGGCGTGGGTTTGGGTCTAGTCGAGTGGGCTTGGGTCTAGTCGAGTGGGTTTGGGTCTAGCCTAGTGGGTTTGGGTCTAGCCGAGTGGGTTTGGGCCTAGCCGAGTGGGTTTGGGGCTAGCCGAGTGGGTTTGGGTCTAGCCGAGTGGGTTTGGGTCTAGCCGAGTGAGTTTGGGTCTAGCGGCGTGGGTTTGGGTCTAGTCGAGTGGGCTTGGGTCTAGTCGAGTGGGTTTGGGTCTAGCCGAGTGGGTTTGGGACTAGCCGAGTGGGTTTGGGTCTAGCCGAGTGGGTTTGGGTTTAGCCGAGTGGGTTTGGGTCTAGCCGAGTGGGTTTGGGTCTAGCGGAGTGGGTTTGGATCTAGCCGAGTGGGTTTGGGTCTAGCCGAGTGGGTTTGGGTCTAGCCGAGTGCGTTTGGGTCTAGCCGAGTGGGGTTGGGTCTAGCCGAGTGGGTTTGGGTCTAGCCGAGTGGGTTTGGGTCTAGACGAGTGGGTTTGGGTCTAGCCGAGTGGGTTTGGGTCTAGCCGAGTGGGTTTGGGTCTAGCCGAGTGGGTTTGGGACTAGCCGAGTGGGTTTGGGCCTAGCCGAGTGGGTTTGGGTCTAGCCGAGTGGGTTTGGGTCTCGCCGAGTGGGTTTGGGTCTGGCCGAGTGGGTTTGTGTCCAGCCGAGTGGGTTTGGGTCTAGCCGAGTATGTTTGGTCCTAGCCGAGTGGGTTTGGTTCTAGCCGAGTGGGCTTGGGTCTGGCCGAGTGGGTTTGGGTCTAGCCGAGTGGGTTTGGGTCTAGCCGAGTGGGTTTGGGTCCAGCCGAGAGGGTTTGGGTCTAGCGGAGTGGGTTTGGGTCTAGTCGAGTGGGTTTGGGTCTAGCCGAGTGGGTTAGGGTCTAGCCGAGTGGGTTTGGGTCTATCCGAGTGGGTTTGGGTCTAGCGGAGTGGGTTTGGGTCTACCCGAGTGGGTTTGGGTCTAGCCGAGTGGGTTTGGGTCTAGCCGAGTGGGTTTGGGCCTAGCCGAGTGGGTTTGGGGCTAGCCGAGTGGGTTTGGGTCTAGCCGAGTGGGTTTGGGTCTAGCCGAGTGGGTTTGGGTTTAGCCGAGTGGGTTTGGGTCTAGCCGAGTGGTTTGGGTCTAGCGCAGTGGGTTTGGATCTAGCCGAGTGGGTTTGGGTCTAGCCGAGTGGGTTTGGGTCTAGCCGAGTGGGTTTGGGCCTAGCCGAGTGGGTTTGGGGCTAGCCGAGTGGGTTTGGGTCTAGCCGAGTGGGTTTGGGTCTAGCCGAGTGGGTTTGGGTCTAGCCGAGTGGGTTTGGGCCTAGCCGAGTGGGTTTGGGTCTAGCCGAGTTGGTTTGGGCCTAGCCGAGTGGGATTGTGTCTAGCCGAGTTGGCTGGGGTCTAGCCGAGTGGGTTTGGGTCTAGCCGAGTGGGTTTGGGTCTATCGGAGTGGGGTTGGGTCTAGCCGAGTGGGTTTGGGTCTAGCCGAGTGGGTTTGGGTCTAGCCGAGTGGGTTTGGGTCTAGCCGAGTGGGTTTGGGTCTAGCCGAGTGGGTTTGGGTCTAGCCGAGTGGGTTTGGGTTTGCCGAGTGGGTTTGGGTCTAGCGGAGTGGGTTTGTGTCTAGCCGAGTGGGTTTGGGTCTAGCGGAGTGGGGTTGGGTCTAGCCGAGTGGGTTTGGGTCTAGCCGAGTGGATTTGGGTCTAGCCGAGTGGGTTTGGGTCTAGCCGAGTGGGTTTGGGTCTAGCCGAGTGAGTTTGGATCTAGCGGCGTGGGTTTGGGTCTAGTCGAGTGGGCTTGGGTCTAGTCGAGTGGGTTTGGGTCTAGCCGAGTGGGTTTGGGACTAGCCGAGTGGGTTTGGGTCTAGCCGAGTGGGTTTGGGTTTAGCCGAGTGGGTTTGGGTCTAGCCGAGTGGGTTTGGGTCTAGCGGAGTGGGTTTGGATCTAGCCGAGTGGGTTTGGGTCTAGCCGAGTGGGTTTGGGTCTAGCCGAGTGCGTTTGGGTCTAGCCGAGTGGGGTTGGGTCTAGCCGAGTGGGTTTGGGTCTAGCCGAGTGGGTTTGGGTCTAGACGAGTGGGTTTGGGTCTAGCCGAGTGGGTTTGGGTCTAACCGAGTGGGTTTGGGTCTAGCCGAGTGGGTTTGGGACTAGCCGAGTGGGTTTGGGCCTAGCCGAGTGGGTTTGGGTCTAGCCGAGTGGGTTTGGGTCTCGCCGAGTGGGTTTGGGTCTGGCCGAGTGGGTTTGTGTCTAGCGGAGTGGGTTTGGGACTAGCCGAGTGGGTTTGGGTCTAGCCGAGTGGGTTTGGGCGTAGCCGAGTGGGTTTGGGTCTAGCGGAGTAGGGTTGGGTCTAGCCGAGTGGGTTTGGGTCTAGCCGAGTGGGTTTTGGTCTAGCCGAGTGGGTTTGGGTTTGCCGAGTGGGTTTCGGTCTAGCGGAGTGGGTTTGTGTCTAGCCAAGTGGGTTTGGGTCTAGCTGAGTAGGGTTGGGTCTAGCCGAGTGGGTTTGGGTCTAGTCGAGTGGGTTTGGGTCTAGCGGAGTAGGGTTGGGTCTAGCCGAGTGGGTTTGGGTCTAGCGGAGTGGGTTTGGGTCTAGCCGAGTGGGTTTGCGTCTAGCCGAGTGGGTTTGGGTCTAGCGGAGTGGGTTTGGGTCTAGCCGAGTGGGTTTGTGTCTAGCCGAGTGGGTTTGTGTCTAGCCGAGTAGGTTTGGGTCTAGCCGAGTGGGTTTGGGTCTAGCCGAGTGCGCTTGGGTCTAGCCGAGTGGGTTTGGGTCTAGCCGAGTGGGTTTGGGTCTAGCCGAGTGGGTTTGGGTCTAGCCAAGTTTGTTTGGGTCTAGCCGAATGAGTTTGGGTCTAGCCGAGTGGTTTGGGTCTAGCCGAATGGCTTTGATCTAGCGGAGTGGGTTTGGATCTAGCCGAGTGGGTTTGGGTCTAGCCGAGTGGGTTTGGGTCTAGCGGAGTGGGGTTGGGTCAAGCCGAGTGGGTTTGGGTCCAGCCGAGTGGGTTTGGGTCTGGCCGAGTGGGTTTGGGTCTAGCCGAGTGGGTTTGGGTCTGGCCGAGTGGGTTTGGGTCTAGCCGAGTGGGTTTGTGTCTAGCGGAGTGGGTTTGGGACTAGCCGAGTGGGTTTGGGTCTAGCGGAGTGGGTTTGGGCGTAGCCGAGTGGGTTTGGGACTAGCCGAGTGGGTTTGGGTCTAGCCGAGTGGGTTTGGGTCTAGCGGAGTGGGTTTGGGTCTAGCCGAGTGGGTTTGTGTCTAGCCGAGTGGGTTTGTGTCTAGCCGATTGGGTTTGGGTCTAGTCGAGTGCGTTTTGGTCTAGCCGAGTGGGGTTGTGTCTAGCTGAGTAGGTTTGGGTCTAGCGGAGTGGGTTTGGGTCTGGCCGAGTGGGTTTGGGTCTAGCCGAGTGGGTTTGGGTCTAGCCGAGTGGGTTTGGGTCTAGTCGAGTGCGTTTTGGTCTAGCCGAGTGGGGTTGTGTCTAGCTGAGTAGGTTTGGGTCTAGCCGAGTGGGTTTGGGTCTAGCCGAGTGGGTTTCGGTTTAGCCGAGTGGGTTTGTGTCTAGCGGAGTGGGTTTGGGACTAGCCGAGTGGGTTTGGGTCTAGCGGAGTGGGTTTGGGCGTAGCCGAGTGGGTTTGGGTCTAGCGGAGTGGGTTTGTGTCTAGCCGAGTGGGTTTGGGTCTAGCGGAGTAGGGTTGGGTCTAGCCGAGTGGGTTTGGGTCTAGCCGAGTGGGTTTGGGTCTAGCGGAGTGGGTTTGTGTCTAGCGGAGTGGGTTTGGGTCTAGCGGAGTGGGTTTGGGTCTAGCCGAGTGGGTTTGGGTCCAGCCGAGTGGGTTTGGGTATAGCCGAGTGGGTTGGGTCTAGCCGAGTGGGGTTGGGTCTAGCCGAGTGGGTTTGGGTCTAGCCGAGTGGGTTTGGGGCTAGCGGAGTGGGTTTGGGCCTAGCCGAGTGGGTTTGGTTCAAGCCGAGTGGGCTTGGGTCTAGCCGAGTGGGTTTGGGTCTAGCAGAGTGGGTTTGTGTCTAGCGGAGTGGGTTTGGGTCTAGCCGAGTGGATTTGGGTCTAGCCGAGTGGGTTTGGGTCTAGCCGAGTGGGCTTGGGTCTAGCCGAGTGAGTTTGGGTCTAGCGGAGTGGGTTTGGGTCTAGTCGAGTGGGCTTGGGTCTAGTTGAGTGGGTTTGGGTCTAGCCGAGTGGGTTTGGGACTAGCCGAGTGGGTTTGGGTCTAGCCGAGTGGGTTTGGGTTTAGCCGAGTGGGTTTGGGTCTAGCCGAGTGGGTTTGGGTCGAGCCGAGTGGGTTTGGGTCTAGACGAGTGGGTTTGGGTCTATCCGAGTGGGTTTGGGTCTAGCCGAGTGGGTTTGGGTCTAGCCGAGTGGGTTTGGGACTAGCCGAGTGGGTTTGGGCCTAGCCGAGTGGGTTTGGGTCTAGCCGAGTGGGTTTGGGTCTCGCCGAGTGGGTTTGGGTCTGGCCGAGTGGGTTTGTGTCTAGCGGAGTGGGTTTGGGACTAGCCGAGTGGGTTTGGGTCTAGCCGAGTGGGTTTGGGCGTAGCCGAGTGGGTTTGGGTCTAGCGGAGTAGGGTTGGGTCTAGCCGAGTGGGTTTGGGTCTAGCCGAGTGGGTTTGGGTCCAGCCGAGTGGGTTTGGGTCTAGCCGAGTGGGTTTGGGTTTGCCGAGTGGGTTTCGGTCTAGCGGAGTGGGTTTGCGTCTAGCCGAGTGGGTTTGGGTCTAGCGGAGTAGGGTTGGGTCTAGCCGAGTGGGTTTAGGTCTAGCCGAGTGGGTTTGGGTCTAGCGGAGTAGGGTTGGGTCTAGCCGAGTGGGTTTGGGTCTAGCGGAGTGGGTTTGGGTCTAGCCGAGTGGGTTTGGGTCTAGCCGAGTGGGTTTGAGTCTAGCGGAGTGGGTTTGGGTCTAGCCGAGTGGGTTTGTGTCTAGCCGAATGGGTTTGTGTCTAGCCGAGT
The DNA here is from genome assembly GCA_963514005.1 of Raja brachyura. The sequence continues at coordinate 4,983,753 of OY740819.1, read as the reverse complement.
AGGTTTGTGTCTAGCCGAGTGGGTTTGGGTCTAGCCGAGTGCGTTTGGGTCTAGCCGAGTGGGTTTGGGTCTAGCCGAGTGGGTTTGGGTCTAGCCGAGTGGGTTTGGGTCTAGCCGAGTGGGTTTGGGTCTAGCCGAGTGGGTTTGGGTCTAGCCGAGTGGGTTTGGGCCTAGCCGAGTGGGTTTGGGTCTAGCCGAGTGGGTTTGGGTCTAGCCGAGTGGGTTTGGGTCTCGCCGAGTGGGTTTGGGTCTAGCCAAGTGGATTTGGGTCTTGCGGAGTGGGTTTGGGTCTAGCCAAGTTTGTTTGGGTCTAGCCGAATGAGTTTGGGTCTAGCCGAGTGGTTTGGGTCTAGCCGAGTGCGTTTGGGTCTAGCCGAGTGGGGTTGGGTCTAGCTGAGTAGGTTTGGGTCTAGCCGAATGGCTTTGATCTAGCGGAGTGGGTTTGGATCTAGCCGAGTGGGTTTGGGTCTTGCCGAGTGGGTTTGGGTCTAGCGGAGTGGGGTTGGGTCAAGCCGAGTGGGTTTGGGTCCAGCCGAGTGGGTTTGGGTCTGGCCGAGTGGGTTTGGGTCTAGCCGAGTGGGTTTGGGTCTGGCCGAGTGGGTTTGGGTATAGCCGAGTGGGTTTGTGTCTAGCGGAGTGGGTTTGGGACTAGCCGAGTGGGTTTGGGTCTAGCGGAGTGGGTTTGGGCGTAGCCGAGTGGGTTTGGGACTAGCCGAGTGGGTTTGGGTCTAGCCGAGTGGGTTTGGGTCTAGCGGAGTGGGTTTGGGTCTAGCCGAGTGGGTTTTTGTCTAGCCGAGTGGGTTTGTGTCTAGCCGAGTGGGTTTGTGTCTAGCCGAGTGGGTTTGGGTCTAGCCGAGTGGGTTTGCGTCTAGCCGAGTGCGTTTGGGTCTAGCCGAGTGGGGTTGGGTCTAGCTGAGTAGGTTTGGGTCTAGCCGAGTGGGTTTGGGTCTAGCCGAGTGGGTTTGGGTCTAGCCGAGTGGGTTTGTGTCTAGCGGAGTGGGTTTGGGACTAGCCGAGTGGGTTTGGGTCTAGCGGAGTGGGTTAGGGCGTAGCCGAGTGGGTTTGGGTCTAGCGGAGTGGGTTTGTGTCTAGCTGAGTGGGTTTGGGTCTAGCGGAGTAGGGTTGGGTCTAGCCGAGTGGGTTTGGGTCTAGCCGAGTGGGTTTGGGTCTAGCGGAGTGGGTTTGTGTCTAGCGGAGTGGGTTTGGGTCTAGCGGAGTGGGTTTGGGTCTAGCCGAGTGGGTTTGGGTCCAGCCGAGTGGGTTTGGGTATAGCCGAGTGGGTTTGTGTCTAGCCGAGTGGGTTTGGGTCTAGCCGAGTGGGTTTGCGTCTAGCCGAGTGCGTTTGGGTCTAGCCGAGTGGGGTTGGGTCTAGCTGAGTAGGTTTGGGTCTAGCCGAGTGGGTTTGGGTCTAGCCGAGTGGGTTTGGGTCTAGCCGAGTGGGTTTGTGTCTAGCGGAGTGGGTTTGGGACTAGCCGAGTGGGTTTGGGTCTAGCGGAGTGGGTTTGGGCGTAGCCGAGTGTGTTTGGGTCTAGCGGAGTGGGTTTGTGTCTAGCTGAGTGGGTTTGGGTCTAGCGGAGTAGGGTTGGGTCTAGCCGAGTGGGTTTGGGTCTAGCCGAGTGGGTTTGGGTCTAGCGGAGTGGGTTTGTGTCTAGCGGAGTGGGTTTGGGTCTAGCGGAGTGGGTTTGGGTCTAGCCGAGTGGGTTTGGGTCCAGCCGAGTGGGTTTGGGTATAGCCGAGTGGGTTGGGTCTAGCCGAGTGGGGTTTGGTCTAGCCGAGTGGGTTTGGGTCTAGCCGAGTGGGTTTGGGGCTAGCGGAGTGGGTTTGGGCCTAGCCGAGTGGGTTTGGTTCAAGCCGAGTGGGCTTGGGTCTAGCCGAGTGGGTTTGGGTCTAGCAGAGTGGGTTTGTGTCTAGCGGAGTGGGTTTGGGACAAGCCGAGTGGGTTTGGGTCTAGCGGAGTGGGTTTGGGTTTAGCCGAGTGGGTTTGGGTTTAGCCGAGTGGGTTTGGGTCTAGCCGAGTGGGTTTGGGCCTAGCCGAGTGGGTTTGTGTCTAGCCGAGTTGGCTTGCGTCTAGCCGAGTGGGTTTGGGTCTAGCCGAGTGGGTTTGTGTCTAGCCGAGTGGGTTTGGGTTTAGCCGAGTGAGTTTGGGTTTAGCCGAGTGGGTTTGTGTCTAGCCGAGTGGGTTTGGGACTAGCCGAGTGGGTTTGGGTCTAGCCGAGTGGGTTTGGGTTTAGCCGAGTGGGTTTGGGCCTAGCCGAGTGGGTTTGGGCCTAGCCGAGTGGGATTGTGTCTAGCCGAGTTGGCTTGGGTCTAGCCGAGTGGGTTTGGGTCTAGCCGAGTGGGTTTGGGTCTATCGGAGTGGGGTTGGGTCTAGCCGAGTGGGTTTGGGTCTAGCCGAGTGGGTTTGGGTCTAGCCGAGTGGGTTTGGGTCTAGCCGAGTGGGTTTGGGTCTAGCCGAGTGGGTTTGGGTCTAGCCGAGTGGGTTTGGGTTTGCCGAGTGGGTTTGGGTCTAGCGGAGTGGGTTTGTGTCTAGCCGAGTGGGTTTGGGTCTAGCAGAGTGGGTTTGTGTCTAGCGGAGTGGGTTTGGGACAAGCCGAGTGGGTTTGGGTCTAGCGGAGTGGGTTTGGGTTTAGCCGAGTGGGTTTGGGTTTAGCCGAGTGGGTTTGGGTCTAGCCGAGTGGGTTTGGGCCTAGCCGAGTGGGTTTGTGTCTAGCCGAGTTGGCTTGCGTCTAGCCGAGTGGGTTTGGGTCTAGCCGAGTGGGTTTGTGTCTAGCCGAGTGGGTTTGGGTTTAGCCGAGTGAGTTTGGGTTTAGCCGAGTGGGTTTGTGTCTAGCCGAGTGGGTTTGGGACTAGCCGAGTGGGTTTGGGTCTAGCCGAGTGGGTTTGGGTTTAGCCGAGTGGGTTTGGGCCTAGCCGAGTGGGTTTGGGCCTAGCCGAGTGGGATTGTGTCTAGCCGAGTTGGCTTGGGTCTAGCCGAGTGGGTTTGGGTCTAGCCGAGTGGGTTTGGGTCTATCGGAGTGGGGTTGGGTCTAGCCGAGTGGGTTTGGGTCTAGCCGAGTGGGTTTGGGTCTAGCCGAGTGGGTTTGGGTCTAGCCGAGTGGGTTTGGGTCTAGCCGAGTGGGTTTGGGTCTAGCCGAGTGGGTTTGGGTTTGCCGAGTGGGTTTGGGTCTAGCGGAGTGGGTTTGTGTCTAGCCGAGTGGGTTTGGGTCTAGCGGAGTGGGGTTGGGTCTAGCCGAGTGGGTTTGGGTCTAGCCGAGTGGATTTGGGTCTAGCCGAGTGGGTTTGGGTCTAGCCGAGTGGGTTTGGGTCTAGCCGAGTGAGTTTGGATCTAGCGGCGTGGGTTTGGGTCTAGTCGAGTGGGCTTGGGTCTAGTCGAGTGGGTTTGGGTCTAGCCGAGTGGGTTTGGGACTAGCCGAGTGGGTTTGGGTCTAGCCGAGTGGGTTTGGGTTTAGCCGAGTGGGTTTGGGTCTAGCCGAGTGGGTTTGGGTCTAGCGGAGTGGGTTTGGATCTAGCCGAGTGGGTTTGGGTCTAGCCGAGTGGGTTTGGGTCTAGCCGAGTGCGTTTGGGTCTAGCCGAGTGGGGTTGGGTCTAGCCGAGTGGGTTTGGGTCTAGCCGAGTGGGTTTGGGTCTAGACGAGTGGGTTTGGGTCTAGCCGAGTGGGTTTGGGTCTAACCGAGTGGGTTTGGGTCTAGCCGAGTGGGTTTGGGACTAGCCGAGTGGGTTTGGGCCTAGCCGAGTGGGTTTGGGTCTAGCCGAGTGGGTTTGGGTGTCGCCGAGTGGGTTTGGGTCTGGCCGAGTGGGTTTGTGTCTAGCGGAGTGGGTTTGGGACTAGCCGAGTGGGTTTGGGTCTAGCCGAGTGGGTTTGGGCGTAGCCGAGTGGGTTTGGGTCTAGCGGAGTAGGGTTGGGTCTAGCCGAGTGGGTTTGGGTCTAGCCGAGTGGGTTTTGGTCTAGCCGAGTGGGTTTGGGTTTGCCGAGTGGGTTTCGGTCTAGCGGAGTGGGTTTGTGTCTAGCCAAGTGGGTTTGGGTCTAGCTGAGTAGGGTTGGGTCTAGCCGAGTGGGTTTGGGTCTAGTCGAGTGGGTTTGGGTCTAGCGGAGTAGGGTTGGGTCTAGCCGAGTGGGTTTGGGTCTAGCGGAGTGGGTTTGGGTCTAGCCGAGTGGGTTTGCGTCTAGCCGAGTGGGTTTGGGTCTAGCGGAGTGGGTTTGGGTCTAGCCGAGTGGGTTTGTGTCTAGCCGAGTGGGTTTGTGTCTAGCCGAGTAGGTTTGGGTCTAGCCGAGTGGGTTTGGGTCTAGCCGAGTGCGTTTGGGTCTAGCCGAGTGGGTTTGGGTCTAGCCGAGTGGGTTTGGGTCTAGCCGAGTGGGTTTGGGTCTAGCCAAGTGGGTTTGGGTCTAGCCGAGTGGGTTTGGGTCTAGCCGCGTGGGTTTGGGCCTAGCCGAGTGGGTTTGGGTCTAGCCGAGTGGGTTTGGGTCTAGCCGAGTGGGTTTGGGTCTCGCCGAGTGGGTTTGGGTTTAGCCAAGTGGATTTGGGTCTTGCGGAGTGGGTTTGGGTCTAGCCAAGTTTGTTTGGGTCTAGCCGAATGAGTTTGGGTCTAGCCGAGTGGTTTGGGTCTAGCCGAATGGCTTTGATCTAGCGGAGTGGGTTTGGATCTAGCCGAGTGGGTTTGGGTCTAGCCGAGTGGGTTTGGGTCTAGCGGAGTGGGGTTGGGTCAAGCCGAGTGGGTTTGGGTCCAGCCGAGTGGGTTTGGGTCTGGCCGAGTGGGTTTGGGTCTAGCCGAGTGGGTTTGGGTCTGGCCGAGTGGGTTTGGGTCTAGCCGAGTGGGTTGGGTCTAGCCGAGTGGGGTTGGGTCTAGCCGAGTGGGTTTGGGTCTAGCCGAGTGGGTTTGGGGCTAGCGGAGTGGGTTTGGGCCTAGCCGAGTGGGTTTGGTTCAAGCCGAGTGGGCTTGGGTCTAGCCGAGTGGGTTTGGGTCTAGCAGAGTGGGTTTGTGTCTAGCGGAGTGGGTTTGGGTCTAGCCGAGTGGATTTGGGTCTAGCCGAGTGGGTTTGGGTCTAGCCGAGTGGGCTTGGGTCTAGCCGAGTGAGTTTGGGTCTAGCGGAGTGGGTTTGGGTCTAGTCGAGTGGGCTTGGGTCTAGTTGAGTGGGTTTGGGTCTAGCCGAGTGGGTTTGGGACTAGCCGAGTGGGTTTGGGTCTAGCCGAGTGGGTTTGGGTTTAGCCGAGTGGGTTTGGGTCTAGCCGAGTGGGTTTGGGTCGAGCCGAGTGGGTTTGGGTCTAGACGAGTGGGTTTGGGTCTATCCGAGTGGGTTTGGGTCTAGCCGAGTGGGTTTGGGTCTAGCCGAGTGGGTTTGGGACTAGCCGAGTGGGTTTGGGCCTAGCCGAGTGGGTTCGGGTCTAGCCGAGTGGGTTTGGGTCTCGCCGAGTGGGTTTGGGTCTGGCCGAGTGGGTTTGTGTCTAGCGGAGTGGGTTTGGGACTAGCCGAGTGGGTTTGGGTCTAGCCGAGTGGGTTTGGGCGTAGCCGAGTGGGTTTGGGTCTAGCGGAGTAGGGTTGGGTCTAGCCGAGTGGGTTTGGGTCTAGCCGAGTGGGTTTGGGTCCAGCCGAGTGGGTTTGGGTCTAGCCGAGTGGGTTTGGGTTTGCCGAGTGGGTTTCGGTCTAGCGGAGTGGGTTTGCGTCTAGCCGAGTGGGTTTGGGTCTAGCGGAGTAGGGTTGGGTCTAGCCGAGTGGGTTTGGGTCTAGCCGAGTGGGTTTGGGTCTAGCGGAGTAGGGTTGGGTCTAGCCGAGTGGGTTTGGGTCTAGCGGAGTGGGTTTGGGTCTAGCCGAGTGGGTTTGGGTCTAGCCGAGTGGGTTTGAGTCTAGCGGAGTGGGTTTGGGTCTAGCCGAGTGGGTTTGTGTCTAGCCGAATGGGTTTGTGTCTAGCCGAGTAGGTTTGTGTCTAGCCGAGTGGGTTTGGGTCTAGCCGAGTGCGTTTGGGTCTAGCCGAGTGGGTTTGGGTCTAGCCGAGTGGGTTTGGGTCTAGCCGAGTGGGTTTGGGTCTAGCCGAGTGGGTTTGGGTCTAGCCGAGTGGGTTTGGGTCTAGCCGAGTGGGTTTGGGCCTAGCCGAGTGGGTTTGGGTCTAGCCGAGTGGGTTTGGGTCTAGCCGAGTGGGTTTGGGTCTCGCCGAGTGGGTTTGGGTCTAGCCAAGTGGATTTGGGTCTTGCGGAGTGGGTTTGGGTCTAGCCAAGTTTGTTTGGGTCTAGCCGAATGAGTTTGGGTCTAGCCGAGTGGTTTGGGTCTAGCCGAGTGCGTTTGGGTCTAGCCGAGTGGGGTTGGGTCTAGCTGAGTAGGTTTGGGTCTAGCCGAATGGCTTTGATCTAGCGGAGTGGGTTTGGATCTAGCCGAGTGGGTTTGGGTCTTGCCGAGTGGGTTTGGGTCTAGCGGAGTGGGGTTGGGTCAAGCCGAGTGGGTTTGGGTCCAGCCGAGTGGGTTTGGGTCTGGCCGAGTGGGTTTGGGTCTAGCCGAGTGGGTTTGGGTCTGGCCGAGTGGGTTTGGGTATAGCCGAGTGGGTTTGTGTCTAGCGGAGTGGGTTTGGGACTAGCCGAGTGGGTTTGGGTCTAGCGGAGTGGGTTTGGGCGTAGCCGAGTGGGTTTGGGACTAGCCGAGTGGGTTTGGGTCTAGCCGAGTGGGTTTGGGTCTAGCGGAGTGGGTTTGGGTCTAGCCGAGTGGGTTTTTGTCTAGCCGAGTGGGTTTGTGTCTAGCCGAGTGGGTTTGTGTCTAGCCGAGTGGGTTTGGGTCTAGCCGAGTGGGTTTGCGTCTAGCCGAGTGCGTTTGGGTCTAGCCGAGTGGGGTTGGGTCTAGCTGAGTAGGTTTGGGTCTAGCCGAGTGGGTTTGGGTCTAGCCGAGTGGGTTTGGGTCTAGCCGAGTGGGTTTGTGTCTAGCGGAGTGGGTTTGGGACTAGCCGAGTGGGTTTGGGTCTAGCGGAGTGGGTTTGGGCGTAGCCGAGTGGGTTTGGGTCTAGCGGAGTGGGTTTGTGTCTAGCTGAGTGGGTTTGGGTCTAGCGGAGTAGGGTTGGGTCTAGCCGAGTGGGTTTGGGTCTAGCCGAGTGGGTTTGGGTCTAGCGGAGTGGGTTTGTGTCTAGCGGAGTGGGTTTGGGTCTAGCGGAGTGGGTTTGGGTCTAGCCGAGTGGGTTTGGGTCCAGCCGAGTGGGTTTGGGTATAGCCGAGTGGGTTGGGTCTAGCCGAGTGGGTTTTGGTCTAGCCGAGTGGGTTTGGGTCTAGCCGAGTGGGTTTGGGGCTAGCGGAGTGGGTTTGGGCCTAGCCGAGTGGGTTTGGTTCAAGCCGAGTGGGCTTGGGTCTAGCCGAGTGGGTTTGGGTCTAGCAGAGTGGGTTTGTGTCTAGCGGAGTGGGTTTGGGACAAGCCGAGTGGGTTTGGGTCTAGCGGAGTGGGTTTGGGTTTAGCCGAGTGGGTTTGGGTTTAGCCGAGTGGGTTTGGGTCTAGCCGAGTGGGTTTGGGCCTAGCCGAGTGGGTTTGTGTCTAGCCGAGTTGGCTTGCGTCTAGCCGAGTGGGTTTGGGTCTAGCCGAGTGGGTTTGTGTCTAGCCGAGTGGGTTTGGGTTTAGCCGAGTGAGTTTGGGTTTAGCCGAGTGGGTTTGTGTCTAGCCGAGTGGGTTTGGGACTAGCCGAGTGGGTTTGGGTCTAGCCGAGTGGGTTTGGGTTTAGCCGAGTGGGTTTGGGCCTAGCCGAGTGGGTTTGGGTCTAGCCGAGTGGGTTTGGGTCTCGCCGAGTGGGTTTGGGTCTCGCCGAGTGGGTTTGGGTCAAGCCGAGTGGATTTGGGTCTTGCGGAGTGGGTTTGGGTCTAGCCGAGTTTGTTTGGGTCTAGCCGAAGGAGTTTGCGTCTAGCCGAGTGGTTTGGGTCTAGCCAAATGGCTAGGGTCTAGCGGAGTGGGTTTGGATCTAGCCGAGTGGGTTTGGGTCTAGCCGAGTGGGTTTGGGTCTAGCGGAGTGGGGTTGGGTCTAGCCGAGTGGGTTTGGGTCCAGCCGAGTGGGTTTGGGTCTGGCCGAGTGGGTTTGGGTCTAGCCGAGTGGGTTTGGGTCTGACCGAGTGGGTTTGGGTCTAGCCGAGTGGGTTTGTGTCTAGCGGAGTGGGTTTGGGACTAGCCGAGTGGGTTTGGGTCTAGCGGAGTGGGTTTGGGCGTAGCCGAGTGCGTTTGGGTCTAGGCGAGTGGGTTTGGGTCTAGCCGAGTGGGTTTGGGTCTAGCGGAGTGGGTATGGGTCTAGCGGAGTGGGTTTGGGTCTAGCCGAGTGGGTTTGGGTCTAGCCGAGTGGGTTTGGGTTTGCCGAGTGGGTTTGGGTCCAGCGGAGTGGGTTTGTGTCTAGCCGAGTGGGTTTGGGTCTAGCGGAGTGGGTTTGGGTCTAGCGGAGTGGGTTTGGGCGTAGCCGAGTGGGTTTGGGTCTAGCCGAGTGGGTTTGGGTCTAGCCGAGTGGGTTTGGGTCTAGCGGAGTGGGTTTGTGTCTAGCGGAGTGGGTTTGGGACTAGCCGAGTGGGTTTGGGTCTAGCCGAGTGGGTTTGGGTCTAGCGGAGTGGGTTTGGGTCTAGCGGAGTGGGTTTGGGTCTAGCCGAGTGGGTTTGTGTCTAGCCGAGTGGGTTTGAGTCTAGCCGAGTAGGTTTGGGTCTAGCCGAGTGGGTTTGGGTCTAGCCGAGTGCGTTTGGGTCTAGCCGAGTGGGGTTGGGTCTAGCCGAGTAGGTTTGCGTCTAGCCGAGTGGGTTTGGGTCTAGCCGAGTGGGTTTGGGTCAAGCCGAGTGGGTTTGGGTCTAGCCGAGTGGGTTTGGGTCTAGCCGAGTGGGTTTGGGTCTAGCCGAGTGGGTTTGGGCCTAGCCGAGTGGGTTTGGGTCTAGCCGAGTGGATTTGGGTCTAGCCGAGTGGGTTTGGGTCTCGCCGAGTGGGTTTCTGTCTAGCCGAGTGGATTTGGGTCTTGCGGAGTGGGTTTGGGTCTAGCCGAGTTTGTTTGGGTCTAGCCGAATGAGTTTGGGTCTAGCCGAGTGGTTTGGGTCTAGCCGAGTGGCTTTGGTCTAGCGGAGTGGGTTTGGATCCAGCCGAGTGGGTTTGGGTCTAGCCGAGTGGGTTTGGGTCTAGTCGAGTGGGTTTGGGTCTAGCCGAGTGGGTTTGGGTCTAGCCGAGTGGGTTTGGGTCTAGCCGAGTGGGTTTGGGTCTAGTCGAGTGGGTTTGGGTCTAGTCGAGTGGGTTTGTGTCAAGCCGAGTGGGTTTGGGACTAGCCGAGTGGGTTTGGGTCTAGCCGAGTGGGTTTGGGTTTAGCCGAGTGGGTTTGGGCCTAGCCGAGTGGGTTTGGGTCTAGCCGAGTGGGTTTGGGTCTAGCCGAGTGGGTTTGGGTTTAGCCGAGTGGGTTTGGGTCTAGCCGAGTGGGTTTGGGTCGAGCCGAGTGGGTTTGGGTCTAGACGAGTGGGTTTGGGTCTATCCGAGTGGGTTTGGGTCTAGCCGAGTGGGTTTGGGTCTAGCCGAGTGGGTTTGGGACTAGCCGAGTGGGTTTGGGCCTAGCCGAGTGGGTTTGGGTCTAGCCGAGTGGGTTTGGGTCTCGCCGAGTGGGTTTGGGTCTGGCCGAGTGGGTTTGTGTCTAGCGGAGTGGGTTTGGGACTAGCCGAGTGGGTTTGGGTCTAGCCGAGTGGGTTTGGGCGTAGCCGAGTGGGTTTGGGTCTAGCGGAGTAGGGTTGGGTCTAGCCGAGTGGGTTTGGGTCTAGCCGAGTGGGTTTGGGTCCAGCCGAGTGGGTTTGGGTCTAGCCGAGTGGGTTTGGGTTTGCCGAGTGGGTTTCGGTCTAGCGGAGTGGGTTTGCGTCTAGCCGAGTGGGTTTGGGTCTAGCGGAGTAGGGTTGGGTCTAGCCGAGTGGGTTTGGGTCTAGCCGAGTGGGTTTGGGTCTAGCGGAGTAGGGTTGGGTCTAGCCGAGTGGGTTTGGGTCTAGCGGAGTGGGTTTGGGTCTAGCCGAGTGGGTTTTGGGTCTAGCCGAGTGGGTTTGAGTCTAGCGGAGTGGGTTTGGGTCTAGCCGAGTGGGTTTGTGTCTAGCCGAGTGGGTTTGTGTCTAGCCGAGTAGGTTTGTGTCTAGCCGAGTGGGTTTGGGTCTAGCCGAGTGCGTTTGGGTCTAGCCGAGTGGGTTTGGGTCTAGCCGATTGGGTTTGGGTCTAGCCGAGTGGGTTTGGGTCTAGCCGAGTGGGTTTGGGTCTAGCCGAGTGGGTTTGGGTCTAGCCGAGTGGGTTTGGGCCTAGCCGAGTGGGTTTGGGTCTAGCCGAGTGGGTTTGGGTCTAGCCGAGTGGGTTTGGGTCTCGCCGAGTGGGTTTGGGTCTAGCCAAGTGGATTTGGGTCTTGCGGAGTGGGTTTGGGTCTAGCCAAGTTTGTTTGGGTCTAGCCGAATGAGTTTGGGTCTAGCCGAGTGGTTTGGGTCTAGCCGAGTGCGTTTGGGTCTAGCCGAGTGGGGTTGGGTCTAGCTGAGTAGGTTTCGGTCTAGCCGAATGGCTTTGATCTAGCGGAGTGGGTTTGGATCTAGCCGAGTGGGTTTGGGTCTTGCCGAGTGGGTTTGGGTCTAGCGGAGTGGGGTTGGGTCAAGCCGAGTGGGTTTGGGTCCAGCCGAGTGGGTTTGGGTCTGGCCGAGTGGGTTTGGGTCTAGCCGAGTGGGTTTGGGTCTGGCCGAGTGGGTTTGGGTATAGCCGAGTGGGTTTGTGTCTAGCGGAGTGGGTTTGGGACTAGCCGAGTGGGTTTGGGTCTAGCGGAGTGGGTTTGGGCGTAGCCGAGTGGGTTTGGGACTAGCCGAGTGGGTTTGGGTCTAGCCGAGTGGGTTTGGGTCTAGCGGAGTGGGTTTGGGTCTAGCCGAGTGGGTTTTTGTCTAGCCGAGTGGGTTTGTGTCTAGCCGAGTGGGTTTGTGTCTAGCCGAGTGGGTTTGGGTCTAGCCGAATGGCTTTGATCTAGCGGAGTGGGTTTGGATCTAGCCGAGTGGGTTTGGGTCTTGCCGAGTGGGTTTGGGTCTAGCGGAGTGGGGTTGGGTCAAGCCGAGTGGGTTTGGGTCCAGCCGAGTGGGTTTGGGTCTAGCCGAGTGGGTTTGGGTCTAGCCGAGTGGGTTTGGGTCTAGCCGAGTGGGTTTGGGTCTAGCCGAGTGGGTTTGGGCCTAGCCGAGTGGGTTTGGGTCTAGCCGAGTGGGTTTGGGTCCAGCCGAGTGGGTTTGGGTCTCGCCGAGTGGGTTTGGGTCTAGCCAAGTGGATTTGGGTCTTGCGGAGTGGGTTTGGGTCTAGCCAAGTTTGTTTGGGTCTAGCCGAATGAGTTTGGGTCTAGCCGAGTGGTTTGGGTCTAGCCGAGTGCGTTTGGGTCTAGCCGAGTGGGGTTGGGTCTAGCTGAGTAGGTTTGGGTCTAGCCGAATGGCTTTGATCTAGCGGAGTGGGTTTGGATCTAGCCGAGTGGGTTTGGGTCTTGCCGAGTGGGTTTGGGTCTAGCGGAGTGGGGTTGGGTCAAGCCGAGTGGGTTTGGGTCCAGCCGAGTGGGTTTGGGTCTGGCCGAGTGGGTTTGGGTCTAGCCGAGTGGGTTTGGGTCTGGCCGAGTGGGTTTGGGTATAGCCGAGTGGGTTTGTGTCTAGCGGAGTGGGTTTGGGACTAGCCGAGTGGGTTTGGGTCTAGCGGAGTGGGTTTGGGCGTAGCCGAGTGGGTTTGGGACTAGCCGAGTGGGTTTGGGTCTAGCCGAGTGGGTTTGGGTCTAGCGGAGTGGGTTTGGGTCTAGCCGAGTGGGTTTTTGTCTAGCCGAGTGGGTTTGTGTCTAGCCGAGTGGGTTTGTGTCTAGCCGAGTGGGTTTGGGTCTAGCCGAGTGGGTTTGCGTCTAGCCGAGTGCGTTTGGGTCTAGCCGAGTGGGGTTGGGTCTAGCTGAGTAGGTTTGGGTCTAGCCGAGTGGGTTTGGGTCTAGCCGAGTGGGTTTGGGTCTAGCCGAGTGGGTTTGTGTCTAGCGGAGTGGGTTTGGGACTAGCCGAGTGGGTTTGGGTCTAGCGGAGTGGGTTTGGGCGTAGCCGAGTGGGTTTGGGTCTAGCGGAGTGGGTTTGTGTCTAGCTGAGTGGGTTTGGGTCTAGCGGAGTAGGGTTGGGTCTAGCCGAGTGGGTTTGGGTCTAGCCGAGTGGGTTTGGGTCTAGCGGAGTGGGTTTGTGTCTAGCGGAGTGGGTTTGGGTCTAGCGGAGTGGGTTTGGGTCTAGCCGAGTGGGTTTGGGTCCAGCCGAGTGGGTTTGGGTATAGCCGAGTGGGTTGGGTCTAGCCGAGTGGGGTTTGGTCTAGCCGAGTGGGTTTGGGTCTAGCCGAGTGGGTTTGGGGCTAGCGGAGTGGGTTTGGGCCTAGCCGAGTGGGTTTGGTTCAAGCCGAGTGGGCTTGGGTCTAGCCGAGTGGGTTTGGGTCTAGCAGAGTGGGTTTGTGTCTAGCGGAGTGGGTTTGGGACAAGCCGAGTGGGTTTGGGTCTAGCGGAGTGGGTTTGGGTTTAGCCGAGTGGGTTTGGGTTTAGCCGAGTGGGTTTGGGTCTAGCCGAGTGGGTTTGGGCCTAGCCGAGTGGGTTTGTGTCTAGCCGAGTTGGCTTGCGTCTAGCCGAGTGGGTTTGGGTCTAGCCGAGTGGGTTTGTGTCTAGCCGAGTGGGTTTGGGTTTAGCCGAGTGAGTTTGGGTTTAGCCGAGTGGGTTTGTGTCTAGCCGAGTGGGTTTGGGACTAGCCGAGTGGGTTTGGGTCTAGCCGAGTGGGTTTGGGTTTAGCCGAGTGGGTTTGGGCCTAGCCGAGTGGGTTTGGGTCTAGCCGAGTGGGTTTGGGTCTCGCCGAGTGGGTTTGGGTCTCGCCGAGTGGGTTTGGGTCAAGCCGAGTGGATTTGGGTCTTGCGGAGTGGGTTTGGGTCTAGCCGAGTTTGTTTGGGTCTAGCCGAAGGAGTTTGCGTCTAGCCGAGTGGTTTGGGTCTAGCCAAATGGCTTTGGTCTAGCGGAGTGGGTTTGGATCTAGCCGAGTGGGTTTGGGTCTAGCCGAGTGGGTTTGGGTCTAGCGGAGTGGGGTTGGGTCTAGCCGAGTGGGTTTGGGTCCAGCCGAGTGGGTTTGGGTCTGGCCGAGTGGGTTTGGGTCTAGCCGAGTGGGTTTGGGTCTGGCTGAGTGGGTTTGGGTCTAGCCGAGTGGGTTTGTGTCTAGCGGAGTGGGTTTGGGACTAGCCGAGTGGGTTTGGGTCTAGCGGAGTGGGTTTGGGCGTAGCCGAGTGCGTTTGGGTCTAGGCGAGTGGGTTTGGGTCTAGCCGAGTGGGTTTGGGTCTAGCGGAGTGGGTATGGGTCTAGCGGAGTGGGTTTGGGTCTAGCCGAGTGGGTTTGGGTCTAGCCGAGTGGGTTTGGGTTTGCCGAGTGGGTTTGGGTCCAGCGGAGTGGGTTTGTGTCTAGCCGAGTGGGTTTGGGTCTAGCGGAGTGGGTTTGGGTCTAGCGGAGTGGGTTTGGGCGTAGCCGAGTGGGTTTGGGTCTAGCCGAGTGGGTTTGGGTCTAGCCGAGTGGGTTTGGGTCTAGCGGAGTGGGTTTGTGTCTAGCGGAGTGGGTTTGGGACTAGCCGAGTGGGTTTGGGTCTAGCCGAGTGGGTTTGGGTCTAGCGGAGTGGGTTTGGGTCTAGCGGAGTGGGTTTGGGTCTAGCCGAGTGGGTTTGTGTCTAGCCGAGTGGGTTTGAGTCTAGCCGAGTAGGTTTGGGTCTAGCCGAGTGGGTTTGGGTCTAGCCGAGTGCGTTTGGGTCTAGCCGAGTGGGGTTGGGTCTAGCCGAGTAGGTTTGCGTCTAGCCGAGTGGGTTTGGGTCTAGCCGAGTGGGTTTGGGTCAAGCCGAGTGGGTTTGGGTCTAGCCGAGTGGGTTTGGGTCTAGCCGAGTGGGTTTGGGTCTAGCCGAGTGGGTTTGGGCCTAGCCGAGTGGGTTTGGGTCTAGCCGAGTGGATTTGGGTCTAGCCGAGTGGGTTTGGGTCTCGCCGAGTGGGTTTGTGTCTAGCCGAGTGGATTTGGGTCTTGCGGAGTGGGTTTGGGTCTAGCCGAGTTTGTTTGGGTCTAGCCGAATGAGTTTGGGTCTAGCCGAGTGGTTTGGGTCTAGCCGAGTGGCTTTGGTCTAGCGGAGTGGGTTTGGATCCAGCCGAGTGGGTTTGGGTCTAGCCGAGTGGGTTTGGGTCTAGTCGAGTGGGTTTGGGTCTAGCCGAGTGGGTTTGGGTCTAGCCGAGTGGGTTTGGGTCTAGCCGAGTGGGTTTGGGTCTAGTCGAGTGGGTTTGGGTCTAGTCGAGTGGGTTTGTGTCAAGCCGAGTGGGTTTGGGACTAGCCGAGTGGGTTTGGGTCTGGCCGAGTGGGTTTGGGTTTAGCCGAGTGGGTTTGGGCCTAGCCGAGTGGGTTTGGGTCTAGCCGAGTGGGTTTGGGTCTAGCCGAGTGGGTTTGGGTCTCGCCGAGTGGGTTTGGGTCAAGCCGAGTGGATTTGGGTCTTGCGGAGTGGGTTTGGGTCTAGCCGAAGGAGTTTGGGTCTAACCGAGTGGTTTGGGTCTAGCCGAATGGCTTTGGTCTAGCGGAGTGGGTTTGGATCTAGCCGAGTAGGTTTGGGTCTAGCCGAGTGGGTTTGGGTCTAGCGGAGTGGGGCTGGGTCTAGCCGAGTGGGTTTGGGTCCAGCCGAGTGGGTTTGGGTCTGGCCGAGTGGGTTTGGGTCTAGCCGAGTGGGTTTGTGTCTGGCCGAGTGGGTTTGGGTCTAGCCGAGTGGGTTTGTGTCTAGCGGAGTGGGTTTGGGTATAGCCGAGTGGGTTGGGTCTAGCCGAGTGGGGTTGGGTCTAGCCAAGTGGGGTTGGGTCTAGCCGAGTGGGTTTGGGGCTAGCGGAGTGGGTTTGGGCCTAGCCGAGTGGGTTTGGTTCAAGTCGAGTGGGCTTGGGTCTAGCCGAGTGGGTTTGGGTCTAGCCGAGTGGGTTTGTGTCTAGCGGAGTGGGTTTGTGACTAGCAGAGTGGGTTTGGGCCTAGCCGAGTGGGTTTGGGCCTAGCCGAGTGGGTTTGGGTCTAGTCGAGTGGGCTTGGGTCTAGTCGAGTGGGTTTGGGTCTAGCCGAGTGGGTTTGGGACTAGCCGAGTGGGTTTGGGTCTAGCCGAGTGGGTTTGGGTCTAGCCGAGTGGGTTTGGGTCTAGCCGAGTGGGTTTGGGTCTAGCCGAGTGGGTTTGGGTCTAGCCGAGTGCGTTTGGGTCTAGCCGAGTGGGGTTGGGTCTAGCCGAGTGGGTTTGGGTCTAGCCGAGTGGGTTTGGGTCTAGACGAGTGGGTTTGGGTCTAGCCGAGTGGGTTTGGGTCTAGCCGAGTGGGTTTGGGTCTAGCCGAGTGGGTTTGGGACTAGCCGAGTGGGTTTGGGCCTACCCGAGTGGGTTTGGGTCTCGCCGAGTGGGTTTGGGTCTGGCCGAGTGGGTTTGTGTCTAGCGGAGTGGGTTTGGGACTAGCCGAGTGGGTTTGGGTCTAGCCGAGTGGGTTTGGGCGTAGCCGAGTGGGTTTGGGTCTAGCGGAGTAGGGTTGGGTCTAGCCGAGTGGGTTTGGGTCTAGCCGAGTGGGTTTGGGTCTAGCCGAGTGGGTTTGGGTTTGCCGAGTGGGTTTCGGTCTAGCGGAGTGGGTTTGTGTCTAGCCGAGTGGGTTTGGGTCTAGCGGAGTAGGGTTGGGTCTAGCCGAGTGGGTTTGGGTCTAGCCGAGTGGGTTTGGGTCTAGCGGAGTAGGGTTGGGTCTAGCCGAGTGGGTTTGGGTCTAGCGGAGTGGGTTTGGGTCTAGCCGAGTGGGTTTGGGTCTAGCCGAGTGGGTTTGGGTCTAGCCGAGTGGGTTTGGGCGTAGCCGAGTGGGTTTGGGTCTAGCGGAGTAGGGTTGGGTCTAGCCGAGTGGGTTTGGGTCTAGCCGAGTGGGTTTGGGTCTAGCCGAGTGGGTTTGGGTTTGCCGAGTGGGTTTCGGTCTAGCGGAGTGGGTTTGTGTCTAGCCGAGTGGGTTTGGGTCTAGCGGAGTAGGGTTGGGTCTAGCCGAGTGGGTTTGGGTCTAGCCGAGTGGGTTTGGGTCTAGCGGAGTAGGGTTAGGTCTAGCCGAGTGGGTTTGGGTCTAGCGGAGTGGGTTTGGGTCTAGCCGAGTGGGTTTGGGTCTAGCCGAGTGGGTTTGGGTCTAGCGGAGTGGGTTTGGGTCTAGCCGAGTGGGTTTGTGTCTAGCCGAGTGGGTTTGTGTCTAGCCGAGTAGGTTTGGGTCTAGCCGAGTGGGTTTGGGTCTAGCCGAGTGCGTTTGGGTCTAGCCGAGTGGGTTTGGGTCTAGCCGAGTGGGTTTGGGTCTAGCCGAGTGGGTTTGGGTCTAGCCGAGTGGGTTTGGGTCTAGCCGAGTGGGTTTGGGTCTAGCCGAGTGGGTTTGGGCCTAGCCGAGTGGGTTTGGGTCTAGCCGAGTGGGTTTGGGTCTAGCCGAGTGGGTTTGGGTCTTGCGGAGTGGGTTTGGGTCTAGCCAAGTTTGTTTGGGTCCAGCCGAATGAGTTTGGGTCTAGCCGAGTGGTTTGGGTCTAGCCGAATGGCTTTGATCTAGCGGAGTGGGTTTGGATCTAGCCGAGTGGGTTTGGGTCTAGCCGAGTGGGTTTGGGTCTAGCGGAGTGGGGTTGGGTCAAGCCGAGTGGGTTTGGGTCCAGCCGAGTGGGTTTGGGTCTGGCCGAGTGGGTTTGGGTCTAGCCGAGTGGGTTTGTGTCTAGCCGAGTGGGTTTGTGTCTAGCCGAGTGGGTTTGGGACTAGCCGAGTGGGTTTGGGTCTAGCGGAGTGGGTTTGGGCGTAGCCGAGTGGGTTTGGGTCTAGCGGAGTGGGTTTGTGTCTAGCCGAGTGGGTTTGGGTCTAGCCGAGTGGGTTTGGGTTTAGCCGAGTGGGTTTGGGCCTAGCCGAGTGGGTTTGGGTCTAGCCGAGTGGGTTTGGGTCTAGCCGAGTGGGTTTGGGTCTCGCCGAGTGGGTTTGGGTCAAGCCGAGTGGATTTGGGTCTTGCGGAGTGGGTTTGGGTCTAGCCGAGTTTGTTTGGGTCTAGCCGAAGGAGTTTGCGTCTAGCCGAGTGGTTTGGGTCTAGCCAAATGGCTTTGGTCTAGCGGAGTGGGTTTGGATCTAGCCGAGTGGGTTTGGGTCTAGCCGAGTGGGTTTGGGTCTAGCGGAGTGGGGTTGGGTCTAGCCGAGTAGGTTTGGGTCCAGCCGAGTGGGTTTGGGTCTAGCCGAGTGGGTTTGGGTCTAGCGGAGTGGGTTTGGGTCTAGCCGAGTGGGTTTGTGTCTAGCCGAGTGGGTTTGTGTCTAGCCGAGTAGGTTTGGGTCTAGCCGAGTGGGTTTGGGTCTAGCCGAGTGCGTTTGGGTCTAGCCGAGTGGGTTTGGGTCTAGCCGAGTGGGTTTGGGTCTAGCCGAGTGGGTTTGGGTCTAGCCGAGTGGGTTTGGGTCTAGCCGAGTGGGTTTGGGTCTAGCCGAGTGGGTTTGGGCCTAGCCGAGTGGGTTTGGGTCTAGCCGAGTGGGTTTGGGTCTAGCCGAGTGGGTTTGGGTCTCGCCGAGTGGGTTTGGGTCTAGCCGAGTGGATTTGGGTCTTGCGGAGTGGGTTTGGGTCTAGCCAAGTTTGTTTGGGTCCAGCCGAATGAGTTTGGGTCTAGCCGAGTGGTTTGGGTCTAGCCGAATGGCTTTGATCTAGCGGAGTGGGTTTGGATCTAGCCGAGTGGGTTTGGGTCTAGCCGAGTGGGTTTGGGTCTAGCGGAGTGGGGTTGGGTCAAGCCGAGTGGGTTTGGGTCCAGCCGAGTGGGTTTGGGTCTGGCCGAGTGGGTTTGGGTCTAGCCGAGTGGGTTTGGGTCTGGCCGAGTGGGTTTGGGTCTAGCCGAGTGGGTTTGTGTCTAGCGGAGTGGGTTTGGGACTAGCCGAGTGGGTTTGGGTCTAGCGGAGTGAGTTTGGGCGTAGCCGAGTGGGTTTGGGACTAGCCGAGTGGGTTTGGGTCCAGCCGAGTGGGTTTGGGTCTAGCGGAGTGGGTTTGGGTCTAGCCGAGTGGGTTTGTGTCTAGCCGAGTGGGTTTGTGTCTAGCCGAGTGGGTTTGTGTCTAGCCGAGTGGGTTTGGGACTAGCCGAGTGGGTTTGGGTCTAGCGGAGTGGGTTTGGGCGTAGCCGAGTGGGTTTGGGTCTAGCGGAGTGGGTTTGTGTCTAGCCGAGTGGGTTTGGGTCTAGCCGAGTGGGTTTGGGTTTAGCCGAGTGGGTTTGGGCCTAGCCGAGTGGGTTTGGGTCTAGCCGAGTGGGTTTGGGTCTAGCCGAGTGGGTTTGGGTCTCGCCGAGTGGGTTTGGGTCAAGCCGAGTGGATTTGGGTCTTGCGGAGTGGGTTTGGGTCTAGCCGAGTTTGTTTGGGTCTAGCCGAAGGAGTTTGCGTCTAGCCGAGTGGTTTGGGTCTAGCCAAATGGCTTTGGTCTAGTGGAGTGGGTTTGGATCTAGCCGAGTGGGTTTGGGTCTAGCCGAGTGGGTTTGGGTCTAGCGGAGTGGGGTTGGGTCTAGCCGAGTAGGTTTGGGTCCAGCCGAGTGGGTTTGGGTCTGGCCGAGTGGGTTTGGGTCTAGCCGAGTGGGTTTGGGTCTGGCCGAGTGGGTTTGGGTCTAGCCGAGTGGGTTTGTGTCTAGCGGAGTGGGTTTGGGACTAGCCGAGTGGGTTTGGGTCTAAGGGAGTGGGTTTGGGCGTAGCCGAGTGGGTTTGGGTCTAGGCGAGTGGGTTTGGGTCTAGCCGAGTGGGTTTGGGTCTAGCCGAGTGGGTTTGGGTCTAGCCGAGTGGGTTTGGGTCTAGCCGAGTGGGTTTGGGTCTAGCCGAGTGGGTTTGGGTTTGCCGAGTGGGTTTGGGTCCAGCGGAGTGGGTTTGTGTCTAGCCGAGTGGGTTTGGGTCTAGCGGAGTGGGTTTGGGTCTAGCGGAGTGGGTTTGGGCGTAGCCGAGTGGGTTTGGGTCTAGCCGAGTGGGTTTGGTTCTAGCCGAGTGGGTTTGGGTCTAGCGGAGTGGGTTTGTGTCTAGCGGAGTGGGTTTGGGACTAGCCGAGTGGGTTTGGGTCTAGCCGAGTGGGTTTGGGTCTAGCCGAGTGGGTTTGGGTGTAGCGGAGTGGGTTTGGGTCTAGCCGAGTGGGTTTGTGTCTAGCCGAGTGGGTTTGTGTCTAGCCGAGTAGGTTTGGGTCTAGCCGAGTGGGTTTGGGTCTAGCCGAGTGCGTTTGGGTCTAGCCGAGTGGGGTTGGGTCTAGCCGAGTAGGTTTGAGTCTAGCCGAGTGGGTTTGGGTCTAGCCGAGTGGGTTTGGGTCTAGCCGAGTGGGTTTGGGTCTAGCCGAGTGGGTTTGGGTCTAGCCGAGTGGGTTTGGGTCTAGCCGAGTGGGTTTGGGCCTAGCCGAGTGGGTTTGGGTCTAGCCGAGTGGATTTGGGTCTAGCCGAGTGGGTTTGGGTCTCGCCGAGTGGGTTTGGGTCTAGCCGAGTGGATTTGGGTCTTGCGGAGTGGGTTTGGGTCTAGCCGAGTTTGTTTGGGTCTAGCCGAATGAGTTTGGGTCTAGCCGAGTGGTTTGGGTCTAGCCGAGTGGCTTTGGTCTAGCGGAGTGGGTTTGGATCCAGCTGAGTGGGTTTGGGTCTAGCCGAGTGGGTTTGGGTCCAGTCGAGTGGGTTTGGGTCTAGCCGAGTGGGTTTGGGTCTCGCCGAGTGGGTTTGGGTCTAGCCGAGTGGGTTTGGGTCTAGTCGAGTGGGTTTGGGTCTAGTCGAGTGGGTTTGTGTCAAGCCGAGTGGGTTTGGGTCTAGCCGAGTGGGTTTGGGTCTAGCCGAGTGGGTTTGGGTTTAGCCGAGTGGGTTTGGGCCTAGTCGAGTGGGTTTGGGTCTAGCCGAGTGGGTTTGGGTCTAGCCGAGTGGGTTTGGGTCTCGCCGAGTGGGTTTGGGTCAAGCCGAGTGGATTTGGGTCTTGCGGAGTGGGTTTGGGTCTAGCCGAAGGAGTTTGGGTCTAGCCGAGTGGTTTGGGTCTAGCCGAATGGCTTTGGTCTAGCGGAGTGGGTTTGGTTCTAGCCGAGTGGGTTTGGGTCTAGCCGAGTGGGTTTGGGTCTAGCGGAGTGGGGTTGGGTCTAGCCGAGTGGGTTTGGGTCCAGCCGAGTGGGTTTGGGTCTGGCCGAGTGGGTTTGGGTCTAGCCGAGTGGGTTTGTGTCTGGCCGAGTGGGTTTGGGTCTAGCCGAGTGGGTTTGTGTCTAGCGGAGTGGGTTTGGGTATAGCCGAGTGGGTTGGGTCTAGCCGAGTGGGGTTGGGTCCAGCCAAGTGGGGTTGGGTCTAGCCGAGTGGGTTTGGGGCTAGCGGAGTGGGTTTGGGCCTAGCCGAGTGGGTTTGGTTCAAGCCGAGCGGGCTTGGGTCTAGCCGAGTGGGTTTGGGTCTAGCCGAGTGGGTTTGTGTCTAGCGGAGTGGGTTTGTGACTAGCCAAGTGGGTTTGTGTCTAGCGGAGTGGGTTTGGGACTAGCCGAGTGGGTTTGGGTCTAGCGGAGTGGGTTTGGGTCTAGCGGAGTGGGTTTGTGTCTAGCCGAGTGGGTTTGGGTCTAGCGGAGTAGGGTTGGGTCTAGCCGAGTGGGTTTGGGTCTAGCCGAGTGGGTTTGGGTCTAGCGGAGTGGGTTTGTGTCTAGCGGAGTGGGTTTGGGTCTAGCCGAGTGGGTTTGTGTCTAGCCGAGTGGGTTTGTGTCTAGCCGAGTAGTTTTGGGTCTAGCCGAGTGGGTTTGGGTCTAGCCGAGTGCGTTTGGGTCTAGCCGAGTGGGGTTGGGACTAGCCGAGTAGGTTTGGGTCTAACCGAGTGGGTTTGGGTCTAGCCAAGTGGGTTTGGGCTAGCCGAGTGGGTTTGGGTCTAGCCGAGTGGGTTTGGGTCTAGCCGAGTGGGTTTGGGTCTAGCCGAGTGGGTTTGGGCCTAGCCGAGTGGGTTTGGGTCTAGCCGAGTGGGTTTGGGTCTAGCCGAGTGGGTTTGGGTCTAGCCGAGTGGGTTTGGGTCTCGCCGAGTGGGTTTGGGTCTAGCCGAGTGGATTTGGGTCTTGCGGAGTGGGTTTGGGTCTAGCCGAGTTTGTTTGGGTCTAGCCGAATGAGTTTGGGTCTAGCCGAGTGGTTTGGGTCTAGCCGAGTGGCTTTGGTCTAGCGGAGTGGGTTTGGATCCAGCCGAGTGGGTTTGGGTCTAGCCGAGTGGGTTTGGGTCTAGTCGAGTGGGTTTGGGTCTAGCCGAGTGGGTATGGGTCTAGCGGAGTGGGTTTGGGTTTAGCCGAGTGGATTTGGGTCTAGCCGCGTGGGTTTGGGTCTAGCCGAGTGGGTTTGGGTCTAGCCGAGTGGGTTTGGGTCTAGCGGAGTGGGTTTGGGTCCAGCGGAGTGGGTTTGGGTCTAGGCGAGTGGGTTTGGGTCTAGCCGAGTGGGTTTGGGTTTGCCGAGTGGGTTTGGGTCTAGCGGAGTGGGTTTGTGTCTAGCCGAGTGGGGTTGGGTCTAGCGGAGTGGGTTTGGGACTAGCCGAGTGGGTTTGGGTCCAGCGGAGTGGGTTTGGATCTAGCCGAGTGGGTTTGGGTCTAGCCGAGTGGGTTTGGGTCTAGCCGAGTGGGGTTGGGTCTTGCCGAGTGGGTTTGGGTCTAGCCGAGTGGGTTTAGGTCTAGCGGAGTGGGTTTGTGTCTAGCGGAGTGGGTTTGGGTCTAGCGGAGTGGGTTTGGGTCTAGCGGAGTGGGTGTGGGTCTAGCCGAGTGGGTTTGGGTCTAGCCGAGTGGGTTTGGGTCTAGCCGAGTGGGTTTTGGATCTAGCCGAGTGGGTTTGGGTCTAGCCGAGTGGGTTTGGGTCTAGCCGAGTGGGTTTGGGCCTAGCCGAGTGGGTTTGGGTCTAGCCGAGTGGGTTTGGGTCTGGCCAAGTGGGTTTCGGTCTCGCCGAGTGGGTTTGGGTCTAGCCGAGTGGATTTGGGTCTAGCGGAGTGGATTTGGATCTAGCCGAGTGGGTTTGGGTCTAGCCGAGTGGGTTTGGGTCTAGTCGAGTGGGTTTTGGTCTAGTCAAGTGGGTTTTGGTCTAGCCCAGTGGGTTTGGGTCCAGCCGAGTGGGTTTGGGTCTAGCGGAGTGGGTTTGGGTTTAGCCGAGTGGGTTTGGGTCTAGCCGAGTGGGTTTGGGTCTAGCCGAGTGGGTTTGGGCCTAGCCGAGTGGGTTTGGGTCTAGCCGAGTGGGTTTGGGCCTAGCCGAGTGGGTTTGGTTCTAGCCGAGTGGGCTTGGGTCTGGCTGAGTGGGTTTGGGTCTAGCCGAGAGGGTTTGTGTCTAGCGGAGTGGGTTTGGGACTAGCCGAGTGGGTTTGGGTCTAGCGGAGTGGTTTTGGATCTAGCCGAGTGGGTTTGGGGCTAGCCGAGTGGGTTTGGGTCTAGCCGATTGGGTTTGGGCCTAGCCGAGTAGGTTTGGGGCTAGCCGAGTGGGTTTGGGTCTAGCCGAGTGGGTTTGGATCTAGCCGAGTGGGTGTGGGCCTAGCCGAGTGGGTTTGGGCCTAGCCGAGTGGGTTTGGGCGTAGCCGAGTGGGTTTGGGCGTAGCCGAGTGGGTTTGGGCGTAGACGAGTGGGTTTGGGTCTAGCCGAGTGGGTTTGGGTGTAGCGGAGTGGGTTTGGGTCTAGCGGAGTGGGTTTGGGTCTAGCGGAGTGGGTTTGGGTCTAGCCGAGTGGGTTTGGGTCTAGCCGAGTGGGTTTGGGTCTAGCCGAGTGGGTTTGGGTCTAGCCGAGTGGGTTTGGGTCTAGTGGAGTGGGTTTGGGTCTAGTCGAGTGGGTTTGGGTCTAGCCCAGTGGGTTTGGGTCTTGCCGAGTGGGTTGGGTTCTAACCGAGTGGGCTTGGGTCTAGCCGAGTGGGTTTGGTTCTAGCCGAGTGGGTTTGGGTCTAGCGGAGTGGGTTTGGGTCTAGGCGAGTGGGTTGGGTCTAGCCGAGTGGGTTTGGGTCTAGCCGAGTGGGTTTGGGTCTAGCGGAGTGCGTTAGGGTCTAGTTGAGTGGGTTTGGGTCTATCCGAGTGGGTTTGGGTCTAGCGGAGTGGGTTTGGGTCTAGCCGAGTGGGTTTGGGCTAGCCGAGTGGGTTTGTGTCTAGCGGAGTGGGTTTCGGACTAGCCGAGTGGGTTTGGGTCTAGCGGAATGGGTTTGGATCTAGCCGAGTGGGTTTGGGTCTAGCCGAGTGGGTTTGGGTCTAGCCGAGTGGGTTTGGGTGTAGCCTATTGGGTTTGGGTCTAGCCGAGTGGGTTTGGGTCTAGCCGAGTGGGTTTGGGTCTAGCCGAGTGGGTTTGGGTCTAGCCGAGTGGGTTAGGGTCTAGCCGAGTGGGTTTGGGTCGAGCCGAGTGGGTTTGTGTCCAGCCGAGTGGGTTTGGGTCTAGCGGAGTGGGTTTGGGACTAGCCGAGTGGGTTTGGGTCCAGCGGAGTGGGTTTGGATCTAGCCGAGTGGGTTTGGGTCTAGCCGAGTGGGTTTGGGTCTAGCCGAGTGGGGTTGGGTCTTGCCGAGTGGGTTTGGGTCTAGCCGAGTGGGTTTAGGTCTAGCGGAGTGGGTTTGTGTCTAGCGGAGTGGGTTTGGGTCTAGCGGAGTGGGTTTGGGTCTAGCGGAGTGGGTGTGGGTCTAGCCGAGTGGGTTTGGGTCTAGCCGAGTGGGTTTGGGTCTAGCCGAGTGGGTTTTGGATCTAGCCGAGTGGGTTTGGGTCTAGCCGAGTGGGTTTGGGTCTAGCCGAGTGGGTTTGGGCCTAGCCGAGTGGGTTTGGGTCTAGCCGAGTGGGTTTGGGTCTGGCCAAGTGGGTTTCGGTCTCGCCGAGTGGGTTTGGGTCTAGCCGAGTGGATTTGGGTCTAGCGGAGTGGATTTGGATCTAGCCGAGTGGGTTTGGGTCTAGCTGAGTGGGTTTGGGTCTAGTCAAGTGGGTTTTGGTCTAGCCCAGTGGGTTTGGGTCCAGCCGAGTGGGTTTGGGTCTAGCGGAGTGGGTTTGGGTTTAGCCGAGTGGGTTTGGGTCTAGCCGAGTGGGTTTGGGTCTAGCCGAGTGGGTTTGGGCCTAGCCGAGTGGGTTTGTGTCTAGCTGAGTTGGCTTGGGTCTAGCCGAGTGGGTTTGGGTCTAGGCGAGTGGGTTTGGGTCTAGCCGAGTGGGGTTGGGTCTTGCCGAGTGGGTTTGGGTCTAGCCGAGTGGGTTTAGGACTAGCGGAGTGGGTTTGTGTCTAGCGGAGTGGGTTTGGGTCTAGCGGAGTGGGTTTGGGTCTAGCGGAGTGGGTGTGGGTCTAGCCGAGTGGGTTTGGGACTAGCCAAGTGGGTTTGGGTCTAGCCGAGTGGGTTTTGGTTCTAGCCGAGTGGGTTTGGGTCTAGCCGAGTGGGTTTGGGTCTAGCCGAGTGGGTTTTGGTCTAGCCCAGTGGGTTTGGGTCTAGCCGAGTGGGTTTGGGTCTAGCGGAGTGGGTTTGGGTTTAGCCGAGTGGGTTTGGGTCTAGCCGAGTGGGTTTGGGTCTAGCCGAGTGGGTTTGGGCCTAGCCGAGTGGGTTCGTGTCTAGCCGAGTTGGCTTGGGTCTAGCCGAGTGGGTTTGGGTCTAGCCGAGTGGGTTTGGGTCTACCGGAGTGGGTTTGGGTTTAGCCGAGTGGGTTTGGGTCTAGCCGAGTGGGTTTGGGTCAAGCCGAGTGGGTTTGGGTCCAGCCGAGTGGGTTTGGGCCTAGCCGAGTGGGTTTGGGTCAAGCCGAGTGGATTTGGGTCTAGCCGCGTGGGTTTGGGTCTAGCCGAGTGGGTTTGGGTCTAGCCGAGTGGGTTTGGGTCTAGCGGAGTGGGTTTGGGTCTGGCCGAGTGTGTTTGGGTCCAGCGGAGTGGGTTTGGGTCTAGGCGAGTGGGTTTGGGTCTAGCCGAGTGGGTTTGGGTTTGCCGAGTGGGTTTGGGTCTAGCGGAGTGGGTTTGTGTCTAGCCGAGTGGGGTTGGGTCTAGCGGAGTGGGGTTGGGTCTAGCCGAGTGGGTTTGGGTCTAGCCGAGTAGGTTTGGGTCTAGCCGAGTGAGTTTGGGTCTAGCCGACTGGGTTTGGGTCTAGCCGAGTGGGTTTGTGTCTAGCGGAGTGGGTTTGGGTCTAGTCGAGTGGGTTTGGGTCTAGCCGAGTGGGTTTGGGACTAGCCGAGTGGGTTTGGGTCTCGCCGAGTGGGTTTGGATCTAGCCGAGTGGGTTTGGGTCTAGCCGAGTGGGTTTGGGTCTAGCTGAGTGGGTTTGGGCCTAGCCGAGTGGGTTTGGGGCTAGCCGAGTGGGTTTGGGTCTAGCCGAGTGGGTTTGGGACTAGCCGAGTGGGTTTGGGTCTCGCCGAGTGGGTTTGGGTCTAGCGGAGTGGGTTTGGATCTAGCCGAGTGGGTTTGGGTCTAGCCGAGTGGGTTTGGGCCTAGCCGAGTGGGTTTGGGGCTAGCCGAGTGGGTTTGGGTCTAGCCGAGTGGGTTTGGATCTAGCCGAGTGGGTTTGGGCCTAGCCGAGTGGGTTTGGGCCTAGCCGAGTGGGTTTGGGCCTAGCCGAGTGGGTTTGGGCGTAGCCGAGTGGGTTTGGGCGTAGCCGAGTGGGTTTGTGCGTAGACGAGTGGGTTTGGGTCTACCCGAGTGGGTTTGGGTCTAGCCGAGTGGGTTTGGGTCTAGCCGAGTGGGTTTGGGTCTAGCCGAGTGGGTTTGGGTCTAGCCGAATGGGTTTGGGTTTGCCGAGTGGGTTTGGGTGTGCCGAGTGGGTTTGGGTCTAGCGGAGTGGGTTTGGGTCTAGCGGAGTGGGTTTGGGTCTAGCGGAGTAGGGTTGGGCCTAGCCGAGTGGGTTTGGGTCTAGCCGAGTGGGTTTGGGTCTAGCCGAGTGGGTTTGGGTCTAGCCGAGTGGGTTTGGATCTAGCCCAGTGGGTTTGGGTCTAGCCGACTGGGTTTGGGTCTAGCCGAGTAGGTTTGGTTCTAGCCGAGTGGGTTTGGGTCTAGCCGAGTGGGTTTGGGTCTAGCCGAGTGGGTTTGGGCCTAGCCGAGTGGGTTTGTGTCTAGCCGAGTAGGCTTGGGTCTAGCCGAGTGGGTTTGGGTGTAGCCGAGTGGGTTTGGGTCTAGCGGAGTGGGTTGGGTTTAGCCGAGTGGGTTTGTGTCTAGCGGAGTGGGTTTGGGTCTAGCCGAGTGGGTTTGGGTCTAGCGGAGTGGGTGTGGGTCTAGCCGAGTGGGTTTGGGACTAGCCGAGTGGGTTTGGGTCTAGCCGAGTGGGTTTTGGATCTAGCCGAGTGGGTTTGGGTCTAGCCGAGTGGGTTTGGGTCTAGCCGAGTGGGTTTTGGTCTAGCCCAGTGGGTTTGGGTCTAGCCGAGTGGGTTTGGGTCTAGCGGAGTGGGTTTGGGTTTAGCCGAGTGGGTTTGGGTCTAGCCGAGTGGGTTTGGGTCTAGCCGAGTGGGTTTGGGTCTAGGCGAGTGGGTTTGGGTCTAGCCGAGTGGGGTTGGGTCTTGCCGAGTGGGTTTGGGTCTAGCCGAGTGGGTTTAGGTCTAGCTGAGTGGGTTTGTGTCTAGCGGAGTGGGTTTGGGTCTAGCGGAGTGGGTTTGGGTCTAGCGGAGTGGGTGTGGGTCTAGCCGAGTGGGTTTGGGACTAGCCAAGTGGGTTTGGGTCTAGCCGAGAGGGTTTTGGTTCTAGCCGAGTGGGTTTGGGTCTAGCCGAGTGGGTTTGGGTCTAGCCGAGTGGGTTTTGGTCTAGCCCAGTGGGTTTGGGTCTAGCCGAGTGGGTTTGGGTCTAGCGGAGTGGGTTTGGGTTTAGCCGAGTGGGTTTGGGTCTAGCCGAGTGGGTTTGGGTCTAGCCGAGTGGGTTTGGGCCTAGCCGAGTGGGTTTGTGTCTAGCCGAGTTGGCTTGGGTCTAGCCGAGTGGGTTTGGGTCTAGCCAAGTGGGTTTGGGTCTACCGGAGTGGGTTTGGGTTTAGCCGAGTGGGTTTGGGTCTAGCCGAGTGGGTTTGGGTCAAGCCGAGTGGGTTTGGGTCCAGCCGAGTGGGTTTGGGCCTAGCCGAGTGGGTTTGGGTCAAGCCGAGTGGATTTGGGTCTAGCCGCGTGGGTTTGGGTCTAGCCGAGTGGGTTTGGGTCTAGCCGAGTGGGTTTGGGTCTAGCGGAGTGGGTTTGGGTCTGGCCGAGTGTGTTTGGGTCCAGCGGAGTGGGTTTGGGTCTAGGCGAGTGGGTTTGGGTCTAGCCGAGTGGGTTTGGGTTTGCCGAGTGGGTTTGGGTCTAGCGGAGTGGGTTTGTGTCTAGCCGAGTGGGGTTGGGTCTAGCGGAGTGGGGTTGGGTCTAGCCGAGTGGGTTTGGGTCTAGCCGAGTAGGTTTGGGTCTAGCCGAGTGAGTTTGGGTCTAGCCGACTGGGTTTGGGTCTAGCCGAGTGGGTTTGTGTCTAGCGGAGTGGGTTTGGGTCTAGTCGAGTGGGTTTGGGTCTAGCCGAGTGGGTTTGGGACTAGCCGAGTGGGTTTGGGTCTCGCCGAGTGGGTTTGGATCTAGCCGAGTGGGTTTGGGTCTAGCCGAGTGGGTTTGGGTCTAGCTGAGTGGGTTTGGGCCTAGCCGAGTGGGTTTGGGGCTAGCCGAGTGGGTTTGGGTCTAGCCGAGTGGGTTTGGGACTAGCCGAGTGGGTTTGGGTCTCGCCGAGTGGGTTTGGGTCTAGCGGAGTGGGTTTGGATCTAGCCGAGTGGGTTTGGGTCTAGCCGAGTGGGTTTGGGCCTAGCCGAGTGGGTTTGGGGCTAGCCGAGTGGGTTTGGGTCTAGCCGAGTGGGTTTGGATCTAGCCGAGTGGGTTTGGGCCTAGCCGAGTGGGTTTGGGCCTAGCCGAGTGGGTTTGGGCCTAGCCGAGTGGGTTTGGGCGTAGCCGAGTGGGTTTGGGCGTAGCCGAGTGGGTTTGTGCGTAGACGAGTGGGTTTGGGTCTACCCGAGTGGGTTTGGGTCTAGCCGAGTGGGTTTGCGTCTAGCCGAGTGGGTTTGGGTCTAGCCGAGTGGGTTTGGGTCTAGCCGAATGGGTTTGGGTTTGCCGAGTGGGTTTGGGTGTGCCGAGTGGGTTTGGGTCTAGCGGAGTGGGTTTGGGTCTAGCGGAGTGGGTTTGGGTCTAGCGGAGTAGGGTTGGGCCTAGCCGAGTGGGTTTGGGTCTAGCCGAGTGGGTTTGGGTCTAGCCGAGTGGGTTTGGGTCTAGCCGAGTGGGTTTGGATCTAGCCCAGTGGGTTTGGGTCTAGCCGAGTGGGTTTGGGTCTAGCCGAGTAGGTTTGGTTCTAGCCGAGTGGGTTTGGGTCTAGCCGAGTGGGTTTGGGTCTAGCCGAGTGGGTTTGGGCCTAGCCGAGTGGGTTTGTGTCTAGCCGAGTAGGCTTGGGTCTAGCCGAGTGGGTTTGGGTGTAGCCGAGTGGGATTGGGTCTAGCGGAGTGGGTTGGGTTTAGCCGAGTGGGTTTGGGTCTAGTCGAGTGGGTTTGGGTCAAGCCGAGTGGGTTTGGGTCGAGCGGAGTGGGTTTGGGTCTAGGCGAGTGTGTTTGGGTCTAGCGGAGTGGGTTTGGGTTTGCCGAGTGGGTTTGGGTCTAGCGGAGTGGGTTTGTGTCTAGCCGAGTGGGGTTGGGTCTTGTGGAGTGGGGTTGGGTCTATCCGAGTGGGTTTGGGTCTAGCCGAGTGGGTTTGGGCCTAGCCGAGTGGGTTTGGTTCTAGCCGAGTGGGCTTGGGTCTGGCTGAGTGGGTTTGGGTCTAGCCGAGTGGGTTTAGGTCTAGCGGAGTGGGTTTGTGTCTAGCGGAGTGGGTTTGGGTCTAGCCGAGTGGGTTTGGGTCTAGCGGAGTGGGTGTGGGTCTAGCCGAGTGGGTTTGGGACTAGCCGAGTGGGTTTGGGTCTAGCCGAGTGGGTTTTGGATCTAGCCGAGTGGGTTTGGGTCTAGCCGAGTGGGTTTGGGTCTAGCCGAGTGGGTTTTGGTCTAGCCCAGTGGGTTTGGGTCTAGCCGAGTGGGTTTGGGTCTAGCGGAGTGGGTTTGGGTTTAGCCGAGTGGGTTTGGGTCTAGCCGAGTGGGTTTGGGTCTAGCCGAGTGGGTTTGGGTCTAGTCGAGTGGGTTTTGGTCTAGCCCAGTGGGTTTGGGTCTAGCCGAGTGGGTTTGGGTCTAGCGGAGTGGGTTTGGGTTTAGCCGAGTGGGTTTGGGTCTAGCCGAGTGGGTTTGGGTCTAGCGGAGTGGGTTTGGGTCTAGCCGAATGTGTTTGGGTCTAGCGGAGTGGGTTTGGGTCTAGGCGAGTGGGTTTGGGCCTAGCCGAGTGGGTTTGGGCCTAGCCGAGTGGGTTTGGGCGTAACCGAGTGGGTTTGGGTGTAGCCGAGTGGGTTTGGGTCTAGCGGAGTGGGTTTGGGTCTAGCCGAGTGGGTTTGCGTCTAGACGAGTGGGTTTGGGTCTAGCCCAGTGGGTTTGGGTCTAGCCGAGTGGGTTTGGGTCTAGCCGAGTAGGTTTGGTTCTAGCCGAGTGGGTTTGGGTCTAGCCGAGTGGGTTTGGGTCTAGCCGAGTGGGTTTGGGCCTAGCCGAGTGGGTTTGTGTCTAGCCGAGTAGGCTTGGGTCTAGCCGAGTGGGTTTGGGTGTAGCCGAGTGGGATTGGGTCTAGCGGAGTGGGTTGGGTTTAGCCGAGTGGGTTTGGGTCTAGTCGAGTGGGTTTGGGTCAAGCCGAGTGGGTTTGGGTCGAGCGGAGTGGGTTTGGGTCTAGGCGAGTGTGTTTGGGTCTAGCGGAGTGGGTTTGGGTTTGCCGAGTGGGTTTGGGTCTAGCGGAGTGGGTTTGTGTCTAGCCGAGTGGGGTTGGGTCTTGTGGAGTGGGGTTGGGTCTATCCGAGTGGGTTTGGGTCTAGCCGAGTGGGTTTGGGCCTAGCCGAGTGGGTTTGGTTCTAGCCGAGTGGGCTTGGGTCTGGCTGAGTGGGTTTGGGTCTAGCCGAGTGGGTTTAGGTCTAGCGGAGTGGGTTTGTGTCTAGCGGAGTGGGTTTGGGTCTAGCCGAGTGGGTTTGGGTCTAGCGGAGTGGGTGTGGGTCTAGCCGAGTGGGTTTGGGACTAGCCGAGTGGGTTTGGGTCTAGCCGAGTGGGTTTTGGATCTAGCCGAGTGGGTTTGGGTCTAGCCGAGTGGGTTTGGGTCTAGCCGAGTGGGTTTTGGTCTAGCCCAGTGGGTTTGGGTCTAGCCGAGTGGGTTTGGGTCTAGCGGAGTGGGTTTGGGTTTAGCCGAGTGGGTTTGGGTCTAGCCGAGTGGGTTTGGGTCTAGCCGAGTGGGTTTGGGCCTAGCCGAGTGGGTTTGTGTCTAGCCGAGTTGGCTTGGGTCTAGCCGAGTGGGTTTGGGTCTAGCCGAGTGGGTTTGGGTCTACCGGAGTGGGTTTGGGTTTAGCCGAGTGGGTTTGGGTCTAGCCGAGTGGGTTTGGGTCAAGCCGAGTGGGTTTGGGTCCAGCCGAGTGGGTTTGGGCCTAGCCGAGTGGGTTTGGGTCAAGCCGAGTGGGTTTGGGTCTAGCCGAGTGGGTTTGGGTCTAGCGGAGTGGGTTTGGGTCTGGCCGAGTGTGTTTGGGTCCAGCGGAGTGGGTTTGGGTCTAGGCGAGTGGGTTTGGGTCTAGCCGAGTGGGTTTGGGTTTGCCGAGTGGGTTTGGGTCTAGCGGAGTGGGTTTGTGTCTAGCCGAGTGGGGTTGGGTCTAGCGGAGTGGGGTTGGGTCTAGCCGAGTGGGTTTGGGTCTAGCCGAGTAGGTTTGGGTCTAGCCGAGTGAGTTTGGGTCTAGCCGACTGGGTTTGGGTCTAGCCGAGTGGGTTTGTGTCTAGCGGAGTGGGTTTGGGTCTAGTCGAGTGGGTTTGGGTCTAGCCGAGTGGTTTTGGGACTAGCCGAGTGGGTTTGGGTCTCGCCGAGTGGGTTTGGATCTAGCCGAGTGGGTTTGGGTCTAGCCGAGTGGGTTTGGGTCTAGCCGAGTGGGTTTGGGCCTAGCCGAGTGGGTTTGGGGCTAGCCGAGTGGGTTTGGGTCTAGCCGAGTGGGTTTGGGACTAGCCGAGTGGGTTTGGGTCTCGCCGAGTGGGTTTGGGTCTAGCGGAGTGGGTTTGGATCTAGCCGAGTGGGTTTGGGTCTAGCCGAGTGGGTTTGGGCCTAGCCGAGTGGGTTTGGGGCTAGCCGAGTGGGTTTGGGTCTAGCCGAGTGGGTTTGGATCTAGCCGAGTGGGTTTGGGCCTAGCCGAGTGGGTTTGGGCCTAGCCGAGTGGGTTTGGGCCTAGCCGAGTGGGTTTGGGCGTAGCTGAGTGGGTTTGGGCGTAGCCGAGTGGGTTTGTGCGTAGACGAGTGGGTTTGGGTCTAGCCGAGTGGGTTTGGGTCTAGCCGAGTGGGTTTGGGTCTAGCAGAGTGGGTTTGGATCTAGCCGAGTGGGTTTGGGTCTAGCCGAGTGGGTTTGGGCCTAGCCGAGTGGGTTTGGGACTAGCCGAGTGGGTGTGGGTCTAGCGGAGTGGGTTTGGATCTAGCCAAGTGGGTTTGGGTCTAGCCGAGTGGGTTTGCGTCTAGCGGAGTGGGTTGGGGTCTAGCCGAGTGGGTTTGGGCCTAGCCGAGTGGGTTTGGGCCTAGCCGAGTGGGTTTGGGTCTAGCCAAGTGGGTTTCGGTCTCGCCGAGTGGATTTGGTTCTAGCGGAGTGGGTTTGGGTCTAGCGGAGTGGGTTTGGGTCTAGCCGAGTGGGTTTGGGTGTAGCCGAGTGGGTTTGGGTGTAGCCGATTGGGTTTGGGTCTAGCCGAGTGGGTTTGGGTCTAGCCGAGTGGGTTTGGGTCTAGCCGAGTGGGTTTGGGTCTAGCCGAGTGGGTTTGCGTCTAGCGGAGTGAGTTTGGGTCTTGCCGAGTGGGTTTGGGTCTAGCCGAGTGGGTTTGTGTCTAGCCGAGTGGGTTTGGGTCTAGCCGAGTGGGTTTGGGTCTAGGCGAGTGCGTTTGGGTCTAGCCGAGTGGGGTTGGGTCTAGCCGAGTGGGGTTCGGTCTAGCCGAGTGGGTTTGGGTCTAGCCGAGTGGGTTTGCGTCTAGCCGAGTGGGTTTGGGTCCAGCCGAGTGGGTTTGGGTCTAGCCGAGTGGGTTTGGGTCTAGCCGAGTGGGTTTGGGTCTAGCGGAGTGAGTTTGGGTCTAGCCGATTGGGTTTGGGTCTAGCCGAGTGGGTTTGTGTCTAGCCGAGTGGGTTTGGGTCTAGCCGAGTGGGTTTGGGTCTAGCCGAGTGCGTTTGGCTCTAGCCGAGTGGGGTTGGGTCTAGCCGAGTGGGATTGGGTCTAGCCGAGTGGGTTTGGGTCTAGCCGAGTGGGTTTGGGTCTAGCGGAGTGGGTTTGGGTCTAGCAGAGTGGGTGTGGGTCTAGCCGAGTGGGTTTGGGTCTAGCAGAGTGGGTGTGGGTCTAGCCGAGTGGGTTTGGGTGTAGCCGAGTGGGTTTGGGTCTAGCCGAGTGGGTTTTGGATCTAGCCGAGTGGGCTTGGGTCTAGCCGAGTGGGTTTGGGTCTAGCCGAGTGGGTTTGGGCCTAGCCGAGTGGGTTTGGGTCTAGCCGAGTGGGTTTGGGTCTGGCCAAGTGGGTTTCGGTCTCGCCGAGTGGGTTTGGGTCTAGCCGAGTGGATTTGGGTCTAGCGGAGTGGGTTTGGATCTAGCCGAGTGGGTTTGGGTCTAGCCGAGTGGGTTTGGGTCTAGTCGAGTGGGTTTTGGTCTAGCCCAGTGGGTTTGGGTCTAGCCGAGTGGGTTTGGGTCTAGCGGAGTGGGTTTGGGTCTAGGCGAGTGCGTTTGGGTCTAGCCGAGTGGGGTTGGGTCTAGCCGAGTGGGGTTCGGTCTAGCCGAGTGGGTTTGGGTCTAGCCGAGTGGGTTTGCGTCTAGCCGAGTGGGTTTGGGTCCAGCCGAGTGGGTTTGGGTCTAGCCGAGTGGGTTTGGGTCTAGCCGAGTGGGTTTGGGTCTAGCGGAGTGAGTTTGGGTCTAGCCGAGTGGGTTTGGGTCTAGCCGAGTGGGTTTGTGTCTAGCCGAGTGGGTTTGGGTCTAGCCGAGTGGGTTTGGGTCTAGCCGAGTGCGTTTGGCTCTAGCCGAGTGGGGTTGGGTCTAGCCGAGTGGGATTGGGTCTAGCCGAGTGGGTTTGGGTCTAGCCGAGTGGGTTTGGGTCTAGCGGAGTGGGTTTGGGTCTAGCAGAGTGGGTGTGGGTCTAGCCGAGTGGGTTTGGGTCTAGCAGAGTGGGTGTGGGTCTAGCCGAGTGGGTTTGGGTGTAGCCGAGTGGGTTTGGGTCTAGCCGAGTGGGTTTTGGATCTAGCCGAGTGGGCTTGGGTCTAGCCGAGTGGGTTTGGGTCTAGCCGAGTGGGTTTGGGCCTAGCCGAGTGGGTTTGGGTCTAGCCGAGTGGGTTTGGGTCTGGCCAAGTGGGTTTCGGTCTCGCCGAGTGGGTTTGGGTCTAGCCGAGTGGATTTGGGTCTAGCGGAGTGGGTTTGGATCTAGCCGAGTGGGTTTGGGTCTAGCCGAGTGGGTTTGGGTCTAGTCGAGTGGGTTTTGGTCTAGCCCAGTGGGTTTGGGTCTAGCCGAGTGGGTTTGGGTCTAGCGGAGTGGGTTTGGGTTTAGCCGAGTGGGTTTGGGTCTAGCCGAGTGGGTTTGGGTCTAGCGGAGTGGGTTTGGGTCTAGCCGAATGTGTTTGGGTCTAGCGGAGTGGGTTTGGGTCTAGGCGAGTGGGTTTGGGCCTAGCCGAGTGGGTTTGGGCCTAGCCGAGTGGGTTTGGGCGTAACCGAGTGGGTTTGGGTGTAGCCGAGTGGGTTTGGGTCTAGCGGAGTGGGTTTGGGTCTAGCCGAGTGGGTTTGCGTCTAGACGAGTGGGTTTGGGTCTAGCCCAGTGGGTTTGGGTCTAGCCGAGTGGGTTTGGGTCTAGCCGAGTAGGTTTGGTTCTAGCCGAGTGGGTTTGGGTCTAGCCGAGTGGGTTTGGGTCTAGCCGAGTGGGTTTGGGCCTAGCCGAGTGGGTTTGTGTCTAGCCGAGTAGGCTTGGGTCTAGCCGAGTGGGTTTGGGTGTAGCCGAGTGGGATTGGGTCTAGCGGAGTGGGTTGGGTTTAGCCGAGTGGGTTTGGGTCTAGTCGAGTGGGTTTGGGTCAAGCCGAGTGGGTTTGGGTCGAGCGGAGTGGGTTTGGGTCTAGGCGAGTGTGTTTGGGTCTAGCGGAGTGGGTTTGGGTTTGCCGAGTGGGTTTGGGTCTAGCGGAGTGGGTTTGTGTCTAGCCGAGTGGGGTTGGGTCTTGTGGAGTGGGGTTGGGTCTATCCGAGTGGGTTTGGGTCTAGCCGAGTGGGTTTGGGCCTAGCCGAGTGGGTTTGGTTCTAGCCGAGTGGGCTTGGGTCTGGCTGAGTGGGTTTGGGTCTAGCCGAGTGGGTTTAGGTCTAGCGGAGTGGGTTTGTGTCTAGCGGAGTGGGTTTGGGTCTAGCCGAGTGGGTTTGGGTCTAGCGGAGTGGGTGTGGGTCTAGCCGAGTGGGTTTGGGACTAGCCGAGTGGGTTTGGGTCTAGCCGAGTGGGTTTTGGATCTAGCCGAGTGGGTTTGGGTCTAGCCGAGTGGGTTTGGGTCTAGCCGAGTGGGTTTTGGTCTAGCCCAGTGGGTTTGGGTCTAGCCGAGTGGGTTTGGGTCTAGCGGAGTGGGTTTGGGTTTAGCCGAGTGGGTTTGGGTCTAGCCGAGTGGGTTTGGGTCTAGCCGAGTGGGTTTGGGCCTAGCCGAGTGGGTTTGTGTCTAGCCGAGTTGGCTTGGGTCTAGCCGAGTGGGTTTGGGTCTAGCCGAGTGGGTTTGGGTCTACCGGAGTGGGTTTGGGTTTAGCCGAGTGGGTTTGGGTCTAGCCGAGTGGGTTTGGGTCAAGCCGAGTGGGTTTGGGTCCAGCCGAGTGGGTTTGGGCCTAGCCGAGTGGGTTTGGGTCAAGCCGAGTGGGTTTGGGTCTAGCCGAGTGGGTTTGGGTCTAGCGGAGTGGGTTTGGGTCTGGCCGAGTGTGTTTGGGTCCAGCGGAGTGGGTTTGGGTCTAGGCGAGTGGGTTTGGGTCTAGCCGAGTGGGTTTGGGTTTGCCGAGTGGGTTTGGGTCTAGCGGAGTGGGTTTGTGTCTAGCCGAGTGGGGTTGGGTCTAGCGGAGTGGGGTTGGGTCTAGCCGAGTGGGTTTGGGTCTAGCCGAGTAGGTTTGGGTCTAGCCGAGTGAGTTTGGGTCTAGCCGACTGGGTTTGGGTCTAGCCGAGTGGGTTTGTGTCTAGCGGAGTGGGTTTGGGTCTAGTCGAGTGGGTTTGGGTCTAGCCGAGTGGTTTTGGGACTAGCCGAGTGGGTTTGGGTCTCGCCGAGTGGGTTTGGATCTAGCCGAGTGGGTTTGGGTCTAGCCGAGTGGGTTTGGGTCTAGCCGAGTGGGTTTGGGCCTAGCCGAGTGGGTTTGGGGCTAGCCGAGTGGGTTTGGGTCTAGCCGAGTGGGTTTGGGACTAGCCGAGTGGGTTTGGGTCTCGCCGAGTGGGTTTGGGTCTAGCGGAGTGGGTTTGGATCTAGCCGAGTGGGTTTGGGTCTAGCCGAGTGGGTTTGGGCCTAGCCGAGTGGGTTTGGGGCTAGCCGAGTGGGTTTGGGTCTAGCCGAGTGGGTTTGGATCTAGCCGAGTGGGTTTGGGCCTAGCCGAGTGGGTTTGGGCCTAGCCGAGTGGGTTTGGGCCTAGCCGAGTGGGTTTGGGCGTAGCTGAGTGGGTTTGGGCGTAGCCGAGTGGGTTTGTGCGTAGACGAGTGGGTTTGGGTCTAGCCGAGTGGGTTTGGGTCTAGCCGAGTGGGTTTGGGTCTAGCAGAGTGGGTTTGGATCTAGCCGAGTGGGTTTGGGTCTAGCCGAGTGGGTTTGGGCCTAGCCGAGTGGGTTTGGGACTAGCCGAGTGGGTGTGGGTCTAGCGGAGTGGGTTTGGATCTAGCCAAGTGGGTTTGGGTCTAGCCGAGTGGGTTTGCGTCTAGCGGAGTGGGTTGGGGTCTAGCCGAGTGGGTTTGGGCCTAGCCGAGTGGGTTTGGGCCTAGCCGAGTGGGTTTGGGTCTAGCCAAGTGGGTTTCGGTCTCGCCGAGTGGATTTGGTTCTAGCGGAGTGGGTTTGGGTCTAGCGGAGTGGGTTTGGGTCTAGCCGAGTGGGTTTGGGTGTAGCCGAGTGGGTTTGGGTGTAGCCGATTGGGTTTGGGTCTAGCCGAGTGGGTTTGGGTCTAGCCGAGTGGGTTTGGGTCTAGCCGAGTGGGTTTGGGTCTAGCCGAGTGGGTTTGCGTCTAGCGGAGTGAGTTTGGGTCTTGCCGAGTGGGTTTGGGTCTAGCCGAGTGGGTTTGTGTCTAGCCGAGTGGGTTTGGGTCTAGCCGAGTGGGTTTGGGTCTAGGCGAGTGCGTTTGGGTCTAGCCGAGTGGGGTTGGGTCTAGCCGAGTGGGGTTCGGTCTAGCCGAGTGGGTTTGGGTCTAGCCGAGTGGGTTTGCGTCTAGCCGAGTGGGTTTGGGTCCAGCCGAGTGGGTTTGGGTCTAGCCGAGTGGGTTTGGGTCTAGCCGAGTGGGTTTGGGTCTAGCGGAGTGAGTTTGGGTCTAGCCGATTGGGTTTGGGTCTAGCCGAGTGGGTTTGTGTCTAGCCGAGTGGGTTTGGGTCTAGCCGAGTGGGTTTGGGTCTAGCCGAGTGCGTTTGGCTCTAGCCGAGTGGGGTTGGGTCTAGCCGAGTGGGATTGGGTCTAGCCGAGTGGGTTTGGGTCTAGCCGAGTGGGTTTGGGTCTAGCGGAGTGGGTTTGGGTCTAGCAGAGTGGGTGTGGGTCTAGCCGAGTGGGTTTGGGTCTAGCAGAGTGGGTGTGGGTCTAGCCGAGTGGGTTTGGGTGTAGCCGAGTGGGTTTGGGTCTAGCCGAGTGGGTTTTGGATCTAGCCGAGTGGGCTTGGGTCTAGCCGAGTGGGTTTGGGTCTAGCCGAGTGGGTTTGGGCCTAGCCGAGTGGGTTTGGGTCTAGCCGAGTGGGTTTGGGTCTGGCCAAGTGGGTTTCGGTCTCGCCGAGTGGGTTTGGGTCTAGCCGAGTGGATTTGGGTCTAGCGGAGTGGGTTTGGATCTAGCCGAGTGGGTTTGGGTCTAGCCGAGTGGGTTTGGGTCTAGTCGAGTGGGTTTTGGTCTAGCCCAGTGGGTTTGGGTCTAGCCGAGTGGGTTTGGGTCTAGCGGAGTGGGTTTGGGTCTAGGCGAGTGCGTTTGGGTCTAGCCGAGTGGGGTTGGGTCTAGCCGAGTGGGGTTCGGTCTAGCCGAGTGGGTTTGGGTCTAGCCGAGTGGGTTTGCGTCTAGCCGAGTGGGTTTGGGTCCAGCCGAGTGGGTTTGGGTCTAGCCGAGTGGGTTTGGGTCTAGCCGAGTGGGTTTGGGTCTAGCGGAGTGAGTTTGGGTCTAGCCGAGTGGGTTTGGGTCTAGCCGAGTGGGTTTGTGTCTAGCCGAGTGGGTTTGGGTCTAGCCGAGTGGGTTTGGGTCTAGCCGAGTGCGTTTGGCTCTAGCCGAGTGGGGTTGGGTCTAGCCGAGTGGGATTGGGTCTAGCCGAGTGGGTTTGGGTCTAGCCGAGTGGGTTTGGGTCTAGCGGAGTGGGTTTGGGTCTAGCAGAGTGGGTGTGGGTCTAGCCGAGTGGGTTTGGGTCTAGCAGAGTGGGTGTGGGTCTAGCCGAGTGGGTTTGGGTGTAGCCGAGTGGGTTTGGGTCTAGCCGAGTGGGTTTTGGATCTAGCCGAGTGGGCTTGGGTCTAGCCGAGTGGGTTTGGGTCTAGCCGAGTGGGTTTGGGCCTAGCCGAGTGGGTTTGGGTCTAGCCGAGTGGGTTTGGGTCTGGCCAAGTGGGTTTCGGTCTCGCCGAGTGGGTTTGGGTCTAGCCGAGTGGATTTGGGTCTAGCGGAGTGGGTTTGGATCTAGCCGAGTGGGTTTGGGTCTAGCCGAGTGGGTTTGGGTCTAGTCGAGTGGGTTTTGGTCTAGCCCAGTGGGTTTGGGTCTAGCCGAGTGGGTTTGGGTCTAGCGGAGTGGGTTTGGGTTTAGCCGAGTGGGTTTGGGTCTAGCCGAGTGGGTTTGGGTCTAGCGGAGTGGGTTTGGGTCTAGCCGAATGTGTTTGGGTCTAGCGGAGTGGGTTTGGGTCTAGGCGAGTGGGTTTGGGCCTAGCCGAGTGGGTTTGGGCCTAGCCGAGTGGGTTTGGGCGTAACCGAGTGGGTTTGGGTGTAGCCGAGTGGGTTTGGGTCTAGCGGAGTGGGTTTGGGTCTAGCCGAGTGGGTTTGCGTCTAGACGAGTGGGTTTGGGTCCAGCCGAGTGGGTTTGGGCCTAGCCGAGTGGGTTTGGGTCTAGCCGAGTGGGTTTGGGTCTAGCCGAGTGGGTTTGGGTCTAGCCGAGTGGGTTTGGGTCTAGCCCAGTGGGTTTCGGTCTCGCCGAGTGGGTTTGGGTCTAGCCGAGTGGGTTTGGGTCTAGCGGAGTGGGTTTGCGTCTAGCCGAGTGGGTTTGGGTCTAGCCGAGTGGGTTTGGGTCTAGCCAAGTGGGTTTGGGTCTAGCGGAGTGGGTTTGGATCTAGCCGAGTGGGTTTGGGTCTAGCCGAGTGGGTTTGGGTGTAGCCGAGTGCGTTTGGGTCTAGCCGAGTGGGGTTGGGTCTAGCCGAGTGGGGTTGGGTCTAGCCCAGTGGGTTTGGGTCTAGCCGAGTGGGTTTGTGTCTAGCCGAGTGGGTTTGGGTCTAGCCGAGTGGGTTTGGGTCTAGCCGAGTGGGTTTGGGTCTAGCCGAGTGGGTTTGGGTCTAGCGGAGTGAGTTTGGGTCTAGCCGAGTGGGTTTGGGTCTAGCCGAGTGGGTTTGTGTCTAGCCGAGTGGGTTTGGGTCTAGCCGAGTGGGTTTGGGTCTAGCCGAATGCGTTTGGGTCTAGCCGATTGGGGTTGGGTCTAGCCGAGTGGGGTTGGGTCTAGCCGAGTGGGTTTGGGTCTAGCCGAGTGGGTTTGGGTCTAGCCGAGTGGGTTTGGGTCTAGCCGAGTGGGTTTGGGTCTAGCCGAGTGGGTTTGGGTCTAGCCGAGTGGGTTTGGGGCTAGCCGAGTGGGTTTAGGCCTAGCCGAGTGGGTTTGGGCCTAGCCGAGTGGGTTTGGGTCTAGCCGAGTGGGTTTGGGTCTAGCCGAGTGGGTTTGGGTCTAGCCGAGTGGGTTTGGGTCTAGCCGAGTGGGTTTGGGTCTAGCGGAGTGAGTTTGGGTCTAGCCGAGTGGGTTTGTGTCTAGCCGAGTGGGTTTGTGTCTAGCCGAGTGAGTTTGGGTCTAGCCGAGTGGGTTTGGGTCTAGCCGAGTGCGTTTGGGTCTAGCCGAGTGGGGTTGGGTCTAGCCGAGTGGGGTTGGGTCTTGCCAAGTGGGTTTGGGTCTAGCCGAGTGGGTTTGGGTCTAGCCGAGTGGGTTTGGGTCTAGCCGAGTGGGTTTGGGTCTACCTGACTGGGTTTGGGTCTAGCCGAGTGGGTTTGGGTCTTTCCGAGTGGGTTTGGGCCTAGCCGAGTGGGTTTGGGTCTAGCCGAGTGGGTTTGGGTCTAGCCGAGTGGGTTTGGCTCTCGCCGAGTGGGTTTGGGTCTAGCCGAGTGGATTTGGGTCTAGCCGAGTGGGTTTGGGTCTAGCGGAGTGGGTTTGGATCTAGCCGAGTGGGTTTGGGTCTAGCCGAGTGGGTTTGTGTGTAGCCGAGTGGGTTTGGGTCTAGCCGAGTGGGTTTGGGTCTAGCCGAGTGGGTTTGGGTCTAGCCGAGTGGGTTTGTGTCTAGCCGAGTGGGTTTGGGTCTAGCCGAGTGGATTTGGGTCTAGCAGAGTGGGTTTGGGTCTAGCCGAGTGGGTTTGGGTCTAGCCGAGTGGGTTTGGGTCTAGCCGAGTGGGTTTGGGCCTAGCCGAGTGGGTTTGGTTCTAGCCGAGTGGGCTTGGGTCTAGCCGAGTGGGTTTGGGTCTAGCCGACTGGGTTTGGGTCTAGCGGAGTGGGTTTGGGGCTAGCCGAGTGGGTTTGTGTCTGGCAGAGTGGGTTTGGATCTACCGAGTGGGTTTGGGTCTGGCCGAGTGGGTTTGGGTCTAGCCGAGTGGGGTTGGGTCTAGCGGAGTGGGTTTGGGTCTAGCGGAGTGGGTTTGGGTCTAGCGGAGTGGGTTTGGGTCTAGCGGAGTGGGTTTGGATCTAGCGGAGTGGGTTTGGGTCTAGCGGAGTGGGTTTGGGTCTAGCCGAGTGGGTGGGGGTCTAGCCGAGTGGGTTTGGGTCCAGACGAGTGGGTTTGGGTCTAGCGCAGTGGGTTTTGGATCTAGCCTAGTGGGTTTGGGTCTATCCGAGTGTGTTTGGGCCTATCCGAGTGGGTTTGGGCCTAGCCGAGTGGGTTTGGGTCTAGCCGAGTGGGTTTGAGTCTAGCCGAGTGGGTTTGGGTCTAGCCGAGTGGGTTTGGGCCTAGCCGAGTGGGTTTGGTTCTAGCCGAGTGGGCTTGGGTCTAGCCGAGTGGGTTTGGGTCTAGCCGACTGGGTTTGGGTCTAGCGGAGTGGGTTTGGGTCTAGCGGAGTGGGTTTTGGATCTAGCCTAGTGGGTTTGGGTCTATCCGAGTGTGTTTGGGCCTATCCGAGTGGGTTTGGGCTTAGCCGAGTGGGTTTGGGTCTAGCCGAGTGGGTTTGGGTCTAGCCGAGTGGGTTTGGGTCTAGCCGAGTGGGTTTGGGCCTAGCCGAGTGGGTTTGGTTCTAGCCGAGTGGGCTTGGGTCTAGCCGAGTGGGTTTGGGTCTAGCCGACTGGGTTTGGGTCTAGCGGAGTGGGTTTGGGGCTAGCCGAGTGGGTTTGTGTCTGGCAGAGTGGGTTTGGATCTACCGAGTGGGTTTGGGTCTGGCCGAGTGGGTTTGGGTCTAGCCGAGTAGGGTTGGGTCTAGCCGAGTGGGTTTGGGTCTAGCGGAGTGGGTTTGGGTCTAGCGGAGTGGGTTTGGGGCTAGCCGAGTGGGTTTGGATCTAGCCGAGTGGGTTTGGATCTAGCCGAGTGGGTTTGGGCCTAGCCGAGTGGGTTTGGGCCTAGCCGAGTGGGTTTGGGCCTAGCCGAGTGGGTTTGGGCGTAGCTGAGTGGGTTTGGGCGTAGCCGAGTGGGTTTGTGCGTAGACGAGTGGGTTTGGGTCTAGCCGAGTGGGTTTGGGTCTAGCCGAGTGGGTTTGGGTCTAGCCGAGTGGGTTTGGGTCTAGCCGAGTGGGTTTGGGTCTAGCCGAATGGGTTTGGGTTTGCCGAGTGGGTTTGGGTGCGCCGAGTGGGTTTGGGTCTAGCGGAGTGGGTTTGGGTCTAGCGGAGTGGGTTTGGGTCTAGCGGAGTAGGGTTGGGCCTAGCCGAGTGGGTTTGGGTCTAGCCGAGTGGGTTTGGGTCTAGCCGAGTAGGTTTGGGTCTAGCCGAGTGGGTTTGGGTCTAGCCGAGTGGGTTTGGGTCTAGCCGAGTGGGTTGGGTCTAGCGGAGTTAGTTTGGGTCTAGCCGAGTGGGTTTGGGTCTAGCCGAGTGGGTTTGTGTCTAGCCGAGTGGGTTTGGGTCTAGCCGAGTGGGTTTGGGTCTAGCCGAGTGCGTTTGGGTCTAGCCGAGTGGGGTTGGGTCTAGCCGAGTGGGGTTGGGTCTTGCCGAGTGGGTTTGGGTCTAGCCGAGTGGGTTTGGGTCTAGCCGAGTGGGTTTGGGTCTAGCCGAGTGGGTTTGGGTCTACCCGACTGGGTTTGGGTCTAGCCGAGTGGGTTTGGGTCTTTCCGAGTGGGTTTGGGCCTAGCCGAGTGGGTTTGGGTCTAGCCGAGTGGGTTTGGGTCTAGCCGAGTGGGTTTGGCTCTCGCCGAGTGGGTTTGGGTCTAGCCGAGTGGATTTGGGTCTAGCCGAGTGGGTTTGGGTCTAGCGGAGTGGGTTTGGATCTAGCCGAGTGGGTTTGGGTCTAGCCGAGTGGGTTTGTGTGTAGCCGAGTGGGTTTGGGTCTAGCCGAGTGGGTTTGGGTCTAGCCGAGTGGGTTTGGGTCTAGCCGAGTGGGTTTGTGTCTAGCCGAGTGGGTTTGGGTCTAGCCGAGTGGATTTGGGTCTAGCACAGTGGGTTTGGGTCTAGCCGAGTGGGTTTGGGTCTAGCCGAGTGGGTTTGGGTCTAGCCGAGTGGGTTTGGGCCTAGCCGAGTGGGTTTGGTTCTAGCCGAGTGGGCTTGGGTCTAGCCGAGTGGGTTTGGGTCTAGCCGACTGGGTTTGGGTCTAGCGGAGTGGGTTTGGGGCTAGCCGAGTGGGTTTGTGTCTGGCAGAGTGGGTTTGGATCTACCGAGTGGGTTTGGGTCTGGCCGAGTGGGTTTGGGTCTAGCCGAGTGGGGTTG
Source organism: Raja brachyura (assembly GCA_963514005.1). The sequence goes on along the minus strand of OY740819.1, from coordinate 4,941,667 downwards.
GGTCTAGCCGAGTGGGTTTGGGTCTAGCGGAGTGGGTTTGGGCGTAGCTGAGTGGGTTTGGGCGTAGCCGAGTGGGTTTGTGCGTAGACGAGTGGGTTTGGGTCTAGCCGAGTGGGTTTGGGTCTAGCCGAGTGGGTTTGGGTCTAGCCGAGTGGGTTTGGGTCTAGCCGAGTGGGTTTGGGTCTAGCCGAATGGGTTTGGGTTTGCCGAGTGGGTTTGGGTGTGCCGAGTGGGTTTGGGTCTAGCGGAGTGGGTTTGGGTCTAGCGGAGTGGGTTTGGGTCTAGCGGAGTAGGGTTGGGCCTAGCCGAGTGGGTTTGGGTCTAGCCGAGTGGGTTTGGGTCTAGCCGAGTAGGTTTGGGTCTAGCCGAGTGGGTTTGGGTCTAGCCGAGTGGGTTTGGGTCTAGCCGAGTGGGTTTGGGTCTAGCGGAGTTAGTTTGGGTCTAGCCGAGTGGGTTTGGGTCTAGCCGAGTGGGTTTGTGTCTAGCCGAGTGGGTTTGGGTCTAGCCGAGTGGGTTTGGGTCTAGCCGAGTGCGTTTGGGTCTAGCCGAGTGGGGTTGGGTCTAGCCGAGTGGGGTTGGGTCTTGCCGAGTGGGTTTGGGTCTAGCCGAGTGGGTTTGGGTCTAGCCGAGTGGGTTTGGGTCTAGCCGAGTGGGTTTGGGTCTACCCGACTGGGTTTGGGTCTAGCCGAGTGGGTTTGGGTCTTTCCGAGTGGGTTTGGGCCTAGCCGAGTGGGTTTGGGTCTAGCCGAGTGGGTTTGGGTCTAGCCGAGTGGGTTTGGCTCTCGCCGAGTGGGTTTGGGTCTAGCCGAGTGGATTTGGGTCTAGCCGAGTGGGTTTGGGTCTAGCGGAGTCGGTTTGGATCTAGCCGAGTGGGTTTGGGTCTAGCCGAGTGGGTTTGTGTGTAGCCGAGTGGGTTTGGGTCTAGCCGAGTGGGTTTGGGTCTAGCCGAGTGGGTTTGGGTCTAGCCGAGTGGGTTTGTGTCTAGCCGAGTGGGTTTGGGTCTAGCCGAGTGGATTTGGGTCTAGCACAGTGGGTTTGGGTCTAGCCGAGTGGGTTTGGGTCTAGCCGAGTGGGTTTGGGTCTAGCCGAGTGGGTTTGGGCCTAGCCGAGTGGGTTTGGTTCTAGCCGAGTGGGCTTGGGTCTAGCCGAGTGGGTTTGGGTCTAGCCGACTGGGTTTGGGTCTAGCGGAGTGGGTTTGGGGCTAGCCGAGTGGGTTTGTGTCTGGCAGAGTGGGTTTGGATCTACCGAGTGGGTTTGGGTCTGGCCGAGTGGGTTTGGGTCTAGCCGAGTGGGGTTGGGTCTAGCCGAGTGGGTTTGGGTCTAGCGGAGTGGGTTTGGGTCTAGCGGAGTGGGTTTGGGTCTAGCGGAGTGGGTTTGTGTCTATCCGAGTGTGTTTGGGCCTATCCGAGTGGGTTTGGGCCTAGCCGAGTGGGTTTGGGTCTAGCCGAGTGGGTTTGGGTCTAGCCGAGTGGGTTTGGGTCTAGCCGAGTGGGTTTGGGCCTAGCCGAGTGGGTTTGGTTCTAGCCGAGTGGGCTTGGGTCTAGCCGAGTGGGTTTGGGTCTAGCCGACTGGGTTTGGGTCTAGCGGAGTGGGTTTGGGGCTAGCCGAGTGGGTTTGTGTCTGGCAGAGTGGGTTTGGATCTACCGAGTGGGTTTGGGTCTGGCCGAGTGGGTTTGGGTCTAGCCGAGTGGGGTTGGGTCTAGCCGAGTGGGTTTGGGTCTAGCGGAGTGGGTTTGGTTCTAGCGGAGTGGGTTTGGGGCTAGCCGAGTGGGTTTGGATCTAGCCGAGTGGGTTTGGATCTAGCCGAGTGGGTTTGGGCCTAGCCGAGTGGGTTTGGGCCTAGCCGAGTGGGTTTGGGCCTAGCCGAGTGGGTTTGGGCGTAGCTGAGTGGGTTTGGGCGTAGCCGAGTGGGTTTGTGCGTAGACGAGTGGGCTTGGGTCTAGCCGAGTGGGTTTGGGTCTAGCCGAGTGGGTTTGGGTCTAGCCGAGTGGGTTTGGGTCTAGCCGAGTGGGTTTGGGTCTAGCCGAATGGGTTTGGGTTTGCCGAGTGGGTTTGGGTGTGCCGAGTGGGTTTGGGTCTAGCGGAGTGGGTTAGGGTCTAGCGGAGTGGGTTTGGGTCTAGCGGAGTAGGGTTGGGCCTAGCCGAGTGGGTTTGGGTCTAGCCGAGTGGGTTTGGGTCTAGCCGAGTGGGTTTGGGTCTAGCCGAGTGGGTTTGGGTCTAGCCCAGTGGGTTTGGGTCTAGCCGAGTGGGTTTGGGTCTAGCCGAGTGGGTTTGGTTCTAGCCGAGTGGGTTTGGGTCTAGCCGAGTGGGTTTGGGTCTAGCCGAGTGGGTTTGGGCCTAGCCGAGTGGGTTTGTGTCTAGCCGAATTGGCTTGGGTCTAGCCGAGTGGGTTTGGGTGTAGCCGAGTGGGTTTGGGTCTAGCGGAGTGGGTTGGGTTTAGCCGAGTGGGTTTGGGTCTAGTCGAGTGGGTTTGGGTCAAGCCGAGTGGGTTTGGATCTAGCCCAGTGGGTTTGGGTCTAGCCGAGTGGGTTTGGGTCTAGCCGAGTGGGTTTGGTTCTAGCCGAGTGGGTTTGGGTCTAGCCGAGTGGGTTTGGGTCTAGCCGAGTGGGTTTGGGCCTAGCCGAGTGGGTTTGTGTCTAGCCGAGTTGGCTTGGGTCTAGCCGAGTGGGTTTGGGTGTAGCCGAGTGGGTTTGGGTCTAGCGGAGTGGGTTGGGTTTAGCCGAGTGGGTTTGGGTCTAGTCGAGTGGGTTTGGGTCAAGCCGAGTGGGTTTGGGTCTAGCGGAGTGGGTTTGGGTCTAGCCGAGTGGGTTTGGGTCTAGCCGAGTGGGTTTGGGTCCAGCCGAGTGGGTTTGACCTAGCCGAGTGGGTTTGGGTCTAGCCGAGTGGGTTTGGGTCTAGCCGAGTGGGTTTGGGTCTAGCCGAGTGGGTTTGGGTCTAGCCAAGTGGGTTTCGGTCTCGCCGAGTGGGTTTGGGTCTAGCCGAGTGGGTTTGGGTCTAGCGGAGTGGGTTTGCGTCTAGCCGAGTGGGTTTGGGTCAAGCCGAGTGGGTTTGGGTCTAGCCAAGTGGGTTTGGGTCTAGCGGAGTGGGTTTGGATCTAGCCGAGTGGGTTTGGGTCTAGCCGAGTGGGTTTGGGTCTAGCCGAGTGGGTTTGGGTCTAGCCGAGTGGGTTTGGGTCTAGCGGAGTGGGTTTGGGTCTAGCCGAGTGGGTTTGGGTCTAGCGGAGTGGGTTTGGGTTTGCCGAGTGGGTTTGGGTCTAGCGGAGTGGGTTTGTGTCTAGCCGAGTGGGGTTGGGTCTAGTGGAGTGGGGTTGGGTCTATCCGAGTGGGTTTGGGTCTAGCCGAGTGGGTTTGGGTCTAGCCGAGTGAGTTTGGGTCTAGCCGAGTGGGTTTGGGTCTAGTCGAGTGGGTTTGTGTCTAGCGGAGTGTGTTTGGGTCTAGTCGAGTGGGTTTGGGTCTAGCGGAGTGGGTTTGGGTCTAGCGGAGTGGGTTTGGGTCCAGCCGAGTGGGTTTGGGTCTAGCCGAGTGGGTTTGGGTCTAGCCGAGTGGGTTTGGGTCTAGCCGAGTGCGTTTGGGTCTAGCCGAGTGGGTTTGGGTCTAGCAGAGTGGGTTTGGATCTAGCCGAGTGGGTTTGGGTCTAGCCGAGTGGGTTTGGGCCTAGCCGAGTGGGTTTGGGACTAGCCGAGTGGGTGTGGGTCTAGCGGAGTGGGTTTGGATCTAGCCAAGTGGGTTTGGGTCTAGCCGAGTGGGTTTGCGTCTAGCGGAGTGGGTTGGGGTCTAGCCGAGTGGGTTTGGGCCTAGCCGAGTGGGTTTGGGCCTAGCCGAGTGGGTTTGGGTCTAGCCAAGTGGGTTTCGGTCTCGCCGAGTGGATTTGGTTCTAGCGGAGTGGGTTTGGGTCTAGCGGAGTGGGTTTGGGTCTAGCCGAGTGTGTTTGGGTGTAGCCGAGTGGGTTTGGGTGTAGCCGATTGGGTTTGGGTCTAGCCGAGTGGGTTTGGGTCTAGCCGAGTGGGTTTGGGTCTAGCCGAGTGGGTTTGGGTCTAGCCGAGTGGGTTTGGGCCTAGCCGAGTGGGTTTGGTTCTAGCCGAGTGGGCTTGGGTCTAGCCGAGTGGGTTTGGGTCTAGCCGACTGGGTTTGGGTCTAGCGGAGTGGGTTTGGGGCTAGCCGAGTGGGTTTGTGTCTGGCAGAGTGGGTTTGGATCTACCGAGTGGGTTTGGGTCTGGCCGAGTGGGTTTTGGTCTAGCCGAGTGGGGTTGGGTCTAGCCGAGTGGGTTTGGGTCTAGCGGAGTGGGTTTGGGTCTAGCGGAGTGGGTTTGGGTCTAGCGGAGTGGGTTTGGATCTAGCGGAGTGGGTTTGGGTCTAGCGGAGTGGGTTTGGGTCTAGCCGAGTGGGTGGGGGTCTAGCCGAGTGGGTTTGGGTCCAGACGAGTGGGTTTGGGTCTAGCGGAGTGGGTTTTGGATCTAGCCTAGTGGGTTTGGGTCTATCCGAGTGTGTTTGTCCTATCCGAGTGGGTTTGGGCCTAGCCGAGTGGGTTTGGGTCTAGCCGAGTGGGTTTGGGCCTAGCCGAGTGGGTTTGGGTCTAGCCGAGTGGGTTTGGGCCTAGCCGAGTGGGTTTGGTTCTAGCCGAGTGGGCTTGGGTCTAGCCGAGTGGGTTTGGGTCTAGCCGACTGGGTTTGGGTCTAGCGGAGTGGGTTTGGATCTAGCGGAGTGGGTTTTGGATCTAGCCTAGTGGGTTTGGGTCTATCCGAGTGTGTTTGGGCCTATCCGAGTGGGTTTGGGCCTAGCCGAGTGGGTTTGGGTCTAGCCGAGTGGGTTTGGGTCTAGCCGAGTGGGTTTGGGTCTAGCCGAGTGGGTTTGGGCCTAGCCGAGTGGGTTTGGTTCTAGCCGAGTGGTCTTGGGTCTAGCCGAGTGGGTTTGGGTCTAGCCGACTGGGTTTGGGTCTAGCGGAGTGGGTTTGGGGCTAGCCGAGTGGGTTTGTGTCTGGCAGAGTGGGTTTGGATCTACCGAGTGGGTTTGGGTCTGGCCGAGTGGGTTTGGGTCTAGCCGAGTGGGGTTGGGTCTAGCCGAGTGGGTTTGGGTCTAGCGGAGTGGGTTTGGTTCTAGCGGAGTGGGTTTGGGGCTAGCCGAGTGGGTTTGGATCTAGCCGAGTGGGTTTGGATCTAGCCGAGTGGGTTTGGGCCTAGCCGAGTGGGTTTGGGCCTAGCCGAGTGGGTTTGGGCCTAGCCGAGTGGGTTTGGGCGTAGCTGAGTGGGTTTGGGCGTAGCCGAGTGGGTTTGTGCGTAGACGAGTGGGTTTGGGTCTAGCCGAGTGGGTTTGGGTCTAGCCGAGTGGGTTTGGGTCTAGCCGAGTGGGTTTGGGTCTAGCCGAGTGGGTTTGGGTCTAGCCGAATGGGTTTGGGTTTGCCGAGTGGGTTTGGGTGTGCCGAGTGGGTTTGGGTCTAGCGGAGTGGGTTAGGGTCTAGCGGAGTGGGTTTGGGTCTAGCGGAGTAGGGTTGGGCCTAGCCGAGTGGGTTTGGGTCTAGCCGAGTGGGTTTGGGTCTAGCCGAGTGGGTTTGGGTCTAGCCGAGTGGGTTTGGGTCTAGCCCAGTGGGTTTGGGTCTGGCCGAGTGGGTTTGGGTCTAGCCGAGTGGGTTTGGTTCTAGCCGAGTGGGTTTGGGTCTAGCCGAGTGGGTTTGGGTCTAGCCGAGTGGGTTTGGGCCTAGCCGAGTGGGTTTGTGTCTTGCCGAATTGGCTTGGGTCTAGCCGAGTGGGTTTGGGTGTAGCCGAGTGGGTTTGGGTCTAGCGGAGTGGGTTGGGTTTAGCCGACTGGGTTTGGGTCTAGTCGAGTGGGTTTGGGTCAAGCCGAGTGGGTTTGGATCTAGCCCAGTGGGTTTGGGTCTAGCCGAGTGGGTTTGGGTCTAGCCGAGTGGGTTTGGTTCTAGCCGAGTGGGTTTGGGTCTAGCCGAGTGGGTTTGGGTCTAGCCGAGTGGGTTTGGGCCTAGCCGAGTGGGTTTGTGTCTAGCCGAGTTGGCTTGGGTCTAGCCGAGTGGGTTTGGGTGTAGCCGAGTGGGTTTGGGTCTAGCGGAGTGGGTTGGGTTTAGCCGAGTGGGTTTGGGTCTAGTCGAGTGGGTTTGGGTCAAGCCGAGTGGGTTTGGGTCTAGCGGAGTGGGTTTGGGTCTAGCCGAGTGGGTTTGGGTCTAGCCGAGTGGGTTTGGGTCCAGCCGAGTGGGTTTGACCTAGCCGAGTGGGTTTGGGTCTAGCCGAGTGGGTTTGGGTCTAGCCGAGTGGGTTTGGGTCTAGCCGAGTGGGTTTGAGTCTAGCCAAGTGGGTTTCGGTCTCGCCGAGTGGGTTTGGGTCTAGCCGAGTGGGTTTGGGTCTAGCGGAGTGGGTTTGCGTCTAGCCGAGTGGGTTTGGGTCAAGCCGAGTGGGTTTGGGTCTAGCCAAGTGGGTTTGGGTCTAGCGGAGTGGGTTTGGATCTAGCCGAGTGGGTTTGGGTCTAGCCGAGTGGGTTTGGGTCTAGCCGAGTGGGTTTGGGTCTAGCCGAGTGGGTTTGGGACTAGCCGAGTTGGGTTGGGTCTAGCCGAGTGGGTTTGGGTCTAGCCGAGTGGGTTTGGGTCTAGCGGAGTGGGTTTGGGTTTAGCCGAGTGGGTTTGGGTCTAGCCGAGTGGGTTTGGGTCAAGCCGAGTGGGTTTGGGTCCAGCCGAGTGGGTTTGGGCCTAGCCGAGTGGGTTTGGGTCTAGCCGAGTGGGTTTGGGTCTAGCCGAGTGGGTTTGGGTCTAGCCGAGTGGGTTTGGGTCTAGCGGAGTGGGTTTGGGTCTAGCCGAGTGTGTTTGGGTCTAGCGGAGTGGGTTTGGGTTTGCCGAGTGGGTTTGGGTCTAGCGGAGTGGGTTTGTGTCTAGCCGAGTGGGGTTGGGTCTAGTGGAGTGGGGTTGGGTCTATCCGAGTGGGTTTGGGTCTAGCCGAGTGGGTTTGGGTCTAGCCGAGTGAGTTTGGGTCTAGCCGAGTGGGTTTGGGTGTAGTCGAGTGGGTTTGTGTCTAGCGGAGTGTGTTTGGGTCTAGTCGAGTGGGTTTGGGTCTAGCGGAGTGGGTTTGGGTCTAGCGGAGTGGGTTTGGGTCCAGCCGAGTGGGTTTGGGTCTAGCCGAGTGGGTTTGGGTCTAGCCGAGTGGGTTTGGGTCTAGCCGAGTGGGTTTGGGTCTAGCCCAGTGGGTTTGGGTCTAGCAGAGTGGGTTTGGATCTAGCCGAGTGGGTTTGGGTCTAGCCGAGTGGGTTTGGGCCTAGCCGAGTGGGTTTGGGACTAGCCGAGTGGGTGTGGGTCTAGCGGAGTGGGTTTGGATCTAGCCAAGTGGGTTTGGGTCTAGCCGAGTGGGTTTGCGTCTAGCGGAGTGGGTTGGGGTCTAGCCGAGTGGGTTTGGGCCTAGCCGAGTGGGTTTGGGCCTAGCCGAGTGGGTTTGGGTCTAGCCAAGTGGGTTTCGGTCTCGCCGAGTGGATTTGGTTCTAGCGGAGTGGGTTTGGGTCTAGCGGAGTGGGTTTGGGTCTAGCCGAGTGGGTTTGGGTGTAGCCGAGTGGGTTTGGGTGTAGCCGATTGGGTTTGGGTCTAGCCGAGTGGGTTTGGGTCTAGCCGAGTGGGTTTGGGTCTAGCCGAGTGGGTTTGGGTCTAGCCGAGTGGGTTTGCGTCTAGCGGAGTGAGTTTGGGTCTTGCCGAGTGGGTTTGGGTCTAGCCGAGTGGGTTTGTGTCTAGCCGAGTGGGTTTGGGTCTAGCCGAGTGGGTTTGGGTCTAGGCGAGTGCGTTTGGGTCTAGCCGAGTGGGGTTGGGTCTAGCCGAGTGGGGTTGGGTCTAGCCGAGTGGGTTTGGGTCTAGCCGAGTGGGTTTGCGTCTAGCCGAGTGGGTTTGGGTCCAGCCGAGTGGGTTTGGGTCTAGCCGAGTGGGTTTGGGTCTAGCCGAGTGGGTTTGGGTCTAGCGGAGTGAGTTTGGGTCTAGCCGAGTGGGTTTGGGTCTAGCCGAATGGGTTTGTGTCTAGCCGAGTGGGTTTGGGTCTAGCCGAGTGGGTTTGGGTCTAGCCGAGTGCGTTTGGCTCTAGCCGAGTGGGGTTGGGTCTAGCCGAGTGGGGTTGGGTCTAGCCGAGTGGGTTTGGGTCTAGCCGAGTGGGTTTGGGTCTAGCGGAGTGGGTTTGGGTCTAGCGGAGTGGGTGTGGGTCTAGCCGAGTGGGTTCGGGTCTAGCCGAGTGGGTTTTGGTCTAGCCCAGTGTGTTTGGGTCTAGCCGAGTGGGTTTGGGTCTAGCGGAGTGGGTTTGGGTCCAGCCGAGTGGGTTTGGGCCTAGCCGAGTGGGTTTGGGTCTAGCCGAGCGGGTTTGGGTCTAGCCGAGCGGGTTTGGGTCTAGCCGAGTGGGTTTGGGTCTAGCCGAGTGGGTTTGGGTCTAGCGGAGTGGGTTTGGGTCTAGCCGAGTGTGCTTGGGTCTAGCCGAGTGGGGTTGGGTCTAGCCGAGTGGGGTTGGGTCTAGCCAAGTGGGTTTGTGTCTAGCCGAGTGGGTTTGGGTCTAGCCGAGTGGGTTTGGGTCTAGCCGAGTGGGTTTGGGTCTAGCCGAGTGGGTTTGGGTCTAGCGGAGTGCGTTTGGGTCTAGCCGAGTGGGTTTGGGTCTAGCCGAGTGGGTTTGTGTCTAGCCGAGTGGGTTTGTGTCTAGCCGAGTGGGTTTGGGTCTAGCCGCGTGCGTGTGGGTCTAGCCGCGTGCGTTTGGGTCTAGCCGATTGGGGTTGGGTCTAGCCGAGTGGGGTTGGGTCTAGCCGAGTGGGTTTGGGTCTAGCCGAGTGGGTTTGGGTCTAGCCGAGTGGGTTTGGGTCTAGCCGAGTGGGTTTGGGTCTAGCCGAGTGGGTTTGGGTCTAGCCGAGTGGGTTTGGGGCTAGCCGAGTGGGTTTAGGCCTAGCCGAGTGGGTTTGGGCCTAGCCGAGTGGGTTTGGGTCTAGCCGAGTGGGTTTGGGTCTAGCCGAGTGGGTTTGGGTCTAGCCGAGTGGGTTTGGGTCTAGCCGAGTGGGTTTGGGTCTAGTCGAGTGGGTTTGGGTCTAGCGGAGTGGGTTTGGGTCTAGCCGTGTGGGGTTGGGTCTAGCCGAGTGGGGTTGGGTCTTGCCAAGTGGGTTTGGGTCTAGCCGAGTGGGTTTGGGTCTAGCCGAGTGGGTTTGTGTCTAGCCCAGTGGGTTTCAGTCTCGCCGAGTGGGTTTGGGTCTAGCCGAGTGGGTTTGGGTCTAGCGGAGTGGGTTTGCGTCTAGCCGAGTGGGTTTGGGTCTAGCCGCGTGGGTTTGGGTCTAGCCAAGTGGGTTTGGGTCTAGCGGAGTGGGTTTGGATCTAGCCGAGTGGGTTTGGGTCTAGCCGAGTGGGTTTGGGTGTAGCCGAGTGCGTTTGGGTCTAGCCGAGTGGGGTTGGGTCTAGCCGAGTGGGGTTGGGTCTAGCCAAGTGGGTTTGGGTCTAGCCGAGTGGGTTTGTGTCTAGCCGAGTGGGTTTGGGTCTAGCCGAGTGGGTTTGGGTCTAGCCGAGTGGGTTTGGGTCTAGCCGAGTGGGTTTGGGTCTAGCGGAGTGAGTTTGGGTCTAGCCGAGTGGGTTTGGGTCTAGCCGAGTGGGTTTGTGTCTAGCCGAGTGGGTTTGGGTCTAGCCGAGTGGGTTTGGGTCTAGCCGAGTGCGTTTGGGTCTAGCCGATTGGGGTTGGGTCTAGCCGAGTGGGGTTGGGTCTAGCCGAGTGGGTTTGGGTCTAGCCGAGTGGGTTTGGGTCTAGCCGAGTGGGTTTGGGTCTAGCCGAGTGGGTTTGGGTCTAGCCGAGTGGGTTTGGGTCTAGCCGAGTGGGTTTGGGGCTAGCCGAGTGGGTTTAGGCCTAGCCGAGTGGGTTTGGGCCTAGCCGAGTGGGTTTGGGTCTAGCCGAGTGGGTTTAGGCCTAGCCGAGTGGGTTTGGGCCTAGCCGAGTGGGTTTGGGTCTAGCCGAGTGGGTTTGGGTCTAGCCGAGTGGGTTTGGGTCTAGCCGAGTGGGTTTGTGTCTAGCCGAGTGGGTTTGGGTCTAGTCGAGTGGGTTTGGGTCTAGCGGAGTGGGTTTGGGTCTAGCCGTGTGGGGTTGGGTCTAGTCGAGTGGGGTTGGGTCTTGCCCAGTGGGTTTGGGTCTAGCCGAGTGGGTTTGGGTCTAGCCGAGTGGGTTTGGGTCTAGCCGAGTGGGTTTGGGTCTACCCGACTGGGTTTGGGTCTAGCCGAGTGGGTTTGGGTCTTTCCGAGTGGGTTTGGGCCTAGCCGAGTGGGTTTGGGTCTAGCCGAGTGGGTTTGGGTCTAGCCGAGTGGGTTTGGCTCTCACCGAGTGGGTTTGGGTCTAGCCGAGTGGATTTGGGTCTAGCCGAGTGGGTTTGGGTCTAGCCGAGTGGGTTTGTGTGTAGCCGAGTGGGTTTGGGTCTAGCCGAGTGGGTTTGGGTCTAGCAGAGTGGGTTTGGGTCTAGCCGAGTGGGTTTGTGTCTAGCCGAGGGGGTTTGGGTCTAGCCGAGTGGATTTGGGTCTAGCAGAGTGGGTTTGGGTCTAGCCGAGTGGGTTTGGGTCTAGCCGAGTGGGTTTGGGTCTAGCCGAGTGGGTTTGGGCCTAGCCGAGTGGGTTTGGTTCTAGCCGAGTGGGCTTGGGTCTAGCCGAGTGGGTTTGGGTCTAGCCGACTGGGTTTGGGTCTAGCGGAGTGGGTTTGGGGCTAGCCGAGTGGGTTTGTGTCTGGCAGAGTGGGTTTGGATCTACCGAGTAGGTTTGGGTCTGGCCGAGTGGGTTTGGGTCTAGCCGAGTGGGGTTGGGTCTAGCCGAGTGGGTTTGGGTCTAGCGGAGTGGGTTTGGGTCTAGCGGAGTGGGTTTGGGTCTTGCGGAGTGGGTTTGGATCTAGCGGAGTGGGTTTGGGTCTAGCGGAGTGGGTTTGGGTCTAGCCGAGTGGGTGGGGGTCTAGCCGAGTGGGTTTGGGTCCAGACGAGTGGGTTTGGGTCTAGCGGAGTGGGTTTTGGATCTAGCCTAGTGGGTTTGGGTCTATCCGAGTGTGTTTGGGCCTATCCGAGTGGGTTTGGGCCTAGCCGAGTGGGTTTGGGTCTAGCCGAGTGGGTTTGGGTCTAGCCGAGTGGGTTTGGGTCTAGCCGAGTGGGTTTGGGCCTAGCCGAGTGGGTTTGGTTCTAGCCGAGTGGGCTTGGGTCTAGCCGAGTGGGTTTGGGTCTAGCCGACTGGGTTTGGGTCTAGCGGAGTGGGTTTGGGGCTAGCCGAGTGGGTTTGTGTCTGGCAGAGTGGGTTTGGATCTACCGAGTGGGTTTGGGTCTGGCCGAGTGGGTTTGGGTCTAGCCGAGTGGGGTTGGGTCTAGCCGAGTGGGTTTGGGTCTAGCGGAGTGGGTTTGGGTCTAGCGGAGTGGGTTTGGGACTAGCGGAGTGGGTTTGGATCTAGCGGAGTGGGTTTGGGTCTAGCGGAGTGGGTTTGGGTCTAGCCGAGTGGGTGGGGGTCTAGCCGAGTGGGTTTGGGTCTAGACGAGTGGGTTTGGGTCTAGCGGAGTGGGTTTTGGATCTAGCCTAGTGGGTTTGGGTCTATCCGAGTGTGTTTGGGCCTATCCGAGTGGGTTTGGGCCTAGCCGAGTGGGTTTGGGTCTAGCCGAGTGGGTTTGGGTCTAGCCGAGTGCGTTTGGGTCTAGCCGAGTGGGGTTGGGTCTAGCCGAGTGGGTTTGGGTCTAGCAGAGTGGGTTTGGGTCTAGCCGAGTGGGTTTGGGTCTAGCCGAGTGGGTTTGGGTCTAGCCGAGTGGGTTTGGGCCTAGCCGAGTGGGTTTGGTTCTAGCCGAGTGGGTTTGGGTCTAGCGGAGTGGGTTTGGGTCTAGCGGAGTGGGTTTGGGTCTAGCGGAGTGGTTTGGGTCTAGCGGAGTGGGTTTGCGTCTAGCGGAGTGGGTTTGGGTCTAGCCGAGTGGGTGGGGGTCTAGCCGAGTGGGTTTTGGTCTAGACGAGTGGGTTTGGGTCTAGCGGAGTGGGTTTTGGATCTAGCCTAGTGGGTTTGGGTCTATCCGAGTGGGTTTGGGCCTATCCGAGTGGGTTTGGGCCTAGCCGAGTGGGTTTGGGTCTAGCCGAATGGGTTTGGGTCTAGCCGAGTGCGTTTGGGTCTAGCCGAGTGGGGTTGGGTCTAGCCGAGTGGGGTTGGGTCTAGCCGAGTGGGTTTGGGTCTAGCCGAGTGGGTTTGGGTCTAGCCGAGTGGGTTTGGGTCTAGCCGAGTGGGTTTGGGTCTAGCCGAGTGGGTTTGGGTCTAGCGGAGTGAGTTTGGGTCTAGCCGAGTGGGTTTGGGTCTAGCCGAGTGGGTTTGTGTCTAGCCGAGTGGGTTTGGGTCTAGCCGAGTGGGTTTGGGTCTAGCCGAGTGCGTTTGGGTCTAGCCGAGTGGGGTTGGGTCTAGCCGAGTGGGGTTGGGTCTAGCCGAGTGGGTTTGTGTCTAGCCGAGTGGGTTTGGGTCTAGCCGAGTGGGTTTGGGTCTAGCCGAGTGGGTTTGGGTCTAGCGGAGTGAGTTTGGGTCTAGCCGAGTGGGTTTGGGTCTAGCCGAGTGGGTTTGTGTCTAGCCGAGTGGGTTTGGGTCTAGCCGTGTGGGTTTGGGTCTAGCCGAGTGGGTTTGGGTCTAGCCGAGTGGGTTTGGGTCTAGCCGAGTGGGTTTGTGTGTAGCCGAGTGGGTTTTGGTCTAGCCGAGTGGGTTTGGGTCTAGCCGAGTGGGTTTGGGTGTAGCCGAGTGGGTTTGTGTCTAGCCGAGTGGGTTTGGGTCTAGCCGAGTGGATTTGGGTCTAGCAGAGTGGGTTTGGGTCTAGCCGAGTGGGTTTGGGTCTAGCCGAGTGGGTTTGGGTCTAGCCGAGTGGGCTTGGGCCTAGCCGAGTGGGTTTGGTTCTAGCCGAGTGGGCTTGGGTCTAGCCGAGTGGGTTTGGGTCTAGCCGACTGGGTTTGGGTCTAGCCGAGTGGGTTTGGGCCTAGCCGAGTGGGTTTGGGTCTAGCCGAGTGGGTTTGGGTCTAGCCGAGTGGGTTTGGGTCTAGCCGAGTGGGTTTGGGTCTAGCCGAGTGGGTTTGGGCCTAGCCGAGTGGGTTTGGGCCTAGCCGAGTGGGTTTGGGTCTAGCCGAGTGGGTTTGGGTCTAGCCGAGTGGGTTTGGGTCTAGCCGAGTGGGTTTGGGTCTAGCCGAGTGGGTTTGGGTCTAGCCGAGTTGGTTTGTGTCTAGCCGAGTGGGTTTGGGTCTAGCCGAGTGGGTTTGGGTCTAGCCGAGTGCGTTTGGGTCTAGCCGAGTGGGGTTGGGTCTAGCAGAGTGGGTTTGGGTCTAGCCGAGTGGGTTTGTGTCTAGCCGAGGGGGTTTGGGTCTAGCCGAGTGGATTTGGGTCTAGCAGAGTGGGTTTGGGTCTAGCCGAGTGGGTTTGGGTCTAGCCGAGTGGGTTTGGGTCTAGCCGAGTGGGTTTGGGCCTAGCCGAGTGGGTTTGGTTCTAGCCGAGTGGGCTTGGGTCTAGCCGAGTGGGTTTGGGTCTAGCCGACTGGGTTTGGGTCTAGCGGAGTGGGTTTGGGGCTAGCCGAGTGGGTTTGTGTCTGGCAGAGTGGGTTTGGATCTACCGAGTGGGTTTGGGTCTGGCCGAGTGGGTTTGGGTCTAGCCGAGTGGGGTTGGGTCTAGCCGAGTGGGTTTGGGTCTAGCGGAGTGGGTTTGGGTCTAGCGGAGTGGGTTTGGGTCTAGCGGAGTGGGTTTGTGTAAAGAGGTTTACACGTACACAGTGTCTCTTTACCAAGTCTTTTATTAATCACATACATCGATGCCCTAGTTGTACATGGTCTGCACGTTTTACTAGAGGAGGTACTAGGGATGGAGAGACAGTAATATACTTGGTGAAAGGGGAGTGGCTACACAACCTACAATTAAAGGGACATGCACTAAACATCTACATCCTTCCTCTTACAAAAGAACGGAACGTGACAGCCGACCATGTCTCATACACTAGAGCAACTGGAAAAGGATAAACAGTAAAATAGCAGCAATCAAACATAATCGCCATAACGGTCAGGCGCCCTTACAATCCGCCCCGAGCGGGTACGAACCCCGCTCACACCCTCTCCCCCCAAAGAAACGGGCACCGGGGGAGACCCCACGACAGAAGGACTACAATGTGGGGACTTGCGTGGTGACAAAGGGATTGGAGGCGAGCGACCTGGCGATGGGAAAGAGACGGCCGGAGGCACGGAAATAGGCACAGGGAGAAGAACCGGGACAGGGCGAGCAGGCACAGGCTTAGTGACCGCTACAGGCGGGAGAGCGGACAGAGGGGGAGCATGGGGGACAGCAGGAGGAGGAGAAGGCTCGTTCACCAGGCGGAGGTGTCGCCTGGACCGACGGTAAACAGTACCATCGAGGTTCACCAGATAGGAGCGAGGTGAACCAGCCGTCCCAACAACAACCGCAAGGCCAGGGTGACCGGAGGTGGAATGCATGCGGACAACCTGACCAGGAGACAGAGGAGGCAGGGCACGGCAAGACCTGTCGTGGGAACGCTTCTGAACGGACTGCCTGGTAGCAATACGCTCACGGACCACGGCAGGTTTTACAACAGCTGGGGTAAGAGTCTGCTGGGCCACCGGAATGGGAGGTCGAGTAACCCGGGACATGAGGCGCTGCGCCGGGGACCCCAGAACACCGTCACGGGAAATGTTTCGCAGGTTGAGGAGGGCGAGGTAAATGTCAGACTTCGATGCGCGGCAGCGATTCAACAAGTCCTTTGCGCTGCGAACAGCACGCTCGGCCAGGCCATTGCTCTGAGGGTACTCAGGGCTACTAGTGTAATGCCGAAAGTTCCAGCGGTCAGCAAAGTCCTTGAACTCCGCACTGGTAAACTGGCTGCCGTTGTCCGACTGCAGGCTCGCCGGTGATCCAAAGGTCGCGAAGTGGCGGCGCAGCTTCGCGATGACAGCAGAAGAGGAGAGAGAAAACAGCTGGTCGACCTCATACCAGTTGGAGTAAGAGTCGACAAGCACCAAGAAGTGCTTGCCGTGCCACTCAAAAATGTCCGTTGCTAGTGCCGACCATGGCAGGTCTGGTGCGGGCTGCTGCAGAAGGGGCAAACGCTGCTGCTGCGGGGCGAGACTGTTGCAGGTAGGGCAGGATGACACCCGGTCCCGAAAATACATAGCCATATCAGGCCAATAAAACTGGCTTTGGGCGATAGAGAGAGTGGCCTCGGCGCCAGGATGACCCCGATGTGCGGTGTCGAAATACTGTTGGCGAAGAGCCTCAGGTACCACAACCTTGTGACCCTTAACGATAACTCCATCTCGTAGCACCAGCTCGTCACGGACCAGGAAGTAGGGCACTGCCGCGGCGGGCAGGGAAGAACGTCGCTCGGGCCAACCCCTTTGAATGACCGCAGCTAGCTGTTGGAGCGAGGCGTCAGCAGCAGTGTGTTTAACTAAGCACTGTAGTTGTTTTGAAGGAACGAAGTTGACGTTCAGGACCATCATACCTGATGCCTCGTAAGGGTGACGGGTGGTCGAAGCCAGAGGAGCCCGAGACAACGTGTCAGCAATAAACATGTCCTTGCCTCTACGGTACACTACGGAGAAGGTAAAACGCTGCAGCTGCAGCATCATCCGCTGCAGCCTGGAGGAGGCAGCGTGAATCGGCTTGCCGAGGATGGTGACCAGAGGCTGGTGGTCGGTCTCAATAGAGAATTCAGTTCCCAGGATATAGTCCTTAAATTTTGAACATGCAAACACAACAGCCAGCAGTTCCTTTTCGATCTGGGCATAGCGCTGTTCAGCTGGAGTCATCGTGCGGGACGCGAAGGACACGGGTAACTGGACCCCATCATGAACTTGCAAGCAAGCAGCACCCAGCCCGAACTTTGAAGCATCGCACGTGAGGACAATAGGACGGTTCAAATCGAAATATTGCAGCGTCGGAGTGCAGACAAGCTTTGAACGCAGCATATCGAAAGCAGCCTGGTGTTGCGGGAACCAGGACCATGCAGTGTCTTTCTTCACCAAGTCCCTTAAAGGGGCACTCAACTCGCTCAGATCGGGGATGAATTTTCCCAAGTAGTTAGCCATGCCAAGGAAACGCTGGAGGCTCGGCACATCCACAGGAGCAGGCATCCCCGAGCCAGGTGCCGTAGGTCAGCGTAGAAGTTGCCGACAGACTCACCGGGTTTCTGACGACGTCCAAAAAACTTAAAACGCTCCAGAATAGAGTTCGTGGGCACGTCGCACATCTCGCTGAACTTCCCCAGTAGACAGTCAAGGTCCTCGGGGTCCTCATTCGGCCCGTACTCAAACGATTCAGAGCGCTCCAGAGCCTCGGAGCCGGCTAGATTCAATAGCAGCGACGCTTTAATGGCAGAGGAGACCCCCGGGTGCACGATAGCCACATAATGCCGAAAATCCCGGCGGAACGTATTCCACCGGTGAGCGATGTCGTCGTCAAAGACAAGGGGCTCAGGCTTGCGGCAGGAGGAAGCCATACCCAGGCAGGGAAGGGTAACTGGGGCAAAAAAAAACTAAACCCGATAAACAGAAGGCGCGCAATTCGAAACGACTGACACCATGTAAAGAGGTTTACACGTACACAGTGTCTCTTTACCAAGTCTTTTATTAATCACATACATCGATGCCCTAGTTGTACATGGTCTGCACGTTTTACTAAAGAAGGTACTAGGGATGGAGAGACAGTAATATACTTGGTGAAAGGGGAGTGGCTACACAACCTACAATTAAAGGGACATGCACTAAACATCTACAGTTTGGATCTAGCGGAGTG
Organism: Raja brachyura; assembly: GCA_963514005.1. The sequence goes on along the minus strand of OY740819.1, from coordinate 4,924,932 downwards.
GGTTTGGGTCTAGCGGAGTGGGTTTGGGTCTAGCCGAGTGGGTGGGGGTCTAGCCGAGTGGGTTTGGGTCCAGACGAGTGGGTTTGGGTCTAGCGGAGTGGGTTTTGGATCTAGCCTAGTGGGTTTGGGTCTATCCGAGTGTGTTTGGGCCTATCCGAGTGGGTTTGGGCCTAGCCGAGTGGGTTTGGGTCTAGCCGAGTGGGTTTGGGTCTAGCCGAGTGGGTTTGGGTCTAGCCGAGTGGGTTTGGGCCTAGCCGAGTGGGTTTGGGTCTAGCCGAGTGGGTTTGGGCCTAGCCGAGTGGGTTTGGTTCTAGCCGAGTGGGCTTGGGTCTAGCCGAGTGGGTTTGGGTCTAGCCGACTGGGTTTGGGTCTAGCGGAGTGGGTTTGGGGCTAGCCGAGTGGGTTTGTGTCTGGCAGAGTGGGTTTGGATCTACCGAGTGGGTTTGGGTCTGGCCGAGTGGGTTTGGGTCTAGCCGAGTGGGGTTGGGTCTAGCCGAGTGGGTTTGGGTCTAGCGGAGTGGGTTTGGGTCTAGCGGAGTGGGTTTGGGTCTAGCGGAGTGGGTTTGGATCTAGCGGAGTGGGTTTGGGTCTAGCGGAGTGGGTTTGGGTCTAGCCGAGTGGGTGGGGGTCTAGCCGAGTGGGTTTGGGTCCAGACGAGTGGGTTTGGGTCTAGCGGAGTGGGTTTTGGATCTAGCCTAGTGGGTTTGGGTCTATCCGAGTGTGTTTGGGCCTATCCGAGTGGGTTTGGGCCTAGCCGAGTGGGTTTGGGTCTAGCCGAGTGGGTTTGGGTCTAGCCGAGTGGGTTTGGGTCTAGCCGAGTGGGTTTGGGCCTAGCCGAGTGGGTTTGGTTCTAGCCGAGTGGGCTTGGGTCTAGCCGAGTGGGTTTGGGTCTAGCCGACTGGGTTTGGGTCTAGCGGAGTGGGTTTGGGGCTAGCCGAGTGGGTTTGTGTCTGGCAGAGTGGGTTTGGATCTACCGAGTGGGTTTGGGTCTGGCCGAGTGGGTTTGGGTCTAGCCGAGTGGGGTTGGGTCTAGCCGAGTGGGTTTGGGTCTAGCGGAGTGGGTTTGGGTCTAGCGGAGTGGGTTTGGGACTAGCGGAGTGGGTTTGGATCTAGCGGAGTGGGTTTGGGTCTAGCGGAGTGGGTTTGGGTCTAGCCGAGTGGGTGGGGGTCTAGCCGAGTGGGTTTGGGTCTAGACGAGTGGGTTTGGGTCTAGCGGAGTGGGTTTTGGATCTAGCCTAGTGGGTTTGGGTCTATCCGAGTGTGTTTGGGCCTATCCGAGTGGGTTTGGGCCTAGCCGAGTGGGTTTGGGTCTAGCCGAGTGGGTTTGGGTCTAGCCGAGTGCGTTTGGGTCTAGCCGAGTGGGGTTGGGTCTAGCCGAGTGGGTTTGGGTCTAGCAGAGTGGGATTGGGTCTAGCCGAGTGGGTTTGGGTCTAGCCGAGTGGGTTTGGGTCTAGCCGAGTGGGTTTGGGCCTAGCCGAGTGGGTTTGGTTCTAGCCGAGTGGGTTTGGGTCTAGCGGAGTGGGTTTGGGTCTAGCGGAGTGGGTTTGGGTCTAGCGGAGTGGTTTGGGTCTAGCGGAGTGGGTTTGCGTCTAGCGGAGTGGGTTTGGGTCTAGCCGAGTGGGTGGGGGTCTAGCCGAGTGGGTTTTGGTCTAGACGAGTGGGTTTGGGTCTAGCGGAGTGGGTTTTGGATCTAGCCTAGTGGGTTTGGGTCTATCCGAGTGGGTTTGGGCCTATCCGAGTGGGTTTGGGCCTAGCCGAGTGGGTTTGGGTCTAGCCGAATGGGTTTGGGTCTAGCCGAGTGCGTTTGGGTCTAGCCGAGTGGGGTTGGGTCTAGCCGAGTGGGGTTGGGTCTAGCCGAGTGGGTTTGGGTCTAGCCGAGTGGGTTTGGGTCTAGCCGAGTGGGTTTGGGTCTAGCCGAGTGGGTTTGGGTCTAGCCGAGTGGGTTTGGGTCTAGCCGAGTGGGTTTGGGTCTAGCGGAGTGAGTTTGGGTCTAGCCGAGTGGGTTTGGGTCTAGCCGAGTGGGTTTGTGTCTAGCCGAGTGGGTTTGGGTCTAGCCGAGTGGGTTTGGGTCTAGCCGAGTGCGTTTGGGTCTAGCCGAGTGGGGTTGGGTCTAGCCGAGTGGGGTTGGGTCTAGCCGAGTGGGTTTGTGTCTAGCCGAGTGGGTTTGGGTCTAGCCGAGTGGGTTTGGGTCTAGCCGAGTGGGTTTGGGTCTAGCGGAGTGAGTTTGGGTCTAGCCGAGTGGGTTTGGGTCTAGCCGAGTGGGTTTGTGTCTAGCCGAGTGGGTTTGGGTCTAGCCGAGTGGGTTTGGGTCTAGCCGAGAGCGTTTGGGTCTAGCCGAGTGGGGTTGGGTCTAGCCGAGTGGGGTTGGGTCTAGCCAAGTGGGTTTTGGTCTAGCCGAGTGGGTTTGGGTCTAGCCGAGTGGGTTTGGGTCTAGCCGAGTGGTTTTGGGTCTACCCGAGTGGGTTTGGGTCTAGCCGAGTGGGTTTGGGTCTTTCCGAGTGGGTTTGGGCCTAGCCGAGTGGGTTTGGGTCTAGCCGAGTGGGTTTGGGTCTAGCCGAGTGGGTTTGGGTCTCGCCGAGTGGGTTTGGGTCTAGCCGAGTGGATTTGGGTCTAGCCGAGTGGGTTTGGGTCTAGCGGAGTGGGTTTGGATCTAGCCGAGTGGGTTTGGGTCTAGCCGAGTGGGTTTGTGTGTAGCCGAGTGGGTTTTGGTCTAGCCGAGTGGGTTTGGGTCTAGCCGAGTGGGTTTGGGTCTAGCCGAGTGGATTTGGGTCTAGCAGAGTGGGTTTGGGTCTAGCCGAGTGGGTTTGGGTCTAGCCGAGTGGGTTTGGGTCTAGCCGAGTGGGCTTGGGCCTAGCCGAGTGGGTTTGGTTCTAGCCGAGTGGGCTTGGGTCTAGCCGAGTGGGTTTGGGTCTAGCCGACTGGGTTTGGGTCTGGCCGAGTGGGTTTGGGCCTAGCCGAGTGGGTTTGGGTCTAGCCGAGTGGGTTTGGGTCTAGCCGAGTGGGTTTGGGTCTAGCCGAGTGGGTTTGGGCCTAGCCGAGTGGGTTTGGGCCTAGCCGAGTGGGTTTGGGTCTAGCCGAGTGGGTTTGGGTCTAGCCGAGTGGGTTTGGGTGTAGCCGAGTGGGTTTGGGTCTAGCCGAGTGGGTTTGGGTCTAGCCGAGTAGGTTTGTGTCTAGCCGAGTGGGTTTGGGTCTAGCCGAGTGGGTTTGGGTCTAGCCGAGTGCGTTTGGGTCTAGCCGAGTGGGGTTGGGTCTAGCCGAGTGGGTTTGGGCCTAGCCGAGTGGGTTTGGGTCTAGCCGAGTGGGTTTGGGTCTAGCCGAGTGGGTTTGGGTCTAGCCGAGTGGGTTTGGGTCTAGCCGAGTGGGTTTGTGTCTAGCCGAGTGGGTTTGGGTCAAGCCGAGTGGGTTTGGGTCTAGCCGAGTGCGTTTGGGTCTAGCCGAGTGGGGTTGGGTCTAGCTGAGTGGGGTTGGGTCTAGCCGAGTGGGTTTGGGTCTAGCCGAGTGGGTTTGGTCTAGCCGAGTGGGTTTGGGTCTAGCCGAGTGGGTTTGGGTCTAGCAGAGTGGGTTTGGATCTAGCCGAGTGGGTTTGGGTCTAGCCGAGTGGGTTTGGGTCCAGCCGAGTGGGTTTGGGACTAGCCGAGTGGGTGTGGGTCCAGCGGAGTGGGTTTGGGTCCATCCGAGTGGGTTTGGGTCTAGCCGAGTGGGTTTGCGTCTAGCGGAGTGGGTTTGGGTCTAGCCGAGTGCGTTTGGGTCTAGCCGAGTGGGGTTGGGTCTAGCCGAGTGGGGTTCGGTCTAGCCGAGTGGGTTTGGGTCTAGCCGAGTGGGTTTGGGTCTAGCCGAGTGGGTTTGGGTCTAGCCGAGTGGGTTTGGGTCTAGCCGAGTGGGTTTGGGTCTAGCCGAGTGGGGTTGGGTCTAGCCGAGTGGGGTTGGGTCTAGCCGAGTGGGTTTGGGTCTAGCCGAGTGGGTTTGGGTCTAGCCGATTGGGTTTGGGTCTAGCCGAGTGGGTTTGGGTCTAGCCGAGTGGGTTTGGGTCTAGCCGAGTGGGTTTGGGCCTAGCCGAGTGGGTTTGGGCCTAGCCGAGTGGGTTTGGGTCTAGCCGAGTGGGTTTGGGTCTAGCCGAGTGGGTTTGGGTCTAGCCGAGTGGGTTTGGGTCTAGCCGAGTGGGTTTGGGTCTAGCGGAGTGAGTTTGGGTCTAGCCGAGTGGGTTTGTGGCTAGCCGAGTGCGTTTGGGTCTAGCCGAGTGGGGTTGGGTCTAGCCGAGTGGGGTTGGGTCTAGCCGAGTGGGTTTGGGTCTAGCCGAGTGGGTTTGGTCTAGCCGAGTGGGTTTGGGTCTAGCCGAGTGGGTTTGGGTCTACCCGAGTGGGTTTGGGTCTAGCCGAGTGGGTTTGGGTCTTTCCGAGTGGGTTTGGGCCTAGCCGAGTGGGTTTGGGTCTAGCCGAGTGGGTTTGGGTCTAGCCGAGTGGGTTTGGGTCTCGCCGAGTGGGTTTGGGTCTAGCCGAGTGGATTTGGGTCTAGCCGAGTGGGTTTGGGTCTAGCCGAGTGGGTTTGGATCTAGCCGAGTGGGTTTGGGTGTAGCCGAGTGGGTTTGGGTCTAGCCGAGTGGGTTTGGTCTAGCGGAGTGGGTTTGCGTCTAGCCGAGTGGGTTTGGGTCTAGCCGAGTGGGTTTGGGTCTAGCCGAGTGGGTTTGGGTGTAGCCGAGTGGGTTTGGGTCTAGCGGAGTGGGTTTGGATCTAGCCGCGTGGGTTTGGGTCTAGCCGAGTGGGTTTGGGTCTAGCCGAGTGGGTTTGGGTCTAGCCGAGTGGGTTTGGGTCTAGCCGAGTGGGTTTGGGTCTAGCCGAGTGGGTTTGGGTCTAGCAGAGTGGGTTTGGATCTAGCCGAGTGGGTTTGGGTCTAGCCGAGTGGGTTTGGGTCCAGCCGAGTGGGTTTGGGACTAGCCGGGTGGGTGTGGGTCTAGCGGAGTGGGTTTGGGTTTAGCCGAGTGGGTTTGGGTCTAGCCGAGTGGGTTTGCGTCTAGCGGAGTGGGTTTGGGTCTAGCCGAGTGCGTTTGGGTCTAGCCGAGAGGGGTTGGGTCTAGCCGAGTGGGGTTCGGTCTAGCCGAGTGGGTTTGGGTCTAGCCGAGTGGGTTTGGGTCTAGCCGAGTGGGTTTGGGTCTAGCCGAGTGGGTTTGGGTCTAGCCGAGTGGGTTTGGGTCTAGCCGAGTGGGTTTGGGTCTAGCCGAGTGGGTTTGGGTCTAGCCGAGTGGGTTTGGGCCTAGCCGTGTGGGTTTGGGCCTAGCCGAGTGGGTTTGGGCTAGCCGAGTGGGTTTGGGTCTAGCCGAGTGGGTTTGCGTCTAGCCGAGTGGGTTTGGGTCTAGCCGAGTGGGTTTGGGTCTAGCGGAGTGAGTTTGGGTCTAGCCGAGTGGGTTTGGGTCTAGCCGAGTGGGTTTGTGTCTATCCGAGTGGGTTTGGGACTAGCCGAGTGGGTTTGGGCCTAGCCGAGTGGGTTTGGGTCTAGCCGAGTGTGTTTGGGTCTAGCCGAGTGGGTTTCGGTCTCGCCGAGTGGGTTTGGGTCTAGCCGAGTGGGTTTAGGTCTAGCGGAGTGGGTTTGCGTCTAGCGGAGTGGGGTTGGGTCTAGCGGACTGGGTTTGGGTCTAGCGGAGTGGGTTTGGGTGTAGCCAAGTGGGTTTGGGTCTAGCCGAGTGGGTTTGGGTCTAGCTGAGTGGGTTTGGGTCTAGCGGAGTGGGTTTGGGTCTAGCGGAGTGGGTTTGCGTCTAGCGGAGTGGGTTTGGGTCTAGCCGAGTGGGTTTGGGTATAGCTGAGTGGGTTTGGGTCCAGCCGAGTGGGTTTGGGACTAGCCGAGTGGGTGTGGGTCTAGCGGAGTGGGTTTGGGTCTAGCCGAGTGCGTTTGGGTCTAGCCGAGTGGGTTTGCGTCTAGCGGAGTGGGTTTGGGTCTAGCGGAGTGGGTTTGGGTCTAGCCGAGTGGGTTTGGGCCTAGCCGAGTGGGTTTGGGCCTAGCCGAGTGGGTTTGGGCCTAGCCTAGTGGGTTTGGGTCTAGCCAAGTGGGTTTGGGTCTAGCTGAGTGGGTTTGGGTCTAGCCGAGTGGGTTTGGGCCTAGCCGAGTGGGTTTGTGTCTAGCCGAGTTGGCTTGGGTCTGGCCGAGTGGGTTTGGGTGTAGCCGAGTGGGTTTGGGTCTAGCCGAGTGGGTTTGGGACTAGCCGAGTGGGTGTGGGTCTAGCGGAGTGGGTTTGGGTCTAGCCGAGTGGGCTTGGGTCTAGCCGAGTGGGTTTGCGTCTAGCGGAGTGGGTTGGGGTCTAGCCGAGTGGGTTTGGGCCTAGCCGAGTGGGTTTGGGCCTAGCCGAGTGGGTTTGGGTCTAGCCAAGTGGGTTTCGGTCTCGCCGAGTGGATTTGGTTCTAGCGGAGTGGGTTTGGGTCTAGCGGAGTGGGTTTGGGTTTTGCCGAGTGGGTTTGGGTGTAGCCGAGTGGGTTTGGGTGTAGCCGATTGTGTTTGGGTCTAGCCGAGTGGGTTTGGGTCTAGCCGAGTGGGTTTGGGTCTAGCCGAGTGGGTTTGGGTCTAGCCGAGTGGGTTTGGGTCTAGCGGAGTGAGTTTGCGTCTTGCCGAGTGGGTTTGGGTCTAGCCGAGTGGGTTTGTGTCTAGCCGAGCGGGTTTGGGTCTAGCCGAGTGGGTTTGGGTCTAGCCGAGTGCGTTTGGGTCTAGCCGAGTGGGGTTGGGTCTAGCCGAGTGGGGTTGGGTCTAGCCGAGTGGGTTTGGGTCTAGTCGAGTGGGTTTGGGTCTAGCCGAGTGGGTTTGGGTCTAGCCGAGTGGGTTTGGGTCTAGCCCAGTGGGTTTGGGTCTAGCGGAGTGGGTTTGGGTCTAGCCGAGTGGGTTTGGGTCTAGCCGAGTGGGTTTGGGTCTAGCCGAGTGGGTTTGGGTCTAGCCGAGTGGGTTTGGGTCTAGCCGAGTGCGTTTGGGTCTAGCCGAGTGGGGTTGGGTCTAGCCGAGTGGGGTTGGGTCTAGCCGAGTGGGTTTGGGTCTAGCCGAGTGGGTTTGGGTCTAGCCGAGTGGGTTTGGGTCTAGCCGAGTGGGTTTGGGTCTAGCCGAGTGGGTTTGGGTCTAGCCGAGTGGGTTTGGGTCTAGCCGAGTGCGTTTGGGTCTAGCCGAATGGGGTTTGGTCTAGCCGAGTGGGGTTGGGTCTAGCCCAGTGGGTTTGCGTCTAGCCGTGTGGGTTTGGGTCTAGCCGAGTGGGTTTGGGTCTAGCCGAGTGGGTTTGGGTCTACCCGAGTGGGTTTGGGTCTAGCCGAGTGGGTTTGGGTCTAGCCGAGTGGGTTTGGGCCTAGCCGAGTGGGTTTGGTTCTAGCCGAGTGGGCTTGGGTCTAGCCGAGTGGGTTTGGGTCTAGCCGACTGGGTTTGGGTCTAGCGGAGTGGGTTTGGGGCTAGCCGAGTGGGTTTGGGTCTGGCAGAGTGGGTTTGGATCTACTGAGTGGGTTTGGGTCTAGCCGAGTGGGTTTGGGTCTAGCCGAGTGGGGTTGGGTCTAGCCGAGTGGGTTTGGGTCTAGCGGAGTGGGTTTGGGTCTAGCGGAGTGGGTTTGGGTCTAGCGGAGTGGGTTTGGGTCTAGCGGAGTGGGTTTGGGTCTAGCGGAGTGGGTTTGGGTCTAGCAGAGTGGGTTTGGGTCTAGCCGAGTGGGTGGGGGTCTAGCCGAGTGGGTTTGGGTCTAGACGAGTGGGTTTGGGTCTAGCGGAGTGGGTTTTGGATCTAGCCTAGTGGGTTTGGGTCTATCCGAGTGGGTTTGGGCCTATCCGAGTGGGTTTGGGTCTAGCCGAGTGGATTTGGGTCTAGCCGAATGGGTTTGGGTCTAGCCGAGTGGGTTTGGGTCTAGCGGAGTGGGTTTGCGTCTAGCGGAGTGGGGTTGGGTCTAGCGGACTGGGTTTGGGTCTAGTGGAGTGGGTTTGGGTGTAGCCGAGTGGGTTTGGGTCTAGCCGAGTGGGTTTGGGTCTAGCTGAGTGGGTTTGGGTCTAGCCGAGTGGGTTTGGGTCTAGCGGAGTGGGTTTGCATCTAGCCGAGTGGTTTTGGGTCTAGCCGAGTGGGTTTGGGTATAGCCGAGTGGGTTTGGGTCTAGCCGAGTGGGTTTGGGACTAGCCGAGAGGGTGTGGGTCTAGCGGAGTGGGTTTGGGTCTAGCCAAGTGCGTTTGGGTCTAGCCGAGTGGGTTTGCGTCTAGCGGAGTGGGTTTGAGTCTAGCGGAGTGGGTTTGGCTCTAGCCGAGTGGGTTTGGGCCTAGCCGAGTGGGTTTGGGCCTAGCCGAGTGGGTTTGGGTCTAGCCGAGTGGGTTTCGGTCTCGCCGAGTGGATTTGGGTCTAGTGGAGTGGGTTTGGGTCTAGCGGAGTGGGTTTGGGTCTAGCGGAGTGGGTTTGGGTCTAGCCGAGTGGGTTTGGGTCTAGCCGAGTGGGTTTGTGTCTAGCCGAGTGGGTTTGGGTCTAGCCGAGTGGGTTTGGGTCTAGCCGAGTGGGTTTGGGTCTAGCCGAGTGGGTTTGGGTCTAGCCGAGTGGGTTTGGGTCTAGCCGAGTGGGTTTGGGTCTAGCCGAGTGGGTTTGGGTCAAGGCGAGTGGGTTTGGTTCTAGCCGAGTGGGTTTGCGTCTAGCCGAGTAGGTTTGGGTCTAGCCGAGTGGGTTTGGGTCTAGCCGAGTGGGTTTGGGTCTAGCCGAGTGGGTTTGGGCCTAGCCGAGTGGGTTTAGAACATAGAAACATAGAAAATAGGTGCAGGAGTAGGCCATTCGTCCCTTCGAGCCTGCACCGCCATTCAATGTGATCATGGCTGATCATCCAACTCAGTATCCCGTACCTGCCTTCTCTCCATACCCCCTGATTCCTTTAGCCACAAGTGCCACATCTAACGCCCTCTTAAATATAGCCAATGAACTGGCCTCAACTACCTTCTGTGGCAGTGAATTCCAGAGACTCACCACTCTCTGTGTAAAGAATGTTTTCCTCATTTCGGTCCTAAAGGAATTCCCCCTTATCCTTAGACTGTGACCCCTTGTTCTGAACTCCCCCAACATCGGGAACAATCTTCCAGCATCTAGCTTGTCCAACCCCTTAAGAATTTTGTAGGTTTCTATAAGATCCCCCCTCAATCTTCTAAATTCCATCGAGTACAAACCGAGTCTATCCAATCTTTCCTCATATGAAAGTCCTGACATCCCAGGAATCAGTCCGGTTTGGGCCTAGCCGAGTGGGTTTGGGTCTAGCCGAGTGGGTTTGGGTCTAGCGGTGTGGGTTTGGGTCTAGCCGAGTGGGTTTGGGTCTAGCCGAGTGGGTTTGCGTCTAGCGGAGTGGGTTGGGGTCTAGCCGAGTGGGTTTGGGCCTAGCCGAGTGGGTTTGGGCCTAGCCGAGTGGGTTTGGGTCTAGCCAAGTGGGTTTCGGTCTCGCCGAGTGGATTTGGTTCTAGCGGAGTGGGTTTGGGTCTAGCGGAGTGGGTTTGGGTCTAGCCGAGTGGGTTTGGGTGTAGCCGAGTGGGTTTGGGTGTAGCCGATTGTGTTTGGGTCTAGCCGAGTGGGGTTGGGTCTAGCCGAGTGGGTTTGGGTCTAGCCGAGTGGGTTTGGGTCTAGCCGAGTGGGTTTGGGTCTAGCGGAGTGAGTTTGCGTCTTGCCGAGTGGGTTTGGGTCTAGCCGAGTGGGTTTGTGTCTAGCCGAGCGGGTTTGGGTCTAGCCGAGTGGGTTTGGGTCTAGCCGAGTGCGTTTGGGACTAGCCGAGTGGGGTTGGGTCTAGCCGAGTGGGGTTGGGTCTAGCCGAGTGGGTTTGGGTCTAGCCGAGTGGGTTTGGGTCTGGCCGAGTGGGTTTGGGTCTAGCCGAGTGGGTTTGGGTCTAGCCGAGTGGGTTTGGGTCTAGCGGAGTGGGTTTGGGTCTAGCCGAGTGGGTTTGGGTCTAGCCGAGTGGGTTTGGGTCTAGCCGAGTGGGTTTGGGTCTAGCCGAGTGGGTTTGGGTCTAGCCGAGTGCGTTTGGGTCTAGCCGAGTGGGGTTGGGTTTAGCCGAGTGGGGTTGGGTCTAGCCGAGTGGGTTTGGGTCTAGCCGAGTGGGTTTGGGTCTAGCCGAGTGGGTTTGGGTCTAGCCGAGTGGGTTTGGGTCTAGCCGAGTGGGTTTGGGCCTAGCCGAGTGGGTTTGGGCCTAGCCGAGTGGGTTTGGGCTAGCCGAGTGGGTTTGGGTCTAGCCGAGTGGGTTTGGGTCTAGCCGAGTGGGTTTGGGTCTAGCCGAGTGGGTTTGGGTCTAGCGGAGTGAGTTTGGGTCTAGCCGAGTGGGTTTGGGTCTAGCCGAGTGGGTTTGTGTCTAGCCGAGTGGGTTTGGGTCTAGCCGAGTGGGTTTGGGTCTAGCCGAGTGCGTTAGGGTCTAGCCGAGTGGGGTTGGGTCTAGCCGAGTGGGGTTGGGTCTAGCCCAGTGGGTTTGGGTCTAGCCGAGTGGGTTTGGGTCTAGCCGAGTGGGTTTGGGTCTAGCCGAGTGGGTTTGGGTCTACCCGAGTGGGTTTGGGTCTAGCTGAGTGGGTTTGGGTCTTTCCGAGTGGGTTTGGGCCTAGCCGAGTGGGTTTAGGTCTAGCCGAGTTGGTTTGGGTGTAGCCGAGTGGGTTTGGGTCTCGCCGAGTGGGTTTGGGTCTAGCCGAGTGGATTTGGGTCTAGCCGAGTGGGTTTGGGTCTAGCGGAGTGGGTTTGGATCTAGCAGAGTGGGTTTGGGTCTAGCCGAGTGGGTTTGTGTGTAGCCGAGTGGGTTTGGGTCTAGCCGAGTGGGTTTGGGTCTAGCCGAGTGGGTTTGGGTCTAGCCGACTGGGTTTGGGTCTAGCGGAGTGGGTTTGGGGCTAGCCGAGTGGGTTTGGGTCTGGCAGAGTGGGTTTGGATCTACTGAGTGGGTTTGGGTCTAGCCGAGTGGGTTTGGGTCTAGCCGAGTGGGGTTGGGTCTAGCCGAGTGGGTTTGGGTCTAGCGGAGTGGGTTTGGGTCTAGCGGAGTGGGTTTGGGTCTAGCGGAGTGGGTTTGGGTCTAGCAGAGTGGGTTTGGGTCTAGCGGAGTGGGTTTGGGTCTAGCGGAGTGGGTTTGGGTCTAGCCGAGTGGGTTTGGGTCTAGCTGAGTGGGTTTGGGTCCAGCCGAGTGGGTTTGGGTCTAGCGGAGTGGGTTTGCATCTAGCCGAGTGGTTTTGGGTCTAGCCGAGTGGGTTTGGGTATAGCCGAGTGGGTTTGGGTCTAGCCGAGTGGGTTTGGGACTAGCCAAGTGGGTGTGGGTCTAGCGGAGTGGGTTTGCGTCTAGCGGAGTGGGGTTGGGTCTAGCGGACTGGGTTTGGGTCTAGCGGAGTGGGTTTGGGTGCAGCCGAGTGGGTTTGGGTCTAGCGGAGTGGGTTTGCATCTAGCCGAGTGGTTTTGGGTCTAGCCGAGTGGGTTTGGGTATAGCCGAGTGGGTTTGGGTCTAGCCGAGTGGGTTTGGGACTAGCCGAGTGGGTGTGGGTCTAGCGGAGTGGGTTTGGGTCTAGCCAAGTGCGTTTGGGTCAAGCCGAGTGGGTTTGCGTCTAGCGGAGTGGGTTTGAGTCTAGCGGAGTGGGTTTGGGTCTAGCCGAGTGGGTTTGGGCCTAGCCGAGTGGGTTTGGGCCTAGCCGAGTGGGTTTGGGTCTAGCCGAGTGGGTTTCGGTCTCGCCGAGTGGATTTGGGTCTAGCGGAGTGGGTTTGGGTCTTGCGGAGTGGGTTTGGGTCTAGCGGAGTGGGTTTGGGTCTAGCCGAGTGGGTTTGGGTCTAGCCGAGTGGGTTTGGGTCTAGCCGAGTGGGTTTGGGTCTAGCCGAGTGGGTTTGGGTCTAGCCGAGTGGGTTTGGGTCTAGCCGAGTGGGTTTGGGTCTAGCCGAGTGGGTTTGGGTCTAGCCGAGTGGGTTTGGGTCTAGCGGAGTGGGTTTGGGTCAAGGCGAGTGGGTTTGGTTCTAGCCGAGTGGGTTTGCGTCTAGCCGAGTGGGTTTGGGTCTAGCCGAGTGGGTTTGGGTCTAGCCGAGTGGGTTTGGGTCTAGCCGAGTGGGTTTGGGCCTAGCCGAGTGGGTTTAGAACAGAGAAACATAGAAAATAGGTGCAGGAGTAGGCCATTCGGCCCTTCGAGCCTGCACCGGCATTCAATGTGATCATGGCTGATCATCCAACTCAGTATCCCGTACCTGCCTTTTCTCCATACCCCCTGATCCCTTTAGCCACAAGTGCCACATCTAACGCCCTCTTAAATATAGCCAATGCACTGGCCTCAACTACCTTCTGTGGCAGTGAATTCCAGAGACTCACCACTCTCTGTGTAAAGAATGTTTTCCTCATTTCGGACCTAAAGGAATTCCCCCTTATCCTTAGACTGTGACCCCTTGTTCTGGACTCCCCCAACATCGGGAACAATCTTCCAGCATCTAGCTTGTCCAACCCCTTAGGAATTTTGTAGGTTTCTATAAGATCCCCCCTCAATCTTCTAAATTCCATCGAGTACAAACCGAGTCTATCCAATCTTTCCTCATATGAAAGTCCTGACATCCCAGGAATCAGTCCGGTTTGGGCCTAGCCGAGTGGGTTTGGGTCTAGCCAAGTGGGTTTGGGTCTGGCGGTGTGGGTTTGGGTCTAGCCGAGTGGGTTTGGGTCTAGCCGAGTGGGTTTGGGTCTAGTCGAGTGGGTTTGGGTCTAGCGGAGTGGGTTTGTGTCTAGTCGAGTGGGTTTGGGTCTTGCCGAGTGGGTTTGGGTCTAGGTGAGTGCGTTTGGGTCTAGCCGAGTGGGGTTGGGTCCAGCCGAGTGGGGTTGGGTCTAGCCGAGTGGGTTTGGGTCTAGCCGAGTGGGTTTGGGTCTAGCTGAGTGGGTTTGGGTCTAGCCGAGTGGGTTTGGGTCTAGCCGAGTGGGTTTGGGTCTAGCCGAGTGGGTTTGGGTCTTTCCGAGTGGGTTTGGGCCTAGCCGAGTGGGTTTGGGTCTAGCCGAGTGGGTTTGGGTCTAGCCGAGGGGGTTTGGGTCTCGCCGAGTGGATTTGGGTCTAGCGGAGTGGGTTTGGGTCTAGCCGAGTGGGTTTGGGTCTAGACGAGTGGGTTTGGGTCTAGCCGAGTGGTTTGGGTCTAGCCGAGTGGGTTTGGGTCTAGCCGAGTGGGTTTGGATCTAGCCGAGTGGGTTTGGGTCTAGCCGAGTGGGTTTGTGTGTAGCCGAGTGGGTTTGGGTCTAGCCGAGTGGGTTTGGGTCTAGCCGAATGGGTTTGGGTCTAGCCGAGTGGGTTTGTGTCCAGCCAAGTGGGTTTGCATCGAGCCGAGTGGATTTGGGTCTAGCAGAGTGGGTTTGGGTCTAGTCGAGTGGGTTTGGGTCTAGCCGAGTGGGTTTGGGTCTAGCCGAGTGGGTTTGGGTCTAGCCGAGTGGGTTTGGGTCTAGCGGAGTGGGTTTGGGTCTAGCCGAGTGGGTTTGTGTCTAGCCGAGTGGGTTTGGGTCTAGCCGAGTGGGTTTGGGTCTAGGTGAGTGCGTTTGGGTCTAGCCGAGTGGGGTTGGGTCCAGCCGAGTGGGGTTGGGTCTAGCCGAGTGGGTTTGGGTCTAGCCGAGTGGGTTTGGGTCTAGCTGAGTGGGTTTGGGTCTAGCTGAGTGGGTTTGGGTCTAGCCGAGTGGGTTTGGGTCTAGCCGAGTGGGTTTGGGTCTTTCCGAGTGGGTTTGGGCCTAGCCGAGTGGGTTTGGGTCTAGCCGAGTGGGTTTGGGTCTAGCCGAGGGGGGTTGGGTCTAGCCGAGTGGGTTTGGGTCTAGCCGAGTGGGTTTGGGTCTAGCCGAGTGGGTTTGGGTCTAGCGGAGTGGGTTTGGGTCTAGCCGAGTGGGTGGGGGTCTAGCGGAGCGGGTTTGGGTCTAGCCGAGTGGGTTTGGGTCTAGCGGAGTGGGTTTTGGATCTAGCCTAGTGGGTTTGCGTTAGGCGGAGCGGGTTTGGGTCTAGCCGAGTGGGTTTGGGTCTAGCGGAGTGGGTTTGCGTCTAGCCGAGTGGGTTTGGGTCTAGCCGAGTGGGTTTGGGTCTAGCCGAGTGGGTTTATCTGAATGGTGGCAGATTAGGAAAGGGGGAGATGCAACGAGACCTGGGTGTCATGGTACACCAGTCATTGAAAGTAGGCATGCAGGTGCAGCAGGCAGTGAAGAAAGCAAATGGTATGTTAGCATTCATAGCGAAAGGATTTGAGTATGGGAGCAGGGAGGTTCTACTGCAGTTGTACAGGGTTTTGGTGAGGCCACACCTGGATATTGCGTACAGTTTTGGTCTCCAAATCTGAGGAAAGACATCCTTGCCATAGAGGGGGTACAGAGAAGATTCACCAGATTGATTCCTGGGATGTCAGGACTTTCATATGAGGAATGATTGGATAGACTCGGCTTGTACTCGCTGGAATTTAGAAGATTGAGGGGGGATCTTATAGAAACTTACAAAATTCTTAAGGGGTTGGACAAGCTAGATGCTGGAAGATTGTTCCCGATGTTGGCGGAGTCCAGAACAAGGGGTCACAGTCCAAGGATAAGGGGGAATTCCTTTAGGACCGAAATGAGGAAAACATTCTTTACACAGAGAGTCGTGAGTCTCTGGAATTCTCTGCCACAGAAGGTAGTTGAGGCCAGTTCATTGGCTATATTTAAGAGGGCGTTAGATGTGGCACTTGTGGCTAAAGGGATCAGGGGGTATGGAGAGAAGGCAGGTATGGGATACTGAGTTGGATGATCAGCCATGATCACATTGAATGGCGGTGCAGGCTCGAAGGGCCGAATGGCCTACTTCTGCACCTATTTTCTATGTTTCTATGTTTCTATGTTTGGGTCTAGCCGAGTGGGTTTGGGTCTAGCAGAGTGGGTTTGGACTAGCCGAGTGGGTTTGGGTCTAGCCGAGTGGGTTTGGGTGTAGCCGAGTGGGTTTGGGTCCAGCCGAGTGATTTGGGTCCAGCTGAGTGGGTTTGGGTCTAGCAGAGTGGGTTGGGGTCTAGCCGAGTGGGTTTGGGTCTAGCCGAGTGGGTTTCGGTCTAGCCGAGTGGGTTTGGGTCTAGCCGAGTGGGTTTGGGTCTAGCGGAGTGGGTTTGGGTCTAGCCCATTGGGTTTGGGTCTAGCGGAGTGGGGTTGGATCTAGCCGAGTGGGTTTGGGTCTAGCCGAGTTGGTTTGGGCCTAGCCGAGTGGGTTTGGGCCTAGCCGAGTGGGTTTGAGTCTAGCCGAGTGGGTTTGAGTCTAGCCGAGTGGGTTTAAGTCTATCCGAGTAGGTTTGGGTGTAGCCGAGTGGGTTTGGGTGTAGCCGAGTGTGTTTGAGTCTAGCCGAGTGGGTTTGGGTCCAGCCGAGTGGGTTTGGGTCCAGCCGAGTGGGTTTGGGTCTAGCGGAGTGGGTTTGGGTCTAGCGGAGTGGGTTTGGGTCTAGCGGACTGGGTTTGGGTCTCGCGTTGTGGGTTTGGTTCTAGCGGAGTGGGTTTGGGTCTAACGGAGTGGGTTTCGGTCTAGCGGACTGGGTTTGGGTCTAGCGGACTGGGTTTGGGTCTAGCGGATTGGGTTTGGGTCTCGCGGAGAGAGTTTGGGTCTAGCGGAGTGAGTTTGGGTCTAGCGGAGTGGGTTTGGGTCTAGCGGAGTGGGTTTGGGTCTACCGGAGTGGGTTTGGGTCTAGCTGAGTGGGTTTGGGTCTAGCCGAGTGGGTTGGGGTCTAGCCGAGTGGGTTGGGGTCTAGCCGAGTGGGTTTGGGTCTAGCCGAGTGGGTTTGGGGCTATCCAAGTGGGTTTGCGCCTAGCCGAGTGCGTTTGGGTCTAGCCGAGTGGGTTTGTGACTAGCCGAGTGGGTTTGGGCCTAGCCGAGTGGGTTTGGGTCTAGCCGAGTGGGTTTGGGTCTCGCCGAGTGGGTTTGGGTCTCGCCGAGTGGGTTTGGGTCTAGCCGAGTGGATTTGGGTCTTGCGGAGTGGGTTTGGGTCTAGCAGAATGAGTTTGGGTCTACCCGAGTGGTTTGGGTCTAGCCGAGTGGCTTTGGGTCTAGCCCAGTGGGTTTGGGTCTAGCCGAGTGGGTTTGGGTCTAGCGGAGTGGGTTTGGGTTTAGCCGAGTGGGTTTGGGGATAGCCGAGTGGGTTTGGGTCTAGCCGAGTGGGTTTGGGTCTAGCCGAGTGGGTTTGGGGCTAGCCGAGTGGGTGTGGGTCTAGCCGAGTGGGTTTGGGTCTAGCCGAGTGGGTTTGGGTTTGCCGAGTGGGTTTGGGTCTAGCGGAGTGGGTTTGTGTCTAGCGGAGTGGGTTTGTGTCTAGCCGAGTGGGTTTGGGTCTAGCGGAGTGGGGTTGGGTCTAGCCGAGTGGGTTTGGGTCTAGCCGAGTGGATTTGGTTCGAGCCGAGTGGGTTTGGGTCTAGCCGAGTGGGTTTGGGTCTAGCCGAGTGAGTTTGGGTCTAGCGGAGTGGGTTTGGGTCTAGTCGAGTGGGTTTGGGTCTAGGCGAGTGGGTTTGGGTCTAGCCGAGTGGGTTTGGGACTAGCCGAGTGGGTTTGGGTTTAGCCGAGTGGGTTTGGGTTTAGCCGAGTGGGTTTGGGTCTAGCGGAGTGGGTTTGGATCTAGCCGAGTGGGTTTGGGTCTAGCCGAGTGGGTTTGGGTCTAGCCGAGTGGGTTTGGGCCTAGCCGAGTGGGTTTGGGGCTAGCCGAGTGGGTTTGGGGCTAGCCGAGTGGGTTTGGACCTAGCCGAGTGGGTTTGGGCCTAGCCGAGTGGGTTTGGGCCTAGCCGAGTGGGTTCGGGCGTAGCCGAGTGGGTTCGGGCGTAGCCGAGTGGGTTTGGGTGTAGACGAGTGGGTTTGGGCGTAGACGAGTGGGTTTGGGTCTAGCCGAGTGGGTTTGGGTCCGGCGGAGTGGGTTTGGGTCCAGCCGAGTGGGTTTGGGTCTAGCCGTGTGGGTTTAGGTCTAGCCGAGTGGGTTTGGGTTTGCCGAGTGGGTTTGGGTTTGCCGAGTGGGTTTGGGTTTGCCGAGTGGGTTTGGGTCTAGCGGAGTGGGTTTGTGTCTAGCCGAGTGGGTTTGGGTCTAGCGGAGTAGGGTTGGGTCTAGCCGAGTGGGTTTGGGTCTAGCCGAGTGGGTTTGGGTCCAGCCGAGTGGGTTGGGTCCAGCCGAGTGGGTTTGGGTCTAGCCGAGTGGGTTTGAGGCTAGCGGAGTGGGTTTGGGCCTAGCCGAGTGGGTTTGCTTCAAGCCGAGTGGGGTTGGGTCGAGCCGAGTGGGTTTGGGTCTAGCCGAGTGGGTTTGTGTCTATCGGAGTAGGTTTGGGACTAGCCGAGTGGGTTTGGGCCTAGCCGAGTGGGTTTGGGCCTAGCCGAGAGGGTTTGGAACTAGCCGAGTGGGTTTGGGTCTAGCCGAGTGGGTTTGGGTCTAGCCGAGTGGGTTTGGGTCTAGCGGAGTGGGTTTGGGTCTAGCCGAGTGGGTTTGTGTCTAGCCGAGTGGGTTTGTGTCTAGCCGAGTAGGTTTGGGTCTAGCCGAGTGGGTTTGGGTCTAGCCGAGTGCGTTTGGGTCTAGCCGAGTGGGGTTGGGTCTAGGCGAGTAGGTTTGGGTCTAGCCGATTGGGTTTGGGTCTAGCCGAGTGGGTTTGGGTCTAGCCGAGTGGGTTTGGGTCTAGCCGAGTGGGTTTGGGTCTAGCCGAGTGGGTTTGGGTCTAGCCGAGTGGGTTTGTGACTAGCCGAGTGGGTTTGGGCCTAGCCGAGTGGGTTTGGGTCTAGCCGAGTGGGTTTGGGTCTCGCCGAGTGGGTTTGGGTCTAGCCGAGTGGATTTGGGTCTTGCGGAGTGGATTTGGGTCTAGCCGAATGAGTTTGGGTCTACCCGAGTGGTTTGGGTCTACCCGAGTGGCTTTGGGTCTAGCCGAGTGGGTTTGGGTCTAGCCGAGTGGGTTTGGGTCTAGCGGAGTGGGTTTGGATCTAGCCGAGTGGGTTTGTGTCTAGCCGAGTGGGTTTGGGTCTAGCCGAGTGGGTTTGGGCCTAGCCGAGTGGGTTTGGGGCTAGCCGAGTGGGTTTGGGGCTAGCCGAGTGGGTTTGGACCTAGCCGAGTGGGTTTGGGCCTAGCCGAGTGGGTTTGGGCCTAGCCGAGTGGGTTCGGGCGTAGCCGAGTGGGTTCGGGCGTAGCCGAGTGGGTTTGGGTGTAGACGAGTGGGTTTGGGCGTAGACGAGTGGGTTTGGGTCTAGCCGAGTGGGTTTGGGTCCGGCGGAGTGGGTTTGGGTCCAGCCGAGTGGGTTTGGGTCTAGCCGTGTGGGTTTAGGTCTAGCCGAGTGGGTTTGGGTTTGCCGAGTGGGTTTGGGTTTGCCGAGTGGGTTTGGGTTTGCCGAGTGGGTTTGGGTCTAGCGGAGTGGGTTTGTGTCTAGCCGAGTGGGTTTGGGTCTAGCGGAGTAGGGTTGGGTCTAGCCGAGTGGGTTTGGGTCTAGCCGAGTGGGTTTGGGTCCAGCCGAGTGGGTTGGGTCCAGCCGAGTGGGTTTGGGTCTAGCCGAGTGGGTTTGAGGCTAGCGGAGTGGGTTTGGGCCTAGCCGAGTGGGTTTGCTTCAAGCCAAGTGGGGTTGGGTCGAGCCGAGTGGGTTTGGGTCTAGCCGAGTGGGTTTGTGTCTATCGGAGTAGGTTTGGGACTAGCCGAGTGGGTTTGGGCCTAGCCGAGTGGGTTTGGGCCTAGCCGAGAGGGTTTGGAACTAGCCGAGTGGGTTTGGGTCTAGCCGAGTGGGTTTGGGTCTAGCCGAGTGGGTTTGGGTCTAGCGGAGTGGGTTTGGGTCTAGCCGAGTGGGTTTGTGTCTAGCCGAGTGGGTTTGTGTCTAGCCGAGTAGGTTTGGGTCTAGCCGAGTGGGTTTGGGTCTAGCCGAGTGCGTTTGGGTCTAGCCGAGTGGGGTTGGGTCTAGGCGAGTAGGTTTGGGTCTAGCCGATTGGGTTTGGGTCTAGCCGAGTGGGTTTGGGTCTAGCCGAGTGGGTTTGGGTCTAGCCGAGTGGGTTTGGGTCTAGCCGAGTGGGTTTGGGTCTAGCCGAGTGGGTTTGTGACTAGCCGAGTGGGTTTGGGCCTAGCCGAGTGGGTTTGGGTCTAGCCGAGTGGGTTTGGGTCTCGCCGAGTGGGTTTGGGTCTAGCCGAGTGGATTTGGGTCTTGCGGAGTGGATTTGGGTCTAGCCGAATGAGTTTGGGTCTACCCGAGTGGTTTGGGTCTACCCGAGTGGCTTTGGGTCTAGCCGAGTGGGTTTGGGTCTAGCCGAGTGGGTTTGGGTCTAGCGGAGTGGGTTTGGGTTTAGCCGAGTGGGTTTGGGGATAGCCGAGTGGGTTTGGGGATAGCCGAGTGGGTTTGGGTTTAGCCGAGTGGGTTTGGGTCTTGCCGAGTGGGTTTGGGTCTAGCCGAGTGGGTTTGGGCCTAGCCGAGTGGGTTTGGTTCTAGCCGAGTGGGCTTGGGTCTGGCCGAGTGGGTTTGGGTCTGGCCGAGTGGGTGTGTGCCTAGCGGAGTGGGTTTGGGACTAGCCGAGTGGGTTTGGGTCTAGCCGAGTGGGTTTGGGCGTAGCCGAGTGGGTTTGGGTCTAGCGGAGTGGGTTTGGGTCTAGCGGAGTGGGTTTGGGTCTAGCCGAGTGGGTTTGTGTCCAGCCGAGTGGGTTTGTGTCTAGCCGAGTAGGTTTGGGTCTAGCCGAGTGGGTTTGGGTCTAGCCGAGTGCGTTTGGGTCTAGCCGAGTGGGGTTGGGTCTAGCCGAGTAGGTTTGGGTCTAGCCGAGTGGGTTTGGGTCTAGCCGAGTGGGTTTGGGTCTCGCCGAGTGGGTTTGGGTCTAGCCGAGTGGATTTGGGTCTAGCCGAGTGGGTTTGGGTCTCGCCGAGTGGGTTTGGGTCTAGCAGAGTGGGTTTGGGTCTAGCCGAGTGGGTTTGGGTCTAGCGGACTGGGTTTGGGTCTAGCGGACTGGGTTTGGGTCTAGCGGAGTGGGTTTGGGTCCATCGGAGTGGGTTTGGGTCCAGCGGACTGGGTTTGGGTCTAGCCGAATGGGTTTGGATCGAGCGGAGTGGGTTTGGGTCTAGCGGAGTGGGTTTGGGTCTAGCCGAGTGGGTTTGGTTCTAGCCGAGTGGGTTTGGAACTAGCGGCGTGGGTTTGGGTCTAGCCGAGTGGGTTTGTGTCTAGCCGAGTGGGTTTGGGTCTAGCCGAGTGGGTTTGGGTCTAGCCGAGTGGGTTTGGTCTAGCCGAGTGGGTTTGGCTCTAGCCGAGTGGGTTTGGGTCTAGCGGAGTGGGTTTCGGTCTAGCGGAGTGGGTTTGGATCTAGCGGAGTGGGTTTGGGTCTAGCCGAGTGTGTTTGGGTCTAGCCGATTGGGTTTGGGTCTAGCCGAGTGGGTTTGGGTCTAGCCGAGTGGGTTTGGGTCTAGCCGAGTGGGTTGGGGTCTGGCCGAGTGGGTTTGTGTCTAGCCGAGTGGGTTTGGGTCTAGCCGAGTGTGTTTGGGTCTAGCCGAGTGGGTTTGGTCCTAGCGGAGTGGGTTTGGGTCTAGCGGAGTGGGATTTGGTCTAGCGGAGTGGGTTTGGGTCTAGCGGAGTGGGTTTGGGTCTAGCGGAGTGGGTTTGGGTCTACCGGAGTGGGTTTGGGTCTAGCCGAGTGGGTTTGGGTCTAGCCGAGTGGGTTTGGGACTGGCGGATTGGGTTTGGGTCTAGCGGAGTGGGTTTGGGTCTAGCGGAGTGGGTTTGGGTCTAGCGGAGTGGGTTTGGGTCTAGCGGAGAGGGTTTGGGTCTAGCGGAGCGGGTTTGGGTCTAGCGGAGTGGGTTTGGGTCTAGCGGAGTGGGTTTGGGTCGAGCGGAGTGGGTTTGCGTCTAGCCGAGTGGATTTGCGTCTAGCCGAGTGGGTTTGGGTCTAGCCGAGTGGGTTTGGGTCTAGCCGAGTGGGTTTGGGGCTAGCCGAGAGGGTTTGGGTCTAGTCGAGTACGTTTGGGTCTAGCCGAGTGGGTTTGGGTCTAGCCGAGTGGGTTTGGGTCTAGCCGAGTGGGTTTGGGTCTAGCGGAGTGGGTTTGGGTCTAGCGGAGTGGGTTTGGGTCTAGCGGAGTGGGTTTGGGTCTAGCCGATTGTGTTTGGGTCTAGCCGAGTGGGTTGGGGACTAGCCGAGTGGATTTGGGTCCAGCCGAGTGGGTTTGTGTCTAGCCGAGTGGGTTTGGGTCTAGCCGAGTGGGTTTGGTCCTAGCCGAATAGGTTTTGGTCTAGACGAGTGGGCTTGTGTCTAGCCGAGTGGGTTTGGGTTTAGCCGAGTGGGTTTGGGTCCAGCCTAGTGGGTTTGGGTCTACCCTAGTGGGTTTGGGTCCAGCCGAGTGTGTTTGGGTCAAGCCGAGTGGGTTTGGGTCTAGCCGAGTGGGTTTGGGTCTTGCCGAGTGGGTTTGGGTCTAGCAGAGTGGGTTTGGGTCTAGCCGAGTGGGTTTGGGTCTAGCGGACTGGGTTTGGGTCTAGCGGAGTGGGTTTGGGTCTAGCGGAGTGGGTTTGGGTCCAGCGGAGTGGGTTTGGGTCTAGCCGAGTGGGTTTGGGTCTAGCAGAGTGGGTTTGGGTCTAGCAGAGTGGGTTTGGGTCTAGCGGAGTTGGTTTGGGTCTAGCGGAGTGGGTTTGGGTCCAGCAGATTGGGTTTGGGTCCAGCGGAGTGGGTTTGGGTCTAGCCGAGTGGGTTTGGGTCAAGCGGAGCGGGTTTGGGTCTAGCGGAGCGGGTTTGGGTCTAGCCGAGTGGGTTTGGTTCTAGCCGAGTGGGTTTGGGTCTAGCGTCGTGGGTTTGGGTCTAGCCGAGTGGGTTCGGGTCTAGCCGAGTGGGTTTGGGTCTTGCCAAGTGGGTTTGGTTCTAGCCGAGTGGGTTGGGGTCTAGCCGAGTGGGTTTGTGTCTAGCGGAGTGGGTATGGGTCTAGTGGAGTGGGTTTGTGTCTAGTGGAGCGGGTTTGGGTCTAGCGGAGTGGGTTTGGGTCTAGCGGCGTGGGTTTGGGTCTAGCCGAGTAGGTTTGCGTCTAGCCGAGTGGGTTTGCGTCTAGCCGAGTGGGTTTGGGTCTGGCCGAGTGGGTTTGGGTCTACCGAGTGGGTTTGGGTCTAGCCGAGTGGGTTTGGGTCTAGCAGAGTGGGTTTGGGTCTAGCCTTGTGGGTTTGGGTCAAGCGGACTGGGTTTGGGTGTAGCCGAGTGGGATTGGGTCTAGCTGAGTGGGTTTGGGTCTAGCGGACTGGGTTTGGGTCCAGCCGAGCGGGTTTGGGTATAGCGGAGTGGGTTTCGGTCTAGCGGAGTGGGTTTGGATCTAGTGGAGTGGGTATGGGTCTAGCCGAGTGCGTTTGGGTCTAGCCGAGTGGGTTTGGGTCTAGCCGAGTGGGTTTGGGTCTTGCCGAGTGGGTTTGGGTCTAGCCGAGTGGGTTGGGGTCTAGCCGAGTGGGTTTGTGTCTAGCGGAGTGGGTTTGGGTCTAGCGAAGTGGGTTTGGGTCTAGCGGAGCGGGTTTGGGTCTAGCGGAGTGGGTTTGGGTCTAGCGGAGTGGGTTTGGGTCAAGCCGAGTGGGTTTGTGTCTAGCCGAGTGGGTTTGCGTCTAGCCGAGTGGGTTTGGGTCTAGACGAGTGGGTTTGGGTCTAGCCGAGTGGGTTTGGGTCTAGCCGAGTGGGTTTGGGTCTAGCAGAGTGGGTTTGGGTCTAGCCGAGTGGGTTTGGGTCTAGCGGACTGGGTTTGGGTCTAGCGGAGTGGGTTTGGGTCTAGCGGAGTGGGTTTGGGTCCAGCGGAGTGGGTTTGGGTCCAGCGGAGTGGGTTTGGGTCTAGCCGAATGGGTTTGGGTCGAGTGGAGTGGGTTTGGGTCTAGCGGAGTGGGTTTGGGTCTAGCCGAGTGGGTTTGGTTCTTGCCGAGTGGGTTTGGAACTAGCGGCGTGGGTTTGGGTCTAGCCGAGTGGGTTTAGGTCTAGCTGAGTGGGTTTGTGTCTAGCCGAGTGGGTTTGGGTCTAGCCGAGTGGGTTTGGGTCTAGCCGAGTGGGTTTGGGTCTAGCCAAGTGGGTTTGGTCTAGCCGAGTGGGTTTGAGTCTAGCCGAGTGGGTTTGGATCTAGCAGAGTGGGTTTGAGTCTAGCCGAGTGGGTTTGGGTCTTGCCGAGTGGGTTTGGGTCTAGCCGAGTGGGTTTGGGTCTAGCAGAGTGGGTTTGGGTCTAGCCGAGTGGGTTTGGGTCTAGCCGAGTGGGTTTGGGTCTTGCCGATTGGGTTTGGGTCTAGCCGAGTGGGTTGGGGTCTAGCCGAGTGGGTTTGTGTCTAGCCGAGTGGGTTTGTGTCTAGCCGAGTGGGTTTGGGTCTAGCCGAGTGGGTTTGGTCCTAGCCGAGTGGGTTTGGGTCTAGACGAGTGGGTTTGTGTCTAGACGAGAGTGTTTGGGTCTAGCCGAGTGGGTTTGGGTCCAGCCGAGTGGGTTTGGGTCTAGCCGAGTGGGTTTGTGTCTAGCGGAGTGGGTTTGGGTCTAGCGGAGTGTGTTTGGGTCAAGCCGAGTGGGTTTGGGTCTAGCCGAGTGGGTTTGGGTCTAGCAGAGTGGGTTTGGGTCTAGCAGAGTGGGTTTGGGTCTAGCCGAGTGTGTTTGGGTCTAGCGGAGTGGGTTTGGGTCCAGCAGATTGGGTTTGGGTCCAGCGGAGTGGGTTTGGGTCCAGCCGAGTGGGTTTGGGTCGAGCGGAGTGGGTTTGGGTCTAGCGGAGCGGGTTTGGGTCTAGCCGAGTGGGTTTGGTTCTAGCCGAGTGGGTTTGGGTCTAGCGTCGTGGGTTTGGGTCTCGCCGAGTGGGTTCTGGTCTAGCCGAGTGGGTTTGGGTCTTGCCGAGTGGGTTTGGTTCTAGCCGAGTGGGTTGGGGTCTAGCCGAGTGGGTTTGTGTCTAGCGGAGTGGGTTTGGGTCTCGTGGAGTGGGTTTCGGTCTAGCGGAGCGGGTTTGGGTCTAGCGGAGTGGGTTTGGGTCTAGCCAAGTGGGTTTGGATCTAGCAGAGTGGGTTTGGGTCTAGCCGAGTGGGTTTGGGTCTAGCCGAGTGGGTTTGGTCTAGCCGAGTGGGTTTGGGTCTAGCCGAGTGGGTTTGGATCTAGCGGAGTGGGTTTGAGTCTAGCCGAGTGGGTTTGGGTCTTGCCGAGTGGGTTTGGGTCTAGCCGCGTGGGTTTGGGTCTAGCAGAGTGGGTTTGGGTCTAGCCGAGTGGGTTTGGGTCTAGCCGAGTGGGTTTGGGTCTTGCCGATTGGGTTTGGGTCTAGCCGAGTGGGTTGGGGTCTAGCCGAGTGGGTTTGTGTCTAGCCGAGTGGGTTTGGGTCTAGCCGAGTGGGTTTGGGTCTAGCCGAGTGGGTTTGGGTCTTGCCGATTGGGTTTGGGTCTAGCCGAGTGGGTTGGGGTCTAGCCGAGTGGGTTTGTGTCTAGCCGAGTGGGTTTGTGTCTAGCCGAGTGGGTTTGGGTCTAGCCGAGTGGGTTTGGTCCTAGCCGAGTGGGTTTGGGTCTAGACGAGTGGGTTTGTGTCTAGACGAGAGTGTTTGGGTCTAGCCGAGTGGGTTTGGGTCCAGCCGAGTGGGTTTGGGCCTAGCCGAGTGGGTTTGTGTCTAGCGGAGTGGGTTTGGGTCTAGCGGAGTGTGTTTGGGTCAAGCCGAGTGGGTTTGGGTCTAGCCGAGTGGGTTTGGGTCTAGCAGAGTGGGTTTGGGTCTAGCAGAGTGGGTTTGGGTCTAGCCGAGTGTGTTTGGGTCTAGCGGAGTGGGTTTGGGTCCAGCAGATTGGGTTTGGGTCCAGCGGAGTGGGTTTGGGTCCAGCCGAGTGGGTTTGGGTCGAGCGGAGTGGGTTTGGGTCTAGCGGAGCGGGTTTGGGTCTAGCCGAGTGGGTTTGGTTCTAGCCGAGTGGGTTTGGGTCTAGCGTCGTGGGTTTGGGTCTAGCCGAGTGGGTTTGGGTCTAGCCGAGTGGGTTTGGGTCTTGCCGAGTGGGTTTGGTTCTAGCCGAGTGGGTTGGGCTCTAGCCGAGTGGGTTTGTGTCTAGCGGAGTGGGTTTGGGTCTCGTGGAGTGGGTTTGGGTCTAGCGGAGCGGGTTTGGGTCTAGCGGAGTGGGTTTGGGTCTAGCCAAGTGGGTTTGTATCTAGCAGAGTGGGTTTGGGTCTAGCCGAGTGGGTTTGGGTCTAGCCGAGTGGGTTTGGTCTAGCCGAGTGGGTTTGGGTCTAGCCGAGTGGGTTTGGATCTAGCGGAGTGGGTTTGAGTCTAGCCGAGTGGGTTTGGGTCTTGCCGAGTGGGTTTGGGTCTAGCCGAGTGGGTTTGGGTCTAGCAGAGTTGGTTTGGGTCTAGCCGAGTGGGTTTGGGTCTAGCCGAGTGGGTTTGGGTCTTGCCGATTGGGTTTGGGTCTAGCCGAGTGGGTTGGGGTCTAGCCGAGTGGGTTTGTGTCTAGCCGAGTGGGTTTGGGTCTAGACGAGTGGGTTTGTGTCTAGACGAGAGTGTTTGGGTCTAGCCGAGTGGGTTTGGGTCCAGCCGAGTGGGTTTGGGTCTAGCCGAGTGGGTTTGTGTCTAGCGGAGTGGGTTTGGGTCTAGCGGAGTGTGTTTGGGTCAAGCCGAGTGGGTTTGGGTCTAGCCGAGTGGGTTTGGGTCTAGCAGAGTGGGTTTGGGTCTAGCAGAGTGGGTTTGGGTCTAGCCGAGTGGGTTTGGGTCTAGCGGAGTGGGTTTGGGTCCAGCAGATTGGGTTTGGGTCCAGCGGAGTGGGTTTGGGTCTAGCCGAGTGGGTTTGGGACGAGCGGAGTGGGTTTGGGTCTAGCGGAGCGGGTTTGGGTCTAGCCGAGTGGGTTTGGTTCTAGCCGAGTGGGTTTGGGTCTAGCGTCGTGGGTTTGGGTCTAGCCGAGTGGGTTCGGGTCTAGCCGAGTGGGTTTGGGTCTTGCCGAGTGGGTTTGGTTCTAGCCGAGTGGGTTGGGGTCTAGCCGAGTGGGTTTGTGTCTAGCGGAGTGGGTTTGGGTCTAGTGGAGTGGGTTTGGGTCTAGCGGAGCAGGTTTGGGTCTAGCGGAGTGGGTTTGGGTCTAGCGGAGTGGGTTTGGGTCTAGCCGAGTAGGTTTGCGTCTAGCCGAGTGGGTTTGCGTCAAGCCGAGTGGGTTTGGTTCTAGCCGAGTGGGTTTGGGTCTACCGAGTGGGTTTGGGTCTAGCCGAGTGGGTTTGGGTCTAGCAGAGTGGGTTTGGGTCTAGCCGAGTGGGTTTGGGTCTAGCGGACTGGGTTTGGGTGTAGCCGAGTGGGATTGGGCCTAGCTGAGTGGGTTTGGGTCTAGCGGACTGGGTTTGGGTCCAGCGGAGCGGGTTTTCGTATAGCGGAGTGGGTTTCGGTCTAGCGGAGTGGGTTTGGATCTAGTGGAGTGGGTATGGGTCTAGCCGAGTGGGTGTGGGTCTAGCCGAGTGGGTTTGGGTCTAGCCGAGTGGGTTTGGGTCTTGCCGAGTGGGTTTGGGTCTAGCCGAGTGGGTTGGGGTCTAGCCGAGTGGGTTTGTGTCTAGCGGAGTGGGTTTGGGTCTAGCGGAGTGGGTCTGGGTCTAGCGGAGCGGGTTTGGGTCTAGCGGAGTGGGTTTGGGTCTAGCGGAGTGGGTTTGGGTCAAGCCGAGTGGGTTTGGGTCTAGCCGAGTGGGTTTGGGTCTAGCAGAGTGGGTTTGGGTCTAGCCGAGTGGGTTTGGGTCTAGCGGACTGGGTTTGGGTCTAGCGGAGTGGGTGTGGGTCTAGCGGAGTGGGTTTGGGTCCAGCGGAGTGGGTTTGGGTCCAGCGGAGTGGGTTTGGGTCTAGCCGAATGGGTTTGGGTCGAGCGGAGTGGGTTTGGGTCTAGCGGAGTGGGTTTGGGTCTAGCCGAGTGGGTTTGGTTCTTGCCGAGTGGGTTTGGAACTAGCTGCGTGGGTTTGGGTCTTGCTGAGTGTGTTTGGGTCTAGCCGAGTGGGTTTGGGTCTAGCCGAGTGGGTTTGGGTCTAGCCGAGTAGGTTTGGGTCTAGCCGAGTGGGTTTGGGTCTAGCCAAGTGGGTTTGGTCTAGCCGAGTGGGTTTGGGTCTAGCCGAGTGGGTTTGGGTCTAGCGGAGTGGGTTTGAGTCTAGCCGAGTGGGTTTGGGTCTTGCCGAGTGGGTTTGGGTCTAGCCGAGTGGGTTTGGGTCTAGCGGAGTGGGTTTGGGTCTAGCCGAGTGGGTTTGGGTCTAGCCGAGTGGGTTTGGGTCTTGCCGATTGGGTTTGGGTCTAGCCGAGTGGGTTGGGGTCTAGCCGAGTGGGTTTGTGTCTAGCCGAGTGTGTTTGGGTCTAGCCGAGTGGGTTTGTGTCTAGCCGAGTGGGTTTGGTCCTAGCCGAGTGGGTTTGGGTCTAGACGAGTGGGTTTGTGTCTAGACGAGAGGGTTTGGGTCTAGCCGAGTGGGTTTGGGTCCAGCCGAGTGGGTTTGGGTCTAGCCGAGTGGGTTTGGGTCTAGCCGAGTGTGTTTGGGTCAAGCCGAGTGGGTTTGGGTCTAGCCGAGTGGGTTTGTGTCTAGCCGAGTGGGTTTGGGTCTAACGGAGTGGGTTTGGGTCTAGCGGAGTGGGATTTGGTCTAGCAGATTGGGTTTGGGTCCAGCGGAGTGGGTTTGGGTCTAGCGGAGTGGGTTTGGGTCTACCGGAGTGGGTTTGG
The DNA here is from genome assembly GCA_963514005.1 of Raja brachyura. The sequence continues at coordinate 4,897,468 of OY740819.1, read as the reverse complement.
GTCTAGCCGAGTGGGTTTGGGTCTAGCAGAGTGGGTTTGGGTCCAGCGGATTGGGTTTGGGTCTAGCGGAGTGGGTTTGGGTCTAGCGGAGTGGTTTGGGTCTAGCGGAGTGTGTTTGGGTCTAGCGGAGAGGGTTTGGGTCTAGCGGAGCGGGTTTGGGTCTAGCGGAGTGGGTTTGGGTCTAGCGGAGTGGGTTTGGGTCTAGCCGAGTGGGTTTACGTCTAGCCGAGTGGATTTGCGTCTAGCCGAGTGGGTTTGGGTCTAGCCGAGTGGGTTTGGGTCTAGCCGAGTGGGTTTGGGTCTAGCCGAGAGGGTTTGGGTCTAGTCGAGTGCGTTTGGGTCTAGCCGAGTGGGTTTGGGTCTAGCCGAGTGGGTTTGGGTCTAGCCGAGTGGGTTTGGGTCTAGCGGAGTGGGTTTTGGTCTAGCGGAGTGGGTTTGGGTCTAGCGGTGTGGGTTTGGGTCTCGCCGAGTGGGTTTGGGTCTAGCCGATTGGGTTTGGGTCTAGCCGAGTGGGTTGGGGTCTAGCCGAGTGGGTTTTGGTCTAGCCCAGTGGGTTTGTGTCTAGCCGAGTGGGTTTGGGTCTAGCCAAGTGGGTTTGGTCCTAGCCGAATGGGTTTTGGTCTAGACGAGTGGGCTTGTGTCTAGCCGAGTGGGTTTGGGTTTAGCCGAGTGGGTTTGGGTCCAGCCGAGTGGGTTTGGGTCTACCCGAGTGGGTTTGGGTCTAGCCGAGTGTGTTTGGGTCAAGCCGAGTGGGTTTGTGTCTAGCCGAGTGGGTTTGGGTCTAGCTGAGTGTGTTTAGAAACATAGAAACATAGAAAATAGGTGCAGGAGTAGGCCATTCGGCCCTTCGAGCCTGCACCGCCATTCAATGTGATCATGGCTGATCATCCAACTCAGTATCCTCAGTGGGTTTGGGTCTAGCCGAGTGGGTTTGGGTCCAGCCGAGAGGGTTTGGGTCTAGCAGAGTGGGTTTGGGTCTAGCCGAGTGGGTTTGGGTCTAGCAGACTGGGTTTGGGTATAGTGGAGTGGGTTTGGGTCTAGCGGAGCGGGTTTGGGTCTAGCGGAGTGGGTTTGGGTCTAGCGGAGTGGGTTTGGGTCTAGCCGAGTGGGTTTGCGTCTAGCCGAGTGGGTTTGCGTCTAGCCGAGTGGGTTTGGGTCTAGCCGAGTGTGTTTGGGTCTAGCCGAGTGTGTTTGGGTCTAGCCGAGTGGGTTTGTGTCTAGCCGAGTGGGTTTGGGTCTAGCGGAGTGGGTTTGGGTCTAAAGGAGTGGGATTTGGTCTAGCGGAGTGGATTTGGGTCTAGCGGAGTGGGTTTGGGTCTAGCGGAGTGGGTTTGAGTCTAGCGGAGTGGGTTTGGGTCCAGCGGAGTGGGTTTGGGTCCAGTGGAGTGGGTTTGGGTCTAGCCGAATGGGTTTGGGTCGAGCGGAGTGGGTTTGGGTCTAGCGGAGTGGGTTTGGGTCTAGCCGAGTGGGTTTGTGTCTAGCCGAGTGGGTTTGGGTCTAGCCGAGTGGGTTTGGTCCTAGCCGAATGGGTTTTGGTCTAGACGAGTGGGCTTGTGTGTAGCCGAGTGGGTTTGGGTCCAGCCGAGTGGGTTTGGGTCTAGCCGAGTGGGTTTGGGTCTAGCCGAGTGGGTTTGGGTCTAGCCGAGTGGGTTTGGGTCTAGCCGAGTGGGTTTGGGTCTAGCTGAGTGTGTTTAGAAACATAGAAACATAGAAAATAGGTGCAGGAGTAGGCCATTCGGCCCTTCGAGCCTGCACCGCCATTCAATGTGATCATGGCTGATCATCCAACTCAGTATCCTCAGTGGGTTTGGGTCTAGCCGAGTGGGTTTGTGTCTAGCAGACTTGGTTTGTATCTAGCGGAGTGGGTTTGGGCCTAACGGAGTGGGTTTGGGTCTAGCCGAGTGGGTTTGGGTCTAGACGAGTGGGCTTGTGTCTAGCCGAGTGGGTTTGGGTCCAGCCGAGTGGGTTTGGGTCCAGCCGAGTGGGTTTGGGTCCAGCCGAGTGGGTTTGGGTCTAGCCGAGTGGGTTTGGGTCTAGCTAAGTGTGTTTGTGTCAAGCCGAGTGGGTTTGGGTCTAGCCGAGTGGGTTTGTGTCTAGCCGAGTGGGTTTGGGTCTAGCGGAGTGGGTTTGGGTCTAGCGGAGTGGGATTTGGTCTAGCAGAGTGGGTTTGGGTCAAGCCGAGTGGGTTTGGGTCTAGCGGATTGGGCTTGGGTCTAGCGGAGTGGGTTTGGGTCTAGCGGAGTGGGTTTGGGTCTAGCAGAGTGGGTTTGGGTCTAGCGGAGTGTGTTTGGGTCAAGCCGAGTGGGTTTGGGTCTTGCCGAGTGGGTTTGGGTCTAGCCGAGTGGGTTTGGGTCTAGCAGAGTGGGTTTGGGTCTAGCAGAGTGGGTTTGGGTCTAGCGGACTGGGTTTGGGTCTTGCGGAGTGGGTTTGGGTCTAGCGGAGTGGGTTTGGGTCCAGCTGATTGAGTTTGGGTCCAGCGGAGTGGGTTTGGGTCTAGCCGAGTGGGTTTGGGTCGAGCGGAGTGGGTTTGGGTCTAGCGGAGCGGGTTTGGGTCTAGACGAGTGGGTTTGGTTCTAGCCGAGTGGGTTTGGGTCTAGCGGCATGGGTTTGGGTCTAGCCGAGTGGGTTTGGGTCTATCCGAGTGGGTTTGGGTCTAGCCGAGTGGGTTTGGGTCTAGCCGAGTGGGTTTGGGTCTAGCCGAGTGGGTTTGGGTCTAGCAGAGTGGGTTTGGTCTAGCCGAGAGGGTTTGGCTCTAGCCGAGTGGGTTTGGGTCTAGCCGAGTGGGTTTAGGTGTAGCCGAGTGGGAATGGGTCTAGCTGAGTGGGTTTGGGTCTGGCGGACTGGGTTTGGGTCCAGCGGTGCGGGTTTGGGTATAGCGGAGTGGGTTTCGGTCTAGCGGAGTGGGTTTGGATCTAGCGGAGTGGGTATGGGTCTAGCCGAGTGGGTTTGGGTCTAGCCGAGTGGGTTTGGGTCTAGCCGAGTGGATTTGGGTGTAGCCGAGTGGGTTTAGGTCTAGCCGAGTGGGTTTGGGTCTACCCGAGTGCGTTTGGGTCTAGCCGAGTGGGTTAGGGTCTAGCCGAGTGGGTTTGGGTCTTGCCGAGTGGGTTTGGGTCTAGCGGAGTGGGTTTGGGTCTAGCGGAGTGGGTTCGGGTCTAGCCGAGTGGGTTTGGGTCTTGCTGAGTGTGTTTGGTTCTAGCCGAGTGGGTTGGGGTCTAGCCGAGTGGGTTTGTGTCTAGCGGAGTGGGTTTGGGTCTAGTGGAGTGGGTTTGGGTCTAGCGGAGCGGGTTTGGGTCTAGCGGAGTGGGTTTGGGTCTAGCGGAGTGGGTTTGGGTCTAGCTGAGTGGGTTTGTGTCTAGCCGAGTGGGTTTGCGTCTAGCCGAGTGGGTTTGGGTCTAGCCCAGTGTGTTTGGGTCTAGCCGAGTGTGTTTGGGTCTAGCCGAGTGGGTTTGTGTCTAGCCGAGTGGGTTTGGGTCTAGCGGAGTGGGTTTGGGTCTAACGGAGTGGGATTTGGTCTAGCGGAGTGGGTTTCGGTCTAGCGGAGTGGGTTTGGGTCTAGCGGAGTGGGTTTGAGTCTAGCGGAGTGGGTTTGGGTTCAGCGGAGTGGGTTTGGGTCCAGTGGAGTGGGTTTGGGTCTAGCCGAATGGGTTTGGGTCGAGCGGAGTGGGTTTGGGTCTAGCGGAGTGGGTTTGGGTCTAGCCGAGTGGGTTTGGGTCTTGCCGAGTGGGTTTGGGTCTAGCCGAGAGGGTTTGGGTCTAGAGGAGTGGGTTTTGGTCTAGCCGAGTGGGTTTACATAGAAACATAGAAAATAGGTGCAGGAGTAGGCCATTCGGCCCTTCGAGCCTGCACCGCCATTCAATGTGATCATGGCTGATCATCCAACTCAGTATCCTCAGTGGGTTTGGGTCTAGCCGAGTGGGTTTGTGTCTAGCAGACTTGGTTTGTATCTAGCGGAGTGGGTTTGGGCCTAACGGAGTGGGTTTGGGTCTAGCCGAGTGGGTTTGGGTCTAGACGAGTGGGCTTGTGTCTAGCCGAGTGGGTTTGGGTCCAGCCGAGTGGGTTTGGGTCCAGCCGAGTGGGTTTGGGTCTAGCCGAGTGGGTTTGGGTCTAGCTAAGTGTGTTTGTGTCAAGCCGAGTGGGTTTGGGTCTAGCCGAGTGGGTTTGTGTCTAGCCGAGTGGGTTTGGGTCTAGCGGAGTGGGTTTGGGTCTAGCGGAGTGGGATTTGGTCTAGCAGAGTGGGTTTGGGTCAAGCCGAGTGGGTTTGGGTCTAGCGGATTGGGCTGGGGTCTAGCGGAGTGGGTTTGGGTCTAGCGGAGTGGGTTTGGGTCTAGCAGAGTGGGTTTGGGTCTAGCGGAGTGTGTTTGGGTCAAGCCGAGTGGGTTTGGGTCTTGCCGAGTGGGTTTGGGTCTAGCCGAGTGGGTTTGGGTCTAGCAGAGTGGGTTTGGGTCTAGCAGAGTGGGTTTGGGTCTAGCGGACTGGGTTTGGGTCTTGCGGAGTGGGTTTGGGTCTAGCGGAGTGGGTTTGGGTCCAGCTGATTGAGTTTGGGTCCAGCGGAGTGGGTTTGGGTCTAGCCGAGTGGGTTTGGGTCGAGCGGAGTGGGTTTGGGTCTAGCGGAGCGGGTTTGGGTCTAGACGAGTGGGTTTGGTTCTAGCCGAGTGGGTTTGGGTCTAGCGGCATGGGTTTGGGTCTAGCCGAGTGGGTTTGGGTCTATCCGAGTGGGTTTGGGTCTAGCCGAGTGGGTTTGGGTCTAGCCGAGTGGGTTTGGGTCTAGCCGAGTGGGTTTGGGTCTAGCAGAGTGGGTTTGGTCTAGCCGAGAGGGTTTGGCTCTAGCCGAGTGGGTTTGGGTCTAGCCGAGTGGGTTTAGGTGTAGCCGAGTGGGAATGGGTCTAGCTGAGTGGGTTTGGGTCTGGCGGACTGGGTTTGGGTCCAGCGGTGCGGGTTTGGGTATAGCGGAGTGGGTTTCGGTCTAGCGGAGTGGGTTTGGATCTAGCGGAGTGGGTATGGGTCTAGCCGAGTGGGTTTGGGTCTAGCCGAGTGGGTTTGGGTCTAGCCGAGTGGATTTGGGTGTAGCCGAGTGGGTTTAGGTCTAGCCGAGTGGGTTTGGGTCTACCCGAGTGCGTTTGGGTCTAGCCGAGTGGGTTAGGGTCTAGCCGAGTGGGTTTGGGTCTTGCCGAGTGGGTTTGGGTCTAGCGGAGTGGGTTTGGGTCTAGCGGAGTGGGTTCGGGTCTAGCCGAGTGGGTTTGGGTCTTGCTGAGTGTGTTTGGTTCTAGCCGAGTGGGTTGGGGTCTAGCCGAGTGGGTTTGTGTCTAGCGGAGTGGGTTTGGGTCTAGTGGAGTGGGTTTGGGTCTAGCGGAGCGGGTTTGGGTCTAGCGGAGTGGGTTTGGGTCTAGCGGGGTGGGTTTGGGTCTAGCTGAGTGGGTTTGTGTCTAGCCGAGTGGGTTTGCGTCTAGCCGAGTGGGTTTGGGTCTAGCCCAGTGTGTTTGGGTCTAGCCGAGTGTGTTTGGGTCTAGCCGAGTGGGTTTGTGTCTAGCCGAGTGGGTTTGGGTCTAGCGGAGTGGGTTTGGGTCTAACGGAGTGGGATTTGGTCTAGCGGAGTGGGTTTCGGTCTAGCGGAGTGGGTTTGGGTCTAGCGGAGTGGGTTTGAGTCTAGCGGAGTGGGTTTGGGTTCAGCGGAGTGGGTTTGGGTCCAGTGGAGTGGGTTTGGGTCTAGCCGAATGGGTTTGGGTCGAGCGGAGTGGGTTTGGGTCTAGCGGAGTGGGTTTGGGTCTAGCCGAGTGGGTTTGGGTCTTGCCGAGTGGGTTTGGGTCTAGCCGAGAGGGTTTGGGTCTAGAGGAGTGGGTTTTGGTCTAGCCGAGTGGGTTTACATAGAAACATAGAAAATAGGTGCAGGAGTAGGCCATTCGGCCCTTCGAGCCTGCACCGCCATTCAATGTGATCATGGCTGATCATCCAACTCAGTATCCCGTACCTGCCTTCTCTCCATACCCCCTGATCCCTTTAGCCACAAGTGCCACATCTAACGCCCTCTTAAATATAGCCAATGAACTGGCCTCAACTACCTTCTGTGGCAGAGAATTCCAGAGACTCACCACTCTCTGTGTAAAGAATGTTTTCCTCATTTCGGTCCTAAAGGAATTCCCCCTTATCCTTAGACTGTGACCCCTTGTTCTGGACTCCCCCAACATCGGGAACAATCTCCCAGCATCTAGCTTGTCCAACCCCTTAAGAATTTTGTAGGTTTCTATAAGATCCCCCCTCAATCTTCTAAATTCCATCGAGTACAAACCGAGTCTATCCAATCTTTCCTCATATGAAAGTCCTGACATCCCAGGAATCAGTCTGGTGAATCTTCTCTGTACCCCCTCTATGGCAAGGATGTCTTTCCTCAGATTTGGAGACCAAAACTGTACGCAGTACTCCAGGTGTGGCCTCACCAAAACCCTGTACAACTGCAGTAGAACCTCCCTGCTCCTAAACTCAAATCCTTTCGCTATGAATGCTAACATACCATTTGCTTTCTTCACTGCCTGCTGCACCTGCATGCCTACTTTCAATGACTGGTGTACCATGACACCCAGGTCTCGTTGCATCTCCCCCTTACCTAATCTGCCACCATTCAGATAATAGTCTACCCTCATGTTTTTGCCACCAAAGTGGATAACCTCACATTTATCCACATTGTACTGCATCTGCCATGCATCTGCCCATTCACTCAGCCTATCCAAATCACCCTGCAGCCTCCAAGCATCCTCCTCACACCTAACTATACCCCCCAGCTTGGTATCATCTGCAAATTTGGAGATGTTGCATTGAATTCCCTCGTCCAAATCATTAATATATATTGTAAATAGCTGGGGTCCCAGCACTGAGCCTTGCGGCACCCCACTAGTCACTGCCTGCCATTCTGAAAAGGACCCGTTTACTCCTACCCTTTGCCTCCTGTCTGCTAGCCAGTTCTCTATCCACATCAATACTGAACCCGCAATACCGTGTGCTTTAAGTTTGTATGCTAATCTCTTATGCGGGACCTTGTCGAAAGCCTTCTGAGGCTTGGGTCTAGCGGCATGGGTTTGGGTCTAGCCGAGTGGGTTTGGGTCTAGCCGAGTGGGTTTGGGTCTAGCTGAGTGGGTTTGTGTCTAGCGGATTGGGTTTGGGTCTAGCGGAGTGGGTTTGGTTCTAGCGGAGTGGGTTTGGGTCTAGCGGAGTGGGTTTGGGTCTAGCGGAGTGGGTTTGGGTCTAGCGGAGTGGGATTTGGTCTAGCAGAGTGGGATTTGGTCTAGCGGAGTGGGTTTGGGTCTAGCGGAGTGGGTTTGGGTCTAGCCGAGTGGGTTTGGGTCTAGCCGAGTGGGTTTGGGTCTAGCTGAGTGGGTTTGTGTCTAGCGGATTGGGTTTGGGTCTAGCGGAGTGGGTTTGGTTCTAGCGGAGTGGGTTTGGGTCTAGCGGAGTGGGTTTGGGTCTAGCGGAGTGGGTTTGGGTCTAGCGGAGTGGGATTTGGTCTAGCAGAGTGGGTTTGGGTCTAGCGGAGTGTGTTTGGGTCAAGCCGAGTGGGTTTTGGTCTTGCCGAGTGGGTTTGGGTCTAGCCGAGTGGGTTTGGGTCTAGCAGAGTGGGTTTGGGTCTAGCAGAGTGGGTTTGGGTCTAGCGGACTGGGTTTGGGTCTTGCGGAATGGGTTTGGGTCTAGCGGAGTGGGTTTGGGTCCAGCTGATTGAGTTTGGGTCCAGCGGAGTGGGTTTGGGTCTAGCCGAGTGGGTTTGGGTCGAGCGGAGTGGGTTTGGGTCTAGCGGAGCGGGTTTGGGTCTAGCCGAGTGGGTTTGGGTCTAGCCGAGTGGGTTTGGGTCTAGCGGCATGGGTTTGGGTCTAGCCGAGTGGGTTTGGGTCTAGCCGAGTGGGTTTGGGTCTAGCCGAGTGGGTTTGGGTCTAGCCGAGTGGGTTTGGGTCTAGCCGAGTGGGTTTGGGTCTAGCCGAGTGGGTTTGGTCTAGCCGAGAGGGTTTGGCTCTAGCCGAGTGGGTTTGGGTCTAGCGGAGTGGGTTTGGGTCTAGCGGAGTGGGTTTGGGTCTAGCCGAGTGGGTTTGGGTCTAGCCGAGTGGGTTTGGGTCTAGCTGAGTGGGTTTGTGTCTAGCGGATTGGGTTTGGGTCTAGCGGAGTGGGTTTGGTTCTAGCGGAGTGGGTTTGGGTCTAGCGGAGTGGGTTTGGGTCTAGCGGAGAGGGTTTGGGTCTAGCGGAGCGGGTTTGGGTCTAGCGGAGTGGGTTTGGGTCTAGCGGAGTGGGTTTGGGTCTAGCCGAGTGGGTTTGTGTCTAGCCGAGTGGATTTGCGTCTAGCCGAGTGGGTTTGGGTCTTGCCGAGTGCGTTTGGGTCTAGCCGAGTAGGTTTGGGTCTAGCCGAGTGGGTTTGGGTTTAGCCAAGTGGGTTTAGGTCTAGCCGAGTGGGTTTGTGTCTTGCCTAGTGGGTTTGGGTCTAGCCGGGTGGGTTTGGGTCTAGCTGAGTGGGATTCGGCCTAGCCGAGTGGGTTTGGGTCTAGCCGAGTGGGTTTGGGTCTGGCGGATTGGGTTTGGGTATAGCCGAGTGGGTTTGGGACTAGCCGAGTGGGTATGGGTCAAGCCGAGTGGGTTTGGGCCTAGCCGAGTGGATTTGGGTCTAGCGAGTGGGTTTGGGTCTAGTGAGTGGGTTTGGGCCTAGCCGAGTGGGTTTGGGTCTAGCCGAGTGGGTTTGGGTCTAGCGGACTGGGTTTGGGTCTAGCGGAGTGGGTTTGGGTCTAGCGGAGTGGGTTTGCATCTAGCGGAGTGGGTTTGGGTCTACCGGAGTGGGCTTGGTTCTAGCCGAGTGGGTTTGGTTCTAGCCGAGTGGGTTTGGGTCTAGCGGCGTGGGTTTGGGTCTAGCCGAGTGGGTTTGGGTCTAGCCGAGTGGGTTTGGGTCTAGCCGAGTGGGTTTGGGTCTAGCCGGGTGGGCTTGGGTCTAGCCGAGTGGGTTTGGGTCTAGCCTAGTGGGTTTGGGACTAGCCGAGTGGGTTTGAGTCCAGCTGATTGGGTTTGCGTCCAGCTGAGTGGGTTTGGGTCTAGCCGAGTGGGTTTGGGTCTAGCCGAGTGGGTTGGGGTCTAGCCGAGTGGGTTTGTGTCTAGCCGAGTGGGTTTGGGTCTAGCCGAGTGGGTTTGGGTCTTGCCGATTGGGTTTGGGTCTAGCCGAGTGGGTTGGGGTCTAGCCGAGTGGGTTTGTGTCTAGCCGAGTGGGTTTGGGTCTAGCCGAGTGGGTTTGGGTCTAGATGAGTGGGTTTGGTCCTAGCCGAGTGGGTTTGGGTCTAGACGAGTGGGTTTGTGTCTAGACGAGTGGGTTTGGGTCTAGCCGAGTGTGTTTGGGTCCAGCCGAGTGGGTTTGGGTCTAGCCGAGTGGGTTTGTGAATAGCCGAGTGTGTTTGGGTCAAGCCAAGTGGGTTTGGGTCTAGCCGAGTGGGTTTGTGTCTAGCCGGGTGGGTTTGGGTCTAGCGGAGTGGGTTTGGGTCTAACGGAGTGGGATTTGGTCTAGCGGAGTGGGTTTGGGTCTAGTGGAGTGGGTTTGGGTCTAGCGGAGTTGGTTTGGGTCTACCGGAGTGGGTTTGGGTCTAGCCGAGTGGGTTTGGGTCTAGCTGAGTGCGTTTGGGTCTAGCGGATTGGGTTCGGGTCTAGCGGAGTGGGTTTGGGTCTAGCGGAGTGGGTTTGGGTCTAGCGGAGTGGGTTTGGGTCTAGCGGAGAGGGTTTGGGTCTAGCGGAGCGGGTTTGGGTCTAGCGGAGTGGGTTTGGGTCTAGCGGAGTGGGTTTGGGTCTAGCCGAGTGGGTTTGTGTCTAGCCGAGTGGATTTGCGTCTAGCCGAGTGGGTTTGGGTCTTGCCGAGTGCGTTTGGGTCTAGCCGAGTAGGTTTGGGTCTAGCCGAGTGGGTTTGGGTTTAGCCAAGTGGGTTTGGGTCTAGCCGAGTGGGTTTGGGTCTTGCCTAGTGGGTTTGGGTCTAGCCGGGTGGGTTTGGGTCTAGCTGAGTGGGATTCGGCCTAGCCGAGTGGGTTTGGGTCTAGCCGAGTGGGTTTGGGTCATGCCGAGTGGGTTTGGGTCCAGCCGAGTGGGTTTGGGTCGAGCGGAGTGGGTTTGGGTCTAGCCGAGTGGGCTTGGGTCTAGACGAGTGGGTTTGGGTCTAGCCGAGTGTGTTTGGGTCTAGCGGAGTGGGTTTGCATCTAGCCGAGTGAGTTTGGGTCTAGCCGAGTGGGTTTTGGTCTAGCCGAGTGGGTTTGGGCTGGCCGAGTGGGTTTGGGTCTAGCCGAGTGGGTTTGGGTCTAGCGGAGTGGGTTTGGGTCTAGCCGAGTTGGTTTGGGTCTAGCCGAGTGGGTTTGGTCTAGCCGAGTGGGTTTGGGTCTAGCCGAGTGGGTTTGGGTCTAGCCGAGTTGGTTTGGGTCTAGCGGAGTGGGTTTGGGTCTAGCCGAGTTGGTTTGGGTCTAGCCGAGTTGGTTTGGGTCTAGCCGAGTGGGTTTGGTCTAGCCGAGTGGGTTTGGGTCTAGCCGAGTGGGTTTGGTCTAGCCGATTGGGTTTGGGTCTAGCCGAGTGGGTTAGGGTCTAGCCGAGAGTGTTTGGGTCTAGCCGAGTGTGTTTGTGTCTAGCGGAATGGGTTTGGGTCTAGCCGAGTGGGTTTGGGTGTAACCGAGTTGGTTTGGGTCTAGCCAAGTGGGTTTTGGTCTAGCCGAGTGGGTTTGGGTCTAGCCGAGTGGGTTTGGGTCTAGCCGAGTGGGTTTGGGTCTAGCCTAGTGGGTTTGGGTCAAGCCGAGTGGGTTTGGGTCTAGCCGAGTAGGATTGGGTCTAGCGGAGTGGGTTTGCATCGAGCCGAGTGGGTGTGGGTCTAGCCGAGTGGGTTTGGGTCTAGCCGAGTGGGTTTGGGTCTAGCCGAGTGGGTTTGGGTCTAGCCGAGTGGGTTTGGGTCATGCCGAGTGGGTTTGGGTCTAGCCGAGTGGGTTTGGGTCTAGCGTAGTGGGTTTGCATCTAGCCGAGTGGGCTTGGGTCTAGACGAGTGGGTTTGGGTCTAGCCGAATGTGTTTGGGTCTAGCGGAGTGGGTTTGCATCTAGCCGAGTGAGTTTGGGTCTAGCCGATTGGGTTTGGGTCTAGCCGAGTGGGTTTGGGTCTAGCCGAGTTGGTTTGGGTCTAGCCGAGTGGGTTTGGTCTAGCCGAGTGGGTTTGGGTCTAGCCGAGTGGGTTTGGGTCTAGCCGATTGGGTTTGGGTCTAGCCGAGTGGGTTAGGGTCTAGCCGAGAGTGTTTGGGTCTAGCCGAGTGTGTTTGTGTCTAGCGGAATGGGTTTGGGTCTAGCCGAGTGGGTTTGGGTGTAACCGAGTTGGTTTGGGTCTAGCCAAGTGGGTTTTGGTCTAGCCGACTGGGTTTGGGTCTAGCCGAGTGGGTTTGGGTCTAGCCGAGTGGGTTTGGGTCTAGCCTAGTGGGTTTGGGTCAAGCCGAGTGGGTTTGGGTCTAGCCGAGTAGGTTTGGGTCTAGCGGAGTGGGTTTGCATCGAGCCGAGTGGGTGTGGGTCTAGCCGAGTCGGTTTGGGTCTAGCCGAGTGGGTTTGGGTCTAGCCGAGTGGGTTTGGGTCTAGCCGAGTGGGTTTGGGTCATGCCGAGTGGGTTTGGGTCTAGCCGAGTGGGTTTGGGTCTAGCGTAGTGGGTTTGCGTCTAGCCGAGTGGGCTTGGGTCTAGACGAGTGGGTTTGGGTCTAGCCGAATGTGTTTGGGTCTAGCGGAGTGGGTTTGCATCTAGCCGAGTGAGTTTGGGTCTAGCCGAGTGGGTTTGGGTCTAGCCGAGTGGGTTTGGGTCTAGCCGAGTGGGTTTGGGTCTAGCCGTGTGTGTTTGGGTCTAGCCGAGTGTGTTTGTGTCTAGCGGAATGGGTTTGGGTCTAGCCGAGTGGGTTTGGGTCGAACCGAGTTGGTTTGGGTCTAGCCAAGTGGGTTTTGGTCTAGCCGAGTGGGTTTGGGTCTAGCCGAGTGGGTTTGGGTCATGCCTAGTGGGTTTGGGTCTAGCCGAGTGGGTTTGGGTCTAGACGAGTGGGTTTGGGTTTAGCCGAGTGGGCTTGGGTCTAGCCGAGTGGGTTTGGGTCTAGCCGAGTCGGTTTGGGTCTAGCCAAGTGGGTTTGGGTCTAGCCGAGTGGGTTTGGGTCATGCCGAGTGGGTTTGGGTCTAGCCGAGTGGGTTTGGGTCTAGCGGAGTGGGTTTGGGTCTAGCCGAGTGGGCTTGGGTCTAGACGAGTGGGTTTACTGAGAGTGGGTACGGGAAACTGAGTTGGATGATCAGCCATGATCACATTGAATGGCGGTGCAGGCTCGAAGGGCCGAATGGCCTACTCCTGCACCTATTTTCTATGTTTCTATGTTTCTATGTTTAGGTCTAGCCGAGTGGGTTTGGGTCTAGCCGAGTTGGTTTGGGTCCAGCCAAGTGGGTTTTGGTCTAGCCGAGTGGGTTTGGGTCTAGCCGAGTGGGTTTGGGTCTAGCCGAGTGGGTTTGGGTCTAGCCGAGTGGGTTTGGGTCTAGCCGAGTGGGTTTGGGTCTAGCCGAGTGGGTTTGGGTCTAGCCGAGTGGGTTTGGTTCTAGCCGAGTGGGTTTGGGTCTAGCCGAGTGGGTTTGAGGCTAGCCGAGTGGGTTTGGGTCTAGCGGAGTGGGTTTGCGTCGAGCCGAGTGGGTTTGGGTCTAGCCGAGTGGGTTTGGGTCTAGCCGAGTGTGTTTGGGTCTAGCCGAGTGGGATTTGGTCCAGCGGAGTGGGTTTGGGTCTAGCCGAGTGGGCTTGGGTCTAGGCGAGTGGGTTTGGGTCTAGCCGAGTGTGTTTGGGTCTGGCGGAGTGGGTTTGCATCTAGCCGAGTGAGTTTGGGTCTAGCCGAGAGGGTTTGGGTCTAGCCGAGTGGGTTTGAGTCTCGCCGAGTGGGTTTGGGTCTAGCCGAGTGTGTTTGGGTCTAGCCGAGTGTGTTTGTGTCTAGCGGAATGGGTTTGGGTCTAGCCGAGTGGGTTTGGGTCTAGCCGAGTTGATTTGGGTCTAGCCGAGTGGGTTTGGGTTTAGCCAAGTGGGTTTAGGTCTAGCCGAGTGGGTTTGTGTCTTGCCTAGTGGGTTTGGGTCTAGCCGGGTGGGTTTGGGTCTAGCTGAGTGGGATTCGGCCTAGCCGAGTGGGTTTGGGTCTAGCCGAGTGGGTTTGGGTCTGGCGGATTGGGTTTGGGTATAGCCGAGTGGGTTTGGGACTAGCCGAGTGGGTATGGGTCAAGCCGAGTGGGTTTGGGCCTAGCCGAGTGGATTTGGGTCTAGCGAGTGGGTTTGGGTCTAGTGAGTGGGTTTGGGCCTAGCCGAGTGGGTTTGGGTCTAGCCGAGTGGGTTTGGGTCTAGCGGACTGGGTTTGGGTCTAGCGGAGTGGGTTTGGGTCTAGCGGAGTGGGTTTGCATCTAGCGGAGTGGGTTTGGGTCTACCGGAGTGGGCTTGGTTCTAGCCGAGTGGGTTTGGTTCTAGCCGAGTGGGTTTGGGTCTAGCGGCGTGGGTTTGGGTCTAGCCGAGTGGGTTTGGGTCTAGCCGAGTGGGTTTGGGTCTAGCCGAGTGGGTTTGGGTCTAGCCGGGTGGGCTTGGGTCTAGCCGAGTGGGTTTGGGTCTAGCCTAGTGGGTTTGGGACTAGCCGAGTGGGTTTGAGTCCAGCTGATTGGGTTTGCGTCCAGCTGAGTGGGTTTGGGTCTAGCCGAGTGGGTTTGGGTCTAGCCGAGTGGGTTGGGGTCTAGCCGAGTGGGTTTGTGTCTAGCCGAGTGGGTTTGTGTCTAGCCGAGTGGGTTTGGGTCTAGCCGAGTGGGTTTGGGTCTTGCCGATTGGGTTTGGGTCTAGCCGAGTGGGTTGGGGTCTAGCCGAGTGGGTTTGTGTCTAGCCGAGTGGGTTTGGGTCTAGCCGAGTGGGTTTGGGTCTAGATGAGTGGGTTTGGTCCTAGCCGAGTGGGTTTGGGTCTAGACGAGTGGGTTTGTGTCTAGACGAGTGGGTTTGGGTCTAGCCGAGTGTGTTTGGGTCCAGCCGAGTGGGTTTGGGTCTAGCCGAGTGGGTTTGTGTATAGCCGAGTGTGTTTGGGTCAAGCCAAGTGCGTTTGGGTCTAGCCGAGTGGGTTTGTGTCTAGCCGGGTGGGTTTGGGTCTAGCGGAGTGGGTTTGGGTCTAACGGAGTGGGATTTGGTCTAGCGGAGTGGGTTTGGGTCTAGCGGAGTGGGTTTGGGTCTAGCGGAGTGGGTTTGGGTCTACCGGAGTGGGTTTGGGTCTAGCCGAGTGGGTTTGGGTCTAGCTGAGTGCGTTTGGGTCTAGCGGATTGGGTTCGGGTCTAGCGGAGTGGGTTTGGGTCTAGCGGAGTGGGTTTGGGTCTAGCGGAGTGGGTTTGGGTCTAGCGGAGAGGGTTTGGGTCTAGCGGAGCGGGTTTGGGTCTAGCGGAGTGGGTTTGGGTCTAGCGGAGTGGGTTTGGGTCTAGCCGAGTGGGTTTGTGTCTAGCCGAGTGGATTTGCGTCTAGCCGAGTGGGTTTGGGTCTTGCCGAGTGCGTTTGGGTCTAGCCGAGTAGGTTTGGGTCTAGCCGAGTGGGTTTGGGTTTAGCCAAGTGGGTTTGGGTCTAGCCCAGTGGGTTTGGGTCTTGCCTAGTGGGTTTGGGTCTAGCCGGGTGGGTTTGGGTCTAGCTGAGTGGGATTCGGCCTAGCCGAGTGGGTTTGGGTCTAGCCGAGTGGGTTTGGGTCATGCCGAGTGGGTTTGGGTCCAGCCGAGTGGGTTTGGGTCGAGCGGAGTGGGTTTGGGTCTAGCCGAGTGGGCTTGGGTCTAGACGAGTGGGTTTGGGTCTAGCCGAGTGTGTTTGGGTCTAGCGGAGTGGGTTTGCATCTACCCGAGTGAGTTTGGGTCTAGCCGAGTGGGTTTTGGTCTAGCCGAGTGGGTTTGGGCCGGCCGAGTGGGTTTGGGTCTAGCCGAGTGGGTTTGGGTCTAGCGGAGTGGGTTTGGGTCTAGCCGAGTTGGTTTGGGTCTAGCCGAGTGGGTTTGGTCTAGCCGAGTGGGTTTGGGTCTAGCCGAGTGGGTTTGGGTCTAGCCGAGTTGGTTTGGGTCTAGCGGAGTGGGTTTGGGTCTAGCCGAGTGGGTTAGGGTCTAGCCGAGAGTGTTTGGGTCTAGCCGAGTGTGTTTGTGTCTAGCGGAATGGGTTTGGGTCTAGCCGAGTGGGTTTGGGTGTAACCGAGTTGGTTTGGGTCTAGCCAAGTGGGTTTTGGTCTAGCCGAGTGGGTTTGGGTCTAGCCGAGTGGGTTTGGGTCTAGCCGAGTGGGTTTGGGTCTAGCCTAGTGGGTTTGGGTCAAGCCGAGTGGGTTTGGGTCTAGCCGAGTAGGATTGGGTCTAGCGGAGTGGGTTTGCATCGAGCCGAGTGGGTGTGGGTCTAGCCGAGTGGGTTTGGGTCTAGCCGAGTGGGTTTGGGTCTAGCCGAGTGGGTTTGGATCTAGCCGAGTGGGTTTGGGTCATGCCGAGTGGGTTTGGGTCTAGCCGAGTGGGTTTGGGTCTAGCGTAGTGGGTTTGCGTCTAGCCGAGTGGGCTTGGGTCTAGACGAGTGGGTTTGGGTCTAGCCGAATGTGTTTGGGTCTAGCGGAGTGGGTTTGCATCTAGCCGAGTGAGTTTGGGTCTAGCCGATTGGGTTTGGGTCTAGCCGAGTGGGTTTGGGTCTAGCCGAGTTGGTTTGGGTCTAGCCGAGTGGGTTTGGTCTAGCCGAGTGGGTTTGGGTCTAGCCGAGTGGGTTTGGGTCTAGCCGATTGGGTTTGGGTCTAGCCGAGTGGGTTAGGGTCTAGCCGAGAGTGTTTGGGTCTAGCCGAGTGTGTTTGTGTCTAGCGGAATGGGTTTGGGTCTAGCCGAGTGGGTTTGGGTGTAACCGAGTTGGTTTGGGTCTAGCCAAGTGGGTTTTGGTCTAGCCGAGTGGGTTTGGGTCTAGCCGAGTGGGTTTGGGTCTAGCCGAGTGGGTTTGGGTCTAGCCTAGTGGGTTTGGGTCAAGCCGAGTGGGTTTGGGTCTAGCCGAGTAGGTTTGGGTCTAGCGGAGTGGGTTTGCATCGAGCCGAGTGGGTGTGGGTCTAGCCGAGTGGGTTTGGGTCTAGCCGAGTGGGTTTGGGTCTAGCCGAGTGGGTTTGGGTCTAGCCGAGTGGGTTTGGGTCATGCCGAGTGGGTTTGGGTCTAGCCGAGTGGGTTTGGGTCTAGCGTAGTGGGTTTGCGTCTAGCCGAGTGGGCTTGGGTCTAGACGAGTGGGTTTGGGTCTAGCCGAATGTGTTTGGGTCTAGCGGAGTGGGTTTGCATCTAGCCGAGTGAGTTTGGGTCTAGCCGAGTGGGTTTGGGTCTAGCCGAGTGGGTTTGGGTCTAGCCGAGTGGGTTTGGGTCTAGCCGTGTGTGTTTGGGTCTAGCCGAGTGTGTTTGTGTCTAGCGGAATGGGTTTGGGTCTAGCCGAGTGGGTTTGGGTCGAACCGAGTTGGTTTGGGTCTAGCGGAGTGGGTTTGGGTCTAGCGGAGAGGGTTTGGGTCTAGCGGAGCGGGTTTGGGTCTAGCGGAGTGGGTTTGGGTCTAGCGGAGTGGGTTTGGGTCTAGCCGAGTGGGTTTGTGTCTAGCCGAGTGGATTTGCGTCTAGCCGAGTGGGTTTGGGTCTTGCCGAGTGCGTTTGGGTCTAGCCGAGTAGGTTTGGGTCTAGCCGAGTGGGTTTGGGTTTAGCCAAGTGGGTTTGGGTCTAGCCCAGTGGGTTTGGGTCTTGCCTAGTGGGTTTGGGTCTAGCCGGGTGGGTTTGGGTCTAGCTGAGTGGGATTCGGCCTAGCCGAGTGGGTTTGGGTCTAGCCGAGTGGGTTTGGGTCATGCCGAGTGGGTTTGGTCCAGCCGAGTGGGTTTGGGTCGAGCGGAGTGGGTTTGGGTCTAGCCGAGTGGGCTTGGGTCTAGACGAGTGGGTTTGGGTCTAGCCGAGTGTGTTTGGGTCTAGCGGAGTGGGTTTGCATCTAGCCGAGTGAGTTTGGGTCTAGCCGAGTGGGTTTTGGTCTAGCCGAGTGGGTTTGGGCCGGCCGAGTGGGTTTGGGTCTAGCCGAGTGGGTTTGGGTCTAGCGGAGTGGGTTTGGGTCTAGCCGAGTTGGTTTGGGTCTAGCCGAGTGGGTTTGGTCTAGCCGAGTGGGTTTGGGTCTAGCCGAGTGGGTTTGGGTCTAGCCGAGTTGGTTTGGGTCTAGCGGAGTGGGTTTGGGTCTAGCCGAGTGGGTTAGGGTCTAGCCGAGAGTGTTTGGGTCTAGCCGAGTGTGTTTGTGTCTAGCGGAATGGGTTTGGGTCTAGCCGAGTGGGTTTGGGTGTAACCGAGTTGGTTTGGGTCTAGCCAAGTGGGTTTTGGTCTAGCCGAGTGGGTTTGGGTCTAGCCGAGTGGGTTTGGGTCTAGCCGAGTGGGTTTGGGTCTAGCCTAGTGGGTTTGGGTCAAGCCGAGTGGGTTTGGGTCTAGCCGAGTAGGATTGGGTCTAGCGGAGTGGGTTTGCATCGAGCCGAGTGGGTGTGGGTCTAGCCGAGTGGGTTTGGGTCTAGCCGAGTGGGTTTGGGTCTAGCCGAGTGGGTTTGGGTCTAGCCGAGTGGGTTTGGGTCATGCCGAGTGGGTTTGGGTCTAGCCGAGTGGGTTTGGGTCTAGCGTAGTGGGTTTGCGTCTAGCCGAGTGGGCTTGGGTCTAGACGAGTGGGTTTGGGTCTAGCCGAATGTGTTTGGGTCTAGCGGAGTGGGTTTGCATCTAGCCGAGTGAGTTTGGGTCTAGCCGATTGGGTTTGGGTCTAGCCGAGTGGGTTTGGGTCTAGCCGAGTTGGTTTGGGTCTAGCCGAGTGGGTTTGGTCTAGCCGAGTGGGTTTGGGTCTAGCCGAGTGGGTTTGGGTCTAGCCGATTGGGTTTGGGTCTAGCCGAGTGGGTTAGGGTCTAGCCGAGAGTGTTTGGGTCTAGCCGAGTGTGTTTGTGTCTAGCGGAATGGGTTTGGGTCTAGCCGAGTGGGTTTGGGTGTAACCGAGTTGGTTTGGGTCTAGCCAAGTGGGTTTTGGTCTAGCCGAGTGGGTTTGGGTCTAGCCGAGTGGGTTTGGGTCTAGCCGAGTGGGTTTGGGTCTAGCCTAGTGGGTTTGGGTCAAGCCGAGTGGGTTTGGGTCTAGCCGAGTAGGTTTGGGTCTAGCGGAGTGGGTTTGCATCGAGCCGAGTGGGTGTGGGTCTAGCCGAGTGGGTTTGGGTCTAGCCGAGTGGGTTTGGGTCTAGCCGAGTGGGTTTGGGTCTAGCCGAGTGGGTTTGGGTCATGCCGAGTGGGTTTGGGTCTAGCCGAGTGGGTTTGGGTCTAGCGTAGTGGGTTTGCGTCTAGCCGAGTGGGCTTGGGTCTAGACGAGTGGGTTTGGGTCTAGCCGAATGTGTTTGGGTCTAGCGGAGTGGGTTTGCATCTAGCCGAGTGAGTTTGGGTCTAGCCGAGTGGGTTTGGGTCTAGCCGAGTGGGTTTGGGTCTAGCCGAGTGGGTTTGGGTCTAGCCGTGTGTGTTTGGGTCTAGCCGAGTGTGTTTGTGTCTAGCGGAATGGGTTTGGGTCTAGCCGAGTGGGTTTGGGTCGAACCGAGTTGGTTTGGGTCTAGCAAAGTGGGTTTTGGTCTAGCCGAGTGGGTTTGGGTCTAGCCGAGTGGGTTTGGGTCTTGCCGAGTGGGTTTGGGTCTAGCCGAGTGGGTTTGGGTCTAGCCGAGTGGGTTTGGGTCTAGCCGAGTGGGTTTGAGTCTGGCCGAGTGGGTTTGGGTCTAGCGGATTGGGTTTGCGTCGAGCCGAGTGGGTTTGGGTCTAGCCGTGTGGGTTTGGGTCTAGCCGAGTGGGTTTGGGTCTAGCCGAGTGGGTTTGGGTCTAGCCGAGTGGGTTTGGGTCATGCCTAGTGGGTTTGGGTCTAGCCGAGTGGGTTTGGGTCTAGACGAGTGGGTTTGGGTTTAGCCGAGTGGGCTTGGGTCTAGCCGAGTGGGTTTGGGTCTAGCCGAGTCGGTTTGGGTCTAGCCAAGTGGGTTTGGGTCTAGCCGAGTGGGTTTGGGTCATGCCGAGTGGGTTTGGGTCTAGCCGAGTGGGTTTGGGTCTAGCGGAGTGGGTTTGGGTCTAGCCGAGTGGGCTTGGGTCTAGACGAGTGGGTTTACTGAGAGTGGGTACGGGAAACTGAGTTGGATGATCAGCCATGATCACATTGAATGGCGGTGCAGGCTCGAAGGGCCGAATGGCCTACTCCTGCACCTATTTTCTATGTTTCTATGTTTCTATGTTTAGGTCTAGCCGAGTGGGTTTGGGTCTAGCCGAGTTGGTTTGGGTCCAGCCAAGTGGGTTTTGGTCTAGCCGAGTGGGTTTGGGTCTAGCCGAGTGGGTTTGGGTCTAGCCGAGTGGGTTTGGGTCTAGCCGAGTGGGTTTGGGTCTAGCCGAGTGGGTTTGGGTCTAGCCGTGTGGGTTTGGGTCTAGCCGAGTGGGTTTGGTTCTAGCCGAGTGGGTTTGGGTCTAGCCGAGTGGGTTTGAGGCTAGCCGAGTGGGTTTGGGTCTAGCGGAGTGGGTTTGCGTCGAGCCGAGTGGGTTTGGGTCTAGCCGAGTGGGTTTGGGTCTAGCCGAGTGTGTTTGGGTCTAGCCGAGTGGGATTTGGTCCAGCGGAGTGGGTTTGGGTCTAGCCGAGTGGGCTTGGGTCTAGGCGAGTGGGTTTGGGTCTAGCCGAGTGGGTTTGGGTCTAGCCGAGTGGGTTTGGGTCTAGCCGAGTGGGTTTGGGTCTAGCCGAGTGGGTTTGGGTCTAGCCGAGTGGGTTTGGTTCTAGCCGAGTGGGTTTGGGTCTAGCCGAGTGGGTTTGAGGCTAGCCGAGTGGGTTTGGGTCTAGCGGAGTGGGTTTGCGTCGAGCCGAGTGGGTTTGGGTCTAGCCGAGTGGGTTTGGGTCTAGCCGAGTGTGTTTGGGTCTAGCCGAGTGGGATTTGGTCCAGCGGAGTGGGTTTGGGTCTAGCCGAGTGGGCTTGGGTCTAGGCGAGTGGGTTTGGGTCTAGCCGAGTGTGTTTGGGTCTGGCGGAGTGGGTTTGCATCTAGCCGAGTGAGTTTGGGTCTAGCCGAGAGGGTTTGGGTCTAGCCGAGTGGGTTTGAGTCTCGCCGAGTGGGTTTGGGTCTAGCCGAGTGTGTTTGGGTCTAGCCGAGTGTGTTTGTGTCTAGCGGAATGGGTTTGGGTCTAGCCGAGTGGGTTTGGGTCTAGCCGAGTTGATTTGGGTCTAGCCGAGTGGGTTTGGGTCTAGCCGAGTGGGTTTCGGTCTAGCCGAGTGGGTTTGGGTCTAGCGGAGTGGGTTTGGGTCTAGCGGAGTGGGTTTGGGTCTAGCCGAGTGGGTTTGGTTCTAGCCGAGTGGGATGGCTCTAGCCGAGTGGGTTTGAGTCCAGCCGAGTGGGTTTGGGTCTAGCCGAGTGGGCTTGGGTCTAGACGAGTGGGTTTACTGAGAGTGGGTACGGGATACTGAGTTGGATGATCAGCCATGATCACATTGAATGGCGGTGCAGGCACGAAGGGCCGAATGGCCTACTCCTGCACCTATTTTCTATGTTTCTATGTTTCTATGTTTAGGTCTAGCCGAGTGGGTTTGAGTCTAGCCGAGTGGGTTTGGGTCTAGCCGAGTGTGTTTGGGTCTAGCCGAGTGTGTTTGTGTCTAGCGGAATGGGTTTGGGTCTAGGCGAGTGGGTTTGGGTCTAGCCGAGTTGGGTTGGGTCTAGCCAAGTGGGTTTTGGTCTAGCCGAGTGGGTTTGGGTCTAGCCGAGTGGGTTTGGGTCTAGCCGAGTGGGTTTCGGTCTAGCCGAGTGGGTTTGGGTCTAGTGGAGTGGGTTTGGGTCTAGCGGAGTGGGTTTGGGTCTAGCCGAGTGGGATTGGTTCTAGCCGAGTGGGTTTGGGTCTAGCCGAGTGGGTTTGAGTCTAGCCGAGTGGGTTTGGGTCTAGCGGAGTGGGTTTGCGTCGAGCCGAATGGGTTTGGGTCTAGCCGAGTGGGTTTGGGTCTAGCCGAGTGGGTTTGGGTCTAGCCGAGTGGGTTTGGGTCTAGCCGAGTGGGTTTGGGTCATGCCTAGTGGGTTTGGGTCTAGCCGAGTGGGTTTGGGTCTAGCGGAGTGGGCTTGGGTCTAGAAGAGTGGGTTTGGGTCTCTCCGTGTGGGTTTGGGTCTAGCCGAGTGGGTTTGGGTCTAGCCGAGTGGGTTTGGGTCTAGCGGAGTGGGTTTGCGTCGAGCCGAGTGGGTTTGGGTCTAGCCGAGTGGGTTTGGGTCTAGCCGAGTGTGTTTGGGTCTAGCCGAGTGGGTTTTGGTCTAGCGGAGTGGGTTTGGGTCTAGCCGAGTGGGTTTGGGTCCAGCCGAGTGGGTTTGGGTCTAGCCGAGTGGGTTTGGGTCTAGCCGAGTGGGTTTGGGTCTAGCCGAGTGGGTTTGACTCTAGCCGAGTGGGTTTGGGTCTAGCGGAGTGGGTTTGCGTCGAGCCGAATGGGTTTGGGTCTAGCCGAGTGGGTTTGGGTCTAGCCGAGTGGGTTTGGGTCTAGCCGAGTGGGTTTGGGTCTAGCCGAGTGGGTTTGGGTCATGCCTAGTGGGTTTGGGTCCAGCCGAGTGGGTTTGGGTCTAGCGGAGTGGGTTTGGGTCTAGCCGAGTGGGCTTGGGTCTAGACGAGTGGGTTTGGGTCTAGCCGAGTGTGTTTGGGTCTAGCGGAGTGGGTTTGCATCTAGCCGAGTGAGTTTGGGTCTAGCCGAGTGGGTTTGTGTCTTGCCGAGTGGGTTTGGGTCTAGAAGAGTGGGTTTGGGTCTTGCCGAGTGTGTTTGTGTCTAGCCGAGTGGGGTTGGGTCTAGCCGAGTGGGTTTGGCTCTAGAAGAGTGGGTTTGGGTCTAGCCGTGTGGGTTTGGGTCTAGCCGAGTGGGTTTGGGTCTAGCCGAGTGGGTTTGGGTCTCGCGGAGTGGGTTTGGGTCTAGCCGAGTGGGTTTGGGTCTAGCCGAGTGGGTTTGGGTCTAGCCGAGTGGGTTTGCATCTAGCCGAGTGGGTTTGGGTCTAGCCGAGTGGGTTTGGGTCTAGCCGAGTGGGTTTGGGTCTAGCGGAGTGGTTTTGGGTCTAGCCGAGTTGGTTTGGGTCTAGCCGAGTGGGTTTGGGTCTAGCCGAGTGGGTTTGCGTCTCGCCGAGTGGGTTTGGGTCTCGCCGAGTGGGTTTGGGTCTAGCGGAGTGGGTTTGGGTCTAGCCGAGTGGGCTTGGGTCTAGACGAGTGGGTTTGGGTCTAGCCGAGTGTGTTTGGGTCTAGCCGAGTGGATTTGGGTCTAGCAGAGTGGGTTTGTGTCTAGCGGAGTGGGTTAGAGTCTAGCGGAGCGGGTTTGGGTCTAGCGGAGCGGGTTTCATTCTAGCCGAGTGGGTTTGGGTCTAGCCGAGTGGGTTTGGGTCTAGCGGAGTGGGTTTGGGTCTAGCCGAGTGGGTTTGGTTCTAGCCGAGTGGGTTTGGGTCTAGCCGAGTGGGTTTGAGTCTAGCCGAGTGGGTTTGGGTCTAGCGGAGTGGGTTTGCGTCGAGCCGAATGGGTTTGGGTCTAGCCGAGTGGGTTTGGGTCTAGCCGAGTGGGTTTGGGTCGAGCCGAGTGGGTTTGTGTCTAGCCGAGTGGGTTTGGGTCATGCCTAGTGGGTTTGGGTCTAGCCGAGTGGGTTTGGGTCTAGCG
This sequence comes from Raja brachyura, assembly GCA_963514005.1. The sequence goes on along the minus strand of OY740819.1, from coordinate 4,874,826 downwards.
GAGTGGGTTTGGGTCTATCCGAGTGGGCTTGGGTCTAGACGAGTGGGTTTGGGTCTAGCCGAGTGTGTTTGGGTCTACCGGAGTGGGTTTGCATCTAGCCGAGTGAGTTTGGGTCTAGCCGAGTGGGTTTGGGTCTAGCCGAGTGGGTTTGGGTCTAGCCGAGTGGGTTTGGGTCTAGCCGAGTGTGTTAGGGTCTAGCCGAGTGTGTTTGTGTCTAGCCGAGTGGGGTTGGGTCTAGCCGAGTGGGTTTGGGTCTAGAAGAGTGGGTTTGGGTCTAGCCGTGTGGGTTTGGGTCTAGCCGAGTGGGTTTGGGTCTAGCCGAGTGGGTTTGGGTCTAGCGGAGTGGGTTTGCGTCGAGCCGAGTGGGTTTGGGTCTAGCCGAGTGGGTTTGGGTCTAGCCGAGTGTGTTTGGGTCTAGCCGAGTGGGTTTTGGTCTAGCGGAGTGGGTTTGGGTCTAGCCGAGTGGGCTTGGGTCTAGACGAGTGGGTTTGGGTCTAGCCGAGTGTGTTTGGGTCTGGCGGAGTGGGTTTGCATCTAGCCGAGTGAGTTTGGGTCTAGCCGAGTGGGTTTGGGTCTAGCCGAGTGGGTTTGAGTCTAGCCGAGTGGGTTTGGGTCTAGCCGAGTGTGTTTGGGTCTAGCCGAGTGTGTTTGTGCCTAGCGGAATGGGTTTGGGTCTAGCCAAGTGGGTTTGGGTCTAGCCGAGTTGGTTTGGGTATAGCCAAGTGGGTTTTGGTCTAGCCGAGTGGGTTTGGGTCCAGCCGAGTGGGTTTGGGTCTAGCCGAGTGGGTTTGGTTCTAGCCGAGTGGGTTTGGGTCTAGCGGAGTAGGTTTGCGTTGAGCCGAATGGGTTTGGGTCTAGCGGAGTAGGTTTGCGTTGAGCCGAATGGGTTTGGGTCTAGCCGAGTGGGTTTGGGTATGCCGAGTGGGTTTGGGTCTAGCCGAGTGGGTTTGGGTCTAGCCGAGTGGGTTTGGGTCTAGCCGAGTGGGTTTGAGTCTAGCCGAGTGGGTTTGGGTCTAGCGGAGTGGGTTTGCGTCGAGCCGAATGGGTTTGGGTCTGGCCGAGTGGGTTTGGGTCTAGCCGAGTGGGTTTGGGTCTAACCGAGTGGGTTTGGGTCTAGCCGAGTGGGTTTGGGTCATGCCTAGTGGGTTTGGGTCTAGCCGAGTGGGTTTGGGTCTAGCGGAGTGGGTTTGGGTCTAGCCGAGTGGGCTTGGGTCTAGACGAGTGGGTTTGGGTCTAGCCGAGTGTGTTTGGGTCTAGCCGAGTGTGTTTGGGTCTACCGGAGTGGGTTTGCATCTAGCCGAGTGAGTTTGGGTCTAGCCGAGTGGGTTTGGGTCTAGCCGAGTGGGTTTGGGTCTAGCCGAGTGGGTTTGGGTCTAGCCGAGTGTGTTTGGGTCTAGCCGAGTGTGTTTGTGTCTAGCCGAGTGGGGTTGGGTCTAGCCGAGTGGGTTTGGGTCTAGAATAGTGGGTTTGGGTCTAGCCGTGTGGGTTTGGGTCTAGCCGAGTGGGTTTGGGTCTAGCCGAGTGGGTTAGGGTCTAGCGGAGTGGGTTTGCGTCGAGCCGAGTGGGTTTGGGTCTAGCCGAGTGGGTTTGGGTCTAGCCGAGTGTGTTTGGGTCTAGCCGAGTGGGTTTTGGTCTAGCGGAGTGGGTTTGGGTCTAGCCGAGTGGGCTTGGGTCTAGACGAGTGGGTTTGGGTCTAGCCGAGTGTGTTTGGGTCTGGCGGAGTGGTTTTGCATCTAGCCGAGTGAGTTTGGGTCTAGCCGAGTGGGTTTGGGTCTAGCCGAGTGGGTTTGAGTCTAGCCGAGTGGGTTTGGGTCTAGCCGAGTGTGTTTGGGTCTAGCCGAGTGTGTTTGTGTCTAGCGGAATGGGTTTGGGTCTAGCCGAGTGGGTTTGGGTCTAGCCGAGTTGGTTTGGGTCTAGCCAAGTGGGTTTTGGTCTAGCCGAGTGGGTTTGGGTCTAGCCGAGTGGGTTTGGGTCTAGCCGAGTGGGTTTGGTTCTAGCCGAGTGGGTTTGGGTCTAGCGGAGTGGGTTTGGGTCTAGCGGAGTGGGTTTGGGTCTAGCCGAGTGGGTTTGGTTCTAGCCGAGTGGGTTTGGGTCTAGCCGAGTGGGTTTGAGTCTAGCCGAGTGGGTTTGGGTCTAGCGGAGTAGGTTTGCGTTGAGCCGAATGGGTTTGGGTCTGGCTGAGTGGGTTTGGGTCTAGCCGAGTGGGTTTGGGTCTAGCCGAGTGGGTTTGGGTCTAGCCGAGTGGGTTTGGGTCATGCCTAGTGGGTTTGGGTCTAGCCGAGTGGGTTTGGGTCTAGCGGAGTGGGTTTGGGTCTAGCCGAGTGGGCTTGGGTCTAGACGAGTGGGGTTGGGTCTAGCCGAGTGGGTTTGGGACTAGAAGAGTGGGTTTGGGTCTGGCCGTGTGGGTTTGGGTCTAGCCGAGTGGGTTTGGGTCTGGCCGAGTGGGTTTGGGTCTAGCGGAATGGGTTTGTGTCTAGCCGAGTGGGTTTGGGTCTAGCCGAGTTGGTTTGGGTCTAGCCAAGTGGGTTTTGGTCTAGCCGAGTGGGTTTGGGTCATGCCTAGTGGGTTTGGGTCTAGCCGAGTGGGTTTGGGTCTAGACGAGTGGGTTTGGGTTTAGCCGAGTGGGCTTGGGTCTAGCCGAGTGGGTTTGGGTCTAGCCGAGTCGGTTTGGGTCTAGCCAAGTGGGTTTGGGTCTAGCCGAGTGGGTTTGGGTCATGCCGAGTGGGTTTGGGTCTAGCCGAGTGGGTTTGGGTCTAGCGGAGTGGGTTTGGGTCTAGCCGAGTGGGTTTGGGTCTAGCCGAGTGGGTTTGAGTCTGGCCGAGTGGGTTTGGGTCTAGCGGATTGGGTTTGCGTCGAGCCGAGTGGGTTTGGGTCTAGCCGTGTGGGTTTGGGTCTAGCCGAGTGGGTTTGGGTCTAGCCGAGTGGGTTTGGGTCTAGCCGAGTGGGTTTGGGTCATGCCTAGTGGGTTTGGGTCTAGCCGAGTGGGTTTGGGTCTAGACGAGTGGGTTTGGGTTTAGCCGAGTGGGCTTGGGTCTAGCCGAGTGGGTTTGGGTCTAGCCGAGTCGGTTTGGGTCTAGCCAAGTGGGTTTGGGTCTAGCCGAGTGGGTTTGGGTCATGCCGAGTGGGTTTGGGTCTAGCCGAGTGGGTTTGGGTCTAGCGGAGTGGGTTTGGGTCTAGCCGAGTGGGCTTGGGTCTAGACGAGTGGGTTTACTGAGAGTGGGTACGGGAAACTGAGTTGGATGATCAGCCATGATCACATTGAATGGCGGTGCAGGCTCGAAGGGCCGAATGGCCTACTCCTGCACCTATTTTCTATGTTTCTATGTTTCTATGTTTAGGTCTAGCCGAGTGGGTTTGGGTCTAGCCGAGTTGGTTTGGGTCCAGCCAAGTGGGTTTTGGTCTAGCCGAGTGGGTTTGGGTCTAGCCGAGTGGGTTTGGGTCTAGCCGAGTGGGTTTGGGTCTAGCCGAGTGGGTTTGGGTCTAGCCGAGTGGGTTTGGGTCTAGCCGAGTGGGTTTGGGTCTAGCCGAGTGGGTTTGGTTCTAGCCGAGTGGGTTTGGGTCTAGCCGAGTGGGTTTGAGGCTAGCCGAGTGGGTTTGGGTCTAGCGGAGTGGGTTTGCGTCGAGCCGAGTGGGTTTGGGTCTAGCCGAGTGGGTTTGGGTCTAGCCGAGTGTGTTTGGGTCTAGCCGAGTGGGATTTGGTCCAGCGGAGTGGGTTTGGGTCTAGCCGAGTGGGCTTGGGTCTAGGCGAGTGGGTTTGGGTCTAGCCGAGTGGGTTTGGGTCTAGCCGAGTGGGTTTGGGTCTAGCCGAGTGGGTTTGGGTCTAGCCGAGTGGGTTTGGGTCTAGCCGAGTGGGTTTGGTTCTAGCCGAGTGGGTTTGGGTCTAGCCGAGTGGGTTTGAGGCTAGCCGAGTGGGTTTGGGTCTAGCGGAGTGGGTTTGCGTCGAGCCGAGTGGGTTTGGGTCTAGCCGAGTGGGTTTGGGTCTAGCCGAGTGTGTTTGGGTCTAGCCGAGTGGGATTTGGTCCAGCGGAGTGGGTTTGGGTCTAGCCGAGTGGGCTTGGGTCTAGGCGAGTGGGTTTGGGTCTAGCCGAGTGTGTTTGGGTCTGGCGGAGTGGGTTTGCATCTAGCCGAGTGAGTTTGGGTCTAGCCGAGAGGGTTTGGGTCTAGCCGAGTGGGTTTGAGTCTCGCCGAGTGGGTTTGGGTCTAGCCGAGTGTGTTTGGGTCTAGCCGAGTGTGTTTGTGTCTAGCGGAATGGGTTTGGGTCTAGCCGAGTGGGTTTGGGTCTAGCTGAGTTGATTTGGGTCTAGCCGAGTGGGTTTGGGTCTAGCCGAGTGGGTTTCGGTCTAGCCGAGTGGGTTTGGGTCTAGCGGAGTGGGTTTGGGTCTAGCGGAGTGGGTTTGGGTCTAGCCGAGTGGGTTTGGTTCTAGCCGAGTGGGATGGCTCTAGCCGAGTGGGTTTGAGTCCAGCCGAGTGGGTTTGGGTCTAGCCGAGTGGGCTTGGGTCTAGACGAGTGGGTTTACTGAGAGTGGGTACGGGATACTGAGTTGGATGATCAGCCATGATCACATTGAATGGCGGTGCAGGCACGAAGGGCCGAATGGCCTACTCCTGCACCTATTTTCTATGTTTCTATGTTTCTATGTTTAGGTCTAGCCGAGTGGGTTTGAGTCTAGCCGAGTGGGTTTGGGTCTAGCCGAGTGTGTTTGGGTCTAGCCGAGTGTGTTTGTGTCTAGCGGAATGGGTTTGGGTCTAGGCGAGTGGGTTTGGGTCTAGCCGAGTTGGGTTGGGTCTAGCCAAGTGGGTTTTGGTCTAGCCGAGTGGGTTTGGGTCTAGCCGAGTGGGTTTGGGTCTAGCCGAGTGGGTTTGGGTCTAGCCGAGTGGGTTTGGGTCTAGTGGAGTGGGTTTGGGTCTAGCGGAGTGGGTTTGGGTCTAGCCGAGTGGGATTGGTTCTAGCCGAGTGGGTTTGGGTCTAGCCGAGTGGGTTTGAGTCTAGCCGAGTGGGTTTGGGTCTAGCGGAGTGGGTTTGCGTCGAGCCGAATGGGTTTGGGTCTAGCCGAGTGGGTTTGGGTCTAGCCGAGTGGGTTTGGGTCTAGCCGAGTGGGTTTGGGTCATGCCGAGTGGGTTTGGGTCATGCCTAGTGGGTTTGGGTCTAGCCGAGTGGGTTTGGGTCTAGAAGAGTGGGTTTGGGTCTCTCCGTGTGGGTTTGGGTCTAGCCGAGTGGGTTTGGGTCTAGCCGAGTGGGTTTGGGTCTAGCGGAGTGGGTTTGCGTCGAGCCGAGTGGGTTTGGGTCTAGCCGAGTGGGTTTGGGTCTAGCCGAGTGTGTTTGGGTCTAGCCGAGTGGGTTTTGGTCTAGCGGAGTGGGTTTGGGTCTAGCCGAGTGGGTTTGGGTCCAGCCGAGTGGGTTTGGGTCTAGCCGAGTGGGTTTGGGTCTAGCCGAGTGGGTTTGGGTCTAGCCGAGTGGGTTTGACTCTAGCCGAGTGGGTTTGGGTCTAGCGGAGTGGGTTTGCGTCGAGCCGAATGGGTTTGGGTCTAGCCGAGTGGGTTTGGGTCTAGCCGAGTGGGTTTGGGTCTAGCCGAGTGGGTTTGGGTCTAGCCGAGTGGGTTTGGGTCATGCCTAGTGGGTTTGGGTCCAGCCGAGTGGGTTTGGGTCTAGCGGAGTGGGTTTGGGTCTAGCCGAGTGGGCTTGGGTCTAGACGAGTGGGTTTGGGTCTAGCCGAGTGTGTTTGGGTCTAGCGGAGTGGGTTTGCATCTAGCCGAGTGAGTTTGGGTCTAGCCGAGTGGGTTTGTGTCTTGCCGAGTGGGTTTGGGTCTAGAAGAGTGGGTTTGGGTCTTGCCGAGTGTGTTTGTGTCTAGCCGAGTGGGGTTGGGTCTAGCCGAGTGGGTTTGGCTCTAGAAGAGTGGGTTTGGGTCTAGCCGTGTGGGTTTGGGTCTAGCCGAGTGGGTTTGGGTCTAGCCGAGTGGGTTTGGGTCTCGCGGAGTGGGTTTGGGTCTAGCCGAGTGGGTTTGGGTCTAGCCGAGTGGGTTTGGGTCTAGCCGAGTGGGTTTGCATCTAGCCGAGTGGGTTTGGGTCTAGCCGAGTGGGTTTGGGTCTAGCCGAGTGGGTTTGGGTCTAGCGGAGTGGTTTTGGGTCTAGCCGAGTTGGTTTGGGTCTAGCCGAGTGGGTTTGGGTCTAGCCGAGTGGGTTTGCGTCTCGCCGAGTGGGTTTGGGTCTCGCCGAGTGGGTTTGGGTCTAGCGGAGTGGGTTTGGGTCTAGCCGAGTGGGCTTGGGTCTAGACGAGTGGGTTTGGGTCTAGCCGAGTGTGTTTGGGTCTAGCCGAGTGGATTTGGGTCTAGCAGAGTGGGTTTGTGTCTAGCGGAGTGGGTTAGAGTCTAGCGGAGCGGGTTTGGGTCTAGCGGAGCGGGTTTCATTCTAGCCGAGTGGGTTTGGGTCTAGCCGAGTGGGTTTGGGTCTAGCGGAGTGGGTTTGGGTCTAGCCGAGTGGGTTTGGTTCTAGCCGAGTGGGTTTGGGTCTAGCCGAGTGGGTTTGAGTCTAGCCGAGTGGGTTTGGGTCTAGCGGAGTGGGTTTGCGTCGAGCCGAATGGGTTTGGGTCTAGCCGAGTGGGTTTGGGTCTAGCCGAGTGGGTTTGGGTCGAGCCGAGTGGGTTTGTGTCTAGCCGAGTGGGTTTGGGTCATGCCTAGTGGGTTTGGGTCTAGCCGAGTGGGTTTGGGTCTAGCGGAGTGGGTTTGGGTCTATCCGAGTGGGCTTGGGTCTAGACGAGTGGGTTTGGGTCTAGCCGAGTGTGTTTGGGTCTACCGGAGTGGGTTTGCATCTAGCCGAGTGAGTTTGGGTCTAGCCGAGTGGGTTTGGGTCTAGCCGAGTGGGTTTGGGTCTAGCCGAGTGGGTTTGGGTCTAGCCGAGTGTGTTAGGGTCTAGCCGAGTGTGTTTGTGTCTAGCCGAGTGGGGTTGGGTCTAGCCGAGTGGGTTTGGGTCTAGAAGAGTGGGTTTGGGTCTAGCCGTGTGGGTTTGGGTCTAGCCGAGTGGGTTTGGGTCTAGCCGAGTGGGTTTGGGTCTAGCGGAGTGGGTTTGCGTCGAGCCGAGTGGGTTTGGGTCTAGCCGAGTGGGTTTGGGTCTAGCCGAGTGTGTTTGGGTCTAGCCGAGTGGGTTTTGGTCTAGCGGAGTGGGTTTGGGTCTAGCCGAGTGGGCTTGGGTCTAGACGAGTGGGTTTGGGTCTAGCCGAGTGTGTTTGGGTCTGGCGGAGTGGGTTTGCATCTAGCCGAGTGAGTTTGGGTCTAGCCGAGTGGGTTTGGGTCTAGCCGAGTGGGTTTGAGTCTAGCCGAGTGGGTTTGGGTCTAGCCGAGTGTGTTTGGGTCTAGCCGAGTGTGTTTGTGCCTAGCGGAATGGGTTTGGGTCTAGCCAAGTGGGTTTGGGTCTAGCCGAGTTGGTTTGGGTATAGCCAAGTGGGTTTTGGTCTAGCCGAGTGGGTTTGGGTCCAGCCGAGTGGGTTTGGGTCTAGCCGAGTGGGTTTGGTTCTAGCCGAGTGGGTTTGGGTCTAGCGGAGTAGGTTTGCGTTGAGCCGAATGGGTTTGGGTCTAGCGGAGTAGGTTTGCGTTGAGCCGAATGGGTTTGGGTCTAGCCGAGTGGGTTTGGGTATGCCGAGTGGGTTTGGGTCTAGCCGAGTGGGTTTGGGTCTAGCCGAGTGGGTTTGGGTCTAGCCGAGTGGGTTTGAGTCTAGCCGAGTGGGTTTGGGTCTAGCGGAGTGGGTTTGCGTCGAGCCGAATGGGTTTGGGTCTGGCCGAGTGGGTTTGGGTCTAGCCGAGTGGGTTTGGGTCTAACCGAGTGGGTTTGGGTCTAGCCGAGTGGGTTTGGGTCATGCCTAGTGGGTTTGGGTCTAGCCGAGTGGGTTTGGGTCTAGCGGAGTGGGTTTGGGTCTAGCCGAGTGGGCTTGGGTCTAGACGAGTGGGTTTGGGTCTAGCCGAGTGTGTTTGGGTCTAGCCGAGTGTGTTTGGGTCTACCGGAGTGGGTTTGCATCTAGCCGAGTGAGTTTGGGTCTAGCCGAGTGGGTTTGGGTCTAGCCGAGTGGGTTTGGGTCTAGCCGAGTGGGTTTGGGTCTAGCCGAGTGTGTTTGGGTCTAGCCGAGTGTGTTTGTGTCTAGCCGAGTGGGGTTGGGTCTAGCCGAGTGGGTTTGGGTCTAGAATAGTGGGTTTGGGTCTAGCCGTGTGGGTTTGGGTCTAGCCGAGTGGGTTTGGGTCTAGCCGAGTGGGTTTGGGTCTAGCGGAGTGGGTTTGCGTCGAGCCGAGTGGGTTTGGGTCTAGCCGAGTGGGTTTGGGTCTAGCCGAGTGTGTTTGGGTCTAGCCGAGTGGGTTTTGGTCTAGCGGAGTGGGTTTGGGTCTAGCCGAGTGGGCTTGGGTCTAGACGAGTGGGTTTGGGTCTAGCCGAGTGTGTTTGTGTCTAGCGGAATGGGTTTGGGTCTAGCCGAGTGGGTTTGGGTCTAGCCGAGTTGGTTTGGGTCTAGCCAAGTGGGTTTTGGTCTAGCCGAGTGGGTTTGGGTCTAGCCGAGTGGGTTTGGGTCTAGCCGAGTGGGTTTGGTTCTAGCCGAGTGGGTTTGGGTCTAGCGGAGTGGGTTTGGGTCTAGCGGAGTGGGTTTGGGTCTAGCCGAGTGGGTTTGGTTCTAGCCGAGTGGGTTTGGGTCTAGCCGAGTGGGTTTGAGTCTAGCCGAGTGGGTTTGGGTCTAGCGGAGTAGGTTTGCGTTGAGCCGAATGGGTTTGGGTCTGGCTGAGTGGGTTTGGGTCTAGCCGAGTGGGTTTGGGTCTAGCCGAGTGGGTTTGGGTCTAGCCGAGTGGGTTTGGGTCATGCCTAGTGGGTTTGGGTCTAGCCGAGTGGGTTTGGGTCTAGCGGAGTGGGTTTGGGTCTAGCCGAGTGGGCTTGGGTCTAGACGAGTGGGGTTGGGTCTAGCCGAGTGGGTTTGGGACTAGAAGAGTGGGTTTGGGTCTAGCCGTGTGGGTTTGGGTCTAGCCGAGTGGGTTTGGGTCTGGCCGAGTGGGTTTGGGTCTAGCGGAATGGGTTTGTGTCTAGCCGAGTGGGTTTGGGTCTAGCCGAGTTGGTTTGGGTCTAGCCAAGTGGGTTTTGGTCTAGCCGAGTGGGTTTGGGTCAAGCCGAGTGGGTTTGGGTCTAGCCGAGTGGGTTTGAGTCTAGCCGAGTGGGTTTGGGTTTAGCCGAGTGGGTATGGGTCTCGCGGAGTGGGTTTTGGGTCTAGCCGAGTGGGTTTGGGTCTAGCCGAATGGGTTTGGGTCTAGCCGAGTGGGTTTGCATCTAGCCGAGTGGGTTTGGGTCTAGCCGAGTGGGTTTGGGTCTAGCCGAGTGGGTTTGGGTCTAGCGGAGTGGTTTTGGGTCTAGCCGAGTTGGTTTGGGTCTATCCGAGTGGGTTTGGGTGTAGCCGAGTGGGTTTGCGTCTCGCCGAGTGGGTTTGGGTCTAGCGGAGTGGGTTTGGGTCGAGCCGAGTGGGCTTGGGTCTAGACGAGTGGGTTTGGGTCTAGCCGAGTGTGCTTGGGTCTAGCCGAGTGGATTTGGGTCTAGCCGAGTGGGTTTGTGTATAGCGGAGTGGGTTAGAGTCTAGCGGAGTGGGTTTGGGTCTAGCGGAGCGGGTTTCGTTCTAGCCGAGTGGGTTTGGGTCTAGCCGAGTGGGTTTGAGTCTAGCCGAGTGGGTTTGGGTCTAGCGGAGTGGGTTTGCGTCGAGCCGAGTGGGTTTGGGTCTAGCCGAGTGGGTTTGGGTCTAACCGAGTGGGTTTGTGTCTAGCCGAGTGGGTTTGGGTCTAGCCGAGTGGGTTTGGGTCATGCCGAGTGGGTTTGGGTCTAGCCGAGTGGGTTTGGGTCTAGCGGAGTGGGTTTGGGTCTAGCCGAGTGGGCTTGGGTCTAGACGAGTGGGTTTGGGTCCGGCCGAGTGTGTTTGGATCTAGCGGAGTGGGTTTGCATCTAGCCGAGTGAGTTTGGGTCTAGCCAAGTGGGTTTGGGTCTAGCCGAGTGGGTTTGGGTCTAGCCGAGTGGGTTTGTGTCCAGCCGAGTGTGTTTGTGTCTAGCCGAGTGTGTTTGTGTCTAGCCGAGTGGGGTTGGGTCTAGCATAGTGGGTTTGGGTCTAGACGAGTGGGTTTGGGTCTAGCCGAGTGGGTTTGAGTCTAGCCGAGTGGGTTTGGGTCTAGCCGAGTGGGTTTGGGTCTGGCGGAGTGGGTTTCTGTCTAGCCGAGTGGGTTTCGGTCTAGCCGAGTGGGTTTGGGTCTAGAAGAGTGGGTTTGGGTCTAGCCGTGTGGGTTTGTGTATAGCCGAGTGGCTTTGGGTCTGGCCGAGTGGGTGTGGGTCTAGCCGAGTGGGTTTGGGGCTAGCCGAGTGTGTTTGGGTCTAGCCGAGTGGGTTTGGGTCTAGCCGAGTGGGTTTGGGTCTAGCCGAGTGGGTTTGGGTCTAGCCGAGTGGGCTTGGGTCTAGACGAGTGGGTTTGGGTCCAGCCGAGTGTGTTTTGGTCTAGCGGAGTGGGTTTGCATCTAGCCGAGTGAGTTTGGGTCTAGCCAAGTGGGTTTGGGTCTTGCCGAGTGGGTTTGGGTCTAGCCGAGTGGGTTTGGGTCTAGCCGAGTGTGCTTGTGTCTAGCCGAGTGTGTTTGTGTCTAGCCGAGTGAGGTTGGGTCTAGCCGAGTGGGTTTGGGTCTAGACGAGTGGGTTTGGGTTTAGCCGAGTGGGTTTGAGTCTAGCCGAGTGGGTTTGGGTCTAGCCGAGTGGGTTTGGGTCTGGCGGAGTGGGTTTGGGTCTAGCCGAGTGGGTTTGGGTCTAGCCGTGTGGGTTTGGGTCTAGCCGAGTGGGTTTGGGTCTAGCCGAGTGGGTTTGGGTCATGCCTAGTGGGTTTGGGTCTAGCCGAGTGGGTTTGGGTCTAGCGGATTGGGTTTGGGTCTAGCCGAGTGGGCTTGGGTCTAGACGAGTGAGTTTGGGTCTAGCCGAGTGGGTTTGGGTCTAGCGGAATGGGTTTGTGGCTAGCCGAGTGGGTTTGGGTGTAGCCGAGTTGGTTTGGGTCTAGCCAAGTGGGTTTTGGTCTAGCCGAGTGGGTTTGGGTCTAGCCGAGTGGGTTTGGGTCTAGCCGAGTGGGTTTGAGTCTAGCCGAGTGGGTTTGGGTCTAGCCGAGTGGGTATGGGTCTCGCGGAGTGGGTTTGGGTCTAGCCGAGTGGGTTTGGGTCTAGCCGAGTGGGTTTGGGTCTAGCCGAGTGGGTTTGCATCTAGCCGAGTGGGTTTGGGTCTAGCCGAGTGGGTTTGGGTCTAGCCGAGTGGGTTTGGGTCTAGCGGAGTGGTTTTGGATCTAGCTGAGTTGGTTTGGGTCTAGCCGTGTGGGTTTGGGTCTAGCCGAGTGGGTTTGCGTCTCGCCGAGTGGGTTTGGGTCTAGCGGAGTGGGTTTGGGTCTAGCCGAGTGGGCTTGGGTCTAGACGAGTGGGTTTGGGTCTAGCCGAGTGTGTTTGGGTCTAGCCGAGTGGATTTGGGTCTAGCCGAGTGGGTTTGTGTCTAGCGGAGTGGGTTAGAGTCTAGCGGAGTGGGTTTGGGTCTAGCGGAGCGGGTTTTGTTCTAGCCGAGTGGGTTTGGGTCTAGCCGTGTGGGTTTGAGTCTAGCCTAGTGGGTTTGGTTCTAGCGGAGTGGGTTTGCGTCGAGCCGAGTGGGTTTGGGTCTAGCCGAGTTTGGGTGTAGCGGAATGGGTTTGGGTCTAGCCGAGTGGGTTTGGGTCTAGCCGAGTTGGTTTGGGTCTAGCCAAGTGGGTTTTGGTCGAGCCGAGTGGGTTTGAGTCTAGCCGAGTGGGTTTGGTTCTAGCCGAGTGTGTTTAGGTCTAGCCGAGTGGGTTTGAGTCTAGCCGAGTGGGTTTGCGTCTAGCGGAGTGGGTTTGCATCGAGCCGAGTGGGTGTGGGTTTAGCCGAGTGGGTTTATGTCTAGCCGAGTGGGTTTGGGTCTAGCCGAGTGGGTTTGGGTCTAGCCGAGTGCGTTTGGGTCATGCCGAGTGGGTTTGGGTCCAGCCGAGTGGGTTTGGGTCTAGCCGAGTGGGTTTGGGTCTAGCCGAGTGGGTTTGAGTCTAGACGAGTGGGTTTGGCTCTAGCCTAGTGGGCTTGGGTCTAGCCGAGTTGGTTTGGGTCTAGCCAAGTGGGTATTGGTCTAGCCGACTGGGTTTGGGTCTAGCCGAGTGGGTTTGGGTCTAGCCGAGTGGGTTTGGGTCTAGCCGAGTGGGTTTGGGTCATGCCGAGTGGGTTTGGGGCTCGCCGAGTGGGTTTGGGTCTAGCGGAGTGGGTTTGGGTCTAGCCGAGTGGGTTTGGGTCTAGAAGAGTGGGTTTGGGTCTAGCCGTGTGGGTTTGGGTCTAGCCGAGTGGGTTTGGGTCTAGCCGAGTGGGTTTGGGTCTAGCCGAGTGGGTTTGGGACTAGCCGAGTGTGTTTGGGTCTAGCCGAGTGGGTTTGGGTCTGGCGGAGTGGGTTTGGGTCTTGCCGAGTGGGTTTGGGTCTAGCCGAGTGGGTTTGGGTCTAGAAGAGTGGGTTTGGGTCTAGCCGAGTGGGTTTGGGTCTACCCGAGTGGGTTTGGGTCTAGCCGAGTGGGTTTGGGTCTAGCCGAGTGGGTTTGAGTCTAGCCGAGTGGGTTTGGGTCTAGCGGAGTGGGTTTGCGTCTAGCCGAGTGGGTTTGGGTCTAACCGACTGGGTTTGGGTCTGGCCGAGTGGGTTTGGGTCTAGCCGAGTGGGTTTGGGTCTAGCCGAGTGTGTTTGGGTCTAGCCGAGTGGGTTTGGGTATAGCCGAGTGGGTTTGGGTCTAGCCGAGTGGGTTTGGGTCTAGCCGAGTGGGTTTGGGTCTAGCCGAGTGGGTTTGGGTCTAACCGAGTGGGTTTGGGTCTAGCCGAGTGGGTTTGGGTCTGGCGGAGTGGGTTTGGGTCTAGCCGAGTGGGTTTGGGTCTAGCCGAGTGGGTTTGGGTCTGGCCGAGTGGGTTTGGGTCTAGCGGAGTGGGTTTGGGTCTAGCCGAGTGGGTTTGCATCTAGCCGAGTGGGTTAGGGTCCATCGAGTGGGTTTGGGTCTAGCGGAGTGGTTTTGGTCTAACCGAGTGGGTTTGGGTCTACCCGAGTGGGTTTGGGTCTAGCCGAGTGGGTTTGGTTCTAGCCGAGTGGGTTTGAGTCTAGCCGAGTGGGTTTGGGTCTAGCGGAGTGGGTTTGCGTCTAGCCGAGTGGGTTTGGGTCTAACCGACTGGGTTTGAGTCAAGCCGAGTGGGTTTGGGTGTAGCCGAGTGGGTTTGGGTCTAGCCGATTGGGTTTGGGTATAGCCAAGTGGGTTTGGGTATAGCCGAGTGGGTTTGGGTCTAGCCGAGTGGGTTTGGGTCTAGCCGAGTGTGTTTGGGTCTAGCCGAGTGGGTTTGGGTCTAGCCGAGTGGGTTTGGGTCTAGCCGAGTGGGTTTGGGTCTGGCGGAGTGGGTTTGGGTGTAGCCGAGTGGGTTTGGGTCTAGTCGAGTGGGTTTGGGTCTAGCCGAGTGGGTTTGGGTCTAGCCGAGTGGTTTTGGGTCTAGCCGAGTGGGTTTGGGTCTAGCCGAGTGGGTTTGGGTCTAACCGAGTGGGTTTGGGTCTAGCCGAGTGGGTTTGGGTCTGGCGGAGTGGGTTTGGGTCTAGCCGAGTGGGTTTGGGTCTAGCCGAGTGGGTTTGGGTCTGGCCGAGTGGGTTTGGGTCTAGCGGAGTGGGTTTGGGTCTAGCCGAGTGGGTTTGCATCTAGCCGAGTGGGTTAGGGTCCATCGAGTGGGTTTGGGTCTAGCCGAGTGGTTTTGGTCTAACCGAGTGGGTTTGGGTCTACCCGAGTGGGTTTGGGTCTAGCCGAGTGGGTTTGGTTCTAGCCGAGTGGGTTTGAGTCTAGCCGAGTGGGTTTGGGTCTAGCGGAGTGGGTTTGGGTCTAGCCGAGTGGGTTTGGGTCTAGCCGAGTTTGGGTGTAGCGGAATGGGTTTGGGTCTAGCCGAGTGGGTTTGGGTCTAGCCGAGTTGGTTTGGGTCTAGCCAAGTGGGTTTTGGTCGAGCCGAGTGGGTTTGAGTCTAGCCGAGTGGGTTTGGTTCTAGCCGAGTGTGTTTAGGTCTAGCCGAGTGGGTTTGAGTCTAGCCGAGTGGGTTTGCGTCTAGCGGAGTGGGTTTGCATCGAGCCGAGTGGGTGTGGGTTTAGCCGAGTGGGTTTATGTCTAGCCGAGTGGGTTTGGGTCTAGCCGAGTGGGTTTGGGTCTAGCCGAGTGCGTTTGGGTCATGCCGAGTGGGTTTGGGTCCAGCCGAGTGGGTTTGGGTCTAGCCGAGTGGGTTTGGGTCTAGCCGAGTGGGTTTGAGTCTAGACGAGTGGGTTTGGCTCTAGCCTAGTGGGCTTGGGTCTAGCCGAGTTGGTTTGGGTCTAGCCAAGTGGGTATTGGTCTAGCCGACTGGGTTTGGGTCTAGCCGAGTGGGTTTGGGTCTAGCCGAGTGGGTTTGGGTCTAGCCGAGTGGGTTTGGGTCATGCCGAGTGGGTTTGGGGCTCGCCGAGTGGGTTTGGGTCTAGCGGAGTGGGTTTGGGTCTAGCCGAGTGGGTTTGGGTCTAGAAGAGTGGGTTTGGGTCTAGCCGTGTGGGTTTGGGTCTAGCCGAGTGGGTTTGGGTCTAGCCGAGTGGGTTTGGGTCTAGCCGAGTGGGTTTGGGACTAGCCGAGTGTGTTTGGGTCTAGCCGAGTGGGTTTGGGTCTGGCGGAGTGGGTTTGGGTCTTGCCGAGTGGGTTTGGGTCTAGCCGAGTGGGTTTGGGTCTAGAAGAGTGGGTTTGGGTCTAGCCGAGTGGGTTTGGGTCTACCCGAGTGGGTTTGGGTCTAGCCGAGTGGGTTTGGGTCTAGCCGAGTGGGTTTGAGTCTAGCCGAGTGGGTTTGGGTCTAGCGGAGTGGGTTTGCGTCTAGCCGAGTGGGTTTGGGTCTAACCGACTGGGTTTGGGTCTGGCCGAGTGGGTTTGGGTCTAGCCGAGTGGGTTTGGGTCTAGCCGAGTGTGTTTGGGTCTAGCCGAGTGGGTTTGGGTATAGCCGAGTGGGTTTGGGTCTAGCCGAGTGGGTTTGGGTCTAGCCGAGTGGGTTTGGGTCTAGCCGAGTGGGTTTGGGTCTAGCCGAGTGGGTTTGGGTCTGGCCGAGTGGGTTTGGGTCTAGCGGAGTGGGTTTGGGTCTAGCCGAGTGGGTTTGCATCTAGCCGAGTGGGTTAGGGTCCATCGAGTGGGTTTGGGTCTAGCGGAGTGGTTTTGGTCTAACCGAGTGGGTTTGGGTCTACCCGAGTGGGTTTGGGTCTAGCCGAGTGGGTTTGGTTCTAGCCGAGTGGGTTTGAGTCTAGCCGAGTGGGTTTGGGTCTAGCGGAGTGGGTTTGCGTCTAGCCGAGTGGGTTTGGGTCTAACCGACTGGGTTTGAGTCAAGCCGAGTGGGTTTGGGTGTAGCCGAGTGGGTTTGGGTCTAGCCGATTGGGTTTGGGTATAGCCAAGTGGGTTTGGGTATAGCCGAGTGGGTTTGGGTCTAGCCGAGTGGGTTTGGGTCTAGCCGAGTGTGTTTGGGTCTAGCCGAGTGGGTTTGGGTCTAGCCGAGTGGGTTTGGGTCTAGCCGAGTGGGTTTGGGTCTGGCGGAGTGGGTTTGGGTGTAGCCGAGTGGGTTTGGGTCTAGTCGAGTGGGTTTGGGTCTAGCCGAGTGGGTTTGGGTCTAGCCGAGTGGTTTTGGGTCTAGCCGAGTGGGTTTGGGTCTAGCCGAGTGGGTTTGGGTCTAACCGAGTGGGTTTGGGTCTAGCCGAGTGGGTTTGGGTCTGGCGGAGTGGGTTTGGGTCTAGCCGAGTGGGTTTGGGTCTAGCCGAGTGGGTTTGGGTCTGGCCGAGTGGGTTTGGGTCTAGCGGAGTGGGTTTGGGTCTAGCCGAGTGGGTTTGCATCTAGCCGAGTGGGTTAGGGTCCATCGAGTGGGTTTGGGTCTAGCCGAGTGGTTTTGGTCTAACCGAGTGGGTTTGGGTCTACCCGAGTGGGTTTGGGTCTAGCCGAGTGGGTTTGGTTCTAGCCGAGTGGGTTTGAGTCTAGCCGAGTGGGTTTGGGTCTAGCGGAGTGGGTTTGCGTCTAGCCGAGTGGGTTTGGGTCTAACCGACTGGGTTTGGGTCAAGCCGAGTGGGTTTGGGTGTAGCCGAGTGGGTTTGGGTCTAGCCGATTGGGTTTGGGTATAGCCGAGTGGGTTTGGGTATAGCCGAGTGGGTTTGGGTCTAGCCGAGTGGGTTTGGGTCTAGCCGAGTGTGTTTGGGTCTAGCCGAGTGGGTTTGGGTCTAGCCGAGTGGGTTTGGGTCTAGCCGAGTGGATTTGGGTCTAGCCGAGTGGGTTTGTGTCTAGCGGAGTGGGTTAGAGTCTAGCGGAGTGGGTTTGGGTCTAGCGGAGCGGGTTTCGTTCTAGCCGAGTGGGTTTGGGTCTAGCCGAGTGGGTTTGGGTCTAGCCGAGTGGGTTTGGGTCATGCCGAGTGGGTTTGGGTCTCGCCGAGTGGGTTTGGGTCTAGCGGAGTGGGTTTGGGTCTAGCCGAGTGGGTTTGGGTCTAGAAGAGTGGGTTTGGGTCTAGCCGTGTGGGTTTGGGTGTAGCCGAGTGGGTTTGGGTCGAGCCGAGTGGGTTTGGGTCTAGCCGAGTGGGTTTGGGTCTGGCGGAGTGGGTTTGGGTCTAGCCGAGTGGGTTTGGGTCTAGCCGAGTGGGTTTGGGTCTGGCCGAGTGGGTTTGGGTCTAGCGGAGTGGGTTTGGGTCTAGCCGAGTGGGTTTGCATCTAGCCGAGTGGGTTAGCGTCCATCGAGTGGGTTTGGGTCTAGCCGAGTGGTTTTGGTCTAACCGAGTGGGTTTGGGTCTACCCGAGTGGGTTTGGGTCTAGCCGAGTGGGTTTGGTTCTAGCCGAGTGGGTTTGAGTCTAGCCGAGTGGGTTTGGGTCTAGCGGAGTGGGTTTGCGTCTAGCCGAGTGGGTTTGGGTCTAACCGACTGGGTTTGGGTCAAGCCGAGTGGGTTTGGGTGTAGCCGAGTGGGTTTGGGTCTAGCCGATTGGGTTTGGGTATAGCCGAGTGGGTTTGGGTATAGCCGAGTGGGTTTGGGTCTAGCCGAGTGGGTTTGGGTCTAGCCGAGTGTGTTTGGGTCTAGCCGAGTGGGTTTGGGTCTAGCCGAGTGGGTTTGGGTCTAGCCGAGTGGGTTTGGGTCTGGCGGAGTGGGTTTGGGTGTAGCCGAGTGGGTTTGGGTCTAGTCGAGTGGGTATTGGTCTAGCCGACTGGGTTTGGGTCTAGCCGAGTGGGTTTGGGTCTAGCCGAGTGGGTTTGGGTCTAGCCGAGTGGGTTTGGGTCATGCCGAGTGGGTTTGGGTCTAGCGGAATGGGTTTGGGTCTAGCGGAGTGGGTTTGGGTCTAGCGGAGTGGGTTTGGGTCTAGCGGAGTGGGTTTGGTTCTAACCGAGTGGGTTTGGGTCCAGCCGAGTGGGTTTGGGTCTAGCCGAATGGGTTTGGGTCTAGCCGAGTGTGTTTGGGTGTGGCCGAGTGGGTTTGGGTCTAGCCGAGTGGGTTTGGGTCTAGCCGAGTGGGTTTGGGTCTAGTCGAGTGGGTTTGTGTCAAGCCGAGTGGGTTTGGGTCTAGCCGAGTGGGTTTGGGTCTAGCCGAGTGGGTTTGGGTCTAGCCGAGTGGGTTAGGGTCTAGCGGAGTGGGTTTGGGTCTAGCCGAGTGGGTTTGGGTCTAGACAAGTGTGTTTGCGTTTAGCCGAGTGGGTTTGGGTCGAGCCGAGTGGGTTTGGTTCTAGCCGAGTGGGTTTGGGTCTTGCCGAGTGGGCTTGGGTCTAGCCGAATGGGTTTGGGTCTAGCCGAGTGGATTTGCGTTAGGCGGAGTGGGTTTGGGTCTAGCCGAGTGGGTTTGGGTCTAGCGGAGTGGGTTTGCGTCTAGCCGAATGTGTTTGGGTCTAGCCGAGTGGGTTTGGGTCTAGCCGAGTGCGTTTGGGTCTAGCAGAGTGGGTTTGGGTCTAGCCGAATGGGTTTGGGTCTAGCCGAGTGGGTTCGCGTTAGGCGGAGTGGGTTTGGGTCTAGCCGAGTGGGTTTGGGTCTAGCGGAATGGGTTTGCATCTAGCCGAATGTGTTTGAGTCTAGCAGAGTGGGTTTGGGTCTAGCCGAGTGGGTTTGGGTCTAGCCGAGTGGGTTTTGGTCTAGCCGAGTGGGTTTGGGTCTAGCGGTGTGGGTTTGGGTCTAACCGAGTGGGTTTGGGTCTAGCGGAGTGGGTTTGCATCTAGCCGAGTGGGTTTGGGTCTAGCCGAGTGGGTTTGCGTCTAGCCGAGTGGGTTTGGGTCTAACCGACTGGGTTTGGGTCAAGCCGAGTGGGTTTGGGTGTAGCCGAGTGGGTTTGGGTCTAGCCGATTGGGTTTGGGTATAGCCAAGTGGGTTTGGGTATAGCCGAGTGGGTTTGGGTCTAGCCGAGTGGGTTTGGGTCTAGCCGAGTGTGTTTGGGTCTAGCCGAGTGGGTTTGGGTCTAGCCGAGTGGGTTTGGGTCTAGCCGAGTGGGTTTGGGTCTGGCGGAGTGGGTTTGGGTGTAGCCGAGTGGGTTTGGGTCTAGTCGAGTGGGTTTGGGTCTAGCCGAGTGGGTTTGGGTCTAGCCGAGTGGTTTTGGGTCTAGCCGAGTGGGTTTGGGTCTAGCCGAGTGGGTTTGGGTCTAACCGAGTGGGTTTGGGTCTAGCCGAGTGGGTTTGGGTCTGGCGGAGTGGGTTTGGGTCTAGCCGAGTGGGTTTGGGTCTAGCCGAGTGGGTTTGGGTCTGGCCGAGTGGGTTTGGGTCTAGCGGAGTGGGTTTGGGTCTAGCCGAGTGGGTTTGCATCTAGCCGAGTGGGTTAGGGTCCATCGAGTGGGTTTGGGTCTAGCCGAGTGGTTTTGGTCTAACCGAGTGGGTTTGGGTCTACCCGAGTGGGTTTGGGTCTAGCCGAGTGGGTTTGGTTCTAGCCGAGTGGGTTTGAGTCTAGCCGAGTGGGTTTGGGTCTAGCGGAGTGGGTTTGCGTCTAGCCGAGTGGGTTTGGGTCTAACCGACTGGGTTTGGGTCAAGCCGAGTGGGTTTGGGTGTAGCCGAGTGGGTTTGGGTCTAGCCGATTGGGTTTGGGTATAGCCGAGTGGGTTTGGGTATAGCCGAGTGGGTTTGGGTCTAGCCGAGTGGGTTTGGGTCTAGCCGAGTGTGTTTGGGTCTAGCCGAGTGGGTTTGGGTCTAGCCGAGTGGGTTTGGGTCTAGCCGAGTGGATTTGGGTCTAGCCGAGTGGGTTTGTGTCTAGCGGAGTGGGTTAGAGTCTAGCGGAGCGGGTTTGGGTCTAGCGGAGCGGGTTTCGTTCTAGCCGAGTGGGTTTGGGTCTAGCCGAGTGGGTTTGGGTCTAGCCGAGTGGGTTTGGGTCATGCCGAGTGGGTTTGGGTCTCGCCGAGTGGGTTTGGGTCTAGCGGAGTGGGTTTGGGTCTAGCCGAGTGGGTTTGGGTCTAGAAGAGTGGGTTTGGGTCTAGCCGTGTGGGTTTGGGTGTAGCCGAGTGGGTTTGGGTCGAGCCGAGTGGGTTTGGGTCTAGCCGAGTGGGTTTGGGTCTGGCGGAGTGGGTTTGGGTCTAGCCGAGTGGGTTTGGGTCTAGCCGAGTGGGTTTGGGTCTGGCCGAGTGGGTTTGGGTCTAGCGGAGTGGGTTTGGGTCTAGCCGAGTGGGTTTGCATCTAGCCGAGTGGGTTAGCGTCCATCGAGTGGGTTTGGGTCTAGCCGAGTGGTTTTGGTCTAACCGAGTGGGTTTGGGTCTACCCGAGTGGGTTTGGGTCTAGCCGAGTGGGTTTGGTTCTAGCCGAGTGGGTTTGAGTCTAGCCGAGTGGGTTTGGGTCTAGCGGAGTGGGTTTGCGTCTAGCCGAGTGGGTTTGGGTCTAACCGACTGGGTTTGGGTCAAGCCGAGTGGGTTTGGGTGTAGCCGAGTGGGTTTGGGTCTAGCCGATTGGGTTTGGGTATAGCCGAGTGGGTTTGGGTATAGCCGAGTGGGTTTGGGTCTAGCCGAGTGGGTTTGGGTCTAGCCGAGTGTGTTTGGGTCTAGCCGAGTGGGTTTGGGTCTAGCCGAGTGGGTTTGGGTCTAGCCGAGTGGGTTTGGGTCTGGCGGAGTGGGTTTGGGTGTAGCCGAGTGGGTTTGGGTCTAGTCGAGTGGGTATTGGTCTAGCCGACTGGGTTTGGGTCTAGCCGAGTGGGTTTGGGTCTAGCCGAGTGGGTTTGGGTCTAGCCGAGTGGGTTTGGGTCATGCCGAGTGGGTTTGGGTCTAGCGGAATGGGTTTGGGTCTAGCGGAGTGGGTTTGGGTCTAGCGGAGTGGGTTTGGGTCTAGCGGAGTGGGTTTGGTTCTAACCGAGTGGGTTTGGGTCCAGCCGAGTGGGTTTGGGTCTAGCCGAATGGGTTTGGGTCTAGCCGAGTGTGTTTGGGTGTGGCCGAGTGGGTTTGGGTCTAGCCGAGTGGGTTTGGGTCTAGCCGAGTGGGTTTGGGTCTAGTCGAGTGGGTTTGTGTCAAGCCGAGTGGGTTTGGGTCTAGCCGAGTGGGTTTGGGTCTAGCCGAGTGGGTTTGGGTCTAGCCGAGTGGGTTAGGGTCTAGCGGAGTGGGTTTGGGTCTAGCCGAGTGGGTTTGGGTCTAGACAAGTGTGTTTGCGTTTAGCCGAGTGGGTTTGGGTCGAGCCGAGTGGGTTTGGTTCTAGCCGAGTGGGTTTGGGTCTTGCCGAGTGGGCTTGGGTCTAGCCGAATGGGTTTGGGTCTAGCCGAGTGGATTTGCGTTAGGCGGAGTGGGTTTGGGTCTAGCCGAGTGGGTTTGGGTCTAGCGGAGTGGGTTTGCGTCTAGCCGAATGTGTTTGGGTCTAGCCGAGTGGGTTTGGGTCTAGCCGAGTGCGTTTGGGTCTAGCAGAGTGGGTTTGGGTCTAGCCGAATGGGTTTGGGTCTAGCCGAGTGGGTTCGCGTTAGGCGGAGTGGGTTTGGGTCTAGCCGAGTGGGTTTGGGTCTAGCGGAATGGGTTTGCATCTAGCCGAATGTGTTTGAGTCTAGCAGAGTGGGTTTGGGTCTAGCCGAGTGGGTTTGGGTCTAGCCGAGTGGGTTTTGGTCTAGCCGAGTGGGTTTGGGTCTAGCGGTGTGGGTTTGGGTCTAACCGAGTGGGTTTGGGTCTAGCGGAGTGGGTTTGCATCTAGCCGAGTGGGTTTGGGTCTAGCCGAGTGGGTTTGCGTCTAGCCGAGTGGGTTTGGGTCTAACCGACTGGGTTTGGGTCAAGCCGAGTGGGTTTGGGTGTAGCCGAGTGGGTTTGGGTCTAGCCGATTGGGTTTGGGTATAGCCAAGTGGGTTTGGGTATAGCCGAGTGGGTTTGGGTCTAGCCGAGTGGGTTTGGGTCTAGCCGAGTGTGTTTGGGTCTAGCCGAGTGGGTTTGGGTCTAGCCGAGTGGGTTTGGGTCTAGCCGAGTGGGTTTGGGTCTGGCGGAGTGGGTTTGGGTGTAGCCGAGTGGGTTTGGGTCTAGTCGAGTGGGTTTGGGTCTAGCCGAGTGGGTTTGGGTCTAGCCGAGTGGTTTTGGGTCTAGCCGAGTGGGTTTGGGTCTAGCCGAGTGGGTTTGGGTCTAACCGAGTGGGTTTGGGTCTAGCCGAGTGGGTTTGGGTCTGGCGGAGTGGGTTTGGGTCTAGCCGAGTGGGTTTGGGTCTAGCCGAGTGGGTTTGGGTCTGGCCGAGTGGGTTTGGGTCTAGCGGAGTGGGTTTGGGTCTAGCCGAGTGGGTTTGCATCTAGCCGAGTGGGTTAGGGTCCATCGAGTGGGTTTGGGTCTAGCCGAGTGGTTTTGGTCTAACCGAGTGGGTTTGGGTCTACCCGAGTGGGTTTGGGTCTAGCCGAGTGGGTTTGGTTCTAGCCGAGTGGGTTTGAGTCTAGCCGAGTGGGTTTGGGTCTAGCGGAGTGGGTTTGCGTCTAGCCGAGTGGGTTTGGGTCTAACCGACTGGGTTTGGGTCAAGCCGAGTGGGTTTGGGTGTAGCCGAGTGGGTTTGGGTCTAGCCGATTGGGTTTGGGTATAGCCGAGTGGGTTTGGGTATAGCCGAGTGGGTTTGGGTCTAGCCGAGTGGGTTTGGGTCTAGCCGAGTGTGTTTGGGTCTAGCCGAGTGGGTTTGGGTCTAGCCGAGTGGGTTTGGGTCTAGCCGAGTGGATTTGGGTCTAGCCGAGTGGGTTTGTGTCTAGCGGAGTGGGTTAGAGTCTAGCGGAGTGGGTTTGGGTCTAGCGGAGCGGGTTTCGTTCTAGCCGAGTGGGTTTGGGTCTAGCCGAGTGGGTTTGGGTCTAGCCGAGTGGGTTTGGGTCATGCCGAGTGGGTTTGGGTCTCGCCGAGTGGGTTTGGGTCTAGCGGAGTGGGTTTGGGTCTAGCCGAGTGGGTTTGGGTCTAGAAGAGTGGGTTTGGGTCTAGAAGAGTGGGTTTGGGTCTAGCCGTGTGGGTTTGGGTGTAGCCGAGTGGGTTTGGGTCGAGCCGAGTGGGTTTGGGTCTAGCCGAGTGGGTTTGGGTCTGGCGGAGTGGGTTTGGGTCTAGCCGAGTGGGTTTGGGTCTAGCCGAGTGGGTTTGGGTCTGGCCGAGTGGGTTTGGGTCTAGCGGAGTGGGTTTGGGTCTAGCCGAGTGGGTTTGCATCTAGCCGAGTGGGTTAGGGTCCATCGAGTGGGTTTGGGTCTAGCCGAGTGGTTTTGGTCTAACCGAGTGGGTTTGGGTCTACCCGAGTGGGTTTGGGTCTAGCCGAGTGGGTTTGGTTCTAGCCGAGTGGGTTTGAGTCTAGCCGAGTGGGTTTGGGTCTAGCGGAGTGGGTTTGCGTCTAGCCGAGTGGGTTTGGGTCTAACCGACTGGGTTTGGGTCAAGCCGAGTGGGTTTGGGTGTAGCCGAGTGGGTTTGGGTCTAGCCGATTGGGTTTGGGTATAGCCGAGTGGGTTTGGGTATAGCCGAGTGGGTTTGGGTCTAGCCGAGTGGGTTTGGGTCTAGCCGAGTGTGTTTGGGTCTAGCCGAGTGGGTTTGGGTCTAGCCGAGTGGGTTTGGGTCTAGCCGAGTGGGTTTGGGTCTGGCGGAGTGGGTTTGGGTGTAGCCGAGTGGGTTTGGGTCTAGTCGAGTGGGTATTGGTCTAGCCGACTGGGTTTGGGTCTAGCCGAGTGGGTTTGGGTCTAGCCGAGTGGGTTTGGGTCTAGCCGAGTGGGTTTGGGTCATGCCGAGTGGGTTTGGGTCTAGCGGAATGGGTTTGGGTCTAGCGGAGTGGGTTTGGGTCTAGCGGAGTGGGTTTGGGTCTAGCGGAGTGGGTTTGGTTCTAACCGAGTGGGTTTGGGTCCAGCCGAGTGGGTTTGGGTCTAGCCGAATGGGTTTGGGTCTAGCCGAGTGTGTTTGGGTGTGGCCGAGTGGGTTTGGGTCTAGCCGAGTGGGTTTGGGTCTAGCCGAGTGGGTTTGGGTCTAGTCGAGTGGGTTTGTGTCAAGCCGAGTGGGTTTGGGTCTAGCCGAGTGGGTTTGGGTCTAGCCGAGTGGGTTTGGGTCTAGCCGAGTGGGTTAGGGTCTAGCGGAGTGGGTTTGGGTCTAGCCGAGTGGGTTTGGGTCTAGACAAGTGTGTTTGCGTTTAGCCGAGTGGGTTTGGGTCGAGCCGAGTGGGTTTGGTTCTAGCCGAGTGGGTTTGGGTCTTGCCGAGTGGGCTTGGGTCTAGCCGAATGGGTTTGGGTCTAGCCGAGTGGATTTGCGTTAGGCGGAGTGGGTTTGGGTCTAGCCGAGTGGGTTTGGGTCTAGCGGAGTGGGTTTGCGTCTAGCCGAATGTGTTTGGGTCTAGCCGAGTGGGTTTGGGTCTAGCCGAGTGCGTTTGGGTCTAGCAGAGTGGGTTTGGGTCTAGCCGAATGGGTTTGGGTCTAGCCGAGTGGGTTCGCGTTAGGCGGAGTGGGTTTGGGTCTAGCCGAGTGGGTTTGGGTCTAGCGGAATGGGTTTGCATCTAGCCGAATGTGTTTGAGTCTAGCAGAGTGGGTTTGGGTCTAGCCGAGTGGGTTTGGGTCTAGCCGAGTGGGTTTTGGTCTAGCCGAGTGGGTTTGGGTCTAGCGGTGTGGGTTTGGGTCTAACCGAGTGGGTTTGGGTCTAGCGGAGTGGGTTTGCATCTAGCCGAGTGGGTTTGGGTCTAGCCGAGTGGGTTTGCGTCTAGCCGAGTGGGTTTGGGTCTAACCGACTGGGTTTGGGTCAAGCCGAGTGGGTTTGGGTGTAGCCGAGTGGGTTTGGGTCTAGCCGATTGGGTTTGGGTATAGCCAAGTGGGTTTGGGTATAGCCGAGTGGGTTTGGGTCTAGCCGAGTGGGTTTGGGTCTAGCCGAGTGTGTTTGGGTCTAGCCGAGTGGGTTTGGGTCTAGCCGAGTGGGTTTGGGTCTAGCCGAGTGGGTTTGGGTCTGGCGGAGTGGGTTTGGGTGTAGCCGAGTGGGTTTGGGTCTAGTCGAGTGGGTTTGGGTCTAGCCGAGTGGGTTTGGGTCTAGCCGAGTGGTTTTGGGTCTAGCCGAGTGGGTTTGGGTCTAGCCGAGTGGGTTTGGGTCTAACCGAGTGGGTTTGGGTCTAGCCGAGTGGGTTTGGGTCTGGCGGAGTGGGTTTGGGTCTAGCCGAGTGGGTTTGGGTCTAGCCGAGTGGGTTTGGGTCTGGCCGAGTGGGTTTGGGTCTAGCGGAGTGGGTTTGGGTCTAGCCGAGTGGGTTTGCATCTAGCCGAGTGGGTTAGGGTCCATCGAGTGGGTTTGGGTCTAGCCGAGTGGTTTTGGTCTAACCGAGTGGGTTTGGGTCTACCCGAGTGGGTTTGGGTCTAGCCGAGTGGGTTTGGTTCTAGCCGAGTGGGTTTGAGTCTAGCCGAGTGGGTTTGGGTCTAGCGGAGTGGGTTTGCGTCTAGCCGAGTGGGTTTGGGTCTAACCGACTGGGTTTGGGTCAAGCCGAGTGGGTTTGGGTGTAGCCGAGTGGGTTTGGGTCTAGCCGATTGGGTTTGGGTATAGCCGAGTGGGTTTGGGTATAGCCGAGTGGGTTTGGGTCTAGCCGAGTGGGTTTGGGTCTAGCCGAGTGTGTTTGGGTCTAGCCGAGTGGGTTTGGGTCTAGCCGAGTGGGTTTGGGTCTAGCCGAGTGGATTTGGGTCTAGCCGAGTGGGTTTGTGTCTAGCGGAGTGGGTTAGAGTCTAGCGGAGTGGGTTTGGGTCTAGCGGAGCGGGTTTCGTTCTAGCCGAGTGGGTTTGGGTCTAGCCGAGTGGGTTTGGGTCTAGCCGAGTGGGTTTGGGTCATGCCGAGTGGGTTTGGGTCTCGCCGAGTGGGTTTGGGTCTAGCGGAGTGGGTTTGGGTCTAGCCGAGTGGGTTTGGGTCTAGAAGAGTGGGTTTGGGTCTAGAAGAGTGGGTTTGGGTCTAGCCGTGTGGGTTTGGGTGTAGCCGAGTGGGTTTGGGTCGAGCCGAGTGGGTTTGGGTCTAGCCGAGTGGGTTTGGGTCTGGCGGAGTGGGTTTGGGTCTAGCCGAGTGGGTTTGGGTCTAGCCGAGTGGGTTTGGGTCTGGCCGAGTGGGTTTGGGTCTAGCGGAGTGGGTTTGGGTCTAGCCGAGTGGGTTTGCATCTAGCCGAGTGGGTTAGGGTCCATCGAGTGGGTTTGGGTCTAGCCGAGTGGTTTTGGTCTAACCGAGTGGGTTTGGGTCTACCCGAGTGGGTTTGGGTCTAGCCGAGTGGGTTTGGTTCTAGCCGAGTGGGTTTGAGTCTAGCCGAGTGGGTTTGGGTCTAGCGGAGTGGGTTTGCGTCTAGCCGAGTGGGTTTGGGTCTAACCGACTGGGTTTGGGTCAAGCCGAGTGGGTTTGGGTGTAGCCGAGTGGGTTTGGGTCTAGCCGATTGGGTTTGGGTATAGCCGAGTGGGTTTGGGTATAGCCGAGTGGGTTTGGGTCTAGCCGAGTGGGTTTGGGTCTAGCCGAGTGTGTTTGGGTCTAGCCGAGTGGGTTTGGGTCTAGCCGAGTGGGTTTGGGTCTAGCCGAGTGGGTTTGGGTCTGGCGGAGTGGGTTTGGGTGTAGCCGAGTGGGTTTGGGTCTAGTCGAGTGGGTATTGGTCTAGCCGACTGGGTTTGGGTCTAGCCGAGTGGGTTTGGGTCTAGCCGAGTGGGTTTGGGTCTAGCCGAGTGGGTTTGGGTCATGCCGAGTGGGTTTGGGTCTAGCGGAATGGGTTTGGGTCTAGCGGAGTGGGTTTGGGTCTAGCGGAGTGGGTTTGGGTCTAGCGGAGTGGGTTTGGTTCTAACCGAGTGGGTTTGGGTCCAGCCGAGTGGGTTTGGGTCTAGCCGAATGGGTTTGGGTCTAGCCGAGTGTGTTTGGGTGTGGCCGAGTGGGTTTGGGTCTAGCCGAGTGGGTTTGGGTCTAGCCGAGTGGGTTTGGGTCTAGTCGAGTGGGTTTGTGTCAAGCCGAGTGGGTTTGGGTCTAGCCGAGTGGGTTTGGGTCTAGCCGAGTGGGTTTGGGTCTAGCCGAGTGGGTTAGGGTGTAGCGGAGTGGGTTTGGGTCTAGCCGAGTGGGTTTGGGTCTAGACAAGTGTGTTTGCGTTTAGCCGAGTGGGTTTGGGTTGAGCCGAGTGGGTTTGGTTCTAGCCGAGTGGGTTTGGGTCTTGCCGAGTGGGCTTGGGTCTAGCCGAATGGGTTTGGGTCTAGCCGAGTGGATTTGCGTTAGGCGGAGTGGGTTTGGGTCTAGCCGAGTGGGTTTGGGTCTAGCGGAGTGGGTTTGCGTCTAGCCGAATGTGTTTGGGTCTAGCCGAGTGGGTTTGGGTCTAGCCGAGTGCGTTTGGGTCTAGCAGAGTGGGTTTCGGTCTAGCCGAATGGGTTTGGGTCTAGCCGAGTGGGTTCGCGTTAGGCGGAGTGGGTTTGGGTCTAGCCGAGTGGGTTTGGGTCTAGCGGAATGGGTTTGCATCTAGCCGAATGTGTTTGAGTCTAGCAGAGTGGGTTTGGGTCTAGCCGAGTGGGTTTGGGTCTAGCCGAGTGGGTTTTGGTCTAGCCGAGTGGGTTTGGGTCTAGCGGTGTGGGTTTGGGTCTAACCGAGTGGGTTTGGGTCTAGCGGAGTGGGTTTGCATCTAGCCGAGTGGGTTTGGGTCTAGCCGAGTGGGTTTGGTTCTAGCCGTGTGGGTTTGGGTCTAGCCGAGTGGGTTTGGGTCTAGCCGAGTGGGTTTGGGTCTAGCCCAGTGGTTTTGGGTCTAGCCGAGTGGGTTTGGGTCTAGCGGAGTGGGTTTGGGTCTAGCCGAGTTGGTTTGGGACTAGCCGAGTGGGTTTGCGTCTAGCGGAGTGGGTTTGGGTCTAGCAGAGTGGGTTTTGGTTCTAGCGGAGTGGGTTTGGGTCTAGCAGAGTGGGTTTGGGTCTAGCGGAGTGGGTTTGGGTCTAGCTGAGTGGGTTTTGGTCTAGCCGATTGGGTTTGGGTCTAGCCGAGTGGGTTTGGGTGTAGCCGAGTGGGTTTGGGTCTAGCCGAGTGGGCTTGGGTCCAGCCGAGTGGGTTTCGGTCTAGCAGAGTGGGTTTGGGTCTAGCCGAGTGGGTTTGGGTCTAGCCGAGTGGGTTTGGGTCTAGCCGAGTGGGTTTGGGTCTAGCGGAGTGGGTTTGGGTCTAGCGGAGTGGGTTTGGGTGTAGCCGAGTGGGTTTGGGTCTAGTCGAGTGGGTTTGGGTCTAGCCGAGTGGGTTTGGGTCTAGCCGAGTGGTTTTGGGTCTAGCCGAGTGGGTTTGGGTCTAGCCGAGTGGGTTTGGGTCTAGCCGAGTGTGTTTGCGTCTAGCGGAATGGGTTTGGGTCTAGCGGAGTGGGTTTGGGTCTAGCGGAGTGGGTTTGGGTCTAGCGGAGTGGGTTTGGTTCTAACCGAGTGGGTTTGGGTCCAGCCGAGTGGGTTTGGGTCTAGCCGAATGGGTTTGGGTCTAGCCGAGTGTGTTTGGGTGTGGCCGAGTGGGTTTGGGTCTAGCCGAGTGGGTTTGGGTCTAGCCGAGTGGGTTTGGGTCTAGCCGAGTGGGTTTGTGTCTAGCCGAGTGGGTTTGGGTCTAGCCGAGTGGGTTTGGGTCTAGCGGAGTGGGTTTGGGTCTAGCCGAGTGGGTTTGGGTCTAGCCGAGTGTGTTTGGGTGTGGCCGAGTGGGTTTGGGTCCAGCCGAGTGGGTTTGGGTCTAGCCGAGTGGGTTTGGGTCTAGCCGAGTGGGTTTGTGTCTAGCCGAGTGGGTTTGGGTCTAGCCGAGTGGGTTTGGGTCTAGCCGAGTGGGTTTGGGTCTAGCCGAGTGGGTTTGGGTCTAGCGGAGTGGGTTTGGGTCCAGCCGAGTGGGTTTGGGTCTAGCCGAGTGGGTTTGGGTCTAGCCGAGTGTGTTTGGGTGTGGCCGAGTGGGTTTGGGTCCAGCCGAGTGGGTTTGGGTCTAGCCGAGTGGGTTTGGGTCTAGCCGAGTGGGTTTGTGTCTAGCCGAGTGGGTTTGGGTCTAGCCGAGTGGGTTTGGGTCTAGCCGAGTGGGTTTGGGTCTAGCCGAGTGGGTTTGGGTCTAGCGGAGTGGGTTTGGGTGTAGCCGAGTTGGTTTGGGTCTAGACAAGTGGGTTTGCGTTTAGCCGAGTGGGTTTGGGTCTAGCCGAGTGGGTTTGGTTCTAGCCGAGTGGATTTGGGTCTTGCCGAGTGGGCTTGGGTCTAGCCGAATGGGTTTGGGTCTAGCCGAGTGGGTTTGCGTTAGGCGGAGTGGGTTTGGGTCTAGCCGAGTGGGTTTGGGTCTAGCGGAGTGGGTTTGCGTCTAGCCGAATGTGTTTGGGTCTAGCCGAGTGGGTTTGGGTCTAGCCGAGTGCGTTTGGGTCTAGCAGAGTGGGTTTGGGTCTAGCTGAGTGGGTTTGGGTCTAGCCGAGTGGGTTTGGTTCTAGCCGAGTGGGTTTGGGTCTAGCGGTGTGGGTTTGGGTCTAGCCGAGTGGGTTTGGGTCTAGCGGAGTGGGTTTGCATCTAGCCGAGTGGGTTTGGGTCTAGCCGAGTGGGTTTGGTTCTAGCCGTGTGGGTTTGGGTCTAGCCGAGTGGGTTTGGGTCTAGCCGAGTGGGTTTGGGTCTAGCCGAGTGGGTTTGGGTCTAGCCGAGTGGGTTTGGGTCTAGCCGAGTGGGTTTGTGTCTAGCGGAGTGGGTTTGGGTCTAGCCGAGTGGGTTTGGGTCTAGCCGAGTGGGTTTGGGTCTAGCCGAGTGGGTTTGGGTCTAGCGGAGTGGGTTTGGATCTAGCCGAGTGGTTTTGGGTCTAGCAGGGTGGGTTTGCGACTAGCCGAGTGGGTTTGGGACTAGCCGAGTGGGTTTGGGTCTAACCGAGTGGGTTTGGGTCTAGACGAGTGGGTTTGGGTCTAGCCGAGTGGGTTTGGGCCTAGCCGAGTGGGTTTGGGTCTAGCCGAGTGGGTTTGAGTCTAGCCGAGTGGGTTCAGGTCTATCCGAGTGGGTTTGGGTGTAGCTGAGTGGGTTTGGGTGTAGCCGAGTGTGTTTTAGTCTAGCCGAGTGGGTTTGGCTCAAGCCGAGTGGGTTTGTGTCTAGCCGAGTGGGATTGGGTCTAGCGGATTGGGTTTGGGTCTAGCCGAGTGGGTTTGGGTGTAGCCGAGTGGGTTTGGGTCTAGCCAAGTTGGTTTGGGTCTAGCCGAGTGGGTTTGGGTCTAGCGGAGTGGGTTTGGGTTTAGCCGAGTGGGTTTGGGTCTAGCCGAGAGGGTTTGTGTCTAGCCGAGTGGGCTTGGGTCTAGCCGAGTGGGTTTGGGTCTAGCGGAGTGGGTTTGGGTGTAGCCGAGTGGGTTTGGGTCTAGCCGAGTGGGTTTGTGTCTAGCCGAGTGGGTTTGGGTCTAGCCGAGTGGGTTTGGGTCTAGCCGAGTGGGTTTGGGTCTAGCCGAGTGGGTTTGGGTCTAGCGGAGTGGGTTTGGGTCCAGCCGAGTGGGTTTGGGTCTAGCCGAGTGGGTTTGGGTCTAGCCGAGTGTGTTTGGGTGTGGCCGAGTGGGTTTGGGTCCAGCCGAGTGGGTTTGGGTCTAGCCGAGTGGGTTTGGGTCTAGCCGAGTGGGTTTGTGTCTAGCCGAGTGGGTTTGGGTCTAGCCGAGTGGGTTTGGGTCTGCCGAGTGGGTTTGGGTCTAGCCGAGTGGGTTTGGGTCTAGCGGAGTGGGTTTGGGTGTAGCCGAGTTGGTTTGGGTCTAGACAAGTGGGTTTGCGTTTAGCCGAGTGGGTTTGGGTCTAGCCGAGTGGGTTTGGTTCTAGCCGAGTGGATTTGGGTCTTGCCGAGTGGGCTTGGGTCTAGCCGAATGGGTTTGGGTCTAGCCGAGTGGGTTTGCGTTAGGCGGAGTGGGTTTGGGTCTAGCCGAGTGGGTTTGGGTCTAGCGGAGTGGGTTTGCGTCTAGCCGAATGTGTTTGGGTCTAGCCGAGTGGGTTTGGGTCTAGCCGAGTGCGTTTGGGTCTAGCAGAGTGGGTTTGGGTCTAGCCGAGTGGGTTTGGGTCTAGCCGAGTGGGTTTGGTTCTAGCCGAGTGGGTTTGGGTCTAGCGGTGTGGGTTTGGGTCTAGCCGAGTGGGTTTGGGTCTAGCGGAGTGGGTTTGCATCTAGCCGAGTGGGTTTGGGTCTAGCCGAGTGGGTTTGGTTCTAGCCATGTGGGTTTGGGTCTAGCCGAGTGGGTTTGGGTCTAGCCGAGTGGGTTTGGGTCTAGCCGAGTGGGTTTGGGTCTAGCCGAGTGGGTTTGGGTCTAGCCGAGTGGGTTTGTGTCTAGCGGAGTGGGTTTGGGTCTAGCCGAGTGGGTTTGGGTCTAGCCGAGTGGGTTTGGGTCTAGCCGAGTGGGTTTGGGTCTAGCGGAGTGGGTTTGGATCTAGCCGAGTGGTTTTGGGTCTAGCAGGGTGGGTTTGCGACTAGCCGAGTGGGTTTGGGACTAGCCGAGTGGGTTTGGGTCTAACCGAGTGGGTTTGGGTCTAGACGAGTGGGTTTGGGTCTAGCCGAGTGGGTTTGGGCCTAGCCGAGTGGGTTTGGGTCTAGCCGAGTGGGTTTGAGTCTAGCCGAGTGGGTTCAGGTCTATCCGAGTGGGTTTGGGTGTAGCCGAGTGGGTTTGGGTGTAGCCGAGTGTGTTTTAGTCTAGCCGAGTGGGTTTGGCTCAAGCCGAGTGGGTTTGTGTCTAGCCGAGTAGGATTGGGTCTAGCGGATTGGGTTTGGGTCTAGCCGAGTGGGTTTGGGTGTAGCCGAGTGGGTTTGGGTCTAGCCAAGTTGGTTTGGGTCTAGCCGAGTGGGTTTGGGTCTAGCGGAGTGGGTTTGGGTCTAGCCGAGTGGGTTTGGGTCTAGCCGAGAGGGTTTGTGTCTAGCCGAGTGGGCTTGGGTCTAGCCGAGTGGGTTTGGGTCTAGCGGAGTGGGTTTGGGTGTAGCCGAGTGGGTTTGGGTCTAGTCGAGTGGGTTTGGGTCTAGCCGAGTGGGTTTGGGTCTAGCCGAGTGGTTTTGGGTCTAGCCGAGTGGGTTTGGGTCTAGCCGAGTGGGTTTGGGTCTAGCCGAGTGTGTTTATGTCTAGCGGAATGGGTTTGGGTCTAGCGGAGTGGGTTTGGGTCTAGCGGAGTGGGTTTGGGTCTAGCGGAGTGGGTTTGGTTCTAACCGAGTGGGTTTGGGTCCAGCCGAGTGGGTTTGGGTCCAGCCGAGTGGGTTTGGGTGCGGCCGAGTGGGTTTGGGTCTAGCCGAGTGGGTTTGGGTGTGGCCGAGTGGGTTTGGGTCTAGCCGAGTGGGTTTGGGTCTTGCCGAGTGGGTTTAGGTCTAGCCAAGTGGGTTTGGGTCTAGCCGAGTGGGTTTGGGTCTAGTGGAGTGGGTTTGGATCTAGCCGAGTGGGTTTGGGTCTAGCAGAGTGGGTTTGGGACTAGCCGAGTGGGTTTGGGACTAGCCGAGTGGGTTTGGGTCTAGCCGAGTGGGTTTGGGTCTAGCCGAGTGGGTTTGGGTCTAGGCGAGTGGGTTTGGGTCTAGCCGAGTGGGTTTGTGTCTAGCCGAGTGGGTTTGGGTCTAGCCTTGTGGGTTTGGGTCTAGCTGAGTGGGTTTGGGTCTAGCCGAGTGGGTTTGGGTCTAGCGGAGTGGGTTTGGGTCTCGCCGAGTGGGTTTGGGTCTAGCGGAGTGGGTTTGGGTTTAGCCGAGTGGGTTTGGTTCTAGCCAAGAGGGTTTGTGTCTAGCCGAGTGGGCTAGGGTCTAGCCGAGTGGGTTTGGGACTAGCCGAGTGGGTTTGGGTCTAGCCGAGTGGGTTTGGGTCTAGCCGAGTGGGTTTGGGTCTAGACGAGTGTGTTTGCGTCTAGCGGAATGGGTTTGGGTCTAGCGGAGTGGGTTTGGGTCTAGCGGAGTGGGTTTGGGTCTAGCGGAGTGGGTTTGGTTCTAACCGAGTGGGTTTGGGTCCAGCCGAGTGGGTTTGGGTCTAGCCGAGTGGGTTTGGGTCTAGCCGAGTGTGTTTGGGTGTGGCCGAGTGGGTTTGGGTCTAGCCGAGTGGGTTTGGGTCTAGCCGAGTGGGTTTGGGTCTAGCCGAGTGGGTTTGTGTCTAGCCGAGTGGGTTTGGGTCTAGCCGAGTGGGTTTGGGTCTAGCCGAGTGGGTTTGGGTCTAGCCGAGTGGGTTTGGGTCTAGCGGAGTGGGTTTGGGTCTAGCCGAGTGGGTTTGGGTCTAGACCAGTGAGTTTGCGTTTAGCCGAGTGGGTTTGGGTCTAGCCGAGTGGGTTTGGTTCTAGCCGAGTGGATTTGGGTCTTGCCGAGTGGGCTTGGGTCTAGCCGAATGGGTTTGGGTCTAGCCGAGTGGGTTTGCGTTAGGCGGAGTGGGTTTGGGTCTAGCCGAGTGGGTTTGGGTCTAGCGGAGTGGGTTTGCGTCTAGCCGAATGTGTTTGGGTCTAGCCGAGTGGGTTTGGGTCTAGCCGAGTGCGTTTGGGTCTAGCAGAGTGGGTTTGGGTCTAGCTGAGTGGGTTTGGGTCTAGCCGAGTGGGTTTGGTTCTAGCCGAGTGGGTTTGGGTCTAGCGGTGTGGGTTTGGGTCTAGCCGAGTGGGTTTGGGTCTAGCGGAGTGGGTTTGCATCTAGCCGAGTGGGTTTGGGTCTAGCCGAGTGGGTTTGGTTCTAGCCGTGTGGGTTTGGGTCTAGCCGAGTGGGTTTGGGTCTAGCCGAGTGGGTTTGGGTCTAGCCGAGTGGGTTTGGGTCTAGCCGAGTGGGTTTGGGTCTAGCCGAGTGGGTTTGTGTCTAGCGGAGTGGGTTTGGGTCTAGCCGAGTGGGTTTGGGTCTAGCCGAGTGGGTTTGGGTCTAGCCGAGTGGGTTTGGGTCTAGCGGAGTGGGTTTGGATCTAGCCGAGTGGGTTTGGGTCTAGCAGGGTGGGTTTGCGACTAGCCGAGTGGGTTCAGGTCTATCCGAGTGGGTTTGGGTGTAGCTGAGTGGGTTTGGGTGTAGCCGAGTGTGTTTTAGTCTAGCCGAGTGGGTTTGGCTCAAGCAGAGTGGGTTTGTGTCTAGCCGAGTAGGTTTGGGTCTAGCGGATTGGGTTTGGGTCTAGCCGAGTGGGTTTGGGTCTAGCCGAGTGGGTTTGGGTCTAGCCGAGTTGGTTGGGGTCTAGCCGAGTGGGTTTGGGTCTAGCGGAGTGGGTTTGGGTTTAGCCGAGTGGGTTTGGGTCTAGCCGAGAGGGTTTGTGTCTAGCCGAGTGGGCTAGGGTCTAGCCGAGTGGGTTTGGGACTAGCCGAGTGGGTTTGGGTCTAGCCGAGTGGGTTTGGGTCTAGCCGAGTGGGTTTGGGTCTAGACGAGTGTGTTTGCGTCTAGCGGAATGGGTTTGGGTCTAGCGGAGTGGGTTTGGGTCTAGCGGAGTGGGTTTGGGTCTAGCGGAGTGGGTTTGGTTCTAACCGAGTGGGTTTGGGTCCAGCCGAGTGGGTTTGGGTCTAGCCGAGTGGGTTTGGGTCAAGCCGAGTGTGTTTGGGTGTGGCCGAGTGGGTTTGGGTCTAGCCGAGTGGGTTTGGGTCTAGCCGAGTGGGTTTGGGTCTAGCCGAGTGGGTTTGTGTCTAGCCGAGTGGGTTTGGGTCTAGCCGAGTGGGTTTGGGTCTAGCCGAGTGGGTTTGGGTCTAGCCGAGTGGGTTTGGGTCTAGCGGAGTGGGTTTGGGTCTAGCCGAGTGGGTTTGGGTCTAGACAAGTGGGTTTGCGTTTAGCCGAGTGGGTTTGGGTCTAGCCGAGTGGGTTTGGTTCTAGCCGAGTGGAATTGGGTCTTGCCGAGTGGGCTTGGGTCTAGCCGAATGGGTTTGCGTTAGGCGGAGTGGGTTTGGGTCTAGCCGAGTGGGTTTGGGTCTAGCGGAGTGGGTTTGCGTCTAGCCGAATGTGTTTGGGTCTAGCCGAGTGGGTTTGGGTCTAGCCGAGTGCGTTTGGGTCTAGCGGAGTGGGTTTGGATCTAGCCGAGTGGGTTTGGGTCTAGCCGAGTGGGTTTGGGACTAGCCGAGTGGGTTTGGGACTAGCCGAGTGGGTTTGGGTCTAGCCGAGTGGGTTTGGGTCTAGCCGAGTGTGTTTGGGTGCGGCCGAGTGTGTTTGGGTGTGGCCGAGTGGGTTTGGGTCCAGCCGAGTGGGTTTGAGTCTAGCCGAGTGGGTTTGGGTCTAGCCGAGTGGGTTTGTGTCTAGCCGAGTGGGTTTGGGTCTAGCCGAGTGGGTTTGGGTCTAGCCGAGTGGGTTTGGGTCCAGCCGAGTGGGTTTGGGTCTAGCCGAGTGGGTTTGGGTCTAGCGGAGTGGGTTTGGGTCTTGCCGAGTGGGTTTAGGTCTAGCCGAGTGGGTTTGGGTCTAGCCGAGTGGGTTTGGGTCTAGCGGAGTGGGTTTGGATCTAGCCGAGTGGGTTTGGGTCTAGCAGAGTGGGTTTGGGTCTAGCAGAGTGGGTTTGGGACTAGCCGAGTGGGTTTGGGACTAGCCGAGTGGGTTTGGGTCTAGCCGAGTGGGTTTGGGTCTAGCCGAGTGGGTTTGGGTCTAGGCGAGTGGGTTTGGGTCTAGCCGAGTGGGTTTGTGTCTAGCCGAGTGGGTTTGGGTCTAGCCTTGTGGGTTTGGGTCTAGCTGAGTGGGTTTGGGTCTAGCCGAGTGGGTTTGGGTCTAGCGGAGTGGGTTTGGGTCTCGCCGAGTGGGTTTGGGTCTAGCGGAGTGGGTTTGGGTTTAGCCGAGTGGGTTTGGGTCTAGCCAAGAGGGTTTGTGTCTAGCCGAGTGGGCTAGGGTCTAGCCGAGTGGGTTTGGGACTAGCCGAGTGGGTTTGGGTCTAGCCGAGTGGGTTTGGGTCTAGCCGAGTGGGTTTGGGTCTAGACGAGTGGGTTTGGGTCTAGCCGAGTGGGTTTGGGCCTAGCCGAGTGGGTTTGGGTCTAGCCGAGTGGGTTTGAGTCTAGCCGAGTGGGTTCAGGTCTATCCGAGTGGGTTTGGGTGTAGCCGAGTGGGTTTGGGTGTAGCCGAGTGGGTTTGGGTCTAGCCGAGTGGGTTTGGGTCTAGACGAGTGGGTTTGGGTCTAGCCGAGTGGGTTTGGGTCTAGCCGAGTGGGTTTGGGTCTAGCCGAGTTGGTTTGGGTCTAGCCGAGTGGGTTTGGTTCTAGCCGAGTGGGTTTGGGTCTAGCGGTGTGGGTTTGGGTCTAGCCGAGTGGGTTTGGCTCAAGCAGAGTGGGTTTGTGTCTAGCCGAGTAGGTTTGGGTCTAGCGGATTGGGTTTGGGTCTAGCCGAGTGGGTTTGGGTCTAGCCGAGTGGGTTTGGGTCTAGCCGAGTTGGTTGGGGTCTAGCCGAGTGGGTTTGGGTCTAGCGGAGTGGGTTTGGGTTTAGCCGAGTGGGTTTGGGTCTAGCCGAGAGGGTTTGTGTCTAGCCGAGTGGGCTAGGGTCTAGCCGAGTGGGTTTGGGACTAGCCGAGTGGGTTTGGGTCTAGCCGAGTGGGTTTGGGTCTAGCCGAGTGGGTTTGGGTCTAGACGAGTGTGTTTGCGTCTAGCGGAATGGGTTTGGGTCTAGCGGAGTGGGTTTGGGTCTAGCGGAGTGGGTTTGGGTCTAGCGGAGTGGGTTTGGTTCTAACCGAGTGGGTTTGGGTCCAGCCGAGTGGGTTTGGGTCTAGCCGAGTGGGTTTGGGTCAAGCCGAGTGTGTTTGGGTGTGGCCGAGTGGGTTTGGGTCTAGCCGAGTGGGTTTGGGTCTAGCCGAGTGGGTTTGGGTCTAGCCGAGTGGGTTTGTGTCTAGCCGAGTGGGTTTGGGTCTAGCCGAGTGGGTTTGGGTCTAGCCGAGTGGGTTTGGGTCTAGCCGAGTGGGTTTGGGTCTAGCGGAGTGGGTTTGGGTCTAGCCGAGTGGGTTTGGGTCTAGACAAGTGGGTTTGCGTTTAGCCGAGTGGGTTTGGGTCTAGCCGAGTGGGTTTGGTTCTAGCCGAGTGGAATTGGGTCTTGCCGAGTGGGCTTGGGTCTAGCCGAATGGGTTTGCGTTAGGCGGAGTGGGTTTGGGTCTAGCCGAGTGGGTTTGGGTCTAGCGGAGTGGGTTTGGGTGTAGCCGAGTGGGTTTGGGTCTAGCCGAGTGGGTTTGGGTCTAGACGAGTGGGTTTGGGTCTAGCCGAGTGGGTTTGGGTCTAGCCGAGTGGGTTTGGGTCTAGCCGAGTTGGTTTGGGTCTAGCCGAGTGGGTTTGGGTCTAGCGGAGTGGGTTTGGGTTTAGCCGAGTGGGTTTGGGTCTAGCCGAGAGGGTTTGTGTCTAGCCGAGTGGGCTTGGGTCTAGCCGAGTGGGTTTGGGTCTAGCGGAATGGGTTTGGGTGTAGCCGAGTGGGTTTGGGTCTCGTCGAGTGGGTTTGGGTCTAGCCGAGTGGGTTTGGGTCTAGCCGAGTGGTTTTGGGTCTAGCCGAGTGGGTTTGGGTCTAGCCGAGTGGGTTTGGGTCTAGCCGAGTGTGTTTATGTCTAGCGGAATGGGTTTGGGTCTAGCGGAGTGGGTTTGGGTCTAGCGGAGTGGGTTTGGGTCTAGCGGATTGGGTTTGGTTCTAACCGAGTGGGTTTGGGTCCAGCCGAGTGGGTTTGGGTCTAGCCGAGTGTGTTTGGGTGTGGCCGAGTGTGTTTGGGTGTGGCCGAGTGGGTTTGGGTCCAGCCGAGTGGGTTTGGGTCTAGCCGAGTGTGTTTGGGTCTAGCCGAGTGGGTTTGTGTCTAGCCGAGTGGGTTTGTGTCTAGCCGAGTGGGTTTGGGTCTAGCCGAGTGGGTTTGGGTCTAGCGGAGTGGGTTTGGGTCTACCGAGTTGGTTTGGGACTAGCCGAGTGGGTTTGCGTCTAGCGGAATGGGTTTGGGTCTAGCAGAGTGGGTTTGGGTCTAGCGGAGTGGGTTTGGGTCTAGCAGAGTGGGTTTGGGTCTAGCGGAGCGGGTTTGGGTCTAGCGGAGTGGGTTTGCGTCTAGCCGAATGTGTTTGGGTCTAGCCGA
Organism: Raja brachyura; assembly: GCA_963514005.1. The sequence continues at coordinate 4,837,563 of OY740819.1, read as the reverse complement.
GTGGGTTTGGGTCCAGCCGAGTGCGTTTGGGTCTAGCAGAGTGGGTTTGGGTCTAGCTGAGTGGGTTTGGGTCTAGCCGAGTGGGTTTGGGTCTGGCGGTGTGGGTTTGGGTCTAGCCGAGTGGGTTTGGGTCTAGCGGAGTGGGTTTGCATCTCGCCGAGTGGGTTTGGGTCTAGCCGAGTGGGTTTGGTTCTAGCCGTGTGGGTTTGGGTCTAGCCGAGTGGGTTTGGGTCTAGCCGAGTGGGTTTGGGTCTAGCCGAGTGGGTTTGGGTCTAGCCGAGTGGGTTTGGGTCTAGCCGAGTGGGTTTGTGTCTAGCGGAGTGGGTTTGGGTCTAGCCGTGTGGGTTTGGGTCTAGCCGAGTGGGTTTGGGTCTAGCCGAGTGGGTTTGGGTCTAGCGGAGTGGGTTTGGATCTAGCCGAGTGGGTTTGGGTCTAGCAGGGTGGGTTTGCGACTAGCCGAGTGGGTTTGGGACTAGCCGAGTGGGTTTGGGTCTAGCCGAGTGGGTTTGGGTCTAGCCTAGTGGGTTTGGGTCTAGACGAGTGGGTTTGGGTCTAGCCGAGTGGGTTTGGGCCTAGCCGAGTGGGTTTGGGTCTAGCCGAGTGGGTTTGAGTCTAGCCGAGTGGGTTCAGGTCTATCCGAGTGGGTTTGGGTGTAGCCGAGTGGGTTTGGATGTAGCCGAGTGTGTTTTAGTCTAGCCGAGTGGGTTTGGCTCAAGCCGAGTGGGTTTGTGTCTAGCCGAGTAGGTTTGGGTCTAGCGGATTGGGTTTGGGTCTAGCCGAGTGGGTTTGGGTCTAGCCGAGTGGGTTTGCGTCTAGCGGAGTGGGTTTGGGTCTGGCGGAGTGGGATTGGGTCTAGCCGATTGGGTTTGTGTCTAGCCGAGTAGGTTAGGGTCTAGCTGATTGGGTTTGGGTCTAGCCGAGTGGGTTTATGTCTAGCCGAGTGGGCTTGGGTCTTACCGAGTGGGCTTGGGTCTAGCCGAATGGGTTTGGGTCTTGCCGAGTGGGCTTCGGTCTAGCCGAATGGGTTTGGGTCTAGCCGAGTGGGTTTGCGTTAGGCGTAGTGGGTTTTGGTCTAGCCGAGTGGGTTGGGGTCTAGCGGAGTGGGTTTGCGTCTAGCCGAATGTGTTTGGGACTAGCCGAGTGGGTTTGGGTCTAGCCGAGTGCGTTTGGGTCTAGCAGAGTGGGTTTGGGTCTAGCCGAGTGGGTTTGGTCTAGCCGAGTGGGTTTGGGTCTAGCCGAGTGGGTTTGGGTCTAGCGGTGTGGTTTTGGGTCTAGCCGAGTGGGTTTGTGTCTAGCGGAGTGGGTTTGCATCTAGCCGAGTGGGTTTGGGTCTAGCCGAGTGGGTTTGGTTCTCGCCGTGTGGGTTTGGGTCAAGCCGAGTGGGTTAGGGTCTAGCCGAGTTGGTTTGGGTCTAGCCGAGTGGGTTTGGGTCTAGCGGAGTGGGTTTGGGTTTAGCCGAGTGGGTTTGGGTCTAGCCGAGAGGGTTTGTGTCTAGCCGAGTGGGCTTGAGTCTAGCCGAGTGGGTTTGGGTCTAGCGGAGCAGGTTTGGGTGTAGCCGAGTGGGTTTGGGTCTAGTCGAGTGGGTTTGGGTCCAGCCGAGTGGGTTTGGGTCTAGCCGAGTGGTTTTGGGTCTAGCCGAGTGGGTTTGGGTCTAGCCGAGTGGGTTTGGGTCTAGCCGAGTGTGTTTATGTCTAGCGGAATGGGTTTGGGTCTAGCGGAGTGGGTTTGGGTCTAGCGGAGTGGGTTTGGGTCTAGCGGAGTGGGTTTGGTTCTAACCGAGTGGGTTTGGGTCCAGCCGAGTGGGTTTGGGTCTAGCCGGGTGTGTTTGGGTGTGGCCGAGTGTGTTTGGGTGTGGCCGAGTGGGTTTGGGTCCAGCCGAGTGGGTTTGGGTCTAGCCGAGTGGGTTTGGGTCTAGCCGAGTGGGTTTGGGTCTAGCCGAGTGGGTTTGGGTCTAGCAGAGTGGGTTTGGGACTAGCAGAGTGGGTTTGGGACAAGCCGAGTGGGTTTGGGTCTAGCCGAGTGGGTTTGGGTCTAGCCGAGTGGGTTTGGGTCTAGCCGAGTGGGTTTGGGTCTAGCCGAGTGGGTTTGTGTCTAGCCGAGTGGGTTTGGGTCTAGCGGAGTGGGTTTGGGTCTAGCCGAGTGGGTTTGGTCTTGCGGAGTGGGTTTGGGTTTAGCCGAGTGGGTTTGGCTCTAGCCAAGAGGGTTTGTGTCTAGCCGAGTGGGCTAAAGTCCCGAGGAGGATGCTTGGAGGCTGCAGGGTGATTTGGATAGGCTGAGTGAATGGGCAGATGCATGGCAGATGCAGTACAATGTGGATAAATGTGAGGTTATCCACTTTGGTGGCAAAAACATGAGGGTAGACTATTATCTGAATGGTGGCAGATTAGGTAAGGGGCAGATGCAACGAGACCTGGGTGTCATGGTACACCAGTCATTGAAAGTAGGCATGCAGGTGCAGCAGGCAGTGAAGAAAGCAAATGGTATGTTAGCATTCATAGCGAAAGGATTTGAGTATAGGAGCAGGGAGGTTCTACTGCAGTTGTACAGGGTTTTGGTGAGGCCACACCTGGAGTACTGCGTACAGTTTTGGTCTCCAAATCTGAGGAAAGACATCCTTGCCATAGAGGGAGTACAGAGAAGATTCACCAGACTGAATCCTGGGATGTCAGGACTTTCATATGAGGAAAGATTGGATAGACTCGGTTTGTACTCGATGGAATTTAGAAGATTGAGGGGGGATCTTATAGAAACCTACAAAATTCTTAAGGGGTTGGACAAGCTAGATGCTGGAAGATTGTTCCCGATGTTGGGGGAGTCCAGAACAAGGGGTCACAGTCTAAGGATAAGGGGGAATTCCTTTAGGACCGAAATGAGGAAAACATTCTTTACACAGAGAGTGGTGAGTCTCTGGAATTCTCTGCCACAGAAGGTAGTTGAGGCCAGTTCATTGGCTATATTTAAGAGGGCGTTAGATGTGGCACTTGTGGCTAAAGGGATCAGGGGGTATGGAGAGAAGGCAGGTACGGGATACTGAGTTGGATGATCAGCCATGATCACATTGAATGGCGGTGCAGGCTCGAAGGGCCGAATGGCCTACTCCTGCACCTATTTTCTATGTTTTCTATGTTTCTAAGTCTAGACGAGTGGGTTTGGGTCTAGCCGAGTGGGTTGGGGCGTATCCGAGTGGGTTTGGGTCTAGCCGAGTGGGTTTGGGTCTAGCCGAGTGGGTTTGGTTCTAGCCGAGTGGGTTTGGGTCTTGCCGAGTGGGCTTCGGTCTAGCCGAGTGGGTTTGGGTCTAGCCGAGTGGGTTTGCGTTAGGCGGAGTGGGTTTGGGTCTAGCCGAGTGGGTTTGGGTCTAGCGGAGTGGGTTTGCGTCTAGCCGAATGTGTTTGGGTCTAGCCGTGTGGGTTTGGGTCTAGCCGAGTGCGTTTGGGTCTAGCAGAGTGGGTTTGAGTCTAGCTGAGTGGGTTTGGGTCTAGCCGAGTGGTTTTGGGTCTAGCCGAGTGGGTTTGGGTCTAGCGGTGTGGGTTTGGGTCTAGCCGAGTGGGTTTGGGTCTAGCCGAGTGGGTTTGGGTCTAGCCCAGTGGGTTTGTGTCTAGCGGAGTGGGTTTGGGTTTAGCCGAGTGGGTTTGGGTCTAGCCGAGTGGGTTTGGGTCTAGCCGAGTGGGTTTGGGTCTAGCGGAGTGGGTTTGGATCTAGCCGAGTGGGTTTGGGTCTAGCAGAGTGGGTTTGGGACTAGCCGAGTGGGTTTGGGACTAGCCGAGTGGGTTTGGGTGTAGCCGAGTGGGTTTGGGTCTAGTCGAGTGGGTTTGGGTCTAGCCGAGTGGGTTTGAGTCTAGCCGAGTGGTTTTGGGTCTAGCCGAGTGGGTTTGGGTCTAGCCGTCTGGGTTTGGGTCTAGCCGAGTGTGTTTGCGTCTAGCGGAATGGGTTTGGGTCTAGCGGAGTGGGTTTGGGTCTAGCGGAGTGGGTTTGGGTCTAGCGGAGTGGGTTTGGTTCTAACCGTGTGGGTTTGGGTCTAGCCGAGTGGGTTTGGGTCTAGCGGAGTGGGTTTGCGTCTAGCCGAGTGGGTTTGGGTCTAGCCGAGTGGGTTTGGTTCTAGCCGTGTGGGTTTGGGTCTAGCCGAGTGGGTTTGGGTCTAGCCGAGTGGGTTTGGGTCTAGCCGAGTGGGTTTGGGTCTAGCCGAGTGGGTTTGGGTCTAGCCGAGTGGGTTTGGGTCTAGCGGAGTGGGTTTGGATCTAGCCGAGTGGGTTTGGGTCTAGCAGAGTGGGTTTGGGACTAGCCGAGTGGGTTTGGGACAAGCCGAGTGGGTTTGGGTGTAGCCGAGTGGGTTTGGGTCTAGTCGAGTGGGTTTGGGTCTAGCCGAGTGGGTTTGGGTCTAGCCGAGTGGTTTTGGGTCTAGCCGAGTGGGTTTGGGTCTAGCCGCGTGGGTTTGGGTCTAGCCGAGTGTGTTTGCGTCTAACGGAATGGGTTTGGGTCTAGCAGAGTGGGTTTGGGTCTAGCGGAGTGGGTTTGGGTCTAGCGGAGTGGGTTTGGTTCTAACCGAGTGGGTTTGGGTCCAGCCGAGTGAGTTTGGGTCTAGCCGAGTGTGTTTGGGTGTGGCCGAGTGTGTTTGGGTGTGGCCGAGTGGGTTTGGGTCCAGCCGAGTGGGTTTGGGTCTAGCCGAGTGGGTTTGGGTCTAGCCGAGTGGGTTTGGGTCTAGCCGAGTGGGTTTGGGTCTAGCCGAGTGGGTTTGGGTCTAGCGGAGTGGGTTTAGGTCTAGCCGAGTGGGTTTAGGTCTAGCCGAGTGGGTTTGGGTCTAGCCGAGTGGGTTTGGGTCTAGCCGAGTGGGTTTGGGACTAGCAGAGTGGGTTTGGGACTAGCAGAGTGGGTTTGGGACTAGCCGAGTGGGTTTGGGTCTAGCCGAGTGGGTTTGGGTCTAGCCGAGTGGGTTTGGGTCTAGCCGAGTGGGTTTGTGTCTAGCCGAGTGGGTTTGGGTCTAGCGGAGTGGGTTTGGGTCTAGCCGAGTGGGTTTGGGTCTAGCGGAGTGGGTTTGGGTTTAGCCGAGTGGGTTTGGGTCTAGCCAAGAGGGTTTGTGTCTAGCCGAGTGGGCTAGGGTCTAGCCGAGTGGGTTTGGGTCTAGCGGAGTGGGTTTGGGTCTAGCGGAGTGGGTTTGGGTCTACCGAGTTGGTTTTATGACTAGCCGAGTGGGTTTGCGTCTAGCGGAGTGGGTTTGGGTCTAGCAGAGTGGGTTTGGGTCTAGCGGAGTGGGTTTGGGTCTAGCAGAGTGGGTTTGGGTCTAGCGGAGCGGGTTTGGGTCTAGCCGAGCGGGTTTTGGTCTAGCCGAGTGGGTTTGGGTCTAGCCGAGTGGGTTGGGGTGTAGCCGAGTGGGTTTGGGTCTAGCCGAGTGGGTTTGGGTCTAGCGGAGCGGGTTTGGGTCTAGCCGAGCGGGTTTTGGTCTAGCCGAGTGGGTTTGGGTCTAGCCGAGTGGGTTGGGGTGTAGCCGAGTGGGTTTGGGTCTAGCCGAGTGGGTTTGGGTCTTGCCGAGTGGGCTTGGGTCTAGCCGAGTGGGTTTGGGTCTAGCCGAGTGGGTTTGCGTTAGGCGGAGTGGGTTTGGGTCTAGCGGTGTGGGTTTGGGTCTAGCCGAGTGGGTTTGGTTCTAGCGGAGTGGGTTTGCGTCTAGCCGAGTGGGTTTGGGTCTAGCCGAGTGGGTTTGGTTCTAGCCGTGTGGGTTTGGGTCTAGCCGAGTGGGTTTGGGTCTAGCCGAGTGGGTTTGGGTCTAGCCGAGTGGGTTTGGGTCTAGCCGAGTGGGTTTGGGTCTAGCCAAGTGGGTTTGTGTCTAGCGGAGTGGGTTTGGGTTTAGCCGAGTGGGTTTGGGTCTAGCCGAGTGGGTTTGGGTCTAGCCGAGTGGGTTTGGGTCTAGCCGGGTGGGTTTGGGTCTAGCGGGGTGGGTTTGGATCTAGCCGAGTGGGTTTGGGTCTAGCAGAGTGGGTTTGGGACTAGCCGAGTGGGTTTGGGACTAGCCGAGTGGGTTTGGGTGTAGCCGAGTGGGTTTGGGTCTAGTCGAGTGGGTTTGGGTCTAGCCGAGAGGGTTTGGGTCTAGCCGAGTGGTTTTGGGTCTAGCCGAGTGGGTTTGGGTCTAGCCGACTGGGTTTGGGTCTAGCCGAGTGTGTTTGCGTCTAGCGGAATGGGTTTGGGTCTAGCGGAGTGGGTTTGGGTCTAGCGGAGTGGGTTTGGGTCTAGCGGAGTGGGTTTGGTTCTAACCGTGTGGGTTTCGGTCTAGCCGAGTGGGTTTGGGTCTAGCGGAGTGGGTTTGCGTCTAGCCGAGTGAGTTTGGGTCTAGCCGAGTGGGTTTGGTTCTAGCCGTGTGGGTTTGGGTCTAGCCGAGTGGGTTTGGGTCTAGCCGAGTGGGTTTGGGTCTAGCCGAGTGGGTTTGGGTCTAGCTGAGTGGGTTTCGGTCTAGCCGAGTGGGTTTGTGTCTAGCGGAGTGGGTTTCGGTCTAGCCGAGTGGGTGTGGGTCTAGCCGAGTGGGTTTGGGTCAAGCTGAGTGGGTTTGGGTCTAGCGGAGTGGGTTTGGATCTAGCCGAGTGGGTTTGGGTCTAGCAGAGTGGGTTTGGGACTAGCCGAGTGGGTTTGGGACTAGCCGAGTTGGTTTGGGTGTAGCCGAGTGGGTTTGGGTCTAGTCGAGTGGGTTTGGGTCTAGCCGAGTGGGTTTGGGTCTAGCCGAGTGGTTTTGGGTCTAGCCGAGTGGGTTTGGGTCTAGCCGAGTGGGTTTGGGTCTAGCCGCGTGTGTTTGCGTCTAACGGAATGGGTTTGGGTCTAGCGGAGTGGGTTTGGGTCTAGCGGAGTGGGTTTGGGTCTAGCGGAGTGGGTTTGGTTCTAACCGAGTGGGTTTGGGTCCAGCCGAGTGAGTTTGGGTCTAGCCGAGTGGGTTTGGGTCTAGCCCAGTGGGTTTGGGTCTAGCCGAGTGTGTTTGCGTCTAACGGAATGGGTTTGGGTCTAGCAGAGTGGGTTTGGGTCTAGCGGAGTGGGTTTGGGTTTAGCGGAGTGGGTTTGGTTCTAACCGAGTGGGTTTGGGTCCAGCCGAGTGAGTTTGGGTCTAGCCGAGTGTGTTTGGGTGTGGCCGAGTGTGTTTGGGTGTGGCCGAGTGGGTTTGGGTCCAGCCGAGTGGGTTTGGGTCTAGCCGAGTGGGTTTGGGTCTAGCCGAGTGGGTTTGTGTCTAGCCGAGTGGGTTTGGGTCTAGCCGAGTGGGTTTGGGTCTAGCCGAGTGGGTTTGGGTCTAGCCGAGTGGGTTTGGGTCTAGCCGAGTGGGTTTGGGTCTAGCGGAGTGGGTTTAGGTCTAGCCGAGTGGGTTTAGGTCTAGCCGAGTGGGTTTGGGTCTAGCCGAGTGGGTTTGGGTCTAGCCGAGTGGGTTTGGGACTAGCAGAGTGGGTTTGGGACTAGCAGAGTGGGTTTGGGACTAGCCGAGTGGGTTTGGGTCTAGCCGAGTGGGTTTGGGTCTAGCCGAGTGGGTTTGGGTCTAGCCGAGTGGGTTTGGGTCTAGCCGAGTGGGTTTGTGTCTAGCCGAGTGGGTTTGGGTCTAGCGGAGTGGGTTTGGGTCTAGCCGAGTGGGTTTGGGTCTAGCGGAGTGGGTTTGGGTTTAGCCGAGTGGGTTTGGGTCTAGCCAAGAGGGTTTGTGTCTAGCCGAGTGGGCTAGGGTCTAGCCGAGTGGGTTTGGGTCTAGCGGAGTGGGTTTGGGTCTAGCGGAGTGGGTTTGGGTCTACCGAGTTTGTTTTATGACTAGCCGAGTGGGTTTGCGTCTAGCGGAGTGGGTTTGGGTCTAGCAGAGTGGGTTTGGGTCTAGCGGAGTGGGTTTGGGTCTAGCAGAGTAGGTTTGGGTCTAGCGGAGCGGGTTTCGGGATAGCCGAGCGGGTTTTGGTCTAGCCGAGTGGGTTTGGGTCTAGCCGAGTGGGTTGGGGTGTAGCCGAGTGGGTTTGGGTCTAGCCGAGTGGGTTTGGGTCTAGCGGAGCGGGTTTGGGTCTAGCCGAGCGGGTTTTGGTCTAGCCGAGTGGGTTTGGGTCTAGCCGAGTGGGTTGGGGTGTAGCCGAGTGGGTTTGGGTCTAGCCGAGTGGGTTTGGGTCTTGCCGAGTGGGCTTGGGTCTAGCCGAGTGGGTTTGGGTCTAGCCGAGTGGGTTTGCGTTAGGCGGAGTGGGTTTGGGTCTAGCCGTGTGGGTTTGGGTCTAGCCGAGTGGGTTTGGGTCTAGCCGAGTGGGTTTGGGTCTAGCCGAGTGCGTTTGGGTCTAGCAGAGTGGGTTTGAGTCTAGCTGAGTGGGTTTGGGTCTAGCCGAGTGGGTTTGGTTCTAGCCGTGTGGGTTTGGGTCTAGCCGAGTGGGTTTGGGTCTAGCCGAGTGGGTTTGGGTCTAGCCGAGTGGGTTTGGGTCTAGCCGAGTGGGTTTGGGTCTAGCCAAGTGGGTTTGTGTCTAGCGGAGTGGGTTTGGGTTTAGCGGAGTGGGTTTGGGTCTAGCCGAGTGGGTTTGGGTCTAGCCGAGTGGGTTTGGGTCTAGCCGAGTGGGTTTGGGTCTAGCCAAGTGGGTTTGTGTCTAGCGGAGTGGGTTTGGGTTTAGCGGAGTGGGTTTGGGTCTAGCCGAGTGGGTTTGGGTCTAGCCGAGTGGGTTTGGGTCTAGCGGAGTGGGTTTGGATCTAGCCGAGTGGGTTTGGGTCTAGCAGAGTGGGTTTGGGACTAGCCGAGTGGGTTTGGGACTAGCCGAGTGGGTTTGGGTGTAGCCGAGTGGGTTTGGGTCTAGTCGAGTGGGTTTGGGTCTAGCCGAGAGGGTTTGGGTCTAGCCGAGTGGTTTTGGGTCTAGCCGAGTGGGTTTGGGTCAAGCCGACTGGGTTTGGGTCTAGCAGAGTGTGTTTGCGTCTAGCGGAATGGGTTTGGGTCTAGCCAAGAGGGTTTGTGTCTAGCCGAGTGGGCTAGGGTCTAGCCGAGTGGGTTTGGGACTAGCCGAGTGGGTTTGGGTCTAGCCGAGTGGGTTTGGGTCTAGCCGAGTGGGTTTGGGTCTAGACGAGTGTGTTTGCGTCTAGCGGAATGGGTTTGGGTCTAGCGGAGTGGGTTTGGGTCTAGCGGAGTGGGTTTGGGTCTAGCGGAGTGGGTTTGGTTCTAACCGAGTGGGTTTGGGTCCAGCCGAGTGGGTTTGGGTCTAGCCGAGTGGGTTTGGGTCTAGCCGAGTGTGTTTGGGTGTGGCCGAGTGGGTTTGGGTCTAGCCGAGTGGGTTTGGGTCTAGCCGAGTGGGTTTGGGTCTAGCCGAGTGGGTTTGTGTCTAGCCGAGTGGGTTTGGGTCTAGCCGAGTGGGTTTGGGTCTAGCCGAGTGGGTTTGGGTCTAGCCGAGTGGGTTTGGGTCTAGCGGAGTGGGTTTGGGTCTAGCCGAGTGGGTTTGGGTCTAGACAAGTGGGTTTGCGTTTAGCCGAGTGGGTTTGGGTCTAGCCGAGTGGGTTTGGTTCTAGCCGAGTGGATTTGGGTCTTGCCGAGTGGGCTTCGGTCTAGCCGAATGGGTTTGGGTCTAGCCGAGTGGGTTTGCGTTAGGCGGAGTGGGTTTGGGTCTAGCCGAGTGGGTTTGGGTCTAGCGGAGTGGGTTTGCGTCTAGCCGAATGTGTTTGGGTCTAGCCGAGTGGGTTTGGGTCTAGCCGAGTGCGTTTGGGTCTAGCAGAGTGGGTTTGGGTCTAGCTGAGTGGGTTTGGGTCTACCCGAGTGGGTTTGGTTCTAGCCGAGTGGGTTTGGGTCTAGCGGTGTGGGTTTGGGTCTAGCCGAGTGGGTTTGGGTCTAGCGGAGTGGGTTTGCATCTAGCCGAGTGGGTTTGGGTCTAGCCGAGTGGGTTTGGTTCTAGCCGTGTGGGTTTGGGTCTAGCCGAGTGGGTTTGGGTCTAGCCGAGTGGGTTTGGGTCTAGCCGAGTGGGTTTGGGTCTAGCCGAGTGGGTTTGGGTCTAGCCGAGTGGGTTTGTGTCTAGCGGAGTGGGTTTGGGTCTAGCCGAGTGGGTTTGGGTCTAGCCGAGTGGGTTTGGGTCTAGCCGAGTGGGTTTGGGTCTAGCGGAGTGGGTTTGGATCTAGCCGAGTGGGTTTGGGTCTAGCAGGGTGGGTTTGTGACTAGCCGAGTGGGTTCAGGTCTATCCGAGTGGGTTTGGGTGTAGCTGAGTGGGTTTGGGTGTAGCCGAGTGTGTTTTAGTCTAGCCGAGTGGGTTTGGCTCAAGCCGAGTGGGTTTGTGTCTAGCCGAGTAGGTTTGGGTCTAGCGGATTGGGTTTGGGTCTAGCCGAGTGGGTTTGGGTCTAGCCGAGTGGGTTTGGGTCTAGCCGAGTTGGTTGGGGTCTAGCCGAGTGGGTTTGGGTCTAGCGGAGTGGGTTTGGGTTTAGCCGAGTGGGTTTGGGTCTAGCCGAGAGGGTTTGTGTCTAGCCGAGTGGGCTAGGGTCTAGCCGAGTGGGTTTGGGACTAGCCGAGTGGGTTTGGGTCTAGCCGAGTGGGTTTGGGTCTAGCCGAGTGGGTTTGGGTCTAGACGAGTGTGTTTGCGTCTAGCGGAATGGGTTTGGGTCTAGCGGAGTGGGTTTGGGTCTAGCGGAGTGGGTTTGGGTCTAGCGGAGTGGGTTTGGTTCTAACCGAGTGGGTTTGGGTCCAGCCGAGTGGGTTTGGGTCTAGCCGAGTGGGTTTGGGTCAAGCCGAGTGTGTTTGGGTGTGGCCGAGTGGGTTTGGGTCTAGCCGAGTGGGTTTGGGTCTAGCCGAGTGGGTTTGGGTCTAGCCGAGTGGGTTTGTGTCTAGCCGAGTGGGTTTGGGTCTAGCCGAGTGGGTTTGGGTCTAGCCGAGTGGGTTTGGGTCTAGCCGAGTGGGTTTGGGTCTAGCGGAGTGGGTTTGGGTCTAGCCGAGTGGGTTTGGGTCTAGACAAGTGGGTTTGCGTTTAGCCGAGTGGGTTTGGGTCTAGCCGAGTGGGTTTGGTTCTAGCCGAGTGGAATTGGGTCTTGCCGAGTGGGCTTGGGTCTAGCCGAATGGGTTTGCGTTAGGCGGAGTGGGTTTGGGTCTAGCCGAATGGGTTTGCGTTAGGCGGAGTGGGTTTGGGTCTAGCCGAGTGGGTTTGGGTCTAGCGGAGTGGGTTTGTGTCTAGCCGAATGTGTTTGGGTCTAGCCGAGTGGGTTTGGGTCTAGCCGAGTGCGTTTGGGTCTAGCAGAGTGGGTTTGGGTCTAGCTGAGTGGGTTTGGGTCTAGCCGAGTGGGTTTGGTTCTAGCCGAGTGGGTTTGGGTCTAGCGGTGTGGGTTTGGGTCTAGCCGAGTGGGTTTGGGTCTAGCGGAGTGGGTTTGCATCTAGCCGAGTGGGTTTGGGTCTAGCGGAGTGGGTTTGGTTCTAGCCGAGTGGGTTTGGGTCTAGTCGAGTGGGTTTGGGTCTAGCCGAGTGGGTTTGGGTCTTGCCGAGTGGTTTTGGGTCTGGCCGAGTGGGTTTGGGTCTAGCCGAGTGGGTTTGGGTCTAGCCGAGTGTGTTTATGTCTAGCGGAATGGGTTTGGGTCTAGCGGAGTGGGTTTGGGTCTAGCGGAGTGGGTTTGGGTCTAGCGGAGTGGGTTTGGTTCTAACCGAGTGGGTTTGGGTCCAGCCGAGTGGGTTTGGGTCTAGCCGAGTGTGTTTGGGTGCGGCCGAGTGTGTTTGGGTGTGGCCGAGTGGGTTTGGGTCCAGCCGAGTGGGTTTGGGTCTAGCCGAGTGGGTTTGGGTCTAGCCGAGTGGGTTTGTGTCTAGCCGAGTGGGTTTGGGTCTAGCCGAGTGGGTTTGGGTCTAGCCGAGTGGGTTTGGGTCCAGCCGAGTGGGTTTGGGTCTAGCCGAGTGGGTTTGGGTCTAGCGGAGTGGGTTTGGGTCTTGCCGAGTGGGTTTAGGTCTAGCCGAGTGGGTTTGGGTCTAGCCGAGTGGGTTTGGGTCTAGCGGAGTGGGTTTGGATCTAGCCGAGTGGGTTTGGGTCTAGCAGAGTGGGTTTGGGACTAGCCGAGTGGGTTTGGGACTAGCCGAGTGGGTTTGGGTCTAGCCGAGTGGGTTTGGGTCTAGCCGAGTGGGTTTGGGTCTAGGCGAGTGGGTTTGGGTCTAGCCGAGTGGGTTTGTGTCTAGCCGAGTGGGTTTGGGTCTAGCCTTGTGGGTTTGGGTCTAGCTGAGTGGGTTTGGGTCTAGCCGAGTGGGTTTGCGTCTAGCGGAGTGGGTTTGGGTCTCGCCGAGTGGGTTTGGGTCTAGCGGAGTGGGTTTGGGTTTAGCCGAGTGGGTTTGGGTCTAGCCAAGAGGGTTTGTGTCTAGCCGAGTGGGCTAGGGTCTAGCCGAGTGGGTTTGGGACTAGCCGAGTGGGTTTGGGTCTAGCCGAGTGGGTTTGGGTCTAGCCGAGTGGGTTTGGGTCTAGACGAGTGGGTTTGGGTCTAGACGAGTGGGTTTGGGTCTAGCCGAGTGGGTTTGGGCCTAGCCGAGTGGGTTTGGGTCTAGCCGAGTGGGTTTGAGTCTAGCCGAGTGGGTTCAGGTCTATCCGAGTGGGTTTGGGTGTAGCCGAGTGGGTTTGGGTGTAGCCGAGTGGGTTTGGGTCTAGCCGAGTGGGTTTGGGTCTAGCCGAGTGGGTTTGGGTCTAGCCGAGTGGGTTTGGGTCTAGCCGAGTTGGTTTGGGTCTAGCCGAGTGGGTTTGGGTCTAGCGGAGTGGGTTTGGGTTTAGCCGAGTGGGTTTGGGTCTAGCCGAGAGGGTTTGTGTCTAGCCGAGTGGGCTTGGGTCTAGCCGAGTGGGTTTGGGTCTAGAGGAATGGGTTTGGGTGTAGCCGAGTGGGTTTGGGTCTCGTCGAGTGGGTTTGGGTCTAGCCGAGTGGGTTTGGGTCTAGCCGAGTGGTTTTGGGTCTAGCCGAGTGGGTTTGGGTCTAGCCGAGTGGGTTTGGGTCTAGCCGAGTGTGTTTATGTCTAGCGGAATGGGTTTGGGTCTAGCGGAGTGGGTTTGGGTCTAGCGGAGTGGGTTTGGGTCTAGCGGATTGGGTTTGGTTCTAACCGAGTGGGTTTGGGTCCAGCCGAGTGGGTTTGGGTCTAGACGAGTGTGTTTGGGTGTGGCCGAGTGTGTTTGGGTGTGGCCGAGTGGGTTTGGGTCCAGCCGAGTGGGTTTGGGTCTAGCCGAGTGTGTTTGGGTCTAGCCGAGTGGGTTTGTGTCTAGCCGAGTGGGTTTGTGTCTAGCCGAGTGGGTTTGGGTCTAGCCGAGTGGGTTTGGGTCTAGCGGAGTGGGTTTGGGTCTACCGAGTTGGTTTGGGACTAGCCGAGTGGGTTTGCGTCTAGCGGAATGGGTTTGGGTCTAGCAGAGTGGGTTTGGGTCTAGCGGAGTGGGTTTGGGTCTAGCAGAGCGGGTTTGGGTCTAGCGGAGCGGGTTTGGGTCTAGCGGAGTGGGTTTGCGTCTAGCCGAATGTGTTTGGGTCTAGCCGAGTGGGTTTGGGTCCAGCCGAGTGCGTTTGGGTCTAGCAGAGTGGGTTTGGGTCTAGCCGAGTGGGTTTGGGTCTAGCCGAGTGGGTTTGGGTCTGGCGGTGTGGGTTTGGGTCTAGCCGAGTGGGTTTGGGTCTAGCGGAGTGGGTTTGCATCTCGCCGAGTGGGTTTGGGTCTAGCCGAGTGGGTTTGGTTCTAGCCGTGTGGGTTTGGGTCTAGCCGAGTGGGTTTGGGTCTAGCCGAGTGGGTTTGGGTCTAGCCGAGTGGGTTTGGGTCTAGCCGAGTGGGTTTGGGTCTAGCCGAGTGGGTTTGTGTCTAGCGGAGTGGGTTTGGGTCTAGCCGAGTGGGTTTGGGTCTAGCCGAGTGGGTTTGGGTCTAGCCGAGTGGGTTTGGGTGTAGCCGAGTGGGTTTGGATGTAGCCGAGTGTGTTTTAGTCTAGCCGAGTGGGTTTGGCTCAAGCCGAGTGGGTTTGTGTCTAGCCGAGTAGGTTTGGGTCTAGCGGATTGGGTTTGGGTCTAGCCGAGTGGGTTTGGGTCTAGCCGAGTGGGTTTGCGTCTAGCGGAGTGGGTTTGGGTCTGGCGGAGTGGGATTGGGTCTAGCCGATTGGGTTTGTGTCTAGCCGAGTAGGTTTGGGTCTAGCTGATTGGGTTTGGGTCTAGCCGAGTGGGTTTGTGTCTAGCCGAGTGGGCTTGGGTCTTACCGAGTGGGCTTGGGTCTAGCCGAATGGGTTTGGGTCTTGCCGAGTGGGCTTCGGTCTAGCCGAATGGGTTTGGGTCTAGCCGAGTGGGTTTGCGTTAGGCGTAGTGGGTTTGGGTCTAGCCGAGTGGGTTGGGGTCTAGCGGAGTGGGTTTGCGTCTAGCCGAATGTGTTTGGGACTAGCCGAGTGGGTTTGGGTCTAGCCGAGTGCGTTTGGGTCTAGCAGAGTGGGTTTGGGTCTAGCCGAGTGGGTTTGGTCTAGCCGAGTGGGTTTGGGTCTAGCCGAGTGGGTTTGGGTCTAGCGGTGTGGTTTTGGGTCTAGCCGAGTGGGTTTGTGTCTAGCGGAGTGGGTTTGCATCTAGCCGAGTGGGTTTGGGTCTAGCCGAGTGGGTTTGGTTCTCGCCGTGTGGGTTTGGGTCAAGCCGAGTGGGTTAGGGTCTAGCCGAGTTGGTTTGGGTCTAGCCGAGTGGGTTTGGGTCTAGCGGAGTGGGTTTGGGTTTAGCCGAGTGGGTTTGGGTCTAGCCGAGAGGGTTTGTGTCTAGCCGAGTGGGCTTGAGTCTAGCCGAGTGGGTTTGGGTCTAGCGGAGCAGGTTTGGGTGTAGCCGAGTGGGTTTGGGTCTAGTCGAGTGGGTTTGGGTCCAGCCGAGTGGGTTTGGGTCTAGCCGAGTGGTTTTGGGTCTAGCCGAGTGGGTTTGGGTCTAGCCGAGTGGGTTTGGGTCTAGCCGAGTGTGTTTATGTCTAGCGGAATGGGTTTGGGTCTAGCGGAGTGGGTTTGGGTCTAGCGGAGTGGGTTTGGGTCTAGCGGAGTGGGTTTGGTTCTAACCGAGTGGGTTTGGGTCCAGCCGAGTGGGTTTGGGTCTAGCCGAGTGTGTTTGGGTGTGGCCGAGTGTGTTTGGGTGTGGCCGAGTGGGTTTGGGTCCAGCCGAGTGGGTTTGGGTCTAGCCGAGTGGGTTTGGGTCTAGCCGAGTGGGTTTGGGTCTAGCCGAGTGGGTTTGGGTCTAGCAGAGTGGGTTTGGGACTAGCAGAGTGGGTTTGGGACAAGCCGAGTGGGTTTGGGTCTAGCCGAGTGGGTTTGGGTCTAGCCGAGTGGGTTTGGGTCTAGCCGAGTGGGTTTGGGTCTAGCCGAGTGGGTTTGTGTCTAGCCGAGTGGGTTTGGGTCTAGCGGAGTGGGTTTGGGTCTAGCCGAGTGGGTTTGGTCTAGCGGAGTGGGTTTGGGTTTAGCCGAGTGGGTTTGGCTCTAGCCAAGAGGGTTTGTGTCTAGCCGAGTGGGCTAAAGTCCCGAGGAGGATGCTTGGAGGCTGCAGGGTGATTTGGATAGGCTGAGTGAATGGGCAGATGCATGGCAGATGCAGTACAATGTGGATAAATGTGAGGTTATCCACTTTGGTGGCAAAAACATGAGGGTAGACTATTATCTGAATGGTGGCAGATTAGGTAAGGGGCAGATGCAACGAGACCTGGGTGTCATGGTACACCAGTCATTGAAAGTAGGCATGCAGGTGCAGCAGGCAGTGAAGAAAGCAAATGGTATGTTAGCATTCATAGCGAAAGGATTTGAGTATAGGAGCAGGGAGGTTCTACTGCAGTTGTACAGGGTTTTGGTGAGGCCACACCTGGAGTACTGCGTACAGTTTTGGTCTCCAAATCTGAGGAAAGACATCCTTGCCATAGAGGGAGTACAGAGAAGATTCACCAGACTGAATCCTGGGATGTCAGGACTTTCATATGAGGAAAGATTGGATAGACTCGGTTTGTACTCGATGGAATTTAGAAGATTGAGGGGGGATCTTATAGAAACCTACAAAATTCTTAAGGGGTTGGACAAGCTAGATGCTGGAAGATTGTTCCCGATGTTGGGGGAGTCCAGAACAAGGGGTCACAGTCTAAGGATAAGGGGGAATTCCTTTAGGACCGAAATGAGGAAAACATTCTTTACACAGAGAGTGGTGAGTCTCTGGAATTCTCTGCCACAGAAGGTAGTTGAGGCCAGTTCATTGGCTATATTTAAGAGGGCGTTAGATGTGGCACTTGTGGCTAAAGGGATCAGGGGGTATGGAGAGAAGGCAGGTACGGGATACTGAGTTGGATGATCAGCCATGATCACATTGAATGGCGGTGCAGGCTCGAAGGGCCGAATGGCCTACTCCTGCACCTATTTTCTATGTTTTCTATGTTTCTAAGTCTAGACGAGTGGGTTTGGGTCTAGCGGAGTGGGTTTGGTTCTACCGAGTTGGTTTGAGACTAGCCGAGTGGGTTTGCGTCTAGCGGAGTGGGTTTGGGTCTAGCAGAGTGGGTTTGGGTCTGGCGGAGTGGGTTTGGGTCTAGCAGAGTGGGTTTGGGTCTAGCGGAGCGGGTTTGGGTCTAGCCGAGCGGGTTTTGGTCTAGCCGAGTGGGTTTGGGTCTAGCCGAGTGGGTTGGGGTGTAGCCGAGTGGGTTTGGGTCTAGCCGAGTGGGTTTGGGTCTAGCGGAGCGGGTTTGGGTCTAGCCGAGCGGGTTTTTGTCTAGCCGAGTGGGTTTGGGTCTAGCCGAGTGGGTTGGGGCGTATCCGAGTGGGTTTGGGCCTAGCCGAGTGGGTTTGGGTCTAGCCGAGTGGGTTTGGTTCTAGCCGAGTGGGTTTGGGTCTTGCCGAGTGGGCTTCGGTCTAGCCGAGTGGGTTTGGGTCTAGCCGAGTGGGTTTGCGTTAGGCGGAGTGGGTTTGGGTCTAGCCGAGTGGGTTTGGGTCTAGCGGAGTGGGTTTGCGTCTAGCCGAATGTGTTTGGGTCTAGCCGTGTGGGTTTGGGTCTAGCCGAGTGCGTTTGGGTCTAGCAGAGTGGGTTTGAGTCTAGCTGAGTGGGTTTGGGTCTAGCCGAGTGGTTTTGGGTCTAGCCGAGTGGGTTTGGGTCTAGCGGTGTGGGTTTGGGTCTAGCCGAGTGGGTTTGGGTCTAGCGGAGTGGGTTTGCGTCTAGCCGAGTGGGTTTGGGTCTAGCCGAGTGGGTTTGGTTCTAGCCGTGTGGGTTTGGGTCTAGCCGAGTGGGTTTGTGTCTAGCCGAGTGGGTTTGGGTCTAGCCGAGTGGGTTTGGGTCTAGCCGAGTGGGTTTGGGTCTAGCCAAGTGGGTTTGTGTCTAGCGGAGTGGGTTTGGGTTTAGCCGAGTGGGTTTGGGTCTAGCCGAGTGGGTTTGGGTCTAGCCGAGTGGGTTTGGGTCTAGCGGAGTGGGTTTGGATCTAGCCGAGTGGGTTTGGGTCTAGCAGAGTGGGTTTGGGACTAGCCGAGTGGGTTTGGGACTAGCCGAGTGGGTTTGGGTGTAGCCGAGTGGGTTTGGGTCTAGTCGAGTGGGTTTGGGTCTAGCCGAGTGGGTTTGAGTCTAGCCGAGTGGTTTTGGGTCTAGCCGAGTGGGTTTGGGTCTAGCCGTCTGGGTTTGGGTCTAGCCGAGTGTGTTTGCGTCTAGCGGAATGGGTTTGGGTCTAGCGGAGTGGGTTTGGGTCTAGCGGAGTGGGTTTGGGTCTAGCGGAGTGGGTTTGGTTCTAACCGTGTGGGTTTGGGTCTAGCCGAGTGGGTTTGGGTCTAGCGGAGTGGGTTTGCGTCTAGCCGAGTGGGTTTGGGTCTAGCCGAGTGGGTTTGGTTCTAGCCGTGTGGGTTTGGGTCTAGCCGAGTGGGTTTGGGTCTAGCCGAGTGGGTTTGGGTGTAGCCGAGTGGGTTTGGGTCTAGCCGAGTGGGTTTGGGTCTAGCCGAGTGGGTTTGGGTCTAGCGGAGTGGGTTTGGATCTAGCCGAGTGGGTTTGGGTCTAGCAGAGTGGGTTTGGGACTAGCCGAGTGGGTTTGGGACAAGCCGAGTGGGTTTGGGTGTAGCCGAGTGGGTTTGGGTCTAGTCGAGTGGGTTTGGGTCTAGCCGAGTGGGTTTGGGACTAGCCGAGTGGTTTTGGGTCTAGCCGAGTGGGTTTGGGTCTAGCCGCGTGGGTTTGGGTCTAGCCGAGTGTGTTTGCGTCTAACGGAATGGGTTTGGGTCTAGCAGAGTGGGTTTGGGTCTAGCGGAGTGGGTTTGGGTCTAGCGGAGTGGGTTTGGTTCTAACCGAGTGGGTTTGGGTCCAGCCGAGTGAGTTTGGGTCTAGCCGAGTGTGTTTGGGTGTGGCCGAGTGTGTTTGGGTGTGGCCGAGTGGGTTTGGGTCCGGCCGAGTGGGTTTGGGTCTAGCCGAGTGGGTTTGGGTCTAGCCGAGTGGGTTTGGGTCTAGCCGAGTGGGTTTGGGTCTAGCCGAGTGGGTTTGGGTCTAGCGGAGTGGGTTTAGGTCTAGCCGAGTGGGTTTAGGTCTAGCCGAGTGGGTTTGGGTCTAGCCGAGTGGGTTTGGGTCTAGCCGAGTGGGTTTGGGACTAGCAGAGTGGGTTTGGGACTAGCAGAGTGGGTTTGGGACTAGCCGAGTGGGTTTGGGTCTAGCCGAGTGGGTTTGGGTCTAGCCGAGTGGGTTTGGGTCTAGCCGAGTGGGTTTGTGTCTAGCCGAGTGGGTTTGGGTCTAGCGGAGTGGGTTTGGGTCTAGCCGAGTGGGTTTGGGTCTAGCGGAGTGGGTTTGGGTTTAGCCGAGTGGGTTTGGGTCTAGCCAAGAGGGTTTGTGTCTAGCCGAGTGGGCTAGGGTCTAGCCGAGTGGGTTTGGGTCTAGCGGAGTGGGTTTGGGTCTAGCGGAGTGGGTTTGGGTCTACCGAGTTGGTTTTATGACTAGCCGAGTGGGTTTGCGTCTAGCGGAGTGGGTTTGGGTCTAGCAGAGTGGGTTTGGGTCTAGCGGAGTGGGTTTGGGTCTAGCAGAGTGGGTTTGGGTGTAGCGGAGCGGGTTTGGGTCTAGCCGAGCGGGTTTTGGTCTAGCCGAGTGGGTTTGGGTCTAGCCGAGTGGGTTGGGGTGTAGCCGAGTGGGTTTGGGTCTAGCCGAGTGGGTTTGGGTCTAGCGGAGCGGGTTTGGGTCTAGCCGAGCGGGTTTTGGTCTAGCCGAGTGGGTTTGGGTCTAGCCGAGTGGGTTGGGGTGTAGCCGAGTGGGTTTGGGTCTAGCCGAGTGGGTTTGGGTCTTGCCGAGTGGGCTTGGGTCTAGCCGAGTGGGTTTGGGTCTAGCCGAGTGGGTTTGCGTTAGGCGGAGTGGGTTTGGGTCTAGCCGTGTGGGTTTGGGTCTAGCGGAGTGGGTTTGCGTCTAGCCGAATGTGTTTGGGTCTAGCCGAGTGGGTTTGGGTCTAGCCGAGTGCGTTTGGGTCTAGCAGAGTGGGTTTGAGTCTAGCTGAGTGGGTTTGGGTCTAGCCGAGTGGGTTTGGGTCTAGCCGAGTGGGTTTGGGTCTAGCGGTGTGGGTTTGGGTCTAGCCGAGTGGGTTTGGTTCTAGCGGAGTGGGTTTGCGTCTAGCCGAGTGGGTTTGGGTCTAGCCGAGTGGGTTTGGTTCTAGCCGTGTGGGTTTGGGTCGAGCCGAGTGGGTTTGGGTCTGTGTCTAGCCGAGTGGGTTTGGGTCAAGCTGAGTGGGTTTGGGTCTAGCGGAGTGGGTTTGGATCTAGCCGAGTGGGTTTGGGTCTAGCAGAGTGGGTTTGGGACTAGCCGAGTGGGTTTGGGACTAGCCGAGTTGGTTTGGGTGTAGCCGAGTGGGTTTGGGTCTAGTCGAGTGGGTTTGGGTCTAGCCGAGTGGGTTTGGGTCTAGCGGAGTGGGTTTGGTCCTAGCCGTGTGGGTTTGGGTCTAGCCGAGTGGGTTTGGGTCTAGCCGAGTGGGTTTGGGTCTAGCCGAGTGGGTTTGGGTCTAGCTGAGTGGGTTTCGGTCTAGCCGAGTGGGTTTGTGTCTAGCGGAGTGGGTTTGGGTCTAGCCGAGTGGGTGTGGGTCTAGCCGAGTGGGTTTGGGTCAAGCTGAGTGGGTTTGGGTCTAGCGGAGTGGGTTTGGATCTAGCCGAGTGGGTTTGGGCCTAGCAGAGTGGGTTTGGGACTAGCCGAGTGGGTTTGGGACTAGCCGAGTTGGTTTGGGTGTAGCCGAGTGGGTTTGGGTCTAGCCGAGTGGGTTTGGGTCTAGCCGAGTGGGTTTGGGTCTAGCCGAGTGGTTTTGGGTCTAGCCGAGTGGGTTTGGGTCTAGCCGAGTGGGTTTGGGTCTAGCCGCGTGTGTTTGCGTCTAACGGAATGGGTTTGGGTCTAGCGGAGTGGGTTTGGGTCTAGCGGAGTGGGTTTGGGTCTAGCGGAGTGGGTTTGGTTCTAACCGAGTGGGTTTGGGTCCAGCCGAGTGAGTTTGGGTCTAGCCGAGTGGGTTTGGGTCTAGCCGAGTGTGTTTGGGTGTGGCCGAGTGGGGTTTGGTTCTTGCCGCGTGGGTTTGGGTCTAGCCGCGTGGGTTTGGGTCTAGCCGAGTGGGTTTGGGTCTAGCCGAGTGGGTTTGGGTCTAGCCGAGTGGGTTTGTGTCTAGCCGAGTGGGTTTGTGTCTACCGGAGTGGGTTTGGGTCTAGCCGAGTGGGTTTGGGTCAAGCCGAGTGGGTTTGGGTGTAGCCGAGTGGGTTTGGGTCTAGCGGAGTGGGTTTGGATCTAGCCGAGTGGGTTTGGGTCTAGCAGGGTGGGTTTGCGACTAGCCGAGTGGGTTTGGGACTAGCCGAGTGGGTTTGGGTCTAGCCGAGTGGGTTTGGGTCTAGCCGAGTGGGTTTGGGTCTACGCGAGTGGGTTTGGGTTTAGCAGAGTGAGTTTGGGCCTAGCCGAGTGGGTTTGGGTCTAGCCGAGTGGGTTTGAGTCTAGCCGAGTGGGTTCAGGTCTATCCGAGTGGGTTTGGGTGCAGCCGAGTGGGTTTGGGTGTAGCCGAGTGTGTTTGAGTCTGGCCGAGTGGGTTTGGCTCAAGCCGAGTGGGTTTATGTCTAGCCGAGTAGGTTTGGGTCTAGCGGATTGGGTTTGGGTCTAGCCGAGTGGGTTTGGGTCTAGCCGAGTGGGTTTGTGTCTAGCGGAGTGGGTTTGGGTCTAGCGGAGTGGGTTTGGGTCTAGCCGAGTGGGTTTGGGTCTAGCCGAGTGGGTTTGGGTCTAGCGGAGCGGGTTTGGGTCTAGCCGAGCGGGTTTTGGTCTAGCCGAGTGGGTTTGGGTCTAGCCGAGTGGGTTGGGGTGTAGCCGAGTGGGTTTGGGTCTAGCCGAGTGGGTTTGGGTCTTGCCGAGTGGGCTTGGGTCTAGCCGAGTGGGTTTGGGTCTAGCCGAGTGGGTTTGCGTTAGGCGGTGTGGGTTTGGGTCTACGCGAGTGGGTTTGGGTTTAGCAGAGTGAGTTTGGGCCTAGCCGAGTGGGTTTGGGTCTAGCCGAGTGGGTTTGAGTCTAGCCGAGTGGGTTCAGGTCTATCCGAGTGGGTTTGGGTGTAGCCGAGTGGGTTTGGGTGTGGCCGAGTGTGTTTGAGTCTGGCCGAGTGGGTTTGGCTCAAGCCGAGTGGGTTTGTGTCTAGCCGAGTAGGTTTGGGTCTAGCGGAGTGGGTTTGGGTCTAGCGGAATGGGTTTGGGTCTAGCCGAGTTGGTTTGTGACTAGCCGAGTGGGTTTGCGTCTAGCGGAGTGGGTTTGGGTCTAGCAGAGTGGGTTTTGGTTCTAGCGGAGTGGGTTTGGGTCTAGCGGAGTGGGTTTGGGTCTAGCCGAGTGGGTTTTGGTCTAGCCGAGTGGGTTTGGGTCTAGCCGAGTGGGTTTGGGTGTAGCCGAGTGGGTTTGGGTCTAGCCGAGTGGGCTTGGGTCCAGCCGAGTGGGTTTGCGTCTAGCAGAGTGGGTTTGGGTCTAGCCGAGTGGGTTTGGGTCTAGCCGAGTGGGTTTGGGTCTAGCCGAGTGGGTTTGGGTCTAGCCGAGTGGGTTTGGGTCTAGCCGAGTGGGTTTGGGTCTAGCGGAGTGGGTCTGGGTGTAGCCGAGCGGGTTTGGGTCTAGTCGAGTGAGTTTGGGTCTAGCCGAGTGGGTGTGGGTCTAGCCGAGTGGGTTTGGGTCTAGCTGAGTGGGTTTGGGTCTAGCGGAGTGGGTTTGGATCTAGCCGAGTGGGTTTGGGTCTAGCAGAGTGGGTTTGGGACTAGCCGAGTGGGTTTGGGACTAGCCGAGTGGGTTTGGGTGTAGCCGAGTGGGTTTGGGTCTAGTCGAGTGGGTTTGGGTCTAGCCGAGTGGGTTTGGGTCTAGCCGAGTGGTTTTGGGTCTAGCCGAGTGGGTTTGGGTCTAGCCGAGTGGGTTTGGGTCTAGCCGAGTGTGTTTGCGTCTAACGGAATGGGTTTGGGTCTAGCGGAGTGGGTTTGGGTCTAGCGGAGTGGGTTTGGGTCTAGCGGAGTGGGTTTGGTTCTAACCGAGTGGGTTTGGGTCCAGCCGAGTGAGTTTGGGTCTAGCCGAGTGGGTTTGGGTCTAGCCGAGTGTGTTTGGGTGTGGCCGAGTGGGGTTTGGTTCTCGCCGTGTGGGTTTGGGTCTAGCCGCGTGGGTTTGGGTCTAGCCGAGTGGGTTTGTGTCTAGCGGAGTGGGTTTGGGTCTAGCCGAGTGGGTTTGGGTCTAGCCGAGTGGGTTTGGGTGTAGCCGAGTGGGTTTGGGTCTAGCGGAGTGGTTTTGGATCTAGCCGAGTGGGTTTGGGTCTAGCAGGGTGGGTTTGCGACTAGCCGAGTGGGTTTGGGACTAGCCGAGTGGGTTTGGGTCTAGCCGAGTGGGTTTGGGTCTAGCCGAGTGGGTTTGGGTCTACGCGAGTGGGTTTGGGTTTAGCAGAGTGGGTTTGGGCCTAGCCGAGTGGGTTTGGGTCTAGCCGAGTGGGTTTGAGTCTAGCCGAGTGGGTTCAGGTCTATCCGAGTGGGTTTGGGTGTAGCCGAGTGGGTTTGGGTGTAGCCGAGTGTGTTTGAGTCTGGCCGAGTGGGTTTGGCTCAAGCCGAGTGGGTTTGTGACTAGCCGAGCAGGTTTGGGTCTAGCGGATTGGGTTTGGGTCTAGCCGAGTGGGTTTGGGTCTAGCCGAGTGGGTTTGCGTCTCGCGGAGTGGGTTTGGGTCTAGCGGAATGGGTTTGGGTCTAGCCGAGTTGATTTGTGACTAGCCGAGTGGGTTTGCGTCTAGCGGAGTGGGTTTGGGTCTAGCAGAGTGGGTTTTGGTTCTAGCGGAGTGGGTTTGGGTCTAGCAGAGTGGGTTTGGGTCTAGCGGAGTGGGTTTGGGTCTAGCCGAGTGGGTTTTGGTCTAGCCGAGTGGGTTTGGGTCTAGCCGAGTGGGTTTGGGTGTAGCCGAGTGGGTTTGGGTCTAGCCGAGTGGGCTTGGGTCCAGCCGAGTGGGTTTGGGTCTAGCAGAGTGGGTTTGGGTCTAGCCGAGTGGGTTTGGGTCTAGCCGAGTGGGTTTGGGTCTAGCCGAGTGGGTTTGGGTCTAGCGGAGTGGGTTTGGGTCTAGCGGAGTGGGTTTGGGTGTAGCCGAGTGGGTTTGGGTCTAGTCGAGTGGGTTTGGGTCTAGCCGAGTGGGTTTGGGTCTAGCCGAGTGGTTTTGGGTCTAGCCGAATGGGTTTGGGTCTAGCCGAGTGGGTTTAGGTCTAGCCGAGTGTGTTTGCGTCTAGCGGAATGGGTTTGGGTCTAGCGGAGTGGGTTTGGGTCTAGTGGAGTGGGTTTGGTTCTAACCGAGTGGGTTTGGGTCCAGCCGAGTGGGTTTGGGTCTAGCCAAGTGGGTTTGGGTCTAGCCGAGTGTGTTTGGGTGTGGCCGAGTGGGTTTGGGTCTAGCCGAGTGGGTTTGGGTCTAGCCGAGTGGGTTTGGGTCTAGCCGAGTGGGTTTGTGTCTAGCCGAGTGGGTTTGGGTCTAGCCGAGTGGGTTTGGGTCTAGCCGAGTGGGTTTGGGTCTAGCCGAGTGGGTTTGGGTCTAGCGGAGTGGGTTTGGGTCTAGCCGAGTGGGTTTGGGTCTAGACAAGTGGGTTTGCGTTTAGCCGAGTGGGTTTGGGTCTAGCCGAGTGGGTTTGGTTCTAGCCGAGTGGGTTTGGGTCTTCCCGAGTGGGCTTGGGTCTAGCCGAGTGGGTTTGGGTCTAGCCGAGTGGGTTTGCGTTAGGCGGAGTGGGTTTGGGTCTAGCCGAGTGGGTTTGGGTCTAGCGGAGTGGGTTTGCATCTAGCCGAATGTGCTTGTGTCTAGCCGAGTGGGTTTGGGTCTAGCCGAGTGCGTTTGGGTCTAGCAGAGTGGGTTTGGGTCTAGCTGAGTGGGTTTGGGTCTAGCCGAGTAGGTTTGGGTCTAGCCGAGTGGGTTTGGGTCTAGCGGTGTGGGTTTGGGTCTAGCCGAGTGGGTTTGGGTCTAGCCGAGTGGGTTTGCATCTAGCCGAGTGGATTTGGGTCTAGCCGAGTGGGTTTGGCTCTAGCCGTGTGGGTTTGGGTCTAGCCGAGTGGGTTTGGGTCTACCCGAGTGGGTTTGGGTCTAGCCGAGTGGGTTTGGGTCTAGCCGAGTGGGTTTGGGTCTAGCCGAGTGGGTTTGTGTCTAGCGGAGTGGGTTTGGGTCTAGCCTAGTGGGTTTGGGTCTAGCCGAGTGGGCTTGGGTCTAGCCGAGTGGGTTTGGGTCTAGCGGAGTGGGTTTGGATTAGCCGAGTGGGTTTGGGTCTAGCAGGGTGGGTTTGCGACTAGCCGAGTGGGTTTGGGAGTAGCCGAGTGGGTTTGGGTCTAGCCGAGTGGGTTTGGGTCTAGCCGAGGGGTTTGGGTCTAGGCGAGTGGGTTTGGGTCTAGCCGAGTCGGTTTGGGCCTAGCCGAGTGGGTTTGGGTGTAGCCGAGTGGGTTTTAGTCTAGCCGAGTGGGTTCAGGTCTATCCGAGTGGGTTTGGATGTAGCCGAGTGGGTTTGGGTGTAGCCGAGTGTGTTTGAGTCTAGCCGAGTGGGTTTGGCTCAAGCCGAGTGGGTTTGTGTCTAGCCGAGTAGGTTTGCGTCTAGCGGATTGGGTTTGGGTCTAGCCGAGTGGGTTTGGGTCTAGCCGAGTGGGTTTGCGTCTAGCGGAGTGGGTTTGGGTCTAGCGGAGTGGGATTGGGTCTAGCCGAGTGGGTTTGTGTCTAGCCGAGTAGGTTTGGGTCTAGCGGAGTGGGTTTGGGTCTAGTGGAGTGGGTTTGGTTCTAACCGAGTGGGTTTGGGTCCAGCCGAGTGGGTTTGGGTCTAGCGGAGTGGGTTTGGGTCTAGCCGAGTGTGTTTGGGTGTGGCCGAGTCGGTTTGGGTCTAGCCGAGTGGGTTTGGGTCTAGCCAAGTGGGTTTGGCTCTAGCCGAGTGGGTTTGTGTCTAGCCGAGTGGGTTTGGGTCTAGCCGAGTGGGTTTGGGTCTAGCCGAGTGGGTTTGGGTCTAGCCGAGTGGGTTTGGGTCTAGCGGAGTGGGTTTGGGTCTAGCCGAGTGGGTTTGGGTCTAGACAAGTGGGTTTGCGTTTAGCCGAGTGGGTTTGGGTCTAGCCGAGTGGGTTTGGTTCTAGCCGAGTGGGTTTGGGTCTTCCCGAGTGGGCTTGGGTCTAGCCGAGTGGGTTTGGGTCTAGCCGAGTGGGTTTGCGTTAGGCGGAGTGGGTTTGGGTCTAGCCGAGTGGGTTTGGGTCTAGCGGAGTGGGTTTGCGTCTAGCCGAATGTGTTTGTGTCTAGCCGAGTGGGTTTGGGTCTAGCCGAGTGCGTTTGGGTCTAGCAGAGTGGGTTTGGGTCTAGCTGAGTGGGTTTGGGTCTAGCCGAGTAGGTTTGGGTCTAGCTGAGTGGGTTTGGGTCTAGCGGTGTGGGTTTGGGTCTAGCCGAGTGGGTTTGGGTCTAGCGGAGTGGGTTTGCGTCTAGCGGAGTGGGTTTGCATCTAGCCGAGTGGGTTTGGGTCTAGCCGAGTGGGTTTGGTTCTAGCCGTGTGGGTTTGGGTCTAGCCGAGTGGGTTTGGGTCTAGCCGAGTGGGTTTGGGTCTAGCCGAGTGGGTTTGGGTCTAGCCGAGTGGGTTTGGGTCTAGCCGAGTGGGTTTGTGTCTAGCGGAGTGGGTTTGGGTCTAGCCTAGTGGGTTTGGGTCTAGCCGAGTGAACTTGGGTCTAGCCGAGTGGGTTTGGGTCTAGCGGAGTGGGCTTGGGTCTAGCCGAGTGGGTTTGGGTCTAGCGATGTGGGTTTTGATCTAGCCGAGTGGGTTTGGGTCTAGCAGGGTGGGTTTGCGACTAGCCGAGTGGGTTTGGGACTAGCCGAGTGGGTTTGGGTCTAGCCGAGTGGGTTTGTGTCTAGCTGAGGGGTTTGGGTCTAGGCGAGTGGGTTTGGGTCTAGCCGAGTCGGTTTGGGCCTAGCCGAGTGGGTTTGGGTGTAGCCGAGTGGGTTTTAGTCTAGCCGAGTGGGTTCAGGTCTATCCGAGTGGGTTTGGGTGTAGCCGAGTGGGTTTGGGTGTAGCCGAGTGGGTTTGTGTCTAGCCGAGTAGGTTTGCGTCTAGCGGATTGGGTTTGGGTCTAGCCGAGTGGGTTTGGGTCTAGCCGAGTGGGTTTGTGTCTAGCGGAGTGGGTTTGGGTCTAGCGGAGTGGGATTGGGTCTAGCCGAGTGGGTTTGTGTCTAGCCGAGTAGGTTTGGGTCTAGCGGATTGGGTTTGGGTCTAGCCGAGTGGGTTTGGGTCTAGCCGAGTGGGCTTGGGTCTTGCCGAGTTGGCTTGGGTCTAGCCGAATGGGTTTGGGTCTTGCCGAGTGGGCTTGGGTCTAGCCGAATGTGTTTGGGTC
This sequence comes from Raja brachyura, assembly GCA_963514005.1. Next base: position 4,810,919 of record OY740819.1, on the reverse strand, counting down.
TAGCCGAGTGGGTTTGCGTTAGGCGGAGTGGGTTTGGGTCTAGCCGAGTGGGTTTGGGTCTAGCGGAGTGGGTTTGCGTTTAGCCGAATGTGTTTGGGTCTAGCCGAGTGGGTTTGGGTCTAGCCGAGTGCGTTTGGGTCTAGCAGAGTGGGTTTGGGTCTAGCCGAGTGGGTTTGGTCTAGCCGAGTGGGTTTGGGTCTAGCCGAGTGGGTTTGGGTCTAGCGGAGTGGGTTTGGGTCTAGCCGAGTGGGTTTGGGTCTAGCCGAGTGGGTTTGGGTCTAGCGGAGTGGGTTTGGGTCTAGCCGAGTGGGTTTAGATCTAGCCGAGTGGGTTTGGGTCTAGCCGAGTGGCTTTGGGTCTAGCGGAGTGGGTTTGGATCTAGCCGAGTGGGTTTGGGTCTAGCAGAGTGGGTTTGGGACTAGCCGAGTGAGTTTGGGACTAGCCGAGTGGGTTTGGGTCTAGCCGAGTGGGTTTGGGTCTAGCCGAGTGGGTTTGGGTCTAGGCGACTGGGTTTTGGTCTAGCCGAGTGGGTTTGGGTCTAGCCGAGTGGGTTTGGGTCTAGCCGAGTGGGTTTGGGTCTCGCCGAGTGGGCTTGGGTCTTGCCGAGTGGGCTTGGGTCTAGCCGAATGGGTTTGGGTCTTGCCAAGTGGGCTTGGGTCTAGCCGAATGGTTTTGGGTCTAGCCGAGTGGGTTTGCGTTAGGCGGAGTGGGTTTGGGTCTAGCCGAGTGGGTTTGGGTCTAGCCGAGTGGGTTTGGGTCTAGCCGATTGGGTTTGGGTCTAGCCGAGTGGGTTTGGGTCTAGCCGAGTGGGTTTGTGTCTAGCCGAGTGGGTTTGGGTCTAGCCGAGTGGGTTTGGGTCTAGCCGAGTGGGTTTGGGTCTAGCCGAGTGGGTTTGGGTCTAGCGGAGTGGGTTTGGGTCCAGCCGAGTGGGTTTAGGTCTAGCCGAGTGGGTTTGGGTCTAGCCGAGTGGCTTTGGGTCTAGCGGAGTTGGTTTGGATCTAGCCGAGTGGGTTTGGGTCTAGCAGAGTGGGTTTGGGTCTAGCCGAGTGGCTTTGGGACTAGCCGAGTGGGTTTGGGTGTAGCCGAGTGGGTTTGGGTCTAGCCGAGTGGGTTTGGGTCTCCGCGACTGGGTTTGGGTCTAGCCGAGTGGGTTTGGGTCTAGCCGAGTGGGTTTGGGTCTAGCCGAGTGGGTTTGGGTCTAGCCGAGAGGGTTTGGGCCTAGCCGAGTGGGTTTGGGTGTAGCCGAGTGGGTTTTAGTCTAGCCGAGTGGGTTCAGGTCTATCCGAGTGGGTTTGGGTGTAGCCGAGTGGGTTTGGGTGTAGCCGAGTGTGTTTGAGTCTAGCCGAGTGGGTTTGGCTCAAGCCGAGTGGGTTTGTGTCTGGCCGAGTAGGTTTGCGTCTAGCGGATTGGGTTTGGGTCTAGCTGAGTGGGTTTGGGTCTAGCCGAGTGGGTTTGCGTCTAGCGGAGTGGGTTTGGGTCTAGCGGAGTGGGATTGGGTCTAGCCGAGTGGGTTTGTGTCTAGCCGAGTAGGTTTGGGTCTAGCGGATTGGGTTTGGGTCTAGCCGAGTGGGTTTGGGTCTAGCCGAGTGGGCTTGGGTCTTGCCGAGTGGGCTTGGGTCTAGCCAAATGGGTTTGGGTCTTGCCGAGTGGGCTTGGGTCTAGCCGAATGGGTTTGGGTCTAGCCGAGTGGGTTTGCGTTAGGCGGAGTGGGTTTGGGTCTAGCCGAGTGGGTTTGGGTCTAGCGGAGTGGGTTTGCGTCTAGCCGAATGTGTTTGGGTCTAGCCGAGTGGGTTTGGGTCTAGCCGAGTGCGTTTGGGTCTAGCAGAGTGGGTTTGGGTCTAGCCGAGTGGGTTTGGTCTAGCCGAGTGGGTTTGGGTCTAGCCGAGTGGGTTTGGGTCTAGCGGAGTGGGTTTGCATCTAGCCGAGTGGGTTTGGGTCTAGCCGAGTGGGTTTGATTCTAGCCGTGTGGGTTTGGGTCTAGCCGAGTGGGTTTGGGTCTAGCCGAGTGGGTTTGGGTCTAGCCGAGTGGGTTTGGGTCTAGCCGAGTTGGTTTGGGTCTAGCCGAGAGGGTTTGGGTCTAGCGGAGTGGGTTTGGGTTTAGCCGAGTGGGTTTGGGTCTAGTCGAGTGGGTTTTGGTCTAGCCGAGTGGGTTTGGGTCTAGCCGAGTGGTTTGGGGTCTAGCGGAGTGGGTTTGGGTCTAGCCGAGTGGGTTTGGGTCTAGCCGAGTGTGTTTGCGTCTAGCGGAATGGGTTTGGGTCTAGCGGAGTGGGTTTGGGTCTAGCGGAGTGGGTTTGGGTCTAGCGGAGTGGGTTTGGTTCTAACCGAGTGGGTTTGGGTCCAGCCGAGTGGGTTTTCGTCTAGCCAAGTGGGTTTGGGTCTAGCCGAGTGTGTTTGGGAGTGGCCGAGTGGGTTTGGGTCTAGCCGAGTGGGTTTGGGTCTAGCCGAGTGGGTTTGGGTCTAGCCGAGTGGGTTTGTGTCTAGCCGAGTGGGTTTGGGTCTAGCCGAGTGGGTTTGGGTCTAGCCGAGTGGGTTTGGGTCTAGCCGAGTGGGTTTGGGTCTAGCGGAGTGGGTTTGGGTCTAGCCGAGTGGGTTTAGGTCTAGCCGACTGGGTTTGGGTCTAGCCGAGTGGCTTTGGGTCTAGCGGAGTGGGTTTGGGTCTAGCGGAGTGGGTTTGGGTCTAGCAGAGTGGGTTTGGGACTAGCCGAGTGGGTTTGGGACTAGCCGAGTGGGTTTGGGTCTAGCCGAGTGGGTTTGGGTCTAGCCGAGTGGGTTTGGGTCTAGGCGAGTGGGTTTGGGCCTAGCCGAGTGGGTTTGGGCCTAGCCGAGTGGGTTTGGGTCTAGCCGAGTGGGTTTGAGTCTAGCCGAGTGGGTTTGGGTGTAGCCGAGTGGGTTTGGGTGTAGCCGAGTGTGTTTGAGTCTAGCCGAGTGGGTTTGGCTCAAGCCGAGTGGGTTTGTGTCTAGCCGAGTAGGTTTGGGTCTAGCGGATTGGGTTTAGGTCTAGCCGAGTGGGTTTGGGTCTAGCCGAGTGGGTTTGCGTCTAGCGGAGTGGGTTTGGGTGAAGCGGAGTGGGATTGGGTCTAGCCGAGTGGGTTTGTGTCTAGCCGAGTAGGTTTGGGTCTAGCGGATTGGGTTTGGGTCTAGCCGAGTGGGTTTGGGTCTAGTCGAGTGGGTTTGGGTCTAGCCGAGTGGGTTTGGGTCTAGCCGAGTGGGTTTGGGTCTAGCCGAGTGGGTTTGGGTCTAGCCGAGTGGGTTTGGGTCTAGCCGAGTGGGTTTGGGTCTAGCCGAGTGGGTTTGCATCTAGCCGAGTGGGTTTGGGTCTAGCAGAGTGGGTTTGGGACTAGCCGAGTGGGTTTACGACTAGCCGAGTGGGTTTGGGTCTAGCCGAGTGGGTTTGGGTCTAGCCGAGTGGGTTTGGGTCTAGGCGAGTGGGTTTGGGTCTAGCCGAGTGGGTTTGGGCCTAGCCGAGTGGGATTGGGTCTAGCCGAGTGGGTTTGAGTCTGGCCGAGTGGGTTCAGGTCTATCCGAGTGTGTTTGGGTGTAGCCGAGTGGGTTTGGGTGCAGCCGAGTGTGTTTGAGTCTAGCCGAGAGGGTTTGGCTCAAGCCGAGTGGGTTTGTGTCTAGCCGAGTAGGTTTGTGTCTAGCGGATTGGGTTTGGGTCTAGCCGAGTGGGTCTGGGTCTAGCCGAATGGGTTTGCGTCTAGCGGAGTGGGTTTGGGTCTAGCGGAGTGGGATTGGGTCTAGCCAAGTGGGTTTGTGTCTAGCCGAGTAGGTTTGGGTCTAGCGGATTGGGTTTGGGTCTAGCCGAGTGGGTTTGGGTCTAGTCGAGTGGGTTTGGGTCTAGCCGAGTGGGTTTGGGCCTAGCCGAGTGGGTTTGGGCCTAGCCGAGTGGGTTTGGGTCTAGCTGAGTGGGTTTGGGTCTAGCCGAGTGGGTTTGGGTCTAGCGGAGTGGGTTTGGGTCTAGCCGAGTGGGTTTGGGTCTAGACAAGTGGGTTTGCGTTTAGCCGAGTGGGTTTGGGTCTAGACGAGTGGGTTTGGGTCTAGCCGAGTGGGTTTGGGTCTTGCCGAGTGGGCTTGGGTCTAGCCGAATGGGTTTGGGTCTAGCCGAGTGGGTTTGGGTCTAGCGGAGTGGGTTTGCGTCTAGCCGAGTGGGTTTGGGTCTAGTAGAGTGGGTTTGGGTCTAGCCGAGTGCGTTTTGGTTTGCAGAGTGGGTTTGGGTCTAGCCGAGTGGGTTTGGGTCTAGCCGAGTGGGTTTGGGTCTAGCGATGTGGGTTTGGGTCTCGCCGAGTGATGGTTTTGCATGCAACCAATAACATAGTTACCTCAGTACCATTAACCCCGCTAGTTAACATCAATCATAACGCCTTCCCCTTCCTGGATACGGTTCACTAGAAGAATGTAGCCAGTATTTGAGGATGTATGTAATACCTTGTGCTATCATTAAAATGTGTTGAACACTTTTAGAGTTTGTAAAGTGCCTATTTACATGGTGTCGGAGCTGGAAGATACTTGCGCCTACCTGTCTATCGGGTTTTATTTATTTTATTTGATTTGTGCCTTTTGTGCTTTATCTCTCTGACCATGGCATCCTCGTGCAGAAAGCCCGCGCAGCTTGTCTTTGATGCTGATATTTCTGAGCGCTGGGCTACGTTTGAAATTGATTTCACCCACTTTGTCAACGTCGCTCACCGCAATGATCCTGACTCCCTCAAAGCCTCCCTCCTACTCAACCTTGTCGGACCTGATGCCATGAAGAGAGCCAGAACTTTCGTCTATGCTCCAGCGGTCCTGGACGACAACAACGTGGTGGTTACCCCTGCAGAATCTGCCAGTGACCCTGCTTGCCTGCTACGTAAGTTCAGGGAGATTTGTGACCTGCCCTCGAACCGCATTCTAGAGAGGGCACGGTTCTTTACATAGAAACATAGAAACATAGAAAATAGGTGCAGGAGTAGGCCATTCGGCCCTTCGAGCCTGCACCGCCATTCAATGTGATCATGGCTGATCATCCAACTCAGTATCCCGTACCTGCCTTCTCTCCATACCCCCTGATCCCTTTAGCCACAAGTGCCACATCTAACGCCCTCTTAAATATAGCCAATGAACTGGCCTCAACTACCTTCTGTGGCAGAGAATTCCAGAGACTCACCACTCTCTGTGTAAAGAATGTTTTCCTCATTTCGGTCCTAAAGGAATTCCCCCTTATCCTTAGACTGTGACCCCTTGTTCTTTACAAGGAGACAGCTGCCGGAGGAACCTGCTGAATGTTTTATTGCCGATTTGCGTTATCTCGCCCAGCGGTGCCGTTTCAGTGAAATGACAGACCAGCTCACTAGAGACATTTTAGTAACTGGCATGCGTGACCAGAAGCTGCGATGTGAGCTTCTTAGGGATCCGGTTCTAACGTTAGAAAAAGCCATGCATGCCTGCAGATTGTCTGAGGTTGTTGTATTGCCAGATGATCACCGGGACTTGGGAGATAAGTCTGTTCACCAGGCTGGATTTAGTAGAGCCCTGCCTCAGAGGGGAAACAATGCTTTTCTGCCGCGTGCCAACCCTGGTCCTGCTGATGTGCCCCCAAAAAGGTGCCCTAACTGTAACTACATGCACCACAGACGGTCGACGTGCCCTGCCTATGGCAAGGCTTGTAATTTTTGTAACAAACTGAATCATTTCGCTTCTGCCTGCCGCTCATTCCGTTCTCGTGGGAGACAGGTACAGATTTCCAGACCCAGTCTAAACATGCTTAAACAATCTGATAGCTGTTCCAACCCACAGCCCGATGTTGCTGAATCCTATGATGCAGATCCAATTAATTCTCCCGAGGATTCGAATGTGTTTACCCTCCTCCAGGCACCTGGCCAACGTCTTGATCCCTCCGTGTCTGTGACTGTCAACAATGTAACCTTCCTTGCGAAGTTAGATACTGGGGCAAAGGTCAATGTTTTGTCAATAAATCTTTTCAACAAGATAAGGACTAATGAGGCCTTGGTCGCTGACAATGCTACACTGCATGCCTATGGTGGAGAAATTCTCAGGCCTGTGGGGAGGGCCACTTTAACTTGCAGGCTACAGAAGGCCACGAGAAACTTGATTTTTTATGTTTTGAACTCTGACTGTGTTACCCTGCTGGGACAAACCGTGCGTGCCAAGATCTTGGCCTGGTGTCCTTCGACCACACGGTCCACAAAGTGCAACTGTCATTTAACCCGATTGCAGAATACCAGGACCTGTTCAACGATGACCTGGGAAAGTTACCACTGACATACCATATTTCCATTGACCCAAATGTACATCCCGTGGCCCGCGCACCTCACAGGGTGTCCCACGCCATGAAAGACAGGGTCTAGGCGATGCTTAACAACATGGTCGACAAGGGGGTGCTAGAAGCGGTCAGCGAGCCCACCGATTGGGTCTCCACCATGGTTGCCACGATAAAGAAAGACAAGAATGAAATACGTGTGTGTATCAACCCCAAGGACTTAAACCTTGCCATCAGGCGACCACACTACCCCATGCGGTCTGTTGAGGACGTGGCGGCTCAGGTCGGGCAAGCCACCGTCTTTTCGGTCCTAGACGCTAAGAACTCGTTCTGGCAGATCCCGTTGGACAAAGCATCTTCCGACCTGACAACCTTCGCCACACCATTCGGCAGATTCAAATTCCTGCGAATGCCATTCGGCATCAATTCCGCTAGTGAGGTGTTCCAGCGAACGATGGAGCAGATATTCTCGGGCCTGCCATGTGCCATCATCGTGGATGACATCTTAGTCTATGGGAAGGACATTGCCGAACATGACCAGAACCTCCGCCGCGTCCTGGATCGGGCGCGAAAGGCCAACCTGAAGCTGAACCCAAAGAAGTGCCGGTTTCGTGTCTCAGAAGTCACGTATGTTGGACACGTTTTCACCTCTAACGGACTAAAACCCGACCCTTTGAAGGCAGCGGCCATCTCTGAGATGGCAGCCCCCACCGACGTGCCAGGTCTACAACGTTTCTTGGGCATGGTGAACTACCTTGGGAAGTTTGTACCAAATCTCAGTGAGCTGAGTGCTCCCCTGCGACAGCCCTTCTTCCTGGTCCGTGACGAACTGGTGCTCCAGAATGGCGTTATCGTTAAGGGACATAAAGTGGTGGTCCCGTCCTCCCTGTTCGATTCTTACTACCGCGCAGCCCACAGCGGACACCCCGGGGTCGATGCAACACTCGCCCACGCTCAGTGCCAATTCTACTGGCCTGGAATGGCCAAATATATTCGAGACCGTGTTTCTGCCTGCTCCACGTGCAACAGTCTTGCTCCACATCAGCAGCGACAGCCCCTGCTGCAACAGCCCGCTCCTGCCTTGGCCTGGTCCTCGCTGGCTGCCGACATCTTCGAGTGGCGTGGTAACCACTACCTTGTCCTGGTCGACTCGTACTCAAACTGGTTCGAGGTGGATTTGCTGACATCCCTCACGTCGGAGATGGTGATCCGGAAGCTGCGGAAACACTTCTCCACGTTTGGGTCCCCTGTCAGGCTGCAGACTGACAATGGCAGGCAGTTTACCAGCCGTGAGTTCAAAAGTTTTGCTGGCAAATGGAATTTTGTGCATTTCACCAGCAGCCCGGAGTACCCACAGAGCAACGGCCTTGCTGAACGGGCCGTCCGCAGCGCCAAGCTTCTGATGGAACAAGCGAGACTGTCTAACTCTGATTTGTATTTGGATCTCCTGAACCTCAGGAATGTTTCCAGAGATCCGGCCATGGGGTCCCCTGCTCAGCGTCTGATGTCCAGAACAACCAGATCTACCATCCCGATTGCCCAGCGCCAGCTGAAACCTCGTGTGCTGGAGCCTGCCTCTGTGCAGAGGCGCATTCAAGAGAAACATGACAGCCAGCGGCGTTCCCACGATCGGTCGTGCAGACCACTCGATCCTTTGTTGCCTGGACAGGTTGTTCGATTGCAAACCGCCAGTGGTCACTCACGTCTGGCTACTGTGGTTGCGGTGGCCGACTCACCTCGTTCGTATCTGGTCGACTATGAGGGAACCATCTACTGTAGAAGCCGACAACACCTGCTTGCGGTTAATGAGCCGAAGCCGCAGGCCGCGGGCCCCTATGCCCCGCCGCTCTCATACCAGCAGCCGGCTCCTGTCCCAGCCAGCGTTCCCTGCATGCCTCGGTCCCCATATCGAGCGCCCGGTTCCCCTCTGCGCGGGTCACCTGTTGGCGGTCGCGGTTTTCCCTCTCCTGTTCCTCCAACCCCACCGCCCTTCCCTGGTTCCCCTGCTGTCTCGGGTCCCCCTGTTTTTTCTGCTCCTCCGGGGGAAGGGGGAGGCATCCGTACGCGCTCGGGCCGGATCAGCAAGCCACCTGTTCGTTATGGCGATTCTGTTTAATTCTGTTTAATTCTGTTGTAGTGACAACGGTCTGTTTCTTTTAAATTTTCTAAGGGGAAGGATGAAGATGGTTTTGCATGCAACCAATAACATAGTTACCTCAGTACCATTAACCCCGCCTAGTTAACATCAATCATAACGCCTTCCCCTTCCTGGATACGGTTCACTAGAAGAATGTAGCCAGTATTTGAGGATGTATGTAATACCTTGTGCTATCATTAAAATGTGTTGAACACTTTTAGAGTTTGTAAAGTGCCTATTTACAGGTTTGGGTCTAGCGGAGTGGGTTTGCATCTGGCCGAGTGGGTTTGGGTCTAGCCGAGTGGGTTTGGTTCTAGCCGTGTGGGTTTGGGTCTAGCCGAGTGGGTTTGGGTCTAGCCGAGTGGGTTTGGGTCTAGCCGAGTGGGTTTGGGTCTAGCCGAGTGGGTTTGGGTCTAGCGGAGTGGGTTTGGGTCTAGCGGAGTGGGTTTGGGTCTAGCCGAGTGGGTTTGGGTCTAGCCAAGTGGGTTTGGGTCTAGCCGAGTGGGTTTGGGTCCAGCCGAGTGGGTTTGTGTCCAGCCGAGTGGGTTTGGGTCTAGCCGAGTGATTTGTGCCTAGCCGAGAGTGTTTGTGTCTAGCCGAGTGGGCTTGGGTCTAGCCGAGTGGGTTTGGGTCTAGCGGAGTGGGTTTGGGTCTAGCGGAGTGGGTTTGGGTCTAGCCGAGTGGGTTTGGGTCTAGCCGAGTGGGTTTGAGTCTAGCCGAGTGGGTTTGGGTGTAGCCGAGTGGGTTTGGGTGTAGCCGAGTGTGTTTGAGTCTAGCCGAGTGGGTTTGGCTCAAGCCGAGTGGGTTTGTGTCTAGCCGAGTAGGTTTGGGTCTAGCGGATTGGGTTTAGGTCTAGCCGAGTGGGTTTGGGTCTAGCCGAGTGGGTTTGCGTCTAGCGGAGTGGGTTTGGGTCTAGCGGAGTGGGATTGGGTCTAGCCGAGTGGGTTTGTGTCTAGCCGAGTAGTTTTGGGTCTAGCGGATTGGGTTTGGGTCTAGCCGAGTGGGTTTGGGTCTAGTCGAGTGGGTTTGGGTCTAGCCGAGTGGGTTTGGGTCTAGCCGAGTGGGTTTGGGTCTAGCCGAGTGGGTTTGGGTCTAGCCGAGTGGGTTTGGGTCTAGCCAAGTGGGTTTGGGTCTAGCCGAGTGGGTTTGGATCTTGCCGAGTGGGTTTGGGTCTAGCAGAGTGGGTTTGGGACTAGCCGAGTGGGTTTACGACTAGCCGAGTGGGTTTGGGTCTAGCCGAGTGGGTTTGGGTCTAGCCGAGTGGGTTTGGGTCTAGGCGAGTGGGTTTGGGTCTAGCCGAGTGGGTTTGGGCCTAGCCGAGTGGATTTGGGTCTAGCCGAGTGGGTTTGAGTCTAGCCGAGTGGGTTCAGGTCTATCCGAGTGTGTTTGGGTGTAGCCGAGTGGGTTTGGGTGCAGCCGAGTGTGTTTGAGTCTAGCCGAGAGGGTTTGGCTCAAGCCGAGTGGGTTTGTGTCTAGCCGAGTAGGTTTGTGTCTAGCGGATTGGGTTTGGGTCTAGCCGAGTGGGTTTGGGTCTAGCCGAATGGGTTTGCGTCTAGCGGAGTGGGTTTGGGTCTAGCGGAGTGGGATTGGGTCTAGCCAAGTGGGTTTGTGTCTAGCCGAGTGGGTTTGGGTCTAGCCGAGTGGGTTTGGGCCTAGCCGAGTGGGTTTGGGCCTAGCCGAGTGGGTTTGGGTCTAGCCGAGTGGGTTTGGGTCTAGCCGAGTGGGTTTGGGCCTAGCCGAGTGGGTTTGGGTCTAGCTGAGTGGGTTTGGGTCTAGCGGATTGGGTTTGGGTCTAGCCGAGTGGGTTTGGGTCTAGTCGAGTGGGTTTGGGTCTAGCCGAGTGGGTTTGGGCCTAGCCGAGTGGGTTTGGGCCTAGCCGAGTGGGTTTGGGTCTAGCTGAGTGGGTTTGGGTCTAGCCGAGTGGGTTTGGGTCTAGCGGAGTGGGTTTGGGTCTAGCCGAGTGGGTTTGGGTCTAGACAAGTGGGATTGCGTTTAGCCGAGTGGGTTTGGGTCTAGGCGAGTGGGTTTGGGTCTAGCCGAGTGGGTTTGGGTCTTGCCGAGTGGGCTTGGGTCGAGCCGAATGGGTTTGGGCCTAGCCGAGTGGGTTTGGGTCTAGCGGAGTGGGTTTGCGTCTAGCCGAGTGGGTTTGGGTCTAGTAGAGTGGGTTTGGGTCTAGCCGAGTGCGTTTTGGTTTGCAGAGTGGGTTTGGGTCTAGCCGAGTGGGTTTGGGTCTAGCCGAGTGGGTTTGGGTCTAGCCGAGTGGGTTTGGGTCTAGCGATGTGGGTTTGGGTCTCGCCGAGTGGGTTTGGGTCTAGCGGAGTGGGTTTGCATCTGGCCGAGTGGGTTTGGGTCTAGCCGAGTGGGTTTGGTTCTAGCCGTGTGGGTTTGGGTCTAGCCGAGTGGGTTTGGGTCTAGCCGAGTGGGTTTGGGTCTAGCCGAGTGGGTTTGGGTCTAGCCGAGTGGGTTTGTGTCTAGCGGAGTGGGTTTGGGTCTAGCGGAGTGGGTTTGGGTCTAGCCGAGTGGGTTTGGGTCTAGCCGAGTGGGTTTGGGTCTAGCCGAGTGGGTTTGGGTCTAGCGGAGTGGGTTTGGATCTAGCCGAGTGGGTTTGGGTCTAGCAGAGTGGGTTTGGGACTAGCCGAGTGGGTTTGGGACTAGCCGAGTGGGTTTGGGTCTAGCCGAGTGGGTTTGGGTCTAGCCGAGTGGGTTTGGGTCTAGGCGAGTGGGTTTGGGTCTAGCCGAGTGGGATTGGGCCTAGCCGAGTGGGTTTGGGTCTAGCCAAGTGGGTTTGAGTCTAGCCGAGTGGGTTTGGGTCTAGCCGAGTGGTTTTGGGTCTAGCCGAATGGGTTTGGGTCTAGCGGAGTGGGTTTGGGTCTAGCCGAGTGGGTTTGTGTCCAGCCGAGTGGGTTTGGGTCTAGCCGAGTGATTTGGGCCTAGCCGAGGGTGTTTGTGTCTAGCCGAGTGGGCTTGGGTCTAGCCGAGTGGGTTTGGGTCTAGCGGAGTGGGTTTGGGTCTAGCGGAGTGGGTTTGGGTCTAGCCGAGTTGGTTTGGGTCTAGCCGAGTGGGTTTGGGTCTAGTCGAGTGGGTTTGGGTCTAGCCGAGTGGGTTTGGGTCTAGCCGAGCGGTTTTGGGTCTAGCCGAGTGGGTTTGGGTCTAGCCGAGTGGGTTTGGGTCTAGCCGAGTGGGTTTGGGTCTAGCCGAGTGGGTTTGGGCCTAGCCGGGTGGGTTTGGGTGTAGCCGACTGGGCTTGGGTCTAGCCGAGTGGGTTTGGGTCTAGCGGAGTGGGTTTGGGTCTAGCCGAGTGGGTTTGGGTCTAGGCGAGTGGGTTTGGGTCTAGCCGACTGTGTTTGCGTCTTGCAGAATAGGTTTGGGTCTAGCGGAGTGGGTTTGGGTCTAGCGGAGTGGGTTTGGGTCTAGCGGAGTGGGTTTGGTTTTAACCGAGTGGGTTTGGGTCCAGCCGAGTGGGTTTGGGTCTAGCCGAGTGGGTTTGGTTCTAGCCGATTGTGTTTGGGTGTGGCAGAGTGTGTTTGGGTTTAGCCGAGTGGGTTTGGGTCTAGCCGAGTGGGTTTGGGTCTAGCCGAGTGGGTTTTTGTCTAGCCGAGTGGGTTTGGGTCTAGCCGAGTGGGTTTGGGTCTAGACAAGTGGGTTTGGGTCTAGCCGAGTGGGTTTGGGTCTAGCCGTGTGGGTTTGGGTCTAGCTGAGTGGGTGTGGGTCTAGCGGAGTGGGTTTGCATCTAGCCGAGTGGGTTTGGGTCTAGCCGTGTGGGTTTGGTTCTAGCCGTGTGGGTTTGGGTCTAGCCGAGTGGGTTTGGGTCTAGTCGAGTGGGTTTGGGTCTAGCCGAGTGGGTTTGGGTCCAGCTGAGTGGGTTTGGGTCTAGCAGAGTGGGTTTGGGTCTAGCGGAGTGGGTTTGGGTCTAGCCGAGTGGGTTTGGGTCTAGCCGAGTGGGTTTGGGTCTAGCCGAGTGGGTTTGGGTCTAGCGGAGTGGGTTTGGATCTAGCCGAGTGGGTTTGGGTCTAGCAGAGTGGGTTTGGGACTAGCCGAGTGGGTTTGGGACTAGCCGAGTGGGTTTGGGTCTAGCCGAGTGGGTTTGGGTCTAGCCGAGTGGGTTTGGGTCTAGGCGAGTGGGTTTGGGTCTAGCCGAGTGGGTTTGTGTCTAGCCGAGTGGGTTTGGGTCTAGCCGAGTGGGTTTGTGTCTAGCGGAGTGGGTTTGGGTCTAGCCGAGTGTGTTTGGGTCTAGCGGAGTGGGTTTGGGTCTAGCCGAGTGGGTTTGGGTCTAGACAAGTAAGTTTGCGTTTAGCCGAGTGGGTTTGGGTCTAGCCGAGTGGGTTTGGGTCTAGCCGTGTGGGTTTGGGTCTAGCCGAGTGGGTTTGTGTCTAGCCGAGTGGGTTTGGGTCTAGCCGAGTGGGTTTGGGTCTAGCCGAGTGGGTTTGGGTCTAGCGGAGTGGGTTTGCGTCTAGCCGAGTGGGTTTGGGTCTAGCCGAGTGGGTTTGGGTCTAGCCGAGTGGGTTTGGGTCTAGCGAAGTGGGTTTGGGTCTAGCGGAGTGGGTTTGGGTCTAGCAGAGTGGGTTTGGGTCTAGCAGAGTGGGTTTGGGACTAGCCGAGTGGGTTTGGGACTAGCCGAGTGGGTTTGTGTCTAGCCGAGTGGGTTTGGGTCTAGCCGAGTGGGTTTGGGTCTAGGCGAGTGGGTTTGGGTGTAGCCGAGTGGGTTTGGGCCTAGCCGAGTGGGTTTGGGTCTAGCCGAGTGGGTTTGAGTCTAGCCGAGTGGGTTTGGTTCTAGCCGAGTGGTTTTGGGTCTAGCCGAATGGGTTTGGGTCTAGCGGAGTGGGTTTGGGTCTAGCCGAGTGGGTTTGGGTCTGGCCGAGTGGGTTTGGGTCTAGCCGAGTGATTTGGGCCTAGCCGAGAGTGTTTGTGTCTAGCCGAGTTGGTTTGGGTCTAGCCGAGTGGGTTTGCGTCTAGCGGAGTGGGTTTGGGTCTAGCAGAGTGGGTTTGGGTCTAGCGGAGTGGGTTTGGGTCTAGCCGAGTGGGTTTGGGTCTAGACGATTGGGTTTGGTTGTAGCCGAGTGGGTTTGGGTCTAGCCGAGTGGGCTTGGGTCCAGCCGAGTGGGTTTGGGTCTAGCAGAGTGGGTTTCGGTCTAGCCGAGTGGGTTTGGGTCTAGCCGAGTGGGTTTGGATCTAGCCGAGTGGGTTTGGGTCTAGCCGAGTGTGTTTGGGTCTAGCGGAGTGGGTTTGGGTGTAGCCGAGTGGGTTTGGGTCTAGTCCAGTGGGTTTGGGTCTAGCCGAGTGGTTTTGGGTCTAGCCGAGTGGGTTTGGGTCTAGCGTAGTGGGTTTGGTTCTAACCGAGTGGGTTTGGGTCTAGACAAGTGGGTTTGCATTTAGCCGAGTGGGTTTGGGTCTAGCCGAATGGGTTTGGGTCTAGCCGAGTGGGTTTGGGTCTTGCCGAGTGGGCTTGGGTCTAGCCGAATGGGTTTGGGTCTAGCCGAGTGGGTTTGCGTTAGGCGGAGTGGGTTTGGGTCTAGCCGAGTGGGTTTGGGTCTAGCCGAGTGGGTTTGGGTCTAGCCGAGTGTGTTTGGGTGTGGCCGAGTGTGTTTGGGTGTGGCCGAGTGGGTTTGGGTCTAGCCGAGTGGGTTTGGGTCTAGCCGAGTGGGTTTGTGTCTAGCCGAGTGGGTTTGGGTCTAGCCGAGTGGGTTTGGGTCTAGCCGAGTGGGTTTGGGTCTAGCCGAGTGGGTTTGGGTCTAGCGGAGTGGGTTTGGGTCTAGCCGAGTGGGTTTGGGTCTAGACAAGTGGGTTTGCGTTTAGCCGAGTGTGTTTGGGTGTGGTCGAGTGGGTTTGGGTCTAGCGGAGTGGGTTTGCATCTAGCCGAATGTGTTTGGGTCTAGCCGAGTGGGTTTGGGTCCAGCCGAGTGCGTTTGTGTCTAGCAGAGTGGGTTTGTGTCTAGCGGAGTGGGTTTGGGTCTAGCCGAGTGGGTTTGGGTCTAGCCAAGTGGGTTTGGGTCTAGCGGTGTGGGTTTGGGTCTAGCCGAGTGGGTTTGGGTCTAGCGGAGTGGGTTTGCATCTAGCCGAGTGGGTTTGGGTCTAGCCGAGTGGGTTTGGGTCTAGCCGAGTGGGTTTGGGTCTAGCGGAGTGGGTTTGGGTCTAGCGGAGTGGGTTTGGATCTAGCCGAGTGGGTTTGGGTCTAGCAGAGTGGGTTTGGGACTAGCCGAGTGGGTTTGGGACTAGCCGAGTGGGTTTGGGTCTAGCCGAGTGGGTTTGGGTCTAGCCGAGTGGGTTTGGTTCTAGGCGAGTGGGTTTGGGTCTAGCCGAGTGGGATTGGGCCTAGCCGAGTGGGTTTGGGTCTAGCCGAGTGGGTTTGAGTCTAGCCGAGTGGGTTTGGGTCTAGCCGAGTGGTTTTGGGTCTAGCCGAATGGGTTTGGGTCTAGCGGAGTGGGTTAGGGTCTAGCCGAGTGGGTTTGTGTCCAGCCGAGTGGGTTTGGGTCTAGCCGAGTGATTTGGGCCTAACCGAGAGTGTTTGTGTCTAGCCGAGTGGGCTTGGGTCTAGCCGAGTGGGTTTGGGTCTAGTGGAGTGGGTTTGCGTCTAGCGGAGTGGGTTTGGGTCTAGCCGAGTTGGTTTGGGTCTAGCCGAGTGGGTTTGGGTCTAGTCGAGTGGGTTTGGGTCTAGCCGAGCGGGTTTGGGTCTAGCCGAGCGGTTTTGGGTCTAGCCGAGTGGGTTTGGGTCTAGCCGAGTGGGTTTGGGTCTAGCCGAGTGGGTTTGGGTCTAGCCGAGTGGGTTTGGGCCTAGCCGGGTGGGTTGGGTCTAGCCGAGTGGGCTTGGGTCTAGCCGAGTGGGTTTGGGTCTAGCGGAGTGGGTTTGGGTCTAGCCGAGTGGGTTTGGGTCTAGCCGAGTGGGTTTGGGTCTAGCCGAGTGTGTTTGCGTCTTGCGGAATGGGTTTGGGTCTAGCGGAGTGGGTTTGGGTCTAGCGGAGTGGGTTTGGGTCTAGCGGAGTGGGTTTGGTTTTAACCGAGTGGGTTTGGGTCCAGCCGAGTGTGCTTGGGTCTAGCCGAGTGGGTTTGGGTCTAGCCGAGTGGGTTTGGGTCTAGCCGAGTGTGTCTAGCCGAGTGGGTTTGGGTCTAGCCGAGTGGGTTTGGGTCTAGACAAGTGGGTTTGGGTCTAGCTGAGTGGGTTTGGGTCTAGCGGTGTGGGTTTGGGTCTAGCCGAGTGGGTGTGGGTCTAGCGGAGTGGGTTTGCATCTAGCCGAGTGGGTTTGGGTCTAGCCGAGTGGGTTTGGTTCTAGCCGTGTGGGTTTGGGTCTAGCCGAGTGGGTTTGGGTCTAGTCGAGTGGGTTTGGGTCTAGCCGAGTGGGTTTGGGTCCAGCTGAGTGGGTTTGGGTCTAGCAGAGTGGGTTTGGGTCTAGCGGAGTGGGTTTGGGTCTAGCCGAGTGGGTTTGGGTCTAGCCGAGTGGGTTTGGGTCCAGCTGAGTGGGTTTGGGTCTAGCAGAGTGGGTTTGGGTCTAGCGGAGTGGGTTTGGGTCTAGCCGAGTGGGTTTGGGTCTAGCCGAGTGGGTTTGGGTCTAGCCGAGTGGGGTTGGGTCTAGCGGAGTGGGTTTGGATCTAGCCGAGTGGGTTTGGGTCTAGCAGAGTGGGTTTGGGACTAGCCGAGTGGGTTTGGGACTAGCCGAGTGGGTTTGGGTCCAGCCGAGTGGGTTTGGGTCTAGCCGAGTGGGTTTGGGTCTAGGCGAGTGGGTTTGGGTCTAGCTGAGTGGGTTTGTGTCTAGCCGAGTGGGTTTGGGTCTAGCCGAGTGGGTTTGTGTCTAGCGGAGTGGGTTTGGGTCTAGCCGAGTGTGTTTGGGTCTAGCGGAGTGGGTTTGGGTCTAGCCGAGTGGGTTTGGGTCTAGCGGAGTGGGTTTGGGTCTAGCCGAGTGGGTTTGGGTCTGGCCGAGTGGGTTTGGGTCTAGCCGAGTGGGTTTGCGTTTAGCGGAGTGTGTTTGGTTCTAGCAGAGTGGGTTTGGGTCTCGCGGAGTGGGTTTGGGTCTAACCGAGTGGGTTTGGGTCTGGACAAGTGGGTTTGCGTTTAGCCGAGTGGGTTTGGGTCTAGCTGAATGGGTTTGGGTCTAGCCGAGTGGGTTTGGGTCTTGCCGAGTGGGCTTGGGTCTAGCCGAATGGGTTTGGGTCTAGCCGAGTGGGTTTGCGTTAGGCGGAGTGGGTTTGGGTCTAGCCGAGTGGGTTTGGGTCTAGCCGAGTGGGTTTGGGTCTAGCCGAGTGTGTTTGGGTGTGGCCGAGTGGGTTTGGGTCTGGCCGAGTGGGTTTGGGTCTAGCCGAGTGGGTTTGGGTCTAGCCGAGTGGGTTTGTGTCTAGCCGAGTGGGTTTGGGTCTAGCCGAGTGGGTTTGGGTCTAGCCGAGTGGGTTTGGGTCTAGCCGAGTGGGTTTGGGTCTAGCGGAGTGGGTTTGGGTCTAGCCGAGTGGGTTTGAGTCTAGACAAGTGGGTTTGCGTTTAGCCGTGTGGGTTTGGGTCTAGCCGAGTGGGTTTGCGTCTAGCGGAGTGGGTTTGGGTCTAGCAGAGTGGGTTTGGGTCTAGCGGAGTGGTTTTGGGTCTAGCGGAGTGGGTTTGGGTCTAGCGCAGTGGGTTTGGGTCTAGCCGAGTGGGTTTTGGTCTAGCCGAGTGGGTTTGGGTCTAGCCGAGTGGGTTTGGGTGTAGCCGAGTGGGTTTGGGTCTAGCCGAGTGGGCTTGGGTCCAACCGAGTGGGTTTGGGTCTAGCAGAGTGGGTTTGGGTCTAGCCGAGTGGGTTTGCGTCTAGCCGATTGGGTTTGGGTCTAGCCGAGTGGGTTTGGGTCTAGCCGAGTGGGTTTGGGTCTAGCGGAGTGGGTTTGGGTGTAGCCGAGTGGGTTTGGGTCTAGTCGAGTGGGTTTGGGTCTAGCCGAGTGGGTTTGGGTCTAGCCGAGTGGTTTTGGGTCTAGCCGAGTGGGTTTGGGTCTAGCCGAGTGGGTTTGGGTCTCGCCGAGTGTGTTTGCGTCTAGCGGAATGGGTTTGGGTCTAGCGGAGTGGGTTTGGGTTTAGCGGAGTGGGTTTGGGTCTAGCGGAGTGGCTTTGGTTCTAACCGAGTGGGTTTGTTTCCAGCCGAGTGGGTTTGGGTCTAGCCGAGTGGGTTTGGGTCTTGCCGAGTGGGCTTGGGTCTAGCCGAATGGGTTTGGGTCTAGCCGAGTGGGTTTGCGTTAGGCGGAGTGGGTTTGGGTCTAGCCGAGTGGGTTTGGGTCTAGCCGAGTGGGTTTGGGTCTAGCCGAGCGGGTTTGGGTCTAGCCGAGCGGTTTTGGGTCTAGCCGAGTGGGTTTGGGTCTAGCCGAGTGGGTTTGGGTCTAGCCGAGTGGGTTTGGGTCTAGCCGAGTGGGTTTGGGACTAGCCGGGTGGGTTGGGTCTAGCCGAGTGGGCTTGGGTCTAGCCGAGTGGGTTTGGGTCTAGCGGAGTGGGTTTGGGTCTAGCCGAGTGGGTTTGGGTCTAGCCGAGTGGGTTTGGGTCTAGCCGAGTGTGTTTGCGTCTTGCGGAATGGGTTTGGGTCTAGCGGAGTGGGTTTGGGACTAGCGGAGTGGGTTTGGGTCTAGCGGAGTGGGTTTGGTTTTAACCGAGTGGGTTTGGGTCCAGCCGAGTGTGCTTGGGTCTAGCCGAGTGGGTTTGGGTCTAGCCGAGTGGGTTTGGGTCTAGCCGAGTGTGTCTAGCCGAGTGGGTTTGGGTCTAGCCGAGTGGGTTTGGGTCTAGACAAGTGGGTTTGGGTCTAGCTGAGTGGGTTTGGGTCTAGCCGAGTGGGTTTGGGTCCAGCTGAGTGGGTTTGGGTCTAGCAGAGTGGGTTTGGGTCTAGCGGAGTGGGTTTGGGTCTAGCCGAGTGGGTTTGGGTCTAGCCGAGTGGGTTTGGGTCCAGCTGAGTGGGTTTGGGTCTAGCAGAGTGGGTTTGGGTCTAGCGGAGTGGGTTTGGGTCTAGCCGAGTGGGTTTGGGTCTAGCCGAGTGGGTTTGGGTCTAGCCGAGTGGGTTTGGGTCTAGCGAAGTGGGTTTGGATCTAGCCGAGTGGGTTTGGGTCTAGCAGAGTGGGTTTGGGACTAGCCGAGTGGGTTTGGGACTAGCCGAGTGGGTTTGGGTCCAGCCGAGTGGGTTTGGGTCTAGCCGAGTGGGTTTGGGTCTAGGCGAGTGGGTTTGGGTCTAGCCGAGTGGGATTGGGCCTAGCCGAGTGGGTTTGGGTCTAGCCAAGTGGGTTTGAGTCTAGCCGAGTGGGTTTGGGTCTAGCCGAGTGGTTTTGGGTCTAGCCGAATGGGTTTGGGTCTAGCGGAGTGGGTTTGGGTCTAGCCGAGTGGGTTTGTGTCCAGCCGAGTGGGTTTGGGTCTAGCCGAGTGATTTGGGCCTAGCCGAGAGTGTTTGTGTCTAGCCGAGTGGGCTTGGGTCTAGCCGAGTGGGTTTGGGTCTAGCGGAGTGGGTTTGGGTCTAGCGGAGTGGGTTTGGGTCTAGCCGAGTTGGTTTGGGTCTAGCCGAGTGGGTTTGGGTCTAGTCGAGTGGGTTTGGGTCTAGCCGAGTGGGTTTGGGTCTAGCCGAGCGGTTTTGGGTCTAGCCGAGTGGGTTTGGGTCTAGCCGAGTGGGTTTGGGTCTAGCCGAGTGGGTTTGGGTCTAGCCGAGTGGGTTTGGGCCTAGCCGGGTGGGTTTGGGTGTAGCCGAGTGGGCTTGGGTCTAGCCGAGTGGGTTTGGGTCTAGCGGAGTGGGTTTGGGTCTAGCCGAGTGGGTTTGGGTCTAGCCGAGTGGGTTTGGGTCTAGCCGACTGTGTTTGCGTCTTGCGGAATAGGTTTGGGTCTAGCGGAGTGGGTTTGGGTCTAGCGGAGTGGGTTTGGGTCTAGCGGAGTGGGTTTGGTTTTAACCGAGTGGGTTTGGGTCCAGCCGAGTGGGTTTGGGTCTAGCCGAGTGGGTTTGGTTCTAGCCGATTGTGTTTGGGTGTGGCAGAGTGTGTTTGGGTTTAGCCGAGTGGGTTTGGGTCTAGCCGAGTGGGTTTGGGTCTAGCCGAGTGGGTTTTTGTCTAGCCGAGTGGGTTTGGGTCTAGCCGAGTGGGTTTGGGTCTAGACAAGTGGGTTTGGGTCTAGCCGAGTGGGTTTGGGTCTAGCGGTGTGGGTTTGGGTCTAGCCGAGTGGGTGTGGGTCTAGCGGAGTGGGTTTGCATCTAGCCGAGTGGGTTTGGGTCTAGCCGTGTGGGTTTGGTTCTAGCCGTGTGGGTTTGGGTCTAGCCGAGTGGGTTTGGGTCTAGTCGAGTGGGTTTGGGTCCAGCCGAGTGGGTTTGGGTCCAGCTGAGTGGGTTTGGGTCTAGCAGAGTGGGTTTGGGTCTAGCGGAGTGGGTTTGGGTCTAGCCGAGTGGGTTTGGGTCTAGCCGAGTGGGTTTGGGTCTAGCCGAGTGGGTTTGGGTCTAGCGGAGTGGGTTTGGATCTAGCCGAGTGGGTTTGGGTCTAGCAGAGTGGGTTTGGGACTAGCCGAGTGGGTTTGGGACTAGCCGAGTGGGTTTGGGTCTAGCCGAGTGGGTTTGGGTCTAGCCGAGTGGGTTTGGGTCTAGGCGAGTGGGTTTGGGTCTAGCCGAGTGGGTTTGTGTCTAGCCGAGTGGGTTTGGGTCTAGCCGAGTGGGTTTGTGTCTAGCGGAGTGGGTTTGGGTCTAGCCGAGTGTGTTTGGGTCTAGCGGAGTGGGTTTGGGTCTAGCCGAGTGGGTTTGGGTCTAGACAAGTGGGTTTGCGTTTAGCCGAGTGGGTTTGGGTCTAGCCGAGTGGGTTTGGGTCTAGCCGTGTGGGTTTGGGTCTAGCCGAGTGGGTTTGTGTCTAGCCGAGTGGGTTTGGGTCTAGCCGAGTGGGTTTGGGTCTAGCCGAGTGGGTTTGGGTCTAGCGGAGTGGGTTTGCGTCTAGCCGAGTGGGTTTGGGTCTAGCCGAGTGGGTTTGGGTCTAGCCGAGTGGGTTTGGGTCTAGCGGAGTGGGTTTGGGTCTAGCGGAGTGGGTTTGGGTCTAGCAGAGTGGGTTTGGGTCTAGCAGAGTGGGTTTGGGACTAGCCGAGTGGGTTTGGGACTAGCCGAGTGGGTTTGTGTCTAGCCGAGTGGGTTTGGGTCTAGCCGAGTGGGTTTGGGTCTAGGCGAGTGGGTTTGGGTGTAGCCGAGTGGGTTTGGGCCTAGCCGAGTGGGTTTGGGTCTAGCCGAGTGGGTTTGAGTCTAGCCGAGTGGGTTTGGTTCTAGCCGAGTGGTTTTGGGTCTAGCCGAATGGGTTTGGGTCTAGCGGAGTGGGTTTGGGTCTAGCCGAGTGGGTTTGGGTCTGGCCGAGTGGGTTTGGGTCTAGCCGAGTGATTTGGGCCTAGCCGAGAGTGTTTGTGTCTAGCCGAGTTGGTTTGGGTCTAGCCGAGTGGGTTTGCGTCTAGCGGAGTGGGTTTGGGTCTAGCAGAGTGGGTTTGGGTCTAGCGGAGTGGGTTTGGGTCTAGCCGAGTGGGTTTGGGTCTAGACGATTGGGTTTGGTTGTAGCCGAGTGGGTTTGGGTCTAGCCGAGTGGGCTTGGGTCCAGCCGAGTGGGTTTGGGTCTAGCAGAGTGGGTTTCGGTCTAGCCGAGTGGGTTTGGGTCTAGCCGAGTGGGTTTGGATCTAGCCGAGTGGGTTTGGGTCTAGCCGAGTGTGTTTGGGTCTAGCGGAGTGGGTTTGGGTGTAGCCGAGTGGGTTTGGGTCTAGTCCAGTGGGTTTGGGTCTAGCCGAGTGGTTTTGGGTCTAGCCGAGTGGGTTTGGGTCTAGCGTAGTGGGTTTGGTTCTAACCGAGTGGGTTTGGGTCTAGACAAGTGGGTTTGCGTTTAGCCGAGTGGGTTTGGGTCTAGCCGAATGGGTTTGGGTCTAGCCGAGTGGGTTTGGGTCTTGCCGAGTGGGCTTGGGTCTAGCCGAATGGGTTTGGGTCTAGCCGAGTGGGTTTGCGTTAGGCGGAGTGGGTTTGGGTCTAGCCGAGTGGGTTTGGGTCTAGCCGAGTGGGTTTGGGTCTAGCCGAGTGTGTTTGGGTGTGGCCGAGTGTGTTTGGGTGTGGCCGAGTGGGTTTGGGTCTAGCCGAGTGGGTTTGGGTCTAGCCGAGTGGGTTTGTGTCTAGCCGAGTGGGTTTGGGTCTAGCCGAGTGGGTTTGGGTCTAGCCGAGTGGGTTTGGGTCTAGCCGAGTGGGTTTGGGTCTAGCGGAGTGGGTTTGGGTCTAGCCGAGTGGGTTTGGGTCTAGACAAGTGGGTTTGCGTTTAGCCGAGTGTGTTTGGGTGTGGTCGAGTGGGTTTGGGTCTAGCGGAGTGGGTTTGCATCTAGCCGAATGTGTTTGGGTCTAGCCGAGTGGGTTTGGGTCCAGCCGAGTGCGTTTGTGTCTAGCAGAGTGGGTTTGTGTCTAGCGGAGTGGGTTTGGGTCTAGCCGAGTGGGTTTGGGTCTAGCCGAGTGGGTTTGGGTCTAGCCGAGTGGGTTTGGGTCCAGCTGAGTGGGTTTGGGTCTAGCAGAGTGGGTTTGGGTCTACCGGAGTGGGTTTGGGTCTGGCCGAGTGGGTTTGTGTCTAGCCGAGTGGGTTTGGGTCTAGCCGAGTGGGTTTGGGTCTAGCGGAGTGGGTTTGGATCTAGCCGAGTGGGTTTGGGTCTAGCAGAGTGGGTTTGGGACTAGCCGAGTGGGTTTGGGACTAGCCGAGTGGGTTTGGGTCCAGCCGAGTGGGTTTGGGTCTAGCCGAGTGGGTTTGGGTCTAGGCGAGTGGGTTTGGGTCTAGCTGAGAGGGTTTGTGTCTAGCCGAGTGGGTTTGGGTCTAGCCGAGTGGGTTTGTGTCTAGCGGAGTGGGTTTGGGTCTAGCCGAGTGTGTTTGGGTCTAGCGGAGTGGGTTTGGGTCTAGCCGAGTGGGTTTGGGTCTAGCGGAGTGGGTTTGGGTCTAGCCGAGTGGGTTTGGGTCTGGCCGAGTGGGTTTGGGTCTAGCCGAGTGGGTTTGCGTCTAGCGGAGTGTGTTTGGTTCTAGCAGAGTGGGTTTGGGTCTCGCGGAGTGGGTTTGGGTCTAACCGAGTGGGTTTGGGTCTGGACAAGTGGGTTTGCGTTTAGCCGAGTGGGTTTGGGTCTAGCCGAATGGGTTTGGGTCTAGCCGAGTGGGTTTGGGTCTTGCCGAGTGGGCTTGGGTCTAGCCGAATGGGTTTGGGTCTAGCCGAGTGGGTTTGCGTTAGGCGGAGTGGGTTTGGGTCTAGCCGAGTGGGTTTGGGTCTAGCGGAGTGGGTTTGCATCTAGCCGAATGTGTTTGGGTCTAGCCGAGTGGGTTTGGGTCTAGCCGAGTGTGTTTGTGTTTAGCAGAGTGGGTTTGTGTCTAGCGGAGTGGGTTTGGGTCTAGCCGAGTGGGTTTGGGTCTAGCCGAGTGGGTTTGGGTCTAGCGGTGTGGGTTTGGGTCTAGCCGAGTGGGTTTGGGTCTAGCGGAGTGGGTTTGCATCTAGCCGAGTGGGTTTGGGTCTAGCCGAGTGGGTTTGGTTCTAGCCGTGTGGGTTTGGGTCTAGCCGAGTGGGTTTGGGTCTAGCCGAGTGGGTTTGGGTCTAGCCGAGTGGGTTTGGGTCTAGCCGAGTGGGTTTGGGTCTAGCCGAGTGGGTTTGGGTCTAGCGGAGTGGGTTTGGGTTTAGCCGAGTGGGTTTGGCTCTAGCCGAGAGGGTTTGTGTCTAGCCGAGTGGGCTAGGGTCTAGCCGAGTGGGTTTGGGTCTAGCGGAGTGGGTTTGGGTCTAGCGGAGTGGGTTTGGGTCTACCGAGTTGGTTTGGGACTAGCCGAGTGGGTTTGCGTCTAGCGCAGTGGGTTTGGGTCTAGCAGAGTGGGTTTGGGTCTAGCGGAGTGGTTTTGGGTCTAGCCGATTGGGTTTGGGTCTAGCCGAGTGGGTTTGGGTCTAGCCGAGTGTGTTTGGGTCTAGCGGAGTGGGTTTGGGTCTAGCCGAGTGGGTTTGGGTCTAGACAAGTGGGTTTGCGTTTAGCCGAGTGGGTTTGGGTCTAGCCGAGTGGGTTTGGGTCTAGCCGTGTGGGTTTGGGTCTAGCCGAGTGGGTTTGTGTCTAGCCGAGTGGGTTTGGGTCTAGCCGAGTGGGTTTGGGTCTAGCCGAGTGGGTTTGGGTCTAGCGGAGTGGGTTTGCGTCTAGCCGAGTGGGTTTGGGTCTAGCCGAGTGGGTTTGGGTCTAGCCGAGTGGGTTTGGGTCTAGCGGAGTGGGTTTGGGTCTAGCGGAGTGGGTTTGGGTCTAGCAGAGTGGGTTTGGGTCTAGCAGAGTGGGTTTGGGACTAGCCGAGTGGGTTTGGGACTAGCCGAGTGGGTTTGTGTCTAGCCGAGTGGGTTTGGGTCTAGCCGAGTGGGTTTGGGTCTAGGCGAGTGGGTTTGGGTGTAGCCGAGTGGGTTTCGGCCTAGCCGAGTGGGTTTGGGTCTAGCCGAGTGGGTTTGAGTCTAGCCGAGTGGGTTTGGTTCTAGCCGAGTGGTTTTGGGTCTAGCCGAATGGGTTTGGGTCTAGCGGAGTGGGTTTGGGTCTAGCCGAGTGGGTTTCGGTCTGGCCGAGTGGGTTTGGGTCTAGCCGAGTGATTTGGGCCTAGCCGAGAGTGTTTGTGTCTAGCCGAGTTGGTTTGGGTCTAGCCGAGTGGGTTTGCGTCTAGCGGAGTGGGTTTGGGTCTAGCAGAGTGGGTTTGGGTCTAGCGGAGTGGGTTTGGGTCTAGCCGAGTGGGTTTGGGTCTAGACGATTGGGTTTGGTTGTAGCCGAGTGGGTTTGGGTCTAGCCGAGTGGGCTTGGGTCCAGCCGAGTGGGTTTGGGTCTAGCAGAGTGGGTTTCGGTCTAGCCGAGTGGGTTTGGGTCTAGCCGAGTGGGTTTGGATCTAGCCGAGTGGGTTTGGGTCTAGCCGAGTGTGTTTGGGTCTAGCGGAGTGGGTTTGGGTGTAGCCGAGTGGGTTTGGGTCTAGTCCAGTGGGTTTGGGTCTAGCCGAGTGGTTTTGGGTCTAGCCGAGTGGGTTTGGGTCTAGCGTAGTGGGTTTGGTTCTAACCGAGTGGGTTTGGGTCTAGACAAGTGGGTTTGCGTTTAGCCGAGTGGGTTTGGGTCTAGCCGAATGGGTTTGGGTCTAGCCGAGTGGGTTTGGGTCTTGCCGAGTGGGCTTGGGTCTAGCCGAATGGGTTTGGGTCTAGCCGAGTGGGTTTGCGTTAGGCGGAGTGGGTTTGGGTCTAGCCGAGTGGGTTTGGGTCTAGCCGAGTGGGTTTGGGTCTAGCCGAGTGTGTTTGGGTGTGGCCGAGTGTGTTTGGGTGTGGCCGAGTGGGTTTGGGTCTAGCCGAGTGGGTTTGGGTCTAGCCGAGTGGGTTTGTGTCTAGCCGAGTGGGTTTGGGTCTAGCCGAGTGGGTTTGGGTCTAGCCGAGTGGGTTTGGGTCTAGCCGAGTGGGTTTGGGTCTAGCGGAGTGGGTTTGGGTCTAGCCGAGTGGGTTTGGGTCTAGACAAGTGGGTTTGCGTTTAGCCGAGTGTGTTTGGGTGTGGTCGAGTGGGTTTGGGTCTAGCGGAGTGGGTTTGCATCTAGCCGAATGTGTTTGGGTCTAGCCGAGTGGGTTTGGGTCCAGCCGAGTGCGTTTGTGTCTAGCAGAGTGGGTTTGTGTCTAGCGGAGTGGGTTTGGGTCTAGCCGAGTGGGTTTGGGTCTAGCCAAGTGGGTTTGGGTCTAGCGGTGTGGGTTTGGGTCTAGCCGAGTGGGTTTGGGTCTAGCGGAGTGGGTTTGCATCTAGCCGAGTGGGTTTGGGTCTAGCCGAGTGGGTTTGGGTCTAGCCGAGTGGGTTTGGGTCTAGCGGAGTGGGTTTGGGTCTAGCGGAGTGGGTTTGGGTCTAGCCGAGTGGGATTGGGCCTAGCCGAGTGGGTTTGGGTCTAGCCGAGTGGGTTTGAGTCTAGCCGAGTGGGTTTGGGTCTAGCCGAGTGGTTTTGGGTCTAGCCGAATGGGTTTGGGTCTAGCGGAGTGGGTTAGGGTCTAGCCGAGTGAGTTTGTGTCCAGCCGAGTGGGTTTGGGTCTAGCCGAGTGATTTGGCCCTAACCGAGAGTGTTTGTGTCTAGCCGAGTGGGCTTGGGTATAGCCGAGTGGGTTTGGGTCTAGTGGAGTGGGTTTGGGTCTAGCGGAGTGGGTTTGGGTCTAGCCGAGTTGGTTTGGGTCTTGCCGAGTGGGTTTGGGTCTAGTCGAGTGGGTTTGGGTCTAGCCGAGCGGGTTTGGGTCTAGCCGAGCGGTTTTGGGTCTAGCCGAGTGGGTTTGGGTCTAGCCGAGTGGGTTTGGGTCTAGCCGAGTGGGTTTGGGTCTAGCCGAGTGGGTTTGGGCCTAGCCGGGTGGGTTGGGTCTAGCCGAGTGGGCTTGGGTCTAGCCGAGTGGGTTTGGGTCTAGCGGAGTGGGTTTGGGTCTAGCCGAGTGGGTTTGGGTCTAGCCGAGTGGGTTTGGGTCTAGCCGAGTGTGTTTGCGTCTTGCGGAATGGGTTTGGGTCTAGCGGAGTGGGTTTGGGTCTAGCGGAGTGGGTTTGGGTCTAGCGGAGTGGGTTTGGTTTTAACCGAGTGGGTTTGGGTCCAGCCGAGTGTGCTTGGGTCTAGCCGAGTGGGTTTGGGTCTAGCCGAGTGGGTTTGGGTCTAGCCGAGTGTGTCTAGCCGAGTGGGTTTGGGTCTAGCCGAGTGGGTTTGGGTCTAGACAAGTGGGTTTGGGTCTAGCTGAGTGGGTTTGGGTCTAGCGGTGTGGGTTTGGGTCTAGCCGAGTGGGTGTGGGTCTAGCGGAGTGGGTTTGCATCTAGCCGAGTGGGTTTGGGTCTAGCCGAGTGGGTTTGGTTCTAGCCGTGTGGGTTTGGGTCTAGCCGAGTGGGTTTGGGTCTAGTCGAGTGGGTTTGGGTCTAGCCGAGTGGGTTTGGGTCCAGCTGAGTGGGTTTGGGTCTAGCAGAGTGGGTTTGGGTCTAGCGGAGTGGGTTTGGGTCTAGCCGAGTGGGTTTGGGTCTAGCCGAGTGGGTTTGGGTCCAGCTGAGTGGGTTTGGGTCTAGCAGAGTGGGTTTGGGTCTAGCGGAGTGGGTTTGGGTCTAGCCGAGTGGGTTTGTGTCTAGCCGAGTGGGTTTGGGTCTAGCCGAGTGGGTTTGGGTCTAGCGGAGTGGGTTTGGATCTAGCCGAGTGGGTTTGGGTCTAGCAGAGTGGGTTTGGGACTAGCCGAGTGGGTTTGGGACTAGCCGAGTGGGTTTGGGTCCAGCCGAGTGGGTTTGGGTCTAGCCGAGTGGGTTTGGGTCTAGGCGAGTGGGTTTGGGTCTAGCTGAGAGGGTTTGTGTCTAGCCGAGTGGGTTTGGGTCTAGCCGAGTGGGTTTGTGTCTAGCGGAGTGGGTTTGGGTCTAGCCGAGTGTGTTTGGGTCTAGCGGAGTGGGTTTGGGTCTAGCCGAGTGGGTTTGGGTCTAGCGGAGTGGGTTTGGGTCTAGCCGAGTGGGTTTGGGTCTGGCCGAGTGGGTTTGGGTCTAGCCGAGTGGGTTTGCGTCTAGCGGAGTGTGTTTGGTTCTAGCAGAGTGGGTTTGGGTCTCGCGGAGTGGGTTTGGGTCTAACCGAGTGGGTTTGGGTCTGGACAAGTGGGTTTGCGTTTAGCCGAGTGGGTTTGGGTCTAGCCGAATGGGTTTGGGTCTAGCCGAGTGGGCTTGGGTCTTGCCGAGTGGGCTTGGGTCTAGCCGAATGGGTTTGGGTCTAGCCGAGTGGGTTTGCGTTAGGCGGAGTGGGTTTGGGTCTAGCCGAGTGGGTTTGGGTCTAGCCGAGTGGGTTTGGGTCTAGCCGAGTGTGTTTGGGTGTGGCCGAGTGGGTTTGGGTCTGGCCGAGTGGGTTTGGGTCTAGCCGAGTGGGTTTGGGTCTAGCCGAGTGGGTTTGTGTCTAGCCGAGTGGGTTTGGGTCTAGCCGAGTGGGTTTGGGTCTAGCCGAGTGGGTTTGGGTCTAGCCGAGTGGGTTTGGGTCTAGCGGAGTGGGTTTGGGTCTAGCCGAGTGGGTTTGGGTCTAGACAAGTGGGTTTGCGTTTAGCCGTGTGGGTTTGGGTCTAGCCGAGTGGGTTTGCGTCTAGCGGAGTGGGTTTGGGTCTAGCAGAGTGGGTTTGGGTCTAGCGGAGTGGTTTTGGGTCTAGCGGAGTGGGTTTGGGTCTAGCGCAGTGGGTTTGGGTCTAGCCGAGTGGGTTTTGGTCTAGCCGAGTGGGTTTGGGTCTAGCCGAGTGGGTTTGGGTGTAGCCGAGTGGGTTTGGGTCTAGCCGAGTGGGCTTGGGTCCAACCGAGTGGGTTTGGGTCTAGCAGAGTGGGTTTGGGTCTAGCCGAGTGGGTTTGCATCTAGCCGATTGGGTTTGGGTCTAGCCGAGTGGGTTTGGGTCTAGCCGAGTGGGTTTGGGTCTAGCGGAGTGGGTTTGGGTGTAGCCGAGTGGGTTTGGGTCTAGTCGAGTGGGTTTGGGTCTAGCCGAGTGGGTTTGGGTCTAGCCGAGTGGTTTTGGGTCTAGCCGAGTGGGTTTGGGTCTAGCCGAGTGGGTTTGGGTCTCGCCGAGTGTGTTTGCGTCTAGCGGAATGGGTTTGGGTCTAGCGGAGTGGGTTTGGGTTTAGCGGAGTGGGTTTGGGTCTAGCGGAGTGGCTTTGGTTCTAACCGAGTGGGTTTGTTTCCAGCCGAGTGGGTTTGGGTCTAGCCGAGTGGGTTTGGGTCTTGCCGAGTGGGCTTGGGTCTAGCCGAATGGGTTTGGGTCTAGCCGAGTGGGTTTGCGTTAGGCGGAGTGGGTTTGGGTCTAGCCGAGTGGGTTTGGGTCTAGCCGAGTGGGTTTGGGTCTAGCCGAGCGGGTTTGGGTCTAGCCGAGCGGTTTTGGGTCTAGCCGAGTGGGTTTGGGTCTAGCCGAGTGGGTTTGGGTCTAGCCGAGTGGGTTTGGGTCTAGCCGAGTGGGTTTGGGCCTAGCCGGGTGGGTTGGGTCTAGCCGAGTGGGCTTGGGTCTAGCCGAGTGGGTTTGGGTCTAGCGGAGTGGGTTTGGGTCTAGCCGAGTGGGTTTGGGTCTAGCCGAGTGGGTTTGGGTCTAGCCGAGTGTGTTTGCGTCTTGCGGAATGGGTTTGGGTCTAGCGGAGTGGGTTTGGGTCTAGCGGAGTGGGTTTGGGTCTATCGGAGTAGGTTTGGTTTTAACCGAGTGGGTTTGGGTCCAGCCGAGTGTGCTTGGGTCTAGCCGAGTGGGTTTGGGTCTAGCCGAGTGGGTTTGGGTCTAGCCGAGTGTGTCTAGCCGAGTGGGTTTGGGTCTAGCCGAGTGGGTTTGGGTCTAGACAAGTGGGTTTGGGTCTAGCTGAGTGGGTTTGGGTCTAGCGGTGTGGGTTTGGGTCTAGCCGAGTGGGTGTGGGTCTAGCGGAGTGGGTTTGCATCTAGCCGAGTGGGTTTGGGTCTAGCCGAGTGGGTTTGGTTCTAGCCGTGTGGGTTTGGGTCTAGCCGAGTGGGTTTGGGTCTAGTCGAGTGGGTTTGGGTCTAGCCGAGTGGGTTTGGGTCCAGCTGAGTGGGTTTGGGTCTAGCAGAGTGGGTTTGGGTCTAGCGGAGTGGGTTTGGGTCTAGCCGAGTGGGTTTGGGTCTAGCCGAGTGGGTTTGGGTCCAGCTGAGTGGGTTTGGGTCTAGCAGAGTGGGTTTGGGTCTAGCGGAGTGGGTTTGGGTCTAGCCGAGTGGGTTTGGGTCTAGCCGAGTGGGTTTGGGTCTAGCCGAGTGGGTTTGGGTCTAGCGGAGTGGGTTTGGATCTAGCCGAGTGGGTTTGGGTCTAGCAGAGTGGGTTTGGGACTAGCCGAGTGGGTTTGGGACTAGCCGAGTGGGTTTGGGTCCAGCCGAGTGGGTTTGGGTCTAGCCGAGTGGGTTTGGGTCTAGGCGAGTGGGTTTGGGTCTAGCCGAGTGGGTTTGTGTCTAGCCGAGTGGGTTTGGGTCTAGCCGAGTGGGTTTGTGTCTAGCGGAGTGGGTTTGGGTCGAGCCGAGTGTGTTTGGGTCTAGCGGAGTGGGTTTGGGTCGAGCCGAGTGGGTTTGGGTCTAGCGGAGTGGGTTTGGGTCTAGCCGAGTGGGTTTGGGTCTGGCCGAGTGGGTTTGGGTCTAGCCGAGTGGGTTTGCGTCTAGCGGAGTGTGTTTGGTTCTAGCAGAGTGGGTTTGGGTCTCGCGGAGTGGGTTTGGGTCTAAACGAGTGGGTTTGGGTCTGGACAAGTGGGTTTGCGTTTAGCCGAGTGGGTTTGGGTCTAGCCGAATGGGTTTGGGTCTAGCCGAGTGGGTTTGGGTCTTGCCGAGTGGGCTTGGGTCTAGCCGAATGGGTTTGGGTCTAGCCGAGTGGGTTTGCATTAGGCGGAGTGGGTTTGGGTCTAGCCGAGTGGGTTTGGGTCTAGCCGAGTGGGTTTGGGTCTAGCCGAGTGTGTTTGGGTGTGGCCGAGTGGGTTTGGGTCTGGCCGAGTGGGTTTGGGTCTAGCCGAGTGGGTTTGGGTCTAGCCGAGTGGGTTTGTGTCTAGCCGAGTGGGTTTGGGTCTAGCCGAGTGGGTTTGGGTCTAGCCGAGTGGGTTTGGGTCTAGCCGAGTGGGTTTGGGTCTAGCGGAGTGGGTTTGGGTCTAGCCGAGTGGGTTTGGGTCTAGACAAGTGGGTTTGCGTTTAGCCGTGTGGGTTTGGGTCTAGCCGAGTGGGTTTGCGTCTAGCGGAGTGGGTTTGGGTCTAGCAGAGTGGGTTTGGGTCTAGCGGAGTGGTTTTGGGTCTAGCGGAGTGGGTTTGGGTCTAGCGGAGTGGGTTTGGGTCTAGCCGAGTGGGTTTTGGTCTAGCCGAGTGGGTTTGGGTCTAGCCGAGTGGGTTTGGGTGTAGCCGAGTGGGTTTGGGTCTAGCCGAGTGGGCTTGGGTCCAACCGAGTGGGTTTGGGTCTAGCAGAGTGGGTTTGGGTCTAGCCGAGTGGGTTTGCGTCTAGCCGATTGGGTTTGGGTCTAGCCGAGTGGGTTTGGGTCTAGCCGAGTGGGTTTGGGTCTAGCGGAGTGGGTTTGGGTGTAGCCGAGTGGGTTTGGGTCTAGTCGAGTGGGTTTGGGTCTAGCCGAGTGGGTTTGGGTCTAGCCGAGTGGTTTTGGGTCTAGCCGAGTGGGTTTGGGTCTAGCCGAGTGGGTTTGGGTCTTGCCGAGTGTGTTTGCGTCTAGCGGAATGGGTTTGGGTCTAGCGGAGTGGGTTTGGGTTTAGCGGAGAGGGTTTGGGTCTAGCG
This sequence comes from Raja brachyura, assembly GCA_963514005.1. The sequence goes on along the minus strand of OY740819.1, from coordinate 4,780,382 downwards.
GAGTGGCTTTGGTTCTAACCGAGTGGGTTTGTTTCCAGCCGAGTGGGTTTGGGTCTAGCCGAGTGGGTTTGGGTCTTGCCGAGTGGGCTTGGGTCTAGCCGAATGGGTTTGGGTCTAGCCGAGTGGGTTTGCGTTAGGCGGAGTGGGTTTGGGTCTAGCCGAGTGGGTTTGGGTCTAGCCGAGTGGGTTTGGGTCTAGCCGAGTGTGTTTGGGTGTGGCCGAGTGGGTTTGGGTCTGGCCGAGTGGGTTTGGGTCTAGCCGAGTGGGTTTGGGTCTAGCCGAGTGGGTTTGTGTCTAGCCGAGTGGGTTTGGGTCTAGCCGAGTGGGTTTGGGTCTAGCCGAGTGGGTTTGGGTCTAGCCGAGTGGGTTTGGGTCTAGCGGAGTGGGTTTGGGTCTAGCCGAGTGGGTTTGGGTCTAGACAAGTGGGTTTGCGTTTAGCCGAGTGGGTTTGGGTCTGGCCGAATGGGTTTGGGTCTAGCCGAGTGGGTTTGGGTCTTGCCGAGTGGGCTTGGGTCTAGCCGAATGGGTTTGGGTCTAGCCGAGTGGGTTTGCGTTAGGCGGAGTGGGTTTGGGTCTAGCCGAGTGGGTTTGGGTCTAGCGGAGTGGGTTTGCATCTAGCCGAATGTGTTTGGGTCTAGCCGAGTGGGTTTGGGTCTAGCCGAGTGGTTTTGGGTCTAGCCGAATGGGTTTGGGTCTAGCGGAGTGGGTTTGGGTCTAGCCGAGTGGGTTTGTGTCCAGCCGAGTGGGTTTGGGTCTAGCCGAGTGACTTGGGCCTAACCGAGAGTGTTTGTGTCTAGCCGAGTGGGCTTGCGTCTAGCCGAGTGGGTTTGGGTCTAGTGGAGTGGGTTTGGGTCTAGCGGTGTGGGTTTGGGTCTAGCCGAGTGGGTGTGGGTCTAGCGGAGTGGGTTTGCATCTAGCCGAGTGGGTTTGGGTCTAGCCGATTGGGTTTGGTTCTAGCCGTGTGGGTTTGGGTCTAGCCGAGTGGGTTTGGGTCTAGTCGAGTGGGTTTGGGTCTAGCCGAGTGGGTTTGGGTCCAGCTGAGTGGGTTTGGGTCTAGCAGAGTGGGTTTGGGTCTAGCGGAGTGGGTTTGGGTCTAGCCGAGTGGGTTTGGGTCTAGCCGAGTGGGTTTGGGTCCAGCCGAGTGGGTTTGGGTCTAGCGGAGTGGGTTTGGATCTAGCCGAGTGGGTTTGGGTCTAGCAGAGTGGGTTTGGGACTAGCCGAGTGGGTTTGGGACTAGCCGAGTGGGTTTGGGTCTAGCCGAGTGGGTTTGGGTCTAGCCGAGTGGGTTTGGGTCTAGGCGAGTGGGTTTGGGTCTAGCCGAGTGGGTTTGTGTCTAGCCGAGTGGGTTTGGGTCTAGCCGAGTGGGTTTGTGTCTAGCGGAGTGGGTTTGGGTCTAGCCGAGTGTGTTTGGGTCTAGCGGAGTGGGTTTGGGTCTAGCCGAGTGGGTTTGGGTCTAGCGGAGTGGGTTTGGGTCTAGCCGAGTGGGTTTGGGTCTGGCCGAGTGGGTTTGGGTCTAGCCGAGTGATTTGGGTCTGGCCGAGAGTGTTTGTGTCTGGCCGAGTTGGTTTGGGTCTAGCCGAGTGGGTTTGCGTCTAGCGGAGTGTGTTTGGGTCTAGCAGAGTGGGTTTGGGTCTAGCGGAGTGGGTTTGGGTCTAACCGAGTGGGTTTGGGTCTAGACAAGTGGGTTTGCGTTTAGCCGAGTGGGTTTGGGTCTAGCCGAATGGGTTTGGTTCTAGCCGAGTGGGTTTGGGTCTTGCCGAGTGGGCTTGGGTCAAGCCGAATGGGTTTGGGTCTAGCCGAGTGGGTTTGCGTTAGGCGGAGTGGGTTTGGGTCTAGCCGAGTGGGTTTGGGTCTAGCCGAGTGGGTTTGGGTCTAGCCGAGTGTGTTTGGGTGTGGCCGAGTGGGTTTGGGTCTGGCCGAGTGGGTTTGGGTCTAGCCGAGTGGGTTTGGGTCTAGCCGAGTGGGTTTGTGTCTAGCCGAGTGGGTTTGGGTCTAGCCGAGTGGGTTTGGGTCTAGCCGAGTGGGTTTGGGTCTAGCCGAGTGGGTTTGGGTCTAGCGGAGTGGGTTTGGGTCTAGCCGAGTGGGTTTGGGTCTAGACAAGTGGGTGTGCGTTTAGCCGAGTGGGTTTGGGTCTAGCCGAATGGGTTTGGGTCTAGCCGAGTGGGTTTGGGTCTTGCCGAGTGGGCTTGGGTCTAGCCGAATGGGTTTTGGTCTAGCCGAGTGGGTTTGGGTCTAGCCGAGTGGGTTTGGGTGTAGCCGAGTGGGTTTGGGTCTAGCCGAGTGGGCTTGGGTCCAACCGAGTGGGTTTGGGTCTAGCAGAGTGGGTTTGGGTCTAGCCGAGTGGGTTTGCGTCTAGCCGATTGGGTTTGGGTCTAGCCGAGTGGGTTTGGGTCTAGCCGAGTGGGTTTGGGTCTAGCGGAGTGGGTTTGGGTGTAGCCGAGTGGGTTTGGGTCTAGTCGAGTGGGCTTGGGTCTAGCCGAGTGGGTTTGGGTCTAGCCGAGTGGTTTTGGGTCTAGCCGAGTGGGTTTGGGTCTAGCCGAGTGGGTTTGGGTCTCGCCGAGTGTGTTTGCGTCTAGCGGAATGGGTTTGGGTCTAGCGGAGTGGGTTTGGGTTTAGCGGAGTGGGTTTGGGTCTAGCGGAGTGGCTTTGGTTCTAACCGAGTGGGTTTGGGTCCAGCCGAGTGGGTTTGGGTCTAGCCGAGTGGGTTTGGGTCTAGCCGAGTGTGTTTGAGTGTGGCCGAGTGGGTTTGGGTCTAGCCGAGTGGGTTTGGGTCTAGCCGAGTGGGTTTGGGTCTAGCCGAGTGGGTTTGGGTCTAGCCGAGTGGGTTTGGGTCTAGCCGAGTGGGTTTGGGTCTAGAAAAGTGGGTTTGCGTTTAGCCGAGTGGGTTTGGGTCTAGCCGAGTGGGTTTGGGTCTAGCCGAGTGGGATTGGGTCTTGCCGAGTGGGTTTGGGTCTAGCCGAGTGTGTTTGGGTGTGGCCGAGTGGGTTTGGGTCTGGCCGAGTGGGTTTGGGTCTAGCCGAGTGGGTTTGGGTCTAGCCGAGTGGGTTTGTGTCTAGCCGAGTGGGTTTGGGTCTAGCCGAGTGGGTTTGGGTCTAGCCGAGTGGGTTTGGGTCTAGCCGAGTGGGTTTGGGTCTAGCGGAGTGGGTTTGGGTCTAGCCGAGTGGGTTTGGGTCTAGACAAGTGGGTTTGCGTTTAGCCGAGTGGGTTTGGGTCTAGCCGAATGGGTTTGGGTCTAGCCGAGTGGGTTTGGGTCTTGCCGAGTGGGCTTGGGTCTAGCCGAATGGGTTTGGGTCTAGCCGAGTGGGTTTGCGTTAGGCGGAGTGGGTTTGGGTCTAGCCGAGTGGGTTTGGGTCTAGCGGAGTGGGTTTGCATCTAGCCGAATGTGTTTGGGTCTAGCCGAGTGGGTTTGGGTCCAGCCGAGTGCGTTTGTGTCTAGCAGAGTGGGTTTGTGTCTAGCGGAGTGGGTTTGGGTCTAGCCGAGTGGGTTTGGGTCTAGCCGAGTGGGTTTGGGTCTAGCGGTGTGGGTTTGGGTCTAGCCGAGTGGGTTTGGGTCTAGCGGAGTGGGTTTGCATCTAGCCGAGTGGGTTTGGGTCTAGCCGAGTGGGTTTGGGTCTAGCCGAGTGGGTTTGGGTCTAGCCGAGTGGGTTTGGGTCTAGCGGAGTGGGTTTGGATCTAGCCGAGTGGGTTTGGGTCTAGCCGAGTGGGTTTGGTTCTAGGCGAGTGGGTTTGGGTCTAGCCGAGTGGGATTGGGCCTAGCCGAGTGGGTTTGGGTCTAGCCGAGTGGGTTTGAGTCTAGCCGAGTGGGTTTGGGTCTAGCCGAGTGGTTTTGGGTCTAGCCGAATGGGTTTGGGTCTAGCGGAGTGGGTTTGGGTCTAGCCGAGTGGGTTTGTGTCCAGCCGAGTGGTTTTGGGTCTAGCCGAGTGACTTGGGCCTAACCGAGAGTGTTTGTGTCTAGCCGAGTGGGCTTGCGTCTAGCCGAGTGGGTTTGGGTCTAGTGGAGTGGGTTTGGGTCTAGCGGTGTGGGTTTGGGTCTAGCCGAGTGGGTGTGGGTCTAGCGGAGTGGGTTTGCATCTAGCCGAGTGGGTTTGGGTCTAGCCGAGTGGGTTTGGTTCTAGCCGTGTGGGTTTGGGTCTAGCCGAGTGGGTTTGGGTCTAGTCGAGTGGGTTTGGGTCTAGCCGAGTGGGTTTGGGTCCAGCTGAGTGGGTTTGGGTCTAGCAGAGTGGGTTTGGGTCTAGCGGAGTGGGTTTGGGTCTAGCCGAGTGGGTTTGGGTCTAGCCGAGTGGGTTTGGGTCCAGCCGAGTGGGTTTGGGTCTAGCGGAGTGGGTTTGGATCTAGCCGAGTGGGTTTGGGTCTAGCAGAGTGGGTTTGGGACTAGCCGAGTGGGTTTGGGACTAGCCGAGTGGGTTTGGGTCTAGCCGAGTGGGTTTGGGTCTAGCCGAGTGGGTTTGGGTCTAGGCGAGTGGGTTTGGGTCTAGCCGAGTGGGTTTGTGTCTAGCCGAGTGGGTTTGGGTCTAGCCGAGTGGGTTTGTGTCTAGCGGAGTGGGTTTGGGTCTAGCCGAGTGTGTTTGGGTCTAGCGGAGTGGGTTTGGGTCTAGCCGAGTGGGTTTGGGTCTAGCGGAGTGGGTTTGGGTCTAGCCGAGTGGGTTTGGGTCTGGCCGAGTGGGTTTGGGTCTAGCCGAGTGATTTGGGTCTGGCCGAGAGTGTTTGTGTCTGGCCGAGTTGGTTTGGGTCTAGCCGAGTGGGTTTGCGTCTAGCGGAGTGTGTTTGGGTCTAGCAGAGTGGGTTTGGGTCTAGCGGAGTGGGTTTGGGTCTAACCGAGTGGGTTTGGGTCTAGACAAGTGGGTTTGCGTTTAGCCGAGTGGGTTTGGGTCTAGCCGAATGGGTTTGGTTCTAGCCGAGTGGGTTTGGGTCTTGCCGAGTGGGCTTGGGTCAAGCCGAATGGGTTTGGGTCTAGCCGAGTGGGTTTGCGTTAGGCGGAGTGGGTTTGGGTCTAGCCGAGTGGGTTTGGGTCTAGCCGAGTGGGTTTGGGTCTAGCCGAGTGTGTTTGGGTGTGGCCGAGTGGGTTTGGGTCTGGCCGAGTGGGTTTGGGTCTAGCCGAGTGGGTTTGGGTCTAGCCGAGTGGGTTTGTGTCTAGCCGAGTGGGTTTGGGTCTAGCCGAGTGGGTTTGGGTCTAGCCGAGTGGGTTTGGGTCTAGCCGAGTGGGTTTGGGTCTAGCGGAGTGGGATTGGGTCTAGCCGAGTGGGTTTGGGTCTAGACAAGTGGGTGTGCGTTTAGCCGAGTGGGTTTGGGTCTAGCCGAATGGGTTTGGGTCTAGCCGAGTGGGTTTGGGTCTTGCCGAGTGGGCTTGGGTCTAGCCGAATGGGTTTGGGTCTAGCCGAGTGGGTTTGCGTTAGGCGGAGTGGGTTTGGGTCTAGCCGAGTGGGTTTGGGTCTAGCGGAGTGGGTTTGCATCTAGCCGAATGTGTTTGGGTCTAGCCGAGTGGGTTTGGGTCCAGCCGAGTGCGTTTGTGTCTAGCAGAGTGGGTTTGTGTCTAGCGGAGTGGGTTTGGGTCTAGCCGAGTGGGTTTGGGTCTAGCCGAGTGGGTTTGGGTCTAGCGGTGTGGGTTTGGGTCTAGCCGAGTGGGTTTGGGTCTAGCGGAGTGGGTTTGCATCTAGCCGAGTGGGTTTGGGTCTAGCCGAGTGGGTTTGGTTCTAGCCGTGTGGGTTTGGGTCTAGCCGAGTGGGTTTGGGTCTAGCCGAGTGGGTTTGGGTCTAGCCGAGTGGGTTTGGGTCTAGCCGAGTGGGTTTGGGTCTAGCCGAGTGGGTTTGGGTCTAGCGGAGTGGGTTTGGGTTTAGCCGAGTGGGTTTGGCTCTAGCCGAGAGGGTTTGTGTCTAGCCGAGTGGGCTAGGGTCTAGCCGAGTGGGTTTGGGTCTAGCGGAGTGGGTTTGGGTCTAGCGGAGTGGGTTTGGGTCTACCGAGTTGGTTTGGGACTAGCCGAGTGGGTTTGCGTCTAGCGGAGTGGGTTTGGGTCTAGCAGAGTGGGTTTGGGTCTAGCGGAGTGGTTTTGGGTCTAGCGGAGTGGGTTTGGGTCTAGCGGAGTGGGTTTGGGTCTAGCCGAGTGGGTTTTGGTCTAGCCGAGTGGGTTTGGGTCTAGCCGAGTGGGTTTGGGTGTAGCCGAGTGGGTTTGGGTCTAGCCGAGTGGGCTTGGGTCCAACCGAGTGGGTTTGGGTCTAGCAGAGTGGGTTTGGGTCTAGCCGAGTGGGTTTGCGTCTAGCCGATTGGGTTTGGGTCTAGCCGAGTGGGTTTGGGTCTAGCCGAGTGGGTTTGGGTCTAGCGGAGTGGGTTTGGGTGTAGCCGAGTGGGTTTGGGTCTAGTCGAGTGGGCTTGGGTCTAGCCGAGTGGGTTTGGGTCTAGCCGAGTGGTTTTGGGTCTAGCCGAGTGGGTTTGGGTCTAGCCGAGTGGGTTTGGGTCTCGCCGAGTGTGTTTGCGTCTAGCGGAATGGGTTTGGGTCTAGCGGAGTGGGTTTGGGTTTAGCGGAGTGGGTTTGGGTCTAGCGGAGTGGCTTTGGTTCTAACCGAGTGGGTTTGGGTCCAGCCGAGTGGGTTTGGGTCTAGCCGAGTGGGTTTGGGTCTAGCCGAGTGTGTTTGAGTGTGGCCGAGTGGGTTTGGGTCTAGCCGAGTGGGTTTGGGTCTAGCCGAGTGGGTTTGGGTCTAGCCGAGTGGGTTTGGGTCTAGCCGAGTGGGTTTGGGTCTAGAAAAGTGGGTTTGCGTTTAGCCGAGTGGGTTTGGGTCTAGCCGAGTGGGTTTGGGTCTAGCTGAGTGGGTTTGGGTCTAGCCGAGTGGGTTTGGGTCTAGCGGAGTGGGTTTGGGTCTAGGCGAGTGGGTTGGGTCTAGCCGAGTGGGTTTGGGTCTAGCCGAGTGGGTTTGGGTCTAGCGGAGTGCGTTAGGGTCTAGCCGAGTGGGTTTGGGTCTATCCGAGTGGGTTTGGGTCTAGCGGAGTGGGTTTGGGTCTAGCCGAGTGGGTTTGGGCTAGCCGAGTGGGTTTGTGTCTAGCGGAGTGGGTTTCGGACTAGCCGAGTGGGTTTGGGTCTAGCGGAATGGGTTTGGATCTAGCCGAGTGGGTTTGGGTCTAGCCGAGTGGGTTTGGGTCTAGCCGAGTGGGTTTGGGTGTAGCCTATTGGGTTTGGGTCTAGCCGAGTGGGTTTGGGTCTAGCCGAGTGGGTTTGGGTCTAGCCGAGTGGGTTTGGGTCTAGCCGAGTGGGTTAGGGTCTAGCCGAGTGGGTTTGGGTCGAGCCGAGTGGGTTTGTGTCCAGCCGAGTGGGTTTGGGTCTAGCGGAGTGGGTTTGGGACTAGCCGAGTGGGTTTGGGTCCAGCGGAGTGGGTTTGGATCTAGCCGAGTGGGTTTGGGTCTAGCCGAGTGGGTTTGGGTCTAGCCGAGTGGGGTTGGGTCTTGCCGAGTGGGTTTGGGTCTAGCCGAGTGGGTTTAGGTCTAGCGGAGTGGGTTTGTGTCTAGCGGAGTGGGTTTGGGTCTAGCGGAGTGGGTTTGGGTCTAGCGGAGTGGGTGTGGGTCTAGCCGAGTGGGTTTGGGTCTAGCCGAGTGGGTTTGGGTCTAGCCGAGTGGGTTTTGGATCTAGCCGAGTGGGTTTGGGTCTAGCCGAGTGGGTTTGGGTCTAGCCGAGTGGGTTTGGGCCTAGCCGAGTGGGTTTGGGTCTAGCCAAGTGGGTTTGGGTCTGGCCAAGTGGGTTTCGGTCTCGCCGAGTGGGTTTGGGTCTAGCCGAGTGGATTTGGGTCTAGCGGAGTGGATTTGGATCTAGCCGAGTGGGTTTGGGTCTAGCCGAGTGGGTTTGGGTCTAGTCAAGTGGGTTTTGGTCTAGCCCAGTGGGTTTGGGTCCAGCCGAGTGGGTTTGGGTCTAGCGGAGTGGGTTTGGGTTTAGCCGAGTGGGTTTGGGTCTAGCCGAGTGGGTTTGGGTCTAGCCGAGTGGGTTTGGGCCTAGCCGAGTGGGTTTGGGTCTAGCCGAGTGGGTTTGGGTCTAGCGGAGTGGGTTTGGGTCTAGCCGAGTGGGTTTGGGTCTGGCCGAGTGGGTTTGGGTCTAGCCGAGTGATTTGGGTCTGGCCGAGAGTGTTTGTGTCTGGCCGAGTTGGTTTGGGTCTAGCCGAGTGGGTTTGCGTCTAGCGGAGTGTGTTTGGGTCTAGCAGAGTGGGTTTGGGTCTAGCGGAGTGGGTTTGGGTCTAACCGAGTGGGTTTGGGTCTAGACAAGTGGGTTTGCGTTTAGCCGAGTGGGTTTGGGTCTAGCCGAATGGGTTTGGTTCTAGCCGAGTGGGTTTGGGTCTTGCCGAGTGGGCTTGGGTCAAGCCGAATGGGTTTGGGTCTAGCCGAGTGGGTTTGCGTTAGGCGGAGTGGGTTTGGGTCTAGCCGAGTGGGTTTGGGTCTAGCCGAGTGGGTTTGGGTCTAGCCGAGTGTGTTTGGGTGTGGCCGAGTGGGTTTGGGTCTGGCCGAGTGGGTTTGGGTCTAGCCGAGTGGGTTTGGGTCTAGCCGAGTGGGTTTGTGTCTAGCCGAGTGGGTTTGGGTCTAGCCGAGTGGGTTTGGGTCTAGCCGAGTGGGTTTGGGTCTAGCCGAGTGGGTTTGGGTCTAGCGGAGTGGGTTTGTGTCTAGCCGAGTGGGTTTGGGTCTAGACAAGTGGGTGTGCGTTTAGCCGAGTGGGTTTGGGTCTAGCCGAATGGGTTTGGGTCTAGCCGAGTGGGTTTGGGTCTTGCCGAGTGGGCTTGGGTCTAGCCGAATGGGTTTGGGTCTAGCCGAGTGGGTTTGCGTTAGGCGGAGTGGGTTTGGGTCTAGCCGAGTGGGTTTGGGTCTAGCGGAGTGGGTTTGCATCTAGCCGAATGTGTTTGGGTCTAGCCGAGTGGGTTTGGGTCCAGCCGAGTGCGTTTGTGTCTAGCAGAGTGGGTTTGTGTCTAGCGGAGTGGGTTTGGGTCTAGCCGAGTGGGTTTGGGTCTAGCCGAGTGGGTTTGGGTCTAGCGGTGTGGGTTTGGGTCTAGCCGAGTGGGTTTGGGTCTAGCGGAGTGGGTTTGCATCTAGCCGAGTGGGTTTGGGTCTAGCCGAGTGGGTTTGGTTCTAGCCGTGTGGGTTTGGGTCTAGCCGAGTGGGTTTGGGTCTAGCCGAATGGGTTTGGGTCTAGCCGAGTGGGTTTGGGTCTAGCCGAGTGGGTTTGGGTCTAGCCGAGTGGGTTTGGGTCTAGCGGAGTGGGTTTGGGTTTAGCCGAGTGGGTTTGGCTCTAGCCGAGAGGGTTTGTGTCTAGCCGAGTGGGCTAGGGTCTAGCCGAGTGGGTTTGGGTCTAGCGGAGTGGGTTTGGGTCTAGCGGAGTGGGTTTGGGTCTACCGAGTTGGTTTGGGACTAGCCGAGTGGGTTTGCGTCTAGCGGAGTGGGTTTGGGTCTAGCAGAGTGGGTTTGGGTCTAGCGGAGTGGTTTTGGGTCTAGCGGAGTGGGTTTGGGTCTAGCGGAGTGGGTTTGGGTCTAGCCGAGTGGGTTTTGGTCTAGCCGAGTGGGTTTGGGTCTAGCCGAGTGGGTTTGGGTGTAGCCGAGTGGGTTTGGGTCTAGCCGAGTGGGCTTGGGTCCAACCGAGTGGGTTTGGGTCTAGCAGAGTGGGTTTGGGTCTAGCCGAGTGGGTTTGCGTCTAGCCGATTGGGTTTGGGTCTAGCCGAGTGGGTTTGGGTCTAGCCGAGTGGGTTTGGGTCTAGCGGAGTGGGTTTGGGTGTAGCCGAGTGGGTTTGGGTCTAGTCGAGTGGGCTTGGGTCTAGCCGAGTGGGTTTGGGTCTAGCCGAGTGGTTTTGGGTCTAGCCGAGTGGGTTTGGGTCTAGAAAAGTGGGTTTGCGTTTAGCCGAGTGGGTTTGGGTCTAGCCGAGTGGGTTTGGGTCTAGCCGAGTGGGATTGGGTCTTGCCGAGTGGGCTTGGGTCTAGCCGAATGGGTTTGGGTCTAGCCGAGTGGGTTTGCGTTAGGCGGAGTGGGTTTGGGTCTAGCCGAGTGGGTTTGGGTCTAGCGGAGTGGGTTTGCGTCTAGCCAAATGTGTTTGGGTCTAGCCGAGTCGGTTTGGGTCTAGCCGAGTGCGTTTGGGTCTAGCAGAGTGGGTTTGGGTCTAGCCGAGTGGGTTTGGGTCTAGCCGAGTGGGTTTGGGTCTAGCCGAGTGGGTTTGGGTCTAGCCGAGTGGGTTTGGGTCTAGCCGAGTGGGTTTGGGTCTAGCCGAGTGGGCTTGGGTCTAGCCGAGTGGGTTTGGGTCTAGCCGAGTGGTTTTGGGTCTAGCCGAGTGGGTTTGGGTCTAGCCGAGTGGGTTTGGGTCTCGCCGAGTGTGTTTGCGTCTAGCGGAATGGGTTTGGGTCTAGCGGAGTGGGTTTGGGTTTAGCGGAGTGGGTTTGGGTCTAGCGGAGTGGCTTTGGTTCTAACCGAGTGGGTTTGGGTCCAGCCGAGTGGGTTTGGGTCTAGCCGAGTGGGTTTGGGTCTAGCCGAGTGTGTTTGAGTGTGGCCGAGTGGGTTTGGGTCTAGCCGAGTGGGTTTGGGTCTAGCCGAGTGGGTTTGGGTCTAGCCGAGTGGGTTTGGGTCTAGCCGAGTGGGTTTGGGTCTAGAAAAGTGGGTTTGCGTTTAGCCGAGTGGGTTTGGGTCTAGCCGAGTGGGTTTGGGTCTAGCCGAGTGGGATTGGGTCTTGCCGAGTGGGCTTGGGTCTAGCCGAATGGGTTTGGGTCTAGCCGAGTGGGTTTGCGTTAGGCGGAGTGGGTTTGGGTCTAGCCGAGTGGGTTTGGGTCTAGCGGAGTGGGTTTGCGTCTAGCCAAATGTGTTTGGGTCTAGCCGAGTCGGTTTGGGTCTAGCCGAGTGCGTTTGGGTCTAGCAGAGTGGGTTTGGGTCTAGCCGAGTGGGTTTGGGTCTAGCCGAGTGGGTTTGGGTCTAGCCGAGTGGGTTTGGGTCTAGCCGAGTGGGTTTGGGTCTAGCCGAGTGGGTTTGGGTCTAGCCGAGTGGGTTTGGGTCTAGCCGAGTGGGTTTGGGTCTAGCGGAGTGGGTTTGGGTCTAGGCGAGTGGGTTGGGTCTAGCCGAGTGGGTTTGGGTCTAGCCGAGTGGGTTTGGGTCTAGCGGAGTGCGTTAGGGTCTAGCCGAGTGGGTTTGGGTCTATCCGAGTGGGTTTGGGTCTAGCGGAGTGGGTTTGGGTCTAGCCGAGTGGGTTTGGGCTAGCCGAGTGGGTTTGTGTCTAGCGGAGTGGGTTTCGGACTAGCCGAGTGGGTTTGGGTCTAGCGGAATGGGTTTGGATCTAGCCGAGTGGGTTTGGGTCTAGCCGAGTGGGTTTGGGTCTAGCCGAGTGGGTTTGGGTGTAGCCTATTGGGTTTGGGACTAGCCGAGTGGGTTTGGGTCTAGCCGAGTGGGTTTGGGTCTAGCCGAGTGGGTTTGGGTCTAGCCGAGTGGGTTAGGGTCTAGCCGAGTGGGTTTGGGTCGAGCCGAGTGGGTTTGTGTCCAGCCGAGTGGGTTTGGGTCTAGCGGAGTGGGTTTGGGACTAGCCGAGTGGGTTTGGGTCCAGCGGAGTGGGTTTGGATCTAGCCGAGTGGGTTTGGGTCTAGCCGAGTGGGTTTGGGTCTAGCCGAGTGGGGTTGGGTCTTGCCGAGTGGGTTTGGGTCTAGCCGAGTGGGTTTAGGTCTAGCGGAGTGGGTTTGTGTCTAGCGGAGTGGGTTTGGGTCTAGCGGAGTGGGTTTGGGTCTAGCGGAGTGGGTGTGGGTCTAGCCGAGTGGGTTTGGGTCTAGCCGAGTGGGTTTGGGTCTAGCCGAGTGGGTTTTGGATCTAGCCGAGTGGGTTTGGGTCTAGCCGAGTGGGTTTGGGTCTAGCCGAGTGGGTTTGGGCCTAGCCGAGTGGGTTTGGGTCTAGCCAAGTGGGTTTGGGTCTGGCCAAGTGGGTTTCGGTCTCGCCGAGTGGGTTTGGGTCTAGCCGAGTGGATTTGGGTCTAGCGGAGTGGATTTGGATCTAGCCGAGTGGGTTTGGGTCTAGCCGAGTGGGTTTGGGTCTAGTCAAGTGGGTTTTGGTCTAGCCCAGTGGGTTTGGGTCCAGCCGAGTGGGTTTGGGTCTAGCGGAGTGGGTTTGGGTTTAGCCGAGTGGGTTTGGGTCTAGCCGAGTGGGTTTGGGTCTAGCCGAGTGGGTTTGGGCCTAGCCGAGTGGGTTTGGGTCTAGCCGAGTGGGTTTGGGCCTAGCCGAGTGGGATTGGGTCTTGCCGAGTGGGTTTGGGTCTAGCCGAGTGTGTTTGGGTGTGGCCGAGTGGGTTTGGGTCTGGCCGAGTGGGTTTGGGTCTAGCCGAGTGGGTTTGGGTCTAGCCGAGTGGGTTTGTGTCTAGCCGAGTGGGTTTGGGTCTAGCCGAGTGGGTTTGGGTCTAGCCGAGTGGGTTTGGGTCTAGCCGAGTGGGTTTGGGTCTAGCGGAGTGGGTTTGGGTCTAGCCGAGGGGGTTTGGGTCTAGAGAAGTGGGTTTGCGTTTAGCCGAGTGGGTTTGGGTCTAGCCGAATGGGTTTGGGTCTAGCCGAGTGGGTTTGGGTCTTGCCGAGTGGGCTTGGGTCTAGCCGAATGGGTTTGGGTCTAGCCGAGTGGGTTTGCGTTAGGCGGAGTGGGTTTGGGTCTAGCCGAGTGGGTTTGGGTCTAGCGGAGTGGGTTTGCATCTAGCCGAATGTGTTTGGGTCTAGCCGAGTGGGTTTGGGTCCAGCCGAGTGCGTTTGTGTCTCGCAGAGTGGGTTTGTGTCTAGCGGAGTGGGTTTGGGTCTAGCCGAGTGGGTTTGGGTCTAGCCGAGTGGGTTTGGGTCTAGCGGTGTGGGTTTGGGTCTAGCCGAGTGGGTTTGGGTCTAGCCGAGTGGGTTAGGGTCTAGCCGAGTGGGTTTGGGTCGAGCCGAGTGGGTTTGTGTCCAGCCGAGTGGGTTTGGGTCTAGCGGAGTGGGTTTGGGACTAGCCGAGTGGGTTTGGGTCTAGCCGAGTGGGGTTGGGTCTTGCCGAGTGGGTTTGGGTCTAGCCGAGTGGGTTTAGGTCTAGCGGAGTGGGTTTGTGTCTAGCGGAGTGGGTTTGGGTCTAGCGGAGTGGGTTTGGGTCTAGCGGAGTGGGTGTGGGTCTAGCCGAGTGGGTTTGGGTCTAGCCGAGTGGGTTTGGGTCTAGCCGAGTGGGTTTTGGATCTAGCCGAGTGGGTTTGGGTCTAGCCGAGTGGGTTTGGGTCTAGCCGAGTGGGTTTGGGCCTAGCCGAGTGGGTTTGGGTCTAGCCAAGTGGGTTTGGGTCTGGCCAAGTGGGTTTCGGTCTCGCCGAGTGGGTTTGGGTCTAGCCGAGTGGATTTGGGTCTAGCGGAGTGGATTTGGATCTAGCCGAGTGGGTTTGGGTCTAGCCGAGTGGGTTTGGGTCTAGTCAAGTGGGTTTTGGTCTAGCCCAGTGGGTTTGGGTCCAGCCGAGTGGGTTTGGGTCTAGCGGAGTGGGTTTGGGTTTAGCCGAGTGGGTTTGGGTCTAGCCGAGTGGGTTTGGGTCTAGCCGAGTGGGTTTGGGCCTAGCCGAGTGGGTTTGGGTCTAGCCGAGTGGGTTTGGGCCTAGCCGAGTGGGATTGGGTCTTGCCGAGTGGGTTTGGGTCTAGCCGAGTGTGTTTGGGTGTGGCCGAGTGGGTTTGGGTCTGGCCGAGTGGGTTTGGGTCTAGCCGAGTGGGTTTGGGTCTAGCCGAGTGGGTTTGTGTCTAGCCGAGTGGGTTTGGGTCTAGCCGAGTGGGTTTGGGTCTAGCCGAGTGGGTTTGGGTCTAGCCGAGTGGGTTTGGGTCTAGCGGAGTGGGTTTGGGTCTAGCCGAGGGGGTTTGGGTCTAGACAAGTGGGTTTGCGTTTAGCCGAGTGGGTTTGGGTCTAGCCGAATGGGTTTGGGTCTAGCCGAGTGGGTTTGGGTCTTGCCGAGTGGGCTTGGGTCTAGCCGAATGGGTTTGGGTCTAGCCGAGTGGGTTTGCGTTAGGCGGAGTGGGTTTGGGTCTAGCCGAGTGGGTTTGGGTCTAGCGGAGTGGGTTTGCATCTAGCCGAATGTGTTTGGGTCTAGCCGAGTGGGTTTGGGTCCAGCCGAGTGCGTTTGTGTCTAGCAGAGTGGGTTTGTGTCTAGCGGAGTGGGTTTGGGTCTAGCCGAGTGGGTTTGGGTCTAGCCGAGTGGGTTTGGGTCTAGCGGTGTGGGTTTGGGTCTAGCCGAGTGGGTTTGGGTCTAGCGGAGTGGGTTTGCATCTAGCCGAGTGGGTTTGGGTCTAGCCGAGTGGGTTTGGGTCTAGCCGAGTGGGTTTGGGTCTAGCCGAGTGGGTTTGGGTCTAGCGGAGTGGGTTTGGATCTAGCCGAGTGGGTTTGGGTCTAGCCGAGTGGGTTTGGTTCTAGGCGAGTGGGTTTGGGTCTAGCCGAGTGGGATTGGGCCTAGCCGAGTGGGTTTGGGTCTAGCCGAGTGGGTTTGAGTCTAGCCGAGTGGGTTTGGGTCTAGCCGAGTGGTTTTGGGTCTAGCCGAATGGGTTTGGGTCTAGCGGAGTGGGTTTGGGTCTAGCCGAGTGGGTTTGTGTCCAGCCGAGTGGGTTTGGGTCTAGCCGAGTGACTTGGGCCTAACCGAGAGTGTTTGTGTCTAGCCGAGTGGGCTTGCGTCTAGCCGAGTGGGTTTGGGTCTAGTGGAGTGGGTTTGGGTCTAGCGGTGTGGGTTTGGGTCTAGCCGAGTGGGTGTGGGTCTAGCGGAGTGGGTTTGCATCTAGCCGAGTGGGTTTGGGTCTAGCCGAGTGGGTTTGGTTCTAGCCGTGTGGGTTTGGGTCTAGCCGAGTGGGTTTGGGTCTAGTCGAGTGGGTTTGGGTCTAGCCGAGTGGGTTTGGGTCCAGCTGAGTGGGTTTGGGTCTAGCAGAGTGGGTTTGGGTCTAGCGGAGTGGGTTTGGGTCTAGCCGAGTGGGTTTGGGTCTAGCCGAGTGGGTTTGGGTCCAGCCGAGTGGGTTTGGGTCTAGCGGAGTGGGTTTGGATCTAGCCGAGTGGGTTTGGGTCTAGCAGAGTGGGTTTGGGACTAGCCGAGTGGGTTTGGGACTAGCCGAGTGGGTTTGGGTCTAGCCGAGTGGGTTTGGGTCTAGCCGAGTGGGTTTGGGTCTAGGCGAGTGGGTTTGGGTCTAGCCGAGTGGGTTTGTGTCTAGCCGAGTGGGTTTGGGTCTAGCCGAGTGGGTTTGTGTCTAGCGGAGTGGGTTTGGGTCTAGCCGAGTGTGTTTGGGTCTAGCGGAGTGGGTTTGGGTCTAGCCGAGTGGGTTTGGGTCTAGCGGAGTGGGTTTGGGTCTAGCCGAGTGGGTTTGGGTCTGGCCGAGTGGGTTTGGGTCTAGCCGAGTGATTTGGGTCTGGCCGAGAGTGTTTGTGTCTGGCCGAGTTGGTTTGGGTCTAGCCGAGTGGGTTTGCGTCTAGCGGAGTGTGTTTGGGTCTAGCAGAGTGGGTTTGGGTCTAGCGGAGTGGGTTTGGGTCTAACCGAGTTGGTTTGGGTCTAGACAAGTGGGTTTGCGTTTAGCCGAGTGGGTTTGGGTCTAGCCGAGTGGGTTTGCGTTAGGCGGAGTGGGTTTGGGTCTAGCCGAGTGGGTTTGGGTCTAGCCGAGTGGGTTTGGGTCTAGCCGAGTGTGTTTGGGTGTGGCCGAGTGGGTTTGGGTCTGGCCGAGTGGGTTTGGGTCTAGCCGAGTGGGTTTGGGTCTAGCCGAGTGGGTTTGTGTCTAGCCGAGTGGGTTTGGGTCTAGCCGAGTGGGTTTGGGTCTAGCCGAGTGGGTTTGGGTCTAGCCGAGTGGGTTTGGGTCTAGCGGAGTGGGTTTGGGTCTAGCCGAGTGGGTTTGGGTCTAGACAAGTGGGTGTGCGTTTAGCCGAGTGGGTTTGGGTCTAGCCGAATGGGTTTGGGTCTAGCCGAGTGGGTTTGGGTCTTGCCGAGTGGGCTTGGGTCTAGCCGAATGGGTTTGGGTCTAGCCGAGTGGGTTTGCGTTAGGCGGAGTGGGTTTGGGTCTAGCAGAGTGGGTTTGGGTCTAGCGGAGTGGGTTTGCATCTAGCCGAATGTGTTTGGGTCTAGCCGAGTGGGTTTGGGTCCAGCCGAGTGCGTTTGTGTCTAGCAGAGTGGGTTTGTGTCTAGCGGAGTGGGTTTGGGTCTAGCCGAGTGGGTTTGGGTCTAGCCGAGTGGGTTTGGGTCTAGCGGTGTGGGTTTGGGTCTAGCCGAGTGGGTTTGGGTCTAGCGGAGTGGGTTTGCATCTAGCCGAGTGGGTTTGGGTCTAGCCGAGTGGGTTTGGTTCTAGCCGTGTGGGTTTGGGTCTAGCCGAGTGGGTTTGGGTCTAGCCGAGTGGGTTTGGGTCTAGCCGAGTGGGTTTGGGTCTAGCCGAGTGGGTTTGGGTCTAGCCGAGTGGGTTTGGGTCTAGCGGAGTGGGTTTGGGTTTAGCCGAGTGGGTTTGGCTCTAGCCGAGAGGGTTTGTGTCTAGCCGAGTGGGCTAGGGTCTAGCCGAGTGGGTTTGGGTCTAGCGGAGTGGGTTTGGGTCTAGCGGAGTGGGTTTGGGTCTACCGAGTTGGTTTGGGACTAGCCGAGTGGGTTTGCGTCTAGCGGAGTGGGTTTGGGTCTAGCAGAGTGGGTTTGGGTCTAGCGGAGTGGTTTTGGGTCTAGCGGAGTGGGTTTGGGTCTAGCGGAGTGGGTTTGGGTCTAGCCGAGTGGGTTTTGGTCTAGCCGAGTGGGTTTGGGTCTAGCCGAGTGGGTTTGGGTGTAGCCGAGTGGGTTTGGGTCTAGCCGAGTGGGCTTGGGTCCAACCGAGTGGGTTTGGGTCTAGCAGAGTGGGTTTGGGTCTAGCCGAGTGGGTTTGCGTCTAGCCGATTGGGTTTGGGTCTAGCCGAGTGGGTTTGGGTCTAGCCGAGTGGGTTTGGGTCTAGCGGAGTGGGTTTGGGTGTAGCCGAGTGGGTTTGGGTCTAGTCGAGTGGGCTTGGGTCTAGCCGAGTGGGTTTGGGTCTAGCCGAGTGGTTTTGGGTCTAGCCGAGTGGGTTTGGGTCTAGCCGAGTGGGTTTGGGTCTCGCCGAGTGTGTTTGCGTCTAGCGGAATGGGTTTGGGTCTAGCGGAGTGGGTTTGGGTTTAGCGGAGTGGGTTTGGGTCTAGCGGAGTGGCTTTGGTTCTAACCGAGTGGGTTTGGGTCCAGCCGAGTGGGTTTGGGTCTAGCCGAGTGGGTTTGGGTCTAGCCGAGTGTGTTTGAGTGTGGCCGAGTGGGTTTGGGTCTAGCCGAGTGGGTTTGGGTCTAGCCGAGTGGGTTTGGGTCTAGCCGAGTGGGTTTGGGTCTAGCCGAGTGGGTTTGGGTCTAGCCGAGTGGGTTTGGGTCTAGAAAAGTGGGTTTGCGTTTAGCCGAGTGGGTTTGGGTCTAGCCGAGTGGGTTTGGGTCTAGCCGAGTGGGATTGGGTCTTGCCGAGTGGGCTTGGGTCTAGCCGAATGGGTTTGGGTCTAGCCGAGTGGGTTTGCGTTAGGCGGAGTGGGTTTGGGTCTAGCCGAGTGGGTTTGGGTCTAGCGGAGTGGGTTTGCGTCTAGCCGAATGTGTTTGGGTCTAGCCGAGTCGGTTTGGGTCTAGCCGAGTGCGTTTGGGTCTAGCAGAGTGGGTTTGGGTCTAGCCGAGTGGGTTTGGGTCTAGCCGAGTGGGTTTGGGTCTAGCCGAGTGGGTTTGGGTCTAGCCGAGTGGGTTTGGGTCTAGCCGAGTGGGTTTGGGTCTAGCCGAGTGGGTTTGGGTCTAGCCGAGTGGGTTTGGGTCTAGCGGAGTGGGTTTGGGTCTAGGCGAGTGGGTTGGGTCTAGCCGAGTGGGTTTGGGTCTAGCCGAGTGGGTTTGGGTCTAGCGGAGTGCGTTAGGGTCTAGCCGAGTGGGTTTGGGTCTATCCGAGTGGGTTTGGGTCTAGCGGAGTGGGTTTGGGTCTAGCCGAGTGGGTTTGGGCTAGCCGAGTGGGTTTGTGTCTAGCGGAGTGGGTTTCGGACTAGCCGAGTGGGTTTGGGTCTAGCGGAATGGGTTTGGATCTAGCCGAGTGGGTTTGGGTCTAGCCGAGTGGGTTTGGGTCTAGCCGAGTGGGTTTGGGTGTAGCCTATTGGGTTTGGGTCTAGCCGAGTGGGTTTGGGTCTAGCCGAGTGGGTTTGGGTCTAGCCGAGTGGGTTTGGGTCTAGCCGAGTGGGTTAGGGTCTAGCCGAGTGGGTTTGGGTCGAGCCGAGTGGGTTTGTGTCCAGCCGAGTGGGTTTGGGTCTAGCGGAGTGGGTTTGGGACTAGCCGAGTGGGTTTGGGTCCAGCGGAGTGGGTTTGGATCTAGCCGAGTGGGTTTGGGTCTAGCCGAGTGGGTTTGGGTCTAGCCGAGTGGGGTTGGGTCTTGCCGAGTGGGTTTGGGTCTAGCCGAGTGGGTTTAGGTCTAGCGGAGTGGGTTTGTGTCTAGCGGAGTGGGTTTGGGTCTAGCGGAGTGGGTTTGGGTCTAGCGGAGTGGGTGTGGGTCTAGCCGAGTGGGTTTGGGTCTAGCCGAGTGGGTTTGGGTCTAGCCGAGTGGGTTTTGGATCTAGCCGAGTGGGTTTGGGTCTAGCCGAGTGGGTTTGGGTCTAGCCGAGTGGGTTTGGGCCTAGCCGAGTGGGTTTGGGTCTAGCCAAGTGGGTTTGGGTCTGGCCAAGTGGGTTTCGGTCTCGCCGAGTGGGTTTGGGTCTAGCCGAGTGGATTTGGGTCTAGCGGAGTGGATTTGGATCTAGCCGAGTGGGTTTGGGTCTAGCCGAGTGGGTTTGGGTCTAGTCAAGTGGGTTTTGGTCTAGCCCAGTGGGTTTGGGTCCAGCCGAGTGGGTTTGGGTCTAGCGGAGTGGGTTTGGGTTTAGCCGAGTGGGTTTGGGTCTAGCCGAGTGGGTTTGGGTCTAGCCGAGTGGGTTTGGGCCTAGCCGAGTGGGTTTGGGTCTAGCCGAGTGGGTTTGGGCCTAGCCGAGTGGGTTTGGTTCTAGCCGAGTGGGCTTGGGTCTGGCTGAGTGGGTTTGGGTCTAGCCGAGAGGGTTTGTGTCTAGCGGAGTGGGTTTGGGACTAGCCGAGTGGGTTTGGGTCTAGCGGAGTGCTTTTGGATCTAGCCGAGTGGGTTTGGGGCTAGCCGAGTGGGTTTGGGTCTAGCCGATTGGGTTTGGGCCTAGCCGAGTAGGTTTGGGGCTAGACGAGTGGGTTTGGGTCTAGCCGAGTGGGTTTGGATCTAGCCGAGTGGGTGTGGGCCTAGCCGAGTGGGTTTGGGCCTAGCCGAGTGGGTTTGGGCGTAGCCGAGTGGGTTTGGGCGTAGCCGAGTGGGTTTGGGCGTAGACGAGTGGGTTTGGGTCTAGCGGAGTGGGTTTGGGTCTAGCGGAGTGGGTTTGGGTCTAGCGGAGTGGGTTTGGGTCTAGCGGAGTGGGTTTGGGTCTAGCCGAGTGGGTTTGGGTCTAGCCGAGTGGGTTTGGGTCTAGCCGAGTGGGTTTGGGTCTAGCCGAGTGGGTTTGGGTCTAGTGGAGTGGGTTTGGGTCTAGTCGAGTGGGTTTGGGTCTAGCCGAGTGGGTTTGGGTCTTGCCGAGTGGGTTGGGTTCTAATCGAGTGGGCTTGGGTCTAGCCGAGTGGGTTTGGTTCTAGCCGAGTGGGTTTGGGTCTAGCGGAGTGGGTTTGGGTCTAGGCGAGTGGGTTGGGTCTAGCCGAGTGGGTTTGGGTCTAGCCGAGTGGGTTTGGGTCTAGCGGAGTGCGTTAGGGTCTAGCCGAGTGGGTTTGGGTCTATCCGAGTGGGTTTGGGTCTAGCGGAGTGGGTTTGGGTCTAGCCGAGTGGGTTTGGGCTAGCCGAGTGGGTTTGTGTCTAGCGGAGTGGGTTTCGGACTAGCCGAGTGGGTTTGGGTCTAGCGGAATGGGTTTGGATCTAGCCGAGTGGGTTTGTGTCTAGCCGAGTGGGTTTGGGTCTAGCCGAGTGGGTTTGGGTGTAGCCTATTGGGTTTGGGTCTAGCCGAGTGGGTTTGGGTCTAGCCGAGTGGGTTTGGGTCTAGCCGAGTGGGTTTGGGTCTAGCCGAGTGGGTTAGGGTCTAGCCGAGTGGGTTTGGGTCGAGCCGAGTGGGTTTGTGTCCAGCCGAGTGGGTTTGGGTCTAGCGGAGTGGGTTTGGGACTAGCCGAGTGGGTTTGGGTCCAGCGGAGTGGGTTTGGATCTAGCCGAGTGGGTTTGGGTCTAGCCGAGTGGGTTTGGGTCTAGCCGAGTAGGGTTGGGTCTTGCCGAGTGGGTTTGGGTCTAGCCGAGTGGGTTTAGGTCTAGCGGAGTGGGTTTCTGTCTAGCGGAGTGGGTTTGGGTCTAGCGGAGTGGGTTTGGGTCTAGCCGAGTGGGTTTTGGTCTAGCCGAGTGGGTTTGGGTCTAGCCAAGTGGGTTTGGGTGTAGCCGAGTGGGTTTGGGTCTAGCCGAGTGGGCTTGGGTCCAACCGAGTGGGTTTGGGTCTAGCAGAGTGGGTTTGGGTCTAGCCGAGTGGGTTTGCGTCTAGCCGATTGGGTTTGGGTCTAGCCGAGTGGGTTTGGGTCTAGCCGAGTGGGTTTGGGTCTACCGGAGTGGGTTTGGGTGTAGCCGAGTGGGTTTGGGTCTAGTCGAGTGGGTTTGGGTCTAGCCGAGTGGGTTTGGGTCTAGCCGAGTGGTTTTGGGTCTAGCCGAGTGGGTTTGGGTCTAGCCGAGTGGGTTTGTGTCTCGCCGAGTGTGTTTGCGTCTAGCGGAATGGGTTTGGGTCTAGCGGAGTGGGTTTGGGTTTAGCGGAGTGGGTTTGGGTCTAGCGGAGTGGCTTTGGTTCTAACCGAGTGGGTTTGGGTCCAACCGAGTGGGTTTGGGTCTAGCCGAGTGGGTTTGGGTCTAGCCGAGTGTGTTTGAGTGTGGCCGAGTGGGTTTGGGTCTAGCCGAGTGGGTTTGGGTCTAGCCGAGTGGGTTTGGGTCTAGCCGAGTGGGTTTGGGTCTAGCCGAGTGGGTTTGGGTCTAGCCGAGTGGGTTTGGGTCTAGACAAGTGGGTTTGCATTTAGCCGAGTGGGTTTGGGTCTAGCCGAGTGGGTTTGGGTCTAGCCGAGTGGGATTGGGTCTTGCCGAGTGGGCTTGGGTCTAGCCGAATGGGTTTGGGTCTAGCCGAGTGGGTTTGCGTTAGGCGGAGTGGGTTTGGGTCTAGCCGAGTGGGTTTGGGTCTAGCGGAGTGGGTTTGCGTCTAGCCGAATGTGTTTGGGTCTAGCCGAGTGGGTTTGGGTCTAGCCGAGTGCGTTTGGGTCTAGCAGAGTGGGTTTGGGTCTAGCCGAGTGGGTTTGGGTCTAGCCGAGTGGGTTTGGGTCTAGCCGAGTGGGTTTGGGTCTAGCCGAGTGGGTTTGGGTCTAGCCGAGTGGGTTTGGGTCTAGCCGAGTGGGTTTGTGTCTAGCCGAGTGGGTTTGGGTCCAGCCGAGTGGGTTTGGGTCTAGCCGAGTGGGTTTGGGTCTAGCGGAGTGGGTTTGGATCCAGCCGAGTGGGTTTGGGTCCAGCAGAGTGGGTTTGGGACTAGCCGAGTGGGTTTGGGACTAGCCCAGT
The DNA here is from genome assembly GCA_963514005.1 of Raja brachyura. The sequence goes on along the minus strand of OY740819.1, from coordinate 4,758,892 downwards.
GGGTTTGGGTCTAGCCGAGTGGGTTTGGGTCTAGCCGAGTGGGTTTGGGTCTAGACGAGTGGGTTTGGTTGTAGCCGAGTGGGTTTGGGTCTAGCCGAGTGGGCTTGGGTCCAGCCGAGTGGGTTTGGGTCTAGCAGAGTGGGTTTCGGTCTAGCCGAGTGGGTTTGGGTCTCGCCGAGTGGGTTTGGGTCTAGCCGAGTGGGTTTGGGTCTAGCCGAGTGTGTTTGGGTCTAGCGGAGTGGGTTTGGGTGTAGCCGAGTGGGTTTGGGTCTAGTCCAGTGGGTTTGGGTCTAGCCGAGTGATTTTGGGTCTAGCCGAGTGGGTTTGGGTCTAGCGTAGTGGGTTTGGTTCTAACCGAGTGGGTTTGGGTCTAGACAAGTGGGTTTGCGTTTAGCCGAGTGGGTTTGGGTCTAGCCGAATGGGTTTGGGTCTAGCCGAGTGGGTTTGGGTCTTGCCGAGTGGGCTTGGGTCTAGCCGAATGGGTTTGGGTCTAGCCGAGTGGGTTTGCGTTAGGCGGAGTGGGTTTGGGTCTAGCCGAGTGGGTTTTGGTCTAGCCGAGTGGGTTTGGGTCTAGCCGAGTGTGTTTGGGTGTGGCCGAGTGGGTTTGGGTCTGGCCGAGTGGGTTTGGGTCTAGCCGAGTGGGTTTGGGTCTAGCCGAGTGGGTTTGTGTCTAGCCGATTGGGTTTGGGTCTAGCCGAGTGGGTTTGGGTCTAGCCGAGTGGGTTTGTGTCTAGCCGAGTGGGTTTGGGTCTAGCGGAGTGGGTTTGGGTCTAGCCGAGTGGGTTTGGGTCTAGACAAGTGGGTTTGCGTTTAGCCGAGTGGGTTTGGGTCTAGCCGAGTGGGTTTGGGTCTAGCGGAGTGGGTTTGGGTTTAGCCGAGTGGGTTTGGCTCTAGCCGAGAGGGTTTGTGTCGAGCCGAGTGGGCTAGGGTCTAGCCGAGTGGGTTTGGGTCTAGCGGAGTGGGTTTGGGTCTAGCGGAGTGGGTTTGGGTCTACCGAGTTGGTTTGGGACTAGCTGAGTGGGTTTGCGTCTAGCGTAGTGGGTTTGGGTCTAGCAGAGTGGGTTTGGGTCTGGCGGAGTGGTTTTGGGTCTAGCGGAGTGGGTTTGGGTCTAGCGGAGTGGGTTTGGGTCCAGCCGAGTGGGTTTTGGTCTAGCCGAGTGGGTTTGGGTCTAGCCGAGTGGGTTTGGGTGTAGCCGAGTGGGTTTGGGTCTAGCCGAGTGGGCTTGGGTCCAGCCGAGTGGGTTTGGGTCTAGCAGAGTGGGTTTGGGTCTAGCCGAGTGGGTTTGCGTCTAGCCGATTGGGTTTGGGTTCTAGCCGAGTGGGTTTGGGTCTAGCCGAGTGGGTTTGGGTCTAGCGGAGTGGGATTGGGTCTTGCCGAGTGGGCTTGGGTCTAGCCGAATGGGTTTGGGTCTAGCCGAGTGGGTTTGCGTTAGGCGGAGTGGGTTTGGGTCTAGCCGAGTGGGTGTGGGTCTAGCGGAGTGGGTTTGCGTCTAGCCGAATGTGTTTGGGTCTAGCCGAGTGGGTTTGGGTCTAGCCGAGTGGGTTTGGGTCTAGCCGAGTGGGTTTGGGTCTAGCCGAGTGTGTTTGAGTGTGGCCGAGTGGGTTTGGGTCTAGCCGAGTGGGTTTGGGTCTAGCCGAGTGGGTTTGGGTCTAGCCGAGTGGGTTTGGGTCTAGCCGAGTGGGTTTGGGTCTAGCCGAGTGGGTTTGGGTCTAGAAAAGTGGGTTTGCGTTTAGCCGAGTGGGTTTGGGTCTAGCCGAGTGGGTTTGGGTCTAGCCGAGTGGGATTGGGTCTTGCCGAGTGGGCTTGGGTCTAGCCGAATGGGTTTGGGTCTAGCCGAGTGGGTTTGCGTTAGGCGGAGTGGGTTTGGGTCTAGCCGAGTGGGTTTGGGTCTAGCGGAGTGGGTTTGCGTCTAGCCGAATGTGTTTGGGTCTAGCCGAGTCGGTTTGGGTCTAGCCGAGTGCGTTTGGGTCTAGCAGAGTGGGTTTGGGTCTAGCCGAGTGGGTTTGGGTCTAGCCGAGTGGGTTTGGGTCTAGCCGAGTGGGTTTGGGTCTAGCCGAGTGGGTTTGGGTCTAGCCGAGTGGGTTTGGGTCTAGCCGAGTGGGTTTGGGTCTAGCCGAGTGGGTTTGGGTCTAGCGGAGTGGGTTTGGGTCTAGGCGAGTGGGTTGGGTCTAGCCGAGTGGGTTTGGGTCTAGCCGAGTGGGTTTGGGTCTAGCGGAGTGCGTTAGGGTCTAGCCGAGTGGGTTTGGGTCTATCCGAGTGGGTTTGGGTCTAGCGGAGTGGGTTTGGGTCTAGCCGAGTGGGTTTGGGCTAGCCGAGTGGGTTTGTGTCTAGCGGAGTGGGTTTCGGACTAGCCGAGTGGGTTTGGGTCTAGCGGAATGGGTTTGGATCTAGCCGAGTGGGTTTGGGTCTAGCCGAGTGGGTTTGGGTCTAGCCGAGTGGGTTTGGGTGTAGCCTATTGGGTTTGGGTCTAGCCGAGTGGGTTTGGGTCTAGCCGAGTGGGTTTGGGTCTAGCCGAGTGGGTTTGGGTCTAGCCGAGTGGGTTAGGGTCTAGCCGAGTGGGTTTGGGTCGAGCCGAGTGGGTTTGTGTCCAGCCGAGTGGGTTTGGGTCTAGCGGAGTGGGTTTGGGACTAGCCGAGTGGGTTTGGGTCCAGCGGAGTGGGTTTGGATCTAGCCGAGTGGGTTTGGGTCTAGCCGAGTGGGTTTGGGTCTAGCCGAGTGGGGTTGGGTCTTGCCGAGTGGGTTTGGGTCTAGCCGAGTGGGTTTAGGTCTAGCGGAGTGGGTTTGTGTCTAGCGGAGTGGGTTTGGGTCTAGCGGAGTGGGTTTGGGTCTAGCGGAGTGGGTGTGGGTCTAGCCGAGTGGGTTTGGGTCTAGCCGAGTGGGTTTGGGTCTAGCCGAGTGGGTTTTGGATCTAGCCGAGTGGGTTTGGGTCTAGCCGAGTGGGTTTGGGTCTAGCCGAGTGGGTTTGGGCCTAGCCGAGTGGGTTTGGGTCTAGCCAAGTGGGTTTGGGTCTGGCCAAGTGGGTTTCGGTCTCGCCGAGTGGGTTTGGGTCTAGCCGAGTGGATTTGGGTCTAGCGGAGTGGATTTGGATCTAGCCGAGTGGGTTTGGGTCTAGCCGAGTGGGTTTGGGTCTAGTCAAGTGGGTTTTGGTCTAGCCCAGTGGGTTTGGGTCCAGCCGAGTGGGTTTGGGTCTAGCGGAGTGGGTTTGGGTTTAGCCGAGTGGGTTTGGGTCTAGCCGAGTGGGTTTGGGTCTAGCCGAGTGGGTTTGGGCCTAGCCGAGTGGGTTTGGGTCTAGCCGAGTGGGTTTGGGCCTAGCCGAGTGGGTTTGGTTCTAGCCGAGTGGGCTTGGGTCTGGCTGAGTGGGTTTGGGTCTAGCCGAGAGGGTTTTTGTCTAGCGGAGTGGGTTTGGGACTAGCCGAGTGGGTTTGGGTCTAGCGGAGTGCTTTTGGATCTAGCCGAGTGGGTTTGGGGCTAGCCGAGTGGGTTTGGGTCTAGCCGATTGGGTTTGGGCCTAGCCGAGTAGGTTTGGGGCTAGACGAGTGGGTTTGGGTCTAGCCGAGTGGGTTTGGATCTAGCCGAGTGGGTGTGGGCCTAGCCGAGTGGGTTTGGGCCTAGCCGAGTGGGTTTGGGCGTAGCCGAGTGGGTTTGGGCGTAGCCGAGTGGGTTTGGGCGTAGACGAGTGGGTTTGGGTCTAGCCGAGTGGGTTTGGGTCTAGCGGAGTGGGTTTGGGTCTAGCGGAGTGGGTTTGGGTCTAGCGGAGTGGGTTTGGGTCTAGCCGAGTGGGTTTGGGTCTAGCCGAGTGGGTTTGGGTCTAGCCGAGTGGGTTTGGGTCTAGCCGAGTGGGTTTGGGTCTAGTGGAGTGGGTTTGGGTCTAGTCGAGTGGGTTTGGGTCTAGCCGAGTGGGTTTGGGTCTTGCCGAGTGGGTTGGGTTCTAACCGAGTGGGCTTGGGTCTAGCCGAGTGGGTTTGGTTCTAGCCGAGTGGGTTTGGGTCTAGCGGAGTGGGTTTGGGTCTAGGCGAGTGGGTTGGGTCTAGCCGAGTGGGTTTGGGTCTAGCCGAGTGGGTTTGGGTCTAGCGGAGTGCGTTAGGGTCTAGCCGAGTGGGTTTGGGTCTATCCGAGTGGGTTTGGGTCTAGCGGAGTGGGTTTGGGTCTAGCCGAGTGGGTTTGGGCTAGCCGAGTGGGTTTGTGTCTAGCGGAGTGGGTTTCGGACTAGCCGAGTGGGTTTGGGTCTAGCGGAATGGGTTTGGATCTAGCCGAGTGGGTTTGTGTCTAGCCGAGTGGGTTTGGGTCTAGCCGAGTGGGTTTGGGTGTAGCCTATTGGGTTTGGGTCTAGCCGAGTGGGTTTGGGTCTAGCCGAGTGGGTTTGGGTCTAGCCGAGTGGGTTTGGGTCTAGCCGAGTGGGTTAGGGTCTAGCCGAGTGGGTTTGGGTCGAGCCGAGTGGGTTTGTGTCCAGCCGAGTGGGTTTGGGTCTAGCGGAGTGGGTTTGGGACTAGCCGAGTGGGTTTGGGTCCAGCGGAGTGGGTTTGGATCTAGCCGAGTGGGTTTGGGTCTAGCCGAGTGGGTTTGGGTCTAGCCGAGTAGGGTTGGGTCTTGCCGAGTGGGTTTGGGTCTAGCCGAGTGGGTTTAGGTCTAGCGGAGTGGGTTTCTGTCTAGCGGAGTGGGTTTGGGTCTAGCGGAGTGGGTTTGGGTCTAGCCGAGTGGGTTTTGGTCTAGCCGAGTGGGTTTGGGTCTAGCCAAGTGGGTTTGGGTGTAGCCGAGTGGGTTTGGGTCTAGCCGAGTGGGCTTGGGTCCAACCGAGTGGGTTTGGGTCTAGCAGAGTGGGTTTGGGTCTAGCCGAGTGGGTTTGCGTCTAGCCGATTGGGTTTGGGTCTAGCCGAGTGGGTTTGGGTCTAGCCGAGTGGGTTTGGGTCTACCGGAGTGGGTTTGGGTGTAGCCGAGTGGGTTTGGGTCTAGTCGAGTGGGTTTGGGTCTAGCCGAGTGGGTTTGGGTCTAGCCGAGTGGTTTTGGGTCTAGCCGAGTGGGTTTGGGTCTAGCCGAGTGGGTTTGTGTCTCGCCGAGTGTGTTTGCGTCTAGCGGAATGGGTTTGGGTCTAGCGGAGTGGGTTTGGGTTTAGCGGAGTGGGTTTGGGTCTAGCGGAGTGGCTTTGGTTCTAACCGAGTGGGTTTGGGTCCAACCGAGTGGGTTTGGGTCTAGCCGAGTGGGTTTGGGTCTAGCCGAGTGTGTTTGAGTGTGGCCGAGTGGGTTTGGGTCTAGCCGAGTGGGTTTGGGTCTAGCCGAGTGGGTTTGGGTCTAGCCGAGTGGGTTTGGGTCTAGCCGAGTGGGTTTGGGTCTAGCCGAGTGGGTTTGGGTCTAGACAAGTGGGTTTGCATTTAGCCGAGTGGGTTTGGGTCTAGCCGAGTGGGTTTGGGTCTAGCCGAGTGGGATTGGGTCTTGCCGAGTGGGCTTGGGTCTAGCCGAATGGGTTTGGGTCTAGCCGAGTGGGTTTGCGTTAGGCGGAGTGGGTTTGGGTCTAGCCGAGTGGGTTTGGGTCTAGCGGAGTGGGTTTGCGTCTAGCCGAATGTGTTTGGGTCTAGCCGAGTGGGTTTGGGTCTAGCCGAGTGCGTTTGGGTCTAGCAGAGTGGGTTTGGGTCTAGCCGAGTGGGTTTGGGTCTAGCCGAGTGGGTTTGGGTCTAGCCGAGTGGGTTTGGGTCTAGCCGAGTGGGTTTGGGTCTAGCCGAGTGGGTTTGGGTCTAGCCGAGTGGGTTTGTGTCTAGCCGAGTGGGTTTGGGTCCAGCCGAGTGGGTTTGGGTCTAGCCGAGTGGGTTTGGGTCTAGCGGAGTGGGTTTGGATCCAGCCGAGTGGGTTTGGGTCCAGCAGAGTGGGTTTGGGACTAGCCGAGTGGGTTTGGGACTAGCCCAGTGGGTTTGGGTCTAGCCGAGTGGGTTTGGGTCTAGCCGAGTGGGTTTGGGTCTAGACGAGTGGGTTTGGTTGTAGCCGAGTGGGTTTGGGTCTAGCCGAGTGGGCTTGGGTCCAGCCGAGTGGGTTTGGGTCTAGCAGAGTGGGTTTCGGTCTAGCCGAGTGGGTTTGGGTCTAGCCGAGTGGGTTTGGGTCTAGCCGAGTGGGTTTGGGTCTAGCCGAGTGTGTTTGGGTCTAGCGGAGTGGGTTTGGGTGTAGCCGAGTGGGTTTGGGTCTAGTCCAGTGGGTTTGGGTCTAGCCGAGTGATTTTGGGTCTAGCCGAGTGGGTTTGGGTCTAGCGTAGTGGGTTTGGTTCTAACCGAGTGGGTTTGGGTCTAGACAAGTGGGTTTGCGTTTAGCCGAGTGGGTTTGGGTCTAGCCGAATGGGTTTGGGTCTAGCCGAGTGGGTTTGGGTCTTGCCGAGTGGGCTTGGGTCTAGCCGAATGGGTTTGGGTCTAGCCGAGTGGGTTTGCGTTAGGCGGAGTTGGTTTGGGTCTAGCCGAGTGGGTTTTGGTCTAGCCGAGTGGGTTTGGGTCTAGCCGAGTGTGTTTGGGTGTGGCCGAGTGGGTTTGGGTCTGGCCGAGTGGGTTTGGGTCTAGCCGAGTGGGTTTGGGTCTAGCCGAGTGGGTTTGTGTCTAGCCGATTGGGTTTGGGTCTAGCCGAGTGGGTTTGGGTCTAGCCGAGTGGGTTTGTGTCTAGCCGAGTGGGTTTGGGTCTAGCGGAGTGGGTTTGGGTCTAGCCGAGTGGGTTTGGGTCTAGACAAGTGGGTTTGCGTTTAGCCGAGTGGGTTTGGGTCTAGCCGAGTGGGTTTGGGTCTAGCGGAGTGGGTTTGGGTTTAGCCGAGTGGGTTTGGCTCTAGCCGAGAGGGTTTGTGTCGAGCCGAGTGGGCTAGGGTCTAGCCGAGTGGGTTTGGGTCTAGCGGAGTGGGTTTGGGTCTAGCGGAGTGGGTTTGGGTCTACCGAGTTGGTTTGGGACTAGCTGAGTGGGTTTGCGTCTAGCGTAGTGGGTTTGGGTCTAGCAGAGTGGGTTTGGGTCTGGCGGAGTGGTTTTGGGTCTAGCGGAGTGGGTTTGGGTCTAGCGGAGTGGGTTTGGGTCCAGCCGAGTGGGTTTTGGTCTAGCCGAGTGGGTTTGGGTCTAGCCGAGTGGGTTTGGGTGTAGCCGAGTGGGTTTGGGTCTAGCCGAGTGGGCTTGGGTCCAGCCGAGTGGGTTTGGGTCTAGCAGAGTGGGTTTGGGTCTAGCCGAGTGGGTTTGCGTCTAGCCGATTGGGTTTGGGTTCTAGCCGAGTGGGTTTGGGTCTAGCCGAGTGGGTTTGGGTCTAGCGGAGTGGGATTGGGTCTTGCCGAGTGGGCTTGGGTCTAGCCGAATGGGTTTGGGTCTAGCCGAGTGGGTTTGCGTTAGGCGGAGTGGGTTTGGGTCTAGCCGAGTGGGTGTGGGTCTAGCGGAGTGGGTTTGCGTCTAGCCGAATGTGTTTGGGTCTAGCCGAGTGGGTTTGGGTCTAGCCGAGTGGGTTTGGGTCTAGCCGAGTGGGTTTGGGTCTAGCCGAGTGGGTTTGGGTCTAGCCGAGTGGGTTTGGGTCTAGCCGAGTGGGTTTGGGTCTAGCCGAGTAGGTTTGCGTCTAGCCGAGTGGGTTTGGGTCTAGCGGAGTGGGTTTGGATCTAGCCGAGTGGGTTTGGTTCCAGCAGAGTGGGTTTGGGACTAGCCGAGTGGGTTTGGGTGTAGCCGAGTGTGTTTGAGTCTAGCCGAGTGGGTTTGGGTCTAGCCGAGTGGATTTGGGTCTAGGCGAGTGGGTTTGGGTCTAGCCGAGTGGGTTTGGGCCTAGCCGAGTGGGTTTGGGTCTAGCCGAGTGGGTTTGAGTCTAGCGGAGTGGGTTTGGGTTTAGCCGAGTGGGTTTGGGTCTAGCCGAGTGGGTTTGGGTCTAGCGGTGTGGGTTTGGGTCTAGCCGAGTGGGTTTGGGTGTGGCCGAGTGGGTTTGCGTTTAGCCGAGTGGGTTTGGGTCTAGCCGAGTGGGTTTGGGTCTAGCGAAGTGGGTTTGGGTCTAGTCGAGTGGGTTTGGGTCTAGACAAGTGGGTTTGCGTTTAGCCGAGTGGGTTTGGGTCTAGCCGAATGGGTTTGGGTCTAGCCGAGTGGGTTTGGGTCTTGCCGAGTGGGCTTGGGTCTAGCCGAAAGGGTTTGGGTCTAGCCGAGTGGGTTTGCGTTAGGCGGAGTGGGTTTGGGTCTAGCCGAGTGGGTTTGGGTCTAGCGGAGTGGGTTTGCATCTCCCCGAGTGGGTTTGGGTCTAGCCGAGTGGGTTTGCTTCTAGCCGTGTGGGTTTGGGTCTAGCCGAGTGGGTTTGGTTCTAGCCGAGTGGGTTTGGGTCTAGCCGAGTGGGTTTGGGTCTAGCCGAGTGGGTTTGGGTCTAGCCGAGTGGGTTTGGGTCTAGCGGAGTGGGTTTGGGTTTAGCCAAGTGGGTTTGGCTCTAGCCGAGAGGGTTTGTGTCTAGCCGAGTGGGCTAGGGTCTAGCCGAGTGGGTTTGGGTCTAGCGGAGTGGGTTTGGGTCTAGCGGAGTGGGTTTGGGTCTACCGAGTTGGTTTGGGATTAGCCGAGTGGGTTTGCGTCTAGCGGAGTGGGTTTGGGTCTAGCAGAGTGGGTTTGGGTCTAGCGGAGTGGTTTTGGGTCTAGCAGAGTGGGTTTGGGTCTAGCGGAGTGGGTTTGGGTCTAGCCGAGTGGATTTTGGTCTAGCCGAGTGGGTTTGGGTCTAGCCGAGTGGGTTTGGGTGTAGCCGAGTGGGTTTGGGTCTGGCCGAGTGGGCTTGGGTCGAGCCGAGTGGGTTTGGGTCTAGCAGAGTGGGTTTGGGTCTAGCCGAGTGGGATTGGGTCTTGCCGATTGGGTTTGGGTCTAGCCGAGTGGGTTTGGGTCTAGCCGAGTGGGTTTGGGTCTAGCGGAGTGGGTTTGGGTGCAGCCGAGTGGGTTTGGGTCTAGTCGAGTGGGTTTGGGTCTAGCCGAGTGGGTTTGGGTCTAGCCGAGTGGGTTTGGGTCTAGCCGAGTGGGTTTGGGTCTAGCGTTGTGGGTTTGGGTCTAGCCGAGTGGGTTTGGGTCTGGACAAGTGGGTTTGCGTTTAGCCGAGTGGGTTTGGGTCTAGCCGAATGGGTTTGGGTCTAGCCGAGTGGGTTTGGGTCTTGCCGAGTGGGCTTGGGTCTAGCCGAATGGGTTTGGGTCTAGCCGAGTGGGTTTGCGTTAGGCGGAGTGGGTTTGGGTCTAGCCGAGTGGGTTTGGGTCTAGCGGAGTGGGTTTGCATCTAGCCGAATGTGTTTGGGTCTAGCCGAGTGGGTTTGGGTCTAGCCGAGTGGGTTTGGGTCTAGCCGAGTGGGTTTGGGTCTAGCCGAGTGGGTTTGGGTCTAGCCGAGTGGGTTTGCGTCTAGCCGAGTGGGTTTGGGTCTAGCGGAGTGGGTTTGGATCTAGCCGAGTGGGTTTGGTTCCAGCAGAGTGGGTTTGGGACTAGCCGAGTGGGTTTGGGTGTAGCCGAGTGTGTTTGAGTCTAGCCGAGTGGGTTTGGGTCTAGCCGAGTGGATTTGGGTCTAGGCGAGTGGGTTTGGGTCTAGCCGAGTGGGTTTGGGCCTAGCCGAGTGGGTTTGGGTCTAGCCGAGTGGGTTTGAGTCTAGCGGAGTGGGTTTGGGTTTAGCCGAGTGGGTTTGGGTCTAGCCGAGTGGGTTTGGGTCTAGCGGTGTGGGTTTGGGTCTAGCCGAGTGGGTTTGGGTGTGGCCGAGTGGGTTTGCGTTTAGCCGAGTGGGTTTGGGTCTAGCCGAGTGGGTTTGGGTCTAGCGGAGTGGGTTTGGGTCTAGTCGAGTGGGTTTGGGTCTAGACAAGTGGGTTTGCGTTTAGCCGAGTGGGTTTGGGTCTAGCCGAATGGGTTTGGGTCTAGCCGAGTGGGTTTGGGTCTTGCCGAGTGGGCTTGGGTCTAGCCGAAAGGGTTTGGGTCTAGCCGAGTGGGTTTGCGTTAGGCGGAGTGGGTTTGGGTCTAGCCGAGTGGGTTTGGGTCTAGCGGAGTGGGTTTGCATCTCCCCGAGTGGGTTTGGGTCTAGCCGAGTGGGTTTGCTTCTAGCCGTGTGGGTTTGGGTCTAGCCGAGTGGGTTTGGTTCTAGCCGAGTGGGTTTGGGTCTAGCCGAGTGGGTTTGGGTCTAGCCGAGTGGGTTTGGGTCTAGCCGAGTGGGTTTGGGTCTAGCGGAGTGGGTTTGGGTTTAGCCAAGTGGGTTTGGCGCTAGCCGAGAGGGTTTGTGTCTAGCCGAGTGGGCTAGGGTCTAGCCGAGTGGGTTTGGGTCTAGCGGAGTGGGTTTGGGTCTAGCGGAGTGGGTTTGGGTCTACCGAGTTGGTTTGGGATTAGCCGAGTGGGTTTGCGTCTAGCGGAGTGGGTTTGGGTCTAGCAGAGTGGGTTTGGGTCTAGCGGAGTGGTTTTGGGTCTAGCAGAGTGGGTTTGGGTCTAGCGGAGTGGGTTTGGGTCTAGCCGAGTGGATTTTGGTCTAGCCGAGTGGGTTTGGGTCTAGCCGAGTGGGTTTGGGTGTAGCCGAGTGGGTTTGGGTCTGGCCGAGTGGGCTTGGGTCGAGCCGAGTGGGTTTGGGTCTAGCAGAGTGGGTTTGGGTCTAGCCGAGTGGGATTGGGTCTTGCCGATTGGGTTTGGGTCTAGCCGAGTGGGTTTGGGTCTAGCCGAGTGGGTTTGGGTCTAGCGGAGTGGGTTTGGGTGCAGCCGAGTGGGTTTGGGTCTAGTCGAGTGGGTTTGGGTCTAGCCGAGTGGGTTTGGGTCTAGCCGAGTGGGTTTGGGTCTAGCCGAGTGGGTTTGGGTCTAGCGTTGTGGGTTTGGGTCTAGCCGAGTGGGTTTGGGTCTGGACAAGTGGGTTTGCGTTTAGCCGAGTGGGTTTGGGTCTAGCCGAATGGGTTTGGGTCTAGCCGAGTGGGTTTGGGTCTTGCCGAGTGGGCTTGGGTCTAGCCGAATGGGTTTGGGTCTAGCCGAGTGGGTTTGCGTTAGGCGGAGTGGGTTTGGGTCTAGCCGAGTGGGTTTGGGTCTAGCGGAGTGGGTTTGCATCTAGCCGAATGTGTTTGGGTCTAGCCGAGTGGGTTTGGGTCTAGCCGAGTGTGTTTGTGTTTAGCAGAGTGGGTTTGTGTCTAGCGGAGTGGGTTTGGGTCTAGCCGAGTGGGTTTGGGTCTAGCCGAGTGGGTTTGGGTCTAGCGGTGTGGGTTTGGGTCTAGCCGAGTGGGTTTGGGTCTAGCGGAGTGGGTTTGCATCTAGCCGAGTGGGTTTGGGTCTAGCCGAGTGGGTTTGGTTCTAGCCGTGTGGGTTTGGGTCTAGCCGAGTGGGTTTGGGTCTAGCCGAGTGGGTTTGGGTCTAGCCGAGTGGGTTTGGGTCTAGCCGAGTGGGTTTGGGTCTAGCCGAGTGGGTTTGGGTCTAGCGGAGTGGGTTTGGGTTTAGCCGAGTGGGTTTGGCTCTAGCCGAGAGGGTTTGTGTCTAGCCGAGTGGGCTAGGGTCTAGCCGAGTGGGTTTGGGTCTAGCGGAGTGGGTTTGGGTCTAGCGGAGTGGGTTTGGGTCTACCGAGTTGGTTTGGGACTAGCCGAGTGGGTTTGCGTCTAGCGCAGTGGGTTTGGGTCTAGCAGAGTGGGTTTGGGTCTAGCGGAGTGGTTTTGGGTCTAGCCGATTGGGTTTGGGTCTAGCCGAGTGGGTTTGGGTCTAGCCGAGTGGGTTTGGGTCTAGCGGAGTGGGTTTGGGTGCAGCCGAGTGGGTTTGGGTCTAGTCGAGTGGGTTTGGGTCTAGCCGAGTGGGTTTGGGTCTAGCCGAGTGGGTTTGGGTCTAGCCGAGTGGGTTTGGGTCTAGCGGTGTGGGTTTGGGTCTAGCCGAGTGGGTTTGGGTCTAGACAAGTGGGTTTGCGTTTAGCCTAGTGGGTTTGGGTCTAGCCGAATGGGTTTGGGTCTAGCCGAGTGGGTTTGGGTCTTGCCGAGTGGGCTTGGGTCTAGCCGAATGGGTTTGGGTCTAGCCGAGTGGGTTTGCGTTAGGCGGAGTGGGTTTGGGTCTAGCCGAGTGGGTTTGGGTCTAGCGGAGTGGGTTTGCATCTAGCCGAATGTGTTTGGGTCCAACCGAGTGTGTTTGGGTCTAGCCGAGTGTGTTTGTGTTTAGCAGAGTGGGTTTGTGTCTAGCGGAGTGGGTTTGGGTCTAGCCGACTGGGTTTGGGTCTAGCCGAGTGGGTTTGGGTCTAGCGGTGTGGGTTTGGGTCTAGCCGAGTGGGTTTGGGTCTAGCGGAGTGGGTTTGCATCTAGCCGAGTGCGTTTGGGTCTAGCCGAGTGGGTTTGGTTCTAGCCGTGTGGGTTTGGGTCTAGCCGAGTGGGTTTGGGTCTAGCCGAGTGGGTTTGGGTCTAGCCGAGTGGGTTTGGGTCTAGCCGAGTGGGTTTGGGTCTAGCCGAGTGGGTTTGGGTCTAGCGGAGTGGGTTTGGGTTTAGCCGAGTGGGTTTGGCTCTAGCCGAGAGGGTTTGTGTCTAGCCGAGTGGGCTAGGGTCTAGCCGAGTGGGTTTGGGTCTAGCGGAGTGGGTTTGGGTCTAGCGGAGTGGGTTTGGGTCTACCGAGTTGGTTTGGGACTAGCCGAGTGGGTTTGCGTCTAGCGGAGTGGGTTTGGGTCTAGCAGAGTGGGTTTGGGTCTAGCGGAGTGGTTTTGGGTCTAGCGGAGTGGGTTTGGGTCTAGCGGAGTGGGTTTGGGTCTAGCCGAGTGGGTTTTGGTCTAGCCGAGTGGGTTTGGGTCTAGCCGAGTGGGTTTGGGTGTAGCCGAGTGGGTTTGGGTCTAGCCGAGTGGGCTTGGGTCCAACCGAGTGGGTTTGGGTCTAGCAGAGTGGGTTTGGGTCTAGCCGAGTGGGTTTGCGTCTAGCCGATTGGGTTTGGGTCTAGCCGAGTGGGTTTGGGTCCAGCCGAGTGGGTTTGGGTCTAGCGGAGTGGGTTTGGGTGTAGCCGAGTAGGTTTGGGTCTAGTCGAGTGGGTTTGGGTCTAGCCGAGTGGGTTTGGGTCTAGCCGAGTGGTTTTGGGTCTAGCCGAGTGGGTTTGGGTCTAGCCGAGTGGGTTTGGGTCTCGCCGAGTGTGTTTGCGTCTAGCGGAATGGGTTTGGGTCTAGCGGAGTGGGTTTGGGTTTAGCGGAGTGGGTTTGGGTCTAGCGGAGTGGCTTTGGTTCTAACCGAGTGGGTTTGGGTCCAGCCGAGTGGGTTTGGGTCTAGCCGAGTGGGTTTGGGTCTAGCCGAGTGTGTTTGAGTGTGGCCGAGTGGGTTTGGGTCTAGCCGAGTGGGTTTGGGTCTAGCCGAGTGGGTTTGGGTCTAGCCGAGTGGGTTTGGGTCTAGACAAGTGGGTTTGCGTTTAGCCGAGTGGGTTTGGGTCTAGCCGAGTGGTTTTGGGTCTAGCCGAGTGGGATTGGGTCTTGCCGAGTGGGCTTGGGTCTAGCCGAATGGGTTTGGGTCTAGCCGAGTGGGTTTGCGTTAGGCGGAGTGGGTTTGGGTCTAGCCGAGTGGGTTTGGGTCTAGCGGAGTGGGTTTGCGTTTAGCCGAATGTGTTTGGGTCTAGCCGAGTGGGTTTGGGTCTAGCCGAGTGCGTTTGGGTCTAGCAGAGTAGGTTTGGGTCTAGCCGAGTGGGTTTGGGTCTAGCCGAGTGGGTTTGGGTCTAGCCGAGTGGGTTTGGGTCTAGCCGAGTGGGTTTGGGTCTAGCCGAGTGGGTTTGGGTCTAGCCGAGTGGGTTTGGGTCTAGCCGAGTGGGTTTGGGTCTAGCCGAGTGGGTTTGGGTCTAGCCGAGTGGGTTTGGGTCTAGCCGAGTGGGTTTGGATCTAGCCGAGTGGGTTTGGGTCCAGCAGAGTGGGTTTGGGACTAGCCGAGTGGGTTTGGGACTAGCCAAGTGGGTTTGGGTCTAGCCGAGTGGGTTTGGGTCTAGCCGAGTGGGTTTGGGTCTAGACGAGTGGGTTTGGTTGTAGCCGAGTGGGTTTGGGTCTAGCCGAGTGGGCTTGGGTCCAGCCGAGTGGGTTTGGGTCTAGCAGAGTGGGTTTCGGTCTAGCCGAGTGGGTTTGGGTCTAGCCGAGTGGGTTTGGGTCTAGCCGAATGGGTTTGGGTCTAGCCGAGTGGGTTTGGGTCTTGCCGAGTGGGCTTGGGTCTAGCCGAATGGGTTTGGGTCTAGCCGAGTGGGTTTGCGTTAGGCGGAGTGGGTTTGGGTCTAGCCGAGTGGGTTTGGGTCTAGCCGAGTGGGTTTGGGTCTAGACGAGTGGGTTTGGTTGTAGCCGAGTGGGTTTGGGTCTAGCCGAGTGGGCTTGGGTCCAGCCGAGTGGGTTTGGGTCTAGCAGAGTGGGTTTCGGTCTAGCCGAGTGGGTTTGGGTCTAGCCGAGTGGGTTTGGGTCTAGCCGAATGGGTTTGGGTCTAGCCGAGTGGGTTTGGGTCTTGCCGAGTGGGCTTGGGTCTAGCCGAATGGGTTTGGGTCTAGCCGAGTGGGTTTGCGTTAGGCGGAGTGGGTTTGGGTCTAGCCGAGTGGGTTTGGGTCTAGCCGAGTGGGTTTGGGTCTAGCCGAGTGTGTTTGGGTGTGGCCGAGTGGGTTTGGGTCTGGCCGAGTGGGTTTGGGTCTAGCCGAGTGGGTTTGGGTCTAGCCGAGTGGGTTTGTGTCTAGCCGAGTGGGTTTGGGTCTAGCCGAGTGGGTTTGGGTCTAGCCGAGTGGGTTTGTGTCTAGCCGAGTGGGTTTGGGTCTAGCGGAGTGGGTTTGGGTCTAGCCGAGTGGGTTTGGGTCTAGACAAGTGGGTTTGCGTTTAGCCGAGTGGGTTTGGGTCTAGCCGAATGGGTTTGGGTCTAGCCGAGTGGGTTTGGGTCTTGCCGAGTGGGCTTGGGTCTAGCCGAATGGGTTTGGGTCTAGCCGAGTGGGTTTGCGTTAGGCGGAGTGGGTTTGGGTCTAGCCGAGTGGGTTTGGGTCTAGCGGAGTTGGTTTGCATCTAGCCGAATGTGTTTGGGTCTAGCCGAGTGGGTTTGGGTCCAGCCGAGTGCGTTTGTGTCTAGCAGAGTGGGTTTGTGTCTAGCGGAGTGGGTTTGGGTCTAGCCGAGTGGGTTTGGGTCTAGCCGAGTGGGTTTGGGTCTTGCGGTGTGGGTTTGGGTCTAGCCGAGTGGGTTTGGGTCTAGCGGAGTGGGTTTGCATCTAGCCGAGTGGGTTTGGGTCTAGCCGAGTGGGTTTGGTTCTAGCCGTGTGGGTTTGGGTCTAGCCGAGTGGGTTTGGGTCTAGCCGAGTGGGTTTGGGTCTAGCCGAGTGGGTTTGCGTCTAGCCGAGTGGGTTTGGGTCTAGCCGAGTGGGTTTGGGTCTAGCGGAGTGGGTTTGGGATTAGCCGAGTGGGTTTGGCTCTAGCCGAGAGGGTTTGTGTCTAGCCGAGTGGGCTAGGGTCTAGCCGAGTGGGTTTGGGTCTAGCGGAGTGGGTTTGGGTCTAGCGGAAGAGGTTTGGGTCTACCGAGTTGGTTTGGGACTAGCTGAGTGGGTTTGCGTCTAGCGGAGTGGGTTTGGGTCTAGCAGAGTGGGTTTGGGTCTGGCGGAGTGGTTTTGGGTCTAGCGGAGTGGGTTTGGGTGTAGCGGAGTGGGTTTGGGTCTAGCCGAGTGGGTTTTGGTCTAGCCGAGTGGGTTTGGGTCTAGCCGAGTGGGTTTGGGTGTAGCCGAGTGGGTTTGGGTCTAGCCGAGTGGGCTTGGGTCCAGCCGAGTGGGTTTGGGTCTAGCAGAGTGGGTTTGGGTCTAGCCGAGTGGGTTTGCGTCTAGCCGATTGGGTTTGGGTTCTAGCCGAGTGGGTTTGGGTCTGGCCGAGTGGGTTTGGGTCTAGCGGAGTGGGTTTGGGTGTAGCCGAGTGGGTTTGGGTCTAGTCGAGTGGGTTTGGGTCTAGCCGAGTGGGTTTGGGTCTAGCCGAGTGGTTTTGGGTCTAGCCGAGTGGGTTTGCGTCTAGCCCAGTGGGTTTGGGTCTAGCCGAGTGTGTTTGCATCTAGCGGAATGGGTTTGGGTCTAGCGGAGTGGGTTTGGGTTTAGCGGAGTGGGTTTGGGTCTAGCGGAGTGGCTTTGGTTCTAACCGAGTGGGTTTGGGTCCAGCCGAGTGGGTTTGGGTCTAGCCGAGTGGGTTTGGGTCTAGCCGAGTGTGTTTGAGTGTGGCCGAGTGGGTTTGGGTCTAGCCGAGTGGGTTTGGGTCTAGCCGAGTGGGTTTGGGTCTAGCCGAGTGGGTTTGGGTCTAGCCGAGTGGGTTTGGGTCAAGACAAGTGGGTTTGCGTTTAGCCGAGTGGGTTTGGGTCTAGCTGAGTGGGTTTGGGTCTACCGGAGTGGGTTTGGGTCTAGCAGAGTGGGTTTGGGTCTGGCGGAGTGGTTTTGGGTCTAGCGGAGTGGGTTTAGGTCTAGCGGAGTGGGTTTGGGTCTAGCCGAGTGGGTTTTGGTCTAGCCGAGTGGGTTTGGGTCTAGCCGAGTGGGTTTGGGTGTAACCGAGTGGGTTTGGGTCTAGCCGAGTGGGCTTGGGTCCAGCCGAGTGGGTTTGGGTCTAGCAGAGTGGGTTTGGGTCTAGCCGAGTGGGTTTGCGTCTAGCCGATTGGGTTTGGGTTCTAGCCGAGTGGGTTTGGGTCTAGCCGAGTGGGTTTGGGTCTAGCGGAGTGGGTTTGGGTGTAGCCGAGTGGGTTTGGGTCTAGTCGAGTGGGTTTGGGTCTAGCCGAGTGGGTTTGGGTCTAGCCGAGTGGTTTTGGGTCTAGCCGAGTGGGTTTGGGTCTCGCCCAGTGGGTTTGGGTCTAGCCGAGTGTGTTTGCATCTAGCGGAATGGGTTTGGGTCTAGCGGAGTGGGTTTGGGTTTAGCGGAGTGGGTTTGGGTCTAGCGGAGTAGCTTTGGTTCTAACCGAGTGGGTTTGGGTCCAGCCGAGTGGGTTTGGGTCTAGCCGAGTGGGTTTGGGTCTAGCCGAGTGTGTTTGAGTGTGGCCGAGTGGGTTTGGGTCTAGCCGAGTGGGTTTGGGTCTAGCCGAGTGGGTTTGGGTCTAGCCGAGTGGGTTTGGGTCTAGCCGAGTGGGTTTGGGTCTAGACAAGTGGGTTTGCGTTTAGCCGAGTGGGTTTGGGTCTAGCCGAGTGGGTTTGGGTCTAGCCGAGTGGGATTGGGTCTTGCCGAGTGGGCTTGGGTCTAGCCGAATGGGTTTGGGTCTAGCCGAGTGGGTTTGCGTTAGGCGGAGTGGGTTTGGGTCTAGCCGAGTGGGTTTGGGTCTAGCGGACTGGGATTGCGTCTAGCCGAATGTGTTTGGGTCTAGCCGAGTGGGTTTGGGTCTAGCCGAGTGGGTTTGGGTCTAGCCGAGTGGGTTTGGGTCTAGCCGAGTGGGTTTGGGTCTAGTCGAGTAGGTTTGGGTCTAGCCGAGTGGGTTTGGGTCTAGCCGAGTGGGTTTGGGTCTAGCCGAGTGGGTTTGGGTCTAGCGGAGTGGGTTTGGATCTAGCCGAGTGGGTTTGGGTCCAGCAGAGTGGGTTTGGGACTAGCCGAGTGGGTTTGGGTGTAGCCGAGTGTGTTTGAGTCTAGCCGAGTGGGTTTGGGTCTAGCCGAGTGGATTTGGGTCTAGGCGAGTGGGTTTGGGTCTAGCCGAGTGGGTTTGGGCCTAGCCGAGTGGGTTTGGGTCTAGCCGAGTGGGTTTGAGTCTAGCGGAGTGGGTTTGGGTTTAGCCGAGTGGGTTTGGGTCTAGCCGATTGGGTTTGGGTCTAGCGGTGTGGGTTTGGGTCTAGCAGAGTGGGTTTGGGTCTAGTCCAGTGGGTTTGGGTCTAGCCGAGTGGGTTTGGGTCTAGCCGAGTGGTTTTGGGTCTAGCCGAGTGGGTTTGGGTCTAGCGGAGTGTGTTTGGTTCTAACCGAGTGGGTTTGTGTCTAGACAAGTGGGTTTGCGTTTAGCCCAGTGGGTTTGGGTCTAGCCGAATGGGTTTGGGTCTAGCCGAGTGGGTTTGCGTTAGGCGGAGTGGGTTTGGGTCTAGCCGAGTGGGTTTGGGTCTAGCCGAGTGGGTTTGGGTCTGGCTGAGTGGGTTTGGGTCTAGCCGAGTGGGTTTGGGTCTAGCCGCTTGGGTTTGTGTCTAGCCGAGTGGGTTTGGGTCTAGCCGAGTGGGTTTGCGTTTAGCCGAGTGGGTTTGGGTCTAGCCGAATGGGTTTGGGTCTAGCCGAGTGGGTTTGGGTCTTGCCGAGTGGGCTTGGGTCTAGCCGAATGGGTTTGGGTCTAGCCGAGTGGGTTTGCGTTAGGCGGAGTGGGTTTGGGTCTAGCCGAGTGGGTTTGGGTCTAGCGGAGTGGGTTTGCATCTAGCCGAATGTGTTTGGGTCTAGCCGAGTGGGTTTGGGTCTAGCCGAGTGGGTTTGGGTCTAGCCGAGTGGGTTTGGGTCTAGCCGAGTGGGTTTGGGTCTAGCCGAGTGGGTTTGGTTCTAGTGGAGTGGGTTTGGGTTTAGCCGAGTGGGTTTGGCTCTAGCCGAGAGGGTTTGTGTCTAGCCGAGTGGGCTAGGGTCTAGCCGAGTGGGTTTGGGTCTAGCGGAGTGGGTTTGGGTCTAGCGGAGTGGGTTTGGGTCTACCGAGTTGGTTTGGGACTAGCCGAGTGGGTTTGCGTCTAGCGGAGTGGGTTTGGGTCTAGCAGAGTGGGTTTGGGTCTAGCGGAGTGGTTTTGGGTCTAGCAGAGTGGGTTTGGGTCTAGCGGAGTGGGTTTGGGTCTAGCCGAGTGGGTTTGGGTCTGGCCGAGTGGGCTTGGGTCGAGCCGAGTGGGTTTGGGTCTAGCAGAGTGGGTTTGGGTCTAGTCGAGTGGGTTTGGGTCTAGCCGATTGGGTTTGGGTCTAGCCGAGTGGGTTTGGGTCTAGCCGAGTGGGTTTGGGTCTAGCGGAGTGGGTTTGGGTGCAGCCGAGTGGGTTTGGGTCTAGTCGAGTGGGTTTGGGTCTAGCCGAGTGGGTTTGGGTCTAGCCGAGTGGGTTTGGGTCTAGCCGAGTGGGTTTGGGTCTAGCGGTGTGGGTTTGGGTCTAGCCGAGTGGGTTTGGGTCTAGACAAGTGGGTTTGCGTTTAGCCGAGTGGGTTTGGGTCTAGCCGAATGGGTTTGGGTCTAGCCGAGTGGGTTTGGGTCTTGCCGAGTGGGCTTGGGTCTAGCCGAATGGGTTTGGGTCTAGCCGAGTGGGTTTGCGTTAGGCGGAGTGGGTTTGGGTCTAGCCGAGTGGGTTTGGGTCTAGCGGAGTGGGTTTGCATCTAGCCGAATGTGTTTGGGTCTAGCCGAGTGGGTTTGGGTCTAGCCGAGTGTGTTTGTGTTTAGCAGAGTGGGTTTGTGTCTAGCGGAGTGGGTTTGGGTCTAGCCGAGTGGGTTTGGGTCTAGCCGAGTGGGTTTGGGTCTAGCCGTGTGCGTTTGGGTCTAGCCGAGTGGGTTTGGGTCTAGCCGAGTGGGTTTGGGTCTAGCCGAGTGGGTTTGGGTCTAGCCGAGTGGGTTTGGGTCTAGCCGAGTGGGTTTGGGTCTGGCGGAGTGGGTTTGGGTTTAGCCGAGTGGGTTTGGCTCTAGCCGAGAGGGTTTGTGTCTAGCCGAGTGGGCTAGGGTCTAGCCGAGTGGGTTTGGGTCTAGCGGAGTGGGTTTGGGTCTAGCGGAGTGGGTTTGGGTCTACCGAGTTGGTTTGGGACTAGCCGAGTGGGTTTGCGTCTAGCGGAGTGGGTTTGGGACTAGCAGAGTGGGTTTGGGTCTAGCGGAGTGGTTTTGGGTCTAGCAGAGTGGGTTTGGGTCTAGCGGAGTGGGTTTGGGTCTAGCCGAGTGGGTTTTGGTCTGGCCGAGTGGGTTTGGGTCTAGCCGAGTGGGTTTGGGTGTAGCCGAGTGGGTTTGGGTCTAGCCGAGTGGGTTTGGGTCTAGCGGAGTGGGTTTGGGTGCAGCCGAGTGGGGTTGGGTCTAGTCGAGTGGGTTTGGGTCTAGCCGAGTGGGTTTGGGTCTAGCCGAGTGGGTTTGGGTCTAGCCGAGTGGGTTTGGGTCTAGCCGAGTGGGTTTGGGTCTAGCGGAGTGGGTTTGCTTCTAGCCGAGTGGGTTTGGGTCTAACCGAGTGGGTTTGGTTCTAGCCGTGTGGGTTTGGGTCTAGCCGAGTGGGTTTGGGTCTAGCCGAGTGGGTTTGGGTCTAGCCGAGTGGGTTTGTGTCTAGCCTAGTGGGTTTGGGTCTAGCCGAGTGGGTTTGGGTCTAGCCGAGTGGGTTTGGGTCTAGCCGAGTGGGTTTGGGTCTAGCCGAGTGGGTTTGGGACTAGCCGAGTGGGTTTGGGTGTAGCCGAGTGTGTTTGAGTCTAGCCGAGTGGGTTTGGGTCTAGCCGAGTGGATTTGGGTCTAGGCGAGTGGGTTTGGGTCTAGCCGAGTGGGTTTGGGCCTAGCCGAGTGGGTTTGGGTCTAGCCGAGTGGGTTTGAGTCTAGCGGAGTGGGTTTGGGTTTAGCCGAGTGGGTTTGGGTCTAGCCGATTGGGTTTGGGTCTAGCGGTGTGGGTTTGGGTCTAGCCGAGTGGGTTTGGGTCTAGTCCAGTGGGTTTGGGTCTAGCCGAGTGGGTTTGGGTCTAGCCGAGTGGTTTTGGGTCTAGCCGAGTGGGTTTGGGTCTAGCGGAGTGGGTTTGGTTCTAACCGAGTGGGTTTGGGTCTAGCCGAGTGGGTTTGCGTTAGGCGGAGTGGGTTTGGGTCTAGCCGACTGGGTTTGGGTCTAGCCGCGTGGGTTTGTGTCTAGCCGAGTGGGTTTGGGTCTAGCCGAGTGGGTTTGCGTTTAGCCGAGTGGGTTTGGGTCTAGCCGAATGGGTTTGGGTCTAGCCGAGTGGGTTTGGGTCTTGCCGAGTGGGCTTGGGTCTAGCCGAATGGGTTTGGGTCTAGCCGAGTGGGTTTGCGTTAGGCGGAGTGGGTTTGGGTCTAGCCGAGTGGGTTTGGGTCTAGCGGAGTGGGTTTGCATCTAGCCGAATGTGTTTGGGTCTAGCCGAGTGGGTTTGGGTCTAGCCGAGAGTGTTTGTGTTTAGCAGAGTGGGTTTGTGTCTAGCGGAGTGGGTTTGGGTCTAGCCGAGTGGGTTTGGGTCTAGCCGAGTGGGTTTGGGTCGAGCGGTGTGGGTTTGGGTCTAGCCGAGTGGGTTTGGGTCTAGCGGAGTGGGTTTGCATCTAGCCGAGTGGGTTTGGGTCTAGCCGAGTGGGTTTGGTTCTAGCCGTGTGGGTTTGGGTCTAGCCGAGTGGGTTTGGGTCTAGCCGAGTGGGTTTGGGTCTAGCCGAGTGGGTTTGGGTCTAGCCAAGTGGGTTTGGGTCTAGCCGAGTGGGTTTGGGTCTAGCGGAGTGGGTTTGGGTTTAGCCGAGTGGGTTTGGCTCTAGCCGAGAGGGTTTGTGTCTAGGCGAGTGGGCTAGGGTCTAGCCGAGTGGGTTTGGGTCTAGCGGAGTGGGTTTGGGTCTAGCGGAGTGGGTTTGGGTCTACCGAGTTGGTTTGGGACTAGCCGAGTGGGTTTGCGTCTAGCGGAGTGGGTTTGGGTCTAGCAGAGTGGGTTTGGGTCTAGCGGAGTGGTTTTGGGTCTAGCAGAGTGGGTTTGGGTCTAGCGGAGTGGGTTTGGGTCGAGCCGAGTGGATTTTGGTCTAGCCGAGTGGGTTTGGGTGTAGCCGAGTGGGTTTGGGTGTAGCCGAGTGGGTTTGGGTCTGGCCGAGTGGGCTTGGGTCGAGCCGAGTGGGTTTGGGTCTAGCAGAGTGGGTTTGGGTCTAGCCGAGTGGGTTTGGGTCTAGCCGATTGGGTTTGGGTCTAGCCGAGTGGGTTTGGGTCTAGCCGAGTGGGTTTGGGTCTAGCGGAGTGGGTTTGGGTGCAGCCGAGTGGGTTTGGGTCTAGTCGAGTGGGTTTGGGTCTAGCCGAGTGGGTTTGGGTCTAGCCGAGTGGGTTTGGGTCTAGCCGAGTGGGTTTGGGTCTAGCGGTGTGGGTTTGGGTCTAGCTGAGTGGGTTTGGGTCTAGACAAGTGGGTTTGCGTTTAGCCGAGTGGGTTTGGGTCTAGCCGAATGGGTTTGGGTCTAGCCGAGTGGGTTTGGGTCTTGCCGAGTGGGCTTGGGTCTAGCCGAATGGGTTTGGGTCTAGCCGAGTGGGTTTGCGTTAGGCGGAGTGGGTTTGGGTCTAGCCGAGTGGGTTTGGGTCTAGCGGAGTGGGTTTGCATCTAGCCGAATGTGTTTGGGTCTAGCCGAGTGGGTTTGGGTCTAGCCGAGTGTGTTTGTGTTTAGCAGAGTGGGTTTGTGTCTAGCGGAGTGGGTTTGGGTCTAGCCGAGTGGGTTTGGGTCTAGCCGAGTGGGTTTGGGTCTAGCGGTGTGGGTTTGGGTCTAGCCGAGTGGGTTTGGGTCTAGCGGAGTGGGTTTGCATCTAGCCGAGTGGGTTTGGGTCTAGCCGAGTGGGTTTGGTTCTAGCCGTGTGGGTTTGGGTCTAGCCGAGTGGGTTTGGGTCTAGCCGAGTGGGTTTGGGTCTAGCCGAGTGGGTTTGGGTCTAGCCGAGTGGGTTTGGGTCTAGCCGAGTGGGTTTGGGTCTGGCGGAGTGGGTTTGGGTTTAGCCGAGTGGGTTTGGCTCTAGCCGAGAGGGTTTGTGTCTAGCCGAGTGGGCTAGGGTCTAGCCGAGTGGGTTTGGGTCTAGCGGAGTGGGTTTGGGTCTAGCGGAGTGGGTTTGGGTCTACCGAGTTGGTTTGGGACTAGCCGAGTGGGTTTGCGTCTAGCGGAGTGGGTTTGGGTCTAGCAGAGTGGGTTTGGGTCTAGCGGAGTGGTTTTGGGTCTAGCAGAGTGGGTTTGGCTCTAGCGGAGTGGGTTTGGGTCTAGCCGAGTGGGTTTTGGTCTAGCCGAGTGGGTTTGGGTCTAGCCGAGTGGGTTTGGGTGTAGCCGAGTGGGTTTGGGTCTAGCCGAGTGGGCTTGGGTCCAGCCGAGTGGGTTTGGGTCTAGCAGAGTGGGTTTGGGTCTAGCCGAGTGGGTTTGGGTCTAGCCGATTGGGTTTGGGTCTAGCCGAGTGGGTTTGGGTCTAGCCGAGTGTGTTTGGGTCTAGCCGAGTGGGTTTGGTTCTAGCCGTGTGGGTTTGGGTCTAGCCGAGTGGGTTTGGGTCTAGCCGAGTGGGTTTGGGTCTAGCCGAGTGGGTTTGGGTCTAGCCGAGTGGGTTTGGGTCTAGCCGAGTGGGTTTGGGTCTGGCGGAGTGGGTTTGGGTTTAGCCGAGTGGGTTTGGCTCTAGCCGAGAGGGTTTGTGTCTAGCCGAGTGGGCTAGGGTCTAGCCGAGTGGGTTTGGGTCTAGCGGAGTGGGTTTGGGTCTAGCGGAGTGGGTTTGGGTCTACCGAGTTGGTTTGGGACTAGCCGAGTGGGTTTGCGTCTAGCGGAGTGGGTTTGGGTCTAGCAGAGTGGGTTTGGGTCTAGCGGAGTGGTTTTGGGTCTAGCAGAGTGGGTTTGGGTCTAGCGGAGTGGGTTTGGGTCTGGCCGAGTGGGTTTTGGTCTAGCCGAGTGTGTTTGGGTCTAGCCGAGTGGGTTTGGGTGTAGCCGAGTGGGTTTGGGTCTAGCCGAGTGGGCTTGGGTCCAGCCGAGTGGGTTTGGGTCTAGCAGAGTGGATTTGGGTCTAGCCGAGTGGGTTTGGGTCTAGCCGATTGGGTTTGGGTCTAGCCGAGTGGGTTTGGGTCTAGCCGAGTGGGTTTGGGTCTAGCGGAGTGGGTTTGGGTGCAGCCGAGTGGGGTTGGGTCTAGTCGAGTGGGTTTGGGTCTAGCCGAGTGGGTTTGGGTCTAGCCGAGTGGGTTTGGGTCTAGCCGAGTGGGTTTGGGTCTAGCCGAGTGGGTTTGGGTCTAGCGGAGTGGGTTTGCTTCTGGCCGAGTGGGTTTGGGTCTAGCCGAGTGGGTTTGGTTCTAGCCGTGTGGGTTTGGGTCTAGCCGAGTGGGTTTGGGTCTAGCCGAGTGGGTTTGGGTCTAGCGGAGTGGGTTTGTGTCTAGCCGAGTGGGTTTGGGTCTAGCCGAGTGGGTTTGGGTCTAGCCGAGTGGGTTTGGGTCTAGCCGAGTGGGTTTGGGTCTAGCCGAGTGGGTTTGGGTCTAGCCGAGTGGGTTTGGGTCTAGCGGAGTGGGTTTGCATCTAGCCGAGTGGGTTTGGGTCTAGCCGAGTGGGTTTGGTTCTAGCCGAGTGGGTTTGGGTCTAGCCGAGTGGGTTTGGGTCTAGCCGAGTGGGTTTGGGTATAGCCGAGTGGGTTTGGCTCTAGCCGAGAGGGTTTGTGTCTAGCCGAGTGGGCTAGGGTCTAGCCGAGTGGCTTTGGGTCTAGCGGAGTGGGTTTGGGTCTAGCGGAGTGGGTTTGGGTCTAGCGGAGTGGGTTTGGGTCTACCGAGTTGGTTTGGGACTAGCCGAGTGGGTTTGCGTCTAGCCGAGTGGGTTTGGGTCTAGCAGAGTGGGTTTGGGTCTAGCGGAGTGGTTTTGGGTCTAGCAGAGTGGGTTTGGGTCTAGCGGAGTGGGTTTGGGTCTAGCCGAGTGGGTTTTGGTCTAGCCGAGTGGGTTTGGGTCTAGCCGAGTGGGTTTGCTTCTAGCCGAGTGTGTTTGGGTCTAGCCGAGTGGGTTTGGTTCTAGCCGTGTGGGTTTGGGTCTAGCCGAGTGGGTTTGGGTCTAGCCGAGTGGGTTTGGGTCTAGCGGAGTGGGTTTGTGTCTAGCCGAGTGGGTTTGGGTCTAGCCGAGTGGGTTTGGGTCTAGCCGAGTGGGTTTGGGTCTAGCCGAGTGGGTTTGGGTCTAGCCGAGTGGGTTTGGGTCTAGCCGAGTGGGTTTGGGTCTAGCGGAGTGGGTTTGCATCTAGCCGAGTGGGTTTGGGTCTAGCCGAGTGGGTTTGGTTCTAGCCGTGTGGGTTTGGGTCTAGCCGAGTGGGTTTGGGTCTAGCCGAGTGGGTTTAGGTCTAGCCGAGTGGGTTTGGGTCTAGCCGAGTGGGTTTGGGTCTAGCCGAGTGGGTTTGGGTATAGCCGAGTGGGTTTGGCTCTAGCCGAGAGGGTTTGTGTCTAGCCGAGTGGGCTAGGGTCTAGCCGAGTGGGTTTGGGTCTAGCGGAGTGGGTTTGGGTCTAGCGGAGTGGGTTTGGGTCTACCGAGTTGGTTTGGGACTAGCCGAGTGGGTTTGCGTCTAGCGGAGTGGGTTTGGGTCTAGCGGAGTGGGTTTGGGTCTAGCGGAGTGGGTTTGGGTCTAGCGGAGTGGGTTTGGGTCTAGCGGAGTGGGTTTGGGTCTAGCCGAGTGGGTTTTGGTCTAGCCGAGTGGGTTTGGGTCTAGCCGAGTGGGTTTGGGTGTAGCCGAGTGGGTTTTGGTCTAGCCGAGTGGGCTTGGATCCAGCCGAGTGGGTTTGGGTCTAGCAGAGTGGGTTTGGGTCTAGCCGAGTGGGTTTGGGTCTAGTCGAGTGGGTTTGGGTCTAGCCGAATGGGTTTGGGTCTAGCCGAGTGGTTTTGGGTCTAGCCGAGTGGGTTTGGGTCAAGCCGAGTGGGTTTGGGTCTAGCCGAGTGTGTTTGCGTCTAGCGGAATGGGTTTGGGTCTAGCGGAGTGGGTTTGGGTTTAGCGGAGTGGGTTTGGGTGTAGCGGAGTGGCTTTGTTTCTAACCGAGTGGGTTTGGGTCCAGCCGAGTGGGTTTGGGTCTAGCCGAGTGGGTTTGGGTCTAGCCGAGTGTGTTTGAGTGTGGCCGAGTGGGTTTGGGTCTAGCCGAGTGGGTTTGGGTCTAGCCGAGTGGGTTTGGGTCTAGCCGAGTGGGTTTGGGTCTAGCCGAGTGGGTTTGGGTCTAGACAAGTGGGTTTGCGTTTAGCCGAGTGGGTTTGGGTCTAGCCGAGTGGGTTTGGGTCTAGCCGAGTGGAATTGGGTCTTGCCGAGTGGGCTTGGGTCTAGCCGAATGGGTTTGGGTCTAGCCGAGTGGGTTTGCGTTAGGCGGAGTGGGTTTGGGTCTAGCCGAGTGGGTTTGGGGCTAGCGGAGTGGGTTTGCATCTAGCCGAATGTGTTTGGGTCTAGCCGAGTGGGTTTGGGTCTAGCCGAGTGCGTTTGGGTCTAGCAGAGTGGGTTTGGGTCTAGCCGAGTGGGTTTGGGTCTAGCCGAGTGCGTTTGGGTCTAGCAGAGTGGGTTTGGGTCTAGCCGACTGGGTTTGGGTCTAGCCGAGTGGGTTTTGGTCTAGCCGAGTGGGTTTGGGTCTAGCGGTGTGGGTTTGGGTCTAACCGAGTGGGTTTGGGTCTAGCGGAGTGGGTTTGCATCTAGCCGAGTGGGTTTGGGTCTAGCAGAGTGGGTTTGGGTCTAGCCGAGTGGGTTTGGGTCTGGCCGAGTGGGTTTTGGTCTAGCCGAGTGTGTTTGGGTCTAGCCGAGTGGGTTTGGGTGTAGCCGAGTGGGTTTGGGTCTAGCCGAGTGGGCTTGGGTCCAGCCGAGTGGGTTTGGGTCTAGCAGAGTGGATTTGGGTCTAGCCGAGTGGGTTTGGGTCTAGCCGATTGGGTTTGGGTCTAGCCGAGTGGGTTTGGGTCTAGCCGAGTGGGTTTGGGTCTAGCGGAGTGGGTTTGGGTGCAGCCGAGTGGGGTTGGGTCTAGTCGAGTGGGTTTGGGTCTAGCCGAGTGGGTTTGGGTCTAGCCGAGTGGGTTTGGGTCTAGCCGAGTGGGTTTGGGTCTAGCCGAGTGGGTTTGGGTCTAGCGGAGTGGGTTTGCTTCTAGCCGAGTGGGTTTGGGTCTAGCCGAGTGGGTTTGGTTCTAGCCGTGTGGGTTTGGGTCTAGCCGAGTGGGTTTGGGTCTAGCCGAGTGGGTTTGGGTCTAGCGGAGTGGGTTTGTGTCTAGCCGAGTGGGTTTGGGTCTAGCCGAGTGGGTTTGGGTCTAGCCGAGTGGGTTTGGGTCTAGCCGAGTGGGTTTGGGTCTAGCCGAGTGGGTTTGGGTCTAGCCGAGTGGGTTTGGGTCTAGCGGAGTGGGTTTGCATCTAGCCGAGTGGGTTTGGGTCTAGCCGAGTGGGTTTGGTTCTAGCCGTGTGGGTTTGGGTCTAGCCGAGTGGGTTTGGGTCTAGCCGAGTGGGTTTAGGTCTAGCCGAGTGGGTTTGGGTCTAGCCGAGTGGGTTTGGGTCTAGCCGAGTGGGTTTGGGTATAGCCGAGTGGGTTTGGCTCTAGCCGAGAGGGTTTGTGTCTAGCCGAGTGGGCTAGGGTCTAGCCAAGTGGCTTTGGGTCTAGCGGAGTGGGTTTGGGTCTAGCGGAGTGGGCTTGGGTCTAGCGGAGTGGGTTTGGGTCTACCGAGTTGGTTTGGGACTAGCCGAGTGGGTTTGCGTCTAGCGGAGTGGGTTTGGGTCTAGCAGAGTGGGTTTGGGTCTAGCGGAGTGGTTTTGGGTCTAGCAGAGTGGGTTTGGGTCTAGCGGAGTGGGTTTGGGTCTAGCCGAGTGGGTTTTGGTCTAGCCGAGTGGGTTTGGGTCTAGCCGAGTGGGTTTGGGTGTAGCCGAGTGGGTTTGGGTCTAGCCGAGTGGGCTTGGGTCCAGCCGACTGGGTTTGGGTCTAGCAGAGTGGATTTGGGTCTAGCCGAGTGGGTTTGGGTCTAGCCGATTGGGTTTGGGTCTAGCCGAGTGGGTTTGGGTCTAGCCGAGTGGGTTTGGGTCTAGTGGAGTGGGTTTGGGTGCAGCCGAGTGGGGTTGGGTCTAGTCGAGTGGGTTTGGGTCTAGCCGAGTGGGTTTGGGTCTAGCCGAGTGGGTTTGGGTCTAGCCGAGTGGGTTTGGGTCTAGCCGAGTGGGTTTGGGTCTAGCGGAGTGGGTTTGCTTCTAGCCGAGTGGGTTTGGGTCTAGCCGAGTGGGTTTGGTTCTAGCCGTGTGGGTTTGGGTCTAGCCGAGTGGGTTTGGGTCTAGCCGAGTGGGTTTGGGTCTAGCGGAGTGGGTTTGTGTCTAGCCGAGTGGGTTTGTGTCTAGCCGAGTGGGTTTGGGTCTAGCCGAGTGGGTTTGGGTCTAGCCGAGTGGGTTTGGGTCTAGCCGAGTGGGTTTGGGTCTAGCCGAGTGGGTTTGGGTCTAGCGGAGTGGGTTTGCATCTAGCCGAGTGGGTTTGGGTCTAGCCGAGTGGGTTTGGTTCTAGCCGTGTGGGTTTGGGTCTAGCCGAGTGGGTTTGGGTCTAGCCGAGTGGGTTTAGGTCTAGCCGAGTGGGTTTGGGTCTAGCCGAGTGGGTTTGGGTCTAGCCGAGTGGGTTTGGGTATAGCCGAGTGGGTTTGGCTCTAGCCGAGAGGGTTTGTGTCTAGCCGAGTGGGCTAGGGTCTAGCCGAGTGGCTTTGGGTCTAGCGGAGTGGGTTTGGGTCTAGCGGAGTGGGTTTGGGTCTACCGAGTTGGTTTGGGACTAGCCGAGTGGGTTTGCGTCTAGCGGAGTGGGTTTGGGTCTAGCGGAGTGGGTTTGGGTCTAGCGGAGTGGGTTTGGGTCTAGCGGAGTGGGTTTGGGTCTAGCCGAGTGGGTTTTGGTCTAGCCGAGTGGGTTTGGGTCTAGCCGAGTGGGTTTGGGTGTAGCCGAGTGGGTTTTCGTCTAGCCGAGTGGGCTTGGATCCAGCCGAGTGGGTTTGGGTCTAGCAGAGTGGGTTTGGGTCTAGCCGAGTGGGTTTGGGTCTAGCCGATTGGGTTTGGGTCTAGCCGAGTGGGTTTGGGTCTAGCCGAGTGGGTTTGGGTCTAGCGGAGTGGGTTTGGGTGTAGCCGAGTGGGTTTGGGTCTAGTCGAGTGGGTTTGGGTCTAGCCGAATGGGTTTGGGTCTAGCCGAGTGGTTTTGGGTCTAGCCGAGTGGGTTTGGGTCAAGCCGAGTGGGTTTGGGTCTAGCCGAGTGTGTTTGCGTCTAGCGGAATGGGTTTGGGTCTAGCGGAGTGGGTTTGGGTTTAGCGGAGTGGGTTTGGGTGTAGCGGAGTGGCTTTGGTTCTAACCGAGTGGGTTTGGGTCCAGCCGAGTGGGTTTGGGTCTAGCCGAGTGGGTTTGGGTCTAGCCGAGTGTGTTTGAGTGTGGCCGAGTGGGTTTGGGTCTAGCCGAGTGGGTTTGGGTCTAGCCGAGTGGGTTTGGGTCTAGCCGAGTGGGTTTGGGTCTAGCCGAGTGGGTTTGGGTCTAGACAAGTGGGTTTGCGTTTAGCCGAGTGGGTTTGGGTCTAGCCGAGTGGGTTTGGGTCTAGCCGAGTGGAATTGGGTCTTGCCGAGTGGGCTTGGGTCTAGCCGAATGGGTTTGGGTCTAGCCGAGGGGGTTTGCGTTAGGCGGAGTGGGTTTGGGTCTAGCCGAGTGGGTTTGGGTCTAGCGGAGTGGGTTTGCATCTAGCCGAATGTGTTTGGGTCTAGCCGAGTGGGTTTGGGTCTAGCCGAGTGCGTTTGGGTCTAGCAGAGTGGGTTTGGGTCTAGCCGAGTGGGTTTGGGTCTAGCCGAGTGCGTTTGGGTCTAGCAGAGTGGGTTTGGGTCTAGCCGACTGGGTTTGGGTCTAGCCGAGTGGGTTTTGGTCTAGCCGAGTGGGTTTGGGTCTAGCGGTGTGGGTTTGGGTCTAACCGAGTGGGTTTGGGTCTAGCGGAGTGGGTTTGCATCTAGCCGAGTGGGTTTGGGTCTAGCCGAGTGGGTTTGGTTCTAGCCGTGTGGGTTTGGGTCTAGCCGAGTGGGTTTGGGTCTAGCCGAGTGGGTTTGGGTCTAGCCCAGTGGGTTTGGGTCTAGCCGAGTGGGTTTGGGTCTAGCCGAGTGGGTTTGCATCTAGCCGAATGTGTTTGGGTCTAGCCGAGTGGGTTTGGGTCTAGCCGAGTGCGTTTGGGTCTAGCAGAGTGGGTTTGGGTCTAGCCGAGTGGGTTTGGGTCTAGCCGAGTGCGTTTGGGTCTAGCAGAGTGGGTTTGGGTCTAGCCGACTGGGTTTGGGTCTAGCCGAGTGGGTTTTGGTCTAGCCGAGTGGGTTTGGGTCTAGCGGTGTGGGTTTGGGTCTAACCGAGTGGGTTTGGGTCTAGCGGAGAGGGTTTGCATCTAGCCGAGTGGGTTTGGGTCTAGCCGAGTGGGTTTGGTTCTAGCCGTGTGGGTTTGGGTCTAGCCGAGTGGGTTTGGGTCTAGCCGAGTGGGTTTGGGTCTAGCCCAGTGGGTTTGGGTCTAGCCGAGTGGGTTTGGGTCTAGCCGAGTGGGTTTGGGTCTAGCCCAGTGGGTTTGGGTCTAGCCGAGTGGGTTTGGGTCTAGCGGAGTGGGTTTGGGTCTAGCGGAGTGGGTTTGGGTCTAGCCGAGTTGGTTTTGGACTAGCCGAGTGGGTTTGCATCTAGCGGAGTGGGTTTGGGTCTAGCAGAGTGGGTTTTGGTTCTAGCGGAGTGGGTTTGGGTCTAGCAGAGTGGGTTTGGGTCTAGCGGAGTGGGTTTGGGTCTAGTCGAGTGGGTTTGGGTCTAGCCGAGTGGGTTTGGGTTTAGCCGAGTGGTTTTGGGTCTAGCGGAGTGGGTTTGGGTCTAGCAGAGTGGGTTTGGGTCTAGCGGAGTGGGTTTGGGTCTAGTCGAGTGGGTTTGGGTCTAGCCGAGTGGGTTTGGGTCTAGCCGAGTGTGTTTGCGTCTAGCGGAATGGGTTTGGGTCTAGCGGAGTGGGTTTGGGTCTAGCGGAGTGGGTTTGGGTCCAGCGCAGTGGGTTTGGTTCTAACCGAGTGGGTTTGGGTCCAGCCGAGTGGGTTTGGGTCTAGCCGAATGGGTTTGGGTCTAGCCGAGTGTGTTTGGGTCTTGCCGAGTGGGCTTGGGTCTAGCCGAATGGGTTTGGGTGTAGCCGAGTGGGTTTGCGTTAGGCGGAGTGGGTTTGGGTCTAGCCGAGTGGGTTTGGGTCTAGCGGAGTGGGTTTGCGTCTAGCCGAATGTGTTTGGGTCTAGTCGAGTGGGTTTGGGTCTAGCCGAGTGCGTTTGGGTCTAGCAGAGTGGGTTTGGGTCTAGCTGAGTGGGTTTGGGTCTAGCCGAGTGGGTTTGGGTCTAGCCGAGTGGGTTTGGGTCTAGCGGTGTGGGTTTGGGTCTAGCCGAGTGGGTTTGGGTCTAGCGGAGTGGGTTTGCATCTAGCCGAGTGGGTTTGGGTCTAGCTGAGTGGGTTTGGTTCTAGCCGTGTGGGTTTGTGTCTAGCCGAGTGGGTTTGGGTCTAGCCGAGTGGGTTTGGGTCTAGCCGTGTGGGTTTGTGTCTAGCGGAGTGGTTTTGGTTCTAGCCGAGTGGGTTTGTGTCTAGCCGAGTGGGTTTGTGTCTAGCCGAGTGGGTTTGGGTCTAGCGGAGTGGGTTTGGATCTAGCCGAGTGGGTTTGGGTCTAGCAGAGTGGGTTTGGGACTAGCCGAGTGGGTTTGGGACTAGCCGAGTGGGTTTGGGTGTAGCCGAGTGGGTTTGGGTCTAGTCGAGTGGGTTTGGGTCTAGCCGAGTGGGTTTGGGTCTAGCCGAGTGGTTTTGGGTCTAGCCGAGTGGGTTTGGGTCTAGCCGAGTGGGTTTGGGTCTAGCCGAGTGTGTTTGCGTCTAGCGGAATGGGTTTGGGTCTAGCGGAGTGGGTTTGGGTCTAGCGGAGTGGGTTTGTGTCCAGCGGAGTGGGTTTGGTTCTAACCGAGTGGGTTTGGGTCCAGCCGAGTGGGTTTGGGTCTAGCCGAGTGGGTTTGGGTGTAGCCGAGTGTGTTTGGGTGTGGCCGAGTGGGTTTGGGTCTAGCCGAGTGGGTTTGGGTCTAGCCGAGTGGGTTTGTGTCTAGCCGAGTGGGTTTGTGTCTAGCCGAGTGGGTTTGGGTCTAGCCGAGTGGGTTTGGGTCTAGCCGAGTGGGTTTGTGTCTAGCCGAGTGGGTTTGGGTCTAGCGGAGTGGGTTTGGGTCTAGCCGAGTGGGTTTGGGTCTAGACAAGTAGGTTTGCGTTTAGCCGAGTGGGTTTGGGTCTAGCCGAGTGGGTTTGGTTCTAGCCGAGTGGATTTGGGTCTTGCCGAGTGGGCTTGGGTCTAGCCGAATGGGTTTGGGTCTAGCCGAGTGGGTTTGCGTTAGGCGGAGTGGGTTTGGATCTAGCCGAGTGGGTTTGGGTCTAGCGGAGTGGGTTTGCGTCTAGCCGAATGTGTTTGGGTCTAGCCGAGTGGGTTTGGGTCTAGCCGAGTGCGTTTGGGTCTAGCAGAGTGGGTTTGCGTCTAGCTGAGTGGGTTTGGGTCTAGCCGAGTGGGTTTGGGTCTAGCCGAGTGGGTTTGGGTCTAGCGGTGTGGGTTTGGGTCTAGCCGAGAGGGTTTGGGTCTAGCGGAGTGGGTTTGGATCTAGCCGAGTGGGTTTGGGTCTAGCAGGGTGGGTTTGCGACTAGCCGAGTGGGTTTGGGACTAGCTGAGTGGGTTTGGGTCTAGCCGAGTGGGTTTGGGTCCAGCCGAGTGGGTTTGGGTCTAGGCGAGTGGGTTTGGGTCTAGCCGAGTGGGTTTGTGTCTAGCCGAGTGGGTTTGGGTCTCGACAAGTGGGTTTGCGTTTAGCCGAGTGGGTTTGGGTCTAGCCGAGTGGGTTTGGTTCCAGCCGAGTGGATTTGGGTTAGGCGGAGTGGGTTTGGGTCTAGCCGAGTGGGTTTGGGTCTAGCGGAGTGGGTTTGCGTCTAGCCGAATGTGTTTGGGTCTAGCCGAGTGGGTTTGGGTCTAGCCGAGTGCGTTTGGGTCCAGCAGAGTGTGTTTGGGTCTAGCTGAGTGGGTTTGGGTCTAGCCGAGTGGGTTTGGGTCTAGCCGAGTGGGTTTGCGTCTAGCGGTGTGGGTTTGGGTCTAGCCGAGTGGGTTTGGGTCTAGCGGAGTGGGCTTGCATCCAGCCGAGTGGGTTTGGGTCTAGCCGAGTGGGTTTGGTTCTAGCCGTGTGGGTTTGGGTCTAGCCGAGTGGGTTTGGGTCTAGCCGAGTGGGTTTGGGTCTAGCCGAGTGGGTTTGGGTCTAGCCGAGTGGGTTTGTGTCTAGCCGAGTGGGTTTGTGTCTAGCGGAGTGGGTTTGGGTCTAGCCGAGTGGGTTTGGGTCTAGCCGAGTGGGTTTGGGTCTAGCCGAGTGGGTTTGGGTCTTGCGGAGTGGGTTTGGATCTAGCCGAGTGGGTTTGGGTCTAGCAGGGTGGGTTTGCGTCTAGCGGAGTGGGTTTGGGTCTAGCGGAGTGGGATTGGGTCTAGCCGATTGGGTTTGTGTCTAGCCGAGTAGGTTTGGGTCTAGCGGATTGGGTTTGGGTCTAGCCGAGTGGGTTTGGGTCTAGCCGAGTGGGCTTGGGTCTTGCCGAGTGGGCTTGGGTCTAGCCGAATGTGTTTGGGTCTTGCCCAGTGGGCTTCGGTCTGGCCGAATGGGTTTGGGTCTAGCCGAGTGGGTTTGCGTTAGGCGGAGTGGGTTTGGGTCTAGCCGAGTGGGTTGGGGTCTAGCGGAGTGGGTTTGCGTCTAGCCGAATGTGTTTGGGTCTAACCGAGTGGGTTTGGGTCTAGCCGAGTGCGTTTGGGTCTAGCAGAGTGGGTTTGGGTCTAGCCGAGTGGGTTTGGTCTAGCCGAGTGGGTTTGGGTCTAGCCGAGTGGGTTTGGGTCTAGCGGTGTGGTTTTGGGTCTAGCGGAGTGGGTTGCATCTAGCCGAGTGGGTTTGGGTCTAGCCGAGTGGGTTTGGTTCTAGCCGTGTGGGTTTGGGTCCAGCCGAGTGGGTTTGGGTCTAGCCGAGTGGGTTTGGGTTTAACCGAGTGGGTTTGGGTCTAGCCGAGAGGGTTTGTGTCTAGCCGAGTGGGCTTGGGTCTAGCCGAGTGGGTTTGGGTCTAGCGGAGTGGGTTTGGGTGTAGCCGAGTGGGTTTGGGTCTAGTCGAGTGGGTTTGGGTCTAGCCGAGTGGGTTTGGGTCTAGCCGAGTGGTTTTGGGTCTAGCCGAGAGGGTTTGCGTCTAGCCGAGTGGGTTTGGGTCTAGCCGAGTGTGTTTGTGTCTAGCGGAATGGGTTTGGGTCTAGCGGAGTGGGTTTGGGTCTAGCGGAGTGGGTTTGGGTCTAGCGGAGTGGGTTTGGTTCTAACCGAGTGGGTTTGGGTCCAGCCGAGTGGGTTTGGGTCTAGCCGAGTGTGTTTGGGTGTGGCCGAGTGGGTTTGGGTTCAGCCGAGTGGGTTTGGGTCTAGCCGAGTGGGTTTGGGTCTAGCCGAGTGGGTTTGTGTCTAGCCGAGTGGGTTTACGTCTAGCCGAGTGGGTTTGGGTCTAGCCGAGTGGGTTTGGGTCTAGCCGAGTGGGTTTGGGTCTAGCCGAGTGGGTTTGGGTCTAGCCGAGTGGGTTTGGGTCTAGCGGAGTGGGTTTGGGTCTTGCCGAGTGGGTTTAGGTCTAGCCGAGTGGGTTTGGGTCTAGCCGAGTGGGTTTGGGCCTAGCCGATTGGGTTTGGGTCTAGCCGAGTGGGTTTGAGTCTAGCCAAGAGGGTTCAGGTCTATCCGAGTGGGTTTGGGTGTAGCCGAGTGGGTTTGGGTGTAGCCGAGTGTGTTTGAGTCTAGCCGAGTGGGTTTGGCTCAAGCCGAGTGGGTTTGTGTCTAGCTGAGTAGGTTTGGGTCTAGCGGATTGGGTTTGGGTCTAGCCGAGTGGGTTTGGGTGTGGCAGAGTGTGTTTGCGTCTAGCGGAGTGGGTTTGGGTCTAGCGGAGTGGGATTGGGTCTAGCGGAGTGGGTTTGTGTCTAGCCGATTAGGGTTGGGTCTAGCGGATTGGGTTTGGGTCTAGCCGAGTGCGTTTGGGTCTGGTCGAGTGGGTTTGGACCTAGCCGAGTGGGTTTGGGTCTAGCCGAGTGGGTTTGGGTCTAGCCGAGTGGGTTTGGGTCTAGCCGAGTGGGTTTGGGTCTAGCCGAGTGGGTTTGGGTCTAGCCGAGTCGGTTTGGATCCAGCCGAGTGGGTTTGGGTCTAGCAGTGTGGGTTTGGGTCTAGCCGAGTGGGTTTACGACTAGCCGAGTGGGTTTGGGTCTAGCCGAGTGGGTTTCGGTCTAGCCGAGTGGGTTTGGGTCTAGGCGAGTGGGTTTGGGTCTAGCCGAGTGGGTTTGGGCCTAGCCGAGTGGGTTTGGGTCTAGCCGAGTGGGTTTGACTCTAGCCGAGTGGGTTCAGGTCTATCAGAGTGGGTTTGGGTGTAGCCGAGTGGGTCTGGGTGTAGCCGAGTGTGTTTGAGTCTAGCCGAGTGGGTTTGGCTCAAGCCGAGTGGGTTTGTGTCTAGCCGAGTAGGTTCGGGTCTAGCGGATTGGGTTTGGGTCTATCCGAGTGGGTTTGGGTCTAGCCGAATGGGTTTGCGTCTAGCGGAGTGGGTTTGGGTCTAGCGGAGTGGGATTGGGTCTAGCCGAGTGGGTTTGTGTCTAGCCGAGTAGGTTTGGGTCTAGCGGATTGGGTTTGGGTCTAGCCGAGTGGGTTTGGGTCTAGTCGAGTGTGTTTGGGTCTAGCCGAGTGGGTTTGGGCCTAGCCGAGTGGGTTTGGGCCTAGCCGAGTGGGTTTGGGTCTAGCCGAGTGGGTTTGAGTCTAGCCGAGTGGGTTCAGGTCTATCCGAGTGGGTTTGGGTGTAGCCGAGTGGGTTTGGGTGTAGCCGAGTGTGTTTGAGTCTGGCCGAGTGGGTTTGGCTCAAGCCGAGTGGGTTTGTGTCTAGCCGAGTAGGTTTGGGTCTAGCGGATTGGGTTTGGGTCCAGCCGAGTGGGTTTGGGTCCAGCCGAGTGGGTTTGGGTCTAGCCGAGTGGGTTTGGGTCTAGCCGAGTGGGTTTACGACTAGCCGAGTGGGTTTGGGTCTAGCCGAGTGGGTTTCGGTCTAGCCGAGTGGGTTTGGGTCTAGGCGAGTGGGTTTGGGTCTAGCCGAGTGGGTTTGGGCCTAGCCGAGTGGGTTTGGGTCTAGCCGAGTGGGTTTGACTCTAGCCGAGTGGGTTCAGGTCTATCAGAGTGGGTTTGGGTGTAGCCGAGTGGGTCTGGGTGTAGCCGAGTGTGTTTGAGTCTAGCCGAGTGGGTTTGGCTCAAGCCGAGTGGGTTTGTGTCTAGCCGAGTAGGTTCGGGTCTAGCGGATTGGGTTTGGGTCTATCCGAGTGGGTTTGGGTCTAGCCGAATGGGTTTGCGTCTAGCGGAGTGGGTTTGGGTCTAGCGGAGTGGGATTGGGTCTAGCCGAGTGGGTTTGTGTCTAGCCGAGTAGGTTTGGGTCTAGCGGATTGGGTTTGGGTCTAGCCGAGTGGGTTTGGGTCTAGTCGAGTGTGTTTGGGTCTAGCCGAGTGGGTTTGGGCCTAGCCGAGTGGGTTTGGGCCTAGCCGAGTGGGTTTGGGTCTAGCCGAGTGGGTTTGAGTCTAGCCGAGTGGGTTCAGGTCTATCCGAGTGGGTTTGGGTGTAGCCGAGTGGGTTTGGGTGTAGCCGAGTGTGTTTGAGTCTGGCCGAGTGGGTTTGGCTCAAGCCGAGTGGGTTTGTGTCTAGCCGAGTAGGTTTGGGTCTAGCGGATTGGGTTTGGGTCCAGCCGAGTGGGTTTGGGTCCAGCCGAGTGGGTTTGGGTCTAGCCGAGTGGGTTTGGGTCTAGCGGTGTGGGTTTGGGTCTGGCCGAGTGGGTTTGGGTCTAGCGGAGTGGGTTTGCATCTAGCCGAGTGGGTTTGGGTCTAGCCGAGTGGGTTTGGTTCTAGCCATGTGGGTTTGGGTCCAGCCGAGTGGGTTTGGGTCTAGCCGAGTGGGTTTGGGTCTAGGCGAGTGGGTTTGGGTCTAGCCGAGTGGGTTTGGGTCTAGCCGAGTGGGTTTGGGTCTAGCCGAGCGGGTTTGTGTCTAGCCGAGTGGGCTTGGGTCTAGCCGAGTGGGTTTGGGTCTAGCGGAGTGGGTTTGGGTCTAGCAGAGTGGGTTTGGGTCTAGCCGAGTGGGTTTGCGTCTAGCGGAGTGGGTTTGGGTCTAGCAGAGTGGGTTTGGGTCTATCGGAGTGGGTTTGGGTCTAGCAGAGTGGGTTTGGGTCTAGCAGAGTGGCTTTGGGTCTAGCCGAGTGGGTTTTGGTCTAGCCGAGTGGGTTTGGGTCTAGCCGAGTGGGTTTGGGTGTAGCCGAGTGGGTTTGGGTCTAGCCGAGTGGGCTTGGGTCCAGCCGAGTGGGTTTGGGTCTAGCAGAGTGGGTTTGGGTCTAGCCGAGTGGGTTTGGGTCTAGCCGAGTGGGTTTGGGTCTAGCCGAGTGGGTTTGGGTCTAGTCGAGTGTGTTTGGGTCTAGCCGAGTGGGTTTGGGCCTAGCCGAGTGGGTTTGGGCCTAGCCGAGTGGGTTTGGGTCTAGCCGAGTGGGTTTGAGTCTAGCCGAGTGGGTTCAGGTCTATCCGAGTGGGTTTGGGTGTAGCCGAGTGGGTTTGGGTGTAGCCGAGTGTGTTTGAGTCTGGCCGAGTGGGTTTGGCTCAAGCCGAGTGGGTTTGTGTCTAGCCGAGTAGGTTTGGGTCTAGCGGATTGGGTTTGGGTCCAGCCGAGTGGGTTTGGGTCCAGCCGAGTGGGTTTGGGTCTAGCCGAGTGGGTTTGGGTCTAGCCGAGTGGGTTTACGACTAGCCGAGTGGGTTTGGGTCTAGCCGAGTGGGTTTCGGTCTAGCCGAGTGGGTTTGGGTCTAGGCGAGTGGGTTTGGGTCTAGCCGAGTGGGTTTGGGCCTAGCCGAGTGGGTTTGGGTCTAGCCGAGTGGGTTTGACTCTAGCCGAGTGGGTTCAGGTCTATCAGAGTGGGTTTGGGTGTAGCCGAGTGGGTCTGGGTGTAGCCGAGTGTGTTTGAGTCTAGCCGAGTGGGTTTGGCTCAAGCCGAGTGGGTTTGTGTCTAGCCGAGTAGGTTCGGGTCTAGCGGATTGGGTTTGGGTCTATCCGAGTGGGTTTGGGTCTAGCCGAATGGGTTTGCGTCTAGCGGAGTGGGTTTGGGTCTAGCGGAGTGGGATTGGGTCTAGCCGAGTGGGTTTGTGTCTAGCCGAGTAGGTTTGGGTCTAGCGGATTGGGTTTGGGTCTAGCCGAGTGGGTTTGGGTCTAGTCGAGTGTGTTTGGGTCTAGCCGAGTGGGTTTGGGCCTAGCCGAGTGGGTTTGGGCCTAGCCGAGTGGGTTTGGGTCTAGCCGAGTGGGTTTGAGTCTAGCCGAGTGGGTTCAGGTCTATCCGAGTGGGTTTGGGTGTAGCCGAGTGGGTTTGGGTGTAGCCGAGTGTGTTTGAGTCTGGCCGAGTGGGTTTGGCTCAAGCCGAGTGGGTTTGTGTCTAGCCGAGTAGGTTTGGGTCTAGCGGATTGGGTTTGGGTCCAGCCGAGTGGGTTTGGGTCCAGCCGAGTGGGTTTGGGTCTAGCCGAGTGGGTTTGGGTCTAGCGGTGTGGGTTTGGGTCTGGCCGAGTGGGTTTGGGTCTAGCGGAGTGGGTTTGCATCTAGCCGAGTGGGTTTGGGTCTAGCCGAGTGGGTTTGGTTCTAGCCATGTGGGTTTGGGTCCAGCCGAGTGGGTTTGGGTCTAGCCGAGTGGGTTTGGGTCTAGGCGAGTGGGTTTGGGTCTAGCCGAGTGGGTTTGGGTCTAGCCGAGTGGGTTTGGGTCTAGCCGAGCGGGTTTGTGTCTAGCCGAGTGGGCTTGGGTCTAGCCGAGTGGGTTTGGGTCTAGCGGAGTGGGTTTGGGTCTAGCAGAGTGGGTTTGGGTCTAGCCGAGTGGGTTTGCGTCTAGCGGAGTGGGTTTGGGTCTAGCAGAGTGGGTTTGGGTCTATCGGAGTGGGTTTGGGTCTAGCAGAGTGGGTTTGGGTCTAGCAGAGTGGCTTTGGGTCTAGCCGAGTGGGTTTTGGTCTAGCCGAGTGGGTTTGGGTCTAGCCGAGTGGGTTTGGGTGTAGCCGAGTGGGTTTGGGTCTAGCCGAGTGGGCTTGGGTCCAGCCGAGTGGGTTTGGGTCTAGCAGAGTGGGTTTGGGTCTAGCCGAGTGGGTTTGGGTCTAGCCGAGTGGGTTTGGGTCTAGCCGAGTGGGTTGGGGTCTAGCCGAGTGGGTTTGCGTCTAGCGGAATGGGTTTGGGTCTAGCGGAGTGGGTTTGGGTCTAGCGGATTGGGTTTGGGTCTAGCGGAGTGGGTTTGGTTCTAACCGAGTGGGTTTGGGTCCAGCCGAGTGGGTTTGGGTCTAGCCGAGTGGGTTTGGGTCTAGCCGAGTGTGTTTGGGTGTGGCCGAGTGGGTTTGTGTCTAGCCGAGTAGGTTTGGGTCTAGCGGATTGGGTTTGGGTCCAGCGGAGTGGGTTTGGGTTTAGCCGAGTGGGTTTGGGTCTAGCCGAGAGGGTTTCGGTCAAGCCGAGTGGGTTTGGGCCTAGCCGAGTGGGTTTGGGTCTAGCCGAGTGGGTTTGAGTCTAGCCGAGTGGGTTCAGGTCTATCCGACTGGGTTTGGGTGTAGCCGAGTGGGTTTGGGTGTAGCCGAGTGTGTTTGAGTCTAGCCGAGTGGGTTAGGCTCAAGCCGAGTGGGTTTGTGTCTAGCCGAGTAGGTTTGGGTTTAGCGGATTGGGTTTGGGTCTAGCCGAGTGGGTTTGGGTCTAGCCGAGTGGGTTTGCGTGTAGCGGAGTGGGTTTAAATCTAGCGGAGTGGGATTGGGTCTAGCGGAGTGGGTTTGTGTCTAGCCGAGTAGGGTGGGGCTAGCGGATTGGGTTTGGGTCTAGCCGAGTGGGTTTGGGTCTGGTCGAGTGGGTTTGGATCTAGCCGAGTGGGTTTGGGTCTAGCCGAGTGGGTTTGGGTCTAGCCGAGTGGGTTTGGGTCTAGCCGAGTGGGTTTGGGTCTAGCCGAGTGGGTTTGGGTCTAGCCGAGTGGGTTTGGATCTAGCCGAGTGGGTTTGGGTCTAGCAGTGTGGGTTTGGGACTAGCCGAGTGGGTTTACGACTAGCCGAGTGGGTTCAGGACTATCCGAGTGGGTTTGGGTGTAGCCGAGTGGGTTTGGGTGTAGCCG
This sequence comes from Raja brachyura, assembly GCA_963514005.1. The sequence goes on along the minus strand of OY740819.1, from coordinate 4,719,332 downwards.
AGTGTGTTTGAGTCTAGCCGAGTGGGTTGGGCTCAAGCCGAGTGGGTTTGTGTCTAGCCGAGTAGGTTCGGGTCTAGCGGATTGGGTTTGGGTCTATCCGAGTGGGTTTGGGTCTAGCCGAATGGGTTTGCGTCTAGCGGAGTGGGTTTGGGTCTAGCGGAGTGGGATTGGGTCTAGCCGAGTGGGTTTGTGTCTAGCCGAGTAGGTTTGGGTCTAGCGGATTGGGTTTCGGTCTAGCCGAGTGGGTTTGGGTCTAGTCGAGTGGGTTTGGGTCTAGCCGAGTGGGTTTGGGCCTAGCCGAGTGGGTTTGGGCCTAGCCGAGTGGGTTTGGGTCTAGCCGAGTGGGTTTGAGTCTAGCCGAGTGGGTTCAGGTCTATCCGAGTGGGTTTGTGTGTAGCCGAGTGGGTTTGGGTGTAGCCGAGTGTGTTTGAGTCTAGCCGAGTGGGTTTGCCTCAAGCCGAGTGGGTTTGTGTCTAGCCAAGCAGGTTTGGGTCTAGTGGATTGGGTTTGGGTCCAGCCGAGTGGGTTTGGGTCTAGCCGAGTGGGTTTGGGTCTAGCCGAGTGGGTTTGGGTCTAGCGGTGTGGGTTTGGGTCTGGCCGAGTGGGTTTGGGTCTAGCGGAGTGGGTTTGCATCTAGCCGAGTGGGTTTGGGTCTAGCCGAGTGGGTTTGGTTCTAGCCGTTTGGGTTTGGGTCCAGCCGAGTGGGTTTGGGTCTAGCCGAGTGGGTTTGGGTCTAGCCGAGTGGGTTTGGGTCTAGCCGAGTGGGTTTGGGTCTAGCCGAGTGGGTTTGGGTCCAGCGGAGTGGGTTTGGGTTTAGCCGAGTGGGTTCGGGTCTAGCCGAGAGGGTTTGTGTCTAGCCGAGTGGGCTTGGGTCTAGCCGAGTGGGTTTGGGTCTAGCGGAGTGGGTTTGGGTCTAGCAGAGTGGGTTTGGGTCTAGCCGAGTTGGTTTGGGACTGGCCGAGTGGGTTTGCGTCTAGCGGAGTGGGTTTGGGTCTGGCAGAGTGGGTTTGGGTCTAGCGGAGTGGGTTTGGGTCTAGCAGAGTGGGTTTGGGTCTAGCAGTGTGGGTTGGGGTCTAGCCGAGTGGGTTTGCGTCTAGCGGAATGGGTTTGGGTCTAGCGGAGTGGGTTTGGGTCTAGCGGATTGGGTTTGGGTCTAGCGGAGTGGGTTTGGTTCTAACCGAGTGGGTTTGGGTCCAGCCGAGTGGGTTTGGGTCTAGCCGAGTGGGTTTGGGTCTAGCCGAGTGTGTTTGGGTGTGGCCGAGTGGGTTTGTGTCTAGCCGAGTAGGTTTGGGTCTAGCGGATTGGGTTTGGGTCCAGCGGAGTGGGTTTGGGTTTAGCCGAGTGGGTTTGGGTCTAGCCGAGAGGGTTTCGGTGAAGCCGAGTGGGTTTGGGCCTAGCCGAGTGGGTTTGGGTCTAGCCGAGTGGGTTTGAGTCTAGCCGAGTGGGTTCAGGTCTATCCGAGTGGGTTTGGGTGTAGCCGAGTGGGTTTGGGTGTAGCCGAGCGTGTTTGAGTCTAGCCGAGTGGGTTTGGCTCAAGCCGAGTGGGTTTGTGTCTAGCCGAGTAGGTTTGGGTCTAGCGGATTGGGTTTGGGTCTAGCCGAGTGGGTTTGGGTCAAGCCGAGTGGGTTTGCGTCTAGCGGAGTGGGTTTGGGTCTAGCGGAGTGGGATTAGGTCTAGCCGAGTGGGTTTGTGTCTAGCCGAGTAGGTTTGGGTCTAGCCGAGTGGGTTTGAGTCTAGCCGAGTGGGTTCAGGTCTATCCGAGTGGGTTTGGGTGTAGCCGAGTGGGTTTGGGTGTAGCCGAGTGTGTTTGAGTCTAGCCGAGTGGGTTTGGCTCAAGCCAAGTGGGTTTGTGTCTAGCTGAGTAGGTTTGGGTCTAGCGGATTGGGTTTGGGTCTAGCCGAGTGGGTTTGGGTCAAGCCGAGTGGGTTTGCGTCTAGCGGAGTGGGTTTGGGTCTAGCGGAGTGGGATTAGGTCTAGCCGAGTGGGTTTGTGTCTAGCCGAGTAGGTTTGGGTCTAGCGGATTGGGTTTGGGTCTAGCCGAGTGGGGTTGCGTCTAGCCGAGTGGGCATGGGTCTTGCCGAGTGGGCTTGGGTCTAGCCGAATGGGTTTGGGTCTTGCCGAGTGGGCTTGGGTCTAGCCGAATGGGTTTGGGTCTAGCTGAGTGGGTTTGCGTTAGGCGGAGTGGGTTTGGGTCTAGCCGAGTGGGTTTGGGTCTAGCGGAGTGGGTTTGCGTCTAGCCGAATGTGTTTGGGTCTAGCCGAGTGGGTTTGGGTCTAGCCGAGTGCGTTTGGGTCTAGCAGAGTGGGTTTGGGTCTAGCCGAGTGGGTTTGGTCTAACCGAGTGGGTTTGGGTCTAGCCGAGTGGGTTTGGGTCTAGCGGTGTGGGTTTGGGTCTAGCCGAAAGGGTTTGGGTCTAGCGGAGTGGGTTTGCATCTAGCCGAGTGGGTTTGGGTCTAGCCGAGTGGGTTTGGTTCTAGCCGTGTGGGTTTGGGTCTAGCCGAGTGGGTTTGTGTCTAGCCGAGTTGGTTTGGGTCTAGCCGAGTGGGTTTGGGTCTAGCTGAGTTGGTTTGGGTCTAGCCGAGTGGGTTTGGGTCCAGCCGAGTGGGTTTGGGGCTAGCCGAGTGGGTTTGGGACTAGCCGAGTGGGTTTGGGTCTAGCCGAGTGGGTTTAGGTCTAGCCGAGTGGGTTTGGGTCTAGCCGAGTGGGTTTGGGTCTAGCGGAGTGGGTTTGGGTCCAGACGAGTGGGTTTAGGTCCAGCCGAGTGGGTTTGGGTCTAGCCGAGTGGGTTTGGGTCTAGCGGAGTGGGTTTGGATCTAGCCGAGTGGGTTTGGGTCTAGCAGAGTGGGTTTGGGACTAGCCGAGTGGGTTGGGGACTAGCCGAGTGGGTTTGGGTCTAGCCGAGTGGGTTTGGGTCTAGCCGAGTGGGTTTGGGTCTAGGCGAGTGGGTTTGGGTCTAGCCGAGTGGGTTTGGGCCTAGCCGAGTGGGTTTGGGTCTAGCCGAGTGGGTTTGAGTCTAGCCGATTGGGTTCCGGTCTATCCGAGTGGGTTTGGGTGTAGCCGAGTGGGTTTGGGTATAGCCGAGTGTGTTTGAGTCTACCCGAGTGGGTTTGGCTCAAGCCGAGTGGGTTTGTGTCTAGCCGAGTAGGTTTGGGTCTAGCGGATTGGGTTTGGGTCTAGCCGAGTGGGTTTGGGTCTAGCCGAGTGGGTTTGCATCTAGCGGAGTGGGTTTGGGTCTAGCGGAGTGGGATTGGGTCTAGCCGAGTGGGTTTGTGTCTAGCCGAGTAGGTTTGGGTCTAGCGGATTGGGTTTGGGTCTAGCCGAGTGGGTTTGGGTCTGGTCGAGTGGGTTTGGGTCTAGCCGAGTGGGTTTGGGTCGAGCCGAGTGGGTTTGGGTCTAGCCGAGTGGGTTTGGGTCTAGCCGAGTGGGTTTGGGTCTAGCCGAGTGGGTTTGGTTCTAGCCGAGTGGGTTTGGATCTAGCCGAGTGGGTTTGGGTCTAGCAGAGTGGGTTTGGGACTAGCCGAGTGGGTTTACGACTAGCCGAGTGGGTTTGGGTCTAGCCGAGTGGGTTTGGGTCTAGCCGAGTAGGTTTGGGTCTAGCGGATTGGGTTTGGGTCTAGCCGAGTGGGTTTGGGTCTAGCGGACTGGGTTTTGGGTGTAGTCGGGTGGGTTTGGGTCTAGCGGAGTGGGTTTGAGTCTAGCGGAGTGGGTTTGAGTCTAGCCGAGTGGGTTTGGGTGTAGCGGAGTGTGTTTGGGTTTAGCCGAGTGGGTTTGGGTCTGGCCGAGTGGGTTTGGGTCTAGCCGAGTGGGTTTGGGTCTAGCCTAGTGGGTTTGGGTCTAGCCGAGTGGGTTTGGGTCTAGCCGAGTGGGTTTGGGTCTAGCCGAGTGGGTTTGGGTCTAGCGGAGTGGGTTTGGGTGTAGCCGAGTGGGTTTGGGACTAGCCGAATGGGTTTGGGTCTAGCCGAGTGGGTTTGGGTCGAGCCGAGTGGGTTTGGGTCTAGCAGAGTGGGTTTGGGTGTAGCCGAGTGGGTTTGGGTCTAGCCGAGTGGGTTTGGGTCCAGCCGAGTGGGTTTGGGTCTAGCCGAGTGGGTTTGGGTCTAGACGAGTGGGTTTTGGTCTAGCCGAGTGGGTTTGGGTCTAGCCGAGTGGGTTTGGGTCGAGCCGAGTGGGTTTGGGTCTAGCGGAGTGGGTTTGAGTCTAGCCGAGTGGGTTTGGGTATAGCGGAGTGGGTTTGAGTCTAACGGAGTGGGTTTAGGTCTAGCCGAGTGGGTTTGTGTCTAGCCGAGTGGGTTTGGGTCTAGCGAGTGGGTTTGGGTCTAGCCGAGTGGGTTTGGCTTTAGCCGTGTGGGTTTGGGTCTGGCCGAGTGGGTTTGGGTCAAGCCGAGTGGGTTTGGGTCTAGCCGAGTGAGTTTGGGTCTAGCCGAGTGGGTTTGGGTCTAGCTGACTGGGTTTGGGTCTAGCCGAGTGGGTTTGGGTCCAGCCGAGTGGGTTTGGGTCTAGCCGAGTGGGTTTGGGTCTAGACGAGTGGGTTTCGGTCTAGCCGAGTGGGTTTGGGTCTAGCCGAGTGGGTTTGGGTCTAGCCGAGTGGTTTTGGGTCTAGCGGACTGGGTTTGAGTCTAGCCGAGTGGGTTTGGGTCTAGCCGAGTGGGTTTGGGTCTAGCCGAGTGGGTTTGGGTCTAGCCGAGTGGGTTTGGGTCTTGCCGAGTGGGTTTCGATATAGCCGTGTGTGTTTGGGTCTAGCCGAGTGGGTTTGGGTCTAGCCGAGTGGGTTTTGGTCTAGCTGAGTGGGTTTTGGTCTAGCCGAGTGGGTTTGGGTCTAGCCGAATGGGTTTGGGTCTGGCGAGTGGGTTTGGGTCTAGCGAGTGGGTTTGGGTCTAGCCGAGTGGGTTTGGGGTTAGGCGTGTGGGTTTGGGTCTGGCCGAGTGGGTTTGGGTTTAGGCGTGTGGGTTTGGGTCTGGCCGAGTGGGTTTGGGTCTAGCCGAGTGGGTGTGGGTCTAGCCGAGTGGGTTTGGGTCTAGCCGAGTGGGTTTGGGTCTAGCGGAGTGGGTTTGAGTCTAGCGGAGTGGGTTTGGGTCTAGCGGAGTGGGTTCGAGTCTAACGGAGTGGGTATGCGTCTAGCGGAGTGGGTTTGGGTCTAGCGGAGTGGGTTTGGGTCTAGCGGAGTGGGTTTCGGTCTCGCCGAGTGGGTTTGGGTCTAACGGAGTGGGTTTAGGTCTAGCCGAGTGGGTTTGTGTCTAGCCGAGTGGGTTTGGGTCTAGCGAGTGGGTTTGGGTCTAGCCGAGTGGGTTTGGGTTTAGCCGTGTGGGTTTGGGTCTGGCCGAGTGGGTTTGGGTCAAGCCGAGTGGGTTTGGGTCTAGCCGAGTGAGTTTGGGTCTAGCCGAGTGGGTTTGGGTCTAGCCGACTGGGTTTGGGTCTAGCCGAGTGGGTTTGGGTCCAGCCGAGTGGGTTTGGGTCTAGCCGAGTGGGTTTGGGTCTAGACGAGTGGGTTTCGGTCTAGCCGAGTGGGTTTGGGTCTAGCCGAGTGGGTTTGGGTCTAGCCGAGTGGTTTTGGGTCTAGCGGACTGGGTTTGAGTCTAGCCGAGTGGGTTTGGGTCTAGCCGAGTGGGTTTGGGTCTAGCCGAGTGGGTTTGGGTCTAGCCGAGTGGGTTGGGGTCTAGCCGAGTGGGTTTGGGTCTTGCCGAGTGGGTTTCGATATAGCCGTGTGGGTTTGGGTCTAGCCGAGTGGGTTTGGGTCTAGCCGAGTGGGTTTTGGTCTAGCTGAGTGGGTTTTGGTCTAGCCGAGTGGGTTTGGGTCTAGCCGAATGGGTTTGGGTCTGGCGAGTGGGTTTGGGTCTAGCGAGTGGGTTTGGGTCTAGCCGAGTGGGTTGGGTTTAGGCGTGTGGGTTTGGGTCTGGCCGAGTGGGTTTGGGTTTAGGCGTGTGGGTTTGGGTCTGGCAGAGTGGGTTTGGGTCTAGCCGAGTGGGTGTGGGTCTAGCCGAGTGGGTTTGGGTCTAGCCGAGTAGGTTTGGGTCTAGCGAATTGGGTTTGGGTCTAGCCGAGTGGGTTTGGGTCTAGCGGACTGGGTTTTGGGTGTAGTCGGGTGGGTTTGGGTCTAGCGGAGTGGGTTTGAGTCTAGCGGAGTGGGTTTGAGTCTAGCCGAGTGGGTTTGGGTCTAGCGGAGTGTGTTTGGGTTTAGCCGAGTGGGTTTGGGTCTGGCCGAGTGGGTTTGGGTCTAGCCGAGTGGGTTTGGGTCTAGCCTAGTGGGTTTGGGTCTAGCCTAGTGGGTTTGGGTCTAGCCGAGTGGGTTTGGGTCTAGCCGAGTGGGTTTGGGTCTAGCGGAGTGGGTTTGGGTGTAGCCGAGTGGGTTTGGGACTAGCCGAATGGGTTTGGGTCTAGCCGAGTGGGTTTGGGTCGAGCCGAGTGGGTTTGGGTCTAGCAGAGTGGGTTTGGGTGTAGCCGAGTGGGTTTGGGTCTAGCCGAGTGGGTTTGGGTCCAGCCGAGTGGGTTTGGGTCTAGCCGAGTGGGTTTGGGTCTAGACGAGTGGGTTTTGGTCTAGCCGAGTGGGTTTGGGTCTAGCCGAGTGGGTTTGGGTCGAGCCGAGTGGGTTTGGGTCTAGCGGAGTGGGTTTGCGTCTAGCCGAGTGGGTTTGGGTATAGCGGAGTGGGTTTGAGTCTAACGGAGTGGGTTTAGGTCTAGCCGAGTGGGTTTGTGTCTAGCCGAGTGGGTTTGGGTCTAGCGAGTGGGTTTGGGTCTAGCCGAGTGGGTTTGGGTTTAGCCGTGTGGGTTTGGGTCTGGCCGAGTGGGTTTGGGTCAAGCCGAGTGGGTTTGGGTCTAGCCGAGTGAGTTTGGGTCTAGCCGAGTGGGTTTGGGTCTAGCCGACTGGGTTTGGGTCTAGCCGAGTGGGTTTGGGTCCAGCCGAGTGGGTTTGGGTCTAGCCGAGTGGGTTTGGGTCTAGACGAGTGGGTTTCGGTCTAGCCGAGTGGGTTTGGGTCTAGCCGAGTGGGTTTGGGTCTAGCCGAGTGGTTTTGGGTCTAGCGGACTGGGTTTGAGTCTAGCCGAGTGGGTTTGGGTCTAGCCGAGTGGGTTTGGGTCTAGCCGAGTGGGTTTGGGTCTAGCCGAGTGGGTTGGGGTCTAGCCGAGTGGGTTTGGGTCTTGCCGAGTGGGTTTCGATATAGCCGTGTGGGTTTGGGTCTAGCCGAGTGGGTTTGGGTCTAGCCGAGTGGGTTTTGGTCTAGCTGAGTGGGTTTTGGTCTAGCCGAGTGGGTTTGGGTCTAGCCGAATGGGTTTGGGTCTGGCGAGTGGGTTTGGGTCTAGCGAGTGGGTTTGGGTCTAGCCGAGTGGGTTTGGGGTTAGGCGTGTGGGTTTGGGTCTGGCCGAGTGGGTTTGGGTTTAGGCGTGTGGGTTTGGGTCTGGCCGAGTGGGTTTGGGTCTAGCCGAGTGGGTGTGGGTCTAGCCGAGTGGGTTTGGGTCTAGCCGAGTGGGTTTGGGTCTAGCGGAGTGGGTTTGAGTCTAGCGGAGTGGGTTTGGGTCTAGCGGAGTGGGTTCGAGTCTAACGGAGTGGGTATGCGTCTAGCGGAGTGGGTTTGGGTCTAGCGGAGTGGGTTTGGGTCTAGCGGAGTGGGTTTCGGTCTCGCCGAGTGGGTTTGGGTCTAACGGAGTGGGTTTAGGTCTAGCCGAGTGGGTTTGTGTCTAGCCGAGTGGGTTTGGGTCTAGCGAGTGGGTTTGGGTCTAGCCGAGTGGGTTTGGGTTTAGCCGTGTGGGTTTGGGTCTGGCCGAGTGGGTTTGGGTCAAGCCGAGTGGGTTTGGGTCTAGCCGAGTGAGTTTGGGTCTAGCCGAGTGGGTTTGGGTCTAGCCGACTGGGTTTGGGTCTAGCCGAGTGGGTTTGGGTCCAGCCGAGTGGGTTTGGGTCTAGCCGAGTGGGTTTGGGTCTAGACGAGTGGGTTTCGGTCTAGCCGAATGGGTTTGGGTCTAGCCGAGTGGGTTTGGGTCTAGCCGAGTGGTTTTGGGTCTAGCGGACTGGGTTTGAGTCTAGCCGAGTGGGTTTGGGTCTAGCCGAGTGGGTTTGGGTCTAGCCGAGTGGGTTTGGGTCTAGCCGAGTGGGTTGGGGTCTAGCCGAGTGGGTTTGGGTCTTGCCGAGTGGGTTTCGATATAGCCGTGTGGGTTTGGGTCTAGCCGAGTGGGTTTGGGTCTAGCCGAGTGGGTTTTGGTCTAGCTGAGTGGGTTTTGGTCTAGCCGAGTGGGTTTGGGTCTAGCCGAATGGGTTTGGGTCTGGCGAGTGGGTTTGGGTCTAGCGAGTGGGTTTGGGTCTAGCCGAGTGGGTTTGGGTTTAGGCGTGTGGGTTTGGGTCTGGCCGAGTGGGTTTGGGTTTATGCGTGTGGGTTTGGGTCTGGCAGAGTGGGTTTGGGTCTAGCCGAGTGGGTGTGGGTCTAGCCGAGTGGGTTTGGGTCTAGCCGAGTGGGTTTGGGTCTAGCGGAGTGGGTTTGAGTCTAGCGGAGTGGGTTTGGGTCTAGCGGAGTGGGTTCGAGTCTAACGGAGTGGGTATACGTCTAGCGGAGTGGGTTTGGGTCTAGCGGAGTGGGTTTGGGTCTAGCGGAGTGGGTTTCGGTCTCGCCGAGTGGGTTTGGGTCTAGCCGAGTGGGTTTGGGTCTAGCCGAGTGGGTTTGGGTCTAGCCGAGTGGGTTTGGGTCTCGCCGAGTGGGTTTGGGTCTAGCGGAGTGGGTTTGAGTCTGGCCGAGTGGGTTTGGGTCTAGCGGAGTGGGTTTGAGTCTAACGGAGTGGGTTTAGGTCTAGCCGAGTGGGTTTGGGTCTAGCCGAGTGGGTTTGGGTCCAGCGAGTGCGTTTGGGTCTAGCCGAGTGGGTTTGGGTTTAGCCGTGTGGGTTTGGGTCTGGCCGAGTGGGTTTGGGTCTAGCCAAGTGGGTTTGGGTCTAGCCGAGTGGGTTTGGGTCTAGCCGAGTGGGTTTGGGTCTAGCCGAATGGGTTTGGGTCTAGCATAGTGGGTTTGGGCCTAGCTGAGTGGGTTTGGGCCGAGCCGAGTGGGTTTGGGTCTAGCCGAGGGGGTTTGGGTCTATCCGAGTGGGTTTGGGTCTAGCCGAGTGGGTTTGGGTCTAGACGAGTGGGTTTCGGTCTAGCCGAGTGGGTTTGGGTCTAGGCGAGTGGGTTTGGGTCTAGCGGAGTGGGTTTGTGTCTAGATGAGTGGGTTTCGGTCTAGCCGAGTGGGTTTGGGTCTAGCCGAGTGGGTTTGGGTCTAGCCGAGTGGGTTTGGGTCTAGCGGAGTGGGTTTGAGTCTAGCCGAGTGGGTTTGGGTCTAGCGGAGTGGGTTTGAGTCGAACGGAGTGGGTTTGCATCTAGCGGAGTGGGTTTGGGTCTAGCAGAGTTGGTTTGGGTCGAGCGGAGTGGGTTTCGGTCTCGCCGAGTGGGTTTGGGTCTAGCCGAGTGGGTTTGGGTCTAGCCGAGTGGGTTTGGGTCTAGCCGAGTGGGTTGGGGTCTAGCCGAGTGGGTTTGGGTCTTTCCGAGTGGGTTTCGATATAGCCGAGTGGGTTTGGGTCTAGCCGAGTGGGTTTGGGTCTAGCCGAGTGGGTTTTGGTCTAGCCGAGTGGGTTTGGGTCTAGCCGAGTGAGTTTGTGTCTAGCCGAATGGGTTTGGGTCTGGCGAGTGGGTTTGGGTCTAGCCGAGTGGGTTTGGGTCTAGCCGAGTGGGTTTGGGTCTAGCGGAGTGGGTTTGGGTGTAGCCGAGTGGGTTTGGGACTAGCCGAATGGGTTTGGGTCTAGCCGAGTGGGTTTGGGTCGAGCCGAGTGGGTTTGGGTCTAGCGGAGTGGGTTTGGGTGTAGCCGAGTGGGTTTGGGTCTAGCCGAGTGGGTTTGGGTCCAGCCGAGTGGGTTTGGGTCTAGCAGAGTGGGTTTGGGTCTAGCGGAGTGGGTTTCGGTCTCGCCGAGTGGGTTTGGGTCTAGCCGAGTGGGTTTGGGTCTAGCCGAGTGGATTTGGGTCTAGCCGAGTGGGTTGGGGTCTAGCCGAGAGGGTTTGGGTCTAGCCGAGTGGGTTTGGGTCTAGCCGAGTGGGTTTGGGTCTAGCCGAGTGGGTTGCGGTCTAGCCGAGTGGGTTTGGGTCTAGCCGAGTGGGTTTGGGTCTAGCCGAGTGGGTTTGGGTTTAGCCGAATGGGTTTGGGTCTGGCGAGTGGGTTTGGGTCTAGCGAGTGGGTTTGGGTCTAGCCGAGTGGGTTTGGGTTTAGGCGTGTGGGTTTGGGTCTGGCCGAGTGGGTTTGGGTCTAGCCGAGTGGGTTTGGGTCTAGCCGAGTGGGTTTGGGTCTAGCTGAGTGGGTTTGGGTCTAGCCGAGTGGGTTTGGGTCTAGCCGAGTGACTTTGGGTCTAGCGGAGTGGGTTTTGGTGTAGCCGAGTAGGTTTGTGATTAGCCGAATGAGTTTGGGTCTAGCCGAGTGGGTTTGGGTCTAGCCAAGTGGGTTTGGGTCTAGCAGAGTGGGTTTGGGTCTAGCGGACTGGGTTTTGGGTGTAGTCGGGTGGGTTTGGGTCTAGCGGAGTGGGTTTGAGTCTAGCGGAGTGGGTTTGAGTCTAGCCGAGTGGGTTTGGGTCTAGCGGAGTGTGTTTGGGTTTAGCCGAGTGGGTTTGGGTCTGGCCGAGTGGGTTTGGGTCTAGCTGAGTGGGTTTGGGTCTAGCCGAGTGGGTTTGGGTCTAGCCGAGTGGGTTTGGGTCTAGCCGAGTGGGTTTGGGTCTAGCCGAGTGGGTTTGGGTCTAGCGGAGTGGGTTTGGGTGTAGCCGAGTGAGTTTGGGACTAGCCGAATGGGTTTGGGTCTAGCCGAGTGGGTTTGGGTCGAGCCGAGTGGGTTTGGGTCTAGCAGAGTGGGTTTGGGTGTAGCCGAGTTGGTTTGGGTCTAGCCGAGTGGGTTTGGGTCCAGCCGAGTGGGTTTGTGTCTAGCCGAGTGGGTTTGGGTCTAGACGAGTGGGTTTTGGTCTAGCCGAGTGGGTTTGGGTCTACCCGAGTGGGTTTGGGTCTAGCCGAGTGGGTTTGGGTCTAGCCGAGTGGGTTGGGGTCTAGCCGAGTGGGTTTGGGTCTTGCCGAGTGGGTTTCGATATAGCCGTGTGGGTTTGGGTCTAGCCGAGTGGGTTTGGGTCTAGCCGAGTGGGTTTTGGTCTAGCTGAGTGGGTTTTGGTCTAGCCGAGTGGGTTTGGGTCTAGCCGAATGGGTTTGGGTCTGGCGAGTGGGTTTGGGTCTAGCGAGTGGGTTTGGGTCTAGCCGAGTGGGATTGGGTTTAGGCGTGTGGGTTTGGGTCTGGCCGAGTGGGTTTTGGTTTAGGCGTGTGGGTTTGGGTCTGGCCGAGTGGGTTTGGGTCTAGCCGAGTGGGTGTGGGTCTAGCCGAGTGGGTTTGGGTCTAGCCGAGTGGGTTTGGGTCTCGCCGAGTGGGTTTGGGTCTAGCGGAGTGGGTTTGAGTCTGGCCGAGTGGGTTTGGGTCTAGCGGAGTGGGTTTGAGTCTAACGGAGTGGGTTTAGGTCTAGCCGAGTGGGTTTGGGTCTAGCCGAGTGGGTTTGGGTCCAGCGAGTGCGTTTGGGTCTAGCCGAGTGGGTTTGGGTTTAGCCGTGTGGGTTTGGGTCTGGCCGAGTGGGTTTGGGTCTAGCCAAGTGGGTTTGGGTCTAGCCGAGTGGGTTTGGGTCTAGCCGAGTGGGTTTGGGTCTAGCCGAATGGGTTTGGGTCTAGCATAGTGGGTTTGGGCCTAGCTGAGTGGGTTTGGGCCAAGCCGAGTGGGTTTGGGTCTAGCCGAGGGGGTTTGGGTCTATCCGAGTGGGTTTGGGTCTAGCCGAGTGGGTTTGGGTCTAGACGAGTGGGTTTCGGTCTAGCCGAGTGGGTTTGGGTCTAGGCGAGTGGGTTTGGGTCTAGCGGAGTGGGTTTGAGTCTAGACGAGTGGGTTTCGGTCTAGCCGAGTGGGTTTGGGTCTAGCCGAGTGGGTTTGGGTCTAGCCGAGTGGGTTTGGGTCTAGCGGAGTGGGTTTGAGTCTAGCCGAGTGGGTTTGGGTCTAGCGGAGTGGGTTTGAGTCGAACGGAGTGGGTTTGCATCTAGCGGAGTGGGTTTGGGTCTAGCAGAGTTGGTTTGGGTCGAGCGGAGTGGGTTTCGCTCTCGCCGATTGGGTTTGGGTCTAGCCGAGTGGGTTTGGGTCTAGCCGAGTGGGTTTGGGTCTAGCCGAGTGGGTTGGGGTCTAGCCGAGTGGGTTTGGGTCTTGCCGAGTGGGTTTCGATATAGCCGAGTGGGTTTGGGTCTAGCCGAGTGGGTTTGGGTCTAGCCGAGTGGGTTTTGGTCTAGCCGAGTGGGTTTGGGTCTAGCCGAGTGGGTTTGTGTCTAGCCGAATGGGTTTGGGTCTGGCGAGTGGGTTTGGGTCTAGCCGAGTGGGTTTGGGTCTAGCCGAGTGGGTTTGGGTCTAGCCGAATGGGTTTGGGTCTAGCGGAGTGGGTTTGAGTCTGGCCGAGTGGGTTTGGGTCTAGCGGAGTGGGTTTGAGTCTAACGGAGTGGGTTTAGGTCTAGCCGAGTGGGTTTGGGTCTAGCCGAGTGGGTTTGGGTCCAGCGAGTGCGTTTGGGTCTAGCCGAGTGGGTTTGGGTTTAGCCGTGTGGGTTTGGGTCTGGCCGAGTGGGTTTGGGTCTAGCCAAGTGGGTTTGGGTCTAGCCGAGTGGGTTTGGGTCTAGCCGAGTGGGTTTGGGTCTAGCCGAATGGGTTTGGGTCTAGCATAGTGGGTTTGGGCCTAGCTGAGTGGGTTTGGGCCAAGCCGAGTGGGTTTGGGTCTAGCCGAGGGGGTTTGGGTCTATCCGAGTGGGTTTGGGTCTAGCCGAGTGGGTTTGGGTCTAGACGAGTGGGTTTCGGTCTAGCCGAGTGGGTTTGGGTCTAGGCGAGTGGGTTTGGGTCTAGCGGAGTGGGTTTGAGTCTAGACGAGTGGGTTTCGGTCTAGCCGAGTGGGTTTGGGTCTAGCCGAGTGGGTTTGGGTCTAGCCGAGTGGGTTTGGGTCTAGCGGAGTGGGTTTGAGTCTAGCCGAGTGGGTTTGGGTCTAGCGGAGTGGGTTTGAGTCGAACGGAGTGGGTTTGCATCTAGCGGAGTGGGTTTGGGTCTAGCAGAGTTGGTTTGGGTCGAGCGGAGTGGGTTTCGCTCTCGCCGATTGGGTTTGGGTCTAGCCGAGTGGGTTTGGGTCTAGCCGAGTGGGTTTGGGTCTAGCCGAGTGGGTTGGGGTCTAGCCGAGTGGGTTTGGGTCTTGCCGAGTGGGTTTCGATATAGCCGAGTGGGTTTGGGTCTAGCCGAGTGGGTTTGGGTCTAGCCGAGTGGGTTTTGGTCTAGCCGAGTGGGTTTGGGTCTAGCCGAGTGGGTTTGTGTCTAGCCGAATGGGTTTGGGTCTGGCGAGTGGGTTTGGGTCTAGCCGAGTGAGTTTGGGTCTAGCCGAGTGGGTTTGGGTCTAGCCGAGTGGGTTTGGGTCTAGCCGAGTGGGTTTGGGTCTAGCGGAGTGGGTTTCGGTGTAGCCGAGTGGGTTTGGGACTAGCCGAATGGGTTTGGGTCTAGCCGAGAGGGTTTGGGTCGAGCCGAGTGGGTTTGGGTCTAGCGGAGTGGGTTTGGGTGTAGCCGAGTGGGTTTGGGTCTAGCCGAGTGGGTTTGGGTCCAGCCGAGTGGGTTTGGGTCTAGCCGAGTGGGTTTGGGTCCAGCCGAGTGGCTTTCGGTCTAGCCGAGTGGGTTTGGGTCTAGCCGAGTGGGTTTGGGTCTAGCCGAGTGGGTTTGGGTCTAGCCGAGTGGGTTTGGGTCCAGCCGAGTGGGTTTGGGTCTAGCGGAGTGGGTTTGAGTCGAACGGAGTGGGTTTGCATCTAGCGGAGTGGGTTTGGGTCTAGCAGAGTGGGTTTGGGTCTAGCGGAGTGGGTTTTGGTCTCGCCGATTGGGTTTGGGTCTAGCCGAGTGGGTTTGGGTCTAGCCGAGTGGGTTTGGGTCTAGCCGAGTGGGTTGGGGTCTAGCCGAGTGGGTTTGGGTCTAGCCGAGTGGGTTTGGGTCTAGCCGAGTGGGTTTAGGTCTAGCCGAGTGGGTTGCGGTCTAGCCGAGTGGGTTTGGGTCCAGCCGAGTGGGTTTGGGTCTAGCCGAGTGGGTTTGGGTCTGGCCGAATGGGTTTGGGTCTGGCGAGTGGGTTTGGGTCTAGCGAGTGGGTTTGGGTCTAGCCGAGTGGGTTTGGGTTTAGGCGTGTGGGTTTGGGTCTGGCCGAGTGGGTTTGGGTCTAGCCGAGTGGGTTTGGGTCTAGCCGAGTGGGTTTGGGTCTAGCTGAGTGGGTTTGGGTCTAGCCGAGTGGGTTTGGGTCTAGCCGAGTGACTTTGGGTCTAGCGGAGTGGGTTTTGGTGTAGCCGAGTAGGTTTGTGATTAGCCGAATGGGTTTGGGTCTAGCCGAGTGGGTTTGGGTCTAGCCAAGTGGGTTTGGGTCTAGCGGAGTGGGTTTGGGTCTAGCGGACTGGGTTTTGGGTGTGGTCGGGTGGGTTTGGGTCTAGCGGAGTGGGTTTGAGTCTAGCGGAGTGGGTTTGAGTCTAGCCGAGTGGGTTTGGGTCTAGCGGAGTGTGTTTGGGTTTAGCCGAGTGGGTTTGGGTCTGGCCGAGTGGGTTTGGGTCTAGCCGAGTGGGTTTGGGTCTAGCCGAGTGGGTTTGGGTCTAGCCGAGTGGGTTTGGGTCTAGCCGAGTGGGTTTGGGTCTAGCCGAGTGGGTTTGGGTCTAGCGGAGTGGGTTTGGGTGTAGCCGAGTGAGTTTGGGACTAGCCGAATGGGTTTGGGTCTAGCCGAGTGGGTTTGGGTCGAGCCGAGTGGGTTTGGGTCTAGCAGAGTGGGTTTGGGTGTAGCCGAGTTGGTTTGGGTCTAGCCGAGTGGGTTTGGGTCCAGCCGAGTGGGTTTGGGTCTAGCCGAGTGGGTTTGGGTCTAGACGAGTGGGTTTTGGTTTAGCCGAGTGGGTTTGGGTCTACCCGAGTGGGTTTGGGTCTAGCCGAGTGGGTTTGGGTCTAGCGGAGTGGGTTTGAGTCTAGCTGAGTGGGTTTGGGTATAGCGGAGTGGGTTTGAGTCTAACGGAGTGGGTTTAGGTCTAGCCGAGTGGGTTTGGGTCTAGCCGAGTGGGTTTGGGTCTAGCGAGTGGGTTTGGGTCTAGCCGAGTGGGTTTGGGTTTAGCCGTGTGGGTTTGGGTCTGGCCGAGTGGGTTTGGGTCAAGCCGAGTGGGTTTGGGTCTAGCCGAGTGAGTTTGGGTCTAGCCGAGTGGGTTTGGGTGTAGCCGAGTGGGTTTGGGTCTAGCCGAGTGGGTTTGGGTCCAGCCGAGTGGGTTTGGGTCCAGCCGAGTGGGTTTGGGTCTAGACGAGTGGGTTTCGGTCTAGCCGAGTGGGTTTGGGTCTAGCCGAGTGGTTTTGGGTCTAGCGGAGTGGGTTTGAGTCCAGCCGAGTGGGTTTGGGTCTAGCCGAGTGGGTTTGGGTCTAGCCGAGTGGGTTTGGGTCTAGCCGAGTGGGTTGGGGTCTAGCCGAGTGGGTTTGGGTCTTGCCGAGTGGGTTTCGATATAGCCGAGTGGGTTTGGGTCTAGCCGAGTGGGTTTGGGTCTAGCCGAGTGGGTTTTGGTCTAGCTGAGTGGGTTTGGGTCTAGCCGAGTGGGTTTGGGTCTAGCCAAATGGGTTTGGGTCTGGCGAGTGGGTTTGGGTCTAGCGAGTGGGTTTGGGTCTAGCCGAGTGGGTTTGGGTTTAGGCGTGTGGGTTTGGTTCTGGCCGAGTGGGTTTGGGTTTAGGCGTGTGGGTTTGGGTCTGGCCGAGTGGGTTTGGGTCTAGCCGAGTGGGTGTGGGTCTAGCCGAGTGGGTTTGGGTCTAGCCGAGTGGGTTTGGGTCTAGCGGAGTGGGTTTGTGTCTAGCGGAGTGGGTTTGGGTCTAGCGGAGTGGGTTCGAGTCTAACGGAGTGGGTATGCGTCTAGCGGAGTGGGTTTGGGTCTAGCGGAGTGGGTTTGGGTCTAGCGGAGTGGGTTTCGGTCTCGCCGAGTGGGTTTGGGTCTAGCCGAGTGGGTTTGGGTCTAGCCGAGTGGGTTTGGGTCTAGCCGAGTGGGTTTGGGTCTCGCCGAGCGGGTTTGGGTCTAGCGGAGTGGGTTTGAGTCTAGCCGAGTGGGTTTGGGTCTAGCGGAGTGGGTTTGAGTCTAACGGAGTGGGTTTAGGTCTAGCCGAGTGGGTTTGGGTCTAGCCGAGTGGGTTTGGGTCCAGCGAGTGCGTTTGGGTCTAGCCGAGTGGGTTTGGGTTTAGCCGTGTGGGTTTGGGTCTGGCCGAGTGGGTTTGGGTCTAGCCAAGTGGGTTTGGGTCTAGCCGAGTGGGTTTGGGTCTAGCCGAGTGGGTTTGGGTCTAGCCGAATGGGTTTGGGTCTAGCATAGTGGGTTTGGGCCTAGCTGAGTGGGTTTGGGCCTAGCCGAGTGGGTTTGGGTCTAGCCGAGGGGGTTTGGGTCTGTCCGAGTGGGTTTGGGTCTAGCCGAGTGGGTTTGGGTCTAGACGAGTGGGTTTCGGTCTAGCCGAGTGGGTTTGGGTCTAGGCGAGTGGGTTTGGGTCTAGCGGAGTGGGTTTGAGTCTAGACGAGTGGGTTTCGGTCTAGCCGAGTGGGTTTGGGTCTAGCCGAGTGGGTTTGGGTCTAGCCGAGTGGGTTTGGGTCTAGCGGAGTGGGTTTGAGTCTAGCCGAGTGGGTTTGGGTCTAGCGGAGTGGGTTTGAGTCGAACGGAGTGGGTTTGCATCTGGCGGAGTGGGTTTGGGTCTAGCAGAGTTGGTTTGGGTCTAGCGGAGTGGGTTTCGGTCTCGCCGAGTGGGTTTGGGTCTAGCCGAGTGGGTTTGCGTCTAGCCGAGTGGGTTTGGGTCTAGACGAGTGGGTTGGGGTCTAGCCGAGTGGGTTTGGGTCTTGCCGAGTGGGTTTCGATATAGCCGAGTGGGTTTGGGTCTAGCCGAGTTGGTTTGGGTCTAGCCGAGTGGGTTTGGGTCTAGCCGAGTGGGTTTGGGTTTAGGCGTGTGGGTTTGGGTGTGGCCGAGTGGGTTTGTGTCTAGCCGAGTGGGTTTGGGTGTAGCCGAGTGGGTTTGGGTCTTGCTGAGTGGGTTTGGGTCTAGCCGAGTGGGTTTGGGTCTAGCCGAGTGGCTTTGGGTCTAGTGGAGTGGGTTTTGGAGCAGCCGAGTAGGTTTGGGACTAGCCGAATGGGTTTAGGCCTAGCCGAGTGGGTTTGGGTCTAGCCAAGTGGGTTTGGGTCTAGCGGAGTGGGTTTGTGTCTAGCGGACTGGGTTTTGGGTGTAGTCGGGTGGGTTTGGGTCTAGCCAAGTGGGTTTGGGTCTAGCTGAGTGGGTTTGGGTCTAGCCGAGTGTGTTTGGGTCTAGCCGAGTGGGTTTGGGTCTAGCCGAGTGGGTTTGGGTCTCGCCGCGCGGGTTTGGGTCTAGCGGAGTGGGTTTGAGTCTAGCCGAGTGGGTTTGGGTCTAGCGGAGTGGGTTTGAGTCTAACGGAGTGGGTTTAGGTCTAGCCGAGTGGGTTTGGGTCTAGCCGAGTGGGTTTGGGTCCAGCGAGTGCGTTTGGGTCTAGCCGAGTGGGTTTGGGTTTAGCCGTGTGGGTTTGGGTCTGGCCGAGTGGGTTTGGGTTTAGCCGTGTGGGTTTGGGTCTGGCCGAGTGGGTTTGGGTCTAGCCAAGTGGGTTTGGGTCTAGCCGAGTGGGTTTGGGTCTAGCCGAGTGGGTTTGGGTCTAGCCGAATGGGTTTGGGTCTAGCATAGTGGGTTTGGGCCTAGCTGAGTGGGTTTGGGCCTAGCCGAGTGGGTTTGAGTCTAGCCGAGGGGGTTTGGGTCTGTCCGAGTGGGTTTGGGTCTAGCCGAGTGGGTTTGGGTCTAGACGAGTGGGTTTCGGTCTAGCCGAGTGGGTTTGGGTCTAGGCGAGTGGGTTTGGGTCTAGCGGAGTGGGTTTGAGTCTAGACGAGTGGGTTTCGGCCTAGCCGAGTGGGTTTGGGTCTAGCCGAGTGGGTTTGGGTCTAGCCGAGTGGGTTTGGGTCTAGCGGAGTGGGTTTGAGTCTAGCCGAGTGGGTTTGGGTCTAGCGGAGTGGGTTTGAGTCGAACGGAGTGGGTTTGCATCTGGCGGAGTGGGTTTGGGTCTAGCAGAGTTGGTTTGGGTCTAGCGGAGTGGGTTTCGGTCTCGCCGAGTGGGTTTGGGTCTAGCCGAGTGGGTTTGCGTCTAGCCGAGTGGGTTTGGGTCTAGCCGAGTGGGTTGGGGTCTAGCCGAGTGGGTTTGGGTCTTGCCGAGTGGGTTTCGATATAGCCGAGTGGGTTTGGGTCTAGCCGAGTGGGTTAGGGTCTAGCCGAGTGGGTTTTGGTCTAGCCGAGTGGGTTTGGGTCTAGCCGAGTGGGTTTGGGTCTAGCCGAATGGGTTTGGGTCTGGCGAGTGGGTTTGGGTCTGGCGAGTGGGTTTGGGTCTAGCCGAGTGGGTTTGGGTTTAGGCGTGTGGGTTTGGGTGTGGCCGAGTGGGTTTGGGTCTAGCCGAGTGGGTTTGGGTCTAGCCGAGTGGGTTTGGGTCTAGCTGAGTGGGTTTGGGTCTAGCCGAGTGGGTTTGGGTCTAGCCGAGTGGCTTTGGGTCTAGTGGAGTGGGTTTTGGTGTAGCCGAGTAGGTTTGGGACTAGCCGAATGGGTTTAGGTCTAGCCGAGTGGGTTTGGGTCTAGCCAAGTGGGTTTGGGTCTAGCGGAGTGGGTTTGTGTCTAGCGGACTGGGTTTTGGGTGTAGTCGGGTGGGTTTGGGTCTAGCCAAGTGCGTTTGGGTCTAGCCGAGTGGGTTTGGGTCTAGCCGAGTGGGTTTGGGTCTAGACGAGTGGGTTTGGGTCTAGCCGAGTGGGTTTGGGTCTAGCGGAGTGTGTTTTTTGAGTCCAACGGAGTGGGTTTAGGTCCAGCCGAGTGGGTTTGGGTCGAGCCGAGTGGGTTTGGGTCCAGCGAGTGGGTTTGGGTCTAGCCAAGTGGGTTTGGGTCTAGCCGAGTGGGTTTGGGTCTAGCGGATTGGGTTTGGGTGCAGCCGAGTGGGTTTGGGACTAGCCGAATGGGTTTGGGTCTAGCCGAGTGGGTTTGGGTCGAGCCGAGTGGGTTTGGGTCTAGCAGAGTGGGTTTGGGTGTAGCCAAGTGGGTTTGGGTCTAGCCGAGTGGGTTTGGGTCCAGCCGAGTGGGTTTGGGTCTAGCCGAGTGGGTTTGGGTCTAGACGAGTGGGTTTCGGTCTAGCTGAGTGGGTTTGGGTCTAGCCGTGTGGGTTTCGGTGTAGCCGAGTGGGTTTCGGTCTTGCGGAGTGGGTTTGAGTCTAGCCGAGTGGGTTTGGGTATAGCGGAGTGGGTTTGAGTCGAACGGAGTGGGTTTGCATCTAGCGGAGTGGGTTTGGGTCTAGCAGAGTTGGTTTGGGTCTTGCCGAGTGGGTTTCGATATAGCCGAGTGGGTTTGGGTCTAGCCGAGTGGGTTTTGGTCTAGCCGACTGGGTTTGGGTCTAGCCGAGTGGGTTTGGGTCTAGCCGAGTGGGTTTGGGTCTAGCCGAATGGGTTTGGGTCTAGCGAGTGGGTTTGGGTCTAGCCGAGTGGGTTTGGGTTTAGGCGTGTGGGTTTGGGTCTGGCCGAGTGGGTTTGTGTCTAGCCGAGTGGGTTTGGGTCTAGCCGAGTGTGTTTGGGTCTAGCTGAGTGGGTTTGGGTCTAGCCGAGTGGGTTTGGGTCTAGCCGAGTGGCTTTGGGTCTAGTGGAGTGGGTTTTGGTGTAGCCGAGTAGGTTTGGGACTAGCCGAATGGGTTTAGGTCTAGCCGAGTGGGTTTGCGTCTGGCCAAGTGGGTTTGGGTCTAGCGGAGTGGGTTTGGGTCTAGCGGACTGGGTTTTGGGTGTAGTCGGGTGGGTTTGGGTCTAGCCAAGTGGGTTTGGGTCTAGCCGAGTGGGTTTGGGTCTAGCCGAGTGGGTTTGGGTCTAGACGAGTGGGTTTCGGTCTAGCCGAGTGGGTTTGGGTCTAGCGGAGTGGGTTTGAGTCTAACGGAGTGGGTTTAGGTCCAGCCGAGTGGGTTTGGGTCGAGCCGAGTGTGTTTGGGTCCAGCGAGTGGGTTTGGGTCTAGCCGAGTGGGTTTGGGTTTAGCCGAGTGGGTTTGGGTCTGGCCGAGTGGGTTTGGGTCTAGCCGAGTGGGTTTGGGTCTAGCCGAGTCGGTTTGGGTCTAGCCGAGTTGGTTTGGGTCTAGCCGAGTGGGTTTGGGTCTAGCCGAGTGGGTTTGGGTCCAGCCGAGTGGGTTTGGGTCTAGCCGAGTGGGTTTGGGTCTAGCCGAGTGGGTTTGGGTCTAGCCGAGTGGGTTTCGGTCTAGCGGAGTGGGTTTGAGTCTAGCCGAGTGGGTTTGGGTATAGCGGAGTGGGTTTGAGTCCAACGGAGTGGGTTTAGGTCTAGCCGAGTGGGTTTGGGTCTAGCCGAGTGGGTTTGGGTCTAGCGAGTGGGTTTGGGTCTAGCCGAGTGGGTTTGGGTTTAGCCGTGTGGGTTTGGGTCTGGCCGAGTGGGTTTGGGTCTAGCCGAGTGGGTTTGGGTCTAGCCGAGTGAGTTTGGGTCTAGCTGAGTGGGTTTGGGTCTAGCCGAGTGGGTTTGGGTCTAGCCGAGTGGGTTTGGGTCTAGCGGAGTGGGTTTGGGTGTCGCCGAGTGGGTTTGGGACTAGCCGAATGGGTTTGGGTCTAGCCGAGTGGGTTTGGGTCGAGCCGAGTGGGTTTGGGTCCAGCCGAGTGGGTTTGGGTCTAGCCGAGTGGGTTTGGGTCTAGACGAGTGGGTTTCGGTCTAGCCGAGTGGGTTTGGGTCTAGCCGAGTGGGTTTGGGTCTAGCCGAGTGGGTTTGGGGCTAGCGGAGTGGGTTTGAGTCTAGCCGAGTGGGTTTGGGTCTAGCGGAGTGGGTTTGAGTCGAACGGAGTGGGTTTGCATGTAGCGGAGTGGGTTTGGGTCTAGCAGAGTGGGTTTGGGTCTAGCGGAGTGGGTTTCGGTCTCGCCGAGTGGGTTTGGGTCTAGCCGAGTGGGTTTGGGTCTAGCCGAGTGGGTTTGGGTCGAGCCGAGTGGGTTGGGGTCTAGCCGAGTGGGTTTGGGTCTAGCCGAGTGGGTTTGGGTCTAGCCGAGTGGGTTTGGGTCTAGCCGAGTGGGTTGGGGTCTAGCCGAGTGGGTTTGGGTCTAGCCGAGTGGGTTTGGGTCTAGCCGAGTGGGTTTGGGTCTAGCCGAATGGGTTTGGGTCTGGCGAGTGGGTTTGGGTCTAGCGAGTGGGTTTGGGTCTAGCCGAGTGGGTTTGGGTTTAGGCGTGTGGGTTTGGGTCTGGCCGAGTGGGTTTGGGTCTCGCCGAGTGGGTTTGGGTCTAGCCGAGTGGGTTTGGGTCTAGCTGAGTGGGTTTGGGTCTAGCCTAGTGGGTTTGGGTCTAGCCGAGTGGCTTTGGGTCTAGCGGAGTGGGTTTTGGTGTAGCCGAGTAGGTTTGGGATTTGCCGAATGGGTTTGGGTCTAGCCGAGTGGGTTTGGGTCTAGCCAAGTGGGTTTGGGTCTAGCGGAGTGGGTTTGGGTCTAGCAGACTGGGTTTTGGGTGTAGTCGGGTGGGTTTGGGTCTAGCGGAGTGGGTTTGAGTCTAGCGGAGTGGGTTTGAGTCTAGCCGAGTCGGTTTGGGTCTAGCGGAGTGTGTTTGGGTTTAGCCGAGTGGGTTTGGGTCTGGCCGAGTGGGTTTGGGTCTAGCCGAGTGGGTTTGGGTCTAGCCGAGTGGGTATGGGTCTAGCCGAGTGGGTTTGGGTCTAGCCGAGTGGGTTTGGGTCTAGCCGAGTGGGTTTGGGTCTAGCGGAGTGGGTTTGGGTGTAGCCGAGTGGGTTTGGGACTAGCCGAATGGGTTTGGGTCTAGCTGAGTGGGTTTGGGTCGAGCCGAGTGGGTTTGGGTCTAGCAGAGTGGGTTTGGGTGTAGCCGAGTGGGTTTGGGTGTAGCCGAGTGGGTTTGGGTCCAGCCGAGTGGGTTTGGGTCTAGCCGAGTGGGTTTGGGTCTAGACGAGTGGGTTTTGGTCTAGCCGAGTGGGTTTGGGTCTAGCCGAGTGGGTTTGGGTCTAGCCGAGTGGGTTTGGGTCTAGCGGAGTGGGTTTGAGTCTAGCCGAGTGGGTTTGGGTATAGCGGAGTGGGTTTGAGTCTAACGGAGTGGGTTTGGGTCTAGCCGAGTGGGTTTGGGTCTAGCCGAGTGGGTTTGGGTCTAGCCGAGTGGGTTGGGGTCTAGCCGAGTGGGTTTGGGTCTAGCCGAGTGGGTTTGGGTCTAGCCGAGTGGGTTTGGGTCTAGCCGAATGGGTTTGGGTCTGGCGAGTGGGTTTGGGTCTAGCGAGTGGGTTTGGGTCTAGCCGAGTGGGTTTGGGTTTAGGCGTGTGGGTTTGGGTCTGGCCGAGTGGGTTTGGGTCTCGCCGAGTGGGTTTGGGTCTAGCCGAGTGGGTTTGGGTCTAGCTGAGTGGGTTTGGGTCTAGCCGAGTGGGTTTGGGTCTAGCCGAGTGGCTTTGGGTCTAGCGGAGTGGGTTTTGGTGTAGCCGAGTAGGTTTGGGATTTGCCGAATGGGTTTGGGTCTAGCCGAGTGGGTTTGGGTCTAGCCAAGTGGGTTTGGGTCTAGCGGAGTGGGTTTGGGTCTAGCGGACTGGGTTTTGGGTGTAGTCGGGTGGGTTTGGGTCTAGCGGAGTGGGTTTGAGTCTAGCGGAGTGGGTTTGAGTCTAGCCGAGTCGGTTTGGGTCTAGCGGAGTGTGTTTGGGTTTAGCCGAGTGGGTTTGGGTCTGGCCGAGTGGGTTTGGGTCTAGCCGAGTGGGTTTGGGTCTAGCCGAGTGGGTTTGGGTCTAGCCGAGTGGGTTTGGGTCTAGCCGAGTGGGTTTGGGTCTAGCCGAGTGGGTTTGGGTCTAGCGGAGTGGGTTTGGGTGTAGCCGAGTGGGTTTGGGACTAGCCGAATGGGTTTGGGTCTAGCTGAGTGGGTTTGGGTCGAGCCGAGTGGGTTTGGGTCTAGCAGAGTGGGTTTGGGTGTAGCCGAGTGGGTTTGGGTGTAGCCGAGTGGGTTTGGGTCCAGCCGAGTGGGTTTGGGTCTAGCCGAGTGGGTTTGGGTCTAGCCGAGTGGGTTTTGGTCTAGCCGAGTGGGTTTGGGTCTAGCCGAGTGGGTTTGGGTCTAGCGAGTGGGTTTGGGTCTGGCCGAGTGGGTTTGGGTCTAGCCGAGTGGGTTTGGGTCTAGCCGAGTGGGTTTTGGTCTAGCCGAGTGGGTTTGGGTCTAGCCGAGTGGGTTTGGGTCTAGCCGAGTGGGTTTGGGTCTAGCGGAGTGGGTTTGAGTCTAGCCGAGTGGGTTTGGGTATAGCGGAGTGGGTTTGAGTCTAACGGAGTGGGTTTAGGTCTAGCCGAGTGGGTTTGGGTCTAGCCGAGTGGGTTTGGGTCTAGCGAGTGGGTTTGGGTCTAGCCGAGTGGGTTTGGGTTTAGCCGTGTGGGTGTGGGTCTGGCCGAGTGGGTTTGGGTAAAGCCGAGTGGGTTTGGGTCTAGCCGTGTGAGTTTGGGTCTAGCCGAGTGGGTTTGGGTGTAGCCGAGTGGGTTTGGGTCTAGCCGAGTGGGTTTGGGTCCAGCCGAGTGGGTTTGGGTCTAGCCGAGTGGGTTTGGGTCTAGACGAGTGGGTTTCGGTCTAGCCGAGTGGGTTTGGGTCTAGCCGAGTGGGTTTGGGTCTAGCCGAGTGGTTTTGGGTCTAGCGGAGTGGGTTTGAGTCTAGCCGAGTGGGTTTGGGTCTAGCCGAGTGGGTTTGGGTCTAGCCGAGTGGGTTTGGGTCTAGCCGAGTGGGTTTGGGTCTAGCCGAGTGGGTTTGGGTGTAGCCGAGTGGGTTTGGGTCTAGCCGAGTGGGTTTGGGTCCAGCCGAGTGGGTTTGGGTCTAGCCGAGTGGGTTTGGGTCTAGACGAGTGGGTTTCGGTCTAGCCGAGTGGGTTTGGGTCTAGCCGAGTGGGTTTGGGTCTAGCCGAGTGGTTTTGGGTCTAGCGGAGTGGGTTTGGGTGTAGCCGAGTGGGTTTGGGACTAGCCGAATGGGTTTGGGTCTAGCTGAGTGGGTTTGGGTCGAGCCGAGTGGGTTTGGGTCTAGCAGAGTGGGTTTGGGTGTAGCCGAGTGGGTTTGGGTGTAGCCGAGTGGGTTTGGGTCCAGCCGAGTGGGTTTGGGTCTAGCCGAGTGGGTTTGGGTCTAGACGAGTGGGTTTTGGTCTAGCCGAGTGGGTTTGGGTCTAGCCGAGTGGGTTTGGGTCTAGCCGAGTGGGTTTGGGTCTAGCGGAGTGGGTTTGAGTCTAGCCGAGTGGGTTTGGGTATAGCGGAGTGGGTTTGAGTCTAACGGAGTGGGTTTAGGTCTAGCCGAGTGGGTTTGGGTCTAGCCGAGTGGGTTTGGGTCTAGCGAGTGGGTTTGGGTCTAGCCGAGTGGGTTTGGGTTTAGCTGTGTGGGTTTGGGTCTGGCCGAGTGGGTTTGGGTCAAGCCGAGTGGGTTTGGGTCTAGCCGTGTGAGTTTGGGTCTAGCCGAGTGGGTTTGGGTGAAGCCGAGTGGGTTTGGGTCTAGCCGAGTGGGTTTGGGTCCAGCCGAGTGGGTTTGGGTCTAGCCGAGTGGGTTTGGGTCTAGACGAGTGGGTTTCGGTCTAGCCGAGTGGGTTTGGGTCTAGCCGAGTGGGTTTGGGTCTAGCCGAGTGGTTTTGGGTCTAGCGGAGTGGGTTTGAGTCTAGCCGAGTGGGTTTGGGTCTAGCCGAGTGGGTTTGGGTCTAGCCGAGTGGGTTTGGGTCTAGCCGAGTGGGTTTGGGTCTAGCCGAGTGGGTTTGGGTCTAGCCGAATGGGTTTGGGTCTGGCGAGTGGGTTTGGGTCTAGCGAGTGGGTTTGGGTCTAGCCGAGTGGGTTTGGGTTTAGGCGTGTGGGTTTGGGTCTGGCCGAGTGGGTTTGGGTCTAGCCGAGTGGGTTTGGGTCTAGCCGAGTGGGTTTGGGTCTAGCTGAGTGGGTTTGGGTCTAGCCGAGTGGGTTTGGGTCTAGCCGAGTGGCTTTGGGTCTAGCGGAGTGGGTTTTGGTGTAGCCGAGTAGGTTTGGGATTAGCCGAATGGGTTTGGGTCTAGCCGAGTGGGTTTGGGTCTAGCCAAGTGGGTTTGGGTCTAGCGGAGTGGGTTTGGGTCTAGCGGACTGGGTTTTGGGTGTAGTCGGGTGGGTTTGGGTCTAGCGGAGTGGGTTTGAGTCTAGCGGAGTGGGTTTGAGTCTAGCCGAGTCGGTTTGGGTCTAGCGGAGTGTGTTTGGGTTTAGCCGAGTGGGTTTGGGTCTGGCCGAGTGGGTTTGGGTCTAGCCGAGTGGGTTTGGGTCTAGCCGAGTGGGTTTGGGTCTAGCCGAGTGGGTTTGGGTCTAGCCGAGTGGGTTTGGGTCTAGCCGAGTGGGTTTGGGTCTAGCGGAGTGGGTTTGGGTGTAGCCGAGTGGGTTTGGGACTAGCCGAATGGGTTTGGGTCTAGCCGAGTGGGTTTGGGTCGAGCCGAGTGGGTTTGCGTCTAGCAGAGTGGGTTTGGGTGTAGCCGAGTGGGTTTGGGTCTAGCCGAGTGGGTTTGGGTCCAGCCGAGTGGGTTTGGGTCTATCCGAGTGGGTTTGGGTCTAGACGAGTGGGTTTTGGTCTAGCCGAGTGGGTTTGGGTCTAGCCGAGTGGGTTTGGGTCTAGCCGAGTGGGTTTGGGTCTAGCGGAGTGGGTTTGAGTCTAGCCGAGTGGGTTTGGGTATAGCGGAGTGGGTTTGAGTCTAACGGAGTGGGTTTAGGTCTAGCCGAGTGGGTTTGGGTCTAGCCGAGTGGGTTTGGGTCTAGCGAGTGGGTTTGGGTCTAGCCGAGTGGGTTTGGGTTTAGCCGTGTGGGTTTGGGTCTGGCCGAGTGGGTTTGGGTCAAGCCGAGTGGGTTTGGGTCTAGCCGAGTGAGTTTGGGTCTAGCCGAGTGGGTTTGGGTGTAGCCGAGTGGGTTTGGGTCTAGCCGAGTGGGTTTGGGTCCAGCCGAGTGGGTTTGGGTCTAGCCGAGTGGGTTTGGGTCTAGACGAGTGGGTTTCGGTCTAGCCGAGTGGGTTTGGGTCTAGCCGAGTGGGTTTGGGTCTAGCCGAGTGGTTTTGGGTCTAGCGGAGTGGGTTTGAGTCTAGCCGAGTGGGTTTGGGTCTAGCCGAGTGGGTTTGGGTCTAGCCGAGTGGGTTTGGGTCTAGCCGAGTGGGTTGGGGTCTAGCCGAGTGGGTTTGGGTCTTGCCGAGTGGGTTTCGATATAGCCGAGTGGGTTTGGGTCTAGCCGAGTGGGTTTGGGTCTAGGTGAGTGGGTTTTGGTCTAGCTGAGTGGGTTTGGGTCTAGCCGAGTGGGTTTGGGTCTAGCCGAATGGGTTTGGGTCTGGCGAGTGGGTTTGGGTCTAGCGAGTGGGTTTGGGTCTGGCCGAGTGGGTTTGGGTCTAGCCGAGTGGGTTTGGGTCTAGCCGAGTGGGTTTGTGTCTAGCCGAGTGGGTTTGGGTCTAGCCGAGTGGGTTTGGGTCTAGCCGAGTGGGTTTGGGTCTAGCGGAGTGGGTTTGGGTGTAGCCGAGTGGGTTTGGGACTAGCCGAATGGGTTTGGGTCTAGCTGAGTGGGTTTGGGTCGAGCCGAGTGGGTTTGGGTCTAGCAGAGTGGGTTTGGGTGTAGCCGAGTGGGTTTGGGTGTAGCCGAGTGGTTTTGGGTCCAGCTGAGTGGGTTTGGGTCTAGCGAGTGGGTTTGGGTCTGGCCGAGTGGGTTTGGGTCTAGCCGAGTGGGTTTGGGTCTAGCCGAGTGGGTTTTGGTCTAGCCGAGTGGGTTTGGGTCTAGCCGAGTGGGTTTGGGTCTAGCCGAGTGGGTTTGGGTCTAGCGGAGTGGGTTTGAGTCTAGCCGAGTGGGTTTGGGTATAGCGGAGTGGGTTTGAGTCTAACGGAGTGGGTTTAGGTCTAGCCGAGTGGGTTTGGGTCTAGCCGAGTGGGTTTGGGTCTAGCGAGTGGGTTTGGGTCTAGCCGAGTGGGTTTGGGTTTAGCCGTGTGGGTGTGGGTCTGGCCGAGTGGGTTTGGGTCAAGCCGAGTGGGTTTGGGTCTAGCCGTGTGAGTTTGGGTCTAGCCGAGTGGGTTTGGGTGTAGCCGAGTGGGTTTGGGTCTAGCCGAGTGGGTTTGGGTCCAGCCGAGTGGGTTTGGGTCTAGCCGAGTGGGTTTGGGTCTAGACGAGTGGGTTTCGGTCTAGCCGAGTGGGTTTGGGTCTAGCCGAGTGGGTTTGGGTCTAGCCGAGTGGTTTTGGGTCTAGCGGAGTGGGTTTGAGTCTAGCCGAGTGGGTTTGGGTCTAGCCGAGTGGGTTTGGGTCTAGCCGAGTGGGTTTGGGTCTAGCCGAGTGGGTTTGGGTCTAGCCGAGTGGGTTTGGGTGTAGCCGAGTGGGTTTGGGTCTAGCCGAGTGGGTTTGGGTCCAGCCGAGTGGGTTTGGGTCTAGCCGAGTGGGTTTGGGTCTAGACGAGTGGGTTTCGGTCTAGCCGAGTGGGTTTGGGTCTAGCCGAGTGGGTTTGGGTCTAGCCGAGTGGTTTTGGGTCTAGCGGAGTGGGTTTGAGTCTAGCCGAGTGGGTTTGGGTCTAGCCGAGTGGGTTTGGGTCTA
This sequence comes from Raja brachyura, assembly GCA_963514005.1. The sequence continues at coordinate 4,691,774 of OY740819.1, read as the reverse complement.
GCCGAGTGGGTTTGGGTCTAGCCGAGTGGGTTGGGGTCTAGCCGAGTGGGTTTGGGTCTTGCCGAGTGGGTTTCGATATAGCCGAGTGGGTTTGGGTCTAGCCGAGTGGGTTTGGGTCTAGGTGAGTGGGTTTTGGTCTAGCTGAGTGGGTTTGGGTCTAGCCGAGTGGGTTTGGGTCTAGCCGAATGGGTTTGGGTCTGGCGAGTGGGTTTGGGTCTAGCGAGTGGGTTTGGGTCTGGCCGAGTGGGTTTGGGTCTAGCCGAGTGGGTTTGGGTCTAGCCGAGTGGGTTTGGGTCTAGCCGAGTGGGTTTGGGTCTAGCCGAGTGGGTTTGGGTCTAGCCGAGTGGGTTTGGGTCTAGCGGAGTGGGTTTGGGTGTAGCCGAGTGGGTTTGGGACTAGCCGAATGGGTTTGGGTCTAGCTGAGTGGGTTTGGGTCGAGCCGAGTGGGTTTGGGTCTAGCAGAGTGGGTTTGGGTGTAGCCGAGTGGGTTTGGGTGTAGCCGAGTGGTTTTGGGTCCAGCCGAGTGGGTTTGGGTCTAGCGAGTGGGTTTGGGTCTGGCCGAGTGGGTTTGGGTCTAGCCGAGTGGGTTTGGGTCTAGCCGAGTGGGTTTTGGTCTAGCCGAGTGGGTTTGGGTCTAGCCGATTGGGTTTGGGTCTAGCCGAGTGGGTTTGGGTCTAGCGGAGTGGGTTTGAGTCTAGCCGAGTGGGTTTGGGTATAGCGGAGTGGGTTTGAGTCTAACGGAGTGGGTTTAGGTCTAGCCGAGTGGGTTTGGGTCTAGCCGAGTGGGTTTGGGTCTAGCGAGTGGGTTTGGGTCTAGCCGAGTGGGTTTGGGTTTAGCCGTGTGGGTGTGGGTCTGGCCGAGTGGGTTTGGGTCAAGCCGAGTGGGATTGGGTCTAGCCGTGTGAGTTTGGGTCTAGCCGAGTGGGTTTGGGTGTAGCCGAGTGGGTTTGGGTCTAGCCGAGTGGGTTTGGGTCCAGCCGAGTGGGTTTGGGTCTAGCCGAGTGGGTTTGGGTCTAGACGAGTGGGTTTCGGTCTAGCCGAGTGGGTTTGGGTCTAGCCGAGTGGGTTTGGGTCTAGCCGAGTGGTTTTGGGTCTAGCGGAGTGGGTTTGAGTCTAGCCGAGTGGGTTTGGGTCTAGCCGAGTGGGTTTGGGTCTAGCCGAGTGGGTTTGGGTCTAGCCGAGTGGGTTTGGGTCTAGCCGAGTGGGTTTGGGTCTAGCCGAATGGGTTTGGGTCTGGCGAGTGGGTTTGGGTCTAGCGAGTGGGTTTGGGTCTAGCCGAGTGGGTTTGGGTTTAGGCGTGTGGGTTTGGGTCTGGCCGAGTGGGTTTGGGTCTAGCCGAGTGGGTTTGGGTCTAGCCGAGTGGGTTTGGGTATAGCGGAGTGGGTTTGAGTCTAACGGAGTGGGTTTAGGTCTAGCCGAGTGGGTTTGGGTCTAGCCGAGTGGGTTTGGGTCTAGCGAGTGGGTTCGGGTCTAGCCGAGTGGGTTTGGGTTTAGCCGTGTGGGTGTGGGTCTGGCCGAGTGGGTTTGGGTCAAGCCGAGTGGGTTTGGGTCTAGCCGTGTGAGTTTGGGTCTAGCCGAGTGGGTTTGGGTGTAGCCGAGTGGGTTTGGGTCTAGCCGAGTGGGTTTGGGTCCAGCCGAGTGGGTTTGGGTCTAGCCGAGTGGGTTTGGGTCTAGACGAGTGGGTTTCGGTCTAGCCGAGTGGGTTTGGGTCTAGCCGAGTGGGTTTGGGTCTAGCCGAGTGGATTTGGGTCTAGCGGAGTGGGTTTGAGTCTAGCCGAGTGGGTTTGGGTCTAGCCGAGTGGGTTTGGGTCTAGCCGAGTGGGTTTGGGTCTAGCCGAGTGGGTTTGGGTCTAGCCGAGTGGGTTTGGGTCTAGCCGAATGGGTTTGGGTCTGGCGAGTGGGTTTGGGTCTAGCGAGTGGGTTTGGGTCTAGCCGAGTGGGTTTGGGTTTAGGCGTGTGGGTTTGGGTCTGGCCGAGTGGGTTTGGGTCTAGCCGAGTGGGTTTGGGTCTAGCCGAGTGGGTTTGGGTCTAGCGGAGTGGGTTTTGGTGTAGCCGAGTAGGTTTGGGATTAGCCGAATGGGTTTGGGTCTAGCCAAGTGGGTTTGGGTCTAGCCAAGTGGGTTTGGGTCTAGCGGAGTGGGTTTGGGTCTAGCGGACTGGGTTTTGGGTGTAGTCGGGTGGGTTTGGGTCTAGCGGAGTGGGTTTGAGTCTAGCGGAGTGGGTTTGAGTCTAGCCGAGTCGGTTTGGGTCTAGCGGAGTGTGTTTGGGTTTAGCCGAGTGGGTTTGGGTCTGGCCGAGTGGGTTTGGGTCTAGCCGAGTGGGTTTGGGTCTAGCCGAGTGGGTTTGGGTCTAGCCGAGTGGGTTTGGGTCTAGCCGAGTGGGTTTGGGTCTAGCCGAGTGGGTTTGGGTCTAGCCGAGTGGGTTTGGGTCTAGCGGAGTGGGTTTGGGTGTAGCCGAGTGGGTTTGGGACTAGCCGAATGGGTTTGGGTCTAGCCGAGTGGGTTTGGGTCGAGCCGAGTGGGTTTGGGTATAGCGGAGTGGGTTTGAGTCTAACGGAGTGGGTTTATGTCTAGCCGAGTGGGTTTGGGTCTAGCCGAGTGGGTTTGGGTCTAGCGAGTGGGTTTGGGTCTAGCCGAGTGGGTTTGGGTTTAGCCGTGTGGGTTTGGGTCTGGCCGAGTGGGTTTGGGTCAAGCCGAGTGGGTTTGGGTCTAGCCGTGTGAGTTTGGGTCTAGCCGAGTGGGTTTGGGTGTAGCCGAGTGCGTTTGGGTCTAGCCGAGTGGGTTTGGGTCCAGCCGAGTGGGTTTGGGTCTAGCCGAGTGGGTTTGGGTCTAGACGTGTGGGTTTCGGTCTAGCCGAGTGGGTTTGGGTCTAGCCGAGTGGGTTTGGGTCTAGCCGAGTGGTTTTGGGTCTAGCGGAGTGGGTTTGAGTCTAGCCGAGTGGGTTTGGGTCTAGCCGAGTGGGTTTGGGTCTAGCCGAGTGGGTTTGGGTCTAGCCGAGTGGGTTTGGGTCTAGCCGAGTGGGTTTGGGTCTAGCCGAATGGGTTTGGGTCTGGCGAGTGGGTTTGGGTCTAGCGAGTGGGTTTGGGTCTAGCCGAGTGGGTTTGGGTTTAGGCGTGTGGGTTTGGGTCTGGCCGAGTGGGTTTGGGACTAGCCGAGTGGGTTTGGGTCTAGCCGAGTGGGTTTGGGTCTAGCTGAGTGGGTTTGGGTCTAGCCGAGTGGGTTTGGGTCTAGCCGAGTGGCTTTGGGTCTAGCGGAGTGGGTTTTGGTGTAGCCGAGTAGGTTTGGGATTAGCCGAATGGGTTTGGGTCTAGCCGAGTGGGTTTGGGTCTAGCCAAGTGGGTTTGGGTCTAGCGGAGTGGGTTTGGGTCTAGCGGACTGGGTTTTGGGTGTAGTCGGGTGGGTTTGGGTCTAGCGGAGTGGGTTTGAGTCTAGCGGAGTGGGTTTGAGTCAAGCCGAGTCGGTTTGGGTCTAGCGGAGTGTGTTTGGGTTTAGCCGAGTGGGTTTGGGTCTGGCCGAGTGGGTTTGGGTCTAGCCGAGTGGGTTTGGGTCTAGCCGAGTGGGTTTGGGTCTAGCCGAGTGGGTTTGTGTCTAGCCGAGTGGGTTTGGGTCTAGCCGAGTGGGTTTGGGTCTAGCGGAGTGGGTTTGGGTGTAGCCGAGTGGGTTTGGGACTAGCCGAATGGGTTTGGGTCTAGCCGAGTGGGTTTGGGTCGAGCCGAGTGGGTTTGCGTCTAGCAGAGTGGGTTTGGGTGTAGCCGAGTGGGTTTGGGTCTAGCCGAGTGGGTTTGGGTCCAGCCGAGTGGGTTTGGGTCTATCCGAGTGGGTTTGGGTCTAGACGAGTGGGTTTTGGTCTAGCCGAGTGGGTTTGGGTCTAGCCGAGTGGGTTTGGGTCTAGCCGAATGGGTTTGGGTCTAGCGGAGTGGGTTTGAGTCTAGCCGAGTGGGTTTGGGTATAGCGGAGTGGGTTTGACTCTAACGGAGTGGGTTTAGGTCTAGCCGAGTGGGTTTGGGTCTAGCCGAGTGGATTTGGGTCTAGCGAGTGGGTTTGGGTCTAGCCGAGTGGGTTTGGGTTTAGCCGTGTGGGTTTGGGTCTGGCCGAGTGGGTTTGGGTCAAGCCGAGTGGGTTTGGGTCTAGCCGAGTGAGTTTGGGTCTAGCCGAGTGGGTTTGGGTGTAGCCGAGTGGGTTTGGGTCTAGCCGAGTGGGTTTGGGTCCAGCCGAGTGGGTTTGGGTCTAGCCGAGTGGGTTTGGGTCTAGACGAGTGGGTTTCGGTCTAGCCGAGTGGGTTTGGGTCTAGCCGAGTGGGTTTGGGTCTAGCCGAGTGGTTTTGGGTCTAGCGGAGTGGGTTTGAGTCTAGCAGAGTGGGTTTGGGTCTAGCCGAGTGGGTTTGGGTCTAGCCGAGTGGGTTTGGATCTAGCCGAGTGGGTTGGGGTCTAGCCGAGTGGGTTTGGGTCTTGCCGAGTGGGTTTCGATATAGCCGAGTGGGTTTGGGTCTAGCCGAGTGGGTTTGGGTCTAGGTGAGTGGGTTTTGGTCTAGCTGAGTGGGTTTGGGTCTAGCCGAGTGGGTTTGGGTCTAGCCGAATGGGTTTGGGTCTGGCGAGTGGGTTTGGGTCTAGCGAGTGGGTTTGGGTCTAGCCGAGTGGGTTTGGGTTTAGGCGTGTGGGTTTGGGTCTGGCCGAGTGGGTTTGGGTTTAGGCGTGTGGGTTTGGGTCTGGCCGAGTGGGTTTGGGTCTAGCCGAGTGGGTTTGGGTCTAGCCGAGTGGGTTTGGGTCTAGCCGAGTGGGTTTGAGTCTAGCGGAGTGGGTTTGGGTCTAGCGAAGTGGGTACGAGTCTAACGGAGTGGGTATGCGTCTAGCGGAGTGGGTTTGGGTCTAGCGGAGTGGGTTTGAGTCTAACGGAGTGGGTTTAGGTCTAGCCGAGTGGGTTTGGGCCTAGCCGAGTGGGTTTGGGTCCAGCGAGTGCGTTTGGGTCTAGCCGAGTGGGTTTGGGTTTAGCCGTGTGGGTTTGGGTCTGGCCGAGTGGGTTTGGGTCTAGCCAAGTGGGTTTGGGTCTAGCCGAGTGGGTTTGGGTCTAGCCGAGTGGGTTTGGGTCCAGCCGAATGGGTTTGGGTCTTGCATAGTGGGTTTGGGCCTAGCTGAGTGGGTTTGGGCCTAGCCGAGTGGGTTTGGGTCTAGCTGAGGGGGTTTGGGTCTATCCGAGTGGGTTTGGGTCTAGCCGAGTGGGTTTGGGTCTAGACGAGTGGGTTTCGGTCCAGCCGAGTGGGTTTGGGTCTAGGCGAGTGGGTTTGGGTCTAGCCGAGTGGGTTTGGGTCTAGCGGAGTGGGTTTGAGTCTAGCCGAGTGGGTTTGGGTCTAGCGGAGTGGGTTTGAGTCTAACGGAGTGGGTTTGCATCTAGCGGAGTGGGTTTGGTTCTAGTGGAGTGGGTTTGGGTCTAGCGGAGTGGGTTTCCGTCTCGCCGAGTGGGTTTGGGTCTAGCCGAGTGGGTTTGGGTCCAGCCGAGTGGGTTTGGGTCTAGCCGAGTGGGTTTGGGTCTAGCCGAGTGGGTTGGGGTCTAGCCGAGTGTGTTTGGGTCTAGCCGAGTGGGTTTTGGTCTAGCCGAGTGGGTTTGGGTCTAGCCGAGTGGGTTTGGGTCTAGCCGAATGGGTTTGGGTCTGGCGAGTGGGTTTGGGTCTAGCGAGTGGGTTTGGGTCTAGCCGAGTGGGTTTGGGTTTAGGCGTGTGGGTTTGGGTCTGGCCGAGTGGGTTTGGGTCTAGCCGAGTGGATTTGGGTCTAGCCGAGTGGGTTTGGGTCTAGCGGAGTGGGTTTGGGTCTAGCGGAGTGGGTTTGGGTCTAGCCGAGTGGGTTTGAGTCTAGCGGAGTGGGTTTGGGTCTAGCGGAGTGGGTTCGAGTCTAACGGAGTGGGTTTGCATCTAGCGGAGTGGGTTTGGGTCTAGCGGAGTGGGTTTGGGTCTAGCGGAGTGGGTTTCGGTCTCGCCGAGTGGGTTTGGGTCTAGCCGAGTGGGTTTGGGTCTTGCCGACTGGGTTTGGGTCTAGCCGAGTGGGTTTGGGTCTCGCCAAGTGGGTTTGGGTCCAGCGAGTGGGTTTGGGTCTAGCGATTGGGTTTGGGTCCTGCCGAGTGGGTTTGGGTCTAGCGGAGTGGGTTTGTGTCTAGCGGAGTGGGTTTGGGTCTAGCGGAGTGGGTTTGGGTCTAGCGGAGTGGGTTTGGATCTAGCGGAGTCGGTTTGGGTCTAGCGGACTGGGTTTGGGTCTAGCGGAGTGGGTTTGGGTCTAGCCGATTGGGTTTGGGTCTAGCGGAGAGTGTTTGGGTCTAGCGGAGTGGGTTTGGGTCTAGCGGAGTGGGTTTGGGTCTAGCGGAGTGGGTTTGGGTCTAGCGGAGTGGGTTTACATCTAGCGTAGTGTGTTTGGGTCTAGCGGAGTGGGTTTGGGTCTAGCGGACTGGGTTTGGGTCTCGTCGAGTGGGTTTGGGTCTAGCCGATTGGGTTTGGGTCTAGCGGAGTGTGTTTGGGTCTAGCGGAGTGGGTTTGGGTCTAGCGGAGTGGGTTTGGGTCTAGCGGAGTGGGTTTACGTCTAGCATAGTGTGTTTGTGTCTAGCGGAGTGGGTTTGGGTCTATCGGACTGGGTTTGGGTCTAGCCGAGTGGGTTGGGGTCTAGCGAGTGGGTTTGGGTCTAGCGATTGGGTTTGGGTCCAACCGAGTGGGTTTGGGTCTAGCGGAGTGGGTTTGGGTCTAGCGGAGTGGGTTTGGGTCTAGCGGAGTGGGTTTGGGTCTAGCGGAGTGGGTTTGGGTCTAACGGAGTCGGTTTGGGTCTAGCGGACTGGGTTTGGGTCTAGCGGAGTGGGTTTGGGTCTAGCGGATTGGGTTTGTGTCTAGCGGAGTGGGTTTGGGTCTAGCGGAGTGGGTTTGGGTCTAGCCGATTGGGTTTGGGTCTAGCGGAGTGTGTTTGGGTCTAGCGGAGTGTGTTTGGGTCTAGCGGAGTGGGTTTGGGTCTAGCGGAGTGGGTTTACGTCTAGCATAGTGTGTTTGTGTCTAGAGGAGTGGGTTTGGGTCTATCGGACTGGGTTTGGGTCTCGTCGAGTGGGTTTGGGTCTAGCCGAGTGGGTTTGGGTCTAGCCGAGTGGGCTTGGGTATAGCCGAGTGGGTTTGGGTCTAGCCGAGTGGGTTGGGGTCTAGCCGAGTGGGTTTGTGTCTAGCCGAGTGGGTTTGGGTCTAGCCGAGTGGGTTTGGTCCAAGCCGCATGGGTTTGGGTCTAGCCGAGTGGGTTTGGATCTAGCCGAGTGGGCTTGGGTCTAGCCGAGTGGGTTTGGGTCAAGTCGAGCGGGTTTGGGTCTAGCCGAGTGGGTTTGGGTCTAGACGACTGGGTTTGGGTCTAGCCGAGTGGGATTGGGTCTAGCGGAGTGGGTTTGGGTCTAACGGAGTGGGTTTGGGTCTAGCGGAGTGGGTTTGGATCTAGCGGAGTCGGTTTGGGTCTAGCGGACTGGGTTTGGGTCTAGCGGAGTGGGTTTGGGTCTAGCCGATTGGGTTTGGGTCTAGCGGAGTGTGTTTGGGTCTAGCGGAGTGGGTTTGGGTCTAGCGGAGTGGGTTTGCGTCTAGCGGAGTGGGTTTGGGTCTAGCGGAGTGGGTTTACATCTAGCGTAGTGTGTTTGGGTCTAGCGGAGTGGGTTTGGGTCTAGCGGACTGGGTTTGCGTCTCGTCGAGTGGGTTTGGGTCTAACCAAGAGGGTTTGGGTCTAGCCGAGTGGGTTTGGGTATAACCGAGTGGGTTTGGGTCTGGCCGAGTGGGTTGGGGTCTAGCCGAGTGGGTTTGGGTCTAGCTTAGTGGGTTTGGGTCTAGCCGAGTGGGTTTGGGTCTAGCCGAGTCGGTTTGTGTCTGGCCGAGTGGGTTTGGGTCTAGCGGAGTGGGTTTGGGTCTAGCGGAGTCGGATTGTGTCTAGCGGACTGGGTTTAGTCTAGCGGAGTGGGTTTGGTTCTAGCGGATTGGGTTCGGGTCTAGCGGAGTGGGTTTGGGTCTAGCGGAGTGGGTTTGGGTCTAGCCGATTGGGTTTGCGTCTAGCGGAGTGGGTTTGGGTCTGGCGGAGTGGGTTTGGGTCTAGCAGAGTGGGTTTGGGTCTGGCGGAGTGGGATTGGGTCTAGCGGAGTGGGTTTACGTCTCGTCGAGTGGGTTTGGGCCTAGCCGAGTGGGTTTGGGTCTAGCCGGGTGGGTTTGGGTATAGCCGAGTGGGTTTGGGTCTAGCCGAGTGGGTTGCGGTCTAGCCGAGTGGGTTTGGGTCTAGCCGAGTGGGTTTGGGTCTAGCCGAGTGGGTTTGGGTCTAGCCGAGTGGGTTTGGTCCAAGCCGAGTGGGTTGGGGTCTAGCCGAGTGGGTTTGGGTCTAGCTTAGTGGGTTTGGGTCTAGCCGAGTGGGTTTGGGTCTAGCCGAGTCGGTTTGTGTCTGGCCGAGTGGGTTTGGGTCTAGCGGAGTGGGTTTGGGTCTAGCGGAGTCGGATTGGGTCTAGCGGACTGGGTTTAGTCTAGCGGAGTGGGTTTGGTTCTAGCGGATTGGGTTCGGGTCTAGCGGAGTGGGTTTGGGTCTAGCGGAGTGGGTTTGGGTCTAGCCGATTGGGTTTGCGTCTAGCGGAGTGGGTTTGGGTCTGGCGGAGTGGGTTTGGGTCTAGCAGAGTGGGTTTGGGTCTGGCGGAGTGGGATTGGGTCTAGCGGAGTGGGTTTACGTCTCGTCGAGTGGGTTTGGGCCTAGCCGAGTGGGTTTGGGTCTAGCCGGGTGGGTTTGGGTATAGCCGAGTGGGTTTGGGTCTAGCCGAGTGGGTTGCGGTCTAGCCGAGTGGGTTTGGGTCTAGCCGAGTGGGTTTGGGTCTAGCCGAGTGGGTTTGGGTCTAGCCGAGTGGGTTTGGTCCAAGCCGAGTGGGTTGGGGTCTAGCCGAGTGGGTTTGGGTCTAGCTGAGTGGGTTTGGGTCTAGCCGAGTGGGTTTGGGTCTAGCCGAGTGGGTTTGGTCCAAGTCGAGTGGGTTTGGGTCTAGCCGAGTCGGTTTGTGTCTAGCCGAGTGGGTTTGGGTCTAGCCGATTCGGTTTGTGTCTAGCCGAGTGGGTTTGGGTCTAGCGGAGTGGGTTTGGGTCTAGCGGAGTCGGATTGGGTTTAGCGGACTGGGTTCGGGTCTAGCGGAGTGGGTTTGGGTCTAGCGCAGTGGGTTTGGGTCTAGCGGAGTGGGTTTGGGTCTAGCGGATTGGGTTCGGGTCTAGCGGAGTGGGTTTGGGTCTAGCGGAGTGGGTTTGGGTCTAGCCGATTGGGTTTGCGTCTAGCGGAGTGGGTTTGGGTCTAGCGGAGTGGGTTTGGGTCTAGCGGAGTGGGTTTGGGTCTAGCGGAGTGGGTTTGGGTCTAGCGGAGTGGGTTTACGTCTAGCGTAGTGTGTTTGGGTCTAGCGGAGTGGGTTTGGGTCTAGCGGACTGGGTTTGGGTCTCGTCGAGTGGGTTTGGGTCTAGCCGAGTGGGTTTGGGTCTAGCCGAGTGGGTTTGGGTATAGCCGAGTGGGTTTGGGTCTAGCCGAGTGGGTTGGGGTCTAGCCGAGTGGGTTTGGGTCTAGCCGAGTGGGTTTGGGTCTAGCCGAGTGGGTTTGGGTCTAGCCGAGTGGGTTTGGTCCAAGCCGAGTGGGTTTGGGTCTAGCCGAGTGGGTTTGTGTCTAGCCGAGTAGGTTTGGGTCTAGCTGAGTGGGTTTGGGTCTAGCCGAGTGGGTTTGGGTCTAGCCGAGTGGGCTTGGATCCAGCCGAGTGGGTTTGGGTCAAGCCAAGTGGGTTTGGGTCTAGCCGAGTGGGTTTGGGTCTAGCCGACTGGGTTTGGGTCTAGCAGAGTGGGTTTGGGTCTAGACGACTGGGTTTGGGTGTAGCCGAGTGGGTTTGGGTCTAGCGGAGTGGGTTTGGGTCTAGCGGAGTGGGTTTGGGTCTAGCGGAGTGGGTTTGGATCTAGCGGAGTCGGTTTGGGTCTAGCGGACTGGGTTTGGGTCTAGCGGAGTGGGTTTGGGTCTAGCCGATTGGGTTTGGGTCTAGCGGAGTGTGTTTGGGTCTAGCGGAGTGCGTTTGGGTCTAGCGGAGTGGGTTTGGGTCTAGCGGAGTGGGTTTGGGTCTAGCGGAGTGGGTTTACATCTAGCGTAGTGTGTTTGGGTCTAGCGGAGTGGGTTTGGGTCTAGCGGACTGGGTTTGGGTCTCGTCGAGTGGGTTTGTGTCTAGCCGAGTAGGTTTGGGTCTAGCTGAGTGGGTTTGGGTCTAGCCGAGTGGGTTTGGGTCTGGCCGAGTGGGTTTGGGTCTAGCCCAGTGGGTTTGGGTCTAGCCGAGTGGGTTTGGGTCTAGCCGAGTTGGTTTGTGTCTAGCCGAGTGGGTTTGTGTCTAGCGGAGTGGGTTTGGGTCTAGCGGAGTCGGATTGGGTCTAGCGGACTGGGTTTCGTCTAACGGAGTGGGTTTGGTTCTAGCGGATTGGGTTCGGGTCTAGCGGAGTGGGTTTTGGTCTAGCGGAGTGGGTTTGGGTCTAGCCGATTGGGTTTGCGTCTAGCGGAGTGGGTTTGGGTCTGGCGGAGTGGGTTTGGGTCTAGCGGAGTGGGTTTGGGTCTGGCGGAGTGGGATTGGGTCTAGCGGAGTGGGTTTACGTCTCGTCGAGTGGGTTTGGGCCTAGCCATTGGGTTTGGGTCTAGCCGAGTGGGTTTGGGTATAGCCGAGTGGGTTTGGGTCGAGCTGAGTGGGTTGGGGTCTAGCCGAGTGGGTTTGGGTCTAGCCGAGTGGGTTTGGGTCTAGCCGAGTGGGTTTGGGTCTAGCCGAGTGGGTTTGGTCCAAGCCGAGTGGGTTGGGGTCTAGCCGAGTGGGTTTGGCTCTAGCGGAGTGGGTTTGGGTCTAGCGGAGTCGGATTGGGTCTAGCGGACTGGGTTCGGGTCTAGCGGAGTGGGTTTGGGTCTAGCGCAGTGGGTTTGGGTCTAGCGGAGTGGGTTTGGGTCTAGCGGATTGGGTTCGGGTCTAGCGGAGTGGGTTTGGGTCTAGCGGAGCGGGTTTGGGTCTAGCCGATTGGGTTTGCGTCTAGCGGAGTGGGTTTGGGTCTAGCGGAATGGGTTTGGGTCTAGCGGAGTGGGTTTGGGTCTAGCGGAGTGGGTTTGGGTCTAGCGGAGTGGGTTTACGTCTAGCGTAGTGTGTTTGGGTCTAGCGGAGTGGGTTTGGGTCTAGCGGACTGGGTTTGGGTCTCGTCGAGTGGGTTTGGGTCTAGCCGAGTGGGTTTGGGTCTAGCCGAGTGGGTTTGGGTATAGCCGAGTGTGTTTGGGTCTAGCCGAGTGGGTTGGGGTCCAGCCGAGTGGGTTTGGATCTAGCCGAGTGGGTTTGGGTCTAGCCGAGTGGGTTTGGGTCTAGCCGAGTGGGTTTGGTCCAAGCCGAGTGGGTTTGGGTCTAGCCGAGTGGGTTTGTGTCTAGCCGAGTAGGTTTGGGTCTAGCTGAGTGGGTTTGGGTCTAGCCGAGTGGGTTTGGGTCTAGCCGAGTGGGCTTGGATCTAGCCGAGTGGGTTTGGGTCAAGCCAAGTGGGTTTGGGTCTAGCCGAGTGGGTTTGGGTCTAGCCGACTGGGTTTGGGTCTAGCAGAGTGGGTTTGGGTCTAGACGACTGGGTTTGGGTCTAGCCGAGTCGGTTTGGGTCTAGCCGAGTCGGTTTGGGTCTAGCGGAGTGGGTTTGGGTCTAGCGGAGTGGGTTTGGATCTAGCGGAGTCGGTTTGGGTCTAGCGGACTGGGTTTGGGTCTAGCGTAGTGTGTTTGGGTCCAGCGGAGTGGGTTTGGGTCTAGCGGACTGGGTTTGGGTCTCGTCAAGTGGGTTTGTGTCTAGCCGAGTAGGTTTGGGTCTAGCTGAGTGGGTTTGGGTCTAGCCGAGTGGGTTTGGGTCTAGCCGAGTGGGCTTGGGTCTAGCCGAGTGGGTTTGGGTCAAGCCAAGTGGGTTTGGGTCTAGCCGAGTGGGTTTGGGTCTAGCCGACTGGGTTTGGGTCTAGCAGAGTGGGTTTGGGTCTAGCCGAGTGGGTTTGGGTCTAGCCGAGTGGGTTTGGTCCAAGCCGAGTGGGTTTGGGTCTAGCCGAGTGGGTTTGTGTCTAGCCGAGTAGGTTTGGGTCTAGCTGAGTGGGTTTGGGTCCAGCCGAGTGGGTTTGGGTCTAGCCGAGTGGGCTTGGATCTAGCCGAGTGGGTTTGGGTCAAGCCAAGTGGGTTTGGGTCTAGCCGAGTGGGTTTGGGTCTAGTCGACTGGGTTTGGGTCTAGCAGAGTGGGTTTGGGTCTAGACGACTGGGTTTGGGTCTAGCCGAGTGGGTTGGGTCTAGCGGAGTGGGTTTGGGTCTAGCGGACTGGGTTTGGGTCTCGTCGAGTGGGTTTGGGTCTAGCCGAGTGGGTTTGGGTCTAGCCGAGTGGGTTTGGGTATAGCCGAGTGTGTTTGGGTCTAGCCGAGTGGGTTGGGGTCCAGCCGAGTGGGTTTGGATCTAGCCGAGTGGGTTTGGGTCTAGCCGAGTGGGTTTGGGTCTAGCCGAGTGGGTTTGGTCCAAGCCGAGTGGGTTTGGGTCTAGCCGAGTGGGTTTGTGTCTAGCCGAGTAGGTTTGGGTCTAGCTGAGTGGGTTTGGGTCTAGCCGAGTGGGTTTGGGTCTAGCCGAGTGGGCTTGGATATAGCCGAGTGCGTTTGGGTCAAGCCAAGTGGGTTTGGGTCTAGCCGAGTGGTTTTGGGTCTAGCCGACTGGGTTTGGGTCTAGCAGAGTGGGTTTGGGTCTAGACGACTGGGTTTGGGTCTAGCCGAGTGGGTTTGGGTCTAGCGGAGTGGGTTTGGGTCTAGCGGAGTGGGTTTGGGTCTAGCGGAGTGGGTTTGGATCTAGCGGAGTCGGTTTGGGTCTAGCGGACTGGGTTTGGGTCTAGCGTAGTGTGTTTGGGTCCAGCGGAGTGGGTTTGGGTCTAGCGGACTGGGTTTGGGTCTCGTCAAGTGGGTTTGTGTCTAGCCGAGTAGGTTTGGGTCTAGCTGAGTGGGTTTGGGTCTAGCCGAGTGGGTTTGGGTCTAGCCGAGTGGGCTTGGGTCTAGCCGAGTGGGTTTGGGTCAAGCCAAGTGGGTTTGGGTCTAGCCGAGAGGGTTTGGGTCTAGCCGACTGGGTTTGGGTCTAGCAGAGTGGGTTTGGGTCTAGCCGAGTGGGTTTGGGTCTAGCCGAGTGGGTTTGGTCCAAGCCGAGTGGGTTTGGGTCTAGCCGAGTGGGTTTGTGTCTAGCCGAGTAGGTTTGGGTCTAGCTGAGTGGGTTTGGGTCTAGCCGAGTGGGTTTGGGTCTAGCCGAGTGGGCTTGGATCTAGCCGAGTGGGTTTGGGTCAAGCCAAGTGGGTTTGGGTCTAGCCGAGTGGGTTTGGGTCTAGCCGACTGGGTTTGGGTCTAGCAGATTGGGTTTGGGTCTAGACGACTGGGTTTGGGTCTAGCCGAGTGGGTTTGGGTCGTGCGGAGTGGGTTTGGGTCTAGCGGAGTGGGTTTGGGTCTAGCGGAGTGGGTTTGGATCTAGCGGAGTCGGTTTGGGTCTAGCGGACTGGGTTTGGGTCTAGCGTAGTGTGTTTGGGTCCAGCGGAGTGGGTTTGGGTCTAGCGGACTGGGTTTGGGTCTCGTCAAGTGGGTTTGTGTCTAGCCGAGTAGGTTTGGGTCTAGCTGAGTGGGTTTGGGTCTAGCCGAGTGGGTTTGGGTCTAGCCGAGTGGGCTTGGGTCTAGCCGAGTGGGTTTGGGTCAAGCCAAGTGGGTTTGGGTCTAGCCGAGTGGGTTTGGGTCTAGCCGACTGGGTTTGGGTCTAGCAGAGTGGGTTTGGGTCTAGCCGAGTCGGTTTGTGTCTAGCCGAGTGGGTTTGGGTCTAGCGGAGTTGGTTTGGGTCTAGCGGAGTGGGTTTGGGTCTAGCGGAATGGGTTTGGATCTATCGGAGTCGGTTTGGGTCTAGCGGACTGGGTTTGGGTCTAGCGGAGTGGGTTTGGGTCTAGCCGATTGGGTTTGGGTCGAGCGGAGTGTGTTTGGGTCTAGCGGAGTGGGTTTGGGTCTAGCGGAGTGGGTTTGGGTCTAGCGGAGTGGGTTTACATCTAGCGTAGTGTGTTTGGGTCTAGCGGAGTGGGGTTGGGTCTAGCGGACTGGGTTTGGGTCTCGTCGAGTGGGTTTGGGTCTAACCAAGTTGGTTTGGGTCTAGCCGAGTGGGTTTGGGTATAGCCGAGTGGGTTTGGGTCTAGCCGAGTGGGTTGGGGTCTAGCCGAGTGGGTTTGGGTCTAGCTGAGTGGGTTTGGGTCTCGCCGAGTGGGTTTGGGTCTAGCCGAGTGGGTTTGGTCCAAGCCGAGTGGGTTTGGGTCTAGCCGAGTCGGTTTGTGTCTACCCGAGTGGGTTTGGGTCTAGTGGAGTGGGTTTGGGTCTAGCGGAGTCGGATTGGGTCTAGCGGACTGGGTTTAGTCTAGCGGAGTGGGTTTGCATCTAGCGGATTGGGTTCGGGTCTAGCGGAGTGGGTTTGGGTCTAGCCGAGTGGGTTTGGGTCTAGCCGAGTGGGTTTGGGTATAGCCGAGTGGGTTTGGGTCTAGCCGAGTGGGTTGGGGTCTAGCCGAGTGGGTTTGGGTCTAGCCGAGTGGGTTTGGGTCTAGCCGAGTGGGTTTGGGTCTAGCCGAGTGGGTTTGGTCCAAGCCGAGTGGGTTGGGGTCTAGCCGAGTGGGTTTGTGTCTAGCTGAGTGGGTTTGGGTCTAGCCGAGTGGGTTTGGGTCTAGCCGAGTGGGTTTGGTCCAAGCCGCGTGGGTTTGGGTCTAGCCGAGTCGGTTTGTGTCTAGCCGAGTGGGTTTGTGTCTAGCCAAGTGGGTTTGGGTCTAGCGGAGTGGGTTTGGGTCTAGCGGAGTGGGTTTGGGTCTAGCGGAATGGGTTTGTATCTATCGGAGTCGGTTTGGGTCTAGCGGACTGGGTTTGGGTCTAGCGGAGTGGGTTTGGGTCTAGCCGATTGGGTTTGGGTCGAGCGGAATGTGTTTGGGTCTAGCGGAGTGGGTTTGGGTCAAGCGGAGTGGGTTTGGGTCTAGCGGAGTGGGTTTACATCTAGCGTAGTGTGTTTGGGTCTAGCGGAGTGGGGTTGGGTCTAGCGGACTGGGTTTGGGTCTCGTCGAGTGGGTTTGGGTCTAACCAAGTTGGTTTGGGTCTAGCCGAGTGGGTTTGGGTATAGCCGAGTGGGTTTGGGTCTAGCCGAGTGGGTTGGGGTCTAGCCGAGTGGGTTTGGGTCTAGCTGAGTGGGTTTGGGTCTAGCCGAGTGGGTTTGGGTCTAGCCGAGTGGGTTTGGTCCAAGCCGAGTGGGTTTGGGTCTAGCCGAGTCGGTTTGTGTCTACCCGAGTGGGTTTGGGTCTAGCGGAGTGGGTTTGGGTCTAGCGGAGTCGGATTGGGTCTAGCGGACTGGGTTTAGTCTAGCGGAGTGGGTTTGCGTCTAGCGGATTGGGTTCGGGTCTAGCGGAGTGGGTTTGGGTCTAGCCGAGTGGGTTTGGGTCTAGCCGAGTGGGTTTGGGTATCGCCGAGTGGGTTTGGGTCTAGCCGAGTGGGTTGGGGTCTAGCCGAGTGGGTTTGGGTCTAGCCGAGTGGGTTTGGGTCTAGCCGAGTGGGTTTGGGTATAGCCGAGTGGGTTTGGTCCAAGCCGAGTGGGTTGGGGTCTAGCCGAGTGGGTTTGTGTCTAGCTGAGTGGGTTTGGGTCTAGCCGAGTGGGTTTGGGTCTAGCCGAGTGGGTTTGGTCCAAGCCGAGTGGGTTTGGGTCTAGCCGAGTCGGTTTGTGTCTAACCGAGTGGGTTTGGGTCTAGCGGAGTGGGTTTGGGTCTAGCGGAGTCGGATTGGGTCTAGCGGAGTGGGTTTGGGTCTAGCCGATTGGGTTTGGGTCTAGCGGAGTGTGTTTGGGTCTAGCGGAGTGGGTTTGGGTCTAGCGGAGTGGGTTTACATCTAGCGTAGTGGGTTTAGGTCTAGCGGAGTCGGTTTGGGTCTAGCGGACGGGGTTTGGGTCTAGCGGAGTTGGTTTGGGTCTGGCGGATTGGGTTCGGGTCTAGCGGAGTGGGTTTGGGTCTAGCGGAGTGGATTTGGGTCTAGCGGATTGGGTTCGGGTCTAGCGGACTGGGTTTAGTCTAGCGGAGTGGGTTTGCGTCTAGCGGATTGGGTTCGGGTCTAGCGGAGTGGGTTTGGGTCTAGCCGAGTGGGTTTGGGTCTAGCCGAGTGGGTTTGGGTATAGCCGAGTGGGTTTGGGTCTAGCCGAGTGGGTTGGGGTCTAGCCGAGTGGGTTTGGGTCTAGCCGAGTGGGTTTGGGTCTAGCCGAGTGGGTTTGGGTCTAGCCGAGTGGGTTTGGTCCAAGCCGAGTGGGTTGGGGTCTAGCCGAGTGGGTTTGTGTCTAGCTGATTGGGTTTGGGTCTAGTCGAGTGGGTTTGGGTCTAGCCGAGTGGGTTTGGTCCAAGCCGAGTGGGTTTGGGTCTAGCCGAGTCGGTTTGTGTCTAGCCGAGTCAGTTTGTGTCTAGCCGAGTGGGTTTGGGTCTAGCGGAGTGGGTTTGGGTCTAGCGGAGTGGGTTTGGGTCTAGCGGAATGGGTTTGGATCTATCGGAGTCGGTTTGGGTCTAGCGGACTGGGTTTGGGTCTAGCGGAGTGGGTTTGGGTCTAGCCGATTGGGTTTGGGTCGAGCGGAGTGTGTTTGGGTCTAGCGGAGTGGGTTTGGGTCTAGCGGAGTGGGTTTGGGTCTAGCGGAGTGGGTTTACATCTAGCGTAGTGTGTTTGGGTCTAGCGGAGTGGGGTTGGGTCTAGCGGAGTAGGCTTGGGTCTAGCGGACTGGGTCTGGGTCTAGCGGAGTGGGTTTGGGTCTAGCGGATTGGGTTCGGGTCTGGCGGAGTGGGTTTGGGTCTAGCGGAGTGGGTTTGGGTCTAGCGGATTGGGTTTGGGTCTAGCGGAGTGGGTTTGGGTCTAGCGGATTGGGTTTGGGTCTAGCCAAGTGGGTTTGGGTCTAGCCGAGTGGGTTTGGGCCTAGCCGAGTGGGTTTGGGTCTCGCCGAGTGGGTTTGGGTCTAGCCGAGTGGGTTTGGATCCAGCCGACTGGGTTTGGGTCTAGCGGAGTGGGTTTCGGTGTAGCCGAGTGGGTTTGGGTCTAGCGGAGTGGGTTTGGGTCTAGCGGAGTTGGTTTCGGTCTCGCAGAGTGGGTTTGGGTCTAGCCGAGTGGGTTTGGGTCTAGCCGAGTGGGTTTGGGTCTAGCGGAGTGGGTTTGGGTCTAGCGGAGTGGGTTTGGGTCTAGCGGAGTGGGTTTGGGTCTAGCCAAGTGGGTTTGGGTCTAGCCGAGTGGGTTTGGGCCTAGCCGAGTGGGTTTGGGTCTCGCCGAGTGGGTTTGGGTCTAGCCGAGTGGGTTTGGATCTAGCCGACTGGGTTTGGGTCTAGCGGAGTGGGTTTGGGTGTAGCCGAGTGGGTTTGGGTCTAGCGGAGTGGGTTTGGGTCTAGCGGAGTTGGTTTCGGTCTCGCAGAGTGGGTTTGGGTCTAGCCGAGTGGGTTTGGGTCTAGCCGAGTGGGTTTGGGTCTAGCCGAGTGGGTTTGGGTCTAGCCGAGTGGGTTTGGGTCTAGCGGAGTGGGTTTGGGTCTAGCGGAGTGGGTTTGGGTCTAGCCGAGTGGGTTTACATCGAGCGTAGTGTGTTTGGGTCTAGCGGAGTGGGGTTGGGTCTAGCGGACTCGGTTTGGGTCTCGTCAAGTGGGTTTGGGTCTAAACAAGTGGGTTTGGGACTAGCCGAGTGGGTTTGGGTATAGCCGAGTGGGTTTGGGTCTAGCCGAGTGGGTTGGGGTCTAGCCGAGTGGGTTTGGGTCTAGCCGAGAGGGTTTGGGTCTAGCTGAGTGGGTTTGGGTCTAGCCGAGTGGGTTTGGTCCAAGCCGAGTGGGTTGGGGTCTAGCCGAGTGGGTTTGGGTCTAGCTGAGTGGGTTTGGGTCTAGCCGAGTGGGTTTGGGTCTAGCCGAGTGGGTTTGGTCCAAGCCGAGTGGGTTTGGGTCTAGCCGATTGGGTTTGGGTTTAGCGGAGTGTGTTTGGGTCTAGCGGAGTGGGTTTGGGTCTAGCGGAGTGGGTTTACATCTAGCGTAGTGGGTTTAGGTCTAGCGGAGTCGGTTTGGGTCTAGCGGACGGGGTTTGGGTCTAGCGGAGTTGGTTTGGGTCTAGCGGATTGGGTTCGGGTCTAGCGGAGTGGGTTTGGGTCTAGCGGAGTGGATTTGGGTCTAGCGGATTGGGTTCGGGTCTAGCGGACTGGGTTTAGTCTAGCGGAGTGGGTTTGCGTCTAGCGGATTGGGTTCGGGTCTAGCGGAGTGGGTTTGGGTCTAGCCGAGTGGGTTTGGGTCTAGCCGAGTGGGTTTGGGTATAGCCGAGTGGGTTTGGGTCTAGCCGAGTGGGTTGGGGTCTAGCCGAGTGGGTTTGGGTCTAGCCGAGTGGGTTTGGGTCTAGCCGAGTGGGTTTGGGTCTAGCCGAGTGGGTTTGGTCCAAGCCGAGTGGGTTGGGGTCTAGCCGAGTGGGTTTGTGTCTAGCTGAGTGGGTTTGGGTCTAGCCGAGTGGGTTTGGGTCTAGCCGAGTGGGTTTGGTCCAAGCCGAGTGGGTTTGGGTCTAGCCGAGTCGGTTTGTGTCTAGCCGAGTCAGTTTGTGTCTAGCCGAGTGGGTTTGGGTCTAGCGGAGTGGGTTTGGGTCTAGCGGAGGGGGTTTGGGTCTAGCGGAATGGGTTTGGATCTATCGGAGTTGGTTTGGGTCTAGCGGACTGGGTTTGTGTCTAGCGGAGTGGGTTTGGGTCTAGCCGATTGGGTTTGGGTCGAGCGGAGTGTGTTTGGGTCTAGCGGAGTGGGTTTGGGTCTAGCGGAGTGGGTTTGGGTCTAGCGGAGTGGGTTTACATCTAGCGTAGTGTGTTTGGGTCTAGCGGAGTGGGGTTGGGTCTAGCGGAGTAGGCTTGGGTCTAGCGGACTGGGTCTGGGTCTAGCGGAGTGGGTTTGGGTCTAGCGGATTGGGTTCGGGTCTGGCGGAGTGGGTTTGGGTCTAGCGGAGTGGGTTTGGGTCTAGCCGATTGGGTTTGGGTCTAGCTGAGTGGGTTTGGGTCTAGCGGAGTGGGTTTGGGTCTAGCCAAGTGGGTTTGGGTCTAGCCGAGTGGGTTTGGGCCTAGCCGAGTGGGTTTGGGTCTCGCCGAGTGGGTTTGGGTCTAGCCGAGTGGGTTTGGATCTAGCCGACTGGGTTTGGGTCTAGCGGAGTGGGTTTGGGTGTAGCCGAGTGGGTTTGGGTCTAGCGGAGTGGGTTTGGGTCTAGCGGAGTTGGTTTCGGTCTCGCAGAGTGGGTTTGGGTCTAGCCGAGTGGGTTTGGGTCTAGCCGTGTGGGTTTGGGTCTAGCCGAGTGGGTTTGGGTCTAGCGGAGTGGGTTTGGGTCTAGCGGAGTGGGTTTGGGTCTAGCCAAGTGGGTTTGGGTCTAGCCGAGTGGGTTTGGGCCTAGCCGAGTGGGTTCGGGTCTCGCCGAGTGGGTTTGGGTCTAGCCGAGTGGGTTTGGATCTAGCCGACTGGGTTTGGGTCTAGCGGAGTGGGTTTGGGTGTAGCCGAGTGGGTTTGGGTCTAGCGGAGTGGGTTTGGGTCTAGCGGAGTTGGTTTCGGTCTCGCAGAGTGGGTTTGGGTCTAGCCGAGTGGGTTTGGGTCTAGCCGAGTGGGTTTGGGTCTAGCCGAGTGGGTTTGGGTCTAGCGGAGTGGGTTTGGGTCTAGCGGAGTGGGTTTGGGTCTAGCGGAGTGGGTTTGGGTCTAGCCGAGTGGGTTTACATCGAGCGTAGTGTGTTTGGGTCTAGCGGAGTGGGGTTGGGTCTAGCGGACTGGGTTTGGGTCTCGTCAAGTGGGTTTGGGTCTAAACAAGTGGGTTTGGGACTAGCCGAGTGGGTTTGGGTATAGCCGAGTGGGTTTGGGTCTAGCCGAGTGGGTTGGGGTCTAGCCGAGTGGGTTTGGGTCTATCCGAGAGGGTTTGGGTTTAGCTGAGTGGGTTTGGGTCTAGCCGAGTGGGTTTGGTCCAAGCCGAGTGGGTTGGGGTCTAGCCGAGTGGGTTTGGGTCTAGCTGAGTGGGTTTGGGTCTAGCCGAGTGGGTTTGGGTCTAGCCGAGTGGGTTTGGTCCAAGCCGAGTGGGTTTGGGTCTAGCCGAGTCGGTTTGTGTCTAGCCGAGTGGGTTTGGGTCTAGCGGAGTGGGTTTGGGTCTAGCGGAGTCGGATTGGGTCTAGCGGAGTGGGTTTGGGTCTAGCCGATTGGGTTTGGGTCTAGCGGAGTGTGTTTGGGTCTAGCGGAGTGGGTTTGGGTCTAGCGGAGTCGGATTGGGTCTAGCGGAGTGGGTTTGGGTCTAGCCGATTGGGTTTGGGTCTAGCGGAGTGTGTTTGGGTCTAGCGGAGTGGGTTTGGGTCTAGCGGAGTGGGTTTGGGTCTAGCGGAGTGGGTTTGGGTCTAGCGGAGTGGTTTACATCTAGCGTAGTGGGTTTGCGTCTAGCGGAGTCGGTTTGGGTCTAGCGGACGGGGTTTGGGTCTAGCGGAGTGGGTTTGGGTCTAGCGGATTGGGTTCGGGTCTAGCGGAGTGGGTTTGGGTCTAGCGGAGTGGATTTGGGTCTAGCGGAGTGGGTTAGGGTCTAGCGGAGTGGGTTCGGGTCTAGCGGAGTAGGCTTGGGTCTAGCGGACTGGGTCTGGGTCTAGCGGAGTGGGTTTGGGTCTAGCGGATTGGGTTCGGGTCTTGCGGAGTGGGTTTGGGTCTAGCGGAGTGGGTTTGGGTCTAGCCGATTGGGTTTGGGTCTAGCGGAGTGGGTTTGGGTCTAGCGGAGTGGGTTTGGGTCTAGCCGAGTTAGTTTGGGTCTAGCCGAGTGGGTTTGGGTCTAGCCAAGTGGGTTTGGGTCTAGCCGAGTGGGTTTGGGCCTAGCCGAGTGGGTTTGGGTCTAGCGGATTGGGTTCGGGTCTGGCGGAGTGGGTTTGGGTCTAGCGGAGTGGGTTTGGGTCTAGCCGATTGGGTTTGGGTCTAGCGGAGTGGGTTTGGGTCTAGTGGAGTGGGTTTGGGTCTAGCCGAGTTAGTTTGGGTCTAGCCGAGTGGGTTTGGGTCTAGCCAAGTGGGTTTGGGTCTAGCCGACTGGGTTTGGGTCTAGCGGAGTGGGTTTGGGTCTAGCTGAGTGGGTTTGGGTCTAGCCGAGTGGGTTTGGGTCTAGCGGAGTGGGTTTCGGTCTCGCAGAGTGGGTTTGGGTCTAGCCGAGTGGGTTTGGGTCTAGCCGAGTGGGTTTGGGTCTAGCCGAGTGGGTTTGGGTCTAGCCGAGTGGGTTTGGGTCTAGCGGAGTGGGTTTGGGTCTAGCCGAGTGGGTTTGAGTCTAGCGGAGTGGGTTTGAGTCAAGCCGAGTCGGTTTGGGTCTAGCGGAGTGTGTTTGGGTTTAGCCGAGTGGGTTTGGGTCTGGCCGAGTGGGTTTGGGTCTAGCCGAGTGGGTTTGGGTCTAGCCGAGTGGGTTTGGGTCTAGCCGAGTGGGTTTGTGTCTAGCCGAGTGGGTTTGGGTCTAGCCGAGTGGGTTTGGGTCTAGCGGAGTGGGTTTGGGTGTAGCCGAGTGGGTTTGGGACTAGCCGAATGGGTTTGGGTCTAGCCGAGTGGGTTTGGGTCGAGCCGAGTGGGTTTGCGTCTAGCAGAGTGGGTTTGGGTGTAGCCGAGTGGGTTTGGGTCTAGCCGAGTGGGTTTGGGTCCAGCCGAGTGGGTTTGGGTCTATCTGAGTGGGTTTGGGTCTAGACGAGTGGGTTTTGGTCTAGCGGAGTGGGTTTGGGTCTAGCCGATTGGGTTTGGGTCTAGCGGAGTGGGTTTGGGTCTAGTGGAGTGGGTTTGGGTCTAGCCGAGTTAGTTTGGGTCTAGCCGAGTGGGTTTGGGTCTAGCCAAGTGGGTTTGGGTCTAGCCGACTGGGTTTGGGTCTAGCGGAGTGGGTTTGGGTCTAGCTGAGTGGGTTTGGGTCTAGCCGAGTGGGTTTGGGTCTAGCGGAGTGGGTTTCGGTCTCGCAGAGTGGGTTTGGGTCTAGCCGAGTGGGTTTGGGTCTAGCCGAGTGGGTTTGGGTCTAGCCGAGTGGGTTTGGGTCTAGCCGAGTGGGTTTGGGTCTAGCGGAGTGGGTTTGGGTCTAGCCGAGTGGGTTTGAGTCTAGCGGAGTGGGTTTGAGTCAAGCCGAGTCGGTTTGGGTCTAGCGGAGTGTGTTTGGGTTTAGCCGAGTGGGTTTGGGTCTGGCCGAGTGGGTTTGGGTCTAGCCGAGTGGGTTTGGGTCTAGCCGAGTGGGTTTGGGTCTAGCCGAGTGGGTTTGTGTCTAGCCGAGTGGGTTTGGGTCTAGCCGAGTGGGTTTGGGTCTAGCGGAGTGGGTTTGGGTGTAGCCGAGTGGGTTTGGGACTAGCCGAATGGGTTTGGGTCTAGCCGAGTGGGTTTGGGTCGAGCCGAGTGGGTTTGCGTCTAGCAGGGTGGGTTTGGGTCTAGCCGAGTGGGTTTGGGTCTAGCCGAGTGGGTTTGGGTCCAGCCGAGTGGGTTTGGGTCTATCTGAGTGGGTTTGGGTCTAGACGAGTGGGTTTTGGTCTAGCCGAGTGGGTTTGGGTCTAGCCGAGTGGGTTTGGGTCTAGCCGAATGGGTTTGGGTCTAGCGGAGTGGGTTTGAGTCTAGCCGAGTGGGTTTGGGTATAGCGGAGTGGGTTTGACTCTAACGGAGTGGGTTTAGGTCTAGCCGAGTGGGTTTGGGTCTAGCCGAGTGGATTTGGGTCTAGCGAGTGGGTTTGGGTCTAGCCGAGTGGGTTTGGGTTTAGCCGTGTGGGTTTGGGTCTGGCCGAGTGGGTTTGGGTCAAGCCGAGTGGGTTTGGGTCTAGCCGAGTGAGTTTGGGTCTAGCCGAGTGGGTTTGGGTGTAGCCGAGTGGGTTTGGGTCTAGCCGAGTGGGTTTGGGTCCAGCCGAGTGGGTTTGGGTCTAGCCGAGTGGGTTTGGGTCTAGACGAGTGGGTTTCGGTCTAGCCGAGTGGGTTTGGGTCTAGCCGAGTGGGTTTGGGTCTAGCCGAGTGGTTTTGGGTCTAGCGGAGTGGGTTTGAGTCTAGCAGAGTGGGTTTGGGTCTAGCCGAGTGGGTTTGGGTCTAGCCGAGTGGGTTTGGATCTAGCCGAGTGGGTTGGGGTCTAGCCGAGTGGGTTTGGGTCTTGCCGAGTGGGTTTCGATATAGCCGAGTGGGTTTGGGTCTAGCCGAGTGGGTTTGGGTCTAGGTGAGTGGGTTTTGGTCTAGCTGAGTGGGTTTGGGTCTAGCCGAGTGGGTTTGGGTCTAGCCGAATGGGTTTGGGTCTGGCGAGTGGGTTTGGGTCTAGCGAGTGGGTTTGGGTCTAGCCGAGTGGGTTTGGGTTTAGGCGTGTGGGTTTGGGTCTGGCCGAGTGGGTTTGGGTTTAGGCGTGTGGGTTTGGGTCTGGCCGAGTGGGTTTGGGTCTAGCCGAGTGGGTTTGGGTCTAGCCGAGTGGGTTTGGGTCTAGCCGAGTGGGTTTGAGTCTAGCGGAGTGGGTTTGGGTCTAGCGAAGTGGGTACGAGTCTAACGGAGTGGGTATGCGTCTAGCGGAGTGGGTTTGGGTCTAGCGGAGTGGGTTTGAGTCTAACGGAGTGGGTTTAGGTCTAGCCGAGTGGGTTTGGGCCTAGCCGAGTGGGTTTGGGTCCAGCGAGTGCGTTTGGGTCTAGCCGAGTGGGTTTGGGTTTAGCCGTGTGGGTTTGGGTCTGGCCGAGTGGGTTTGGGTCTAGCCAAGTGGGTTTGGGTCTAGCCGAGTGGGTTTGGGTCTAGCCGAGTGGGTTTGGGTCCAGCCGAATGGGTTTGGGTCTTGCATAGTGGGTTTGGGCCTAGCTGAGTGGGTTTGGGCCTAGCCGAGTGGGTTTGGGTCCAGCTGAGGGGGTTTGGGTCTATCCGAGTGGGTTTGGGTCTAGCCGAGTGGGTTTGGGTCTAGACGAGTGGGTTTCGGTCCAGCCGAGTGGGTTTGGGTCTAGGCGAGTGGGTTTGGGTCTAGCCGAGTGGGTTTGGGTCTAGCGGAGTGGGTTTGAGTCTAGCCGAGTGGGTTTGGGTCTAGCGGAGTGGGTTTGAGTCTAACGGAGTGGGTTTGCATCTAGCGGAGTGGGTTTGGTTCTAGTGGAGTGGGTTTGGGTCTAGCGGAGTGGGTTTCCGTCTCGCCGAGTGGGTTTGGGTCTAGCCGAGTGGGTTTGGGTCCAGCCGAGTGGGTTTGGGTCTAGCCGAGTGGGTTTGGGTCTAGCCGAGTGGGTTGGGGTCTAGCCGAGTGTGTTTGGGTCTAGCCGAGTGGGTTTTGGTCTAGCCGAGTGGGTTTGGGTCTAGCCGAGTGGGTTTGGGTCTAGCCGAATGGGTTTGGGTCTGGCGAGTGGGTTTGGGTCTAGCGAGTGGGTTTGGGTCTAGCCGAGTGGGTTTGGGTTTAGGCGTGTGGGTTTGGGTCTGGCCGAGTGGGTTTGGGTCTAGCCGAGTGGATTTGGGTCTAGCCGAGTGGGTTTGGGTCTAGCGGAGTGGGTTTGGGTCTAGCGGAGTGGGTTTGGGTCTAGCCGAGTGGGTTTGAGTCTAGCGGAGTGGGTTTGGGTCTAGCGGAGTGGGTTCGAGTCTAACGGAGTGGGTTTGCATCTAGCGGAGTGGGTTTGGGTCTAGCGGAGTGGGTTTGGGTCTAGCGGAGTGGGTTTCGGTCTCGCCGAGTGGGTTTGGGTCTAGCCGAGTGGGTTTGGGTCTTGCCGACTGGGTTTGGGTCTAGCCGAGTGGGTTTGGGTCTCGCCAAGTGGGTTTGGGTCCAGCGAGTGGGTTTGGGTCTAGCGATTGGGTTTGGGTCCTGCCGAGTGGGTTTGGGTCTAGCGGAGTGGGTTTGTGTCTCGCGGAGTGGGTTTGGGTCTAGCGGAGTGGGTTTGGGTCTAGCGGAGTGGGTTTGGATCTAGCGGAGTCGGTTTGGGTCTAGCGGACTGGGTTTGGGTCTAGCGGAGTGGGTTTGGGTCTAGCCGATTGGGTTTGGGTCTAGCGGAGAGTGTTTGGGTCTAGCGGAGTGGGTTTGGGTCTAGCGGAGTGGGTTTGGGTCTAGCGGAGTGGGTTTGGGTCTAGCGGAGTGGGTTTACAGCTAGCGTAGTGTGTTTGGGTCTAGCGGAGTGGGTTTGGGTCTAGCGGACTGGGTTTGGGTCTCGTCGAGTGGGTTTGGGTCTAGCCGATTGGGTTTGGGTCTAGCGGAGTGTGTTTGGGTCTAGCGGAGTGGGTTTGGGTCTAGCGGAGTGGGTTTGGGTCTAGCGGAGTGGGTTTACGTCTAGCATAGTGTGTTTGTGTCTAGCGGAGTGGGTTTGGGTCTATCGGACTGGGTTTGGGTCTAGCCGAGTGGGTTGGGGTCTAGCGAGTGGGTTTGGGTCTAGCGATTGGGTTTGGGTCCAACCGAGTGGGTTTGGGTCTAGCGGAGTGGGTTTGGGTCTAGCGGAGTGGGTTTGGGTCTAGCGGAGTGGGTTTGGGTCTAGCGGAGTGGGTTTGGGTCTAACGGAGTCGGTTTGGGTCTAGCGGACTGGGTTTGGGTCTAGCGGAGTGGGTTTGGGTCTAGCAGATTGGGTTTGTGTCTAGCGGAGTGGGTTTGGGTCTAGCGGAGTGGGTTTGGGTCTAGCCGATTGGGTTTGGGTCTAGCGGAGTGTGTTTGGGTCTAGCGGAGTGTGTTTGGGTCTAGCGGAGTGGGTTTGGGTCTAGCGGAGTGGGTTTACGTCTAGCATAGTGTGTTTGTGTCTAGAGGAGTGGGTTTGGGTCTATCGGACTGGGTTTGGGTCTCGTCGAGTGGGTTTGGGTCTAGCCGAGTGGGTTTGGGTCTAGCCGAGTGGGCTTGGGTATAGCCGAGTGGGTTTGGGTCTAGCCGAGTGGGTTGGGGTCTAGCCGAGTGGGTTTGTGTCTAGCCGAGTGGGTTTGGGTCTAGCCGAGTGGGTTTGGTCCAAGCCGCATGGGTTTGGGTCTAGCCGAGTGGGTTTGGATCTAGCCGAGTGGGCTTGGGTCTAGCCGAGTGGGTTTGGGTCAAGTCGAGCGGGTTTGGGTCTAGCCGAGTGGGTTTGGGTCTAGACGACTGGGTTTGGGTCTAGCCGAGTGGGATTGGGTCTAGCGGAGTGGGTTTGGGTCTAGCGGAGTGGGTTTGGGTCTAGCGGAGTGGGTTTGGATCTAGCGGAGTCGGTTTGGGTCTAGCGGACTGGGTTTGGGTCTAGCGGAGTGGGTTTGGGTCTAGCCGATTGGGTTTGGGTCTAGCGGAGTGTGTTTGGGTCTAGCGGAGTGGGTTTGGGTCTAGCGGAGTGGGTTTGCGTCTAGCGGAGTGGGTTTGGGTCTAGCGGAGTGGGTTTACATCTAGCGTAGTGTGTTTGGGTCTAGCGGAGTGGGTTTGGGTCTAGCGGACTGGGTTTGCGTCTCGTCGAGTGGGTTTGGGTCTAACCAAGAGGGTTTGGGTCTAGCCGAGTGGGTTTGGGTATAACCGAGTGGGTTTGGGTCTGGCCGAGTGGGTTGGGGTCTAGCCGAGTGGGTTTGGGTCTAGCTTAGTGGGTTTGGGTCTAGCCGAGTGGGTTTGGGTCTAGCCGAGTCGGTTTGTGTCTGGCCGAGTGGGTTTGGGTCTAGCGGAGTGGGTTTGGGTCTAGCGGAGTCGGATTGGGTCTAGCGGACTGGGTTTAGTCTAGCGGAGTGGGTTTGGTTCTAGCGGATTGGGTTCGGGTCTAGCGGAGTGGGTTTGGGTCTAGCGGAGTGGGTTTGGGTCTAGCCGATTGGGTTTGCGTCTAGCGGAGTGGGTTTGCGTCTGGCGGAGTGGGTTTGGGTCTAGCAGAGTGGGTTTGGGTCTGGCGGAGTGGGATTGGGTCTAGCGGAGTGGGTTTACGTCTCGTCGAGTGGGTTTGGGCCTAGCCGAGTGGGTTTGGGTCTAGCCGGGTGGGTTTGGGTATAGCCGAGTGGGTTTGGGTCTAGCCGAGTGGGTTGCGGTCTAGCCGAGTGGGTTTGGGTCTAGCCGAGTGGGTTTGGGTCTAGCCGAGTGGGTTTGGGTCTAGCCGAGTGGGTTTGGTCCAAGCCGAGTGGGTTGGGGTCTAGCCGAGTGGGTTTGGGTCTAGCTGAGTGGGTTTGGGTCTAGCCGAGTGGGTTTGGGTCTAGCCGAGTGGGTTTGGTCCAAGTCGAGTGGGTTTGGGTCTAGCCGAGTCGGTTTGTGTCTAGCCGAGTGGGTTTGGGTCTAGCCGATTCGGTTTGTGTCTAGCCGAGTGGGTTTGGGTCTAGCGGAGTGGGTTTGGGTCTAGCGGAGTCGGATTGGGTTTAGCGGACTGGGTTCGGGTCTAGCGGAGTGGGTTTGGGTCTAGCGCAGTGGGTTTGGGTCTAGCGGAGTGGGTTTGGGTCTAGCGGATTGGGTTCGGGTCTAGCGGAGTGGGTTTGGGTCTAGCGGAGTGGGTTTGGGTCTAGCCGATTGGGTTTGCGTCTAGCGGAGTGGGTTTGGGTCTAGCGGAGTGGGTTTGGGTCTAGCGGAGTGGGTTTGGGTCTAGCGGAGTGGGTTTGGGTCTAGCGGAGTGGGTTTACGTCTAGCGTAGTGTGTTTGGGTCTAGCGGAGTGGGTTTGGGTCTAGCGGACTGGGTTTGGGTCTCGTCGAGTGGGTTTGGGTCTAGCCGAGTGGGTTTGGGTCTAGCCGAGTGGGTTTGGGTATAGCCGAGTGGGTTTGGGTCTAGCCGAGTGGGTTGGGGTCTAGCCGAGTGGGTTTGGGTCTAGCCGAGTGGGTTTGGGTCTAGCCGAGTGGGTTTGGGTCTAGCCGAGTGGGTTTGGTCCAAGCCGAGTGGGTTTGGGTCTAGCCGAGTGGGTTTGTGTCTAGCCGAGTAGGTTTGGGTCTAGCTGAGTGGGTTTGGGTCTAGCCGAGTGGGTTTGGGTCTAGCCGAGTGGGCTTGGATCCAGCCGAGTGGGTTTGGGTCAAGCCAAGTGGGTTTGGGTCTAGCCGAGTGGGTTTGGGTCTAGCCGACTGGGTTTGGGTCTAGCAGAGTGGGTTTGGGTCTAGACGACTGGGTTTGGGTGTAGCCGAGTGGGTTTGGGTCTAGCGGAGTGGGTTTGGGTCTAGCGGAGTGGGTTTGGGTCTAGCGCAGTGGGTTTGGATCTAGCGGAGTCGGTTTGGGTCTAGCGGACTGGGTTTGGGTCTAGCGGAGTGGGTTTGGGTCTAGCCGATTGGGTTTGGGTCTAGCGGAGTGTGTTTGGGTCTAGCGGAGTGCGTTTGGGTCTAGCGGAGTGGGTTTGGGTCTAGCGGAGTGGGTTTGGGTCTAGCGGAGTGGGTTTACATCTAGCGTAGTGTGTTTGGGTCTAGCGGAGTGGATTTGGGTCTAGCGGACTGGGTTTGGGTCTCGTCGAGTGGGTTTGTGTCTAGCCGAGTAGGTTTGGGTCTAGCTGAGTGGGTTTGGGTCTAGCCGAGTGGGTTTGGGTCTGGCCGAGTGGGTTTGGGTCTAGCCGAGTTGGTTTGTGTCTAGCCGAGTGGGTTTGTGTCTAGCGGAGTGGGTTTGGGTCTAGCGGAGTCGGATTGGGTCTAGCGGACTGGGTTTCGTCTAACGGAGTGGGTTTGGTTCTAGCGGATTGGGTTCGGGTCTAGCGGAGTGGGTTTTGGTCTAGCGGAGTGGGTTTGGGTCTAGCCGATTGGGTTTGCGTCTAGCGGAGTGGGTTTGGGTCTGGCGGAGTGGGTTTGGGTCTAGCGGAGTGGGTTTGGGTCTGGCGGAGTGGGATTGGGTCTAGCGGAGTGGGTTTACGTCTCGTCGAGTGGGTTTGGGCCTAGCCATTGGGTTTGGGTCTAGCCGAGTGGGTTTGGGTATAGCCGAGTGGGTTTGGGTCGAGCTGAGTGGGTTGGGGTCTAGCCGAGTGGGTTTGGGTCTAGCCGAGTGGGTTTGGGTCTAGCCGAGTGGGTTTGGGTCTAGCCGAGTGGGTTTGGTCCAAGCCGAGTGGGTTGGGGTCTAGCCGAGTGGGTTTGGCTCTAGCGGAGTGGGTTTGGGTCTAGCGGAGTCGGATTGGGTCTAGCGGACTGGGTTCGGGTCTAGCGGAGTGGGTTTGGGTCTAGCGCAGTGGGTTTGGGTCTAGCGGAGTGGGTTTGGGTCTAGCGGATTGGGTTCGGGTCTAGCGGAGTGGGTTTGGGTCTAGCGGAGTGGGTTTGGGTCTAGCCGATTGGGTTTGCGTCTAGCGGAGTGGGTTTGGGTCTAGCGGAATGGGTTTGGGTCTAGCGGAGTGGGTTTGGGTCTAGCGGAGTGGGTTTGGGTCTAGCGGAGTGGGTTTACGTCTAGCGTAGTGTGTTTGGGTCTAGCGGAGTGGGTTTGGGTCTAGCGGACTGGGTTTGGGTCTCGTCGAGTGGGTTTGGGTCTAGCCGAGTGGGTTTGGGTCTAGCCGAGTGGGTTTGGGTATAGCCGAGTGGGTTTGGGTCTAGCCGAGTGGGTTGGGGTCCAGCCGAGTGGGTTTGGATCTAGCCGAGTGGGTTTGGGTCTAGCCGAGTGGGTTTGGGTCTAGCCGAGTGGGTTTGGTCCAAGCCGAGTGGGTTTGGGTCTAGCCGAGTGGGTTTGTGTCTAGCCGAGTAGGTTTGGGTCTAGCTGAGTGGGTTTGGGTCTAGCCGAGTGGGTTTGGGTCTAGCCGAGTGGGCTTGGATCTAGCCGAGTGGGTTTGGGTCAAGCCAAGTGGGTTTGGGTCTAGCCGAGTGGGTTTGGGTCTAGCCGACTGGGTTTGGGTCTAGCAGAGTGGGTTTGGGTCTAGACGACTGGGTTTGGGTCTAGCCGACTCGGTTTGGGTCTAGCGGAGTGGGTTTGGGTCTAGCGGAGTGGGTTTGGGTCTAGCGGAGTGGGTTTGGATCTAGCGGAGTCGGTTTGGGTCTAGCGGACTGGGTTTGGGTCTAGCGTAGTGTGTTTGGGTCCAGCGGAGTGGGTTTGGGTCTAGCGGACTGGGTTTGGGTCTCGTCAAGTGGGTTTGTGTCTAGCCGAGTAGGTTTGGGTCTAGCTGAGTGGGTTTGGGTCTAGCCGAGTGGGTTTGGGTCTAGCCGAGTGGGCTTGGATCTAGCCGAGTGGGTTTGGGTCAAGCCAAGTGGGTTTGGGTCTAGCCGAGTGGGTTTGGGTCTAGTCGACTGGGTTTGGGTCTAGCAGAGTGGGTTTGGGTCTAGACGACTGGGTTTGGGTCTAGCCGAGTGGGTTTGGGTCTAGCGGAGTGGGTTTGGGTCTAGCGGACTGGGTTTGGGTCTCGTCGAGTGGGTTTGGGTCTAGCCGAGTGGGTTTGGGTCTAGCCGAGTGGGTTTGGGTATAGCCGAGTGTGTTTGGGTCTAGCCGAGTGGGTTGGGGTCCAGCCGAGTGGGTTTGGATCTAGCCGAGTGGGTTTGGGTCTAGCCGAGTGGGTTTGGGTCTAGCCGAGTGGGTTTGGTCCAAGCCGAGTGGGTTTGGGTCTAGCCGAGTGGGTTTGTGTCTAGCCGAGTAGGTTTGGGTCTAGCTGAGTGGGTTTGGGTCTAGCCGAGTGGGTTTGGGTCTAGCCGAGTGGGCTTGGATATAGCCGAGTGCGTTTGGGTCAAGCCAAGTGGGTTTGGGTCTAGCCGAGTGGTTTTGGGTCTAGCCGACTGGGTTTGGGTCTAGCAGAGTGGGTTTGGGTCTAGACGACTGGGTTTGGGTCTAGCCGAGTGGGTTTGGGTCTAGCGGAGTGGGTTTGGGTCTAGCGGAGTGGGTTTGGGTCTAGCGGAGTGGGTTTGGATCTAGCGGAGTCGGTTTGGGTCTAGCGGACTGGGTTTGGGTCTAGCGTAGTGTGTTTGGGTCCAGCGGAGTGGGTTTGGGTCTAGCGGACTGGGTTTGGGTCTCGTCAAGTGGGTTTGTGTCTAGCCGAGTAGGTTTGGGTCTAGCTGAGTGGGTTTGGGTCTAGCCGAGTGGGTTTGGGTCTAGCCGAGTGGGCTTGGGTCTAGCCGAGTGGGTTTGGGTCAAGCCAAGTGGGTTTGGGTCTAGCCGAGAGGGTTTGGGTCTAGCCGACTGGGTTTGGGTCTAGCAGAGTGGGTTTGGGTCTAGCCGAGTGGGTTTGGGTCTAGCCGAGTGGGTTTGGTCCAAGCCGAGTGGGTTTGGGTCTAGCCGAGTGGGTTTGTGTCTAGCCGAGTAGGTTTGGGTCTAGCTGAGTGGGTTTGGGTCTAGCCGAGTGGGTTTGGGTCTAGCCGAGTGGGCTTGGATCTAGCCGAGTGGGTTTGGGTCAAGCCAAGTGGGTTTGGGTCTAGCCGAGTGGGTTTGGGTCTAGCCGACTGGGTTTGGGTCTAGCAGATTGGGTTTGGGTCTAGACGACTGGGTTTGGGTCTAGCCGAGTGGGTTTGGGTCGTGCGGAGTGGGTTTGGGTCTAGCGGAGTGGGTTTGGGTCTAGCGGAGTGGGTTTGGATCTAGCGGAGTCGGTTTGGGTCTAGCGGACTGGGTTTGGGTCTAGCGTAGTGTGTTTGGGTCCAGCGGAGTGGGTTTGGGTCTAGCGGACTGGGTTTGGGTCTCGTCAAGTGGGTTTGTGTCTAGCCGAGTAGGTTTGGGTCTAGCTGAGTGGGTTTGGGTCTAGCCGAGTGGGTTTGGGTCTAGCCGAGTGGGCTTGGGTCTAGCCGAGTGGGTTTGGGTCAAGCCAAGTGGGTTTGGGTCTAGCCGAGTGGGTTTGGGTCTAGCCGACTGGGTTTGGGTCTAGCAGAGTGGGTTTGGGTCTAGCCGAGTCGGTTTGTGTCTAGCCGAGTGGGTTTGGGTCTAGCGGAGTGGGTTTGGGTCTAGCGGAGTGGGTTTGGGTCTAGCGGAATGGGTTTGGATCTATCGGAGTCGGTTTGGGTCTAGCGGACTGGGTTTGGGTCTAGCGGAGTGGGTTTGGGTCTAGCCGATTGGGTTTGGGTCGAGCGGAGTGTGTTTGGGTCTAGCGGAGTGGGTTTGGGTCTAGCGGAGTGGGTTTGGGTCTAGCGGAGTGGGTTTACATCTAGCGTAGTGTGTTTGGGTCTAGCGGAGTGGGGTTGGGTCTAGCGGACTGGGTTTGGGTCTCGTCGAGTGGGTTTGGGTCTAACCAAGTTGGTTTGGGTCTAGCCGAGTGGGTTTGGGTATAGCCGAGTGGGTTTGGGTCTAGCCGAGTGGGTTGGGGTCTAGCCGAGTGGGTTTGGGTCTAGCTGAGTGGGCTTGGGTCTCGCCGAGTGGGTTTGGGTCTAGCCGAGTGGGTTTGGTCCAAGCCGAGTGGGTTTGGGTCTAGCCGAGTCGGTTTGTGTCTACCCGAGTGGGTTTGGGTCTAGTGGAGTGGGTTTGGGTCTAGCGGAGTCGGATTGGGTCTAGCGGACTGGGTTTAGTCTAGCGGAGTGGGTTTGCATCTAGCGGAGTGGGTTTGGGTCTAGCGGACTGGGTTTGGGTCTCGTCAAGTGGGTTTGTGTCTAGCCGAGTAGGTTTGGGTCTAGCTGAGTGGGTTTGGGTCTAGCCGAGTGGGTTTGGGTCTAGCCGAGTGGGCTTGGGTCTAGCCGAGTGGGTTTGGGTCAAGCCAAGTGGGTTTGGGTCTAGCCGAGTGGGTTTGGGTCTAGCCGACTGGGTTTGGGTCTAGCAGAGTGGGTTTGGGTCTAGCCGAGTCGGTTTGTGTCTAGCCGAGTGGGTTTGGGTCTAGCGGAGTGGGTTTGGGTCTAGCGGAGTGGGTTTGGGTCTAGCGGAATGGGTTTGGATCTATCGGAGTCGGTTTGGGTCTAGCGGACTGGGTTTGGGTCTAGCGGAGTGGGTTTGGGTCTAGCCGATTGGGTTTGGGTCGAGCGGAGTGTGTTTGGGTCTAGCGGAGTGGGTTTGGGTCTAGCGGAGTGGGTTTGGGTCTAGCGGAGTGGGTTTACATCTAGCGTAGTGTGTTTGGGTCTAGCGGAGTGGGGTTGGGTCTAGCGGACTGGGTTTGGGTCTCGTCGAGTGGGTTTGGGTCTAACCAAG
Organism: Raja brachyura; assembly: GCA_963514005.1. The sequence continues at coordinate 4,658,932 of OY740819.1, read as the reverse complement.
TTGGTTTGGGTCTAGCCGAGTGGGTTTGGGTATAGCCGAGTGGGTTTGGGTCTAGCCGAGTGGGTTGGGGTCTAGCCGAGTGGGTTTGGGTCTAGCTGAGTGGGCTTGGGTCTCGCCGAGTGGGTTTGGGTCTAGCCGAGTGGGTTTGGTCCAAGCCGAGTGGGTTTGGGTCTAGCCGAGTCGGTTTGTGTCTACCCGAGTGGGTTTGGGTCTAGTGGAGTGGGTTTGGGTCTAGCGGAGTCGGATTGGGTCTAGCGGACTGGGTTTAGTCTAGCGGAGTGGGTTTGCATCTAGCGGATTGGGTTCGGGTCTAGCGGAGTGGGTTTGGGTCTAGCCGAGTGGGTTTGGGTCTAGCCGAGTGGGTTTGGGTATAGCCGAGTGGGTTTGGGTCTAGCCGAGTGGGTTGGGGTCTAGCCGAGTGGGTTTGGGTCTAGCCGAGTGGGTTTGGGTCTTGCCGAGTGGGTTTGGGTCTAGCCGAGTGGGTTTGGTCCAAGCCGAGTGGGTTGGGGTCTAGCCGAGTGGGTTTGTGTCTAGCTGAGTGGGTTTGGGTCTAGCCGAGTGGGTTTGGGTCTAGCCGAGTGGGTTTGGTCCAAGCCGCGTGGGTTTGGGTCTAGCCGAGTCGGTTTGTGTCTAGCCGAGTCGGTTTGTGTCTAGCCAAGTGGGTTTGGGTCTAGCGGAGTGGGTTTGGGTCTAGCGGAGTGGGTTTGGGTCTAGCGGAATGGGTTTGTATCTATCGGAGTCGGTTTGGGTCTAGCGGACTGGGTTTGGGTCTAGCGGAGTGGGTTTGGGTCTAGCCGATTGGGTTTGGGTCGAGCGGAATGTGTTTGGGTCTAGCGGAGTGGGTTTGGGTCAAGCGGAGTGGGTTTGGGTCTAGCGGAGTGGGTTTACATCTAGCGTAGTGTGTTTGGGTCTAGCGGAGTGGGGTTGGGTCTAGCGGACTGGGTTTGGGTCTCGTCGAGTGGGTTTGGGTCTAACCAAGTTGGTTTGGGTCTAGCCGAGTGGGTTTGGGTATAGCCGAGTGGGTTTGGGTCTAGCCGAGTGGGTTGGGGTCTAGCCGAGTGGGTTTGGGTCTAGCTGAGTGGGTTTGGGTCTAGCCGAGTGGGTTTGGGTCTAGCCGAGTGGGTTTGGTCCAAGCCGAGTGGGTTTGGGTCTAGCCGAGTCGGTTTGTGTCTACCCGAGTGGGTTTGGGTCTAGCGGAGTGGGTTTGGGTCTAGCGGAGTCGGATTGGGTCTAGCGGACTGGGTTTAGTCTAGCGGAGTGGGTTTGCGTCTAGCGGATTGGGTTCGGGTCTAGCGGAGTGGGTTTGGGTCTAGCCGAGTGGGTTTGGGTCTAGCCGAGTGGGTTTGGGTATCGCCGAGTGGGTTTGGGTCTAGCCGAGTGGGTTGGGGTCTAGCCGAGTGGGTTTGGGTCTAGCCGAGTGGGTTTGGGTCTAGCCGAGTGGGTTTGGGTATAGCCGAGTGGGTTTGGTCCAAGCCGAGTGGGTTGGGGTCTAGCCGAGTGGGTTTGTGTCTAGCTGAGTGGGTTTGGGTCTAGCCGAGTGGGTTTGGGTCTAGCCGAGTGGGTTTGGTCCAAGCCGAGTGGGTTTGGGTCTAGCCGAGTCGGTTTGTGTCTAACCGAGTGGGTTTGGGTCTAGCGGAGTGGGTTTGGGTCTAGCGGAGTCGGATTGGGTCTAGCGGAGTGGGTTTGGGTCTAGCCGATTGGGTTTGGGTCTAGCGGAGTGTGTTTGGGTCTAGCGGAGTGGGTTTGGGTCTAGCGGAGTGGGTTTACATCTAGCGTAGTGGGTTTAGGTCTAGCGGAGTCGGTTTGGGTCTAGCGGACGGGGTTTGGGTCTAGCGGAGTTGGTTTGGGTCTGGCGGATTGGGTTCGGGTCTAGCGGAGTGGGTTTGGGTCTAGCGGAGTGGATTTGGGTCTAGCGGATTGGGTTCGGGTCTAGCGGACTGGGTTTAGTCTAGCGGAGTGGGTTTGCGTCTAGCGGATTGGGTTGGGGTCTAGCCGAGTGGGTTTGTGTCTAGCTGATTGGGTTTGGGTCTAGTCGAGTGGGTTTGGGTCTAGCCGAGTGGGTTTGGTCCAAGCCGAGTGGGTTTGGGTCTAGCCGAGTCGGTTTGTGTCTAGCCGAGTCAGTTTGTGTCTAGCCGAGTGGGTTTGGGTCTAGCGGAGTGGGTTTGGGTCTAGCGGAGTGGGTTTGGGTCTAGCGGAATGGGTTTGGATCTATCGGAGTCGGTTTGGGTCTAGCGGACTGGGTTTGGGTCTAGCGGAGTGGGTTTGGGTCTAGCCGATTGGGTTTGGGTCGAGCGGAGTGTGTTTGGGTCTAGCGGAGTGGGTTTGGGTCTAGCGGAGTGGGTTTGGGTCTAGCGGAGTGGGTTTACATCTAGCGTAGTGTGTTTGGGTCTAGCGGAGTGGGGTTGGGTCTAGCGGAGTAGGCTTGGGTCTAGCGGACTGGGTCTGGGTCTAGCGGAGTGGGTTTGGGTCTAGCGGATTGGGTTCGGGTCTGGCGGAGTGGGTTTGGGTCTAGCGGAGTGGGTTTGGGTCTAGCCGATTGGGTTTGGGTCTAGCGGAGTGGGTTTGGGTCTAGCGGATTGGGTTTGGGTCTAGCCAAGTGGGTTTGGGTCTAGCCGAGTGGGTTTGGGCCTAGCCGAGTGGGTTTGGGTCTCGCCGAGTGGGTTTGGGTCTAGCCGAGTGGGTTTGGATCCAGCCGACTGGGTTTGGGTCTAGCGGAGTGGGTTTGGGTGTAGCCGAGTGGGTTTGGGTCTAGCGGAGTGGGTTTGGGTCTAGCGGAGTTGGTTTCGGTCTCGCAGAGTGGGTTTGGGTCTAGCCGAGTGGGTTTGGGTCTAGCCGAGTGGGTTTGGGTCTAGCGGAGTGGGTTTGGGTCTAGCGGAGTGGGTTTGGGTCTAGCGGAGTGGGTTTGGGTCTAGCCAAGTGGGTTTGGGTCTAGCCGAGTGGGTTTGGGCCTAGCCGAGTGGGTTTGGGTCTCGCCGAGTGGGTTTGGGTCTAGCCGAGTGGGTTTGGATCTAGCCGACTGGGTTTGGGTCTAGCGGAGTGGGTTTGGGTGTAGCCGAGTGGGTTTGGGTCTAGCGGAGTGGGTTTGGGTCTAGCGGAGTTGGTTTCGGTCTCGCAGAGTGGGTTTGGGTCTAGCCGAGTGGGTTTGGGTCTAGCCGAGTGGGTTTGGGTCTAGCCGAGTGGGTTTGGGTCTAGCCGAGTGGGTTTGGGTCTAGCGGAGTGGGTTTGGGTCTAGCGGAGTGGGTTTGGGTCTAGCCGAGTGGGTTTACAAACGAGCGTAGTGTGTTTGGGTCTAGCGGAGTGGGGTTGGGTCTAGCGGACTGGGTTTGGGTCTCGTCAAGTGGGTTTGGGTCTAAACAAGTGGGTTTGGGACTAGCCGAGTGGGTTTGGGTATAGCCGAGTGGGTTTGGGTCTAGCCGAGTGGGTTGGGGTCTAGCCGAGTGGGTTTGGGTCTAGCCGAGAGGGTTTGGGTCTAGCTGAGTGGGTTTGGGTCTAGCCGAGTGGGTTTGGTCCAAGCCGAGTGGGTTGGGGTCTAGCCGAGTGGGTTTGGGTCTAGCTGAGTGGGTTTGGGTCTAGCCGAGTGGGTTTGGGTCTAGCCGAGTGGGTTTGGTCCAAGCCGAGTGGGTTTGGGTCTAGCCGATTGGGTTTGGGTCTAGCGGAGTGTGTTTGGGTCTAGCGGAGTGGGTTTGGGTCTAGCGGAGTGGGTTTACATCTAGCGTAGTGGGTTTAGGTCCAGCGGAGTCGGTTTGGGTCTAGCGGACGGGGTTTGGGTCTAGCGGAGTTGGTTTGGGTCTAGCGGATTGGGTTCGGGTCTAGCGGAGTGGGTTTGGGTCTAGCGGAGTGGATTTGGGTCTAGCGGATTGGGTTCGGGTCTAGCGGACTGGGTTTAGTCTAGCGGAGTGGGTTTGCGTCTAGCGGATTGGGTTCGGGTCTAGCGGAGTGGGTTTGGGTCTAGCCGAGTGGGTTTGGGTCTAGCCGAGTGGGTTTGGGTATAGCCGAGTGGGTTTGGGTCTAGCCGAGTGGGTTGGGGTCTAGCCGAGTGGGTTTGGGTCTAGCCGAGTGGGTTTGGGTCTAGCCGAGTGGGTTTGGGTCTAGCCGAGTGGGTTTGGTCCAAGCCGAGTGGGTTGGGGTCTAGCCGAGTGGGTTTGTGTCTAGCTGAGTGGGTTTGGGTCTAGCCGAGTGGGTTTGGGTCTAGCCGAGTGGGTTTGGTCCAAGCCGAGTGGGTTTGGGTCTAGCCGAGTCGGTTTGTGTCTAGCCGAGTCAGTTTGTGTCTAGCCGAGTGGGTTTGGGTCTAGCGGAGTGGGTTTGGGTCTAGCGGAGGGGGTTTGGGTCTAGCGGAATGGGTTTGGATCTATCGGAGTTGGTTTGGGTCTAGCGGACTGGGTTTGTGTCTAGCGGAGTGGGTTTGGGTCTAGCCGATTGGGTTTGGGTCGAGCGGAGTGTGTTTGGGTCTAGCGGAGTGGGTTTGGGTCTAGCGGAGTGGGTTTGGGTCTAGCGGAGTGGGTTTACATCTAGCGTAGTGTGTTTGGGTCTAGCGGAGTGGGGTTGGGTCTAGCGGAGTAGGCTTGGGTCTAGCGGACTGGGTCTGGGTCTAGCGGAGTGGGTTTGGGTCTAGCGGATTGGGTTCGGGTCTGGCGGAGTGGGTTTGGGTCTAGCGGAGTGGGTTTGGGTCTAGCCGATTGGGTTTGGGTCTAGCGGAGTGGGTTTGGGTCTAGCGGAGTGGGTTTGGGTCTAGCCAAGTGGGTTTGGGTCTAGCCGAGTGGGTTTGGGCCTAGCCGAGTGGGTTTGGGTCTCGCCGAGTGGGTTTGGGTCTAGCCGAGTGGGTTTGGATCTAGCCGACTGGGTTTGGGTCTAGCGGAGTGGGTTTGGGTGTAGCCGAGTGGGTTTGGGTCTAGCGGAGTGGGTTTGGGTCTAGCGGAGTTGGTTTCGGTCTCGCAGAGTGGGTTTGGGTCTAGCCGAGTGGGTTTGGGTCTAGCCGAGTGGGTTTGGGTCTAGCCGAGTGGGTTTGGGTCTAGCGGAGTGGGTTTGGGTCCAGCGGAGTGGGTTTGGGTCTAGCCAAGTGGGTTTGGGTCTAGCCGAGTGGGTTTGGGCCTAGCCGAGTGGGTTCGGGTCTCGCCGAGTGGGTTTGGGTCTAGCCGAGTGGGTTTGGATCTAGCCGACTGGGTTTGGGTCTAGCGGAGTGGGTTTGGGTGTAGCCGAGTGGGTTTGGGTCTAGCGGAGTGGGTTTGGGTCTAGCGGAGTTGGTTTCGGTCTCGCAGAGTGGGTTTGGGTCTAGCCGAGTGGGTTTGGGTCTAGCCGAGTGGGTTTGGGTCTAGCCGAGTGGGTTTGGGTCTAGCGGAGTGGGTTTGGGTCTAGCGGAGTGGGTTTGGGTCTAGCGGAGTGGGTTTGGGTCTAGCCGAGTGGGTTTACATCGAGCGTAGTGTGTTTGGGTCTAGCGGAGTGGGGTTGGGTCTAGCGGACTGGGTTTGGGTCTCGTCAAGTGGGTTTGGGTCTAAACAAGTGGGTTTGGGACTAGCCGAGTGGGTTTGGGTATAGCCGAGTGGGTTTGGGTCTAGCCGAGTGGGTTGGGGTCTAGCCGAGTGGGTTTGGGTCTATCCGAGAGGGTTTGGGTCTAGCTGAGTGGGTTTGGGTCTAGCCGAGTGGGTTTGGTCCAAGCCGAGTGGGTTGGGGTCTAGCCGAGTGGGTTTGGGTCTAGCTGAGTGGGTTTGGGTCTAGCCGAGTGGGTTTGGGTCTAGCCGAGTGGGTTTGGTCCAAGCCGAGTGGGTTTGGGTCTAGCCGAGTCGGTTTGTGTCTAGCCGAGTGGGTTTGGGTCTAGCGGAGTCGGTTTGGGTCTAGCGGAGTCGGATTGGGTCTAGCGGAGTGGGTTTGGGTCTAGCCGATTGGGTTTGGGTCTAGCGGAGTGTGTTTGGGTCTAGCGGAGTGGGTTTGGGTCTAGCGGAGTGGGTTTGGGTCTAGCGGAGTGGGTTTGGGTCTAGCGGAGTGGTTTACATCTAGCGTAGTGGGTTTGCGTCTAGCGGAGTCGGTTTGGGTCTAGCGGACGGTGTTTGGGTCTAGCGGAGTGGGTTTGGGTCTAGCGGATTGGGTTCGGGTCTAGCGGAGTGGGTTTGGGTCTAGCGGAGTGGATTTGGGTCTAGCGGAGTGGGTTTGGGTCTAGCGGAGTGGGTTCGGGTCTAGCGGAGTAGGCTTGGGTCTAGCGGACTGGGTCTGGGTCTAGCGGAGTGGGTTTGGGTCTAGCGGATTGGGTTCGGGTCTGGCGGAGTGGGTTTGGGTCTAGCGGAGTGGGTTTGGGTCTAGCCGATTGGGTTTGGGTCTAGCGGAGTGGGTTTGGGTCTAGCGGAGTGGGTTTGGGTCTAGCGGAGTGGGTTTACATCTAGCGTAGTGTGTTTGGGTCTAGCGGAGTGGGGTTGGGTCTAGCGGAGTAGGCTTGGGTCTAGCGGACTGGGTCTGGGTCTAGCGGAGTGGGTTTGGGTCTAGCGGATTGGGTTCGGGTCTGGCGGAGTGGGTTTGGGTCTAGCGGAGTGGGTTTGGGTCTAGCCGATTGGGTTTGGGTCTAGCGGAGTGGGTTTGGGTCTAGCGGAGTGGGTTTGGGTCTAGCCAAGTGGGTTTGGGTCTAGCCGAGTGGGTTTGGGCCTAGCCGAGTGGGTTTGGGTCTCGCCGAGTGGGTTTGGGTCTAGCCGAGTGGGTTTGGATCTAGCCGACTGGGTTTGGGTCTAGCGGAGTGGGTTTGGGTGTAGCCGAGTGGGTTTGGGTCTAGCGGAGTGGGTTTGGGTCTAGCGGAGTTGGTTTCGGTCTCGCAGAGTGGGTTTGGGTCTAGCCGAGTGGGTTTGGGTCTAGCCGAGTGGGTTTGGGTCTAGCCGAGTGGGTTTGGGTCTAGCGGAGTGGGTTTGGGTCCAGCGGACTGGGTTTGGGTCTAGCCAAGTGGGTTTGGGTCTAGCCGAGTGGGTTTGGGCCTAGCCGAGTGGGTTCGGGTCTCGCCGAGTGGGTTTGGGTCTAGCCGAGTGGGTTTGGATCTAGCCGACTGGGTTTGGGTCTAGCGGAGTGGGTTTGGGTGTAGCCGAGTGGGTTTGGGTCTAGCGGAGTGGGTTTGGGTCTAGCGGAGTTGGTTTCGGTCTCGCAGAGTGGGTTTGGGTCTAGCCGAGTGGGTTTGGGTCTAGCCGAGTGGGTTTGGGTCTAGCCGAGTGGGTTTGGGTCTAGCGGAGTGGGTTTGGGTCTAGCGGAGTGGGTTTGGGTCTAGCGGAGTGGGTTTGGGTCTAGCCGAGTGGGTTTACATCGAGCGTAGTGTGTTTGGGTCTAGCGGAGTGGGGTTGGGTCTAGCGGACTGGGTTTGGGTCTCGTCAAGTGGGTTTGGGTCTAAACAAGTGGGTTTGGGACTAGCCGAGTGGGTTTGGGTATAGCCGAGTGGGTTTGGGTCTAGCCGAGTGGGTTGGGGTCTAGCCGAGTGGGTTTGGGTCTATCCGAGAGGGTTTGGGTCTAGCTGAGTGGGTTTGGGTCTAGCCGAGTGGGTTTGGTCCAAGCCGAGTGGGTTGGGGTCTAGCCGAGTGGGTTTGGGTCTAGCTGAGTGGGTTTGGGTCTAGCCGAGTGGGTTTGGGTCTAGCCGAGTGGGTTTGGTCCAAGCCGAGTGGGTTTGGGTCTAGCCGAGTCGGTTTGTGTCTAGCCGAGTGGGTTTGGGTCTAGCGGAGTCGGTTTGGGTCTAGCGGAGTCGGATTGGGTCTAGCGGAGTGGGTTTGGGTCTAGCCGATTGGGTTTGGGTCTAGCGGAGTGTGTTTGGGTCTAGCGGAGTGGGTTTGGGTCTAGCGGAGTGGGTTTGGGTCTAGCGGAGTGGGTTTGGGTCTAGCGGAGTGGTTTACATCTAGCGTAGTGGGTTTGCGTCTAGCGGAGTCGGTTTGGGTCTAGCGGACGGTGTTTGGGTCTAGCGGAGTGGGTTTGGGTCTAGCGGATTGGGTTCGGGTCTAGCGGAGTGGGTTTGGGTCTAGCGGAGTGGATTTGGGTCTAGCGGAGTGGGTTTGGGTCTAGCGGAGTGGGTTCGGGTCTAGCGGAGTAGGCTTGGGTCTAGCGGACTGGGTCTGGGTCTAGCGGAGTGGGTTTGGGTCTAGCGGATTGGGTTCGGGTCTGGCGGAGTGGGTTTGGGTCTAGCGGAGTGGGTTTGGGTCTAGCCGATTGGGTTTGGGTCTAGCGGAGTGGGTTTGGGTCTAGCGGAGTGGGTTTGGGTCTAGCCGAGTTAGTTTGGGTCTAGCCGAGTGGGTTTGGGTCTAGCCAAGTGGGTTTGGGTCTAGCCGAGTGGGTTTGGGCCTAGCCGAGTGGGTTTGGGTCTAGCGGATTGGGTTCGGGTCTGGCGGAGTGGGTTTGGGTCTAGCGGAGTGGGTTTGGGTCTAGCCGATTGGGTTTGGGTCTAGCGGAGTGGGTTTGGGTCTAGTGGAGTGGGTTTGGGTCTAGCCGAGTTAGTTTGGGTCTAGCCGAGTGGGTTTGGGTCTAGCCAAGTGGGTTTGGGTCTAGCCGACTGGGTTTGGGTCTAGCGGAGTGGGTTTGGGTCTAGCTGAGTGGGTTTGGGTCTAGCCGAGTGGGTTTGGGTCTAGCGGAGTGGGTTTCGGTCTCGCAGAGTGGGTTTGGGTCTAGCCGAGTGGGTTTGGGTCTAGCCGAGTGGGTTTGGGTCTAGCCGAGTGGGTTTGGGTCTAGCCGAGTGGGTTTGGGTCTAGTCGAGTGGGTTTGGGTGTAGCCGAGTGGGTTTGTGTGTAGCCGAGTGGGTTTGGGTCTGTCCGAGTGGGTTTGGGTCTAGCGGAGTGGGTTTGGGTCTTGCGGAGTGGGTTTGGGTCTAGCGGAGTGGGTTTGGGTCTAGCCGATTGGGTTTGGGTCTAGCGGAGTGGGTTTTGGGTCTAGCCGAGTGGGTTTGGGTCTAGCCGAGTGGGTTTGGGTCTAGTCGAGTGGGTTTGGGTCTTGCCGAGTGGGTTTGGGCCTAGCCGAGTGGGTTTGGGTCTAGCCGAGTGGGTTTTGGTCTAGCCGAGTGCGTTTGGGTCTAGCCGACTGGGTTTGGGTCTAGCGGAGTGGGTTTGGGTGTAGCCGAGTGGGTTTGGGTCTAGCGGAGTGGGTTTCGGCCCAGCGGAGTGGGTTTCGGTCTCGCAGAGTGGGTTTGGGTCTAACCGAGTGGGTTTGGGTCTAGCCGAGTGGGTTTGGGTCTAGCCGAGTGGGTTTGGTCCAAGCCGAGTGGGTTTGGGTCTAGCCGAGTCGGTTTGTGTCTAGCCGAGTGGGTTTGGGTCTAGCGGAGTGGGTTTGGGTCTAGCGGAGTCGGATTGGGTCTAGCGGAGTGGGTTTGGGTCTAGCCGATTGGGTTTGGGTCTAGCGGAGTGTGTTTGGGTCTAGCGGAGTGGGTTTGGGTCTAGCGGAGTGGGTTTGGGTCTAGCGGAGTGGGTTTGGGTCTAGCGGAGTGGTTTACATCTAGCGTAGTGGGTTTGCGTCTAGCGGAGTCGGTTTGGGTCTAGCGGACGGGGTTTGGGTCTAGCGGAGTGGGTTTGGGTCTAGCGGATTGGGTTCGGGTCTAGCGGAGTGGGTTTGGGTCTAGCGGAGTGGATTTGGGTCTAGCGGAGTGGGTTTGGGTCTAGCGGAGTGGGTTCGGGTCTAGCGGAGTAGGCTTGGGTCTAGCGGACTGGGTCTGGGTCTAGCGGAGTGGGTTTGGGTCTAGCGGATTGGGTTCGGGTCTGGCGGAGTGGGTTTGGGTCTAGCGGAGTGGGTTTGGGTCTAGCCGATTGGGTTTGGGTCTAGCGGAGTGGGTTTGGGTCTAGCGGAGTGGGTTTGGGTCTAGCCGAGTTAGTTTGGGTCTAGCCGAGTGGGTTTGGGTCTAGCCAAGTAGGTTTGGGTCTAGCCGAGTGGGTTTGGGCCTAGCCGAGTGGGTTTGGGTCTAGCGGATTGGGTTCGTGTCTGGCGGAGTGGGTTTGGGTCTAGCGGAGTGGGTTTGGGTCTAGCCGATTGGGTTTGGGTCTAGCGGAGTGGGTTTGGGTCTAGCGGAGTGGGTTTGGGTCTAGCCGAGTTAGTTTGGGTCTAGCGGAGTGGGTTTGGGTCTAGCCAAGTGGGTTTGGGTCTAGCCGACTGGGTTTGGGTCTAGCGGAGTGGGTTTGGGTGTAGCCGAGTGGGTTTGGGTCTAGCGGAGTGGGTTTGGGTCTAGCGGAGTGGGTTTGGGTCTAGCCGAGTGGGTTTGGGTGTAGCCGAGTGGGTTTGGGTCTAGCCGAGTGGGTTTGGGTCTATCCGAGTGGGTTTGGGTCTAGCCGAGTGGGTTTGGGTCTAGTCGAGTGGGTTTGGGTGAAGCCGAGTGGGTTTGGGTGTAGCCGAGTGGGTTTGGGTCTGTCCGAGTGGGTTTGGGTCTAGCGGAGTGGGTTTGGGTCTTGCGGAGTGGGTTTGGGTCTAGCGGAGTGGGTTTGGGTCTAGCCGATTGGGTTTGGGTCTAGCGGAGTGGGTTTTGGGTCTAGCCGAGTGGGTTTGGGTCTAGCCGAGTGGGTTTGGGTCTAGTCGAGTGGGTTTGGGTCTTGCCGAGTGGGTTTGGGCCTAGTCGAGTGGGTTTGGGTCTAGCCGAGTGGGTTTTGGTCTAGCCGAGTGCGTTTGGGTCTAGCCGACTGGGTTTGGGTCTAGCGGAGTGGGTTTGGGTGTAGCCGAGTGGGTTTGGGTCTAGCGGAGTGGGTTTCGGTCCAGCGGAGTGGGTTTCGGTCTCGCAGAGTGGGTTTGGGTCTAACCGAGTGGGTTTGGGTCTAGCCGAGTGGGTTTGGGTCTAGACGAGTGGGTTTGGGTCTAGCCGAGTGGGTTTGGGTCTAGTCGAGTGGGTTTGGGTCCAGATGACTGTGTTTGGGTCTAGCCGACTGGGTTTGGGTCTAGCGGAGTGGGTTTGGGTCTAGAGGGGTGGGTTTGGGTCTCGCCGAGTGGGTTTGGGTCTAGCCGAGTGGGTTTGGGTCTAGCCGAGTGGGTTTGGGTATAGCCGAGTGGTTTTGGGTCTAGCCGAGTGGGTTGGGGTCTAGCCGAGTGGGTTTGGGTCTAGCCGAGTGGGTTTGGGTCTAGCCGAGTGGGTTTGGGTCTAGCCGAGTGGGTTTGGTCCAAGCCGAATGGGTTTGGGTCTGGCCGAGTGGGTTTGTGTCTAGCCAAGTGGGTTTGGGTCTAGCCGAGTGGGTTTGGGACTAGCCGAGTGGGTTTGGGCCTAGCCGACTGGGTTTGGGTCTAGCAGAGTGGGTTTCGGTCTAGCCGAGTGGGTTTGGGTCTAGCCGAGTGGGTTTGGGTCTAGCCGAGTGCGTTTGGGTCTAGCCTAGTGGGTTTGGGTCTAGCGAGTGGGTGTGGGTCTAGCGATTGGGTTTGGGTCTAGCCGAGTGGGTTTGGGTTTAGCCGAGTGGGTTTGGGTCTAGCCGAGTGGGTTTGGGTATAGCCGAGTGGGTTTGGGTGTAGCCGAGTGGGTTGGGTCTAGCCGAGTGGGTTTCGGTGTAGCCGAGTGGGTTGGGTCTAGCCGAGTGGGTTTGGGTCTAGCCGAGTGGGTTTGGGTCTAGCCGAGTGGGTTTGGGTCTAGCGGAGTGGGTTTGGGTGTAGCCGAGTGGGTTTGGGTCTAGCGGAGTGGGTTTGGGTCTAGCGGAGTGGGTTTCGCTCTCGCAGAGTGTGCTTGGGTGTAGCCGAGTGGGTTTGGGTCCAGCCGAGTGGGTTTGGGTCTAGCCGAGTGGGTTTGGGTCTAGCCGAGTGGGTTTGTGTCTAGTCGAGTGGATTTGGGTCTGGTCGAGTGGGTTTGGGTCTGGCCGAGTGGGTTTAGGTCTAGCCGAGTGGGTTTGGGTGTAGCCTAGTTGGTTTTGGTCTAGCCAAGTGGGTTTGGGTCTACCCGAGTGGGTTTGGGTCTACCCGAGTGGGTTTGGGTCTAGCCGAGTGGGTTTGGGTCCAGCCGAGTGGGTTTGGTTCTAACCGAGTGGGTTTGGGTCTAGCGGAGTGGGTTTGAGTCTAGCCGAGTGGGTTTGAGTCTACCGGAGTGGGTTTGATTCTAACGGAGTGGGTTTAGGTCTAGCCGAGTGGGTTTGGGTCTAGCCGAGTGGTTTTGGGTCTAGCCGAGAGGGTTTGGGTCTAGCCCAGTGGGTTTGGGTCTAGCCGAGTGGGTTTGTGTCTAGCCGAGTGGGTTTGGGTCTAGCCGAGTGGGTTTGGGTCTAGCCTAGTGGGTTTGGGCCTCGCCGAGTGGATTTGGGCCTAGCCGAGTGGGTTTGGGTCTAGCTGTGTGGGTTTGAGTCTAGTCGAGTGGGTTTGGGTCTAGCGCAGGGGGTTTGAGTCTAACGGAGTGGGTTCAGGTCTAGCCGAGTGGGTTTGGGTCTGGCCGAGTGGGTTTGGGTCTAGCGAGTGGGTTTGGATCTAGCGGAGTGGGTTTGGGTGTCGCCGAGTGGGTTTGGGAATAGCCGGATGGTTTGGGTCTAGCCGAGTGGGTTTGGGTCGAGCCGAGTGGGTTTGGGTCTAGCGGAGTGGGTTTGGGTGTAGCCGAGTGGGTTTGGGTCTAGCCGAGTGGGTTTGGGTCCAGCCGAGTGGGTTTGGGTCTTGCGGAGTGGGTTTGGGTCTAGCGGAGTGGGTTTGGGTCTAGCCGATTGGGTTTGGGTCTAGCGGAGTGGGTTTTGGGTCTAGCCGAGTGGGTTTGGGTCTAGCCGAGTGGGTTTGGGTCTAGTCGAGTGGGTTTGGGTCTTGCCGAGTGGGTTTGGGCCTAGTCGAGTGGGTTTGGGTCTAGCCGAGTGGGTTTTGGTCTAGCCGAGTGCGTTTGGGTCTAGCCGACTGGGTTTGGGTCTAGCGGAGTGGGTTTGGGTGTAGCCGAGTGGGTTTGGGTCTAGCGGAGTGGGTTTCGGTCCAGCGGAGTGGGTTTCGGTCTCGCAGAGTGGGTTTGGGTCTAACCGAGTGGGTTTGGGTCTAGCCGAGTGGGTTTGGGTCTAGACGAGTGGGTTTGGGTCTAGCCGAGTGGGTTTGGGTCTAGTCGAGTGGGTTTGGGTCCAGATGACTGTGTTTGGGTCTAGCCGACTGGGTTTGGGTCTAGCGGAGTGGGTTTGGGTCTAGAGGGGTGGGTTTGGGTCTCGCCGAGTGGGTTTGGGTCTAGCCGAGTGGGTTTGGGTCTAGCCGAGTGGGTTTGGGTATAGCCGAGTGGTTTTGGGTCTAGCCGAGTGGGTTGGGGTCTAGCCGAGTGGGTTTGGGTCTAGCCGAGTGGGTTTGGGTCTAGCCGAGTGGGTTTGGGTCTAGCCGAGTGGGTTTGGTCCAAGCCGAATGGGTTTGGGTCTGGCCGAGTGGGTTTGTGTCTAGCCAAGTGGGTTTGGGTCTAGCCGAGTGGGTTTGGGACTAGCCGAGTGGGTTTGGGCCTAGCCGACTGGGTTTGGGTCTAGCAGAGTGGGTTTCGGTCTAGCCGAGTGGGTTTGGGTCTAGCCGAGTGGGTTTGGGTCTAGCCGAGTGCGTTTGGGTCTAGCCTAGTGGGTTTGGGTCTAGCGAGTGGGTGTGGGTCTAGCGATTGGGTTTGGGTCTAGCCGAGTGGGTTTGGGTTTAGCCGAGTGGGTTTGGGTCTAGCCGAGTGGGTTTGGGTATAGCCGAGTGGGTTTGGGTGTAGCCGAGTGGGTTGGGTCTAGCCGAGTGGGTTTCGGTGTAGCCGAGTGGGTTGGGTCTAGCCGAGTGGGTTTGGGTCTAGCCGAGTGGGTTTGGGTCTAGCCGAGTGGGTTTGGGTCTAGCGGAGTGGGTTTGGGTGTAGCCGAGTGGGTTTGGGTCTAGCGGAGTGGGTTTGGGTCTAGCGGAGTGGGTTTCGCTCTCGCAGAGTGTGCTTGGGTGTAGCCGAGTGGGTTTGGGTCCAGCCGAGTGGGTTTGGGTCTAGCCGAGTGGGTTTGGGTCTAGCCGAGTGGGTTTGTGTCTAGTCGAGTGGATTTGGGTCTGGTCGAGTGGGTTTGGGTCTGGCCGAGTGGGTTTAGGTCTAGCCGAGTGGGTTTGGGTGTAGCCTAGTTGGTTTTGGTCTAGCCAAGTGGGTTTGGGTCTACCCGAGTGGGTTTGGGTCTACCCGAGTGGGTTTGGGTCTAGCCGAGTGGGTTTGGGTCCAGCCGAGTGGGTTTGGTTCTAACCGAGTGGGTTTGGGTCTAGCGGAGTGGGTTTGAGTCTAGCCGAGTGGGTTTGAGTCTACCGGAGTGGGTTTGATTCTAACGGAGTGGGTTTAGGTCTAGCCGAGTGGGTTTGGGTCTAGCCGAGTGGTTTTGGGTCTAGCCGAGAGGGTTTGGGTCTAGCCCAGTGGGTTTGGGTCTAGCCGAGTGGGTTTGTGTCTAGCCGAGTGGGTTTGGGTCTAGCCGAGTGGGTTTGGGTCTAGCCTAGTGGGTTTGGGCCTCGCCGAGTGGATTTGGGCCTAGCCGAGTGGGTTTGGGTCTAGCTGTGTGGGTTTGAGTCTAGTCGAGTGGGTTTGGGTCTAGCGCAGGGGGTTTGAGTCTAACGGAGTGGGTTCAGGTCTAGCCGAGTGGGTTTGGGTCTGGCCGAGTGGGTTTGGGTCTAGCGAGTGGGTTTGGATCTAGCGGAGTGGGTTTGGGTGTCGCCGAGTGGGTTTGGGAATAGCCGGATGGTTTGGGTCTAGCCGAGTGGGTTTGGGTCGAGCCGAGTGGGTTTGGGTCTAGCGGAGTGGGTTTGGGTGTAGCCGAGTGGGTTTGGGTCTAGCCGAGTGGGTTTGGGTCCAGCCGAGTGGGTTTGGTTCTAGCCGAGTGGGTTTGGGTCTAGACGAGTGGGTTTGGGTCTAGCCGAGTGGGTTTGGGTCTAGCCGAGTGGGTTTGGGTCTAGCCGAGTGCGTTTGGGTCTAGCGGAGTGGGTTTGAGTCTAGCCGAGTGGGTTTGGGTCTCGCGGAGTGGGTTTGAGTCTAACGGAGTGGGTTTGTGTCTAGCGGAGTGGGTTTGGGTCTAGCGGAGTGGGTTTGGGTCTAGCGGAGTGGGTTAGGGGCTAGCGGAGTGGGTTTGGGTCCAGCGGAGTGGGTTTGGGTCTATCGGAGTGGGTTTGGGTCTAGCGGACTGGGTGTGGGTCTAGCGGAGTGGGTTTGGGTCAAGCGGAGTGGGTTTGGGTCTAGCCGAGTGGGTTTGCGTCTAGCCGAGTGGGTTTGGGTCTAGCTGAGTGGGTTTGTGTCTAGCCAAGTGGGCTTGGGTCTAGCCGAGTGGGTTTGGGTCTAGCCGAAGGCGTTTGGGTTTAGCCGAGTGGGTTTGGGTCTAGCCGAGTGGGTTTGGGTCTAGCCGAGTGGGTTTCATAGAATCATAGAATCATAGAAAATAGGTGCAGGAGTAGGCTATTCAGCCCTTCGAGCCTGCACCGCCATTCAATATGATCATGGCTGATCATCCAACTCAGTATCCTGTACCTGCCTTCTCCCCATACCCCCTGATCCCTTTAGCCACAAGGGCCACATCTAGCTCCCTCTTAAATATAGCCAATGAACTGGCCTCAACTACCTTCTGTGGCAGAGAATTCCACAGACTCGCCACTCTCTGTGTGAAAAAAGATCTTCTCATCTCAGACCTAAAAGACTTCCCCCTTATCCTTAAACTGTGATTTTTTTTTTAAGGGGCCTGTCCAACCCCTTAAGAATGTTGTAAGCCTCTATAAGATCCCCCCTCAATCTCCAAAATTCCAGCGAGTACAAGCCGAGTCTATCCAGTCTTTCTTCATATGGAAGTCCTGCCATCCCAGGAATCAGGCTGGTGAACCTTCTCTGTACTCCCTCTATGGCAAGAATGTCTTTCCTCAGATTAGGAGACCAAAACTGTACGCAATACTCCAGGTGTGGCCTCACCAAGACCCTGTACAACTGCAGTAGAACCTCCCTGCAGTTGTGGGCTGGGCTGTGGCATTACCTGGGCTGTAGCATTAATGTCCTTCCTCCGAAACACACCATAGTTCAGGGCTACAGCTGTGTTATCATTGATGAATTGAAGGACCTTGAGGCCTGCCATCTGAGCAGCTTGTACAACTGCCCTCCTTTCCGCTTGGTTAAAATAGACAGGCACTGTGATCACCAGGTCCTTAATTGGTTGCTCTGCAAAATCCTGAGCCTGAGTTTGGGACTAGCCGAGTGGGTTTGGGCCTAGCGGAGTGGGTTTGGGTATAGCGGAGTGGGTTTGGGTCTAGCGGAGTGGGTTTGGGTCTAGCGGAGTGGGATTTGGTCTAGCGCAGTGGGTTTGGGTGTAGCGGAGTGGGTTTGGGTCTAGCGGAGTGGGTTTGGGTCCAACGGAGTGGGTTTGGGTCTAGCGGAATGGGTTTGGGCCTATCGGAGTGGGTTTGGGTCTAGCGGATTGGGTTTGGGTCTAGCGGAGTGGTTTTGGGTCTCGCCGAGCGGGTTTGGGTCTAGCGGAGTGGGTTTGGGTCTAGCGGAGTGGGTTTGGGTCTAGCGGAGTGGGTTTGGTTCTAGCCGAGTGGGTTTGGGTCTGGTCGAGTGGGTTTGGGTCCAGCCGAGTGGGTTTGGATCGAGCCGAGTGGGTTTGGGTCTAGCCGAGTGGGTTTGGGTCTAGCCGAGTGGGTTTGGGTCTAGCCGAGTGGGTTTGTGTCTAGCCGAGTGGGTTTTGGTCTAGCCGAGTGGGTTTGGGTCTAGCCGAGTGGGTTTGGGTCTAGCCGAGTGGGTTTGGGTCTAGCCGACTGAGTTGGGGTCTAGCCGAGTGCGTTTTGGTCTAGCCGAGTGGGTTTGGGTCTAGCGGAGTGGGTTTGGGTCTAGCTGAGTGGGTTTGGGTCTAGCAGAGTGGGATTTGGTCTAGCGGAGTGGGTTTGGGTTTAGCCGAGTGGGTTTGGGTCTAGCCAAGTGGGTTTGGGTCTAGCCGAGTGGGTTTGGGTCTAGCCGAGTGGGTTTGGGTGTAGCATAGTGGGTTTGGGTGTAGCCGAGTGGGTTTGGGTCTAGCCGAGTGGGATTCGGTCTAGCCGAGTGGGTTTGGGTCTAGCCGAGTGGGTTTGGGTCTTGCCGAGTGGGTTTGGTTATAGCCGAGTGGGTTTGGGACTAGCCGAGTGGGTTTGAGTCCAGCCGTGTGGGTTTGGGTCTAGACGAGTGGGTTTGGGTCTAGCCGAGTGGGTTTGGGTCTAGCCGAGTGGGTATGAGTCTAGCCGAGTGGGTTTGGGCCTAGCCGAGTGGGTTTGGGTCTAGCGAGTGGGTTTGGGTCTAGTGAGTGGGTTTGGGACTAGCCGAGTGGGTTTGGGTCTAGCCGAGTGGGTTTGAGTCTAGCCGAGTGGCTACAGGTCTATCCGAGTGGGTTTGGGTGTAGCCGAGTGGGTTTGGGTGTAGCCGAGTGTGTTTGAGTCTAGCCGAGTGGGTTTGGCTCAAGCCGAGTGGGTTTGTGTCTAGCCGAGTAGGTTTGGGTCTAGCGGATTGGGTTTGGGTCTAGCGGAATGGGTTTGCGTCTCCCCGAGTGGGTTTGGGTCTAACAGAGTGGGTTTTCGTCTAGCCGAGTGGGTTTGTGTCTAGCCGAGTGGGTTTGGGTCTAGCCGAGTGGTTTTGGGTCTAGCCGAATGGGTTTGGGTCTAGCGGAGTGGGTTTTTTGTCTAGCCGAGTGGGTTTGGGTCTAGCCGAGTGGGTTTGGGTCTAGCCGAGTGATTTGGGCCTAGCCGAGAGGGTTTGTGTCTAGGCGAGTGGGCTTGGGTCTAGCCGAGTGGGTTTGGGTCTAGCGGAGTGGGTTTGGGTCTAGCGGAGTGGGTTTGGGTCTAGCCGAGTTGGTTTGGGTCTAGCCGAGTGGGTTTGGGTCTAGCCGAGTGGGTTTGGGTCTAGCGGAGTGGGTTTGTGTCTAGCCGAGTGGGTTTGGGTCTAGCCGAGTGGGTTTGGGTCTAGCCGAGTGGGGTTGGGTCTAGCCGAGTGGGTTTGGGTCTAGCCGAATGGGTTTGGGTCTAGCCGAGTGGGTTTGGGTCTAGCCGAGTGGGTTTGGGTCTAGCGGAGTGGGTTTGGGTCTAGCTGAGTGGGTTTGGGTCTAGCGGAGTGGGATTTGGTCTAGCGGAGTGGGTTTGGGTTTAGCCGAGTGGGTTTGGGTCTAGCCAAGTGGGTTTGGGTCTAGCCGAGTGGGTTTGGGTCTAGCGAGTGGGTTTGGGTCTAGTGAGTGTGTTTGGGTCTAGCCGAGTGGGTTTAGGTTTAGCCGAGTGGGTTTGGGTCTAGCCGAGTGGGTTTGGGTCTTGCCCAGTGGGTTTGGGTCTAGCCAAGTGGGTTTGGCTCTAGCCGAGTGGGTTTGGGTGTAGCATAGTGGGTTTGGGTGTAGCCGAGTGGGTTTGGGTCTAGCCGAGTGGGATTCGGTCTAGCCGAGTGGGTTTGGGTCTAGCCGAGTGGGTTTGGGTCTTGCCGAGTGGGTTTGGTTATAGCCGAGTGGGTTTGGGACTAGCCGAGTGGGTTTGAGTCCAGCCGTGTGGGTTTGGGTCTAGACGAGTGGGTTTGGGTCTATCCGAGTGGGTTTGGGTCTAGCCGAGTGGGTATGAGTCTAGCCGAGTGGGTTTGGGCCTAGCCGAGTGGGTTTGGGTCTAGCGAGTGGGTTTGGGTCTAGTGAGTGGGTTTGGGACTAGCCGAGTGGGTTTGGGTCTAGCCGAGTGGGTTTGAGTCTAGCCGAGTGGCTACAGGTCTATCCGAGTGGGTTTGGGTGTAGCCGAGTGGGTTTGGGTGTAGCCGAGTGTGTTTGAGTCTGGCCGAGTGGATTTGGCTCAAGCCGAGTGGGTTTGTGTCTAGCCGAGTGGGTTTGGGTCTAACAGAGTGGGTTTTCATCTAGCCGAGTGGGTTTGTGTCTAGCCGAGTGGGTTTGGGTCTAGCCGAGTGGTTTTGGGTCTAGCCGAATGGGTTTGGGTCTAGCGGAGTGGGTTTTTTGTCTAGCCGAGTGGGTTTGGGTCTAGCCGAGTGGGTTTGGGTCTAGCCGAGTGATTTGGGCCTAGCCAAGAGGGTTTGTGTCTAGGCGAGTGGGCTTGGGTCTAGCCGAGTGGGTTTGGGTCTAGCGGAGTGGGTTTGGGTCTAGCGGAGTGGGTTTGGGTCTAGCCGAGTTGGTTTGGGTCTAGCCGAGTGGGTTTGGTTCTAGCCGAGTGGGTTTGGGTCTAGCGGAGTGGGTTTGTGTCTAGCCGAGTGGGTTTGGGTCTAGCCGAGTGGGTTTGGGTCTAGCCGAGTGGGGTTGGGTCTAGCCGAGTGGGTTTGGGTCTAGCCGAATGGGTTTGGGTCTAGCCGAGTGGGTTTGGGTCTAGCCGAGTGGGTTTGGGTCTAGCCGAGTGGGTTTGGGTCTAGCCGAGTGGGTTTGGGTCTAGCCGAGTGGGTTTGGGTCTAGCCGAGTGGGTTTGGGTCTAGCCGAGTGAGTTGGGGTCTAGCCGAGTGCGTTTTGGTCTAGCCGAGTGGGTTTGGGTCTAGCGGAGTGGGTTTGGGTCTAGCCGAGTGGGTTTGGGTCTAGGCGAGTGGGTTTGGGTCTAGCCGAGTGGGTTTGGGCCTAGCCGAGTGGGTTTGGGTCTAGCCGACTGGGTTTGAGTCTAGCCGAGTGGGTTTGGCTCAAGCCGAGTGGGTTTGTGTCTAGCCGAGTAGGTTTGGGTCTAGCGGATTGGGTTTGGATCTAGCTGAGTGGGTTTGGGTCTAGCCGAGTGGGTTTGTGTCTAGCCGAGTAGGTTTGGGTCTAGCGGATTGGGTTTGGGTCTAGCCGAGTGGGTTTGGGTCTGGTCGAGTGGGTTTGGGTCTAGCCGAGTGGGTTTGGGTCTAGCCGAGTGGGTTTGGGTCTAGCCGAGTGGGTTTGGGTCTAGCCGAGTGGGTTTGGGTCTAGCTGAGTGGGTTTGGGTCTAGCCGAGTGGGTTTGGGTCTAGCAGAGTGGGTTTGGGGCTAGCCGAGTGGGTTTACGACTAGCCGAGTGGGTTTGGGTCTAGCCGAGTGGGTTTGGGTCTAGCCGAGTGGGTTTGGGTCTAGCGGATTGGGTTTGGGTCTAGCCGAGTGGGTTTGGGTCTAGCCGAGTGGGTTTGCGTCTAGCGGAGTGGGTTTTGGTCTAGCGGAGTGGGTTTGGGTCTAGGCGAGTGGGTTTGGGTCTAGCCGAGTGGGTTTGGGCCTAGCCGAGTGGGTTTGGGTCTAGCCGAGTGGGTTTGAGTCTAGCCGAGTGGGTTCAGGTCTATCCGAGTGGGTTTGGGTGTAGCCGAGTGGGTTTGGGTGTAGCTGAGTGTGTTTGAGTCTAGCCGAGTGGGTTTGGCTCAAGCCGAGTGGGTTTGTGTCTAGCCGAGTAGGTTTGGGTCTAGCGGATTGGGTTTGGGTCTAGCCGAGTGGGTTTGGGTCTAGTCGAGTGGGTTTGGGTCTAGCCGAGTGGGTTTGGGCCTAGCCGAGTGGGTTTGGGCCTAGCCGAGTGGGTTTGGGTCTAGCCGAGTGGGTTTGAGTCTAGCCGAGTGGGTTCAGGTCTATCCGAGTGGGTTTGGGTGTAGCCGAGTGGGTTTGGGTGTAGCCGAGTGTGTTTGAGTCTAGCCGAGTGGGTTTGGCTCAAACCGAGTGGGTTTGTGTCTAGCCGAGTAGGTTTGGGTCTAGCGGATTGGGTTTGGGTCCAGCCGAGTGGGTTTAGGTCTAGCCGAGTGGGTTTGGGTCTAGCCGAGTGGGTTTGGGTCTAGCGGTGTGGGTTTGGGTCTGGCCGAGTGGGTTTGGGTCTAGCGGAGTGGGTTTGCATCTAGCCGAGTGGGTTTGGGTCTAGCCGAGTGGGTTTGGTTCTAGCCGTGTGGGTTTGGGTCCAGCCGAGTGGGTTTGGGTCTAGCCGAGTGGGTTTGGGTCTAGCCGAGTGGGTTTGGGTCTAGCCGAGTGGGTTTGGGTCTAGCCGAGTGGGTTTGGGTCTAGCGGAGTGGGTTTGGGTCTAGCGGAGTGGGTTTGGGTCTAGCCGAGTTGGTTTGGGACTAGCCGAGTGGGTTTGCGTCTAGCGGAGTGGATTTGGGTCTAGCAGAGTGGGTTTGGGTCTAGTGGAGTGGGTTTGTGTCTAGCAGAGTGGGTTTGGGTCTATCGGAGTGGGTTTGGGTCTAGTCGAGTGGGTTTTGGTCTAGCCGAGTGGGTTTGGGTCTAGCCGAGTGGGTTTGGGTCTAGCCGAGTGGGTTTGGGTCTAGCCGAGTGGGTTTGGATCTAGCCAAGTGGGTTTGGGTCTAGCAGAGTGGGTTTGGGACTAGCCGAGTGGGTTTACGACTAGCCGAGTGGGTTTGGGTCTAGCCGAGTGGGTTTGGGTCTAGCCGAGTGGGTTTGGGTCTAGGCGAGTGGGTTTGGGTCTAGCCGAGTGGGTTTGGGCCTAGCCGAGTGGGTTTGGGTCTAGCCGAGTGGGTTTGAGTCTAGCCGAGTGGGTTCAGCTCTATCCGAGTGGGTTTGGGTGTAGCCGAGTGGGTTTGGGTGTAGCTGAGTGTGTTTGAGTCTAGCCGAGTGGGTTTGGCTCAAGCCGAGTGGGTTTGTGTCTAGCCGAGTAGGTTTGGGTCTAGCGGATTGGGTTTGGGTCTAGCCGAGTGGGTTTGGGTCTAGCCGAATGGGTTTGCATCTAGCGGAGTGGGTTTGGGTCTAGCGGAGTGGGATTGGGTCTAGCCGAGTGGGTTTGTGTCTAGCCGAGTAGGTTTGGGTCTAGCGGATTGGGTTTGGGTCTAGCCGAGTGGGTTTGGGTCTAGCCGAGTGGGTTTGGGTCTAGCCGAGTGGGTTTGGGTCTAGCCGAGTGGGTTTGGGTCTAGCCGAGTGGGTTTGGATCTAGCCAAGTGGGTTTGGGTCTAGCAGAGTGGGTTTGGGACTAGCCGAGTGGGTTTACGACTAGCCGAGTGGGTTTGGGTCTAGCCGAGTGGGTTTGGGTCTAGCCGAGTGGGTTTGGGTCTAGGCGAGTGGGTTTGGGTCTAGCCGAGTGGGTTTGGGCCTAGCCGAGTGGGTTTGGGTCTAGCCGAGTGGGTTTGAGTCTAGCCGAGTGGGTTCAGGTCTATCCGAGTGGGTTTGGGTGTAGCCGAGTGGGTTTGGGTGTAGCTGAGTGTGTTTACGACTAGCCGAGTGGGTTTGGGTCTAGCCGAGTGGGTTTGGGTCTAGCCGAGTGGGTTTGGGTCTAGGCGAGTGGGTTTGGGTCTAGCCGAGTGGGTTTGGGTCTAGCCGAGTGGGTTTGGGTCTAGCCGAGTGGGTTTGGGTCTAGCCGAGTGGGTTTGGATCTAGCCAAGTGGGTTTGGGTCTAGCAGAGTGGGTTTGGGACTAGCCGAGTGGGTTTACGACTAGCCGAGTGGGTTTGGGTCTAGCCGAGTGGGTTTGGGTCTAGCCGAGTGGGTTTGGGTCTAGGCGAGTGGGTTTGGGTCTAGCCGAGTGGGTTTGGGCCTAGCCGAGTGGGTTTGGGTCTAGCCGAGTGGGTTTGAGTCTAGCCGAGTGGGTTCAGGTCTATCCGAGTGGGTTTGGGTGTAGCCGAGTGGGTTTGGGTGTAGCTGAGTGTGTTTGAGTCTAGCCGAGTGGGTTTGGCTCAAGCCGAGTGGGTTTGTGTCTAGCCGAGTAGGTTTGGGTCTAGCGGATTGGGTTTGGGTCTAGCCGAGTGGGTTTGGGTCTAGCCGAATGGGTTTGCATCTAGCGGAGTGGGTTTGGGTCTAGCGGAGTGGGATTGGGTCTAGCCGAGTGGGTTTGTGTCTAGCCGAGTAGGTTTGGGTCTAGCGGATTGTGTTTGGGTCTAGCCGAGTGGGTTTGGGTCTAGTCGAGTGGGTTTGGGTCTAGCCGAGTGGGTTTGGGCCTAGCCGAGTGGGTTTGGGCCTAGCCGAGTGGGTTTGGGTCTAGCCGAGTGGGTTTGAGTCTAGCCGAGTGGGTTCAGGTCTATCCGAGTGGGTTTGGGTGTAGCCGAGTGGGTTTGGGTGTAGCCGAGTGTGTTTGAGTCTAGCCGAGTGGGTTTGGCTCAAACCGAGTGGGTTTGTGTCTAGCCGAGTAGGTTTGGGTCTAGCGGATTGGGTTTGGGTCCAGCCGAGTGGGTTTAGGTCTAGCCGAGTGGGTTTGGGTCTAGCCGAGTGGGTTTGGGTCTAGCGGTGTGGGTTTGGGTCTGGCCGAGTGGGTTTGGGTCTAGCGGAGTGGGTTTGCATCTAGCCGAGTGGGTTTGGGTCTAGCCGAGTGGGTTTGGTTCTAGCCGTGTGGGTTTGGGTCCAGCCGAGTGGGTTTGGGTCTAGCCGAGTGGGTTTGGGTCTAGCCGAGTGGGTTTGGGTCTAGCCGAGTGGGTTTGGGTCTAGCCGAGTGGGTTTGGGTCCAGCGGAGTGGGTTTGGGTTCAGCCGAGTGGGTTTGGGTCTAGCCGAGAGGGTTTTTGTCTAGCCGAGTGGGCTTGGGTCTAGCCGATTGGGTTTGGGTCTAGCGGAGTGGGTTTGGGTCTAGCGGAGTGGGTTTGCATCTAGCGGAGTGGGTTTGGGTCTAGCGGAGTGGGATTGGGTCTAGCCGAGTGGGTTTGTGTCCAGCCGAGTAGGTTTGGGTCTAGCGGATTGGGTTTGGGTCTAGCCGAGTGGGTTTGGGTCTAGTCGAGTGGGTTTGGGTCTAGCCGAGTGGGTTTGGGCCTAGCCGAGTGGGTTTGGGTCTAGCCGAGTGGGTTTGGGTCTAGCCGAGTGGGTTTGAGTCTAGCCGAGTGGGTTCAGGTCTATCCGAGTGGGTTTGGGTGTAGCCGAGTGGGTTTGGGTGTAGCCGAGTGTGTTTGAGTCTAGCCGAGTGGGTTTGGCTCAAACCGAGTGGGTTTGTGTCTAGCCGAGTAGGTTTGGGTCTAGCGGATTGGGTTTGGGTCCAGCCGAGTGGGTTTGGGTCTAGCCGAGTGGGTTTGGGTCTAGCCGAGTGGGGTTGGGTCTAGCGGTGTGGGTTTGGGTCTGGCCGAGTGGGTTTGGGTCTAGCGGAGTGGGTTTGCATCTAGCCGAGTGGGTTTGGGTCTAGCCGAGTGGGTTTGGTTCTAGCCGTGTGGGTTTGGGTCCAGCCGAGTGGGTTTGGGTCTAGCCGAGTGGGTTTGGGTCTAGCCGAGTGGGTTTGGGTCTAGCCAAGTGGGTTTGGGTCTAGCCGAGTGGGTTTGGGTCCAGCGGAGTGGGTTTGGGTTCAGCCGAGTGGGTTTGGGTCTAGCCGAGAGGGTTTGGGCCTAGCGGAGTGGGTTTGGGTCTAGCCGAGTGGGTTTGGGTCCAGACCAGTGGGTTTGTGTTTAGCCGAGTGGGTTTGGGTCTAGCCGAGTGGGTTTGGGTCCAGCCGAGTGGGTTTGGGTCTTGCCGAGTGGGGTTGGGTCTAGCCGAATGGGTTTGGGTCTAGCCGAGTGGGTTTGCGTTAGGCGGAGTGGGTTTGGGTCTAGCCGAGTGGGTTTGGGTCGAGCGGAGTGGGTTTGGGTCTAGCCGAGTGGGTTTGGTTCTAGCCGAGTGGGTTTGGGTCTAGCCGAGTGGGTTTGGGTCCAGCCGAGTGAGTTGGGGTCTAGCCGAGTGCGTTTTGGTCTAGCCGAGTGGGTTTGTGTCTAGCGGAGTGGGTTTGGGTCTAGCCGAGTGGGTTTGCGTCTAGGCGAGTGGGTTTGGGTCTAGCCGAGTGGGTTTGGGCCTAGCCGAGTGAGTTTGGGTCTAGCCGAGTGGGTTTGAGTCTAGCCGAGTGGGTTCAGGTCTATCCGAGTGGGTTTGGGTGTAGCCGAGTGGGTTTGGGACTAGCCGAGTGGGTTTGCGTCTAGCGGAGTGGGTTTGGGTCTAGCAGAGTGGGTTTGGGTCTAGTGGAGTGGGATTGGGTCTAGCCGAGTGGGTTTGGGTGTAGCCGAGTGGGTTTGGGTCTAGCCGAGTGGGTTTGGGTCTAGCCGAGTGGGTTTGGTTCTAGCCGTGTGGGTTTGGGTCCAGCCGAGTGGGCTTGGGTCTAGCCGAGTGGGTTTGGGTCTAGCGGAGTGGGTTTGGGTCTAGCGGAGTGGGTTTGGGTCTAGCCGAGTGGGTTTGGGTCCAGACCAGTGGGTTTGTGTTTAGCCGAGTGGGTTTGGGTCTAGCCGAGTGGGTTTGGGTCTAGCCGAGTGGGTTTGGGACTTGCCGAGTGGGCTTGGGTCTAGCCGAATGGGTTTGGGTCTAGCCGAGTGGGTTTGCGTTAGGCGGAGTGGGTTTGGGTCTAGCCGAGTGGGTTTGGGTCGAGCGGAGTGGGTTTGCGTCTAGCCGAGTGGGTTTGGGTCTGGCCGAGTGGGTTTGGGTCTAGCCGAGTGCGTTTGTGTCTAGCAGAGTGGGTTTGGGTCTGGCCGAGAGGGTTTGAGTCTAGCCGAGTGGGTTTGAGTCTAGCCGAGTGGGTTTGGGTCCAGCAGAGTGGGTTTGGATCTAGCCGAGTGGGTTTGGGTCTAGCAGAGTGGGTTTGGGACTGGCCGAGTGGGTTTGGGACTAGCCGAGTGGGTTTGGGTCTAGCCGAGTGGGTTTGGGTCTAGCCGAGTGGGTTTGGGTCTAGGCGAGTGGGTTTGGGTCTAGCCGAATGGATTTGGGCCTAGCCGAGTGGGTTTGGGTCCAGCGGAGTGGGTTTGGATCTAGCCGAGTGGGTTTGGGTCTAGCAGAGTGGGTTTGGGACTAGCCGAGTGGGTTTGGGACTAGCCGAGTGGGTTTGGGTCTAGCCGAGTGGGTTTGGGTCTAGCCGAGTGGGTTTGCGTCTAGGCGAGTGGGTTTGGGTCTAGCCGAGTGGATTTGGGCCTAGTCGAGTGGGTTTGGGTCTAGCGGAGTGGGTTTGAGTCTAGCCGAGTGGGTTCAGGTCTATCCGAGTGGGTTTGGGTGTAGCCGAGTGGGTTTGGGTGTAGCCGAGTGTGTTTGAGTCTAGCCGAGTGGGTTTGGCTCAAGCCGAGTGGGTTTGTGTCTAGCCGAGTAGGTTTGGGTCTAGCGGATTGGGTTTGGGTCTAGCCGAGTGGGTTTGGGTCTAGCCGAGTGGGTTTGCGTCTAGCGGAGTGGGTTTGGGTCTAGCGGAGTGGGATTGGATCTGGCCGAGTGGGTTTGTGTCTAGCCGAGTAGGTTTGGGTCTAGCGGATTGGGTTTGGGTCTAGCCGAGTGGGTTTGGGTCTAGTTGAGTGGGTTTGGGTCTAGCCGAGTGGGTCTGGGTCTAGCTGAGTGGGTTTGGGTCTAGCCGAGTGGGTTTGGGTCTAGCCGAGTGGGTTTGGGTCTAGCCGAGTGGGCTTGGGTCTAGCGGAGTGGGTTTGAGTCTAGCGGAGTGGGTTTGGGTCTAGCGGAGTTGGTTTGGGTCTAGCGGAGTGGGTTTGTGTCTAGCCGAGTGGGTTTGTGTCTAGCGGAATGGGTTTGGGTCTAGCGGAGTGGGTTTGCGTCTAGCGGAGTGGGTTTGGGTCTAGCGGAGTGGGTTTGGTTCTAACCGAGTGGGTTTGGGTCTAGCCGAGTGGGTTTGGGTCTAGCCGAGTGGGTTTGGGTCTAGCCGAGTGTGTTTGGGTGTGGCCGAGTGGGGTTTGGGTCTAGCCGAGTGGGTTTGGGTCTAGCCGAGTGGGTTTGGGTCTAGCCAAGTGGGTTTGTGTCTAGCCGAGTGGGTTTGGGTCTAGCCGAGTGGGTTTGGGTCTTGCCGAGTGGGCTTGGGTCTAGCCGAATGGGTTTGGGTCTAGCCGAGTGGGTTTGGGTCTAGCCGAGTGGGTTTGGGTCTAGCCGAGTGGGTTTGGGTCTAGCGGAGTGGGTTTGGGTCTAGCGGAGTGGGTTTGGTCCTAACCGAGTGGGTTTGGGTCTAGCCGAGTGGTTTGGGTCTAGCCGAGTGGGTTTGGGTCTAGCCGAGTGTGTTTGGGTCTTGCCGAGTGGGCTTGGGTCTAGCCGAATGGGTTTGGGTCTAGCCGAGAGGGTTTGCGTTAGGCGGAGTGGGTTTGGGTCTAGCCGAGTGGGTTTGGGTCTAGCGGAGTGGGTTTGCGTCTAGCCGAGTGGGTTTGGGTCTAGCCGAGTGGGTTTGGGTCTAGCCGAGTGCGTTTGGGTCTAGCAGAGTGGGTTTGGGTCTAGCCGAGTGGGTTTGGGTCTAGCCGAGTGGGTTTGGGTCTAGCCGAGTGGGTTTGCGTCTAGCGGAATGGGTTTGGGTCTAGCGGAATGGGTTTGGGTCTAGCGGAGTGGGTTTGGGTCCAGCGGTGTGGGTTTGGTCCTAACCGAGTGGGTTTGGGTGTAGCCGAGTGGGTTTGGGCCTAGCCGAGTGGGTTTGCGTCTAGCCGAGTAGGTTTGGGTCTAGCGGATTGGGTTTGGGTCTAGCCGAGTGGGTTTGGGTCTAGTCGAGTGGGTTTGGGTCTAGCCGAGTGGGTTTGGGTCTAGCCGAGTGGGTTTGGGTCTAGCCGAGTGGGTTTGCGTCTAGCGGAGTGGGTTTGGGTCTAGCGGAGTGGGTTTGGTTCTAACCGAGTGGGTTTGGGTCTAGCCGAGTGGGTTTGGGTCTAGCCGAGTGGGTTTGGGTCTAGCCGAGTGTGTTTGGGTGTGGCCGAGTGGGGTTTGGGTCTAGCCGAGTGGGTTTGGGTCTAGCCGAGTGGGTTTGGGTCTAGCCAAGTGGGTTTGTGTCTAGCCGAGTGGGTTTGGGTCTAGCCGAGTGGGTTTGGGTCTTGCCGAGTGGGCTTGGGTCTAGCCGAATGGGTTTGGGTCTAGCCGAGTGGGTTTGGGTCTAGCCGAGTGGGTTTGGGTCTAGCGGAGTGGGTTTGGGTCTAGCGGAGTGGGTTTGGTCCTAACCGAGTGGGTTTGGGTCTAGCCGAGTGGTTTGGGTCTAGCCGAGTGGGTTTGGGTCTAGCCGAGTGTGTTTGGGTCTTGCCGAGTGGGCTTGGGTCTAGCCGAATGGGTTTGGGTCTAGCCGAGAGGGTTTGCGTTAGGCGGAGTGGGTTTGGGTCTAGCCGAGTGGGTTTGGGCCTAGCGGAGTGGGTTTGCATCTAGCCGAGTGGGTTTGGGTCTAGCCGAGTGGGTTTGGGTCTAGCCGAGTGCGCTTGGGTCTAGCAGATTGGGTTTGGGTCTAGCCGAGTGGGATTGGGTCTAGCCGAGTGGGTTTGGGTCTAGCCGAGTGGGTTTGCGTCTAGCGGAATGGGTTTGGGTCTAGCGGAGTGGGTTTGGGTCTAGCGGAGTGGGTTTGGGTCTAGCGGAGTGGGTTTGGTCCTAACCAAGTGGGTTTGGGTGTAGCCGAGTGGGTTTGGGTCTAGTCGAGTGGGTTTGTGTCTAGCCGAGTGTGTTTGGGTGTGGCCGAGTGGGTTTGGGTCTAGCCGAGTGGGTTTGGGTCTAGCCGAGTGGGTTTGGGTCTAGCCGACTGGGTTTGGGTCTAGCCGAGTGGGTTTGGGTCTAGCGGAGTGGGTTTGGGACTAGCGGAGTGGGTTTGGGTCTAGCCGAGTGGGTTTGGGTCTAGACAAGTGGGTTTGCGATAGCCGAGTGGGTTTGGGTCTAGCCGAGTGGGTTTGGGTCTAGCCGAGTGGGTTTGGGTCTTGCCGAGTTGGCTTGGGTCTAGCCGAATGTGTTTTGGTCTAGCCGAGTGGGTTTGCATTAGGCGGAGTGGGTTTGGGTCTAGCCGAGTGGGTTTGGGTCTAGCGGAGTGGGTTTGCGTCCAACCGAGTGGGTTTGGGTCTAGCCGAGTGGGTTTGGGTCTAGCCGAGTGCATTTGGGTCTAGCAGAGTGGGTTTGGGTCTAGCCGAGTGGGTCTGGGTCTAGCCGAGTGGGTTTGGGTCTACCCGAGTGGGTTTGGGTCTAGCCGAGTGGGTTTGGGTCTAGCCGAGTGGGTTTGGGTCTAGCGGAGTGGGTTTGGGTCTAGCCGAGTGGGTTTGGGTCTTGCCGAGTGGGTTTGGGTCTAGCCGAGTGGGTTTGGGTCCAGCGGAGTGGGTTTGGATCTAGCCGAGTGGGTTTGGGTCTAGCAGAGTGGGTTTGGGACTAGCGGAGTGGGTTTGGGACTAGCCGAGTGGGTTTGGGTCTAGCCGAGTGGGTTTGGGTCTAGCGGAGTGGGTTTGGTTGTAACCGAGTGGGTTTGGGTCTAGCCGAGTGGGTTTGGGTCCAGCGGAGTGGGTTTGGATCTAGCCGAGTGGGTTTGGGTCTAGCAGAGTGCGTTTGGGACTAGCGGAGTGGGTTTGGGACTAGCCGAGTGGGTTTGGGTCTAGCCGAGTGGGTTTGGGTCTAGCCGAGTGGGTTTGTGTCTAGGCGAGTGGGTTTGGGTCTAGCCGAGTGGGTTTGGGCCTAGCCGAGTGGGTTTGGGTCTAGCCGAGTGGGTTTGAGTCTAGCCGTGTGGGTTCAGGTCTATCCGAGTGGGTTTGGGTGTAGCCGAGTGGGTTTGGGTGTAGCCGAGTGTGTTTGAGTCTAGCCGAGTGGGTTTGGCTCAAGCCGAGTGGGTTTGTGTGTAGCCGAGTAGGTTTGGGTCTAGCGGATTGGGTTTGGCTCAAGCCGAGTGGGTTTGTGTGTAGCCGAGTAGGTTTGGGTCCAGCGGTGTGGGTTTGGTCCTAACCGAGTGGGTTTGGGTGTAGCCGAGTGGGTTTGGGCCTAGCCGAGTGGGTTTGCGTCTAGCCGAGTAGGTTTGGGTCTAGCGGATTGGGTTTGGGTCTAGCCGAGTGGGTTTGGGTCTAGTCGAGTGGGTTTGGGTCTAGCCGAGTGGGTTTGGGTCTAGCCGAGTGGGTTTGGGTCTAGCCGAGTGGGTTTGCGTCTAGCGGAGTGGGTTTGGGTCTAGCGGAGTGGGTTTGGTTCTAACCGAGTGGGTTTGGGTCTAGCCGAGTGGGTTTGGGTCTAGCCGAGTGGGTTTGGGTCTAGCCGAGTGTGTTTGGGTGTGGCCGAGTGGGGTTTGGGTCTAGCCGAGTGGGTTTGGGTCTAGCCGAGTGGGTTTGGGTCTAGCCAAGTGGGTTTGTGTCTAGCCGAGTGGGTTTGGGTCTAGCCGAGTGGGTTTGGGTCTTGCCGAGTGGGCTTGGGTCTAGCCGAATGGGTTTGGGTCTAGCCGAGTGGGTTTGGGTCTAGCCGAGTGGGTTTGGGTCTAGCGGAGTGGGTTTGGGTCTAGCGGAGTGGGTTTGGTCCTAACCGAGTGGGTTTGGGTCTAGCCGAGTGGTTTGGGTCTAGCCGAGTGGGTTTGGGTCTAGCCGAGTGTGTTTGGGTCTTGCCGAGTGGGCTTGGGTCTAGCCGAATGGGTTTGGGTCTAGCCGAGAGGGTTTGCGTTAGGCGGAGTGGGTTTGGGTCTAGCCGAGTGGGTTTGGGCCTAGCGGAGTGGGTTTGCATCTAGCCGAGTGGGTTTGGGTCTAGCCGAGTGGGTTTGGGTCTAGCCGAGTGCGCTTGGGTCTAGCAGATTGGGTTTGGGTCTAGCCGAGTGGGATTGGGTCTAGCCGAGTGGGTTTGGGTCTAGCCGAGTGGGTTTGCGTCTAGCGGAATGGGTTTGGGTCTAGCGGAGTGGGTTTGGGTCTAGCGGAGTGGGTTTGGGTCTAGCGGAGTGGGTTTGGTCCTAACCAAGTGGGTTTGGGTGTAGCCGAGTGGGTTTGGGTCTAGTCGAGTGGGTTTGTGTCTAGCCGAGTGTGTTTGGGTGTGGCCGAGTGGGTTTGGGTCTAGCCGAGTGGGTTTGGGTCTAGCCGAGTGGGTTTGGGTCTAGCCGACTGGGTTTGGGTCTAGCCGAGTGGGTTTGGGTCTAGCGGAGTGGGTTTGGGACTAGCGGAGTGGGTTTGGGTCTAGCCGAGTGGGTTTGGGTCTAGACAAGTGGGTTTGCGATAGCCGAGTGGGTTTGGGTCTAGCCGAGTGGGTTTGGGTCTAGCCGAGTGGGTTTGGGTCTTGCCGAGTTGGCTTGGGTCTAGCCGAATGTGTTTTGGTCTAGCCGAGTGGGTTTGCATTAGGCGGAGTGGGTTTGGGTCTAGCCGAGTGGGTTTGGGTCTAGCGGAGTGGGTTTGCGTCCAACCGAGTGGGTTTGGGTCTAGCCGAGTGGGTTTGGGTCTAGCCGAGTGCATTTGGGTCTAGCAGAGTGGGTTTGGGTCTAGCCGAGTGGGTCTGGGTCTAGCCGAGTGGGTTTGGGTCTACCCGAGTGGGTTTGGGTCTAGCCGAGTGGGTTTGGGTCTAGCCGAGTGGGTTTGGGTCTAGCGGAGTGGGTTTGGGTCTAGCCGAGTGGGTTTGGGTCTTGCCGAGTGGGTTTGGGTCTAGCCGAGTGGGTTTGGGTCCAGCGGAGTGGGTTTGGATCTAGCCGAGTGGGTTTGGGTCTAGCAGAGTGGGTTTGGGACTAGCGGAGTGGGTTTGGGACTAGCCGAGTGGGTTTGGGTCTAGCCGAGTGGGTTTGGGTCTAGCGGAGTGGGTTTGGTTGTAACCGAGTGGGTTTGGGTCTAGCCGAGTGGGTTTGGGTCCAGCGGAGTGGGTTTGGATCTAGCCGAGTGGGTTTGGGTCTAGCAGAGTGCGTTTGGGACTAGCGGAGTGGGTTTGGGACTAGCCGAGTGGGTTTGGGTCTAGCCGAGTGGGTTTGGGTCTAGCCGAGTGGGTTTGTGTCTAGGCGAGTGGGTTTGGGTCTAGCCGAGTGGGTTTGGGCCTAGCCGAGTGGGTTTGGGTCTAGCCGAGTGGGTTTGAGTCTAGCCGTGTGGGTTCAGGTCTATCCGAGTGGGTTTGGGTGTAGCCGAGTGGGTTTGGGTGTAGCCGAGTGTGTTTGAGTCTAGCCGAGTGGGTTTGGCTCAAGCCGAGTGGGTTTGTGTGTAGCCGAGTAGGTTTGGGTCTAGCGGATTGGGTTTGGGTCTAGCCGAGTGGGTTTGGGTCTAGCCGAGTGGGTTTGGGTCTAGCCGAGTGGGTTTGTGTCTAGCCGAGTGGGTTTGGGTCTAGCCGAGTGGGTTTGGGCCTAGCCGAGTGGGTTTGGGTCTAGCCGAGTGGGTTTGAGTCTAGCCGAGTGGGTTCAGGTCTATCCGAGTGAGTTTGGGTGTAGCCGAGTGGGTTTGGGTGTAGCCGAGTGTGTTTTAGTCTAGCCGAGTGGGTTTGGCTCAAGCCGAGTGGGTTTGTGTCTAGCCGAGTAGGTTTGGGTCTAGCGGATTGGGTTTGGGTCTAGCCGAGTGGGTTTGGGTCTAGCCGAGTGGGTTTGGGTCTAGCCAAGTGGGTTTGTGTCTAGCCGAGTGGGTTTGGGTCTAGCCGAGTGGGTTTGGGTCTTGCCGAGTGGGCTTGGGTCTAGCCGAATGGGTTTGGGTCTAGCCGAGTGGGTTTGGGTCTAGCCGAGTGGGTTTGGGTCTAGCCGAGTGGGTTTGGGTCTAGCGGAGTGGGTTTGGGTCTAGCGGAGTGGGTTTGGTCCTAACCGAGTGGGTTTGGGTCTAGCCGAGTGGTTTGGGTCTAGCCGAGTGGGTTTGGGTCTAGCCGAGTGTGTTTGGGTCTTGCCGAGTGGGCTTGGGTCTAGCCGAATGGGTTTGGGTCTAGCCGAGAGGGTTTGCGTTAGGCGGAGTGGGTTTGGGTCTAGCCGAGTGGGTTTGGGTCTAGCGGAGTGGGTTTGCGTCTAGCCGAGTGGGTTTGGGTCTAGCCGAGTGGGTTTGGGTCTAGCCGAGTGCGTTTGGGTCTAGCAGAGTGGGTTTGGGTCTAGCCGAGTGGGTTTGGGTCTAGCCGAGTGGGTTTGGGTCTAGCCGAGTGGGTTTGCGTCTAGCGGAATGGGTTTGGGTCTAGCGGAATGGGTTTGGGTCTAGCGGAGTGGGTTTGGGTCCAGCGGTGTGGGTTTGGTCCTAACCGAGTGGGTTTGGGTGTAGCCGAGTGGGTTTGGGCCTAGCCGAGTGGGTTTGCGTCTAGCCGAGTAGGTTTGGGTCTAGCGGATTGGGTTTGGGTCTAGCCGAGTGGGTTTGGGTCTTGCCGAGTGGGCTTGGGTCTAGCCGAGTGGGTTTGGGTCTAGCCGAGTGTGTTTGGGTCTTGCCGAGTGGGCTTGGGTCTAGCCGAATGGGTTTGGGTCTAGCCGAGAGGGTTTGCGTTAGGCGGAGTGGGTTTGGGTCTAGCCGAGTGGGTTTGGGTCTAGCGGAGTGGGTTTGCATCTAGCCGAGTGGGTTTGGGTCTAGCCGAGTGGGTTTGGGTCTAGCCGAGTGCGCTTGGGTCTAGCAGATTGGGTTTGGGTCTAGCCGAGTGGGATTGGGTCTAGCCGAGTGGGTTTGGGTCTAGCCGAGTGGGTTTGCGTCTAGCGGAATGGGTTTGGGTCTAGCGGAGTGGGTTTGGGTCTAGCGGAGTGGGTTTGGGTCTAGCGGACTGGGTTTGGTCCTAACCGAGTGGGTTTGGGTGTAGCCGAGTGGGTTTGGGTCTAGTCGAGTGGGTTTGTGTCTAGCCGAGTGTGTTTGGGTGTGGCCGAGTGGGTTTGGGTCTAGCCGAGTGGGTTTGGGTCTAGCCGAGTGGGTTTGGGTGTAGCCGAGTGGGTTTGTGTCTAGCCGAGTGGGTTTGGGTCTAGCCGACTGGGTTTGGGTCTAGCCGAGTGGGTTTGGGTCTAGCGGAGTGGGTTTGGGACTAGCGGAGTGGGTTTGGGTCTAGCCGAGTGGGTGTGGGTCTAGACAAGTGGGTTTGCGATAGCCGAGTGGGTTTGGGTCTAGCCGAGTGGGTTTGGGTCTAGCCGAGTGGGTTTGGGTCTTGCCGAGTTGGCTTGGGTCTAGCCGAATGTGTTTAGGTCTAGCCGAGTGGGTTTGCATTAGGCGGAGTGGGTTTGGGTCTAGCCGAGTGGGTTTGGGTCTAGCGGAGTGGGTTTGCGTCCAACCGAGTGGGTTTGGGTCTAGCCGAGTGGGTTTGGGTCTAGCCGAGTGCATTTGGGTCTAGCAGAGTGGGTTTGGGTCTAGCCGAGTGGGTCTGGGTCTAGCCGAGTGGGTTTGGGTCTACCCGAGTGGGTTTGGGTCTAGCCGAGTGGGTTTGGGTCTAGCCGAGTGGATTTGGGTCTAGCGGAGTGGGTTTGGGTCTAGCCGAGTGGGTTTGGGTCTTGCCGAGTGGGTTTGGGTCTAGCCGAGTGGGTTTGGGTCCAGCGGAGTGGGTTTGGATCTAGCCGAGTGGGTTTGGGTCTAGCAGAGTGGGTTTGGGACTAGCGGAGTGGGTTTGGGACTAGCCGAGTGGGTTTGGGTCTAGCCGAGTGGGTTTGGGTCTAGCGGAGTGGGTTTGGTTGTAACCGAGTGGGTTTGGGTCTAGCCGAGTGGGTTTGGGTCCAGCGGAGTGGGTTTGGATCTAGCCGAGTGGGTTTGGGTCTAGCAGAGTGCGTTTGGGACTAGCGGAGTGGGTTTGGGACTAGCCGAGTGGGTTTGGGTCTAGCCGAGTGGGTTTGGGTCTAGCCGAGTGGGTTTGTGTCTAGGCGAGTGGGTTTGGGTCTAGCCGAGTGGGTTTGGGCCTAGCCGAGTGGGTTTGGGTCTAGCCGAGTGGGTTTGAGTCTAGCCGTGTGGGTTCAGGTCTATCCGAGTGGGTTTGGGTGTAGCCGAGTGGGTTTGGGTGTAGCCGAGTGTGTTTGAGTCTAGCCGAGTGGGTTTGGCTCAAGCCGAGTGGGTTTGTGTGTAGCCGAGTAGGTTTGGGTCTAGCGGATTGGGTTTGGGTCTAGCCGAGTGGGTTTGGGTCTAGCCGAGTGGGTTTGGGTCTAGCCGAGTGGGTTTGTGTCTAGCCGAGTGGGTTTGGGTCTAGCCGAGTGGGTTTGGGCCTAGCCGAGTGGGTTTGGGTCTAGCCGAGTGGGTTTGAGTCTAGCCGAGTGGGTTCAGGTCTATCCGAGTGAGTTTGGGTGTAGCCGAGTGGGTTTGGGTGTAGCCGAGTGTGTTTTAGTCTAGCCGAGTGGGTTTGGCTCAAGCCGAGTGGGTTTGTGTCTAGCCGAGTAGGTTTGGGTCTAGCGGATTGGGTTTGGGTCTAGCCGAGTGGGTTTGGGTCTAGCCGAGTGGGTTTGGGTCTAGCCGAGTGGGTTTGTGTCTAGCCGAGTGGGTTTGGGTCTAGCCGAGTGGGTTTGGGTCTAGCCGAGTGGGTTTGGGTCTAGCCGAGTGGGTTTGGGTCTAGCGGAGTGGGTTTGGGTCTAGCCGAGTGGGTTTGGGTCTAGCCGAGTGGGTTTGCCTCTAGCAGAATGGGTTTGGGTCTAGCCGAGTGGGTTTGGGTCTAGACAAGTGGGTTTGCGATAGCCGAGTGGGTTTGGGTCTAGCCGAGTGGGTTTGGGTCTAGCCGAGTGGGTTTGGGTCTTGCCGAGTTGGCTTGGGTCTAGCCGAATGTGTTTAGGTCTAGCCGAGTGGGTTTGCATTAGGCGGAGTGGGTTTGGGTCTAGCCGAGTGGGTCTGGGTCTAGCGGAGTGGGTTTGCGTCCAACCGAGTGGGTTTGGGTCTAGCCGAGTGGGTTTGGGTCTAGCCGAGTGCATTTGGGTCTAGCAGAGTGGGTTTGGGTCTAGCCGAGTGAGTCTGGGTCTAGCCGAGTGGGTTTGGGTCTACCCTAGTGGGTTTGGGTCTAGCCGAGTGGGTTTGGGTCTAGCCGAGTGGGTTTGGGTCTAGCCGAGTGGGTTTGGGTCTAGCTGAGTGGGTTTGGGTCTAGCGGAGTGGGTTTGGGTCTAGCCGAGTGGGTTTGGGTCTAGCCGAGTGGGTTTGCCTCTAGCAGAATGGGTTTGGGTCTAGCGGAGTGGGTTTGGGTCTAGCGGAGTGGGTTTGCGTCTCCCCGAGTGGGTTTGGGTCTAGCAGAGTGGGTTTGGGTCTAGCGGAGTGGGTTTGGGTCTAGCCGAGTGGGTTTGGGTCTAGACAATTGGGTTTGCGATAGCCGAGTGGGTTTGCGTCTAGCCGAGTGGGTTTGGGTCTAGCCGAGTGGGTTTGGGTCTTGCCGAGTTGGCTTGGGTCTAGCCGAATGTGTTTAGGTCTAGCCGAGTGGGTTTGCATTAGGCGGAGTGGGTTTGGGTCTAGCCGAGTGGGTTTGGGTCTAGCGGAGTGGGTTTGCGTCCAACCGAGTGGGTTTGGGTCTAGCCGAGTGGGTTTGGGTCTAGCCGAGTGCATTTGGGTCTAGCAGAGTGGGTTTGGGTCTAGCCGAGTGAGTCTGGGTCTAGCCGAGTGGGTTTGGGTCTACCCTAGTGGGTTTGGGTCTAGCCGAGTGGGTTTGGGTCTAGCCGAGTGGGTTTGGGTCTAGCGGAGTGGGTTTGGGTCCAGCGGAGTGGGTTTGGATCTAGCCGAGTGGGTTTCGGTCTAGCAGAGTGGGTTTGGGACTAGCGGAGTGGGTTTGGGACTAGCCGAGTGGGTTTGGGTCTAGCCGAGTGGGTTTGGGTCTAGCCGAGTGGGTTTGTGTCTAGGCGAGTGGGTTTGGGTCTAGCCGAGTGGGTTTGGGCCTAGCCGAGTGGGTTTGGGTCTAGCCGAGTGGGTTTGAGTCTAGCCGAGTGGGTTCAGGTCTATCCAAGTGGGTTTCGGTCTAGCCGTGTGGGTTTGGGTCTAGCCGAGTGGGTTTGGGTCTAGGCGAGTGGGTTTGCATCTAGCCGAGTGGGTTTGGGTCTAGCGGAGTGGGTTTGGGTCTAGCGGAGTGGGTTTGGATCCAGCCGAGTGGGTTTGGGTCTAGCCGAGTGGGTTTGGGTCTAGCCGAGTGGGTTTGGGCCTAGCCGAGTGGGTTTGGGTCTAGACGAGTGGGTTTGGGTCTAGCCGAGCGGGTTTGGGTCTAGCGGAGTGGGTTTGGGTCTAGCGGAGTGGGTTTGGGTCTAGCCGAGTGGGTTTGGGTCTAGCCGAGTGGGTTTGCCTCTAGCAGAATGGGTTTGGGTCTAGCGGAGTGGGTTTGGGTCTAGCGGAGTGCGTTTGGGTCTAGCGGAGTGGGTTTGGGTCTAACCGAGTGGGTTTGGGTCTAGCCGAGTGGGTTTGGGTCTAGCCGAGTGGGTTTGGGTCTAGCCGAGTGGGTTTGGGTGTAACGGAGTGGGTTTGAGTCTCCCCGAGTGGGTTTGGTTCTAGCAGAGTGGGTTTTGGTCTAGCCGAGTGGGTTTGTGTCTAGCCGAGTGGGTTTGGGTCTAGCCGAGTGGTTTTGGGTCTAGCCGAATGGGTTTGGGTCTAGCGGAGTGGGTTTGGGCCTAGCCGAGTGGGTTTGGGTCTAGCCGAGTGGGTTTGGGTCTAGCCGAGTGATTTGGGACAAGCCGAGAGGGTTTGTGTCTCGCCGAGTGGGCTTGGGTCTAGCCGAGTGGGTTTGGGTCTAGCGGAGTGGGTTTGGCTCTAGCGGAGTGGGTTTGGGTCTAGCCGAGTTGGTTTGGGTCTAGCCGAGTGGGTTTGGGTCTAGCCGAGGGGGTTTGGGTCTAGCGGAGTGGGTTTGTGTCTAGCCGAGTGGGTTTGGGTCTAGCCGAGTGGGTTTGGGCCTAGCCGAGTGGGTTTGGGTCTAGCCGAGTGGGTTTGAGTCTAGCCGTGTGGGTTCAGGTCTATCCGAGTGGGTTTGGGTGTAGCCGAGTGGGTTTGGGTGTAGCCGAGTGTGTTTGAGTCTAGCCGAGTGGGTTTGGCTCAAGCCGAGTGGGTTTGTGTGTAGCCGAGTAGGTTTGGGTCTAGCGGATTGGGTTTGGCTCAAGCCGAGTGGGTTTGTGTGTAGCCGAGTAGGTTTGGGTCCAGCGGTGTGGGTTTGGTCCTAACCGAGTGGGTTTGGGTGTAGCCGAGTGGGTTTGGGCCTAGCCGAGTGGGTTTGCGTCTAGCCGAGTAGGTTTGGGTCTAGCGGATTGGGTTTGGGTCTAGCCGAGTGGGTTTGGGTCTAGTCGAGTGGGTTTGGGTCTAGCCGAGTGGGTTTGGGTCTAGCCGAGTGGGTTTGGGTCTAGCCGAGTGGGTTTGCGTCTAGCGGAGTGGGT
This sequence comes from Raja brachyura, assembly GCA_963514005.1. Next base: position 4,621,463 of record OY740819.1, on the reverse strand, counting down.
TTGGGTCTAGCGGAGTGGGTTTGGTTCTAACCGAGTGGGTTTGGGTCTAGCCGAGTGGGTTTGGGTCTAGCCGAGTGGGTTTGGGTCTAGCCGAGTGTGTTTGGGTGTGGCCGAGTGGGGTTTGGGTCTAGCCGAGTGGGTTTGGGTCTAGCCGAGTGGGTTTGGGTCTAGCCAAGTGGGTTTGTGTCTAGCCGAGTGGGTTTGGGTCTAGCCGAGTGGGTTTGGGTCTTGCCGAGTGGGCTTGGGTCTAGCCGAATGGGTTTGGGTCTAGCCGAGTGGGTTTGGGTCTAGCCGAGTGGGTTTGGGTCTAGCGGAGTGGGTTTGGGTCTAGCGGAGTGGGTTTGGTCCTAACCGAGTGGGTTTGGGTCTAGCCGAGTGGTTTGGGTCTAGCCGAGTGGGTTTGGGTCTAGCCGAGTGTGTTTGGGTCTTGCCGAGTGGGCTTGGGTCTAGCCGAATGGGTTTGGGTCTAGCCGAGAGGGTTTGCGTTAGGCGGAGTGGGTTTGGGTCTAGCCGAGTGGGTTTGGGCCTAGCGGAGTGGGTTTGCATCTAGCCGAGTGGGTTTGGGTCTAGCCGAGTGGGTTTGGGTCTAGCCGAGTGCGCTTGGGTCTAGCAGATTGGGTTTGGGTCTAGCCGAGTGGGATTGGGTCTAGCCGAGTGGGTTTGGGTCTAGCCGAGTGGGTTTGCGTCTAGCGGAATGGGTTTGGGTCTAGCGGAGTGGGTTTGGGTCTAGCGGAGTGGGTTTGGGTCTAGCGGAGTGGGTTTGGTCCTAACCAAGTGGGTTTGGGTGTAGCCGAGTGGGTTTGGGTCTAGTCGAGTGGGTTTGTGTCTAGCCGAGTGTGTTTGGGTGTGGCCGAGTGGGTTTGGGTCTAGCCGAGTGGGTTTGGGTCTAGCCGAGTGGGTTTGGGTCTAGCCGACTGGGTTTGGGTCTAGCCGAGTGGGTTTGGGTCTAGCGGAGTGGGTTTGGGACTAGCGGAGTGGGTTTGGGTCTAGCCGAGTGGGTTTGGGTCTAGACAAGTGGGTTTGCGATAGCCGAGTGGGTTTGGGTCTAGCCGAGTGGGTTTGGGTCTAGCCGAGTGGGTTTGGGTCTTGCCGAGTTGGCTTGGGTCTAGCCGAATGTGTTTTGGTCTAGCCGAGTGGGTTTGCATTAGGCGGAGTGGGTTTGGGTCTAGCCGAGTGGGTTTGGGTCTAGCGGAGTGGGTTTGCGTCCAACCGAGTGGGTTTGGGTCTAGCCGAGTGGGTTTGGGTCTAGCCGAGTGCATTTGGGTCTAGCAGAGTGGGTTTGGGTCTAGCCGAGTGGGTCTGGGTCTAGCCGAGTGGGTTTGGGTCTACCCGAGTGGGTTTGGGTCTAGCCGAGTGGGTTTGGGTCTAGCCGAGTGGGTTTGGGTCTAGCGGAGTGGGTTTGGGTCTAGCCGAGTGGGTTTGGGTCTTGCCGAGTGGGTTTGGGTCTAGCCGAGTGGGTTTGGGTCCAGCGGAGTGGGTTTGGATCTAGCCGAGTGGGTTTGGGTCTAGCAGAGTGGGTTTGGGACTAGCGGAGTGGGTTTGGGACTAGCCGAGTGGGTTTGGGTCTAGCCGAGTGGGTTTGGGTCTAGCGGAGTGGGTTTGGTTGTAACCGAGTGGGTTTGGGTCTAGCCGAGTGGGTTTGGGTCCAGCGGAGTGGGTTTGGATCTAGCCGAGTGGGTTTGGGTCTAGCAGAGTGCGTTTGGGACTAGCGGAGTGGGTTTGGGACTAGCCGAGTGGGTTTGGGTCTAGCCGAGTGGGTTTGGGTCTAGCCGAGTGGGTTTGTGTCTAGGCGAGTGGGTTTGGGTCTAGCCGAGTGGGTTTGGGCCTAGCCGAGTGGGTTTGGGTCTAGCCGAGTGGGTTTGAGTCTAGCCGTGTGGGTTCAGGTCTATCCGAGTGGGTTTGGGTGTAGCCGAGTGGGTTTGGGTGTAGCCGAGTGTGTTTGAGTCTAGCCGAGTGGGTTTGGCTCAAGCCGAGTGGGTTTGTGTGTAGCCGAGTAGGTTTGGGTCTAGCGGATTGGGTTTGGGTCTAGCCGAGTGGGTTTGGGTCTAGCCGAGTGGGTTTGGGTCTAGCCGAGTGGGTTTGTGTCTAGCCGAGTGGGTTTGGGTCTAGCCGAGTGGGTTTGGGCCTAGCCGAGTGGGTTTGGGTCTAGCCGAGTGGGTTTGAGTCTAGCCGAGTGGGTTCAGGTCTATCCGAGTGAGTTTGGGTGTAGCCGAGTGGGTTTGGGTGTAGCCGAGTGTGTTTTAGTCTAGCCGAGTGGGTTTGGCTCAAGCCGAGTGGGTTTGTGTCTAGCCGAGTAGGTTTGGGTCTAGCGGATTGGGTTTGGGTCTAGCCGAGTGGGTTTGGGTCTAGCCGAGTGGGTTTGGGTCTAGCCAAGTGGGTTTGTGTCTAGCCGAGTGGGTTTGGGTCTAGCCGAGTGGGTTTGGGTCTTGCCGAGTGGGCTTGGGTCTAGCCGAATGGGTTTGGGTCTAGCCGAGTGGGTTTGGGTCTAGCCGAGTGGGTTTGGGTCTAGCCGAGTGGGTTTGGGTCTAGCGGAGTGGGTTTGGGTCTAGCGGAGTGGGTTTGGTCCTAACCGAGTGGGTTTGGGTCTAGCCGAGTGGTTTGGGTCTAGCCGAGTGGGTTTGGGTCTAGCCGAGTGTGTTTGGGTCTTGCCGAGTGGGCTTGGGTCTAGCCGAATGGGTTTGGGTCTAGCCGAGAGGGTTTGCGTTAGGCGGAGTGGGTTTGGGTCTAGCCGAGTGGGTTTGGGTCTAGCGGAGTGGGTTTGCGTCTAGCCGAGTGGGTTTGGGTCTAGCCGAGTGGGTTTGGGTCTAGCCGAGTGCGTTTGGGTCTAGCAGAGTGGGTTTGGGTCTAGCCGAGTGGGTTTGGGTCTAGCCGAGTGGGTTTGGGTCTAGCCGAGTGGGTTTGCGTCTAGCGGAATGGGTTTGGGTCTAGCGGAATGGGTTTGGGTCTAGCGGAGTGGGTTTGGGTCCAGCGGTGTGGGTTTGGTCCTAACCGAGTGGGTTTGGGTGTAGCCGAGTGGGTTTGGGCCTAGCCGAGTGGGTTTGCGTCTAGCCGAGTAGGTTTGGGTCTAGCGGATTGGGTTTGGGTCTAGCCGAGTGGGTTTGGGTCTTGCCGAGTGGGCTTGGGTCTAGCCGAGTGGGTTTGGGTCTAGCCGAGTGTGTTTGGGTCTTGCCGAGTGGGCTTGGGTCTAGCCGAATGGGTTTGGGTCTAGCCGAGAGGGTTTGCGTTAGGCGGAGTGGGTTTGGGTCTAGCCGAGTGGGTTTGGGTCTAGCGGAGTGGGTTTGCATCTAGCCGAGTGGGTTTGGGTCTAGCCGAGTGGGTTTGGGTCTAGCCGAGTGCGCTTGGGTCTAGCAGATTGGGTTTGGGTCTAGCCGAGTGGGATTGGGTCTAGCCGAGTGGGTTTGGGTCTAGCCGAGTGGGTTTGCGTCTAGCGGAATGGGTTTGGGTCTAGCGGAGTGGGTTTGGGTCTAGCGGAGTGGGTTTGGGTCTAGCGGACTGGGTTTGGTCCTAACCGAGTGGGTTTGGGTGTAGCCGAGTGGGTTTGGGTCTAGTCGAGTGGGTTTGTGTCTAGCCGAGTGTGTTTGGGTGTGGCCGAGTGGGTTTGGGTCTAGCCGAGTGGGTTTGGGTCTAGCCGAGTGGGTTTGGGTGTAGCCGAGTGGGTTTGTGTCTAGCCGAGTGGGTTTGGGTCTAGCCGACTGGGTTTGGGTCTAGCCGAGTGGGTTTGGGTCTAGCGGAGTGGGTTTGGGACTAGCGGAGTGGGTTTGGGTCTAGCCGAGTGGGTGTGGGTCTAGACAAGTGGGTTTGCGATAGCCGAGTGGGTTTGGGTCTAGCCGAGTGGGTTTGGGTCTAGCCGAGTGGGTTTGGGTCTTGCCGAGTTGGCTTGGGTCTAGCCGAATGTGTTTAGGTCTAGCCGAGTGGGTTTGCATTAGGCGGAGTGGGTTTGGGTCTAGCCGAGTGGGTTTGGGTCTAGCGGAGTGGGTTTGCGTCCAACCGAGTGGGTTTGGGTCTAGCCGAGTGGGTTTGGGTCTAGCCGAGTGCATTTGGGTCTAGCAGAGTGGGTTTGGGTCTAGCCGAGTGGGTCTGGGTCTAGCCGAGTGGGTTTGGGTCTACCCGAGTGGGTTTGGGTCTAGCCGAGTGGGTTTGGGTCTAGCCGAGTGGATTTGGGTCTAGCGGAGTGGGTTTGGGTCTAGCCGAGTGGGTTTGGGTCTTGCCGAGTGGGTTTGGGTCTAGCCGAGTGGGTTTGGGTCCAGCGGAGTGGGTTTGGATCTAGCCGAGTGGGTTTGGGTCTAGCAGAGTGGGTTTGGGACTAGCGGAGTGGGTTTGGGACTAGCCGAGTGGGTTTGGGTCTAGCCGAGTGGGTTTGGGTCTAGCGGAGTGGGTTTGGTTGTAACCGAGTGGGTTTGGGTCTAGCCGAGTGGGTTTGGGTCCAGCGGAGTGGGTTTGGATCTAGCCGAGTGGGTTTGGGTCTAGCAGAGTGCGTTTGGGACTAGCGGAGTGGGTTTGGGACTAGCCGAGTGGGTTTGGGTCTAGCCGAGTGGGTTTGGGTCTAGCCGAGTGGGTTTGTGTCTAGGCGAGTGGGTTTGGGTCTAGCCGAGTGGGTTTGGGCCTAGCCGAGTGGGTTTGGGTCTAGCCGAGTGGGTTTGAGTCTAGCCGTGTGGGTTCAGGTCTATCCGAGTGGGTTTGGGTGTAGCCGAGTGGGTTTGGGTGTAGCCGAGTGTGTTTGAGTCTAGCCGAGTGGGTTTGGCTCAAGCCGAGTGGGTTTGTGTGTAGCCGAGTAGGTTTGGGTCTAGCGGATTGGGTTTGGGTCTAGCCGAGTGGGTTTGGGTCTAGCCGAGTGGGTTTGGGTCTAGCCGAGTGGGTTTGTGTCTAGCCGAGTGGGTTTGGGTCTAGCCGAGTGGGTTTGGGCCTAGCCGAGTGGGTTTGGGTCTAGCCGAGTGGGTTTGAGTCTAGCCGAGTGGGTTCAGGTCTATCCGAGTGAGTTTGGGTGTAGCCGAGTGGGTTTGGGTGTAGCCGAGTGTGTTTTAGTCTAGCCGAGTGGGTTTGGCTCAAGCCGAGTGGGTTTGTGTCTAGCCGAGTAGGTTTGGGTCTAGCGGATTGGGTTTGGGTCTAGCCGAGTGGGTTTGGGTCTAGCCGAGTGGGTTTGGGTCTAGCCGAGTGGGTTTGTGTCTAGCCGAGTGGGTTTGGGTCTAGCCGAGTGGGTTTGGGTCTAGCCGAGTGGGTTTGGGTCTAGCCGAGTGGGTTTGGGTCTAGCGGAGTGGGTTTGGGTCTAGCCGAGTGGGTTTGGGTCTAGCCGAGTGGGTTTGCCTCTAGCAGAATGGGTTTGGGTCTAGCCGAGTGGGTTTGGGTCTAGACAAGTGGGTTTGCGATAGCCGAGTGGGTTTGGGTCTAGCCGAGTGGGTTTGGGTCTAGCCGAGTGGGTTTGGGTCTTGCCGAGTTGGCTTGGGTCTAGCCGAATGTGTTTAGGTCTAGCCGAGTGGGTTTGCATTAGGCGGAGTGGGTTTGGGTCTAGCCGAGTGGGTCTGGGTCTAGCGGAGTGGGTTTGCGTCCAACCGAGTGGGTTTGGGTCTAGCCGAGTGGGTTTGGGTCTAGCCGAGTGCATTTGGGTCTAGCAGAGTGGGTTTGGGTCTAGCCGAGTGAGTCTGGGTCTAGCCGAGTGGGTTTGGGTCTACCCTAGTGGGTTTGGGTCTAGCCGAGTGGGTTTGGGTCTAGCCGAGTGGGTTTGGGTCTAGCCGAGTGGGTTTGGGTCTAGCTGAGTGGGTTTGGGTCTAGCGGAGTGGGTTTGGGTCTAGCCGAGTGGGTTTGGGTCTAGCCGAGTGGGTTTGCCTCTAGCAGAATGGGTTTGGGTCTAGCGGAGTGGGTTTGGGTCTAGCGGAGTGGGTTTGCGTCTCCCCGAGTGGGTTTGGGTCTAGCAGAGTGGGTTTGGGTCTAGCGGAGTGGGTTTGGGTCTAGCCGAGTGGGTTTGGGTCTAGACAATTGGGTTTGCGATAGCCGAGTGGGTTTGCGTCTAGCCGAGTGGGTTTGGGTCTAGCCGAGTGGGTTTGGGTCTTGCCGAGTTGGCTTGGGTCTAGCCGAATGTGTTTAGGTCTAGCCGAGTGGGTTTGCATTAGGCGGAGTGGGTTTGGGTCTAGCCGAGTGGGTTTGGGTCTAGCGGAGTGGGTTTGCGTCCAACCGAGTGGGTTTGGGTCTAGCCGAGTGGGTTTGGGTCTAGCCGAGTGCATTTGGGTCTAGCAGAGTGGGTTTGGGTCTAGCCGAGTGAGTCTGGGTCTAGCCGAGTGGGTTTGGGTCTACCCTAGTGGGTTTGGGTCTAGCCGAGTGGGTTTGGGTCTAGCCGAGTGGGTTTGGGTCTAGCGGAGTGGGTTTGGGTCCAGCGGAGTGGGTTTGGATCTAGCCGAGTGGGTTTCGGTCTAGCAGAGTGGGTTTGGGACTAGCGGAGTGGGTTTGGGACTAGCCGAGTGGGTTTGGGTCTAGCCGAGTGGGTTTGGGTCTAGCCGAGTGGGTTTGTGTCTAGGCGAGTGGGTTTGGGTCTAGCCGAGTGGGTTTGGGCCTAGCCGAGTGGGTTTGGGTCTAGCCGAGTGGGTTTGAGTCTAGCCGAGTGGGTTCAGGTCTATCCAAGTGGGTTTCGGTCTAGCCGTGTGGGTTTGGGTCTAGCCGAGTGGGTTTGGGTCTAGGCGAGTGGGTTTGCATCTAGCCGAGTGGGTTTGGGTCTAGCGGAGTGGGTTTGGGTCTAGCGGAGTGGGTTTGGATCCAGCCGAGTGGGTTTGGGTCTAGCCGAGTGGGTTTGGGTCTAGCCGAGTGGGTTTGGGCCTAGCCGAGTGGGTTTGGGTCTAGACGAGTGGGTTTGGGTCTAGCCGAGCGGGTTTGGGTCTAGCGGAGTGGGTTTGGGTCTAGCGGAGTGGGTTTGGGTCTAGCCGAGTGGGTTTGGGTCTAGCCGAGTGGGTTTGCCTCTAGCAGAATGGGTTTGGGTCTAGCGGAGTGGGTTTGGGTCTAGCGGAGTGCGTTTGGGTCTAGCGGAGTGGGTTTGGGTCTAACCGAGTGGGTTTGGGTCTAGCCGAGTGGGTTTGGGTCTAGCCGAGTGGGTTTGGGTCTAGCCGAGTGGGTTTGGGTGTAACGGAGTGGGTTTGAGTCTCCCCGAGTGGGTTTGGTTCTAGCAGAGTGGGTTTTGGTCTAGCCGAGTGGGTTTGTGTCTAGCCGAGTGGGTTTGGGTCTAGCCGAGTGGTTTTGGGTCTAGCCGAATGGGTTTGGGTCTAGCGGAGTGGGTTTGGGCCTAGCCGAGTGGGTTTGGGTCTAGCCGAGTGGGTTTGGGTCTAGCCGAGTGATTTGGGACAAGCCGAGAGGGTTTGTGTCTCGCCGAGTGGGCTTGGGTCTAGCCGAGTGGGTTTGGGTCTAGCGGAGTGGGTTTGGCTCTAGCGGAGTGGGTTTGGGTCTAGCCGAGTTGGTTTGGGTCTAGCCGAGTGGGTTTGGGTCTAGCCGAGGGGGTTTGGGTCTAGCGGAGTGGGTTTGTGTCTAGCCGAGTGGGTTTGGGTCTAGCCGAGTGGGTTTGGGTCTAGCCGAGTGGGGTTGGGTCTAGCCGAGTGGGTTTGGGTCTAGCCGAGTGGGTTTGGGTCTTGCCGAGTGGGTTTGGGTCTAGCCGAGTGGGTTTGGGTCTAGCCGAGTGGGTTTGGGTCTAGCCGAGTGGGTTTGGGTCTAGCGGAGTGGGTTTGGGTCTAGCGGAGTGGGTTTGGGTCTAGCGGAGTGGGTTGGGTCTAACCGAGTGGGTTTGGGTCTAGCCGAGTGGGTTTGGGTCTAGCCGAGTGGGTTTGGGTCTAGCCGAGTGGGTTTGCGTTAGGCGGAGTGTGTTTGGGTCTAGCCAAGTGGGTTTGGGTCTAGCCGAGTGGGTTTGGATCTAGCCGAGTGGGTTTGTGTCTAGCCGAGTGGGTTTGGGTCTAGCCAAGTGGGTTTGGGTCTGGCCGAGTTTGTTTGGGTCTAGCCGAGTGCGTTGGGGTCTAGCCGAGTGGGTTTGGGTCCAGCCGAGTGGGTTTGGGTCTAGCTGAGTGGGTTTGGGTCTAGACGAGTGGGTTTGGGCCTAGCCAAGTGGGTTTGGGTCTAGCCGAGTGGGTTTGGGTCCAGCGGAATGGTTTGGGTCTAGCGGAGTGGGTTTGGGTCTAGCCGTGTGGGTTTGGGCCTAGCCAAGTAGGTTTGGGTCTAGCCGAGTTGGTTTGTGTTTAGCCGAGTGGGTTTGGGTCTAGCCGAGTGGCTTTGGGTCTAGCCGAGTGGGTTTGGGTCTTGCCGCGTGGGCTTGGGTCTAGCCAAATGTGTTTGGGTCTAGCCGAGTGGGTTTGCGTTAGGCGGAGTGGGTTTGGGTCTAGCCGAGTGGGTTTGGGTCTAGCGGAGTGGGTTTGCGTCTAGCCGAGTGGGTTTGGGTCCAGCTGAGTGGGGTTGGGTCTAGCCGAGTGGGTTTGGGTCTAGCGGAGTGGGTTTGGGTCTAGCGGAGTGGGTTTGGGTCTAGCCGAGTGGGTTTGGGTCTAGCCGAGTGGGTTTGCCTCTAGCAGAATGGGTTTGGGTCTAGCGGAGTGGGTTTGGTTCTAGCGGAGTGGGTTTGGGTCTAGCGGAGTGGGTTTGGGTCTAACCGAGTGGGTTTGGGTCTAGCCGAGTGGGTTTGGGTCTAGCCGAGTGGGTTTGGGTCTAGCCGAGTGGGTTTGGGTGTAGCGGAGTGGGTTTGCATCTCCCCGAGTGGGTTTGGGTCTAGCAGAGTGGGTTTGGGTCTAGCGGAGTGGGTTTGGTCTAGCCGAGTGGGTTTGGGTCTAGCCGAGTGGGTTTGGGTCTTGCCGAGTTGGCTTGTGTCTAGCCGAATGTGTTTAGGTCTAGCAGAGTGGGTTTGCATTAGGCGGAGTGGGTTTGGGTCTAGCCGAGTGGGTTTGGGTCTACCCGAGTGGGTTTGGGTCTAGCCGAGTGGGTTTGGGTCTAGCCGAGTGGGTTTGGGTCTAGCGGAGTGGGTTTGGGTGTAGCCGAGTGGGTTTGGGTCTTGCCGAGTGGGTTTGGGTCTAGCCGAGTGGGTTTGGGTCCAGCGGAGTGGGTTTGGATCTAGCCGAGTGGGTTTGGGTCTAGCAGAGTGGGTTTGGGACTAGCGGAGTGGGTTTGGGACTAGCCGAGTGGGTTTGGGTCTAGCCGAGTGGGTTTGGGTCTAGCCGAGTGTGTTTGTGTCTAGGCGAGTGGGTTTGGGTCTAGCCGAGTGGGTTTGGGCTTAGCCGAGTGGGTTTGGGTCTAGCCGAGTGGGTTTGAGTCTAGCCGAGTGGGTTCAGGTCTATCCGAGTGGGTTTGGGTGTAGCCGAGTGGGTTTGGGTGTAGCCGAGTGTGTTTGAGTCTAGCCGAGTGGGTTTGGCTCAAGCCGAGTGGGTTTGTGTCTAGCCGAGTAGGTTTGGGTCTAGCGGATTGGGTTTGGGTCTTCCCGAGTGGGTTTGGGTCTAGCCGAGTGGGTTTGGGTCTAGCCGAGTGGGTTTGTGTCTAGCCGAGTGGGTTTGGGTCTAGCCGAGTGGGTTTGGGTCTAGCCGAGTGGGTTTGGGTCTAGCCGAATGGGTTTGGGTCTAGCAGAGTGGGTTTGGGTCTAGCCGAGTGGGTTTGGGTCCAGACAAGTGGGTTTGCGATAGCCGAGTGGGTTTGGGTCTAGCCGAATGGGTTTGGGTCTAGCCGAGTGGGTTTGGGTCTTGCCGAGTGGGCTTGGGTCTAGCCGAATGTGTTTGGGTCTAGCCGAGTGGGTTTGCGTTAGGCGGAGTGGGTTTGGGTCTACCCGAGTGGGTTTGGGTCTAGCGTAGTGGGTTTGCGTCCAACCGAGTGGGTTTGGGTCTAGCCGAGTGGGTTTGGGGCTAGCCGAGTGCATTTGGGTCTAGCAGAGTGGGTTTGGGTCTAGCCGAGTGGGTCTGGGTCTAGCCGAGTGGGTTTGGGTCTAGCCGAGTGGCTTTGGGTCTAGCCGAGTGGGATTGGGTCTAGCCGAGTGGGTTTGGGTCTAGCCGAGTGGGTTTGGGTGTAGCCGAGTGGGTTTGGGTCTAGCCGAGTGGGTTTGGGCCTAGCCGAGTGGGTTTGGGTCTAGCCGAGTGGGCTTGGGTCCAGCCGAGTGGGTTTGGGTCTAGCGGAGTGGGTTTGGGTCTAGCGGAGTGGGTTTTGGTCTAGCCGAGTGGGTTTGGGTCTAGCCGAGTGGGTTTGCGTCTAGCGGAATGGGTTTGGGTCTAGCGGTGTGGGTTTGGGTCTAGCGGAGTGGGTTTGGGTCTAGCGGAGTGGGTTTGGTTGTAACCGAGTGGGTTTGGGTCTAGCCGAGTGGGTTTGGGTCTAGCCGAGAGGGTTTGGGTCTAGCCGAGTGTGTTTGGGTCTAGCCGAGTGGGTTTGGGTCTAGCGGTGTGGGTTTGGGTCAAGCCGAGTGGGTTTGGGTCTAGCGGAGTGGGTTTGCGTCTAGCCGAGTGGGTTTGCGTCTAGCCGAGTGGGTTTGGGTCTAGCCGTGTGGGTTTGGGTCTAGCCGAGTGGGTTTGGGTCTAGCCGTGTGGGTTTGGGTCTAGCCGAGTGGGTTTGGGTCTAGGCGAGTGGGTTTGCATCTAGCCGAGTGGGTTTGGGTCTAGCGGAGTGGGTTTGGGTCTAGCGGAGTGGGTTTGGATCCAGCCGAGTGGGTTTGGGTCTAGCCGAGTGGGTTTGCGTCTAGCGGAGTGGGTTTGGGTCTAGCGGAGTGGGTTTGGGTCTAGCCGAGTGGGTTTGGGTCTAGCCGAGTGGGTTTGCCTCTAGCAGAATGGGTTTGGGTCTCGCGGAGTGGGTTTGGGTCTAGCGGAGTGGGTTTGGGTCTAGCGGAGTGGGTTTGGGTCTAACCGAGTGGGTTTGGGTCTAGCCGAGTGGGTTTGGGTCTAGCTGAGTGGGTTTGGGTCTAGCGGAGTGGGTTTGTGTCTAGCCGATGGGTTTGGGTCTAGCCGAGTGGGTTTGGGTCTAGCCGAGTGGGGTTGGGTCTAGCCGAGTGGGTTTGGGTCTAGCCGAGTGGGTTTGGGTCTTGCCGAGTGGGTTTGGGTCTAGCCAAGTGGGTTTGGGTCTAGCCGAGTGGGTTTGGGTCTAGCCGAGTGGGTTTGGGTCTAGCGGAGTGGGTTTGGGTCTAGCGGAGTGGGTTTGGATTAGCCGAATGGGTTTGGGTCTAGCCGAGTGGGTTTGGGTCTAGCCGAGTGGGTTTGTGCCTAGCCGAGTGGGTTTCGGTGTAGACGAGTGGGTTTAGGTCGAGCCGAGTGGGTTTGGGTCTAGCGGAGTGGGTTTGGGTCTAGCGGAGTGGGTTTGGGTCTAGCCGAGTGGGTTTTGGTCTAGCCGAGTGGGTTTGCGTCTAGCAGAATGGGTTTGGGTCTAGCGGAGTGGGTTTGGGTCTAGCGGAGTGGGTTTGGGTCTAGCGGAGTGGGTTGGGTCTAACCGAGTGGGTTTGGGTCTAGCCGAGTGGGTTTGGGTCTAGACGAGTGGGTTTGGGTCTAGCCGAGTGGGTTTGCGTTAGGCGGAGTGGATTTGGGTCTAGCCAAGTGGGTTTGGGTCTAGCCGAGTGGGTTTGGATCTAGCCGAGTGGGTTTGTGTCTAGCTGAGTGGGTTTGGGTCTACCCAAGTGGGTTTGGGTCTGGCCGAGTTTGTTTGGGTCTAGCCGAGTGCGTTGGGGTCTAGCCGAGTGGGTTTGTGTCTAGCCGAGTGGGTTTGGGTCTAGCTGAGTGGGTTTGGGTCTAGACGAGTGGGTTTGGGCCTAGCCAAGTGGGTTTGGGTCTAGCCGAGTGGGTTTGGGTCTAGCGGAATGGTTTGGGTCTAGCGGAGTGGGTTTGGGTCTAGCCGTGTGGGTTTGGGCCTAGCCAAGAAGGTTTGGGTCTAGCCGAGTTGGTTTGTGTTTAGCCGAGTGGGTTTGGGTCTAGCCGAGTGGGTTTGGGTCTAGCCGAGTGGGTTTGGGTCTTGCCGCGTGGGCTTGGGTCTAGCCAAATGTGTTTGGGTCTAGCCGAGTGGGTTTGCGATAGGCGGAGTGGGTTTGGGTCTAGCCGAGTGGGTTTGGGTCTAGCGGAGTGGGTTTGCGTCTAGCCGAGTGGGTTTGGGTCTAGCCGAGTGGGTTTGGGTCTAGCCGAGTGGGTTTGGGTTTAGCGGAGTGGGTTTGGGTCTAGCGGAGCGGGTTTGGGTCTAGCCGAGTGGGTTTGGGTCTAGCCGAGTGGGTTTGCCTCTAGCAGAATGGGTTTGGGTCTAGCGGAGTGGGTTTGGGTCTAGCGGAGTGGGTTTGGGTCTAGCGGAGTGGGTTTGGGTCTAACCGAGTGGGTTTGGGTCTAGCCGAGTGGGTTTGGGTCTAGCCGAGTGGGTTTGGGTGTAGCGGAGTGGGTTTGCGTCTCCCCGAGTGGGTTTGGGTCTAGCAGAGTGGGTTTTGGTCTAGCGGATTGGGTTTGGGTCTAGCCGAGTGGGTTTGGGTCTAGCCGAGTGGGTTTGGGTCTAGCCGAGTGGGTTTGTGTCTAGCCGAGTGGGTTTGGGTCTAGCCGAGTGGGTTTGGGTCTAGCCGAGTGGCTTTGGGTCTAGCCGAGTGGGTTTGGGTCTAGCCGAGTGGGTTTGCCTCTAGCAGAATGGGTTTGGGTCTAGCGGAGTGGGTTTGGGTCTAGCGGAGTGGGTTTGCGTCTCCCCGAGTGGGTTTGGGTCTAGCAGAGTGGGTTTGGGTCCAACCGAGTGGGTTTGGGTCTACCCGAGTGGGTTTGGGTCTAGCCGAGTGCATTTGGGTCTAGCAGAGTGGGTTTGGGTCTAGCCGAGTGAGTCTGGGTCTAGCCGAGTGGGTTTGGGTCTACCCGAGTGGGTTTGGGTCTAGCCGAGTGGGTTTGGGTCTAGCCGAGTGGGTTTGGGTCTAGCCGAGTGGGTTTGGGTCTAGCCGAGTGGGTTTGGGTCTAGCCGAGTGGGTTTGCCTCTAGCAGAATGGGTTTGGGTCTCGCGGAGTGGGTTTGGGTCTAGCGGAGTGGGTTTGGGTCTAGCGGAGTGGGTTTGGGTCTAACCGAGTGGGTTTGGGTCTAGCCGAGTGGGTTTGGGTCTAGCTGAGTGGGTTTGGGTCTAGCGGAGTGGGTTTGTGTCTAGCCGATGGGTTTGGGTCTAGCCGAGTGGGTTTGGGTCTAGCCGAGTGGGGTTGGGTCTAGCCGAGTGGGTTTGGGTCTAGCCGAGTGGGTTTGGGTCTTGCCGAGTGGGTTTGGGTCTAGCCAAGTGGGTTTGGGTCTAGCCGAGTGGGTTTGGGTCTAGCCGAGTGGGTTTGGGTCTAGCGGAGTGGGTTTGGGTCTAGCGGAGTGGGTTTGGATTAGCCGAATGGGTTTGGGTCTAGCCGAGTGGGTTTGGGTCTAGCCGAGTGGGTTTGTGCCTAGCCGAGTGGGTTTCGGTGTAGACGAGTGGGTTTAGGTCGAGCCGAGTGGGTTTGGGTCTAGCGGAGTGGGTTTGGGTCTAGCGGAGTGGGTTTGGGTCTAGCCGAGTGGGTTTTGGTCTAGCCGAGTGGGTTTGCGTCTAGCAGAATGGGTTTGGGTCTAGCGGAGTGGGTTTGGGTCTAGCGGAGTGGGTTTGGGTCTAGCGGAGTGGGTTGGGTCTAACCGAGTGGGTTTGGGTCTAGCCGAGTGGGTTTGGGTCTAGACGAGTGGGTTTGGGTCTAGCCGAGTGGGTTTGCGTTAGGCGGAGTGGATTTGGGTCTAGCCAAGTGGGTTTGGGTCTAGCCGAGTGGGTTTGGATCTAGCCGAGTGGGTTTGTGTCTAGCTGAGTGGGTTTGGGTCTACCCAAGTGGGTTTGGGTCTGGCCGAGTTTGTTTGGGTCTAGCCGAGTGCGTTGGGGTCTAGCCGAGTGGGTTTGTGTCTAGCCGAGTGGGTTTGGGTCTAGCTGAGTGGGTTTGGGTCTAGACGAGTGGGTTTGGGCCTAGCCAAGTGGGTTTGGGTCTAGCCGAGTGGGTTTGGGTCTAGCGGAATGGTTTGGGTCTAGCGGAGTGGGTTTGGGTCTAGCCGTGTGGGTTTGGGCCTAGCCAAGAAGGTTTGGGTCTAGCCGAGTTGGTTTGTGTTTAGCCGAGTGGGTTTGGGTCTAGCCGAGTGGGTTTGGGTCTAGCCGAGTGGGTTTGGGTCTTGCCGCGTGGGCTTGGGTCTAGCCAAATGTGTTTGGGTCTAGCCGAGTGGGTTTGCGATAGGCGGAGTGGGTTTGGGTCTAGCCGAGTGGGTTTGGGTCTAGCGGAGTGGGTTTGCGTCTAGCCGAGTGGGTTTGGGTCTAGCCGAGTGGGTTTGGGTCTAGCCGAGTGGGTTTGGGTTTAGCGGAGTGGGTTTGGGTCTAGCGGAGCGGGTTTGGGTCTAGCCGAGTGGGTTTGGGTCTAGCCGAGTGGGTTTGCCTCTAGCAGAATGGGTTTGGGTCTAGCGGAGTGGGTTTGGGTCTAGCGGAGTGGGTTTGGGTCTAGCGGAGTGGGTTTGGGTCTAACCGAGTGGGTTTGGGTCTAGCCGAGTGGGTTTGGGTCTAGCCGAGTGGGTTTGGGTCTAGCCGAGTGGGTTTGGGTGTAGCGGAGTGGGTTTGCGTCTCCCCGAGTGGGTTTGGGTCTAGCAGAGTGGGTTTTGGTCTAGCGGATTGGGTTTGGGTCTAGCCGAGTGGGTTTGGGTCTAGCCGAGTGGGTTTGGGTCTAGCCGAGTGGGTTTGTGTCTAGCCGAGTGGGTTTGGGTCTAGCCGAGTGGGTTTGGGTCTAGCCGAGTGGGTTTGGGTCTAGCCGAGTGGGTTTGGGTCTAGCGGAGTGGGTTTGGGTCTAGCCGAGTGGGTTTGGGTCTAGCCGAGTGGGTTTGCCTCTAGCAGAATGGGTTTGGGTCTAGCGGAGTGGGTTTGGGTCTAGCGGAGTGGGTTTGCGTCTCCCCGAGTGGGTTTGGGTCTAGCAGAGTGGGTTTGGGTCCAACCGAGTGGGTTTGGGTCTAGCCGAGTGGGTTTGGGTCTAGCCGAGTGCATTTGGGTCTAGCAGAGTGGGTTTGGGTCTAGCCGAGTGAGTCTGGGTCTAGCCGAGTGGGTTTGGGTCTACCCGAGTGGGTTTGGGTCTAGCCGAGTGGGTTTGGGTCTAGCCGAGTGGGTTTGGGTCTAGCCGAGTGGGTTTGGGTCTAGCCGAGTGGGTTTGGGTCTTGCCGAGTGGGTTTGGGTCTAGCCGAGTGGGTTTGGGTCCAGCGGAGTGGGTTTGGATCTAGCCGAGTGGGTTTGGGTCTAGCAGAGTGGGTTTCGGACTAGCGGAGTCGGTTTGGGACTAGCCGAGTGGGTTTGGGTCTAGCCGAGTGGGTTTGGGTCTAGCCGAGTGGGTTTGTGTCTAGGCGAGTGGGTTTGGGTCTAGCCGAGTGGGTTTGGGCCTAGCCGAGTGGGTTTGGGTCTAGCCGAGTGGGTTTGAGTCTAGCCGAGTGGGTTCAGGTCTATCCGAGTGGGTTTGGGTGTAGCCGAGTGGGTTTGGGTGTAGCCGAGTGTGTTTGAGTCTAGCCGAGTGGGTTTGGCTCAAGCCGAGTGGGTTTGTGTCTGGCCGAGTAGGTTTGGGTCTAGCGGATTGGGTTTGGGTCTAGCCGAGTGGGTTTGGGTCTAGCCGAGTGGGTTTGGGTCTAGCCGAGTGGGTTTGTGTCTAGCCGAGTGGGTTTGGGTCTAGCCGAGTGGGTTTGCGTCCAGACAAGTGGGTTTGCGATAGCCGAGTGGTTTTGGGTCTAGACGAATGGGTTTGGGTCTAGCCGAGTGGGTTTGGGTCTTGCCAAGTGGGCTTGGGTCTAGCCGAATGTATTTGGGTCTAGCCGAGTGGGTTTGCGTTAGGCGGAGTGGGTTTGGGTCTAGCCGAGTGGGTTTGGGTCTAGCGGAGTGGGTTTGCGTCCAACCGAGTGGGTTTGGGTCTAGCCGAGTGGGTTTGGGGCTAGCCGAGTGCATTTGGGTCTAGCAGAGTGGGTTTGGGTCTAGCCGAGTGGGTCTGGGTCTAGCCGAGTGGGTTTGGGTCTAGCCGAGTGGGTTTGGGTCTAGCCGAGTGGGTTTGGGTCTAGCGGAGTGGGTTTGGGTCTAGCGGAGTGGGTTTGGTTGTAACCGAGTGGGTTTGGGTCTAGCCGAGTGGGTTTGGGTCCAGCGGAGTGGGTTTGGATCTAGCCGAGTGGGTTTGGGTCTAGCAGAGTGCGTTTGGGACTAGCGGAGTGGGTTTGGGACTAGCCGAGTGGGTTTGGGTCTAGCCGAGTGGGTTTGGGTCTAGCCGAGTGGGTTTGTGTCTAGGCGAGTGGGTTTGGGTCTAGCCGAGTGGGTTTGGGCCTAGCCGAGTGGGTTTGGGTCTAGCCGAGTGGGTTTGAGTCTAGCCGAGTGGGTTCAGGTCTATCCGTGTGGGTTTGGGTGTAGCGGAGTGGGTTTGGGTGTAGCCGAGTGTGTTTGAGTCTAGCCGAGTGGGTTTGGCTCAAGCCGAGTGGGTTTGTGTGTAGCCGAGTAGGTTTGGGTCTAGCGGATTGGGTTTGGGTCTAGCCGAGTGGGTTTGGGTCTAGCCGAGTGGATTTGGGTCTAGCCGAGTGGGTTTGTGTCTAGCCGAGTGGGTTTGGGTCTAGCCGAGTGGGTTTGGGCCTAGCCGAGTGGGTTTGGGTCTAGCCGAGTGGGTTTGAGTCTAGCCGAGTGGGTTCAGGTCTATCCGAGTGGGTTTGGGTGTAGCCGAGTGGGTTTGGGTGTAGCCGAGTGTGTTTTAGTCTAGCCGAGTGGGTTTGGCTCAAGCCGAGTGGGTTTGTGTCTAGCCGAGTAGGTTTGGGTCTAGCGGATTGGGTTTGGGTCTAGCCGAGTGGGTTTGGGTCTAGCCGAGTGGGTTTGGGTCTAGCCGAGTGGGTTTGGGTCTAGCCGAGTGGGTTTGGGTCTAGCGGAGTGGGTTTGGGTCTAGCCGAGTGGGTTTGGGTCTAGCCGAGTGGGTTTGCCTCTAGCAGAATGGGTTTGGGTCTAGCGGAGTGGGTTTGGGTCTAGCGGAGTGGGTTTGCGTCTCCCCGAGTGGGTTTGGGTCTAGCAGAGTGGGTTTGGGTCTAGCGGAGTGGGTTTGGGTCTAGCCGAGTGGGTTTGGGTCTAGACAAGTGGGTTTGCGATAGCCGAGTGGGTTTGGGTCTAGCCGAGTGGGTTTGGGTCTAGCCGAGTGGGTTTGGGTCTTGCCGAGTTGGCTTGGGTCTAGCCGAATGTGTTTAGGTCTAGCCGAGTGGGTTTGCATTAGGCGGAGTGGGTTTGGGTCTAGCCGAGTGGGTTTGGGTCTAGCGGAGTGGGTTTGCGTCCAAGCGAGTGGGTTTGGGTCTAGCGGAGTGGGTTTGCGTCCAACCGAGTGGGTTTGGGTCTAGCCGAGTGGGTTTGGGTCTAGCCGTGTGCATTTGGGTCTAGCAGAGTGGGTTTGGGTCTAGCCGAGTGAGTCTGGGTCTAGCCGAGTGGGTTTGGGTCTAGGCGAGTGGGTTTGCATCTAGCCGAGTGGGTTTGGGTCTAGCGGAGTGGGTTTGGGTCTAGCGGAGTGGGTTTGGATCCAGCCGAGTGGGTTTGGGTCTAGCCGAGTGGGTTTGGGTCTAGCCGAGTGGGTTTGGGCCTAGC
The DNA here is from genome assembly GCA_963514005.1 of Raja brachyura. Next base: position 4,603,952 of record OY740819.1, on the reverse strand, counting down.
CGAGTGGGTTTGGGTCTAGACGAGTGGGTTTGGGTCTAGCCGAGCGGGTTTGGGTCTAGCGGAGTGGGTTTGGGTCTAGCGGAGTGGGTTTGGGTCTAGCCGAGTGGGTTTGGGTCTAGCCGAGTGGGTTTGCCTCTAGCAGAATGGGTTTGGGTCTAGCGGAGTGGGTTTGGGTCTAGCGGAGTGGGTTTGGGTCTAGCGGAGTGGGTTTGGGTCTAACCGAGTGGGTTTGGGTCTAGCCGAGTGGGTTTGGGTCTAGCCGAGTGGGTTTGGGTCTAGCCGAGTGGGTTTCGGTGTAGCGGAGTGGGTTTGAGTCTCCCCGAGTGGGTTTGGGTCTAGCAGAGTGGGTTTTGGTCTAGCCGAGTGGGTTTGTGTCTAGCCGAGTGGGTTTGGGTCTAGCCGAGTGGTTTTGGGTCTAGCCGAATGGGTTTGGGTCTAGCGGAGTGGGTTTGGGTCTAGCCGAGTGGGTTTGGGTCTAGCCGAGTGGGTTTGGGTCTAGCCGAGTGATTTGGGCCAAGCCGAGAGGGTTTGTGTCTCGCCGAGTGGGCTTGGGTCTAGCCGAGTGGGTTTGGGTCTAGCGGAGTGGGTTTGGCTCTAGCGGAGTGGGTTTGGGTCTAGCCGATTTGGTTTGGGTCTAGCCGAGTGGGTTTGGGTCTAGCCGAGTGGGTTTGGGTCTAGCGGAGTGGGTTTGTGTCTATCCGAGTGGGTTTGGGTCTAGCCGAGTGGGTTTGGGTCTAGCCGAGTGGGGTTGGGTCTAGCCGAGTGGGTTTGGGTCTAGCCGAGTGGGTTTGGGTCTTGCCGAGTGGGTTTGGGTCTAGCCGAGTGGGTTTGGGTCTAGCCGAGTGGGTTTGGGTCTAGCCGAGTGGGTTTGGGTCTAGCGGAGTGGGTTTGGGTCTAGCGGAGTGGGTTTGGGTCTAGCGGAGTGGGTTGGGTCTAACCGAGTGGGTTTGGGTCTAGCCGAGTGGGTTTGGGTCTAGCCGAGTGGGTTTGGGTCTAGCCGAGTGGGTTTGCGTTAGGCGGAGTGTGTTTGGGTCTAGCCAAGTGGGTTTGGGTCTAGCCGAGTGGGTTTGGATCTAGCCGAGTGGGTTTGTGTCTAGCCGAGTGGGTTTGGGTCTAGCCAAGTGGGTTTGGGTCTGGCCGAGTTTGTTTGGGTCTAGCCGAGTGCGTTGGGGTCTAGCCGAGTGGGTTTGGGTCTAGCCGAGTGGGTTTGGGTCTAGCTGAGTGGGTTTGGGTCTAGACGAGTGGGTTTGGGCCTAGCCAAGTGGGTTTGGGTCTAGCCGAGTGGGTTTGGGTCTAGCGGAATGGTTTGGGTCTAGCGGAGTGGGTTTGGGTCTAGCCGTGTGGGTTTGGGCCTAGCCAAGTAGGTTTGGGTCTAGCCGAGTTGGTTTGTGTTTAGCCGAGTGGGTTTGGGTCTAGCCGAGTGGGTTTGGGTCTAGCCGAGTGGGTTTGGGTCTTGCCGCGTGGGCTTGGGTCTAGCCAAATGTGTTTGGGTCTAGCCGAGTGGGTTTGCGTTAGGCGGAGTGGGTTTGGGTCTAGCCGAGTGGGTTTGGGTCTAGCGGAGTGGGTTTGCGTCTAGCCGAGTGGGTTTGGGTCTAGCTGAGTGGGGTTGGATCTAGCCGAGTGGGTTTGGGTCTAGCGGAGTGGGTTTGGGTCTAGCGGAGTGGGTTTGGGTCTAGCCGAGTGGGTTTGGGTCTAGCCGAGTGGGTTTGCCTCTAGCAGAATGGGTTTGGGTCTAGCGGAGTGGGTTTGGTTCTAGCGGAGTGGGTTTGGGTCTAGCGGAGTGGGTTTGGGTCTAACCGAGTGGGTTTGGGTCTAGCCGAGTGGGTTTGGGTCTAGCCGAGTGGGTTTGGGTCTAGCCGAGTGGGTTTGGGTGTAGCGGAGTGGGTTTGCGTCTCCCCGAGTGGGTTTGGGTCTAACAGAGTGGGTTTTGGTCTAGCCGAGTGGGTTTGGGTCTAGCGGAGTGGGTTTGGGTCTAGCGGAGTGGGTTTGGGTCTAACCGAGTGGGTTTGGGTCTAGCCGAGTGGGTTTGGGTCTAGCCGAGTGGGTTTGGGTCTAGCCGAGTGGGTTTGGGTGTAGCGGAGTGGGTTTGCGTCTCCCCGAGTGGGTTTGGGTCTAGCAGAGTGGGTTTTGGTCTAGCGGATTGGGTTTGGGTCTAGCCGAGTGGGTTTGGGTCTAGCCGAGTGGGTTTGGGTCTAGCCGAGTGGGTTTGTATCTAGCCGAGTGGGTTTGGGTCTAGCCGAGTGGGTTTGGGTCTAGCCGAGTGGCTTTGGGTCTAGCCGAGTGGGTTTGGGTCTAGCGGAGTGGGTTTGGGTCTAGCCGAGTGGGTTTGGGTCTAGCCGAGTGGGTTTGCCTCTAGCAGAATGGGTTTGTGTCTAACGGAGTGGGTTTGGGTCTAGCGGAGTGGGTTTGCGTCTCCCCGAGTGGGTTTGGGTCTAGCAGAGTGGGTTTGGGTCCAACCGAGTGGGTTTGGGTCTAGCCGAGTGGGTTTGGGTCTAGCCGAGTGCATTTGGGTCTAGCAGAGTGGGTTTGGGTCTAGCCGAGTGAGTCTGGGTCTAGCCGAGTGGGTTTGGGTCTACCCGAGTGGGTTTGGGTCTAGCCGAGTGGGTTTGGGTCTAGCCGAGTGGGTTTGGGTCTAGCGGAGTGGGTTTGGGTCTAGCCGAGTGGGTTTGGGTCTTGCCGAGTGGGTTTGGGTCTAGCCGAGTGGGTTTGGGTCCAGCGGAGTGGGTTTGGATCTAGCCGAGTGGGTTTGGGTCTAGCAGAGTGGGTTTGGGACTAGCGGAGTGGGTTTGGGACTAGCCGAGTGGGTTTGGGTCTAGCCGAGTGGGTTTGGGTCTAGCCGAGTGGGTTTGTGTCTAGCCGAGTGGGTTTGGGTCTAGCCGAGTGGGTTTGGGCCTAGCCGAGTGGGTTTGGGTCTAGCCGAGTGGGTTTGAGTCTAGCCGAGTGGGTTCAGGTCTATCCGAGTGGGTTTGGGTGTAGCCGAGTGGGTTTGGGTGTAGCCGAGTGTGTTTGAGTCTAGCCGAGTGGGTTTGGCTCAAGCCGAGTGGGTTTGTGTCTGGCCGAGTAGGTTTGGGTCTAGCGGATTGGGTTTGGGTCTAGCCGAGTGGGTTTGGGTCTAGCCGAGTGGGTTTGGGTCTAGCCGAGTGGGTTTGTGTCTAGCCGAGTGGGTTTGGGTCTAGCCGAGTGGGTTTGCGTCCAGACAAGTGGGTTTGCGATAGCCGAGTGGGTTTGGGTCTAGCCGAATGGGTTTGGGTCTAGCCGAGTGGGTTTGGGTCTTGCCAAGTGGGCTTGGGTCTAGCCGAATGTATTTGGGTCTAGCCGAGTGGGTTTGCGTTAGGCGGAGTGGGTTTGGGTCTAGCCGAGTGGGTTTGGGTCTAGCGGAGTGGGTTTGCGTCCAACCGAGTGGGTTTGGGTCTAGCCGAGTGGGTTTGGGGCTAGCCGAGTGCATTTGGGTCTAGCAGAGTGGGTTTGGGTCTAGCCGAGTGGGTCTGGGTCTAGCCGAGTGGGTTTGGGTCTAGCCGAGTGGGTTTGGGTCTAGCCGAGTGGGTTTGGGTCTAGCGGAGTGGGTTTGGGTCTAGCGGAGTGGGTTTGGTTGTAACCGAGTGGGTTTGGGTCTAGCCGAGTGGGTTTGGGTCCAGCGGAGTGGGTTTGGATCTAGCCGAGTGGGTTTGGGTCTAGCAGAGTGCGTTTGGGACTAGCGGAGTGGGTTTGGGACTAGCCGAGTGGGTTTGGGTCTAGCCGAGTGGGTTTGGGTCTAGCCGAGTGGGTTTGTGTCTAGGCGAGTGGGTTTGGGTCTAGCCGAGTGGGTTTGGGCCTAGCCGAGTGGGTTTGGGTCTAGCCGAGTGGGTTTGAGTCTAGCCGAGTGGGTTCAGGTCTATCCGAGTGGGTTTGGGTGTAGCGGAGTGGGTTTGGGTGTAGCCGAGTGTGTTTGAGTCTAGCCGAGTGGGTTTGGCTCAAGCCGAGTGGGTTTGTGTGTAGCCGAGTAGGTTTGGGTTTAGCGGATTGGGTTTGGGTCTAGCCGAGTGGGTTTGGGTCTAGCCGAGTGGGTTTGGGTCTAGCCGAGTGGGTTTGTGTCTAGCCGAGTGGGTTTGGGTCTAGCCGAGTGGGTTTGGGCCTAGCCGAGTGGGTTTGGGTCTAGCCGAGTGGGTTTGAGTCTAGCCGAGTGGGTTCAGGTCTATCCGAGTGGGTTTGGGTGTAGCCGAGTGGGTTTGGGTGTAGCCGAGTGTGTTTTAGTCTAGCCGAGTGGGTTTGGCTCAAGCCGAGTGGGTTTGTGTCTAGCCGAGTAGGTTTGGGTCTAGCGGATTGGGTTTGGGTCTAGCCGAGTGGGTTTGGGTCTAGCCGAGTGGGTTTCGGTCTAGCCGAGTGGGTTTGGGTCTAGCCGAGTGGGTTTGGGTCTAGCGGAGTGGGTTTGGGTCTAGCCGAGTGGGTTTGGGTCTAGCCGAGTGGGTTTGCCTCTAGCAGAATGGGTTTGGGTCTGGCGGAGTGGGTTTGGGTCTAGCGGAGTGGGTTTGCGTCTCCCCGAGTGGGTTTGGGTCTAGCAGAGTGGGTTTGGGTCTAGCGGAGTGGGTTTGGGTCTAGCCGAGTGGGTTTGGGTCTAGACAAGTGGGTTTGCGATAGCCGAGTGGGTTTGGGTCTAGCCGAGTGGGTTTGGGTCTAGCCGAGTGGGTTTGGGTCTTGCCGAGTTGGCTTGGGTCTAGCCGAATGTGTTTAGGTCTAGCCGAGTGGGTTTGCATTAGGCGGAGTGGGTTTGGGTCTAGCCGAGTGGGTTTGGGTCTAGCGGAGTGGGTTTGCGTCCAACCGAGTGGGTTTGGGTCTAGCCGAGTGGGTTTGGGTCTAGCCGAGTGCATTTGGGTCTAGCAGAGTGGGTTTGGGTCTAGCCGAGTGAGTCTGGGTCTAGCCGAGTGGGTTTGGGTCTACCCTAGTGGGTTTGGGTCTAGCCGAGTGGGTTTGGGTCTAGCCGAGTGGGTTTGGGTCTAGCGGAGTGGGTTTGGGTCCAGCGGAGTGGGTTTGGATCTAGCCGAGTGGGTTTCGGTCTAGCAGAGTGGGTTTGGGACTAGCGGAGTGGGTTTGGGACTAGCCGAGTGGGTTTGGGTCTAGCCGAGTGGGTTTGGGTCTAGCCGAGTGGGTTTGTGTCTAGGCGAGTGGGTTTGGGTCTAGCCGAGTGGGTTTGGGCCTAGCCGAGTGGGTTTGGGTCTAGCCGAGTAGGTTTGAGTCTAGCCGAGTGGGTTCAGGTCTATCCGAGTGGGTTTGGGTCTAGCCGTGTGGGTTTGGGTCTAGCCGAGTGGGTTTGGGTCTAGGCGAGTGGGTTTGCATCTAGCCGAGTGGGTTTGGGTCTAGCGGAGTGGGTTTGGGTCTAGCGGAGTGGGTTTGGGTCTAGCCGAGTGGGTTTGGGTCTAGCCGAGTGGGTTTGCCTCTAGCAGAATGGGTTTGGGTCTAGCGGAGTGGGTTTGGGTCTAGCGGAGTGGGTTTGGGTCTAGCGGAGTGGGTTTGGGTCTAACCGAGTGGGTTTGGGTCTAGCCGAGTGGGTTTGGGTCTAGCCGAGTGGGTTTGGGTCTAGCCGAGTGGGTTTGGGTGTAGCGGAGTGGGTTTGAGTCTCCCCGAGTGGGTTTGGGTCTAGCAGAGTGGGTTTTGGTCTAGCCGAGTGGGTTTGTGTCTAGCCGAGTGGGTTTGGGTCTAGCCGAGTGGTTTTGGGTCTAGCCGAATGGGTTTGGGTCTAGCGGAGTGGGTTTGGGTCTAGCCGAGTGGGTTTGGGTCTAGCCGAGTGGGTTTGGGTCTAGCCGAGTGATTTGGGCCAAGCCGAGAGGGTTTGTGTCTCGCCGAGTGGGCTTGGGTCTAGCCGAGTGGGTTTGGGTCTAGCGGAGTGGGTTTGGCTCTAGCGGAGTGGGTTTGGGTCTAGCCGAGTTGGTTTGGGTCTAGCCGAGTGGGTTTGGGTCTAGCCGAGTGGGTTTGGGTCTAGCGGAGTTGGTTTGTGTCTATCCGAGTGGGTTTGGGTCTAGCCGAGTGGGTTTGGGTCTAGCCGAGTGGGGTTGGGTCTAGCCGAGTGGGTTTGGGTCTAGCCGAGTGGGTTTGGGTCTTGCCGAGTGGGTTTGGGTCTAGCCGAGTGGGTTTGGGTCTAGCCGAGTGGGTTTGGGTCTAGCCGAGTGGGTTTGGGTCCAGCGGAGTGGGTTTGGGTCTAGCCGAGTGGGTTTGGGTCTTGCCGAGTGGGTTTGGGTCTAGCCGAGTGGGTTTGGGTCTAGCCGAGTGGGTTTGGGTCTAGCCGAGTGGGTTTGGGTCCAGCGGAGTGGGTTTGGGTCTAGCGGAGTGGGTTTGGGTCTAACCGAGTGGGTTTGGGTCTAGCCGAGTGGGTTTGGGTCTAGCCGAGTGGGTTTGGTTCTAGCCGAGTGGGTTTGCGTTAGGCGGAGTGTGTTTGGGTCTAGCCAAGTGGGTTTGGGTCTAGCCGAGTGGGTTTGGATCTAGCCGAGTGGGTTTGTGTCTAGCCGAGTGGGTTTGGGTCTAGCCAAGTGGGTTTGGGTCTGGCCGAGTTTGTTTGGGTCTAGCCGAGTGCGTTGGGGTCTAGCCGAGTGGGTTTGGGTCTAGCCGAGTGGGTTTGGGTCTAGCTGAGTGGGTTTGGGTCTAGACGAGTGGGTTTGGGCCTAGCCAAGTGGGTTTGGGTCTAGCCGAGTGGGTTTGGGTCTAGCGGAATGGTTTGGGTCTAGCGGAGTGGGTTTGGGTCTAGCCGTGTGGGTTTGGGCCTAGCCAAGTAGGTTTGGGTCTAGCCGAGTTGGTTTGTGTTTAGCCGAGTGGGTTTGGGTCTAGCCGAGTGGGTTTGGGTCTAGCCGAGTGGGTTTGGGTCTTGCCGCGTGGGCTTGGGTCTAGCCAAATGTGTTTGGGTCTAGCCGAGTGGGTTTGCGTTAGGCGGAGTGGGTTTGGGTCTAGCCGAGTGGGTTTGGGTCTAGCGGAGTGGGTTTGCGTCTAGCCGAGTGGGTTTGGGTCTAGCTGAGTGGGGTTGGGTCTAGCCGAGTGGGTTTGGGTCTAGCGGTGTGGGTTTGGGTCTAGCGGAGTGGGTTTGGGTCTAGCCGAGTGGGTTTGGGTCTAGCCGAGTGGGTTTGCCTCTAGCAGAATGGGTTTGGGTCTAGCGGAGTGGGTTTGGTTCTAGCGGAGTGGGTTTGGGTCTAGCCGAGTGGGTTTGGGTCTAGCCGAGTGGGTTTGGGTCTAGCGGAGTGGGTTTGGGTCTAGCGGAGTGGGTTTGGGTCTAGCGGAGTGGGTTGGGTCTAACCGAGTGGGTTTGGGTCTAGCCGAGTGGGTTTGGGTCTAGCCGAGTGGGTTTGGGTCTAGCCGAGTGGGTTTGCGTTAGGCGGAGTGTGTTTGGGTCTAGCCAAGTGGGTTTGGGTCTAGCCGAGTGGGTTTGGATCTAGCCGAGTGGGTTTGTGTCTAGCCGAGTGGGTTTGGGTCTAGCCAAGTGGGTTTGGGTCTGGCCGAGTTTGTTTGGGTCTAGCCGAGTGCGTTGGGGTCTAGCCGAGTGGGTTTGGGTCTAGCCGAGTGGGTTTGGGTCTAGCTGAGTGGGTTTGGGTCTAGACGAGTGGGTTTGGGCCTAGCCAAGTGGGTTTGGGTCTAGCCGAGTGGGTTTGGGTCTAGCGGAATGGTTTGGGTCTAGCGGAGTGGGTTTGGGTCTAGCCGTGTGGGTTTGGGCCTAGCCAAGTAGGTTTGGGTCTAGCCGAGTTGGTTTGTGTTTAGCCGAGTGGGTTTGGGTCTAGCCGAGTGGGTTTGGGTCTAGCCGAGTGGGTTTGGGTCTTGCCGCGTGGGCTTGGGTCTAGCCAAATGTGTTTGGGTCTAGCCGAGTGGGTTTGCGTTAGGCGGAGTGGGTTTGGGTCTAGCCGAGTGGGTTTGGGTCTAGCGGAGTGGGTTTGCGTCTAGCCGAGTGGGTTTGGGTCTAGCTGAGTGGGGTTGGGTCTAGCCGAGTGGGTTTGGGTCTAGCGGAGTGGGTTTGGGTCTAGCGGAGTGGGTTTGGGTCTAGCCGAGTGGGTTTGGGTCTAGCCGAGTGGGTTTGCCTCTAGCAGAATGGGTTTGGGTCTAGCGGAGTGGGTTTGGTTCTAGCGGAGTGGGTTTGGGTCTAGCGGAGTGGGTTTGGGTCTAACCGAGTGGGTTTGGGTCTAGCCGAGTGGGTTTGGGTCTAGCCGAGTGGGTTTGGGTCTAGCCGAGTGGGTTTGGGTGTAGCGGAGTGGGTTTGCGTCTCCCCGAGTGGGTTTGGGTCTAGCCGAGTGGGTTTGGTTCTAGACAAGTGGGTTTGCGATAGCCGAGTGGGTTTGGGTCTAGCCGAGTGGGTTTGGGTCTAGCCGAGTGGGTTTGGGACTTGCCGAGTTGGCTTGGGTCTAGCCGAATGTGTTTAGGTCTAGCAGAGTGGGTTTGCATTAGGCGGAGTGGGTTTGGGTCTAGCCGAGTGGGTTTGGGTCTAGCGGAGTGGGATTGCGTCCAACCGAGTGGGTTTGGGTCTAGCCGAGTGGGTTTGGGTCTAGCTGAGTGCATTTGGGTCTAGCAGAGTGGGTTTGGGTCTAGCCGAGTGAGTCTGGGTCTAGCCGAGTGGGTTTGGGTCTACCCGAGTGGGTTTGGGTCTAGCCGAGTGGGTTTGGATCTAGCCGAGTGGGTTTGGGTCTAGCAGAGTGGGTTTGGGACTAGCGGAGTGGGTTTGGGACTAGCCGAGTGGGTTTGGGTCTAGCCGAGTGGGTTTGGGTCTAGCCGAGTGGGTTTGTGTCTAGGCGAGTGGGTTTGGGTCTAGCCGAGTGGGTTTGGGCCTAGCCGAGTGGGTTTGGGTCTAGCCGAGTGGGTTTGAGTCTAGCCGAGTGGGTTCAGGTCTATCCGAGTGGGTTTGGGTGTAGCCGAGTGGGTTTGGGTGTAGCCGAGTGTGTTTGAGTCTAGCCGATTGGGTTTGGCTCAAGCCGAGTGGGTTTGTGTCTAGCCGAGTAGGTTTGGGTCTAGCGGATTGGGTTTGGGTCTAGCCGAGTGGGTTTGGGTCTAGCCGAGTGGGTTTGGGTCTAGCCGAGTGGGTTTGTGTCTAGCCGAGTGGGTTTGGGTCTAGCCGAGTGGGTTTGGGTCTAGCCGAGTGGGTTTGGGTCTAGCCGAATGGGTTTCGGTCTAGCAGAGTGGGTTTGGGTCTAGCCGAGTGGGTTTGGGTCCAGACAAGTGGGTTTGCGATAGCCGAGTGGGTTTGGGTCTAGCCGAATGGGTTTGGGTCTAGCCGAGTGGGTTTGGGTCTTGCCGAGTGGGCTTGGGTCTAGCCGAATGTGTTTGGGTCTAGCCGAGTGGGTTTGCGTTAGGCGGAGTGGGTTTGGGTCTACCCGAGTGGGTTTGGGTCTAGCGTAGTGGGTTTGCGTCCAACCGAGTGGGTTTGGGTCTAGCCGAGTGGGTTTGGGTGTAGCCGAGTGGGTTTGGGTCTAGCCGAGTGGGTTTGGGCCTAGCCGAGTGGGTTTGGGTCTAGCCGAGTGGGCTTGGGTCCAGCCGAGTGGGTTTGGGTCTAGCGGAGTGGGTTTGGGTCTAGCGGAGTGGGTTTGGGTCTAGCCGAGTGGGTTTGGGTCTAGCCGAGTGGGTTTGCGTCTTGCGGAATGGGTTTGGGTCTAGCGGTGTGGGTTTGGGTCTAGCGGAGTGGGTTTGGGTCTAGCGGATTGGGTTTGGTTGTAACTGAGTGGGTTTGGGTCTAGCCGAGTGGGTTTGGGTCTAGCCGAGAGGGTTTGGGTCTAGCCGAGTGTGTTTGGGTGTGGCCGAGTGGGGTTTGGGTCTAGCCGAGTGGGTTTGGGTCTAGCCGAGTGGGTTTGGGTCTAGCCGAGTGGGTTTGGGTCTAGCGGTGTGGGTTTGGGTCTAGCCGTGTGGGTTTGGGTCTAGCCGAGTGGGTTTGGGTCTAGCCGTGTGGGTTTGGGTCTAGCCGAGTGGGTTTGGGTCTAGGCGAGTGGGTTTGCATCTAGCCGAGTGGGTTTGGGTCTAGCGGAGTGGGTTTGGGTCTAGCGGAGTGGGTTTGGATCCAGCCGAGTGGGTTTGGGTCTCGCCGAGTGGGTTTGGGTCTAGCCGAGTGGGTTTGGGTCTAGCGGAGTGGGTTTGGGTCTAGCCGAGTGGGTTTGGGTCTAGCCGAGTGGGTTTGCCTCTAGCAGAATGGGTTTGGGTCTCGCGGAGTGGGTTTGGGTCTAGCGGTGTGGGTTTGGGTCTAGCGGAGTGGGTTTGGGTCTAACCGAGTGGGTTTGGGCCTAGCCGAGTGGGTTTGGGTCTAGCCGAGTGGGTTTGAGTCTAGCCGAGTGGGTTCAGGTCTATCCGAGTGGGTTTGGGTGTAGCCGAGTGGGTTTGGGTGTAGCCGAGTGTGTTTGAGTCTAGCCGATTGGGTTTGGCTCAAGCCGAGTGGGTTTGTGTCTAGCCGAGTAGGTTTGGGTCTAGCGGATTGGGTTTGGGTCTAGCCGAGTGGGTTTGGGTCTAGCCGAGTGGGTTTGGGTCTAGCCGAGTGGGTTTGTGTCTAGCCGAGTGGGTTTGGGTCTAGCCGAGTGGGTTTGGGTCTAGCCGAGTGGGTTTGGGTCTAGCCGAATGGGTTTCGGTCTAGCAGAGTGGGTTTGGGTCTAGCCGAGTGGGTTTGGGTCCAGACAAGTGGGTTTGCGATAGCCGAGTGGGTTTGGGTCTAGCCGAATGGGTTTGGGTCTAGCCGAGTGGGTTTGGGTCTTGCCGAGTGGGCTTGGGTCTAGCCGAATGTGTTTGGGTCTAGCCGAGTGGGTTTGCGTTAGGCGGAGTGGGTTTGGGTCTACCCGAGTGGGTTTGGGTCTAGCGTAGTGGGTTTGCGTCCAACCGAGTGGGTTTGGGTCTAGCCGAGTGGGTTTGGGTGTAGCCGAGTGGGTTTGGGTCTAGCCGAGTGGGTTTGGGCCTAGCCGAGTGGGTTTGGGTCTAGCCGAGTGGGCTTGGGTCCAGCCGAGTGGGTTTGGGTCTAGCGGAGTGGGTTTGGGTCTAGCGGAGTGGGTTTGGGTCTAGCCGAGTGGGTTTGGGTCTAGCCGAGTGGGTTTGCGTCTTGCGGAATGGGTTTGGGTCTAGCGGTGTGGGTTTGGGTCTAGCGGAGTGGGTTTGGGTCTAGCGGATTGGGTTTGGTTGTAACCGAGTGGGTTTGGGTCTAGCCGAGTGGGTTTGGGTCTAGCCGAGAGGGTTTGGGTCTAGCCGAGTGTGTTTGGGTGTGGCCGAGTGGGGTTTGGGTCTAGCCGAGTGGGTTTGGGTCTAGCCGAGTGGGTTTGGGTCTAGCCGAGTGGGTTTGGGTCTAGCGGTGTGGGTTTGGGTCTAGCCGTGTGGGTTTGGGTCTAGCGGAGTGGGTTTGCGTCTAGCCGAGTGGGTTTGCGTCTAGCCGAGTGGGTTTGGGTCTAGCCGTGTGGGTTTGGGTCTAGCCGAGTGGGTTTGGGTCTAGCCGTGTGGGTTTGGGTCTAGCCGAGTGGGTTTGGGTCTAGGCGAGTGGGTTTGCATCTAGCCGAGTGGGTTTGGGTCTAGCGGAGTGGGTTTGGGTCTAGCGGAGTGGGTTTGGATCCAGCCGAGTGGGTTTGGGTCTAGCCGAGTGGGTTTGGGTCTAGCCGAGTGGGTTTGGGTCTAGCGGAGTGGGTTTGGGTCTAGCCGAGTGGGTTTGGGTCTAGCCGAGTGGGTTTGCCTCTAGCAGAATGGGTTTGGGTCTCGTGGAGTGGGTTTGGGTCTAGCGGTGTGGGTTTGGGTCTAGCGGAGTGGGTTTGGGTCTAACCGAGTGGGTTTGGGTCTAGCCGAGTGGGTTTGGGTCTAGCCGAGTGGGTTTGGGTCTAGCGGAGTGGGTTTGTGTCTAGCCGATGGGTTTGGGTCTAGCCGAGTGGGTTTGGGTATAGCCGAGTGGGGTTGGGTCTAGCGGAGTGGGTTTGGGTCTAGCGGAGTGGGTTTGGATCTTGCCGAATGGGTTTGGGTCTAGCCGAGTGGGTTTGGGTCTAGCCGAGTGGGTTTGTGCCTAGCCGAGTGGGTTTGGGTGTAGACGAGTGGGTTTAGGTCGAGCCGAGTGGGTTTGGCTCTAGCGGAGTGGGTTTGGGTCTAGCGGAGTGGGTTTGGGTCTAGCCGAGTGGGTTTTGGTCTAGCCGAGTGGGTTTGCGTCTAGCAGAATGGGTTTGGGTCTAGCGGAGTGGGTTTGGGTCTAGCGGAGTGGGTTTGGGTCTAGCCGTGTGGGTTTGGGCCTAGCCAAGAAGGTTTGGGTCTAGCCGAGTTGGTTTGTGTTTAGCCGAGTGGGTTTGGGTCTAGCCGAGTGGGTTTGGGTCTAGCCGAGTGGGTTTGGGTCTTGCCGCGTGGGCTTGGGTCTAGCCAAATGTGTTTGGGTCTAGCCGAGTGGGTTTGCGAAAGGCGGAGTGGGTTTGGGTCTAGCCGAGTGGGTTTGGGTCTAGCGGAGTGGGTTTGCGTCTAGCCGAGTGGGTTTGGGTCTAGCCGAGTGGGTTTGGGTCTAGCCGAGTGGGTTTGCCTCTAGCAGAATGGGTTTGGGTCTAGCGGAGTGGGTTTGGGTCTAGCGGAGTGGGTTTGGGTCTAGCGGAGTGGGTTTGGGTCTAGCGGAGCGGGTTTGGGTCTAGCCGAGTGGGTTTGGGTCTAGCCGAGTGGGTTTGCCTCTAGCAGAATGGGTTTGGGTCTAGCGGAGTGGGTTTGGGTCTAGCGGAGTGGGTTTGGGTCTAGCGGAGTGGGTTTGGGTCTAACCGAGTGGGTTTGGGTCTAGCCGAGTGGGTTTGGGTCTAGCCGAGTGGGTTTGGGTCTAGCCGAGTGGGTTTGGGTGTAGCGGAGTGGGTTTGCGTCTCCCCGAGTGGGTTTGGGTCTAGCAGAGTGATTTGGGCCTAGCCGAGAGGGTTTGTGTCTAGCCGAGTGGGCTTGGGTCTAGCCGAGTGGGTTTGGGTCTAGCGGAGTGGGTTTGGCTCTAGCGGAGTGGGTTTGGGTCTAGCCGAGTTGGTTTGGGTCTAGCCGAGTGGGTTTGGGTCTAGCCGAGTGGGTTTGGGTCTAGCGGAGTGGGTTTGTGTCTAGCCGAGTGGGTTTGGGTCTAGCCGAGTGGGTTTGTGTCTAGCCGAGTGGGGTTGGGTCTAGCCGAGTGGGTTTGGGTCTAGCCGAGTGGGTTTGGGTCTTGCCGTGTGGGTTTGGGTCTAGCCGAGTGGGTTTGGGTCTAGCCGAGTGGGTTTGGGTCTAGCGGAGTGGGTTTGGGTGTAGACGAGTGGGTTTGGGTCTAGCCGAGTGGGTTTGGGTCTAGCGGAGTGGGTTTGGGTCTAGCGGAGTGGGTTTGGGTCTAGCCGAGTGGGTTTGGGTCTAGCCGAGTGGGTTTGGGTCTAGCCGAGTGGGTTTGCATCTAGCAGACTGGGTTTGGGTCTAGCGGAGCGGGTTTGGGTCTAGCGGAGTGGGTTTGGGTCTAGCGGAGTGGGTTGGGTCTAACCGAGTGGGTTTGGGTCTAGCCGAGTGGGTTTGGGTCTAGCCGAGTGGGTTTGGGTCTAGCCGAGTGGGTTTGCGTTAGGCGGAGTGGGTTTGGGTCAAGCCAAGTGGGTATGGGTCTAGCCGAGTGGGTTTGGATCTAGCCGAGTGGGTTTGGGTCTAGCCGAGTGGGTTTGGGTCTAGCGGAGTGGGTTTGGGTGTAGACGAGTGGGTTTGGGTCTAGCCGAGTGGGTTTGGGTCTAGCGGAGTGGGTTTGGGTCTAGCGGAGTGGGTTTGGGTCTAGCCGAGTGGGTTTGGGTCTAGCCGAGTGGGTTTGGGTCTAGCCGAGTGGGTTTGCATCTAGCAGACTGGGTTTGGGTCTAGCGGAGCGGGTTTGGGTCTAGCGGAGTGGGTTTGGGTCTAGCGGAGTGGGTTGGGTCTAACCGAGTGGGTTTGGGTCTAGCCGAGTGGGTTTGGGTCTAGCCGAGTGGGTTTGGGTCTAGCCGAGTGGGTTTGCGTTAGGCGGAGTGGGTTTGGGTCAAGCCAAGTGGGTATGGGTCTAGCCGAGTGGGTTTGGATCTAGCCGAGTGGGTTTGTGTCTAGCCGAGTGGGTTTGGGTCTAGCCAAGTGGGATTGGGTCTGGCCGAGTTTGTTTGGGTCTAGCCGAGTGGGTTTGGGTCCAGCCGAGTGCGTTGGGGTCTAGCCGAGTGGGTTTGGGACTACCCGAGTGGGTTTGGGTCTAGCTGAGTGGGTTTGGGTCTAGACGAGTGGGTTTGGGCATAGCCAAGTGGGTTTGGGTCTAGCCGAGTGGGTTTGGGTCTAGCGGAATGGTTTGGGTCTAGCGGAGTGTGTTTGGGTCTAGCCGTGTGGGTTTGGGCCTAGCCAAGTAGGTTTGGGTCTAGCCGAGTTGGTTTGTGTTTGGCCGAGTGGGTTTGGGTCTAGCCGAGTGGGTTTGCGTCTAGCCGAGTGGGTTTGGGTCTAGCGGAGTGGGTTTGCATCTAGCCAAGTGGGTTTGGGTCTAGCCGAGTGGGTTTGGGTCTAGCCGTGTGGGTTTGGGTCTAGCCGAGTGGGTTTGGGTCTAGCCGAGTGGGTTTGGGTCTAGCCGAGTGGGTTTGGGTCTAGGCGAGTGGGTTTGCGTCTAGCCGAGTGGGTTTGGGCCTAGCCGAGTGGGTTTGGGTCTAGCCGAGTGGGTTTGAGTCTAGCCGAGTGGGTTCAGGTCTATCCGAGTGGGTTTGGGTCTAGCCGAGTGGGTTTGGGTCTAGCCGAGTGGGTTTGGGTCTAGCCGAGTGGGTTTGGGTGTAGCGGAGTGGGTTTGCGTCTCCCGGAGTGGGTTTGGGTCTAGCAGAGTGGGTTTTGGTCTAGCCGAGTGGGTTTGGGCCTAGCCAAGTGGGTTTGGGTCTAGCCGAGTGGGTTTGGGTCTAGCGGAATGGTTTGGGTCTAGCGGAGTGGGTTTGGGTCTAGCCGTGTGGGTTTGGGCCTACCCAAGAAGGTTTGGGTCTAGCCGAGTTGGTTTGTGTTTAGCCGAGTGGGTTTGGGTCTAGCCGAGTGGGTTTGGGTCTAGCCGAGTGGGTTTGGGTCTTGCCGCGTGGGCTTGGGTCTAGCCAAATGTGTTTGGGTCTAGCCGAGTGGGTTTGCGATAGGCGGAGTGGGTTTGGGTCTAGCCGAGTGGGTTTGGTCTAGCGGAGTGGGTTTGCGTCTAGCCGAGTGGGTTTGGGTCTAGCCGAGTGGGTTTGGGTCTAGCCCAGTGGGTTTGCCTCTAGCAGAATGGGTTTGGGTCTAGCGGAGTGGGTTTGGGTCTAGCGGAGTGGGTTTGGGTCTAGCGGAGTGGGTTTGGGTCTAGCGGAGCGGGTTTGGGTCTAGCCGAGTGGGTTTGGGTCTAGCCGAGTGGGTTTGCCTCTAGCAGAATGGGTTTGGGTCTAGCGGAGTGGGTTTGGGTCTAGCGGAGTGGGTTTGGGTCTAGCGGAGTGGGCTTGGGTCTAACCGAGTGGGTTTGGGTCTAGCCGAGTGGGTTTGGGTCTAGCCGAGTGGGTTTGGGTCTAGCCGAGTGGGTTTGGGTGTAGCGGAGTGGGTTTGCGTCTCCCCGAGTGGGTTTGGGTCTAGCAGAGTGATTTGGGCCTAGCCGAGAGGGTTTGTGTCTAGCCGAGTGGGCTTGCGTCTAGCCGAGTGGGTTTGGGTCTAGCGGAGTGGGTTTGGCTCTAGCGGAGTGGGTTTGGGTCTAGCCGAGTTGGTTTGGGTCTAGCCAAGTGGGTTTGGGTCTAGCCGAGTGGGTTTGGGTCTAGCGGAGTGGGTTTGTGTCTAGCCGAGTGGGTTTGGGTCTAGCCGAGTGGGTTTGTGTCTAGCCGAGTGGGTTTGGGTCTAGCCGAGTGGGTTTGGGTCTAGCCGAGTGGGTTTGTGTCTAGCCGAGTGGGTTTGGGTCTAGCCGAGTGGGTTTGGGTCTAGGCGACTGGGTTTGCGTCTAGCCGAGTGGGTTTGGGGCTAGCCGAGTGGGTTTGGGTCTAGCCGAGTGGGTTTGAGTCTAGCCGAGTGGGTTCAGGTCTATCCGAGTGGGTTTGGGTCTAGCCGAGTGGGTTTGGGTCTAGCCGAGTGGGTTTGGGTCTAGCCGAGTGGGTTTGGGTGTAGCGGAGTGGGTTTGCGTCTCCCCGAGTGGGTTTGGGTCTAGCAGAGTGGGTTTTGGTCTAGCCGTGTGGGTTTGGGCCTAGCCAAGAAGGTTTGGGTCTAGCCTAGTTGGTTTGTGTTTAGCCGAGTGGGTTTGGGTCTAGCCGAGTGGGTTTGGGTCTAGCCGAGTGGGTTTGGGTCTAGCGGAGTGGGTTTGGGTCTAGCGGAGTGGGTTTGCGTCTAGCCGAGTGGGATTGGGTCTAGCCGAGTGGGTTTGGGTCTAGCCGAGTGGGTTTGTGTCTAGCGGAGTGGGTTTGGGTCTAGCGGAGCGGGTTTGGGTCTAGCCGAGTGGGTTTGGGTCTAGCCGAGTGGGTTTGCCTCTAGCAGAATGGGTGTGGGTCTAGCGGAGTGGGTTTGGGTCTAGCGGAGTGGGTTTGGGTCTAGCGGAGTGGGTTTGGGTCTAACCGAGTGGGTTTGGGTCTAGCCGAGTGGGTTTGGGTCTTGCCGTGTGGGTTTGGGTCTAGCCGAGTGGGTTTGGGTCTAGCCGAGTGGGTTTGGGTCTAGCCGAGTGGGTTTGGGTCTAGCGGAGTGGGTTTGGGTCTAGCGGAGTGGGTTTGGATCGAGCCGAGTGGGTTTGGGTCTAGCCGAGTGGGTTTGGGTCTAGCCGAGTGGGTTTGTGCCTAGCCGAGTGGGTTTGGGTCTAGCCGAGTGGGTTTGGGTCTAGCCGAGTGGGTTTGCGTTAGGCGGAGTGGGTTTGGGTCAAGCCAAGTGGGTTTGGGTCTAGCCGAGTGGGTTTGTATCTAGCCGAGTGGGTTTGTGTCTAGCCGAGTGGGTTTGGGTCTAGCCAAGTGGGATTGGGTCTGGCCGAGTTTGTTTGGGTCTAGCCGAGTGCGTTGGGGTCTAGCCGAGTGGGTTTGCGTCTAGCCGAGTGGGTTTGGGTCTAGCTGAGTGGGTTTGGGTCTAGCCGAGTGGGTTTGGGTCTAGCCGAGTGGGTTTGGGTCTAGCCGAGTGGGTTTGTGTCTAGCGGAGTGGGTTTGGGTCTAGGGGAGTGGGTTTGGGTCTAGCGGAGTGGGTTTGGGTCTCGCCGAGTGGGTTTGGGTCTCGCCGAGTGGGTTTGGGTCTAGCCAAGTGGGTTTGAGTCTGGCCGAGTGGGTTTGGGTCTAGCCGAGTGCGTTGGGGTCTAGCCGAGTGGGTTTGGGTCTAGCGGAGTGGGTTTGGGTCTAGCCGAGTGGGTTTGGGTCTAGCGGAGTGGGTTTGGGTCTAACGGAGTGGGTTTGGGTCTAGCGGACTGGGGTTGGGTCTAGCGGAGTGGGTTTGGGTCTAGCGGCTTGGGTTTGGGTCTTGCAGATTGGGTTTGGGTCTAGCCGAGTGGGCTTGGGTCTAGCGGAGTGGGTTTGGGTCTAGCGGTGTGGGTTTGGGTCTAGCGGAGTGGGTTTGGTTCTAGCCGAGTGCGTTTGGGTCTAGCCGAGTGGGTTTGGGTCTAGCCGAGTGGGTTTGGGTCTAGCCGAGTGGGTTTTGGTCTAGCCGAGTGGGTTTGGGTCTAACGGAGTGGGTTTGGGTCTAGCGGACTGGGGTTGGGTCTAGCGGAGTGGGTTTGGGTCTAGCGGCTTGGGTTTGGGTCTTGCGGAGTGGGTTTGGGTCTAGCCGAGTGGGCTTGGGTCTAGTGGAGTGGGTTTGGGTCTAGCGGTGTGGGTTTGGGTCTAGCGGAGTGGGTTTGGTTCTAGCCGAGTGCGTTTGGGTCTAGCCGAGTGGGTTTGGGTCTAGCCGAGTGGGTTTGGTCTAGCCGAGTGGGTTTGTGTCTAGCGGAGTGGGTTTGCATCTAGCCAAGTGGGTTTGGGTCTAGCCGAGTGGGTTTGGGTCTAGCCGTGTGGGTTTGGGTCTAGCCGAGTGGGTTTGGGTCTAGCGGAGTGGGTTTGGGTCTAGCGGAGTGGGTTTGGGTCTAGCGGAGTGGGTTTGGTTCTAGCCGAGTGGGTTTGGGTCTAGTCGAGTGGGTTTGGGTCTAGCCGAGTGGGTTTGGATCGAGCCGAGTGGGTTTGGGTCTAGCCGAGTGGGTTTGGGTCTAGCCGAGTGGGTTTGGGTCTAGCCGAGTGGGTTTGTGTCTAGCGGAGTGGGTTTGGGTCTAGGGGAGTGGGTTTGGGTCTAGCGGAGTGGGTTTGGGTCTCGCCGAGTGGGTTTGGGTCTCGCCGAGTGGGTTTGGGTCTAGCCAAGTGGGTTTGAGTCTGGCCGAGTGGGTTTGGGTCTAGCCGAGTGCGTTGGGGTCTAGCCGAGTGGGTTTGGGTCTAGCGGAGTGGGTTTGGGTCTAGCCGAGTGGGTTTGGGTCTAGCAGAGTGGGTTTGGGTCTAACGGAGTGGGTTTGGGTCTAGCGGACTGGGGTTGGGTCTAGCGGAGTGGGTTTGGGTCTAGCGGCTTGGGTTTGGGTCTTGCAGAGTGGGTTTGGGTCTAGCCGAGTGGGCTTGGGTCTAGCGGAGTGGGTTTGGGTCTAGCGGTGTGGGTTTGGGTCTAGCGGAGTGGGTTTGGTTCTAGCCGAGTGCGTTTGGGTCTAGCCGAGTGGGTTTGGGTCTAGCCGAGTGGGTTTGGGTCTAGCCGAGTGGGTTTTGGTCTAGCCGAGTGGGTTTGGGTCTAGCCGAGTGGGTTTGGGTCTAGCCGAGTGGGTTTGGGTCTAACGGAGTGGGTTTGGGTCTAGCGGACTGGGGTTGGGTCTAGCGGAGTGGGTTTGGGTCTAGCGGCTTGGGTTTGGGTCTTGCGGAGTGGGTTTGGGTCTAGCCGAGTGGGCTTGGGTCTAGTGGAGTGGGTTTGGGTCTAGCGGTGTGGGTTTGGGTCTAGCGGAGTGGGTTTGGTTCTAGCCGAGTGCGTTTGGGTCTAGCCGAGTGGGTTTGGGTCTAGCCGAGTGGGTTTGGGTCTAGCCGAGTGGGTTTTGGTCTAGCCGAGTGGGTTTGGGTCTAGCCGAGTGGGTTTGGGTCTAACGGAGTGGGTTTGGGTCTAGCGGACTGGGGTTGGGTCTAGCGGAGTGGGTTTGGGTCTAGCGGCTTGGGTTTGGGTCTTGCGGAGTGGGTTTGGGTCTAGCCGAGTGGGCTTGGGTCTAGTGGAGTGGGTTTGGGTCTAGCGGTGTGGGTTTGGGTCTAGCGGAGTGGGTTTGGTTCTAGCCGAGTGCGTTTGGGTCTCGCCGAGTGGGTTTGGGTCTCGCCGAGTGGGTTTGGGTCTAGCCAAGTGGGTTTGAGTCTGGCCGAGTGGGTTTGGGTCTAGCCGAGTGCGTTGGGGTCTAGCCGAGTGGGTTTGGGTCTAGCGGAGTGGGTTTGGGTCTAGCCGAGTGGGTTTGGGTCTAGCGGAGTGGGTTTGGGTCTAACGGAGTGGGTTTGGGTCTAGTGGGCTGGGGTTGGGTCTAGCGGAGTGGGTTTGGGTCTAGCGGCTTGGGTTTGGGTCTTGCAGAGTGGGTTTGGGTCTAGCCGAGTGGGCTTGGGTCTAGCGGAGTGGGTTTGGGTCTAGCGGTGTGGGTTTGGGTCTAGCGGAGTGGGTTTGGTTCTAGCCGAGTGCGTTTGGGTCTAGCCGAGTGGGTTTGGGTCTAGCCGAGTGGGTTTGGGTCTAGCCGAGTGGGTTTGGGTCTAACGGAGTGGGTTTGGGTCTAGCGGACTGGGGTTGGGTCTAGCGGAGTGGGTTTGGGTCTAGCGGCTTGGGTTTGGGTCTTGCGGAGTGGGTTTGGGTCTAGCCGAGTGGGCTTGGTTCTAGTGGAGTGGGTTTGGGTCTAGCGGTGTGGGTTTGGGTCTAGCGGAGTGGGTTTGGTTCTAGCCGAGTGCGTTTGGGTCTAGCCGAGTGGGTTTGGGTCTAGCCGAGTGGGTTTGGGTCTAGCCGAGTGGGTTTGTTTCTAGCGGAGTGGGTTTGCATCTAGCCAAGTGGGTTTGGGTCTAGCCGAGTGGGTTTGGGTCTAGCCGTGTGGGTTTGGGTCTAGCCGAGTGGGTTTGGGTCTAGCGGAGTGGGTTTGGGTCTAGCGGTGTGGGTTTGGGTCTAGCGGAGTGGGTTTGGTTCTATCCGAGTGGGTTTGGGTCTAGTCGAGTGGGTTTGGGTCTAGCCGAGTGGGTTTGGATCGAGCCGAGTGGGTTTGGGTCTAGCCGAGTGGGTTTGGGTCTAGCCGAGTGGGTTTGGGTCTAGCCGAGTGGGTTTGTGTCTAGCGGAGTGGGTTTGGGTCTAGGGGAGTGGGTTTGGGTCTAGCGGAGTGGGTTTGGGTCTCGCCGAGTGGGTTTGGGTCTCGCCGAGTGGGTTTGGGTCTAGCCAAGTGGGTTTGAGTCTGGCCGAGTGGGTTTGGGTCTAGCCGAGTGCGTTGGGGTCTAGCCGAGTGGGTTTGGGTCTAGCGGAGTGGGTTTGGGTCTAGCCGAGTGGGTTTGGGTCTAGCAGAGTGGGTTTGGGTCTAACGGAGTGGGTTTGGGTCTAGCGGACTGGGGTTGGGTCTAGCGGAGTGGGTTTGGGTCTAGCGGCTTGGGTTTGGGTCTTGCAGAGTGGGTTTGGGTCTAGCCGAGTGGGCTTGGGTCTAGCGGAGTGGGTTTGGGTCTAGCGGTGTGGGTTTGGGTCTAGCGGAGTGGGTTTGGTTCTAGCCGAGTGCGTTTGGGTCTAGCCGAGTGGGTTTGGGTCTAGCCGAGTGGGTTTGGGTCTAGCCGAGTGGGTTTTGGTCTAGCCGAGTGGGTTTGGGTCTAGCCGAGTGGGTTTGGGTCTAGCCGAGTGGGTTTGGGTCTAACGGAGTGGGTTTGGGTCTAGCGGACTGGGGTTGGGTCTAGCGGAGTGGGTTTGGGTCTAGCGGCTTGGGTTTGGGTCTTGCGGAGTGGGTTTGGGTCTAGCCGAGTGGGCTTGGGTCTAGTGGAGTGGGTTTGGGTCTAGCGGTGTGGGTTTGGGTCTAGCGGAGTGGGTTTGGTTCTAGCCGAGTGCGTTTGGGTCTAGCCGAGTGGGTTTGGGTCTAGCCGAGTGGGTTTGGGTCTAGCCGAGTGGGTTTTGGTCTAGCCGAGTGGGTTTGGGTCTAGCCGAGTGGGTTTGGGTCTAGCCGAGTGGGTTTGGGTCTAGCCGAGTGAGTTGGGGTCTAGCCGAGTGCGTTTTGGTTTAGCCGAGTGGGTTTGGGTCTAGCGGAGTAGGTTTGGGTCTAGCTGAGTGGGTTTGGGTCTAGCGGAGTGGGATTTGGTCTAGCGGAGTGGGTTTGGGTTTAGCCGAGTGGGTTTGGGTCTAGCCAAGTGGGTTTGGGCCTAGCCGAGTGGGTTTGGGTCTAGCGAGTGGGTTTGGGTCTAGTGAGTGTGTTTGGGTCTAGCCGAGTGGGTTTAGGTTTAGCCGAGTGGGTTTGGGTCTAGCCGAGTGGGTTTGGGTCTTGCCTAGTGGGTTTGGGTCTAGCCAAGTGGGTTTGGCTCTAGCCGAGTGGGTTTGGGTGTAGCATAGTGGGTTTGGGTGTAGCCGAGTGGGTTTGGGTGTAGCCGAGTGGGATTCGGTCTAGCCGAGTGGGTTTAGGTCTAGCCGAGTGTGTTTGGGTCTAGCGGATAGGGTTTGGTTATAGCCGAGTGGGTTTTGGACTAGCCGAGTGGGTTTGAGTCCAGCCGTGTGGGTTTGGGTCTAGACGAGTGGGTTTGGGTCTAGCCGAGTGGGTTTGGGTCTAGCCGAGTGGGTATGGGTCTAGCCGAGTGGGTTTGGGCCTAGCCGAGTGGGTTTGGGTCTAGCGAGTGGGTTTGTGTCTAGTGAGTGGGTTTGGGTCTAGCGGAGTGGGTTTGGGTCTAGCGGAGTGGGTTTGGGTCTAGCGGAGTGGGTTTGGCTCAAGCCGAGTGGGTTTGTGTCTAGCCGAGTAGGTTTGGGTCTAGCGGATTGAGTTTGTGTCTAGCCGAGTGGGTTTGGTTCTAGCCGAGTGGGTTTGGGTCTAGCCGAGTGGGGTTGGGTCTAGCCGAGTGGGTTTGGGACTAGCCGAATGGGTTTGGGTCTAGCCGAGTGGGTTTGGGTCTAGCCGAGTGGGTTTGGGTCTAGCCGAGTGGGTTTGGGTCTAGCCGAGTGGGTTTGGGTCTAGCCGAGTGGGTTTGGGTCTAGCCGAGTGGGTTTGGGTCTAGCCGAGTGAGTTGGGGTCTAGCCGAGTGCGTTTTTGTCTAGCCGACTGGGTTTGGGTCTAGCGGAGTGGGTTTGGGTTTAGCCGAGTGGGTTTGGGTCTAGCCAAGTGGGTTTGGGTCTAGCCGAGTGGGTTTGGGTCTAGCGAGTGGGTTTGGGTCTAGTGAGCGTGTTTGGGTCTGGCCGAGTGGGTTTATGTTTAGCCGAGTGGGTTTGGGTCTAGCCGAGTGGGTTTGAGTCTTGCCTAGTGGGTTTGGGTCTAGCCAAGTGGGTTTGGGTCTAGCCGAGTGGGTTTGGGTCTAGCATAGTGGGTTTGGGTGTAGCCGAGTGGGTTTGGGTCTAACCGAGTGGGATTCGGTCTAGCCGAGTGGGTTTGGGTCTAGCCGAGTGGGTTTGGGTCTAGCGGATTCGGTTTGGGTATAGCCGAGTGGGTTTGGGACTAGCCGAGTGGGTTTGAGTCCAGCCGTGTGGGTTTGGGTCTAGACGAGTGGGTTTGGGTCTAGCCGAGTGGGTTTGGGTCTAGCCGAGTGGGTATGGGTCTAGCCGAGTGGGTTTGGTCCCAGCCTAGTGGGTTTGGGTCTAGCGAGTGGGTTTGGGTCTAGTGAGTGGGTTTGGGTCTAGCCGAGTGGGTTTGGGTCTAGCCGAGTGGGTTTGAGTCTAGCCGAGTGGGTTCAGGTCTATCCGAGTGGGTGTGGGTGTAGCCGAGTGGGTTTGGGTGTAGCCGAGTGTGTTTGAGTCAAGCCGAGTGGGTTTGGCTCAAGCCGAGTGGGTTTGTGTCTAGCCGAGGGTTACACAAAAAGCTGGAGAAACTCAGCGGGTGCAGCAGCATCTAAGGAGCGAAGGAGATAGGCGACGTTTCGGGTCGAGACCCTTCTTCTCCAGCATCTGCAGTTCCTTCTTTAACACATTGTGTCTAGCCGAGTAGGTTTGGGTCTAGCGGATTGGGTTTGGGTCTAGCCGAGTGGGTTTGGGTCTAGCCGAGTGGGTTTGCGTCTAGCGGAGTGGGTTTTGGTCTAGCGGAGTGGGTTTGGGTCTAGCCGAGTGGGTTTGTGTCTAGCCGAGTGGGCTTGGGTCTAGCCGAGTGGGTTTGGGTCTAGCGGAGTGGGTTTGGGTCTAGCGGAGTAGGTTTGGGTCTAGCCGAGTTGGTTTGGGTCTAGCCGAGTGGGTTTGGGTCTAGCCGAGTGTGTTTGGGTGTGGCCGAGTGCGTTTGCGTCTAGCCGAGTGGGTTTGGGTCTAGCCGAGTGGGTTTGGGTCTAGCCGAGTGGGTTTGGGTCTAGCCAAGTGGGTTTGGGTCTAGCCGAATGTGTTTGTGTCTAGCCGAGTGGGTTTGGGCCTTGCCGAGTGGTTTTGGGTCTAGCCGAGTGGGTTTGGGTCTAGCCGAGTTGGTTTGGGTCTAGCCAAGTGGGTTTGGGTCTAGCCGAGTGGGTTTGGGTCTAGCCGAGTGGGTTTGGGCCTAGCCGAGTGGGTTTGGGTCTAGCCGAGTGGGTTTGGGTCTAGCCGAGTGGGTTTGGCTCTAGCCGAGTGGGTTTGGGTCTAGCCGAGTGGGTTTGGGTCTAGCCGAGTGGGTTTGGGTCTAGCCGAGTGGGTTTGGGTCTAGCGGAGTGGGTTTGGGTCTAGCCGAGTGGTTTGCGTCTAGTCGAGTGGGTTTGGGTCTAGCCGAGTGGGTTTGGGTCTAGCCGAGTGGGTTTGGGTCTAGCCGAGTGGGTTTGGGTCAAGCCGAGTGGGTTTGGGTCTAGCCGAGTGGGTTTGGGTCTAGCCGAGTGGGTTTGGGCCTAGCCGAGTGGGTTTGGTTCTAGCCGAGTGGGCTTGGGTCTAGCCGAGTGGGTTTGAGTCTAGCGGAGTGGGTTTGGGTCTAGCGGAGTGGGTTTGGGTCTAGCCGACTGGGTTTGGGTCTAGCGGAGTGGGTTTGGTTCTAACCGAGTGGGTTTGGGTCTAGCCGAGTGAGTTTGGGTCTTGCCGAGTGGGTTTGGGCTAGCCGAGTGTGTTTGGGTGTGGCCGAGTGGGTTTGGGTCTAGCCGAGTGGGTTTGGGTCTAGCCGAGTGGGTTTGGGTCTAGCCGAGTGGGTTTGTGTCTAGCCGAGTGGGTTTGGGTCTAGCCGAGTGGGTTTGGGTCTATCCGAGTGGTTTGGGTCTAGCCGAGTGGGTTTGGGTCTAGCGGAGTGGGTTTGGGTCTAGCCGAGTGGGTTTGGGTCTAGACAAGTGGGTTTGCGTTTATCCGAGTGGGTTTGGGTCTAGCCGAGTGGGTTTGGGTCTATCCGAGTGGGTTTGGGTCTAGCCGAGTGGGTTTGCATCTAGCGGAGTGGGTTTGCGTCTCCCCGAGTGGGTTTGGGTCTAACAGAGTGGGTTTTGGTCTAGCCGAGTGGGTTTGTGTCTAGCCGAGTGGGTTTGGGTCTAGCCGAGTGGTTTTGGGTCTAGCCGAATGGGTTTGGGTCTAGCGGAGTGGGTTTTTCGTCTAGCCGAGTGGGTTTGGGTCTAGCCGAGTGGGTTTGGGTCTAGCCGAGTGATTTGGGCCTAGCCGAGAGGGTTTGTGTCTAGGCGAGTGGGCTTGGGTCTAGCCGAGTGGGTTTGGGTCTAGCCCAGTGGGTTTGGGTCTAGCGGATAGGGTTTGGTTATAGCCGAGTGGGTTTTGGACTAGCCGAGTGGGTTTGAGTCCAGCCGTGTGGGTTTGGGTCTAGACGAGTGGGTTTGGGTCTAGCCGAGTGGGTTTGAGTCTAGCCGAGTGGCTACAGGTCTATCCGAGTGGGTTTGGGCCTAGCCGAGTGGGTTTGGGTGTAGCCGAGTGTGTTTGAGTCTAGCCGAGTGGGTTTGGCTCAAGCCGAGTGGGTTTGTGTCTAGCCGAGTAGGTTTGGGTCTAGCGGATTGAGTTTGGGTCTAGCCGAGTGGGTTTGGGTCTAGCCGAGTTGGTTTGCGTCTAGCGGAGTGGGTTTTGGTCTAGCGGAGTGGGTTTGGGTCTAGCCGTGTGGGTTTGGGTCTAGCCGAGTGGGTTTGGGTCTATCCGAGTGGGTTTGGGTCTAGCCGAGTGGGTTTGGGTCTAGCGGAGTGGGTTTGCGTCTCCCCGAGTGGGTTTGGGTCTAACAGAGTGGGTTTTGGTCTAGCCGAGTGGGTTTGGGTCTAGCGGAGTGGGTTTGTGTCTAGCCGAGTGGGTTTGGGTCTAGCCGAGTGGGTTTGGGTCTAGCCGAGTGGGGTTGGGTCTAGCCGAGTGGGTTTGGGTCTAGCCGAATGGGTTTGGGTCTAGCCGAGTGGGTTTGGGTCTAGCCGAGTGGGTTTGGGTCTAGCCGAGTGGGTTTGGGTCTAGCCGAGTGGGTTTGGGTCTAGCCGAGTGGGTTTGGGTCTAGCCGAGTGGGTTTGGGTCTAGCCGAGTGAGTTGGGGTCTAGCCGAGTGCGTTTTTGTCTAGCCGAGTGGGTTTGGGTCTAGCGGAGTGGGTTTGGGTTTAGCCGAGTGGGTTTGGGTCTAGCCAAGTGGGTTTGGGTCTAGCCGAGTGGGTTTGGGTCTAGCGAGTGGGTTTGGGTCTAGTGAGCGTGTTTGGGTGTGGCCGAGTGGGTTTATGTTTAGCCGAGTGGGTTTGGGTCTAGCCGAGTGGGTTTGAGTCTTGCCTAGTGGGTTTGGGTCTAGCCAAGTGGGTTTGGGTCTAGCCGAGTGGGTTTGGGTCTAGCATAGTGGGTTTGGGTGTAGCCGAGTGGGTTTGGGTCTAACCGAGTGGGATTCGGTCTAGCCGAGTGGGTTTGGGTCTAGCCGAGTGGGTTTGGGTCTAGCGGATTCGGTTTGGGTATAGCCGAGTGGGTTTGGGACTAGCCGAGTGGGTTTGAGTCCAGCCGTGTGGGTTTGGGTCTAGACGAGTGGGTTTGGGTCTAGCCGAGTGGGTTTGGGTCTAGCCGAGTGGGTATGGGTCTAGCCGAGTGGGTTTGGGCCTAGCCTAGTGGGTTTGGGTCTAGCGAGTGGGTTTGGGTCTAGTGAGTGGGTTTGGGTCTAGCCGAGTGGGTTTGGGTCTAGCCGAGTGGGTTTGAGTCTAGCCGAGTGGGTTCAGGTCTATCCGAGTGGGTTTGGGTGCAGCCGAGTGGGTTTGGGTGTAGCCGAGTGTGTTTGAGTCAAGCCGAGTGGGTTTGGTTCAAGCCGAGTGGGTTTGTGTCTAGCCGAGGGTTACACAAAAAGCTGGAGAAACTCAGCGGGTGCAGCAGCATCTAAGGAGCGAAGGAGATAGGCGACGTTTCGGGTCGAGACCCTTCTTCTCCAGCATCTGCAGTTCCTTCTTTAACACATTGTGTCTAGCCGAGTAGGTTTGGGTCTAGCGGATTGGGTTTGGGTCTAGCCGAGTGGGTTTGGGTCTAGCCGAGTGGGTTTGGGTCTAGCGGATTGGGTTTGGGTCTAGCCGAGTGGGTTTGGGTCTAGCCGAGTGGGTTTGCGTCTAGCGGAGTGGGTTTTGGTCTAGCGGAGTGGGTTTGGGTCTAGCCGAGTGGGTTTGTGTCTAGCCGAGTGGGTTTGGGTCTAGCCGAGTGGTTTTGGGTCTAGCTGAATGGGTTTGGGTCTAGCGGAGTGGGTTTTTCGTCTAGCCGAGTGGGTTTGGGTCTAGCCGAGTTGGTTTGGGTCTAGCCGAGTGGGTTTGGGTCTAGCCGAGTGTGTTTGGGTGTGGCCGAGTGGGTTTGCGTCTAGCCGAGTGGGTTTGGGTCTAGCCGAGTGGGTTTGGGTCTAGCCGAGTGGGTTTGGGTCTAGCCGAGTGGGTTTGGGTCTAGCCGAGTGTGTTTGTGTCTGGCCGAGTGGGTTTGGGCCTTGCCGAGTGGTTTTGGGTCTAGCCGAGTGGGTTTGGGTCTAGCCGAGTTGGTTTGGGTCTAGCCAAGTGGGTTTGGGTCTAGCCGAGTGGGTTTGGGTCTAGCCGAGTGGGTTTGGGCCTAGCCGAGTGGGTTTGGGTCTAGCCGAGTGGGTTTGGGTCTAGCCGAGTGGGTTTGGGTCTAGCCGAGTGGGTTTGGGTCTAGCCGAGTGGGTTTGGGTCTAGCCGAGTGGGTTTGGGTCTAGCCGAGTGGGTTTGGGTCTAGCGGAGTGGGTTTGGGTCTAGCCGAGTGGTTTGGGTCTAGTCGAGTAGGTTTGGGTCTAGCCGAGTGGGTTTGGGTCTAGCCGAGTGGGTTTGGGTCTAGCCGAGTGGGTTTGGGTCAAGCCGAGTGGGTTTGGGTCTAGCCGAGTGGGTTTGGAACTAGCCGAGTGGGTTTGGGCCTAGCCGAGTGGGTTTGGGTCTAGCCGAGTGGGCTTGGGTCTAGCCGAGTGGGTTTGAGTCTAGCGGAGTGGGTTTGGGTCTAGCGGAGTGGGTTTGGGTCTAGCCGAGTGGGTTTGGGTCTAGCGGAGTGGGTTTGGTTGTAACCGAGTGGGTTTGGGTCTAGCCGAGTGGGTTTGGGTCTTGCCGAGTGGGTTTGGGTCTAGCCGAGTGTGTTTGGGTGTGGCCGAGTGGGTTTGGGTCTAGCCGAGTGGGTTTGGGTCTAGCCGAGTGGGTTTGGGTCTAGCCGAGTGGGTTTGTGTCTAGCCGAGTGGGTTTGGGTCTAGCCGAGTGGGTTTGGGTCTATCCGAGTGGTTTGGGTCTAGCCGAGTGGGTTTGGGTCTAGCGGAGTGGGTTTGGGTCTAGCCGAGTGGGTTTGGGTCTAGACAAGTGGGTTTCCGTTTAGCCGAGTGGGTTTGGGTCTAGCCGAGTGGGTTTGGGTCTATCCGAGTGGGTTTGGGTCTAGCCGAGTGGGTTTGCATCTAGCGGAGTGGGTTTGCGTCTCCCCGAGTGGGTTTGGGTCTAACAGAGTGGGTTTTGGTCTAGCCGAGTGGGTCTGTGTCTAGCCGAGTGGGTTTGGGTCTAGCCGAGTGGTTTTGGGTCTAGCCGAATGGGTTTGGGTCTAGCGGAGTGGGTTTTTCGTCTAGCCGAGTGGGTTTGGGTCTAGCCGAGTGGGTTTGGGTCTAGCCGAGTGATTTGGGCCTAGCCGAGAGGGTTTGTGTCTAGGCGAGTGGGCTTGGGTCTAGCCGAGTGGGTTTGGGTCTAGCCCAGTGGGTTTGGGTCTAGCCGAGTGGGTTTGTGTCTAGCCGAGTGTGTTTGGGTCTAGCCGAGTGGGTTTGGGTCTAGCCGAGTGGGTTTGGGTCTAGCGAGTGGGTTTGGGTCTAGTGAGTGTGTTTGGGTCTGGCCGAGTGGGTTTATGTTTAGCCGAGTGGGTTTGGGTCTAGCCGAGTGGGTTTGGGTCTTGCCTAGTGGGTTTGGGTCTAGCCAAGTGGGTTTGGGTCTAGCCGAGTGGGTTTGGGTCTAGCATAGTGGGTTAGGGTGTAGCCGAGTGGGTTTGGGTCTAGCCGAGTGGGCTTCGGTCTAGCCGAGTGGGTTTGGGTCTAGCCGAGTGGGTTTGGGTCTAGCGGATTGGGTTTGGGTATAGCCGAGTGGGTTTGGGACAGCCGAGTGGGTTTGAGTCCAGCCGTGTGGGTTTGGGTCTAGACGAGTGGGTTTGGGTCTAGCCGAGTGGGTTTGGGTCTAGCCGAGTGGGTATGGGTCTAGCCGAGTGGGTTTGAGTCTAGCGGAGTGGGTTTGGGTCTAGCGGAGTGGGTTTGGGTCTAGCCGAGTGGGTTTGGGTCTAGCCGAGTGGGTTTGGGTCTAGCGGAGTGGGTTTGGGTCTAGCCGAGTGGTTTGGGTCTAGTCGAGTAGGTTTGGGTCTAGCCGAGTGGGTTTGGGTCTAGCCGAGTGGGTTTGGGTCTAGCCGAGTGGGTTTGGGTCAAGCCGAGTGGGTTTGGGTCTAGCCGAGTGGGTTTGGAACTAGCCGAGTGGGTTTGGGCCTAGCCGAGTGGGTTTGGGTCTAGCCGAGTGGGCTTGGGTCTAGCCGAGTGGGTTTGAGTCTAGCGGAGTGGGTTTGGGTCTAGCGGAGTGGGTTTGGGTCTAGCCGAGTGGGTTTGGGTCTAGCGGAGTGGGTTTGGTTGTAACCGAGTGGGTTTGGGTCTAGCCGAGTGGGTTTGGGTCTTGCCGAGTGGGTTTGGGTCTAGCCGAGTGTGTTTGGGTGTGGCCGAGTGGGTTTGGGTCTAGCCGAGTGGGTTTGGGTCTAGCCGAGTGGGTTTGGGTCTAGCCGAGTGGGTTTGTGTCTAGCCGAGTGGGTTTGGGTCTAGCCGAGTGGGTTTGGGTCTATCCGAGTGGTTTGGGTCTAGCCGAGTGGGTTTGGGTCTAGCGGAGTGGGTTTGGGTCTAGCCGAGTGGGTTTGGGTCTAGACAAGTGGGTTTCCGTTTAGCCGAGTGGGTTTGGGTCTAGCCGAGTGGGTTTGGGTCTATCCGAGTGGGTTTGGGTCTAGCCGAGTGGGTTTGCATCTAGCGGAGTGGGTTTGTGTCTCCCCGAGTGGGTTTGGGTCTAACAGAGTGGGTTTTTCGTCTAGCCGAGTGGGTCTGTGTCTAGCCGAGTGGGTTTGGGTCTAGCCGAGTGGTTTTGGGTCTAGCCGAATGGGTTTGGGTCTAGCGGAGTGGGTTTTTCGTCTAGCCGAGTGGGTTTGGGTCTAGCCGAGTGGGTTTGGGTCTAGCCGAGTGATTTGGGCCTAGCCGAGAGGGTTTGTGTCTAGGCGAGTGGGCTTGGGTCTAGCCGAGTGGGTTTGGGTCTAGCCCAGTGGGTTTGGGTCTAGCCGAGTGGGTTTGTGTCTAGCCGAGTGTGTTTGGGTCTAGCCGAGTGGGTTTGGGTCTAGCCGAGTGGGTTTGGGTCTAGCGAGTGGGTTTGGGTCTAGTGAGTGTGTTTGGGTCTGGCCGAGTGGGTTTATGTTTAGCCGAGTGGGTTTGGGTCTAGCCGAGTGGGTTTGGGTCTTGCCTAGTGGGTTTGGGTCTAGCCAAGTGGGTTTGGGTCTAGCCGAGTGGGTTTGGGTCTAGCATAGTGGGTTAGGGTGTAGCCGAGTGGGTTTGGGTCTAGCCGAGTGGGCTTCGGTCTAGCCGAGTGGGTTTGGGTCTAGCCGAGTGGGTTTGGGTCTAGCGGATTGGGTTTGGGTATAGCCGAGTGGGTTTGGGACAGCCGAGTGGGTTTGAGTCCAGCCGTGTGGGTTTGGGTCTAGACGAGTGGGTTTGGGTCTAGCCGAGTGGGTTTGGGTCTAGCCGAGTGGGTATGGGTCTAGCCGAGTGGGTTTGGGCCTAGCCGAGTGGGCTTGGGTCTAGCGAGTGGGTTTGGGTCTAGTGAGTGGGTTTGGGTCTAGCCGAGTGGGTTTGGGTCTAGCCGAGTGGGTTTGAGTCTAGCCGAGAGGGTTTGTGTCTAGGCGAGTGGGCTTGGGTCTAGCCGAGTGGGTTTGGGTCTAGCCCAGTGGGTTTGGGTCTAGCCGAGTGGGTTTGTGTCTAGCCGAGTGTGTTTGGGTCTAGCCGAGTGGGTTTGGGTCTAGCCGAGTGGGTTTGGGTCTAGCGAGTGGGTTTGGGTCTAGTGAGTGTGTTTGGGTCTGGCCGAGTGGGTTTATGTTTAGCCGAGTGGGTTTGGGTCTAGCCGAGTGGGTTTGGGTCTTGCCTAGTGGGTTTGGGTCTAGCCAAGTGGGTTTGGGTCTAGCCGAGTGGGTTTGGGTCTAGCATAGTGGGTTTGGGTGTAGCCGAGTGGGTTTGGGTCTAGCCGAGTGGGCTTCGGTCTAGCCGAGTGGGTTTGGGTCTAGCCGAGTGGGTTTGGGTCTAGCGGATTGGGTTTGGGTATAGCCGAGTGGGTTTGGGACAGCCGAGTGGGTTTGAGTCCAGCCGTGTGGGTTTGGGTCTAGACGAGTGGGTTTGGGTCTAGCCGAGTGGGTTTGGGTCTAGCCGAGTGGGTATGGGTCTAGCCGAGTGGGTTTGGGCCTAGCCGAGTGGGCTTGGGTCTAGCGAGTGGGTTTGGGTCTAGTGAGTGGGTTTGGGTCTAGCCGAGTGGGTTTGGGTCTAGCCGAGTGGGTTTGAGTCTAGCCGAGTGGGTTCAGGTCTATCCGAGAGCGTTTGGGTGTAGCCGAGTGGGTTTGGGTGTAGCCGAGTGTGTTTGAGTCAAGCCGAGTGGGTTTGGCTCAAGCCGAGTGGGTTTGTGTCTAGCCGAGGGTTACACAAAAAGCTGGAGAAACTCAGCGGGTGCAGCAGCATCTAAGGAGCGAAGGAGATAGGCGACGTTTCGGGTCGAGACCCTTCTTCTCCAGCATCTGCAGTTCCGTCTTTAACACATTGTGTCTAGCCGAGTAGGTTTGGGTCTAGCGGATTGGGTTTGGGTCTAGCCGAGTGGGTTTGGGTCTAGCCGAGTGGGTTTGCATCTAGCGGAGTGGGTTTTGGTCTAGCGGAGTGGGTTTGGGTCTAGCCGAGTGGGTTTGTGTCTAGCCGAGTGGGTTTGGGTCTAGCCGAGTGGTTTTGGGTCTAGCTGAATGGGTTTGGGTCTAGCGGAGTGGGTTTTTCGTCTAGCCGAGTGGGTTTGGGTCTAGCGGAGTGGGTTTGGGTCTAGCCGAGTGATTTGGGCCTAGCCGAGGGGGTTTGTGTCTAGGCGAGTGGGCTTGGGTCTAGCCGAGTGGGTTTGGGTCTAGCGGAGTGGGTTTGGGTCTAGCGGAGTGGGTTTGGGTCTAGCCGAGTTGGTTTGGGTCTAGCCGAGTGGGTTTGGGTCTAGCCGAGTGTGTTTGGGTGTGGCCGAGTGGGTTTGCGTCTAGCCGAGTGGGTTTGGGTCTAGCCGAGTGGGTTTGGGTCTAGCCGAGTGGGTTTGGGTCTAGCCAAGTGGGTTTGGGTCTAGCCGAGTGTGTTTGTGTCTAGCCGAGTGGGTTTGGGCCTTGCCGAGTGGTTTTAGGTCTAGCCGAGTGGGTTTGGGTCTAGCCGAGTTGGTTTGGGTCTAGCCAAGTGGGTTTGGGTCTAGCCGAGTGGGTTTGGGTCTAGCCGAGTGGGTTTGGGCCTAGCCGAGTGGGTTTGGGTCTAGCCGAGTGGGTTTGGGTCTAGCCGAGTGGGTTTGGGTCTAGCCGAGTGGGTTTGGGTCTAGCCGAGTGGGTTTGGGTCTAGCCGAGTGGGTTTGGGTCTAGCCGAGTGGGTTTGGGTCTAGCGGAGTGGGTTTGGGTCTAGCCGAGTGGTTTGGGTCTGGTCGAGTGGGTTTGGGTCTAGCCGAGTGGGTTTGGGTCTAGCCGAGTGGGTTTGGGTCTAGCCGAGTGGGTTTGGGTCAAGCCGAGTGGGTTTGGGTCTAGCCGAGTGGGTTTGGGTCTAGCCGAGTGGGTTTGGGCCTAGCTGAGTGGGTTTGGGTCTAGCCGAGTGGGCTTGGGTCTAGCCGAGTGGGTTTGAGTCTAGCGGAGTGGGTTTGGGTCTCGCGGAGCGGGTTTGGGTCTAGCCGAGTGGGTTTGGGTCTAGCGGAGTGGGTTTGGTTCTAACCGAGTGGGTTTGGGTCTAGCCGAGTGGGTTTGGGTCTTGCCGAGTGGGTTTGGGTCTAGCCGAGTGTGTTTGGGTGTGGCCGAGTGGGTTTGGGTCTAGCCGAGTGGGTTTGGGTCTAGCCGAGTGGGTTTGCGTCTAGCCGATTGGGTTTGTGTCTAGCCGAGTGGGTTTGGGTCTAGCTGAGTGGGTTTGGGTCTATCTGAGTGGTTTGGGTCTAGCCGAGTGGGTTTGGGTCTAGCGGAGTGGGTTTGGGTCTAGCCGAGTGGGTTTGGGTCTAGACAAGTGGGTTTGCATTTAGCCGAGTGGGTTTGGGTCTAGCCGAGTGGGTTTGGGTCTATCCGAGTGGGTTTGGGTCTAGCCGAGTGGGTTTGCATCTAGCGGAGTGGGTTTGCGTCTCCCCGAGTGGGTTTGGGTCTAACAGAGTGGGTTTTGGTCTAGCCGAGTGGGTTTGTGTCTAGCCGAGTGGGTTTGGGTCTAGCCGAGTGGTTTTGGGTCTAGCCGAATGGGTTTGGGTCTAGCGGAGTGGGTTTTTTGTCTAGCCGAGTGGGTTTGGGTCTAGCCGAGTGGGTTTGGGTCTAGCCGAGTGATTTGGGCCTAGCCGAGAGGGTTTGTGTCTTGGCGAGTGGGCTTGGGTCTAGCCGAGTGGGTTTGGGTCTAGCCCAGTGGGTTTGGGTCTAGCCGAGTGGGTTTGTGTCTAGCCGAGTGGGTTTGGGTCTAGCCGAGTGGGTTTGGGTCTTGCCGAGTGGGTTTGGGTCTAGCGAGTGGGTTTGGGTCTAGTGAGTGTGTTTGGGTCTGGCCGAGTGGGTTTATGTTTAGCCGAGTGGGTTTGGGTCTAGCCGAGTGGGTTTGGGTCTTGCCTAGTGGGTTTGGGTCTAGACGATTGGGTTTGGGTCTAGCCGAGTGGGTTTGGGTCTAGCCGAGTGGGTTTGGGTCTAGCCGAGTGGGTTTGGGCCTAGCGGAGTGGGTTTGGGTCTCGCGGAGCGGGTTTGGGTCTAGCCGAGTGGGTTTGAGTCTAGCGGAGTGGGTTTGGGTCTCGCGGAGCGGGTTTGGGTCTAGCCGAGTGGGTTTGGGTCTAGCGGAGTGGGTTTGGTTCTAACCGAGTGGGTTTGGGTCTAGCCGAGTGGGTTTGGGTCTTGCCGAGTGGGTTTGGGTCTAGCCGACTGTGTTTGGGTGTGGCCGAGTGGGTTTGGGTCTAGCCGAGTGGGTTTGGGTCTAGCCGAGTGGGTTTGGGTCTAGCTGAGTGGGTTTGGGTCTATCTGAGTGGTTTGGGTCTAGCCGAGTGGGTTTGGGTCTAGCGGAGTGGGTTTGGGTCTAGCCGAGTGGGTTTGGGTCTAGACAAGTGGGTTTGCATTTAGCCGAGTGGGTTTGGGTCTAGCCGAGTGGGTTTGGGTCTATCCGAGTGGGTTTGGGTCTAGCCGAGTGGGTTTGCATCTAGCGGAGTGGGTTTGCGTCTCCCCGAGTGGGTTTGGGTATAACAGAGTGGGTTTTGGTCTAGCCGAGTGGGTTTGTGTCTAGCCGAGTGGGTTTGGGTCTAGCCGAGTGGTTTTGGGTCTAGCCGAATGGGTTTGGGTCTAGCGGAGTGGGTTTTTCGTCCAGCCGAGTGGGTTTGGGTCTAGCCGAGTGGGTTTGGGTCTAGCCGAGTGATTTGGGCATAGCCGAGAGGGTTTCTGTCTTGGCGAGTGGGCTTGGGTCTAGCCGAGTGGGTTTGGGTCTAGCCCAGTGGGTTTGGGTCTAGCCGAGTGGGTTTGTGTCTAGGCGAGTGGGTTTGGGTCTAGCCGAGTGGGTTTGGGTCTAGCCGAGTGGGTTTGGGTCTAGCGAGTGGGTTTGGGTCTAGTGAGTGTGTTTGGGTCTGGCCGAGTGGGTTTATGTTTAGCCGAGTGGGTTTGGGTCTAGCCGAGTGGGTTTGGGTCTTGCCTAGTGGGTTTGGGTCTAGCCAAGTGGGTTTGGGTCTAGCCGAGTGGGTTTGGGTCTAGCATAGTGGGTTTGGGTGTAGCCGAGTGGGTTTGGGTCTAGCCGAGTGGGCTTCGGTCTAGCCGAGTGGGTTTGGGTCTAGCCGAGTGGGTTTGGGTCTAGCGGATTGGGTTTGGGTGTAGCCGAGTGGGTTTGGGACTAGCCGAGTGGGTTTGAGTCCAGCCGTGTGGGTTTGGGTCTAGACGATTGGGTTTGGGTCTAGCCGACTGGGTTTGGGTCTAGCCGAGTGGGTTTGGGTCTAGCCGAGTGGGTTTGGGCCTAGCCGAGTGGGTTTGGGTCTAGCCGAGTGGGCTTGGGTCTAGCCGAGTGGGTTTGAGTCTAGCGGAGTGGGTTTGGGTCTCGCGGAGCGGGTTTGGGTCTAGCCGAGTGGGTTTGGGTCTAGCGGAGTGGGTTTGGTTCTAACCGAGTGGGTTTGGGTCTAGCCGAGTGGGTTTGGGTCTTGCCGAGTGGGTTTGGGTCTAGCCGAGTGTGTTTGGGTGTGGCCGAGTGGGTTTGGGTCTAGCCGAGTGGGTTTGGGTCTAGCCGAGTGGGTTTGGGTCTAGCCGATTGGGTTTGTGTCTAGCCGAGTGGGTTTGGGTCTAGCTGAGTGGGTTTGGGTCTATCTGAGTGGTTTGGGTCTAGCCGAGTGGGTTTGGGTCTAGCGGAGTGGGTTTGGGTCTAGCCGAGTGGGTTTGGGTCTAGACAAGTGGGTTTGCATTTAGCCGAGTGGGTTTGGGTCTAGCCGAGTGGGTTTGGGTCTATCCGAGTGGGTTTGGGTCTAGCCGAGTGGGTTTGCATCTAGCGGAGTGGGTTTGCGTCTCCCCGAGTGGGTTTGGGTCTAACAGAGTGGGTTTTGGTCTGGCCGAGTGGGTTTGTGACTAGCCGAGTGGGTTTGGGTCTAGCCGAGTGGTTTTGGGTCTAGCCGAATGGGTTTGGGTCTAGCGGAGTGGGTTTTTCGTCTAGCCGAGTGGGTTTGGGTCTAGCCGAGTGGGTTTGGGTCTAGCCGAGTGATTTGGGCCTAGCCGAGAGGGTTTCTGTCTTGGCGAGTGGGCTTGGGTCTAGCCGAGTGGGTTTGTGTCTAGCCCAGTGGGTTTGGGTCTAGCCGAGTGGGTTTGTGTCTAGGCGAGTGGGTTTGGGTCTAGCCGAGTGGGTTTGGGTCTAGCCGAGTGGGTTTGGGTCTAGCCGTGTGGGTTTGGGTCTAGCCGAGTGGGCTTCGGTCTAGCCGAGTGGGTTTGGGTCTAGCCGAGTGGGTTTGGGTCTAGCGGATTGGGTTTGGGTATAGCCGAGTGGGTTTGGGACTAGCCTTGTGGGTTTGAGTCCAGCCGTGTGGGTTTGGGTCTAGACGATTGGGTTTGGGTCTAGCCGAGTGGGTTTGGCTCTAGCCGAGTGGGTATTGGTCTAACCGAGTGGGTTTGGGCCTAGCCGAGTGGGCTTGGGTCTAGCGAGTGGGTTTGGGTCTCGTGAGTGGGTTTGGGTCTAGCCTAGTGGGTTTGGGTCTAGCCGAGTGGGATTGAGTCTAGCCGAGTGGGTTCAGGTCTATCCGAGTGGGTTTGGGTGTAGCCGAGTGGGTTTGGGTGTAGCCGAGTGTGTTTGAGTCAAGCCGAGTGGGTTTGGCTCAAGCCGAGTGGGTTTGTGTCTAGCCGAGGGTTACACAAAAAGCTGGAGAAACTCAGCGGGTGCAGCAGCATCTAAGGAGCGAAGGAGATAGGCGACGTTTCGGGTCGAGACCCTTCTTCTCCAGCATCTGCAGTTCCTTCTTTAACACATTGTGTCTAGCCGAGTAGGTTTGGGTCTAGCGGATTGGGTTTGCGTCTAGCGGAGTGGGTTTTGTTCTAGCGGAGTGGATTTGGGTCTAGCCGAGTGGGTTTGGGTCTAGCGAGTGGGTTTGGGTCTAGTGAGTGTGTTTGGGTCTGGCCGAGTGGGTTTATGTTTAGCCGAGTGGGTTTGGGTCTAGCCGAGTGGGTTTGGGTCTTGCCTAGTGGGTTTGGGTCTAGCCAAGTGGGTTTGGGTCTAGCCGAGTGGGTTTGGGTCTAGCATAGTGGGTTTGGGTGTAGCCGAGTGGGTTTGGGTCTAGCCGAGTGGGCTTCGGTCTAGCCGAGTGGGTTTGGGTCTAGCCGAGTGGGTTTGGGTCTAGCGGATTGGGTTTGGGTATAGCCGAGTGGGTTTGGGACTAGCCGAGTGGGTTTGAGTCCAGCCGTGTGGGTTTGGGTCTAGACGATTGGGTTTGGGTCTAGCCGAGTGGGTTTGGGTCTAGCCGAGTGGGTATGGGTCTAGCCGAGTGGGTTTGGGCCTAGCCGAGTGGGCTTGGGTCTAGCGAGTGGGTTTGGGTCTAGTGAGTGGGTTTGGGTCTAGCCTAGTGGGTTTGGGTCTAGCCGAGTGGGATTGAGTCTAGCCGAGTGGGTTCAGGTCTATCCGAGTGGGTTTGGGTGTAGCCGAGCGGGTTTGGGTGTAGCCGAGTGTGTTTGAGTCAAGCCGAGTGGGTTTGGCTCAAGCCGAGTGGGATTGTGTCTAGCCCAGGGTTACACAAAAAGCTGGAGAAACTCAGCGGGTGCAGCAGCATCTAAGGAGCGAAGGAGATAGGCGACGTTTCGGGTCGAGACCCTTCTTCTCCACCATCTGCAGTTCCTTCTTTAACACATTGTGTCTAGCCGAGTAGGTTTGGGTCTAGCGGATTGGGTTTGCGTCTAGCGGAGTGGGTTTTGTTCTAGCGGAGTGGATTTGGGTCTAGCCGAGTGGGTTTGGGTCTAGCCGAGTGGGTTTGGGTCTATCCGAGTGGGTTTGGGTCTAGCCGAGTGGGTTTGGGTCTAGCGGAGTGGGGTTGCGTCTCCCCAAGTGGGTTTGGGTCTAGCAGAGTGGGTTTTGGTCTAGCCGAGTGGGTTTGTGTCTAGCCGAGTGGGTTTGGGTCTAGCCGAGTGGTTTTGGGTCTAGCTGAATTGGTTTGGGTCTAGCGGAGTGGGATTTTCGTCTAGCCGAGTGGGTTTGGGTCTAGCCGAGTGGGTTTGGGTCTAGCCGAGTGGGTTTGGGTCTAGCCGAGTGGGTTTGGGTCTAGCCGAGTGGGTTTGGGTCTAGCCGAGTGTGTTTGGGTCTAGCCGAGTGGGTTTGGGCCTTGCCGAGTGGGTTTGGGTCTAGCCGAGTGGGTTTGGGTCTAGCCGAGTGGGTTTGGGTCTAGCCGAGTGGGTTTGGGCTAGCCGAGTGGGTTTGGGTCTAGCCGAGTGGGTTTGGGTCTAGCCGAGTGGGTTTGGGTCTAGCCGAGTGGGTTTGGGTCTAACCGAGTGGGTTTGGGTCTAGCCGAGTGGGTTTGGGTCTAGCGGAGTGGGTTTGGGTCTAGCCGAGTGGGTTTGGGTCTAGTCGAGTGGGTTTGGGTCTAGCCGAGTGGGTTTGGGTCTAGCCGAGTGGGTTTGGGTCTAGCCGAGTGGGTTTGGGTCAAGCCGAGTGGGTTTGGGTCTAGCCGAGTGGGTTTGGGTCTAGCCGAGTGGGTTTGGGCCTAGCCGAGTGGGTTTGGGTCTAGCCGAGTGGGCTTGGGTCTAGCCGAATGGGTTTGGGTCTAGCGGAGTGGGTTTGTGTCTAGCCGAGGGTTACACAAAAAGCTGGAGAAACTCAGCGGGTGCAGCAGCATCTAAGGAGCGAAGGAGATAGGCGACGTTTCGGGTCGAGACCCTTCTTCTCCACCATCTGCAGTTCCTTCTTTAACACATTGTGTCTAGCCGAGTAGGTTTGGGTCTAGCGGATTGGGTTTGCATCTAGCGGAGTGGGTTTTGTTCTAGCGGAGTGGATTTGGGTCTAGCCGAGTGGGTTTGGGTCTAGCGAGTGGGTTTGGGTCTAGTGAGTGTGTTTGGGTCTGGCCGAGTGGGTTTATGTTTAGCAGAGTGGGTTTGGGTCTAGCCGAGTGGGTTTGGGTCTTGCCTAGTGGGTTTGGGTCTAGCCAAGTGGGTTTGGGTCTAGCCGAGTGGGTTTGGGTCTAGCATAGTGGGTTTGGGTGTAGCCGAGTGGGTTTGGGTCTAGCCGAGTGGGCTTCGGTCTAGCCGAGTGGGTTTGGGTCTAGCCGAGTGGGTTTGGGTCTAGCGGATTGGGTTTGGGTATAGCCGAGTGGGTTTGGGACTAGCCGAGTGGGTTTGAGTCCAGCCGTGTGGGTTTGGGTCTAGACGATTGGGTTTGGGTCTAGCCGAGTGGGTTTGGGTCTAGCCGAGTGGGTTTGGGTCTAGCCGAGTGGGTTTGGGCCTAGCCGAGTGGGTTTGGGTCTAGCCGAGTGGGCTTGGGTCTAGCCGAGTGGGTTTGAGTCTAGCGGAGTGGGTTTGGGTCTCGCGGAGCGGGTTTGGGTCTAGCCGAGTGGGTTTGGGTCTAGCGGAGTGGGTTTGGTTCTAACCGAGTGGGTTTGGGTCTAGCGGAGTGGGTTTGGGTCTAGCGGAGTGGGTTTGGGTCTAGCGGACTGGGTTTGGGTCTAGCTGAGTCGGTTTGGGTCTAGCCGATTGGGTTTGGGTCTAGCGGAGTGGGTTTGGGTCTAGCCGAGTGGGTTTGGGACTAGCCGAGTGGGTTTGCGTCTAGCCGAGTGGGTTTGGGTCTAGCCAAGTGGGTTTGCGCCTAGCCGAGTGGGTTTGCGTCTAGCCGAGTTGGTTTGGGTCTAGCATAGTGGATTTGGGTCTAGCGAGTGGGTTTGGGTCTAGCCGAGTGGGTTTGGGTCTAGCCAAGTGGGTTTGGGTCTAGCCGAGTGGGTTTGGGTCTAGCGGAGTGGGTTTGGGTCTAGCAGAGTGGGTTTGGGTCTAGCGGTGTGGGTTTGGGTCTAGCGGAGTGGGTTTGGGTCTAGCGGAGTGGGTTTGAGTCTAGCGGATTGGGTTTGGGTCTAGAGGAGTGGGTTTGGGTCTAGCCGAGTGGGTTTGGGTCTAGCCGAGTGGGTTTTGGTTCTAGCCGAGTGGGTTTGGGTCTAGCGGAGTGGGCTTGGGTCTAGCCGAGTGGGTTTGGGTGTAGCCGAGTGGGTTTGGGTCCAGCCGAGTGGGTTTGGGTCTAGCCGAGTGGATTTGGGTCTAGCCGAGTGGTTTTGTGTCTAGCCGAGTGGGTTTGGGTCTAGCCGAGTGGGTTTGGGTCTAGCCTAGTGGGTTTGGGCATAGCCGAGTGGGTTTGGGCCTAGCCGAGTGGGTTTGGGTCTAGCCGAGTGGGTTTGAGTCTATCCAAGTGGGTTTGGATCTAGCGGATTGGGTTTGGGTCTTGCGGAGTGGGTTTGGGTCTAGCGGAGTGGGTTTGGGTCTAGCGGAGTAGGTTTGCGTCTAGCCGAGTGGGTTTGAGTCTAGCCGAGTGGGTTTGGGTCTAGCCGAGTGGGTTGGGTCTAGCCGAGTGGGTTTGGGTCTAGCCGAGTGGGTTTGGGTCTAGCCGAGTGGGTTTGGGTCTAGCCGAGTGGGCTTGGGTCTAGCCGAGTGGGTTTGGGTCAAGTCGAGTGGGTTTGGGTCTAGCCGAGTGGGTTTGGGTCTAGCCGAGTGGGTTTGGGTCTAGCCGACTGGGTTTGGGTCTAGCAGAGTGGGTTTGGGTCTAGACGACTGGGTTTGGGTCTAGCCGAGTGGGTTTGTGGCTAGCCGAGTGGGTTTGGGTCTAGCCGAGTGGGTTTGGGTCTAGCGAGTGGGTTTGGGTCTAGCGGAGTGGGTTTGGGTCTAGCGGAGTGGGTTTGGGTCTAGCGGAGTGGGTTTGGGTCTAGCGGAGTGGGTTTGGGTCTAGCGGAGTCGGTTTGGGTCTAGCGGACTGGGTTTGGGTCTAGCGGAGTGGGTTTGGGTCTAGCCGATTGGGTTTGGGTCTAGCGGAGTGTGTTTGGGTCTAGCGGAGTGGGTTTGGGTCTAGCGGAGTGGGATTGAGTCTAGCCGAGTGGGTTCAGGTCTATCCGAGTGGGTTTGGGTGTAGCCGAGCGGGTTTGGGTGTAGCCGAGTGTGTTTGAGTCAAGCCGAGTGGGTTTGGCTCAAGCCGAGTGGGTTTGTGTCTAGCCCAGGGTTACACAAAAAGCTGGAGAAACTCAGCGGGTGCAGCAGCATCTAAGGAGCGAAGGAGATAGGCGACGTTTCGGGTCGAGACCCTTCTTCTCCAGCATCTGCAGTTCCTTCTTTAACACATTGTGTCTAGCCGAGTAGGTTTGGGTCTAGCGGATTGGGTTTGCGTCTAGCGGAGTGGGTTTTGTTCTAGCGGAGTGGATTTGGGTCTAGCCGAGTGGGTTTGGGTCTAGCGAGTGGGTTTGGGTCTAGTGAGTGTGTTTGGGTCTGGCCGAGTGGGTTTGGGTCTAGCCGAGTGGGTTTGGGCTAGCCGAGTGGGTTTGGGTCTAGCCGAGTGGGTTTGGGTCTAGCCGAGTGGGTTTGGGTCTAGCCGAGTGGGTTTGGGTCTAACCGAGTGGGTTTGGGTCTAGCCGAGTGGGTTTGGGTCTAGCGGAGTGGGTTTGGGTCTAGCCGAGTGGGTTTGGGTCTAGTCGAGTGGGTTTGGGTCTATCCGAGTGGGTTTGGGTCTAGCCGAGTGGGTTTGGGTCTAGCCGAGTGGGTTTGGGTCAAGCCGAGTGGGTTTGGGTCTAGCCGAGTGGGTTTGGGTCTAGCCGAGTGGGTTTGGGCCTAGCCGAGTGGGTTTGGGTCTAGCCGAGTGGGCTTGGGTCTAGCCGAATGGGTTTGGGTCTAGCGGAGTGGGTTTGTGTCTAGCCGAGGGTTACACAAAAAGCTGGAGAAACTCAGCGGGTGCAGCAGCATCTAAGGAGCGAAGGAGATAGGCGACGTTTCGGGTCGAGACCCTTCTTCTCCACCATCTGCAGTTCCTTCTTTAACACATTGTGTCTAGCCGAGTAGGTTTGGGTCTAGCGGATTGGGTTTGCATCTAGCGGAGTGGGTTTTGTTCTAGCGGAGTGGATTTGGGTCTAGCCGAGTGGGTTTGGGTCTAGCGAGTGGGTTTGGGTCTAGTGAGTGTGTTTGGGTCTGGCCGAGTGGGTTTATGTTTAGCAGAGTGGGTTTGGGTCTAGCCGAGTGGGTTTGGGTCTTGCCTAGTGGGTTTGGGTCTAGCCAAGTGGGTTTGGGTCTAGCCGAGTGGGTTTGGGTCTAGCATAGTGGGTTTGGGTGTAGCCGAGTGGGTTTGGGTCTAGCCGAGTGGGCTTCGGTCTAGCCGAGTGGGTTTGGGTCTAGCCGAGTGGGTTTGGGTCTAGCGGATTGGGTTTGGGTATAGCCGAGTGGGTTTGGGACTAGCCGAGTGGGTTTGAGTCCAGCCGTGTGGGTTTGGGTCTAGACGATTGGGTTTGGGTCTAGCCGAGTGGGTTTGGGTCTAGCCGAGTGGGTTTGGGTCTAGCCGAGTGGGTTTGGGCCTAGCCGAGTGGGTTTGGGTCTAGCCGAGTGGGCTTGGGTCTAGCCGAGTGGGTTTGAGTCTAGCGGAGTGGGTTTGGGTCTAGCGGACTGGGTTTGGGTCTAGCTGAGTCGGTTTGGGTCTAGCCGATTGGGTTTGGGTCTAGCGGAGTGGGTTTGGGTCTAGCCGAGTGGGTTTGGGACTAGCCGAGTGGGTTTGCGTCTAGCCGAGTGGGTTTGGGTCTAGCCAAGTGGGTTTGCGCCTAGCCGAGTGGGTTTGCGTCTAGCCGAGTTGGTTTGGGTCTAGCATAGTGGATTTGGGTCTAGCGAGTGGGTTTGGGTCTAGCCGAGTGGGTTTGGGTCTAGCCAAGTGGGTTTGGGTCTAGCCGAGTGGGTTTGGGTCTAGCGGAGTGGGTTTGGGTCTAGCAGAGTGGGTTTGGGTCTAGCGGTGTGGGTTTGGGTCTAGCGGAGTGGGTTTGGGTCTAGCGGAGTGGGTTTGAGTCTAGCGGATTGGGTTTGGGTCTAGAGGAGTGGGTTTGGGTCTAGCCGAGTGGGTTTGGGTCTAGCCGAGTGGGTTTTGGTTCTAGCCGAGTGGGTTTGGGTCTAGCGGAGTGGGCTTGGGTCTAGCCGAGTGGGTTTGGGTGTAGCCGAGTGGGTTTGGGTCCAGCCGAGTGGGTTTGGGTCTAGCCGAGTGGATTTGGGTCTAGCCGAGTGGTTTTGTGTCTAGCCGAGTGGGTTTGGGTCTAGCCGAGTGGGTTTGGGTCTAGCCTAGTGGGTTTGGGCATAGCCGAGTGGGTTTGGGCCTAGCCGAGTGGGTTTGGGTCTAGCCGAGTGGGTTTGAGTCTATCCAAGTGGGTTTGGATCTAGCGGATTGGGTTTGGGTCTTGCGGAGTGGGTTTGGGTCTAGCGGAGTGGGTTTGGGTCTAGCGGAGTAGGTTTGCGTCTAGCCGAGTGGGTTTGAGTCTAGCCGAGTGGGTTTGGGTCTAGCCGAGTGGGTTGGGTCTAGCCGAGTGGGTTTGGGTCTAGCCGAGTGGGTTTGGGTCTAGCCGAGTGGGTTTGGGTCTAGCCGAGTGGGCTTGGGTCTAGCCGAGTGGGTTTGGGTCAAGTCGAGTGGGTTTGGGTCTAGCCGAGTGGGTTTGGGTCTAGCCGAGTGGGTTTGGGTCTAGCCGACTGGGTTTGGGTCTAGCAGAGTGGGTTTGGGTCTAGACGACTGGGTTTGGGTCTAGCCGAGTGGGTTTGTGGCTAGCCGAGTGGGTTTGGGTCTAGCCGAGTGGGTTTGGGTCTAGCGAGTGGGTTTGGGTCTAGCGGAGTGGGTTTGGGTCTAGCGGAGTGGGTTTGGGTCTAGCGGAGTGGGTTTGGGTCTAGCGGAGTGGGTTTGGGTCTAGCGGAGTCGGTTTGGGTCTAGCGGACTGGGTTTGGGTCTAGCGGAGTGGGTTTGGGTCTAGCCGATTGGGTTTAGGTCTAGCGGAGTGTGTTTGGGTCTAGCGGAGTGGGTTTGGGTCTAGCGGAGTGGGATTGAGTCTAGCCGAGTGGGTTCAGGTCTATCCGAGTGGGTTTGGGTGTAGCCGAGCGGGTTTGGGTGTAGCCGAGTGTGTTTGAGTCAAGCCGAGTGGGTTTGGCTCAAGCCGAGTGGGTTTGTGTCTAGCCCAGGGTTACACAAAAAGCTGGAGAAACTCAGCGGGTGCAGCAGCATCTAAGGAGCGAAGGAGATAGGCGACGTTTCGGGTCGAGACCCTTCTTCTCCAGCATCTGCAGTTCCTTCTTTAACACATTGTGTCTAGCCGAGTAGGTTTGGGTCTAGCGGATTGGGTTTGCGTCTAGCGGAGTGGGTTTTGTTCTAGCGGAGTGGATTTGGGTCTAGCCGAGTGGGTTTGGGTCTAGCCGAGTGGGTTTGGGTCTATCCGAGTGGGTTTGGGTCTAGCCGAGTGGGTTTGGGTCTAGCGGAGTGGGGTTGCGTCTCCCCAAGTGGGTTTGGGTCTAGCAGAGTGGGTTTTGGTCTAGCCGAGTGGGTTTGTGTCTAGCCGAGTGGGTTTGGGTCTAGCCGAGTGGTTTTGGGTCTAGCTGAATTGGTTTGGGTCTAGCGGAGTGGGATTTTCGTCTAGCCGAGTGGGTTTGGGTCTAGCCGAGTGGGTTTGGGT
Source organism: Raja brachyura (assembly GCA_963514005.1). Next base: position 4,560,286 of record OY740819.1, on the reverse strand, counting down.
CTAGCCGAGTGGGTTTGGGTCTAGCCGAGTGGGTTTGGGTCTAGCCGAGTGGGTTTGGGTCTAGCCGAGTGTGTTTGGGTCTAGCCGAGTGGGTTTGGGCCTTGCCGAGTGGGTTTGGGTCTAGCCGAGTGGGTTTGGGTCTAGCCGAGTGGGTTTGGGTCTAGCCGAGTGGGTTTGGGCTAGCCGAGTGGGTTTGGGTCTAGCCGAGTGGGTTTGGGTCTAGCCGAGTGGGTTTGGGTCTAGCCGAGTGGGTTTGGGTCTAACCGAGTGGGTTTGGGTCTAGCCGAGTGGGTTTGGGTCTAGCGGAGTGGGTTTGGGTCTAGCCGAGTGGGTTTGGGTCTAGTCGAGTGGGTTTGGGTCTAGCCGAGTGGGTTTGGGTCTAGCCGAGTGGGTTTGGGTCTAGCCGAGTGGGTTTGGGTCAAGCCGAGTGGGTTTGGGTCTAGCCGAGTGGGTTTGGGTCTAGCCGAGTGGGTTTGGGCCTAGCCGAGTGGGTTTGGGTCTAGCCGAGTGGGCTTGGGTCTAGCCGAATGGGTTTGGGTCTAGCGGAGTGGGTTTGTGTCTAGCCGAGGGTTACACAAAAAGCTGGAGAAACTCAGCGGGTGCAGCAGCATCTAAGGAGCGAAGGAGATAGGCGACGTTTCGGGTCGAGACCCTTCTTCTCCACCATCTGCAGTTCCTTCTTTAACACATTGTGTCTAGCCGAGTAGGTTTGGGTCTAGCGGATTGGGTTTGCGTCTAGCGGAGTGGGTTTTGTTCTAGCGGAGTGGATTTGGGTCTAGCCGAGTGGGTTTGGGTCTAGCGAGTGGGTTTGGGTATAGTGAGTGTGTTTGGGTCTGGCCGAGTGGGTTTATGTTTAGCCGAGTGGGTTTGGGTCTAGCCGAGTGGGTTTGGGTCTTGCCTAGTGGGTTTGGGTCTAGCCAAGTGGGTTTGGGTCTAGCCGAGTGGGTTTGGGTCTAGCATAGTGGGTTTGGGTGTAGCCGAGTGGGTTTGGGTCTAGCCGAGTGGGCTTCGGTCTAGCCGAGTGGGTTTGGGTCTAGCCGAGTGGGTTTGGGTCTAGCGGATTGGGTTTGGGTATAGCCGAGTGGGTTTGGGACTAGCCGAGTGGGTTTGAGTCCAGCCGTGTGGGTTTGGGTCTAGACGATTGGGTTTGGGTCTAGCCGAGTGGGTTTGGGTCTAGCCGAGTGGGTTTGGGTCTAGCCGAGTGGGTTTGGGCCTAGCCGAGTGGGTTTGGGTCTAGCCGAGTGGGCTTGGGTCTAGCCGAGTGGGTTTGAGTCTAGCGGAGTGGGTTTGGGTCTCGCGGAGCGGGTTTGGGTCTAGCCGAGTGGGTTTGGGTCTAGCGGAGTGGGTTTGGTTCTAACCGAGTGGGTTTGGGTCTAGCGGAGTGGGTTTGGGTCTAGCGGATTGGGTTTGGGTCTAGCGGACTGGGTTTGGGTCTAGCTGAGTCGGTTTGGGTCTAGCCGATTGGGTTTGGGTCTAGCGGAGTGGGTTTGGGTCTAGCCGAGTGGGTTTGGGACTAGCCGAGTGGTTTTGCGTCTAGCCGAGTGGGTTTGGGTCTAGCCAAGTGGGTTTGCGCCTAGCCGAGTGGGTTTGCTTCTAGCCGAGTTGGTTTGGGTCTAGCATAGTGGATTTGGGTCTAGCGAGTGGGTTTGGGTCTAGCCGAGTGGGTTTGGGTCTAGCCAAGTGGGTTTGGGTCTAGCCGAGTGGGTTTGGGTCTAGCGGAGTGGGTTTGGGTCTAGCAGAGTGGGTTTCGGTCTAGCGGTGTGGGTTTGGGTCTAGCGGAGTGGGTTTGGGTCTAGCGGAGTGGGTTTGAGTCTAGCGGATTGGGTTTGGGTCTAGAGGAGTGGGTTTGGGTCTAGCCGAGTGGGTTTGGGTCTAGCCGAGTGGGTTTTGGTTCTAGCCGAGTGGGTTTGGGTCTAGCGGAGTGGGCTTGGGTCTAGCCGAGTGGGTTTGGGTGTAGCCGAGTGGGTTTGGGTCCAGCCGAGTGGGTTTGGGTCTAGCCGAGTGGATTTGGGTCTAGCCGAGTGGTTTTGTGTCTAGCCGAGTGGGTTTGGGTCTAGCCGAGTGGGTTTGGGTCTAGCCTAGTGGGTTTGGGCATAGCCGAGTTGGTTTGGGCCTAGCCGAGTGGGTTTGGGTCTAGCCGAGTGGGTTTGAGTCTATCCGAGTGGGTTTGGATCTAGCGGATTGGGTTTGGGTCTTGCGGAGTGGGTTTGGGTCTAGCGGAGTGGGTTTGGGTCTAGCGGAGTGGTTTGCGTCTAGCCGAGTGGGTTTGAGTCTAGCCGAGTGGGTTTGGGTCTAGCCGAGTGGGTTGGGTCTAGCCGAGTGGGTTTGGGTCTAGCCGAGTGGGTTTGGGTCTAGCCGAGTGGGTTTGGGTCTAGCCGAGTGGGCTTGGGTCTAGCCGAGTGGGTTTGGGTCAAGTCGAGTGGGTTTGGGTCTAGCCGAGTGGGTTTGGGTCTAGCCGAGTGGGTTTGGGTCTAGCCGACTGGGTTTGGGTCTAGCAGAGTGGGTTTGGGTCTAGACGACTGGGTTTGGGTCTAGCCGAGTGGGTTTGTGGCTAGCCGAGTGGGTTTGGGTCTAGCCGAGTGGGTTTGGGTCTAGCGAGTGGGTTTGGGTCTAGCGGAGTGGGTTTGGGTCTAGCGGAGTGGGTTTGGGTCTAGCGGAGTGGGTTTGGGTCTAGCGGAGTGGGTTTGGGTCTAGCGGAGTCGGTTTGGGTCTAGCGGACTGGGTTTGGGTCTAGCGGAGTGGGTTTGGGTCTAGCCGATTGGGTTTGGGTCTAGCGGAGTGTGTTTGGGTCTAGCGGAGTGGGTTTGGGTCTAGCGGAGTGGGTTTGGGTCTAGCGGAGTGGGTTTGAGTCTAGCGGAGTGGGTTTGGGTCTAGCCGAGTGGGTTTGGGTCTAGCCGAGTGGGTTTGGGTCTAGCCGAGTGGGTTTGGGTCAAGCTGAGTGGGTTTGGGTCTAGCCGAGTGGGTTTGGGTCTAGCCGAGTGGGTTTGGGCCTAGCCGAGTGGGTTTGGGTCTAGCCGAGTGGGCTTGGGTCTAGCCGAATGGGTTTGGGTCTAGCGGAGTGGGTTTGTGTCTAGCCGAGGGTTACACAAAAAGCTGGAGAAACTCAGCGGGTGCAGCAGCATCTAAGGAGCGAAGGAGATAGGCGACGTTTCGGGTCGAGACCCTTCTTCTCCACCATCTGCAGTTCCTTCTTTAACACATTGTGTCTAGCCGAGTAGGTTTGGGTCTAGCGGATTGGGTTTGCGTCTAGCGGAGTGGGTTTTGTTCTAGCGGAGTGGATTTGGGTCTAGCCGAGTGGGTTTGGGTCTAGCGAGTGGGTTTGGGTCTAGTGAGTGTGTTTGGGTCTGGCCGAGTGGGTTTATGTTTAGCCGAGTGGGTTTGGGTCTAGCCGAGTGGGTTTGGGTCTTGCCTAGTGGGTTTGGGTCTAGCCAAGTGGGTTTGGGTCTAGCCGAGTGGGTTTGGGTCTAGCATAGTGGGTTTGGGTGTAGCCGAGTGGGTTTGGGTCTAGCCGAGTGGGCTTCGGTCTAGCCGAGTGGGTTTGGGTCTAGCCGAGTGGGTTTGGGTCTAGCGGATTGGGTTTGGGTATAGCCGAGTGGGTTTGGGACTAGCCGAGTGGGTTTGAGTCCAGCCGTGTGGGTTTGGGTCTAGACGATTGGGTTTGGGTCTAGCCGAGTGGGTTTGGGTCTAGCCGAGTGGGTTTGGGTCTAGCCGAGTGGGTTTGGGCCTAGCCGCGTGGGTTTGGGTCTAGCCGAGTGGGCTTGGGTCTAGCCGAGTGGGTTTGAGTCTAGCGGAGTGGGTTTGGGTCTCGCGGAGCGGGTTTGGGTCTAGCCGAGTGGGTTTGGGTCTAGCGGAGTGGGTTTGGTTCTAACCGAGTGGGTTTGGGTCTAGCGGAGTGGGTTTGGGTCTAGCGGAGTGGGTTTGGGTCTAGCGGACTGGGTTTGGGTCTAGCTGAGTCGGTTTGGGTCTAGCCGATTGGGTTTGGGTCTAGCGGAGTGGGTTTGGGTCTAGCCGAGTGGGTTTGGGACTAGCCGAGTGGGTTTGCGTCTAGCCGAGTGGGTTTGGGTCTAGCCAAGTGGGTTTGCGCCTAGCCGAGTGGGTTTGCGTCTAGCCGAGTTGGTTTGGGTCTAGCATAGTGGATTTGGGTCTAGCGAGTGGGTTTGGGTCTAGCCGAGTGGGTTTGGGTCTAGCCAAGTGGGTTTGGGTCTAGCCGTGTGGGTTTGGGTCTAGCGGAGTGGGTTTGGGTCTAGCAGAGTGGGTTTGGGTCTAGCGGTGTGGGTTTGGGTCTAGCGGAGTGGGTTTGGGTCTAGCGGAGTGGGTTTGAGTCTAGCGGATTGGGTTTGGGTCTAGAGGAGTGGGTTTGGGTCTAGCCGAGTGGGTTTGGGTCTAGCCGAGTGGGTTTTGGTTCTAGCCGAGTGGGTTTGGGTCTAGCGGAGTGGGCTTGGGTCTAGCCGAGTGGGTTTGGGTGTAGCCGAGTGGGTTTGGGTCCAGCCGAGTGGGTTTGGGTCTAGCCGAGTGGATTTGGGTCTAGCCGAGTGGTTTTGTGTCTAGCCGAGTGGGTTTGGGTCTAGCCGAGTGGGTTTGGGTCTAGCCTAGTGGGTTTGGGCATAGCCGAGTGGGTTTGGGCCTAGCCGAGTGGGTTTGGGTCTAGCCGAGTGGGTTTGAGTCTATCCGAGTGGGTTTGGATCTAGCGGATTGGGTTTGGGTCTTGCGGAGTGGGTTTGGGTCTAGCGGAGTGGGTTTGGGTCTAGCGGAGTAGGTTTGCGTCTAGCCGAGTGGGTTTGAGTCTAGCCGAGTGGGTTTGGGTCTAGCCGAGTGGGTTGGGTCTAGCCGAGTGGGTTTGGGTCTAGCCGAGTGGGTTTGGGTCTAGCCGAGTGGGTTTGGGTCTAGCCGAGTGGGCTTGGGTCTAGCCGAGTGGGTTTGGGTCAAGTCGAGTGGGTTTGGGTCTAGCCGAGTGGGTTTGGGTCTAGCCGAGTGGGTTTGGGTCTAGCCGACTGGGTTTGGGTCTAGCAGAGTGGGTTTGGGTCTAGACGACTGGGTTTGGGTCTAGCCGAGTGGGTTTGTGGCTAGCCGAGTGGGTTTGGGTCTAGCCGAGTGGGTTTGGGTCTAGCGAGTGGGTTTGGGTCTAGCGGAGTGGGTTTGGGTCTAGCGGAGTGGGTTTGTGTCTAGCGGAGTGGGTTTGGGTCTAGCGGAGTGGGTTTGGGTCTAGCGGAGTCGGTTTGGGTCTAGCGGACTGGGTTTGGGTCTAGCGGAGTGGGTTTGGGTCTAGCCGATTGGGTTTGGGTCTAGCGGAGTGTGTTTGGGTCTAGCAGAGTGGGTTTGGGTCTAGCGGAGTGGGTTTGGGTCTAGCGGAGTGGGTTTGAGTCTAGCGGAGTGGGTTTACGTCTAGCGTAGTGTGTTTGGGTCTAGCGGAGTGGGTTTGGGTCTAGCGGACTGGGTTTGGGTCTCGTCGAGTGGGTTTGGGTCTAGCCGAGTGGGTTTGGGTCTAGCCGAGTGGGTTTGGGTCTAGCCGAGTGGGTTTTGGTCTAGCCGAGTGAGTTTGGGTGTAGACGAGTGGGTTTGGGTCTAGCCGAGTGGGTTTGGGTCTAGCCGAGTGGGTTTGGGTCTAGCCGAGTGGGTTTGGGTCTAGCCGAGTGGGTTTGGGTCTTGCCGAGTGGGTTTGGGTCCAGCCGAGTGGGTTTGGGTCTAGCCGAGTGGGTTTGGGTCTTGCCGAGTGGGTTGGGGTCTAGCCGAGTGAGTTTGGGTCTAGCCGAGTGGGTTTTGGTCTAGCCGAGTGGGTTTGGGTCTAGCCGAGTGGGTTTGGGTCTAGACGAGTGGGTTTGGGTCTAGCCGAGTGGGTTTGGGTCTAGCCGAGTGGGTTTGGGTCTAGCCGAGTGGGTTTGGGTCTAGCCGAGTGGGTTTGGGTCTAGCCGAGTGGGTTTGGGTCTAGCCGAGTGGGTTTGCGTCTAGCCGAGTGGGTTTGGGTCTAGCCGAGTGGGTTTGGGTCTAGCCGAGTGGGTTTTGGTCTAGCCGAGTGGGTTTGGGTGTAGACGAGTGGGTTTGGGTCTAGCCGAGTGGGTTTGGTTCTAGCCGAGTGGGTTTGGGTCTAGCCGAGTGGGTTTGGGTCTAGCCGAGTGGGTTTGGGTCTTGCCGAGTGGGTTTGGGTCTAGCCGAGTGGGTTTGAGTCTAGCCGAGTGGGTTTGCGCCTAGCCGAGTGGGTTTGAGTTAAGCCGAGTTGGTTTGGGTCTAGCATAGTGGATTTGGGTCTATCGAGTGGGTTTGGGTCTAGCCGAGTGGGTTTGGGTCTAGCCGAGTAGGTTTGGGTCTAGCGGAGTGGGTTTGGGTCTAGCGGAGTGGGTTTGGGTCTAGTGGAGTGGGTTTGGGTCTAGCGGTGTGGGTTTGGGTCTAGCGGAGTGGGTTCGGGTCTAGCGGAGTGGGTTTGTGTCTAGCGGATTGGGTTTGGGTCTAGAGGAGTGGGTTTCGGTCTAGCCGAGTGGGTTTGGTTCTAGCCGATTGGGTTTGGGGGTAGCCGAGTGGGTTTCGGTGTAGCCGAGTGGGTTTGGGTCTAGCCGAGTGGGTTTGGGTCTAGCCGAGTGGGTTTGGGTCTAGCCGAGTGGGTTTGGGTCTAGCCGAGTGGGTTTGGGTCTAGCCGAGTGGGTTTGGGTCTAGCCGAGTGGGTTTGGGTCTAGCCGAGTGGGTTTGGGTCTAGCCGAGTGGGTTTGGGTCTAGCGGAGTGGGTTTCGGTGTAGCGGAGTGGGTTTCGGTGTAGCGGAGTGGGTTTGGGTCAAGCCGAGTGGGTTTGGGTCTAGCCGAGTGGGTTTGGGTCTAGCCGAGTGGGTTTGGGTCTAGCCGAGTGGGCTTGGGTCTAGCCGAGAGGGTTTGGGTCAAGTCGAGTGGGTTTGGGTCTAGCCGAGTGGGTTTGGGTCTAGCCGAGTGGGTTTGGGTCTAGCGGAGTGGGTTTGCGTCTAGCAGAGTGGGTTTGGGTCTAGACGACTGGGTTTGGGTCTAGCCGAGTGGGTTTGTGGCTAGCCGAGTGGGTTTGGGTCTAGCCGAGTGGGTTTGGGTCTAGCGAGTGGGTTTGGGTCTAGCGGAGTGGGTTTGGGTCTAGCGGAGTGGGTTTGGGTCTAGCGGAGTGGGTTTGGGTCTAGCGGAGTGGGTTTGGGTCTAGCGGAGTCGGTTTGGGTCTAGCGGACTGGGTTTGGGTCTAGCGGAGTGGGTTTGGGTCTAGCCGATTGGGTTTGGGTCTAGCGGAGTGTGTTTGGGTCTAGCGGAGTGGGTTTGGGTCTAGCGGAGTGGGTTTGGGTCTAGCGGAGTGGGTTTGAGTCTAGCGGAGTGGGTTTACGTCTAGCGTAGTGTGTTTGGGTCTAGCGGAGTGGGTTTGGGTCTTGCCGAGTGGGTTTGGGTCTTGCCGAGTGGGTTTGGGTCTAGCCGAGTGGGTTTGGGTCTAGCCGAGTGGGTTTGGGTCTAGCCGATTGGGTTTTGGTCTAGCCGAGTGGGTTTGGGTGTAGACGAGTGGGTTTGGGTCTGGCCGAGTGGGTTTGGGTCTAGCCGAGTGGGTTTGGGTCTAGCCGAGTGGGTTTGGGTCTGGCCGAGTGGGTTTGGGTCTTGCCGAGTGGGTTTGGGTCCAGCCGAGTGGGTTGGGGTCTAGCCGAGTGGGTTTGGGTCTTGCCGAGTGGGTTGGGGTCTAGCCGAGTGAGTTTGGGTCTAGCCGAGAGGGTTTGGGTCTAGCCGAGTGGGTTTGGGTCTAGCCGAGTGGGTTTGGGTCTAGACGAGTGGGTTTGGGTCTAGCCGAGTGGGTTTGGGTCTAGCCGAGTGGGTTTGGGTCTAGCCGAGTGGGTTTGGGTCTAGCCGAGTGGGTTTGGGTCTAGCCGAGTGGGTTTGGGTCTAGCCGAGTGGGTTTGCGTCTAGCCGAGTGGGTTTGGGTCTAGCTGAGTGGGATTGCGCCTAGCCGAGTGGGTTTGCGTCTAGCCGAGTTGGTTTGGGTCTAGCATAGTGGATTTGGGTCTAGCGAGTGGGTTTGGGTCTAGCCGAGTGGGTTTGGGTCTAGCCGAGTGGGTTTTGGTTCTAGACGAGTGGGTTTGGGGGTAGCCGAGTGGGTTTCGGTGTAGCCGAGTGGGTTTGGGTCTAGCCGAGTGGGTTTGGGTCTAGCCGAGTGGGTTTGGGTCTAGCCGAGTGGGTTTGGGTCTAGCCGAGTGGGTTTGGGTCTAGCCGAGTGGGTTTGGGTCTAGCCGAGTGGGTTTGGGTCTAGCCGAGTGGGTTTTGGTTCTAGACGAGTGGGTTTGGGGGTAGCCGAGTGGGTTTCGGTGTAGCCGAGTGGGTTTGGGTCTAGCCGAGTGGGTTTGGGTCTAGCCGAGTGGGTTTGGGTCTAGCCGAGTGGGTTTGGGTCTAGCCGAGTGGGTTTGGGTCTAGCCGAGTGGGTTTGGGTCTAGCCGAGTGGGTTTGGGTCTAGCCGAGTGGGTTTGGGTCTAGCGGAGTGGGTTTCGGTGTAGCGGAGTGGGTTTCGGTGTAGCGGAGTGGGTTTCGGTGTAGCGGAGTGGGTTTGGGTCTAGCCGAGTGGGTTTTGGTCTAGCCGAGTGGGTTTGGGTCTAGCCGAGTGGGTTTCGGTCTAGCCGAGTGGGCTTGGGTCTAGCCGAGAGGGTTTGGGTCAAGTCGAGTGGGTTTGGGTCTAGCCGAGTGGGTTTGGGTCTAGCCGAGTGGGTTTGGGTCTAGCCGACTGGGTTTGCGTCTAGCAGAGTGGGTTTGGGTCTAGACGACTGGGTTTGGGTCTAGCCGAGTGGGTTTGTGGCTAGCCGAGTGGGTTTGGGTCTAGCCGAGTGGGTTTGGGTCTAGCGAGTGGGTTTGGGTCTAGCGGAGTGGGTTTGGGTCTAGCGGAGTGGGTTTGGGTCTAGCGGAGTGGGTTTGGGTCTAGCGGAGTGGGTTTGGGTCTAGCGGAGTCGGTTTGGGTCTAGCGGACTGGGTTTGGGTCTAGCGGAGTGGGTTTGGGTCTAGCCGATTGGGTTTGGGACTAGCGGAGTGTGTTTGGGTCTAGCGGAGTGGGTTTGGGTCTAGCGGAGTGGGTTTGGGTCTAGCGGAGTGGGTTTGAGTCTAGCGGAGTGGGTTTACGTCTAGCGTAGTGTGTTTGGGTCTAGCGGAGTGGGTTTGGGTCTTGCCGAGTGGGTTTGGGTCTTGCCGAGTGGGTTTGGGTCTAGCCGAGTGGGTTTGGGTCTAGCCGAGTGGGTTTGGGTCTAACCGATTGGGTTTTGGTCTAGCCGAGTGGGTTTGGGTGTAGACGAGTGGGTTTGGGTCTGGCCGAGTGGGTTTGGGTCTAGCCGAGTGGGTTTGGGTCTAGCCGAGTGGGTTTGGGTCTGGCCGAGTGGGTTTGGGTCTTGCCGAGTGGGTTTGGGTCCAGCCGAGTGGGTTGGGGTCTAGCCGAGTGGGTTTGGGTCTTGCCGAGTGGGTTGGGGTCTAGCCGAGTGAGTTTGGGTCTAGCCGAGTGGGTTTGGGTGTAGCCGAGTGGGTTTGGGTCTAGCCGAGTGGGTTTGGGTCTAGACGATTGGGTTTGGGTCTAGCCGAGTGGGTTTGGGGCTAGCCGAGTGGGTTTGGGTCTAGCCGAGTGGGTTTGGGTCTAGCCGAGTGGGTTTGGGTCTAGCCGAGTGGGTTTGGGTCTAGCCGAGTGGGTTTGCGTCTAGCCGAGTGGGTTTGGGTCTAGCTGAGTGGGATTGCGCCTAGCCGAGTGGGTTTGCGTCTAGCCGAGTTGGTTTGGGTCTAGCATAGTGGATTTGGGTCTAGCGAGTGGGTTTGGGTCTAGCCGAGTGGGTTTGGGTCTAGCCGAGTAGGTTTGGGTCTAGCGGAGTGGGTTTGGGTCTAGCGGAGTAGGTTTGGGTCTAGTGGAGTGGGTTTGGGTCTAGCGGTGTGGGTTTGGGTCTAGCGGAGTGGGTTTGGGTCTAGCGGAGTGGGTTTGTGTCTAGCGGATTGGGTTTGGGTCTAGAGGTGTGGGTTTGGGTCTAGCCGAGGGGGTTTGGTTCTAGCCGAGTGGGTTTGGGAGTAGCCGAGTGGGTTTCGGTCTAGCCAAGCGGGTTTGGGTCTAGCCGAGTGGGTTTGGGTCTAGCCGAGTGGGTTTGGGTCTAGCCGAGTGGGTTTGGGTCTAGCCGAGTGGGTTTGGGTCTAGCCGAGTGGGTTTGGGTCTAGCCGAGTGGGTTTGTGTCTAGCCGAGTGGGTTTGGGTCTAGCCGAGTGGGTTTGGGTCTAGCCGAGTGGGTTTGGGTCTAGCCGAGTGGGTTTGGGTCTAGCCGAGTGGGTTTTGGTTCTAGACGAGTGGGTTTGGGTCTAGCCGATTGGGTTTGGTTCTAGCCGATTGGGTTTGGGTCTAGCGGAGTGGGTTTGGGTCTAGCGGAGTGGGTTTGGGTCTAGCCGAGTTAGTTTGGGTCTAGCCGAGTGGGTTTGGGGCTAGCCAAGTGGGTTTGGGTCTAGCCGAGTGGGTTTGGGCCTAGCCGAGTGGGTTTGGGTCTTGCCAAGTGGGTTTGGGTCTAGCCGAGTGTGTTTGGGTCTAGCCGAGTGGGTTTTGGTTCTAGACGAGTGGGTTTGGGTCTAGCCGAGTGGGTTTGGGCCTAGCCGAGTGGGTTTGGGTCTAGCCAAGTGGGTTTGGGTCTAGCCGAGTGGGCTTGGGTCTAGCCGAGTGGGTTTGGGTCAAGTCGAGTGGGTTTGGGTCTAGCCGAGTGGGTTTGGGTCTAGCCGAGTGGGTTTGGGTCTAGCCGACTGGGTTTGGGTCTAGCAGAGTGGGTTTGGGTCTAGACGACTGGGTTTGGGTCTAGCCGAGTGGGTTTGTGGCTAGCCGAGTGGGTTTGGGTCTAGCCGAGTGGGTTTGGGTCTAGCGAGTGGGTTTGGGTCTAGCGGAGTGGGTTTGGGTCTAGCGGAGTGGGTTTGGGTCTAGCGGAGTGGGTTTGGGTCTAGCGGAGTGGGTTTGGGTCTAGCGGAGTCGGTTTGGGTCAAGCGGACTGGGTTTGGGTCTAGCGGAGTGGGTTTGGGTCTAGCGGAGTCGGTTTGGGTCAAGCGGACTGGGTTTGGGTCTAGCGGAGTGGGTTTGGGTCTAGCCGATTGGGTTTGGGTCTAGCGGAGTGTGTTTGGGTCTAGCGGAGTGGGTTTGGGTCTAGCGGAGTGGGTTTGGGTCTAGCAGAGTGGGTTTGAGTCTAGCGGAGTGGGTTTACATCTAGCGTAGTGTGTTTGGGTCTAGCGGAGTGGGTTTGGGTCTAGCGGACTGGGTTTGGGTCTCGTCGAGTGGGTTTGGGTCTAGCCAAGTGGGTTTGGGTCTAGCCGAGTGGGTTTGGGTCTAGCCGAGTGGGTTTGGGTCTAGCCGAGTTGGTTGGGGTCTAGCCGAGTGGGTTTGGGTCTAGCCGAGTGGGTTTGGGTCTAGCCGAGTGGGTTTGGGTCTAGCCGAGTGGGTTTGTGTCTAGCCGAGTGGGTTTGGGTCTAGCCGAGTGGGTTTGGGTCAAGCGAGTGAGTTTGGGTCTAGCGATTGGGTTTGGGTCTAGCCGAGTGGGTTTGGGTTTAGCCGAGTGGGTTTGGGTCTAGCGGAGTGGGTTTGGGTCTAGCGGAGTGGGTTTGGGTCTAGCGGAGTGGGTTTGGGTCTAGCGAAGTGGGTTTGGGTCTAGCGGAGTCGGTTTGGGTCCAGCGGACGGGGTTTGGGTCCAGCGGAGTGGGTTTGTGTCTAGCGGATTGGGTTTGGGTCTAGCGGAGTGGGTTTGGGTCTTGCGGAGTGGATTTGGGTCTAGCAGAGTGGGTTTGGGTCTAGCGGAGTGGGTTCAGGTCTAGCGGAGTAGGCTTGGGTCTAGCGGACTGGGTCTGGGTCTAGCGGAGTGGGTTTGGGTATAGCGGATTGGGTTTGGGTCTGGCGGAGTGGGTTTGGGTCTAGCGGAGTGGGTTTGGGTCTAGCCGATTGGGTTTGGGTCTAGCGGAGTGGGTTTGGGTCTAGCGGAGTGGGTTAGGGTCTAGCCGAGTTAGTTTGGGTCTAGCCGAGTGGGTTTGGGTCTAGCCAAGTGGGTTTGGGTCTAGCCGAGTGGGTTTGGGCCTAGCCGAGTGGGTTTGGGTCTCGCCGAGTGGGTTTGGGTCTAGCCGAGTGGGTTTGGGTCTAGCCGACTGGGTTTGGGTCTAGCGGAGTGGGTTTGGGTGTAGCCGAGAGGGTTTGGGTCTAGCGGAGTGGGTTTGGGTCTAGCAGAGTGGGTTTCGGTCTCGCAGAGTGGGTTTGGGTCTAGCCGAGTGGGTTTGGATCTAGCCGAGTGGGTTTGGGTCTAGCCGAGTGGGTTTGGGTCTAGCCGAGTGGGTTTGGGTCTAGTCGAGTGGGTTTGGGTGTAGCCGAGTGGGTTTGCGTCTAGCCGAGTGGGTTTGGGTCTATCCGAGTGGGTTTGGGTCTAGCGGAGTGGGTTTGGGTCTTGCGGAGTGGGTTTGGGTCTAGCGGAGTGGGTTTGGGTCTAGCCGATTGGGTTTGGGTCTAGCGGAGTGGGTTTGGGTCTAGCGGAGTGGGTTTGGGACTAGCCGAGTTAGTTTGGGTCTAGCCGAGTGGGTTTGGGTCTAGCCAAGTGGGTTTGGGTCTAGCCCAGTGGGTTTGGGCCTAGCCGAGTGGGTTTGGCTCTAGCCAAGTGGGTTTGGGTCTAGCCGAGTGTGTTTGGGTCTAGCCGACTGGGTTTGGGTCTAGTGGAGTGGGTTTGGGTGTAGCCCAGTGGGTTTGCGTCTAGCAGAGTGGGTTTCGGTCTAGCGGAGTGGGTTTCGGTCTCGCAGAGTGGGTTTGGGTCAAGCCGAGTGGGTTTGGGTCTAGCCGAGTGGGTTTGGGTCTAGCCGAGTGGGCTTGGGTCCAGCCGAGTGGGTTTGGGTCTAGTCGAGTGGGTTTGGTTCCAGCCGACTGGGTTTGGGTCTAGCCGACTGCGTTTGTGTCTAGCGGAGTGGGTTTGGGTCTAGCGGAGTGGGTTTGGGTCTAGCGGAGTCGGTTTGGGTCTAGCGGACTGGGTTTGGGTCTAGCGGAGTGGGTTTGGGTCTAGCCGATTGGGTTTGGGTCTAGCGGAGTGTGTTTGGGTCTAGCGGAGTGGGTTTGGGTCTAGCGGAGTGGGTTTGGGTCTAGCGGAGTGGGTTTGAGTCTAGCGGAGTGGGTTTACGTCTAGCGTAGTGTGTTTGGGTCTAGCGGAGTGGGTTTGGGTCTTGCCGAGTGGGTTTGGGTCTTGCCGAGTGGGTTTGGGTCTGGCCGAGTGGGTTTGGGTCTAGCCGAGTGGGTTTGGGTCTAGCCGAGTGGGTTTGGGTCTGGCCGAGTGGGTTTGGGTCTTGCCGAGTGGGTTTGGGTCCAGCCGAGTGGGTTGGGGTCTAGCCGAGTGGGTTTGGGTCTTGCCGAGTGGGTTGGGGTCTAGCCGAGTGAGTTTGGGTCTAGCCGAGTGGGTTTGGGTCTAGCCGAGTGGGTTTGGGTCTAGACGAGTGGGTTTGGATCTAGCCGAGTGGGTTTGGGTCTAGCCGAGTGGGTTTGGGTCTAGCCGAGTGGGTTTGGGTCTAGCCGAGTGGGTTTGGGTCTAGCCGAGTGGGTTTGGGTCTAGCCGAGTGGGTTTGCGTCTAGCCGAGTGGGTTTGGGTCTAGCTGAGTGGGATTGCGCCTAGCCGAGTGGGTTTGCGTCTAGCCGAGTTGGTTTGGGTCTAGCATAGTGGATTTGGGTCTAGCGAGTGGGTTTGGGTCTAGCCGAGTGGGTTTGGGTCTAGCCGAGTAGGTTTGGGTCTAGCGGAGTGGGTTTGGGTCTAGCGGAGTAGGTTTGGGTCTAGTGGAGTGGGTTTGGGTCTAGCGGTGTGGGTTTGGGTCTAGCGGAGTGGGTTGGGGTCTAGCGGAGTGGGTTTGTGTCTAGCGGATTGGGTTTGGGTCTAGAGGAGTGGGTTTGGGTCTAGCCGAGGGGGTTTGGTTCTAGCCGAGTGGGTTTGGGAGTAGCCGAGTGGGTTTCGGTCTAGCCGAGCGGGTTTGGGTCTAGCCGAGTGGGTTTGGGTCTAGCCGAGTGGGTTTGGGTCTAGCCGAGTGGGTTTGGGTCTAGCCGAGTGGGTTTGGGTCTAGCTGAGTGGGTTTGGGTCTAGCGGAGTGGGTTTGGGTCTAGTCGAGTTAGTTTGGGTCTGGCCGAGTGGGTTTGGGGCTAGCCAAGTGGGTTTGGGTCTAGCCGAGTGGGTTTGGGCCTAGCCGAGTGGGTTTGGGTCTAGCCAAGTGGGTTTGGGTCTAGCCGAGTGTGTTTGGGTCTAGCCGAGTGGGTTTGGGTCTAGCCGAGTGGGCTTGGGTCTAGCCGAGTGGGTTTGGGTCAAGTCGAGTGGGTTTGGGTCTAGCCGAGTGGGTTTGGGTCTAGCCGAGTGGGTTTGGGTCTAGCCGACTGGGTTTGAGTCTAGCAGAGTGGGTTTGGGTCTAGACGACTGGGTTTGGGTCTAGCCGAGTGGGTTTGTGGCTAGCCGAGTGGGTTTGGGTCTAGCCGAGTGGGTTTGGGTCTAGCGAGTGGGTTTGGGTCTAGCGGAGTGGGTTTGGGTCTAGCGGAGTGGGTTTGGGTCTAGCGGAGTGGGTTTGGGTCTAGCGGAGTGGGTTTGGGTCTAGCGGAGTCGGTTTGGGTCTAGCGGACTGGGTTTGGGTCTAGCGGAGTGGGTTTGCGTCTAGCCGATTGGGTTTGGGTCTAGCGGAGTGTGTTTGGGTCTAGCGGAGTGGGTTTGGGTCTAGCCGAGTGGGTTTGGGTCTAGCCGAGTGGGTTTGGGTCTAGCCGAGTGGGTTTGGGTCTAGCCGAGTGGGTTTGGGTCTAGCCGAGTGGGTTTGGGTCTAGCCGAGTGGGTTTGGGTCTAGCCGAGTGGGTTTGGGTCTAGCCGAGTGGGTTTGGGTCTAGCCGAGTGGGTTTGGGTCTAGCCGAGTGGGTTTTGGTTCTAGCCGAGTGGGTTTGGGTCTAGCCGATTGGGTTTGGTTCTAGCCGATTGGGTTTGGGTCTAGCTGAGTGGGTTTGGGTCTAGCGGAGTGGGTTTGGGTCTAGTCGAGTTAGTTTGGGTCTGGCCGAGTGGGTTTGGGGCTAGCCAAGTGGGTTTGGGTCTAGCCGAGTGGGTTTGGGCCTAGCCGAGTGGGTTTGGGTCTAGCCAAGTGGGTTTGGGTCTAGCCGAGTGTGTTTGGGTCTAGCCGAGTGGGTTTGGGTCTAGCCGAGTGGGCTTGGGTCTAGCCGAGTGGGTTTGGGTCAAGTCGAGTGGGTTTGGGTCTAGCCGAGTGGGTTTGGGTCTAGCCGAGTGGGTTTGGGTCTAGCCGACTGGGTTTGAGTCTAGCAGAGTGGGTTTGGGTCTAGACGACTGGGTTTGGGTCTACCGAGTGGGTTTGTGGCTAGCCGAGTGGGTTTGGGTCTAGCCGAGTGGGTTTGGGTCTAGCGAGTGGGTTTGGGTCTAGCGGAGTGGGTTTGGGTCTAGCGGAGTGGGTTTGGGTCTAGCGGAGTGGGTTTGGGTCTAGCGGAGTGGGTTTGGGTCTAGCGGAGTCGGTTTGGGTCTAGCGGACTGGGTTTGGGTCTAGCGGAGTGGGTTTGCGTCTAGCTGATTGGGTTTGGGTCTAGCGGAGTGTGTTTGGGTCTAGCGGAGTGGGTTTGGGTCTAGCGGAGTGGGTTTGGGTCTAGCGGAGTGGGTTTGAGTCTAGCGGAGTGGGTTTACGTCTAGCGTAGTGTGTTTGGGTCTAGCGGAGTGGGTTTGGGTCTAGCGGACTGGGTTTGGGTCTCGTCGAGTGGGTTTGGGTCTAGCGGAGTGTGTTTGGGTCTAGCGGAGTGGGTTTGGGTCTAGCGGAGTGGGTTTGGGTCTAGCGGAGTGGGTTTGAGTCTAGCGGAGTGGGTTTACGTCTAGCGTAGTGTGTTTGGGTCTAGCGGAGTGGGTTTGGGTCTTGCCGAGTGGGTTTGGGTCTTGCCGAGTGGGTTTGGGTCTAGCCGAGTGGGTTTGGGTCTAGCCGAGTGGGTTTGGGTCTAGCCGATTGGGTTTTGGTCTAGCCGAGTGGGTTTGGGTGTAGACGAGTGGGTTTGGGTCTGGCCGAGTGGGTTTGGGTCTAGCCGAGTGGGTTTGGGTCTAGCCGAGTGGGTTTGGGTCTGGCCGAGTGGGTTTGTGTCTTGCCGAGTGGGTTTGGGTCCAGCCGAGTGGGTTGGGGTCTAGCCGAGTGGGTTTGGGTCTTGCCGAGTGGGTTGGGGTCTAGCCGAGTGAGTTTGGGTCTAGCCGAGTGGGTTTGGGTCTAGCCGAGTGGGTTTGGGTCTAGCCGAGTGGGTTTGGGTCTAGACGAGTGGGTTTGGGTCTAGCCGAGTGGGTTTGGGTCTAGCCGAGTGGGTTTGGGTCTAGCCGAGTGGGTTTGGGTCTAGCCGAGTGGGTTTGGGTCTAGCCGAGTGGGTTTGGGTCTAGCCGAGTGGGTTTGCGTCTAGCCGAGTGGGTTTGGGTCTAGCTGAGTGGGATTGCGCCTAGCCGAGTGGGTTTGCGTCTAGCCGAGTTGGTTTGGGTCTAGCATAGTGGATTTGGGTCTAGCGAGTGGGTTTGGGTCTAGCCGAGTGGGTTTGGGTCTAGCCGAGTAGGTTTGGGTCTAGCGGAGTGGGTTTGGGTCTAGCGGAGTGGGTTTGGGTCTAGTGGAGTGGGTTTGGGTCTAGCGGTGTGGCTTTGGGTCTAGCGGAGTGGGTTTGGGTCTAGCGGAGTGGGTTTGTGTCTAGCGGATTGGGTTTGGGTCTAGAGGAGTGGGTTTGGGTCTAGCCGAGGGGGTTTGGTTCTAGCCGAGTGGGTTTGGGAGTAGCCGAGTGGGTTTGGGTCTAGCCGAGCGGGTTTGGGTCTAGCCGAGTGGGTTTGGGTCTAGCCGAGTGGGTTTGGGTCTAGCCGAGTGGGTTTGGGTCTAGCCGAGTGGGTTTGGGTCTAGCCGAGTGGGTTTGGGTCTAGCCGAGTGGGTTTGGGTCTAGCCGAGTGGGTTTGGGTCTAGCCGAGTGGGTTTGGGTCTAGCCGAGTGGGTTTGGGTCTAGCCGAGTGGGTTTGGGTCTAGCCGAATGGGTTTTGGTTCTAGCCGAGTGGGTTTGGGTCTGGCCGATTGGGTTTGGTTCTAGCCGATTGGGTTTGGGTCTAGCGGAGTGGGTTTGGGTCTAGCGGAGTGGGTTTGGGTCTAGTCGAGTTAGTTTGGGTCTGGCCGAGTGGGTGTGGGGCTAGCCAAGTGGGTTTGGGTCTAGCCGAGTGGGTTTGGGCCTAGCCGAGTGGGTTTGGGTCTAGCCAAGTGGGTTTGGGTCTAGCCGAGTGTGTTTGGGTCTAGCCGAGTGGGTTTGGGTCTAGCCGAGTGGGCTTGGGTCTAGTCGAGTGGGTTTGGGTCAAGTCGAGTGGGTTTGGGTCTAGCCGAGTGGGTTTGGGTCTAGCCGAGTGGGTTTGGGTCTAGCCGACTGGGTTTGGGTCTAGCAGAGTGGGTTTGGGTCTAGACGACTGGGTTTGGGTCTAGCCGAGTGGGTTTGTGGCTAGCCGAGTGGGTTTGGGTCTAGCCGAGTGGGTTTGGGTCTAGCGAGTGGGTTTGGGTCTAGCGGAGTGGGTTTGGGTCTAGCGGAGTGGGTTTGGGTCTAGCGGAGTGGGTTTGGGTCTAGTGGAGTGGGTTTGGGTCTAGCGGAGTCGGTTTGGGTCTAGCGGACTGGGTTTGGGTCTAGCGGAGTGGGTTTGGGTCTAGCCGGTTGGGTTTGGGTCTAGCGGAGTGTGTTTGGGTCTAGCGGAGTGGGTTTGGGTCTAGCGGAGTGGGTTTGGGTCTAGCGGAGTGGGTTTGAGTCTAGCGGAGTGGGTTTACGTCTAGCGTAGTGTGTTTGGGTCTAGCGGAGTGGGTTTGGGTCTAGCGGACTGGGTTTGGGTCTCGTCGAGTGGGTTTGGGTCTAGCCAAGTGGGTTTGGGTCTAGCCGAGTGGGTTTGGGTCTAGCCGAGTGGGTTTGGGTCTAGCCGAGTGGGTTGGGGTCTAGCCGAGTGGGTTTGGGTCTAGCCGAGTGGGTTTGGGTCTAGCCGAGTGGGTTTGGGTCTAGCCGAGTGGGTTTGTGTCTAGCCGAGTGGGTTTGGGTCTAGCCGAGTGGGTTTGGGTCAAGCGAGTGAGTTTGGGTCTAGCGATTGGGTTTGGGTCTAGCCGAGTGGGTTTGGGTCTAGCCGAGTGGGTTTGGGTCTAGCGGAGTGGGTTTGGGTCTAGCGGAGTGGGTTTGGGTCTAGCGGAGTGGGTTTGGGTCTAGCGAAGTGGGTTTGGGTCTAGCGGAGTCGGTTTGGGTCTAGCGGACTGGGTCTGGGTCTAGCGGAGTGGGTTTGGGTATAGCGGATTGGGTTTGGGTCTGGCGGAGTGGGTTTGGGTCTAGCGGAGTGGGTTTGGGTCTAGCCGATTGGGTTTGGGTCTAGCGGAGTGGTTTTGGGTCTAGCGGAGTGGGTTAGGGTCTAGCCGAGTTAGTTTGGGTCTAGCCGAGTGGGTTTGGGTCTAGCCAAGTGGGTTTGGGTCTAGCCGAGTGGGTTTGGGCCTAGCCGAGTGGGTTTGGGTCTCGCCGAGTGGGTTTGGGTCTAGCCGAGTGGGTTTGGGTCTAGCCGACTGGGTTTGGGTCTAGCGGAGTGGGTTTGGGTGTAGCCGAGTGGGTTTGGGTCTAGCGGAGTGGGTTTGGGTCTAGCAGAGTGGGTTTCGGTCTCGCAGAGTGGGTTTGGGTCTAGCCGAGTGGGTTTGGGTCTAGCCGAGTGGGTTTGGGTCTAGCCGAGTGGGTTTGGGTCTAGCCGAGTGGGTTTGGGTCTAGTCGAGTGGGTTTGGGTGTAGCCGAGTGGGTTTGCGTCTAGCCGAGTGGGTTTGGGTCTATCCGAGTGGGTTTGGGTCTAGCGGAGTGGGTTTGGGTCTTGCGGAGTGGGTTTGGGTCTAGCGGAGTGGGTTTGGGTCTACCCGATTGGGTTTGGGTCTAGCGGAGTGGGTTTGGGTCTAGCGGAGTGGGTTTGGGACTAGCCGAGTTACTTTGGGTCTAGCCGAGTGGGTTTGGGTCTAGCCAAGTGGGTTTGGGTCTAGCCGAGTGGGTTTGGGCCTAGCCGAGTGGGTTTGGCTCTAGCCAAGTGGGTTTGGGTCTAGCCGAGTGGGTTTGGGTCTAGCCGACTGGGTTTGGGTCTAGTGGAGTGGGTTTGGGTGTAGCCGAGTGGGTTTGGGTCTAGCAGAGTGGGTTTCGGTCTAGCGGAGTGGGTTTCGGTCTCGCAGAGTGGGTTTGGGTCAAGCCGAGTGGGTTTGGGTCTAGCCGAGTGGGTTTGGGTCTAGCCGAGTGGGCTTGGGTCCAGCCGAGTGGGTTTGGGTCTAGTCGAGTGGGTTTGGTTCCAGCCGACTGGGTTTGGGTCTAGCCGACTGCGTTTGTGTCTAGCGGAGTGGGTTTGGGTCTAGAGGGGTGGGTTTGAGTCTGACGGAGTGGGTTTGGGTCTAGCCGAGTGGGTTTGGGTCTGGCCGAGTGGGTTTGGGTCTAGCCGAGTGGGTTTGGGTCTAGCCGAGTGGGTTTGGGTCTAGCCGAGTGGGTTTGTGTCTAGCCGAGTGGGTTTGGGTCTAGCCGAGTGGGTTTGGGTCTAGCCGAGTGGGTTTGGGACTAGCGGAGTGGGTTTGAGTCTAGCCGAGTGGGTTTGGGTCTAGCGGAGTGGGTTTGAGTCTAACGGAGTGGGTTTGGGTCTAGCCGAGTGGGTTTGGATGTAGCCGAGTGGGTTTGGGTCTAGCGGAGTGGGTTTGGGTCTAGCGGAGTGGGTTTGGGTCTAGCGGAGCGGGTTTGGGTCTAGCAGAGTGGGTTTGGGTCTAGCGGAGTAGTCTTTGGTCTAGCCCCGTGCGTTTGGGTCTAGCCGAGTGGGTTTGGTTCTAGCCGAGTGGGTTTGGGTCTACCCGAGGGAGTTTGGGTCTACCCGAGTGGGTTTGGGTCTAGCCGAGTGGGTTTGGGTCTAGCCGAGTGGGTTTGGGTCTAGCCGAGTGCTTTTGGGTCTTGCCGAGTGGGTTTGGGTCTCGCCGAGTGGGTTTGGGTCTAGCCGAGTGGGTTTCGGTCTAGCGGAGTGGGTTTGGCGCTAGCCGAGTGGGTTTGGGTCTAGCCAAGTGGGTTTGGGTCTAGCCGAGTGGGTTTGGGTCTAGCGGAGTGGGTTTGGCTCTAGCCGAGTGGGTTTGGGTCCAGCGGAGTGGGTTTGGGTCTAGCGGAGTGGGTTTGGGTCTAGCGGAGTGGGTTTGAGTCTAGCGGAGTGGGTTTACGTCTAGCGTAGTGTGTTTGGGTCTAGCGGAGTGGGTTTGGGTCTAGCGGACTGGGTTTGGGTCTCGTCGAGTGGGTTTGGGGCTAGCCAAGTGGGTTTGGGTCTAGCCGAGTGGGTTTGGGTCTAGCCGAGTGGGTTTGGGTCTAGCCGAGTGGGTTGGGGTCTAGCCGAGTGGGTTTGGGTCTAGCCGAGTGGGTTTGGGTCTAGCCGAGTGGGTTTGGGTCTAGCCGAGTGGGTTTGTGTCTAGCCGAGTGGGTTTGGGTCTGGCCGAGTGGGTTTGGGTCAAGCGAGTGAGTTTGGGTCTAGCGATTGGGTTTGGGTCTAGCCGAGTGGGTTTGGGTTTAGCCGAGTGGGTTTGGGTCTAGCGGAGTGGGTTTGGGTCTAGCGGAGTGGGTTTGGGTCTTGCGGAGTGGGTTTGGGTCTAGCGAAGTGGGTTTGGGTCTAGCGGAGTCGGTTTGGGTCTAGCGGACGGGGTTTGGGTCTGGCGGAGTGGGTTTGGGTCTAGCGGAGTGGGTTTGGGTCTAGCCGATTGGGTTTGGGTCTAGCGGAGTGGGTCAGGGTCTAGCCGAGTTAGTTTGGGTCTAGCCGAGTGGGTTTGGTTCTAGCCGAGTGGGTTTGGGTCTACCCGAGGGAGTTTGGGTCTACCCGAGTGGGTTTGGGTCTAGCCAAGTGGGTTTGGGTCTAGCC
Organism: Raja brachyura; assembly: GCA_963514005.1. Next base: position 4,539,450 of record OY740819.1, on the reverse strand, counting down.
GAGTGGGTTTGGGTCTAGCCGAGTGCTTTTGGGTCTTGCCGAGTGGGTTTGGGTCTGGCCGAGTGGGTTTGGGTCTAGCCGACTGGGTTTGGGTCTAGCGGAGTGGGTTTGGGTGTAGCCGAGTGGGTTTGGGTCTAGCAGAGTGGGTTTCGGTCTAGCGGAGTGGGTTTCGGTCTCGCAGAGTGGGTTTGGGTCAAGCCGAGTGGGTTTGGGTCTAGCCAAGTGGGTTTGGGTCTAGCCGAGTGGGCTTGGGTCCAGCCGAGTGGGTTTGGGTCTAGTCGAGTGGGTTTGGTTCCAGCCGACTGGGTTTGGGTCTAGCCGACTGCGTTTGTGTCTAGCGGAGTGGGTTTGGGTCTAGAGGGGTGGGTTTGAGTCTGACGGAGTGGGTTTGGGTCTAGCCGAGTGGGTTTGGGTCTGGCCGAGTGGGTTTGGGTCTAGCCGAGTGGGTTTGGGTCTAGCCGAGTGGGTTTGGGTCTAGCCGAGTGGGTTTGTGTCTAGCCGAGTGGGTTTGGGTCTAGCCGAGTGGGTTTGCGTCTAGCCGAGTGGGTTTGGGTCTCGCCGAGTGGGTTTGTGTCTAGCCGAGTGGGTTTGGGTCTAGCCGAGTGGGTTTGTGTCTTGCGGAGTGGGTTTGGGTCTAGCGGAGTGGGTTTGTGTCTTGCGGAGTGGGTTTGGGTCTAGCGGAGTGGGTTTGGGTCTAGCGGAGTGGGTTTGGGTCTAGCGGAGCGGGTTTGGGTCTAGCAGAGTGGGTTTGGGTCTAGCGGAGTAGTCTTGGGTCTAGCCCCGTGCGTTTGGGTCTAGCCGAGTGGGTTTGGTTCTAGCCGAGTGGGTTTGGGTCTACCCGAGGGAGTTTGGGTCTACCCGAGTGGGTTTGGGTCTAGCCGAGTGTGTTTGGGTCTAGCCGAGTGGGTTTGGGTCTAGCCGAGTGGGTTTGGGTCTAGCCGAGTGCTTTTGGGTCTTGCCGAGTGGGTTTGGGTCTGGCCGAGTGGGTTTGGGTCTAGCCGAGTGGGTTTCTGTCTAGCGGAGTGGGTTTGGCGCTAGCCGAGTGGGTTTGGGTCTAGCCAAGTGGGTTTGGGTCTAGCCGAGTGGGTTTGGGTCTAGCCGAGTGGGTTTGGGTCTAGCGGAGTGGGTTTGGGTCTAGCGGAGTGGGTTTGGGTCTAGCGGAGTGGGTTTGGCTCTAGCCGAGTGGGTTTGGGTCTAGCCAAGTGGGTTTGGGTCTAGAGGAGTGGGTTTGGGTCTAGCAGAGTGGGTTTGGGTCTAGCCGAGTGCGTTTGGGTCTAGCAGAGTGGGTTTGGGTCTAGCCGAGTGGGTTTGGGTCTAGCCGAGTGGGTTTGGGCCTAGCCGAGTGGGTTTGGGTCTAGCCAAGTGGGTTTGGGTCTAGCCGAGTGGGTTTGCATCTAGCCGAGTGTGTTTGGGTCTAGCCGAGTGGGTTTGGGTCTAGCCGAATGGGTTGGGTCTAGCCGAGTGGGGATGGGTCCAGCCGAGTGGGTTTGGGTGTAGACGAGTGGGTTTGGGTGTAGCCGAGTGGGTTTGGGTGTAGCCGAGTGGGTTTGGGTTTTGCCGAGTGGGTTTGGGACTAGCCGATTGGGTTTGCATCTAGCGGGGGTTTGAGTCTAGCGGAGTGGGTTTGGGTCTAGCGGAGTGGGTTTGGGTCTAGCGGAGTGGGTTTGGGTCAAGCGGAGTGGGTTTGGCTCTAGCCCAGTGGGTTTGGGTCTAGCCCAGTGGGTTTGGGTCTAGCGGAGTGGGTTTGCGTCTAGCCGATTGGTTTGGGTCCAGCCGAGTGGGTTTGAGTCTAGCCGAATGGGTTGGGTCTAGCCGAGTGGGTATGGGTCTAGCCAAGTTGGTTTGGGTGTAGCCGAGTGGGTTTGGGTGTAGCCTAGTGGGTTTGGGTGTAGCCGAGTGGGTTTGAGTGTAGCCAAGTGGGTTTGGGTGTAGCCGAGTGGGTTTGGGTCTAGCCGTGTGGGTTTGGGTCTAGCCGAGTGGGTTTGGGTCTAGACGAGTGGGTTTGGGTCTAGCCGAGTGGGTTTGGGTCTAGCCGAGTGGGTTTGGGACTAGCCGAGTGGGTTTGCGTCTAGCCGAGTGGGTTTGAGTCTAGCGGAGTGGGTTCGGGTCTAGCGGAGTGGGTTTGGGTCTAGCGGAGTGGGTTTGGGTCTAGCGGAGTGGGTTTGGGTCTAGCCGAGTGGGTTTGGGTCTAGCCGAGTGGGTTTGGGTCTAGCCCAGTGGGTTTGGGTCTAGCGGAGTGGGTTTGCGTCTAGCCGAGTGGGTTTGGTCTAGCCGAGTGGGTTTGGGTCTAGCCGAGTGCGTTTGGGTCTAGCAGAGTGGGTTTGGGTCTAGCCGAGTGGGTTTGGGTCTAGCCGAGTGGGTTTGGGCCTAGCCGAGTGGGTTTGGGTCTAGCCAAGTGGGTTTGGGTCTAGCCGAGTGGGTTTGCATCTAGCCGAGTGTGTTTGGGTCTAGCCGAGTGGGTTTGGGTCTAGCCGAATGGGTTGGGTCTAGCCGAGTGGGTATGGGTCCAGCCGAGTGGGTTTGGGTGTAGACGAGTGGGTTTGGGTGTAGCCGAGTGGGTTTGGGTGTAGCCGAGTGGGTTTGGGTTTTGCCGAGTGGGTTTGGGACTAGCCGATTGGGTTTGCATCTAGCGGGGGTTTGAGTCTAGCGGAGTGGGTTTGGGTCTAGCGGAGTGGGTTTGGGTCTAGCGGAGTGGGTTTGGGTCAAGCGGAGTGGGTTTGGCTCTAGCCCAGTGGGTTTGGGTCTAGCCCAGTGGGTTTGGGTCTAGCGGAGTGGGTTTGCGTCTAGCCGATTGGTTTGGGTCCAGCCGAGTGGGTTTGAGTCTAGCCGAATGGGTTGGGTCTAGCCGAGTGGGTATGGGTCTAGCCGAGTGGGTTTGGGTGTAGCCGAGTGGGTTTGGGTGTAGCCGAGTGGGTTTGAGTGTAGCCGAGTGGGTTTGGGTGTAGCCGAGTGGGTTTGGGTCTAGCCGTGTGGGTTTGGGTCTAGCCGAGTGGGTTTGGGTCTAGACGAGTGGGTTTGGGTCTAGCCGAGTGGGTTTGGGTCTAGCCGAGTGGGTTTGGGACTAGCCGAGTGGGTTTGCGTCTAGCCGAGTGGGTTTGAGTCTAGCGGAGTGGGTTCGGGTCTAGCGGAGTGGGTTTGGGTCTAGCGGAGTGGGTTTGGGTCTAGCGGAGTGGGTTTGGGTCTAGCCGAGTGGGTTTGGGTCTAGCCGAGTGGGTTTGGGTCTAGCCCAGTGGGTTTGGGTCTAGCGGAGTGGGTTTGCGTCTAGCCGAGTGGGTTTGGTCTAGCCGAGTGGGTTTGGGTCTAGCCGAATGGGTTGGCTCTAAACGAGTGGGTATGGGTGTAGCCGAGTGGGTTTGGGTGTAGCCGAGTGGGTTTGGGTGTAGCCGAGTGGGTTTGGGTGTAGCCGAGTGGGTTTGGGTGTAGCCGAGTGGGTTTGGGTGTAGCCGAGTGGGTTTGGGTGTAGCCGAGTGGGTTTGGGTCTAGCGGAGTGGGTTTGGGTCTAGCGGAGTGCGTTTGGGTCTAGCGGAGTGGGTTTGCGTCTAGCGTAGTGGGTTTGGGTCTAGCGGAGTGGGTTTGGGTCTAGCCGACTGGGTTTGGGTGTAGCCGAGTGGGTTTCGGTCTAGCCGAGTGGGTTTGGGTCTAGCCGAGTGGGTTTGGGTCTAGCCGAGTAGGTTTGGGTCTAGCCGAGTGGGTTTGGGGCTAGCCTAGTGGGTTTGGGTCTAGCCGAGTGGGTTTGGGCCTAGCCGAGTGGGTTTGGGTCTAGCCGAGTGGGTTTGGGTCGAGCCGAGTGGGTTTGGGTCTAGCCGAGTGAGTTTGGGTCTAGCCGAGTGGGTTTGTGTCTAGCCGAGTGGGTTTGGGTCTAGCCGAGTGGGTTTGGGTCTAGCCTAGTGGGTTTGGGCCTAGCCGAGTGGGTTTGGGCCTATCCGAGTGGGTTTGGGTATAGCCGAGTGGGTTTGAGTCTATCCGAGTAGGTTTGGGTCTATCCGAGTGGGTTTGAGTCTTGCGGAGTGGGTTTGGGTCAAGCGGAGTGGGTTTGTGTCTAGCGGAGTGGGTTTGCGTCTAGCCGAGTGGGTTTGAGTCTAGCGGAGTGGGTTCGGGTCTAGCGGAGTGGGTTTGGGTCTAGCGGAGTGGGTTTGGGTCTAGCGGAGTGGGTTTGGGTCTAGCCGAGTGGGTTTGTGTCTAGCCCAGTGGGTTTGGATCTAGCGGAGTGGGTTTGCGTCTAGCCGAGTGGGTTTGGGTGTAGCCGAGTGGGTTTGCGTCTAGCCGAGTGGGTTTGGGTGTAGCCGAGTGGGTTTGGGTGTTGCCGAGTGGGTTTGGGTGTAGCCGAGTGGGTTTGGGTCTAGCGGAGTGGGTTTGGGTCTAGCCGACTGGGTTTGTGTCTAGCCGAGTGGGTTGGGGTCTAGCCGAGTGGGTTGGGGTCTAGCCGAGTGGGTTTGGGTCTAGCCGAGTGGGTTTGGGTCTAGCCGAGTGGGTTTGGGTCTAGCCGAGTGGGTTTGGGTCTAGCCGAGTGGGTTTTGGTTCTAGCCGAGTGGGTTTGGGTCTAGCCGTGTGGGTTTGGGTCTAGCCGAGTGGGTTTGGGTGTAGCCGAGTGGGTTTGTGTGTAGCCGAGTGGGTTTGGGTGTAGCCGAGTTTGTTTGGGTGTAGCCGAGTGGGTTTGGGTCTAGCCGAGTGGGTTTGGGTCTAGCCGAGTGGGTTTGGGTCTAGCCGAGTGGGTTTGGGTCTAGCCGAGTGGGTTTGGGCCTAGCCGAGAGGGTTTGGGCCTAGCCGAGTGGGTTTGGGTCTAGCGGAGTGGGTTTGCGTCTATCCGAGTGGGTTTGCATCTAGCGGGGGTTTGAGTCTAGCGGAGTGGGTTTGGGTCTAGCGGAGTGGGTTTGGGTCTAGCGGAGTGGGTTTGGGTCAAGCGGAGTGGGTTTGGCTCTAGCCCAGTGGGTTTGGGTCTAGCCCAGTGGGTTTGGGTCTAGCGGAGTGGGTTTGCGTCTAGCCGATTGGTTTGGGTCCAGCCGAGTGGGTTTGAGTCTAGCCGAATGGGTTGGGTCTAGCCGAGTGGGTATGGGTCTAGCCGAGTGGGTTTGGGTGTAGCCGAGTGGGTTTGGGTGTAGCCGAGTGGGTTTGAGTGTAGCCGAGTGGGTTTGGGTGTAGCCGAGTGGGTTTGGGTCTAGCCGTGTGGGTTTGGGTCTAGCCGAGTGGGTTTGGGTCTAGACGAGTGGGTTTGGGTCTAGCCGAGTGGGTTTGGGTCTAGCCGAGTGGGTTTGGGACTAGCCGAGTGGGTTTGCGTCTAGCCGAGTGGGTTTGAGTCTAGCGGAGTGGGTTCGGGTCTAGCGGAGTGGGTTTGGGTCTAGCGGAGTGGGTTTGGGTCTAGCGGAGTGGGTTTGGGTCTAGCCGAGTGGGTTTGGGTCTAGCCGAGTGGGTTTGGGTCTAGCCCAGTGGGTTTGGGTCTAGCGGAGTGGGTTTGCGTCTAGCCGAGTGGGTTTGGTCTAGCCGAGTGGGTTTGGGTCTAGCCGAATGGGTTGGCTCTAAACGAGTGGGTATGGGTGTAGCCGAGTGGGTTTGGGTGTAGCCGAGTGGGTTTGGGTGTAGCCGAGTGGGTTTGGGTGTAGCCGAGTGGGTTTGGGTGTAGCCGAGTGGGTTTGGGTGTAGCCGAGTGGGTTTGGGTGTAGCCGAGTGGGTTTGGGTCTAGCGGAGTGGGTTTGGGTCTAGCGGAGTGCGTTTGGGTCTAGCGGAGTGGGTTTGCGTCTAGCGTAGTGGGTTTGGGTCTAGCGGAGTGGGTTTGGGTCTAGCCGACTGGGTTTGGGTGTAGCCGAGTGGGTTTCGGTCTAGCCGAGTGGGTTTGGGTCTAGCCGAGTGGGTTTGGGTCTAGCCGAGTAGGTTTGGGTCTAGCCGAGTGGGTTTGGGGCTAGCCTAGTGGGTTTGGGTCTAGCCGAGTGGGTTTGGGCCTAGCCGAGTGGGTTTGGGTCTAGCCGAGTGGGTTTGGGTCGAGCCGAGTGGGTTTGGGTCTAGCCGAGTGAGTTTGGGTCTAGCCGAGTGGGTTTGTGTCTAGCCGAGTGGGTTTGGGTCTAGCCGAGTGGGTTTGGGTCTAGCCTAGTGGGTTTGGGCCTAGCCGAGTGGGTTTGGGCCTATCCGAGTGGGTTTGGGTATAGCCGAGTGGGTTTGAGTCTATCCGAGTAGGTTTGGGTCTATCCGAGTGGGTTTGAGTCTTGCGGAGTGGGTTTGGGTCAAGCGGAGTGGGTTTGTGTCTAGCGGAGTGGGTTTGCGTCTAGCCGAGTGGGTTTGAGTCTAGCGGAGTGGGTTCGGGTCTAGCGGAGTGGGTTTGGGTCTAGCGGAGTGGGTTTGGGTCTAGCGGAGTGGGTTTGGGTCTAGCCGAGTGGGTTTGTGTCTAGCCCAGTGGGTTTGGATCTAGCGGAGTGGGTTTGCGTCTAGCCGAGTGGGTTTGGGTGTAGCCGAGTGGGTTTGCGTCTAGCCGAGTGGGTTTGGGTGTAGCCGAGTGGGTTTGGGTGTTGCCGAGTGGGTTTGGGTGTAGCCGAGTGGGTTTGGGTCTAGCGGAGTGGGTTTGGGTCTAGCCGACTGGGTTTGTGTCTAGCCGAGTGGGTTGGGGTCTAGCCGAGTGGGTTGGGGTCTAGCCGAGTGGGTTTGGGTCTAGCCGAGTGGGTTTGGGTCTAGCCGAGTGGGTTTGGGTCTAGCCGAGTGGGTTTGGGTCTAGCCGAGTGGGTTTTGGTTCTAGCCGAGTGGGTTTGGGTCTAGCCGTGTGGGTTTGGGTCTAGCCGAGTGGGTTTGGGTGTAGCCGAGTGGGTTTGTGTGTAGCCGAGTGGGTTTGGGTGTAGCCGAGTTTGTTTGGGTGTAGCCGAGTGGGTTTGGGTCTAGCCGAGTGGGTTTGGGTCTAGCCGAGTGGGTTTGGGTCTAGCCGAGTGGGTTTGGGTCTAGCCGAGTGGGTTTGGGCCTAGCCGAGAGGGTTTGGGCCTAGCCGAGTGGGTTTGGGTCTAGCGGAGTGGGTTTGCGTCTATCCGAGTGGGTTTGGGTCTAGTGGAGTGGGTTTGGGTCTTGCGGATTGGGTTTTGGTCTAGCGGAGTGGGTTTGGGTCTAGCGGAGTGGGTTTGCGTATAGCCGAGTGGGTTTGAGTCTAGCCGACTGGGTTTGGGTCTAGCCGAGTGGGTTTGGGTCTTGCCGAGTGGGTTGGGGTCCAGCCGAGTGGGTTTGGGTCTAGCCGAGTGGGTTTGGGTCTAGCCGAGTGGGTTTGGGTCAAGCCGAGTGGGTTTGGGTCTAGACGAGTGGGTTTGGGTCTAGCCAAGTGGGTTTGTGTCTAGCCGAGTGGGTTTGGTTCTATCCGAGTGGGTTTGGGTCTAGCCTAGTGGGTTTGGGCCTAGCCGAGTGGGTTTGGGCCTAGCCGAGTGGGTTTGGGTCTAGCCGAGTGGGTTTGGGTCTAGCCGAGTGGGTTTGGGTCTAGCCGAGTGAGTTTGGGTCTAGCCGAGTGGGTTTGTGTCTAGCCGAGTGGGTTTGGGTCCAGCCGAGTGGGTTTGGGTCTAGCCTAGTGGGTTTGGGCCTAGCCGAGTGGGTTTGGGTCTTGCGGAGTGGGTTTGGGTCAAGCGGAGTGGGTTTGGGTCTAGCGGAGTGGGTTTGCGTCTAGCCGAGTGGGTTTGAGTCTAGCCGAGTGGGTTTGATTCTCGCCGAGTGGGTTTGGGTCTAGCCAATTGTGTTTGGGTCTAGCCGAGTGGGTTTCGGTCTAGCCGAGTAGGTTTGGGTCTAGCCGAGTGGGTTTGGGTCTAGCGCAGTGGGTTTGGGTCTAGCCGAGTGGGTTTGCGTCTAACCGAGTGGGTTTGCGTCTAGCCGAGTTGGTTTGGGTCTAGCATAGTGGATTTGGGTCTAGCGAGTGGGTTTGGGTCTAGCCGAGTGGGTTTGGGTCTAGCCGAGTGGGTTTAGGTTTGGCCGAGTGGGTTTGGGTCTAGCCGAGTGGGTTTGGGACTAGCCGAGTGGGTTTGCGTCTAGCCGAGTGGGTTTGGGTCTAGCCGAGTGGGTTTGCACCTAGCCGAGTGGGTTTGCGTCTAGCCTAGTTGGTTTGGGTCTAGCATAGTGGATTTGGGTCTAGCGAGTGGGTTTGGGTCCAGCGGAGTGGGTTTGGGTCTAGCCGAGTGGGTTTGGGTCTAGCCGAGTGGGTTTGGGTCTAGCGGAGTGGGTTTGGGTCTAGCAGAGTGGGTTTGGGTCTAGCGGTGTGGGTTTGGGTCTAGCGGAGTGGGTTTGGGTCTAGCGGAGTGGGTTTGTGTCTAGCGGATTGGGTTTGGGTCTAGCCAAGTGGGTTTGGGTTTAGCGGAGTGGGTTTGGGTCTAGCCGAGAGGGTTTGGGTCTAGCGGAGTAGGTTTGGGTCTTGCCGAGTGGGTTTGAGTATAGCTGAGTGGGTTTGGGTCTAGCCGAGTGGGTTTGGGTCTAGCCGAGTGGGTTTGGGTCTAGCCGAGTGGGTTTGGGTCTAGCCGAGTGGGTTTGTGTCTAGCCGAGTGGGTTTGGGTCTATCCGAGTGGGTTTGGGTCAAGCCTAGTGGGTTTGGGCCTAGCCGAGTGGGTTTGGGCCTAGCCGAGTGGGTTTGGGTCTAGCCGAGTGGGTTTGGGTCTAGCCGAGTGGGTTTGGGTCTAGCCGAGTGAGTTTGGGTCTAGCCGAGTGGGTTTGTGTCTAGCCGAGTGGGTTTGGGTCTAGCCGAGTGGGTTTGGGTCTAGCCTGGTGGGTTTGGGCCTAGCCGAGTGGGTTTGGGCCCAGCCGAGTGGGTTTGGGTATAGCCGAGTGGGTTTGAGTATCCGAGTAGGTTTGGGTCTATCCGAGTGGGTTTGGGTCTTGCGGAGTGGGTTTGGGTCAAGCGGAGTGGGTTTGGGTCTAGCGGAGTGGGTTTGCGTCTAGCCGAGTGGGTTTGAGTCTAGCAGAGTGGGTTTGAGTCTAGCCGAGTGGGTTTGGGTCTAGCCAATTGTGTTTGGGTCTAGCCGAGTGGGTTTGGGTCTAGCCAATTGTGTTTGGGTCTAGCCGAGTGGGTTTGGGTCTAGCCGAGTGGGTTTGGGTCTAGCCGAGTGGGTTTGGGTCTAGCGCAGTGGGTTTGGGTCTAGCCGAGTGGGTTTGCGTCTAACCGAGTGGTTTTGCGTCTAGCCGAGTTGGTTTGGGTCTAGCCTAGTGGGTTTGGGCCTAGCCGAGTGGGTTTGGGCCTAGCCGAGTGGGTTTGGGTATAGCCGAGTGGGTTTGAGTCTATCCGAGTAGGTTTGGGTCTATCCGAGTGGGTTTGGGTCTTGCGGAGTGGGTTTGGGTCAAGCGGAGTGGGTTTGTGTCTAGCGGAGTGGGTTTGCGTCTAGCCGAGTGGGTTAGAGTCTAGCGGAGTGGGTTCGGGTCTAGCGGAGTGGGTTTGGGTCTAGCGGAGTGGGTTTGGGTCTAGCGGAGTGGGTTTGGGTCTAGCCGAGTGGGTTTGGGTCTAGCCGAGTGGGTTTGTGTCTAGCCCAGTGGGTTTGGATCTAGCGGAGTGGGTTTGCGTCTAGCCGAGTGGGTTCGGGTGTAGCCGAGTGGGTTTGCGTCTAGCCGAATGGGTTGGGTATAGCCGAGTGGGTTTGGGTGTAGCCGAGTGGGTTGGGTGTAGCCGAGTGGGTTTGGGTGTAGCCGAGTGGGTTTGGGTGTAGCCGAGTGGGTTTGTGTCTAGCGGAGTGGGTTTGGGTCTAGCCGACTGGGTTGGGGTCTAGCCGAGTGGGTTTTGGTTCTAGCCGAGTGGGTTTGGGTCTAGCCGTGTGGGTTTGGGTCTAGCCGAGTGGGTTTGGGTGTAGCCGAGTGGGTTTGTGTGTAGCCGAGTGGGTTTGGGTGTAGCCGAGAATGTTTGGGTGTAGCCGAGTGGGTTTGGGTCTAGCCGAGTGGGTTTGGGTCTAGCCGAGTGGGTTTGGGTCTAGCCGAGTGGGTTTGGGTCTAGCCGAGTGGGTTTGGGCCTAGCCGAGTGGGTTTGGGCCTAGCCGAGTGGGTTTGGGTCTAGCGGAGTGGGTTTGCGTCTATCCGAGTGGGTTTGGGTCTAGCGGAGTGGGTTTGGGTCTTGCGGAGTGGGTTTGGGTCTAGCGGAGTGGGTTTGGGTCTAGCGGAGTGGGTTTGCGTATAGCCGAGTGGGTTTGAGTCTAGCCGACTGGGTTTGGGTCTAGCCGAGTGGGTTTGGGTCTTGCCGAGTGGGTTGGGGTCCAGCCGAGTGGGTTTGGGTCTAGCCGAGTGCGTTTGGGTCTAGCCGAGTGGGTTTGGGTCAAGCCGAGTGGGTTTGGGTCTAGACGAGTGGGTTTGGGTCTAGCCGAGTGGGTTTGTGTCTAGCCGAGTGGGTTTGGTTCTATCCGAGTGGGTTTGGGTCTAGCCTAGTGGGTTTGGGCCTAGCCGAGTGGGTTTGGGCCTAGCCGAGTGGGTTTGGGTCTAGCCGAGTGGGTTTGGGTCTAGCCGAGTGGGTTTGGGTCTAGCCGAGTGAGTTTGGGTCTAGCCGAGTGGGTTTGTGTCTAGCCGAGTGGGTTTGGGTCTAGCCGAGTGGGTTTGGGTCTAGCCTAGTGGGTTTGGGCCTAGCCGAGTGGGTTTGGGTCTAGCCTAGTGGGTTTGGGCCTAGCCGAGTGGGTTTGGGCCTAGCCGAGTGGGTTTGGGTATAGCCGAGTGGGTTTGAGTCTATCCGAGTAGGTTTGGGTCTATCCGAGTGGGTTTGGGTCTTGCGGAGTGGGTTTGGGTCAAGCGGAGTGGGTTTGGGTCTAGCGGAGTGGGTTTGCGTCTAGCCAAGTGGGTTTGAGTCTAGCCGAGTGGGTTTGAGTCTCGCCGAGTGGGTTTGGGTCTAGCCAATTGTGTTTGGGTCTAGCCGAGTGGGTTTCGGTCTAGCCGAGTGGGTTTGGGTCTAGCCGAGTGGGTTTGGGTCTAGCGCAGTGGGTTTGGGTCTAGCCGAGTGGGTTTGCGTCTAACCGAGTGGGTTTGCGTCTAGCCGAGTTGGTTTGGGTCTAGCATAGTGGATTTGGGTCTAGCGAGTGGGTTTGGGTCTGGCCGAGTGAGTTTGGGTCTTGCCGAGTGGGTTTAGGTCTGGCCGAGTGGGTTTGGGTCTAGCCGAGTGGGTTTGGGACTAGCCGAGTGGGTTTGCGTCTAGCCGAGTGGGTTTGGGTCTAGCCGAGTGGGTTTGCACCTAACCGAGTGGGTTTGCGTCTAGCCTAGTTGGTTTTGGTCTGGCATAGTGGATTTGGGTCTAGCGAGTGGGTTTGGGTCCAGCGGAGTGGGTTTGGGTCTAGCCGAGTGGGTTTGGGTCTAGCCGAGTGGGTTTGGGTCTAGCGGAGTGGGTTTGGGTCTAGTAGAGTGGGTTTGGGTCTAGCGGTGTGGGTTTGGGTCTAGCGGAGTGGGTTTGGGTCTAGCGGAGTGGGTTTGTGTCTAGCGGATTGGGTTTGGGTCTAGCCAAGTGGGTTTGGGTCTAGCGGAGTGGGTTTGGGTCTAGCCGAGAGGGTTTGGGTCTAGCCGAGTGGGTTTGGGTCTACCTGAGTGGGTTTGGGTCTAGCCGAGTGGGTTTGGGTCTAGCCGAGTGGGTTTGGGTCTAGCCGAGTGGGTTTTGGTTCTACCCGAGTGGGTTTGGGTCTGGCGGAGTGGGCTTGGGTCTAGCCGCGTGGGTTTGGGTGTAGCCGAGTGGGTTTGGGTCTAGCCGAGTGGGTTTAGGTGTTGCCGAGTGGATTTGGGACTAGCCGAGTGGGTTTGGGTCTAGCCGAGTGGTTTTGTGTCTAGCCGAGTGGGTTTGGGTCTAGCCGAGTGGGTTTGGGTCTAGCCTAGTGGGTTTGGGCCTAGCCGAGTGGGTTTGGGTCCAGCCGAGTGGGTTTGGGTCTAACCGAGTGGGTTTGGGTCTAGCCGAGTGGGTTTGGGTCTAACCGAGTGGGTTTGGGTCTAGCGGAGTGGGTTGGGTCTAGCGGAGTGGTTTGGATCTAGCCCAGTGGGTTTGAGTCTTGCCGAGTGGTTTTGGGTCTAGCCGAGTGGGTTTGGGTCTAGCCGAGTGGGTTTGTGTCTAGCCGAGTGGGTTTGTGTCTAGCCGAGTGGGTTTGGGTCTAGCCGAGTGGGTTTGGGTCTAGCCTAGTGGGTTTGTGTCTAGCCGAGTGGGTTTGGGTCTAGCGGAGTAGGTTTGGGTCTAGCCGAGTGGGTTTGAGTGTAGCCGAGTGGGTTTGGGTCTAGCCGAGTGGGTTTGGGTCTAGCCGAGTGGGTTTGGGTCTAGCCGAGTGGGTTTGGGTCTAGCCGAGTGGGTTTGTGTCTAGCCGAGTGGGTTTGGGTCTATCCGAGTGGGTTTGGGTCTAGCCTAGTGGGTTTGGGCCTAGCCGAGTGGGTTTGGGCCTAGCCGAGTGGGTTTGGGTCTAGCCGAGTGGGTTTGGGTCTAGCCGAGTGGGTTTGCGTCTAGCCGAGTGGGTTTGAGTCTAGCAGAGTGCGTTTGAGTCTAGCCGAGTGGGTTTGGGTCTAGCCAATTGTGTTTGGGTCTAGCCGAGTGGGTTTGGGTCTAGCCGAGTGGGTTTGGGTCTAGCCGAGTGGGTTTGGGTCTAGCGCAGTGGGTTTGGGTCTAGCCGAGTGGGTTTGCGTCTAACCGAGTGGTTTTGCGTCTAGCCGAGTTGGTTTGGGTCTAGCATAGTGGATTTGGGTGTAGCGAGTGGGTTTGGGTCTGGCCGACTGGGTTTGGGTCTAGCCGAGTGGGTTTAGGTCTGGCCGAGTGGGTTTGCGTCTAGCCGAGTGGGTTTGGGACTAGCCGAGTGGGTTTGCGTCTAGCCGAGTGGGTTTAGGTCTGGCCGAGTGGGTTTGCGTCTAGCCGAGTGGGTTTGGGACCAGCCGAGTGGGTTTGCGTCTAGCCGAGTGGGTTTGGGTCTAGCCGCGTGGGTTTGCACCTAGCCGAGTGGGTTTGCGTCTAGCCTAGTTGGTTTGGGTCTAGCATAGTGGATTTGGGTCTAGCGAGTGGGTTTGGGTCTAGCCGAGTGGGTTTGGGTCTAGCCGAGTGGGTGTGGGTCTAGCCGAGTGGGTTTGGGTCTTACGGAGTGGGTTTGGGTCTAGCAGAGTGGGTTTGGGTCTAGCGGTGTGGGTTTGGGTCTAGCGGAGTGGGTTTGGGTCTAGCGGAGTGGGTTTGTGTCTAGCGGATTGGGTTTGGGTCTAGCCAAGTGGGTTTGGGTCTAGCCGAGTGGGTTTGGGTCTAGCCGAGTGGGTTTGGGTCTAGCCGAGTGGGTTTGGGTCTACCTGAGTGGGTTTGGGTCTAGCCGAGTGGGATTGGGTCTAGCCGAGTGGGTTTGGGTCTAGCCGAGTGGGTTTTGGTTCTAGCCGAGTGGGTTTGGGTCTAGCGGAGTGGGCTTGGGTCTAGCCGCGTGGGTTTGGGTGTAGCCGAGTGGGTTTGGGTCTAGCCGAGTGGGTTTGGGTCTAGCCGAGTGGATTTGGGTCTAGCCGAGTGGGTTTGGGTCTAGCCGAGTGGTTTTGTGTCTAGCCGAGTGGGTTTGGGTCTAGCCGAGTGGGTTTGGGTCTAGCCTAGTGGGTTTGGGCCTAGCTGAGTGGGTTTGGGCTAAGCTGAGTGGGTTTGGGTCTAGCCGAGTGGGTTTGAGTCTATCCGAGTGGGTTTGGGTCTAGCGGATTGGGTTTGGGCCTTGCGGAGTGGGTTTGGGTCTAGCGGAGTGGGTTTGGGTCTAGCGGAGTAGGTTTGCATCTAGCCGAGTGGGTTTGAGTCTAGCCGAGTGGGTTTGGGTCTAGCCGAGTGGGTTTGGGTCTAGCCGAGTGGGTTTGGGTCTAGCGGAGTGGGTTTGGGTCTAGCCGAGTGGGTTTGGGTCTAGCCGAGTGGGTTTGGGTCCAGCGGAGTGGGTTTGGGTCTAGCGGAGTGGGTTTGGGTCTAGCGGAGTGGGTTTGGGTCTAGCGGAGTGGGTTTGGGTATAGCGGAGTGGGTTTGGGTCTAGGGGAGAGGGTTTGCATCTAGCGGAGTGGGTTAGGGTCTAGAAGAGTGGGTTTAGGTCTAGCCGAGTGGGTTTGGGTCTAGCCGAGTGGGTTTGGGTCTAGCCGAGTGGGTTTGGGTCTAGCCGAGTGGGTTTAGGTCTAGCTGAGTGGGTTTGGGTCTAGCCGAGTGGGTTTGCGTCTAGCCGAGTGGGTTCGGGTCAAGCCGAGTGGGTTTTGGTTCTAGCCGAGTGGGTTTGCGTCTAGCGGAGTAGGCTTGGGTCTAGCCGAGTGGGTTTGGGTGTAGCCTAGTGGGTTTGGGTCTAGCCGAGTGGGTTTGGGTCTAGCCGAGTGGGTTTGGGTCTAGCGGAGTGGGTTTGGGTCTTGCCGAGTGGGTTTGGGTCTTGCCGAGTGGGTTTGGGTCTAGCCGAGTGGGTTTGGGTTTAGCCGAGTGGGTTTGGGTCTAGCCGATTGGGTTTTGATCTAGCCGAGTGGGTTTGGGTGTAGACGAGTGGGTTTGGGTCTAGCCGAGTGGGTTTGGGTCTAGCCGAGTGGGTTTGGGTCTAGCCTAGTGGGTTTGGGCCTAGCTGAGTGGGTTTGGGCCTAGCCGAGTGGGTTTGGGTCTAGCCGAGTGGGTTTGAGTCTACCCGAGTGGGTTTGGGTCTAGCGGATTGGGTTTGGGCCTTGCGGAGTGGGTTTGCGTCTAGCGGAGTGGGTTTGGGTCTAGCGGAGTAGGTTTGCATCTAGCCGAGTGGGTTTGAGTCTAGCCGAGTGGGTTTGGGTCTAGCCGAGTGGGTTTGGGTCTAGCCGAGTGGGTTTGGGTCTAGCGGAGTGGGTTTGGGTCTAGCCGAGTGGGTTTGGGTCTAGCCGAGTGGGTTTGGGTCCAGCGGAGTGGGTTTGGGTCTAGCGGAGTGGGTTTGGGTCTAGCGGAGTGGGTTTGGGTCTAGCGGAGTGGGTTTGGGTATAGCGGAGTGGGTTTGGGTCTAGGGGAGAGGGTTTGCATCTAGCGGAGTGGGTTAGGGTCTGGAAGAGTGGGTTTAGGTCTAGCCGAGTGGCTTTGGGTCTAGCCGAGTGGGTTTGGGTCTAGCCGAGTGGGTTTGGGTCTAGCCGAGTGGGTTTAGGTCTAGCTGAGTGGGTTTGGGTCTAGCCGAGTGGGTTTGCGTCTAGCCGAGTGGGTTCGGGTCAAGCCAAGTGGGTTTTGGTTCTAGCCGAGTGGGTTTGCGTCTAGCGGAGTAGGCTTGGGTCTAGCCGAGTGGGTTTGGGTGTAGCCTAGTGGGTTTGGGTGTAGCCGAGTGGGTTTGGGTGTAGCCGAGTGGGTTTGGGTGTAGCCGAGTGGGTTTGGGTCTAGCCGAGTGGGTTTGGGTCTAACCGAGTGGGTTTCGGTCTAGCCGAGTGGGTTTGGGTCTAGCTGAGTGGGTTTGGGTCTAGCGGAGTGGGTTTGGGTCTTGCCGAGTGGGTTTGGGTCTTGCCGAGTGGGTTTGGGTCTAGCCGAGTGGGTTTGGGTCTAGCCGAGTGGGTTTGGGTCTAGCCGATTGGGTTTTGATCTAGCCGAGTGGGTTTGTGTGTAGACGAGTGGGTTTGGGTCTAGCCGAGTGGGTTTGGGTCTAGCCGAGTGGGTTTGGGTCTAGCCGAGTGGGTTTGGGTCCAGCGGAGTGGGTTTCGGTCTAGCGGAGTGTGTTTGGGTCTAGCGGAGTGGGTTTGGGTCTAGCGGAGTGGGTTTGGGTATAGCGGAGTGGGTTTGGGTCTAGGGGAGAGGGTTTGCATCTAGCGGAGTGGGTTAGGGTCTAGAAGAGTGGGTTTAGGTCTAGCCGAGTGGGTTTGGGTCTAGCCGAGTGGGTTTGGGTCTAGCCGAGTGGGTTTGGGTCTAGCCGAGTGGGTTTGGGTCTAGCTGAGTGGGTTTGGGTCTAGCCGAGTGGGTTTGCGTCTAGCTGAGTGGGTTCGGGTCAAGCCGAGTGGGTTTTGGTTCTAGCCGAGTGGGTTTGCGTCTAGCGGAGTAGGCTTGGGTCTAGCCGAGTGGGTTTGGGTGTAGCCTAGTGGGTTTGGGTGTAGCCGAGTGGGTTTGGGTGTTGCCGAGTGGGTTTGGGTGTAGCCGAGTGGGTTTGGGTCTAGCCGAGTGGGTTTGGGTCTAACCGAGTGGGTTTCGGTCTAGCCGAGTGGGTTTGGGTCTAGCCGAGTGGGTTTGGGTCTAGCGGAGTGGGTTTGGGTCTTGCCGAGTGGGTTTGGGTCTTGACGAGTGGGTTTGGGTCTAGCCGAGTGGGTTTGGGTCTAGCCGAGTGGGTTTGGGTCTAGCCGATTGGGTTTTGATCTAGCCGAGTGGGTTTGGGTGTAGACGAGTGGGTTTGGGTCTAGCCGAGTGGGTTTGGGTCTAGCCGAGTGGGTTTGGGTCTAGCCGAGTGGGTTTGGGTCTAGCCGAGTGGGTTTGGGTCTATCCGAGTGGGTTTGTGTCTAGCCGAGTGGGTTTGGGCCTAGTCGAGTGGGTTTGGGCCTAGCCGAGTGGGTTTGGGTCTAGCCGAGTGGGTTTGGGTGTAGCCGAATGGGTTTGGGTCTAGCCGAGTGAGTTTGGGTCTAGCCGAGTGGGTTTGTGTCTAGCCGAGTGGGTTTGGGTCTAGCCGAGTGTGTTTGGGTCTAGCCTAGTGGGTTTGGGCCTTGCCGAGTGGGTTTGGGCCTAGCCGAGTGGGTTTGGGTATAGCCGAGTGGGTTTGAGTCTATCCAAGTAGGTTTGGGCCTATCTGAGTGGGTTTGGGTCTTGCGGAGTGGGTTTGGGTCTAGCGGAGTGGGTTTGGGTCTAGCGGAGTGGGTTTGCGTCTAGCCGAGTGGGTTTGAGTCTAGCCGAGTGGGTTTGAGTCTAGCCGAGTGGGTTTGGGTCTAGCCAATTGTGTTTGGGTCTAGCCGAGTGGGTTTGGGTCTAGCCGAGTGGGTTTGGGTCTAGCCGAGTGGGTTTGGGTCTGGCGCAGTGGGTTTGGGTCTAGCCGAGTGGGTTTGCGTCTAACCGAGTGGGTTTGCGTCAGCCGAGTTGGTTTGGGTCTAGCATAGTGGATTTGGGTCTGGCGAGTGGGTTTGGGTCTAGCCGAGTGGGTTTGGGTCTAGCCGAGTGGGTTTAGGTCTAGCTGAGTGGGTTTGGGTCTAGCCGAGTGGGTTTGGGACTAGCCGAGTGGGTTTGCGTCTAGCCGAGTGGGTTTGGGTCTAGCCGAGTGGGTTTGCGCCTAGCCGAGTGGGTTTGCGTCTAGCCGAGTTGGTTTGGGTCTAGCATAGTGGATTTGGTCTAGCGAGTGGGTTTGGGTCTAGCCGAGTGGGTTTGGGTCTAGCCAAGTGGGTTTGGGTCTAGCCGAGTGGGTTTGGGTCTAGCGGAGTGGGTTTGGGTCTAGCAGAGTGGGTTTGGGTCTAGCGGTGTGGGTTTGGGTCTAGCGGAGTGGGTTTCGTTCTAGCCGAGTGGGTTTGTGTCTAGCCGAGTGGGTTTGGGTCTAGACGAGTGGGTTTGGGTCTAGCCTAGTGGGTTTGGGCCTAGCCGAGTGGGTTTGGGCCTAGCCGAGTGGGTTTGGGTCTAGCCGAGTGGGTTTGGGTCTAGCCGAATGGGTTTGGGTCTAGCCGAGTGAGTTTGGGTCTAGCCGAGTGGGTTTGTGTCTAGCCGAGTGGGTTTGGGTCTAGCCGAGTGGGTTTGGGTCTAGCCTAGTGGGTTTGGGCCTAGCCGAGTGGGTTTGGGCCTAGCCGAGGGGGTTTGGGTATAGCCGAGTGGGTTTGAGTCTATCCGAGTAGGTTTGGGCCTATCCGAGTGGGTTTGGGTCTTGCGGAGTGGGTTTGGGTCTAGCGGAGTGGGTTTGGGTCTAGCGGAGTGGGTTTGCGTCTAGCCTAGTGGGTTTGAGTCTAGCCGAGTGGGTTTGAGTCGAGCCGAGTGGGTTTGGGTCTAGCCAATTGTGTTTGGGTCTAGCCGAGTGGGTTTGGGTCTAGCCAAGTGGGTTTGGGTCTAGCCAAGTGGGTTTGGGTCTAGCGCAGTGGGTTTGGGTCTAGCCGAGTGGGTTTGCGTCTAACCGAGTGGGTTTGCATCTAGCCGAGTTGGTTTGGGTCTAGCATAGTGGATTTGGGTCTGGCGAGTGAGTTTGGGTCTAGCCGAGTGGGTTTGGGTCTAGCCGAGTGGGTTTAGGTCTAGCCGAGTGGGTTTGGGTCTAGCCGAGTGGGTTTGGGACTAGCCGAGTGGGTTTGCGTCTAGCCGAGTGGGTTTGGGTCTAGCCGAGTGGGTTTGCGCCTAGCCGAGTGGGTTTGCGTCTAGCCGAGTGGGTTTGGGTCTAGCGGAGTGGGTTTGGGTCTAGCCGAGTGGGTTTGGGTCTAGCGGAGTGGGTTTGGGTCTAGCAGAGTGGGTTTGGGTCTCGCGGTGTGGGTTTGGGTCTAGCGGAGTGGGTTTGGGTCTAGCGGAGTGGGTTTGTGTCTAGCGGATTGGGTTTGGGTCTAGAGGAGTGGGTTTGGGTCTAGCCGAGTGGGTTTGGTTCTAGCCGAGTGGGTTTGGGTCTAGCCGAGTGGGTTTTCGTCTAGCCGAGTGGGTTTGGGTCTAGCCGAGTGGGTTTGGGTCTAGCCGAGTGGGTTTGGGTCTAGCCGAGTGGGTTTGGGTCTAGCCCAGTGGGTTTGGGTCTAGCCGAGTGGGTTTGGGTCTAGCCGAGTGGGTTTGGGTCTAGCCGAGTGGGTTTGGGTCTAGCCGAGTGGGTTTGGGTCTAGCCGAGTGGGTTTGGGTCTAGCCGAGTGGGTTTGGGTCTAGCCGAGTGGGTTTTGGTTCAAGCCGAGTGGGTTTGGGTCTAGCGGAGTGGGCTTGGGTCTAGCCGAGTGGGTTTGGGTGTAGCCGAGTGGGTTTGGGTGTAGCCGAGTGGGTTTGGGTCTAGCCGAGTGGATTTGGGTATAGCGGAGTGGGTTTGGGTCTAGCCGAGTGGGTTTGCGTCTAGCGGAGTGGGTTTGGGTCTTGAAGAGTGGGTTTGGGTCTAGCCGAGTGGGTTTGGGTCTAGCCGAGTGGGTTTGGGTCTAGCCGAGTGGGTTTGGGTCTAGCTGAGTGGGTTTGGGTCTAGCCGAGTGGGTTTGTGTCTAGCCGAGTGGGTTTGCGTCTAGCCGAGTGGGTTCGGGTCTAGCCGAGTGGGTTTTGGTTCTAGCGGAGTGGGCTTGGGTCTAGCCGAGTGGGTTTGGATGTAACCGAGTGGGTTTGGGTCTAGCCGAGTGGGTTTGGGTCTAGCCGAGTGGATTTGGGTCTAGCCGAGTGGGTTTGGGTCTAGCCGAGTGGTTTTGTGTCTAGCCGAGTGGGTTTCGGTCTAGCCGAGTGGGTTTGGGTCTAGCCGAGTGGGTTTGGGTCTAGCGAAGTGGGTTTGGGTCTTGCAAAGTGGGTTTGGGTCTTGTCGAGTGGGTTTGGGTCTAGCCGAGTGGGTTTGGGTCTAGCCGAGTGGGTTTGGGTCTAGCCGATTGGGTTTTGGTCTAGCCGAGTGGGTTTGGGTGTAGACGAGTGGGTTTGGGTCTAGCCGAGTGGGTTTGGGTCTAGCCGAGTGGGTTTGGGTCTAGCCGAGTGGGTTTGGGTCTAGCCGAGTGGGTTGGGTCTTGCCGAGTGGGTTTGGGTCTAGCCGAGTGGGTTTGGGTCTAGCCGAGTGGGTTTGGGTCTTGCCGAGTGGGTTGGGGTCTAGCCGAGTGTGTTTGGGTCTAGCCGAGTGGGTTTGGGTCTAGCCGAGTGGGTTTGGGTCTAGCCGAGTGGGTTTGGGTCTAGACGAGTGGGTTTGGGTCTAGCCGAGTAGGTTTGGGTCTAGCGGAGCGGGTTTGGGTCTAGCGGAGTGGGTTTGGGTCTAGTGGAGTGGGTTTGGGTCTAGCGGTGTGGGTTTGGGTCTAGCGGAGTGGGTTTGGGTCTAGCGGAGTGGGTTTGTGTCTAGCGGATTGGGTTTGGGTCTAGAGGAGTGGGTTTGGGTCTAGCCGAGTGGGTTTGGTTCTAGCCGAGTGGGTTTGGGGGTAGCCGAGTGGGTTTCGGTCTAGCCGAGTGGGTTTGGGTCTAGCCGAGTGGGTTTGTGTCCAGCCGAGTGGGTTTGGGTCTAGCCGAGTGGGTTTGGGTCTAGCCGAGTGGGTTTGGGTCTAGCCGAGTGGGTTTGGGTCTAGCCGAGTGGGTTTGGGTCTAGCCGAGTGGGTTTGGGTCTAGCCGAGTGGGTTTGGGTCTAGCCGAGTGGGTTTGGGTCTAGCCGAGTAGGTTTGGGTCTAGCCGAGTGGGTTTTGGTTCTAGCCGAGTGGGTTTGGGTCTAGCGGAGTGGGCTTGGGTCTAGCCGAGTGGGTTTGGGTGTAGCCTAGTGGGTTTGGGTCTAGCGGAGTGGGTTTGGGTCTAGCCGAGTGGGTTTGGGTCTAGCGGAGTGGGTTTGGGTCTAGCGGAGTGGGTTTGGGTCTACCGGAGTGGGTTTGGGTCTAGCCGAGTGGGTTTCGGTCTAGCGGAGTGGGTTTCGGTCTAGCGGAGTGGGTTTGCGTCTAGCCGAGTGGGTTTGGGTCTAGCCGAGTGGGTTTGGGTCTAGCCTAGTGGGTTTGGGGCTAGCCTAGTGGGTTTGGGTCTAGCCGAGTGGGTTTGGGCCTAGCCGAGTGGGTTTGGGTCTAGCCGAGTGGGTTTGGGTCTAGCCGAGTGGGTTTGGGTCTAGCCGAGTGAGTTTGGGTCTAGCCGAGTGGGTTTGTGTCTAGCCGAGTGGGTTTGGGTCTAGCCGAGTGGGTTTGGGTCTAGCCTAGTGGGTTTGGGCCTAGCCGAGTGGGCTGGGCCTAGCCGAGTGGGTTTGGGTATAGCCGAGTGGGTTTGAGTCTATCCGAGTAGGTTTGGGTCTATCCGAGTGGGTTTGAGTCTTGCGGAGTGGGTTTGGGTCAAGCGGAGTGGGTTTGTGTCTAGCGGAGTGGGTTTGCGTCTAGCCGAGTGGGTTTGAGTCTAGCGGAGTGGGTTCGGGTCTAGCGGAGTGGGTTTGGGTCTAGCGGAGTGGGTTTGGGTCTAGCGGAGTGGGTTTGGGTCTAGCCGAGTGGGTTTGGGTCTAGCCGAGTGGGTTTGTGTCTAGCCCAGTGGGTTTGGATCTAGCGGAGTGGGTTTGCATCTAGCCGAGTGGGTTTGGGTGTAGCCGAGTGGGTTTGCGCCTAGCCGAATGGGTTGGGTATAGCCGAGTGGGTTTGGGTGTAGCCGAGTGGGTTTGGGTGTAGCCGAGTGGGTTTGGGTGTTGCCGAGTGGGTTTGGGTGTAGCCGAGTGGGTTTGGGTCTAGCGGAGTGGGTTTGGGTCTAGCCGACTGGGTTTGGGTCTAGCCGAGTGGGTTGGGGTCTAGCCGAGTGGGTTGGGGTCTAGCCGAGTGGGTTTGGGTCTAGCCGAGTGGGTTTCGGTCTAGCCGAGTGGGTTTGGGTCTAGCCGAGTGGGTTTGGGTCTAGCCGAGTGGGTTTTGGTTCTAGCCGAGTGGGTTTGGGTCTAGCCGTGTGGGTTTGGGTCTAGCCGAGTGGGTTTGGGTGTAGCCGAGTGGGTTTGTGTGTAGCCGAGTGGGTTTGGGTGTAGCCGAGTTTGTTTGGGTGTAGCCGAGTGGGTTTGGGTCTAGCCGAGTGGGTTTGGGTCTAGCCGAGTGGGTTTGGGTCTAGCCGAGTGGGTTTGGGTCTAGCCGAGTGGGTTTGGGCCTAGCCGAGTGGGTTTGGGCCTAGCCGAGTGGGTTTGGGTCTAGCGGAGTGGGTTTGCGTCTATCCGAGTGGGTTTGGGTCTAGTGGAGTGGGTTTGGGTCTTGCGGAGTGGGTTTGGGTCTAGCGGAGTGGGTTTGGGTCTAGCGGAGTGGGTTTGCGTATAGCCGAGTGGGTTTGAGTCTAGCCGACTGGGTTTGGGTCTAGCCGAGTGGGTGTGGGTCTTGCCGAGTGGGTTGGGGTCCAGCCGAGTGGGTTTGGGTCTAGCCGAGTGGGTTTGGGTCTAGCCGAGTGGGTTTGGGTCAAGCCGAGTGGGTTTGGGTCTAGACGAGTGGGTTTGGGTCTAGCCGAGTGGGTTTGTGTCTAGCCGAGTGGGTTTGGTTCTATCCGAGTGGGTTTGGGTCTAGCCTAGTGGGTTTGGGCCTAGCCGAGTGGGTTTGGGCCTAGCCGAGTGGGTTTGGGTCTAGCCGAGTGGGTTTGGGTCTAGCCGAGTGGGTTTGGGTCTAGCAGAGTGGGTTTGGGTCTAGCGGTGTGGGTTTGGGTCTAGCGGAGTGGGTTTGGGTCTAGCGGAGTGGGTTTGTGTCTAGCGGATTGGGTTTGGGTCTAGCCAAGTGGGTTTGGGTCTAGCGGAGTGGGTTTGGGTCTAGCCGAGAGGGTTTGGGTCTAGCGGAGTAGGTTTGGGTCTAGCCGAGTGGGTTTGAGTGTAGCCGAGTGGGTTTGGGTCTAGCCGAGTGGGTTTGGGTCTAGCCGAGTGGGTTTGGGTCTAGCCGAGTGGGTTTGGGTCTAGCCGAGTGGGTTTGTGTCTAGCCGAGTGGGTTTGTGTCTATCCGAGTGGGTTTGGGTCTAGCCTAGTGGGTTTGGGCCTAGCCGAGTGGGTTTGGGCCTAGCCGAGTGGGTTTGGGTCTAGCCGAGTGGGTTTGGGTCTAGCCGAGTGGGTTTGGGTCTAGCCGAGTGAGTTTGGGTCTAGCCGAGTGGGTTTGTGTCTAGCCGAGTGGGTTTGTGTCTAGCCGAGTGGGTTTGGGTCTACCCTAGTGGGTTTGGGCCTAGCCGAGTGGGTTTGGGCCCAGCCGAGTGGGTTTGGGTATAGCCGAGTGGGTTTGAGTATCCGAGTAGGTTTGGGTCTATCCGAGTGGGTTTGGGTCTTGCGGAGTGGGTTTGGGTCAAGCGGAGTGGGTTTGGGTCTAGCGGAGTGGGTTTGCGTCTAGCCGAGTGGGTTTGAGTCTAGCAGAGTGGGTTTGAGTCTAGCCGAGTGGGTTTGGGTCTAGCCAATTGTGTTTGGGTCTAGCCGAGTGGGTTTGGGTCTAGCCGAGTGGGTTTGGGTCTAGCCGAGTGGGTTTGGGTCTAGCGCAGTGGGTTTGGGTCTAGCCGAGTGGGTTTGCGTCTAACCGAGTGGTTTTGCGTCTAGCCGAGTTGGTTTGGGTCTAGCCTAGTGGGTTTGGGCCTAGCCGAGTGGGTTTGGGCCTAGCCGAGTGGGTTTGGGTATAGCCGAGTGGGTTTGAGTCTATCCGAGTGGGTTTGGGTCTTGCGGAGTGGGTTTGGGTCAAGCGGAGTGGGTTTGTGTCTAGCGGAGTGGGTTTGCGTCTAGCCGAGTGGGTTTGAGTCTAGCGGAGTGGGTTCGGGTCTAGCGGAGTGGGTTTGGGTCTAGCGGAGTGGGTTTGGGTCTAGCAGAGTGGGTTTGGGTCTAGCCAAGTGGGTTTGGGTCTAGCCGAGTGGGTTTGTGTCTAGCCCAGTGGGTTTGGATCTAGCGGAGTGGGTTTGCGTCTAGCCGAGTGGGTTTGGGTGTAGCCGAGTGGGTTTGCGCCTAGCCGAATGGGTTGGGTATAGCCGAGTGGGTTTGGGTGTAGCCGAGTGGGTTTGGGTGTAGCCGAGTGGGTTTGGGTGTTGCCGAGTGGGTTTGGGTGTAGCCGAGTGGGTTTGGGTCTAGCGGAGTGGGTTTGGGTCTAGCCGACTGGGTTTGGGTCTAGCCGAGTGGGTTGGGGTCTAGCCGAGTGGGTTGGGGTCTAGCCGAGTGGGTTTGGGTCTAGCCGAGTGGGTTTCGGTCTAGCCGAGTGGGTTTGGGTCTAGCCGAGTGGGTTTGGGTCTAGCCGAGTGGGTTTTGGTTCTAGCCGAGTGGGTTTGGGTCTAGCCGTGTGGGTTTGGGTCTAGCCGAGTGGGTTTGGGTGTAGCCGAGTGGGTTTGTGTGTAGCCGAGTGGGTTTGGGTGTAGCCGAGTTTGTTTGGGTGTAGCCGAGTGGGTTTGGGTCTAGCCGAGTGGGTTTGGGTCTAGCCGAGTGGGTTTGGGTCTAGCCGAGTGGGTTTGGGTCTAGCCGAGTGGGTTTGGGCCTAGCCGAGTGGGTTTGGGCCTAGCCGAGTGGGTTTGGGTCTAGCGGAGTGGGTTTGCGTCTATCCGAGTGGGTTTGGGTCTAGTGGAGTGGGTTTGGGTCTTGCGGAGTGGGTTTGGGTCTAGCGGAGTGGGTTTGGGTCTAGCGGAGTGGGTTTGCGTATAGCCGAGTGGGTTTGAGTCTAGCCGACTGGGTTTGGGTCTAGCCGAGTGGGTGTGGGTCTTGCCGAGTGGGTTGGGGTCCAGCCGAGTGGGTTTGGGTCTAGCCGAGTGGGTTTGGGTCTAGCCGAGTGGGTTTGGGTCAAGCCGAGTGGGTTTGGGTCTAGACGAGTGGGTTTGGGTCTAGCCGAGTGGGTTTGTGTCTAGCCGAGTGGGTTTGGTTCTATCCGAGTGGGTTTGGGTCTAGCCTAGTGGGTTTGGGCCTAGCCGAGTGGGTTTGGGCCTAGCCGAGTGGGTTTGGGTCTAGCCGAGTGGGTTTGGGTCTAGCCGAGTGGGTTTGGGTCTAGCCGAGTGAGTTTGGGACTAGCCGAGTGGGTTTCGGTCTAGCCGAGTAGGTTTGGGTCTAGCCGAGTGGGTTTGGGTCTAGCGCAGTGGGTTTGGGTCTAGCCGAGTGGGTTTGCGTCTAACCGAGTGGGTTTGCGTCTAGCCGAGTTGGTTTGGGTCTAGCATAGTGGATTTGGGTCTAGCGAGTGGGTTTGGGTCTAGCCGAGAGGGTTTGGGTCTAGCCGAGTGGGTTTAGGTCTGGCCGAGTGGGTTTGGGTCTAGCCGAGTGGGTTTGGGACTAGCCGAGTGGGTTTGCGTCTAGCCGAGGGGGTTTGGGTCTAGCCGAGTGGGTTTGCACCTAGCCGAGTGGGTTTGCGTCTAGCCTAGTTGGTTTGGGTCTAGCATAGTGGATTTGGGTCCTGCGAGTGGGTTTGGGTCCAGCGGAGTGGGTTTGGGTCTAGCCGAGTGGGTTTGGGTCTAGCCGAGTGGGTTTGGGTCTAGCGGAGTGGGTTTGGGTCTAGCAGAGTGGGTTTGGGTCTAGCGGTGTGGGTTTGGGTCTAGCGGAGTGGGTTTGGGTTTAGCGGAGTGGGTTTGTGTCTAGCGGATTGGGTTTGGGTCTAGCCAAGTGGGTTTGGGTCTAGCGGAGTGGGTTTGGGTCTAGCCGAGAGGGTTTGGGTCTAGCGGAGTAGGTTTGGGTCTAGCCGAGTGGGTTTGAGTGTAGCCGAGTGGGTTTGGGTCTAGCCGAGTGGGTTTGGGTCTAGCCGAGTGGGTTTGGGTCTAGCCGAGTGGGTTTGGGTCTAGCCGAGTGGGTTTGTGTCTAGCCGAGTGGGTTTGTGTCTATCCGAGTGGGTTTGGGTCTAGCCTAGTGGGTTTGGGCCTAGCCGAGTGGGTTTGGGCCTAGCCGAGTGGGTTTGGGTCTAGCCGAGTGGGTTTGGGTCTAGCCGAGTGGGTTTGGGTCTAGCCGAGTGAGTTTGGGTCTAGCCGAGTGGGTTTGTGTCTAGCCGAGTGGGTTTGGGTCTAGCCGAGTGGGTTTGGGTCTACCCTAGTGGGTTTGGGCCTAGCCGAGTGGGTTTGGGCCCAGCCGAGTGGGTTTGGGTATAGCCGAGTGGGTTTGAGTATCCGAGTAGGTTTGGGTCTATCCGAGTGGGTTTGGGTCTTGCGGAGTGGGTTTGGGTCAAGCGGAGTGGGTTTGGGTCTAGCGGAGTGGGTTTGCGTCTAGCCGAGTGGGTTTGAGTCTAGCAGAGTGGGTTTGAGTCTAGCCGAGTGGGTTTGGGTCTAGCCAATTGTGTTTGGGTCTAGCCGAGTGGGTTTGGGTCTAGCCGAGTGGGTTTGGGTCTAGCCGAGTGGGTTTGGGTCTAGCGCAGTGGGTTTGGGTCTAGCCGAGTGGGTTTGCGTCTAACCGAGTGGTTTTGCGTCTAGCCGAGTTGGTTTGGGTCTAGCCTAGTGGGTTTGGGCCTAGCCGAGTGGGTTTGGGCCTAGCCGAGTGGGTTTGGGTATAGCCGAGTGGGTTTGAGTCTATCCGAGTGGGTTTGGGTCTTGCGGAGTGGGTTTGGGTCAAGCGGAGTGGGTTTGTGTCTAGCGGAGTGGGTTTGCGTCTAGCCGAGTGGGTTTGAGTCTAGCGGAGTGGGTTCGGGTCTAGCGGAGTGGGTTTGGGTCTAGCGGAGTGGGTTTGGGTCTAGCAGAGTGGGTTTGGGTCTAGCCGAGTGGGTTTGGGTCTAGCCGAGTGGGTTTGTGTCTAGCCCAGTGGGTTTGGATCTAGCGGAGTGGGTTTGCGTCTAGCCGAGTGGGTTTGGGTGTAGCCGAGTGGGTTTGCGTCTAGCCGAATGGGTTGGGTATAGCCGAGTGGGTTTGGGTGTAGCCGATTGGGTTGGGTGTAGCCGAGTGGGTTTGGGTGTAGCTGAGTGGGTTTGGGTGTAGCCGAGTGGGTTTGGGTCTAGCGGAGTGGGTTTGGGTCTAGCCGACTGGGTTGGGGTCTAGCCGAGTGGGTTGGGGTCTAGCCGAGTGGGTTGGGGTCTAGCCGAGTGGGTTTGGGTCTAGCCGAGTGGGTTTCGGTCTAGCCGAGTGGGTTTGGGTCTAGCCGAGTGGGTTTGGGTCTAGCCGAGTGGGTTTTGGTTCTAGCCGAGTGGGTTTGGGTCTAGCCGTGTGGGTTTGGGTCTAGCCGAGTGGGTTTGGGTGTAGCCGAGTGGGTTTGTGTGTAGCCGAGTGGGTTTGGGTGTAGCCGAGTTTGTTTGGGTGTAGCCGAGTGGGTTTGGGTCTAGCCGAGTGGGTTTGGGTCTAGCCGAGTGGGTTTGGGTCTAGCCGAGTGGGTTTGGGTCTAGCCGAGTGGGTTTGGGCCTAGCCGAGTGGGTTTGGGCCTAGCCGAGTGGGTTTGGGTCTAGCGGAGTGGGTTTGCGTCTATCCGAGTGGGTTTGGGTCTAGCGGAGTGGGTTTGGGTCTTGCGGAGTGGTTTTGGGTCTAGCGGAGTGGGTTTGGGTCTAGCGGAGTGGGTTTGCGTATAGCCGAGTGGGTTTGAGTCTAGCCGACTGGGTTTGGGTCTAGCCGAGTGGGTTTGGGTCTTGCCGAGTGGGTTGGGGTCCAGCCGAGTGGGTTTGGGTCTAGCCGAGTGGGTTTGGGTCTAGCCGAGTGGGTTTGGGTCAAGCCGAGTGGGTTTGGGTCTAGACGAGTGGGTTTGGGTCTAGCCGAGTGGGTTTGTGTCTAGCCGAGTGGGTTTGGTTCTATCCGAGTGGGTTTGGGTCTAGCCTAGTGGGTTTGGGCCTAGCCGAGTGGGTTTGGGCCTAGCCGAGTGGGTTTGGGTCTAGCCGAGTGGGTTTGGGTCTAGCCGAGTGGGTTTGGGTCTAGCCGAG
Source organism: Raja brachyura (assembly GCA_963514005.1). The sequence goes on along the minus strand of OY740819.1, from coordinate 4,512,324 downwards.
TGAGTTTGGGTCTAGCCGAGTGGGTTTGTGTCTAGCCGAGTGGGTTTGGGTCTAGCCGAGTGGGTTTGGGTCTAGCCTAGTGGGTTTGGGCCTAGCCGAGTGGGTTTGGGCCTAGCCGAGTGGGTTTGGGTATAGCCGAGTGGGTTTGAGTCTATCCGAGTAGGTTTGGGTCTATCCGAGTGGGTTTGGGTCTTGCGGAGTGGGTTTGGGTCAAGCGGAGTGGGTTTGGGTCTAGCGGAGTGGGTTTGCGTCTAGCCGAGTGGGTTTGAGTCTAGCCGAGTGGGTTTGAGTCTCGCCGAGTGGGTTTGGGTCTAGCCAATTGTGTTTGGGTCTAGCCGAGTGGGTTTCGGTCTAGCCGAGTGGGTTTGGGTCTAGCCGAGTGGGTTTGGGTCTAGCGCAGTGGGTTTGGGTCTAGCCGAGTGGGTTTGCGTCTAACCGAGTGGGTTTGCGTCTAGCCGAGTTGGTTTGGGTCTAGCATAGTGGATTTGGGTCTAGCGAGTGGGTTTGGGTCTGGCCGAGTGGGTTTGGGTCTAGCCGAGTGGGTTTAGGTCTGGCCGAGTGGGTTTGGGTCTAGCCGAGTGGGTTTGGGACTAGCCGAGTGGGTTTGCGTCTAGCCGAGTGGGTTTGGGTCTAGCCGAGTGGGTTTGCACCTAACCGAGTGGGTTTGCGTCTAGCCTAGTTGGTTTGGGTCTAGCATAGTGGATTTGGGTCTAGCGAGTGGGTTTGGGTCCAGCGGAGTGGGTTTGGGTCTAGCCGAGTGGGTTTGGGTCTAGCCGAGTGGGTTTGGGTCTAGCGGAGTGGGTTTGGGTCTAGCAGAGTGGGTTTGGGTCTAGCGGTGTGGGTTTGGGTCTAGCGGAGTGGGTTTGGGTCTAGCGGAGTGGGTTTGTGTCTAGCGGATTGGGTTTGGGTCTAGCCATGTGGGTTTGGGTCTAGCGGAGTGGGTTTGGGTCTAGCCGAGAGGGTTTGGGTCTAGCTGAGTGGGTTTGGGTCTACCTCAGTGGGTTTGGGTCTAGCCGAGTGGGTTTAGGTCTAGCCGAGTGGGTTTGGGTCTAGCCGAGTGGGTTTTGGTTCTAGCCGAGTGGGTTTGGGTCTGGCGGAGTGGGCTTGGGTCTAGCCGCGTGGGTTTGGGTGTAGCCGAGTGCGTTTGGGTCTAGCCGAGTGGGTTTAGGTCTAGCCGAGTGGATTTGGGACTAGCCGAGTGGGTTTGGGTCTAGCCGAGTGGTTTTGTGTCTAGCCGAGTGGGTTTGGGTCTAGCCGAGTGGGTTTGGGTCTAGCCTAGTGGGTTTGGGCCTAGCCGAGTGGGTTTGGGTCTAGCCGAGTGGGTTTGGGTCTAACCGAGTGGGTTTGGGTCTAGCCGAGTGGGTTTGGGTCTAACCGAGTGGGTTTGGGTCTAGCGGAGTGGGTTGGGTCTAGCGGAGTGGTTTGGGTCTAGCCCAGTGGGTTTGAGTCTAGCCGAGTGGTTTTGGGTCTAGCCGAGTGGGTTTGGGTCTAGCCGAGTGGGTTTGTGTCTAGCCGAGTGGGTTTGTGTCTAGCCGAGTGGGTTTGGGTCTAGCCGAGTGGGTTTGGGTCTAGCCTAGTGGGTTTGGGTCTAGCCGAGTGGGTTTGGGTCTAGCGGAGTAGGTTTGGGTCTAGCCGAGTGGGTTTGAGTGTAGCCGAGTGGGTTTGGTCTAGCCGAGTGGGTTTGGGTCTAGCCGAGTGGGTTTGGGTCTAGCCGAGTGAGTTTGGGTCTAGCCGAGTGGGTTTGTGTCTAGCCGAGTGGGTTTGGGTCTAGCCGAGTGGGTTTGGGTCTAGCCTAGTGGGTTTGGGCCTAGCCGAGTGGGTTTGGGCCTAGCCGAGTGGGTTTGGGTATAGCCGAGTGGGTTTGAGTCTATCCGAGTAGGTTTGGGTCTATCCGAGTGGGTTTGGGTCTTGCGGAGTGGGTTTGGGTCAAGCGGAGTGGGTTTGGGTCTAGCGGAGTGGGTTTGCGTCTAGCCGAGTGGGTTTGAGTCTAGCCGAGTGGGTTTGAGTCTCGCCGAGTGGGTTTGGGTCTAGCCAATTGTGTTTGGGTCTAGCCGAGTGGGTTTCGGTCTAGCCGAGTGGGTTTGGGTCTAGCCGAGTGGGTTTGGGTCTAGCGCAGTGGGTTTGGGTCTAGCCGAGTGGGTTTGCGTCTAACCGAGTGGGTTTGCGTCTAGCCGAGTTGGTTTGGGTCTAGCATAGTGGATTTGGGTCTAGCGAGTGGGTTTGGGTCTGGCCGAGTGGGTTTGGGTCTAGCCGAGTGGGTTTAGGTCTGGCCGAGTGGGTTTGGGTCTAGCCGAGTGGGTTTGGGACTAGCCGAGTGGGTTTGCGTCTAGCCGAGTGGGTTTGGGTCTAGCCGAGTGGGTTTGCACCTAACCGAGTGGGTTTGCGTCTAGCCTAGTTGGTTTGGGTCTAGCATAGTGGATTTGGGTCTAGCGAGTGGGTTTGGGTCCAGCGGAGTGGGTTTGGGTCTAGCCGAGTGGGTTTGGGTCTAGCCGAGTGGGTTTGGGTCTAGCGGAGTGGGTTTGGGTCTAGCAGAGTGGGTTTGGGTCTAGCGGTGTGGGTTTGGGTCTAGCGGAGTGGGTTTGGGTCTAGCGGAGTGGGTTTGTGTCTAGCGGATTGGGTTTGGGTCTAGCCAAGTGGGTTTGGGTCTAGCGGAGTGGGTTTGGGTCTAGCCGAGAGGGTTTGGGTCTAGCCGAGTGGGTTTGGGTCTACCTGAGTGGGTTTGGGTCTAGCCGAGTGGGTTTAGGTCTAGCCGAGTGGGTTTGGGTCTAGCCGAGTGGGTTTTGGTTCTAGCCGAGTGGGTTTGGGTCTGGCGGAGTGGGCTTGGGTCTAGCCGCGTGGGTTTGGGTGTAGCCGAGTGGGTTTGGGTCTAGCCGAGTGGGTTTAGGTCTAGCCGAGTGGATTTGGGACTAGCCGAGTGGGTTTGGGTCTAGCCGAGTGGTTTTGTGTCTAGCCGAGTGGGTTTGGGTCTAGCCGAGTGGGTTTGGGTCTAGCCTAGTGGGTTTGGGCCTAGCCGAGTGGGTTTGGGTCTAGCCGAGTGGGTTTGGGTCTAACCGAGTGGGTTTGGGTCTAGCCGAGTGGGTTTGGGTCTAACCGAGTGGGTTTGGGTCTAGCGGAGTGGGTTGGGTCTAGCGGAGTGGTTTGGGTCTAGCCCAGTGGGTTTGAGTCTAGCCGAGTGGTTTTGGGTCTAGCCGAGTGGGTTTGGGTCTAGCCGAGTGGGTTTGTGTCTAGCCGAGTGGGTTTGTGTCTAGCCGAGTGGGTTTGGGTCTCGCCGAGTGGGTTTGGGTCTAGCCTAGTGGGTTTGGGTCTAGCCGAGTGGGTTTGGGTCTAGCGGAGTAGGTTTGGGTCTAGCCGAGTGGGTTTGAGTGCAGCCGAGTGGGTTTGGGTCTAGCCGAGTGGGTTTGGGTCTAGCCGAGTGGGTTTGGGTCTAGCCGAGTGGGTTTGGGTCTAGCCGAGTGGGTTTGTGTCTAGCCGAGTGGGTTTGGGTCTATCCGAGTGGGTTTGGGTCTAGCCTAGTGGGTTTGGGCCTAGCCGAGTGGGTTTGGGCCTAGCCGAGTGGGTTTGGGTCTAGCCGAGTGGGTTTGGGTCTAGCCGAGTGGGTTTGCGTCTAGCCGAGTGGGTTTGAGTCTAGCAGAGTGGGTTTGAGTCTAGCCGAGTGGGTTTGGGTCTAGCCAATTGTGTTTGGGTCTAGCCGAGTGGGTTTGGGTCTAGCCGAGTGGGTTTGGGTCTAGCCGAGTGGGTTTGGGTCTAGCGCAGTGGGTTTGGGTCTAGCCGAGTGGGTTTGCGTCTAACCGAGTGGTTTTGCGTCTAGCCGAGTTGGTTTGGGTCTAGCATAGTGGATTTGGGTGTAGCGAGTGGGTTTGGGTCTGGCCGACTGGGTTTGGGTCTAGCCGAGTGGGTTTAGGTCTGGCCGAGTGGGTTTGGGTCTAGCCGAGTGGGTTTGGGACTAGCCGAGTGGGTTTGCGTCTAGCCGAGTGGGTTTGGGTCTAGCCGAGTGGGTTTGCACCTAGCCGAGTGGGTTTGCGTCTAGCCTAGTTGGTTTGGGTCTAGCATAGTGGATTTGGGTCTAGCGGAGTGGGTTTGGGTCTAGCCGAGTGGGTTTGGGTCTAGCCAAGTGGGTTTGGGTCTAGCCGAGTGGGTTTGGGTCTAGCCGAGTGGGTTTGGGTCTAGCCGAGTGGGTTTGGGTCTACCTGAGTGGGTTTGGGTCTAGCCGAGTGGGTTTGGGTCTAGCCGAGTGGGTTTGGGTCTAGCCGAGTGGGTTTTGGTTCTAGCCGAGTGGGTTTGGGTCTAGCGGAGTGGGCTTGGGTCTAGCCGCGTGGGTTTGGGTGTAGCCGAGTGGGTTTGGGTCTAGCCGAGTGGGTTTGGGTCTAGCCAAGTGGATTTGGGTCTAGCCGAGTGGGTTTGGGTCTAGCCGAGTGGTTTTGTGTCTAGCCGAGTGGGTTTGGGTCTAGCCGAGTAGGTTTGGGTCTAGCCTAGTGGGTTTGGGCCTAGCTGAGTGGGTTTGGGCCTAGCCGAGTGGGTTTGGGTCTAGCCGAGTGGGTTTGAGTCTATCCGAGTGGGTTTGGGTCTAGCGGATTGGGTTTGGGCCTTGCGGAGTGGGTTTGGGTCTAGCGGAGTGGGTTTGGGTCTAGCGGAGTAGGTTTGCATCTAGCCGAGTGGGTTTGAGTCTAGCCGAGTGGGTTTGGGTCTAGCCGAGTGGGTTTGGGTCTAGCCGAGTGGGTTTGGGTCCAGCGGAGTGGGTTTGGGTCTAGCGGAGTGGGTTTAGGTCTAGCGGAGTGGGTTTGGGTCTAGCTGAGTGGGTTTGGGTATAGCGGAGTGGGTTTGGATCTAGGGGAGAGGGTTTGCATCTAGCGGAGTGGGTTAGGGTCTAGAAGAGTGGGTTTAGGTCTAGCCGAGTGGGTTTGGGTCTAGCCGAGTGGGTTTGGGTCTAGCCGAGTGGGTTTGGGTCTAGCCGAGTGGGTTTAGGTCTAGCTGAGTGGGTTTGGGTCTAGCCGAGTGGGTTTGCGTCTATCCGAGTGGGTTCGGGTCAAGCCGAGTGGGTTTTGGTTCTAGCCGAGTGGGTTTGCGTCTAGCGGAGTAGGCTTGGGTCTAGCCGAGTGGGTTTGGGTGTAGCCTAGTGGGTTTGGGTGTAGCCGAGTGGGTTTGGGTGTAGCCGAGTGGGTTTGTGTGTAGCCGAGTGGGTTTGGGTCTAGCCGAGTGGGTTTGGGTCTAACCGAGTGGGTTTCGGTCTAGCCGAGTGGGTTTGGGTCTAGCCGAGTGGGTTTGGGTCTAGCGGAGTGGGTTTGGGTCTTGCCGAGTGGGTTTGGGTCTTGCCGAGTGGGTTTGGGTCTAGCCGAGTGGGTTTGGGTCTAGCAGAGTGGGTTTGGGTCTAGCCGATTGGGTTTTGATCTAGCCGAGTGGGTTTGGGTGTAGACGAGTGGGTTTGGGTCTTGCCGAGTGGGTTTGGGTCTAGCCGAGTGGGTTTGGGTCTAGCCGAGTGGGTTTGGGTCTAGCCGAGTGGGTTTGGGTCTAGCCGAGTGGGTTTGGGTCTACCTGAGTGGGTTTGGGTCTAGCCGAGTGGGTTTGGGTCTAGCCGAGTGGGTTTGGGTCTAGCCGAGTGGGTTTTGGTTCTAGCCGAGTGGGTTTGGGTCTAGCGGAGTGGGCTTGGGTCTAGCCGCGTGGGTTTGGGTGTAGCCGAGTGGGTTTGGGTCTAGCCGAGTGGGTTTGGGTCTAGCCAAGTGGATTTGGGTCTAGCCGAGTGGGTTTGGGTCTAGCCGAGTGGTTTTGTGTCTAGCCGAGTGGGTTTGGGTCTAGCCGAGTGGGTTTGGGTCTAGCCTAGTGGGTTTGGGCCTAGCTGAGTGGGTTTGGGCCTAGCCGAGTGGGTTTGGGTCTAGCCGAGTGGGTTTGAGTCTATCCGAGTGGGTTTGGGTCTAGCGGATTGGGTTTGGGCCTTGCGGAGTGGGTTTGGGTCTAGCGGAGTGGGTTTGGGTCTAGCGGAGTAGGTTTGCATCTAGCCGAGTGGGTTTGAGTCTAGCCGAGTGGGTTTGGGTCTAGCCGAGTGGGTTTGGGTCTAGCCGAGTGGGTTTGGGTCCAGCGGAGTGGGTTTGGGTCTAGCGGAGTGGGTTTAGGTCTAGCGGAGTGGGTTTGGGTCTAGCTGAGTGGGTTTGGGTATAGCGGAGTGGGTTTGGATCTAGGGGAGAGGGTTTGCATCTAGCGGAGTGGGTTAGGGTCTAGAAGAGTGGGTTTAGGTCTAGCCGAGTGGGTTTGGGTCTAGCCGAGTGGGTTTGGGTCTAGCCGAGTGGGTTTGGGTCTAGCCGAGTGGGTTTAGGTCTAGCTGAGTGGGTTTGGGTCTAGCCGAGTGGGTTTGCGTCTAGCCGAGTGGGTTCGGGTCAAGCCGAGTGGGTTTTGGTTCTAGCCGAGTGGGTTTGCGTCTAGCGGAGTAGGCTTGGGTCTAGCCGAGTGGGTTTGGGTGTAGCCTAGTGGGTTTGGGTGTAGCCGAGTGGGTTTGGGTGTAGCCGAGTGGGTTTGGGTGTAGCCGAGTGGGTTTGGGTCTAGCCGAGTGGGTTTGGGTCTAACCGAGTGGGTTTCGGTCTTGCCGAGTGGGTTTGGGTCTAGCCGAGTGGGTTTGGGTCTGGCGGAGTGGGTTTGGGTCTTGCCGAGTGGGTTTGGGTCTTGCCGAGTGGGTTTGGGTCTAGCCGAGTGGGTTTGGGTCTAGCAGAGTGGGTTTGGGTCTAGCCGATTGGGTTTTGATCTAGCCGAGTGGGTTTGGGTGTAGACGAGTGGGTTTGGGTCTTGCCGAGTGGGTTTGGGTCTAGCCGAGTGGGTTTGGGTCTAGCCGAGTGGGTTTGGGTCCAGCGGAGTGGGTTTGGGTCTAGCGGAGTGGGTTTGGGTCTAGCGGAGTGGGTTTGGGTCTAGCGGAGTGGGTTTGGGTATAGCGGAGTGGGTTTGGGTCTAGGGGAGAGGGTTTGCATCTAGCGGAGTGGGTTAGGGTCTAGAAGAGTGGGTTTAGGGCTAGCTGAGTGGGTTTGGGTCTAGCCGAGTGGGTTTGGGTCTAGCCGAGTGTGTTTGGGTCTAGCCGAGTGGGTTTGGGTCTAGCTGAGTGGGTTTGGGTCTAGCCGAGTGGGTTTGCGTCTAGCTGAGTGGGTTCGGGTCAAGCCGAGTGGGTTTTGGTTCTAGCCGAGTGGGTTTGCGTCTAGCGGAGTAGGCTTGGGTCTAGCCGAGTGGGTTTGGGTGTAGCCTAGTGGGTTTGGGTGTAGCCGAGTGGGTTTGGGTGTAGCCGAGTGGGTTTGGGTGTAGCCGAGTGGGTTTGGGTCTAGCCGAGTGGGTTTGGGTCTAACCGAGTGGGTTTCGGTCTAGCCGAGTGGGTTTGGGTCTAGCCGAGTGGGTTTGGGTCTTGCCGAGTGGGTTTGGGTCTTGCCGAGTGGGTTTGGGTCTTGCCGAGTGGGTTTGGGTCTTGACGAGTGGGTTTGGGTCTAGCCGAGTGGGTTTGGGTCTAGCCGAGTGGGTTTGGGTCTAGCCGATTGGGTTTTGATCTAGCCGAGTGGGTTTGGGTGTAGACGAGTGGGTTTGGGTCTAGCCGAGTGGGTTTGGGTCTAGCCGAGTGGGTTTGGGTCTATCCGAGTGGGTTTGTGTCTAGCCGAGTGGGTTTGGGCCTAGTCGAGTGGGTTTGGGCCTAGCCAAGTGGGTTTGGGTCTAGCCGAGTGGGTTTGGGTGTAGCCGAATGGGTTTGGGTCTAGCCGAGTGAGTTTGGGTCTAGCGGTGTGGGTTTGGGTCTAGCGGAGTGGGTTTGGGTCTAGCGGAGTGGGTTTGTGTATAGCGGATTGGGTTTGTGTCTAGAGGAGTGGGTTTGGGTCGAGCCGAGTGGGTTTCGTTCTAGCCGAGTGGGTTTGTGTCTAGCCGAGTGGGTTTGGGTCTAGACGAGTGGGTTTGGGTCTAGCCTAGTGGGTTTGGGCCTAGCCGAGTGGGTTTGGGCCTTGCCGAGTGGGTTTGGGTCTAGCCGAGTGGGTTTGGGTCTAGCCGAATGGGTTTGGGTCTAGCCGAGTGAGTTTGGGTCTAGCCGAGTGGGTTTGTGTCTAGCCGAGTGGGTTTGGGTCTAGCCGAGTGGGTTTGGGTCTAGCCTAGTGGGTTTGGGCCTAGCCGAGTGGGTTTGGGCCTAGCCGAGGGGGTTTGGGTATAGCCGAGTGGGTTTGAGTCGATCCGAGTAGGTTTGGGCCTATCCGAGTGGGTTTGGGTCTTGCGGAGTGGGTTTGGGTCTAGCGGAGTGGGTTTGGGTCTTGCGGAGTGGGTTTGCGTCTAGCCTAGTGGGTTTGAGTCTAGCCGAGTGGGTTTGAGTCTAGCCGAGTGGGTTTGGGTCTAGCCAATTGTGTTTGGGTCTAGCCGAGTGGGTTTGGGTCTAGCCAAGTGGGTTTGGGTCTAGCCAAGTGGGTTTGGGTCTAGCGCAGTGGGTTTGGGTCTAGCCGAGTGGGTTTGCGTCTAACCGAGTGGGTTTGCGTCTAGCCGAGTTGGTTTGGGTCTAGCATAGTGGATTTGGGTCTAGCGAGTGGGTTTGGGTCTAGCCGAGTGGGTTTGGGTCTAGCCAAGTGGGTTTGGGTCTAGCCGAGTGGGTTTGGGTCTAGCGGAGTGGGTTTGGGTCTAGCAGAGTGGGTTTGGGTCTCGCGGTGTGGGTTTGGGTCTAGCGGAGTGGGTTTGGGTCTAGCGGAGTGGGTTTGTGTCTAGCGGATTGGGTTTGGGTCTAGAGGAGTGGGTTTGGGTCTAGCCGAGTGGGTTTGGTTCTAGCCGAGTGGGTTTGGGTCTAGCCGAGTGGGTTTGGGTCTAGCCGAGTGGGTTTGGGTCTAGCCGAGTGGGTTTGGGTCTAGCCGAGTGGGTTTGGGTCTAGCCGAGTGGGTTTGGGTCTAGCCGAGTGGGTTTGGGTCTAGCCGAGTGGGTTTGGGTCTAGCCGAGTGGGTTTGGGTCTAGCCGAGTGGGTTTGGGTCTAGCCGAGTGGGTTTGGGTCTAGCCGAGTGGGTTTGGGTCTAGCCGAGTGGGTTTGGGTCTAGCCGAGTGGGTTTTGGTTCAAGCCGAGTGGGTTTGGGTCTAGCGGAGTGGGCTTGGGTCTAGCCGAGTGGGTTTGGGTGTAGCCGAGTGGGTTTGGGTCTAGCCGAGTGGGTTTGGGTCTAGCCGAGTGGATTTGGGTATAGCGGAGTGGGTTTGGGTCTAGCCGAGTGGGTTTGCGTCTAGCGGAGTGGGTTTGGGTCTTGAAGAGTGGGTTTGGGTCTAGCCGAGTGGGTTTGGGTCTAGCCGAGTGGGTTTGGGTCTAGCCGAATGGGTTTGGGTCTAGCTGAGTGGGTTTGGGTCTAGCCGAGTGGGTTTGCGTCTAGCCGAGTGGGTTTGCGTCTAGCCGAGTGGGTTCGGGTCTAGCCGAGTGGGTTTTGGTTCTAGCGGAGTGGGCTTGGGTCTAGCCGAGTGGGTTTGGATGTAACCGAGTGGGTTTGGGTCTAGCCTAGTGGGTTTGGGTCTAGCCGAGTGGATTTGGGTCTAGCCGAGTGGGTTTGGGTCCAGCCGAGTGGTTTTGTGTCTAGCCGAGTGGGTTTGGGTCTAGCCGAGTGGGTTTGGGTCTAGCCGAGTGGGTTTGGGTCTAGCGAAGTGGGTTTGGGTCTTGCCAAGTGGGTTTGGGTCTTGTCGAGTGGGTTTGGGTCTAGCCGAGTGGGTTTGGGTCTAGCCGAGTGGGTTTGGGTCTAGCCGATTGGGTTTTGGTCTAGCCGAGTGGGTTTGGGTGTAGACGAGTGGGTTTGGGTCTAGCCGAGTGGGTTTGGGTCTAGCCGAGTGGGTTTGGGTCTAGCGGAGTGGGTTTGGGTCTTGCGGAGTGGGTTTGCGTCTAGCCTAGTGGGTTTGAGTCTAGCCGAGTGGGTTTGAGTCTAGCCGAGTGGGTTTGGGTCTAGCCAATTGTGTTTGGGTCTAGCCGAGTGGGTTTGGGTCTAGCCAAGTGGGTTTGGGTCTAGCCAAGTGGGTTTGGGTCTAGCGCAGTGGGTTTGGGTCTAGCGAAGTGGGTTTGGGTCTTGCCAAGTGGGTTTGGGTCTTGTCGAGTGGGTTTGGGTCTAGCCGAGTGGGTTTGGGTCTAGCCGAGTGGGTTTGGGTCTAGCCGATTGGGTTTTGGTCTAGCCGAGTGGGTTTGGGTGTAGACGAGTGGGTTTGGGTCTAGCCGAGTGGGTTTGGGTCTAGCCGAGTGGGTTTGGGTCTAGCCGAGTGGGTTTGGGTCTAGCCGAGTGGGTTTGGGTCTAGCCTAGTGGGTTTGGCCTAGCCGAGTGGGTTTGGGTCTAGCGGAGTGGGTTTGCGTCTAGCCGAGTGGGTTTGAGTCTAGCCGAGTGGGTTTGAGTCTAGCCGAGTGGGTTTGGGTCTAGCCAATTGTGTTTGGGTCTAGCCGAGTGGGTTTGGGTCTAGCCGAGTGGGTTTGGGTCTAGCCGAGTGGGTTTGGGTCTAGCGCAGTGGGTTTGGGTCTAGCCGAGTGGGTTTGCGTCTAACCGAGTGGGTTTGCGTCTAGCCGAGTGGGTTTGGGTCTAGCCGAGTGGGTTTGCGCCTAGCCGAGTGGGTTTGCGTCTAGCCGAGTTGGTTTGGGTCTAGCATAGTGGATTTGGTCTAGCGAGTGGGTTTGGGTCTAGCCGAGTGGGTTTGGGTCTAGCCAAGTGGGTTTGGGTCTAGCCGAGTGGGTTTGGGTCTAGCGGAGTGGGTTTGGGTCTAGCAGAGTGGGTTTGGGTCTAGCGGTGTGGGTTTGGGTCTAGCGGAGTGGGTTTGGGTCTAGCGGAGTGGGTTTGTGTATAGCGGATTGGGTTTGTGTCTAGAGGAGTGGGTTTGGGTCGAGCCGAGTGGGTTTCGTTCTAGCCGAGTGGGTTTGTGTCTAGCCGAGTGGGTTTGGGTCTAGACGAGTGGGTTTGGGTCTAGCCTAGTGGGTTTGGGCCTAGCCGAGTGGGTTTGGGCCTTGCCGAGTGGGTTTGGGTCTAGCCGAGTGGGTTTGGGTCTAGCCGAATGGGTTTGGGTCTAGCCGAGTGAGTTTGGGTCTAGCCGAGTGGGTTTGTGTCTAGCCGAGTGGGTTTGGGTCTAGCCGAGTGGGTTTGGGTCTAGCCTAGTGGGTTTGGGCCTAGCCGAGTGGGTTTGGGCCTAGCCGAGGGGGTTTGGGTATAGCCGAGTGGGTTTGAGTCGATCCGAGTAGGTTTGGGCCTATCCGAGTGGGTTTGGGTCTTGCGGAGTGGGTTTGGGTCTAGCGGAGTGGGTTTGGGTCTAGCCGAGTGGGTTTGGTTCTAGCCGAGTGGGTTTGGGTCTAGCCGAGTGGGTTTGGGTCTAGCCGAGTGGGTTTGCGTCTAGCCGAGTGGGTTTGCGTCTAGCCGAGTGGGTTCGGGTCTAGCCGAGTGGGTTTTGGTTCTAGCGGAGTGGGCTTGGGTCTAGCCGAGTGGGTTTGGATGTAACCGAGTGGGTTTGGGTCTAGCCTAGTGGGTTTGGGTCTAGCCGAGTGGATTTGGGTCTAGCCGAGTGGGTTTGGGTCCAGCCGAGTGGTTTTGTGTCTAGCCGAGTGGGTTTGGGTCTAGCCGAGTGGGTTTGGGTCTAGCCGAGTGGGTTTGGGTCTAGCGAAGTGGGTTTGGGTCTTGCCAAGTGGGTTTGGGTCTTGTCGAGTGGGTTTGGGTCTAGCCGAGTGGGTTTGGGTCTAGCCGAGTGGGTTTGGGTCTAGCCGATTGGGTTTTGGTCTAGCCGAGTGGGTTTGGGTGTAGACGAGTGGGTTTGGGTTTGCCGAGTGGGTTTGGGTCTAGCCGAGTGGGTTTGGGTCTAGCCGAGTGGGTTTGGGTCTAGCCGAGTGGGTTTGGGTCTAGCCTAGTGGGTTTGGCCTAGCCGAGTGGGTTTGGGCCTTGCCGAGTGGGTTTGGGTCTAGCCGAGTGGGTTTGGGTCTAGCCGAATGGGTTTGGGTCTAGCCGAGTGAGTTTGGGTCTAGCCGAGTGGGTTTGTGTCTAGCCGAGTGGGTTTGGGTCTAGCCGAGTGGGTTTGGGTCTAGCCGAATGGGTTTGGGTCCAGCCGAGTGAGTTTGGGTCTAGCCGAGTGGGTTTGTGTCTAGCCGAGTGGGTTTGGGTCTAGCCGAGTGGGTTTGGGTCTAGCCTAGTGGGTTTGGGCCTAGCCGAGTGGGTTTGGGCCTAGCCGAGGGGGTTTGGGTATAGCCGAGTGGGTTTGAGTCTATCCGAGTAGGTTTGGGCCTATCCGAGTGGGTTTGGGTCTTGCGGAGTGGGTTTGGGTCTAGCGGAGTGGGTTTGGGTCTTGCGGAGTGGGTTTGCGTCTAGCCTAGTGGGTTTGAGTCTAGCCGAGTGGGTTTGAGTCTAGCCGAGTGGGTTTGGGTCTAGCCAATTGTGTTTGGGTCTAGCCGAGTGGGTTTGGGTCTAGCCGAGTGGGTTTGGGACTAGCCGAGTGGGTTTGCGTCTAGCCGAGTGGGTTTGGGTCTAGCCGAGTGGGTTTGCGCCTAGCCGAGTGGGTTTGCGTCTAGCCGAGTTGGTTTGGGTCTAGCATAGTGGATTTGGGTCTAGCGAGTGGGTTTGGGTCTAGCCGAGTGGGTTTGGGTCTAGCCAAGTGGGTTTGGGTCTAGCCGAGTGGGTTTGGGTCTAGCGGAGTGGGTTTGGGTCTAGCAGAGTGGGTTTGGGTCTAGCCGAGTGGGTTTGCGTCTAGCCGAGTGGGTTTGCGTCTAGCCGAGTGGGTTCGGGTCTAGCCGAGTGGGTTTTGGTTCTAGCCGAGTGGGCTTGGGTCTAGCCGAGTGGGTTTGGATGTAACCGAGTGGGTTTGGGTCTAGCCTAGTGGGTTTGGGTCTAGCCGAGTGGATTTGGGTCTAGCCGAGTGGGTTTGGGTCCAGCCGAGTGGTTTTGTGTCTAGCCGAGTGGGTTTCGGTCTAGCCGAGTGGGTTTGGGTCTAGCCGAGTGGGTTTGGGTCTAGCGAAGTGGGTTTGGGTCTTGCCAAGTGGGTTTGGGTCTTGTCGAGTGGGTTTGGGTCTAGCCGAGTGGGTTTGGGTCTAGCCGAATGGGTTTTGGTCTAGCCGAGTGGGTTTGGGTGTAGACGAGTGGGTTTGGGTCTAGCCGAGTGGGTTTGGGTCTAGCCGAGTGGGTTTGGGTCTAGCCGAGTGGGTTTGGGTCTAGCCGAGTGGGTTTGGGCCTAGCCGAGTGGGTTTGGGCCTAGCCGAGGGGGTTTGGGTATAGCCGAGTGGGTTTGAGTCTATCCGAGTAGGTTTGGGCCTATCCGAGTGGGTTTGGGTCTTGCGGAGTGGGTTTGGGTCTAGCGGAGTGGGTTTGGGTCTAGCCGAATGGGTTTGGGTCTAGCTGAGTGGGTTTGGGTCTAGCCGAGTGGGTTTGCGTCTAGCCGAGTGGGTTTGCGTCTAGCCGAGTGGGTTCGGGTCTAGCCGAGTGGGTTTTGGTTCTAGCGGAGTGGGCTTGGGTTTAGCCGAGTGGGTTTGGATGTAACCGAGTGGGTTTGGGTCTAGCCTAGTGGGTTTGGGTCTAGCCGAGTGGATTTGGGTCTAGCCGAGTGGGTTTGGGTCCAGCCGAGTGGTTTTGTGTCTAGCCGAGTGGGTTTGGGTCTAGCCGAGTGGGTTTGGGTCTAGCCGAGTGGGTTTGGGTCTAGCGAAGTGGGTTTGGGTCTTGCCAAGTGGGTTTGGGTCTTGTCGAGTGGGTTTGGGTCTAGCCGAGTGGGTTTGGGTCTAGCCGAGTGGGTTTGGGTCTAGCCGATTGGGTTTTGGTCTAGCCGAGTGGGTTTGGGTGTAGACGAGTGGGTTTGGGTCTAGCCGAGTGGGTTTGGGTCTAGCCGAGTGGGTTTGGGTCTAGCCGAGTGGGTTTGGGTCTAGCCGAGTGGGTTTGGGTCTAGCCTAGTGGGTTTGGGCCTAGCCGAGTGGGTTTGGGCCTTGCCGAGTGGGTTTGGGTCTAGCCGAGTGGGTTTGGGTCTAGCCGAATGGGTTTGCGTCTAGCCGAGTGAGTTTGGGTCTAGCCGAGTGGGTTTGTGTCTAGCCGAGTGGGTTTGGGTCTAGCCGAGTGGGTTTGGGTCTAGCCGAATGGGTTTGGGTCTAGCCGAGTGAGTTTGGGTCTAGCCGAGTGGGTTTGTGTCTAGCCGAGTGGGTTTGGGTCTAGCCGAGTGGGTTTGGGTCTAGCCTAGTGGGTTTGGGCCTAGCCGAGTCGGTTTGGGCCTAGCCGAGGGGGTTTGGATATAGCCGAGTGGGTTTGAGTCTATCCGAGTAGGTTTGGGCCTATCCGAGTGGGTTTGGGTCTTGCGGAGTGGGTTTGGGTCTAGCGGAGTGGGTTTGGGTCTTGCGGAGTGGGTTTGCGTCTAGCCTAGTGGGTTTGAGTCTAGCCGAGTGGGTTTGAGTCTAGCCGAGTGGGTTTGGGTCTAGCCAATTGTGTTTGGGTCTAGCCGAGTGGGTTTGGGTCTAGCCAAGTGGGTTTGGGTCTAGCCAAGTGGGTTTGGGTCTAGCGCAGTGGGTTTGGGTCTAGCCGAGTGGGTTTGCATCTAACCGAGTGGGTTTGCATCTAGCCGAGTTGGTTTGGGTCTAGCATAGTGGATTTGGGTCTGGCGAGTGAGTTTGGGTCTAGCCAAGTGGGTTTGGGTCTAGCCGAGTGGGTTTAGGTCTAGCCCAGTGGGTTTGGGTCTAGCCGAGTGGGTTTGGGACTAGCCGAGTGGGTTTGCGTCTAGCCGAGTGGGTTTGGGTCTAGCCGAGTGGGTTTGCGCCTAGCCGAGTGGGTTTGCGTCTAGCCGAGTTGGTTTGGGTCTAGCATAGTGGATTTGGGTCTAGCGAGTGGGTTTGGGTCTAGCCGAGTGGGTTTGGGTCTAGCCAAGTGGGTTTGGGTCTAGCCGAGTGGGTTTGGGTCTAGCGGAGTGGGTTTGGGTCTAGCAGAGTGGGTTTGGGTCTAGCCGAGTGGGTTTGCGTCTAGCCGAGTGGGTTTGCGTCTAGCCGAGTGGGTTCGGGTCTAGCCGAGTGGGTTTTGGTTCTAGCGGAGTGGGCTTGGGTCTAGCCGAGTGGGTTTGGATGTAACCGAGTGGGTTTGGGTCTAGCCTAGTGGGTTTGGGTCTAGCCGAGTGGATTTGGGTCTAGCCGAGTGGGTTTGGGTCCAGCCGAGTGGTTTTGTGTCTAGCCGAGTGGGTTTGGGTCTAGCCGAGTGGGTTTGGGTCTAGCCGAGTGGGTTTGGGTCTAGCGAAGTGGGTTTGGGTCTTGCCAAGTGGGTTTGGGTCTTGTCGAGTGGGTTTGGGTCTAGCCGAGTGGGTTTGGGTCTAGCCGAATGGGTTTGGGTCTAGCCGATTGGGTTTTGGTCTAGCCGAGTGGGTTTGGGTCTAGCCGAGTGGGTTTGGGTCTAGCCTAGTGGGTTTGGGCCTAGCCGAGTGGGTTTGGGCCTAGCCGAGGGGGTTTGGGTATAGCCGAGTGGGTTTGAGTCTATCCGAGTAGGTTTGGGCCTATCCGAGTGGGTTTGGGTCTTGCGGAGTGGGTTTGGGTCTAGCGGAGTGGGTTTGGGTCTTGCGGAGTGGGTTTGCGTCTAGCCTAGTGGGTTTGAGTCTAGCCGAGTGGGTTTGAGTCTAGCCGAGTGGGTTTGGGTCTAGCCAATTGTGTTTGGGTCTAGCCGAGTGGGTTTGGGTCTAGCCAAGTGGGTTTGGGTCTAGCCAAGTGGGTTTGGGTCTAGCCAAGTGGGTTTGGGTCTAGCGCAGTGGGTTTGGGTCTAGCCGAGTGGGTTTGCATCTAACCGAGTGGGTTTGCATCTAGCCGAGTTGGTTTGGGTCTAGCATAGTGGATTTGGGTCTGGCGAGTGAGTTTGGGTCTAGCCAAGTGGGTTTGGGTCTAGCCGAGTGGGTTTAGGTCTAGCCGAGTGGGTTTGGGTCTAGCCGAGTGGGTTTGGGACTAGCCGAGTGGGTTTGCGTCTAGCCGAGTGGGTTTGGGTCTAGCCGAGTGGGTTTGCGCCTAGCCGAGTGGGTTTGCGTCTAGCCGAGTTGGTTTGGGTCTAGCATAGTGGATTTGGGTCTAGCGAGTGGGTTTGGGTCTAGCCGAGTGGGTTTGGGTCTAGCCAAGTGGGTTTGGGTCTAGCCGAGTGGGTTTGGGTCTAGCCAATTGTGTTTGGGTCTAGCCGAGTGGGTTTGGGTCTAGCCAAGTGGGTTTGGGTCTAGCCAAGTGGGTTTGGGTCTAGCGCAGTGGGTTTGGGTCTAGCCGAGTGGGTTTGCATCTAACCGAGTGGGTTTGCATCTAGCCGAGTTGGTTTGGGTCTAGCATAGTGGATTTGGGTCTGGCGAGTGAGTTTGGGTCTAGCCAAGTGGGTTTGGGTCTAGCCGAGTGGGTTTAGGTCTAGCCCAGTGGGTTTGGGTCTAGCCGAGTGGGTTTGGGACTAGCCGAGTGGGTTTGCGTCTAGCCGAGTGGGTTTGGGTCTAGCCGAGTGGGTTTGCGCCTAGCCGAGTGGGTTTGCGTCTAGCCGAGTTGGTTTGGGTCTAGCATAGTGGATTTGGGTCTAGCGAGTGGGTTTGGGTCTAGCCGAGTGGGTTTGGGTCTAGCCAAGTGGGTTTGGGTCTAGCCGAGTGGGTTTGGGTCTAGCGGAGTGGGTTTGGGTCTAGCAGAGTGGGTTTGGGTCTAGCCGAGTGGGTTTGCGTCTAGCCGAGTGGGTTTGCGTCTAGCCGAGTGGGTTCGGGTCTAGCCGAGTGGGTTTTGGTTCTAGCGGAGTGGGCTTGGGTCTAGCCGAGTGGGTTTGGATGTAACCGAGTGGGTTTGGGTCTAGCCTAGTGGGTTTGGGTCTAGCCGAGTGGATTTGGGTCTAGCCGAGTGGGTTTGGGTCCAGCCGAGTGGTTTTGTGTCTAGCCGAGTGGGTTTCGGTCTAGCCGAGTGGGTTTGGGTCTAGCCGAGTGGGTTTGGGTCTAGCGAAGTGGGTTTGGGTCTTGCCAAGTGGGTTTGGGTCTTGTCGAGTGGGTTTGGGTCTAGCCGAGTGGGTTTGGGTCTAGCCGAATGGGTTTGGGTCTAGCCGATTGGGTTTTGGTCTAGCCGAGTGGGTTTGGGTGTAGACGAGTGGGTTTGGGTCTAGCCGAGTGGGTTTGGGTCTAGCCGAGTGGGTTTGGGTCTAGCCGAGTGGGTTTGGGTCTAGCCGAGTGGGTTTGGGTCTAGCCTAGTGGGTTTGGGCCTAGCCGAGTGGGTTTGGGCCTTGCCGAGTGGGTTTGGGTCTAGCCGAGTGGGTTTGGGTCTAGCCGAATGGGTTTGGGTCTAGCCGAGTGAGTTTGGGTCTAGCCGAGTGGGTTTGTGTCTAGCCGAGTGGGTTTGGGTCTAGCCGAGTGGGTTTGGGTCTAGCCGAATGGGTTTGGGTCTAGCCGAGTGAGTTTGGGTCTAGCCGAGTGGGTTTGTATCTTGCCGAGTGGGTTTGGGTCTAGCCGAGTGGGTTTGGGTCTAGCCTAGTGGGTTTGGGCCTAGCCGAGTGGGTTTGGGCCTAGCCGAGGGGGTTTGGGTATAGCCGAGTGGGTTTGAGTCTATCCGAGTAGGTTTGGGCCTATCCGAGTGGGTTTGGGTCTTGCGGAGTGGGTTTGGGTCTAGCGGAGTGGGTTTGGGTCTTGCGGAGTGGGTTTGCGTCTAGCCTAGTGGGTTTGAGTCTAGCCGAGTGGGTTTGAGTCTAGCCGAGTGGGTTTGGGTCTAGCCAATTGTGTTTGGGTCTAGCCGAGTGGGTTTGGGTCTAGCCAAGTGGGTTTGGGTCTAGCCAAGTGGGTTTGGGTCTAGCCAAGTGGGTTTGGGTCTAGCGCAGTGGGTTTGGGTCTAGCCGAGTGGGTTTGCATCTAACCGAGTGGGTTTGCATCTAGCCGAGTTGATTTGGGTCTAGCATAGTGGATTTGGGTCTGGCGAGTGAGTTTGGGTCTAGCCAAGTGGGTTTGGGTCTAGCCGAGTGGGTTTAGGTCTAGCCGAGTGGGTTTGGGTCTAGCCGAGTGGGTTTGGGACTAGCCGAGTGGGTTTGCGTCTAGCCGAGTGGGTTTGGGTCTAGCCGAGTGGGTTTGCGCCTAGCCGAGTGGGTTTGCGTCTAGCCGAGTTGGTTTGGGTCTAGCATAGTGGATTTGGGTCTAGCGAGTGGGTTTGGGTCTAGCCGAGTGGGTTTGGGTCTAGCCAAGTGGGTTTGGGTCTAGCCGAGTGGGTTTGGGTCTAGCGGAGTGGGTTTGGGTCTGGCAGAGTGGGTTTGGGTCTCGCGGTGTGGGTTTGGGTCTAGCGGAGTGGGTTTGGGTCTAGCGGAGTGGGTTTGTGTCTAGCGGATTGGGTTTGGGTCTAGAGGAGTGGGTTTGGGTCTAGCCGAGTGGGTTTGGTTCTAGCCGAGTGGGTTTGGGTCTAGCCGAGTGGGTTTGGGTCTAGCCGAGTGGGTTTGGGTCTAGCCGAGTGGGTTTGGGTCTAGCCGAGTGGGTTTGGGTCTAGCCGAGTGGGTTTGGGTCTAGCCCAGTGGGTTTGGGTCTAGCCGAGTGGGTTTGGGTCTAGCCGAGTGGGTTTGGGTCTAGCCGAGTGGGTTTGGGTCTTGAAGAGTGGGTTTGGGTCTAGCCGAGTGGGTTTGGGTCTAGCCGAGTGGGTTTGGGTCTAGCCGAGTGGGTTTGGGTCTAGCTGAGTGGGTTTGGGTCTAGCCGAGTGGGTTTGCGTCTAGCCGAGTGGGTTTGCGTCTAGCCGAGTGGGTTCGGGTCTAGCCGAGTGGGTTTTGGTTCTAGCGGAGTGGGCTTGGGTCAAGCCGAGTGGGTTTGGATGAAACCGAGTGGGTTTGGGTCTAGCGTAGTGGGTTTGGGTCTAGCCGAGTGGATTTGGGTCTAGCCGAGTGGGTTTGGGTCCAGCCGAGTGGTTTTGTGTCTAGCCGAGTGGGTTTCGGTCTAGCCGAGTGGGTTTGGGTCTAGCCGAGTGGGTTTGGGTCTAGCGAAGTGGGTTTGGGTCTTGCCAAGTGGGTTTGGGTCTTGTCGAGTGGGTTTGGGTCTAGCCGAGTGGGTTTGGGTCTAGCCGAGTGGGTTTGGGTCTAGCCGATTGGGTTTTGGTCTAGCCGAGTGGGTTTGGGTGTAGACGAGTGGGTTTGGGTCTAGCCGAGTGGGTTTGGGTCTAGCCGAGTGGGTTTGGGTCTAGCCGAGTGGGTTTGGGTCTAGCCGAGTGGGTTGGGTCTTGCCGAGTGGGTTTGGGTCTAGCCGAGTGGGTTTGGGTCTAGCCGAGTGGGTTTGGGTCTTGCCGAGTGGGTTGGGGTCTAGCCGAGTGGGTTTGGGTCTAGCCGAGTAGGTTTGGGTCTAGACGAGTGGGTTTGGGTCTAGCCGAGTGGGTTTGGGTCTAGCCGAGTGGGTTTGGGTCTAGCCGAGTGGGTTTGGGTCTAGCCGAGTGGGTTTGGGTCTAGCCGAGTGGGTTTGCGTCTAGCCGAGTGTGTTTGGGTCTAGCCGAGTGGGTTTGCGCCTAGCCGAGTGGGTTTGCGTCTAGCCGAGTTGGTTTGGGTCTAGCATAGTGGATTTGGTCTAGCGAGTGGGTTTGGGTCTAGCCGAGTGGGTTTGGGTCTAGCCAAGTGGGTTTGGGTCTAGCCGAGTGGGTTTGGGTCTAGCGGAGTGGGTTTGGGTCTAGCAGAGTGGGTTTGGGTCTAGCGGTGTGGGTTTGGGTCTAGCGGAGTGGGTTTGGGTCTAGCGGAGTGGGTTTGTGTCTAGCGGATTGGGTTTGGGTCTAGAGGAGTGGGTTTGGGTCGAGCCGAGTGGGTTTCGTTCTAGCCGAGTGGGTTTGTGTCTAGCCGAGTGGGTTTGGGTCTAGACGAGTGGGTTTGGGTCTAGCCTAGTGGGTTTGGGCCTAGCCGAGTGGGTTTGGGCCTTGCCGAGTGGGTTTGGGTCTAGCCGAGTGGGTTTGGGTCTAGCCGAATGGGTTTGGGTCTAGCCGAGTGAGTTTGGGTCTAGCCGAGTGGGTTTGTGTCTAGCCGAGTGGGTTTGGGTCTAGCCGAGTGGGTTTGGGTCTAGCCTAGTGGGTTTGGGCCTAGCCGAGTGGGTTTGGGCCTAGCCGAGGGGGTTTGGGTATAGCCGAGTGGGTTTGAGTCTATCCGAGTAGGTTTGGGCCTATCCGAGTGGGTTTGGGTCTTGCGGAGTGGGTTTGGGTCTAGCGGAGTGGGTTTGGGTCTAGCGGAGTGGGTTTGCGTCTAGCCTAGTGGGTTTGAGTCTAGCCGAGTGGGTTTGAGTCTAGCCGAGTGGGTTTGGGTCTAGCCAATTGTGTTTGGGTCTAGCCGAGTGGGTTTGGGTCTAGCCAAGTGGGTTTGGGTCTAGCCAAGTGGGTTTGGGTCTAGCGCAGTGGGTTTGGGTCTAGCCGAGTGGGTTTGCGTCTAACCGAGTGGGTTTGCATCTAGCCGAGTTGGTTTGGGTCTAGCATAGTGGATTTGGGTCTGGCGAGTGAGTTTGGGTCTAGCCGAGTGGGTTTGGGTCTAGCCGAGTGGGTTTAGGTCTAGCCGAGTGGGTTTGGGTCTAGCCGAGTGGGTTTGGGACTAGCCGAGTGGGTTTGCGTCTAGCCGAGTGGGTTTGGGTCTAGCCGAGTGGGTTTGCGCCTAGCCGAGTGGGTTTGCGTCTAGCCGAGTTGGTTTGGGTCTAGCATAGTGGATTTGTGTCTAGCGAGTGGGTTTGGGTCTAGCCGAGTGGGTTTGGGTCTAGCCAAGTGGGTTTGGGTCTAGCCGAGTGGGTTTGGGTCTAGCGGAGTGGGTTTGGGTCTAGCAGAGTGGGTTTGGGTCTCGCGGTGTGGGTTTGGGTCTAGCGGAGTGGGTTTGGGTCTAGCGGAGTGGGTTTGTGTCTAGCGGATTGGGTTTGGGTCTAGAGGAGTGGGTTTGGGTCTAGCCGAGTGGGTTTGGTTCTAGCCGAGTGGGTTTGGGTCTAGCCGAGTGGGTTTCGGTCTAGCCGAGTGGGTTTCGGTCTAGCCGAGTGGGTTTGGGTCTAGCCGAGTGGGTTTGGGTCTAGCCGAGTGGGTTTGGGTCTAGCCCAGTGGGTTTGGGTCTAGCCGAGTGGGTTTGGGTCTAGCCGAGTGGGTTTGGGTCTAGCCGAGTGGGTTTGGGTCTAGCCAAGTGGGTTTGGGTCCAGCCGAGTGGGTTTGGGTCTAGCCGAGTGGGTTTGGGTCTAGCCGAGTGGGTTTTGGTTCAAGCCGAGTGGGTTTGGGTCTAGCGGAGTGGGCTTGGGTCTAGCCGAGTGGGTTTGGGTGTAGCCGAGTGGGTTTTGGTCTAGCCGAGTGGGTTTGGGTCTAGCCGAGTGGATTTGGGTATATCGGAGTGGGTTTGGGTCTAGCCGAGTGGGTTTGCGTCTAGCGAAGTGGGTTTGGGTCTTGCCAAGTGGGTTTGGGTCTTGTCGAGTGGGTTTGGGTCTAGCCGAGTGGGTTTGGGTCTAGCCGAGTGGGTTTGGGTCTAGCCGAGTGGGTTTGGGTGTAGACGAGTGGGTTTGGGTCTAGCCGAGTGGGTTTGGGTCTAGCCGAGTGGGTTTGGGTCTAGCCAAGTGGGTTTGGGTCTAGCCGAGTGGGTTGGGTCTTGCCGAGTGGGTTTGGGTCTAGCCGAGTGGGTTTGGGTCTAGCCGAGTGGGTTTGGGTCTTGCCGAGTGGGTTGGGGTCTAGCCGAGTGTGTTTGGGTCTAGCCGAGTGGGTTTGGGTCTAGCCGAGTGGGTTTGGGTCTAGCCGAGTGGGTTTGGGTCTAGACGAGTGGGTTTGGGTCTAGCCGAGTGGGTTTGGGTCTAGCCGAGTGGGTTTGGGTCTAGCCGAGTGGGTTTGGGTCTAGCCGAGTGGGTTTGGGTCTAGCCGAGTGGGTTTGGGTCTAGCCGAGTGGGTTTGCGTCTAGCCGAGTGTGTTTGGGTCTAGCCGAGTGGGTTTGCGCCTAGCCGAGTGGGTTTGCGTCTAGCCGAGTTGGTTTGGGTCTAGCATAGTGGATTTGGTCTAGCGAGTGGGTTTGGGTCTAGCCGAGTGGGTTTGGGTCTAGCCAAGTGGGTTTGGGTCTAGCCGAGTGTGTTTGGGTCTAGCGGAGTGGGTTTGGGTCTAGCAGAGTGGGTTTGGGTCTAGCGGTGTGGGGTTGGGTCTAGCGGAGTGGGTTTGGGTCTAGCGGAGTGGGTTTGTGTCTAGCGGATTGGGTTTGGGTCTAGAGGAGTGGGTTTGGGTCGAGCCGAGTGGGTTTCGTTCTAGCCGAGTGGGTTTGTGTCTAGCCGAGTGGGTTTGGGTCTAGACGAGTGGGTTTGGGTCTAGCCTAGTGGGTTTGGGCCTAGCCGAGTGGGTTTGGGCCTTGCCGAGTGGGTTTGGGTCTAGCCGAGTGGGTTTGGGTCTAGCCGAATGGGTTTGGGTCTAGCCGAGTGAGTTTGGGTCTAGCCGAGTGGGTTTGTGTCTAGCCGAGTGGGTTTGGGCCTAGCCGAGTGGGTTTGGGCCTAGCCGAGGGGGTTTGGGTATAGCCGAGTGGGTTTGAGTCTATCCGAGTAGGTTTGGGCCTATCCGAGTGGGTTTGGGTCTTGCGGAGTGGGTTTGGGTCTAGCGGAGTGGGTTTGGGTCTAGCGGAGTGGGTTTGCGTCTAGCCTAGTGGGTTTGAGTCTAGCCGAGTGGGTTTGAGTCTAGCCGAGTGGGTTTGGGTCTAGCCAATTGTGTTTGGGTCTAGCCGAGTGGGTTTGGGTCTAGCCAAGTGGGTTTGGGTCTAGCCAAGTGGGTTTGGGTCTAGCGCAGTGGGTTTGGGTCTAGCCGAGTGGGTTTGCGTCTAACCGAGTGGGTTTGCATCTAGCCGAGTTGGTTTGGGTCTGGCATAGTGGATTTGGGTCTGGCGAGTGAGTTTGCGTCTAGCCGAGTGGGTTTGGGTCTAGCCGAGTGGGTTTAGGTCTAGCCGAGTGGGTTTGGGTCTAGCCGAGTGGGTTTGGGACTAGCCGAGTAGGTTTGCGTCTAGCCGAGTGGGTTTGGGTCTAGCCGAGTGGGTTTGCGCCTAGCCGAGTGGGTTTGCGTCTAGCCGAGTTGGTTTGGGTCTAGCATAGTGGATTTGGGTCTAGCGAGTGGGTTTGGGTCTAGCCGAGTGGGTTTGGGTCTAGCCAAGTGGGTTTGGGTCTAGCCGAGTGGGTTTGGGTCTAGCGGAGTGGGTTTGGGTCTAGCAGAGTGGGTTTGGGTCTCGCGGTGTGGGTTTTGGTCTAGCGGAGTGGGTTTGGGTCTAGCGGAGTGGGTTTGTGTCTAGCGGATTGGGTTTGGGTCTAGAGGAGTGGGTTTGGGTCTAGCCGAGTGGGTTTGGTTCTAGCCTAGTGGGTTTGAGTCTAGCCGAGTGGGTTTGAGTCTAGCCGAGTGGGTTTGGGTCTAGCCAATTGTGTTTGGGTCTAGCCGAGTGGGTTTGGGTCTAGCCAAGTGGGTTTGGGTCTAGCCAAGTGGGTTTGGGTCTAGCGCAGTGGGTTTGGGTCTAGCCGAGTGGGTTTGCGTCTAACCGAGTGGGTTTGCATCTAGCCGAGTTGGTTTGGGTCTGGCATAGTGGATTTGGGTCTGGCGAGTGAGTTTGCGTCTAGCCGAGTGGGTTTGGGTCTAGCCGAGTGGGTTTAGGTCTAGCCGAGTGGGTTTGGGTCTAGCCGAGTGGGTTTGGGACTAGCCGAGTAGGTTTGCGTCTAGCCGAGTGGGTTTGGGTCTAGCCGAGTGGGTTTGCGCCTAGCCAAGTGGGTTTGCGTCTAGCCGAGTTGGTTTGGGTCTAGCATAGTGGATTTGGGTCTAGCGAGTGGGTTTGGGTCTAGCCGAGTGGGTTTGGGTCTAGCCAAGTGGGTTTGGGTCTAGCCGAGTGGGTTTGGGTCTAGCGGAGTGGGTTTGGGTCTAGCAGAGTGGGTTTGGGTCTCGCGGTGTGGGTTTTGGTCTAGCGGAGTGGGTTTGGGTCTAGCGGAGTGGGTTTGTGTCTAGCGGATTGGGTTTGGGTCTAGAGGAGTGGGTTTGGGTCTAGCCGAGTGGGTTTGGTTCTAGCCGAGTGGGTTTGGGTCTAGCCGAGTGGGTTTCGGTCTAGCCGAGTGGGTTTGGGTCTAGCCGAGTGGGTTTGGGTCTAGCCGAGTGGGTTTGGGTCTAGCCGTGTGGGTTTGGGTCTAGCCCAGTGGGTTTGGGTCTAGCCGAGTGGGTTTGGGTCTAGCCGAGTGGGTTTGGGTCTAGCCGAGTGGGTTTGGGTCTATCCGAGTGGGTTTGGGTCTAGCCGAGTGGGTTTGGGTCTAGCCGAGTGGGTTTGGATCTAGCCGAGTGGGTTTTGGTTCAAGCCGAGTGGGTTTGGGTCTAGCGGAGTGGGCTTGGGTCTAGCCGAGTGGGTTGGGGTGTAGCCGAGTGGGTTTGGGTCTAGCCGAGTGGGTTTGGGTCTAGCCGAGTGGATTTGGGTATAGCGGAGTGGGTTTGGGTCTAGCCGAGTGGGTTTGCGTCTAGCGGAGTGGGTTTGGGTCTTGAAGAGTGGGTTTGGGTCTAGCCGCGTGGGTTTGGGTCTAGCTGAGTGGGTTTGGGTCTAGCCGAGTGGGTTTGTGTCTAGCCGAGTGGGTTTGCGTCTAGCCGAGTGGGTTCGGGTCTAGCCGAGTGGGTTTTGGTTCTAGCGAAGTGGGCTTGGGTCTAGCCGAGTGGGTTTGGATGTAACCGAGTGGGTTTGGGTCTAGCCGAGTGGGTTTGGGTCTCGCGGTGTGGGTTTGGGTCTAGCGGAGTGGGTTTGGGTCTAGCGGAGTGGGTTTGTGTCTAGCGGATTGGGTTTGGGTCTAGAGGAGTGGGTTTGGGTCTAGCCGAGTGGGTTTGGTTCTAGCCGAGTGGGTTTGGGTCTAGCCGAGTGGGTTTCGGTCTAGCCGAGTGGGTTTGGGTCAAGCCGAGTGGGTTTGGGTCTAGCCGAGTGGGTTTGGGTCTAGCCGAGTGGGTTTGGGTCTAGCCCAGTGGGTTTGGGTCTAGCCGAGTGGGTTTGGGTCTAGCCGAGTGGGTTTGGGTCTAGCCGAGTGGGTTTGGGTCTAGCCAAGTGGGTTTGGGTCTAGCCGAGTGGGTTTGGGTCTAGCGAAGTGGGTTTGGGTCTTGCCAAGTGGGTTTGGGTCTTGTCGAGTGGGTTTGGGTCTAGCCGAGTGGGTTTGGGTCTAGCCGAGTGGGTTTGGGTCTAGCCGATTGGGTTTTGGTCTAGCCGAGTGGGTTTGGGTGTAGACGAGTGGGTTTGGGTCTAGCCGAGTGGGTTTGGGTCTAGCCGAGTGGGTTTGGGTCTAGCCGAGTGGGTTTGGGTCTAGCCGAGTGGGTTGGGTCTTGCCGAGTGGGTTTGGGTCTAGCCGAGTGGGTTTGGGTCTAGCCGAGTGGGTTTGGGTCTTGCCGAGTGGGTTGGGGTCTAGCCGAGTGTGTTTTGGTCTAGCCGAGTGGGTTTGGGTCTAGCCGAGTGGGTTTGGGTCTAGCCGAGTGGGTTTGGGTCTAGACGAGTGGGTTTGGGTCTAGCCGAGTGGGTTTGGGTCTAGCCGAGTGGGTTTGGGTCTAGCCGAGTGGGTTTGGGTCTAGCCGAGTGGGTTTCAGTCTAGCCGAGTGGGTTTGGGTCTAGCCGCGTGGGTTTGGGTCTAGCTGAGTGGGTTTGGGTCTAGCCGAGTGGGTTTGTGTCTAGCCGAGTGGGTTTGCGTCTAGCCGAGTGGGTTCGGGTCTAGCCGAGTGGGTTTTGGTTCTAGCGGAGTGGGCTTGGGTCTAGCCGAGTGGGTTTGGATGTAACCGAGTGGGTTTGGGTCTAGCCGAGTGGGTTTGGGTCTAGCCGACTGGATTTGGGTCTAGCCGAGTGGGTTTGGGTCTAGCCGAGTGGTTTTGTGTCTAGCCGAGTGGGTTTCGGTCTAGCCGAGTGGGTTTGGGTCTAGCCGAGTGGGTTTGGGTCTAGCGAAGTGGGTTTGGGTCTTGCCAAGTGGGTTTGGGTCTTGTCGAGTGGGTTTGGGTCTAGCCGAGTGGGTTTGGGTCTAGCCGAGTGGGTTTGGGTCTAGCCGATTGGGTTTTGGTCTAGCCGAGTGGGTTTGGGTGTAGACGAGTGGGTTTGGGTCTAGCCGAGTGGGTTTGGGTCTAGCCGAGTGGGTTTGGGTCTAGCCGAGTGGGTTTGGGTCTAGCCGAGTGGGTTGGGTCTTGCCGAGTGGGTTTGGGTCTAGCCGAGTGGGTTTGGGTCTAGCCGAGTGGGTTTGGGTCTTGCCGAGTGGGTTGGGGTCTAGCCGAGTGTGTTTGGGTCTAGCCGAGTGGGTTTGGGTCTAGCCGAGTGGGTTTGGGTCTAGCCGAGTGGGTTTGGGTCTAGACGAGTGGGTTTGGGTCTAGCCGAGTGGGTTTGGGTCTAGCCGAGTGGGTTTGGGTCTAGCCGAGTGGGTTTGGGTCTAGCCGAGTGGGTTTGGGTCTAGCCGAGTGGGTTTGGGTCTAGCCGAGTGGGTTTGCGTCTAGCCGAGTGTGTTTGGGTCTAGCCGAGTGGGTTTGCGCCTAGCCGAGTGGGTTTGCGTCCAGCCGAGTTGGTTTGGGTCTAGCATAGTGGATTTGGGTCTAGCGAGTGGGTTTGGGTCTAGCCGAGTGGGTTTGGGTCTAGCCGAGTAGGTTTGGGTCTAGCGGAGTGGGTTTGGGTCTAGCGGAGTGGGTTTGGGTCTAGTGGAGTGGGTTTGGGTCTAGCGGTGTGGGTTTGGGTCTAGCGGAGTGGGTTTGGGTCTAGCGGAGTGGGTTTGTGTCTAGCGGATTGGGTTTGGGTCTAGAGGAGTGGGTTTGGGTCTAGCCGAGTGGGTTTGGTTCTAGCCGAGTGGGTTTGGGGGTAGCCGAGTGGGTTTCGGTCTAGCCGAGTGGGTTTGGGTCTAGCCGAGTGGGTTTGTGTCCAGCCGAGTGGGTTTGGGTCTAGCCGAGTGGGTTTGGGTCTAGCCGAGTGGGTTTGGGTCTAGCCGAGTGGGTTTGGGTCTAGCCGAGTGGGTTTGGGTCTAGCCGAGTGGGTTTGGGTCTAGCCGAGTGGGTTTGGGTCTAGCCGAGTGGGTTTGGGTCTAGCCGAGTGGGTTTGGGTCTAGCCGAGTGGGTTTTGGTTCTAGCCGAGTGGGTTTGGGTCTAGCGGAGTGGGCTTGGGTCTAGCCGAGTGGGTTTGGGTGTAGCCTAGTGGGTTTGGGTCTAGCGGAGTGGGTTTGGGTCTAGCCGAGTGGGTTTGGGTCTAGCGGAGTGGGTTTGGGTCTAGCGGAGTGGGTTTGGGTCTACCGGAGTGGGTTTGGGTCTAGCGGAGTGGGTTTGGGTCTAGCGCAGTGGGTTTGTGTCTATCGGAGTGGGTTTGGGTCTAGCGGAGTGGGTTTGCGTCTAGCGTAGTGGGTTTGGGTGGAGCCGAGTGGGTTTGGGTCTAGCCGACTGGGTTTGGGTCTAGCCGAGTGGGTTTGGGTCTAGCCGAGTGGGTTTGGGTCTAGCCGAGTGGGTTTGGGTCTAGCCGAGTGGGTTTGGGCCTAGCCGAGTGGGTTTGGGCCTAGCCGAGTGGGTTTGGGTCTAGCCGAGTGGGTTTGCGTCTATCCGAGTGGGTTTGGGTCTAGCGGAGTGGGTTTGGGTCTTGCGGAGTGGGTTTGGGTCTAGCGGAGTGGGTTTGGGTCTAGCGGAGTAGGTTTGCGTATAGCCGAGTGGGTTTGAGTCTTGCCGAGTGGGTTTGGGTCTAGCCGAGTGGGTTTGGGTCTTGCCGAGTGAGTTGGGATCTAGCCGAGTGGGTTTGGGTCTAGCCGAGTGGGTTTGGGTTTAGCCGAGTGGGTTTGGGTCTAGCCGAGTGGGTTTGGGTCTAGCCGAGTGGGTTTGGGTCTAGCCGAGTGGGTTTGGGTCTAGCCGAGTGGGTTTGGGTCTAGCCGAGTGGGGTTGCGTCTAGCCGAGTGGGTTTGGGTCTAGCCGAGTGGGTTTGGGTCTAGCCGAGTGGGTTTGGGTCTAGCCGAGTGGGTTTGGGTCTAGCCGAGTGGGTTTGGGTCTAGCCGAGTGGGTTTGGGTCTAGCCGAGTGGGTTTGGGTCTAGCCGAGTGGGTTGGGTCTTGCCGAGTGGGTTTGGGTCTAGCCGAGTGGGTTTGGGTCTAGCCGAGTGGGTTTGGGTCTTGCCGAGTGGGTTGGGGTCTAGCCGAGTGTGTTTTGGTCTAGCCGAGTGGGTTTGGGTCTAGCCGAGTGGGTTTGGGTCTAGCCGAGTGGGTTTGGGTCTAGACGAGTGGGTTTGGGTCTAGCCGAGTGGGTTTGGGTCTAGCCGAGTGGGTTTGGGTCTAGCCGAGTGGGTTTGGGTCTAGCCGAGTGGGTTTCAGTCTAGCCGAGTGGGTTTGGGTCTAGCCGCGTGGGTTTGGGTCTAGCTGAGTGGGTTTGGGTCTAGCCGAGTGGGTTTGTGTCTAGCCGAGTGGGTTTGCGTCTAGCCGAGTGGGTTCGGGTCTAGCCGAGTGGGTTTTGGTTCTAGCGGAGTGGGCTTGGGTCTAGCCGAGTGGGTTTGGATGTAACCGAGTGGGTTTGGGTCTAGCCGAGTGGGTTTGGGTCTAGCCGAGTGGATTTGGGTCTAGCCGAGTGGGTTTGGGTCTAGCCGAGTGGTTTTGTGTCTAGCCGAGTGGGTTTGGGTCTAGCCGAGTGGGTTTGGGTCTAGCCGAGTGGGTTTGGGTCTAGCGAAGTGGGTTTGGGTCTTGCCAAGTGGGTTTGGGTCTTGTCGAGTGGGTTTGGGTCTAGCCGAGTGGGTTTGGGTCTAGCCGAGTGGGTTTGGGTCTAGCCGATTGGGTTTTGGTCTAGCCGAGTGGGTTTGGGTGTAGACGAGTGGGTTTGGGTCTAGCCGAGTGGGTTTGGGTCTAGCCGAGTGGGTTTGGGTCTAGCCGAGTGGGTTTGGGTCTAGCCGAGTGGGTTGGGTCTTGCCGAGTGGGTTTGGGTCTAGCCGAGTGGGTTTGGGTCTAGCCGAGTGGGTTTGGGTCTTGCCGAGTGGGTTGGGGTCTAGCCGAGTGTGTTTGGGTCTAGCCGAGTGGGTTTGGGTCTAGCCGAGTGGGTTTGGGTCTAGCCGAGTGGGTTTGGGTCTAGACGAGTGGGTTTGGGTCTAGCCGAGTGGGTTTGGGTCTAGCCGAGTGGGTTTGGGTCTAGCCGAGTGGGTTTGGGTCTAGCCGAGTGGGTTTGGGTCTAGCCGAGTGGGTTTGGGTCTAGCCGAGTGGGTTTGCGTCTAGCCGAGTGTGTTTGGGTCTAGCCGAGTGGGTTTGCGCCTAGCCGAGTGGGTTTGCGTCCAGCCGAGTTGGTTTGGGTCTAGCATAGTGGATTTGGGTCTAGCGAGTGGGTTTGGGTCTAGCCGAGTGGGTTTGGGTCTAGCCGAGTAGGTTTGGGTCTAGCGGAGTGGGTTTGGGTCTAGCGGAGTGGGTTTGGGTCTAGTGGAGTGGGTTTGGGTCTAGCGGTGTGGGTTTGGGTCTAGCGGAGTGGGTTTGGGTCTAGCGGAGTGGGTTTGTGTCTAGCGGATTGGGTTTGGGTCTAGAGGAGTGGGTTTGGGTCTAGCCGAGTGGGTTTGGTTCTAGCCGAGTGGGTTTGGGGGTAGCCGAGTGGGTTTCGGTCTAGCCGAGTGGGTTTGGGTCTAGCCGAGTGGGTTTGTGTCCAGCCGAGTGGGTTTGGGTTTGGCCGAGTGGGTTTGGGTCTAGCCGAGTGGGTTTAGGTCTAGCCGAGTGGGTTTGGGTCTAGCCGAGTGGGTTTGGGTCTAGCCGAGTGGGTTTGGGTCTAGCCGAGTGGGTTTGGGTCTAGCCGAGTGGGTTTGGGTCTAGCCGAGTGGGTTTGGGTCTAGCCGAGTGGGTTTTGGTTCTAGCCGAGTGGGTTTGGGTCTAGCGGAGTGGGCTTGGGTCTGGCCGAGTGGGTTTGGGTGTAGCCTAGTGGGTTTGGGTCTAGCGGAGTGGGTTTGGGTCTAGCCGAGTGGGTTTGGGTCTAGCGGAGTGGGTTTGGGTCTAGCGGAGTGGGTTTGGGTCTACCGGAGTGGGTTTGGGTCTAGCGGAGTGGGTTTGGGTCTAGCGCAGTGGGTTTGTGTCTATCGGAGTGGGTTTGGGTCTAGCGGAGTGGGTTTGCGTCTAGCGTAGTGGGTTTGGGTGGAGCCGAGTGGGTTTGGGTCTAGCCGACTGGGTTTGGGTCTAGCCGAGTGGGTTTGGGTCTAGCCGAGTGGGTTTGGGTCTAGCCGAGTGGGTTTGGGTCTAGCCGAGTGGGTTTGGGCCTAGCCGAGTGGGTTTGGGCCTAGCCGAGTGGGTTTGGGTCTAGCCGAGTGGGTTTGCGTCTATCCGAGTGGGTTTGGGTCTAGCGGAGTGGGTTTGGGTCTTGCGGAGTGGGTTTGGGTCTAGCGGAGTGGGTTTGGGTCTAGCGGAGTAGGTTTGCGTATAGCCGAGTGGGTTTGAGTCTTGCCGAGTGGGTTTGGGTCTAGCCGAGTGGGTTTGGGTCTTGCCGAGTGAGTTGGGATCTAGCCCAGTGGGTTTGGGTCTAGCCGAGTGGGTTTGGGTTTAGCCGAGTGGGTTTGGGTCTAGCCGAGTGGGTTTGGGTCTAGCCGAGTGGGTTTGGGTCTAGCCGAGTGGGTTTGGGTCTAGCCGAGTGGGTTTGGGTCTAGCCGAGTGGGGTTGCGTCTAGCCGAGTGGGTTTGGGTCTAGCCGAGTGGGTTTGGGTCTAGCCGAGTGGGTTTTGGTTCTAGCCGAGTGGGTTTGGGTCTAGCCGAGTGGGTTTGGGTCTAGCCGAGTGGGTTTGGGTCTTGCCGAGTGGGTTGGGGTCTAGCCGAGTGGGTTTGGGTCTAGCCGAGTGGGTTTGGGTCTAGCCGAGTGGGTTTGGGTCTAGCCGAGTGGGTTTGGGTCTAGCGGAGTAGGTTTGCGTATAGCCGAGTGGGTTTGGGCCTAGCCGAGTGGGTTTGGGTCTAGCCGAGTGGGTTTGCGTCTATCCGAGTGGGTTTGGGTCTAGCGGAGTGGGTTTGGGTCTTGCGGAGTGGGTTTGGGTCTAGCGGAGTGGGTTTGGGTCTAGCCGAGTGGGTTTGGGTCTAGCCGAGTGGGTTTGGGTCTAGCGGAGTGGGTTTGGGTCTAGCGGAGTGGGCTTGGGTCTAGCCGAGTGGGTTTGCGTATAGCCGAGTGGGTTTGGGCCTAGCCGAGTGGGTTTGGGTCTAGCCGAGTGGGTTTGCGTCTATCCGAGTGGGTTTGGGTCTAGCGGAGTGGGTTTGGGTCTACCGGAGTGGGTTTGGGTCTAGCGGAGTGGGTTTGGGTCTAGCGCAGTGGGTTTGTGTCTATCGGAGTGGGTTTGGGTCTAGCGGAGTGGGTTTGCGTCTAGCGTAGTGGGTTTGGGTGGAGCCGAGTGGGTTTGGGTCTAGCCGACTGGGTTTGGGTCTAGCCGAGTGGGTTTGGGTCTAGCCGAGTGGGTTTGGGTCTAGCCGAGTGGGTTTGGGTCTAGCCGAGTGGGTTTGGGCCTAGCCGAGTGGGTTTGGGCCTAGCCGAGTGGGTTTGGGTCTAGCCGAGTGGGTTTGCGTCTATCCGAGTGGGTTTGGGTCTAGCGGAGTGGGTTTGGGTCTTGCGGAGTGGGTTTGGGTCTAGCGGAGTGGGTTTGGGTCTAGCGGAGTAGGTTTGCGTATAGCCGAGTGGGTTTGAGTCTTGCCGAGTGGGTTTGGGTCTAGCCGAGTGGGTTTGGGTCTTGCCGAGTGAGTTGGGATCTAGCCGAGTGGGTTTGGGTCTAGCCGAGTGGGTTTGGGTTTAGCCGAGTGGGTTTGGGTCTAGCCGAGTGGGTTTGGGTCTAGCCGAGTGGGTTTGGGTCTAGCCGAGTGGGTTTGGGTCTAGCCGAGTGGGTTTGGGTCTAGCCGAGTGGGGTTGCGTCTAGCCGAGTGGGTTTGGGTCTAGCCGAGTGGGTTTGGGTCTAGCCGAGTGGGTTTTGGTTCTAGCCGAGTGGGTTTGGGTCTAGCCGAGTGGGTTTGGGTCTAGCCGAGTGGGTTTGGGTCTTGCCGAGTGGGTTGGGGTCTA
The DNA here is from genome assembly GCA_963514005.1 of Raja brachyura. The sequence continues at coordinate 4,480,549 of OY740819.1, read as the reverse complement.
GCCGAGTGGGTTTGGGTCTAGCCGAGTGGGTTTGGGTCTAGCCGAGTGGGTTTGGGTCTAGCCGAGTGGGTTTGGGTCTAGACGAGTGGGTTTGGGTCTAGCCGAGTGGGTTTGTGTCTAGCCGAGTGGGTTTGGGTCTAGCCGAGTGGGTTTGGGTCTAGCCGAGTGGGTTTGCGTCTAGCCGAGTGGGTTTGGGTCTAGCCGAGTGGGTTTGCGCCTAGCCGAGTGGGTTTGCGTCTAGCCGAGTTGGTTTGGGTCTAGCATAGTGGATTTGGGTCTAGCATAGTGGATTTGGGTCTAGCGAGTGGGTTTGGGTCCAGCCGAGTGGGTTTGGGTCAAGCCGAGTGGGTTTGGGTCTAGCGGAGTGGGTTTGGGTCTAGCGGTGTGGGTTTGGGTCTAGCGGATTGGGTTTGGGTCTAGCGGAGTGGGTTTATGTCTAGCGGATTGGGTTTGGGTCTAGAGGAGTGGGTTTGGGTCTAGCCGAGTGGGTTTGGTTCTAGCCGAGTGAGTTTGGGGGTAGCCGAGTGGGTTTCGGTCTAGCCGAGTGGGTTTGGGTCAAGCCGAGTGGGTTTGGGTCTAGCCGAGTGGGTTTGGGTCTAGCCGAGTGGGTTTGGGTTTAGCCCAGTGGGTTTGGGTCTAGCCGAGTGGGTTTGGGCCTAGCCGAGTGGGTTTGGGTCTAGCCGAGTGGGTTTGCGTCTATCCGAGTGGGTTTGGGTCTAGCGGAGTGGGTTTGGGTCTTGCGGAGTGGGTTTGGGTCTAGCGGAGTGGGTTTGGGTCTAGCGGAGTAGGTTTGCATATAGCCGAGTGGGTTTGAGTCTAACCGAGTGGGTTTGCGTCTAGCCGAGTGGCTTTGGGTCTAGCCGAGTGGGTTTGCGCCTAGCCGAGTGGGTTTGCGTCTAGCCGAGTTGGTTTGGGTCTAGCATAGTGGATTTGGGTCTAGCGAGTGGGTTTGGGTCTAGCCGAGTGGGTTTGGGTCTAGCCGAGTGGGTTTGGGTCTAGCGGAGTGGGTTTGGGTCTAGCGGAGTGGGTTTGGGTCTAGCGGAGTGGGTATGGGTCTAGCGGTGTGGGTTTGGGTCTAGCGGAGTGGGTTTGGGTCTAGCGGAGTGGGTTTGTGTCTAGCGGATTGGGTTTGGGTCTAGAGGAGTGGGTTTGGGTCTAGCCGAGTGGGTTTGGTTCTAGCCAAGTGGGTTTGGGGGTAGCCGAGTGGGTTTCGGTCTAGCCGAGTGGGTTTGGGTCTAGCCGAGTGGGTTTGGGTCTCCCCGAGTGGGTTTGTGTCTAGCCGAGTGGGTTTGGGTCTAGCCGAGTGGGTTTTGGTTCTAGCCGAGTGGGTTTGGGTCTAGCGGAGTGGGCTTAGGTCTAGCCGAGTGGGTTTGGGTGTAGCCTAGTGGGTTTGGGTCTAGCGGAGTGGGTTTGGGTCTAGCGGAGTGGGTTTGCGTCTAGCGTAGTGGGTTTGGGTCTAGCGGAGTGGGTTTGGGTCTAGCCGACTGGGTTTGGGTCTAGCCGAGTGGGTTGGGGTCTAGCCGAGTGTGTTTGGGTCTAGCCGAGTGGGTTTGGGTCTAGCCGAGTGGGTTTGGGTCTAGCCGAGTGGGTTTGGGTCTAGCCGAGTGGGTTTGGGTCTAGCCGAGTGGGTTTTGGTTCTAGCCGAGTGGGTTTGGGTCTAGCCGAGTTGATTTGGGTGTAGCCGAGTGGGTTTGGGTGTAGCCGAGTGGGTTTGGGTGTAGCCGAGTGGGTTTGGGTGTAGCCGAGTGGGTTTGGGTCGAGCCGAGTGGGTTTGGGTCTAGCCGAGTGGGTTTGGGTCTAGCCGAGTGGGTTTGCGTCTATCCGAGTGGGTTTGGGTCTAGTGGAGTGGGTTTGGGTCTCGCGGAGTGGGTTTGGGTCTCGCGGAGTGGGTTTGGGTCTAGCGGAGTAGGTTTGCGTATAGCCGAGTGGGTTTGAGTGTAGCCGAGTGGGTTTGGGTCTAGCCGAGTGGGTTTGGGTCTTGCCGAGTGGGTTGGGGTCTAGCCGAGTGGGTTTGGGTCTAGCCGAGTGGGTTTGGGTCTAGCCGAGTGGGTTTGGGTCTAGCCGAGTGGGTTTGGGTCTAGCCGAGTGGGTTTGGGTCTAGCCGAGTGGGTTTGGGTCTAGCCGAGTGGGTTTGGGTCTAGCCGAGTGGGGTTGGGTCTAGCCGAGTGGGTTTGGGTCTAGCCGAGTGGGTTTGGGTCTAGCCGAGTGGGTTTTGGTTCGAGCCGAGTGGGTTTGGGTCTAGCCGAGTGGGTTTGGGTGTAGCCGAGTGGGTTTGGGTGTAGCCGAGTGGGTTTGGGTGTAGCCGAGTGGGTTTGGGTCTAGCCGAGTGGGTTTGGGTCTAGCCGAGTGGGTTTGGGTCTAGCCGAGTGGGTTTGGGTCTAGCCGAGTGGGTTTGGGCCTAGCCGAGTGGGTTTGGGCCTAGCCGAGTCGGTTTGGGTCTAGCCGAGTGGGTTTGCTTCTATCCGAGTGGGATTGGGTCTGGCGGAGTGGGTTTGGGTCTTGCGGATTGGGTTTGGGTCTAGCGGAGTGGGTTTGGGTCTAGCGGAGTAGGTTTGCGTATAGCCGAGTGGGTTTGAGTCTAGCCGAGTGGGTTTGGGTCTAGCCGAGTGGGTTTGGGTCTAGCCGAGCGGGTTTGGGTCTAGCCGAGTGGGTTTGGGTCTAGCCAATTGTGTTTGGGTCTAGCCGAGTGGGTTTGGGTCTAGCCAAGTGGGTTTGGGTCTAGCCAAGTGGGTTTGGGTCTAGCGCAGTGGGTTTGGGTCTAGCCGAGTGGGTTTGCGTCTAACCGAGTGGGTTTGCATCTAGCCGAGTTGGTTTGGGTCTGGCATAGTGGATTTGGGTCTGGCGAGTGAGTTTGCGTCTAGCCGAGTGGGTTTGGGTCTAGCCGAGTGGGTTTAGGTCTAGCCGAGTGGGTTTGGGTCTAGCCGAGTGGGTTTGGGACTAGCCGAGTAGGTTTGCGTCTAGCCGAGTGGGTTTGGGTCTAGCCGAGTGGGTTTGCGCCTAGCCGAGTGGGTTTGCGTCTAGCCGAGTTGGTTTGGGTCTAGCATAGTGGATTTGGGTCTAGCGAGTGGGTTTGGGTCTAGCCGAGTGGGTTTGGGTCTAGCCAAGTGGGTTTGGGTCTAGCCGAGTGGGTTTGGGTCTAGCGGAGTGGGTTTGGGTCTAGCAGAGTGGGTTTGGGTCTCGCGGTGTGGGTTTTGGTCTAGCGGAGTGGGTTTGGGTCTAGCGGAGTGGGTTTGTGTCTAGCGGATTGGGTTTGGGTCTAGAGGAGTGGGTTTGGGTCTAGCCGAGTGGGTTTGGTTCTAGCCGAGTGGGTTTGGGTCTAGCCGAGTGGGTTTCGGTCTAGCCGAGTGGGTTTGGGTCTAGCCGAGTGGGTTTGGGTCTAGCCGAGTGGGTTTGGGTCTAGCCGTGTGGGTTTGGGTCTAGCCCAGTGGGTTTGGGTCTAGCCGAGTGGGTTTGGGTCTAGCCGAGTGGGTTTGGGTCTAGCCGAGTGGGTTTGGGTCTATCCGAGTGGGTTTGGGTCTAGCCGAGTGGGTTTGGGTCTAGCCGAGTGGGTTTGGATCTAGCCGAGTGGGTTTGGGTCTAGCCGAGTGGGTTTGGGTCTAGCCGAGTGGATTTGGGTATAGCGGAGTGGGTTTGGGTCTAGCCGAGTGGGTTTGCGTCTAGCGGAGTGGGTTTGGGTCTTGAAGAGTGGGTTTGGGTCTAGCCGCGTGGGTTTGGGTCTAGCCGAGTGGGTTTGGGTCTAGCCGAGTGGGTTTGGGTCTAGCTGAGTGGGTTTGGGTCTAGCCGAGTGGGTTTGTGTCTAGCCGAGTGGGTTTGCGTCTAGCCGAGTGGGTTCGGGTCTAGCCGAGTGGGTTTTGGTTCTAGCGAAGTGGGCTTGGGTCTAGCCGAGTGGGTTTGGATGTAACCGAGTGGGTTTGGGTCTAGCCGAGTGGGTTTGGGTCTCGCGGTGTGGGTTTGGGTCTAGCGGAGTGGGTTTGGGTCTAGCGGAGTGGGTTTGTGTCTAGCGGATTGGGTTTGGGTCTAGAGGAGTGGGTTTGGGTCTAGCCGAGTGGGTTTGGTTCTAGCCGAGTGGGTTTGGGTCTAGCCGAGTGGGTTTCGGTCTAGCCGAGTGGGTTTGGGTCAAGCCGAGTGGGTTTGGGTCTAGCCGAGTGGGTTTGGGTCTAGCCGAGTGGGTTTGGGTCTAGCCCAGTGGGTTTGGGTCTAGCCGAGTGGGTTTGGGTCTAGCCGAGTGGGTTTGGGTCCAGCCGAGTGGGTTTGGGTCTAGCCAAGTGGGTTTGGGTCTAGCCGAGTGGGTTTGGGTCTAGCGAAGTGTGTTTTGGTCTAGCCGAGTGGGTTTGGGTCTACCCGAGTGGGTTTGGGTCTAGCCGAGTGGGTTTGGGTCTAGCGGAGTGGGTTTGGGTCTAGCGGAGTGGGTTTGGGTCTAGCGGAGTGGGTTTGGGTATAGCGGAGTGGGTTTGGGTCTGGCGGAGAGGGTTTGCGTCTAGCGGAGTGGGTTTGGGTCTAGAAGAGTGGGTTTGTGTCTAGCCGAGTGGGTTTGGGTCTAGCCAAGTGGGTTTGGGTCTAGCCGAGTGGGTTTGGGTCTAGCCGAGTGGGTTTGGGTCTAGCTGAGTGGGTTTGGGTCTAGCCGAGTGGGTTTGCGTCTAGCCGAGTGGGTTGGGTCTAGCGGAGTGGGTTTGTGTCTAGCCGAGTGGGTTTGGGTCTAGCCGAGTGGGTTTGGGTCTAGCGGAGTAGGTTTGGGTCTAGCCGAGTGGGTTTGAGTGTAGCCGAGTGGGTTTGGGTCTAGCCGAGTGGGTTTGGGTCTAGCCGAGTGGGTTTGGGTCCAGCCGAGTGGGTTTTGGTTCTGGCCGAGTGGGTTTACGTCTAGCGGAGTAGGTTTGGGTCTAGCAGAGTGGGTTTGAGTGTAGCCGATTGGGTTTGGGTCTAGCCGAGTGGGTTTGGGTCTAGCCGAGTGGGTTTGGGTCTAGCCGAGTGGGTTTGTTTCTAGCCGAGTGGGTTTGTGTCTAGCCGAGTGGGTTTGGGTCTATCCGAGTGGGTTTACATCTAACCGAGTGGGTTTGCGTCTAGCCGAGTGGTTTGGATCTAGCCGAGTGGGTTTTGGTCTAGCCTAGTGGGTTTGGGTCTAGCCGAGTGGGTTTGGGTCTAGCCGAGTGCGTTTGGGTCTAGCCGAGTGGGTTTGGGTCTAGCCGAGCGGGTTTGCGTCTAGCCGAGTGGGTTTGGGTCTAGACGAGTGGGTTTGGGTCTAGCCGAGTGGGTTTGGGTCTAGCCGAGTGGGTTTGGGTCTAACCGAGTGGGTTTGGGTCTAGCGGAGTGGGTTGGGTCTAGCGGAGTGGTTTGGGTCTAGCCCAGTGGGTTTGAGTCTAGCCGAGTGGGTTTGGGTCTAGCCGAGTGGGTTTGGGCTAGCCTAGTGGGTTTGGGTCTAGCCGAGTGGGTTTGGGTCTAGCGGAGTAGGTTTGGGTCTAGCCGAGTGGGTTTGAGTGTAGCCGAGTGGGTTTGGGTCTAGCCGAGTGGGTTTGGGTCTAGCCGAGTGGGTTTGGGTCTAGCCGGGTGGGTTTGGGTCTAGCCTAGTGTGTTTGGGTCTAGCCGAGTGGGTTTGGGTCTAGCGGAGTAGGTTTGGGTCTAGCCGAGTGGGTTTGAGTGTAGCCGATTGGGTTTGGGTCTAGCCGAGTGGGTTTGGGTCTAGCCGAGTGGGTTTGGGTCTAGCCGAGTGGGTTTGGGTCTAGCCGAGTGGGTTTGTGTCTAGCCGAGTGGGTTTGGGTCTATCCGAGTGGGTTTGGGTCTATCCTAGTGGGTTTGGTCCTAGCCGAGTGGGTTTGGGCCTAGCCGAGTGGGTTTGGGTCTAGCCGAGTGGGTTTGGGTCTAGCCGAGTGGGTTTGGGTCTAGCGCAGTGGGTTTGGGTCTACCCGAGTGGGTTTGGGTCTAGTGGAGTGGGTTTGGGTCTAGCGGAGTGGGTTTGGGTCTAGCGGAGTGGGTTTGGGTCTAGCGGAGTGGGTTTGGGTATAGCGGAGTGGGTTTGGGTCTGGCGGAGAGGGTTTGCGTCTAGCGGAGTGGGTTGGGGTCTAGAAGAGTGGGTTTGTGTCTAGCCGAGTGGGTTTGGGTCTAGCCGAGTGGGTTTGGGTCTAGCCGAGTGGGTTTGGGTCTAGCCGAGTGGGTTTGGGTCTAGCTGAGTGGGTTTGGGTCTAGCCGAGTGGGTTTGCGTCTAGCCGAGTGGGTTGGGTCTAGCGGAGTGGTTTGGGTCTAGCCCAGTGGGTTTGAGTCTAGCCGAGTGGGTTTGGGTCTAGCCGAGTGGGTTTGGGTCTAGCCGAGTGGGTTTGCGTCTAGCCGAGTGGGTTTGTGTCTAGCCGAGTGGGTTTGGGTCTAGCCGAGTGGGTTTGGGTCTAGCGGAGTAGGTTTGGGTCTAGCCGAGTGGGTTTGAGTGTAGCCGAATGGGTTTGGGTCTAGCCGAGTGGGTTTGGGTCTAGCCGAGTGGGTTTGGGTCCAGCCGAGTGGGTTTTGGTTCTGGCCGAGTGGGTTTACGTCTAGCGGAGTAGGTTTGGGTCTAGCCGAGTGGGTTTGAGTGTAGCCGATTGGGTTTGGGTCTAGCCGAGTGGGTTTGGGTCTAGCCGAGTGGGTTTGGGTCTAGCCGAGTGGGTTTGTTTCTAGCCGAGTGGGTTTGTGTCTAGCCGAGTGGGTTTGGGTCTATCCGAGTGGGTTTACGTCTAACCGAGTGGGTTTGCGTCTAGCCGAGTGGTTTGGATCTAGCCGAGTGGGTTTTGGTCTAGCCTAGTGGGTTTGGGTCTAGCCGAGTGGGTTTGGGTCTAGCTGAGTGCGTTTGGGTCTAGCCGAGTGGGTTTGGGTCTAGCCGAGCGGGTTTGCGTCTAGCCGAGTGGGTTTGGGTCTAGACGAGTGGGTTTGGGTCTAGCCGAGTGGGTTTGGGTCTAGCCGAGTGGGTTTGGGTCTAACCGAGTGGGTTTGGGTCTAGCGGAGTGGGTTGGGTATAGCGGAGTGGTTTGGGTCTAGCCCAGTGGGTTTGAGTCTAGCCGAGTGGGTTTGGGTCTAGCCGAGTGGGTTTGGGCTAGCCTAGTGGGTTTGGGTCTAGCCGAGTGGGTTTGGGTCTAGCGGAGTAGGTTTGGGTCTAGCCGAGTGGGTTTGAGTGTAGCCGAGTGGGTTTGGGCCTAGCCGAGTGGGTTTGCGTCTAGCGGAGTGGATTTGGGTCTAGAAGAGTGGGTTTGGGTCTAGCCGAGTGGGTTTGGGTCTAGCCGAGTGGGTTTGGGTCTAGCCGAGTGGGTTTGTGTCTAGCCGAGTGGGTTTGGGTCTAGCCGGGTGGGTTTGGTTCTAGCCTAGTGGGTTTGGGTCTAGCCGAGTGGGTTTGGGTCTAGCGGAGTAGGTTTGGGTCTAGCCGAGTGGGTTTGAGTGTAGCCGATTGGGTTTGGGTCTAGCCGATGGGTTTGGGTCTAGCCGAGTGGGTTTGGGTCTAGCCGAGTGGGTTTGGGTCTAGCCGAGTGGGTTTGTGTCTAGCCGAGTGGGTTTGGGTCTATCCGAGTGGGTTTGGGTCTATCCTAGTGGGTTTGGTCCTAGCCGAGTGGGTTTGGGCCTAGCCGAGTGGGTTTGGGTCTAGCCGAGTGGGTTTGGGTCTAGCCGAGTGGGTTTGGGTCTAGCGCAGTGGGTTTGGGTCTACCCGAGTGGGTTTGGGTCTAGCGGAGTGGGTTTGGGTCTAGCGGAGTGGGTTTGGGTCTAGCGGAGTGGGTTTGGGTCTAGCGGAGTGGGTTTGGGTATAGCGGAGTGGGTTTGGGTCTGGCGGAGAGGGTTTGCGTCTAGCGGAGTGGGTTTGGGTCTAGAAGAGTGGGTTTGTGTCTAGCCGAGTGGGTTTGGGTCTAGCCAAGTGGGTTTGGGTCTAGCCGAGTGGGTTTGGGTCTAGCCGAGTGGGTTTGGGTCTAGCTGAGTGGGTTTGGGTCTAGCCGAGTGGGTTTGCGTCTAGCCGAGTGGGTTGGGTCTAGCGGAGTGGGTTTGTGTCTAGCCGAGTGGGTTTGGGTCTAGCCGAGTGGGTTTGGGTCTAGCGGAGTAGGTTTGGGTCTAGCCGAGTGGGTTTGAGTGTAGCCGAGTGGGTTTGGGTCTAGCCGAGTGGGTTTGGGTCTAGCCGAGTGGGTTTGGGTCCAGCCGAGTGGGTTTTGGTTCTGGCCGAGTGGGTTTACGTCTAGCGGAGTAGGTTTGGGTCTAGCCGAGTGGGTTTGAGTGTAGCCGATTGGGTTTGGGTCTAGCCGAGTGGGTTTGGGTCTAGCCGAGTGGGTTTGGGTCTAGCCGAGTGGGTTTGTTTCTAGCCGAGTGGGTTTGTGTCTAGCCGAGTGGGTTTGGGTCTATCCGAGTGGGTTTACATCTAACCGAGTGGGTTTGCGTCTAGCCGAGTGGTTTGGATCTAGCCGAGTGGGTTTTGGTCTAGCCTAGTGGGTTTGGGTCTAGCCGAGTGGGTTTGGGTCTAGCCGAGTGCGTTTGGGTCTAGCCGAGTGGGTTTGGGTCTAGCCGAGCGGGTTTGCGTCTAGCCGAGTGGGTTTGGGTCTAGACGAGTGGGTTTGGGTCTAGCCGAGTGGGTTTGGGTCTAGCCGAGTGGGTTTGGGTCTAACCGAGTGGGTTTGGGTCTAGCGGAGTGGGTTGGGTCTAGCGGAGTGGTTTGGGTCTAGCCCAGTGGGTTTGAGTCTAGCCGAGTGGGTTTGGGTCTAGCCGAGTGGGTTTGGGCCAGCCTAGTGGGTTTGGGTCTAGCCGAGTGGGTTTGGGTCTAGCGGAGTAGGTTTGGGTCTAGCCGAGTGGGTTTGAGTGTAGCCGAGTGGGTTTGGGTCTAGCCGAGTGGGTTTGGGTCTAGCCGAGTGGGTTTGGGCCTAGCCGAGTGGGTTTGGGCCTAGCCGAGTGGGTTTGGGTCTAGCCGAGTGGGTTTGGTTCTAGCCGAGTGGGTTTGGGTCTAGCGCAGTGGGTTTGGGTCTAGCCGAGTGGGTTTGCGTCTAACCGAGTGGGTTTGCGTCTAGCCGAGTGGGTTTGGGTCTAGCCGAGTGGGTTTGGGTCTAGCCGAGTGGGTTTGGGTCTAGCGCAGTGGGTTTGGGTCTAGCCGAGTGGGTTTGCGTCTAGCGGAGTGGATTTGGGTCTAGAAGAGTGGGTTTGGGTCTAGCCGAGTGGGTTTGGGTCTAGCCGAGTGGGTTTGGGTCTAGCCGAGTGGGTTTGGGTCTAGCCGAGTGGGTTTGGGTCTAGCTGAGTGGGTTTGGGTCTAGCCGAGTGGGTTTGCGTCTAGCCGAGTGGGTTGGGTCTAGCGGAGTGGTTTGGGTCTAGCCCAGTGGGTTTGAGTCTAGCCGAGTGGGTTTGGGTCTAGCCGAGTGGGTTTGGGTCTAGCCGAGTGGGTTTGGGTCTAGCCGAGTGGGTTTGTGTCTAGCCGAGTGGGTTTGGGTCTAGCCGAGTGGGTTTGGGTCTAGCGGAGTAGGTTTGGGTCTAGCCGAGTGGGTTTGAGTGTAGCCGAGTGGGTTTGGGTCTAGCCGAGTGGGTTTGGGTCTAGCCAAGTGGGTTTGGGTCTAGCCGAGTGGGTTTTGGTTCTGGCCGAGTGGGTTTACGTCTAGCGGAGTAGGCTTGGGTCTAGCCGAGTGGGTTTGGGTGTAGCCTAGTGGGTTTGGGTGTAGCCCTGTGGGTTTGGGTGTAGCCCAGTGGGTTTGGGTGTAGCCGAGTGGGTTTGGGTCTAGCCGAGTGGGTTTGGGTCTAACCGAGTGTGTTTCGGTCTAGCCGACTGGGTTTGGGTCTAGCCGAGTGGGTTTGGGTCTAGCGGAGTGGGTTTGGGTCTTGCCGAGTGGGTTTGGGTCTTGCCGAGTGGGTTTGGGTCTAGCCGAGTGGGTTTGGGTCTAGCCGAGTGTGTTTGGGTCTAGCCGATTGGGTTTTGGTCTAGCCGAGTGGGTTTGGGCCTAGCCGAGTGGGTTTGGGTCTAGCCGAGTGGGTTTGCTTCTATCCGAGTGGGTTTGGGTCTAGCGGATTGGGTTTGGGTCTTGCGGATTGGGTTTGGGTCTAGCGGAGTGGGTTTGGGTCTAGCGGAGTAGGTTTGCGTATAGCCGAGTGGGTTTGAGTCTAGCCGAGTGGGTTTGGGTCTAGCCGAGTGGGTTTGGGTCTAGCCGAACGGGTTTGGGTCTAGCCGAGGGGGTTTGGGTCTAGACGAGTGGGTTTGGGTCTAGCCGAGTGGGTTTGGGTCTAGCCAAGTGGATTTGGGTCTAACCGAGTGGGTTTGGGTCTAGCGGAGTGGGTTGGGTCTAGCGGAGTGATTTGGGTCTAGCCCAGTGGGTTTGAGTCTAGTCGAGTGGGTTTGGGTCTAGCCGAGTGGGTTTGGGTCTAGCCGGGTGGGTTTGGGTCTAGCCGAGTGGGTTTGTGTCTAGCCGAGTGGGTTTGGGTCTAGCCGGGTGGGTTTGGGTCTAGCCTAGTGGGTTTGGGTCTTGCCGAGTGGGTTTGGGTCTAGCGGAGTAGGTTTGGGTCTAGCCGAGTGGGTTTGAGTGTAGCCGATTGGGTTTGGGTCTAGCCGAGTGGGTTTGGGTCTAGCCGAGTGGGTTTGGGTCTAGCCGAGTGGGTTTGGGTCTAGCCGAGTGGGTTTGTGTCTAGCCGAGTGGGTTTGGGTCTATCCGAGTGGGTTTGGGTCTATCCTATTGGGTTTGGTCCTAGCCGAGTGAGTTTGGGCCTAGCCGAGTGGGTTTGGGTCTAGCCGAGTGGGTTTGGGTCTAGCCGAGTGGGTTTGGGTCTAGCGCAGTGGGTTTGGGTCTACCCGAGTGGGTTTGGGTCTAGCGGAGTGGGTTTGGGTCTAGCGGAGTGGGTTTGGGTCTAGCGGAGTGGGTTTGGGTCTAGCGGAGTGGGTTTGGGTATAGCGGAGTGGGTTTGGGTCTGGCGGAGAGGGTTTGCGTCTGGCGGAGTGGGTTTGGGTCTAGAAGAGTGGGTTTGTGTCTAGCCGAGTGGGTTTGGGTCTAGCCGATTGGGTTTGGGTCTAGCCGAGTGGGTTTGGGTCTAGCCGAGTGGGTTTGGGTCTAGCTGAGTGGGTTTGGGTCTAGCCGAGTGGGTTTGCGTCTAGCCGAGTGGGTTGGGTCTAGCGGAGTGGTTTGGGTCTAGCCCAGTGGGTTTGAGTCTAGCCGAGTGGGTTTGGGTCTAGCCGAGTGGGTTTGGGTCTAGCCGAGTGGGTTTGGGTCTAGCCGAGTGGGTTTGTGTCTAGCCGAGTGGGTTTGGGTCTAGCCGAGTGGGTTTGGGTCTAGCGGAGTAGGTTTGGGTCTAGCCGAGTGGGTTTGAGTGTAGCCGAGTGGGTTTGGGTCTAGCCGAGTGGGTTTGGGTCTAGCCGAGTGGGTTTGGGTCCAGCCGAGTGGGTTTTGGTTCTGGCCGAGTGGGTTTACGTCTAGCGGAGTAGGCTTGGGTCTAGCCGAGTGGGTTTGGGTGTAGCCTAGTGGGTTTGGGTGTAGCCGAGTGGGTTTGGGTGTAGCCCAGTGGGTTTGGGTGTTGCCGAGTGGGTTTGGGTCTAGCCGAGTGGGTTTGGGTCTAACCGAGTGTGTTTCGGTCTAGCCGACTGGGTTTGGGTCTAGCCGAGTGGGTTTGGGTCTAGCGGAGTGGGTTTGGGTCTTGCCGAGTGGGTTTGGGTCTTGCCGAGTGGGTTTGGGTCTAGCCGAGTGGGTTTGGGTCTGGACGAGTGTGTTTGGGTCTAGCCGATTGGCTTTTGGTCTAGCCGAGTGGGTTTGGGCCTAGCCGAGTGGGTTTGGGTCTAGCCGAGTGGGTTTGCTCCTATCCGAGTGGGTTTGGGTCTAGCGGATTGGGTTTGGGTCTTGTGAATTGGGTTTGGGTCTAGCGGAGTGGGTTTGGGTCTAGCGGAGTAGGTTTGCGTATAGCCGAGTGGGTTTGAGTCTAGCCGAGTGGGTTTGGGTCTAGCCGAGTGGGTTTGGGTCTAGCCGAACGGGTTTGGGTCTAGCCGAGTGGGTTTGGGTCTAGACGAGTGGGTTTGGGTCTAGCCGAGTGGGTTTGGGTCTAGCCGAGTGGGTTTGGGTCTAACCGAGTGTGTTTGGGTCTAGCGGAGTGGGTTGGGTCTAGCGGAGTGGTTTGGGTCTAGCCCAGTGGGTTTGAGTCTAGCCGAGTGGGTTTGGGTCTAGCCGAGTGGGTTTGGGTCTAGCCGAGTGGGTTTGGGTCTAGCCGAGTGGGTTTGTGTCTAGCCGAGTGGGTTTGGGTCTAGCCGGGTTGGTTTTGGTCTAGCCTAGTGGGTTTGGGTCTAGCCGAGTGGGTTTGGGTCTAGCGGAGTAGGTTTGGGTCTAGCCGAGTGGGTTTGAGTGTAGCCGATTGGGTTTGGGTCTAGCCGAGTGGGTTTGGGTCTAGCCGAGTGGGTTTGGGTCTAGCCGAGTGGGTTTGTTTCTAGCCGAGTGGGTTTGTGTCTAGCCGAGTGGGTTTGGGTCTATCCGAGTGGGTTTACGTCTAACCGAGTGGGTTTGCGTCTAGCCGAGTGGTTTGGATCTAGCCGAGTGGGTTTTGGTCTAGCCTAGTGGGTTTGGGTCTAGCCGAGTGGGTTTGGGTCTAGCCGAGTGCGTTTGGGTCTAGCCGAGTGGGTTTGGGTCTAGCCGAGCGGGTTTGCGTCTAGCCGAGTGGGTTTGGGTCTAGACGAGTGGGTTTGGGTCTAGCCGAGTGGGTTTCGGTCTAGCCGAGTGGGTTTGGGTCTAACCGAGTGGGTTTGGGTCTAGCGGAGTGGGTTGGGTCTAGCGGAGTGGTTTGGGTCTAGCCCAGTGGGTTTGAGTCTAGCCGAGTGGGTTTGGGTCTAGCCGAGTGGGTTTGGGCTAGCCTAGTGGGTTTGGGTCTAGCCGAGTGGGTTTGGGTCTAGCGGAGTAGGTTTGGGTCTAGCCGAGTGGGTTTGAGTGTAGCCGAGTGGGTTTGGGTCTAGCCGAGTGGGTTTGGGTCTAGCCGAGTGGGTTTGGGCCTAGCCGAGTGGGTTTGGGCCTAGCCGAGTGGGTTTGGGTCTAGCCGAGTGGGTTTGGTTCTAGCCGAGTGGGTTTGGGTCTAGCATAGTGGATTTGGGTCTAGCGAGTGGGTTTGGGTCTACCCGAGTGGGTTTGGGTCTAGCCGAGTGGGTTTAGGTCTAGCCGAGTGGGTTTGGGTCTAGCCGAGTGGGTTTGGGACTAGCCGAGTGGGTTTGCGTCTAGCCGAGTGGGTTTGGGTCCAGCCGAGTGGGTTTGCGCCTAGCCGAGTGGGTTTGCATCTAGCCGAGTTGGTTTGGGTCTAGCATAGTGGATTTGGGTCTAGCGAGTGGGTTTGGGTCTAGCCGAGTGGGTTTGGGTCTAGCCGAGTGGGTTTGGGTATAGCCGAGTGGGTTTGGGTCTAGCGGAGTGGGTTTGGGTCTAGCAGAGTGGGTTTGGGTCTAGCGGTGTGGGTTTGGGTCTAGCGCAGTGGGTTTGCGTCTAGCGGAGTGGGTTTGTGTCCAGCGGATTGGGTTTGGGTCTAGAGGAGTGGGTTTGGGTCTAGCCGAGTGGGTTTGGTTCTAGCCGAGTGGGTTTGGGTCTAGCCGAGTGGGTTTGGGTCTAGCCGAGTGGGTTTGGATCTAGCCGAGTGGGTTTGGGTCTAGCCTAGTGGGTTTGGGTCTAGCCGAGTGGGTTTGGGTCTAGCCGAGTGGGTTTGGGTCTAGCCGAGTGGGTTTGGGTCTAGCCGAGTGGGTTTGGGTCTAGCCGAGTGGGTTTGGGTCTAGCCGAGTGGGTTTGGGTTTAGCCGAGGGGTTTGGGTCTAGCCGAGTGGGTTTTGGTTCTAGCCGAGTGGGTTTGGGTCTAGCGGAGTGGGCTTGGGTCTAGCCGAGTGGGTTTGGGTGTAGCCGAGTGGGTTTGGGTCTAGCCGAGTGGGTTTGGGTCTAGCCGAGTGGTTTTGTGTCTAGCCGAGTGGGTTTGGGTCTAGCCGAGTGGGTTTTGGTCTAGCCTAGTGGGTTTGGGCCTAGCCGAGTGGGTTTGGGCCTAGCCGAGTGGGTTTGGGTCTAGCCGAGTGGGTTTGGGTCTAGCCTAGTGGGTTTGGGTCTAGCCGAGTGGGTTTGGGTCTAGCGGAGTAGGTTTGGGTCTAGCCGAGTGGGTTTGAGTGTAGCCGAGTGGGTTTGGGTCTAGCCGAGTGGGTTTGGGTCTAGCCGAGAGGGTTTGGGTCTAGCCGAGTGGGTTTGGGTCTAGCCGAGTGGGTTTGGGTCTAGCCGAGTGGGTTTGGGTCTACCCGAGTGGGTTTGGGACTAGCGGAGTGGGTTTGGGTCTAGCGGAGTGGGTTTGGGTCTAGCGGAGTGGGTTTGGGTCTAGCGGAGTGGGTTTGGGTATAGCGGAGTGGGTTTGGGTCTAGCGGAGAGGGTTTGCGTCTAGCGGAGTGGGTTTGGGTCTAGAAGAGTGGGTTTGGGTCGAGCCGAGTGGGTTTTGGTCTAGCCGAGTGGGTTTGGGTCTAGCCGAGTGGGTTTGGGTCTAGCCGAGTGGGTTTGGGTCTAGCTGAGTGGGTTTGGGTCTAGCCGAGTGGGTTTGTGTCTAGCCGAGTGGGTTGGGTCTAGCGGAGTGGTTTGGGTCTAGCCCAGTGGGTTTGAGTCTAGCCGAGTGGGTTTGGGTCTAGCCGAGTGGGTTTGGGTCTAGCCGAGTGGGTTTGGGTCTAACCGAGTGGGTTTGTGTCTAGCTGAGTGGGTTTGGGTCTAGCCGAGTGATTTTGGGTCTAGCCTAGTGGGTTTGGGTCTAGCCGAGTGGGTTTGGGTCTAGCGGAGTAGGTTTGGGTCTAGCCGAGTGGGTTTGAGTGTAGCCGAGTGGGTTTGGGTCTAGCCGAGTGGGTTTGGGTCTAGCCCAGTGGGTTTGGGTCTAGCCGAGTGGGTTTTGGTTCTGGCCGAGTGGGTTTGCGTCTAGCGGAGTAGGCTTGGGTCTAGCCGAGTGGGTTTGGGTGTAGCCTAGTGGGTTTGGGTGTAGCCGAGTGGGTTTGGGTGTAGCCCAGTGGGTTTGGGTGCAGCCGAGTGGGTTTGGGTCTAGCCGAGTGGGTTTGGGTCTAACCGAGTGTGTTTCGTTCTAGCCGAGTGGGTTTGGGTCTAGCCGCGTGGGTTTGGGTCTAGCGGAGTGGGTTTGGGTCTTGCCGAGTGGGTTTGGGTCTTGCCGAGTGGGTTTGGGTCTAGCCGAGTGGGTTTGGGTCTAGCCGAGTGTGTTTGGGTCCAGCCGATTGGGTTTTGGTCTAGCTGAGTAGGTTTGGGCCTAGCCGAGTGGGTTTGGGTCTAGCCGAGTGGGTTTGCTTCTATCCGAGTGGGTTTGGGTCTAGCGGAGTGGGTTTGGGTCTTGCGGATTGGGTTTGGGTCTAGCGGAGTGGGTTTGGGTCTAGCGGAGTAGGTTTGCGTATAGCCGAGTGGGTTTGGGTCTAGCCGAGTGGGTTTGGGTCTAGCCGAGTGGGTTTGGGTCTAGCCGAGCGGGTTTGGGTCTAGCCGAGTGGGTTTGGGTCTAGACGAGTGGGTTAGGGTCTAGCCGAGTGGGTTTGGGTCTAGCCGAGTGGGTTTGGGTCTAACCGAGTGGGTTTGGGTCTAGCGGAGTGGGTTGGGTCTAGCGGAGTGGTTTGGGTCTAGCCCAGTGGGTTTGAGTCTAGCCGAGTGGGTTTGGGTCTAGCCGAGTGGGTTTGGGTCTAGCCGAGTGGGTTTGGGTCTAGCCGATTGGGTTTGTGTCTAGCCAAGTGGGTTTGGGTCTAGCCGAGTGGGTTTGGGTCTAGCCTAGTGGGTTTGGGTCTAGCCGAGTGGGTTTGGGTCTAGCGGAGTAGGTTTGGGTCTAGCCGAGTGGGTTTGAGTGTAGCCGATTGTGTTTGGGTCTAGCCGAGTGGGTTTGGGTCTAGCCGAGTGGGTTTGGGTCTAGCCGAGTGGGTTTGGGTCTAGCCGAGTGGGTTTGTGTCTAGCCGAGTGGGTTTGGGTCTATCCGAGTGGGTTTGGGTCTAGCCTAGTGGGTTTGGTCCTAACCGAGTGGGTTTGGGCATAGCCGAGTGGGTTTGGGTCTAGCCGAGTGGGTTTGGGTCTAGCCGAGTGGGTTTGGGTCTAGCGCAGTGGGTTTGGGTCTGGCCGAGTGGGTTTGCGTCTAACCGAGTGGGTTTGCGTCTAGCCGAGTTGGTTTGGGTCTAGCATAGTGGATTTGGGTCTAGCGAGTGGGTTTGGGTCTAGCCGAGTGGGTTTGGGTCTAGCCGAGTGGGTTTAGGTCTAGCCGAGTGGGTTTGGGACTAGCCGAGTGGGTTTGCGTCTAGCCGAGTGGGTTTGGATCCAGCCGAGTGGGTTTGCGCCTAGCCGAGTGGGTTTGCGTCTAGCCGAGTTGGTTTGGGTCTAGCATAGTGGATTTGGGTCTAGCGAGTGGGTTTGGGTCTAGCCGAGTGGGTTTGGGTCTAGCGGAGTGGGTTTGAGTCTAGCAGAGTGGGTTTGGGTCCAGCGGTGTGGGTTTGGGTCTAGCGGAGTGGGTTTGCGTCTAGCGGAGTGGGTTTGTGTCTAGCGGATTGGGTTTGGGTCTAGAGGAGTGGGTTTGGGTCTAGCCGAGTGGGTTTGGTTCTAGCCGAGTGGGTTTGGGTCTAGCCGAGTGGGTTTGGGTCTAGCCGAGTGGGTTTGGATCTAGCCGAGTGGGTTTGGGTCTAGCCGAGTGGGTTTGGGTCTAGCCGAGTGGGTTTTTGTTCTAGCCGAGTGGGTTTGGGTCTAGCCGAGTTGGTTTGGGTGTAGCCGAGTGGGTTTAGGTGTAGCCGAGTGGGTTTGGGTGTAGCCGAGTGGGTTTGGGTGTAGCCGAGTGGGTTTGGGTCTAGCCGAGTGGGTTTGGGTCTGGCCGAGTGGGTTTGGGTCTAGCCGAGTGGGTTTGGGCCTAGCCGAGTGGGTTTGGGTCTAGCCGAGTGGGTTTGCGTCTATCCGAGTGGGTTTGGGTCTAGCGGAGTGGGTTTGGGTCTTGCGGAGTGGGTTTGGGTCTAGCGGAGTGGGTTTGGGTCTAGTGGAGTAGGTTTGCGTATAGCCGAGTGGGTTTGAGTCTAACCGAGTGGGTTTGCTTTGAGCCAAGTGGGTTTGGGTCTAGCTGAGTGGGTTTGCGCCTAGCCGAGTGGGTTTGCGTCTAGCCGAGTTGGTTTGGGTCTAGCATATTGGATTTGGGTCTAGCGAGTGGGTTTGGGTCTAGCCGAGTGGGTGTGGGTCTAGCGGAGTGGGTTTGAGTCTAGCAGAGTGGGTTTGGGTCCAGCGGTGTGGGTTTGGGTCTAGCGGAGTGGGTTTGCGTCAAGCGGAGTGGGTTTGTGTCTAGCGGATTGGGTTTGGGTCTAGAGGAGTGGGTTTGGGTCTAGCCGAGTGGGTTTGGTTCTAGCCGAGTGGGTTTGGGTCTAGCCGAGTGGGTTTGGGTCTAGCCGAGTGGGTTTGGATCTAGCCGAGTGGGTTTGGGTCTAGCTGAGTGGGTTTGAGTCTAGCCGAGTGGGTTTTTGTTCTAGCCGAGTGGGTTTGGGTCTAGCCGAGTTGGTTTGGGTGTAGCCGAGTGGGTTTAGGTGTAGCCGAGTGGGTTTGGGTGTAGCCGAGTGGGTTTGGGTGTAGCCGAGTGGGTTTGGGTCTAGCCGAGTGGGTTTGGGTCTGGCCGAGTGGGTTTGGGTCTAGCCGAGTGGGTTTGGGCCTAGCCGAGTGGGTTTGGGTCTAGCCGAGTGGGTTTGCGTCTATCCGAGTGGGTTTGGGTCTAGCGGAGTGGGTTTGGGTCTTGCGGAGTGGGTTTGGGTCTAGCGGAGTGGGTTTGGGTCTAGTGGAGTAGGTTTGCGTATAGCCGAGTGGGTTTGAGTCTAACCGAGTGGGTTTGCTTTGAGCCGAGTGGGTTTGGGTCTAGCCGAGTGGGTTTGCGCCTAGCCGAGTGGGTTTGCGTCTAGCCGAGTTGGTTTGGGTCTAGCATAGTGGATTTGGGTCTAGCGAGTGGGTTTGGGTCTAGCCGAGTGGGTTTGGGTCTAGCCGAGTGGGTTTGGGTCTAGCCGAGTGGGTTTGGGTCTAGCGGAGTGGGTTTGGGTCTAGCGGAGTGGGTTTGGGTCTAGCGGTGTGGGTTTCGGTCTAGCGGAGTGGGTTTGGGTCTAGCGGAGTGGGTTTGTGTCTAGCCGATTGGGTTTGGGTCTCCCCGAGTGGGTTTGTGTCTAGCCGAGTGGGTTTGGGTCTAGCCGAGTGGGTTTTGGTTCTAGCCGAGTGGGTTTGGGTCTAGCGGAGTGGGCTTGGGTCTAGCCGAGTGGGTTTGGGTGTAGCCTAGTGGGTTTGGGTCTAGCGGAGTGGGTTTGGGTCTAGCGGAGTGGGTTTGCGTCTAGCGTAGTGGGTTTGGGTCTAGCGGAGTGGGTTTGGGTCTAGCCGACTGGGTTTGGGTCTAGCCGAGTGGGTTGGGGTCTAGCCGAGTGGGTTTGGGTCTAGCCGAGTGGGTTTGGGTCTAGCCGAGTGGGTTTGGGTCTAGCCGAGTGGGTTTGGGTCTAGCCGAGTGGGTTTGGGTCTAGCCGAGTGGGTTTTGGTTCTAGCCGAGTGGGTTTGGGTCTAGCCGAGTTGGTTTGGGTGTAGCCGAGTGGGTTTGGGTGTAGCCGTGTGGGTTTGGGTGTAGCCGAGTGGGTTTGGGTGTAGCCGAGTGGGTTTGGGTCTAGCCGAGTGGGTTTGGGTCTAGCCGAGTGGGTTTGGGTCTAGCCGAGTGGGTTTGGGCCTAGCCGAGTGGGTTTGGGTCTTGCGGAGTGGGTTTGGGTCTCGCGGAGTGGGTTTGGGTCTAGCGGAGTAGGTTTGCGTATAGCCGAGTGGGTTTGGGTGTAGCCGAGTGGGTTTGGGTGTAGCCGAGTGGGTTTGGGTCTAGCCGAGTGGGTTGGGGTCTAGCCGAGTGGGTTTGGGTCTAGCCGAGTGGGTTTTGGTTCTAGCCGAGTGGGTTTGGGTCTAGCCGAGTGGGTTTGGGTGTAGCCGAGTGGGTTTGGGCCTAGCCGAGTGGGTTTGGGTCTAGCCGAGTGGGTTTGCTTCTATCCGAGTGGGTTTGGGTCTAGCGGAGTGGGTTTGGGTCTTGCGGATTGGGTTTGGGTCTAGCGGAGTGGGTTTGGGTCTAGCGGAGTAGGTTTGCGTATAGCCGAGTGGGTTTGAGTCTAGCCGAGTGGGTTTCGGTCTAGCCGAGTGGGTTTGGGTCTAGCCGAGCGGGTTTGGGTCTAGCCGAGTGGGTTTGGGTCTAGACGAGTGGGTTTGGGTCTAGCCGAGTTGGTTTGGGTCTAGCCGAGTGGGTTTGGGTCTAACCGAGTGGGTTTGGGTCTAGCGGAGTGGGTTGGGTCTAGCGGAGTGGTTTGGGTCTAGCCCAGTGGGTTTGAGTCTAGCCGAGTGGGTTTTGGTTCTAGCCGAGTGGGTTTGTGTCTAGCGGATTGGGTTTGGGTCTAGAGGAGTGGGTTTGGGTCTAGCCGAGTGGGTTTGGTTCTAGCCGAGTGGGTTTGGGTCTAGCCGAGTGGGTTTGGGTCTAGCCGAGTGGGTTTGGATCTAGCCGAGTGGGTTTGGGTCTAGCTGAGTGGGTTTGAGTCTAGCCGAGTGGGTTTTTGTTCTAGCCGAGTGGGTTTGGGTCTAGCCGAGTTGGTTTGGGTGTAGCCGAGTGGGTTTAGGTGTAGCCGAGTGGGTTTGGGTGTAGCCGAGTGGGTTTGGGTGTAGCCGAGTGGGTTTGGGTCTAGCCGAGTGGGTTTGGGTCTGGCCGAGTGGGTTTGGGTCTAGCCGAGTGGGTTTGGGCCTAGCCGAGTGGGTTTGGGTCTAGCCGAGTGGGTTTGCGTCTATCCGAGTGGGTTTGGGTCTAGCGGAGTGGGTTTGGGTCTTGCGGAGTGGGTTTGGGTCTAGCGGAGTGGGTTTGGGTCTAGTGGAGTAGGTTTGCGTATAGCCGAGTGGGTTTGAGTCTAACCGAGTGGGTTTGCTTTGAGCCGAGTGGGTTTGGGTCTAGCCGAGTGGGTTTGCGCCTAGCCGAGTGGGTTTGCGTCTAGCCGAGTTGGTTTGGGTCTAGCATAGTGGATTTGGGTCTAGCGAGTGGGTTTGGGTCAAGCCGAGTGGGTTTGGGTCTAGCCGAGTGGGTTTGGGTCTAGCCGAGTGGGTTTGGGTCTAGCGGAGTGGGTTTGGGTCTAGCGGAGTGGGTTTGGGTCTAGCGGTGTGGGTTTGGGTCTAGCGGAGTGGGTTTGGGTCTAGCGGAGTGGGTTTGTGTCTAGCCGATTGGGTTTGGGTCTCCCCGAGTGGGTTTGTGTCTAGCCGAGTGGGTTTGGGTCTAGCCGAGTGGGTTTTGGTTCTAGCCGAGTGGGTTTGGGTCTAGCGGAGTGGGCTTGGGTCTAGCCGAGTGGGTTTGGGTGTAGCCTAGTGGGTTTGGGTCTAGCGGAGTGGGTTTGGGTCTAGCGGAGTGGGTTTGCGTCTAGCGTAGTGGGTTTGGGTCTAGCGGAGTGGGTTTGGGTCTAGCCGACTGGGTTTGGGTCTAGCCGAGTGGGTTGGGGTCTAGCCGAGTGGGTTTGGGTCTAGCCGAGTGGGTTTGGGTCTAGCCGAGTGGGTTTGGGTCTAGCCGAGTGGGTTTGGGTCTAGCCGAGTGGGTTTGGGTCTAGCCGAGTGGGTTTTGGTTCTAGCCGAGTGGGTTTGGGTCTAGCCGAGTTGGTTTGGGTGTAGCCGAGTGGGTTTGGGTGTAGCCGTGTGGGTTTGGGTGTAGCCGAGTGGGTTTGGGTGTAGCCGAGTAGGTTTGGGTCTAGCCGAGTGGGTTTGGGTCTAGCCGAGTGGGTTTGGGTCTAGCCGAGTGGGTTTGGGCCTAGCCGAGTGGGTTTGGGTCTTGCGGAGTGGGTTTGGGTCTCGCGGAGTGGGTTTGGGTCTAGCGGAGTAGGTTTGCGTATAGCCGAGTGGGTTTGGGTGTAGCCGAGTGGGTTTGGGTGTAGCCGAGTGGGTTTGGGTCTAGCCGAGTGGGTTGGGGTCTAGCCGAGTGGGTTTGGGTCTAGCCGAGTGGGTTTTGGTTCTAGCCGAGTGGGTTTGGGTCTAGCCGAGTGGGTTTGGGTGTAGCCGAGTGGGTTTGGGCCTAGCCGAGTGGGTTTGGGTCTAGCCGAGTGGGTTTGCTTCTATCCGAGTGGGTTTGGGTCTAGCGGAGTGGGTTTGGGTCTTGCGGATTGGGTTTGGGTCTAGCGGAGTGGGTTTGGGTCTAGCGGAGTAGGTTTGCGTATAGCCGAGTGGGTTTGAGTCTAGCCGAGTGGGTTTCGGTCTAGCCGAGTGGGTTTGGGTCTAGCCGAGCGGGTTTGGGTCTAGCCGAGTGGGTTTGGGTCTAGACGAGTGGGTTTGGGTCTAGCCGAGTTGGTTTGGGTCTAGCCGAGTGGGTTTGGGTCTAACCGAGTGGGTTTGGGTCTAGCGGAGTGGGTTGGGTCTAGCGGAGTGGTTTGGGTCTAGCCCAGTGGGTTTGAGTCTAGCCGAGTGGGTTTGGGTCTAGCCGAGTGGGTTTGGGTCTAGCCTAGTGGGTTTGGGTCTAGCCGAGTGGGTTTGGGTCTAGCGGAGTAGGTTTGGGTCTAGCCGAGTGGGTTTGGTTCTAGCCGAGTGGGTTTGGGTGTAGCCGAATGGGTTTGGGTCTAGCCGAGTGGGTTTGGGTCTAGCCGAGAGGGTTTGGGTCTAGCCGAGTGGGTTTGGGCCTAGCCGAGTGGGTTTGGGTCTTGCGGAGTGGGTTTGGGTCTCGCCGGGTGGGTTTGGGTCTAGCGGAGTAGGTTTGCGTATAGCCGTGTGGGTTTGAGTCTAGCCGAGTGGGTTTGGGTCTAGCCGAGTGGGTTTGGGTCTAGCCGAGTGGGTTTGGGTCTTGCCGAGTGGGTTGGGGTCTAGCCGAGTGGGTTTGGGTCTAGCCGAGTGGGCTTGGGTCTAGCCGAGTGGGTTTGGGTCTAGCCGAGTGGGTTTGGGTCTAGCCGAGTGGGTTTGGGTCTAGCCGAGTGGGTTTGGGTCTAGCAGAGTGGGGTTGGGTCTAGCCGAGTGGGTTTGGGTCTAGCCGAGTGGGTTTGGGTCTAGCCGAGTGGGTTTTGGTTCTAGCCGAGTGGGTTTGGGTCTAGCCGAGTGGGTTTGCGCCTAGCCGAGTGGGTTTGCGTCTAGCCGAGTTGGTTTGGGTCTAGCATAGTGGATTTGGGTCTAGCGAGTGGGTTTGGGTCTAGCCGAGTGGGTTTGGGTCTAGCGGAGTGGGTTTGGGTCTAGCGGAGTGGGTTTGGGTCTAGCGGAGTGGGTTTGGGTCTAGCGGTGTGGGTTTGGGTCTAGCGTAGTGGGTTTGGGTCTAGCGGAGTGGGTTTGGGTCTAGCCGACTGGGTTTGGGTCTAGCTGAGTGGGTTGGGGTCTAGCCGAGTGGGTTTGGGTCTAGCCGAGTGGGTTTGGGTCTAGCCGAGTGGGTTTGGGTCTAGCCGAGTGGGTTTGGGTCTAGCCGAGTGGGTTTTGGTTCTAGCCGAGTGGGTTTTGGTTCTAGCCGAGTGGGTTTGGGTCTAGCCGAGTTGGTTTGGGTGTAGCCGAGTGGGTTTGGGTGTAGCCGAGTGGGTTTGGGTGTAGCCGAGTGGGTTTGGGTGTAGCCGAGTGGGTTTGGGTCTAGCCGAGTGGGTTTGGGTCTAGCCGAGTGGGTTTGGGTCTAGCCGAGTGGGTTTGGGCCTAGCCGAGTGGGTTTGGGTCTTGCGGAGTGGGTTTGGGTCTCGCGGAGTGGGTTTGGGTCTAGCGGAGTAGGTTTGCGTATAGCCGAGTGGGTTTGGGAGTAGCCGAGTGGGTTTGGGTGTAGCCGAGTGGGTTTGGGTCTAGCCGAGTGGGTTTGGGTCCAGCGGAGTGGGTTTGCGTCTAGCGTAGTGGGTTTGGGTCTAGCGGAGTGGGTTTGGGTCTAGCCGACTGGGTTTGGGTCTAGCCGAGTGGGTTGGGGTCTAGCCGAGTGGGTTTGGGTCTAGCCGAGTGGGTTTGGGTCTAGCCGAGTGGGTTTGGGTCTAGCCGAGTGGGTTTGGGTCTAGCCGAGTGGGTTTGGGTCTAGCCGAGTGGGTTTTGGTTCTAGCCGAGTGGGTTTGGGTCTAGCCGAGTTGGTTTGGGTGTAGCCGAGTGGGTTTGGGTGTAGCCGAGTGGGTTTGGGTGTAGCCGAGTGGGTTTGGGTGTAGCCGAGTGGGTTTGGGTCTAGCCGAGTGGGTTTGGGTCTAGCCGAGTGGGTTTGGGTCTAGCCGAGTGGGTTTGGGCCTAGCCGAGTGGGTTTGGGTCTTGCGGAGTGGGTTTGGGTCTCGCGGAGTGGGTTTGGGTCTAGCGGAGTAGGTTTGCGTATAGCCGAGTGGGTTTGGGAGTAGCCGAGTGGGTTTGGGTGTAGCCGAGTGGGTTTGGGTCTAGCCGAGTGGGTTGGGGTCTAGCCGAGTGGGTTTGGGTCTAGCCGAGTGGGTTTTGGTTCTAGCCGAGTGGGTTTGGGTCTAGCCGAGTGGGTTTGGGTGTAGCCGAGTGGGTTTGGGCCTAGCCGAGTGGGTTTGGGTCTAGCCGAGTGGTTTTGCTTCTATCCGAGTGGGTTTGGGTCTAGCGGAGTGGGTTTGGGTCTTGCGGATTGGGTTTGGGTCTAGCGGAGTGGGTTTGGGTCTAGCGGAGTAGGTTTGCATATAGCCGAGTGGGTTTGAGTCTAGCCGAGTGGGTTTGGGTCTAGCCGAGTGGGTTTGGGTCTAGCCGAGCGGGTTTGGGTCTAGCCGAGTGGGTTTGGGTCTAGACGAGTGGGTTTGGGTCTAGCCGAGTTGGTTTGGGTCTAGCCGAGTGGGTTTGGGTCTAACCGAGTGGGTTTGGGTCTAGCGGAGTGGGTTGGGTCTAGCGGAGTGGTTTGGGTCTAGCCCAGTGGGTTTGAGTCTAGCCGAGAGGGTTTGGGTCTAGCCGAGTGGGTTTGGGTCTAGCCTAGTGGGTTTGGGTCTAGCCGAGTGGGTTTGGGTCTAGCGGAGTAGGTTTGGGTCTAGCCGAGTGGGTTTGGTTCTAGCCGAGTGGGTTTGGGTGTAGCCGAGTGGGTTTGGGTCTAGCCGAGTGGGTTTGGGTCTAGCCGAGAGGGTTTGTGTCTAGCCGAGTGGGTTTGGGCCGAGCCGAGTGGGTTTGGGTCTTGCGGAGTGGGTTTGGGTCTCGCGGAGTGGGTTTGGGTCTAGCGGAGTAGGTTTGCGTATAGCCGAGTGGGTTTGAGTCTAGCCGAGTGGGTTTGGGTCTAGCCGAGTGGGTTTGGGTCTTGCCGAGTGGGTTGGGGTCAAGCCGAGTGGGTTTTGGTTCTAGCCGAGTGGGTTTGGGTCTAGCGGAGTGGGCTTGGGTCTAGCCGAGTGGGTTTGGGTGTAGCCTAGTGGGTTTCGGTCTAGCGGAGTGGGTTTGGGTCTAGCGGAGTGGGTTTGCGTCTAGCGTAGTGGGTTTGGGTCTAGCGGAGTGGGTTTGGGTCTAGCCGACTGCGTTTGGGTCTAGCCGAGTGGGTTGGGGTCTAGCCGAGTGGGTTTGGGTCTAGCCGAGTGGGTTTGGGTCTAGCCGAGTGGGTTTGGGTCTAGCCGAGTGGGTTTGGGTCTAGCCGAGTGGGTTTGGGTCTAGCCGAGTGGGTTTTGGTTCTAGCCGAGTGGGTTTGGGTCTAGCCGAGTTGGTTTGGGTGTAGCCGAGTGGGTTTGGGTGTAGCCGTGTGGGTTTGGGTGTAGCCGAGTGGGTTTGGGTGTAGCCGAGTGGGTTTGGGTCTAGCCGAGTGGGTTTGGGTCTAGCCGAGTGGGCTTGGGTCTAGCCGAGTGGGTTTGGGTCTACCCGAGTGGGTTTGGGTCTAGCCGAGTGGGTTTGGGTCTAGCCGAGTGGGTTTGGGTCTAGCAGAGTGGGGTTGGGTCTAGCCGAGTGGGTTTGGGTCTAGCCGAGTGGGTTTGGGTCTAGCCGAGTGGGTTTTGGTTCTAGCCGAGTGGGTTTGGGTCTAGCCGAGTGGGTTTGCGCCTAGCCGAGTGGGTTTGCGTCTAGCCGAGTTGGTTTGGGTCTAGCATAGTGGATTTGGGTCTAGCGAGTGGGTTTGGGTCTAGCCGAGTGGGTTTGGGTCTAGCCGAGTGGGTTTGGGTCTAGCCGAGTGGGTTTGGGTCTAGCGGAGTGGGTTTGGGTCTAGCGGAGTGGGTTTGGGTCTAGCGGTGTGGGTTTGGGTCTAGCGGAGTGGGTTTGGGTCTAGCGGAGTGGGTTTGTGTCTAGCCGATTGGGTTTGGGTCTCCCCGAGTGGGTTTGTGTCTAGCCGAGTGGGTTTGGGTCTAGCCGAGTGGGTTTTGGTTCTAGCCGAGTGGGTTTGGGTCTAGCGGAGTGGGCTTGGGTCTAGCCGAGTAGGTTTGGGTGTAGCCTAGTGGGTTTGGGTCTAGCGGAGTGGGTTTGGGTCTAGCGGAGTGGGTTTGCGTCTAGCGTAGTGGGTTTGGGTCTAGCGGAGTGGGTTTGGGTCTAGCCGACTGGGTTTGGGTCTAGCCGAGTGGGTTGGGGTCTAGCCGAGTGGGTTTGGGTCTAGCCGAGTGGGTTTGGGTCTAGCCGAGTGGGTTTGGGTCTAGCCGAGTGGGTTTGGGTCTAGCCGAGTGGGTTTGGGTCTAGCCGAGTGGGTTTTGGTTCTAGCCGAGTGGGTTTGGGTCTAGCCGAGTTGGTTTGGGTGTAGCCGAGTGGGTTTGGGTGTAGCCGAGTGGGTTTGGGTGTAGCCGAGTGGGTTTGGGTGTAGCCGAGTGGGTTTGGGTCTAGCCGAGTGGGTTTGGGTCTAGCCGAGTGGGTTTGGGTCTAGCCGAGTGGGTTTGGGCCTAGCCGAGTGGGTTTGGGTCTTGCGGAGTGGGTTTGGGTCTCGCGGAGTGGGTTTGGGTCTAGCGGAGTAGGTTTGCGTATAGCCGAGTGGGTTTGGGAGTAGCCGAGTGGGTTTGGGTGTAGCCGAGTGGGTTTGGGTCTAGCCGAGTGGGTTTGGGTCTAGCGGAGTGGGTTTGCGTCTAGCGTAGTGGGTTTGGGTCTAGCGGAGTGGGTTTGGGTCTAGCCGACTGGGTTTGGGTCTAGCCGAGTGGGTTGGGGTCTAGCCGAGTGGGTTTGGGTCTAGCCGAGTGGGTTTGGGTCTAGCCGAGTGGGTTTGGGTCTAGCCGAGTGGGTTTGGGTCTAGCCGAGTGGGTTTGGGTCTAGCCGAGTGGGTTTTGGTTCTAGCCGAGTGGGTTTGGGTCTAGCCGAGTTGGTTTGGGTGTAGCCGAGTGGGTTTGGGTGTAGCCGAGTGGGTTTGGGTGTAGCCGAGTGGGTTTGGGTGTAGCCGAGTGGGTTTGGGTCTAGCCGAGTGGGTTTGGGTCTAGCCGAGTGGGTTTGGGTCTAGCCGAGTGGGTTTGGGCCTAGCCGAGTGGGTTTGGGTCTTGCGGAGTGGGTTTGGGTCTCGCGGAGTGGGTTTGGGTCTAGCGGAGTAGGTTTGCGTATAGCCGAGTGGGTTTGGGAGTAGCCGAGTGGGTTTGGGTGTAGCCGAGTGGGTTTGGGTCTAGCCGAGTGGGTTGGGGTCTAGCCGAGTGGGTTTGGGTCTAGCCGAGTGGGTTTTGGTTCTAGCCGAGTGGGTTTGGGTCTAGCCGAGTGGGTTTGGGTGTAGCCGAGTGGGTTTGGGCCTAGCCGAGTGGGTTTGGGTCTAGCCGAGTGGTTTTGCTTCTATCCGAGTGGGTTTGGGTCTAGCGGAGTGGGTTTGGGTCTTGCGGATTGGGTTTGGGTCTAGCGGAGTGGGTTTGGGTCCAGCGGAGTAGGTTTGCGTATAGCCGAGTGGGTTTGAGTCTAGCCGAGTGGGTTTGGGTCTAGCCGAGTGGGTTTGGGTCTAGCCGAGCGGGTTTGGGTCTAGCCGAGTGGGTTTGGGTCTAGACGAGTGGGTTTGGGTCTAGCCGAGTTGGTTTGGGTCTAGCCGAGTGGGTTTGGGTCTAACCGAGTGGGTTTGGGTCTAGCGGAGTGGGTTGGGTCTAGCGGAGTGGTTTGGGTCTAGCCCAGTGGGTTTGAGTCTAGCCGAGAGGGTTTGGGTCTAGCCGAGTGGGTTTGGGTCTAGCCTAGTGGGTTTGGGTCTAGCCGAGTGGGTTTGGGTCTAGCGGAGTAGGTTTGGGTCTAGCCGAGTGGGTTTGGTTCTAGCCGAGTGGGTTTGGGTGTAGCCGAGTGGGTTTGGGTCTAGCCGAGTGGGTTTGGGTCTAGCCGAGAGGGTTTGTGTCTAGCCGAGTGGGTTTGGGCCTAGCCGAGTGGGTTTGGGTCTTGCGGAGTGGGTTTGGGTCTCGCGGAGTGGGTTTGGGTCTAGCGGAGTAGGTTTGCGTATAGCCGAGTGGGTTTGAGTCTAGCCGAGTGGGTTTGGGTCTAGCCGAGTGGGTTTGGGTCTTGCCGAGTGGGTTGGGGTCAAGCCGAGTGGGTTTTGGTTCTAGCCGAGTGGGTTTGGGTCTAGCGGAGTGGGCTTGGGTCTAGCCGAGTGGGTTTGGGTGTAGCCTAGTGGGTTTGGGTCTAGCGGAGTGGGTTTGGGTCTAGCGGAGTGGGTTTGCGTCTAGCGTAGTGGGTTTGGGTCTAGCGGAGTGGGTTTGGGTCTAGCCGACTGGGTTTGGGTCTAGCCGAGTGGGTTGGGGTCTAGCCGAGTGGGTTTGGGTCTAGCCGAGTGGGTTTGGGTCTAGCCGAGTGGGTTTGGGTCTAGCCGAGTGGGTTTGGGTCTAGCCGAGTGGGTTTGGGTCTAGCCGAGTGGGTTTTGGTTCTAGCCGAGTGGGTTTGGGTCTAGCCGAGTTGGTTTGGGTGTAGCCGAGTGGGTTTGGGTGTAGCCGTGTGGGTTTGGGTGTAGCCGAGTGGGTTTGGGTGTAGCCGAGTGGGTTTGGGTCTAGCCGAGTGGGTTTGGGTCTAGCCGAGTGGGTTTGGGTCTAGCCGAGTGGGTTTGGGCCTAGCCGAGTGGGTTTGGGTCTTGCGGAGTGGGTTTGGGTCTCGCGGAGTGGGTTTGGGTCTAGCGGAGTAGGTTTGCGTATAGCCGAGTGGGTTTGGGTGTAGCCGAGTGGGTTTGGGTGTAGCCGAGTGGGTTTGGGTCTAGCCGAGTGGGTTGGGGTCTAGCCGAGTGGGTTTGGGTCTAGCCGAGTGGGTTTTGGTTCTAGCCGAGTGGGTTTGGGTCTAGCCGAGTGGGTTTGGGTGTAGCCGAGTGGGTTTGGGCCTAGCCGAGTGGGTTTGGGTCTAGCCGAGTGGGTTTGCTTCTATCCGAGTGGGTTTGGGTCTAGCGGAGTGGGTTTGGGTCTTGCGGATTGGGTTTGGGTCTAGCGGAGTGGGTTTGGGTCTAGCGGAGTAGGTTTGCGTATAGCCGAGTGGGTTTGAGTCTAGCCGAGTGGGTTTGGGTGTAGCCGAGTGGGTTTGGGCCTAGCCGAGTGGGTTTGGGTCTAGCCGAGTGGGTTTGCTTCTATCCGAGTGGGTTTGGGTCTAGCGGAGTGGGTTTGGGTCTTGCGGATTGGGTTTGGGTCTAGCGGAGTGGGTTTGGGTCTAGCGGAGTAGGTTTGCGTATAGCCGAGTGGGTTTGAGTCTAGCCGAGTGGGTTTCGGTCTAGCCGAGTGGGTTTGGGTCTAGCCGAGCGGGTTTGGGTCTAGCCGAGTGGGTTTGGGTGTAGCCGAGTGGGTTTGGGTGTAGCCGAGTGGGTTTGGGTGTAGCCGAGTGGGTTTGGGTGTAGCCGAGTGGGTTTGGGTCTAGCCGAGTGGGTTTGGGTCTAGCCGAGTGGGTTTGGGTCTAGCCGAGTGGGTTTGGGCCTAGCCGAGTGGGTTTGGGTCTTGCGGAGTGGGTTTGGGTCTCGCGGAGTGGGTTTGGGTCTAGCGGAGTAGGTTTGCGTATAGCCGAGTGGGTTTGGGAGTAGCCGAGTGGGTTTGGGTGTAGCCGAGTGGGTTTGGGTCTAGCCGAGTGGGTTGGGGTCTAGCCGAGTGGGTTTGGGTCTAGCCGAGTGGGTTTTGGTTCTAGCCGAGTGGGTTTGGGTCTAGCCGAGTGGGTTTGGGTGTAGCCGAGTGGGTTTGGGCCTAGCCGAGTGGGTTTGGGTCTAGCCGAGTGGTTTTGCTTCTATCCGAGTGGGTTTGGGTCTAGCGGAGTGGGTTTGGGTCTTGCGGATTGGGTTTGGGTCTAGCGGAGTGGGTTTGGGTCCAGCGGAGTAGGTTTGCGTATAGCCGAGTGGGTTTGAGTCTAGCCGAGTGGGTTTGGGTCTAGCCGAGTGGGTTTGGGTCTAGCCGAGCGGGTTTGGGTCTAGCCGAGTGGGTTTGGGTCTAGACGAGTGGGTTTGGGTCTAGCCGAGTTGGTTTGGGTCTAGCCGAGTGGGTTTGGGTCTAACCGAGTGGGTTTGGGTCTAGCGGAGTGGGTTGGGTCTAGCGGAGTGGTTTGGGTCTAGCCCAGTGGGTTTGAGTCTAGCCGAGAGGGTTTGGGTCTAGCCGAGTGGGTTTGGGTCTAGCCTAGTGGGTTTGGGTCTAGCCGAGTGGGTTTGGGTCTAGCGGAGTAGGTTTGGGTCTAGCCGAGTGGGTTTGGTTCTAGCCGAGTGGGTTTGGGTGTAGCCGAGTGGGTTTGGGTCTAGCCGAGTGGGTTTGGGTCTAGCCGAGAGGGTTTGTGTCTAGCCGAGTGGGTTTGGGCCTAGCCGAGTGGGTTTGGGTCTTGCGGAGTGGGTTTGGGTCTCGCGGAGTGGGTTTGGGTCTAGCGGAGTAGGTTTGCGTATAGCCGAGTGGGTTTGAGTCTAGCCGAGTGGGTTTGGGTCTAGCCGAGTGGGTTTGGGTCTTGCCGAGTGGGTTGGGGTCAAGCCGAGTGGGTTTTGGTTCTAGCCGAGTGGGTTTGGGTCTAGCGGAGTGGGCTTGGGTCTAGCCGAGTGGGTTTGGGTGTAGCCTAGTGGGTTTGGGTCTAGCGGAGTGGGTTTGGGTCTAGCGGAGTGGGTTTGCGTCTAGCGTAGTGGGTTTGGGTCTAGCGGAGTGGGTTTGGGTCTAGCCGACTGGGTTTGGGTCTAGCCGAGTGGGTTGGGGTCTAGCCGAGTGGGTTTGGGTCTAGCCGAGTGGGTTTGGGTCTAGCCGAGTGGGTTTGGGTCTAGCCGAGTGGGTTTGGGTCTAGCCGAGTGGGTTTGGGTCTAGCCGAGTGGGTTT
The DNA here is from genome assembly GCA_963514005.1 of Raja brachyura. The sequence goes on along the minus strand of OY740819.1, from coordinate 4,450,615 downwards.
TGGTTCTAGCCGAGTGGGTTTGGGTCTAGCCGAGTTGGTTTGGGTGTAGCCGAGTGGGTTTGGGTGTAGCCGTGTGGGTTTGGGTGTAGCCGAGTGGGTTTGGGTGTAGCCGAGTGGGTTTGGGTCTAGCCGAGTGGGTTTGGGTCTAGCCGAGTGGGTTTGGGTCTAGCCGAGTGGGTTTGGGCCTAGCCGAGTGGGTTTGGGTCTTGCGGAGTGGGTTTGGGTCTCGCGGAGTGGGTTTGGGTCTAGCGGAGTAGGTTTGCGTATAGCCGAGTGGGTTTGGGTGTAGCCGAGTGGGTTTGGGTGTAGCCGAGTGGGTTTGGGTCTAGCCGAGTGGGTTGGGGTCTAGCCGAGTGGGTTTGGGTCTAGCCGAGTGGGTTTTGGTTCTAGCCGAGTGGGTTTGGGTCTAGCCGAGTGGGTTTGGGTGTAGCCGAGTGGGTTTGGGCCTAGCCGAGTGGGTTTGGGTCTAGCCGAGTGGGTTTGCTTCTATCCGAGTGGGTTTGGGTCTAGCGGAGTGGGTTTGGGTCTTGCGGATTGGGTTTGGGTCTAGCGGAGTGGGTTTGGGTCTAGCGGAGTAGGTTTGCGTATAGCCGAGTGGGTTTGAGTCTAGCCGAGTGGGTTTCGGTCTAGCCGAGTGGGTTTGGGTCTAGCCGAGCGGGTTTGGGTCTAGCCGAGTGGGTTTGGGTCTAGCCGAGTTGGTTTGGGTCTAGCCGAGTGGGTTTGGGTCTAACCGAGTGGGTTTGGGTCTAGCGGAGTGGGTTGGGTCTAGCGGAGTGGTTTGGGTCTAGCCCAGTGGGTTTGAGTCTAGCCGAGTGGGTTTGGGTCTAGCCGAGTGGGTTTGGGTCTAGCCTAGTGGGTTTGGGTCTAGCCGAGTGGGTTTGGGTCTAGCGGAGTAGGTTTGGGTCTAGCCGAGTGGGTTTGGTTCTAGCCGAGTGGGTTTGGGTGTAGCCGAATGGGTTTGGGTCTAGCCGAGTGGGTTTGGGTCTAGCCGAGAGGGTTTGGGTCTAGCCGAGTGGGTTTGGGCCTAGCCGAGTGGGTTTGGGTCTTGCGGAGTGGGTTTGGGTCTCGCCGGGTGGGTTTGGGTCTAGCGGAGTAGGTTTGCGTATAGCCGTGTGGGTTTGAGTCTAGCCGAGTGGGTTTGGGTCTAGCCGAGTGGGTTTGGGTCTTGCCGAGTGGGTTGGGGTCTAGCCGAGTGGGTTTGGGTCTAGCCGAGTGGGTTTGGGTCTAGCCGAGTGGGCTTGGGTCTAGCCGAGTGGGTTTGGGTCTAGCCGAGTGGGTTTGGGTCTAGCCGAGTGGGTTTGGGTCTAGCCGAGTGGGTTTGGGTCTAGCAGAGTGGGGTTGGGTCTAGCCGAGTGGGTTTGGGTCTAGCCGAGTGGGTTTGGGTCTAGCCGAGTGGGTTTTGGTTCTAGCCGAGTGGGTTTGGGTCTAGCCGAGTGGGTTTGCGCCTAGCCGAGTGGGTTTGCGTCTAGCCGAGTTGGTTTGGGTCTAGCATAGTGGATTTGGGTCTAGCGAGTGGGTTTGGGTCTAGCCGAGTGGGTTTGGGTCTAGCCGAGTGGGTTTGGGTCTAGCCGAGTGGGTTTGGGTCTAGCGGAGTGGGTTTGGGTCTAGCGGAGTGGGTTTGGGTCTAGTGGTGTGGGTTTGGGTCTAGCGGAGTGGGTTTGGGTCTAGCGGAGTGGGTTTGTGTCTAGCCGATTGGGTTTGGGTCTCCCCGAGTGGGTTTGTGTCTAGCCGAGTGGGTTTGGGTCTAGCCGAGTGGGTTTTGGTTCTAGCCGAGTGGGTTTGGGTCTAGCGGAGTGGGCTTGGGTCTAGCCGAGTGGGTTTGGGTGTAGCCTAGTGGGTTTGGGTCTAGCGGAGTGGGTTTGGGTCTAGCGGAGTGGGTTTGCGTCTAGCGTAGTGGGTTTGGGCCTAGCGGAGTGGGTTTGGGTCTAGCCGACTGGGTTTGGGTCTAGCCGAGTGGGTTGGGGTCTAGCCGAGTGGGTTTGGGTCTAGCCGAGTGGGTTTGGGTCTAGCCGAGTGGGTTTGGGTCTAGCCGAGTGGGTTTGGGTCTAGCCGAGTGGGTTTGGGTCTAGCCGAGTGGGTTTTGGTTCTAGCCGAGTGGGTTTGGGTCTAGCCGAGTTGGTTTGCGTGTAGCCGAGTGGGTTTGGGTGTAGCCGAGTGGGTTTGGGTGTAGCCGAGTGGGTTTGGGTGTAGCCGAGTGGGTTTGGGTCTAGCCGAGTGGGTTTGGGTCTAGCCGAGTGGGTTTGGGTCTAGCCGAGTGGGTTTGGGCCTAGCCGAGTGGGTTTGGGTCTTGCGGAGTGGGTTTGGGTCTCGCGGAGTGGGTTTGGGTCTAGCGGAGTAGGTTTGCGTATAGCCGAGTGGGTTTGGGAGTAGCCGAGTGGGTTTGGGTGTAGCCGAGTGGGTTTGGGTCTAGCCGAGAGGGTTTGTGTCTAGCCGAGTGGGTTTGGGCCTAGCCGAGTGGGTTTGGGTCTTGCGGAGTGGGTTTGGGTCTCGCGGAGTGGGTTTGGGTCTAGCGGAGTAGGTTTGCGTATAGCCGAGTGGGTTTGAGTCTAGCCGAGTGGGTTTGGGTCTAGCCGAGTGGGTTTGGGTCTTGCCGAGTGGGTTGGGGTCAAGCCGAGTGGGTTTGGGTCTAGCCGAGTGGGTTTGGGTCTAGCCGAGTGGGTTTGGGTCTAGCCGAGTGGGTTTGGGTCTAGCCGAGTGGGTTTGGGTCTAGCCGAGTGGGTTTGGGTCTAGCCGAGTGGGTTTGGGTCTAGCCGAGTGGGGTTGGGTCTAGCCGAGTGGGTTTGGGTCTAGCCGAGTGGGTTTGGGTCTAGCCGAGTGGGTTTTGGTTCTAGCCGAGTGGGTTTGGGTCTAGCCGAGTGGGTTTGGGTGTAGCCGAGTGGGTTTGGGTGTAGCCGAGTGGGTTTGGGTGTAGCCGAGTGGGTTTGGGTCTAGCCGAGTGGGTTTGGGTCTAGCCGAGTGGGTTTGGGTCTAGCCGAGTGGGTTTGGGTCTAGCCGAGTGGGTTTGGGCCTAGCCGAGTGGGTTTGGGCCTAGCCGAGTGGGTTTGGGTCTAGCCAAGTGGGTTTGCTTCTATCCGAGTGGGTTTGGGTCTAGCGGAGTGGGTTTGGGTCTTGCGGATTGGGTTTGGGTCTAGCGGAGTGGGTTTGGGTCTAGCGGAGTAGGTTTGCGTATAGCCGAGTGGGTTTGAGTCTAGCCGAGTGGGTTTGGGTCTAGCCGAGTGGGTTTGGGTCTAGCCGAGCGGGTTTGGGTCTAGCCGAGTGGGTTTGGGTCTAGACGAGTGGGTTTGGGTCTAGCCGAGTTGGTTTGGGTCTAGCCGAGTGGGTTTGGGTCTAACCGAGTGGGTTTGGGTCTAGCGGAGTGGGTTGGGTCTAGCGGAGTGGTTTGGGTGTAGCCCAGTGGGTTTGAGTCTAGCCGAGTGGGTTTGGGTCTAGCCGAGTGGGTTTGGGTCTAGCCTAGTGGGTTTGGGTCTAGCCGATTGGGTTTGGGTCTAGCGGAGTAGGTTTGGGTCTAGCCGAGTGGGTTTGGTTCTAGCCGAGTGGGTTTGGGTCTAGCCGAGTGGGTTTGGGTCCTGCCGAGTGGGTTTGCGCCTAGCCGAGTGGGTTTGCGTCTAGCCGAGTTGGTTTGGGTCTAGCATAGTGGATTTGGGTCTAGCCGAGTGGGTTTGTGTCTAGCCGAGTGGGTTTGGGTCTAGCCGAGGGGGTTTGGGTCTAGCCGAGCGGGTTTGGGTCTAGCCGAGTGGGTTTGGGTCTAGACGAGTGGGTTTGGGTCTAGCCGAGTGGGTTTGGGTCTAGCCGAGTGGGTTTGGGTCTAACCGAGTGGGTTTGGGTCTAGCGGAGTGGGTTGGGTCTAGCGGAGTGGTTTGGGTCTAGCCCAGTGGGTTTGAGTCTAGCCGAGTGGGTTTGGGTCTAGCCGAGTGGGTTTGGGTCTAGCCGAGTGGGTTTGGGTCTAGCCGAGTGGGTTTGTGCCTAGCCGAGTGGGTTTGGGTCTATCCGAGTGGGATTGGGTCTAGCCTAGTGGGTTTGGGCCTAGCCGAGTGGGTTTGGGCCTAGCCGAGTGGGTTTGGGTCTAGCCGAGTGGGTTTGGGTCTAGCCGAGTGGGTTTGGGTCTAGCGCAGTGGGTTTGGGTCTAGCCGAGTGGGTTTGCATCTAACCGAGTGGGTTTGCGTCTAGCCGAGTTGGTTTGGGTCTAGCATATTGGATTTGGGTCTAGCGAGTGGGTTTGGGTCTAGCCGAGTGGGTTTGGGTCTAGCCGAGTGGGTTTGGGTCTAGCCTAGTGGGTTTGGGTCTAGCCGAGTGGGTTTGGGTCTAGCGGAGTAGGTTTGGGTCTAGCCGAGTGGGTTTGGTTCTAGCCGAGTGGGTTTGGGTGTAGCCGAGTGGGTTTGGGTCTAGCCGAGTGGGTTTGGGTCTAGCCGAGAGGGTTTGTGTCTAGCCGAGTGGGTTTGGGCCTAGCCGAGTGGGTTTGGGTCTTGCGGAGTGGGTTTGGGTCTTGCCGAGTGGGTTGGGGTCAAGCCGAGTGGGTTTGGGTCTAGCCGAGTGGGTTTGGGTCTAGCCGAGTGGGTTTGGGTCTAGCCGAGTGGGTTTGGGTCTAGCCGAGTGGGTTTGGGTCTAGCCGAGTGGGTTTGGTCTAGCCGAGTGGGTTTGGGTCTAGCCGAGTGGGGTTGGGTCTAGCCGAGTGGGTTTGGGTCTAGCCGAGTGGGTTTGGGTCTAGCCGAGTGGGTTTTGGTTCTAGCCGAGTGGGTTTGGGTCTAGCCGAGTGGGTTTGGGTGTAGCCGAGTGGGTTTGGGTGTAGCCGAGTGGGTTTGGGTGTAGCCGAGTGGGTTTGGGTCTAGCCGAGTGGGTTTGGGTCTAGCCGAGTGGGTTTGGGTCTAGCCGAGTGGGTTTGGGTCTAGCCGAGTGGGTTTGGGCCTAGCCGAGTGGGTTTGGGCCTAGCCGAGTGGGTTTGGGTCTAGCCAAGTGGGTTTGCTTCTATCCGAGTGGGTTTGGGTCTAGCGGAGTGGGTTTGGGTCTTGCGGATTGGGTTTGGGTCTAGCGGAGTGGGTTTGGGTCTAGCGGAGTAGGTTTGCGTATAGCCGAGTGGGTTTGAGTCTAGCCGAGTGGGTTTGGGTCTAGCCGAGTGGGTTTGGGTCTAGCCGAGCGGGTTTGGGTCTAGCCGAGTGGGTTTGGGTCTAGACGAGTGGGTTTGGGTCTAGCCGAGTTGGTTTGGGTCTAGCCGAGTGGGTTTGGGTCTAACCGAGTGGGTTTGGGTCTAGCGGAGTGGGTTGGGTCTAGCGGAGTGGTTTGGGTGTAGCCCAGTGGGTTTGAGTCTAGCCGAGTGGGTTTGGGTCTAGCCGAGTGGGTTTGGGTCTAGCCTAGTGGGTTTGGGTCTAGCCGATTGGGTTTGGGTCTAGCGGAGTAGGTTTGGGTCTAGCCGAGTGGGTTTGGTTCTAGCCGAGTGGGTTTGGGTCTAGCCGAGTGGGTTTGGGTCCAGCCGAGTGGGTTTGCGCCTAGCCGAGTGGGTTTGCGTCTAGCCGAGTTGGTTTGGGTCTAGCATAGTGGATTTGGGTCTAGCCGAGTGGGTTTGGGTCTAGCCGAGTGGGTTTGGGTCTAGCCGAGGGGGTTTGGGTCTAGCCGAGCGGGTTTGGGTCTAGCCGAGTGGGTTTGGGTCTAGACGAGTGGGTTTGGGTCTAGCCGAGTGGGTTTGGGTCTAGCCGAGTGGGTTTGGGTCTAACCGAGTGGGTTTGGGTCTAGCGGAGTGGGTTGGGTCTAGCGGAGTGGTTTGGGTCTAGCCCAGTGGGTTTGAGTCTAGCCGAGTGGGTTTGGGTCTAGCCGAGTGGGTTTCGGTCTAGCCGAGTGGGTTTGGGTCTAGCCGAGTGGGTTTGTGCCTAGCCGAGTGGGTTTGGGTCTATCCGAGTGGGTTTGGGTCTAGCCTAGTGGGTTTGGGCCTAGCCGAGTGGGTTTGGGCCTAGCCGAGTGGGTTTGGGTCTAGCCGAGTGGGTTTGGGTCTAGCCGAGTGGGTTTGGGTCTAGCGCAGTGGGTTTGGGTCTAGCCGAGTGGGTTTGCATCTAACCGAGTGGGTTTGCGTCTAGCCGAGTTGGTTTGGGTCTAGCATATTGGATTTGGGTCTAGCGAGTGGGTTTGGGTCTAGCCGAGTGGGTTTGGGTCTAGCCGAGTGGGTTTAGGTCTAGCCGAGTGGGTTTGGGTCGAGCCGAGTGGGTTTGGGACTAGCCGAGTGGGTTTGCGTCTAGCCGAGTGGGTTTGGGTCCAGCCGAGTGGGTTTGCGCCTAGCCGAGTGGGTTTGCATCTAGCCAAGTTGGTTTGGGTCTAGCATAGTGGATTTGGGTCTAGCGAGTGGGTTTGGGTCTAGCCGAGTGGGTTTGGGTCTAGCCGAGTGGGTTTGGGTATAGCCGAGTGGGTTTGGGTCTAGCGGAGTGGGTTTGGGTCTAGCAGAGTGGGTTTGGGTCTAGCGGTGTGGGTTTGGGTCTAGCGGAGTGGGTTTGCGTCTAGAGGAGTGGGTTTGTGTCTAGCCGAGTGGGTTTGGTTCTAGCCGAGTGGGTTTGGGTCTAGCCGAGTGGGTTTGGGTCTAGCCGAGTGGGTTTGGATCTAGCCGAGTGGGTTTGGGTCTACCCTAGTGGGTTTGGGTCTAGCCGAGTGGGTTTGGGTCTAGCCGAGTGGGTTTGGGTCTAGCCGAGTGGGTTTGGGTCTAGCCGAGTGGGTTTGGGTCTAGCCGTGTGGGTTTGGGTCTAGCCGAGTGGGTTTGGGTTTAGCCGAGTGGGTTTGGGTCTAGCCGAGTGGGTTTTGGTTCTAGCCGAGTGGGTTTGGGTCTAGCGGAGTGGGCTTGGGTCTAGCCGAGTGGGTTTGGGTGTAGCCGTGTGGGTTTGGGTCTAGCCGAGTGGGTTTGGGTCTAGCCGAGTGGATTTGGGTCTAGCCGAGTGGGTTTGGGTCTAGCCGAGTGGTTTTGTGTCTAGCCGAGTGGGTTTGGGTCTAGCCGAGTGGGTTTTGGTCTAGCCTAGTGGGTTTGGGCCTAGCCGAGTGGGTTTGGGCCTAGCCGAGTGGGTTTGGGTCTAGCCGAGTGGGTTTGAGTCTATCCGAGTGGGTTTGGGTCTAGCGGATTGGGTTTGGGTCTTGCGGAGTGGGTTTGGTTCTAGCGGAGTGGGTTTGGGTCTAGCGGAGTAGGTTTGCGTTTAGCCGAGTGGGTTTGAGTCTAGCCGAGTGGGTTTGGGTCTAGCCGAGTGGGTTTGGGTCTAGCCGAGTGGGTTTGGGTCTAGCCTAGTGGGTTTGGGTCTAGCCGAGTGGGTTTGGGTCTAGCGCAGTGGGTTTGGGTCTAGCCGAGTGGGTTTGCATCTAACCGAGTGGGTTTGCGTCTAGCCGAGTTGGTTTGGGTCTAGCATATTGGATTTGGGTCTAGCGAGTGGGTTTGGGTCTAGCCGAGTGGGTTTGGGTCTAGCCGAGTGGGTTTAGGTCTAGCCGAGTGGGTTTGGGTCGAGCCGAGTGGGTTTGGGACTAGCCGAGTGGGTTTGCGTCTAGCCGAGTGGGTTTGGGTCCAGCCGAGTGGGTTTGCGCCTAGCCGAGTGGGTTTGCATCTAGCCAAGTTGGTTTGGGTCTAGCATAGTGGATTTGGGTCTAGCGAGTGGGTTTGGGTCTAGCCGAGTGGGTTTGGGTCTAGCCGAGTGGGTTTGGGTATAGCCGAGTGGGTTTGGGTCTAGCGGAGTGGGTTTGGGTCTAGCAGAGTGGGTTTGGGTCTAGCGGTGTGGGTTTGGGTCTAGCGGAGTGGGTTTGCGTCTAGAGGAGTGGGTTTGTGTCTAGCCGAGTGGGTTTGGTTCTAGCCGAGTGGGTTTGGGTCTAGCCGAGTGGGTTTGGGTCTAGCCGAGTGGGTTTGGATCTAGCCGAGTGGGTTTGGGTCTAGCCTAGTGGGTTTGGGTCTAGCCGAGTGGGTTTGGGTCTAGCCGAGTGGGTTTGGGTCTAGCCGAGTGGGTTTGGGTCTAGCCGAGTGGGTTTGGGTCTAGCCGAGTGGGTTTGGGTCTAGCCGAGTGGGTTTGGGTTTAGCCGAGTGGGTTTGGGTCTAGCCGAGTGGGTTTTGGTTCTAGCCGAGTGGGTTTGGGTCTAGCGGAGTGGGCTTGGGTCTAGCCGAGTGGGTTTGGGTGTAGCCGTGTGGGTTTGGGTCTAGCCGAGTGGGTTTGGGTCTAGCCGAGTGGATTTGGGTCTAGCCGAGTGGGTTTGGGTCTAGCCGAGTGGTTTTGTGTCTAGCCGAGTGGGTTTGGGTCTAGCCGAGTGGGTTTTGGTCTAGCCTAGTGGGTTTGGGCCTAGCCGAGTGGGTTTGGGCCTAGCCGAGTGGGTTTGGGTCTAGCCGAGTGGGTTTGAGTCTATCCGAGTGGGTTTGGGTCTAGCGGATTGGGTTTGGGTCTTGCGGAGTGGGTTTGGTTCTAGCGGAGTGGGTTTGGGTCTAGCAGAGTAGGTTTGCGTTTAGCCGAGTGGGTTTGAGTCTAGCCGAGTGGGTTTGGGTCTAGCCGAGTGGGTTTGGGTCTAGCCGAGTGGGTTTGGGTCTAGCCGAGTGGGTTTGGGTCTAGCTGAGTGGGTTTGGGTCTAGCCGAGTGGGTTTGCATCTAGCCGAGTGGGTTGGGTCTTGCGGAGTGGTTTGGGTCTAGCCCAGTGGGTTTGAGTCTAGCCGTGTGGGTTTGGGTCTAGCCGAGTGGGTTTGGGTCTAGCCGAGTGGGTTTGGGTCTAGCCGAGTGGGTTTGTGTCTAGCCGAGTGGGTTTGGGTCTAGCCGAGTGGGTTTGGGTCTAGCCTAGTGGGTTTGGGTCTAGCCGAGTGGGTTTGGGTCTAGCGGAGTAGGTTTGGGTCTAGCCGAGTGGGTTTGAGTGTAGCCGAGTGGGTTCGGGTCTAGCCGAGTGGGTTTGGGTCTAGCTGAGTGGGTTTGGGTCTAGCCGAGTGGGTTTTGGTTCTGGCCGAGTGGGTTTGCGTCTGGCGGAGTAGGCTTGGGTCTAGCCGAGTGGGTTTGGGTGTAGCCTAGTGGGTTTGGGTGTAGCCGAGTGGGTTTGGGTGTAGCCCAGTGGGTTTGGGTGTAGCCGAGTGGGTTTGGGTCTAGCCGAGTGGGTTTGGGTCTAACCGAGTGTGTTTCGGTCTAGCTGAGTGGGTTTGGGTCTAGCCGAGTGGGTTTGGGTCTAGCGGAGTGGGTTTGGGTCTTGCCGAGTGGGTTTGGGTCTTGCCGAGTGGGTTTGGGTCTAGCCGAGTGGGTTTGGGTCTAGCCGAGTGTGTTTGGGTCTAGCCGATTGGGTTTTGGTCTAGCCGAGTGGGTTTGGGCCTAGCCGAGTGGGTTTGGGTCTAGCCGAGTGGGTGTGCTTCTATCCGAGTGGGTTTGGGTCTAGCGGAGTGGGTTTGGGTCTTGCGGATTGGGTTTGGGTCTAGCGGAGTGGGTTTGGGTCTAGCGGAGTAGGTTTGCGTATAGCCGAGTGGGTTTGAGTCTAGCCGAGTGGGTTTGGGTCTAGCCGAGTGGGTTTGGGTCTAGCCGAGCGGGTTTGGGTCTAGCCGAGTGGGTTTGGGTCTAGACGAGTGGGTTTGGGTCTAGCCGAGTGGGTTTGGGTCTAGCCGAGTGGGTTTGGGTCTAACCGAGTGGGTTTGGGTCTAGCGGAGTGGGTTGGGTCTAGCGGAGTGGTTTGGGTCTAGCATATTGGATTTGGGTCTAGCGAGTGGGTTTGGGTCTAGCCGAGTGGGTTTGGGTCTAGCCGAGTGGGTTTAGGTCTAGCCGAGTGGGTTTGGGTCGAGCCGAGTGGGTTTGGGACTAGCCGAGTGGGTTTGCGTCTAGCCGAGTGGGTTTGGGTCCAGCCGAGTGGGTTTGCGCCTAGCCGAGTGGGTTTGCATCTAGCCAAGTTGGTTTGGGTCTAGCATAGTGGATTTGGGTCTAGCGAGTGGGTTTGGGTCTAGCCGAGTGGGTTTGGGTCTAGCCGAGTGGGTTTGGGTATAGCCGAGTGGGTTTGGGTCTAGCGGAGTGGGTTTGGGTCTAGCAGAGTGGGTTTGGGTCTAGCGGTGTGGGTTTGGGTCTAGCGGAGTGGGTTTGCGTCTAGAGGAGTGGGTTTGTGTCTAGCCGAGTGGGTTTGGTTCTAGCCGAGTGGGTTTGGGTCTAGCCGAGTGGGTTTGGGTCTAGCCGAGTGGGTTTGGATCTAGCCGAGTGGGTTTGGGTCTAGCCTAGTGGGTTTGGGTCTAGCCGAGTGGGTTTGGGTCTAGCCGAGTGGGTTTGGGTCTAGCCGAGTGGGTTTGGGTCTAGCCGAGTGGGTTTGGGTCTAGCCGAGTGGGTTTGGGTCTAGCCGAGTGGGTTTGGGTTTAGCCGAGTGGGTTTGGGTCTAGCCGAGTGGGTTTTGGTTCTAGCCGAGTGGGTTTGGGTCTAGCGGAGTGGGCTTGGGTCTAGCCGAGTGGGTTTGGGTGTAGCCGTGTGGGTTTGGGTCTAGCCGAGTGGGTTTGGGTCTAGCCGAGTGGATTTGGGTCTAGCCGAGTGGGTTTGGGTCTAGCCGAGTGGTTTTGTGTCTAGCCGAGTGGGTTTGGGTCTAGCCGAGTGGGTTTTGGTCTAGCCTAGTGGGTTTGGGCCTAGCCGAGTGGGTTTGGGCCTAGCCGAGTGGGTTTGGGTCTAGCCGAGTGGGTTTGAGTCTATCCGAGTGGGTTTGGGTCTAGCGGATTGGGTTTGGGTCTTGCGGAGTGGGTTTGGTTCTAGCGGAGTGGGTTTGGGTCTAGCGGAGTAGGTTTGCGTTTAGCCGAGTGGGTTTGAGTCTAGCCGAGTGGGTTTGGGTCTAGCCGAGTGGGTTTGGGTCTAGCCGAGTGGGTTTGGGTCTAGCCGAGTGGGTTTGGGTCTAGCTGAGTGGGTTTGGGTCTAGCCGAGTGGGTTTGCATCTAGCCGAGTGGGTTGGGTCTTGCGGAGTGGTTTGGGTCTAGCCCAGTGGGTTTGAGTCTAGCCGTGTGGGTTTGGGTCTAGCCGAGTGGGTTTGGGTCTAGCCGAGTGGGTTTGGGTCTAGCCGAGTGGGTTTGTGTCTAGCCGAGTGGGTTTGGGTCTAGCCGAGTGGGTTTGGGTCTAGCCGAGTGGGTTTGGTTCTAGCCGAGTGGGTTTGGGTTTAGCCGAGTGGGTTTGGGTCTAGCCGAGTGGGTTTTGGTTCTAGCCGAGTGGGTTTGGGTCTAGCGGAGTGGGCTTGGGTCTAGCCGAGTGGGTTTGGGTGTAGCCGTGTGGGTTTGGGTCTAGCCGAGTGGGTTTGGGTCTAGCCGAGTGGATTTGGGTCTAGCCGAGTGGGTTTGGGTCTAGCCGAGTGGTTTTGTGTCTAGCCGAGTGGGTTTGGGTCTAGCCGAGTGGGTTTTGGTCTAGCCTAGTGGGTTTGGGCCTAGCCGAGTGGGTTTGGGCCTAGCCGAGTGGGTTTGGGTCTAGCCGAGTGGGTTTGAGTCTATCCGAGTGGGTTTGGGTCTAGCGGATTGGGTTTGGGTCTTGCGGAGTGGGTTTGGTTCTAGCGGAGTGGGTTTGGGTCTAGCGGAGTAGGTTTGCGTTTAGCCGAGTGGGTTTGAGTCTAGCCGAGTGGGTTTGGGTCTAGCCGAGTGGGTTTGGGTCTAGCCGAGTGGGTTTGGGTCTAGCCGAGTGGGTTTGGGTCTAGCTGAGTGGGTTTGGGTCTAGCCGAGTGGGTTTGCATCTAGCCGAGTGGGTTGGGTCTTGCGGAGTGGTTTGGGTCTAGCCCAGTGGGTTTGAGTCTAGCCGTGTGGGTTTGGGTCTAGCCGAGTGGGTTTGGGTCTAGCCGAGTGGGTTTGGGTCTAGCCGAGTGGGTTTGTGTCTAGCCGAGTGGGTTTGGGTCTAGCCGAGTGGGTTTGGGTCTAGCCTAGTGGGTTTGGGTCTAGCCGAGTGGGTTTGGGTCTAGCGGAGTAGGTTTGGGTCTAGCCGAGTGAGTTTGAGTGTAGCCGAGTGGGTTCGGGTCTAGCCGAGTGGGTTTGGGTCTAGCCGAGTGGGTTTGGGTCTAGCCGAGTGGGTTTTGGTTCTGGCCGAGTGGGTTTGCGTCTGGCGGAGTAGGCTTGGGTCTAGCCGAGTGGGTTTGGGTGTAGCCTAGTGGGTTTGGGTGTAGCCGAGTGGGTTTGGGTGTAGCCCAGTGGGTTTGGGTGTAGCCGAGTGGGTTTGGGTCTAGCCGAGTGGGTTTGGGTCTAACCGAGTGTGTTTCGGTCTAGCTGAGTGGGTTTGGGTCTAGCCGAGTGGGTTTGGGTCTAGCGGAGTGGGTTTGGGTCTTGCCGAGTGGGTTTGGGTCTTGCCGAGTGGGTTTGGGTCTAGCCGAGTGGGTTTGGGTCTAGCCGAGTGTGTTTGGGTCTAGCCGATTGGGTTTTGGTCTAGCCGAGTGGGTTTGGGCCTAGCCGAGTGGGTTTGGGTCTAGCCGAGTGGGTGTGCTTCTATCCGAGTGGGTTTGGGTCTAGCGGAGTGGGTTTGGGTCTTGCGGATTGGGTTTGGGTCTAGCGGAGTGGGTTTGGGTCTAGCGGAGTAGGTTTGCGTATAGCCGAGTGGGTTTGAGTCTAGCCGAGTGGGTTTGGGTCTAGCCGAGTGGGTTTGGGTCTAGCCGAGCGGGTTTGGGTCTAGCCGAGTGGGTTTGGGTCTAGACGAGTGGGTTTGGGTCTAGCCGAGTGGGTTTGGGTCTAGCCGAGTGGGTTTGGGTCTAACCGAGTGGGTTTGGGTCTAGCGGAGTGGGTTGGGTCTAGCGGAGTGGTTTGGGTCTAGCACAGTGGGTTTGAGTCTAGCCGAGTGGGTTTGGGTCTAGCCGAGTGGGTTTGGGTCCAGCCGAGTGGGTTTGGGTCTAGCCGAGTGGGTTTGTGTCTAGCCGAGTGGGTTTGGGTCTAGCCGAGTGGGTTTGGGTCTAGCCTAGTGGGTTTGGGTCTAGCGGAGTGGGTTTGGGTCTAGCGGAGTAGGTTTGGGTCTAGCCGAGTGGGTTTGAGTGTAGCCGATTGGGTTTGGGTCTAGCCGAGTGGGTTTGGGTCTAGCCGAGTGGGTTTGGGTATAGCCGAGTGGGTTTGGGTCTAGCCGAGTGGGTTTGTGTCTAGCCGAGTGGGGTTGGGTCTATCCGAGTGGGTTTGGGTCTAGCCTAGTGGGTTTGGGCCTAGCCGAGTGGGTTTGGGCCTAGCCGAGTGGGTTTGGGTCTAGCCGAGTGGGTTTGGGTCTAGCCGAGTGGGTTTGGGTCTAGCGCAGTGGGTTTGGGTCCAGCCGAGTGGGTTTGCATCTAACCGAGTGGGTTTGCGTCTAGCCGAGTTGGTTTGGGTCTAGCATAGTGGATTTGGGTCTAGCGAGTGGGTTTGGGTCTAGCCGAGTGGGTTTGGGTCTAGCCGAGTGGGTTTAGGTCTAGCCGAGTGGGTTTGGGTCTAGCCGAGTGGGTTTGGGACGAGCCGAGTGGGTTTGCGTCTAGCCGAGTGGGTTTGGATCCAGCCGAGTGGGTTTGCGCCTAGCCGAGTGGGTTTGCGTCTAGCCGAGTTCGTTTGGGTCTAGCATAGTGGATTTGGGTCTAGCGAGTGGGTTTGGGTCTAGCCGAGTAGGTTTGGGTCTAGCCGAGTGGGTTTGGGTCTAGCCGAGTGGGTTTGGGTCTAGCCGAGTGGGTTTGGATCTAGCCGAGTGGGTTTGGGTCTAGCCGAGTGGGTTTGGGTCTAGCGGAGTGGGTTTGTGTCTAGCGGATTGGGTTTGGGTCTAGAGGAGTGGGTTTGGGTCTAGCCGAGTGGGTTTGGTTCTAGCCGAGTGGGTTTGGGTCTAGCCGAGTGGGTTTGGGTCTAGCCGAGTGGGTTTGGATCTAGCCGAGTGGGTTTGGGTCTAGCCGAGTGGGTTTGGGTCTAGCCGAGTGGGTTTGGGTCTAGCCGAGTGGGTTTGGGTCTAGCCGAGTGGGTTTGGGTCTAGCCGAGTGGGTTTGGGTTTAGCCGAGTGGGTTTGGGTCTAGCCGAGTGGGTTTTGGTTCTAGCCGAGTGGGTTTGGGTCTAGCGGAGTGGGCATGGGTCTAGCCGAGTGGGTTTGGGTGTAGCCGAGTGGATTTGGGTCTAGCCGAGTGGGTTTGGGTCTAGCCGAGTGGTTTTATGTCTAGCCGAGTGGGTTTGGGTCTAGCCGAGTGGGTTTTGGTCTAGCCTAGTGGGTTTGGGCCTAGCCGAGTGGGTTTGGGCCTAGCCGAGTGGGTTTGGGTCTAGCCGAGTGGGTTTGAGTCTATCCGAGTGGGTTTGGGTCTAGCGGATTGGGTTTGGGTCTTGCGGAGTGGGTTTGGGTCTAGCGGAGTGGGTTTGGGTCTAGCGGAGTAGGTTTGCGTTTAGCCGAGTGGGTTTGAGTCTAGCCGAGTGGGTTTGGGTCTAGCCGAGTGGGTTTGGGTCTAGCCGAGTGGGTTTGGGTCTAGCCGAGTGGGTTTGGGTCTACCCGAGTGGGTTTGGGTCTAGCGGAGTGGGTTTGGGTCTAGCGGAGTGGGTTTGGGTCTAGCGGAGTGGGTTTGGGTCTAGCGGAGTGGGTTTGGGTATAGCGGAGTGGGTTTGGGTCTAGCGGAGAGGGTTTGCGTCTAGCGGAGTGGGTTTGGGTCTAGAAGAGTGGGTTTGGGTCTAGCCGAGTGGGTTTGGGTCTAGCCGAGTGGGTTTGGGTCTAGCCGAGTGGGTTTGGGTCTAGCCGAGTGGGTTTGGGTCTAGCTGAGTGGGTTTGGGTCTTGTCGAGTGGGTTTGCGTCTAGCCGAGTGGGTTCGGGTCTAGCCGAGAGGGTTTTGGTTCTGGCCGAGTGGGTTTGCGTCTAGCGGAGTAGGCTTGGGTCTAGCCGAGTGGGTTTGGGTGTAGCCTAGTGGGTTTGGGTGTAGCCGAGTGGGTTTGGGTGTAGCCCAGTGGGTTTGGGTGTAGCCGAGTGGGTTTGGGTCTAGCCGAGTAGGTTTGGGTCTAGCCGAGTGGGTTTGGGTCTAGACGAGTGGGTTTGGGTCTAGCCGAGTGGGTTTGGGTCTAGCCGAGTGGGTTTGGGTCTAACCGAGTGGGTTTGGGTCTAGCGGAGTAGGTTTGGGTCTAGCCGAGTGGGTTTGAGTGTAGCCGAGTGGGTTTGGGTCTAGCCGAGTGGGTTTGGGTCTAGCCGAGAGGGTTTGGGTCTAGCCGAGTGGGTTCGGGTTTACCGAGTGGGTTTGTGTCTAGCCGAGTGGGTTTGGGTCTAGCCGAGTGGGTTTTGGTTCTAGCCGAGTGGGTTTTGCGTCTAGCGGAGTAGGCTTGGGTCTAGCCGAGTGGGTTTGGGTGTAGCCTAGTGGGTTTGGGTGTAGCCAAGTGGGTTCAGGTGTAGCCGAGTGGGTTTGGGTGTAGCAGAGTGGGTTTGGGTCTAGCCGAGTGGGTTTGGGTCTAACCGAGTGGGTTTCGGTCTATCCGAGTCGGTTTGGGTCTAGCCGAGTGGGTTTGGGTCTAGCGGAGTGGGTTTGGGTCTTGCCGAGTGTGTTTGGTTCTTGCCGAGTGGGTTTGGGTCTGGCCGAGTTTGTTTGGGTCTAGCCGAGTGGGTTTGGGTCTAGCGGAGTAGGTTTGGGTCTAGCCGAGTGGGTTAGAGTGTAGCCGAGTGGGTTTGGGTCTAGCCGAGTGGGTTTGGGTCTAGCCGAGTGGGTTTGGGTCTAGCCGAGTGGGTTTGGGTCTAGCCGAGTGGGTGTGGGTCCAGTCGAGTGGGTTTGGGTCTAGCCGAGTGGGTTTGGGTCTAGCCGAGTGTGTTTGGGTCTAGCCGATTGGGTTTTGGTCTAGCCGAGTGGGTTTGGGCCTAGCCGAGTGGGTTTGGGTCTAGCCGAGTGGGTGTGCTTCTATCCGAGTGGGTTTGGGTCTAGCGGAGTGGGTTTGGGTCTTGCGGATTGGGTTTGGGTCTAGCGGAGTGGGTTTGGGTCTAGCGGAGTAGGTTTGCGTATAGCCGAGTGGGTTTGAGTCTAGCCGAGTGGGTTTGGGTCTAGCCGAGTGGGTTTGGGTCTAGCCGAGCGGGTTTGGGTCTAGCCGAGTGGGTTTGGGTCTAGACGAGTGGGTGTGGGTCTAGCCGAGTGGGTTTGGGTCTAGCCGAGTGGGTTTGGGTCTAACCGAGTGGGTTTGGGTCTAGCGGAGTGGGTTGGGTCTAGCGGAGTGGTTTGGGTCTAGCACAGTGGGTTTGAGTCTAGCCGAGTGGGTTTGGGTCTAGCCGAGTTGGTTTGGGTCCAGCCGAGTGGGTTTGGGTCTAGCCGAGTGGGTTTGTGTCTAGCCGAGTGGGTTTGGGTCTAGCCGAGTGGGTTTGGGTCTAGCCTAGTGGGTTTGGGTCTAGCGGAGTGGGTTTGGGTCTAGCGGAGTAGGTTTGGGTCTAGCCGAGTGGGTTTGAGTGTAGCCGATTGGGTTTGGGTCTAGCCGAGTGGGTTTGGGTCTAGCCGAGTGGGTTTGGGTATAGCCGAGTGGGTTTGGGTCTAGCCGAGTGGGTTTGTGTCTAGCCGAGTGGGGTTGGGTCTATCCGAGTGGGTTTGGGTCTAGCCTAGTGGGTTTGGGCCTAGCCGAGTGGGTTTGGGCCTAGCCGAGTGGGTTTGGGTCTAGCCGAGTGGGTTTGGGTCTAGCCGAGTGGGTTTGGGTCTAGCGCAGTGGGTTTGGGTCCAGCCGAGTGGGTTTGCATCTAACCGAGTGGGTTTGCGTCTAGCCGAGTTGGTTTGGGTCTAGCATAGTGGATTTGGGTCTAGCGAGTGGGTTTGGGTCTAGCCGAGTGGGTTTGGGTCTAGCCGAGTGGGTTTAGGTCTAGCCGAGTGGGTTTGGGTCTAGCCGAGTGGGTTTGGGACGAGCCGAGTGGGTTTGCGTCTAGCCGAGTGGGTTTGGATCCAGCCGAGTGGGTTTGCGCCTAGCCGAGTGGGTTTGCGTCTAGCCGAGTTCGTTTGGGTCTAGCATAGTGGATTTGGGTCTAGCGAGTGGGTTTGGGTCTAGCCGAGTAGGTTTGGGTCTAGCCGAGTGGGTTTGGGTCTAGCCGAGTGGGTTTGGGTCTAGCCGAGTGGGTTTGGATCTAGCCGAGTGGGTTTGGGTCTAGCCGAGTGGGTTTGGGTCTAGCGGAGTGGGTTTGTGTCTAGCGGATTGGGTTTGGGTCTAGAGGAGTGGGTTTGGGTCTAGCCGAGTGGGTTTGGTTCTAGCCGAGTGGGTTTGGGCCTAGCCGAGTGGGTTTGGGCCTAGCCGAGTGGGTTTGGGTCTAGCCGAGTGGGTTTGAGTCTAGCCGAGTGGGTTTGGGTCTAGCGGATTGGGTTTGGGTCTTGCGGAGTGGGTTTGGGTCTAGCGGAGTGGGTTTGGGTCTAGCGGAGTAGGTTTGCGTTTAGCCGAGTGGGTTTGAGTCTAGCCGAGTGGGTTTGGGTCTAGCCGAGTGGGTTTGGGTCTAGCCGAGTGGGTTTGGGTCTAGCCGAGTGGGTTTGGGTCTACCCGAGTGGGTTTGGGTCTAGCGGAGTGGGTTTGGGTCTAGCGGAGTGGGTTTGGGTCTAGCGGAGTGGGTTTGGGTCTAGCGGAGTGGGTTTGGGTATAGCGGAGTGGGTTTGGGTCTAGCGGAGAGGGTTTGCGTCTAGCGGAGTGGGTTTGGGTCTAGAAGAGTGGGTTTGGGTCTAGCCGAGTGGGTTTGGGTCTAGCCGAGTGGGTTTGGGTCTAGCCGAGTGGGTTTGGGTCTAGCCGAGTGGGTTTGGGTCTAGCTGAGTGGGTTTGGGTCTTGTCGAGTGGGTTTGCGTCTAGCCGAGTGGGTTCGGGTCTAGCCGAGAGGGTTTTGGTTCTGGCCGAGTGGGTTTGCGTCTAGCGGAGTAGGCTTGGGTCTAGCCGAGTGGGTTTGGGTGTAGCCTAGTGGGTTTGGGTGTAGCCAAGTGGGTTCAGGTGTAGCCGAGTGGGTTTGGGTGTAGCAGAGTGGGTTTGGGTCTAGCCGAGTGGGTTTGGGTCTAACCGAGTGGGTTTCGGTCTATCCGAGTCGGTTTGGGTCTAGCCGAGTGGGTTTGGGTCTAGCGGAGTGGGTTTGGGTCTTGCCGAGTGTGTTTGGTTCTTGCCGAGTGGGTTTGGGTCTGGCCGAGTTTGTTTGGGTCTAGCCGAGTGGGTTTGGGTCTAGCCGATTGGGTTTTGGTCTAGCCGAGTGGGTTTGGGTGTAGACGAGTGGGTTTGGGTCTAGCCGAGTGGGTTTGGGTCTAGCCGAGTGGGTTTGGGTCTAGCCGAGTGGGTTTGGGTCTTGCCGAGTGGGTTTGGGTCTAGCCGAGTGGGTTTGGGTCTAGCCGAGTGGGTTTGGGTCTAGCCGAGTGGGTTGGGGTCTAGCCGAGTGGGTTTGGGTCTAGCCGAGTGGGTTTGGGTCTAGCCGTGTGGGTTTGGGTCTAGCCGAGTGGGTTTGGGTCTAGCAGAGTGGGTTTGGGTCTAGACGAGTGGGTTTGGGTCTAGCCGAGTGGGTTTGGGTCTAGCCGAGTGGGTTTGGGTCTAGCGGAGTAGGTTTGGGTCTAGCCGAGTGGGTTTGAGTGTAGCCGAGTGGGTTTGGGTCTAGCCGAGTGGGTTTGGGTCTAGCCGAGTGGGTTTGGGTCTAGCCGAGTGGGTTTGGGTCTAGCCGAGTGGGTGTGGGTCTAGTCGAGTGGGTTTGTGTCTAGCCGAGTGGGTTTGAGTGTAGCCGATTGGGTTTGGGTCTAGCCGAGTGGGTTTGGGTCTAGCCGAGTGGGTTTGGGTCTAGCCGAGTGGGTTTTGGTTCTGGCCGAGTGGGTTTGCGTCTGGCGGAGTAGGCTTGGGTCTAGCCGAGTGGGTTTGCGTGTAACCTAGTGGGTTTGGGTGTAGCCGAGTGGGTTTGGGTGTAGCCCAGTGGGTTTGGGTGTAGCCGAGTGGGTTTGGGTCTAGCCGAGTGGGTTTGGGTCTAACCGAGTGGGTTTGGGTCTAGCCGAGTGGGTTTGGTTCTAGCCGAGTGGGTTTGGGCCTAGCCGAGTGGGTTTGGGCCTAGCCGAGTGGGTTTGGGTCTAGCCGAGTGGGTTTGAGTCTAGCCGAGTGGGTTTGGGTCTAGCGGATTGGGTTTGGGTCTTGCGGAGTGGGTTTGGGTCTAGCGGAGTGGGTTTGGGTCTAGCGGAGTAGGTTTGCGTTTAGCCGAGTGGGTTTGAGTCTAGCCGAGTGGGTTTGGGTCTAGCCGAGTGGGTTTGGGTCTAGCCGAGTGGGTTTGGGTCTAGCCGAGTGGGTTTGGGTCTACCCGAGTGGGTTTGGGTCTAGCGGAGTGGGTTTGGGTCTAGCGGAGTGGGTTTGGGTCTAGCGGAGTGGGTTTGGGTCTAGCGGAGTGGGTTTGGGTATAGCGGAGTGGGTTTGGGTCTAGCGGAGAGGGTTTGCGTCTAGCGGAGTGGGTTTGGGTCTAGAAGAGTGGGTTTGGGTCTAGCCTAGTGGGTTTGGGTGTAGCCAAGTGGGTTCAGGTGTAGCCGAGTGGGTTTGGGTGTAGCAGAGTGGGTTTGGGTCTAGCCGAGTGGGTTTGGGTCTAACCGAGTGGGTTTCGGTCTATCCGAGTCGGTTTGGGTCTAGCCGAGTGGGTTTGGGTCTAGCGGAGTGGGTTTGGGTCTTGCCGAGTGTGTTTGGTTCTTGCCGAGTGGGTTTGGGTCTGGCCGAGTTTGTTTGGGTCTAGCCGAGTGGGTTTGGGTCTAGCCGATTGGGTTTTGGTCTAGCCGAGTGGGTTTGGGTGTAGACGAGTGGGTTTGGGTCTAGCCGAGTGGGTTTGGGTCTAGCCGAGTGGGTTTGGGTCTAGCCGAGTGGGTTTGGGTCTTGCCGAGTGGGTTTGGGTCTAGCCGAGTGGGTTTGGGTCTAGCCGAGTGGGTTTGGGTCTAGCCGAGTGGGTTGGGGTCTAGCCGAGTGGGTTTGGGTCTAGCCGAGTGGGTTTGGGTCTAGCCGTGTGGGTTTGGGTCTAGCCGAGTGGGTTTGGGTCTAGCAGAGTGGGTTTGGGTCTAGACGAGTGGGTTTGGGTCTAGCCGAGTGGGTTTGGGTCTAGCCGAGTGGGTTTGGGTCTAGCGGAGTAGGTTTGGGTCTAGCCGAGTGGGTTTGAGTGTAGCCGAGTGGGTTTGGGTCTAGCCGAGTGGGTTTGGGTCTAGCCGAGTGGGTTTGGGTCTAGCCGAGTGGGTTTGGGTCTAGCCGAGTGGGTGTGGGTCTAGTCGAGTGGGTTTGTGTCTAGCCGAGTGGGTTTGAGTGTAGCCGATTGGGTTTGGGTCTAGCCGAGTGGGTTTGGGTGTAGCCGAGTGGGTTTGGGTCTAGCCGAGTGGGTTTTGGTTCTGGCCGAGTGGGTTTGCGTCTGGCGGAGTAGGCTTGGGTCTAGCTGAGTGGGTTTGGGTGTAACCTAGTGGGTTTGGGTGTAGCCGAGTGGGTTTGGGTGTAGCCCAGTGGGTTTGGGTGTAGCCGAGTGGGTTTGGGTCTAGCCGAGTGGGTTTGGGTCTAACCGAGTGGGTTTGGGTCTAGCCGAGTGGGTTTGGTTCTAGCCGAGTGGGTTTGGGCCTAGCCGAGTGGGTTTGGGCCTAGCCGAGTGGGTTTGGGTCTAGCCGAGTGGGTTTGAGTCTAGCCGAGTGGGTTTGGGTCTAGCGGATTGGGTTTGGGTCTTGCGGAGTGGGTTTGGGTCTAGCGGAGTGGGTTTGGGTCTAGCGGAGTAGGTTTGCGTTTAGCCGAGTGGGTTTGAGTCTAGCCGAGTGGGTTTGGGTCTAGCCGAGTGGGTTTGGGTCTAGCCGAGTGGGTTTGGGTCTAGCCGAGTGGGTTTGGGTCTACCCGAGTGGGTTTGGGTCTAGCGGAGTGGGTTTGGGTCTAGCGGAGTGGGTTTGGGTCTAGCGGAGTGGGTTTGGGTCTAGCGGAGTGGGTTTGGGTATAGCGGAGTGGGTTTGGGTCTAGCGGAGAGGGTTTGCGTCTAGCGGAGTGGGTTTGGGTCTAGAAGAGTGGGTTTGGGTCTAGCCGAGTGGGTTTGGGTCTAGCCGAGTGGGTTTGGGTCTAGCCGAGTGGGTTTGGGTCTAGCCGAGTGGGTTTGGGTCTAGCTGAGTGGGTTTGGGTCTTGTCGAGTGGGTTTGCGTCTAGCCGAGTGGGTTCGGGTCTAGCCGAGAGGGTTTTGGTTCTGGCCGAGTGGGTTTGCGTCTAGCGGAGTAGGCTTGGGTCTAGCCGAGTGGGTTTGGGTGTAGCCTAGTGGGTTTGGGTGTAGCCGAGTGGGTTTGGGTGTAGCCCAGTGGGTTTGGGTGTAGCCGAGTGGGTTTGGGTCTAGCCGAGTAGGTTTGGGTCTAGCCGAGTGGGTTTGGGTCTAGACGAGTGGGTTTGGGTCTAGCCGAGTGGGTTTGGGTCTAGCCGAGTGGGTTTGGGTCTAACCGAGTGGGTTTGGGTCTAGCGGAGTAGGTTTGGGTCTAGCCGAGTGGGTTTGAGTGTAGCCGAGTGGGTTTGGGTCTAGCCGAGTGGGTTTGGGTCTAGCCGAGTGGGTTTGGGTCTAGCCGAGTGGGTTCGGGTTTACCGAGTGGGTTTGTGTCTAGCCGAGTGGGTTTGGGTCTAGCCGAGTGGGTTTTGGTTCTAGCCGAGTGGGTTTTGCGTCTAGCGGAGTAGGCTTGGGTCTAGCCGAGTGGGTTTGGGTGTAGCCTAGTGGGTTTGGGTGTAGCCAAGTGGGTTCAGGTGTAGCCGAGTGGGTTTGGGTGTAGCAGAGTGGGTTTGGGTCTAGCCGAGTGGGTTTGGGTCTAACCGAGTGGGTTTCGGTCTATCCGAGTCGGTTTGGGTCTAGCCGAGTGGGTTTGGGTCTAGCGGAGTGGGTTTGGGTCTTGCCGAGTGTGTTTGGTTCTTGCCGAGTGGGTTTGGGTCTGGCCGAGTTTGTTTGGGTCTAGCCGAGTGGGTTTGGGTCTAGCCGATTGGGTTTTGGTCTAGCCGAGTGGGTTTGGGTGTAGACGAGTGGGTTTGGGTCTAGCCGAGTGGGTTTGGGTCTAGCCGAGTGGGTTTGGGTCTAGCCGAGTGGGTTTGGGTCTTGCCGAGTGGGTTTGGGTCTAGCCGAGTGGGTTTGGGTCTAGCCGAGTGGGTTTGGGTCTAGCCGAGTGGTTTGGGGTCTAGCCGAGTGGGTTTGGGTCTAGCCGAGTGGGTTTGGGTCTAGCCGTGTGGGTTTGGGTCTAGCCGAGTGGGTTTGGGTCTAGCAGAGTGGGTTTGGGTCTAGACGAGTGGGTTTGGGTCTAGCCGAGTGGGTTTGGGTCTAGCCGAGTGGGTTTGGGTCTAGCGGAGTAGGTTTGGGTCTAGCCGAGTGGGTTTGAGTGTAGCCGAGTGGGTTTGGGTCTAGCCGAGTGGGTTTGGGTCTAGCCGAGTGGGTTTGGGTCTAGCCGAGTGGGTTTGGGTCTAGCCGAGTGGGTGTGGGTCTAGTCGAGTGGGTTTGTGTCTAGCCGAGTGGGTTTGAGTGTAGCCGATTGGGTTTGGGTCTAGCCGAGTGGGTTTGGGTCTAGCCGAGTGGGTTTGGGTCTAGCCGAGTGGGTTTTGGTTCTGGCCGAGTGGGTTTGCGTCTGGCGGAGTAGGCTTGGGTCTAGCCGAGTGGGTTTGGGTGTAACCTAGTGGGTTTGGGTGTAGCCGAGTGGGTTTGGGTGTAGCCCAGTGGGTTTGGGTGTAGCCGAGTGGGTTTGGGTCTAGCCGAGTGGGTTTGGGTCTAACCGAGTGTGTTTCGGTCTAGCTGAGTGGGTTTGGGTCTAGCCGAGTGGGTTTGGGTCTAGCGGAGTGGGTTTGGGTCTTGCCGAGTGGGTTTGGGTCTTGCCGAGTGGGTTTGGGTCTAGCCGAGTGGGTTTGGGTCTAGCCGAGTGTGTTTGGGTCTAGCCGATTGGGTTTTGGTCTAGCCGAGTGGGTTTGGGCCTAGCCGAGTGGGTTTGGGTCTAGCCGAGTGGGTGTGCTTCTATCCGAGTGGGTTTGGGTCTAGCGGAGTGGGTTTGGGTCTTACGGATTGGGTTTGGGTCTAGCGGAGTGGGTTTGGGTCTAGCGGAGTAGGTTTGCGTATAGCCGAGTGGGTTTGAGTCTAGCCGAGTGGGTTTGGGTCTAGCCGAGTGGGTTTGGGTCTAGCCGAGCGGGTTTGGGTCTAGCCGAGTGGGTTTGGGTCTAGACGAGTGGGTTTGGGTCTAGCCGAGTGTGTTTGGGTCTAGCCGAGTGGGTTTGGGTCTAACCGAGTGGGTTTGGGTCTAGCGGAGTGGGTTGGGTCTAGCGGAGTGGTTTGGGTCTAGCACAGTGGGTTTGAGTCTAGCCGAGTGGGTTTGGGTCTAGCCGAGTGGGTTTGGGTCTAGCCGAGTGGGTTTGGATCTAGCCGAGTGGGTTTGTGTCTAGCCGAGTGGGTTTGGGTCTAGCCGAGTGGGTTTGGGTCTAGCCTAGTGGGTTTGGGTCTAGCGGAGTGGGTTTGGGTCTAGCGGAGTAGGTTTGGGTCTACCCGAGTGGGTTTGAGTGTAGCCGATTGGGTTTGGGTCTAGCCGAGTGGGTTTGGGTCTAGCCGAGTGGGTTTGGGTATAGCCGAGTGGGTTTGGGTCTAGCCGAGTGGGTTTGTGTCTAGCCGAGTGGGTTTGGGTCTATCCGAGTGGGTTTGGGTCTAGCCTAGTGGGTTTGGGCCTAGCCGAGTGGGTTTGGGCCTAGCCGAGTGGGTTTGGGTCTAGTCGAGTGGGTTTGGGTCTAGCCGAGTGGGTTTGGGTCTAGCGCAGTGGGTTTGGGTCTAGCCGAGTGGGTTTGCATCTAACCGAGTGGGTTTGCGTCTAGCCGAGTTGGTTTGGGTCTAGCATAGTGGATTTGGGTCTAGCGAGTGGGTTTGGATCTAGCCGAGTGGGTTTGGGTCTAGCCGAGTGGGTTTAGGTCTAGCCGAGTGGGTTTGGGTCTAGCCGAGTGGGTTTGGGACGAGCCGAGTGGGTTTGCGTCTAGCCGAGTGGGTTTGGATCCAGCCGAGTGGGTTTGCGCCTAGCCGAGTGGGTTTGCGTCTAGCCGAGTTCGTTTGGGTCTAGCATAGTGGATTTGGGTCTAGCGAGTGGGTTTGGGTCTAGCCGAGTAGGTTTGGGTCTAGCCGAGTGGGTTTGGGTCTAGCCGAGTGGGTTTGGGTCTAGCCGAGTGGGTTTGGGTCTAGCGGAGTGGGTTTGAGTCTAGCAGAGTGGGTTTGGGTCTAGCGGTGTGGGTTTGGGTCTAGCGGAGTGGGTTTGCGTCTAGCGGAGTGGGTTTGTGTCTAGCGGATTGGGTTTGGGTCTAGAGGAGTGGGTTTGGGTCTAGCCGAGTGGGTTTGGTTCTAGCCGAGTGGGTTTGGGTCTAGCCGAGTGGGTTTGGGTCTAGCCGAGTGGGTTTGGATCTAGCCGAGTGGGTTTGGGTCTAGCCGAGTGGGTTTGGGTCTAGCCGAGTGGGTTTGGGTCTAGCCGAGTGGGTTTGGGTCTAGCCGAGTGGGTTTGGGTTTAGCCGAGTGGGTTTGGGTCTAGCCGAGTGGGTTTTGGTTCTAGCCGAGTGGGTTTGGGTCTAGCGGAGTGGGCATGGGTCTAGCCGAGTGGGTTTGGGTGTAGCCGAGTGGATTTGGGTCTAGCCGAGTGGGTTTGGGTCTAGCCGAGTGGTTTTATGTTTAGCCGAGTGGGTTTGGGTCTAGCCGAGTGGGTTTTGGTCTAGCCTAGTGGGTTTGGGCCTAGCCGAGTGGGTTTGGGCCTAGCCGAGTGGGTTTGGGTCTAGCCGAGTGGGTTTGAGTCTATCCGAGTGGGTTTGGGTCTAGCGGATTGGGTTTGGGTCTTGCGGAGTGGGTTTGGGTCTAGCGGAGCGGGTTTGGGTCTAGCGGAGTAGGTTTGCGTTTAGGCGAGTGGGTTTGAGTCTAGCCGAGTGGGTTTGGGTCTAGCCGAGTGGGTTTGGGTCTAGCCGAGTGGGTTTGGGTCTAGCCGAGTGGGTTTGGGTCTACCCGAGTGGGTTTGGGTCTAGCGGAGTGGGTTTGGGTCTAGCGGAGTGGGTTTGGGTCTAGCGGAGTGGGTTTGGGTCCAGCGGAGTGGGTTTGGGTATAGCGGAGTGGGTTTGGGTCTAGCGGAGAGGGTTTGCGTCTAGCGGAGTGGGTTTGGGTCTAGAAGAGTGGGTTTGGGTCTAGCCGAGTGGGTTTGGGTCTAGCCGAGTGGGTTTGGGTCTAGCCGAGTGGGTTTGGGTCTAGCCGAGTGGGTTTGGGTCTAGCTGAGTGGGTTTGGGTCTAGTCGAGTGGGTTTGCGTCTAGCCGAGTGGGTTCGGGTCTAGCCGAGTGGGTTTTGGTTCTGGCCGAGTGGGTTTGCGTCTAGCGGAGTAGGCTTGGGTCTAGCCGAGTGGGTTTGGGTGTAGCCTAGTGGGTTTGGGTGTAGCCGAGTGGGTTTGGGTGTAGCCCAGTGGGTTTGGGTGTAGCCGAGTGGGTTTGGGTCTAGCCGAGTAGGTTTGGGTCTAGCCGAGTGGGTTTGGGTCTAGACGAGTGGGTTTGGGTCTAGCCGAGTGGGTTTGGGTCTAGCCGAGTGGGTTTGGGTCTAACCGAGTGGGTTTGGGTCTAGCGGAGTAGGTTTGGGTCTAGCCGAGTGGGTTTGAGTGTAGCCGAGTGGGTTTGGGTCTAGCCGAGTGGGTTTGGGTCTAGCCGAGTGGGTTTGGGTCTAGCCGAGTGGGTTCGGGTTTACCGAGTGGGTTTGTGTCTAGCCGAGTGGGTTTGGGTCTAGCCGAGTGGGTTTTGGTTCTTGCCGAGTGGGTTTGCGTCTAGCGGAGTAGGCTTGGGTCTGGCCGAGTGGGTTTGGGTGTAGCCTAGTGGGTTTGGGTGTAGCCGAGTGGGTTCAGGTGTAGCCGAGTGGGTTTGGGTGTAGCAGAGTGGGTTTGGGTCTAGCCGAGTGGGTTTGGGTCTAACCGAGTGGGTTTCGGTCTATCCGAGTCGGTTTGGGTCTAGCCGAGTGGGTTTGGGTCTAGCGGAGTGGGTTTGGGTCTTGCCGAGTGTGTTTGGTTCTTGCCGAGTGGGTTTGGGTCTGGCCGAGTTTGTTTGGGTCTAGCCGAGTGGGTTTGGGTCTAGCCGATTGGGTTTTGGTCTAGCCGAGTGGGTTTGGGTGTAGACGAGTGGGTTTGGGTCTAGCCGAGTGGGTTTGGGTCTAGCCGAGTGGGTTTGGGTCTAGCCGAGTGGGTTTGGGTCTTGCCGAGTGGGTTTGGGTCTAGCCGAGTGGGTTTGGGTCTAGCCGAGTGGGTTTGGGTCTAGCCGAGTGGGTTGGGGTCTAGCCGAGTGGGTTTGGGTCTAGCCGAGTGGGTTTGGGTCTAGCCTAGTGGGTTTGGGTCTAGCCGAGTGGGTTTGTGTCTAGCCGAGTGGGTTTGGGTCTAGCCGAGTGGGTTTGGGTCTAGCCTAGTGGGTTTGGGCCTAGCCGAGTGGGTTTGGGCCTAGCCGAGTGGGTTTGGGTCTAGCCGAGTGGGTTTGAGTCTATCCGAGAGGGTTTGGGTCTATCCGAGTGGGTTTGGGTCTTGCGGAGTGGGGTTGGTTCTAGCGGAGTGGGTTTAGGTCTAGCGGAGTGGGTTTCCGTCTAGCCGAGTGGTTTTGAGTCTAGCCGAGTGGGTTTGGGTCTAGCCGAGTGGGTTCGGGTTTACCGAGTGGGTTTGTGTCTAGCCGAGTGGGTTTGGGTCTAGCCGAGTGGGTTTTGGTTCTTGCCGAGTGGGTTTGCGTCTAGCGGAGTAGGCTTGGGTCTGGCCGAGTGGGTTTGGGTGTAGCCTAGTGGGTTTGGGTGTAGCCGAGTGGGTTCAGGTGTAGCCGAGTGGGTTTGGGTGTAGCAGAGTGGGTTTGGGTCTAGCCGAGTGGGTTTGGGTCTAACCGAGTGGGTTTCGGTCTATCCGAGTCGGTTTGGGTCTAGCCGAGTGGGTTTGGGTCTAGCGGAGTGGGTTTGGGTCTTGCCGAGTGTGTTTGGTTCTTGCCGAGTGGGTTTGGGTCTGGCCGAGTTTGTTTGGGTCTAGCCGAGTGGGTTTGGGTCTAGCCGATTGGGTTTTGGTCTAGCCGAGTGGGTTTGGGTGTAGACGAGTGGGTTTGGGTCTAGCCGAGTGGGTTTGGGTCTAGCCGAGTGGGTTTGGGTCTAGCCGAGTGGGTTTGGGTCTTGCCGAGTGGGTTTGGGTCTAGCCGAGTGGGTTTGGGTCTAGCCGAGTGGGTTTGGGTCTAGCCGAGTGGGTTGGGGTCTAGCCGAGTGGGTTTGGGTCTAGCCGAGTGGGTTTGGGTCTAGCCTAGTGGGTTTGGGTCTAGCCGAGTGGGTTTGTGTCTAGCCGAGTGGGTTTGGGTCTAGCCGAGTGGGTTTGGGTCTAGCCTAGTGGGTTTGGGCCTAGCCGAGTGGGTTTGGGCCTAGCCGAGTGGGTTTGGGTCTAGCCGAGTGGGTTTGAGTCTATCCGAGAGGGTTTGGGTCTATCCGAGTGGGTTTGGGTCTTGCGGAGTGGGGTTGGTTCTAGCGGAGTGGGTTTAGGTCTAGCGGAGTGGGTTTCCGTCTAGCCGAGTGGTTTTGAGTCTAGCCGAGTGGGTTTGAGACTAGCCGAGTGGGTTTGTGTCTTGCCAATTGGGTTTGGGTCCAGCCTAGTGGGTTTGGGTCTAGCCGAGTGGGTTTGGGTCTAGCCGAGTGGGTTTGGGTCTAGCGGAGTGTGTTTGGGTCTAGCCGAGTGGGTTTGCGTCTAGCCGAGTGAGTTTGCGTCTAGCCGAGTTGGTTTGGGTCTAGCATAGTGGATTTGGGTCTAGCGAGTGGGTTTGGGTCTAGCCGAGTGGGTTTGGGTCTAGCCGAGTGGGTTTGGGTCTAGTCGA
The DNA here is from genome assembly GCA_963514005.1 of Raja brachyura. Next base: position 4,423,019 of record OY740819.1, on the reverse strand, counting down.
GTGGGTTTGGGTCTAGCCGAGTGGGTTTGCGCCTAGCCGAGTGGGTTTGCGTCTAGCCGAGTTGGTTTGGGTCTAGCATAGTGGGTTTGGGTCTAGCGGAGTGGGTTTGGGTCTAGCGGAGTGCGTTTGGGTCTAGCGGTGTGGGTTTGGGTCTAGCGGAGTGGGTTTGGGTCCAGCGGAGTGGGTTTGTGTCTAGTGGATTGGGTTTGCGTCTAAAGGAGTGGGTTTGGGTCTAGCCGAGTGGGTTTGGTTCTAGCCAAGTGGGTTTGGGGGTAGCCGAGTGGGTTTCGGTCTAGCCGAGTGGGTTTGGGTCTAACCGAGTGGGTTTGGGTCTAGCCGAGTGGGTTTGGGTCTAGCCGAGTGGGTTTGGGTCTAGCCGAGTGGGTTTGGGTCTAGCCGAGTGGGTTTGGGTCTAGCCGAGTGGGTTTGGGTCTAGCCGAGTGGGTTTGGGTCTAGCCGAGTGGGTTTGCGTCTAGCCGAGTGGGTTTGGGTCTAGCCGAGTGGGTTTGGGTCTAGCCGAGTGGGTTTTGGTTCTAGCCGAGTGGGTTTGGGTCTAGCGGAGTGGGCTTGGGTCTAGCCGAGTGGGTTTGGGTGTAGCCTAGTGGGTTTCGGTCTAGAGGAGTGGGTTTGGCTCTTGCCGAGTGGGTTTGGGTGTAGCCGAGTGGGTTTGTGTCTAGCCGAGTGGGTTTGGGTCTAGCTGAGTGGGTTTGGGTCTAGCCGAGTGTGTTTGGGTCTAGTCGAGTGGGTTTGGGTCTAGCCGAGTGGGTTTGGGTCTAGCCGAGTGGGTTTGGGTCTAGCCGAGTGGGTTTATGTCTAGCCGAGTGGGTTTGGGTCTAGCCGAGTGGGTTTGGGTCTAGCCGAGTGGGTTTGGGTCTAGCCGAGTGGGTTTGTGTCTAGCCGAGTGGGTTTGGGTCTAGCCGAGTGGGTTTGTGTCTAGCCGAGTGGGTTTGGGTCTATCCGAGTGGGTTTGGGTCTAGCCTAGTGGGTTTGGGCCTAGCCGAGTGGGTTTGGGCCTAGCCGAGTGGGTTTGGGTCTAGCCGAGTGGGTTTGGGTCTAGCAGAGTGGGTTTGGGTCTAGCGCAGTGGGTTTGGGTGTAGCCGAGTGGGTTTGCGTCTAACCGAGTGGGTTTGCGTCTAACCGAGTGGGTGTGCGTCTAGCCGAGTTGGTTTGGGTCTAGCATAGTGGATTTGGGTCTAGCGAGCGGGTTTGTGTCTAGCCGAGTGGGTTTGGGTCTAGCCGAGTGGGTTTAGGTCTAGCCGAGTGGGTTTGGGTCTAGCCGAGTGGGTTTGGGTCTAGCCGAGTGGGTTTGGGTCTAGCCGAGTGGGTTTGGGTCTAACCGAGTGGGTTTGGGTCTAGCGGAGTGGGTTTGGGTCCAGCAGAGTGGGTTTGGGTCTAGCGGTGTGGGTTTGGGTCTAGCGGAGTGGGTTTGCGTCTAGCGGAGTGGGTTTGTGTCTAGCGGATTGGGTTTGGGTCTAGAGGAGTGGGTTTGGGTCTAGCCGAGTGGGTTTGGTTCTAGCCGAGTGGGTTTGGGTCTAGCCGAGTGGGTTTGGGTCTAGCCGAGTGGGTTTGGATCAAGCCGAGTGGGTTTGGGTCTAGCCGAGTGGGTTTGGGTCTAGCCGAGTGGGTTTGGGTCTAGCCGAGTGGGTTTGAGTCTCTCCGAGAGGGTTTGGGTCTATCCGAATGGGTTTGGGTCTTGCGGAGTGGGTTTGGGTCTAGCGGAGTGGGTTTAGGTCTAGCGGAGTGGGTTTCCGTCTAGCCGAGTGGTTTTGAGTCTAGCCGAGTGGGTTTGAGACTAGCCGAGTGGGTTTGTGTCTAGCCAATTGGGTTTGGGTCTAGCCTAGTGGGTTTGGGTCTAGCCGAGTGGGTTTGGGTCTAGCGGAGTGTGTTTGGGTCTAGCCGAGTGGGTTTGCGTCTAGCCGAGTGGGTTTGCGTCTAGCCGAGTTGGTTTGGGTCTAGCGTAGTGGATTTGTGTCTAGCGAGTGGGTTTGGGTCTCGCCGAGTGGGTTTGGGTCTAGCCGAGTGGGTTTGGGTCTAGTCGAGTGGGTTTGGGTCTAGCCGAGTGGGTTTGGGTCTAGCCGAGTAGGTTTGCATCTAGCCGAGTGGGTTTGGGTCTAGCCGAGTGGGTTTGCACCTAGCCGAGTGGGTTTGCGTCTAGCCGAGTTGGTTTGGGTCTAGCATAGTGGGTTTGGGTCTAGCGGAGTGGGTTTGGGTCTAGCGGAGTGGGTTTGGGTCTAGCGGTGTGGGTTTGGGTCTAGCGGAGTGGGTTTGGGTCCAGCGGAGTGGGTTTGTGTCTAGTGGATTGGGTTTGCGTCTAGAGGAGTGGGTTTGGGTCTAGCCGAGTGGGTTTGGTTCTAGCCAAGTGGGTTTGGGGGTAGCCGAGTGGGTTTGGGTCTAGCCGAGTGGGTTTGGGTCTAGCCGAGTGGGTTTGGGTCTAGCCGAGTGGGTTTGCGTCTAGCCGAGTGGGTTTGGGTCTAGCCGAGTGGGTTTGGGTCTAGCCGAGTGGGTTTTGGTTCTAGCCGAGTGGGTTTGGGTCTAGCGGAGTGGGCTTGGGTCTAGCCGAGTGGGTTTGGGTGTAGCCTAGTGGGTTTGGGTCTAGAGGAGTGGGTTTGGCTCTTGCCGAGTGGGTTTGGGTGTAGCCGAGTGGGTTTGGGTCTAGCCGAGTGGGTTTGGGTCTAGCCGAGTGGGTTTGGGTCTAGCCGAGTGGGTTTAGGTCTAGCCGAGTGGGTTTGGGTCTAGCCGAGTGGGTTTGGGTCTAGCCGAGTGGGTTTGGGTCTAGCCGAGTGGGTTTGTGTCTAGCCGAGTGGGTTTGGGTCTAGCCGAGTGGGTTTGTGTCTAGCCAAGTGGGTTTGGGTCTATCCGAGTGGGTTTGGGTCTAGCCTAGTGGGTTTGGGCCTAGCCGAGTGGGTTTGTGCCTAGCCGAGTGGGTTTGGGTCTAGCCGAGTGGGTTTGGGTCTAGCCGAGTGGGTTTGTGTCTAGCCAAGTGGGTTTGGGTCTATCCGAGTGGGTTTGGGTCTAGCCTAGTGGGTTTGGGCCTAGCCGAGTGGGTTTGGGCCTAGCCGAGTGGGTTTGGGTCTAGCCGAGTGGGTTTGGGTCTAGGCGAGTGGGTTTGGGTCTAGCGCAGTGGGTTTTTGGTCTAGCCGAGTGGGTTTGCGTCTAACCGAGTGGGTTTGCGTCTAGCCGAGTTGGTTTGGGTCTAGCATAGTGGATTTGGGTCTAGCGAGTGGGTTTGGGTCTAGCCGAGTGGGTTTGGGTCTAGCCGAGTGGGTTTAGGTCTAGCCGAGTGGGTTTCGGTCTAGCTTAGTGGGTTTGGGTCTAGCCGAGTGGGTTTGGGTCTAGCCGAGTGGGTTTGGGTCTAGCCGAGTGGGTTTGGGTCTAGCGGAGTGGGTTTGGGTCTAGCAGAGTGGGTTTGGGTCTAGCGGTGTGGGTTTGTGTCTAGCGGAGTGGGTTTGCGTCTAGCGGAGTGGGTTTGTGTCTAGCGGATTGGGTTTGGGTCTAGAGGAGTGGGTTTGGGTCTAGCCGAGTGGGTTTGGTTCTAGCCGAGTGGGTTTGGGTCTAGCCGAGTGGGTTTGAGTCTAGCCGAGTGGGTTTGGATCTAGCCGAGTGGGTTTGGGTCTAGCCGAGTGGGTTTGGGTCTAGCCGAGTGGGTTTGGGTCTAGCCGAGTGGGTTTGGGTCTAGCCGAGTGGGTTTGGGTCTAGCCGAGTGGGTTTGGGTCTAGCCGAGTGGGTTTGGGTGTAGCCGAGTGGGTTTGGGTTTAGCCGAGTGGGTTTGGGTCTAGCGGAGTGGGCTTGGGTCTAGCCAAGTGGATTTGGGTCTAGCTGAGTGGGTTTGGGTCTAGCCGAGTGGTTTTGTGTCTAGCCGAGTGGGTTTGGGTCTAGCCGAGTGGGTTTTGGTCTAGCCTAGTGGGTTTGGGCCTAGCCGAGTGGGTTTGGGTCTAGCCGAGTGGGTTTGAGTCTATCCGAGTGGGTTTGGGTCTAGCGGATTGGGTTTGGGTCTTGAGGAGTGGGTTTGGGTCTAGCGGAGTGGGTTTGGGTCTAGCGGAGTAGGTTTGCGTTTAGCCGAGTGGGTTTGAGTCTAGCCGAGTGGGTTTGGGTCTAGCCGAGTGGGTTTGGGTCTAGACGAGTGGATTTGGGCCTAGCCGAGTGGGTTTGGGTCTACCCGAGTGGGTTTGGGTCTAGCGGAGTGGGTTTGGGTCTAGTGGAGTGGGTTTGGGTCTAGCGGAGTGGGTTTGTGTCTAGCGGAGTGGGTTTGGGTATAGCGGAGTGGGTTTGGGTCTAGCGGAGAGGGTTTGCGTCTAGCGGAGTGGGTTTGGGTCTAGAAGAGTGGGTTTGGGTCTAGCCGAGTGGGTTTGGGTCTGGCCGAGTGGGTTTGGTTCTAGCCGAGTGGGTTTGGGTCTAGCCGAGTGGGTTTGGGTCTAGCTGAGTGGGTTTGGGTCTAGCCGAGTGGGTTTGCGTCTAGCCGAGTGGGTTCGGGTCTAGCCGAGTGGGTTTTGTTTCTGGCCGAGTGGGTTTGCATCTAGCGGAGTAGGCTTGGGTCTAGCCGAGTGGGTTTGGCTGTAGCCTAGTGGGTTTGGGTGTAGCCGAGTGGGTTTGGGTGTAGCCGAGTGGGTTTGGGTCTAGCCGAGTGGGTTTGGGTCTAGCGGAGTGGGTTTGGGTCTAGCAGAGTGGGTTTGGGTCTAGCGGTGTGGGTTTGTGTCTAGCGGAGTGGGTTTGCGTCTAGCGGAGTGGGTTTGTGTCTATCGGATTGGGTTTGGGTCTAGAGGAGTGGGTTTGGGTCTAGCCGAGTGGGTTTGGTTCTAGCCGAGTGGGTTTGGGTCTAGCCGAGTGGGTTTGGGTCTAGCCGAGTGGGTTTGGATCTAGCCGAGTGGGTTTGGGTCTAGCCGAGTGGGTTTGGGTCTAGCCGAGTGGGTTTGGGTCTAGCCTAGTGGGTTTGGGCCTAGCCGAGTGGGTTTGGGCCTAGCCGAGTGGGTTTGGGTCTAGCCGAGTGGGTTTGAGTCTATCCGAGAGGGTTTGGGTCTATCCGAGTGGGTTTGGGTCTTGCGGAGTGGGGTTGGTTCTAGCGGAGTGGGTTTAGGTCTAGCGGAGTGGGTTTCCGTCTAGCCGAGTGGTTTTGAGTCTAGCCGAGTGGGTTTGGGTCTAGCCGAGTGGGTTCGGGTTTACCGAGTGGGTTTGTGTCTAGCCGAGTGGGTTTGGGTCTAGCCGAGTGGGTTTTGGTTCTTGCCGAGTGGGTTTGCGTCTAGCGGAGTAGGCTTGGGTCTGGCCGAGTGGGTTTGGGTGTAGCCTAGTGGGTTTGGGTGTAGCCGAGTGGGTTCAGGTGTAGCCGAGTGGGTTTGGGTGTAGCAGAGTGGGTTTGGGTCTAGCCGAGTGGGTTTGGGTCTAACCGAGTGGGTTTCGGTCTATCCGAGTCGGTTTGGGTCTAGCCGAGTGGGTTTGGGTCTAGCGGAGTGGGTTTGGGTCTTGCCGAGTGTGTTTGGTTCTTGCCGAGTGGGTTTGGGTCTGGCCGAGTTTGTTTGGGTCTAGCCGAGTGGGTTTGGGTCTAGCCGATTGGGTTTTGGTCTAGCCGAGTGGGTTTGGGTGTAGACGAGTGGGTTTGGGTCTAGCCGAGTGGGTTTGGGTCTAGCCGAGTGGGTTTGGGTCTAGCCGAGTGGGTTTGGGTCTTGCCGAGTGGGTTTGGGTCTAGCCGAGTGGGTTTGGGTCTAGCCGAGTGGGTTTGGGTCTAGCCGAGTGGGTTGGGGTCTAGCCGAGTGGGTTTGGGTCTAGCCGAGTGGGTTTGGGTCTAGCCTAGTGGGTTTGGGTCTAGCCGAGTGGGTTTGTGTCTAGCCGAGTGGGTTTGGGTCTAGCCGAGTGGGTTTGGGTCTAGCCTAGTGGGTTTGGGCCTAGCCGAGTGGGTTTGGGCCTAGCCGAGTGGGTTTGGGTCTAGCCGAGTGGGTTTGAGTCTATCCGAGAGGGTTTGGGTCTATCCGAGTGGGTTTGGGTCTTGCGGAGTGGGGTTGGTTCTAGCGGAGTGGGTTTAGGTCTAGCGGAGTGGGTTTCCGTCTAGCCGAGTGGTTTTGAGTCTAGCCGAGTGGGTTTGGGTCTAGCCGAGTGGGTTCGGGTTTACCGAGTGGGTTTGTGTCTAGCCGAGTGGGTTTGGGTCTAGCCGAGTGGGTTTTGGTTCTTGCCGAGTGGGTTTGCGTCTAGCGGAGTAGGCTTGGGTCTGGCCGAGTGGGTTTGGGTGTAGCCTAGTGGGTTTGGGTGTAGCCGAGTGGGTTCAGGTGTAGCCGAGTGGGTTTGGGTGTAGCAGAGTGGGTTTGGGTCTAGCCGAGTGGGTTTGGGTCTAACCGAGTGGGTTTCGGTCTATCCGAGTCGGTTTGGGTCTAGCCGAGTGGGTTTGGGTCTAGCGGAGTGGGTTTGGGTCTTGCCGAGTGTGTTTGGTTCTTGCCGAGTGGGTTTGGGTCTGGCCGAGTTTGTTTGGGTCTAGCCGAGTGGGTTTGGGTCTAGCCGATTGGGTTTTGGTCTAGCCGAGTGGGTTTGGGTGTAGACGAGTGGGTTTGGGTCTAGCCGAGTGGGTTTGGGTCTAGCCGAGTGGGTTTGGGTCTAGCCGAGTGGGTTTGGGTCTTGCCGAGTGGGTTTGGGTCTAGCCGAGTGGGTTTGGGTCTAGCCGAGTGGGTTTGGGTCTAGCCGAGTGGGTTGGGGTCTAGCCGAGTGGGTTTGGGTCTAGCCGAGTGGGTTTGGGTCTAGCCTAGTGGGTTTGGGTCTAGCCGAGTGGGTTTGTGTCTAGCCGAGTGGGTTTGGGTCTAGCCGAGTGGGTTTGGGTCTAGCCTAGTGGGTTTGGGCCTAGCCGAGTGGGTTTGGGCCTAGCCGAGTGGGTTTGGGTCTAGCCGAGTGGGTTTGAGTCTATCCGAGAGGGTTTGGGTCTATCCGAGTGGGTTTGGGTCTTGCGGAGTGGGGTTGGTTCTAGCGGAGTGGGTTTAGGTCTAGCGGAGTGGGTTTCCGTCTAGCCGAGTGGTTTTGAGTCTAGCCGAGTGGGTTTGAGACTAGCCGAGTGGGTTTGTGTCTTGCCAATTGGGTTTGGGTCCAGCCTAGTGGGTTTGGGTCTAGCCGAGTGGGTTTGGGTCTAGCCGAGTGGGTTTGGGTCTAGCGGAGTGTGTTTGGGTCTAGCCGAGTGGGTTTGCGTCTAGCCGAGTGAGTTTGCGTCTAGCCGAGTTGGTTTGGGTCTAGCATAGTGGATTTGGGTCTAGCGAGTGGGTTTGGGTCTAGCCGAGTGGGTTTGGGTCTAGCCGAGTGGGTTTGGGTCTAGTCGAGTGGGTTTGGGTCTAGCCGAGTGGGTTTGCGCCTAGCCGAGTGGGTTTGCGTCTAGCCGAGTTGGTTTGGGTCTAGCATAGTGGGTTTGGGTCTAGCGGAGTGGGTTTGGGTCTAGCGGAGTGCGTTTGGGTCTAGCGGTGTGGGTTTGGGTCTAGCGGAGTGGGTTTGGGTCCAGCGGAGTGGGTTTGTGTCTAGTGGATTGGGTTTGCGTCTAAAGGAGTGGGTTTGGGTCTAGCCGAGTGGGTTTGGTTCTAGCCAAGTGGGTTTGGGGGTAGCCGAGTGGGTTTCGGTCTAGCCGAGTGGGTTTGGGTCTAACCGAGTGGGTTTGGGTCTAGCCGAGTGGGTTTGGGTCTAGCCGAGTGGGTTTGGGTCTAGCCGAGTGGGTTTGGGTCTAGCCGAGTGGGTTTGGGTCTAGCCGAGTGGGTTTGGGTCTAGCCGAGTGGGTTTGGGTCTAGCCGAGTGGGTTTGCGTCTAGCCGAGTGGGTTTGGGTCTAGCCGAGTGGGTTTGGGTCTAGCCGAGTGGGTTTTGGTTCTAGCCGAGTGGGTTTGGGTCTAGCGGAGTGGGCTTGGGTCTAGCCGAGTGGGTTTGGGTGTAGCCTAGTGGGTTTCGGTCTAGAGGAGTGGGTTTGGCTCTTGCCGAGTGGGTTTGGGTGTAGCCGAGTGGGTTTGTGTCTAGCCGAGTGGGTTTGGGTCTAGCTGAGTGGGTTTGGGTCTAGCCGAGTGTGTTTGGGTCTAGTCGAGTGGGTTTGGGTCTAGCCGAGTGGGTTTGGGTCTAGCCGAGTGGGTTTGGGTCTAGCCGAGTGGGTTTATGTCTAGCCGAGTGGGTTTGGGTCTAGCCGAGTGGGTTTGGGTCTAGCCGAGTGGGTTTGGGTCTAGCCGAGTGGGTTTGTGTCTAGCCGAGTGGGTTTGGGTCTAGCCGAGTGGGTTTGTGTCTAGCCGAGTGGGTTTGGGTCTATCCGAGTGGGTTTGGGTCTAGCCTAGTGGGTTTGGGCCTAGCCGAGTGGGTTTGGGCCTAGCCGAGTGGGTTTGGGTCTAGCCGAGTGGGTTTGGGTCTAGCAGAGTGGGTTTGGGTCTAGCGCAGTGGGTTTGGGTGTAGCCGAGTGGGTTTGCGTCTAACCGAGTGGGTTTGCGTCTAACCGAGTGGGTGTGCGTCTAGCCGAGTTGGTTTGGGTCTAGCATAGTGGATTTGGGTCTAGCGAGCGGGTTTGTGTCTAGCCGAGTGGGTTTGGGTCTAGCCGAGTGGGTTTAGGTCTAGCCGAGTGGGTTTGGGTCTAGCCGAGTGGGTTTGGGTCTAGCCGAGTGGGTTTGGGTCTAGCCGAGTGGGTTTGGGTCTAACCGAGTGGGTTTGGGTCTAGCGGAGTGGGTTTGGGTCCAGCAGAGTGGGTTTGGGTCTAGCGGTGTGGGTTTGGGTCTAGCGGAGTGGGTTTGCGTCTAGCGGAGTGGGTTTGTGTCTAGCGGATTGGGTTTGGGTCTAGAGGAGTGGGTTTGGGTCTAGCCGAGTGGGTTTGGTTCTAGCCGAGTGGGTTTGGGTCTAGCCGAGTGGGTTTGGGTCTAGCCGAGTGGGTTTGGATCAAGCCGAGTGGGTTTGGGTCTAGCCGAGTGGGTTTGGGTCTAGCCGAGTGGGTTTGGGTCTAGCCGAGTGGGTTTGAGTCTCTCCGAGAGGGTTTGGGTCTATCCGAATGGGTTTGGGTCTTGCGGAGTGGGTTTGGGTCTAGCGGAGTGGGTTTAGGTCTAGCGGAGTGGGTTTCCGTCTAGCCGAGTGGTTTTGAGTCTAGCCGAGTGGGTTTGAGACTAGCCGAGTGGGTTTGTGTCTAGCCAATTGGGTTTGGGTCTAGCCTAGTGGGTTTGGGTCTAGCCGAGTGGGTTTGGGTCTAGCGGAGTGTGTTTGGGTCTAGCCGAGTGGGTTTGCGTCTAGCCGAGTGGGTTTGCGTCTAGCCGAGTTGGTTTGGGTCTAGCGTAGTGGATTTGTGTCTAGCGAGTGGGTTTGGGTCTCGCCGAGTGGGTTTGGGTCTAGCCGAGTGGGTTTGGGTCTAGTCGAGTGGGTTTGGGTCTAGCCGAGTGGGTTTGGGTCTAGCCGAGTAGGTTTGCATCTAGCCGAGTGGGTTTGGGTCTAGCCGAGTGGGTTTGCACCTAGCCGAGTGGGTTTGCGTCTAGCCGAGTTGGTTTGGGTCTAGCATAGTGGGTTTGGGTCTAGCGGAGTGGGTTTGGGTCTAGCGGAGTGGGTTTGGGTCTAGCGGTGTGGGTTTGGGTCTAGCGGAGTGGGTTTGGGTCCAGCGGAGTGGGTTTGTGTCTAGTGGATTGGGTTTGCGTCTAGAGGAGTGGGTTTGGGTCTAGCCGAGTGGGTTTGGTTCTAGCCAAGTGGGTTTGGGGGTAGCCGAGTGGGTTTGGGTCTAGCCGAGTGGGTTTGGGTCTAGCCGAGTGGGTTTGGGTCTAGCCGAGTGGGTTTGCGTCTAGCCGAGTGGGTTTGGGTCTAGCCGAGTGGGTTTGGGTCTAGCCGAGTGGGTTTTGGTTCTAGCCGAGTGGGTTTGGGTCTAGCGGAGTGGGCTTGGGTCTAGCCGAGTGGGTTTGGGTGTAGCCTAGTGGGTTTGGGTCTAGAGGAGTGGGTTTGGCTCTTGCCGAGTGGGTTTGGGTGTAGCCGAGTGGGTTTGGGTCTAGCCGAGTGGGTTTGGGTCTAGCCGAGTGGGTTTGGGTCTAGCCGAGTGGGTTTCGGTCTAGCCGAGTGGGTTTGGGTCTAGCCGAGTGGGTTTGGGTCTAGCCGAGTGGGTTTGGGTCTAGCCGAGTGGGTTTGTGTCTAGCCGAGTGGGTTTGGGTCTAGCCGAGTGGGTTTGTGTCTAGCCAAGTGGGTTTGGGTCTATCCGAGTGGGTTTGGGTCTAGCCTAGTGGGTTTGGGCCTAGCCGAGTGGGTTTGTGCCTAGCCGAGTGGGTTTGGGTCTAGCCGAGTGGGTTTGGGTCTAGCCGAGTGGGTTTGTGTCTAGCCAAGTGGGTTTGGGTCTATCCGAGTGGGTTTGGGTCTAGCCTAGTGGGTTTGGGCCTAGCCGAGTGGGTTTGGGCCTAGCCGAGTGGGTTTGGGTCTAGCCGAGTGGGTTTGGGTCTAGGCGAGTGGGTTTGGGTCTAGCGCAGTGGGTTTTTGGTCTAGCCGAGTGGGTTTGCGTCTAACCGAGTGGGTTTGCGTCTAGCCGAGTTGGTTTGGGTCTAGCATAGTGGATTTGGGTCTAGCGAGTGGGTTTGGGTCTAGCCGAGTGGGTTTGGGTCTAGCCGAGTGGGTTTAGGTCTAGCCGAGTGGGTTTCGGTCTAGCTTAGTGGGTTTGGGTCTAGCCGAGTGGGTTTGGGTCTAGCCGAGTGGGTTTGGGTCTAGCCGAGTGGGTTTGGGTCTAGCGGAGTGGGTTTGGGTCTAGCAGAGTGGGTTTGGGTCTAGCGGTGTGGGTTTGTGTCTAGCGGAGTGGGTTTGCGTCTAGCGGAGTGGGTTTGTGTCTAGCGGATTGGGTTTGGGTCTAGAGGAGTGGGTTTGGGTCTAGCCGAGTGGGTTTGGTTCTAGCCGAGTGGGTTTGGGTCTAGCCGAGTGGGTTTGAGTCTAGCCGAGTGGGTTTGGATCTAGCCGAGTGGGTTTGGGTCTAGCCGAGTGGGTTTGGGTCTAGCCGAGTGGGTTTGGGTCTAGCCGAGTGGGTTTGGGTCTAGCCGAGTGGGTTTGGGTCTAGCCGAGTGGGTTTGGGTCTAGCCGAGTGGGTTTGGGTGTAGCCGAGTGGGTTTGGGTTTAGCCGAGTGGGTTTGGGTCTAGCGGAGTGGGCTTGGGTCTAGCCAAGTGGATTTGGGTCTAGCTGAGTGGGTTTGGGTCTAGCCGAGTGGTTTTGTGTCTAGCCGAGTGGGTTTGGGTCTAGCCGAGTGGGTTTTGGTCTAGCCTAGTGGGTTTGGGCCTAGCCGAGTGGGTTTGGGTCTAGCCGAGTGGGTTTGAGTCTATCCGAGTGGGTTTGGGTCTAGCGGATTGGGTTTGGGTCTTGAGGAGTGGGTTTGGGTCTAGCGGAGTGGGTTTGGGTCTAGCGGAGTAGGTTTGCGTTTAGCCGAGTGGGTTTGAGTCTAGCCGAGTGGGTTTGGGTCTAGCCGAGTGGGTTTGGGTCTAGACGAGTGGATTTGGGCCTAGCCGAGTGGGTTTGGGTCTACCCGAGTGGGTTTGGGTCTAGCGGAGTGGGTTTGGGTCTAGTGGAGTGGGTTTGGGTCTAGCGGAGTGGGTTTGTGTCTAGCGGAGTGGGTTTGGGTATAGCGGAGTGGGTTTGGGTCTAGCGGAGAGGGTTTGCGTCTAGCGGAGTGGGTTTGGGTCTAGAAGAGTGGGTTTGGGTCTAGCCGAGTGGGTTTGGGTCTGGCCGAGTGGGTTTGGTTCTAGCCGAGTGGGTTTGGGTCTAGCCGAGTGGGTTTGGGTCTAGCTGAGTGGGTTTGGGTCTAGCCGAGTGGGTTTGCGTCTAGCCGAGTGGGTTCGGGTCTAGCCGAGTGGGTTTTGTTTCTGGCCGAGTGGGTTTGCATCTAGCGGAGTAGGCTTGGGTCTAGCCGAGTGGGTTTGGCTGTAGCCTAGTGGGTTTGGGTGTAGCCGAGTGGGTTTGGGTGTAGCCGAGTGGGTTTGGGTCTAGCCGAGTGGGTTTGGGTCTAGCGGAGTGGGTTTGGGTCTAGCAGAGTGGGTTTGGGTCTAGCGGTGTGGGTTTGTGTCTAGCGGAGTGGGTTTGCGTCTAGCGGAGTGGGTTTGTGTCTATCGGATTGGGTTTGGGTCTAGAGGAGTGGGTTTGGGTCTAGCCGAGTGGGTTTGGTTCTAGCCGAGTGGGTTTGGGTCTAGCCGAGTGGGTTTGGGTCTAGCCGAGTGGGTTTGGATCTAGCCGAGTGGGTTTGGGTCTAGCCGAGTGGGTTTGGGTCTAGCCGAGTGGGTTTGGGTCTAGCCGAGTGGGTTTGGGTCTAGCCGAGTGGGTTTGGGTCTAGCCGAGTGGGTTTGGGTCTAGCCGAGTGGGTTTGGGTCTAGCCGAGTGGGTTTGGGTTTAGCCGAGTGGGTTTGTGTCTAGCGGAGTGGGCTTGGGTCTAGCCGAGTGGATTTGGGTCTAGCTGAGTGGGTTTGGGTCTAGCCGAGTGGTTTTGTGTCTAGCCGAGTGGGTTTGGGTCTAGCCGAGTGGGTTTTGGTCTAGCCTAGTGGGTTTGGGCCTAGCCGAGTGGGTTTGGGCCTAGCCGAGTGGGTTTGGGTCTAGCCGAGTGGGTTTGAGTCTATCCGAGTGGGTTTGGGTCTAGCGGATTGGGTTTGGGTCTTGAGGAGTGGGTTTGCGTCTAGCGGAGTGGGTTTGGGTCTAGCGGAGAGGGTTTGCGTCTAGCGGAGTGGGTTTGGGTCTAGAAGAGTGTGTTTGGGTCTAGCCGAGTGGGTTTGGGTCTAGCCGAGTGGGTTTGGGTCTAGCCGAATGGGTTTGGGTCTAGCCGAGTGGGTTTGGGTCTAGCTGAGTGGGTTTGGGTCTAGCCGAGTGGGTTTGCGTCTAGCCGAGTGGGTTCGGGTCTAGCCGAGTCGGTTTTGTTTCTGGCCGAGTGGGTTTGCGTCTAGCGGAGTAGGCTTGGGTCTAGCCGAGTGGGTTTGGGTGTAGCCTAGTGGGTTTGGGTGTAGCCGAGTGGGTTTGGGTGTAGCCCAGTGGGTTTGGGTGTAGCCGAGTGGGTTTGGGTCTAGCCGAGTGGGTTTGGGTCTAACCGAGTGTGTTTCGGTCTAGCCGAGTGGGTTTGGGTCTAGCCGAGTGGGTTTGGGTCTAGCGGAGTGGGTTTGGGTCTTGCCGAGTGGGTTTGGGTCTTGCCGAGTGGGTTTGGGTCTAGCCGAGTGGGTTTGGGTGTAGCCGAGTGTGTTTGGGTCTAGCCGATTGGGTTTTGGTCTAGCCGAGTGGGTTTGTGCCTAGCCGAGTGGATTTGGGTCTAGCTGAGTGCGTTTGCTTCTATCCGAGTGGGTTTGGGTCTAGCGGAGTGGGTTTGGGTCTTGCGGATTGGGTTTGGGTCTAGCGGAGTGGGTTTGGGTCTAGCGGAGTAGGTTTGCGTATAGCCGAGTGGGTTTGAGTCTAGCCGAGTGGGTTTGGGTCTAGCCGAGTGGGTTTGGGTCTAGCCGAGCGGGTTTGGGTCTAGCCGAGTGGGTTTGTGTCTAGCCGAGTGGGTTTGGGTCGATCCGAGTGGGTTTGGGTCTAGCCTAGTGGGTTTGGGCCTAGCCAAGTGGGTTTGGGCCTAGCCGAGTGGGTTTGGGTCTAGCCGAGTGGGTTTGGGTCTAGCCGAGTGGGTTTGGGTCTAGCGCAGTGGGTTTGGGTCTAGCCGAGTGTGTTTGCATCTAACCGAGTGGGTTTGCGTCTAGCCGAGTTGGTTTGGGTCTAGCATAGTGGATTTGGGTCTAGCGAGTGGGTTGGGGTCTAGCCGAGTGGGTTTGGGTCTAGCCGAGTGTGTTTAGGTCTAGCCGAGTGGGTTTGGGTCTAGCCGAGTGGGTTTGGGACTAGCCGAGTGGGTTTGCGTCCAGCCGAGTGGGTTTGGGTCCAGCCGAGTGGGTTTGCGCCTAGCCGAGTGGGTTTGCGTCTAGCCGAGTTGGTTTGGGTCTAGCATAGTGGATTTGGGTCTGGCGAGTGGGTTTGGGTCTAGCCGAGTGGGTTTGGGTCTAGCCGAGTGGTTTTGTGTCTAGCCGAGTGAGTTTGGGTCTAGCCGAGTGGGTTTTGGTCTAGCCTAGTGGGTTTGGGCCTAGCCGAGTGGGTTTGGGCCTAGCCGAGTGGGTTTGGGTCTTGCGGAGTGGGTTTGGGTCTAGCCGAGTGGGTTTGGGTCTAGCGGAGTAGGTTTGCGTTTAGCCGAGTGGGTTTGAGTCTAGCCGAGTGGGTTTGGGTCTAGCCAAGTGGGTTTGGGTCTAGCCGAGTGGGTTTGGGTCTAGCCAAGTGGGTTTGGGTCTACCCGAGTGGGTTTGGGTCTAGCGGAGTGGGTTTGGGTCTAGCGGAGTGGGTTTGGGTCCAGCGGAGTGGGTTTGCGTCTAGCGGAGTGGGTTTGGGTATAGCGGAGTGGGTTTGGGTCTAGCGGAGAGGGTTTGCGTCTAGCGGAGTGGGTTTGGGTCTAGAAGAGTGGGTTTGGTTCTGGCCGAGTGGGTTTGGGTGTAGCGGAGTAGGCTTGGGTCTAGCCGAGTGGGTTTGGGTGTAGCCTAGTGGGTTTGGGTGTAGCCGAGTGGGTTTGGGTGTAGCCCAGTGGGTTTGGGTGTAGCCGAGTGGGTTTGGGTCTAGCCGAGTGGGTTTGGGTCTAACCGAGTGTGTTTCGGTCTAGCCGAGTGGGTTTGGGTCTAGCCGAGTGGGTTTGGGTCTAGCGGAGTGGGTTTGGGTCTTGCCGAATGGGTTTGGGTCTTGCCGAGTGGGTTTGGGTCTAGCCGAGTGGGTTTGGGTCTAGCCGAGTGTGTTTGGGTCTAGCCGATTGGGTTTTGGTCTAGCCGAGTGGGTTTGGGCCTAGCCGAGTGGGTTTGGGTCTAGCTGAGTGGGTTTGCTTCTATCCGAGTGGGTTTGGGTCTAGCGGAGTGGGTTTGGGTCTTGCGGATTGGGTTTGGGTCTAGCGGAGTGGGTTTGGGGCTAGCGGAGTAGGTTTGCATATAGCCGAGTGGGTTTGGGTCTAGCCGAGTGGGTTTGGGTCTAGCCGAGCGGGTTTGGGTCTAGCCGAGTGGGTTTGGGTCTGGACGAGTGGGTTTGGGTCTAGCCGAGTGGGTGTGGGTCTAGCCGAGTGGGTTTGGGTCTAACCGAGTGGGTTTGGGTCTAGCGGATTGGGTTGGGTCTAGCGGAGTGGTTTGGGTCTAGCCCAGTGGGTTTGAGTCTAGCCGAGTGGGTTTGGGTCTAGCCGAGTGGGTTTGGGTCTAGCCGAGTGGGTTTGAGTGTAGCCGAGTGGGTTTGGGTCTAGCCGAGTGGGTTTGGATCTAGCCGAGTGGGTTTGGGTCTAGCCGAGTGGGTTTGGGTCTAGCCGAGTGGGTTTGTGTCTAGCCGAGTGGGTTTGGGTCTATCCGAGTGGGTTTGGGTCTAGCCTAGTGGGTTTGGGCCTAGCCGAGTGGGTTTGGGCCTAGCCGAGTTGGTTTGTGTCTAGCCGAGTGGGTTTGGGTCTAGCCGAGTGGGTTTGGGTCTAGCGCAGTGGGTTTGGGTCTAGCCGAGTGGGTTTGCGTCTAACCGAGTGGGTTTGCGTCTAGCCGAGTTGGTTTGGGTCTAGCATAGTGGATTTGGGTCTAGCGAGTGGGTTTGGGTCCAGCCGAGTGGGTTTGCGTCTAGCCGAGTGGGTTCGGGTCTAGCCGAGTGGGTTTTGGTTCTGGCCGAGTGGGTTTGCGTCTAGCGGAGTAGGCTTGGGTCTAGCCGAGTGGGTTTGGGTGTAGCCTAGTGGGTTTGGGTGTAGCCGAGTGGGTTTGGGTGTAGCCCAGTGGGTTTGGGTCTAGCCGAGTGGGTTTGGGTCTAGCGGATTGGGTTTGGGTCTAGCGGAGTGGTTTCGGTCTAGCCCAGTGGGTTTGAGTCTAGCCGAGTGGGTTTGGGTCTAGAGGAGTGGGTTTGGGTCTCTCCGAGTGGGTTTGAGTGTAGCCGAGTGGGTTTGGGTCTAGCCAAGTGGGTTTGGGTCTAGCCGAGTGGGTTTGGGTCTAGCCGAGTGGGTTTGGGTCTAGCCGAGTGGGTTTGTGTCTAGCCGAGTGGGTTTGGGTCTATCCGAGTGGGTTTGGGTCTAGCCTAGTGGGTTTGGGCCTAGCCGAGTGGGTTTGGGCCTAGCCGAGTGGGTTTGGGTCTAGCCGAGTGGGTTTGGGTCTAGCCGAGTTGGTTTGGGTCTAGCGCAGTGGGTTTGGGTCTAGCCGAGTGGGTTTGCGTCTAACAGAGTGGGTTTGCGTCTAGCCGAGTTGGTTTGGGTCTAGCATAGTGGATTTGGGTCTAGCGAGTGGGTTTGGGTCTAGCCGAGTGGGTTTGGGTCTAGCCGAGTGGGTTTAGGTCTAGCCGAGTGGGTTTGGGTCTAGCCGAGTGGGTTTGGGACTAGCCGAGTGGGTTTGCGTCTAGCCGAGTGGGTTTGTGTCCAGCCGAGTGGGTTTGCGCCTAGCCGAGTGGGTTTGCGTCTAGCCGAGTTGGTTTGGGTCTGGCATAGTGGATTTGGGTCTTGCGAGTGGGTTTGGGTCTAGCCGAGTGGGTTTGGGTCTAGCCGAGTGGGTTTGGGTCTAGCCGAGTGGGTTTGGATCTAGCCGAGTGGGTTTGGGTCTAGCCGAGTGGGTTTGGGTCTAGCCGAGTGGGTTTGGGTCTAGCCGAGTGGGTTTGGGTCTAGCCGAGTGGGTTTGGGTCTAGCCGAGTGGCTTTGGGTCTAGCCGAGTGGGTTTGGGTTTAGCCGAGTGGGTTTGGGTCTAGCCAAGTGGGTTTTGGTTCTAGCCGAGTGGGTTTGGGTCTAGTGGAGTGTGCTTGGGTCTAGCCGAGTGGGTTTGGGTGTAGCCGAGTGGGTTTGGGTCTAGCCGAGTGGGTTTGGGTCTAGCCGAGTGGATTTGGGTCTAGCCGAGTGGGTTTGGGTCTAGCCGAGTGGTTTTGTGTCTAGCCGAGTGGGTTTGGGTCTAGCCGAGTGGGTTTTGGTCTAGCCTAGTGGGTTTGGGCCTAGCCGAGTGGGTTTGGGCCTAGCCGAGTGGGTTTGGGTCTAGCCGAGTGGGTTTCAGTCTATCCGACTGGGTTTGGGTCTAGCGGATTGGGTTTGGGTCTTGCGGAGTGGGTTTGGGTCTAGCGGAGTGGGTTTGGGTCTAGCCGAGTGGGTTTGGGTCTAACCGAGTGTGTTTCGGTCTTGCCGAGTGGGTTTGGGTCTAGCCGAGTGGGTTTGGGTCTAGCGGAGTGGGTTTGGGTCTTGCCGAGTGGGTTTGGGTCTTGCCGAGTGGGTTTGGGTCTAGCCCAGTGGGTTTGGGTCTAGCCGAGTGTGTTTGGGTCTAGCCGATTGTGTTTTGGTCTAGCCAAGTGGGTTTGGGTCTAGCGGAGTGGGCTTGGGTCTAGCCGAGTGGGTTTGGGTGTAGCCGAGTGGGTTTGGGTCTAGCCGAGTGGGTTTAGGTCTAGCCGAGTGGATTTGGGTCTAGCCGAGTGGGTTTGGGTCTAGCCGAGTGGTTTTGTGTCTAGCCGAGTGGGTTTGGGTCTAGCCGAGTGGGTTTTGGTCTAGCCTAGTGGGTTTGTGCCTAGCCGAGTGGGTTTGGGCCTAGCCGAGTGGGTTTGGGTCTTGCGGAGTGGGTTTGGGTCTAGCGGAGTGGGTTTGGGTCTAGCGGAGTAGGTTTGCGTTTAGCCGAGTGGGTTTGAGTCTAGCCGAGTGGGTTTGGGTCTAGCCAAGTGGGTTTGGGTCTAGCCGAGTGGGTTTGGGTCTAGCCGAGTGGGTTTGGGTCTACCCGAGTGGGTTTGGGTCTAGCGGAGTGGGTTTGGGTCTAGCGGAGTGGGTTTGGGTCCAGCGGAGTGGGTTTGGGTCTAGCGGAGATGGTTTGGGTATAGCGGAGTGGGTTTGGGTCTAGCGGAGAGGGTTTGCGTCTACCGGAGTGGGTTTGGGTCTAGAAGAGTGGGTTTGGTTCTGGCCGAGTGGGTTTGGGTGTAGCGGAGTAGGCTTGGGTCTAGCCGAGTGGGTTTGGGTGTAGCCTAGTGGGTTTGGGTGTAGCCGAGTGGGTTTGGGTGTAGCCCAGTGGGTTTGGGTGTAGCCGAGTGGGTTTGGGTCTAGCCGAGTGGGTTTGGGTCTAACCGAGTGTGTTTCGGTCTAGCCGAGTGGGTTTGGGTCTAGCCGAGTGGGTTTGGGTCTAGCGGAGTGGGTTTGGGTCTTGCCGAGTGGGTTTGGGTCTTGCCGAGTGGGTTTGGGTCTAGCCGAGTGGGTTTGGGTCTAGCCGAGTGTGTTTGGGTCTAGCCGATTGGGTTTTGGTCTAGCCGAGTGGGTTTGGGCCTAGCCGAGTGGGTTTGGGTCTAGCTGAGTGGGTTTGCTTCTATCCGAGTGGGTTTGGGTCTAGCGGTGTGGGTTTGGGTCTTGCGGATTGGGTTTGGGTCTAGCAGAGTAGGTTTGCATATAGCCGAGTGGGTTTGGGTCTAGCCGAGTGGGTTTGGGTCTAGCCGAGCGGGTTTGGGTCTAGCCGAGTGGGTTTGGGTCTGGACGAGTGGGTTTGGGTCTAGCCGAGTGGGTGTGGGTCTAGCCGAGTGGGTGTGGGTCTAGCCGAGTGGGTTTGGGTCTAACCGAGTGGGTTTGGGTCTAGCGGATTGGGTTGGGTCTAGCGGAGTGGTTTGGGTCTAGCCCAGTGGGTTTGAGTCTAGCCGAGTGGGTTTGGGTCTAGCCGAGTGGGTTTGGGTCTAGCCGAGTGGGTTTGAGTGTAGCCGAGTGGGTTTGGGTCTAGCCGAGTGGGTTTGGATCTAGCCGAGTGGGTTTGGGTCTAGCCGAGTGGGTTTGGGTCTAGCCGAGTGGGTTTGTGTCTAGCCGAGTGGGTTTGGGTCTATCCGAGTGGGTTTGGGTCTAGCCTAGTGGGTTTGGGCCTAGCCGAGTGGGTTTGGGCCTAGCCGAGTGGGTTTGTGTCTAGCCGAGTGGGTTTGGGTCTAGCCGAGTGGGTTTGGGTCTAGCGCAGTGGGTTTGGGTCTAGCCGAGTGGGTTTGCGTCTAACCGAGTGGGTTTGCGTCTAGCCGAGTTGGTTTGGGTCTAGCATAGTGGATTTGGGTCTAGCGAGTGGGTTTGGGTCCAGCCGAGTGGGTTTGCGTCTAGCCGAGTGGGTTCGGGTCTAGCCGAGTGGGTTTTGGTTCTGGCCGAGTGGGTTTGCGTCTAGCGGAGTAGGCTTGGGTCTAGCCGAGTGGGTTTGGGTGTAGCCTAGTGGGTTTGGGTGTAGCCGAGTGGGTTTGGGTGTAGCCCAGTGGGTTTGGGTCTAGCCGAGTGGGTTTGGGTCTAGCGGATTGGGTTTGGGTCTAGCGGAGTGGTTTCGGTCTAGCCCAGTGGGTTTGAGTCTAGCCGAGTGGGTTTGGGTCTAGAGGAGTGGGTTTGGGTCTCTCCGAGTGGGTTTGAGTGTAGCCGAGTGGGTTTGGGTCTAGCCAAGTGGGTTTGGGTCTAGCCGAGTGGGTTTGGGTCTAGCCGAGTGGGTTTGGGTCTAGCCGAGTGGGTTTGTGTCTAGCCGAGTGGGTTTGGGTCTATCCGAGTGGGTTTGGGTCTAGCCTAGTGGGTTTGGGCCTAGCCGAGTGGGTTTGGGCCTAGCCGAGTGGGTTTGGGTCTAGCCGAGTGGGTTTGGGTCTAGCCGAGTTGGTTTGGGTCTAGCGCAGTGGGTTTGGGTCTAGCCGAGTGGGTTTGCGTCTAACAGAGTGGGTTTGCGTCTAGCCGAGTTGGTTTGGGTCTAGCATAGTGGATTTGGGTCTAGCGAGTGGGTTTGGGTCTAGCCGAGTGGGTTTGGGTCTAGCCGAGTGGGTTTAGGTCTAGCCGAGTGGGTTTGGGTCTAGCCGAGTGGGTTTGGGACTAGCCGAGTGGGTTTGCGTCTAGCCGAGTGGGTTTGTGTCCAGCCGAGTGGGTTTGCGCCTAGCCGAGTGGGTTTGCGTCTAGCCGAGTTGGTTTGGGTCTGGCATAGTGGATTTGGGTCTTGCGAGTGGGTTTGGGTCTAGCCGAGTGGGTTTGGGTCTAGCCGAGTGGGTTTGGGTCTAGCCGAGTGGGTTTGGATCTAGCCGAGTGGGTTTGGGTCTAGCCGAGTGGGTTTGGGTCTAGCCGAGTGGGTTTGGGTTTAGCCGAGTGGGTTTGGGTCTAGCCGAGTGGGTTTGGGTCTAGCCGAGTGGCTTTGGGTCTAGCCGAGTGGGTTTGGGTTTAGCCGAGTGGGTTTGGGTCTAGCCAAGTGGGTTTTGGTTCTAGCCGAGTGGGTTTGGGTCTAGTGGAGTGTGCTTGGGTCTAGCCGAGTGGGTTTGGGTGTAGCCGAGTGGGTTTGGGTCTAGCCGAGTGGGTTTGGGTCTAGCCGAGTGGATTTGGGTCTAGCCGAGTGGGTTTGGGTCTAGCCGAGTGGTTTTGTGTCTAGCCGAGTGGGTTTGGGTCTAGCCGAGTGGGTTTTGGTCTAGCCTAGTGGGTTTGGGCCTAGCCGAGTGGGTTTGGGCCTAGCCGAGTGGGTTTGGGTCTAGCCGAGTGGGTTTCAGTCTATCCGACTGGGTTTGGGTCTAGCGGATTGGGTTTGGGTCTTGCGGAGTGGGTTTGGGTCTAGCGGAGTGGGTTTGGGTCTAGCCGAGTGGGTTTGGGTCTAACCGAGTGTGTTTCGGTCTTGCCGAGTGGGTTTGGGTCTAGCCGAGTGGGTTTGGGTCTAGCGGAGTGGGTTTGGGTCTTGCCGAGTGGGTTTGGGTCTTGCCGAGTGGGTTTGGGTCTAGCCCAGTGGGTTTGGGTCTAGCCGAGTGTGTTTGGGTCTAGCCGATTGTGTTTTGGTCTAGCCGAGTGGGTTTGGGTCTAGCGGAGTGGGCTTGGGTCTAGCCGAGTGGGTTTGGGTGTAGCCGAGTGGGTTTGGGTCTAGCCGAGTGGGTTTAGGTCTAGCCGAGTGGATTTGGGTCTAGCCGAGTGGGTTTGGGTCTAGCCGAGTGGTTTTGTGTCTAGCCGAGTGGGTTTGGGTCTAGCCGAGTGGGTTTTGGTCTAGCCTAGTGGGTTTGTGCCTAGCCGAGTGGGTTTGGGCCTAGCCGAGTGGGTTTGGGTCTTGCGGAGTGGGTTTGGGTCTAGCGGAGTGGGTTTGGGCCTAGCCGAGTGGGTTTGGGTCTAGCCGAGTGGGTTTGGGTCTAGCCGAGTTGGTTTGGGTCTAGCCGAGTGGGTTTGGGTCTAGCCGAGTGGGTTTGTGTCTAGCCGAGTGGGTTTGGGTCTATCCGAGTGGGTTTGGGTCTAGCCTAGTGGGTTTGGGCCTAGCCGAGTGGGTTTGGGCCTAGCCGAGTGGGTTTGGGTCTAGCCGAGTGGGTTTGGGTCTAGCCGAGTTGGTTTGGGTCTAGCGCAGTGGGTTTGGGTCTAGCCGAGTGGGTTTGCGTCTAACAGAGTGGGTTTGCGTCTAGCCGAGTTGGTTTGGGTCTAGCATAGTGGATTTGGGTCTAGCGAGTGGGTTTGGGTCTAGCCGAGTGGGTTTGGGTCTAGCCGAGTGGGTTTAGGTCTAGCCGAGTGGGTTTGGGTCTAGCCGAGTGGGTTTGGGACTAGCCGAGTGGGTTTGCGTCTAGCCGAGTGGGTTTGTGTCCAGCCGAGTGGGTTTGCGCCTAGCCGAGTGGGTTTGCGTCTAGCCGAGTTGGTTTGGGTCTGGCATAGTGGATTTGGGTCTTGCGAGTGGGTTTGGGTCTAGCCGAGTGGGTTTGGGTCTAGCCGAGTGGGTTTGGGTCTAGCCGAGTGGGTTTGGATCTAGCCGAGTGGGTTTGGGTCTAGCCGAGTGGGTTTGGGTCTAGCCGAGTGGGTTTGGGTTTAGCCGAGTGGGTTTGGGTCTAGCCGAGTGGGTTTGGGTCTAGCCGAGTGGCTTTGGGTCTAGCCGAGTGGGTTTGGGTTTAGCCGAGTGGGTTTGGGTCTAGCCAAGTGGGTTTTGGTTCTAGCCGAGTGGGTTTGGGTCTAGTGGAGTGTGCTTGGGTCTAGCCGAGTGGGTTTGGGTGTAGCCGAGTGGGTTTGGGTCTAGCCGAGTGGGTTTGGGTCTAGCCGAGTGGATTTGGGTCTAGCCGAGTGGGTTTGGGTCTAGCCGAGTGGTTTTGTGTCTAGCCGAGTGGGTTTGGGTCTAGCCGAGTGGGTTTTGGTCTAGCCTAGTGGGTTTGGGCCTAGCCGAGTGGGTTTGGGCCTAGCCGAGTGGGTTTGGGTCTAGCCGAGTGGGTTTCAGTCTATCCGACTGGGTTTGGGTCTAGCGGATTGGGTTTGGGTCTTGCGGAGTGGGTTTGGGTCTAGCGGAGTGGGTTTGGGTCTAGCCGAGTGGGTTTGGGTCTAACCGAGTGTGTTTCGGTCTTGCCGAGTGGGTTTGGGTCTAGCCGAGTGGGTTTGGGTCTAGCGGAGTGGGTTTGGGTCTTGCCGAGTGGGTTTGGGTCTTGCCGAGTGGGTTTGGGTCTAGCCCAGTGGGTTTGGGTCTAGCCGAGTGTGTTTGGGTCTAGCCGATTGTGTTTTGGTCTAGCCGAGTGGGTTTGGGTCTAGCGGAGTGGGCTTGGGTCTAGCCGAGTGGGTTTGGGTGTAGCCGAGTGGGTTTGGGTCTAGCCGAGTGGGTTTAGGTCTAGCCGAGTGGATTTGGGTCTAGCCGAGTGGGTTTGGGTCTAGCCGAGTGGTTTTGTGTCTAGCCGAGTGGGTTTGGGTCTAGCCGAGTGGGTTTTGGTCTAGCCTAGTGGGTTTGTGCCTAGCCGAGTGGGTTTGGGCCTAGCCGAGTGGGTTTGGGTCTTGCGGAGTGGGTTTGGGTCTAGCGGAGTGGGTTTGGGTCTAGCGGAGTAGGTTTGCGTTTAGCCGAGTGGGTTTGAGTCTAGCCGAGTGGGTTTGGGTCTAGCCAAGTGGGTTTGGGTCTAGCCGAGTGGGTTTGGGTCTAGCCGAGTGGGTTTGGGTCTACCCGAGTGGGTTTGGGTCTAGCGGAGTGGGTTTGGGTCTAGCGGAGTGGGTTTGGGTCCAGCGGAGTGGGTTTGGGTCTAGCGGAGTGGGTTTGGGTATAGCGGAGTGGGTTTGGGTCTAGCGGAGAGGGTTTGCGTCTACCGGAGTGGGTTTGGGTCTAGAAGAGTGGGTTTGGTTCTGGCCGAGTGGGTTTGGGTGTAGCGGAGTAGGCTTGGGTCTAGCCGAGTGGGTTTGGGTGTAGCCTAGTGGGTTTGGGTGTAGCCGAGTGGGTTTGGGTGTAGCCCAGTGGGTTTGGGTGTAGCCGAGTGGGTTTGGGTCTAGCCGAGTGGGTTTGGGTCTAACCGAGTGTGTTTCGGTCTAGCCGAGTGGGTTTGGGTCTAGCCGAGTGGGTTTGGGTCTAGCGGAGTGGGTTTGGGTCTTGCCGAGTGGGTTTGGGTCTTGCCGAGTGGGTTTGGGTCTAGCCGAGTGGGTTTGGGTCTAGCCGAGTGTGTTTGGGTCTAGCCGATTGGGTTTTGGTCTAGCCGAGTGGGTTTGGGCCTAGCCGAGTGGGTTTGGGTCTAGCTGAGTGGGTTTGCTTCTATCCGAGTGGGTTTGGGTCTAGCGGTGTGGGTTTGGGTCTTGCGGATTGGGTTTGGGTCTAGCAGAGTAGGTTTGCATATAGCCGAGTGGGTTTGGGTCTAGCCGAGTGGGTTTGGGTCTAGCCGAGCGGGTTTGGGTCTAGCCGAGTGGGTTTGGGTCTGGACGAGTGGGTTTGGGTCTAGCCGAGTGGGTGTGGGTCTAGCCGAGTGGGTTTGGGTCTAACCGAGTGGGTTTGGGTCTAGCGGATTGGGTTGGGTCTAGCGGAGTGGTTTGGGTCTAGCCCAGTGGGTTTGAGTCTAGCCGAGTGGGTTTGGGTCTAGCCGAGTGGGTTTGGGTCTAGCCGAGTGGGTTTGAGTGTAGCCGAGTGGGTTTGGGTCTAGCCGAGTGGGTTTGGATCTAGCCGAGTGGGTTTGGGTCTAGCCGAGTGGGTTTGGGTCTAGCCGAGTGGGTTTGTGTCTAGCCGAGTGGGTTTGGGTCTATCCGAGTGGGTTTGGGTCTAGCCTAGTGGGTTTGGGCCTAGCCGAGTGGGTTTGGGCCTAGCCGAGTGGGTTTGTGTCTAGCCGAGTGGGTTTGGGTCTAGCCGAGTGGGTTTGGGTCTAGCGCAGTGGGTTTGGGTCTAGCCGAGTGGGTTTGCGTCTAACCGAGTGGGTTTGCGTCTAGCCGAGTTGGTTTGGGTCTAGCATAGTGGATTTGGGTCTAGCGAGTGGGTTTGGGTCCATCGAGTGGGTTTGCGTCTAGCCGAGTGGGTTCGGGTCTAGCCGAGTGGGTTTTGGTTCTGGCCGAGTGGGTTTGCGTCTAGCGGAGTAGGCTTGGGTCTAGCCGAGTGGGTTTGGGTGTAGCCTAGTGGGTTTGGGTGTAGCCGAGTGGGTTTGGGTGTAGCCCAGTGGGTTTGGGTGTAGCCGAGTGGGTTTGGGTCTAGCGGATTGGGTTTGGGTCTAGCGGAGTGGTTTGAGTCTAGCCCAGTGGGTTTGAGTCTAGCCGAGTGGGTTTGGGTCTAGAGGAGTGGGTTTGGGTCTAGCCGAGTGGGTTTGAGTGTAGCCGAGTGGGTTTGGGTCTAGCCGAGTGGGTTTGGGTCTAGCCGAGTGGGTTTGGGTCTAGCCGAGTGGGTTTGGGTCTGGCCGAGTGGGTTTGTGTCTAGCCGAGTGGGTTTGGGTCTATCCGAGTGGGTTTGGGTCTAACCTAGTGGGTTTGGGCCTAGCCGAGTGGGTTTGGCGTAGCCGAGTGGGTTTGGGTCTAGCCGAGTGGGTTTGGGTCTAGCCGAGTGGGTTTGGGTCTAGCGCAGTGGGTTTGGGTCTAGCCGAGTGGGTTTGCGTCTAACCGAGTGGGTTTGCGTCTAGCCGAGTTGGTTTGGGTCTAGCATTGTGCATTTGGGTCTAGCGAGTGGGTTTGGGTCTAGCCGAGTGGGTTTGGGTCTAGCCGAGTGGGTTTGCGCCTAGCCGAGTGGGTTTGCGTCTAGCCGAGTTGGTTTGGGTCTGGCATAGTGGATTTGGGTCTTGCGAGTGGGTTTGGGTCTAGCCGAGTGGGTTTGGTTCTAGCCGAGTGGGTTTGGGTCTAGCCGAGTGGGTTTGGATCTAGCCGAGTGGGTTTGGGTCTAGCCGAGTGGGTTTGGGTCCAGCCGAGTGGGTTTGGGTCTAGCCGAGTGGGTTTGGGTCTAGCCGAGTGGGTTTGGGTCTAGCCGAGTGGCTTTGGGTCTAGCCGAGTGGGTTTGGGTTTAGCCAAGTGGGTTTGGGTCTAGCCGAGTGGGTTTTGGTTCTAGCCGAGTGGGTTTGGGTCTAGCGGAGTGGGCTTGGGTCTAGCCGAGTGGGTTTGGGTGTAGCCGAGTGGGTTTGGGTCTAGCCGAGTGGGTTTGGGTCTAGCCGAGTGGATTTGGGTCTAGCCGAGTGGGTTTGGGTCTAGCCGAGTGGTTTTGTGTCTAGCCGAGTGGGTTTGGGTCTAGCCGAGTGGGTTTTGGTCTAGCCTAGTGGGTTTGGGCCTAGCCGAGTGGGTTTGGGCCTAGCCGAGTGGGTTTGGGTCTAGCCGAGTGGGTTTCAGTCTATCCGACTGGGTTTGGGTCTAGCGGATTGGGTTTGGGTCTTGCGGAGTGGGTTTGGGTCTAGCGGAGTGGGTTTGGGTCTAGCCGAGTGGGTTTGGGTCTAACCGAGTGTGTTTCGGTCTTGCCGAGTGGGTTTGGGTCTAGCCGAGTGGGTTTGGGTCTAGCGGAGTGGGTTTGGGTCTTGCCGAGTGGGTTTGGGTCTTGCCGAGTGGGTTTGGGTCTAGCCGAGTGGGTTTGGGTCTAGCCGAGTGTGTTTGGGTCTAGCCGATTGTGTTTTGGTCTAGCCGAGTGGGTTTGGGTGTAGACGAGTGGGTTTGGGTCTAGCCGAGTGGGTTTGGGTCTAGCCGAGTGGGTTTGGGTCTAGCCGAGTGGGTTTGGGTGTAGCCTAGTGGGTTTGGGTGTAGCCGAGTGGGTTTGGGTGTAGCCGAGTGGGTTTGGGTGTAGCAGAGTGGGTTTGGGTCTAGCCGAGTGGGTTTGGGTCTAACCGTGTGGGTTTCGGTCTAGCCGAGTCGGTTTGGGTCTAGCCGAGTGGGTTTGGGTCTAGCGGAGTGGGTTTGGGTCTTGCCGAGTGGGTTTGGGTCTTGCCGAGTGGGTTTGGGTCTGGCCGAGTGGGTTTGGGTCTAGCCCAGTGGGTTTAGGTCTAGCCGATTGGGTTTTGGTCTAGCCGTGTGGGTTTGGGTGTAGACGAGTGGGTTTGGGTCTAGCCGAGTGGGTTTGGGTCTAGCCGAGTGGGTTTGGGTCTAGCCGAGTGGGTTTGGGTCTAGCCGAGTGGGTTTGGGTCTTGCCGAGTGGGTTTGGGTCTAGCCGAGTGGGTTTGGGTCTAGCCGAGTGGGTTTGGGTCTTGCCGAGTGGGTTGGGGTCTAGCCGAGTGGGTTTGGGTCTAGCCGAGTGGGTTTGGGTATAGCGGAGTGGGTTTGGGTCTAGCGGAGTGGGTTTGGGTCTCGCCGAGTGGGTTTGGGTCTAGCGGTGTGGGTTTGGGTCTAGCGGAGTGGATTTGCGTCTAGCGGAGTGGGTTTGTGTCTAGCGGATTGGGTTTGGGTCTAGAGGAGTGGGTTTGGGTCTATCCGAGTGGGTTTGGGTCTAGCGGATTGGGTTTGGGCCTTGCGGAGTGGGTTTGGGTCTAGCGGAGTGGGTTTGGGTCTAGCGGAGTCGATTTGAGTTTAGCCGAGTGGGTTTGAGTCTAGCCGAGTGGGTTTGGGTCTAGCCGAGTGGGTTTGGGTCTAGCCGAATTCGTTTGAGTGTAGCCGAGTGGGTTTGGGTCTAGCCGAGTGGGTTTGGGTCTAGCCGAGTGGGTTTGGGTCTATCCGAGTGGGTTTGGGTCTAGCCTAGTGGGTTTGGGCCTAGCCGAGTGGGTTTGGGCCTAGCCGAGTGGGTTTGGGTCTAGCCGAGTGGGTTTGGGTCTAGCCGAGTGGGTTTGGGTCTAGCGCAGTGGGTTTGGGTCTAGCCGAGTGGGTTTGCGTCTAACCGAGTGGGTTTGCGTCTAGCCGAGTTGGTTTGGGTCTAGCATAGTGGATTTGGGTCTAGCGAGTGGGTTTGGGTCCAGGCGAGTGCGTTTGGGTCTAGCCGAGTGGGTTTGGGTCTTGCCGAGTGGGTTTGGGTCTAGCCGAGTGGGTTTGGGTCTAGCCGAGTGGGTTTGGGTCTTGCCGAGTGGGTTGGGGTCTAGCCGAGTGGGTTTGGGTCTAGCCGAGTGGGTTTGGGTCTAGCCGAGTAGGTTTGGGTCTAGCCGAGTGGGTTTGGGTCTAGACGAGTGGGTTTGGGTCTAGCCGAGTGGGTTTGGGTCTAGCCGAGTGGGTTTGGGTCTAGCCGAGTGGGTTTGGGTCTAGCGGAGTAGGTTTGGGTCTAGCCGAGTGGGTTTGAGTGTAGCCGAGTGGGTTTGGGTCTAGCCGAGTGGGTTTGGGTCTAGCCGAGTGGGTTTGGGTCTAGCCGAGTGGGTTCGGGTCTAGCCGAGTGGGTTTGTGTCTAGCCGCGTGGTTTTGGGTCTAGCCGAGTGGGTTTTTGTTCTAGCCGAGTGGGTTTGCGTCTAGCGGAGTAGGCTTGGGTCTAGCCGAGTGGGTTTGGGTGTAGCCTATTGGGTTTGGTTGTAGCCGAGTGGGTTTGGGTGTAGCCGAGTGGGTTTGGGTGTAGCAGAGTGGGTTTGGGTCTAGCCGAGTGGGTTTGGGTCTAACCGAGTGGGTTTCGGTCTAGCCGAGTCGGTTTGGGTCTAGCCGAGTGGGTTTGGGTCTACCCGAGTGGGTTTGGGTCTTGCGGAGTGGGTTTGGGTCTAGCGGAGTGGGTTTGGGTCTAACGGAGTGGGTTTGCGTCTAGCGGAGTGGGTTTGGGTATAGCAGAGTGGGTTTGGGTCTAGCGGAGTGGGTTTGGGTCTAGCCGAGTGGGTTTGGGTCTAGCCGAGTGGGTTTGGGTCAAACCGAGTGGGTTAGGGTCTAGCGGATTGGGTTGGGTCTAGCGGAGTGGTTTGGGTCTAGCCCAGTGGGTTTGAGTCTAGCCGAGTGGGTTTGGGTCTAGCCGAGTGGGTTTGGGTCTAGCCGAGTGGGTTTGAGTGTAGCCGAGTGGGTTTGGGTCTAGCCGAGTGGGTTTGGGTCTAGCCGAGTGGGTTTGGGTCTATCCGAGTGGGTTTGGGTCTAGCCTAGTGGGTTTGGGCCTAGCCGAGTGGGTTTGGGCCTAGCCGAGTGGGTTTGGGTATAGCCGAGTGGGTTTGGGTCTAGCCGAGTGGGTTTGGGTCTAGCGCAGTGGGTTTGGGTCTAGCCGAGTGGGTTTGCGTCTAACCGAGTGGGTTTGCGTCTAGCCGAGTTGGTTTGGGTCTAGCATAGTGGATTTGGGTCTAGCGAGTGGGTTTGGGTCTAGCCGAGTGCGTTTGGGTCTAGCCGAGTGGGTTTAGGTCTAGCCGAGTGGTTTTGGGTCTAGCCGAGTGGGTTTGGGACTAGCCGAGTGGGTTTGCGTCTAGCCGAGTGGGTTTGGGTCCAGCCGAGTGGGTTTGCGCCTAGCCGAGTGGGTTTGCGTCTAGCCGAGTTGGTTTGGGTCTAGCATAGTGGATTTGGGTCTAGCGAGTGGGTTTGGGTCTAGCCGAGTGGGTTTGGGTCTAGCGGAGTGGGTTTGGGTCTAGAGGAGTGGGTTTGAGTCTATCCGAGTGGGTTTGGGTCTAGCGGATTGGGTTTGGGCCTTGCGGAGTGGGTTTGGGTCTAGCGGAGTGGGTTTGGGTCTAGCGGAGTCGATTTGCGTTTAGCCGAGTGGGTTTGAGTCTAGCCGAGTGGGTTTGGGTCTGGCCGAGTGGGTTTGGGTCTAGCCGAGTGGGTTTGAGTGTAGCCGAGTGGGTTTGGGTCTAGCCGAGTGGGTTTGGGTCTAGCCGAGTGGGTTTGGGTCTATCCGAGTGGTTTTGGATCTAGCCTAGTGGGTTTGGGCCTAGCCGAGTGGGTTTGGGCCTAGCCGAGTGGGTTTGGGTCTAGCCGAGTGGGTTTGGGTCTAGCCGAGTGGGTTTGGGTCTAGCGCAGTGGGTTTGGGTCTAGCCGAGTGGGTTTGCGTCTAACCGAGTGGGTTTGCGTCTAGCCGAGTTGGTTTGGGTCTAGCATAGTGGATTTGGGTCTAGCGAGTGGGTTTGGGTCTAGGCGAGTGCGTTTGGGTCTAGCCGAGTGGGTTTGGGTCTTGCCGAGTGGGTTTGGGTCTAGCCGAGTGGGTTTGGGTCTAGCCGAGTGGGTTTGGGTCTTGCCGAGTGGGTTGGGGTCTAGCCGAGTGGGTTTGGGTCTAGCCGAGTGGGTTTGGGTCTGGCCGAGTAGGTTTGGGTCTAGCCGAGTGGGTTTGGGTCTAGACGAGTGGGTTTGGGTCTAGCCGAGTGGGTTTGGGTCTAGCCGAGTGGGTTTGGGTCTAGCCGAGTGGGTTTGGTTCTAGCGGAGTAGGTTTGGGTCTAGCCGAGTGGGTTTGAGTGTAGCCGAGTGGGTTTGGGTCTAGCCGAGTGGGTTTGGGTCTAGCCGAGTGGGTTTGGGTCTAGCCGAGTGGGTTCGGGTCTAGCCGAGTGGGTTTGTGTCTAGCCGAGTGGGTTTGGGTCTAGCCGAGTGGGTTTTGGTTCTAGCCGAGTGGGTTTGCGTCTAGCGGACTAGGCTTGGGTCTAGCCGAGTGGGTTTGGGTGTAGCCTAGTGGGTTTGGGTGTAGCCGAGTGGGTTTGGGTGGTGCCGAGTGGGTTTGGGTGTAGCAGAGTGGGTTTGGGTCTAGCCGAGTGGGTTTGGGTCTAACCGAGTGGGTTTCGGTCTAGCCGAGTCGGTTTGGGTCTAGCCGAGTGGCTTTGGGTCTAGCGGAGTGGGTTTGGGTCTTGCCGAGTGGGTTGGTGTCTAGCCGAGTGGGTTTGGGTCTAGCCGAGTGGGTTTGAGTGTAGCCGAGTGGGTTTGGGTCTAGCCGAGTGGGTTTGGGTCTAGCCGAGTGGGTTTGGGTCTAGCCGAGTGGGTTCGGGTCTAGCCGAGTGGGTTTGTGTCTAGCCGCGTGGTTTTGGGTCTAGCCGAGTGGGTTTTTGTTCTAGCCGAGTGGGTTTGCGTCTAGCGGAGTAGGCTTGGGTCTAGCCGAGTGGGTTTGGGTGTAGCCTATTGGGTTTGGTTGTAGCCGAGTGGGTTTGGGTGTAGCCGAGTGGGTTTGGGTGTAGCAGAGTGGGTTTGGGTCTAGCCGAGTGGGTTTGGGTCTAACCGAGTGGGTTTCGGTCTAGCCGAGTCGGTTTGGGTCTAGCCGAGTGGGTTTGGGTCTACCCGAGTGGGTTTGGGTCTTGCGGAGTGGGTTTGGGTCTAGCGGAGTGGGTTTGGGTCTAACGGAGTGGGTTTGCGTCTAGCGGAGTGGGTTTGGGTATAGCAGAGTGGGTTTGGGTCTAGCGGAGTGGGTTTGGGTCTAGCCGAGTGGGTTTGGGTCTAGCCGAGTGGGTTTGGGTCAAACCGAGTGGGTTAGGGTCTAGCGGATTGGGTTGGGTCTAGCGGAGTGGTTTGGGTCTAGCCCAGTGGGTTTGAGTCTAGCCGAGTGGGTTTGGGTCTAGCCGAGTGGGTTTGGGTCTAGCCGAGTGGGTTTGAGTGTAGCCGAGTGGGTTTGGGTCTAGCCGAGTGGGTTTGGGTCTAGCCGAGTGGGTTTGGGTCTATCCGAGTGGGTTTGGGTCTAGCCTAGTGGGTTTGGGCCTAGCCGAGTGGGTTTGGGCCTAGCCGAGTGGGTTTGGGTATAGCCGAGTGGGTTTGGGTCTAGCCGAGTGGGTTTGGGTCTAGCGCAGTGGGTTTGGGTCTAGCCGAGTGGGTTTGCGTCTAACCGAGTGGGTTTGCGTCTAGCCGAGTTGGTTTGGGTCTAGCATAGTGGATTTGGGTCTAGCGAGTGGGTTTGGGTCTAGCCGAGTGCGTTTGGGTCTAGCCGAGTGGGTTTAGGTCTAGCCGAGTGGTTTTGGGTCTAGCCGAGTGGGTTTGGGACTAGCCGAGTGGGTTTGCGTCTAGCCGAGTGGGTTTGGGTCCAGCCGAGTGGGTTTGCGCCTAGCCGAGTGGGTTTGCGTCTAGCCGAGTTGGTTTGGGTCTAGCATAGTGGATTTGGGTCTAGCGAGTGGGTTTGGGTCTAGCCGAGTGGGTTTGGGTCTAGCGGAGTGGGTTTGGGTCTCGCCGAGTGGGTTTGGGTCTAGCGGTGTGGGTTTGGGTCTAGCGGAGTGGATTTGCGTCTAGCGGAGTGGGTTTGTGTCTAGCGGATTGGGTTTGGGTCTAGAGGAGTGGGTTTGAGTCTATCCGAGTGGGTTTGGGTCTAGCGGATTGGGTTTGGGCCTTGCGGAGTGGGTTTGGGTCTAGCGGAGTGGGTTTGGGTCTAGCGGAGTCGATTTGCGTTTAGCCGAGTGGGTTTGAGTCTAGCCGAGTGGGTTTGGGTCTGGCCGAGTGGGTTTGGGTCTAGCCGAGTGGGTTTGAGAGTAGCCGAGTGGGTTTGGGTCTAGCCGAGTGGGTTTGGGTCTAGCCGAGTGGGTTTGGGTCTATCCGAGTGGGTTTGGATCTAGCCTAGTGGGTTTGGGCCTAGCCGAGTGGGTTTGGGCCTAGCCGAGTGGGTTTGGGTCTAGCCGAGTGGGTTTGGGTCTAGCCGAGTGGGTTTGGGTCTAGCGCAGTGGGTTTGGGTCTAGCCGAGTGGGTTTGCGTCTAACCGAGTGGGTTTGCGTCTAGCCGAGTTGGTTTGGGTCTAGCATAGTGGATTTGGGTCTAGCGAGTGGGTTTGGGTCTAGGCGAGTGCGTTTGGGTCTAGCCGAGTGGGTTTGGGTCTTGCCGAGTGGGTTTGGGTCTAGCCGAGTGGGTTTGGGTCTAGCCGAGTGGGTTTGGGTCTTGCCGAGTGGGTTGGGGTCTAGCCGAGTGGGTTTGGGTCTAGCCGAGTGGGTTTGGGTCTGGCCGAGTAGGTTTGGGTCTAGCCGAGTGGGTTTGGGTCTAGACGAGTGGGTTTGGGTCTAGCCGAGTGGGTTTGGGTCTAGCCGAGTGGGTTTGGGTCTAGCCGAGTGGGTTTGGTTCTAGCGGAGTAGGTTTGGGTCTAGCCGAGTGGGTTTGAGTGTAGCCGAGTGGGTTTGGGTCTAGCCGAGTGGGTTTGGGTCTAGCCGAGTGGGTTTGGGTCTAGCCGAGTGGGTTCGGGTCTAGCCGAGTGGGTTTGTGTCTAGCCGAGTGGGTTTGGGTCTAGCCGAGTGGGTTTTGGTTCTAGCCGAGTGGGTTTGCGTCTAGCGGACTAGGCTTGGGTCTAGCCGAGTGGGTTTGGGTGTAGCCTAGTGGGTTTGGGTGTAGCCGAGTGGGTTTGGGTGGTGCCGAGTGGGTTTGGGTGTAGCAGAGTGGGTTTGGGTCTAGCCGAGTGGGTTTGGGTCTAACCGAGTGGGTTTCGGTCTAGCCGAGTCGGTTTGGGTCTAGCCGAGTGGCTTTGGGTCTAGCGGAGTGGGTTTGGGTCTTGCCGAGTGGGTTGGTGTCTAGCCGAGTGGGTTTGGGTCTAGCCGAGTGGGTTTGAGTCTAGCCGAGTGGGTTTGGGTCTAGCCGAGTGGGTTTGGGTCTAGACAAGTGGGTTTGGGTCTAGCCGAGTGGGTTTGGGTCTAGCCGAGTGGGTTTGGGTCTAGCCGAGTGGGTTTGGGTCTAGCGGAGTTGGTTTGGGTCTAGCCGAGTGGGTTTGCGTCTAGCGGACTAGGCTTGGGTCTAGCCGAGTGGGTTTGGGTGTAGCCTAGTGGGTTTGGGTGTAGCCGAGTGGGTTTGGGTGGTGCCGAGTGGGTTTGGGTGTAGCAGAGTGGGTTTGGGTCTAGCCGAGTGGGTTTGGGTCTAACCGAGTGGGTTTCGGTCTAGCCGAGTCGGTTTGGGTCTAGCCGAGTGGGTTTGGGTCTAGCCGAGTGGGTTTGGGTCTTGCCGAGTGGGTTGGTGTCTAGCCGAGTGGGTTTGGGTCTAGCCGAGTGGGTTTGAGTCTAGCCGAGTGGGTTTGGGTCTAGCCGAGTGGGTTTGGGTTTAGACAAGTGGGTTTGGGTCTAGCCGAGTGGGTTTGGGTCTAGCCGAGTGGGTTTGGGTCTAGCCGAGTGGGTTTGGGTCTAGCGGAGTTGGTTTGGGTCTAGCCGAGTGGGTTTGAGTGTAGCCGAGTGGGTTTGGGTCTAGCCGAGTGGGTTTGGGTCTAGCCGAGTGGGTTTGGGTCTAGCCGAGTGGGTGTGGGTCTAGCCGAGTGGGTTTGTGTCTAGCCGAGTGTGTTTGGGTCTAGCCGAGTGGGTTTGGGTCTAGCCTAGTGGATTAGGGCCTAGCCGAGTTGGTTTGCGCCTAGCCAAGTGGGTTTGGGTCTAGCCGAGTGGGTTTGGGTCTAGCTGAGTGGGTTTGGGTCTAGCCGAGTGGGTTTGAGTCTAGCCGAGTGGGTTTGGGTCTAGCCTAGTGGGTTTCGGCCTAGCCGAGTTGGTTTGGGCCTAGCCAAGTGGGTTTGGGCCTAGCCGAGTGGGTTTGCGTCTGGCCGAGTGGGTTTGGGTCTAGCCGAGTGGGTTTGGGTCTAGCCGAGTGGGTTTGGGTCTAGCCGAGTGGGTTTTGTTTCTAGCCGAGTGGGTTTGGGTCTAGCGGAGTGGGCTTGGGTCTAGCCGAGTGGGTTTGGGTGTAGCCGAGTGGGTTTGGGTCTAGCCGAGTGGGTTTTGGTCCAGCCGAGTGGATTTGGGTCTAGCCGAGTGGGTTTGGGTCTAGCCGAGTGGTTTTGTGTCTCGCCGAGTGGGTTTGGGTCTAGCCGAGTGTGTTTTGGTCTAGCCTAGTGGGTTTGGGCCTAGCCGAGTGTGTTTGGGCCTAGCCGAGTGGGTTTGGGTCTAGCCGAGTGGGTTTGAGTCTATCCGAGTGGGTTTGGGTCTAGCGGAGTGGGTTTGGGTCTAGCGGAGTGGGTTTGGGTCTAGCGGAGTGGGTTTGGGTATAGCGGAGTGGGTTTGGGTCTAGCGGAGTGGGTGTGGGTCTAGCCGAGTGGGTTTGGGTCTAGCCGAGTGGGTTTGGGTCAAACCGAGTGGGTTTGGGTCTAGCGGATTGGGTTGGGTCTAGCGGAGTGGTTTGGGTCTAACCGAGTGGGTTTCGGTCTAGCCGAGTCGGTTTGGGTCTAGCCGAGTGGGTTTGGGTCTAGCCGAGTGGGTTTGGGTCTTGCCGAGTGGGTTGGTGTCTAGCCGAGTGGGTTTGGGTCTAGCCGAGTGGGTTTGAGTCTAGCCGAGTGGGTTTGGGTCTAGCCGAGTGGGTTTGGGTTTAGACAAGTGGGTTTGGGTCTAGCCGAGTGGGTTTGGGTCTAGCCGAGTGGGTTTGGGTCTAGCCGAGTGGGTTTGGGTCTAGCGGAGTTGGTTTGGGTCTAGCCGAGTGGGTTTGAGTGTAGCCGAGTGGGTTTGGGTCTAGCCGAGTGGGTTTGGGTCTAGCCGAGTGGGTTTGGGTCTAGCCGAGTGGGTGTGGGTCTAGCCGAGTGGGTTTGTGTCTAGCCGAGTGTGTTTGGGTCTAGCCGAGTGGGTTTGGGTCTAGCCTAGTGGGTTAGGGCCTAGCCGAGTTGGTTTGCGCCTAGCCAAGTGGGTTTGGGTCTAGCCGAGTGGGTTTGGGTCTAGCTGAGTGGGTTTGGGTCTAGCCGAGTGGGTTTGAGTCTAGCCGAGTGGGTTTGGGTCTAGCCTAGTGGGTTTCGGCCTAGCCGAGTTGGTTTGGGCCTAGCCAAGTGGGTTTGGGCCTAGCCGAGTGGGTTTGCGTCTGGCCGAGTGGGTTTGGGTCTAGCCGAGTGGGTTTGGGTCTAGCCGAGTGGGTTTGGGTCTAGCCGAGTGGGTTTTGTTTCTAGCCGAGTGGGTTTGGGTCTAGCGGAGTGGGCTTGGGTCTAGCCGAGTGGGTTTGGGTGTAGCCGAGTGGGTTTGGGTCTAGCCGAGTGGGTTTTGGTCCAGCCGAGTGGATTTGGGTCTAGCCGAGTGGGTTTGGGTCTAGCCGAGTGGTTTTGTGTCTCGCCGAGTGGGTTTGGGTCTAGCCGAGTGTGTTTTGGTCTAGCCTAGTGGGTTTGGGCCTAGCCGAGTGTGTTTGGGCCTAGCCGAGTGGGTTTGGGTCTAGCCGAGTGGGTTTGAGTCTATCCGAGTGGGTTTGGGTCTAGCGGAGTGGGTTTGGGTCTAGCGGAGTGGGTTTGGGTCTAGCGGAGTGGGTTTGGGTATAGCGGAGTGGGTTTGGGTCTAGCGGAGTGGGTGTGGGTCTAGCCGAGTGGGTTTGGGTCTAGCCGAGTGGGTTTGGGTCAAACCGAGTGGGTTTGGGTCTAGCGGATTGGGTTGGGTCTAGCGGAGTGGTTTGGGTCTAGCCCAGTGGGTTTGAGTCTAGCCGAGTGGGTTTGGGTCTAGCCGAGTGGGTTTGGGTCTAGCCGAGTGGGTTTGAGTGTAGCCGAGTGGGTTTGGGTCTAGCCGAGTGGGTTTGCGTCTAGCCGAGTGGGTTTGGGTCTATCCGAGTGGGTTTGGGTCTAGCCTAGTGGGTTTGGGCCTAGCCGAGTGGGTTTGGGCCTAGCCGAGTGGGTTTGGGTCTAGCCGAGTGGGTTTGGGTCTAGCCGAGTGGGTTTGGGTCTAGCGCAGTGGGTTTGGGTCTAGCCGAGTGGGTTTGCGTCTAACCGAGTGGGTTTGCGTCTAGCCGAGTTGGTTTGGGTCTAGCATAGTGGATTTGGGTCTAGCGAGTGGGTTTGGGTCTAGCCGAGTGCGTTTGGGTCTAGCCGAGTGGGTTTAGGTCTAGCCGAGTGGGTTTGGGTCTAGCCGAGTGGGTTTGGGACTAGCCGAGTGGGTTTGCGTCTAGCCGAGTGGGTTTGGGTCCAGCCGAGTGGGTTTGCGCCTAGCCGAGTGGGTTTGCGTCTAGCCGAGTTGGTTTGGGTCTAGCATAGTGGATTTGGGTCTAGCGAGTGGGTTTGGGTCTAGCCGAGTGGGTTTGCGTCTAGCGGAGTGGGTTTGGGTCTAGCAGAGTGGGTTTGGGTCTAGCGGTGTGGGTTTGGGTCTAGCGGAGTGGATTTGCGTCTAGCGGAGTGGGTTTGTGTCTAGCGGATTGGGTTTGGGTCCAGAGGAGTGGGTTTAGGTCTAGCCGAGTGGGTTTGGTTCTAGCCGAGTGGGTTTAGGTCTAGCCAAGTGGGTTTGAGTCTAGCCGAGTGGGTTTGGATCTAGCCGAGTGGGTTTGGGTCTAGCCGAGTGGGTTTGGGTCTAGCCGAGTGGGCTTGGGTCTAGCCGAGTGGGTTTGGGTGTAGCCGAGTGGGTTTGGGTCTAGCCGAGTGGGTTTGGGTCTAGCCGAGTGGATTTGGGTCTAGCCGAGTGGGTTTGGGTCTAGCCGAGTGGTTTTCTGTCTAGCCGAGTGGGTTTGGGTCTAGCCGAGTGGGTTTTGGTCTAGCCTAGTGGTTTTGGGCCTAGCCGAGTGGGTTTGGGTCTAGCGGAGTAGGTTTGCGTTTAGTCGAGTGGGTTTGAGTCTAGCCGAGTGGGTTTGGGTCTAGCCGAGTGGGTTTGGGTCTAGCCAAGTGGGTTTGGGTCTAGCCGAGTGGGTTTGGGTCTACCCGAGTGGGTTTGGGTCTAGCGGAGTGGGTTTGTGTCTAGCGGAGTGGGTTTGGGTCTAGCGGAGTGGGTTTGGGTATAGCGGAGTGGGTTTGGGTCTAGCGGAGAGGGTTTGCGTCTAGCGGAGTGGGTTTGGGTCTAGAAGAGTGGGTTTGGGTCTAGCCGAGTGGGTTTGGGTCTAGCCGAGTGGGTTTGGGTCTAGCCGAGTGGGTTTGGGTCTAGCCGAGTGGGTTTGGGTCTAGCGCAGTGGGTTTGGGTCTAGCGCAGTGGGTTTGGGTCTAGCCGAGTGGGTTTGCGTCTAACCGAGTGGGTTTGCGTCTAGCCGAGTTGGTTTGGGTCTAGCATAGTGGATTTGGGTCTAGCGAGTGGGTTTGGGTCTAGCCGAGTGCGTTTGGGTCTAGCCGAGTGGGTTTAGGTCTAGCCGAGTGGGTTTGGGTCTAGCCGAGTGGGTTTGGGACTAGCCGAGTGGGTTTGCGTCTAGCCCAGTGGGTTTGGGTCCAGCCGAGTGGGTTTGCGCCTAGCCGAGTGGGTTTGCGTCTAGCCGAGTTGGTTTGGGTCTAGCATAGTGGATTTGGGTCTAGCGAGTGGGTTTGGGTCTAGCCGAGTGGGTTTGCGTCTAGCGGAGTGGGTTTGGGTCTAGCAGAGTGGGTTTGGGTCTAGCGGTGTGGGTTTGGGTCTAGCGGAGTGGATTTGCGTCTAGCGGAGTGGGTTTGTGTCTAGCGGATTGGGTTTGGGTCCAGAGGAGTGGGTTTAGGTCTAGCCGAGTGGGTTTGGTTCTAGCCGAGTGGGTTTGGGTCTAGCCAAGTGGGTTTGAGTCTAGCCGAGTGGGTTTGGATCTAGCCGAGTGGGTTTGGGTCTAGCCGAGTGGGTTTGGGTCTAGCCGAGTGGGCTTGGGTCTAGCCGAGTGGGTTTGGGTGTAGCCGAGTGGGTTTGGGTCTAGCCGAGTGGGTTTGGGTCTAGCCGAGTGGATTTGGGTCTAGCCGAGTGGGTTTGGGTCTAGCCGAGTGGTTTTCTGTCTAGCCGAGTGGGTTTGGGTCTAGCCGAGTGGGTTTTGGTCTAGCCTAGTGGTTTTGGGCCTAGCCGAGTGGGTTTGGGTCTAGCGGAGTAGGTTTGCGTTTAGTCGAGTGGGTTTGAGTCTAGCCGAGTGGGTTTGGGTCTAGCCGAGTGGGTTTGGGTCTAGCCAAGTGGGTTTGGGTCTAGCCGAGTGGGTTTGGGTCTACCCGAGTGGGTTTGGGTCTAGCGGAGTGGGTTTGTGTCTAGCGGAGTGGGTTTGGGTCTAGCGGAGTGGGTTTGGGTATAGCGGAGTGGGTTTGGGTCTAGCGGAGAGGGTTTGCGTCTAGCGGAGTGGGTTTGGGTCTAGAAGAGTGGGTTTGGGTCTAGCCGAGTGGGTTTGGGTCTAGCCGAGTGGGTTTGGGTCTAGCCGAGTGGGTTTGGGTCTAGCCGAGTGGGTTTGGGTCTAGCTGAGTGGGTTTGGGTCTAGCCGAGTGGGTTTGCGTCTAGCCGAGTGGGTTCGGGTCTTGCCGAGTGGGTTTTGGTTCTGGCCGAGTGGGTTTGCGTCTAGCGGAGTAGGCTTGGGTCTAGCCGAGTGGGTTTGGGTGTAACCTAGTGGATTTGGGTGTAGCCGAGTGGGTTTGGGTGTAGCCCAGTGGGTTTGGGTGTAGCCGAGTGGGTTTGGGTCTAGCCGAGTGGGTTTGGGTCTAACCGAGTGGGTTTGGGTCTAGCCGAGTGGGTTTGGGTCTAGCCGAGTGGGTTTGGGTCTAGCCGAGTGGGTTTGGGTCTTGCCGAGTGGGTTTGGGTCTAGCCGAGTGGGTTTGGGTCTAGCCGAGTGGGTTTGGGTCTTGCCGAGTGGGTTGGGGTCCAGCCGAGTGGGTTTGGGTCTAGCCGAGTGGGTTTGGGTCTAGCCGAGTAGGTTTGGGTCTAGCCGAGTGGGTTTGGGTCTAGCCGAGTGGGTTTGGGTCTAGCCGAGTGGGTTTGGGTCTAGCCGAGTGGGTTTGGGTCTAGCCGAGTGGGATCGGGTCTAGCCGAGTGGGTTTGTGTCTAGCCGAGTGGGTTTGGGTCTAGCCGAGTGGGTTTTGGTTCTAGCCGAGTGGGTTTGCGTCTAGCGGAGTAGGCTTGGGTCTAGCCGAGTGGGTTTGGGTGTAGCCTAGTGGGTTTGGGTGTAGCCGAGTGGGTTTGGGTGTAGCCTAGTGGGTTTG
Organism: Raja brachyura; assembly: GCA_963514005.1. Next base: position 4,384,516 of record OY740819.1, on the reverse strand, counting down.
GGTGTAGCAGAGTGGGTTTGGGTCTAGCCGAGTGGGTTTGGGTCTAACCGAGTGGGTTTGGGTCTAGCCGAGTGGGTTTGGGTCTTGCCGAGTGGGTTTGGGTCTAGCCGAGTGGGTTTGGGTCTAGCCGAGTGGGTTTGGGTCTTGCCGAGAGGGTTGGGGTCCAGCCGAGTGGGTTTGGGTCTAGCCGAGTGGGTTTGGGTCTAGCCGAGTAGGTTTGGGTCTAGCCGAGTGGGTTTGGGTCTAGACGAGTGGGTTTGGGTCTAGCCGAGTGGGTTTGGGTCTAGCCGAGTGGGTTTGGGTCTAGCCGAGTGGGTTTGGGTCTAGCGGAGTAGGTTGGGGTCTAGCCGAGTGGGTTTGGGTCTAGCCGAGTGGGTTTGGGTCTAGCCGAGTGGGTTTGGGTCTAGCCTAGTGGGTTAGGGCCTAGCCGAGTTGGTTTGCGCCTAGCCAAGTTGGTTTGGGTCTAGCCGAGTGGGTTTGGGTCTAGCTGAGTGGGTTTGGGTCTAGCCGAGTGGGTTTGAGTCTAGCCGAGTGGGTTTGGGTCTAGCCTAGTGGGTTTCGGCCTAGCCGAGTTGGTTTGGGCCTAGCCAAGTGGGTTTGGGTCTAGCCGAGTGGGTTTGGGTCTAGCTGAGTGGGTTTGGGTCTAGCCGAGTGGGTTTGAGTCTAGCCGAGTGGGTTTGGGTCTAGCCTAGTGGGTTTGGGCCTAGCCGAGTGGGTTTGGGCCTAGCCGAGTGGGTTTGGGTCTAGCCGAGTGGGTTTGGGTCTGGCCGAGTGGGTTTGGGTCTAGCCGAGTGGGTTTGGGTCTAGCCGAGTGGGTTTGTTTCTAGCCGAGTGGGTTTTGTTTCTAGCCGAGTGGGCTTGGGTCTAGCCGAGTGGGCTTGGGTCTAGCCGAGTGGGTTTGGGTGTAGCCGAGTGGGTTTGGGTCTAGCCGAGTGGGTTTTGGTCCAGCCGAGTGGATTTGGGTCTAGCCGAGTGGTTTTGGGTCTAGCCGAGTGGTTTTGTGTCTCGCAGAGTGGGTTTTGGTCTAGCCTAGTGGGTTTGGGCCTAGCCTAGTGGGTTTGGGCCTAGCCGAGTGTGTTTGGGCCTAGCCGAGTGGGTTTGGGTCTAGCCGAGTGGGTTTGAGTCTATCCGAGTGGGTTTGGGTCTAGCGGAGTGGGTTTGGGTCTAGCGGAGTGGGTTTGGGTCTAGCGGAGTGGGTTTGGGTCTAGCGGAGTGGGTTTGGGTCTAGCCGAGTGGGTTTGGGTCTAGCCGAGTGGGTTTGGGTCAAACCGAGTGGGTTTGGGTCTAGCGGATTGGGTTGGGTCTAGCGGAGTGGTTTGGGTCTAGCCCAGTGGGTTTGAGTCTAGCCGAGTGGGTTTGGGTCTAGCCGAGTGGGTTTGGGTCTAGCCGAGTGGGTTTGAGTGTAGCCGAGTGGGTTTGGGTCTAGCCGAGTGGGTTTGGGTCTAGCCGAGTGGGTTTGGGTCTATCCGAGTGGGTTTGGGTCTAGCCTAGTGGGTTTGGGCCTAGCCGAGTGGGTTTGGGCCTAGCCGAGTGGGTTTGGGTCTAGCCGAGTGGGTTTGTGTCTAGCCGAGTGGGTTTGGGTCTAGCGCAGTGGGTTTGGGTCTAGCCGAGTGGGTTTGGGACTAGCCGAGTGGGTTTGCGTCTAGCCGAGTGGGTTTGGGTCCAGCCGAGTGGGTTTGCGCCTAGCCGAGTGGGTTTGCGTCTAGCCGAGTTGGTTTGGGTCTAGCATAGTGGATTTGGGTCTAGCGAGTGGGTTTGGGTCTAGCCGAGTGGGTTTGCGTCTAGCGGAGTGGGTTTGGGTCTAGCAGAGTGGGTTTGGGTCAAACCGAGTGGGTTTGGGTCTAGCGGATTGGGTTGGGTCTAGCGGAGTGGTTTGGGTCTAGCCCAGTGGGTTTGAGTCTAGCCGAGTGGGTTTGGGTCTAGCCGAGTGGGTTTGGGTCTAGCCGAGTGGGTTTGAGTGTAGCCGAGTGGGTTTGGGTCTAGCCGAGTGGGTTTGGGTCTAGCCAAGTGGGTTTGGGTCTATCCGAGTGGGTTTGGGTCTAGCCTAGTGGGTTTGGGCCTAGCCGAGTGGGTTTGGGCCTAGCCGAGTGGGTTTGGGTCTAGCCGAGTGGGTTTGGGTCTAGCCGAGTGGGTTTGGGTCTAGCGCAGTGGGTTTGGGTCTAGCCGAGTGGGTTTGCGTCTAACCGAGTGGGTTTGCGTCTAGCCGAGTTGGTTTGGGTCTAGCATAGTGGATTTGGGTCTAGCGAGTGGGTTTGGGTCTAGCCGAGTGCGTTTGGGTCTAGCCGAGTGGGTTTAGGTCTAGCCGAGTGGGTTTGGGTCTAGCCGAGTGGGTTTGGGACTAGCCGAGTGGGTTTGCGTCTAGCCGAGTGGGTTTGGGTCCAGCCGAGTGGGTTTGCGCCTAGCCGAGTGGGTTTGCGTCTAGCCGAGTTGGTTTGGGTCTAGCATAGTGGATTTGGGTCTAGCGAGTGGGTTTGGGTCTAGCCGAGTGGGTTTGCGTCTAGCGGAGTGGGTTTGGGTCTAGCAGAGTGGGTTTGGGTCTAGCGGTGTGGGTTTGGGTCTAGCGGAGTGGATTTGCGTCTAGCGGAGTGGGTTTGTGTCTAGCGGATTGGGTTTGGGTCCAGAGGAGTGGGTTTAGGTCTAGCCGAGTGGGTTTGGTTCTAGCCGAGTGGGTTTGGGTCTAGCCAAGTGGGTTTGAGTCTAGCCGAGTGGGTTTGGATCTAGCCGAGTGGGTTTGGGTCTAGCCGAGTGGGTTTGGGTCTAGCCGAGTGGGCTTGGGTCTAGCCGAGTGGGTTTGGGTGTAGCCGAGTGGGTTTGGGTCTAGCCGAGTGGGTTTGGGTCTAGCCGAGTGGATTTGGGTCTAGCCGAGTGGGTTTGGGTCTAGCAGAGTGGTTTTCTGTCTAGCCGAGTGGGTTTGGGTCTAGCCGAGTGGGTTTTGGTCTAGCCTAGTGGTTTTGGGCCTAGCCGAGTGGGTTTGGGTCTAGCGGAGTAGGTTTGCGTTTAGTCGAGTGGGTTTGAGTCTAGCCGAGTGGGTTTGGGTCTAGCCGAGTGGGTTTGGGTCTAGCCAAGTGGGTTTGGGTCTAGCCGAGTGGGTTTGGGTCTACCCGAGTGGGTTTGGGTCTAGCGGAGTGGGTTTGTGTCTAGCGGAGTGGGTTTGGGTCTAGCGGAGTGGGTTTGGGTATAGCGGAGTGGGTTTGGGTCTAGCGGAGAGGGTTTGCGTCTAGCGGAGTGGGTTTGGGTCTAGAAGAGTGGGTTTGGGTCTAGCCGAGTGGGTTTGGGTTTAGCCGAGTGGGTTTGGGTCTAGCCGAGTGGGTTTGGGTCTAGCCGAGTGGGTTTGGGTCTAGCCGAGTGGGTTTGGGTCTAGCCGAGTGGGTTTGCGTCTAGCCGAGTGGGTTCGGGTCTTGCCGAGTGGGTTTTGGTTCTGGCCGAGTGGGTTTGCGTCTAGCGGAGTAGGCTTGGGTCTAGCCGAGTGGGTTTGGGTGTAACCTAGTGGATTTGGGTGTAGCCGAGTGGGTTTGGGTGTAGCCCAGTGGGTTTGGGTGTAGCCGAGTGGGTTTGGGTCTAGCCGAGTGGGTTTGGGTCTAACCGAGTGGGTTTGGGTCTAGCCGAGTGGGTTTGGGTCTAGCCGAGTGGGTTTGGGTCTAGCCGAGTGGGTTTGGGTCTTGCCGAGTGGGTTTGGGTCTAGCCGAGTGGGTTTGGGTCTAGCCGAGTGGGTTTGGGTCTTGCCGAGTGGGTTGGGGTCCAGCCGAGTGGGTTTGGGTCTAGCCGAGTGGGTTTGGGTCTAGCCGAGTAGGTTTGGGTCTAGCCGAGTGGGTTTGGGTCTAGCCGAGTGGGTTTGGGTCTAGCCGAGTGGGTTTGGGTCTAGCCGAGTGGGTTTGGGTCTAGCCGAGTGGGATCGGGTCTAGCCGAGTGGGTTTGTGTCTAGCCGAGTGGGTTTGGGTCTAGCCGAGTGGGTTTTGGTTCTAGCCGAGTGGGTTTGCGTCTAGCGGAGTAGGCTTGGGTCTAGCCGAGTGGGTTTGGGTGTAGCCTAGTGGGTTTGGGTGTAGCCGAGTGGGTTTGGGTGTAGCCTAGTGGGTTTGGGTGTAGCAGAGTGGGTTTGGGTCTAGCCGAGTGGGTTTGGGTCTAACCGAGTGGGTTTGGGTCTAGCCGAGTGGGTTTGGGTCTTGCCGAGTGGGTTTGGGTCTAGCCGAGTGGGTTTGGGTCTAGCCGAGTGGGTTTGGGTCTTGCCGAGAGGGTTGGGGTCCAGCCGAGTGGGTTTGGGTCTAGCCGAGTGGGTTTGGGTCTAGCCGAGTAGGTTTGGGTGTAGCCGAGTGGGTTTGGGTCTAGACGAGTGGGTTTGGGTCTAGCCGAGTGGGTTTGGGTCGAGCCGAGTGGGTTTGGGTCTAGCCGAGTGGGTTTGGGTCTAGCGGAGTAGGTTGGGGTCTAGCCGAGTGGGTTTGGGTCTAGCCGAGTGGGTTTGGGTCTAGCCGAGTGGGTTTGGGTCTAGCCTAGTGGGTTAGGGCCTAGCCGAGTTGGTTTGCGCCTAGCCAAGTTGGTTTGGGTCTAGCCGAGTGGGTTTGGGTCTAGCTGAGTGGGTTTGGGTCTAGCCGAGTGGATTTGCGTCTAGCGGAGTGGGTTTGTGTCTAGCGGATTGGGTTTGGGTCCAGAGGAGTGGGTTTAGGTCCAGAGGAGTGGGTTTAGGTCTAGCCGAGTGGGTTTGGTTCTAGCCGAGTGGGTTTGGGTCTAGCCAAGTGGTTTTGAGTCTAGCCGAGTGGGTTTGGATCTAGCCGAGTGGGTTTGGGTCTAGCCGAGTGGGTTTGGGTCTAGCCGAGTGGGCTTGGGTCTAGCCGAGTGGGTTTGGGTGTAGCCGAGTGGGTTTGGGTCTAGCCGAGTGGGTTTGGGTCTAGCCGAGTGGATTTGGGTCTAGCCGAGTGGGTTTGGGTCTAGCAGAGTGGTTTTCTGTCTAGCCGAGTGGGTTTGGGTCTAGCCGAGTGGGTTTTGGTCTAGCCTAGTGGTTTTGGGCCTAGCCGAGTGGGTTTGGGTCTAGCGGAGTAGGTTTGCGTTTAGTCGAGTGGGTTTGAGTCTAGCCGAGTGGGTTTGGGTCTAGCCGAGTGGGTTTGGGTCTAGCCAAGTGGGTTTGGGTCTAGCCGAGTGGGTTTGGGTCTACCCGAGTGGGTTTGGGTCTAGCGGAGTGGGTTTGTGTCTAGCGGAGTGGGTTTGGGTCTAGCGGAGTGGGTTTGGGTATAGCGGAGTGGGTTTGGGTCTAGCGGAGAGGGTTTGCGTCTAGCGGAGTGGGTTTGGGTCTAGAAGAGTGGGTTTGGGTCTAGCCGAGTGGGTTTGGGTTTAGCCGAGTGGGTTTGGGTCTAGCCGAGTGGGTTTGGGTCTAGCCGAGTGGGTTTGGGTCTAGCCGAGTGGGTTTGGGTCTAGCCGAGTGGGTTTGCGTCTAGCCGAGTGGGTTCGGGTCTTGCCGAGTGGGTTTTGGTTCTGGCCGAGTGGGTTTGCGTCTAGCGGAGTAGGCTTGGGTCTAGCCGAGTGGGTTTGGGTGTAACCTAGTGGATTTGGGTGTAGCCGAGTGGGTTTGGGTGTAGCCCAGTGGGTTTGGGTGTAGCCGAGTGGGTTTGGGTCTAGCCGAGTGGGTTTGGGTCTAACCGAGTGGGTTTGGGTCTAGCCGAGTGGGTTTGGGTCTAGCCGAGTGGGTTTGGGTCTAGCCGAGTGGGTTTGGGTCTTGCCGAGTGGGTTTGGGTCTAGCCGAGTGGGTTTGGGTCTAGCCGAGTGGGTTTGGGTCTTGCCGAGTGGGTTGGGGTCCAGCCGAGTGGGTTTGGGTCTAGCCGAGTGGGTTTGGGTCTAGCCGAGTAGGTTTGGGTCTAGCCGAGTGGGTTTGGGTCTAGCCGAGTGGGTTTGGGTCTAGCCGAGTGGGTTTGGGTCTAGCCGAGTGGGTTTGGGTCTAGCCGAGTGGGATCGGGTCTAGCCGAGTGGGTTTGTGTCTAGCCGAGTGGGTTTGGGTCTAGCCGAGTGGGTTTTGGTTCTAGCCGAGTGGGTTTGCGTCTAGCGGAGTAGGCTTGGGTCTAGCCGAGTGGGTTTGGGTGTAGCCTAGTGGGTTTGGGTGTAGCCGAGTGGGTTTGGGTGTAGCCTAGTGGGTTTGGGTGTAGCAGAGTGGGTTTGGGTCTAGCCGAGTGGGTTTGGGTCTAACCGAGTGGGTTTGGGTCTAGCCGAGTGGGTTTGGGTCTTGCCGAGTGGGTTTGGGTCTAGCCGAGTGGGTTTGGGTCTAGCCGAGTGGGTTTGGGTCTTGCCGAGAGGGTTGGGGTCCAGCCGAGTGGGTTTGGGTCTAGCCGAGTGGGTTTGGGTCTAGCCGAGTAGGTTTGGGTGTAGCCGAGTGGGTTTGGGTCTAGACGAGTGGGTTTGGGTCTAGCCGAGTGGGTTTGGGTCGAGCCGAGTGGGTTTGGGTCTAGCCGAGTGGGTTTGGGTCTAGCGGAGTAGGTTGGGGTCTAGCCGAGTGGGTTTGGGTCTAGCCGAGTGGGTTTGGGTCTAGCCGAGTGGGTTTGGGTCTAGCCTAGTGGGTTAGGGCCTAGCCGAGTTGGTTTGCGCCTAGCCAAGTTGGTTTGGGTCTAGCCGAGTGGGTTTGGGTCTAGCTGAGTGGGTTTGGGTCTAGCCGAGTGGGTTTGAGTCTAGCCGAGTGGGTTTGGGTCTAGCCTAGTGGGTTTCGGCCTAGCCGAGTTGGTTTGGGCCTAGCCAAGTGGGTTTGGGTCTAGCCGAGTGGGTTTGGGTCTAGCTGAGTGGGTTTGGGTCTAGCCGAGTGGGTTTGAGTCTAGCCGAGTGGGTTTGGGTCTAGCCTAGTGGGTTTGGGCCTAGCCGAGTGGGTTTGGGCCTAGCCGAGTGGGTTTGGGTCTAGCCGAGTGGGTTTGGGTCTGGCCGAGTGGGTTTGGGTCTAGCCGAGTGGGTTTGGGTCTAGCCGAGTGGGTTTGTTTCTAGCCGAGTGGGTTTTGTTTCTAGCCGAGTGGGCTTGGGTCTAGCCGAGTGGGCTTGGGTCTAGCCGAGTGGGTTTGGGTGTAGCCGAGTGGGTTTGGGTCTAGCCGAGTGGGTTTTGGTCCAGCCGAGTGGATTTGGGTCTAGCCGAGTGGTTTTGGGTCTAGCCGAGTGGTTTTGTGTCTCGCAGAGTGGGTTTTGGTCTAGCCTAGTGGGTTTGGGCCTAGCCTAGTGGGTTTGGGCCTAGCCGAGTGTGTTTGGGCCTAGCCGAGTGGGTTTGGGTCTAGCCGAGTGGGTTTGAGTCTATCCGAGTGGGTTTGGGTCTAGCGGAGTGGGTTTGGGTCTAGCGGAGTGGGTTTGGGTCTAGCGGAGTGGGTTTGGGTCTAGCGGAGTGGGTTTGGGTCTAGCCGAGTGGGTTTGGGTCTAGCCGAGTGGGTTTGGGTCAAACCGAGTGGGTTTGGGTCTAGCGGATTGGGTTGGGTCTAGCGGAGTGGTTTGGGTCTAGCCCAGTGGGTTTGAGTCTAGCCGAGTGGGTTTGGGTCTAGCCGAGTGGGTTTGGGTCTAGCCGAGTGGGTTTGAGTGTAGCCGAGTGGGTTTGGGTCTAGCCGAGTGGGTTTGGGTCTAGCCGAGTGGGTTTGGGTCTATCCGAGTGGGTTTGGGTCTAGCCTAGTGGGTTTGGGCCTAGCCGAGTGGGTTTGGGCCTAGCCGAGTGGGTTTGGGTCTAGCCGAGTGGGTTTGGGTCTAGCCGAGTGGGTTTGGGTCTAGCGCAGTGGGTTTGGGTCTAGCCGAGTGGGTTTGCGTCTAACCGAGTGGGTTTGCGTCTAGCCGAGTTGGTTTGGGTCTAGCATAGTGGATTTGGGTCTAGCGAGTGGGGTTGGGTCTAGCCGAGTGCGTTTGGGTCTAGCCGAGTGGGTTTAGGTCTAGCCGAGTGGGTTTGGGTCTAGCCGAGTGGGTTTGGGACTAGCCGAGTGGGTTTGCGTCTAGCCGAGTGGGTTTGGGTCCAGCCGAGTGGGTTTGCGCCTAGCCGAGTGGGTTTGCGTCTAGCCGAGTTGGTTTGGGTCTAGCATAGTGGATTTGGGTCTAGCGAGTGGGTTTGGGTCTAGCCGAGTGGGTTTGCGTCTAGCGGAGTGGATTTGCGTCTAGCGGAGTGGGTTTGTGTCTAGCGGATTGGGTTTGGGTCCAGAGGAGTGGGTTTAGGTCTAGCCGAGTGGGTTTGGTTCTAGCCGAGTGGGTTTGGGTCTAGCCAAGTGGGTTTGAGTCTAGCCGAGTGGGTTTGGATCTAGCCGAGTGGGTTTGGGTCTAGCCGAGTGGGTTTGGGTCTAGCCGAGTGGGCTTGGGTCTAGCCGAGTGGGTTTGGGTGTAGCCGAGTGGGTTTGGGTCTAGCCGAGTGGGTTTGGGTCTAGCCGAGTGGATTTGGGTCTAGCCGAGTGGGTTTGGGTCTAGCCGAGTGGTTTTCTGTCTAGCCGAGTGGGTTTGGGTCTAGCCGAGTGGGTTTTGGTCTAGCCTAGTGGGTTTGGGCCTAGCCGAGTGGGTTTGGGTCTAGCGGAGTAGGTTTGCGTTTAGTCGAGTGGGTTTGAGTCTAGCCGAGTGGGTTTGGGTCTAGCCGAGTGGGTTTGGGTCTAGCCAAGTGGGTTTGGGTCTAGCCGAGTGGGTTTGGGTCTACCCGAGTGGGTTTGGGTCTAGCGGAGTGGGTTTGTGTCTAGCGGAGTGGGTTTGGGTCTAGCGGAGTGGGTTTGGGTATAGCGGAGTGGGTTTGGGTCTAGCGGAGAGGGTTTGCGTCTAGCGGAGTGGGTTTGGGTCTAGAAGAGTGGGTTTGGGTCTAGCCGAGTGGGTTTGGGTCTAGCCAAGTGGGTTTGGGTCTAGCCGAGTGGGTTTGGGTCTAGCCGAGTGGGTTTGGGTCTAGCTGAGTGGTTTTGGGTCTAGCTGAGTGGTTTTCTGTCTAGCCGAGTGGGTTTGGGTCTAGCCGAGTGGGTTTTGGTCTAGCCTAGTGGGTTTGGGCCTAGCCGAGTGGGTTTGGGTCTAGCGGAGTAGGTTTGCGTTTAGTCGAGTGGGTTTGAGTCTAGCCGAGTGGGTTTGGGTCTAGCCGAGTGGGTTTGGGTCTAGCCAAGTGGGTTTGGGTCTAGCCGAGTGGGTTTGGGTCTACCCGAGTGGGTTTGTGTCTAGCGGAGTGGGTTTGTGTCTAGCGGAGTGGGTTTGGGTCTAGCGGAGTGGGTTTGGGTATAGCGGAGTGGGTTTGGGTCTAGCGGAGAGGGTTTGCGTCTAGCGGAGTGGGTTTGGGTCTAGAAGAGTGGGTTTGGGTCTAGCCGAGTGGGTTTGGGTCTAGCTGAGTGGGTTTGGGTCTAGCCGAGTGGGTTTGCGTCTAGCCGAGTGGGTTCGGGTCTAGCCGAGTGGGTTTTGGTTCTGGCCGAGTGGGTTTGCGTCTAGCGGAGTAGGCTTGGGTCTAGCCGAGTGGGTTTGGGTGTAACCTATTGGATTTGGGTGTAGCCGAGTGGGTTTGGGTGTAGCCCAGTGGGTTTGGGTGTAGCCGAGTGGGTTTGGGTCTAGCCGAGTGGGTTTGGGTCTAACCGAGTGGGTTTGGGTCTAGCCGAGTGGGTTTGGGTCTAGCCGAGTGGGTTTGGGTCTAGCCGAGTGGGTTTGGGTCTTGCCGAGTGGGTTTGGGTCTAGCCGAGTGGGTTTGGGTCTAGCCGAGTGGGTTTGGGTCTTGCCGAGTGGGTTGGGGTCCAGCCGAGTGGGTTTGGGACTAGCCGAGTGGGTTTGGGTCTAGCCGAGTAGGTTTGGGTCTAGCCGAGTGGGTTTGGGTCTAGCCGAGTGGGTTTGGGTCTAGCCGAGTGGGTTTGGGTCTAGCCGAGTGGGTTTGGGTCTAGCCGAGTGGGATCGGGTCTAGCCGGGTGGGTTTGTGTCTAGCCGAGTGGGTTTGGGTCTAGCCGAGTGGGTTTTGGTTCTAGCCGAGTGGGTTTGCGTCTAGCGGAGTAGGCTTGGGTCTAGCCGAGTGGGTTTGGGTGTAGCCTAGTGGGTTTGGGTGTAGCCGAGTGGGTTTGGGTGTAGCCTAGTGGGTTTGGGTGTAGCAGAGTGGGTTTGGGTCTAGCCGAGTGGGTTTGGGTCTAACCGAGTGGGTTTGGGTCTAGCCGAGTGGGTTTGGGTCTTGCCGAGTGGGTTTGGGTCTAGCCGAGTGGGTTTGGGTCTAGCCGAGTGGGTTTGGGTCTTGCCGAGAGGGTTGGGGTCCAGCCGAGTGGGTTTGGGTCTAGCCGAGTGGGTTTGGGTCTAGCCGAGTAGGTTTGGGTCTAGCCGAGTGGGTTTGGGTCTAGACGAGTGGGTTTGGGTCTAGCCGAGTGGGTTTGGGTCTAGCCGAGTGGGTTTGGGTCTAGCCGAGTGGGTTTGGGTCTAGCGGAGTAGGTTGGGGTCTAGCCGAGTGGGTTTGATTGTAGCCGAGTGGGTTTGGGTCTAGCCGAGTGGGTTTGGGTCTAGCCGAGTGGGTTTGGGTCTAGCCGAGTGGGTTCGGGTCTAGCCGAGTGCGTTTGTGTCTAGCCGAGTGGGTTTGGGTCTAGCCGAGTGGGTTTTGGTTCTAGCCGAGTGGGTTTGCGTCTAGCGGAGTAGGCTTGGGTCTAGGCGAGTGGGTTTGGGTGTAGCCTAGTGGGTTTGGGTGTAGCCGAGTGGGTTTGGGTGTAGCCGAGTGGGTTTGGGTGTAGCAGAGTGGGTTTGGGTCTAGCGGAGTGGGTTTGGGTCTTGCCGAGTGGGTTTGGGTCTTGCCGAGTGGGTTTGGGTCTGGCCGAGTGGGTTTGGGTCTAGCCGAGTGGGTTTGGGTCTAGCCGATTGGGTTTTGGTCTAGCCGAGTGGGTTTGGGTGTAGACGAGTGGGTTTGGGTCTAGCCGAGTGGGTTTGGGTCTAGCCGAGTGGGTTTGGGTCTAGCCGAGTGGGTTTGGGTCTAACCGAGTGGGTTTGGGTCTTGCCGAGTGGGTTTGGGTCTAGCCGAGTGGGTTTGGGTCTAGCCGAGTGGGTTTGGGTCTTGCCTAGTGGGTTGGGGTCTAGCCGAGTGGGTTTGGGTCTAGCCGAGTGGGTTTGGGTCTAGCCGAGTGGGTTTGGGTCTAGCCGAGTGGGTTTGGGTCTAGCCGAGTGGGTTTGGGTCTAGACGAGAGGGTTTGGGTCTAGCCGAGTGGGTTTGGGTCTAGCAGAGTGGGTTTGGGTCTAGCCGAGTGGGTTTGGGTCTAACCGAGTGGGTTTGGGTCTAGCCGAGTGGGTTTGGGTCTTGCCGAGTGGGTTTGGGTCTAGCCGAGTGGGTTTGGGTCTAGCCGAGTGGGTTTGGGTCTTGACGAGAGGGTTGGGGTCCAGCCGAGTGGGTTTGGGTCTAGCCGAGTGGGTTTGGGTCTAGCCGAGTAGGTTTGGGTCTAGCCGAGTGGGTTTGGGTCTAGACGAGTGGGTTTGGGTCTAGCCGAGTGGGTTTGGGTCTAGCCGAGTGGGTTTGGGTCTAGCGGAGTAGGTTGGGGTCTAGCCGAGTGGGTTTGATTGTAGCCGAGTGGGTTTGGGTCTAGCCGAGTGGGTTTGGGTCTAGCCGAGTGGGTTTGGGTTTAGCCGAGTGGGTTCGGGTCTAGCCGAGTGCGTTTGTGTCTAGCCGAGTGGGTTTGGGTCTAGCCGAGTGGGTTTTGGTTCTAGCCGAGTGGGTTTGCGTCTAGCGGAGTAGGCTTGGGTCTAGGCGAGTGGGTTTGGGTGTAGCCTAGTGGGTTTGGGTGTAGCCGAGTGGGTTTGGGTGTAGCCGAGTGGGTTTGGGTGTAGCAGAGTGGGTTTGGGTCTAGCGGAGTGGGTTTGGGTCTTGCCGAGTGGGTTTGGGTCTTGCCGAGTGGGTTTGGGTCTGGCCGAGTGGGTTTGGGTCTAGCCGAGTGGGTTTGGGTCTAGCCGATTGGGTTTTGGTCTAGCCGAGTGGGTTTGGGTGTAGACGAGTGGGTTTGGGTCTAGCCGAGTGGGTTTGGGTCTAGCCGAGTGGGTTTGGGTCTAGCCGAGTGGGTTTGGGTCTAACCGAGTGGGTTTGGGTCTTGCCGAGTGGGTTTGGGTCTAGCCGAGTGGGTTTGGGTCTAGCCGAGTGGGTTTGGGTCTTGCCTAGTGGGTTGGGGTCTAGCCGAGTGGGTTTGGGTCTAGCCGAGTGGGTTTGGGTCTAGCCGAGTGGGTTTGGGTCTAGCCGAGTGGGTTTGGGTCTAGCCGAGTGGGTTTGGGTCTAGACGAGAGGGTTTGGGTCTAGCCGAGTGGGTTTGGGTCTAGCAGAGTGGGTTTGGGTCTAGCGGAGTAGGTTTGGGTCTAGCCGAGTGGGTTTGAGTGTAGCCGAGTGGGTTTGGGTCTAGCCGAGTGGGTTTGGGTCTAGCCGAGTGGGTTTGGGTCTAGCCGAGTGGGTGTGGGTCTAGCCGAGTGGGTTTGTGTCTAGCCGAGTGGGTTTGGGTCTAGCCGAGTGGGTTTGGGTCTAGCCTAGTGGGTTTGGGCCTAGCCGAGTTGGTTTGGGCCTAGCCAAGTGGGTTTGGGTCTAGCCGAGTGGGTTTGGGTCTAGCCGAGTGGGTTTGGGTCTAGCCGAGTGGGTTTGAGTCTAGCCGAGTGGGTTCGGGTCTAGCCTAGTGGGTTTGGGCCTAGCCGAGTGGGTTTGGGCCTAGCCGAGTGGGTTTGGGTCTAGCCGAGTGGGTTTGGGTCTAGCCGAGTGGGTTTGGGTCTAGCCGAGTGTGTTTGGGTCTAGCCGAGTGGGTTTTGGTTCTAGCCGAGTGGGTTTGGGTCTAGCGGAGTGGGCTTGGGTCTAGCCGAGTGGGTTTGGGTGTAGCCGAGTGGGTTTGGGTCTAGCCGAGTGGGTTTGGGTCTAGCCGAGAGGATTTGGGACTAGCCGAGTGGGTTTGGGTCTAGCCGAGTGGTTTTGTGTCTAGCCGAGTGGGTTTGGGTCTAGCCGAGTGGGTTTTGGTCTAGCCTAGTGGGTTTGGGCCTAGCCGAGTGGGTTTGGGCCTAGCCGAGTGGGTTTGCGTCTAGCCGAGTGGGTTTGAGTCTATCCGAGTGGGTTTGGGTCTAGCGGATTGGGTTTGGGTCTTGCGGAGTGGGTTTGGGTCTAGCGGAGTGGGTTTGGGTCTAGCGGAGTAGGTTTGCGTTTAGCCGAGTGGGTTTGAGTCTAGCCGAGTGGGTTTGGGTCTAGCCGAGTGGGTTTGGGTCTAGCCGAGTGGGTTTGGGTCTAGCCGAGTGGGTTTGGGTCTACCTGAGTGGGTTTGGGTCTAGCGGAGTGGGTTTGGGTATAGCGGAGTGGGTTTGGGTCTAGCGGAGTGGGTTTGGGTCTAGCGGAGTGGGTTTGGGTATAGCGGAGTGGGTTTGGGTCTTGCGGAGAGGGTTTGCGTCTAGCGGAGTGGGTTTGGGTCTAGAAGAGTGGGTTTGGGTCTAGCCGAGTGGGTTTGGGTCTAGCCGAGTGGGTTTGGGTCTAGCCGAGTGGGTTTGGGTCTAGCCGAGTGGGTTTGGGTCTATCCGAGTGGGTTTTGTCTAGCCGAGTGGGTTTGCGTCTACCCGAGTGGGTTCGGGTCTAGCCGAGTGGGTTTTGGTTCTGGCCGAGTGGGTTTGCGTCTAGCGGAATAGGCTTGGGTCTAGCCGAGTGGGTTTGGGTGTAGCCTAGTGGGTTTGGGTGTAGCCGAGTGGGTTTGGGTGTAGCCCAGTGGGTTTGGGTGTAGCCGAGTGGGTTTGGGTCTAGCCGAGTGGGTTTGGGTCTAACCGAGTGTGTTTCGGTCTAGCCGAGTGGGTTTGGGTCTAGCCGAGTGGGTTTGGGTCTAGCGGAGTGGGTTTGGGTCTTGCCGAGTGGGTTTGGGTCTTGCCGAGTGGGTTTGGGTCTAGCCGAGTGGGTTTGGGTCCAGCCGAGTGTGTTTGGGTCCAGCCGATTGGGTTTTGGTCTAGCCGAGTGGGTTTGGGTGTAGACGAGTGGGTTTGGGTCTAGCCGAGTGGGTTTGGGTCTACCCGAGTGGGTTTGGGTCTAGCCGAGTGGGTTTGGGTCTTGCCGAGTGGGTTTGGGTCTAGCCGAGTGGGTTTGGGTCTAGCCGAGTGGGTTTGGGTCTAGCCGAGTGGGTTTGGGTCTTGCCGAGTTGGTTGGGGTCTAGCCGAGTGGGTTTGGGTCTAGCCGAGTGGGTTTGGGTCTAGCCGAGCGGGTTTGGGTCTAGCCGAGTGGGTTTGGGTCTAGACGAGTGGGTTTGGGTCTAGCCGAGTGGGTTTGGGTCTAGCCGAGTGGGTTTGGGTCTAGCCGAGTGGGTTTGGGTCTAGCGGAGTAGGTTTGGGTCTGGCCAAGTGGGTTTGAGTGTAGCCGAGTGGGTTTGGGTCTAGCCGAGTGGGTTTGGGTCTAGCCGAGTGGGTTTGGGTCTAGCCGAATGGGTTCGGGTCTAGCCGAGTGGGTTTGTGTCTAGCCGAGTGGGTTTGGGTCTAGCCGAGTGGGTTTTGGTTCTAGCCGAGTGGGTTTGCGTCTAGTGGTGTAAGCTTGGGTCTAGCCGAGTGGGTTTGGGTGTAGCCTAGTGGGTTTGGGTGTAGCCGAGTGGGTTTGGGTCTAGCCGAGTGGGTTTGGGTGTAGCAGAGTGGGTTTGGGTCTAGCCGAGTGGGTTTGGGTCTAACCGAGTGGGTTTCGGTCTAGCCGAGTCGGTTTGGGTCTAGCCGAGTGGGTTTGGGTCTAGCGGAGTGGGTTTGGGTCTTGCCGAGTGGGTTTGGGTCTTGCCGAGTGGGTTTGGGTCTTGCCGAGTGGGTTTGGGTCTAGCCGAGTGGGTTTGGGTCTTGCCGAGTTGGTTGGGGTCTAGCCGAGTGGGTTTGGGTCGAGCCCAGTGGGTTTGGGTGTAGCCGAGTGGGTTTGGGTCTAGCCGAGTGGGTTTGGGTCTAACCGAGTGTGTTTCGGTCTAGCCGAGTGGGTTTGGGTCTAGCCGAGTGGGTTTGGGTCTAGCGGAGTGGGTTTGGGTCTTGCCGAGTGGGTTTGGGTCTTGCCGAGTGGGTTTGGGTCTAGCCGAGTGGGTTTGGGTCCAGCCGAGTGTGTTTGGGTCCAGCCGATTGGGTTTTGGTCTAGCCGAGTGGGTTTGGGTGTAGACGAGTGGGTTTGGGTCTAGCCGAGTGGGTTTGGGTCTACCCGAGTCGGTTTGGGTCTAGCCGAGTGGGTTTGGGTCTTGCCGAGTGGGTTTGGGTCTAGCCGAGTGGGTTTGGGTCTAGCCGAGTGGGTTTGGGTCTTGCCGAGTTGGTTGGGGTCTAGCCGAGTGGGTTTGGGTCTAGCCGAGTGGGTTTGGGTCTAGCCGAGTGGGTTTGGCTCTAGCCGAGTGGGTTTGGGTCTAGACGAGTGGGTTTGGGTCTAGCCGAGTGGGTTTGGGTCTAGCCGAGTGGGTTTGGGTCTAGCCGAGTGGGTTTGGGTCTAGCGGAGTAGGTTTGGGTCTGGCCAAGTGGGTTTGAGTGTAGCCGAGTGGGTTTGGGTCTAGCCGAGTGGGTTTGGGTCTAGCCGAGTGGGTTTGGGTCTAGCCGAATGGGTTCGGGTCTAGCCGAGTGGGTTTGTGTCTAGCCGAGTGGGTTTGGGTCTAGCCGAGTGGGTTTTGGTTCTAGCCGAGTGGGTTTGCGTCTAGTGGAGTAAGCTTGGGTCTAGCCGAGTGGGTTTGGGTGTAGCCTAGTGGGTTTGGGTGTAGCCGAGTGGGTTTGGGACTAGCCGAGTGGGTTTGGGTGTAGCAGAGTGGGTTTGGGTCTAGCCGAGTGGGTTTGGGTCTAACCGAGTGGGTTTCGGTCTAGCCGAGTTGGTTTGGGTCTAGCCGAGTGGGTTTGGGTCTAGCGGAGTGGGTTTGGGTCTTGCCGAGTGGGTTTGGGTCTTGCCGAGTGGGTTTGGGTCTTGCCGAGTGGGTTTGGGTCTAGCCGAGTGGGTTTGGGTCTTGCCGAGTTGGTTGGGGTCTAGCCGAGTGGGTTTGGGTCGAGCCGAGTGGGTTTGGGTCTAGCCGAGTAGGTTTGGGTCTAGCCGAGTGGGTTTGGGTCTAGACGAGTGGGTTTGGGTCTAGCCGAGTGGGTTTGGGTCTAGCCGAGTGGGTTTGGGTCTAGCCGAGTGGGTTTGGGTCTAGCGGAGTAGGTTTGGGTCTGGCCAAGTGGGTTTGAGTGTAGCCGAGTGGGTTTGGGTCTAGCCGAGTGGGTTTGGGTCTAGCCGAGTGGGTTAGGGTCTAGCCGAGTGGGTTTGGGTCTAGCCGAGTGGGTTTGTGTCTAGCCGAGTGGGTTTGGGTCTAGCCGAGTGGGTTTTGGTTCTAGCCGAGTGGGTTTGCGTCTAGTGGAGTAAGCTTGGGTCTAGCCGAGTGGGTTTGGGTGTAGCCTAGTGGGTTTGGGTGTAGCCGAGTGGGTTTGGGTCTAGCCGAGTGGGTTTGGGTGTAGCAGAGTGGGTTTGGGTCCAGCCGAGTGGGTTTGGGTCTAACCGAGTGGGTTTCGGTCTAGCCGAGTCGGTTTGGGTCTAGCCGAGTGGGTTTGGGTCTAGCGGAGTGGGTTTGGGTCTTGCCGAGTGGGTTTGGGTCTTGCCGACTGGGTTTGGGTCTGGCCGAGTGGGTTTGGGTCTAGCCGAGTGGGTTTGGGTCTAGCCGATTGGGTTTTGGTCTAGCCGAGTGGGTTTGGGTGTAGACGAGTGGGATTGGGTCTAGCCGAGTGGGTTTGGGTCTAGCCGAGTGGGTTTGGGTCTAGCCTAGTGGGTTTGGGTCTAGCCGAGTGGGTTTGGGTCTTGCCGAGTGGGTTTGGGTCTAGCCGAGTGGGTTTGGGTCTAGCCGAGTGGGTTTGGGTGTTGCCGAGTGGGATGGGGTCTAGCCGAGTGGGTTTGGGTCTAGCCGAGTGGGTTTGGGTCTAGCCGAGTGGGTTTGGGTCTAGCCGAGTGGGTTTGGGTCTAGACGAGTGGGTTTGGGTCTAGCCGAGTGGGTTTGGGTCTAGACGAATGGGTTTGGGTCTAGCCGATTGGGTTTGGGTCTAGCGGAGTGGGTTTGGGTCTAGCCGAGTGGGTTTGAGTGTAGCCGAGTGGGTTTGGGTCTAGCCGAGTGGGTTTGGGTCTAGCCGAGTGGGTTTGGGTCTAGCGGAGTGGGTGTGGGTCTAGCCGAGTGGGTTTGTGTCTAGCCGAGTGGGTTTGGGTCTAGCCGAGTGGGTTTGGGTCTAGCCTAGTGGGTTTGGGCCTAGCCGAGTTGGTTTGGGCCTAGCCAAGTGGGTTTGGGTCTAGCCGAGTGGGTTTGGGTCTAGCTGAGTGGGTTTGGGTCTAGTCGAGTGGGTTTGGGTCTAGCCGAGTGGGTTTGGGTCTAGCGGAGTAGGTTGGGGTCTAGCCGAGTGGGTTTGAGTGTAGCCGAGTGGGTTTGGGTCTAGCCGAGTGGGTTTGGGTCTAGCCGAGTGGGTTTGGGTCTAGCCGAGTGGGTTCGGGTCTAGCCGAGTGGGTTTGTGTCTAGCCGAGTGGGTTTGGGTCTAGCCGAGTGGGTTTTGGTTCTAGCCGAGTGGGTTTGCGTCTAGCGGAGTAGGCTTGGGTCTAGCCGAGTGGGTTTGGGTGTAGCCTAGTGGGTTTGCGTGTAGCCGAGTGGGTTTGGGTGTAGCCGAGTGGGTTTGGGTGTAGCAGAGTGGGTTTGGGTCTAGCCGAGTGGGTTTGGGTCTAACCGAGTGGGTTTGGGTCTAGCCGAGTGGGTTTGGGTCTAGCGGAGTAGGTTGGGGTCTAGCCGAGTGGGTTTGAGTGTAGCCGAGTGGGTTTGTGTCTAGCCTAGTGGGTTTGGGCCTAGCCGAGTGGGTTTGGGCCTAGCCGAGTGGGTTTGGGTCTAGCCGAGTGGGTTTGGGTCTAGCCGAGTGGGTTTGGGTCTATCCGAGTGGGTTTGGGTCTAGCCGAGTGGGTTTGTGTCTAGCCGAGTGGGTTTGGGTCTAGCCGAGTGGGTTTGGGTCTAGCCTAGTGGGTTTGGGCCTAGCCGAGTGGGTTTGGGCCTAGCCGAGTGGGTTTGGGTCTAGCCGAGTGGGTTTGAGTCTATCCGAGAGGGTTTGGGTCTATCCGAGTGGGTTTGGGTCTTGCGGAGTGGGTTTGGGTCTAGCGGAGTGGGTTTGGGTCTAGCGGAGTGGGTTTCCGTCTAGCCGAGTGGGTTTGAGTCTAGCCGAGTGGGTTTGAGACTAGCCGAGTGGGTTTGTGTCAAGCCAATTGGGTTTGGGTCTAGCCTAGTGGGTTTGGGTCTAGCCGAGTGGGTTTGGGTCTAGCCGAGTGGGTTTGGGTCTAGCGGAGTGTGTTTGGGTCTAGCCGAGTGGGTTTGCGTCTAGCCGAGTGGGTTTGCGTCTAGCCAAGTTGGTTTGGGTCTAGCATAGTGGATTTGGGTCTAGCGAGTGGGTTTGGGTCTAGCCGAGTGTGTTTGGGTCTAGCCGAGTGGGTTTGGGTCTAGCCGAGTGGGTTTGGGTCTAGCCGAGTGGGTTTGGGTCTAGCCGAGTAGGTTTGTGTCTAGCCGAGTGGGTTTGGGTCTAGCCGAGTGGGTTTGCGCCTAGACGTGTGGGTTTGCGTCTAGCCGAGTTGGTTTGGGTCTAGCATAGTGGGTTTGGGTCTAGCGGAGTGGGTTTGGGTCTAGCGGAGTGGGTTTGGGTCTAGCGGTGTGGGTTTGGGTCTAGCGGAGTGGGTTTGGGTCCAGCGGAGTGGGTTTGTGTCTAGCGGATTGGGTTTGCGTCTAGAGGAGTGGGTTTGGGTCTAGCCAAGTGGGTTTGGGGGTAGCCGAGTGGGTTTGGGTCTAGCCGAGTGGGTTTGGGTCTAGCCGAGTGGGTTTGGGTCTAGCCGAGTGGGTTTGGGTCTAGCCGAGTGGGTTTGGGTCTAGCCGAGTGGGTTTGGGTCTAGCCGAGTGGGTTTGGGTCTAGCCGAGTGGGTTTGGGTCTAGCCGAGTGGGTTTGCGTCTAGCCGAGTGGGTTTGGGTCTAGCCGAGTGGGTTTGGGTCTAGCCGAGTGGGTTTTGGTTCTAGCCGAGTGGGTTTGGGTCTAGCGGAGTGGGCTTGGGTCTAGCCGAGTGGGTTTGGGTGTAGCCTAGTGGGTTTGGGTCTAGAGGAGTGGGTTTGGCTCTTGCCGAGTGGGTTTGGGTGTAGCCGAGTGGGTTTGGGTCTAGCCGAGTGTGTTTGGGTATAGTCGAGTGGGTTTGGGTCTAGCCGAGTGGGTTTGGGTCTAGCCGAGTGGGTTTGGGTCTAGCCGAGTGGGTTTGGCTCTAGCCGAGTGGGTTTGGGTCTAGCCGAGTGGGTTTGGGTCTAGCGGAGTGTGTTTGGGTCTAGCCGAGTGGGTTTGCGTCTAGCCGAGTGGGTTTGCGTCTAGCCAAGTTGGTTTGGGTCTAGCATAGTGGATTTGGGTCTAGCGAGTGGGTTTGGGTCTAGCCGAGTGTGTTTGGGTCTAGCCGAGTGGGTTTGGGTCTAGCCGAGTGGGTTTGGGTCTAGCCGAGTGGGTTTGGGTCTAGCCGAGTAGGTTTGTGTCTAGCCGAGTGGGTTTGGGTCTAGCCGAGTGGGTTTGCGCCTAGACGTGTGGGTTTGCGTCTAGCCGAGTTGGTTTGGGTCTAGCATAGTGGGTTTGGGTCTAGCGGAGTGGGTTTGGGTCTAGCGGAGTGGGTTTGGGTCTAGCGGTGTGGGTTTGGGTCTAGCGGAGTGGGTTTGGGTCCAGCGGAGTGGGTTTGTGTCTAGCGGATTGGGTTTGCGTCTAGAGGAGTGGGTTTGGGTCTAGCCAAGTGGGTTTGGGGGTAGCCGAGTGGGTTTGGGTCTAGCCGAGTGGGTTTGGGTCTAGCCGAGTGGGTTTGGGTCTAGCCGAGTGGGTTTGGGTCTAGCCGAGTGGGTTTGGGTCTAGCCGAGTGGGTTTGGGTCTAGCCGAGTGGGTTTGGGTCTAGCCGAGTGGGTTTGCGTCTAGCCGAGTGGGTTTGGGTCTAGCCGAGTGGGTTTGGGTCTAGCCGAGTGGGTTTTGGTTCTAGCCGAGTGGGTTTGGGTCTAGCGGAGTGGGCTTGGGTCTAGCCGAGTGGGTTTGGGTGTAGCCTAGTGGGTTTGGGTCTAGAGGAGTGGGTTTGGCTCTTGCCGAGTGGGTTTGGGTGTAGCCGAGTGGGTTTGGGTCTAGCCGAGTGTGTTTGGGTATAGTCGAGTGGGTTTGGGTCTAGCCGAGTGGGTTTGGGTCTAGCCGAGTGGGTTTGGGTCTAGCCGAGTGGGTTTGGGTCTAGCCGAGTGGGTTTGGGTCTACCCGAGTGGGTTTGGGTCTAGCCGAGTGGGTTTGGGTCTAGCCGAGTGGGTTTGTGTCTAGCCGAGTGGGTTTGGGTCTAGCCGAGTGGGTTTGTGTCTTGCCTAGTGGGTTTGGGACTAGCCGAGTGGGTTTGCATCTAGCCGAGTGGGTTTGGGTGTAGCCGAGTGGGTTTGGGTGTAGCCGAGTGGGTTTGGGTCTAGCCGAGTGGGTTTGGGTCTAGCCGAGTGGGTTTGGGTCTAGCCGAGTGGGTTTGGGTCTAGCCGAGTGGGTTTGGGTCTAGCCGAGTGGGTTTGGGTCTAGCCGAGTGGGTTTGGGTCTAGCCGAGTGGGTTTGGGTCTAGCCGAGTGGGTTTGGGTCTTGCCTAGTGGGTTTGGGCCTAGCCGAGTGGGTTTGGGTCCAGCCGAGTGGGTTTGGGTCTAGCCGAGTGGGTTTGGGTCTTGCCGAGTGGGTTTGGGTGTAGCCGAGTGGGTTTGGGTCTAGCCGAGTGGGTTTGGGTTTAGCCGATTGGGTTTGGGTCTAGCCGAGTGGGTTTGGGTGTAGACGAGTGGGTTTGGGTCTAGCCGAGTGGGTTTGGGTCTAGCCGAGTGGGTTTGGGACTAGCCGATTGGGTTTGCGTCTAGCGGAGTGGGTTTGAGTCTAGCGGAGTGGGTTTGGGTCTAGCGGAGTGGGTTTGGGTCTAGCGGAGTGGGTTTGGGTCTAGCGGAGTGGGTTTTGGTCTAGCCGAGTGGGTTTGGGTCTAGCGGAGTGGGTTTGGGTCTAGCCGAGTGGGTTTGGGTCTAGCCGAGTGGGTTTGGGTCTAGCCGAGTGGGTTTGGGTCTAGCCGAGTGGGTTTGGGTCTAGCCGAGTGGATTTGGGTCTAGCCGAGTGGGTTTGGGTCTAGCCGAGTGGGTTTGGGTCTAACCGAGTGGGTTTGGGTGTAGCCGAGTGGGCTTGGGTCTAGCCGAGTGGGTTTGGGTGTAGCCTAGTGGGTTTGGGTCTAGCGGAGTAGCTTTGGGTCTTGCCGAGTGGGTTTGGGTGTAGCCGAGTGGGTTTGGGTCTAGCCGAGTGGGTTTGGGTCTAGCCCAGTGGGTTTGGGTCTAGCCGAGTGGGTTTGGGTCTAGCCGAGTGGGTTTGGGTCCAGCTGAGTGAGTTTAGGTCCAGCCGAGTGGGTTTGGGTCTAGCCGAGTGGGTTTGTGTCTAGCGGAGTTGGTTTGGGTCTTGCCGAGTGGGTTTTGGTCTAGCCGAGTGGGTTTGGGTCTAGCCGAGTGGGTTTGGGTCTAGCCGAGTGGGTTTGGGTCTAGCCGAGTAGGTTTGGGTCTAGCCGAGTGGGTTTGTGTCTAGCCGAGTGGGTTTGGGTCTAGCCGAGTGGGTTTGGGTCTTGCCTAGTGGGTTTGGGTCTAGCCGAGTGGGTTTGTGTCTAGCCGAGTGGGTTTGGGTCTAACCGAGTGGGTTTGGGACTTGCCTAGTGGGTTTGGGCCTAGCCGAGTGGGTTTGGGTCCAGCCGAGTGGGTTTGGGTCTAGCCGAGTGGGTTTGGGTCTTGTCGAGTGGGTTTGGGTCTAGCCGAGTGGGTTTGGGTCTAGCCGAGTGGGTTTGGGTTTAGCCGATTGGGTTTGGGTCTAGCCGAGTGGGTTTGGGTCTAGACGAATGGGTTTGGGTCTGGCCGAGTGGGTTTGGGTCTAGCCGAGTGGGTTTGGGACTAGCCGATTGGGTTTGCGTCTAGCGGACTGGGTTTGAGTCTATCGGAGTGGGTTTGGGTCTAGCGGAGTGGGTTTGGGTCTAGCGGAGTGGGTTTGGGTCTAGCGGAGTTGGTTTGGGTCTAGCCGAGTGGGTTTGGGTCTAGCGGAGTGGGTTTGGGTCTAGCCGAGTGGGTTTGGGTCTAGCCGAGTGGGTTTGGGTCTAGCCGAGTGGGTTTGGGTCTAGCCGAGTGGGTTTGGGTCTGGCCGAGTGGGTTTGGGTCTAGCCGAGTGGGTTTGGGTGTAGCCGAGTGGGTTTGGGTCTAGCCGAGTGCGTTTGGGTGTAGCCGAGTGGGCTTGGGTCTAGCCGAGTGGGTTTGGGTCTAGCCGAGTGGGTTTGGGTCTAGCCGAGTGGGTTTGGGTCTAGCCGAGTGGGTTTTGGTCTTGCCTAGTGGGTTTGGGCCTAGCCGAGTGGGTTTGGGTCCAGCCGAGTGGGTTTGGGTCTAGCCGAGTGGGTTTGGGTCTTGCCGAGTGGGTTTGGGTCTAGTCGAGTGGGTTTGGGTCTAGCCGAGTGGGTTTGGGTTTAGCCGATTGGGTTTGGGTCTAGCCGAGTGGGTTTGGGTCTAGACGAGTGGGTTTGGGTCTAGCCGAGTGGGTTTGGGTCTAGCCGAGTGGGTTTGGGACTAGCCGAGTGGGTTTGCGTCTAGCGGAGTGGGTTTGAGTCTAGCGGAGTGGGTTTGGGTCTAGCGAAGTGGGTTTGGGTCTAGCGGAGTGGGTTTGGGTCTAGCGCAGTGGGTTTGGGTCTAGCCGAGTGGGTTTGAGTCTAGCCAAGTGGGTTTGGGTGTAGCCGAGTGGGTTTGGGTCTAGCCGAGTGGGTTTGGGTCTAGCCGAGTGGGTTTGCGTCTAGCCGAGTGGGTTTGGGTCTAGCCGAGTGGGTTTGGGTCTAGCCGAGTGGGTTTGGGTGTAGCCGAGTGGGTTTGGGTCTCGCCGAGTGGGTTTGGGTCTTGCCGAGGGGGTTTGTGTCTACCCGAGCGGGTGTGGGTCTACCCGACCGTGTTTGTGTCTAGCCGAGCGGGTTTGGGTCCAGCCGAGCGGGTTTGGGTCTAACCGAGTCGGTTTGGGTCTAGACGAATGGGTTTGGATCTAGACGAGTGGGTTTGCGTCGAGCCGAGTGGCTTTGGGTCCAGCCGAGTGGGTTTGGGTCTAGCCGAGTGGGTTTGTGTCTAGCGGAGTGGTTTTGGGTCTAGCGTAGTAGGTTTGCGTCTAGCCGAGTGGGTTTGAGTCTAGCCGAGTGGGTTTGGGTCTAGCCGAGTGGGTTTGGGTCTAGCCGAGTGGGTTTGGGTCTAGCCAAGTGGGTTTGGGTCTAGCCGAGTGGGTTTGGGTCTAGCCGAGTGGGTTTGGGTCTAGCCGAGTGGGTTTGGGTCTAGCCGAGTGGGTTTGGGTCTAGCCGAGTGGGTTTGGGTCTAGCCGAGTGGGTTTGGGTCTAGCCGAGTGGGTTTGGGTCTAGCCGAGTGGGTTTGGGTCTAGCCGAGTGGGTTTGGGTCTAGCCGAGTGGGTTTGGGTCTTGCCTAGTGGGTTTGGGCCTAGCCGAGTGGGTTTGGGTCCAGCCGAGTGGGTTTGGGTCTAGCCGAGTGGGTTTGGGTCTTGCCGAGTGGGTTTGGGTGTAGCCGAGTGGGTTTGGGTCTAGCCGAGTGGGTTTGGGTTTAGCCGATTGGGTTTGGGTCTAGCCGAGTGGGTTTGGGTGTAGACGTGTGGGTTTGGGTCTAGCCGAGTGGGTTTGGGTCTAGCCGAGTGGGTTTGGGACTAGCCGATTGGGTTTGCGTCTAGCGGAGTGGGTTTGAGTCTAGCGGAGTGGGTTTGGGTCTAGCGGAGTGGGTTTGGGTCTGGCGGAGTGGGTTTGGGTCTAGCCGAGTGGGTTTGGGTCTAGCGGAGTGGGTTTGGGTCTAGCCGAGTGGGTTTGGGTCTAGCCGAGTGGGTTTGGGTCTAGCCGAGTGGGTTTGGGTCTAGCCGAGTGGGTTTGGGTCTAGCCGAGTGGATTTGGGTCTAGCCGAGTGGGTTTGGGTCTAGCCGAGTGGGTTTGGGTCTAACCGAGTGGGTTTGGGTGTAGCCGAGTGGGCTTGGGTCTAGCCGAGTGGGTTTGGGTGTAGCCTAGTGGGTTTGGGTCTAGCGGAGTAGCTTTGGGTCTTGCCGAGTGGGTTTGGGTGTAGCCGAGTGGGTTTGGGTCTAGCCGAGTGGGTTTGGGTCTAGCCGAGTGGGTTTGGGTCCAGCTGAGTGAGTTTAGGTCCAGCCGAGTGGGTTTGGGTCTAGCCGAGTGGGTTTGTGTCTAGCGGAGTTGGTTTGGGTCTTGCCGAGTGGGTTTTGGTCTAGCCGAGTGGGTTTGGGTCTAGCCGAGTGGGTTTGCGTCTAGCCGAGTGGGTTTGGGTCTAGCCGAGTAGGTTTGGGTCTAGCCGAGTGGGTTTGTGTCTAGCCGAGTGGGTTTGGGTCTAGCCGAGTGGGTTTGGGTCTTGCCTAGTGGGTTTGGGTCTAGCCGAGTGGGTTTGTGTCTAGCCGAGTGGGTTTGGGTCTAACCGAGTGGGTTTGGGACTTGCCTAGTGGGTTTGGGCCTAGCCGAGTGGGTTTGGGTCCAGCCGAGTGGGTTTGGGTCTAGCCGAGTGGGTTTGGGTCTAGCGGAGTGGGTTTGGGTCTAGCGGAGTGGGTTTGGGTCTAGCGGAGTGGGTTTTGGTCTAGCCGAGTGGGTTTGGGTCTAGCGGAGTGGGTTTGGGTCTAGCGGAGTTGGTTTGGGTCTTGCCGAGTGGGTTTTGGTCTAGCCGAGTGGGTTTGGGTCTAGCCGAGTGGGTTTGCGTCTAGCCGAGTGGGTTTGGGTCTAGCCGAGTAGGTTTGGGTCTAGCCGAGTGGGTTTGTGTCTAGCCGAGTGGGTTTGGGTCTAGCCGAGTGGGTTTGGGTCTTGCCTAGTGGGTTTGGGTCTAGCCGAGTGGGTTTGTGTCTAGCCGAGTGGGTTTGGGTCTAACCGAGTGGGTTTGGGACTTGCCTAGTGGGTTTGGGCCTAGCCGAGTGGGTTTGGGTCCAGCCGAGTGGGTTTGGGTCTAGCCGAGTGGGTTTGGGTCTTGCCGAGTGGGTTTGGGTCCAGCCGAGTGGGTTTGGGTCTAGCCGAGTGGGTTTGGGTTTAGCCGTTTGGGTTTGGGTCTAGCCGAGTGGGTTTGGGTCTAGCCGAGTGGGTTTGGGTCTAGCCGAGTGGGTTTGGGTCTAGCCGAGTGGGTTTGGGTCTAGCCGAGTGGGTTTGGGTCTAGCCGAGTGGGTTTGGGTCTAGCCGAGTGGGTTTGGGTCTAGCCGAGTTGGTTTGGGTCTAGCCGAGTGGGTTTGGGTCTAGCCGAGTGGGTTTGGGTCTAGCCGAGTGGGTTTGGGTCTTGCCTAGTGGGTTTGGGCCTAACCGAGTGGGTTTGGGTCCAGCCGAGTGGGTTTGGGTCTAGCCGAGTGGGTTTGGGTCTTGCCGAGTGGGTTTGGGTGTAGCCGAGTGGGTTTGGGTCTTGCCGAGTGGGTTTGGGTTTAGCCGATTGGGTTTGGGTCTAGCCGAGTGGGTTTGGGTGTAGACGTGTGGGTTTGGGTCTAGCCGAGTGGGTTTGGGTCTAGCCGAGTGGGTTTGGGACTAGCCGATTGGGTTTGGGTCTAGCCGAGTGGGTTTGGGTCTAGCCCAGTGGGTTTGGGTCTAGCCGAGTGGGTTTGGGTCTAGCCGAGTGGGTTTGGGTCCAGCTGAGTGAGTTTAGGTCCAGCCGAGTGGGTTTGGGTCTAGCCGAGTGGGTTTGTGTCTAGCGGAGTTGGTTTGGGTCTTGCCGAGTGGGTTTTGGTCTAGCCGAGTGGGTTTGGGTCTAGCCGAGTGGGTTTGCGTCTAGCCGAGTGGGTTTGGGTCTAGCCGAGTAGGTTTGGGTCTAGCCGAGTGGGTTTGTGTCTAGCCGAGTGGGTTTGGGTCTAGCCGAGTGGGTTTGGGTCTTGCCTAGTGGGTTTGGGTCTAGCCGAGTGGGTTTGTGTCTAGCCGAGTGGGTTTGGGTCTAACCGAGTGGGTTTGGGACTTGCCTAGTGGGTTTGGGCCTAGCCGAGTGGGTTTGGGTCCAGCCGAGTGGGTTTGGGTCTAGCCGAGTGGGTTTGGGTCTTGCCGAGTGGGTTTGGGTCTAGCCGAGTGTGTTTGGGTCTAGCCGAGTGGGTTTGGGTTTAGCCGATTGGGTTTGGGTCTAGCCGAGTGGGTTTGGGTCGAGACGAATGGGTTTGGGTCTGGCCGAGTGGGTTTGGGTCTAGCCGAGTGGGTTTGGGACTAGCCGATTGGGTTTGCGTCTCGCGGACTGGGTTTGAGTCTATCGGAGTGGGTTTGGGTCTAGCGGAGTGGGTTTGGGTCTAGCGGAGTGGGTTTGGGTCTAGCGGAGTTGGTTTGGGTCTAGCCGAGTGGGTTTGGGTCTAGCGGAGTGGGTTTGGGTCTAGCCGAGTGGGTTTGGGTCTAGCCGAGTGGGTTTGGGTCTAGCCGAGTGGGTTTGGGTCTAGCCGAGTGGGTTTGGGTCTGGCCGAGTGGGTTTGGGTCTAGCCGAGTGGGTTTGGGTGTAGCCGAGTGGGTTTGGGTCTAGCCGAGTGCGTTTGGGTGTAGCCGAGTGGGCTTGGGTCTAGCCGAGTGGGTTTGGGGGTAGCCTAGTGGGTTTGGGTCTAGCGGAGTGGGTTTGGGTCTTGCCGAGTGGGTTTGGGTGTAGCCGAGTGGGTTTGGGTCTAGCCGAGTGGGTTTGGGTCTAGCCGAGTCGGTTTGGGTCTAGCCTAGTGGGTTTGGGTCTAGACGAGTGGGTTTGGGTCTAGCCGAGTGGGTTTGGGTCTAGCCGAGTGGGTTTGGGACTAGCCGATTGGGTTTGCGTCTAGCGGAGTGGGTTTGAGTCTAGCGGAGTGGGTTTGGGTCTAGCGGAGTGGGTTTGGGTCTAGCGGAGTGGGTTTGGGTCTAGCGGAGTGGGTTTGGGTCTAGCCGAGTGGGTTTGGGTCTAGCGGAGTGGGTTTGGGTCTAGCCGAGTGGGTTTGGGTCTAGCCGAGTGGGTTTGGGTCTAGCCGAGTGGGTTTGGGTCTAGCCGAGTGGGTTTGGGTCTAGCCGAGTGGGTTTGGGTCTAGCCGAGTGGGTTTGGGTCTAGCCGAGTGGGTTTGGGTCTAGCCGAGTGGGTTTGGGTCTAGCCGAGTGGGTTTGGGTCTAGCCGAGTGGGTTTGGGTCTAGCCGAGTGGGTTTGGGTCTAGCCGAGTGGGTTTGGGACTTGCCTAGTGGGTTTGGGCCTAGCCGAGTGGGTTTGGGTCCAGCCGAGTGGGTTTGGGTCTAGCCGAGTGGGTTTGGGTCTTGCCGAGTGGGTTTGGGTCTAGTCGAGTGGGTTTGGGTCTAGCCGAGTGGGTTTGGGTTTAGCCGATTGGGTTTGGGTCTAGCCGAGTGGGTTTGGGTCTAGACGAGTGGGTTTGGGTCTAGCCGAGTGGGTTTGGGTCTAGCCGAGTGGGTTTGGGACTAGCCGAGTGGGTTTGCGTCTAGCGGAGTGGGTTTGAGTCTAGCGGAGTGGGTTTGGGTCTAGCGAAGTGGGTTTGGGTCTAGCGGAGTGGGTTTGGGTCTAGCGCAGTGGGTTTGGGTCTAGCCGAGTGGGTTTGAGTCTAGCCAAGTGGGTTTGGGTGTAGCCGAGTGGGTTTGGGTCTAGCCGAGTGGGTTTGGGTCTAGCCGAGTGGGTTTGCGTCTAGCCGAGTGGGTTTGGGTCTAGCCGAGTGGGTTTGGGTCTAGCCGAGTGGGTTTGGGTGTAGCCGAGTGGGTTTGGGTCTCGCCGAGTGGGTTTGGGTCTTGCCGAGGGGGTTTGTGTCTACCCGAGCGGGTGTGGGTCTACCCGACCGTGTTTGTGTCTAGCCGAGCGGGTTTGGGTCCAGCCGAGCGGGTTTGGGTCTAACCGAGTCGGTTTGGGTCTAGACGAATGGGTTTGGATCTAGACGAGTGGGTTTGCGTCGAGCCGAGTGGCTTTGGGTCCAGCCGAGTGGGTTTGGGTCTAGCCGAGTGGGTTTGTGTCTAGCGGAGTGGTTTTGGGTCTAGCGTAGTAGGTTTGCGTCTAGCCGAGTGGGTTTGAGTCTAGCCGAGTGGGTTTGGGTCTAGCCGAGTGGGTTTGGGTCTAGCCGAGTGGGTTTGGGTCTAGCCAAGTGGGTTTGGGTCTAGCCGAGTGGGTTTGGGTCTAGCCGAGTGGGTTTGGGTCTAGCCGAGTGGGTTTGGGTCTAGCCGAGTGGGTTTGGGTCTAGCCGAGTGGGTTTGGGTCTAGCCGAGTGGGTTTGGGTCTAGCCGAGTGGGTTTGGGTCTAGCCGAGTGGGTTTGGGTCTAGCCGAGTGGGTTTGGGTCTAGCCGAGTGGGTTTGGGTCTTGCCTAGTGGGTTTGGGCCTAGCCGAGTGGGTTTGGGTCCAGCCGAGTGGGTTTGGGTCTAGCCGAGTGGGTTTGGGTCTTGCCGAGTGGGTTTGGGTGTAGCCGAGTGGGTTTGGGTCTAGCCGAGTGGGTTTGGGTTTAGCCGATTGGGTTTGGGTCTAGCCGAGTGGGTTTGGGTGTAGACGTGTGGGTTTGGGTCTAGCCGAGTGGGTTTGGGTCTAGCCGAGTGGGTTTGGGACTAGCCGATTGGGTTTGCGTCTAGCGGAGTGGGTTTGAGTCTAGCGGAGTGGGTTTGGGTCTAGCGGAGTGGGTTTGGGTCTGGCGGAGTGGGTTTGGGTCTAGCCGAGTGGGTTTGGGTCTAGCGGAGTGGGTTTGGGTCTAGCCGAGTGGGTTTGGGTCTAGCCGAGTGGGTTTGGGTCTAGCCGAGTGGGTTTGGGTCTAGCCGAGTGGGTTTGGGTCTAGCCGAGTGGATTTGGGTCTAGCCGAGTGGGTTTGGGTCTAGCCGAGTGGGTTTGGGTCTAACCGAGTGGGTTTGGGTGTAGCCGAGTGGGCTTGGGTCTAGCCGAGTGGGTTTGGGTGTAGCCTAGTGGGTTTGGGTCTAGCGGAGTAGCTTTGGGTCTTGCCGAGTGGGTTTGGGTGTAGCCGAGTGGGTTTGGGTCTAGCCGAGTGGGTTTGGGTCTAGCCGAGTGGGTTTGGGTCCAGCTGAGTGAGTTTAGGTCCAGCCGAGTGGGTTTGGGTCTAGCCGAGTGGGTTTGTGTCTAGCGGAGTTGGTTTGGGTCTTGCCGAGTGGGTTTTGGTCTAGCCGAGTGGGTTTGGGTCTAGCCGAGTGGGTTTGCGTCTAGCCGAGTGGGTTTGGGTCTAGCCGAGTAGGTTTGGGTCTAGCCGAGTGGGTTTGTGTCTAGCCGAGTGGGTTTGGGTCTAGCCGAGTGGGTTTGGGTCTTGCCTAGTGGGTTTGGGTCTAGCCGAGTGGGTTTGTGTCTAGCCGAGTGGGTTTGGGTCTAACCGAGTGGGTTTGGGACTTGCCTAGTGGGTTTGGGCCTAGCCGAGTGGGTTTGGGTCCAGCCGAGTGGGTTTGGGTCTAGCCGAGTGGGTTTGGGTCTAGCGGAGTGGGTTTGGGTCTAGCGGAGTGGGTTTGGGTCTAGCGGAGTGGGTTTTGGTCTAGCCGAGTGGGTTTGGGTCTAGCGGAGTGGGTTTGGGTCTAGCGGAGTTGGTTTGGGTCTTGCCGAGTGGGTTTTGGTCTAGCCGAGTGGGTTTGGGTCTAGCCGAGTGGGTTTGCGTCTAGCCGAGTGGGTTTGGGTCTAGCCGAGTAGGTTTGGGTCTAGCCGAGTGGGTTTGTGTCTAGCCGAGTGGGTTTGGGTCTAGCCGAGTGGGTTTGGGTCTTGCCTAGTGGGTTTGGGTCTAGCCGAGTGGGTTTGTGTCTAGCCGAGTGGGTTTGGGTCTAACCGAGTGGGTTTGGGACTTGCCTAGTGGGTTTGGGCCTAGCCGAGTGGGTTTGGGTCCAGCCGAGTGGGTTTGGGTCTAGCCGAGTGGGTTTGGGTCTTGCCGAGTGGGTTTGGGTCCAGCCGAGTGGGTTTGGGTCTAGCCGAGTGGGTTTGGGTTTAGCCGTTTGGGTTTGGGTCTAGCCGAGTGGGTTTGGGTCTAGCCGAGTGGGTTTGGGTCTAGCCGAGTGGGTTTGGGTCTAGCCGAGTGGGTTTGGGTCTAGCCGAGTGGGTTTGGGTCTAGCCGAGTGGGTTTGGGTCTAGCCGAGTGGGTTTGGGTCTAGCCGAGTGGGTTTGGGTCTAGCCGAGTGGGTTTGGGTCTAGCCGAGTGGGTTTGGGTCTAGCCGAGTGGGTTTGGGTCTTGCCTAGTGGGTTTGGGCCTAACCGAGTGGGTTTGGGTCCAGCCGAGTGGGTTTGGGTCTAGCCGAGTGGGTTTGGGTCTTGCCGAGTGGGTTTGGGTGTAGCCGAGTGGGTTTGGGTCTTGCCGAGTGGGTTTGGGTTTAGCCGATTGGGTTTGGGTCTAGCCGAGTGGGTTTGGGTGTAGACGTGTGGGTTTGGGTCTAGCCGAGTGGGTTTGGGTCTAGCCGAGTGGGTTTGGGACTAGCCGATTGGGTTTGGGTCTAGCCGAGTGGGTTTGGGTCTAGCCCAGTGGGTTTGGGTCTAGCCGAGTGGGTTTGGGTCTAGCCGAGTGGGTTTGGGTCCAGCTGAGTGAGTTTAGGTCCAGCCGAGTGGGTTTGGGTCTAGCCGAGTGGGTTTGTGTCTAGCGGAGTTGGTTTGGGTCTTGCCGAGTGGGTTTTGGTCTAGCCGAGTGGGTTTGGGTCTAGCCGAGTGGGTTTGCGTCTAGCCGAGTGGGTTTGGGTCTAGCCGAGTAGGTTTGGGTCTAGCCGAGTGGGTTTGTGTCTAGCCGAGTGGGTTTGGGTCTAGCCGAGTGGGTTTGGGTCTTGCCTAGTGGGTTTGGGTCTAGCCGAGTGGGTTTGTGTCTAGCCGAGTGGGTTTGGGTCTAACCGAGTGGGTTTGGGACTTGCCTAGTGGGTTTGGGCCTAGCCGAGTGGGTTTGGGTCCAGCCGAGTGGGTTTGGGTCTAGCCGAGTGGGTTTGGGTCTTGCCGAGTGGGTTTGGGTCTAGCCGAGTGTGTTTGGGTCTAGCCGAGTGGGTTTGGGTTTAGCCGATTGGGTTTGGGTCTAGCCGAGTGGGTTTGGGTCGAGACGAATGGGTTTGGGTCTGGCCGAGTGGGTTTGGGTCTAGCCGAGTGGGTTTGGGACTAGCCGATTGGGTTTGCGTCTCGCGGACTGGGTTTGAGTCTATCGGAGTGGGTTTGGGTCTAGCGGAGTGGGTTTGGGTCTAGCGGAGTGGGTTTGGGTCTAGCGGAGTTGGTTTGGGTCTAGCCGAGTGGGTTTGGGTCTAGCGGAGTGGGTTTGGGTCTAGCCGAGTGGGTTTGGGTCTAGCCGAGTGGGTTTGGGTCTAGCCGAGTGGGTTTGGGTCTAGCCGAGTGGGTTTGGGTCTGGCCGAGTGGGTTTGGGTCTAGCCGAGTGGGTTTGGGTGTAGCCGAGTGGGTTTGGGTCTAGCCGAGTGCGTTTGGGTGTAGCCGAGTGGGCTTGGGTCTAGCCGAGTGGGTTTGGGGGTAGCCTAGTGGGTTTGGGTCTAGCGGAGTGGGTTTGGGTCTTGCCGAGTGGGTTTGGGTGTAGCCGAGTGGGTTTGGGTCTAGCCGAGTGGGTTTGGGTCTAGCCGAGTCGGTTTGGGTCTAGCCTAGTGGGTTTGGGTCTAGACGAGTGGGTTTGGGTCTAGCCGAGTGGGTTTGGGTCTAGCCGAGTGGGTTTGGGACTAGCCGATTGGGTTTGCGTCTAGCGGAGTGGGTTTGAGTCTAGCGGAGTGGGTTTGGGTCTAGCGGAGTGGGTTTGGGTCTAGCGGAGTGGGTTTGGGTCTAGCGGAGTGGGTTTGGGTCTAGCCGAGTGGGTTTGGGTCTAGCGGAGTGGGTTTGGGTCTAGCCGAGTGGGTTTGGGTCTTGCCGAGTGGGTTTGGGTCTAGCCGAGTGGGTTTGGGTCTAGCCGAGTGGGTTTGGGTCTAGCCGAGTGGGTTTGGGTCTAGCCGAGTGGGTTTGGGTCTAGCCGAGTGGGTTTGGGTCTAGCCGAGTGGGTTTGGGTCTAGCCGAGTGGGTTTGGGTCTAGCCGAGTGGGTTTGGGTCTAGCCGAGTGGGTTTGGGTCTAGCCGAGTGGGTTTGGGACTTGCCTAGTGGGTTTGGGCCTAGCCGAGTGGGTTTGGGTCCAGCCGAGTGGGTTTGGGTCTAGCCGAGTGGGTTTGGGTCTTGCCGAGTGGGTTTGGGTCTAGCCGAGTGGGTTTGGGTCTAGCCGAGTGGGTTTGGGTTTAGCCGATTGGGTTTGGGTCTAGCCGAGTGGGTTTGGGTCTAGACGAATGGGTTTGGGTCTGGCCGAGTGGGTTTGGGTCTAGCCGAGTGGGTTTGGGACTAGCCGATTGGGTTTGCGTCTAGCGGACTGGGTTTGAGTCTATCGGAGTGGGTTTGGGTCTAGCGGAGTGGGTTTGGGTCTAGCGGAGTGGGTTTGGGTCTAGCGGAGTTGGTTTGGGTCTAGCCGAGTGGGTTTGGGTCTAGCGGAGTGGGTTTGGGTCTAGCCGAGTGGGTTTGGGTCTAGCCGAGTGGGTTTGGGTCTAGCCGAGTGGGTTTGGGTCTAGCCGAGTGGGTTTGGGTCTGGCCGAGTGGGTTTGGGTCTAGCCGGGTGGTTTTGGTTGTAGCCGAGTGGGTTTGGGTCTAGCCGAGTGCGTTTGGGTGTAGCCGAGTGGGCTTGGGTCTAGCCGAGTGGGTTTGGGGGTAGCCTAGTGGGTTTGGGTCTAGCGGAGTGGGTTTGGGTCTTGCCGAGTGGGTTTGGGTGTAGCCGAGTGGGTTTGGGTCTAGCCGAGAGGGTTTGGGTCTAGCCGAGTGGGTTTGGGTCTAGCCTAGTGGGTTTGGGTCTAGTGGGTTTGGGTCTAGCCGAGTGGGTTTGGGTCTAGCCGAGTGGGTTTGGGACTAGCCGATTGGGTTTGCGTCTAGCGGAGTGGGTTTGAGTCTAGCGGAGTGGGTTTGGGTCTAGCGGAGTGGGTTTGGGTCTAGCGGAGTGGGTTTGGGTCTAGCGGAGTGGGTTTGGGTCTAGCCGAGTGGGTTTGGGTCTAGCGGAGTGGGTTTGGGTCTAGCCGAGTGGGTTTGGGTCTAGCCAAGTGGGTTTGGGTCTAGCCGAGTGGGTTTGGGTCTAGCCGAGTGGGTTTGGGTCTAGCCGAGTGGGTTTGGGTCTAGCCGAGTGGGTTTGGGTCTAGCCGAGTGGGTTTGGGTCCAGCTGAGTGAGTTTAGGTCCAGCCGAGTGGGTTTGGGTCTAGCCGAGTGGGTTTGTGTCTAGCGGAGTTGGTTTGGGTCTTGCCGAGTGGGTTTTGGTCTAGCCGAGTGGGTTTGGGTCTAGCCGAGTGGGTTTGCGTCTAGCCGAGTGGGTTTGGGTCTAGCCGAGTAGGTTTGGGTCTAGCCGAGTGGGTTTGTGTCTAGCCGAGTGGGTTTGGGTCTAGCCGAGTGGGTTTGGGTCTTGCCTAGTGGGTTTGGGTCTAGCCGAGTGGGTTTGTGTCTAGCCGAGTGGGTTTGGGTCTAACCGAGTGGGTTTGGGACTTGCCTAGTGGGTTTGGGCCTAGCCGAGTGGGTTTGGGTCCAGCCGAGTGGGTTTGGGTCTAGCCGAGTGGGTTTGGGTCTTGCCGAGTGGGTTTGGGTCTAGCCGAGTGTGTTTGGGTCTAGCCGAGTGGGTTTGGGTTTAGCCGATTGGGTTTGGGTCTAGCCGAGTGGGTTTGGGTCTAGACGAATGGGTTTGGGTCTGGCCGAGTGGGTTTGGGTCTAGCCGAGTGGGTTTGGGACTAGCCGATTGGGTTTGCGTCTCGCGGACTGGGTTTGAGTCTATCGGAGTGGGTTTGGGTCTAGCGGAGTGGGTTTGGGTCTAGCGGAGTGGGTTTGGGTCTAGCGGAGTTGGTTTGGGTCTAGCCGAGTGGGTTTGGGTCTAGCGGAGTGGGTTTGGGTCTAGCCGAGTGGGTTTGGGTCTAGCCGAGTGGGTTTGGGTCTAGCCGAGTGGGTTTGGGTCTAGCCGAGTGGGTTTGGGTCTGGCCGAGTGGGTTTGGGTCTAGCCGAGTGGGTTTGGGTGTAGCCGAGTGGGTTTGGGTCTAGCCGAGTGCGTTTGGGTGTAGCCGAGTGGGCTTGGGTCTAGCCGAGTGGGTTTGGGGGTAGCCTAGTGGGTTTGGGTCTAGCGGAGTGGGTTTGGGTCTTGCCGAGTGGGTTTGGGTGTAGCCGAGTGGGTTTGGGTCTAGCCGAGTGGGTTTGGGTCTAGCCGAGTCGGTTTGGGTCTAGCCTAGTGGGTTTGGGTCTAGACGAGTGGGTTTGGGTCTAGCCGAGTCGGTTTGGGTCTAGCCGAGTGGGTTTGGGACTAGCCGATTGGGTTTGCGTCTAGCGGAGTGGGTTTGAGTCTAGCGGAGTGGGTTTGGGTCTAGCGGAGTGGGTTTGGGTCTAGCGGAGTGGGTTTGGGTCTAGCGGAGTGGGTTTGGGTCTAGCCGAGTGGGTTTGGGTCTAGCGGAGTGGGTTTGGGTCTAGCCGAGTGGGTTTGGGTCTAGCCGAGTGGGTTTGGGTCTAGCCGAGTGGGTTTGGGTCTAGCCGAGTGGGTTTGGGTCTAGCCGAGTGGGTTTGGGTCTAGCCGAGTGGGTTTGGGTCTAGCCGAGTGGGTTTGGGTCTAGCCGAGTGGGTTTGGGTCTAGCCGAGTGGGTTTGGGTCTAGCCGAGTGGGTTTGGGTCTAGCCGAGTGGGTTTGGGTCTAGCCGAGTGGGTTTGGGACTTGCCTAGTGGGTTTGGGCCTAGCCGGGTGGTTTTGGGTGTAGCCGAGTGGGTTTGGGTCTAGCCGAGTGCGTTTGGGTGTAGCCGAGTGGGCTTGGGTCTAGCCGAGTGGGTTTGGGGGTAGCCTAGTGGGTTTGGGTCTAGCGGAGAGGGTTTGGGTCTTGCCGAGTGGGTTTGGGTGTAGCCGAGTGGGTTTGTGTCTAGCCGAGAGGGTTTGGGTCTAGCCGAGTGGGTTTGGGTCTAGCCTAGTGGGTTTGGGTCTAGTGGGTTTGGGTCTAGCCGAGTGGGTTTGGGTCTAGCCGAGTGGGTTTGGGACTAGCCGATTGGGTTTGCGTCTAGCGGAGTGGGTTTGAGTCTAGCGGAGTGGGTTTGGGTCTAGCGGAGTGGGTTTGGGTCTAGCGGAGTGGGTTTGGGTCTAGCGGAGTGGGTTTGGGTCTAGCCGAGTGGGTTTGGGTCTAGCGGAGTGGGTTTGGGTCTAGCCGAGTGGGTTTGGGTCTAGCCAAGTGGGTTTGGGTCTAGCCGAGTGGGTTTGGGTCTAGCCGAGTGGGTTTGGGTCTAGCCGAGTGGGTTTGGGTCTAGCCGAGTGGGTTTGGGTCTAGCCGAGTGGGTTTGGGTCTAGCCGAGTGGGTTTGGGTCTAGCCGAGTGGGTTTGGGTCTAGCCGAGTGGGTTTGGGTCTAGCCGAGTGGGTTTGGGTCTAGCCGAGTGGGTTTGGGTCTAGCCGAGTGGGTTTGGGTCTAGCCGAGTGGGTTTGGGTCTTGCCGAGTGGGTTTGGGTGTAGCCGAGTGGGTTTGGGTCTAGCCGAGTGGGTTTGGGTTTAGCCGATTGGGTTTGGGTCTAGCCGAGTGGGTTTGGGTGTAGACGAGTGGGTTTGGGTCTAGCCGAGTGGGTTTGGGTCTAGCCGAGTGGGTTTGGGACTAGCCGATTGGGTTTGCGTCTAGCGGAGTGGGTTTGAGTCTAGCGGAGTGGGTTTGGGTCTAGCGGAGTGGGTTTGGGTCTAGCGGAGTGGGTTTGGGTCTAGCGGAGTGGGTTTTGGTCTAGCCGAGTGGGTTTGGGTCTAGCGGAGTGGGTTTGGGTCTAGCCGAGTGGGTTTGGGTCTAGCCGAGTGGGTTTGGGTCTAGCCGAGTGGGTTTGGGTCTAGCCGAGTGGGTTTGGGTCTAGCCGAGTGGATTTGGGTCTAGCCGAGTGGGTTTGGGTCTAGCCGAGTGGGTTTGGGTCTAACCGAGTGGGTTTGGGTGTAGCCGAGTGGGCTTGGGTCTAGCCGAGTGGGTTTGGGTGTAGCCTAGTGGGTTTGGGTCTAGCGGAGTAGCTTTGGGTCTTGCCGAGTGGGTTTGGGTGTAGCCGAGTGGGTTTGGGTCTAGCCGAGTGGGTTTGGGTCTAGCCCAGTGGGTTTGGGTCTAGCCGAGTGGGTTTGGGTCTAGCCGAGTGGGTTTGGGTCCAGCTGAGTGAGTTTAGGTCCAGCCGAGTGGGTTTGGGTCTAGCCGAGTGGGTTTGTGTCTAGCGGAGTTGGTTTGGGTCTTGCCGAGTGGGTTTTGGTCTAGCCGAGTGGGTTTGGGTCTAGCCGAGTGGGTTTGGGTCTAGCCGAGTGGGTTTGGGTCTAGCCGAGTAGGTTTGGGTCTAGCCGAGTGGGTTTGTGTCTAGCCGAGTGGGTTTGGGTCTAGCCGAGTGGGTTTGGGTCTTGCCTAGTGGGTTTGGGTCTAGCCGAGTGGGTTTGTGTCTAGCCGAGTGGGTTTGGGTCTAACCGAGTGGGTTTGGGACTTGCCTAGTGGGTTTGGGCCTAGCCGAGTGGGTTTGGGTCCAGCCGAGTGGGTTTGGGTCTAGCCGAGTGGGTTTGGGTCTTGCCGAGTGGGTTTGGGTCTAGCCGAGTGGGTTTGGGTCTAGCCGAGTGGGTTTGGGTTTAGCCGATTGGGTTTGGGTCTAGCCGAGTGGGTTTGGGTCTAGACGAATGGGTTTGGGTCTGGCCGAGTGGGTTTGGGTCTAGCCGAGTGGGTTTGGGACTAGCCGATTGGGTTTGCGTCTAGCGGACTGGGTTTGAGTCTATCGGAGTGGGTTTGGGTCTAGCGGAGTGGGTTTGGGTCTAGCGGAGTGGGTTTGGGTCTAGCGGAGTTGGTTTGGGTCTAGCCGAGTGGGTTTGGGTCTAGCGGAGTGGGTTTGGGTCTAGCCGAGTGGGTTTGGGTCTAGCCGAGTGGGTTTGGGTCTAGCCGAGTGGGTTTGGGTCTAGCCGAGTGGGTTTGGGTCTGGCCGAGTGGGTTTGGGTCTAGCCGAGTGGGTTTGGGTGTAGCCGAGTGGGTTTGGGTCTAGCCGAGTGCGTTTGGGTGTAGCCGAGTGGGCTTGGGTCTAGCCGAGTGGGTTTGGGGGTAGCCTAGTGGGTTTGGGTCTAGCGGAGTGGGTTTGGGTCTTGCCGAGTGGGTTTGGGTGTAGCCGAGTGGGTTTGGGTCTAGCCGAGTGGGTTTGGGTCTAGCCGAGTGGGTTTGGGTCTAGCCTAGTGGGTTTGGGTCTAGACGAGTGGGTTTGGGTCTAGCCGAGTGGGTTTGGGTCTAGCCAAGTGGGTTTGGGACTAGCCGATTGGGTTTGCGTCTAGCGGAGTGGGTTTGAGTCTAGCGGAGTGGGTTTGGGTCTAGCGGAGTGGGTTTGGGTCTAGCGGAGTGGGTTTGGGTCTAGCGGAGTGGGTTTGGGTCTAGCCGAGTGGGTTTGGGTCTAGCGGAGTGGGTTTGGGTCTAGCCGAGTGGGTTTGGGTCTAGCCGAGTGGGTTTGGGTCTAGCCGAGTGGGTTTGGGTCTAGCCGAGTGGGTTTGGGTCTAGCCGAGTGGGTTTGGGTCGAGCCGAGTGGGTTTGGGTGTAGCCGAGTGGGTTTGGGTC
Source organism: Raja brachyura (assembly GCA_963514005.1). The sequence continues at coordinate 4,347,218 of OY740819.1, read as the reverse complement.
TAGCCGAGTGCGTTTGGGTGTAGCCGAGTGGGCTTGGGTCTAGCCGAGTGGGTTTGGGTGTAGCCTAGTGGGTTTGGGTCTAGCGGAGTGGGTTTGGGTCTTGCCGAGTGGGTTTGGGTTTAGCCGAGTGGGTTTGGGTCTAGCCGAGTGGGTTTGGGTCTAGCCGAGTGGGTTTGTGTCTAGCCGAGTGGGTTTGGGTCTAGTCGAGTGGGTTTGGGTCTAGCCGAGTGGGTTTGGGTCTAGCCGAGTGGGTTTGGATATAGCCGAGTGGGTTTGGGTCTAGCCGAGTGGGTTTGGGTCCAGCCGAGTGGGTTTCGGTCCAGCCGAGTGGGTTTCGGTCCAGCCGAGTGGGTTTGCGTCTAGCGGAGTGGGTTTGGGTCTTGCCGAGTGGGTTTTGGTCTAGCCGAGTGGGTTTGGGTCTTGCCGAGTGGGTTTGGGTCTAGCCGAGTGGGTTTGGGTCTAGCCGAGTGGGTTTGGGTCTAGCCGAGTGGGTTTGTGTCTAGCCGAGTGGGTTTGGGTCTAGCCGAGTGGGTTTGGGTCTTGCCTAGTGGGTTTGGGACCAGCCGAGTGGGTTTGCGTCTAGCCGAGTGGGTTTGGGTGTAGCCGAGTGGGTTTGGGTGTAGCCGAGTGGGTTTGGGTGTAGCCGAGTGGGTTTGGGTCTAGCCGAGTGGGTTTGGGTCTAGCCGAGTGGGTTTGTGTCTAGCCGAGTGGGTTTGGGTCTAGCCGAGTGGGTTTGGGTCTTGCCTAGTGGGTTTGGGCCTTGCCTTGTGGGTTTGGGCCTAGCCGAGTGGGTTTGGGTCCAGCCGAGTGGGTTTGGGTCTAGCCGAGTGGGTTTGGGTCTTGCCGAGTGGGTTTGGGTCTGGCCGAGTGGGTTTGGGTCTAGCCGAGTGGGTTTGGGTTTAGCCGATTGGGTTTGGGCCTAGCCGAGTGGGTTTGGCTCTAGACGAGTGGGTTTGGGTCTAGCCGAGTGGGTTTGGGTCTAGCCGAGTGGGTTTGGGACTAGCCGAGTGGGTTTGCGTCTAGCGGAGTGGGTTTGAGTCTAGCGGAGTGGGTTTGGGTCTAGCGGAGTGGGTTTGGGTCTAGCGGAGTGGGTTTGGGTCTAGCCGAGTGGGTTTGGGTCTAGCGGAGTGGGTATGGGTCTAGCCGAGTGGGTTTGGGTCTAGCCGAGTGGGTTTGGGTCTAGCCGAGTGGGTTTGGGTCTAGCCGAGTGGGTTTTAGTCTAGCTGAGTGGGTTTGGGTCTAGCCGAGTGGGTTTGGGTCTAGACGAGTGGGTTTGGGTCTAGCCGAGTGGGTTTGGGTCTAGCCGAGTGGGTTTGGGTCTAGCAGAGTGGGTTTGGGTCTAGCGGAGTGGGTTTGGGTCTAGCCGAGTGGGTTTGAGTGTAGCCGAGTGGGTTTGGGTCTAGCCGAGTGGGTTTGGGTCTAGCCGAGTGGGTTTGGGTCTAGCCGAGTGGGTGTGGGTCTAGCCGAGAGGGTTTGTGTCTAGCCGAGTGAGTTTGGGTCTAGCCGAGTGGGTTTGGGTCTAGCCTAGTGGGTTTGGGCCTAGCCGAGTTGGTTTGGGCCTAGCCGAGTAGGTTTGTGTCTAGCCGAGTGGGTTTGGGTCTAGCCGAGTGGGTTTGCGCCTAGCCGAGAGGGTTTGCGTCTAGCTGAGTTGGTTTGGTTCTGGCATAGTGGGTTTGGGTCTAGCGGAGTGGGTTGGGGCTAGCGGAGTGGGTTTGGGTCTAGCGGTGTGTGTTTGGGTCTAGCGGAGTGGGTTTGGGTCCAGCGGAGTGGGTTTGCGTCTAGCGGATTGGGTTTGCGTCTAGAGGAGTGGGTTTGGGTGTAGCCGAGTGGGTTTGGTTCTAGCCAAGTGGGTTTGGGGTTAGCCGAGTGGGTTTGGGTCTAGCCGAGTGGGTTTGGGTCTAGCCGAGTGGGTTTGGGTCGAGCCGAGTGGGTTTGGGTCTAGCCGAGTGGGTTTGGGTCTAGCCGAGTGGGTTTGGGTCTAGCCGAGTGGGTTTGGGTCTAGCCGAGTGGGTTTGGGTCTAGCCGAGTGGGTTTGGGTCTAGCCGAGTGGGTTTGCGTCTAGCCGAGTGGGTTTGGGACTAGCCGAGTGGGTTTGGGTCTAGCCGAGTGGGTTTTGGTTCTAGCCGAGTGGGTTTGGGTCTAGCGGAGTGGGCTTGGGTCTAGCCGAGTGGGTTTGGGTGTAGCCTAGTGGGTTTGGGTCTAGAAGAGTGGGTTTGGCTCTTGCCGAGTGGGTTTGGGTCTAGCCGAGTGGGTTTGGGTCTAGCCGAGTGGGTTTGGGTCTAGCCGAGTGGGTTTGTGTCTAGCCGAGTGGGTTTGGGTCTAGCCGAGTGGGTTTGGGTCTTGCCTAGTGGGTTTGGGTCTAGCCGAGTGGGTTTGGGTCCAGCCGAATGGGTTTGGGTCTTGCCGAGTGGGTTTGGGTCTTGCCGAGTGGGTTTGGGTCTAGCCGAGTGGGTTTGGGTCTAGCCGAGTGGGTTTGGGTTTAGCCGATTGGGTTTGGGTCTAGCCGAGTGGGTTTGGGTCTAGACGAGTGGGTTTGGGTCTAGCCGAGTGGGTTTGGGTCTAGCCGAGTGGGTTTGGGACTAGCCGATTGGGTTTGCGTCTAGCGGAGTGGGTTTGAGTCTAGCGGAGTGGGTTTGGGTCTAGCGGAGTGGGTTTGGGTCTAGCGGAGTGGGTTTGGGTCTAGCGGAGTGGGTTTTGGTCTAGCCGAGTGGGTTTGGGTCTAGCGGAGTGGGTTTGGGTCTAGCCGAGTGGGTTTGGGTCTAGCCGAGTGGGTTTGGGTCTAGCCGAGTGGGTTTGGGTCTTGCCGAGTGGGTTTGGGTCTAGCCGAGTGGGTTTGGGTCTAGCCGAGTGGGTTTGGGTCTAGCCGAGTGGGTTTGGGTCTAGCGGAGTGGCTTTGGGTCTTGCCGAGTGGGTTTGGGTGTAGCCGAGTGGGTTTGGGTCTAGCCGAGTGGGTTTGGGTCTAGCCCAGTGGGTTTGGGTCTAGCCGAGTGGGTTTGGGTCTAGCCGAGTGGGTTTGGGTCCAGCTGAGTGGGTTTAGGTCCAGCCGAGTGGGTTTGGGTCTAGCCGAGTGGGTTTGGGTCTAGCGGAGTTGGTTTGGGTCTTGCCGAGTGGGTTTTGGTCTAGCCGAGTGGGTTTGGGTCTAGCCGAGTGGGTTTGGGTCTAGCCGAGTGGGTTTGGGTCTAGCCGAGTGGGTTTGGGTCTAGCCGAGTGGGTTTGGGTTAAGCCGATTGGGTTTGGGTCTAGCCGAGTGGGTTTGGGTCTAGACGAGTGGGTTTGGGTCTAGCCGAGTGGGTTTGGGTCTAGCCGAGTGGGTTTGGGACTAGCCGATTGTGTTTGTGTCTTGCGGAGTGGGTTTGAGTCTATCGGAGTGGGTTTGGGTCTAGCGGAGTGGGTTTGGGTCTAGCGGAGTGGATTTGGGTCTAGCGGAGTGGGTTTGGGTCTAGCCGAGTGGGTTTTGGGTCTAGCGGAGTGGGTTTGGGTCTAGCCGAGTGGGTTTGGGTCTAGCCGAGTGGGTTTGGGTCTAGCCGAGTGGGTTTGGGTCTAGCCGAGTGGGTTTGGGTCTAGCCGAGTGGGTTTGGGTCTAGCCGAGTGCGTTTGGGTGTAGCCGAGTGGGCTTGGGTCTAGCCGAGTGGGTTTGGGTCTAGCCGAGTGGGTTTGGGACTAGCCGATTGTGTTTGTGTCTTGTGGAGTGGGTTTGAGTCTATCGGAGTGGGTTTGGGTCTAGCGGAGTGGGTTTGGGTCTAGCGGAGTGGGTTTGGGTCTAGCGGAGTGGGTTTGGGTCTAGCCGAGTGGGTTTTGGGTCTAGCGGAGTGGGTTTGGGTCTAGCCGAGTGGGTTTGGGTCTAGCCGAGTGGGTTTGGGTCTAGCCGAGTGGGTTTGGGTCTAGCCGAGTGGGTTTGGGTCTAGCCGAGTGGGTTTGGGTCTAGCCGAGTGGGTTTGGGTGTAGCCGAGTGGGTTTGGGTCTAGCGGAGTGGGTTTGGGTCTTGCCGAGTGGGTTTCGGTGTAGCCGAGTGGGTTTGGGTCTAGCCGAGTGGGTTTGGGTCTAGCCGAGTGGGTTTGGGTCTAGTCGAGTGGGTTTGGGTCTAGCCGAGTGGGTTTGGGTCTAGCCGAGTGGGTTTGGATCTAGCCGAGTGGGTTTGGGTCTAGCCGAGTGGGTTTGGGTCCAGCCGAGTGGGTTTCGGTCCAGCCGAGTGGGTTTGGGTCTAGCCGAGTGGGTTTGCGTCTAGCGGAGTGGGTTTGGGTCTTGCCGAGTGGGTTTTGGTCTAGCCGAGTGGGTTTGTGTCTAGCCGAGTGGGTTTAGGTCTAGCCGAGTGGGTTTGGGTCTTGCCTAGTGGGTTTGGGCCTAACCGAGTGGGTTTGGTTCCAGCCGAGTGGGTTTGGGTCTAGCCGAGTGGGTTTGGGTCTTGCCGAGTGGGTTTGGCTCTAGCCTTTGGGTTTGCGTCTAGCCGAGTGGGTTTGGGTCTTGCCGAGTGGGTTTGGGTCTAGCCGAGTGGGTTTGGGTGTGGCCGAGTGGGTTTGGGTCTAGCCGAGTGGGTTTGGGTCATGCCGAGGGGGTTTGTGTCTAGCCGAGCGGGTTTGGGTCTAGCCGACCGGGTTTGTGTCTAGCCGAGCGGGTTTGGGTCCAGCCGAGCGGGTTTGGGTCTAACCGAGTGGGTTTGGGTCTAGACGAGTGGGTTTGCATCTAGACGAGTGGGTTTGCGTCGAGCCGAGTGGGTTTGGGTCCAGCCGAGTGGGTTTGGGTCTAGCCGAGTGGGATTGTGTCTAGCGGAGTGGTTTTGGGTCTAGCGTAGTAGGTTTGCGTCTAGCCGAGTGGGTTTGAGTCTAGCCGAGTGGGTTTGGGTCTAGCCGAGTGGGTTTGGGTCTAGCCGAGTGGGTTTGGGTCTAGCCGAGTGGGTTTGGGTCTAGCCGAGTGGGTTTGGGTCTAGCCGAGTGGGTTTGGGTCTAGCCGAGTGGGTTTGGGTCTAGCCGAGTGGGTTTGGGTCTAGCCGAGTGGGTTTGGGTCTAGCCGAGTGGGTTTGTGTCTAGCCGAGTGGGTTTGGGTCTAGCCGAGTGGGTTTGGGTCTTGCCTAGTGGGTTTGGGCCTAGCCGAGTGGGTTTGGGTCCAGCCGAGTGGGTTTGGGTCTTGCCGAGTGGGTTTGGGTCTTGCCGAGTGGGTTTGGGTCTAGCCGAGTGGGTTTGTGTCTAGCCGAGTGGGTTTGGGTCTAGCCGAGTGGGTTTGGGTCTAGCAGAGAGGGTTTCGGTCTGGCGGAGTGGGTTTGGGTCTAGCGGAGTGGGTTTGGGTCTAGCGGAGTGGGTTTGCGTCTAGGGGAGTGGGTTTGGGTCTGGCAGAATGGGTTTGTGTCTAGCGGAGTGGGTTTGGGTCTAGCGGAGTGGGTTTGGGTCGAGCGGAGTGGGTTTGGGTCTAGCCGAGTGGGTTTGGGTCTAGCCGAGTGGGTTTGGGTCTAGCGAAGTGGGTTTCGGTCTAGGGGATTGGGTTTGGGTCTAGCGGAGTGGGTTTGGGTCTAGCGGAGTGAGTTTGGGTCTAGCGGATTGGGTTTGGGACTAGCCGAGTGGGTTTGGGTCCAGCTGAGTGGGTTTAGGTCCAGCCGAGTGGGTTTGGGTCTAGCCGAGTGGGTTTGGGTCTAGCGGAGTTGGTTTGGGTCTTGCCGAGTGGGTTTTGGTCTAGCCGAGTGGGTTTGGGTCTAGCCGAGTGGGTTTGGGTCTAGCCGAGTGGGTTTGGGTCTAGCCGAGTGGGTTTGGGTCTAGCCGAGTGGGTTTGGGTCTAGCCGAGTGGGTTTGGGTCTAGCCGAGTGGGTTTGGGTCTAGCCGAGTGGGTTTGGGTCTAGCCGAGTGGGTTTGGGTCTAGCCGAGTGGGTTTGGGTCTAGCCGAGTGGGTTTGTGTCTAGCCGAGTGGGTTTGGGTCTAGCCGAGTGGGTTTGGGTCTTGCCGAGTGGGTTTGGGCCTAGCCGAGTGGGTTTGGGTCCAGCCGAGTGGGTTTGGGTCTTGCCGAGTGGGTTTGGGTCTTGCCGAGTGGGTTTGGGTCTAGCCGAGTGGGTTTGTGTCTAGCCGAGTGGGTTTGGGTCTAGCCGAGTGGGTTTGGGTCTAGCAGAGAGGGTTTCGGTCTGGCGGAGTGGGTTTGGGTCTAGCGGAGTGGGTTTGGGTCTAGCGGAGTGGGTTTGCGTCTAGCGGAGTGGGTTTGGGTCTGGCAGAATGGGTTTGTGTCTAGCGGAGTGGGTTTGGGTCTAGCGGAGTGGGTTTGGGTCGAGCGGAGTGGGTTTGGGTCTAGCCGAGTGGGTTTGGGTCTAGCCGAGTGGGTTTGGGTCTAGCGAAGTGGGTTTCGGTCTAGGGGATTGGGTTTGGGTCTAGCGGAGTGGGTTTGGGTCTAGCGGAGTGAGTTTGGGTCTAGCGGATTGGGTTTGGGTCTAGCCGGGTGGGTTTGGGTCTAGCGGAGTGGGTTTGGGTCTAGCGGAGTGGGTTTGGGTCTAGCGGAGTGGGTTTGCGTCTGGCGGAGTGGGTTTGGGTCTGGCGGAGTGGGTTTGGGTCTAGTGGAGTGGGTTTGGATCTAGCGGAGTGGGTTTGGGTCGAGCCGAGTGGGTTTGGGTCCAGCGAAGTGGGTTTGGGTCTTGCGGAGTGGGTTTGGGTCTAGCCGAGTGGGTTTGGGTCTAGCGGAGTGCGTTTGGGTCTAGCCGAGTGGGTTTGGGTCTAGCCGAGTGGGTTTGGGACTAGCCGAGTGGGTTTGGGTCTAGCCGAGTGGGTTTGGCTCTAGCGGAGTGGGTTTGTGTCTAGCGGATGGGTTGGGGTCTAGCGGAGTGGGTTAGGGTCTTGCGGTGTGGGTTTGGGTCTAGCGGAGTGTGTTTGGATCTAGCCGAGTGGGTTTGGGAGTAGCCGAGTGGGATTGGGTCTAGCCGAGTGGGTTTGGGTGTAGCGGAGTGGGTTTGGGTCGAGGGGAGTGGGTTTGGGTCCAGCGGAGTGTGTTTGGGTCTAGCGGAGTGGGTTTGGGTCTACCGAGTGGGTTTGGGTCTAGCCGAATGGGTTTGGGTCTAGCCGAGAGGGTTTGGGTCTAGCCGAGTGGGTTTGGGTCTAGCCGAGTGGGTTTAGGTCTGGCCGAGCGGGTTTGGGTCTACCCGAGTGGGTTTGGGTGTAGCCGAGTGGCTTTGGGTCTAGCCGAGTGGGTTTGGGTCTAGCCGAGTGGGTTTGGGTCTAGACGAGTGGATTTGGTTCTAGCCGAGTGGGTTTGTGTCTAGCCGAGTGGGTTTGGGTCTAGCCGAGTGGGTTTGGGTCTAGCAGAGAGGGTTTGGGTCTGGCGGAGTGGGTTTGGGTCTAGCGGAGTGGGTTTGGGTCTAGCGGAGTGGGTTCGCGTCTAGCGGAGTGGGTTTGGGTCTGGCAGAGTGGGTTAGGGTCTAGCGGAGTGGGTTTGGGTCTAGCGGAGTGGGTTTGGGTCAAGCGGAGTGGGTTTGGTCCAGCGGAGTGGGTTTGGGTCTAGCGGAGTGGGTTTGGGTCTAGCCGAGTGGGTTTGCGTCTAGCCGAGTGGGTTTTTGTCTAGCGGAGTGGGTTTGGGTCTAGCAGAGTGGGTTTGGGTATAGCCGAGTGGGTTTGGGTCTAGCCGAGTGGGTTTGGGTCTAGCCGAGTGGGTTTAGGTCTAGCCGAGCGGGTTTGGGTCTACCCGAGTGGATTTGGTTGTAGCCGAGTGGCTTTGGGTCTAGCCGAGTGGGTTTGGGTCTAGCCGAGTGGGTTTGGGTCTAGCCGAGTGGGTTTGGGTCTAGCCGAGTGGGTTTGGGTCTAGCGGAGTGGGTTTGGGTCTAGCGGAGTGGGTTTGGGTCTAGCGGAGTGGGTTTGCGTCTGGCGGAGTGGGTTTGGGTCTAGCGGAGTGGGTTTGGGTCTAGCGGAGTGGGTTTGGATCTAGCGGAGTGGGTTTGGGTCGAGCGGAGTGGGTTTGGGTCCAGCGAAGTGGGTTTGGGTCTAGCGGAGTGGGTTTGGGTCTAGCCGAGTGGGTTTGGGTCAAGCCGAGTGGGTTTGGGTCTAGCGGAGTGCGTTTGGGTCTAGCCGAGTGGGTTTGGGTCTAGCCGGGTGGGTTTGGGTCTAGCGGAGTGGGTTTGGGTCTAGCGGAGTGGGTTTGGGTCTAGCGGAGTGGGTTTGCGTCTGGCGGAGTGGGTTTGGGACTGGCGGAGTGGGTTTGGGTCTAGCGGAGTGTGTTTGGGTCTAGCCGAGTGGGTTTGGGTCAAGCCGAGTGGGTTTGGGTCTAGCCGAGTGGGTTTGGGTCTAGCGGAGTGGGTTTCGGTCTAGCAGATTGGGTTTGGGTCTAGCGGAGTGGGTTTGGGTCTAGCAGAGTGAGTTTGGGTCTAGCGGATTGGGTTTGCGTCTAGCCGGGTGGGTTTTGGGTCTAGCGGAGTGGGTTTGGGTCTAGCGGAGTGGGTTTGGGTCTAGCGGAGTGGGTTTGCGTCTGGCGGAGTGGGTTTGGGTCTGGCGGAGTGGGTTTGGGTCTAGTGGAGTGGGTTTGGATCTAGCGGAGTGGGTTTGGGTCGAGCGGAGTGCGTTTGGGTCCAGCGAAGTGGGTTTGGGTCTAGCCGAGTGGGTTTGGGTCTAGCCGAGTGGGTTTGGGTCTAGCCGAGTGGGTTTGGGTCTAGCCGAGTGGGTTTGGGTCTAGCCGAGTGGGTTTGGGTCTGGCCGAGTGGGTTTGGGTCTAGCCGAGTGGATTTGGTTCTAGCCGAGTGGGTTTGTGTCTAGCCGAGTGGGTTTGGGTCTAGCCGAGTGGGTTTGGGTTTAGCGGAATGGGTTTGGGTCTAGCCGAGTGGGTTTGGGTCTAGCCGAGTGGGTTTGGGTCTAGCCGAGTGGGTTTGGGTCTGGCCGAGTGGGTTTGGCTCTAGCCGAGTCGATTTGGTTCTAGCCGAGTGGGTTTGTGTCTAGCCGAGTGGGTTTGGGTCTAGCCGAGTGGGTTTGGGTCTAGCAGAGAGGGTTTGGGTCTGGCGGAGTGGGTTTGGGTCTAGCGGAGTGGGTTTGGGTCTGGCAGAGTGGGTTTGTGTCTAGCGGAGTGGGTTTGGGTCTAGCGGAGTGGGTTTGGGTCGAGCGGAGTGGGTTTGGGACCAGCGGAGTGGGTTTGGGTCTAGCGGAGTGGGTTTGGGTCTAGCCGAGTGGGTTTGGGTCTAGCGGAGTGGGTTTGGGTGTAGCGGAGTGGGTTTGGGTCTGGCCGAATGGGTTTGGGTCTAGCGGAGTGGGTTTGGGTCTAGCGGAGTGGATTTGGGTCTAGCCGAGTGGGTTTGGGTCTAGCCGAGTGGGTTTGGGTCTAGACGAGTGGGTTTGGGTCTAGCCGAGTGGGTTTGGCTCTAGCCGAGTGGGTTTCGGTCCAGCCGAGTGCGTTTGGGTCGAGCCGAGTGAGTTTGGGTCTAGCGGATTGGGTTTGGGTCTAGCCGGGTGGGTTTGGGTCTAGCGGAGTGGGTTTGGGTCTAGCGGAGTGGGTTTGGGTCTAGCGGAGTGGGTTTGCGTCTGGTGGAGTGGGTTTGGGTCTGGCGGAGTGGGTTTGGGTCTAGTGGAGTGGGTTTGGATCTGGCGGAGTGGGTTTGGGTCGAGCCGAGTGGGTTTGGGTCCAGCGAAGTGGGTTTGGGTCTTGCGGAGTGGGTTTGGGTCTAGCCGAGTGGGTTTGGGTCTAGCGGAGTGCGTTTGGGTCTAGCCGAGTGGGTTTGGGTCTAGCCGAGTGGGTTTGGGACTAGCCGAGTGGGTTTGGGTCTAGCCGAGTGGGTTTGGCTCTAGCGGAGTGGGTTTGTGTCTAGCGGATGGGTTGGGGTCTAGCGGAGTGGGTTAGGGTCTTGCGGTGTGGGTTTGGGTCTAGCGGAGTGTGTTTGGATCTAGCCGAGTGGGTTTGGGAGTAGCCGAGTGGGATTGGGTCTAGCCGAGTGGGTTTGGGTGTAGCGGAGCGGGTTTGGGTCGAGGGGAGTGGGTTTGGGTCCAGCGGAGTGTGTTTGGGTCTAGCGGAGTGGGTTTGGGTCTACCGAGTGGGTTTGGGTCTAGCCGAATGGGTTTGGGTCTAGCCGAGAGGGTTTGGGTCTAGCCGAGTGGGTTTGGGTCTAGCCGAGTGGGTTTAGGTCTGGCCGAGCGGGTTTGGGTCTACCCGAGTGGGTTTGGGTGTAGCCGAGTGGCTTTGGGTCTAGCCGAGTGGGTTTGGGTCTAGCCGAGTGGGTTTGGGTCTAGACGAGTGGATTTGGTTCTAGCCGAGTGGGTTTGTGTCTAGCCGAGTGGGTTTGGGTCTAGCCGAGTGGGTTTGGGTCTAGCAGAGAGGGTTTGGGTCTGGCGGAGTGGGTTTGGGTCTAGCGGAGTGGGTTTGGGTCTAGCGGAGTGGGTTCGCGTCTAGCGGAGTGGGTTTGGGTCTGGCAGAGTGGGTTAGGGTCTAGCGGAGTGGGTTTGGGTCTAGCGGAGTGGGTTTGGGTCGAGCGGAGTGGGTTTGGTCCAGCGGAGTGGGTTTGGGTCTAGCGGAGTGGGTTTGGGTCTAGCCGAGTGGGTTTGCGTCTAGCCGAGTGGGTTTTTGTCTAGCGGAGTGGGTTTGGGTCTAGCGGAGTGGGTTTGGGTATAGCCGAGTGGGTTTGGGTCTAGCCGAGTGGGTTTGGGTCTAGCCGAGTGGGTTTAGGTCTAGCCGAGCGGGTTTGGGTCTACCCGAGTGGATTTGGTTGTAGCCGAGTGGCTTTGGGTCTAGCCGAGTGGGTTTGGGTCTAGCCGAGTGGGTTTGGGTCTAGCCGAGTGGGTTTGGGTCTAGCCGAGTGGGTTTGGGTCTAGCGGAGTGGGTTTGGGTCTAGCGGAGTGGGTTTGGGTCTAGCGGAGTGGGTTTGCGTCTGGCGGAGTGGGTTTGGGTCTGGCGGAGTGGGTTTGGGTCTAGCGGAGTGGGTTTGGATCTAGCGGAGTGGGTTTGGGTCGAGCGGAGTGGGTTTGGGTCCAGCGAAGTGGGTTTGGGTCTAGCGGAGTGGGTTTGGGTCTAGCCGAGTGGGTTTGGGTCAAGCCGAGTGGGTTTGGGTCTAGCGGAGTGCGTTTGGGTCTAGCCGAGTGGGTTTGGGTCTAGCCGGGTGGGTTTGGGTCTAGCGGAGTGGGTTTGGGTCTAGCGGAGTGGGTTTGGGTCTAGCGGAGTGGGTTTGCGTCTGGCGGAGTGGGTTTGGGACTGGCGGAGTGGGTTTGGGTCTAGCGGAGTGTGTTTGGGTCTAGCCGAGTGGGTTTGGGTCTAGCCGAGTGGGTTTGGGTCTAGCCGAGTGGGTTTGGGTCTAGCGGAGTGGGTTTCGGTCTAGCAGATTGGGTTTGGGTCTAGCGGAGTGGGTTTGGGTCTAGCAGAGTGAGTTTGGGTCTAGCGGATTGGGTTTGCGTCTAGCCGGGTGGGTTTGGGTCTAGCGGAGTGGGTTTGGGTCTAGCGGAGTGGGTTTGGGTCTAGCGGAGTGGGTTTGCGTCTGGCGGAGTGGGTTTGGGTCTGGCGGAGTGGGTTTGGGTCTAGTGGAGTGGGTTTGGATCTAGCGGAGTGGGTTTGGGTCGAGCGGAGTGCGTTTGGGTCCAGCGAAGTGGGTTTGGGTCTAGCCGAGTGGGTTTGGGTCTAGCCGAGTGGGTTTGGGTCTAGCCGAGTGGGTTTGGGTCTAGCCGAGTGGGTTTGGGTCTAGCCGAGTGGGTTTGGGTCTGGCCGAGTGGGTTTGGGTCTAGCCGAGTGGATTTGGTTCTAGCCGAGTGGGTTTGTGTCTAGCCGAGTGGGTTTGGGTCTAGCCGAGTGGGTTTGGGTTTAGCGGAATGGGTTTGGGTCTAGCCGAGTGGGTTTGGGTCTAGCCGAGTGGGTTTGGGTCTAGCCGAGTGGGTTTGGGTCTGGCCGAGTGGGTTTGGCTCTAGCCGAGTCGATTTGGTTCTAGCCGAGTGGGTTTGTGTCTAGCCGAGTGGGTTTGGGTCTAGCCGAGTGGGTTTGGGTCTAGCAGAGAGGGTTTGGGTCTGGCGGAGTGGGTTTGGGTCTAGCGGAGTGGGTTTGGGTCTAGCGGAGTGGGTTTGCGTCTAGCGGAGTGGGTTTGGGTCTGGCAGAGTGGGTTTGTGTCTAGCGGAGTGGGTTTGGGTCTAGCGGAGTGGGTTTGGGTCGAGCGGAGTGGGTTTGGGACCAGCGGAGTGGGTTTGGGTCTAGCGGAGTGGGTTTGGGTCTAGCCGAGTGGGTTTGGGTCTAGCGGAGTGGGTTTGGGTGTAGCGGAGTGGGTTTGGGTCGGGCCGAATGGGTTTGGGTCTAGCGGAGTGGGTTTGGGTCTAGCGGAGTGGATTTGGGTCTAGCCGAGTGGGTTTGGGTCTAGCCGAGTGGGTTTGGGTCTAGACGAGTGGGTTTGGGTCTAGCCGAGTGGGTTTGGCTCTAGCCGAGTGGGTTTCGGTCCAGCCGAGTGCGTTTGGGTCGAGCCGAGTGGGTTTGGGTTTAGCGGAGTGGGTTTGGGTCTAGCGGAGTGGGTTTGGGTCTAGCGGAGTGGGTTTGGGTCGAGCGGAGTGGGTTTGGGACCAGCGGAGTGGGTTTGGGTCTAGCTGAGTGGGTTTGGGTCTAGCCGAGTGGGTTTGGGTCTAGCGGAGTGGGTTTGGGTCTAGCGGAGTGGGTTTGGGTCTGGCCGAATGGGTGTGGGTCTAGCGGAGTGGGTTTGGGTCTAGCGGAGTGGGTTTGGGTCTAGCCGAGTGGGTTTGGGTCTAGCCGAGTGGGTTTGGGTCTAGACGAGTGGGTTTGGGTCTAGCCGAGTGGGTTTGGCTCTAGCCGAGTGGGTTTCGGTCTAGCCGAGTGCGTTTGGGTCGAGCCGAGTGGGTTTGGGTTTAGCGGAGTGGGTTTGGGTCTAGCTGAGTGGGTTTGGGTCTAGCCGAGTGGGTTTGTGTCTAGCCGAGTGGGTTTGGGTGTAAAAGAAGGAACTGCAGATGCTGGAGAATCGAGGGTTACACAAAAAGCTGGAGAAACTCAGCGGGTGCAGCAGCATCTTAAACATTGGATTTTCTCAATTCTGTTAACCAGACTGCTCATTTCCCCCCACCCCCCCACCTCTCCCTCAGCCCTCGGGTCCTGACATTCCTTCTCCATCTCCCCCCCCCAAGTCGCACTAGCTTCTGATTTTCACACCAGAAACAGCTTACAATGGCCTGCTTTCCTTATCACCAATACTTTTTTGCATATCTTTCACTCATTGTTCTTGCTTTATCTCTCCATATCACTGTTTATATCTCTCGTTTCCCTGATCCCTGACCAGTCTGAAGAAGGGTCTCGACCCGAAACGTCGCCTATCTCCTTCACTCCTTAGATGCTGCTGCACCCGCTGAGTTTCTCCAGCTTTTTGTGTAACCCTGGGTTTGGGTGTACCGAGTGGGTTTGGGTCTGGCCGAGTGGGTTTGGGTCTAGCCGAGTGGATTTGGTTCTAGCCGAGTGGGTTTGTGTCTAGCCGAGTGGGTTTGGGTTCAGCCGAGTGGGTTTGGGTCTAGCAGAGAGGGTTTGGGTCTGACGGAGTGGGTTTGGGTCTGGCGGAGTGGATTTGGGTCTAGCGGAGTGGGTTTGGGTCTGGCAGAGTGGGTTTGGGTCCAGCGGAGTGGGTTTGGGTCTAGCGGAGTGGGTTTGGGTCGAGCGGAGTGGGTTTGGGTCGAGCGGACTGGGTTTGGGTCTAGCGGAGTGGGTTTCGGTCTAGCCGAGTGGGTTTGGGTCTAGCCGAGTGGGTTTGGGTCTAGCAGAGTGGGTTTGGGTCTAGCGGAGTGGGTTTGGGTCTAGCCGAGTGGGTTTGGGTCTAGCCGAGTGGGTTTGGGTCTAGCCGAGAGGGTTTGGGTCTAGCTGAGTGGGTTTGGGTCTAGCCGAGTGGGTTTAGGTCTAGACGAGCGGGTTTGGGCCTACCCGAGTGGGTTTGCGTGTAGCCGAGTGGCTTTGGGTCTAGCCGAGTGGGTTTGGGTCTAGCCGAGTGGGTTTGTGTCTAGCCGAGTGGGTTTGGGTCTAGCCGAATGGGTTTGGGTCTAGCGGAGTGGGTTTCGGTATAGCGGATTGGGTTTGGTTCTAGCGGAGTGGGGTTGGGTCTAGCGGAGTGAGTTTGGGTCTAGCGGAGTGGGTTTGGGTCTAGCCGAGTGGGTTTGGGTGAAGCCGAGTGGGTTTGGGTCTAGCGGAGTGTGTTTGGGTCTAGCCGAGTGCGTTTGGGTCTAGCGGAGTGTGTTTGGGTCTAGCCGAGTGGGTTTGGGTCTGGCCGAGTGGGTTTAGGTCTAGCCGAGTGGGTTTGGGTCTGGCCGAGTGGGTTTGGGTCTGGCCGAGTGGATTTGGGTCTAGCCGAGTGGGTTTGTGTCTAGCCGAGTGGGCTTGGGTCTGGCCGAGTGGGTTTGTGTCTAGCGGAGTGGGTTTGGGTCTAGCGGAGTGGGTTTGGGTCTAGCGGAGTGGGTTTGGGTCTAGCGGAGTGGGTTTGCATCTGGCGGAGTGGGTTTGGGTCTGTCGGAGTGGGTTTGGGTCTGGCGGAGTGGGTTTGGATCTAGCGGAGTGGGTTTGGATCTAGCGGAGTGGGTTTGATTCGAGCGGAGTGGGTTTGGGTCCAGCGAAGTGGGTTTGGGTCTAGCGGAGTGGGTTTGGGTCTAGCCGAGTGGGTTTGGGTCTAGCCGAGTGGGTTTGGGTCTAGCGGAGTGCGTTTGGGTCTAGCCGAGTGGGTTTGGGTCTAGCCGAGTGGGTTTGGGACTAGCCGAGTGGGTTTGGGTCTAGCCGAGTGGGTTTGGGTCTGGCCGAGTGGGTTTGGGTCTAGCCGAGTGGATTTCGGTCTAGCCGAGTGGGTTTGTGTCTAGCCGAGTGGGTTTGGGTCTAGCGGAGTGGGTTTGGGTCCAGCGGAGTGGGTTTGTGTCTAGCGGATGTATTGGGGTCTAGCGGAGTGGGTTTGGGTCTAGCGGAGTGGGTTTGGGTCTAGCGGAGTGGGTTTGGGTCTAGCGGAGTGGGTTTGGGTCTAGCCGAGTGGGTTTGGGTCTAGCCGAGTGGGTTTGGGTCTAGACGAGTGGGTTTGGGTCTAGCCGAGTGGGTTTGGCTCTAGCCGAGTGGGTTTCGGTCTAGCCGAGTGCGTTTGGGTCTAGCCGAGTGGGTTTGGGTTTAGCGGAGTGGGTTTGGGTCTAGCCGAGTGGGTTTGGGTCTACCCAAGTGGGTTTGGGTCTAGCCGAGTGGGTTTGGGTCTGGCCGAGTGAGTTTGGGTCTAGCCGAGTGGATTTGGGTCTAGCCGAGTGGGTTTGTGTCTAACCGAGTGGGTTTGGGTCTAGCCGAGTGGGTTTGGGTCTACCAGAGAGGGTTTGGGTCTGGCGGAGTGGGTTTGGGTCTAGCGGAGTGGGTTTGCGTCTAGCGGAGTGGGTTTGGGTCTGGCAGAGTGGGTTTGGGTCTAGCGGAGTGGGTTTGGGTCTAGCGGAGTGGGTTTGGTTCGAGCGGAGTGGGTTTGGGTCCAGCGGAGTGGGTTTGGGTCTAGCGGAGTGGGTTTGGGTCCAGCCGAGTGCGTTTGGGTTAAGCCGAGTGGGTTTAGGTCTAGCCGAGCGGGTTTCGGTCTACCCGAGTGGGTTTGGGTGTAGCCGAGTGGCTTTGGGTCTAGCCGAGTGGGTTTGGGTCTAGCCGAGTGGGTTTGGGTCTATCGGTGTGGGTTTGGATGTAGCGGAGTGGGTTTGGGTCGAGCGGAGTGGGTTTGGGTCCAGCGAAGTGGGTTTGGGTCTAGCGGAGTGGGTTTGGGTCTAGCCGAGTGGGTTTGGGTCCAGGGGAGTGGGTTTGGGTCTAGCCGAGAGGGTTTGGGTCCAGCCGAGTGCGTTTGGGTTAAGCCGAGTGGGTTTAGGTCTAGCCGAGCGGGTTTCGGTCTACCCGAGTGGGTTTGGGTGTAGCCGAGTGGCTTTGGGTCGAGCCGAGTGGGTTTGTGTCTAGCCGAGTGGGTTTGGGTCTATCGGTGTGGGTTTGGATGTAGCGGAGTGGGTTTGGGTCGAGCGGAGTGGGTTTGGGTCCAGCGAAGTGGGTTTGGGTCTAGCGGAGTGGGTTTGGGTCTAGCCGAGTGGGTTTGGGTCTAGCCGAGTGGGTTTGGGTCTAGCCGAGAGGGTTTGGGTCCAGCCGAGTGCGTTTGGGTTAAGCCGAGTGGGTTTAGGTCTAGCCGAGCGGGTTTCGGTCTACCCGAGTGGGTTTGGGTGTAGCCGAGTGGCTTTGGGTCTAGCCGAGTGGGTTTGGGTCTAGTCGAGTGGGTTTGGGTCTATCGGTGTGGGTTTGGATGTAGCGGAGTGGGTTTGGGTTGAGCGGAGTGGGTTTGGGTCCAGCGAAGTGGGTTTGGGTCTAGCGGAGTGGGTTTGGGTCTAGCCGAGTGGGTTTGGGTCTAGCCGAGTGGGTTTGGGTCTAGCGGAGTGCGTTTGGGTCTAGCCGAGTGGGTTTGGGTCTAGCCGAGTGGGTTTGGGACTAGCCGAGTGGGTTTGGGACTAGCCGAGTGGGTTTGGGATAGCGGAGTGGGTTTGTGTCTAGCGGATGGGTTGGGGTCTAGTGGAGTGGGTTTGGGTCCAGCGAAGTGGGTTTGGGTCTAGCGGAGTGGGTTTGGGTCTAGCCGAGTGGGTTTGGGTCTAGCCGAGTGGGTTTGGGTCTAGCGGAGTGCGTTTGGGTCTAGCCGAGTGGGTTTGGGTCTAGCCGAGTGGGTTTGGGACTAGCCGAGTGGGTTTGGGTCTAGCCGAGTGGGTTTGGGTCTGGCCGAGTGGGTTTGGGTCTAGCCGAGTGGATTTCGGTCTAGCCGAGTGGGTTTGTGTCTAGCCGAGTGGGTTTGGGTCTAGCGGAGTGGGTTTGGGTCCAGCGGAGTGGGTTTGTGTCTAGCGGATGGGTTGGGGTCTAGCGGAGTGGGTTTGGGTCTAGCGGAGTGGGTTTGGGTCTAGCGGAGTGGGTTTGGGTCTAGCGGAGTGGGTTTGGGTCTAGCGGAGTGGGTTTGGGTCTAGCCGAGTGGGTTTGGGTCTAGACGAGTGGGTTTGGGTCTAGCCGAGTGGGTTTGGCTCTAGCCGAGTGGGTTTCGGTCTAGCCGAGTGCGTTTGGGTCTAGCCGAGTGGGTTTGGGTTTAGCGGAGTGGGTTTGGGTCTAGCCGAGTGGGTTTGGGTCTACCCAAGTGGGTTTGGGTCTAGCCGAGTGGGTTTGGGTCTGGCCGAGTGAGTTTGGGTCTAGCCGAGTGGATTTGGGTCTAGCCGAGTGGGTTTGTGTCTAACCGAGTGGGTTTGGGTCTAGCCGAGTGGGTTTGGGTCTACCAGAGAGGGTTTGGGTCTGGCGGAGTGGGTTTGGGTCTAGCGGAGTGGGTTTGCGTCTAGCGGAGTGGGTTTGGGTCTGGCAGAGTGGGTTTGGGTCTAGCGGAGTGGGTTTGGGTCTAGCGGAGTGGGTTTGGTTCGAGCGGAGTGGGTTTGGGTCCAGCGGAGTGGGTTTGGGTCTAGCGGAGTGGGTTTGGGTCCAGCCGAGTGGGTTTGGGTCTAGCCGAGTGGGTTTGGGTCTAGCGGAGTGGGTTTGGGTCTAGCGGAGTGTGTTTGGGTCTAGCCGAGTGGGTTTGGGTCTAGCCGAGTGGGTTTGGGTCTAGCCGAGAGGGTTTGGGTCTAGCCGAGTGCGTTTGGGTTAAGCCGAGTGGGTTTAGGTCTAGCCGAGCGGGTTTCGGTCTACCCGAGTGGGTTTGGGTGTAGCCGAGTGGCTTTGGGTCTAGCCGAGTGGGTTTGGGTCTAGCCGAGTGGGTTTGGGTCTATCGGTGTGGGTTTGGATGTAGCGGAGTGGGTTTGGGTCGAGCGGAGTGGGTTTGGGTCCAGCGAAGTGGGTTTGGGTCTAGCGGAGTGGGTTTGGGTCTAGCCGAGTGGGTTTGGGTCTAGCCGAGTGGGTTTGGGTCTAGCGGAGTGAGTTTGGGTCTAGCCGAGTGGGTTTGGGTCTAGCCGAGTGGGTTTGGGACTAGCCGAGTGGGTTTGGGTCTAGCCGAGTGGGTTTGGGATAGCGGAGTGGGTTTGTGTCTAGCGGATGGGTTGGGGTCTAGCGTAGTGGGTTTGGGTCTAGCGGAGTGGGTTTGGGTCTAGCGGAGTGTGTTTGGGTCTAGCCGAGTGGGTTTGGGACTAGCCGAGTGGGATTAGGTCTAGCCGAGTTGGTTTGGGTCTAGCGGAGTGGGTTTGGGTCTAGCAGAGTGGGTTTGGGTCTAGCGGATTGGGTTTGGATCTAGCGGAGTGGGTTTGGGTCTAGCCGAGTGGGTTTAGGTCTAGACGGGTGGGTTTGGGTCTAGCGAAGTATGTTTGGGTCTAGCGGAGTGGGTTTGGGTCTAGCGGAGTGGGTTTGCGTCTGGCGGAGTGGGTTTGGGTCTGGCGGAGTGGGTTTGGGTCTAGCGGAGTGTGTTTAGGTCTAGCCGAGTGGGTTTGGGTCTAGCCGAGTGGGTTTGGGTCTAGCCGAGTGGGTTTGGGTCTAGCGGAGTGGGTTTCGGTCTAGCGGATTGGGTTTGGGTCTAGCGGAGTGGGTTTGGGTCTAGCGGAGTGAGTTTGGGTCTAGCGGATTGGGTTTGGGTCTAGCCGGGTGGGTTTGGGTCTAGCGGAGTGGGTTTGGGTCTAGCGGAGTGGGTTTGGGTCTAGCGGAGTGGGTTTGCGTCTGGCGGAGTGGGTTTGGGTCTGGCGGAGTGGGTTTGGGTCTAGCGGAGTGGGTTTGGATCTAGCGGAGTGGGTTTGGGTCGAGCGGAGTGGGTTTGGGTCCAGCAAAGTGGGTTTGGGTCTTGCGGAGTGGGTTTTGGTCTAGCCGAGTGGGTTTGGGTCTAGCGGAGTGGGTTTGGGTCTAGCGGAGTGCGTTTGGGTCTAGCCGAGTGGGTTTGGGTCTAGCCGAGTGGGTTTGGGACTAGCCGAGTGGGTTTGGGTCTAGCCGAGTGGGTTTGGGTCTAGCGGAGTGTGTTTGTGTCTAGGGATGGGATGGGGTCTAGCGGAGTGGGTTTGGGTCTAGCGGAGTGGG
The DNA here is from genome assembly GCA_963514005.1 of Raja brachyura. The sequence goes on along the minus strand of OY740819.1, from coordinate 4,328,348 downwards.
TTTGGGTCTAGCGGAGTGTGTTTGGGTCTAGCCGAGTGGGTTTGGGACTAGCCGAGTGGGATTGGGTCTGGCCGAGTGGGTTTGTGTCTGGCGGAGTGGGTTTGCGTCTAGCGGAGTGGGTTTGGGTCTGGCGGAGTGGGTTTGGGTCTAGCGGAGTGGGTTTGGGTCTAGCGGAGTGGGTTTGGGTCGAGCGGAGTGGGTTTGTGTCCAGCGGATTGGGTTTGGGTCTAGCGGAGTGGGTTTGGGTCTAGCCGAGTGGGTTTGGGTCTAGCCGAGTGGGTTTTTGTCTAACGGAGTGGGTTTGGGTCTAGCCGAGTAGGTTTGGGTCGAGCCGAGTGGGTTTGGGTCCAGCCGAGTGGGTTTGGGTCCAGCCGAGTGGGTTTGGGTCTAGCCGAGTGGGTTTGGGTCTAGCCGAGTGGGTTTGGTTGTAGCCGAGTGGCTTTTGGTCTAGCCGAGTGGGTTTGGGTCTAGCCGAGTGGGTTTGGGTCTAGCCGAGTGGGTTTGGGTACAGCCGAGTGGGTTTGGGTCTAGCCGAGTGGGTTTGGTTCTAGCCGAGTGGGTTTGGGTCTAGCGGAGTGCGTTTGGGTCTAACCGAGTGGGTTTGGGTCTAGCCGGGTGGGTTTGGGTCTAGCGGAGTGGGTTTGGGTCTAGCGGAGTGGGTTTGGGTCTAGCGGAGTGGGTTTGCATCTGGCGGAGTGGGTTTGGGTCTGTCGGAGTGGGTTTGGGTCTAGCGGAGTGTGTTTGGGTCTAGCCGAGTGGGTTTGGGTCTAGCCGAGTGGGTTTGGGTCTAGCCGAGTGGGTTATGGTCTAGCGGAGTGGGTTTCGGTCTAGCAGAGTGGGTTTGGATCTAGCGGAGTGGGTTTGGGTCTGGCGGAGTGGGTTTGGGTCTAGCGGAGTGGGTTTGGATCTAGCGGAGTGGGTTTGGGTCGAGCGGAGTGGGTTTGGGTCTAGCGGAGTGGGTTTGGTTCTAGCCGAGTGGGTTTGGGTCTAGCCGAGTGGGTTTGGGTCTAGCGGAGTGCGTTTGGGTCTATCCGAGTGGGTTTGGGTCTAGCCGAGTGGGTTTGGGACTAGCCGAGTGGGTTTGGGTCTAGCCGAGTGGGTTTGGGTCTAGCGGAGAGGGTTTGTGTCTAGCGGATGGGTTGGGGTCTAGCGGAGTAGGTTTGGGTCTAGCGGAGTGTGTTTGGGTCTAGCCGAGTGTGTTTGGGACTAGCCGAGTGGGATTGGGTCTTGCCGAGTGGGTTTGGGTCTAGCGGAGTGGGTTTGGGTCGAGCGGAGTGGGTTTGGGTCCAGCGGAGTGGGTTTGGGTCTAGCCGAGTGGGTTTGGGTCTAGCCGAGTGGGTTTGGGTCTAGCCGAGTGGGTTTGGGTACAGCCGAGTGGGTTTGGGTCTAGCGGAGTGCGTTTGGGTCTAGCCGAGTGGGTTTGGGTCTAGCCGGGTGGGTTTGGGTCTAGCGGAGTGGGTTTGGGTCTAGCGGAGTGGGTTTGGGTCTAGCGGAGTGGGTTTGCGTCTGGCGGAGTGGGTTTGGGTCTGGCGGAGTGGGTTTGGGTCTAGCGGAGTGTGTTTGGGTCTAGCCGAGTGTGTTTGGGTCTAGCCGAGTGGGTTTGGGTCTAGCCGAGTGGGTTTGGGTCTAGCGGAGTGGGTTTCGGTCTAGCGGATTGGGTTTGGGTCTAGCGGAGTGGGATTGGGTCTAGCGGAGTGAGTTTGGGTCTAGCGGATTGGGTTTGCGTCTAGCCGGGTGGGTTTGGGTCTAGCGGAGTGGATTTGGGTCTAGCGGAGTGGGTTTGGTTCTAGCGGAGTGGGTTTGCGTCTGGCGGACTGGGTTTGGGTCTGGCGGAGTGGGTTTGGGTCTAGCGGAGTGGGTTTGGATCTCGCGGAGTGGGTTTGGGTCGAACGGAGTGCGTTTGAGTCCAGCGAAGTGGGTTTGGGTCTAGCGGAGTGGGTTTGGGTCTAGCCGAATGGGTTTGGGTCTAGCCGAGTGGGTTTGGGACTAGCCGAGTGGGTTTGGGTCTAGCCGAGAGGGTTTGGGTCTAGCGGAGTGGGTTTGTGTCTAGCGAATGGGTTGGGGTCTAGCCGAGTGGGTTTGGGTCTAGCCGAGTGGGTTTGGGTCTAGCGGAGTGTGTTTGGGTCTAGCCGAGTGGGTTTGGGACTAGCCGAGTGGGATTGGGTCTAGCCGAGTGGGTTTGGGTCTAGCGGAGTGGGTTTGGGTCGAGCGGAGTGGGTTTGGGACCAGCGGAGTGGGTTTGGGTCTAGCGGAGTGGGTTTGGGACTAGCCGAGTGGGTTTGGGTCTAGCCGAGTGGGTTTGGGTCTAGCGGAGTGGGTTTGGATCTAGCGGAGTGGGTTTGGGTCTAGCCGAGTGGGTTTGGGTCTAGCCGAGTGGGTTTGGGTCTAGCCGGGAGGGTTTGGGTCTAGCCGAGTGGGTTTGGGTCTAGCCGAGTGGGTTTGGGTCTAGCCGAGCGGGTTTGGGTCTGCCCGAGTGGGTTTGGGTGTAGCCGAGTGGCTTTGGGTCTAGCCGAGTGGGTTTGGGTCTAGCCGAGTGGCTTTGGGTCTAGCCGAGTGGGTTTGGGTCTAGACGAGTGGGTTTGGGTCTAGCCGACTGGGTTTGGCTCCAGCCGAGTGGGTTTCGGTCTAGCCGAGTGCGTTTGGGTCTAGCCGAGTGGGTTTTGGTTCAGCGGAGTGGGTTTGGGTCTAGCCGAGTGGGTTTGGGTCTAGCCGAGTGGGTTTGGGTCTAGCCGAGTGGGTTTGGGTCTGGCCGAGTGGGTTTGGGTCTAGCCGAGTGGTTTTGGTTCTAGCCGAGTGGGTTTGTGTCTAGCCGAGTGGGTTTGTGTCTAGCCGAGTGGGTTTGGGTTTAGCGGAGTGGGTTTGGGTCTAGCCGAGTGGGTTTGGGTCTAGCCGAGTGGGTTTGGGTCTAGCCGAGTGGGTTTGTGTTTGGCCGAGTGGGTTTGGGTCTAGCCGAGTGGATTTGGTTCTAGCCGAGTGGGTTTGTGTCTAGCCGAGTGGGTTTGGGTCTAGCCGAGTGGGTTTGTGTCTAGCAGAGAAGGTTTGGGTCTGGCGGAGTGGGTTTGGGTGTGGCGGAGTGGGTTTGGGTCCAGCGGAGTGGGTTTGCGTCTAGCGGAGTGGGTTTGGGTCTGGCAGAGTGGGTTTGGGTCTAGCGGAGTGGGTTTGAGTCTAGCGGAGTGGGTTTGGGTCGAGCGGAGTGGGTTTGGGTCCAGCGGAGTGGGTTTGGGTCTAGCGGAGTGGGTTTGGGTCTAGCCGAGTGGGTTTGGGTCTAGCCGAGTGGGTTTTTGTCTAGCGGAGTGGGTTTGGGTCTAGCGGAGTGGGTTTGGGTCTAGCCGAGTGGGTTTGGGTCTAGCCGAGTGGGTTTGGGTCTTGCCGAGAGGGTTTGGGTCTAGCCGAGTGGGTTTGGGTCTAGCCGAGTGGGTTTAGGTCTAGCCGAGCGGGTTTGGGTCTACCCGAGTGGGTTTGGTTGTAGCCGAGTGGCTTTGGGTCTAGCCGAGTGGGTTTGGGTCTAGCCGAGTGGGTTTGGGTCTAGCGGAGTGTGTTTGGGTCTAGCCGAGTGGGTTTGGGACTAACCGAGTGGGATTGGGTCTCGCCGAGTGGGTTTGGGTCTAGCGGAGTGGGTTTGGGTCTAGCAGAGTGGGTTTGGGTCTAGCGGAGTGGGTTTGGGTCTAGCGGAGTGGGTTTGCGTCTAGCCGAGTGGGTTTGGGTCTAGCCGGGTGGGTTTGGGTCTAGCCGATTGGGCTTGCGTCTGGCCAAGAGTGGGTTTGAATCTAGCCGAGTGGGTTTGGCTCTAGCCGAGTGGGTTTCGGTCTAGCCGAGTGCGTTTGTGTCTAGCCGAGTGGGTTTGGTTCTAGCGGTGTGGGTTTGGGTCTAGCCGAGTGGGTTTGGGTCTAGCCGAGTGGGTTTGGGTCTAGCCGAGTGAGTTTGGGTCTGGCCGAGTGGGTTTGGGTCTAGCCGAGTGGATTTGGGTCTAGCCGAGTGGGTTTGTGTCTAGCCGAGTGGGTTTGGGTCTAGCCGAGTGGGTTTGGGTCTAGCGGAGTGGGTTTGTGTCTAGTGGAGTGGGTTTGGGTCTAGCGGAGTGGGTTTGGGTCTAGCCGAATGGGTTTGGGTCTAGCCGAGTGGGTTTGGGACTAGCCGAGTGGGTTTGGGTCTAGCCGAGTGGGTTTGGGTCTAGCGGAGTGGGTTTGTGTCTAGCGAATGGGTTGGGGTCTAGCCGAGTGGGTTTGGGTCTAGCCGAGTGGGTTTGGGTCTAGCGGAGTGTGTTTGGGTCTAGCCGAGTGGGTTTGGGACTAGCCGAGTGGGATTGGGTCTAGCCGAGTGGGTTTGGGTCTAGCGGAGTGGGTTTGGGTCGAGCGGAGTGGGTTTGGGTCTAGCGGAGTGGGTTTGCGTCTAGCCGAGTGGGTTTGGGTCTAGCCGGGTGGGTTTGGGTCTAGCCGATTGGGCTTGCGTCTGGCCAAGAGTGGGTTTGAATCTAGCCGAGTGGGTTTGGCTCTAGCCGAGTGGGTTTCGGTCTAGCCGAGTGCGTTTGTGTCTAGCCGAGTGGGTTTGGTTCTAGCGGTGTGGGTTTGGGTCTAGCCGAGTGGGTTTGGGTCTAGCCGAGTGGGTTTGGGTCTAGCCGAGTGAGTTTGGGTCTGGCCGAGTGGGTTTGGGTCTAGCCGAGTGGATTTGGGTCTAGCCGAGTGGGTTTGTGTCTAGCCGAGTGGGTTTGGGTCTAGCCGAGTGGGTTTGGGTCTAGCGGAGTGGGTTTGTGTCTAGTGGAGTGGGTTTGGGTCTAGCGGAGTGGGTTTGGGTCTAGCCGAATGGGTTTGGGTCTAGCCGAGTGGGTTTGGGACTAGCCGAGTGGGTTTGGGTCTAACCGAGTGGGTTTGGGTCTAGCGGAGTGGGTTTGTGTCTAGCGAATGGGTTGGGGTCTAGCCGAGTGGGTTTGGGTCTAGCCGAGTGGGTTTGGGTCTAGCGGAGTGTGTTTGGGTCTAGCCGAGTGGGTTTGGGACTAGCCGAGTGGGATTGGGTCTAGCCGAGTGGGTTTGGGTCTAGCGGAGTGGGTTTGGGTCGAGCGGAGTGGGTTTGGGACCAGCGGAGTGGGTTTGGGTCTAGCGGAGTGGGTTTGGGACTAGCCGAGTGGGTTTGGGTCTAGCCGAGTGGGTTTGGGTCTAGCGGAGTGGGTTTGGATCTAGCGGAGTGGGTTTGGGTCTAGCCGAGTGGGTTTGGGTCTAGCCGAGTGGGTTTGGGTCTAGCCGAGCGGGTTTGGGTCTACCCGAGTGGGTTTGGGTGTAGCCGAGTGGCTTTGGGTCTAGCCGAGTGGGTTTGGGTCTAGCCGAGTGGCTTTGGGTCTAGCCGAGTGGGTTTGGGTCTAGACGAGTGGGTTTGGGTCTAGCCGACTGGGTTTGGCTCCAGCCGAGTGGGTTTCGGTCCAGCCGAGTGCGTTTGGGTCTAGCCGAGTGGGTTTTGGTTCAGCGGAGTGGGTTTGGGTCTAGCCGAGTGGGTTTGGGTCTAGCCGAGTGGGTTTGGGTCTAGCCGAGTGGGTTTGGGTCTGGCCGAGTGGGTTTGGGTCTAGCCGAGTGGTTTTGGTTCTAGCCGAGTGGGTTTGTGTCTAGCCGAGTGGGTTTGTGTCTAGCCGAGTGGGTTTGGGTTTAGCGGAGTGGGTTTGGGTCTAGCCGAGTGGGTTTGGGTCTAGCCGAGTGGGTTTGGGTCTAGCCGAGTGGGTTTGTGTTTGGCCGAGTGGGTTTGGGTCTAGCCGAGTGGATTTGGTTCTAGCCGAGTGGGTTTGTGTCTAGCCGAGTGGGTTTGGGTCTAGCCGAGTGGGTTTGTGTCTAGCAGAGAAGGTTTGGGTCTGGCGGAGTGGGTTTGGGTGTGGCGGAGTGGGTTTGGGTCCAGCGGAGTGGGTTTGCGTCTAGCGGAGCGGGTTTGGGTCTGGCAGAGTGGGTTTGGGTCTAGCGGAGTGGGTTTGAGTCTAGCGGAGTGGGTTTGGGTCGAGCGGAGTGGGTTTGGGTCCAGCGGAGTGGGTTTGGGTCTAGCGGAGTGGGTTTGGGTCTAGCCGAGTGGGTTTGGGTCTAGCCGAGTGGGTTTTTGTCTAGCGGAGTGGGTTTGGGTCTAGCGGAGTGGGTTTGGGTCTAGCCGAGTGGGTTTGGGTCTAGGCGAGTGGGTTTGGGTCTAGCCGAGTGGGTTTTTGTCTAGCGGAGTGGGTTTGGGTCTAGCGGATTGGGTTTGGGTCTAGCCGAGTGGGTTTGGGTCTAGCCGAGTGGGTTTGGGTCTTGCCGAGAGGGTTTGGGTCTAGCCGAGTGGGTTTGGGTCTAGCCGAGTGGGTTTAGGTCTAGCCGAGCGGGTTTGGGTCTACCCGAGTGGGTTTGGTTGTAGCCGAGTGGCTTTGGGTCTAGCCGAGTGGGTTTGGGTCTAGCCGAGTGGGTTTGGGTCTAGCGGAGTGTGTTTGGGTCTAGCCGAGTGGGTTTGGGACTAACCGAGTGGGATTGGGTCTAGCCGAGTGGGTTTGGGTCTAGCGGAGTGGGTTTGGGTCTAGCAGAGTGGGTTTGGGTCTAGCGGAGTGGGTTTGGGTCTAGCGGAGTGGGTTTGCGTCTAGCCGAGTGGGTTTGGGTCTAGCCGGGTGGGTTTGGGTCTAGCCGATTGGGCTTGCGTCTGGCCAAGAGTGGGTTTGAATCTAGCCGAGTGGGTTTGGCTCCAGCCGAGTGGGTTTCGGTCTAGCCGAGTGCGTTTGTGTCTAGCCGAGTGGGTTTGGTTCTAGCGGTGTGGGTTTGGGTCTAGCCGAGTGGGTTTGGGTCTAGCCGAGTGGGTTTGGGTCTAGCCGAGTGAGTTTGTGTCTGGCCGAGTGGGTTTGGGTCTAGCCGAGTGGATTTGGGTCTAGCCGAGTGGGTTTGTGTCTAGCCGAGTGGGTTTGGGTCTAGCCGAGTGGGTTTGGGTCTAGCGGAGTGGGTTTGTGTCTAGTGGAGTGGGTTTGGGTCTAGCGGAGTGGGTTTGTTTCTAGCGGAGTGGGTTTGGGTCTAGCCGAGTGGGTTTGGGTCTAGCCGAGTGGGTTTGGGTCTAGACGAGTGGGTTTGGGTCTAGCCGAGTGGGTTTGGCTCTAGCCGAGTGGGTTTCTGTCTAGCCGAGTGCGTTTGGGTCTAGCCGAGTGGGTTTGGGTTTAGCGGACTGGGTTTGGGTCTAGCGGAGTGGGTTTGGGACTAGCCGAGTGGGTTTGGGTCTAGCCGAGTGGGTTTGGGTCTAGCGGAGTGGGTTTGGATCTAGCGGAGTGGGTTTGGGTCTAGCCGAGTGGGTTTGGGTCTAGCCGAGTGGGTTTTTGTCTAGCGGAGTGGGTTTGGGTCTAGCGGAGTGGGTTTGGGTCTAGCCGAGTGGGTTTGGGTCTAGGCGAGTGGGTTTGGGTCTAGCCGAGTGGGTTTTTGTCTAGCGGAGTGGGTTTGGGTCTAGCGGATTGGGTTTGGGTCTAGCCGAGTGGGTTTGGGTCTAGCCGAGTGGGTTTGGGTCTTGCCGAGAGGGTTTGGGTCTAGCCGAGTGGGTTTGGGTCTAGCCGAGTGGGTTTAGGTCTAGCCGAGCGGGTTTGGGTCTACCCGAGTGGGTTTGGTTGTAGCCGAGTGGCTTTGGGTCTAGCCGAGTGGGTTTGGGTCTAGCCGAGTGGGTTTGAGTCTAGCGGAGTGTGTTTGGGTCTAGCCGAGTGGGTATGGGACTAGCCGAGTGGGATTGGGTCTAGCCGAGTGGGTTTGGGTCTAGCGGAGTGGGTTTGGGTCTAGCAGAGTGGGTTTGGGTCTAGCGGAGTGGGTTTGGGTCTAGCGGAGTGGGTTTGCGTCTAGCCGAGTGGGTTTGGGTCTATCCGGGTGGGTTTGGGTCTAGCCGATTGGGCTTGCGTCTGGCCAAGAGTGGGTTTGAATCTAGCCGAGTGGGTTTGGCTCTAGCCGAGTGGGTTTCGGTCTAGCCGAGTGCGTTTGGGTCTAGCCGAGTGGGTTTGGTTCTAGCGGTGTGGGTTTGGGTCTAGCCGAGTGGGTTTGGGTCTAGCCGAGTGGGTTTGGGTCTAGCCGAGTGAGTTTGGGTCTGGCCGAGTGGGTTTGGGTCTAGCCGAGTGGATTTGGGTCTAGCCGAGTGGGTTTGTGTCTAGCCGAGTGGGTTTGGGTCTAGCCGAGTGGGTTTGGGTCTAGCGGAGTGGGTTTGTGTCTAGTGGAGTGGGTTTGGGTCTAGCCTAGTGGGTTTGGGTCTAGCCGAGTGGATTTGGGTCTAGCCGAGTGGGTTTGTGTCTAGCCGAGTGGGTTTGGGTCTAGCCGAGTGGGTTTGGGTCTAGCGGAGTGGGTTTGTTTCTAGCGGAGTGGGTTTGGGTCTAGCCGAGTGGGTTTGGGTCTAGCCGAGTGGGTTTGGGTCTAGACGAGTGGGTTTGGGTCTAGCCGAGTGGGTTTGGCTCTAGCCGAGTGGGTTTCGGTCTAGCCGAGTGCGTTTGGGTCTAGCCGAGTGGGTTTGGGTTTAGCGGACTGGGTTTGGGTCTAGCGGTGTGGGTTTGGGACTAGCCGAGTGGGTTTGGGTCTAGCCGAGTGGGTTTGGGTCTAGCGGAGTGGGTTTGGATCTAGCGGAGTGGGTTTGGGTCTAGCCGAGTGGGTTTGGGTCTAGCCGAGTGGGTTTGGGTCTAGCCGAGAGGGTTTGGGTCTAGCCGAGTGGGTTTGGGTCTAGCCGAGTGGGTTTGGGTCTAGCCGAGTGGGTTTGGGTCTAGGCGAGTGGGTTTGGGTCTAGCCGAGTGGGTTTTTGTCTAGCGGAGTGGGTTTGGGTCTAGCGGATTGGGTTTGGGTCTAGCCGAGTGGGTTTGGGTCTAGCCGAGTGGGTTTGGGTCTTGCCGAGAGGGTTTGGGTCTAGCCGAGTGGGTTTGGGTCTAGCCGAGTGGGTTTAGGTCTAGCCGAGCGGGTTTGGGTCTACCCGAGTGGGTTTGGTTGTAGCCGAGTGGCTTTGGGTCTAGCCGAGTGGGTTTGGGTCTAGCCGAGTGGGTTTGAGTCTAGCGGAGTGTGTTTGGGTCTAGCCGAGTGGGTATGGGACTAGCCGAGTGGGATTGGGTCTAGCCGAGTGGGTTTGGGTCTAGCGGAGTGGGTTTGGGTCTAGCAGAGTGGGTTTGGGTCTAGCGGAGTGGGTTTGGGTCTAGCGGAGTGGGTTTGCGTCTAGCCGAGTGGGTTTGGGTCTATCCGGGTGGGTTTGGGTCTAGCCGATTGGGCTTGCGTCTGGCCAAGAGTGGGTTTGAATCTAGCCGAGTGGGTTTGGCTCTAGCCGAGTGGGTTTCGGTCTAGCCGAGTGCGTTTGGGTCTAGCCGAGTGGGTTTGGTTCTAGCGGTGTGGGTTTGGGTCTAGCCGAGTGGGTTTGGGTCTAGCCGAGTGGGTTTGGGTCTAGCCGAGTGAGTTTGGGTCTGGCCGAGTGGGTTTGGGTCTAGCCGAGTGGATTTGGGTCTAGCCGAGTGGGTTTGTGTCTAGCCGAGTGGGTTTGGGTCTAGCCGAGTGGGTTTGGGTCTAGCGGAGTGGGTTTGTGTCTAGTGGAGTGGGTTTGGGTCTAGCCTAGTGGGTTTGGGTCTAGCCGAGTGGATTTGGGTCTAGCCGAGTGGGTTTGTGTCTAGCCGAGTGGGTTTGGGTCTAGCCGAGTGGGTTTGGGTCTAGCGGAGTGGGTTTGTTTCTAGCGGAGTGGGTTTGGGTCTAGCCGAGTGGGTTTGGGTCTAGCCGAGTGGGTTTGGGTCTAGACGAGTGGGTTTGGGTCTAGCCGAGTGGGTTTGGCTCTAGCCGAGTGGGTTTCGGTCTAGCCGAGTGCGTTTGGGTCTAGCCGAGTGGGTTTGGGTTTAGCGGACTGGGTTTGGGTCTAGCGGTGTGGGTTTGGGACTAGCCGAGTGGGTTTGGGTCTAGCCGAGTGGGTTTGGGTCTAGCGGAGTGGGTTTGGATCTAGCGGAGTGGGTTTGGGTCTAGCCGAGTGGGTTTGGGTCTAGCCGAGTGGGTTTGGGTCTAGCCGAGAGGGTTTGGGTCTAGCCGAGTGGGTTTGGGTCTAGCCGAGTGGGTTTGGGTCTAGCCGAGCGGGTTTGGGTCTACCCGAGTGGGTTTGGGTGTGGCCGAGTGGCTTTGGGTCTAGCCGAGTGGGTTTGGGTCTAGCCGAGTGGCTTTGGGTCTAGCCGAGTGGCTTTGGGTCTAGACGAGTGGGTTTGGGTCTAGCCGAGTGGGTTTGGCTCTAGCCGAGTGGGTTTCGGTCTAGCCGAGTGCGTTTGGGTCTAGCCGAGTGGGTTTTGGTTCAGCGGAGTGGGTTTGGGTCTAGCCGAGTGGGTTTGGGTCTAGCCGAGTGGGTTTGTGTCTAGCCGAGTGGGTTTGGGTTTAGCGGAGTGGGTTTGGGTCTAGCCGAGTGGGTTTGGGTCTAGCCGAGTGGGTTTGGGTCTAGCCGAGTGGGTTTGTGTCTGGCCGAGTGGGTTTGGGTCTAGCCGAGTGGATTTGGTTCTAGCCGAGTGGGTTTGTGTCTAGCCGAGTGGGTTTGGGTCTAGCCGAGTGGGTTTGGGTCTAGCAGAGAGGGTTTGGGTCTGGCGGAGTGGGTTTGGGTGTAGCGGAGTGGGTTTGGGTCTAGCGGAGTGGGTTTGCGTCTAGCGGAGTGGGTTTGCATCTAGCGGAGTGGGTTTGGGTCCAGCGGAGTGGGTTTGGGTCTAGCGGAGTGGGTTTGGGTCTAGCCGAGTGGGTTTGGGTCTAGCGGATTGGGTTTGGGTCTAGCCGAGTGGGTTTGGGTCTAGCCGAGTGGGTTTGGGTCTTGCCGAGAGGGTTTGGGTCTAGCCGAGTGGGTTTGGGTCTAGCCGAGTGGGTTTAGGTCTAGCCGAGCGGGTTTGGGTCTACCCGAGTGGGTTTGGTTGTAGCCGAGTGGCTTTGGGTCTAGCCGAGTGGGTTTGGGTCTAGCCGAGTGGGTTTGAGTCTAGCGGAGTATGTTTGGGTCTAGCCGAGTGGGTATGGGACTAGCCGAGTGGGATTGGGTCTAGCCGAGTGGGTTTGGGTCTAGCGGAGTGGGTTTGGGTCTAGCAGAGTGGGTTTGGGTCTAGCGGAGTGGGTTTGGGTCTAGCGGAGTGGGTTTGCGTCTAGCCGAGTGGGTTTGGGTCTAGCCGGGTGGGTTTGGGTCTAGCCGATTGGGCTTGCGTCTGGCCAAGAGTGGGTTTGAATCTAGCCGAGTGGGTTTGGCTCTAGCCGAGTGGGTTTCGGTCTAGCCGAGTGCGTTTGGGTCTAGCCGAGTGGGTTTGGTTCTAGCGGTGTGGGTTTGGGTCTAGCCGAGTGGGTTTGGGTCTAGCCGAGTGGGTTTGGGTCTAGCCGAGTGAGTTTGGGTCTGGCCGAGTGGGTTTGGGTCTAGCCGAGTGGATTTGGGTCTAGCCGAGTGGGTTTGTGTCTAGCCGAGTGGGTTTGGGTCTAGCCGAGTGGGTTTGGGTCTAGCGGAGTGGGTTTGTGTCTAGTGGAGTGGGTTTGGGTCTAGCCTAGTGGGTTTGGGTCTAGCCGAGTGGATTTGGGTCTAGCCGAGTGGGTTTGTGTCTAGCCGAGTGGGTTTGGGTCTAGCCGAGTGGGTTTGGGTCTAGCGGAGTGGGTTTGTTTCTAGCGGAGTGGGTTTGGGTCTAGCCGAGTGGGTTTGGGTCTAGCCGAGTGGGTTTGGGTCTAGACGAGTGGGTTTGGGTCTAGCCGAGTGGGTTTGGCTCTAGCCGAGTGGGTTTCGGTCTAGCCGAGTGCGTTTGGGTCTAGCCGAGTGGGTTTGGGTTTAGCGGACTGGGTTTGGGTCTAGCGGTGTGGGTTTGGGACTAGCCGAGTGGGTTTGGGTCTAGCCGAGTGGGTTTGGGTCTAGCGGAGTGGGTTTGCGTCTAGCCGAGTGGGTTTGGGTCTAGCCGGGTGGGTTTGGGTCTAGCCGATTGGGCTTGCGTCTGGCCAAGAGTGGGTTTGAATCTAGCCGAGTGGGTTTGGCTCTAGCCGAGTGGGTTTCGGTCTAGCCGAGTGCGTTTGGGTCTAGCCGAGTGGGTTTGGTTCTAGCGGTGTGGGTTTGGGTCCAGCCGAGTGGGTTTGGGTCTAGCCGAGTGGGTTTGGGTCTAGCCGAGTGAGTTTGGGTCTGGCCGAGTGGGTTTGGGTCTAGCCGAGTGGATTTGGGTCTAGCCGAGTGGGTTTGTGTCTAGCCGAGTGGCTTTGGGTCTAGCCGAGTGGGTTTGGGTCTAGCGGAGTGGGTTTGTGTCTAGTGGAGTGGGTTTGGGTCTAGCGGAGTGGGTTTGTTTCTAGCGGAGTGGGTTTGGGTCTAGCCGAGTGGGTTTGGGTCTAGCCGAGTGGGTTTGGGTCTAGACGAGTGGGTTTGGGTCTAGCCGAGTGGGTTTGGCTCTAGCCGAGTGGGTTTCGGTCTAGCCGAGTGCGTTTGGGTCTAGCCGAGTGGGTTTGGGTTTAGCGGACTGGGTTTGGGTCTAGCGGAGTGGGTTTGGGACTAGCCGAGTGGGTTTGGGTCTAGCCGAGTGGGTTTGGGTCTAGCCGAGTGGGTTTGGGTCTAGCCGAGTGGGTTTGGGTCTAGCCGAGTGGGTTTGGGTCTAGCCGAGTGGGTTTGGGTTTAGCCGAGTGGGTTTGGGTCTAGCCGAGTGGGTTTTGGTTCTAGCCGAGTGGGTTTGGGTCTAGCGGAGTGGGCATGGGTCTAGCCGAGTGGGTTTGGGTGTAGCCGAGTGGATTTGGGTCTAGCCGAGTGGGTTTGGGTCTGGCCGAGTGGTTTTGTGTCTAGCCGAGTGGGTTTGGGTCTAGCCGAGTGGGTTTTCGTCTAGCCTAGTGGGTTTGGGCCTAGCCGAGTGGGTTTGGGCCTAGCCGAGTGGGTTTGGGTCTAGCCGAGTGGGTTTGAGTCTATCCGAGTGGGTTTGGGTCTAGCGGATTGGGTTTGGGTCTTGCGGAGTGGGTTTGGGTCTAGCGGAGTGGGTATGGGTCTAGCGGAGTAGGTTTGCGTTTAGCCGAGTGGGTTTGAGTCTAGCCGAGTGGGTTTGGATCCAGCCGAGTGGGTTTGGGTCTAGCCGAGTGGGTTTGGGTCTAGCCGAGTGGGTTTGGGTCCACCCGAGTGGGTTTGGGTCTAGCCGAGTGGGTTTTGGTTCTAGCCGAGTGGGTTTGCGTCTAGCCGAGTGGGTTTGGGTCTAGCCGAGTGGGTTTGGGTCTAGCGGAGTGGGTTTGGGTCTAGCCGAGTGGGTTTGAGTGTAGCCGAGTGGGTTTGGGTCTAGCCGAGTGGGTTTGGGTCCAGCCGAGTGGGTTTGGGTCTAACCGAGTGGGTTTCGGTCTAGCCGAGTCGGTTTGGGTCTAGCCGAGTGGGTTTGGGTCTAGCGGAGTGGGTTTGGGTCTTGCCGAGTGGGTTTGGGTCTTGCCGAGTGGGTTTGGGTCTGGCCGAGTGCGTTTGCGTCTAGCCGAGTGGGTTTGGGTCTAGCCGAGTGGGTTTGGGTCTAGCCGAGTGGGTTTGGGTCTAGCGGATTGGGTTTCGGTCTAGCGGAGTGGGTTTGGGTCTAGCCGAGTGGGTTTGGGTCTAGCCGAGTGGGTTTGGGTCTAGCCGAGTGGGTTTGGGTCTAGCCGAGTGGGTTTGGGTCTAGCCGAGTGAGTTTGGGTCTGGCCGAGTGGGTTTGGGTCTAGCCGAGTGGATTTGGGTCTAGCCGAGTGGGTTTGTGTCTAGCCAAGTGGGTTTGCGTCTAGCCGAGTGGGTTTGGGTCTAGCGGAGTGGGTTTGTGTCTAGTGGAGTGGGTTTGGGTCTAGCGGAGTGGGTTTGTTTCTAGCGGAGTGGGTTTGGGTCTAGCCGAGTGGGTTTGGGTCTAGCCGAGTGGGTTTGGGTCTAGACGAGTGGGTTTGGGTCTAGCCGAGTGGGTTTGGCTCTAGCCGAGTGGGTTTCGGTCTAGCCGAGTGCGTTTGGGTCTAGCCGAGTGGGTTTGGGTTTAGCGGAGTGGTTTTGGGTCTAGCAGAGTGGGTTTGGGTCTAGCGGAGTGGGTTTGGGTCGAGCGGAGTGGGTTTGGGTCCAGCGGAGTGGGTTTGGGTCAAGCGTAGTGGGTTGGGGTCCAGCGGAGTGGGTTTGCGTCTCGCGGAGTGGGTTTGGGTCTAGCCGAGTGGGTTTGGGTCCAGCCGAGTGGGTTTGGGTCTAGCGGAGTGGGTTTGGGTCTAGCCGAGTGGGTTTGGGTCTAGCCGAGTGGGTTTGTGTCTAGCCGAGTGGGTTTGGGTCTAGCCGAGTGGGTTTGGGTCTAGCAGAGAGGGTTTGGGTCTGGCGGAGTGGGTTTGGGTGTAGCGGAGTGGGTTTGGGTCTAGCGGAGTGGGTTTGCGTCTAGCTGAGTGGGTTTGGGTCTGGCAGAGTGGGTTTGGGTCTAGCCGAGTGGGTTTGGGTCTAGCCGAGTGGGTTTGGGTCTAGACGAGTGGGTTTGGGTCTAGCCGAGTGGGTTTGGCTCTAGCCGAGTGGGTTTCGGTCTAGCCGAGTGCGTTTGGGTCTAGCCGAGTGGGTTTGGGTTTAGCGGAGTGGTTTTGGGTCTAGCAGAGTGGGTTTGGGTCTAGCGGAGTGGGTTTGGGTCGAGCGGAGTGGGTTTGGGTCCAGCGGAGTGGGTTTGGGTCAAGCGTAGTGGGTTGGGGTCCAGCGGAGTGGGTTTGCGTCTCTCGGAGTGGGTTTGGGTCTAGCCGAGTGGGTTTGGGTCCAGCCGAGTGGGTTTGGGTCTAGCGGAGTGGGTTTGGGTCTAGCCGAGTGGGTTTGGGTCTAGCCGAGTGGGTTTGTGTCTAGCCGAGTGGGTTTGGGTCTAGCCGAGTGGGTTTGGGTCTAGCAGAGAGGGTTTGGGTCTGGCGGAGTGGGTTTGGGTGTAGCGGAGTGGGTTTGGGTCTAGCGGAGTGGGTTTGGGTCTGGCAGAGTGGGTTTGGGTCTAGCGGAGTGGGTTTGAGTCTAGCGGAGTGGGTTTGGGTCGAGCGGAGTGGGTTTGGGTCCAGCGGAGTGGGTTTGGGTCTAGCGGAGTGGGTTTGGGTCTAGCCGAGTGGGTTTGGGTCTAGCCGAGTGGGTTTTTGTCTAGCGGAGTGGGTTTGGGTCTAGCGGAGTGGGTTTGGGTCTAGCCGAGTGGGTTTGGGTCTAGGCGAGTGGGTTTGGGTCTAGCCGAGTGGGTTTTTGTCCAGCGGAGTGGGTTTGGGTCTAGCGGATTGGGTTTGGGTCTAGCCGAGTGGGTTTGGGTCTAGCCGAGTGGGTTTGGGTCTTGCCGAGAGGGTTTGGGTCTAGCCGAGTGGGTTTGGGTCTAGCCGAGTGGGTTTAGGTCTAGCCGAGCGGGTTTGGGTCTACCCGAGTGGGTTTGGTTGTAGCCGAGTGGCTTTGGGTCTAGCCGAGTGGGTTTGGGTCTAGCCGAGTGGGTTTGAGTCTAGCGGAGTGTGTTTGGGTCTAGCCGAGTGGGTTTGGGACTAGCCGAGTGGGATTGGGTCTAGCCGAGTGGGTTTGGGTCTAGCGGAGTGGGTTTGGGTCTAGCAGAGTGGGTTTGGGTCTAGCGGAGTGGGTTTGGGTCTAGCGGAGTGGGTTTGCGTCTAGCCGAGTGGGTTTGGGTCTAGCCGGGTGGGTTTGGGTCTAGCCGATTGGGCTTGCGTCTGGCCAAGAGTGGGTTTGAATCTAGCCGAGTGGGTTTGGCTCTAGCCGAGTGGGTTTCGGTCTAGCCGAGTGCGTTTGGGTCTAGCCGAGTGGGTTTGGTTCTAGCGGTGTGGGTTTGGGTCCAGCCGAGTGGGTTTGGGTCTAGCCGAGTGGGTTTGGGTCTAGCCGAGTGAGTTTGGGTCTGGCCGAGTGGGTTTGGGTCTAGCCGAGTGGATTTGGGTCTAGCCGAGTGGGTTTGTGTCTAGCCGAGTGGCTTTGGGTCTAGCCGAGTGGGTTTGGGTCTAGCGGAGTGGGTTTGTGTCTAGTGGAGTGGGTTTGGGTCTAGCGGAGTGGGTTTGTTTCTAGCGGAGTGGGTTTGGGTCTAGCCGAGTGGGTTTGGGTCTAGCCGAGTGGGTTTGGGTCTAGACGAGTGGGTTTGGGTCTAGCCGAGTGGGTTTGGCTCTAGCCGAGTGGGTTTCGGTCTAGCCGAGTGCGTTTGGGTCTAGCCGAGTGGGTTTGGGTTTAGCGGACTGGGTTTGGGTCTAGCGGAGTGGGTTTGGGACTAGCCGAGTGGGTTTGGGTCTAGCCGAGTGGGTTTGGGTCTAGCCGAGTGGGTTTGGGTCTAGCCGAGTGGGTTTGGGTCTAGCCGAGTGGGTTTGGGTCTAGCCGAGTGGGTTTGGGTTTAGCCGAGTGGGTTTGGGTCTAGCCGAGTGGGTTTTGGTTCTAGCCGAGTGGGTTTGGGTCTAGCGGAGTGGGCATGGGTCTAGCCGAGTGGGTTTGGGTGTAGCCGAGTGGATTTGGGTCTAGCCGAGTGGGTTTGGGTCTGGCCGAGTGGTTTTGTGTCTAGCCGAGTGGGTTTGGGTCTAGCCGAGTGGGTTTTCGTCTAGCCTAGTGGGTTTGGGCCTAGCCGAGTGGGTTTGGGCCTAGCCGAGTGGGTTTGGGTCTAGCCGAGTGGGTTTGAGTCTATCCGAGTGGGTTTGGGTCTAGCGGATTGGGTTTGGGTCTTGCGGAGTGGGTTTGGGTCTAGCGGAGTGGGTATGGGTCTAGCGGAGTAGGTTTGCGTTTAGCCGAGTGGGTTTGAGTCTAGCCGAGTGGGTTTGGATCCAGCCGAGTGGGTTTGGGTCTAGCCGAGTGGGTTTGGGTCTAGCCGAGTGGGTTTGGGTCCACCCGAGTGGGTTTGGGTCTAGCCGAGTGGGTTTTGGTTCTAGCCGAGTGGGTTTGCGTCTAGCCGAGTGGGTTTGGGTCTAGCCGAGTGGGTTTGGGTCTAGCGGAGTGGGTTTGGGTCTAGCCGAGTGGGTTTGAGTGTAGCCGAGTGGGTTTGGGTCTAGCCGAGTGGGTTTGGGTCCAGCCGAGTGGGTTTGGGTCTAACCGAGTGGGTTTCGGTCTAGCCGAGTCGGTTTGGGTCTAGCCGAGTGGGTTTGGGTCTAGCGGAGTGGGTTTGGGTCTTGCCGAGTGGGTTTGGGTCTTGCCGAGTGGGTTTGGGTCTGGCCGAGTGCGTTTGCGTCTAGCCGAGTGGGTTTGGGTCTAGCCGATTGGGTTTTGGTCTGGCCGAGTGGGTTTGGGTGTAGACGAGTGGGTTTGGGTCTAGCCGAGTGGGTTTGGGTCTAGCCGAGTGGGTTTGGGTCTAGCCGAGTGGGTTTGGGTCTTGCCGAGTGGGTTTGGGTCTAGCCGAGTGGGTTTGGGTCTAGCCGAGTGGGTTTGGGTCTAGCCGAGTGGGTTGGGGTCTAGCCGAGTGGGTTTGGGTCTAGCCGAGTGGGTTTGGGTCTAGCCGAGTGGGTTTGGGTCTAGCCGAGTGGGTTTGGGTCTAGCTGAGTGGGTTTGGGTCTAGACGAGTGGGTTTGGGTCTAGCCGAGTGGGTTTGGGTCTAGCCGAGTGGGTTTGGGTCTAGCGGAGTGGGTTTGGGTCTAGCCGAGTGGGTTTGAGTGTAGCCGAGTGGGTTTGGGTCTAGCCGAGTGGGTTTGGGTCTAGCCGAGTGGGTTTGGGTCTAGCCGAGTGGGTTTGGGTCTAGCCGAGTGGGTGTGGGTCTAGCCGAGTGGGTTTGTGTCTAGCCGAGTGGGTTTGGGTCTAGCCTAGTGGGTTTGGGCCTAGCCGAGTTGGTTTGGGCCTAGCCAAGTGGGTTTGGGTCTAGCCGAGTGGGTTTGGGTCTAGTTGAGTGGGTTTGGGTCTAGCCGAGTGGGTTTGAGTCTAGCCGAGTGGGTTTGGGTCTAGTCTAGTGGGTTTGGGCCTAGCCGAGTGGGTTTGGGCCTAGCCGAGTGGGTTTGGGTCTAGCCGAGTGGGTTTGGGTCTAGCCCAGTGGGTTTGGGTCTAGCCCAGTGGGTTTGGGTCTAGCCGAGTGGGTTTGTGACTAGCCGAGTGGGTTTGGGTCTAGCCGAGTGGGTTTGGGTCTAGCCCAGTGGGTTTGGGCCTAGCCGAGTGGGTTTGGGCCTAGCCGAGTGGGTTTGGGTCTAGCCGAGTGGGTTTGAGTCTATCCGAGAGGGTTTGGGTCTATCCGAGTGGGTTTGGGTCTAGCATAGTGGGTTTGGGTCTAGCGGAGTGGGTTTGGGTCTAGCGGAGTGGGTTTGGGTCTAGCGGTGTGGGTTTGGGTCTAGCGGAGTGGGTTTGGGTCCAGCGGAGTGGGTTTGTGTCTAGTGTATTGGGTTTGCGTCTGGAGGAGTGGGTTTGGGTCTAGCCGAGTGGGTTTGGTTCTAGCCAAGTGGGTTTGGGGGTAGCCGAGTGGGTTTGGGTCTAGCCGAGTGGGTTTGGGTCTAGCCGAGTGGGTTTGGGTCTAGCGGAGTGGGCTTGGGTCTAGCCGATTGGGTTTGGGTGTAGCCTAGTGGGTTTGGGTCTAGAGGAGTGGGTTTGGCTCTTGCCGAGTGGGTTTGGGTGTAGCCGAGTGGGTTTGGGTCTAGCCGAGTGGGTTTGGGTCTAGCCGAGTGGGTTTAGGTCTAGCCGAGTGGGTTTGGGTCTAGCCGAGTGGGTTTGGGTCTAGCCGAGTGGGTTTGGGTCTAGCCGAGTGGGTTTGTGTCTAGCCGAGTGGGTTTGGGTCTAGCCGAGTGGGTTTGTGTCTAGCCGAGTGGGTTTTGGTCTATCCGAGTGGGTTTGGGTCTAGCCTAGTGGGTTTGGGCCTAGACGAGTGGGTTTGGGCCTAGCCGAGTGGGTTTGAGTCTAGCCGAGTGGGTTTGGGTCTAGCCGAGTGGGTTTGGGTCTAGCGCAGTGGGTTTGGGTCTAGCCGAGTGGGTTGGCGTCTAACCGAGTGGGTTTGCGTCTAGCCGAGTTGGTTTGGGTCTAGCATAGTGGATTTGCATCTAGCGAGTGGGTTTGGGACTAGCCGAGTGGGTTTGGGTCTAGCCGAGTGGGTTTGGGTCTAGCCGAGTGGGTTTGGGTCTAGCCGAGTGGGTTTGGGTCTAGCCGAGTGGGTTTGGGTCTAGCGGAGTGGGTTTGGGTCTAGCGGAGTGGGTTTGGGTCTAGCGGTGTGGGTTTGGGTCTAGCGGAGTGGGTTTGCGTCTAGCGGAGTGGGTTTGTGTCTAGCTGATTGGGTTTGGGTCTAGCGGAGTGGGTTTGTGTCTAGCGGATTGGGTTTGGGTCTAGAGGAGTGGGTTTGGGTCTAGCCGAGTGGGTTTGGTTCTAGCCAAGTGGGTTTGGGGGTAGCCGAGTGGGTTTCGGTCTAACCGAGTGGGTTTGGGTCTAGCCGAGTGGGTTTGGGTCTAGCCGAGTGGGTTTGGGTCTAGCCGAGTGGGTTTGGGCCTAGCCGAGTGGGTTTGGGTCTAGCCGAGTGGCTTTGGGTCTAGCGGAGTGGGTTTAGGTCTAGCGGAGTGGGTTTCCGTCTAGCCGAGTGGTTTTGAGTCTAGCCGAGTGGGTTTGAGACTAGCCGAGTGGGTTCGTGTCTAGCCAATTGGGTTTGGGTCTAGCCTAGTGGGTTTGGGTCCAGCCGAGTGGGTTTGGGTCTAGCCGAGTGGGTTTGGGTCTAGCGGAGTGTGTTTGGGTCTAGCCAAGTGGGTTTGCGTCTAGCCGAGTGGGTTTGCGTCTAGGCGAGTTGGTTTGGGTCTAGCATAGTGGATTTGGGTCTAGCGAGTGGGTTTGGGTCCAGCGGAGTGGGTTTGGGTCTAGCGGTGTGGGTTTGGGTCTAGCGGAGTGGGTTTGGGTCCAGCGGAGTGGGTTTGTGTCTAGTGGATTGGGTTTGCGTCTAGAGGAGTGGGTTTGGGTCTAGCCGAGTGGGTTTGGTTCTAGCCAAGTGGGTTTGGGGGTAGCCGAGTGGGTTTCGGTCTAGCCGAGTGGGTTTGGGTCTAGCCGAGTGGGTTTGGGTCTAGCCGAGTGGGTTTGGGTCTAGCCGAGTGGGTTTGGGTCTAGCCGAGTGGGTTTGGGTCTAGCCGAGTGGGTTTGGGTCTAGCCAAGTGGGTTTGGGTCTAGCCGAGTGGGTTTGGGTCTAGCCGAGTGGGTTTGCGTCTAGCCGAGTGGGTTTGGGTTTAGCCGAGTGGGTTTGGGTCTAGCCGAGTGGGTTTTGGTTCTAGCCGAGTGGGTTTGGGTCTAGCGGAGTGGGCTTGGGTCTAGCCGAGTGGGTTTGGGTGTAGCCTAGTGTGTTTGGGTCTAGAGGAGTGGGTTTGGCTCTTGCCGAGTGGGTTTGGGTGTAGCCGAGTGGGTTTGGGTCTAGCCGAGTGGGTTTGGGTCTAGCCGAGTGGGTTTGGGTCTAGCCGAGTGTGTTTGGGTCTAGTCGAGTGGGTTTGGGTCTAGCCGAGTGGGTTTGGGTCTAGCCGAGTGGGTTTGGGTCTAGCCGAGTGGATTTAGGTCTAGCCGAGTGGGTTTGGGTCTAGCCGAGTGGGTTTGGGTCTAGCCGAGTGGGTTTGTGTCTAGCCGAGTGGGTTTGGGTCTAGCCGAGTGGGTTTGTGTCTAGCCGAGTGGGTTTGGGTCTATCCGAGTGGGTTTGGGTCTAGCCTAGTGGGTTTGGGCCTAGCCGAGTGGGTTTGGGCCTAGCCGAGTGGGTTTGGGTCTAGCCGAGTGGGTTTGGGTCTAGCCGAGTGGGTTTGGGTCTAGCGCAGTGGGTTTGGGTCTAGCCGAGTGGGTTTGCGTCTAACCGAGTGGGTTTGCGTCTAGCTGAGTTGGTTTGGGTCTAGCATAGTGGATTTGCGTCTAGCGAGTGGGTTTGGGTCTAGCCGAGTGGGTTTGGGTCTAGCCGAGTGGGTTTAAGTCTAGCCGAGTGGGTTTGGGTCTAGCCGAGTGGGTTTGGGTCTAGCCGAGTGGGTTTGGGTCTAGCCGAGTGGGTTTGGGTCTAGCCGAGTGGGTTTGGGTCTAGCGGAGTGGGTTTGGGTCTAGCAGAGTGGGTTTGGGTCTAGCGGTGTGGGTTTGGGTCTAGCGGAGTGGGTTTGCGTCTAGCGGAGTGGGTTTGTGTCTAGCGGATTGGGTTTGGGTCTAGAGGAGTGGGTTTGGGTCTAGCCGAGTGGGTTTGGTTCTAGCCGACTGGGTTTGGGTCTAGCCGAGTGGGTTTGGGTCTAACCGAGTGGGTTTGCATCTAGCCGAGTGGGTTTGGGTCTAGCCGAGTGGGTTTGGGTCTAGCCGAGTGGGTTTGGGTCTAGCCGAGTGGGTTTGAGTCTATCCGAGAGGGTTTGGGTCTATCCGAGTGGGTTTGGGTCTTGCGGAGTGGGTTTGCATCTAGCCGAGTGGTTTTGAGTCTAGCCGAGTGGGTTTGAGACTAGCCGAGTGGGTTTGTGTCTAGCCAATTGGGTTTGGGTCTAGCCTAGTGGGTTTGGGTCTAGCCGAGTGGGTTTGGGTCTAGCCGAGTGGGTTTGGGTCTAGCGGAGTGTGTTTGGGTCTAGCCGAGTGGGTTTGCGTCTAGCCGAGTGGGTTTGCGTCTAGCCGAGTTGGTTTGGGTCTAGCATAGTGGATTTGGGTCTAGCGAGTGGGTTTGGGTCTAGCCGAGTGGGTTTGGGTCTAGCCGAGTGGGTTTGGGTCTAGTCGAGTGGGTTTGGGTCTAGCCGAGTGGGTTTGGGTCTAGCCGAGTAGGTTTGCGTCTAGCCGAGTGGGTTTGGGTCTAGCCGAGTGGGTTTGCGCCTAGCCGAGTGGGTTTGCGTCTAGCCGAGTTGGTTTGGGTCTAGCATAGTGGGTTTGGGTCTAGCGGAGTGGGTTTGGGTCTAGCGGAGTGGGTTTGGGTCTAGCGGTGTGGGTTTGGGTCTAGCGGAGTGGGTTTGGGTCCAGCGGAGTGGGTTTGTGTCTAGCGGATTGGGTTTGCGTCTAGAGGAGTGGGTTTGGGTCTAGCCGAGTGGGTTTGGTTCTAGCCAAGTGGGTTTGGGGGTAGCCGAGTGGGTTTCGGTCTAGCCGAGTGGGTTTGGGTCTAGCCGAGTGGGTTTGGGGCTAGCCGAATGGGTTTGGGTCTAGCCGAGTGGGTTTGGGTCTAGCCGAGTGGGTTTGGGTCTAGCCGAGTGGGTTTGGGTTTAGCCGAGTGGGTTTGGGTCTGGCCGAGTGGGTTTGGGTCTAGCCGAGTGGGTTTGCGTCTAGCCGAGTGGGTTTGGGTCTAGCCGAGTGGGTTTGGGTCTAGCCGAGTGGGTTTTGGTTCTAGCCGAGTGGGTTTGGGTCTAGCGGAGTGGGCTTGGGTCTAGCCGAGTGGGTTTGGGTGTAGCCTAGTGGGTTTGGGTCTAGAGGAGTGGGTTTGGCTCTTGCCGAGTGGGTTTGGGTGTAGCCGAGTGGGTTTGGGTCTCGCCGAGTGGGTTTGGGTCTAGCCGAGTGGGTTTGGGTCTAGCGGAGTGGGTTTGGGTCTAGAGGTGTGGGTTTGGGTCTAGCGGAGTGGGTTTGGGTCCAGCGGAGTGGGTTTGTGTCTAGCGGATTGGGTTTGCGTCTAGAGGAGTGGGTTTGGGTCTAGCCGAGTGGGTTTGGGTGTAGCCGAGTGGGTTTGGGTGTAGCAGAGTGGGTTTGGGTCTAGCCGAGTGGGTTTGGGTCTAACCGAGTGGGTTTCGGTCTAGCCGAGTCGGTTTGGGTCTAGCCGAGTGGGTTTGGGTCTAGCGGAGTGGGTTTGGGTCTTGCCGAGTGGGTTTGGGTCTTGCCGAGTGGGTTTGGGTCTGGCCGAGTGCGTTTGGGTCTAGCCGAGTGGGTTTGGGTCTAGCCGATTGGGTTTTGGTCTGGCCGAGTGGGTTTGGGTGTAGACGAGTGGGTTTGGGTCTAGCCGAGTGGGTTTGGGTCTAGCCGAGTGGGTTTGGGTCTAGCCGAGTGGGTTTGGGTCTAGCCGAGTGGGTTTGGGTCTAGCTGAGTGGGTTTGGGTCTAGACGAGTGGGTTTGGGTCTAGCCGAGTGGGTTTGGGTCTAGCCGAGTGGGTGTGGGTCTAGCGGAGTGGGTTTGGGTCTAGCCGAGTGGGTTTGAGTGCAGCCGAGTGGGTTTGGGTCTAGCCGAGTGGGTTTGGGTCCAGCCGAGTGGGTTTGGGTCTAGCCGAGTGGGTTTGGGTCTAGCCGAGTGGGTGTGGGTCTAGCCGAGTGGGTTTGTGTCTAGCCGAGTGGGTTTGGGTCTAGCCTCGTGGGTTTGGGCCTAGCCGAGTTGGTTTGGGCCTAGCCAAGTGGGTTTGGGTCTAGCCGAGTGGGTTTGGGTCTAGCTGAGTGGGTTTGGGTCTAGCCGAGTGGGTTTGAGTCTAGCCGAGTGGGTTTGGGTCTAGTCTAGTGGGTTTGGGCCTAGCCGAGTGGGTTTGGGCCTAGCCGAGTGGGTTTGGGTCTAGCCGAGTGGGTTTGGGTCTAGCCCAGTGGGTTTGGGTCTAGCCGAGTGGGTTTGGGTCTAGCCGAGTGGGTTTGTGTCTAGCCCAGTGGGTTTGGGTCTAGCCGAGTGGGTTTGGGTCTAGCCTAGTGGGTTTGGGCCTAGCCGAGTGGGTTTGGGCCTAGCCGAGTGGGTTTGGGTCTAGCCGAGTGGGTTTGAGTCTATCCGAGAGGGTTTGGGTCTATCCGAGTGGGTTTGGGTCTAGCATAGTGGGTTTGGGTCTAGCGGAGTGGGTTTGGGTCTAGCGGAGTGGGTTTGGGTCTAGCGGTGTGGGTTTGGGTCTAGCGGAGTGGGTTTGGGTCCAGCGGAGTGGGTTTGTGTCTAGTGGATTGGGTTTGCGTCTAGAGGAGTGGGTTTGGGTCTAGCCGAGTGGGTTTGGTTCTAGCCAAGTGGGTTTGGGGGTAGCCGTGTGGGTTTCGGTCTAGCCGAGTGGGTTTGGGTCCAGCCGAGTGGGTTTGGGTCTAGCCGAGTGGGTTTGGGTCTAGCCGAGTGGGTTTTGTTCTAGCCAAGTGGGTTTGGGTCTAGCGGAGTGGGCTTGGGTCTAGCCGAGTGGGTTTGGGTGTAGCCTAGTGGGTTTGGGTCTAGAGGAGTGGGTTTGGCTCTTGCCGAGTGGGTTTGGGTGTAGCCGAGTGGGTTTGGGTCTAGCCGAGTGGGTTTGGGTCTAGCCGAGTGGGTTTGGGTCTAGCCGAGTGTGTTTGGGTCTAGTCGAGTGGGTTTGGGTCTAGCCGAGTGGGTTTGGGTCTAGCCGAGTGGGTTTGGGTCTAGCCGAGTGGGTTTAGGTCTAGCCGAGTGGGTTTGGGTCTAGCCGAGTGGGTTTGGGTCTAGCCGAGCGGGTTTGGGTCTAGCCGAGTGGGTTTGTGTCTAGCCGAGTGGGTTTGGGTCTAGCCGAGTGGGTTTGTGTCTAGCCGAGTGGGTTTGGGTCTAGTCGAGTGGGTTTGGGTCTAGCCGAGTGGGTTTGGGTCTAGCCGAGTGGGTTTGGGTCTAGCGGAGTGTGTTTGGGTCTAGCCGAGTGGGTTTGCGTCTAGCCGAGTGGGTTTGCGTCTAGCCGAGTTGGTTTGGGTCTAGCATAGTGGATTTGGGTCTAGCGAGTGGGTTTGGGTCTAGCCGAGTGGGTTTGGGTCTAGCCGAGTGGGTTTGGGTCTAGTCGAGTGGGTTTGGGTCTAGCCGAGTGGGTTTAGGTCTAGCGGAGTGGGTTTCCATCTAGCCGAGTGGTTTTGAGTCTAGCCGAGTGGGTTTGAGACTAGCCGAGTGGGTTTGTGTCTAGCCAATTGGGTTTGGGTCTAGCCTAGTGGGTTTGGGTCTAGCCGAGTGGGTTTGGGTCTAGCCGAGTGGGTTTGGGTCTAGCGGAGTGTGTTTGGGTCTAGCCGAGTGGGTTTGCGTCTAGCCGAGTGGGTTTGCGTCTAGCCGAGTTGGTTTGGGTCTAGCATAGTGGATTTGGGTCTAGCGAGTGGGTTTGGGTCTAGCCGAGTGGGTTTGGGTCTAGCCGAGTGGGTTTGGGTCTAGTCGAGTGGGTTTGGGTCTAGCCGAGTGGGTTTGGGTCTAGCCGAGTAGGTTTGCGTCTAGCCGAGTGGGTTTGGGTCTAGCCGAGTGGGTTTGCGCCTAGCCGAGTGGGTTTGCGTCTAGCCGAGTTGGTTTGGGTCTAGCATAGTGGGTTTGGGTCTAGCGGAGTGGGTTTGGGTCTAGCGGAGTGGGTTTGGGTCTAGCGGTGTGGGTTT
Source organism: Raja brachyura (assembly GCA_963514005.1). The sequence goes on along the minus strand of OY740819.1, from coordinate 4,303,413 downwards.
GGGTCTAGCGGAGTGGGTTTGGGTCCAGCGGAGTGGGTTTGTGTCTAGCGGATTGGGTTTGCGTCTAGAGGAGTGGGTTTGGGTCTAGCCGAGTGGGTTTGGTTCTAGCCAAGTGGGTTTGGGGGTAGCCGAGTGGGTTTCGGTCTAGCCGAGTGGGTTTGGGTCTAGCCGAGTGGGTTTGGGTCTAGCCGAATGGGTTTGGGTCTAGCCGAGTGGGTTTGGGTCTAGCCGAGTGGGTTTGGGTCTAGCCGAGTGGGTTTGGGTTTAGCCGAGTGGGTTTGGGTCTGGCCGAGTGGGTTTGGGTCTAGCCGAGTGGGTTTGCGTCTAGCCGAGTGGGTTTGGGTCTAGCCGAGTGGGTTTGGGTCTAGCCGAGTGGGTTTTGGTTCTAGCCGAGTGGGTTTGGGTCTAGCGGAGTGGGCTTGGGTCTAGCCGAGTGGGTTTGGGTGTAGCCTAGTGGGTTTGGGTCTAGAGGAGTGGGTTTGGCTCTTGCCGAGTGGGTTTGGGTGTAGCCGAGTGGGTTTGGGTCTCGCCGAGTGGGTTTGGGTCTAGCCGAGTGGGTTTGGGTCTAGCGGAGTGGGTTTGGGTCTAGAGGTGTGGGTTTGGGTCTAGCGGAGTGGGTTTGGGTCCAGCGGAGTGGGTTTGTGTCTAGCGGATTGGGTTTGCGTCTAGAGGAGTGGGTTTGGGTCTAGCCGAGTGGGTTTGGGTGTAGCCGAGTGGGTTTGGGTGTAGCAGAGTGGGTTTGGGTCTAGCCGAGTGGGTTTGGGTCTAACCGAGTGGGTTTCGGTCTAGCCGAGTCGGTTTGGGTCTAGCCGAGTGGGTTTGGGTCTAGCGGAGTGGGTTTGGGTCTTGCCGAGTGGGTTTGGGTCTTGCCGAGTGGGTTTGGGTCTGGCCGAGTGCGTTTGGGTCTAGCCGAGTGGGTTTGGGTCTAGCCGATTGGGTTTTGGTCTGGCCGAGTGGGTTTGGGTGTAGACGAGTGGGTTTGGGTCTAGCCGAGTGGGTTTGGGTCTAGCCGAGTGGGTTTGGGTCTAGCCGAGTGGGTTTGGGTCTAGCCGAGTGGGTTTGGGTCTAGCTGAGTGGGTTTGGGTCTAGACGAGTGGGTTTGGGTCTAGCCGAGTGGGTTTGGGTCTAGCCGAGTGGGTGTGGGTCTAGCGGAGTGGGTTTGGGTCTAGCCGAGTGGGTTTGAGTGCAGCTGAGTGGGTTTGGGTCTAGCCGAGTGGGTTTGGGTCCAGCCGAGTGGGTTTGGGTCTAGCCGAGTGGGTTTGGGTCTAGCCGAGTGGGTGTGGGTCTAGCCGAGTGGGTTTGTGTCTAGCCGAGTGGGTTTGGGTCTAGCCTCGTGGGTTTGGGCCTAGCCGAGTTGGTTTGGGCCTAGCCAAGTGGGTTTGGGTCTAGCCGAGTGGGTTTGGGTCTAGCTGAGTGGGTTTGGGTCTAGCCGAGTGGGTTTGAGTCTAGCCGAGTGGGTTTGGGTCTAGTCTAGTGGGTTTGGGCCTAGCCGAGTGGGTTTGGGCCTAGCCGAGTGGGTTTGGGTCTAGCCGAGTGGGTTTGGGTCTAGCCCAGTGGGTTTGGGTCTAGCCGAGTGGGTTTGGGTCTAGCCGAGTGGGTTTGTGTCTAGCCCAGTGGGTTTGGGTCTAGCCGAGTGGGTTTGGGTCTAGCCTAGTGGGTTTGGGCCTAGCCGAGTGGGTTTGGGCCTAGCCGAGTGGGTTTGGGTCTAGCCGAGTGGGTTTGAGTCTATCCGAGAGGGTTTGGGTCTATCCGAGTGGGTTTGGGTCTAGCATAGTGGGTTTGGGTCTAGCGGAGTGGGTTTGGGTCTAGCGGAGTGGGTTTGGGTCTAGCGGTGTGGGTTTGGGTCTAGCGGAGTGGGTTTGGGTCCAGCGGAGTGGGTTTGTGTCTAGTGGATTGGGTTTGCGTCTAGAGGAGTGGGTTTGGGTCTAGCCGAGTGGGTTTGGTTCTAGCCAAGTGGGTTTGGGGGTAGCCGTGTGGGTTTCGGTCTAGCCGAGTGGGTTTGGGTCCAGCCGAGTGGGTTTGGGTCTAGCCGAGTGGGTTTGGGTCTAGCCGAGTGGGTTTTGTTCTAGCCAAGTGGGTTTGGGTCTAGCGGAGTGGGCTTGGGTCTAGCCGAGTGGGTTTGGGTGTAGCCTAGTGGGTTTGGGTCTAGAGGAGTGGGTTTGGCTCTTGCCGAGTGGGTTTGGGTGTAGCCGAGTGGGTTTGGGTCTAGCCGAGTGGGTTTGGGTCTAGCCGAGTGGGTTTGGGTCTAGCCGAGTGTGTTTGGGTCTAGTCGAGTGGGTTTGGGTCTAGCCGAGTGGGTTTGGGTCTAGCCGAGTGGGTTTGGGTCTAGCCGAGTGGGTTTAGGTCTAGCCGAGTGGGTTTGGGTCTAGCCGAGTGGGTTTGGGTCTAGCCGAGCGGGTTTGGGTCTAGCCGAGTGGGTTTGTGTCTAGCCGAGTGGGTTTGGGTCTAGCCGAGTGGGTTTGTGTCTAGCCGAGTGGGTTTTGGTCTATCCGAGTGGGTTTGGGTCTAGCCTAGTGGGTTTGGGCCTAGCCGAGTGGGTTTGGGCCTAGCCGAGTGGGTTTGGGTCTAGCCGAGTGGGTTTGGGTCTAGCCGAGTGGGTTTGGGTCTAGCGCAGTGGGTTTGGGTCTAGCCGAGTGGGTTTGCGTCTAACCGAGTGGGTTTGCGTCTAGCCGAGTTGGTTTGGGTCTAGCATAGTGGATTTGCGTCTAGCGAGTGGGTTTGGGTCTAGCCGAGTGGGTTTGGGTCTAGCCGAGTGGGTTTGGGTCTAGCCGAGTGGGTTTGGGTCTAGCCGAGTGGGTTTGGGTCTAGCCAAGTGGGTTTGTGTCTAGCCGAGTGGGTTTAGGTCTAGCCGAGTGGGTTTGGGTCTAGCCGAGTGGGTTTGGGTCTAGCCGAGCGGGTTTGGGTCTAGCCGAGTGGGTTTGTGTCTAGCCGAGTGGGTTTGGGTCTAGCCGAGTGGGTTTGTGTCTAGCCGAGTGGGTTTTGGTCTATCCGAGTGGGTTTGGGTCTAGCCTAGTGGGTTTGGGCCTAGCCGAGTGGGTTTGGGCCTAGCGGAGTGGGTTTGGGTCTAGCGGTGTGGGTTTGGGTCTAGCGGAGTGGGTTTGCGTCTAGCGGAGTGGGTTTGTGTCTAGCTGATTGGGTTTGGGTCTAGCGGAGTGGGTTTGTGTCTAGCGGATTGGGTTTGGGTCTAGAGGAGTGGGTTTGGGTCTAGCCGAGTGGGTTTGGTTCTAGCCAAGTGGGTTTGGGGGTAGCCGAGTGGGTTTCTGTCTAGCCGAGTGGGTTTGGGTCTAGCCGAGTGGGTTTGGGTCTAGCCGAGTGGGTTTGGGTCTAGCCGAGTGGGTTTGGGCCTAGCCGAGTGGGTTTGGGTCTAGCCGAGTGGGTTTGGGTCTAGCCGAGTGGGTTTGGGTCTAGCCGAGTGGGTTTGTGTCTAGCCGAGTGGGTTTGGGTCTAGCCGAGTGGGTTTGGGTCTAGCCTAGTGGGTTTGGGCCTAGCCGAGTGGGTTTGGGCCTAGCCGAGTGGGTTTGGGTCTAGCCGAGTGGGTTTGAGTCTATCAGGGAGGGTTTGGGTCTATCCGAGTGGGTTTGGGTCTTGCGGAGTGGGTTTGGGTCTAGCGGAGTGGGTTTAGGTCTAGCGGAGTGGGTTTCCGTCTAGCCGAGTGGTTTTGAGTCTAGCCGAGTGGGTTTGAGACTAGCCGAGTGGGTTTGTGTCTAGCCAATTGGGTTTGGGTCTAGCCTAGTGGGTTTGGGTCTAGCCGAGTGGGTTTGGGTCTAGCCGAGTGGGTTTGGGTCTAGCGGAGTGTGTTTGGGTCTAGCCGAGTGGGTTTGCGTCTAGCCGAGTGGGTTTGCGTCTAGCCGAGTTGGTTTGGGTCTAGCATAGTGGATTTGGGTCTAGCGAGTGGGTTTGGGTCTAGCCGAGTGGGTTTGGGTCTAGCCGAGTGGGTTTTGGTTCTAGACGAGTGGGTTTGGGGGTAGCCGAGTGGGTTTCGGTGTAGCCGAGTGGGTTTGGGTCTAGCCGAGTGGGTTTGGGTCTAGCCGAGTGGGTTTGTGTCTAGCCGAGTGGGTTTGGGTCTAGCCGAGTGGGTTTGGGTCTAGCCGAGTGGGTTTGGGTCTAGCCGAGTGGGTTTGCGTCTAGCCGAGTGGGTTTGGGTTTAGCCGAGTGGGTTTGGGTCTAGCCGAGTGGGTTTTGGTTCTAGCCGAGTGGGTTTGGGTCTAGCGGAGTGGGCTTGGGTCTAGCCGAGTGGGTTTGGGTCTAGAGGAGTGGGTTTGGCTCTTGCCGAGTGGGTTTGGGTGTAGCCGAGTGGGTTTGGGTCTAGCCGAGTGGGTTTTGGTCTAGCCGAGTGGGTTTGGGTCTAGCCGAGTGTGTTTGGGTCTAGTCGAGTGGCTTTGGGTCTAGCCGAGTGGGTTTGGGTCTAGCCGAGTGGGTTTGGATCTAGCCGAGTGGGTTTAGGTCTAGCCGAGTGGGTTTGGGTCTAGCCGAGTGGGTTTGGGTCTAGCCGAGTGGGTTTGGGTCTAGCCGAGTGGGTTTGTGTCTAGCCGAGTGGGTTTGGGTCTAGCCGAGTGGGTTTGTGTCTAGCCGAGTGGGTTTGGGTCTATCCGAGTGGGCTTGGGTCTAGCCTAGTGGGTTTGGGCCTAGCCGAGTGGGTTTGGGCCTAGCCGAGTGGGTTTGGGTCTAGCCGAGTGGGTTTGGGTCTAGCTGAGTGGGTTTGGGTCTAGCGCAGTGGGTTTGGGTCTAGCCGAGTGGGTTTGCGTCTAACCGAGTGGGTTTGCGTCTAGCCGAGTTGGTTTGGGTCTATCATAGTGGATTTGCGTCTAGCGAGTGGGTTTGGGTCCAGCCGAGTGGGTTTAGGTCTAGCCGAGTGGGTTTGGGTCTAGCGGAGTGGGTTTGGGTCTAGCAGAGTGGGTTTGGGTCTAGCGGTGTGGGTTTGGGTCTAGCGGAGTGGGTTTGCGTCTAGCGGAGTGGGTTTGTGTCTAGCGGATTGGGTTTGGGTCTAGAGGAGTGGGTTTGGGTCTAGCCGAGTGGGTTTGGTACTAGCCGAGTGGGTTTGGGTCTAGCCGAGTGGGTTTGGGTCTAGCCGAGTGGGTTTGCATCTAGCCGAGTGGGTTTGGGTCTAGCCGAGTGGGTTTGGGTCTAGCCGAGTGGGTTTGGGTCTAGCCGAGTGGGTTTGAGTCTATCCGAGAGGGTTTGGGTCTATCCGAGTGGGTTTGGGTCTTGCGGAGTGGGTTTGGGTCTAGCGGAGTGGGTTTAGGTCTAGCGGAGTGGGTTTCCGTCTAGCCGAGTGGTTTTGAGTCTAGCCGAGCGGGTTTGAGACTAGCCGAGCGGGTTTGTGTCTAGCCAATTGGGTTTGGGTCTAGCCTAGTGGGTTTGGGTCTAGCCGAGTGGGTTTGGGTCTAGCCGAGTGGGTTTGGGTCTAGCGGAGTGTGTTTGGGTCTAGCCGAGTGGGTTTGCGTCTAGCCGAGTGGGTTTGCGTCTAGCCGAGTTGGTTTGGGTCTAGCACAGTGGATTTGGGTCTAGCGAGTGGGTTTGGGTCTAGCCGAGTGGGTTTGGGTCTAGCCGAGTGGGTTTAGGTCTAGTCGAGTGGGTTTGGGTCTAGCCGAGTGGGTTTGGGTCTAGCCGAGTAGGTTTGCGTCTAGCCGAGTGGGTTTGGGTCTAGCCGAGTGGGTTTGCGTCTAGCCGAGTTGGTTTGGGTCTAGCATAGTGGATTTGCGTCTAGCGAGTGGGTTTGGGTCTAGCCGAGTGGGTTTGGGTCTAGCCGAGTGGGTTTAGTCTAGCCGAGTGGGTTTGGGTCTAGCCGAGTGGGTTTGGGTCTAGCCGAGTGGGTTTGGGTCTAGCCGAGTGGGTTTGGGTCTAGCCGAGTGGGTTTGGGTCTAGCGGAGTGGGTTTGGGTCTAGCAGAGTGGGTTTGGGTCTAGCGGTGTGGGTTTGGGTCTAGCGGAGTGGGTTTGCGTCTAGCGGAGTGGGTTTGTGTCTAGCGGATTGGGTTTGGGTCTAGAGGAGTGGGTTTGGGTCTAGCCGAGTGGGTTTGGTTCTAGCCGAGTGGGTTTGGGTCTAGCCGAGTGGGTTTGGGTCTAGCCGAGTGGGTTTGCATCTAGCCGAGTGGGTTTGGGTCTAGCCGAGTGGGTTTGGGTCTAGCCGAGTGGGTTTGGGTCTAGCCGAGTGGGTTTGAGTCTATCCGAGAGGGTTTGGGTCTATCCGAGTGGGTTTGGGTCTTGCGGAGTGGGTTTGCGTCTAGCGGAGTGGGTTTAGGTCTAGCGGAGTGGGTTTCCGTCTAGCCGAGTGGTTTTGAGTCTAGCCGAGTGGGTTTGAGACTAGCCGAGTGGGTTTGTGTCTAGCCAATTGGGTTTGGGTCTAGCCTAGTGGGTTTGGGTCTAGCCGAGTGGGTTTGGGTCTAGCCGAGTGGGTTTGGGTCTAGCGGAGTGTGTTTGGGTCTAGCCGAGTGGGTTTGCGTCTAGCCGAGTGGGTTTGCGTCTAGCCGAGTTGGTTTGGGTCTAGCATAGTGGATTTGGGTCTAGCGAGTGGGTTTGGGTCTAGCCGAGTGGGTTTGGGTCTAGCCGAGTGGGTTTGGGTCTAGTCGAGTGGGTTTGGGTCTAGCCGAGTGGGTTTGGGTCTAGCCGAGTGGGTTTGGGTCTAGTCGAGTGGGTTTGGGTCTAGCCGAGTGGGTTTGGGTCTAGCCGAGTAGGTTTGCTTCTAGCCGAGTGGGTTTGGGACTAGCCGAGTGGGTTTGTGTCTAGCCAATTGGGTTTGGGTCTAGCCTAGTGGGTTTGGGTCTAGCCGAGTGGGTTTGGGTCTAGCCGAGTGGGTTTGGGTCTAGCGGAGTGTGTTTGGGTCTAGCGAGTGGGTTTGGGTCTAGCGGAGTGGGTTTGGGTCTAGCCGAGTGGGTTTAGGTCTAGTCGAGTGGGTTTGGGTCTAGCCGAGTGGGTTTGGGTCTAGCCGAGTAGGTTTGCGTCTAGCCGAGTGGGTTTGGGTCTAGCCGAGTGGGTTTGCGTCTAGCCGAGTTGGTTTGGGTCTAGCATAGTGGATTTGCGTCTAGCGAGTGGGTTTGGGTCTAGCCGAGTGGGTTTGGGTCTAGCCGAGTGGGTTTAAGTCTAGCCGAGTGGGTTTGGGTCTAGCCGAGTGGGTTTGGGTCTAGCCGAGTGGGTTTGGGTCTAGCCGAGTGGGTTTGGGTCTAGCCGAGTGGGTTTCGGTCTAGCGGAGTGGGTTTGGGTCTAGCAGAGTGGGTTTGGGTCTAGCGGTGTGGGTTTGGGTCTAGCGGAGTGGGTTTGCGTCTAGCGGAGTGGGTTTGTGTCTAGCGGATTGGGTTTGGGTCTAGAGGAGTGGGTTTGGGTCTTGCGGAGTGGGTTTGCGTCTAGCGGAGTGGGTTTAGGTCTAGCGGAGTGGGTTTCCGTCTAGCCGAGTGGTTTTGAGTCTAGCCGAGTGGGTTTGGGACTAGCCGAGTGGGTTTGTGTCTAGCCAATTGGGTTTGGGTCTAGCCTAGTGGGTTTGGGTCTAGCCGAGTGGGTTTGGGTCTAGCCGAGTGGGTTTGGGTCTAGCGGAGTGTGTTTGGGTCTAGCGAGTGGGTTTGGGTCTAGCCGAGTGGGTTTGGGTCTAGCCGAGTGGGTTTAGGTCTAGTCGAGTGGGTTTGGGTCTAGCCGAGTGGGTTTGGGTCTAGCCGAGTAGGTTTGCGTCTAGCCGAGTGGGTTTGGGTCTAGCCGAGTGGGTTTGCGTCTAGCCGAGTTGGTTTGGGTCTAGCATAGTGGATTTGCGTCTAGCGAGTGGGTTTGGGTCTAGCCGAGTGGGTTTGGGTCTAGCCGAGTGGGTTTAAGTCTAGCCGAGTGGGTTTGGGTCTAGCCGAGTGGGTTTGGGTCTAGCCGAGTGGGTTTGGGTCTAGCCGAGTGGGTTTGGGTCTAGCCGAGTGGGTTTGGGTCTAGCGGAGTGGGTTTGGGTCTAGCAGAGTGGGTTTGGGTCTAGCGGTGTGGGTTTGGGTCTAGCGGAGTGGGTTTGCGTCTAGCGGAGTGGGTTTGTGTCTAGCGGATTGGGTTTGGGTCTAGAGGAGTGGGTTTGGGTCTAGCCGAGTGGGTTTGGTTCTAGCCGAGTGGGTTTGGGTCTAGCCGAGTGGGTTTGGGTCTAGCCGAGTGGGTTTGCATCTAGCCGAGTGGGTTTGGGTCTAGCCGAGTGGGTTTGGGTCTAGCCGAGTGGGTTTGGGTCTAGCCGAGTGGGTTTGAGTCTATCCGAGAGGGTTTGGGTCTATCCGAGTGGGTTTGGGTCTTGCGGAGTGGGTTTGCGTCTAGCGGAGTGGGTTTAGGTCTAGCGGAGTGGGTTTCCGTCTAGCCGAGTGGTTTTGAGTCTAGCCGAGTGGGTTTGAGACTAGCCGAGTGGGTTTGTGTCTTGCCAATTGGGTTTGGGTCTAGCCTAGTGGGTTTGGGTCCAGCCGAGTGGGTTTGGGTCTAGCCGAGTGGGTTTGGGTCTAGCGGAGTGTGTTTGGGTCTAGCCGAGTGGGTTTGCGTCTAGCCGAGTGGGTTTGCGTCTAGCCGAGTTGGTTTGGGTCTAGCATAGTGGATTTGGGTCTAGCGAGTGGGTTTGGGTCTAGCCGAGTGGGTTTGGGTCTAGCCGAGTGGGTTTGGGTCTAGTCGAGTGGGTTTGGGTCTAGCCGAGTGGGTTTGGGTCTAGCCGAGTAGGTTTGCGTCTAGCCGAGTGGGTTTGGGTCTAGCCGAGTGGGTTTGCGCCTAGCCGAGTGGGTTTGCGTCTAGCCGAGTTGGTTTGGGTCTAGCATAGTGGGTTTGGGTCTGGCGGAGTGGGTTTGGGTCTAGCGGAGTGGGTTTGGGTCTAGCGGTGTGGGTTTGGGTCTAGCGGAGTGGGTTTGGGTCCAGCGGAGTGGGTTTGTGTCTAGCGGATTGGGTTTGCGTCTAGAGGAGTGGTTTTGGGTCTAGCCGAGTGGGTTTGGTTCTAGCCAAGTGGGTTTGGGGGTAGCCGAGTGGGTTTCGGTCTAGCCGAGTGGGTTTGGGTCTAGCCGAGTGGGTTTGGGTCTAGCCGAATGGGTTTGGGTCTAGCCGAGTGGGTTTGGGTCTAGCCGAGTGGGTTTGGGTCTAGCCGAGTGGGTTTGGGTTTAGCCGAGTGGGTTTGGGTCTGGCCGAGTGGGTTTGGGTCCAGCCGAGTGGGTTTGGGTCTAGCCGAGTGGGTTTGGGTTTAGCCGAGTGGGTTTGGGTCTAGCCGAGTGGGTTTGGGTCTAGCCGAGTGGGTTTGCGTCTAGCCGTGTGGGTTTGGGTCTAGCCGAGTGGGTTTGGGTCTAGCCGAGTGGGTTTGGGTCTAGCCGAATGGGTTTGGGTCTAGCCGAGTGGGTTTGGGTCTAGCCGAGTGGGTTTGGGTCTAGCCGAGTGGGTTTGGGTTTAGCCGAGTGGGTTTGGGTCTGGCCGAGTGGGTTTGGGTCCAGCCGAGTGGGTTTGGGTCTAGCCGAGTGGGTTTGGGTTTAGCCGAGTGGGTTTGGGTCTAGCCGAGTGGGTTTGGGTCTAGCCGAGTGGGTTTGCGTCTAGCCGTGTGGGTTTGGGTCTAGCCGAGTGGGTTTGGGTCTAGCCGAGTGGGTTTTGGTTCTAGCCGAGTGGGTTTGGGTCCAGCGGAGTGGGCTTGGGTCTAGCCGAGTGGGTTTGGGTGTAGCCTAGTGGGTTTGGGTCTAGAGGAGTGGGTTTGGCTCTTGCCGAGTGGGTTTGTGTGTAGCCGAGTGGGTTTGGGTCTAGCCGAGTGGGTTTGGGTCTAGCCGAGTGGGTTTGGGTCTAGCCGAGTGTGTTTGGGTCTAGTCGAGTGGGTTTGGGTCTAGCCGAGTGGGTTTGGGTCTAGCCGAGTGGGTTTGGGTCTAGCCGAGTGGGTTTAGGTCTAGCCGAGTGGGTTTGGGTCTAGCCGAGTGGGTTTGGGTCTAGCCGAGTGGGTTTGGGTCCAGCCGAGTGGGTTTGTGTCTAGCCGAGTGGGTTTGGGTCTAGCCGAGTGGGTTTGGGTCTAGCCGAGTGGGTTTGTGTCTAGCCGAGTGGGTTTGGGTCTATCCGAGTGGGTTTGGGTCTAGCCTAGTGGGTTTGGGCCTAGCCGAGTGGGTTTGGGCCTAGCCGAGTGGGTTTGGGTCTAGCCGAGTGGGTTGGGGTCTAGCCGAGTGGGTTTGGGTCTAGCGCAGTGGGTTTGGGTCTAGCCGAGTGGGTTTGCGTCTAACCGAGTGGGTTTGCGTCTAGCCGAGTTGGTTTGGGTCTAGCATAGTGGATTTGGGTCTAGCGAGTGGGTTTGGGTCTAGCCGAGTGGGTTTGGGTCTAGCCGAGTGGGTTTAGGTCTAGCCGAGTGGGTTTGGGTCTAGCCGAGTGGGTTTGGGTCTAGCCGAGTGGGTTTGGGTCTAGCCGAGTGGGTTTGGGTCTAGCCGAGTGGGTTTGGGTCTAGCGGAGTGGGTTTGGGTCTAGCAGAGTGGGTTTGGGTCTAGCGGTGTGGGTTTGGGTCTAGCGGAGTGGGTTTGCGTCTAGCGGAGTGGGTTTGTGTCTAGCGGATTTGGTTTGGGTCTAGAGGAGTGGGTTTGGGTCTAGCCGAGTGGGTTTGGTTCTAGCCGAGTGGGTTTGGGTCTAGCCGAGTGGGTTTGGGACTAGCCGAGTGGGTTTGGATCTAGCCGAGTGGGTTTGGCCTAGCCGAGTGGGTTTGGGTCTAGCCGAGTGGGTTTGGGTCTAGCCGAGTGGGTTTGGGTCTAGCCGAGTGGGTTTGGGTCTAGCCGAGTGGGTTTGGGTCTAGCCGAGTGGGTTTGGGTCTAGCCGAGTGGGTTTGGGTTTAGCCGAGTGGGTTTGGGTCTAGCGGAGTGGGTTTTGGTTCTAGCCGAGTGGGTTTGGGTCTAGCGGAGTGGGCTTGGGTCCAGCCGAGTGGGTTTGGGTGTAGCCGAGTGGGTTTGGGTCTAGCCGAGTGGGTTTGGGTCTAGCCGAGTGGATTTGGGTCTAGCCGAGTGGGTTTGGGTCTAGCCGAGTGGTTTTGTGTCTAGCCGAGTGGGTTTGGGTCTAGCCGAGTGGGTTTTGGTCTAGCCTAGTGGGTTTGGGCCTAGCCGAGTGGGTTTGGGCCTGGCCGAGTGGGTTTGGGTCTAGCCGAGTGGGTTTGAGTCTATCCGAGTGGGTTTGGGTCTAGCGGATTGGGTTTGGGTCTTGAGGAGTGGGTTTGGGTCTAGCGGAGTGGGTTTGGGTCTAGCGGAGTAGGTTTGCGTTTAGCCGAGTGGGTTTGAGTCTAGCCGAGTGGGTTTGGGTCTAGCCGAGTGGGTTTGGGTCTAGCCGAATGGATTTGGGTCTAGCCGAGTGGGTTTGGGTCTACCCGAGTGGGTTTGGGTCTAGCGGAGTGGGTTTGGGTCGAGCGGAGTGGGTTTGGGTCTAGCGGAGTGGGTTTGTGTCTAGCGGAGTGGGTTTGGGTATAGCGGAGTGGGTTTGGGTCTAGCGGAGAGGGTTTGCGTCTAGCGGAGTGGGTTTGGGTCTAGAAGAGTGGGTTTGGGTCTAGCCGAGTGGGTTTGGGTCTAGCCGAGTGGGTTTGGGTCTAGCCGAGTGGGTTTGGGTCCAGCTGAGTGGGTTTGGGTCTAGCCGAGTGGGTTTGCGTCTAGCCGAGTGGGTTCGGGTCTAGCCGAGTGGGTTTTGGTTCTGGCCGAGTGGGTTTGCGTCTAGCGGAGTAGGCTTGGGTCTAGCCGAGTGGGTTTGGGTGTAGCCGAGTGGGTTTGGGTGTAGGCCAGTGGGTTTGGGTGTAGCCGAGTGGGTTTGGGTCTAGCCGAGTGGGTTTGGGTCTAACCGAGTGTGTTTCGGTCTAGCCGAGTGGGTTTGGGTATAGCCGAGTGGGTTTGGGTCTAGCGGAGTGGGTTTGGGTCTTGCCGAGTGGGTTTGGGTCTTGCCGAGTGGGTTTGGGTCTAGCCGAGTGGGTTTGGGTCTAGGCGAGTGTGTTTGGGTCTAGCCGATTGGGTTTTGGTCTAGCCGAGTGGGTTTGGGCCTAGCCGAGTGGATTTGGGTCTAGCTGAGTGGGTTTGCTTCTATCCGAGTGGGTTTGGGTCTAGCGGAGTGGGTTTGGGTCTTGCGGATTCGTTTTGGGTCTAGCGGAGTGGGTTTGGGTCTAGCGGAGTAGGTTTGCATATAGCCGAGTGTGTTTGAGTCCAGCCGAGTGGGTTTGGGTCTATCCGAGTGGGTTTGGGTCTAGCCTAGTGGGTTTGGGCCTAGCCGAGTGGGTTTGGGCCTAGCCGAGTGGGTTTGGGTCTAGCCGAGTGGGTTTGGGTCTAGCCGAGTGGGTTTGGGTCTAGCGCAGTGGGTTTGGGTCTAGCCGAGTGGGTTTGCGTCTAACCGAGTGGGTTTGCGTCTAGCCGAGTTGGTTTGGGTCTAGCATAGTGGATTTGGGTCTAGCGAGTGGGTTTGGGTCTAGCCGAGTGGGTTTGGGTCTAGTCGAGTGGGTTCAGGTCTAGTCGAGTGGGTTTGGGTCTAGCAGAATGGGTTTGGTTCTAGCGGTGTGGGTTTGGGTCTAGCGGAGTGGGTTTGCGTCTAGCGGAGTGAGTTTGTGTCTAGCGGATTGGGTTTGCATCTAGAGGAGTGGGTTTGGGTCTAGCCAAGTGGGTTTGGTTCTAGCCGAGTGGGTTTGGGTCTAGCCGAGTGGGTTTGGGTCTAGCCGAGTGGGTTTGGATCTAGCGGTGTGGGTTTGGGTCTAGCGGAGTGGGTTTGGGTCTAGCCGAGTGGGTTTGGGTCTAGCCGAGTGGGTTTGGGTCTAGCCGAGTGGGTTTGGGTTTAGCCGAGTGGGTTTGGGTCTAGCCGAGTGGGTTTGCGTCTAGCCGAGTGGGTTTGCGTCTAGCCGAGTGGGTTTGGGTCTAGCCGAGTGGGTTTGGGTCTAGCCGAGTGGGTTTTGGTTCTAGCCGAGTGGGTTTGGGTCTAGCGGAGTGGGCTTGGGTCTAGCCGAGTGGGTTTGGGTGTAGCCTAGTGGGTTTGGGTCTAGAGGAGTGGGTTTGGCTCTTGCCGAGTGGGTTTGGGTGTAGCCGAGTGGGTTTGGGTCTAGCCGAGTGGGTTTGGGTCTAGCCGAGTGGGTTTGGGTCTAGCGGAGTGGGTTTGGGTCTAGCGGTGTGGGTTTGGGTCTAGCGGAGTGGGTTTGGGTCCAGCGGAGTGGGTTTGTGTCTAGCGGATTGGGTTTGCGTCTAGAGGAGTGGGTTTGGGTCTAGCCGATTGGGTTTGGTTCTAGCCAAGTGGGTTTGGGGGTAGCCGAGTGGGTTTCGGTCTAGCCGAGTGGGTTTGTGTCTAGCCGAGTGGGTTTGGGTCTAGCCGAATGGGTTTGGGTCTAGCCGAGTGGGTTTGGGTCTAGCCGAGTGGGTTTGGGTCTAGCCGAGTGGGTTTGGGTTTAGCCGAGTGGGTTTGGGTCTAGCCGAGTGGGTTTGGGTCTAGCCGAGTGGGTTTGCGTCTAGCCGAGTGGGTTTGGGTCTAGCCGAGTGGGTTTGGGTCTAGCCGAGTGGGTTTTGGTTCTAGCCGAGTGGGTTTGGGTCCAGCGGAGTGGGCTTGGGTCTAGCCGAGTGGGTTTGGGTGTAGCCTAGTGGGTTTGGGTCTAGAGGAGTGGGTTTGGCTCTTGCCGAGTGGGTTTGGGTGTAGCCGAGTGGGTTTGGGTCTAGCCGAGTGGGTTTGGGTCTAGCCGAGTGGGTTTGGGTCTAGCGGAGTGGGTTTGGGTCTTGCCGAGTGGGTTTGGGTCTTGCCGAGTGGGTTTGGGTCTAGCCGAGTGGGTTTGGGTCTAGGCGAGTGTGTTTGGGTCTAGCCGATTGGGTTTTGGTCTAGCCGAGTGGGTTTGGGCCTAGCCGAGTGGATTTGGGTCTAGCTGAGTGGGTTTGCTTCTATCCGAGTGGGTTTGGGTCTAGCGGAGTGGGTTTGGGTCTTGCGGATTCGGTTTGGGTCTAGCGGAGTGGGTTTGGGTCTAGCGGAGTAGGTTTGCGTATAGCCGAGTGGGTTCGAGTCTAGCCGAGTGGGTTTGGGTCTATCCGAGTGGGTTTGGGTCTAGCCTAGTGGGTTTGGGCCTAGCCGAGTGGGTTTGGGCCTAGCCTAGTGGGTTTGGGTCTAGCCGAGTGGGTTTGGGTCTAGCCGAGTGGGTTTGGGTCTAGCGCAGTGGGTTTGGGTCTAGCCGAGTGGGTTTGCGTCTAACCGAGTGGGTTTGCGTCTAGCCGAGTTGGTTTGGGTCTAGCATAGTGGATTTGGGTCTAGCGAGTGGGTTTGGGTCTAGCCGAGTGGGTTTGGGTCTAGTCGAGTGGGTTGAGGTCTAGCCGAGTGGGTTTGGGTCTAGCAGAGTGGGTTTGGTTCTAGCGGTGTGGGTTTGGGTCTAGCGGAGTGGGTTTGCGTCTAGCGGAGTGAGTTTGTGTCTAGCGGATTGGGTTTGCGTCTAGAGGAGTGGGTTTGGGTCTAGCCAAGTGGGTTTGGTTCTAGCCGAGTGGGTTTGGGTCTAGCCGAGTGGGTTTGGGTCTAGCCGAGTGGGTTTGGATCTAGCGGTGTGGGTTTGGGTCTAGCGGAGTGGGTTTGGGTCTAGCCGAGTGGGTTTGGGTCTAGCCGAGTTGGTTTGGGTCTAGCATAGTGGATTTGGGTCTAGCGAGTGGGTTTGGGTCTAGCCGAGTGGGTTTGGGTCTAGCCGAGTGGGTTTAGGTCTAGCCGAGTGGGTTTGGGTCTAGCCGAGTGGGTTTGGGTCTAGCCGAGTGGGTTTGGGTCTAGCCGAGTGGGTTTGGGTCTAGCCGAGTGGGTTTGGGTCTAGCGGAGTGGGTTTGGGTCTAGCAGAGTGGGTTTGGGTCTAGCGGTGTGGGTTTGGGTCTAGCGGAGTGGGTTTGCATCTAGCGGAGTGGGTTTGTGTCTAGCGGATTGGGTTTGGGTCTAGAGGAGTGGGTTTGGGTCTAGCCGAGTGGGTTTGGTTCTAGCCGAGTGGGTTTGGGTCTAGCCGAGTGGGTTTGGGACTAGCCGAGTGGGTTTGGATCTAGCCGAGTGGGTTTGGCCTAGCCGAGTGGGTTTGGGTCTAGCCGAGTGGGTTTGGGTCTAGCCGAGTGGGTTTGGGTCTAGCCGAGTGGGTTTGGGTCTAGCCGAGTGGGTTTGGGTCTAGCCGAGTGGGTTTGGGTCTAGCCGAGTGGGTATGGGTTTAGCCGAGTGGGTTTGGGTCTAGCGGAGTGGGTTTTGGTTCTAGCCGAGTGGGTTTGGGTCTAGCGGAGTGGGCTTGGGTCCAGCCGAGTGGGTTTGGGTGTAGCCGAGTGGGTTTGGGTCTAGCCGAGTGGGTTTGGGTCTAGCCGAGTGGATTTGGGTCTAGCCGAGTGGGTTTGGGTCTAGCCGAGTGGTTTTGTGTCTAGCCGAGTGGGTTTGGGTCTAGCCGAGTGGGTTTTGGTCTAGCCTAGTGGGTTTGGGCCTAGCCGAGTGGGTTTGGGCCTGGCCGAGTGGGTTTGGGTCTAGCCGAGTGGGTTTGAGTCTATCCGAGTGGGTTTGGGTCTAGCGGATTGGGTTTGGGTCTTGAGGAGTGGGTTTGGGTCTAGCGGAGTGGGTTTGGGTCTAGCGGAGTAGGTTTGCGTTTAGCCGAGTGGGTTTGAGTCTAGCCGAGTGGGTTTGGGTCTAGCCGAGTGGGTTTGGGTCTAGCCGAATGGATTTGGGTCTAGCCGAGTGGGTTTGGGTCTACCCGAGTGGGTTTGGGTCTAGCGGAGTGGGTTTGGGTCTAGCGGAGTGGGTTTGGGTCTAGCGGAGTGGGTTTGTGTCTAGCGGAGTGGGTTTGGGTATAGCGGAGTGGGTTTGGGTCTGGCGGAGAGGGTTTGCGTCTAGCGGAGTGGGTTTGGGTCTAGAAGAGTGGGTTTGGGTCTAGCCGAGTGGGTTTGGGTCTAGCCGAGTGGGTTTGGGTCTAGCCGAGTGGGTTTGGGTCCAGCTGAGTGGGTTTGGGTCTAGCCGAGTGGGTTTGCGTCTAGCCGAGTGGGTTCGGGTCTAGCCGAGTGGGTTTTGGTTCTGGCCGAGTGGGTTTGCGTCTAGCGGAGTAGGCTTGGGTCTAGCCGAGTGCGTTTGGGTGTAGCCTAGTGGGTTTGGGTGTAGCCGAGTGGGTTTGGGTGTAGGCCAGTGGGTTTGGGTGTAGCCGAGTGGGTTTGGGTCTAGCCGAGTGGGTTTGGGTCTAACCGAGTGTGTTTCGGTCTAGCTGAGTGGGTTTGGGTATAGCCGAGTGGGTTTGGGTCTAGCGGAGTGGGTTTGGGTCTTGCCGAGTGGGTTTGGGTCTTGCCGAGTGGGTTTGGGTCTAGCCGAGTGGGTTTGGGTCTAGGCGAGTGTGTTTGGGTCTAGCCGATTGGGTTTTGGTCTAGCCGAGTGGGTTTGGGCCTAGCCGAGTGGGTTTGGGTCTAGCGGAGTGGGCTTGGGTCTAGCCGAGTGGGTTTGGGTGTAGCCTAGTGGGTTTGGGTCTAGAGGAGTGGGTTTGGCTCTTGCCGAGTGGGTTTGGGTGTAGCCGAGTGGGTTTGGGTCTAGCCGAGTGGGTTTGGGTCTAGCCGAGTGGGTTTGGGTCTAGCGGAGTGGGTTTGGGTCTAGCGGTGTGGGTTTGGGTCTAGCGGAGTGGGTTTGGGTCCAGCGGAGTGGGTTTGTGTCTAGCGGATTGGGTTTGCGTCTAGAGGAGTGGGTTTGGGTCTAGCCGAGTGGGTTTGGTTCTAGCCAAGTGGGTTTGGGGGTAGCCGAGTGGGTTTCGGTCTAGCCGAGTGGGTTTGGGTCTAGCCGAGTGGGGTTGGGTCTAGCCGAATGGGTTTGGGTCTAGCCGAGTGGGTTTGGGTCTAGCCGAGTGGGTTTGGGTCTAGCCGAGTGGGTTTGGGTTTAGCCGAGTGGGTTTGGGTCTAGCCGAGTGGGTTTGGGTCTAGCCGAGTGGGTTTGCGTCTAGCCGAGTGGGTTTGGGTCTAGCCGAGTGGGTTTGGGTCTAGCCGAGTGGGTTTTGGTTCTAGCCGAGTGGGTTTGGGTCCAGCGGAGTGGGCTTGGGTCTAGCCGAGTGGGTTTGGGTGTAGCCTAGTGGGTTTGGGTCTAGAGGAGTGGGTTTGGCTCTTGCCGAGTGGGTTTGGGTGTAGCCGAGTGGGTTTGGGTCTAGCCGAGTGTGTTTGGGTCTAGCCGAGTGGGTTTGGGTCTAGCCGAGTGGGTTTGGGTCTTGCCGAGTGGGTTTGGGTCTTGCCGAGTGGGTTTGGGTCTAGCCGAGTGGGTTTGGGTCTAGCCGAGTGTGTTTGGGTCTAGCCGATTGGGTTTTGGTCTAGCCGAGTGGGTTTGGGCCTAGCCGAGTGGATTTGGGTCTAGCTGAGTGGGTTTGCTTCTATCCGAGTGGGTTTGGGTCTAGCGGAGTGGGTTTGGGTCTTGCGGATTCGGTTTGGGTCTAGCGGAGTGGGTTTGGGTCTAGCGGAGTAGGTTTGCGTATAGCCGAGTGGGTTCGAGTCTAGCCGAGTGGGTTTGGGTCTATCCGAGTGGGTTTGGGTCTAGCCTAGTGGGTTTGGTCCTAGCCGAGTGGGTTTGGGCCTAGCCGAGTGGGTTTGGGTCTAGCCGAGTGGGTTTGGGTCTAGCGGAGTGGGTTTGGGTCTAGCGGTGTGGGTTTGGGTCTAGCGGAGTGGGTTTGGGTCCAGCGGAGTGGGTTTGTGTCTAGCGGATTGGGTTTGCGTCTAGAGGAGTGGGTTTGGGTCTAGCCGAGTGGGTTTGGTTCTAGCCAAGTGGGTTTGGGGGTAGCCGAGTGGGTTTCGGTCTAGCCGAGTGGGTTTGGGTCTAGCCGAGTGGGTTTGGGTCTAGCCGAATGGGTTTGGGTCTAGCCGAGTGGGTTTGGGTCTAGCCGAGTGGGTTTGGGTCTAGCCGAGTGGGTTTGGGTTTAGCCGAGTGGGTTTGGGTCTAGCCGAGTGGGTTTGGGTCTAGCCGAGTGGGTTTGCGTCTAGCCGAGTGGGTTTGGGTCTAGCCGAGTGGGTTTGGGTCTAGCCGAGTGGGTTTTGGTTCTAGCCGAGTGGGTTTGGGTCCAGCGGAGTGGGCTTGGGTCTAGCCGAGTGGGTTTGGGTGTAGCCTAGTGGGTTTGGGTCTAGAGGAGTGGGTTTGGCTCTTGCCGAGTGGGTTTGGGTGTAGCCGAGTGGGTTTGGGTCTAGCCGAGTGTGTTTGGGTCTAGCCGAGTGGGTTTGGGTCTAGCCGAGTGGGTTTGGGTCTTGCCGAGTGGGTTTGGGTCTTGCCGAGTGGGTTTGGGTCTAGCCGAGTGGGTTTGGGTCTAGCCGAGTGTGTTTGGGTCTAGCCGATTGGGTTTTGGTCTAGCCGAGTGGGTTTGGGCCTAGCCGAGTGGATTTGGGTCTAGCTGAGTGGGTTTGCTTCTATCCGAGTGGGTTTGGGTCTAGCGGAGTGGGTTTGGGTCTTGCGGATTCGGTTTGGGTCTAGCGGAGTGGGTTTGGGTCTAGCGGAGTAGGTTTGCGTATAGCCGAGTGGGTTCGAGTCTAGCCGAGTGGGTTTGGGTCTATCCGAGTGGGTTTGGGTCTAGCCTAGTGGGTTTGGTCCTAGCCGAGTGGGTTTGGGCCTAGCCGAGTGGGTTTGGGTCTAGCCGAGTGGGTTTGGGTCTAGCCGAGTGGGTTTGGGTCTAGCGCAGTGGGTTTGGGTCTAGCCGAGTGGGTTTGCGTCTAACCGAGTGGGTTTGCGTCTAGCCGAGTTGGTTTGGGTCTAGCATAGTGGATTTGGGTCTAGCGAGTGGGTTTGGGTCTAGCCGAGTGGGTTTGGGTCTAGTCGAGTGGGTTCAGGTCTAGCCGAGTGGGTTTGGGTCTAGCAGAGTGGGTTTGGTTCTAGCGGTGTGGGTTTGGGTCTAGCGGAGTGGGTTTGCGTCTAGCGGAGTGAGTTTGTGTCTAGCGGATTGGGTTTGCATCTAGAGGAGTGGGTTTGGGTCTAGCCAAGTGGGTTTGGTTCTAGCCGAGTGGGTTTGGGTCTAGCCGAGTGGGTTTGGGTCTAGCCGAGTGGGTTTGGATCTATCGGTGTGGGTTTGGGTCTAGCGGAGTGGGTTTTTGTCTAGCCGAGTGGGTTTGGGTCTAGCCGAGTGGGTTTGGGTCTAGCCGAGTGCGTTTGGGTTTAGCCGAGTGGGTTTGGGTCTAGCCGAGTGGGTTTGGGTCTAGCCGAGTGGGTTTGCGTCTAGCCGAGTGGGTTTGGGTCTAGCCGAGTGGGTTTGGGTCTAGCCGAGTGGGTTTTGGTTCTAGCCGAGTGGGTTTGGGTCTAGCGGAGTGGGCTTGGGTCTAGCCGAGTGGGTTTGGGTGTAGCCTAGTGGGTTTGGGTCTAGAGGAGTGGGTTTGGCTCTTGCCGAGTGGGTTTGGGTGTAGCCGAGTGGGTTTGGGTCTAGCCGAGTGGGTTTGGGTCTAGCCGAGTGGGTTTGGGTCTAGCGGAGTGGGTTTGGGTCTAGCGGTGTGGGTTTGGGTCTAGCGGAGTGGGTTTGGGTCCAGCGGAGTGGGTTTGTGTCTAGCGGATTGGGTTTGCGTCTAGAGGAGTGGGTTTGGGTCTAGCCGAGTGGGTTTGGTTCTAGCCAAGTGGGTTTGGGGGTAGCCGAGTGGGTTTCGGTCTAGCCGAGTGGGTTTGGGTCTAGCCGAGTGGGTTTGGGTCTAGCCGAATGGGTTTGGGTCTATCCGAGTGGGTTTGGGTCTAGCCGAGTGGGTTTGGGTCTAGCCGAGTGGGTTTGGGTTTAGCCGAGTGGGTTTGGGTCTAGCCGAGTGGGTTTGGGTCTAGCCGAGTGGGTTTGCGTCTAGCCGAGTGGGTTTGGGTCTAGCCGAGTGGGTTTGGGTCTAGCCGAGTGGGTTTTGGTTCTAGCCGAGTGGGTTTGGGTCCAGCGGAGTGGGCTTGGGTCTAGCCGAGTGGGTTTGGGTGTAGCCTAGTGGGTTTGGGTCTAGAGGAGTGGGTTTGGCTCTTGCCGAGTGGGTTTGGGTGTAGCCGAGTGGGTTTGGGTCTAGCCGAGTGGGTTTGGGTCTAGCCGAGTGGGTTTGGGTCTAGCCGAGTGTGTTTGGGTCTAGTCGAGTGGGTTTGGGTCTAGCCGAGTGGGTTTGGGTCTAGCCGAGTGGGTTTGGGTTTAGCCGAGTGGGTTTGGGTCTAGCGGAGTGGGTTTTGGTTCTAGCCGAGTGGGTTTGGGTCTAGCGGAGTGGGCTTGGGTCCAGCCGAGTGGGTTTGGGTGTAGCCGAGTGGGTTTGGGTCTAGCCGAGTGGGTTTGGGTCTAGCCGAGTGGATTTGGGTCTAGCCGAGTGGGTTTGGGTCTAGCCGAGTGGTTTTGTGTCTAGCCGAGTGGGTTTGGGTCTAGCCGAGTGGGTTTTGGTCTAGCCTAGTGGGTTTGGGCCTAGCCGAGTGGGTTTGGGCCTAGCCGAGTGGGTTTGGGTCTAGCCGAGTGGGTTTGAGTCTATCCGAGTGGGTTTGGGTCTAGCGGATTGGGTTTGGGTCTTGAGGAGTGCGTTTGGGTCTAGCGGAGTGGGTTTGGGTCTAGCGGAGTAGGTTTGCGTTTAGCCGAGTGGGTTTGAGTCTAGCCGAGTGGGTTTGGGTCTAGCCGAGTGGGTTTGGGTCTAGCAAAGTGGATTTGGGTCTAGCCGAGTGGGTTTGGGTCTACCCGAGTGGGTTTGGGTCTAGCGGAGTGGGTTTGGGTCTAGCGGAGTGGGTTTGGGTCTAGCGGAGTGGGTTTGTGTCTAGCGGAGTGGGTTTGGGTATAGCGGAGTGGGTTTGGGTCTAGCGGAGAGGGTTTGCGTCTAGCGGAGTGGGTTTGGGTCTAGAAGAGTGGGTTTGGGTCTAGCCGAGTGGGTTTGGGTCTAGCCGAGTGGGTTTGGGTCTAGCCGAGTGGGTTTGGGTCTAGCCGAGTGGGTTTGGGTCTAGCTGAGTGGGTTTGGGTCTAGCCGAGTGGGTTTGCGTCTAGCCGAGTGGGTTCGGGTCTAGCCGAGTGGGTTTTGGTTCTGGCCGAGTGGGTTTGCGTCTAGCGGAGTAGGCTTGGGTCTAGCCGAGTGGGTTTGGGTGTAGCCTAGTGGGTTTGGGTGTAGCCGAGTGGGTTTGGGTGTAGGCCAGTGGGTTTGGGTGTAGCCGAGTGGGTTTGGGTCTAGCCGAGTGGGTTTGGGTCTAACCGAGTGTGTTTCGGTCTAGCCGAGTGGGTTTGGGTATAGCCGAGTGGGTTTGGGTCTAGCGGAGTGGGTTTGGGTCTTGCCGAGTGGGTTTGGGTCTTGCCGAGTGGGTTTGGGTCTAGCCGAGTGGGTTTGGGTCTAGGCGAGTGTGTTTGGGTCTAGCCGATTGGGTTTTGGTCTAGCCGAGTGGGTTTGGGCCTAGCCGAGTGGATTTGGGTCTAGCTGAGTGGGTTTGCTTCTATCCGAGTGGGTTTGGATCTAGCGGAGTGGGTTTGGGTCTTGCGGATTCGGTTTGGGTCTAGCGGAGTGGGTTTGGGTCTAGCGGAGTAGGTTTGCGTATAGCCGAGTGGGTTTGAGTCTAGCCGAGTGGGTTTGGGTCTATCCGAGTGGGTTTGGGTCTAGCCTAGTGGGTTTGGGCCTAGCCGAGTGGGTTTGGGCCTAGCCGAGTGGGTTTGGGTCTAGCCGAGTGGGTTTGGGTCTAGCCGAGTGGGTTTGGGTCTAGCGCAGTGGGTTTGGGTCTAGCCGAGTGGGTTTGCGTCTAACCGAGTGGGTTTGCGTCTAGCCGAGTTGGTTTGGGTCTAGCATAGTGGATTTGGGTCTAGCGAGTGGGTTTGGGTCTAGCCGAGTGGGTTTGGGTCTAGTCGAGTGCGTTCAGGTCTAGCCGAGTGGGTTTGGGTCTAGCAGAGTGGGTTTGGTTCTAGCGGTGTGGGTTTGGGTCTAGCGGAGTGGGTTTGCGTCTAGCGGAGTGAGTTTGTGTCTAGCGGATTGGGTTTGGGTCTAGAGGAGTGGGTTTGGGTCTAGCCAAGTGGGTTTGGTTCTAGCCGAGTGGGTTTGGGTCTAGCCGAGTGGGTTTGGGTCTAGCCGAGTGGGTTTGGATCTAGCCGAGTGGGTTTGGGTCTTGCCGAGTGGGTTTGGGTCTTGCCGAGTGGGTTTGGGTCTAGCCGAGTGGGTTTGGGTCTAGGCGAGTGTGTTTGGGTCTAGCCGATTGGGTTTTGGTCTAGCCGAGTGGGTTTGGGCCTAGCCGAGTGGATTTGGGTCTAGCTGAGTGGGTTTGCTTCTATCCGAGTGGGTTTGGGTCTAGCGGAGTGGGTTTGGGTCTTGCGGATTCGGTTTGGGTCTAGCGGAGTGGGTTTGAGTCTAGCGGAGTAGGTTTGCGTATAGCCGAGTGGGTTTGAGTCTAGCCGAGTGGGTTTGGGTCTATCCGAGTGGGTTTGGGTCTAGCCTAGTGGGTTTGGGCCTAGCCGAGTGGGTTTGGGCCTAGCCGAGTGGGTTTGGGTCTAGCCGAGTGGGTTTGGGTCTAGCCGAGTGGGTTTGGGTCTAGCGCAGTGGGTTTGGGTCTAGCCGAGTGGGTTTGCATCTAACCGAGTGGGTTTGCGTCTAGCCGAGTTGGTTTGGGTCTAGCATAGTGGATTTGGGTCTAGCGAGTGGGTTTGGGTCTAGCCGAGTGGGTTTGGGTCTAGTCGAGTGGGTTCAGGTCTAGCCGAGTGGGTTTGGGTCTAGCAGAGTGGGTTTGGTTCTAGCGGTGTGGGTTTGGGTCTAGCGGAGTGGGTTTGCGTCTAGCGGAGTGAGTTTGTGTCTAGCGGATTGGGTTTGGGTCTAGAGGAGTGTGTTTGGGTCTAGCCAAGTGGGTTTGGTTCTAGCCGAGTGGGTTTGGGTCTAGCCGAGTGGGTTTGGGTCTAGCCGAGTGGGTTTGGATCTAGCCGAGTGGGTTTGGGTCTAGCCGAGTGGGTTTGGGTCTCGCCGAGTGGGTTTGGGTCTAGCCGAGTGGGTTTGGGTCTAGCCGAGTGGGTTTGCGTCTAGCCGAGTGGGTTTGGGTCTAGCCGAGTAGGTTTGGGTCTAGCCGAGTGGGTTTGGGTTTAGCCGAGTGGGTTTGGGTCTAGCCGAGTGGGTTTTGGTTCTAGCCGAGTGGGTTTGGGTCTAGCGGAGTGGGCTTGGGGGGTCTAGCCGAGTGGGTTTGGGTGTAGCCGAGTGGGTTTGGGTCTAGCCGAGTGGGTTTGGGTCTAGCCGAGTGGATTTGTGTCTAGCCGAGTGGGTTTGGGTCTAGCCGAGTGGGTTTTGGTCTAGCCTAGTGGGTTTGGGCCTAGCCGAGTGGGTTTGGGCCTAGCCGAGTGGGTTTGGGTCTTGCGGATTGGGTTTGGGTCTAGCGGAGTGGGTTTGGGTCTAGCGTAGTAGGTTTGCGTTTAGCCGAGTGGGTTTGAGTCTAGCCGAGTGGGTTTGGGTCTAGCCAAGTGGGTTTGGGTCTAGCCGAGTGGGTTTGGGTCTAGCCGAGTGGGTTTGGGTCTACCCGAGTGGGTTTGGGTCTAGCGGAGTGGGTTTTGGGTCTAGCGGAGTGGGTTTGGGTCTAGCGGAGTGGGTTTGTGTCTGGCGGAGTGGGTTTGGGTATAGCGGAGTGGGTTTGGGTCTAGCGGAGAGGGTTTGCGTCTAGCGGAGTGGGTTTGGGTCTAGAAGAGTGGGTTTGGGTCTAGCCGAGTGGGTTTGGGTCTAGCCGAGTGGGTTTGGGTCTAGCCGAGTGGGTTTGGGTCTAGCTGAGTGGGTTTGGGTCTAGCCGAGTGGGTTTGCGTCTAGCCGAGTGGGTTCGGGTCTAGCCGAGTGGGTTTTGGTTCTGGCCGAGTGGGTTTGCGTCTAGCGGAGTAGGCTTGGGTCTAGCCGAGTGGGTTTGGGTGTAGCCTAGTGGGTTTGGGTGTAGCCGAGTGGGTTTGGGTGTAGGCCAGTGGGTTTGGGTGTAGCCGAGTGGGTTTGGGTCTAGCCGAGTGGGTTTGGGTCTAACCGAGTGTGTTTCGGTCTAGCCGAGTGGGTTTGGGTATAGCCGAGTGGGTTTGGGTCTAGCGGAGTGGGTTTGGGTCTTGCCGAGTGGGTTTGGGTCTTGCCGAGTGGGTTTGGGTCTAGCCGAGTGGGTTTGGGTCTAGGCGAGTGTGTTTGGGTCTAGCCGATTGGGTTTTGGTCCAGCCGAGTGGGTTTGGGCCTAGCCGAGTGGATTTGGGCCTAGCTGAGTGGGTTTGCTTCTATCCGAGTGGGTTTGGGTCTAGCGGAGTGGGTTTGGGTCTTGCGGATTCGGTTTGGGTCTAGCCGAGTGGGTTTGGGTCTAGCGCAGTGGGTTTGGGTCTAGCCGAGTGGGTTTGCGTCTAACCGAGTGGGTTTGCGTCTAGCCGAGTTGGTTTGGGTCTAGCATAGTGGATTTGGGTCTAGCGAGTGGGTTTGGGTCTAGCCGAGTGGGTTTGGGTCTAGTCGAGTGGGTTCAGGTCTAGCCGAGTGGGTTTGGGTCTAGCAGAGTGGGTTTGGTTCTAGCGGTGTGGGTTTGGGTCTAGCGGAGTGGGTTTGCGTCTAGCGGAGTGAGTTTGTGTCTAGCGGATTGGGTTTTGGTCTAGAGGAGTGGGTTTGGGTCTAGCCGAGTGGGTTTGGGTCTAGCCGAGTGGGTTTGGGTCTAGCCGAGTGGGTTTGGGTCTAGCGCAGTGGGTTTGGGTCTAGCCGAGTGGGTTTGCGTCTAACCGAGTGGGTTTGCGTCTAGCCGAGTTGGTTTGGGTCTAGCATAGTGGATTTGGGTCTAGCGAGTGGGTTTGGGTCTAGCCGAGTGGGTTTGGGTCTAGTCGAGTGGGTTCAGGTCTAGCCGAGTGGGTTTGGGTCTAGCAGAGTGGGTTTGGTTCTAGCGGTGTGGGTTTGGGTCTAGCGGAGTGGGTTTGCGTCTAGCGGAGTGAGTTTGTGCCTAGCGGATTGGGTTTGGGTGTAGAGGAGTGGGTTTGGGTCTAGCCAAGTGGGTTTGGTTCTAGCCGAGTGGGCTGGGTCTAGCCGAGTGGGTTTGGGTCTAGCCGAGTGGGTTTGGGTCTAGCCGAGTGGGTTTGGGTCTAGCCGAGTGGGTTTGGGTCTAGCCGAGTGGGTTTGGGTCTAGCCGAGTGGGTTTGGGTCTAGCCGAGTGGGTTTGGGTCTAGCCGAGTGGGTTTGGGTCTAGACGAGTGGGTTTGGGTTTAGCCGAGTGGGTTTGGGTCTAGCCGAGTGGGTTTTGGTTCTAGCCGAGTGGGTTTGGGTCTAGCGGAGTGGGCTTGGGGGGTCTAGCCGAGTGGGTTTGGGTGTAGCCGAGTGGGTTTGGGTCTAGCCGAGTGGGTTTGGGTCTAGCCGAGTGGATTTGTGTCTAGCCGAGTGGGTTTGGGTCTAGCCGAGTGGGTTTTTGTCTAGCCTAGTGGGTTTGGGCCTAGCCGAGTGGGTTTGGGCCTATCCGAGTGGGTTTGGGTCTTGCGGATTGGGTTTGGGTCTAGCGGAGTGGGTTTGGGTCTAGCGGAGTGGGTTTGCGTTTAGCCGAGTGGGTTTGAGTCTAGCCGAGTGGGTTTGGGTCTAGCCAAGTGGGTTTGGGTCTAGCCGAGTGGGTTTGGGTCTAGCCGAGTGGGTTTGGGTCTACCCGAGTGGGTTTGGGTCTAGCGGAGTGGGTTTTGGGTCTAGCGGAGTGGGTTTGGGTCTAGCGGAGTGGGTTTGGGTCTAGCGGAGTGGGTTTGGGTATAGCGGAGTGGGTTTGGTTCTAGCGGAGAAGGTTTGCGTCTAGCGGAGTGGGTTTGGGTCTAGAGGAGTGGGTTTGGTTCTAGCCGAGTGGGTTTGGGTCTAGCCGAGTGGGTTTGGGTCTAGCCGAGTGGGTTTGGGCCTAGCCGAGTGGGTTTGGGTCTAGCTGAGTGGGTTTGGGTCTGGCCGAGTGGGTTTGCGTCCAGCCGAGTGGGTTCGGGTCTAGCCGAGTGGGTTTTGGTTCTGGCCGAGTGGGTTTGCGTCTAGCGGAGTAGGCTTGGGTCTAGCCGAGTGGGTTTGGGTGTAGCCTAGTGGGTTTGGGTGTAGCCGAGTGGGTTTGGGTGTAGCCCAGTGGGTTTGGGTGTAGCCGAGTGGGTTTGGGTCTAGCCGAGTGGGTTTGGGTCTAACCGAGTGTGTTTCGGTCTAGCCGAGTGGGTTTGGGTCTAGCCGAGTGGGTTTGGGTCCAGCGGAGTGGGTTTGGGTCTTGCCGAGTGGGTTTGGGTCTTGCCGAGTGGGTTTGGGTCTAGCCGAGTGTGTTTGGGTCTAGCCGATTGGGTTTTGGTCTAGCCGAGTGGGTTTGGGTCTAGCCGAGTGGGTTTGGGTCTAGCCGAGTGGGTTTGTGTCTAGCCGAGTGGGTTTGGGTCTAGCCGAGTGGGTTTGGGTCTAGCCGAGTGGGTTTGTGTCTAGCCGAGTGGGTTTGGGTCTATCCGAGTGGGTTTGGGTCTAGCCTAGTGGGTTTGGGCCTAGCCGAGTGGGTTTGGGCCTAGCCGAGTGGGTTTGGGTCTAGCCGAGTGGGTTGGGGTCTAGCCGAGTGGGTTTGGGTCTAGCGCAGTGGGTTTGGGTCTAGCCGAGTGGGTTTGCGTCTAACCGAGTGGGTTTTTCGTCTAGCCGAGTTGGTTTGGGTCTAGCATAGTGGATTTGGGTCTAGCGAGTGGGTTTGGGTCTAGCCGAGTGGGTTTGGGTCTAGCCGAGTGGGTTTAGGTCTAGCCGAGTGGGTTTGGGTCTAGCCGAGTGGGTTTGGGTCTAGCCGAGTGGTTTTGGGTCTAGCCGAGTGGGTTTGGGTCTAGCCGAGTGGGTTTGGGTCTAGCGGAGTGGGTTTGGGTCTAGCCGAGTGGGTTTGGGTCTAGCGGAGTGGGTTTGGGTCTAGCGGTGTGGGTTTGGGTCTAGCGGAGTGGGTTTGGGTCCAGCGGAGTGGGTTTGTGTCTAGCGGATTGGGTTTGCTTCTAGAGGAGTGGGTTTGGGTCTAGCCGAGTGGGTTTGGTTCTAGCCAAGTGGGTTTGGGGGTAGCCGAGTGGGTTTCGGTCTAGCCGAGTGGGTTTGGGTCTAGCCGAGTGGGTTTGGGTCTAGCCGAATGGGTTTGGGTCTATCCGAGTGGGTTTGGGTCTAGCCGAGTGGGTTTGGGTCTAGCCGAGTGGGTTTGGGTTTAGCCGAGTGGGTTTGGGTCTAGCCGAGTGGGTTTGGGTCTAGCCGAGTGGGTTTGCGTCTAGCCGAGTGGGTTTGGGTCTAGCCGAGTGGGTTTGGGTCTAGCCGAGTGGGTTTTGGTTCTAGCCGAGTGGGTTTGGGTCCAGCGGAGTGGGCTTGGGTCTAGCCGAGTGGGTTTGGGTGTAGCCTAGTGGGTTTGGGTCTAGAGGAGTGGGTTTGGCTCTTGCCGAGTGGGTTTGGGTGTAGCCGAGTGGGTTTGGGTCTAGCCGAGTGGGTTTGGGTCTAGCCGAGTGGGTTTGGGTCTAGCCGAGTGTGTTTGGGTCTAGTCGAGTGGGTTTGGGTCTAGCCGAGTGGGTTTGGGTCTAGCCGAGTGGGTTTGGGTTTAGCCGAGTGGGTTTGGGTCTAGCGGAGTGGGTTTTGGTTCTAGCCGAGTGGGTTTGGGTCTAGCGGAGTGGGCTTGGGTCCAGCCGAGTGGGTTTGGGTGTAGCCGAGTGGGTTTGGGTCTAGCCGAGTGGGTTTGGGTCTAGCCGAGTGGATTTGGGTCTAGCCGAGTGGGTTTGGGTCTAGCCGAGTGGTTTTGTGTCTAGCCGAGTGGGTTTGGGTCTAGCCGAGTGGGTTTTGGTCTAGCCTAGTGGGTTTGGGCCTAGCCGAGTGGGTTTGGGCCTAGCCGAGTGGGTTTGGGTCTAGCCGAGTGGGTTTGAGTCTATCCGAGTGGGTTTGGGTCTAGCGGATTGGGTTTGGGTCTTGAGGAGTGCGTTTGGGTCTAGCGGAGTGGGTTTGGGTCTAGCGGAGTAGGTTTGCGTTTAGCCGAGTGGGTTTGAGTCTAGCCGAGTGGGTTTGGGTCTAGCCGAGTGGGTTTGGGTCTAGCAAAGTGGATTTGGGTCTAGCCGAGTGGGTTTGGGTCTACCCGAGTGGGTTTGGGTCTAGCGGAGTGGGTTTGGGTCTAGCGGAGTGCGTTTGGGTCTAGCGGAGAGGGTTTGCGTCTAGCGGAGTGGGTTTGGGTCTAGAAGAGTGGGTTTGGGTCTAGCCGAGTGGGTTTGGGTCTAGCCGAGTGGGTTTGGGTCTAGCCGAGTGGGTTTGGGTCTAGCCGAGTGGGTTTGGGTCTAGCTGAGTGGGTTTGGGTCTAGCCGAGTGGGTTTGCGTCTAGCCGAGTGGGTTCGGGTCTAGCCGAGTGGGTTTTGGTTCTGGCCGAGTGGGTTTGCGTCTAGCGGAGTAGGCTTGGGTCTAGCCGAGTGGGTTTGGGTGTAGCCTAGTGGGTTTGGGTGTAGCCGAGTGGGTTTGGGTGTAGGCCAGTGGGTTTGGGTGTAGCCGAGTGGGTTTGGGTCTAGCCGAGTGGGTTTGGGTCTAACCGAGTGTGTTTCGGTCTAGCCGAGTGGGTTTGGGTATAGCCGAGTGGGTTTGGGTCTAGCGGAGTGGGTTTGGGTCTTGCCGAGTGGGTTTGGGTCTTGCCGAGTGGGTTTGGGTCTAGCCGAGTGGGTTTGCGTCTAGGCGAGTGTGTTTGGGTCTAGCCGATTGGGTTTTGGTCTAGCCGAGTGGGTTTGGGCCTAGCCGAGTGGATTTGGGTCTAGCTGAGTGGGTTTGCTTCTATCCGAGTGGGTTTGGGTCTAGCGGAGTGGGTTTGGGTCTTGCGGATTCGGTTTGGGTCTAGCGGAGTGGGTTTGGGTCTAGCGGAGTAGGTTTGCGTATAGCCGAGTGGGTTTGAGTCTAGCCGAGTGGGTTTGGGTCTATCCGAGTGGGTTTGGGTCTAGCCTAGTGGGTTTGGGCCTAGCCGAGTGGGTTTGGGCCTAGCCGAGTGGGTTTGGGTCTAGCCGAGTGGGTTTGGGTCTAGCCGAGTGGGTTTGGGTCTAGCGCAGTGGGTTTGGGTCTAGCCGAGTGGGTTTGCGTCTAACCGAGTGGGTTTGCGTCTAGCCGAGTTGGTTTGGGTCTAGCATAGTGGATTTGGGTCTAGCGAGTGGGTTTGGGTCTAGCCGAGTGGGTTTGGGTCTAGTCGAGTGCGTTCAGGTCTAGCCGAGTGGGTTTGGGTCTAGCAGAGTGGGTTTGGTTCTAGCGGTGTGGGTTTGGGTCTAGCGGAGTGGATTTGCGTCTAGCGGAGTGAGTTTGTGTCTAGCGGATTGGGTTTGGGTCTAGAGGAGTGGGTTTGGGTCTAGCCAAGTGGGTTTGGTTCTAGCCGAGTGGGTTTGGGTCTAGCCGAGTGGGTTTGGGTCTAGCCGAGTGGGTTTGGATCTAGCCGAGTGGGTTTGGGTCTTGCCGAGTGGGTTTGGGTCTTGCCGAGTGGGTTTGGGTCTAGCCGAGTGGGTTTGGGTCTAGGCGAGTGTGTTTGGGTCTAGCCGATTGGGTTTTGGTCTAGCCGAGTGGGTTTGGGCCTAGCCGAGTGGATTTGGGTCTAGCTGAGTGGGTTTGCTTCTATCCGAGTGGGTTTGGGTCTAGCGGAGTGGGTTTGGGTCTTGCGGATTCGGTTTGGGTCTAGCGGAGTGGGTTTGGGTCTAGCGGAGTAGGTTTGCGTATAGCCGAGTGGGTTTGAGTCTAGCCGAGTGGGTTTGGGTCTATCCGAGTGGGTTTGGGTCTAGCCTAGTGGGTTTGGGCCTAGCCGAGTGGGTTTGGGCCTAGCCGAGTGGGTTTGGGTCTAGCCGAGTGGGTTTGGGTCTAGCCGAGTGGGTTTGGGTCTAGCGCAGTGGGTTTGGGTCTAGCCGAGTGGGTTTGCATCTAACCGAGTGGGTTTGCGTCTAGCCGAGTTGGTTTGGGTCTAGCATAGTGGATTTGGGTCTAGCGAGTGGGTTTGGGTCTAGCCGAGTGGGTTTGGGTCTAGTCGAGTGGGTTCAGGTCTAGCCGAGTGGGTTTGGGTCTAGCAGAGTGGGTTTGGTTCTAGCGGTGTGGGTTTGGGTCTA
Organism: Raja brachyura; assembly: GCA_963514005.1. The sequence goes on along the minus strand of OY740819.1, from coordinate 4,273,621 downwards.
GCGGAGTGGGTTTGCGTCTAGCGGAGTGAGTTTGTGTCTAGCGGATTGGGTTTGGGTCTAGAGGAGTGTGTTTGGGTCTAGCCAAGTGGGTTTGGTTCTAGCCGAGTGGGTTTGGGTCTAGCCGAGTGGGTTTGGGTCTAGCCGAGTGGGTTTGGATCTAGCCGAGTGGGTTTGGGTCTAGCCGAGTGGGTTTGGGTCTAGCCGAGTGGGTTTGCGTCTAGCCGAGTGGGTTTGGGTCTAGCCGAGTAGGTTTGGGTCTAGCCGAGTGGGTTTGGGTTTAGCCGAGTGGGTTTGGGTCTAGCCGAGTGGGTTTTGGTTCTAGCCGAGTGGGTTTGGGTCTAGCGGAGTGGGCTTGGGGGGTCTAGCCGAGTGGGTTTGGGTGTAGCCGAGTGGGTTTGGGTCTAGCCGAGTGGGTTTGGGTCTAGCCGAGTGGATTTGTGTCTAGCCGAGTGGGTTTGGTTCTAGCCGAGTGGGTTTTGGTCTAGCCTAGTGGGTTTGGGCCTAGCCGAGTGGGTTTGGGCCTAGCCGAGTGGGTTTGGGTCTTGCGGATTGGGTTTGGGTCTAGCGGAGTGGGTTTGGGTCTAGCGTAGTAGGTTTGAGTTTAGCCGAGTGGGTTTGAGTCTAGCCGAGTGGGTTTGGGTCTAGCCAAGTGGGTTTGGGTCTAGCCGAGTGGGTTTGGGTCTAGCCGAGTGGGTTTGGGTCTACCCGAGTGGGTTTGGGTCTAGCGGAGTGGGTTTTGGGTCTAGCGGAGTGGGTTTGGGTCTAGCGGAGTGGGTTTGTGTCTGGCGGAGTGGGTTTGGGTATAGCGGAGTGGGTTTGGGTCTAGCGGAGAGGGTTTGCGTCTAGCGGAGTGGGTTTGGGTCTAGAAGAGTGGGTTTGGGTCTAGCCGAGTGGGTTTGGGTCTAGCCGAGTGGGTTTGGGTCTAGCTGAGTGGGTTTGGGTCTAGCCGAGTGGGTTTGCGTCTAGCCGAGTGGGTTCGGGTCTAGCCGAGTGGGTTTTGGTTCTGGCCGAGTGGGTTTGCGTCTAGCGGAGTAGGCTTGGGTCTAGCCGAGTGGGTTTGGGTGTAGCCTAGTGGGTTTGGGTGTAGCCGAGTGGGTTTGGGTGTAGGCCAGTGGGTTTGGGTGTAGCCGAGTGGGTTTGGGTCTAGCCGAGTGGGTTTGGGTCTAACCGAGTGTGTTTCGGTCTAGCCGAGTGGGTTTGGGTATAGCCGAGTGGGTTTGGGTCTAGCGGAGTGGGTTTGGGTCTTGCCGAGTGGGTTTGGGTCTTGCCGAGTGGGTTTGGGTCTAGCCGAGTGGGTTTGGGTCTAGGCGAGTGTGTTTGGGTCTAGCCGATTGGGTTTTGGTCCAGCCGAGTGGGTTTGGGCCTAGCCGAGTGGATTTGGGCCTAGCTGAGTGGGTTTGCTTCTATCCGAGTGGGTTTGGGTCTAGCGGAGTGGGTTTGGGTCTTGCGGATTCGGTTTGGGTCTAGCGGAGTGGGTTTGGGTCTAGCCGAGTGGGTTTGGGTCTATCCGAGTGGGTTTGGGTCTAGCCTAGTAGGTTTGGGCCTAGCCGAGTGGGTTTGGGCCTAGCCGAGTGGGTTTGGGTCTAGCCGAGTGGGTTTGGGTCTAGCCGAGTGGGTTTGGGTCTAGCGCAGTGGGTTTGGGTCTAGCCGAGTGGGTTTGCGTCTAACCGAGTGGGTTTGCGTCTAGCCGAGTTGGTTTGGGTCTAGCATAGTGGATTTGTGTCTAGCGAGTGGGTTTGGGTCTAGCCGAGTGGGTTTGGGTCTAGTCGAGTGGGTTCAGGTCTAGCCGAGTGGGTTTGGGTCTAGCAGAGTGGGTTTGGTTCTAGCGGTGTGGGTTTGGGTCTAGCGGAGTGGGTTTGCGTCTAGCGGAGTGAGTTTGTGTCTAGCGGATTGGGTTTGGGTCTAGAGGAGTGGGTTTGGGTCTAGCCGAGTGGGTTTGGGTCTAGCCGAGTGGGTTTGGGTCTAGCCGAGTGGGTTTGGGTCTAGCGCAGTGGGTTTGGGTCTAGCCGAGTGGGTTTGCGTCTAACCGAGTGGGTTTGCGTCTAGCCGAGTTGGTTTGGGTCTAGCATAGTGGATTTGGGTCTAGCGAGTGGGTTTGGGTCTAGCCGAGTGGGTTTGGGTCTAGTCGAGTGGGTTCAGGTCTAGCCGAGTGGGTTTGGGTCTAGCAGAGTGGGTTTGGTTCTAGCGGTGTGGGTTTGGGTCTAGCGGAGTGGGTTTGCGTCTAGCGGAGTGAGTTTGTGCCTAGCGGATTGGGTTTGGGTCTAGAGGAGTGGGTTTGGGTCTAGCCAAGTGGGTTTGGTTCTAGCCGAGTGGGTTTGGGTCTAGCCGAGTGGGTTTGGGTCTAGCCGAGTGGGTTTGGGTCTAGCCGAGTGGGTTTGGGTCTAGCCGAGTGGGTTTGGGTCTAGCCGAGTGGGTTTGGGTCTAGCCGAGTGGGTTTGGGTCTAGCCGAGTGGGTTTGGGTCTAGCCGAGTGGGTTTGGGTCTAGACGAGTGAGTTTGGGTTTAGCCGAGTGGGTTTGGGTCCAGCCGAGTGGGTTTTGGTTCTAGCCGAGTGGGTTTGGGTCTAGCGGAGTGGGCTTGGGGGGTCTAGCCGAGTGGGTTTGGGTGTAGCCGAGTGGGTTTGGGTCTAGCCGAGTGGGTTTGGGTCTAGCCGAGTGGATTTGTGTCTAGCCGAGTGGGTTTGGGTCTAGCCGAGTGGGTTTTTGTCTAGCCTAGTGGGTTTGGGCCTAGCCGAGTGGGTTTGGGCCTATCCGAGTGGGTTTGGGTCTTGCGGATTGGGTTTGGGTCTAGCGGAGTGGGTTTGGGTCTAGCGGAGTGGGTTTGCGTTTAGCCGAGTGGGTTTGAGTCTAGCCGAGTGGGTTTGGGTCTAGCCAAGTGGGTTTGGGTCTAGCCGAGTGGGTTTGGGTCTAGCCGAGTGGGTTTGGGTCTACCCGAGTGGGTTTGGGTCTAGCGGAGTGGGTTTTGGGTCTAGCGGAGTGGGTTTGGGTCTAGCGGAGTGGGTTTGGGTCTAGCGGAGTGGGTTTGGGTATAGCGGAGTGGGTTTGGGTCTAGCGGAGAAGGTTTGCGTCTAGCAGAGTGGGTTTGGGTCTAGAGGAGTGGGTTTGGGTCTAGCCGAGTGGGTTTGGGTCTAGCCGAGTGGGTTTGGGCCTAGCCGAGTGGGTTTGGGTCTAGCTGAGTGGGTTTGGGTCTGGCCGAGTGGGTTTGCGTCCAGCCGAGTGGGTTCGGGTCTAGCCGAGTGGGTTTTGGTTCTGGCCGAGTGGGTTTGCGTCTAGCGGAGTAGGCTTGGGTCTAGCCGAGTGGGTTTGGGTGTAGCCGAGTGGGTTTGGGTGTAGCCGAGTGGGTTTGGGTGTAGCCCAGTGGGTTTGGGTGTAGCCGAGTGGGTTTGGGTCTAGCCGAGTGGGTTTGGGTCTAACCGAGTGTGTTTCGGTCTAGCCGAGTGGGTTTGGGTCTAGCCGAGTGGGTTTGGGTCCAGCGGAGTGGGTTTGGGTCTTGCCGAGTGGGTTTGGGTCTTGCCGAGTGGGTTTGGGTCTAGCCGAGTGTGTTTGGGTCTAGCCGATTGGGTTTTGGTCTAGCCGAGTGGGTTTGGGTCTAGCCGAGTGGGTTTGGGTCTAGCCGAGTGGGTTTGTGTCTAGCCGAGTGGGTTTGGGTCTAGCCGAGTGGGTTTGGGTCTAGCCGAGTGGGTTTGTGTCTAGCCGAGTGGGTTTGGGTCTATCCGAGTGGGTTTGGGTCTAGCCTAGTGGGTTTGGGCCTAGCCGAGTGGGTTTGGGCCTAGCCGAGTGGGTTTGGGTCTAGCCGAGTGGGTTGGGGTCTAGCCGAGTGGGTTTGGGTCTAGCGCAGTGGGTTTGGGTCTAGCCGAGTGGGTTTGCGTCTAACCGAGTGGGTTTGCGTCTAGCCGAGTTGGTTTGGGTCTAGCCGAGTGGGTTTTGGTTCTAGCCGAGTGGGTTTGGGTCCAGCGGAGTGGGCTTGGGTCTAGCCGAGTGGGTTTGGGTGTAGCCTAGTGGGTTTGGGTCTAGAGGAGTGGGTTTGGCTCTTGCCGAGTGGGTTTGGGTGTAGCCGAGTGGGTTTGGGTCTAGCCGAGTGGGTTTGGGTCTAGCCGAGTGGGTTTGGGTCTAGCCGAGTGTGTTTGGGTCTAGTCGAGTGGGTTTGGGTCTAGCCGAGTGGGTTTGGGTCTAGCCGAGTGGGTTTGGGTTTAGCCGAGTGGGTTTGGGTCTAGCGGAGTGGGTTTTGGTTCTAGCCGAGTGGGTTTGGGTCTAGCGGAGTGGGCTTGGGTCCAGCCGAGTGGGTTTGGGTGTAGCCGAGTGGGTTTGGGTCTAGCCGAGTGGGTTTGGGTCTAGCCGAGTGGATTTGGGTCTAGCCGAGTGGGTTTGGGTCTAGCCGAGTGGTTTTGTGTCTAGCCGAGTGGGTTTGGGTCTAGCCGAGTGGGTTTTGGTCTAGCCTAGTGGGTTTGGGCCTAGCCGAGTGGGTTTGGGCCTAGCCGAGTGGGTTTGGGTCTAGCCGAGTGGGTTTGAGTCTATCCGAGTGGGTTTGGGTCTAGCGGATTGGGTTTGGGTCTTGAGGAGTGCGTTTGGGTCTAGCGGAGTGGGTTTGGGTCTAGCGGAGTAGGTTTGCGTTTAGCCGAGTGGGTTTGAGTCTAGCCGAGTGGGTTTGGGTCTAGCCGAGTGGGTTTGGGTCTAGCAAAGTGGATTTGGGTCTAGCCGAGTGGGTTTGGGTCTACCCGAGTGGGTTTGGGTCTAGCGGAGTGGGTTTGGGTCTAGCGGAGTGCGTTTGGGTCTAGCGGAGTGGGTTTGTGTCTAGCGGAGTGGGTTTGGGTATAGCGGAGTGGGTTTGGGTCTAGCGGAGAGGGTTTGCGTCTAGCGGAGTGGGTTTGGGTCTAGAAGAGTGGGTTTGGGTCTAGCCGAGTGGGTTTGGGTCTAGCCGAGTGGGTTTGGGTCTAGCCGAGTGGGTTTGGGTCTAGCCGAGTGGGTTTGGGTCTAGCTGAGTGGGTTTGGGTCTAGCCGAGTGGGTTTGCGTCTAGCCGAGTGGGTTCGGGTCTAGCCGAGTGGGTTTTGGTTCTGGCCGAGTGGGTTTGCGTCTAGCGGAGTAGGCTTGGGTCTAGCCGAGTGGGTTTGGGTGTAGCCTAGTGGGTTTGGGTGTAGCCGAGTGGGTTTGGGTGTAGGCCAGTGGGTTTGGGTGTAGCCGAGTGGGTTTGGGTCTAGCCGAGTGGGTTTGGGTCTAACCGAGTGTGTTTCGGTCTAGCCGAGTGGGTTTGGGTATAGCCGAGTGGGTTTGGGTCTAGCGGAGTGGGTTTGGGTCTTGCCGAGTGGGTTTGGGTCTTGCCGAGTGGGTTTGGGTCTAGCCGAGTGGGTTTGCGTCTAGGCGAGTGTGTTTGGGTCTAGCCGATTGGGTTTTGGTCTAGCCGAGTGGGTTTGGGCCTAGCCGAGTGGATTTGGGTCTAGCTGAGTGGGTTTGCTTCTATCCGAGTGGGTTTGGGTCTAGCGGAGTGGGTTTGGGTCTTGCGGATTCGGTTTGGGTCTAGCGGAGTGGGTTTGGGTCTAGCGGAGTAGGTTTGCGTATAGCCGAGTGGGTTTGAGTCTAGCCGAGTGGGTTTGGGTCTATCCGAGTGGGTTTGGGTCTAGCCTAGTGGGTTTGGGCCTAGCCGAGTGGGTTTGGGCCTAGCCGAGTGGGTTTGGGTCTAGCCGAGTGGGTTTGGGTCTAGCCGAGTGGGTTTGGGTCTAGCGCAGTGGGTTTGGGTCTAGCCGAGTGGGTTTGCGTCTAACCGAGTGGGTTTGCGTCTAGCCGAGTTGGTTTGGGTCTAGCATAGTGGATTTGGGTCTAGCGAGTGGGTTTGGGTCTAGCCGAGTGGGTTTGGGTCTAGTCGAGTGCGTTCAGGTCTAGCCGAGTGGGTTTGGGTCTAGCAGAGTGGGTTTGGTTCTAGCGGTGTGGGTTTGGGTCTAGCGGAGTGGGTTTGCGTCTAGCGGAGTGAGTTTGTGTCTAGCGGATTGGGTTTGGGTCTAGAGGAGTGGGTTTGGGTCTAGCCAAGTGGGTTTGGTTCTAGCCGAGTGGGTTTGGGTCTAGCCGAGTGGGTTTGGGTCTAGCCGAGTGGGTTTGGATCTAGCCGAGTGGGTTTGGGTCTTGCCGAGTGGGTTTGGGTCTTGCCGAGTGGGTTTGGGTCTAGCCGAGTGGGTTTGGGTCTAGGCGAGTGTGTTTGGGTCTAGCCGATTGGGTTTTGGTCTAGCCGAGTGGGTTTGGGCCTAGCCGAGTGGATTTGGGTCTAGCTGAGTGGGTTTGCTTCTATCCGAGTGGGTTTGGGTCTAGCGGAGTGGGTTTGGGTCTTGCGGATTCGGTTTGGGTCTAGCGGAGTGGGTTTGGGTCTAGCGGAGTAGGTTTGCGTATAGCCGAGTGGGTTTGAGTCTAGCCGAGTGGGTTTGGGTCTATCCGAGTGGGTTTGGGTCTAGCCTAGTGGGTTTGGGCCTAGCCGAGTGGGTTTGGGCCTAGCCGAGTGGGTTTGGGTCTAGCCGAGTGGGTTTGGGTCTAGCCGAGTGGGTTTGGGTCTAGCGCAGTGGGTTTGGGTCTAGCCGAGTGGGTTTGCATCTAACCGAGTGGGTTTGCGTCTAGCCGAGTTGGTTTGGGTCTAGCATAGTGGATTTGGGTCTAGCGAGTGGGTTTGGGTCTAGCCGAGTGGGTTTGGGTCTAGTCGAGTGGGTTCAGGTCTAGCCGAGTGGGTTTGGGTCTAGCAGAGTGGGTTTGGTTCTAGCGGTGTGGGTTTGGGTCTAGCGGAGTGGGTTTGCGTCTAGCGGAGTGAGTTTGTGTCTAGCGGATTGGGTTTGGGTCTAGAGGAGTGTGTTTGGGTCTAGCCAAGTGGGTTTGGTTCTAGCCGAGTGGGTTTGGGTCTAGCCGAGTGGGTTTGGGTCTAGCCGAGTGGGTTTGGATCTAGCCGAGTGGGTTTGGGTCTAGCCGAGTGGGTTTGGGTCTCGCCGAGTGGGTTTGGGTCTAGCCGAGTGGGTTTGGGTCTAGCCGAGTGGGTTTGCGTCTAGCCGTGTGGGTTTGGGTCTAGCCGAGTAGGTTTGGGTCTAGCCGAGTGGGTTTGGGTTTAGCCGAGTGGGTTTGGGTCTAGCCGAGTGGGTTTTGGTTCTAGCCGAGTGGGTTTGGGTCTAGCGGAGTGGGCTTGGGGGGTCTAGCCGAGTGGGTTTGGGTGTAGCCGAGTGGGTTTGGGTCTAGCCGAGTGGGTTTGGGTCTAGCCGAGTGGATTTGTGTCTAGCCGAGTGGGTTTGGGTCTAGCCGAGTGGGTTTTGGTCTAGCCTAGTGGGTTTGGGCCTAGCCGAGTGGGTTTGGGCCTAGCCGAGTGGGTTTGGGTCTTGCGGATTGGGTTTGGGTCTAGCGGAGTGGGTTTGGGTCTAGCGTAGTAGGTTTGAGTTTAGCCGAGTGGGTTTGAGTCTAGCCGAGTGGGTTTGGGTCTAGCCAAGTGGGTTTGGGTCTAGCCGAGTGGGTTTGGGTCTAGCCGAGTGGGTTTGGGTCTACCCGAGTGGGTTTGGGTCTAGCGGAGTGGGTTTTGGGTCTAGCGGAGTGGGTTTGGGTCTAGCGGAGTGGGTTTGTGTCTGGCGGAGTGGGTTTGGGTATAGCGGAGTGGGTTTGGGTCTAGCGGAGAGGGTTTGCGTCTAGCGGAGTGGGTTTGGGTCTAGAAGAGTGGGTTTGGGTCTAGCCGAGTGGGTTTGGGTCTAGCCGAGTGGGTTTGGGTCTAGCTGAGTGGGTTTGGGTCTAGCCGAGTGGGTTTGCGTCTAGCCGAGTGGGTTCGGGTCTAGCCGAGTGGGTTTTGGTTCTGGCCGAGTGGGTTTGCGTCTAGCGGAGTAGGCTTGGGTCTAGCCGAGTGGGTTTGGGTGTAGCCTAGTGGGTTTGGGTGTAGCCGAGTGGGTTTGGGTGTAGGCCAGTGGGTTTGGGTGTAGCCGAGTGGGTTTGGGTCTAGCCGAGTGGGTTTGGGTCTAACCGAGTGTGTTTCGGTCTAGCCGAGTGGGTTTGGGTATAGCCGAGTGGGTTTGGGTCTAGCGGAGTGGGTTTGGGTCTTGCCGAGTGGGTTTGGGTCTTGCCGAGTGGGTTTGGGTCTAGCCGAGTGGGTTTGGGTCTAGGCGAGTGTGTTTGGGTCTAGCCGATTGGGTTTTGGTCCAGCCGAGTGGGTTTGGGCCTAGCCGAGTGGATTTGGGCCTAGCTGAGTGGGTTTGCTTCTATCCGAGTGGGTTTGGGTCTAGCGGAGTGGGTTTGGGTCTTGCGGATTCGGTTTGGGTCTAGCGGAGTGGGTTTGGGTCTAGCCGAGTGGGTTTGGGTCTATCCGAGTGGGTTTGGGTCTAGCCTAGTAGGTTTGGGCCTAGCCGAGTGGGTTTGGGCCTAGCCGAGTGGGTTTGGGTCTAGCCGAGTGGGTTTGGGTCTAGCCGAGTGGGTTTGGGTCTAGCGCAGTGGGTTTGGGTCTAGCCGAGTGGGTTTGCGTCTAACCGAGTGGGTTTGCGTCTAGCCGAGTTGGTTTGGGTCTAGCATAGTGGATTTGTGTCTAGCGAGTGGGTTTGGGTCTAGCCGAGTGGGTTTGGGTCTAGTCGAGTGGGTTCAGGTCTAGCCGAGTGGGTTTGGGTCTAGCAGAGTGGGTTTGGTTCTAGCGGTGTGGGTTTGGGTCTAGCGGAGTGGGTTTGCGTCTAGCGGAGTGAGTTTGTGTCTAGCGGATTGGGTTTGGGTCTAGAGGAGTGGGTTTGGGTCTAGCCGAGTGGGTTTGGGTCTAGCCGAGTGGGTTTGGGTCTAGCCGAGTGGGTTTGGGTCTAGCGCAGTGGGTTTGGGTCTAGCCGAGTGGGTTTGCGTCTAACCGAGTGGGTTTGCGTCTAGCCGAGTTGGTTTGGGTCTAGCATAGTGGATTTGGGTCTAGCGAGTGGGTTTGGGTCTAGCCGAGTGGGTTTGGGTCTAGTCGAGTGGGTTCAGGTCTAGCCGAGTGGGTTTGGGTCTAGCAGAGTGGGTTTGGTTCTAGCGGTGTGGGTTTGGGTCTAGCGGAGTGGGTTTGCGTCTAGCGGAGTGAGTTTGTGCCTAGCGGATTGGGTTTGGGTCTAGAGGAGTGGGTTTGGGTCTAGCCAAGTGGGTTTGGTTCTAGCCGAGTGGGTTTGGGTCTAGCCGAGTGGGTTTGGGTCTAGCCGAGTGGGTTTGGGTCTAGCCGAGTGGGTTTGGGTCTAGCCGAGTGGGTTTGGGTCTAGCCGAGTGGGTTTGGGTCTAGCCGAGTGGGTTTGGGTCTAGCCGAGTGGGTTTGGGTCTAGCCGAGTGGGTTTGGGTCTAGACGAGTGAGTTTGGGTTTAGCCGAGTGGGTTTGGGTCCAGCCGAGTGGGTTTTGGTTCTAGCCGAGTGGGTTTGGGTCTAGCGGAGTGGGCTTGGGGGGTCTAGCCGAGTGGGTTTGGGTGTAGCCGAGTGGGTTTGGGTCTAGCCGAGTGGGTTTGGGTCTAGCCGAGTGGATTTGTGTCTAGCCGAGTGGGTTTGGGTCTAGCCGAGTGGGTTTTTGTCTAGCCTAGTGGGTTTGGGCCTAGCCGAGTGGGTTTGGGCCTATCCGAGTGGGTTTGGGTCTTGCGGATTGGGTTTGGGTCTAGCGGAGTGGGTTTGGGTCTAGCGGAGTGGGTTTGCGTTTAGCCGAGTGGGTTTGAGTCTAGCCGAGTGGGTTTGGGTCTAGCCAAGTGGGTTTGGGTCTAGCCGAGTGGGTTTGGGTCTAGCCGAGTGGGTTTGGGTCTACCCGAGTGGGTTTGGGTCTAGCGGAGTGGGTTTTGGGTCTAGCGGAGTGGGTTTGGGTCTAGCGGAGTGGGTTTGGGTCTAGCGGAGTGGGTTTGGGTATAGCGGAGTGGGTTTGGGTCTAGCGGAGAAGGTTTGCGTCTAGCAGAGTGGGTTTGGGTCTAGAGGAGTGGGTTTGGGTCTAGCCGAGTGGGTTTGGGTCTAGCCGAGTGGGTTTGGGCCTAGCCGAGTGGGTTTGGGTCTAGCTGAGTGGGTTTGGGTCTGGCCGAGTGGGTTTGCGTCCAGCCGAGTGGGTTCGGGTCTAGCCGAGTGGGTTTTGGTTCTGGCCGAGTGGGTTTGCGTCTAGCGGAGTAGGCTTGGGTCTAGCCGAGTGGGTTTGGGTGTAGCCGAGTGGGTTTGGGTGTAGCCGAGTGGGTTTGGGTGTAGCCCAGTGGGTTTGGGTGTAGCCGAGTGGGTTTGGGTCTAGCCGAGTGGGTTTGGGTCTAACCGAGTGTGTTTCGGTCTAGCCGAGTGGGTTTGGGTCTAGCCGAGTGGGTTTGGGTCCAGCGGAGTGGGTTTGGGTCTTGCCGAGTGGGTTTGGGTCTTGCCGAGTGGGTTTGGGTCTAGCCGAGTGTGTTTGGGTCTAGCCGATTGGGTTTTGGTCTAGCCGAGTGGGTTTGGGTCTAGCCGAGTGGGTTTGGGTCTAGCCGAGTGGGTTTGTGTCTAGCCGAGTGGGTTTGGGTCTAGCCGAGTGGGTTTGGGTCTAGCCGAGTGGGTTTGTGTCTAGCCGAGTGGGTTTGGGTCTATCCGAGTGGGTTTGGGTCTAGCCTAGTGGGTTTGGGCCTAGCCGAGTGGGTTTGGGCCTAGCCGAGTGGGTTTGGGTCTAGCCGAGTGGGTTGGGGTCTAGCCGAGTGGGTTTGGGTCTAGCGCAGTGGGTTTGGGTCTAGCCGAGTGGGTTTGCGTCTAACCGAGTGGGTTTGCGTCTAGCCGAGTTGGTTTGGGTCTAGCATAGTGGATTTGGGTCTAGCGAGTGGGTTTGGGTCTAGCCGAGTGGGTTTGGGTCTAGCCGAGTGGGTTTAGGTCTAGCCGAGTGGGTTTGGGTCTAGCCGAGTGGGTTTGGGTCTAGCCGAGTGGTTTTGGGTCTAGCCGAGTGGGTTTGGGTCTAGCCGAGTGGGTTTGGGTCTAGCGGAGTGGGTTTGGGTCTAGCAGAGTGGGCTTGGGTCTAGCGGTGTGGGTTTGGGTCTAGCGGAGTGGGTTTGCGTCTAGCGGAGTGGGTTTGTGTCTAGCGGATTGGGTTTGGGTCTAGAGGAGTGGGTTTGGGTCTAGCCGAGTGGGTTTGGTTCTAGCCGAGTTGGTTTGGGTCTAGCATAGTGGATTTGGGTCTAGCGAGTGGGTTTGGGTCTAGCCGAGTGGGTTTGGGTCTAGTCGAGTGGGTTCAGGTCTAGCCGAGTGGGTTTGGGTCTAGCAGAGTGGGTTTGGTTCTAGCGGTGTGGGTTTGGGTCTAGCAGAGTGGGTTTGCGTCTAGCGGAGTGGGTTTGTGTCTAGCGGATTGGGTTTGGGTCTAGAGGAGTGGGCTTGGGTCTAGCCGAGTGGGTTTGGTTCTAGCCGAGTGGGTTTGGGTCTAGCCAAGTGGGTTTGGGTCTAGCCGAGTGGGTTTGGGTCTAGCCGAGTGGGTTTGGGTCTAGCCGAGTGGATTTGGGTCTAGCCGAGTGGGTTTGGGTCTAGCCGAGTGGTTTTGTGTCTAGACGAGTGGGTTTGGGTCTAGCCGAGTGGGTTTTGGTCTAGCTGAGTGGGTTTGCTGCTATCCGAGTGGGTTTGGGTCTAGCGGAGTGGGTTTGGGTCTTGCGGATTGGGTTTTGGTCTAGCGGAGTGGGTTTGGGTCTAGCGGAGTAGGTTTGCATATAGCCGAGTGGGTTTGAGTCTAGCCGAGTGGGTTTGGGTCTAGCCGAGTGGGTTTGGGTCTAGCCGAGCGGGTTTGGGTCTAGCCGAGTGGGTTTGGGTCTAGACGAGTGGGTTTGGGTCTAGCCGAGTGGGTTTGGGTCTAGCCGAGAGGGTTTGGGTCTAACCGAGTGGGTTTGGGTCTAGCGGATTGGGTTGGGTCTAGCGGAGTGGTTTGGGTCTAGCCCAGTGGGTTTGAGTCTAGCCGAGTGGGTTTGGGTCTAGCCGAGTGGGTTTGGGTCTAGCCGAGTGGGTTTGAGTGTAGCCGAGTGGGTTTGGGTCTAGCCGAGTGGGTTTGGGTCTAGCCGAGTGGGTTTGGGTCTAGCCGAGTGGGTTTGTGTCTAGCCGAGTGGGTTTGGGTCTATCCGAGTGGGTTTGGGTCTAGCCTAGTGGGTTTGGGCCTAGCCGAGTGGGTTTGGGCCTAGCCGAGTGGGTTTGTGTCTAGCCGAGTGGGTTTGGGTCTAGCCGAGTGGGTTTGGGTCTAGCGCAGTGGGTTTGGGTCTAGCCGAGTGGGTTTGCGTCTAACCGAGTGGGTTTGCGTCTAGCCGAGTTGGTTTGGGTCTAGCATAGTGGATTTGGGTCTAGCGAGTGGGTTTGGGTCTAGCCGAGTGGGTTTGCGTCTAGCCGAGTGGGTTCGGGTCTAGCCGAGTGGGTTTTGGTTCTGGCCGAGTGGGTTTGCGTCTAGCGGAGTAGGCTTGGGTCTAGCCGAGTGGGTTTGGGTGTAGCATAGTGGGTTTGGGTGTAGCCGAGTGGGTTTGGGTGTAGCCCAGTGGGTTTGGGTGTAGCCGAGTGGGTTTGGGTCTAGCGGATTGGGTTGGGTCTAGCGGAGTGGTTTGGGTCTAGCTCAGTGGGTTTGAGTCTAGCCGAGTGGGTTTGGGTCTAGCCGAGTGGGTTTGGGTCTAGCCGAGTGGGTTTGAGTGTAGCCGAGTGGGTTTGGGTCTAGCCGAGTGGGTTTGGGTCTAGCCGAGTGGGTTTGGGTCTAGCCGAGTGGGTTTGGGTCTAGCCGAGTGGGTTTGTGTCTAGCCGAGTGGGTTTGGGTCTATCCGAGTGGGTTTGGGTCTAGCCTAGTGGGTTTGGGCCTAGCCGAGTGGGTTTGGGCCTAGCCGAGTGGGTTTGGGTCTAGCCGAGTGGGCTTGGGTCTAGCCGAGTGGGTTTGGGTCTAGCATAGTGGATTTGGGTCTAGCGAGTGGGTTTGGGTCTAGCCGAGTGGGTTTGGGTCTAGCCGAGTGGGTTTGGGTCTAGCCGAGTGGGTTTGGATCTAGCCGAGTGGGTTTGGGTCTAGCCGAGTGGGTTTGGGTCTAGCCGAGTGGGTTTGGGTCTAGCCGAGTGGGTTTTGGTCTAGCCGAGTGGGTTTGGGTCTAGCCGAGTGGGTTTGGGTCTAGCCGAGTGGCTTTGGGTCTAGCCGAGTGGGTTTGGGTTTAGCCGAGTGGGTTTGGGTCTAGCCGAGTGGGTTTTGGTTCTAGCCGAGTGGGTTTGGGTCTAGCGGAGTGGGCTTGGGTCTAGCCGAGTGGGTTTGGGTGTAGCCGAGTGGGTTTGGGTCTAGCCGAGTGGGTTTGGGTCTAGCCGAGTGGATTTGGGTGTAGCCGAGTGGGTTTGGGTCTAGCCGAGTGGTTTTGTGTCTAGCCGAGTGGGCTTGGGTCTAGCCGAGTGGGTTTTGGTCTAGCCTAGTGGGTTTGGGCCTAGCCGAGTGGGTTTGGGCCTAGCCGAGTGGGTTTGGGTCTAGCCGAGTGCGTTTGAGTCTATCCGAGTGGGTTTGGGTCTAGCGGATTGGGTTTGGGTCTTGCGGAGTGGGTTTGGGTCTAGCGGAGTGGGTTTGGGTCTAGTGGAGTAGGTTTGCGTTTAGCCGAGTGGGTTTGAGTCTAGCCGAGTGGGTTTGGGTCTAGCCGAGTGGGTTTGGGTCTAGCCGAGTGGGTTTGGGTCTAGCCGAGTGGGTTTGGGTCTACCCGAGTGGGTTTGGGTCTAGCGGAGTGGGTTTGGGTCTAGCGGAGTGGGTTTGGGTCTAGCGGAGTGGGTTTGGGTCTAGCGGAGTGGGTTTGGGTATAGCGGAGTGGGTTTGGGTCTAGCGGAGAGGGTTTGCGTCTGGCGGAGTGGGTTTGGGTCTAGAAGAGTGGGTTTGGGTCTAGCCGAGTGGGTTTGGGTCTAGCCGAGTGGGTTTGGGTCTAGCCGAGTGGGTTTGGGTCTGCCCGAGTGGGTTTGGGTCTAGCTGAGTGGGTTTGGGTCTAGCCGATTGGGTTTGCGTCTAGCCGAGTGGGTTCGGGTCTAGCCGAGTGGGTTTTGGTTCTGGCCGAGTGGGTTTGCGTCTAGCGGAGTAGTCTTGGGTCTAGCCCCGTGCGTTTGGGTCTAGCCGAGTGGGTTTGGTTCTAGCCGAGTGGGCTTGGGTCTACCCGAGGGAGTTTGGGTCTACCCGAGTGGGTTTGGGTCTAGCCGAGTGGGTTTGGGTCTAGCCGAGTGGATTTGGGTCTAGCTGAGTGGGTTTGGGTCTAGCCGAGTGGGTTTGGGTCTAGCCGAGTGGGTTTGGGCCTAGCCGAGTGGGTTTGGGTCTTGCGGAGTGGGTTTGGGTCTCGCGGAGTGGGTTTGGGTCTAGCGGAGTAGGTTTGCGTATAGCCGAGTGGGTTTGAGTCTAGCCGAGTGGGTTTGGGTCTAGCCGAGTGGGTTTGGGTGTAGCCGAGTGGGTTTGGGTGTAGCCGAGTGGGTTTGGGTCTAGCCGAGTGGGTTTGGGTCTAGCCGAGTGGGTTTGGGTCTAGCCGAGTGGGTTTGGGTCTAGCCGAGTGGGTTTGGGTCTAGCGCAGTGGGTTTGGGTCTAGCCGAGTGGGTTTGCGTCTAACCGAGTGGGTTTGCGTCTAGCCGAGTGGGTTTGAGTCTATCCGAGTGGGTTTGGGTCTAGCGGATTGGGTTTGGGTCTTGCGGAGTGGGTTTGGGTCTAGCGGAGTGGGTTTGGGTCTAGTGGAGTAGGTTTGCGTTTAGCCGAGTGGGTTTGAGTCTAGCCGAGTGGGTTTGGGTCTAGCCGAGTGGGTTTGGGTCTAGCCGAGTGGGTTTGGGTCTAGCCGAGTGGGTTTGGGTCTACCCGAGTGGGTTTGGGTCTAGCGGAGTGGGTTTGGGTCTAGCGGAGTGGGTTTGGGTCTAGCGGAGTGGGTTTGGGTCTAGCGGAGTGGGTTTGGGTATAGCGGAGTGGGTTTGGGTCTAGCGGAGAGGGTTTGCGTCTGGCGGAGTGGGTTTGGGTCTAGAAGAGTGGGTTTGGGTCTAGCCGAGTGGGTTTGGGTCTAGCCGAGTGGGTTTGGGTCTAGCCGAGTGGGTTTGGGTCTGCCCGAGTGGGTTTGGGTCTAGCTGAGTGGGTTTGGGTCTAGCCGATTGGGTTTGCGTCTAGCCGAGTGGGTTCGGGTCTAGCCGAGTGGGTTTTGGTTCTGGCCGAGTGGGTTTGCGTCTAGCGGAGTAGTCTTGGGTCTAGCCCGGTGCGTTTGGGTCTAGCCGAGTGGGTTTGGTTCTAGCCGAGTGGGCTTGGGTCTACCCGAGGGAGTTTGGGTCTACCCGAGTGGGTTTGGGTCTAGCCGAGTGGGTTTGGGTCTAGCCGAGTGGGTTTGGGTCTAGCTGAGTGGGTTTGGGTCTAGCCGAGTGGGTTTGGGTCTAGCCGAGTGGGTTTGGGCCTAGCCGAGTGGGTTTGGGTCTTGCGGAGTGGGTTTGGGTCTCGCGGAGTGGGTTTGGGTCTAGCGGAGTAGGTTTGCGTATAGCCGAGTGGGTTTGAGTCTAGCCGAGTGGGTTTGGGTCTAGCCGAGTGGGTTTGGGTCTTGCCGAGTGGGTTGGGGTCTAGCCGAGTGGGTGTGGGTCTAGCCGAGTGGGTTTGGGTCTAGCCGAGTGGGTTTGGGTCTAGCCGAGTGGGTTTGGGTCTAGCCGAGTGGGTTTGGGTCTAGCCGAGTGGGGTTGGATCTAGCCGAGTGGGTTTGGGTCTAGCCGAGTGGGTTTGGGTCTAGCCGAGTGGGTTTTGGTTCTAGCCGAGTGGGTTTGGGTCTAGCCGAGTGGGTTTGGGTGTAGCCGAGTGGGTTTGGGTGTAGCCGAGTGGGTTTGGGGGTAGCCGAGTGGGTTTGGGTCTAGCCGAGTGGGTTTGGGTCTAGCCGAGGTGGTTTGGGTCTAGCAGAGTGGGTTTGGGTCTAGCCGAGTGGGTTTGGGTCTAGCGCAGTGGGTTTGGGTCTAGCCGAGTGGGTTTGCGTCTAACCGAGTGGGTTTGCGTCTAGCCGAGTTGGTTTGGGTCTAGCATAGTGGATTTGGGTCTAGCGAGTGGGTTTGGGTCTAGCCGAGTGGGTTTGGGTCTAGCCGAGTGGGTTTAGGTCTAGCCGAGTGGGTTTGGGTCTAGCCGAGTGGGTTTGGGACTAGCCGAGTGGGTTTGCGTCTAGCCGAGTGGGTTTGGGTCCAGCCGAGTGGGTTTGCGCCTAGCCGAGTGGGTTTGCGTCTAGCCGAGTTGGTTTGGGTCTAGCATAGTGGATTTGGGTCTAGCGAGTGGGTTTGGGTCTAGCCGAGTGGGTTTGGGACTAGCCGAGTGGGTTTGGGTCTAGCCGAGTGGGTTTGGGTCTAGCGGAGTGGGTTTGGGTCTAGCAGAGTGGGTTTGTGTCTAGCGGTGTGGGTTTGGGTATAGCGGAGTGGGTTTGCGTCTAGCGGAGTGGGTTTGTGTCTAGCGGATTGGGTTTGGGTCTAGAGGAGTGGGTTTGGGTCTAGCCGAGTGGGTTTGGTTCTAGCCGAGTGGGTTTGGGTCTAGCCGAGTGGGTTTGTGTCTAGCCGAGTGGGTTTGGGTCTAGCCGAGTGGGTTTGGGTCTAGCCTAGTGGGTTTGGGTCTAGCCGAGTGGGTTTGGGTCTAGCCGAGTGGCTTTGGGTCTAGCCGAGTGGGTTTGGGTCTAGCCGAGCGGGTTTGGGTCTAGCCGAGTGGGTTTGGGTCTAGACGAGTGGGTTTGGGTCTAGCCGAGTGGGTTTGGGTCTAGCCGAGTGGGTTTGGGTCTAACCGAGTGGGTTTGTGTCTAGCGGAGTGGGTTGGGTCTAGCGGAGTGGTTTGGGTCTAGCCCAGTGGGTGTGAGTCTAGCCGAGTGGGTTTGGGTCTAGCCGAGTGGGTTTGGGTCTAGCCTAGTGGGTTTGGGTCTAGCCGAGTGGGTTTGGGTCTAGCGGAGTAGGTTTGGGTCTAGCCGAGTGGGTTTGAGTGTAGCCCAGTGGGTTTGGGTCTAGCCGAGTGGGTTTGGGTCTAGCCGAGTGGGTTTGGGTCTAGCCGAGTGGGTTTGGGTCTAGCCGAGTGGGTTTGTGCCTAGCCGAGTGGGTTTGGGTCTATCCGAGTGGGTTTGGGTCTAGCCTAGTGGGTTTGGGCCTAGCCGAGTGGGTTTGGGCCTAGCCGAGTGGGTTTGGGTCTAGCCGAGTGGGTTTGGGTCTGGCCGAGTGGGTTTGGGTCTAGCGCAGTGGGTTTGGGTGTAGCCGAGTGGGTTTGCGTCTAACCGAGTGGGTTTGCGTCTAGCCGAGTTGGTTTGGGTCTAGCATAGTGGATTTGGGTCTAGCGAGTGGGTTTGGGTCTAGCCGAGTGGGTTTGGGTCTAGCCGAGTGGGCTTAGGTCTAGCCGAGTGGGTTTGGGTCTAGCCGAGTGGGTTTGGGACTAGCCGAGTGGGTTTGCGTCTAGCCGAGTGGGTTTGGGTCCAGCCGAGTGGGTTTGCGCCTAGCCGAGTGGGTTTGCGTCTAGCCGAGTTGGTTTGGGTCTAGCATAGTGGATTTGTGTCTAGCGAGTGGGTTTGGGTCTAGCCGAGTGGGTTTGGGTCTAGCCGAGTTGGTTTGGGTATAGCCGAGTGTGTTTGGGTCTAGCGGAGTGGGTTTGGGTCTAGCGGAGTGGGTTTGGGTCTAGCGGAGTGGGTTTGGGTCTAGCGGAGTGGGTTTGGGTATAGCGGAGTGGGTTTGGGTCTAGCGGAGAGGGTTTGCGTCTAGCGGAGTAGTCTTGGGTCTAGCCCCGTGCGTTTGGGTCTAGCCGAGTGGGTTTGGTTCTAGCCGAGTGGGTTTGGGTCTACCCGAGGGAGTTTGGGTCTACCCGAGTGGGTTTGGGTCTAGCCGAGTGGGTTTGGGTCTAGCC
This sequence comes from Raja brachyura, assembly GCA_963514005.1. The sequence goes on along the minus strand of OY740819.1, from coordinate 4,255,906 downwards.
GAGTGGGTTTGGGTCTAGCTGAGTGGGTTTGGGTCTAGCCGAGTGGGTTTGGGTCTAGCCGAGTGGGTTTGCGTCTAACCGAGTGGGTTTGCGTCTAGCCGAGTTGGTTTGGGTCTAGCATAGTGGATTTGGGTCTAGCGAGTGGGTTTGGGTCTAGCCGAGTGGGTTTGGGTCTAGCCGAGTGGGTTTAGGTCTAGCCGAGTGGGTTTGGGTCTAGCCGAGTGGGTTTGGGACTAGCCGAGTGGGTTTGCGTCTAGCCGAGTGGGTTTGGGTCCAGCCGAGTGGGTTTGCGCCTAGCCGAGTGGGTTTGCGTCTAGCCGAGTTGGTTTGGGTCTAGCATAGTGGATTTGGGTCTAGCGAGTGGGTTTGGGTCTAGCCGAGTGGGTTTGGGTCTAGCCGAGTGGGTTTGGGTCTAGCCGAGTGGGTTTGGGTCTAGCGGAGTGGGTTTGGGTCTAGCAGAGTGGGTTTGTGTCTAGCGGTGTGGGTTTGGGTATAGCGGAGTGGGTTTGCGTCTAGCGGAGTGGGTTTGTGTCTAGCGGATTGGGTTTGGGTCTAGAGGAGTGGGTTTGGGTCTAGCCGAGTGGGTTTGGTTCTAGCCGAGTGGGTTTGGGTCTAGCCGAGTGGGTTTGGGTCTAGCCGAGTGGGTTTGGATCTAGCCGAGTGGGTTTGGGTCTAGCCTAGTGGGTTTGGGTCTAGCCGAGTGGGTTTGGGTCTAGCCGAGTGGGTTTGGGTCTAGCCGAGTGGGTTTGGGTCTAGCCGAGCGGGTTTGGGTCTAGCCGAGTGGGTTTGGGTCTAGACGAGTGGGTTTGGGTCTAGCCGAGTGGGTTTGGGTCTAGCCGAGTGGGTTTGGGTCTAACCGAGTGGGTTTGTGTCTAGCGGAGTGGGTTGGGTCTAGCGGAGTGGTTTGGGTCTAGCCCAGTGGGTTTGAGTCTAGCCGAGTGGGTTTGGGTCTAGCCGAGTGGGTTTGGGTCTAGCCTAGTGGGTTTGGGTCTAGCTGAGTGGGTTTGGGTCTAGCGGAGTAGGTTTGGGTCTAGCCGAGTGGGTTTGAGTGTAGCCGAGTGGGTTTGGGTCTAGCCGAGTGGGTTTGGGTCTAGCCGAGTGGGTTTGGGTCTAGCCGAGTGGGTTTGGGTCTAGCCGAGTGGGTTTGTGCCTAGCCGAGTGGGTTTGGGTCTATCCGAGTGGGTTTGGGTCTAGCCTAGTGGGTTTGGGCCTAGCCGAGTGGGTTTGGGCCTAGCCGAGTGGGTTTGGGTCTAGCCGAGTGGGTTTGGGTCTGGCCGAGTGGGTTTGGGTCTAGCGCAGTGGGTTTGGGTGTAGCCGAGTGGGTTTGCGTCTAACCAAGTGGGTTTGCGTCTAGCCGAGTTGGTTTGGGTCTAGCATAGTGGATTTGGGTCTAGCGAGTGGGTTTGGGTCTAGCCGAGTGGGTTTGGGTCTAGCCGAGTGGGCTTAGGTCTAGCCGAGTGGGTTTGGGTCTAGCCGAGTGGGTTTCGGACTAGCCGAGTGGGTTTGCGTCTAGCCGAGTGGGTTTGGGTCCAGCCGAGTGGGTTTGCGCCTAGCCGAGTGGGTTTGCGTCTAGCCGAGTTGGTTTGGGTCTAGCATAGTGGATTTGTGTCTAGCGAGTGGGTTTGGGTCTAGCCGAGTGGGTTTGGGTCTAGCCGAGTTGGTTTGGGTATAGCCGAGTGTGTTTGGGTCTAGCGGAGTGGGTTTGGGTCTAGCGGAGTGGGTTTGGGTCTAGCGGAGTGGGTTTGGGTCTAGCGGAGTGGGTTTGGGTATAGCGGAGTGGGTTTGGGTCTAGCGGAGAGGGTTTGCGTCTAGCGGAGTAGTCTTGGGTCTAGCCCCGTGCGTTTGGGTCTAGCCAAGTGGGTTTGGTTCTAGCCGAGTGGGTTTGGGTCTACCCGAGGGAGTTTCGGTCTACCCGAGTGGGTTTGGGTCTAGCCGAGTGGGTTTGGGTCTAGCCGAGTGGGTTTGGGTCTAGCTGAGTGGGTTTGGGTCTAGCCGAGTGGGTTTGGGTCTAGCCGAGTGGGTTTGGGCCTAGCCGAGTGGGTTTGGGTCTTGCGGAGTGGGTTTGGGTCTCGCGGAGTGGGTTTGGGTCTAGCGGAGTAGGTTTGCGTATAGCCGAGTGGGTTTGAGTCTAGCCGAGTGGGTTTGGGTCTAGCCGAGTGGGTTTGGGTCTTGCCGAGTGGGTTGGGGTCTAGCCGAGTGGGTTTGGGTCTAGCCGAGTGGGTTTGGGTCTAGCCGAGTGGGTTTGGGTCTAGCCGAGTGGGTTTGGGTCTAGCCGAGTGGGTTTGGGTCTAGCCGAGTGGGTTTGGGTCTAGCCGAGTGGGGTTGGGTCAAGCCGAGTGGGTTTGGGTCTAGCCGAGTGGGTTTGGGTCTAGCCGAGTGGGTTTTGGTTCTAGCCGAGTGGGTTTGGGTCTAGCCGAGTGGGTTTGGGTGTAGCCGAGTGGGTTTGGGTGTAGCCGAGTGGGTTTGGGTGTAGCCGTGTGGGTTTGGGTGTAGCCGAGTGGGTTTGGGTCTAGCCGAGTGGGTTTGGGTCTAGCCGAGTGGGTTTGGGTCTAGCCGAGTGGGTTTGGGTCTAGCGCAGTGGGTTTGGGTCTAGCCGAGTGGGTTTGCGTCTAACCGAGTGGGTTTGCGTCCAGCCGAGTTGGTTTGGGTCTAGCATAGTGGATTTGGGTCTAGCGAGTGGGTTTGGGTCTAGCCGAGTGGGTTTGGGTCTAGCCGAGTGGGTTTAGGTCTAGCCGAGTGGGTTTGGGTCTAGCCGAGTGGGTTTGGGACTAGCCGAGTGGGTTTGCGTCTAGCCGAGTGGGTTTGGGTCCAGCCGAGTGGGTTTGCGCCTAGCCGAGTGGGTTTGCGTCTAGCCGAGTTGGTTTGGGTCTAGCATAGTGGATTTGGTTCTAGCGAGTGGGGTTTGGGTCTAGCCGAGTGGGTTTGGGTCTAGCCGAGTGGGTTTGGGTCTAGCCGAGTGGGTTTGGGTCTAGCGGAGTGGGTTTGGGTCTAGCAGAGTGGGTTTGTGTCTAGCGGTGTGGGTTTGGGTATAGCGGAGTGGGTTTGCGTCTAGCGGAGTGGGTTTGTGTCTAGCGGATTGGGTTTGGATCTAGAGGAGTGGGTTTGGGTCTAGCCGAGTGGGTTTGGTTCTAGCCGAGTGGGTTTGGGTCTAGCGCAGTGGGTTTGGGTCTAGCCGAGTGGGTTTGCGTCTAACCGAGTGGGTTTGCGTCTAGCCGAGTTGGTTTGGGTCTAGCTTAGTGGATTTGGGTCTAGCGAGTGGGTTTGGGTCTAGCCGAGTGGGTTTGGGTCTAGCCGAGTGGGTTTAGGTCTAGCCGAGTGGGTTTGGGTCTAGCCGAGTGGGTTTGGGACTAGCCGAGTGGGTTTGCGTCTAGCCGAGTGGGTTTGGGTCCAGCCGAGTGGGTTTGCGCCTAGCCGAGTGGGTTTGCGTCTAGCCGAGTTGGTTTGGGTCTAGCATAGTGGATTTGGGTCTAGCGAGTGGGGTTTGGGTCTAGCCGAGTGGGTTTGGGTCTAGCCGAGTGGGTTTGGGTCTAGCCGAGTGGGTTTGGGTCTAGCGGAGTGGGTTTGGGTCTAGCAGAGTGGGTTTGTGTCTAGCGGTGTGGGTTTGGGTATAGCGGAGTGGGTTTGCGTCTAGCGGAGTGGGTTTGTGTCTAGCGGATTGGGTTTGGGTCTAGAGGAGTGGGTTTGGGTCTAGCCGAGTGGGTTTGGTTCTAGCCGAGTGGGTTTGGGTCTAGCCGAGTGGGTTTGGGTCTAGCCGAGTGGGTTTGGATCTAGCCGAGTGGGTTTGGGTCTAGCCGAGTGGGTTTGGGTCTAGCCGAGTGGGTTTGTGCCTAGCCGAGTGGGTTTGGGTCTATCCGAGTGGGTTTGGGTCTAGCCTAGTGGGTTTGGGCCTAGCCGAGTGGGTTTGGGCCTAGCCGAGTGGGTTTGGGTCTAGCCGAGTGGGTTTGGGTCTAGCCGAGTGGGTTTGGGTCTAGCGCAGTGGGTTTGGGTGTAGCCGAGTGGGTTTGCGTCTAACCGAGTGGGTTTGCGTCTAGCCGAGTTGGTTTGGGTCTAGCATAGTGGATTTGGGTCTAGCGAGTGGGTTTGGGTCTAGCCGAGTGGGTTTGGGTCTAGCCGAGTGGGCTTAGGTCTAGCCGAGTGGGTTTGGGTCTAGCCGAGTGGGTTTGGGACTAGCCGAGTGGGTTTGCGTCTAGCCGAGTGGGTTTGGGTCCAGCCGAGTGGGTTTGCGCCTAGCCGAGTGGGTTTGCGTCTAGCCGAGTTGGTTTGGGTCTAGCATAGTGGATTTGTGTCTAGCGAGTGGGTTTGGGTCTAGCCGAGTGGGTTTGGGTCTAGCCGAGTTGGTTTGGGTATAGCCGAGTGGGTTTGGGTCTAGCGGAGTGGGTTTGGGTCTAGCGGAGTGGGTTTGGGTCTAGCGGAGTGGGTTTGGGTCTAGCGGAGTGGGTTTGGGTATAGCGGAGTGGGTTTGGGTCTAGCGGAGAGGGTTTGCGTCTGGCGGAGTGGGTTTGGGTCTAGAAGAGTGGGTTTGGGTCTAGCCGAGTGGGTTTGGGTCTAGCCGAGTGGGTTTGGGTCTAGCCGAGTGGGTTTGGGTCTGGCCGAGTGGGTTTGGGTCTAGCTGAGTGGGTTTGGGTCTTGCCGAGTGGGTTGCGGTCTAGCCGAGTGGGTTTGGGCCTAGCCGAGTGGGTTTGGGTCTTGCGGAGTGGGTTTGGGCCTAGCCGAGTGGGTTTGGGTCTAGCCGAGTGGGTTCGGGTCTAGCCGAGTGGGTTTGGGTCTAGCCGAGTGGGTTTGGGTCTAGCCGAGTGGGTTTGGGTCTAGCCGAGTGGGTTTGGGTCTAGCCGAGTGGGTTTTGGTGTAGCCGAGTGGGTTTGGGTGTAGCCGAGTGGGTTTGGGTCTAGCCGAGTGGGTTTGGGTCTAGCCGAGTGGGTTTGGGTCTAGCCGAGTGGGTTTGGGTCTAGCCGAGTGGGTTTGGGTCTAGCGCAGTGGGTTTGGGTCTAGCCGAGTGGGTTTGCGTCTAACCGAGTGGGTTTGCGTCTAGCCGAGTTGGTTTGGGTCTAGCATAGTGGATTTGGGTCTAGCGAGTGGGTTTGGGTCTAGCCGAGTGGGTTTGGGTCTAGCCGAGTGGGTTTAGGTCTAGCCGAGTGGGTTTGGGTCTAGCCGAGTGGGTTTGGGACTAGCCGAGTGGGTTTGCGTCTAGCCGAGTGGGTTTGGGTCCAGCCGAGTGGGTTTGCGCCTAGCCGAGTGGGTTTGCGTCTAGCCGAGTTGGTTTGGGTCTAGCATAGTGGATTTGGGTCTAGCGAGTGGGTTTGGGTCTAGCCGAGTGGGTTTGGGTCTAGCCGAGTGGGTTTGGGTCTAGCCGAGTGGGTTTGGGTCTAGCGGAGTGGGTTTGGGTCTAGCAGAGTGGGTTTGTGTCTAGCGGTGTGGGTTTGGGTATAGCGGAGTGGGTTTGCGTCTAGCGGAGTGGGTTTGTGTCTAGCGGATTGGGTTTGGGTCTAGAGGAGTGGGTTTGGGTCTAGCCGAGTGGGTTTGGTTCTAGCCGAGTGGGTTTGGGTCTAGCCGAGTGGGTTTGGGTCTAGCCGAGTGGGTTTGGATCTAGCCGAGTGGGTTTGGGTCTAGCCGAGTGGGTTTGGGTCTAGCCGAGTGGGTTTGTGCCTAGCCGAGTGGGTTTGGGTCTATCCGAGTGGGTTTGGGTCTAGCCTAGTGGGTTTGGGCCTAGCCGAGTGGGTTTGGGCCTAGCCGAGTGGGTTTGGGTCTAGCCGAGTGGGTTTGGGTCTAGCCGAGTGGGTTTGGGTCTAGCGCAGTGGGTTTGGGTGTAGCCGAGTGGGTTTGCGTCTAACCTAGTGGGTTTGCGTCTAGCCGAGTTGGTTTGGGTCTAGCATAGTGGATTTGGGTCTAGCGAGTGGGTTTGGGTCTAGCCGAGTGGGTTTGGGTCTAGCCGAGTGGGCTTAGGTCTAGCCGAGTGGGTTTGGGTCTAGCCGAGTGGGTTTGGGACTAGCCGAGTGGGTTTGCGTCTAGCCGAGTGGGTTTGGGTCCAGCCGAGTGGGTTTGCGCCTAGCCGAGTGGGTTTGCGTCTAGCCGAGTTGTTTTGGGTCTAGCATAGTGGATTTGTGTCTAGCGAGTGGGTTTGGGTCTAGCCGAGTGGGTTTGGGTCTAGCCGAGTTGGTTTGGGTATAGCCGAGTGGGTTTGGGTCTAGCGGAGTGGGTTTGGGTCTAGCGGAGTGGGTTTGGGTCTAGCGGAGTGGGTTTGGGTCTAGCGGAGTGGGTTTGGGTATAGCGGAGTGGGTTTGGGTCTAGCGGAGAGGGTTTGCGTCTGGCGGAGTGGGTTTGGGTCTAGAAGAGTGGGTTTGGGTCTAGCCGAGTGGGTTTGGGTCTAGCCGAGTGGGTTTGGGTCTAGCCGAGTGGGTTTGGGTCTGGCCGAGTGGGTTTGGGTCTAGCTGAGTGGGTTTGGGTCTTGCCGAGTGGGTTGGGGTCTAGCCGAGTGGGTTTGGGCCTAGCCGAGTGGGTTTGGGTCTTGCGGAGTGGGTTTGGGCCTAGCCGAGTGGGTTTGGGTCTAGCCGAGTGGGTTTGGGTCTAGCCGAGTGGGTTTTGGTTCTGGCCGAGTGGGTTTGCGTCTAGCGGAGTAGTCTTGGGTCTAGCCCCGTGCGTTTGGGTCTAGCCGAGTGGGTTTGGTTCTAGCCGAGTGGGTTTGGGTCTACCCGAGGGAGTTTGGGTCTACCCGAGTGGGTTTGGGTCTAGCCGAGTGGGTTTGGGTCTAGCCGAGTGGGTTTGGGTCTAGCTGAGTGGGTTTGGGTCTAGCCGAGTGGGTTTGGGTCTAGCCGAGTGGGTTTGGGCCTAGCCGAGTGGGTTTGGGTCTTGCGGAGTGGGTTTGGGTCTCGCGGAGTGGGATTGGGTCTAGCGGAGTAGGTTTGCGTACAGCCGAGTGGGTTTGAGTCTAGCCGAGTGGGTTTGGGTCTAGCCGAGTGGGTTTGGGTCTAGCCGAGTGGGTTTGGGTCTAGCCGAGTGGGGTTGGGTCTAGCCGAGTGGGTTTGGGTCTAGCCGAGTGGGTTTGGGTCTAGCCGAGTGGGTTTTGGTTCTAGCCGAGTGGGTTTGGGTCTAGCCGAGTGGGTTTGGGTGTAGCCGAGTGGGTTTGGGTGTAGCCGAGTGGGTTTGGGTCTAGCCGAGTGGGTTTGGGTCTAGCCGAGTGGGTTTGGGTCTAGCCGAGTGGGTTTGGGTCTAGCCGAGTGGGTTTGGGTCTAGCCGAGTGGGTTTGGGTCTAGCGCAGTGGGTTTGGGTCTAGCCGAGTGGGTTTGCGTCTAACCGAGTGGGTTTGCGTCTAGCCGAGTTGGTTTGGGTCTAGCATAGTGGATTTGGGTCTAGCGAGTGGGTTTGGGTCTAGCCGAGTGGGTTTGGGTCTAGCCGAGTGGGTTTAGGTCTAGCCGAGTGGGTTTGGGTCTAGCCGAGTGGGTTTGGGACTAGCCGAGTGGGTTTGCGTCTAGCCGAGTGGGTTTGGGTCCAGCCGAGTGGGTTTGCGCCTAGCCGAGTTGGTTTGGGTCTAGCATAGTGGATTTGGGTCTAGCGAGTGGGTTTGGGTCTAGCCGAGTGGGTTTGGGTCTAGCCGAGTGGGTTTGGGTCTAGCCGAGTGGGTTTGGGTCTAGCGGAGTGGGTTTGGGTCTAGCAGAGTGGGTTTGTGTCTAGCGGTGTGGGTTTGGGTATAGCGGAGTGGGTTTGCGTCTAGCGGAGTGGGTTTGTGTCTAGCGGATTGGGTTTGGGTCTAGAGGAGTGGGTTTGGGTCTAGCCGAGTGGGTTTGGTTCTAGCCGAGTGGGTTTGGGTCTAGCCGAGTGGGTTTGGGTCTAGCCGAGTGGGTTTGGATCTAGCCGAGTGGGTTTGGGTCTAGCCGAGTGGGTTTGGGTCTAGCCGAGTGGGTTTGTGCCTAGCCGAGTGGGTTTGGGTCTAGCGCAGTGGGTTTGGGTCTAGCCTAGTGGGTTTGCGTCTAGCCGAGTGGGTTTGGGCCTAGCCGAGTGGGCTTAGGTCTAGCCGAGTGGGTTTGGGTCTAGCCGAGTGGGTTTGGGACTAGCCGAGTGGGTTTGCGTCTAGCCGAGTGGGTTTGGGTCCAGCCGAGTGGGTTTGCGCCTAGCCGAGTGGGTTTGCGTCTAGCCGAGTTGTTTTGGGTCTAGCATAGTGGATTTGTGTCTAGCGAGTGGGTTTGGGTCTAGCCGAGTGGGTTTGGGTCTAGCCGAGTTGGTTTGGGTATAGCCGAGTGGGTTTGGGTCTAGCGGAGTGGGTTTGGGTCTAGCGGAGTGGGTTTGGGTCTAGCGGAGTGGGTTTGGGTCTAGCGGAGTGGGTTTGGGTATAGCGGAGTGGGTTTGGGTCTAGCGGAGAGGGTTTGCGTCTGGCGGAGTGGGTTTGGGTCTAGAAGAGTGGGTTTGGGTCTAGCCGAGTGGGTTTGGGTCTAGCCGAGTGGGTTTGGGTCTAGCCGAGTGGGTTTGGGTCTGGCCGAGTGGGTTTGGGTCTAGCTGAGTGGGTTTGGGTCTTGCCGAGTGGGTTGGGGTCTAGCCGAGTGGGTTTGGGCCTAGCCGAGTGGGTTTGGGTCTTGCGGAGTGGGTTTGGGCCCAGCCGAGTGGGTTTGGGTCTAGCCGAGTGGGTTTGGGTTTAGCCGAGTGGGTTTTGGTTCTGGCCGAGTGGGTTTGCGTCTAGCGGAGTAGTCTTGGGTCTAGCCCCGTGCGTTTGGGTCTAGCCGAGTGGGTTTGGTTCTAGCCGAGTGGGTTTGGGTCTACCCGAGGGAGTTTGGGTCTACCCGAGTGGGTTTGGGTCTAGCCGAGTGGGTTTGGGTCTAGCCGAGTGGGTTTGGGTCTAGCTGAGTGGGTTTGGGTCTAGCCGAGTGGGTTTGGGTCTAGCCGAGTGGGTTTGGGCCTAGCCGAGTGGGTTTGGGTCTTGCGGAGTGGGTTTGGGTCTCGCGGAGTGGGATTGGGTCTAGCGGAGTAGGTTTGCGTATAGCCGAGTGGGTTTGAGTCTAGCCGAGTGGGTTTGGGTCTAGCCGAGTGGGTTTGGGTCTTGCCGAGTGGGTTGGGGTCTAGCCGAGTGGGTTTGGGTCTAGCCGAGTGGGTTTGGGTCTAGCCGAGTGGGTTTGGGTCTAGCCGAGTGGGGTTGGGTCTAGCCGAGTGGGTTTGGGTCTAGCCGAGTGGGTTTGGGTCTAGCCGAGTGGGTTTTGGTTCTAGCCGAGTGGGTTTGGGTCTAGCCGAGTGGGTTTGGGTGTAGCCGAGTGGGTTTGGGTGTAGCCGAGTGGGTTTGGGTGTAGCCGAGTGGGTTTGGGTCTAGCCGAGTGGGTTTGGGTCTAGCCGAGTGGGTTTGGGTCTAGCCGAGTGGGTTTGGGTCTAGCCGAGTGGGTTTGGGTCTAGCGCAGTGGGTTTGGGTCTAGCCGAGTGGGTTTGCGTCTAACCGAGTGGGTTTGCGTCTAGCCGAGTTGGTTTGGGTCTAGCATAGTGGATTTGGGTCTAGCGAGTGGGTTTGGGTCTAGCCGAGTGGGTTTGGGTCTAGCCGAGTGGGTTTAGGTCTAGCCGAGTGGGTTTGGGTCTAGCCGAGTGGGTTTGGGACTAGCCGAGTGGGTTTGCGTCTAGCCGAGTGGGTTTGGGTCCAGCCGAGTGGGTTTGCGCCTAGCCGAGTGGGTTTGCGTCTAGCCGAGTTGGTTTGGGTCTAGCATAGTGGATTTGGGTCTAGCGAGTGGGTTTGGGTCTAGCCGAGTGGGTTTGGGTCTAGCCGAGTGGGTTTGGGTCTAGCCGAGTGGGTTTGGGTCTAGCGGAGTGGGTTTGGGTCTAGCAAAGTGGGTTTGTGTCTAGCGGTGTGGGTTTGGGTATAGCGGAGTGGGTTTGCGTCTAGCGGAGTGGGTTTGTGTCTAGCGGATTGGGTTTGGGTCTAGAGGAGTGGGTTTGGGTCTAGCCGAGTGGGTTTGGTTCTAGCCGAGTGGGTTTGGGTCTAGCCGAGTGGGTTTGGGTCTAGCCGAATGGGTTTGGATCTAGCCGAGTGGGTTTGGGTCTAGCCTAGTGGGTTTGGGTCTAGCCGAGTGGGTTTGGGTCTAGCCGAGTGGGTTTGGGTCTAGCCGAGTGGGTTTGGGTCTAGCCGAGCGGGTTTGGGTCTAGCCGAGTGGGTTTGGGTCTAGACGAGTGGGTTTGGGTCTAGCCGAGTGGGTTTGGGTCTAGCCGAGTGGGTTTGGGTCTAACCGAGTGGGTTTGTGTCTAGCGGAGTGGGTTGGGTCTAGCGGAGTGGTTTGGGTCTAGCCCAGTGGGTTTGAGTCTAGCCGAGTGGGTTTGGGTCTAGCCGAGTGGGTTTGGGTCTAGCCTAGTGGGTTTGGGTCTAGCCGAGTGGGTTTGGGTCTAGCGGAGTAGGTTTGGGTCTAGCCGAGTGGGTTTGAGTGTAGCCGAGTGGGTTTGGGTCTAGCCGAGTGGGTTTGGGTCTAGCCGAGTGGGTTTGGGTCTAGCCGAGTGGGTTTGGGTCTAGCCGAGTGGGTTTGTGCCTAGCCGAGTGGGTTTGGGTCTATCCGAGTGGGTTTGGGTCTAGCCTAGTGGGTTTGGGCCTAGCCGAGTGGGTTTGGGCCTAGCCGAGTGGGTTTGGGTCTAGCCGAGTGGGTTTGGGTCTAGCCGAGTGGGTTTGGGTCTAGCGCAGTGGGTTTGGGTGTAGCCGAGTGGGTTTGCGTCTAACCGAGTGGGTTTGCGTCTAGCCGAGTTGGTTTGGGTCTAGCATAGTGGATTTGGGTCTAGCGAGTGGGTTTGGGTCTAGCCGAGTGGGTTTGGGTCTAGCCGAGTGGGCTTAGGTCTAGCCGAGTGGGTTTGGGTCTAGCCGAGTGGGTTTGGGACTAGCCGAGTGGGTTTGCGTCTAGCCGAGTGGGTTTGGGTCCAGCCGAGTGGGTTTGCGCCTAGCCGAGTGGGTTTGCGTCTAGCCGAGTTGGTTTGGGTCTAGCATAGTGGATTTGTGTCTAGCGAGTGGGTTTGGGTCTAGCCGAGTGGGTTTGGGTCTAGCCGAGTTGGTTTGGGTATAGCCGAGTGGGTTTGGGTCTAGCGGAGTGGGTTTGGGTCTAGCAGAGTGGGTTTGGGTCTAGCGGTGTGGGTTTGGGTCTAGCGGAGTGGGTTTGCGTCTAGCGGAGTGGGTTTGTGTCTAGCGGATTGGGTTTGGGTCTAGAGGAGTGGGTTTGGGTCTAGCCGAGTGGGTTTGGTTCTAGCCGAGTGGGTTTGGGTCTAGCCGAGTGGGTTTGGGTCTAGCCGAGAGGGTTTGGATCTAGCCGAGTGGGTTTGGGTCTAGCCTAGTGGGTTTGGGTCTAGCCGAGTGGGTTTGGGTCTAGCCGAGTGGGTTTGGGTCTAGCCGAGTGGGTTTGGGTCCAGCCGAGTGGGTTTGGGTCTAGCCGAGTGGGTTTGGGTCTAGCCGAGTGGGTTTGGGTTTAGCCGAGTGGGTCTCGGTCTAGCTGAGTGGGTTTTGGTTCTAGCCGAGTGGGTTTGGGTCTAGCGGAGTGGGCTTGGATCTAGCCGAGTGGGTTTGGGTGTAGCCGAGTGGGTTTGGGTCTAGCCGAGTGGGTTTGGGTCTAGCCGAGTGGATTTGGGTCTAGCCGAGTGGGTTTGGGTCTAGCCGAGTGGTTTTGTGTCTAGCCGAGTGGGTTTGGGTCTAGCCGAGTGGGTTTTGGTCTACCCTAGTGGGTTTGGGCCTAGCCGAGTGGGTTTGGGCCTAGCCGAGTGGGTTTGGGTCTAGCCGACTGGGTTTGAGTCTATCCGAGTGGGTTTGGGTCTAGCGGATTGGGTTTGGGTCTTGCGGAGTGGGTTTGGGTCTAGCGGAGTGGGTTTGGGTCTAGCGGAGTAGGTTTGCATTTAGCCGAGTGGGTTTGAGTCTAGCCGAGTGGGTTTGGGTCTAGCCGAGTGGGTTTGGGTCTACCCGAGTGGGTTTGGGTCTAGCTGAGTGGGTTTGGGTCTAGCCGAGTGGGTTTGCATCTAGCCGAGTGGGTTGGGTCTAGCGGAATGGTTTGGGTCTAGCCCAGAGGGTTTGAGTCTAGCCGAGTGGGTTTGGGTCCAGCCGAGTGGGTTTGGGTCTAGCCGAGTGGGTTTGGGTCTAGCCGAGTGGGTTTGTGTCTAGCCGAGTGGGTTTGGGTCTAGCCGAGTGGGTTTGGGTCTAGCCGAGTGGGTTTGGGTCTAGCGGAGTAGGTTTGGGTCTAGCCGAGTGGGTTTGAGTGTAGCCGAGTGGGTTTGGGTCTAGCCGAGTGGGTTTGGGTCTAGCCGAGTGGGTTTGGGTCTAGCCGAGTGGGTTTTGGTTCTGGCCGAGTGGGTTTGCGTCTAGTGGAGTAGGCTTGGGTCCAGCCGAGTGGGTTTGGGTGTAGCCTAGTGGGTTTGGGTGTAGCCGAGTGGGTTTGGGTGTAGCCCAGTGGGTTTGGGTGTAGCCGAGTGGGTTTGGGTCTAGCCGAGTGGGTTTGGGTCTAACCGAGTGTGTTTCGGTCTAGCCGAGTGGGTTTGGGTCTAGCCGAGTGGGTTTGGGTCTAGCGGAGTGGGTTTGGGTCTTGCCGAGTGGGTTTGGGTCTTGCCGAGTGGGTTTGGGTCTAGCCGAGTGGGTTTGGGTCTAGCCGAGTGTGTTTGGGTCTAGCCGATTGGGTTTTGGTCTAGCCGTGAGGGTTTGGGCCTAGCCGAGTGGGTTTGGGTCTAGCCGAGTGGGTGTGCTTCTATCCGAGTGGGTTTGGGTCTAGCGGAGTGGGTTTGGGTCTTGCGGATTGGGTTTGGGTCTAGCGGAGTGGGTTTGGGTCTAGCGGAGTAGGTTTGCGTATAGCCGAGTGGGTTTGAGTCTAGCTGAGTGGGTTTGGGTCTAGCCGAGTGGGTTTGGGTCCAGCCGAGCGGGTTTGGGTCTAGTCGAGTGGGTTTGGGTCTAGACGAGTGGGTTTGGGTCTAGCCGAGTGGGTTTGTGTCTAGCCGAGTGGGTTTGGGTCTAACCGAGTGGGTTTGGGTCTAGCGGAGTGGGTTGGGTCTAGCGGAGTGGTTTGGGTCTAGCACAGTGGGTTTGAGTCTAGCCGAGTGGGTTTGGGTCTAGCCGAGTGGGTTTGCGTCTAGCCGAGTGGGTTTGGGTCCAGCCGAGTGGGTTTGCGCCTAGCCGAGTGGGTTTGCGTCTAGCCGAGTTGGTTTGGGTCTAGCATAGTGGATTTGGGTCTAGCGAGTGGGTTTGGGTCTAGCCGAGTGGGTTTGGGTCTAGCCGAGTGGGTTTGGGTATAGCCGAGTGGGTTTGGGTCTAGCGGAGTGGGTTTGGGTCTAGCAGAGTGGGTTTGGGTCTAGCGGTGTGGGTTTGGGTCTAGCGGAGTGGGTTTGCGTCTAGCGGAGTGGGTTTGTGTCTAGCGGATTGGGTTTGGGTCTAGAGGAGTGGGTTTGTGTCTAGCCGAGTGGGTTTGGTTCTAGCCGAGTGGGTTTGCGTCTAGCCGAGTGGGTTTGGGTCTAGCCGAGTGGGTTTGGATCTAGCCGAGTGGGTTTGGGTCTAGCCTAGTGGGTTTGGGTCTAGCCGAGTGGGTTTGGGTCTAGCCGAGTGGGTTTGGGTCTAGCCGAGTGGGTATGGGTCTAGCCGAGTGGGTTTGGGTCTAGCCGAGTGGGTTTGGGTCTAGCCGAGTGGGTTTGGGTTTAGCCGAGTGGGTTTGGGTCTAGCTGAGTGGGTTTTGGTTCTAGCCGAGTGGATTTGGGTCTAGCGGAGTGGGCTTGGGTCTAGCCGAGTAGGTTTGGGTGTAGCCGAGTGGGTTTGGGTCTAGCCGAGTGGGTTTGGGTCTAGCCGAGTGGATTTGGGTCTAGCCGAGTGGGTTTGGGTCTAGCCGAGTGGGTTTTGGTCTCGCCTAGTGGGTTTGGGCCTAGCCGAGTGGGTTTGGGCCTAGCCGAGTGGGTTTGGGTCTAGCCGAGTGGGTTTGAGTCTATCCGAGTGGGTTTGGGTCTAGCGGATTGGGTTTGGGTCTTGCGGAGTGTGTTTGGGTCTAGCTGAGTGGGTTTGGGTCTAGCGGAGTAGGTTTGCGTTTAGCCGAGTGGGTTTGAGTCTAGCCGAGTGGGTTTGGGTCTAGCCGAGTGGGTTTGGGTCTACCCGAGTGGGTTTGGGTCTAGCGGAGTGGGTTTGGGTCTAGCGGAGTGGGTTTGGGTCTAGCGGAGTGGGTTTGGGTCTAGCGGAGTGGGTTTGGGTATAGCGGAGTGGGTTTAGGTCTAGCGGAGAGGGTTTGCGTCTAGCGGAGTGGGTTTGGGTCTACCCGAGTGGGTTTGGGTCTAGCGGAGTGGGTTTGTGTCTAGCGGATTGGGTTTGGGTCTAGCGGAGTAGGTTTGCGTTTAGCCGAGTGGGTTTGGGTCTAGCCGAGTGGGTTTGGGTCTAGCCGAGTGGGTTTGGGTCTAGCCGAGTGGGTTTGGGTCTAGTGGAGTGGGTTTGGGTCTAGCGGAGTGGGTTTGGGTCTAGCGGAGTGGGTTTGGGTCCAGCGGAGTGGGTTTGGGTATAGCGGAGTGGGTTTGGGTCTAGCGGAGAGGGTTTGCGTCTAGCGGAGTGGGTTTGGGTCTAGAAGAGTGGGTTTGGGTCTAGCCGAGTGGGTTTGGGTCTAGCCGAGTGGGTTTGCGTCTAGCCGAGTGGGTTTGGGTCTAGCCGAGTGGGTTTGGGTCTAGCCGAGTGGGTTTGGGTCTAGCCGAGTGGGTTTGGGTCTAGCCGAGTGGGTTTGTGTCTAGCCGATTGGGTTTGGGTCTAGCCGAGTGGGTTTGCGTCTAGCCGAGTGGGTTTGGGTCCAGCCGAGTGGGTTTGCGCCTAGCCGAGTGGGTTTGCGTCTAGCCGAGTTGGTTTGGGTCTAGCATAGTGGATTTGGGTCTAGCGAGTGGGTTTGGGTCTAGCCGAGTGGGTTTGCGCCTAGCCGAGTGGGTTTGCGTCTAGCCGAGTTGGTTTGGGTCTAGCATAGTGGATTTGGGTCTAGCCGAGTGGGTTTGGGTCTAGCCGAGTGGGTTTGGGTATAGCCGAGTGGGTTTGGGTCTAGCGGAGTGGGTTTGGGTCTAGCGGAGTGGGTTTGGGTCTAGCGGTGTGGGTTTGGGTCTAGCGGTGTGGGTTTGGGTCTAGCGGAGTGGGTTTGCGTCTAGCGGAGTGGGTTTGTGTCTAGCGGATTGGGTTTGGGTCTAGAGGAGTGGGTTTGGGTCTAGCCGAGTGGGTTTGGTTCTAGCCGAGTGGGTTTGCGTCTAGCCGAGTGGGTTTGGGTCTAGCCGAGTGAGTTTGGATCTAGCCGAGTGGGTTTGGGTCTAGCCTAGTGGGTTTGGGTCTAGCCGAGTGGGTTTGGGTCTAGCCGAGTGGGTTTGGGTCTAGCCGAGTGGGTATGGGTCTAGCCGAGTGGGTTTGGGTCTAGCCGAGTGGGTTTGGGTCTAGCCGAGTGGGTTTGGGTTTAGCCGAGTGGGTTTGGGTCTAGCTGAGTGGGTTTTGGTTCTAGCCGAGTGGGTTTGGGTCTAGCGGAGTGGGCTTGGGTCTAGCCGAGTAGGTTTGGGTGTAGCCGAGTGGGTTTGGGTCTAGCCGAGTGGGTTTGGGTCTAGCCGAGTGGATTTGGGTCTAGCCGAGTGGGTTTGGGTCTAGCCGAGTGGTTTTGTGTCTAGCCGAGTGGGTTTGGGTCTAGCCGAGTGGGTTTTGGTCTCGCCTAGTGGGTTTGGGCCTAGCCGAGTGGGTTTGGGCCTAGCCGAGTGGGTTTGGGTCTAGCCGAGTGGGTTTGAGTCTATCCGAGTGGGTTTGGGTCTAGCGGATTGGGTTTGGGTCTTGCGGAGTGTGTTTGGGTCTAGCTGAGTGGGTTTGGGTCTATCGGAGTAGGTTTGCGTTTAGCCGAGTGGGTTTGAGTCTAGCCGAGTGGGTTTGGGTCTAGCCGAGTGGGTTTGGGTCTACCCGATTGGGTTTGGGTCTAGCGGAGTGGGTTTGGGTCTAGCGGAGTGGGTTTGGGTCTAGCGGAGTGGGTTTGGGTCTAGCGGAGTGGGTTTGGGTATAGCGGAGTGGGTTTGGGTCTAGCGGAGAGGGTTTGCGTCTAGCGGAGTGGGTTTGGGTCTACCCGAGTGGGTTTGGGTCTAGCGGAGTGGGTTTGTGTCTAGCGGATTGGGTTTGGGTCTAGCGGAGTAGGTTTGCGTTTAGCCGAGTGGGTTTGTGTCTAGCCGAGTGGGTTTGGGTCTAGCCGAGTGGGTTTGGGTCTAGCCGAGTGGGTTTGGGTCTAGTGGAGTGGGTTTGGGTCTAGCGGAGTGGGTTTGGGTCTAGCGGAGTGGGTTTGGGTCCAGCGGAGTGGGTTTGGGTATAGCGGAGTGGGTTTGGGTCTAGCGGAGAGGGTTTGCGTCTAGCGGAGTGGGTTTGGGTCTAGAAGAGTGGGTTTGGGTCTAGCCGAGTGGGTTTGGGTCTAGCCGAGTGGGTTTGCGTCTAGCCGAGTGGGTTTGGGTCTAGCCGAGTGGGTTTGGGTCTAGCTGAGTGGGTTTGGGTCTAGCCGAGTAGGTTTGCATCTAGCCAAGTGGGTTGGGTCTAGCGGAATGGTTTGGGTCTAGCCCAGTGGGTTTGAGTCTAGCCGAGTGGGTTTGGGTCCAGGCGAGTGGGTTTGGGTCTAGCCGAGTGGGTTTGGGTCCAGCCGAGTGGGTTTGTGTCTAGCCGAGTGGGTTTGGGTCTAGCCGAGTGGGTTTGGGTCTAGCCTAGTGGGTTTGGGTCTAGCCGAGTGGGTTTGGGTCTAGCGGAGTAGGTTTGGGTCTAGCCGAGTGGGTTTGAGTGTAGCCGAGTGGGTTTGGGTCCAGCCGAGTGGGTTTGGGTGTAGCCGAGTGGGTTTGGGTGTAGCCCAGTGGGTTTGGGTGTAGCCGAGTGGGTTTGGGTCTAGCCGAGTGGGTTTGGGTCTAACCGAGTGTGTTTCGGTCTAGCCGAGTGGGTTTGGGTCTAGCCGAGTGGGTTTGGGTCTAGCGGAGTGGGTTTGGGTCTTGCCGAGTGGGTTTGGGTCTTGCCGAGTGGGTTTGGGTCTAGCCGAGTGGGTTTGGGTCTAGCCGAGTGTGTTTGGGTCTAGCCGATTGGGTTTTGGTCTAGCCGAGAGGGTTTGGGCCTAGCCGAGTGGGTTTGGGTCTAGCCGAGTGGGTGTGCTTCTATCCGAGTGGGTTTGGGTCTAGCGGAGTGGGTTTGGGTCTTGCGGATTGGGTTTGGGTCTAGCGGAGTGGGTTTGGGTCTAGCGGAGTAGGTTTGCGTATAGCCGAGTGGGTTTGAGTCTAGCCGAGTGGGTTTGGGTCTAGCCGAGTGGGTTTGGGTCTAGCCGAGCGGGTTTGGGTCTAGCCGAGTGGGTTTGGGTCTAGACGAGTAGGTTTGGGTCTAGCCGAGTGGGTTTGTGTCTAGCCGAGTGGGTTTGGGTCTAACCGAGTGGGTTTGGGTCTAGCGGAGTGGGTTGGGTCTAGCGGAGTGGTTTGGGTCTAACACAGTGGGTTTGAGTCTAGCCGAGTGGGTTTGGGTCTAGCCGAGTGGGTTTGGGTCTAGCCGAGTGGGTTTGGGTTTAGCCGAGTGGGTTTGTGTCTAGCCGAGTGGGTTTGTGTCTAGCCGAGTGGGTTTGGGTCTAGCCTAGTGGGTTTGGGTCTAGCGGAGTAGGTTTGGGTCTAGCCGAGTGGGTTTGAGTGTAGCCGATTGGGTTTAGGTCTAGCCGAGTGGGTTTGGGTCTAGCCGAGTGGGTTTGGGTCTAGCCGAGTGGGTTTGGGTCTAGCCGAGTGGGTTTGTGTCTAGCCGAGTGGGTTTGGGTCTATCCGAGTGGGTTTGGGTCTAGCCTAGTGGGTTTGGGCCTAGCCGAGTGGGTTTGGGCCTAGCCGAGTGGGTTTGGGTCTAGCCGAGTGGGTTTGGGTCTAGCCGAGTGGGTTTGGGTCTAGCGCAGTGGGTTTGGGTCTAGCCGAGTGGGTTTGCGTCTAACCGAGTGGGTTTGCATCTAGCCGAGTTGGTTTGGGTCTAGCATAGTGGATTTGGGTCTAGCGAGTGGGTTTGGGTCTAGCCGAGTGGGTTTGGGTCTAGCCGAGTGGGTTTAGGTCTAGCTGAGTGGGTTTGGGCCTAGCACAGTGGGTTTGGGTCTAGCCGAGTGGGTTTTGGTTCTAGCCGAGTGGGTTTGGGTCTAGCCGACTGGGTTTGGGTCTAGCCGACTGGGTTTGGGTCTAGCCGAGTGGGTTGGGGTCTAGCTGAGTGGGTTTGGGTCTAACCGAGTGGGTTTGTGTCTAGCCGAGTGGGTTTGGGTCTAGCCGAGTGGGTTTGGGTCTAGCCGAGTGGGTTTGGGTCTAGCCGAGTGGGTTTTGGTTCTAGCCGAGTGGGTTTGGGTCTAGCCGAGTTGGTTTGGGTGAAGCCGAGTGGGTTTAGGTGTAGCCGAGTGGGTTTGGGTGTAGCCGAGTGGGTTTGGGTGTAGCCGAGTGGGTTTGGGTCTAGCCGAGTGGGTTTGTGTCTAGCCGAGTGGGTTTGGGTCTAGCCGAGTGGGTTCGGGTCTAGCCGAGTGGGTTTGCGTCTAGCCGAGTTGGTTTGGGTCTAGCATAGTGGATTTGGGTCTAGCTAGTGGGTTTGGGTCTAGCCGAGTGGGTTTGGGTCTAGCCGAGTGGGTTTGGGTCTAGCCGAGTGGGTTTGGGTCTAGCGGAGTGGGTTTGGGTCTAGCGGAGTGGGTTTGGGTCTAGCGGTGTGGGTTTGGGTCTAGCGGAGTGGGTTTGGGTCTAGCGGAGTGGGTTTGTGTCTAGCCGAGTGGGTTTGGGTCTCCCCGAGTGGGTTTGTGTCTAGCCGAGTGGGTTTGGGTCTAGCCGAGTGGGTTTTGGTTCTAGCCGAGTGGGTTTGGGTCTAGACGAGTGGGTTTGGGCCTAGCCGAGTGGGTTTGGGTCTAGCCGAGTGGGTTTGGGTCTAACCGAGTGGGTTTGGGTCTAGCCGAGTGGGTTTGGGTCTAACCGAGTGGGTTTGGGTCTAGCGGAGTGGGTTGGGTCTAGCGGAGTGGTTTGGGTCTAGCCCAGTGGGTTTGAGTCTAGCCCAGTGGTTTTGGGTCTAGCCGAGTGGGTTTGGGTCTAGCCGAGTGGGTTTGTGTCTAGCCGAGTGGGTTTGTGTCTAGCCGAGTGGGTTTGGGTCTAGCCGAGTGGGTTTGGGTCTAGCCTAGTGGGTTTGGGTCTAGCGTAGTGGGTTTGGGTCGAGCGGAGTGGGTTTGGGTCTAGCCGACTGGGTTTGGGTCTAGCCGAGTGGGTTTGGGTCTAGCGGAGTGGGTTTGGGTCTAACCGAGTGGGTTTGGGTCTAGCCGAGTGGGTTTGGGTCTAGCGGAGTAGGTTTGGGTCTAGCGGAGTAGGTTTGGGTCTAGCCGAGTGGGTTTGAGTGTAGCCGATTGGGTTTGGGTCTAGCCGAGTGGGTTTGGGTCTAGCCGAGTGGGTTTGGGTCTAGCCGAGTGGGTTTGGGTCTAGCCGAGTGGGTTTGTGTCTAGCCGAGTGGGTTTGGGTCTATCCGAGTGGGTTTGGGTCTAGCCTAGTGGGTTTGGGCCTAGCCGAGTGGGTTTGGGCCTAGCCGAGTGGGTTTGGGTCTAGCCGAGTGGGTTTTGGTCTAGCCGAGTGGGTTTGGGTCCAGCGCAGTGGGTTTGGGTCTAGCCGAGTGGGTTTGCGTCTAACCGAGTGGGTTTGCGTCTAGCCGAGTTGGTTTGGGTCTAGCATAGTGGATTTGGGTCTAGCGAGTGGGTTTGGGTCTAGACGAGTGGGTTTGGGTCTAGCCGAGTGGGTTTAGGTCTAGCCGAGTGGGTTTGGGTCTAGCCCAGTGGGTTTGGGTCTAGCCGAGTGGGTTTTGGTTCTAGCCTAGTGGGTTTGGGTCTAGCGGAGTGGGCTTGGGTCGAGCCGAGTGGGTTTGGGTGTAGCCTAGTGGGTTTGGGTCTAGCGGAGTGGGTTTGGGTCCAGCGGAGTGGGTTTGCGTCTAGCGTAGTGGGTTTGGGTCTAGCGGAGTGGGTTTGGGTCTAGCCGACTGGGTTTGGGTCTAGCCGAGTGGGTTGGGGTCTAGCCGAGTGGGTTTGGGTCTAGCCGAGTGGGTTTGTGTCTAGCCGAGTGGGTTTGGGTCTAGCCGAGTGGGTTTGGGTCTAGCCGAGTGGGTTTTGGTTCTAGCCGAGTGGGTTTTGGTTCTAGCCGAGTGGGTTTGGGTCTAGCCGAGTTGGTTTGGGTATAGCCGAGTGGGTTTAGGTGTAGCCGAGTGGGTTTGGGTGTAGCCGAGTGGGTTTGGGTGTAGCCGAGTGGGTTTGGGTCTAGCCGAGTGGGTTTGGGTCTAGCCGAGTGGGTTTGGGTCTAGCCGAGTGGGTTTGGGCCTAGCCGAGTGGGTTTGGGTCTAGCCGAGTGGGTTTGCGTCTATCCGAGTGGGTTTGGGTCTAGCGGAGTGGGTTTGGGTCTTGCGGAGTGGGTTTGGGTCTAGCGGAGTGGGTTTGGGTCTAGTGGAGTAGGTTTGCGTATAGCCGAGTGGGTTTGCGTCTAACCGAGTGGGTTTGCGTCTAGCCGAGTTGGTTTGGGTCTAGCATAGTGGATTTGGGTCTAGCGAGTGGGTTTGGGTCTAGCCGAGTGGGTTTGGGTCTAGCCGAGTGGGTTTAGGTCTAGCCGAGTGGGTTTGGGTCTAGCCGAGTGGGTTTTGGTTCTAGCCGAGTGGGTTTGGGTCTAGCGGAGTGGGCTTGGGTCGAGCCGAGTGGGTTTGGGTGTAGCCTAGTGAGTTTGGGTCTAGCGGAGTGGGTTTGGGTCCAGCGGAGTGGGTTTGCGTCTAGCGTAGTGGGTTTGGGTCTAGCGGAGTGGGTTTGGGTCTAGCCGACTGGGTTTGGGTCTAGCCGAGTGGGTTGGGGTCTAGCCGAGTGGGTTTGGGTCTAGCCGAGTGGGTTTGTGTCTAGCCGAGAGGGTTTGGGTCTAGCCGAGTGGGTTTGGGTCTAGCCGAGTGGGTTTGGGTCTAGCCGAGCGGGTTTGGGTCTACCCGAGTGGGTTTGGGTGTGGCCGAGTGGCTTTGGGTCTAGCCGAGTGGGTTTGGGTCTAGCCGAGTGGCTTTGGGTCTAGCCGAGTGGGTTTGGGTCTAGACGAGTGGGTTTGGGTCTAGCCGAGTGGGTTTGGCTCTAGCCGAGTGGGTTTCGGTCTAGCCGAGTGCGTTTGGGTCTAGCCGAGTGGGTTTTGGTTCAGCGGAGTGGGTTTGGGTCTAGCCGAGTGGGTTTGGGTCTAGCCGAGTGGGTTTGGGTCTAGCCGAGTGGGTTTGGGTCTGGCCGAGTGGGTTTGGGTGTAGCCGAGTGGTTTTGGTTCTAGCCGAGTGGGTTTAGAAACATAGAAACATAGAAAATAGGTGCAGGAGTAGGCCATTCGGCCCTTCGAGCCTGCACCGCCATTCAATGTGATCATGGCTGATCATCCAACTCAGTATCCCGTACCTGCCTTCTCTCCATACCCCCTGATCCCTTTAGCCACAAGTGCCACATCTAACGCCCTCTTAAATATAGCCAATGAACTGGCCTCAACTACCTTCTGTGGCAGAGAATTCCAGAGACTCACCACTCTCTGTGTAAAGAATGTTTTCCTCATTTCGGTCCTAAAGGAATTCCCCCTTATCCTTAGACTGTGACCCCTTGTTCTGGACTCCCCCAACATCGGGAACAATCTTCCAGCATCTAGCTTGTCCAACCCCTTAAGAATTTTGTAGGTTTCTATAAGATCCCCCCTCAATCTTCTAAATTCCATCGAGTACAAACCGAGTCTATCCAATCTTTCCTCATATGAAAGTCCTGACATCCCAGGAATCAGTCTGGTGAATCTTCTCTGTACCCCCTCTATGGCAAGGATGTCTTTCCTCAGATTTGGAGACCAAAACTGTACGCAGTACTCCAGGTGTGGCCTCACCAAAACCCTGTACAACTGCAGTAGAACCTCCCTGCTCCTATACTCAAATCCTTTCGCTATGAATGCTAACATACCATTTGCTTTCTTCACTGCCTGCTGCACCTGCATGCCTACTTTCAATGACTGGTGTACCATGACACCCAGGTCTCGTTGCATCTCCCCCTTACCTAATCTGCCACCATTCAGATAATAGTCTACCCTCATGTTTTTGCCACCAAAGTGGATAACCTCACATTTATCCACATTGTACTGCATCTGCCATGCATCTGCCCATTCACTCAGCCTATCCAAATCACCCTGCAGCCTCCAAGCATCCTCCTCACACCTAACTATACCCCCCAGCTTGGTATCATCTGCAAATTTGGAGATGTTGCATTGAATTCCCTCGTCCAAATCATTAATATATATTGTAAATAGCTGGGGTCCCAGCACTGAGCCTTGCGGCACCCCACTAGTCACTGCCTGCCATTCTGAAAAGGACCCGTTTACTCCTACCCTTTGCCTCCTGTCTGCTAGCCAGTTCTCTATCCACATCAATACTGAACCCCCAATACCGTGTGCTTTAAGTTTGTATGCTAATCTCTTATGCGGGACCTTGTCGAAAGCCTTCTGAAAGTCTAGATATAACACATCCACTGGTTCTCCCTTATCCACTCTACTAGTTACATCCTCGAAAAATTCTATCAGATTTGTCAGACATGATTTACCTTTCGTAAATCCATGCTGACTTTGTCCAATGATTTCACCACTTTCCAAATGCGCTGCTATCCCATCTTTAATAACTGACTCTGGCAGTTTCCCCACTACCGATGTTAGACTAACTGGTCTGTAATTCCCCGTTTGTGTCTAGCCGAGTGGGTTTGTGTCTAGCCGAGTGGGTTTGGGTTTAGCGGAGTGGGTTTGGGTCTAGCCGAGTGGGTTTGGGTCTAGCCGAGTGGGTTTGGGTCTAGCCGAGTGGGTTTGTGTCTGGCCGAGTGGGTTTGGGTCTAGCCGAGTGGATTTGGTTCTAGCCGAGTGGGTTTGTGTCTAGCCGAGTGGGTTTGGGTCTAGCCAAGTGGGTTTGGGTCTAGCAGAGAGGGTTTGGGTCTGGCGGAGTGGGTTTGGGTGTAGCGGAGTGGGTTTGGGTCTAGCGGAGTGGGTTTGCGTGTAGCGGAGTGGGTTTGCATCTAGCGGAGTGGGTTTGGGTCCAGCGGAGTGGGTTTGGGTCTAGCGGAGTGGGTTTGGGTCTAGCCGAGTGGGTTTGGGTCTAGGCGAGTGGGTTTGGGTCTAGCCGAGTGGGTTTTTGTCTAGCGGAGTGGGTTTGGGTCTAGCGGAGTGGGTTTGGGTCTAGCCGAGTGGGTTTGGGTCTAGCCGAGTGGGTTTGGGTCTTGCCGAGAGGGTTTGGGTCTAGCCGAGTGGGTTTGGGTCTAGCCGAGTGGGTTTAGGTCTAGCCGAGCGGGTTTGGGTCTACCCGAGTGGGTTTGGTTGTAGCCGAGTGGCTTTGGGTCTAGCCGAGTGGGTTTGGGTCTAGCCGAGTGGGTTTGGGACTAGCCGAGTGGGATTGGGTCTAGCCGAGTGGGTTTGGGTCTAGCGGAGTGGGTTTGGGTCTAGCCGAGTGGGTTTGGGACTAGCCGAGTGGGATTGGGTCTAGCCGAGTGGGTTTGGGTCTAGCGGAGTGGGTTTGGGTCTAGCAGAGTGGGTTTGGGTCTAGCGGAGTGGGTTTGGGTCTAGCGGAGTGGGTTTGCGTCTTGCCGAGTGTGTTTGGGTCTAGCCGGGTGGGTTTGGGTCTAGCCGATTGGGCTTGCGTCTGGCCAAGAGTGGGTTTGAATCTAGCCGAGTGGGTTTGGCTCTAGCCGAGTGGGTTTCGGTCTAGCCGAGTGCGTTTGGGTCTAGCCGAGTGGGTTTGGTTCTAGCGGTGTTGTTTTGGGTCTAGCCGAGTGGGTTTGGGTCTAGCCGAGTGGGTTTGGGTCTAGCCGAGTGAGTTTGGGTCTGGCCGAGTGGGTTTGGGTCTAGCCGAGTGGATTTGGGTCTAGCCGAGTGGGTTTTTGTCTAGCCGAGTGGGTTTGGGTGTAGCCGAGTGGGTTTGGGTCTAGACGAGTGGGTTTGGGTCTAGCCGAGTGGGTTTGGCTCTAGCCGAGTGGGTTTCGGTCTAGCCGAGTGCGTTTGGGTCTAGCCGAGTGGGTTAGGGTTTAGCGGAGTGGGTTTGGGTGTAGCGGAGTGGGTTTGGGTCTAGCGGAGTGGGTTTGGGTCGAGCGGAGTGGGTTTGTGTCCAGCGGAGTGGGTTTGGGTCTATCGTAGTGGGTTTGGGTCCAGCCGAGTGGGTTTGGGTCTAGCCGAGTGGGTTTGGGTCTAGCGGATTGGGTTTGGGTCTAGCGGAGTGGGTTTGGGTCTAGCCGAGTGGGTTTGGGTCTAGCCGAGTGGGTTTGGGTCTAGCCGAGTGGGTTTGGGTCTAGCCGAGTGGGTTTGGGTCTAGCCGAGTGAGTTTGGGTCTGGCCGAGTGGGTTTGGGTCTAGCCGAGTGGATTTGGGTCTAGCAGAGTGGGTTTGTGTCTAGCCAAGTGGGTTTGGGTCTAGCCGAGTGGGTTTGGGTCTAGCGGAGTGGGTTTGTGTCTAGGGGAGTGGGTTTGGGTCTAGCGGAGTGGGTTTGTTTCTAGCGGAGTGGGTTTGGGTCTAGCCGAGTGGGTTTGGGTCTAGCCGAGTGGGTTTGGGTCTAGACGAGTGGGTTTGGGTCTAGCCGAGTGGGTTTGGCTCTAGCCGAGTGGGTTTCGGTCTAGCCGAGTGCGTTTGGGTCTAGCCGAGTGGGTTTGGGTTTAGCGGAGTGGTTTTGGGTCTAGCAGAGTGGGTTTGGGTCTAGCGGAGTGGGTTTGGGTCGAGCGGAGTGGGTTTGGGTCCAGCGGAGTGGGTTTGGGTCTAGCGTAGTGGGTTGGGGTCCAGCGGAGTGGGTTTGCGTCTCGCGGAGTGGGTTTGGGTCTAGCCGAGAGGGTTTGGGTCTAGCCGAGTGGGTTTGTGTCTAGCCGAGGGGGTTTAGGTCTAGCCGAGCGGGTTTGGGTCTGCCCGAGTGGGTTTGGGTGTAGCCGAGTGGCTTTGGGTCTAGCCGAGTGGGTTTGGGTCTAGCCGAGTGGGTTTGGGTCTAGCCAAGTGGGTTTGGGTCTAGCCGAGTGGGTTTGGGTCTAGCGGAGTGGGTTTGTGTCTAGGGGAGTGGGTTTGGGTCTAGCGGAGTGGGTTTAGGTCTAGCCGAGCGGGTTTGGGTCTGCCCGAGTGGGTTTGGGTGTAGCCGAGTGGCTTTGGGTCTAGCCGAGTGGGTTTGGGTCTAGCCGAGTGGGTTTGGGTCTAGCCGAGTGGGTTGGGGTCTAGCCGAGTGGGTTTGGGTCTAGCGGAGTGGGTTTGGGTCTAGCGGATTGGGTTTGGGTCTAGCTGAGTGGGTTTGGGTCTAGCGGAGTGAGTTTGGGTCTATCGGATTGGGTTTGGGTCTAGCGGAGTGGGTTTGGGTTTAGCGGAGTGGGTTTGCGTCTAGCGGAGTGGGTTTGGGTCTAGCGGAGTGGGTTTGGGTCTAGCGGGGAGGGTTTGGGTCCATCCGAGTGGGTTTGGGTCTAGCCGAGTGGGTTTGGGTCTATGCGAGTGGGTTTGGGTCTAGCCGAGTGGGTTTGGGTCTAGCCGAGTGGGTTTGGGTCTAGCCGAGTGGGTTTGGATCTAGCCGTGTGGGTTTGGGTCTAGCCGAGTGGGTTTGGGTCCAGCCGAGAGGGTTTGGGTCTAGCCGAGTAGGTTTGGGTCTAGCGGAGTGGGTTTGGGTCTAGCGGAGTGGGTTTGTGTCTAGCCGAGTGAGTTTGGCTCTAGCCGAGTGGGTTTCAGTCTAGCCGAGTGGGTTTGGGTCAAGCCGAGTGGGTTTGAGTCCAGCGGAGTGGGTTTGGGTCTCGCCGAGTGCGTTTGGGTCTAGCGGAGTGGGTATGGGTCTAGCGGAGTGGGGTTGGGTCTAGCGGAGTGGGTTTGGGTCTAGCGGAGTGGGTTTGGGTCTAGCGGAGTGGGTTTGCGTCTAGTGGAGTGGGTTTGGGTCCGGCAGAGCGGGTGTGGGTCTAGCGGAGTGGGTTTGGGTCTAGCGCAGTGGGTTTGGGTCAAGCGGAGTGGGTTTGCGTCTAGCGGAGTGGGTTTGGGTCCAGCGGAGTGGGTTTGGGTCTAGCGGAGTGAGTTTGGGTCTAGCGGAGTGGGTTTGGGTCTAGCGGAGTGGGTTTGGGTCTAGCCGAGTGGGTTTGCGTCTAGCGGCGTGGGTTTGGGTCTAGCGGAGTGGGTTTGGGTCTAGTGGAGTGGGTTTGGGTCTAGCGGAGTGGGTTTGGGTCCACCGGAGTGGGTTGGGGTCCAGCGGAGTGGGTTTGATTCTAGCGGAGTGGGTTTGGGTCTAGCCGAGTGGGTTTGGGTCCAGCCGAGTGGGTTTGGGTCTAGCGGAGTGGGTTTGGGTCTCGCCGAGTGGGTTTGGGTCTAGCCGAGTGGGTTTGGGTCTAGCCGAGTGGGTTTGGGTCTAGCAGAGTGGGTTTGTGTCCAGCGGAGTGGGTTTGGGTCTAGCGGAGTGGGTTTGGGTCTAGCGGAGTGGGTTTGGGTCTAGCCGAGTGGGTTTGGGTCCACCGGAGTGGGTTTGGGTCTAGCCGAGTGGGTTTGTGTCTAGCCGAGTGGGTTTGGGTCTAGCCGAGTGGGTTTGGCTCTAGCCGAGTGGGTTTCGGTCTAGCCGAGTGGGTTCGGGTCAAGCCGAGTGGGTTTGGGTCTAGCGGAGTGGGTTTGGGTCTAGCCGAGTGCGTTTGGGTCTAGCGGAGTGGGTTTGGGTCTAGCCGAGTGGGTTTGGGTCTAGCCGAGTGGGTTTGGGTATAGCCGAGTGGGTTTGGGTCTGGCCGAGTTGGTTTGGGTCTAGCCGAGTGGGTTTAGGTCTAGCCGAGTGGGTTTGGGTCTAGCCGAGTGGGTTTAGGTCTAGCGGAGTGGGTTTGGGTCGAGCGGAGTGGGTTTGGGTCTAGCGGAGTGGATTTGGGTCTAGCGGAGTGGGTTTGTGTCTAGCAGAGTGGGTTTGGGTCTAGCGGAGTGGGTTTGGGTCTAGCGGAGTGGGTTTAGGTCTAGCCGAGCGGGTTTGGGTCTACCCGAGTGGGTTTGGTTGTAGCCGAGTGGCTTTGGGTCTAGCCGAGTGGGTTTGGGTCTAGCCGAGTGGGTTTGGGACTAGCCGAGTGGGATTGGGTCTAGCCGAGTGGGTTTGGGTCTAGCGGAGTGGGTTTGGGTCTAGCCGAGTGGGTTTGGGACTAGCCGAGTGGGATTGGGTCTAGCCGAGTGGGTTTGGGTCTAGCGGAGTGGGTTTGGGTCTAGCAGAGTGGGTTTGGGTCTAGCGGAGTGGGTTTGGGTCTAGCGGAGTGGGTTTGCGTCTTGCCGAGTGTGTTTGGGTCTAGCCGGGTGGGTTTGGGTCTAGCCGATTGGGCTTGCGTCTGGCCAAGAGTGGGTTTGAATCTAGCCGAGTGGGTTTGGCTCTAGCCGAGTGGGTTTCGGTCTAGCCGAGTGCGTTTGGGTCTAGCCGAGTGGGTTTGGTTCTAGCGGTGTTGTTTTGGGTCTAGCCGAGTGGGTTTGGGTCTAGCCGAGTGGGTTTGGGTCTAGCCGAGTGAGTTTGGGTCTGGCCGAGTGGGTTTGGGTCTAGCCGAGTGGATTTGGGTCTAGCCGAGTGGGTTTTTGTCTAGCCGAGTGGGTTTGGGTGTAGCCGAGTGGGTTTGGGTCTAGACGAGTGGGTTTGGGTCTAGCCGAGTGGGTTTGGCTCTAGCCGAGTGGGTTTCGGTCTAGCCGAGTGCGTTTGGGTCTAGCCGAGTGGGTTAGGGTTTAGCGGAGTGGGTTTGGGTGTAGCGGAGTGGGTTTGGGTCTAGCGGAGTGGGTTTGGGTCGAGCGGAGTGGGTTTGGGTCCAGCGGAGTGGGTTTGGGTCTATCGTAGTGGGTTTGGGTCCAGCCGAGTGGGTTTGGGTCTAGCCGAGTGGGTTTGGGTCTAGCGGATTGGGTTTGGGTCTAGCGGAGTGGGTTTGGGTCTAGCCGAGTGGGTTTGGGTCTAGCCGAGTGGGTTTGGGTCTAGCCGAGTGGGTTTGGGTCTAGCCAAGTGGGTTTGGGTCTAGCCGAGTGAGTTTGGGTCTAGCCGAGTGGGTTTGCGTCTAGCGGCGTGGGTTTGGGTCTAGCGGAGTGGGTTTGGGTCTAGTGGAGTGGGTTTGGGTCTAGCGGAGTGGGTTTGGGTCCACCGGAGTGGGTTGGGGTCCAGCGGAGTGGGTTTGATTCTAGCGGAGTGGGTTTGGGTCTAGCCGAGTGGGTTTGGGTCCAGCCGAGTGGGTTTGGGTCTAGCGGAGTGGGTTTGGGTCTCGCCGAGTGGGTTTGGGTCTAGCCGAGTGGGTTTGGGTCTAGCCGAGTGGGTTTGGGTCTAGCAGAGTGGGTTTGTGTCCAGCGGAGTGGGTTTGGGTCTAGCGGAGTGGGTTTGGGTCTAGCGGAGTGGGTTTGGGTCTAGCCGAGTGGGTTTGGGTCCAGCGGAGTGGGTTTGGGTCTAGCCGAGTGGGTTTGTGTCTAGCCGAGTGGGTTTGGGTCTAGCCGAGTGGGTTTGGCTCTAGCCGAGTGGGTTTCGGTCTAGCCGAGTGGGTTCGGGTCAAGCCGAGTGGGTTTGGGTCTAGCGGAGTGGGTTTGGGTCTAGCCGAGTGCGTTTGGGTCTAGCGGAGTGGGTTTGGGTCTAGCCGAGTGGGTTTGGGTCTAGCCGAGTGGGTTTGGGTATAGCCGAGTGGGTTTGGGTCTGGCCGAGTTGGTTTGGGTCTAGCCGAGTGGGTTTAGGTCTAGCCGAGTGGGTTTGGGTCTAGCCGAGTGGGTTTAGGTCTAGCGGAGTGGGTTTGGGTCGAGCGGAGTGGGTTTGGGTCTAGCGGAGTGGATTTGGGTCTAGCGGAGTGGGTTTGTGTCTAGCAGAGTGGGTTTGGGTCTAGCGGAGTGGGTTTGGGTCTAGCGGAGTGGGTTTAGGTCTAGCCGAGCGGGTTTGGGTCTACCCGAGTGGGTTTGGTTGTAGCCGAGTGGCTTTGGGTCTAGCCGAGTGGGTTTGGGTCTAGCCGAGTGGGTTTGGGACTAGCCGAGTGGGATTGGGTCTAGCCGAGTGGGTTTGGGTCTAGCGGAGTGGGTTTGGGTCTAGCCGAGTGGGTTTGGGACTAGCCGAGTGGGATTGGGTCTAGCCGAGTGGGTTTGGGTCTAGCGGAGTGGGTTTGGGTCTAGCAGAGTGGGTTTGGGTCTAGCGGAGTGGGTTTGGGTCTAGCGGAGTGGGTTTGCGTCTTGCCGAGTGTGTTTGGGTCTAGCCGGGTGGGTTTGGGTCTAGCCGATTGGGCTTGCGTCTGGCCAAGAGTGGGTTTGAATCTAGCCGAGTGGGTTTGGCTCTAGCCGAGTGGGTTTCGGTCTAGCCGAGTGCGTTTGGGTCTAGCCGAGTGGGTTTGGTTCTAGCGGTGTTGTTTTGGGTCTAGCCGAGTGGGTTTGGGTCTAGCCGAGTGGGTTTGGGTCTAGCCGAGTGAGTTTGGGTCTGGCCGAGTGGGTTTGGGTCTAGCCGAGTGGATTTGGGTCTAGCCGAGTGGGTTTTTGTCTAGCCGAGTGGGTTTGGGTGTAGCCGAGTGGGTTTGGGTCTAGACGAGTGGGTTTGGGTCTAGCCGAGTGGGTTTGGCTCTAGCCGAGTGGGTTTCGGTCTAGCCGAGTGCGTTTGGGTCTAGCCGAGTGGGTTAGGGTTTAGCGGAGTGGGTTTGGGTGTAGCGGAGTGGGTTTGGGTCTAGCGGAGTGGGTTTGGGTCGAGCGGAGTGGGTTTGGGTCCAGCGGAGTGGGTTTGGGTCTATCGTAGTGGGTTTGGGTCCAGCCGAGTGGGATTGGGTCTAGCCGAGTGGGTTTGGGTCTAGCGGATTGGGTTTGGGTCTAGCGGAGTGGGTTTGGGTCTAGCCGAGTGGGTTTGGGTCTAGCCGAGTGGGTTTGGGTCTAGCCGAGTGGGTTTGGGTCTAGCCGAGTGGGTTTGGGTCTAGCCGAGTGAGTTTGGGTCTGGCCGAGTGGGTTTGGGTCTAGCCGAGTGGATTTGGGTCTAGCAGAGTGGGTTTGTGTCTAGCCAAGTGGGTTTGGGTCTAGCCGAGTGGGTTTGGGTCTAGCGGAGTGGGTTTGTGTCTAGGGGAGTGGGTTTGGGTCTAGCGGAGTGGGTTTGTTTCTAGCGGAGTGGGTTTGGGTCTAGCCGAGTGGGTTTGGGTCTAGCCGAGTGGGTTTGGGTCTAGACGAGTGGGTTTGGGTCTAGCCGAGTGGGTTTGGCTCTAGCCGAGTGGGTTTCGGTCTAGCCGAGTGCGTTTGGGTCTAGCCGAGTGGGTTTGGGTTTAGCGGAGTGGTTTTGGGTCTAGCAGAGTGGGTTTGGGTCTAGCGGAGTGGGTTTGGGTCGAGCGGAGTGGGTTTGGGTCCAGCGGAGTGGGTTTGGGTCTAGCGTAGTGGGTTGGGGTCCAGCGGAGTGGGTTTGCGTCTCGCGGAGTGGGTTTGGGTCTAGCCGAGTGGGTTTGGGTCCAGCCGAGTGGGTTTGGGTCTAGCGGAGTGGGTTTGGGTCTAGCCGAGTGGGTTTGGGTCTAGCCGAGTGGGTTTGGGTCTAGCCGAGTGGGTTTGGGTCTAGCAGAGTGGGTTTGTGTCTAGCGGAGTGGGTTTGGGTCTAGC
Organism: Raja brachyura; assembly: GCA_963514005.1. The sequence goes on along the minus strand of OY740819.1, from coordinate 4,225,466 downwards.
GGAGTGGGTTTGGGTCCAGCGGAGTGGGTTTGGGTCCAGCGGAGTGGGTTTGGGTCTAGCGGAGTGGGTTTGGGTCTAGCGGAGTGGGTTTGGGTCTAGCGGAGTGGGTTTGGGTCTACCCGAGTGGGTTTGGGGCTAGCTGAGTGGGTTTGGGTCTAGCCGAGAGGGTTTGAGTCTAGCCGAGTGGGTTTGTGTCTAGCCGAGGGGGTTTAGGTCTAGCCGAGCGGGTTTGGGTCTGCCCGAGTGGGTTTGGGTGTAGCCGAGTGGCTTTGGGTCTAGCCGAGTGGGTTTGGGTCTAGCCGAGTGGGTTTGGGTCTAGCCAAGTGGGTTTGGGTCTAGCCGAGTGGGTTTGGGTCTAGCGGAGTGGGTTTGTGTCTAGGGGAGTGGGTTTGGGTCTAGCGGAGTGGGTTTAGGTCTAGCCGAGCGGGTTTGGGTCTGCCCGAGTGGGTTTGGGTGTAGCCGAGTGGCTTTGGGTCTAGCCGAGTGGGTTTGGGTCTAGCCGAGTGGGTTTGGGTCTAGCCGAGTGGGTTGGGGTCTAGCCGAGTGGGTTTGGTTCTAGCGGAGTGGGTTTGGGTCTAGCGGATTGGGTTTGGGTCTAGCTGAGTGGGTTTGGGTCTAGCGGAGTGAGTTTGGGTCTATCGGATTGGGTTTGGGTCTAGCGGAGTGGGTTTGGGTTTAGCGGAGTGGGTTTGCGTCTAGCGGAGTGGGTTTGGGTCTAGCGGAGTGGGTTTGGGTCTAGCGGGGAGGGTTTGGGTCCATCCGAGGGGGTTTGGGTCTAGCCGAGTGGGTTTGGGTCTATGCGAGTGGGTTTGGGTCTAGCCGAGTGGGTTTGGGTCTAGCCGAGTGGGTTTGGGTCTAGCCGAGTGGGTTTGGATCTAGCCGTGTGGGTTTGGGTCTAGCCGAGTGGGTTTGGGTCCAGCCGAGAGGGTTTGGGTCTAGCCGAGTAGGTTTGGGTCTAGCGGAGTGGGTTTGGGTCTAGCGGAGTGGGTTTGTGTCTAGCCGAGTGAGTTTGGCTCTAGCCGAGTGGGTTTCAGTCTAGCCGAGTGGGTTTGGGTCAAGCCGAGTGGGTTTGAGTCCAGCGGAGTGGGTTTGGGTCTCGCCGAGTGCGTTTGGGTCTAGCGGAGTGGGTATGGGTCTAGCGGAGTGGGGTTGGGTCTAGCGGAGTGGGTTTGGGTCTAGCGGAGTGGGTTTGGGTCTAGCGGAGTGGGTTTGCGTCTAGTGGAGTGGGTTTGGGTCCGGCAGAGCGGGTGTGGGTCTAGCGGAGTGGGTTTGGGTCTAGCGCAGTGGGTTTGGGTCAAGCGGAGTGGGTTTGCGTCTAGCGGAGTGGGTTTGGGTCCAGCGGAGTGGGTTTGGGTCTAGCGGAGTGAGTTTGGGTCTAGCGGAGTGGGTTTGGGTCTAGCGGAGTGGGTTTCGGTCTAGCCGAGTGGGTTTGCGTCTAGCGGCGTGGGTTTGGGTCTAGCGGAGTGGGTTTGGGTCTAGTGGAGTGGGTTTGGGTCTAGCGGAGTGGGTTTGGGTCCACCGGAGTGGGTTGGGGTCCAGCGGAGTGGGTTTGATTCTAGCGGAGTGGGTTTGGGTCTAGCCGAGTGGGTTTGGGTCCAGCCGAGTGGGTTTGGGTCTAGCGGAGTGGGTTTGGGTCTCGCCGAGTGGGTTTGGGTCTAGCCGAGTGGGTTTGGGTCTAGCCGAGTGGGTTTGGGTCTAGCAGAGTGGGTTTGTGTCCAGCGGAGTGGGTTTGGGTCTAGCGGAGTGGGTTTGGGTCTAGCGGAGTGGGTTTGGGTCTAGCCGAGTGGGTTTGGGTCCAGCGGAGTGGGTTTGGGTCTAGCCGAGTGGGTTTGTGTCTAGCCGAGTGGGTTTGGGTCTAGCCGAGTGGGTTTGGCTCTAGCCGAGTGGGTTTCGGTCTAGCCGAGTGGGTTCGGGTCAAGCCGAGTGGGTTTGGGTCTAGCGGAGTGGGTTTGGGTCTAGCCGAGTGCGTTTGGGTCTAGCGGAGTGGGTTTGGGTCTAGCCGAGTGGGTTTGGGTCTAGCCGAGTGGGTTTGGGTATAGCCGAGTGGGTTTGGGTCTGGCCGAGTTGGTTTGGGTCTAGCCGAGTGGGTTTAGGTCTAGCCGAGTGGGTTTGGGTCTAGCCGAGTGGGTTTAGGTCTAGCGGAGTGGGTTTGGGTCGAGCGGAGTGGGTTTGGGTCTAGCGGAGTGGATTTGGGTCTAGCGGAGTGGGTTTGTGTCTAGCAGAGTGGGTTTGGGTCTAGCGGAGTGGGTTTGGGTCTAGCGGAGTGGGTTTGGGTCTGGCCGAGTGAGTTTGGCTCTAGCCGAGTGGGTTTCGGTCTAGCCGAGTGCGTTTGGGTCTAGCCGAGTGGGTTTGGGTTTAGCGGAGTGGTTTTGGGTCTAGCAGAGTGGGTTTGGGTCTAGCGGAGTGGGTTTGGGTCGAGCGGAGTGGGTTTGGGTCCAGCTGAGTGGGTTTGGGTCTAGCGTAGTGGGTTGGGGTCCAGCGGAGTGGGTTGGCGTCTCGCGGAGTGGGTTTGAGTCTAGCCGAGTGGGTTTGGGTCCAGCCGAGTGGGTTTGGGTCTAGCGGAGTGGGTTTGGGTCTAGCCGAGTGGGTTTGGGTCTAGCCGAGTGGGTTTGGGTCTAGCCGAGTGGGTTTGGGTCTAGCAGAGTGGGTTTGTGTCTAGCGGAGTGGGTTTGGGTCTAGCGGAGTGGGTTTGGGTCTAGCGGAGTGGGTTTGGGTCCAGCGGAGTGGGTTTGGGTCTAGCGGAGTGGGTTTGCGTCTAGCGGAGTGGGTTTGGGTCTAGCGGAGTGGGTTTGGGTCTACCCGAGTGGGTTTGGGGCTAGCTGAGTGGGTTTGGGTCTAGCCGAGAGGGTTTGGGTCTAGCCGAGTGGGTTTGGGTCTAGCCGAGGGGGTTTAGGTCTAGCCGAGCGGGTTTGGGTCTGCCCGAGTGGGTTTGGGTGTAGCCGAGTGGCTTTGGGTCTAGCCGAGTGGGTTTGGGTCTAGCCGAGTGGGTTTGGGTCTAGCCAAGTGGGTATGGGTCTAGCCGAGTGGGTTTGGGTCTAGCGGAGTGGGTTTGTGTCTAGGGGAGTGGGTTTGGGTCTAGCGGAGTGGGTTTGTTTCTAGCGGAGTGGGTTTGGGTCTAGCCGAGTGGGTTTGGGTCTAGCCGAGTGGGTTTGGGTCTAGACGAGTGGGTTTGGGTCTAGCCGAGTGGGTTTGGCTCTAGCCGAGTGGGTTTCGGTCTAGCCGAGTGCGTTTGGGTCTAGCCGAGTGGGTTTGGGTTTAGCGGAGTGGTTTTGGGTCTAGCAGAGTGGGTTTGGGTCTAGCGGAGTGGGTTTGGGTCGAGCGGAGTGGGTTTGGGTCCAGCGGAGTGGGTTTGGGTCTAGCGTAGTGGGTTGGGGTCCAGCGGAGTGGGTTTGCGTCTCGCGGAGTGGGTTTGGGTCTAGCCGAGTGGGTTTGGGTCCAGCCGAGTGGGTTTGGGTCTAGCGGAGTGGGTTTGGGTCTAGCGGAGTGGGTTTGGGTCTACCCGAGTGGGTTTGGGGCTAGCTGAGTGGGTTTGGGTCTAGCCGAGAGGGTTTGGGTCTAGCCGAGTGGGTTTGGGTCTAGCCGAGGGGGTTTAGGTCTAGCCGAGCGGGTTTGGGTCTGCCCGAGTGGGTTTGGGTGTAGCCGAGTGGCTTTGGGTCTAGCCGAGTGGGTTTGGGTCTAGCCGAGTGGGTTTGGGTCTAGCCGAGTGGGTTGGGGTCTAGCCGAGTGGGTTTGGGTCTAGCGGAGTGGGTTTGGGTCTAGCGGATTGTGTTTGGGTCTAGCTGAGTGGGTTTGGGTCTAGCGGAGTGAGTTTGGGTCTATCGGATTGGGTTTGGGTCTAGCGGAGTGGGTTTGGGTCTAGCGGAGTGGGTTTGCGTCTAGCGGAGTGGGTTTGGGTCTAGCGGAGTGGGTTTGGGTCTAGCGGGGAGGGTTTGGGTCCAGCCGAGTGGGTTTGGGTCTAGCCGAGTGGTTTTGGGTCTATGCGAGTGGGTTTGGGTCTAGCCGAGTGGGTTTGCGTCTAGCGGCGTGGGTTTGGGTCTAGCGGAGTGGGTTTGGGTCTAGTGGAGTGGGTTTGGGTCTAGCGGAGTGGGTTTGGGTCCACCGGAGTGGGTTGGGGTCCAGCGGAGTGGGTTTGATTCTAGCGGAGTGGGTTTGGGTCTAGCCGAGTGGGTTTGGGTCCAGCCGAGTGGGTTTGGGTCTAGCGGAGTGGGTTTGGGTCTAGCCGAGTGGGTTTGGGTCTAGCCGAGTGGGTTTGGGTCTAGCCGAGTGGGTTTGGGTCTAGCAGAGTGGGTTTGTGTCCAGCGGAGTGGGTTTGGGTCTAGCGGAGTGGGGTTGGGTCTATCGGAGTGGGTTTGGGTCTAGCCGAGTGGGTTTGGGTCCAGCGGAGTGGGTTTGGGTCTAGCCGAGTGGGTTTGTGTCTAGCCGAGTGGGTTTGGGTCTAGCCGAGTGGGTTTGGCTCTAGCCGAGTGGGTTTCGGTCTAGCCGAGTGGGTTCGGGTCAAGCCGAGTGGGTTTGCGTCTAGCGCAGTGGGTTTGGGTCTAGCCGAGTGCGTTTGGGTCTAGCGGAGTGGGTTTGGGTCTAGCCGAGTGGGTTTGGGTCTAGCCGAGTGGGTTTGGGTATAGCCGAGTGGGTTTGGGTCTGGCCGAGTTGGTTTGGGTCTAGCCGAGTGGGTTTAGGTCTAGCCGAGTGGGTTTGGGTCTAGCCGAGTGGGTTTAGGTCTAGCGGAGTGGGTTTGGGTCGAGCGGAGTGGGTTTGGGTCTAGCGGAGTGGATTTGGGTCTAGCGGAGTGGGTTTGTGTCTAGCGGAGTGGGTTTGGGTCTAGCGGAGTGGGTTTGGGTCTAGCGGAGTGGGTTTGGGTCTGGCCGAGTGGGTTTGGGTCTAGCCGAGTGGGTTTGGGTCTAGCAGAGTGGGTTTGTGTCTAGCGGAGTGGGTTTGGGTCTAGCGGAGTGGGTTTGGGTCCAGCGGAGTGGGTTTGGGTCCAGCGGAGTGGGTTTGGGTCTAGCGGAGTGGGTTTGGGTCTAGCGGAGTGGGTTTGGGTCTAGCGGAGTGGGTTTGGGTCTACCCGAGTGGGTTTGGGGCTAGCTGAGTGGGTTTGGGTCTAGCCGAGAGGGTTTGGGTCTAGCCGAGTGGGTTTGTGTCTAGCCGAGGGGGTTTAGGTCTAGCCGAGCGGGTTTGGGTCTGCCCGAGTGGGTTTGGGTGTAGCCGAGTGGCTTTGGGTCTAGCCGAGTGGGTTTGGGTCTAGCCGAGTGGGTTTGGGTCTAGCCAAGTGGGTTTGGGTCTAGCCGAGTGGGTTTGGGTCTAGCGGAGTGGGTTTGTGTCTAGGGGAGTGGGTTTGGGTCTAGCGGAGTGGGTTTAGGTCTAGCCGAGCGGGTTTGGGTCTGCCCGAGTGGGTTTGGGTGTAGCCGAGTGGCTTTGGGTCTAGCCGAGTGGGTTTGGGTCTAGCCGAGTGGGTTTGGGTCTAGCCGAGTGGGTTGGGGTCTAGCCGAGTGGGTTTGGTTCTAGCGGAGTGGGTTTGGGTCTAGCGGATTGGGTTTGGGTCTAGCTGAGTGGGTTTGGGTCTAGCGGAGTGAGTTTGGGTCTATCGGATTGGGTTTGGGTCTAGCGGAGTGGGTTTGGGTTTAGCGGAGTGGGTTTGCGTCTAGCGGAGTGGGTTTGGGTCTAGCGGAGTGGGTTTGGGTCTAGCGGGGAGGGTTTGGGTCCATCCGAGTGGGTTTGGGTCTAGCCGAGTGGGTTTGGGTCTATGCGAGTGGGTTTGGGTCTAGCCGAGTGGGTTTGGGTCTAGCCGAGTGGGTTTGGGTCTAGCCGAGTGGGTTTGGATCTAGCCGTGTGGGTTTGGGTCTAGCCGAGTGGGTTTGGGTCCAGCCGAGAGGGTTTGGGTCTAGCCGAGTAGGTTTGGGTCTAGCGGAGTGGGTTTGGGTCTAGCGGAGTGGGTTTGTGTCTAGCCGAGTGAGTTTGGCTCTAGCCGAGTGGGTTTCAGTCTAGCCGAGTGGGTTTGGGTCAAGCCGAGTGGGTTTGAGTCCAGCGGAGTGGGTTTGGGTCTCGCCGAGTGCGTTTGGGTCTAGCGGAGTGGGTATGGGTCTAGCGGAGTGGGGTTGGGTCTAGCGGAGTGGGTTTGGGTCTAGCGGAGTGGGTTTGGGTCTAGCGGAGTGGGTTTGCGTCTAGTGGAGTGGGTTTGGGTCCGGCAGAGCGGGTGTGGGTCTAGCGGAGTGGGTTTGGGTCTAGCGCAGTGGGTTTGGGTCAAGCGGAGTGGGTTTGCGTCTAGCGGAGTGGGTTTGGGTCCAGCGGAGTGGGTTTGGGTCTAGCGGAGTGAGTTTGGGTCTAGCGGAGTGGGTTTGGGTCTAGCGGAGTGGGTTTGGGTCTAGCCGAGTGGGTTTGCGTCTAGCGGCGTGGGTTTGGGTCTAGCGGAGTGGGTTTGGGTCTAGTGGAGTGGGTTTGGGTCTAGCGGAGTGGGTTTGGGTCCACCGGAGTGGGTTGGGGTCCAGCGGAGTGGGTTTGATTCTAGCGGAGTGGGTTTGGGTCTAGCCGAGTGGGTTTGGGTCCAGCCGAGTGGGTTTGGGTCTAGCGGAGTGGGTTTGGGTCTCGCCGAGTGGGTTTGGGTCTAGCCGAGTGGGTTTGGGTCTAGCCGAGTGGGTTTGGGTCTAGCAGAGTGGGTTTGTGTCCAGCGGAGTGGGTTTGGGTCTAGCGGAGTGGGTTTGGGTCTAGCGGAGTGGGTTTGGGTCTAGCCGAGTGGGTTTGGGTCCAGCGGAGTGGGTTTGGGTCTAGCCGAGTGGGTTTGTGTCTAGCCGAGTGGGTTTGGGTCTAGCCGAGTGGGTTTGGCTCTAGCCGAGTGGGTTTCGGTCTAGCCGAGTGGGTTCGGGTCAAGCCGAGTGGGTTTGGGTCTAGCGGAGTGGGTTTGGGTCTAGCCGAGTGCGTTTGGGTCTAGCGGAGTGGGTTTGGGTCTAGCCGAGTGGGTTTGGGTCTAGCCGAGTGGGTTTGGGTATAGCCGAGTGGGTTTGGGTCTGGCCGAGTTGGTTTGGGTCTAGCCGAGTGGGTTTAGGTCTAGCCGAGTGGGTTTGGGTCTAGCCGAGTGGGTTTAGGTCTAGCGGAGTGGGTTTGGGTCGAGCGGAGTGGGTTTGGGTCTAGCGGAGTGGATTTGGGTCTAGCGGAGTGGGTTTGTGTCTAGCAGAGTGGGTTTGGGTCTAGCGGAGTGGGTTTGGGTCTAGCGGAGTGGGTTTGGGTCTGGCCGAGTGAGTTTGGCTCTAGCCGAGTGGGTTTCGGTCTAGCCGAGTGCGTTTGGGTCTAGCCGAGTGGGTTTGGGTTTAGCGGAGTGGTTTTGGGTCTAGCAGAGTGGGTTTGGGTCTAGCGGAGTGGGTTTGGGTCGAGCGGAGTGGGTTTGGGTCCAGCTGAGTGGGTTTGGGTCTAGCGTAGTGGGTTGGGGTCCAGCGGAGTGGGTTGGCGTCTCGCGGAGTGGGTTTGGGTCTAGCCGAGTGGGTTTGGGTCCAGCCGAGTGGGTTTGGGTCTAGCGGAGTGGGTTTGGGTCTAGCCGAGTGGGTTTGGGTCTAGCCGAGTGGGTTTGGGTCTAGCCGAGTGGGTTTGGGTCTAGCAGAGTGGGTTTGTGTCTAGCGGAGTGGGTTTGGGTCTAGCGGAGTGGGTTTGGGTCTAGCGGAGTGGGTTTGGGTCCAGCGGAGTGGGTTTGGGTCTAGCGGAGTGGGTTTGCGTCTAGCGGAGTGGGTTTGGGTCTAGCGGAGTGGGTTTGGGTCTACCCGAGTGGGTTTGGGGCTAGCTGAGTGGGTTTGGGTCTAGCCGAGAGGGTTTGGGTCTAGCCGAGTGGGTTTGGGTCTAGCCGAGGGGGTTTAGGTCTAGCCGAGCGGGTTTGGGTCTGCCCGAGTGGGTTTGGGTGTAGCCGAGTGGCTTTGGGTCTAGCCGAGTGGGTTTGGGTCTAGCCGAGTGGGTTTGGGTCTAGCCAAGTGGGTATGGGTCTAGCCGAGTGGGTTTGGGTCTAGCGGAGTGGGTTTGTGTCTAGGGGAGTGGGTTTGGGTCTAGCGGAGTGGGTTTGTTTCTAGCGGAGTGGGTTTGGGTCTAGCCGAGTGGGTTTGGGTCTAGCCGAGTGGGTTTGGGTCTAGACGAGTGGGTTTGGGTCTAGCCGAGTGGGTTTGGCTCTAGCCGAGTGGGTTTCGGTCTAGCCGAGTGCGTTTGGGTCTAGCCGAGTGGGTTTGGGTTTAGCGGAGTGGTTTTGGGTCTAGCAGAGTGGGTTTGGGTCTAGCGGAGTGGGTTTGGGTCGAGCGGAGTGGGTTTGGGTCCAGCGGAGTGGGTTTGGGTCTAGCGTAGTGGGTTGGGGTCCAGCGGAGTGGGTTTGCGTCTCGCGGAGTGGGTTTGGGTCTAGCCGAGTGGGTTTGGGTCCAGCCGAGTGGGTTTGGGTCTAGCGGAGTGGGTTTGGGTCTAGCGGAGTGGGTTTGGGTCTACCCGAGTGGGTTTGGGGCTAGCTGAGTGGGTTTGGGTCTAGCCGAGAGGGTTTGGGTCTAGCCGAGTGGGTTTGGGTCTAGCCGAGGGGGTTTAGGTCTAGCCGAGCGGGTTTGGGTCTGCCCGAGTGGGTTTGGGTGTAGCCGAGTGGCTTTGGGTCTAGCCGAGTGGGTTTGGGTCTAGCCGAGTGGGTTTGGGTCTAGCCGAGTGGGTTGGGGTCTAGCCGAGTGGGTTTGGGTCTAGCGGAGTGGGTTTGGGTCTAGCGGATTGTGTTTGGGTCTAGCTGAGTGGGTTTGGGTCTAGCGGAGTGAGTTTGGGTCTATCGGATTGGGTTTGGGTCTAGCGGAGTGGGTTTGGGTCTAGCGGAGTGGGTTTGCGTCTAGCGGAGTGGGTTTGGGTCTAGCGGAGTGGGTTTGGGTCTAGCGGGGAGGGTTTGGGTCCAGCCGAGTGGGTTTGGGTCTAGCCGAGTGGGTTTGGGTCTATGCGAGTGGGTTTGGGTCTAGCCGAGTGGGTTTGCGTCTAGCGGCGTGGGTTTGGGTCTAGCGGAGTGGGTTTGGGTCTAGTGGAGTGGGTTTGGGTCTAGCGGAGTGGGTTTGGGTCCACCGGAGTGGGTTGGGGTCCAGCGGAGTGGGTTTGATTCTAGCGGAGTGGGTTTGGGTCTAGCCGAGTGGGTTTGGGTCCAGCCGAGTGGGTTTGGGTCTAGCGGAGTGGGTTTGGGTCTAGCCGAGTGGGTTTGGGTCTAGCCGAGTGGGTTTGGGTCTAGCCGAGTGGGTTTGGGTCTAGCAGAGTGGGTTTGTGTCCAGCGGAGTGGGTTTGGGTCTAGCGGAGTGGGGTTGGGTCTATCGGAGTGGGTTTGGGTCTAGCCGAGTGGGTTTGGGTCCAGCGGAGTGGGTTTGGGTCTAGCCGAGTGGGTTTGTGTCTAGCCGAGTGGGTTTGGGTCTAGCCGAGTGGGTTTGGCTCTAGCCGAGTGGGTTTCGGTCTAGCCGAGTGGGTTCGGGTCAAGCCGAGTGGGTTTGCGTCTAGCGCAGTGGGTTTGGGTCTAGCCGAGTGCGTTTGGGTCTAGCGGAGTGGGTTTGGGTCTAGCCGAGTGGGTTTGGGTCTAGCCGAGTGGGTTTGGGTATAGCCGAGTGGGTTTGGGTCTGGCCGAGTTGGTTTGGGTCTAGCCGAGTGGGTTTAGGTCTAGCCGAGTGGGTTTGGGTCTAGCCGAGTGGGTTTAGGTCTAGCGGAGTGGGTTTGGGTCGAGCGGAGTGGGTTTGGGTCTAGCGGAGTGGATTTGGGTCTAGCGGAGTGGGTTTGTGTCTAGCGGAGTGGGTTTGGGTCTAGCGGAGTGGGTTTGGGTCTAGCGGAGTGGGTTTGGGTCTGGCCGAGTGAGTTTGGCTCTAGCCGAGTGGGTTTCGGTCTAGCTGAGTGGGTTTGGGTCAAGCCGAGTGGGTTTGGGTCTAGCCGAGTGGGTTTGGGTCTAGCCGAGTGGGTTTGGGTCTAGCCGAGTGGGTTTGGGTCTAGACGAGTGGGTTTGGGTCTAGCCGAGTGGGTTTGGCTCTAGCCGAGTGGGTTTCGGTCTAGCCGAGTGCGTTTGGGTCTAGCCGAGTGGGTTTGGGTTTAGCGGAGTGGTTTTGGGTCTAGCAGAGTGGGTTTGGGTCTAGCGGAGTGGGTTTGGGTCGAGCGGAGTGGGTTTGGGTCCAGCTGAGTGGGTTTGGGTCTAGCGTAGTGGGTTGGGGTCCAGCGGAGTGGGTTGGCGTCTCGCGGAGTGGGTTTGGGTCTAGCCGAGTGGGTTTGGGTCCAGCCGAGTGGGTTTGGGTCTAGCGGAGTGGGTTTGGGTCTAGCCGAGTGGGTTTGGGTCTAGCCGAGTGGGTTTGGGTCTAGCCGAGTGGGTTTGGGTCTAGCAGAGTGGGTTTGTGTCTAGCGGAGTGGGTTTGGGTCTAGCGGAGTGGGTTTGGGTCTAGCGGAGTGGGTTTGGGTCCAGCGGAGTGGGTTTGGGTCTAGCGGAGTGGGTTTGCGTCTAGCGGAGTGGGTTTGGGTCTAGCGGAGTGGGTTTGGGTCTACCCGAGTGGGTTTGGGGCTAGCTGAGTGGGTTTGGGTCTAGCCGAGAGGGTTTGGGTCTAGCCGAGTGGGTTTGGGTCTAGCCGAGGGGGTTTAGGTCTAGCCGAGCGGGTTTGGGTCTGCCCGAGTGGGTTTGGGTGTAGCCGAGTGGCTTTGGGTCTAGCCGAGTGGGTTTGGGTCTAGCCGAGTGGGTTTGGGTCTAGCCAAGTGGGTATGGGTCTAGCCGAGTGGGTTTGGGTCTAGCGGAGTGGGTTTGTGTCTAGGGGAGTGGGTTTGGGTCTAGCGGAGTGGGTTTGTTTCTAGCGGAGTGGGTTTGGGTCTAGCCGAGTGGGTTTGGGTCTAGCCGAGTGGGTTTGGGTCTAGACGAGTGGGTTTGGGTCTAGCCGAGTGGGTTTGGCTCTAGCCGAGTGGGTTTCGGTCTAGCCGAGTGCGTTTGGGTCTAGCCGAGTGGGTTTGGGTTTAGCGGAGTGGTTTTGGGTCTAGCAGAGTGGGTTTGGGTCGAGCGGAGTGGGTTTGGGTCGAGCGGAGTGGGTTTGGGTCCAGCGGAGTGGGTTTGGGTCTAGCGTAGTGGGTTGGGGTCCAGCGGAGTGGGTTTGCGTCTCGCGGAGTGGGTTTGGGTCTAGCCGAGTGGGTTTGGGTCCAGCCGAGTGGGTTTGGGTCTAGCGGAGTGGGTTTGGGTCTAGCGGAGTGGGTTTGGGTCTACCCGAGTGGGTTTGGGGCTAGCTGAGTGGGTTTGGGTCTAGCCGAGAGGGTTTGGGTCTAGCCGAGTGGGTTTGGGTCTAGCCGAGGGGGTTTAGGTCTAGCCGAGCGGGTTTGGGTCTGCCCGAGTGGGATTGGGTGTAGCCGAGTGGCTTTGGGTCTAGCCGAGTGGGTTTGGGTCTAGCCGAGTGGGTTTGGGTCTAGCCGAGTGGGTTGGGGTCTAGCCGAGTGGGTTTGGGTCTAGCGGAGTGGGTTTGGGTCTAGCGGATTGTGTTTGGGTCTAGCTGAGTGGGTTTGGGTCTAGCGGAGTGAGTTTGGGTCTATCGGATTGGGTTTGGGTCTAGCGGAGTGGGTTTGGGTCTAGCGGAGTGGGTTTGCGTCTAGCGGAGTGGGTTTGGGTCTAGCGGAGTGGGTTTGGGTGTAGCGGGGAGGGTTTGGGTCCAGCCGAGTGGGTTTGGGTCTAGCCGAGTGGGTTTGGGTCTATGCGAGTGGGTTTGGGTCTAGCCGAGTGGGTTTGCGTCTAGCGGCGTGGGTTTGGGTCTAGCGGAGTGGGTTTGGGTCTAGTGGAGTGGGTTTGGGTCTAGCGGAGTGGGTTTGGGTCCACCGGAGTGGGTTGGGGTCCAGCGGAGTGGGTTTGATTCTAGCGGAGTGGGTTTGGGTCTAGCCGAGTGGGTTTGGGTCCAGCCGAGTGGGTTTGGGTCTAGCGGAGTGGGTTTGGGTCTAGCCGAGTGGGTTTGGGTCTAGCCGAGTGGGTTTGGGTCTAGCCGAGTGGGTTTGGGTCTAGCAGAGTGGGTTTGTGTCCAGCGGAGTGGGTTTGGGTCTAGCGGAGTGGGGTTGGGTCTATCGGAGTGGGTTTGGGTCTAGCCGAGTGGGTTTGGGTCCAGCGGAGTGGGTTTGGGTCTAGCCGAGTGGGTTTGTGTCTAGCCGAGTGGGTTTGGGTCTAGCCGAGTGGGTTTGGCTCTAGCCGAGTGGGTTTCGGTCTAGCCGAGTGGGTTCGGGTCAAGCCGAGTGGGTTTGCGTCTAGCGCAGTGGGTTTGGGTCTAGCCGAGTGCGTTTGGGTCTAGCGGAGTGGGTTTGGGTCTAGCCGAGTGGGTTTGGGTCTAGCCGAGTGGGTTTGGGTATAGCCGAGTGGGTTTGGGTCTGGCCGAGTTGGTTTGGGTCTAGCCGAGTGGGTTTAGGTCTAGCCGAGTGGGTTTGGGTCTAGCCGAGTGGGTTTAGGTCTAGCGGAGTGGGTTTGGGTCGAGCGGAGTGGGTTTGGGTCTAGCGGAGTGGATTTGGGTCTAGCGGAGTGGGTTTGTGTCTAGCGGAGTGGGTTTGGGTCTAGCGGAGTGGGTTTGGGTCTAGCGGAGTGGGTTTGGGTCTGGCCGAGTGAGTTTGGCTCTAGCCGAGTGGGTTTCGGTCTAGCTGAGTGGGTTTGGGTCAAGCCGAGTGGGTTTGGGTCTAGCCGAGTGGGTTTGGGTCTAGCCGAGTGGGTTTGGGTCTAGCCGAGTGGGTTTGGGTCTAGACGAGTGGGTTTGGGTCTAGCCGAGTGGGTTTGGCTCTAGCCGAGTGGGTTTCGGTCTAGCCGAGTGCGTTTGGGTCTAGCCGAGTGGGTTTGGGTTTAGCGGAGTGGGTTTGGGTCTAGCAGAGTGGGTTTGGGTCTAGCGGAGTGGGTTTGGGTCGAGCGGAGTGGGTTTGGGTCCAGCGGAGTGGGTTTGGGTCTAGTGTAGTGGGTTGGGGTCCAGCGGAGTGGGTTTGCGTCTCGCGGAGTGGGTTTGGGTCTAGCCGAGTGGGTTTGGGTCCAGCCGAGTGGGTTTGGGTCTAGCGGAGTGGGTTTGGGTCTAGCCGAGTGGGTTTGGGTCTAGCCGAGTGGGTTTGGGTCTAGCCGAGTGGGTTTGGGTCTAGCAGAGTGGGTTTGTGTCTAGCGGAGTGGGTTTGGGTGTAGCGGAGTGGGTTTGGGTCTAGTGGAGTGGGTTTGGGTCCAGCGGAGTGGGTTTGGGTCTAGCGGAGTGGGTTTGGGTCTAGCGGAGTGGGTTTGGGTCTAGCGGAGTGGGTTTGGGTCTAGCCGAGTGGGTTTGGGGCTAGCCGAGTGGGTTTGGGTCTAGCCGAGAAGGTTTGGGTCTAGCCGAGTGGGTTTGGGTCTAGCCGAGGGGGTTTAGGTCTAGCCGAGCGGGTTTGGTTCTGCCCGAGTGGGTTTGGGTGTAGCCGAGTGGCTTTGGGTCTAGCCGAGTGGGTTTGGGTCTAGCCGAGTGGGTTTGGGTCTAGCCGAGTGGGTTTGGGTCTAGCCGAGTGGGTTTGGGTCTAGCGGAGTGGGTTTGGGTCTAGCGGATTGGGTTTGGGTCTAGCTGAGTGGGTTTGGGTCTAGCGGAGTGAGATTGGGTCTAGCGGATTGGGTTTGGGTCTAGCGGAGTGGGTTTGGGTCTAGCGGAGTGGGTTTGCGTCTAGCGGAGTGGGTTTGGGTCTAGCGGAGTGGGTTTGGGTCTAGCGGGGAGGGTTTGGGTCCAGCCGAGTGGGTTTGGGTCTAGCCGAGTGGGTTTGGGTCTATGCGAGTGGGTTTGGGTCTAGCCGAGTGGGTTTGGGTCTAGCCGAGTGGGTTTGGGTCTAGCCGAGTGGGTTTGGGTCTAGCCGAGTGGGTTTGGGTCTAGCCGAGTGGGTTTGGGTCCAGCCGAGAGGGTTTGGGTCTAGCCGAGTAGGTTTGGGTCTAGCGGAGTGGGTTTGGGTCTAGCGGAGTGGGTTTGTGTCTAGCCGAGTGAGTTTGGCTCTAGCCGAGTGGGTTTCAGTCTAGCCGAGTGGGTTTGGGTCAAGCCGAGTGGGTTTGGGTCTAGCGGAGTGGGTTTGGGTCTAGCCGACTGCGTTTGGGTCTAGCGGAGTGTGTTTGGGTCTAGCCGAGTGGGTTTGGGTCTAGCCGAGTGGGTTTGGGTCTAGCCGAGTGGGTTTGGGTCTAGCCGAGTGGGTTTGGGTCTGGCCGAGTGGGTTTGGGTCTAGCCGAGTGAATTTGGGTCCAGCCGAGTGGGTTTGTGTCTAGCCGAGTGGGCTTGGGTCTGGCGGAGTGGGTTTGGGTCTAGCGTAGTGGGTTTGGGTCTAGCGGAGTGGGTTTGGGTCTAGCGAAGTGGGTTTAGGTCTAGCCGAATGGGTTTGGCTCTAGCCGAGTGGGTTTCGGTCTAGCCGAGTGGGTTTGGGTCAAGCCGAGTGGGTTTGAGTCCAGCGGAGTGGGTTTGGGTCTCGCCGAGTGCGTTTGGGTCTAGCGGAGTGGGCATGGGTCTAGCGGAGTGGGGTTGGGTCTAGCGGAGTGGGTTTGGGACTAGCGGAGTGGGTTTGGGTCTAGCGGAGTGGGTTTGCGTCTAGTGGAGTGGGTTTGGGTTCGGCAGAGCGGGTGTGGGTCTAGCGGAGTGGGTTTGGGTCTAGCACAGTGGGTTTGGGTCTAGCGGAGTGGGTTTGGGTCTAGCGGAGTGGGTTTGGGTCCAGCGGAGTGGGTTTGGGTCTAGCGGAGTGAGTTTGGGTCTAGCGGAGTGGGTTTGGGTCTAGCGGAGTGGGTTTGGGTCTAGCCGAGTGGGTTTGCGTCTAGCGGAGTGGGTTTGGGTCTAGCGGAGTGGGTTTGGGTCTAGTGGAGTGGGTTTGGGTCTAGCGGAGTGGGTTTGGGTCCACCGGAGTGGGTTGGGGTCCAGCGGAGTGGGTTTGATTCTAGCGGAGTGGGTTTTGGGTCTAGCCGAGTGGGTTTGGGTCCAGCCGAGTGGGTTTGGGTCTAGCGGAGTGGGTTTGGGTCTAGCCGAGTGGGTTTGGGTCTAGCCGAGTGGGTTTGGGTCTAGCCGAGTGGGTTTGGGTCTAGCAGAGTGGGTTTGTGTCTAGCGGAGTGGGTTTGGGTCTAGCGGAGTGGGTTTGGGTCTAGCGCAGTGGGTTTGGGTCTAGCCGAGTGGGTTTGGGTCTAGCGGAGTGGGTTTGGATCTAGCCGAGTGGGTTTGTGTCTAGCCGAGTGGGTTTGGGTCTAGCCGAGTGGGTTTGGCTCTAGCCGAGTGGGTTTCGGTCTAGCCGAGTGGGTTCGGGTCAAGGCGAGTGGGTTTGGGTCTAGCGGAGTGGGTTTGGGTCTAGCCGAGTGCGTTTGGGTCTAGCGGAGTGGGTTTGGGTCTAGCCGAGTGGGTTTGGGTCTAGCCGAGTGGGTTTGGGTATAGCCGAGTGGGTTTGGGTCTGGCCGAGTTGGTTTGGGTCTAGCCGAGTGGGTTTAGGTCTAGCCGAGTGGGTTTGGGTCTAGCCGACTGGGTTTAGGTCTAGCGGAGTGGGTTTGGGTCGAGCGGAGTGGGTTTGGGTCTAGCGGAGTGGATTTGGGTCTAGCGGAGTGGGTTTGTGTCTAGCGGAGTGGGTTTGGGTCTAGCGGAGTGGGTTTGGGTCTGGCCGAGTGAGTTTGGCTCTAGCCGAGTGGGTTTCGGTGTAGCAGAGTGGGTTTGGGTCAAGCCGAGTGGGTTTGGGTCTAGCCGAGTGGGTTTGGGTCTAGCCGAGTGGGTTTGGGTCTAGCCGAGTGGGTTTGGGTCTAGCCGAGTGGGTTTGGGTCTGGCCGAGTGGGTTTGGGTCTAGCCGAGTGGATTTGGGTCTAGCCGAGTGGGTTTGTGTCTAGCCGAGTGGGCTTGGGTCTAGCCGAGTGGGTTTGGGTCTAGCGGAGTGGGTTTGGGTCTAGCGGAGTGGGTTTGGGTCTAGCGGAGTGGGTTTGGGTCTAGCGGAGTGGGTTTGCGTCTGGCGGAGTGGGTTTGGGTCTGGAGGAGTGGGTTTAGGTCTAGCGGAGTGGGTTTGGATCTAGCGGAGTGGGTTTGGGTCGAGCGGAGTGGGTTTGGGTCCAGCGAAGTGGGTTTGGGTCTAGCGGAGTGGGTTTGGGTCTAGCCGAGTGGGTTTGGGTCTAGCCGAGTGGGTTTGGGTCTAGCGGAGTGCGTTTGGGTCTAGCCGAGTGGGTTTAGGTCTAGCCGAGTGGGTTTGGGACTAGCCGAGTGGGTTTGGGTCTAGCCGAGTGGGTTTGGGTCTAGCAGAGTGGGTTTGTGTCTAGCGGATGGGTTGGGGTCTAGCGGAGTGGGTTTGGGTCTAGCGGAGTGGGTTTGGCTCTAGCGGAGTGGGTTTGGGTCTTGCGGAGTGGGTTTGTGTCTAGCCGAGTGGGCTTGGGTCTAGCCGAGTGGGTATGGGTCTGGCGGAGTGGGTTTGGGTCTAGCGGAGTGGGTTTGTGTCTAGCGGATGGGTTGGGGTCTAGCGGAGTGGGTTTGGGTCTGGCCGAGTGGGTTTGGGTCTAGCCGAGTTGATTTGGGTCTAGCCGAGTGGGTTTGTGTCTAGCCGAGTGGGCTTGGGTCTAGCCGAGTGGGTATGGGTCTGGCGGAGTGGGTTTGGGTCTAGCGGAGTGGGTTTGGGTCTAGCGGGGTGGGTTTGGGTCTAGCGGAGTCGGTTTGCCTCTGGCGGAGTGGGTTTGGGTCTGGCGGAGTGGGTTTGGGTCTAGCGGAGTGGGTTTGGATCTAGCGGAGTGGGTTTGGGTCGAGCGGAGTGGGTTTGCGTCCAGCGAAGTGGGTTTGGGTCTAGCGGAGTGGGTTTGGGTCTAGCCGAGTGGGTTTGGGTCTAGCCGAGTGGGTTTGGGTCTAGCGGAGTGCGTTTGGGTCTAGCCGAGTGGGTTAACGTCTAGCCGAGTGGGTTTGGGACAAGCCGAGTGGGTTTGGGTCTAGCCGAGTGGGTTTGGGTCTAGCAGAGTGGGTTTGTGTCTAGCGGATGGGTTGGGGTCTAGCGGAGTGGGTTTGGGTCTAGCGGAGTGGGTTTGGGTCAAGCGGAGTGGGTTTGGGTCTAGCGGAGTGGGTTTGGGTCTAGCCGAATGGGATTGGCTCTAGCCGAGTGGGTTTCGGTCTAGCCGAGTGGGTTTGGGTCTAGCGGAGTGGGTTTGGGTCTAGCGGAGTGGGTTTGGGTCTAGCGGAGTGGGTTTGGGTCTAGCGGAGTGGGTTTGCATCTGGCGGAGTGGGTTTGGGTCTGGCGGAGTGGGTTTGGGTCTAGCGGAGTGGGTTTGGATCTAGCGGAGTGGGTTTGGGTCGAGAGGAGTGGGTTTGGGTCCAGCGAATTGGGTTTGGGTCTAGCCGAGTGGGTTTGGGTCTAGCCGAGTGGGTTTGGGTCTGGCCGAGTGGGTTTGGGTCTAGCCGAGTGGGTTTGGGTCTAGCCGAGTGGGTTTGGGTCTGGCCGAGTGGGTTTGGGTCTAGCCGAGTGGATTTGGGTCTAGCCGAGTGGGTTTGTGTCTAGCCGAGTGGGTTTGGGTCTAGCCGAGTGGGTTTGGGTCTAGCGGAGTGGGTTTGTGTCTAGCGGAGTGGGTTTGGGTCTAGCGGAGTGGGTTTGGGTCTAGCGGAGTGGGTTTGGGTCTAGCCGAGTGGGTTTGGGTCTAGCCGAGTGGGTTTGGGTCTAGCGGAGTGGGTTTGGATCTAGCGGAGTGGGTTTGGGTCGAGCGGAGTGGGTTTGGGTCCAGCGAAGTGGGTTTGGGTCTAGCGGAGTGGGTTTGGGTCTAGCCGAGTGGGTTTGGGTCTAGCCGAGTGGGTTTGGGTCTAGCGGAGTGCGTTTGGGTCTAGCCGAGTGGGTTAAAGTCTAGCCGAGTGGGTTTGGGACTAGCCGAGTGGGTTTGGGTCTAGCCGAGTGGGTTTGGGTCTAGCAGAGTGGGTTTGTGTCTAGCGGATGGGTTGGGGTCTAGCGGAGTGGGTTTGGGTCTAGCGGAGTGGGTTTGGGTCTAGCGGAGTGGGTTTGGGTCTAGCGGAGTGGGTTTGGGTCTAGCCGAATGGGATTGGCTCTAGCCGAGTGGGTTTCGGTCTAGCCGAGTGGGTTTGGGTCTAGCGGAGTGGGTTTGGGTCTAGCGGAGTGGGTTTGGGTCTAGCGGAGTGGGTTTGGGTCTAGCGGAGTGGGTTTGCATCTGGCGGAGTGGGTTTGGGTCTGGCGGAGTGGGTTTGGGTCTAGCGGAGTGGGTTTGGATCTAGCGGAGTGGGTTTGGGTCGAGAGGAGTGGGTTTGGGTCCAGCGAAGTGGGTTTGGGTCTAGCCGAGTGGGTTTGGGTCTAGCCGAGTGGGTTTGGGTCTGGCCGAGTGGGTTTGGGTCTAGCCGAGTGGGTTTGGGTCTAGCCGAGTGGGTTTGGGTCTGGCCGAGTGGGTTTGGGTCTAGCCGAGTGGATTTGGGTCTAGCCGAGTGGGTTTGTGTCTAGCCGAGTGGGTTTGGGTCTAGCCGAGTGGGTTTGGGTCTAGCGGAGTGGGTTTGTGTCTAGCGGAGTGGGTTTGGGTCTAGCGGAGTGGGTTTGGGTCTAGCGGAGTGGGTTTGGGTCTAGCCGAGTGGGTTTGGGTCTAGCCGAGTGGGTTTGGGTCTAGACGAGTGGGTTTGGGTCTAGCCGAGTGGGTTTGGCTCTAGCCGAGTGGGTTTTGGTCTAGCCGAGTGCGTTTGGGTCTAGCCGAGTGGGTTTGGGTTTAGCGGAGTGGGTTTGGGTCTAGCCGAGTGGGTTTGGGTCTAGCCGAGTGGGTTTGGGTCTAGCCGAGTGGGTTTGGGTCTGGCCGAGTGGGTTTGGGTCTAGCCGAGTGGGTTTGGGTCTAGCCGAGTGGGTTTGGGTCCAGCCGAGAGGGTTTGGGTCTAGCCGAGTAGGTTTGGGTCTAGCGGAGAGGGTTTGGGTCTAGCCGAGTGGGTTTGGGTCTAGCCAAGTGGGTTTGGGTCTAGCAGATTGGGTTTGTGTCTAGCGGAGTGGGTTTGGGTCTAGCGGAGTGGGTTTGGGACTAGCGGAGTGGGTTTGGGTCTAGCGGAGTGGGTTTGAGTCTAGCGGAGTGGGTTTGGGTCTAGCCAAGTGGGTTTGGGTCCAGCCGAGTGAGTTTGGGTCTAGCCAAGTGAGTTTGGCTCTAGCCGAGTGGGTTTGGGTCTAGCCGAGTGGGTTTGGGTCTAGCAGAGTGGGTTTGTGTCTAGCGGATGGGTTGGGGTCTAGCGGAGTGGGTTTGGGTCTAGCGGAGTGGGTTTGGGTCTAGCGGAGTGGGTTTGGGTCTAGCGGAGTGGGTTTGGGTCTAGCCGAATGGGATTGGCTCTAGCCGAGTGGGTTTCGGTCTAGCCGAGTGGGTTTGGGTCTAGCGGAGTGGGTTTGGGTCTAGCGGAGTGGGTTTGGGTCTAGCGGAGTGGGTTTGGGTCTAGCGGAGTGGGTTTGCGTCTGGCGGAGTGGGTTTGGGTCTGGCGGAGTGGGTTTGGGTCTAGCGGAGTGGGTTTGGATCTAGCGGAGTGGGTTTGGGTCGAGCGGAGAGTGTTTGGGTCCAGCGAAGTGGGTTTGGGTCTAGCCGAGTGGGTTTGGGTCTGGCCGAGTGGGTTTGGGTCTAGCCGAGTGGATTTGGGTCTAGCCGAGTGGGTTTGTGTCTAGCCGAGTGGGCTTGGGTCTAGCCGAGTGGGTATGGGTCTGGCGGAGTGGGTTTGGGTCTAGCGGAGTGGGTTTGGGTCTAGCGGAGTGGGTTTGGGTGTAGCGGAGTCGGTTTGCCTCTGGCGGAGTGGGTTTGGGTCTGGCGGAGTGGGTTTGGGTCTAGCGGAGTGGGTTTGGATCTAGCGGAGTGGGTTTGGGTCGAGCGGAGTGGGTTTGGGTCCAGCGAAGTGGGTTTGGGTCTAGCGGAGTGGGTTTGGGTCTAGCCGAGTGGGTTTGGGTCTAGCCGAGTGGGTTTGGGTCTAGCGGAGTGCGTTTGGGTCTAGCCGAGTGGGTTAAGGTCTAGCCGAGTGGGTTTGGGACTAGCCGAGTGGGTTTGGGTCTAGCCGAGTGGGTTTGGGTCTAGCAGAGTGGGTTTGTGTCTAGCGGATGGGTTGGGGTCTAGCGGAGTGGGTTTGGGTCTAGCGGAGTGGGTTTGGGTCTAGCGGAGTGGGTTTGGGTCTAGAGGAGTGGGTTTGGGTCTAGCCGAATGGGATTGGCTCTAGCCGAGTGGGTTTCGGTCTAGCCGAGTGGGTTTGGGTCTACCGGAGTGGGTTTGGGTCTTGCGGAGTGGGTTTGGGTCTAGCGGAGTGGGTTTGGGTCTAGCGGAGTGGGTTTGCGTCTGGCGGAGTGGGTTTGGGTCTGGCGGAGTGGGTTTGGGTCTAGCGGAGTGGGTTTGGATCTAGCGGAGTGGGTTTGGGTCGAGCGGAGTGGGTTTGGGTCTGGCCGAGTGGGTTTGGGTCTAGCCGAGTTGGTTTGGGTCTAGCATAGTGGATTTGGGTCTAGCGAGTGGGTTTGGGTCTAGCCGAGTGGGTTTGGGTCTAGCCGAGTGGGTTTAGGTCTAGCCGAGTGGGTTTGGGTCTAGCCCAGTGGGTTTGGGTCTAGCCGAGTGGGTTTTGGTTCTAGCCGAGTGGGTTTGGGTCTAGCGGAGTGGGCTTGGGTCGAGCCGAGTGGGTTTGGGTGTAGCCTAGTGAGTTTGGGTCTAGCTGAGTGGGTTTGGGTCCAGCGGAGTGGGTTTGCGTCTAGCGTAGTGGGTTTGGGTCTAGCGGAGTGGGTTTGGGTCTAGCCGACTGGGTTTGGGTCTAGCCGAGTGGGTTGGGGTCTAGCCGAGTGGGTTTGTGTCTAGCCGAGAGGGTTTGTGTCTAGCCGAGTGGGTTTGGGTCTAGCCGAGTGGGTTTGGGTCTAGCCGAGCGGGTTTGGGTCTACCCGAGTGGGTTTGGGTGTGGCCGAGTGGCTTTGGGTCTAGCCGAATGGGTTTGGGTCTAGCCGAGTGGCTTTGGGTCTAGCCGAGTGGGTTTGGATCTAGACGAGTGGGTTTGGGTCTACCCGAGTGGGTTTGGCTCTAGCCGAGTGGGTTTCGGTCTAGCCGAGTGCGTTTGGGTCTAGCCGAGTGGGTTTTGGTTCAGCGGAGTGGGTTTGGGTCTAGCCGAGTGGGTTTGGGTCTAGCCGAGTGGGTTTGGGTCTAGCCGAGTGGGTTTGGGTCTGGCCGAGTGGGTTTGGGTGTAGCCGAGTGGTTTTGGTTCTAGCCGAGTGGGTTTGTGTCTAGCCGAGTGGGTTTGTGTCTAGCCGAGTGGGTTTGGGTTTAGCGGAGTGGGTTTGGATCTAGCCGAGTGGGTTTGGGTCTAGCCGAGTGGGTTTGGGTCTAGCCGAGTGGGTTTGTGTCTGGCCGAGTGGGTTTGGGTCTAGCCGAGTGGATTTGGTTCTAGCCGAGTGGGTTTGTGTCTGGCCGAGTGGGTTTGGGTCTAGCCGAGTGGGTTTGGGTCTAGCAGAGAGGGTTTGGGTCTGGCGGAGTGGGTTTAGGTGTAGCGGAGTGGGTTTGGGTCTAGCGGAGTGGGTTTGCGTCTAGCGGAGTGGGTTTGCATCTAGCGGAGTGGGTTTGGGTCCAGCGGAGTGGGTTTGGGTCTAGCGGAGTGGGTTTGGGTCTAGCCGAGTGGGTTTGGGTCTAGGCGAGTGGGTTTGGGTCTAGCCGAGTGGGTTTTTGTCTAGCGGAGTGGGTTTGGGTCTAGCGGAGTGGGTTTGGGTCTAGCCGAGTGGGTTTGGGTCTAGCCGAGTGGGTTTGGGTCTTGCCGAGAGGGTTTGGGTCTAGCCGAGTGGGTTTGGGTCTAGCCGAGTGGGTTTAGGTCTAGCCGAGCGGGTTTGGGTCTACCCGAGTGGGTTTGGTTGTAGCCGAGTGGCTTTGGGTCTAGCCGAGTGGGTTTGGGTCTAGCCGAGTGGGTTTGGGACTAGCCGAGTGGGATTGGGTCTAGCCGAGTGGGTTTGGGTCTAGCGGAGTGGGTTTGGGTCTAGCCGAGTGGGTTTGGGACTAGCCGAGTGGGATTGGGTCTAGCCGAGTGGGTTTGGGTCTAGCGGAGTGGGTTTGGGTGTAGCAGAGTGGGTTTGGGTCTAGCGGAGTGGGTTTGGGTCTAGCGGAGTGGGTTTGCGTCTTGCCGAGTGTGTTTGGGTCTAGCCGGGTGGGTTTGGGTCTAGCCGATTGGGCTTGCGTCTGGCCAAGAGTGGGTTTGAATCTAGCCGAGTGGGTTTGGCTCTAGCCGAGTGGGTTTCGGTCTAGCCGAGTGCGTTTGGGTCTAGCCGAGTGGGTTTGGTTCTAGCGGTGTTGTTTTGGGTCTAGCCGAGTGGGTTTGGGTCTAGCCGAGTGGGTTTGGGTCTAGCCGAGTGAGTTTGGGTCTGGCCGAGTGGGTTTGGGTCTAGCCGAGTGGATTTGGGTCTAGCCGAGTGGGTTTTTGTCTAGCCGAGTGGGTTTGGGTGTAGCCGAGTGGGTTTGGGTCTAGACGAGTGGGTTTGGGTCTAGCCGAGTGGGTTTGGCTCTAGCCGAGTGGGTTTCGGTCCAGCCGAGTGCGTTTGGGTCTAGCCGAGTGGGTTAGGGTTTAGCGGAGTGGGTTTGGGTGTAGCGGAGTGGGTTTGGGTCTAGCGGAGTGGGTTTGGGTCGAGCGGAGTGGGTTTGGGTCTAGCCGAGTGGGTTTGGGTCTAGACGAGTGGGTTTGGGTCTAGCCGAGTGGGTTTGGGTCTAGCCGAGTGAGTTTGGGTCTGGCCGAGTGGGTTTGGGTCTAGCCGAGTGGATTTGGGTCTAGCCGAGTGGGTTTGTGTCTAGCCAAGTGGGTTTGGGTCTAGCCGAGTGGGTTTGGGTCTAGCGGAGTGGGTTTGTGTCTAGGGGAGTGGGTTTGGGTCTAGCGGAGTGGGTTTGTTTCTAGCGGAGTGGGTTTGGGTCTAGCCGAGTGGGTTTGGGTCTAGCCGAGTGGGTTTGGGTCTAGACGAGTGGGTTTGGGTCTAGCCGAGTGGGTTTGGCTCTAGCCGAGTGGGTTTCGGTCTAGCCGAGTGCGTTTGGGTCTAGCCGAGTGGGTTTGGGTTTAGCGGAGTGGTTTTGGGTCTAGCAGAGTGGGTTTGGGTCTAGCGGAGTGGGTTTGGGTCGAGCGGAGTGGGTTTGGGTCCAGCGGAGTGGGTTTGGGTCTAGCGTAGTGGGTTGGGGTCCAGCGGAGTGGGTTTGCGTCTCGCGGAGTGGGTTTGGGTCTAGCCGAGTGGGTTTGGGTCCAGCCGAGTGGGTTTGGGTCTAGCCGAGCGGGTTTGGGTCTGCCCGAGTGGGTTTGGGTGTAGCCGAGTGGCTTTGGGTCTAGCCGAGTGGGTTTGGGTCTAGCCGAGTGGGTTTGGGTCTAGCCAAGTGGGTTTGGGTCTAGCCGAGTGGGTTTGGGTCTAGCGGAGTGGGTTTGTGTCTAGGGGAGTGGGTTTGGGTCTAGCGGAGTGGGTTTAGGTCTAGCCGAGCGGGTTTGGGTCAGCCCGAGTGGGTTTGGGTGTAGCCGAGTGGCTTTGGGTCTAGCCGAGTGGGTTTGGGTCTAGCCGAGTGGGTTGGGGTCTAGCCGAGTGGGTTTGGGTCTAGCGGAGTGGGTTTGGGTCTAGCGGATTGGGTTTGGGTCTAGCTGAGTGGGTTTGGGTCTAGCGGAGTGAGTTTGGGTCTATCGGATTGGGTTTGGGTCTAGCGGAGTGGGTTTGGGTCTAGCGGAGTGGGTTTGCGTCTAGCGGAGTGGGTTTGGGTCTAGCGGAGTGGGTTTGGGTCTAGCGGGGAGGGTTTGGGTCCAGCCGAGTGGGTTTTGGTCTAGCCGAGTGGGTTTGGGTCTATGCGAGTGGGTTTGGGTCTAGCCGAGTGGGTTTGGGTCTAGCCGAGTGGGTTTGGGTCTAGCCGAGTGGGTTTGGATCTAGCCGTGTGGGTTTGGGTCTAGCCGAGTGGGTTTGGGTCCAGCCGAGAGGGTTTGGGTCTAGCCGAGTAGGTTTGGGTCTAGCGGAGTGGGTTTGGGTCTAGCGGAGTGGGTTTGTGTCTAGCCGAGTGAGTTTGGCTCTAGCCGAGTGGGTTTCAGTCTAGCCGAGTGGGTTTGGGTCAAGCCGAGTGGGTTTGGGTCTAGCGGAGTGGGTTTGGGTCTAGCCGACTGCGTTTGGGTCTAGCGGAGTGTGTTTGGGTCTAGCCGAGTGGGTTTGGGTCTAGCCGAGTGGGTTTGGGTCTAGCCGAGTGGGTTTGGGTCTAGCCGAGTGGGTTTGGGTCTGGCCGAGTGGGTTTGGGTCTAGCCGAGTGGATTTGGGTCCAGCCGAGTGGGTTTGTGTCTAGCCGAGTGGGCTTGTGTCTAGCGGAGTGGGTTTGGGTCTAGCGGAGTGGGTTTGGGTCTAGCGGAGTGGGTTTGGGTCTAGCGAAGTGGGTTTCGGTCTAGCCGAATGGGTTTGGCTCTAGCCGAGTGGGTTTCGGTCTAGCCGAGTGGGTTTGGGTCAAGCCGAGTGGGTTTGAGTCCAGCGGAGTGGGTTTGGGTCTCGCCTAGTGCGTTTGGGTCTAGCGGAGTGGGTATGGGTCTAGCGGAGTGGGGTTGGGTCTAGCGGAGTGGGTTTGGGTCAAGCGGAGTGGGTTTGCGTCTAGCGGAGTGGGTTTGGGTCCAGCGGAGTGGGTTTGGGTCTGGCGGAGTGAGTTTGGGTCTAGCGGAGTGGGTTTGGGTCTAGCGGAGTGGGTTTGGGTCTAGCCGAGTGGGTTTGCGTCTAGCGGCGTGGGTTTGGGTCTAGCGGAGTGGGTTTGGGTCTAGTGGAGTGGGTTTGGGTCTAGCGGAGTGGGTTTGGGTCCACCGGAGTGGGTTGGGGTCCAGCGGAGTGGGTTTGATTCTAGCGGAGTGGGTTTGGGTCTAGCCGAGTGGGTTTGGGTCCAGCCGAGTGGGTTTGGGTCTAGCGGAGTGGGTTTGGGTCTCGCCGAGTGGGTTTGGGTCTAGCCGAGTGGGTTTGGGTCTAGCCGAGTGGGTTTGGGTCTAGCAGAGTGGGTTTGTGTCCAGCGGAGTGGGTTTGGGTCTAGCGGAGTGGGTTTGGGTCTAGCGGAGTGGGTTTGGGTCTAGCCGAGTGGGTTTGGGTCCAGCGGAGTGGGTTTGGGTCTAGCCGAGTGGGTTTGTGTCTAGCCGAGTGGGTTTGGGTCTAGCCGAGTGGGTTTGGCTCTAGCCGAGTGGGTTTCGGTCTAGCCGAGTGGGTTCGGGTGAAGCCGAGTGGGTTTGGGTCTAGCGGAGTGGGTTTGGGTCTAGCCGAGTGCGTTTGGGTCTAGCGGAGTGGGTTTGGGTCTAGCCGAGTGGGTTTGGGTCTAGCCGAGTGGGTTTGGGTATAGCCGAGTGGGTTTGGGTCTGGCCGAGTTGGTTTGGGTCTAGCCGAGTGGGTTTAGGTCCAGCCGAGTGGGTTTGGGTCTAGCCGAGTGGGTTTAGGTCTAGCGGAGTGGGTTTGGGTCGAGCGGAGTGGGTTTGGGTCTAGCGGAGTGGATTTGGGTCTAGCAGAGTGGGTTTGTGTCTAGCGGAGTGGGTTTGGGTCTAGCGGAGTGGGTTTGGGTCTAGCGGAGTGGGTTTGGGTCTGGCCGAGTGAGTTTGGCTCTAGCCGAGTGGGTTTCGGTCTAGCCGAGTGCGTTTGGGTCTAGCCGAGTGGGTTTGGGTTTAGCGGAGTGGTTTTGGGTCTAGCAGAGTGGGTTTGGGTCTAGCGGAGTGGTTTTGGGTCGAGCGGAGTGGGCTTGGGTCCAGCTGAGTGGGTTTGGGTCTAGCGTAGTGGGTTGGGGTCCAGCGGAGTGGGTTTGCGTCTCGCGGAGTGGGTTTCGGTCTAGCCGAGTGGGTTTGGGTCCAGCCGAGTGGGTTTGGGTCTAGCGGAGTGGGTTTGGGTCTAGCCGAGTGGGTTTGGGTCTAGCCGAGTGGGTTTGGGTCTAGCCGAGTGGGTTTGGGTCTAGCAGAGTGGGTTTGTGTCTAGCGGAGTGGGTTTGGGTCTAGCGGAGTGGGTTTGGGTCTAGCGGAGTGGGTTTGGGTCCAGCGGAGTGGGTTTGGGTCTAGCGGAGTGGGTTTGGGTCTAGCGGAGTGGGTTTGGGTCTAGCGGAGTGGGTTTGGGTCTACCCGAGTGGGTTTGGGGCTAGCTGAGTGGGTTTGGGTCTAGCCGAGAGGGTTTGGGTCTAGCCGAGTGGGTTTGGGTCTAGCCGAGGGGGTTTAGGTCTAGCCGAGCGGGTTTGGGTCTGCCCGAGTGGGTTTGGGTGTAGCCGAGTGGCTTTGGGTCTAGCCGAGTGGGTTTGGGTCTAGCCGAGTGGGTTTGGGTCTAGCCAAGTGGGTTTGGCTCTAGCCGAGTGGGTTTCGGTCTAGCCGAGTGCGTTTGGGTCTAGCCGAGTGGGTTTGGGTTTAGCGGAGTGGTTTTGGGTCTAGCAGAGTGGGTTTGGGTCTAGCGGAGTGGGTTTGGGTCGAGCGGAGTGGGTTTGGGTCCAGCGGAGTGGGTTTGGGTCTAGCGTAGTGGGTTGGGGTCCAGCGGAGTGGGTTTGCGTCTCGCGGAGTGGGTTTGGGTCTAGCCGAGTGGGTTTGGGTCCAGCCGAGTGGGTTTGGGTCTAGCGGAGTGGGTTTGGGTCTAGCCGAGTGGGTTTGGGTCTAGCCGAGTGGGTTTGGGTCTAGCCGAGTGGGTTTGGGTCTAGCAGAGTGGGTTTGTGTCTAGCGGAGTGGGTTTGGGTCTAGCGGAGTGGGTTTGGGTCTAGCGGAGTGGGTTTGGGTCCAGCGGAGTGGGTTTGGGTCTAGCGGAGTGGGTTTGGGTCTAGCGGAGTGGGTTTGGGTCTAGCGGAGTGGGTTTGGGTCTACCCGAGTTGGTTTGGGGCTAGCTGAGTGGGTTTGGGTCTAGCCGAGAGGGTTTGGGTCTAGCCGAGTGGGTTTGGGTCTAGCCGAGGGGGTTTAGGTCTAGCCGAGCGGGTTTGGGTCTGCCCGAGTGGGTTTGGGTGTAGCCGAGTGGCTTTGGGTCTAGCCGAGTGGGTTTGGGTCTAGCCGAGTGGGTTTGGGTCTAGCCGAGTGGGTTGGGGACTAGCCGAGTGGGTTTGGGTCTAGCGGAGTGGGTTTGGGTCTAGCGGATTGGGTTTGGGTCTAGCTGAGTGGGTTTGGGTCTAGCGGAGTGAGTTTGGGTCTATCGGATTGGGTTTGGGTCTAGCGGAGTGGGTTTGGGTCTAGCGGAGTGGGTTTGCGTCTAGCGGAGTGGGTTTGGGTCTAGCGGAGTGGGTTTGGGTCTAGCGGGGAGGGTTTGGGTCCAGCCGAGTGGGTTTGGGTCTAGCCGAGTGGGTTTGGGTCTATGCGAGTGGGTTTGGGTCTAGCCGAGTGGGTTTGGGTCTAGCCGAGTGGGTTTGGGTCTAGCCGAGTGGGTTTGGATCTAGCCGTGTGGGTTTGGGTCTAGCCGAGTGGGTTTGGGTCCAGCCGAGAGGGTTTGGGTCTAGCCGAGTAGGTTTGGGTCTAGCGGAGTGGGTTTGGGTCTAGCGGAGTGGGTTTGTGTCTAGCCGAGTGAGTTTGGCTCTAGCCGAGTGGGTTTCAGTCTAGCCGAGTGGGTTTGGGTCAAGCCGAGTGGGTTTGGGTCTAGCGGAGTGGGTTTGGGTCTAGCCGACTGCGTTTGGGTCTAGCGGAGTGTGTTTGGGTCTAGCCGAGTGGGTTTGGGTCTAGCCGAGTGGGTTTGGATCTAGCCGAGTGGGTTTGGGTCTAGCCGAGTGGGTTTGGGTCTGGCCGAGTGGGTTTGGGTCTAGCCGAGTGGATTTGGGTCCAGCCGAGTGGGTTTGTGTCTAGCCGAGTGGGCTTGTGTCTAGCGGAGTGGGTTTGGGTCTAGCGGAGTGGGTTTGGGTCTAGCGAAGTGGGTTTCGGTCAAGCCGAATGGGTTTGGCTCTAGCCGAGTGGGTTTCGGTCTAGCCGAGTGGGTTTGGGTCAAGCCGAGTGGGTTTGAGTCCAGCGGAGTGGGTTTGGGTCTCGCCGAGTGCGTTTGGGTCTAGCGGAGTGGGTATGGGTCTAGCGGAGTGGGGTTGGGTCTAGCGGAGTGGGTTTGGGTCTAGCGGAGTGGGTTTGGGTCTAGCGGAGTGGGTTTGCGTCTAGTGGAGTGGGTTTGGGTCCGGCAGAGCGGGTGTGGGTCTAGCGGAGTGGGTTTGGGTCTAGCGCAGTGGGTTTGGGTCAAGCGGAGTGGGTTTGCGTCTAGCGGAGTGGGTTTGGGTCCAGCGGAGTGGGTTTGGGTCTAGCGGAGTGAGTTTGGGTCTAGCGGAGTGGGTTTGGGTCTAGCGGAGTGGGTTTGGGTCTAGCCGAGTGGGTTTGCGTCTAGCGGCGTGGGTTTGGGTCTAGCGGAGTGGGTTTGGGTCTAGTGGAGTGGGTTTGGGTCTAGCGGAGTGGGTTTGGGTCCACCGGATTGGGTTGGGGTCCAGCGGAGTGGGTTTGATTCTAGCGGAGTGGGTTTGGGTCTAGCCGAGTGGGTTTGGGTCCAGCCGAGTGGGTTTGGGTCTAGCGGAGTGGGTTTGGGTCTAGCCGAGTGGGTTTGGGTCTAGCCGAGTGGGTTTGGGTCTAGCCGAGTGGGTTTGGGTCTAGCAGAGTGGGTTTGTGTCCAGCGGAGTGGGTTTGGGTCTAGCGGAGTGGGGTTGGGTCTATCGGAGTGGGTTTGGGTCTAGCCGAGTGGGTTTGGGTCCAGCGGAGTGGGTTTGGGTCTAGCCGAGTGGGTTTGTGTCTAGCCGAGTGGGTTTGGGTGTAGCCGAGTGGGTTTGGCTCTAGCCGAGTGGGTTTCGGTCTAGCCGAGTGGGTTCGGGTCAAGCCGAGTGGGTTTGCGTCTAGCGCAGTGGGTTTGGGTCTAGCCGAGTGCGTTTGGGTCTAGCGGAGTGGGTTTGGGTCTAGCCGAGTGGGTTTGGGTCTAGCCGAGTGGGTTTGGGTATAGCCGTGTGGGTTTGGGTCTGGCCGAGTTGGTTTGGGTCTAGCCGAGTGGGTTTAGGTCTAGCCGAGTGGGTTTGGGTCTAGCCGAGTGGGTTTAGGTCTAGCGGAGTGGGTTTGGGTCGAGCGGAGTGGGTTTGGGTCTAGCGGAGTGGATTTGGGTCTAGCGGAGTGGGTTTGTGTCTAGCGGAGTGGGTTTGGGTCTAGCGGAGTGGGTTTGGGTCTAGCGGAGTGGGTTTGGGTCTGGCCGAGTGAGTTTGGCTCTAGCCGAGTGGGTTTCGGTCTAGCTGAGTGGGTTTGGGTCAAGCCGAGTGGGTTTGGGTCTAGCCGAGTGGGTTTGGGTCTAGCCGAGTGGGTTTGGGTCTAGCCGAGTGGGTTTGGGTCTAGACGAGTGGGTTTGGGTCTAGCCGAGTGGGTTTGGCTCTAGCCGAGTGGGTTTCGGTCTAGCCGAGTGCGTTTGGGTCTAGCCGAGTGGGTTTGGGTTTAGCGGAGTGGGTTTGGGTCTAGCAGAGTGGGTTTGGGTCTAGCGGAGTGGGTTTGGGTCGAGCGGAGTGGGTTTGGGTCCAGCGGAGTGGGTTTGGGTCTAGTGTAGTGGGTTGGGGTCCAGCGGAGTGGGTTTGCGTCTCGCGGAGTGGGTTTGGGTCTAGCCGAGTGGGTTTGGGTCTAGCCGAGTGGGTTTGGGTCTAGCCGAGTGGGTTTGGGTCTAGCAGAGTGGGTTTGTGTCTAGCGGAGTGGGTTTGGGTGTAGCGGAGTGGGTTTGGGTCTAGCGGAGTGGGTTTGGGTCCAGCGGAGTGGGTTTGGGTCTAGCGGAGTGGGTTTGGGTCTAGCGGAGTGGGTTTGGGTCTAGCCGAGTGGGTTTGGGGCTAGCCGAGTGGGTTTGGGTCTAGCCGAGAAGGTTTGGGTCTAGCCGAGTGGGTTTGGGTCTAGCCGAGGGGGTTTAGGTCTAGCCGAGCGGGTTTGGTTCTGCCCGAGTGGGTTTGGGTGTAGCCGAGTGGCTTTGGGTCTAGCCGAGTGGGTTTGGGTCTAGCCGAGTGGGTTTGGGTCTAGCCGAGTGGGTTTGGGTCTAGCCGAGTGGGTTTGGGTCTAGCGGAGTGGGTTTGGGTCTAGCGGATTGGGTTTGGGTCTAGCTGAGTGGGTTTGGGTCTAGCGGAGTGAGTTTGGGTCTAGCGGATTGGGTTTGGGTCTAGCGGAGTGGGTTTGGGTCTAGCGGAGTGGGTTTGCGTCTAGCGGAGTGGGTTTGGGTCTAGCGGAGTGGGTTTGGGTCTAGCGGGGAGGGTTTGGGTCCAGCCGAGTGGGTTTGGGTCTAGCCGAGTGGGTTTGGGTCTATGCGAGTGGGTTTGGGTCTAGCCGAGTGGGTTTGGGTCTAGCCGAGTGGGTTTGGGTCTAGCCGAGTGGGTTTGGGTCTAGCCGAGTGGGTTTGGGTCTAGCCGAGTGGGTTTGGGTCCAGCCGAGAGGGTTTGGGTCTAGCCGAGTAGGTTTGGGTCTAGCGGAGTGGGTTTGGGTCTAGCGGAGTGGGTTTGTGTCTAGCCGAGTGAGTTTGGCTCTAGCCGAGTGGGTTTCAGTCTAGCCGAGTGGGTTTGGGTCAAGCCGAGTGGGTTTGGGTCTAGCGGAGTGGGTTTGGGTCTAGCCGACTGCGTTTGGGTCTAGCGGAGTGTGTTTGGGTCTAGCCGAGTGGGCTTGGGTCTAGCCGAGTGGGTTTTGGTCTAGCCGAGTGGGTTTGGGTCTAGCCGAGTGGGTTTGGGTCTGGCCGAGTGGGTTTGGGTCTAGCCGAGTGAATTTGGGTCCAGCCGAGTGGGTTTGTGTCTAGCCGAGTGGGCTTGGGTCTAGCGGAGTGGGTTTGGGTCTAGCGTAGTGGGTTTGGGTCTAGCGGAGTGGGTTTGGGTCTAGCGAAGTGGGTTTAGGTCTAGCCGAATGGGTTTGGCTCTAGCCGAGTGGGTTTCGGTCTAGCCGAGTGGGTTTGGGTCAAGCCGAGTGGGTTTGAGTCCAGCGGAGTGGGTTTGGGTCTCGCCGAGTGCGTTTGGGTCTAGCGGAGTGGGCATGGGTCTAGCGGAGTGGGGTTGGGTCTAGCGGAGTGGGTTTGGGTCTAGCGGAGTGGGTTTGGGTCTAGCGGAGTGGGTTTGCGTCTAGTGGAGTGGGTTTGGGTTCGGCAGAGCGGGTGTGGGTCTAGCGGAGTGGGTTTGGGTCTAGCACAGTGGGTTTGGGTCTAGCGGAGTGGGTTTGGGTCTAGCGGAGTGGGTTTGGGTCCAGCGGAGTGGGTTTGGGTCTAGCGGAGTGAGTTTGGGTCTAGCGGAGTGGGTTTGGGTCTAGCGGAGTGGGTTTGGGTCTAGCCGAGTGGGTTTGCGTCTAGCGGAGTGGGTTTGGGTCTAGCGGAGTGGGTTTGGGTCTAGTGGAGTGGGTTTGGGTCTAGCGGAGTGGGTTTGGGTCCACCGGAGTGGGTTGGGGTCCAGCGGAGTGGGTTTGATTCTAGCGGAGTGGGTTTTGGGTCTAGCCGAGTGGGTTTGGGTCCAGCCGAGTGGGTTTGGGTCTAGCGGAGTGGGTTTGGGTCTAGCCGAGTGGGTTTGGGTCTAGCCGAATGGGTTTGGGTCTAGCCGAGTGGGTTTGGGTCTAGCAGAGTGGGTTTGTGTCTAGCGGAGTGGGTTTGGGTCTAGCGGAGTGGGTTTGGGTCTAGCGGAGTGGGTTTGGGTCTAGCCGAGTGGGTTTGGGTCTAGCGGAGTGGGTTTGGGTCTAGCCGAGTGGGTTTGTGTCTAGCCGAGTGGGTTTGGGTCTAGCCGAGTGGGTTTGGCTCTAGCCGAGTGGGTTTCGGTCTAGCCGAGTGGGTTCGGGTCAAGGCGAGTGGGTTTGGGTCTAGCGGAGTGGGTTTGGGTCTAGCCGAGTGCGTTTGGGTCTAGCGGAGTGCGTTTGGGTCTAGCCGAGTGGGTTTGGGTCTAGCCGAGTGGGTTTGGGTATAGCCGAGTGGGTTTGGGTCTGGCCGAGTTGGTTTGGGTCTAGCCGAGTGGGTTTAGGTCTAGCCGAGTGGGTTTGGGTCTAGCCGACTGGGTTTAGGTCTAGCGGAGTGGGTTTGGGTCGAGCGGAGTGGGTTTGGGTCTAGCGGAGTGGATTTGGGTCTAGCGGAGTGGGTTTGTGTCTAGCGGAGTGGGTTTGGGTCTAGCGGAGTGGGTTTGGGTCTAGCGGAGTGGGTTTGGGTCTGGCCGAGTGAGTTTGGCTCTAGCCGAGTGGGTTTCGGTGTAGCAGAGTGGGTTTGGGTCAAGCCGAGTGGGTTTGGGTCTAGCCGAGTGGGTTTAGGTCTAGCCGAGTGGGTTTGGGTCTAGCCGAGTGGGTTTGGGTCTAGCCGAGTGGGTTTGGGTCTGGCCGAGTGGGTTTGGGTCTAGCCGAGTGGATTTGGGTCTAGCCGAGTGGGTTTGTGTCTAGCCGAGTGGGCTTGGGTCTAGCCGAGTGGGTTTGGGTCTAGCGGAGTGGGTTTGGGTCTAGCGGAGTGGGTTTGGGTCTAGCGGAGTGGGTTTGGGTCTAGCGGAGTGGGTTTGCGTCTGGCGGAGTGGGTTTGGGTCTGGAGGAGTGGGTTTAGGTCTAGCGGAGTGGGTTTGGATCTAGCGGAGTGGGTTTGGGTCGAGCGGAGTGGGTTTGGGTCCAGCGAAGTGGGTTTGGGTCTATCGGAGTGGGTTTGGGTCTAGCCGAGTGGGTTTAGGTCTAGCCGAGTGGGTTTGGGTCTAGCCGACTGGGTTTAGGTCTAGCGGAGTGGGTTTGGGTCGAGCGGAGTGGGTTTGGGTCTAGCGGAGTGGATTTGGGTCTAGCGGAGTGGGTTTGTGTCTAGCGGAGTGGGTTTGGGTCCAGCGAAGTGGGTTTGGGTCTAGCGGAGTGGGTTTGGGTCTAGCCGAGTGGGTTTGGGTCTAGCCGAGTGGGTTTGGGTCTAGCGGAGTGCGTTTGGGTCTAGCCGAGTGGGTTTAGGTCTAGCCGAGTGGGTTTGGGAGTAGCCGAGTGGGTTTGGGTCTAGCCGAGTGGGTTTGGGTCTAGCGGAGTGGGTTTGGCTCTAGCGGAGTGGTTTGGGTCTTGCGGAGTGGGTTTGTGTCTAGCCGAGTGGGCTTGGGTCTAGCCGAGTGGGTATGGGTCTGGCGGAGTGGGTTTGGGTCTAGCGGAGTGGGTTTGTGTCTAGCGGATGGGTTGGGGTCTAGCGGAGTGGGTTTGGGTCTGGCCGAGTGGGTTTGGGTCTAGCCGAGTGGATTTGGGTCTAGCCGAGTGGGTTTGTGTCTAGCCGAGTGGGCTTGGGTCTAGCCGAGTGGGTATGGGGCTGGCGGAGTGGGTTTGGGTCTAGCGGAGTGGGTTTGGGTCTAGCGGAGTGGGTTTGGGTCTAGCGGAGTCGGTTTGCCTCTGGCGGAGTGGGTTTGGGTCTGGCGGAGTGGGTTTGGGTCTAGCGGAGTGGGTTTGGATCTAGCGGAGTGGGTTTGGGTCGAGCGGAGTGGGTTTGGGTCCAGCGAAGTGGGTTTGGGTCTAGCGGAGTGGGTTTGGGTCTAGCCGAGTGGGTTTGGGTCTAGCCGAGTGGGTTTGGGTCTAGCGGAGTGCGTTTGGGTCTAGCCGAGTGGGTTAACGTCTAGCCGAGTGGGTTTGGGACAAGCCGAGTGGGTTTGGGTCTAGCCGAGTGGGTTTGGGTCTAGCAGAGTGGGTTTGTGTCTAGCGGATGGGTTGGGGTCTAGCGGAGTGGGTTTGGGTCTAGCGGAGTGGGTTTGGGTCAAGCGGAGTGGGTTTGGGTCTAGCGGAGTGGGTTTGGGTCTAGCCGAATGGGATTGGCTCTAGCCGAGTGGGTTTCGGTCTAGCCGAGTGGGTTTGGGTCTAGCGGAGTGGGTTTGGGTCTAGCGGAGTGGGTTTGGGGCTAGCGGAGTGGGTTTGGGTCTAGCGGAGTGGGTTTGCATCTGGCGGAGTGGGTTTGGGTCTGGCGGAGTGGGTTTGGGTCTAGCGGAGTGGGTTTGGATCTAGCGGAGTGGGTTTGGGTCGAGAGGAGTGGGTTTGGGTCCAGCGAAGTGGGTTTGGGTCTAGCCGAGTGGGTTTGGGTCTAGCCGAGTGGGTTTGGGTCTGGCCGAGTGGGTTTGGGTCTAGCCGAGTGGGTTTGGGTCTAGCCGAGTGGGTTTGGGTCTGGCCGAGTGGGTTTGGGTCTAGCCTAGTGGATTTGGGTCTAGCCGAGTGGGTTTGTGTCTAGCCGAGTGGGTTTGGGTCTAGCCGAGTGGGTTTGGGTCTAGCGGAGTGGGTTTGTGTCTAGCGGAGTGGGTTTGGGTCTAGCGGAGTGGGTTTGGGTCTAGCGGAGTGGGTTTGGGTCTAGCCGAGTGGGTTTTGGTCAAGCCGAGTGGGTTTGGGTCTAGCCGAGTGGGTTTGGGTCTAGCGGAGTGGGTTTGGGTCTAGCCGAGTGGGTTTGGGTCTAGCCGAGTGGGTTTGGGACTAGCCGAGTGGGTTTGGGTCTAGCCGAGTGGGTTTGAGTCTAGCGGAGTGGGTTTGTATCTCGCGGAGTGGGTTTGGGTCTAGCGGAGTGGGTTTGGGTCTAGCGGAGTGGGTTTGGGTCTAGCGCAGTGGGTTTGGGTCTAGCGGAGTGGGTTTGGGTCTAGCGGAGTGGGTTTGGGTCCAGCGGAGTGGGTTTGGGTCTAGCGGAGTGGGTTTGGGTCAAGTGGAATGGGTTTGGGTCTAGCGGAGTGGGTTTGGGTCCACCGGAGTGGGTTGGGGTCCAGCGGAGTGGGTTTGGGTCTATGCGAGTGGGTTTGGGTCGAGCCGAGTGGGTTTGGGTCTAGACAAGTGGGTTTGGGTCTACCCGAGTTGGTTTAGGTCCAGCCGAGAGGGTTTGGGTCCAGCCGAGTGGGTTTGGGTCCAGCCGAGTGGGTTTGGGTCTAGCCGAGTGGGTTTGGGTCTAGCCGAGTGGGTTTGTGTCTAGCCGAGTGGCTTTGGGTCTAGCCTAGTGGGTTTGGGTCTAGCCGAGTGGGTTTGGGTCTAGCCGAGTGGGTTTGGGTCGACCCGAGTGTATATGGGTCTAGCTGAGTGGGTTTGGGTCTAGCCGAGTGGGTTTGGGTCTAGCCGAGTGGATTTGGGTCTAGCCTAGTGGGTTTGGTCTAGCCGAGTGGGTTTGGGTCTGGCCGAGTGGGTTTGGGTCTAGCTGAGTGGATTTGGGTCTAGCCGAGTGGGTTTGTGTCTAGCCGAGTGGGTTTGGGTCTAGCCGAGTGGGTTTGGGTCTAGCGGAGTGGGTTTGGGTCTACTGGAGTGGGTTTGGGTCTAGCGGAGTGGGTTTGGGTCTAGCGGAGTGGGTTTGGGTCTAGCGGAGTGGGTTTGCGTCTAGTGGAGTGGGTTTGGGTCCGGCAGAGCGGGTGTGGGTCTAGCGGAGTGGGTTTGGGTCTTGCGGAGTGGGTTTGGGTCGAGCGCAATGGGTTTGGGTCCAGCGGAGTGGGTTTGGGTCTAGCGGAGTGGGTTTGGGTCTAGCCGAGTGGGTTTGGGTCTAGCCGAGTGGGTTTGGGTCCAGCGGAGTGGGTTTGGGTCTAGCGGAGTGGGTTTGGGTCTAGTGGAATGGGTTTGGGTCTAGCGGTGTGGGTTTGGGTCCAGCGGAGTGGGTTGGGGTCCAGCGGAGTGGGTTTGGGTCTAGCCGAGTGGGTTTGGGTCTAGCCGAGTGGGTTTGGGTCTAGCGGAGTGGGTTTGGGTCTAGCGGAGTGGGTTTGAGTCTAGCGGAGTGGGTTTGGGTCTAGCCGAGTGGGTTTGGGTCTAGCCGAGTGGGTTTGGGTCTAGCCGAGTGGGTTTCGCTCTAGCCGAGTGGGTTTCGGTCTAGCCGAGTGGGTTTGGGTCAAGCCGAGTGGGTTTGGGTCTAGCGGAGTGGGTTTGGGTCCAGCCGAGTGCGTTTGGGTCTAGCGGAGTGGGTTTGGGTGTAGCGGAGTGGGTTTGGGTCTAGCCGAGTGGGTTTGGGTCTAGCGGAATGAGTTTGGGTCTAGCGGAGTGGGTTTGGGTATAGCGGAGTGGGTTTGTGTCTAGCAGAGTGGGTTTGCGTCTAGCGGAGTCGGTTTGGGTCTAGCGGAGTCGGTTTGGGTCTAGCGAAGTGGGTTTGGGTCTACTGGAGTGGGTTTGGGTCTAGCGGAGTGGGTTTGGGTCTAGCGGAGTGGGTTTGCGTCTAGTGGAGTGGGTTTGGGTCCGGCAGAGCGGGTGTGGGTCTAGCGGAGTGGGTTTGGGTCTTGAGGAGTGGGTTTGGGTCGAGCGCAATGGGTTTGGGTCCAGCGGAGTGGGTTTGGGTCTAGCGGAGTGGGTTTTGGTCTAGCCGAGTGGGTTTGGGTCTAGCCGAGTGGGTTTGGGTCTAGCGGAGTGGGTTTGGGTCTAGCCGAGTGGGTTTGGGTCTAGCCGAGTGGGTTTGGGACTAGCCGAGTGGGTTTGGGTCTAGCGGAGTGGGTTTGAGTCTAGCGGAGAGGGTTTGTATCTCGCGGAGTGGGTTTGGGTCTAGCGGAGTGGGTTTGGGTCTAGCGGAGTGGGTTTGGGTCTAGCGCAGTGGGTTTGGGTCTAGCGGAGTGGGTTTGGGTCTAGCGGAGTGGGTTTGGGTCCAGCGGAGTGGGTTTGGGTCTCGCGGAGTGGGTTTGGGTCTAGTGGAATGGGTTTGGGTCTAGCGGAGTGGGTTTGGGTCCAGCGGAGTGGGTTGGGGTCCAGCGGAGTGGGTTTGGGTCTAGCGGAGTGGGTTTGGGTCTAGCCGAGTGGGTTTGGGTCTAGCGGAGTGGGTTTGGGTCTAGCGGAGTGGGTTTGAGTCTAGCGGAGTGGGTTTGGGTCTAGCCGAGTGGGTTTGGGTCTAGCCGAGTGGGTTTGGGTCTAGCCGAGTGGGTTTGGCTCTAGCCGAGTGGGTTTCGGTCTAGCCGAGTGGGTTTGGGTCAAGCCGAGTGGGTTTGGGTCTAGCGGAGTGTGTTTGGGTCCAGCCGAGTGCGTTTGGGTCTAGCGGAGTGGGGTTGGGTGTAGCGGAGTGGGTTTGGGTCTAGCCGAGTGGGTTTGGGTCCAGCCGAGTGGGTTTCGGTCTAGCGGAGTGGGTTTGGGTCTATGCGAGTGGGTTTGGGTCTAGCGGAGTGGGTTTGGGTCTAGCGGAGTGGGTTTGGGTCTAGCAGAGTGGGTTTGGGTCTAGCGGAGTGAGTTTGGGTCTAGCGGAGTGGGTTTGGGTATAGCGGAGTGGGTTTGTGTCTAGCAGAGTGGGTTTGCGTCTAGCGGAGTCGGTTTGGGTCTAGCGGAGTGGGTTTGGGTCTAGCGAAGTGGGTTTGGGTCTAGCGGAGTGAGTTTGGGTCTAGCGGAGTGGGTTTGCATCTAGCGGAATGGGTTTGGGTCTAGCGGAGTGGGTTAGGGTCTAGCGGAGTGGGTTTGGGTCTAGCGGAGTGGATTTGGGTCGAGCGGAGTGGGTTTGGGTCCAGCGGAGTGGGTTTGGGTCTAGCGGAGTGGGATTAGGTCTAGCGGAGTGGGTTTGCGTCTAGCGGAGTGGGTTTGGGTCTGGCAGAGTGGGTTTGGGTCTAGCGGAGTGGGTTTGGGTCTAGCGGAGTGGGTTTGTGTCTAGCGGAGTGGGTTTGGGTCCAGCGGAGTGGATTTGGGTCCAGCAGAGTGGGTTTGTGTCTAGCCGAGTGGGTTTGTGTCTAGCCGAGTGGGTTTGGGTATAGCCGAGTGTGTTTGGGTCTAGCCGAGTGGGTTTGGGTCTAGCCGAGTGGGTTTGGGTCAAGCCGAGAGGGTTTGGGTCTAGCCGAGTGGGTTTGGGTCTAGCCGAGTGGGTTTGGGTCTAGCCGAGTGGGTTTGGGTCTAGCCGAGTGCGTTTGGGTCTAGCCGAGTGGGTTTTTGTCTAGCCGAGTGGGTTTGGGTCGACCCGAGTAGGTTTGGGTCTAGCGGAGTGGGTTTGGGTCTAGCGGAGTGGGTTTGGGTCTAGCGAAGTGGGTTTGGGTCTAGCGGAGTGAGTTTGGGTCTAGCGGAGTGGGTTTGCATCTAGCGGAATGGGTTTGGGTCTAGCGGAGTGGGTTAGGGTCTAGCGGAGTGGGTTTGGGTCTAGCAGAGTGGGTTTGTGTCTAGCGGAGTGGGTTTGGGTCTAGCGGAGTGGGTTTGTGTCTAGCGGAGTGGGTTTGGGTCCAGCGGAGTGGGTTTGTGTCCAGCAGAGTGGGTTTGTGTCTAGCCGAGTGGGTTTGTGTCTAGCCGAGTGGGTTTGGGTCTAGCCGAGTGGGTTTGGGTCTAGCCGAGTGGGTTTGGGTCTAGCCGAGTGGGTTTGGCTCCAGCCGAGTGGGTTTGGGTCTAGCCGAGTGGGTTTTTGTCTAGCCGAGTTGGTTTGGGTCGACCCGAGTGGGTTTGGGTCTAGCGGAGTGGGTTTGGGTCTAGCGGAGTGGGTTTGGGTCTAGCGAAGTGGGTTTGGGTCTAGCGGAGTGAGTTTGGGTCTAGCGGAGTGGGTTTGCATCTAGCGGAATGGGTTTGGGTCTAGCGGAGTGGGTTAGGGTCTAGCGGAGTGGGTTTGGGTCTAGCAGAGTGGGTTTGGGTCTAGCGGAGTGGGTTTGGGTCTAGCGGAGTGGGTTTGTGTCTAGCGGAGTGGGTTTGGGTCCAGCGGAGTGGGTTTCGGTCCAGCAGAGTGGGTTTGTGTCTAGCCGAGTGGGTTTGTGTCTAGCCGAGTGGGTTTGGGTCTAGCCGAGTGGGTTTGGGTCTAGCGGAGTGGGTTTGGGTCGAGCGGAGTGGGTTTGTGTCTGGCGGAGTGGGTTTGGGTCTAGCAGAGTGGGTTTGGGTCTAGCGGAGTGAGTTTGGGTCTAGCGGAGTGGGTTTGGGTCTAGCGGAGTGGGTTTGTGTCTAGCAGAGTGGGTTTGCGTCTAGCGGAGTCGGTTTGGGTCTAGCGGAGTGGGTTTGGGTCTAGCGGGGAGGGTTTGGGTCCAGCCGAGTGGGTTTCGGTCTAGCGGAGTGGGTTTGGGTCTATGCGAGTGTGTTTGGGTCTAGCCGAGTGGGTTTGGGTCTAGCCGAGTGCGTTTGGGTCTAGCCGAGTGGGTTTTTATCTAGCCGAGTGGGTTTGGGTCGACCCGAGTGGGTTTGGGCCTGGCCGATTGGGTTTGGGTCTAGCCGAGTGAGTTTGGGTCTAGTCGAGTGGGTTTGGGTCTAGCGGAGTGGGTTTGGGTCTATCGGTGAAGGTTTGGGTCTAGCGGAGTGGGTTTGGGTCTAGCAGAGTGGGTTTGGGTCTAGCGGAGTGGGTTTGGGACTAGCGGAGTGGGTTTGGGTCTAGCGGAGTGGGTTTGCATCTAGCGGAATGGGTTTGAGTCTAGCGGAGTGGGTTACGGTCTAGCGGAGTGGGTTTGGGTCTAGCGGAGTGGATTTGGGTCGAGCGGAGTGGGTTTGGGTCCAGCGGAGTGGGTTTGGGTCTAGCGGAGTGGGTTTAGGTCTAGCGGAGTGGGTTTGCGTCTAGCGGAGTGGGTTTGGGTCTGGCGGAGTGGGTTTGGGTCTAGCGGAGTGGGTTTGGGTCAAGCCGAGAGGGTTTGGGTCTAGCCGAGTGGGTTTGGGTCTAGCCGAGTGGGTTTGGGTCTAGCCGAGTGGGTTTGGGTCTAGCCGAGTGCGTTTGGGTCTAGCCGAGTGGGTTTTTGTCTAGCCGAGTGGGTTTGGGTCGACCCGAGTGGGTTTGGGTCTAGCGGAGTGGGTTTGGGTCTAGCGGAGTGGGTTTGGGTCTAGCGAAGTGGGTTTGGGTCTAGCGGAGTGAGTTTGGGTCTAGCGGAGTGGGTTTGCATCTAGCGGAATGGGTTTGGGTCTAGCGGAGTGGGTTAGGGTCTAGCGGAGTGGGTTTGGGTCTAGCAGAGTGGGTTTGTGTCTAGCGGAGTGGGTTTGGGTCTAGCGGAGTGGGTTTGTGTCTAGCGGAGTGGGTTTGGGTCCAGCGGAGTGGGTTTGTGTCCAGCAGAGTGGGTTTGTGTCTAGCCGAGTGGGTTTGTGTCTAGCCGAGTGGGTTTGGGTCTAGCCGAGTGGGTTTGGGTCTAGCCGAGTGGGTTTGGGTCTAGCCGAGTGGGTTTGGCTCCAGCCGAGTGGGTTTGGGTCTAGCCGAGTGGGTTTTTGTCTAGCCGAGTTGGTTTGGGTCGACCCGAGTGGGTTTGGGTCTAGCGGAGTGGGTTTGGGTCTAGCGGAGTGGGTTTGGGTCTAGCGAAGTGGGTTTGGGTCTAGCGGAGTGAGTTTGGGTCTAGCGGAGTGGGTTTGCATCTAGCGGAATGGGTTTGGGTCTAGCGGAGTGGGTTAGGGTCTAGCGGAGTGGGTTTGGGTCTAGCAGAGTGGGTTTGGGTCTAGCGGAGTGGGTTTGGGTCTAGCGGAGTGGGTTTGTGTCTAGCGGAGTGGGTTTGGGTCCAGCGGAGTGGGTTTCGGTCCAGCAGAGTGGGTTTGTGTCTAGCCGAGTGGGTTTGTGTCTAGCCGAGTGGGTTTGGGTCTAGCCGAGTGGGTTTGGGTCTAGCGGAGTGGGTTTGGGTCGAGCGGAGTGGGTTTGTGTCTGGCGGAGTGGGTTTGGGTCTAGCAGAGTGGGTTTGGGTCTAGCGGAGTGAGTTTGGGTCTAGCGGAGTGGGTTTGGGTCTAGCGGAGTGGGTTTGTGTCTAGCAGAGTGGGTTTGCGTCTAGCGGAGTCGGTTTGGGTCTAGCGGAGTGGGTTTGGGTCTAGCGGGGAGGGTTTGGGTCCAGCCGAGTGGGTTTCGGTCTAGCGGAGTGGGTTTGGGTCTATGCGAGTGTGTTTGGGTCTAGCCGAGTGGGTTTGGGTCTAGCCGAGTGCGTTTGGGTCTAGCCGAGTGGGTTTTTATCTAGCCGAGTGGGTTTGGGTCGACCCGAGTGGGTTTGGGCCTGGCCGATTGGGTTTGGGTCTAGCCGAGTGAGTTTGGGTCTAGTCGAGTGGGTTTGGGTCTAGCGGAGTGGGTTTGGGTCTATCGGTGAAGGTTTGGGTCTAGCGGAGTGGGTTTGGGTCTAGCAGAGTGGGTTTGGGTCTAGCGGAGTGGGTTTGGGACTAGCGGAGTGGGTTTGGGTCTAGCGGAGTGGGTTTGCATCTAGCGGAATGGGTTTGAGTCTAGCGGAGTGGGTTACGGTCTAGCGGAGTGGGTTTGGGTCTAGCGGAGTGGATTTGGGTCGAGCGGAGTGGGTTTGGGTCCAGCGGAGTGGGTTTGGGTCTAGCGGAGTGGGTTTAGGTCTAGCGGAGTGGGTTTGCGTCTAGCGGAGTGGGTTTGGGTCTGGCGGAGTGGGTTTGGGTCTAGCGGAGTGGGTTTGGGTCAAGCCGAGAGGGTTTGGGTCTAGCCGAGTGGGTTTGGGTCTAGCCGAGTGGGTTTGGGTCTAGCCGAGTGGGTTTGGGTCTCGCCGAGTGCGTTTGGGTCTAGCCGAGTGGGTTTTTGTCTAGCCGAGTGGGTTTGGGTCGACCCGAGTGGGTTTGGGTCTAGCGGAGTGGGTTTGGGTCTAGCGGAGTGGGTTTGGGTCTAGCGAAGTGGGTTTGGGTCTAGCGGAGTGAGTTTGGGTCTAGCGGAGTGGGTTTGCATCTAGCGGAATGGGTTTGGGTCTAGCGGAGTGGGTTAGGGTCTAGCGGAGTGGGTTGGGTCTAGCAGAGTGGGTTTGTGTCTAGCGGAGTGGGTTTGGGTCTAGCGGAGTGGGTTTGTGTCTAGCGGAGTGGGTTTGGGTCCAGCGGAGTGGGTTTGGGTCCAGCAGAGTGGGTTTGTGTCTAGCCGAGTGGGTTTGTGTCTAGCCGAGTGGGTTTGGGTCTAGCCGAGTGGGTTTGGGTCCAGCCGAGTGGGTTTGGGTCTAGCCGAGTGGGTTTGGCTCCAGCCGAGTGGGTTTGGGTCTAGCCGAGTGGGTTTGTGTCTAGCCGAGTGGGTTTGTGTCGACCCGAGTGGGTTTGGGTCTAGCGGAGTGGGTTTGGGTCTAGCGGAGTGGGTTTGGGTCTAGCGAAGTGGGTTTGGGTCTAGCGGAGTGAGTTTGGGTCTAGCGGAGTGGGTTTGCATCTAGCGGAATGGGTTTGGGTCTAGCGGAGTGGGTTAGGGTCTAGCGGAGTGGGTTTGGGTCTAGCAGAGTGGGTTTGGGTCTAGCGGAGTGGGTTTGGGTCTAGCGGAGTGGGTTTGTGTCTAGCGGAGTGGGTTTGGGTCCAGCGGAGTGGGTTTGGGTCCAGCAGAGTGGGTTTGTGTCTAGCCGAGTGGGTTTGTGTCTAGCCGAGTGGGTTTGGGTCTAGCCGAGTGGGTTTGGGTCTAGCCGAGTGGGTTTGGGTCTAGCCGAGTGGGTTTGGCTCCAGCCGAGTGGGTTTGGGTCTAGCGGAGTGTGTTTGGGTCTAGCGGAGTGGGTTTGGGTCTAGCGGAGTGGGTTTGTGTCTGGCGGAGTGGGTTTGGGTCTAGCAGAGTGGGTTTGGGTCTAGCGGAGTGAGTTTGGTTCTAGCGGAGTGGGTTTGGGTCTAGCGGAGTGGGTTTGTGTCTAGCAGAGTGGGTTTGCGTCTAGCGCAGTCGGTTTGGGTCTAGCGGAGTGGGTTTGGGTCTAGCAGGGAGGGTTTGGGTCCAGCCGAGTGGGTTTGGGTCCAGCCAAATGGGTTTGGGTCTATGCGATTGGGTTTGGGTCTAGCCGAGTGGTTTAGGGTCTAGCCGAGTGGGTTTGGGTCTAGCCGAGAGGGTTTGAGTCTAGCCGAGTGGGTTTGGGTCTAGCCGAGTGGGTTTGGGTGTAGCCGAGTGGGTTTGGGTCTAGCCGAGTGGGTTTGGGTCTAGCCGAGTGGGTTTGGGTCTAGCGGAGTGGGATTGGGTCTAGCGGAGTGGGTTTGGGTCTAGCGGAGTGGGTTTTGGTCTAGCAGAGTGGGTCTGGCTCTAGCGGAGTGGGTTTGGGTCTACTGGAGTGGGTTTGGGTCTAGCGGAGTGGGTTTGGGTCTAGCGGACTGGGTTTGCCTCTAGTTGAGTGGGTTTGGGTTCGGCAGAGCGGGTGTGGGTCTAGCGGAGTGGGTTTGGGTCTTGCGGAGT
Organism: Raja brachyura; assembly: GCA_963514005.1. The sequence continues at coordinate 4,182,848 of OY740819.1, read as the reverse complement.
GGGTTTGGGTCGGGCGGAATGGGTTTGGGTCCAGCGGAGTGGGTTTGGGTCTGGCCGAGTGGGTTTGGGTCTAGCGGAGTGGGTTTGGGTCTAGCCGAGTGGGTTTGTGTCTAGCCGAGTGGGTTTGGGTCTAGCCTAGTGGGTTTGGCTCTAGCCGAGTGGGTTTCGGTCTGGCCGAGTGGGTTCGGGTCAAGCCGAGTGGGTTTGGGTGTAGCGGAGTGGGTTTGGGTCTAGCCGAGTGTGTTTGGGTCTAGCGGAGTGGGTTTGGGTCTAGCCGAGTGGGTTTGGGTCTAGCCGAGTGGGTTTGGGTACAGCCGAGTGGGTTTGGGTCTGGCCGAGTTGGTTTGGGTCTAGCCGAGTGGGTTTGGGTCTAGCCGAGTGGGTTTGGGTCTTGCCGAGTGGGTTTAGGTCTAGCGGAGTGGGTTTGGGTCGAGCGGAGTGGGTTTGGGTCTAGCGGAGTGGATTTGGGTCTAGCGGAGTGGGTTTGTGTCTAGCGGAGTGGTTTTGGGTCTAGCGGAATGGGTTTGGGTCTAGCGGAGTGGGTTTGGGTCTAGCGGATTGGGTTTGGGTCTAGAGGAGTGGATTTGCATCTAGCGGAGTGGGTTTGGGTCTAGCGGAGTGGGTTTGGGTCTAGCAGGGAGGGTTTGGGTCCAGCCGAGTGGGTTTGGGTCCAGCCAAATGGGTTTGGGTCTGTGCGAGTGGGTTTCGGTCTAGCCGAGTGGTTTTGGGGCCAGCCGAGTGGGTTTGGGTCTAGCCGAGAGGGTTTGAGTCTAGCCGAGTGGGTTTGGGTCTAGCCGAGTGGGTTTGGGTCTAGCGGAGTGGGTTTGGGTCTAGCCGAGTGGGTTTGGGTCAAGCCTAGTGCGTTTGCGTTTAGCCGAGTGGCTTTGGGTCTAGCCGAGTGGGTTTGCGTCTTGACGAGTGGGTTTGGGTGTAGCCGAATGGGTTTGGGTCTCGCCGAGTGCGTTTGGGTGTAGCCGAGTGGGTTTGGGTCTAGCCGAGTGGGTTTGTGTGTAGCCGAGTGGGTTTTGGTCTAGCCGAGTGGGTTTGGGTCTAGCCGAGTGGGTTTGGGTCTAGCGGAGTGGGTTTGGGTCTAGCGGAGTGGGTTTGGGTCTAGCGGAGTGGGTTTGGGTCTAGCAGAGTGGGTTTGCGTCTAGCAGAGTGGGTTTGCGTCTAGCGGAGTCGGTTTGGGTTTAGCGGAGTGGGTTTGGGTCTAGCGGAGTCAGTTTGGGTTTAGCGGAGTGGGTTTGGGTCTAGCGGAGTGGGTTTGTGTCTAGCAGAGTGGGTTTGCGTCTAGCGGAGTCGGTTTGGATTTAGCGGAGTGGGTTTGGGTCTAGCGGGGAGGGTTTGGGTCCAGCCGAGTGGGTTTCCGTCTAGCGGAGTGGGTTTGGGTCTATGCGAGTGGGTTTGGGTCTAGCCGAGTGGGTTTGGGTCTAGACGAGTGGGTTTGGGTCTAGACGAGTGGGTTTGGGTCTAGCCGAGTTGGTTTGTGTCAAGCCGAGAGGGTTTGGGTCTAGCCCAGTGGGTTTGGGTCCAGCCGAGTGGGTTTGGGTCCAGCCGAGTGGGTTTGGGTCTAGCCGAGTGGGTTTGTGTCTAGCCGAGTGGCTTTGGGTCTAGCCTAGTGGGTTTGGGTCTAGCCGAGTGGGTTTGGGTCTAGCCGAGTGGGTTTGGGTCGACCCGAGTGGATATGGGTCTAGCTGAGTGGGTTTGGGTCTAGCCGAGTGGGTTTGGGTCTAGCCGAGTGTATTTGGGTATAGCCTAGTGGGTTTGGTGTAGCCGAGTGGGTTGGGGTCTGGCCGAGTGGGTTTGGGTCTAGCTGAGTGGATTTGGGTCTAGCCGAGTGGGTTTGTGTCTAGCCGAGTGGGTTTGGGTCTAGCCGAGTGGTTTTGGGTCTAGCGGAATGGGTTTGGGTCTAGCGGAGTGGGTTTGGGTCTAGCGGATTGGGTTTGGGTCTAGCGGAGTGGATTTGCATCTAGCGGAGTGGGTTTGGGTCTAGCGGAGTGGGTTTGGGTCTAGCAGGGAGGGTTTGGGTCCAGCCGAGTGGGTTTGGGTCCAGCCAAATGGGTTTGGGTCTGTGCGAGTGGGTTTCGGTCTAGCCGAGTGGTTTTGGGGCCAGCCGAGTGGGTTTGGGTCTAGCCGAGAGGGTTTGAGTCTAGCCGAGTGGGTTTGGGTCTAGCCGAGTGGGTTTGGGTCTAGCGGAGTGGGTTTGGGTCTAGCCGAGTGGGTTTGGGTCAAGCCTAGTGCGTTTGCGTTTAGCCGAGTGGCTTTGGGTCTAGCCGAGTGGGTTTGCGTCTAGCCGAGTGGGTTTGGGTGTAGCCGAATGGGTTTGGGTCTCGCCGAGTGCGTTTGGGTGTAGCCGAGTGGGTTTGGGTCTAGCCGAGTGGGTTTGTGTGTAGCCGAGTGGGTTTTGGTCTAGCCGAGTGGGTTTGGGTCTAGCCGAGTGGGTTTGGGTCTAGCGGAGTGGGTTTGGGTCTAGCGGAGTGGGTTTGGGTCTAGCGGAGTGGGTTTGGGTCTAGCAGAGTGGGTTTGGGTCTAGCGGAGTGGGTTTGTGTCTAGCAGAGTGGGTTTGCGTCTAGCGGAGTCGGTTTGGGTTTAGCGGAGTGGGTTTGGGTCTAGCGGGGAGGGTTTGGGTCCAGCCGAGTGGGTTTCCGTCTAGCGGAGTGGGTTTGGGTCTATGCGAGTGGGTTTGGGTCTAGCCGAGTGGGTTTGGGTCTAGACGAGTGGGTTTGGGTCTAGACGAGTGGGTTTGGGTCTAGCCGAGTTGGTTTGTGTCAAGCCGAGAGGGTTTGGGTCTAGCCCAGTGGGTTTGGGTCCAGCCGAGTGGGTTTGGGTCCAGCCGAGTGGGTTTGGGTCTAGCCGAGTGGGTTTGTGTCTAGCCGAGTGGCTTTGGGTCTAGCCTAGTGGGTTTGGGTCTAGCCGAGTGGGTTTGGGTCTAGCCGAGTGGGTTTTTGTCGACCCGAGTGGATATGGGTCTAGCTGAGTGGGTTTGGGTCTAGCCGAGTGGGTTTGGGTCTAGCCGAGTGTATTTGGGTCTAGCCTAGTGGGTTTGGTGTAGCCGAGTGGGTTTGGGTCTGGCCGAGTGGGTTTGGGTCTAGCTGAGTGGATTTGGGTCTAGCCGAGTGGGTTTGTGTCTAGCCGAGTGGGTTTGGGTCTAGCCGAGTGGGTTTGGGTCTAGCGGAGTGGGTTTGGGTCTACTGGAGTGGGTTTGGGTCTAGCGGAGCGGGTTTGGGTCTAGCGGAGTGGGTTTGCGTCTAGCGGAGTGGGTTTGGGTCCGGCAGAGCGGGTGTGGGTCTAGCGGAGTGGGTTTGGGTCTTGCGGAGTGGGTTTGGGTCGAGCGCAATGGGTTTGGGTCCAGCGGAGTGGGTTTGGGTCTAGCGGAGTGGGTTTTGGTCTAGCCGAGTGGGTTTGGGTCTAGCCGAGTGGGTTTGGGTCTAGCGGAGTGGGTTTGGGTCTAGCCGAGTGGGTTTGGGTCTAGCCGAGTGGGTTTGGGACTCGCCGAGTGGGTTTGGGACTAGCCGAGTGGGTTTGAGTCTAGCGGAGTGGGTTTGTATCTCGCGGAGTGGGTTTGGGTCTAGCGGAGTGGGTTTGGGTCTAGCGGAGTGGGTTTGGGTCTAGCGCAGTGGGTTTGGGTCTAGCGGAGTGGGTTTGGGTCTAGCGGAGTGGGTTTGGGTCCAGCGGAGTGGGTTTGGGTCTAGCGGAGTGGGTTTGGGTCTAGTGGAATGGGTTTGGGTCTAGCGGAGTGGGTTTGGGTCCAGCGGAGTGGGTTGGGGTCCAGCGGAGTGGGTTTGGGTCTATGCGAGTGGGTTTGGGTCTAGCCGAGTGGGTTTGGGTCTAGACGAGTGGGTTTGGGTCTAGCCGAGTTGGTTTGGGTCAAGCCGAGAGGGTTTGGGTCCAGCCGAGTGGGTTTGGGTCCAGCCGAGTGGGTTTGGGTCCAGCCGAGTGGGTTTGGGTCTAGCCGAGTGGGTTTGTGTCTAGCCGAGTGGCTTTGGGTCTAGTCTAGTGGGTTTGGGTCTAGCCGAGTGGGTTTGGGTCTAGCCGAGTGGGTTTGGGTCGACCCGAGTGGATATGGGTCTAGCTGAGTGGGTTTGGGTCTAGCCGAGTGGGTTTGGGTCTAGCCGAGTGGATTTGGGTCTAGCCTAGTGGGTTTGGTCTAGCCGAGTGGGTTTGGGTCTGGCCGAGTGGGTTTGGGTCTAGCTGAGTGGATTTGGGTCTAGCCGAGTGGGTTTGTGTCTAGCCGAGTGGGTTTGGGTCTAGCCGAGTGGGTTTGGGTCTAGCGGAGTGGGTTTGGGTCTACTGGAGTGGGTTTGGGTCTAGCGGAGTGGGTTTGGGTCTAGCGGAGTGGGTTTGTGTCTAGCCGAGTGGGTTTGGGTCTAGCCGAGTGGTTTTGGGTCTAGCGGAATGGGTTTGGGTCTAGCGGAGTGGGTTTGGGTCTAGCGGATTGGGTTTGGGTCTAGCGGAGTGGATTTGCATCTAGCGGAGTGGGTTTGGGTCTAGCGGAGTGGGTTTGGGTCTAGCAGGGAGGGTTTGGGTCCAGCCGAGTGGGTTTGGGTCCAGCCAAATGGGTTTGGGTCTGTGCGAGTGGGTTTCGGTCTAGCCGAGTGGTTTTGGGGCCAGCCGAGTGGGTTTGGGTCTAGCCGAGAGGGTTTGAGTCTAGCCGAGTGGGTTTGGGTCTAGCCGAGTGGGTTTGGGTCTAGCGGAGTGGGTTTGGGTCTAGCCGAGTGGGTTTGGGTCAAGCCTAGTGCGTTTGCGTTTAGCCGAGTGGCTTTGGGTCTAGCCGAGTGGGTTTGCGTCTAGCCGAGTGGGTTTGGGTGTAGCCGAATGGGTTTGGGTCTCGCCGAGTGCGTTTGGGTGTAGCCGAGTGGGTTTGGGTCTAGCCGAGTGGGTTTGTGTGTAGCCGAGTGGGTTTTGGTCTAGCCGAGTGGGTTTGGGTCTAGCCGAGTGGGTTTGGGTCTAGCGGAGTGGGTTTGGGTCTAGCGGAGTGGGTTTGGGTCTAGCGGAGTGGGTTTGGGTCTAGCAGAGTGGGTTTGGGTCTAGCGGAGTGGGTTTGTGTCTAGCAGAGTGGGTTTGCGTCTAGCGGAGTCGGTTTGGGTTTAGCGGAGTGGGTTTGGGTCTAGCGGGGAGGGTTTGGGTCCAGCCGAGTGGGTTTCCGTCTAGCGGAGTGGGTTTGGGTCTATGCGAGTGGGTTTGGGTCTAGCCGAGTGGGTTTGGGTCTAGACGAGTGGGTTTGGGTCTAGACGAGTGGGTTTGGGTCTAGCCGAGTTGGTTTGTGTCAAGCCGAGAGGGTTTGGGTCTAGCCCAGTGGGTTTGGGTCCAGCCGAGTGGGTTTGGGTCCAGCCGAGTGGGTTTGGGTCTAGCCGAGTGGGTTTGTGTCTAGCCGAGTGGCTTTGGGTCTAGCCTAGTGGGTTTGGGTCTAGCCGAGTGGGTTTGGGTCTAGCCGAGTGGGTTTTTGTCGACCCGAGTGGATATGGGTCTAGCTGAGTGGGTTTGGGTCTAGCCGAGTGGGTTTGGGTCTAGCCGAGTGTATTTGGGTCTAGCCTAGTGGGTTTGGTGTAGCCGAGTGGGTTTGGGTCTGGCCGAGTGGGTTTGGGTCTAGCTGAGTGGATTTGGGTCTAGCCGAGTGGGTTTGTGTCTAGCCGAGTGGGTTTGGGTCTAGCCGAGTGGGTTTGGGTCTAGCGGAGTGGGTTTGGGTCTACTGGAGTGGGTTTGGGTCTAGCGGAGCGGGTTTGGGTCTAGCGGAGTGGGTTTGCGTCTAGCGGAGTGGGTTTGGGTCCGGCAGAGCGGGTGTGGGTCTAGCGGAGTGGGTTTGGGTCTTGCGGAGTGGGTTTGGGTCGAGCGCAATGGGTTTGGGTCCAGCGGAGTGGGTTTGGGTCTAGCGGAGTGGGTTTTGGTCTAGCCGAGTGGGTTTGGGTCTAGCCGAGTGGGTTTGGGTCTAGCGGAGTGGGTTTGGGTCTAGCCGAGTGGGTTTGGGTCTAGCCGAGTGGGTTTGGGACTCGCCGAGTGGGTTTGGGACTAGCCGAGTGGGTTTGAGTCTAGCGGAGTGGGTTTGTATCTCGCGGAGTGGGTTTGGGTCTAGCGGAGTGGGTTTGGGTCTAGCGGAGTGGGTTTGGGTCTAGCGCAGTGGGTTTGGGTCTAGCGGAGTGGGTTTGGGTCTAGCGGAGTGGGTTTGGGTCCAGCGGAGTGGGTTTGGGTCTAGCGGAGTGGGTTTGGGTCTAGTGGAATGGGTTTGGGTCTAGCGGAGTGGGTTTGGGTCCAGCGGAGTGGGTTGGGGTCCAGCGGAGTGGGTTTGGGTCTATGCGAGTGGGTTTGGGTCTAGCCGAGTGGGTTTGGGTCTAGACGAGTGGGTTTGGGTCTAGCCGAGTTGGTTTGGGTCAAGCCGAGAGGGTTTGGGTCCAGCCGAGTGGGTTTGGGTCCAGCCGAGTGGGTTTGGGTCCAGCCGAGTGGGTTTGGGTCTAGCCGAGTGGGTTTGTGTCTAGCCGAGTGGCTTTGGGTCTAGTCTAGTGGGTTTGGGTCTAGCCGAGTGGGTTTGGGTCTAGCCGAGTGGGTTTGGGTCGACCCGAGTGGATATGGGTCTAGCTGAGTGGGTTTGGGTCTAGCCGAGTGGGTTTGGGTCTAGCCGAGTGGATTTGGGTCTAGCCTAGTGGGTTTGGTCTAGCCGAGTGGGTTTGGGTCTGGCCGAGTGGGTTTGGGTCTAGCTGAGTGGATTTGGGTCTAGCCGAGTGGGTTTGTGTCTAGCCGAGTGGGTTTGGGTCTAGCCGAGTGGGTTTGGGTCTAGCGGAGTGGGTTTGGGTCTACTGGAGTGGGTTTGGGTCTAGCGGAGTGGGTTTGGGTCTAGCGGAGTGGGTTTGCGTCTAGTGGAGTGGGTTTGGGTCCGGCAGAGCGGGTGTGGGTCTAGCGGAATGGGCTTGGGTCTTGCGGAGTGGGTTTGGGTCGAGCGCAATGGGTTTGGGTCCAGCGGAGTGGGTTTGGGTCTAGCGGAGTGGGTTTTGGTCTAGCCGAGTGGGTTTGGGTCTAGCCGAGTGGGTTTGGGTCTAGCGGAGTGGGTTTGGGTCTAGCCGAGCGGGTTTGGGTCTAGCCGAGTGGGTTTGGGACTAGCCGAGTGGGTTTGGGTCCAGCCGAGTGGGTTTGAGTCTAGCGGAGTGGGTTTGTATCTCGCGGAGTGGGTTTGGGTCTAGCGGAGTGGGTTTGGGTCTAGCGGAGTGGGTTTGGGTCTAGCGCAGTGGGTTTGGGTCAAGCGGAGTGGGTTTGGGTCTAGCGGAGTGGGTTTGGGTCCAGCGGAGTGGGTTTGGGTCTAGCGGAGTGGGTTTGGGTCTAGTGGAATGGGTTTGGGTCTAGCGGTGTGGGTTTGGGTCCAGCGGAGTGGGTTGGGGTCCAGCGGAGTGGGTTTGGGTCTAGCGGAGTGGGTTTGGGTCTAGCCGAGTGGGTTTGGGTCTAGCGGAGTGGGTTTGGGTCTAGCGGAGTGGCTTTGAGTCTAGCGGAGTGGGTTTGGGTCTAGCCGAGTGGGTTTGGGTCTAGCCGAGTGGGTTTGGGTCTAGCCGAGTGGGTTTGGCTCTAGCCGAGTGGGTTTCGGTCTAGCCGAGTGGGTTTGGGTCAAGCCGAGTGGGTTTGGGTCTAGCGGAGTGGGTTTGGGTCCAGCCGAGTGCGTTTGGGTCTAGCGGAGTGGGTTTGGGTGTAGCGGAGTGGGTTTGGGTCTAGCCGAGTGAGTTTGGGTCCAGCCGAGTGGGTTTGGGTCTGGCCGAGTGGGTTTGGGTCTAGCCGAGTGGGTATCGGTCTAGCGGAGTGGGTTTGGGTCTATGCGAGTGGGTTTGGGTCTAGCGGAGTGGGTTTGTGTCTATCGGAGTGGGTTTGGGTCTAGCAGAGTGGGTTTGGGTCTAGCGGAGTGAGTTTGGGTCTAGCGGAGTGGGTTTGGGTATAGCGGAGTGGGTTTGTGTCTAGCAGAGTGGGTTTGCGTCTAGCGGAGTCGGTTTGGGTCTAGCGGAGTGGGTTTGGGTCTAGCGAAGTGGGTTTGGGTCTACTGGAGTGGGTTTGGGTCTAGCGGAGTGGGTTTGGGTCTAGCGGAGTGGGTTTGCGTCTAGTGGAGTGGGTTTGGGTCCGGTAGAGCGGGTGTGGGTCTAGCGGAGTGGGTTTGGGTCTTGCGGAGTGGGTTTGGGTCGAGCGCAATGGGTTTGGGTCCAGCGGAGTGGGTTTGGGTCTAGCGGTGTGGGTTTGGGTCCAGCGGAGTGGGTTGGGGTCCAGCGGAGTGGGTTTGGGTCTAGCGGAGTGGGTTTGGGTCTAGCCGAGTGGGTTTGGGTCTAGCGGAGTGGGTTTGGGTCTAGCGGAGTGGCTTTGAGTCTAGCGGAGTGGGTTTGGGTCTAGCCGAGTGGGTTTGGGTCTAGCCGAGTGGGTTTGGGACTCGCCGAGTGGGTTTGGGTCTAGCCGAGTGGGTTTGAGTCTAGCGGAGTGGGTTTGTATCTCGCGGAGTGGGTTTGGGTCTAGCGGAGTGGGTTTGGGTCTAGCGGAGTGGGTTTGGGTCTAGCGCAGTGGGTTTGGGTCTAGCGGAGTGGGTTTGGGTCTAGCGGAGTGGGTTTGGGTCCAGCGGAGTGGGTTTGGGTCTAGCGGAGTGGGTTTGGGTCTAGTGGAATGGGTTTGTGTCTAGCGGAGTGGGTTTGGGTCCAGCGGAGTGGGTTGGGGTCCAGCGGAGTGGGTTTGGGTCTATGCGAGTGGGTTTGGGTCTAGCCGAGTGGGTTTGGGTCTAGACGAGTGGGTTTGGGTCTAGCCGAGTTGGTTTGGGTCAAGCCGAGAGGGTTTGGGTCCAGCCGAGTGGGTTTGGGTCCAGCCGAGTGGGTTTGGGTCTAGCCGAGTGGGTTTGGGTCTAGCCGAGTGGGTTTGTGTCTAGCCGAGTGGCTTTGGGTCTAGCCTAGTGGGTTTGGGTCTAGCCGAGTGGGTTTGGGTCTAGCCGAGTGGGTTTGGGTCGACCCGAGTGGATATGGGTCTAGCTGAGTTTGTTTGGGTCTAGCCGAGTGGGTTTGGGTCTAGCCGAGTGGATTTGGGTCTAGCCTAGTGGGTTTGGTCTAGCCGAGTGGGTTTGGGTCTGGCCGAGTGGGTTTGGGTCTAGCTGAGTGGATTTGGGTCTAGCCGAGTGGGTTTGTGTCTAGCCGAGTGGGTTTGGGTCTAGCCGAGTGGGTTTGGGTCTAGCGGAGTGGGTTTGGGTCTACTGGAGTGGGTTTGGGTCTAGCGGAGTGGGTTTGGGTCTAGCGGAGTGGGTTTGCGTCTAGTGGAGTGGGTTTGGGTCCGGCAGAGCGGGTGTGGGTCTAGCGGAATGGGTTTGGGTCTTGCGGAGTGGGTTTGGGTCGAGCGCAATGGGTTTGGGTCCAGCGGAGTGGGTTTGGGTCTAGCGGAGTGGGTTTTGGTCTAGCCGAGTGGGTTTGGGTCTAGGCGAGTGGGTTTGGGTCTAGCGGAGTGGGTTTGGGTCTAGCCGAGTGGGTTTGGGTCTAGCCGAGTGGGTTTGGGACTAGCCGAGTGGGTTTGGGTCCAGCCGAGTGGGTTTGAGTCTAGCGGAGTGGGTTTGTATCTCGCGGAGTGGGTTTGGGTCTAGCGGAGTGGGTTTGGGTCTAGCGGAGTGGGTTTGGGTCTAGCGCAGTGGGTTTGGGTCTAGCGGAGTGGGTTTGGGTCTAGCGGAGTGGGTTTGGGTCCAGCGGAGTGGGTTTGGGTCTAGCGGAGTGGGTTTGGGTCTAGTGGAATGGGTTTGGGTCTAGCGGTGTGGGTTTGGGTCCAGCGGAGTGGGTTGGGGTCCAGCGGAGTGGGTTTGGGTCTAGCGGAGTGGGTTTGGGTCTAGCCGAGTGGGTTTGGGTCTAGCGGAGTGGGTTTGGGTCTAGCGGAGTGGCTTTGAGTCTAGCGGAGTGGGTTTGGGTCTAGCCGAGTGGGTTTGGGTCTAGCCGAGTGGGTTTGGGTCTAGCCGAGTGGGTTTGGCTCTAGCCGAGTGGGTTTCGGTCTAGCCGAGTGGGTTTGGGTCAAGCCGAGTGGGTTTGGGTCTAGCGGAGTGGGTTTGTGTCCAGCCGAGTGCGTTTGGGTCTAGTGGAGTGGGTTTGGGTGTAGCGGAGTGGGTTTGGGTCTAGCCGAGTGGGTTTGGGTCCAGCCGAGTGGGTTTGGGTCTGGCCGAGTGGGTTTGGGTCTAGCCGAGTGGGTTTCGGTCTAGCGGAGTGGGTTTGGGTCTATGCGAGTGGGTTTGGGTCTAGCGGAGTGGGTTTGTGTCTATCGGAGTGGGTTTGGGTCTAGCAGAGTGGGTTTGGGTCTAGCGGAGTGAGTTTGGGTCTAGCGGAGTGGGTTTTGGTATAGCGGAGTGGGTTTGTGTCTAGCAGAGTGGGTTTGCGTCTAGCGGAGTCGGTTTGGGTCTAGCGGAGTGGGTTTGGGTGTAGCGAAGTGGGTTTGGGTCTACTGGAGTGGGTTTGGGTCTAGCGGAGTGGGTTTGGGTCTAGCGGAGTGGGTTTGCGTCTAGTGGAGTGGGTTTGGGTCCGGCAGAGCGGGTGTGGGTCTAGCGGAGTGGGTTTGGGTCTTGCGGAGTGGGTTTGGGTCGAGCGCAATGGGTTTGGGTCCAGCGGAGTGGGTTTGGGTCTAGCGGAGTGGGTTTTGGTCTGGCCGAGTGGGTTTGGGTCTAGCCGAGTGGGTTTGGGTCTAGCGGAGTGGGTTTGGGTCTAGCCGAGTGGGTTTGGGTATAGCCGAGTGGGTTTGGGACTAGCCGAGTGGGTTTGGGTCTAGCCGAGTGGGTTTGAGTCTAGCGGAGTGGGTTTGTATCTCGCGGAGTGGGTTTGGGTCTAGCGGAGTGGGTTTGGGTCCAGCGGAGTGGGTTGGGGTCCAGCGGAGTGGGTTTGGGTCTAGCGGAGTGGGTTTGGGTCTAGCCGAGTGGGTTTGGGTCTAGCGGAGTGGGTTTGGGTCTAGCGGAGTGGGTTTGAGTATAGCGGAGTGGGTTTGGGTCAAGCCGAGTGGGTTTGGGTCTAGCCGAGTGGGTTTGGGTCTAGCCGAGTGGGTTTGGCTCTAGCCGAGTGGGTTTCGGTCTAGCCGAGTGGGTTTGGGTCAAGCCGAGTGGGTTTGGGTCTAGCGGAGTGGGTTTGGGTCCAGCCGAGTGCGTTTGGGTCTAGCGGAGTGGGGTTGGGTGTAGCGGAGTGGGTTTGGGTCTAGCCGAGTGGGTTTGGGTCCAGCCGAGTGGGTTTGGGACTAGCCGAGTGGGTTTGGGTCTAGCCGAGTGGGTTTGAGTCTAGCGGAGTGGGTTTGTATCTCGCGGAGTGGGTTTGGGTCTAGCGGAGTGGGTTTGGGTCCAGCGGAGTGGGTTGGGGTCCAGCGGAGTGGGTTTGGGTCTAGCGGAGTGGGTTTGGGTCTAGCCGAGTGGGTTTGGGTCTAGCGGAGTGGGTTTGGGTCTAGCGGAGTGGGTTTGAGTCTAGCGGAGTGGGTTTGGGTCTAGCCGAGTGGGTTTGGGTCTAGCCGAGTGGGTTTGGGTCTAGCCGAGTGGGTTTGGCTCTAGCCGAGTGGGTTTCGGTCTAGCCGAGTGGGTTTGGGTCAAGCCGAGTGGGTTTGGGTCTAGCGGAGTGGGTTTGGGTCCAGCCGAGTGCGTTTGGGTCTAGCGGAGTGGGGTTGGGTGTAGCGGAGTGGGTTTGGGTCTAGCCGAGTGGGTTTGGGTCCAGCCGAGTGGGTTTCGGTCTAGCGGAGTGGGTTTGGGTCTATGCGAGTGGGTTTGGGTCTAGCGGAGTGGGTTTGGGTCTAGCGGAGTGGGTTAGGGTCTAGCAGAGTGGGTTTGGGTCTAGCGGAGTGAGTTTGGGTCTAGCGGAGTGGGTTTGGGTATAGCGGAGTGGGTTTGTGTCTAGCAGAGTGGGTTTGCGTCTAGCGGAGTCGGTTTGGGTCTACCGGAGTGGGTTTGGGTCTAGCGAAGTGGGTTTGGGTCTAGCGGAGTGAGTTTGGGTCTAGCGGAGTGGGTTTGCATCTAGCGGAATGGGTTTGGGTCTAGCGGAGTGGGTTAGGGTCTAGCGGAGTGGGTTTGGGTCTAGCGGAGTGGATTTGGGTCGAGCGGAGTGGGTTTGGGTCCAGCGGAGTGGGTTTGGGTCTAGCGGAGTGGGATTAGGTCTAGCGGAGTGGGTTTGCGTCTAGCGGAGTGGGTTTGGGTCTGGCAGAGAGGGTTTGGGTCTAGCGGAGTGGGTTTGGGTCTAGCGGAGTGGGTTTGGGTCTAGCGGAGTGGGTTTGGGTCCAGCGGAGTGGATTTGGGTCCAGCAGAGTGGGTTTGTGTCTAGCCGAGTGGGTTTGTGTCTAGCCGAGTGGGTTTGGGTATAGCCGAGTGGGTTTGGGTCTAGCCGAGTGGGTTTGGGTCTAGCCGAGTGGGTTTGGGTCAAGCCGAGAGGGTTTGGGTCTAGCCGAGTGGGTTTGGGTCTAGCCGAGTGGGTTTGGGTCTAGCCGAGTGGGTTTGGGTCTAGCCGAGTGCGTTTGGGTCTAGCCGAGTGGGTTTTTGTCTAGCCGAGTTGGTTTGGGTCGACCCGAGTGGGTTTGGGTCTAGCGGAGTGGGTTTGGGTCTAGCGGAGTGGGTTTGGGTCTAGCGAAGTGGGTTTGGGTCTAGCGGAGTGAGTTTGGGTCTAGCGGAGTGGGTTTGCATCTAGCGGAATGGGTTTGGGTCTAGCGGAGTGGGTTAGGGTCTAGCGGAGTGGGTTTGGGTCTAGCATAGTGGGTTTGGGTCTAGCGGAGTGGGTTTGGGTCTAGCGGAGTGGGTTTGTGTCTAGCGGAGTGGGTTTGGGTCCAGCGGAGTGGGTTTCGGTCCAGCAGAGTGGGTTTGTGTCTAGCCGAGTGGGTTTGTGTCTAGCCGAGTGGGTTTGGGTCTAGCCGAGTGGGTTTGGGTCTAGCGGAGTGTGTTTGGGTCTAGCCGAGTGGGTTTGTGTCTGGCGGAGTGGGTTTGGGTCTAGCAGAGTGGGTTTGGGTCTAGCCGAGTGAGTTTGGGTCTAGCGGAGTGGGTTTGGGTCTAGCGGAGTGGGTTTGTGTCTAGCAGAGTGGGTTTGCGTCTAGCGGAGTCGGTTTGGGTCTAGCGGAGTGGGTTTGGGTCTAGCGGGGAGGGTTTGGGTCCAGCCGAGTGGGTTTCGGTCTAGCGGAGTGGGTTTGGGTCTATGCGAGTGTGTTTGGGTCTAGCCGAGTGGGTTTGGGTCTAGCCGAGTGCGTTTGGGTCTAGCCGAGTGGGTTTTTATCTAGCCGAGTGAGTTTGGGTCTAGTCGAGTGGGTTTGGGTCTAGCGGAGTGGGTTTGGGTCTATCGGTGAAGGTTTGGGTCTAGCGGAGTGGGTTTGGGTCTAGCAGAGTGGGTTTGGGTCTAGCGGAGTGGGTTTGGGACTAGCGGAGTGGGTTTGGGTCTAGCGGAGTGGGTTTGCATCTAGCGGAATGGGTTTGAGTCTAGCGGAGTGGGTTACGGTCTAGCGGAGTGGGTTTGGGTCTAGCGGAGTGGATTTAGGTCGAGCGGAGTGGGTTTGGGTCCAGCGGAGTGGGTTTGGGTCTAGCGGAGTGGGTTTAGGTCTAGCGGAGTGGGTTTGCGTCTAGCGGAGTGGGTTTGGGTCTGGCGGAGTGGGTTTGGGTCTAGCGGAGTGGGTTTGGGTCAAGCCGAGAGGGTTTGGGTCTAGCCGAGTGGGTTTGGGTCTAGCCGAGTGGGTTTGGGTCTAGCCGAGTGGGTTTGGGTCTCGCCGAGTGCGTTTGGGTCTAGCCGAGTGGGTTTTTGTCTAGCCGAGTGGGTTTGGGTCGACCCGAGTGGGTTTGGGTCTAGCGGAGTGGGTTTGGGTCTAGCGGAGTGGGTTTGGGTCTAGCGAAGTGGGTTTGGGTCTAGCGGAGTGAGTTTGGGTCTAGCGGAGTGGGTTTGCATCTAGCGGAATGGGTTTGGGTCTAGCGGAGTGGGTTAGGGTCTAGCGGAGTGGGTTTGGGTCTAGCAGAGTGGGTTTGTGTCTAGCGGAGTGGGTTTGGGTCTAGCGGAGTGGGTTTGTGTCTAGCGGAGTGGGTTTGGGTCCAGCGGAGTGGGTTTGGGTCCAGCAGAGTGGGTTTATGTCTAGCCGAGTGGGTTTGTGTCTAGCCGAGTGGGTTTGGGTCTAGCCGAGTGGGTTTGGGTCTAGCCGAGTGGGTTTGGGTCTAGCCGAGTGGGTTTGGCTCCAGCAGAGTGGGTTTGGGGCTAGCCGAGTGGGTTTGTGTCTAGCCGAGTGGGTTTGGGTCGACCCGAGTGGGTTTGGGTCTAGCGGAGTGGGTTTGGGTCTAGCGGAGTGGGTTTGGGTCTAGCGAAGTGGGTTTGGGTCTAGCGGAGTGAGTTTGGGTCTAGCGGAGTGGGTTTGCATCTAGCGGAATGGGTTTGGGTCTAGCGGAGTGGGTTAGGGTCTAGCGGAGTGGGTTTGGGTCTAGCAGAGTGGGTTTGGGTCTAGCGGAGTGGGTTTGGGTCTAGCGGAGTGGGTTTGTGTCTAGCGGAGTGGGTTTGGGTCCAGCGGAGTGGGTTTGGGTCCAGCAGAGTGGGTTTGTGTGTAGCCGAGTGGGTTTGTGTCTAGCCGAGTGGGTTTGGGTCTAGCCGAGTGGGTTTGGGTCTAGCCGAGTGGGTTTGGGTCTAGCCGAGTGGGTTTGGCTCCAGCCGAGTGGGTTTGGGTCTAGCGGAGTGTGTTTGGGTCTAGCGGAGTGGGTTTGGGTCTAGCGGAGTGGGTTTGTGTCTGGCGGAGTGGGTTTGGGTCTAGCAGAGTGGGTTTGGGTCTAGCGGAGTGAGTTTGGGTCTAGCGGAGTGGGTTTGGGTCTAGCGGAGTGGGTTTGTGTCTAGCAGAGTGGGTTTGCGTCTAGCGCAGTCGGTTTGGGTCTAGCGGAGTGGGTTTGGGTCTAGCAGGGAGGGTTTGGGTCCAGCCGAGTGGGTTTGGGTCCAGCCAAATGGGTTTGGGACTATGCGATTTGGTTTGGGTCTAGCCGAGTGGTTTTGGGTCTAGCCGAGTGGGTTTGGGTCTAGCCGAGAGGGTTTGAGTCTAGCCGAGTGGGTTTGGGTCTAGCCGAGTGGGTTTGGGTGTAGCCGAGTGGGTTTGGGTCTAGCCGAGTGGGTTTGGGTCTAGCCGAGTGGGTTTGGGTCTAGCGGAGTGGGATTGGGTCTAGCGGAGTGGGTTTGGGTCTAGCGGAGTGGGTTTTGGTCTAGCAGAGTGGGTCTGGCTCTAGCGGAGTGGGTTTGGGTCTACTGGAGTGGGTTTGGGTCTAGCGGAGTGGGTTTGGGTCTAGCGGACTGGGTTTGCCTCTAGTTGAGTGGGTTTGGGTTCGGCAGAGCGGGTGTGGGTCTAGCGGAGTGGGTTTGGGTCTTGCGGAGTGGGTTTGGGTCGGGCGGAATGGGTTTGGGTCCAGCAGAGTGGGTTTGGGTCTGGCCGAGTGGGTTTGGGTCTAGCGGAGTGGGTTTGGGTCTAGCCGAGTGGGTTTGTGTCTAGCCGAGTGGGTTTGGGTCTAGCCTAGTGGGTTTGGGTACAGCCGAGTGGGTTTGGGTCTAGCCGAGTGGGTTTGGGTCTAGCCGAGTGGGTTTGGGTACAGCCGAGTGGGTTTGGGTCTGGCCGAGTTGGTTTGGGTCTAGCCGAGTGGGTTTGGGTCTAGCCGAGTGGGTTTGGGTCTTGCCGAGTGGGTTTAGGTCTAGCGGAGTGGGTTTGGGTCGAGCGGAGTGGGTTTGGGTCTAGCGGAGTGGATTTGGGTCTAGCGGAGTGGGTTTGTGTCTAGCGGAGTGGTTTTGGGTCTAGCGGAATGGGTTTGGGTCTAGCGGAGTGGGTTTGGGTCTAGCGGATTGTGTTTGGGTCTAGCGGACTGGATTTGCATCTAGCGGAGTGGGTTTGGGTCTAGCGGAGTGGGTTTGGGTCTAGCAGGGAGGGTTTGGGTCCAGCCGAGTGGGTTTGGTTCCAGCCAAATGGGTTTGGGTCTGTGCGAGTGGGTTTCGGTCTAGCCGAGTGGTTTTGGGGCCAGCCGAGTGGGTTTGGGTCTAGCCGAGAGGGTTTGAGTCTAGCCGAGTGGGTTTGGGTCTAGCCGAGTGGGTTTGGGTCTAGCGGAGTGGGTTTGGGTCTAGCCGAGTGGGTTTGGGTCAAGCCTAGTGCGTTTGCGTTTAGCCGAGTGGCTTTGGGTCTAGCCGAGTGGGTTTGCGTCTAGCCGAGTGGGTTTGGGTGTAGCCGAATGGGTTTGGGTCTCGCCGAGTGCGTTTGGGTGTAGCCGAGTGGGTTTGGGTCTAGCCGAGTGGGTTTGTGTGTAGCCGAGTGGGTTTTGGTCTAGCCGAGTGGGTTTGGGTCTAGCGGAGTGGGTTTGGGTCTAGCGGAGTGGGTTTGGGTCTAGCGGAGTGGGTTTGGTCTAGCAGAGTGGGTTTGGGTCTAGCGGAGTGGGTTTGTGTCTAGCAGAGTGGGTTTGCGTCTAGCGGAGTCGGTTTGGGTTTAGCGGAGTGGGTTTGGGTCTAGCGGGGAGGGTTTGGGTCCAGCCGAGTGGGTTTCCGTCTAGCGGAGTGGGTTTGGGTCTATGCGAGTGGGTTTGGGTCTAGCCGAGTGGGTTTGGGTCTAGACGAGTGGGTTTGGGTCTAGACGAGTGGGTTTGGGTCATGCCGAGTTGGTTTGGGTCAAGCCGAGAGGGTTTGGGTCTAGCCCAGTGGGTTTGGGTCCAGCCGAGTGGGTGTGGGTCTAGCGGAGTGGGTTTGGGTCTTGCGGAGTGGGTTTGGGTCGGGCGGAATGGGTTTGGGTCCAGCAGAGTGGGTTTGGGTCTGGCCGAGTGGGTTTGGGTCTAGCGGAGTGGGTTTGGGTCTAGCCGAGTGGGTTTGTGTCTAGCCGAGTGGGTTTGGGTCTAGCCTAGTGGGTTTGGGTACAGCCGAGTGGGTTTGGGTCTAGCCGAGTGGGTTTGGGTCTAGCCGAGTGGGTTTGGGTACAGCCGAGTGGGTTTGGGTCTGGCCGAGTTGGTTTGGGTCTAGCCGAGTGGGTTTGGGTCTAGCCGAGTGGGTTTGGGTCTTGCCGAGTGGGTTTAGGTCTAGCGGAGTGGGTTTGGGTCGAGCGGAGTGGGTTTGGGTCTAGCGGAGTGGATTTGGGTCTAGCGGAGTGGGTTTGTGTCTAGCGGAGTGGTTTTGGGTCTAGCGGAATGGGTTTGGGTCTAGCGGAGTGGGTTTGGGTCTAGCGGATTGTGTTTGGGTCTAGCGGACTGGATTTGCATCTAGCGGAGTGGGTTTGGGTCTAGCGGAGTGGGTTTGGGTCTAGCAGGGAGGGTTTGGGTCCAGCCGAGTGGGTTTGGTTCCAGCCAAATGGGTTTGGGTCTGTGCGAGTGGGTTTCGGTCTAGCCGAGTGGTTTTGGGGCCAGCCGAGTGGGTTTGGGTCTAGCCGAGAGGGTTTGAGTCTAGCCGAGTGGGTTTGGGTCTAGCCGAGTGGGTTTGGGTCTAGCGGAGTGGGTTTGGGTCTAGCCGAGTGGGTTTGGGTCAAGCCTAGTGCGTTTGCGTTTAGCCGAGTGGCTTTGGGT
The DNA here is from genome assembly GCA_963514005.1 of Raja brachyura. The sequence continues at coordinate 4,165,405 of OY740819.1, read as the reverse complement.
CTAGCCGAGTGGGTTTGCGTCTAGCCGAGTGGGTTTGGGTGTAGCCGAATGGGTTTGGGTCTAGACGTGTGGGTTTGGGTCTAGACGAGTGGGTTTGGGTCTAGCCGAGTTGGTTTGGGTCAAGCCGAGAGGGTTTGGGTCTAGCCCAGTGGGTTTGGGTCCAGCCGAGTGGGTTTGGGTCTAGCCGAGTGGGTTTGGGTCTAGCCGAGTGGGTTTGTGTCTAGCCGAGTGGCTTTGGGTCTAGCCTAGTGGGTTTGGGTCTAGCCGAGTGGGTTTGGGTCTAGCCGAGTGGGTTTGGGTCGACCCGAGTGGATATGGGTCTAGCTGAGTGGGTTTGGGTCTAGCCGAGTGGGTTTGGGTCTAGCCGAGTGTATTTGGGTCTAGCCTAGTGGGTTTGGTGTAGCCGAGTGGGTTTGGGTCTAGCCGAGTGGGTTTGGGTCTAGCGGAGTGGGTTTGGGTCTACTGGAGTGGGTTTGGGTCTAGCGGAGCGGGTTTGGGTCTAGCGGAGTGGGTTTGCGTCTAGCGGAGTGGGTTTGGGTCCGGCAGAGCGGGTGTGGGTCTAGCGGAGTGGGTTTGGGTCTTGCGGAGTGGGTTTGGGTCGAGCGCAATGGGTTTGGGTCCAGCGGAGTGGGTTTGGGTCTAGCGGAGTGGGTTTTGGTCTAGCCGAGTGGGTTTGGGTCTAGCCGAGTGGGTTTGGGTCTAGCGGAGTGGGTTTGGGTCTAGCCGAGTGGGTTTGGGTCTAGCCGAGTGGGTTTGGGACTCGCCGAGTGGGTTTGGGTCTAGCCGAGTGGGTTTGAGTCTAGCGGAGTGGGTTTGTATCTCGCGGAGTGGGTTTGGGTCTAGCGGAGTGGGTTTGGGTCTAGCGGAGTGGGTTTGGGTCTAGCGCAGTGGGTTTGGGTCTAGCGGAGTGGGTTTGGGTCTAGCGGAGTGGGTTTGGGTCCAGCGGAGTGGGTTTGGGTCTAGCGGAGTGGGTTTGGGTCTAGTGGAATGGGTTTGGGTCTAGCGGAGTGGGTTTGGGTCCAGCGGAGTGGGTTGGGGTCCAGCGGAGTGGGTTTGGGTCTATGCGAGTGGGTTTGGGTCTAGCCGAGTGGGTTTGGGTCTAGACGAGTGGGTTTGGGTCTAGCCGAGTTGGTTTGGGTCAAGCTGAGAGGGTTTGGGTCCAGCCGAGTGGGTTTGGGTCCAGCCGAGTGGGTTTGGGTCCAGCCGAGTGGGTTTGGGTCTAGCCGAGTGGGTTTGGGTCTAGCCGAGTGGGTTTGTGTCTAGCCGAGTGGCTTTGGGTCTAGCCTAGTGGGTTTGGGTCTAGCCGAGTGGGTTTGGGTCTAGCCGAGTGGGTTTGGGTCGACCCGAGTGGATATGGGTCTAGCTGAGTGGGTTTGGGTCTAGCCGAGTGGGTTTGGGTCTAGCCGAGTGGATTTGGGTCTAGCCTAGTGGGTTTGGTCTAGCCGAGTGGGTTTGGGTCTGGCCGAGTGGGTTTGGGTCTAGCTGAGTGGATTTGGGTCTAGCCGAGTGGGTTTGTGTCTAGCCGAGTGGGTTTGGGTCTAGCCGAGTGGGTTTGGGTCTAGCGGAGTGGGTTTGGGTCTACTGGAGTGGGTTTGGGTCTAGCGGAGTGGGTTTGGGTCTAGCGGAGTGGGTTTGCGTCTAGTGGAGTGGGTTTGGGTCCGGCAGAGCGGGTGTGGGTCTAGCGGAATGGGTTTGGGTCTTGCGGAGTGGGTTTGGGTCGAGCGCAATGGGTTTGGGTCCAGCGGAGTGGGTTTGGGTCTAGCGGAGTGGGTTTTGGTCTAGCCGAGTGGGTTTGGGTCTAGCCGAGTGGGTTTGGGTCTAGCGGAGTGGGTTTGGGTCTAGCCGAGTGGGTTTGGGTCTAGCCGAGTGGGTTTGGGACTAGCCGAGTGGGTTTGGGTCCAGCCGAGTGGGTTTGAGTCTAGCGGAGTGGGTTTGTATCTCGCGGAGTGGGTTTGGGTCTAGCGGAGTGGGTTTGGGTCTAGCGGAGTGGGTTTGGGTCTAGCGCAGTGGGTTTGGGTCTAGCGGAGTGGGTTTGGGTCTAGCGGAGTGGGTTTGGGTCCAGCGGAGTGGGTTTGGGTCTAGCGGAGTGGGTTTGGGTCTAGTGGAATGGGTTTGGGTCTAGCGGTGTGGGTTTGGGTCCAGCGGAGTGGGTTGGGGTCCAGCGGAGTGGGTTTGGGTCTAGCGGAGTGCGTTTTGGTCTAGCCGAGTGGGTTTGGGTCTAGCGGAGTGGGTTTGGGTCTAGCGGAGTGGCTTTGAGTCTAGCGGAGTGGGTTTGGGTCTAGCCGAGTGGGTTTGGGTCTAGCCGAGTGGGTTTGGGTCTAGCCGAGTGGGTTTGGCTCTAGCCGAGTGGGTTTCGGTCTAGCCGAGTGGGTTTGGGTCAAGCCGAGTGGGTTTGGGTCTAGCGGAGTGGGTTTGGGTCCAGCCGAGTGCGTTTGGGTCTAGCGGAGTGGGTTTGGGTGTAGCGGAGTGGGTTTGGGTCTAGCCGAGTGGGTTTGGGTCCAGCCGAGTGGGTTTGGGTCTGGCCGAGTGGGTTTGGGTCTAGCCGAGTGGGTATCGGTCTAGCGGAGTGGGTTTGGGTCTATGCGAGTGGGTTTGGGTCTAGCGGAGTGGGTTTGTGTCTATCGGAGTGGGTTTGGGTCTAGCAGAGTGGGTTTGGGTCTAGCGGAGTGAGTTTGGGTCTAGCGGAGTGGGTTTGGGTATAGCGGAGTGGGTTTGTGTCTAGCAGAGTGGGTTTGCGTCTAGCGGAGTCGGTTTGGGTCTAGCGGAGTGGGTTTGGGTCTAGCGAAGTGGGTTTGGGTCTACTGGAGTGGGTTTGGGTCTAGCGGAGTGGGTTTGGGTCTAGCGGAGTGGGTTTGCGTCTAGTGGAGTGGGTTTGGGTCCGGTAGAGCGGGTGTGGGTCTAGCGGAGTGGGTTTGGGTCTTGCGGAGTGGGTTTGGGTCGAGCGCAATGGGTTTGGGTGCAGCGGAGTGGGTTTGGGTCTAGCGGTGTGGGTTTGGGTCCAGCGGAGTGGGTTGGGGTCCAGCGGAGTGGGTTTGGGTCTAGCGGAGTGGGTTTGGGTCTAGCCGAGTGGGTTTGGGTCTAGCGGCGTGGGTTTGGGTCTAGCGGAGTGGCTTTGAGTCTAGCGGAGTGGGTTTGGGTCTAGCCGAGTGGGTTTGGGTCTAGCCGAGTGGGTTTGGGACTCGCCGAGTGGGTTTGGGTCTAGCCGAGTGGGTTTGAGTCTAGCGGAGTGGGTTTGTATCTCGCGGAGTGGGTTTGGGTCTAGCGGAGTGGGTTTGGGTCTAGCGGAGTGGGTTTGGGTCTAGCGCAGTGGGTTTGGGTCTAGCGGAGTGGGTTTGGGTCTAGCGGAGTGGGTTTGGGTCCAGCGGAGTGGGTTTGGGTCTAGCGGAGTGGGTTTGGGTCTAGTGGAATGGGTTTGTGTCTAGCGGAGTGGGTTTGGGTCCAGCGGAGTGGGTTGGGGTCCAGCGGAGTGGGTTTGGGTCTATGCGAGTGGGTTTGGGTCTAGCCGAGTGGGTTTGGGTCTAGACGAGTGGGTTTGGGTCTAGCCGAGTTGGTTTGGGTCAAGCCGAGAGGGTTTGGGTCCAGCCGAGTGGGTTTGGGTCCAGCCGAGTGGGTTTGGGTCTAGCCGAGTGGGTTTGGGTCTAGCCGAGTGGGTTTGTGTCTAGCCGAGTGGCTTTGGGTCTAGCCTAGTGGGTTTGGGTCTAGCCGAGTGGGTTTGGGTCTAGCCGAGTGGGTTTGGGTCGACCCGAGTGGATATGGGTCTAGCTGAGTGGGTTTGGGTCTAGCCGAGTGGGTTTGGGTCTAGCCGAGTGGATTTGGGTCTAGCCTAGTGGGTTTGGTCTAGCCGAGTGGGTTTGGGTCTGGCCGAGTGGGTTTGTGTCTAGCCGAGTGGGTTTGGGTCTAGCCGAGTGGGTTTGGGTCTAGCGGAGTGGGTTTGGGTCTACTGGAGTGGGTTTGGGTCTAGCGGAGTGGGTTTGGGTCTAGCGGAGTGGGTTTGCGTCTAGTGGAGTGGGTTTGGGTCCGGCAGAGCGGGTGTGGGTCTAGCGGATTGGGTTTGGGTCTTGCGGAGTGGGTTTGGGTCGAGCGCAATGGGTTTGGGTCCAGCGGAGTGGGTTTGGGTCTAGCGGAGTGGGTTTGTGTCTATCGGAGTGGGTTTGGGTCTAGCAGAGTGGGTTTGGGTCTAGCGGAGTGAGTTTGGGTCTAGCGGAGTGGGTTTTGGTATAGCGGAGTGGGTTTGTGTCTAGCAGAGTGGGTTTGCGTCTAGCGGAGTGGGTTTGGGTGTAGCGAAGTGGGTTTGGGTCTACTGGAGTGGGTTTGGGTCTAGCGGAGTGGGTTTGGGTCTAGCCGAGTGGGTTTGGGTCTAGCCGAGTGGGTTTGGGATTAGCCGAGTGGGTTTGGGTCTAGCCGAGTGGGTTTGAGTCTAGCGGAGTGGGTTTGTATCTCGCGGAGTGGGTTTGGGTGTAGCGGAGTGGGTTTGGGTCTAGCGGAGTGGGTTTGGGTCTAGCGCAGTGGGTTTCGGTCTAGCGGAGTGGGTTTGGGTCTAGCGGAGTGGGTTTGGGTCCAGCGGAGTGGGTTTGCGTCTCGCGGAGTGGGTTTGGATCTAGTGGAATGGGTTTGGGTCTAGCGGAGTGGGTTTGGGTCCAGCGGAGTGGGTTGGGGTCCAGCGGAGTGGGTTTGGGTCTAGCGGAGTGGGTTTGGGTCTAGCCGAGTGGGTTTGGGTCTCGCGGAGTGGGATTGGGTCTAGCGGAGTGGGTTTGAGTCTAGCGGAGTGGGTTTGGGTCTAGCCGAGTGGGTTTGGGTCTAGCCGAGTGGGTTTGGGTCTAGCCGAGTGGGTTTGGCTCTAGCCGAGTGGGTTTCGGTCTAGCCGAGTGGGTTTGGGTGAAGCCAAGTGGGTTTGGGTCTAGCGGAGTGGGTTTGGGTCCAGCCGAGTGCGTTTGGGTCTAGCGGAGTGGGGTTGGGTGTAGCGGAGTGGGTTTGGGTCTAGCCGAGTGGGTTTGGGTCCAGCCGAGTGGGTTTGGGTCTGGCCGAGTGGGTTTGGGTCTAGCCGAGTGGGTTTCGGTCTAGCGGAGTGGGTTTGGGTCTATGCGAGTGGGTTTGGGTCTAGCGGAGTGGGTTTGTGTCTATCGGAGTGGGTTTGGGTCTAGCAGAGTGGGTTTGGGTCTAGCGGAGTGAGTTTGGGTCTAGCGGAGTGGGTTTGGGTATAGCGGAGTGGGTTTGTGTCCAGCAGAGTGGGTTTGCGTCTAGCGGAGTCGGTTTGGGTCTAGCGGAGTGGGTTTGGGTCTAGCGAAGTGGGTTTGGGTCTAGCGGAGTGCGTTTGGGTCTAGCGGAGTGGGTTTGCATCTAGCGGAATGGGTTTGGGTCTAGCGGAGTGGGTTAGGGTCTAGCGGAGTGGGTTTGGGTCTAGCGGAGTGGATTTGGGTCGAGCGGAGTGGGTTTGGGTCCAGCGGAGTGGGTTTGGGTCTAGCGGAGTGGGATTAGGTCTAGCGGAGTGGGTTTGCATCTAGCGGAGTGGGTTTGGGTCTGGGAGAGTGGGTTTGGGTCTAGCGGAGTGGGTTTGGGTCTAGCGGAGTGGGTTTGTGTCTAGCGGAGTGGGTTTGGGTCCAGCGGAGTGGGTTTGGGTCCAGCAGAGTGGGTTTGTGTCTAGCCGAGTGGGTTTGTGTCTAGCCGAGTGGGTTTGGGTCTAGCCGAGTGGGTTTGGGTCCAGCCGAGTGGGTTTGGGTCTAGCCGAGTGGGTTTGGGTCTAGCCGAGTGGGTTTGGGTCAAGCCGAGAGGGTTTGGGTCTAGCCGAGTGGGTTTGGGTCTAGCCGAGTGGGTTTGGGTCTAGCCGGGTGGGTTTGGGTCTAGCCGAGTGCGTTTGGGTCTAGCCGAGTGGGTTTTTGTCTAGCCGAGTGGGTTTGGGTCGACCCGAGTGGGTTTGGGTCTAGCGGATTGGGTTTGGGTCTAGCGGAGTGGGTTTGGGTCTAGCGAAGTGGGTTTGGGTCTAGCGGAGTGAGTTTGGGTCTAGCGGAGTGGGTTTGCATCTAGCGGAATGGGTTTGGGTCTAGCGGAGTGGGTTAGGGTCTAGCGGAGTGGGTTTGGGTCTAGCAGAGTGGGTTTGTGTCTAGCGGAGTGGGTTTGGGTCTAGCGGAGTGGGTTTGTGTCTAGCGGAGTGGGTTTGGGTCCAGCGGAGTGGGTTTGGGTCCAGCAGAGTGGGTTTGTGTCTAGCCGAGTGGGTTTGTGTCTAGCCGAGTGGGTTTGGGTCTAGCCGAGTGGGTTTGGGTCTAGCCGAGTGGGTTTGGGTCTAGCCGAGTGGGTTTGGCTCCAGCCCAGTGGGTTTGGGTCTAGCCGAGTGGGCTTTTGTCTAGCCGAGTTGGTTTGGGTCGACCCGAGTGGGTTTGGGTCTAGCGGAGTGGGTTTGGGTCTAGCGGAGTGGGTTTGGGTCTAGCGAAGTGGGTTTGGGTCTAGCGGAGTGAGTTTGGGTCTAGCGGAGTGGGTTTGCATCTAGCGGAATGGGTTTGGGTCTAGCGGAGTGGGTTTGGGTCTAGCCGAGTGGGTTTGGGTCTAGCCGAGTGGGTTTGGGTCTAGCCGAGTGGGTTTGGCTCCAGCCGAGTGGGTTTGGGTCTAGCGGAGTGTGTTTGGGTCTAGCGGAGTGGGTTTGGGTCTAGCGGAGTGGGTTTGTGTCTGGCGGAGTGGGTTTGGGTCTAGCAGAGTGGGTTTGGGTCTAGCGGAGTGAGTTTGGGTCTAGCGGAGTGGGTTTGGGTCTAGCGGAGTGGGTTTGTGTCTAGCAGAGTGGGTTTGCGTCTAGCGGAGTCGGTTTGGGTCTAGCGGAGTGGGTTTGGGTCTAGCAGGGAGGGTTTGGGTCCAGCCGAGTGGGTTTCGGTCTAGCGGAGTGGGTTTGGGTCTATGCGAGTGTGTTTGGGTCTAGCCGAGTGTGTTTGGGTCTAGCCGAGTGCGTTTGGGTCTAGCCGAGTGGGTTTATGTCTAGCCGAGTGGGTTTGGGTCGACCCGAGTGGGTTTGGGCCTGGCCGATTGGGTTTGGGTCTAGCCGAGTGAGTTTGGGTCTAGTCGAGTGGGTTTGGGTCTAGCGGAGTGGGTTTGGGTCTATCGGTGAAGGTTTGGGTCTAGCGGAGTGGGTTTGGGTCTAGCAGAGTGGGTTTGGGTCTAGCGGAGTGGGTTTGGGACTAGCGGAGTGGGTTTGGGTCTAGCGGAGTGGGTTTGCATCTAGCGGAATGGGTTTGAGTCTAGCGGAGTGGGTTACGGTCTAGCGGAGTGGGTTTGTGTCTAGCGGAGTGGGTTTGTGTCTAGCGGAGTGGGTTTGGGTCCAGCGGAGTGGGTTTGGGTCCAGCAGAGTGGGTTTGTGTCTAGCCGAGTGGGTTTGTGTCTAGCCGAGTGGGTTTGGGTCCAGCCGAGTGGGTTTGGGTCTAGCCGAGTGGGTTTGGGTCTAGCCGAGTGGGTTTGGCTCCAGCCGAGTGGGTTTGGGTCTAGCCGAGTGGGTTTGTGTCTAGCCGAGTGGGTTTGGGTCGACCCGAGTGGGTTTGGGTCTAGCGGAGTGGGTTTGGGTCTAGCGAAGTGGGTTTGGGTCCAGCGGAGTGAGTTTGGGTCTAGCGGAGTGGGTTTGCATCTAGCGGAATGGGTTTGGGTCTAGCGGAGTGGGTTAGGGTCTAGCGGAGTGGGTTTGGGTCTAGCAGAGTGGGTTTGGGTCTAGCAGAGTGGGTTTGGGTCTAGCGGAGTGAGTTTGGGTCTAGCGGAGTGGGTTTGGGTCTAGTGGAGTGGGTTTGTGTCTAGCAGAGTGGGTTTGCGTCTAGCGGAGTCGGTTTGGGTCTAGCGGAGTGGGTTTGGGTCTAGCGGGGAGGGTTTGGGTCCAGCCGAGTGGGTTTCGGTCTAGCGGAGTGGGTTTGGGTCTATGCGAGTGTGTTTGGGTCTAGCCGAGTGTGTTTGGGTCTAGCCGAGTGCGTTTGGGTCTAGCCGAGTGGGTTTTTGTCTAGTCGAGTGGGTTTGGGTCGACCCGAGTGGGTTTGGGCCTGGCCGATTGGGTTTGGGTCTAGCCGAGTGAGTTTGGGTCTAGTCGAGTGGGTTTGGGTCTAGCGGAGTGGGTTTGGGTCTATCGGTGAAGGTTTGGGTCTAGCGGAGTGGGTTTGGGTCTAGCAGAGTGGGTTTGGGTCTAGCGGAGTGGGTTTGGGACTAGCGGAGTGGGTTTGGGTCTAGCGGAGTGGGTTTGCATCTAGCGGAATGGGTTTGAGTCTAGCGGAGTGGGTTACGGTCTAGCGGAGTGGGTTTGGGTCTAGCGGAGTGGATTTGGGTCGAGCGGAGTGGGTTTGGGTCCAGCGGAGTGGGTTTGGGTCTAGCGGAGTGGGTTTAGGTCTAGCGGAGTGGGTTTGCGTCTAGCGGAGTGGGTTTGGGTCTGGCGGAGTGGGTTTGGGTCTAGCGGAGTGGGTTTGGGTCTAGCAGAGTGGGTTTGGATCTACCGGAGTGGGTTTGGGTCCAGCGGAGTGGGTTTGGGTCTAGCGCAGTGGGTTTGGGTCTAGCGGAGTGGGTTTGGGTCTAGCGGAGTGGGTTTGGGTCCAGCGGAGTGGGTTTGGGTCTAGCGGAGTGGGTTTGGGTCTAGTGGAATGGGTTTGGGTCTAGCGGTGTGGGTTTGGGTCCAGCGGAGTGGGTTGGGGTCCAGCGGAGTGGGTTTGGGTCTAGCGGAGTGGGTTTGGGTCTAGCCGAGTGGGTTTGGGTCTAGCGGAGTGGGTTTGGGTCTAGCGGAGTGGCTTTGAGTCTAGCGGAGTGGGTTTGGGTCTAGCCGAGTGGGTTTGGGTCTAGCCGAGTGGGTTTGGCTCTAGCCGAGTGGGTTTCGGTCTAGCCGAGTGGGTTTGGGTCAAGCCGAGTGGGTTTGGGTCTAGCGGAGTGGGTTTGGGTCCAGCCAAGTGCGTTTGGGTCTAGCGGAGTGGGTTTGGGTGTAGCGGAGTGGGTTTGGGTCTAGCCGAGTGGGTTTCGGTCTAGCGGAGTGGGTTTGGGTCTATGCGAGTGGGTTTGGGTCTAGCGGAGTGGGTTTGTGTCTATCGGAGTGGGTTTGGGTCTAGCAGAGTGGGTTTGGGTCTAGCGGAGTGAGTTTGGGTCGAGCGGAGTGGGTTTTGGTATAGCGGAGTGGGTTTGTGTCTAGCAGAGTGGGTTTGCGTCTAGCGGAGTCGGTTTGGGTCTAGCGGAGTGGGTTTGGGTGTAGCGAAGTGGGTTTGGGTCTACTGGAGTGGGTTTGGGTCTAGCGGAGTGGGTTTGGGTCTAGCGGAGTGGGTTTGCGTCTAGTGGAGTGGGTTTGGGTCCGGCAGAGCGGGTGTGGGTCTAGCGGAGTGGGTTTGGGTCTTGCGGAGTGGGTTTGGGTCGAGCGCAATGGGTTTGGGTCCAGCGGAGTGGGTTTGGGTCTAGCGGAGTGGGTTTTGGTCTAGCCGAGTGGGTTTGGGTCTAGCCGAGTGGGTTTGGGTCTAGCGGAGTGGGTTTGGGTCTAGCCGAGTGGGTTTGGGTCTAGCCGAGTGAGTTTGGGACTAGCCGAGTGGGTTTGGGTCTAGCCGAGTGGGTTTGAGTCTAGCGGAGTGGGTTTGTATCTCGCGGAGTGGGTTTGGGTCTAGCGGAGTGGGTTTGGGTCTAGCGGAGTGGGTTTGGGTATAGCGGAGTGGGTTTGTGTCTAGCAGAGTGGGTTTGCGTCTAGCGGAGTCGGTTTGGGTCTAGCGGAGTGGGTTTGGGTGTAGCGAAGTGGGTTTGGGTCTACTGGAGTGGGTTTGGGTCTAGCGGAGTGGGTTTGGGTCTAGCGGAGTGGGTTTGCGTCTAGTGGAGTGGGTTTGGGTCCGGCAGAGCGGGTGTGGGTCTAGCGGAGTGGGTTTGGGTCTTGCGGAGTGGGTTTGGGTCGAGCGCAATGGGTTTGGGTCCAGCGGAGTGGGTTTGGGTCTAGCGGAGTGGGTTTTGGTCTAGCCGAGTGGGTTTGGGTCTAGCCGAGTGTGTTTGGGTCTAGCGGAGTGGGTTTGGGTCTAGCCGAGTGGGTTTGGGTCTAGCCGAGTGGGTTTGGGATTAGCCGAGTGGGTTTGGGTCTAGCCGAGTGGGTTTGAGTCTAGCGGAGTGGGTTTGTATCTCGCGGAGTGGGTTTGGGTGTAGCGGAGTGGGTTTGGGTCTAGCGGAGTGGGTTTGGGTCTAGCGCAGTGGGTTTCGGTCTAGCGGAGTGGGTTTGGGTCTAGCGGAGTGGGTTTGGGTCCAGCGGAGTGGGTTTGCGTCTCGCGGAGTGGGTTTGGATCTAGTGGAATGGGTTTGGGTCTAGCGGAGTGGGTTTGGGTCCAGCGGAGTGGGTTGGGGTCCAGCGGAGTGGGTTTGGGTCTAGCGGAGTGGGTTTGGGTCTAGCCGAGTGGGTTTGGGTCTAGCGGAGTGGGATTGGGTCTAGCGGAGTGGGTTTGAGTCTAGCGGAGTGGGTTTGGGTCTAGCCGAGTGGGTTTGGGTCTAGCCGAGTGGGTTTGGGTCTAGCCGAGTGGGTTTGGCTCTAGCCGAGTGGGTTTCGGTCTAGCCGAGTGGGTTTGGGTGAAGCCAAGTGGGTTTGGGTCTAGCGGAGTGGGTTTGGGTCCAGCCGAGTGCGTTTGGGTCTAGCGGAGTGGGGTTGGGTGTAGCGGAGTGGGTTTGGGTCTAGCCGAGTGGGTTTGGGTCCAGCCGAGTGGGTTTGGGTCTGGCCGAGTGGGTTTGGGTCTAGCCGAGTGGGTTTCGGTCTAGCGGAGTGGGTTTGGGTCTATGCGAGTGGGTTTGGGTCTAGCGGAGTGGGTTTGTGTCTATCGGAGTGGGTTTGGGTCTAGCAGAGTGGGTTTGGGTCTAGCGGAGTGAGTTTGGGTCTAGCGGAGTGGGTTTGGGTATAGCGGAGTGGGTTTGTGTCTAGCAGAGTGGGTTTGCGTCTAGCGGAGTCGGTTTGGGTCTAGCGGAGTGGGTTTGGGTCTAGCGAAGTGGGTTTGGGTCTAGCGGAGTGCGTTTGGGTCTAGCGGAGTGGGTTTGCATCTAGCGGAATGGGTTTGGGTCTAGCGGAGTGGGTTAGGGTCTAGCGGAGTGGGTTTGGGTCTAGCGGAGTGGATTTGGGTCGAGCGGAGTGGGTTTGGGTCCAGCGGAGTGGGTTTGGGTCTAGCGGAGTGGGATTAGGTCTAGCGGAGTGGGTTTGCATCTAGCGGAGTGGGTTTGGGTCTGGGAGAGTGGGTTTGGGTCTAGCGGAGTGGGTTTGGGTCTAGCGGAGTGGGTTTGTGTCTAGCGGAGTGGGTTTGGGTCCAGCGGAGTGGGTTTGGGTCCAGCAGAGTGGGTTTGTGTCTAGCCGAGTGGGTTTGTGTCTAGCCGAGTGGGTTTGGGTCTAGCCGAGTGGGTTTGGGTCTAGCCGAGTGGGTTTGGGTCTAGCCGAGTGGGTTTGGGTCAAGCCGAGAGGGTTTGGGTCTAGCCGAGTGGGTTTGGGTCTAGCCGAGTGGGTTTGGGTCTAGCCGAGTGGGTTTGGGTCTAGCCGAGTGCGTTTGGGTCTAGCCGAGTGGGTTTTTGTCTAGCCGAGTGGGTTTGGGTCGACCCGAGTGGGTTTGGGTCTAGCGGATTGGGTTTGGGTCTAGCGGAGTGGGTTTGGGTCTAGCGAAGTGGGTTTGGGTCTAGCGGAGTGAGTTTGGGTCTAGCGGAGTGGGTTTGCATCTAGCGGAATGGGTTTGGGTCTAGCGGAGTGTGTTAGGGTCTAGCGGAGTGGGTTTGGGTCTAGCAGAGTGGGTTTGTGTCTAGCGGAGTGGGTTTGGGTCTAGCGGAGTGGGTTTGTGTCTAGCGGAGTGGGTTTGGGTCCAGCGGAGTGGGTTTGGGTCCAGCAGAGTGGGTTTGTGTCTAGCCGAGTGGGTTTGTGTCTAGCCGAGTGGGTTTGGGTCTAGCCGAGTGGGTTTGGGTCTAGCCGAGTGGGTTTGGGTCTAGCCGAGTGGGTTTGGCTCCAGCCCAGTGGGTTTGGGTCTAGCCGAGTGGGCTTTTGTCTAGCCGAGTTGGTTTGGGTCGACCCGAGTGGGTTTGGTCTAGCGGAGTGGGTTTGGGTCTAGCGGAGTGGGTTTGGGTCTAGCGAAGTGGGTTTGGGTCTAGCGGAGTGAGTTTGGGTCTAGCGGAGTGGGTTTGCATCTAGCGGAATGGGTTTGGGTCTAGCGGAGTGGGTTTGGGTCTAGCCGAGTGGGTTTGGGTCTAGCCGAGTGGGTTTGGGTCTAGCCGAGTGGGTTTGGCTCCAGCCGAGTGGGTTTGGGTCTAGCGGAGTGTGTTTGGGTCTAGCGGAGTGGGTTTGGGTCTAGCGGAGTGGGTTTGTGTCTGGCGGAGTGGGTTTGGGTCTAGCAGAGTGGGTTTGGGTCTAGCGGAGTGAGTTTGGGTCTAGCGGAGTGGGTTTGGGTCTAGCGGAGTGGGTTTGTGTCTAGCAGAGTGGGTTTGCGTCTAGCGGAGTCGGTTTGGGTCTAGCGGAGTGGGTTTGGGTCTAGCGGGGAGGGTTTGGGTCCAGCCGAGTGGGTTTCGGTCTAGCGGAGTGGGTTTGGGTCTATGCGAGTGTGTTTGGGTCTAGCCGAGTGTGTTTGGGTCTAGCCGAGTGCGTTTGGGTCTAGCCGAGTGGGTTTATGTCTAGCCGAGTGGGTTTGGGTCGACCCGAGTGGGTTTGGGCCTGGCCGATTAGGTTTGGGTCTAGCCGAGTGAGTTTGTGTCTAGTCGAGTGGGTTTGGGTCTAGCGGAGTGGGTTTGGGTCTATCGGTGAAGGTTTGGGTCTAGCGGAGTGGGTTTGGGTCTAGCAGAGTGGGTTTGGGTCTAGCGGAGTGGGTTTGGGACTAGCGGAGTGGGTTTGGGTCTAGCGGAGTGGGTTTGCATCTAGCGGAATGGGTTTGAGTCTAGCGGAGTGGGTTACGGTCTAGCGGAGTGGGTTTGGGTCTAGCGGAGTGGGTTTGTGTCTAGCGGAGTGGGTTTGGGTCCAGCGGAGTGGGTTTGGGTCCAGCAGAGTGGGTTTGTGTCTAGCCGAGTGGGTTTGTGTCTAGCCGAGTGGGTTTGGGTCCAGCCGAGTGGGTTTGGGTCTAGCCGAGTGGGTTTGTGTCTAGCCGAGTGGGTTTGGCTCCAGCCGAGTGGGTTTGGGTCTAGCCGAGTGGGTTTGTGTCTAGCCGAGTGGGTTTGGGTCGACCCGAGTGGGTTTGGGTCTAGCGGAGTGGGTTTGGGTCTAGCGGAGTGGGTTTGGGTCTAGCGAAGTGGGTTTGGGTCTAGCGGAGTGAGTTTGGGTCTAGCGGAGTGGGTTTGCATCTAGCGGAATGGGTTTGGGTCTAGCGGAGTGGGTTAGGGTCTAGCGGAGTAGGTTTGGGTCTAGCAGAGTGGGTTTGGGTCTAGCCGAGTGGGTTTGGGTCTAGCCGAGTGGGTTTGGCTCCAGCCGAGTTGGTTTGGGTCTAGCGGAGTGTGTTTGGGTCTAGCGGAGTGGGTTTGGGTCTGGCGGAGTGGGTTTGTGTCTGGCGGAGTGGGTTTGGGTCTAGCAGAGTGGGTTTGGGTCTAGCGGAGTGAGTTTGGGTCTAGCGGAGTGGGTTTGGGTCTAGCGGAGTGGGTTTGTGTCTAGCAGAGTGGGTTTGCGTCTAGCGGAGTCGGTTTGGGTCTAGCGGAGTGGGTTTGGGTCTAGCGGGGAGGGTTTGGGTCCAGCCGAGTGGGTTTCGGTCTAGCGGAGTGGGTTTGGGTCTATGCGAGTGTGTTTGGGTCTAGCCGAGTGTGTTTGGGTCTAGCCGAGTGCGTTTGGGTCTAGCCGAGTGGGTTTTTGTCTAGCCGAGTGGGTTTGGGTCGACCCGAGTGGGTTTGGGCCTGGCCGATTGGGTTTGGGTCTAGCCGAGTGAGTTTGGGTCTAGTCGAGTGGGTTTGGGTCTAGCGGAGTGGGTTTGGGTCTATCGGTGAAGGTTTGGGTCTAGCGGAGTGGGTTTGGGTCTAGCAGAGTGGGTTTGGGTCTAGCGGAGTGGGTTTGGGACTAGCGGAGTGGGTTTGGGTCTAGCGGAGTGGGTTTGCATCTAGCGGAATGGGTTTGAGTCTAGCGGAGTGGGTTACGGTCTAGCGGAGTGGGTTTGGGTCTAGCGGAGTGGATTTGGGTCGAGCGGAGTGGGTTTGGGTCCAGCGGAGTGGGTTTGGGTCTAGCGGAGTGGGTTTAGGTCTAGCGGAGTGGGTTTGCGTCTAGCGGAGTGGGTTTGGGTCTGGCGGAGTGGGTTTGGGTCTAGCGGAGTGGGTTTGGGTCTAGCAGAGTGGGTTTGGATCTACCGGAGTGGGTTTGGGTCCAGCGGAGTGGGTTTGGGTCCAGCGGAGTGGGTTTGTGTCTAGCCAAGTGGGTGTGTGTCTAGCCGAGTGGGTTTGGGTCTAGCCGAGTGGGTTTGGGTCCAGCCGAGTGGATTTGGGTCTATCGGAGTGTGTTTGGGTCTAGCGGAGTGGGTTTGGGTCTAGCGGAGTGGGTTTGGGTCTAGCGGAGTGGGTTTGGAAAAAGCCCAGTGGGTTTGGGTCCAGCAGAGTGGGTTTGTGTCTAGCCGAGTGGGTTTGTGTCTAGCCGAGTGGGTTTGGGTCTAGCCGAGTGGGTTTGGGTCTAGCCGAGTGGGTTTGGGTCTAGCCGAGTGGGTTTGGGTCAAGCCGAGAGGGTTTGGGTCTAGCCGAGTGGGTTTGGGTCTAGCCGAGTGGGTTTGGGTCTAGCCGAGTGGGTTTGGGTCTCGCCGAGTGCGTTTGGGTCTAGCCGAGTGGGTTTTTGTCTAGCCGAGTGGGTTTGGGTCGACCCGAGTGGGTTTGGGTCTAGCGGAGTGGGTTTGGGTCTAGCGGAGTGGGTTTGAGTCTAGCGAAGTGGGTTTGGGTCTAGCGGAGTGAGTTTGGGTCTAGCGGAGTGGGTTTGCATCTAGCGGAATGGGTTTGGGTCTAGCGGAGTGGGTTAGGGTCTAGCGGAGTGGGTTTGGGTCTAGCAGAGTGGGTTTGTGTCTAGCGGAGTGGGTTTGGGTCTAGCGGAGTGGGTTTGTGTCTAGCGGAGTGGGTTTGGGTCCAGCGGAGTGGGTTTGGGTCTGGCAGAGTGGGTTTGGGTCTAGCGGAGTGGGTTTGGGACTAGCGGAGTGGGTTTGGGTCTAGCGGAGTGGGTTTGCATCTAGCGGAATGGGTTTGAGTCTAGCGGAGTGGGTTACGGTCTAGCGGAGTGGGTTTGGGTCTAGCGGAGTGGGTTTGTGTCTAGCGGAGTGGGTTTGGGTCCAGCGGAGTGGGTTTGGGTCCAGCAGAGTGGGTTTGTGTCTAGCCGAGTGGGTTTGTGTCTAGCCGAGTGGGTTTGGGTCCAGCCGAGTGGGTTTGGGTCTAGCCGAGTGGGTTTGGGTCTAGCCGAGTGGGTTTGGCTCCAGCCGAGTGGGTTTGGGTCTAGCCGAGTGGGTTTGTGTCTAGCCGAGTGGGTTTGGGTCGACCCGAGTGGGTTTGGGTCTAGCGGAGTGGGTTTGGGTCTAGCGGAGTGGGTTTGGGTCTAGCGAAGTGGGTTTGGGTCTAGCGGAGTGAGTTTGGGTCTAGCGGAGTGGGTTTGCATCTAGCGGAATGGGTTTGGGTCTAGCGGAGTGGGTTAGGGTCTAGCGGAGTGGGTTTGGGTCTAGCAGAGTGGGTTTGGGTCTAGCGGAGTGGGTTTGGGTCTAGCGGAGTGGGTTTGTGTCTAGCGGAGTGGGTTTGGGTCCAGCGGAGTGGGTTTGGGTCCAGCAGAGTGGGTTTGTGTCTAGCCGAGTGGGTTTGTGTCTAGCCGAGTGGGTTTGGGTCTAGCCGAGTGGGTTTGGGTCTAGCCGAGTGGGTTTGGGTCTAGCCGAGTGGGTTTGGCTCCAGCCGAGTGGGTTTGGGTCTAGCGGAGTGTGTTTGGGTCTAGCGGAGTGGGTTTGGGTCTAGCGGAGTGGGTTTGTGTCTGGCGGAGTGGGTTTGTGTCTAGCAGAGTGGGTTTGGGTCTAGCGGAGTGAGTTTGGGTCTAGCGGAGTGGGTTTGGGTCTAGCGGAGTGGGTTTGTGTCTAGCAGAGTGGGTTTGCGTCTAGCGGAGTCGGTTTGGGTCTAGCGGAGTGGGTTTGGGTCTAGCGGGGAGGGTTTGGGTCCAGCCGAGTGGGTTTCGGTCTAGCGGAGTGGGTTTGGGTCTATGCGAGTGTGTTTGGGTCTAGCCGAGTGTGTTTGGGTCTAGCCGAGTGCGTTTGGGTCTAGCCGAGTGGGTTTTTGTCTAGCCGAGTGGGTTTGGGTCGACCCGAGTGGGTTTGGGCCTGGCCGATTGGGTTTGGGTCTAGCCGAGTGAGTTTGGGTCTAGTCGAGTGGGTTTGGGTCTAGCGGAGTGGGTTTGGGTCTATCGGTGAAGGTTTGGGTCTAGCGGAGTGGGTTTGGGTCTAGCAGAGTGGGTTTGGGTCTAGCGGAGTGGGTTTGGGACTAGCGGAGTGGGTTTGGGTCTAGCGGAGTGGGTTTGCATCTAGCGGAATGGGTTTGAGTCTAGCGGAGTGGGTTACGGTCTAGCGGAGTGGGTTTGGGTCTAGCGGAGTGGATTTGGGTCGAGCGGAGTGGGTTTGGGTCCAGCGGAGTGGGTTTGGGTCTAGCGGAGTGGGTTTGGGTCTAGCGGGGAGGGTTTGGGTCCAGCCGAGTGGGTTTCGGTCTAGCGGAGTGGGTTTGGGTCTATGCGAGTGTGTTTGGGTCTAGCCGAGTGTGTTTGGGTCTAGCCGAGTGCGTTTGGGTCTAGCCGAGTGGGTTTTTGTCTAGCCGAGTGGGTTTGGGTCGACCCGAGTGGGTTTGGGCCTGGCCGATTGGGTTTGGGTCTAGCCGAGTGAGTTTGGGTCTAGTCGAGTGGGTTTGGGTCTAGCGGAGTGGGTTTGGGTCTATCGGTGAAGGTTTGGGTCTAGCGGAGTGGGTTTGGGTCTAGCAGAGTGGGTTTGGGTCTAGCGGAGTGGGTTTGGGACTAGCGGAGTGGGTTTGGGTCTAGCGGAGTGGGTTTGCATCTAGCGGAATGGGTTTGAGTCTAGCGGAGTGGGTTACGGTCTAGCGGAGTGGGTTTGGGTCTAGCGGAGTGGATTTGGGTCGAGCGGAGTGGGTTTGGGTCCAGCGGAGTGGGTTTGGGTCTAGCGGAGTGGGTTTAGGTCTAGCGGAGTGGGTTTGCGTCTAGCGGAGTGGGTTTGGGTCTGGCGGAGTGGGTTTGGGTCTAGCGGAGTGGGTTTGGGTCTAGCAGAGTGGGTTTGGATCTACCGGAGTGGGTTTGGGTCCAGCGGAGTGGGTTTGGGTCCAGCGGAGTGGGTTTGTGTCTAGCCAAGTGGGTGTGTGTCTAGCCGAGTGGGTTTGGGTCTAGCCGAGTGGGTTTGGGTCCAGCCGAGTGGATTTGGGTCTAGCGGAGTGTGTTTGGGTCTAGCGGAGTGGGTTTGGGTCTAGCGGAGTGGGTTTGGGTCTAGCGGAGTGGGTTTGGGGAAAGCCCAGTGGGTTTGGGTCCAGCAGAGTGGGTTTGTGTCTAGCCGAGTGGGTTTGTGTCTAGCCGAGTGGGTTTGGGTCTAGCCGAGTGGGTTTGGGTCTAGCCGAGTGGGTTTGGGTCTAGCCGAGTGGGTTTGGGTCAAGCCGAGAGGGTTTGGGTCTAGCCGAGTGGGTTTGGGTCTAGCCGAGTGGGTTTGGGTCTAGCCGAGTGGGTTTGGGTCTCGCCGAGTGCGTTTGGGTCTAGCCGAGTGGGTTTTTGTCTAGCCGAGTGGGTTTGGGTCGACCCGAGTGGGTTTGGGTCTAGCGGAGTGGGTTTGGGTCTAGCGGAGTGGGTTTGAGTCTAGCGAAGTGGGTTTGGGTCTAGCGGAGTGAGTTTGGGTCTAGCGGAGTGGGTTTGCATCTAGCGGAATGGGTTTGGGTCTAGCGGAGTGGGTTAGGGTCTAGCGGAGTGGGTTTGGGTCTAGCAGAGTGGGTTTGTGTCTAGCGGAGTGGGTTTGGGTCTAGCGGAGTGGGTTTGTGTCTAGCGGAGTGGGTTTGGGTCCAGCGGAGTGGGTTTGGGTCCAGCAGAGTGGGTTTGTGTCTAGCCGAGTGGGTTTGTGTCTAGCCGAGTGGGTTTGGGTCTAGCCGAGTGGGTTTGGGTCTAGCCGAGTGGGTTTGGGTCTAGCCGAGTGGGTTTGGCTCCAGCCGAGTGGGTTTGGGTCCAGCCGAGTGGGTTTGTGTCTAGCCGAGTGGGTTTGCGTCGACCCGAGTGGGTTTGGGTCTAGCGGAGTGGGTTTGGGTCTAGCGGAGTGGGTTTGCATCTAGCGGAATGGGTTTGGGTCTAGCGGAGTGGGTTAGGGTCTAGCGGAGTGGGTTTGGGTCTAGCAGAGTGGGTTTGGTTCTAGCGGAGTGGGTTTGGGTCTAGCGGAGTGGGTTTGTGTCTAGCGGAGTGGGTTTGGGTCCAGCGGAGTGGGTTTGGGTCCAGCAGAGTGGGTTTGTGTCTAGCCGAGTGGGTTTGTGTCTAGCCGAGTGGGTTTGGGTCTAGCCGAGTGGGTTTGGGTCTAGCCGAGTGGGTTTGGGTCTAGCCGAGTGGGTTTGGCTCCAGCCGAGTGGGTTTGGGTCTAGCGGAGTGTGTTTGGGTCTAGCGGAGTGGGTTTGGGTCTAGCGGAGTGGGTTTGTGTCTGGCGGAGTGGGTTTGGGTCTAGCAGAGTGGGTTTGGGTCTAGCGGAGTGAGTTAGGGTCTGGCGGAGTGGGTTTGGGTCTAGCGGAGTGGGTTTGTGTCTAGCAGAGTGGGTTTGCGTCTAGCGGAGTCGGTTTGGGTCTAGCGGAGTGGGTTTGGGTCTAGCCGGGAGGGTTTGGGTCAAGCCGAGTGGGTTTCGGTCTAGCGGAGTGGGTTTGGGTCTATGCGAGTGGGTTTGGGTCTAGGCGAGTGGGTTTGGGTCTAGCCGAGTGCGTTTGGGTCTACCCGAGTGGGTTTTTGTCTAGCCGAGTGGGTTTGGGTCGACCCGAGTGGGTTTGGGCCTGGCCGATTGGGTTTGGGTCTAGCGGAGTGGGTTTGGGTCTAGCGGAGTGGGTTTGGTTCTAGCGGAGTGGGTTTGGGTCCAGCGGAGTGGGTTTGGGTCCTGCGGAGTGGGTTTGTGTCTAGCCAAGTGGGTTTGTGTCTAGCTGAGTGGGTTTGGGTCTAGCCGAGTGGGTTTGGGTCTAGCCGAGTGGGTTTGGGTCTAGCCGAGTGGGTTTGGGTCCAGCCGAGTGGGTTTGGGTCTTGCGGAGTGTGTTTGGGTCTAGCGGAGTGGGTTTGAGTCTAGCGGAGTGGGTTTGGATCTAGCGGAGTGGGTTTGGGTCTAGCCCAGTGGGTTTGGGTCTAGCAGAGTTGGTTTGGGTCTAGCCGAGTGGGTTTGGCTCTAGCCGAGTGGGTTTGGTTCTAGCCGAGTGGGTTTGGGTCTAGCCGAGTGGCTTTGGGTCTAGCGGAGTGGGTTTGGGTCTAGCCGAGTGGGTTTGGGTCTAGCGGAGTGGGTTTGTGTCTAGCCGAGTGGGTTTGGGTCTGGCGGAGTGGGTTTGGGACTAGCGGAGTGGATTTGGGTCTAGCGGAGAGGGTTTGCATCTAGCGGAATGGGTTTGAGTCTAGCGGAGTGGGTTACGGTCTAGCAGAGTGGGTTTGGGTCTAGCGGAGTGGATTTGGGTCGAGCGGAGTGGGTTTGGGTCCAGCGGAGTGGGTTTGGGTCTAGCGGAGTGGGTTTAGGTCTAGCGGAGTGGGTTTGCGTCTAGCGGAGTGGGTTTGGGTCTGGCGGAGTGGGTTTGGGTCTAGCGGAGTGGGTTTGGGTCTAGCAGAGTGGGTTTGGATCTACCGGAGTGGGTTTGGGTCCAGCGGAGTGGGTTTGGGTCCAGCGGAGTGGGTTTGTGTCTAGCCAAGTGGGTTTGTGTCTAGCTGAGTGGGTTTGGGTCTAGCCGAGTGGGTTTGGGTCTAGCCGAGTGGGTTTGGGTCTAGCCGAGTGGGTTTGGGTCCAGCCGAGTGGGTTTGGGTCTAGCGCAGTGTGTTTGGGTCTAGCGGAGTGGGTTTGGGTCTAGCGGAGTGGGTTTGGGTCTAGCGGAGTGGGTTTGGGTCTAGCCCAGTGGGTTTGGGTCCAGCAGAGTGGGTTTGTGTCTAGCCGAGTGGGTTTTTGTCTAGCCGAGTGGGTTTGGGTCCAGCGGAGTGGGTTTGGGTCCAGTAGAGTGGGTTTGTGTCTAGCCGAGTGGGTTTGTGTCTAGCCGAGTGGGTTTGGGTCTAGCCGAGTGGGTTTGGGTCTAGCCGAGTGGGTTTGGGTCTAGCCGAGTGGGTTTGGCTCCAGCCGAGTGGGTTTGGGTCTAGGCGAGTGGGTTTTTGTCTAGCCGAGTGGGTTTGGGTCGACCCGAGTGGGTTTGGGTCTAGCGGAGTGGGTTTGGGTCTAGCGGAGTGGGTTTGGGTCTAGCGAAGTGGGTTTGGGTCTAGCGGAGTGAGTTTGGGTCTAGCGGAGTGGGTTTGCATCTAGCGGAATGGGTTTGGGTCTAGCGGAGTGGGTTAGGGTCTAGCGGAGTGGGTTTGGGTCTAGCAGAGTGGGTTTGGGTGTAGCGGAGTGGGTTTGGGTCTAGCGGAGTGGGTTTGTGTCTAGCGGAGTGGGTTTGGGTCCAGCGGAGTGGGTTTGGGTCTAGCCGAGTGGGTTTGGGTCTAGCCGAGTGGGTTTGGCTCCAGCCGAGTGGGTTTGGGTCTATCGGAGTGTGTTTGCGTCTAGCGGAGTGGGTTTGGGTCTAGCGGAGTGGGTTTGTGTCTGGTGGAGTGGGTTTGGGTCTAGCAGATTGGGTTTGGGTCTGGCGGAGTGAGTTTGGGTCTAGCGGAGTGGGTTTGGGTCTAGCGGAGTGGGTCTGTGTCTAGCAGAGTGGGTTTGCGTCTAGCGGATTCGGTTTGGGTCTAGCGGAGGGGGTTTGGGTCTAGCGGGGAGGGTTTGGGTCCTGCCGAGTGGGTTTCGGTCTAGCGGAGTGGGTTTGGGTCTATGCGAGTGGGTTTGGGTCTAGGCGAGTGGGTTTGGGTCTAGCCGAGTGCGTTTGGGTCTAGCCGAGTGGGTTTTTGTCTAGCCGAGTGGGTTTGGGTCGAGCCGAGTGGGTTTGGGCCTGGCCGATTGGGTTTGGGTCTAGCCGAGTGAGTTTGGGTCTAGTCGAGTGGGTTTGGGTCTAGCGGAGTGGGTTTGGGTCTATCGGTGAAGGTTTGGGTCTAGCGGAGTGGGTTTGGGTATAGCAGAGTGGGTTTGGGTCTAGCGGAGTGGGTTTGGGACTAGCGGAGTGGGTTTGGGTCTAGCGGAGTGGGTTTGCATCTAGCGGAATGGGTTTGAGTCTAGCGGAGTGGGTTAGGGTCTAGCGGAGTGGGTTTGGGTCTAGCGGAGTGGATTTGGGTCGAGCAGAGTGGGTTTGGGTCCAGCGGAGTCGGTTTGGGTCTAGCGGAGTGGGTTTAGGTCTAGCGGAGTGGGTATGCGTCTAGCGGAGTGGGTGTGGGTCTGGCGGACTGGGTTTGGGTCTAGCGGAGTGGGTTTGGGTCCAGCAGAGTGGGTTTGGATCTAGCGGAGTGGGTTTGGGTCCAGCGGAGTGGGTTTGGGTCCAGCGGAGTGGGTTTGTGTCTAGCCAAGTGGGTTTGTGTCTAGCTGAGTGGGTTTGGGTCTAGCCGAGTGGGTTTGGGTCTAGCCGAGTGGGTTTGGGTCTAGCCGAGTGGGTTTGGGTCCAGCCGAGTGGGTTTGGGTCTAGCGGAGTGTGTTTGGGTCTAGCGGAGAGGGTTTGGGTCTAGCGGAGTGGGTTTGGGTCTAGCGGAGTGGGTTTGGGTCTAGCCCAGTGGGTTTGGGTCTAGCAGAGTGGGTTTGGGTCTAGCCGAGTGGGTTTGGCTCTAGCCGAGTGGGTTTGGTTCTAGCCGAGTGGGTTTGGGTCTAGCCGAGTGGGTTTGGGTCTAGCGGAGTGGGTTTGGGTCTTGCCGAGTGGGTTTGGGTCTAGCGGAGTGGGTTTGTGTCTAGCCGAGTGGGTTTGGGTCTAGCCGAGTGGGATTGGGTCTGGCCGAGTGGGTTTCGGTCTAGCCGAGTGGGTTCAGGTCGAGCCGAGTGGGTTTGGGTCTGGCCGAGTGGGTCTGGGTCTAGCCGAGTGGGTTTGGGTCTAGCCTAGTGGGTTTGGGTCGAGCGGAGTGGGTTTGGGTCCAGCGGAGTGGGTTTGGGTCTAGCGGAGTGGGTTTGGGTCTAGCAGAGTGCGTTTGGGTCTAGCCCAGTGGGTTTGGGTCCTGCGGAGTGGGTTTGGGTCCAGCGGAGTGGGTTTGTGTCTAGCCGAGTGGGTTTGGGTCTAGCCGAGTGGGTTTTGGTCTAGCCGAGTGCATTTGGGTCTAGCGGAAAGGGTTTGGCTCTAGCCGAGTGGGTTTGGGTCTAGCCGAGTGGGTTTGGGTCTAGCCGAGTGGGTTTGGGTCTAGCGGAGTGGGTTTGGGTCTAGCCGAGTGTGTTTGGGTCTAGCGGAGTGGGTTTGGGTCTAGCGGAGTGGGTTTGGGTCTAGCGGAGTGGGTTTGTGTCTGGCCGAGTGGGTTTGTGTCTAGCGGAGTGGGTTTGGGTCTTGCCGAGTGGGTTTTGGTCTACCCGAGTGGGTTTGGGTCTAGCGGAGTGGGTTTTGGGTCTGGCAGACTGGGTTTGGGTCTAGCGGAGTGGGTTTGGGTCTACCCGAGTGGATTTGGGTCTAGCCGAGTGGGTTTGGGTGTAGCCGAGTGGGTTTGGGTCAAGTGGAGTGGGTTTGTGTCTAGCGGAGTGGGTTTGCTTCTAGCGGAGTCGGTTTGGGTCTAGCGGAGTGGGTTTGGGTCTAGCGGGGAAGGTTTGGGTCCAGCCGAGTGGGTTTGGGTCTAGCGGAGTGGGTTTGGGTCTATGCGAGTGGGTTTGGGTCTAGCGGAGTGGGTTTGGGTCCAGCGGAGTGGGTTTGGGTCCAGCGGAGTGGGTTTGGGTCTAGCGGAGTGGGTTTGGGTCTAGCAAAGTGGGTTTGGGTCTAGCCCAGTGGGTTTGGGTCCTGCGGAGTGGGTTTGGGTCTAGCGGAGTGGGTTTGGGTCTAGCCCAGTGGGTTTGGGTCTGGCAGAGTGGGTTTGGGTCTAGCCGAGTGGGTTTGGCTCTAGCCGAGTGGGTTTGGTTCTATCCGAGTGGGTTTGGGTCTAGCCAAGTGGGTTTGGGTCTAGCGGAGTGCGTTTGGGTCTAGCGGAGTGGGTTTGGGTCTAGCGGAGTGGGTTTGGGTCTAGCGGAGTGGGTTTGGGTCTAGCCCAGTGGGTTTGGGTCTAGCAGAGTGGGTTTGGGTCTAGCCGAGTGGGTTTGGCTCTAGCCGAGTGGGTTTGTTTCCAGCCGAGTGGGTTTAGGTCTAGCCGAGTGGGTTTGGGTCTAGCGGAGTGGGTTTTGGTCTAGCCGAGTGGGTTTGGGTCTAGCGGAGTGGGTTTGTGTCTAGCCGAGTGGGTTTGGGTCTAGCCGAGTGGGTTTGGGTCTGGCCGAGTGGGTTTGGGTCTAGCCGAGTGGGTTTGGGTCTAGCCGAGTGGGTTTGGGTCTGGCCGAGTGGGTCTGGGTCTAGCCGAGTGGGTTTGGGTCTAGCCTAGTGGGTTTGGGTCGAGCGGAGTGGGTTTGGGTCCAGCGGAGTTGGTTTGGCTCCAGCGGAGTGGGTTTGGGTCCAGCGGAGTGGGTTTGGGTCTAGCGGAGTGGGTTTGGGTCTAGCAGAGTGGGTTTGGGTCTAGCCCAGTGGGTTTGGGTCCTGCGGAGTGGGTTTGGGTCCAGCGGAGTGGGTTTGTGTCTAGCCGAGTGGGTTTGGGTCTAGCCGAGTGGGTTTCGGTCTAGCCGAGTGCATTTGGGTCTAGCCGAAAGGGTTTGGCTCTAGCCGAGTGGGTTTGGGTCTAGCCGAGTGGGTTTGGGTCTAGCCGAGTGGGTTTGGGTCTAGCGGAGTGGGTTTGGGTCTAGCCGAGTGTGTTTGGGTCTAGCGGAGTGGGTTTGGGTCTAGCCGAGTGGGTTTGGGTCTAGCCGAGTGGGTTTGGGTCCAGCCGAGTGGGTTTGGGTCTGGCCGAGTGGGTTTCTGTCTAGCCGTGTGGGTTTGGGTCTAGCCGAGTGGGTTTGGATCTGGCCGAGTGGGTTTGGGTCTAGTGGAGTGGGTTTGGGTCTAGCCGAGTGGGTTTGGGTCTAGCCGAGTGGGTTTGGGTCTAGCGGAGTGGGTTTGGGTCTAGCCGAGTGGGTTTGTGTCTAGCCGAGAGGGTTTGGCTCTAGCCGAGTGGGTTTGGGTCTAGCCGAGTGGGTTTGGGTCTCGCCGAGTGGGTTTGGGTCTAGCGGAGTGGGTTTGGGTCTAGCGGAGTAGGTTTGTGTCTAGCGGAGTGTGTTTGGGTCTAGCGGACTGGGTTTGGGTCTAGCGGAGTGAGTTTGGGTCTAGCGGAATGGGTTTGGGTCCAGCAGAATGGGTTTGGGTCTAGCGGAGTGGGTTTGCGTCTAGCGGAGTGGGTTTGGGTCTAGCGGAGTGGGTTTTGGTCTAGCCGAGTGGGTTTGGGTCTAGCGAAGTGGGTTTGGATCCA
Organism: Raja brachyura; assembly: GCA_963514005.1. The sequence continues at coordinate 4,141,005 of OY740819.1, read as the reverse complement.
GCGGAGTGTGTTTGGGTCTAGCGGAGTGGGTTTGGGTCTAGCGGAGTGGGTTTGGGTCTAGCGGAGTGGGTTTGTGTCTAGCCGAGTGGGTTTGTGTCTAGCGGAGTGGGTTTGGGTCTTGCGGAGTGGGTTTGGGTCTACCCGAGTGGGTTTGGGTCTAGCGGAGTGGGTTTGGGTCTATGCGAGTGGGTTTGGGTCTAGCGGAGTGGGTTTGGGTCTAGCGGAGTGGGTTTGGGTCTAGCCGAGTGGGTTTGGGTCTAGCCGAGTGGGTTTGGGTCTAGCGGAGTGGGTTTGGGTCTAGCCGATTGGGTTTGTGTCTAGCCGAGAGGGTTTGGCTCTAGCCGAGTGGGTTTGGGTCTAGCCGAGTGGGTTTGGGTCTCGCCGAGTGGGTTTGGGTCTAGCGGAGTGGGTTTGGGTCTAGCGGAGTAGGTTTGTGTCTAGCGGAGTGTGTTTGGGTCTAGCGGACTGGGTTTGGGTCTAGCGGAGTGAGTTTGGGTCTAGCGGAGTGGGTTTGCGTTTAGCGGAGTGGGTTTGGGTCTAGCCCAGTGGGTTTGGGTCTAGCAGAGTGGGTTTGGGTCTAGCCGAGTGGGTTTGGCTCTAGCCGAGTGGGTTTGTTTCCAGCCGAGTGGGTTTAGGTCTAGCCGAGTGGGTTTGGGTCTAGCGGAGTGGGTTTGGGTCTAGCCGAGTGGGTTTGGGTCTAGCGGAGTGGGTTTGTGTCTAGCCGAGTGGGTTTGGGTCTAGCCGAGTGGGTTTGGGTCTGGCCGAGTGGGTTTCGGTCTAGCCGAGTGGGTTTGGGTCTAGCCGAGTGGGTTTGGGTCTGGCCGAGTGGGTCTGGGTCTAGCCGAGTGGGTTTGGGTCTAGCCTAGTGGGTTTGGGTCGAGCGGAGTGGGTTTGGGTCCAGCGGAGTTGGTTTGGGTCCAGCGGAGTGGGTTAGGGTCCAGCGGAGTGGGTTTGGGTCTAGCGGAGTGGGTTTGGGTCTAGCAGAGTGGGTTTGGGTCTAGCCCAGTGGGTTTGGGTCCTGCGGAGTGGGTTTGGGTCCAGCGGAGTGGGTTTGTGTCTAGCCGAGTGGGTTTGGGTCTAGCCGAGTGGGTTTAGGTCTAGCCGAGTGCATTTGGGTCTAGCCGAAAGGGTTTGGCTCTAGCCGAGTGGGTTAGGGTCTAGCCGAGTGGGTTTGGGTCTAGCCGAGTGTGTTTGGGTGTGGCCGAGTGGGTTTGGGTCTAGCCGAGTGTGTTTGGGTCTAGCGGAGTGGGTTTGGGTCTAGCCGAGTGGGTTTGGGTCTAGCCGAGTGGGTTTGGGTCCAGCCGAGTGGGTTTGGGTCTGGCCGAGTGGGTTTCTGTCTAGCCGAGTGGGTTTGGGTCTAGCCGAGTGGGTTTGGGTCTAGCGAAGTGGGTTTGGATCCAGCGGAGTGTGTTTGGGTCTAGCGGAGTGGGTTTGTGTCTAGCGGAGTGTGTTTGGGTCTAGCGGACTGGGTTTGGGTCTAGCGGAGTGAGTTTGGGTCTAGCGGAATGGGTTTGGGTCCAGCAGAGTGGGTTTGGGTCTAGCGGAGTGGGTTTGCGTCTAGCGGAGTGGGTTTGGGTCTAGCGGAGTGGGTTTGGGTCTAGCCGAGTGGGTTTGGGTCTAGCGAAGTGGGTTTGGATCCAGCGGAGTGTGTTTGGGTCTAGCGGAGTGGGTTTGGGTCTAGCGGAGTGGGTTTGGGTCTAGCGGAGTGGGTTTGTGTCTAGCCGAGTGGGTTTGTGTATAGCGGAGTGGGTTTGGGTCTTGCGGAGTGGGTTTGGGTCTACCCGAGTGGGTTTGGGTCTAGCGGAGTGGGTTTGGGTCTGGCAGACTGTGTTTGGGTCTAGCGGAGTGGGTTTGGGTCTAGCCGAGTGGGTTTGGGTCTAGCGGAGTGGGTTTGGGTCTAGCCGAGTGGGTTTGTGTCTAGCCGAGAGGGTTTGGCTCTAGCCGAGTGGGTTTGTGTCTAGCGGAGTGGGTTTGCGTCTAGCGGAGTCGGTTTGGGTCTAGCGGAGTGGGTTTGTGTCTAGCGGGGAAGGTTTGGGTCCAGCCGAGTGGGTTTGGGTCTAGCGGAGTGGGTTTGGGTCTATGCGAGTGGGTTTGGGTCTAGCGGAGTGGGTTTGGGTCTAGCGGAGTGGGTTTGGGTCTAGCCGAGTGGGTTTGGGTCTAGCCGAGTGGGTTTGGGTCTAGCGGAGTGGGTTTGGGTCTAGCCGAGTGGGTTTGTGTCTAGCCGAGAGGGTATGGCTCTAGCCGAGTGGGTTTGGGTCTAGCCGAGTGGGTTTGGGTCTCGCCGAGTGGGTTTGGGTCTAGCGGAGTGGGTTTGGGTCTAGCGGAGTAGGTTTGTGTCTAGCGGAGTGTGTTTGGGTCTAGCGGACTGGGTTTGGGTCTAGCGGAGTGGGTTTGGGTCTAGCGGAATGGGTTTGGGTCCAGCAGAGTGGGTTTGGGTCTACCCGAGTGGATTTGGGTCTAGCCGAGTGGGTTTGGGTCTAGCGGAGTGGGTTTGGGTCTAGCCGAGTGGGTTTGTGTCTAGCCGAGAGGGTTTGGCTCTAGCCGAGTGGGTTTGGGTCTAGCCGAGTGGGTTTGGGTCTCGCCGAGTGGGTTTGGGTCTAGCGGAGTGGGTTTGGGTCTAGCGGAGTAGGTTTGTGTCTAGCGGAGTGTGTTTGGGTCTAGCGGACTGGGTTTGGGTCTAGCGGAGTGGGTTTGGGTCTAGCGGAATGGGTTTGGGTCCAGCAGAGTGGGTTTGGGTCTACCCGAGTGGATTTGGGTGTAGCCGAGTGGGTTTGGGTGTAGCCGAGTGGGTTTGGGTCAAGCGGAGTGGGTTTGTGTCTAGCGGAGTGGGTTTGCGTCTAGCGGAGTCGGTTTGGGTCTAGCGGAGTGGGTTTGTGTCTAGCGGGGAAGGTTTGGGTCCAGCCGAGTGTGTTTGGGTCTAGCGGAGTGGGTTTGGGTCTATGCGAGTGGGTTTGGGTCTAGCGGAGTGGGTTTCTGTCTAGCGGAGTGGGTTTGGGTCTAGCAGAGTGGGTTTGGGTCTAGCCCAGTGGGTTTGGGTCCTGCGGAGTGGGTTTGGGTCCAGCGGAGTGTGTTTGGGTCTAGCGGAGTGGGTTTGGGTCTAGCCGAGTGGGTTTGGGTCGACCCGAGTGGGTTTGTCTCCAGCCGAGTGGGTTTGGGTCTAGCGGAGTGGGTTTGGATCTAGCGGAGTGGGTTTGGGTCTAGCGGAGTGAGTTTGGGTCTAGCGGATTGGGTTTGGGTCTAGCGGAGTGGGTTTGTGTCTAGCGGAGTGGGTTTGCATCTAGCGGAGTCGGTTTGGGTCTAGCCGAGTGGGTTTGGGTCAAGCCGAGAGGGTTTGGGTCAAGCCGAGAGGGTTTGGGTCTAGCCGAGAGGGTTTGGGTCTAGCAGAGTGGGTTTGGGTCTAGCCGAGTGGGTTTGGGTCTAGCCGAGTGTGTTTGGGTCTAGCCGAGTGGGTTTGGGTCTAGCCTAGTGGGTTTGGGTCTAGCCGAGTGGGTTTGGGTCTAGCCGAGTGGGTTTCGGTCTAGCCGAGTGGGTTTTTGTCTAGCCGAGTGGGTTTGGGTCGACCCGAGGGGGTTTGGGTCTAGCCGAGTGGGTTTGGGTCTAGCCGAGTGGGTTTGGGTCTGGCCGAGTGGGTTTGGGTCTGGCGGTGTGGTTTTGGGTCTAGCGGAGAGGGTTTGGGTCTAGCGGAGTGGGTTTGGATCTAGCCGAGTGGGTTTGGGTCAAGCCGAGTGGGTTTGGGTCGAGCGGAGTGGGTTCGGGTCCAGCGGAGTGGGTTTGGGTCCAGCGGAGTGGGTTTGGGTCCAGAGGAGTGGGTTTGGGTCTAGCGGAGTGGGTTTGGGTCTAGCAGAGTGGGTTTGGGTCTAGCCCAGTGGGTTTGGGTCCTGCGGAGTGGGTTTGTGTCTAGCGGAGTGGGTTTGTGTCTAGCCGAGTGGGTTTGGGTCTAGCTGAGTGGGTTTGGGTCTAGCCGAGTGCGTTTGGGTCTAGCCGAGATGGTTTGGCTCTAGCCGAGTGGGTTTGCGTCTAGCTGAGTGGGTTTGGGTGTAGCCGAGTGGGTTTGGGTCTAGCGGAGTGGGTTTGGGTCTAGCCGAGTGGGTTTGGGTCTAGCGGAGTGGGTTTGGGTCTAGCCGAGTGGGTTTGGGTCTAGCCGAGTGGGTTTGGGTCTAGCCGAGTCGGTTTGGGTCTGGCCGAGTGGGTTTGGGTCTAGCCGAGTGGGTTTGGGTCTAGCCGAGTGGGTTTGGGTCTGGCCGAGTGGGTTTGGGTCTAGCGGAGTGGGTTTGGGTCTAGCCGAGTGGGTTTGGGTCTAGCGGAGTGGGTTTGGGTCTTGCGGAGTGGGTATGGGTCTACCCGAGTGTGTTTGGGTCTAGCGGAGTGGGTTTGTGTCTAGCCGAGTGGGTTTGCGTCTACCCGAGTGGGTTTGGGTCTAGCGGAGTGGGTTTGTGTCTAGCCGAGTAGGTTTGGGTCTAGCCAAGTGGGTTTGGGTCTAGCGCAGTGGGTTTGGGTCTAGCCGAGTGGGTTGCTATATTTAAGAGGGCGTTAGATGTGGCACTTGTGGCTAAAGGGATCAGGGGGTATGGAGAGAAGGCAGGTACGGGATACTGAGTTGGATGATCAGCCATGATCACATTGAATGGCGGTGCAGGCTCGAAGGGCCGAATGGCCTACTCCTGCACCTATTTTCTATGTTTCTATGTTTCTATGTTTGTGTCTAGCCGAGAGAGTTTGGGTCTAGCGGAGTGGGTTTGGGTCCAGCAGAGTAGGTTTGGGTCTAGCGGAGTGGGTTTGCGTCTAGCGGAGTGGGTTTGGGTCTAGCGGAGTGGGTTTGGATCCAGCGGAGTGGGTTTGGGTCTAGCGGAGTGGGTTTGGGTCTACCCGAGTGGGTTTGGGTCAAGCGGAGTGGGTTTGGGTTTGGCAGAGTTGGTTTGCATCTAGCGGAGTGGGTTTGGGTCTAGCGGAGTGGGTTTGGGCCTAGACGAGTGGGTTTGGGTGTAGCCGAGTGGGTTTGGGTCCAGCGGAGTGGGTTTGTGTCTAGCGGAGTGGGTTTGCGTCTAGCGGGGAGGGTTTGGGTCCAGCCGAGTGGGTTTCGGTCTAGCGGAGTGGGTTTGGGTCTATGCGAGTGGGTTTGGGTCTAGCGGAGTGGGTTTGGGTCTAGCGGAGTGGGTTTGGGTCTAGCGGGGAGGGTTTGGGTCCAGCCGAGTGGGTTTCGGTCTAGCGGAGTGGGTTTGGGTCTATGCGAGTGGGTTTGGGTCTAGCGGAGTGGGTTTGGGTCTAGCCGAGTGGGTTTGGGTCTAGCCGAGTGGGTTTGGGTCAAGCCGAGAGGGTTTGGGTCTAGCCGAGTGGGTTTGGGTCTAGCCGAGTGGGTTTGGGTCTAGCCGAGTGGGTTTGGGACTAGCCGAGTGGGTTTGGGTCTAGCCGAGTGGGGTTAGGTCTAGCCTAGTGGGTTTGGGTCTAGCCGAGTGGGTTTGGGTCTAGCCGAGTGGGTTTTTGTCTAGCCGAGTGGGTTTGGGTCGACCCGAGTGGGTTTGGGTCTAGCCGAGTGGGTTTGGGTCTAGCCGAGTGGGTTTGGGTCTGGCCGAGTGGGTTTGGGTCTAGCGGTGTGGTTTTGGGCCTAGCGGAGTGGGTTTGGGTCTAGCGGAGTGGGTTTGGGTCTAGCGGAGTGAGTTTGGGTCTAGCGGAGTGGGTTTGGGTCTAGCGTAGTGGGTTTGGGTGTAGCGGAGTGGGTTTGCATCTAGCGGAATGGGTTTGGGTCTAGCGGAGTGGGTTAGGGTCTAGCGGAGTGGGTTTGGGTTTAGCGGAGTGGGTTTGGGTCCAGCGGAGTGGGTTTGGGTCCAGCGGAGTGGGTTTGGGTCTAGCCGAGTGGGTTTAGGTCTAGAGGAGTGGGTTTGCATCTAGCGGAGTGGGTTTGGGTCTGGCACAGTGGGTTAGCGTCTAGCCGAGTGGGTTTGGGTCTAGCGGAGTGGGTTTGGGTCTATCGGAGTGGGTTTGGGTCCAGCGGATTGGGTTTCGGTCCAGCGGAGTGGGTTTGTGTCTAGCCGAGTGGGATGGGTCCAGCCGAGTGGGTTTGGGTCTAGCCGAGTGGGTTTGGGTCTAGCCGAGTGGGTTTGGGTCCAGCCGAGTGGGTTTGGGTCCAGCCGAGTGGGTTTGGCTCTAGCCGAGTGGGTTCGGGTCTAGCCTAGTGGGTTTGGGTCGACCCGAGTGGGTTTGGGTCTAGCCGACTGGGTTTGGGTCTAGCCGAGTGGGTTTGGGTCTGGCCGAGTGGGTTTGGGTCTAGCGGTGTGGTTTTGGGTCTAGCGGAGTGGGTTTGCGTCTAGCGGAGTGGGTTTGGGTCTAGCGGAGTGAGTTTGGGTCTAGCGGAGTGGGTTTGGGTCTAGCGTAGTGGGTTTGGGTCTAGCCGTGTGGGTTTGCATCTAGCGGAATGGGTTTGGGTCTAGCGGAGTGGGTTTAGGTCTGGCACAGTGGGTTAGGGTCTAGCGGAGTGGGTTTGGGTCTAGCGGAGTGGGTTTGGGTATGGCCGAGTGGGTTTGGGTCTATCGGTGTGGGTTTGGGTCTAGCGGAGTGGGTTTGGATCTAGCGGAGTGGGTTTGGGTCCAGCGGAGTGGGTTTGGGTCCAGCGGAGTGGGTTTGTGTCCAGCCAAGTGGGTTTGTGTCTAGCGGAGTGGGTTTGGGTCCAGCGGAGTGGGTTTGGGTCCAGCGGAGTGGGTTTGTGTCCAGCCAAGTGGGTTTGTGTCTAGCCGAGTGGGTTTGGGTCCAGCCGAGTGGGTTTGGGTCTAGCGGAGTGTGTTTGGGTCTAGCGGAGTGGGTTTGGGTCTAGCGGAGTGGGTTTGGGTCTAGCGGAGTGGGTTTGGGTCTAGCCGAGTGGGTTTGGGTCTAGCAGAGTGGGTTTGGGTCTAGCCGAGTGGGTTTGGCTCTAGCCGAGTGGGTTTGGTTCTAGCCGAGTGGGTTTGGGTCTAGCCGAGTGGGTTTGGGTCTAGCGGAGTGGGTTTGGGTCTAGCCGAGTGGGTTTGGGTCTAGCGGAGTGGGTTTGGGTCTAGCCGAGTGGGTTTGGGTCTAGCCGTGTGGCTTGGGTCTGGCCGAGTGGGTTTCGGTCTAGCCGAGTGGGTTTGGGTCTAGCCGAGTGGGTTTGTGTCTGGCCGAGTGGGTCTGGGTCTAGCCGAGTGGGTTTGGGTCTAGCCTTGTGGGTTTGGGTCGAGCGGAGTGGGTTTGGGTCCAGCGAAGTGGGTTTGGGTCCAGCGGAGTGGGTTTGGGTCCAGCGGAGTGGGTTTGGGTCTAGCGGAGTGGGTTTGGGTCTAGCAGAGTGGGTTTGCGTCTAGCCCAGTGGGTTTGGGTCCTGCGGAGTGGGTTTGGGTCCAGCGGAGTGGGTTTGTGTCTAGCCGAGTGGGTTTGGGTCTAGCCGAGTGGGTTTGGGTCTAGCCGAGTGCATTTGGGTCTAGCCGAAAGGGTTTGGCTCTAGCCGAGTGGGTTTGGGTCTAGCCGAGTGGGTTTGGGTCTAGCCGAGTGGGTTTGTGTCTGGCCGAGTGGGTCTGGGTCTAGCCGAGTGGGTTTGGGTCTAGCCCAGTGGGTTTGGGTCGAGCGGAGTGGGTTTGGGTCCAGCGAAGTGGGTTTGGGTCCAGCGGAGTGGGTTTGGGTCAAGCGGAGTGGGTTTGGGTCTAGCGGAGTGGGTTTGGGTCTAGCAGAGTGGGTTTGCGTCTAGCCCAGTGGGTTTGGGTCCTGCGGAGTGGGTTTGGGTGCAGCGGAGTGGGTTTGTGTCTAGCCGAGTGGGTTTGGGTCTAGCGGAGTGGGTTTGGGTCTAGCAGAGTGGGTTTGCGTCTAGCCCAGTGGGTTTGGGTCCTGCGGAGTGGGTTTGGGTGCAGCGGAGTGGGTTTGTGTCTAGCCGAGTGGGTTTGGGTCTAGCCGAGTGGGTTTGGGTCTAGCCGAGTGCATTTGGGTCTAGCCGAAAGGGTTTGGCTCTAGCCGAGTGGGTTTGGGTCTAGCCGAGTGGGTTTGGGTCTAGCCGAGTGGGTTTGGGTCTAGCGGAGTGGGTTTGGGTCTAGCCGAGTGTGTTTGGGTCTAGCGGAGTGGGTTTGGGTCTAGCCGAGTGGGTTTGGGTCTAGCCGAGTGGGTTTGGGTCCAGCCGAGTGGGTTTGGGTCTGGCCGAGTGGGTTTGGGTCTAGCCGAGTGGGTTTGGGCCTAGCCGAGTGGGTTTGGGTCTGGCCGAGTGGGTTTGGGTCTAGCGGAGTGGGTTTGGGTCTAGCCGAGTGGGTTTGGGTCTAGCCGAGTGGGTTTGGGTCCAGCGGAGTGGGTTTGGGCCTAGCCGAGTGGGTTTGTGTCTAGCCGAGAGGGTTTGGCTCTAGCCGAGTGGGTTTGGGTCTAGCCGAGTGGGTTTGGGTCTACCCGAGTGGGTTTGGGTCTAGCGGAGTGGGTTTTGGTCTAGCGGACTGGGTTTGGGCCTAGCGGAGTGAGTTTGGGTCTAGCGGAATGGGTTTGGGTCCAGCAGAGTGGGTTTGGGTCTAGCGGAGTGGGTTTGCATCTAGCGGAGTGGGTTTGGGTCTAGCGGAGTGGGTTTGGGTCTAGCCGAGTGGGTTTGGGTCTAGCGAAGTGGGTTTGGATCCAGCGGAGTGTGTTTGGGTCTAGCGGAGTGGGTTTGGGTCTGGCAGACTGGGTTTGGGTCTAGCGGAGTGGGTTTGGGTATACCCGAGTGGGTTTGGGTCTAGCCGAGTGGGTTTGGGTGTAGCCGAGTGGGTTTGGGTCAAGCGGAGTGGGTTTGTGTCTAGCGGAGTGGGTTTGCGTCTAGCGGAGTCGGTTTGGGTCTAGCGGAGTGGGTTTGGGTCTAGCGGGGAGGGTTTGGGTCCAGCCGAGTGGGTTTCGGTCTAGCGGAGTGGGTTTGGGTCTATGCGAGTGGGATTGGGTCTAGCGGAGTGGGTTTGGATCTAGCGGAGTGGGTTTGGGTCTAGCGGAGTGAGTTTGGGTCTAGCGGATTGGGTTTGGGTCTAGCGGAGTGGGTTTGTGTCTAGCGGAGTGGGTTTGCATCTAGCGGAGTCGGTTTGGGTCTAGCGGAGTGGGTTTGGGTCTAGCGGGGAGGGTTTGGGTCCAGCCGAGTGGGTTTCGGTCTAGCGGAGTGGGTTTGGGTCTATGCGAGTGGGTTTGGCTCTAGCCTAGTGGGTTTGGGTCTAGCGGAGTGGGTTTGGGTCTAGCGGAGTGGGTTTGAGTCTAGCGGAGTGGGTTTGGGTCTAGCGGACTGGGTTTGGGTCTAGCGGAGTGAGTTTGGGTCTAGCGGAGTGGGTTTGGGTCCAGCAGAGTGGGTTTGGGTCTAGCGGAGTGGGTTTGCGTCTAGCGGAGTGGGTTTGGGTCTAGCGGAGTGGGTTTGGGTCTAGCCGAGTGGGTTTGGGTCTAGCGAAGTGGGTTTGGATCCAGCGGAGTGGGTTTGGGCCTAGCGGAGTGGGTTTGGGTCTAGCGGAGTGGGTTTGGGTCTAGCGGAGTGGGTTTGGGTCTAGCCGAGTGGGTTTGGGTCTAGCCGAGTGGGTTTTTGTCTAGCCGAGTGGGTTTGGGTCTACCCGAGTGGGTTTGGGTCTAGCCGAGTGGGTTTGGGTCTAGCCGAGTGGGTTTGGGTCTGGCCGAGTGGGTTTGGGTCTAGCGGTGTGGTTTTGGGTCTAGCGGAGTGGGCTTGGGTCTAGCGGAGTGGGTTTGGGTCTAGCGGAGTGGGTTTGGGTCTAGCCCAGTGGGTTTGGGTCCAGCGGAGTGGGTTTCGGTCCAGCGGAGTGGGTTTGTGTCTAGCCGAGTGGGTATGGGTCTAGCCGAGTGGGTTTGGGTCTAGCGGAGTGGGTTTGGGTCTAGCCGAGTGGGTTTGGGTCTAGCCGAGTGGGTTTGGGTCTAGCCGATTGGGTTTGGGTCTAGCCGAGTGGGTTTGGGTCTAGCCGAGTGGTTTTGGGTCTAGCCGAGTGGGTTTGGGTCTTGCGGAGTGGGTTTGGGTCTAGCGGAGTGAGTTTGGGTCTAGCCGAGTGGGTTTGGGTCTACCGTAGTGGGTTTGGTTCTAGCGGAGCGGGTTTGCATCTAGCGGAATGGGTTTGGGTCTAGCGGAGTGGGTTTGGGTCTATCGGAGTGGGTTTGGGTCCAGCGGATTGGGTTTCGGTCCAGCGGAGTGGGTTTGGGTCTAGCGGAGTGGGTTTAGGTCTAGCGCAGTGGGTTTGCGACTAGCGGAGTGGGTTTGGGTCTGGCACAGTGGGTTAGGGTCTAACGGAGTGGGTTTGGGTCTAGCGGAGTGGGTTTGGGTCTATCGGAGTGGATTTGGGTCCAGCGGATTGGATTTCGGTCCAGCGGAGTGGGTTTGTGTCTAGCCGAGTGGGTTTGGGTCTAGCCGAGTGGGTTTGGGTCTAGCCGAGTGGGTTTGGGTCCAGCGGATTGGGTTTCGGTCCAGCGGAGTGGGTTTGTGTCTAGCCGAGTGGGTATGGTTCTAGCCGAGTGGGTTTGGGTCTAGCGGAGTGGGTTTGGGTCTAGCCGAGTGGGTTTGGGTCTAGCCGAGTGGGTTTGGGTCTAGCCGAGTGGGTTTGGGTCTAGCCGAGTGGGTTTGGATCTAGCCGAGTGGGTTTGGGTCTAGCCGAGTGGGTTTGGGTCTTGCGGAGTGGGTTTGGGTCTAGCCGAGTGGGTTTGGGTCTAGCGGAGTGGGTTTGGGTCTAGCCGAGTGGGTTTGGGTCTAGCCGAGTGGGTTTGGGTCTGGCCGAGTGTGTTTCGGTCTAGCCGAGTGGGTTTGGGTCTAGCCGAGTGGGTTTGGGTCTGGCCGAGTGGGTTTGGGTCTAGCCGAGTTGGTTTGGGTCTAGCCGAGTGGGTTTGGGTCGAGCGGAGTGGGTTTGGGTCCAGCGGACTGGGTTTGGGTCCAGCGGAGTGGGTTTGGGTCCAGCGGAGTGGGTTTGGGTCTAGCGGAGTGGGTTTGGGTCTGGCAGAGTGGGTTTGGGTCTAGCGCAGTGGGTTTGGGTCTAGCGGAGTGGGTTTGGGTCTAGCGGAGTGGGTTTGGGTCTAGCCGAGTGGGTTTGGGTCTAGCCGAGTGGGTTTGGGTCTAGCCGAGTGGGTTTGGGTCTAGCCGAGTGGGTTTGGGTCTTGCGGAGTGGGTTTGGGTCTAGCCGAGTGGGTTTGGGTCTCGCCGAGTGGGTTTGGGTCAAGCCGAGAGGGTTTGGGTCTAGCCGAGTGGGTTTGGGTCTAGCGTAGTGGGTTTGGGTCTAGCGGAGTGGGTTTGGGTCTAGCCGAGTGGGTTTGGGTCTAGCCGAGTGGGTTTGGGTCTAGCCGAGAGGGTTTGGGTCTAGCCGAGTTGGTTTGGGTCTAGCCGAGTGGGTTTGGGTCGATCGGAGTGGCTTTGGGTCCAGCGGAGTGGGTTTGGGTCCAGCGGAGTGTGTTTGGGTCTAGCGGAGTGGGTTTGTGTCTAGCTGAGTGGGTTTGGGTCTAGCCGAGTGGGTTTGGGTCTAGCGGAGTGGGTTTGGGTCTGGCGGAGTGGGTTTGGGTCTAGCGCAGTGGGTTTGGGTCTAGCGGAGTGGGTTTGGGTCTAGCGGAGTGGGTTTGGGTCTAGCCCAGTGGGTTTGGGTCCAGCGGAGTGGGTTTGGGTCTAGCGGAGTGGGTTTGTGTCTAGCTGAGTGGGTTTGGGTCTAGCCGAGTGGGTTTGGGACTAGCGGAGTGGGTTTGGGTCTAGCCGAGTGGGTTTGGCTCTAGCCGAGAGGGTTGGGCTCTAGCCCAGTGGGTTTGGGTCTAGCCGAGTGGGTTTGGGTCTAGCCGAGTGGGTTTGGGTCGAGCCGAGTGGGTTAGGGTCTAGCCGAGTGGGTTTGGGTCTAGCCGAGTGGGTTTGGCTCCAGCCGAGTGGGTTTGGGTCTAGCCGAGTGGGTTTGGGTCTAGCCGAGTGGGTTTGGGTCTTGCAGAGTGGGTTTGGGTCTAGTCGAGTGGGTTTGGGTCTAGCCGAGTGGGTTTGGGTCAAGCCGAGAGGGTTTGGGTCTAGCCGAGTGGGTTTGGGTCTAGCCGAGTGGGTTTGGGTCTAGCCGAGTTGGTTTGGGTCTAGCCGAGTGGGTTTGGGTCGAGCGGAGTGGGTTTGGGTCCAGCGGACTGGGTTTGGGTCCAGCGGAGTGGGTTTGGGTCCAGCGGAGTGGGTTTGGGTCTAGCGGAGTGGGTTTGGGTCTGGCAGAGTGGGTTTGGGTCTAGCGCAGTGGGTTTGGGTCTAGCGGAGTGGGTTTGGGTCTAGCGGAGTGGGTTTGGGTCTAGCCGAGTGGGTTTGGGTCTAGCCGAGTGGGTTTGGGTCTAGCCGAGTGGGTTTGGGTCTAGCCGAGTGGGTTTGGGTCTTGCGGAGTGGGTTTGGGTCTAGCCGAGTGGGTTTGGGTCTCGCCGAGTGGGTTTGGGTCAAGCCGAGAGGGTTTGGGTCTAGCCGAGTGGGTTTGGGTCTAGCGTAGTGGGTTTGGGTCTAGCGGAGTGGGTTTGGGTCTAGCCGAGTGGGTTTGGGTCTAGCCGAGTGGGTTTGGGTCTAGCCGAGAGGGTTTGGGTCTAGCCGAGTTGGTTTGGGTCTAGCCGAGTGGGTTTGGGTCGATCGGAGTGGCTTTGGGTCCAGCGGAGTGGGTTTGGGTCCAGCGGAGTGTGTTTGGGTCTAGCGGAGTGGGTTTGTGTCTAGCTGAGTGGGTTTGGGTCTAGCCGAGTGGGTTTGGGTCTAGCGGAGTGGGTTTGGGTCTGGCGGAGTGGGTTTGGGTCTAGCGCAGTGGGTTTGGGTCTAGCGGAGTGGGTTTGGGTCTAGCGGAGTGGGTTTGGGTCTAGCCCAGTGGGTTTGGGTCCAGCGGAGTGGGTTTGGGTCTAGCGGAGTGGGTTTGTGTCTAGCTGAGTGGGTTTGGGTCTAGCCGAGTGGGTTTGGGACTAGCGGAGTGGGTTTGGGTCTAGCCGAGTGGGTTTGGCTCTAGCCGAGAGGGTTGGGCTCTAGCCCAGTGGGTTTGGGTCTAGCCGAGTGGGTTTGGGTCTAGCCGAGTGGGTTTGGGTCGAGCCGAGTGGGTTAGGGTCTAGCCGAGTGGGTTTGGGTCTAGCCGAGTGGGTTTGGCTCCAGCCGAGTGGGTTTGGGTCTAGCCGAGTGGGTTTGGGTCTAGCCGAGTGGGTTTGGGTCTTGCAGAGTGGGTTTGGGTCTAGTCGAGTGGGTTTGGGTCTAGCCGAGTGGGTTTGGGTCAAGCCGAGAGGGTTTGGGTCTAGCCGAGTGGGTTTGGGTCTAGCCGAGTGGGTTTGGGTCTAGCCGAGTGGGTTTGGGTCTAGCCTAGTGGGTTTGGGTCAACCCGAGTGGGTTTGGGTCTAGCCGAGTGGGTTTGCGTCTAGCCGAATGGGTTTGGGTCCGGCCGAGTGGGTTTGGGTCTAGCGGTGTGGTTTTGGGTCTAGCCGAGTGGGTTTGGGTCTAGCGGAGTGGGTTTGGGTCTAGCCGAGTGGGTTTGGGTCTAGCCGAGTGGGTTTGCATCTAGCGGAATGGGTTTGGGTCTAGCGGAGTGGGTTTGGGTCTATCGGAGTGGGTTTGGGTCCAGCGGATTGGGTTTCGGTCCAGCTGAGTGGGTTTGGTTCTAGCCGAGTGGGTTTGGGACTAGCCGAGTGGGTTTGGGTCTAGCCGAGTGGGTTTGGGTCTTACGGAGTGGGTTTGGGTCTAGCCGAGTGGGTTTGGGTCTAGCGGAGTGGGTTTGGGTCTAGCCGAGTGGGTTTGGGCTAGCCGAGTGGGTTAGGGTCTGGCCGAGTGTTTTTCGGTCTAGCCGAGTGGGATTGGGTCTAGCCGAGTGGGTTTGGGTCTGGCCGAGTGGGTTTGGGTCTAGCCGAGTGGGTTTGGGTCTAGCCGAGTGGGTTTGGGTCGAGCGGAGTGGGTTTGGGTCCAGCGGAGTGGGTTTGGGTCCAGTGGAGTGGGTTTGGGTCCAGCGGAGTGGGTTTGGGTCTAGCGGAGCGGGTTTGGGTCTGGCAGAGTGGGTTTGGGTCTAGCGCAGTGGGTTTGGGTCTAGCGGAGTGGGTTTGGGTCTAGCGGAGTGGGTTTGTGTCTAGCCCAGTGGGTTTGGGTCCAGCGGAGTGGGTTTGGGTCTAGCGGAGTGGGTTTGTGTCTAGCCGAGTGGGTTTGGGTCCAGCCGAGTGGGTTTGGGTCTAGCGGAGTGGGTTTGGGTCTAGCCGAGTGGGTTTGGCTCTAGCCGAGAGGGTTTGGCTCTAGCCCAGTGGGTTTGGGTCTAGCCGAGTGGGTTTGGGACTAGCCGAGTGGGTTTTGGTCTAGCCGAGTGGGTTTGGGTCTTACGGAGTGGGTTTGGGTCTAGCCGAGTGGGTTTGGGTCTAGCGGAGTGGGTTTGGGTCTAGCCGAGTGGGTTTTTTTGCTAGCCGAGTGGGTTTGGGTCTGGCCGAGTGTGTTTCGGTCTAGCCGAGTGGGTTTGGGTCTAGCGGAGTGGGTTTGGGTCTAGCCGAGTGGGTTTTTTTGCTAGCCGAGTGGGTTTGGGTCTGGCCGAGTGTGTTTCGGTCTAGCCGAGTGGGATTGGGTCTAGCCGAGTGGGTTGGGGTCTGGCCGAGTGGGTTTGGGTCTAGCCGAGTGGGTTTGGGTCTAGCCGAGTGGGTTTGGGTCGAGCGGAGTGGGTTTGGGCCCAGCGGAGTGGGTTTGGGTCCAGTGGAGTGGGTTTGGGTCCAGCGGAGTGGGTTTGGGTCTAGCGGAGTGGGTTTGGGTCTGGCAGAGTGGGTTTGGGTCTAGCGCAGTGGGTTTGGGTCTAGCGGAGTGGGTTTGGGTCTAGCGGAGTGGGCTTGTGTCTAGCCCAGTGGGTTTGGGTCCAGCGGAGTGGGTTTGGGTCTAGCGGAGTGGGTTTGTGTCTAGCCGAGTGGGTTTGGGTCCAGCCGAGTGGGTTTGGGTCCAGCGGAGTGGGTTTGGGTCTAGCCGAGTGGGTTTGGATCTAGCCGAGAGGGTTTGGCTCTAGCCCAGTGGGTTTGGGTCTAGCCGAGTGGGTTTGGGTCTGGCCGAGTGGGTTTGGGTCTAGCCGAGTGGGTTTGGGTCTGGCCGAGTGGGTTTGGGTCTAGCGGAGTGGGTTTGGGTCTAGCCGAGTGGGTTTGGGTCTGGCCGAGTGGGTTTGTGTCTAGCCGAGTGGGTTTGGGTCTAGCCGAGTGGGTTTGTGTCGAGCGGAGTGGGTTAGGGTCCAGCGGAGTGGGTTTGGGTCTAGCCCAGTGGGTTTGGGTCAGGCGGAGTGGGTTTGGGTCTAGCGGAGTGGGTTTGTGTCTAGCCGAGAGGGTTTGGGTCTAGCCGAGTGGGTTTGGGTCTAGCGGAGTGGGTTTGGGTCTAGCCGAGTGGGTTTGGGTCTAGCGGAGTGGGTTTGGGTCTAGCGGAGTGGGTTTGGGTCCAGCGGAGTGGGTTTGGTTCCAGCGGAGTGGGTTTGGGTCTAGCGCAGTGGGTTTAGGTCTAGCGGAGTGGGTTTCCGTCTAGTGGAGTGGGTTTGGGTCTGGCACAGTGGGTTTGGGTCTAGCGGAGTGGGTTTCGGTCTAGCGGAGTGGGTTTGGGTCTATCAGAGTGGGTTTGGGTCCAGCGGAGTGGGTTTGGGTCTAGCCTAGTGGGGTTGGGTCAACCCGAGTGGGTTTGGGTCTAGCCGAGTGGGTTTGGGTCTAGCCAAGTGGGTTTGGGTCTGGCCGACTGGGTTTGGGTCTAGCGGTGTGGTTTTGGGTCTAGCGGAGTGGGTTTGGGTCTAGCGGAGTGGGTTTGGGTCTAGCGGAGTGGGTTTGGGACTTGCGGAGTGGGTTTGGGTCTAGTCGAGTGGGTTTGGGTCTAGCCGAGTGGGTTTGGGTCTATCGGAGTGGGTTTGGGTCTAGCCGAGTGGGTTTGGGCTAGCCGAGTGGGTTTGGGTCTGGCCGAGTGTGTTTCGGTCTAGCCGAGTGGGATTGGGTCTAGCCGAGTGGGTTTGGGTCTGGCCGAGTGGGTTTGGGTCTAGCCGAGTGGGTTTGGGTCTAGCCGAGTGGGTTTGGGTCGAGCGGAGTGGGTTTGGGTCCAGCGGAGTGGGTTTGGGTCCATTGGAGTGGGTTTGGGTCCAGCGGAGTGGGTTTGGGTCTAGCGGAGTGGGTTTGGGTCTGGCAGAGTGGGTTTGGGTCTAGCGCAGTGGGTTTGGGTCTAGCGGAGTGGGTTTGGGTCTAGCGGAGTGGTCTTGTGTCTAGCCCAGTGGGTTTGGGTCCAGCGGAGTGGGTTTGGGTCTAGCGGAGTGGGTTTGTGTCTAGTCGAGTGGGTTTGGGTCTAGCCGAGTGGGTTTGGGTCTAGCGGAGTGGGGTTGGGTCTAGCCGAGTGGGTTTGGCTCTAGCTGAGAGGGTTTGGCTCTAGCCCAGTGGGATTGGGTCTAGCCGAGTGGGTTTGGGACTGGCCGAGTGGGTTTGTGTCTAGCCGAGTGGGTTTGGGTCTTACGGAGTGGGTTTGGGTCTAGCCGAGTGGGTTTGGGTCTAGCGGAGTGGGTTTGGGTCTAGCCGAGTGGGTTTGGGCTAGCCGAGTGGGTTTGGGTCTGGCCGAGTGTGTTTCGGTCTAGCCGAGTGGGATTGGGTCTAGCCGAGTGGGTTTGGGTCTGGCCGAGTGGGTTTGGGTCTAGCCGAGTGGGTTTGGGTCTAGCCGAGTGGGTTTGGGTCGAGCGGAGTGGGTTTGGGTCCAGCGGAGTGGGTTTGTGTCCAGTGGAGTGGGTTTGGGTCCAGCGGAGTGGGTTTGGGTCTAGCGGAGTGGGTTTGGGTCTGGCAGAGTGGGTTTGGGTCTAGCGCAGTGGGTTTGGGTCTAGCGGAGTGGGTTTGGGTCTAGCGGAGTGGTCTTGTGTCTAGCCCAGTGGGTTTGGGTCCAGCGGAGTGGGTTTGGGTCTAGCGGAGTGGGTTTGTGTCTAGCCGAGTGGGTTTGGGTCCAGCCGAGTGGGTTTGGGTCTAGCGGAGTGGGTTTGGGTCTAGCCGAGTGGGTTTGGCTCTAGCCGAGAGGGTTTGGCTCTAGCCCAGTGGGTTTGGGTCTAGCCGAGTGGGTTTGGGTCTGGCCGAGTGGGTTTGGGTCTAGCCGAGTGGGTTTGGGTCTGGCCGAGTGGGTTTGGGTCTAGCGGAGTGGGTTTGGGTCTAGCCGAGTGGGTTTGGGTCTGGCCGAGTGGGTTTGTGTCTAGCCGAGTGGGTTTGGGTCTAGCCGAGTGGGTTTGTGTCGAGCGGAGTGGGTTTGGGTCCAGCGGAGTGGGTTTGGGTCCAGCGGAGTGGGTTTCCGGCCAGCGGAGTGGGTTTGGGTCTAGCGGAGTGGGTTTGGGTCTGGCAGAGTGGGTTTGGGTCTAGCGCAGTGGGTTTGGGTCTAGCGGAGTGGGTTTGGGTCTAGCGGAGTGGGTTTGGGTCTAGCCCAGTGGGTTTGGGTCAGGCGGAGTGGGTTTGGGTCTAGCGGAGTGGGTTTGTGTCTAGCCGAGAGGATTTGGGTCTAGCCGAGTGGGTTTGGGTCTAGCGGAGTGGGTTTGGGTCTAGCCGAGTGGCTTTGGGTCTAGCGGAGTGGGTTTGGGTCTAGCGGAGTGGGTTTGGGTCCAGCGGAGTGGGTTTGGGTCCAGCAGAGTGGGTTTGGGTCTAGCGCAGTGGGTTTAGGTCTAGCGGAGTGGGTTTGCGTCTAGTGGAGTGGGTTTGGGTCTGGCACAGTGGGTTTGGGTCTAGCGGAGTGGGTTTCGGTCTAGCGGAGTGAGTTTCGGTCTATCGGAGTGGGTTTGGGTCCAGCGGAGTGGGTTTCGGTCCAGCGGAGTGGGTTTGTGTCTAGCCAAGTGGGTTTGGGTCTAGCCGAGTGGGTTTGGGTCTAGCCGAGTGGGTTTGGGTCTAGCCGAGTGGGTTTGGGTCTAGCCGAGTGGGTTTGGGACTTGCGGAGTGGGTTTGGGTCTAGTCGAGTGGGTTTGGGTCTAGCCGAGTGGGTTTGGGTCAAGCCGAGAGGGTTTGGGTCAAGCCGAGTGGGTTTGGGTCTAGCCGAGTGGGTTTGGGTCGAGCCGAGTGGGTTTGGGTCTAGCCGAGTGGGTTTGGGTCTAGCCGAGTGTGTTTGGGTCTAGCCTCGTGGGGTTGGGTCAACCCGAGTGGGTTTGGGTCAAGCCGAGTGGGTTTGGGTCTAGCCGAGTGGGTTTGGGTCTGGCCGAGTGGATTTGGGTCTAGCGGTGTGGTTTTGGGTCTAGCGGAGTGGGTTTGGGTCTAGCGGAGTGGGTTTGGGTCTAGCGGAGTGAATTTGGGTCTAGCGGAGAGGGTTTGGGTCTAGCCCAGTGGGTTTGTGTCCAGCGGAGTGGGTTTGGGTCTAGCGGAGTGGGTTTGTGTCTAGCCGAGTGGGTTTGGGTCTAGCCGAGTGGGTTTGGGTCTAGCGGAGTGGGTTTGGGTCTAGCCCAGTGGGTTTGGGTCTGGCCGAGTGGGTTTGGGTCTAGCGGTGTGGGTTTGGGTCCAGCCGAGTGGGTTTGCATTTAGCGGAGTGGGTTTGGGTCCAGCCGAGTGGGTTTGGGTCTAGCGGAGTGGGTTTGGGTCCAGCCGATTGGGTTTGGGTCTAGCCGAGTCGGTTTGGGTCTAGCCGAGTGGTTTTGGGTCTGGCCGAGTGGGTTTGGGTCTAGCCGAGTGGGTTTGGGTCTAGCAGAGTGGGTTTGGGTCTGGCCGAGTGGGTTTGGGTCTAGCGGAGTGGGTTTGGGTCTAGCGGAGTGGGTTTGGGTCTAGCGGAGTGGGTTTGGGTCTAGCGGAGTGGGTTTGGGTCTAGTGGAGTGAGTTTGGGTCTAGTCCAGTGGGTTTGCGTCCAGCGGAGTGGTTTTGGGTCTAGCGGAGTGGGTTTGTGTCTAGCCGACTGGGTTTGGGTCTAGCCGAGTGGGTTTGGGTCTAGCGGAGTGGGTTTGGGTCAAGCCGGGGGGGGTTTGGGTCTAGCCGAGTGGGTTTGGGTCTAGCCGAGTGGGATTGGCTCTAGCCGAGTGGGTTTGGGTCTAGCCGAGTGGGTTTGGGTCCAGCCGAGTGGGTTTGGGTCTAGCGGAGTGGGTTTGGGTCTAGCCGAGTGGGTTTGGGTCTAGCCGAGTGTGTTTGGGTCTAGCCTAGTGGGGTTGGGTCAACCCGAGTGGGTGTGGGTCTAGCCGAGTGGGTTTGGGTCTAGCCGAGTGGGTTTGGGTCTGGCCGAGTGGGTTTGGGTCTAGCGGTGTGGTTTTGGGTCTAGCGGAGTGGGTTTGGGTCTAGCGGAGTGGGTTTGGGTCTAGCGGAGTGGGTTTGGGACTTGCGGAGTGGGTTTGGGTCTAGTCGAGTGGGTTTGCGTCTAGCCGAGTGGGTTTGGGTCTAGCGGAGTGGGTTTGGGTCTAGCCGAGTGGGTTTGGCTCTAGCCGAGAGGGTTTGGCTCTAGCCCAGTGGGTTTGGGTCTAGCCGAGTGGGTTTGGGACTAGCCGAGTGGGTTTGGGTCTAGCCGAGTGGGTTTGGGTCTTACGGAGTGGGTTTGGGTCTAGCCGAGTGGGTTTGGGTCTAGCGGAGTGGGTTTGGGTCTAGCCGAGTGGGTTTGGGCTAGCCGAGTGGGTTTGGGTCTGGCCGAGTGTGTTTCGGTCTAGCCGAGTGGGATTGGGTCTAGCCGAGTGGGTTTGGGTCTGGCCGAGTGGGTTTGGGTCTAGCCGAGTGGGTTTGGGTCTAGCCGAGTGGGTTTGGGTCGAGCGGAGTGGGTTTGGGTCCAGCGGAGTGGGTTTGGGTCCAGTGGAGTGGGTTTGGGTCCAGCGGAGTGGGTTTGGGTCTAGCGGAGTGGGTTTGGGTCTGGCAGAGTGGGTTTGGGTCTAGCGCAGTGGGTTTGGGTCTAGCGGAGTGGGTTTGGGTCTAGCGGAGTGGGCTTGTGTCTAGCCCAGTGGGTTTGGGTCCAGCGGAGTGGGTTTGGGTCTAGCGGTGTGGGTTTGTGTCTAGCCGAGTGGGTTTGGGTCCAGCCGAGTGGGTTTGGGTCTAGCGGAGTGGGTTTGGGTCTAGCCGAGTGGGTTTGGCTCTAGCCGAGAGGGTTTGGCTCTAGCCCAGTGGGTTTGGGTCTAGCCGAGTGGGTTTGGGTCTGGCCGAGTGGGTTTGGGTCTAGCCGAGTGGGTTTGGGTCTGGCCGAGTGGGTTTGGGTCTAGCGGAGTGGGTTTGGGTCTAGCCGAGTGGGTTTGGGTCTAGCTGAGTGGGTTTGGGTCTAGCCGAGTGGGTTTGTGTCGAGCGGAGTGGGTTTGGGTCCAGCGGAGTGGGTTTGGGTCCAGCGGAGTGGGTTTCCGGCCAGCGGAGTGGGTTTGGGTCTAGCGGAGTGGGTTTGGGTCTGGCAGAGTGGGTTTATGTCTAGCGCAGTGGGTTTGGGTCTAGCGGAGTGGGTTTGGGTCTAGCGGAGTGGGTTTGGGTCTAGCCCAGTGGGTTTGGGTCAGGCGGAGTGGGTTTGGGTCTAGCGGAGTGGGTTTGTGTCTAGCCGTGAGGGTTTGGGTCTAGCCGAGTGGGTTTGGGTCTAGCGGAGTGGGTTTGGGTCCAGCGGAGTGGGTTTGGGTCCAGCAGAGTGGGTTTGGGTCTAGCGCAGTGGGTTTAGGTCTAGCGGAGTGGGTTTGCGTCTAGTGGAGTGGGTTTGGGTCTGGCACAGTGGGTTTGGGTCTAGCGGAGTGGGTTTCGGTCTAGCGGAGTGGGTTTCAGTCTATCGGAGTGGGTTTGGGTCCAGCGGAGTGGGTTTCGGTCCAGCGGAGTGGGTTTGTGTCTAGCCAAGTGGGTTTGGGTCTAGCCGAGTGGGTTTGGGTCTAGCCGAGTGGGTTTGGGTCTAGCCGAGTGGGTTTGGGTCTAGTGGAGTGAGTTTGGGTCTAGTCCAGTGGGTTTGCGTCCAGCGGAGTGGTTTTGGGTCTAGCGGAGTGGGTTTGTCTCTAGCCGAGTGAGTTTGGCTCTAGCCGAGTGGGTTTGGGTCTAGCCGAGTGGGTTTGGGTCTAGCCGAGCGGGTTTGGGTCTAGCCGAGTGTGTTTGGGTCTAGCCTAGTGGGGTTGGGTCAACCCGAGTGGGTTTGGGTCTAGCCGAGTGGGTTTGGGTCTAGCCGAGTGGGTTTGGGTCTGGCCGAGTGGGTTTGGGTCTAGCGGTGTGGTTTTGGGTCTAGCGGAGTGGGTTTGGGTCTAGCGGAGTGGGTTTGGGTCTGGCCGAGTGGGTTTGGGTCTAGCAGTGTGGGTTTGGGTCCAGCCGAGTGGGTTTGCATCTAGCGGAGTGGGTTTGGGTCTAGCCGAGTGGGTTTGGGTCTAGCGGAGTGGGTTTGGGTCCAGCCGAGTGGGTTTGGGTCTAGCCGAGTCGGTTTGGGTCTAGCCGAGTGGTTTTGGGTCTGGCCGAGTGGGTTTGGGTCTAGCCGAGTGGGTTTGGGTCTAGCAGAGTGGGTTTGGGTCTGGCCGAGTGGGTTTGGGTCTAGCGGAGTGGGTTTGGGTCTAGCGGAGTGGGTTTGGGTCTAGCGGAGTGGGTTTGGGTCTAGCGGAGTGCGTTCGGGTCTAGCGCAGTGGGTTTGGGTCTAGCACAGTGGGTTTGGGACTAGCGGAGTGCGTTTGGGTCTCGCGGGGAGGGTTTGGTTCTGGCAGAGTGGGTTTGGGTCTAGCGGAGTGGGTTTGGGTCTAGCGGAGTGGGTTTGGGTCTAGCGGAGTGGGTTTGTCTCTAGCCGAGTGAGTTTGGGTCTAGCCGAGTGGGTTTGGGTCTAGCGGAGTGGGTTTGGGTCTAGCCGGGGGGGTTTGGGTCTAGCCGAGTGGGTTTGGGTCTAGCCGAGTGGGATTGGCTCTAGCCGAGTGGGTTTGGGTCTAGCCGAGTGGGTTTGGGTCTAGCCGAGTGGGTTTGGGTCTAGCGGAGTGGATTTGGGTCCAGCCGAATGGGTTTGGGTCTAGCGGAGTGGGTTTGGGTCTAGCCGAGTGGGTTTGGGTCTAGCCGAGTGGGTTTGGGTCTGGCCGAGTGGGTTTGGGTCTAGCCGAGTGGGTTTGGGTCTAGCTGAGTGGGTTTGGGTCTAGCCGAGTGGGTTTGGGTCTAGCCGAGTGGGTTTTTTCTAGCCGAGTGGGTTTGGGTCTAGCCGAGTGGGTTTGCGTCTAGCCGAGTGGGTTTGGGTCTAGCCGAGTGGGTTTGGGTCTGGCCTAGTGGGTTTGGGTCTAGCGGTGTGGTTTTGGGTCTAGCGGAGTGGGTTTGGGTCTAGCGGAGTGGGTTTGGGTCTAGCGGAGTGAGTTTGGGTCTAGCGGAGCGGGTTTGGGTGTAGCGTAGTGGGTTTGGGTCTAGCGGAGTGGGTTTGCATCTAGCGGAATGGGTTTGGGTCTAGCGGAGTGGGTTAGGGTCTAGCGGAGTGGGTTTGGGTCTAGCGGAGTGGGTTTTGGTCCAGCGGAGTGGGTTTGGGTACAGCGGAGTGGGTTTGGGTCTAGCGGAGTGGGTTTATGTCTAGCGCAGTGGGTTTGCGTCTAGCGGAGTGGGTTTGGGTCTGGCACAGTGGGTTAGGGTCTAGCGGAGTGGGTTTGGGTCTAGCGGAGTGGGTTTGGGTCTATCGGAGTGGGTTTGGGTCCAGCGGATTGGGTTTCGGACCAGCGGAGTGGGTTTGTATCTAGCCGAGTGGGTTTCGGTCTAGCGGAGTGGGTTTGGGTCTGGCAGAGTGGGTTTATGTCTAGCGCAGTGGGTTTGGGTCTAGCGGAGTGGGTTTGGGTCTAGCGGAGTGGGTTTGGGTCTAGCCCAGTGGGTTTGGGTCAGGCGGAGTGGGTTTGGGTCTAGCGGAGTGGGTTTGTGTCTAGCCGTGAGGGTTTGGGTCTAGCCGAGTGGGTTTGGGTCTAGCGGAGTGGGTTTGGGTCCAGCGGAGTGGGTTTGGGTCCAGCAGAGTGGGTTTGGGTCTAGCGCAGTGGGTTTAGGTCTAGCGGAGTGGGTTTGCGTCTAGTGGAGTGGGTTTGGGTCTGGCACAGTGGGTTTGGGTCTAGCGGAGTGGGTTTCGGTCTAGCGGAGTGGGTTTCAGTCTATCGGAGTGGGTTTGGGTCCAGCGGAGTGGGTTTCGGTCCAGCGGAGTGGGTTTGTGTCTAGCCAAGTGGGTTTGGGTCTAGCCGAGTGGGTTTGGGTCTAGCCGAGTGGGTTTGGGTCTAGCCGAGTGGGTTTGGGTCTAGTGGAGTGAGTTTGGGTCTAGTCCAGTGGGTTTGCGTCCAGCGGAGTGGTTTTGGGTCTAGCGGAGTGGGTTTGTCTCTAGCCGAGTGAGTTTGGCTCTAGCCGAGTGGGTTTGGGTCTAGCCGAGTGGGTTTGGGTCTAGCCGAGCGGGTTTGGGTCTAGCCGAGTGTGTTTGGGTCTAGCCTAGTGGGGTTGGGTCAACCCGAGTGGGTTTGGGTCTAGCCGAGTGGGTTTGGGTCTAGCCGAGTGGGTTTGGGTCTGGCCGAGTGGGTTTGGGTCTAGCGGTGTGGTTTTGGGTCTAGCGGAGTGGGTTTGGGTCTAGCGGAGTGGGTTTGGGTCTGGCCGAGTGGGTTTGGGTCTAGCAGTGTGGGTTTGGGTCCAGCCGAGTGGGTTTGCATCTAGCGGAGTGGGTTTGGGTCTAGCCGAGTGGGTTTGGGTCTAGCGGAGTGGGTTTGGGTCCAGCCGAGTGGGTTTGGGTCTAGCCGAGTCGGTTTGGGTCTAGCCGAGTGGTTTTGGGTCTGGCCGAGTGGGTTTGGGTCTAGCCGAGTGGGTTTGGGTCTAGCAGAGTGGGTTTGGGTCTGGCCGAGTGGGTTTGGGTCTAGCGGAGTGGGTTTGGGTCTAGCGGAGTGGGTTTGGGTCTAGCGGAGTGGGTTTGGGTCTAGCGGAGTGCGTTCGGGTCTAGCGCAGTGGGTTTGGGTCTAGCACAGTGGGTTTGGGACTAGCGGAGTGCGTTTGGGTCTCGCGGGGAGGGTTTGGTTCTGGCAGAGTGGGTTTGGGTCTAGCGGAGTGGGTTTGGGTCTAGCGGAGTGGGTTTGGGTCTAGCGGAGTGGGTTTGTCTCTAGCCGAGTGAGTTTGGGTCTAGCCGAGTGGGTTTGGGTCTAGCGGAGTGGGTTTGGGTCTAGCCGGGGGGGTTTGGGTCTAGCCGAGTGGGTTTGGGTCTAGCCGAGTGGGATTGGCTCTAGCCGAGTGGGTTTGGGTCTAGCCGAGTGGGTTTGGGTCTAGCCGAGTGGGTTTGGGTCTAGCGGAGTGGATTTGGGTCCAGCCGAATGGGTTTGGGTCTAGCGGAGTGGGTTTGGGTCTAGCCGAGTGGGTTTGGGTCTAGCCGAGTGGGTTTGGGTCCGGCCGAGTGGGTTTTGGTCTAGCGGTGTGGTTTTGGGTCAAGCGGAGTGGGTTTGGGTCTAGCCGAGTGGGTTTGGGTCCGGCCGAGTGGGTTTTGGTCTAGCGGTGTGGTTTTGGGTCAAGCGGAGTGGGTTTGGGTCTAGCGGAGTGGGTTTGGGTCTAGCGGAGTGAGTTTGGGTCTAGCGGAGTGGGTTTGCATCTAGCGGAATGGGTTTGGGTCTAGCGGAGTGGGTTTGGGTCTATCGGAGTGGGTTTGGGTCCAGCGGATTGGGTTTCGGTCCAGCTGAGTGGGTTTGTGTCTAGCCGAGTGGGTATGGGTCTAGCCGAGTGGGTTTGGGTCTAGCGGAGTGGGTTTGGGTCTAGCCGAGTGGGTTTGGGTCTAGCCGAGTGGGTTTGGGTCTAGCCTAGTGGGTTTGGGTCAACCCGAGTGAGTTTGGGTCTAGCCGAGTGGGTTTGCGTCTAGCCGAGTGGGTTTGGGTCTGCCCGAGTGGGTTTGGGTCTAGCGGTGTGGTTTTGGGACTTGCGGAGTGGGTTTGGGTCTAGCGGAGTGGGTTTGGGTCTAGCGGAGTGAGTTTGGGTCTAGCGGAGTGGGTTTGGGTCTAGCGTAGTGGGTTTGGGTCTAGCGGAGTGGGTTTGCATCTAGCGGAATGGGTTTGGGTTTAGCGGAGTGGGTTTGGGTCTATCGGAGTGGGTTTGGGTCCAGCGGATTGGGTTTTGGTCCAGCTGAGTGGGTTTGTGTCTAGCCGAGTGGGTATGGGTCTAGCCGAGTGGGTTTGGGTCTAGTGGAGTGGGTTTGGGTCTAGCCGAGTGGGTTTGGGTCTAGCCGAGTGGGTTTGGGTCTAGCCGAGTGGGTTTGGGTCTAGCCGAGTGGGTTTGGGACTAGCCGAGTGGGTTTGGGTCTAGCCGAGTGGGTTTGGGTCTTACGGAGTGGGTTTGGGTCTAGCTGAGTGGGTTTGGGTCTAGCGGAGTGGGTTTGGGTCTAGCCGAGAGGGTTTGGGTCTAGCCGAGTGGGTTTGGGTCTAGCCGAGTGGGTTTGGGTCTAGCCGAGTGGGTTTGGGTCCAGCCGAGTGGGTTTGGGTCTGGCCGAGTGGGTTTGGGTCTAGCCGAGTGGGTTTGGGTCTAGCCGAGTGGGTTTGGGTCTGGCCGAGTGGGTTTGGGTCTAGCGGAGTGGGTTTGGGTCTAGCCGAGTGGGTTTGGGTCTAGCCGAGTGGGTTTGGGTCCAGCGGAGTGGGTTTGGGCCTAGCCGAGTGGGTTTGTGTCTAGCCGAGAGGGTTTGGCTCTAGCCGAGTGGGTTTGGGTCTAGCCGAGTGGGTTTGGGTCTACCCGAGTGGGTTTGGGTCTAGCGGAGTGGGTTTGGGTCTAGCGGAGTGGGTTTGTGTCTAGCGGAGTGGGTTTGGGTCTAGCGGACTGGGTTTGGGTCTAGCCGAGTGGGTTTGGGTCTAGCGAAGTGGGTTTGGATCCAGCGGAGTGTGTTTGGGTCTAGCGGAGTGGGTTTGGGTCTGGCAGACTGGGTTTGGGTCTAGCGGAGTGGGTTTGGGTATACCCGAGTGGGTTTGGGTCTAGCGAAGTGGGTTTGGGTCTAGCGGGGAGGGTTTGGGTCCAGCCGAGTGGGTTTGGGTCTAGCGGAGTGGGTTTGGGTATACCCGAGTGGGTTTGGGTCTAGCCGAGTGGGTTTGGGTCTAGCGGAGTGGGTTTGGGTCTAGCGGAGTGAGTTTGGGTCTAGCGGATTGGGTTTGGGTCTAGCGGAGTCGGTTTGGGTCTAGCGGAGTGGGTTTGGGTCTAGCGGGGAGGGTTTGGGTCCAGCCGAGTGGGTTTCGGTCCAGCGGAGTGGGTTTGGGTCTATGCGAGTGGGTTTGGGTCTAGCCGAGTGGGTTTGGGTCAAGCCGAGAGGGTTTGGGTTAGCCGAGAGGGTTTGGGTCTAGCAGAGTGGGTTTGGGTCTAGCCGAGTGGGTTTGGGTGTAGCCGAGTGGGTTTGGGTCTAGCCTAGTGGGTTTGGGTCTAGCCGAGTGGGTTTGGGTCTAGCCGAGTGGGTTTGGGTCTAGCCGAGTGGGTTTTTGTCCAGCAGAGTGGGTTTGGGTCGACCCGAGTGGGTCTGGGTCTGGCCGAGTGGGTTTGGGTCTACCCGAGTGGGTTTGGGTCTAGCGGAGTGGGTTTGTGTCTAGCCGAGTGGGTTTGCGTCTACCCGAGTGGGTTTGGGTCTAGTGGAGTGTGTTTGTGTCTAGCCGAGTGGGTTTGGGTCTAGCCGAGTGGGTTTGGGTCTAGCGGAGTGGGTTTGGGTCTAGCCCAGTGGGTTTGTGTCTAGCCGAGAGGGTTTGGCTCTAGCCGAGTGGGTTTGGGTCTAGCCGAGTGGGTTTGGATGTAGCCGAGTGGGTTTGGGTCTAGCGGAGTGGGTTTGGGTCTAGCGGAGTGGGTTTGAGTCTAGCGGAGTGGGTTTGGGTCTAGCGGACTGGGTTTGGGTCTAGCGGAGTGAGTTTGGGTCTAGCGGAGTGGGTTTGGGTCCAGCAGAGTGGGTTTGGGTCTAGCGGAGTGGGTTTGCGTCTAGCGGAGTGGGTTTGGGTCTAGCGGAGTGGGTTTGGGTCTAGCCGAGTGGGTTTGGGTCTAGCGAAGTGGGTTTGGATCCAGCGGAGTGGGTTTGGGCCTAGCGGAGTGGGTTTGGGTCTAGCGGAGTGGGTTTGGGTCTAGCGGAGTGGGTTTGCGTCTAGCCGAGTGGGTTTGTGTCTAGCGGAGTGGGTTTGGGTCTTGCGGAGTGGGTTTGGGTCTACCCGAGTGGGTTTGGGTCTAGCGGAGTGGGTTTGGGTCTGGCAGAGTGGGTTTGGGTCTAGCCGAGTGGGTTTGGGTCTAGCCGAGTGGGTTTTTGTCTAGCCGAGTGGGTTTGGGTCTACCCGAGTGGGTTTGGGTCTAGCCGAGTGGGTTTGGGTCTAGCCGAGTGGGTTTGGGTCTGGCCGAGTGGGTTTGGGTCTAGCGGTGTGGTTTTGGGTCTAGCGGAGTGGGTTTGGGTCTAGCCCAGTGGGTTTGGGTCCTGCGGAGTGGGTTTGGGTCTAGCGGAGTGGGTTTGGGTCTAGCAGAGTGGGTTTGGGTCTGGCCGAGTGTGTTTCGGTCTAGCCGAGTGGGTTTGGGTCTAGCTGAGTGGGTTTGGGTCTGGCCGAGTGGGTTTGGGTCTAGCCGAGTTGGTTTGGGTCTAGCCGAGTGGGTTTGGGTCGAGCGGAGTGGGTTTGGGTCCAGCGGAGTGGGTTTGGGTCCAGCGGAGTGGGTTTGGGTCCAGCGGAGTGGGTTTGGGTCTAGCGGAGTGGGTTTGGGTCTGGCAGAGTGGGTTTGGGTCTAGCACAGTGGGCTTGGGTCTAGCGGAGTGGGTTTGGGTCTAGCGGAGTGGGTTTGGGTCTAGCCCAGTGGGTTTGGGTCCAGCGGAGTGGGTTTCGGTCCAGCGGAGTGGGTTTGTGTCTAGCCGAGTGGGTATGGGTCTAGCCGAGTGGGTTTGGGTCTAGCGGAGTGGGTTTGGGTCTAGCGGAGTGGGTTTGGGTCTAGCCGAGTGGGTTTGGGTCTAGCCGATTGGGTTTGGGTCTAGCCGAGTGGGTTTGGGTCTAGCGGAGTGGTTTTGGGTCTAGCCGAGTGGGTTTGGGTCTAGCGGAGTGAGTTTGGGTCTAGCCGAGTGGGTTTGGGTCTACCGTAGTGGGTTTGGGTCTAGCGGAGCGGGTTTGCATCTAGCGGAATGGGTTTGGGTCTAGCGGAGTGGGTTTGGGTCTATCGGAGTGGGTTTGGGTCCAGCGGATTGGGTTTCGGTCCAGCGCAGTGGGTTTGTGTCTAGCCGAGTGGGTATGGGTCTAGCCGAGTGGGTTTGGGTCTAGCGGAGTGGGTTTGGGTCTAGCCGAGAGGGTTTGGGTCTAGCCGAGTGGATTTGGGTCTAGCCGAGTGGGTTTGGGTCTCGCCGAGTGGGTTTGCATCTAGCCGAGTGGGTTTGGGTCTAGCCGAGTAGGTTTGGGTCTAGCCGAGTGGGTTTCGGTCGAGCGGAGTGGGTTTGGGTCCAGCGGAGTGGGTTTAGGTCCAGCGGAGTGGGTTTGGGTCTAGCGCAGTGGGTTTGCGACTAGCTGAGTGGGTTTGGGTCTGGCACAGTGGGTTAGGGTCTAACGGAGTGGGTTTGGGTCTAGCGGAGTGGGTTTGGGTCTATCGGAGTGGATTTGGGTCCAGCGGATTGGATTTCGGTCCAGCGGAGTGGGTTTGTGTCTAGCCGAGTGGGTTTGGGTCTAGCCGAGTGGGTTTGGGTGTAGCCGAGTGGGTTTGGGTCTAGCCGAGTGGGTTAGGGTCTAGCCGAGTGGGTTTGGGTCTAGCCGAGTGGGTTTGGCTCTAGCCGGGTGGGTTTGGGTCTAGCCGAGTGTGTTTGGGTCTAGCCGAGTGGGTTTGGGTCTTGCGGAGTGGGTTTGGGTCTAGCCGAGTGGGTTTGGGTCTAGCCGAGTGGGTTTGGGTCAAGCCGAGAGGGTTTGGGTCTAGCCGAGTGGGTTTGGGTCTAGCCTAGTGGGTTTGGGTCTAGCGGAGTGGGTTTGCATCGAGCGGAATGGGTTTGGGTCTAGCGGAGTGGGTTTGGGTCTATCGGAGTGGGTTTGGGTCCAGCGGATTGGGTTTCGGTCCAGCGGAGTGGGTTTGTGTCTAGCCGAGTGGGTATGGGTCTAGCCGAGTGGGTTTGGCTCTAGCGGAGTGGGTTTGGGTCTAGCCGAGTGGGTTTGGGTCTAGCCGAGTGGGTTTGGGTCTAGCCGAGTGGGTTTGGGTCTAGCCGAGTGGGTTTGGATCTAGCCGAGTGGGTTTGGGTCTAGCCGAGTGGGTTTGGGTCTTGCGGAGTGGGTTTGGGTCTAGCCGAGTGGGTTTGGGTCTAGCGGAGTGGGTTTGGGTCTAGCCGAGTGGGTTTGGGTCTAGCCGAGTGGGTTTGGGTCTGGCCGAGTGTGTTTCGGTCTAGCCGAGTGGGTTTGGGTCTAGCCGAGTGGGTTTGGGTCTGGCCGAGTGGGTTTGGGTCTAGCCGAGTTGGTTTGGGTCTAGCCGAGTGGGTTTGGGTCGAGCGGAGTGGGTTTGGGTCTAGCGGAGTGGGTTTGGGTCTAGCCGAGTGGGTTTGGGTCAAGCCGAGAGGGTTTGGGTCTAGCCGAGTGGGTTTGGGTCTAGCGTAGTGGGTTTGGGTCTAGCGGAGTGGGTTTGCATCTAACGGAATGGGTTTGGGTCTAGCGGAGTGGGTTTGGGTCTATCGGAATGGGTTTGGGTCCAGCGGATTGGGTTTCGGTCCAGCGGAGTGGGTTTGTGTCTAGCCGAGTGGGTATGGGTCTAGCCGAGTGGGTTTGGGTCTAGCGGAGTGGGTTTGGGTCTAGGCGAGTGGGTTTGGGTCTAGCCGAGTGGGTTTGGGTCTAGCCGAGTGGGTTTGGGTCTAGCCGAGTGGGTTTGGATCTAGCCGAGTGGGTTTGGGTCTGGCCGAGTGGGTTTGGGTCTGGCCGAGTGGGTTTGGGTCTGGCCGAGTTGGTTTGGGTCGATCGGAGTGGGTTTGGGTCCAGAGGAGTGGGTTTGGGTCTAGCGGAGTGGGTTTGTGTCTGGCAGAGTGGGTTTGGGTCTAGCGCAGTGGGTTTGGGTCTGGCGGAGTGGGTTTGGGTCTAGCGGAGTGGGTTTCGGTCGAGCCCAGTGGGTTTGGGTCCAGCGGAGTGGGTTTGGGTCTAGCGGAGTGGGTTTGTTTCTAGCTGAGTGGGTTTGGGTCTAGCGGAGTGGGTTTGGGTCTAGCCGAGTGGGTTTGGGTCTAGCCGAGTGGGTTTGGGTCTAGCCGAGTGGGTTTGGGTCTAGCCGAGTGGGTTTGGGTCTGGCCGAGTGTGTTTCGGTCTAGCCGAGTGGGTTTGGGTCTAGCCGAGTGGGTTTGGGTCTGGCCGAGTGGGTTTGGGTCTAGCCGAGTTGGTTTGGGTCTAGCCGAGTGGGTTTGGGTCGAGCGGAGTGGGTTTGGGTCCAGCGGAGTGGGTTTGGGTCCAGCGGAGTGGGTTTGGGTCCAGCGGAGTGGGTTTGGGTCTAGCGGAGTGGGTTTGGGTCTGGCAGAGTGGGTTTGGGTCTAGCGCAGTGGGTTTGGGTCTAACGGAGTGGGTTTGGGTCTAGCGGAGTGGGTTTGGGTCTAGCCGAGTGGGTTTGGGTCTAGCCGAGTGGGTTTGGGTCTTGCGGAGTGGGTTTGGGTCTAGCCGAGTGGGTTTGGGTCTCGCCGAGTGGGTTTGGGTCAAGCCGAGAGTGTTTGGGCCTAGCCGAGTGGGTTTGGGTCTAGCGTAGTGGGTTTGGGTCTAGCGGAGTGGGTTTGCATCTAGCGGAGTGGGTTTGGGTCTATCGGAATGGGTTTGGGTCCAGCGGATTGGGTTTCGGTCCAGCGGAGTGGGTTTGTGTCTAGCCGATTGGGTATGGGTCTAGCCGAGTGGGTTTGGGTCTAGCGGAGTGGGTTTGGGTCTAGCCGAGTGGGTTTGGGTCTAGCCGAGTGGGTTTGGGTCTAGCCGAGTGGGTTTGGGTGTAGCCGAGTGGGTTTGGATCTAGCCGAGTGGGTTTGGGTCTAGCCGAGTGGGTTTGGGACTTGCGGAGTGGGTTTGGGTCTAGCCGAGTGGGTTTGGGTCTAGCGGAGTGGGTTTGGGTCTAGCCGAGTGGGTTTGGGTCCAGCGGAGTGTGTTTGGGTCTAGCGGAGTGGGTTTGTGTCTAGCTGAGTGGGTTTGGGTCTAGCCGAGTGGGTTTGGGTCTAGCGGAGTGGGTTTGGGTCTGGCGGAGTGGGTTTGGGTCTAGCGCAGTGGGTTTGGGTCTAGCGGAGTGGGTTTGGGTCTAGCGGAGTGGGTTTGGGTCTAGCCCAGTGGGTTTGGGTCCAGCGGAGTGGGTTTGGGTCTAGCGGAGTGGGTTTGTGTCTAGCTGAGTGGGTTTGGGTCTAGCCGAGTGGGTTTGGGACTAGCGGAGTGGGTTTGGGTCTAGCCGAGTGGGTTTGGCTCTAGCCGAGAGGGTTGGGCTCTACCCCAGTGGGTTTGGGTCTAGCCGAGTGGGTTTGGGTCCAGCCGAGTGGGTTTGGGTCGAGCCGAGTGGGTTAGGGTCTAGCCGAGTGGGTTTGGGTCTAGCCGAGTGGGTTTGGCTCCAGCCGAGTGGGTTTGGGTCTAGCCGAGTGGGTTTGGGTCTAGCCGAGTGGGTTTGGGTCTTGCAGAGTGGGTTTGGGTCTAGCCGAGTGGGTTTGGGTCTAGCCGAGTGGGTTTGGGTCAAGCCGAGAGGGTTTGGGTCTAGCCGAGTGGGTTTGGGTCTAGCCGAGTGGGTTTGGGTCTAGCCGAGTGGGTTTGGGTCTAGCCTAGTGGGTTTGGGTCAACCCGAGTGGGTTTGGGTCTAGCCGAGTGGGTTTGCGTCTAGCCGAGTGGGTTTGGGTCCGGCCGAGTGGGTTTGGGTCTAGCGGTGTGGTTTTGGGTCTAGCCGAGTGGGTTTGGGTCTAGTGGAGTGGGTTTGGGTCTAGCCGAGTGGGTTTGGGTCTAGCCGAGTGGGTTTGCATCTAGCGGAATGGGTTTGGGTCTAGCGGAGTGGGTTTGGGTCTATCGGAGTGGGTTTGGGTCCAGCGGATTGGGTTTCGGTCCAGCTGAGTGGGTTTGTGTCTAGCCGAGTGGGTATGGGTCTAGCCGAGTGGGTTTGGGTCTAGCGGAGTGGGTTTGGGTCTAGCCGAGTGGGTTTGGGTCTAGCCGAGTGGGTTTGGGTCTAGCCGAGTGGGTTTGGGTCTAGCCGAGTGGGTTTGGGTCTAGCCGAGTGGGTTTGGGTCTAGCCTAGTGGGTTTGGGTCAACCCGAGTGAGTTTGGCTCTAGCCGAGTGGGTTTGCGTCTAGCCGAGTGGGTTTGGGTCTGGCCGAGTGGGTTTGGGTCTAGCGGTGTGGTTTTGGGACTTGCGGAGTGGGTTTGGGTCTAGCGGAGTGGGTTTGGGTCTAGCGGAGTGAGTTTGGGTCTAGCGGAGTGGGTTTGGGTCTAGCGTAGTGGGTTTGGGTCTAGCGGAGTGGGTTTGCATCTAGCGGAATGGGTTTGGGTCTAGCGGAGTGGGTTTGGGTCTATCGGAGTGGGTTTGGGTCCAGCGGATTGGGTTTCGGTCCAGCTGAGTGGGTTTGTGTCTAGCCGAGTGGGTATGGGTCTAGCCGAGTGGGTTTGGGTCTAGCGGAGTGGGTTTGGGTCTAGCCGAGTGGGTTTGGGTCTAGCCGAGTGGGTTTGGGTCTGGCCGAGTGGGTTTGGTTCTAGCCGAGTGGGTTTGGGACTAGCCGAGTGGGTTTGGGTCTAGCCGAGTGGGTTTGGGTCTTACGGAGTGGGTTTGGGTCTAGCCGAGTGGGTTTGGGTCTAGCGGAGTGGGTTTGGGTCTAGCCGAGTGGGTTTGGGCTAGCCGAGTGGGTTTGGGTCTGACGGAGTGTGTTTCGGTCTAGCCGAGTGGGATTGGGTCTAGCCGAGTGGGTTTGGGTCTGGCCGAGTGGGTTTGGGTCTAGCCGAGTGGGTTTGGGTCTAGCCGAGTGGGTTTGGGTCGAGCGGAGTGGGTTTGGGTCCAGCGGAGTGGGTTTGGGTCCAGCGGAGTGGGTTTGGGTCTAGCGGAGTGGGTTTGGGTCTGGCAGAGTGGGTTTGGGTCTAGCGCAGTGGGTTTGGGTCTAGCGGAGTGGGTTTGGGTCTAGCGGAGTGGGTTTGTGTCTAGCCCAGTGGGTTTGGGTTCAGCGGAGTGGGTTTGGGTCTAGCGGAGTGGGTTTGTGTCTAGCCGAGTGGGTTTGGGTCCAGCCGAGTGGGTTTGGGTCTAGCGGAGTGGGTTTGGGTCTAGCCGAGTGGGTTTGGCTCTAGCCGAGAGGGTTTGGCTCTAGCCCAGTGGGTTTGGGTCTAGCCGAGTGGGTTTGGGTCTAGCGGAGTGGGTTTGGGTCTAGCCGAGTGGGTTTGGGCTAGCCGAGTGGGTTTGGGTCTGGCCGAGTGTGTTTCGGTCTAGCCGAGTGGGATTGGGTCTAGCCGAGTGGGTTTGGGTCTGGCCGAGTGGGTTTGGGTCTAGCCGAGTGGGTTTGGGTCTAGCCGAGTGGGTTTGGGTCGAGCGGAGTGGGTTTGGGTCCAGCGGAGTGGGTTTGGGTCCAGTGGAGTGGGTTTGGGTCCAGCGGAGTGGGTTTGGGTCTAGCGGAGTGGGTTTGGGTCTGGCAGAGTGGGTTTGGGTCTAGCGCAGTGGGTTTGGGTCTAGCGGAGTGGGTTTGGGTCTAGCGGAGTGGGCTTGTGTCTAGCCCAGTGGGTTTGGGTCCAGCGGAGTGGGTTTGGGTCTAGCGGAGTGGGTTTGTGTCTAGCCGAGTGGGTTTGGGTCCAGCCGAGTGGGTTTGGGTCTAGCGGAGTGGTTTTGGGTCTGGCCGAGTGGGTTTGGGTCTAGCGGAGTGGGTTTGGGTCTAGCCGAGTGGGTTTGGGTCTGGCCGAGTGGATTTGTGTCTAGCCGAGTGGGTTTGGGTCTAGCCGAGTGGGTTTGTGTCGAGCGGAGTGGGTTTGAGTCCAGCGGAGTGGGTTTGGGTCCAGCGGAGTGGGTTTGGGGCCAGCGGAGTGGGTTTGGGCTAGCGGAGTGTGTTTGGGTCTGGCAGAGTGGGTTTGGGTCTAGCGGAGTGGGTTTGGGTCTAGCCCAGTGGGTTTGGGTCAGGCGGAGTGGGTTTGGGTCTAGCGCAGTGGGTTTGGGTCTAGCGGAGTGGGTTTGGGTCTAGCGGAGTGGGTTTGGGTCGAGCCCAGTGGGTTTGGGTCAGGCGGAGTGGGATTGGGTCTAGCGGAGTGGGTTTGTGTCTAGCCGAGAGGGTTTGGGTCTAGCCGAGTGGGTTTGTGTCTAGCGGAGTGGGTTTGGGTCTAGCCGAGTGGGTTTGGGTCTAGCGGAGTGGGTTTGGGTCTAGCGGAGTGGGTTTGGGTCCAGCGGAGTGGGTTTGGGTCCAGCGGAGTGGGTTTGGGTCTAGCGCAGTGGGTTTAGGTCTAGCGGAGTGGGTTTGCGTCTAGTGGAGTGGGTTTGGGTCTGGCACAGTGGGTTTGGGTCTAGCGGAGCGGGTTTCGGTCTAGCGGAGTGGGTTTGGGTCTATCGGAGTGGGTTTGGGTCCAGCGGAGTGGGTTTCGGTTCTGCGGAGTGGGTTTGTGTCTAGCCAAGTGGGTTTCGGTCTAGCCGAGTGGGTTTGGGTCTAGCCGAGTGGGTTTGGGTCTAGCCGAGTGGGTTTGGGTCTAGCCGAGTGGGTTTGGGACTTGCGGAGTGGGTTTGGGTCTAGTCGAGTGGGTTTGGGTCTAGCCGAGTGGGTTTGGGTCAAGCCGAGAGGGTTTGGGTCTAGCCGAGTGGGTTTAGGTCTAGCCGAGTGGGTTTGGGTCGAGCCGAGTGGGTTTGGGTCTAGCCGAGTGGGTTTGGGTCTAGCCGAGTGTGTTTGGGTCTAGCCTAGTGGGGTTGGGTCAACCCGAGTGGGTTTGGGTCTAGCCGAGTGGGTTTGGGTCTAGCCGAGTGGGTTTGGGTCTAGCGGAGTGGGTTTGGGTCTAGCGGCGTGGGTTTGGGACTTGCGGAGTGGGTTTGGGTCTAGTCGAGTGGGTTTGGGTCTAGCCGAGTGGGTTTGGGTCTAGCGGAGTGGGTTTGGGTCTAGCCGAGTGGGTTTGGCTCTAGCCGAGAGGGTTTGGCTCTAGCCCAGTGGGTTTGGGTCTAGCCGAGTGGGTTTGGGACTAGCCGAGTGGGTTTGGGTCTAGCCGAGTGGGTTTGGGTCTTACGGAGTGGGTTTGGGTCTAGCCGAGTGGGTTTGGGTCTAGCGGAGTGGGTTTGGGTCTAGCCGAGTGGGTTTGGGCTAGCCGAGTGGGTTTGGGTCTGGCCGAGTGTGTTTCGGTCTAGCCGAGTGGGATTGGGTCTAGCCGAGTGGGTTTGGGTCTGGCCGAGTGGGTTTGGGTCTAGCCGAGTGGGTTTGGGTCTAGCCGAGTGGGTTTGGGTCGAGCGGAGTGGGTTTGGGTCCAGCGGAGTGGGTTTGGGTCCAGTGGAGTGGGTTTGGGTCCAGCGGAGTGGGTTTGAGTCTAGCGGAGTGGGTTTGGGTCTGGCAGAGTGGGTTTGGGTCTAGCGCAGTGGGTTTGGGTCTAGCGGAGTGGGTTTGGGTCTAGCGGAGTGGGCTTGTGTCTAGCCCAGTGGGTTTGGGTCCAGCGGAGTGGGTTTGGGTCTAGCGGAGTGTGTTTCGGTCTAGCCGAGTGGGATTGGGTCTAGCCGAGTGGGTTTGGGTCTGGCCGAGTGGGTTTGGGTCTAGCCGAGTGGGTTTGGGTCTAGCCGAGTGGGTTTGGGTCTGGCCGAGTGGGTTTGGGTCTAGCGGAGTGGGTTTGGGTCTAGTCGAGTGGGTTTGGGTCTGGCCGAGTGGGTTTGTGTCTAGCCGAGTGGGTTTGGGTCTAGCCGAGTGGGTTTGTGTCGAGCGGAGTGGGTTTGGGTCCAGCGGAGTGGGTTTGGGTCCAGCGGAGTGGGTTTCCGGCCAGCGGAGTGGGTTTGGGTCTAGCGGAGTGGGTTTGGGTCTGGCAGAGTGGGTTTGGGTCTAGCGCAGTGGGTTTGGGTCTAGCGGAGTGGGTTTGGGTCTAGCGGAGTGGGTTTGGGTCTAGCCCAGTGGGTTTGGGTCAGGCGGAGTGGGTTTGGGTCTAGCGGAGTGGGTTTGAGTCTAGCCGAGAGGGTTTGGGTCTAGCCGAGTGGGTTTGGGTCTAGCGGAGTGGGTTTGGGTCTAGCCGAGTGGGTTTGGGTCAAGCGGAGTGGGTTTGGGTCTAGCGGAGTGGGTTTGGGTCCAGCGGAGTGGGTTTGGGTCCAGCAGAGTGGGTTTGGGTCTAGCGCAGTGGGTTTAGGTCTAGCGGAGTCGGTTTGCGTCTAGTGGAGTGGGTTTGGGTCTGGCACAGTGGGATTGGGTCTAGCGGAGTGGGTTTCGGTCTAGCGGAGTGGGTTTCGGTCTATCGGAGTGGGTTTGGGTCTAGCCGAGTGGGTTTGGGTCGAGCGGAGTGGGTTTGGGTCCAGCGGAGTGGGTTTGGGTCCAGTGGAGTGGGTTTGGGTCCAGCGGAGTGGGTTTGGGTCTAGCGGAGTGGGTTTGGGTCTGGCAGAGTGGGTTTGGGTCTAGCGCAGTGGGTTTGGGTCTAGCGGAGTGGGTTTGGGTCTAGCGGAGTGGGCTTGTGTCTAGCCCAGTGGGTTTGGGTCCAGCGGAGTGGGTTTGGGTCTAGCGGAGTGTGTTTCGGTCTAGCCGAGTGGGATTGGGTCTAGCCGAGTGGGTTTGGGTCTGGCCGAGTGGGTTTGGGTCTAGCCGAGTGGGTTTGGGTCTAGCCGAGTGGGTTTGGGTCTGGCCGAGTGGGTTTGGGTCTAGCGGAGTGGGTTTGGGTCTAGCCGAGTGGGTTTGGGTCTGGCCGAGTGGGTTTGTGTCTAGCCGAGTGGGTTTGGGTCTAGCCGAGTGGGTTTGTGTCGAGCGGAGTGGGTTTGGGTCCAGCGGAGTGGGTTTGGGTCCAGCGGAGTGGGTTTCCGGCCAGCGGAGTGGGTTTGGGTCTAGCGGAGTGGGTTTGGGTCTGGCAGAGTGGGTTTGGGTCTAGCGCAGTGGGTTTGTGTCTAGCGGAGTGGGTTTGGGTCTAGCGGAGTGGGTTTGGGTCTAGCCCAGTGGGTTTGGGTCAGGCGGAGTGGGTTTGGGTCTAGCGGAGTGGGTTTGAGTCTAGCCGAGAGGGTTTGGGTCTAGCCGAGTGGGTTTGGGTCTAGCGGAGTGGGTTTGGGTCTAGCCGAGTGGGTTTGGGTCAAGCGGAGTGGGTTTGGGTCTAGCGGAGTGGGTTTGGGTCCAGCGGAGTGGGTTTGGGTCCAGCAGAGTGGGTTTGGGTCTAGCGCAGTGGGTTTAGGTCTAGCGGAGTCGGTTTGCGTCTAGTGGAGTGGGTTTGGGTCTGGCACAGTGGGTTTGGGTCTAGCGGAGTGGGTTTCGGTCTAGCGGAGTGGGTTTCGGTCTATCGGAGTGGGTTTGGGTCCAGCGGAGTGGGTTTCGGTCCAGCGGAGTGGGTTTGTGTCTAGCCAAGTGGGTTTGGGTCTAGCCGAGTGGGTTTGGGTCTAGCCGAGTGGGTTTGGGTCTAGCGGAGTGCGTTCGGGTCTAGCGCAGTGGGTTTGGGTCTAGCACAGTGGGTTTGGGACTAGCGGAGTGCGTTTGGGTCTCGCGGGGAGGGTTTGGTTCTGGCAGAGTGGGTTTGGGTCTAGCGGAGTGGGTTTGGGTCTAGCGGAGTGGGTTTGGGTCTAGTGGAGTAAGTTTGGGTCTAGTCCAGTGGGTTTGCGTCCAGCGGAGTGGTTTTGGGTCTAGCGGAGTGGGTTTGTGTCTAGCCGAGTGGGTTTGGGTCTAGCCGAGTGGGTTTGGGTCTAGCGGAGTGGGTTTGGGT
Organism: Raja brachyura; assembly: GCA_963514005.1. The sequence goes on along the minus strand of OY740819.1, from coordinate 4,103,572 downwards.
CTAGCCGGGGGGGTTTGGGTCTAGCCGAGTGGGTTTGGGTCTAGCCGAGTGGGATTGGCTCTAGCCGAGTGGGTTTGGGTCTAGCCGAGTGGGTTTGGGTCTAGCCGAGTGGGTTTGGGTCTAGCGGAGTGGATTTAGGTCCAGCCGAATGGGTTTGGGTCAAGCGGAATGGGTTTGGGTCTAGCCGAGTGGGTTTGGGTCTAGCCGAGTGGGTTTGGGATTGGCCGAGTGGGTTTGGGTCTAGCCGAGTGGGTTTGGGTCTAGCTGAGTGGGTTTGGGTCTAGCCGAGTGGGTTTGGGTCTAGCCGAGTGGGTTTTTTCTAGCCGAGTGGGTTTGGGTCGACCCGAGTGGGTTTGGGTCTAGCCGAGTGGGTTTGGGTCTAGCGGAGTGGGTTTGGGTCTAGCGGAGTGAGTTTGGGTCTAGCGGAGCGGGTTTGGGTGTAGCGTAGTGGGTTTGGGTCTAGCGGAGTGGGTTTGCATCTAGCGGAATGGGTTTGGGTCTAGCGGAGTGGGTTAGGGTCTAGCGGAGTGGGTTTGGGTCTAGCGGAGTGGGTTTTGGTCCAGCGGAGTGGGTTTGGGTCCAGCGGAGTGGGTTTGGGTCTAGCGGAGTGGGTTTGGGTCTAGCGCAGTGGGTTTGCGTCTAGCGGAGTGGGTTTGGGTCTGGCACAGTGGGTTAGGGTCTAGCGGAGTGGGTTTGGGTCTAGCGGAGTTGGTTTGGGTCTATCGGAGTGGGTTTGGGTCCAGCGGATTGGGTTTCGGACCAGCGGAGTGGGTTTGTATCTAGCCGAGTGGGTTTGGGTCTAGCCGAGTGGGTTTGGGTCTAGCCGAGTGGGTTTGGGTCCAGCCGAGTGGGTTAGGGTCTAGCCGAGTGGGTTTGGGTCAAGCCTAGAGGGTTTGGGTCTAGCCGAGTGGGTTTGGGTCTAGCCGAGTGGGTTTGGGTCTAGCCGAGTGGGTTTGGGTCTAGCCGAGTGGGTTTGGGTCTAGCCTAGTGGGTTTGGGTCAACCCGAGTGGGTTTGGGTCTAGCCGAGTGGGTTTGCGTCTAGCCGAGTGGGTTTGGGTCCGGCCGAGTGGGTTTGGGTCTAGCGGTGTGGTTTTGGGTCTAGCGGAGTGGGTTTCGGTCTAGCGGAGTGGGTTTCGGTCTATCGGAGTGGGTTTGGGTCCAGCGGAGTGGGTTTCGGTCCAGCGGAGTGGGTTTGTGTCTAGCCAAGTGGGTTTGGGTCTAGCCGAGTGGGTTTGGGTCTAGCCGAGTGGGTTTGGGTCTAGCCGAGTGGGTTTGGGTCTAGCCGAGTGGGTTTGGGACTTGCGGAGTGGGTTTGGGTCTAGTCGAGTGGGTTTGGGTCTAGCCGAGTGGGTTTGGGTCAAGCCGAGAGGGTTTGGGTCTAGCCGAGTGGGTTTGGGTCTAGCCGAGTGGGTTTGGGTCGAGCCGAGTGGGTTTGGGTCTAGCCGAGTGGGTTTGGGTCTAGCCGAGTGTGTTTGGGTCTAGCCTAGTGGGGTTGGGTCAACCCGAGTGGGTTTGGGTCTAGCCGAGTGGGTTTGGGTCTAGCCGAGTGGGTTTGGGTCTGGCCGAGTGGGTTTGGGTCTAGCGGTGTGGTTTTGGGTCTAGCGGAGTGGGTTTGGGGCTAGCTGAGTGGGTTTGGGTCTAGCGGAGTGAGTTTGGGTCTAGCGGAGTGGGTTTGGGTCTAGCCCAGTGGGTTTGTGTCCAGCGGAGTGGGTTTGGGTCAAGCGGAGTGGGTTTGTGTCTAGCCGAGTGGGTTTGGGTCTAGCCGAGTGGGTTTGGGTCTAGCGGAGTGGGTTTCGGTCTAGCCGAGTGGGTTTGGGTCTGGCCGAGTGGGTTTGGGTCTAGCGGTGTGGGTTTGGGTCCAGCCGAGTGGGTTTGCATCTAGCGGGGTGGGTTTGGGTCTAGCCGATTGGGATTGGGTCTAGCGGAGTGGGTTTGGGTCCAGCCGAGTGGGTTTGGGTCTAGCCGAGTCGGTTTGGGTCTAGCCGAGTGGTTTTGGGTCTGGCCGAGTGGGTTTGGGTCTAGCCGAGTGGGTTTGGGTCTAGCAGAGTGGGTTTGGGTCTGGCCGAGTGGGTTTGGGTCTAGCGGAGTGGGTTTGGGTCTAGCGGAGTGGGTTTGGGTCTAGCGGAGTGGGTTTGGGTCTAGCGGAGTGCGTTCGGGTCTAGCGCAGTGGGTTTGGGTCTAGCACAGTGGGTTTGGGACTAGCGGAGTGCGTTTGGGTCTCGCGGGGAGGGTTTGGTTCTGGCAGAGTGGGTTTGGGTCTAGCGGAGTGGGTTTGGGTCTAGCGGAGTGGGTTTGGGTCTAGTGGAGTGAGTTTGGGTCTAGTCCAGTGGGTTTGCGTCCAGCGGAGTGGTTTTGGGTCTAGCGGAGTGGGTTTGTGTCTAGCCGAGTGGGTTTGGGTCTAGCCGAGTGGGTTTGGGTCTAGCGGAGTGGGTTTGGGTCTAGCCGGGGGGGTTTGGGTCTAGCCGAGTGGGTTTGGGTCTAGCCGAGTGGGATTGGCTCTAGCCGAGTGGGTTTGGGTCTAGCCGAGTGGGTTTGGGTCTAGCCGAGTGGGTTTGGGTCTAGCGGAGTGGATTTAGGTCCAGCCGAATGGGTTTGGGTCTAGCGGAATGGGTTTGGGTCTAGCCGAGTGGGTTTGGGTCTAGCCGAGTGGGTTTGGGTTTGGCCGAGTGGGTTTGGGTCTAGCCGAGTGGGTTTGGGTCTAGCTGAGTGGGTTTGGGTCTAGCCGAGTGGGTTTGGGTCTAGCCGAGTGGGTTTTTTCTAGCCGAGTGGGTTTGGGTCGACCCGAGTGGGTTTGGGTCTAGCCGAGTGGGTTTGGCTCTAGCGGAGTGGGTTTGGGTCTAGCGGAGTGAGTTTGGGTCTAGCGGAGCGGGTTTGGGTGTAGCGTAGTGGGTTTGGGTCTAGCGGAGTGGGTTTGCATCTAGCGGAATGGGTTTGGGTCTAGCGGAGTGGGTTAGGGTCTAGCGGAGTGGGTTTGGGTCTAGCGGAGTGGGTTTTGGTCCAGCGGAGTGGGTTTGGGTCCAGCGGAGTGGGTTTGGGTCTAGCGGAGTGGGTTTGGGTCTAGCGCAGTGGGTTTGCGTCTAGCGGAGTGGGTTTGGGTCTGGCACAGTGGGTTAGGGTCTAGCGGAGTGGGTTTGGGTCTAGCGGAGTTGGTTTGGGTCTATCGGAGTGGGTTTGGGTCCAGCGGATTGGGTTTCGGACCAGCGGAGTGGGTTTGTATCTAGCCGAGTGGGTTTGGGTCTAGCCGAGTGGGTTTGGGTCTAGCCGAGTGGGTTTGGGTCCAGCCGAGTGGGTTAGGGTCTAGCCGAGTGGGTTTGGGTCAAGCCTAGAGGGTTTGGGTCTAGCCGAGTGGGTTTGGGTCTAGCCGAGTGGGTTTGGGTCTAGCCGAGTGGGTTTGGGTCTAGCCGAGTGGGTTTGGGTCTAGCCTAGTGGGTTTGGGTCAACCCGAGTGGGTTTGGGTCTAGCCGAGTGGGTTTGCGTCTAGCCGAGTGGGTTTGGGTCCGGCCGAGTGGGTTTGGGTCTAGCGGTGTGGTTTTGGGTCTAGCGGAGTGGGTTTCGGTCTAGCGGAGTGGGTTTCGGTCTATCGGAGTGGGTTTGGGTCCAGCGGAGTGGGTTTCGGTCCAGCGGAGTGGGTTTGTGTCTAGCCAAGTGGGTTTGGGTCTAGCCGAGTGGGTTTGGGTCTAGCCGAGTGGGTTTGGGTCTAGCCGAGTGGGTTTGGGTCTAGCCGAGTGGGTTTGGGACTTGCGGAGTGGGTTTGGGTCTAGTCGAGTGGGTTTGGGTCTAGCCGAGTGGGTTTGGGTCAAGCCGAGAGGGTTTGGGTCTAGCCGAGTGGGTTTGGGTCTAGCCGAGTGGGTTTGGGTCGAGCCGAGTGGGTTTGGGTCTAGCCGAGTGGGTTTGGGTCTAGCCGAGTGTGTTTGGGTCTAGCCTAGTGGGGTTGGGTCAACCCGAGTGGGTTTGGGTCTAGCCGAGTGGGTTTGGGTCTAGCCGAGTGGGTTTGGGTCTGGCCGAGTGGGTTTGGGTCTAGCGGTGTGGTTTTGGGTCTAGCGGAGTGGGTTTGGGGCTAGCTGAGTGGGTTTGGGTCTAGCGGAGTGAGTTTGGGTCTAGCGGAGTGGGTTTGGGTCTAGCCCAGTGGGTTTGTGTCCAGCGGAGTGGGTTTGGGTCAAGCGGAGTGGGTTTGTGTCTAGCCGAGTGGGTTTGGGTCTAGCCGAGTGGGTTTGGGTCTAGCGGAGTGGGTTTGGGTCTAGCCGAGTGGGTTTGGGTCTGGCCGAGTGGGTTTGGGTCTAGCGGTGTGGGTTTGGGTCCAGCCGAGTGGGTTTGCATCTAGCGGAGTGGGTTTGGGTCTAGCCGATTGGGATTGGGTCTAGCGGAGTGGGTTTGGGTCCAGCCGAGTGGGTTTGGGTCTAGCCGAGTCGGTTTGGGTCTAGCCGAGTGGTTTTGGGTCTGGCCGAGTGGGTTTGGGTCTAGCCGAGTGGGTTTGGGTCTAGCAGAGTGGGTTTGGGTCTGGCCGAGTGGGTTTGGGTCTAGCGGAGTGGGTTTGGGTCTAGCGGAGTGGGTTTGGGTCTAGCGGAGTGGGTTTGGGTCTAGCGGAGTGCGTTCGGGTCTAGCGCAGTGGGTTTGGGTCTAGCACAGTGGGTTTGGGACTAGCGGAGTGCGTTTGGGTCTCGCGGGGAGGGTTTGGTTCTGGCAGAGTGGGTTTGGGTCTAGCGGAGTGGGTTTGGGTCTAGCGGAGTGGGTTTGGGTCTAGTGGAGTGAGTTTGGGTCTAGTCCAGTGGGTTTGCGTCCAGCGGAGTAGTTTTGGGTCTAGCGGAGTGGGTTTGTGTCTAGCCGAGTGGGTTTGGGTCTAGCCGAGTGGGTTTGGGTCTAGCGGAGTGGGTTTGGGTCTAGCCGGGGGGGTTTGGGTCTAGCCGAGTGGGTTTGGGTCTAGCCGAGTGGGATTGGCTCTAGCCGAGTGGGTTTGGGTCTAGCCGAGTGGGTTTGGGTCTAGCCGAGTGGGTTTGGGTCTAGCGGAGTGGATTTAGGTCCAGCCGAATGGGTTTGGGTCTAGCGGAATGGGTTTGGGTCTAGCCGAGTGGGTTTGGGTCTAGCCGAGTGGGTTTGGGTTTGGCCGAGTGGGTTTGGGTCTAGCCGAGTGGGTTTGGGTCTAGCTGAGTGGGTTTGGGTCTAGCCGAGTGGGTTTGGGTCTAGCCGAGTGGGTTTTTTCTAGCCGAGTGGGTTTGGGTCGACCCGAGTGGGTTTGGGTCTAGCCGAGTGGGTTTGGGTCTAGCGGAGTGGGTTTGGGTCTAGCGGAGTGAGTTTGGGTCTAGCGGAGCGGGTTTGGGTGTAGCGTAGTGGGTTTGGGTCTAGCGGAGTGGGTTTGCATCTAGCGGAATGGGTTTGGGTCTAGCGGAGTGGGTTAGGGTCTAGCGGAGTGGGTTTGGGTCTAGCGGAGTGGGTTTTGGTCCAGCGGAGTGGGTTTGGGTCCAGCGGAGTGGGTTTGGGTCTAGCGGAGTGGGTTTATGTCTAGCGCAGTGGGTTTGCGTCTAGCGGAGTGGGTTTGGGTCTGGCACAGTGGGTTAGGGTCTAGCGGAGTGGGTTTGGGTCTAGCGGAGTGGGTTTGGGTCTATCGGAGTGGGTTTGGGTCCAGCGGATTGGGTTTCGGACCAGCGGAGTGGGTTTGTATCTAGCCGAGTGGGTTTGGGTCTAGCCGAGTGGGTTTGGGTCTAGCCGAGTGGGTTTGGGTCCAGCCGAGTGGGTTAGGGTCTAGCCGAGTGGGTTTGGGTCAAGCCGAGAGGGTTTGGGTCTAGCCGAGTGGGTTTGGGTCTAGCCGAGTGGGTTTGGGTCTAGCCGAGTGGGTTTGGGTCTAGCCGAGTGGGTTTGGGTCTAGCCTAGTGGGTTTGGGTCAACCCGAGTGGGTTTGGGTCCGGCCGAGTGGGTTTGGGTCTAGCGGTGTGGTTTTGGGTCTAGCGGAGTGGGTTTGGGTCTAGCGGAGTGGGTTTGGGTCTAGCGGAGTGAGTTTGGGTCTAGCGGAGTGGGTTTGGGTCTAGCGTAGTGGGTTTGGGTCTAGCGGAGTGGGTTTGCATCTAGCGGAATGGGTTTGGGTCTAGCGGAGTGGGTTTGGGTCTATCGGAGTGGGTTTGGGTCCAGCGGATTGGGTTTCGGTCCAGCTCAGTGGGTTTGTGTCTAGCCGAGTGGGTATGGGTCTAGCCGAGTGGGTTTGGGTCTAGCGGAGTGTGTTTGGGTCTAGCCGAGTGGGTTTGGGTCTAGCCGAGTGGGTTTGGGTCTAGCCGAGTGGGTTTGGGTCTAGCCGAGTGTGTTTGGGTCCAGCCGAGTGGGTTTGGGTCTAGCCTAGTGGGTTTGGGTCAACCCGAGTGAGTTTGGGTCTAGCCGAGTGGGTTTGCGTCTAGCCGAGTGGGTTTGGGTCTGGCCGAGTGGGTTTGGGTCTAGCGGTGTGGTTTTGGGACTTGCGGAGTGGGTTTGGGTCTAGCGGAGTGGGTTTGGGTCTAGCGGAGTGAGTTTGGGTCTAGCGGAGTGGGTTTGGGTCTAGCGTAGTGGGTTTGTGTCTAGCGGAGTGGGTTTGCATCTAGCGGAATGGGTTTGGGTCTAGCGGAGTGTGTTTGGGTCTATCGGAGTGGGTTTGGGTCCAGCGGATTGGGTTTTGGTCCAGGTGAGTGGGTTTGTGTCTAGCCGAGTGGGTATGGGTCTAGCCGAGTGGGTTTGGGTCTAGCGGAGTGGGTTTGGGTCTAGCCGAGTGGGTTTGGGTCTAGCCGAGTGGGTTTGGGTCTAGCCGAGTGGGTTTGGGTCTAGCCGAGTGGGTTTGGGACTAGCCGAGTGGGTTTGGGTCTAGCCGAGTGGGTTTGGGTCTTACGGAGTGGGTTTGGGTCTAGCTGAGTGGGTTTGGGTCTAGCGGAGTGGGTTTGGGTCTAGCCGAGTGGGTTTGGGTCTAGCCGAGTGGGTTTGTGATTAGCCGAATGGGTTTGGGTCTGGCCGAGTGGGTTTGGGTCTAGCCGAGTGGGTTTGGGTCTAGCTGAGTGGGTTTGGGTCTAGCCGAGTGGGTTTGGGTCTATCCGAGTGGGTTTTTTCTAGCCGATTGGGTTTGGGTCGACCCGAGTGGGTTTGGGTCTAGCCGAGTGGGTTTGGGTCTAGCCGAGTGGGTTTGGGTCTGGCCGAGTGGGTTTGGGTCTAGCGGTGTGGTTTTGGGTCTAGCGGAGTGGGTTTGGGTCTAGCGGAGTGGGTTTGGGTCTAGCGGAGTGAGTTTGGGTCTAGCGGAGTGGGTTTGGGTGTAGCGTAGTGGGTTTGGGTCTAGCGGAGTGGGTTTGCATCTAGCGGAATGGGTTTGGGTCTAGCGGAGTGGGTTAGGGTCTAGCGGAGTGGGTTTGGGTCTAGCGGAGTGGGTTTTGGTCCAGCGGAGTGGGTTTGGGTCCAGCGGAGTGGGTTTGGGTCTAGCGGAGTGGGTTTATGTCTAGCGCAGTGGGTTTGCGTCTAACGGAGTGGGTTTGGGTCTGTCACAGTGGGTTAGGGTCTAGCGGAGTGGGTTTGGGTCTAGCGGAGTGGGTTTGGGTCTATCGGAGTGGGTTTGGGTCCAGCGGATTGGGTTTCGGACCAGCGGAGTGGGTTTGTATCTAGCCGAGTGGGTTTGGGTCTAGCCGAGTGGGTTTGGGTCTAGCCGAGTGGGTTTGGGTCTATCCGAGTGGGTTATGGTCTAGCCGAGTGGGTTTGGGTCAAGCCGAGAGGGTTTGGGTCTAGCCGATTGGGTTTGGGTCTAGCCGAGTGGGTTTGGGTCTAGCCGAGTGGGTTTGGGTCTAGCCGAGTGGGTTTGGGTCTAGCCGAGTGGGTTTGGGTCTAGCCTAGTGGGTTTGGGTCAACCCGAGTGGGTTTGGGTCTAGCCGAGTGGGTTTGCGTCTAGCCGAGTGGGTTTGGGTCCGGCCGAGTGGGTTTGGGTCTAGCGGTGTGGTTTTGGGTCTAGCGGAGTGGGTTTGGGTCTAGCGGAGTGGGTTTGGGTCTAGCGGAGTGGGTTTATGTCTAGCGCAGTGGGTTTGCGTCTAGCGGAGTGGGTTTGGGTCTAGCGGAGTGGGTTTGGGTCTAGCGGAGTGGGTTTATGTCTAGCGCAGTGGGTTTGCGTCTAGCGGAGTGGGTTTGGGTCTGGCACAGTGGGTTAGGGTCTAGCGGAGTGGGTTTGGGTCTAGCGGAGTGGGTTTTGGTCCAGCGGAGTGGGTTTGGGTCCAGCGGAGTGGGTTTGGGTCTAGCGGAGTGGGTTTATGTCTAGCGCAGTGGGTTTGCGTCTAGCGGAGTGGGTTTGGGTCTGGCACAGTGGGTTAGGGTCTAGCGGAGTGGGTTTGGGTCTAGCGGAGTGGGTTTGGGTCTATCGGAGTGGGTTTGGGTCCAGCGGATTGGGTTTCGGACCAGCGGAGTGGGTTTGTATCTAGCCGAGTGGGTTTGGGTCTAGCCGAGTGGGTTTGGGTCTAGCCGAGTGGGTTTGGGTCCAGCCGAGTGGGTTAGGGTCTAGCCGAGTGGGTTTGGGTCAAGCCTAGAGGGTTTGGGTCTAGCCGAGTGGGTTTGGGTCTAGCCGAGTGGGTTTGGGTCTAGCCGAGTGGGTTTGGGTCTAGCCGAGTGGGTTTGGGTCTAGCCTAGTGGGTTTGGGTCAACCCGAGTGGGTTTGGGTCTAGCTGAGTGGGTTTGCGTCTAGCCGAGTGGGTTTGGGTCCGGCCGAGTGGGTTTGGGTCTAGCGGTGTGGTTTTGGGTCTAGCGGAGTGGGTTTGGGTCTAGCGGAGTGGGTTTGGGTCTAGCGGAGTGAGTTTGGGTCTAGCGGAGTGGGTTTGGGTCTAGCGTAGTGGGTTTGGGTCTAGCGGAGTGGGTTTGCATCTAGCGGAATGGGTTTGGGTCTAGCGGAGTGGGTTTGGGTCTATCGGAGTGGGTTTGGGTCCAGCGGATTGGGTTTCGGTCCAGCTCAGTGGGTTTGTGTCTAGCCGAGTGGGTATGGGTCTAGCCGAGTGGGTTTGGGTCTAGCGGAGTGTGTTTGGGTCTAGCCGAGTGGGTTTGGGTCTAGCCGAGTGTGTTTGGGTCTAGCCGAGTGGGTTTGGGTCTAGCCGAGTGTGTTTGGGTCCAGCCGAGTGTGTTTGGGTCTAGCCTAGTGGGTTTGGGTCAACCCGAGTGAGTTTGGGTCTAGCCGAGTGGGTTTGCTTCTAGCCGAGTGGGTTTGGGTCTGGCCGAGTGGGTTTGGGTCTAGCGGTGTGGTTTTGGGACTTGCGGAGTGGGTTTGGGTCTAGCGGAGTGGGTTTGGGTCTAGCGGAGTGAGTTTGGGTCTAGCGGAGTGGGTTTGGGTCTAGCGTAGTGGGTTTGTGTCTAGCGGAGTGGGTTTGCATCTAGCGGAATGGGTTTGGGTCTAGCGGAGTGTGTTTGGGTCTATCGGAGTGGGTTTGGGTCCAGCGGTTTGGGTTTTGGTCCAGGTGAGTGGGTTTGTGTCTAGCCGAGTGGGTATGGGTCTAGCCGAGTGGGTTTGGGTCTAGCGGAGTGGGTTTGGGTCTAGCCGAGTGGGTTTGGGTCTAGCCGAGTGGGTTTGGGTCTAGCCGAGTGGGTTTGGGTCTAGCCGAGTGGGTTTGGGACTAGCCGAGTGGGTTTGGGTCTAGCCGAGTGGGTTTGGGTCTTACGGAGTGGGTTTGGGTCTAGCTGAGTGGGTTTGGGTCTAGCGGAGTGGGTTTGGGTCTAGCCGAGTGGGTTTGGGTCTAGCCGAGTGGGTTTGTGATTAGCCGAATGGGTTTGGGTCTGGCCGAGTGGGTTTGGGTCTAGCCGAGTGGGTTTGGGTCTAGCTGAGTGGGTTTGGTTCTAGCCGAGTGGGTTTGGGTCTATCCGAGTGGGTTTTTTCTAGCCGATTGGGTTTGGGTCGACCCGAGAGGGTTTGGGTCTAGCCGAGTGGGTTTGGGTCTAGCCGAGTGGGTTTGGGTCTGGCCGAGTGGGTTTGGGTCTAGCGGTGTGGTTTTGGGTCTAGCGGAGTGGGTTTGGGTCTAGCGGAGTGGGTTTGGGTCTAGCGGAGTGAGTTTGGGTCTAGCGGAGTGGGTTTGGGTGTAGCGTAGTGGGTTTGGGTCTAGCGGAGTGGGTTTGCATCTAGCGGAATGGGTTTGGGTCTAGCGGAGTGGGTTAGGGTCTAGCGGAGTGGGTTTGGGTCTAGCGGAGTGGGTTTTGGTCCAGCGGAGTGGGTTTGGGTCCAGCGGAGTGGGTTTGGGTCTAGCGGAGTGGGTTTATGTCTAGCGCAGTGGGTTTGCGTCTAGCGGAGTGGGTTTGGGTCTGTCACAGTGGGTTAGGGTCTAGCGGAGTGGGTTTGGGTCTAGCGGAGTGGGTTTGGGTCTATCGGAGTGGGTTTGGGTCCAGCGGATTGGGTTTCGGACCAGCGGAGTGGGTTTGTATCTAGCCGAGTGGGTTTGGGTCTAGCCGAGTGGGTTTGGGTCTAGCCGAGTGGGTTTGGGTCTATCCGAGTGGGTTATGGTCTAGCCGAGTGGGTTTGGGTCAAGCCGAGAGGGTTTGGGTCTAGCCGATTGGGTTTGGGTCTAGCCGAGTGGGTTTGGGTCTAGCCGAGTGGGTTTGGGTCTAGCCGAGTGGGTTTGGGTCTAGCCGAGTGGGTTTGGGTCTAGCCTAGTGGGTTTGGGTCAACCCGAGTGGGTTTGGGTCTAGCCGAGTGGGTTTGCGTCTAGCCGAGTGGGTTTGGGTCCGGCCGAGTGGGTTTGGGTCTAGCGGTGTGGTTTTGGGTCTAGCGGAGTGGGTTTGGGTCTAGCGGAGTGGGTTTGGGTCTAGCGGAGTGAGTTTGGGTCTAGCGGAGTGGGTTTGGGTCTAACGTAGTGGGTTTGGGTCTAGCGGAGTGGGTTTGCATCTAGCGGAATGGGTTTGGGTCTAGCGGAGTGGGTTTGGGTCTATCGGAGTGGGTTTGGGTCCAGCGGATTGGGTTTCGGTCCAGCTGAGTGGGTTTGTGTCTAGCCGAGTGGGTATGGGTCTAGCCGAGTGGGTTTGGGTCTAGCGGAGTGGGTTTGGGTCTAGCCGAGTGGGTTTGGGTCTAGCCGAGTGGGTTTGGGTCTAGCGGAGTGTGTTTGGGTCTAGCCGAGTGGGTTTGGGTCTAGCCGAGTGGGTTTGGGTCTAGCCGAGTGGGTTTGGGTCTAGCCGAGTGTGTTTGGGTCTAGCCGAGTGGGTTTGGGTCTAGCCTAGTGGGTTTGGGTCAACCCGAGTGAGTTTGGGTCTAGCCGAGTGGGTTTGCGTCTAGCCGAGTGGGTTTGGGACTGGCCGAGTGGGTTTGGGTCTAGCGGTGTGGTTTTGGGACTTGCGGAGTGGGTTTGGGTCTAGCGGAGTGGGTTTGGGTCTAGCGGAGTGAGTTTGGGTCTAGCGGAGTGGGTTTGGGTCTAGCGTAGTGGGTTTTTGTCTAGCGGAGTGGGTTTGCATCTAGCGGAATGGGTTTGGGTCTAGCGGAGTGGGTTTGGGTCTATCGGAGTGGGTTTGGGTCCAGTGGATTGGGTTTTGGTCCAGGTGAGTGGGTTTGTGTCTAGCCGAGTGGGTATGGGTCTAGCCGAGTGGGTTTGGGTCTAGCGGAGTGGGTTTGGGTCTAGCCGAGTGGGTTTGGGTCTAGCCGAGTGGGTTTGGGTCTAGCCGAGTGGGTTTGGGTCTAGCCGAGTGGGTTTGGGACTAGCCGAGTGGGTTTGGGTCTAGCCGAGTGGGTTTGGGTCTTACGGAGTGGGTTTGGGTCTAGCTGAGTGGGTTTGGGTCTAGCGGAGTGGGTTTGGGTCTAGCCGAGTGGGTTTGGGTCTAGCCGAGTGGGTTTGTGATTAGCCGAATGGGTTTGGGTCTGGCCGAGTGGGTTTTGGTCTAGCCGAGTGGGTTTGGGTCTAGCTGAGTGGGTTTGGGTCTAGCCGAGTGGGTTTGGGTCTAGCCGAGTGGGTTTTTTCTAGCCGATTGGGTTTGGGTCGACCCGAGTGGGTTTGGGTCTAGCCGAGTGGGTTTGGGTCTAGCCGAGTGGGTTTGGGTCTGGCCGAGTGGGTTTGGGTCTAGCGGTGTGGTTTTGGGTCTAGCGGAGTGGGTTTGGGTCTAGCGGAGTGGGTTTCGGTCTAGCGGAGTGAGTTTGGGTCTAGCGGAGTGGGTTTGGGTGTAGCGTAGTGGGTTTGGGTCTAGCGGAGTGGGTTTGCATCTAGCGGAATGGGTTTGGGTCTAGCGGAGTGGGTTAGGGTCTAGCGGAGTGGGTTTGGGTCTAGCGGAGTGGGTTTTGGTCCAGCGGAGTGGGTTTGGGTCCAGCGGAGTGGGTTTGGGTCTAGCGGAGTGGGTTTATGTCTAGCGCAGTGGGTTTGCGTCTAGCGGAGTGGGTTTGGGTCTGTCACAGTGGGTTAGGGTCTAGCGGAGTGGGTTTGGGTCTAGCGGAGTGGGTTTGGGTCTATCGGAGTGGGTTTGGGTCCAGCGGATTGGGTTTCGGACCAGCGGAGTGGGTTTGTATCTAGCCGAGTGGGTTTGGGTCTAGCCGAGTGGGTTTGGGTCTAGCCGAGTGGGTTTGGGTCTATCCGAGTGGGTTATGGTCTAGCCGAGTGGGTTTGGGTCAAGCCGAGAGGGTTTGGGTCTAGCCGATTGGGTTTGGGTCTAGCCGAGTGGGTTTGGGTCTAGCCGAGTGGGTTTGGGTCTAGCCGAGTGGGTTTGGGTCTAGCCGAGTGGGTTTGGGTCTAGCCTAGTGGGTTTGGGTCAACCCGAGTGGGTTTGGGTCTAGCCGAGTGGGTTTGCGTCTAGCCGAGTGGGTTTGGGTCCGGCCGAGTGGGTTTGGGTCTAGCGGTGTGGTTTTTGGGTCTAGCGGAGTGGGTTTGGGTCTAGCGGAGTGGGTTTGGGTCTAGCGGAGTGAGTTTGGGTCTAGCGGAGTGGGTTTGGGTCTAGCGTAGTGGGTTTGGGTCTAGCGGAGTGGGTTTGCATCTAGCGGAATGGGTTTGGGTCTAGCGGAGTGGGTTTGGGTCTATCGGAGTGGGTTTGGGTCCAGCGGATTGGGTTTCGGTCCAGCTGAGTGGGTTTGTGTCTAGCCGAGTGGGTATGGGTCTAGCCGAGTGGGTTTGGGTCTAGCGGAGTGGGTTTGGGTCTAGCCGAGTGGGTTTGGGTCTAGCCGAGTGGGTTTGGGTCTAGCCGAGTGGGTTTGGGTCTAGCCGAGTGGGTTTGGGTCTAGCCGAGTGGGTTTGGGTCTAGCCTAGTGGGTTTGGGTCAACCCGAGTGAGTTTGGGTCTAGCCGAGTGGGTTTGCGTCTAGCCGAGCGGGTTTGGGTCTGGCCGAGTGGGTTTGGGTCTAGCGGTGTGGTTTTGGGACTTGCGGAGTGGGTTTGGGTCTAGCGGAGCGGGGTTTGTGTCTAGCGGAGTGAGTTTGGGTCTAGCGGAGTGGGTTTGGGTCTAGCATAGTGGGTTTGGGTCTAGCGGAGTGGGTTTGCATCTAGCGGAATGGGTTTGGGTCTAGCGGAGTGGGTTTGGGTCTATCGGAGTGGGTTTGGGTCCAGCGGATTGGGTTTTGGTCCAGCTGAGTGGGTTTGTGTCTAGCCGAGTGGGTATGGGTCTAGCCGAGTGGGTTTGGGTCTAGCGGAGTGGGTTTGGGTCTAGCCGAGTGGGTTTGGGTCTAGCCGAGTGGGTTTGGGTCTAGCCGAGTGGGTTTGGGACTAGCCGAGTGGGTTTGGGTCTAGCCGAGTGGGTTTGGGTCTTACGGAGTGGGTTTGGGTCTAGCTGAGTGGGTTTGGGTCTAGCGGAGTGGGTTTGGGTCTAGCCGAGTGGGTTTGGGCTAGCCGAGTGGGTTTGGGTCTGGCCGAGTGTGTTTCGGTCTAGCCCAGTGTGATTGGGTCTAGCCGAGTGGGTTTGGGTCTGGCCGAGTGGGTTTGGGTCTAGCCGAGTGGGTTTGGGTCTAGCCGAGTGGGTTTGGGTCGAGCGGAGTGGGTTTTATGTCCAGCGGAGTGGGTTTGGGTCCAGTGGAGTGGGTTTGGGTCCAGCGGAGTGGGTTTGGGTCTAGCGGAGTGGGTTTGGGTCTGGCAGAGTGGGTTTGGGTCTAGCGCAGTGGGTTTGGGTCTAGCGGAGTGGGTTTGGGTCTAGCGGAGTGGGTTTGTGTCTAGCCCAGTGGGTTTGGGTCCAGCGGAGTGGGTTTGGGTCTAGCAGAGTGGGTTTGTGTCTAGCCGAGTGAGTTTGGGTCCAGCCGAGTGGGTTTGGGTCTAGCGGAGTGGGTTTGGGTCTAGCCGAGTGGGTTTGGCTCTAGCCGAGAGGGTTTGGCTCTAGCCCAGTGGGTTTGGGTCTAGCCGAGTGGGTTTGGGTCTGGCCGAGTGGGTTTGGGTCTAGCCGAGTGGGTTTGGGTCTAGCCGAGTGGGTTTGGGTCTAGCCTAGTGGGTTTGGGTCAACCCGAGTGGGTTTGGGTCTAGCCGAGTGGGTTTGCGTCTAGCCGAGTGGGTTTGGGTCCGGCCGAGTGGGTTTGGGTCTAGCGGTGTGGTTTTGGGTCTAGCGGAGTGGGTTTGGGTCTAGCGGAGTGGGTTTGGGTCTAGCGGAGTGAGTTTGGGTCTAGCGGAGTGGGTTTGGGTCTAGCGTAGTGGGTTTGGGTCTAGCGGAGTGGGTTTGCATCTAGCGGAATGGGTTTGGGTCTAGCGGAGTGGGTTTGGGTCTATCGGAGTGGGTTTGGGTCCAGCGGATTGGGTTTCGGTCCAGCTGAGTGGGTTTGTGTCTAGCCGAGTGGGTATGGGTCTAGCCGAGTGGGTTTGGGTCTAGCGGAGTGGGTTTGGGTCTAGCCGAGTGGGTTTGGGTCTAGCCGAGTGGGTTTGGGTCTAGCCGAGTGGGTTTGGGTCTAGACAAGTGGGTTTGGGTCTAGCCGAGTGGGTTTGGGTCTAGCCTAGTGGGTTTGGGTCAACCCGAGTGAGTTTGGGTCTAGCCGAGTGGGTTTGCGTCTAGCCGAGCGGGTTTGGGTCTGGCCGAGTGGGTTTGGGTCTAGCGGTGTGGTTTTGGGACTTGCGGAGTGGGTTTGGGTCTAGCGGAGCGGGGTTTGTGTCTAGCGGAGTGAGTTTGGGTCTAGCGGAGTGGGTTTGGGTCTAGCATAGTGGGTTTGGGTCTAGCGGAGTGGGTTTGCATCTAGCGGAATGGGTTTGGGTCTAGCGGAGTGGGTTTGGGTCTATCGGAGTGGGTTTGGGTCCAGCGGATTGGGTTTTGGTCCAGCTGAGTGGGTTTGTGTCTAGCCGAGTGGGTATGGGTCTAGCCGAGTGGGTTTGGGTCTAGCGGAGTGGGTTTGGGTCTAGCCGAGTGGGTTTGGGTCTAGCCGAGTGGGTTTGGGTCTAGCCGAGTGGGTTTGGGTCTAGCCGAGTGGGTTTGGGACTAGCCGAGTGGGTTTGGGTCTAGCCGAGTGGGTTTGGGTCTTACGGAGTGGGTTTGGGTCTAGCTGAGTGGGTTTGGGTCTAGCGGAGTGGGTTTGGGTCTAGCCGAGTGGGTTTGGGCTAGCCGAGTGGGTTTGGGTCTGGCCGAGTGTGTTTCGGTCTAGCCCAGTGTGATTGGGTCTAGCCGAGTGGGTTTGGGTCTGGCCGAGTGGGTTTGGGTCTAGCCGAGTGGGTTTGGGTCTAGCCGAGTGGGTTTGGGTCGAGCGGAGTGGGTTTGGGTCCAGCGGAGTGGGTTTGGGTCCAGTGGAGTGGGTTTGGGTCCAGCGGAGTGGGTTTGGGTCTAGCGGAGTGGGTTTGGGTCTGGCAGAGTGGGTTTGGGTCTAGCGCAGTGGGTTTGGGTCTAGCGGAGTGGGTTTGGGTCTAGCGGAGTGGGTTTGTGTCTAGCCCAGTGGGTTTGGGTCCAGCGGAGTGGGTTTGGGTCTAGCAGAGTGGGTTTGTGTCTAGCCGAGTGAGTTTGGGTCCAGCCGAGTGGGTTTGGGTCTAGCGGAGTGGGTTTGGGTCTAGCCGAGTGGGTTTGGCTCTAGCCGAGAGGGTTTGGCTCTAGCCCAGTGGGTTTGGGTCTAGCCGAGTGGGTTTGGGTCTGGCCGAGTGGGTTTGGGTCTAGCGGAGTGGGTTTGGGTCTAGCCGAGTGGGTTTGGGTCTGGCCGAGTGGGTTTGTGTCTACCCGAGTGGGTTTGGGTCTAGCCGAGTGGGTTTGGGGCGAGCGGAGTGGGTTTGGGTCCAGCGGAGTGGGTTTGGGTCCAGCGGAGTGGGTTTGGGGCCAGCGGAGTGGGTTTGGGTCTAGCGGAGTGGGTTTGGGTCTGGCAGAGTGGGTTTGGGTCTAGCGCAGTGGGTTTGGGTCTAGCGGAGTGGGTTTGGGTCTAGCGGAGTGGGTTTGGGTCTAGCCCAGTGGGTTTGGGTCCAGCGGAGTGGGTTTGGGTCTTGCGGAGTGGGTTTGTGTATAGCCGAGAGGGTTTCGGTCTAGCCGAGTGGGTTTGGGTCTAGCGGAGTGGGTTTGGGTCTAGCCGAGTGGGTTTGGGTCTAGCGGAGTGGGTTTGGGTCTAGCCGAGTGGGTTTGGGTCTAGCCGAGTGGGTTTGGGACTAGCCGAGTGGGTTTGGGTCTAGCCGAGTGGGTTTGGGTCTTACGGAGTGGGTTTGGGTCTGGCCGAGTGTGTTTCGGTCTAGCCCAGTGTGATTGGGTCTAGCCGAGTGGGTTTGGGTCTGGCCGAGTGGGTTTGGGTCTAGCCGAGTGGGTTTGGGTCTAGCCGAGTGGGTTTGGGTCGAGCGGAGTGGGTTTGGGTCCAGCGGAGTGGGTTTGGGTCCAGTGGAGTGGGTTTGGGTCCAGCGGAGTGGGTTTGGGTCTAGCGGAGTGGGTTTGGGTCTGGCAGAGTGGGTTTGGGTCTAGCGCAGTGGGTTTGGGTCTAGCGGAGTGGGTTTGGGTCTAGCGGAGTGGGTTTGTGTCTAGCCCAGTGGGTTTGGGTCCAGCGGAGTGGGTTTGGGTCTAGCAGAGTGGGTTTGTGTCTAGCCGAGTGAGTTTGGGTCCAGCCGAGTGGGTTTGGGTCTAGCGGAGTGGGTTTGGGTCTAGCCGAGTGGGTTTGGCTCTAGCCGAGAGGGTTTGGCTCTAGCCCAGTGGGTTTGGGTCTAGCCGAGTGGGTTTGGGTCTGGCCGAGTGGGTTTGGGTCTAGCGGAGTGGGTTTGGGTCTAGCCGAGTGGGTTTGGGTCTGGCCGAGTGGGTTTGTGTCTACCCGAGTGGGTTTGGGTCTAGCCGAGTGGGTTTGGGGCGAGCGGAGTGGGTTTGGGTCCAGCGGAGTGGGTTTGGGTCCAGCGGAGTGGGTTTGGGGCCAGCGGAGTGGGTTTGGGTCTAGCGGAGTGGGTTTGGGTCTGGCAGAGTGGGTTTGGGTCTAGCGCAGTGGGTTTGGGTCTAGCGGAGTGGGTTTGGGTCTAGCGGAGTGGGTTTGGGTCTAGCCCAGTGGGTTTGGGTCCAGCGGAGTGGGTTTGGGTCTTGCGGAGTGGGTTTGTGTATAGCCGAGAGGGTTTCGGTCTAGCCGAGTGGGTTTGGGTCTAGCGGAGTGGGTTTGGGTCTAGCCGAGTGGGTTTGGGTCTAGCGGAGTGGGTTTGGGTCTAGCCGAGTGGGTTTGGGTCTAGCCGAGTGGGTTTGGGACTAGCCGAGTGTGTTTGGGTCTAGCCGAGTGGGTTTGGGTCTTACGGAGTGGGTTTGGGTCTAGCTGAGTGGGTTTGGGTCTAGCGGAGTGGGTTTGGGTCTAGCCGAGTGGGTTTGGGTCTAGCCGAGTGGGTATGGGTCTAGCCGAGTGGGTTTGGGTCTAGCGGAGTGGGTTTGGGTCTAGCCGAGTGGGTTTGGGTCTAGCCGAGTGGGTTTGGGTCTAGCCGAGTGGGTTTGGGTCTAGCCGAGTGGGTTTGGGTCTAGCCGAGTGGGTTTGGGTCTGGCCGAGTGGGTTTGGGTCTAGCGGTGTGGTTTTGGGACTTGCGGAGTGGGTTTGGGTCTAGCGGAGTGGGTTTGTGTCTAGCGGAGTGAGTTTGGGTCTAGCGGAGTGGGTTTGGGTCTAGCGTAGTGGGTTTGGGTCTAGCGGAGTGGGTTTGCATCTAGCGGAATGGGTTTGGGTCTAGCGGAGTGGGTTTGGGTCTATCGGAGTGGGTTTGGGTCCAGCGGATTGGGTTTTGGTCCAGCTGAGTGGGTTTGTGTCTAGCCGAGTGGGTATGGGTCTAGCCGAGTGGGTTTGGGTCTAGCGGAGTGGGTTTGGGTCTAGCCGAGTGGGTTTGGGTCTAGCCGAGTGGGTTTGGGTCTAGCCGAGTGGGTTTGGGTCTAGCCGAGTGGGTTTGGGACTAGCTGAGTGGGTTTGGGTCTAGCCGAGTGGGTTTGGGTCTTACGGAGTGGGTTTGGGTCTAGCTGAGTGGGTTTGGGTCTAGCGGAGTGGGTTTGGGTCTAGCCGAGTGGGTTTGGGCTAGCCGAGTGGGTTTGGGTCTGGCCGAGTGTGTTTCGGTCTAGCCCAGTGGGATTGGGTCTAGCCGAGTGGGTTTGGGTCTGGCCGACTGGGTTTGGGTCTAGCCGAGTGGGTTTGGGTCTAGCCGAGTGGGTTTGGGTCGAGCGGAGTGGGTTTGGGTCCAGCGGAGTGGGTTTGGGTCCAGTGGAGTGGGTTTGGGTCCAGCGGAGTGGGTTTGGGTCTAGCGCAGTGGGTTTGGGTCTGGCAGAGTGGGTTTGGGTCTAGCGCAGTGGGTTTGGGTCTAGCGGAGTGGGTTTGGGTCTAGCGGAGTGGGTTTGTGTCTAGCCCAGTGGGTTTGGGTCCAGCGGAGTGGGTTTGGGTCTAGCAGAGTGGGTTTGTGTCTAGCCGAGTGAGTTTGGGTCCAGCCGAGTGGGTTTGGGTCTAGCGGAGTGGGTTTGGGTCTAGCCGAGTGGGTTTGGCTCTAGCCGAGAGGGTTTGGCTCTAGCCCAGTGGGTTTGGGTCTAGCCGAGTGGGTTTGGGTCTGGCCGAGTGGGTTTGGGTCTAGCCGAGTGGGTTTGGGTCTGGCCGAGTGGGTTTGGGTCTAGCGGAGTGGGTTTGGGTCTAGCCGAGTGGGTTTGGGTCTGGCCGAGTGGGTTTGTGTCTAGCCGAGTGGGTTTGGGTCTAGCCGAGTGGGTTTGGGTCGAGCGGAGTGGGTTTGGGTCCAGCGGAGTGGGTTTGGGTCCAGCGGAGTGGGTTTGGGGCCAGCGGAGTGGGTTTGGGTCTAGCGGAGTGGGTTTGGGTCTGGCAGAGTGGGTTTGGGTCTAGCGCAGTGGGTTTGGGTCTAGCGGAGTGGGTTTGGGTCTAGCGGAGTGGGTTTGGGTCTAGCCCAGTGGGTTTGGGTCCAGCGGAGTGGGTTTGGGTCTAGCCGAGTGGGTTTGGGACTAGCCGAGTGGGTTTGGGTCTAGCCGAGTGGGTTTGGGTCTTACGGAGTGGGTTTGGGTCTAGCTGAGTGGGTTTGGGTCTAGCGGAGTGGGTTTGGGTCTAGCCGAGTGGGTTTGGGCTAGCCGAGTGGGTTTGGGTCTGGCCGAGTGTGTTTCGGTCTAGCCGAGTGGGATTGGGTCTAGCCGAGTGGGTTTGGGTCTGGCCGAGTGGGTTTGGGTCTAGCCGAGTGGGTTTGGGTCTAGCCGAGTGGGTTTGGGTCGAGCGGAGTGGGTTTGGGTCCAGCGGAGTGGGTTTGGGTCCAGTGGAGTGGGTTTGGGTCCGGCGGAGTGGGTTTGGGTCTAGCGGAGTGGGTTTGGGTCTGGCAGAGTGGGTTTGGGTCTGGCGCAGTGGGTTTGGGTCCAGCGGAGTGGGTTTGGGTCTAGCGGAGTGGGTTTGTGTCTAGCCCAGTGGGTTTGGGTCCAGCGGAGTGGGTTTGGGTCTAGCGGAGTGGGTTTGTGTCTAGCCGAGTGAGTTTGGGTCCAGCCGAGTGGGTTTGGGTCTAGCGGAGTGGGTTTGGGTCTAGCCGAGTGGGTTTGGCTCTAGCCGAGAGGGTTTGGCTCTAGCCCAGTGGGTTTGGGTCTAGCCGAGTGGGTTTTTGTCTGGCCGAGTGGGTTTGGGTCTAGCCGAGTGGGTTTGGGTCTGGCCGAGTGGGTTTGGGTCTAGCGGAGTGGGTTTGGGTCTAGCCGAGTGGGTTTGGGTCTGGCCGAGTGGGTTTGTGTCTAGCCGAGTGGGTTTGGGTCTAGCCGAGTGGGTTTGGGTCGAGCGGAGTGGGTTTGGGTCCAGCGGAGTGGGTTTGGGTCCAGCGGAGTGGGTTTGGGTCTAGCGCAGTGGGTTTGGGTCTGGCAGAGTGGGTTTGGGTCTAGCGCAGTGGGTTTGGGTCTAGCGGAGTGGGTTTGGGTCTAGCGGAGTGGGTTTGTGTCTAGCCCAGTGGGTTTGGGTCCAGCGGAGTGGGTTTGGGTCTAGCAGAGTGGGTTTGTGTCTAGCCGAGTGAGTTTGGGTCCAGCCGAGTGGGTTTGGGTCTAGCGGAGTGGGTTTGGGTCTAGCCGAGTGGGTTTGGCTCTAGCCGAGAGGGTTTGGCTCTAGCCCAGTGGGTTTGGGTCTAGCCGAGTGGGTTTGGGTCTGGCCGAGTGGGTTTGGGTCTAGCCGAGTGGGTTTGGGTCTGGCCGAGTGGGTTTGGGTCTAGCGGAGTGGGTTTGGGTCTAGCCGAGTGGGTTTGGGTCTGGCCGAGTGGGTTTGTGTCTAGCCGAGTGGGTTTGGGTCTAGCCGAGTGGGTTTGGGTCGAGCGGAGTGGGTTTGGGTCCAGCGGAGTGGGTTTGGGTCCAGCGGAGTGGGTTTGGGGCCAGCGGAGTGGGTTTGGGTCTAGCGGAGTGGGTTTGGGTCTGGCAGAGTGGGTTTGGGTCTAGCGCAGTGGGTTTGGGTCTAGCGGAGTGGGTTTGGGTCTAGCGGAGTGGGTTTGGGTCTAGCCCAGTGGGTTTGGGTCCAGCGGAGTGGGTTTGGGTCTAGCCGAGTGGGTTTGGGACTAGCCGAGTGGGTTTGGGTCTAGCCGAGTGGGTTTGGGTCTTACGGAGTGGGTTTGGGTCTAGCTGAGTGGGTTTGGGTCTAGCGGAGTGGGTTTGGGTCTAGCCGAGTGGGTTTGGGCTAGCCGAGTGGGTTTGGGTCTGGCCGAGTGTGTTTCGGTCTAGCCGAGTGGGATTGGGTCTAGCCGAGTGGGTTTGGGTCTGGCCGAGTGGGTTTGGGTCTAGCCGAGTGGGTTTGGGTCTAGCCGAGTGGGTTTGGGTCGAGCGGAGTGGGTTTGGGTCCAGCGGAGTGGGTTTGGGTCCAGTGGAGTGGGTTTGGGTCCGGCGGAGTGGGTTTGGGTCTAGCGGAGTGGGTTTGGGTCTGGCAGAGTGGGTTTGGGTCTGGCGCAGTGGGTTTGGGTCCAGCGGAGTGGGTTTGGGTCTAGCGGAGTGGGTTTGTGTCTAGCCCAGTGGGTTTGGGTCCAGCGGAGTGGGTTTGGGTCTAGCGGAGTGGGTTTGTGTCTAGCCGAGTGAGTTTGGGTCCAGCCGAGTGGGTTTGGGTCTAGCGGAGTGGGTTTGGGTCTAGCCGAGTGGGTTTGGCTCTAGCCGAGAGGGTTTGGCTCTAGCCCAGTGGGTTTGGGTCTAGCCGAGTGGGTTTTTGTCTGGCCGAGTGGGTTTGGGTCTAGCCGAGTGGGTTTGGGTCTGGCCGAGTGGGTTTGGGTCTAGCGGAGTGGGTTTGGGTCTAGCCGAGTGGGTTTGGGTCTGGCCGAGTGGGTTTGTGTCTAGCCGAGTGGGTTTGGGTCTAGCCGAGTGGGTTTGGGTCGAGCGGAGTGGGTTTGGGTCCAGCGGAGTGGGTTTGGGTCCAGCGGAGTGGGTTTGGGGCCAGCGGAGTGGGTTTGGGTCTAGCGGAGTGGGTTTGGGCCTGCAGAGTGGGTTTGGGTCTAGCGCAGTGGGTTTGGGTCTAGCGGAGTGGGTTTGGGTCTAGCGGAGTGGGTTTGGGTCTAGCCCAGTGGGTTTGGGTCCAGCGGAGTGGGTTTGGGTCTAGCGGAGTGGGTTTGTGTATAGCCGAGAGGGTTTCGGTCTAGCCGAGTGGGTTTGGGTCTAGCGGTGTGGGTTTGGGTCTAGCGGAGTGGGTTTGGGTCCAGCGGAGTGGGTTTGGGTCCAGCGGAGTGGGTTTGGGTCTAGCGCAGTGGGTTTAGGTCTAGCGGAGTGGGTTTGCGTCTAGTGGAGTGGGTTTGGGTCTGGCACAGTGGGTTTGGGTCTAGCGGAGTGGGTTTCGGTTTAGCGGAGTGGGTTTGGGTCTGGCAGAGTGGGTTTGGGTCTAGCGCAGTGGGTTTGGGTCTAGCGGAGTGGGTTTGGGTCTAGCGGAGTGGGTTTGTGTCTAGCCCAGTGGGTTTGGGTCCAGCGGAGTGGGTTTGGGTCTAGCAGAGTGGGTTTGTGTCTAGCCGAGTGAGTTTGGGTCCAGCCGAGTGGGTTTGGGTCTAGCGGAGTGGGTTTGGGTCTAGCCGAGTGGGTTTGGCTCTAGCCGAGAGGGTTTGGCTCTAGCCCAGTGGGTTTGGGTCCAGCCGAGTGGGTTTGGGTCTGGCCGAGTGGGTTTGGGTCTAGCCGAGTGGGTTTGGGTCTGGCCGAGTGGGTTTGGGTCTAGCGGAGTGGGTTTGGGTCTAGCCGAGTGGGTTTGGCTCTAGCCGAGAGGGTTTGGCTCTAGCCCAGTGGGTTTGGGTCCAGCCGAGTGGGTTTGGGTCTGGCCGAGTGGGTTTGGGTCTAGCCGAGTGGGTTTGGGTCTAGCGGAGTGGGTTTCGGTTTAGCGGAGTGGGTTTGGGTCTGGCAGAGTGGGTTTGGGTCTAGCGCAGTGGGTTTGGGTCTAGCGGAGTGGGTTTGGGTCTAGCGGAGTGGGTTTGTGTCTAGCCCAGTGGGTTTGGGTCCAGCGGAGTGGGTTTGGGTCTAGCAGAGTGGGTTTGTGTCTAGCCGAGTGAGTTTGGGTCCAGCCGAGTGGGTTTGGGTCTAGCGGAGTGGGTTTGGGTCTAGCCGAGTGGGTTTGGCTCTAGCCGAGAGGGTTTGGCTCTAGCCCAGTGGGTTTGGGTCCAGCCGAGTGGGTTTGGGTCTGGCCGAGTGGGTTTGGGTCTAGCCGAGTGGGTTTGGGTCTGGCCGAGTGGGTTTGGGTCTAGCGGAGTGGGTTTGGGTCTAGCCGAGTGGGTTTGGCTCTAGCCGAGAGGGTTTGGCTCTAGCCCAGTGGGTTTGGGTCCAGCCGAGTGGGTTTGGGTCTGGCCGAGTGGGTTTGGGTCTAGCCGAGTGGGTTTGGGTCTAGCGGAGTGGGTTTCGGTTTAGCGGAGTGGGTTTGGGTCTGGCAGAGTGGGTTTGGGTCTAGCGCAGTGGGTTTGGGTCTAGCGGAGTGGGTTTGGGTCTAGCGGAGTGGGTTTGTGTCTAGCCCAGTGGGTTTGGGTCCAGCGGAGTGGGTTTGGGTCTAGCAGAGTGGGTTTGTGTCTAGCCGAGTGAGTTTGGGTCCAGCCGAGTGGGTTTGGGTCTAGCGGAGTGGGTTTGGGTCTAGCCGAGTGGGTTTGGCTCTAGCCGAGAGGGTTTGGCTCTAGCCCAGTGGGTTTGGGTCCAGCCGAGTGGGTTTGGGTCTGGCCGAGTGGGTTTGGGTCTAGCCGAGTGGGTTTGGGTCTGGCCGAGTGGGTTTGTGTCTAGCCGAGTGGGTTTGGGTCTAGCCGAGTGGGTTTGGGTCGAGCGGAGTGGGTTTGGGTCCAGCGGAGTGGGTTTGGGTCCAGCGGAGTGGGTTTGGGGCCAGCGGAGTGGGTTTGGGTCTAGCGGAGTGGGTTTGGGTCTGGCAGAGTGGGTTTGGGTCTAGCGCAGTGGGTTTGGGTCTAGCGGAGTGGGTTTGGGTCTAGCGGAGTGGGTTTGGGTCTAGCCCAGTGGGTTTGGGTCCAGCGGAGTGGGTTTGGGTCTAGCGGAGTGGGTTTGTGTATAGCCGAGAGGGTTTCGGTCTAGCCGAGTGGGTTTGGGTCTAGCGGAGTGGGTTTGGGTCTAGCCGAGTGGGTTTGGGTCTAGCGGAGTGGGTTTGGGTCTAGCGGAGTGGGTTTGGGTCTAGCCGAGTGGGTTTGGGACTAGCCGAGTGGGTTTGGGTCTAGCCGAGTGGGTTTGGGTCTTACGGAGTGGGTTTGGGTCTAGCTGAGTGGGTTTGGGTCTAGCGGAGTGGGTTTGGGTCTAGCCGAGTGGGTTTGGGCTAGCCGAGTGGGTTTGGGTCTGGCCGAGTGTGTTTCGGTCTAGCCGAGTGGGATTGGGTCTAGCCGAGTGGGTTTGGGTCTGGCCGAGTGGGTTTGGGTCTAGCCGAGTGGGTTTGGGTCTAGCCGAGTGGGTTTGGGTCGAGCGGAGTGGGTTTGGGTCCAGTGGAGTGGGTTTGGGTCCAGGGGAGTGGGTTTGGGTCCAGCGGAGTGGGTTTGGGTCTAGCGGAGTGGGTTTGGGTCTGGCAGAGTGGGTTTGGGTCTAGCGCAGTGGGTTTGGGTCTAGCGGAGTGGGTTTGGGTCTAGCGGAGTGGGTTTGTGTCTAGCCCAGTGGGTTTGGGTCCAGCGGAGTGGGTTTGGGTCTAGCGGAGTGGGTTTGTGTCTAGCCGAGTGAGTTTGGGTCCAGCCGAGTGGGTTTGGGTCTAGCGGAGTGGGTTTGGGTCTAGCCGAGTGGGTTTGGCTCTAGCCGAGAGGGTTTGGCTCTAGCCCAGTGGGTTTGGGTCTAGCCGAGTGGGTTTGGGTCTGGCCGAGTGGGTTTGGGTCTAGCCGAGTGGGTTTGGGTCTGGCCGAGTGGGTTTGGGTCTAGCGGAGTGGGTTTGGGTCTAGCCGAGTGGGTTTGGGTCTGGCCGAGTGGGTTTGTGTCTAGCCGAGTGGGTTTGGGTCTAGCCGAGTGGGTTTGGGTCGAGCGGAGTGGGTTTGGGTCCAGCGGAGTGGGTTTGGGTCCAGCGGAGTGGGTTTGGGGCCAGCGGAGTGGGTTTGGGTCTAGCGGAGTGGGTTTGGGTCTGGCAGAGTGGGTTTGGGTCTAGCGCAGTGGGTTTGGGTCTAGCGGAGTGGGTTTGGGTCTAGCGGAGTGGGTTTGGGTCTAGCCCAGTGGGTTTGGGTCCAGCGGAGTGGGTTTGGGTCTAGCGGAGTGGGTTTGTGTATAGCCGAGAGGGTTTCGGTCTAGCCGAGTGGGTTTGTGTCTAGCCGAGTGGGTTTGGGTCTAGCCGAGTGGGTTTGGGTCGAGCGGAGTGGGTTTGGGTCCAGCGGAGTGGGTTTGGGTCCAGCGGAGTGGGTTTGGGGCCAGCGGAGTGGGTTTGGGTCTAGCGGAGTGGGTTTGGGTCTGGCAGAGTGGGTTTGGGTCTAGCGCAGTGGGTTTGGGTCTAGCGGAGTGGGTTTGGGTCTAGCGGAGTGGGTTTGGGTCTAGCCCAGTGGGTTTGGGTCCAGCGGAGTGGGTTTGGGTCTAGCGGAGTGGGTTTGTGTATAGCCGAGAGGGTTTCGGTCTAGCCGAGTGGGTTTGGGTCTAGCGGAGTGGGTTTGGGTCTAGCCGAGTGGGTTTGGGTCTAGCGGAGTGGGTTTGGGTCTAGCGGAGTGGGTTTGGGTCCAGCGGAGTGGGTTTGGGTCCAGCGGAGTGGGTTTGGGTCTAGCGCAGTGGGTTTAGGTCTAGTGGAGTGGGTTTGCGTCTAGTGGAGTGGGTTTGGGTCTGGCACAGTGGGTTTGGGTCTAGCGGAGTGGGTTTCGGTCTAGCGGAGTGGGTTTGGGTCTATCGGAGTGGGTTTGGGTCCAGCGGAGTGGGTTTCGGTCCAGCGGAGTGGGTTTGTGTCTAGCCAAGTGGGTTTGGGTCTAGCCGAGTGGGTTTGGGTCTAGCCGAGTGGGTTTGGGTCTAGCCGAGTGGGTTTGGGTCTAGCCGAGTGCGTTTGGGACTTGCGGAGTGGGTTTGGGTCTAGTCGAGTGGATTTGGGTCTAGCCGAGTGGGTTTGGGTCAAGCCGAGAGGGTTTGGGTCCAGCCGAGTGGGTTTGGGTCTAGCCGAGTGGGTTTGGGTCGAGCCGAGTGGGTTTGGGTCTAGCCGAGTGGGTTTGGGTCTAGCCGAGTGTGTTTGGGTCTAGCCTAGTGGGGTTGGGTCAACCCGAGTGGGTTTGGGTGTAGCCGAGTGGGTTTGGGTCTAGCCGAGTGGGTTTGGGTCTGGCCGAGTGGGTTTGTGTCTAGCGGTGTGGTTTTGCGTCTAGCGGAGTGGGTTTGGGTCTAGCGGAGTGTGTTTGGGTCTAGCGGAGTGAGTTTGGGTCTAGCGGAGTGGGTTTGGGTCTAGCCGAGTGGGTTTGGGTCCAGCGGAGTGGGTTTGGGTCTAGCGGAGTGGGTTTGTGTCTAGCCGAGTGGGTTTGGGTCTAGCGGAGTGGGTTTGGGTCTAGCGGAGTGCGTTCTGGTCTAGCGCAGTGGGTTTGGGTCTAGCACAGTGGGTTTGGGACTAGCGGAGTGCGTTTGGGTCTCGCGGGGAGGGTTTGGTTCTGGCAGAGTGGGTTTGGGTCTAGCGGAGTGGGTTTGGGTCTAGCGGAGTGGGTTTGGGTCTAGTGGAGTGAATTTGGGTCTAGTCCAGTGGGTTTGCGTCCAGCGGAGTGGTTTTGGGTCTAGCGGAGTGGGTTTGTGTCTAGCCGAGTGGGTTTGGGTCTAGCCGAGTGTGTTTGGGTCTAGCCTAGTGGGGTTGGGTCAACCCGAGTGGGTTTGGGTCTAGCCGAGTGGGTTTGGGTCTAGCCGAGTGGGTTTGGGTCTGGCCGAGTGGGTTTGTGTCTAGCGGTGTGGTTTTGGGTCTAGCGGAGTGGGTTTGGGTCTAGCGGAGTGGGTTTGGGTCTAGCGGAGTGAGTTTGGGTCTAGCGGAGTGGGTTTGGGTCTAACCCAGTGGGTTTGGGTCCAGCGGAGTGGGTTTGGGTCTAGCGGAGTGGGTTTGTGTCTAGCCGAGTGGGTTTGGGTCTAGCCGAGTGGGTTTGGGTCTAGCGGAATGGGTTTGGGTCTAGCGGAGTGGGTTTGGGTCCAGCCGAATGGGTTTGCGTCTAGCGGAGTGGGTTTGGGTCTAGCCGAGTGGGTTTGGGTCTATCGGAGTGGGTTTGGGTCCAGCCGAGTGGGTTTGTGTCTAGCCGAGTCGGTTTGGGTCTAGCCGAGTGGTTTTGGGTCTGGCCGAGTGGGTTTGGGTCTAGCCGAGTGGGTTTGGGTCTAGCAGAGTGGGTTTGGGTCTGGCCGAGTGGGTTTGGGTCTAGCGGAGTGGGTTTGGGTCTAGCGGAGTGGGTTTGGGTCTAGCGGAGTGGGTTTGGGTCTAGCGGAGTGCGTTCTGGTCTAGCGCAGTGGGTTTGGGTCTAGCACAGTGGGTTTGGGACTAGCGGAGTGCGTTTGGGTCTCGCGGTGAGGGTTTGGTTCTGGCAGAGTGGGTTTGGGTCTAGCGGAGTGGGTTTGGGTCTAGCGGAGTGGGTTTGGGTCTAGTAGAGTGAGTTTGGGTCTAGTCCAGTGGGTTTGCGTCCAGCGGAGTGGTTTTGGGTCTAGCGGAGTGGGTTTGTGTATAGCCGAGTGGTTTGGGTCTAGCCGAGTGGGTTTGGGTCTAGCGGAGTGGGTTTGGGTCTAGCCGGGGGGGTTTGGGTCTAGCCGAGTGGGTTTGGGTCTAGCCGAGAGGGATTGGCTCTAGCCGAGTGGGTTTGGGTCTAGCCGAGTGGGTTTGGGTCTAGCCGAGTGGGTTTGGGTCTAGCGGAGTGGGTTAGGGTCTAGCGGAGTGGGTTTCGGTCTAGCGGAGTGGGTTTTGGTCCAGCGGAGTGGGTTTGGGTCCAGCGGAGTGGGTTTGGGTCTAGCGGAGTGGGTTTATGTTTAGCGCAGTGGGTTTGCGTCTAGCGGAGTGGGTTTGGGTCTGGCACAGTGGGTTAGGGTCTAGCGGAGTGGGTTTGGGTCTAGCGGAGTGGGTTTGGGTCTATCGGAGTGGGTTTGGGTCCAGCGGATTGGGTTTCGGACCAGCGGAGTGGGTTTGTATCTAGCCGAGTGGGTTTGGGTCTAGCCGAGTGGGTTTGGGTCTAGCCGAGTGGGTTTGGGTCCAGCCGAGTGGGTTTGGGTCTAGCGGAGTGGGTTTTGGTCCAGCGGAGTGGGTTTGGGTCCACCGGAGTGGGTTTGGGTCTAGCGGAGTGGGTTTATGTTTAGCGCAGTGGGTTTGCGTCTAGCGGAGTGGGTTTGGGTCTGGCACAGTGGGTTAGGGTCTAGCGGAGTGGGTTTGGGTCTAGTGGAGTGGGTTTGGGTCTATCGGAGTGGGTTTGGGTCCAGCGGATTGGGTTTCGGACCAGCGGAGTGGGTTTGTATCTAGCCGAGTGGGTTTGGGTCTAGCCGAGTGGGTTTGGGTCTAGCCGAGTGGGTTTGGGTCTTGCGGAGTGGGTTTGTGTGTAGCCGAGTGGGTTTGGGTCTAGCCGAGTGGGTTTGGGTCAATCCGAGAGAGTTTGGGTCTAGCCGAGTGGGTTTGGGTCTAGCCGAGTGGGTTTGGGTCTAGCCGAGTGGGTTTGGGTCTAGCCGAGTGGGTTTGGGTCTGGCCGAGTGGGTTTGGGTCTAGCGGTGTGGTTTTGGGTCCAGCGGAGTGGGTTTGGGTCTAGCGGAGTGGGTTTGGGTCTAGCGGAGTGAGTTTGGGTCTGGCGGAGTGGGTTTGGGTCTAGCCGAGTGGGTTTGGGTCTGGCCGAGTGTGTTTCGGTCTAGCCGAGTGGGTTTGGGTCTAGCCGAGTGGGTTTGGGTCTGGCCGAGTGGGTTTGGGTCTAGCCGAGTTGGTTGGGGTCTAGCCGAGTGGGTTTGGGTCGAGCGGAGTGGGTTTGGGTCCAGCGTAGTGGGTTTGGGTCCAGCGGAGTGGGTTTGGGGCCAGCGGAGTGGGTTTGGGTCTAGCGGAGTGGGTTTGGGTCTGGCAGAGTGGGTTTGGGTCTAGCGCAGTGGGTTTGGTTCTGGCCGAGTGGGTTTGGGTCTAGCCGAGTTGGTTTGGGTCTAGCCGAGTGGGTTTGGGTCGAGAGGAGTGGGTTTGGGTCCAGCGGAGTGGGTTTGGGTCCAGCGGAGTGGGTTTGGGGCCAGCGGAGTGGGTTTGGGTCTAGCGGAGTGGGTTTGGGTCTGGCAGAGTGGGTTTGGGTCTAGCGCAGTGTGTTTGGTTCTGGCGGAGTGGGTTTGGGTCTAGCGGAGTGGGTTTGGGTCTAACCCAGTGGGTTTGGGTCCAGCGGAGTGGGTTTGGGTCTAGCGGAGTGGGTTTGTGCCTAGCTGAGTGGGTTTGGGTCTAGCCGAGTGGGTTTGGGTCTAGCGGAGTGGGTTTGGGTCTAGCCGAATGGGTTTGGCTCTAGCCGAGAGGGTTGAGCTCTAGTCCACTGGGTTTGGGTCCAGCCGAGTGGGTTTGGGTCTAGCCGAGTGGGTTTGGGTCTAGCGGAGTGGGTTTGGGTCTAGGCGAGTGGGTTTGGGTCTGGCCGAGTGCGTTTGTGTCTAGCCGAGTGGGTTTGGGTCTAGCCGAGTGGGTTTGGGTCGAGCGGAGTGGGTTTGGGTCCAGCGGAGTGGGTTTGGGTCCAGCGGAGTGGGTTTGGGTCCAGCGGAGTGGGTTTGGGTCTAGCGGAGTGGGTTTGGGTCTGGCAGAGTGGGTTTGGGTCTAGCGCAGTGGGTTTGGGTCTAGCGGAGTGGGTTTGGGTCTAGCGGAGTGGGTTTGGGTCTTGCCCAGTGGGTTTGGGTCCAGCGGAGTGGGTTTGGGTCTAGCGGAGTGAGTTTGGGTCTAGCAGAGTGGTTTTTGGTCTAGCGTAGTAGGTTTGGGTCTAGCGGAGTGGGTTTGCATCTAGCGGAATGGGTTTGGCTCTAGCGGAGTGGGTTAGGGTCTAGTGGAGTGGGTTTGGGTCTAGCGGAGTGGGTTTGGGTCCAGCGGAGTGGGTTTGGGTCCAGCGGAGTGGGTTTGGGTCTAGCGGAGTGGGTTTAGGTCTAACGCAGTGGGTTTGCGTCTAGCGGAGTGGGTTTGGGTCTGGCACAGTGGGTTAGGGTCTAGCGGATTGGGTTTGGGTCTAGCGGAGTGGGTTTGGGTCTATCGGAGTGGGTTTGGGTCCAGCGGATTGGATTTCGGTCCAGCGGAGTGAGTTTGTGTCTAGCCGAGTGGGTTTGTGTCTAGCCGAGTGGGTTTGGGTCTAGCCGAGTGGGTTTGGGTCTAGCCGAGTGGGTTTGGGTCTAGCCGAGTGGGTTTGGGTCTAGCCGAGTGGGATTGGGTCTTGCGGAGTGGGTTTGGGTCTAGTCGAGTGGGTTTGGGTCGAGCCGAGTGGGTTTGGGTCAAGCCGAGAGGGTTTGGGTCTAGCCGAGTGGGTTTGGGTCTAGCCGAGTGGGTTTAGGTCGAGCCGAGTGGGTTTGGGTCTAGCCGAGTGGGTTTGGGTCTGGCCGAGTGGGTTTGGGTCTAGCCTAGAGGGGTTGGGTCAACCCGAGTGGGTTTGGGTCTAGCCGAGTGGGTTTGGGTCTAGCCGAGTGGGTTTGGGTCTGGCCGAGTGGGTTTGGGTCTAGCGGTGTGATTTTGGGTCTAGCGGAGTGGGTTTGGGTCTAGCGGAGTGGGTTTGGGTCTAGCGGAGTGAGTTTGGGTCTAGCGGAGTGGGTTTGGGTCTAGCGTAGTGGGTTTGGGTCTAGCGGAGTGGGTTTGGGTCTAGCCGAGTGGGTTTGGGTCTGGCCGAGTGGGTTTGGGTCTAGCGGAGTGGGTTTGGGTCCAGCCGAGTGGGTTTGCGTCTAGCCGAGTCGGTTTGGGTCTAGCCGAGTGGTTTTGGGTCTGGCCGAGTGGGTTTGGGTCTAGCCGAGTGGGTTTGGGTCTAGCAGAGTGGGTTTGGGTCTGGCCGAGTGGGTTTGGGTCTAGCGGAGTGGGTTTGGGTCTAGCGGAGTGGGTTTGGGTCTAGCGGAGTGGGTTTGGGCCTGGCGGAATGCGTTCGGGACTAGCGGAGTGGGTTAGGGTCTAGCGGATTGGGTTTGGGTCTAGCGGAGTGGGTTTGGGTCCAGCGGAGTGGGTTTGGGTCCAGCGGAGTGGGTTTGGGTCTAGCGGAGTGGGTTTAGGTCTAGCGCAGTGGGTTTGCGTCTAGCGGAGTGGGTTTGGGTCTGGCACAGTGGGTTAGGGTCTAGCGGAGTGGGTTTGGGTCTAGCGGAGTGGGTTTGGGTCTATCGGAGTGGGTTTGCGTCCAGCGGATTGGATTTCGGTCCAGCGGAGTGGGTTTGTGTCTAGCCGAGTGGGTTTGGGTCTAGCCGAGTGGGTTTGGGTCTAGCCGAGTGGGTTTGGGTCTAGCCGAGTGGGTTTGGGTCTAGCCGAGTGGGTTAGGGTCTAGCCGAGTGGGTTTGGGTCTAGCCGAGTGGGTTTGGCTCTAGCCGAGTGGGTTTGGGTCTAGCCGAGTGGGTTTGGGTCTAGCCGAGTGGGTTTGGGTCTTGCGGAGTGGGTTTGGGTCTAGCCGAGTGGGTTTGGGTCTAGCCGAGTGGGTTTGGGTCAAGCCGAGAGGGTTTGGGTCTAGCCGAGTGGGTTTGGGTCTAGCCGAGTGGGTTTGGGTCTAGCCGAGTGGGTTTGGGTCTAGCCAAGTTGGTTTGGGTCTAGCCGAGTGGGTTTGGGTCTAGCCTACTGGGTTTGGGTCAACCCGAGTGGGTTTGGGTCTAGCCGAGTGGGTTTGGGTCAAGCCGAGTGGGTTTGGGTCTGGCCGAGTGGGTTTGGGTCTAGCGGTGTGGTTTTGGGTCTAGCGGAGTGGGTTTGGGTCTAGCGGAGTGGGTTTGGGTCTAGCGGAGTGAGTTTGGGTCTCGCGGAGTGGGTTTGGGTCTAGCATAGTGGGTTTGGGTCTGGCGGAGTGGGTTTGCATCTAGCGGAATGGGTTTGGGTCTAGCGGAGTGGGTTTGGGTCTATCGGAGTGGGTTTGGGTCCAGCGGATTGGGTTTCGGTCCAGCTGAGTGGGTTTGTGTCTAGCCGAGTGGGTATGGGTCTAGCCGAGTGGGTTTGGGTCTAGCGGAGTGGGTTTGGGTCTAGCCGAGTGGGTTTGGGTCTAGCCGAGTGGGTTTGGGTCTAGCCGAGTGGGTTTGGGTCTAGCTGAGTGGGTTTGGGACTTGCCGAGTGGGTTTGGGTCTAGCCGAGTGGGTTTGGGTCTTGCGGAGTGGGTTTGGGTCTAGCCGAGTGGGTTTGGGTCTAGCGGAGTGGGTTTGGGTCTAGCCGAGTGGGTTTGGGCTAGCCGAGTGGGTTTGGGTCTGGCCGAGTGTGTTTCGGTCTAGCCGAGTGGGTTTGGGTCTAGCCGAGTGGGTTTGGGTCTGGCCGAGTGGGTTTGGGTCTAGCCGAGTGGGTTTGGGTCTAGCCGAGTGGGTTTGGGTCGAGCGGAGTGGGTTTGGGTCCAGCCGAGTGGGTTTGGGTCCAGCGGAGTGGGTTAGGGTCCAGCGGAGTGGGTTTGGGTCTAACGGAGTGGGTTTGGGTGCGGCAGAGTGGGTTTGGGTCTAGCGCAGTAGGTTTGGGTCAAGCGGAGTGGGTTTGGGTCTAGCGGAGTGGGTTTGGGTCTAGCCCAGTGGGTTTGGGTCCAGCGGAGTGGGTTTGGGTCTAGCGGAGTGGGTTTGTGTCTAGCCGAGTGGGTTTGGGTCTAGCCGAGTGGGTTTGGGTCTGGCGGAGTGGGTTTGGGTCTAGCCGAGTGGGTTTGGCTCTAGCCGACAGGGTTTGGCTCTAGCCCAGTGGGTTTGGGTCCAGCCGAGTGGGTTTGGGTCTAGCCGAGTGGGTTTGGGTCTAGCGGAGTGGGTTTGGGTCCAGCCGAGTGGGTTTGGGTCTAGCGGAGTGGGTTTGGGTTTGGCCGAGTGGGTTTGGGTCTGGCCGAGTGGGTTTGGGTCTAGCCGAGTGGGTTTGGGTCTGGCCGAGTGGGTTTGCGTCTAGCGGAGTGGGTTTGGGTCTAGCCGAGTGGGTTTGGGTCTGGCCGAGTGGGTTTGTGTCTAGCCGAGTGGGTTTGGGTCTAGCCGAGTGGGTTTGGGTCGAGCGGAGTGGGTTTGGGTCTGGCCGAGTGGGTTTGGGTCTAGCGGTGTGGTTTTGGGTCTAGCGGAGTGGGTTTGCGTCTAGCGGAGTGGGTTTGGGTTTAGCGGAGTGAGTTTGGGTCTAGCGGAGTGGGTTTGGGTGTAGCGTATTGGGTTTGGGTCTAGCGGAGTGGGTTTGCATCTAGCGGAATGGGTTTGGGTCTAGCGGAGTGGGTTAGGGTCTAGCGGAGTGGGTTTGGGTCTAGAGGAGTGGGTTTCGGTCCAGCGGAGTGGGTTTGGGTCCAGCGGAGTGGGTTTGGGTCTAGCGGAGTGGGTTTATGTCTAGCGCAGTGGGTTTGCGTCCAGCGGAGTGGGTTTGGGCCTGGCACAGTGGGTTAGGGTCTAGCGGAGTGGGTTTGGGTCTAGCGGAGTGGGTTTGGGTCTATCGGAGAGGGTTTGGGTCCAGCGGATTGGGTTTGGGTCCAGCGGAGTGGGTTTGTGTCTAGCCGAGTGGGTTTGGGTCTAGCCGAGTGGGTTTGGGTCTAGCCGAGTGGGTTTAGGTCTAGCCGAGTGTGTTTAGGTCTAGCCGAGTGGGTTTGGGTCTAGCCGAGTGGGTTTGGCTCTAGCCGAGTGGGTTTGGGTCTAGCGGAGTGGGTTTGGGTCTAGCCGAGTGGGTTTGGGTCTAGCCGAGTGGGTTTGGGTCTAGCCGAGTGGGTTTGGATCTGGCCGAGTGGGTTTGGGTCTAGTGGAGTGAGTTTGGGTCTAGCGGAGTGGGTTTGGGTCTAGCGTAGTGGGTTTGGGTCTAGCGGAGTGGGTTTGCATCTAGCGGAATGGGTTTGGGTCTAGCGGAGTGGGTTAGGGTCTAGCGGAGTGGGTTTTGGTCTAGCGGAATGGGTTTGGGTCCAGCGGAGTGGGTTTGGGTCCAGCGGAGTGGGTTTGGGTCTAGCGGAGTGGGTTTAGGTCTAGCGCAGTGGGTTTGCGTCTAGCGGAGTGGGTTTGGGTCTGGCACAGTGGGTTAGGGTCTAGCCGAGTGTGTTTGGGTCTAGCGGAGTGGGTTTGGGTATATCGGAGTGGGTTTGCGTCCAGCGGATTGGATTTCGGTCCAGCGGAGTGGGTTTGTGTCTAGCCGAGTGGGTTTGGGTCTAGCCGAGTGGGTTTGGGTCTAGCCGAGTGGGTTTGGGTCTAGCCGAGTGGGTTAGGGTCTAGCCGAGTGGGTTTGGGTCTAGCCGAGTGGGTTTGGCTCTAGCCGAGTGGGTTTGGGTCTGGCAGAGTGGGTTTGGGTCTAGCGCAGTGGGGTTGGGTCTAGCGCAGTGGGTTTGTGTCTAGCGGAGTGGGTTTGGGTCTAGCCCAGTGGGTTTGGGTCCAGCGGAGTGGGTTTGGGTCTAGCGGAGTGAGTTTGGGTCTAGCGGAGTGGGTTTGGGTCTAGCGTAGTGGGTTTGGGTATAGTGGAGTGGGTTTGCATCTAGCGGAATGGGTTTGGGTCTAGGGGAGTGGGTTAGGGTCTAGCGGAGTGGGTTTGTGTCTAGCGGGGTGGGTTTGGGTCCAGCGGAGTGGGTTTGAGTCCAGCGGAGTGGGTTTGGGTCTAGCGGAGTGGGTTTAGGTCTAGCCGAGTGGGTTTGCGTCTAGCCGAGTGGGTTAGGGTCTAGCCGCGTGGGTTTGGGTCTAGCCGAGTGGGTTTGGCTCTAGCCGAGTGGGTTTGGGTCTAGCCGAGTGGGTTTGGGTCTAGCCGAGTGGGTTTGGGTCTTGCGGAGTGGGTTTGGGTCTAGCCGAGTGGGTTTGGGTCTAGCCTAGTGGGTTTGGGTCAACCCGAGTGGGTTTGGGTCTAGCCGAGTGGGTTTGGGTCTAGCCGAGTGGGTTTGGGTCTGGCCGAGTGGGTTTGGGTCTAGCGGTGTGGTTTTGGGTCTAGCGGAGTGGGTTTGGGTGTAGCGGAGTGGGTTTAGGTCTAGCGGAGTGTGTTTGGGTCTAGCGGAGTGGGTTTGGGTCTAGCGTAGTGAGTTTGGGTCTAGCGGAGTGGGTTTGCATCTAGCGGAATGGGTTTGGGTGTAGCGGAGTGGGTTTGGGTCTATCGGAGTGGGTTTGGGTCCAGCGGATTGGGTTTCGGTCCAGCTGAGTGGGTTTGTGTCTAGCCGAGTGGGTATGGGTCTAGCCGAGTGGGTTTGGGTCTAGCGGAGTGGGTTTGGGTCTAGCCGGGTGGGTTTGGGTCTAGCCGAGTGGGTTTGGGTCTAGCCGAGTGGGTTTGGGTCTAGCCGAGTGGGTTTGGGACTAGCCGAGTGGGTTTGGGTCTAGCCGAGTGGGTTTGGGTCTTGCGGAGTGGGTTTGGGTCTAGCCGAGTGGGTTTGGGTCTAGCGGAGTGGGTTTGGGTCTAGCCGAGTGGGTTTGGGCTAGCCGAGTGGGTTTGGGTCTGGCCGAGTGTGTTTCGGTCTAGCCGAGTGGGTTTGGCTCTAGCCGAGTGGGTTTGGGTCTGGCCGACTGGGTTTGGGTCTAGCGGAGTGGGTTTGGGTCTAGCCGAGTGGGTTTGGGTCTGGCCGACTGGGTTTGGGTCTGGCCGAGTGGGTTTGGGTCTAGCGGATTGGGTTTGGGTCTAGCCGAGTGGGTTTGGGTCTGGCCGAGTGGGTTTGTGTCTAGCCGAGTGGGTTTGGGTCTAGCCGAGTGGGTTCGGGTCGAGCGGAGTGGGTTTGGGTCTGGCCGAGTGGGTTTGGGTCTAGCGGAGTGGGTTTGGGTCTAGCGGAGTGAGTTTGGGTCTAGCGGAGTGGGTTTGGGTCTAGCGTAGTGGGTTTGGGTCTAGCGGAGTGGGTTTGCATCTTGCGGAATGGGTTTGGGTCTAGCGGAGTGGGTTTGGGTCTATCGGAGTGGGTTTGGGTCCAGCCGATTGGGTTTCGGTCCAGCGGAGTGGGTTTGTGTCTAGCCGAGTGGGTATGGGTCTAGCCGAGTGGGTTTGGGTCTAGCCGAGTGGGTTTGGGTCTAGCCGAGTGGGTTTGGGTCTAGCCAAGTGGGTTTGGGTCTAGCCGAGTGGGTTTGGGTCTAGCCGAGTGGGTTTGGGTCTTGCGGAGTGGGTTTGGGTCTAGCCGAGTGGGTTTGGGTCTAGCGGAGTGGATTTGGGTCTAGCCGAGTGGGTTTGGGTCTAGCCGAGTGGGTTTGGGTCTGGCCGAGTGTGTTTCGGTCTAGCCGAGTGGGTTTGGGTCTAGCCGAGTGGGTTTGGGTCTGGCCGAGTGGGTTTGGGTCTAGCCGAGTTGGTTTGGATCTAGCCGAGTGGGTTTGGGTCCAGTGGAGTGGGTTTGGGTCCAGCGGAGTGGGTTTGGGTCCAGCGGAGTGGGTTTGGGTCTAGCGGAGTGGGTTTGGGTCTGGCAGAGTGGGTTTGGGTCTAGCCCAGTGTGTTTCGGTCTAGCCGAGTGGGTTTGGCTCTAGCCGAGAGGGTTTGGCTCTAGCCCAGTGGGTTTGGGTCTAGCCGAGTGGGTTTGGGTCTAGCCGAGTGAGTTTGGGTCTAGCGGAGCGGGTTTGGGTCCAGCCGAGTGGGTTTGGGTCTAGCGGAGTGGGTTTGGGTCTAGCGGAGTGGGTTTGGGTCTAGCCGAGTGGGTTTGGGTCTGGCCGAGTGGGTTTGGGTCTGGCCGAGTGGGTTTGGGTCTAGCCGAGTGGGTTTGGGTCTGGCCGAGTGGGTTTGGGTCTAGCGGAGTGGGTTTGGGTCTAGCCGAGTGGGTTTGGGTCTGGCCGAGTGGGTTTGGGTCTAGCCGAGTGGGTTTGGGTCTAGCCGAGTGGGTTTGGGTCGAGCGGAGTGGGTTTGGGTCTGGCCGAGTGGGTTTGGGTCTAGCGGTGTGGTTTTGGGTCTAGCGGAGTGGGTTTGTGTCTAGCGGAGTGGGTTTGGGTCTAGCCCAGTGGGTTTGGGTCCAGCGGAGTGGGTTTGGGTCTAGCGGAGTGAGTTTGAGTCTAGCGGAGTGGGTTTGGGTCTAGCGTAGTGGGTTTGGGTATAGCGGAGTGGGTTTGCATCTAGCGGAATGGGTTTGCGTCTAGCGGAGTGGGTTAGGGTCTAGCGGAGTGGGTTTGTGTCTAGCGGGGTGGGTTTGGGTCCAGCGGAGTGGGTTTGAGTCCAGCGGAGTGGGTTTGGGTCTAGCGGAGTGGGTTTAGGTCTAGAGCAGTGGTTTGCGTCTAGCGGAGTGGGTTTGGGTCTGGCACAGTGGGTTAGTGTCAAGCGGAGTGGGTTTGGGTCTAGCGGAGTGGGTTTGGGTCTATCGGAGTGGGTTTGCGTCCAGCGGATTGGATTTCGGTCCAGCGGAGTGGGTTTGTGTCTAGCCGAGTGGGTTTGGGTCTAGCCGAGTGGGTTTGGGTCTAGCCGAGTGGGTTTGCGTCTAGCCGAGTGGGTTAGGGTCTAGCCGAGTGGGTTTGGCTCTAGCCGAGTGGGTTTGGGTCTAGCCGAGTGGGTTTGGGTCTAGCCGAGTGGGTTTGGGTCTTGCGGAGTGGGTTTGGGTCTAGCCGAGTGGGTTTGGGTCTAGCCGAGTGGGTTTGGGTCAAGCCGAGAGGGTTTGGGTCTAGCCGAGTGGGTTTGGGTCTAGCCGAGTGGGTTTGGGTCTAGCCGAGTGGGTTTGGGTCTAGCCAAGTGGGTTTGGGTCTAGCCGAGTGGGTTTGGGTCTAGCCTAGTGGGTTTGGGTCAACCCGAGTGGGTTTGGGTCTAGCAAAGTGGGTTTGGGTCTAGCCGAGTGGGTTTGGGTCTGGCCGAGTGGGTTTGAGTGTAGCCGAGTGGGTTTGGGTCTAGCCGAGTGGGTTTGGGACTAGCCGAGTGGGTTTGGGTCTAGCCGAGTGGGTTTGGGTCTTGCGGAGTGGGTTTGGGTCTAGCCGAGTGGGTTTGGGTCTAGCGGAGTGGGTTTGGGTCTAGCCGAGTGGGTTTGGGCTAGCCGAGTGGGTTTGGGTCTGGCCGAGTGTGTTTCGGTCTAGCCGAGTGGGTTTGGCTCTAGCCGAGTGGGTTTGGGTCTGGCCGAGTGGGTTTGTGTCTAGCCGAGTGGGTTTGGGTCTAGCCGAGTGGGTTCGGGTCGAGCGGAGTGGGTTTGGGTCTGGCCGAGTGGGTTTGGGTCTAGCGGAGTGGGTTTGGGTCTAGCGGAGTGAGTTTGGGTCTAGCGGAGTGGGTTTGGGTCTAGCGTAGTGGGTTTGGGTCTAGCGGAGTGGGTTTGCATCTTGCGGAATGGGTTTGGGTCTAGCGGAGTGGGTTTGGGTCTATCGGAGTGGGTTTGGGTCCAGCCGATTGGGTTTCGGTCCAGCGGAGTGGGTTTGTGTCTAGCCGAGTGGGTATGGGTCTAGCCGAGTGGGTTTGGGTCTAGCCGAGTGGGTTTGGGTCTAGCCGAGTGGGTTTGGGTCTAGCCAAGTGGGTTTGGGTCTAGCCGAGTGGGTTTGGGTCTAGCCGAGTGGGTTTGGGTCTTGCGGAGTGGGTTTGGGTCTAGCCGAGTGGGTTTGGGTCTAGCGGAGTGGATTTGGGTCTAGCCGAGTGGGTTTGGGTCTAGCCGAGTGGGTTTGGGTCTGGCCGAGTGTGTTTCGGTCTAGCCGAGTGGGTTTGGGTCTAGCCGAGTGGGTTTGGGTCTGGCCGAGTGGGTTTGGGTCTAGCCGAGTTGGTTTGGATCTAGCCGAGTGGGTTTGGGTCCAGTGGAGTGGGTTTGGGTCCAGCGGAGTGGGTTTGGGTCCAGCGGAGTGGGTTTGGGTCTAGCGGAGTGGGTTTGGGTCTGGCAGAGTGGGTTTGGGTTTAGCCCAGTGTGTTTCGGTCTAGCCGAGTGGGTTTGGCTCTAGCCGAGAGGGTTTGACTCTAGCCCAGTGGGTTTGGGTCCAGCCGAGTGGGTTTGGGTCCAGCCGAGTGGGTTTGGGTCTAGCGGAGCGGGTTTGGGTCCAGCCGAGTGGGATTGGGTCTAGCGGAGTGGGTTTGGGTCTAGCGGAGTGGGTTTGGGTCTAGCCGAGTGGGTTTGGGTCTGGCCGAGTGGGTTTGGGTCTGGCCGAGTGGGTTTGGGTCTAGCCGAGTGGGTTTGGGTCTGGCCGAGTGGGTTTGGGTCTAGCGGAGTGGGTTTGGGTCTAGCCGAGTGGGTTTGGGTCTGGCCGAGTGGGTTTGGGTCTAGCCGAGTGGGTTTGGGTCTAGCCGAGTGGGTTTGGGTCGAGCGGAGTGGGTTTGGGTCTGGCCGAGTGGGTTTGGGTCTAGCGGTGTGGTTTTGGGTCTAGCGGAGTGGGTTTGTGTCTAGCGGAGTGGGTTTGGGTCTAGCCCAGTGGGTTTGGGTCCAGCGGAGTGGGTTTGGGTCTAGCGGAGTGAGTTTGGGTCTAGCGGAGTGGGTTTGGGTCTAGCGTAGTGGGTTTGGGTATAGCGGAGTGGGTTTGCATCTAGCGGAATGGGTTTGCGTCTAGCGGAGTGGGTTAGGGTCTAGCGGAGTGGGTTTGTGTCTAGCGGGGTGGGTTTGGGTCCAGCGGAGTGGGTTTGAGTCCAGCGGAGTGGGTTTGGGTCTAGCGGAGTGGGTTTAGGTCTAGAGCAGAGGTTTGCGTCTAGCGGAGTGGGTTTGGGTCTGGCACAGTGGGTTAGTGTCAAGCGGAGTGGGTTTGGGTCTAGCGGAGTGGGTTTGGGTCTATCGGAGTGGGTTTGCGTCCAGCGGATTGGATTTCGGTCCAGCGGAGTGGGTTTGTGTCTAGCCGAGTGGGTTTGGGTCTAGCCGAGTGGGTTTGGGTCTAGCCGAGTGGGTTTGCGTCTAGCCGAGTGGGTTAGGGTCTAGCCGAGTGGGTTTGGGTCTAGCCGAGTGGGTTTGGGTCTAGCCGAGTGGGTTTGGGTCTAGCCAAGTGGGTTTGGGTCTAGCCTAGTGGGTTTGGGTCAACCCTAGTGGGTTTGGGTCAACCCGAGTGGGTTTGGGTCCAGCAAAGTGGGTTTGGGTCTAGCCGAGTGGGTTTGGGTCTGGCCGAGTGGGTTTGGGTCTAGCGGTGTGGTTTTGGGTCTAGCGGAGTGGGTTTGGGTGTAGCGGAGTGGGTTTGGGTCTAGCGGAGTGTGTTTGGGTCTAGCGGATTGGGTTCGGGTCTGGCGGAGTGGGTTTGGGTCTTGCGGAGTGGGTTTGGGTCTACCCGAGTGGGTTTGGGTCTAGCGGAGTGGGTTTGGGTCTGGCCGAGTGGGTTTGGGCTAGCCGAGTGGGTTTGGGTCTGGCCGAGTGTGTTTCGGTCTAGCCGAGTGGGTTTGGCTCTAGCCGAGTGGTTTTGGGTCTGGCCGACTGGGTTTGGGTCTAGCGGAGTGGGTTTGGGTCTAGCCGAGTGGGTTTGGGTCTGGCCGACTGGGTTTGGGTCTGGCCGAGTGGGTTTGGGTCTAGCGGATTGGGTTTGGGTCTAGCCGAGTGGGTTTGGGTCTGGCCGAGTGGGTTTGTGTCTAGCCGAGTGGGTTTGGGTCTAGCCGAGTGGGTTCGGGTCGAGCGGAGTGGGTTTGGGTCTGGCCGAGTGGGTTTGGGTCTAGCGGAGTGGGTTTGGGTCTAGCGGAGTGAGTTTGGGTCTAGCGGAGTGGGTTTGGGTCTAGCGTAGTGGGTTTGGGTCTAGCGGAGTGGGTTTGCATCTTGCGGAATGGGTTTGGGTCTAGCGGAGTGGGTTTGGGTCTATCGGAGTGGGTTTGGGTCTAGCGGAGTGGATTTGGGTCTAGCCGAGTGGGTTTGGGTCTAGCCGAGTGGGTTTGGGTCTGGCCGAGTGTGTTTCGGTCTAGCCGAGTGGGTTTGGGTCTAGCCGAGTGGGTTTGGGTCTGGCCGAGTGGGTTTGGGTCTAGCCGAGTTGGTTTGGATCTAGCCGAGTGGGTTTGGGTCGAGCGGAGTGGGTTTGGGTCCAGTGGAGTGGGTTTGGGTCCAGCGGAGTGGGTTTGGGTCCAGCGGAGTGGGTTTGGGTCTAGCGGAGTGGGTTTGGGTCTGGCAGAGTGGGTTTGGGTCTAGCGGAGTGGGTTTGGGTCTAGCGGAGTGAGTTTGGGTCTAGCGGAGTGGGTTTGGGTCTAGCGTAGTGGGTTTGGGTCTAGCGGAGTGGGTTTGCATCTTGCGGAATGGGTTTGGGTCTAGCGGAGTGGGTTTGGGTCTATCGGAGTGGGTTTGGGTCCAGCCGATTGGGTTTGGGTCTAGCGGAGTGGGTTTGGGTCTGGCAGAGTGGGTTTGGGTCTAGCGGAGTGGGTTTGGGTCTAGCGGAGTGAGTTTGGGTCTAGCGGAGTGGGTTTGGGTCTAGCGTAGTGGGTTTGGGTCTAGCGGAGTGGGTTTGCATCTTGCGGAATGGGTTTGGGTCTAGCGGAGTGGGTTTGGGTCTATCGGAGTGGGTTTGGGTCCAGCCGATTGGGTTTCGGTCCAGCGGAGTGGGTTTGTGTCTAGCCGAGTGGGTATGGGTCTAGCCGAGTGGGTTTGGGTCTAGCCGAGTGGGTTTGGGTCTAGCCGAGTGGGTTTGGGTCTAGCCAAGTGGGTTTGGGTCTAGCCGAGTGGGTTTGGGTCTAGCCGAGTGGGTTTGGGTCTTGCGGAGTGTGTTTGGGTCTAGCCGAGTGGGTTTGGGTCTAGCGGAGTGGATTTGGGTCTAGCCGAGTGGGTTTGGGTCTAGCCGAGTGGGTTTGGGTCTGGCCGAGTGTGTTTCGGTCTAGCCGAGTTGGTTTGGGTCTGGCAGAGTGGGTTTGGGTCTAGCCCAGTGTGTTTCGGTCTAGCCGAGTGGGTTTGGCTCTAGCCGAGAGGGTTTGGCTCTAGCCGAGTGGGTTTGGGTCTAGCCGAGTGGGTTTGGGTCTAGCGGAGTGGGTTTGGGTCCAGCCGAGTGGGTTTGGGTCTAGCGGAGTGGGTTTGGGTCTAGCGGAGTGGGTTTGGGTCTAGCCGAGTGGGTTTGGGTCTGGCCGAGTGGGTTTGGGTCTGGCCGAGTGGGTTTGGGTCTAGCCGAGTGGGTTTGGGTCTGGCCGAGTGGGTTTGGGTCTAGCGGAGTGGGTTTGGGTCTAGCCGAGTGGGTTTGGGTCTGGCCGAGTGGGTTTGGGTCTAGCCGAGTGGGTTTGGGTCTAGCCGAGTGGGTTTGGGTCGAGCGGAGTGGGTTTGGGTCTGGCCGAGTGGGTTTGGGTCTAGCGGTGTGGTTTTGGGTCTAGCGGAGTGGGTTTGGCTCTAGCGGAGTGGGTTTGGGTTTAGCGGAGTGAGTTTGTGTCTAGCGGAGTGGGTTTGGGTGTAGCGTATTGGGTTTGGGTCTAGCGGAGTGGGTTTGCATCTAGCGGAATGGGTTTGGGTCTAGCGGAGTGGGTTAGGGTCTAGCGGAGTGGGTTTGGGTCTAGAGGAGTGGGTTTCGGTCCAGCGGAGTGGGTTTGGGTCCAGCGGAGTGGGTTTGGGTCTGGCACAGTGGGTTAGGGTCTAGCGGAGTGGGTTTGGGTCTACCGGAGTGGGTTTGGGTCTATCGGAGAGGGTTTGGGTCCAGCGGATTGGGTTTCGGTCCAGCGGAGTGGGTTTGTGTCTAGCCGAGTGGGTTTGGGTCTAGCCGAGTGGGTTTGGTTCTAGCCGAGTGGGTTTGGGTCTAGCCGAGAGGGTTTGGCTCTAGCCCAGTGGGTTTGGGTCTAGCCGAGTGGGTTTGGGTCTAGCCGAGTGGGTTTGGGTCTAGCGGAGTGGGTTTGGGTCCAGCCGAGTGGGTTTGGGTCTAGCGGAGTGGGTTTGGGTCTAGCCGAGTGGGTTTGGGTCTAGCCGAGTGGGTTTGGGTCTGGCCGACTGGGTTTGGGTCTGGCCGAGTGGGTTTGGGTCTAGCCGAGTGGGTTTGGGTCTGGCCGAGTGGGTTTGGGTCTAGCGGATTGGGTTTGGGTCTAGCCGAGTGGGTTTGGGTCTGGCCGAGTGGGTTTGTGTCTCGCCGAATGGGTTTGGGTCTAGCCGAGTGGGTTCGGGTCGAGCGGAGTGGGTTTGGGTCTGGCCGAGTGGGTTTGGGTCTAGCGGAGTGGGTTTGGGTCTAGCGGAGTGAGTTTGGGTCTAGCGGAGTGGGTTTGGGTCTAGCGTAGTGGGTTTGGGTCTAGCGGAGTGGGTTTGCATCTAGCGGAATGGGTTTGGGTCTAGCGGAGTGGGTTTGGGTCTATCGGAGTGGGTTTGGGTCCAGCCGATTGGGTTTCGGTCCAGCGGAGTGGGTTTGGGTCTGGCCGAGTGTGTTTCCGTCTAGCCGAGTGGGTTTGGGTCTAGCCCAGTGGGTTTGGGTCTGGCCGAGTGGGTTTGGGTCTAGCCGAGTTGGTTTGGATCTCGCCGAGTGGGTTTGGGTCGAGCGGAGTGGGTTTGGGTCCAGCGGAGTGGGTTTGGGTCCAGCGGAGTGGGTTTGGGTCAAGCGGAGTGGGTTTGGGTCTAGCGGAGTGGGTTTGGGTCTGGCAGAGTGGGTTTGGGTCTAGCCCAGTGTGTTTCGGTCTAGCCGAAATGGTTTGGCTCTAGCCCAGTGGGTTTGGGTCTAGCCGAGTGGGTTTGGGTCTAGCCGAGTGGGTTTGGTTCTAGCGGAGTGGGTTTGTGTCCAGCCGAGTGGGTTTGGGTCTAGCGGAGTGGGTTTGGGTCTAGCGGAGTGGGTTTGTGTCTAGCCGAGTGGGTTTGGGTCTGGCCGAGTGGGTTTGGGTCTGGCCGAGTGGGTTTGGGTCTAGCCGAGTGGGTTTGGGTCTGGCCGAGTGGGTTTGGGTCTAGCGGAGTGGGTTTGGGTCTAGCCGAGTGAGTTTGGGTCTGGCCGAGTGGGTTTGGGTCTAGCCGAGTGGGTTTGGGTCTAGCCGAGTGGGTTTGGGTCGAGCGGAGTGGGTTTGGGTCTGGCCGAGTGGGTTTGGGTCTAGCGGTGTGGTTTTGCGTCTAGCGGAG
The DNA here is from genome assembly GCA_963514005.1 of Raja brachyura. The sequence continues at coordinate 4,060,139 of OY740819.1, read as the reverse complement.
TGGGTTTGGGTCTAGCGGAGTGGGTTTGGGTTTAGCGGAGTGAGTTTGGGTCTAGTGGAGTGGGTTTGGGTGTAGCGGAGTGGGTTAGGTTCTAGCGGAGTGGGTTTGTGTCTAGCGGGTTGGGTTTGGGTCCAGCGGAGTGGGTTTGAGTCCAGCGGAGTGGGTTTGGGTCTAGCGGAGTGGGTTTAGGTCTAGCGCAGTGGTTTGCGTCTAGCGGAGTGGGTTTGGGTCTGGCACAGTGGGTTAGGGTCAAGCGGAGTGGGTTTGGGTCTAGCGGAGTGGGTTTGGGTCTATCGGAGTGGGTTTGCGTCCAGCGGATTGGATTTCGGTCCAGCGGAGTGGGTTTGTGTCTAGCCGAGTGGGTTTGGGTCTAGCCGAGTGGGTTTGGGTCTAGCCGAGTGGGTTTGGGTCAAGCCGAGAGGGTTTGGGTCTAGCCGAGTGGGTTTGGGTCTAGCCGAGTGGGTTTGGGTCTAGCCGAGTGGGTTTGGGTCTAGCCAAGTGGGTTTGGGTCTAGCCGAGTGGGTTTGGGTCTAGCCTAGTGGGTTTGGGTCAACCCGAGTGGGTTTGGGTCTAGCGGAGTGTGTTTGGGTCTAGCGGAGTGGGTTTAGGTCTAGCGTAGTGGGTTTGGGTCTAGCGGAGTGGGTTTGCATCTAGCGGAATGGGTTTGGGTCTAGCGGAGTGGGTTTGGGTCTATCGGAATGGGTTTGGGTCCAGCGGATTGGGTTTCGGGCCAGCTGAGTGGGTTTGTGTCTAGCCGAGTGGGTTTGGGTCTATCGGAGTGGGTTTGGGTCTAGCGGAGTGGGTTTGGGTCTAGCCGGGTGGGTTTGGGTCTAGCCGAGTGGGTTTGGGTCTAGCCGAGTGGGTTTGGGTCTAGCCGAGTGGGTTTGGGACAAGCCGAGTGGGTTTGGGTCTAGCCGAGTGGGTTTGGGTCTTGCGGAGTGGGTTTGGGTCTAGCCGAGTGGGTTTGGGTCTAGCGGAGTGGGTTTGGGTCGAGCCGAGTGGGTTTGGGCTAGCCGAGTGGGTTTGGGTCTGGCCGAGTGTGTTTCGGTCTAGCCGAGTGGGTTTGGGTCTAGCCGAGTGGGTTTGGGTCTGGCCGAGTGGGTTTGGGTCTAGCCGAGTGGGTTTGGGTCTAGCCGAGTGGGTTTGGGTCCAGCGGAGTGGGTTTGCGTCCAGCGGAGTGGGTTTGGGTCTAGCGGAGTGGGTTTGGGTGTGGCAGAGTGGGTTTGGGTCTAGCGCAGTGGGTTTGGGTCTAGCGGAGTGGGTTTGGGTCTAGCGGAGTGGGTTTGGGTCTAGCCCAGTGGGTTTGGGTCCAGCGGAGTGGATTTGCGTCTAGCGGAGTGGGTTTGTGTCTAGCCGAGTGGGTTTGGGTCTAGCCGAGTGGGTTTGGGTCTAGCGGAGTGGGTTTGGGTCTAGCCGAGTGGGTTTGGCTCTAGCCCAGTGGGTTTGGGTGTAGCCGAGTGGGTTTGGGTCTAGCCGAGTGGGTTTGGGTCTAGCGGAGTGGGTTTGGGTCCAGCCGAGTGGGTTTGGGTCTAGCGGAGTGGGTTTGGGTCTAGCCGAGTGGGTTTGGGTCTAGCCGAGTGGGTTTGGGTCTGGCCGACTGGGTTTGGGTCTGGCCGAGTGGGTTTGGGTCTAGCCGAGTGGGTTTGGGTCTGGCCGAGTGGGTTTGGGTCTAGCGGATTGGGTTTGGGTCTAGCCGAGTGGGTTTGGGTCTGGCCGAGTGGGTTTGTGTCTAGCCGAGTGGGTTTGGGTCTAGCCGAGTGGGTTCGGTTCGAGTGGAGTGGGTTTGGGTCTGGCCGAGTGGGTTTGGGTCTAGCGGAGTGGGTTTGGGTCTAGCGGAGTGAGTTTGGTTCTAGTGGAGTGGGTTTGGGTCTAGCGTAGTGGGTTTGGGTCTAGCGGAGTGGGTTTGCATCTAGCGGAATGGGTTTGGGTCTAGCGGAGTGGGTTTGGGTCTATCGGAGTGGGTTTGGGTCGAGCCGATTGGGTTTCGGTCCAGCGGAGTGGGTTTGTGTCTAGCCGAGTGGGTATGGGTCTAGCCGAGTGGGTTTGGGTCTAGCCGAGTGGGTTTGGGTCTAGCCGAGTGGGTTTGGGTCTAGCCAAGTGGGTTTGGGTCTAGCCGAGTGGGTTTGGGTCTAGCCGAGTGGGTTTGGGTCTTGCGAAGTGGGTTTGGGTCTAACCGAGTGGGTTTGGGTCGAGCGGAGTGGGTTTGGGTCCAGCGGAGTGGGTTTGGGTCCAGCGGAGTGGGTTTGGGTCCAGCGGAGTGGGTTTGGGTCTAGCGGAGTGGGTTTGGGTCTGGCAGAGTGGGTTTGGGTCTGGCCCAGTGTGTTTCGGTCTCGCCGAGTGGGTTTGGCTCTAGCCGAGAGGGTTTGGCTCTAGCCCAGTGGGTTTGGGTCTAGCCGAGTGGGTTTGGGTCTAGCCGAGTGGGTTTGGGTCGAGCGGAGTGGGTTTGGGTCCAGCCGAGTGGGTTTGGGTCTAGCGGAGTGGGTTTGGGTCTAGCGGAGTGGGTTTGGGTCTAGCCGAGTGGGTTTGGGTCTGGCCGAGTGGGTTTGGGTCTGGCCGAGTGGGTTTGGGTCTAGCCGAGTGGGTTTGGGTCTGGCCGAGTGGGTTTGGGTCTAGCGGAATGGGTTTGGGTCTAGCCGAGTGGGTTTGGGTCTGGCCGAGTGGGTTTGGGTTTAGCCGAGTGGGTTTGGGTCTAGCCGAGTTGGTTTGGGTCGAGCGGAGTGGGTTTGGGTCTGGCCGAGTGGGTTTGGGTCTAGCGGTGTGGTTTTGGGTCTAGCGGAGTGGGTTTGGGTCTAGCGGAGTGGGTTTGGGTTTAGCGGAGTGAGTTTGGGTCTAGCGGAGTGGGTTTGGGTGTAGCGTATTGGGTTTGGGTCCAGCGGAGTGGGTTTGCATCTAGCGGAATGGGTTTGGGTCTAGCGGAGTGGGTTAGGGTCTAGCGGAGTGGGTTTGGGGCTAGAGGAGTGGGTTTCGGTCCAGCGGAGTGGGTTTGGGTCCAGCGGAGCGGGTTTGGGTCGAGCGCAGTGGTTTGCGTCTAGCGGAGTGGGTTTGGGTCTGGCACAGAGGGTTAGGGTCAAGCGGAGTGGGTTTGGGTCTAGCGGAGTGGGTTTGGGTCTATCGGAGTGGGTTAGGTTCTAGCGGAGTGGGTTTGTGTCTAGCGGGTTGGGTTTGGGTCCAGCGGAGTGGGTTTGAGTCCAGCGGAGTGGGTTTGTGTCTAGCGCAGTGGGTTTAGGTCTAGCGCAGTGGTTTGCGTCTAGCGGAGTGGGTTTGGGTCTGGCACAGTGGGTTAGGGTCAAGCGGAGTGGGTTTGGGTCTGGCACAGTGGGTTAGGGTCAAGCGGAGTGGGTTTGGGTCTAGCGGAGTGGGTTTGGGTCTATCGGAGTGGGTTTGCGTCCAGCGGATTGGATTTCGGTCTAGCGGAGTGGGTTTGTGTCTAGCCGAGTGGGTTTGGGTCTAGCCGAGTGGGTTTGGGTCTAGCCGAGTGGGTTTGGGTCTAGCCGAGTGGGTTAGGGTCTAGCCGAGTGGGTTTGGGTCTAGCCGAGTGGGTTAGGGTCTAGCCGAGTGGGTTTGGGTCTAGCCGAGTGGGTTTGGGTCTAGCCGAGTGGGTTTGGGTCTTGCGGAGTGGGTTTGGGTCTAGCCGAGTGGGTTTGGGTCTAGCCGAGTGGGTTTGGGTCAAGCCGAGAGGGTTTGGGTCTAGCCGAGTGGGTTTGGGTCTAGCCGAGTGGGTTTGGGTCTAGCCGAGTGGGTTTGGGTCTAGCCTAGTGGGTTTTGGTCAACCCGAGTGGGTTTGGGCTAGCCGAGTGGGTTTGGGTCTGGCCGAGTGTGTTTCGGTCTAGCCGAGTGGGTTTGGGTCTAGCCAAGTGGGTTTGGGTCTAGCCGAGTGGGTTTGGGTCTAGCCTAGTGGGTTTGGGTCAACCCGAGTGGGTTTGGGTCTAGCCGAGTGGGTTTGGGTCTAGCCGAGTGGGTTTGGGTCTGGCCGAGTGGGTTTGGGTCTAGCGGTGTGGTTTTGGGTCTAGCGGAGTGGGTTTGGGTGTAGCGGAGTGGGTTTGGGTCTAGCGGAGTGTGTTTGGGTCTAGCGGAGTGGGTTTGGGTCCAGCGGAGTGGATTTGGGTCTAGCGGAGTGGGTTTGTGTCTAGCCGAGTGGGTTTGGGTCTAGCCGAGTGGGTTTGGGTCTAGCGGAGTGGGTTTGGGTCTAGCTGAGTGGGTTTGGCTCTAGCCGAGAGGGTTTGGCTCTAGCCCAGTGGGTTTGGGTCTAGCCGAGTGGGTTTGGGTCTAGCCGAGTGGGTTTGGGTCTAGCGGAGTGGGTTTGAGTCTAGCCGAGTGGGTTTGGGTATAGCGGAGTGGGTTTGAGTCCAACGGAGTGGGTTTAGGTCTAGCCGAGTGGGTTTGGGTCTAGCCGAGTGGGTTTGGGTCTAGCGAGTGGGTTTGGGTCTAGCCGAGTGGGTTTGGGTTTAGCCGTGTGGGTTTGGGTCTGGCCGAGTGGGTTTCGTCTAGCCGAGTGGGTTTGGGTCTAACCGAGTGAGTTTGGGTCTAGCCGAGTGGGTTTGGGTCTAGCCGAGTGGGTTTGGGTCTAGCCGAGTGGGTTTGGGTCTGGCGGAGTGGGTTTGGGTGTAGCCGAGTGGGTTTGGGACTTGCCGAGTGAGTTTGGGTCTAGCCGAGTGGGTTTGGGTCGAGCGCAGTGGTTTGCGTCTAGCGGAGTGGGTTTGGGTCTGGCACAGTGGGTTAGGGTCAAGCGGAGTGGGTTTGGGTCTAGCGGAGTGGGTTTGGGTCTATCGGAATGGGTTAGGTTCTAGCGGAGTGGGTTTGTGTCTAGCGGGTTGGGTTTGGGTCCAGCGGAGTGGGTTTGAGTCCAGCGGAGTGGGTTTGGGTCTAGCGCAGTGGGTTTAGGTCTAGCGCAGTGGTTTGCGTCTAGCGGAGTGGGTTTGGGTCTGGCACAGTGGGTTAGGGTCAAGCGGAGTGGGTTTGGGTCTAGCGGAGTGGGTTTGGGTCTATCGGAGTGGGTTTGCGTCCAGCGGATTGGATTTCGGTCTAGCGGAGTGGGTTTGTGTCTAGCCGAGTGGGTTTGGGTCTAGCCGAGTGGGTTTGGGTCTAGCGGAGTGTGTTTGGGTCTAGCGGAGTGGGTTTGGGTCTAGCGTAGTGGGTTCGGGTCTAGCGGAGTGGGTTTGCATCTAGCGGAATGGGTTTGGGTCTAGCGGAGTGGGTTTGGGTCTATCGGAGTGGGTTTGGGTCCAGCGGATTGGGTTTCGGTCCAGCTGAGTGGGTTTGTGTCTAGCCGAGTGGGTATGGGTCTAGCCGAGTGGGTTTGGGTCTAGCGGAGTGGGTTTGGGTCTAGCCGAGTGGGTTTGGGTCTTGCGGAGTGGGTTTGGGTCTAGCCGAGTGGGTTTGGGTCTAGCGGAGTGGGTTTGGGTCTAGCCGAGCGGGTTTGGGCTAGCCGAGTGGGTTTGGGTCTGGCCGAGTGTGTTTCGGTCTAGCCGAGTGGGTTTGGATCTAGCCAAGTGGGTTTGGGTCTAGCCGAGTGGGTTTGGGTCTAGCCTAGTGGGTTTGGGTCAACCCGAGTGGGTTTGGGTCTAGCCGAGTGGGTTTGGGTCTAGCCGAGTGGGTTTGGGTCTGGCCGAGTGGGTTTGGGTCTTGCGGTGTGGTTTTGGGTCTAGCGGAGTGGGTTTGGGTTTGGCGGAGTGGGTTTGGGTCTAGCGGAGTGTGTTTGGGTCTAGCGGAGTGGGTTTGGGTCTAGCGTAGTGGGTTCGGGTCTAGCGGAGTGGGTTTGCATCTAGCGGAATGGGTTTGGGTCTAGCGGAGTGGGTTCGGGTCTATCGGAGTGGGTTTGGGTCCAGCGGATTGGGTTTCGGTCCAGCTGAGTGGGTTTGTGTCTAGCCGAGTGGGTATGGGTCTAGCCGAGTGGGTTTGGGTCTAGCGGAGTGGGTTTGGGTCTAGCCGGGTGGGTTTGGGTCTAGCCGAGTGGGTTTGGGACCAGCCGAGTGGGTTTGGGTCTAGCCGAGTGGGTTTGGGTCTTGCGGAGTGGGTTTGGGTCTAGCCGAGTGGGTTAGGGTCTAGCGGAGTGGGTTTGGGTCTAGCCGAGTGGGTTTGGGCTCGCCGAGTGGGTTTGGGTCTGGCCGAGTGTGTTTCGGTCTAGCCGAGTGGGTTTGGGTCTAGCCGAGTGGGTTTGGGTCTAGCCGAGTGGGTTTGGGTCTGGCCGAGTGGGTTTGGGTCTAGCGGTGTGGTTTTGGGTCTAGCGGAGTGGGTTTGGGTGTAGCGGAGTGGGTTTGGGTCTAGCGGAGTGTGTTTGGGTCTAGCGGAGTGGGTTTGGGTCTAGCGTAGTGGGTTCGGGTCTAGCGGAGTGGGTTTGCATCTAGCGGAATGGGCTTGGGTCTAGCGGAGTGGGTTCGGGTCTATCGGAGTGGGTTTGGGTCCAGCGGATTGGGTTTCGGTCCAGCTGAGTGGGTTTGTGTCTAGCCGAGTGGGTATGGGTCTAGCCGAGTGCGTTTGGGTCTAGCGGAGTGGGTTTGGGTCTAGCGGAGTGGGTTTGGGTCTAGCCGGGTGGGTTTGGGTCTAGCCGAGTGGGTTTGGGACCAGCCGAGTGGGTTTGGGTCTAGCCGAGTGGGTTTGGGTCTTGCGGAGTGGGTTTGGGTCTAGCCGAGTGGGTTTGGGTCTAGCGGAGTGGGTTTGGGTCTAGCCGAGTGGGTTTGGGCTCGCCGAGTGGGTTTGGGTCTGGCCGAGTGTGTTTCGGTCTAGCCAAGTGGGTTTGGGTCTAGCCGAGTGGGTTTGGGTCTGGCCGAGTGGGTTTGGGTCTAGCCGAGTGGGTTTGGGTCTAGCCGAGTGTGTTTGGGTCCAGCGGAGTGGGTTTGGGTCCAGCGGAGTGGGTTTGGGTGTAGCGGAGTGGGTTTGGGTGTGGCAGAGTGGGTTTGGGTCTAGCGCAGTGGGTTTGGGTCTAGCGGAGTGGGTTTGGGTCTAGCGGAGTGGGTTTGGGTCTAGCCCAGTGGGTTTGGGTCCAGCGGAGTGGATTTGGGTCTAGTGGAGTGGGTTTGTGTCTAGCCGAGTGGGTTTGGGTCTAGCCGAGTGGGTTTGGGTCTAGCGGAGTGGGTTTGGGTCTAGCCGAGTGGATTTGGCTCTAGCCGAGAGGGTTTGGCTCTAGCCCAGTGGGTTTGGGTCTAGCCGAGAGGGTTTGGGTCTAGCCGAGTGGGTTTGGGTCTAGCGGAGTGGGTTTGAGTCTAGCCGAGTGGGTTTGGGTATAGCGGAGTGGGTTTGAGTCCAACGGAGTGGGTTTAGGTCTAGCCGAGTGGGTTTGGGTCTAGCCGAGTGGGTTTGGGTCTAGCGAGTGGGTTTGGGTCTAGCCGAGTGGGTTTGGGTTTAGCCGTGTGGGTTTGGGTCTGGCCGAGTGGGTTTGGGTCTAGCCGAGTGGGTTTGGGTCTAACCGAGTGAGTTTGGGTCTAGCCGAGTGGGTTTGGGTCTAGCCGAGTGGGTTTGGGTCTAGCCGAGTGGGTTTGGGTCTAGCGGAGTGGGTTTGGGTGTAGCCGAGTGGGTTTGGGACTAGCCGAGTGAGTTTGGGTCTAGCCGAGTGGGTTTGAGTCTAGCCGAGTGGGTTTGGGTCTAGCGGAGTGGGTTTGAGTCGAACGGAGTGGGTTTGCATCTAGCGGAGTGGGTTTGGGTCTAGCAGAGTGGGTTTGGGTCTAGCGGAGTGGGTTTCGGTCTCGCCGAGTGGGTTTGGGTCCAGCCGAGTGGGTTTGGGTCTAGCCGAGTGGGTTTGGGTCTAGCCGAGTGGGTTGGGGTCTAGCCGAGTGGGTTTGGGTCTAGTCGAGTGGGTTTGGGTCTAGCCGAGTGGGTTTGGGTCTAGCCGAGTGGGTTGCGGTCTAGCCGAGTGGGTTTGGGTCTAGCCGAGTGGGTTTGGGTCTAGCCGAGTGGGTTTGGGTCTAGCCGAATGGGTTTGGGTCTGGTGAGTGGGTTTGGGTCTAGCGAGTGGGTTTGGGTCTAGCCGAGTGGGTTTGGGTTTAGGCGTGTGTGTTTGGGTCTGGCCGAGTGGGTTTGGGTCTAGCCGAGTGGGTTTGGGTCGAGCCGAGTGGGTTTGGGTCTAGCTGAGTGGGTTTGGGTCGAGCTGAGTGGGTTTGGGTCTAGCCGAGTGGCTTTGGGTCTAGCGGAGTGGGTTTTGGTGTAGCCGAGTAGGTTTGGGATTAGCCGAATGGGTTTGGGTCTAGCCGAGTGGGTTTGGGTCTAGCCAAGTGGGTTTGGGTCTAGCGGAGTGGGTTTGGGTCTAGCGGACTGGGTTTTGGGTGTAGTCGGGTGGGTTTGGGTCTAGCGGAGTGGGTTTGAGTCTAGCGGAGTGGGTTTGAGTCTAGCCGAGTGGGTTTGGGTCTAGCGGAGTGTGTTTGGGTTTAGCCGAGTGGGTTTGGGTCTGGCCGCGTGGGTTTGGGTCTAGCCGAGTGGGTTTGGGTCTAGCGGAGTGGGTTTGGGTGTAGCCGAGTGGGTTTGTGACTAGCCGAATGGGTTTGGGTCTAGCCGAGTGGGTTTGGGTGTAGCGGAGTGGGTTTGGGTCTAGCGGAGTGTGTTTGGGTCTAGCGGAGTGGGTTTGGGTCTAGCGTAGTGGGTTCGGGTCTAGCGGAGTGGGTTTGCATCTAGCGGAATGGGTTTGGGTCTAGCGGAGTGGGTTTGGGTCTATCGGAGTGGGTTTGGGTCCAGCGGATTGGGTTTCGGTCCAGCTGAGTGGGTTTGTGTCTAGCCGAGTGGGTATGGGTCTAGCCGAGTGGGTTTGGGTCTAGCGGAGTGGGTTTGGGTCTAGCGGAGTGGGTTTGGGTCTAGCCGGGTGGGTTTGGGTCTAGCCGAGTGGGTTTGGGACCAGCCGAGTGGGATTGGGTCTAGCCGAGTGGGTTTGGGTCTTGCGGAGTGGGTTTGGGTCTAGCCGAGTGGGTTTGGGTCTTGCGGAGTGGGTTTGGGTCTAGCCGAGTGGGTTTGGGCTCGCCGAGTGGGTTTGGGTCTGGCCGAGTGTGTTTCGGTCTAGCCGAGTGGGTTTGGGTCTAGCCGAGTGGGTTTGGGTCTGGCCGAGTGGGTTTGGGTCTAGCCGAGTGGGTTTGGGTCTAGCCGAGTGGGTTTGGGTCCAGCGGAGTGGGTTTGGGTCCAGCGGAGTGGGTTTGGGTGTAGCGGAGTGGGTTTGGGTGTGGCAGAGTGGGTTTGGGTCTAGCGCAGTGGGTTTGGGTCTAGCGGAGTGGGTTTGGGTCTAGCGGAGTGGGTTTGGGTCTAGCCCAGTGGGTTTGGGTCCAGCGGAGTGGATTTGGGTCTAGCGGAGTGGGTTTGGGTCTAGCCGAGTGGGTTTGGCTCTAGCCGAGAGGGTTTGGCTCTAGCCCAGTGGGTTTGGGTCTAGCCGAGAGGGTTTGGGTCTAGCCGAGTGGGTTTGGGTCTAGCGGAGTGGGTTTGAGTCTAGCCGAGTGGGTTTGGGTATAGCGGAGTGGGTTTGAGTCCAACGGAGTGGGTTTAGGTCTAGCCGAGTGGGTTTGGGTCTAGCCGAGTGGGTTTGGGTCTAGCGAGTGGGTTTGGGTCTAGCCGAGTGGGTTTGGGTTTAGCCGTGTGGGTTTGGGTCTGGCCGAATGGGTTTGGGTCTAGCCGAGTGGGTTTGGGTCTAACCGAGTGAGTTTGCGTCTAGCCGAGTGGGTTTGGGTCTAGCCGAGTGGGTTTGGGTCTAGCCGAGTTGGTTTGGGTCTAGCGGAGTGGGTTTGGGTGTAGCCGAGTGGGTTTGGGACTAGCCGAGTGAGTTTGGGTCTAGCCGAGTGGGTTTGAGTCTAGCCGAGTGGGTTTGGGTCTAGCGGAGTGGGTTTGAGTCGAAAGGAGTGGGTTTGCATCTAGCGGAGTGGGTTTGGGTCTAGCAGAGTGGGTTTGGGTCTAGCGGAGTGGGTTTCGGTCTCGCCGAGTGGGTTTGGGTCCAGCCGAGTGGGTTTGGGTCTAGCCGAGTGGGTTTGGGTCTAGCCGAGTGGGTTGGGGTCTAGCCGAGTGGGTTTGGGTCTAGTCGAGTGGGTTTGGGTCTAGCCGAGTGGGTTTGGGTCTAGCCGAGTGGGTTGCGGTCTAGCCGAGTGGGTTTGGGTCTAGCCGAGTGGGTTTGGGTCTAGCCGAGTGGGTTTGGGTCTAGCCGAATGGGTTTGGGTCTGGTGAGTGGGTTTCGGTCTAGCGAGTGGGTTTGGGTCTAGCCGAGTGGGTTTGGGTTTAGGCGTGTGGGTTTGGGTCTGGCCGAGTGGGTTTGGGTCTAGCCGAGTGGGTTTGGGTCGAGCCGAGTGGGTTTGGGTCTAGCTGAGTGGGTTTGGGTCGAGCTGAGTGGGTTTGGGTCTAGCCGAGTGGCTTTGGGTCTAGCGGAGTGGGTTTTGGTGTAGCCGAGTAGGTTTGGGATTAGCCGAATGGGTTTGGGTCTAGCCGAGTGGGTTTGGGTCTAGCCAAGTGGGTTTGGGTCTAGCGGAGTGGGTTTGGGTCTAGCGGACTGGGTTTTGGGTGTAGTCGGGTGGGTTTGGGTCTAGCGGAGTGGGTTTGAGTCTAGCGGAGTGGGTTTGAGTCTAGCCGAGTGGGTTTGGGTCTAGCGGAGTGTGTTTGGGTTTAGCCGAGTGGGTTTGGGTCTGGCCGCGTGGGTTTGGGTCTAGCCGAGTGGGTTTGGGTCTAGCCTAGTGGGTTTGGGTCTAGCCGAGTGGGTTTGGGTCTAGCCGAGTGGGTTTGGGTCTAGCCGAGTGGGTTTGGGTCTAGCGGAGTGGGTTTGGGTGTAGCCGAGTGGGTTTGGGACTAGCCGAATGGGTTTGGGTCTAGCCGAGTGGGTTTGGGTCGAGCCGAGTGGGTTTGGGTCTAGCAGAGTGGGTTTGAGTGTAGCCGAGTGGGTTTGGGTCTAGCCGAGTGGGTTTGGGTCCAGCCGAGTGGGTTTGGGTCTAGCCGAGTGGGTTTGGGTCTAGACGAGTGGGTTTTGGTCTAGCCGAGTGGGTTTGGGTCTAGCCGAGTGGGTTTGGGTATAGCCGAGTGGGTTTGGGTCTAGCGGAGTGGGTTTGAGTCTAGCCGAGTGGGTTTGGGTATAGCGGAGTGGGTTTGAGTCTAACGGAGTGGGTTTAGGTCTAGCCGAGTGGGTTTGTGTCTAGCCGAGTGGGTTTGGGTCTAGCGAGTGGGTTTGGGTCTAGCCGAGTGGGTTTGGGTTTAGCCGTGTGGGTTTGGGTCTGGCCGAGTGGGTTTGGGTTTACGCGTGTGGGTTTGGGTCTGGCCGAGTGGGTTTGGGTCTAGCCGAGTGGGTGTGGGTCTCGCCGAGTGGGTTTGGGTCTAGCCGAGTGGGTTTGGGTCTAGCGGAGTGGGTTTGAGTCTAGCCGAGTGGGTTTGGGTATAGCGGAGTGGGTTTGAGTCTAACGGAGTGGGTTTAGGTCTAGCCGAGTGGGTTTGTGTCTAGCCGAGTGGGTTTGGGTCTAGCGAGTGGGTTTGGGTCTAGCCGAGTGGGTTTGGGTTTAGCCGTGTGGGTTTGGGTCTGGCCGAGTGGGTTTGGGTCAAGCCGAGTGGGTTTGGGTCTAGCCGAGTGAGTTTGGGTCTAGCCGAGTGGGTTTTGGTCTAGCTGAGTGGGTTTGGGTCTAGCCGAGTGGGTTTGGGTCTAGCCGAATGGGTTTGGGTCTGGCGAGTGGGTTTGGGTCTAGCGAGTGGGTTTGGGTCTAGCCGAGTGGGTTTGGGTTTAGGCGTGTGGGTTTGGGTCTGGCCGAGTGGGTTTGGGTTTACGCGTGTGGGTTTGGGTCTGGCCGAGTGGGTTTGGGTCTAGCCGAGTGGGTGTGGGTCTAGCCGAGTGGGTTTGGGTCTAGCCGAGTGGGTTTGGGTCTAGCGGAGTGGGTTTGAGTCTAGCGGAGTGGGTTTGGGTCTAGCGGAGTGGGTTCGAGTCTAACGGAGTGGGTATGCGTCTAGCGGAGTGGGTTTGGGTCTAGCGGAGTGGGTTTGGGTCTAGCGGAGTGGGTTTCGGTCTCGCCGAGTGGGCTTGGGTCTAGCCGAGTGGGTTTGGGTCTAGCCGAGTTGGTTTGGGTCTAGCCGAGTGGGTTTGGGTCTAGCCGAATGGGTTGGGGTCTAGCCGAGTGGGTTTGGGTCTAGTCGAGTGGGTTTGGGTCTAGCCGAGTGGGTTTGGGTCTAGCCGAGTGGGTTGCGGTCTAGCCGAGTGGGTTTGGGTCTAGCCGAGTGGGTTTGGGTCTAGCCGAGTGGGTTTGGGTCTAGCCGAATGGGTTTGGGTCTGGTGAGTGGGTTTGGGTCTAGCGAGTGGGTTTGGGTCTAGCCGAGTGGGTTTGGGTTTAGGCGTGTGGGTTTGGGTCTGGCCGAGTGGGTTTGGGTCTAGCCGAGTGGGTTTGGGTCGAGCCGAGTGGGTTTGGGTCTAGCTGAGTGGGTTTGGGTCGAGCTGAGTGGGTTTGGGTCTAGCCGAGTGGCTTTGGGTCTAGCGGAGTGGGTTTTGGTGTAGCCGAGTAGGTTTGGGATTAGCCGAATGGGTTTGGGTCTAGCCGAGTGGGTTTGGGTCTAGCCAAGTGGGTTTGGGTCTAGCGGAGTGGGTTTGGGTCTAGCGGACTGGGTTTTGGGTGTAGTCGGGTGGGTTTGGGTCTAGCGGAGTGGGTTTGAGTCTAGCGGAGTGGGTTTGAGTCTAGCCGAGTGGGTTTGGGTCTAGCGGAGTGTGTTTGGGTTTAGCCGAGTGGGTTTGGGTCTGGCCGCGTGGGTTTGGGTCTAGCCGAGTGGGTTTGGGTCTAGCCTAGTGGGTTTGGGTCTAGCCGAGTGGGTTTGGGTCTAGCCGAGTGGGTTTGGGTCTAGCCGAGTGGGTTTGGGTCTAGCGGAGTGGGTTTGGGTGTAGCCGAGTGGGTTTGGGACTAGCCGAATGGGTTTGGGTCTAGCCGAGTGGGTTTGGGTCGAGCCGAGTGGGTTTGGGTCTAGCAGAGTGGGTTTGGGTGTAGCCGAGTGGGTTTGGGTCTAGCCGAGTGGGTTTGGGTCCAGCCGAGTGGGTTTGGGTCTAGCCGAGTGGGTTTGGGTCTAGACGAGTGGGTTTTGGTCTAGCCGAGTGGGTTTGGGTCTAGCCGAGTGGGTTTGGGTCTAGCCGAGTGGGTTTGGGTCTAGCGGAGTGGGTTTGAGTCTAGCCGAGTGGGTTTGGGTATAGCGGAGTGGGTTTGAGTCTAACGGAGTGGGTTTAGGTCTAGCCGAGTGGGTTTGTGTCTAGCCGAGTGGGTTTGGGTCTAGCGAGTGGGTTTGGGTCTAGCCGAGTGGGTTTGGGTTTAGCCGTGTGGGTTTGGGTCTGGCCGAGTGGGTTTGGGTCAAGCCGAGTGGGTTTGGGTCTAGCCGAGTGAGTTTGGGTCTAGCCGAGTGGGTTTGGGTCTAGCCGAGTGGGTTTGGGTCTAGACGAGTGGGTTTCGATATAGCCGAGTGGGTTTGGGTCTAGCCGAGTGGGTTTGGGTCTAGCCGAGTGGGTTTTGGTCTAGCTGAGTGGGTTTGGGTCTAGCCGAGTGGGTTTGGGTCTAGCCGAATGGGTTTGGGTCTGGCGAGTGGGTTTGGGTCTAGCGAGTGGGTTTGGGTCTAGCCGAGTGGGTTTGGGTTTAGGCGTGTGGGTTTGGGTCTGGCCGAGTGGGTTTTGGTTTACGCGTGTGGGTTTGGGTCTGGCCGAGTGGGTTTGGGTCTAGCCGAGTGGGTGTGGGTCTAGCCGAGTGGGTTTGGGTCTAGCCGAGTGGGTTTGGGTCTAGCGGAGTGGGTTTGAGTCTAGCGGAGTGGGTTTGGGTCTAGCGGAGTGGGTTCGAGTCTAACGGAGTGGGTATGCGTCTAGCGGAGTGGGTTTGGGTCTAGCGGAGTGGGTTTGGGTCTAGCGGAGTGGGTTTCGGTCTCGCCGAGTGGGTTTGGGTCTAGCCGAGTGGGTTTGGGTCTAGCCGAGTTGGTTTGGGTCTAGCCGAGTGGGTTTGGGTCTCGCCGAGTGGGTTTGGGTCTGGCGGAGTGGGTTTGAGTCTAGCCGAGTGGGTTTGGGTCTAGCGGAGTGGGTTTGAGTCTAACGGAGTGGGTTTAGGTCTAGCCGAGTGGGTTTGGGTCTAGCCGAGTGGGTTTGGGTCCAGCGAGTGCGTTTGGGTCTAGCCGAGTGGGTTTGGGTTTAGCCGTGTGGGTTTGGGTCTGGCCGAGTGCGTTTGGGTCTAGCCAAGTGGGTTTGGGTCTAGCCGAGTGGGTTTGGGTCTGGCCGAGTGGGTTTGGGTCTAGCCGAATGGGTTTGGGTCTAGCATAGTGGGTTTGGGCCTAGCTGAGTGGGTTTGGGCCTAGCCGAGTGGGTTTGGGTCTAGCCGAGGGGGTTTGGGTCTATCCGAGTGGGTTTGGGTCTAGCCGAGTGGGTTTGGGTCTAGACGAGTGGGTTTCGGTCTAGCCGAGTGGGTTTGGGTCTAGGCGAGTGGGTTTGGGTCTAGCGGAGTGGGTTTGAGTCTAGACGAGTGGGTTTCGGTCTCGCCGAGTGGGTTTGGGTCTAGCCGAGTGGGTTTGGGTCTAGCCGAGTGGGTTTGGGTCTAGCAGAGTGGGTTTGAGTCTAGCCGAGTGGGTTTGGGTCTAGCGGAGTGGGTTTGAGTCGAACGGAGTGGGTTTGCATCTAGCGGAGTGGGTTAGGGTCTAGCAGAGTTGGTTTGGGTCTAGCGGAGTGGGTTTCGGTCTCGCCGAGTGGGTTTGGGTCTAGCCGAGTGGGTTTGGGTCTAGCCGAGTGCGTTTGGGTCTAGCCGAGTGGGTTGGGGTCTAGCCGAGTGGGTTTGGGTCTTGCCGAGTGGGTTTCGATATAGCCGAGTGGGTTTGGGTCTAGCCGAGTGGGTTTGGGTCTAGCCGAGTGGGTTTTGGTCTAGCCGAGTGGGTTTGGGTCTAGCCGAGTGGGTTTGGGTGTAGCCGAGTGGGTTTGGGTCTAGCCGAGTGGGTTTGGGTCCAGCCGAGTGGGTTTGGGTCTAGCCGAGTGGGTTTGGGTCTAGACGAGTGGGTTTTGGTCTAGCCGAGTGGGTTTGGGTCTAGCCGAGTGGGTTTGGGTGTAGCCGAGTGGGTTTGGGTCTAGCCGAGTGGGTTTGAGTCTAGCCGAGTGGGTTTGGGTATAGCGGAGTGGGTTTGAGTCTAACGGAGTGGGTTTAGGTCTAGCCGAGTGGGTTTGTGTCTAGCCGAGTGGGTTTGGGTCTAGCGAGTGGGTTTGGGTCTAGCCGAGTGGGTTTGGGTTTAGCCGTGTGGGTTTGGGTCTGGCCGAGTGGGTTTGGGTCAAGCCGAGTGGGTTTGGGTCTAGCCGAGTGAGTTTGGGTCTAGCCGAGTGGGTTTGGGTCTAGCCGACTGGGTTTGGGTCTAGCCGAGTGGGTTTGGGTCCAGCCGAGTGGGTTTGGGTCTAGCCGAGTGGGTTTAGGTCTAGACGAGTGGGTTTCGGTCTAGCCGAGTGGGTTTGGGTCTAGCCGAGTGGGTTTGGGTCTAGCCGAGTGGTTTTGGGTCTAGCGGAGTGGGTTTGAGTCTAGCCGAGTGGGTTTGGGTCTAGCCGAGTGGGTTTGGGTCTAGCCGAGTGGGTTTGGGTCTTGCCGAGTGGGTTTCGATATAGCCGAGTGGGTTTGGGTCTAGCCGAGTGGGTTTGGGTCTAGCCGAGTGGGTTTTGGTCTAGCTGAGTGGGTTTGGGTCTAGCCGAGTGGGTTTGGGTCTAGCCGAATGGGTTTGGGTCTGGCGAGTGGGTTTGGGTCTAGCGAGTGGGTTTGGGTCTAGCCGAGTGGGTTTGGGTTTAGGCGTGTGGGTTTGGGTCTGGCCGAGTGGGTTTGGGTTTAGGCGTGTGGGTTTGGGTCTGGCGGAGTGGTTTTGGGTCTAGCCGAGTGGGTGTGGGTCTAGCCGAGTGGGTTTGGGTCTAGCCGAGTGGGTTTGGGTCTAGCGGAGTGGGTTTGAGTCTAGCGGAGTGGGTTTGGGTCTAGCGGAGTGGGTTCGAGTCTAACGGAGTGGGTATGCGTCTAGCGGAGTGGGTTTGGGTCTAGCGGAGTGGGTTTGGGTCTAGCGGAGTGGGTTTCGGTCTCTCCGAGTGGGTTTGGGTCTAGCCGAGTGGGTTTGGGTCTAGCCGAGTGGGTTTGGGTCTAGCCGAGTGGGTTTGGGTCTCGCCGAGTGGGTTTAGGTCTAGCCGAGTGGGTTTGGGTCTAGCCGAGTGGGTTTGGGTCCAGCGAGTGCGTTTGGGTCTAGCCGAGTGGGTTTGGGTTTAGCCGTGTGGGTTTGGGTCTGGCCGAGTGGGTTTGGGTCTAGCCAAGTGGGTTTGGGTCTAGCCGAGTGGGTTTGGGTCTAGCCGAGTGGGTTTGGGTCTAGCCGAATGGGTTTGGGTCTAGCATAGTGGGTTTGGGCCTAGCTGAGTGGGTTTGGGCCTAGCCGAGTGGGTTTGGGTCTAGCCGAGGGGGTTTGGGTCTATCCGAGTGGGTTTGGGTCTAGCCGAGTGGGTTTGGGTCTAGACGAGTGGGTTTCGGTCTAGCCGAGTGGGTTTGGGTCTAGGCGAGTGGGTTTGGGTCTAGCGGAGTGGGTTTGAGTCTAGACGAGTGGGTTTCGGTCTAGCCGAGTGGGTTTGGGTTTAGCCGTGTGGGTTTGGGTCTGGCCGAGTGGGTTTAGGTCTAGCCGAGTGGGTTTGGGTCTAGCCTAGTGGGTTTGGGTCAACCCGAGTGGGTTTGGGTCTAGCCGAGTGGGTTTGGGTCTAGCCGAGTGGGTTTGGGTCTGGCCGAGTGGGTTTGGGTCTAGCGGTGTGGTTTTGGGTCTAGCGGAGTGGGTTTGGGTGTAGCGGAGTGGGTTTGGGTCTAGCGGAGTGTGTTTGGGTCTAGCGGAGTGGGTTTGGGTCTAGCGTAGTGGGTTTGGGTCTAGCGGAGTGGGTTTGCATCTAGCGGAATGGGTTTGGGTCTAGCGGAGTGGGTTTGGGTCTATCGGAGTGGGTTTGGGTCCAGCGGATTGGGTTTCGGTCCAGCTGAGTGGGTTTGTGTCTAGCCGAGTGGGTATGGGTCTAGCCGAGTGGGTTTGGGTCTAGCGGAGTGGGTTTGGGTCTAGCCGGGTGGGTTTGGGTCTAGCCGAGTGGGTTTGGGTCTAGCCGAGTGGGTTTGGGTCTAGCCGAGTGGGTTTGGGACCAGCCGAGTGGGTTTGGGTCTAGCCGAGTGGGTTTGGGTCTTGCGGAGTGGGTTTGGGTCTTGCCGAGTGGGTTTGGGTCTAGCGGAGGGGGTTTGGGTCTAGCCGAGTGGGTTTGGGCTAGCCGAGTGGGTTTGGGTCTGGCCGAGTGTGTTTCGGTCTAGCCGAGTGGGTTTGGGTCTAGCCGAGTGGGTTTGGGTCTGGCCGAGTGGGTTTGGGTCTAGCCGAGTGGGTTTGGGTCTAGCCGAGTGGGTTTGGGTCCAGCGGAGTGGGTTTGGGTCCAGCGGAGCGGGTTTGGGTGTAGCGGAGTGGGTTTGGGTGTGGCAGAGTGGGTTTGGGTCTAGCGCAGTGTGTTTGGGTCTAGCGGAGTGGGTTTGGGTCTAGCGGAGTGGGTTTGGGTCTAGCCCAGTGGGTTTGGGTCCAGCGGAGTGGATTTGGGTCTAGCGGAGTGGGTTTGGGTCTAGCGGAGTGGGTTTGGGTCTAGCCGAGTGGGTTTGGCTCTAGCCGAGAGGGTTTGGCTCTAGCCCAGTGGGTTTGGGTCTAGCCGAGTGGGTTTGGGTCTAGCCGAGTTGGTTTGGGTCTAGCGGAGTGGGTTTGAGTCTAGCCGAGTGGGTTTGGGTATAGCGGAGTGGGTTTGAGTCCAACGGAGTGGGTTTAGGTCTAGCCGAGTGGGTTTGGGTCTAGCCGAGTGGGTTTGGGTCTAGCGAGTGGGTTTGGGTCTAGCCGAGTGGGTTTGGGTTTAGCCGTGTGGGTTTGGGTCTGGCCGAGTGGGTTTGGGTCTAGCCGAGTGGGTTTGGGTCTAACCGAGTGAGTTTGGGTCTAGCCGAGTGGGTTTGTGTCTAGCCGAGTGGGTTTGGGTCTAGCCGAGTGGGTTTGGGTCTAGCGGAGTGGGTTTGGGTGTAGCCGAGTGGGTTTGGGACTAGCCGAGTGAGTTTGGGTCTAGCCGAGTGGGTTTGAGTCTAGCCGAGTGGGTTTGGGTCTAGCGGACTGGGTTTGAGTCGAACGGAGTGGGTTTGCATCTAGCGGAGTGGGTTTGGGTCTAGCAGAGTGGGTTTGGGTCTAGCGGAGTGGGTTTCGGTCTCGCCGAGTGGGTTTGGGTCCAGCCGAGTGGGTTTGGGTCTAGCCGAGTGGGTTTGGGTCTAGCCGAGTGGGTTGGGGTCTAGCCGAGTGGGTTTGGGTCTAGTCGAGTGGGTTTAGGTCTAGCCGAGTGGGTTTGGGTCTAGCCGAGTGGGTTGCGGTCTAGCCGAGTGGGTTTGGGTCTAGCCGAGTGGGTTTGGGTCTAGCCGAGTGGGGTTGGGTCTAGCCGAATGGGTTTGGGTCTGGCGAGTGGGTTTGGGTCTAGCGAGTGGGTTTGGGTCTAGCCGAGTGGGTTTGGGTTTAGGCGTGTGGGTTTGGGTCTGGCCGAGTGGGTTTGGGTCTAGCCGAGTGGGTTTGGGTCGAGCCGAGTGGGTTTGGGTCTAGCTGAGTGGGTTTGGGTCGAGCTGAGTGGGTTTGGGTCTAGCCGAGTGGCTTTGGGTCTAGCGGAGTGGGTTTTGGTGTAGCCGAGTAGGTTTGGGATTAGCCGAATGGGTTTGGGTCTAGCCGAGTGGGTTTGGGTCTAGCCAAGTGGGTTTGGGTCTAGCGGAGTGGGTTTGGGTCTAGCGGACTGGGTTTTGGGTGTAGTCGGGTGGGTTTGGGTCTAGCGGAGTGGGTTTGAGTCTAGCGGAGTGGGTTTGAGTCTAGCCGAGTGGGTTTGGGTCTAGCGGAGTGTGTTTGGGTTTAGCCGAGTGGGTTTGGGTCTGGCCGAGTGGGTTTGGGTCTAGCCGAGTGGGTTTGGGTCTAGCCTAGTGGGTTTGGGTCTAGCCGAGTGGGTTTGGGTCTAGCCGAGTGGGTTTGGGTCTAGCCGAGTGGGTTTGGGTCTAGCGGAGTGGGTTTGGGTCTAGCCGAGTGGGTTTGGACTAGCCGAATGGGTTTGGGTCTAGCCGAGTGGGTTTGGGTCGAGCCGAGTGTGTTTGGGTCTAGCAGAGTGGGTTTGGGTGTAGCCGAGTGGGTTTGGGTCTAGCCGAGTGGGTTTGGGTCCAGCCGAGTGGGTTTGGGTCTAGCAGAGTGGGTTTGGGTGTAGCCGAGTGGGTTTGGGTCTAGCCGAGTGGGTTTGGGTCCAGCCGAGTGGGTTTGGGTCTAGCCGAGTGGGTTTGGGTCTAGACGAGTGGGTTTTGGTCTAGCCGAGTGGGTTTGGGTCTAGCCGAGTGGGTTTGGGTCTAGCCGAGTGGGTTTGGGTCTAGCGGAGTGGGTTTGAGTCTAGCCGAGTGGGTTTGGGTATAGCGGAGTGGGTTTGAGTCTAACGGAGTGGGTTTAGGTTTAGCCGAGTGGGTTTGTGTCTAGCCGAGTGGGTTTGGGTCTAGCGAGTGGGTTTGGGTCTAGCCGAGTGGGTTGGGTTTAGCCGTGTGGGTTTGGGTCTGGCCGAGTGGGTTTGGGTCAAGCCGAGTGGGTTTGGGTCTAGCCGAGTGAGTTTGGGTCTAGCCGAGTGGGTTTGGGTCTAGCCGACTGGGTTTGGGTCTAGCCGAGTGGGTTTGGGTCCAGCCGAGTGAGTTTGGGTCTAGCCGAGTGGGTTTGGGTCTAGACGAGTGGGTTTCGGTCTAGCCGAGTGGGTTTGGGTCTAGCCGAGTGGGTTTGGGTCTAGCCGAGTGGTTTTGGGTCTAGCGGAGTGGGTTTGAGTCTAGCCGAGTGGGTTTGGGTCTAGCCGAGTGGGTTTGGGTCTAGCCGAGTGGGTTTGGGTCTAGCCGAGTGGGTTGGGGTCTAGCCGAGTGGGTTTGGGTCTTACCGAGTGGGTTTCGATATAGCCGAGTGGGTTTGGGTCTAGCCGAGTGGGTTTGGGTCTAGCCGAGTGGGTTTTGGTCTAGCTGAGTGGGTTTGGGTCTAGCCGAGTGGGTTTGGGTCTAGCCGAATGGGTTTGGGTCTGGCGAGTGGGTTTGGGTCTAGCGAGTGGGTTTGGGTCTAGCCGAGTGGGTTTGGGTTTAGGCGTGTGGGTTTGGGTCTGGCCGAGTGGGTTTGGGTTTACGCGTGTGGGTTTGGGCCTGGCCGAGTGGGTTTGGGTCTAGCCGAGTGGGTGTGGGTCTAGCCGAGTGGGTTTGGGTCTAGCCGAGTGGGTTTGGGTCTAGCGGAGTGGGTTTGAGTCTAGCGGAGTGGGTTTGGGTCTAGCGGAGTGGGTTCGAGTCTAACGGAGTGGGTATGCGTCTAGCGGAGTGGGTTTGGGTCTAGCGGAGTGGGTTTGGGTCTAGCGGAGTGGGTTTCGGTCTCGCCGAGTGGGTTTGGGTCTAGCCGAGTGGGTTTGGGTCTAGCCGAGTGGGTTTGGGTCTAGCCGAGTGGGTTTGGGTCTCGCCGAGTGGGTTTGGGTCTGGCGGAGTGGGTTTGAGTCTAGCCGAGTGGGTTTGGGTCTAGCGGAGTGGGTTTGAGTCTAACGGAGTGGGTTTAGGTCTAGCCGAGTGGGTTTGGGTCTAGCCGAGTGGGTTTGGGTCCAGCGAGTGCGTTTGGGTCTAGCCGAGTGGGTTTGGGTTTAGCCGTGTGGGTTTGGGTCTGGCCGAGTGGGTTTGGGTCTAGCCAAGTGGGTTTGGGTCTAGCCGAGTGGGTTTGGGTCTAGCCGAGTGGGTTTGGGTCTAGCCGAATGGGTTTGGGTCTAGCATAGTGGGTTTGGGCCTAGCTGAGTGGGTTTGGGCCTAGCCGAGTGGGTTTGGGTCTAGCCGAGGGGGTTTGGGTCTATCCGAGTGGGTTTGGGTCTAGCCGAGTGGGTTTGGGTCTAGACGAGTGGGTTTCGGTCTAGCCGAGTGGGTTTGGGTCTAGGCGAGTGGGTTTGGGTCTAGCGGAGTGGGTTTGAGTCTAGCCGAGTGGGTTTGGGTCTAGCCGAGTGGGTTTGGGTCTAGCGGAGTGGGTTTGAGTCTAGCCGAGTGGGTTTGGGTCTAGCGGAGTGGGTTTGAGTCGAACGGAGTGGGTTTGCATCTAGCGGAGTGGGTTAGGGTCTAGCAGAGTTGGTTTGTGTCTAGCGGAGTGGGTTTCGGTCCCGCCGAGTGGGTTTGGGTTTAGCCGAGTGGGTTTGGGTCTAGCCGAGTGGGTTTGGGTCTAGCCGAGTGGGTTGGGGTCTAGCCGAGTGGGTTTGGGTCTTGCCGAGTGGGTTTCGATATAGCCGAGTGGGTTTGGGTCTAGCCGAGTGGGTTTGGGTCTAGCCGAGTGGGTTTTGGTCTAGCCGAGTGGGTTTGGGTCTAGCCGAGTGGGTTTGGGTGTAGCCGAGTGGGTTTGGGTCTAGCCGAGTGGGTTTGGGTCCAGCCGAGTGGGTTTGGGTCTAGCCGGGTGGGTTTGTGTCTAGACGAGTGGGTTTTGGTCTAGCCGAGTGGGTTTGGGTCTAGCCGAGTGGGTTTGGGTGTAGCCGAGTGGGTTTGGGTCTAGCGGAGTGGGTTTGAGTCTAGCCGAGTGGGTTTGGGTATAGCGGAGTGGGTTTGAGTCTAACGGAGTGGGTTTAGGTCTAGCCGAGTGGGTTTGTGTCTACCCGAGTGGGTTTGGGTCTAGCGAGTGGGTTTGGGTCTAGCCGAGTGGGTTTGGGTTTAGCCGAGTGGGTTTGGGTCAAGCCGAGTGGGTTTGGGTCTAGCCGAGTGAGTTTGGGTCTAGCCGAGTGGGTTTGAGTCTAGACGAGTGGGTTTCGGTCTAGCCGAGTGGGTTTGGGTCTAGCCGAGTGGGTTTGGGTCTAGCCGAGTGGTTTTGGGTCTAGCGGAGTGGGTTTGAGTCTAGCCGAGTGGGTTTGGGTCTAGCCGAGTGGGTTTGGGTCTAGCCGAGTGGGTTTGGGTCTAGCCGAGTGGGTTGGGGTCTAGCCGAGTGGGTTTGGGTCTTGCCGAGTGGGTTTCGATATAGCCGAGTGGGTTTGGGTCTAGCCGAGTGGGTTTAGGTCTAGCATAGTGGGTTTGGGCCTAGCTGAGTGGGTTTGGGCCTAGCCGAGTGGGTTTGGGTCTAGCCGAGGGGGTTTGGGTCTATCCGAGTGGGTTTGGGTCTAGCCGAGTGGGTTTGGGTCTAGCCGAGTGGGTTTGGGTCTAGCCGAGTGGGTTGGGGTCTAGCCGAGTGGGTTTGGGTCTTGCCGAGTGGGTTTCGATATAGCCGAGTGGGTTTGGGTCTAGCCGAGTGGGTTTGGGTCTAGCCGAGTGGGTTTTGGTCTAGCCGAGTGGGTTTGGGTCTAGCCGAGTGGTTTTGGGTGTAGCCGAGTGGGTTTGGGTCTAGCCGAGTGGGTTTGGGTCCAGCCGAGTGGGTTTGGGTCTAGCCGAGTGGGTTTGTGTCTAGACGAGTGGGTTTTGGTCTAGCCGAGTGGGTTTGGGTCTAGCCGAGTGGGTTTGGGTGTAGCCGAGTGGGTTTGGGTCTAGCGGAGTGGGTTTGAGTCTAGCCGAGTGGGTTTGGGTATAGCGGAGTGGGTTTGAGTCTAACGGAGTGGGTTTAGGTCTAGCCGAGTGGGTTTGTGTCTAGCCGAGTGGGTTTGGGTCTAGCGAGTGGGTTTGGGTCTAGCCGAGTGGGTTTGGGTTTAGCCGTGTGGGTTTGGGTCTGGCCGAGTGGGTTTGGGTCAAGCCGAGTGGGTTTGGGTCTAGCCGAGTGAGTTGGGTCTAGCCGAGTGGGTTTGGGTCTAGCCGACTGGGTTTGGGTCTAGCCGAGTGGGTTTGGGTCCAGCCGAGTGGGTTTGGGTCTAGCCGAGTGGGTTTGGGTCTAGACGAGTGGGTTTCGGTCTAGCCGAGTGGGTTTGAGTCTAGCCGAGTGGGTTTGGGTCTAGCCGAGTGGTTTTGGGTCTAGCGGAGTGGGTTTGAGTCTAGCCGAGTGGGTTTGGGTCTAGCCGAGTGGGTTTGGGTCTAGCCGAGTGGGTTTGGGTCTAGCCGAGTGGGTTGGGGTCTAGCCGAGTGGGTTTGGGTCTTGCCGAGTGGGTTTCGATATAGCCGAGTGGGTTTGGGTCTAGCCGAGTGGGTTTGGGTCTAGCCGAGTGGGTTTTGGTCTAGCTGAGTGGGTTTGGGTCTAGCCGAGTGGGTTTGGGTCTAGCCGAATGGGTTTGGGTCTGGCGAGTGGGTTTGGGTCTAGCGAATGGGTTTGGGTCTAGCCGAGTGGGTTTGGGTTTAGGCGTGTGGGTTTGGGTCTGGCCGAGTGGGTTTGGGTTTAGGCGTGTGGGTTTGGGTCTGGCCGAGTGGGTTTGGGTCTAGCCGAGTGGGTGTGGGTCTAGCCGAGTGGGTTTGGGTCTAGCCGAGTGGGTTTGGGTCTAGCGGAGTGGGTTTGAGTCTAGCGGAGTGGGTTTGGGTCTAGCGGAGTGGGTTCGAGTCTAACGGAGTGGGTATGCGTCTAGCGGAGTGGGTTTGAGTCTAGCGGAGTGGGTTTGGGTCTAGCGGAGTGGGTTTCGGTCTCGCCGAGTGGGTTTGGGTCTAGCCGAGTGGGTTTGGGTCTAGCCGAGTGGGTTTGGGTCTAGCCGAGTGGGTTTGGGTCTCGCCGAGTGGGTTTGGGTCTAGCGGAGTGGGTTTGAGTCTAGCCGAGTGGGTTTGGGTCTAGCGGAGTGGGTTTGAGTCTAACGGAGTGGGTTTAGGTCTAGCCGAGTGGGTTTGGGTCTAGCCGATTGGGTTTGGGTCCAGCGAGTGCGTTTGGGTCTAGCCGAGTGGGTTTGGGTTTAGCCGTGTGGGTTTGGGTCTGGCCGAGTTGGTTTGGGTCTAGCCAAGTGGGTTTGGGTCTAGCCGAGTGGGTTTGGGTCTAGCCGAGTAGGTTTGGGTCTAGCCGAATGGGTTTGGGTCTAGCATAGTGGGTTTGGGCCTAGCTGAGTGGGTTTGGGCCTAGCCGAGTGGGTTTGGGTCTAGCCGAGGGGGTTTGGGTCTATTCGAGTGGGTTTGGGTCTAGCCGAGTGGGTTTGGGTCTAGACGAGTGGGTTTCGGTCTAGCCGAGTGGGTTTGGGTCTAGGCGAGTGGGTTTGGGTCTAGCGGAGTGGGTTTGAGTCTAGACGAGTGGGTTTCGGTCTAGCCGAGTGGGTTTGGGTCTAGCCGAGTGGGTTTGGGTCTAGCCGAGTGGGTTTGGGTCTAGCGGAGTAGGTTTGAGTCTAGCCGAGTGGGTTTGGGTCTAGCGGAGTGGGTTTGAGTCGAACGGAGTGGGTTTGCATCTAGCGGAGTGGGTTAGGGTCTAGCAGAGTTGGTTTGGGTCTAGCGGAGTGGGTTTCGGTCTCGCCGAGTGGGTTTGGGTCTAGCCGAGTGGGTTTGGGTCTAGCCGAGTGGGTTTGGGTCTAGCCGAGTGGGTTGGGGTCTAGCCGAGAGGGGTTTGGGTCTTGCCGAGTGGGTTTCGATATAGCCGAGTGGGTTTGGGTCTAGCCGAGTGGGTTTGGGTCTAGCCGAGTGGGTTTTGGTCTTGCCGAGTGGGTTTGGGTCTAGCCGAGTGGGTTTGTGTCTAGCCGAATGGGTTTGGGTCTGGCGAGTGGGTTTGGGTCTAGCCGAGTGAGTTTGGGTCTAGCCGAGTGTGTTTGGGTCTAGCCGAGTGGGTTTGGGTCTAGCCGAGTGGGTTTGGGTCTAGCGGAGTGGGTTTGGGTGTATCCGAGTGGGTTTGGGACTAGCCGAATGGGTTTGGGTCTAGCCGAGTGGGTTTGGGTCGAACCGAGTGGGTTTGGGTCTAGCGGAGTGGGTTTGGGTGTAGCCGAGTGGGTTTGGGTCTAGCCGAGTGGGTTTGGGTCCAGCCGAGTGGGTTTGGGTCTAGCCGAGTGGGTTTGGGTCCAGCCGAGTGGGTTTCGGTCTAGCCGAGTGGGTTTGGGTCTAGCCGAGTGGGTTTGGGTCTAGCCGAGTGGGTTTGGGTCTAGCGGAGTGGGTTTGAGTCTAGCCGAGTGGGTTTGGGTCTAGCGGAGTGGGTTTGAGTCGAAAGGAGTGGGTTTGCATCTAGCGGAGTGGGTTTGGGTCTAGCAGAGTGGGTTTGGGTCTAGCGGAGTGGGTTTCGGTCTCGCCGAGTGGGTTTGGGTCTAGCCGAGTGGGTTTGGGTCTAGCCGAGTGGGTTTGGGTCTAGCCGAGTGGGTTGGGGTCTAGCCGAGTGGGTTTGGGTCTAGCCGAGTGGGTTTGGGTCTAGCCGAGTGGGTTTGGGTCTAGCCGAGTGGGTTGCGGTCTAGCCGAGTGGGTTTGGGTCTAGCCGAGTGGGTTTGGGTCTAGCCGAGTGGGTTTGGGTCTAGCCGAATGGGTTTGGGTCTGGCGAGTGGGTTTGGGTCTAGCGAGTAGGTTTGGGTCTAGCCGAGTGGGTTTGGGTTTAGGCGTGTGGGTTTTGGTCTGGCCGAGTGGGTTTGGGTCTAGCCGAGTGGGTTTGGGTCTAGCCGAGTGGGTTTGGGTCTAGCTGAGTGGGTTTGGGTCTAGCCGAGTGGGTTTGGGTCTAGCCGAGTGGCTTTGGGTCTAGCGGAGTGGGTTTTGGTGTAGCCGAGTAGGTTTGTGATTAGCCGAATGGGTTTGGGTCTAGCCGGGTGGGTTTGGGTCTAGCCAAGTGGGTTTGGGTCTATCGGAGTGGGTTTGGGTCTAGCGGACTGGGTTTTGGGTGTAGTCGGGTGGGTTTGGGTCTAGCGGAGTGGGTTTGAGTCTAACGGAGTGGGTTTAGGTCTAGCCGAGTGGGTTTGGGTCTAGCCGAGTGGGTTTGGGTCTAGCGAGTGGGTTTGGGTCTAGCCGAGTGGGTTTGGGTTTAGCCGTGTGGGTTTGGGTCTGGCCGAGTGGGTTTGGGTCAAGCCGAGTGGGTTTGGGTCTAGCCGAGTGAGTTTGGGTCTAGCCGAGTGGGTTTGGGTGTAGCCGAGTGGGTTTGGGTCTAGCCGAGTGGGTTTGGGTCCAGCCGAGTGGGTTTGGGTCCAGCCGAGTGGGTTTGGGTCTAGACGAGTGGGTTTCAGTCTAGCCGAGTGGGTTTGGGTCTAGCCGAGTGGGTTTGGGTCTAGCCGAGTGGTTTTGGGTCTAGCGGAGTGGGTTTGAGTCTAGCGAGTGGGTTTGGGTCTAGCCGAGTGGGTTTGGGTTTAGGCGTGTGGGTTTGGGTCTGGCCGAGTGGGTTTGGGTTTAGGCGTGTGGGTTTGCGTCTGGCCGAGTGGGTTTGGGTCTAGCCGAGTGGGTGTGGGTCTAGCCGAGTGGGTTTGGGTCTAGCCGAGTGGGTTTGGGTCTAGCGGAGTGGGTTTGAGTCTAGCGGAGTGGGATTGGGTCTAGCGGAGTGGGTTCGAGTCTAACGGAGTGGGTATGCGTCTAGCGGAGTGGGTTTGGGTCTAGCGGAGTGGGTTTGGGTCTAGCGGAGTGGGTTTCGGTCTCGCCGAGTGGGTTTGGGTCTAGCCGAGTGGGTTTGGGTCTAGCCGAGTGGGTTTGGGTCTAGCCGAGTGGGTTTGGGTCTCGCCGAGCGGGTTTGGGTCTAGCGGAGTGGGTTTGAGTCTAGCCGAGTGGGTTTGGGTCTAGCGGAGTGGGTTTGAGTCTAACGGAGTGGGTTTAGGTCTAGCCGAGTGGGTTTGGGTCTAGCCGAGTGGGTTTGGGTCCAGCGAGTGCGTTTGGGTCTAGCCGAGTGGGTTTGGGTTTAGCCGTGTGGGTTTGGGTCTGGCCGAGTGGGTTTGGGTCTAGCCAAGTGGGTTTGGGTCTAGCCGAGTGGGTTTGGGTCTAGCCGAGTGGGTTTGGGTCTAGCCGAATGGGTTTGGGTCTAGCATAGTGGGTTTGGGCCTAGCTGAGTGGGTTTGGGCCTAGCCGAGTGGGTTTGGGTCTAGCCGAGGGGGTTTGGGTCTATTCGAGTGGGTTTGGGTCTAGCCGAGTGGGTTTGGGTCTAGACGAGTGGGTTTCGGTCTAGCCGAGTGGGTTTGGGTCTAGGCGAGTGGGTTTGGGTCTAGCGGAGTGGGTTTGAGTCTAGACGAGTGGGTTTCGGTCTAGCCGAGTGGGTTTGGGTCTAGCCAAGTGGGTTTGGGTCTAGCCGAGTGGGTTTGGGTCTAGCGGAGTAGGTTTGAGTCTAGCCGAGTGGGTTTGGGTCTAGCGGAGTGGGTTTGAGTCGAACGGAGTGGGTTTGCATCTAGCGGAGTGGGTTAGGGTCTAGCAGAGTTGGTTTGGGTCTAGCGGAGTGGGTTTCGGTCTCGCCGAGTGGGTTTGGGTCTAGCCGAGTGGGTTTGGGTCTAGCCGAGTGGGTTTGGGTCTAGCCGAGTGGGTTGGGGTCTAGCCGAGAGGGGTTTGGGTCTTGCCGAGTGGGTTTCGATATAGCCGAGTGGGTTTGGGTCTAGCCGAGTGGGTTTGGGTCTAGCCGAGTGGGTTTTGGTCTTGCCGAGTGGGTTTGGTTCTAGCCGAGTGGGTTTGTGTCTAGCCGAATGGGTTTGGGTCTGGCGAGTGGGTTTGGGTCTAGCCGAGTGAGTTTGGGTCTAGCCGAGTGGGTTTGGGTCTAGCCGAGTGGGTTTGGGTCTAGCCGAGTGGGTTTGGGTCTAGCGGAGTGGGTTTGGGTGTAGCCGAGTGGGTTTGGGACTAGCCGAATGGGTTTGGGTCTAGCCGAGTGGGTTTGGGTCGAGCCGAGTGGGTTTGGGTCTAGCGGAGTGGGTTTGGGTGTAGCCGAGTGGGTTTGGGTCTAGCCGAGTGGGTTTGGGTCCAGCCGAGTGGGTTTGGGTCTAGCCGAGTGGGTTTGGGTCCAGCCGAGTGGGTTTCGGTCTAGCCGAGTGGGTTTGGGTCTAGCCGAGTGGGTTTGGGTCTAGCCGAGTGGGTTTGGGTCTAGCGGAGTGGGTTTGAGTCTAGCCGAGTGGGTTTGGGTCTAGCGGAGTGGGTTTGAGTCGAACGGATTGGGTTTGCATCTAGCGGAGTGGGTTTGGGTCTAGCAGAGTGGGTTTGGGTCTAGCGGAGTGGGTTTCGGTCTTGCCGAGTGGGTTTGGGTCTAGCCGAGTGGGTTTGGGTCTAGCCGAGTGGGTTTGGGTCTAGCCGAGTGGGTTGGGGTCTAGCCGAGTGGGTTTGGGTCTAGCCGAGTGGGTTTGGGTCTAGCCGAGTGGGTTTGGGTCTAGCCGAGTGGGTTGCGGTCTAGCCGAGTGGGTTTGGGTCTAGCCGAGTGGGTTTGGGTCTAGCCGAGTGGGTTTGGGTCTAGCCGAATGGGTTTGGGTCTGGCGAGTGGGTTTGGGTCTAGCGAGTAGGTTTGGGTCTAGCCGAGTGGGTTTGGGTTTAGGCGTGTGGGTTTGGGTCTGGCCGAGTGGGTTTGGGTCTAGCCGAGTGGGTTTGGGTCTAGCCGAGTGGGTTTGGGTCTAGCTGAGTGGGTTTGGGTCTAGCCGAGTGGGTTTGGGTCTAGCCGAGTGGCTTTGGGTCTAGCGGAGTGGGTTTTGGTGTAGCCGAGTAGGTTTGTGATTAGCCGAATGGGTTTGGGTCTAGCCGAGTGGGTTTGGGTCTAGCCAAGTGGGTTTGGGTCTATCGGAGTGGGTTTGGGTCTAGCGGACTGGGTTTTGGGTGTAGTCGGGTGGGTTTGGGTCTAGCGGAGTGGGTTTGAGTCTAACGGAGTGGGTTTAGGTCTAGCCGAGTGGGTTTGGGTCTAGCCGAGTGGGTTTGGGTCTAGCGAGTGGATTTGGGTCTAGCCGAGTGGGTTTGGGTTTAGCCGTGTGGGTTTGGGTCTGGCCGAGTGGGTTTGGGTCAAGCCGAGTGGGTTTGGGTCTAGCCGAGTGAGTTTGGGTCTAGCCGAGTGGGTTTGGGTGTAGCCGAGTGGGTTTGGGTCTAGCCGAGTGGGTTTGGGTCCAGCCGAGTGGGTTTGGGTCCAGCCGAGTGCGTTTGGGTCTAGACGAGTGGGTTTCGGTCTAGCCAAGTGGGTTTGGGTCCAGCCGAGTGGGTTTGGGTCTAGCCGAGTGGTTTTGGGTCTAGTGGAGTGGGTTTGAGTCTAGCGAGTGGGTTTGGGTCTAGCCGAGTGGGTTTGGGTTTAGGCGTGTGGGTTTGGGTCTGGCCGAGTGGGTTTGGGTTTAGGCGTGTGGGTTTGGGTCTGGCCGAGTGGGTTTGGGTCTAGCCGAGTGGGTGTGGGTCTAGCCGAGTGGGTTTGGGTCTAGCCGAGTGGGTTTGGGTCTAGCGGAGTGGGTTTGAGTCTAGCGGAGTGGGTTTGGGTCTAGCGGAGTGGGTTCGAGTCTAACGGAGTGGGTATGCGTCTAGCGGAGTGGGTTTGGGTCTAGCGGAGTGGGTTTGGGTCTAGCGGAGTGGGTTTCGGTCTCGCCGAGTGGGTTTGGGTCTAGCCGAGTGGGTTTGGGTCTCGCCGAGCGGGTTTGGGTCTAGCGGAGTGGGTTTGAGTCTAGCCGAGTGGGTTTGGGTCTAGCGGAGTGGGTTTGAGTCTAACGGCGTGGGTTTAGGTCTAGCCGAGTGGGTTTGGGTCTAGCCGAGTGGGTTTGGGTCCAGCGAGTGCGTTTGGGTCTAGCCGAGTGGGTTTGGGTTTAGCCGTGTGGGTTTGGGTCTGGCCGAGTGGGTTTGGGTCTAGCCAAGTGGGTTTGGGTCTAGCCGAGTGGGTTTGGGTCTAGCCGAGTGGGTTTGGGTCTAGCCGAATGGGTTTGGGTCTAGCATAGTGGGTTTGGGCCTAGCTGAGTGGGTTTGGGCCAAGCCGAGTGGGTTTGGGTCTAGCCGAGGGGGTTTGGGTCTGTCCGAGTGGGTTTGGGTCTAGCCGAGTGGGTTTGGGTCTAGACGAGTGGGTTTCGGTCTAGCCGAGTGGGTTTGGGTCTAGGCGAGTGGGTTTGGGTCTAGCGGAGTGGGTTTGAGTCTAGACGAGTGGGTTTCGGTCTAGCCGAGTGGGTTTGGGTCTAGCCGAGTGGGTTTGGGTCTAGCCGAGTGGGTTTGGGTCTAGCGGAGTGGGTTTGAGTCTAGCCGAGTGGGTTTGGGTCTAGCGGAGTGGGTTTGAGTCGAACGGAGTGGGTTTGCATCTGGCGGAGTGGGTTTGGGTCTAGCAGAGTTGGTTTGGGTCTAGCCGAGTGGGTTTGGGTCTAGCCTAGTGGGTTTGGGTCTAGCCGAATGGGTTTGGGTCTGGCGAGTGGGTTTGGGTCTAGCGAGTGGGTTTGGGTCTAGCCGAGTGGGTTTGGGTTTAGGCGTGTGGGTTTGGGTGTGGCCGAGTGGGTTTGGGTCTAGCGGAGTGGGTTTGTGTCTAGCGGACTGGGTTTTGGGTGTAGTCGGGTGGGTTTGGGTCTAGCCAAGTGGGTTTGGGTCTAGCCGAGTGGGTTTGGGTCTAGCCGAGTGGGTTTGGGTCTAGACGAGTGGGTTTGTGTCTAGCCGAGTGGGTTTGGGTCTAGCGGAGTGTGTTTTTTGAGTCTAACGGAGTGGGTTTAGGTCCAGCCGAGTGGGTTTGGGTCGAGCCGAGTGGGTTTGGGTCCAGCGAGAGGGTTTGGGTCTAGCCAAGTGGGTTTGGGTCTAGCCGAGTGGGTTTGGGTCTAGCGGATTGGGTTTGGGTGTAGCCGAGTGGGTTTGGGACTAGCCGAATGGGTTTGGGTCTAGCCGAGTGGGTTTGGGTCGAGCCGAGTGGGTTTGGGTCTAGCAGAGTGGGTTTGGGTGTAGCCGAGTGGGTTTGGGTCTAGCCGAGTGGGTTTGGGTCCAGCCGAGTGGGTTTCGGTCTAGCCGAGTGCGTTTGGGTCTAGACGAGTGGGTTTCGGTCTAGCTGAGTGGGTTTGGGTCTAGCCGAGTGGGTTTCGGTGTAGCCGAGTGGGTTTCGGTCTTGCGGAGTGGGTTTGAGTCTAGCCGAGTGGGTTTGGGTATAGCGGAGTGGGTTTGAGTCGAACGGAGTGGGTTTGCATCTAGCGGAGTGGGTTTGGGTCTAGCAGAGTTGGTTTGGGTCTTGCCGAGTGGGTTTCGATATAGCCGAGTGGGTTTGGGTCTAGCCGAGTGGGTTTTGGTCTAGCCGAGTGGGTTTGGGTCTAGCCGAGTGGGTTTGGGTCTAGCCGAGTGGGTTTGGGTCTAGCCGAATGGGTTTGGGTCTAGCGAGTGGGTTTGGGTCTAGCCGAGTGGGTTTGGGTTTAGGCGTGTGGGTTTGGGTCTGGCCGAGTGGGTTTGTGTCTAGCCGAGTGGGTTTGGGTCTAGCCGAGTGGGTTTGGGTCTAGCTGAGTGGGTTTGGGTCTAGCCGAGTGGGTTTGGGTCTAGCCGAGTGGCTTTGGGTCTAGTGGAGTGGGTTTTGGTGTAGCCGAGTAGGTTTGGGACTAGCCGAATGGGTTTAGGTATAGCCGAGTGGGTTTGGGTCTAGCCAAGTGGGTTTGGGTCTAGCGGAGTGGGTTTGGGTCTAGCGGACTGGGTTTTGGGTGTAGTCGGGTGGGTTTGGGTCTAGCCAAGTGGGTTTGGGTCTAGCCGAGTGGGTTTGGGTCTAGCCGAGTGGGTTTGGGTCTAGACGAGTGGGTTTCGGTCTAGCCGAGTGGGTTTGGGTCTAGCGGAGTGGGTTTGAGTCTAACGGAGTGGGTTTAGGTCTAGCCGAGTGGGTTTGGGTCTAGCCGAGTGGGTTTGGGTCCAGCGAGTGCGTTTGGGTCTAGCCGAGTGGGTTTGGGTTTAGCCGTGTGGGTTTGGGTCTGGCCGAGTGGGTTTGGGTCTAGCCAAGTGGGTTTGGGTGTAGCCGAGTGGGTTTGGGTCTAGCCGAGTGGGTTTGGGTCCAGCCGAATGGGTTTGGGTCTCGCATGGTGGGTTTGGGCCTAGCTGAGTGGGTTTGGGCCTAGCCGAGTGGGTTTGGGTCTAGCCGAGGGGGTTTGGGTCTATCCGAGTGGGTTTGGGTCTAGCCGAGTGGGTTTGGGTCTAGACGAGTGGGTTTCGGTCTAGCCGAGTGGGTTTGGGTCTAGGCGAGTGGGTTTGGGTCTAGCCGAGTGGGTTTGGGTCTAGCGGAGTGGGTTTGAGTCTAGCCGAGTGGGTTTGGGTCTAGCGGAGTGTGTTTGAGTCTAACGGAGTGGGTTTGCATCTAGCGGAGTGGGTTTGGTTCTAGTGGAGTGGGTTTTGGTCTAGCGGAGTGGGTTTCCGTCTCGCCGAGTGGGTTTGGGTCTAGCCGAGTGGGTTTGGGTCCAGCCGAGTGGGTTTGGGTCTAGCCGAGTGGGTTTGGGTCTAGCCGAGTGGGTTGGGGTCTAGCCGAGTGGGTTTGGGTCTAGCCGAGTGGGTTTTGGTCTAGCCGAGTGGGTTTGGGTCTAGCCGAGTGGGTTTGGGTCTAGCCGAATGGGTTTGCGTCTGGCGAGTGGGTTTGGGTCTAGCGAGTGGGTTTGGGTCTAGCCGAGTGGGTTTGGGTTTAGGCGTGTGGGTTTGGGTCTGGCCGAGTGGGTTTGGGTCTAGCCGAGTGGATTTGGGTCTAGCCGAGTGGGTTTGGGTCTAGCTGAGTGGGTTTGGGTCTAGCCGAGTGGGTTTGGGTCTAGCCGAGTGGGTTTGAGTCTAGCGGAGTGGGTTTGGGTCTAGCGGAGTGGGTTCGAGTCTAACGGAGTGGGTTTGCGTCTAGCGGAGTGGGTTTGGGTCTAGCGGAGTGGGTTTGGGTCTAGCGGAGTGGGTTTCGGTCTCGCCGAGTGGGTTTGGGTCTAGCCGAGTGGGTTTGGGTCTAGCCGACTGGGTTTGGGTCTAGCCGAGTGGGTTTGGGTCTAGCCAAGTGGGTTTGGGTCTAGCGAGTGGGTTTGGGTCTAGCGATTGGGTTTGGGTCCTGCCGAGTGGGTTTGGGTCTAGCGGAGTGGGTTTGGGTCTTGCGGAGTGGGTTTGGGTCTAGCGGAGTGGGTTTGGGTTTAGCCGAGTGGGTTTGGGTCTGGCCGAGTGGGTTTGGGTCTAGCCGAGTGGGTTTGGGTCTAGCCGAGTGGGTTTGGGTCGAGCCGAGTGGGTTTGGGTTCAGCCGAGTGGGTTTGGGTCTAGCCGAGTGGGTTTGGGTCTAGACGAGTGGGTTTCGGTCTAGCCGAGTGGGTTTGGGTCTAGCCGAGTGGGTTTGGGTCTAGCCGAGTGGGTTTCGGTCTAGCGGAGTGGGTTTGAATCTAGCCGAGTGGGTTTGGGTATAGCGGAGTGGGTTTGAGTCCAACGGAGTGGGTTTAGGTCTAGCCGAGCGGGTTTGGGTCTAGCCGAGTTGGTTTGGGCCCAGCGAGTGGGTTTGGGTCTAGCCGAGTGGGTTTGGGTCGAGCCGAGTGGGTTTGGGTCTAGCGGAGTGGGTTTGGGTGTAGCCGAGTGGGTTTGGGTCTAGCCGAGTGGGTTTGGGTCCAGCCGAGTGGGTTTGGGTCTAGCCGAGTGGGTTTGGGTCTAGACGAGTGGGTTTCGGTCTAGCCGAGTGGGTTTGGGTCTAGCCGAGTGGGTTTGGGTCTAGCCGAGTGGGTTTGGGTCTAGCGGAGTGGGTTTGAGTCTAGCCTAGTGGGTTTGGGTCAAGCGGAGTGGGTTTGAGTCGAACGGAGTGGGTTTGTATCTAGCGGAGTGCGTTTGGGTCTAGCGGAGTGGGTTTGGGTCTAGCGGAGTGGGTTTCGGTCTCGCCGAGTGGGTTTGGGTCTAGACGAGTGGGTTTGGGTCTAGCCGAGTGGGTTTGGGTCTAGCCGAGTGGGTTGGGGTCTAGCCGAGTGGGTTTGGGTCTAGCCGAGTGGGTTTGGGTCTAGCCGAGTGGGTTTGGGTCTAGCCGAGTGGGTTGGGGTCTAGCCGAGTGGGTTTGGGTCTAGCCGAGTGGGTTTGGGTCTAGCCGAGTGGGTTTGGGTCTAGCCGAATGGGTTTGGGTCTGGCGAGTGGGTTTGGGTCTAGCGAGTGGGTTTGGGTCTAGCCGAGTGGGTTTGGGTTTAGGCGTGTGGGTTTGGGTCTGGCCGAGTGGGTTTGGGTCTAGCCGAGTGGGTTTGGGTCTAGCCGAGTGTGTTTGGGTCTAGCTGAGTGGGTTTGGGTCTAGCCGAGAGGGTTTGGGTCTAGCCGAGTTGCTTTGGGTCTAGCGGAGTGGGTTTTGGTGTAGCCGAGTAGGTTAGGGACTAGCCGAATGGGTTTGGGTCTAGCCGAGTGGGTTTGGGTCTAGCCAAGTGGGTTTGGGCCTAGCGGAGTGGGTTTGGGTCTAGCAGACTGGGTTTTGGGTGTAGTCGGGTGGGTTTGGGTCTAGCGGAGTGGGTTTGAGTCTAGCGGAGTGGGTTTTAGTCTAGCCGAGTGGGTTTGGGTCTAGCGGAGTGTGTTTGGGTTTAGCCGAGTGGGTTTGGGTCTGGCCGAGTGGGTTTGGGTCTAGCCGAGTGGGTTTGGGTCTAGCCGAGTGGGTTTGGGTCTAGCCGAGTGGGTTTGGGTCTAGCCGAGTGAGTTTGGGTCTAGCCGAGTGGGTTTGGGTCTAGCGGAGTGGGTTTGGGTGTAGCCGAGTGGGTTTGGGACTAGCCGAATGGGTTTGGGTCTAGCCGAGTGGGTTTGGGTCGAGCCGCGTGGGTTTGGGTCTAGCAGAGTGGGTTTGGTTGTAGCCGAGTGGGTTTGGGTCTAGCCGAGTGGGTTTGGGTCCAGCCGAGTGGGTTTGGGTCTAGCCGAGTGGGTTTGGGTCTAGACGAGTGGGTTTTGGTCTAGCCGAGTGGGTTTGGGTCTAGCCGAGTGGGTTTGGGTCTAGCCGAGTGGGTTTGGGTCTAGCGGAGTGGGTTTGAGTCTAGCCGAGTGGGTTTGGGTATAGCGGAGTGGTTTTGAGTCTAACGGAGTGGGTTTAGGTCTAGCCGAGTGGGTTTGGGTCTAGCCGAGTGGGTTTGGGTCTAGCAAGTGGGTTTGGGTCTAGCCGAGTGGGTTTGGGTTTAGCCGTGTGGGTTTGGGTCTGGCCGAGTGGGTTTGGGTCAAGCCGAGTGGGTTTGGGTCTAGCCGAGTGAGTTTGGGTCTAGCCGAGTGGGTTTGGGTCTAGCCGAGTGGTTTTGGGTCTAGCGGAGTGGGTTTGAGTCTAGCCGAGTGGGTTTGGGTCTAGCCGAGTGGGTTTGGGTCTACCCGAGTGGGTTTGGGTCTAGCCGAGTGGGTTGGGGTCTAGCCGAGTGGGTTTGGGTCTTGCCGAGTGGGTTTCGATATAGCCGAGTGGGTTTGGGTCTAGCCGAGTGGGTTTGGGTCTAGCCAAGTGGGTTTTGGTCTAGCTGAGTGGGTTTGGGTCTAGCCGAGTGGGTTTGGGTCTAGCGAGTGGGTTTGGGTCTAGCCGAGTGGGTTTGGGTTTAGGCGTGTGGGTTTGGGTCTGGCCGAGTGGGTTTGGGTCTAGCCGAGTGGGTTTGGGTCTAGCCGAGTGGGTTTGGGTCTAGCCGAGTGGGTTTGGGTCTAGCGGAGTGGGTTTGAGTCTAGGCGAGTGGGTTTGGGTCTAGCCGAGTGGGTTTGGGTCTAGCGGAGTGGGTTTGAGTCTAGCCGAGTGGGTTTGGGTCTAGCGGAGTGGGTTTGAGTCTAACGGAGTGGGTTTGCGTCTAGCGGAGTGGGTTTGGGTCTAGTGGAGTGGGTTTGGGTCTAGCGGAGTGGGTTTCCGTCTCGCCGAGTGGGTTTGGGTCTAGCCGAGTGGGTTTGGGTCTAGCCGAGTGGGTTTGGGTCTAGCCGAGTGGGTTTGGGTCTAGCCGAGTGGGTTGGGGTCTAGCCGAGTGGGTTTTGGTCTAGCCGAGTAGGTTTGGGTCTAGCCGAGTGGGTTTGCGTCTAGCCGAATGGGTTTGGGTCTGGCGAGTGGGTTTGGGTCTAGCGAGTGGGTTTGGGTCTAACCGAGTGGGTTTGGGTTTAGGCGTGTGGGTTTGGGTCTGGCCGAGTGGGTTTGGGTCTAGCCGAGTGGGTTTGGGTCTAGCCGAGTGGGTTTGGGTCTAGCTGAGTGGGTTTGGGTCTAGCCGAGTGGGTTTGGGTCTAGCCGAGTGGCTTTGGTTCTAGCGGAGTGGGTTTTGGTGTAGCCGAGTAGGTTTGGGACTAGCCGAATGGGTTTGGGTTTAGCCGAGTGGGTTTGGGTCTGGCCAATTGGGTTTGGGTCTAGCGGAGTGGGTTTGGGTCTAGCGGACTGGGTTTTGGGGGTAGTCGGGTGGGTTTGGGTCTAGCCAAGTGGGTTTGGGTCTAGCCGAGTGGGTTTGGGTCTAGCCGAGTGGGTTTGGGTCTAGACGAGTGGGTTTCGGTCTAGCCGAGTGGGTTTGGATCTAGCCGAATGGGTTTGGGTCTAGCCGAGTGGGTTTGGGTCTAGCCGAGTGGGTTTGGGTCTAGCCGAGTGGGTT
The DNA here is from genome assembly GCA_963514005.1 of Raja brachyura. The sequence goes on along the minus strand of OY740819.1, from coordinate 4,024,075 downwards.
TGGGTCTAGCGGAGTGGGTTTGAGTCTAGCGGAGTGGGTTTGGGTCTAGCGGAGTGGGTTCGAGTCTAACGGAGTGGGTTTGCGTCTAGCGGAGTGGGTTTGGGTCTAGCGGAGTGGGTTTGGGTAAAACGGAGTGGGTTTCGGTCTCGCCGAGTGGGTTTGGGTCTAGCCGAGTGGGTTTGGGTCTATCCGACTGGGTTTGGGTCTAGCCGAGTGGGTTTGGGTCTAGCCAAGTGGGTTTGGGTCTAGCGAGTGGGTTTGGGTCTAGCGATTGGGTTTGGGTCCAACCGAGAGGGTTTGGGTCTAGCGGAGTGGGTTTGGGTCTAGCGGAGTGGGTTTGGGTGTGGCCGAGTGGGTTTGGGTCCAGCCGAGTGGGTTTGGGTCTAGCCGAGTGGGTTTGGGTCTAGCCGAGTGGGTTTGTGTCTAGCCGAGTGGGTTTGGGTCTAGCCGAGTGGGTTTGGGTCTAGCCGAGTGGGTTTGGGTCTAGCCGAGTGGGTTTGGGTCTAGCCGAATGGGTTTGGGTCTGGCGAGTGGGTTTGGGTCTAGCGAGTGGGTTTGGGTCTAGCCGAGTGGGTTTGGGTTTAGGCGTGTGGGTTTGGGTCTGGCCGAGTGGGTTTGGGTCTAGCCGAGTGGGTTTGGGTCTAGCCAAGTGGGTTTGGGTCTAGCGGAGTGGGTTTGGGTCTAGCAGACTGGGTTTTGGGTGTAGTCGGGTGGGTTTGGGTCTAGCGGAGTGGGTTTGAGTCTAGCGGAGTGGGTTTGAGTCTAGCCGAGTGGGTTTGGGTCTAGCGGAGTGTGTTTGGGTTTAGCCGAGTGGGTTTGGGTCTGGCCGAGTGGGTTTGGGTCTAGCCGAGTGGGTTTGGGTCTAGCCGAGTGGGTTTGGGTCTAGCCGAGTGGGTTTGGGTCTAGCCGAGTGGGTTTGGGTCTAGCCGAGTGGGTTTGGGTCTAGCGCAGTGGGTTTGGGTGTAGCCGAGTGGGTTTGGGTCTAGCCGAGTGGGTTTGGGTCTAGCCGAATGGGTTTGGGTCTAGCCGAGTGGGTTTGGGTCTAGCCGAGTGGGTTTGGGTCTAGCGGAGTGGGTTTGGGTCTAGCAGACTGGGTTTTGGGTGTAGTCGGGTGGGTTTGGGTCTAGCGGAGTGGGTTTGAGTCTAGCGGAGTGGGTTTGAGTCTAGCCGAGTGGGTTTGGGTCTAGCGGAGTGTGTTTGGGTTTAGCCGAGTGGGTTTGGGTCTGGCCGAGTGGGTTTGGGTCTAGCCGAGTGGGTTTGGGTCTAGCCGAGTGGGTTTGGGTCTAGCCGAGTGGGTTTGGGTCTAGCCGAGTGGGTTTGGGTCTAGCCGAGTGGGTTTGGGTCTAGCGGAGTGGGTTTGGGTGTAGCCGAGTGGGTTTGGGACTAGCCGAATGGGTTTGGGTCTAGCCGAGTGGGTTTGGGTCGAGCCGAGTGGGTTTGGGTCTAGCAGAGTGGGTTTGGGTGTAGCCGAGTGGGTTTGGGTCTAGCCGAGTGGGTTTGGGTCCAGCCGAGTGGGTTTGGGTCTAGCCGAGTGGGTTTGGGTCTAGACGAGTGGGTTTTGGTCTAGCCGAGTGGGTTTGGGTCTAGCCGAGTGGGTTTGGGTCTAGCGGAGTGGGTTTGGGTCTAGCGGAGTGGGTTTGAGTCTAGCCGAGTGGGTTTGGGTATAGCGGAGTGGGTTTGAGTCTAACGGAGTGGGTTTAGGTCCAGCCGAGTGGGTTTGGGTCTAGCCGAGTGGGTTTGGGTCTAGCAAGTGGGTTTGGGTCTAGCCGAGTGGGTTTGGGTCTAGCGGAGTGGGTTTGAGTCTAACGGAGTGGGTTTGCGTCTAGCGGAGTGGGTTTGGGTCTAGTGGAGTGGGTTTGGGTCTAGCGGAGTGGGTTTCCGTCTCGCCGAGTGGGTTTGGGTCTAGCCGAGTGGGTTTGGGTCTAGCCGAGTGGGTTTGGGTCTAGCCGAGTGGGTTTGGGTCTAGCCGAGTGGGTTGGGGTCTAGCCGAGTGGGTTTTGGTCTAGCCGAGTAGGTTTGGGTCTAGCCGAGTGGGTTTGGGTCTAGCCGAATGGGTTTGGGTCTGGCGAGTGGGTTTGGGTCTAGCGAGTGGGTTTGGGTCTAACCGAGTGGGTTTGGGTTTAGGCGTGTGGGTTTGGGTCTGGCCGACTGGGTTTGGGTCTAGCCGAGTGGGTTTGGGTCTAGCCAAGTGGGTTTGGGTCTAGCGAGTGGGTTTGGGTCTAGCGATTGGGTTTGGGTCCAACCGAGAGGGTTTGGGTCTAGCGGAGTGGGTTTGTGTCTAGCGGAGTGGGTTTGGGTGTGGCCGAGTGGGTTTGGGTCCAGCCGAGTGGGTTTGGGTCTAGCCGAGTGGGTTTGGGTCTAGCCGAGTGGGTTTGTGTCTAGCCGAGTGGGTTTGGGTCTAGCCGAGTGGGTTTGGGTCTAGCCGAGTGGGTTTGGGTCTAGCCGAGTGGGTTTGGGTCTAGCCGAATGGGTTTGGGTCTGGCGAGTGGGTTTGGGTCTAGCGAGTGGGTTTGGGTCTAGCCGAGTGGGTTTGGGTTTAGGCGTGTGGGTTTGGGTCTGGCCGAGTGGGTTTGGGTCTAGCCGAGTGGGTTTGGGTCTAGCCAAGTGGGTTTGGGTCTAGCGGAGTGGGTTTGGGTCTAGCAGACTGGGTTTTGGGTGTAGTCGGGTGGGTTTGGGTCTAGCGGAGTGGGTTTGAGTCTAGCGGAGTGGGTTTGAGTCTAGCCGAGTGGGTTTGGGTCTAGCGGATTGTGTTTGGGTTTAGCTGAGTGGGTTTGGGTCTGGCCGAGTGGGTTTGGGTCTAGCCGAGTGGGTTTGGGTCTAGCCGAGTGGGTTTGGGTCTAGCCGAGTGGGTTTGGGTCTAGCCGAGTGGGTTTGGGTCTAGCCGAGTGGGTTTGGGTCTAGCGAAGTGGGTTTGGGTGTAGCCGAGTGGGTTTGGGTCTAGCCGAGTGGGTTTGGGTCTAGCCGAATGGGTTTGGGTCTAGCCGAGTGGGTTTGGGTCTAGCCAAGTGGGTTTGGGTCTAGCGGAGTGGGTTTGGGTCTAGCAGACTGGGTTTTGGGTGTAGTCGGGTGGGTTTGGGTCTAGCGGAGTGGGTTTGAGTCTAGCGGAGTGGGTTTGAGTCTAGCCGAGTGGGTTTGGGTCTAGCGGAGTGTGTTTGGGTTTAGCCGAGTGGGTTTGGGTCTGGCCGAGTGGGTTTGGGTCTAGCCGAGTGGGTTTGGGTCTAGCCGAGTGGGTTTGGGTCTAGCCGAGTGGGTTTGGGTCTAGCCGAGTGGGTTTGGGTCTAGCCGAGTGGGTTTGGGTCTAGCGGAGTGGGTTTGGGTGTAGCCGAGTGGGTTTGGGACTAGCCGAATGGGTTTGGGTCTAGCCGAGTGGGTTTGGGTCGAGCCGAGTGGGTTTGGGTCTAGCAGAGTGGGTTTGGGTGTAGCCGAGTGGGTTTGGGTCTAGCCGAGTGGGTTTGGGTCCAGCCGAGTGGGTTTGGGTCTAGCCGAGTGGGTTTGGGTCTAGACGAGTGGGTTTTGGTCTAGCCGAGTGGGTTTGGGTCTAGCCGAGTGGGTTTGGGTCTAGCCGAGTGGGTTTGGGTCTAGCGGAGTGGGTTTGAGTCTAGCCGAGTGGGTTTGGGTATAGCGGAGTGGGTTTGAGTCTAACGGAGTGGGTTTAGGTCTAGCCGAGTGGGTTTGGGTCTAGCCGAGTGGGTTTGGGTCTAGCAAGTGGGTTTGGGTCTAGCCGAGTGGGTTTGGGTCTAGCGGAGTGGGTTTGAGTCTAACGGAGTGGGTTTGCGTCTAGCGGAGTGGGTTTGGGTCTAGTGGAGTGGGTTTGGGTCTAGCGGAGTGGGTTTCCGTCTCGCCGAGTGGGTTTGGGTCTAGCCGAGTGGGTTTGGGTCTAGCCGAGTGGGTTTGGGTCTAGCCGAGTGGGTTTGGGTCTAGCCGAGTGGGTTGGGGTCTAGCCGAGTGGGTTTTGGTCTAGCCGAGTAGGTTTGGGTCTAGCCGAGTGGGTTTGGGTCTAGCCGAATGGGTTTGGGTCTGGCGAGTGGGTTTGGGTCTAGCGAGTGGGTTTGGGTCTAACCGAGTGGGTTTGGGTTTAGGCGTGTGGGTTTGGGTCTGGCCGAGTGGGTTTGGGTCTAGCCGAGTGGGTTTGGGTCTAGCCGAGTGGGTTTGGTTCTAGCTGAGTGGGTTTGGGTCTAGCCGAGTGGGTTTGGGTCTAGCCGAGTGGCTTTGGGTCTAGCGGAGTGGGTTTTGGTGTAGCCGAGTAGGTTTGGGACTAGCCGAATGGGTTTGGGTTTAGCCGAGTGGGTTTGGGTCTAGCCAAGTGGGTTTGGGTCTAGCTGAGTGGGTTTGGGTCTAGCGGACTGGGTTTTGGGGGTAGTCGGGTGGGTTTGGGTCTAGCCAAGTGGGTTTGGGTCTAGCCGAGTGGGTTTGGGTCTAGCCGAGTGGGTTTGGGTCTAGACGAGTGGGTTTCGGTCTAGCCGAGTGGGTTTGGATCTAGCCGAATGGGTTTGGGTCTAGCCGAGTGGGTTTGGGTCTAGCCGAGTGGGTTTGGGTCTAGCCGAGTGGGTTTGGGTCTAGCGGAGTGGGTTTGAGTCTAGCGGAGTGGGTTTGGGTCTAGCGGAGTGGGTTCGAGTCTAACGGAGTGGGTTTGCGTCTAGCGGAGTGGGTTTGGGTCTAGCGGAGTGGGTTTGGGTAAAACGGAGTGGGTTTCGGTCTCGCCGAGTGGGTTTGGGTCTAGCCGAGTGGGTTTGGGTCTAGCCGACTGGGTTTGGGTCTAGCCGAGTGGGTTTGGGTCTAGCCAAGTGGGTTTGGGTCTAGCGAGTGGGTTTGGGTCTAGCGATTGGGTTTGGGTCCAACCGAGAGGGTTTGGGTCTAGCGGAGTGGGTTTGGGTCTAGCGGAGTGGGTTTGGGTGTGGCCGAGTGGGTTTGGGTCCAGCCGAGTGGGTTTGGGTCTAGCCGAGTGGGTTTGGGTCTAGCCGAGTGGGTTTGTGTCTAGCCGAGTGGGTTTGGGTCTAGCCGAGTGGGTTTGGGTCTAGCCGAGTGGGTTTGGGTCTAGCCGAGTGGGTTTGGGTCTAGCCGAATGGGTTTGGGTCTGGCGAGTGGGTTTGGGTCTAGCGAGTGGGTTTGGGTCTAGCCGAGTGGGTTTGGGTTTAGGCGTGTTGGTTTGGGTCTGGCCGAGTGGGTTTGGGTCTAGCCGAGTGGGTTTGGGTCTAGCCAAGTGGGTTTGGGTCTAGCGGAGTGGGTTTGGGTCTAGCAGACTGGGTTTTGGGTGTAGTCGGGTGGGTTTGGGTCTAGCGGAGTGGGTTTGAGTCTAGCGGAGTGGGTTTGAGTCTAGCCGAGTGGGTTTGGGTCTAGCGGAGTGTGTTTGGGTTTAGCCGAGTGGGTTTGGGTCTGGCCGAGTGGGTTTGGGTCTAGCCGAGTGGGTTTGGGTCTAGCCGAGTGGGTTTGGGTCTAGCCGAGTGGGTTTGGGTCTAGCCGAGTGGGTTTGGGTCTAGCGGAGTGGGTTTGGGTGTAGCCGAGTGGGTTTGGGTCTAGCCGAGTGGGTTTGGGTCTAGCCGAATGGGTTTGGGTCTAGCCGAGTGGGTTTGGGTCTAGCCAAGTGGGTTTGGGTCTAGCGGAGTGGGTTTGGGTCTAGCAGACTGGGTTTTGGGTGTAGTCGGGTGGGTTTGGGTCTAGCGGAGTGGGTTTGAGTCTAGCGGAGTGGGTTTGAGTCTAGCCGAGTGGGTTTGGGTCTAGCGGAGTGTGTTTGGGTTTAGCCGAGTGGGTTTGGGTCTGGCCGAGTGGGTTTGGGTCTAGCCGAGTGGGTTTGGGTCTAGCCGAGTGGGTTTGGGTCCAGCCGAGTGGGTTTGGGTCTAGCCGAGTGGGTTTGGGTCTAGACGAGTGGGTTTTGGTCTAGCCGAGTGGGTTTGGGTCTAGCCGAGTGGGTTTGGGTCTAGCCGAGTGGGTTTGGGTCTAGCGGAGTGGGTTTGAGTCTAGCCGAGTGGGTTTGGGTATAGCGGAGTGGGTTTGAGTCTAACGGAGTGGGTTTAGGTCTAGCCGAGTGGGTTTGGGTCTAGCCGAGTGGGTTTGGGTCTAGCAAGTGGGTTTGGGTCTAGGCGAGTGGGTTTGGGTTTAGCCGTGTGGGTTTGGGTCTGGCCGAGTGGGTTTGGGTCAAGCCGAGTGGGTTTGGGTCTAGCCGAGTGAGTTTGGGTCTAGCCGAGTGGGTTTGGGTCTAGCCGAGTGGTTTTGGGTCTAGCGGAGTGGGTTTGAGTCTAGCCGAGTGGGTTTGGGTCTAGCCGAGTGGGTTTGGGTCTACCCGAGTGGGTTTGGGTCTACCCGAGTGGGTTGGGGTCTAGCCGAGTGGGTTTGGGTCTTGCCGAGTGGGTTTCGATATAGCCGAGTGGGTTTGGGTCTAGCCGAGTGGGTTTGGGTCTAGCCAAGTGGGTTTTGGTCTAGCTGAGTGGGTTTGGGTCTAGCCGAGTGGGTTTGGGTCTAGCCGAGTGGTTTTGGGTCTAGCGGAGTGGGTTTGAGTCTAGCCGAGTGGGTTTGGGTCTAGCCGAGTGGGTTTGGGTCTACCCGAGTGGGTTTGGGTCTTGCCGAGTGGGTTTCGATATAGCCGAGTGGGTTTGGGTCTAGCCGAGTGGGTTTGGGTCTAGCCAAGTGGGTTTTGGTCTAGCTGAGTGGGTTTGGGTCTAGCCGAGTGGGTTTGGGTCTAGCCGAATGGGTTTGGGTCTGGCGAGTGGGTTTGGGTCTAGCGAGTGGGTTTGGGTCTAGCCGAGTGGGTTTGGGTTTAGGCGTGTGGGTTTGGGTCTGGCCGAGTGGGTTTGGGTTTAGGCGTGTGGGTTTGGGTCTGGCCGAGTGGGTTTGGGTCTAGCGGAGTGGGTTTGAGTCTAGCCGAGTGGGTTTGGGTCTAGCGGAGTGGGTTTGAGTCTAACGGAGTGGGTTTGCGTCTAGCGGAGTGGGTTTGGGTCTAGTGGAGTGGGTTTGGGTCTAGCGGAGTGGGTTTCCGTCTCGCCGAGTGGGTTTGGGTCTAGCCGAGTGGGTTTGGGTCTAGCCGAGTGGGTTTGGGTCTAGCCGAGTGGGTTTGGGTCTAGCCGAGTGGGTTGGGGTCTAGCCGAGTGGGTTTTGGTCTAGCCGAGTAGGTTTGGGTCTAGCCGAGTGGGTTTGGGTCTAGCCGAATGGGTTTGGGTCTGGCGAGTGGGTTTGGGGCTAGCGAGTGGGTTTGGGTCTAGCCGAGTGGGTTTGGGTTTAGGCGTGTGGGTTTGGGTCTGGCCGAGTGGGTTTGGGTCTAGCCGAGTGGGTTTGGGTCTAGCCGAGTGGGTTTGGGTCTAGCTGAGTGGGTTTGGGTCTAGCCGAGTGGGTTTGGGTCTAGCCGAGTGGCTTTGGGTCTAGCGGAGTCGGTTTTGGTGTAGCCGAGTAGGTTTGGGACTAGCCGAATGGGTTTGGGTTTAGCCGAGTGGGTTTGGGTCTAGCCAAGTGGGTTTGGGTCTAGCGGAGTGGGTTTGGGTCTAGCGGACTGGGTTTTGGGGGTAGTCGGGTGGGTTTGGGTCTAGCCAAGTGGGTTTGGGTCTAGCCGAGTGGGTTTGGGTCTAGCCGAGTGGGTTTGGGTCTAGACGAGTGGGTTTCGGTCTAGCCGAGTGGGTTTGGATCTAGCCGAATGGGTTTGGGTCTAGCCGAGTGGGTTTGGGTCTAGCCGAGTGGGTTTGGGTCTAGCCGAGTGGGTTTGGGTCTAGCGGAGTGGGTTTGAGTCTAGCGGAGTGGGTTTGGGTCTAGCGGAGTGGGTTCGAGTCTAACGGAGTGGGTTTGGGTCTAGCGGAGTGGGTTTGGGTAAAACGGAGTGGGTTTCGGTCTCGCCGAGTGGGTTTGGGTCTAGCCGAGTGGGTTTGGGTCTAGCCGACTGGGTTTGGGTCTAGCCGAGTGGGTTTGGGTCTAGCCAAGTGGGTTTGGGTCTAGCGAGTGGGTTTGGGTCTAGCGATTGGGTTTGGGTCCAACCGAGTGGGTTTGGGTCTAGCGGAGTGGGTTTGGGTCTAGCCGAGTGGGCTTGGGTATAGCCGAGTGGGTTTGGGTCTAGCCGAGTGGGTTGGGGTCTAGCCGAGTGGGTTTGTGTCTAGCCGAGTGGGTTTGGGTCTAGCCGAGTGGGTTTGGTCCAAGCCGAGTGGGTTTGGGTCTAGCCGAGTGGGTTTGTGTCTAGCCGAGTGGGTTTGGGTCTAGCGGAGTGGGTTTGGGTCTAGCGAAGTCGGTTTGGGTCTAGCCGAGTGGGTTTGGGTCTAGAGGGGTGGGTTTGGGTCTCGTCGAGTGGGTTTGGGTCTAGCCGAGTGGGTTTGGGTCTAGCCGAGTGGGTTTGGGTATAGCCGAGTGGGTTTGGGTCTAGCCGAGTGGGTTGGGGTCTAGCCGAGTGGGTTTGTGTCTAGCCGAGTGGGTTTTGGTCTAGCCGAGTGGGTTTGGGTCTAGCGGAGTGGGTTTGGGTCTAGCCGAGTGGGCTTGGGTCTAGCCGAGTGGGTTTGGGTCAAGTCGAGCGGGTTTGGGTCTAGCCGAGTGGGTTTGGGTGTAGCCGAGTGGGTTTGGGTCTAGCCGACTGGGTTTGGGTCTAGCAGAGTGGGTTTGGGTCTAGACGACTGGGTTTGGGTCTAGCCGAGTGGGTTTGGGTCTAGCGGAGTGGGTTTGGGTCTAGCGGAGTGGGTTTGGGTCTAGCGGAGTGGGTTTGGATCTAGCGGAGTCGGTTTGGGTCTAGCGGACTGGGTTTGGGTCTAGCGGAGTGGGTTTGGGTCTAGCCGATTGGGTTTGGGTCTAGCGGAGTGTGTTTGGGTCTAGCGGAGTGGGTTTGGGTCTAGCGGAGTGGGTTTGGGTCCAGCGGAGTGGGTTTGGGTCGAGCGGAGTGGGTTTACATCTAGCGTAGTGTGTTTGGGTCTAGCGGAGTGGGTTTGGGTATAGCGGACTGGGTTTGGGTCTCGTCGAGTGGGTTTGGGTCTAACCAAGTGGGTTTGGGTCTAGCCGAGTGGGTTTGGGTATAACCGAGTGGGTTTGGGTCTAGCCGAGTGGGTTGGGGTCTAGCCGAGTGGGTTTGGGTCTAGCTTAGTGGGTTTGGGTCTAGCCGAGTGGGTTTGGGTCTAGCCGAGTCGGTTTGTGTCTGGCCGAGTGGGTTTGGGTCTAGCGGAGTGGGTTTGGGTCTAGCGGAGTCGGATTGGGTCTAGCGGACTGGGTTTAGTCTAGCGGAGTGGGTTTGGTTCTAGCGGATTGGGTTCGGGTCTAGCGGAGTGGGTTTGGGTCTAGCGGAGTGGGTTTGGGTCTAGCCGATTGGGTTTGCGTCTAGCGGAGTGGGTTTGGGTCTGGCGGAGTGGGTTTGGGTCTAGCAGAGTGGGTTTGGGTCTGGCGGAGTGGGATTGGGTCTAACGGAGTGGGTTTACGTCTCGTGGAGTGGGTTTGGGCCTAGCCGAGTGGGTTTGGGTCTAGCCGAGTGGGTTTGGGTATAGCCGAGTGGGTTTGGGTCTAGCGGAGTCGGATTGGGTCTAGCGGACTGGGTTCGGGTCTAGCGGAGTGGGTTTGGGTCTAGCGGAGTGGGTTTGGGTCTAGCGCAGTGGGTTTGGGTCTAGCGGAGTGGGTTTGGGTCTAGCGGATTGGGTTCGGTTCTAGCGGAGTGGGTTTGGGTCTAGCGGAGTGGGTTTGGGTCTAGCCGATTGGGTTTGCGTCTAGCGGAGTGGGTTTGGGTCTAGCGGAGTGGGTTTGGGTCTAGCGGAGTGGGTTTGGGTCTAGCGGAGTGGGTTTGGGTCTAGCGGAGTGGGTTTACGTCTAGCGTAGTGTGTTTGGGTCTAGCGGAGTGGGTTTGGGTCTAGCGGACTGGGTTTGGGTCTCGTCGAGTGGGTTTGGGTCTAGCCGAGTGGGTTTGGGTCTAGCCGAGTGGGTTTGGGTCTAGCCGAGTGGGTTTGGGTCTAGCCGAGTGGGTTGGGGTCTAGCCGAGTGGGTTTGGGTCTAGCCGAGTGGGTTTGGGTCTAGCCGAGTGGGTTTGGGTCTAGCCGAGTGGGTTTGGTCCAAGCCGAGTGGGTTTGGGTCTAGCCGAGTGGGTTTGTGTCTAGCCGAGTAGGTTTGGGTCTAGCTGAGTGGGTTTGGGTCTAGCCGAGTGGGTTTGGGTCTAGCCGAGTGGGCTTGGATCCAGCCGAGTGGGTTTGGGTCAAGCCAAGTGGGTTTGGGTCTAGCCGAGTGGGTTTGGGTCTAGCCGACTGGGTTTGGGTCTAGCAGAGTGGGTTTGGGTCTAGACGACTGGGTTTGGGTGTAGCCGAGTGGGTTTGGGTCTAGCGGAGTGGGTTTGGGTCTAGCGGAGTGGGTTTGGGTCTAGCGGAGTGGGTTTGGATCTAGCGGAGTCGGTTTGCGTCTAGCGGACTGGGTTTGGGTCTAGCGTAGTGGGTTTGGGTCTAGCCGATTGGGTTTGGGTCTAGCGGAGTGTGTTTGGGTCTAGCGGAGTGCGTTTGGGTCTAGCGGAGTGGGTTTGGGTCTAGCGGAGTGGGTTTGGGTCTAGCGGAGTGGGTTTACATCTAGCGTAGTGTATTTGGGTCTAGCGGAGTGGGTTTGGGTCTAGCGGACTGGGTTTGGGTCTAGCGGAGTGGGTTTGGGTCTAGCCGATTGGGTTTGGGTCTAGCGGAGTGTGTTTGGGTCTAGCGGAGTGGGTTTGGGTCTAGCGGAGTGGGTTTGGGTCCAGCGGAGTGGGTTTGGGTCTAGCGGAGTGGGTTTACATCTAGCGTAGTGTGTTTGGGTCTAGCGGAGTGGGTTTGGGTCTAGCGGACTGGGTTTGGGTCTCGTCGAGTGGGTTTGGGTCTAACCAAGTGGGTTTGGGTCTAGCCGAGTGGGTTTGGGTATAACCGAGTGGGTTTGGGTCTAGCCGAGTGGGTTGGGGTCTAGCCGAGTGGGTTTGGGTCTAGCTTAGTGGGTTTGGGTCTAGCCGAGTGGGTTTGGGTCTAGCCGAGTCGGTTTGTGTCTGGCCGAGTGGGTTTGGGTCTAGCGGAGTGGGTTTGGGTCTAGCGGAGTCGGATTGGGTCTAGCGGACTGGGTTTAGTCTAGCGGAGTGGGTTTGGTTCTAGCGGGTTGGGTTCGGGTCTAGCGGAGTGGGTTTGGGTCTAGCGGAGTGGGTTTGGGTCTAGCCGATTGGGTTTGCGTCTAGCGGAGTGGGTTTGGGTCTGGCGGAGTGGGTTTGGGTCTAGCAGAGTGGGTTTGGGTATGGCGGAGTGGGATTGGGTCTAGCGGAGTGGGTTTACGTCTCGTGGAGTGCGTTTGGGCCTAGCCGAGTGGGTTTGGGCCTAGCCGAGTGGGTTTGGGTCTAGCCGAGTGGGTTTGGGTATAGCCGAGTGGGTTTGGGTCTAGCTGAGTGGGTTGCGGTCTAGCCGAGTGGGTTTGGGTCTAGCCGAGTGGGTTTGGGTCTAGCCGAGTGGGTTTGGGTCTAGCCGAGTGGGTTTGGTCCAAGCCGAGTGGGTTGGGGTCTAGCCGAGTGGGTTTGGGTCTAGCTGAGTGGGTTTGGGTCTAGCCGAGTGGGTTTGGGTCTAGCCGAGTGGGTTTGGTCCAAGTCGAGTGGGTTTGGGTCTAGCCGAGTCGGTTTGTGTCTAGCCGAGTGGGTTTGGGTCTAGCCGAGTCGGTTTGTGTCTAGCCGAGTGGGTTTGGGTCTAGCGGAGTGGGTTTGGGTCTAGCGGAGTCGGATTGGGTCTAGCGGACTGGGTTCGGGTCTAGCGGAGTGGGTTTGGGTCTAGCGCAGTGGGTTTGGGTCTAGCGGAGTGGGTTTGGGTCTAGCGGATTGGGTTCGGGTCTAGCGGAGTGGGTTTGGGTCTAGCGGAGTGGGTTTGGGTCTAGCCGATTGGGTTTGCGTCTAGCGGAGTGGGTTTGGGTCTAGCGGAGTGGGTTTGGGTCTAGCGGAGTGGGTTTGGGTCTAGCGGAGTGGGTTTGGGTCTAGCGGAGTGGGTTTACGTCTAGCGTAGTGTGTTTGGGTCTAGCGGAGTGGGTTTGGGTCTAGCGGACTGGGTTTGGGTCTCGTCGAGTGGGTTTGGGTCTAGCCGAGTGGGTTTGGGTCTAGCCGAGTGGGTTTGGGTATAGCCGAGTGGGTTTGGGTCTAGCCGAGTGGGTTGGGGTCTAGCCGAGTGGGTTTGGGTCTAGCCGAGTGGGTTTGGGTCTAGCCGAGTGGGTTTGGGTCTAGCCGAGTGGGTTTGGTCCAAGCCGAGTGGGTTTGGGTCTAGCCGAGTGGGTTTGTGTCTAGCCGAGTAGGTTTGGGTCTAGCTGAGTGGGTTTGGGTCTAGCCGAGTGGGTTTGGGTCTAGCCGAGTGGGCTTGGATCCAGCCGAGTGGGTTTGGGTCAAGCCAAGTGGGTTTGGGTCTAGCCGAGTGGGTTTGGGTCTAGCCGACTGGGTTTGGGTCTAGCAGAGTGGGTTTGGGTCTAGACGACTGGGTTTGGGTGTAGCCGAGTGGGTTTGGGTCTAGCGGAGTGGGTTTGGGTCTAGCGGAGTGGGTTTGGGTCTAGTGGAGTGGGTTTGGATCTAGCGGAGTCGGTTTGGGTCTAGCGGACTGGGTTTGGGTCTAGCGTAGTGGGTTTGGGTCTAGCCGATTGGGGTTGGGCCTAGCGGAGTGTGTTTGGGTCTAGCGGAGTGCGTTTGGGTCTAGCGGAGTGGGTTTGGGTCTAGCGGAGTGGGTTTGGGTCTAGCGGAGTGGGTTTACATCTAGCGTAGTGTGTTTGGGTCTAGCGGAGTGGGTTTGGGTCTAGCGGACTAGGTTTGGGTCTCGTCGAGTGGGTTTGTGTCTAGCCGAGTAGGTTTGGGTCTAGCTGAGTGGGTTTGGGTATAGCCGAGTGGGTTTGGGTCTAGCTGAGTGGGTTGGGGTCTAGCCGAGTGGGTTTGGGTCTAGCCGAGTGGGTTTGGGTCTAGCCGAGTGGGTTTGGGTCTAGCCGAGTGGGTTTGGTCCAAGCCGAGTGGGTTGGGGTCTAGCCGAGTGGGTTTGGGTCTAGCTGAGTGGGTTTGGGTCTAGCCGTGTGGGTTTGGGTCTAGCCGAGTGGGTTTGGTCCAAGTCGAGTGGGTTTGGGTCTAGCGGAGTGGGTTTGGGTCTAGCAGAGTCGGATTGGGTCTAGCGGACTGGGTTCGGGTCTAGCGGAGTGGGTTTGGGTCTAGCGCAGTGGGTTTGGGTCTAGCGGAGTGGGTTTGGGTCTAGCGGATTGGGTTCGGGTCTAGCGGAGTGGGTTTGGGTCTAGCGGAGTGGGTATACGTCTAGCGTAGTGTGTTTGGGTCTGGCGGAGTGGGTTTGGGTCTAGCGGACTGGGGTTGGGTCTCGTCGAGTGGGTTTGGGTCTAGCCGAGTGGGTTTGGGTCTAGCCGAGTGGGTTTGGGTATAGCCGAGTGGGTTTGGGTCTAGCCGAGTGGGTTGGGGTCCAGCCGAGTGGGTTTGGATCTAGCCGAGTGGGTTTGGGTCTAGCCGAGTGGGTTTGGGTCTAGCCGAGTGGGTTTGGTCCAAGCCGAGTGGGTTTGGGTCTAGCCGAGTGGGTTTGTGTCTAGCCGAGTAGGTTTGGGTCTAGCTGAGTGGGTTTGGGTCTAGCCGAGTGGGTTTGGGTCTAGCCGAGTGGGCTTGGATCTAGCCGAGTGTGTTTGGGTCAAGCCAAGTGGGTTTGGGTCTTGCCGAGTGGGTTTGGGTCTAGCCGACTGGGTTTGGGTCTAGCAGAGTGGGTTTGGGTCTAGACGACTGGGTTTGGGTCTAGCCGAGTGGGTTTGGGTCTAGCGGAGTGGGTTTGGGTCTAGCGGAGTGGGTTTGGGTCTAGCGGAGTGGGTTTGGATCTAGCGAAGTCGGTTTGGGTCTAGCGGACTGGGTTTGGGTCTAGCGTAGTGTGTTTGGGTCCAGCGGAGTGGGTTTGGGTCCAGCGGACTGGGTTTGGGTCTCGTCGAGTGGGTTTGTGTCTAGCCGAGTAGGTTTGGGTCTAGCTGAGTGGGTTTGGGTCTAGCCGAGTGGGTTTGGGTCTAGCCGAGTGGGCTTGGGTCTAGCCGAGTGGGTTTGGGTCAAGCCAAGTGGGTTTGGGTCTAGCCGACTGGGTTTGGGTCTAGCCGACTGGGTTTGGGTCTAGCAGAGTGGGTTTGGGTCTAGCCGAGTCGGTTTGTGTCTAGCCGAGTGGGTTTGGGTCTAGCGGAGTGGGTTTGGGTCTAGCGGAGTGGGTTTGGGTCTAGCGGAATGGGTTTGGATCTATCGGAGTCGGTTTGGGTCTAGCGGACTGGGTTTGGGTCTAGCGGAGTGGGTTTGGGTCTAGCCGATTGTGTTTGGGTCGAGCGGAGTGTGTTTGGGTCTAGCGGAGTGGGTTTGGGTCTAGCGGAGTGGGTTTGGGTCTAGCGGAGTGGGTTTACATCTAGCGTAGTGTGTTTGGGTCTAGCGGAGTGGGGTTGGGTCTAGCGGACTGGGTTTGGGTCTCGTCGAGTGGGTTTGGGTCTAACCAAGTTGGTTTGGGTCTAGCCGAGTGGGTTTGGGTATAGCCGAGTGGGTTTGGGTCTAGCCGAGTGGGTTGGGGTCTAGCCGAGTGGGTTTGGGTCTAGCTGAGTGGGTTTGGGTCTAGCCGAGTGGGTTTGGGTCTAGCCGAGTGGGTTTGGTCCAAGCCGAGTGGGTTTGGGTCTAGCCGAGTCGGTTTGTGTCTACCCGAGTGGGTTTGGGTCTAGCGGAGTGGGTTTGGGTCTAGCGGAGTCGGATTGGGTCTAGCGGACTGGGTTTAGTCTAGCGGAGTGGGTATGCGTCTAGCGGATCGGGTTCGGGTCTAGCGGAGTGGGTTTGGGTCTAGCGGAGTGTGTTTGGGTCTAGCCGAGTGGGTTTGGGTATAGCCGAGTGGGTTTGGGTCTAGCCGAGTGGGTTGGGGTCAAGCCGAGTGGGTTTGGGTCTAGCCGAGTGGGTTTGGGTCTAGCCGAGTGGGTTTGGGTCTAGCCGAGTGGGTTTGGTCCAAGCCGAGTGGGTTGGGGTCTAGCCGAGTGGGTTTGTGTCTAGCTGAGTGGGTTTGGGTCTAGCCGAGTGGGTTTGGGTCTTGCCGAGTGGGTTTGGTCCAAGCCGAGTGGGTTTGGGTCTAGCCGAGTCGGTTTGTGTCTAGCCGAGTGGGTTTGGGTCTAGCGGAGTGGGTTTGGGTCTAGCGGAGTCGGATTGGGTCTAGCGGAGTGGTTTTGGGTCTAGCCGATTGGGTTTGGGTCTAGCGGAGTGTGTTTGGGTCTAGCGGAGTGGGTTTGTGTCTAGCGGAGTGGGTTTACATCTAGCGTAGTGGGTTTGGGTCTAGCGGAGTCGGTTTGGGTCTAGCGGACGGGGTTTGGGTCTAGCGGAGTTGGTTTGGGTCTCGCGGATTGGGTTCGGGTCTAGCGGAGTGGGTTTGGGTCTAGCGGAGTGGATTTGGGTCTAGCGGAGTGGGTTTGGGTCTAGCCGATTGGGTTTGGGTCTAGCGGAGTGGGTTTGGGTCTAGCGGAGTGGGTTTGGGTCTAGCCGAGTTAGTTTGGGTCTAGCCGAGTGGGTTTGGGTCTAGCCAAGTGGGTTTGGGTCTAGCCGAGTGGGTTTGGGCCTAGCCGAGTGGGTTTGGGTCTCGCCGAGTGGGTTTGGGTCTAGCCGAGTGGGTTTGGATCTAGCCGACTGGGTTTGGGTCTAGCGGAGTGGGTTTGGGTGTAGCCGAGTGGGTTTGGGTCTAGCGGAGTGGGTTTGGGTCTAGCGGAGTTGGTTTCGGTCTCGCAGAGTGGGTTTGGGTCTAGCCGAGTGGGTTTGGGTCTAGCCGAGTGGGTTTGGGTCTAGCCGAGTGGGTTTGGGTCTAGCCGAGTGGGTTTGGGTCTAGTCGAGTGGGTTTGGGTGTAGCCGAGTGGGTTTGGGTCTAGCCGAGTGGGTTTGGGTCTATCCGAGTGGGTTTGGGTCTAGCGGAGTGGGTTTGGGTCTTGCGGAGTGGGTTTGGGTATAGCGGAGTGGGTTTGGGTCTAGCCGATTGGGTTTGGGTCTAGCGGAGTGGGTTTGGGTCTAGCGGAGTGGGTTTGGGTCTAGCCGAGTTAGTTTGGGTCTAGCCGAGTGGGTTTGGCTCTAGCCAAGTGGGTTTGGGCCTTGCCGAGTGGGTTTGGGCCTAGCCGAGTGGGTTTGGGTCTAGCCGAGTGGGTTTGGGTCTAGCGGACTGGGTTTGGGTCTAGCGGAGTGGGTTTGGGTCTAGCCGATTGGGTTTGGGTCTAGCGGAGTGTGTTTTGGTCTAGCGGAGTGGGTTTGGGTCTAGCGTAGTGGGTTTGGGTCTAGCGGAGTGGGTTTGGGTCTAGCCGAGTGGGTTTACATCTAGCGTAGTGTGTTTGGGTCTAGCGGAGTGGGGTTGGGTCTAGCGGACTGGGTTTGGGTCTCGTCAAGTGGGTTTGGGTCTAAGCAAGTGGGTTTGGGTCTAGCCGAGTGGGTTTGGGTATAGCCGAGTGGGTTTGGGTCTAGCCGAGTGGGTTGGGGTCTAGCCGAGTGGGTTTGGGTCTAGCTGAGTGGGTTTGGGTCTAGCCGAGTCGGTTTGTGTCTAGCCGAGTGGGTTTGGGTCAAGCGGAGTGGGTTTGGGTCTAGCGGAGTCGGATTGGGTCTAGCGGACAGGGTTTAGTCTAGCGGAGTGGGTTTGGGTCTAGCGGATTGGGTTCGGGTCTAGCGGAGTGGGTTTGGGTCTAGCGGAGTGGGTTTGAGTCTAGCCGATTGGGTTTGCGTCTAGCGGAGTGGGTTTGGGTCTAGCGGAGTGGGTTTGGGTCTAGCGGAGTGGGTTTGGGTCTAGCGGAGTGGGTTTGGGTCTAGCGGAGTGGGTTTACATCTCGTCGAGTGGGTTTGGGTCTAGCCGAGTGGGTTTGGGTCTAGCCGAGTGGGTTTGGGTCTAGCCGAGAGGGTTTGGGTCTAGCCGAGTGGGTTTGGGTCTAGCCGAGTGGGTTTGGTCCAAGCCGAGTGGGTTGGGGTCCAGCCGAGTGGGTTTGGGTCTAGCTGAGTGGGTTCGGGTCTAGCGGAGTGGGTTTGGGTCTAGCGGAGTGGGTTTGAGTCTAGCCGATTGGGTTTGCGTCTAGCGGAGTGGGTTTGGGTCTGGCGGAGTGGGTTTGGGTCTAGCAGAGTGGGTTTGGGTCTGGCGGAGTGGGATTGGGTCTAGCGGAGTGGGTTTACGTCTCGTGGAGTGGGTTTGATCCTAGCCGAGTGGGTTTGGGTCTAGCCGAGTGGGTTTGGGTATAGCCGAGTGGGTTTGGGTCTAGCGGAGTCGGATTGGGTCTAGCGGACTGGGTTCGGGTCTAGCGGAGTGGGTTTGGGTCTAGCGGAGTGGGTTTGGGTCTAGCGCAGTGGGTTTGGGTCTAGCGGAGTGGGTTTGGGTCTAGCGGATTGGGTTAGGTTCTAGCGGAGTGGGTTTCGGTCTAGCGGAGTGGGTTTGGGTCTAGCCGATTGGGTTTGCGTCTAGCGGAGTGGGTTTGGGTCTAGCGGAGTGGGTTTGGGTCTAGCGGAGTGGGTTTGGGTCTAGCGGAGTGGGTTTGGGTCTAGCGGAGTGGGTTTACGTCTAGCGTAGTGTGTTTGGGTCTAGCGGAGTGGGTTTGGGTCTAGCGGACTGGGTTTGGGTCTCGTCGAGTGGGTTTGGGTCTAGCCGAGTGGGTTTGGGTCTAGCCGAGTGGGTTTGGGTATAGCCGAGTGGGTTTGGGTCTAGCCGAGTGGGTTGGGGTCTAGCCGAGTGGGTTTGGGTCTAGCCGAGTGGGTTTGGGTCTAGCCGAGTGGGTTTGGGTCTAGCCGAGTGGGTTTGGTCCAAGCCGAGTGGGTTTGGGTCTAGCCGAGTGGGTTTGTGTCTAGCCGAGTAGGTTTGGGTCTAGCTGAGTGGGTTTGGGTCTAGCCGAGTGGGTTTGGGTCTAGCCGAGTGGGCTTGGATCCAGCCGAGTGGGTTTGGGTCAAGCCAAGTGGGTTTTGGTCTAGCCGAGTGGGTTTGGGTCTAGCCGACTGGGTTTGGGTCTAGCAGAGTGGGTTTGGGTCTAGACGACTGGGTTTGGGTGTAGCCGAGTGGGTTTGGGTCTAGCGGAGTGGGTTTGGGTCTAGCGGAGTGGGTTTGGGTCTAGCGGAGTGGGTTTGGATCTAGCGGAGTCGGTTTGGGTCTAGCGGACTGGGTTTGGGTCTAGCGTAGTGGGTTTGGGTCTAGCCGATTGGGTTTGGGTCTAGCGGAGTGTGTTTGGGTCTAGCGGAGTGCGTTTGGGTCTAGCGGAGTGGGTTTGGGTCTAGCGGAGTGGGTTTGGGTCTAGCGGAGTGGGTTTACATCTAGCGTAGTGTGTTTGGGTCTAGCGGAGTGGGTTTGGGTCTAGCGGACTGGGTTTGGGTCTAGCGGAGTGGGTTTGGATCTAGCGGATTGGGTTCGGGTCTAGCGGAGTGGGTTTGGGTCTAGCGGAGTGGGTTTGGGTCTAGCCGATTGGGTTTGGGTCTAGCGGAGTGTGTTTGGGTCTAGCGGAGTGGGTTTGGGTCTAGCAGAGTGGGTTTGGGTCTGGCGGAGTGGGATTGGGTCTAGCGGAGTGGGTTTACTTCTCGTGGAGTGGGTTTGGGCCTAGCCGAGTGGGTTTGGGTCTAGCCGAGTGGGTTTGGGTATAGCCGAGTGGGTTTGGGTCTAGCCGAGTGGGTTTGGGTCTAGCCGAGTGGGTTTGGTCCAAGCCGAGTGGGTTGGGGTCTAGCCGAGTGGGTTTGGGTCTAGCTGAGTGGGTTTGGGTCTAGCCGAGTGGGTTTGGGTCTAGCCGAGTGGGTTTGGTCCAAGTCGAGTGGGTTTGGGTCTAGCCGAGTCGGTTTGTGTCTAGCCGAGTGGGTTTGGGTCTAGCCGAGTCGGTTTGTGTCTAGCCGAGTGGGTTTGGGTCTAGCGGAGTGGGTTTGGGTCTAGCGGAGTCGGATTGGGTCTAGCGGACTGGGTTCGGGTCTAGCGGAGTGGGTTTGGGTCTAGCGCAGTGGGTTTGGGTCTAGCGGAGTGGGTTTGGGTCTAGCGGATTGGGTTCGGGTCTAGCGGAGTGGGTTTGGGTCTAGCGGAGTGGGTTTGGGTCTAGCCGATTGGGTTTGCGTCTAGCAGAGTGGGTTTGGGTCTAGCGGAGTGGGTTTGGGTCTAGCGGAGTGGGTTTGGGTCTAGCGGAGTGGGTTTGGGTCTAGCGGAGTGGGTTTACGTCTAGCGTAGTGTGTTTGGGTCTAGCGGAGTGGGTTTGGGTCTAGCGGACTGGGTTTGGGTCTCGTCGAGTGGGTTTGGGTCTAGCCGAGTGGGTTTGGGTCTAGCCGAGTGGGTTTGGGTATAGCCGAGTGGGTTTGGGTCTAGCCGAGTGGGTTGGGGTCTAGCCGAGTGGGTTTGGGTCTAGCCGAGTGGGTTTGGGTCTAGCCGAGTGGGTTTGGGTCTAGCCGAGTGGGTTTGGTCCAAGCCGAGTGGGTTTGGGTCTAGCCGAGTGGGTTTGTGTCTAGCCGAGTAGGTTTGGGTCTAGCTGAGTGGGTTTGGGTCTAGCCGAGTGGGTTTGGGTCTAGCCGAGTGGGCTTGGATCCAGCCGAGTGGGTTTGGGTCAAGCCAAGTGGGTTTGGGTCTAGCCGAGTGGGTTTGGGTCTAGCCGACTGGGTTTGGGTCTAGCAGAGTGGGTTTGGGTCTAGACGACTGGGTTTGGGTGTAGCCGAGTGGGTTTGGGTCTAGCGGAGTGGGTTTGGGTCTAGCGGAGTGGGTTTGGGTCTAGCGGAGTGGGTTTGGATCTAGCGGAGTCGGTTTGGGTCTAGCGGACTGGGTTTGGGTCTAGCGTAGTGGGTTTGGGTCCAGCCGATTGGGTTTGGGTCTAGCGGAGTGTGTTTGGGTCTAGCGGAGTGCGTTTGGGTCTAGCGGAGTGGGTTTGGGTCTAGCGGAGTGGGTTTGGGTCTAGCGGAGTGGGTTTACATCTAGCGTAGTGTGTTTGGGTCTAGCGGAGTGGGTTTGGGTCTAGCGGACTGGGTTTGGGTCTCGTCGAGTGGGTTTGTGTCTAGCCGAGTAGGTTTGGGTCTAGCTGAGTGGGTTTGGGTCTAGCCGAGTGGGTTTGGGTCTAGCCGAGTGGGTTTGGGTCTAGCCGAGTGGGTTTGGGTCTGGCCGAGTGGGTTTGGGTCTAGCTGAGTGGGTTTGGGTCTAGCCGAGTGGGTTTGGGTCTAGCCGAGTTGGTTTGTGTCTAGCCGAGTGGGTTTGGGTCTAGCGGAGTGGGTTTGGGTCTAGCGGAGTCGGATTGGGTCTAGCGGACTGGGTTTAGTCTAGCGGACTGGGTTTTGTTCTAGCGGATTGGGTTCGGGTCTAGCGGAGTGGGTTTGGGTCTAGCGGAGTGGGTTTGGGTCTAGCCGATTGGGTTTGCGTCTAGCGGAGTGGGTTTGGGTCTGGCGGAGTGGGTTTGGGTCTAGCGGAGTGGGTTTGGGTCTGGCGGAGTGGGATTGGGTCTAGCAGAGTGGGTTTACGTCTCGTCGAGTGGGTTTGGGCCTAGCCAAGTGGGTTTGGGTCTAGCCGAGTGGGTTTGGGTATAGCCGAGTGGGTTTGGGTCTAGCTGAGTGGGTTGGGGTCTAGCCGAGTGGGTTTGGGTCTAGCCGAGTGGGTTTGGGTCTAGCCGAGTGGGTTTGGGTCTAGCCGAGTGGGTTTGGTCCAAGCCGAGTGGGTTGGGGTCTAGCCGAGTGGGTTTGGGTCTAGCTGAGTGGGTTTGGGTCTAGCCGTGTGGGTTTGGGTCTAGCCGAGTGGGTTTGGTCCAAGTCGAGTGGGTTTGGGTCTAGCGGAGTGGGTTTGGGTCTAGCGGAGTCGGATTGGGTCTAGCGGACTGGGTTCGGGTCTAGCGGAGTGGGTTTGGGTCTAGCGCAGTGGGTTTGGGTCTAGCGGAGTGGGTTTGGGTCTAGCGGATTGGGTTCGGGTCTAGCGGAGTGGGTTTGGGTCTAGCGGAGTGGGTATACGTCTAGCGTAGTGTGTTTGGGTCTGGCGGAGTGGGTTTGGGTCTAGCGGACTGGGGTTGGGTCTCGTCGAGTGGGTTTGGGTCTAGCCGAGTGGGTTTGGGTCTAGCCGAGTGGGTTTGGGTATAGCCGAGTGGGTTTGGGTCTAGCCGAGTGGGTTGGGGTCCAGCCGAGTGGGTTTGGATCTAGCCGAGTGGGTTTGGGTCTAGCCGAGTGGGTTTGGGTCTAGCCGAGTGGGTTTGGTCCAAGCCGAGTGGGTTTGGGTCTAGCCGAGTGGGTTTGTGTCTAGCCGAGTAGGTTTGGGTCTAGCTGAGTGGGTTTGGGTCTAGCCGAGTGGGTTTGGGTCTAGCCGAGTGGGCTTGGATCTAGCCGAGTGGGTTTGGGTCAAGCCAAGTGGGTTTGGGTCTTGCCGAGTGGGTTTGGGTCTAGCCGACTGGGTTTGGGTCTAGCAGAGTGGGTTTGGGTCTAGACGACTGGGTTTGGGTCTAGCCGAGTGGGTTTGGGTCTAGCGGAGTGGGTTTGGGTCTAGCGGAGTGGGTTTGGGTCTAGCGGAGTGGGTTTGGATCTAGCGGAGTCGGTTTGGGTCTAGCGGACTGGGTTTGGGTCTAGCGTAGTGTGTTTGGGTCCAGCGGAGTGGGTTTGGGTCCAGCGGACTGGGTTTGGGTCTCGTCGAGTGGGTTTGTGTCTAGCCGAGTAGGTTTGGGTCTAGCTGAGTGGGTTTGGGTCTAGCCGAGTGGGTTTGGGTCTAGCCGAGTGGGCTTGGGTCTAGCCGAGTGGGTTTGGGTCAAGCCAAGTGGGTTTGGGTCTAGCCGAGTGGGTTTGGGTCTAGCCGACTGGGTTGGGGTCTAGCCGAGTGGGTTTGGGTCTAGCTGAGTGGGTTTGGGTGTAGCCGAGTGGGTTTGGGTCTAGCCGAGTGTGTTTGGTCCAAGCCGAGTGGGTTTGGGTCTAGCCGAGTCGGTTTGTGTCTACCCGAGTGGGTTTGGGTCTAGCGGAGTGGGTTTGGGTCTAGCGGAGTCGGATTGGGTCTAGCGGACTGGGTTTAGTCTAGCGGAGTGGGTTTGCGTCTAGCGGATCGGGTTCGGGTCTAGCGGAGTGGGTTTGGGTCTAGCGGAGTGTGTTTGGGTCTAGCCGAGTGGGTTTGGGTATAGCCGAGTGGGTTTGGGTCTAGCCGAGTGGGTTGGGGTCTAGCCGAGTGGGTTTGGGTCTAGCCGAGTGGGTTTGGGTCTAGCCGAGTGGGTTTGGGTCTAGCCGAGTGGGTTTGGTCCAAGCCGAGTGGGTTGGGGTCTAGCCGAGTGGGTTTGTGTCTAGCTGAGTGGGTTTGGGTCTAGCCGAGTGGGTTTGGGTCTTGCCGAGTGGGTTTGGTCCAAGCCGAGTGGGTTTGGGTCTAGCCGAGTCGGTTTGTGTCTAGCCGAGTGGGTTTGGGTCTAACGGAGTGGGTTTGGGTCTAGCGGAGTCGGATTGGGTCTAGCGGAGTGGTTTTGGGTCTAGCCGATTGGGTTTGGGTCTAGCGGAGTGTCTTTGGGTCTAGCGGAGTGGGTTTGTGTCTAGCGGAGTGGGTTTACATCTAGCGTAGTGGGTTTGGGTCTAGCGGAGTCGGTTTGGGTCTAGCGGACGGGGTTTGGGTCTAGCGGAGTTGGTTTGGGTCTCGCGGATTGGGTTCGGGTCTAGCGGAGTGGGTTTGGGTCTAGCGGAGTGGATTTGGGTCTAGCGGAGTGGGTTTGGGTCTAGCGGAGTGGGTTCGGGTCTAGCGGAGTAGGCTTGGGTCTAGCGGACTGGGTCTGGGTCTAGCGGAGTGGGTTTGGGTCTAGCGGATTGGGTTCGGGTCTGGCGGAGTGGGTTTGGGTCTAGCGGAGTGGGTTTGGGTCTAGCCGATTGGGTTTGGGTCTAGCGGAGTGGGTTTGGGTCTAGCGGAGTGGGTTTGGGTCTAGCCGAGTTAGTTTGGGTCTAGCCGAGTGGGTTTGGGTCTAGCCAAGTGGGTTTGGGTCTAGCCGAGTGGGTTTGGGCCTAGCCGAGTGGGTTTGGGTCTCGCCGAGTGGGTTTGGGTCTAGCCGAGTGGGTTTGGATCTAGCCGACTGGGTTTGGGTCTAGCGGAGTGGGTTTGGGTGCAGCCGAGTGGGTTTGGGTCTAGCGGAGTGGGTTTGGGTCTAGCGGAGTTGGTTTCGGTCTCGCAGAGTGGGTTTGGGTCTAGCCGAGTGGGTTTGGGTCTAGCCGAGTGGGTTTGGGTCTAGCCGAGTGGGTTTGGGTCTAGCCGAGTGGGTTTGGGTCTAGTCGAGTGGGTTTGGGTGTAGCCGAGTGGGTTTGGGTCTAGCCGAGTGGGTTTGGGTCTATCCGAGTGGGTTTGGGTCTAGCGGAGTGGGTTTGGGTCTTGCGGAGTGGGTTTGGGTATAGCGGAGTGGGTTTGGGTCTAGCCGATTGGGTTTGGGTCTAGCGGAGTGGGTTTGGGTCTAGCGGAGTGGGTTTGGGTCTAGCCGAGTTAGTTTGGGTCTAGCCGAGTGGGTTTGGGTCTAGCCAAGTGGGTTTGGGCCTTGCCGAGTGGGTTTGGGCCTAGCCGAGTGGGTTTGGGTCTAGCCGAGTGGGTTTGGGTCTAGCGGACTGGGTTTGGGTCTAGCGGAGTGGGTTTGGGTCTAGCCGATTGGGTTTGGGTCTAGCGGAGTGTGTTTGGGTCTAGCGGAGTGGGTTTGGGTCTAGCGGAGTGGGTTTGGGTCTAGCGGAGTGGGTTTGGGTCTAGCCGAGTGGGTTTACATCTAGCGTAGTGTGTTTGGGTCTAGCGGAGTGGGGTTGGGTCTAGCGGACTGGGTTTGGGTCTCGTCAAGTGGGTTTGGGTCTAAGCAAGTGGGTTTGGGTCTAGCCGAGTGGGTTTGGGTATAGCCGAGTGGGTTTGGGTCTAGCCGAGTGGGTTGGGGTCTAGCCGAGTGGGTTTGGGTCTAGCTGAGTGGGTTTGGGTCTAGCCGAGTGGGTTTGGGTCTAGCCGAGTGGGTTTGGTCCAAGCCGAGTGGGTTTGGGTCTAGCCGAGTCGGTTTGTGTCTAGCCGAGTGGGTTTGGGTCAAGCGGAGTGGGTTTGGGTCTAGCGGAGTCGGATTGGGTCTAGCGGACAGGGTTTAGTCTAGCGGAGTGGGTTTGGGTCTAGCGGATTGGGTTCGGGTCTAGCGGAGTGGGTTTGGGTCTAGCGGAGTGGGTTTGAGTCTAGCCGATTGGGTTTGCGTCTAGCGGAGTGGGTTTGGGTCTAGCGGAGTGGGTTTGGGTCTAGCGGAGTGGGTTTGGGTCTTGCGGAGTGGGTTTGGGTCTAGCGGAGTGGGTTTACATCTCGTCGAGTGGGTTTGGGTCTAGCCGAGTGGGTTTGGGTCTTGCCGAGTGGGTTTGGGTATAGCCGAGTGGGTTTGGGTCTAGCCGAGTGGGTTGGGGTCTAGCCGAGTGGGTTTGGGTCTAGCCGAGAGGGTTTGGGTCTAGCCGAGTGGGTTTGGGTCTAGCCGAGTGGGTTTGGTCCAAGCCGAGTGGGTTGGGGTCCAGCCGAGTGGGTTTGGGTCTAGCTGAGTGGGTTTGGGTCTAGCCGAGTGGGTTTGGGTCTAGCCGAGTGGGTTTGGTCCAAGCCGAGTGGGTTTGGGTCTAGCCGAGTCGGTTTGTGTCTAGCCGAGTGGGTTTGGGTCTAGCGGAGTGGGTTTGAGTCTAGCGGAGTCGGATTGGGTCTAGCGGAGTGGGTTTGGGTCTAGCCGATTGGGTTTGGGTCTAGCGGAGTGTGTTTGGGTCTAGCGGAGTGGGTTTGGGTCTAGCGGAGTGGGTTTGGGTCTACCGGAGTGGGTTTGGGTCTAGCGGAGTGGGTTTGGGTCTAGCGGAGTGGGTTCGGGTCTAGCGGAGTAGGCTTGGGTCTAGCGGACTGGGTCTGGGTCTAGCGGAGTGGGTTTGGGTCTAGCGGATTGGGTTCGGGTCTGGCGGAGTGGGTTTGGGTCTAGCGGAGTGGGTTTGGGTCTAGCCGATTGGGTTTGGGTCTAGCGGAGTGGGTTTGGGTCTAGCGGAGTGGGTTTGGGTCTAGCCGAGTTAGTTTGGGTCTAGCCGAGTGGGTTTGGGTCTAGCCAAGTGGGTTTGGGTCTAGCCGAGTGGGTTTGGGCCTAGCCGAGTGGGTTTGTGTCTAGCGGATTGGGTTCGGGTCTGGCGGAGTGGGTTTGGGTCTAGCGGAGTGGGTTTGGGTCTAGCCGATTGGGTTTGGGTCTAGCGGAGTGGGTTTGGGTCTAGCGGAGTGGGTTTGGGTCTAGCCGAGTTAGTTTGGGTCTAGCCGAGTGGGTTTGGGTCTAGCCAAGTGGGTTTGGGTCTAGTCGACTGGGTTTGGGTCTAGCAGAGTGGGTTTGGGTGTAGCCGAGTGGGTTTGGGTCTAGCGGAGTGGGTTTGGGTCTAGCGGAGTGGGTTTCGGTCTCGCAGAGTGGGTTTGGGTCTAGCCGAGTGGGTTTGGGTCTAGCCGAGTTGGTTTGGGTCTAGCCGAGTGGGTTTGGGTCTAGCCGAGTGGGTTTGGGTCTAGTCGAGTGGGTTTGGGTGTAGCGGAGTGGGTTTCGGTCTCGCAGAGTGGGTTTGGGTCTATCTGAGTGGGTTTGGGTCTAGCGGAGTGGGTTTGGGTCTAGCCGAGTGGGTTTGGGTCTAGCCGAGTGGGTTTGGGTCTAGTCGAGTGGGTTTGGGTCCAGATGACTGGGTTTGGGTCTAGCCGACTGGGTTTGGGTCTAGCGGAGTGGGTTTGGGTCTAGACGGGTGGGTTTGGGTCTCGCCGAGTGGGTTTGGGTCTAGCCGAGTGGGTTTGGGTCTAGCCGAGTGGGTTTGGGTATAGCCGAGTGGTTTTGGGTCTAGCCGAGTGGGTTGGGGTCTAGCCGAGTGGGTTTGGGTCTAGCCGAGTGGGTTTGGGTCTAGCCGAGTGGGCTTGGGTCTAGCCGAGTGGGTTTGGTCCAAGCCGATTGGGTTTGGGTCTGGCCGAGTGGGTTTGTGTCTAGCCAAGTGGGTTTGGGTCTAGCCGAGTGGGTTTGGGACTAGCCGAGTGGGTTTGGGCCTAGCCGACTGGGTTTGGGTCTAGCAGAGTGGGTTTCGGTCTAGCCGAGTGGGTTTGGGTCTAGCCGAGTGGGTTTGGGTCTAGCCGAGTGCGTTTGGGTCTAGCATAGTGGGTTTGGGTCTAGCGTGTGGGTGTGGGTCTAGCGATTGGGTTTGGGTCAAGCCGAGTGGGTTTGGGTTTAGCCGAGTGGGTTTGGGTCTAGCCGAGTGGGTTTGGGTATAGCCGAGTGGGTTTGGGTGTAGCCGAGTGGGTTGGGTCTAGCCGAGTGGGTTTCGGTGTAGCCGAGTGGGTTGGGTCTAGCCGAGTGGGTTTGGGTCTAGCCGAGTGGGTTTGGGTCTAGCCGAGTGGGTTTGGGTCTAGCGGAGTGGGTTTGGGTGTAGCCGAGTGGGTTTGGGTCTAGCGGAGTGGGTTTGGGTCTAGCGGAGTGGGTTTCGCTCTTGCAGAGTGTGTTTGGGTCTAGCCGAGTGGGTTTGGGTCCAGCCGAGTGGGTTTGGGTCTAGCCGAGTGGGTTTGTGTCTAGCCGAGTGGGTTTGTGTCTAGTCGAGTGGATTTGGGTCTGGTCGAGTGGGTTTGGGTGTAGCCTAGTTGGTTTTGGTCTAGCCAAGTGGGTTTGGGTCTAGCCGAGTGGGTTTGGGTCTAGTCGAGTGGGTTTGGGTGTAGCGGAGTGGGTTTCGGTCTCGCAGAGTGGGTTTGGGTCTATCTGAGTGGGTTTGGGTCTAGCGGAGTGGGTTTGGGTCTAGCCGAGTGGGTTTGGGTCTAGCCGAGTGGGTTTGGGTCTAGTCGAGTGGGTTTGGGTCCAGATGACTGGGTTTGGGTCTAGCCGACTGGGTTTGGGTCTAGCGGAGTGGGTTTGGGTCTAGAGGGGTGGGTTTGGGTCTCGCCGAGTGGGTTTGGGTCTAGCCGAGTGGGTTTGGGTCTAGCCGAGTGGGTTTGGGTATAGCCGAGTGGTTTTGGGTCTAGCCGAGTGGGTTGGGGTCTAGCCGAGTGGGTTTGGGTCTAGCCGAGTGGGTTTGGGTCTAGCCGAGTGGGCTTGGGTCTAGCCGAGTGGGTTTGGTCCAAGCCGATTGGGTTTGGGTCTGGCCGAGTGGGTTTGTGTCTAGCCAAGTGGGTTTGGGTCTAGCCGAGTGGGTTTGGGACTAGCCGAGTGGGTTTGGGCCTAGCCGACTGGGTTTGGGTCTAGCAGAGTGGGTTTCGGTCTAGCCGAGTGGGTTTGGGTCTAGCCGAGTGGGTTTGGGTCTAGCCGAGTGCGTTTGGGTCTAGCCTAGTGGGTTTGGGTCTAGCGTGTGGGTGTGGGTCTAGCGATTGGGTTTGGGTCAAGCCGAGTGGGTTTGGGTTTAGCCGAGTGGGTTTGGGTCTAGCCGAGTGGGTTTGGGTATAGCCGAGTGGGTTTGGGTGTAGCCGAGTGGGTTGGGTCTAGCCGAGTGGGTTTCGGTGTAGCCGAGTGGGTTGGGTCTAGCCGAGTGGGTTTGGGTCTAGCCGAGTGGGTTTGGGTCTAGCCGAGTGGGTTTGGGTCTAGCGGAGTGGGTTTGGGTGTAGCCGAGTGGGTTTGGGTCTAGCGGAGTGGGTTTGGGTCTAGCGGAGTGGGTTTCGCTCTTGCAGAGTGTGTTTGGGTCTAGCCGAGTGGGTTTGGGTCCAGCCGAGTGGGTTTGGGTCTAGCCGAGTGGGTTTGGGTCTAGCCGAGTGGGTTTGTGTCTAGTCGAGTGGATTTGGGTCTGGTCGAGTGGGTTTGGGTGTAGCCTAGTTGGTTTTGGTCTAGTCAAGTGGGTTTGGGTCTACCCGAGTGGGTTTGTGTCTAGCCGAGTGGGTTTGGGTCTGGCCGAGTGGGTTTGGGTCCAGCCGAGTGGGTTTGGTTCTAATCGAGTGGGTTTGGGTCTAGCGGAGTGGGTTTGAGTCTAGCTGAGTGGGTTTGGGTCTACCGGAGTGGGTTTGAGTCTAACGGAGTGGGTTTAGGTCTAGCCGAGTGGGTTTGGGTCTAGCCGAGTGGTTTTGGGTCTAGCCGAGAGGGTTTGGGTCTAGCCAAGTCGGTTTGGGTCTAGCCGAGTGGGTTTGTGTCTAGCCGAGTGGGTTTGGGTCTAGCCGAGTGGGTTTGGGTCTAGCCTAGTGGGTTTGGGCCTAGCCGAGTGGATTTGGGCCTAGCCGAGTGGGTTTGGGTCTAGCCGAGAGGGTTTGGGTCTATCCGAGTGGGTTTGGGTCCAGCGGAGTGGGTTTGGGTCTGGCCGAGTGGGTTTGGGTTTAGGCGTTTGGGTTTGGGTCTGGCCGAGTGGGTTTAGGTCTAGCCGAGTGGGTTTGGGTCTAGCGGAGAGGGTTTGGGTGTAGCCGAGTGGGTTTGGGTCTAGCCGAGTGGGTTTGGGTCCAGCCGACTGGTTTTGGGTCTAGCCGAGTGGGTTTGGGTCTAGACGAGTGGGTTTCGGTCTAGCCGAGTGGGTTTGTGTCTAGCGGAGTGGGTTTGGGTCTAGCCGAGTGGGTTTGGGTCTAGCTGTGTGGGTTTGAGTCTAGTCGAGTGGGTTTGGGTCTAGCGCAGGGGGTTTGAGTCTAACGGAGTGGGTTCAGGTCTAGCCGAGTGGGTTTGGGTCTGGCCGAGTGGGTTTGGGTCTAGCGAGTGGGTTTGGGTCTAGCCAGGTGGGTTTGGGTTTAGCCGTGTGGGTTTGGGTCTGGCCGAGTGGGTTGGGTCTAGCCGAGTGGGTTTGTGTCTAGCCGAGTGTGTTTGGGTCTAGCTGAGTGGGTTTGGGTCTAGCCGAGTGGGTTTGTGTCTAGCCGAGTGGTTTTGGATCTAGCGGAGTGGGTTTGGGTGTTGCCGAGTGGGTTTGGGAATAGCCGGATGGTTTGGGTCTAGCCGAGTGGGTTTGGGTCGAGCCGAGTGGGTTTGGGTCTAGCGGAGTGGGTTTGGGTGTAGCCGAGTGGGTTTGGGTCTAGCCGAGTGGGTTTGGGTCCAGCCGAGTGGGTTTGGTTCTAGCCGAGTGGGTTTGGGTCTAGACGAGTGGGTTTGGGTCTAGCCGAGTGGGTTTGGGTCTAGCCGAGTGGGTTTGGGTCTAGCCGAGTGGGTTTGGGTCTAGCCGAGTGCGTTTGCGTCTAGCGGAGTGGGTTTGAGTCTAGCCGAGTGGGTTTGGGTCTCACGGAGTGGGTTTGAGTCTAACGGAGTGGGTTTGTGTCTAGCGGAGTGGGTTTGGGTCAAGCGGAGTGGGTTTGGGTCTAGTGGAGTGGGTTTGTGTCTAGTCAAGTGGGCTTGGGTCTAGCCGAGTGGGTTTGGGTCTAGCCGAAGGCGTTTGGGTTTAGCCGAGTGGGTTTGGGTCTAGCCGAGTGGGTTTGTGTCTAGCCGAGTGGGTTTCATAGAATCATAGAATCATAGAAAATAGGTGCAGGAGTAGGCCATTCAGCCCTTCGAGCCTGCACCGCCATTCAATATGATCATGGCTGATCATCCAACTCAGTATCCTGTACCTGCCTTCTCCCCATACCCCCTGATCCCTTTAGCCACAAGGGCCACATCTAGCTCCCTCTTAAATATAGCCAATGAACTGGCCTCAACTACCTTCTGTGGCAGAGAATTCCACAGACTCGCCACTCTCTGTGTGAAAAAAGATCTTCTCATCTCAGACCTAAAAGACTTCCCCCTTATCCTTAAACTGTGATTTTTTTTAAGGGGCCTGTCCAACCCCTTAAGAATGTTGTAAGCCTCTATAAGATCCCCCCTCAATCTCCTAAATTCCAGCGAGTACAAGCCGAGTCTATCCAGTCTTTCTTCATATGGAAGTCCTGCCATCCCAGGAATCAGGCTGGTGAACCTTCTCTGTACTCCCTCTATGGCAAGAATGTCTTTCCTCAGATTAGGAGACCAAAACTGTACGCAATACTCCAGGTGTGGCCTCACCAAGACCCTGTACAACTGCAGTAGAACCTCCCTGCAGTTGTGGGCTGGGCTGTGGCATTAATGTCCTTCCTCCGAAACACACCATAGTTCAGGGCTACAGCTGTGTTATCATTGATGAGTTGAAGGACCTTGAGGCCTGCCATCTGAGCAGCTTGTACAACTGCCCTCCTTTCCGCTTGGTTAAAATAGACAGGCACTGTGATCACCAGTTCCTTAATTGGTTGCTCTGCAAAATCCGGAGCCTGAGTTTGGGTCTAGCCGAGTGGGTTTGGGCCTAGCGGAGTGGGTTTGGGTATAGCGGAGTGGGTTTGGGTCTAGCGGAGTGGGTTTGGGTCTAGCGGAGTGGGATTTGGTCTAGCGGAGTGGGTTTGGGTGTAGCGGAGTGGGTTTGGGTCTAGCGGAGTGGGTTTGGGTCCAACGGAGTGGGTTTGGGTCTAGCGGAATGGGTTTGGGCCTATCGGAGTGGGTTTGGGACTAGCGGATTGGGTTTGGGTCTAGCGGAGTGGTTTTGGGTCTCGCCGAGTGGGTTTGGGTCTAGCGGAGTGGGTTTGGGTCTAGCGGAGTGGGTTTGGGTCTAGCGGAGTGGGTTTGGTTCTAGCTGAGTGGGTTTGGGTCTAGTCGAGTGGGTTTGGGTCTAGCCGAGTGGGTTTGGATCGAGCCGAGTGGGTTCGGGTCTAGCCGAGTGGGTTTGGGTCTAGCCGAGTGGGTTTGGGTCTAGCCGAGTGGGTTTGTGTCTAGCGGAGTGGGTTTGGGTCTAGGGGAGTGGGTTTGGGTCTAGCGGAGTGGGTTTGGGTCTCGCCGAGTGGGTTTGGGTCTCGCCGAGTGGGTTTGGGTCTAGCCAAGTGGGTTTGAGTCTGGCCGAGTGGGTTTGGGTCTAGCCGAGTGCATTGGGGTCTAGCCGAGTGGGTTTGGGTCTAGCGGAGTGGGTTTGGGTCTAGCCGAGTGGGTTTGGGTCTAGCGGAGTGGGTTTGGGTCTAACGGAGTGGGTTTGGGTCTAGCGGACTGGGTTTGGGTCTAGCGGAGTGGGTTTGGGTCTAGCGGCTTGGGTTTGGGTCTTGCGGAGTGGGTTTGGGTCTAGCCGAGTGGGCTTGGGTCTAGCGGAGTGGGTTTGGGTCTAGCGGTGTGGGTTTGGGTCTAGCAGAGTGGGTTTGGTTCTAGCCGAGTGCGTTTGGGTCGAGCCGAGTGGGTTTGGGTCTAGCCGAGTGGGTTTGGGTCTAGCCGAGTGGGTTTTGGTCTAGCCGAGTGGGTTTGGGTCTAGCCGAGTGGGTTTGGGTCTAGCCGAGTGGGTTTGGGTCTAGCCGAGTGAGTTGGGGTCTAGCCGAGTGCGTTTTGGTCTAGCCGAGTGGGTTTGGGTCTAGCGGAGTGGGTTTGGGTCTAGCTGAGTGGGTTTGGGTCTAGCGGAGTGGGATTGGGTCTAGCGGAGTGGGTTTGGGTTTAGCCGAGTGGGTTTGGGTCTAGCCAAGTGGGTTTGGGTCTAGCCGAGTGGGTTTGGGTCTAGCGAGTGGGTTTGGGTCTAGTGAGTGTGTTTGGGTCTAGCCGAGTGGGTTTAGGTTTAGCCGAGTGGGTTTGGGTCTAGCCGAGTGGGTTTGGGTCTTGCCCAGTGGGTTTGGGTCTAGCCAAGTGGGTTTGGCTCTAGCCGAGTGGGTTTGGGTGTAGCATAGTGGGTTTGGGTGTAGCCGAGTGGGTTTGGGTCTAGCCGAGTGGGATGCGGTCTAGCCGAGTGGGTTTGTGTCTAGCCGAGTGGGTTTGGGTCTTGCCGAGTGGGTTTGGTTATAGCCGAGTGGGTTTGGGACTAGCCGAGTGGGTTTGAGTCCAGCCGTGTGGGTTTGGGTCTAGACGAGTGGGTTTGGGTCTAGCCGAGTGGGTTTGGGTCTAGCCGAGTGGGTATGAGTCTAGCCGAGTGGGTTTGGGCCCAGCCGAGTGGGTTTGGGTCTAGCGAGTGGGTTTGGGTCTAGTGAGTGGGTTTGGGACTAGCCGAGTGGGTTTGGGTCTAGCCGAGTGGGGTTTGAGTCTAGCCGAGTGGCTACAGGTCTATCCGAGTGGGTTTGGGTGTAGCCGAGTGGGTTTGGGTGTAGCCGAGTGTGTTTGAGTCTAGCCGAGTGGGTTTGGCTCAAGCCGAGTGGGTTTGTGTCTAGCCGAGTAGGTTTGGGTCTAGCGGATTGGGTTTGGGTCTAGCCGAGTGGGTTTGGATCGAGCCGAGTGGGTTCGGGTCTAGCCGAGTGGGTTTGGGTCTAGCCGAGTGGGTTTGGGTCTAGCCGAGTGGGTTTGTGTCTAGCGGAGTGGGTTTGGGTCTAGGGGAGTGGGTTTGGGTCTAGCGGAGTGGGTTTGGGTCTCGCCGAGTGGGTTTGGGTCTCGCCGAGTGGGTTTGGGTCTAGCCAAGTGGGTTTGAGTCTGGCCGAGTGGGTTTGGGTCTAGCCGAGTGCATTGGGGTCTAGCCGAGTGGGTTTGGGTCTAGCGGAGTGGGTTTGGGTCTAGCCGAGTGGGTTTGGGTCTAGCGGAGTGGGTTTGGGTCTAACGGAGTGGGTTTGGGTCTAGCGGACTGGGTTTGGGTCTAGCGGAGTGGGTTTGGGTCTAGCGGCTTGGGTTTGGGTCTTGCGGAGTGGGTTTGGGTCTAGCCGAGTGGGCTTGGGTCTAGCGGAGTGGGTTTGGGTCTAGCGGTGTGGGTTTGGGTCTAGCAGAGTGGGTTTGGTTCTAGCCGAGTGCGTTTGGGTCGAGCCGAGTGGGTTTGGGTCTAGCCGAGTGGGTTTGGGTCTAGCCGAGTGGGTTTTGGTCTAGCCGAGTGGGTTTGGGTCTAGCCGAGTGGGTTTGGGTCTAGCCGAGTGGGTTTGGGTCTAGCCGAGTGAGTTGGGGTCTAGCCGAGTGCGTTTTGGTCTAGCCGAGTGGGTTTGGGTCTAGCGGAGTGGGTTTGGGTCTAGCTGAGTGGGTTTGGGTCTAGCGGAGTGGGATTGGGTCTAGCGGAGTGGGTTTGGGTTTAGCCGAGTGGGTTTGGGTCTAGCCAAGTGGGTTTGGGTCTAGCCGAGTGGGTTTGGGTCTAGCGAGTGGGTTTGGGTCTAGTGAGTGTGTTTGGGTCTAGCCGAGTGGGTTTAGGTTTAGCCGAGTGGGTTTGGGTCTAGCCGAGTGGGTTTGGGTCTTGCCCAGTGGGTTTGGGTCTAGCCAAGTGGGTTTGGCTCTAGCCGAGTGGGTTTGGGTGTAGCATAGTGGGTTTGGGTGTAGCCGAGTGGGTTTGGGTCTAGCCGAGTGGGATGCGGTCTAGCCGAGTGGGTTTGTGTCTAGCCGAGTGGGTTTGGGTCTTGCCGAGTGGGTTTGGTTATAGCCGAGTGGGTTTGGGACTAGCCGAGTGGGTTTGAGTCCAGCCGTGTGGGTTTGGGTCTAGACGAGTGGGTTTGGGTCTAGCCGAGTGGGTTTGGGTCTAGCCGAGTGGGTATGAGTCTAGCCGAGTGGGTTTGGGCCCAGCCGAGTGGGTTTGGGTCTAGCGAGTGGGTTTGGGTCTAGTGAGTGGGTTTGGGACTAGCCGAGTGGGTTTGGGTCTAGCCGAGTGGGGTTTGAGTCTAGCCGAGTGGCTACAGGTCTATCCGAGTGGGTTTGGGTGTAGCCGAGTGGGTTTGGGTGTAGCCGAGTGTGTTTGAGTCTAGCCGAGTGGGTTTGGCTCAAGCCGAGTGGGTTTGTGTCTAGCCGAGTAGGTTTGGGTCTAGCGGATTGGGTTTGGGTCTAGCCGAGTGGGTTTGGGTCTAGCCGAGTGGGTTTGCGTCTAGCGGAGTGGGTTTTGGTCTAGCGGAGTGGGTTTGGGTCTAGCCGTGTGGGTTTGGGTCTAGCCGAGTGGGTTTGGGTCTATCCGAGTGGGTTTGGGTCTAGCCGAGTGGGTTTGGGTCTAGCGGAGTGGGTTTGCGTCTCCCCGAGTGGGTTTGGGTCTAACAGAGTGGGTTTTCGTCTAGCCGAGTGGGTTTGTGTCTAGCCGAGTGGGTTTGGGTCTAGCCGAGTGGTTTTGGGTCTAGCCGAATGGGTTTGGGTCTAGCGGAGTGGGTTTTTTGTCTAGCCGAGTGGGTTTGGGTCTAGCCGAGTGGGTTTGGGTCTAGCCGAAGGCGTTTGGGTTTAGCCGAGTGGGTTTGGGTCTAGCCGAGTGGGTTTGGGTCTAGCCGAGTGGGTTTCATAGAATCATAGAATCATAGAAAATAGGTGCAGGAGTAGGCCATTCAGCCCTTCGAGCCTGCACCGCCATTCAATATGATCATGGCTGATCATCCAACTCAGTATCCTGTACCTGCCTTCTCCCCAGACCCCCTGATCCCTTTAGCCACAAGGGCCACATCTAGCTCCCTCTTAAATATAGCCAATGAACTGGCCTCAACTACCTTCTGTGGCAGAGAATTCCACAGACTCGCCACTCTCTGTGTGAAAAAAGATCTTCTCATCTCAGACCTAAAAGACTTCCCCCTTATCCTTAAACTGTGATTTTTTTTTTAAGGGGCCTGTCCAACCCCTTAAGAATGTTGTAAGCCTCTATAAGATCCCCCCTCAATCTCCTAAATTCCAGCGAGTACAAGCCGAGTCTATCCAGTCTTTCTTCATATGGAAGTCCTGCCATCCCAGGAATCAGGCTGGTGAACCTTCTCTGTACTCCCTCTATGGCAAGAATGTCTTTCCTCAGATTAGGAGACCAAAACTGTACGCAATACTCCAGGTGTGGCCTCACCAAGACCCTGTACAACTGCAGTAGAACCTCCCTGCAGTTGTGGGCTGGGTTGTGGCATTACCTGGGCTGTGGCATTAATGTCCTTCCTCCGAAACACACCATAGTTCAGGGCTACAGCTGTGTTATCATTGATGAGTTGAAGGACCTTGAGGCCTGCCATCTGAGCAGCTTGTACAACTGCCCTCCTTTCCGCTTGGTTAAAATAGACAGGCACTGTGATCACCAGGTCCTTAATTGGTTGCTCTGCAAAATCCTGAGCCTGAGTTTGGGTCTAGCCGAGTGGGTTTGGGCCTAGCGGAGTGGGTTTGGGTATAGCGGAGTGGGTTTGGGTCTAGCGGAGTGGGTTTGGGTCTAGCGGAGTGGGATTTGGTCTAGCGGAGTGGGTTTGGGTGTAGCGGAGTGGGTTTGGGTCTAGCGGAGTGGGTTTGGGTCCAACGGAGTGGGTTTGGGTCTAGCGGAATGGGTTTGGGCCTATCGGAGTGGGTTTGGGTCTAGCGGATTGGGTTTGGGTCTAGCGGAGTGGTTTTGGGTCTCGCCGAGTGGGTTTGGGTCTAGCGGAGTGGGTTTGGGTCTAGCGGAGTGGGTTTGGGTCTAGCGGAGTGGGTTTGGTTCTAGCCGAGTGGGTTTGGGTCTAGTCGAGTGGGTTTGGGTCTAGCCGAGTGGGTTTGGATCGAGCCGAGTGGGTTTGGGTCTAGCCGAGTGGGTTTGGGTTTAGCCGAGTGGGTTTGGGTCTAGCCGAGTGGGTTTGTGTCTAGCGGAGTGGGTTTGGGTCTAGGGGAGTGGGTTTGGGTCTAGCGGAGTGGGTTTGGGTCTCGCCGAGTGGGTTTGGGTCTCGCCGAGTGGGTTTGGGTCTAGCCAAGTGGGTTTGAGTCTGGCCGAGTGGGTTTGGGTCTAGCCGAGTGCGTTGGGGTCTAGCCGAGTGGGTTTGGGTCTAGCGGAGTGGGTTTGGGTCTAGCCGAGTGGGTTTGGGTCTAGCGGAGTGGGTTTGGGTCTAACGGAGTGGGTTTGGGTCTAGCGGACTGGGGTTGGGTCTAGCGGAGTGGGTTTGGGTCTAGCGGCTTGGGTTTGGGTCTTGCGGAGTGGGTTTGGGTCTAGCCGAGTGGGCTTGGGTCTAGCGGAGTGGGTTTGGGTCTAGCGGTGTGGGTTTGGGTCTAGCGGAGTGGGTTTGGTTCTAGCCGAGTGCGTTTGGGTCTAGCCGAGTGGGTTTGGGTCTAGCCGAGTGGTTTTGGGTCTAGCCGAGTGGGTTTTGGTCTAGCCGAGTGGGTTTGGGTCTAGCCGAGTGGGTTTGGGTCTAGCCGAGTGGGTTTGGGTCTAGCCGAGTGAGTTTGGGTCTAGCCGAGTGGGTTTGGGTCTAGCGGAGTGGGTTTGGGTCTGGCCGAGTGGGTTTGGGCCTAGCCGATTGGGTTTGGTACTAGCCGAGTGGGCTTGGGTCTAGCCGAGTGGGTTTGGGTCTAGCCGAGTGGGATTGGGTCTAGCGGAGTGGGTTTGGGACTAGCCGAGTGGGTTTGGGACTATCGGAGTGGGTTTGGATCTAGCCGAGTGGGTTTGGGTCTAGCCGTGTGATTTGGGTCTAGCCGAGTGGGTTTGGGCCTAGCCGAGTGGGTTTGGGTCTAGCCGAGTGGGTTTGGGTCTAGCCGAGTGGGTTTGGGTCTAGTCGAGTGGGGTTGGGTCTAGCCGAGTGGGTTTGGGTCTAGCCGAGTGGGTTTGGGTCGAGCGGAGTGGGTTTGGGTCTTGCTGAGTGGGTTTGGGTCTAGCCGAGTGGGTTTGTGTCTAGCAGAGTGGGTTAGGGTCTAGCCAAGTGGGTTTGGGTCTAGCCGAGTGGGTTTGTGTCTAGCCGAGTGGGTTTTTTGGTCTAGCGGAGTGGGTTTGGGTCTAGCGGAGTGGGTTTGGTTCTAGTCGAGTGAGTTTGGGTCTAGCCCAGTGGGTTTGGGTCTAGCCGAGTGGGTTTGGGTCTAGCGGAGTGGGATTGGGGTTAGCCGAGTGGGTTTGTGTCTAGCGGAGTGGGTTTGGGTCTAGTCGAGTGGGTTTGGGTCTAGCCGAGTGGGTTTGGGTCTAGCCGAGTGGGTTTGGGTCGAGCGGAGTGGGTTTGGGTCTAGCCGAGTGGGTTTGGGTCTCGCCGAGTGGGTTTGGGTCTGGCCGAGTGGGTTTGGTACTAGCCGATTGGGTTTGGTACTAGCCGAGTGGGCTTGGGTCTAGCCGAGTGGGTTTGGGTCTAGCCGAGTGGGGTTGGGACTAGCCGATTTGGTTTGGGTCCAGCCGAGTGGGTTTGGGTCTAGCTGAGTGGGTTAGGGTCTAGCGGAGTGGGTTTGGGTCTAGCGGAGTGGGTTTGGGTCTAGCCCAGTGGGTTTGTGTCTAGCCGAGTGGGTTTGGGTCTAGCGGAGTGGGTTTGGGGTTAGCCGAGTGGGTTTGGGTCTAGCGGAGTGGGTTTGGGTCGAGCCGAGTGGGTTTGGGTCTCGCCGAGTGTGCTTGGGTCTAGCCGATTGGGTTTGGGTCTAGCCGAGTGGGTTTGGGTCTAGCGGAGTGGGTTTGGGTCTAGCGGAGTGGGTTTGTGTCTAAAAGAGTGGGATTGGGTCTAGCCGAGTGGGTTTGGGCCTAGCCGAGTGGATTTGGGTCTAGCGGAGTGGGTTTCGATCTAGCCGAGTGGGTTTGGGTCTAGCCGTGTGGGTTTGGGTCTAGCCGAGTGGGTTTGGGCCTAGCCGAGTGGGTTTGGGTCTAGCCGAGTGGGTTTGGGTCCAGCCAAGTGGGTTTGGGTCTCGCCGAGTGGGGTTGGGTCTAGCCAAGTGGATTTGGCTCTAGCGGAGTGGGTTTGGGTCTAGCCGAGTGGGTTTGGGTCTAGCGGAGTGGGTTGGATCTAGCCGAGTGGGTTTGGGTCTAGCCGAGTGGGTTTGGGTCTAGCGGAGTGGGTTGGATCTAGCCGAGTGGGTTTGGGTCTAGCCGAGTGGGTTTGGGTCTAGCCGAGTGGGTTTGGGCCTAGCCGAGTGGGTTTGGGTCCAGCCGAGTGGGTTTGGGTCTAGCCAAGTGGGTTTGGATCTAGCCGAGTGGGTTTGGGTGTAGCCGAGTGGGTTTGGGTCTAGCCGAGTGGGTTTGGGTCTAGCCGATGGGTTTGGGTCTAGCGGAGTGGGTTTGGGTCCGGCCGAGTGGGTTTGGGTCTAGCCGAGTGGGTTTGGGTTTGCCGAGTGGGTTTGGGTCTAGCGGAGTGGGTTTGTGTCTAGCCGAGTGGGTTTGGGTCTAGCGGAGTGGGGTTGGGACTAGCCGAGTTGGTTTTGGTCCAGCCGAGTAGGTTTGGGTCTTGCTGAGTGGGTTTGGGTCTAGCGGAGTGGGTTTGGGTCAAGCGGAGTGGCTTTGGGTCTAGTCGAGTGGGTTTGGGTCTAGCCGAGTGGGTTTGGGTCTAGCGGAGTGGGTTTGGGTCTAGCGGAGTGGGTTTGGGTCTAGCCGAGTGGGTTTGGGTCTCGCCGAGTGGGTTTGGGTCTGGCCGAGTGGGTTTGGGCCTAGCCGATTGGGTTTGGTACTAGCCGAGTGGGCTTGGGTCTAGCCGAGAGGGTTTGGGTCTAGCCGAGTGGGATTGGGTCTAGCGGAGTGGGTTTGGGACTAGCCGAGTGGGTTTGGGACTATCGGAGTGGGTTTGCATCTAGCCGAGTGGGTTTGGGTCTAGCCGAGTGGGTTTGGGTCTAGCCGAGTGGGTTTGTCCTAGCCGAGTGGGTTTGGGTCTAGCCGAGTGGGTTTGGGTCTAGTCGAGTGGGGTTGGGTCTAGCCGAGTGGGTTTGGGTCTAGCCGAGTGGGTTTGGGTCCAGCGGAGTGGGTTTGGGTCTAGCTGAGTGGGTTTGGGTCTAGCCGAGTGGGTTTGTGTCTAGCAGAGTGGGTTAGGGTCTAGCCGAGTGGGTTTGGGTCTAGCCGAGTGGGTTTGTGTCTAGCCGAGTGGGTTTGGGTCTAGCGGAGTGGGTTTGGGGTTAGCCGAGTGGGTTTGGGTCTAGCGGAGTGGGTTTGGGTCTAGTCGAGTGGGTTTGGGTCTAGCCGAGTGGGTTTGGGTCTAGTCGAGTGGGTTTGGGTCTAGCGGAGTGGGTTTGGGTCTGGCCGAGTGGGTTTGGGCCTAGCCGATTGGGTTTGGTACTAGCCGAGTGGGCTTGGGTCTAGCCGAGTGGGTTTGGGTCTAGCCGAGTGGGATTGGGTCTAGCGGAGTGGGTTTGGGACTAGCCGAGTGGGTTTGGGACTATCGGAGTGGGTTTGGATCTAGCCGAGTGGGTTTGGGTCTAGCCGTGTGGTTTGGGTCTAGCCGAGTGGGTTTGGGCCTAGCCGAGTGGGTTTGGGTCTAGCCGAGTGGGTTTGGGTCTAGCCGAGTGGGTTTGGGTCTAGTCGAGTGGGGTTGGGTCTAGCCGAGTGGGTTTGGGTCTAGCCGAGTGGGTTTGGGTCGAGCGGAGTGGGTTTGGGTCTTGCTGAGTGGGTTTGGGTCTAGCCGAGTGGGTTTGTGTCTAGCAGAGTGGGTTAGGGTCTAGCCGAGTGGGTTTGGGTCTAGCCGAGTGGGTTTGGGTCTAGCCGAGTGGGTTTGGGTCGAGCGGAGTGGGTTTGGGTCTAGCGGAGTGGGATTGGGGTTAGCCGAGTGGGTTTGTGTCTAGCGGAGTGGGTTTGGGTCTAGTCGAGTGGGTTTGGGTCTAGCCGAGTGGGTTTGGGTCTAGCCGAGTGGGTTTGGGTCTGGCGGAGTGGGTTTGGGTCTAGCCGAGTGGGGTTGGGTCAAGCGGAGTGGCTTTGGGTCTAGTCGAGTGGGTTTGGGTCTAGCCGAGTGGGTTTGGGTCTAGCGGAGTGGGTTTGGGTCTAGCGGAGTGGGTTTGGGTCTAGCCGAGTGGGTTTGGGTCTCGCCGAGTGGGTTTGGGTCTGGCCGAGTGGGTTTGGGCCTAGCCGATTGGGTTTGGTACTAGCCGAGTGGGCTTGGGTCTAGCCGAGAGGGTTTGGGTCTAGCCGAGTGGGATTGGGTCTAGCGGAGTGGGTTTGGGACTAGCCGAGTGGGTTTGGGACTATCGGAGTGGGTTTGCATCTAGCCGAGTGGGTTTGGGTCTAGCCGAGTGGGTTTGGGTCTAGCCGAGTGGGTTTGTCCTAGCCGAGTGGGTTTGGGTCTAGCCGAGTGGGTTTGGGTCTAGTCGAGTGGGGTTGGGTCTAGCCGAGTGGGTTTGGGTCTAGCCGAGTGGGTTTGGGTCCAGCGGAGTGGGTTTGGGTCTAGCTGAGTGGGTTTGGGTCTAGCCGAGTGGGTTTGTGTCTAGCAGAGTGGGTTAGGGTCTAGCCGAGTGGGTTTGGGTCTAGCCGAGTGGGTTTGTGTCTAGCCGAGTGGGTTTGGGTCTAGCGGAGTGGGTTTGGGGTTAGCCGAGTGGGTTTGGGTCTAGCGGAGTGGGTTTGGGTCTAGTCGAGTGGGTTTGGGTCTAGCCGAGTGGGTTTGGGTCTAGTCGAGTGGGTTTGGGTCTAGCGGAGTGGGTTTGGGTCTGGCCGAGTGGGTTTGGGCCTAGCCGATTGGGTTTGGTACTAGCCGAGTGGGCTTGGGTCTAGCCGAGTGGGTTTGGGTCTAGCCGAGTGGGATTGGGTCTAGCGGAGTGGGTTTGGGACTAGCCGAGTGGGTTTGGGACTATCGGAGTGGGTTTGGATCTAGCCGAGTGGGTTTGGGTCTAGCCGTGTGGTTTGGGTCTAGCCGAGTGGGTTTGGGCCTAGCCGAGTGGGTTTGGGTCTAGCCGAGTGGGTTTGGGTCTAGCCGAGTGGGTTTGGGTCTAGTCGAGTGGGGTTGGGTCTAGCCGAGTGGGTTTGGGTCTAGCCGAGTGGGTTTGGGTCGAGCGGAGTGGGTTTGGGTCTTGCTGAGTGGGTTTGGGTCTAGCCGAGTGGGTTTGTGTCTAGCAGAGTGGGTTAGGGTCTAGCCGAGT
Organism: Raja brachyura; assembly: GCA_963514005.1. The sequence goes on along the minus strand of OY740819.1, from coordinate 3,983,782 downwards.
GGGTTTGGGTCTAGCCGAGTGGGTTTGGGTCTAGCCGAGTGGGTTTGGGTCGAGCGGAGTGGGTTTGGGTCTAGCGGAGTGGGATTGGGGTTAGCCGAGTGGGTTTGTGTCTAGCGGAGTGGGTTTGGGTCTAGTCGAGTGGGTTTGGGTCTAGCCGAGTGGGTTTGGGTCTAGCCGAGTGGGTTTGGGTCTGGCGGAGTGGGTTTGGGTCTAGCCGAGTGGGTTTGGGTCTCGCCGAGTGGGTTTGGGTCTGGCCGAGTGGGTTTGGTACTAGCCGATTGGGTTTGGTACTAGCCGAGTGGGCTTGGGTCTAGCCGAGTGGGTTTGGGTCTAGCCGAGTGGGATTGGGTCTAGCGGAGTGGGTTTGGGACTAGCCGAGTGGGTTTGGGACTATCGGAGTGGGTTTGGATCTAGCCGAGTGGGTTTGGGTCTAGCCGAGTGGGTTTGGGTCTAGCCGAGTGGGTTTGGGCCTAGCCGAGTGGGTTTGGGTCTAGCCGAGTGGGTTTGGGTCTAGTCGAGTGGGGTTGGGTCTAGCCGAGTGGGTTTGGGTCTAGCCGAGTGGGTTTGGGTCTAGCGGAGTGGGTTTGGGTCTAGCGGAGTGGGTTTGGGTCTAGCCGAGTGGGTTTGTGTCTAGCAGAGTGGGTCAGGGTCTAGCCGAGTGGGTTTGGGTCTAGCCGAGTGGGTTTGTGTCTAGCCGAGTGGGTTTGGGTCTAGCGGAGTGGGTTTGGGTCTAGCGGAGTGGGTTTGGGTCTAGCCGAGTGGGTTTGGGTCTCGCCGAGTGGGTTTGGGTCTGGCCGAGTGGGTTTGGGCCTAGCCGATTGGGTTTGGTACTAGCCGAGTGGGCTTGGGTCTAGCCGAGAGGGTTTGGGTCTAGCCGAGTGGGATTGGGTCTAGCGGAGTGGGTTTGGGACTAGCCGAGTGGGTTTGGGACTATCGGAGTGGGTTTGCATCTAGCCGAGTGGGTTTGGGTCTAGCCGAGTGGGTTTGGGTCTAGCCGAGTGGGTTTGTCCTAGCCGAGTGGGTTTGGGTCTAGCCGAGTGGGTTTGGGTCTAGTCGAGTGGGGTTGGGTCTAGCCGAGTGGGTTTGGGTCTAGCCGAGTGGGTTTGGGTCCAGCGGAGTGGGTTTGGGTCTAGCTGAGTGGGTTTGGGTCTAGCCGAGTGGGTTTGTGTCTAGCAGAGTGGGTTAGGGTCTAGCCGAGTGGGTTTGGGTCTAGCCGAGTGGGTTTGTGTCTAGCCGAGTGGGTTTGGGTCTAGCGGAGTGGGTTTGGGGTTAGCCGAGTGGGTTTGGGTCTAGCGGAGTGGGTTTGGGTCTAGTCGAGTGGGTTTGGGTCTAGCCGAGTGGGTTTGGGTCTAGTCGAGTGGGTTTGGGTCTAGCGGAGTGGGTTTGGGTCTGGCCGAGTGGGTTTGGGCCTAGCCGATTGGGTTTGGTACTAGCCGAGTGGGCTTGGGTCTAGCCGAGTGGGTTTGGGTCTAGCCGAGTGGGATTGGGTCTAGCGGAGTGGGTTTGGGACTAGCCGAGTGGGTTTGGGACTATCGGAGTGGGTTTGGATCTAGCCGAGTGGGTTTGGGTCTAGCCGTGTGGTTTGGGTCTAGCCGAGTGGGTTTGGGCCTAGCCGAGTGGGTTTGGGTCTAGCCGAGTGGGTTTGGGTCTAGCCGAGTGGGTTTGGGTCTAGTCGAGTGGGGTTGGGTCTAGCCGAGTGTGTTTGGGTCTAGCCGAGTGGGTTTGGGTCGAGCGGAGTGGGTTTGGGTCTTGCTGAGTGGGTTTGGGTCTAGCCGAGTGGGTTTGTGTCTAGCAGAGTGGGTTAGGGTCTAGCCGAGTGGGTTTGGGTCTAGCCGAGTGGGTTTGGGTCTGGCGGAGTGGGTTTGGGTCTAGTCGAGTGGGTTTGGGTCTAGCCGAGTGGGTTTGGGTCTAGCCGAGTGGGTTTGGGTCTGGCGGAGTGGGTTTGGGTCTAGCCGAGTGGGTTTGGGTCTCGCCGAGTGGGTTTGGGTCTGGCCGAGTGGGTTTGGTACTAGCCGATTGGGTTTGGTACTAGCCGAGTGGGCTTGGGTCTAGCCGAGTGGGTTTGGGTCTAGCCGAGTGGGATTGGGTCTAGCGGAGTGGGTTTGGGACTAGCCGAGTGGGTTTGGGACTATCGGAGTGGGTTTGGATCTAGCCGAGTGGGTTTGGGTCTAGCCGAGTGGGTTTGGGTCTAGCCGAGTGGGTTTGGGCCTAGCCGAGTGGGTTTGGGTCTAGCCGAGTGGGTTTGGGTCTAGTCGAGTGGGGTTGGGTCTAGCCGAGTGGGTTTGGGTCTAGCCGAGTGGGTTTGGGTCTAGCGGAGTGGGTTTGGGTCTAGCGGAGTGGGTTTGGGTCTAGCCGAGTGGGTTTGTGTCTAGCAGAGTGGGTCAGGGTCTAGCCGAGTGGGTTTGGGTCTAGCCGAGTGGGTTTGTGTCTAGCCGAGTGGGTTTGGGTCTAGCGGAGTTGGTTTGGGTCTAGCGGAGTGGGTTTGGGTCTAGTCGAGTGGGTTTGGGTCTAGCCGAGTGGGTTTGGGTCCAGCGGAGTGGGTTTGGGTCTAGCGGAGTGGGTTTGGGGTTAGCCGAGTGGGTTTGGGTCTAGCCGAGTGGGTTTGGGTCTAGCCGAGTGGGTTTGGGTCTAGCCGATTTGGTTTGGGTCTAGCCGAGTGGGTTTGGGTCTAGCGGAGTGGGTTTGGGTCTAGCGGACTGGGTTTGGGTCTAAAATACTGGGTTTGGGTCTAGCCGAGTGGGTTTGGGTCTAGCCGAGTGGGTTTGGATCTAGCCGAGTGGGTTTGGGTCTAGCCGAGTGGGTTTGGGTCTAGCCGAGTGGGTTTGGGCCTAGCCGAGTGTGTTTGTGTCTAGCCGAGTGGGTTTGGGTCTAGCGGAGTGGGTTTGGTTCTAGCGGAGTGGGTTTGGGTCTAGTCGAGTGGGTTTGGGTCTAGCCCAGTCGGTTTGGGTCTAGCCGAGTGGGTTTGGGTCTAGCGGAGTGGGTTTGGGGTTAGCCGAGTGGGTTTGGGTCTAGCGGAGTGGGTTTGGGTCTAGCGGAGTGGGTTTGGGGTTAGCCGAGTGGGTTTGGGTCTAGCCGAGTGGGTTTGGGTCTAGCCGAGTGGGTTTGGGTCTAGCCGATTGGGTTTGGGTCTAGCCGAGTGGGTTTGGGTCTAGCGGAGTGGGTTTGGGTCTAGCGGACTGGGTTTGGGTCTAAAAGACTGGGTTTGGGTCTAGCCGAGTGGGTTTGGGTCTAGCCGAGTGGGTTTGGATCTAGCCGAGTGGGTTTGGGTCTAGCCGAGTGGGTTTGGGTCTAGCCGAGTGGGTTTAGGCCTAGCCGAGTGGGTTTGGGTATAGCCGAGTGGGTTTGGGTCTAGCCGAGAGGGTTTGGGTCCAGCCGAGTGAGTTTGGGTCTAGCCGAGTGGGTTTGTGTCTAGCAGAGTGGGTTAGGGTCTAGCCGAGTGGGTTTGGGTCTAGCCGAGTGTGTTTGTGTCTAGCCGAGTGGGTTTGGGTCTAGCGGAGTGGGTTTGGTTCTAGCGGAGTGGGTTTGGGTCTAGTCGAGTGGGTTTGGGTCTAGCCCAGTGGGTTTGGGTCTAGCCGAGTGGGTTTGGGTTTAGCGGAGTGGGTTTGGGGTTATCCGAGTGGGTTTGGGTCTAGCCGAGTGGGTTTGGGTCTAGCCGAGTGGGTTTGGGCCTAGCCGAGTGGGTTTGGGTCTAGCCGAGTGGGCTTGGGTCAAGCCGAGTGGGTTTGGGTCTAGCTGAGTGGGTTTGGGTCTTGCGGAGTGGGTTTGGGTCTAGCGGAGTGGGTTTGGGACTAGTCGAGTGGGTTTGGGTCTAGCCGAGTGGGTTTGGGTCTAGCCGAGTGGGTTTGGGTCTAGCGGAGTGTGTTTGGGTCTAGCCGCGTGGGTTTGGGTCTCGCCGAGTGTGTTTGGGTCTAGCCGATTGGGTTTGGGTCTAGCCGAGTGGGTTTGGGTCTAGCGGAGTGGGTTTGGGTCTAGCGGAGTGGGTTTGGGTCTAAAAGAGTGGGATTGGGTCTAGCCGAGTGGGTTTGGGTCTAGCCGAGTGGATTTGGGTCTAGCGGAGTGGGTTTCGATCTAGCCGAGTGGGTTTGGGCCTAGCCGAGTGGGTTTGGGTCTAGCCGAGTGGGGTTGGGTCTAGCCAAGTGGATTTGGCTCTAGCGGAGTGGGTTTGGGTCTAGCCGAGTGGGTTTGGGTTTAGCCGAGTGGGTTTGGGTCTGGCCGAGTGGGTTTGGGTCTAGCGGAGTGGGTTTGGATCGAGACGAGTGGGTTTGGGTCTAGCCGAGTGGGTTTGGGTGTAGCCGAGTGGGTTTGGGTCTAGCCGAGAGGGTTTGGGTCTAGCGGAGTGGGTTTGGGTCTAAAAGAGTGGGTTTGGGTCTAGCCGAGTGGGTTTGTGTCTCGCCGAGTGGGTTTGGGTCTAGCGGAGTGGGTTTGGGTCTAGCGGAGTGGGTTTAGGTCCAGTCAAGTGGGTTTGGGTCTCCCCAGTGGGTTTGGGTCTAGCCGAGTGGGTTTGGGTCTAGCGGAGTGGGTTTGGGGTTAGCCGAGTGGGTTTGGGTCTAGCCGAGTGGGTTTGGGTCTAGCCGAGTGGGTTTGGGCCTAGCCGAGTGGGTTTGGGTCTAGCCGAGTGGGCTCGGGTCAAGCCGAGTGGGTTTGGGTCTAGCCGAGTGGGTTTGGGTCTAGCCGAGTGGGTTTGAGTCTAGCGGAGTGGGTTTGGGTTTAGCCGAGTGGGTTTGGGTCTAGCCGAGTGGGTTTGGGTCAAGCCGAGTGGGTTTGGGTCTAGCGGAGTGGGTTTGGTTCTAGCGGAGTGGGTTTGGGTCTAGTCGAGTGGGTTTGGGTCTAGCCCAGTGGGCTTGGGTCTAGCCGAGTGGGTTTGGGTCTAGCGGAGTGGGTTTGGGGTTAGCCGAGTGGGTTTGGGTCTAGCCGAGTGGGTTTGGGTCTAGCTGAGTGGGTTTGGGTCTTGCGGAGTGGGTTTGGGTCTAGCGGAGTGGGTTTGGGTCTAGTCGAGTGGGTTTGGGTCTAGCCGAGTGGGTTTGGGTCTAGCCGAGTGGGTTTGGGTCTGGCGGAGTGGGTTTGGGTCTAGCCGCGTGGGTTTGGGTCTCGCCGAGTGTGTTTGGGTCTAGCCGATTGGGTTTGGGTCTAGCCGAGTGGGTTTGGGTCTAGCGGAGTGGGTTTGGGTCTAGCGGAGTGGGTTTGGGTCTAAAAGAGTTGGATTGGGTCTAGCCGAGTGGGTTTGGGTCTAGCCGAGTGGATTTGGGTCTAGCGGAGTGGGTTTCGATATAGCCGAGTGGGTTTGGGTCTAGCCGTGTGGGTTTGGGTCTAGCCGAGTGGGTTTGGGCCTAGCCGAGTGGGTTTGGGTCTAGCCGAGTGGGTGTGGGTCCAGCCAAGTGGGTTAGGGTCTCGCCGAGTGGGGTTGGGTCTAGCCAAGTGGATTTGGCTCTAGCGGAGTGGGTTTGGGTCTAGCCGAGTGGGTTTGGGTTTAGCCGAGTGGGTTTGGGTCTGGCCGAGTGGGTTTGGGTCTAGCGGAGTGGGTTTGGATCGAGACGAGTGGGTTTGGGTCTAGCCGAGTGGGTTTGGGTGTAGCCGAGTGGGTTTGGGTCTAGCCGAGAGGGTTTGGGTCTAGCGGAGTGGGCTTGGGTCTAAAAGAGTGGGTTTGGGTCTAGCCGAGTGGGTTTGTGTCTCGCCGAGTGGGTTTGGGTCTAGCGGAGTGGGTTTGGGTCTAGCGGAGTGGGTTTAGGTCCAGTCGAGTGGGTTTGCGTCTCGCCCAGTGGGTTTGGGTCTAGCCGAGTGGGTTTGGGTCTAGCGGAGTGGGTTTGGGGTTAGCCGAGTGGGTTTGGGTCTAGCCGAGTGGGTTTGAGTCTAGCGGAGTGGGTTTGGCTTTAGCCGAGTGGGTTTGGGTCTAGCCGAGTGGGCTTGGGTCAAGCCGAGTCTGTTTGGGTCTAGCCGAGTGGGTTTGAGTCTAGCGGAGTGGGTTTGGGTTTAGCCGAGTGGGTTTGGGTCTAGCCGAGTGGGTTTGGGTCAAGCCGAGTGGGTTTGGGTCTAGCGGAGTGGGTTTGGATCTAGCCGAGTGGGTTTGGGTCTAGCCGAGTGGGTTTGGGTCTAGCCGAGTGGGTTTGGGCCTAGCCGAGTGGGTTTGGGTCCAGCCAAGTCGGTTTGGGTCTAGCCAAGTGGGTTTGGATCTAGCCAAGTGGCTTTGGGTCTAGCCGAGTGGGTTTGGGTGTGGCCGAGTGGGTTTGGGTCTAGCAGAGTGGGTTTGGGTTTAGCGGAGTGTGTTTGGGTCTTGCCGAGTGGGTTTGCGTCTAGTCGAGTGGGTTTGGGTCTAGCCGAGTGGGTTTGGGTCTAGCGGAGTGGGTTTGCGTCTACCCGAGTGGGTTTGGGTCTAGCGGAGTAGGGTTGGGTCTAGCCGAGTGGGTTTGGGTCTGGCCGAGTGGGTTTGAGTCTAGCAGAGTGGGTTTGGGTCTAGCCGAGTGGGTTTGGGTGTAGCCGAGTGGGTTTGGGTCTAGCGGAGTGGGTTTGGGTGTAGCCGAGTGGGTTTGGGTCCAGCGGAGTGGGTTTGTGTCTAGCCGAGTGGGTTTGGGTCTAGCCGAGTAGGGTTGGGTCTAGCCGAGTGGGGTTGGGTCTAGCCGAGTGGCTTTGGGTCTAGCCGAGTGGGTTTGGGTCTAGCCGATTGGGTTTTGGTCTAGCCGAATGGGTTTGGGTCTAGCCGAGTGGGTTTGTGTCTAGCCGAGTGGGTTTGGGTCTAGCGGAGTGGGTTTGGGTCTAGCGGAGTGGGTTTGGGTCTAGCCGAGTGGGTTTGAGTCTAGCGGGATGGGTTTCGGTTTAGCCGAGTGGGTTTGGGTCTAGCCGAGTGGGTTTGGGTCAAGCCGAGTGGGTTTGGGTCTGGCGGAGTGGGATTGGATCTAGCCGAGTGGGTTTGGGTCTAGCCGAGTGGGTTTGGGTCTAGCCGAATGGGTTTGGGCCTAGCCGAGTGGGTTTGGGTCCAGCCGAGTGGGTTTGGGTCTAGCCAAGTGGGTTTGGATCTAGCCGAGTGGGTTTGAGTGTAGCCGAGTGGGTTTGGGTCTAGCCGAGTGGGTTTGGGTCTAGCCAAGTGGGTTTGGGTCTAGCGGAGTGGGTTTGGGTCCGGCCGAGTGGGTTTGGGTCTAGCCGAGTGGGTTTGGGTTTGCCGAGTGGGTTTGGGTCTAGCGGAGTGGGTTTGTGTCTAGCCGAGTGGGTTTGGGTCTAGCGGAGTGGGGTTGGGACTAGCCGAGTTGGTTTGGGTCCAGCCGAGTGGGTTTGGGTCTAGCTGAGTGGGTTTGGGTCTAGCGGAGTGGGTTTGGGTCTAGCGGAGTGGGTTTGGGTCTAGTCGAGTGGGTTTGGGTCTAGCCGAGTGGGTTTGGGTCTAGCCGAGTGGGTTTGGGTCTAGCGGAGTGGGTTTGGGTCTAGCCGAGTGGGTTTGGGTCTCGCCGAGTGGTTTTGGGTCTGGCCGAGTGGGTTTGGGCCTAGCCGATTGGGTTTGGTACTAGCCGAGTGGGCTTGGGTCTAGCCGAGTGGGTTAGGGTCTAGCCGAGTGGGATTGGGTCTAGCGGAGTGGGTTTGGGACTAGCCGAGTGGGTTTGGGACTATCGGAGTGGGTTTGGATCTAGCCGAGTGGGTTTGGGTCTAGCCGAGTGGGTTTGGGTCTAGCCGAGTGGGTTTGGGCCTAGCCGAGTGGGTTTGGGTCTAGCCGAGTGGGTTTGGGTCTAGTCGAGTGGGGTTGGGTCTAGCCGAGTGGGTTTGGGTCTAGCCGAGTGGGTTTGGGTCTAGCGGAGTGGGTTTGGGTCTAGCTGAGTGGGTTTGGGTCTAGCCGAGTGGGTTTGTGTCTAGCAGAGTGGGTTTGGGTCTAGCCGAGTGGGTTTGTGTCTAGCCGAGTGGGTTTGGGTCTAGCGGAGTGGGTTTGGGTCTAGCGGAGTGGGTTTGGGTCTAGTCGAGTGAGTTTGGGTCTAGCCCAGTGGGTTTGGGTCTAGCCGAGTGGGTTTGGGTCTAGCGGAGTGGGTTTGGGGTTAGCCGAGTGGGTTTGGGTCTAGCGGAGTGGGTTTGGGTCCAGCCAAGTGGGTTAGGGTCTCGCCGAGTCGGGTTGGGTCTAGCCAAGTGGATTTGGCTCTGGCGGAGTGGGTTTGGGTCTAGCCGAGTGGGTTTGGGTTTAGCCGAGTGGGTTTGGGTCTGGCTGAGTGGGTTTGGGTCTAGCGGAGTGGGTTTGGATCGAGACGAGTGGGTTTGGGTCTAGCCGAGTGGGTTTGGGTGTAGCCGAGTGGGTTTGGGTCTAGCCGAGAGGGTTTGGGTCTAGCGGAGTGGGCTTGGGTCTAAAAGAGTGGGTTTGGGTCTAGCCGAGTGGGTTTGTGTCTCGCCGAGTGGGTTTGGGTCTAGCGGAGTGGGTTTGGGTCTAGCGGAGTGGGTTTAGGTCCAGTCGAGTGGGTTTGGGTCTCGCCCAGTGGGTTTGGGTCTAGCCGAGTGGGTTTGGGTCTAGCGGAGTGGGTTTGGGGTTAGCCGAGTGGGTTTGGGTCTAGCCGAGTGGGTTTGGGTCTAGCCGAGTGGGTTTGGGCCTAGCCGAGTGGGTTTGGGTCTAGCCGAGTGGGCTTGTGTCAAGTCGAGTGGGTTTGGGTCTAGCCGAGTGGGTTTGAGTCTAGCGGAGTGGGTTTGGCTTTAGCCGAGTGGGTTTGGGTCTAGCCGAGTGGGTGTGGGTCAAGCCGAGTCTGTTAGGGTCTAGCCGATTGGGTTTGAGTCTAGCGGAGTGGGTTTGGGTTTAGCCGAGTGGGTTTGGGTCTAGCCGAGTGGGTTTGGGTCAAGCCGAGTGGGTTTGGGTCTAGCGGAGTGGGTTTGCATCTACCCGAGTGGGTTTGGGTCTAGCGGAGTAGGGTTGGGTCTAGCCGAGTGGGTTTGGGTCTAGCCGAGTGGGTTTGAGTCTAGCAGAGTGGGTTTGTGTCTAGCCGAGTGGGTTTGGGTGTAGCCGAGTGGGTTTGGGTCTAGCGGAGTGGGTTTGGGTCTAGCCGAGTGGGTTTGGGTCCAGCGGAGTGGGTTTGTGTCTAGCCGAGTGGGTTTGGGTCTAGCCGAGTAGGGTTGGGTCTAGCCAAGTGGGGTTGGGTCTAGCCGAGTGGCTTTGGGTCTAGCCGAGTGGGTTTGGGTCTAGCCGATTGGGTTTGGGTCTAGCCGAGTGGGTTTGGGTCTAGCCGAGTGGGTTTGTGTCTAGCCGAGTGGGTTTGGGTCTAGCGGAGTGGGTTTGGGTCTAGCCGAGTGGGTTTGGGTCTAGCCGAGTGGGTTTGAGTCTAGCGGGATGGGTTTCGGTTTAGCCGAGTGGGTTTGGGTCTAGCCGAGTGGGTTTGGGTCAAGCCGAGTGGGTTTGGGTCTAGCGGAGTGGGATTGGATCTCGCCGAGTGGGTTTGGGTCTAGCCGAGTGGGTTTGGGTCTAGCCGAGTGGGTTTGAGTCTAGCAGAGTGGGTTTGTGTCTAGCCGAGTGGGTTTGGGTTTGCCGAGTGGGTTTGGGTCTAGCGGAGTGGGTTTGTGTCTAGCCGAGTGGGTTTGGGTCTAGCGGAGTGGGGTTGGGACTAGCCGAGTTGGTTTGGGTCCAGCCGAGTGGGTTTGGTTCTAGCTGAGTGGGTTTGTGTCTAGCGGAGTGGGTTTGGGTCTAGCGGAGTGGGTTTGGGTCTAGTCGAGTGGGTTTGGGTCTAGCCGAGTGGGTTTGGGTCTAGCCGAGTGGGTTTGGGTCTAGCCGAGTGGGATTGGGTCTAGCAGAGTGGGTTTGGGACTAGCCGAGTGGGTTTGGGACTATTGGAGTGGGTGTGGATCTAGCCGAGTGGGTTTGGGTCTAGCCGAGTGGGTTTGGGTCTAGCCGAGTGGGTTTGGGCCTAGCCGAGTGGGTTTGGGTCTAGCCGAGTGGGTTTGGGTCTAGTCGAGTGGGGTTGGGTCTAGCCGAGTGGGTTTGGGTCTAGCCGAGTGGGTTTGGGTCTAGCGGAGTGGGTTTGGGTCTAGCTGAGTGGGTTTGGGTCTAGCCGAGTGGGTTTGTGTCTAGCAGAGTGGGTTAGGGTGTAGCCGAGTGGGTTTGGGTCTAGCCGAGTGGGTTTGTGTCTAGCCGAGTGGGTTTGGGTCTAGCGGAGTGGGTTTGGGTCTAGCGGAGTGGGTTTGGGTCTAGTCGAGTGAGTTTGGGTCTAGCCCAGTGGGTTTGGGTCTAGCCGAGTGGGTTTGGGTCTAGCGGAGTGGGTTTGGGGTTAGCCGAGTGGGTTTGGGTCTAGCGGAGTGGGTTTGGGTCTAGTCGAGTGGGTTTGGGTCCAGCCGAGTGGGTTTGGGTCTAGCCGAGTGGGTTTGGGTCTAACGGACTGGGTTTGGGTCTAGCCGAGTGGGTTTGGGTCTCGCCGAGTGGGTTTGGGTCTAGCCGAGTGGGTTTGTGTCTAGCAGAGTGGGTTAGGGTCTAGCCGAGTGGGTTTGGGTCTAGCCGAGTGGGTTTGGGTCTAGCGGAGTGGGTTTGGGTCTAGTCGAGTGGGTTTGGGTCTAGCCCAGTGGGTTTGGGTCTAGCCGAGTGGGTTTGGGTCTAGCGGAGTGGGTTTGGGGTTAGCCGAGTGGGTTTGGGTCTAGCCGAGTGGGTTTGGGTCTAGCCCAGTGGGTTTGGGTCTAGCCGAGTGGGTTTGGGTCTAGCGGAGTGGGTTTGGGCCTAGCCGAGTGGGTTTGGGTCTAGCCGAGTGGGCTTGGGTCAAGCCGAGTGGGTTTGGGTCTAGCCGAGTGGGTTTGAGTCTAGCGGAGTGGGTTTGGCTTTAGCCGAGTGGGTTTGGGTCTTGCCGAGTGGGCGTGGGTCAAGCCGAGTCTGTTTGGGTCTAGCCGAGTGGGTTTGGGTCTAGCCGATTGGGTTTGGGTCTAGCCGAGTGGGTTTGGGTCTAGCCGAGTGGGTTTGTGTCTAGCCGAGTGGGTTTGGGTCTAGCGGAGTGGGTTTGGGTCTAGCGGAGTGGGTTTGGGTCTAGCCGAGTGGGTTTGAGTCTAGCGGGATGGGTTTCGGTTTAGCCGAGTGGGTTTGGGTCTAGACGAGTGGGTTTGGGTCAAGCCGAGTGGGTTTGGGTCTAGCGGAGTGGGATTGGATCTCGCCGAGTGGGTTTGGGTCTAGCCGAGTGGGTTTGGGTCTAGCCGAGTGGGTTTGGGCCCAGCCGAGTGGGTTTGGGTCCAGCCGAGTGGGTTTGGGTCTAGCCAAGTGGGTTTGGATCTAGCCGAGTGGGTTTGGGTGTAGCCGAGTGGGTTTGGGTCTAGCCGAGTGGGTTTGGGTCTAGCCAAGTGGGTTTGGGTCTAGCGGAGTGGGTTTGGGTCCGGCCGAGTGGGTTTGGGTCTAGCCGAGTGGGTTTGGGTTTGCCGAGTGGGTTTGGGTCTAGCGGAGTGGGTTTGTGTCTAGCCGAGTGGGTTTGGGTCTAGCGGAGTGGGGTTGGGACTAGCCGAGTTGGTTTGGGTCCAGCCGAGTGGGTTTGGGTCTAGCTGAGTGGGTTTGGGTCTAGCGGAGTGGGTTTGGGTCTAGCGGAGTGGGTTTGGGTCTAGTCGAGTGGGTTTGGGTCTAGCCGAGTGGGTTTGGGTCTAGCCGAGTGGGTTTGGGTCTAGCCGAGTGGGATTGGGTCTAGCGGAGTGGGTTTGGGACTAGCCGAGTGGGTTTGGGACTATCGGAGTGGGTTTGGATCTAGCCGAGTGGGTTTGGGGATAGCCGAGTGGGTTTGGGTCTAGCCGAGTGGGTTTGGGCCTAGCCGAGTGGGTTTGGGTCTAGCCGAGTGGGTTTGGGTCTAGTCGAGTGGGGTTGGGTCTAGCCGAGTGGGTTTGGGTCTAGCCGAGTGGGTTTGGGTCTAGCGGAGTGGGTTTGGGTCTAGCTGAGTGGGTTTGGGTCTAGCCGAGTGGGTTTGTGTCTAGCAGAGTGGGTTAGGGTCTAGCCGAGTGGGTTTGGGTCTAGCCGAGTGGGTTTGTGTCTAGCCGAGTGGGTTTGGGTCTAGCGGAGTGGGTTTGGGTCTAGCGGAGTGGGTTTGGGTCTAGTCGAGTGAGTTTGGGTCTAGCCCAGTGGGTTTGGGTCTAGCCGAGTGGGTTTGGGTCTAGCGGAGTGGGTTTGGGGTCAGCCGAGTGGGTTTGGGTCTAGCGGAGTGGGTTTGGGTCTAGTCGAGTGGGTTTGGGTCCAGCCGAGTGGGTTTGGGTCTAGCCGAGTGGGTTTGGGTCTAACGGACTGGGTTTGGGTCTAGCCGAGTGGGTTTGGGTCTCGCCGAGTGGGTTTGGGTCTAGCCGAGTGGGTTTGTGTCTAGCAGAGTGGGTTAGGGTCTAGCCGAGTGGGTTTGGGTCTAGCGGAGTGGGTTTGGGTCTAGCGGAGTGGGTTTGGGTCTAGACGAGTGGGTTTGGGTCTAGCCGAGTGGGTTTGGGTCTAGCCGAGTGGGTTTGGGTCTAGCCGGGTGGGATTGGGTCTAGCGGAGTGGGTTTGGGACTAGCCGAGTGGGTTTGGGACTATCGGAGTGGGTTTGGATCTAGCCGAGTGGGTTTGGGTCTAGCCGAGTGGGTTTGGGCCTAGCCGAGTGGGTTTGGGTCTAGCCGAGTGGGTTTGGGTCTAGTCGAGTGGGGTTGGGTCTAGCCGAGTGGGTTTGGGTCTAGCCGAGTGGGTTTGGGTCTAGCGGAGTGGGTTTGGGTCTAGCTGAGTGGGTTTGGGTCTAGCCGAGTGGGTTTGTGTCTAGCAGAGTGGGTTAGGGTCTAGCCGAGTGGGTTTGGGTCTAGCCGAGTGGGTTTGTGTCTAGCCGAGTGGGTTTGGGTCTAGCGGAGTGGGTTTGGGTCTAGCGGAGTGGGTTTGGGTCTAGTCGAGTGAGTTTGGGTCTAGCCCAGTGGGTTTGGGTCTAGCCGAGTGGGTTTGGGTCTAGCGGAGTGGGTTTGGGGTTAGCCGAGTGGGTTTGGGTCTAGCGGAGTGGGTTTGGGTCTAGTCGAGTGGGTTTGGGTCCAGCCGAGTGGGTTTGGGTCTAGCCGAGTGGGTTTGGGTCTAACGGACTGGGTTTGGGTCTAGCCGACTGGGTTTGGGTCTCGCCGAGTGGGTTTGGGTCTAGCCGAGTGGGTTTGTGTCTAGCAGAGTGGGTTAGGGTCTAGCCGAGTGGGTTTGGGTCTAGCCGAGTGGGTTTGGGTCTAGCGGAGTGGGTTTGGGTCTAGTCGAGTGGGTTTGGGTCTAGCCCAGTGGGTTTGGGTCTAGCCGAGTGGGTTTGGGTCTAGCGGAGTGGGTTTGAGTCTAGCCGAGTGGGTTTGGGTCTAGCCGAGTGGGTTTGGGTCTAGCCGAGTGGGTTTGGGTCAAGCCGAGTGAGTTTGGGTCTAGCGGAGTGGGTTTGGATCTAGCCGAGTGGGTTTGGGTCTAGCCGAGTGGGTTTGGGTCTAGCCGAGTGGGTTTGGGCCTAGCCGAGTGGGTTTGGGTCCAGCCGAGTCGGTTTGGGTCTAGCCAAGTGGGTTTGGATCTAGCCAAGTGGCTTTGGGTCTAGCCGAGTGGGTTTGGGTGTAGCCGAGTGGGTTTGGGTCTAGCAGAGTGGGTTTGGGTCTAGCGGAGTGTGTTTGGGTCTTGCCGAGTGGGTTTGCGTCTAGTCGAGTGGGTTTGGGTCTAGCCGAGTGGGTTTGGGTCTAGCGGAGTGGGTTTGCATCTACCCGAGTGGGTTTGGGTCTAGCGGAGTAGGGTTGGGTCTAGCCGAGTGGGTTTGGGTCTAGCCGAGTGGGTTTGAGTCTAGCAGAGTGGGTTTGAGTCTAGCCGAGTGGGTTTGGGTGTAGCCGAGTGGGTTTGGGTCTAGCGGAGTGGGTTTGGGTCTAGCCGAGTGGGTTTGGGTCCAGCGGAGTGGGTTTGTGTCTAGCCGAGTGGATTTGGGTCTAGCCGAGTAGGGTTGGGTCTAGCCGAGTGGGGTTGGGTCTAGCCGAGTGGCTTTGGGTCTAGCCGAGTGGGTTTGGGTCTAGCCGATTGGGTTTGGGTCTAGCCGAGTGGGTTTGGGTCTAGCCGAGTGGGTTTGTGTCTAGCTGAGTGGGTTTGGGTCTAGCGGAGTGGGTTTGGGTCTAGCGGAGTGGGTTTGGGTCTAGCCGAGTGGGTTTGAGTCTAGCGGGATGGGTTTCGGTTTATCCGAGTGGGTTTGGGTCTAGCCGAGTGGGTTTGGGTCAAGCCGAGTGGGTTTGGGTCTAGCGGAGTGGGATTGGATCTAGCCGAGTGGGTTTGGGTCCACCTGAGTGGGTTTGGGTCTAGCCGAGTGGGTTTGGGCCTAGCCGAGTGGGTTTGGGTCCAGCCGAGTGGGTTTGGGTCTAGCCAAGTGGGTTTGGATCTAGCCGAGTGGGTTTGGGTGTAGCCGAGTGGGTTTGGGTCTAGCCGAGTGGGTTTGGGTCTAGCCAAGTGGGTTTGGGTCTAGCGGAGTGGGTTTGGGTCCGGCCGAGTGGGTTTGGGTCTAGCCGAGTGGGTTTGGGTTTGCCGAGTGGGTTTGGGTCCAGCGGAGTGGGTTTGGGTCTAGCTGAGTGGGTTTGGGTCTAGCCGAGTGGGTTTGTGTCTAGCAGAGTGGGTTAGGGTCTAGCCGAGTGGGTTTGGGTCTAGCCGAGTGGGTTTGTGTCTAGCCGAGTGGGTTTGGGTCTAGCGGAGTGGGTTTGGGTCTAGCGGAGTGGGTTTGGGTCTAGTCGAGTGAGTTTGGGTCTAGCCCAGTGGGTTTGGGTCTAGCCGAGTGGGTTTGGGTCTAGCGGAGTGGGTTTGGGGTTAGCCGAGTGGGTTTGGGTCTAGCCGAGTGGGTTTGGGGTTAGCCGAGTGGGTTTGGGTCTAGCCGAGTGGGTTTGGGTCTAGCCGAGTGGGTTTGGGTCTAGCCGATTGGGTTTGGGTCTAGCCGAGTGGGTTTGGGTCTAGCGGAGTGGGTTTGGGTCTAGCGGACTGGGTTTGGGTCTAAAAGACTGGGTTTGGGTCTAGCCGAGTGGGTTTGGGTCTAGCCGAGTGGGTTTGGGTCTAGCGGAGTGGGTTTGGGTCTAGCGGAGTGGGTTTGGGTCTAAAAGAGTGGGATTGGGTCTAGACGAATGGGTTTGGGTCTAGCCGAGTGGATTTGGGTCTAGCGGAGTGGGTTTCGATCTAGCCGAGTGGGTTTGGGTCTAGCCGTGTGGGTTTGGGTCTAGCCGAGTGGGTTTGGGCCTAGCCGAGTGGGTTTGGGTCTAGCCGAGTGGGTTTGGGTCCAGCCAAGTGGGTTTGGGTCTCGCCGAGTGGGGTTGGGTCTAGCCAAGTGGATTTGGCTCTAGCGGAGTGGGTTTTGGTCTAGCCGAGTGGGTTTGTGTTTAGCCGAGTGGGTTTGGGTCTGGCCGAGTGGGTTTGGGTCTAGCGGAGTGGGTTTGGATCGAGACGAGTGGGTTTGGGTCTAGCCGAGTGGGTTTGGGTGTAGCCGAGTGGGTTTGGGTCTAGCCGAGTGGGTTTGGGTCTAGCGGAGTGGGTTTGCGTCTACCCGAGTGGGTTTGGGTCTAGCGGAGTAGGGTTGGGTCTAGCCGAGTGGGTTTGGGTCTAGCCGAGTGGGTTTGAGTCTAGCCGAGTGGGTTTGGGTCTGGCCGAGTGGGTTTGGGTGTAGCCGAGTGGGTTTGGGTCTAGCGGAGTGGGTTTGGGTCTAGCCGAGTGGGTTTGGGTCCAGCGGAGTGGGTTTGTGTCTAGCCGAGTGGGTTTGGGTCCAGCCGAGTAGGGTTGGGTCTAGCCGAGTGGGGTTGGGTCTAGCCGAGTGGCTTTGGGTCTAGCCGAGTGGGTTTGGGTCTAGCCGATTGGGTTTGGGTCTAGCCGAGTGGGTTTGGGTCTAGCGGAGTGGGTTTGGGTCTAGCGGACTGGGTTTGGGTCTAAAAGAGTGGGTTTGGGTCTAGCCGAGTGGGTTTGAGTCTAGCCGAGTGGGTTTGGATCTAGCCGAGTGGGTTTGGGTCTAGCCGAGTGGGTTTGAGTCTAGCCGAGTGGATTTGGGCCTAGCCGAGTGGGTTTGGGTGTAGCCGAGTGGGTTTGGGTCTAGCCGAGAGGGTTTGGGTCTAGCCGAGTGAGTTTGGGTCTAGCCGAGTGGGTTTGTGTCTAGCAGAGTGGGTTTGTGTCTAGCCGAGTGGGTTTGTGTCTAGCCGAGTGGGTTTGGGTCTAGCCGAGTGGGTTTGGATCTAGCCGAGTGGGTTTGGGTCTAGCCGAGTGGGTTTGGATCGAGACGAGTGGGTTTGGGTCTAGCCGAGTGGGTTTGGGTGTAGCCGAGTGGGTTTGGGTCTAGCCGAGAGGGTTTGGGTCTAGCGGAGTGGGTTTGGGTCTAAAAGAGTGGGTTTGGGTCTAGCCGAGTGGGTTTGTGTCTCGCCGAGTGGGTTTGGGTCTAGCGGAGTGGGTTTGGGTCTAGCGGAGTGGGTTTAGGTCCAGTCGAGTGGGTTTGGGTCTCGCCCAGTGGGTTTGGGTCTAGCCGAGTGGGTTTGGGTCTAGCGGAGTGGGTTTGGGGTTAGCCGAGTGGGTTCGGGTCTAGCCGAGTGGGTTTGGGTCTAGCCGAGTGGGTTTGGGCCTAGCCGAGTGGGTTTGGGTCTAGCCGATTGGGCATGGGTCAAGCCGAGTGGGTTTGGGTCTAGCCGAGTGGGTTTGAGTCTAGCGGAGTGGGTTTGGCTTTAGCCGAGTGGGTTTGGGTCTAGCCGAGTGGGCTTGGGTCAAGCCGAGTGGGTTTGGGTCTAGCCGAGTGGGTTTGAGTCTAGCGGAGTGGGTTTGGGTTTAGCCGAGTGGGTTTGGGTCAAGCCGAGTGGGTTTGGGTCTAGCGGAGTGGGTTTGGATCTAGCCGAGTGGGTTTGGGTCTAGCCGAGTGGGTTTGGGTCTAGCCGAGTGGGTTTGGGCCTAGCCGAGTGGGTTTGGGTCCAGCCGAGTCGGTTTGGGTATAGCCAAGTGGGTTTGGATCTAGCCGAGTGGGTTTGGGTCTAGCGGACTGGGTTTGGGTCTAAAAGACTGGGTTTGGGTCTAGCCGAGTGGGTTTGGGTCTAGCCGAGTGGGTTTGGATCTAGCCGAGTGGGTTTGGGTCTAGCCGAGTGGGTTTGGATCTAGCCGAGTGGGTTTGGGCCTAGCCGAGTGGGTTTGGGTGTAGCCGAGTGGGTTTGGGTCTAGCCGAGAGGGTTTGGGTCTAGCCGAGTGAGTTTGGGTCTAGCCGAGTGGGTTTGTGTCTAGCAGAGTGGGTTAGGGTCTAGCCGAGTGGGTTTGGGTCTAGCCGAGTGTGTTTGTTTCTAGCCGAGTGGGTTTGGGTCTAATGGAGTGGGTTTGGTTCTAGCGGAGTGGGTTTGGGTCTAGTCGAGTGGGTTTGGGTCTAGCCAGTGGGTTTGGGTCTAGCCGAGTGGGTTTGGGTCTAGCGGTGTGGGTTTGGGGTTAGCCGAGTGGGTTTGGGTCTAGCCGAGTGGGTTTGGGTCTAGCCGAGTGGGTTTGGGCCTAGCCGAGTGGGTTTGGGTCTAGCCGAGTGGGCTTGGGTCAAGCCGAGTGGCTTTGGGTTTAGCTGAGTGGGTTTGGGTCTTGCGGAGTGGGTTTGGGTCTAGCGGAGTGGGTTTGGGTCTAGTCGAGTGGGTTTGGGTCTAGCCGAGTGGGTTTGGGTCAAGCCGAGTGGGTTTGGGTCTAGCGGAGTGGGTTTGGGTCTAGCCGCGTGGGTTTGGGTCTCGCCGAGTGTGTTTGGGTCTAGCCGATTGGGTTTGGGTCTAGCCGAGTGGGTTTGGGTCTAGCGGAGTGGGTTTGGGTCTAGCGGAGTGGGTTTGGGTCTAAAAGAGTGGGATTGGGTCTAGACGAATGGGTTTGGGTCTAGCCGAGTGGATTTGGGTCTAGCGGAGTGGGTTTCGATCTAGCCGAGTGGGTTTGGGTCTAGCCGTGTGGGTTTGGGTCTAGCCGAGTGGGTTTGGGCCTAGCCGAGTGGGTTTGGGTCTAGCCGAGTGGGTTTGGGTCCAGCCAAGTGGGTTTGGGTCTCGCCGAGTGGGGTTGGGTCTAGCCAAGTGGATTTGGCTCTAGCGGAGTGGGTTTTGGTCTAGCCGAGTTGGTTTGTGTTTAGCCGAGTGGGTTTGGGTCTGGCCGAGTGGGTTTGGGTCTAGCGGAGTGGGTTTGGATCGAGACGAGTGGGTTTGGGTCTAGCCGAGTGGGTTTGGGTGTAGCCGAGTGGGTTTGGGTCTAGCCGAGAGGGTTTGGGTCTAGCGGAGTGGGTTTGGGTCTAAAAGAGTGGGTTTGGGTCTAGCCGAGTGGGTTTGTGTCTCGCCGAGTGGGTTTGGGTCTAGCGGAGTGGGTTTGGGTCTAGCGGAGTGGGTTTAGGTCCAGTCGAGTGGGTTTGGGTCTCGCCCAGTGGGTTTGGGTCTAGCCGAGTGGGTTTGGGTCTAGCGGAGTGGGTTTGGGGTTAGCCGAGTGGGTTTGGGTCTAGCCGAGTGGGTTTGGGTCTAGCCGAGTGGGTTTGGGCCTAGCCGAGTGGGTTTGGGTCTAGCCGATTGGGCATGGGTCAAGCCGAGTGGGTTTGGGTCTAGCCGAGTGGGTTTGAGTCTAGCGGAGTGGGTTTGGCTTTAGCCGAGTGGGTTTGGGTCTAGCCGAGTGGGCTTGGGTCAAGCCGAGTGGGTTTGGGTCTAGCCGAGTGGGTTTGAGTCTAGCGGAGTGGGTTTGGGTTTAGCCGAGTGGGTTTGGGTCAAGCCGAGTGGGTTTGGGTCTAGCGGAGTGGGTTTGGATCTAGCCGAGTGGGTTTGGGTCTAGCCGAGTGGGTTTGGGTCTAGCCGAGTGGGTTTGGGCCTAGCCGAGTGGGTTTGGGTCCAGCCGAGTCGGTTTGGGTCTAGCCAAGTGGGTTTGGATCTAGCCAAGTGGCTTTGGGTCTAGCCGAGTGGGTTTGGGTGTAGCCGAGTGGGTTTGGGTCTAGCAGAGTGGGTTTGGGTCTAGCGGAGTGTGTTTGGGTCTTGCCGAGTGGGTTTGCGTCTAGTCGAGTGGGTTTGGGTCTAGCCGAGTGGGTTTGGGTCTAGCGGAGTGGGTTTGCGTCTACCCGAGTGGGTTTGGGTCTAGCGGAGTAGGGTTGGGTCTAGCCGAGTGGGTTTGGGTCTAGCCGAGTGGGTTTGAGTCTAGCCGAGTGGGTTTGGGTCTGGCCGAGTGGGTTTGGGTGTAGCCGAGTGGGTTTGGGTCTAGCGGAGTGGGTTTGGGTCTAGCCGAGTGGGTTTGGGTCCAGCGGAGTGGGTTTGTGTCTAGCCGAGTGGGTTTGGGTCCAGCCGAGTAGGGTTGGGTCTAGCCGAGTGGGGTTGGGTCTAGCCGAGTGGCTTTGGGTCTAGCCGAGTGGGTTTGGGTCTAGCCGATTGGGTTTGGGTCTAGCCGAGTGGGTTTGGGTCTAGCGGAGTGGGTTTGGGTCTAGCGGACTGGGTTTGGGTCTAAAAGAGTGGGTTTGGGTCTAGCCGAGTGGGTTTGAGTCTAGCCGAGTGGGTTTGGATCTAGCCGAGTGGGTTTGGGTCTAGCCGAGTGGGTTTGAGTCTAGCCGAGTGGATTTGGGCCTAGCCGAGTGGGTTTGGGTGTAGCCGAGTGGGTTTGGGTCTAGCCGAGAGGGTTTGGGTCTAGCCGAGTGAGTTTGGGTCTAGCCGAGTGGGTTTGTGTCTAGCAGAGTGGGTTAGGGTCTAGCCGAGTGGGTTTGTGTCTAGCCGAGTGGGTTTGGGTCTAGCCGAGTGGGTTTGGATCTAGCCGAGTGGGTTTGGGTCTAGCCGAGTGGGTTTGGATCGAGACGAGTGGGTTTGGGTCTAGCCGAGTGGGTTTGGGTGTAGCCGAGTGGGTTTGGGTCTAGCCGAGAGGTTTTGGGTCTAGCGGAGTGGGTTTGGGTCTAAAAGAGTGGGTTTGGGTCTAGCCGAGTGGGTTTGTGTCTCGCCGAGTGGGTTTGGGTCTAGCGGAGTGGGTTTGGGTCTAGCGGAGTGGGTTTAGGTCCAGTCGAGTGGGTTTGGGTCTCGCCCAGTGGGTTTGGGTCTAGCCGAGTGGGTTTGGGTCTAGCGGAGTGGGTTTGGGGTTAGCCGAGTGGGTTTGGGTCTAGCCGAGTGGGTTTGGGTCTAGCCGAGTGGGTTTGGGCCTAGCCGAGTGGGTTTGGGTCTAGCCGATTGGGCATGGGTCAAGCCGAGTGGGTTTGGGTCTAGCCGAGTGGGTTTGAGTCTAGCGGAGTGGGTTTGGCTTTAGCCGAGTGGGTTTGGGTCTAGCCGAGTGGGCTTGGGTCAAGCCGAGTGGGTTTGGGTCTAGCCGAGTGGGTTTGAGTCTAGCGGAGTGGGTTTGGGTTTAGCCGAGTGGGTTTGGGTCAAGCCGAGTGGGTTTGGGTCTAGCGGAGTGGGTTTGGATCTAGCCGAGTGGGTTTGGGTCTAGCCGAGTGGGTTTGGGTCTAGCCGAGTGGGTTTGGGCCTAGCCGAGTGGGTTTGGGTCCAGCCGAGTCGGTTTGGGTCTAGCCAAGTGGGTTTGGATCTAGCCAAGTGGCTTTGGGTCTAGCCGAGTGGGTTTGGGTGTAGCCGAGTGGGTTTGGGTCTAGCAGAGTGGGTTTGGGTCTAGCGGAGTGTGTTTGGGTCTTGCCGAGTGGGTTTGCGTCTAGTCGAGTGGGTTTGGGTCCAGCCGAGTGGGTTTGGGTCTAGCGGAGTGGGTTTGCGTCTACCCGAGTGGGTTTGGGTCTAGCGGAGTAGGGTTGGGTCTAGCCGAGTGGGTTTGGGTCTAGCCGAGTGGGTTTGAGTCTAGCCGAGTGGGTTAGGGTCTGGCCGAGTGGGTTTGGGTCTAGCCGAGTGGGTTTGGGTCTAGCCGATTGGGTTTGGGTCTAGCCGAGTGGGTTTGGGTCTAGCGGAGTGGGTTTGGGTCTAGCGGACTGGGTTTGGGTCTAAAAGAGTGGGTTTGGGTCTAGCCGAGTGGGTTTGAGTCTAGCCGAGTGGGTTTGGATCTAGCCGAGTGGGTTTGGGTCTAGCCGAGTGGGTTTGAGTCTAGCCGAGTGGATTTGGGCCGAGCCGAGTGGGTTTGGGTGTAGCCGAGTGGGTTTGGGTCTAGCCGAGAGGGTTTGGGTCTAGCCGAGTGAGTTTGGGTCTAGCCGAGTGGGTTTGTGTCTAGCAGAGTGGGTTAGGGTCTAGCCGAGTGGGTTTGTGTCTAGCCGAGTGGGTTTGGGTCTAGCCGAGTGGGTTTGGGTCTAGCCGAGTGGGTTTGGGTCTAACCGAGTGGGTTTGGTCGAGCCGAGTGGGTTTGAGTGTAGCCGAGTGGGTTTGGGTCTAGCCGAGTGGGTTTGGGTCTAGCCGAGTGGGTTTGGGTCTAGCCGAGTGGGTTTGGGTCTAGCCGAGTGGGTTTGGATCCAGCGGAGTGGGTTTGGGTCTAGCCGAGTGGGTTTGGGTATAGCGTAGTGGGTTTGGGTCTAGCGGAGTGGGTTTGGGTTTAGCGGAGTGGGTTTGGGTCTAGCAGAGTGGGTTTGGGTCTAGCCGAGTGGGTTTGGGTATAGCGGAGTGGGTTTGGGTCTAGCAGAGTGGGTTTGGGTCTAGCCGACTGGGTTTGGGTCTAGCGGAGTGGGTTTGGGTCAAGCCGAGTGGGTTTGGGTCTAGCGGAGTGGGTTTGGGTCTAGCGGAGTGGGTTTGGATCTAGCCGAGTGGGTTTGCGTCTAGCCGAGTGGGTTTGGGTCTAGCCGAGTGGTTTTGTGTCTAGCCGAGTGGGTTTGTGTCTAGCCGAGTGGGTTTGGGTCTAGCGGAGTGGGTTTCGGTCTAGCGGAGTGGGTTTGGGTCGAGCGGAGTGGGTTTGGGTCTAGCGGAGTGGGTTTGGGTCTAGCCGAGTGGGTTTGGTTCTAGCCGACTGGGTTTGGGTCTAGCCGAGTGGGTTTGGGTCTAGCCGAGTGGGTTTGGGTCTAGCCGAGTGGGTTTGGGTCTAGCCGAGTGGGTTTGGGTCTAGCCGAGTGGGTTTGTGTCTAACCGAGTGGGTTTGGGTCTAGCGGAGTGGGTTTGGGTCTAGCCGAGTGGGTTTGGGTCTAGCGGAGTTGGTTTGGGTCTAGAGGAGGTGGTTTGGGTCTAGCGGAATGGGTTTGGGTCTAGCAGAGTGGGTTTGGGTCTAGCCGAGTTGGTTTGGGTCTAGCGGAGTGGGGTTGGGTCTGGCCGAGTGGGTATGTGTCTAGCCGAATGGGTTTGGGTCTAGCCGAGTGGGTTTGGGTCTAGCTGAGTGGGTTTGGATCTAGCGGAGTGGGTTTGGGTCTAGCCGAGTGGGGTTGGGTCTAGCCGAGTGGGTTTGTGTCTAGCCGAGTGGGTTTGGGTCTACCCGAATGGGTTTGGGTCTAGCCGAGTGGGTTTGGGTCTAGCGGACTGGGTTTGGGTTTGGCGGAGTGGGTTTATGGTCTAGCGGAGTGGGTTTCGGTCTAGCGGAGTGGGTTTGGGTCTAGCCGAGCGGGTTTGCGTCTAGCCGAGTGGGTGTGGGTCTAGCCGAGTGGGATTGGGTCTAGCCGAGTGGGTTTTGGTCTCGCCGAGTGTGTTTGGGTTTAGCCGAGTGGGTTTGGGTCCAGCGGAGTGGGTTTGGGTCTAGCCTGGTGGGTTTGGGTCTAGCCGAGTGGGTTTGGGTGTAGCCGAGTGGGTTTGGGTCTAGCCGAGTGGGTTTGCGTATAGCCGAGTGGGTTTGGTTGTAGCCGAGTGGGTTTGCGTATAGCCGAGTGGGTTTGGGTGTAGCCGAGTGGGTTTGGGTCTAGCCGAGTGGGTTTGGGTCAAGCGGAGTGGGTTTGGGTCTAGCGGAGTGGGTTTGGGTCTAGCCGAGTGGGTTTGGGACTAGCGGAGTGGGTTTGGGTCTAGCCGACTGGGTTTGGGTCTAGCCGAGTGGGTTTGGGTCTTGCCGAGTGGGTTTGGGTCTAGCAGAGTGTGTTTGGGTCGAGCCGAGTGGGTTTGGTTCTAGCCGACTGGGTTTGGGTCTAGCCGAGTGGGTTTGGGTCTAGCCAAGTGGGTTTGGGTCTAGCCGAGTGGGTTTGGGTCTAGCGGAGTTGGTTTGGGTCTAGAGGAGTTGGCTTGGGTCTAGCGGAATGGGTTTGGGTCTAGCAGAGTGGGTTTGGGTCTAGCCGAGTTGGTTTGGGTCTAGCGGAGTGGGTTTGGGTCTGGCCGAGTGGGTATGTGTCTAGCCGAATGGGTTTGGGTCTAGCCGAGTGGGTTTGGGTCTAGCGGAGTGGGTTTGGGTCGAGCGGAGTGGGTTTGGGTCTAGCGGAGTGGGTTTGGGTCTAGCGGAGTGGGTTTGGGTCTAGCGGAGTGGGTTTGGGTCAGGCCGAGTGGGTTTGGGTCTTGCCGAGTGGTTTCGGGTCTAGCCGAGTGGGTTTGGGTCTAGCGGAGTGGGTTTGGGTCTAGCGGAGTGGGTTTGGGTCTGGCCGAGTGGGTTTGGGTCCAGCCGAGTGGGTTTGCGTCTAGCCGAGTGGGTTTGGGTCTAGCCGAGTGGGTTTGCGTATAGCCGAGTGGGTTTGGTTGTAGCCGAGTGGGTTTGCGTATAGCCGAGTGGGTTTGGGTGTAGCCGAGTGGGTTTGGCTCTAGCGGAGTGGGTTTGGGTCTAGCGGAGTGGGTTTGGGTCTAGCGGAGTGGGTTTGGGTCTAGCCGAGTGGGTTTGGGTCTAGCGGAGTGGGTTTGGGTCTAGCCGACTGGGTTTGGGTCTAGCCGAGTGGGTTTGTGTCTTGCCGAGTGTGTTTGGGTCTAGCGGAGTGGGTTTGGGTCTAGCCGAGTGGGTTTGGTTCTAGCCGACTGGGTTTGGGTCTCGCCGAGTGGGTTTGGGTCTAGCCGAGTGGGTTTAGGTCTGGCCGAGTGGGTTTGGGTCCAGCCGAGTGGGTTTGGGTCTAGCCGAGTGGGTTTGTGTCTAACCGAGTGGGTTTGGGTCTAGCGGAGTGGGTTTGGGTCTAGCCGAGTGGGTTTGGGTGTAGCGGAGTTGGTTTGGGTCTAGAGAAGTTGGTTTGGGTCTAGCGGAATGGGTTTGGGTCTAGCAGAGTGGGTTTGGGTCTAGCCGAGTTGGTTTGGGTCTAGCGGAGTGGGTTTGGGTCTGGCCGAGTGGGTATGTGTCTAGCCGAATGGGTTTGCGTCTAGCCGAATGGGTTTGGGTCTAGCTGAGTGGGTTTGGGTCTAGCGGAGTGGGTTTGGGTCTAGCCGAGTGGGTTTGGTTCTAGCCGACTGGGTTTGGGTCTAGCCGAGTGGGTTTGGGTCTAGCCGAGTGGGTTTGGGTCTAGCCGAGTGGGTTTGGGACTAGCCGAGTGGGTTTGTGTCTAGCCGAGTGGGTTTGGGTCTAGCGGAGTGGGTTTGGGTCTAGCCGAGTGGGTTTGGGTCTAGCGGAGTTGGTTTGGGTCTAGAGGAGTTGGTTTGGGTCTAGCGGAGTGGGATTGGGTCTAGTGGAGTGGGTTTGGGTCTAGCCGAGTGGGTTTGGGTCTTGCCGAGTGGGTTTGGGTCTAGCCGAGTGGTTTTGGGTCTAGCGGAGTGGGTTTGGGTCTAGCGGAGTGGGTTTGGGTCTGGCCGAGTGGGTTTGGGTCTAGCCGAGTGGGTTTGGGTCTAGCGGAGTGGGTTTGGGTCTAGCCGACTGGGTTTGGGTCTAGCCGAGTGGGTTTGTGTCTTGCCGAGTGTGTTTGGGTCTAGCGGAGTGGGTTTGGGTCTAGCCGAGTGGGTTTGGTTCTAGCCGACTGGGTTTGGGTCTAGCCGAGTGGGTTTGGGTCTAGCCGAGTGGGTTTGGGTCTAGCCGAGTGGGTTTGGGTCTAGCCGAGTGGGTTTAGGTCTAGCCGAGTGGGTTTGGGTCCAGCCGAGTGGGTTTGGGTCTAGCGGAGTGGGTTTGGGTCTAGCCGAGTGGGTTTGGTTCTAGCCGACTGGGTTTGGGTCTAGCCGAGTGGGTTTGGGTCTAGCCGAGTGGGTTTGGGTCTAGCCGAGTGGGTTTGGGTCTAGCCGAGTGGGTTTAGGTCTAGCCGAGTGGGTTTGGGTCCAGCCGAGTGGGTTTGGGTCTAGCCGAGTGGGTTTGTGTCTAACCGAGTGGGTATGTGTCTAGCCGAATGGGTTTGCGTCTAGCCGAGTGGGTTTGGGTCTAGCTGAGTGGGTTTGGGTCTAGCGGAGTGGGTTTGGGTCTAGCCGAGTGGGTTTGGTTCTAGCCGACTGGGTTTGGGTCTAGCCGAGTGGGTTTGGGTCTAGCCGAGTGGGTTTGGGTCTAGCCGAGTGGGTTTGGGTCAAGCCGAGTGGGTTTGTGTCTAGCCGAGTGGGTTTGGGTCTAGCGGAGTGGGTTTGGGTCTAGCCGAGTGGGTTTGGGTCTAGCGGAGTTGGTTTGGGTCTAGAGGAGTTGGTTTGGGTCTAGCGGAGTGGGTTTGGGTCTAGCGGAGTGGGTTTGGGTCTAGCCGAGTGGGTTTGGGTCTTGCCGAGTGGGTTTGGGTCTAGCCGAGTGGTTTTGGCTCTAGCAGAGTGGGTTTGGGTCTAGCGGAGTGGGTTTGGGTCTGGCCGAGTGGGTTTGGGTCTAGCCGAGTGGGTTTGGGTCTAGCAGAGTGGGTTTGGGTCTAGCCGAGTGGGTTAGGGTCTAGCCGATTGAGTTGGGTCTAGCCTTGTGGGTTTGGGTCTAGCGGAATGGGTTTGGGATTAGCCGAGGGGATTTGGGTCTAGCGGAGTGGGTTTGGGTCCAGCGGAGTGCGTTTGGGTATAGCCGAGTGGGTTTGATTCTAGCGGAGTGGGTTTGGGTCTAGCAGAGTGGGTTTAGGTCTAGCCGAGTGGGTTTGCGTCTAGCGGAGTGGGTTTGTGTCTAGCCGAGTGGGTTTGGGTCTAGCCGAGTGGGTTTGGGTCTAGCCGAGTGGGTTTGGGTATAGCGGAGTGGGTTTGGGTCTAGCAGAGTGGGTTTGGGTCTAGCCGACTGGGTTTGGGTCTAGCGGAGTGGGTTTGGGTCGAGCCGAGTGGGTTTGGGTCTAGCCGAGTGGGTTTGGGTCTAGCCGAGTGGGTTTGGGTCTAGCGGAGTGGGTTTGGGTTTAGCCGAGTGGGTTTGGGTCTAGCGGAGTGGGTTTGGGTCTAGCGGAGTGGGTTTGGATCTAGCCGAGTGGGTTTGCGTCTAGCCGAGTGGGTTTGGGTCTAGCCGAGTGGTTTTGTGTCTAGCCG
Source organism: Raja brachyura (assembly GCA_963514005.1). The sequence goes on along the minus strand of OY740819.1, from coordinate 3,957,814 downwards.
AGTGGCTTTGTGTCTAGCCGAGTGGGTTTGGGTCTACCCGAATGGGTTTCGGTCTAGCCGAGTGGGTTTGCGTCTAGCGGAGTGGGTTTGGGTCTAGCGGAGTGGGTTTATGGTCTAGCGGAGTGGGTTTGTGTCTAGCGGAGTGGGTTTGGGTCTAGCCGAGTGGGTTTGCGTCTAGCCGAGTGGGTTTGCGTCTAGCCGAGTGGGTTTGCGTCTAGCCGAGTGGGTTTGGGTCTAGCCGAGTGGGTTTGGGTCTAGCCGAGTGGGTTGGGGGCTAGCCGAATGGGTTTGGGTCTCGCCGAGTGTGTTTGGGTCTAGTGGAGTGGGTTTGGGTTTAGCCGAGTGGGTTTGGGTCTAGCCGAGTGGGTTTGTGTCTAGCCGAGTGGGTTTGGGTCTAGCCGAGTGGGTTTGGGTCTAGCCGAGTGGGTTTGGGTCTAGCCGAGTGGGTTTGGGTCTAGCCGAGTGGGTTTGGGTCCAGCGGAGTGGGTTTGGGTCTAGCCGAGTGGGTTTGGGTATAGCGTAGTGGGTTTGGGTCTAGCGGAGTGGGTTTGGGTTTAGCGGAGTGGGTTTGGGTCTAGCAGAGTGGGTTTGGGTATAGCCGAGTGGGTTCGGGTATAGCGGAGTGGGTTTGGGTCTAGCAGAGTGGGTTTGGGTCTAGCCGACTGGGTTTGGGTCTAGCGGAGTGGGTTTGGGTCGAGCCGAGTGGGTTTGGGTCTAGCGGAGTGGGTTTGGGCCTAGCGGAGTGGGTTTGGATCTAGCCGAGTGGGTTTGCGTCTAGCCGAGTGGGTTTGGGTCTAGCCGAGTGGTTTTGTGTCTAGCCGAGTGGGTTTGTGTCTAGCCGAGTGGGTTTGGGTCTACCCGAATGGGTTTGGGTCCAGCCGAGTGGGTTTGGGTCTAGCGGAGTGGGTTTGGTTCTAGCGGAGTGGGTTTATGGTCTAACGGAGTGGGTTTGGGTCCAGCGGAGTGGGTTTGGGTCTAGCCGAGTGGGTTTGCGTCTAGCAGAGTGGGTTTGCGTCTAGCCGAGTGGGTTTGCGTCTAGCCGAGTGGGTTTGGGTCTAGCCGAGTGGGATTGGGTCTAGCCGAGTGGGTTTGGGTCTCGCCGAGTGTGTTTGGGTCTAGCCGAGTGGGTTTGGGTCTAGCCGAATGGGTTTATGTCTAGCAGAGTGGGTTTGGGTCTAGCCGAGAGGGTTTGGGTTTAGCAGAGTGGGTTTGGGTCTAGCGGAGTGGGTTTGGGTCTAGCGGAGTGGGTTTGGGTTTAGCCGAGTGGGTTTGGGTCTAGCAGAGTGGGTTTGTGTCTAACCGAGTGTGTTTGGGTCTAGCCGAGCGGGTTTGGGTCTAGCCGAGTGGGTTTGGGTCTTGCCGAGTGGGTTTGGGTCTAGCAGATTGTGTTTGGGTCGAGCCGAGTGGGTTTGGTTCTAGCCGACTGGGTTTGGGTCTAGCCGAGTGGGTTTGGGTCTAGCCAAGTGGGTTTGGGTCTAGCCGAGTGGGTTTGGGTCTAGCGGAGTTGGTTTGGGTCTAGAGGAGTTGGCTTGGGTCTAGCGGAATGGGTTTGGGTCTAGCAGAGTGGGTTTGGGTCTAGCCGAGTTGGTTTGGGTCTAGCGGAGTGGGTTTGGGTCTGGCCGAGTGGGTATGTGTCTAGCCGAATGGGTTTGGGTCTAGCCGAGTGGGTTTGGGTCTAGCGGAGTGGGTTTGGGTCGAGCGGAGTGGGTTTGGGTCTAGCGGAGTGGGTTTGGGTCTAGCGGAGTGGGTTTGGGTCTAGCCGAGTGGGTTTGGGTCTTGCCGAGTGGGTTCGGGTCTAGCCGAGTGGGTTTGGGTCTAGCGGAGTGGGTTTGGGTCTAGCGGAGTGGGTTTGGGTCTGGCCGAGTGGGTTTGGGTCCAGCTGAGTGGGTTTGCGTCTAGCCGAGTGGGTTTGGGTCTAGCCGAGTGGGTTTGCGTATAGCCGAGTGGGTTTGGTTGTAGCCGAGTGGGTTTGCGTATAGCCGAGTGGGTTTGGGTGTAGCCGAGTGGGTTTGGGTCTAGCGGAGTGGGTTTGGGTCTAGCGGAGTGGGTTTGGGTCTAGCGGAGTTGGTTTGGGTCTAGCCGAGTGGGTTTGGGTCTAGCGGAGTGGGTTTGGGTCTAGCCGACTGGGTTTGGGTCTAGCCGAGTGGGTTTGTGTCTTGCCGAGTGTGTTTGGGTCTAGCGGAGTGGGTTTGGGTCTAGCCGAGTGGGTTTGGTTCTAGCCGACTGGGTTTGGGTCTCGCCGAGTGGGTTTGGGTCTAGCCGAGTGGGTTTAGGTCTAGCCGAGTGGGTTTGGGTCCAGCCGAGTGGGTTTGGGTCTAGCCGAGTGGGTTTGTGTCTAACCGAGTGGGTTTGGGTCTAGCGGAGTGGGTTTGGGTCTAGCCGAGTGGGTTTGGGTGTAGCGGAGTTGGTTTGGGTCTAGAGAAGTTGGTTTGGGTCTAGCGGAATGGGTTTGGGTCTAGCAGAGTGGGTTTGGGTCTAGCCGAGTTGGTTTGGGTCTAGCGGAGTGGGTTTGGGTCTGGCCGAGTGGGTATGTGTCTAGCCGAATGGGTTTGCGTCTAGCCGAATGGGTTTGGGTCTAGCTGAGTGGGTTTGGGTCTAGCGGAGTGGGTTTGGGTCTAGCCGAGTGGGTTTGGTTCTAGCCGACTGGGTTTGGGTCTAGCCGAGTGGGTTTGGGTCTAGCCGAGTGGGTTTGGGTCTAGCCGAGTGGGTTTGGGACTAGCCGAGTGGGTTTGTGTCTAGCCGAGTGGGTTTGGGTCTAGCGGAGTGGGTTTGGGTCTAGCCGAGTGGGTTTGGGTCTAGCGGAGTTGGTTTGGGTCCAGAGGAGTTGGTTTGGGTCTAGCGGAGTGGGTTTGGGTCTAGCGGAGTGGGTTTGGGTCTAGCCGAGTGGGTTTGGGTCTTGCCGAGTGGGTTTGGGTCTAGCCGAGTGGTTTTGGGTCTAGCGGAGTGGGTTTGGGTCTAGCGGAGTGGGTTTGGGTCTGGCCGAGTGGGTTTGGGTCTAGCCGAGTGGGTTTGGGTCTAGCGGAGTGGGTTTGGGTCTAGCCGACTGGGTTTGGGTCTAGCCGAGTGGGTTTGTGTCTTGCCGAGTGTGTTTGGGTCTAGCGGAGTGGGTTTGGGTCTAGCCGAGTGGGTTTGGTTCTAGCCGACTGGGTTTGGGTCTAGCCGAGTGGGTTTGGGTCTAGCCGAGTGGGTTTAGGTCTAGCCGAGTGCGTTTGGGTCCAGCCGAGTGGGTTTGGGTCTAGCCGAGTGGGTTTGTGTCTAACCGAGTGGGTTTGGGTCTAGCGGAGTGGGTTTGGGTCTAGCCGAGTGGGTTTGGGTCTAGCGGAGTTGGTTTGGGTCTAGAGGAGTTGGTTTGGGTCTAGCGGAATGGGTTTGGGTCTAGCAGAGTGGGTTTGGGTCTAGCCGAGTTGGTTTGGGTCTAGCGGAGTGGGTTTGGGTCTGGCCGAGTGGGTATGTGTCTAGCCGAATGGGTTTGCGTCTAGCCGAGTGGGTTTGGGTCTAGCTGAGTGGGTTTGGGTCTAGCGGAGTGGGTTTGGGTCTAGCCGAGTGGGTTTGGTTCTAGCCGACTGGGTTTGGGTCTAGCCGAGTGGGTTTGTTCTAGCCGAGTGGGTTTGAGTCTAGCCGAGTGGGTTTGGGTCTAGCCGAGTGGGTTTGTGTCTAGCCGAGTGGGTTTGGGTCTAGCGGAGTGGGTTTGGGTCTAGCCGAGTGGGTTTGGGTCTAGCGGAGTTGGTTTGGGTCTAGAGGAGTTGGTTTGGGTCTAGCGGAGTGGGTTTGGGTCTAGCGGAGTGGGTTTGGGTCTAGCCGAGTGGGTTTGGGTGTTGCCGAGTGGGTTTGGGTCTAGCCGAGTGGTTTTGGCTCTAGCGGAGTGGGTTTGGGTCTAGCCGAGTGGGTTAGGGTCTAGCCGAGTGAGTTGGGTCTAGCCTTGTGGGTTTGGGTCTAGCGGAATGGGTTTGGGATTAGCCGAGGGGATTTGGGTCTAGCGGAGTGGGTTTGGGTCCAGCGGAGTGCGTTTGGGTATAGCCGAGTGGGTTTGATTCTAGCGGAGTGGGTTTGGGTCTAGCAGAGTGGGTTTAGGTCTAGCCGAGTGGGTTTGCGTCTAGCGGAGTGGGTTTGTGTCTAGCCGAGTGGGTTTGGGTCTAGCCGAGTGGGTTTGGGTCTAGCCGAGTGGGTTTGGGTATAGCGGAGTGGGTTTGGGTCTAGCAGAGTGGGTTTGGGTCTAGCCGACTGGGTTTGGGTCTAGCGGAGTGGGTTTGGGTCGAGCCGAGTGGGTTTGGGTCTAGCCGAGTGGGTTTGGGTCTAGCCGAGTGGGTTTGGGTCTAGCGGAGTGGGTTTGGGTTTAGCCGAGTGGGTTTGGGTCTAGCGGAGTGGGTTTGGGTCTAGCGGAGTGGGTTTGGATCTAGCCGAGTGGGTTTGCGTCTAGCCGAGTGGGTTTGGGTCTAGCCGAGTGGTTTTGTGTCTAGCCGAGTGGCTTTGTGTCTAGCCGAGTGGGTTTGGGTCTACCCGAATGGGTTTCGGTCTAGCCGAGTGGGTTTGCGTCTAGCGGAGTGGGTTTGGGTCTAGCGGAGTGGGTTTATGGTCTAGCGGAGTGGGTTTGGGTCTAGCGGAGTGGGTTTGGGTCTAGCCGAGTGGGTTTGCGTCTAGCCGAGTGGGTTTGCGTCTAGCCGAGTGGGTTTGCGTCTAGCCGAGTGGGTTTGGGTCTAGCCGAGTGGGTTTGGGTCTAGCCGAGTGGGTTGGGGGCTAGCCGAATGGGTTTGGGTCTCGCCGAGTGTGTTTGGGTCTAGTGGAGTGGGTTTGGGTTTAGCCGAGTGGGTTTGGGTCTAGCCGAGTGGGTTTGTGTCTAGCCGAGTGGGTTTGGGTCTAGCCGAGTGGGTTTGGGTCTAGCCGAGTGGGTTTGGGTCTAGCCGAGTGGGTTTGGGTCTAGCCGAGTGGGTTTGGGTCCAGCGGTGTGGGTTTGGGTCTAGCCGAGTGGGTTTGGGTATAGCGTAGTGGGTTCATAGCGAAAGGATTTGAGTATAGGAGCAGGGAGGTTTTACTGCAGTTGTACAGGGTTTTGGTGAGGCCACACCTGGAGTACTGCGTACAGTTTTGGTCTCCAAATCTGAGGAAAGACATCCTTGCCATAGAGGGGGTACAGAGAAGATTCACCAGACTGATTCCTGGGATGTCAGGACTTTCATATGAGGAAAGATTGGATAGACTCGGTTTGTACTCGATGGAATTTAGAAGATTGAGGGGGGATCTTATAGAAACCTACAAAATTCTTAAGGGGTTGGACAAGCTAGATGCTGGAAGATTGTTCCCGATGTTGGGGGAGTCCAGAACAAGGGGTCACAGTCTAAGGATAAGGGGGAATTCCTTTAGGACCGAAATGAGGAAAACATTCTTTACACAGAGAGTGGTGAGTCTCTGGAATTCTCTGCCACAGAAGGTAGTTGAGGCCAGTTCATTGGCTATATTTAAGAGGGCGTTAGATGTGGCACTTGTGGCTAAAGGGATCAGGGGGTATGGAGAGAAGGCAGGTACGGGATACTGAGTTGGATGATCAGCCATGATCACATTGAATGGCGGTGCAGGCTCGAAGGGCCGAATGGCCTACTCCTGCACCTATTTTCTATGTTTCTATGTTTCTATGTTTGGGTCTAGCGGAGTGGGTTTGGGTTTAGCGGAGTGGGTTTGGGTCTAGCAGAGTGGGTTTGGGTCTAGCCAAGTGGGTTCGGGTATAGCGGAGTGGGTTTGGGTCTAGCAGAGTGGGTTTGGGTCTAGCCGACTGGGTTTGGGTCTAGCGGAGTGGGTTTGGGTCGAGCCGAGTGGGTTTGGGTCTAGCGGAGTGGGTTTGGGCCTAGCGGAGTGGGTTTGGATCTAGCCGAGTGGGGTTGCGTCTAGCCGAGTGGGTTTGGGTCTAGCCGAGTGGTTTTGTGTCTAGCCGAGTGGGTTTGTGTCTAGCCGAGTGGGTTTGGGTCTACCCGAATGGGTTTGGGTCCAGCCGAGTGGGTTTGGGTCTAGCGGAGTGGGTTTGGTTCTAGCGGAGTGGGTTTACGGTCTAACGGAGTGGGTTTGGGTCCAGCGGAGTGGGTTTGGGTCTAGCCGAGTGGGTTTGCGTCTAGCAGAGTGGGTTTGCGTCTAGCCGAGTGGGTTTGCGTCTAGCCGAGTGGGTTTGGGTCTAGCCGAGTGGGATTGGGTCTAGCCGAGTGGGTTTGGGTCTCGCCGAGTGTGTTTGGGTCTAGCCGAGTGGGTTTGGGTCTAGCCGAATGGGTTTATGTCTAGCAGAGTGGGTTTGGGTCTAGCCGAGAGGGTTTGCGTTTAGCAGAGTGGGTTTGGGTCTAGCGGAGTGGGTTTGGGTCTAGCGGAGTGGGTTTGGGTTTAGCCGAGTGGGTTTGGGTCTAGCAGAGTGGGTTTGTGTCTAACCGAGTGTGTTTGGGTCTAGCCTAGCGGGTTTGGGTCTAGCCGAGTGGGTTTGGGTCTAGCCGAGTGGGTTTGAGTCTAGCCGATTGGGTTTGGGTCTAGCCGAGTGGGTTTGGGTCTAGCCGAGTGGGTTGGGGGCTAGCCGAGTGGGTTTGGGTCTCGCCGAGTGGGTTTGGGTCTAGCGGAGTGGGTTTGGGTTTAGCCGAGTGGGTTTGCGTCTAGCCGAGTGGGTTTGTGTCTAGCCGAGAGGGTTTGGGTCTAGCCGAGTGGGTTTGTGTCTAGCCGAGTTTGTTTGGGTCTAGTGGAGTGGGTTTGGGTCTAGCGGAGTGGGTTTGGGTCTAGCGAAGTGGGTTTGGGTCTAGCGGAGTGGGTTTGGGTCTAGCCGAGTGGGTTTGGGTCTAGCCGAGTGGGTTTGTGTCTACTCGAGTGGGTATGGGTCTAGTCGAGTGGGATTGGGTCTAGTGGAGTGGGTTTGGGTCAAGCCGAGTGGGTTTCGATCTAGCCGAGTGGGTTTGGGTCTCGCCGAGTGGGTTTGGGTCTAGCCGACTGGGTTTGGGTCTAGCCGAGTGGGTTTGGGTCTACTCGAGTGGGTATGGGTCTAGTCGAGTGGGATTGGGTCTAGTGGAGTGGGTTTGGGTCTAGCCGATTGGGTTTGGGTATAGCGGAGTGGGTTGGGGTCTAGCAGAGTGGGTTTGGGTCTAGCCGACTGGGTTTGGGTCTAGCGGAGTGGGTTTGGGTCTAGCCGAGTGGGTTTGGGTCTAGCCGAGTGGGTTTGGGTCTAGCCGAGTGGGTTTGGGTCTAGCGGAGTGGGTTTGGGTTTAGCCGAGTGGGTGTGGGTCTAGTCGAATGGGTTTGTGTCCAGCCGAGTGGGTTTGTGTCTACCCGAATGGGTTTCGGTCTAGCCGAGTGGGTTTGGGTCTAGCGGAGTGGGTTTGGGTTTGGCGGAGTGGGTTTATGGTCTAGCGGAGTGGGTTTGGGTCTAGCGGATTGGGTTTGGGTCCTGCCTAGCGGGTTTGCGTCCAGCCGAGTGGGTTTGCGTCTAGCCGAGTGGGTTTGCGTCTAGCCGAGTGGGTTTGGGTCTAGCCGAGTGGGATTGGGTCTAGCCGAGTGGGTTTGGGTCTCGCCGAGTGTGTTTGGGTCTAGCCGAGTGGGTTTGGGTCTAGCCGAGTGGGTTTATGTCTAGCAGAGTGGGTTTGGGTCTAGTCGAGAGGGTTTTGGTCTAGCCGAGTGGGTTTGGGTCTAGCCGAGTGGGTTTGGGTCTAGCGGAGTGCGTTTAGGTCTAGCCTAGTGGGTTTGGGTCTAGCCGAGTGGGTTTGGGTGTAGCCGAGTGGGTTTGCGTCTAGCCGAGTGGGTTTGGGTGTAGCCGAGTGGGCTTGGGTCTAGCGGAGTGGGTTTTGGTCTAGCGGAGTGGGTTTGGGTCTAGCGGAGTGGGTTTGGGTCTAGCCGAGTGGGTTTGGGACTAGCGGAGTGGGTTTGGGTCTAGCCGACTGGGTTTGGGTCTAGCCGAGTGGGTTTGGGTCTTGCCGAGTGGGTTTGGGTCTAGCAGAGTGGGTTTGGGTCTAGCCGAGTGGGTTTGGTTCTAGCCGACTGGGTTAGGGTCTAGCCGAGTGGGTTTGGGTCTAGCCGAGTGGGTTTGGGTCTAGCCGAGTGGGTTTGGGTCTAGCCGAGTGAGTTTGGGTCTAGCCAAGTGGGTTTGTGTCTAGCCGAGTGGGTTTGGGTCTAGCGGAGTGGGTTTGGGTCTAGCCGAGTGGGTTTGGGTCTAGCGGAGTTGGTTTGGGTCTAGAGGAGTTGGCTTGGGTCTAGCGGAATGGGTTTGGGTCTAGCAGAGTGGGTTTGGGTCTAGCCGAGTTGGTTTGGGTCTAGCGGAGTGGGTTTGGGTCTGGCCGAGTGGGTATGTGTCTAGCCGAATGGGTTTGGGTCTAGCCGAGTGGGTTTGGGTCTAGTGGAGTGGGTTTGGGTCGAGCGGAGTGGGTTTGGGTCTAGCGGAGTGGGTTTGGGTCTAGCGGAGAGGGTTTGGGTCTAGCCGAGTGGGTTTGGGTCTTGCCGAGTGGGTTCGGGTCTAGCCGAGTGGGTTTGGGTCTAGCGGAGTGGGTTTGGGTCTAGCGGAGTGGGTTTGGGTCTGGCCGAGTGGGTTTGGGTCCAGCCGAGTGGGTTTGCGTCTAGCCGAGTGGGTTTGGGTCTAGCCGAGTGGGTTTGCGTATAGCCGAGTGGGTTTGGTTGTAGCCGAGTGGGTTTGCGTATAGCCGAGTGGGTTTGGGTGTAGCCGAGTGGGTTTGGGTCTAGCGGAGTGGGTTTGGGTCTAGCGGAGTGGGTTTGGATCTAGCGGAGTGGGTTTGGGTCTAGCCGAGTGGGTTTGGGTCTAACGGAGTGGGTTTGGGTCTAGCCGACTGGGTTTGGGTCTAGCCGAGTGAGCTTGTGTCTTCCCGAGTGTGTTTGGGTCTAGCGGAGTGGGTTTGGGTCTAGCCGAGTGGGTTTGGTTCTAGCCGACTGGGTTTGGGTCTAGCCGAGTGGGTTTGGGTCTAGCCGAGTGGGTTTAGGTCTAGCCGAGTGGGTTTGGGTCCAGCCGAGTGGGTTTGGGTCTAGCGGAGTGGGTTTGGGTCTAGCCGAGTGGGTGTGGGTCTAGCGGAGTTGGTTTGGGTCTAGAGGAGTTGGTTTGGGTCTAGCGGAATGGGTTTGGGTCTAGCAGAGTGGGTTTGGGTCTAGCCGAGTTGGTTTGGGTCTAGCGGAGTGGGTTTGGGTCTGGCCGAGTGGGTATGTGTCTAGCCGAATGGGTTTGGGTCTAGCCGAGTGGGTTTGGGTCTAGCTGAGTGGGTTTGGGTCTAGCAGAGTGGGTTTGGGTCTAGCCGAGTGGGTTTGGTTCTAGCCGACTGGGTTTGGGTCTAGCCGAGTGGGTTTGGGTCTAGCCGAGTGGGTTTGGGTCTAGCCGAGTGGGTTTGGGTCTAGCCGAGTGGGTTTGTGTCTAGCCGAGTGGGTTTGGGTCTAGCGGAGTGGGTTTGGGTCTAGCCGAGTGGGTTTGGGTCTAGCGGAGTTGGTTTGGGTCTAGAGGAGTTGGTTTGGGTCTAGCGGAGTGGGTTTGGGTCCAGCGGAGTGGGTTTGGGTCTAGCGGAGTGGGTATGGGTCTTGCCGTGTGGGTTTGGGTCTAGCCGAGTGGTTTTGGGTCTAGCGGAGTGGGTTTGGGTCTAGCGGAGTGGGTTTGGGTCTGGCCGAGTGGGTTTGGGTCTAGCCTTGTGGGTTTGGGTCTAGCGGAATGGGTTTGGGATTAGCGGAGTGGGTTTGGGTCTAGCGAAGTGAGTTTGGGTCCAGCGGAGTGCGTTTGGGTCTAGCCGAGTGGGTTTGGGTCTAGCGGACTGGGTTTGGGTCTAGCCGAGTGGGTTTGCGTCTAGCCAAGTGGGTTTGCCTCTAGCCGAGTGGGTTTGGGTCTAGCCGAGTGGGTTTGGGTCTAGCGGAGTGGGTTTGGGTTTAGCCGAGTGGATTTGGGTCTAGCGGAGTGGGTTTGGGTCTAGCAGAGTGGGTTTGGGTATAGCCGAGTGGATTTGATTCTAGCGGAGTGGGTTTGGGTCTAGCAGAGTGGGTTTAGGTCTAGCCGAGTGGGTTTGCGTCTAGCGGAGTGGGTTTGTGTCTAGCCGAGTGGGTTTGGGTCTACCCGAATGGGTTTCCGTCTAGCCGAGTGGTTTTGTGTCTAGCCGAGTGGCTTTGTGTCTAGCCGAGTGGGTTTGGGTCTACCCGAATGGGTTTCGGTCTAGCCGAGTGGGTTTGGGTCTAGCGGAGTGGGTTTGGGTCTAGCGGAGTGGGTTTATGGTCTAGCGGAGTGGGTTTGGGTCTAGCGGTGTGGGTTTGGGTCTAGCCGAGTGGGTTTGCGTCTAGCCGAGTGGGTTTGCGTCTAGCCGAGTGGGTTTGCGTCTAGCCGAGTGGGATTGGGTCTAGCCGAGTGGGTTTGGGTCTCGCCGAGTGTGTTTGGGTCAAGCCGAGTGGGTTTGGGTATAGCCGAGTGGGTTTATGTCCAGCAGAGTGGGTTTGGGTTTAGCCGAGAGGGTTTTGGTCTAGCCGATTGGGTTTGGGTCTAGCCGAGTGGGTTTGGGTCTAGCCCATTGGGTTTGGGTCTAGCCGTGTGGGTTTGGGACTAGCGGAGTGGGTTTGGGTCTAGCAGAGTGGGTTTGGGTCTAGCAGAGTGGGTTTGGGTCTAGCGGAGTGGGTTTGTGTCTAACCGAGTGGGTTTGGGTCTAGCCGAGTGGGTTTGGGTCTAGCCGAGTGGGTTTGGGTCTAGCCGAGTGGGTTTGAGTCTAGCCGAGTGGGTTTGGGTCTAGCCGAGTGGGTTTGGGTCTAGCCGAGTGGGTTGGGGGCTAGCCGAATGGGTTTGGGTCTCGCCGAGTGGGTTTGGGTCTAGTGGAGTGGGTTTGGGTTTAGCCGAGTGGGTTTGGGTCTAGCCGAGTGGGTTTGTGTCTAGCCGAGTGAGTTTGGGTCTAGCCGAGTGGGTTTGGGTCTAGCCGAGTGGGTTTGGGTCTAACCGAGTGGGTTTGGTCGAGCCGAGTGGGTTTGAGACTAGCCGAGTGGGTTTGGGTCGAGCCGAGTGGGTTTGGGTCTAGCCGAGTGGGTTTGGGTCTAGCCGAGTGGGTTTGGGTCTAGCCGAGTGGGTTTGGGTCCAGCGGAGTGGGTTTGGGTCTAGCCGAGTGGGTTTGGGTATAGCGTAGTGGGTTTGGGTCTAGCGGAGTGGGTTTGGGTCTAGCCGACTGGGTTTGGGTCTAGCGGAGTGGGTTTGGGTCGAGCCGAGTGGGTTTGGGTCTAGCGGAGTGGGTTTGGGTCTAGCGGAGTGGGTTTGGATCTAGCCGAGTGGGTTTGCGTCTAGCCGAGTGGGTTTGGGTCTAGCCGAGTGGTTTTGTGTCTAGCCGAGTGGGTTTGTGTCTAGCCGAGTGGGTTTGGGTCTACCCGAATGGGTTTGGGTCCAGCCGAGTGGGTTTGGGTCTAGCGGCGTGGGTTTGGTTCTGGCGAGGTGGGTTTAAGGTCTAGCGGAGCGGGTTTGGGTCTCGCGGAGTGGGTTTGCGTCTAGCCGAGTGGATTTGCGTCTAGCCGAGTGGGTTTGCGTCTAGCCGAGTGGGTTTGGGTCTAGCCGAGTGGGATTGGGTCTAGCCGAGTGGGTTTGGGTCTCGCCGAGTGTGTTTGGGTCTAGCCGAGTGGGTTTGGGTCTAGCCGAGTGGGTTTATGTCTAGCAGAGTGGGTTTGGGTCTAGCCGAGAGGGTTTTGGTCTAGCCGAGTGGGTTAGGGTCTAGCCGAGTGGGTTTGGGTCTAGCGGAGTGTGTTTGGGTCTAGCCCAGTGGGTTTGGGTCTAGCCGAGTGGGTTTGGGTGTAGCCGAGTGGGTTTGCGTCTAGCCGAGTGGGTTTGCGTATAGCCTAGTGGGTTTGGTTGTAGCCGAGTGGGTTTACGTATAGCCGAGTGGGTTTGTGTGTAGCCGAGTGGGTTTGGGTCTAGCGGAGTGGGTTTGGGTCTAGCGGAGTGGGTTTGGGTCTAGCGGAGTGGGTTTGGGTCTAGCCGAGTGGGTTTGGGACTAGCGGAGTGGGTTTGGGTCTAGGCGACTGGGTTTGGGTCTAGCCGAGTGGGTTTGGGTCTTGCCGAGTGGGTTTGGGTCTAGCAGAGTGGGTTTGGGTCTAGCCGAGTGGGTTTGGTTCTAGCCGACTGGGTTTGGGTCTAGCCGAGTGGGTTTGGGTCTAGCCGAGTGGGTTTGGGTCTAGCCGAGTGGGTTTGGGTCTAGCCGAGTGAGTTTGGGTCTAGCCGAGTGGGTTTGTGTCTAGCCGAGTGGGTTTGGGTCTAGCGGAGTGGGTTTGGGTCTAGCCGAGTGGGTTTGGGTCTAGCGGAGTTGGTTTGGGTCTAGAGGTGTTGGTTTGGGTCTAGCGGAATGGGTTTGGGTCTAGCAGAGTGGGTTTGGGTCTAGCCGAGTTGGTTTGGGTCTAGCGGAGTGGGTTTGGGTCTGGCCGAGTGGGTTTGGGTCTAGCCGAGTTGGTTTGGGTCTAGTGGAGTGGGTTTGGGTCTAGCGGAGTGGGTTTGGGTCTAGCGGAGTGGGTTTGGGTCTAGCGGAGTGGGTTTGGGTCAAGCCGAGTGGGTTTCGATCTAGCCGAGTGGGTTTGGGTCTCGCCGAGTGGGTTTGGGTCTAGCCGAGTGGGTTTGGGTCTAGCCGAGTGGGTTTGGGTCTACTCGAGTGGGTTTGGGTCTAGCGGAGTGGGTTTGGGTTTGGCGGAGTGGGTTTATGGTCTAGCGGAGTGGGTGTGGGTCTAGCGGAGTGGGTTTGGGTCTAGCCGAGCGGGTTTGCGTCCAGCTGAGTGGGTTTGCGTCTAGCCGAGTGGGTTTGCGTCTAGCCGAGTGGGTTTGGGTCTAGCCGAGTGGGATGGGGTCTAGCCGAGTGGGTTTGGGTCTCGCCGAGTGTGTTTGGGTGTAGCCGAGTTGGTTTGGGTCTAGCGGAGTGGGTTTGGGTCTGGCCGAGTGGGTTTGGGTGTAGCCGAGTTGGTTTGGGTCTAGTGGAGTGGGTTTGGGTCTAGCGGAGTGGGTTTGGGTCTAGCCGAGTGGGTTTGGGTCTAGCCGAGTTGGTTTGGGTCTAGTGGAGTGGGTTTGGGTCTAGCGGAGTGGGTTTGGGTCTAGCGGAGTGGGTTTGGGTCTAGCCGAGTGGGTTTGGGTCAAGCCGAGTGGGTTTCGATCTAGCCGAGTGGGTTTGGGTCTCGCCGAGTGGGTTTTGGTCTAGCCGAGTGGGTTTGGGTCTAGCCGAGTGGGTTTGGGTCTACTCGAGTGGGTTTGGGTCTAGTCGAGTGGGATTGGGTCTAGTGGAGTGGGTTTGGGTCTAGCCGATTGGGTTTGGGTATAGCGGAGTGGGTTGGGGTCTAGCAGAGTGGGTTTGGGTCTAGCCGACTGGGTTTGGGTCTAGCGGAGTGGGTTTGGGTCTAGCCGAGTGGGTTTGGGTCTAGCCGAGTGGGTTTGGGTCTAGCCGAGTGGGTTTGGGTCTAGCGGAGTGGGTTTGGGTTTGGCGGAGTGGGTTTATGGTCTAGCGGAGTGGGTTTGGGTCTAGCGGAGTGGGTTTGCGTCCAGCCGAGCGGGTTTGCGTCCAGCTGAGTGGGTTTGCGTCTAGCCGAGTGGGTTTGCGTCTAGCCGAGTGGGTTTGGGTCTAGCCGAGTGGGATGGGGTCTAGCCGAGTGGGTTTGGGTCTCGCCGAGTGTGTTTGGGTCTAGCCGAGTGGGTTTGGGCCTAGCCGAGTGGGTTTGGGTCTAGCCGAGTGGGTTTGGGTCTAGCCGAGTGGGTTTGGGTCTAGCGGAGTGGGTTTGGGTTTAGCCGAGTGGGTTTGGGTCTAGTCGACTGGGTTTGTGTCCTGCCGAGTGGGTTTGGGTCTACCCGAATGGGTTTCGGTCTAGCCGAGTGGGTTTGGGTCTAGCGGAGTGGGTTTGGGTTTGGCGGAGTGGGTTTATGGTCTAGCGGAGTGGGTTTGGGTCTATCGGAGTGGGTTTGCGTCCAGCCGAGCGGGTTTGCGTCCAGCTGAGTGGGTTTGCGTCTAGCCGAGTGGGTTTGCGTCTAGCCGAGTGGGTTTGGGTCTAGCCGAGTGGGATGGGGTCTAGCCGAGTGGGTTTGGGTCTCGCCGAGTGTGTTTGTGTCTAGCCGAGTGGGTTTGGGTCTAGCCGAGTGGGTTTATGTCTAGCAGAGTGGGTTTGGGTCTAGCCGAGTGGGTTTGGGTGTAGCCGAGTGGGTTTGCGTCTAGCCGAGTGGGTTTGCGTATAGCCGAGTGGGTTTGGTTGTAGCCGAGTGGGTTTACGTATAGCCGAGTGGGTTTGGGTGTAGCCGAGTGGGTTTGGGTCTAGCGGAGTGGGTTTGGGTCTAGCGGAGTGGGTTTGGTTCTAGCCGACTGGGTTTGGGTCTAGCCGAGTGGGTTTGGGTCTAGCCAAGTGGGTTTGCCTCTAGCCGAGTGGGTTTGGGTCTAGCCGAGTTGGTTTGTGTCTAGCGGAGTGGGTTTGGGTTTAGCCGAGTGGGTTTGGGTCTAGCGGAGTGGGTTTGGGTCTAGCCGAGTGGGTTTGCGTCTAGCGGAGTGGCTTTGTGTCTAGCCGAGTGGGTTTGGGTCTAGCCGAGTGGGTTTGGGTCTAGCCGAGAGGGTTTGGGTCTAGCCGAGTGGGTTTGGGTCTAGCGGAGTGGGTTTGGGTCTAGCCGAGTGGGTTTGTTTCTAGCCGACTGGGTTTGGGTCTAGCGGAGTGGATTTGGGTCTAGCGGCGTGGGTTTGTCTAGCCGAGTGGGTTTGGGTCTAGCCGAGTGGGTTTGTGTCTTGCGGAGTGGGTTTGGGTTTAGCCGAGTGGGTTTGGGTCTAGTCGAGTGGGTTTGTGTCCAGCCGAGTGGGTTTGGGTCTACCCGAATGGGTTTCGGTCTAGCCGAGTGGGTTTGGGTCTAGTGGAGTGGGTTTGGGTTTGGCGGAGTGGGTTTATGGTCTAGCGGAGTGGGTTTGGGTCTAGCGGAGTGGGTTTGGGTCTAGCCGAGCGGGTTTGCGTCCAGCCGAGTGGGTTTGCGTCTAGCCGAGTGGGTTTGCGTCTAGCCGAGTGGGTTTGGGTCTAGCCGAGTGGGATTGGGTCTAGCCGAGTGGGTTTGGGTCTCGCCGAGTGTGTTTGGGTCTAGCCGAGTGTGTTTGGGTCTAGCCGAGTGGGTTTATGTCTAGCAGAGTGGGTTTGGGTCTAGCCGAGAGGATTTTGGTCTAGCCGAGTGGGTTTGGGTCTAGCCGAGTGGGTTTGGGTCTAGCGGAGTGTGTTTGGGTCTAGCCTAGTGGGTTTGGGTCTAGCCGAATGGGTTTGGGTGTAGCCGAGTGGGTTTGCGTCTAGCCGAGTGGGTTTGCGTATAGCCGAGTGGGTTTGGGTGTAGCCGAGTGGGTTTGGGTCTAGCGGAGTGGGTTTGGGTCTAGCGGAGTGGGTTTGGGTCTAGCGGAGTGGGTTTGGGTCTAGCCGAGTGGGTTTGGGACTAGCGGGGTGGGTTTGGGTCTAGCCGACTGGGTTTGGGTCTAGCCGAGTGGGTTTGGGTCTAGCCGAGTGGGTTTGGGTCTTGCCGAGTGGGTTTGGGTCTAGCCGAGTGGGTTTGGTTCTAGCCGACTGGGTTTGGGTCTAGCCGAGTGGGTTTGGGTGTAGCCGAGTGGGTTTGGGTCTAGCGGAGTGGGTTTGGGTCTAGCCGAGTGGGTTTGCGTCTAGCGGAGTGGCTTTGTGTCTAGCCGAGTGGGTTTGGGTCTAGCCGAGTGGGTTTGGGTCTAGCCGAGAGGGTTTGGGTCTAGCCGAGTGGGTTTGGGTCTAGCGGAGTGGGTTTGGGTCTAGCCGAGTGGGTTTGTTTCTAGCCGACTGGGTTTGGGTCTAGCGGAGTGGATTTGGGTCTAGCAGCGTGGGTTTGGGTCTAGCCGAGTGGGTTTGGGTCTAGCCGAGTGGGTTTGGGTCTAGCGGAGTGGGTTTGGGTTTAGCCGAGTGGGTTTGGGTCTAGTCGAGTGGGTTTGTGTCCAGCCGAGTGGGTTTGGGTCTTCCCGAATGGGTTTCGATCTAGCCGAGTGGGTTTGGGTCTAGTGGAGTGGGTTTGGGTTTGGCGGAGTGGGTTTATGGTCTAGCGGAGTGGGTTTGGGTCTAGCGGAGTGGGTTTGGGTCTAGCCGAGCGGGTTTGCGTCCAGCCGAGTGGGTTTGCGTCTAGCCGAGTGGGTTTGCGTCTAGCCGAGTGGGTTTGGGTCTAGCCGAGTGGGATTGGGTCTAGCCGAGTGGGTTTGGGTCTCGCCGAGTGTGTTTGTGTCTAGCCGAGTGGGTTTGGGTCTAGCCGAGTGGGTTTATGTCTAGCAGAGTGGGTTTGGGTCTAGCCGAGAGGATTTTGGTCTAGCCGAGTGGGTTTGGGTCTAGCCGAGTGGGTTTGGGTCTAGCGGAGTGTGTTTGGGTCTAGCCTAGTGGGTTTGGGTCTAGCCGAATGGGTTTGGGTGTAGCCGAGTGGGTTTGCGTCTAGCCGAGTGGGTTTGCGTATAGCCGAGTGGGTTTGGGTGTAGCCGAGTGGGTTTGGGTCTAGCGGAGTGGGTTTGGGTCTAGCGGAGTGGGTTTGGGTCTAGCGGAGTGGGTTTGGGTCTAGCCGAGTGGGTTTGGGACTAGCGGAGTGGGTTTGGGTCTAGCCGACTGGGTTTGGGTCTAGCCGAGTGGGTTTGGGTCTTGCCGAGTGGGTTTGGGTCTAGCAGAGTGGGTTTGGGTCTAGCCGAGTGGGTTTGGTTCTAGCCGACTGGGTTTGGGTCTAGCCGAGTGGGTTTGGGTGTAGCCGAGTGGGTTTGGGTCTAGCCGAGTGGGTTTGGGTCTAGCCGAGTGAGTTTGGGTCTAGCCGAGTGGGTTTGTGTCTAGCCGAGTGGGTTTGGGTCTAGCGGAGTGGGTTTGGGTCTAGCCTAGTGGGTTTGGGTCTAGCGGAGTTGGTTTGGGTCTATAGGTGTTGGTTTGGGTCTAGCGGAATGGGTTTGGGTCTAGCAGAGTGGGTTTGGGTCTAGCCGAGTTGGTTTGGGTCTAGCGGAGTGGGTTTGGGTCTGGCCGAGTGGGTTTGGGTCTAGCCGAGTTGGTTTGGGTCTAGTGGAGTGGGTTTGGGTCTAGCGGAGTGGGTTTGGGTCTAGCGGAGTGGGTTGGGGTCTAGCGGAGTGGGTTTGGGTCAAGCCGAGTGGGTTTCGATCCAGCCGAGTGGGTTTGGGTCTCGCCGAGTGGGGTTGGGTCTAGCCGAGTGGGTTTGGGTCTAGCCGAGTGGGTTTGGGTCTGCTCGAGTGGGTTTGGGTCTAGTCGAGTGGGATTGGGTCTAGCGGAGTGGGTTTGTGTCTAGCCGAATGGGTTTGGGTCTAGCCGAGTGGGTTTGGGTCTGGCTGAGTGGGTTTGGGTCTAGCGGAGTGGGTTTGGGTCCAGCCGAGTGGGTTTGGTTCTAGCCGACTGGGTTTGGGTCTAGCCGAGTGGGTTTGGGTCTAGCCGAGTGGGTTTGGGTCTAGCCGAGTGGGTTTGGGTCTAGCCGAGTGGGTTTGTGTCTAGCCGAGTGGGTTTGGGTCTAGCGGAGTGGGTTTGGGTCTAGCCGAGTGGGTTTGGGTCTAGCGGAGTTGGTTTGGGTCTAGAGGAGTTGGTTTGGGTCTAGCGGAGTGGGTTTGGGTCTAGCGGAGTGGGTTTGGGTATAGCCGAGTGGGTTTGGGTCTTGCCGAGTGGGTTTGGGTCTAGCCGAGTGGTTTTGGGTCTAGCGGAGTGGGTTTGGGTCTAGCGGAGTGGGTTTGGGTCTGGCCGAGTGGGTTTGGGTCTAGCCTTGTGGGTTTGGGTCTAGCGGAATGGGTTTGGGATTAGCGGAGTGGGTTTGGGTCTAGCGAAGTGAGTTTGGGTCCAGCGGAGTGCGTTTGGGTCTAGCCGAGTGGGTTTGGGTCTAGCGGACTGGGTTTGGGTCTAGCCGAGTGGGTTTGGGTCTAGCCGAGTGGGTTTGCGTCTAGCCAAGTGGGTTTGCTCTAGCCGAGTGGGTTTGGGTCTAGCCGAGTGGGTTTGGGTCTAGCGGAGTGGGTTTGGGTTTAGCCGAGTGGATTTGGGTCTAGCGGAGTGGGTTTGGGTCTAGCAGAGTGGGTTTGGGTATAGCCGAGTGGATTTGATTCTAGCGGAGTGGGTTTGGGTCTAGCAGAGTGGGTTTAGGTCTAGCCGAGTGGGTTTGCGTCTAGCGGAGTGGGTTTGTGTCTAGCCGAGTGGGTTTGGGTCTAGCCGAGTGGGTTTGGGTCTAGCCGAGTGGGTTTGGTTATAGCGGAGTGGGTTTGGGTCTAGCAGAGTGGGATTGGGTCTAGCCGACTGGGTTTGGGTCTAGCGTAGTGGGTTTGGGTCGAGCCGAGTGAGTTTGGGTCTAGCCGAGTGGGTTTGGGTCTAGCCGAGTGGGTTTGGGTCTAGCGGAGTGGGTTTGGGTTTAGCCGAGTGGGTTTGGGTCTAGCGGAGTGGGTTTGGGTCTAGCGGAGTGGGTTTGGATCTAGCCGAGTGGGTTTGCATCTAGCCGAGTGGGTTTGGGTCTAGCCGAGTGGTTTTGTGTCTAGCCGAGTGGCTTTGTGTCTAGCCGAGTGGGTTTGGGTCTACCCGAATGGGTTTCGGTCTAGCCGAGTGGGTTTGGGTCTAGCGGAGTGGGTTTGGGTCTAGCGGAGTTGGTTTATGGTCTAGCGGAGTGGGTTTGGGTCTAGCGGAGTGGGTTTGGGTCTAGCCGAGTGGGTTTGCGTCTAGCCGAGTGGGTTTGGGTCTAGCCGTGTGGGTTTGGGACTAGCGGAGTGGGTTTGGGTCTGGCAGAGTGGGTTTGGGTCTAGCAGAGTGGGTTTGGGTCTAGCGGATTGGGTTTGTGTCTAACCGAGTGGGTTTGGGTCTAGCCGAGTGGGTTTGGGTCTAGCCGAGTGGGTTTGGGTCTAGCCGAGTGGGTTTGAGTCTAGCCGAGTGGGTTTGGGTCCAGCCGAGTGGGTTTGGGTCTAGCCGAGTGGGTTGGGGGCTAGCCGAATGGGTTTGGGTCTCGCCGAGTGGGTTTGGGTCTAGTGGAGTGGGTTTGGGTTTAGCCGAGTGGGTTTGGGTCTAGCCGAGTGGGTTTGTGTCTAGCCGAGTGGGTTTGGGTCTAGCCGAGTGGGTTTGGGTCTAGCCGAGTGGGTTTGGGTCTAACCGAGTGGGTTTGGTCGAGCCGAGTGGGTTTGGGTCTAGCCGAGTGGGTTTGGGTCTAGCCGAGTGGGTTTGGGTCTAGCCGAGTGGGTTTGCGTCTAGCCGAGTGGGTTTGGGTCTAGCCGAGTGGGTTTGCGTCCAGCGGAGAGGGTTTGGGTCTAGCCGAGTGGGTTTGGGTATAGCGTAGTGGGTTTGGGTCTAGCGGAGTGGGTTTGGGTCTAGCCGACTGGGTTTGTGTCTAGCGGAGTGGGTTTGGGTCGAGCCGAGTGGGTTTGGGTCTAGCGGAGTGGGTTTGGGTCTAGCGGAGTGGGTTTGGATCTAGCCGAGTGGGTTTGCATCTAGCCGAGTGGGTTTGGGTCTAGCCGAGTGGTTTTGTGTCTAGCCGAGAGGGTTTGGGTCTAGCAGAGTGGGTTTGGGTCTAGCGGAGTGGGTTTGGGTCTAGCGGAGTGGGTTTGGGTTTAGCCGAGTGGGTTTGGGTCTAGCGGAGTGGGTTTGTGTCTAACCGAGTGGGTTTGGGTCTAGCCGAGCGGGTTTGGGTCTAGCCGAGTGGGTTTGGGTCTAGCCGAGTGGGTTTGAGTCTAGCCGAGTGGGTTTGGGTCTAGCCGAGTGGGGTTGGGTCTAGCCGAGTGGGTTGGGGGCTAGCCGAGTGGGTTTGGGTCTAGCGGAGTGGGTTTGGGTCTAGCAGAGTGGGTTTGGGTCTAGCCGACTGGGTTTGGGTCTAGCGGAGTGGGTTTGGGTCTAGCCGAGTGGGTTTGGGTCTAGCCGAGTGGGTTTGGGTCTAGCCGAGTGGGTTTGGGTCTAGCGGAGTGGATTTGCGTTTAGCCGAGTGGGTTTGGGTCTAGTCGAGTGGGTTTGTGTCCAGCCGAGTGGGTTTGGGTCTACCCGAATGGGTTTCGGTCTAGCCGAGTGGGTTTGGGTCTAGCGGAGTGGGTTTGGGTTTGGCGGATTGGGTTTATGGTCTAGCGGAGTGGGTTTGGGTCGAGCGGAGTGGGTTTGGGTCAAGCCGAGCGGGTTTGCGTCCAGCCAAGTGGGTTTGCGTCTAGCCGAGTGGGTTTGCGTCTAGCCGAGTGGGTTTGGGTCTAGCCGAGTGGGATGGGGTCTAGCCGAGTGGGTTTGGGTCTCGCCGAGTGTGTTTGGGTCTAGCCGAGTGGGTTTGGGTCTAGCCGAGTGGGTTTATGTCTAGCAGAGTGGGTTTGGGTCTAGCCGAGAGGGTTTTGGTCTAGCAGAGTGGGTTTGGGTCTAGCCGAGTGGGTTTGGGTCTAGCGGAGTGTGTTTGGGTCTAGCCTAGTGGGTTTGGGTCTAGCCGAGAGGGTTTGGGTGTAGCCGAGTGGGTTTGCGTCTAGCCGAGTGGGTTTGCGTCTAGCCGAGTGGGTTTGGTTGTAGCCGAGTGGGTTTACGTATAGCCGAGTGGGTTTGGGTGTAGCCGAGTGGGTTTGGGTCTAGCGGAGTGGGTTTGGGTCTAGCGGAGTGGGTTTGGGTCTAGCGGAGTGGGTTTGGGTCTAGCCGAGTGGGTTTGGGACTAGCGGAGTGGGTTTGGGTCTAGCCGACTGGGTTTGGGTCTAGCCGAGTGGGTTTGGGTCTTGCCGAGTGGGTTTGGGTCTAGCAGAGTGGGTTTGGGTCTAGCCGAGTGGGTTTGGTTCTAGCCGACTGGGTTTGGGTCCAGCCGAGTGGGTTTGGGTCTAGCCGAGTGGGTTTGGGTCTAGCCGAGTGGGTTTGGGTCTAGCCGAGAGAGTTTGGGTCTAGCCGAGTGGGTTTGTGTCTAGCCGAGTGGGTTTGGGTCTAGCGGAGTGGGTTTGGGTCTAGCCGAGTGGGTTTGGGTCTAGCGGAGTTGGTTTGGGTCTAGAGGTGTTGGTTTGGGTCTAGCGGAATGGGTTTGTGTCTAGCAGAGTGGGTTTGGGTCTAGCCGAGTTGGTTTGGGTCTAGCGGAGTGGGTTTGGGTCTGGCCGAGTGGGTTTGGGTCTAGCCGAGTTGGTTTGGGTCTAGTGGAGTGGGTTTGGGTCTAGCGGAGTGGGTTTGGGTCTACCGGAGTGGGTTTGGGTCTAGCGGAGTGGGTTTGGGTCAAGCCGAGTGGGTTTCGATCTAGCCGAGTGGGTTTGGGTCTCGCCGAGTGGGTTTGGGTCTAGCCGAGTGGGTTTGGGTCTCGCCGAGTGGGTTTGGGTCTAGCCGAGTGGGTTTGGGTCTAGCCGAGTGGGTTTGGGTCTACTCGAGTGGGTTTGGGTCTAGTCGAGTGGGATTGGGTCTAGTGGAGTGGGTTTGGGTCTAGCCGATTGGGTTTGGGTATAGCGGAGTGGGGTGGGGTCTAGCAGAGTGGGTTTGGGTCTAGCCGACTGGGTTTGGGTGTAGCGGAGTGGGTTTGGGTCTAGCCAAGTGGGTTTGGGTCTAGCCGAGTGGGTTTGGGTTTAGCCGAGTGGGTTTGGGTCTAGCGGAGTGGGTTTGGGTTTAGCCGAGTGGGTTTGGGACTAGCGGAGTGGGTTTGGGTCTAGCGGAGTGGGTTTGGGTCTGGCCGAGTGGGTTTGGGTCTAGCCTTGTGGGTTTGGGTCTAGCGGAATGGGTTTGGGATTAGCGGAGTGGGTTTGGGTCTAGCGAAGTGAGTTTGTGTCCAGCGGAGTGCGTTTGGGTCTAGCCGAGTGGGTTTGGGTCTAGCGGACTGGGTTTGGGTCTAGCCGAGTGGGTTTGGGTCTAGCCGAGTGGGTTTGCGTCTAGCCAAGTGGGTTTGCCTCTAGCCGAGTGGGTTTGGGTCTAGCCGAGTGGGTTTGTGTCTAGCGGAGTGGGTTTGGGTTTAGCCGAGTGGATTTGGGTCTAGCGGAGTGGGTTTGGGTCTAGCAGAGTGGGTTTGGGTATAGCCGAGTGGATTTGATTCTAGCGGAGTGGGTTTGGGTCTAGCAGAGTGGGTTTAGGTCTAGCCGAGTGGGTTTGCGTCTAGCGGAGTGGGTTTGTGTCTAGCCGAGTGGGTTTGGGTTAGCCGAGTGGGTTTGGGTCTAGCCGAGTGGGTTTGGGTATAGCGGAGTGGGTTTGGGTCTAGCAGAGTGGGTTTGGGTCTAGCCGACTGGGTTTGGGTCTAGCGGAGTGGTTTGGGTCGAGCCGAGTGGGTTTGGGTCTAGCCGAGTGGGTTTGGGTCTAGCCGAGTGGGTTTGGGTCTAGCGGAGTGGGTTTGGGTTTAGCCGAGTGGGTTTGGGTCTAGCGGAGTGGGTTTGGATCTAGCCGAGTGGGTTTGCATCTAGCCGAGTGGGTTTGGGTCTAGCCGAGTGGTTTTGTGTCTAGCCGAGTGGCTTTGTGTCTAGCCGAGTGGGTTTGGGTCTACCCGAATGGGTTTCGGTCTAGCCGAGTGGGTTTGGGTCTAGCGGAGTGGGTTTGGGTCTAGTGGAGTGGGTTTATGGTCTAGCGGAGTGGGTTTGGGTCTAGCGGAGTGGGTTTGGGTCTAGCCGAGTGGGTTTGCGTCTAGCCTAGTGGGTTTGCGTCTAGCCGAGTGGGTTTGCGTCTAGCCGAGTGGGATTGGGTCTAGCCGAGTGGGTTTGGGTCTCGCCGAGTGTGTTTGGGTCTAGCCGAGTGGGTTTGGGTCTAGCCGAGTGGGTTTATGTCCAGCAGAGTGGGTTTGGGTCTAGCCGAGAGGGTTTTGGTCTAGCCGATTGGGTTTGGGTCTAGCCGAGTGGGTTTGGGTCTAGCCGATTGGGTTTGGGTCTAGCCGTGTGGGTTTGGGACTAGCGGAGTGGGTTTGGGTCTAGCAGAGTGGGTTTGGGTCTAGCAGAGTGGGTTTGGGTCTAGCGGAGTGGGTTTGTGTCTAACCGAGTGGGTTTGGGTCTAGCCGAGTGGGTTTGGGTCTAGCCGAGTGGGTTTGGGTCTAGCCGAGTGGGTTTGAGTCTAGCCGAGTGGGTTTGGGTCTAGCTGAGTGGGTTTGGGTCTAGCCGAGTGGGTTGGGGGCTAGCCGAATGGGTTTGGGTCTCGCCGAGTGGGTTTGGGTCTAGTGGAGTGGGTTTGGGTTTAGCCGAGTGGGTTTGGGTCTAGCCGAGTGGGTTTGTGTCTAGCCGAGTGGGTTTGGGTCTAGCCGAGTGGGTTTGGGTCTAGCCGAGTGGGTTTGGGTCTAACCGAGTGGGTTTGGTCGAGCCGAGTGGGTTTGAGTCTAGCCGAGTGGGTTTGGGTCTAGCCGAGTGGGTTTGGGTCTAGCCGAGTGGGTTTGGGTCTAGCCGAGTGGGTTTGGGTCTAGCCGAGTGGGTTTGGGTCCAGCGGAGTGGGTTTGGGTCGCGCCGAGTGGGTTTGGGTATAGCGTAGTGGGTTTGGGTCTAGCGGAGTGGGTTTGGGTCTAGCCGACTGGGTTTGGGTCTAGCGGAGTGGGTTTGGGTCGAGCCGAGTGGGTTTGGGTCTAGCGGAGTGGGTTTGGGTCTAGCGGAGTGGGTTTGGATCTAGCCGAGTGGGTTTGCGTCTAGCCGAGTGGGTTTGGGTCTAGCCGAGTGGTTTTGTGTCTAGCCTAGTGGGTTTGTGTCTAGCCGAGTGGGTTTGGGTCTACCCGAATGGGTTTGGGTCCAGCCGATTGGTTTGGGTCTAGCGGAGTGGGTTTGGTTCTAGCGGAGTGGGTTTAAGGTCTAGCGGAGCGGGTTTGGGTCTAGCGGAATGGGTTTGGGTATAGCCGAGTGGGTTTGCGTCTAGCCGAGTGGGTTTGCGTCTAGCCGAGTGGGTTTGCGTCTAGCCGAGTGGGTTTGGGTCTAGCCGAGTGGGATTGGGTCTAGCCGAGTGGGTTTGGGTCTCGCCGAGTGTGTTTGGGTCTAGCCGAGTGGGTTTGGGTCTAGCCGAATGGGTTTATGTCTAGCAGAGTGGGTTTGGGTCTAGCCGAGAGGGTTTGGGTCTAGCAGAGTGGGTTTGGGTCTAGCGGAGTGGGTTTGGGTCTAGCGGAGTGGGTTTGGGTTTAGCCGAGTGGGTTTGGGTCTAGCGGAGTGGGTTTGTGTCTAACCGAGTGGGTTTGGGTCTAGCCGAGCGGGTTTGGGTCTAGCCGAGTGGGTTTGGGTCTAGCCGAGTGGGTTTGAGTCTAGCCGAGTGGGTTTGGGTCTAGCCGAGTGGGGTTGGGTCTAGCCGAGTGGGTTGGGGGCTAGCCGAGTGGGTTTGGGTCTCGCCGAGTGGGTTTGGGTCTAGCGGAGTGGGTTTGGGTTTAGCCGAGTGGGTTTGGGTCTAGCCGAGTGGGTTTGTGTCTAGCCGAGTGGGTTTGGGTCTAGCCGAGTGGGTTTGGGTCTAGCCGAGTTGGTTTGGGTCTAGTGGAGTGGGTTTGGGTCTAGCGGAGTGGGTTTGGGTCTTGCGGAGTGGGTTTGGGTCTAGCAGAGTGGGTTTGGGTCTAGCCGACTGGGTTTGGGTCTAGCGGAGTGGGTTTGGGTCTAGCCGAGTGGGTTTGGGTCTAGCCGAGTGGGTTTGGGTCTAGCCGAGTGGGTTTGGGTCTAGCGGAGTGGATTTGCGTTTAGCCGAGTGGGTTTGGGTCTAGTCGAGTGGGTTTGTGTCCAGCCGAGTGGGTTTGGGTCTACCCGAATGGGTTTCGGTCTAGCCGAGTGGGTTTGGGTCTAGCGGAGTGGGTTTGGGTTTGGCGGATTGGGTTTATGGTCTAGCGGAGTGGGTTTGGGTCGAGCGGAGTGGGTTTGGGTCAAGCCGAGCGGGTTTGCGTCCAGCCGAGTGGGTTTGCGTCTACCCGAGTGAGTTTGCGTCTAGCCGAGTGGGTTTGGGTCTAGCCGAGTGGGATGGGGTCTAGCCGAGTGGGTTTGGCTCTCGCCGAGTGTGTTTGGGTCTAGCCGAGTGGGTTTGGGTCTGGCCGAGTGGGTTTATGTCTAGCAGAGTGCGTTTGGGTCTAGCCGAGAGGGTTTTGGTCTAGCCGAGTGGGTTTGGGTCTAGCCGAGTGGGTTTGGGTCTAGCGGAGTGTGTTTGGGTCTAGCCTAGTGGGTTTGGGTCTAGCCGAGTGGGTTTGGGTGTAGCCGAGTGGGTTTGCGTCTAGCCGAGTGGGTTTGCGTTTTGCCGAGTGGGTTTGGTTGTAGCCGAGTGGGTTTACGTATAGCCGAGTGGGTTTGGGTGTAGCCGAGTGGGTTTGGGTCTAGCGGAGTGGGTTTGGGTCTAGCGGAGTGGGTTTGGGTCTAGCGGAGTGGGTTTGGGTCTAGCCGAGTGGGTTTGGGACTAGCGGAGTGGGTTTGGGTCTAGCCGACTGGGTTTGGGTCTAGCCGAGTGGGTTTGGGTCTTGCCGAGTGGGTTTGGGTCTAGCAGAGTGGGTTTGGGTCTAGCCGAGTGGGTTTGGTTCTAGCCGACTGGGTTTGGGTCTAGCCGAGTGGGTTTGGGTCTAGCCGAGTGGGTTTGGGTCTAGCCGAGTGGGTTTGGGTCTAGCCGAGTGAGTTTGGGTCTAGCCGAGTGGGTTTGTGTCTAGCCGAGTGGGTTTGGGTCTAGCGGAGTGGGTTTGGGTCTAGCCGAGTGGGTTTGGGTCTAGCGGAGTTGGTTTGGGTCTAGAGGTGTTGGTTTGGGTCTAGCGGAATGGGTTTGGGTCTAGCAGAGTGGGTTTGGGTCTAGCCGAGTTGGTTTGGGTCGAGCGGAGTGGGTTTGGGTCTGGCCGAGTGGGTTTGGGTCTAGCCGAGTTGGTTTGGGTCTAGTGGAGTGGGTTTGGGTCTAGCGGAGTGGGTTTGGGTTTAGCCGAGTGGGTTTGGGACTAGCCGAGTGGGTTTGTGTCCAGCCGAGTGGGTTTGGGTCTACCCGAATGGGTTTCGGTCTAGCCGAGTGGGTTTGGGTCTGGCGGAGTGGGTTTGGGTTTGGCGGAGTGGGTTTATGGTCTAGCGGAGTGGGTTTGGGTCTAGCGGAGTGGGTTTGGGTCTAGCCGAGCGGGTTTGCGTCCAGCCGAGTGGGTTTCCGTCTAGCCGAGTGGGTTTGCGTCTAGCCGAGTGGGTTTGGGTCTAGCCGAGTGGGATTGGGTCTAGCCGAGTGGGTTTGGGTCTCGCCGAGTGTGTTTGGGTCTAGCCGAGTGGGTTTGGGTCTAGCCGAGTGGGTTTATGTCTAGCAGAGTGGGTTTGGGTCTAGCCGAGAGGGTTTTGGTCTAGCCGAGTGGGTTTGGGTCTAGCCGAGTGGGTTTGGGTCTAGCGGAGTTGGTTTGGGTCTAGAGGTGTTGGTTTGGGTCTAGCGGAATGGGTTTGGGTCTAGCAGAGTGGGTTTGGGTCTAGCCGAGTTGGTTTGGGTCTAGCGGAGTGGGTTTGGGTCTGGCCGAGTGGGTTTGGGTCTAGCCGAGTTGGTTTGGGTCTAGTGGAGTGGGTTTGGGTCTAGCGGAGTGGGTTTGGGTCTAGCGGAGTGGGTTTGGGTCTAGCGGAGTGGGTTTGGGTCAAGCCGAGTGGGTTTCGATCTAGCCGAGTGGGTTTGGGTCTCGCCGAGTGGGTTTGGGTCTAGCCGAGTGGGTTTGGGTCTAGCCGAGTGGGTTTGGGTCTACTCGAGTGGGTTTGGGTCTAGTCGAGTGGGATTGGGTCTAGTAGAGTGGGTTTGGGTCTAGCCGATTGGGTTTGGGTATAGCGGAGTGGGTTGGGGTCTAGCAGAGTGGGTTTGGGTCTAGCCGACTGGGTTTGGGTCTAGCGGAGTGGGTTTGGGTCTAGCCAAGTGGGTTTGGGTCTAGCCGAGTGGGTTTGGGTCTAGCCGAGTGGGTTTGGGTCTAGCGGAGTGGGTTTGGGTTTAGCCGAGTGGGTTAGGGACTAGCCGAGCGGGTTTGCGTCCAGCCGAGTGGGTTTGCGTCTAGCCGAGTGGGTTTGCGTCTAGCCGAGTGGGTTTGGGTCTAGCCGAGTGGGATTGGGTCCAGCCGAGTGGGTTTGGGTCTCGCCGAGTGTGTTTGGGTCTAGCCGAGTGGGTTTGGGTCTAGCCGAGTGGGTTTATGTCTAGCAGAGTGGGTTTGGGTCTAGCCGAGAGGGTTTTGGTCTAGCCGAGTGGGTTTGGGTCTAGCCGAGTGGGTTTGGGTCTAGCGGAGTGTGTTTGGGTCTAGCCTAGTGGGTTTGGGTCTAGCCGAGTGGGTTTGGGTGTAGCCGAGTGGGTTTGCGTCTAGCCGAGTGGGTTTGCGTATAGCCGAGTGGGTTTGGTTGTAGCCGAGTGGGTTTACGTATAGCCGAGTGGGTTTGGGAGTAGCCGAGTGGGTTTGGGTCTAGCGGAGTGGGTTTGGGTCTAGCGGAGTGGGTTTGGGTCTAGCGGAGTGGGTTTGGGTCTAGCCGAGTGGGTTTGGGACTAGCGGAGTGGGTTTGGGTCTAGCCGACTGGGTTTGGGTCTAGCCGAGTGGGTTTGGGTCTTGCCGAGTGGGTTTGGGTCTAGCAGAGTGGGTTTGGGTCTAGCCGAGTGGGTTTGGTTCTAGCCGACTGGGTTTGGGTCTAGCCGAGTGGGTTTGGGTCTAGCCGAGTGGGTTTGGGTCTAGCCGAGTGGGTTTGGGTCTAGCCGAGTGAGTTTGGGACTAGCCGAGTGGGTTTGTGTCTAGCCGAGTGGGTTTGGGTCTAGCGGAATGGGTTTGGGTCTAGCCGAGGGGGTTTGGGTCTAGCGGAGTTGGTTTGGGTCTAGAGGTGTTGGTTTGGGTCTAGCGGAATGGGTTTGGGTCTAGCAGAGTGGGTTTGGGTCTAGCCGAGTTGGTTTGCGTCTAGCGGAGTGGGTTTGGGTCTGGCCGAGTGGGTATGTGTCTAGCCGAATGGGTTTGGGTTAGCCAAGTGGGTTTGGGTCTGGCGGAGTGGGTTTGGGTCGAGCGGAGTGGGTTTGTGTCTAGCCGAGTTGGTTTGGGGCTAGCGGAGTGGGTTTGGGTCTAGCAGAGTGGGTTTGGGTCTAGCCGAGTTGGTTTGGGTCTAGCGGAGTGGGTTTGGGTCTGGCCGAGTGGGTTTGGGTCTAGCCGAGTTGGTTTGGGTCTAGTGGAGTGGGTTTGGGTCTAGCGGAGTGGGTTTGGGTCTAGCGGAGTGGGTTTGGGTCTAGCGGAGTGGGTTTGGGTCAAGCCGAGTGGGTTTCGATCTAGCCGAGTGGGTTTGGGTCTCGCCGAGTGGGTTTGGGTCTAGCCGAGTGGGTTTGGGTCTAGCCGAGTGGGTTTGGGTCTACTCGAGTGGGTTTGGGTCTAGTCGAGTGGGATTGGGTCTAGTGGAGTGGGTTTGGGTCTAGCCGATTGGGTTTGGGTATAGCGGAGTGGGTTGGGGTCTAGCAGAGTGGGTTTGCGTCTAGCCGACTGGGTTTGGGTCTAGCGGAGTGGGTTTGGGTCTAGCCAAGTGGGTTTGGGTCTAGCCGAGTGGGTTTGGGTCCAGCCGAGTGGGTTTGGGTCTAGCGGAGTGGGTTTGGGTTTAGCCGAGTGGGTTTGGGACTAGCCGAGTGGGTTTGTGTCCAGCCGAGTGGGTTTGGGTCTACCCGAATGGGTTTCGGTCTAGCCGAGTGGGTTTGGGTCTAGCGGAGTGGGTTTGGGTTTGGCGGAGTGGGTTTATGGTCTAGCGGAGTGGGTTTGGGTCTAGCGGAGTGGGTTTGGGTCTAGCCGAGCGGGTTTGCGTCCAGCCGAGTGGGTTTGCGTCTAGCCGAGTGGGTTTGCGTCTAGCCGAGTGGGTTTGGGCCTAGCCGAGTGGGATTGCGTCTAGCCGAGTGGGTTTGGGTCTCGCCGAGTGTGTTTGGGTCTAGCCGAGTGGGTTTGGGTCTAGCCGAGTGGGTTTATGTCTAGCAGAGTGGGTTTGGGTCTAGCCGAGAGGGTTTTGGTCTAGCCGAGTGGGTTTGGGTCTAGCCCAGTGGGTTTGGGTCTAGCGGAGTTGGTTTGGGTCTAGAGGTGTTGGTTTGGGTCTAGCGGAATGGGTTTGGGTCTAGCAGAGTGGGTTTGGGTCTAGCCGAGTTGGTTTGGGTCTAGCGGAGTGGGTTTGGGTCTGGCCGAGTGGGTTTGGGTCTAGCCGAGTTGGTTTGGGTCTAGTGGAGTGGGTTTGGGTCTAGCGGAGTGGGTTTGGGTCTAGCGGAGTGGGTTTGGGTCTAGCGGAGTGGGTTTGGGTCAAGCCGAGTGGGTTTCGATCTAGCCGAGTGGGTTTGGGTCTCGCCGAGTGGGTTTGGGTCTAGCCGACTGGGTTTGGGTCTAGCGGAGTGTGTTTGGGTCTAGCCAAGTGGGTTTGGGTCTAGCCGAGTGGGTTTGGGTCTAGCCGAGTGGGTTTGGGTCTAGCGGAGTGGGATTGGGTTTAGCCGAGTGGGTTAGGGACTAGCCGAGTGGGTTTGTGTCCAGCCGAGTGGGTTTGGGTCTACCCGAATGGGTTTCGGTCTAGCCGAGTGGGTTTGGGTCTAGCGGAGTGGGTTTGGGTCTAGCCGAGCGGGTTTGCGTCCAGCCGAGTGGGTTTGCGTCTAGCCGAGTGGGTTTGCGTCTAGCCGAGTGGGTTTGGGTCTAGCCGAGTGGGATTGGGTCTAGCCGAGTGGGTTTGGGTCTCGCCGAGTGTGTTTGGGTCTAGCCGAGTGGGTTTGGGTCTAGCCGAGTGGGTTTATGTCTAGCAGAGTGGGTTTGGGTCTAGCCGAGAGGGTTTTGGTCTAGCCGAGTGGGTTTGGGTCTAGCCGAGTGGGTTTGGGTCTAGCGGAGTGTGTTTGGGTCTAGCCTAGTGGGTTTGGGTCTAGCCGAGTGGGTTTGGGTGTAGCCGAGTGGGTTTGCGTCTAGCCGAGTGGGTTTGCGTATAGCCGAGTGGGTTTGGTTGTAGCCGAGTGGGTTTACGTATAGCCGAGTGGGTTTGGGTGTAGCCGAGTGGGTTTGTGTCCAGCCGAGTGGGTTTGGGTCTACCCGAATGGGTTTCGGTCTAGCCGAGTGGGTTTGGGTCTAGCGGAGTGGGTTTGGGTTTGGCGGAGTGGGTTTATGGTCTAGCGGAGTGGGTTTGGGTCTAGCGGAGTGGGTTTGGGTCTAGCCGAGCGGGTTTGCGTCCAGCCGAGTGGGTTTGCGTCTAGCCGAGTGGGTTTGCGTCTAGCCGAGTGGGTTTGGGTCTAGCCGAGTGGGATTGGGTCTAGCCGAGTGGGTTTGGGTCTCGCCGAGTGTGTTTGGGTCTAGCCGAGTGGGTTTGGGTCTAGCCGAGTGGGTTTATGTCTAGCAGAGTGGGTTTGGGTCTAGCCGAGAGGGTTTTGGTCTAGCCGAGTGGGTTTGGGTCTAGCCCAGTGGGTTTGGGTCTAGCGGAGTTGGTTTGGGTCTAGAGGTGTTGGTTTGGGTCTAGCGGAATGGGTTTGGGTCTAGCAGAGTGGGTTTGGGTCTAGCCGAGTTGGTTTGGGTCTAGCGGAGTGGGTTTGGGTCTGGCCGAGTGGGTTTGGGTCTAGCCGAGTTGGTTTGGGTCTAGTGGAGTGGGTTTGGGTCTAGCGGAGTGGGTTTGGGTCTAGCGGAGTGGGTTTGGGTCTAGCGGAGTGGGTTTGGGTCAAGCCGAGTGGGTTTCGATCTAGCCGAGTGGGTTTGGGTCTCGCCGAGTGGGTTTGGGTCTAGCCGACTGGGTTTGGGTCTAGCGGAGTGGGTTTGGGTCTAGCCAAGTGGGTTTGGGTCTAGCCGAGTGGGTTTGGGTCTAGCCGAGTGGGTTTGGGTCTAGCGGAGTGGGATTGGGTTTAGCCGAGTGGGTTAGGGACTAGCCGAGTGGGTTTGTGTCCAGCCGAGTGGGTTTGGGTCTACCCGAATGGGTTTCGGTCTAGCCGAGTGGGTTTGGGTCTAGCGGAGTGGGTTTGGGTCTAGCCGAGCGGGTTTGCGTCCAGCCGAGTGGGTTTGCGTCTAGCCGAGTGGGTTTGCGTCTAGCCGAGTGGGTTTGGGTCTAGCCGAGTGGGATTGGGTCTAGCCGAGTGGGTTTGGGTCTCGCCGAGTGTGTTTGGGTCTAGCCGAGTGGGTTTGGGTCTAGCCGAGTGGGTTTATGTCTAGCAGAGTGGGTTTGGGTCTAGCCGAGAGGGTTTTGGTCTAGCCGAGTGGGTTTGGGTCTAGCCGAGTGGGTTTGGGTCTAGCGGAGTGTGTTTGGGTCTAGCCTAGTGGGTTTGGGTCTAGCCGAGTGGGTTTGGGTGTAGCCGAGTGGGTTTGCGTCTAGCCGAGTGGGTTTGCGTATAGCCGAGTGGGTTTGGTTGTAGCCGAGTGGGTTTACGTATAGCCGAGTGGGTTTGGGTGTAGCCGAGTGGGTTTGGGTCTAGCGGAGTGGGTTTGGGTCTAGCGGAGTGGGTTTGGGTCTAGCGGAGTGGGTTTGGGTCTAGCCGAGTGGGTTTGGGACTAGCGGAGTGGGTTTGGGTCTAGCCGACTGGGTTTGGGTCTAGCCGAGTGGGTTTGGGTCTTGCCGAGTGGGTTTGGGTCTAGCAGAGTGGGTTTGGGTCTAGCCGAGTGGGTTTGGTTCTAGCCGACTGGGTTTGGGTCTAGCCGAGTGGGTTTGGGTCTAGCCGAGAGGGTTTGGGTCTAGCCGAGTGGGTTTGGGTCTAGCGGAGTGGGTTTGGGTCTAGCGGAGTGGGTTTGGGTCTAGCGGAGTGGGTTTGGGTCTAGCGGAGTGGGTTTGGGTCTAGCCGAGTGGGTTTGGGTCTAGCGGAGTTGGTTTGGGTCTAGAGGTGTTGGTTTGGGTCTAGCGGAATGGGTTTGGGTCTAGCAGAGTGGGTTTGGGTCTAGCCGAGTTGGTTTGGGTCTAGCGGAGTGGGTTTGGGTCTGGCCGAGTGGGTTTGGGTCTAGCCGAGTTGGTTTGGGTCTAGTGGAGTGGGTTTGGGTCTAGCGGAGTGGGTTTGGGTCTAGCGGAGTGGGTTTGGGTCTAGCGGAGTGGGTTTGGGTCAAGCCGAGTGGGTTTCGATCTAGCCCAGTGGGTTTGGGTCTCGCCGAGTGGGTTTGGGTCTAGCCGAGTGGGTTTGGGTCTAGCCGAGTGGGTTTGGGTCTACTCGAGTGGGTTTGGGTCTAGTCGAGTGGGATTGGGTCTAGTGGAGTGGGTTTGGGTCTAGCCGATTGGGTTTGGGTATAGCGGAGTGGGTTGGGGTCTAGCAGAGTGGGTTTGGGTCTAGCCGACTGGGTTTGGGTCTAGCGGAGTGGGTTTGGGTCTAGCCAAGTGGGTTTGGGTCTAGCCGAGTGGGTTTGGGTCTAGCCGAGTGGGTTTATGTCTAGCAGAGTGGGTTTGGGTCTAGCCGAGAGGGTTTTGGTCTAGCCGAGTGGGTTTGGGTCTAGCCGAGTGGGTTTGGGTCTAGCGGAGTTGGTTTGGGTCTAGAGGTGTTGGTTTGTGTCTAGCGGAATGGGTTTGGGTCTAGCAGAGTGGGTTTGGGTCTAGCCGAGTTGGTTTGGGTCTAGCGGAGTGGGTTTGGGTCTGGCCGAGTGGGTTTGGGTCTAGCCGAGTTGGTTTGGGTCTAGTGGAGTGGGTTTGGGTCTAGCGGAGTGGGTTTGGGTCTAGCGGAGTGGGTTTGGGTCTAGCGGAGTGGGTTTGGGTCAAGCCGAGTGGGTTTCGATCTAGCCGAGTGGGTTTGGGTCTCGCCGAGTGGGTTTGGGTCTAGCCGAGTGGGTTTGGGTCTAGCCGAGTGGGTTTGGGTCTACTCGAGTGGGTTTGGGTCTAGTCGAGTGGGATTGGGTCTAGTGGAGTGGGTTTGGGTCTAGCCGATTGGGTTTGGGTATAGCGGAGTGGGTTGGGGTCTAGCAGAGTGGGTTTGGGTCTAGCCGACTGGGTTTGGGTCTAGCGGAGTGGGTTTGGGTCTAGCCAAGTGGGTTTGGGTCTAGCCGAGTGGGTTTGGGTCTAGCCGAGTGGGTTTGGGTCTAGCGGAGTGGGTTTGGGTTTAGCCGAGTGGGTTAGGGACTAGCCGAGTGGGTTTGTGTCCAGCCGAGTGGGTTTGGGTCTACCCGAATGGGTTTCGGTCTAGCCGAGTGGGTTTGGGTCTAGCGGAGTGGGTTTGGGTCTAGCCGAGCGGGTTTGCGTCCAGCCGAGTGGGTTTGCGTCTAGCCGAGTGGGTTTGCGTCTAGCCGAGTGGGTTTGGGTCTAGCCGAGTGGGATTGGGTCTAGCCGAGTGGGTTTGGGTCTCGCCGAGTGTGTTTGGGTCTAGCCGAGTGGGTTTGGGTCTAGCCGAGTGGGTTTATGTCTAGCAGAGTGGGTTTGGGTCTAGCCGAGAGGGTTTTGGTCTAGCCGAGTGGGTTTGGGTCTAGCCGAGTGGGTTTGGGTCTAGCGGAGTGTGTTTGGGTCTAGCCTAGTGGGTTTGGGTCTAGCCGAGTGGGTTTGGGTGTAGCCGAGTGGGTTTGCGTCTAGCCGAGTGGGTTTGCGTATAGCCGAGTGGGTTTGGTTGTAGCCGAGTGGGTTTACGTATAGCCGAGTGGGTTTGGGTGTAGCCGAGTGGGTTTGGGTGTAGCCGAGTGGGTTTGGGTCTAGCGGAGTGGGTTTGGGTCTAGCGGAGTGGGTTTGGGTCTAGCCGAGTGGGTTTGGGACTAGCGGAGTGGGTTTGGGTCTAGCCGACTGGGTTTGGGTCTAGCCGAGTGGGTTTGGGTCTTGCCGAGTGGGTTTGGGTCTAGCAGAGTGGGTTTGGGTCTAGCCGAGTGGGTTTGGTTCTAGCCGACTGGGTTTGGGTCTAGCCGAGTGGGTTTGGGTCTAGCCGAGTGGGTTTGGGTCTAGCCGAGTGAGTTTGGGTCTAGCCGAGTGGGTTTGTGTCTAGCCGAGTGGGTTTGGGTCTAGCGGAGTGGGTTTGGGTCTAGCCGAGTGGGTTTGGGTCTAGCGGAGTTGGTTTGGGTCTAGAGGTGTTGGTTTGGGTCTAGCGGAATGGGTTTGGGTCTAGCAGAGTGGGTTTGGGTCTAGCCGAGTTGGTTTGGGTCTAGAGGAGTGGGTTTGGGTCTGGCCGAGTGGGTTTGGGTCTAGCCGAGTTGGTTTGGGTCTAGTGGAGTGGGTTTGGGTCTAGCGGAGTGGGTTTGGGTCTAGCGGAGTGGGTTTGGGTCTAGCGGAGTGGGTTTGGGTCAAGCCGAGTGGGTTTCGATCTAGCCGAGTGGGTTTGGGTCTCGCCGAGTGGGTTTGGGTCTAGCCGAGTGGGTTTGGGTCTAGCCGAGTGGGTTTGGGTCTACTCGAGTGTGTTTGGGTCTAGTCGAGTGGGATTGGGTCTAGTGGAGTGGGTTTGGGTCTAGCCGATTGGGTTTGGGTATAGCGGAGTGGGTTGGGGTCTAGCAGAGTGGGTTTGGGTCTAGCCGACTGGGTTTGGGTCTAGCGGAGTGGCTTTGGGTCTAGCCAAGTGGGTTTGGGTCTAGCCGAGTGGGTTTGGGTCTAGCCGAGTGGGTTTGGGTCTAGCGGAGTGGGTTTGGGTTTAGCCGAGTGGGTTTGGGACTAGCCGAGTGGGTTTGTGTCCAGCCGAGTGGGTTTGGGTCTACCCGAATGGGTTTCGGTCTAGCCGAGTGGGTTTGGGTCTAGCGGAGTGGGTTTGGGTTTGGCGGAGTGGGTTTATGGTCTAGCGGAGTGGGTTTGGGTCTAGCGGAGTGGGTTTGGGTCTAGCCGAGCGGGTTTGCGTCCAGCCGAGTGGGTTTGCGTCTAGCCGAGTGGGTTTGCGTCTAGCCGAGTGGGTTTGGGTCTAGCCGAGTGGGATTGGGTCTAGCCGAGTGGGTTTGGGTCTCGCCGAGTGTGTTTGGGTCTAGCCGAGTGGGTTTCGATCTAGCCGAGTGGGTTTGGGTCTCGCCGAGTGGGTTTGGGTCTAGCCGAGTGGGTTTGGGTCTAGCCGAGTGGGTTTGGGTCTACTCGAGTGGGTTTGGGTCTAGTCGAGTGGGATTGGGTCTAGTGGAGTGGGTTTGGGTCTAGCCGATTGGGTTTGGGTATAGCGGAGTGGGTTTGGGTATAGCGGAGTGGGTTGGGGTCTAGCAGAGTGGGTTTGGGTCTAGCCGACTGGGTTTGGGTCTAGCGGAGTGGGTTTGGGTCTAGCCAAGTGGGTTTGGGTCTAGCCGAGTGGGTTTGGGTCTAGCCGAGTGGGTTTGGGTCTAGCGGAGTGGGTTTGGGTTTAGCCGAGTGGGTTTGGGACTAGCCGAGTGGGTTTGTGTCCAGCCGAGTGGGTTTGGGTCTACCCGAATGGGTTTCGGTCTAGCCGAGTGGGTTTGGGTCTAGCGGAGTGGGTTTGGGTTTGGCGGAGTGGGTTTATGGTCTAGCGGAGTGGGTTTGGGTCTAGCGGAGTGGGTTTGGGTCTAGCCGAGCGGGTTTGCGTCCAGCCGAGTGGGTTTGCGTCTAGCCGAGTGGGTTTGCGTCTAGCCGAGTGGGTTCGGGTCTAGCCGAGTGGGATTGGGTCTAGCCGAGTGGGTTTGGGTCTCGCCGAGTGTGTTTGGGTCTAGCCGAGTGGGTTTGGGTCTAGCCGAGTGGGTTTATGTCTAGCAGAGTGGGTTTGGGTCTAGCCGAGAGGGTTTTGGTCTAGCCGAGTGGGTTTGGGTCTAGCCGAGTGGGTTTGGGTCTAGCGGAGTTGGTTTGGGTCTAGAGGTGTTGGTTTGGGTCTAGCGGAATGGGTTTGGGTCTAGCAGAGTGGGTTTGGGTCTAGCCGAGTTGGTTTGGGTCTAGCGGAGTGGGTTTGGGTCTGGCCGAGTGGGTTTGGGTCTAGCCGAGTTGGTTTGGGTCTAGTGGAGTGGGTTTGGGTCTAGCGGAGTGGGTTTGGGTCTAGCGGAGTGGGTTTAGGGTTTAGCGGAGTGGGTTTGGGTCAAGCCGAGTGGGTTTCGATCTAGCCGAGTGGGTTTGGGTCTCGCCGAGTGGGTTTGGGTCTAGCCGAGTGGGTTTGGGGCTAGCCGAGTGGGTTTGGGTCTACTCGAGTCGGTTTGGGTCTAGTCGAGTGGGATTGGGTCTAGTGGAGTGGGTTTGGGTCTAGCCGATTGGGTTTGGGTATAGCGGAGTGGGTTGGGGTCTAGCAGAGTGGGTTTGGGTCTAGCCGACTGGGTTTGGGTCTAGCGGAGTGGGTTTGGGTCTAGCCAAGTGGGTTTGGGTCTAGCCGAGTGGGTTTGGGTCTAGCCGAGTGGGTTTGGGTCTAGCGGAGTGGGTTTGGGTTTAGCCGAGTGGGTTAGGGACTAGCCGAGTGGGTTTGTGTCCAGCCGAGTGGGTTTGGGTCTACCCGAATGGGTTTCGGTCTAGCCGAGTGGGTTTGGGTCTAGCGGAGTGGGTTTGGGTCTAGCCGAGCGGGTTTGCGTCCAGCCGAGTGGGTTTGCGTCTAGCCGAGTGGGTTTGCGTCCAGCCGAGTGGGTTTGGGTCTAGCCGAGTGGGATTGGGTCTGGCCGAGTGGGTTTGGGTCTCGCCGAGTGTGTTTGGGTCTAGCCGAGTGGGTTTGGGTCTAGCCGAGTGGGTTTATGTCTAGCAGAGTGGGTTTGGGTCTAGCCGAGAGGGTTTTGGTCTAGCCGAGTGGGTTTGGGTCTAGCCGAGTGGGTTTGGGTCTAGCGGAGTGTGTTTGGGTCTAGCCTAGTGGGTTTGGGTCTAGCCGAGTGGGTTTGGGTGTAGCCGAGTGGGTTTGCGTCTAGCCGAGTGGGTTTGCGTATAGCCGAGTGGGTTTGGTTGTAGCCGAGTGGGTTTACGTATAGCCGAGTGGGTTTGGGTGTAGCCGAGTGGGTTTGGGTCTAGCGGAGTGGGTTTGGGTCTAGCGGAGTGGGTTTGGGTCTAGCGGAGTGGGTTTGGGTCTAGCCGAGTGGGTTTGGGACTAGCGGAGTGGGTTTGGGTCTAGCCGACTGGGTTTGGGTCTAGCCGAGTGGGTTTGGGTCTTGCCGAGTGGGTTTGGGTCTAGCAGAGTGGGTTTGGATCTAGCCGAGTGGGTTTGGTTCTAGCCGACTGGGTTTGGGTCTAGCCGAGTGGGTTTGGGTCTAGCCGAGTGGGTTTGGGTCTAGCCGAGTGGGTTTGGGTCTAGCCGAGTGAGTTTGGGTCTAGCCGAGTGGGTTTGTGTCTAGCCGAGTGGGTTTGGGTCTAGCGGAGTGGGTTTGGGTCTAGCCGAGTGGGTTTGGGTCTAGCGGAGTTGGTTTGGGTCTAGAGGTGTTGGTTTGGGTCTAGCGGAATGGGTTTGGGTCTAGCAGAGTGGGTTTGGGTCTAGCCGAGTTGGTTTGGGTCTAGCGGAGTGGGTTTGGGTCTGGCCGAGTGGGTTTGGGTCTAGCCGAGTTGGTTTGGGTCTAGTGGAGTGGGTTTGGGTCTAGCGGAGTGGGTTTGGGTCTAGCGGAGTGGGTTTGGGTCTAGCGGAGTGGGTTTGGGTCAAGCCGAGTGGGTTTCGATCTAGCCGAGTGGGTTTGGGTCTCGCCGAGTGGGTTTGGGTCTAGCCGAGTGGGTTTGGGTCTAGCCGAGTGGGTTTGGGTCTACTCGAGTGGGTTTGGGTCTAGTCGAGTGGGATTGGGTCTAGTGGAGTGGGTTTGGGTCTAGCCGATTGGGTTTGGGTATAGCGGAGTGGGTTGGGGTCTAGCAGAGTGGGTTTGGGTCTAGCCGACTGGGTTTGGGTCTAGCGGAGTGGGTTTGGGTCTAGCCAAGTGGGTTTGGGTCTAGCCGAGTGGGTTTGGGTCTAGCCGAGTGGGTTTATGTCTAGCAGAGTGGGTTTGGGTCTAGCCGAGAAGGTTTTGGTCTTGCCGAGTGGGTTTGGGTCTAGCCGAGTGGGTTTGGGTCTAGCGGAGTTGGTTTGGGTCTAGAGGTGTTGGTTTGGGTCTAGCGGAATGGGTTTGGGTCTAGCAGAGTGGGTTTCGATCTAGCCGAGTGGGTTTGGGTCTCGCCGAGTGGGTTTGGGTCTAGCCGAGTGGGTTTGGGTCTAGCCGAGTGGGTTTGGGTCTACTCGAGTGGGTTTGGGTCTAGTCGAGTGGGATTGGGTCTAGTGGAGTGGGTTTGGGTTTGGCGGAGTGGGTTTGGGTATAGCGGAGTGGGTTGGGGTCTAGCGGAGTGGGTTTGGGTCTAGCCGAGCGGGTTTGCGTCCAGCCGAGTGGGTTTGCGTCTAGCCGAGTGGGTTTGCGTCTAGCCGAGTGGGTTTGGGTCTAGCCGAGTGGGATTGGGTCTAGCCGAGTGGGTTTGGGTCTCGCCGAGTGTGTTTGGGTCTAGCCGAGTGGGTTTGGGTCTAGCCGAGTGGGTTTATGTCTAGCAGAGTGGGTTTGGGTCTAGCCGAGAGGGTTTTGGT
Organism: Raja brachyura; assembly: GCA_963514005.1. Next base: position 3,919,828 of record OY740819.1, on the reverse strand, counting down.
CTAGCCGAGTGGGTTTGGGTCTAGCCGAGTGGGTTTGGGTCTAGCGGAGTTGGTTTGGGTCTAGAGGTGTTGGTTTGGGTCTAGCGGAATGGGTTTGGGTCTAGCAGAGTGGGTTTGGGTCTAGCCGAGTTGGTTTGGGTCTAGCGGAGTGGGTTTGGGTCTGGCCGAGTGGGTTTGGGTCTAGCCGAGTTGGTTTGGGTCTAGTGGAGTGGGTTTGGGTCTAGCGGAGTGGGTTTGGGTCTAGCGGAGTGGGTTTGGGTCTAGCGGAGTGGGTTTGGGTCAAGCCGAGTGGGTTTCGATCTAGCCGAGTGGGTTTGGGTCTCGCCGAGTGGGTTTGGGTCTAGCCGAGTGGGTTTGGGTCTAGCCGAGTGGGTTTGGCTCTACTCGAGTGGGTTTGGGTCTAGTCGAGTGGGATTGGGTCTAGTGGAGTGGGTTTGGGTCTAGCCGATTGGGTTTGGGTATAGCGGAGTGGGTTGGGGTCTAGCAGAGTGGGTTTGGGTCTAGCCGACTGGGTTTGGGTCTAGCGGAGTGGGTTTGGGTCTAGCCAAGTGGGTTTGGGTCTAGCCGAGTGGGTTTGGGTCTAGCCGAGTGGGTTTGGGTCTAGCGGAGTGGGTTTGGGTTTAGCCGAGTGGGTTAGGGACTAGCCGAGTGGGTTTGTGTCCAGCCGAGTGGGTTTGGGTCTACCCGAATGGGTTTTGGTCTAGCCGAGTGGGTTTGGGTCTAGCCGAGTGGGTTTGGGTCTAGCGGAGTTGGTTTGGGTCTAGAGGTGTTGGTTTGGGTCTAGCGGAAAGGGTTTGGGTCTAGCAGAGTGGGTTTCGATCTAGCCGAGTGGGTTTGGGTCTAGCCGAGTGGGTTTGGGTCTAGCCGAGTGGGTTTGGGTCTAGCGGAGTGGGTTTGGGTTTAGCCGAGTGGGTTTGGGACTAGCCGAGTGGGTTTGTGTCCAGCCGAGTGGGTTTGGGTCTACCCGAATGGGTTTCGGTCTAGCCGAGTGGTTTTGGGTCTAGCGGAGTGGGTTTGGGTTTGGCGGAGTGGGTTTATGGTCTAACGGAGTGGGTTTGGGTCTAGCGGAGTGGGTTTGGGTCTAGCCGAGCGGGTTTGCGTCCAGCCGAGTGGGTTTGCGTCTAGCCGAGTGGGTTTGCGTCTAGCCGAGTGGGTTTGGGTCTAGCCGAGTGGGATTGGGTCTAGCCGAGTGGGTTTGGGTCTCGCCGAGTGTGTTTGGGTCTAGCCGAGTGGGTTTGGGTCTAGCCGAGTGGGTTTATGTCTAGCAGAGTGGGTTTGGGTCTAGCCGAGAGGGTTTTGGTCTAGCCGAGTGGGTTTGGGTCTAGCCGAGTGGGTTTGGGTGTAGCGGAGTTGGTTTGGGTCTAGAGGTGTTGGTTTGGGTCTAGCGGAATGGGTTTGGGTCTAGCAGAGTGGGTTTGGGTCTAGCCGAGTTGGTTTGGGTCTAGCGGAGTGGGTTTGGGTCTGGCCGAGTGGGTTTGGGTCTAGCCGAGTTGGTTTGGGTCTAGTGGAGTGGGTTTGGGTCTAGCGGAGTGGGTTTGGGTCTAGCGGAGTGGGTTTGGGTCTAGCGGAGTGGGTTTGGGTCAAGCCGAGTGGGTTTCGATCTAGCCGAGTGGGTTTGTGTCTCGCCGAGTGGGTTTGGGTCTAGCCGAGTGGGTTTGGGTCTAGCCGAGTGGGTTTGGGTCTACTCGAGTGGGTTTGGGTCTAGTCGAGTGGGATTGGGTCTAGTGGAGTGGGTTTGGGTCTAGCCGATTGGGTTTGGGTATAGCGGAGTGGGTTGGGGTCTAGCAGAGTGGGTTTGGGTCTAGCCGACTGGGTTTGGGTCTAGCGGAGTGGGTTTGGGTCTAGCCAAGTGGGTTTGGGTCTAGCCGAGTGGGTTTGGGTCTAGCCGAGTGGGTTTGGGTCTAGCGGAGTGGGTTTGGGTTTAGCCGAGTGGGTTAGGGACTAGCCGAGTGGGTTTGTGTCCAGCCGAGTGGGTTTGGGTCTACCCGAATGGGTTTCGGTCTAGCCGAGTGGGTTTGGGTCTAGCGGAGTGGGTTTGGGTCTAGCCGAGCGGGTTTGCGTCCAGCCGAGTGGGTTTGCGTCTAGCCGAGTGGGTTTGCGTCCAGCCGAGTGGGTTTGGGTCTAGCCGAGTGGGATTGGGTCTAGCCGAGTGGGTTTGGGTCTCGCCGAGTGTGTTTGGGTCTAGCCGAGTGGGCTTGGGTCTAGTCGAGTGGGTTTGGGTCTAGCGGAGTGTGTTTGGGTCTAGCCTAGTGGGTTTGGGTCTAGCCGAGTGGGTTTGGGTGTAGCCGAGTGGGTTTGCGTCTAGCCGAGTGGGTTTGCGTATAGCCGAGTGGGTTTGGTTGTAGCCGAGTGGGTTTACGTATAGCCGAGTGGGTTTGGGTGTAGCCGAGTGGGTTTGGGTCTAGCGGAGTGGGTTTGGGTCTAGCGGAGTGGGTTTGGGTCTAGCGGAGTGGGTTTGGGTCTAGCCGAGTGGGGTTGGGACTAGCGGAGTGGGTTTGGGTCTAGCCGACTGGGTTTGGGTCTAGCCGAGTCGGTTTGGGTCTTGCCGAGTGGGTTTGGGTCTAGCAGAGTGGGTTTGGGTCTAGCCGAGTGGGTTTGGTTCTAGCCGACTGGGTTTGGGTCTAGCCGAGTGGGTTTGGGTCTAGCCGAGTGGGTTTGGGTCTAGCCGAGTGGGTTTGGGTCTAGCCGAGTGAGTTTGGGTCTAGCCGAGTGGGTTTGTGTCTAGCCGAGTGGGTTTGTTTCTAGCGGAGTGGGTTTGGGTCTAGCCGAGTGGGTTTGGGTCTAGCGGAGTTGGTTTGGGTCTAGAGGTGTTGGTTTGGGTCTAGCGGAATGGGTTTGGGTCTAGCAGAGTGGGTTTGGGTCTAGCCGAGTTGGTTTGGGTCTAGCGGAGTGGGTTTGGGTCTGGCCGAGTGGGTTTGGGTCTAGCCGAGTTGGTTTGGGTCTATTGGAGTGGGTTTGGGTCTAGCGGAGTGGGTTTGGGTCTAGCGGAGTGGGTTTGGGTCTAGCGGAGTGGGTTTGGGTCAAGCCGAGTGGGTTTCGATCTAGCCGAGTGGGTTTGGGTCTCGCCGAGTGGGTTTGGGTCTAGCCGAGTGGGTTTGGGTCTAGCCGAGTGGGTTTGGGTCTACTCGAGTGGGTTTGGGTCTAGTCGAGTGGGATTGGGTCTAGTGGAGTGGGTTTGGGTCTAGCCGATTGGGTTTGGGTATAGCGGAGTGGGTTGGGGTCTAGCAGAGTGGGTTTGGGTCTAGCCGACTGGGTTTGGGTCTAGCGGAGTGGGTTTGGGTCTAGCCAAGTGGGTTTGGGTCTAGCCGAGTGGGTTTGGGTCTAGCCGAGTGGGTTTATGTCTAGCAGAGTGGGTTTGGGTCTAGCCGAGAGGGTTTTGGTCTAGCCGAGTGGGTTTGGGTCTAGCCGAGTGGGTTTGGGTCTAGCGGAGTTGGTTTGGGTCTAGAGGTGTTGGTTTGGGTCTAGCGGAATGGGTTTGGGTCTAGCAGAGTGGGTTTGGGTCTAGCCGAGTTGGTTTGGGTCTAGCGGAGTGGGTTTGGGTCTGGCCGAGTGGGTTTGGGTCCAGCCGAGTTGGTTTGGGTCCAGTGGAGTGGGTTTGGGTCTAGCGGAGTGGGTTTGGATCTAGCGGAGTGAGTTTGGGTCTAGCGGAGTGGGTTTGGGTCAAGCCGAGTGGGTTTCGATCTAGCCGAGTGGGTTTGGGTCTCGCCGAGTGGGTTTGGGTCTAGCCGAGTGGGTTTGGGTCTAGCCGAGTGGGTTTGGGTCTACTCGAGTGGGTTTGGGTCTAGTCGAGTGGGATTGGGTCTAGTGGAGTGGGTTTGGGTCTAGCCGATTGGGTTTGGGTATAGCGGAGTGGGTTGGGGTCTAGCAGGGTGGGTTTGGGTCTAGCCGACTGGGTTTGGGTCTAGCGGAGTGGGTTTGGGTCTAGCCAAGTGGGTTTGGGTCTAGCCGAGTGGGTTTGGGTCTAGCCGAGTGGGTTTGGGTCTAGCGGAGTGGGTTTGGGTTTAGCCGAGTGGGTTTGGGACTAGCCGAGTGGGTTTGTGTCCAGCCGAGTGGGTTTGGGTCTACCCGAATGGGTTTCGGTCTAGCCGAGTGGGTTTGGGTCTAGCGGAGTGGGTTTGGGTTTGGCGGAGTGGGTTTATGGTCTAGCGGAGTGGGTTTGGGTCTAGCGGAGTGGGTTTGGGTCTAGCCGAGCGGGTTGGCGTCCAGCCGAGTGGGTTTGCGTCTAGCCGAGTGGGTTTGCGTCTAGCCGAGTGGGTTTGGGTCTAGCCGAGTGGGATTGGGTCTAGCCGAGTGGGTTTGGGTCTCGCCGAGTGTGTTTGGGTCTAGCTGAGTGGGTTTGGGTCTAGCCGAGTGGGTTTATGTCTAGCAGAGTGGGTTTGGGTCTAGCCGAGAGGGTTTTGGTCTAGCCGAGTGGGTTTGGGTCTAGCCGAGTGGGTTTGGGTCTAGCGGATTTGGTTTGGGTCTAGAGGTGTTGGTTTGGGTCTAGCGGAATGGGTTTGGGTCTAGCAGAGTGGGTTTGGGTCTAGCCGAGTTGGTTTGGGTCTAGCGGAGTGGGTTTGGGTCTGGCCGAGTGGGTTTGGGTCTAGCCGAGTTGGTTTGGGTCTAGTGGAGTGTGTTTGGGTCTAGCGGAGTGGGTTTGGGTCTAGCGGAGTGGGTTTGGGTCAAGCCGAGTGGGTTTTGATCTAGCCGAGTGGGTTTGGGTCTCGCCGAGTGGGTTTGGGTCTAGCCGAGTGGGTTTGGGTCTAGCCGAGTGGGTTTGGGTCTACTCGAGTGGGTTTGGGTCTAGTCGAGTGGGATTGGGTCTAGTGGAGTGGGTTTGGGTCTAGCCGATTGGGTTTGAGTATAGCGGAGTGGGTTGGGGTCTAGCCAAGTGGGTTTGGGTCTAGCCGAGTGGGTTTGGGTCTAGCCGAGTGGGTTTGGGTCTAGCGGAGTGGGTTTGGGTTTAGCCGAGTGGGTTTGGGACTAGCCGAGTGGGTTTGTGTCCAGCCGAGTGGGTTTGGGTCTACCCGAATGGGTTTCGGTCTAGCCGAGTGGGTTTGGGTCTAGCGGAGTGGGTTTCGGTTTGGCGGAGTGGGTTTATGGTCTAGCGGAGTGGGTTTGGGTCTAGCGGAGTGGGTTTGGGTCTAGCCGAGCGGGTTTGCGTCCAGCCGAGTGGGTTTGCGTCTAGCCGAGTGGGTTTGCGTCTAGCCGAGTGGGTTTGGGTCTAGCCGAGTGGGATTGGGTCTAGCCGAGTGGGTTTGGGTCTCGCCGAGTGTGTTTGGGTCTAGCCGAGTGGGTTTGGGTCTAGCCGAGTGGGTTTATGTCTAGCAGAGTGGGTTTGGGTCTAGCTGAGAGGGTTTTGGTCTAGCCGAGTGGGTTTGGGTCTAGCCGAGTGGGTTTGGGTCTAGCGGAGTGTCTTTGGGTCTAGCCTAGTGGGTTTGGGTCTAGCCGAGTGGGTTTGGGTGTAGCCGAGTGGGTTTGCGTCTAGCCGAGTGGGTTTGCGTATAGCCGAGTGGGTTTGGTTGTAGCCGAGTGGGTTTACGTATAGCCGAGTGGGTTTGGGTGTAGCCGAGTGGGTTTGGGTGTAGCGGAGTGGGTTTGGGTCTTGCCGAGTGGGTTTGGGTCTAGCAGAGCGGGTTTGCGTCTAGCCGAGTGGGTTTGGGTCTAGCCGAGTGGGTTTGGGTCTAGCCGAGTGGCTTTGGGTCTAGCCGAGTGAGTTTGGGTCTAGCCGAGTGGGTTTGTGTCCAGCCGAGTGGGTTTGGGTCTAGCGGAGTGGGTTTGGGTCTAGCCGAGGGGGTTTGGGTCTAGCGGAGTTGGTTTGTGTCTAGAGGTGTTGGTTTGGGTCTAGCGGAATGGGTTTGGGTCTAGCAGAGTGGGTTTGGGTCTAGCCGAGTGGGTATGTGTCTAGCCGAATGGGTTTGGGTTAGCCAAGTGGGTTTGGGTCTGGCGGAGTGGGTTTGGGTTGAGCGGAGTGGGTTTGGGTCTAGCCGAGTGGGTTTGGGTCTAGCGGAGTGGGTTTGGGTCTAGCGGAGTGGGTTTGGGTCTGGCCGAGTGGGTTTGGGTCCAGCCGAGTGGGTTTGCGTCTAGCCGAGTGGGTTTGGGTCAAGCCGAGTGGGTTTGCGTATAGCCGAGTGGGTTTGGTTGTAGCCGAGTGGGTTTGCGTATAACCGAGTGGGTTTGGGTGTAGCCGAGTGGGTTAGGGTCTAGCGGAGTGGGTTTGGGTCTAGCGGAGTGGGTTTGGGTCTAGCGGAGTGGGTTTGGGTCTAGCCGAGTGGGTTTGGGTCTAGCGGAGTGGGTTTGGGTCTAGCCGACTGGGTTTGGGTCTAGCCGAGTGGGTTTGGGTCTTGCCGAGTGGGTTTGGGTCTAGCGGAGTGGGTTTGGGTCTAGCCGAGTGGGTTTGGTTCTAGCCGACTGGGTTTGGGTCTAGCCGAGTGGGTTTGGGTCTAGCCGAGTGGGTTTGGGTCTAGCCGAGTGGGTTTGGGTCTAGCCGAGTGGGTTTGGGTCTAGCCGAGTGGGTTTGTGTCTAACCGAGTGGGTTTGGGTCTAGCGGAGTGGGTGTGGGTCTAGCCGAGTGGGTTTGGGTCTAGCGGAGTTGGTTTGGGTCTAGAGGAGTTGGTTGGTGTCTAGCGGAACGGGTTTGGGTCTAGCAGAGTGGGTTTGGGACTAGCCGAGTTGGCTTGGGTCTAGCGGAGTGAGTTTGGGTCTGGCCGAGTGGGTATGTGTCTAGCCGAATGGGTTTGGGTCTAGCCGAGTGGGTTTGGGTCTAGCTGAGTGGGTTTGGGTCTAGCGGAGTGGGTTTGGGTCCAGCCGAGTGGGTTTGGTTCTAGCCGACTGGGTTTGGGTCTAGCCGGGTGGGTTTGGGTCTAGCCGAGTGGGTTTGGGTCTAGCGGAGTGGGTTTGGGTCTAGCCGAGGGGGTTTGGGTCTAGCGGAGTTGGTTTGTGTCTAGAGGTGTTGGTTTGGGTCTAGCGGAATGGGTTTGGGTCTAGCAGAGTGGGTTTGGGTCTAGCCGAGTGGGTATGTGTCTAGCCGAATGGGTTTGGGTTAGCCAAGTGGGTTTGGGTTGAGCGGAGTGGGTTTGGGTTGAGCGGAGTGGGTTTGGGTCTAGCCGAGTGGGTTTGGGTCTAGCGGAGTGGGTTTGGGTCTGGCCGAGTGGGTTTGGGTCCAGCCGAGTGGGTTTGCGTCTAGCCGAGTGGGTTTGGGTCAAGCCGAGTGGGTTTGCGTATAGCCGAGTGGGTTTGGTTGTAGCCGAGTGGGTTTGCGTATAACCGAGTGGGTTTGGGTGTAGCCGAGTGGGTTAGGGTCTAGCGGAGTGGGTTTGGGTCTAGCGGAGTGGGTTTGGGTCTAGCGGAGTGGGTTTGGGTCTAGCCGAGTGGGTTTGGGTCTAGCGGAGTGGGTTTGGGTCTAGCGGAGTGGGTTTGGGTCTAGCCGACTGGGTTTGGGTCTAGCCGAGTGGGTTTGGGTCTTGCCGAGTGGGTTTGGGTCTAGCGGAGTGGGTTTGGGTCTAGCCGAGTGGGTTTGGTTCTAGCCGACTGGGTTTGGGTCTAGCCGAGTGGGTTTGGGTCTAGCCGAGTGGGTTTGGGTCTAGCCGAGTGGGTTTGGGTCTAGCCGAGTGGGTTTGGGTCTAGCCGAGTGGGTTTGTGTCTAACCGAGTGGGTTTGGGTCTAGCGGAGTGGGTGTGGGTCTAGCCGAGTGGGTTTGGGTCTAGCGGAGTTGGTTTGGGTCTAGAGGAGTTGGTTGGGGTCTAGCGGAACGGGTTTGGGTCTAGCAGAGTGGGTTTGGGACTAGCCGAGTTGGCTTGGGTCTAGCGGAGTGAGTTTGGGTCTGGCCGAGTGGGTATGTGTCTAGCCGAATGGGTTTGGGTCTAGCCGAGTGGGTTTGGGTCTAGCTGAGTGGGTTTGGGTCTAGCGGAGTGGGTTTGGGTCCAGCCGAGTGGGTTTGGTTCTAGCCGACTGGGTTTGGGTCTAGCCGGGTGGGTTTGGGTCTAGCCGAGTGGGTTTGGGTCTACCCGAGTGGGTTTGTGTCTAGCCGAGTGGGTTTGGGTCTAGCGGAGTGGGTTTGGGTCTAGCCGAGTGGGTTTGGGTCTAGCGGAGTTGGTTTGGGTCTAGAGGAGTTGGTTTGGTTCTAGCGGAGTGGGTTTGGGTCTAGCGGAGTTGATTTGGGTCTAGCCGAGTGGGTTTGGGTCTTGCCGAGTGCGTTTGGGTCTAGCCGAGTGGGTTTGGGTCTAGCGCAGTGGGTTTGGGTCTAGCAGAGTGGGTTTGGGTCTGGCCGAGTGGGTTTGGGTCTAGCCGAGTGGGTTTGCGTCTAGCCGAGTGGGTTTGGGTCTAGCCGCGTGGGTTTGGGTCTAGCGGAGTGGGTTTGGGTCTAGCCGAGTGGGTTTGTTTCTAGCCGACTGGGTTTGGGCCTAGCGGAGTGGATTTGGGTCTAGCGGAGTGGGTTTGGGTCTAGCCGAGTGGGTTTGGGTCTAGCCGAGTGGGTTTGGGTCTAGCGGAGTGGGTTTGGGTTTAGCCGAGTGGGTTTGGGTCTAGTCGAGTGGGTTTGTGTCCAGCCGAGTGGGTTTGGGTCTACCCGAATGGGTTTCGGTCTAGCCGAGTGGGTTTGGGTCTAGTGGAGTGGGTTTGGGTTTGGCGGAGTGGGTTTATGGTCTAGCGGAGTGGGTTTGGGTCTAGCGGAGTGGGTTTGGGTCTAGCCGAGCGGGTTTGCGTCCAGCCGAGTGGGTTTGCGTCTAGCCGAGTGGGTTTGCGTCTAGCCGAGTGGGTTTGGGTCTAGCCGAGTGGGATTGGGTCTAGCCGAGTGGGTTTGGGTCTCGCCGAGTGTGTTTGGGTCTAGCCGAGTGGGTTTGGGTCTAGCCGAGTGGGTTTATGTCTAGCAGAGTGGGTTTGGGTCTAGCCGAGAGGGTTTTGGTCTAGCCGAGTGGGTTTGGGTCTAGCCGAGTGGGTTTGGGTCTAGCGGAGTGTGTTTGGGTCTAGCCTAGTGGGTTTGGGTCTAGCCGAATGGGTTTGGGTGTAGCCGAGTGGGTTTGCGTCTAGCCGAGTGGGTTTGCGCATAGCCGAGTGGGTTTGGTTGTAGCCGAGTGGGTTTACGTATCGCCGAGTGGGTTTGGGTGCAGCCGAGTGGGTTTGGGTCTAGCGGAGTGGGTTTGGGTCTAGCGGAGTGGGTTTGGGTCTAGCGGAGTGGGTTTGGGTCTAGCCGAGTGGGTTTGGGACTAGCGGAGTGGGTTTGGGTCTAGCCGACTGGGTTTGGGTCTAGCCGAGTGGGTTTGGGTCTTGCCGAGTGGGTTTGGGTCTAGCAGAGTGGGTTTGGGTCTAGCCGAGTGGGTTTGGTTCTAGCCGACTGGGTTTGGGTCTGGCCGAGTGGGTTTGGGTCTAGCCGAGTGGGTTTGGGTCTAGCCGAGTGGGTTTGGGTCTAGCCGAGTGAGTTTGGGTCTAGCCGAGTGGGTTTGTGTCTAGCCGAGTGGGTTTGGGTTTAGCGGAGTGGGTTTGGGTCTAGCCGAGTGGGTTTGGGTCTAGCGGAGTTGGTTTGGGTCTAGAGGTGTTGGTTTGGGTCTAGCGGAATGGGTTTGGGTCTAGCAGAGTGGGTTTGGGTCTAGCCGAGTTGGTTTGGGTCTAGCGGAGTGGGTTTGGGTCTGGCCGAGTGGGTTTGGGTCTAGCCGAGTTGGTTTGGGTCTGGTGGAGTGGGTTTGGGTCTAGCGGAGTGGGTTTGGGTCTAGCGGAGTGGGTTGGGGTCTAGCGGAGTGGGTTTGGGTCAAGCCGAGTGGGTTTCGATCTAGCCGAGTGGGTTTGGGTCTCGCCGAGTGGGTTTGGGTCTAGCCGAGTGGGTTTGGGTCTAGCCGAGTGGGTTTGGGTCTACTCGAGTGGGTTTGTGTCTAGTCGAGTGGGATTGGGTCTAGTGGAGTGGGTTTGGGTCTAGCCGATTGGGTTTGGGTATAGCGGAGTGGGTTGGGGTCTAGCAGAGTGGGTTTGGGTCTAGCCGACTGGGTTTGGGTCTAGCGGAGTGGGTTTGGGTCTAGCCAAGTGGGTTTGGGTCTAGCCGAGTGGGTTTGGGTCTAGCCGAGCGGGTTTGCGTCCAGCCGAGTGGGTTTGCGTCTAGCCGAGTGGGTTTGCGTCTAGCCGAGTGGGTTTGGGTCTAGCCGAGTGTGTTTGGGTCTAGCCGAGTGGGTTTGGGTCTAGCCGAGTGCGTTTATGTCTAGCAGAGTGGGTTTGGGTCTAGCCGAGAGGGTTTGGGTTTAGCCGATTGGGTTTGGGACTAGCCGAGTGGGTTTGTGTCTAGCCGAGTGGGTTTGGGTCTACCCGAATGGGTTTCGGTCTAGCCGAGTGGGTTTGGGTCTAGCGGAGTGGGTTTGGGTTTGGCGGAGTGGGTTTATGGTCTAGCGGAGTGGGTTTGGGTCTAGCGGAGTGGGTTTGGGTCTAGCCGAGCGGGTTTGCTTCCAGCCGAGTGGGTTTGCGTCTAGCCGAGTGGGTTTGCGTCTAGCCGAGTGGGTTTGGGTCTAGCCGAGTGGGATTGGGTCTAGCCGAGTGGGTTTGGGTCTCGCCGAGTGTGTTTGGGTCTAGCCGAGTGGGTTTGGGTCTAGCCGAGTGGGTTTATGTCTAGCAGAGTGGGTTTGGGTCTAGCCGAGAGGGTTTTGGTCTAGCCGAGTGGGTTTGGGTCTAGCCGAGTGGGTTTGGGTCTAGCGGAGTGTGTTTGGGTCTAGCCTAGTGGGTTTGGGTCTAGCCGAGTGGGTTTGGGTGTAGCCGAGTGGGTTTGCGTCTAGCCGAGTGGGTTTGCGTATAGCCGAGTGGGTTTGGTTGTAGCCGAGTGGGTTTACGTATAGCCGAGTGGGTTTGGGTGTAGCCGAGTGGGTTTGGGTGTAGCGGAGTGGGTTTGGGTCTAGCGGAGTGGGTTTGGGTCTAGCGGAGTGGGTTTGGGTCTAGCCGAGTGGGTTTGGGACTAGTGGAGTGGGTTTGGGTCTAGCCGACTGGGTTTGGGTCTAGCCGAGTGGGTTTGGGTCTTGCCGAGTGGGTTTGGGTCTAGCAGAGTGGGTTTGGGTCTAGCCGAGTGGGTTTGGTTCTAGCCGACTGGGTTTGGGTCTAGCCGAGTGGGTTTGGGTCTAGCCGAGTGGGTTTGGGTCTAGCCGAGTGGGTTTGGGTCTAGCCGAGTGAGTTTGGGTCTAGCCGAGTGGGTTTGTGTCTAGCCGAGTGGGTTTGGGTCTAGCGGAGTGGGTTTGGGTCTAGCCGAGGGGGTTTGGGTCTTGCGGAGTTGGTTTGGGTCTAGAGGTGTTGGTTTGGGTCTAGCGGAATGGGTTTGGGTCTAGCAGAGTGGGTTTGGGTCTAGCCGAGTTGGTTTGGGTCTAGCGGAGTGGGTTTGGGTCTGGCCGAGTGGGTATGTGTCTAGCCGAATGGGTTTGGGTTAGCCAAGTGGGTTTGGGTCTGGCGGAGTGGGTTTGGGTCGAGCGGAGTGGGTTTGGGTTTAGCCGAGTGGGTTTGGGTCTAGCGGAGTGGGTTTGGGTCTAGCGGAGTGGGTTTGGGTCTGGCCGAGTGGGTTTGGGTCCAGCCGAGTGGGTTTGCGTCTAGCCGAGTGGGTTTGGGTCAAGCCGAGTGGGTTTGCGTATAGCCGAGTGGGTTTGGTTGTAGCCGAGTGGGTTTGTGTATAGCCGAGTGGGTTTGGGTGTAGCCGAGTGGGTTAGGGTCTAGCGGAGTGGGTTTGGGTCTAGCGGAGTGGGTTTGGGTCTAGCGGAGTGGGTTTGGGTCTAGCCGAGTGGGTTTGGGTCTAGCGGAGTGGGTTTGGGTCTAGCCGACTGGGTTTGGGTCTAGCCGAGTGGGTTTGGGTCTTGCCGAGTGGGTTTGGGTCTAGCGGAGTGGGTTTGGGTCTAGCCGAGTGGGTTTGGTTCTAGCCGACTGGGTTTGGGTCTAGCCGAGTGGGTTTGGGTCTAGCCGAGTGGGTTTGGGTCTAGCCGAGTGGGTTTGGGTCTAGCCGAGTGGGTTTGGGTCTAGCCGAGTGGGTTTATGTCTAACCGAGTGGGTTTGGGTCTAGCGGAGTGGGTGTGGGTCTAGCCGTGTGGGTTTGGGTCTAGCGGAGTTGGTTTGGGTCTAGAGGAGTTGGTTGGGGTCTAGCGGAATGGGTTTGGGTCTAGCAGAGTGGGTTTGGGTCTAGCCGAGTTGGCTTGGGTCTAGCGGAGTGAGTTTGGGTCTGGCCGAGTGGGTATGTGTCTAGCCGAATGGGTTTGGGTCTAGCCGAGTGGGTTTGGGTCTAGCTGAGTGGGTTTGGGTCTAGCGGAGTGGGTTTGGGTCTAGCCGAGTGGGTTTGGTTCTAGCCGACAGGGTTTGGGTCTAGCCGAGTGGGTTTGGGTCTAGCGGAGTGGGTTGGGGTCTAGCGGAGTGGGTTTGGGTCAAGCCGAGTGGGTTTCGATCTAGCCGAGTGGGTTTGGGTCTCGCCGAGTGGGTTTGGGTCTAGCCGAGTGGGTTTGGGTCTAGCCGAGTGGGTTTGGGTCTACTCGAGTGGGTTTGGGTCTAGTCGAGTGGGATTGGGTCTAGTGGAGTGGGTTTGGGTCTAGCCGATTGGGTTTGGGTATAGCGGAGTGGGTTGGGGTCTAGCAGAGTGGGTTTGGGTCTAGCCGACTGGGTTTGGGTCTAGCGGAGTGCGTTTGGGTCTAGCCAAGTGGGTTTGGGTCCAGCGGAGTGGGTTTGCGTCTAGCCGAGTGGGTTTGGGTCAAGCCGAGTGGGTTTGCGTATAGCCGAGTGGGTTTGGTTGTAGCCGAGTGGGTTTGTGTATAGCCGAGTGGGTTTGGGTGTAGCCGAGTGGGTTAGGGTCTAGCGGAGTGGGTTTGGGTCTAGCGGAGTGGGTTTGGGTCTAGCGGAGTGGGTTTGGGTCTAGCCGAGTGGGTTTGGGTCTAGCGGAGTGGGTTTGGGTCTAGCCGACTGGGTTTGGGTCTAGCCGAGTGGGTTTGGGTCTTGCCGAGTGGGTTTGGGTCTAGCGGAGTGGGTTTGGGTCTAGCCGAGTGGGTTTGGTTCTAGCCGACTGGGTTTGGGTCTAGCCGAGTGGGTTTGGGTCTAGCCGAGTGGGTTTGGGTCTAGCCGAGTGGGTTTGGGACTAGCCGAGTGGGTTTGGGTCTAGCCGAGTGGGTTTGTGTCTAACCGAGTGGGTTTGGGTGTAGCGGAGTGGGTGTGGGTCTAGCCGTGTGGGTTTGGGTCTAGCGGAGTTGGTTTGGGTCTAGAGGAGTTGGTTGGGGTCTAGCGGAATGGGTTTGGGTCTAGCAGAGTGGGTTTGGGTCTAGCCGAGTTGGCTTGGGTCTAGCGGAGTGAGTTTGGGTCTGGTGAGTGGGTATGTGTCTAGCCGAATGGGTTTGGGTCTAGCCGAGTGGGTTTGGGTCTAGCTGAGTGGGTTTGGGTCTAGCGGAGTGGGTTTGGGTCTAGCCGAGTGGGTTTGGTTCTAGCCGACAGGGTTTGGGTCTAGCCGAGTGGGTTTGGGTCTAGCCGAGTGGGTTTGGGTCTAGCGGAGTGGGTTTGGGTCTAGCCAAGTGGGTTTGGGTCCAGACGAGTGGGTTTGCGTCTAGCCGAGTGGGTTTGGGTCAAGCCGAGTGGGTTTGCGTATCGCCGAGTGGGTTTGGTTGTAGCCGAGTGGGTTTGTGTATAGCCGAGTGGGTTTGGGTGTAGACGAGTGGGTTAGGGTCTAGCGGAGTGGGTTTGGGTCTAGCGGAGTGGGTTTGGGTCTAGCGGAGTGGGTTTGGGTCTAGCCGAGTGGGTTTGGGTCTAGCGGAGTGGGTTTGGGTCTAGCCGACTGGGTTTGGGTCTAGCCGAGTGGGTTTGTGTCTTGCCGAGTGGGTTTGGGTCTAGCGGAGTGGGTTTGGGTCTAGCCGAGTGGGTTTGGTTCTAGCCGACTGGGTTTGGGTCTAGCCGAGTGGGTTTGGGACTAGTGGAGTGGGTTTGGGTCTAGCCGACTGGGTTTGGGTCTAGCCGAGTGGGTTTGGGTCTTGCCGAGTGGGTTTGGGTCTAGCAGAGTGGGTTTGGGTCTAGCCGAGTGGGTTTGGTTCTAGCCGACTGGGTTTGGGTCTAGCCGAGTGGGTTTGGGTCTAGCCGAGTGGGTTTGGGTCTAGCCGAGTGGGTTTGGGTCTAGCCGAGTGAGTTTGGGTCTAGCCGAGTGGGTTTGTGTCTAGCCGAGTGGGTTTGGGTCTAGCGGAGTGGGTTTGGGTCTAGCCGAGGGGGTTTGGGTCTTGCGGAGTTGGTTTGGGTCTAGAGGTGTTGGTTTGGGTCTAGCGGAATGGGTTTGGGTCTAGCAGAGTGGGTTTGGGTCTAGCCGAGTTGGTTTGGGTCTAGCGGAGTGGGTTTGGGTCTGGCCGAGTGGGTATGTGTCTAGCCGAATGGGTTTGGGTTAGCCAAGTGGGTTTGGGTCTGGCGGAGTGGGTTTGGGTCGAGCGGAGTGGGTTTGGGTTTAGCCGAGTGGGTTTGGGTCTAGCGGAGTGGGTTTGGGTCTAGCGGAGTGGGTTTGGGTCTGGCCGAGTGGGTTTGGGTCCAGCCGAGTGGGTTTGCGTCTAGCCGAGTGGGTTTGGGTCAAGCCGAGTGGGTTTGCGTATAGCCGAGTGGGTTTGGTTGTAGCCGAGTGGGTTTGTGTATAGCCGAGTGGGTTTGGGTGTAGCCGAGTGGGTTAGGGTCTAGCGGAGTGGGTTTGGGTCTAGCGGAGTGGGTTTGGGTCTAGCGGAGTGGGTTTGGGTCTAGCCGAGTGGGTTTGGGTCTAGCGGAGTGGGTTTGGGTCTAGCCGACTGGGTTTGGGTCTAGCCGAGTGGGTTTGGGTCTTGCCGAGTGGGTTTGGGTCTAGCGGAGTGGGTTTGGGTCTAGCCGAGTGGGTTTGGTTCTAGCCGACTGGGTTTGGGTCTAGCCGAGTGGGTTTGGGTCTAGCCGAGTGGGTTTGGGTCTAGCCGAGTGGGTTTGGGTCTAGCCGAGTGGGTTTGGGTCTAGCCGAGTGGGTTTGTGTCTAACCGAGTGGGTTTGGGTCTAGCGGAGTGGGTGTGGGTCTAGCCGTGTGGGTTTGGGTCTAGCGGAGTTGGTTTGGGTCTAGAGGAGTTGGTTGGGGTCTAGCGGAATGGGTTTGGGTCTAGCAGAGTGGGTTTGGGTCTAGCCGAGTTGGCTTGGGTCTAGCGGAGTGAGTTTGGGTCTGGCCGAGTGGGTATGTGTCTAGCCGAATGGGTTTGGGTCTAGCCGAGTGGGTTTGGGTCTAGCTGAGTGGGTTTGGGTCTAGCGGAGTGGGTTTGGGTCTAGCCGAGTGGGTTTGGTTCTAGCCGACAGGGTTTGGGTCTAGCCGAGTGGGTTTGGGTCTAGCGGAGTGGGTTGGGGTCTAGCGGAGTGGGTTTGGGTCAAGCCGAGTGGGTTTCGATCTAGCCGAGTGGGTTTGGGTCTCGCCGAGTGGGTTTGGGTCTAGCCGAGTGGGTTTGGGTCTAGCCGAGTGGGTTTGGGTCTACTCGAGTGGGTTTGGGTCTAGTCGAGTGGGATTGGGTCTAGTGGAGTGGGTTTGGGTCTAGCCGATTGGGTTTGGGTATAGCGGAGTGGGTTGGGGTCTAGCAGAGTGGGTTTGGGTCTAGCCGACTGGGTTTGGGTCTAGCGGAGTGGGTTTGGGTCTAGCCAAGTGGGTTTGGGTCCAGCGGAGTGGGTTTGCGTCTAGCCGAGTGGGTTTGGGTCAAGCCGAGTGGGTTTGCGTATAGCCGAGTGGGTTTGGTTGTAGCCGAGTGGGTTTGTGTATAGCCGAGTGGGTTTGGGTGTAGCAGAGTGGGTTAGGGTCTAGCGGAGTGGGTTTGGGTCTAGCGGAGTGGGTTTGGGTCTAGCGGAGTGGGTTTGGGTCTAGCCGAGTGGGTTTGGGTCTAGCGGAGTGGGTTTGGGTCTAGCCGACTGGGTTTGGGTCTAGCCGAGTGGGTTTGGGTCTTGCCGAGTGGGTTTGGGTCTAGCGGAGTGGGTTTGGGTCTAGCCGAGTGGGTTTGGTTCTAGCCGACTGGGTTTGGGTCTAGCCGAGTGGGTTTGGGTCTAGCCGAGTGGGTTTGGGTCTAGCCGAGTGGGTTTGGGACTAGCCGAGTGGGTTTGGGTCTAGCCGAGTGGGTTTGTGTCTAACCGAGTGGGTTTGGGTCTAGCGGAGTGGGTGTGGGTCTAGCCGTGTGGGTTTGGGTCTAGCGGAGTTGGTTTGGGTCTAGAGGAGTTGGTTGGGGTCTAGCGGAATGGGTTTGGGTCTAGCAGAGTGGGTTTGGGTCTAGCCGAGTTGGCTTGGGTCTAGCGGAGTGAGTTTGGGTCTGGCCGAGTGGGTATGTGTCTAGCCGAATGGGTTTGGGTCTAGCCGAGTGGGTTTGGGTCTAGCTGAGTGGGTTTGGGTCTAGCGGAGTGGGTTTGGGTCTAGCCGAGTGGGTTTGGTTCTAGCCGACAGGGTTTGGGTCTAGCCGAGTGGGTTTGGGTCTAGCCGAGTGGGTTTGGGTCTAGCGGAGTGGGTTTGGGTCTAGCCAAGTGGGTTTGGGTCCAGCCGAGTGGGTTTGCGTCTAGCCGAGTGGGTTTGGGTCAAGCCGAGTGGGTTTGCGTATCGCCGAGTGGGTTTGGTTGTAGCCGAGTGGGTTTGTGTATAGCCGAGTGGGTTTGGGTGTAGACGAGTGGGTTAGGGTCTAGCGGAGTGGGTTTGGGTCTAGCGGAGTGGGTTTGGGTCTAGCGGAGTGGGTTTGGGTCTAGCCGAGTGGGTTTGGGTCTAGCGGAGTGGGTTTGGGTCTAGCCGACTGGGTTTGGGTCTAGCCGAGTGGGTTTGTGTCTTGCCGAGTGGGTTTGGGTCTAGCGGAGTGGGTTTCGGTCTAGCCGAGTGGGTTTGGTTCTAGCCGACTGGGTTTGGGTCTAGCCGAGTGGGTTTGGGTCTAGCCGAGTGGGTTTGGGTCTAGCCGAGTGGGTTTGGGACTAGCCGAGTGGGTTTGGGTCTAGCCGAGTGGGTTTGTGTCTAACCGAGTGGGTTTGGGTCTAGCGGAGTGGGTGTGGGTCTAGCCGTGTGGGTTTGGGTCTAGCGGAGTTGGTTTGGGTCTAGAGGAGTTGGTTGGGGTCTAGCGGAATGGGTTTGGGTCTAGCAGAGTGGGTTTGGGTCTAGCCGAGTTGGCTTGGGTCTAGCGGAGTGAGTTTGGGTCTGGCCGAGTGGGTATGTGTCTAGCCGAATGGGTTTGGGTCTAGCCGAGTGGGTTTGGGTCTAGCTGAGTGGGTTTGGGTCTAGCGGAGTGGGTTTGGGTCTAGCCGAGTGGGTTTGGTTCCAGCCGACAGGGTTTGGGTCTAGCCGAGTGGGTTTGGGTCTAGCCGAGTGGGTTTGGGTCTACCCGAGTGGGTTTGTGTCTAGCCGAGTGGGTTTGGGTCTAGCGGAGTGGGTTTGGGTCTAGCCGAGTGGGTTTGGGTCTAGCGGAGTTGGTTTGGGTCTAGAGGAGTTGGTTTGGTGCTAGCGGAGTGGGTTTGGGTCTAGCGGAGTTGATTTGGGTCTAGCCGAGTGGGTTTGGGTCTTGCCGAGTTGGTTTGGGTCTAGCCGAGTGGGTTTGGGTCTAGCGCAGTGGGTTTGGGTCTAGCGGAGTGGGTTTGGGTCTGGCCGAGTGGGTTTGGGTCTAGCCGAGTGGGTTTGCGTCTAGCCGAGTGGGTTTGGGTCTAGCCGCGTGGGTTTGGGTCTAGCGGAGTGGGTTTGGGTCTAGCCGAGTGGGTTAGGGTCTAGCCGAGTGAGTTTGGGTCTAGCCTTGTGGGTTTGGGTCTAGCGGAATGGGTTTGGGATTAGCGGAGTGGGTTTGGGTCTAGCGGAGTGGGTTTGGGTCTAGCGGAGTGGGTTTGGGTCTGGCCGAGTGGGTTTGGGTCCAGCCGAGTGGGTTTGCGTCTAGCCGAGTGGGTTTGGGTCAAGCCGAGTGGGTTTGCGTATAGCCGAGTGGGTTTGGTTGTAGCCGAGTGGGTTTGTGTATAGCCGAGTGGGTTTGGGTGTAGCCGAGTGGGTTAGGGTCTAGCGGAGTGGGTTTGGGTCTAACGGAGTGGGTTTGGGTCTAGCGGAGTGGGTTTGGGTCTAGCCGAGTGGGTTTGGGTCTAGCGGAGTGGGTTTGGGTCTAGCCGACTGGGTTTGGGTCTAGCCGAGTGGGTTTGGGTCTTGCCGAGTGGGTTTGGGTCTAGCGGAGTGGGTTTGGGTCTAGCCGAGTGGGTTTGGTTCTAGCCGACTGGGTTTGGGTCTAGCCGAGTGGGTTTGGGTCTAGCCGAGTGGGTTTGGGTCTAGCCGAGTGGGTTTGGGTCTAGCCGAGTGGGTTTGGGTCTAGCCGAGTGGGTTTGTGTCTAACCGAGTGGGTTTGGGTCTAGCGGAGTGGGTGTGGGTCTAGCCGAGTGGGTTTGGGTCTAGCGGAGTTGGTTTGGGTCTAGAGGAGTTGGTTGGGGTCTAGCGGAATGGGTTTGGGTCTAGCAGAGTGGGTTTGGGTCTAGCCGAGTTGGCTTGGGTCTAGCGGAGTGAGTTTGGGTCTGGCCGAGTGGGTATGTGTCTAGCCGAATGGGTTTGGGTCTAGCCGAGTGGGTTTGGGTCTAGCTGAGTGGGTTTGGGTCTAGCGGAGTGGGTTTGGGTCTAGCCGAGTGGGTTTGGTTCTAGCCGACTGGGTTTGGGTCTAGCCGAGTGGGTTTGGGTCTAGCCGAGTGGGTTTGGGTCTACCCGAGTGGGTTTGTGTCTAGCCGAGTGTGTTTGGGTCTAGCGGAGTGGGTTTGGGTCTAGCCGAGTGGGTTTGTGTCTAGCGGAGTTGGTTTGGGTCTAGAGGAGTTGGTTTGGTGCTACCGGAGTGGGTTTGGGTCTAGCGGAGTTGATTTGGGTCTAGCCGAGTGGGTTTGGGTCTTGCCGAGTGGGTTTGGGTCTAGCCGAGTGGGTTTGGGTCTAGCGCAGTGGGTTTGGGTCTAGCGGAGTGGGTTTGGGTCTGGCCGAGTGGGTTTGGGTCTAGCCGAGTGGGTTTGCGTCTAGCCGAGTGGGTTTGGGTCTAGCCGCGTGGGTTTGGGTCTAGCGGAGTGGGTTTGGGTCTAGCCGAGTGGGTTAGGGTCTAGCCGAGTGAGTTTGGGTCTAGCCTTGTGGGTTTGGGTCTAGCGGAATGGGTTTGGGATTAGCGGAGTGGGTTTGGGTCTAGCGGAGTGAGTTTGGGTCCAGCGGACTGCGTTTGGGTCTAGCCGAGTGGGTTTGGGTCTAGCGGACTGGGTTTGGGTCTAGCCGAGTGGGTTTGGGTCTAGCCGAGTGGGTTTGGGTCTAGCCAAGTGGGTTTGCCTCTAGCCGAGTGGGTTTGGGTCTAGCCGAGTTGGTTTGTGTCTAGCGGAGTGGGTTTGGGTTTAGCCGAGTGGGTTTGGGTCTAGCGGAGTGGGTTTGGGTCTAGCAGAGTGGGTTTGGGTCTAGCCGAGTGGGTTTGATTCTTGCGGAGTGGGTTTGGGTCTAGCAGAGTGGGTTTAGGTCTAGCCGAGTGGGTTTGCGTCTAGCCGAGTGGGTTTGGGTCTAGCCGAGTGGGTTAGGGTCTAGCCGAGTGGGTTTGGGTCTAGCCTTGTGGGTTTGGGTCTAGCGGAATGGGTTTGGGATTAGCGGAGTGGGTTTGGGTCTAGCGGAGTGGGTTTGGGTCTAGCGGAGTGGGTTTGGGTCTGGCCGAGTGGGTTTGGGTCCAGCCGAGTGGGTTTGCGTCTAGCCGAGTGGGTTTGGGTCAAGCCGAGTGGGTTTGCGTATAGCCGAGTGGGTTTGGTTGTAGCCGAGTGGGTTTGTGTATAGCCGAGTGGGTTTGGGTGTAGCCGAGTGGGTTAGGGTCTAGCGGAGTGGGTTTGGGTCTAACGGAGTGGGTTTGGGTCTAGCGGAGTGGGTTTGGGTCTAGCCGAGTGGGTTTGGGTCTAGCGGAGTGGGTTTGGGTCTAGCCGACTGGGTTTGGGTCTAGCCGAGTGGGTTTGGGTCTTGCCGAGTGGGTTTGGGTCTAGCGGAGTGGGTTTGGGTCTAGCCGAGTGGGTTTGGTTCTAGCCGACTGGGTTTGGGTCTAGCCGAGTGGGTTTGGGTCTAGCCGAGTGGGTTTGGGTCTAGCCGAGTGGGTTTGGGTCTAGCCGAGTGGGTTTGGGTCTAGCCGAGTGGGTTTGTGTCTAACCGAGTGGGTTTGGGTCTAGCGGAGTGGGTGTGGGTCTAGCCGAGTGGGTTTGGGTCTAGCGGAGTTGGTTTGGGTCTAGAGGAGTTGGTTGGGGTCTAGCGGAATGGGTTTGGGTCTAGCAGAGTGGGTTTGGGTCTAGCCGAGTTGGCTTGGGTCTAGCGGAGTGAGTTTGGGTCTGGCCGAGTGGGTATGTGTCTAGCCGAATGGGTTTGGGTCTAGCCGAGTGGGTTTGGGTCTAGCTGAGTGGGTTTGGGTCTAGCGGAGTGGGTTTGGGTCTAGCCGAGTGGGTTTGGTTCTAGCCGACTGGGTTTGGGTCTAGCCGAGTGGGTTTGGGTCTAGCCGAGTGGGTTTGGGTCTACCCGAGTGGGTTTGTGTCTAGCCGAGTGTGTTTGGGTCTAGCGGAGTGGGTTTGGGTCTAGCCGAGTGGGTTTGTGTCTAGCGGAGTTGGTTTGGGTCTAGAGGAGTTGGTTTGGTGCTACCGGAGTGGGTTTGGGTCTAGCGGAGTTGATTTGGGTCTAGCCGAGTGGGTTTGGGTCTTGCCGAGTGGGTTTGGGTCTAGCCGAGTGGGTTTGGGTCTAGCGCAGTGGGTTTGGGTCTAGCGGAGTGGGTTTGGGTCTGGCCGAGTGGGTTTGGGTCTAGCCGAGTGGGTTTGCGTCTAGCCGAGTGGGTTTGGGTCTAGCCGCGTGGGTTTGGGTCTAGCGGAGTGGGTTTGGGTCTAGCCGAGTGGGTTAGGGTCTAGCCGAGTGAGTTTGGGTCTAGCCTTGTGGGTTTGGGTCTAGCGGAATGGGTTTGGGATTAGCGGAGTGGGTTTGGGTCTAGCGGAGTGAGTTTGGGTCCAGCGGACTGCGTTTGGGTCTAGCCGAGTGGGTTTGGGTCTAGCGGACTGGGTTTGGGTCTAGCCGAGTGGGTTTGGGTCTAGCCGAGTGGGTTTGGGTCTAGCCAAGTGGGTTTGCCTCTAGCCGAGTGGGTTTGGGTCTAGCCGAGTTGGTTTGTGTCTAGCGGAGTGGGTTTGGGTTTAGCCGAGTGGGTTTGGGTCTAGCGGAGTGGGTTTGGGTCTAGCAGAGTGGGTTTGGGTCTAGCCGAGTGGGTTTGATTCTTGCGGAGTGGGTTTGGGTCTAGCAGAGTGGGTTTAGGTCTAGCCGAGTGGGTTTGCGTCTAGCCGAGTGGGTTTGGGTGTAGCGGAGTGGGTTTGGGTTTAGCCGAGTGGGTTTGGGTCTAGTCGAGTGGGTTTGTGTCCAGCCGAGTGGGTTTGGGTCTACCCGAATGGGTTTCGGTCCAGCCGAGTGGGTTTGGGTCTAGTGGAGTGGGTTTGGGTTTGGCGGAGTGGGTTTATGGTCTAGCGCAGTGGGTTTGGGTCTAGCGGAGTGGGTTTGGGTCTAGCCGAGCGGGTTTGCGTCCAGCCGAGTGGGTTTGCGTCTAGCCGAGTGGGTTTGCGTCTAGCCGAGTGGGTTTGGGTCTCGCCGAGTGGGTTTGGGTCTAGCCGAGTGGGTTTAGGTCTAGCCGAGTGGGTTTGGGTCTAGCGGAGTGGGTTTGGGTTTGGCGGAGTGGGTTTATGGTCTAGCGGAGTGGGTTTGGGTCTAGCGGAGTGGGTTTGGGTCTAGCCGAGCGGGTTTGCTTCCAGCCGAGTGGGTTTGCGTCTAGCCGAGTGGGTTTGCGTCTAGCCGAGTGGGTTTGGGTCTAGCCGAGTGGGATTGGGTCTAGCCGAGTGGGTTTGGGTCTCGACGAGTGTGTTTGGGTCTAGCCGAGTGGGTTTGGGTCTAGCCGAGTGGGTTTATGTCTAGCAGAGTGGGTTTGGGTCTAGCCGAGAGGGTTTTGGTCTAGCCGAGTGGGTTTGGGTCTAGCCGAGTGGGTTTGGGTCTAGCGGAGTGTGTTTGGGTCTAGCCGAGTGGGTTTGCGTGTAGCCGAGTGGGTTTGCGTCTAGCCGAGAGGGTTTGCGTATAGCCGAGTGGGTTTGGTTGTAGCCGAGTGGGTTTACGTATAGCCGAGTGGGTTTGGGTGTAGCCGAGTGGGTTTGGGTGTAGCGGAGTGGGTTTGGGTCTAGCGGAGTGGGTTTGGGTCTAGCGGAGTGGGTTTGGGTCTAGCCGAGTGGGTTTGGGACTAGTGGAGTGGGTTTGGGTCTAGCCGACTGGGTTTGGGTCTAGCCGAGTGGGTTTGGGTCTTGCCGAGTGGGTTTGGGTCTAGCAGAGTGGGTTTGGGTCTAGCCGAGTGGGTTTGGTTCTAGCCGACTGGGTTTGGGTCTAGCCGAGTGGGTTTGGGTCTAGCCGAGTGGGTTTGGGTCTAGCCGAGTGGGTTTGGGTCTAGCCGAGTGGGTTTGGGTCTAGCCGAGTGAGTTTGGGTCTAGCCGAGTGGGTTTGTGTATAGCCGAGTGGGTTTGGGTCTAGCGGAGTGGGTTTGGGTCTAGCCGAGGGGGTTTGGGTCTTGCGGAGTTGGTTTGGGTCTAGAGGTGTTGGTTTGGGTCTAGCGGAATGGGTTTGGGTCTAGCAGAGTGGGTTTGGGTCTAGCCGAGTTGGTTTGGGTCTAGCGGAGTGGGTTTGGGTCTGGCCGAGTGGGTATGTGTCTAGCCGAATGGGTTTGGGTTAGCCAAGTGGGTTTGGGTCTGGCGGAGTGGGTTTGGGTCGAGCGGAGTGGGTTTGGGTTTAGCCGAGTGGGTTTGGGTCTAGCGGAGTGGGTTTGGGTCTAGCGGAGTGGGTTTGGGTCTGGCCGAGTGGGTTTGGGTCCAGCCGAGTGGGTTTGCGTCTAGCCGAGTGGGTTTGGGTCTAGCCGAGTGGGTTTGGTTCTAGCCGACAGGGTTTGGGTCTAGCCGAGTGGGTTTGGGTCTAGCGGAGTGGGTTGGGGTCTAGCGGAGTGGGTTTGGGTCAAGCCGAGTGGGTTTCGATCTAGCCGAGTGGGTTTGGGTCTCGCCGAGTGGGTTTGGGTCTAGCCGAGTGGGTTTGGGTCTAGCCGAGTGGGTTTGGGTCTACTCGAGTGGGTTTGGGTCTAGTCGAGTGGGATTGGGTCTAGTGGAGTGGGTTTGGGTCTAGCCGATTGGGTTTGGGTATAGCGGAGTGGGTTGGGGTCTAGCAGAGTGGGTTTGGGTCTAGCCGACTGGGTTTGGGTCTAGCGGAGTGGGTTTGGGTCTAGCCAAGTGGGTTTGGGTCCAGCCGAGTGGGTTTGCGTCTAGCCGAGTGGGTTTGGGTCAAGCCGAGTGGGTTTGCGTATAGCCGAGTGGGTTTGGTTGTAGCCGAGTGGGTTTGTGTATAGCCGAGTGGGTTTGGGTGTAGCCGAGTGGGTTAGGGTCTAGCGGAGTGGGTTTGGGTCTAGCGGAGTGGGTTTGGGTCTAGCGGAGTGGGTTTGGGTCTAGCCGAGTGGGTTTGGGTCTAGCGGAGTGGGTTTGGGTCTAGCCGACTGGGTTTGGGTCTAGCCGAGTGGGTTTGGGTCTAGCGGAATGGGTTTGGGTCAAGCCGAGTGGGTTTGGGTCTAGCCGAGTGGGTTTGGGTCTAGCCGAGTGGGTTTGGGACTAGCCGAGTGGATTTGGGTCTAGCCGAGTGGGTTTGGGTCTAGCGGAGTGGGTTTGGGTCTAGTGGAGTGGGTTTGGGTCTAGCCGAGTGGGTTTGGGTCTAGCCGAGTGGGTTTGGGACTAGCCGAGTGGATTTGGGTCTAGCCGAGTGGGTTTGGGTCTAGCGGAGTGGGTTTGGGTCTAGCGGAGTGGGTTTGGGTCTAGCCGACTGGGTTTGGGTCTAGCGGAGTGGGTTTGGATCTAGCCGACTGGGTTTGAGTCTAGCCGAGTGGGTTTGGGTCTCGCCGAGTGGGTTTGGGTCTAGCCGAGTGGGTTTGGATCTAGCCGAATGGGTTTGGGTCCAGCCGAGTGGGTTTGGGTCTAGCGGAGTGGGTTTGGGTCTAGCGGAGTGGGTTTGGGTCTACCGGACTGGCTTTGGGTCTAGCCGTATGGGTTTGGGTGTAGCCGAGTGGGTTTGGGTCTAGCCGAGTGGGTTTGGGTCAAGCCGAGTGGGTTTCGGTCTAGCCGAGTGGGTTTGGGTCTAGCGGAGTGGGTTTGCATTTAGCCGAGTGTGTTTCTGTCTAGCGGAGTGGGTTTGGGTCTAGCCGAGTGGGTTTGGGTGTAGCCGAGTGGGTTTGGGCCTAGCCGAGTGGGTTTGCGTCTAGCGGAGTGGGTTTGGGTCTAGCCGAGTGGGTTTGGGTCTAGCTGAGTGGGTTTGGGTGTAGCCGCGTGGGTTTGCATCTAGCTGAGTGGGTTTGGGTCTAGCCGAGTGGGTTTGGGTGTAGCCGAGTGGGTTTGGGTCTAGCCGAGTGGGTTTGGGTGTAGCCGAGTGGGTTTGGGACTAGCCGAGTGGATTTGGGTCTAGCCGAGTGGGTTTGGGTCTAGCGAAGTGGGTTTGGGTCTAGTGGAGTGGGTTTGGGTCTAGCCGAGTGGGTTTGGGTCTAGCCGAGTGGGTTTGGGACTAGCCGAGTGGATTTGGGTCTAGCCGAGTGGGTTTGGGTCTAGCGGAGTGGGTTTAGGTCTAGCGGAGTGGGTTTGGGTCTAGCCGAGTGGGTTTGGGTCTAGCGGAGTGGGTTTGGATCTAGCCGACTGGGTTTGAGTCTAGCCGAGTGGGTTTGGGTCTAGCCGAGTGGGTTTGGGTCTAGCCGAGTGGGTTTGGATCTAGCCGAATGGGTTTGGGTCTAGCCGAGTGGGTTTGGGTCTAGCGGAGTGGGTTTGGGTCTAGCGGAGTGGGTTTGGGTCTACCGGACTGGCTTTGGGTCTAGCCGTATGGGTTTGGGTGTAGCCGAGTGGGTTTGGGTCTAGCCGAGTGGGTTTGGGTCTAGCGGAATGGGTTTGCGTCAAGCCGAGTGGGTTTGGGTCTAGCCGAGTGGGTTTGGGTCTAGCCGAGTGGGTTTGGGACTAGCCGAGTGGATTTGGGTCTAGCCGAGTGGGTTTGGGTCTAGCGGAGTGGGTTTGGGTCTAGTGGAGTGGGTTTGGGTCTAGCCGAGTGGGTTTGGGTCTAGCCGAGTGGGTTTGGGACTAGCCGAGTGGATTTGGGTCTAGCCGAGTGGGTTTGGGTCTAGCGGAGTGGGTTTGGGTCTAGCGGAGTGGGTTTGGGTCTAGCCGACTGGGTTTGGGTCTAGCGGAGTGGGTTTGGATCTAGCCGACTGGGTTTGAGTCTAGCCGAGTGGGTTTGGGTCTCGCCGAGTGGGTTTGGGTCTAGCCGAGTGGGTTTGGATCTAGCCGAATGGGTTTGGGTCCAGCCGAGTGGGTTTGGGTCTAGCGGAGTGGGTTTGGGTCTAGCGGAGTGGGTTTGGGTCTACCGGACTGGCTTTGGGTCTAGCCGTATGGGTTTGGGTGTAGCCGAGTGGGTTTGGGTCTAGCCGAGTGGGTTTGGGTCAAGCCGAGTGGGTTTCGGTCTAGCCGAGTGGGTTTGGGTCTAGCGGAGTGGGTTTGCATTTAGCCGAGTGTGTTTCTGTCTAGCGGAGTGGGTTTGGGTCTAGCCGAGTGGGTTTGGGTGTAGCCGAGTGGGTTTGCGTCTAGCGGAGTGGGTTTGGGTCTAGCCGAGTGGGTTTGGGTCTAGCTGAGTGGGTTTGGGTGTAGCCGCGTGGGTTTGCATCTAGCTGAGTGGGTTTGGGTCTAGCCGAGTGGGTTTGGGTCTAGCCGAGTGGGTTTGGGTCTAGCGGAGTGGGTTTGGGTCTAGCAGAGTGGGTTTGGGTCTAGCCGAGTGGGTTTGGGTCTAGCCGAGTGGGTTTGGGTCCAGCCGAGTGGGTTTGCGTCTAGCCGAGTGGGTTTGGGTCTAGCGGAGTGGGTTTGGGTCTAGGCGAGTGGGTTTGGGTCTAGCCGAGTGGGTTTGGGTCTAGCCGAGTGGCTTTAGGTCGAGCCGAGTGAGTTTGGGTCTAGCCGAGTGGGTTTGGGTCTAGCGGAGTGGGTTTTGGTCTAGCGGAGTGGGTTTGGGTCAAGCGGAGTGGCTTTGGGTCTAGCCGTGTGGGTTTGGGTCTAGCCGAGTGGGTTTGGTTCTAGCCGAGTGGGTTTGGGTCTAGCCGAGTTTGTTCGGGTCTAGCCGAGTGGGTTTGGGTCTAGCGGTGTGGGTTTGGGTTTAGCCGAGTGTGTTTCTGTGTAGCCGAGTGGGTTTGGGTCTAGCCCAGTTGGTTTGGGTCTACCCGAGTGGGTTTGGGTCTAGCGGAGTGGGTTTGGGTCTAGCCGAGTGGGTTTCGGTGTAGCTGAGTGGGTTTGCGTCTAGCCGAGTGGGTTTCGGTTTAGCCGAGTGGGTTTGGGTTAGCGGATTGGGTTTGGGTCTAGCCGAGTGGGTTTGGGTCTAGCGGAGTGGGTTTGCGTCTAGCCGAGTGGGTTTGTTTCTAGCCGAGTGTGTTTGGGTCTAGCGGAGTGGGTTTGGGTCTAGCCGAGTGGGTTTGCATCTAGCGGAGTGGGTTTGGGTCTAGCCCAGTGGGTTTGGGTCTAGCCGTGTGGGTTTGGATCTAGCCGAGTGGGCTTGGGTCTAGCGGTGTGGGTTCGGGTCTAGCCGTCTGGGTTTGGGTCTAGCCGAGTGGGTCTGGGTCTAGCCGAGTGGGTTTGGGTCTAGCCAAGTGCGTTTGGGTCTAGAGTAGTGGGTTTGGGTCTAGCCGAGTGGGTTTGGGTCTAGCCGAGTGGGTTTGGGTCTAGCCGAGTGAGTTTGCGTCTAGCCGAGTGGGTTTGGGTCTAGCGGAGTGGGATTGCGTCTAGCCGAGTTGGTTTGGGTCTAGCAGATTGGATTTGAGTCTAGCCGAGTGGGTTTGGGTCAAGCCGAATGGGTTTGGGTCTAGCCGAGTGGGTTTGGGTATAGCGGAGTGGGTTTGGGTCTAGCGGAGTGGTTTTGGGTCTAGCGGAGTGGGTTTGGGTCTAGCGGAGTGGCTTTGGGTCTAGCCGAGTGGGTTTGGGTCTAGCCGAGTGGGTTTCGGTCTAGCCGAGTGGGATTGGGTCCAACCGAGTGGGTTTGGGTCTAGCCGAGTGGGTTTGGGTCTAGCCGAGTGGGTTTGGGTCTAGCGGAGTGGGTTTGGGTCTAGCGGAGTGGGTTTGGGTCTAGCGGAGTGGGTTTGGGTCTAGCGGAGTGGGTTTGGGTCTAGCGTAGTGGGTTTGGGTCTAGCGGAGTGGGTGTGGGTCTAGCGGAGTGGGTTTGTGTCTAGCCAAGTGGGCTTGGGTCCAGCGGAGTGGGTTTGGTCTAGCCGAGTGGGTTTGGGTCTAGCCGAGTGGGTTTGGGTCTAGCCGAGTGGGTTTGGTTTTAGCGGAGTGGGTTTGGGTTTAGACTATTGGGTTTGGGTCTACCCGAGTGGGTTTGGGTCTAGCCGAGTGGGTTTGGGTCTAGCGGAGTGGGTTTGGGTCTAGCCGAGTGGGTTTGGGTATAGCCGAGTGGGTTTGGGTCCAGCCGAGTGGCTTTGGGTCTAGCCGAGTGGGTTTGGGTCTAGCCGAGTGGGTTTGGGTCTAGCGGAGTGGGTTTGGGTGTAGCCAATGGGTTTGGGTCTAGCGGAGTGGGTTTGGGTCTAGCCGAGTGGGTTTGGGTTTAGCGGAGTAGGTTTGGGTCTAGCGGAGAGGGTTTGGGTCTAGCCGAGTGGGTTTGGGTGTAGCCGAGTGAGTTTGCGTCTAGCCGAGTGGGTTTGGGGCTAGCCGAGTGGGTTTGGGTCTAGCCGAGTGGGTTTGGGTCTAGCCGAGTGGGTTTGGGTCTAGCCGAGTGGGTTCGGGTCTAGCCGAGTGGGTTTGGATCTAGCGGAGTGGGTTTGGGTCTAGCCGAGTTGGTTTGGGTCTAGCAGATTGGATTTGAGTCTAGCCGAATGGGTTTGGGTCCAGCCGAGTGGGTTTGGGTATAGCGGAGTGGGTTTGGGTCTAGCGGAGTGGGCTTGGGTTTAGCGGAGTGGGTTTGGGTCTAGCGGAGTGGCTTTGGGTCTAGCCGAGTGGGTTTGGGTCTAGCCGATTGGGTTTGGGTCTAGCCGAGTGGGATTGGGTCTAACCGAGTGGGTTTGGGTCTAGCCGAGTGGGTTTGGGTCTAGCCGAGTGGGTTTGGGTCTAGCCGAGTGGGTGTGGGTCTAGCCGAGTGGGTTTGGGTCTAGCCGAGTGGGTTTGGGTCTAGCCGAGTGGGTTTGGGTCTAGCCGAGTGGGTTTGGGTCTAGCCGAGTGAGTTTGCGTCTAGCGGAGTGGGTTTGGGTCTAGCGGAGTGGGTTTGGGTCTAGCGGAGTGGGTTTGCATCTAGCGGAGTGGGTTTGCGTCTAGCGGAGTGGGTTTGGGTCTAGCCGAGTAGGTTTGGGTCTAGCGGAGTGGGTTTGGGTCTAGCCGAGTGGGTTTGGGTCTAGCGGAGTGGGTTTGGGTCTAGCGGAGTGGGTTTGGGTCTAGCAGTGTGGGTTTGGGTCCAGCCGAGTGGGTTTGGGTCTAGCCGAGTGGGTTTGGGTCTAGCCGAGTGGGTTTGGGTTTAGCCGAGTGGGTTTGGGTCTAGCGGAGTGGGTTTGGGTCTAGCCGAGTGGGTTTGGGTATAGCCGAGTGGGTTTGGGTCCAGCCGAGTGGCTTTGGGTCTAGCGGAGTGGGTTTGGGTCTAGCGGAGTGGGTTTGGGTCTAGCGGAGTGGGTTTGGGTGTAGCCAATGGGTTTGGGTCTAGCGGAGTGGGTTTGGGTCTAGCCGAGTGGGTTTGGGTCTAGCGGAGTGGGTTTGGGTCTAGCGGAGAGGGTTTGGGTCTAGCCGAGTGGGTTTGGGTCTAGCCGAGTGGGTTTGGGTCTACCGAGTGGGTTTGGGTCTAGCCGAGTGGGTTTGGGTCTAGCCGAGTGAGTTTGCGTCTAGCGGAGTGGGTTTGGGTCTAGCGGAGTGGGTTTGGGTCTAGCGGAGTGGGTTTGCATCTAGCGGAGTGGGTTTGCGTCTAGCGGAGTGGGTTTGGGTCTAGCCGAGTAGGTTTGGGTCTAGCGGAGTGGGTTTGGGTCTAGTCGAGTGGGTTTGGGTCTAGCGGAGTGGGTTTGGGTCTAGCGGAGTGGGTTTGGGTCTAGCAGTGTGGGTTTGGGTCCAGCCGAGTGGGTTTGGGTCTAGCCGAGTGGGTTTGGGTCTAGCCGAGTGGGTTTGGGTCAGCCGAGTGGGTTTGGGTCTAGCGGAGTGGGTTTGGGTCTAGCCGAGTGGGTTTGGGTCTAGCGGAGTGGGTTTGGGTCTAGCGTAGTGGGTTTGGGTCTAGCGGAGTGGGTGTGGGTCTAGCGGAGTGGGTTTGTGGCTAGCCAAGTGGGCTTGGGTCCAGCGGAGTGGGTTTCGTCTAGCCGAGTGGGTTTGGGTCTAGCCGAGTGGGTTTGGCTCTAGCTGAGTGGGTTTGGGTTTAGCGGAGTGGGTTTGGGTTTAGCCTATTGGGTTTGGGTCTAGCCGAGTGGGTTTGGGTCTAGCCGAGTGGGTTTGGGTCTAGCGGAGTGGGTTTGGGTCTAGCGGAGAGGGTTTGGGTCTAGCCGAGTGGGTTTTGGTCTAGCAGAGTGGGTTTGGGTCTAGCCGGGTGGGTTTGGGTCTAGCGGAGTGGGTTTGGGTTTAGCCGAGTGGGTTTGGGTCTAGCCGAGTGGGTTTGGGTCTAGCGGAGTGGGTTTGGGTCTAGCGGAGTGGGTTTGGGTCTAGCAGTGTGGGTTTGGGTCCAGCCGAGTGGGTTTGGGTCTAGCCGAGTGGGTTTGGGTCTAGCCGAGTGGGTTTGGGTCTAGCCGAGTGGGTTTGGGTCTAGCGGAGTGGGTTTGGGTCTAGCCGAGTGGGTTTGGGTATAGCCGAGTGGGTTTGGGTCCAGCCGAGTGGCTTTGGGTCTAGCGGAGTGGGTTTGGGTCTAGCCGAGTGGGTTTGGGTCTAGCGGAGTGGGTTTGGGTGTAGCCAATGGGTTTGGGTCTAGCGGAGTGGGTTTGGGTCTAGCCGAGTGGGTTTGGGTCTAGCGGAGTGGGTTTGGGTCTAGCGGAGAGGGTTTGGGTCTAGCCGAGTGGGTTTGGGTGTAGCCGAGTGAGTTTGCGTCTAGCTGAGTGGGTTTGGGGCTAGCCGAGTGGGTTTGGGTCTAGCCGATTGGGTTTGGGTCTAGCCGAGTGGGATTGGGTCTAACCGAGTGGGTTTGGGTCTAGCCGAGTGGGTTTGGGTCTAGCCGAGTGGGTTTGGGTCTAGCCGAGTGGGTGTGGGTCTAGCCGAGTGGGTTTGGGTCTAGCCGAGTGGGTTTGGGTCTAGCCGAGTGGGTTTGGGTCTAGCCGAGTGGGTTTGGGTCTAGCCGAGTGAGTTTGCGTCTAGCGGAGTGGGTTTGGGTCTAGCGGAGTGGGTTTGGGTCTAGCGGAGTGGGTTTGCATCTAGCGGAGTGGGTTTGCGTCTAGCGGAGTGGGTTTAGAAATATAGAAACATAGAAAATAGGTGCAGGAGTAGGCCATTCGGCCCTTCGAGCCTGCACCGCCATTCAATGTGATCATGGCTGATCATCCAACTCAGTATCCCGTACCTGCCTTCTCTCCATACCCCCTGATCCCTTTAGCCACAAGTGCCACATCTAACGCCCTCTTAAATATAGCCAATGAACTGGCCTCAACTACCTTCTGTGGCAGAGAATTCCAGAGACTCACCACTCTCTGTGTAAAGAATGTTTTCCTCATTTCGGTCCTAAAGGAATTCCCCCTTATCCTTAGACTGTGACCCCTTGTTCTGGACTCCCCCAACATCGGGAACAATCTTCCAGCATCTAGCTTGTCCAACCCCTTAAGAATTTTGTAGGTTTCTATAAGATCCTAGCCGATCTGGGTCTAGCTGAGTAGGTTTGGGTCTAGCGGAGTGGGTTTGGGTCTAGCAGTGTGGGTTTGGGTCCAGCCGAGTGGGTTTGGGTCTAGCCGAGTGGGTTTGGGTCTAGCCGAGTGGGTTTGGGTCAGCCGAGTGGGTTTGGGTCTAGCGGAGTGGGTTTGGGTCTAGCCGAGTGGGTTTGGGTCTAGCGGAGTGGGTTTGGGTCTAGCGTAGTGGGTTTGGGTCTAGCGGAGTGGGTGTGGGTCTAGCGGAGTGGGTTTGTGTCTAGCCAAGTGGGCTTGGGTCCAGCGGAGTGGGTTTCGTCTAGCCGAGTGGGTTTGGGTCTAGCCGAGTGGGTTTGGCTCTAGCCGAGTGGGTTTGGGTTTAGCGGAGTGGGTTTGGGTTTAGCCTATTGGGTTTGGGTCTAGCCGAGTGGGTTTGGGTCTAGCCGAGTGGGTTTGGGTCTAGCGGAGTGGGTTTGGGTCTAGCGGAGAGGGTTTGGGTCTAGCCGAGTGGGTTTTGGTCTAGCAGAGTGGGTTTGGGTCTAGCCGGGTGGGTTTGGGTCTAGCGGAGTGGGTTTGGGTTTAGCCGAGTGGGTTTGGGTCTAGCCGAGTGGGTTTGGGTCTAGCCGAGTGGGTTAGGGTATAGCCGAGTGGGTTCGGGTCTAACCGAGTGGGTTTGGGTCTAGCGGAGTGGGTTTGGGTCTAGCCGAGTTGGTTTGGGTCTAGCAGATTGGATTTGAGTCTAGCCGAGTGGGTTTGGGTCTAGCCGAATGGGTTTGGGTCTAGCCGAGTGGGTTTGGGTCTAGCCGAGTGGGTTTGGGTATAGCCGAGTGGGTTTGGGTCCAGCCGAGTGGCTTTGGGTCTAGCCTAGTGGGTTTGGGTCTAGCCGAGTGCGTTTGGGTCTAGCGGAGTGGGTTTGGGTGTAGCCAATGGGTTTGGGTCTAGCGGAGTGGGTTTGGGTCTAGCCGAGTGGGTTTGGGTCTAGCGGAGTGGGTTTGGGTCTAGCGGAGAGGGTTTGGGTCTAGCCGAGTGGGTTTGGGTGTAGCCGTGTGAGTTTGCGTCTAGCTGATTGGGTTTGGGGCTAGCCGAGTGGGTTTGGGTCTAGCCGAGTGGGTTTGGGTCTAGCCGAGTGGGTTGTGGTCTAGCCGAGTGGGTTTGGGTCTAGCGGAGTGGGTTTGGGTCTAGCCGAGTGGGTTTGGTTCTAGCGGAGTGGGTTTGGGTCTAGCGTAGTGGGTTTGGGTCTAGCGGAGTGGGTGTGGGTCTAGCGGAGTTGGTTTGTGTCTAGCCAAGTAGGCTTGGGTCCAGCGGAGTGGGTTTCGTCTCGCCGAGTGGGTTTGGGTCTAGCCGAGTGGGTTTGGGTTTAGCGGAGTGGGTTTGGGTTTAGCCTATTGGGTTTGGGTCTAGCCGAGTGGGTTTGGGTCTAGCGGAGTGGGTTTGGGTCTAGCGGAGTGGGTTTGGGTCTAGCGGAGTGGGTTTGGGTCTAGCCGAGTGGGTTCGGGTATAGCCGAGTGGGTTTGGGTCCAGCCGAGTGGCTTTGGGTCTAGCCGAGTGGGTTTGGGTCTAGCCGAGTGGGTTTGGTTCTAGCGGAGTGGGTTTGGTTCTAGCGGAGTGGGTTTGGGTCTAGCGGAGTGGGTTTGGGTGTAGCCGAGTGGGTTTGGGTCTAGCGGAGTGGGTTTGGGTCTAGCGGAGTGGGTTTGGGTCTAGCGGAGAGGGTTTGGGTCTAGCCAAGTGGGTTTTGGTCTAGCAGAGTGGGTTTGGGTCTAGCCGGGTGGGTTTGGGTCTAGCGGAGTGGGTTTGGGTTTAGCCGAGTGGGTTTGGGTCTAGCCGAGTGGGTTTGGGTCTAGCCGAGTGGGTTAGGGTATAGCCGAGTGGGTTCGGGTCTAGCCGAGTGGGTTTGGGTCTAGCGGAGTGGGTTTGGGTCTAGCCGAGTTGGTTTGGGTCTAGCAGATTGGATTTGAGTCTAGCCGAGTGGGTTTGGGTCTAGCCGAATGGGTTTGGGTCTAGCCGAGTGGGTTTGGGTCTAGCCCAGTGGGTCTGGGTCTAGCCGTGTGGGTTTGGATCTAGCCGAGTGGTCTTGGGTCTAGCGGAGTGGGTTCGGGTCTAGCCGTCTGGGTTTGGGTCTAGCCGAGTGGGTCTGGGTCTAGCCGAGTGGGTTTGGGTCTAGCCGAGTGGGTTTGTGTCTAGCCGAGTGGGTTTGTGTCTAGCCGAGTGGGTTCGGGTTTAGCCGAGTGGGTTTGGTTCTAGTCGAGTGGGTTTGGGACTAGCCGAGTGGGTTTGGGAGTATCCGAGTGGGTTTGGGACTAGCCGAGTGGGTTTGGGTCTAGCCGAGTGGGTTTGGGTCTAGCCGAGTGGGTTTGGGTCTAGCCGAGTGGGTTTGGGTCTAGCAGAGTGGGTTTGCGTCGAGCCGAGTGGGTTTGGGTCTCGCCGAGTTGGTTTGGGTCTAGCCGAGTGGGTTTGGGACTAGCCGAGTGGGTTTGGGTCTAGCAGAGTGGGTTTGGGTCTAGCGGAGTGGGTTTGGGTCGAGCGGAGTGGATTTGGGTCTAGCGGAGTGGGTTTGGGTCTAGCGGAGTGGGTTTGCGTCTAGCGGAGTGGGTTTTGGTCTAGCGGAGTGGGTTTGAGTCTAGCGGAGTGGGTTTGGGTCCAGCCGAGTGGGTTTGGGTCTAGCGGAGTGGGTTTGGGTCTAGCGGAGTGGGTTTGGGTCGAGCTGAGTGGGTTTGGGTCGAGCCGAGTGGGTTTTGGTCTTGCCGAGAGGGTTTGGGTCTAGCCGAGTGGGTTTGGGTCTAGCGGAGTGGGTTTGGGTCTAGCGGAGTGGGTTTGAGTCTAGCGGAGTGGGTTTGGGTCTAGCGGAGTGGGTTTGGGTCTAGCGGACAGGGTTTGGGTCTAGCCGAGTGGGTTTGGGTCTAGCCGAGTGGGTTTGGGTCCAGCCGAGTGGGTTTGGGTCTAGCGGAGTGGGTTTGCGTCTAGCCGAGTGTGTTTGGGTCTAGCCGAGTGGGTTTGGGTCTAGCCGAGTGTGTTTGGGTCCAGCGGAGTGGGTTTGTGTCTAGCCGAGTGGGTTTGGGTCTAGCCGAGTGTGTTTGGGTCTAGCCGAGTGGGTTTGGGTCTAGCCGAGAGGGTTTGGGTCTAGCCGAGTGGGTTTGCGTCTAGCGGAGTGGCTTTGGGTCTAGCCGAGTGGGTTTGGGTCTAGCCGAGTGTGTTTGGGTCCAGCGGAGTGGGTTTGTGTCTAGCCGAGTGGGTTTGGGTCTAGCCGAGTGTGTTTGGGTCTAGCCGAGTGGGTTTGGGTCTAGCCGAGTGGGTTTGGGTCTAGCCGAGTGGGTTTGGGTCTAGCGGAGTGGCTTTGGGTCTAGCCGAGTGGGTTTGGGTCTAGCCGAGTGGGTTTGGGACTAGCGGAGTGGGTTTGGGTGTAGCCAATGGGTTTGGGTCTAGCGGAGTGGGTTTGGGTCTAGCCGAGTGGGTTTGGGTCTAGCGGAGTGGGTTTGGGTCTAGCGGAGAGGGTTTGGGTCTAGCCGAGTGGGTTTGGGTCTAGCAGAGTGGGTTTGGGTCTAGCCCAGTGGGTTTGGGTCTAGCGGAGTGGGTTTGGGTCTAGCCGAGTGTGTTTGGGTCTAGCCGAGTGGGTTTGGGTCTAGCGGAGTGGGTTTGGGTCTAGCGGAGTGGGTTTGAGTCTAGCGGAGTGGGTTTGGGTCTAGCGGAGTGGGTTTGGGTCTAGCGGACAGGGTTTGGGTCTAGCCGAGTGGGTTTGGGTCTAGCCGAGTGGGTTTGGGTCCAGCCGAGTGGGTTTGGGTCTAGCGGAGTGGGTTTGCGTCTAGCCGAGTGTGTTTGGGTCTAGCCGAGTGGGTTTGGGTCTAGCCGAGTGTGTTTGGGTCCAGCGGAGTGGGTTTGTGTCTAGCCGAGTGGGTTTGGGTCTAGCCGAGTGTGTTTGGGTCTAGCCGAGTGGGTTTGGGTCTAGCCGAGAGGGTTTGGGTCTAGCCGAGTGGGTTTGGGTCTAGCAGAGTGGGTTTGGGTCTAGCCGGGTGGGTTTGGGTCTAGCGGAGTGGGTTTGGGTTTAGCCGAGTGGGTTTGGGTCTAGCCGAGTGGGTTTGGGTCTAGCCGAGTGGGTTAGGGTATAGCCGAGTGGGTTCGGGTCTAGCCGAGTGGGTTTGGGTCTAGCGGAGTGGGTTTGGGTCTAGCCGAGTTGGTTTGGGTCTAGCAGATTGGATTTGAGTCTAGCCGAGTGGGTTTGGGTCTAGCCGAATGGGTTTGGGTCTAGCCGAGTGGGTTTGGGTCTAGCCCAGTGGGTCTGGTTCTAGCCGTGTGGGTTTGGATCTAGCCGAGTGGTCTTGGGTCTAGCGGAGTGGGTTCGGGTCTAGCCGTCTGGGTTTGGGTCTAGCCGAGTGGGTCTGGGTCTAGCCGAGTGGGTTTGGGTCTAGCCGAGTGGGTTTGTGTCTAGCCGAGTGGGTTTGTGTCTAGCCGAGTGGGTTCGGGTTTAGCCGAGTGGGTTTGGTTCTAGTCGAGTGGGTTTGGGACTAGCCGAGTGGGTTTGGGAGTATCCGAGTGGGTTTGGGACTAGCCGAGTGGGTTTGGGTCTAGCCGAGTGGGTTTGGGTCTAGCCGAGTGGGTTTGGGTCTAGCCGAGTGGGTTTGGGTCTAGCAGAGTGGGTTTGCGTCGAGCCGAGTGGGTTTGGGTCTCGCCGAGTTGGTTTGGGTCTAGCCGAGTGGGTTTGGGACTAGCCGAGTGGGTTTGGGTCTAGCAGAGTGGGTTTGGGTCTAGCGGAGTGGGTTTGGGTCGAGCGGAGT
The DNA here is from genome assembly GCA_963514005.1 of Raja brachyura. Next base: position 3,884,346 of record OY740819.1, on the reverse strand, counting down.
GGATTTGGGTCTAGCGGAGTGGGTTTGGGTCTAGCGGAGTGGGTTTGCGTCTAGCGGAGTGGGTTTTGGTCTAGCGGAGTGGGTTTGAGTCTAGCGGAGTGGGTTTGGGTCCAGCCGAGTGGGTTTGGGTCTAGCGGAGTGGGTTTGGGTCTAGCGGAGTGGGTTTGGGTCGAGCTGAGTGGGTTTGGGTCGAGCCGAGTGGGTTTTGGTCTTGCCGAGAGGGTTTGGGTCTAGCCGAGTGGGTTTGGGTCTAGCGGAGTGGGTTTGGGTCTAGCGGAGTGGGTTTGAGTCTAGCGGAGTGGGTTTGGGTCTAGCGGAGTGGGTTTGGGTCTAGCGGACAGGGTTTGGGTCTAGCCGAGTGGGTTTGGGTCTAGCCGAGTGTGTTTGGGTCCAGCGGAGTGGGTTTGTGTCTAGCCGAGTGGGTTTGGGTCTAGCCGAGTGTGTTTGGGTCTAGCCGAGTGGGTTTGGGTCTAGCCGAGAGGGTTTGGGTCTAGCCGAGTGGGTTTGCGTCTAGCGGAGTGGCTTTGGGTCTAGCCGAGTGGGTTTGGGTCTAGCCGAGTGTGTTTGGGTCCAGCGGAGTGGGTTTGTGTCTAGCCGAGTGGGTTTGGGTCTAGCCGAGTGTGTTTGGGTCTAGCCGAGTGGGTTTGGGTCTAGCCGAGTGGGTTTGGGTCTAGCCGAGTGGGTTTGGGTCTAGCGGAGTGGCTTTGGGTCTAGCCGAGTGGGTTTGGGTCTAGCCGAGTGGGTTTGGGACTAGCGGAGTGGGTTTGGGTGTAGCCAATGGGTTTGGGTCTAGCGGAGTGGGTTTGGGTCTAGCCGAGTGGGTTTGGGTCTAGCGGAGTGGGTTTGGGTCTAGCGGAGAGGGTTTGGGTCTAGCCGAGTGGGTTTGGGTCTAGCAGAGTGGGTTTGGGTCTAGCCCAGTGGGTTTGGGTCTAGCGGAGTGGGTTTGGGTCTAGCCGAGTGTGTTTGGGTCTAGCCGAGTGGGTTTGGGTCTAGCGGAGTGGGTTTGGGTCTAGCGGAGTGGGTTTGAGTCTAGCGGAGTGGGTTTGGGTCTAGCGGAGTGGGTTTGGGTCTAGCGGACAGGGCTTGGGTCTAGCCGAGTGGGTTTGGGTCTAGCCGAGTGGGTTTGGGTCCAGCCGAGTGGGTTTGGGTCTAGCGGAGTGGGTTTGCGTCTAGCCGAGTGTGTTTGGGTCTAGCCGAGTGGGTTTGGGTCTAGCCGAGTGTGTTTGGGTCCAGCGGAGTGGGTTTGTGTCTAGCCGAGTGGGTTTGGGTCTAGCCGAGTGTGTTTGGGTCTAGCCGAGTGGGTTTGGGTCTAGCCGAGAGGGTTTGGGTCTAGCCGAGTGGGTTTGGGTCTAGCGGAGTGGCTTTGGGTCTAGCCGAGTGGGTTTGGGTCTAGCCGAGTGTGTTTGGGTCCAGCGGAGTGGGTTTGTGTCTAGCCGAGTGGGTTTGGGTCTAGCCGAGTGTGTTTGGGTCTAGCCGAGTGGGTTTGGGTCTAGCCGAGTGGGTTTGGGTCTAGCCGAGTGGGTTTGGGTCTAGCGGAGTGGCTTTGGGTCTAGCCGAGTGGGTTTGGGTCTAGCCGATGGGTTTGGGACTAGCGGAGTGGGTTTGGGTGTAGCCAATGGGTTTGGGTCTAGCGGAGTGGGTTTGGGTCTAGCCGAGTGGGTTTGGGTCTAGCGGAGTGGGTTCGGGTTTAGCCGAGTGGGTTTGGTTCTAGTCGAGTGGGTTTGGGACTAGCCGAGTGGGTTTGGGAGTATCCGAGTGGGTTTGGGACTAGCCGAGTGGGTTTGGGTCTAGCCGAGTGGGTTTGGGTCTAGCCGAGTGGGTTTGGGTCTAGCCGAGTGGGTTTGGGTCTAGCAGAGTGGGTTTGCGTCGAGCCGAGTGGGTTTGGGTCTCGCCGAGTTGGTTTGGGTCTAGCCGAGTGGGTTTGGGACTAGCCGAGTGGGTTTGGGTCTAGCAGAGTGGGTTTGGGTCTAGCGGAGTGGGTTTGGGTCGAGCGGAGTGGATTTGGGTCTAGCGGAGTGGGTTTGGGTCTAGCGGAGTGGGTTTGCGTCTAGCGGAGTGGGTTTTGGTCTAGCGGAGTGGGTTTGAGTCTAGCGGAGTGGGTTTGGGTCCAGCCGAGTGGGTTTGGGTCTAGCGGAGTGGGTTTGGGTCTAGCGAAGTGGGTTTGGGTCGAGCTGAGTGGGTTTGGGTCAAGCCGAGTGGGTTTTGGTCTTGCCGAGAGGGTTTGGGTCTAGCCGAGTGGGTTTGGGTCTAGCGGAGTGGGTTTGGGTCTAGCGGAGTGGGTTTGAGTCTAGCGGAGTGGGTTTGGGTCTAGCGGAGTGGGTTTGGGTCTAGCGGACAGGGTTTGGGTCTAGCCGAGTGGGTTTGGGTCTAGCCGAGTGGGTTTGGGTCCAGCCGAGTGGGTTTGGGTCTAGCGGAGTGGGTTTGCGTCTAGCCGAGTGTGTTTGGGTCTAGCCGAGTGGGTTTGGGTCTAGCCGAGTGTGTTTGGGTCCAGCGGAGTGGGTTTGTGTCTAGCCGAGTGGGTTTGGGTCTAGCCGAGTGTGTTTTGGTCTAGCCGAGTGGGTTTGGGTCTAGCCGAGAGGGTTTGGGTCTAGCCGAGTGGGTTTGCGTCTAGCGGAGTGGCTTTGGGTCTAGCCTAGTGGGTTTGGGTCTAGCCGAGTGTGTTTGGGTCCAGCGGAGTGGGTTTGTGTCTAGCCGAGTGGGTTTGGGTCTAGCCGAGTGTGTTTGGGTCTAGCCGAGTGGGTTTGGGTCTAGCCGAGTGGGTTTGGGTCTAGCCGAGTGGGTTTGGGTCTAGCGGAGTGGCTTTGGGTCTAGCCGAGTGGGTTTGGGTCTAGCCGAGTGGGTTTGGGACTAGCGGAGTGGGTTTGGGTGTAGCCAATGGGTTTGGGTCTAGCGGAGTGGGTTTGGGTCTAGCCGAGTGGGTTTGGGTCTAGCGGAGTGGGTTCGGGTCTAGCGGAGAGGGTTTGGGTCTAGCCGAGTGGGTTTGGGTCTAGCAGAGTGGGTTTGGGTCTAGCCCAGTGGGTTTGGGTCTAGCGGAGTGGGTTTGGGTCTAGCCGAGTGTGTTTGGGTCTAGCCGAGTGGGCTTGGGTCTAGCGGAGTGGGTTTGGGTCTAGCGGAGTGGGTTTGAGTCTAGCGGAGTGGGTTTGGGTCTAGCGGAGTGGGTTTGGGTCTAGCGGACAGGGTTTGGGTCTAGCCGAGTGGGTTTGGGTCTAGCCGAGTGGGTTTGGGTCCAGCCGAGTGGGTTTGGGTCTAGCGGAGTGGGTTTGCGTCTAGCCGAGTGTGTTTGGGTCTAGCCGAGTGGGTTTGGGTCTAGCCGAGTGTGTTTGGGTCCAGCGGAGTGGGTTTGTGTCTAGCCGAGTGGGTTTGGGTCTAGCCGAGTGTGTTTGGGTCTAGCCGAGTGGGTTTGGGTCTAGCCGAGAGGGTTTGGGTCTAGCCGAGTGGGTTTGGGTCTAGCGGAGTGGCTTTGGGTCTAGCCGAGTGGGTTTGGGTCTAGCCGAGTGTGTTTGGGTCCAGCGGAGTGGGTTTGTGTCTAGCCGAGTGGGTTTGGGTCTAGCCGAGTGTGTTTGGGTCTAGCCGAGTGGGTTTGGGTCTAGCCGAGTGGGTTTGGGTCTAGCCGAGTGGGTTTGGGTCTAGCGGAGTGGCTTTGGGTCTAGCCGAGTGGGTTTGGGTCTAGCCGATGGGTTTGGGACTAGCGGAGTGGGTTTGGGTGTAGCCAATGGGTTTGGGTCTAGCGGAGTGGGTTTGGGTCTAGCCGAGTGGGTTTGGGTCTAGCGGAGTGGGTTTGGGTCTAGCGGAGAGGGTTTGGGTCTAGCCGAGTGGGTTTGGGTCTAGCAGAGTGGGTTTGGGTCTAGCCCAGTGGGTTTGGGTCTAGCGGAGTGGGTTTGGGTCTAGCCGAGTGTGTTTGGGTCTAGCCAAGTGGGTTTGGGTCTAGCCGAGTGGGTTTGGGTCTAGCCGAGTGGGTTTGGGTCTAGCGGAGTGGCTTTGGGTCTAGCCTAGTGGGTTTGGGTCTAGCCGAGTGGGTTTGGGACTAGCGGAGTGGGTTTGGGTGTAGCCAATGGGTTTGGGTCTCGCGGAGTGGGTTTGGGTCTAGCCGAGTGGGTTTGGGTCTAGCGGAGTGGGTTTGGGTCTAGCGGAGAGGGTTGGGGTCTAGCCGAGTGGGTTTGGGTCTAGCAGAGTGGGTTTGGGTCTAGCCCAGTGGGTTTGGGTCTAGCGGAGTGGGTTTGGGTTTAGCCGAGTGGGTTTGGGTCTAGCCGAGTGGGTTTGGGTCCAGCCGAGTGGGTTTGGGTCTAGCTGAGTGGGTTTGGGTCTAGCGGAGTGGGTTTGGGTCTAGCCGAGTGGGTTTGGGTCTAGCCGAGTGGGTTTGGGTCTAGCGGAGTGGGTTTGTGTCTAGCGGAGTGGGTTTGGGTCTAGCCGTGTGGGTTTGGGTCTAGCCGAGTGGGTTTGGGTCTAGCCGTGTGGGTTTCGGTCGAGCCGAGCAGGGTTGGGTCTAGCCGAGTGGGTTTGGGTCTAGCGGAGTGGGTTTGGGTCTATCCGAGTGGGTTTGGGTCTAGCGGAGTGGGTTTGGGTTTTGCCGAGTGGGTTTGGGTCTAGCCGAGTGGGTTTGGGTCTAGCGGATTGGGTTTGGGTCTAGCAGAGTGGGATTGGGTCTAGCGGAGTGGGTTTGCGTCTAGCCGAGTGGGTTTGTTTCTAGCCGAGTGGGTTTGGGTCTAGCGGAGAGGGTTTGGGTCTAGCCGAGTGGGTTTGCGTCTAGCGGAGTGGGTTTGGGTCTAGCCCAGTGGGTTTGGGTCTAGCCGAGTGGGTTTGGGACTAGCGGAGTGGGTTTGGGTGTAGCCAATGGGTTTGGGTCTCGCGGAGTGGGTTTGGGTCTAGCCGAGTGGGTTTGGGTCTAGCGGAGTGGGTTTGGGTCTAGCCCAGTGGGTTTGGGTCTAGCGGAGTGGGTTTGGGTTTAGCCGAGTGGGTTTGGGTCTAGCCGAGTGGGTTTGGGTCCAGCCGAGTGGGTTTGGGTATAGCCGAGTGGGATTGGGTCTAGCCGAGTGGGTTTGGGTCTGGCCGAGTGGGTTTGGGTCTAGCCGAGTGGGTTTGGGTCTAGCGGAGTGGGTTTGGATCTAGCCGAGTGGGTTTGGGTCTAGCCGAGTGGGTTTGGGTCTAGCTGAGTGGGTTTGGGTCTAGCGGAGTGGGTTTGGGTCTAGCCGAGTGGGTTTGGGTCTAGCGGAGTGGGTTTGTGTCTAGCCGAGTTGGTTTGTGTCTAGCGGAGTGGGTTTGGGTCTAGCCGTGTGGGTTTGGGTCTAGCCGAGTGGGTTTGGGTCTAGCCGTGTGGGTTTCGGTCGAGCCGAGCAGGGTTGGGTCTAGCCGAGTGGGTTTGGGTCTAGCGGAGTGGGTTTGGGTCTATCCGAGTGGGTTTGGGTTTAGCGGAGTGGGTTTGGGTTTTGCCGAGTGGGTTTAGGTCTAGCCTAGTGGGTTTGGCTCTAGCGGATTGGGTTTGGGTCTAGCAGAGTGGGTTTGGGTCTAGCGGAGTGGGTTTGCGTCTAGCCGAGTGGGTTTGTTTCTAGCCGAGTGGGTTTGGGTCTAGCGGAGAGGGTTTGGGTCTAGCCGAGTGGGTTTGCGTCTAGCGGAGTCGGTTTGGGTCTAGCCCAGTGGGTTTGGGTGTAGCCGTGTTGGTTTGGATCCAGCCGAGTGGGCTTGGGTCTAGCGGAGTGGGTTCGGGTCTAGCCGTGTGGCTTTGTGTCTAGACGAGTGGGTTTCCATCTAGCCGAGTGGGTTTGGGTCTAGCCGATTGGGTTTGGGTCTAGCTGAGTGGGTTTCGGTCTAGCGGAGTGGGTTTGAGTCTAGCGGAGTGGGTGTGGGTCTAGCGGAGTGGGTTTGGGTCTAGCGGAGTGGGTTTGGGTCTAGCGGAGTGGGTTTGGGTCTAGCCGAGTGGGTTTGGGTCTATCCGAGTGCGTTTGGGTCTAGCGGAGTGGGTTTGGGTGTAGCCAATGGGTTTGGATCTAGCGGAGTGGGTTTGGGTTTAGCCGAGTGGGTTTGGGTCTAGCCGAGTGGGTTTGGGTCCAGCCGAGTGGGTTTGGGTCTAGCTGAGTGGGTTTGGGTCTAGCGGAGTGGGTTTGGGTCTAGCCGAGTGGGTTTGGGTCTAGCGGAGTGGGTTTGGGTCTAGCGGAGTGGGTTTGTGTCTAGCGGAGTGGGTTTGGGTCTAGCCGTGTGGGTTTGGGTCTAGCCGAGTGGGTTTGGGTCTAGCCGTGTGGGTTTCGGTCGAGCCGAGCAGGGTTGGGTCTAGCCGAGTGGGTTTGGGTCTAGCGGAGTGGGTTTGGGTCTATCCGAGTGGGTTTGGGTCTAGCGGAGTGGGTTTGGGTTTTGCCGAGTGGGTTTGGGTCTAGCCGAGTGGGTTTGGGTCTAGCGGATTGGGTTTGGGTCTAGCAGAGTGGGATTGGGTCTAGCGGAGTGGGTTTGCGTCTAGCCGAGTGGGTTTGTTTCTAGCCGAGTGGGTTTGGGTCTAGCGGAGAGGGTTTGGGTCTAGCCGAGTGGGTTTGCGTCTAGCGGAGTGGGTTTGGGTCTAGCCCAGTGGGTTTGGGTCTAGCCGAGTGGGTTTGGGACTAGCGGAGTGGGTTTGGGTGTAGCCAATGGGTTTGGGTCTCGCGGAGTGGGTTTGGGTCTAGCCGAGTGGGTTTGGGTCTAGCGGAGTGGGTTTGGGTCTAGCCCAGTGGGTGTGGGTCTAGCGGAGTGGGTTTGGGTCTAGCGGAGTGGGTTTGGGTCTAGCGGAGTGGGTTTGGGTCTAGCCGAGTGGGTTTGGGTCTATCCGAGTGCGTTTGGGTCTAGCGGAGTGGGTTTGGGTGTAGCCAATGGGTTTGGGTCTAGCGGAGTGGGTTTGGGTTTAGCCGAGTGGGTTTGGGTCTAGCCGAGTGGGTTTGGGTCCAGCCGAGTGGGTTTGGGTCTAGCTGAGTGGGTTTGGGTCTAGCGGAGTGGGTTTGGGTCTAGCCGAGTGGGTTTGGGTCTGGCCGAGTGGGTTTGGGTCTAGCGGAGTGGGTTTGTGTCTAGCGGAGTGGGTTTGGGTCTAGCCGTGTGGGTTTGGGTCTAGCCGAGTGGGTTTGGGTCTAGCCGTGTGGGTTTCGGTCGAGCCGAGCAGGGTTGGGTCTAGCCGAGTGGGTTTGGGTCTAGCGGAGTGGGTTTGGGTCTATCCGAGTGGGTTTGGGTCTAGCGGAGTGGGTTTGGGTTTTGCCGAGTGGGTTTGGGTCTAGCCGAGTGGGTTTGGGTCTAGCGGATTGGGTTTGGGTCTAGCAGAGTGGGATTGGGTCTAGCGGAGTGGGTTTGCGTCTAGCCGAGTGGGTTTGTTTCTAGCCGAGTGGGTTTGGGTCTAGCGGAGAGGGTTTGGGTCTAGCCGAGTGGGTTTGCGTCTAGCGGAGTGGGTTTGGGTCTAGCCCAGTGGGTTTGGGTCTAGCCGAGTGGGTTTGGGACTAGCGGAGTGGGTTTGGGTGTAGCCAATGGGTTTGGGTCTCGCGGAGTGGGTTTGGGTCTAGCCGAGTGGGTTTGGGTCTAGCGGAGTGGGCTTGGGTCTAGCCCAGTGGGTTTGGGTCTAGCGGAGTGGGTTTGGGTTTAGCCGAGTGGGTTTGGGTCTAGCCGAGTGGGTTTGGGTCCAGCCGAGTGGGTTAGGGTATAGCCGAGTGGGATTGGGTCTAGCCGAGTGGGTTTGGGTCTGGCCGAGTGGGTTTGGGTCTAGCCGAGTGGGTTTGGGTCTAGCGGAGTGGGTTTGGATCTAGCCGAGTGGGTTTGGGTCTAGCCGAGTGGGTTTGGGTCTAGCTGAGTGGGTTTGGGTCTAGCGGAGTGGGTTTGGGTCTAGCCGAGTGGGTTTGGGTCTAGCGGAGTGGGTTTGTGTCTAGCCGAGTTGGTTTGTGTCTAGCGGAGTGGGTTTGGGTCTAGCCGTGTGGGTTTGGGTCTAGCCGAGTGGGTTTGGGTCTAGCCGTGTGGGTTTCGGTCGAGCCGAGCAGGGTTGGGTCTAGCCGAGTGGGTTTGGGTCTAGCGGAGTGGGTTTGGGTCTATCCGAGTGGGTTTGGGTCTAGCGGAGTGGGTTTGGGTTTTGCCGAGTGGGTTTAGGTCTAGCCGAGTGGGTTTGGCTCTAGCGGATTGGGTTTGGGTCTAGCAGAGTGGGTTTGGGTCTAGCGGAGTGGGTTTGCGTCTAGCCGAGTGGGTTTGTTTCTAGCCGAGTGGGTTTGGGTCTAGCGGAGAGGGTTTGGGTCTAGCCGAGTGGGTTTGCGTCTAGCGGAGTGGGTTTGGGTCTAGCCCAGTGGGTTTGGGTGTAGCCGTGTTGGTTTGGATCCAGCCGAGTGGGCTTGGGTCTAGCGGAGTGGGTTCGGGTCTAGCCGTGTGGGTTTGTGTCTAGACGAGTGGGTTTCCATCTAGCCGAGTGGGTTTGGGTCTAGCCGATTGGGTTTGGGTCTAGCTGAGTGGGTTTCGGTCTAGCGGAGTGGGTTTGAGTCTAGCGGAGTGGGTGTGGGTCTAGCGGAGTGGGTTTGGGTCTAGCGGAGGGGGTTTGGGTCTAGCGGAGTGGGTTTGGGTCTAGCCGAGTGGGTTTGGGTCTATCCGAGTGCGTTTGGGTCTAGCGGAGTGGGTTTGGGTGTAGCCAATGGGTTTGGGTCTAGCGGAGTGGGTTTGGGTCTAGCCGAGTGGGTTTGGGTCTAGCGGAGTGGGTTTGGGTCTAGCGGAGAGGGTTTGGGTCTAGCCGAGTGGGTTTGTGTGTAGCCGAGTGAGTTTGCGTCTAGCTGAGTGGGTTTGGGGCTAGCCGAGTGGGTTTGGGTCTAGCCGAGTGGGTTTGGGTCTAGCCGAGTGGGTTTGGGTCTAACCGAGTGGGTTCGCGTCTAGCCGAGTGGGTTTGGGTCTAGCGGAGTGGGTTTGGGTCCAGCCGAGTTGGTTTGGGTCTAGCAGATTGGATTTGAGTCCAGCCGAGTGGGTTTGGGTCTAGCCGAATGGGTTTGGGTCCAGCCGAGTGGGTTTGGGTATAGCGGAGTGGGTTTGGGTCTAGCGGAGTGGGTTTGGGTTTAGCGGAGTGGGTTTGGGTCCAGCGGAGTGGCTTTGGGTCTAGCCGAGTGGGTTTGGGTCTAGCCGATTGGGTTTGGGTCTAGCCGAGTGGGATTGGGTCTAACCGAGTGGGTTTGGGTCTAGCCGAGTGGGTTTGGGTCTAGCCGAGTGGGTGTGGGTCTAGCCGAGTGGGTTTGGGTCTAGCCGAGTGTGTTTGGGTCTAGCCGAGTGGGTTTGGGTCTAGCGGAGTGGGTTTGGGTCTAGCCGAGTGGGTTTGGGTCTGGCGGAGTGGGTTTGGGTCTAGCGTAGTGGGTTTGGGTCTAGCGGAGTGGGTGTGGGTCTAGCGGAGTTGGTTTGTGTCTAGCCAAGTAGGCTTGGGTCCAGCGGAGTGGGTTTCGTCTCGCCGAGTGGGATTGGGTCTAGCCGAGTGGGTTTGGGTCTAGCCGAGTGGGTTTGGGTCTAGCGGAGTGGGTTTGGGTCTAGCCGAGTGGGTTTGGGTCTAGCGGAGTGGGTTTGGGTCTAGCGTAGTGGGTTTGGGTCTAGCGGAGTGGGTGTGGGTCTAGCGGAGTTGGTTTGTGTCTAGCCAAGTAGGCTTGGGTCCAGCGGAGTGGGTTTCGTCTCGCCGAGTGGGATTGGGTCTAGCCGAGTGGGTTTGGGTCCAACCGAGTGGGTTTAGGTTTAGCGGAGTGGGTTTGGGCTTAGCCTATTGGGTTTGGGTCTAGCCGAGTGCGTTTGGGTCTAGCGGAGTGGGTTTGGGTGTAGCCAATGGGTTTGGGTCTAGCGGAGTGGGTTTGGGTCTAGCCAAGTGGGTTTGGGTCTAGCGGAGTGGGTTTGGGTCTAGCGGAGAGGGTTTGGGTCTAGCCGAGTGGGTTTGGGTGTAGCCGAGTGAGTTTGCGTCTAGCTGAGTGGGTTTGGGGCTAGCCGAGTGGGTTTGGGTCTAGCCGAGTGGGTTTGGGTCTAGCCGAGTGGGTTTGGGTCTAGCCGAGTGGGTTCGCGTCTAGCCGAGTGGGTTTGGGTCTAGCGGAGTGGGTTTGGGTCTAGCCGAGTTGGTTTGGGTCTAGCAGATTGGATTTGAGTCTAGCCGAGTGGGTTTGGGTCTAGCCGAATGGGTTTGGGTCCAGGCGAGTGGGTTTGGGTATAGCGGAGTGGGTTTGGGTCTAGCGGAGTGGGTTTGGGTTTAGCGGAGTGGGTTTGGGTCCAGCGGAGTGGCTTTGGGTCTAGCCGAGTGGGTTTGGGTCTAGCCGATTGGGTTTGGGTCTAGCCGAGTGGGATTGGGTCTAACCGAGTGGGTTTGGGTCTAGCCGAGTGGGTTTGGGTCTAGCCGAGTGGGTTTGGGTCTAGCCGAGTGGGTTTGGGTCTAGCCGTGTGGGTTTGGGTCTAGCGGAGTGGGTTTGGGTCTAGCCGAGTGGGTTTGGGTCTAGCGGAGTGGGTTTGGGTCTAGCGTAGTGGGTTTGGGTCTAGCGGAGTGGGTGTGGGTCTAGCGGAGTTGGTTTGTGTCCAGCCAAGTAGGCTTGGGTCCAGCGGAGTGGGTTTCGTCTCGCCGAGTGGGATTGGGTCTAGCCGAGTGGGTTTGGGTCTAGCCGAGTGGGTTTGGGTTTAGCGGAGTGGGTTTGGGTTTAGCCTATTGGGCTTGGGTCTAGCCGAGTGGGTTTGGGTCTACCCGAGTGGGTTTGGGTCTAGCCGAGTGGGTTTGGGTCTAGCGGAGTGGGTTTGGGTCTAGCCGAGTGGGTTTGGGCATAGCCGAGTGGGTTTGGGTCACGCCGAGTGGCTTTGGGTCTAGCCGAGTGGGTTTGGGTCTAGCCGAGTGGGTTTGGTTCTAGCGGAGTGGGTTTGGGTGTAGCCAATGGGTTTGGGTCTAGCGGAGTGGGTTTGGGTGTAGCCGAGTGGGTTTGGGTCTAGCGGAGTGGGTTTGGGTCTAGCGGAGAGGGTTTGGGTCTAGCCAAGTGGGTTTTGGTCTAGCAGAGTGGGCTTGGGTCTAGCCGGGTGGGTTTGGGTCTAGCGGAGTGGGTTTGGGTTTAGCCGAGTGGGTTTGGGTCTAGCCGAGTGGGTTTGGGTCTAGCCGAGTGGGTTAGGGTATAGCCGAGTGGGTTCGGGTCTAGCCGAGTGGGTTTGGGTCTAGCGGAGTGGGTTTGGGTCTAGCCGAGTTGGTTTGGGTCTAGCAGATTGGATTTGAGTCTAGCCGAGTGGGTTTGGGTCTAGCCGAATGGGTTTGGGTCTAGCCGAGTGGGTTTGGGTCCAGCCCAGTGGGTTTGGGTCTAGCCGTGTGGGTTTGGATCTAGCCGAGTGGTCTTGGGTCTAGCGGAGTGGGTTCGGGTCTAGCCGTCTGGGTTTGGGTCTAGCCGAGTGGGTCTGGGTCTAGCCGAGTGGGTTTGGGTCTAGCCGAGTGGGTTTGGGTCTAGCCGAGTGGGTTTGTGTCTAGCCGAGTGGGTTCGGGTTTAGCCGAGTGGGTTTGGTTCTAGTCGAGTGGGTTTGGGACTAGCCGAGTGGGTTTGGGAGTATCCGAGTGGGTTTGGTACTAGCCGAGTGGGTTTGGGTCTAGCCGAGTGGGTTTGGGTCTAGCCGAGTGGGTTTGGGTCTAGCAGAGTGGGTTTGCGTCGAGCCGAGTGGGTTTGGGTCTCGCCGAGTTGGTTTGGGCCTAGCCGAGTGGGTTTGGGACTAGCCGAGTGGGTTTGGGTCTAGCAGAGTGGGTTTGGGTCTAGCGGAGTGGGTTTGGGTCGAGCGGAGTGGATTTGGGTCTAGCGGAGTGGGTTTGGGTCTAGCGGAGTGGGTTTGCGTCTAGCGGAGTGGGTTTTGGTCTAGCGGAGTGGGTTTGAGTGTAGCGGAGTGGGTTTGGGTCCAGCCGAGTGGGTTTGGGTCTAGGGGAGTGGGTTTGGGTCTAGCGGAGTGGGTTTGGGTCGAGCCGAGTGGGTTTGGGTCTAGCCGAGTGTGTTTGGGTCTTGCCGAGAGGGTTTGGGTCTAGCCGAGTGGGTTTGGGTCTAGCCGAGTGGGTTTGGGTCTAGCGGAGTGGCTTTGGGTCTAGCCGAGTGGGTTTGGGTCTAGCCGAGTGGGTTTGGGACTAGCGGAGTGGGTTTGGGTGTAGCCAATGGGTTTGGGTCTAGCGGAGTGGGTTTGGGTCTAGCCGAGTGGGTTTGGGTCTAGCGGAGTGGGTTTGGGTCTAGCGGAGAGGGTTTGGGTCTAGCCGAGTGGGTTTGGGTCTAGCAGAGTGGGTTTGGGTCTAGCCCAGTGGGTTTGGGTCTAGCGGAGTGGGTTTGGGTCTAGCCGAGTGTGTTTGGGTCTAGCCGAGTGGGTTTGGGTCTAGCCGAGTGGGTTTGGGTCTAGCCGAGTGGGTTTGGGTCTAGCGGAGTGGCTTTGGGTCTAGCCGAGTGGGTTTGGGTTTAGCCGAGTGGGTTTGGGTCTAGCCGAGTGGGTTTGGGTCCAGCCGAGTGGGTTAGGGTATAGCCGAGTGGGATTGGTTCTAGCCGAGTGGGTTTGGGTCTGGCCGAGTGGGTTTGGGTCTAGCCGAGTGGGTTTGGGTCTAGCGGAGTGGGTTTGGATCTAGCCGAGTGGGTTTGGGTCTAGCCGAGTGGGTTTGGGTCTAGCTGAGTGGGTTTGGGTCTAGCCGAGTGGGTTTGGGTCTAGCCGAGTGGGTTTGGGTCTAGCCGAGTGTGTTTGGGTCTAGCCGAGTGTGTTTGGGTCTAGCCGAGTGGGTTTGGGTCTAGCCGAGTGGGTTTGGGTCTAGCGGAGTGGCTTTGGGTCTAGACGAGTGGGTTTGGGTCTAGCCGAGTGGGTTTGGGACTAGCGGAGTGGGTTTGGGTGTAGCCAATGGGTTTGGGTCTAGCAGAGTGGGTTTGGGTCTAGCCGAGTGGGTTTGGGTCTAGCGGAGTGGGTTTGGGTCTAGCGGAGAGGGTTTGGGTCTAGCCGAGTGGGTTTGGGTCTAGCAGAGTGGGTTTGGGTCTAGCCCAGTGGGTTTGGGTCTAGCGGAGTGGGTTTGGGTCTAGCCGAGTGTGTTTGGGTCTAGCCGAGTGGGTTTGGGTCTAGCCGAGTGGGTTTGGGTCTAGCCGAGTGGGTTTGGGTCTAGCGGAGTGGGTTTGGGTCTAGCCGAGTGGGTTTGGGTCTAGCCGAGTGGGTTTGGGACTAGCGGAGTGGGTTTGGGTGTAGCCAATGCGTTTGGGTCTAGCGGAGTGGGTTTGGGTCTAGCCGAGTGGGTTTGGGTTTAGCGGAGTGGGTTTGGGTCCAGCGGAGTGGCTTTGGGTCTAGCCGAGTGGGTTTGGGTCTAGCCGATTGGGTTTGGGTCTAGCCGAGTGGGATTGGGTCTAACCGAGTGGGTTTGGGTCTAGCCGAGTGGGTTTGGGTCTAGCCGAGTGGGTTTGGGTCTAGCCGAGTGGGTTTGGGTCTAGCCGAGTGGGTTTGGGTCTAGCGGAGTGGGTTTGGGTCTAGCCGAGTGGGTTTGGGTCTAGCGGAGTGGGTTTGGGTCTAGCGTAGTGGGTTTGGGTCTAGCGGAGTGGGTGTGGGTCTAGCGGAGTTGGTTTGTGTCTAGCCAAGTAGGCTTGGGTCCAGCGGAGTGGGTTTCGTCTCGCCGAGTGGGATTGGGTCTAGCCGAGTGGGTTTGGGTCTAGCCGAGTGGGTTTGGGTTTAGCGGAGTGGGTTTGGGTTTAGCCTATTGGGCTTGGGTCTAGCCGAGTGGGTTTGGGTCTACCCGAGTGGGTTTGGGTCTAGCCGAGTGGGTTTGGGTCTAGCGGAGTGGGTTTGGGTCTAGCCGAGTGGGTTTGGGCATAGCCGAGTGGGTTTGGGTCACGCCGAGTGGCTTTGGGTCTAGCCGAGTGGGTTTGGGTCTAGCCGAGTGGGTTTGGTTCTAGCGGAGTGGGTTTGGGTGTAGCCAATGGGTTTGGGTCTAGCGGAGTGGGTTTGGGTGTAGCCGAGTGGGTTTGGGTCTAGCGGAGTGGGTTTGGGTCTAGCGGAGAGGGTTTGGGTCTAGCCAAGTGGGTTTTGGTCTAGCAGAGTGGGCTTGGGTCTAGCCGGGTGGGTTTGGGTCTAGCGGAGTGGGTTTGGGTTTAGCCGAGTGGGTTTGGGTCTAGCCGAGTGGGTTTGGGTCTAGCCGAGTGGGTTAGGGTATAGCCGAGTGGGTTCGGGTCTAGCCGAGTGGGTTTGGGTCTAGCGGAGTGGGTTTGGGTCTAGCCGAGTTGGTTTGGGTCTAGCAGATTGGATTTGAGTCTAGCCGAGTGGGTTTGGGTCTAGCCGAATGGGTTTGGGTCTAGCCGAGTGGGTTTGGGTCCAGCCCAGTGGGTTTGGGTCTAGCCGTGTGGGTTTGGATCTAGCCGAGTGGTCTTGGGTCTAGCGGAGTGGGTTCGGGTCTAGCCGTCTGGGTTTGGGTCTAGCCGAGTGGGTCTGGGTCTAGCCGAGTGGGTTTGGGTCTAGCCGAGTGGGTTTGGGTCTAGCCGAGTGGGTTTGTGTCTAGCCGAGTGGGTTCGGGTTTAGCCGAGTGGGTTTGGTTCTAGTCGAGTGGGTTTGGGACTAGCCGAGTGGGTTTGGGAGTATCCGAGTGGGTTTGGTACTAGCCGAGTGGGTTTGGGTCTAGCCGAGTGGGTTTGGGTCTAGCCGAGTGGGTTTGGGTCTAGCAGAGTGGGTTTGCGTCGAGCCGAGTGGGTTTGGGTCTCGCCGAGTTGGTTTGGGCCTAGCCGAGTGGGTTTGGGACTAGCCGAGTGGGTTTGGGTCTAGCAGAGTGGGTTTGGGTCTAGCGGAGTGGGTTTGGGTCGAGCGGAGTGGATTTGGGTCTAGCGGAGTGGGTTTGGGTCTAGCGGAGTGGGTTTGCGTCTAGCGGAGTGGGTTTTGGTCTAGCGGAGTGGGTTTGAGTCTAGCGGAGTGGGTTTGGGTCCAGCCGAGTGGGTTTGGGTCTAGGGGAGTGGGTTTGGGTCTAGCGGAGTGGGTTTGGGTCGAGCCGAGTGGGTTTGGGTCTAGCCGAGTGTGTTTGGGTCTTGCCGAGAGGGTTTGGGTCTAGCCGAGTGGGTTTGGGTCTAGCCGAGTGGGTTTGGGTCTAGCGGAGTGGCTTTGGGTCTAGCCGAGTGGGTTTGGGTCTAGCCGAGTGGGTTTGGGACTAGCGGAGTGGGTTTGGGTGTAGCCAATGGGTTTGGGTCTAGCGGAGTGGGTTTGGGTCTAGCCGAGTGGGTTTGGGTCTAGCGGAGTGGGTTTGGGTCTAGCGGAGAGGGTTTGGGTCTAGCCGAGTGGGTTTGGGTCTAGCAGAGTGGGTTTGGGTCTAGCCCAGTGGGTTTGGGTCTAGCGGAGTGGGTTTGGGTCTAGCCGAGTGTGTTTGGGTCTAGCCGAGTGGGTTTGGGTCTAGCCGAGTGGGTTTGGGTCTAGCCGAGTGGGTTTGGGTCTAGCGGAGTGGCTTTGGGTCTAGCCGAGTGGGTTTGGGTTTAGCCGAGTGGGTTTGGGTCTAGCCGAGTGGGTTTGGGTCCAGCCGAGTGGGTTAGGGTATAGCCGAGTGGGATTGGTTCTAGCCGAGTGGGTTTGGGTCTGGCCGAGTGGGTTTGGGTCTAGCCGAGTGGGTTTGGGTCTAGCGGAGTGGGTTTGGATCTAGCCGAGTGGGTTTGGGTCTAGCCGAGTGGGTTTGGGTCTAGCTGAGTGGGTTTGGGTCTAGCGGAGTGGGTTTGGGTCTAGCCGAGTGGGTTTGGGTCTAGCCGAGTGTGTTTGGGTCTAGCCGAGTGGGTTTGGGTCTAGCCGAGTGGGTTTGGGTCTAGCCGAGTGGGTTTGGGTCTAGCGGAGTGGCTTTGGGTCTAGACGAGTGGGTTTGGGTCTAGCCGAGTGGGTTTGGGACTAGCGGAGTGGGTTTGGGTGTAGCCAATGGGTTTGGGTCTAGCAGAGTGGGTTTGGGTCTAGCCGAGTGGGTTTGGGTCTAGCGGAGTGGGTTTGGGTCTAGCGGAGAGGGTTTGGGTCTAGCCGAGTGGGTTTGGGTCTAGCAGAGTGGGTTTGGGTCTAGCCCAGTGGGTTTGGGTCTAGCGGAGTGGGTTTGGGTCTAGCCGAGTGTGTTTGGGTCTAGCCGAGTGGGTTTGGGTCTAGCCGAGTGGGTTTGGGTCTAGCCGAGTGGGTTTGGGTCTAGCGGAGTGGCTTTGGGTCTAGCCGAGTGGGTTTGGGTCTAGCCGAGTGGGTTTGGGACTAGCGGAGTGGGTTTGGGTGTAGCCAATGCGTTTGGGTCTAGCGGAGTGGGTTTGGGTCTAGCCGAGTGGGTTTGGGTCTAGCGGAGTGGGTTTGGGTCTAGCGGAGAGGGTTTGGGTCTAGCCGAGTGGGTTTGTGTCTAGCAGAGTGGGTTTGGGACTAGCCCAGTGGGTTTGGGTCTAGCGGAGTGGGTTTGGGTTTAGCCGAGTGGGTTTGGGTCTAGCCGAGTGGGTTTGGGTCCAGCCGAGTGGGTTAGGGTATAGCCGAGTGGGATTGGTTCTAGCCGAGTGGGTTTGGGTCTGGCCGAGTGGGTTTGGGTCTAGCCGAGTGGGTTTGGGTCTAGCGGAGTGGGTTTGGATCTAGCCGAGTGGGTTTGGGTCTAGCCGAGTGGGTTTGGGTCTAGCTGAGTGGGTTTGGGTCTAGCGGAGTGGGTTTGGGTCTAGCCGAGTGGGTTTGGGTCTAGCGGACTGGGTTTGTGTCTAGCCGAGTTGGTTTGTGTCTAGCGGAGTGGGTTTGGGTCTAGCCGTGTGGGTTTGGGTCTAGCCGAGTGGGTTTGGGTCTAACCGAGTGGGTTTCGGTCGAGCCGAGCAGGGTTGGGTCTAGCCGAGTGGGTTTGGGTCTAGCGGAGTGGGTTTGGGTCTATCTGAGTGGGTTTGGGTCTAGCGGAGTGGGTTTGGGTTTTGCCGAGTGGGTTTGGGTCTAGCCGAGTGGGTTTGGGTCTAGCGGATTGGGTTTGGGTCTAGCAGAGTGGGTTTGGGTCTAGTGGACAGGGTTTGGGTCTAGCCGAGTGGGTTTGGGTCTAGCCGAGTGGGTTTGGGTCCAGCCGAGTGGGTTTGGGTCTACCGGAGTGGGTTTGCGTCTAGCCGAGTGTGTTTGGGTCTAGCCGAGTGGGTTTGGGTCTAGCCGAGTGTGTTTGGGTCCAGCGGAGTGGGTTTGTGTCTAGCCGAGTGGGTTTGGGTCTAGCCGAGTGTGTTTGGGTCTAGCCGAGTGGGTTTGGGTCTAGCCGAGTGGGTTTGGGTCTAGCCGAGTGGGTTTGGGTCTAGCGGAGTGGCTTTGGGTCTAGCCGAGTGGGTTTGGGTCTAGCCGAGTGGGTTTGGGACTAGCGGAGTGGGTTTGGGTGTAGCCAATGGGTTTGGGTCTGGCGGAGTGGGTTTGGGTCTAGCCGAGTGGGTTTGGGTCTAGCGGAGTGGGTTTGGGTCTAGCGGAGAGGGTTTGGGTCTAGCCGAGTGGGTTTGGGTCTAGCAGAGTGGGTTTGGGTCTAGCCCAGTGGGTTTGGGTCTAGCGGAGTGGGTTTGGGTCTAGCCGAGTGTGTTTGGGTCTAACCGAGTGGGTTTGGGTCTAGCCGAGTGGGTTTGGGTCTAGCCGAGTGGGTTTGGGTCTAGCGGAGTGGGTTTGGGTCTAGCCGAGTGGGTTTGGGTCTAGCCGAGTGGGTTTGGGACTAGCGGAGTGGGTTTGGGTGTAGCCAATGGGTTTGGGTCTAGCGGAGTGGGTTTGGTCTAGCCGAGTGGGTTTGTTTCTAGCCGAGTGGATTTGGGTGTAGCCGTGTTGGTTTGGATCTAGCCGAGTGGGCTTGGGTCTAGCGGAGTGGGTTCGGGTCTAGCCGTGTGGGTTTGTGTCTAGACGAGTGGGTTTCCGTCTAGCCGAGTGGGTTTGGGTCTAGCCGATTGGGTTTGGGTCTAGCTGAGTGGGTTTCGGTCTAGCGGAGTGGGTTTGAGTCTAGCGGAGTGGGTGTGGGTCTAGCGGAGTGGGTTTGGGTCTAGCGGAGTGGGTTTGGGTCTAGCGGAGTGGGTTTGGGTCTAGCCGAGTGGGTTTGGGTCTAGCCGAGTGGGTTTGGGTCTAGCAGAGTGGGTTTGCGTCTAGCCGAGTGGGTTTGGGTCTAGCCGAGAGGGTTTGGGTCCAGCCGAGTGGGTTTGGGACGAGCCGAGTGGGTTTGGGTCTAGCAGAGTGTGCTTGGGTCTAGCCGAGTGGGTTTGGGTCTAGCCGAGTGGGTTTGGGTCTAGCCGAGTGGGTTTGGGTCGAGCCGAGTGGGTTTTGGTCTAGCCGAGTGAGTTTGGGTCGAGCCGAGTGGGTTTGGGTATAGCCGAGTGGGTTTGGGTCTTGCCGAGTGGGTTTGTGTCTGGCTGCGTGTGTTTGGGTCTAGCCTAGTGGGTTTAGGTCTAGCGGAGTGGGTTTGGGTCTATCGGAGTGGGTTTGGGTCTAGCAGAGTGGGTTTGGGTCTAGCAGAGTGGGTTTGGGTCCAGCGGAGTGGGTTTGGGTCTAGCGGAGTGGGTTTGGGTCTAGCGGAGTGGGTTTGGGTCGAGCGGAGTGGGTTTGGGTCTAGCGGAGTGGGTTTGGGTCTAGCGGAGTGGGTTTGGGTCTAGCGGAGTGGGTTTGGGTCGAGCCGAGTGGGTTCGGGTCTAGCCGAGTGGGTTTTGGTCTTGCCGAGAGGGTTTGTGTCTAGCCGAGTGGGTTTGGGTCTAGCGGAGTGGGTTTGGGTCTAGCGGAGTGGGGTTGAGTCTAGCGGATTGCGTTTGGGGGTAGCGGAGTGGGTTTGGGTCTAGCGGACAGGGTTTGGGTCTATCCGATTGGGTTTGGGTCTAGCTGAGTGGGTTTGGGTCCAGCCGAGTGGGTTTGGGTCTAGCGGAGTGGGTTTGCGTCTAGCCGAGTGTGTTTGGGTCTAGCCGAGTGGGTTTGGGTCTAGCCGAGTGGGTTTGGGTCTAGCCGAGTGGGTTTGTGTCTAGCCGAGTGGGTTTGGGTCTAGCCGAGTGGGTTTGGGTCTAGCGGAGTGGGTTTGTGTCTAGCCGAGTGGGTTTGCGTCTAGCCGAGTGGGTTTGGGTCTAGCTGCGTGGGTTTGGGTCTAGCCGAGTGGGTTTGGGTCTAGCCGAGTGGGTTTGGGTCTAGCGGAGTGGCTTTGGGTCCAGCCGAGTGGGTTTGGGTCGAGCCGAGTGGGTTTGGGACTAGCGGAGTGGGTTTGGGTGTAGCCAATGGGTTTGGGTCTAGCGGAGTGGGTTTGGGTCTAGCGGAGAGGGTTTGGGTCTAGCCGAGTGGGTTTGGGTCTAGCAGAGTGGGTTTGGGTCTAGCGGAGTGGGTTTGGGTCTAGCGGAGTGGGTTTGGGTCTAGCCGAGTGTGTTTGGGTCTAGCCGAGTGGGTTTGGGTCTAGCCGAGTGGGTTTGGGTCTAGCCGAGTGGGTTTGGGTCTAGCGGAGTGGCTTTGGGTCTAGCCGAGTGGGTTTGGGTCTAGCCGAGTGGGTTTGGGACTAGCGGAGTGGGTTTGGGTGTAGCCAATGCGTTTGGGTCTACCGGAGTGGGTTTGGGTCTAGCCGAGTGGGTTTGGGTCTAGCGGAGTGGGTTTGGGTCTAGCGGAGAGGGTTTGGGTCTAGCCGAGTGGGTTTGGGTCTAGCAGAGTGGGTTTGGGACTAGCCCAGTGGGTTTGGGTCTGGCGGAGTGGGTTTGGGTTTAGCCGAGTGGGTTTGGGTCTAGCCGAGTGGGTTTGGGTCCAGCCGAGTGGGTTAGGGTATAGCCGAGTGGGATTGGTTCTAGCCGAGTGGGTTTGGGTCTGGCCGAGTGGGTTTGGGTCTAGCCGAGTGGGTTTGGGTCTAGCGGAGTGGGTTTGGATCTAGCCGAGTGGGTTTGGGTCTGGCCGAGTGGGTTTGGGTCTAGCTGAGTGGGTTTGGGTCTAGCGGAGTGGGTTTGGGTCTAGCCGAGTGGGTTTGGGTCTAGCGGACTGGGTTTGTGTCTAGCCGAGTTGGTTTGTGTCTAGCGGAGTGGGTTTGGGTCTAGCCGTGTGGGTTTGGGTCTAGCCGAGTGGGTTTGGGTCTAACCGAGTGGGTTTCGGTCGAGCCGAGCAGGGTTGGGTCTAGCCGAGTGGGTTTGGGTCTAGCGGAGTGGGTTTGGGTCTATCTGAGTGGGTTTGGGTCTAGCGGAGTGGGTTTGGGTTTTGCCGAGTGGGTTTGGGTCTAGCCGAGTGGGTTTTGGTCTAGCGGATTGGGTTTGGGTCTAGCAGAGTGGGTTTGGGTCTAGCGGACAGGGTTTGGGTCTAGCCGAGTGGGTTTGGGTCTAGCCGATTGGGTTTGGGTCCAGCCGAGTGGGTTTGGGTCTAGCGGAGTGGGTTTGCGTCTAGCCGAGTGTGTTTGGGTCTAGCCGAGTGGGTTTGGGTCTAGCCGAGTGTGTTTGGGTCTAGCCGAGTGGGTTTGGGTCTAGCCGAGTGGGTTTGGGTCTAGCGGAGTGGCTTTGGGTCTAGCCGAGTGGGTTTGGGTCTAGCCGAGTGGGTTTGGGACTAGCGGAGTGGGTTTGGGTGTAGCCAATGGGTTTGGGTCTGGCGGAGTGGGTTTGGGTCTAGCCGAGTGGGTTTGGGTCTAGCGGAGTGGGTTTGGGTCTAGCGGAGAGGGTTTGGGTCTAGCCGAGTGGGTTTGGGTCTAGCAGAGTGGGTTTGGGTCTAGCCCAGTGGGTTTGGGTCTAGCGGAGTGGGTTTGGGTCTAGCCGAGTGTGTTTGGGTCTAGCCGAGTGGGTTTGGGTCTAGCCGAGTGGGTTTGGGTCTAGCCGAGTGGGTTTGGGTCTAGCGGAGTGGCTTTGGGTCTAGCCGAGTGGGTTTGGGTCTAGCCGAGTGGGTTTGGGACTAGCGGAGTGGGTTTGGGTGTAGCCAATGGGTTTGGGTCTAGCGGAGTGGGTTTGGGTCTAGCCGAGTGGGTTTGGGTCTAGCGGAGTGGGTTTGGGTCTAGCGGAGAGGGTTTGGGTCTAGCCGAGTGGGTTTGGGTCTAGCAGAGTGGGTTTGGGTCTAGCCCAGTGGGTTTGGGTCTAGCGGAGTGGGTTTGGGTTTAGCCGAGTGGGTTTGGGTCTAGCCGAGTGGGTTTGGGTCCAGCCGAGTGGGTTAGGGCATAGCCGAGTGGGATTGGGTCTAGCCGAGTGGGTTTGGGTCTGGCCGAGTGGGTTTGGGTCTAGCCGAGTGGGTTTGGGTCTAGCGGAGTGGGTTTGGATCTAGCCGAGTGGGTTTGGGTCTAGCCGAGTGGGTTTGGGTCTAGCTGAGTGGGTTTGGGTCTAGCGGAGTGGGTTTGGGTCTAGCCGAGTGGGTTTGGGTCTAGCGGAGTGGGTTTGTGTCTAGCCGAGTTGGTTTGTGTCTAGCGGAGTGGGTTTGGGTCTAGCCGAGTGGGTTTGGGTCTAGCTGAGTGGGTTTGGGTCTAGCCGAGTGGGTTTGCGTCTAGCGGAGTGGGTTTGGGTCTAGCCCAGTGGGTTTGGGTGTAGCCGTGTTGGTTTGGATCTAGCCGAGTGGGCTTGGGTCTAGCAGAGTGGGTTCGGGTCTAGATGTGTGGGTTTGTGTCTAGCCGAGTGGGTTTGGGTTTAGCAGAGTGGGTTTGGGTCTAGCCGAGTGGGTTAGGGTCGAGACGAGTGGGTTTCCGTCTAGCCGAGTGGGTTTGGGTCTAGCCGATTGGGTTTGGGTCTAGCTGAGTGGGTTTCGGTCTAGCGGAGTGGGGTTGAGTCTAGCGGAGTGGGTGTGGGTCTAGCGGAGTGGGTTTGGGTCTAGCGGAGTGGGTTTGGGTCTAGCCGAGTGGGTTTGGGTCTAGCCGAGTGGGTTTGGGTCTAGCCGAGTGGGTTTGGGTCTAGCAGAGTGGGTTTGCGTCTAGCCGAGTGGGTTTGGGTCTAGCCGAGTGGGTTTGAGTCCAGCCGAGTGGGTTTGGGACTAGCCGAGTGGGTTTGGGTCTAGCAGAGTGTGTTTGGGTCTAGCCGAGTGGGTTTGGGTCTAGCCGAGTGTGTTTGGGTCTAGCCGAGTGGGTTTGGGTCTAGCCGAGTGGGTTTGGGTCGAGCCGAGTGGGTTTGGGTAGAGCCGAGTGGGTTTGGGTCTAGCCGAGTGGGTTTGTGTCTAGCTGCGTGGGTTTGGGTCTAGCCTAGTTGGTTTGGGTCTAGACTAGTGGGTTTGGGTCTAACGGAGTGGGTTTGGGTCCAGCGGAGTGGGTTTGGGTCTAGCGGAGTGGGTTTGGGTCTAGCGGAGTGGGTTTGGGTCTAGCGGAGTTGGTTTGTGTCTAGCGGAGTGGGTTTGGGTCTAGCCGAGTGGGTTTGGGTCTAGCGGAGTGTGTTTGGGTCCAGCGGAGTGGGTTTGGGTCTAGCCGAGTGGGTTTGGGTCTAGCCGAGTGGGTGTGGGTCTTGCCGAGTGGGTTTGGGTCTAGCCGAGTGGGTTTGGGTCTAGCGGAGTGGGTTTGGGTCTATCGGAGTGGGTTTGGGTCTAGCGGAGTGGGTTTGGGTCTAACGGAGTGGGTTTGGGTCCAGCGGAGTGGGTTTGGGTCGAGCGGAGTGGGTTTGGGTCTAGCCGAGTGGGTTTGGGTCTAGCGGAGTGGGTTTGGGTCTAGCGGAGTGGGTTTGGGTCGAGCCGAGTGGGTTTGGGTCTAGCCGAGTGGGTTTTGGTCTTGCCGAGAGGGTTTGTGTCTAGCCGAGTGGGTTTGGGTCTAGCGGAGTGGGTTTGGGTCTAGCGGAGTGGGGTTGAGTCTAGCGGAGTGGGTTTGGGTCCAGCGGAGTGGGTTTGGGTCTAGCGGACAGTGTTTGGGTCTAGCCGAGTGAGTTTGGGTCTAGCCGAGTGGGTTTGGGTCCAGACGAGTGGGTTTGGGTCTAGCGGAGTGGGTTTGCGTGTAGCCGAGTGTGTTTGGGTCTAGCCGAGTGGGTTTGGGTCCAGCCGAGTGGGTTTGGGTCTAGCCGAGTGGGTTTGTGTCTAGCCGAGTGGGTTTGGGTCTAGCCGAGTGGGTTTGGGTCTAGCGGAGTGGGTTTGTGTCTAGCCGAGTGGGTTTGCGTCTAGCCGAGTGGGTTTGGGTCTAGCTGCGTGGGTTTGGGTCTGGCCGAGTGGGTTTGGGTCTAGCCGAGTTGGTTTGGGTCTAGCGGAGTGGCTTTGGGTCTAGCCGAGTGGGTTTGGGTCTAGCCGAGTGGGTTTGGGACTAGCGGATTGGGTTTGGGTGTAGCCAATGGGTTTGGGTCTAGCGGAGTGGGTTTGGGTCTGGCCGAGTGGGTTTGGGTCTAGCGGAGTGGGTTTGGGTCTAGCGGAGAGGGTTTGGGTCTAGCCGAGTGGGTTTGGGTCTAGCAGAGTGGGTTTGGGTCTAGCCGAGTGTGTTTGGGTCTAGCGGAGTGGGTTTGGGTTTATCCGAGTGGGTTTGAGTCTAGCCGAGTGGGTTTGGGTCTAGCCGAGTGGGTTAGGGTATAGCCGAGTGGGATTGGGTCTAGCCGAGTGGGTTTGGGTCTGGCCGAGTGGGTTTGGGTCTAGCCGAGTGGGTTTGGGTCTAGCGGAGTGGGTTTGGGTCTAGCCGAGTGGGTTTCGGTCTAGCCGAGGAGGGTTGGGTCTAGCCGAGTGGGTTTGGGTCTAGCGGAGTGGGTTTGGGTCTATCCGAGTGGGTTTGGGTCTAGCGGAGTGGGTTTGGGTTTCGTCCAGTGGGTTTGGGTCTAGCCGAGTGTGTTTGGGTCTAGCGGATTGGGTTTGGGTCTAGCGGAGTGGGTTTGGGTCTAGCGGAGTGGGTTTGCGTCTAGCCGAGTGGGTTTGTTTCTAGCCGAGTGGGTTTGGGTCTAGCCGAGTGGGTTTGGGTCTAGCGGAGTGGGTTTGGGTCTATCGGAGTGGGTTTGGGTCTAGCGGAGTGGGTTTGGGTCTAACGGAGTGGGTTTGGGTCCAGCGGAGTGGGTTTGGGTCTAGCGGAGTGGGTTTGGGTCTAGCGGAGTGGGTTTGGGTCTAGCGGAGTTGGTTTGTGTCTAGCGGAGTGGGTTTGGGTCTAGCCGAGTGGGTTTGGGTCTAGCGGAGTGTGTTTGGGTCCAGCGGAGTGGGTTTGGGTCTAGCCGAGTGGGTTTGGGTCTAGCCGAGTGGGTGTGGGTCTTGCCGAGTGGGTTTGGGTCTAGCCGAGTGGGTTTGGGTCTAGCGGAGTGGGTTTGGGTCGAGCGGAGTGGGTTTGGGTCTAGCCGAGTGGGTTTGGGTCTAGCGGAGTGGGTTTGGGTCTAGCGGAGTGGGTTTGGGTTTCGTCCAGTGGGTTTGGGTCTAGCCGAGTGTGTTTGGGTCTAGCGGATTGGGTTTGGGTCTAGCGGAGTGGGTTTGGGTCTAGCGGAGTGGGTTTGCGTCTAGCCGAGTGGGTTTGTTTCTAGCCGAGTGGGTTTGGGTCTAGCCGAGTGGGTTTGGGTCTAGCGGAGTGGGTTTGGGTCTATCGGAGTGGGTTTGGGTCTAGCGGAGTGGGTTTGGGTCTAACGGAGTGGGTTTGGGTCCAGCGGAGTGGGTTTGGGTCTAGCGGAGTGGGTTTGGGTCTAGCGGAGTGGGTTTGGGTCTAGCGGAGTTGGTTTGTGTCTAGCGGAGTGGGTTTGGGTCTAGCCGAGTGGGTTTGGGTCTAGCGGAGTGTGTTTGGGTCCAGCGGAGTGGGTTTGGGTCTAGCCGAGTGGGTTTGGGTCTAGCCGAGTGGGTGTGGGTCTTGCCGAGTGGGTTTGGGTCTAGCCGAGTGGGTTTGGGTCTAGCGGAGTGGGTTTGGGTCTATCGGAGTGGGTTTGGGTCTAGCGGAGTGGGTTTGGGTCTAACGGAGTGGGTTTGGGTCCAGCGGAGTGGGTTTGGGTCGAGCGGAGTGGGTTTGGGTCTAGCCGAGTGGGTTTGGGCTAGCGGAGTGGGTTTGGGTCTAGCGGAGTGGGTTTGGGTCGAGCCGAGTGGGTTTGGGTCTAGCCGAGTGGGTTTTGGTCTTGCCGAGAGGGTTTGTGTCTAGCCGAGTGGGTTTGGGTCTGGCGGAGTGGGTTTGGGTCCAGCGGAGTGGGTTTGGGTCCAGCGGACAGGGTTTGGGTCTAGCCGAGTGGGTTTGGGTCTAGCCGAGTGGGTTTGGGTCCAGACGAGTGGGTTTGGGTCTAGCGGAGTGGGTTTGCGTGTAGCCGAGTGTGTTTGGGTCTAGCCGAGTGGGTTTGGGTCTAGCCGAGTGGGTTTGGGTCTAGCCGAGTGGGTTTGGGTCTAGCCGAGTGGGTTTGTGTCTAGCCGAGTGGGTTTGGGTCTAGCCGAGTGGGTTTGGGTCTAGCGGAGTGGGTTTGTGTCTAGCCGAGTGGGTTTGCGTCTAGCCGAGTGGGTTTGGGTCTAGCTGCGTGGGGTTGGGTCTAGCCGAGTGGGTTTGGGTCTAGCCGAGTTGGTTTGGGTCTAGCGGAGTGGCTTTGGGTCTAGCCGAGTGGGTTTGGGTCTAGCCGAGTGGGTTTGGGACTAGCGGATTGGGTTTGGGTGTAGCCAATGGGTTTGGGTCTAGCGGAGTGGGTTTGGGTCTATCTGAGTGGGTTTGGGTCTAGCGGAGTGGGTTTGGGTCTAGCGGAGAGGGATTGGGTCTAGCCGAGTGGGTTTGGGTGTAGCCGAGAGGGTTTGTGTCTAGCCGAGTGGGTTTGGGTCTAGCCGAGTGGGTTTGGGTCTAGCCGAGTGGGTGTGGGTCTAGCCGAGTGGGTTTGGGTCTAGCCGAGTGGGTTTGGGTCTAGCCAAGTGGGTTTGGGTCTAGCGGAGAGGGTTTGAGTCTAGCCGAGTGGGTTTGGGTCTGGCAGAGTGGGTTTGGGTCTAGCCGAGAGGGTTTGGGTCTAGCGGAGTGGGTTTGGGTTTAGCCGAGTGGGTTTGAGTCTAGCCGAGTGGGTTTGGGTCTAGCCGAGTGGGTTAGGGTATAGCCGAGTGGGATTGGGTCTAGCCGAGTGGGTTTGGGTCTGGCCGAGTGGGTTTGGGTCTAGCCGAGTGGGTTTGGGTCTAGCGGAGTGGGTTTGGATCTAGCCGAGTGGGTTTGGGTCTAGCCGAGTGGGTTTGGGTCTAGCCGAGTGGGTTTGGTTCTAGCGGAGTGGGTTTGGGTCTAGCCGAGTGGGTTTTGGTCTAGCCGAGTAGGGTTGGGTCTAGCCGAGTGGGTTTGGGTCTAGCGGAGTGGGTTTGGGTCTATCCGAGTGGGTTTGGGTCTAGCGGAGTGGGTTTGGGTTTCGTCGAGTGGGTTTGGGTCAAGCCGAGTGGGTTTGGGTCTAGCGGATTGGGTTTGGGTCTAGCGGAGTGGGTTGGGTCTAGTGGAGTGGGTTTGCGTCTAGCCGAGTGGGTTTGTTTCTAGCCGAGTGGGTTTGGGTCTAGCGGAGTGGGTTTGGGTCTAGCCGAGTGGGTTTGCGTCTAGCGGAGTAGGTTTGGGTCTAGCCCAGTGGGTTTGGGTGTAGCCGTGTGGGTTTGGATCTAGCCGAGTGGGCTTGGGTCTAGCGGAGTGGGTTCGGGTCTAGCCGTGTGGGTTTGTGTCTAGCCGAGTGGTTTTGGGTCTAGCCGAGTGGGTTTGGGTCTACCCGAGTGGGTTTGGGTCTAGCCGAGTGGGTTTGGGTTTAGCAGAGTGTGTTTGGGTCTAGCCGTGTGGTTAGGGTCTAGACGAGTGGGTTTCCGTCTAGCCGAGTGGGTTTGGGACTAGCCGATTTGGTTTGGGTCCAGCTGAGTGGGTTTCGGTCTAGCGGAGTGGGTTTGAGTCTAGCGGAGTGGGTTTGGGTCTAGCGGAGTGGGTTTGTGTCTGGCGGAGTGGGTTTGGGTCTAGCCGAGTGGGTTTGGGTCTAGCCGAGTGGGTTTGGGTCTAGCCGAGTGGGTTTGGTTCTAGCCGAGTAGGTTTGTGTCTAGCTGCGTGGGTTTGTGTACAGCCTAGTGGGTTTGGGTCTAGCCTAGTGGGTTTGGGTCTAGCCAAGTGGGTTTGGGTCTAGCGGAGTGGGTTTGGGTCTGGCGGAGTGGGTTTGGGTCTAGCGGAGTGGGTTTGGGTCTGGCGGAGTGGGTTTGCGTGTAGCCGAGTGGGTTTTGGTCTAGCAGTGTGGGTTTGAGTCTAGCGGAGTGGGTTTGGGTCTAGCCGAGTGGGTTTGGGTCTAGCGGAGTGGGATTGGGACTAGCGGAGTGGGTTTGGGTCTAGCGGAGTGGGTTTATGTCTAGCCGAGTGAGTTTGGGTCTAGCCGAGTGGGTTTGGGTCTAGCGGAGTGGGTTTGGGTTTAGCCGAGTGGGTTTGGGTCTAGCCGAGTGGGTTTGGGTCTAGCCGAGTGGGTTAGGGTATAGCCGAGTGGGATTGGGTCTAGCCGAGTGGGTTTGGGTCCGGCCGAGTGGGTTTGGGTCCAGCCGAGTGGGTTTGGGTCTAGCCGAGTGGGTTTGGGTCTAGCCGAGTGGGTTTGGGTCTAGCGGAGTGGGTTTGGGTCTAGCCGAGTGGGTTTGGGTCTAGCGGAGTGGGTTTGGGTAGAGCCGAGTGGGTTTGGGTCTGGCGGAGTGGGTTTGTGTCTAGCCGAGTGGGTTTGGGTCTCGCCGAGTGGGTTTGGGTCTAGCCGAGTGGCTTTGGGTCTAGCGGATTGGGTTTGGGTCTACCGGAGTGGGTTTGGGTCTAGCCGAGTGGGTTTGTGTCTAGCCGAGTGAGTTTGGGTCTAGCCGAGTGGGTTTGGGTCTAGCGGAGTGGGTTTGGGTTTAGCCGAGTGTGTTTGGGTCTAGCCGAGTGGGTTTGGGTCTATCCGAGTGGGTTAGGGTATAGCCGAGTGGGATTGGGTCTAGCCGAGTGGGTTTGGGTCCGGCCGAGTGGGTTTGGGTCCAGCCGAGTGGGTTTGGGTCTAGCCGAGTGGGTTTGGGTCTAGCCGAGTGGGTTTGGGTCTAGCGGAGTGGGTTTGGGTCTAGTCGAGTGGGTTTGGGTCTAGCGGAGTAGGTTTGTGTCTAGCCGAGGTGGTTTGGGTCTAGCGGAGTGGGTTTGGGTCTAGCCGTGTGGGTTTGGGTCTAGCCGAGTGGGTTTGGGTCAATCCGATGGGGTTTGGGTCTAGCGGAGTGGGTTTGGGTTGAGCCCAGTGGGTTTGGGTCTAGCCGAGTGGGTTTGGGTCTAGCGGAGTGGGTTTGGGTCTAGCCGAGTGGTTTGGGTCTAGCGGAGTGGGTTTGGGTAGAGCCGAGTGGGTTTGGGTCTAGCGGAGTGGGTTTGGGTCTAGCCGAGTGGGTTTGGGTCTCCCCGAGTGGGTTTGGGTCTAGCCGAGTGGCTTTGGGTCTAGCGGATTGGGTTTGGGTCTAGCGGAGTGGGTTTGGGTCTAGCGGAGTGGGTTTGCGTCTAGCCGAGTGGGTTTGTTTCTAGCCGAGTGGGTTTGGGTCTAGCGGAGTGGGTTTGGGTCTAGCCGAGTGTGTTTGCGTCTCGCCGAGTGGGTTTTGGTCTAGCTGAGTGGGTTTGGGTAGAGCCGAGTGGGTTTGGGTCTAGCGGAGTGGGTTTGGGTCCAGCCGAGTGGGTTTGGGTCTAGCCGACTGGGTTTGGGTCTAGCCGAGAGGGTTTGGGTCTAGCCGAGTGGGTTTGGGTCTAGCCGAGTGGGTTTGCATCTAGCTGAGTGTGTTTGGGTCTAGCCGAGTGGGTTTGGGCCTAGCCGAGTGGGTTTGGGTCTAGCCGAGTGGGTTTGTGTCTAGCCGAGTGGGTTTGGGGTTGGCGGATTGGGTTTGGGTCTAGCCGAGTGCGTTTGGGTCTATCTGAGTGGGTTTGGGTCTAGCCGAGTGGGTTTGGGTCTTGCCGAGTGGGTTTGGGTCTAGCCGAGTGGGTTTGGGTGTAGCCGAGAGGGTTTGTGTCTAGCCGAGTGGGTTTGGGTCTAGCCGAGTGGATTTGGGTCTAGCCGAGTGGGTGTGGGTCTAGCCGAGTGGGTTTGGGTCTATCCGAGTGGGTTTGGGTCAAGCCGAGTGGGTTTGGGTCTAGCCGAGTGGGTTTGGGTCTAGCCGACTGGGTTTGGGTCTAGCCGAGTGGGTTTGGGTCTAGCCGAGTGGGTTTGGGTCTAGCCGAGTGGGTTTGCGTCTAGCTGAGTGGGTTTGGGTCTAGCCGAGTGGGTTTGGGCCTAGCCGAGTGGGTTTGGTTCTAGCCGAGTGGGTTTGTGTGTAGCCGAGTGGGTTTGGGGTTGGCGGATTGGGTTTGGGTCTAGCCGAGTGGGTTTGGGTCTATCTGAGTGGGTTTGGGTCTAGCCGAGTGGGTTTGGGTCGAGCCAAGTGGGTTTGGATCTTACGGAGTGGGTTTGGATCTAGTGGAGTGTCTTTTGGTCTAGCCGAGTGGGTTTGGGTCTAGCCGAGTGGGTTTGGGTCTAGCCATGTGGGTTTGGGTCTAGCCGAGTGGGTTTGGGTCTAGCCGAGTGGGTTTGGGTCTAGCCGAGTGGGTTTGGGTCTAGCCGAGTGGGTTTGGGTCTAGGCGAGTGGGTTTGGGTCCAACGGAGTGGGTTTGGGTGTAGCGGAGTGGGTTTGGGTCTTTTCGAGTGGGTTTCGGTCTAGCCGAGTGGGTTTGGTTATAGCCGAGTGCGTTTGGGTCTAGCCGAGAGGGTTTGGGTTCAGCCGAGTGGGTTTGGGTCTAGCCGAGTGGGTTTGGGTCTAGCGGAGTGGGTTTGGTTCTAGCCGAGTGGGTTTGGGTCTAGCCGAGTGGGTTTGGGTCTAGCCGAGTGGGTTTGTGTCTAGCCGAGTGGGTTTGGGTCTAGCCGAGTGGGTTTGGGTCTAGCCGAGTGGGTTTGGGTCTAGCCGAGTGGGTTTGGGTCTAGCCGAGTGGGTTTGTGTCTAGCCGAGTGGGTTTGGGGTTGGCGGAGTGGGTTTGGGTCTAGCCGAGTGGGTTTGCGTCTATCCGAGTGGGTTTGGGTCTAGCCGAGTGGGTTTGGGTCTAGCGGAGTGGGTTTGGGTCTCGCCGAGTGGGTTTGGGTCTAGCGGAGTGGGTTTGTGTCTCGCCGAGTTGGTTTGGGTCTAGCGGAGTGGGTTTGGGTCTAGCGGAGTGGGATTGTGTCTAGCGGATGGAGTTTGGGTCTAGCCGAGTGGGTTTGGGTGTAGCGGAGTGGGTTTGTGTCTAGCCGAGTGGGTTTGGGTCTAGCCGAGTGGTTTTGGGTCTAGCGGAGTGGGTTTGGGTTTAGCCGAGTGCATTTGGGTCTAGCCGAGTGGGTTTGGGTCTAGCCGAGTGGTTTTGGGTCTAGCCGAGTGGGTTTGCGTCTAGCGGAGTGGGTTTGGGTCTAGCCCAGTGGGTTTGGGTGTAGCCGTGTTGGTTTGGATCTAGCCGAGTGGGCTTGGGTCTAGCGGAGTGGGTTCGGGTCTAGCCGTGTGGGTTTGTGTCTAGCCGAGTGGGTTTGGGTCTAGCCGAGTGGGTTTGGGTCTACCCGAGTGGGTTTGGGTCTAGCCGAGTGGGTTTGGGTTTAGCAGAGTGGGTTTGGGTCTAGCCGAGTGGGTTAGGGTCTAGACGAGTGGGTTTCCGTCTAGCCGAGTGGGTTTGGGTCTAGCCGATTGGGTTTGGGTCTAGCTGAGTGGGTTTCGGTCTAGCGGAGTGGGGTTGAGTCTAGCGGAGTGGGTGTGGGTCTAGCGGAGTGGGTTTGGGTCTAGCGGAGTGGGTTTGGGTCTAGCCGAGTGGGTTTG
The DNA here is from genome assembly GCA_963514005.1 of Raja brachyura. The sequence goes on along the minus strand of OY740819.1, from coordinate 3,853,938 downwards.
GGTCCAGCCGAGTGGGTTTGGGTCTAGCCGAGTGGGTTTGGGTCTAGCAGAGTGGGTTTGCGTCTAGCCGAGTGGGTTTGGGTCTAGCCGAGTGGGTTTGGGTCCAGCCGAGTGGGTTTGGGACTAGCCGAGTGGGTTTGGGTCTAGCAGAGTGTGTTTGGGTCTAGCCGAGTGGGTTTGGGTCTAGCCGAGTGGGTTTGGGTCTAGCCGAGTGTGTTTGGGTCTAGCCGAGTGGGTTTTGGTCTAGCCGAGTGGGTTTGGGTCGAGCCGAGTGGGTTTGGGTATAGCCGAGTGGGTTTGGGTCTAGCCGAGTGGGTTTGTGTCTAGCTGCGTGGGTTTGGGTCTAGCCTAGTGGGTTTGGGTCTAGACTAGTGGGTTTGGGTCTAGCCGAGTGGGTTTGGGTCTAGCGGAGTGGGTTTGGGTCTGGCGGAGTGGGTTTGGGTCTAGCGGAGTTGGTTTGTGTCTAGCGGAGTGGGTGTGGGTCTAGCCGAGTGGGTTTGGGTCTAGCGGAGTGTGTTTGGGTCTAGCGGAGTGGGTTTGGGTCTAGCCGAGTGGGTTTGTGTCTAGCCGAGTGGGTGTGGGTCTTGCCGAGTGGGTTTGGGTCTAGCCGAGTGGGTTTGGGTCTAGCGGAGTGGGTTTGGGTCTATCGGAGTGGGTTTGGGTCTAGCGGAGTGGGTTTGGGTCTAACGGAGTGGGTTTGGGTCCAGCGGAGTGGGTTTGGGTCTAGCGGAGTGGGTTTGGGTCTGGCGGAGTGGGTTTGGGTCGAGCGGAGTGGGTTTGGGTCTAGCCGAGTGGGTTTGGGTCTAGCCGAGTGGGTTTGGGTCTTGCGGAGTGGGTTTGGGTCGAACCGAGTGGGTTTGGGTCTAGCCGAGTGGGTTTTGGTCTAGCCGAGTGGGTTAGGGTATAGCCGAGTGGGATTGGGTCTAGCCGAGTGGCTTTGGGTCTGGCCGAGTGGGTTTGGGTCTAGCCGAGTGGGTTTGGGTCTAGCGGAGTGGGTTTGGATCTAGCCGAGTGGGTTTGGTTCTAGCCGAGTGGGTTTGGGTCTAGCCGAGTGGGTTTGGGTCTAGCGGAGTGGGTTTGGGTCTAGCCGAGTGGGTTTCAGTCTAGCCGAGGAGGGTTGGGTCTAGCCGAGTGGGTTTGGGTCTAGCGGAGTGGGTTTGGGTCTATCCGAGTGGGTTTGGGTCTAGCGGAGTGGGTTTGGGTTTCGTCGAGTGGGTTTGGGTCTAGCCGAGTGTGTTTGGGTCTAGCGGATTGGGTTTGGGTCTAGCGGAGTGGGTTTGGGTCTAGCGGAGTGGGTTTGCGTCTACCCGTGTGGGTTTGTTTCTAGCCGAGTGGGTTTGGGTCTAGCGGAGTGGGTTTGGGTCTAGCCGAGTGGGTTTGCGTCTAGCGGAGTAGGTTTGGGTCTAGCCCAGTGGGTTTGGGTGTAGCCGTGTGGGTTTGGATCGAGCCGAGTGGGCTTGGGTCTAGCGGAGTGGGTTCGGGTCTAGCCGTGTGGGTTTGTGTCTAGCCGAGTGGTTTTGGGTCTAGCCGAGTGGGTTTGGGTCTATCCGAGTGGGTTTAGGTCTAGCCGAGTGGGTTTGGGTTTAGCAGAGTGGGTTTGGGTCTAGCCGAGTGGGTTAGGGTCTAGACGAGTGGGTTTCCGTCTAGCCGAGTGGGTTTGGGTCTAGCCGATTTGGTTTGGGTCCAGCTGAGTGGGTTTCGGTCTAGCGGAGTGGGTTTGAGTCTAGCGGAGTGGGTTTGGGTCTAGCGGAGTGGGTTTGTGTCTAGCGGAGTGGGTTTGGGTCTAGCCGAGTGGGTTTGGGTCTAGCCGAGTGGGTTTGGGTCTAGCCGAGTGGGTTTGGTTCTAGCCGAGTGGGTTTGTGTCTAGCTGCGTGGGTTTGGGTACAGCCTAGTGGGTTTGGGTCTAGCCTAGTGGGTTTGGGTCTAGCCGAGTGGGTTTGGGTCTAGCGGAGTGGGTTTGGGTCTATCAGAGTGGGTTTGGGTCTAGCGGAGTGGGTTTGGGTCTAGCGGAGTGGGTTTGGGTTTAGCCGAGTGGGTTTGGGTCTAGCCGAGTGGGTTTGGGTCTAGCCGAGTGGGTTAGGGTATAGCCGATTGGGATTGGGTCTAGCCGAGTAGGTTTGGGTCCGGCCGAGTGGGTTTGGGTCTAGCCGAGTGGGTTAGGGTATAGCCGAGTGGGATTGGGTCTAGCCGAGTGGGTTTGGGTCCGGCCGAGTGGGTTTGGGTCCAGCCGAGTGGGTTTGGGTCTAGCCGAGTGGGTTTGGGTCTAGCCGAGTGGGTTTGGGTCTAGCGGAGTGGGTTTGGGTCTAGTCGAGTGGGTTTGGGTCTAGCGGAGTGGGTTTGTGTCTAGCCGAGGTGGTTTGGGTCTAGCGGAGTGGGTTTGGGTCTAGCCGTGTGGGTTTGGGTCTAGCCGAGTGGGTTTGGGTCTGGCCGAGTGGGTTTCGGTCTAGCCGAGTAGGGTTGGGTCTAGCCGAGTGGGTTTGGGTCTAGCGGAGTGGGTTTGGGTCTATCCGAGTGGGTTTGGGTCTAGCGGAGTGGGTTTGGGTTGAGCCCAGTGGGTTTGGGTCTAGCCGAGTGGGTTTGGGTCTAGCGGTGTGGGTTTGGGTCTAGCTGAGTGGGTTTGGGTCTAGCGGAGTGGGTTTGGGTAGAGCCGAGTGGGTTTGGGTCTAGCGGAGTGGGTTTGGGTCTAGCCGAGTGGGTTTGGGTCTCGCCGAGTGGGTTTGGGTCTAGCCGAGTGGCTTTGGGTCTAGCGGATTGGGTTTGGGTCTAGCGGAGTGGGTTTGGGTCTAGCGGAGTGGGTTTGCGTCTAGCCGAGTGGGTTTGTTTCTAGCCGAGTGGGTTTGTGTCTAGCGGAGTGGGTTTGGGTCTAGCCGAGTGTGTTTGCGTCTCGCCGAGTGGGTTTTGGTCTAGCGGAGTGGGTTTCGGTAGAGCCGAGTGGGTTTGGGTCTAGCGGAGTGGGTTTGGGTCCAGCCGAGTGGGTTTGGGTCTAGCGGATTGGTTTGGGTCTAGCGGAGTGGGTTTGGGTCTAGCGGTGTGGGTTTGAGTCTAGCGGAGTGGGTTTGGGTCTAGCCGAGTGGGTTTGGGTCTAGCGGAGTGGGTTTGGGACTAGCGGAGTGGGTTTGCGTCTAGCGGAGTGGGTTTATGTCTAGCCGAGTGGGTTTGGGTCTAGCCGAGTGGGTTTGGGTCTAGCGGAGTGGGTTTGGGTTTAGCCGAGTGGGTTAGGGTCTAGCCGAGTGGGTTTGGGTCTAGCCGAGTGGGTTAGGGTATAGCCGAGTGGGATTGGGTCTAGCCGAGTAGGTTTGGGTCCGGCCGAGTGGGTTTGGGTCTAGCCGAGTGGGTTAGGGTATAGCCGAGTGGGATTGGGTCTAGCCGAGTGGGTTTGGGTCCGGCCGAGTGGGTTTGGGTCCAGCCGAGTGGGTTTGGGTCTAGCCGAGTGGGTTTGGGTCTAGCCGAGTGGGTTTGGGTCTAGCGGAGTGGGTTTGGGTCTAGTCGAGTGGGTTTGGGTCTAGCGGAGTGGGTTTGTGTCTAGCCGAGGTGGTTTGGGTCTAGCGGAGTGGGTTTGGGTCTAGCCGTGTGGGTTTGGGTCTAGCCGAGTGGGTTTGGGTCTGGCCGAGTGGGTTTCGGTCTAGCCGATTAGGGTTGGGTCTAGCCGAGTGGGTTTGGGTCTAGCGGAGTGGGTTTGGGTCTATCCGAGTGGGTTTGGGTCTAGCGGAGTGGGTTTGGGTTGAGCCCAGTGGGTTTGGGTCTAGCCGAGTGGGTTTGGGTCTAGCGGTGTGGGTTTGGGTCTAGCTGAGTGGGTTTGGGTCTAGCGGAGTGGGTTTGGGTAGAGCCGAGTGGGTTTGGGTCTAGCGGAGTGGGTTTGGGTCTAGCCGAGTGGGTTTGGGTCTCGCCGAGTGGGTTTGGGTCTAGCCGAGTGGCTTTGGGTCTAGCGGATTGGGTTTGGGTCTAGCGGAGTGGGTTTGGGTCTAGCGGAGTGGGTTTGCGTCTAGCGAGTGGGTTTGTTTCTAGCCGAGTGGGTTTGTGTCTAGCGGAGTGGGTTTGGGTCTAGCCGAGTGTGTTTGCGTCTTGCCGAGTGGGTTTTGGTCTAGCGGAGTGGGTTTCGGTAGAGCCGAGTGGGTTTGGGTCTAGCGGAGTGGGTTTGGGTCCAGCCGAGTGGGTTTGGGTCTAGCGGATTGGTTTGGGTCTAGCGGAGTGGGTTTGGGTCTAGCGGAGTGGGTTTGCGTCTAGCGGAGTGGGTTTGGGTCTAGCCGAGTGGGTTTGCGTCTAGCTGAGTGGGTTTGGGTCTAGCCGAGTGGGTTTGGGCCTAGCCGAGTGGGTTTGGGTCTAGCCGAGTGGGTTTGTGTCTAGCCGAGTGGGTTTGGGGTTGGCGGATTGGGTTTGGGTCTAGCCGAGTGGGTTTGGGTCTATCTGAGTGGGTTTGGGTCTAGCCGAGTGGGTTTGGGTCTTGCCGAGTGGGTTTGGGTCTAGCCGAGTGGGTTTGGGTGTAGCCGAGAGGGTTTGTGTCTAGCCGAGTGGGTTTGGGTCTAGCCGAGTGGGTTTGGGTCTAGCCGAGTGGGTGTGGGTCTAGCCGAGTGGGTTTGGGTCTAGCCGAGTGGGTTTGGGTCTAGCCAAGTGGGTTTGGGTCTAGCGGAGAGGGTTTGGGTCTAGCCGAGTGGGTTTGGGTCTAGCAGAGTGGGTTTGGGTCTAGCCGAGAGGGTTTGGGTCTAGCGGAGTGGGTTTGGGTTTAGCCGAGTGGGTTTGAGTCTAGCCGAGTGGGTTTGGGTCTAGCCGAGTGGGTTAGGGTATAGCCGAGTGGGATTGGGTCTAGCCGAGTGGGTTTGGGTCTGGCCGAGTGGGTTTGGGTCTAGCCGAGTGGGTTTGGGTCTAGCGGAGTGGGTTTGGATCTAGCCGAGTGGGTTTGGGTCTAGCCGAGTGGGTTTGGGTCTAGCCGAGTGGGTTTGGGTCTAGCGGAGTGGGTTTGGGTCTAGCCGAGTGGGTTTTGGTCTAGCCGAGTAGGGTTGGGTCTAGCCGAGTGGGTTTGGGTCTAGCGGAGTGGGTTTGGGTCTATCCGAGTGGGTTTGGGTCTAGCGGAGTGGGTTTGGGTTTCGTCGAGTGGGTTTGGGTCAAGCCGAGTGGGTTTGGGTCTAGCGGATTGGGTTTGGGTCTAGCGGAGTGGGTTGGGTCTAGCGGAGTGGGTTTGCGTCTAGCCGAGTGGGTTTGTTTCTAGCCCAGTGGGTTTGGGTCTAGCGGAGTGGGTTTGGGTCTAGCCGAGTGGGTTTGCGTCTAGCGGAGTAGGTTTGGGTCTAGCCCAGTGGGTTTGGGTGTAGCCGTGTGGGTTTGGATCTAGCCGAGTGGGCTTGGGTCTAGCGGAGTGGGTTCGGGTCTAGCCGTGTGGGTTTGTGTCTAGCCGAGTGGTTTTGGGTCTAGCCGAGTGGGTTTGGGTCTACCCGAGTGGGTTTGGGTCTAGCCGAGTGGGTTTGGGTTTAGCAGAGTGGGTTTGGGTCTAGCCGTGTGGGTTAGGGTCTAGACGAGTGGGTTTCCGTCTAGCCGAGTGGGTTTGGGTCTAGCCGATTTGGTTTGGGTCCAGCTGAGTGGGTTTCGGTCTAGCGGAGTGGGTTTGAGTCTAGCGGAGTGGGTTTGGGTCTAGCGGAGTGGGTTTGTGTCTAGCGGAGTGGGTTTGGGTCTAGCCGAGTGGGTTTGGGTCTAGCCGAGTGGGTTTGGGTCTAGCCGAGTGGGTTTGGTTCTAGCCGAGTAGGTTTGTGTCTAGCTGCGTGGGTTTGTGTACAGCCTAGTGGGTTTGGGTCTAGCCTAGTGGGTTTGGGTCTAGCCAAGTGGGTTTGGGTCTAGCGGAGTGGGTTTGGGTCTGGCGGAGTGGGTTTGGGTCTAGCGGAGTGGGTTTGTGTCTAGCGGAGTGGGTTTGGGTCTAGCCGAGTGGGTTTGCGTCTAGCGGAGTGTGTTTGGGTCTAGCGGAGTGGGTTTGGGTCTAGTCGAGTGGGTTTGGGTCTAGCCGAGTGGGTGTGGGTCTTGCCGAGTGGGTTTGGGTCTAGCCGAGTGGGTTTGGGTCTAGCGGAGTGGGTTTGGGTCTATCGGAGTGGGTTTGGGTCTAGCGGAGTGGGTTTGGTTCTAGCGGAGTGGGTTTGGGTCCAGCGGAGTGGGTTTGAGTCCAGCGGAGTGGGTTTGGGTCTAGCGGAGTGGGTCTGGGTTGAGCGGAGTGGGTTTGGGTCTAGCGGAGTGGGTTTGGGTCTAGCGGAGTGGGTTTGCGTGTAGCCGAGTGGGTTTTGGTCTAGCAGTGTGGGTTTGAGTCTAGCGGAGTGGGTTTGGGTCTAGCCGAGTGGGTTTGGGTCTAGCGGAGTTGGTTTGGGTCAAGCCGAGTGGGTTTGGGTCTAGCCGAGTGGGTTTGGGTCTAGCCGACTAGGTTTGGGTCTAGCCGAGTGGGTTTGGGTCTAGCCGAGTGGGTTTGGGTCTAGCCGAGTGGGTTTGCGTCTAGCTGAGTGGGTTTGGGTCTAGCCGAGTGGGTTTGGGCCTAGCCGAGTGGGTTTGGTTCTAGCCGAGTGGGTTTGTGTGTAGCCGAGTGGGTTTGGGGTTGGCGGATTGGGTTTGGGTCTAGCCGAGTGGGTTTGGGTCTATCTGAGTGGGTTTGGGTCTAGCCGAGTGGGTTTGGGTCGAGCCAAGTGGGTTTGGATCTTACGGAGTGGGTTTGGATCTAGCGGAGTGTCTTTGGGTCTAGCCGAGTGGGTTTGGGTCTAGCCGAGTGGGTTTGGGTCTAGCCATGTGGGTTTGGGTCTAGCCGAGTGGGTTTGGGTCTAGCCGAGTGGGTTTGGGTCTAGCCGAGTGGGTTTGTGTCTAGCCGAGTGGGTTTGGGTCTAGGCGAGTGGGTTTGGGTCCAACGGAGTGGGTTTGGGTGTAGCGGAGTGGGTTTGGGTCTTTTCGAGTGGGTTTGGGTCTAGCCGAGTGGGTTTGGTTATAGCGGAGTGCGTTTGGGTCTAGTCGAGTGGGTTTGGGTTCAGCCGAGTGGGTTTGGGTCTAGCCGAGTGGGTTTGGGTCTAGCGGAGTGGGTTTGGGTCTAGCCGAGTGGGTTTGTGTCTAGCCGAGTGGGTTTGGGTCTAGCCGAGTGGGTTTGGGTCTAGCCGAGTGGGTTTTGGTCTAGCCGAGTGGGTTTGGGTCTCGCCGAGTGGGTTTGTGTCTAGCCGAGTGGGTTTGGGGTTGGCGGAGTGGGTTTGGGTCTAGCCGAGTGGGTTTGGGTCTAACGGAGTGGGTTTGGTTCTAACGGAGTGGGTTTGGGTCTAGCTGAGTGGGTTTGGGTCTAGCCGAGTGGGATTGGGTCGAGCCGAGTGGGCTTGTGTCTAGCTGAGTGGGTTTGGGTCTAGCGGAGTGGGTTTGGGTGTATTCGAGTGGGTTTGGGTCTAGCCGAGTGGGTTTGGGTCTAGCCGAGAGGGTTTGCGTCTAGCCGAGTGGGTTTGGGTCTAGCCGAGTGGGTTTGGATCTAGCCGAGTGGGTTTGCGTCTAGCTGAGTGGGGTTGGGTCTAGCCGAGTGGGTTTGGGTGTAGCCGAGTGGGTTTGGGTCTAGCCGAGTGAGTTTGGGTCTGGCCGAGTGGGTTTGGGTCTAGCCGAGTGGGTTTGAGTCTAGCCGAGTGGGTTTGGGTCTAGCCGAGTGGGTTTGGGTCTAGCCGAGTGGGTTTGGGTCTAGCCGATTGGGTTTGTGTGTAGCCGAGTGGGTTTGGGGTTGGCGGATTGGGTTTGGGTCTAGCCGAGTGGGTTTGGGTCTATCTGAGTGGGTTTGGGTCTAGCCGAGTGGGTTTGGGTCGAGCCAAGTGGGTTTGGATCTTACGGAGTGGGTTTGGATCTAGCGGAGTGTCTTTGGGTCTAGCCGAGTGGGTTTGGGTCTAGCCGAGTGGGTTTGGGTCTAGCCATGTGGGTTTGGGTCTAGCCGAGTGGGTTTGGGTCTAGCCGAGTGGGTTTGGGTCTAGCCAAGTGGGTTTGGGTCTTACGGAGTGGGTTTCGATCTAGCGGAGTGTGTTTAGGTCTAGCCGAGTGGGTTTGGGTGCAGCCGAGTGGGTTTGGGTATAGCCGAGTGGGTTTGGGTCTAGCCGTGTGGGTTTGGGTCTAGCCGAGTGGGTTTGGGTCTAGCCGAGTGGGTTTGGGTCTAGCCGAGTGGGTTTGGGTCTAGCCGAGTGGGTTTGGGTCTAGCCGAGTGGGTTTGGGTTTGGCGGAGTGGGTTTGGGTCTCGCCAAGTGGGTTTGGGTCTATCCGAGTGGGTTTGGGTTTGGCCGAGTGGGTTTGGGTCCAACGGAGTGAGTTTGGGTGTAGCGGAGTGGGTTTGGGTCTTGCCAAGTGGGTTTGGGTCTAACCGAGTGGGTTTGGTTATAGCCGAGTGCGTTTGGGTCTAGCCGTGTGGGTTTGGGTCTAGTTGAGTGGGTTTGGGTCTGGCCGAGTGCGTTTGGGTCTAGCCGAGTGGGTTTTGGTCTAGCGGAGTGGGTTTGGGTATAGCCGAGTGGGTTTGGGTCTAGCCGAGTGGGTTTGGGTCTAGCCGAGTGGGTTTGGGTTCAGCCGAGTGGGTTTGGGTCTAGCTGAGTGGGTTTGGGTCTAGCGGAGTGGGTTTGGTTCTAGCCGAGTGGGTTTGGGTCTAGCCGAGTGGGTTTTGGTCTAGCCGAGTGGGTTTGGGTCTAGCCGATTGGGTTTGGGTCTAGCCGAGTGGGTTTGGGTCTAGCCGAGTGGGTTTGGGTCTAGCCGAGTGGGTTTGGGTCTAGCCGAGTGGGTTTGGGTCTAGCCGAGTGGGTTTGGGTCTAGCCGAGTGGGTTTGTGTCTAGCCGAGTGGGTTTGGGTCTAGGCGAGTGGGTTTGGGTCCAACGGAGTGGGTTTGGGTGTAGCGGAGTGGGTTTGGGTCTTTTCGAGTGGGTTTGGGTCTAGCCGAGTGGGTTTGGTTATAGCCGAGTGCGTTTGGGTCTAGCCGAGTGAGTTTGGGTTCAGCCGAGTGGGTTTGGGTCTAGCCGAGTGGGTTTGGGTCTAGCGGAGTGGGTTTGGTTCTAGCCGAGTGGGTTTGGGTCTAGCCGAGTGGGTTTGGGTCTAGCCGAGTGGGTTTGTGTCTAGCCGAGTGGGTTTGGGTCTAGCCGAGTGGGTTTGGGTCTAGCCGAGTGGGTTTGGGTCTAGCCGAGTGGGTTTGGGTCTAGCCGAGTGGGTTTGTGTCTAGCCGAGTGGGTTTGGGGTTGGCGGAGTGGGTTTGGGTCTAGCCGAGTGGGTTTGCGTCTATCCGAGTGGGTTTGGGTCTAGCCGAGTGGGTTTGGGTCTAACGGAGTGGGTTTGGTTCTAACGGAGTGGGTTTGGGTCTAGCTGAGTGGGTTTGGGTCTAGCCGAGTGGGTTTGGGTCGAGCCGAGTGGGCTTGTGTCTAGCTGAGTGGGTTTGGGTCTAGCGGAGTGGGTTTGGGTGTATTCGAGTGGGTTTGGGTCTAGCCGAGTGGGTTTGGGTCTAGCCGAGAGGGTTTGCGTCTAGCCGAGTGGGTTTGGGTCTAGCCGAGTGGGTTTGGGTCTAGCCGAGTGGGTTTGCGTCTAGCTGAGTGGGTTTGGGTCTAGCCGAGTGGGTTTGGGTGTAGCCGAGTGGGTTTGGGTCTAGCCGAGTGAGTTTGGGTCTGGCCGAGTGGGTTTGGGTCTAGCCGAGTGGGTTTGAGTCTAGCCGAGTGGGTTTGGGTCTAGACGAGTGGGTTTGGGTCTAGCCGAGTGGGTTTGGGTTTAGCCGATTGGGTTTGGGTCTAGCCTAGTGGGTTTGGATTTGGCGGAGTGGGTTTGGGTCTAGCCGAGTGGGTTTGGGTCTAGCCGAGTGGGTTTGGGTCTAGCCGAGTGGGTTTGGGTCTAGCCGAGTGGGTTTGGGTTTGGCGGAGTGGGTTTGGGTCTCGCCGAGTGGGTTTGGGTCTATCCGAGTGGGTTTGGGTTTGGCCGAGTGGGTTTGGGTCCAACGGAGTGAGTTTGGGTGTAGCGGAGTGGGTTTGGGTCTTGCCAAGTGGGTTTGGGTCTAACCGAGTGGGTTTGGTTATAGCCGAGTGCGTTTGGGTCTAGCCGTGTGGGTTTGGGTCTAGCTGAGTGGGTTTGGGTCTGGCCGAGTGGGTTTGGGTCTAGCGGAGTGGGTTTGGTTCTAGCCGAGTGGGTTTGGGTCTAGCCGAGTGGGTTTTGGTCTAGCCGAGTGGGTTTGGGTCTAGCCTAGTGGGTTTGGATTTGGCGGAGTGGGTTTGGGTCTAGCCGAGTGGGTTTGGGTCTAGCCGAGTGGGTTTGGGTCTAGCCGAGTGGGTTTGGGTCTAGCCTAGTGGGTTTGGATTTGGCGGAGTGGGTTTGGGTCTAGCCGAGTGGGTTTGGGTCTAGCCGAGTGGGTTTGGGTCTAGCCGAGTGGGTTTGGGTCTAGCCGAGTGGGTTTGGGTTTGGCGGAGTGGGTTTGGGTCTAGCCGAGTGGGTTTGGGTCTAGCCGAGTGGGTTTGGGTCTAGCCGATTGGGTTTGTGTGTAGCCGAGTGGGTTTGGGGTTGGCGGATTGGGTTTGGGTCTAGCCGAGTGGGTTTGGGTCTATCTGAGTGGGTTTGGGTCTAGCCGAGTGGGTTTGGGTCGAGCCAAGTGGGTTTGGATCTTACGGAGTGGGTTTGGATCTAGCGGAGTGTCTTTGGGTCTAGCCGAGTGGGTTTGGGTCTAGCCGAGTGGGTTTGGGTCTAGCCATGTGGGTTTGGGTCTAGCCGAGTGGGTTTGGGTCTAGCCGAGTGGGTTTGGGTCTAGCCAAGTGGGTTTGGGTCTTACGGAGTGGGTTTCGATCTAGCGGAGTGTGTTTAGGTCTAGCCGAGTGGGTTTGGGTGCAGCCGAGTGGGTTTGGGTATAGCCGAGTGGGTTTGGGTCTAGCCGTGTGGGTTTGGGTCTAGCCGAGTGGGTTTGGGTCTAGCCGAGTGGGTTTGGGTCTAGCCGAGTGGGTTTGGGTCTAGCCGAGTGGGTTTGGGTCTAGCCGAGTGGGTTTGGGTTTGGCGGAGTGGGTTTGGGTCTCGCCAAGTGGGTTTGGGTCTATCCGAGTGGGTTTGGGTTTGGCCGAGTGGGTTTGGGTCCAACGGAGTGAGTTTGGGTGTAGCGGAGTGGGTTTGGGTCTTGCCAAGTGGGTTTGGGTCTAACCGAGTGGGTTTGGTTATAGCCGAGTGCGTTTGGGTCTAGCCGTGTGGGTTTGGGTCTAGTTGAGTGGGTTTGGGTCTGGCCGAGTGCGTTTGGGTCTAGCCGAGTGGGTTTTGGTCTAGCCGAGTGGGTTTGGGTATAGCCGAGTGGGTTTGGGTCTAGCCGAGTGGGTTTGGGTCTAGCCGAGTGGGTTTGGGTTCAGCCGAGTGGGTTTGGGTCTAGCTGAGTGGGTTTGGGTCTAGCGGAGTGGGTTTGGTTCTAGCCGAGTGGGTTTGGGTCTAGCCGAGTGGGTTTTGGTCTAGCCGAGTGGGTTTGGGTCTAGCCGATTGGGTTTGGGTCTAGCCGAGTGGGTTTGGGTCTAGCCGAGTGGGTTTGGGTCTAGCCGAGTGGGTTTGGGTCTAGCCGAGTGGGTTTGGGTCTAGCCGAGTGGGTTTGGGTCTAGCCGAGTGGGTTTGTGTCTAGCCGAGTGGGTTTGGGTCTAGGCGAGTGGGTTTGGGTCCAACGGAGTGGGTTTGGGTGTAGCGGAGTGGGTTTGGGTCTTTTCGAGTGGGTTTGGGTCTAGCCGAGTGGGTTTGGTTATAGCCGAGTGCGTTTGGGTCTAGCCGAGTGAGTTTGGGTTCAGCCGAGTGGGTTTGGGTCTAGCCGAGTGGGTTTGGGTCTAGCGGAGTGGGTTTGGTTCTAGCCGAGTGGGTTTGGGTCTAGCCGAGTGGGTTTGGGTCTAGCCGAGTGGGTTTGTGTCTAGCCGAGTGGGTTTGGGTCTAGCCGAGTGGGTTTGGGTCTAGCCGAGTGGGTTTGGGTCTAGCCGAGTGGGTTTGGGTCTAGCCGAGTGGGTTTGTGTCTAGCCGAGTGGGTTTGGGGTTGGCGGAGTGGGTTTGGGTCTAGCCGAGTGGGTTTGCGTCTATCCGAGTGGGTTTGGGTCTAGCCGAGTGGGTTTGGGTCTAACGGAGTGGGTTTGGTTCTAACGGAGTGGGTTTGGGTCTAGCTGAGTGGGTTTGGGTCTAGCCGAGTGGGTTTGGGTCGAGCCGAGTGGGCTTGTGTCTAGCTGAGTGGGTTTGGGTCTAGCGGAGTGGGTTTGGGTGTATTCGAGTGGGTTTGGGTCTAGCCGAGTGGGTTTGGGTCTAGCCGAGAGGGTTTGCGTCTAGCCGAGTGGGTTTGGGTCTAGCCGAGTGGGTTTGGGTCTAGCCGAGTGGGTTTGCGTCTAGCTGAGTGGGTTTGGGTCTAGCCGAGTGGGTTTGGGTGTAGCCGAGTGGGTTTGGGTCTAGCCGAGTGAGTTTGGGTCTGGCCGAGTGGGTTTGGGTCTAGCCGAGTGGGTTTGAGTCTAGCCGAGTGGGTTTGGGTCTAGACGAGTGGGTTTGGGTCTAGCCGAGTGGGTTTGGGTTTAGCCGATTGGGTTTGGGTCTAGCCTAGTGGGTTTGGATTTGGCGGAGTGGGTTTGGGTCTAGCCGAGTGGGTTTGGGTCTAGCCGAGTGGGTTTGGGTCTAGCCGAGTGGGTTTGGGTCTAGCCGAGTGGGTTTGGGTTTGGCGGAGTGGGTTTGGGTCTCGCCGAGTGGGTTTGGGTCTATCCGAGTGGGTTTGGGTTTGGCCGAGTGGGTTTGGGTCCAACGGAGTGAGTTTGGGTGTAGCGGAGTGGGTTTGGGTCTTGCCAAGTGGGTTTGGGTCTAACCGAGTGGGTTTGGTTATAGCCGAGTGCGTTTGGGTCTAGCCGTGTGGGTTTGGGTCTAGCTGAGTGGGTTTGGGTCTGGCCGAGTGGGTTTGGGTCTAGCGGAGTGGGTTTGGTTCTAGCCGAGTGGGTTTGGGTCTAGCCGAGTGGGTTTTGGTCTAGCCGAGTGGGTTTGGGTCTAGCCGAGTGGGTTTGGGTCTAGCCGAGTGGGTTTGGGTCTGGCCGAGTGGGTTTGGGTCTAGCCGAGTGGGTTTGGGTCTAGCCGAGTGGGTTTGGGTCTAGCCATGTGGGTTTGTGTCTAGCCGAGTGGGTTTGGGTCTAGCCGAGTGGGTTTGGGTCTAGCCGAGTGGGTTTGTGTCTAGCCGAGTGGGTTTGGGTCTAGGCGAGTGGGTTTGGGTCCAACGGAGTGGGTTTGGGTGTAGCGGAGTGGGTTTGGGTCTTTTCGAGTGGGTTTGGGTCTAGCCGAGTGGGTTTGGTTATAGCCGAGTGCGTTTGGGTCTAGCCGAGTGGGTTTGGGTTCAGTCGAGTGGGTTTTGGTCTAGCCGAGTGGGTTTGGGTCTAGCGGAGTGGGTTTGGTTCTAGCCGAGTGGGTTTGGGTCTAGCCGAGTGGGTTTGGGTCTAGCCGAGTGGGTTTGTGTCTAGCCGAGTGGGTTTGGGTCTAGCCGAGTGGGTTTGGGTCTAGCCGAGTGGGTTTGGGTCTAGCCGAGTGGGTTTGGGTCTAGCCGAGTGGGTTTGTGTCTAGCCGAGTGGGTTTGGGGTTGGCGGAGTGGGTTTGGGTCTAGCCGAGTGGGTTTGCGTCTGTCCGAGTGGGTTTGGGTCTAGCCGAGTGGGTTTGGGTCTAGCGGAGTGGGTTTGGGTCTAGCCGAGTGGGTTTGGGTCTATCGGAGTGGTTTTGGGTCTAGCGGAGTGGGTTTGGGTCTAGCCGAGTGGGTTTCGGTCTAGCCGAGTGGGTTTGGGTCTAGCGGAGTGGGTTTGGGTCTAGCCGAGTGGGTTTGCGTCTAGCCGAGTGGGTTTGGGTCTAGCGGAGTGGGTTTGGGTCTAGCCGAGTGGGTTTGGGTCCAGCCGAGTGGGTTTGGGTCTAGCCGAGTGGCTTTGGGTCTAGCCGAGTGGGTTTGGGTCTAGCCGAGTGGGTTTGGGTCTAGCAGAGTGGGTTTGGGTCTAGCGGAGTGGGTTTGGGTCTAGCCGAGTGGGTTTGGGTGTAGCCGAGTGGGTTTGGGTCTAGCGAAGTGGGATTGGGTCTAGCGGAGTGGGTTTGGGACTAGCGGAGTGGGTTAGGGTCTAGCGGAGTGGGTTTGGGTATAGCCGAGTGGGTTTGGGTCTAGCGGAATGGGTTTGGGTCAAGCCGAGTGGGTTTGGGTCTAGCCGAGTGGGTTTGGGTCTAGCCGAGTGGGTTTGGGACTGGCCGAGTGGATTTGGGTCTAGCCGTGTGGGTTTGGGTCTAGCGGAGTGGGTTTGGGTCTAGCGGAGTGGGTTTGGGTCTAGCGGAGTGGGTTTGGGTCTAGCGGAGTGGGTTTGGGTCTAGCGGAGCGGGTTTGGGTCTAGCCGAGTGGGTTTGGGTCTAGCGGAGTGGGTTTGGATCTAGCCGACTGGGTTTGGCTCTAGCCGAGTGGGTTTGGGTCTAGCCGAGTGGGTTTGGGTCTATCCGAGTGGGTTTGGGTCTAGCCGAATGGGTTTGGGTCTAGCCGAGTGGGGTTGGGTCTAGCGGAGTGGGTTTGGGTCTAGCGGAGTGGGTTTGGGTCTACCGGAGTGGCTTTGGGTCTAGCCGTGTGGGTTTGGGTCTAGCCGAGTGGGTTTGCGTCTAGCCGAGTGGGTTTGGGTCTAGCGGAGTGGCTTTGGGTCTAGCCGTGTGGGTTTGGGTGTAGCCGACTGGGTTTGGGTCTAGCCGAGTGGGTTTGGGTCTAGCGGAGTGGGTTTGGGTCTAGCCGAGTGGGTTTGGGTCTAGCGGAATGCGTTTGGGTTTAGCCGAGTGTGTTTCTGTCTAGACGAGTGGGTTTGGGTCTAGCCGAGTGGGTTTGGGTCTAGCCGAGTGGGTTTGGGTCTAGCGGAGTGGTTTTGGGTCTAGCCGAGTGGGTTTGGGTCTAGCGGAGTGGGTTTGGGTCTAGCCGAGTGGGTTTGGGTCTAGCGGAGTGGGTTTGGGTCTAGCCGAGTGTGTTTGGGTCTAGCCGAGTGGGTTTGCGTCTAGCCGAGTGGGTTTGGGTCTAGCGGAGTGGGTTTGGGTCTAGCCGAGTGGGTTTGGGTCTAGCCGAGTGGGTTTGCGTCTAGCCGAGTGGGTTTGGGTCTAGCGGAGTTGCTTTGGGTCTAGCCGTGTGGGTTTGGGTGTAGCCGAGTGGGTTTGGGTCTAGCCGAGTGGGTTTGGGTCTAGCGGAGTGGGTTTGGGTCTAGCCGAGTGGGTTTGGGTCTAGCGGAATGGGTTTGGGTTTAGCCGAGTGTGTTTCTGTCTAGACGAGTGGGTTTGGGTCTAGCCGAGTGGGTTTGGGTCTAGCCGAGTGGGTTTGGGTCTAGCGGAGTGGTTTTGGGTCTAGCCCAGTGGGTTTGGGTCTAGCGGAGTGGGTTTCGGTCTAGCCGAGTGGGTTTGGGTCTAGCGGAGTGGGTTTGGGTCTAGCCGAGTGGGTTTGCGTCTAGCCGAGTGGGTTTGGGTCTAGCGGAGTGGGTTTGGGTCTAGCCGAGTGGGTTTGGGTCTAGCCGAGTGGGTTTGGGTCTAGCCGAGTGGCTTTGGGTCTAGCCGAGTGGGTTTGGGTCTAGCCGAGTGGTTTTGGGTCTAGCCGAGTGGGTTTGGGTCTGGCGGAGTGGGTTTTGGTCTATCCGAGTGGGTTTGGGTCTAGCGGAGTGGGTTTGGGTCTAGCCGAGTGGGTTTGGGTCTAGCCGAGTGGGTTTGGGTCTAGCCTAGTGGGTTTGGGTCTAGCGGAGTGGGTTTGCATTTAGCCGAGTGTGGTTCTGTCTAGCCGAGTGGGTTTGGGTCTAGCCGAGTGGGTTTGGGTCTAGCCGAGTGGGTTTGGGTCTAGCGGAGTGGGTTTGGGTCTAGCCGAGTGGGTTTGGGTCTGGCGGAATGGGTTTGTGTCTAGCTGAGTGGGTTTGGGTGTAGCCGAGTGGGTTTGCGTCTAGCGGAATGGGTTTGGGTCTAGCCGAGTGGGTTTGGGTCTAGCAGAGTGGGTTTGGGTCTCGCCGAGTGGGTTTGGGTCTAGCCAAGTGGGTTTGGGTCTAGCCGAGTGGGTTTGCGTCTAGCCGAGTGGGTTTGGGTCTAGCGGAGTGGCTTTGGGTCTAGCCGTGTGGGTTTGGGTGTAGCCGAGTGGGTTTGGGTCTAGCCGAGTGGGTTTGGGTCTAGCGGAGTGGGTTTGGGTCTAGCCGAGTGGGTTTGGGTCTAGCGGAATGGGTTTGGGTTTAGCCGAGTGTGTTTCTGTCTAGACGAGTGGGTTTGGGTCTAGCGGAGTGGGTTTGGGTCTAGCCGAGTGGGTTTGGGTCTATCGGAGTGGTTTTGGGTCTAGCCGAGTGGGTTTGGGTCTAGCGGAGTGGGTTTCGGTCTAGCCGAGTGGGTTTGGTTCTAGCGGAGTGGGTTTGGGTCTAGCCGAGTGGGTTTGCGTCTAGCCGAGTGGGTTTGGGTCTAGCGGAGTGGGTTTGGGTCTAGCCGAGTGTGTTTGGGTCCAGCCGAGTGGGTTTGGGTCTAGCCGAGTGGCTTTGGGTCTAGCCGAGTGGGTTTGGGTCTAGCCGAGTGGGTTTGGGTCTAGCCGAGTGGGTTTGGGTCTAGCGGAGTGGGTTTGGGTCTAGCCGAGTGGGTTTGGGTGTAGCCGAGTGGGTTTGGGTCTAGCGAAGTGGGATTGGGTCTAGCGGAGTGGGTTTGGGACTAGCGGAGTGGGTTAGGGTCTAGCGGAGTGGGTTTGGGTATAGCCGAGTGGGTTTGGGTATAGCGGAATGGGTTTGGGTCAAGCCGAGTGGGTTTGGGTCTAGCCGAGTGGGTTTGGGTCTAGCCGAGTGGGTTTGGGACTGGCCGAGTGGATTTGGGTCTAGACGTGTGGGTTTGGGTCTAGCTGAGTGGGTTTGGGTCTAGCCGAGTGGCTTTGGGTCTATCCGAGTGGGTTTGGGTCTAGCCGAGTGGGTTTGGGTCCAGCCGAGTGGGTTTGGGTCTAGCGGAGTGGGTTTGGGTCTAGCCGAGTGGGTTTGGGTGTAGCCGAGTGGGTTTGGGTCTAGCGGAGTGGGTTTGGGTCTAGCGGAGTGGGTTTGGGACTAGCGGAGTGGGTTAGGGTCTAGCGGAGTGGGTTTGGGTATAGCCAAGTGGGTTTGGGTCTAGCGGAATGGGTTTGGGTCAAGCCGAGTGGGTTTGGGTCTAGCCGAGTGGGTTTGGGTCTAGCCGAGTGGGTTTGGGACTAGCCGAGTGGATTTGGGTTTAGCCGAGTGGGTTTGGGTCTAGCGGAGTGGGTTTAGGTCTAGCGGAGTGGGTTTGGGTCTAGCGGAGTGGGTTTGGGTCTAGCGGAGTGGGTTTGGATCTAGCCGACTGGGTTTGGGTCTAGCCGTGTGGGTTTGGGTGTAGCCGAGTGGGTTTGGGTCTAGCCGAGTGGGTTTGGGTCAAGCCGAGTGGGTTTGGGTCTAGCCGAGTGGGTTTGGGTCTAGCGGAGTGGGTTTGGGTCTAGCCGAGTGGGTTTGGGTCTAGCGGAATGGGTTTGGGTCTAGCTGAGTGGGTTTGGGTGTAGCCGAGTGGGTTTGCGTCTAGCGGAATGGGTTTGGGTCTAGCCGAGTGGGTTTGGGTCTAGCCGAGTGGGTTTGGGTCTAGCCGAGTGGGTTTGGGTCTAGCCGAGTGGGTTTGGGTCTAGCGGAGTGGGTTTCGGTCTCGCCGAGTGGGTTTGGGTCTAGCCAAGTGGGTTTGGGTCTAGCCGAGTGGGTTTGCGTCTAGCCGAGTGGGTTTGGGTCTAGCGGAGTGGCTTTGGGTCTAGCCGTGTGGGTTTGGGTGTAGCCGAGTGGGTTTGGGTCTAGCCGAGTGGGTTTGGGTCTAGCGGAGTGGGTTTGGGTCTAGCCGAGTGGGTTTGGGTCTAGCGGAGTGGGTTTCGGTCTAGCCGAGTGGGTTTGGGTCTAGCGGAGTGGGTTTGGGTCTAGCCGAGTGGGTTTGCGTCTAGCCGAGTGGGTTTGGGTCTAGCGGAGTGGGTTTGGGTCTAGCCGAGTGGGTTTGGGTCTAGCCGAGTGGGTTTGGGTCTAGCCGAGTGGGTTTGGGTCTAGCCGAGTGGGTTTGGGTCTAGCCGAGTGGGTTTGTGTCTAGCGGAGTGGGTTTGGGTCTAGCCGAGTGGGTTTGGGTGTAGCCGAGTGGGTTTGGGTCTAGCGGAGTGGGATTGGGTCTAGCGGAGTGGGTTTGGGACTAGCGGAGTGGGTTAGGGTCTAGCGGAGTGGGTTTGGGTATAGCCGAGTGGGTTTGGGTCTAGCGGAATGGGTTTGGGTCAAGCAGAGTGGGTTTGGGTCTAGCCGAGTGGGTTTGGGTCTAGCCGAGTGGGTTTGGGACTAGCCGAGTGGATTTGGGTCTAGCCGAGTGGGTTTGGGTCTAGCGGAGTGGGTTTGGGTCTAGTGGAGTGGGTTTGGGTCTAGCGGAGTGGGTTTGGGTCTAGCGGAGTGGGTTTGGGTCTAGCGGAGTGGGTTTGGGTCTAGCCGAGTGGGTTTGGGTCTAACGGAGTGGGTTTGGATCTAGCCGACTGGGTTTGGGTCTAGCCGAGTGGGTTTGGGTCTAGCCGAGTGGGTTTGGGTGTAGCCGAGTGGGTTTGGGTCTAGCGGAGTGGGATTGGGTCTAGCGGAGTGGGTTTGGGACTAGCGGAGTGGGTTAGGGTCTAGCGGAGTGGGTTTGGGTATAGCCGAGTGGGTTTGGGTCTAGCGGAATGGGTTTGGGTCAAGCAGAGTGGGTTTGGGTCTAGCCGAGTGGGTTTGGGTCTAGCCGAGTGGGTTTGGGACTAGCCGAGTGGATTTGGGTCTAGCCGAGTGGGTTTGGGTCTAGCGGGGTGGGTTTGGGTCTAGTGGAGTGGGTTTGGGTCTAGCGGAGTGGGTTTGGGTCTAGCGGAGTGGGTTTGGGTCTAGCGGAGTGGGTTTGGGTCTAGCCGAGTGGGTTTGGGTCTAACGGAGTGGGTTTGGATCTAGCCGACTGGGTTTGGGTCTAGCCGAGTGGGTTTGGGTCTAGCCGAGTGGGTTTGGGTCTAGCCGAGTGGGTTTGGGTCTAGCCGAATGGGTTTGGGTCTCGCCGAGTGGGTTTGGGTCTAGCGGAGTGGGTTTGGGTCTAGCGGAGTGGGTTTGGGTCTACCGGAGTGGCTTTGGGTCTAGCCGTGTGGGTTTGGGTGTAGCCGAGTGGGTTTGGGTCTAGCCGAGTGGGTTTGGGTCAAGCCGAGTGGGTTTGGGTCTAGCGGAGTGGGTTTGCATTTAGCCGAGTGTGTTTCTGTCTAGCGGAGTGGGTTTGGGTCTAGCCGTGTGGGTTTGGGTCTAGCCGAGTGGGTTTGGGTCTAGCGGAGTGGGTTTGGATCTAGCCGACTGGGTTTGGCTCTAGCCGAGTGGGTTTGGGTCTAGCCGAGTGGGTTTGGGTCTATCCGAGTGGGTTTGGGTCTAGCCGAATGGGTTTGGGTCTAGCCGAGTGGGTTTGGGTCTAGCGGAGTGGGTTTGGGTCTAGCGGAGTGGGTTTGGGTCTACCGGAGTGGCTTTGGGTCTAGCCGTGTGGGTTTGGGTCTAGCCGAGTGGGTTTGCGTCTAGCCGAGTGGGTTTGGGTCTAGCGGAGTGGCTTTGGGTCTAGCCGTGTGGGTTTGGGTGTAGCCGACTGGGTTTGGGTCTAGCCGAGTGGGTTTGGGTCTAGCGGAGTGGGTTTGGGTCTAGCCGAGTGGGTTTGGGTCTAGCGGAATGCGTTTGGGTTTAGCCGAGTGTGTTTCTGTCTAGACGAGTGGGTTTGGGTCTAGCCGAGTGAGTTTGGGTCTAGCCGAGTGGGTTTGGGTCTAGCGGAGTGGTTTTGGGTCTAGCCGAGTGGGTTTGGGTCTAGCGGAGTGGGTTTCGGTCTAGCCGAGTGGGTTTGGGTCTAGCGGAGTGGGTTTGGGTCTAGCCGAGTGTGTTTGGGTCTAGCCGAGTGGGTTTGCGTCTAGCCGAGTGGGTTTGGGTCTAGCGGAGTGGGTTTGGGTCTAGCCGAGTGGGTTTGGGTCTAGCCGAGTGGGTTTGGGTCTAGCCGAGTGGCTTTGGGTCTATCCGAGTGGGTTTGGGTCTAGCCGAGTGGGTTTGGGTCCAGCCGAGTGGGTTTGGGTCTAGCGGAGTGGGTTTGGGTCTAGCCGAGTGGGTTTGGGTGTAGCCGAGTGGGTTTGGGTCTAGCGGAGTGGGTTTGGGTCTAGCGGAGTGGGTTTGGGACTAGCGGAGTGGGTTAGGGTCTAGCGGAGTGGGTTTGGGTATAGCCAAGTGGGTTTGGGTCTAGCGGAATGGGTTTGGGTCAAGCCGAGTGGGTTTGCGTCTAGCCGAGTGGGTTTGGGTCTAGCGGAGTGGGTTTGGGTCTAGCCGAGTGGGTTTGGGTCTAGCCGAGTGGGTTTGGGTCTAGCCGAGTGGCTTTGGGTCTATCCGAGTGGGTTTGGGTCTAGCCGAGTGGGTTTGGGTCCAGCCGAGTGGGTTTGGGTCTAGCGGAGTGGGTTTGGGTCTAGCCGAGTGGGTTTGGGTGTAGCCGAGTGGGTTTGGGTCTAGCGGAGTGGGTTTGGGTCTAGCGGAGTGGGTTTGGGACTAGCGGAGTGGGTTAGGGTCTAGCGGAGTGGGTTTGGGTATAGCCAAGTGGGTTTGGGTCTAGCGGAATGGGTTTGGGTCAAGCCGAGTGGGTTTGGGTCTAGCCGAGTGGGTTTGGGTCTAGCCGAGTGGGTTTGGGACTAGCCGAGTGGATTTGGGTTTAGCCGAGTGGGTTTGGGTCTAGCGGAGTGGGTTTAGGTCTAGCGGAGTGGGTTTGGGTCTAGCGGAGTGGGTTTGGGTCTAGCGGAGTGGGTTTGGATCTAGCCGACTGGGTTTGGGTCTAGCCGAGTGGGTTTGGGTCTAGCGGAGTGGGTTTGGGTCTAGCGGAGTGGGTTTGGATCTAGCCGACTGGGTTTGGGTCTAGCCGAGTGGGTTTGGGTCTAGCCGAGTGGGTTTGGGTCTAGCCGAGTGGGTTTGGGTCTAGCCAAATGGGTTTGGGTCGAGCCGAGAGGGTTTGGGTCTAGCGGAGTGGGTTTGGGTCTAGCGGAGTGGGTTTGGGTCTACCGGAGTGGCTTTGGGTCTAGCCGTGTGGGTTTGGGTGTAGCCGAGTGGGTTTGGGTCTAGCCGAGTGGGTTTGGGTCAAGCCGAGTGGGTTTGGGTCTAGCCGAGTGGGTTTGGGTCTAGCGGAGTGGGTTTGGGTCTAGCCGAGTGGGTTTGGGTCTAGCGGAATGGGTTTGGGTCTAGCTGAGTGGGTTTGGGTGTAGCCGAGTGGGTTTGCGTCTAGCGGAATGGGTTTGGGTCTAGCCGAGTGGGTTTGGGTCTAGCCGAGTGGGTTTGGGTCTAGCCGAGTGGGTTTGGGTCTAGCCGAGTGGGTTTGGGTCTAGCGGAGTGGGTTTCGGTCTCGCCGAGTGGGTTTGGGTCTAGCCAAGTGGGTTTGGGTCTAGCCGAGTGGGTTTGCGTCTAGCCGAGTGGGTTTGGGTCTAGCGGAGTGGGTTTGGGTCTAGCCGAGTGGGTTTGGGTCTAGCCGAGTGGGTTTGGGTCTAGCCGAGTGGGTTTGGGTCTAGCCGAGTGGGTTTGGGTCTAGCCGAGTGGGTTTGTGTCTAGCGGAGTGGGTTTGGGTCTAGCCGAGTGGGTTTGGGTGTAGCCGAGTGGGTTTGGGTCTAGCGGAGTGGGATTGGGTCTAGCGGAGTGGGTTTGGGACTAGCGGAGTGGGTTAGGGTCTAGCGGAGTGGGTTTGGGTATAGCCGACTGGGTTTGGGTCTAGCGGAATGGGTTTGGGTCAAGCAGAGTGGGTTTGGGTCTAGCCGAGTGGGTTTGGGTCTAGCCGAGTGGGTTTGGGACTAGCCGAGTGGATTTGGGTCTAGCCGAGTGGGTTTGGGTCTAGCGGAGTGGGTTTGGGTCTAGCGGAGTGGGTTTGGGTCTAGCGGAGTGGGTTTGGGTCTAGCGGAGTGGGTTTGGGTCTAGCGGAGTGGGTTTGGGTCTAGCCGAGTGGGTTTGGGTCTAACGGAGTGGGTTTGGATCTAGCCGACTGGGTTTGGGTCTAGCCGAGTGGGTTTGGGTCTAGCCGAGTGGGTTTGGGTCTAGCCGAGTGGGTTTGGGTCTAGCCGAATGGGTTTGGGTCTCGCCGAGTGGGTTTGGGTCTAGCGGAGTGGGTTTGGGTCTAGCGGAGTGGGTTTGGGTCTACCGGAGTGGCTTTGGGTCTAGCCGTGTGGGTTTGGGTGTAGCCGAGTGGGTTTGGGTCTAGCCGAGTGGGTTTGGGTCAAGCCGAGTGGGTTTGGGTCTAGCGGAGTGGGTTTGCATTTAGCCGAGTGTGTTTCTGTCTAGCGGAGTGGGTTTGGGTCTAGCCGTGTGGGTTTGGGTGTAGCCGAGTGGGTTTGGGTCTAGCGGAATGGGTTTGGGTCTAGCTGAGTGGGTTTGGGTGTAGCCGAGTGGGTTTGCGTCTAGCGGAATGGGTTTGCGTCTAGCCGAGTGGGTTTGGGTCTAGCCGAGTGAGTTTGGGTCTAGCCGAGTGGGTTTGGGTCTAGCCGAGTGGGTTTGGGTCTAGCGGAGTGGGTTTGGGTCTCGCCGAATGGGTTTGGGTCTAGCCAAGTGGGTTTGGGTCTAGCCGAGTGGGTTTGCGTCTAGCCGAGTGGGTTTGGGTCTAGCGGAGTGGCTTTGGGTCTAGCCGTGTGGGTTTGGGTGTAGCCGAGTGGGTTTGGGTCTAGCCGAGTGGGTTTGGGTCTAGCGGAGTGGGTTTGGGTCTAGCCGAGTGGGTTTGGGTCTAGCGGAATGGGGTTGGGTTTAGCCGAGTGTGTTTCTGTCTAGACGAGTGGGTTTGGGTCTAGCCGAGTGTGTTTGGGTCCAGCCGAGTGGGTTTGGGTCTAGCGGAGTGGTTTTGGGTCTAGCCGAGTGTGTTTGGGTCTAGCGGAGTGGGTTTCGGTCTAGCCGAGTGGGTTTGGGTCTAGCGGGGTGGGTTTGGGTCTAGCCGAGTGGGTTTGGGTGTAGCCGAGTGGGTTTGGGTCTAGCGGAGTGGGATTGGGTCTAGCGGAGTGGGTTTGGGACTAGCGGAGTGGGTTAGGGTCTAGCGGAGTGGGTTTGGGTATAGCCGAGTGGGTTTGGGTCTAGCGGAATGGGTTTGGGTCAAGCAGAGTGGGTTTGGGTCTAGCCGAGTGGGTTTGGTTCTAGCCGAGTGGGTTTGGGACTAGCCGAGTGGATTTGGGTCTAGCCGAGTGGGTTTGGGTCTAGCGGAGTGGGTTTGGGTCTAGTGGAGTGGGTTTGGGTCTAGCGGAGTGGGTTTGGGTCTAGCGGAGTGGGTTTGGGTCTAGCGGAGTGGGTTTGGGTCTAGCCGAGTGGGTTTGGGTCTAGCGGAGTGGGTTTGGATCTAGCCGACTGGGTTTGGGTCTAGCCGAGTGGGTTTGGGTCTAGCCGAGTGGGTTTGGGTCTAGCCGAGTGGGTTTGGGTCTAGCCGAATGGGTTTGGGTCTAGCCGAGTGGGTTTGGGTCTAGCGGAGTGGGTTTGGGTCTAGCGGAGTGGGTTTGGGTCTACCGGAGTGGCTTTGGGTCTAGCCGTGTGGGTTTGGGTGTAGCCGAGTGGGTTTGGGTCTAGCCGAGTGGGTTTGGGTCAAGCCGAGTGGGTTTGGGTCTAGCCGAGTGGGTTTGGGTCCAGCGGAGTGGGTTTGCATTTAGCCGAGTGTGTTTCTGTCTAGCGGAGTGGGTTTGGGTCTAGCCGAGTGGGTTTGGGTGTAGCCGAGTGGGTTTGGGCCTAGCCGAGTGGGTTTGGGTCTAGCGGAGTGGGTTTGGGTCTAACCGAGTGGGTTTGGGTCTAGCGGAGTGGGTTTGCGTCTAGCTGAATGGGTTTGGGTCTAGCGGAATGGGTTTGGGTCTAGCTGAGTGGGTTTGGGTGTAGCCGAGTGGGTTTGCCTCTAGCGGAATGGGTTTGGGTCTAGCCGAGTGGGTTTGGGTCTAGCCGAGTGGGTTTGGGTCCAGCCGAGTGGGTTTGGGTCTAGCGGAGTGGGTTTGGGTCTCGCCGAGTGGGTTTGGGTCTAGCCAAGTGGCATTGGGTCTAGCCGAGTGGGTTTGCATCTAGCCGAGTGGGTTTGGGTCTAGCGGAGTGGCTTTGGGTCTAGCCGTGTGGGTTTGGGTGTAGCCGAGTGGGTTTGGGTCTAGCCGAGTGGGTTTGGGTCTAGCGGAGTGGGTTTGGGTCTAGCCGAGTGGGTTTGGGTCTAGCGGAATGGGTTTGGGTTTAGCCGAGTGTGTTTCTGTCTAGACGAGTGGGTTTGGGTCTGGCCGAGTGTGTTTGGGTCTAGCCGAGTTGGTTTGGGTCTAGCGGAGTGGTTTTGGGTCTAGCCGAGTGGGTTTGGGTCTGGCGGAGTGGGTTTTGGTCGAGCCGAGTGGGTTTGGGTCTAGCCGAGTGGGTTTGGGTCTAGCCGAGTGGGTTTGGGTCTAGCCGAGAGGGTTTGCGTCCAGCCGAGTGGGTTTGGGTCTAGCGGAGTGGGTTTGGGTCTAGCCGAGTGGGTTTGGGTCTAGCCGAGTGGGTTTGGGTCTAGCCGAGTGGCTTTGGGTCTAGCCGAGTGGGTTTGGGTCTAGCCGAGCGGGTTTGGGTCTAGCCGAGTGGGTTTGGGTCAAGCCGAGTCGGTTTGGGTCTAGCCGTGTGGGTTTGGGTCTAGCGGAGTGGGTTTGCATTTAGCCGAGTGTGTTTCTGTCTAGCCGAGTGGGTTTGGGTCTAGCCGAGTGGCTTTGGGTGTAGCCGAGTGGGTTTGGGTCTAGCGGAGTGGGTTTGGGTCTAGCCGAGTGCATTTGGGTTTAGCGGAGTGGGTTTGGGCCTAGCCGAGTGGGTTTGGGTCTAGCGGAGTGGGTTTGGGTCTAGCCGAGTGGGTTTGGGTCTAGCGGAGTGGGTTTGGGTCTTGCTGAGTGGGTTTGGGTCTAGCGGAATGGGTTTGGGTCCAGCTGAGTGGGTTTGGGTCTAGCCGAGTGGGTTTGGGTCTAGCGGAATGGGTTTGGGTTTAGCCGAGTGGGTTTCTGTCTAGACGAGTGGGTTTGGGTCTAGCCGAGTGGGTTTGGGTCTAGCCGAGTGGGTTTGGGTCTAGCGGAGTGGTTTTGGGTCTAGCCGAGTGGGTTTGGGTCTGGCGGAGTGGGTTTTGGTCTAGCCGAGTGGGTTTGGGTCTAGCGGAGTGGGTTTGGGTCTAGCCGAGTGGGTTTGGGTCTAGCCGAGTGGGTTTGGATCTAGCCGAGTGGGTTTGGGTCTAGCGGAGTGGGTTTGGGTCTAGCCGAGTGGGTTTGTGTCTAGCGGAATGGGTTTGGGTCTAGCTGAGTGGGTTTGGGTGTAGCCGAGTGGGTTTGCGTCTAGTGGAATGGGTTTGGGTCTAGCCGAGTGGGTTTGGGTCTTGCCCAGTGGGTTTGGGTCTAGCCAAGTGGGTTTGGGTCTAGCCGAGTGGGTTTGGGTCTAGCGGAGTGGGTTTGGGTCTCGCCGAGTGGGTTTGGGTCTAGCCAAGTGGGTTTGGGTCTAGCCGAGTGGGTTTTCGTCTAGCCGAGTGGGTTTGGGTCTAGCGGAGTGGCTTTGGGTGTAGCCGTGTGGGTTTGGGTGTAGCCGAGTGGGTTTGGGTCTAGGCGAGTGGGTTTGGGTCTAGCGGAGTGGGTTTGGGTCTAGCCGAGTGGGTTTGGGTCTAGCGGAATGGGTTTGGGTTTAGCCGAGTGGGTTTGGGTCTAGCGGAGTGGGTTTGCATTTAGCCGAGTGTGTTTCTGTCTAGCCGAGTGGGTTTGGGTCTAGCCGAGTGGGTTTGGGTCTAGCCGAGTGGGTTTGGGTCTAGCCGAGTGGGTTTGGGTCTAGCCGAGTGGGTTTGGGTCTAGCAGAATGGGTTTGGGTCTAGCTGAGTGGGTTTGGGTGTAGCCGAGTGGGTTTGCGTCTAGCGGAATGGGTTTGGGTCTAGCCGAGTGGGTTTGGGTCTAGCCGAGTGGGTTTGGGTCTAGCCGAGTGGGTTTGGGTCTAGCCGAGTGGGTTTGGGTCTAGCGGAGTGGGTTTGGGTCTCGCCGAGTGGGTTTGGGTATAGCCAAGTGGGTTTGGTTCTAGCCGAGTGGGTTTGCGTCTAGCCGAGTGGGTTTGGGTCTAGCGGAGTGGCTTTGGGTCTAGCCGTGTGGGTTTGGGTGTAGCCGAGTGGGTTTGGGTCTAGCCGAGTGGGTTTGGGTCTAGCGGAGTGGGTTTGGGTCTAGCCGAGTGGGTTTGGGTCTAGCGGAATGGGTTTGGGTTTAGCCGAGTGTGTTTCTGTCTAGACGAGTGGGTTTGGGTCTAGCCGAGTGGGTTTGGGTCTAGGCGAGTGGGTTTGGGTCTAGCGGAGTGGTTTTGGGTCTAGCCGAGTGGGTTTGGGTCTAGCGGAGTGGGTTTCCGTCTAGCCGAGTGGGTTTGGGTCTAGCGGAGTGGGTTTGGGTCTAGCCGAGTGGGTTTGCATCTAGCCGAGTGGGTTTGGGTCTAGCGGAGTGGGTTTGGGTCTAGCCGAGTGGGTTTGGGTCTAGCCGAGTGGGTTTGGGTCTAGCCGAGTGGCTTTGGGTCTAGCCGAGTGGGTTTGGGTCTAGCCGAGTGGGTTTGGGTCTAGCCAAGTGGGTTTGGGTCTAGCGGAGTGGGTTTGGGTCTAGCCGAGTGGGTTTGGGTGTAGCCGAGTGGGTTTGGGTCTAGCGGAGTGGGATTGGGTCTAGCGGAGTGGGTTTGGGACTAGCGGAGTGGGTTAGGGTCTAGCGGAGTGGGTTTGGGTATAGACGAGTGGGTTTGGGTCTAGCGGAATAGGTTTGGGT
Organism: Raja brachyura; assembly: GCA_963514005.1. The sequence continues at coordinate 3,827,279 of OY740819.1, read as the reverse complement.
CAAGCCGAGTGGGTTTGGGTCTAGCGGAGTGGGTTTGGGTCTAGCGGAGTGGGTTTGGGTCTAGCGGAGTGGGTTTGGGTCTAGCCGAGTGGGTTTGGGTCTAGCGGAGTGGGTTTGGATCTAGCCGACTGGGTTTGAGTCTAGACGAGTGGGTTTGGGTCTAGCCGAGTGGGTTTGGGTCTAGCCGAGTGGGTTTGGATCTAGCCGAATGGGTTTGGGTCTAGCCGAGTGGGTTTGGGTCTAGCGGAGTGGGTTTGGGTCTACCGGACTGGCTTTGGGTCTAGCCGTGTGGGTTTGGTTGTAGCCGAGTGGGTTTGGGTCTAGCCGAGTGGGTTTGGGTCAAGCCGAGTGGGTTTCGGTCTAGCCGAGTGGGTTTGGGTCTAGCGGAGTGGGTTTGCATTTAGCCGAGTGTGTTTCTGTCTAGCGGAGTGGGTTTGGGTCTAGCCGAGTGGGTTTGGGTGTAGCCGAGTGGGTTTGGGCCTAGCCGAGTGGGTTTGCGTCTAGCGGAGTGGGTTTGGGTCTAGCCGAGTGGGTTTGGGTCTAGCGGAGTGGGTTTGGGTCTAGCTGAGTGGGTTTGGGTCTAGCGGAATGGGTTTGGGTCTAGCTGAGTGGGTTTGGGTGTAGCCGAGTGGGTTTGAGTCTAGCGGAATGGGTTTGGGTCTAGCCGAGTGGGTTTGGGTCTAGCCGAGTGGGTTTGGGTCTAGCCGAGTGGGTTTGGGTCCAGCGGAGTGGGTTTGGGTCTCGCCGAGTGGGTTTGGGTCTAGCCAAGTGGGATTGGGTCTAGCCGAGTGGGTTTGCATCTAGCCGAGTGGGTTTGGGTCTAGCGAAGTGGCTTTGGGTCTAGCCGTGTGGGTTTGGGTGTAGCCGAGTGGGTTTGGGTCTAGCCGAGTGGGTTTGGGTCTAGCGGAGTGGGTTTGGGTCTAGCCGAGTGGGTTTGGGTCTAGCGGAATGGGTTTGGGTTTAGCCGAGTGTGTTTCTGTCTAGACGAGTGGGTTTGGGTCTAGCGGAGTGGGTTTGGGTCAAGCCGAGTGGGTTTGGGTGTAGCCGAGTGGGTTTCGGTCTAGCGGAGTGGGATTGGGTCTAGCGGAGTGGGTTTGGGACAAGCGGAGTGGGTTAGGGTCTAGCGGAGTGGGTTTGGGTATAGCCGAGTGGGTTTGGGTCTAGCGGAATGGGTTTGGGTCAAGCCGAGTGGGTTTCGGTCTAGCCGAGTGGGTTTGGGTCTAGCCGAGTGGGTTTGGGACTAGCCGAGTGGATTTGGGTCTAGCCGAGTGGGTTTGGGTCTAGCCGAGTGGGTTTGGGTCTAGTGGAGTGGGTTTGGGTCTAGCGGAGTGGGTTTGGGTCTAGCGGAGTGGGTTTGGGTCTAGCGGAGTGGGTTTGGGTCTAGCCGAGTGGGTTTGGGTCTAGCGGAGTGGGTTTGGATCTAGCCGACTGGGTTTGAGTCTAGCCGAGTGGGTTTGGGTCTAGCCGAGTGGGTTTGGGTCTAGCCGAGTGGGTTTGGATCTGGCCGAATGGGTTTGGGTCTAGCCGAGTGGGTTTGGGTCTAGCGGAGTGGGTTTGGGTCTAGCGGAGTGGGTTTGGGTCTACCGGACTGGCTTTGGGTCTATCCGTGTGGGTTTGGGTGTAGCCGAGTGGGTTTGGGTGTAGCCGAGTGGGTTTGGGTCAAGCCGAGTGGGTTTCGGTCTAGCCGAGTGGGTTTGGGTCTAGCGGAGTGGGTTTGCATTTAGCCGAGTGTGTTTCTGTCTAGCGGAGTGGGTTTGGGTCTAGCCGAGTGTGTTTCTGTCTAGACGAGTGGGTTTGGGTCAAGCCGAGTGGGTTTGGGTCTAGCCGAGTGGGTTTGGGTCTAGCGGAGTGGTTTTGGGTCTAGCCGAGTGGGTTTGCATTTAGCCGAGTGTGTTTATGTCTAGCCGAGTGGGTTTGGGTTTAGCCGAGTGGGTTTGGGTGTAGCCGAGTGGGTTTGGGTCTAGCGGAGTGGGTTTGGGTCTAGCCGAGTGCATTTGGGTCTAGCGGAGTGGGTTTGGGCCTAGCCGAGTGGGTTTGGGACTAGCGGAGTGGGTTTGGGTCTAGCCAAGTGGGTTTGGGTCTAGCGGAGTGGGTTTGGGTCTAGCTCAGTGGGTTTGGGTCTAGCGGAATGGGTTTGGGTCTAGCTGAGTGGGTTTGGGTGTAGCCGAGTGGGTTTGCGTCTAGCGGAATGGGTTTGGGTCTAGCCGAGTGGGTTTGGGTCTAGCCGAGTGGGTTTGGGTCTAGCCGAGTGGGTTTGGGTCTAGCGGAGTGGGTGTGGGTCTCGCCGAGTGGGTTTGGGTCTAGCCAAGTGGGTTTGGGTCTAGCCGAGTGGGTTTGCGTCTAGCCGAGTGGGTTTGGGTCTAGCGGAGTGGCTTTGGGTCTAGCCGTGTGGGTTTGGGTGTAGCCGAGTGGGTTTGGGTCTAGCCGAGTGGGTTTGGGTCTAGCGGAGTGGGTTTGGGTCTAGCCGAGTGGGTTTGGGTCTAGCGGAATGGGTTTGGGTTTAGCCGAGTGTGTTTCTGTCTAGACGAGTGGGTTTGGGTCTAGCCGAGTGGGTTTGGGTCTAGCCGAGTGGGTTTGGGTCTAGCGGAGTGGTTTTGGGTCTAGCCGAGTGGGTTTGGGTCTAGCGGAGTGGGTTTGCATTGAGCCGAGTGTGTTTCTGTCTAGCCGAGTGGGTTTGGGTTTAGCCGAGTGGGTTTGGGTGTAGCCGAGTGGGTTTGGGTCTAGCGGAGTGGGTTTGGGTCTAGCCGAGTGCATTTGGGTCTAGCGGAGTGGGTTTGGGCCTAGCCGAGTGGGTTTGGGTCTAGCGGAGTGGGTTTGGGTCTAGCCGAGTGGGTTTGGGTCTAGCGGAGTGGGTTTGGGTCTAGCTGAGTGGGTTTGGTCTAGCGGAATGGGTTTGGGTCTAGCTGAGTGGGTTTGGGTGTAGCCGAGTGGGTTTGCGTCTAGCGGAATGGGTTTGGGTCTAGCCGAGTGGGTTTGGGTCTAGCCGAGTGGGTTTGGGTCTAGCCGAGTGGGTTTGGGTCTAGCGGAGTGGGTTTGGGTCTCGCCGAGTGGGTTTGGGTCTAGCCAAGTGGGTTTGGGTCTAGCCTAGTGGGTTTGCGTCTAGCCGAGTGGGTTTGGGTCTAGCGGAGTGGCTTTGGGTCTGGCCGTGTGGGTTTGGGTGTAGCCGAGTGGGTTTGGGTCTAGCCGAGTGGGTTTGGGTCTAGCGGAGTGGGTTTGGGTCTAGCCGAGTGGGTTTGGGACTAGCGGAGTGGGTTTGGATCTAGCCGAGTGGGTTTGGGTGTAGCCGAGTGGGTTTGGGTCTAGCGGAGTGGGATTGGGTCTAGCGGAGTGGGTTTGGGACTAGCGGAGTGGGTTAGGGTCTAGCGGAGTGGGCTTGGGTATAGCCGAGTGGGTTTGCGTCTAGCGGAATGGGTTTGGGTCTAGCCGAGTGGGTTTGGGTCTAGCCGAGTGGGTTTGGGTCTAGCCGAGTGGGTTTGGGTCTAGCGGAGTGGGTTTGGGTCTCGCCGAGTGGGTTTGGGTCTCGCCAAGTGGGTTTGGGTCTAGCCTAGTGGCTTTGGGTCTAGCCGTGTGGGTTTGGGTGTAGCCGAGTGGGTTTGGGTCTAGCCGAGTGGGTTTGGGTCTAGCGGAGTGGGTTTGGGTCTAGCCGAGTGGGTTTGGGTCTAGCGGAGTGGGTTTGGGTCTAGCCGAGTGGGTTTGGGTCTAGCGGAGTGGGATTGGGTCTAGCGGAGTGGGTTTGGGACTAGCGGAGTGGGTTAGGGTCTAGCGGAGTGGGTTTGGGTATAGCCGAGTGGGTTTGGGACTAGCCGAGTGGATTTGGGTCTAGCCGAGTGGGTTTGGGTCCATCGGAGTGGGTTTGGGTCTAGTGGAGTGGGTTTGGGTCTAGCGGAGTGGGTTTGGGTCTAGCGGAGTGGGTTTGCGTCTAGCGGAGTGGGTTGGGGTCTAGCCGAGTGCGTTGAGGTCTAGCCGAGTGGGTTTGGGTCTAGCGGAGTGGGTTTGGATCTAGCCGACTGGGTTTGAGTCTAGCCGAGTGGGTTTGGGTCTAGCCGAGTGGGTTTGGGTCTAGCCGAGTGGGTTTGGATCTAGCCGAATGGGTTTGGGTCTTGCCGAATGGGTTTGGGTCTAGCGGAGTGGGTTTGGGTCTAGCGGAGTGGGTTTGGGTCTACCGGACTGGCTTTGGGTCTAGCCGTGTGGGTTTGGGTGTAGCCGAGTGGGTTTGGGTCTAGCCGAGTGGGTTTGGGTCAAGCCGAGTGGGTTTCGGTCTAGCCGAGTGGGTTTGGGTCTAGCGGAGTGGGTTTGCATTTAGCCGAGTGTGTTTCTGTCTAGCCGAGTGGGTTTGGGTCTAGCCGAGTGGCTTTGGGTGTAGCCGAGTGGGTTTGGGTCTAGCGGAGTGGGTTTGGGTCTAGCCGAGTGCATTTGGGTTTAGCGGAGTGGGTTTGGGCCTAGCCGAGTGGGTTTGGGTCTAGCGGAGTGGGTTTGGGTCTAGCCGAGTGGGTTTGGGTCTAGCGGAATGGGTTTGGGTCTAGCTGAGTGGGTTTGGGTGTAGCCGAGTGGGTTTGCGTCTAGCGGAATGGGTTTGGGTCTAGCCGAGTGGGTTTGGGTCTAGCCGAGTGGGTTTGGGTCTAGCCGAGTGGGTTTGGGTCTAGCGGAGTGGGTTTGGGTCTCGCCGAGTGGGTTTGGGTCTTGCCGAATGGGTTTGGGTCTAGCGGAGTGGGTTTGGGTCTAGCGGAGTGGGTTTGGGTCTACCGGACTGGCTTTGGGTCTAGCCGTGTGGGTTTGGGTGTAGCCGAGTGGGTTTGGGTCTAGCCGAGTGGGTTTGGGTCAAGCCGAGTGGGTTTCGGTCTAGCCGAGTGGGTTTGGGTCTAGCGGAGTGGGTTTGCATTTAGCCGAGTGTGTTTCTGTCTAGCCGAGTGGGTTTGGGTCTAGCCGAGTGGCTTTGGGTGTAGCCGAGTGGGTTTGGGTCTAGCGGAGTGGGTTTCGGTCTAGCCGAGTGCATTTGGGTTTAGCGGAGTGGGTTTGGGCCTAGCCGAGTGGGTTTGGGTCTAGCGGAGTGGGTTTGGGTCTAGCCGAGTGGGTTTGGGTCTAGCGGAATGGGTTTGGGTCTAGCTGAGTGGGTTTGGGTGTAGCCGAGTGGGTTTGCGTCTAGCGGAATGGGTTTGGGTCTAGCCGAGTGGGTTTGGGTCTAGCCGAGTGGGTTTGGGTCTAGCCGAGTGGGTTTGGGTCTAGCGGAGTGGGTTTGGGTCTCGCCGAGTGGGTTTGGGTCTAGCCATGTGGGTTTGGGTGTAGCCGAGTGGGTTTGGGTCTAGCCGAGTGGGTTTGGGTCTAGCGGAGTGGGTTTGGGTCTAGCCGAGTGGGTTTGGGTCTAGCGGAATGGGTTTGGGTTTAGCCGAGTGTGTTTCTGTCTAGACGAGTGGGTTTGGGTCTAGCCGAGTGGGTTTGGGTCTAGCCGAGTGGGTTTGGGTCTAGCGGAGTGGTTTTGGGTCTAGCCGAGTGGGTTTGGGTCTGGCGGAGTGGGTTTTGGTCTAGCCGAGTGGGTTTGGGTCTAGCGGAGTGGGTTTGGGTCTAGCCGAGTGGGTTTGGGTCTAGCCGAGTGGGTTTGGGTCTAGCCAAGTGGGTTTGGGTCGAGCCGAGTGGGTTTGGGTCTAGCGGAGTGGGTTTGCATTTAGCCGAGTGTGTTTCTGTCTAGCGGAGTGGCTTTGGGTCTAGCCGTGTGGGTTTGGGTGTAGCCGAGTGGGTTTGGGTCTAGCCGAGTGTGTTTGGGTCTAGCGGAGTGGGTTTGGGTCTAGCCGAGTGGGTTTGGGTCTAGCGGAATGGGTTTGGGTTTAGCCGAGTGGGTTTGGGTCTAGCGGAGTGGGTTTGCATTTAGCCGAGTGTGTTTCTGTCTAGCCGAGTGGGTTTGGGTCTAGCCGAGTGGGTTTGGGTCTAGCGGAATGGGTTTGGGTTTAGCCGAGTGTGTTTCTGTCTAGACGAGTGGGTTTGGGTCTAGCCGAGTGGGTTTGGGTCTAGCCGAGTGGGTTTGGGTCTAGCGGAGTGGTTTTGGGTCTAGCCGAGTGGGTTTGGGTCTGGCGGAGTGGGTTTTGGTCTAGCCGAGTGGGTTTGGGTCTAGCGGAGTGGGTTTGGGTCTAGCCGAGTGGGTTTGGGTCTAGCCGAGTGGGTTTGGGTCTAGCCGAGTGGGTTTGGGTCGAGCCGAGTGGGTTTGGGTCTAGCGGAGTGGGTTTGCATTTAGCCGAGTGTGTTTCTGTCTAGCGGAGTGGCTTTGGGTCTAGCCGTGTGGGTTTGGGTGTAGCCGAGTGGGTTTGGGTCTAGCCGAGTGGGTTTGGGTCTAGCGGAGTGGGTTTGGGTCTAGCCGAGTGGGTTTGGGTCTAGCGGAATGGGTTTGGGTTTAGCCGAGTGGGTTTGGGTCTAGCGGAGTGGTTTTGCATTTAGCCGAGTGTGTTTCTGTCTAGCCGAGTGGGTTTGGGTCTAGCCGAGTGGGTTTGGGTCTAGCCGAGTGGGTTTGGGTCTAGCGGAGTGGGTTTGGGTCTAGCCGAGTGGGTTTGGGTCTAGCGGAATGGGTTTGGGTCTAGCTGAGTGGGTTTGGGTGTAGCCGAGTGGGTTTGCGTCTAGCGGAATGGGTTTGGGTCTAGCCGAGTGGGTTTGGGTCTAGCCGAGTGGGTTTGGGTCTAGCCGAGTGGGTTTGGGTCTAGCCGAGTGGGTTTGGGTCTAGCGGAGTGGTTTTGGGTCTAGCCGAGTGGGTTTGGGTCTAGCGGAGTGGGTTTCCGTCTAGCCGAGTGGGTTTGGGTCTAGCGGAGTGGGTTTGGGTCTAGCCGAGTGGGTTTGCGTCTAGCCAAGTGGGTTTGGGTCTAGCGGAGTGGGTTTGGGTCTAGTGGAGTGGGTTTGGGTCTAGCGGAGTGGGTTTGGGTCTAGCGGAATGGGTTTGGGTCTAGCGGAGTGGGTTTGGGTCTAGCCGAGTGGGTTTGGGTCCAGCGGAGTGGGTTTGGATCTAGCCGACTGGGTTTGGATCTAGCCGAGTGGGTTTGGGTCTAGCCGAGTGGGTTTGGGTCTAGCCGAGTGGGTTTGGATCTAGCCGAGTGGGTTTGCGTCTAGCGGAGTGGGTTTGGGTCTAGCCGAGTGGGTTTGGGTCTAGCGGAGTGGGTGTGGGTCTAGCTGAGTGGGTTTGGGTCTAGCGGAATGGGTTTGGGAGTAGCCGAGTGGGTTTGCGTCTAGCGGAGTGGGTTTGGGTCTAGCCGAGTGGGTTTGGGTCTAGCCGAGTGGGTTTGGGTCTAGCCGAGTGGGTTTTGGTCAAGCCGAGTGGGTTTCGGTCTAGCCGAGTGGGTTTGGGTCTAGCGGAGTGGGTTTGCATTTAGCCGAGTGTGTTTCTGTCTAGCGGAGTGCGTTTGGGTCTAGCCGAGTGGGTTTGGGTGTAGCCGAGTGGGTTTGGGCCTAGCCGAGTGGGTTTGCGTCTAGCGGAGTGGGTTTGGGTCTAGCCGAGTGGGTTTGGGTCTAGCGGAGTGGGTTTGGGTCTAGCTGAGTGGGTTTGGGTCTAGCGGAATGGGTTTGGGAGTAGCCGAGTGGGTTTGCGTCTAGCGGAGTGGGTTTGGGTCTAGCCGAGTGGGTTTGGGTCTAGCCGAGTGGGTTTGGGTCTAGCCGAGTGGGTTTGGGTCTAGCCGAGTGGGTTTGGGTCTAGCGGAGTGGGTTTGGGTCTCGCCGAGTGGGTTTGGGTCTAGCCAAGTGGGATTGGGTCTAGCCGAGTGGGTTTGCGTCTAGCGGAATGGGTTTGGGTCTAGCCGAGTGGGTTTGGGTCTAGCCGAGTGGGTTTGGGTCTAGCCGAGTGGGTTTGGGTCTAGCGGAGTGGGTTTGGGTCTCGCCGAGTGCGTTTGGGTCTTGCCGAATGGGTTTGGGTCTAGCGGAGTGGGTTTGGGTCTAGCGGAGTGGGTTTGGGTCTACCGGACTGGCTTTGGGTCTAGCCGTGTGGGTTTGGGTGTAGCCGAGTGGGTTTGGGTCTAGCCGAGTGGGTTTGGGTCAAGCCGAGTGGGTTTCGGTCTAGCCGAGTGGGTTTGGGTCTAGCGGAGTGGGTTTGCATTTAGCCGAGTGTGTTTCTGTCTAGCCGAGTGGGTTTGGGTCTAGCCGAGTGGCTTTGGGTGTAGCCGAGTGGGTTTGGGTCTAGCGGAGTGGGTTTCGGTCTAGCCGAGTGCATTTGGGTTTAGCGGAGTGGGTTTGGGCCTAGCCGAGTGGGTTTGGGTCTAGCGGAGTGGGTTTGGGTCTAGCCGAGTGGGTTTGGGTCTAGCGGAATGGGTTTGGGTCTAGCTGAGTGGGTTTGGGTGTAGCCGAGTGGGTTTGCGTCTAGCGGAATGGGTTTGGGTCTAGCCGAGTGGGTTTGGGTCTAGCCGAGTGGGTTTGGGTCTAGCCGAGTGGGTTTGGGTCTAGCGGAGTGGGTTTGGGTCTCGCCGAGTGGGTTTGGGTCTAGCCATGTGGGTTTGGGTGTAGCCGAGTGGGTTTGGGTCTAGCCGAGTGGGTTTGGGTCTAGCGGAGTGGGTTTGGGTCTAGCCGAGTGGGTTTGGGTCTAGCGGAATGGGTTTGGGTTTAGCCGAGTGTGTTTCTGTCTAGACGAGTGGGTTTGGGTCTAGCCGAGTGGGTTTGGGTCTAGCCGAGTGGGTTTGGGTCTAGCGGAGTGGTTTTGGGTCTAGCCGAGTGGGTTTGGGTCTGGCGGAGTGGGTTTTGGTCTAGCCGAGTGGGTTTGGGTCTAGCGGAGTGGGTTTGGGTCTAGCCGAGTGGGTTTGGGTCTAGCCGAGTGGGTTTGGGTCTAGCCAAGTGGGTTTGGGTCGAGCCGAGTGGGTTTGGGTCTAGCGGAGTGGGTTTGCATTTAGCCGAGTGTGTTTCTGTCTAGCGGAGTGGCTTTGGGTCTAGCCGTGTGGGTTTGGGTGTAGCCGAGTGGGTTTGGGTCTAGCCGAGTGTGTTTGGGTCTAGCGGAGTGGGTTTGGGTCTAGCCGAGTGGGTTTGGGTCTAGCGGAATGGGTTTGGGTTTAGCCGAGTGGGTTTGGGTCTAGCGGAGTGGGTTTGCATTTAGCCGAGTGTGTTTCTGTCTAGCCGAGTGGGTTTGGGTCTAGCCGAGTGGGTTTGGGTCTAGCGGAATGGGTTTGGGTTTAGCCGAGTGTGTTTCTGTCTGGACGAGTGGGTTTGGGTCTAGCCGAGTGGGTTTGGGTCTAGCCGAGTGGGTTTGGGTCTAGCGGAGTGGTTTTGGGTCTAGCCGAGTGGGTTTGGGTCTGGCGGAGTGGGTTTTGGTCTAGCCGAGTGGGTTTGGGTCTAGCGGAGTGGGTTTGGGTCTAGCCGAGTGGGTTTGGGTCTAGCCGAGTGGGTTTGGGTCTAGCCGAGTGGGTTTGGGTCGAGCCGAGTGGGTTTGGGTCTAGCGGAGTGGGTTTGCATTTAGCCGAGTGTGTTTCTGTCTAGCGGAGTGGCTTTGGGTCTAGCCGTGTGGGTTTGGGTGTAGCCGAGTGGGTTTGGGTCTAGCCGAGTGGGTTTGGGTCTAGCGGAGTGGGTTTGGGTCTAGCCGAGTGGGTTTGGGTCTAGCGGAATGGGTTTGGGTTTAGCCGAGTGGGTTTGGGTCTAGCGGAGTGGTTTTGCATTTAGCCGAGTGTGTTTCTGTCTAGCCGAGTGGGTTTGGGTCTAGCCGAGTGGGTTTGGGTCTAGCCGAGTGGGTTTGGGTCTAGCGGAGTGGGTTTGGGTCTAGCCGAGTGGGTTTGGGTCTAGCGGAATGGGTTTGGGTCTAGCTGAGTGGGTTTGGGTGTAGCCGAGTGGGTTTGCGTCTAGCGGAATGGGTTTGGGTCTAGCCGAGTGGGTTTGGGTCTAGCCGAGTGGGTTTGGGTCTAGCCGAGTGGGTTTGGGTCTAGCCGAGTGGGTTTGGGTCTAGCGGAGTGGTTTTGGGTCTAGCCGAGTGGGTTTGGGTCTAGCGGAGTGGGTTTCCGTCTAGCCGAGTGGGTTTGGGTCTAGCGGAGTGGGTTTGGGTCTAGCCGAGTGGGTTTGCGTCTAGCCAAGTGGGTTTGGGTCTAGCGGAGTGGGTTTGGGTCTAGTGGAGTGGGTTTGGGTCTAGCGGAGTGGGTTTGGGTCTAGCGGAATGGGTTTGGGTCTAGCGGAGTGGGTTTGGGTCTAGCCGAGTGGGTTTGGGTCCAGCGGAGTGGGTTTGGATCTAGCCGACTGGGTTTGGATCTAGCCGAGTGGGTTTGGGTCTAGCCGAGTGGGTTTGGGTCTAGCCGAGTGGGTTTGGATCTAGCCGAGTGGGTTTGCGTCTAGCGGAGTGGGTTTGGGTCTAGCCGAGTGGGTTTGGGTCTAGCGGAGTGGGTGTGGGTCTAGCTGAGTGGGTTTGGGTCTAGCGGAATGGGTTTGGGAGTAGCCGAGTGGGTTTGCGTCTAGCGGAGTGGGTTTGGGTCTAGCCGAGTGGGTTTGGGTCTAGCCGAGTGGGTTTGGGTCTAGCCGAGTGGGTTTTGGTCAAGCCGAGTGGGTTTCGGTCTAGCCGAGTGGGTTTGGGTCTAGCGGAGTGGGTTTGCATTTAGCCGAGTGTGTTTCTGTCTAGCGGAGTGCGTTTGGGTCTAGCCGAGTGGGTTTGGGTGTAGCCGAGTGGGTTTGGGCCTAGCCGAGTGGGTTTGCGTCTAGCGGAGTGGGTTTGGGTCTAGCCGAGTGGGTTTGGGTCTAGCGGAGTGGGTTTGGGTCTAGCTGAGTGGGTTTGGGTCTAGCGGAATGGGTTTGGGAGTAGCCGAGTGGGTTTGCGTCTAGCGGAGTGGGTTTGGGTCTAGCCGAGTGGGTTTGGGTCTAGCCGAGTGGGTTTGGGTCTAGCCGAGTGGGTTTGGGTCTAGCCGAGTGGGTTTGGGTCTAGCGGAGTGGGTTTGGGTCTCGCCGAGTGGGTTTGGGTCTAGCCAAGTGGGATTGGGTCTAGCCGAGTGGGTTTGCATCTAGCCGAGTGGGTTTGGGTCTAGCGGAGTGGCTTTGGGTGTAGCCGAGTGGGTTTGGGTGTAGCCGAGTGGGTTTGGGTCTAGCGGAGTGGGTTTGGGTCTAGCCGAGTGGGTTTGGGTCTAGCGGAATGGGTTTGGGTTTAGCCGAGTGTGTTTCTGTCTAGACGAGTGTGTTTCTGTCTAGACGAGTGGGTTTGGGTCTAGCCGAGTGGGTTTGGGTCTAGCCGAATGGGTTTGGGTCTAGCGGAGTGGTTTTGGGTCTAGCCGAGTGGGTTTGGGTCTGGCGGAGTGGGTTTTGGTCTAGCCGAGTGGGTTTGGGTCTAGCGAAGTGGGTTTGGGTCTAGCCGAGTGGGTTTGGGTCTAGCGGATTGGCTTTGGGTCTAGCCGTGTGGGTTTGGGTGTAGCCGAGTGGGTTTGGGTCTAGCCGAGTGGGTTTGGGTCTAGTGGAATGGGTTTGGGTTTAGCCGAGTGGGTTTGGGTCTAGCGGAGTGGGTTTGCGTTTAGCCGAGTGTGTTTCTGTCTAGCCGAGTGGGTTTGGGTCTAGCGGAGTGGGTTTGGGTCTAGCCGAGTGGGTTTGCGTCTAGCCGAGTGGGTTTGGGTCTAGCGGAGTGGGTTTGGGTCTAGCCGAGTGGGTTTGGGTCTAGCCGAGTGGGTTTGGGTCTAGCGGAATGGGTTTGGGTTTAGCCGAGTGGGTTTGGGTCTAGCGGAGTGGGTTTGCATTTAGCCGAGTGTGTTTCTGTCTAGCCGAGTGGGTTTGGGTCTAGCCGAGTGGGTTTGGGTCTAGCCGAGTTTGTTTGGGTCTAGCGGAGTGGGTTTGGGTCTAGCCGAGTGGGTTTGGGTCTAGCGGAATGGGTTTGGGTCTAGCCGAGTGGGTTTGGGTCTAGCGGAATGGGTTTGTGTCTAGCTGAGTGGGTTTGGGTGTAGCCGAGTGGGTTTGCGTCTAGCGGAATGGGTTTGGGTCTAGCCGAGTGGGTTTGGGTCTAGCCGAGTGGGTTTGGGTCTAGCCGAGTGGGTTTGGGTCTAGCCGAGTGGGTTTGGGTCTAGCGGAGTGGGTTTGGGTCTCGCCGAGTGGGTTTGGGTATAGCCAAGTGGGTTTGGGTCTAGCCGAGTGGGTTTGCGTCTAGCCGAGTGGGTTTGGGTCTAGCGGAGTGGCTTTGGGTCTAGCCGTGTGGGTTTGGGTGTAGCCGAGTGGGTTTGGGTCTAGCCGAGTGGGTTTGGGTCTAGCGGAGTTGGTTTGGGTCTAGCCGAGTGGGTTTGGGTCTCGCGGAATGGGTTTGGGTTTAGCCGAGTGTGTTTCTGTCTAGACGAGTGGGTTTGGGTCTAGCCGAGTGGGTTTGGGTCTAGCCGAGTGGGTTTGGGTCTAGCGGAGTGGTTTTGGGTCTAGCCGAGTGGGTTTGGGTCTAGCGGAGTGGGTTTCCGTCTAGCTGAGTGGGTTTGGGTCTAGCGGAGTGGGTTTGGGTCTAGCCGAGTGGGTTTGCGTCTAGCCAAGTGGGTTTGGGTCTAGCGGAGTGGGTTTGGGTCTAGCCGAGTGGGTTTGGGTCTAGCCGAGTGGCTTTGGGTCTAGCCGAGTGGGTTTGGGTCTAGCCAAGTGGGTTTGGGTCTAGCCGAGTGGGTTTGGGTCTAGCGGAGTGGGTTTGGGTCTAGCCGAGTGGGTTTGGGTGTAGCCGAGTGGGTTTGGGGCTAGCGGAGTGGGATTGGGTCTAGCTGAGTGGGTTTGGGACTAGCGGAGTGGGTTAGGGTCTAGCGGAGTGGGTTTGGGTGTAGCCGAGTGGGTTTGGGTCTAGCGGAATGGGTTTGGGTCAAGCCGAGTGCGTTTGGGTCTAGCCGAGTGGGTTTGGGTCTAGCCGAGTGGGTTTGGGACTAGCCGAGTGGATTTGGGTCTAGCCGAGTGGGTTTGGGTCTAGCGGAGTGGGTTTGGGTCTAGTGGAGTGGGTTTGGGTCTAGCCGAGTGGGTTTGGGTCTAGCGGAGTGGGTTTGGGTCTAGCGGAGTGGGTTTGGGTCTAGCCGAGTGGGTTTGGGTCCAGCGGAGTGGGTTTGGATCTAGCCGACTGGGTTTGGATCTAGCCGAGTGGGTTTGGGTCTAGCCGAGTGGGTTTGGGTCTAGCCGAGTGGGTTTGGATCTAGCCGAATGGGTTTGGGTCTAGCCGAGTGGGTTTGGGTGTAGCCGAGTGGGTTTGGGTCTAGCCGAGTGGGTTTGGGTCAAGCCGAGTGGGTTTCGGTCTAGCCGAGTGGGTTTGGGTCTAGCGGAGTGGGTTTGCATTTAGCCGAGTGTGTTTCTGTCTAGCGGAGTGGGTTTGGGTCTAGCCGAGTGGGTTTGGGTGTAGCCGAGTGGGTTTGGGCCTAGCCGAGTGGGTTTGCGTCTAGCGGAGTGGGTTTGGGTCTAGCCGAGTGGGTTTGGGTCTAGCGGAGTGGGTTTGGGTCTAGCCGAGTGGGTTTGGGTCTAGCGGAATGGGTTTGGGTTTAGCCGAGTGTGTTTCTGTCTAGACGAGTGTGTTTCTGTCTAGACGAGTGGGTTTGGGTCTAGCCGAGTGGGTTTGGGTCTAGCCGAATGGGTTTGGGTCTAGCGGAGTGGTTTTGGGTCTAGCCGAGTGGGTTTGGGTCTGGCGGAGTGGGTTTTGGTCTAGCCGAGTGGGTTTGGGTCTAGCGAAGTGGGTTTGGGTCTAGCCGAGTGGGTTTGGGTCTAGCGGATTGGCTTTGGGTCTAGCCGTGTGGGTTTGGGTGTAGCCGAGTGTGTTTGGGTCTAGCCGAGTGGGTTTGGGTCTAGCGGAATGGGTTTGGGTTTAGCCGAGTGGGTTTGGGTCTAGCGGAGTGGGTTTGCGTTTAGCCGAGTGTGTTTCTGTCTAGCCGAGTGGGTTTGGGTCTAGCGGAGTGGGTTTGGGTCTAGCCGAGTGGGTTTGCGTCTAGCCGAGTGGGTTTGGGTCTAGCGGAGTGGGTTTGGGTCTAGCCGAGTGGGTTTGGGTCTAGCCGAGTGGGTTTGGGTCTAGCGGAATGGGTTTGGGTTTAGCCGAGTGGGTTTGGGTCTAGCGGAGTGGGTTTGCATTTAGCCGAGTGTGTTTCTGTCTAGCCGAGTGGGTTTGGGTCTAGCCGAGTGGGTTTGGGTCTAGCCGAGTTTGTTTGGGTCTAGCGGAGTGGGTTTGGGTCTAGCCGAGTGGGTTTGGGTCTAGCGGAATGGGTTTGGGTCTAGCCGAGTGGGTTTGGGTCTAGCGGAATGGGTTTGGGTCTAGCTGAGTGGGTTTGGGTGTAGCCGAGTGGGTTTGCGTCTAACGGAATGGGTTTGGGTCTAGCCGAGTGGGTTTGGGTCTAGCCGAGTGGGTTTGGGTCTAGCCGAGTGGGTTTGGGTCTAGCCGAGTGGGTTTGGGTCTAGCGGAGTGGGTTTGGGTCTCGCCGAGTGGGTTTGGGTATAGCCAAGTGGGTTTGGGTCTAGCCGAGTGGGTTTGCGTCTAGCCGAGTGGGTTTGGGTCTAGCGGAGTGGCTTTAGGTCTAGCCGTGTGGGTTTGGGTGTAGCCGAGTGGGTTTGGGTCTAGCCGAGTGGGTTTGGGTCTAGCGGAGTTGGTTTGGGTCTAGCCGAGTGGGTTTGGGTCTCGCGGAATGGGTTTGGGTTTAGCCGAGTGTGTTTCTGTCTAGACGAGTGGGTTTGGGTCTAGCCGAGTGGGTTTGGGTCTAGCCGAGTGGGTTTGGGTCTAGCGGAGTGGTTTTGGGTCTAGCCGAGTGGGTTTGGGTCTAGCGGAGTGGGTTTCCGTCTAGCCGAGTGGGTTTGGGTCTAGCGAAGTGGGTTTGGGTCTAGCCGAGTGGGTTTGCGTCTAGCCAAGTGGGTTTGGGTCTAGCGGAGTGGGTTTGGGTCTAGCCGAGTGGGTTTGGGTCTAGCCGAGTGGCTTTGGGTCTAGCCGAGTGGGTTTGGGTCTAGCCAAGTGGGTTTGGGTCTAGCCGAGTGGGTTTGGGTCTAGCGGAGTGGGTTTGGGTCTAGCCGAGTGGGTTTGGGTGTAGCCGAGTGGGTTTGGGGCTAGCGGAGTGGGATTGGGTCTAGCGGAGTGGGTTTGGGACTAGCGGAGTGGGTTAGGGTCTAGCGGAGTGGGTTTGGGTGTAGCCGAGTGGGTTTGGGTCTAGCGGAATGGGTTTGGGTCAAGCCGAGTGGGTTTGGGTCTAGCCGAGTGGGTTTGGGTCTAGCCGAGTGGGTTTGGGACTAGCCGAGTGGATTTGGGTCTAGCCGAGTGGGTTTGGGTCTAGCGGAGTGGGTTTGGGTCTACTGGAGTGGGTTTGGGTCTAGCGGAGTGGGTTTGGGTCTAGCGGAGTGGGTTTGGGTCTAGCGGAGTGGGTTTGGGTCTAGCCGAGTGGGTTTGGGTCCAGCGGAGTGGGTTTGGATCTAGCCGACTGGGTTTGGATCTAGCCGAGTGGGTTTGGGTCTAGCCGAGTGGGTTTGGGTCTAGCCGAGTGGGTTTGGATCTAGCCGAATGGGTTTGGGTCTAGCCGAGTGGGTTTGGGTGTAGCCGAGTGGGTTTGGGTCTAGCCGAGTGGGTTTGGGTCAAGCCGAGTGGGTTTCGGTCTAGCCGAGTGGGTTTGGGTCTAGCGGAATGGGTTTGGGTCAAGCCGAGTGGGTTTGGGTCTAGCCGAGTGGGTTTGGGTCTAGCCGAGTGGGTTTGGGACTAGCCGAGTGGATTTGGGTCTAGCCGAGTGGGTTTGGGTCTAGCGGAGTGGGTTTGGGTCTACTGGAGTGGGTTTGGGTCTAGCGGAGTGGGTTTGGGTCTAGCGGAGTGGGTTTGGGTCTAGCGGAGTGGGTTTGGGTCTAGCCGAGTGGGTTTGGGTCCAGCGGAGTGGGTTTGGATCTAGCCGACTGGGTTTGGATCTAGCCGAGTGGGTTTGGGTCTAGCCGAGTGGGTTTGGGTCTAGCCGAGTGGGTTTGGATCTAGCCGAATGGGTTTGGGTCTAGCCGAGTGGGTTTGGGTGTAGCCGAGTGGGTTTGGGTCAAGCCGAGTGGGTTTCGGTCTAGCCGAGTGGGTTTGGGTCTAGCGGAGTGGGTTTGCATTTAGCCGAGTGTGTTTCTGTCTAGCGGAGTGGGTTTGGGTCTAGCCGAGTGGGTTTGGGTGTAGCCGAGTGGGTTTGGGCCTAGCCGAGTGGGTTTGCGTCTAGCGGAGTGGGTTTGGGTCTAGCCGAGTGGGTTTGGGTCTAGCGGAGTGGGTGTGGGTCTAGCTGAGTGGGTTTGGGTCTAGCGGAATGGGTTTGGGAGTAGCCGAGTGGGTTTGCGTCTAGCGGAGTGGGTTTGGGTCTAGCCGAGTGGGTTTGGGTCTAGCCGAGTGGGTTTGGGTCTAGCCGAGTGGGTTTGGGTCAAGCCGAGTGGGTTTCGGTCTAGCCGAGTGGGTTTGGGTCTAGCGGAGTGGGTTTGCATTTAGCCGAGTGTGTTTCTGTCTAGCGGAGTGGGTTTGGGTCTAGCCGAGTGGGTTTGGGTGTAGCCGAGTGGGTTTGGGCCTAGCCGAGTGGGTTTGCGTCTAGCGGAGTGGGTTTGGGTCTAGCCGAGTGGGTTTGGGTCTAGCGGAGTGGGTTTGGGTCTAGCTGAGTGGGTTTGGGTCTAGCGGAATGGGTTTGGGAGTAGCCGAGTGGGTTTGCATCTAGCGGAGTGGGTTTGGGTCTAGCCGAGTGGGTTTGGGTCTAGGCGAGTGGGTTTGGGTCTAGCCGAGTGGGTTTGGGTCTCGCCGAGTGGGTTTGGGTCTAGCCAAGTGGGATTGGGTCTAGCCGAGTGGGTTTGCATCTAGCCGAGTGGGTTTGGGTCTAGCGGAGTGGCTTTGGGTCTAGCCGTGTGGGTTTGGGTGTAGCCGAGTGGGTTTGGGTCTAGCCGAGTGGGTTTGGGTCTAGCGGAGTGGGTTTGGGTCTAGCCGAGTGGGTTTGGGTCTAGCGGAATGGGTTTGGGTTTAGCCGAGTGTGTTTCTGTCTAGACGAGTGGGTTTGGGTCTAGCCGAGTGGGTTTGGGTCTAGCCGAGTGGGTTTGGGTCTAGCGGAGTGGTTTTGGGTCTAGCCGAGTGTGTTTGTGTCTGGCGGAGTGGGTTTTGGTCTAGCCGAGTGGGTTTGGGTCTAGCGAAGTGGGTTTGGGTCTAGCCGAGTGGGTTTGGGTCTAGCGGATTGGCTTTGGGTCTAGCCGTGTGGGTTTGGGTGTAGCCGAGTGGGTTTGGGTCTAGCCGAGTGGGTTTGGGTCTAGCGGAATGGGTTTGGGTTTAGCCGAGTGGGTTTGGGTCTAGCGGAGTGGGTTTGCGTTTAGCCGAGTGTGTTTCTGTCTAGCCGAGTGGGTTTGGGTCTAGCGGAGTGGGTTTGGGTCTAGCCGAGTGGGTTTGCGTCTAGCCGAGTGGGTTTGGGTCTAGCGGAGTGGGTTTGGGTCTAGCCGAGTGGGTTTGGGTCTAGCCGAGTGGGTTTGGGTCTAGCCGAGTGGCTTTCGGTCTAGCCGAGTGGGTTTGGGTCTAGCCGAGTGGTTTTGGGTCTAGCCGAGTGAGTTTGGGTCTGGCGGAGTGGGTTTTGGTCTAGCCGAGTGGGTTTGGGTCTAGCGGAGTGGGTTTGGGTCTAGCCGAGTGGGTTTGGGTCTAGCGGAGTGGGTTTGCATTTAGCCGAGTGTGGTTCTGTCTAGCCGAGTGGGTTTGGGTCTAGCCGAGTGGGTTTGGGTCTAGCCGAGTGGGTTTGGATCTAGCGGAATGGGTTTGGGTCTAGCTGAGTGGGTTTGGGTGTAGCCGAGTGGGTTTGCGTCTAGCGGAATGGGTTTGGGTCTAGCCGAGTGGGTTTGGGTCTAGCGGAGTGGGTTTGGGTCTAGCCGAGTGGGTTTGGGTCTAGCGGAATGGGTTTGGGTCTAGCTGAGTGGGTTTGGGTGTAGCCGAGTGGGTTTGCGTCTAGCGGAATGGGTTTGGGTCTAGCCGAGTGGGTTTGGGTCTAGCCGAGTGGGTTTGGGTCTAGCCGAGTGGGTTTGGGTCTAGCCGAGTGGGTTTGGGTCTAGCCGAGTGGGTTTGGGTCTAGCCGAGTGGGTTTGGGTCTCGCCGAGTGGGTTTGGGTCTAGCCAAGTGGGTTTGGGTCTAGCCGAGTGGGTTTGCATCTAGCCGAGTGGGTTTGGGTCTAGCGGAGTGGCTTTGGGTCTAGCCGTGTGGGTTTGGGTGTAGCCGAGTGGGTTTGGGTCTAGCCGAGTGGGTTTGGGTCTAGCGGAGTGGGTTTGGGTCTAGCCGAGTGGGTTTGGGTCTATCCGAGTGGGTTTGGGTCTAGCCGAATGGGTTTGGGTCTAGCCGAGTGGGTTTGGGTCTAGCGGAGTGGGTTTGGGTCTAGCCGAGTGGGTTTGGGTCTAGCCGAGTGGGTTTGGGTCTAGCGGAGTGGTTTTGGGTCTAGCCGAGTGGGTTTGGGTCTAGCGGAGTGGGTTTCCGTCTAGCCGAGTGGGTTTGGGTCTAGCGAAGTGGGTTTGGGTCTAGCCGAGTGGGTTTGCGTCTAGCCAAGTGGGTTTGGGTCTAGCGGAGTGGGTTTGGGTCTAGCCGAGTGGGTTTGGGTCTAGCCGAGTGGCTTTGGGTCTAGCCGAGTGGGTTTGGGTCTAGCCAAGTGGGTTTGGGTCTAGCCGAGTGGGTTTGGGTCTAGCGGAGTGGGTTTGGGTCTAGCCGAGTGGGTTTGGGTGTAGCCGAGTGGGTTTGGGGCTAGCGGAGTGGGATTGGGTCTAGCGGAGTGGGTTTGGGACTAGCGGAGTGGGTTAGGGTCTAGCGGAGTGGGTTTGGGTTTAGCCGAGTGGGTTTGGGTCTAGCGGAATGGGTTTGGGTCAAGCCGAGTGGGTTTGGGTCTAGCCGAGTGGGTTTGGGTCTAGCCGAGTGGGTTTGGGACTAGCCGAGTGGATTTGGGTCTAGCCGAGTGGGTTTGGGTCTAGCGGAGTGGGTTTGGGTCTACTGGAGTGGGTTTGGGTCTAGCGGAGTGGGTTTGGGTCTAGCGGAGTGGGTTTGGGTCTAGCGGAGTGGGTTTGGGTCTAGCCGAGTGGGTTTGGGTCCAGCGGAGTGGGTTTGGATCTAGCCGACTGGGTTTGGATCTAGCCGAGTGGGTTTGGGTCTAGCCGAGTGGGTTTGGGTCTAGCCGAGTGGGTTTGGATCTAGCCGAATGGGTTTGGGTCTAGCCGAGTGGGTTTGGGTGTAGCCGAGTGGGTTTGGGTCTAGCCGAGTGGGTTTGGGTCAAGCCGAGTGGGTTTCGGTCTAGCCGAGTGGGTTTGGGTCTAGCGGAGTGGGTTTGCATTTAGCCGAGTGTGTTTCTGTCTAGCGGAGTGGGTTTGGGTCTAGCCGAGTGGGTTTGGGTGTAGCCGAGTGGGTTTGGGCCTAGCCGAGTGGGTTTGCGTCTAGCGGAGTGGGTTTGGGTCTAGCCGAGTGGGTTTGGGTCTAGCGGAGTGGGTGAGGGTCTAGCTGAGTGGGTTTGGGTCTAGCGGAATGGGTTTGGGAGTAGCCGAGTGGGTTTGCGTCTAGCGGAGTGGGTTTGGGTCTAGCCGAGTGGGTTTGGGTCTAGCCGAGTGGGTTTGGGTCTAGCCGAGTGGGTTTGGGTCAAGCCGAGTGGATTTCGGTCTAGCCGAGTGGGTTTGGGTCTAGCGGAGTGGGTTTGCATTTAGCCGAGTGTGTTTCTGTCTAGCGGAGTGGGTTTGGGTCTAGCCGAGTGGGTTTGGGTGTAGCCGAGTGGGTTTGGGCCTAGCCGAGTGGGTTTGCGTCTAGCGGAGTGGGTTTGGGTCTAGCCGAGTGGGTTTGGGTCTAGCGGAGTGGGTTTGGGTCTAGCTGAGTGGGTTTGGGTCTAGCGGAATGGGTTTGGGAGTAGCCGAGTGGGTTTGCATCTAGCGGAGTGGGTTTGGGTCTAGCCGAGTGGGTTTGGGTCTAGGCGAGTGGGTTTGGGTCTAGCCGAGTGGGTTTGGGTCTAGCGGAATGGGTTTGGGTCTAGCTGAGTGGGTTTGGGTGTAGCCGAGTGGGTTTGCGTCTAGCGGAATGGGTTTGGGTCTAGCCGAGTGGGTTTGGGTCTAGCCGAGTGGGTTTGGGTCTAGCCGAGTGGGTTTGGGTCTAGCCGAGTGGGTTTGGGTCTAGCCGAGTGGGTTTGGGTCTAGCCGAGTGGGTTTGGGTCTCGCCGAGTGGGTTTGGGTCTAGCCAAGTGGGTTTGGGTCTAGCCGAGTGGGTTTGCATCTAGCCGAGTGGGTTTGGGTCTAGCGGAGTGGCTTTGGGTCTAGCCGTGTGGGTTTGGGTGTAGCCGAGTGGGTTTGGGTCTAGCCGAGTGGGTTTGGGTCTAGCGGAGTGGGTTTGGGTCTAGCCGAGTGGGTTTGGGTCTATCCGAGTGGGTTTGGGTCTAGCCGAATGGGTTTGGGTCTAGCCGAGTGGGTTTGGGTCTAGCGGAGTGGGTTTGGGTCTAGCCGATTGGGTTTGGGTCTAGCCGAGTGGGTTTGGGTCTAGCGGAGTGGTTTTGGGTCTAGCCGAGTGGGTTTGGGTCTAGCGGAGTGGGTTTCCGTCTAGCCGAGTGGGTTTGGGTCTAGCGAAGTGGGTTTGGGTCTAGCCGAGTGGGTTTGCGTCTAGCCAAGTGGGTTTGGGTCTAGCGGAGTGGGTTTGGGTCTAGCCGAGTGGGTTTGGGTCTAGCCGAGTGGCTTTGGGTCTAGCCGAGTGGGTTTGGGTCTAGCCAAGTGGGTTTGGGTCTAGCCGAGTGGGTTTGGGTCTAGCGGAGTGGGTTTGGGTCTAGCCGAGTGGGTTTGGGTGTAGCCGAGTGGGTTTGGGGCTAGCGGAGTGGGATTGGGTCTAGCGGAGTGGGTTTGGGACTAGCGGAGTGGGTTAGGGTCTAGCGGAGTGGGTTTGGGTGTAGCCGAGTGGGTTTGGGTCTAGCGGAATGGGTTTGGGTCAAGCCGAGTGGGTTTGGGTCTAGCCGAGTGGGTTTGGGTCTAGCCGAGTGGGTTTGGGACTAGCCGAGTGGATTTGGGTCTAGCCGAGTGGGTTTGGGTCTAGCGGAGTGGGTTTGGGTCTACTGGAGTGGGTTTGGGTCTAGCGGAGTGGGTTTGGGTCTAGCGGAGTGGGTTTGGGTCTAGCGGAGTGGGTTTGGGTCTAGCCGAGTGGGTTTGGGTCCAGCGGAGTGGGTTTGGATCTAGCCGACTGGGTTTGGATCTAGCCGAGTGGGTTTGGGTCTAGCCGAGTGGGTTTGGGTCTAGCCGAGTGGGTTTGGATCTAGCCGAATGGGTTTGGGTCTAGCCGAGTGGGTTTGGGTGTAGCCGAGTGGGTTTGGGTCTAGCCGAGTGGGTTTGGGTCAAGCCGAGTGGGTTTCGGTCTAGCCGAGTGGGTTTGGGTCTAGCGGAGTGGGTTTGCATTTAGCCGAGTGTGTTTCTGTCTAGCGGAGTGGGTTTGGGTCTAGCCGAGTGGGTTTGGGTGTAGCCGAGTGGGTTTGGGCCTAGCCGAGTGGGTTTGCGTCTAGCGGAGTGGGTTTGGGTCTAGCCGAGTGGGTTTGGGTCTAGCGGAGTGGGTGTGGGTCTAGCTGAGTGGGTTTGGGTCTAGCGGAATGGGTTTGGGAGTAGCCGAGTGGGTTGGCGTCTAGCGGAGTGGGTTTGGGTCTAGCCGAGTGGGTTTGGGTCTAGCCGAGTGGGTTTGGGTCTAGCCGAGTGGGTTTGGGTCAAGCCGAGTGGATTTCGGTCTAGCCGAGTGGGTTTGGGTCTAGCGGAGTGGGTTTGCATTTAGCCGAGTGTGTTTCTGTCTAGCGGAGTGGGTTTGGGTCTAGCCGAGTGGGTTTGGGTGTAGCCGAGTGGGTTTGGGCCTAGCCGAGTGGGTTTGCGTCTAGCGGAGTGGGTTTGGGTCTAGCCGAGTGGGTTTGGGTCTAGCGGAGTGGGTTTGGGTCTAGCTGAGTGGGTTTGGGTCTAGCGGAATGGGTTTGGGAGTAGCCGAGTGGGTTTGCATCTAGCGGAGTGGGTTTGGGTCTAGCCGAGTGGGTTTGGGTCTAGGCGAGTGGGTTTGGGTCTAGCCGAGTGGGTTTGGGTCTCGCCGAGTGGGTTTGGGTCTAGCCAAGTGGGATTGGGTCTAGCCGAGTGGGTTTGCATCTAGCCGAGTGGGTTTGGGTCTAGCGGAGTGGCTTTGGGTCTAGCCGTGTGGGTTTGGGTGTAGCCGAGTGGGTTTGGGTCTAGCCGAGTGGGTTTGGGTCTAGCGGAGTGGGTTTGGGTCTAGCCGAGTGGGTTTGGGTCTAGCGGAATGGGTTTGGGTTTAGCCGAGTGTGTTTCTGTCTAGACGAGTGGGTTTGGGTCTAGCCGAGTGGGTTTGGGTCTAGCCGAGTGGGTTTGGGTCTAGCGGAGTGGTTTTGGGTCTAGCCGAGTGTGTTTGTGTCTGGCGGAGTGGGTTTTGGTCTAGCCGAGTGGGTTTGGGTCTAGCGAAGTGGGTTTGGGTCTAGCCGAGTGGGTTTGGGTCTAGCGGATTGGCTTTGGGTCTAGCCGTGTGGGTTTGGGTGTAGCCGAGTGGGTTTGGGTCTAGCCGAGTGGGTTTGGGTCTAGCGGAATGGGTTTGGGTTTAGCCGAGTGGGTTTGGGTCTAGCGGAGTGGGTTTGCGTTTAGCCGAGTGTGTTTCTGTCTAGCCGAGTGGGTTTGGGTCTAGCGGAGTGGGTTTGGGTCTAGCCGAGTGGGTTTGCGTCTAGCCGAGTGGGTTTGGGTCTAGCGGAGTGGGTTTGGGTCTAGCCGAGTGGGTTTGGGTCTAGCCGAGTGGGTTTGGGTCTAGCCGAGTGGCTTTCGGTCTAGCCGAGTGGGTTTGGGTCTAGCCGAGTGGTTTTGGGTCTAGCCGAGTGAGTTTGGGTCTGGCGGAGTGGGTTTTGGTCTAGCCGAGTGGGTTTGGGTCTAGCGGAGTGGGTTTGGGTCTAGCCGAGTGGGTTTGGGTCTAGCGGAGTGGGTTTGCATTTAGCCGAGTGTGGTTCTGTCTAGCCGAGTGGGTTTGGGTCTAGCCGAGTGGGTTTGGATCTAGCGGAATGGGTTTGGGTCTAGCTGAGTGGGTTTGGGTGTAGCCGAGTGGGTTTGCGTCTAGCGGAATGGGTTTGGGTCTAGCCGAGTGGGTTTGGGTCTAGCGGAGTGGGTTTGGGTCTAGCCGAGTGGGTTTGGGTCTAGCGGAATGGGTTTGGGTCTAGCTGAGTGGGTTTGGGTGTAGCCGAGTGGGTTTGCGTCTAGCGGAATGGGTTTGGGTCTAGCCGAGTGGGTTTGGGTCTAGCCGAGTGGGTTTGGGTCTAGCCGAGTGGGTTTGGGTCTAGCCGAGTGGGTTTGGGTCTAGCCGAGTGGGTTTGGGTCTAGCCGAGTGGGTTTGGGTCTCGCCGAGTGGGTTTGGGTCTAGCCAAGTGGGTTTGGGTCTAGCCGAGTGGGTTTGCATCTAGCCGAGTGGGTTTGGGTCTAGCGGAGTGGCTTTGGGTCTAGCCGTGTGGGTTTGGGTGTAGCCGAGTGGGTTTGGGTCTAGCCGAGTGGGTTTGGGTCTAGCGGAGTGGGTTTGGGTCTAGCCGAGTGGGTTTGGGTCTATCCGAGTGGGTTTGGGTCTAGCCGAATGGGTTTGGGTCTAGCCGAGTGGGTTTGGGTCTAGCGGAGTGGGTTTGGGTCTAGCGGAGTGGGTTTGGGTCTACCGGAGTAGGTTTGGGTCTAGCCGAGTGGTTTTGGGTCTAGCGGAATGGGTTTGGGTTTAGCCGAGTGTGTTTCTGTCTAGACGAGTGGGTTTGGGTCTAGCCGAGTGGGTTTGGGTCTAGCCGAGTGGGTTTGGGTCTAGCCGAGTGGGTTTGGGTCTAGCCGAGTGGGTTTGCGTCTAGCCGAGTGGGTTTGGGTCTCGCGGAGTGGGTTTGGGTCTAGCCGAATGGGTTTGGGTCTAGCCGAGTGGGTTTGGGTCTAGCGGAGTGGGTTTGGGTCTGGCGGAGTGGGTTTGGGTCTACCGGAGTGGCTTTGGGTATAGCCGTGTGGGTTTGGGTGTAGCCGAGTGGGTTTGGGTGTAGCCGAGTGGGTTTGGGTGTAGCCGAGTGGGTTTGGGTCTAGCGGAGTGGGTTTGGGTCTAGCCGAGTGGGTTTGGGTCTAGCGGAATGGGTTTGGGTTTAGCCGAGTGGGTTTGGGTCTAGCCAAGTGGGTTTGGGTCTAGCCGAGTGGGTTTGCGTCTAGCCGAGTGGGTTTGGGTCTAGCGGATTGGCCTTGGGTCTAGCCGTGTGGGTTTGGGTGTAGCCGAGTGGTTTGGGTCTAGCCGAGTGGGTTTGGGTCTAGCGGAGTGGGTTTGGGTCTAGCCGAGTGGGTTTGGGTCTAGCGGAATGGGTTTGGGTTTAGCCGAGTGGGTTTGGGTCTGGCGGAGTGGGTTTGCATTTAGCCGAGTGTGTTTCTGTCTAGCCGAGTGGGTTTGGGTCTAGCCGAGTGGGTTTGGGTCTAGCCGAGTGGGTTTGCGTCTAGCCGAGTGGGTTTGGGTCTAGCGGAGTGGGTTTGGGTCTAGCCGAGTGGGTTTGGGTCTAGCCGAGTGGGTTTGGGTCTAGCCGAGTGGCTTTGGGTCTAGCCGAGTGGGTTTGGGTCTAGCCGAGTGGTTTTGGGTCTAGCCGAGTGGGTTTGGGTCTGGCGGAGTGGGTTTTGGTCTAGCCGAGTGGGTTTGGGTCTAGCGGAGTGGGTTTGGGTCTAGCCGAGTGGGTTTGGGTCTAGCCGAGTGGGTTTGGGTCTAGCCGAGTGGGTTTGGGTCTAGCGGAGTGGGTTTGCATTTAGCCGAGTGTGGTTCTGTCTAGCCGAGTGGGTTTGGGTCTAGCCGAGTGGGTTTGGGACTAGCCGAGTGGGTTTGGGTCTAGCGGAGTGGGTTTCGGTCTAGCCGAGTGGGTTTGGGTCTAGCGGAATGGGTTTGGGTCTAGCTGAGTGGGTTTGGGTGTAGCCGAGTGGGTTTGCGTCTAGCGGAATGGGTTTGGGTCTAGCCGAGTGGGTTTGGGTCTAGCGGTGTGGGTTTGGGTCTAGCCGAGTGGGTTTGGGTCTAGCGGAATGGGTTTGGGTCTAGCCGAGTGGGTTTGGGTCTAGCCGAGTGGGTTTGGGTCTAGCCGAGTGGGTTTGGGTCTAGCCGAGTGGGTTTGGGTCTAGCCGAGTGGGTTTGGGTCTAGCCGAGTGGCTTTGGGTCTCGCCGAGTGGGTTTGGGTCTAGCCGAGTGGGTTTGGGTGTAGCCGAGTGGGTTTGGGTCTAGCGGAGTGGGTTTGGGTCTAGCGGAGTGGGTTTGGGACTAGCGGAGTGGGTTAGGGTCTAGCGGAGTGGGTTTGGGTATAGCCGAGTGGGTTTGGGCCTAGCGGAATGGGTTTGGGTCAAGCCGAGTGGGTTTGGGTCTAGCCGAGTGGGTTTGGGTCTAGCCGAGTGGGTTTGGGACTAGCCGAGTGGGTTTGGGTGTAGCCGAGTGGGTTTGGGTCTAGCGGAGTGGGTTTGGGTCTAGCGGAGTGGGTTTGGGTCTAGCGGAGTGGGTTTGGGTCTAGCGGAGTGGGTTTGGGTCTAGCGGAGCGGGTTTGGGTCTAGCCGAGTGGGTTTGGGTCTAACGGAGTGGGTTTGGATCCAGCCGACTGGGTTTGGCTCTAGCCGAGTGGGTTTGGGTCTAGCCGAGTGGGTTTGGGTCTATCCGAGTGGGTTTGGGTCTAGCCGAATGGGTTTGGGTCTAGCCGAGTGGGTTTGGGTCTAGCGGAGTGGGTTTTGGTCTAGCGGAGTGGGTTTGGGTCTACCGGAGTGGCTTTGGGTCTAGCCGTGTGGGTTTGGGTCTAGCCGAGTGGGTTTGCGTCTAGCCGAGTGGGTTTGGGTCTAGCGGAGTGGCTTTGCGTCCAGCCGTGTGGGTTTGGGTGTAGCCGACTGGGTTTGGGTCTAGCCGAGTGGGTTTGGGTCTAGCGGAGTGGGTTTGGGTCTAGCCGAGTGGGTTTGTGTCTAGCGGAATGGGTTTGGGTTTAGCCGAGTGTGTTTCTGTCTAGACGAGTGGGTTTGGGTCTAGACGAGTGGGTTTGGGTCTAGCCGAGTGGGTTTGGGTCTAGCCGAGTGGGTTTGGGTCTAGCCGAGTGGGTTTGCGTCTGGCCGAGTGGGTTTGGGTCTAGCGGAGTGGGTTTGGGTCTAGCCGAATGGGTTTGGGTCTAGCCGAGTGGGTTTGGGTCTAGCGGAGTGGGTTTGGGTCTAGCGGAGTGGGTTTGGGTCTACCGGAGTGGCTTTGGGTCTAGCCGTGTGGGTTTGGGTGTAGCCGAGTTGGTTTGGGTGCAGCCGAGTGGGTTTGGGTGTAGCCAAGTGGGTTTGGGTCTAGCGGAGTGGGTTTGGGTCTAGCCGAGTGGGTTTGGGTCTAGCGGAATGGGTTTGGGTTTAGCCGAGTGGGTTTGGGTCTAGCCAAGTGGGTTTGGGTCTAGCCGAGTGGGTTTGCGTCTAGCCGAGTGGGTTTGGGTCTAGCGGATTGGCTTTGGGTCTAACCGTGTGGGTTTGGGTGTAGCCGAGTGGGTTGGGTCTAGCGGAGTGGGTTTGGGTCTAGCGGAGTGGGTTTGGGTCTAGCCGAGTGGGTTTGGGTCTAGCGGAATGGGTTTGGGTTTAGCCGAGTGGGTTTGGGTCTAGCGGAGTGGGTTTGCATTTAGCCGAGTGTGTTTCTGTCTAGCCGAGTGGGTTTGGGTCTAGCCGAGTGGGTTTGGGTCTAGCCGAGTGGGTTTGCGTGTAGCCGAGTGGGTTTTGGTCTAGCGGAGTGGGTTTGGGTCTAGCCGAGTGGGTTTGGGTCTATCCGAGTGGGTTTGGGTCTAGCCGAGTGGCTTTGGGTCTAGCCGAGTGGGTTTGGGTCTAGCCGAGTGGTTTTGGGTCTAGCCGAGTGGGTTTGGGTCTGGCGGAGTGTGTTTTGGTCTAGCCGAGTGGGTTTGGGTCTAGCGGAGTGGGTTTGGTCTAGCCGAGTGGGTTTGGGTCTAGCCGAGTGGGTTTGGGTCTAGCCGAGTGGGTTTGGGTCTAGCGGAGTGGGTTTGCATTTAGCCGAGTGTGGTTCTGTCTAGCCGAGTGGGTTTGGGTCTAGCCGAGTGGGTTTGGGTCTAGCCGAGTGGGTTTGGGTCTAGCGGAGTGGGTTTGGGTCTAGCCGAGTGGGTTTGGGTCTAGCGGAGTGGGTTTGGGTCTAGCCGAGTGGGTTTGGGTCTAGCGGAATGGGTTTGGGTCTAGCCGAGTGGGTTTGGGTCTAGCCGAGTGGGTTTGGGTCTAGCCGAGTGGGTTTGGGTCTAGCCGAGTGGGTTTGGGTCTAGCCGAGTGGGTTTGGGTCTAGCGGAGTGGGTTTGGGTCTCGCCGAGTGGGTTTGGGTCTAGCCAAGTGGGTTTGGGTCTAGCCGAGTGGGTTTGCGTCTAGCCGAGTGGGTTTGGGTCTAGCGGAGTGGCTTTGGGTCTAGCCGTGTGGGTTTGGGTGTAGCCGAGTGGGTTTGGGTCTAGCCGAGTGGGTTTGGGTCTAGCGGAGTGGGTTTGGGTCTAGCCGAGTGGGTTTGGGTCTAGCGGAATGGGTTTGGGTTTAGCCGAGTGTGTTTCTGTCTGGACGAGTGGGTTTGGGTCTAGCCGAGTGGGTTCGGGTCTAGCGCAGTGGTTTTGGGTCTAGCCGAGTGGGTTTGGGTCTAGCGGAGTGGGTTTGGGTCTAGCCGAGTGGGTTTGGGTCTAGCGGAATGGGTTTGGGTCTAGCCGAGTGGGTTTGGGTCTAGCCGAGTGGGTTTGGGTCTAGCCGAGTGGGTTTGGGTCTAGCCGAGTGGGTTTGGGTCTAGCCGAGTGGGTTTGGGTCTAGCGGAGTGGGTTTGGGTCTCGCCGAGTGGGTTTGGGTCTAGCCAAGTGGGTTTGGGTCTAGCCGAGTGGGTTTGCGTCTAGCCGAGTGGGTTTGGGTCTAGCGGAGTGGCTTTGGGTCTAGCCGTGTGGGTTTGGGTGTAGCCGAGTGGGTTTGGGTCTAGCCGAGTGGGTTTGGGTCTAGCGGAGTGGGTTTGGGTCTAGCCGAGTGGGTTTGGGTCTAGCGGAATGGGTTTGGGTTTAGCCGAGTGTGTTTCTGTCTAGACGAGTGGGTTTGGGTCTAGCCGAGTGGGTTCGGGTCTAGCGGAGTGGTTTTGGGTCTAGCCGAGTGGGTTTGGGTCTAGCGGAGTGGGTTTGGGTCTAGCCGAGTGGGTTTGGGTCTAGCGGAGTAGGTTTGGGTCTAGCCGAGTGGGTTTGCGTCTAGCCGAGTGGGTTTGGGTCTAGCGGAGTGGGTTTGGGTCTAGCCGAGTGGGTTTGGGTCTAGCCGAGTGGCTTTGGGTCTAGCCGAGTGGCTTTGGGTCTAGCCGAGTGGGTTTGGGTCTAGCCGAGTGGGTTTGGGTCTAGCCGAGTGGGTTTGGGTCTAGCGGAGTGGGTTTGGGTCTAGCGGAGTGGGTTTGGGTCTAGCGGAGTGGGTTTGGGTCTACCGGAGTGGCTTTGGGTCTAGCCGTGTGGGTTTGGGTCTAGCCGAGTGGGTTTGCGTCTAGCCGAGTGGGTTTGGGTCTAGCGGAGTGGCTTTGGGTCCAGCCGTGTGGGTTTGGGTGTAGCCGACTGTGTTTGGGTCTAGCCGAGTGGGTTTGGGTCTAGCGGAGTGGGTTTGGGTCTAGCCGAGTGGGTTTGGGTCTAGCGGAATGGGTTTGGGTCTAGCCGAGTGGGTTTGGGTCTAGCGGAGTGGGTTTGGGTCTAGCCGAATGGGTTTGGGTCTAGCGGAATGGGTTTGGGTCTAGCTGAGTGGGTTTGGGTGTAGCCGAGTGGGTTTGCGTCTAGCGGAATGGGTTTGGGTGTAGCCGAGTGGGTTTGCGTCTAGCGGAATGGGTTTGGGTCTAGCCGAGTGGGTTTGGGTCTAGCCGAGTGGGTTTGGGTCTTGCCGAGTATGTTTGGGTCTAGCCGAGTGGGTTTGGGTCTAGCGGAGTGGGTTTGGGTCTCGCCGAGTGGGTTTGGGTATAGCCAAGTGGGTTTGGTTCTAGCCGAGTGGGTTTGCGTCTAGCCGAGTGGGTTTGGGTCTAGCGGAGTGGCTTTGGGTCTAGCCGTGTGGGTTTGGGTGTAGCCGAGTGGGTTTGGGTCTAGCCGAGTAGGTTTGGGTCTAGCGGAGTGGGTTTGGGTCTAGCCGAGTGGGTTTGGGTCTAGCGGAATGGGTTTGGGTTTAGCCGAGTGTGTTTCTGTCTAGACGAGTGGGTTTGGGTCTAGCCGAGTGGGTTTGGGTCTAGCCGAGTGGGTTTGGGTCTAGCGGAGTGGTTTTGGGTCTAGCCGAGTGGGTTTGGGTCTAGCGGAGTGGGTTTCCGTCTAGCCGGTGGGTTTGGGTCTAGCGGAGTGGGTTTGTGTCTAGCCGAGTGGGTTTGCATCTAGCCGAGTGGGTTTGGGTCTAGCCGAGTGGGTTTGGGTCTAGCCGAGTGGGTTTGGGTCTAGCCGAGTGGGTTTGGGTCTCGCCGAGTGGGTTTGGGTCTAGCCGAGTGGGTTTGGGTCTAGCGCAGTGGGTTTGGGTCTCGCCGAGTGGGTTTGGGTCTAGCCAAGTGGGTTTGGGTCTAGCCGAGTGGGTTTGCGTCTAGCCGAGTGGGTTTGGGTCTAGCGGAGTGGCTTTGGGTCTAGCCGTGTGGGTTTGGGTGTAGCCGAGTGGGTTTGGGTCTAGCCGAGTGGGTTTGGGTCTAGCGGAGTGGGTTTGGGTCTAGCCGAGTGGGTTTGGGTCTAGCGGAATGGGTTTGGGTTTAGCCGAGTGTGTTTCTGTCTAGACGAGTGGGTTTGGGTCTAGCCGAGTGGGTTCGGGTCTAGCGGAGTGGTTTTGGGTCTAGCCGAGTGGGTTTGGGTCTAGCGGAGTGGGTTTCGGTCTAGCCGAGTGGGTTTGGGTCTAGCGGAGTGGGTTTGGGTCTAGCCGAGTGAGTTTGCGTCTAGCCGAGTGGGTTTGGGTCTAGCGGAGTGGGTTTGGGTCTAGCCGAGTGGGTTTGGGTCTAGCCGAGTGGGTTTGGGTCTAGCCGAGTGGCTTTGGGTCTAGCCGAGTGGGTTTGGGTCTAGCCGAGTGGGTTTGGGTCTAGCCGAGTGGGTTTGGGTCTAGCGGAGTGGGTTTGGGTCTAGCCGAGTGGATTTGGGTGTAGCCGAGTGGGTTTGGGTCTAGCGGAGTGGGATTGGGTCTAGCGGAGTGGGTTTGGGACTAGCGGAGTGGGTTAGGGTCTAGCGGAGTGGGTTTGGGTATAGCCGAGTGGGTTTGGGTCTAGCGGAATGGGTTTGGGTCAAGCCGAGTGGGTTTGGGTCTAGCCGAGTGGGTTTGGGTCTAGCCGAGTGGGTTTGGGACTAGCCGAGTGGATTTGGGTCTAGCCGAGTGGGTTTGGGTCTAGCGGTGTGGGTTTGGGTCTAGCGGAGTGGGTTTAGGTCTAGCGGAGTGGGTTTGGGTCTAGCGGAGTGGGTTTGGGTCTAGCGGAGCGGGTTTGCGTCTAGCCGAGTGGGTTTGGGTCTAGCGGAGTGGGTTTGGATCTAGACGATTGGGTTTGGCTCTAGCCGAGTGGGTTTGGGTCTAGCCGAGTGGGTTTGGGTCTATCCGAGTGTGTTTGGGTCTAGCCGAATGGGTTTGGGTCTAGCCGAGTGGGTTTGGGTCTAGCGGAGTGGGTTTGGGTCTAGCGGAGTGGGTTTGGGTCTACCGGAGTGGCTTTGGGTCTAGCCGTGTGGGTTTGGGTCTAGCCGAGTGGGTTTGCGTCTAGCCGAGTGGGTTTGGGTCTAGCGGAGTGGCTTTGGGTCTAGCCGTGTGGGTTTGGGTGTAGCCGACTGGGTTTGGGTCTAGCCGAGTGGGTTTGGGTCTAGCGGAGTGGGTTTGGGTCTAGCCGAGTGGGTTTGGGTCTAGCGGAATGGGTTTGGGTCTAGCTGAGTGGGTTTGGGTGTAGCCGAGTGGGTTTGCGTCTAGCGGAATGGGTTTGGGTCTAGCCGAGTGGGTTTGGGTCTAGCGGAGTGGGTTTGGGTCTAGCCGAGTGGGTTTGGGTCTAGCGGAATGGGTTTGGGTCTAGCTGAGTGGGTTTGGGTGTAGCCGAGTGGGTTTGCGTCTAGCGGAATGGGTTTGGGTGTAGCCGAGTGGGTTTGCGTCTAGCGGAATGGGTTTGGGTCTAGCCGAGTGGGTTTGGGTCTAGCCGAGTGGGTTTGGGTCTAGCCGAGTGGGTTTGGGTCTAGCCGAGTGGGTTTGGGTCTAGCCGAGTGGGTTTGGGTCTAGCCGAGTGGGTTTGTGTTTAGCGGAGTGGGTTTGGGTCTCGCCGAGTGGGTTTGGGTATAGCCAAGTGGGTTTGGTTCTAGCCGAGTGGGTTTGCGTCTAGCCGAGTGGGTTTGGGTCTAGCGGAGTGGCTTTGGGTCTAGCCGTGTGGGTTTGGGTGTAGCCGAGTGGGTTTGGGTCTAGCCGAGTGGGTTTGGGTCTAGCGGAGTGGGTTTGGGTCTAGCCGAGTGGGTTTGGGTCTAGCGGAATGGGTTTGGGTTTAGCCGAGTGTGTTTCTGTCTAGACGAGTGGGTTTGGGTCTAGCCGAGTGGGTTTGGGTCTAGCCGAGTGGGTTTGGGTCTAGCGGAGTGGTTTTGGGTCTAGCCGAGTGGGTTTGGGTCTAGCGGAGTGGGTTTGGGTCTAGCGGAGTGGGTTTGGGTCTAGCCGAGTGGGTTTGGGTCTAGCCGAGTGGGTTTGGGTCTAGCCGAGTGGCTTTGGGTCTAGCCGAGTGGGTTTGGGTCTAGCCGAGTGGGTTTGGGTCTAGCCGAGTGGGTTTGGGTCTAGCAGAGTGGGTTTGGGTCTAGCCGAGTGGGTTTGGGTGTAGCCGAGTGGGTTTGGGTCTAGCGGAGTGGGATTGGGTCTAGCGGAGTGGGTTTGGGACTAGCGGAGTGGGTTAGGGTCTAGCGGAGTGGGTTTGGGTATAGCCGAGTGGGTTTGGGTCTAGCGGAATGGGTTTGGGTCAAGCCGAGTGGGTTTGGGTCTAGCCGAGTGGGTTTGGGTCTAGCCGAGTGGGTTTGGGACTAGCCGAGTGGATTTGGGTCTAGCCGAGTGGGTTTGGGTCTAGCCGAGTGGGTTTGGGTCTAGTGGAGTGGGTTTGGGTCTAGCGGAGTGGGTTTGGGTCTAGCGGAGTGGGTTTGGGTCTAGCGGAGTGGGTTTGGGTCTAGCGGAGTGGGTTTGGATCTAGCCGACTGGGTTTGAGTCTAGCCGAGTGGGTTTGGGTCTAGCCGAGTGGGTTTGGGTCTATCGGAGTGGCTTTGGGTCTAGCCGTGTGGGTTTGGGTCTAGCCGAGTGGGTTTGCGACTAGCCGAGTGGGTTTGGGTCTAGCGGAGTGGCTTTGGGTCTAGCCGTGTGGGTTTGGGTGTAGCCGACTGTGTTTGGGTCTAGCCGAGTGGGTTTGGGTCTAGCGGAGTGGGTTTGGGTCTAGCCGAGTGGGTTTGGGTCTAGCGGAATGGGTTTGGGTCTTGCTGAGTGGGTTTGGGTGTAGCCGAGTGGGTTTGCGTCTAGCGGAATGGGTTTGGGTCTAGCCGAGTGGGTTTGGGTCTAGCGGAGTGGGTTTGGGTCTAGCCGAGTGGGTTTGGGTCTAGCGGAATGGGTTTGGGTCTAGCTGAGTGGGTTTGGGTGCAGCCGAGTGGGTTTGCGTCTCGCGGAATGGGTTTGGGTGTAGCCGAGTGGGTTTGCGTCTAGCGGAATGGGTTTGGGTCTAGCCGAGTGGGTTTGGGTCTAGCCGAGTGGGTTTGGGTCTAGCCGAGTATGTTTGGGTCTAGCCGAGTGGGTTTGGGTCTAGCGGAGTGGGTTTGGGTCTCGCCGAGTGGGTTTGGGTATAGCCAAGTGGGTTTGGTTCTAGCCTAGTGGGTTTGCGTCTAGCCGAGTGGGTTTGGGTCTAGCGGAGTGGCTTTGGGTCTAGCCGTGTGGCTTTGGGTGTAGCCGAGTGGGTTTGGGTCTAGCCGAGTGGGTTTGGGTCTAGCGGAGTGGGTTTGGGTCTAGCCGAGTGGGTTTGGGTCTAGCGGAATGGGTTTGGGTTTAGCCGAGTGTGTTTCTGTCTAGACGAGTGGGTTTGGGTCTAGCCGAGTGGGTTTGGGTCTAGCCGAGTGGGTTTGGGTCTAGCGGAGTGGTTTTGGGTCTAGCCGAGTGGGTTTGGGTCTAGCGGAGTGGGTTTCCGTCTAGCCGAGTGGGTTTGGGTCTAGCGGAGTGGGTTTGGGTCTAGCCGAGTGGGTTTGCATCTAGCCGAGTGGGTTTGGGTCTAGCCGAGTGGGTTTGGGTCTAGCCGAGTGGGTTTGGGTCTAGCCGAGTGGGTTTGGGTCTCGCCGAGTGGGTTTGGGTCTAGCCGAGTGGGTTTGGGTCTAGCGGAGTGGGTTTGGGTCTCGCCGAGTGGGTTTTTGGTCTAGCCAAGTGGGTTTGGGTCTAGCCGAGTGGGTCTGCGTCTAGCCGAGTGGGTTTGGGTCTAGCGGAGTGGCTTTGGGTCTAGCCGTGTGGGTTTGGGTGTAGCCGAGTGGGTTTGGGTCTAGCCGAGTGGGTTTGGGTCTAGCGGAGTGGGTTTGGGTCTAGCCGAGTGGGTTTGGGTCTAGCGGAATGGGTTTGGGTTTAGCCGAGTGTGTTTCTGTCTAGACGAGTGGGTTTGGGTCTAGCCGAGTGGGTTCGGGTCTAGCGGAGTGGTTTTGGGTCTAGCCGAGTGGGTTTGGGTCTAGCGGAGTGGGTTTCGGTCTAGCCGAGTGGGTTTGGGTCTAGCGGAGTGGGTTTGGGTCTAGCCGAGTGGGTTTGCGTCTAGCCGAGTGGGTTTGGGTCTAGCGGAGTGGCTTTGGGTCTAGCCGTGTGGGTTTGGGTGTAGCCGAGTGGGTTTGGGTCTAGCCGAGTGGGTTTGCGTCTAGCGGAGTGGGTTTGGGTCTCGCCGAGTGGGTTTGGGTCTAGCGGAATGGGTTTGGGTTTAGCCGAGTGTGTTTCTGTCTAGACGAGTGGGTTTGGGTCTAGCCGAGTGGGTTCGGGTCTAGCGGAGTGGTTTTGGGTCTAGCTGAGTGGGTTTGGGTCTAGCGGAGTGGGTTTCGGTCTAGCCGAGTGGGTTTGGGACTAGCGGAGTGGGTTTGGGTCTAGCCGAGTGGGTTTGCGTCTAGCCGAGTGGGTTTGGGTCTAGTGGAGTGGGTTTGGGTCTAGCCGAGTGGGTTTGGGTCTAGCCGAGTGGGTTTGGGTCTAGCCGAGTGGCTTTGGGTCTAGCCGAGTGGGTTTGGGTCTAGCCGAGTGGGTTTGGGTCTAGCCGAGTGGGATTGGGTCTAGCGGAGTGGGTTTGGGTCTAGCCGAGTGGATTTGGGTGTAGCCGAGTGGGTTTGGGTCTAGCAGAGTGGGATTGGGTCTAGCGGAGTGGGTTTGGGACTAGCGGAGTGGGTTAGGGTCTAGCGGAGTGGGTTTGCGTCTAGCCGAGTGGGTTTGGGTCTAGCGGAGTGGGTTTGGGTCTAGCCGAGTGGGTTTGGGTCTAGCCGAGTGGGTTTGGGTCTAGCCGAGTGGCTTTGGGTCTAGCCGAGTGGGTTTGGGTCTAGCCGAGTGGGTTTGGGTCTAGCCGAGTGGGATTGGGTCTAGCGGAGTGGGTTTGGGTCTAGCCGAGTGGATTTGGGTGTAGCCGAGTGGGTTTGGGTCTAGCGGAGTGGGATTGGGTCTAGCGGAGTGGGTTTGGGACTAGCGGAGTGGGTTAGGGTCTAGCGGAGTGGGTTTGGGTATAGCCGAGTGCGTTTGGGTCTAGCGGAATGGGTTTGGGTCAAGCCGAGTGGGTTTGGGTCTAGACGAGTGGGTTTGGGTCTAGCCGAGTGGGTTTGGGACTAGCCGAGTGGATTTGGGTCTAGCCGAGTGGGTTTGGGTCTAGCGGAGTGGGTTTGGGTCTAGCGGAGTGGGTTTGGGTCTAGCGGAGTGGGTTTGGGTCTAGCGGAGTGGGTTTGGGTCTAGCGGAGCGGGTTTGGGTCTAGCCGAGTGGGTTTGGGTCTAGCGGAGTGGGTTTGGATCTAGCCGATTGGGTTTGGCTCTAGCCGAGTGGGTTTGGGTCTAGCCGAGTGGGTTTGGGTCTATCCGAGTGTGTTTGGGTCTAGCCGAATGGGTTTGGGTCTAGCCGAGTGGGTTTGGGTCTAGCGGAGTGGGTTTGGGTCTAGCGGAGTGGATTTGGGTCTACCGGAGTGGCTTTGGGTCTAGCCGTGTGGGTTTGGGTCTAGCCGAGTGGGTTTGCGTCTAGCCGAGTGGGTTTGGGTCTAGCGGAGTGGCTTTGGGTCTAGCCGTGTGGGTTTGGGTGTAGCCGACTGGGTTTGGGTCTAGCCGAGTGGGTTTGGGTCTAGCGGAGTGGGTTTGGGTCTAGCCGAGTGGGTTTGGGTCTAGCGGAATGGGTTTGGGTCTAGCTGAGTGGGTTTGGGTGTAGCCGAGTGGGTTTGCGTCTAGCGGAATGGGTTTGGGTCTAGCCGAGTGGGTTTGGGTCTAGCGGAGTGGGTTTGGGTCTAGCCGAGTGGGTTTGGGTCTAGCGGAATGTGTTTGGGTCTAGCTGAGTGGGTTTGGGTGTAGCCGAGTGGGTTTGCGTCTAGCGGAATGGGTTTGGGTGTAGCCGAGTGGGTATGCGTCTAGCGGAATGGGTTTGGGTCTAGCCGAGTGGGTTTGGGTCTAGCCGAGTGGGTTTGGGTCTAGCCGAGTGGGTTTGGGTCTAGCCGAGTGGGTTTGGGTCTAGCGGAGTGGGTTTGGGTCTCGCCGAGTGGGTTTGGGTATAGCCAAGTGGGTTTGGTTCTAGCCGAGTGGGTTTGTGTCTAGCCGAGTGGGTTTGGGTCTAGCGGAGTGGCTTTGGGTCTAGCCGTGTGGGTTTGGGTGTAGCCGAGTGGGTTTGGGTCTAGCCGAGTGGGTTTGGGTCTAGCGGAGTGGGTTTGGGTCTAGCCGAGTGGGTTTGTGTCTAGCGGAATGGGTTTGGGTTTAGCCGAGTGTGTTTCTGTCTAGACGAGTGGGTTTGGGTCTAGCCGAGTGGGTTTGGGTCTAGCCGAGTGGGTTTGGGTCTAGCGGAGTGGTTTTGGGTCTAGCCGAGTGGGTTTGGGTCTAGCGGAGTGGGTTTGGGTCTAGCGGAGTGGGTTTGGGTCTAGCCGAGTGGGTTTGGGTCTAGCCGAGTGGGTTTGGGTCTAGCCGAGTGGCTTTGGGTCTAGCCGAGTGGGTTTGGGTCTAGCCGAGTGGGTTTGGGTCTAGCCGAGTGGGTTTGGGTCTAGCGGAGTGGGTTTGGGTCTAGCCGAGTGGGTTTGGGTGTAGCCGAGTGGGTTTGGGTCTAGCGGAGTGGCATTGGGTCTAGCGGAGTGGGTTTGGGGCTAGCGGAGTGGGTTAGGGTCTAGCGGAGTGGGTTTGGGTATAGCCGAGTGGGTTTGGGTCTAGCGGAATGGGTTTGGGTCAAGCCGAGTGGGTTTGGGTCTAGCCGAGTGGGTTTGGGTCTAGCCGAGTGGGTTTGGGACTAGCCGAGTGGATTTGGGTCTAGCCGAGTGGGTTTGGGTCTAGCGGAGTGGGTTTGGGTCTAGCGGAGTGGGTTTGGGTCTAGCGGAGTGGGTTTGGGTCTAGCGGAGTGGGTTTGGGTCTAGCGGAGCGGGTTTGGGTCTAGCCGAGTGGGTTTGGGTCTAGCGGAGTGGGTTTGGATCTAGCCGATTGGGTTTGGCTCTAGCCGAGTGGGTTTGGGTCTAGCCGAGTGGGTTTGGGTCTATCCGAGTGTGTTTGGGTCTAGCCGAATGGGTTTGGGTCTAGCCGAGTGGGTTTGGGTATAGCGGAGTGGGTTTGGGTCTAGCGGAGTGGGTTTGGGTCTACCGCAGTGGCTTTGGGTCTAGCCGTGTGGGTTTGGGTCTAGCCGAGTGGGTTTGCGTCTAGCCGAGTGGGTTTGGGTCTAGCGGAGTGGCTTTGGGTCTAGCCGTGTGGGTTTGGGTGTAGCCGACTGGGTTTGGGTCTAGCCGAGTGGGTTTGGGTCTAGCGGAGTGGGTTTGCGTCTAGCGGAATGGGTTTGGGTCTAGCCGAGTGGGTTTGGGTCTAGCGGAGTGGGTTTGGGTCTAGCCGAGTGGGTTTGGGTCTAGCGGAATGGGTTTGGGTCTAGCTGAGTGGGTTTGGGTGTAGCCGAGTGGGTTTGCGTCTAGCGGAATGGGTTTGGGTGTAGCCGAGTGGGTTTGCGTCTAGCGGAATGGGTTTGGGTCTAGCCGAGTGGGTTTGGGTCTAGCCGAGTGGGTTTGGGTCTAGCCGAGTGGGTTTGGGTCTAGCCGAGTGGGTTTGGGTCTAGCGGAGTGGGTTTGGGTCTCGCCGAGTGGGTTTGGGTATAGCCAAGTGGGTTTGGTTCTAGCCGAGTGGGTTTCCGTCTAGCCGAGTGGGTTTGGGTCTAGCGGAGTGGCTTTGGGTCTAGCCGTGTGGGTTTGGGTGTAGCCGAGTGGGTTTGGGTCTAGCCGAGTGGGTTTGGGTCTAGCGGAGTGGGTTTGGGTCTAGCCGAGTGGGTTTGGGTCTAGCGGAATGGGTTTGGATTTAGCCGAGTGTGTTTCTGTCTAGACGAGTGGGTTTGGGTCTAGCCGAGTGGGTTTGGGTCTAGCCGAGTGGGTTTGGGTCTAGCGGAGTGGTTTTGGGTCTAGCCGAGTGCGTTTGG
Source organism: Raja brachyura (assembly GCA_963514005.1). The sequence continues at coordinate 3,789,925 of OY740819.1, read as the reverse complement.
GTCTAGCGGAGTGGGTTTGGGTCTAGCGGAGTGGGTTTGGGTCTAGCCGAGTGGGTTTGGGTCTAGCCGAGTGGGTTTGGGTCTAGCCGAGTGGCTTTGGGTCTAGCCGAGTGGGTTTGGGTCTAGCCGAGTGGGTTTGGGTCTAGCGGAGTGGGTTTGGGTCTAGCGGAGTGGGTTTGGGTCTAGCCGAGTGGGTTTGGGTGTAGCCGAGTGGGTTTGGGTCTAGCGGAGTGGGATTGGGTCTAGCGGAGTGGGTTTGGGGCTAGCGGAGTGGGTTAGGGTCTAGCGGAGTGGGTTTGGGTATAGCCGAGTGGGTTTGGGTCTAGCGGAATGGGTTTGGGTCAAGCCGAGTGGGTTTGGGTCTAGCCGAGTGGGTTTGGGTCTAGCCGAGTGGGTTTGGGACTAGCCGAGTGGATTTGGGTCTAGCCGAGTGGGTTTGGGTCTAGCCGAGTGGGTTTGGGTCTAGTGGAGTGGGTTTGGGTCTAGCGGAGTGGGTTTGGGTCTAGCGGAGTGGGTTTGGGTCTAGCGGAGTGGGTTTGGGTCTAGCCGAGTGGGTTTGGGTCTAGCGGAGTGGGTTTGGATCTAGCCGACTGGGTTTGAGTCTAGCCGAGTGGGTTTGGGTCTAGCCGAGTGGGTTTGGGTCTAGCCGAGTGGGTTTGGATCTAGCCGAATGGGTTTGGGTCTAGCCGAGTGGGTTTGGGTCTAGCGGAGTGGGTTTGGGTCTAGCGGAGTGGGTTTGGGTCTACCGGACTGGCTTTGGGTCTAGCCGTGTGGGTTTGGGTGTAGCCGAGTGGGTTTGGGTCCAGCCGAGTGGGTTTGGGTCAAGCCGAGTGGGTTTCGGTCTAGCCGAGTGGTTTGGGTCTAGCAGAGTGGGTTTGCATTTAGCCGAGTGTGTTTCTGTCTAGCGGAGTGGGTTTGTGTCTAGCCGAGTGGGTTTGGGTGTAGCCGAGTGGGTTTGGGCCTAGCCGAGTGGGTTTGCGTCTAGCGGAGTGGGTTTGGGTCTAGCCGAGTGGGTTTGGGTCTAGCGGAGTGGGTTTGGGTCTAGCTGAGTGGGTTTGGGTCTAGCGGAATGGGTTTGGGTCTAGCTGAGTGGGTTTGGGTGTAGCCGAGTGGGTTTGCGTCTAGCGGAATGGGTTTGGGTCTAGCCGAGTGGGTTTGGGTCTAGCCGAGTGGGTTTGGGTCCAGCGGAGTGGGTTTGGGTCTCGTCGAGTGGGTTTGGGTCTAGCCAAGTGGGATTGGGTCTAGCCGAGTGGGTTTGCATCTAGCCGAGTGGGTTTGGGTCTAGCGGAGTGGGTTTGGGTCTAGCGGAGTGGGTTTGGGTCTACCGGAGTGGCTTTGGGTCTAGCCGTGTGGGTTTGGGTGTAGCCGAGTGGGTTTGGGTCTAGCCGAGTGGGTTTGGGTCAAGCCGAGTGGGTTTGGGTCTAGCCGAGTGGGTTTGGGTCTAGCGGAGTGGGTTTGCATTTAGCCGAGTGTGTTTCTGTCTAGCCGAGTGGGTTTGGGTTTAGCCGAGTGGGTTTGGGTGTAGCCGAGTGGGTTTGGGTCTAGCGGAGTGGGTTTGGGTCTAGCCGAGTGCATTTGGGTCTAGCGGAGTGGGTTTGGGCCTAGCCGAGTGGGTTTGGGTCTAGCGGAGTGGGTTTGGGTCTAGCCGAGTGGGTTTGGGTCTAGCGGAGTGGGTTTGGGTCTAGCTGAGTGAGTTTGGGTCTAGCGGAATGGGTTTGGGTCTAGCTGAGTGGGTTTGGGTGTAGCCCAGTGGGTTTGCGTCTAGCGGAATGGGTTTGGGTCTAGCGGAGTGTGTTTGGGTCTCGCCGAGTGGGTTTGGGTCTAGCCAAGTGGGTTTGGGTCTAGCCGAGTGGGTTTGCGTCTAGCCGAGTGGGTTTGGGTCTAGCGGAGTGGCTTTGGGTCTAGCCGTGTGGGTTTGGGTGTAGCCGAGTGGGTTTGGGTCTAGCCGAGTGGGTTTGGGTCTAGCGGAGTGGGTTTGGGTCTAGCCGAGTGGGTTTGGGACTAGCGGAGTGGGTTTGGGTCTAGCCGAGTGGGTTTGGGTGTAGCCGAGTGGGTTTGCGTCTAGCGGAATGGGTTTGGGTCTAGCCGAGTGGGTTTGGGTCTGGCCGAGTGGGTTTGGGTCTAGCCGAGTGGGTTTGGGTCTAGCGGAGTGGGTTTGGGTCTCGCCGAGTGGGTTTGGGTCTAGCCGAGTGGGTTTGGGTCTAGCGGAGTGGGTTTGGGTCTAGCCGAGTGGGTTTGGGACTAGCGGAGTGGGTTTGGGTCTAGCCGAGTGGGTTTGGGTGTAGCCGAGTGGGTTTGGGTCTAGCGGAGTGGGATTGGGTCTAGCGGAGTGGGTTTGGGTCTAGCGGAGTGGGTTAGGGTCTAGCGGAGTGGGCTTGGGTATAGCCGAGTGGGTTTGGGTCTAGCGGAATGGGTTTGGGTCAGGCCGAGTGGGTTTGGGTCTAGCCGAGTGGGTTTGGATCTAGCCGACTGGGTTTGAGTCTAGCCGAGTGGGTTTGGGTCTAGCCGAGTGGGTTTGGGTCTAGCCGAGTGGGTTTGGATCTAGCCGAATGGGTTTGGGTCTAGCCGAGTGGGTTTGGGTCTAGCGGAGTGGGTTTGGGTCTAGCGGAGTGGGTTTGGGTCTACCGGACTGGCTTTGGGTCTAGCCGTGTGGGTTTGGGTGTAGCCGAGTGGGTTTGGGTCTAGCCGAGTGGCTTTGGGTGTAGCCGAGTGGGTTTGCGTCTAGCGGAGTGGGTTTGGGTCTAGCCGAGTGCATTTGGGTTTAGCGGAGTGGGTTTGGGCCTAGCCGAGTGGGTTTGGGTCTAGCGGAGTGGGTTTGGGTCTAGCCGAGTGGGTTTGGGTCTAGCGGAGTGGGTTTGGGTCTAGCTGAGTGGGTTTGGGTCTAGCGGAATGGGTTTGGGTCTAGCTGAGTGGGTTTGGGCGTAGCCGAGTGGGTTTGCGTCTAGCGGAATGGGTTTGGGTCTAGCCGAGTGGGTTTGGGTCTAGCCGAGTGGGTTTGGGTCTAGCCGAGTGGGGTTGGGTCTAGCGGAGTGGGTTTGGGTCTCGCCGAGTGGGTTTGGGTCTAGCCATGTGGGTTTGGGTGTAGCCGAGTGGGTTTGGGTCTAGCCGAGTGGGTTTGGGTCTAGCGGAGTGGGTTTGGGTCTAGCCGAGTGGGTTTGGGTCTAGCGGAATGGGTTTGGGTTTAGCCGAGTGTGTTTCTGTCTAGACGAGTGGGTTTGGGTCTAGCCGAGTGGGTTTGGGTCTAGCCGAGTGGGTTTGGGTCTAGCGGAGTGGTTTTGGGTCTAGCCGAGTGGGTTTGGGTCTGGCGGAGTGGGTTTTGGTCTAGCCGAGTGGGTTTGGGTCTAGCGGAGTGGGTTTGGGTCTAGCCGAGTGGGTTTGGGTCTAGCCGAGTGGGTTTGGGTCTAGCGGAGTGGGTTTGCATTTAGCCGAGTGTGTTTCTGTCTAGCCGAGTGGGTTTGGGTCTAGCCGAGTGGGTTTGGGTCTAGCCGAGTGGGTTTGGGTCTAGCGGAGTGGGTTTGGGTCTAGCCGAGTGGGTTTGTGTCTAGCGGAATGGGTTTGGGTCTAGCTGAGTGGGTTTGGGTGTAGCCGAGTGGGTTTGCGTCTAGCGGAATGGGTTTGGGTCTAGCCGAGTGGGTTTGGGTCTTGCCGAGTGGGTTTGGGTCTAGCCGAGTGGGTTTGGGTCTAGCCGAGTGGGTTTGGGTCTAGCCGAGTGGGTTTGGGTCTAGCGGAGTGGGTTTGGGTCTCGCCGAGTGGGTTTGGGTCTAGCCAAGTGGGTTTGGGTCTAGCCGAGTTGGTTTGCGTCTAGCGGAGTGGGTTTGGGTCTAGCTGAGTGGGTTTGGGTCTAGCGGAATGGGTTTGGGTCTAGCTGAGTGGGTTTGGGCGTAGCCGAGTGGGTTTGCGTCTAGCGGAATGGGTTTGGGTCTAGCCGAGTGGGTTTGGGTCTAGCCGAGTGGGTTTGGGTCTAGCCGAGTGGGGTTGGGTCTAGCGGAGTGGGTTTGGGTCTCGCCGAGTGGGTTTGGGTCTAGCCATGTGGGTTTGGGTGTAGCCGAGTGGGTTTGGGTCTAGCCGAGTGGGTTTGGGTCTAGCGGAGTGGGTTTGGGTCTAGCCGAGTGGGTTTGGGTCTAGCGGAATGGGTTTGGGTTTAGCCGAGTGTGTTTCTGTCTAGACGAGTGGGTTTGGGTCTAGCCGAGTGGGTTTGGGTCTAGCCGAGTGGGTTTGGGTCTAGCGGAGTGGTTTTGGGTCTAGCCGAGTGGGTTTGGGTCTGGCGGAGTGGGTTTTGGTCTAGCCGAGTGGGTTTGGGTCTAGCGGAGTGGGTTTGGGTCTAGCCGAGTGGGTTTGGGTCTAGCCGAGTGGGTTTGGGTCTAGCGGAGTGGGTTTGCATTTAGCCGAGTGTGTTTCTGTCTAGCCGAGTGGGTTTGGGTCTAGCCGAGTGGGTTTGGGTCTAGCCGAGTGGGTTTGGGTCTAGCGGAGTGGGTTTGGGTCTAGCCGAGTGGGTTTGTGTCTAGCGGAATGGGTTTGGGTCTAGCTGAGTGGGTTTGGGTGTAGCCGAGTGGGTTTGCGTCTAGCGGAATGGGTTTGGGTCTAGCCGAGTGGGTTTGGGTCTTGCCGAGTGGGTTTGGGTCTAGCCGAGTGGGTTTGGGTCTAGCCGAGTGGGTTTGGGTCTAGCCGAGTGGGTTTGGGTCTAGCGGAGTGGGTTTGGGTCTCGCCGAGTGGGTTTGGGTCTAGCCAAGTGGGTTTGGGTCTAGCCGAGTTGGTTTGCGTCTAGCCGAGTGGGTTTGGTCTAGCGGAGTGACTTTGGGTCTAGCCGTGTGGGTTTGGGTGTAGCCGAGTGGGTTTGGGTCTAGCCGAGTGGGTTTGGGTCTAGCGGAGTGGGTTTGGGTCTAGCCGAGTGGGTTTGGGTCTAGCGGAATGGGTTTGGGTTTAGCCGAGTGGGTTTGGGTCTAGCGGAGTGGGTTTGCATTTAGCCGGGTGTGTTTCTGTCTAGCCGAGTGGGTTTGGGTCTAGCCGAGTGGGTTTGGGTCTAGCCGAGTGGGTTTGGGTCTAGCGGAGTGGGTTTGGGTCTCGCCGAGTGGGTTTGCGTCTAGCCAAGTGGGTTTGGGTCTGACCTAGTGGGTTTGAGTCTAGCCGAGTGGGTTTGGGTCTAGCGGAGTGGCTTTGGGTCTAGCCGTGTGGGTTTGGGTGTAGCCGAGTGGGTTTGGGTCTAGCCGAGTGGGTTTGGGTCTAGCGGAGTGGGTTTGGGTCTAGCCGAGTGGGTTTGGGTCTAGCGGAGTGGGTTTGGGTCTAGCCGAGTGGGTTTGGGTCAAGCCGAGTGGGTTTCGGTCTAGCCGAGTGGGTTTGGGTCTAGCGGAGTGGGTTTGCATTTAGCCGAGTGTGTTTCTGTCTAGCCGAGTGGGTTTGGGTCTAGCCGAGTGGCTTTGGGTGTAGCCGAGTGGGTTTGGGTCTAGCGGAGTGGGTTTGGGTCTAGCCGAGTGGGTTTGGGTCTAGCAGAGTGGGTTTGGGTCTCGCCGAGTGGGTTTGGGTCTAGCCATGTGGGTTTGGGTGTAGCCGAGTGGGTTTGGGTCTAGCCGAGTGGGTTTGGGTCTAGCGGAGTGGGTTTGGGTCTAGCCGAGTGGGTTTGGGTCTAGCGGAATGGGTTTGGGTTTAGCCGAGTGTGTTTCTGTCTAGACGAGTGGGTTTGGGTCTAGCCGAGTGGGTTTGGGTCTAGCCGAGTGGGTTTGGGTCTAGCGGAGTGGTTTTGGGTCTAGCCGAGTGGGTTTGGGTCTGGCGGAGTGGGTTTTGGTCTAGCCGAGTGGGTTTGGGTCTAGCGGAGTGGGTTTGGGTCTAGCCGAGTGGGTTTGGGTCTAGCCGAGTGGGTTTGGGTCTAGCCGAGTGGGTTTGGGTCTAGCAGAGTGGGTTTGCATTTAGCCGAGTGTGTTTCTGTCTAGCCGAGTGGGTTTGGGTCTAGCCGAGTGGGTTTGGGTCTAGCCGAGTGGGTTTGGGTCTAGCGGAGTGGGTTTGGGTCTAGCCGAGTGGGTTTGTGTCTAGCGGAATGGGTTTGGGTCTAGCTGAGTGGGTTTGGGTGTAGCCGAGTGGGTTTGCGTCTAGCGGAATGGGTTTGGGTCTAGCCGAGTGGGTTTGGGTCTTGCCGATTGGGTTTGGGTCTAGCCGAGTGGGTTTGGGTCTAGCCGAGTGGGTTTGGGTCTAGCGGAGTGGGTTTGGGTCTCGCCGAGTGGGTTTGGGTCTAGCCGAGTGGGTTTGCGTCTAGCCGAGTGGGTTTGGGTCTAGCGGAGTGGCTTTGGGTCTAGCCGTGTGGGTTTGGGTGTAGCCGAGTGGGTTTGGGTCTAGCCGAGTAGGTTTGGGTCTAGCGGAGTGGGTTTGGGTCTAGCCGAGTGGGTTTGGGTCCAGCGGAATGGGTTTGGGTTTAGCCGAGTGGGTTTGGGTCTAGCGGAGTGGGTTTGCATTTAGCCGAGTGTGTTTCTGTCTAGCCGAGTGTGTTTGGGTCTAGCCGAGTGGGTTTGGGTCTAGCCGAGTGGGTTTGGGTCTAGCGGAGTGGGTTTGGGTCTAGCCGAGTGGGTTTGGGTCTAGCGGAATGGGTTTGGGTCTAGCTGAGTGGGTTTGGGTGTAGCCGAGTGGGTTTGCGTCTAGCGGAATGGGTTTGGGTCTAGCCGAGTGGGTTTGGGTCTAGCCGAGTGGGTTTGGGTCTAGCCGAGTGGGTTTGGGTCTAGCCGAGTGGGTTTGGGCCTAGCGGAGTGGGTTTGGGTCTCGCCGAGTGGGTTTGGGTATAGCCAAGTGGGTTTGGGTCTAGCCGAGTGGGTTTGCGTCTAGCCGAGTGGGTTTGGGTCTAGCGGAGTGGCTTTGGGTCTAGCCGTGTGGGTTTGGGTGTAGCCGAGTGGGTTTGGGTCTAGCCGAGTGGGTTTGGGTCTAGCGGAGTGGGTTTGGGTCTAGCCGAGTGGGTTTGGGTCTAGCGGAATGGGTTTGGGTTTAGCCGAGTGTGTTTCTGTCTAGACGAGTGGGTTTGGGTCTAGCCGAGTGGGTTTGGGTCTAGCCGAGTGGGTTTGGGTCTAGCGGAGTGGTTTTGGGTCAAGCGGAGTGGGTTTGGGTCTAGCGGAGTGGGTTTCCGTCTAGCCGAGTGAGTTTGGGTCTAGCGGAGTGGGTTTGGGTCTAGCCGAGTGGGTTTGCGTCTAGCCAAGTGGGTTTGGGTCTAGCGGAGTGGGTTTGGGTCTAGCCGAGTGGGTTTGGGTCTAGCCGAGTGGGTTTGGGTCTAGCCGAGTGGGTTTGGGTCTAGCCGAGTGGGTTTGGGTCTAGCGGAGTGGTTTTGGGTCTAGCCGAGTGGGTTTGGTTCTAGCGGAGTGGGTTTCCGTCTAGCCGAGTGGGTTTGGGTCTAGCGGAGTGGGTTTGGGTCTAGCCGAGTGGGTTTGCGTCTAGCCAAGTGGGTTTGGGTCTAGCGGAGTGGGTTTGCGTCTAGCCGAGTGGGTTTGGGTATAGCCGAGTGGGTTTGGGTCTAGCCGAGTGGCTTTTGGTCTAGCCGAGTGGGTTTGGGTCTAGCGGAGTGGGTTTGGGTCTAGCCGAGTGGGTTTGGGTCTAGCGGAGTGGGTTTGGGTCTAGCCGAGTGGGTTTGGGTGTAGCCGAGTGGGTTTGGGTCTAGCGGAGTGGGATTGGGTCTAGCGGAGTGGGTTTGGGACTAGCGGAGTGGGTTAGGGTCTAGCAGAGTGGGTTTGGGTATAGCCGAGTGGGTTTGGGTCTAGCGGAATGGGTTTGGGTCAAGCCGAGTGGGTTTGGGTCTAGCCGAGTGGGTTTGGGTCTAGCCGAGTGGGTTTGGGACTAGCCGAGTGGATTTGGGTCTAGCCGAGTGGGTTTGGGTCTAGCGGAGTGGGTTTGGGTCTAGTGGAGTGGGTTTGGGTCTAGCGGAGTGGGTTTGGGTCTAGCGGAGTGGGTTTGGGTCTAGCGGAGTGGGTTTGGGTCTAGCCGAGTGGGTTTGGGTCTAGCGGAGTGGGTTTGGATCTAGCCGACTGGGTTTGAGTCTAGCCGAGTGGGTTTGGGTCTAGCCGAGTGGGTTTGGGTCTAGCCGAGTGGGTTTGGATCTAGCCGAATGGGTTTGGGTCTAGCCGAGTGGGTTTGGGTCTAGCGGAGTGGGTTTGGGTCTAGCGGAGTGGGATTGGGTCTACCGGACTGGCTTTGGGTCTAGCCGTGTGGGTTTGGGTGTAGCCGAGTGGGTTTGGGTCTAGCCGAGTGGGTTTGGGTCAAGCCGAGTGGGTTTCGGTCTAGCCGAGTGGGTTTGGGTCTAGCGGAGTGGGTTTGCATTTAGCCGAGTGTGTTTCTGTCTAGCGGAGTGGGTTTGGGTCTAGCCGAGTGGGTTTGGGTGTAGCCGAGTGGGTTTGGGCCTAGCCGAGTGGGTTTGCGTCTAGCGGAATGGGTTTGGGTCTAGCCGAGTGGGTTTGGGTCTAGCGGAGTGGGTTTGGGTCTAGCTGAGTGGGTTTGGGTCTAGCGGAATGGGTTTGGGTCTAGCTGAGTGGGTTTGGGAGTAGCCGAGTGGGTTTGCGTCTAGCGGAATGGGTTTGGGTCTAGCCGAGTGGGTTTGGGTCTAGCCGAGTGGGTTTGGGTCTAGCCGAGTGGGTTTGGGTCTAGCGGAGTGGGTTTGGGTCTCGCCGAGTGGGTTTGGGTCTAGCCAAGTGGGATTGGGTCTAGCCGAGTGGGTTTGCATCTAGCCGAGTGGGTTTGGGTCTAGCGGAGTGGCTTTGGGTCTAGCCGTGTGGGTTTGGGTGTAGCCGAGTGGGTTTGGGTCTAGCCGAGTGGGTTTGGGTCTAGCGGAGTGGGTTTGGGTCTAGCCGAGTGGGTTTGGGTCTAGCGGAATGGGTTTGGGTTCAGCCGAGTGTGTTTCTGTCTAGACGAGTGGGTTTGGGTGTAGCCGAGTGGGTTTGGGTCTAGCCGAGTGGGTTTGGGTCTAGCGGAGTGGTTTTGGGTCTAGCCGAGTGGGTTTGGGTCTGGCGGAGTGGGTTTTGGTCTAGCCGAGTGGGTTTGGGTCTAGCGGAGTGGGTTTGGGTCTAGCCGAGTGGGTTTGGGTCTAGCGGATTGGCTTTGGGTCTAGCCGTGTGGGTTTGGGTGTAGCCGAGTGGGTTTGGGTCTAGCCGAGTGGGTTTGGGTCTAGCGGAATGGGTTTGGGTTTAGCCGAGTGGGTTTGGGTCTAGCGGAGTGGGTTTGCATTTAGCCGAGTGTGTTTCTGTCTAGCCGAGTGGGTTTGGGTCTAGCGGAGTGGGTTTGGGTCTAGCCGAGTGGGTTTGCGTCTAGCCGAGTGGGTTTGGGTCTAGCGGAGTGGGTTTGGGTATAGCCGAGTGGGTTTGGGTCTAGCCGAGTGGGTTTGGGTCTAGCCGAGTGGCTTTGGGTCTAGCCGAGTGGGTTTGGGTCTAGCCGAGTGGTTTTGGGTCTAGCCGAGTGGGTTTGGGTCTGGCGGAGTGGGTTTTGGTCTAGCCGAGTGGGTTTGGGTCTAGCGGAGTGGGTTTGGGTCTAGCCGAGTGGGTTTGGGTCTAGCCGAGTGGGTTTGGGTCTAGCCGAGTGGGTTTGGGTCTAGCGGAGTGGGTTTGCATTTAGCCGAGTGTGGTTCTGTCTAGCCGAGTGGGTTTGGGTCTAGCCGAGTGGGTTTGGGTCTAGCCGAGTGGGTTTGGGTCTAGCGGAATGGGTTTGGGTCTAGCTGAGTGGGTTTGGGTGTAGCCGAGTGGGTTTGCATCTAGCGGAATGGGTTTGGGTCTAGCCGAGTGGGTTTGGGTCTAGCGGAGTGGGTTTGGGTGTGGCCGAGTGGGTTTGGGTCTAGCGGAATGGGTTTGGGTCTGGCTGAGTGGGTTTGGGTGTAGCCGAGTGGGTTTGCGTCTAGCGGAATGGGTTTGGGTCTAGCCGAGTGGGTTTGGGTCTAGCCGAGTGGGTTTGGGTCTAGCCGAGTGGGTTTGGGTCTAGCCGAGTGGGTTTGGGTCTAGCCGAGTGGGTTTGGGACTAGCCGAGTGGGTTTGGGTCTCGCCGAGTGGGTTTGGGTCTAGCCAAGTGGGTTTGGGTCTAGCCGAGTGGGTTTGCGTCTAGCCGAGTGGGTTTGGGTCTAGCGGAGTGGCTTTGTGTCTAGCCGTGTGGGTTTGGGTGTAGCCGAGTGGGTTTGTGTCTAGCCGAGTGGGTTTGGGTCTAGCGGAGTGGGTTTGGGTCTAGCCGAGTGGGTTTGGGTCTAGCGGAGTGGGTTTGCGTTTAGCCGAGTGTGTTTCTGTCTAGACGAGTGGGTTTGGGTCTAGCCGAGTGGGTTTGGGTCTAGCCGAGTGGGTTTGGGTCTAGCGGAGTGGTTTTGGGTCCAGCCGAGTGGGTTTGGGTCTAGCGGAGTGGGTTTCGGTCTAGCCGAGTGGGTTTGGGTCTAGCGGAGTGGGTTTGGGTCAAGCCGAGTGGGTTTCCGTCTAGCCGAGTGGGTTTGGGTCTAGCGGAGTGGGTTTGGGTCTAGCCGAGTGGGTTTGGGTCTAGCCGAGTGGGTTTGGGTCTAGCCGAGTGGCTTTGGGGCTAGCCGAGTGGGTTTGGGTCTAGCCGAGTGGGTTTGGGTCTAGCCGAGTGGGTTTGGGTCTAGCGGAGTGGGTTTGGGTCTAGCCGAGTGGGTTTGGGTGTAGCCGAGTGGGTTTGGGTCTAGCGGAGTGGGTTTGGGTCTAGCGGAGTGGGTTTGGGACTAGTGGAGTGGGTTAGGGTCTAGCGGAGTGGGTTCGGGTATAGCCGAGTGGGTTTGGGTCTAGCGGAATGGGTTTGGGTCAAGCCGAGTGGGTTTGGGTCTAGCCGAGTGGGTTTGGGTCTAGCCGAGTGGGTTTGGGACTAGCCGAGTGGGTTTGGGTGTAGCCGAGTGGGTTTGGGTCTAGCGGAGTGGGTTTGGGTTTAGCGGAGTGGGTTTGGGTCTAGCAGAGTGGGTTTGGGTCTAGCGGAGTGGGTTTGGGTCTAGCGGAGCGGGTTTGGGTCTAGCCGAGTGGGTTTGGGTCTAGCGGAGTGGGTTTGGATCTAGCCGACTGGGTTTGGCTCTAGCCGAGTGGGTTTGGGTCTAGCCGAGTGGGTTTGGGTCTATCCGAGTGGGTTTGGGTCTAGCCGAATGGGTTTGGGTCTAGCCGAATGGGTTTGGGTCTAGCGGAGTGGGTTTGGGTCTAGCGGAGTGGGTTTGGGTCTACCGGAGTGGCTTTGGGTCTAGCCGTGTGGGTTTGGGTCTAGCCGAGTGGGTTTGCATCTAGCCGAGTGGGTTTGGGTCTAGCGGAGTGGCTTTGGGTCTAGCCGTGTGGGTTTGGGTGTAGCCGACTGGGTTTGGGTCTAGCCGAGTGGGTTTGGGTCTAGCGGAGTGGGTTTGGGTCTAGCCGAGTGGGTTTGGGTCTAGCGGAATGGGTTTGGGTTTAGCCGAGTGTGTTTCTGTCTAGACGAGTGGGTTTGGGTCTAGCCGAGTGGGTTTGGGTCTAGCCGAGTGGGTTTGGGTCTAGCCGAGTGGGTTTGGGTCTAGCCGAGTGGGTTTGCGTCTAGCCGAGTGGGTTTGGGTCTGGCGGAGTGGGTTTGGGTCTAGCCGAATGGGTTTGGGTCTAGCCGAGTGGGTTTGGGTCTAGCGGAGTGGGTTTGGGTCTAGCGGAGTGGGTTTGGGTCTACCGGAGTGGCTTTGGGTCTAGCCGTGTGGGTTTGGGTGTAGCCGAGTGGGTTTGGGTGTAGCCGAGTGGGTTTGGGTGTACCGAGTGGGTTTGGGTCTAGCGGAGTGGGTTTGGGTCTAGCCGAGTGGGTTTGGGTCTAGCGGAATGGGTTTGGGTTTAGCCGAGTCGGTTTGGGTCTAGCCAAGTGGGTTTGGGTCTAGCCGAGTGGGTTTGCGTCTAGCCGAGTGGGTTTGGGTCTAGCGGATTGGCTTTGGGTCTAGCCGTGTGGGTTTGGGTGTAGCCGAGTGGGTTTGGGTCTAGCCGAGTGGGTTTGGGTCTAGCGGAGTGGGTTTGGGTCTAGCCGAGTGGGTTTGGGTCTAGCAGAATGGGTTTGGGTTTAGCCGAGTGGGTTTGGGTCTAGCGGAGTGGGTTTGCATTTAGCCGAGTGTGTTTCTGTCTAGCCGAGTGGGTTTGGGTCTAGCCGAGTGGGTTTGGGTCTAGCCGAGTGGGTTTGCGTCTAGCCGAGTGGGTTTGGGTCTAGCGGAGTGGGTTTGGGTCTAGCCGAGTGGGTTTGTGTCTAGCCGAGTGGGTTTGGGTCTAGCCGAGTGGCTTTGGGTCTAGCCGAGTGGGTTTGGGTCTAGCCGAGTGGGTTTGGGTCTAGCGGAGTGGGTTTGCATTTAGCCGAGTGTGTTTCTGTCTAGCCGAGTGGGTTTGGGTCTAGCCGAGTGGGTTTGGGTCTAGCCGAGTGGGTTTGCGTCTAGCCGAGTGGGTTTGGGTCTAGCGGAGTGGGTTTGGGTCTAGCCGAGTGGGTTTGGGTCTAGCCGAGTGGGTTTGGGTCTAGCCGAGTGGCTTTGGGTCTAGCCGAGTGGGTTTGGGTCTAGCCGAGTGGTTTTGGGTCTAGCCGAGTGGGTTTGGGTCTGGCGGAGTGGGTTTTGGTCTAGCCGAGTGGGTTTGGGTCTAGCGGAGTGGGTTTGGGTCTAGCCGAGTGGGTTTGGGTCTAGCCGAGTGGGTTTGGGTCTAGCCGAGTGGGTTTGGGTCTAGCGGAGTGGGTTTGCATTTAGCCGAGTGTGGTTCTGTCTAGCCGAGTGGGTTTGGGTCTAGCCGAGTGGGTTTGCGTCTAGCCGAGTGGGTTTGGGTCTAGCGGAGTGGGTTTGGGTCTAGCCGAGTGGGTTTGGGTCTAGCCGAGTGGGTTTGGGTCTAGCCGAGTGGCTTTGGGTCTAGCCGAGTGGGTTTGGGTCTAGCCGAGTGGTTTTGGGTCTAGCCGAGTGGGTTTGGGTCTGGCGGAGTGGGTTTTGGTCTAGCCGAGTGGGTTTGGGTCTAGCGGAGTGGGTTTGGGTCGAGCCGAGTGGGTTTGGGTCGAGCCGAGTGGGTTTGGGTCTAGCCGAGTGGGTTTGGGTCTAGCGGAGTGGGTTTGCATTTAGCCGAGTGTGGTTCTGTCTAGCCGAGTGGGTTTTGGTCTAGCCGAGTGGGTTTGGGTCTAGCCGAGTGGGTTTGGGTCTAGCGGAGTGGGTTTGGGTCTAGCCGAGTGGGTTTGGGTCTAGCGGAATGGGTTTGGGTCTAGCTGAGTGGGTTTGGGTGTAGCCGAGTGGGTTTGCGTCTAGCGGAATGGGTTTGGGTCTAGCCGAGTGGGTTTGGGTCTAGCGGAGTGGGTTTGGGTCTAGCCGAGTGGGTTTGGGTCTAGCGGAATGGGTTTGGGTCTAGCCGAGTGGGTTTGGGTCTAGCCGAGTGGGTTTGGGTCTAGCCGAGTGGGTTTGGGTCTAGCCGAGTGGGTTTGGGTCTAGCCGAGTGGGTTTGGGTCTAGCGGAGTGGGTTTGGGTCTCGCCGAGTGGGTTTGGGTCTAGCCAAGTGGGTTTGGGTCTAGCCGAGTGGGTTTGCGTCTAGCCGAGTGGGTTTGGGTCTAGCGGAGTGGCTTTGGGTCTAGCCGTGTGGGTTTGGGTGTAGCCGAGTGGGTTTGGGTCTAGCCGAGTGGGTTTGGGTCTAGCGGAGTGGGTTTGGGTCTAGCCGAGTGGGTTTGGGTCTAGCGGAATGGGTTTGGGTTTAGCCGAGTGTGTTTCTGTCTAGACGAGTGGGTTTGGGTCTAGCCGAGTGGGTTCGGGTCTAGCGGAGTGGTTTTGGGTCTAGCCGAGTGGGTTTGGGTCCAGCGGAGTGGGTTTCGGTCTAGCCGAGTGGGTTTGGGTCTAGCGGAGTGGGTTTGGGTCTAGCCGAGTGGGTTTGTGTCTAGCGGATTGGCTTTGGGTCTAGCCGTGTGGGTTTGGGTGTAGCCGAGTGGGTTTGGGTCTAGCCGAGTGGGTTTGGGTCTAGCGGAATGGGTTTGGGTTTAGCCGAGTGGGTTTGGGTCTAGCGGAGTGGGTTTGCATTTAGCCGAGTGTGTTTCTGTCTAGCCGAGTGGGTTTGGGTCTAGCGGAGTGGGTTTGGGTCTAGCCGAGTGGGTTTGCGTCTAGCCGAGTGGGTTTGGGTCTAGCGGAGTGGGTTTGGGTATAGCCGAGTGGGTTTGGGTCTAGCCGAGTGGGTTTGGGTCTAGCCGAGTGGCTTTGGGTCTAGCCGAGTGGGTTTGGGTCTAGCCGAGTGGTTTTGGGTCTAGCCGAGTGGGTTTGGGTCTGGCGGAGTGGGTTTTGGTCTAGCCGAGTGGGTTTGGGTCTAGCGGAGTGGGTTTGGGTCTAGCCGAGTGGGTTTGGGTCTAGCCGAGTGGGTTTGGGTCTAGCCGAGTGGGTTTGGGTCTAGCGGAGTGGGTTTGCATTTAGCCGAGTGTGGTTCTGTCTAGCCGAGTGGGTTTGGGTCTAGCCGAGTGGGTTTGGGTCTAGCCGAGTGGGTTTGGGTCTAGCGGAATGGGTTTGGGTCTAGCTGAGTGGGTTTGGGTGTAGCCGAGTGGGTTTGCATCTAGCGGAATGGGTTTGGGTCTAGCCGAGTGGGTTTGGGTCTAGCGGAGTGGGTTTGGGTGTGGCCGAGTGGGTTTGGGTCTAGCGGAATGGGTTTGGGTCTGGCTGAGTGGGTTTGGGTGTAGCCGAGTGGGTTTGCGTCTAGCGGAATGGGTTTGGGTCTAGCCGAGTGGGTTTGGGTCTAGCCGAGTGGGTTTGGGTCTAGCCGAGTGGGTTTGGGTCTAGCCGAGTGGGTTTGGGTCTAGCCGAGTGGGTTTGGGACTAGCCGAGTGGGTTTGGGTCTCGCCGAGTGGGTTTGGGTCTAGCCAAGTGGGTTTGGGTCTAGCCGAGTGGGTTTGCGTCTAGCCGAGTGGGTTTGGGTCTAGCGGAGTGGCTTTGTGTCTAGCCGTGTGGGTTTGGGTGTAGCCGAGTGGGTTTGTGTCTAGCCGAGTGGGTTTGGGTCTAGCGGAGTGGGTTTGGGTCTAGCCGAGTGGGTTTGGGTCTAGCGGAGTGGGTTTGCGTTTAGCCGAGTGTGTTTCTGTCTAGACGAGTGGGTTTGGGTCTAGCCGAGTGGGTTTGGGTCTAGCCGAGTGGGTTTGGGTCTAGCGGAGTGGTTTTGGGTCCAGCCGAGTGGGTTTGGGTCTAGCGGAGTGGGTTTCGGTCTAGCCGAGTGGGTTTGGGTCTAGCGGAGTGGGTTTGGGTCAAGCCGAGTGGGTTTCCGTCTAGCCGAGTGGGTTTGGGTCTAGCGGAGTGGGTTTGGGTCTAGCCGAGTGGGTTTGGGTCTAGCCGAGTGGGTTTGGGTCTAGCCGAGTGGCTTTGGGGCTAGCCGAGTGGGTTTGGGTCTAGCCGAGTGGGTTTGGGTCTAGCCGAGTGGGTTTGGGTCTAGCGGAGTGGGTTTGGGTCTAGCCGAGTGGGTTTGGGTGTAGCCGAGTGGGTTTGGGTCTAGCGGAGTGGGTTTGGGTCTAGCGGAGTGGGTTTGGGACTAGTGGAGTGGGTTAGGGTCTAGCGGAGTGGGTTCGGGTATAGCCGAGTGGGTTTGGGTCTAGCGGAATGGGTTTGGGTCAAGCCGAGTGGGTTTGGGTCTAGCCGAGTGGGTTTGGGTCTAGCCGAGTGGGTTTGGGACTAGCCGAGTGGGTTTGGGTGTAGCCGAGTGGGTTTGGGTCTAGCGGAGTGGGTTTGGGTTTAGCGGAGTGGGTTTGGGTCTAGCGGAGTGGGTTTGGGTCTAGCGGAGTGGGTTTGGGTCTAGCGGAGCGGGTTTGGGTCTAGCCGAGTGGGTTTGGGTCTAGCGGAGTGGGTTTGGATCTAGCCGACTGGGTTTGGCTCTAGCCGAGTGGGTTTGGGTCTAGCCGAGTGGGTTTGGGTCTATCCGAGTGGGTTTGGGTCTAGCCGAATGGGTTTGGGTCTAGCCGAATGGGTTTGGGTCTAGCGGAGTGGGTTTGGGTCTAGCGGAGTGGGTTTGGGTCTACCGGAGTGGCTTTGGGTCTAGCCGTGTGGGTTTGGGTCTAGCCGAGTGGGTTTGCATCTAGCCGAGTGGGTTTGGGTCTAGCGGAGTGGCTTTGGGTCTAGCCGTGTGGGTTTGGGTGTAGCCGACTGGGTTTGGGTCTAGCCGAGTGGGTTTGGGTCTAGCGGAGTGGGTTTGGGTCTAGCCGAGTGGGTTTGGGTCTAGCGGAATGGGTTTGGGTTTAGCCGAGTGTGTTTCTGTCTAGACGAGTGGGTTTGGGTCTAGCCGAGTGGGTTTGGGTCTAGCCGAGTGGGTTTGGGTCTAGCCGAGTGGGTTTGGGTCTAGCCGAGTGGGTTTGCGTCTAGCCGAGTGGGTTTGGGTCTGGCGGAGTGGGTTTGGGTCTAGCCGAATGGGTTTGGGTCTAGCCGAGTGGGTTTGGGTCTAGCGGAGTGGGTTTGGGTCTAGCGGAGTGGGTTTGGGTCTACCGGAGTGGCTTTGGGTCTAGCCGTGTGGGTTTGGGTGTAGCCGAGTGGGTTTGGGTGTAGCCGAGTGGGTTTGGGTGTACCGAGTGGGTTTGGGTCTAGCGGAGTGGGTTTGGGTCTAGCCGAGTGGGTTTGGGTCTAGCGGAATGGGTTTGGGTTTAGCCGAGTCGGTTTGGGTCTAGCCAAGTGGGTTTGGGTCTAGCCGAGTGGGTTTGCGTCTAGCCGAGTGGGTTTGGGTCTAGCGGATTGGCTTTGGGTCTAGCCGTGTGGGTTTGGGTGTAGCCGAGTGGGTTTGGGTCTAGCCGAGTGGGTTTGGGTCTAGCGGAGTGGGTTTGGGTCTAGCCGAGTGGGTTTGGGTCTAGCAGAATGGGTTTGGGTTTAGCCGAGTGGGTTTGGGTCTAGCGGAGTGGGTTTGCATTTAGCCGAGTGTGTTTCTGTCTAGCCGAGTGGGTTTGGGTCTAGCCGAGTGGGTTTGGGTCTAGCCGAGTGGGTTTGCGTCTAGCCGAGTGGGTTTGGGTCTAGCGGAGTGGGTTTGGGTCTAGCCGAGTGGGTTTGTGTCTAGCCGAGTGGGTTTGGGTCTAGCCGAGTGGCTTTGGGTCTAGCCGAGTGGGTTTGGGTCTAGCCGAGTGGGTTTGGGTCTAGCGGAGTGGGTTTGCATTTAGCCGAGTGTGTTTCTGTCTAGCCGAGTGGGTTTGGGTCTAGCCGAGTGGGTTTGGGTCTAGCCGAGTGGGTTTGGGTCTAGCCGAGTGGGTTTGGGTCTGGCGGAGTGGGTTTTGGTCTAGCCGAGTGGGTTTGGGTCTAGCGGAGTGGGTTTGGGTCTAGCCGAGTGGGTTTGGGTCTAGCCGAGTGGGTTTGGGTCTAGCCGAGTGGGTTTGGGTCTAGCGGAGTGGGTTTGCATTTAGCCGAGTGTGGTTCTGTCTAGCCGAGTGGGTTTGGGTCTAGCCGAGTGGGTTTGCGTCTAGCCGAGTGGGTTTGGGTCTAGCGGAGTGGGTTTGGGTCTAGCCGAGTGGGTTTGGGTCTAGCCGAGTGGGTTTGGGTCTAGCCGAGTGGCTTTGGGTCTAGCCGAGTGGGTTTGGGTCTAGCCGAGTGGTTTTGGGTCTAGCCGAGTGGGTTTGGGTCTGGCGGAGTGGGTTTTGGTCTAGCCGAGTGGGTTTGGGTCTAGCGGAGTGGGTTTGGGTCGAGCCGAGTGGGTTTGGGTCGAGCCGAGTGGGTTTGGGTCTAGCCGAGTGGGTTTGGGTCTAGCGGAGTGGGTTTGCATTTAGCCGAGTGTGGTTCTGTCTAGCCGAGTGGGTTTTGGTCTAGCCGAGTGGGTTTGGGTCTAGCCGAGTGGGTTTGGGTCTAGCGGAGTGGGTTTGGGTCTAGCCGAGTGGGTTTGGGTCTAGCGGAATGGGTTTGGGTCTAGCTGAGTGGGTTTGGGTGTAGCCGAGTGGGTTTGCGTCTAGCGGAATGGGTTTGGGTCTAGCCGAGTGGGTTTGGGTCTAGCGGAGTGGGTTTGGGTCTAGCCGAGTGGGTTTGGGTCTAGCGGAATGGGTTTGGGTCTAGCCGAGTGGGTTTGGGTCTAGCCGAGTGGGTTTGGGTCTAGCCGAGTGGGTTTGGGTCTAGCCGAGTGGGTTTGGGTCTAGCCGAGTGGGTTTGGGTCTAGCGGAGTGGGTTTGGGTCTCGCCGAGTGGGTTTGGGTCTAGCCAAGTGGGTTTGGGTCTAGCCGAGTGGGTTTGCGTCTAGCCGAGTGGGTTTGGGTCTAGCGGAGTGGCTTTGGGTCTAGCCGTGTGGGTTTGGGTGTAGCCGAGTGGGTTTGGGTCTAGCCGAGTGGGTTTGGGTCTAGCGGAGTGGGTTTGGGTCTAGCCGAGTGGGTTTGGGTCTAGCGGAATGGGTTTGGGTTTAGCCGAGTGTGTTTCTGTCTAGACGAGTGGGTTTGGGTCTAGCCGAGTGGGTTCGGGTCTAGCGGAGTGGTTTTGGGTCTAGCCGAGTGGGTTTGGGTCCAGCGGAGTGGGTTTCGGTCTAGCCGAGTGGGTTTGGGTCTAGCGGAGTGGGTTTGGGTCTAGCCGAGTGGGTTTGGGTCTAGCCGAGTGGGTTTGGGTCTAGCCGAGTGGCTTTGGGTCTAGCCGAGTGGGTTTGGGTCTAGCCGAGTGGGTTTGGGTCTAGCCGAGTGAGTTTGGGTCTAGCGGAGTGGGTTTGGGTCTAGCGGAGTGGGTTTGGGTCTAGCGGAGTGGGTTTGGGTCTAGCGGAGTGGGATTCGGTCTAGCGGAGTGGGTTTGGGACTAGCGGAGTGGGTTAGGGTCTATCGGAGTGGGTTTGGGTCTAGCGGAGTGGGTTTGGATCTAGCCGATTGGGTTTGGCTCTAGCCGAGTGGGTTTGCGTCTAGCCGAGTGGGTTTGTGTCTAGCGGAGTGGCTTTGGGTCTAGCCGTGTGGGTTTGGGTGTAGCCGACTGGGTTTGGGTCTAGCCGAGTGTGTTTGGGTCTAGCGGAGTGGGTTTGGGTCTAGCCGAGTGGGTTTGGGTCTAGCGGAATGGGTTTGGGTCTAGCTGAGTGGGTTTGGGTGTAGCCGAGTGGGTTTGCGTCTAGCGGAATGGGTTTGGGTCTAGCCGAGTGGGTTTGGGTCTAGCGGAGTGGGTTTGGGTCTCGCCGAGTGGGTTTGGATCTAGCGGAATGGGTTTGGGTCTAGCTGAGTGGGTTTGGGTGTAGCCGAGTGGGTTTGCGTCTAGCGGAATGGGTTTGGGTCTAGCCGAGTGGGTTTGGGTCTAGCCGAGTGGGTTTGGGTCTAGCGGAGTGGCTTTGGGTCTAGCCGTGTGGGTTTGGGTGTAGCCGACTGGGTTTGGGTCTAGCCGAGTGTGTTTGGGTCTAGCGGAGTGGGTTTGGGTCTAGCCGAGTGGGTTTGGGTCTAGCGGAATGGGTTTGGGTCTAGCTGAGTGGGTTTGGGTGTAGCCGAGTGGGTTTGGGTCTCGCCGAGTGGGTTTGGATCTAGCGGAATGGGTTTGGGTCTAGCTGAGTGGGTTTGGGTGTAGCCGAGTGGGTTTGCGTCTAGCGGAATGGGTTTGGGTCTAGCCGAGTGGGTTTGGGTCTAGCCGAGTGGGTTTGGGTCTAGCCGAGTGGGTTTGGGTCTAGCCGAGTGGGTTTGGGTCTAGCGGAGTGGGTTTGGGTCTCGCCGAGTGGGTTTGGGTCTAGCCAAGTGGGTTTGGGTCTAGCCGAGTGGGTTTGCGTCTAGCCGAGTGGGTTTGGGTCTAGCGGAGTGGCTTTGGGTCTAGCCGTGTGGGTTTGGGTGTAGCCGAGTGGGTTTGGGTCTAGCCGAGTGGGTTTGGGTCTAGCGGAGTGGGTTTGGGTCTAGCCGAGTGGGTTTGGGTCTAGCGGAAAGGGTTTGGGTTTAGCCGAGTGTGTTTCTGTCTAGACGAGTGGGTTTGGGTCTAGCCGAGTGGGTTTGGGTCTAGCGGAGTGGTTTTGGGTCTAGCCGAGTGGGTTTGGGTCTAGCGGAGTGGGTTTCGGTCTAGCCGAGTGGGTTTCGGTCTAGCGGAGTGGGTTTGGGTCTAGCCGAGTGGGTTTGCGTCTAGCCGAGTGGGTTTGGGTCTAGCCGAGTGGGTTTGGGTCTAGCCGAGTGGGTTTGGGTCTGGCCGAGTGTGTTTGGGTCTAGCCGAGTGGCTTTGGGTCTAGCCGAGTGGGTTTGGGTCTAGCCGAGTGGGTTTGGGTCTAGCCGAGTGGGTTTGGGTCTAGCGGAGTGGGTTTGGGTCTAGCCGAGTGGGTTTGGGTGTAGCCGGGTGGGTTTGGGTCTAGCGGAGTGGGTTTGGGTCTAGCGGAGTGGGTTTGGGTCTAGCGGAGTGGGTTTGGGTCTAGCGGAGTGGGTTTGGGTCTAGCGGAGCGGGTTTGGGTCTAGCCGAGTGGGTTTGGGTCTAGCGGAGTGGGTTTGGATCTAGCCGACTGGGTTTGGCTCTAGCCGAGTGGGTTTGGGTCTAGCCGAGTGGGTTTGGGTCTATCCGAGTGGGTTTGGGTCTAGCCGAATGGGTTTGGGTCTAGCCGAGTGGGTTTGGGTCTAGCGGAGTGGGTTTGGGTCTAGCGGAGTGGGTTTGGGTCTACCGGAGTGGCTTTGGGTCTAGCCGTGTGGGTTTGGGTCTAGCCGAGTGGTTTTGCGTCTAGCCGAGTGGGTTTGGGTCTAGCGGAGTGGCTTTGGGTCTAGCCGTGTGGGTTTGGGTGTAGCCGACTGGGTTTGGGTCTAGCCGAGTGGGTTTGGGTCTAGCGGAGTGGGTTTGGGTCTAGCCGAGTGGGTTTGGGTCTAGCGGAATGGGTTTGGGTTTAGCCGAGTGTGTTTCTGTTTAGACGAGTGGGTTTGGGTCTAGCCGAGTGGGTTTGGGTCTAGCCGAGTGGGTTTGGGTCTAGCGGAGTGGTTTTGGGTCTAGCCGAGTGGGTTTGGGTCTAGCGGAGTGGGTTTCGGTCTAGCCGAGTGGGTTTGGGTCTAGCGGAGTGGGTTTGGGTCTAGCCGAGTGGGTTTGGGTCTAGCGGAGTGGGTTTGGGTCTAGCCGAGTGGGTTTGGGTCTAGCGGAATGGGTTTGGGTCTAGCTGAGTGGGTTTGGGTGTAGCCGAGTGGGTTTGCGTCTAGCGGAATGGGTTTGGGTCTAGCCGAGTGGGTTTCGGTCTAGCCCAGTGGGTTTGGGTCTAGCCGAGTGGGTTTGGGTCTGGCCGAGTGGGTTTAGGTCTAGCGGAGTGGGTTTGGGTCTCGCCGAGTGGGTTTGGGTCTAGCCAAG
Source organism: Raja brachyura (assembly GCA_963514005.1). The sequence goes on along the minus strand of OY740819.1, from coordinate 3,768,838 downwards.
TGGGTTTGGGTCTAGCCGAGTGGGTTTGCGTCTAGCCGAGTGGGTTTGGGTCTAGCGGATTGGCTTTGGGTCTAGCCGTGTGGGTTTGGGTGTAGCCGAGTGGGTTTGGGTCTAGCCGAGTGGGTTTGGGTCTAGCGGAGTGGGTTTGGGTCTAGCCGAGTGGGTTTGGGTCTACCGGAATGGGTTTGGGTCTAGCCGAGTGGGTTTGGGTCTAGCGGAATGGGTTTGGGTCTAGCTGAGTGGGTTTGGGTGTAGCCGAGTGGGTTTGCATCTAGCGGAATGGGTTTGGGTCTTGCCGAGTGGGTTTGGGTCTAGCCGAGTGGGTTTGGGTCTAGCCGAGTGGGTTTGCATCTAGCCGAGTGGGTTTGGGTCTAGCGGAGTGGGTTTGGGTCTCGCCGAGTGGGTTTGGGTCTAGCCAAGTGGGTTTGGGTCTAGCCGAGTGGGTTTGCGTCTAGCCGAGTGGGTTTGGGTCTAGCGGAGTGGCTTTGGGTCTAGCCGTGTGGGTTTGGGTGTAGCCGAGTGGGTTTGGGTCTAGCCGAGTGGGTTTGGGTCTAGCGGAGTGGGTTTGGGTCTAACCGAGTGGGTTTGGGTCTAGCGGAATGGGTTTGGGTTTAGCCGAGTGTGTTTCTGTCTAGACGAGTGGGTTTGGGTCTAGCCGAGTGGGTTTGGGTCTAGCCGAGTGGGTTTCGGTCTAGCGGAGTGGTTTTGGGTCTAGCCGAGTGGGTTTGGGTCTAGCGGAGTGGGTTTCGGTCTAGCCGAGTGGGTTTGGGTCTAGCGGAGTGGGTTTGGGTCTAGCCGAGTGGGTTTGCGTCTAGCCGAGTGGGTTTGGGTCTAGCGGAGTGGGTTTGGGTCTAGCCGAGTGGGTTTGGGTCTAGCCGAGTGGGTTTGGGTCTAGCCGAGTGGCTTTGGGCCTAGCCGAGTGGGTTTGGGTCTAGCCGAGTGGTTTTGGGTCTAGCCGAGTGGGTTTGGGTCTGGCGGAGTGGGTTTTGGTCTAGCCGAGTGGGTTTGGGTCTAGCGGAGTGGGTTTGGGTCTAGCCGAGTGGGTTTGGGTCCAGCCGAGTGGGTTTGGGTCTAGCCGAGTGGGTTTGGGTCTAGCGGAGTGGATTTGCATTTAGCCGAGTGTGGTTCTGTCTAGCCGAGTGTGTTTGGGTCTAGCCGAGTGGGTTTGGGTCTTGCCGAGTGGGTTTGGGTCTAGCGGAGTGGGTTTGGGTCTAGCCGAGTGGGTTTGGGTCTAGCGGAATGGGTTTGGGTCTAGCTGAGTGGGTTTGGGTGTAGCCGAGTGGGTTTGCGTCCAGCGGAATGGGTTTGGGTCTAGCCGAGTGGGTTTGGGTCTAGCCGAGTGGGTTTGGGTCTAGCCGAGTGGGTTTGGGTCTAGCAGAGTGGGTTTGGGTCTAGCCGAGTGGGTTTGGGTCTAGCGGAGTGGGTTTGGGTCTCGCCGAGTGGGTTTGGGTCTAGCCAAGTGGGTTTGGGTCTAGCCGAGTGGGTTTGCGTCTAGCCGAGTGGGTTTGGGTCTAGCGGAGTGGCTTTGGGTCTAGCCGTGTGGGTTTGGGTGCAGCCGAGTGGGTTTGGGTCTAGCCGAGTGGGTTTGGGTCTAGCGGAGTGGTTTTGGGTCTAGCCGAGTGGGTTTGGGTCTAGCGGAGTGGGTTTCGGTCTAGCCGAGTGGGTTTGGGTCTAGCGGAGTGCGTTTGGGTCTAGCCGAGTGGGTTTGCGTCTAGCCGAGTGGGTTTGGGTCTAGCGGAGTGGGTTTGGGTCTAGCCGAGTGGGTTTGGGTCTAGCCGAGTGGGTTTGGGTCTAGCCGAGTGGCTTTGGGTCTAGCCGAGTGGGTTTGGGTCTAGCCGAGTGGTTTTGGGTCTAGCCGAGTGGGTTTGGGTCTGGCGGAGTGGGTTTTGGTCTAGCCGAGTGGGTTTGGGTCTAGCGGAGTGGGTTTGGGTCTAGCCGAGTGGGTTTGGGTCCAGCCGAGTGTGTTTGGGTCTAGCCGAGTGGGTTTGGGTCTAGCGGAGTGGGTTTGCATTTAGCCGAGTGTGGTTCTGTCTAGCCGAGTGTGTTTGGGTCTAGCCGAGTGGGTTTGGGTCTTGCCGAGTGGGTTTGGTTCTAGCGGAGTGGGTTTGGGTCTAGCCGAGTGGGTTTGGGTCTAGCGGAATGGGTTTGGGTCTAGCTGAGTGGGTTTGGGTGTAGCCGAGTGGGTTTGGGTCTAGCCGAGTGGGTTTGGGTCTAGCCGAGTGGGTTTGGGTCTAGCCGAGTGGGTTTGGGTCTAGCCGAGTGGGTTTGGGTCTAGCGGAGTGGGTTTGGGTCTCGCCGAGTGGGTTTGGGTCTAGCCGAGTGGGTTTGGGTCTTGCCGAGTGGGTTTGGGTCTAGCGGAGTGGGTTTGGGTGTAGCCGAGTGGGTTTGGGTCTAGCGGAATGGGTTTGGGTCTAGCTGAGTGGGTTTGGGTGTAGCCGAGTGGGTTTGCGTCTAGCGGAATGGGTTTGGGTCTAGCCGAGTGGGTTTGGGTCTAGCCGAGTGGGTTTGGGTCTAGCCGAGTGGGTTTGGGTCTAGCCGAGTGGGTTTGGGTCTAGCCGAGTGGGTTTGGGTCTAGCGGAGTGGGTTTGGGTCTCGCCGAGTGGGTTTGGGTCTAGCCAAGTGGGTTTGGGTCTAGCCGAGTGGGTTTGCGTCTAGCCGAGTGGGTTTGGGTCTAGCGGAGTGGCTTTGGGTCTAGCCGTGTGGGTTTGGGTGCAGCCGAGTGGGTTTGGGTCTAGCCGAGTGGGTTTGGGTCTAGCGGAGTGGTTTTGGGTCTAGCCGAGTGGGTTTGGGTCTAGCGGAGTGGGTTTCGGTCTAGCCGAGTGGGTTTGGGTCTAGCGGAGTGCGTTTGGGTCTAGCCGAGTGGGTTTGCGTCTAGCCGAGTGGGTTTGGGTCTAGCGGAGTGGGTTTGGGTCTAGCCGAGTGGGTTTGGGTCTAGCCGAGTGGGTTTGGGTCTAGCCGAGTGGCTTTGGGTCTAGCCGAGTGGGTTTGGGTCTAGCCGAGTGGTTTTGGGTCTAGCCGAGTGGGTTTGGGTCTGGCGGAGTGGGTTTTGGTCTAGCCGAGTGGGTTTGGGTATAGCGGAGTGGGTTTGGGTCTAGCCGAGTGGGTTTGGGTCTAGCGGAATGGGTTTGGGTCTAGCTGAGTGGGTTTGGGTGTAGCCGAGTGGGTTTGCGTCTAGCGGAATGGGTTTGGGTCTAGCCGAGTGGGTTTGGGTCTAGCCGAGTGGGTTTGGGTCTAGCCGAGTGGGTTTGGGTCTAGCCGAGTGGGTTTGGGTCTAGCCGAGTGGGTTTGGGTCTAGCGGAGTGGGTTTGGGTCTCGCCGAGTGGGTTTGGGTCTAGCCAAGTGGGTTTGGGTCTAGCCGAGTGGGTTTGGGTCTAGCCGTGTGGGTTTTGGTGCAGCCGAGTGGGTTTGGGTCTAGCCGAGTGGGTTTGGGTCTAGCGGAGTGGGTTTGGGTCTAGCCGAGTGGGTTTGGGTCTAGCGGAATGGGTTTGGGTTTAGCCGAGTGTGTTTCTGTCTAGACGAGTGGGTTTGGGTCTAGCGGAGTGGGTTTGGGTCTAGCCGAGTGGGTTTGGGTCTAGCGGAGTGGTTTTGGGTCTAGCCGAGTGGGTTTGGGTCTAGCGGCGTGGGTTTCGGTCTAGCCGAGTGGGTTTGGGTTTAGCGGAGTGGGTTTGGGTCTAGCCGAGTGGGTTTGCATCTAGCCGAGTGGGTTTGGGTCTAGCGGAGTGGGTTTGGGTCTAGCCGAGTGGGTTTGGGTCTAGCCGAGTGGGTTTGGGTCTAGCCGAGTGGATTTGGGTCTAGCCGAGTGGGTTTGGGTCTAGCCGAGTGGGTTTGGGTCTAGCCGAGTGGGTTTGGGTCTAGCCGAGTGGGTTTGGGTCTAGCCGAGTGGGTTTGGGTCTAGCGGAGTGGGTTTGGGTCTCGCCGAGTGGGTTTGGGTCTAGCCAAGTGGGTTTGGGTCTAGCCGAGTGTGTTTGGGTCTAGCCGAGTGGGTTTGGGTCTTGCCGAGTGGGTTTGGGTCTAGCGGAGTGGGTTTGGGTCTAGCCGAGTGGGTTTGGGTCTAGCGGAATGGGTTTGGGTCTAGCTGAGTGGGTTTGGGTGTAGCCGAGTGGGTTTGCGTCTAGCGGAATGGGTTTGGGTCTAGCCGAGTGGGTTTGGGTCTAGCCGAGTGGGTTTGGGTCTAGCCGAGTGGGTTTGGGTCTAGCCGAGTGGGTTTGGGTCTAGCCGAGTGGGTTTGGGTCTAGCGGAGTGGGTTTGGGTCTCGCCGAGTGGGTTTGGGTCTAGCCGAGTGGGTTTGGGTCTAGCCGAGTGGGTTTGCGTCTAGCCGAGTGGGTTTGGGTCTAGCGGAGTGGCTTTGGGTCTAGCCGTGTGGGTTTGGGTGCAGCCGAGTGGGTTTCGGTCTAGCCGAGTGGGTTTGGGTCTAGCGGAGTGGTTTTGGTTCTAGCCGAGTGGGTTTGGGTCTAGCGGAGTGGGTTTCGGTCTAGCCGAGTGGGTTTGGGTCTAGCGGAGTGGGTTTGGGTCTAGCCGAGTGGGTTTGGGTCTAGCCGAGTTGGTTTGGGTCTAGCCGAGTGGCTTTGGGTCTAGCCGAGTGGGTTTGGGTCTAGCCGAGTGGTTTTGCGTCTAGCCGAGTGGGTTTGGGTCTGGCGGAGTGGGTTTTGGTCTAGCCGAGTGGGTTTGGGTCTAGCCGAGTGGGTTTGGGTCTTGCCGAGTGGGTTTGGGTCTAGCGGAGTGGGTTTGGGTCTAGCCGAGTGGGTTTTGGTCTAGCGGAATGGGTTTGGGTCTAGCTGAGTGGGTTTGGGTGTAGCCGAGTGGGTTTGCGTCTAGCGGAATGGGTTTGGGTCTAGCCGAGTGGGTTTGGGTCTAGCCGAGTGGGTTTGGGTCTAGCCGAGTGGGTTTGGGTCTAGCCGAGTGGGTTTGGGTCTAGCCGAGTGGGTTTGGGTCTAGCGGAGTGGGTTTGGGTCTCGCCGAGTGGGTTTGGGTCTAGCCAAGTGGGTTTGGGTCTAGCCGAGTGGGTTTGCGTCTAGCCGAGTGGGTTTGGGTCTAGCGGAGTGGCTTTGGGTCTAGCCGTGTGGGTTTGGGTGCAGCCGAGTGGGTTTGGGTCTAGCCGAGTGGGTTTGGGTCTAGCGGAGTGGGTTTGGGTCTAGCCGAGTGGGTTTGGGTCTAGCGGAATGGGTTTGGGTTTAGCCGAGTGTGTTTCTGTCTAGACGAGTGGGTTTGGGTCTAGCGGAGTGGGTTTGGGTCTAGCCGAGTGGGTTTGGGTCTAGCGGAGTGGTTTTGGGTCTAGCCGAGTGGGTTTGGGTCTAGCGGAGTGGGTTTCGGTCTAGCCGAGTGGGTTTGGGTTTAGCGGAGTGGGTTTGGGTCTAGCCGAGTGGGTTTGCGTCTAGCCGAGTGGGTTTGGGTCTAGCGGAGTGGGTTTGGGTCTAGCCGAGTGGGTTTGGGTCTAGCCGAGTGGGTTTGGGTCTAGCCGAGTGGATTTGGGTCTAGCCGAGTGGGTTTGGGTCTAGCCGAGTGGGTTTGGGTCTAGCCGAGTGGGTTTGCGTCTAGCGGAGTGGGTTTGGGTCTAGCCGAGTGGGTTTGGGTGTAGCCGAGTGGGTTTGGGTCTAGCGGAGTGGGATTGGGTCTAGCGGAGTGGGTTTGGGACTAGCGGAGTGGGTTAGGGTCTAGCGGAGTGGGTTTGGGTATAGCCGAGTGGGTTTGGGTCTAGCGGAATGGGTTTGGGTCAAGCCGAGTGGGTTTGGGTCTAGCCGAGTGGGTTTGGGTCTAGCGGAGTGGGTTTGGGTCTACCGGAGTGGCTTTGGGTCTAGCCGTGTGGGTTTGGGTCTAGCCGAGTGGGTGTGCGTCTAGCCGAGTGGGTTTGGGTCTAGCGGAGTGGCTTTGGGTCTAGCCGTGTGGGTTTGGGTGTAGCCGACTGGGTTTGGGTCTAGCCGAGTGGGTTTGGGTCTAGCGGAGTGGGTTTGGGTCTAGCCGAGTGGGTTTGGGTCTAGCGGAATGGGTTTGGGTCTAGCCAATTGGGTTTGGGTGTAGCCGAGTGGGTTTGGGTCTAGCCGAATGGGTTTGGGTCTAGCCGAGTGGGTTTGGGTCTAGCGGAGTGGGTTTTGGTCTAGCGGAGTGGGTTTGTGTCTAGCCGAGCGGGTTTGGGTCTGGCCGAGTGGGTTTGGGTCTAGCCGAGTGGGTTTGGGTCTAGCCGAGTGGGTTTGGGTCTAGCCGAGTGGGTTTGGGTCTAGCCGAGTGGGTTTGGGTCTAGCCGAGTGGGTTTGGGTCCAGCCGAGTGTGTTTGGGTCTAGCGGAGTGGGTTTGCGTCTAGCGGAGTGGGTTTGGGTCTAGCGGAGTGGGTTTGGGTCTAGCCAATTGGGTTTGGGTGTAGCCGAGTGGGTTTGGGTCTAGCCGAGTCGGTTTGGGTGTAGGGGTGTGGGTTTGGGACTAGCCGAGTCGGTTTGGGTCTAGCCGAGTGGGTTTGGGTCTGGCCGAGTGGGTTTGCGTCCAGCCGAGTGGGTTTGGGTGTAGCGGAGTGGGTTTGGGTCTAGCCGAGTGGGTTTGGTTCTAGCCGAGTGGGTTTGGGTCTAGCGGAGTAGATTTGGGTGTAGCCGAGGGGGTTTTGGTCTAGCGGAGTGGGTTTGTGTCTTGCCGAGCGGGTTTGGGTCTAACCGAGTGGGTTTGGGTCTAGCCGAGTGGGTTTGGGTCTAGCCGAGTGGGTTTGGGTCTGGCCGAGTGGGTTTGCGTCCAGCCGAGTGGGTTTGGGTCTAGCGGAGTGGGTTTGGGTCTAGCCGAGTGGGTTTGGTTCTAGCCGAGTGGGTTTGGGTCTAGCGGAGTAGATTTGGGTGTAGCCGAGGGGGTTTTGGTCTAGCGGAGTGGGTTTGTGTCTTGCCGAGCGGGTTTGGGTCTAGCCGAGTGGGTTTGGGTCTAGCCGAGTGGGTTTGGGTCTAGCCGAGTGGGTTTGGGTCTAGCGGAGTGGGCTTGGGTCTAGCCGAGTGGGTTTGGGTGTAGCCGAGTGGGTTTGGGTCTAGCCGAGTGGGTTCGGGTCTAGCCGAGTGGGTTTGGGTCTAGCCGAGTGGGTTTGGGTCTAGCAGAGTGGGTTTGGGTCTAGCAGAGTGGGTTTAGGTCTAGCCGAGTGGGTTTGGGTGTAGGGGAGTGGGTTTGGGTGTAGCCGAGTCGGTTGGGGTCTAGCCGAGTCGGTTTGGGTCTAGCCGAGTGGGTTTGTGTCTAGCCGAGTGGGTTTGGGTCTAGCGTAGTGGGTTTGGGTCTAGCCGAGTGGGTTTGTTTCTAGCCGAGTGGGGTTGGGTCTAGCCGAGTGGGTTTGGGTGTAGCCGCGGGGGTTTTGGTCTAGCGGAGTGGGTTTGTGTCTAGCCGAGCGGGTTTGGGTCTGGCCGAGTGGGTTTGGGTCTAGCCGAGTGGGTTTGGGTCTAGCCGAGTGGGTTTGGGTCTAGCCGAGTGGGTTTGGGTCCAGCCGAGTGGGTTTGGGTCTAGCGGAGTGGGTTTGCGTCTAGCGGAGTGGGTTTGGGTCTAGCGGAGTGGGTTTGGGTCTAGCCAATTGGGTTTGGGTGTAGCCGAGTGGGTTTGGGTCTAGCCGAATGGGTTTGGGTCTAGCCGAGTGGGTTTGGGTCTAGCGGAGTGGGTTTTGGTCTAGCGGAGTGGGTTTGTGTCTAGCCGAGCGGGTTTGGGTCTGGCCGAGTGGGTTTAGGTCTAGCCGAGTGGGTTTGGGTCTAGCCGAGTGGGTTTGGGTCTAGCCGAGTGGGTTTGGGTCTAGCCGAGTGGGTTTGGGTCTAGCCGAGTGGGTTTGGGTCCAGCCGAGTGGGTTTGGGTGTAGCGGAGTGGGTTTGCGTCTAGCGGAGTGGGTTTGGGTCTAGCGGAGTGGGTTTGGGTCTAGCCAATTGGGTTTGGGTGTAGCCGAGTGGGTTTGGGTCTAGCCGAGTCGGTTTGGGTCTAGCCGAGTGGGTTTGTGTCTAGCCGAGTGGGTTTGGGTCTAGCGTAGTGGGTTTGGGTCTAGCCGAGTGGGTTTGTTTCTAGCCGAGTGGGTTTGGGTCTAGCCGAGTGGGTTTGGGTGTAGCCGCGGGGGTTTTGGTCTAGCGGAGTGGGTTTGGGTCTAGCCGAGTGGGTTTGGGTCTAGCGGAGTGGGTTTGGGTCTAGCCGAGTGGGTTTGGGTCTAGCCGAGTGGGTTTGGGTCTAGCCGAGTGGGTTCGGGTCTAGCCGAGTGGGTTTGGGTCTAGCCGAGTGGGTTTGGGTCTAGCCGAGTGGGTTTGGGTCTAGCCGAGTGGGTTCGGGTCTAGCCGAGTGGGTTTGGGTCTAGCCGAGTGGGTTTGGGTCTAGCCGAGTGGGTTTGGGTCTAGCAGAGTGGGTTTGGGTCTAGCCGAGTCGGTTTGGGTGTAGGGGAGTGGGTTTGGGTGTAGCCGAGTCGGTTGGGGTCTAGCCGAGTCGGTTTGGGTCTAGCCGAGTGGGTTTGTGTCTAGCCGAGTGGGTTTGGGTCTAGCGTAGTGGGTTTGGGTCTAGCCGAGTGGGTTTGTTTCTAGCCGAGTGGGTTTGGGTCTAGCCGAGTGGGTTTGGGTGTAGCCGCGGGGGTTTTGGTCTAGCGGAGTGGGTTTGTGTCTAGCCGAGCGGGTTTGGGTCTGGCCGAGTGGGTTTGGGTCTAGCCGAGTGGGTTTGGGTCTAGCCGAGTGGGTTTGGGTCTAGCCGAGTGGGTTTGGGTCCAGCCGAGTGGGTTTGGGTCTAGCGGAGTGGGTTTGCGTCTAGCGGAGTGGGTTTGGGTCTAGCGGAGTGGGTTTGGGTCTAGCCAATTGGGTTTGGGTGTAGCCGAGTGTGTTTGGGTCTAGCCGAATGGGTTTGGGTCTAGCCGAGTGGGTTTGGGTCTAGCGGAGTGGGTTTTGGTCTAGCGGAGTGGGTTTGTGTCTAGCCGAGCGGGTTTGGGTCTGGCCGAGTGGGTTTGGGTCTAGCCGAGTGGGTTTGGGTCTAGCCGAGTGGGTTTGGGTCTAGCCGAGTGGGTTTGGGTCCAGCCGAGTGGGTTTGGGTCTAGCGGAGTGGGTTTGCGTCTAGCGGAGTGGGTTTGGGTCTAGCGGAGTGGGTTTGGGTCTAGCCAATTGGGTTTGGGTGTAGCCGAGTGGGTTTGGGTCTAGCCGAATGGGTTTGGGTCTAGCCGAGTGGGTTTGGGTCTAGCGGAGTGGGTTTGGGTCTACCCGACAGGGTTTGGGTCTCGCCGAGTGGGTTTGGGTCTAGCCGATTGGGTTTGGGTCTAGCCGAGTGGGTTTGGGTCTAGCCGAGTGGGTTTGGGTCTAGCCGAGTGGGTTTGGGTCTAGCGGAGTGGGTTTGGGTCTAGCGGAGTGGGTTTGGGTCTTGCAGAGTGGGTTTAGGTCTAGCCGAGTGGGTTTGGGTGTAGGGGAGTAGATTTGGGTGTAGCCGAGGGGGTTTTGGTCTAGCGGAGTGCGTTTGTGTCTAGCCGAGCGGGTTTGGGTCTAGCCGAGTGGGTTTGGGTCTAGCCGAGTGGGTTTGGGTCTAGCCGAGTGGGTTTGGGTCTAGCCGAGTGGGTTTGGGTCTAGCCGAGTGTTTTTGGGTCTAGCGGAGTGGGTTTGGGTCTAGCGGAGTGGGTTTGGGTCTAGCCAAGTGGGTTTGGGTCTAGCGGAGTGGGTTTGGGTCTAGCGGAGTGGGTTTGGGTCTAGCGGAGTGGGTTTGGGTCTAGCGGAGTGGGCTTGGGTCTTGCGGAGTGGGTTTGGGTCTAGCCGAGTGGGTTTGGGTCTAGCCGAGTGGGTTTGGGTCTAGTCGAGTGGGTTTGGGTCTAGCGGAGTGGGTTTGGGTCTAGCCGAGTGGGTTTGGGTCTAGCCGAGTGGGTTTGGGTCTAGCCGAGTGGGTTCGGGTCTAGCCGAGTGGGTTTGGGTCTAGCCGAGTGGGTTTGGGTTTGGCCGAGTGGGTTTGGGTCTAGCCGAGTGGGTTTGGGTCTAGCCGAGTGGGTTTGGGTCCAGCGGAGTGGGTTTGGATCTAACCGAGTGGGTTTGGGTATAGCGAAGTGGGTTTGGGTCTGGTGGAGTGGGTTTGGGTTTAGCGGAGTGGGTTTGGGTCTAGCAGAGTGGGTTTAGGTCTAGCCTAGTGGGTTTGGGTGTAGGGGAGTGGGTTTGGGACTAGCCAAGTCGGTTTGGGTCTAGCCGAGTGGGTTTGGGTCTAGCCGAGTGGGTTTGCGTCCAGCCGAGTGGGTTTGGGTGTAGCGGAGTGGGTTTGGGTCTAGCGGAGTGGGTTTGGGTCTAGCCGAGTGGGTTTGGGTCTAGCGGAGTGGGTTTGGGTCTAGCGGAGTGGGTTTGGGTCTAGCGGAATGGGTTTGGGTCTAGCGGAGTGGGCTTGGGTCTTGCGGAGTGGGTTTGGGTCTACCCGAGTGGGTTTGGGTCTAGCCGAGTGGGTTTGGGTCTAGTCGAGTGGGTTTGGGTCTAGCGGAGTGGGTTTGGGTCTAGCCGAGTGGGTTTGGGTCTAGCCGAGTGGGTTTGGGTCTAGCCGAGTGGGTTCGGGTCTAGCCGAGTGGGTTTGGGTCTAGCCGAGTGGGTTTGGGTTTAGCCGAGTGGGTTTGGGTCTAGCCGAGTGGGTTTGGGTCTAGCCGAGTGGGTTTGGGTCCAGCGGAGTGGGTTTGGGTCTAGCCGAGTGGGTTTGGGTATAGCGTAGTGGGTTTGGGTCTGGCGGAGTGGGTTTGGGATTAGCGGAGTGCGTTTGGGTCTAGCAGAGTGGGTTTAGGTCTAGCCGAGTGGGTTTGGGTGTAGGGGAGTGGGTTTGGGACTAGCCGAGTCGGTTTGGGTCTAGCCGAGTGGGTTTGGGTCTGGCCGAGTGGGTTTGCGTCCAGCCGAGTGGGTTTGGGTCTAGCGGAGTGGGTTTGGGTCTAGCCGAGTGGGTTTGGTTCTAGTCGAGTGGGTTTGGGTCTAGCCGAGTAGATTTGGGTGTAGCCGAGGGGGCTTTGGTCTAGCGGAGTGGGTTTGTGTCTTGCCGAGCGGGTTTGGGTCTAGCCGAGTGGGTTTGGGTCTAGCCGAGTGGGTTTGGGTCTAGCCGAGTGGGTTTGGGTCTAGCGGAGTGGGTTTGGGTTTAGCCGAGTGTGTTTGTGTCTAGCCGAGTGGGTTTGGGTGTAGCTGAGTGGGTTTGGGTCTAGCCGAGTGGGTTTGGGTCTAGCCGAGTGGGTTTGGGTCTAGCCGAGTGGGTTTGTGTCTAGCCGAGTGGGTTTGGGTCTAGAATAGTGGGTTTGGGTCTAGCCGAGTGGGTTTGGCTCTAGCCGAGTGGGTTTGGGTCTAGCCGAGTGGGTTTGGGTGTAGCCGAGGGGGTTTTGGTTTAGCGGAGTGGGTTTGTGTCTAGCCGAGCGGGTTTGGGTCTAGCCGAGTGGGTTTGGGTCTAGCCGAGTGGGATTCGGTCTAGCCGAGTGGGTTTGGGTCTAGCCGATTGGGTTTGGGTCTAGCCGAGTGGGTTTGGGTCTAGCCGAATGGGTTTGGGTCTAGCCGAGTGGGTTTGGGTCTAGCGGAGTGGGTTTGGGTCCAGCGGAGTGGGTTTGGGTCTAGCCGACTGGGTTTTGGTCTAGCCGAGTGGGTTTGGGTCTAGCCAATTGGGTTTGGGTGTAGCCGAGTGGGTTTGGGTCTAGCTGAATGGGTTTGGGTCTAGCCGAGTGGGTTTGGGTCTAGCGGAGTGGGTTTGGGTCTAGCCGACTGCGTTTGGGTCTCGCCGAGTGGGTTTGGGTCTAGCCGATTGGGTTTGGGTCTAGCCGAGTGGGTTTGGGTCTAGCCGAATGGGTTTGGGTCTAGCCGAGTGGGTTTGGGTCTAGCGGAGTGGGTTTGGGTCTAGCGGAGTGGGTTTGGGTCTAGCGGAGTGGCTTTTGGTCTAGCCGTGTGGGTTTGGGTCTAGCCGAGTGGGTTTCGGTCTAGCCGAGTGGGTTTGGGTCTAGCCGAGTGGGTTTGGGTCTCGCCGAGTGGGTTTGGCTCTAGCGGAGTGGGTTTGGGTCTAGCCGAGTGGGTTTGGGTCTAGCGGAGTGGGTTTGGGTCTAGCCGAGTGGGTTTGGGTCTAGCAGAATGTGTTTGGGTCTAGCCGAGTGGGTTTTTGGTGTAGCCGAGTGGGTTTGCGTCTAGCTGAGTGGGTTTGGGTCTAGCCGAGTGGGTTTGGGTCTAGCCGAGTGGGTTTGCGTCTAGCGGAGTGGGTTTGGGTCTAGCGGAGTGGCTTTGGGTCTAGCCGTGTGGGTTTGGGTCTAGCCGAGTGGGTTTGGGTCTAGCCGAGTGGGTTTGGGTCTAGCCGAGTGGGTTTGGGTCTATCCGAGTGGGTTTGGGTCTAGCGGAGTGGGTTTGGGTTTAGCCGAGTGTGTTTGTGTCTAGCCGAGTGGGTTTGGGTGTAGCTGAGTGGGTTTGGGTCTAGCCGAGTGGGTTTGGGTCTAGCGGAGTGGGTTTGGGTCTAGCCGAGTGGGTTTGGGTCTAGCGGAGTGGGGTTGGGTCTAGCCGAGTGGGTTTGGGTCTAGCCGAGTGGGGTTGGGTCTAGCCGAGTGGGTTTGGGTGTAGCCGAGTGGGTTTGGGTCTAGCCGAGTGGGTTTGGGTCTAGCATAGTGGATTTGGGTCTGGCCGAGTGGGTTTGGGTCTAGCCGAGTGGGTTTGGGTCTAGCCGAGTGGGTTTGCGTCTAGCGGAGTGGGTTTGGGTCTAGCGGAGTGGGTTTGGGTCTAGCCGTGTGGGTTTGGGTCTAGCCGAGTGGGTTTGGGTCTAGCCGAGTGGGTTTGGGTCTAGCAGAGTGGGTTTGGGTCTAGCAGAGTGGGTTTGGGTCTAGCCAAGTGGGTTTGGGTCTAGCGGAGTGGGTTTGGGTTTAGCCGAGTGTGTTTGTGTCTAGCCGAGTGGGTTTGGGTGTAGCTGAGTGGGTTTGGGTCTAGCCGAGTGGGTTTGGGTCTAGCCGAGTGGGTTTGGGTCTAGCCGAGTGGGTTTGTGTCTAGCCGAGTGGGTTTGGGTCTAGCATAGTGGGTTTGGGTCTAGCCGAGTGGGTTTGGCTCTAGCCGAGTGGGTTTGGGTCTAGCCGATTGGGTTTGGGTCTAGCCGAGTGGGTTTGGGTCTAGCCGAATGGGTTTGGGTCTAGCCGAGTGGGTTTGGGTCTAGAGGAGTGAGTTTGGGTCCAGCGGAGTGGGTTTGGGTCTAGCCGACTGGGTTTGGGTCTAGCCGAGTGGGTTTGGGTCTAGCCAATTGGGTTTGGGTGTAGCCGAGTGGGTTTGGGTCTAGCTGAATGGGTTTGGGTCTAGCCGAGTGGGTTTGGGTCTAGCGGAGTGGGTTTGGGTCTAGCCGACTGGGTTTGGGTCTCGCCGAATGGGTTTGGGTCTAGCGGAGTGGGTTTGGGTTTAGCCGAGTGTGTTTGCGTCTAGCCGAGTGGGTTTGGGTGTAGCTGAGTGGGTTTGGGTCTAGCCGAGTGGGTTTGGGTCTAGCGGAGTGGATTTGGGTCTAGCCGAGTGCGTTTGGGTCTAGCGGAGTGTGTTTGGGTCTAGCCGAGTGGGTTTGGGTCTAGCCGAGTGGGGTTGGGTCTAGCCGAGTGGGTTTGGGTGTAGCCGAGTGGGTTTGCATCTAGCTGAGTGGGTTTGGGTCTAGCCGAGTGGGTTTGGGTCTAGCCGAGTGGGTTTGGGTCTAGCCGAGTGGGTTTGTGTCTAGCCGAGTGGGTTTGGGTCTAGCCGAGTGGGTTTGCGTCTAGCGGAGTGGGTTTGGGTCTAGCGGAGTGGCTTTGGGTCTAGCCGTGTGGGTTTGGGTCTAGCCGAGTGGGTTTGGGTCTAGCCGAGTGGGTTTGGGTCTAGCCGAGTGGGTTTGGGTCTAGCCGAGTGGGTTTGGGTCTAGCGGAGTGGGTTTGGGTTTAGCCGAGTGTGTTTGTGTCTAGCCGAGTGGGTTTGGGTGTAGCTGAGTGGGTTTGGGTCTAGCCGTGTGGGTTTGGGTCTAGCGGAGTGGATTTGGGTCTAGCCGAGTGGGTTTGGGTCTAGCGGAGTGTGTTTGGGTCTAGCCGAGTGGGTTTTGGTCTAGCGGATTGGGTTTGGGTCTAGCCGAGTGGGTTTGGGTCTAGCGGAGTGGGGTTGGGTCTAGCCGAGTGGGTTTGGGTCTAGCGGAGTGGGGTTGGGTCTAGCCGAGTGGGTTTGGGTGTAGCCGAGTGGGTTTGCATCTAGCTGAGTGGGTTTGGGTCTAGCCGAGTGGGTTTGGGTCTAGCCGTGTGGGTTTGGGTCTAGCGGAGTGGGTTTGTGTCTAGCCGACAGGGTTTGGGTCTAGCCGAGTGGGTTTGGGTCTAGCCGAGTGGGTTTGGGTCTAGCCGAGTGGGTTTTGGTCTAGCGGAGTGGGTTTGGGTCTAGCCGAGTGGGTTTGGTTCTAGCCGAGTGGGTTTGGGTCTAGCCGAGTGGGTTTGGGTGTAGCCGAGTGTGTTTGGGTCTAGCGGAGTGGCTTTGGGTCTAGCCGTGTGGGTTTGGGTCTAGCCGAGTGGGTTTGGGTCTATCCGAGTGGGTTTGGGTCTAGCCGAGTGGGTTTGGGTCTAGCCGAGTGGGTTTGGGTCTAGCAGAGTGGGTTTGGGTTTAGCCGAGTGTATTTGTGTCTAGCCGAGTGGGTTTGGGTGTAGCCGAGTGGGTTTGGGTCGAGCCGAGTGGGTTTGGGTCTAGCGGAGTGGGTTTGCGTCTGGCCGAGTGGGTTTGGGTCTAGCGGAGTGGGGTTGGGTCTAGCCAAGTGGGTTTGGGTCTACCGGAATGGGTTTCGGTCTAGCCGAGTGGGTTTGGGTGTAGCCGAGTGGGTTTGCATCTAGCCGAGTGGGTTTGGGTCTACCCGAGTGGGTTTGGGTCTAGCCGAGTGGGTTTGGGTCTAGCCGAGTGGGTTTGGGTCTAGCCGAGTGGGTTTGGGTCTAGCCGAGTGGGTTTGGGTCTAGCGGAGTGGGTTTGGGTCTAGCCGAGTGGGTTTGGGTCTAGCCGAGTGGGTTTGCGTCTAGCCGAGTGGGTTTGGGTGTAGCCGAGTGTGCTTCTGTCTCGCCGAGTGGGTTTGGGTCTAGCCGAGTGGGTTTGGGTCTAGCCGAGCGCGTTTGGGTCTAGCGGAGTGGGTTTGGGTCTAGCCGAGTGGGTTTGGGTCTAGCGGAGTGGGTTTGGGTCTAGCCGAGTGGGTTTGTGTCTAGCGGAGTGGGTTTGGGTCTAGCCGAGTGGGTTTGGGTCTAGCGGAATGGGTTTGTGTCTAGCCGAGTGGGTTTGGGTGTAGCCGAGTGGGTTTGCATCTAGCTGAGTGTGTTTGGGTCTAGCCGAGTGGGTTTGGGTCTAGCCGAGTGGGTTTGCGTCTAGCGTAGTGGATTTGGGTCTAGCCGAGTGGGTTTGGGTCTAGCCGAGTGGGTTTGGGTCTAGCCGAGTGTGTTTGCGTCTAGCCGAGTGGGTTTGGGTCTAGCCGAGTGGGTTTGGGTCTAGCGGAGTGGGTTTGGGTCTAGCCGAGTGGGTTTGGGTCTAGCCGAGTGGGTTTGCGTCTAGCCGAGTGGGTTTGGGTGTAGCCGAGTGTGCTTCTGTCTAGCCGAGTGGGTTTGGGTCTAGCCGAGTGGGTTTGGGTCTAGCCGAGTGCGTTTGGGTCTAGCGGAGTGGGTTTGGGTCTAGCCGAGTGGGTTTGGGTCTAGCGGAGTGGGTTTGGGTCTAGCCGAGTGGGTTTGTGTCTAGCGGAGTGGGTTTGGGTCTAGCCGAGTGGGTTTGGGTCTAGCGGAATGGGTTTGTGTCTAGCCGAGTGGGTTTGGGTGTAGCCGAGTGGGTTTGCATCTAGCTGAGTGTGTTTGGGTCTAGCCGAGTGGGTTTGGGTCTAGCCGAGTGGGTTTGCGTCTAGCGTAGTGGATTTGGGTCTAGCCGAGTGGGTTTGGGTCTAGCCGAGTGGGTTTGGGTCTAGCCGAGTGTGTTTGCGTCTAGCCGTGTGGGGTTGGGTCTAGCCGAGTGGGTTTGGGTCTAGCGGAATGGGTTTGGGTCTAGCCGAGTGGGTTTGGGTGCAGCCGAGTGGGTTTGCATCTAGCCGAGTGGGTTTGGGTCTAGCCGAGTGGGCTTGCGTCTAGCGGAGTGGGTTTGCGTCTAGCGGAGTGGCTTTGGGTCTCGCCGTGTGGGTTTGGCTCTAGCCGAGTGGGTTAGGGTCTAGCCGAGTGGGTTTGGGTCTGGCCGAGTGGGTTTGGGTCCAGCCGAGTGGGTTTGGGTCTAGCGGAGTGGGTTTGGGTTTAGCCGAGTGTGTTTGTGTCTAGCCGAGTGGGTTTGGGTGTAGCCGAGTGGGTTTGGGTCTAGCCGAGTGGGTTTGGGTCTAGCGTAGTGGATTTGGGTCTAGCCGAGTGGGTTTGGGTCTAGCCGAGTGGGTTTGGGTCTAGCCGAGTGGTTTTGCGTCTAGCCGTGTGGGGTTGTGTCTAGCCGAGTGGGTTTGGGTCTAGCGGAATGGGTTTGGGTCTAGCCGAGTGGGTTTGGGTGTAGCCGAGTGGGTTTGCATCTAGCCGAGTGGGTTTGGGTCTAGCCGAGTGGGTTTGGGTCTAACGGAGTGGGTTTGGGTCTAGCGGAGTGGGTTTGGGTCAAGCGGAGTGGCTTTGGCTCTAGCCGTGTGGGTTTGGGTCTAGCCGAGTGGGTTTGGGTCTAGCTGAGTGGGTTTGGGTCTAGCCGAGTGCGGTTGGGACTAGCCGAGTGGGTTTGGGTCTAGCGGAGTGGGTTTGTGTTTAGCCGAGTGTGTTTCTGTCTAGCCGAGTGGGTTTTTGTCTAGCCAAGTGGTTTGGGTCTAGCCGAGTGGGTTTGGGTCTAGCGGAGTGGGTTTGGGTCTAGCCGAGTGCGTTTGGGTCTAGCGGAGTGGGTTTCGGTCTAGCCGAGTGGGTTTGGGTCTAGCGGAGTGGGTTTGAGTCTAGCAAATTGGGTTTGGGTCTAGCGGAGTGGGTTTGGGTCTGGCCGAGTCGGTTTGGGTCTAGCGGAATGGGTTTGGGTCTAGCCGTATGGGTTTGGGTGTAGCCGAGTGGGTTTGCGTCTAGCCGAGTGGATTTGGGTCTAGCCGAGTGGGTTTGGGTCTAGCCGAGTGGGTTTGGGTCTAGCCGAGTGTGTTTGGGTCTAGCCGAGTGGGTTTGGGTCTAGCGCAGTGGGTTTGGGTCTAGCCGAGTGGGTTTGGGTCTAGCCGAGTGGGTTTGGGTCTAGCCGAGTGGGTTTGCATCTAGCCGTGTGGGTTTGGGTTTAGCCGAGTGTGTTTCTGTCTAGCCGAGTGGGTTTGGGTCTAGCCGAGTGGGTTTGGGTCTAGCCAAGTGGGTTTGGGTCTAGCGGAGTGGGTTTGGGTCTAGCCGAGTGCGTTTGGGTCTAGCGGAGTGGGTTTGGGTCTAGCCGAGTGGGTTTGGGTCTAGCGGAGTGGGTTTGGGTCTAGCCGAGTGGGTTTGGGTCGAGCGGAGTGGGTTTGGGTATAGCCGAGTGGGTTTGGGTCTAGCGGAATGGGTTTGGGTCTAGCCGAGTGGGTTTGGGTGTAGCCAAGTGGGTTTGCGTCTAGCTGAGTGGGTTTGGGTCTAGCCGAGTGGGTTTGGGTCTAGCCGAGTGGGTTTGGGTCTGGCCGAGTGGGTTTGGGTCCAGCCGAGTGGGTTTGGGTCTAGCGGAGTGGGTTTGTGTCTAGCCGAGTGGGTTTGGGTGTAGCCGAGTGGGTTTGGGTCTAGCCGAGTGGGTTTGGGTCTAGCGTAGTGGATTTGGGTCTAGCCGAGTGGGTTTGGGTCTAGCCGAGTGGGTTTGGGTCTAGCCGAGTGCTTTTGCGTCTAGCCGTGTGGGGTTGTGTCTAGCCGAGTGGGTTTGGGTCTAGCGGAATGGGTTTGGGTCTAGCCGAGTGGGTTTGGGTGTAGCCGAGTGGGTTTGCATCTAGCCGAGTGGGTTTGGGTCTAGCCGAGTGGGATGGGTCTAGCGGAGTGGGTTTGGGTCTAGCGGAGTGGGTTTGGGTCAAGCGGAGTGGCTTTGGCTCTAGCCGTGTGGGTTTGGGTCTAGCCGAGTGGGTTTGGGTCTAGCTGAGTGGGTTTGGGTCTAGCCGAGTGCGGTTGGGACTAGCCGAGTGGGTTTCGGTCTAGCGGAGTGGGTTTGTGTTTAGCCGAGTGTGTTTCTGTCTAGCCGAGTGGGTTTGGGTCTAGCCAAGTGGTTTGGGTCTAGCCGAGTGGGTTTGGGTCTAGCGGAGTGGGTTTGGGTCTAGCCGAGTGCGTTTGGGTCTAGCGGAGTGGGTTTCGGTCTAGCCAAGTGGGTTTGGGTCTAGCGGAGTGGGTTTGAGTCTAGCAAATTGGGTTTGGGTCTAGCGGAGTGGGTTTGGGTCTGGCCGAGTCGGTTTGGGTCTAGCGGAATGGGTTTGGGTCTAGCCGTATGGGTTTGGGTGTAGCCGAATGGGTTTGCGTCTAGCCGAGTGGGTTTGGGTCTAGCCGAGTGGGTTTGGGTCTAGCCGAGTGGGTTTGGGTCTAGCCGAGTGTGTTTGGGTCTAGCCGAGTGGGTTTGGGTCCAGCGCAGTGGGTTTGGGTCTAGCCGAGTGGGTTTGGGTCTAGCCGAGTGGGTTTAGGTCTAGCCGAGTGGGTTTGCATCTAGCCGTGTGGGTTTGGGTTTAGCCGAGTGTGTTTCTGTCTAGCCGAGTGGGTTTGGGTCTAGCCGAGTGGGTTTGGGTCTAGCCAAGTGGGTTTGGGTCTAGCGGAGTGGGTTTGGGTCTAGCCGAGTGGTTTTGGGTCTAGCCGAGTGGGTTTGGGTCTAGCGGAGTGGGTTTGGGTCTAGCCGAGTGCGTTTGGGTTTAGCGGAGTGGGTTTGGGTCAAGCCGAGTGGGTTTGGGTCTAGCGGAGTGGGTTTGGGTGTAGCCGAGTGGGTTTGGGTCTAGCGGAGTGGGTTTGGGTCCAGCCGAGTGGGTTTGGGTCCAGCGGAATGGGTTTGTGTCTAGCCGAGTGGGTTTGGGTGTAGCCGAGTGGGTTTGCATCTAGCTGAGTGGGTTTGGGTCTAGCCGAGTGGGTTTGGGTCTAGCCGAGTGCGTTTGCGTCTAGCGGAGTGGGTTTGGGTCTAGCGGAGTGGCTTTGGGTCTAGCCGTGTGGGTTTGGGTCTAGCCGAGTGGGTTTGGGTCTAGCCGAGTGGGTTTGGGTCTAGCCGAGTGGGTTTGGGTCTAGCCGAGTGGGTTTGGGTTTAGCCGAGTGTGTTTCTGTCTAGCCGAGTGGGTTTCGGTCTAGCCGAGTGGGTTTGGGTCTTGCCGAGTGGGTTTGAGTCTAGCGGAGTGGGTTTGGGTCTAGCCGAGTGCGTTTGGGTCTTGCGGAGTGGGTTTGGGTCCAGCCGAGTGGGTTTGGGTCTAGCGGAGTGGGTTTGGGTGTAGCCGAGTGGGTTTGGGTCTAGCGGAGTGGGTTTGGGTCCAGCCGAGTGGGTTTGGGTCCTGCGGAATGGGTTTGTGTCTAGCCGAGTGGGTTTGGGTGTAGCCGAGTGGGTTTGCATCTGGCTGAGTGGGTTTGGGTCTAGCCGAGTGGGTTTGGGTCTAGCCGAGTGGGTTTGCATCTAGCGGAGTGGGTTTGGGTCTGGCGGAGTGGCTTTGGGTCTAGCCGTGTGGGTTTGGGTCTAGCCGAGTGGGTTTGGGTCTATCCGAGTGGGTTTGGGTCTAGCCGAGTGGGTTTGGGTCTAGCCGAGTGGGTTTGGGTCTAGCGGAGTGGATTTGGGTCTAGCCGAGTGGGTTTGGGTCTAACCGAGTGGGTTTGGGTCCAGCCGAGTGGGTTTGCGTCTAGCCGTGTGGGTTTGGGTCTAGCCGAGTGGGTTTGGGTCTAGCGGAATGGGTTTGGGTCTAGCCGAGTGGGTTTGGGTGTAGCCGAGTGGATTTGCACCTAGCCGAGTGGGTTTTTGGTCTAGCCGAGTGGGTTTGGGTCTAGCCGAGTGGGTTTGGGTCTAGCCGAGTGGGTTTGGGTCTAGCCGAGTGGGTTTGGGTCTAGCGGAGTGGGTTTGGGTCTAGCCAAGTGGGTTTGGGTCCAGCCGAGTGGGTTTGGGTCCAGCGGAATGGGTTTGTGTCTAGCCGAGTAGGTTTGGGTGTAGCCGAGTGGGTTTGCATCTAGCTGAGTGGGTTTGGGTCTAGCCGAGTGGGTTTGGGTCTAGCCGAGTGGGTTTGTGTCTAGCGGAGTGGGTTTGGGTCTAGCGGAGTGGCTTTGGGTCTAGCCGTGTGGGTTTGGGTCTAGCCGAGTGGGTTTGGGTCTAGCCGAGTGGGTTTGGGTCTAGCCGAGTGGGTTTGGGTCTAGCCGAGTGGGTTTGCGTCTAGCCGTGTGGGTTTGGGTCTAGCCGAGTGGGTTTGGGTCTAGCCGAGTGGGTTTGGGTCTAGCCCAGTGGGTTTGGGTCTAGCGGATTGGGTATGGGTTTAGCCGAGTGGGTTTGGGTCTAGCCGAGTGTGTTTGGGTCTAGCGGATTGGGTTTCTGTCTAGCCGAGTGGGTTTCGGTCTAGCCGAGTGGGTTTGGGTCTAGCCGAGTGGGTTTGGGTCTAGCGGAGTGGGTTTGGGTCTATCCGAGTGCGTTTGGGTCTAGCGGAGTGGGTTTGGGTCTAGCCGAGTGGGTTTGGGTCTAGCGGAGTGGGTTTGGTTGTAGCCGAGTGGGTTTGGGTCTAGCGGAGTGGGTTTGGGTCCAGCCGAGTGGGTTTGGGTCCAGCGGAATGGGTTTGTGTCTAGCCGAGTGGGTTTGGGTGTAGCCGAGTGGGTTTGCATCTAGCTGAGTGGGTTTGGGTCTAGCCGAGTGGGTTTGGGTCTAGCCGAGTGGGTTTGCGTCTAGCGGAGTGGGTTTGGGTCTAGCGGAGTGGCTTTGGGTCTAGCCGTGTGGGTTTGGGTCTAGCCGAGTGGGTTTGGGTCTATCCGAGTGGGTTTGGGTCTTGCCGAGTGGGTTTGGGTCTAGCCGAGTGGGTTTGGGTCTAGCGGAGTGGTTTTGGGTTTAGCCGAGTGTGTTTGTGTCCAGCCGAGTGGGTTTGGGTGTAGCCGAGTGGGTTTGGGTCTAGCCGAGTGGGTTTGGGTCTAGCGGAGTGGATTTGGGTCTAGCCGAGTGGGTTTGGGTCTAGCCGAGTGGGTTTGGGTCTAGCCGAGTGGGTTTGCGTCTAGCCGTGTGGGGTTGGGTCTAGCCGAGTGGGTTTGGGTCTAGCGGAATGGGTTTGGGTCTAGCCGAGTGGGTTTGGGTGTAGCCGAGTGGATTTGCATCTAGCCGAGTGGGTTTGGGTCTAGCCGAGTGGGTTTGGGTCTAGCCGAGTGGGTTTGCGTCTAGCCGAGTGGGTTTGGGACTAGCCGAGTGGGTTTGGGTCTAGCGGAGTGGGTTTGGGTCTGGCCTAGTGGGTTTGGGTCTAGCCGAGTGGGTTTGGGTCTAGCCGAGTGGGTTTGCGTCTAGCCGAGTGGGTTTGGGTCTAGCGGAGTGGGTTTGGGCCTAGCCGAGTGGGTTTGGGTGTAGCCGAGTGGGTTTGGGTCTCGCCGAGTGGCTTTGGGTCTAGCCGAGTGAGTTTGGGTCTAGCCGAGTGGGTTTGGGTCTAGCCGAGTGGGTTTGCGTCTATCGGAGTGGGTTTGGGTCTAGCCGAGTGGGTTTGGGTCTAGCGGAGTGGGTTTGGGTCTAGCCGAGTGGGTTTGGGTCTAGCGGAGTGGGTTTGGGTCTAGCCGAGTGGGTTTGGGTCTAGCGGAATGGGTTTGTGTCTAGCCGAGTGGGTTTGGGTGTCGCCGAGTGGGTTTGCATCTAGCTGAGTGGGTTTGGGTCTAGCGGAGTGGGTTTGGGTATAGCCGAGTGGGTTGGGGTCTAGCCGAGTGGGTTTGGGTCTAGCGGAATGGGTTTGGGTTTAGCCGAGTGTGTTTGTGTCTAGCCGAGTGGGTTTGGGTGTAGCGGAGTGGCTTTGGGTCTAGCCGAGTGGGTTTGGGTCTAGCGGAATGGATTTGGGTCTAGCCGAGTGGGTTTGGGTCTAGCCGAGAGGGTTTGGGTCTAGCCGAGTGGGTTTGCGTCTCGCCGTGTGGGGTTGGGTCTAGCCGAGTGGGTTTGGGTCTAGCGGAATGGGTTTGGGTCTAGCCGAGTGGGTTTCGGTGTAGCCGAGTGGGTTTGCATCTAGCCGAGTGGGTTTGGGTCTAGCCGAGTGGGTTTCGGTCTAGCCGAGTGGGTTTGGGTCTAGCCGAGTGGGTTAGGGTCTAGCCGAGTGGGTTTGGGTCTAGCGGAGTGCGTTTGGGTCTAGCCGAGTGGGTTTGGGTCTAGCCGAGTGGGTTTGGGTCTAGCCGAGTGGGTTTGTGTCTAGCCGAGTGGGTTTGGGTCTAGGGGAGTGGGTTTGGGTCTAGCCGAGTGGGTTTGGGTCTAGCCGAGTGGTTTGGGTCTAGCCGAGTGGGTTTGGGTCTAGCCGAGTTTGTTTGGGTCTAGCCGAGTGGGTTTGGGTCTATCGGAGTGGGTTTGGGTCTAGCCGAGTGGGTTTGGGTCTAGCCGAGTGGGTTTTGGTCTAGCCGAGTGGGTTTGCGTCTAGCCGAGTGGGTTTGGGTGTAGCCGAGTGTGTTTCTGTCTAGCCGAGTGGGTTTGGGTCTAGCCGAGTGGGTTTGGGTCTAGCCGAGTGCGTTTTGGTCTAGCGGAGTGGGTTTGGGTCTAGCCGAGTGGGTTTGGGTCTAGCGGAGTGGGTTTGGGTCTAGCCGAGTGGGTTTGTGTCTAGCGGAGTGGGTTTGGGTCTAGCCGAGTGGGTTTGGGTCTAGCGGAATGGGTTTGTGTCTAGCCGAGTGGCTTTGGGTCTCGCCGTGTGGCTTTCGCTCTAGCCGAGTGGGTTTGGGTCTAGCCGAGTGGGTTTGGGTCTGGCCGAGTGGGTTTGGGTCCAGCCGAGTGGGTTTGGGTCTAGCAGAGTGGGTTTGGGTTTAGCCGAGTGAGTTTGTGTCTAGCCGAGTGGGTTTGGGTGTAGCCGAGTGGGTTTGGGTCTAGCCGAGTGGGTTTGGATCTGGCTGAGTGGATTTGGGTCTAGCCGAGTGGGTTTGGGTCTAGCCGAGTGGGTTTGGGTCTAGCCGAGTGGGTTTGCGTCTAGCCGTGTGGGGTTCTGTCTAGCCGAGTGGGTTTGGGTCTAGCGGAATGGGTTTGGGTCTAGCCGAGTGGGTTTGGGTGTAGCCGAGTGGGTTTTGCATCTAGCCGAGTGGGTTTGAGTCTAGCCGAGTGGGTTTGGGTCTAGCGGAGTGGGTTTGGGTCTAGCGGAGTGGGTTTGGGTCAAGCGGAGTGGCTTTGGCTCTAGCCGTGTGGCTTTGGCTCTAGCCGAGTGGGTTTGGGTCTAGCTGAGTGGGTTTGGGTCTAGCCGAGTGCGGTTGGGACTAGCCGAGTGGGTTTGGGTCTAGCGGAGTGGGTTTGTGTTTAGCCGAGTGTGTTTCTGTCTAGCCGAGTGGGTTTGGGTCTAGCCAAGTGGTTTGGGTCTAGCCGAGTGGGTTTGGGTCTAGCGGAGTGGGTTTGGGTCTAGCCGAGTGCGTTTGGGTCTAGCGGAGTGGGTTTCGGTCTAGCCGAGTGGGTTTGGGTCTAGCGGAGTGGGTTTGAGTCTAGCAAATTGGGTTTGGGTCTAGCGGAGTGGGTTTGGGTCTAGCCGAGTCGGTTTGGGTCTAGCGGAATGGGTTTGGGTCTAGCCGTATGGGTTTGGGTGTAGCTGAGTGGGTTTGCGTCTAGCCGAGTGGGTTTGGGTCTAGCCGAGTGGGTTTGGGTCTAGCCGAGTGGGTTTGGGTCTAGCCGAGTGTATTTGGGTCTAGCCGAGTGGGTTTGGGTCTAGCGCAGTGGGTTTGGGTCTAGCCGAGTGGGTTTGGGTCTAGCCGAGTGGGTTTGGGTCTAGTCGAGTGGGTTTGACTCTAGCCGAGTGGGTTTGGGTCTAGCCGAGTGTGTTTGCGTCTAGCCGTGTGGGGTTGGGTCTAGCCGAGTGGGTTTGGGTCTAGCGGAATGGGTTTGGGTCTAGCAGAGTGGGTTTGTGTGTAGCCGAGTGGGTTTGCATCCAGCTGAGTGGGTTTGGGTCTAGCCGAGTGGGCTTGCGTCTAGCGGAGTGGGTTTGGGTCTAGCGGAGTGGCTTTGGGTCTCGCCGTGTGGGTTTCGCTCTAGCCGAGTGGGTTTGGGTCTAGCCGAGTGGGTTTGGGTCTGGCCGAGTGGGTTTGGGTCGAGCCTAGTGGGTTTGGGTCTAGCAGAGTGGGTTTGGGTTTAGCCGAGTGTGTTTGTGTCTAGCCGAGTGGGTTTGGGTGTAGCCGAGTGGGTTTGGGTCTAGCCGAGTGGGTTTGGGTCTAGCGTAGTGGATTTGGGTCTAGCCGAGTGGGTTTGGGTCTAGCCGAGTGGGTTTGGGTCTAGCCGAGTGGGTTTGCGTCTAGCCGTGTGGGGTTGTGTCTAGCCGAGTGGGTTTGGGTCTAGCGGAATGGGTTTGGGTCCAGCCGAGTGGGTTTGGGTGTAGCCGAGTGGGTTTTGCATCTAGCCGAGTGGGTTTGAGTCTAGCCGAGTGGGTTTGGGTCTAGCGGAGTGGGTTTGGGTCTAGCGGAGTGGGTTTGGGTCAAGCGGAGTGGCTTTGGCTCTAGCCGTGTGGGTTTGGGTCTAGCCGAGTGGGTTTGGGTCTAGCTGAGTGGGTTTGGGTCTAGCCGAGTGCGGTTGGGACCAGCCGAGTGGGTTTGGGTCTAGCGGAGTGGGTTTGTGTTTAGCCGAGTGTGTTTCTGTCTAGCCGAGTGGGTTTGGGTCTAGCCAAGTGGTTTGGGTCTAGCCGAGTGGGTTTGGGTCTAGCGGAGTGGGTTTGGGTCCAGCCGAGTGGGTTTGGGTCTAGCGGAGTGGGTTTCGGTCTAGCCGAGTGGGTTTGGGTCTAGCGGAGTGGGTTTGAGTTAGCAAATTGGGTTTGGGTCTAGCGGAGTGGGTTTGGGTCTAGCCGAGTCGGTTTGGGTCTAGCGGAATGGGTTTGGGTCTAGCCGTATGGGTTTGGGTGTAGCCGAGGGGGTTTGCGTCTAGCCGAGTGGGTTTGGGTCTAGCCGAGTGGGTTTGGGTCTAGCCGAGTGGGTTTGGGTCTAGCCGAGTGTGTTTGGGTCTAGCCGAGTGTGTTTGTGTCTAGCGCAGTGGGTTTGGGTCTAGCCGAGTGGGTTTGGGTCCAGCCGAGTGGGTTTGGGTCTAGCCGAGTGGGTTTGCGTCTAGCCGTGTGGGTTTGGGTTTAGCCGAGTGTGTTTCTGTCTAGCCGAGTGGGTTTGGGTCTAGCCGAGTGCGTTTGGGTCTAGCGGAGTGGGTTTGGGGCTAGCCTAGTGGGTTTGGGTCTAGCGGAGTGGGTTTGGGTCTAGCCGAGTGGGTTTGGGTCGAGCGGAGTGTGTTTGGGTATAGCCGAGTGGGTTTGGGTCTAGCGGAATGGGTTTGGGTCTAGCCGAGTGGGTTTGGGTGTAGCCAAGTGGGTTTGCGTCTAGCTGAGTGGGTGTGGGTCTAGCCGAGTGGGTTGGGTCTAGCCGAGTGGGTTTGGGTCTAGCCGAGTGTGTTTGGGTCTAGCCGAGTGGGTTTGGGTCTAGCGGAGTGGGTTTGGGTCTAGCCGAGTGGGTTTGGGTCTAGCCGAGTGGGTTTGGGTCTAGCCGAGTGGGTTTGCGTCCAGCCGTGTGGGTTTGGGTCCAGCCGAGTGGGTTTGGGTCTAGCCGAGTGGGTTTGGGTCTAGCCGAGTGGGTTTGGGTCTAGCGGAGAGGGCTTGGGTTTAGCCGAGTGTGTTTCTGTCTGGCCGAGTGGGTTTCGGTCTAGCCGAGTGGGTTTCGGTCTAGACGAGTGGGTTTGGGTCTAGCCGAGTGGGTTTGGGTCTAGCGGAGTGGGTTTGGGTGTAGCCGAGTGGGTTTGGGTCTAGCGGAGTGGGTTTGGGTCCAGCAGAGTGGGTTTGGGTCCAGCGGAATGGGTTTGTGTCTAGCCGAGTGGGTTTGGGTGTAGCCGAGTGGGTTTGCATCTAACCGAGTGGGTTTGGGTCTAGCCGAGTGGGTTTGGGTCTAGCCGAGTGTGTTTGGGTCTAGCGGATTGGGTTTCTGTCTAGCCGAGTGGGTTTCGGTCTAGCCGAGTGGGTTTGGGTCTAGCCGAGTGGGTTTGGATCTAGCGGAGTGGGTTTGGGTCTAGCCGAGTGCGTTTGGGTCTAGCGGAGTGGGTTTGGGTCTAGCCGAGTGGGTTTGGGTCTAGCGCTGTGGGTTTGGGTGTAGCCGAGTGGGTTTGGGTTTAGCGGAGTGGGTTTGGGTCCAGCAGAGTGGGTTTGGGTCCAGCGGAATGGGTTTGTGTCTAGCCGAGTGGTTTGGGTGTAGCCGAGTGGGTTTGCATCTAGCTGAGTGGGTTTGGGTCTAGCCGAGTGGGTTTGGGTCTAGCCGAGTGGGTTTGCGTCTAGCGGAGTGGGTTTGGGTCTAGCGGAGTGGCTTTGGGTCTAGCCGTGTGGGTTTGGGTCTAGCCGAGTGGGTTTGGGTCTATCCGAGTGGGTTTGGGTCTAGCCGAGTGGGTTTGGGTCTAGCCGAGTGGGTTTGGGTCTAGCGGAGTGGTTTTGGCTTTGGCCGAGTGTGTTTGTGTCCAGCCGAGTGGGTTTGGGTGTAGCCGAGTGGGTTTGCGTCTAGCCGAGTGGGTTTGGGTCTAGCGGAGTGGATTTGGGTCTAGCCGAGTGGGTTTGGGTCTAGCCGAGTGGGTTTGGGTCTAGCCGAGTGGGTTTGCGTCTAGCCGTGTGGGGTTGGGTCTAGCCGAGTGGGTTTGGGTCTAGCGGAATGGGTTTGGGTCTAGCCGAGTGGGTTTGGGTGTAGCCGAGTGGATTTGCATCTAGCCGAGTGGGTTTGGGTCTAGCCGAGTGGGTTTGGGTCTAGCCGAGTGGGTTTGCGTCTAGCCGAGTGGGTTTGGGTCTAGCCGAGTGGGTTTGGGTCTAGCGGAGTGGGTTTGGGTCTAGCCGAGTGGGTTTGGGTCTAGCCGAGTGGGTTTGGGTCTAGCCGAGTGGGTTTGCGTCTAGCCGAGTGGGTTTGGGTCTAGCGGAGTGGGTTTGGGTCTAGCCGAGTGGGTTTGGGTGTAGCCGAGTGGGTTTGGGTCTCGCCGAGTGGCTTTGGGTCTAGCCGAGTGAGTTTGGGTCTAGCCGAGTGGGTTTGCGTCTAGCCGAGTGGGTTTGCGTCTAGCGGAGTGGGTTTGGGTCTAGCCGAGTGGGTTTGGGTCTAGCGGAGTGGGTTTGGGTCTAGCCGAGTGGGTTTGGGTCTAGCGGAGTGGGTTTGGGTCTAGCCGAGTGGGTTTGGGTCTAGCGGAATGGGTTTGTGTCTAGCCGACTGGGTTTGGGTGTCGCCGAGTGGGTTTGCATCTAGCTGAGTGGGTTTGGGTCTAGCGGAATGGGTTTGGGTTTAGCCGAGTGTGTTTGTGTCTAGCCGAGTGGGTTTGGGTGTAGCGGAGTGGGTTTGGGTCTAGCCGAGTGGGTTTGGGTCTAGCGGAATGGATTTGGGTCTAGCCGAGTGGGTTTGGGTCTAGCCGAGTGTGTTTGGGTCTAGCCGAGTGGGTTTGGGTCTAGCGGAGTGGGTTTGGGTCTAGCCGAATGGGTTTGGGTCTAGCCGAGTGGGTTTGGGTCTAGCCGAGTGGGTTTGCGTCTAGCCGTGTGGGTTTGGGTTTAGCCGAGTGTGTTTCTGTCTAGCCGAGTGGGTTTGGGTCTAGCAGAGTGGGTTTGGGTCTAGCCGAGTGGGTTTGGGTCTACCGGAGTGGGTTTGGGTATAGCCAAGTGGGTTTGGGTCTAGCGGAGTGGGTTTGGGTCTAGCGGAGTGGGTTTGGGTCAGGCGGAGTGGCTTTGGGTCTAGCCGTGTGGCTTTGGGTCTAGCCGAGTGGGTTTGGGTCTAGCTGAGTGGGTTTGGGTCCAGCGGAGTGGGTTTGTGTTTAGCCGAGTGTGTTTCTGTCTAGCCGAGTGGGTTTGGGTCTAGCCGAGTGGTTTGGGTCTAGCCGAGTGGGTTTGGGTCTAGCGGAGTGGGTTTGGGTCTAGCCGAGTGCGTTTGGGTCTAGCGGAGTGGGTTTGGGTCTAGCCGAGTGGGTTTGGGTCTAGCGGAGTGGGTTTGAGTCTAGCAAATTGGGTTTGGGTCTAGCGGAGTGGGTTTGGGTCTAGCCGAGTGGGTTTGGGTCTAGCGGAATGGGTTTGGGTCTAGCCGAGTGGGTTTGGGTGTAGCCGAGTGGGTTTGCGTCTAGCTGAGTGGGTTTGGGTCTAGCCGAGTGGGTTTGGGTCTAGCCGAGAGGGTTTGGGTCTAGCCGAGTGGGTTTGCGTCTAGCCGTGTGGGTTTGGGTTTAGCCGAGTGTGTTTCTGTGTAGCCGAGTGGGTTTGGGTCTAGCGGAGTGGGTTTGGGTCTAGCCGAGTGGGTTTGGGTCTAGCGGAGTGGGTTTGGGTATAGCCAAGTGGGTTTGGGTCTAGCGGAGTGGGTTTGGGTCTAGCGGAGTGGGTTTGGGTCAAGCGGAGTGGCTTTGGGTCTAGCCGTGTGGCTTTGGGTCTAGCCGAGTGGGTTTGGGTCTAGCTGAGTGGGTTTGGGTCTAGCCGAGTGGGGTTGGGTCTAGCCGAGTGGGTTTGGGTCCAGCGGAGTGGGTTTGTGTTTAGCCGAGTGTGTTTCTGTCTAGCCGAGTGGGTTTGGGTCTAGCGGAGTGGGTTTGAGTCTAGCAAATTGGGTTTGGGTCTAGCGGAGTGGGTTTGGGTCTAGCCGAGTGGGTTTGGGTCTAGCGGAATGGGTTTGGGTCTAGCCGAGTGGGTTTGGGTGTAGCCGAGTGGGTTTGCGTCTAGCTGAGTGGGTTTGGGTCTAGCCGAGTGGGTTTGGGTCTAGCCGAGTGGGTTTGGGTCTAGCCGAGTGTGTTTGGGTCTAGCGGAGTGGGTTTGGGTCTAGCGGAGTGGGTTTGGGTCTAGCCGAGTGGGTTTGGGTCTAGCCGAGTGGGTTTGGGTCTAGCCGAGTGGGTTTGGGTCTAGCCGAGTGTGTTTGGGTCTAGCGGAGTGGGTTTGGGGCTAGCCGAGTGGGTTTGGGTCTAGCGGAGTGGGTTTGGGTCTAGCCGAGTGGGTTTGGGTCTAGCGGAGTGGGTTTGGGTATAGCCGAGTGGGTTTGGGTCTAGCGGAATGGGTTTGGGTCTAGCCGAGTGGGTTTGGGTGTAGCCGAGTGGGTTTGGGTCTAGCAAATTGGGTTTGGGTCTAGCAAATTGGGTTTGGGTCTAGCGGAGTGGGTTTGGGTCTAGCCGAGTGGGTTTGGGTCTAGCGGAATGGGTTTGGGTCTAGCCGAGTGGGATTGGGTGTAGCCGAGTGGGTTTGCGTCTAGCTGAGTGGGTTTGGGTCTAGCCGAGTGGGTTTGGGTCTAGCCGATTGGGTTTGGGTCTAGCCGAGTGTGTTTGGGTCTAGCCGAGTGGGTTTGGGTCTAGCGGAGTGGGTTTGGGTCTAGCCGAGTGGGTTTGGGATAGCCGAGTGGGATTGGGTCTAGCCGTGTGGGTTTGCGTCTAGCCGTGTGGGTTTGAGTCTAGCCGAGTGGGTTTGGGTCTAGCCGAGTGGGTTTGGGTCTAGCCGAATGCGTTTGGGTCTAGCGGAGTGGGTTTGGGTCTAGCCGAGTGGGTTTGGGTCTAGCGGAGTGGGTTTGGGTCTAGCCGAGTGGGTTTGGGTCTAGCGGAGTGGGTTTGGGTCTAGCCGAGTGGGTGTGGGTCTAGCGGAATGGGTTTGTGTCTAGCCGAGTGGGTTTGGGTGTAGCCGAGTGGGTTTGCATCTAGCTGAGTGGGTTTGGGTCTAGCCGAGTGGGTTTGGGTCTAGCCGAGTGTGTTTGCGTCTAGCGGAGTGTGTTTGGCTCTAGCGGAGTGGCTTTGGGACTAGCCGTGTGGGTTTGGGTCTAGCCGAGTGGGTTTGGGTCTAGCCGAGTGGGTTTGGGTCTAGCCGAGTGGGTTTGGGTCGAGCCGAGTGGGTTTGGGTCTAGTGGAGTGGGTTTGGGTTTAGCCGAGTGTGTTTGTGTCTAGCCGAGTGGGTTTGGGTGTAGCGGAGTGGTTTTGGGTCTAGCCGAGTGGGTTTGGGTCTAGCGGAGTGGATTTGGGTCTAGCCGAGTGGGTTTGGGTGTAGCCGAGTGGGTTTGGGTCTAGCCGAGTGGGTTTGGGTCTAGCGGAGTGCGTTTGGGTCTAGCCGAGTGGGTTTGGGTTTAGCCGAGTGTGTTTCTGTCTAGCCGTGTGGGTTTGGGTCTAGCCGAGTGGGTTTTGGTCTAGCAGAGTGGGTTTGGGTCTAGCGGAGTGCGTTTGGGTCTAGCCGAGTGGGTTTGGGTCTAGCGGAGTGGGTTTGGGGCTAGCCGAGTGGGTTTGGGTCTAGCGGAGTGGGTTTGGGTCTAGCCGAGTGGGTTTGGGTCTAGCGGAGTGGGTTTGGGTATAGCCGAGTGGGTTTGGGTCTCGCGGAATGGGTTTGGGTCTAGCCGAGTGGGTTTGTGTCTAGCCGAGTGGGTTTGGGTCTAGCCGAGTGGGTTTGGGTCTAGCCGAGTGGGTTTGGGTCTAGCGGAGTGGGTTTGGGTTTAGCCGAGTGTGTTTGTGTCTAGCCGAGTGGGTTTGGGTGTAGCCGAGTGGGTTTGGGTCTAGCCGCGTGGGTTTGGGTCTAGCGGGGTGGATTTGGGTCTAGCCGAGTGGGTTTGGGTCTAGCCGAGTGGGTTTGGGTCTAGCCGAGTGGGTTGCGTCTAGCCGTGTGGGGTTGGGTCTAGCCGAGTGGGATTGGGTCTAGCGGAGTGCGTTTGGGTCTAGCCGAGTGGGTTTGCGTCTAGCGGAGTGGGTTTGAATCTAGCCGGGTGGGTTTGGGTCTAGCCGAGTGGGTTTGGGTCTAGCCGAGTGTGTTTGGGTCTAGCCGAGTGGGTTTGGGTCTGGCGGAGTGGGTTTGGGTCGAGCCGAGTGGGTTTGGGTTTGGCGAGTGGGTTTGGGTCTAGCCGAGTGGGTTGCGTCTAGCCGTGTGGGTTTGGGTCTAGTCGAGTGGGATTGGGTCTAGCGGAATGGGTTTGGGTCTAGCCGAGTGGGTTTGGGTGTAGCCGAGTGGGTTTGCATCTAGCCGAGTGGGTTTGGGTCTAGCCGAGTGGGTTTGGGTCTAGCCGAGTGGGTTTGGGTCTAGCCGAGTGGGTTAGGGTCTAGCCGAGTGGGATTGGGTCTAGCGGAGTGCGTTTGGGTCTAGCCGAGTGGGTTTGGGTCTAGCCGAGTGGGTTTGGGTCTAGCCGAGTGGGTTTGCGTCTAGCCGAGTGGGTTTGGGTCTAGGGGAGTGGGTTTTGGTCTAGCCGAGTGGGTTTGGGTCTAGCCGAGTGGTTTTGGTCTAGCCGAGTGGGTTTGGGTCTAGCGGAGTGGGTTTGGGTCTAGCCGAGTGCGTTTGGGTCTAGCGGAGTGGGTTTGGGTCTAGCCGAGTGGGTTTGGGTCTAGCGGAATGG
Organism: Raja brachyura; assembly: GCA_963514005.1. Next base: position 3,737,646 of record OY740819.1, on the reverse strand, counting down.
GTTTGGGTCTAGCCGAGTGTGTTTGGGTGTAGCCGAGTGGGTTTGCGTCTAGCTGAGTGGGTTTGGGTCTAGCCGAGTGGGTTTGGGTCTAGCCGAGTGGGTTTGGGTCTAGCCGAGTGTGTTTGGGTCTATCCGAGTGGGTTTGGGTCTAGCGGAGTGGTTTTGGGTCTAGCCGAGTGGGTTTGGGTCTAGCCGAGTGTGTTTGGGTCTATCCGAGTGGGTTTGGGTCTAGCGGAGTGGTTTTGGGTCTAGCCGAGTGGGTTTGGGTCTAGCGGAGTGGGTTTGGGTATAGCCAAGTGGGTTTGGGTCTAGCCGAGTGGGTTTGGGTCTAGCGGAGTGGGTTTGGGTCAAGCGGAGTGGCTTTGGGTCTAGCCATGTGGGTTTGGGTCTAGCCGAGTGGGTTTGGGTCTAGCTGAGTGGGTTTGGGTCTATCCGAGTGGGGTTGGGTCTAGCCGAGTGGGTTTGGGTCTAGCGGAGTGGGTTTGTGTTTAGCCGAGTGTGTTTCTGTCTAGCCGAGTGGGTTTGGGTCTAGCCGAGTGGTTTGGGTCTAGCCGAGTGGGTTTGGGTCTAGCGGAGTGGGTTTGGGTCTAGCCGAGTGCGTTTGGGTCTAGCGGAGTGGGTCTGGGTCTAGCCGAGTGGGTTTGGGTATTGCGGAGTGGGTTTGTGTCTAGCAAATTGGGTTTGGGTCTAGCGGAGTGGGTTTGGGTCTAGCCGAGTGGGTTTGGGTCTAGCGGAATGGGTTTGGGTCAAGGCGAGTGGGTTTGGGTGTAGCCGAGTGGGTTTGCGTCTAGCTGAGTGGGTTTGGGTCTAGCCGAGTGGGTTTGGGTCTAGCCGAGTGGGTTTGGGTTTAGCCGAGTGTGTTTGGGTCTAGCCGAGTGGGTTTGGGTCTAGCGGAGTGGGTTTGGGTCTAGCCGAGTGGGTTTGGGTCTAGCCGAGTGGGTTTGAGTCTAGCCGAGTGGGGTTTGCGTCTAGCCGTGTGGGTTTGGGTTTAGCCGAGTGTGTTTCTCTCTAGCCGAGTGGGTTTGGGTCTAGCCGAGTGGGTTTGGGTCTAGCCGAGTGGGTTTGGGTCAAGCCGAGTGGGTTTGGGTCTAGCTGAGTGGGCTTGGGTCTAGCCGAGTGGGTTTGCGTCTAGCCGTGTGGGCTTGGGTCTAGCCGTGTGGGTTTGGGTCTAGCGGAATGGGTTTGGGTCTAGCCGAGTGCGTTTGGGTCTAGCGGAGTGGGTTTGGGTCTTGCCGAGTGGGTTTGGGTCTAGCGGAGTGGGTTTGGGTCTAGCCGAGTGGGTTTGGGTCTAGCGGAGTGGGTTTGGGTCTAGCCGAGTGGGATTGGGTCTAGCGGAGTGCGTTTGGGTCTAGCCGAGTGGGTTTGTGTCTAGCGGAGTGGGTTTGGGGCTAGCCGAGTGGGTTTGGGTCTAGCGGAGTGGGTTTGGGTCTAGCCGAGTGGGTTTGGGTCTAGCGGAGTGGGTTTGGGTATAGCCGAGTGGGTTTGGGTCTCGCGGAATGGGTTTGGGTCTAGCCGAGTGGGTTTGGGTGTAGCCGAGTGGGTTTGCGTCTAGCGGAGTGGGTTTGGATCTAGCCGAGTGGGTTTGGGTCTAGCCGAGTGGGTTTGGGTCTAGCCGAGTGTGTTTGGGTCTAGCCGAGTGGGTTTGGGTCTGGCGGAGTGGGTTTGGGTCGAGCCGAGTGGGTTTGGGTTTGGCGAGTGGGTTTGGGTCTAGCCGAGTGGGTTTGCGTCTAGCCGTGTGGGTTTGGGTCTAGCCGAGTGGGATTGGGTCTAGCGGAATGGGTTTGGGTCTAGCCGAGTGGGTTTGGGTGCAGCCGAGTGGGTTTGCATCTAGCCGAGTGGGTTTGGGTCTAGCCGAGTGGGTTTGGGTCTAGCCGAGTGGGTTTGGGTCTAGCCGAGTGGGTTAGGGTCTAGCCGAGTGGGATTGGGTCTAGCGGATTGCGTTTGGGTCTAGCCGAGTGGGTTTGGGTCTAGCCGAGTGGGTTTGGGTCTAGCCGAGTGGGTTTGCGTCTAGCCGAGTGGGTTTGGGTCTAGCCGAGTGGGTTTGGGTCTAGCCGAGTGGGTTTGGGTCTAGCCGAGTATGTTTGGGTCTAGCCGAGTGGGTTTGGGTCTAGCGGAGTGGTTTTGGGTCTAGCCGAGTGGGTTTCGGTCTAGCGGAGTGGGTTTGGGTACAGCCAAGTGGGTTTGGGTCTAGCGGAGTGGGTTTGGGTCTAGCGGAGTGGGTTTGGGTCAAACGGAGTGGCTTTGGGTCTAGCCATGTGGGTTTGGGTCTAGCCGAGTGGGTTTGGGTCTAGCTGAGTGGGTTTGGGTCTAGCTGAGTGGGTTTGGGTCTAGCCGAGTGGGGTTGGGTCTAGCCGAGTGGGTTTGGGTCTTGCGGAGTGGGTTTGTGTTTAGCCGAGTGTGTTTCTGTCTAGCCGAGTGGGTTTGGGTCTAGCCGAGTGGTTTGGGTCTAGCCGAGTGGGTTTGGGTCTAGCGGAGTGGGTTTGGGTCTAGCCGAGTGCGTTTGGGTCTAGCGGTGTGGGTTTGGGTCTAGCCGAGTGGGTTTGGGTATTGCGGAGTGGGTTTGTGTCTCGCAAATTGGGTTTGGGTCTTGCGGAGTGGGTTTGGGTCTAGCCGAGTGGGTTTGGGTCTAGCGGAATGGGTTTGGGTCAAGGCGAGTGGGTTTGGGGCTAGCCGAGTGGGTTTGGGTCTAGCCGAGTGGGTTTGGGTTTAGCCGAATGTGTTTGGGTCTAGCCGAGTGGGTTTGGGTCTAGCGGAGTGGGTTTGGGTCTAGCCGAGTGGGTTTGGGTCTAGCCGAGTGGGTTTGAGTCTAGCCGAGTGGGGTTTGCGTCTAGCCGTGTGGGTTTGGGTTTAGCCGAGTGTGTTTCTGTCTAGCCGAGTGGGTTTGGGTCTAGCCTAGTGGGTTTGGGTCTAGCCGAGTGGGTTTGGGTCTAGCCGAGTGGGTTTGGGTCTAGCTGAGTGGGCTTGGGTCTAGCCGAGTGGGTTTGCGTCTAGCCGTGTGGGGTTGGGTCTAGCCGTGTGGGTTTGGGTCTAGCGGAATGGGTTTGGGTCTAGCCGAGTGCGTTTGGGTCTAGCGTAGTGGGTTTGGGTCTAGCCGAGTGGGTTTGGGTCTAGCGGAGTGGGTTTGGGTCTAGCCGAGTGCGTTTGGGTCTAGCGGAGTGGGTTTGGGTCTAGCCGAGTGGGTTTGGGTATTGCGGAGTGGGTTTGTGTCTAGCAAATTGGGTTTGGGTCTAGCGGAGTGGGTTTGGGTCTAGCCGAGTGGGTTTGGGTCTAGCGGAATGGGTTTGGGTCAAGGCGAGTGGGTTTGGGTGTAGCCGAGTGGGTTTGCGTCTAGCTGAGTGGGTTTGGGTCTAGCCGAGTGGGTTTGGGTCTAGCCGAGTGGGTTTGGGTTTAGCCGAGTGTGTTTGGGTCTAGCCGAGTTAGTTTGGGTCTAGCGGAGTGGGTTTGGGTCTAGCCGAGTGGGTTTGGGTCTAGCCGAGTGGGTTTGAGTCTAGCCGAGTGGGGTTTGCGTCTAGCCGTGTGGGTTTGGGTTTAGCCGAGTGTGTTTCTGTCTAGCCGAGTGGGTTTGGGTCTAGCCGAGTGGGTTTGGGTCTAGCCGAGTGGGTTTGGGTCTAGCTGAGTGGGCTTGGGTCTAGCCGAGTGGGTTTGCCTCTAGCCGTGTGGGCTTGGGTCTAGCCGTGTGGGTTTGGGTCTAGCGGAATGGGTTTGTGTCTAGCCGAGTGCGTTTGGGTCTAGCGGAGTGGGTTTGGGTCTTGCCGAGTGGGTTTGGGTCTAGCGGAGTGGGTTTGGGTCTAGCCGAGTGGGTTTGGGTCTAGCGGAGTGGGTTTGGGTCTAGCCGAGTGGGATTGGGTCTAGCGGAGTGCGTTTGGGTCTAGCCGAGTGGGTTTGTGTCTAGCGGAGTGGGTTTGGGGCTAGCCGAGTGGGTTTGGGTCTAGCGGAGTGGGTTTGGGTCTAGCCGAGTGGGTTTGGGTCTAGCGGAGTGGGTTTGGGTATAGCCGAGTGGGTTTGGGTCTCGCGGAATGGGTTTGGGTCTAGCCGAGTGGGTTTGGGTCGAGCCGAGTGGGTTTGGGTTTGGCGAGTGGGTTTGGGTCTAGCCGAGTGGGTTTGCGTCTAGCCGTGTGGGTTTGGGTCTAGCCGAGTGGGATTGGGTCTAGCGGAATGGGTTTGGGTCTAGCCGAGTGGGTTTGGGTGCAGCCGAGTGGGTTTGCATCTAGCCGAGTGGGTTTGGGTCTAGCCGAGTGGGTTTGGGTCTAGCCGAGTGGGTTTGGGTCTAGCCGAGTGGGTTAGGGTCTAGCCGAGTGGGATTGGGTCTAGCGGAGTGCGTTTGGGTCTAGCCGAGTGGGTTTGGGTCTAGCCGAGTGGGTTTGGGTCTAGCCGAGTGGGTTTGCGTCTAGCCGAGTGGGTTTGGGTCTAGCCGAGTGGGTTTGGGTCTAGCCGAGTGGGTTTGGGTCTAGCCGAGTATGTTTGGGTCTAGCCGAGTGGGTTTGGGTCTAGCGGAGTGGTTTTGGGTCTAGCCGAGTGGGTTTCGGTCTAGCGGAGTGGGTTTGGGTACAGCCAAGTGGGTTTGGGTCTAGCGGAGTGGGTTTGGGTCTAGCGGAGTGGGTTTGGGTCAAACGGAGTGGCTTTGGGTCTAGCCATGTGGGTTTGGGTCTAGCCGAGTGGGTTTGGGTCTAGCTGAGTGGGTTTGGGTCTAGCTGAGTGGGTTTGGGTCTAGCCGAGTGGGGTTGGGTCTAGCCGAGTGGGTTTGGGTCTTGCGGAGTGGGTTTGTGTTTAGCCGAGTGTGTTTCTGTCTAGCCGAGTGGGTTTGGGTCTAGCCGAGTGGTTTGGGTCTAGCCGAGTGGGTTTGGGTCTAGCGGCGTGGGTTTGGGTCTAGCCGAGTGCGTTTGGGTCTAGCGGAGTGGGTTTCGGTCTAGCCGAGTGGGTTTGGGTATTGCGGAGTGGGTTTGTGTCTCGCAAATTGGGTTTGGGTCTTGCGGAGTGGGTTTGGGTCTAGCCGAGTGGGTTTGGGTCTAGCGGAATGGGTTTGGGTCAAGGCGAGTGGGTTTGGGTCTAGCGGAGTGGGTTTGGGTCTAGCCGAGTGGGTTTGGGTTTAGCCGAGTGGGTTTGAGTCTAGCCGAGTGGGGTTTGCGTCTAGCCGTGTGGGTTTGGGTTTAGCCGAGTGTGTTTCTGTCTAGCCGAGTGGGTTTGGGTCTAGCCTAGTGGGTTTGGGTCTAGCCGAGTGGGTTTGGGTCTAGCCGAGTGGGTTTGGGTCTAGCTGAGTGGGCTTGGGTCTAGCCGAGTGGGTTTGCGTCTAGCCGTGTGGGGTTGGGTCTAGCCGTGTGGGTTTGGGTCTAGCGGAATGGGTTTGGGTCTAGCCGAGTGCGTTTGGGTCTAGCGGAGTGGGTTTGGGTCTAGCCGAGTGGGTTTGGGTCTAGCGGAGTGGGTTTGGGTCTAGCCGAGTGGGTTTGGGTCTAGCGGAGTGGGTTTGGGTCTAGCCGAGTGGGATTGGGTCTAGCGGAGTGCGTTTGGGTCTAGCCGAGTGGGTTTGTGTCTAGCGGAGTGGGTTTGGGGCTAGCCGAGTGGGTTTGGGTCTAGCGGAGTGCGTTTGGGTCTAGCCGAGTGGGTTTGGGTCTAGCGGAGTGGGTTTGGGTATAGCCGAGTGGGTTTGGGTCTCGCGCAATGGGTTTGGGTCTAGCCGAGTGGGTTTGGGTGTAGCCGAGTGGGTTTGCGTCTAGCGGAGTGGGTTTGGATCTAGCCGAGTGGGTTTGGGTCTAGCCGAGTGGGTTTGGGTCTAGCCGAGTGTGTTTGGGTCTAGCCGAGTGGGTTTGGGTCTGGCGGAGTGGGTTTGGGTCGAGCCGAGTGGGTTTGGGTTTGGCGAGTGGGTTTGGGTCTAGCCGAGTGGGTTTGCGCCTAGCCGTGTGGGTTTGGGTCTAGCCGAGTGGGATTGGGTCTAGCGGAATGGGTTTGGGTCTAGCCGAGTGGGTTTGGGTCTTGCCGAGTGGGTTTGGGTCTAGCGGAGTGGGTTTGGGTCTAGCCGAGTGGGTTTGGGTCTAGCGGAGTGGGTTTGGGTCTAGCCGAGTGGGATTGGGTCTAGCGGAGTGCGTTTGGGTCTAGCCGAGTGGGTTTGTGTCTAGCGGAGTGGGTTTGGGGCTAGCCGAGTGGGTTTGGGTCTAGCGGAGTGGGTTTGGGTCTAGCCGAGTGGGTTTGGGTCTAGCGGAGTGGGTTTGGGTATAGCCGAGTGGGTTTGGGTCTCGCGGAATGGGTTTGGGTCTAGCCGAGTGGGTTTGGGTCGAGCCGAGTGGGTTTGGGTTTGGCGAGTGGGTTTGGGTCTAGCCGAGTGGGTTTGCGTCTAGCCGTGTGGGTTTGGGTCTAGCCGAGTGGGATTGGGTCTAGCGGAATGGGTTTGGGTCTAGCCGAGTGGGTTTGGGTGCAGCCGAGTGGGTTTGCATCTAGCCGAGTGGGTTTGGGTCTAGCCGAGTGGGTTTGGGTCTAGCCGAGTGGGTTTGGGTCTAGCCGAGTGGGTTAGGGTCTAGCCGAGTGGGATTGGGTCTAGCGGAGTGCGTTTGGGTCTAGCCGAGTGGGTTTGGGTCTAGCTGAGTGGGTTTGGGTCTAGCCGAGTGGGGTTGGGTCTAGCCGAGTGGGTTTGGGTCTAGCGGAGTGGGTTTGTGTTTAGCCGAGTGTGTTTCTGTCTAGCCGAGTGGGTTTGGGTCTAGCCGAGTGGTTTGGGTCTAGCCGAGTGGGTTTGGGTCTAGCGGAGTGGGTTTGGGTCTAGCCGAGTGCGTTTGGGTCTAGCGGAGTGGGTTTGGGTCTAGCCGAGTGGGTTTGGGTATTGCGGAGTGGGTTTGTGTCTAGCAAATTGGGTTTGGGTCTAGCGGAGTGGGTTTGGGTCTAGCAGAGTGGGTTTGGGTCTAGCGGAATGGGTTTGGGTCTAGGCGAGTGGGTTTGGGTGTAGCCGAGTGGGTTTGGGTCTAGCCGAGTGGGTTTGGGTCTAGCCGAGTGGGTTTGCGTCTAGCCGAGTGGGTTTGGGTCTAGGGGAGTGGGTTTGGGTCTAGCCGAGTGGGTTTTGGGTCTAGCCGAGTGGTTTGGGTCTAGCCGAGTGGGTTTGGGTCTAGCGGAGTGGGTTTGGGTCTAGCCGAATGCGTTTGGGTCTAGCGGAGTGGGTTTGGGTCTAGCCGAGTGGGTTTGGGTCTAGCGGAATGGGTTTGGGTCTAGCCGAGTGGGTTTGCGTCTAGCTGAGTGGGTTTGGGTCTAGCCGAGTGGGTTTGGGTCTCGCGGAGTGGGTTTGGGTATAGCCAAGTGGGTTTGGGTCTAGCGGAGTGGGTTTGGGTCGAGCGGAGTGGGTTTGGATCAAACGGAGTGGCTTTGGGTCTAGCCATGTGGGTTTGGGTCTAGCCGAGTGGGTTTGGGTCTAGCTGAGTGGGTTTGGGTCTAGCCGAGTGGGGTTGGGTCTAGCCGAGTGGGTTTGGGTCTAGCGGAGTGGGTTTGTGTTTAGCCGAGTGTGTTTCTGTCTAGCCGAGTGGGTTTGGGTCTAGCCGAGTGGTTTGGGTCTAGCCGAGTGGGTTTGGGTCTAGCGGAGTGGGTTTGGGTCTAGCCGAGTGCGTTTGGGTCTAGCGGAGTGGGTTTGGGTCTAGCCGAGTGGGTTTGGGTATTGCGGAGTGGGTTTGTGTCTAGCAAATTGGGTTTGGGTCTAGCGGAGTGGGTTTGGGTCTAGCAGAGTGGGTTTGGGTCTAGCGGAATGGGTTTGGGTCTAGGCGAGTGGGTTTGGGTGTAGCCGAGTGGGTTTGGGTTTAGCCGAGTGTGTTTGGGTCTAGCCGAGTGGGTTTGGGTCTAGCGGAGTGGGTTTGGGTCTAGCCGAGTGGGTTTGGGTCTAGCCGAGTGGGTTTGAGTCTAGCCGAGTGGGTTTGCGTCTAGCCGTGTGGGTTTGGGTTTAGCCGAGTGTGTTTCTGTCTAGCCGAGTGGGTTTGGGTCTAGCCGAGTGGGTTTGGGTCTAGCCGAGTGGGTTTGGGTCTAGCGGAGTGGATTTGGGTCTAGCCGAGTGGGTTTGGGTCTAGCTGAGTGGGCTTGGGTCTAGCCGAGTGGGTTTGCGTCTAGCCGTGTGGGGTTGGGTCTAGCCGTGTGGGTTTGGGTCTAGCGGAATGGGTTTGGGTCTAGCCGAGTGGGTTTGGGTGTAGCCGAGTGGATTTGCGTCTAGCCGAGTGGGTTTGGGTCTAGCCGAGTGGGTTTGGGTCTAGCCGAGTGGGTTTGGGTCTAGCCGAGTGGGTTTGGGTCTAGCGGAATGGGTTTGGGTCTAGCCGAGTGCGTTTGGGTCTAGCGGAGTGGGTTTGGGTCTAGCCGAGTGGGTTTGGGTCTAGCGGAGTGGGTTTGGGTCTAGCCGAGTGGGTTTGGGTCTAGCGGAGTGGGTTTGGGTGTAGCCGAGTGGGATTGGGTCTAGCGGAGTGCGTTTGGGTCTAGCCGAGTGGGTTTGTGTCTAGCGGAGTGGGTTTGGGGCTAGCCGAGTGGGTTTGGGTCTAGCGGAGTGCGTTTGGGTCTAGCCGAGTGGGTTTGGGTCTAGCGGAGTGGGTTTGGGTATAGCCGAGTGGGTTTGGGTCTCGCGCAATGGGTTTGGGTCTAGCCGAGTGGGTTTGGGTGTAGCCGAGTGGGTTTGCGTCTAGCGGAGTGGGTTTGGATCTAGCCGAGTGGGTTTGGGTCTAGCCGAGTGGGTTTGGGTCTAGCCGAGTGTGTTTGGGTCTAGCCGAGTGGGTTTGGGTCTGGCGGAGTGGGTTTGGGTCTAGCCGAGTGGGTTTGCGTCTAGCCGTGTGGGTTTGGGTCTAGCCGAGTGGGATTGGGTCTAGCGGAATGGGTTTGGGTCTAGCCGAGTGGGTTTGGGTGCAGCCGAGTGGGTTTGCATCTAGCCGAGTGGGTTTGGGTCTAGCCGAGTGGGTTTGGGTCTAGCCGAGTGGGTTTGGGTCTAGCCGAGTGGGTTAGGGTCTAGCCGAGTGGGATTGGGTCTAGCGGAGTGCGTTTGGGTTTAGCCGAGTGGGTTTGGGTCTAGCCGAGTGGGTTTGGGTCTAGCCGAGTGGGTTTGCGTCTAGCCGAGTGGGTTTGGGTGTAGGGGAGTGGGTTTGGGTCTAGCCGAGTGGGTTTTGGGTCTAGCCGAGTGGTTTGGGTCTAGCCGAGTGGGTTTGGGTCTAGCGGAGTGGGTTTGGGTCTAGCCGAATGCGTTTGGGACTAGCGGAGTGGGTTTGGGTCTAGCCGAGTGGGTTTGGGTCTAGCGGAATGGGTTTGGATCAAACGGAGTGGCTTTGGGTCTAGCCATGTGGGTTTGGGTCTAGCCGAGTGGGTTTGGGTCTAGCTGAGTGGGTTTGGGTCTAGCCGAGTGGGGTTGGGTCTAGCCGAGTGGGTTTGGGTCTTGCGGAGTGGGTTTGTGTTTAGCCGAGTGTGTTTCTGTCTAGCCGAGTGGGTTTGGGTCTAGCCGAGTGGTTTGGGTCTAGCCGAGTGGGTTTGGGTCTAGCGGAGTGGGTTTGGGTCTAGCCGAGTGCGTTTGGGTCTAGCGGAGTGGGTTTGGGTCTAGCCGAGTGGGTTTGGGTATTGCGGAGTGGGTTTGTGTCTAGCAAATTTGGTTTGGGTCTAGCGGAGTGGGTTTGGGTCTAGCAGAGTGGGTTTGGGTCTAGCGGAATGGGTTTGGGTCTAGGCGAGTGGGTTTGGGTGTAGCCGAGTGGGTTTGGGTTTAGCCGAGTGTGTTTGGGTCTAGCCGAGTGGGTTTGGGTCTAGCGGAGTGGGTTTGGGTCTAGCCGAGTGGGTTTGGGTCTAGCCGAGTGGGTTTGAGTCTAGCCGAGTGGGTTTGCGTCTAGCCGTGTGGGTTTGGGTTTAGCCGAGTGTGTTTCTGTCTAGCCGAGTGGGTTTGGGTCTAGCCGAGTGGGTTTGGGTCTAGCCGAGTGGGTTTGGGTCTAGCGGAGTGGATTTGGGTCTAACCGAGTGGGTTTGGGTCTAGCTGAGTGGGCTTGGGTCTAGCCGAGTGGGTTTGCGTCTAGCCGTGTGGGGTTGGGTCTAGCCGTGTGGGTTTGGGTCTAGCGGAATGGGTTTGGGTCTAGCCGAGTGGGTTTGGGTGTAGCCGAGTGGATTTGCGTCTAGCCTAGTGGGTTTGGGTCTAGCCGAGTGGGTTTGGGTCTAGCCGAGTGGGTTTGGGTCTAGCCGAGTGGGTTTGGGTCTTGCCGAGTGGGTTTGGGTCTAGCGGAGTGGGTTTGGGTCTAGCCGAGTGGGTTTGGGTCTAGCCGAGTGGGTTTGGGTCTAGCCGAGTGGGTTTGCGTCTAGCCGAGTGGGTTTGGGTCTAGCGGAGTGGGTTTGGGTCTAGCCGAGTGGGTTTGAGTGTAGCCGAGTGGGTTTGGGTCTAGCCGAGTGGCTTTGGGTCTAGCCGAGTGAGTTTGTGTCTAGCCGAGTGGGTTTGGGTCTAGCCGAGTGGGTTTGGGTCTAGCGGAGTGGGGTTGGGTTTAGCCGAGTGGGTTTGGGTCTAGCGGAGTGGGTTTGGGTCTAGCGGAGTGGGTTTGGGTCAAGCGGAGTGGCTTTGGGTCTAGCCGTGTGGGTTTGGGTCTAGCCGAGTGGGTTTGGGTCTAGCCGAGTGGGTTTGGGTCTAGCCGAGTGGGTTTGGGTCGAGCCGAGTGGGTTTGGGTCTAGCGGAGTGGGTTTGGGTTTAGCCGAGTGTTTTGTGTCTAGCCGAGTGGGTTTGGGTGTAGCGGAGTGGGTTTGGGTCTAGCCGAGTGGGTTTGGGTCTAGCGGAGTGGATTTGGGTCTAGCCGAGTGGGTTTGGGTCTAGCCGAGTGGGTTTGGGTCTAGCCGAGTGGGTTTGGGTCTAGCTGAGTGGGTTTGGGTCTAGCCGAGTGGGGTTGGGTCTAGCCGAGTGGGTTTGGGTCTAGCCGAGTGCGTTTGGGTCTAGCGGAGTGGGGTTGGGTCTAGCCGAGTGGGTTTGGGTCTAGCCGAGTGGGTTTGGGTCTAGCCGAGTGGGTTTGTGTCTAGCCGAGTGGGTTTGGGTGTAGCGGAGTGGGTTTGGGTCTAGCCGAGTGGGTTTGGGTCTAGCGGAGTGGATTTGGGTCTAGCCGAGTGGGTTTGGGTCTAGCCGAGTGGGTTTGGGTCTAGCCGAGTGGGTTTGGGTCTAGCTGAGTGGGTTTGGGTCTAGCCGAGTGGGGTTGGGTCTAGCCGAGTGGGTTTGGGTCTAGCCGAGTGCGTTTGGGTCTAGCGGAGTGGGGTTGGGTCTAGCCGAGTGGGTTTGGGTCTAGCCGAGTGGGTTTGGGTCTAGCCGAGTGGGTTTGTGTCTAGCCGAGTGGGTTTGGGTCTAGCCGAGTGGGTTTGGGTCTAGCGGAGTGCGTTTGGGTCTAGCCGAGTGGGTTTGGGTCTAGCCGAGTGGGTTTGGGTCTAGCCGAGTGGGTTTGCGTCTAGCCGAGTGGGTTTGGGTCTAGCGGAGTGGGTTTGGGTCTAGCCGAGTGGGTTTGGGTCTAGCCGAGTGGTTTGGGTCTAGCCGAGTGGGTTTGGGTCTAGCGGAGTGTGTTTGGGTCTAGCCGAGTGCGTTTGGGTCTAGCGGAGTGGGTTTGGGTCTAGCCGAGTGGGTTTGGGTCTAGCGGAATGGGTTTGGGTTTAGCCGAGTGGGTTTGGGTGTAGCCGAGTGGGTTTGCGTCTAGTTGAGTGGGTTTGGGTCTAGCCGAGTGGGTTTGGGTCTAGACGAGTGGGTTTGCGTCTAGCCGGGTGGGGTTGGGTCTAACCGAGTGGGTTTGGGTCTAGCGGAATGGGTTTGGGTCTAGCCGAGTGGGTTTGGGTCTAGCCGAGTGGTTTTGGGTCTAGCCGAGTGGGTTTGGGTCTAGCCGAGTGGGTTTGGGTCTAGCCGAGTGGGTTTGGGTCTAGCGGAGTGCGTTTGGGTCTAGCCGAGTGGGTTTGGGTCTAGCGGAGTGGGTTTGGGTCTAGCCGAGTGGGTTCGCGTCTAGCCGAGTGGGTTTGCGTCTAGCGGAGTGGGTTTGGGTCTAGCCGAGTGGGTTTGGATCTAGCCGAGTGGTTTGGGTCTAGCCGAGTGGGTTTGGGTCTAGCGGAGTGGGTTTGGGTCTAGCCGAGTGCGTTTGGGTCTAGCGGAGTGGGTTTGGGTCCAGCCGAGTGGGTTTGGGTCTAGCGGAATGGGTTTGGGTCTAGCCGAGTGGGTTTGGGTTTAGCCGAGTGGGTTTGCGTCTAGCTGAGTGGGTTTGGGTCTAGCCGAGTGGGTTTGGGTCTAGCCGAGTGGGTTTGGGTCTAGCCGAGTGTGTTCGGGTCTAGCCGAGTGGGTTTGGGTCTAGCGGAGTGCGTTTGGGTTTAGCCGAGTGGGTTTGGGTCTAGCCGAGTGGGTTTGGGTCTAGCCGAGTGGGTTTGCGTCTAGCCGAGAGGGTTTGCATCTAGCGGAGTGGGTTTGGGTCTAGCCGAGTGGGTTTGGATCTAGCCGAGTGGTTTGGGTCTGGCCGAGTGGGTTTGGGTCTAGCGGAGTGGGTTTGGGTCTAGCCGAGTGCGTTTGGGTCTAGCGGAGTGGGTTTGGGTCTAGCCGAGTGGGTTTGGGTCTAGCGGAGTGGGTTTGGGTCTGGCCGAGTGGGTTTGGGTCTGGCCGAGTAGGTTTGGGTGTAGCCGAGTGGGCTTGCGTCTAGCCGTGTGGGTTTGGGTTTAGCCGAGTGTGTTTCTGTCTAGCCGAGTGGGTTTGGGTCTAGCCGAGTGGGTTTTGGTCTAGCCGAGTGGGTTTGGGTCTAGCGGAGTGGGTTTGGGTCTAGCTGAGTGCGTTTGGGTCTAGCGGAGTGGGTTTGGGGCTGGCCGAGTGGGTTTGGGTCTAGCGGAGTGGGTTTGGGTCTAGCCGAGTTGGTTTGGGTCTAGGGGAGCGGGTTTGGGTATAGCCGAGTGGGTTTGGGTCTAGCGGAATGGGTTTGGGTCTAGCCGAGTGGGTTTGGGTGTAGCCGAGTGGGTTTGCGTCTAGCGGAGTGGGTTTGGATCTAGCCGAGTGGGTTTGGGTCTAGCGGAGTGGGTTTGGGTCTAGCCAAGTGCGTTTGGGTCTAGCGGAGTGGGTTTGGGGCTGGCCGAGTGGGTTTGGGTCTAGCGGAGTGGGTTTGGGTCTAGCCGAGTGGGTTTGGGTCTAGCGGAGTGGGTTTGGGTATAGCCGAGTGGGTTTGGGTCTAGCGGAATGGGTTTGGGTCTAGCCGAGTGGGTTTGGGTGTAGCCGAGTGGGTTTGCATCTAGCTGAGTGGGTTTGGATCTAGCCGAGTGGGTTTGGGTCTAGCCGAGTGGGTTTGGGTCTAGCCGAGTGTGTTTGGGTCTAGCCGAGTGGGTTTGGGGCTGGCGGAGTGGGTTTGGGTCTAGCCGAGTGGGTTTGGGTTTGGCGAGTGGGTTTGGGTCTAGCCGAGTGGGTTTGCGTCTAGCCGTGTGGGTTTGGGTCTAGCCGAGTGGGTTTGGGTCTAGCCGAGTGGGTTTGGGTCTAGCCGAGTGGGTTTGGGTCTAGCGGAGTGGGTTTGGGTCTGGCCGAGTGCGTTTGGGTCTAGCGGAGTGGTTTTGGGTCTAGCCGAGTGGGTTTGGGTCTAGCGGAATGGGTTTGGGTCTAGCCGAGTGGGCTTGGGTGTAGCCGAGTTGGTTTGCGTCTAGCTGAGTGGGTTTGGGTCTAGCCGAGTGGGTTTGGGTCTAGCCGAGTGGGTTTGGGTCTAGCCGAGTGTGTTTGGGTCTAGCCGAGTGGGTTTGGGTCTAGCGGAGTGGGTTTGGGTCTGGCCGAGTGGGTTTGGGTCTGGCCGAGTAGGTTTGGGTGTAGCCGAGTGGGCTTGCGTCTAGCCGTGTGGGTTTGGGTTTAGCCGAGTGTGTTTCTGTCTAGCCGAGTGGGTTTGGGTCTAGCCGAGTGGGTTTTGGTCTATCCGAGTGGGTTTGGGTCTAGCGGAGTGGGTTTGGGTCTAGCTGAGTGCGTTTGGGTCTAGCGGAGTGGGTTTGGGGCTGGCCGAGTGGGTTTGGGTCTAGCGGAGTGGGTTTGGGTCTAGCCGAGTCGGTTTGGGTCTAGCGGAGCGGGTTTGGGTATAGCCGAGTGGGTTTGGGTCTAGCGGAATGGGTTTGGGTGTAGCCTAGTGGGTTTGGGTGTAGCCGAGTGGGTTTGCGTCTAGCGGAGTGGGTTTGGATCTAGCCGAGTGGGTTTGGGTCTAGCGGAGTGGGTTTGGGTCTAGCCGAGTGCGTTTGGGTCTAGCGGAGTGGGTTTGGGGCTGGCCGAGTGGGTTTGGGTCTAGCGGAGTGGGTTTCTGTCTAGCCGAGTGGGTTTGGGTCTAGCGGAGTGGGTTTGGGTATAGCCGAGTGGGTTTGGGTCTAGCGGAATGGGTTTGGGTCTAGCTGAGTGCGTTTGGGTCTAGCGGAGTGGGTTTGGGGCTGGCCGAGTGGGTTTGGGTCTAGCGGAGTGGGTTTGGGTCTAGCCGAGTTGGTTTGGGTCTAGCGGAGCGGGTTTGGGTATAGCCGAGTGGGTTTGGGTCTAGCGGAATGGGTTTGGGTGTAGCCTAGTGGGTTTGGGTGTAGCCGAGTGGGTTTGCGTCTAGCGGAGTGGGTTTGGATCTAGCCGAGTGGGTTTGGGTCTAGCGGAGTGGGTTTGGGTCTAGCCGAGTGCGTTTGGGTCTAGCGGAGTGGGTTTGGGGCTGGCCGAGTGGGTTTGGGTCTAGCGGAGTGGGTTTGGGTCTAGCCGAGTGGGTTTGGGTCTAGCGGAGTGGGTTTGGGTATAGCCGAGTGGGTTTGGGTCTAGCGGAATGGGTTTGGGTCTAGCCGAGTGGGTTTGGGTCTAGCCGAGTGTGTTTGGGTCTAGCCGAGTGGGTTTGGGGCTGGCGGAGTGGGTTTGGGTCTAGCCGAGTGGGTTTGGGTTTGGCGAGTGGGTTTGGGTCTAGCCGAGTGGGTTTGCGTCTAGCCGTGTGGGTTTGGGTCTAGCCGAGTGGGTTTGGGTCTAGCCGAGTGGGTTTGGGTCTAGCCGAGTGGGTTTGGGTCTAGCGGAGTGGGTTTGGGTTTAGCCGAGTGTGTTTCTGTCTAGCCGAGTGGGTTTGGGTCTAGCCGAGTGGGTTTGGGTCTAGCGGAGTGGGTTTGGGTCTAGCGGAGTGGGTTTGGGTCTAGCCGAGTGCGTTTGGGTCTAGCAGAATGGATTTGGGTCTAGCCGAGTGGGTTTGGGTCTAGCGGAGTGGGTTTGGGTCTAGCCGAGTGGGTTTGGGTCTAGCGGAGTGGGTTTGGGTCTAGCGGAGTGGGTTTGGGTCTAGCGGAATGGGTTTGTGTCTAGCCGAGTGGGTTTGGGTGTAGCCGAGTGGGTTTGCATCTAGCTGAGTGGGTTTGGGTATAGCCGAGTGGGTTTGGGTCTAGCCGAGTGGGTTTGTGTCTAGCGGAGTGGGTTTGGGTCTAGCGGAGTGGCTTTGGGTCTAGCCGTGTGGGTTTGGGTCTAGCCGAGTGGGTTTGGGTCTAGCCGAGTGGGTTTGGGTCTAGCCGAGTGGGTTTGGGTCTAGCCGACTGGGTTTGGGTCTAGCGGAGTGGGTTTGGGTTTAGCCGAGTGTGCTTGTGTCTAGCCGAGTGGGTTTGGGTCTAACCCAGTGGGTTTGGGTCTACCGGAGTGGATTTGGGTCTAGCCGAGTGGGTTTGGGTCTAGCCGAGTGGGTTTGGGTCTAGCCGAGTGGGTTTGCGTCTAGCCGTGTGGGGTTGGGTCTAGCCGAGTGGGATTGGGTCTAGCGGAATGGGTTTGGGTCCAGCCGAGTGGGTTTGCATCTAGCCGAGTGGGTTTGGGACTAGCCGAGTGGGTTTGGGTCTAGCCGAGTGGGTTTGGGTATAGCGGAGTGGGTTTGGGTCTAGCCGAGTGGGTTTGGGTCTAGCGGAGTGGGTTTGGGTCTAGCGGAGTGGGTTTGGGTCAAGCGGAGTGGCTTTGGGTCTAGCCGTGTGGGTTTGGGTCTAGCCGAGTGGGTTTGGGTCTAGCTGAGTGGGTTTGGGTCTAGCCGAGTGGGGTTGGGTCTAGCCGAGTGGGTTTGGGTCTAGCGGAGTGGGTTTGTTTTTAGCCGAGTGTGTTTCTGTCTAGCCGAGTGGGTTTGGGTCTAGCCGAGTGGTTTGGGTCTAGCCGAGTGGGTTTGGGTCTAGCGGAGTGGGTTTGGGTCTAGCCGAGTGCGTTTGGGTCTAGAGGAGTGGGTTTGGGTCTAGCCGAGTGGGTTTGGGTCTAGCGGAGTGGGTTTGGGTCTAGCCGAGTGGGTTTGGGTCTAGCCGAGTGGGTTTGGGTCTAGCCGAGTGGGTTTGCGTCTAGCCGTGTGGGGTTGGGTCTAGCCGAGTGGGATTGGGTCTAGCGGAATGGGTTTGGGTCCAGCCGAGTGGGTTTGGGTGTAGCCGAGTGGGTTTGCATCTAGCCGAGTGGGTTTGGGTCTAGCCGAGTGGGTTTGGGTCTAGCCGAGTGGGTTTGGGTCTAGCCGAGTGAGTTTGGGTCTAGCCGAGTGGGTTTGGGTCTAGCCGTGTGGGTTTGGGTCTAGCGGAGTGGGTTTGGGTCTAGCCGAGTGGGGTTGGGTCTAGCCGAGTGGGTTTGGGTCTAGCGGAGTGGGTTTGTGTTTAGCCGAGTGTGTTTCTGTCTAGCCGAGTGGGTTTGGGTCTAGCCGAGTGGTTTGGGTCTAGCCGAGTGGGTTTGGGTCTAGCGGAGTGGGTTTGGGTCTAGCCCAGTGCGTTTGGGTCTAGAGGAGTGGGTTTGGGTCTAGCCGAGTGGGTTTGGGTCTAGCGGAGTGGGTTTGAGTCTAGCAAATTGGGTTTGGGTCTAGCGGAGTGGGTTTGGGTCTAGCCGAGTGGGTTTGGGTCTAGCGGAATGGGTTTGGGTCTAGCCGAGTGGGTTTGAGTGTAGCCGAGTGGGTTTGGGTCTAGCTGAGTGGGTTTGCGTCTAGCCGTGTGGGGTTGGGTCTAGCCGAGTGGGTTTGGGTCTAGCGGAATGGGTTTGGGTCTAGCCGAGTGTGTTTGGGTGTAGCCGAGTGGGTTTGCATCTAGCCGAGTGGGTTTGGGTCTAGCCGAGTGGGTTTGGGTCTAGCCGAGTGGCTTTGGGTCTAGCCGAGTGGGTTTGGGTCTAGCCAAGTGGGATTGGGTCTAGCGGAGTGGGTTTGGGTTTAGCCGAGTGCGTTTGGGTCTAGAGGAGTGGGTTTGGGTCTATCCGAGTGGGTTTGGGTCTAGCGGAGTGGGTTTCAGTCTAGAAAATTGGGTTTGGGTCTAGCGGAGTGGGTTTGGGTCTAGCCGAGTGGGTTTGGGTGTAGCCGAGTTGGTTTGCGTCTAGCTGAGTGGGTTTGGGTCTAGCCGAGTGGGTTTGGGTCTAGCCGAGTGGGTTTGGGTCTAGCCGAGTGTGTTTGGGTCTAGCCGAGTGGGTTTGGGTCTAGCGGAGTGGGTTTGGGTCTGGCCGAGTGGGTTTGGGTCTGGCCGAGTAGGTTTGGGTGTAGCCGAGTGGGCTTGCGTCTAGCCGTGTGGGTTTGGGTTTAGCCGAGTGTGTTTCTGTCTAGCCGAGTGGGTTTGGGTCTAGCCGAGTGGGTTTTGGTCTAGCCGAGTGGGTTTGGGTCTAGCGGAGTGGGTTTGCGTCTAGCTGAGTGCGTTTGGGTCTAGCGGAGTGGGTTTGGGGCTGGCCGAGTGGGTTTGGGTCTAGCGGAGTGGGTTTGGGTCTAGCCGAGTTGGTTTGGGTCTAGCGGAGCGGGTTTGGGTATAGCCGAGTGGGTTTGGGTCTAGCGGAATGGGTTTGGGTGTAGCCTAGTGGGTTTGGGTGTAGCCGAGTGGGTTTGCGTCTAGCGGAGTGGGTTTGGATCTAGCAGAGTGGGTTTGGGTCTAGCGGAGTGGGTTTGGGTCTAGCCGAGTGCGTTTGGGTCTAGCGGAGTGGGTTTGGGGCTGGCCGAGTGGGTTTGGGTCTAGCGGAGTGGGTTTGGGTCTAGCCGAGTGGGTTTGGGTCTAGCGGAGTGGGTTTGGGTATAGCCGAGTGGGTTTGGGTCTAGCGGAATGGGTTTGGGTCTAGCCGAGTGGGTTTGGGTCTAGCGGAGTGGGTTTGGGTCTAGCGGAGTGGGTTTGGGTCTGGCCGAGTGGGTTTGGGTCTGGCCGAGTAGGTTTGGGTGTAGCCGAGTGGGCTTGCGTCTAGCCGTGTGGGTTTGGGTTTAGCCGAGTGTGTTTCTGTCTAGCCGAGTGGGTTTGGGTCTAGCCGAGTGGGTTTTGGTCTAGCCGAGTGGGTTTGGGTCTAGCGGAGTGGGTTTGGGTCTAGCTGAGTGCGTTTGGGTCTAGCGGAGTGGGTTTGGGGCTGGCCGAGTGGGTTTGGGTCTAGCGGAGTGGGTTTGGGTCTAGCCGAGTTGGTTTGGGTCTAGCGGAGCGGGTTTGGGTATAGCCGAGTGGGTTTGGGTCTAGCGGAATGGGTTTGGGTGTAGCCTAGTGGGTTTGGGTGTAGCCGAGTGGGTTTGCGTCTAGCGGAGTGGGTTTGGATCTAGCAGAGTGGGTTTGGGTCTAGCGGAGTGGGTTTGGGTCTAGCCGAGTGCGTTTGGGTCTAGCGGAGTGGGTTTGGGGCTGGCCGAGTGGGTTTGGGTCTAGCGGAGTGGGTTTGGGTCTAGCCGAGTGGGTTTGGGTCTAGCGGAGTGGGTTTGGGTATAGCCGAGTGGGTTTGGGTCTAGCGGAATGGGTTTGGGTCTAGCCGAGTGGGTTTGGGTCTAGCCGAGTGTGTTTGGGTCTAGCCGAGTGGGTTTGGGGCTGGCGGAGTGGGTTTGGGTCTAGCCGAGTGGGTTTGGGTTTGGCGAGTGGGTTTGGGTCTAGCCGAGTGGGTTTGCGTCTAGCCGTGTGGGTTTGGGTCTAGCCGAGTGGGTTTGGGTCTAGCCGAGTGGGTTTGGGTCTAGCCGAGTGGGTTTGGGTCTAGCGGAGTGGGTTTGGGTTTAGCCGAGTGTGTTTCTGTCTAGCCGAGTGGGTTTGGGTCTAGCCGAGTGGGTTTGGGTCTAGCGGAGTGGGTTTGGGTCTAGCGGAGTGGGTTTGGGTCTAGCCGAGTGCGTTTGGGTCTAGCAGAATGGATTTGGGTCTAGCTGAGTGGGTTTGGGTCTAGCGGAGTGGGTTTGGGTCTAGCCGAGTGGGTTTGGGTCTAGCGGAGTGGGTTTGGGTCTAGCGGAGTGGGTTTGGGTCTAGCGGAATGGGTTTGTGACTAGCCGAGTGGGTTTGGGTGTAGCCGAGTGGGTTTGCATCTAGCTGAGTGGGTTTGGGTATAGCCGAGTGGGTTTGGGTCTAGCCGAGTGGGTTTGTGTCTAGCGGAGTGGGTTTGGGTCTAGCGGAGTGGCTTTGGGTCTAGCCGTGTGGGTTTGGGTCTAGCCGAGTGGGTTTGGGTCTAGCCGAGTGGGTTTGGGTCTAGCCGAGTGGGTTTGGGTCTAGCCGACTGGGTTTGGGTCTAGCGGAGTGGGTTTGGGTTTAGCCGAGTGTGCTTGTGTCTAGCCGAGTGGGTTTGGGTCTAACCCAGTGGGTTTGGGTCTACCGGAGTGGATTTGGGTCTAGCCGAGTGGGGTTGGGTCTAGCCGAGTGGGTTTGGGTCTAGCCGAGTGGGTTTGCGTCTAGCCGTGTGGGGTTGGGTCTAGCCGAGTGGGATTGGGTCTAGCGGAATGGGTTTGGGTCCAGCCGAGTGGGTTTGCATCTAGCCGAGTGGGTTTGGGTCTAGCCGAGTGGGTTTGGGTCTAGCCGAGTGGGTTTGGGTCTAGCCGAGTGAGTTTGGGTCTAGCCGAGTGGGTTTGGGTCTGGCCGAGTGGGTTTGGGTATAGCGGAGTGGGTTTGGGTCTAGCCGAGTGGGTTTGGGTCTAGCGGAGTGGGTTTGGGTCTAGCGGAGTGGGTTTGGGTCAAGCGGAGTGGCTTTGGGTCTAGCCGTGTGGGTTTGGGTCTAGCCGAGTGGGTTTGGGTCTAGCTGAGTGGGTTTGGGTCTAGCCGAGTGGGGTTGGGTCTAGCCGAGTGGGTTTGGGTCTAGCGGAGTGGGTTTGTTTTTAGCCGAGTGTGTTTCTGTCTAGCCGAGTGGGTTTGGGTCTAGCCGAGTGGTTTGGGTCTAGCCGAGTGGGTTTGGGTCTAGCGGAGTGGGTTTGGGTCTAGCCGAGTGGGGTTGGGTCTAGCCGAGTGGGTTTGGGTCTAGCCGAGTGGGTTTGCGTCTAGCCGTGTGGGGTTGGGTCTAGCCGAGTGGGATTGGGTCTAGCGGAATGGGTTTGGGTCCAGCCGAGTGGGTTTGCATCTAGCCGAGTGGGTTTGGGTCTAGCCGAGTGGGTTTGGGTCTAGCCGAGTGGGTTTGGGTCTAGCCGAGTGAGTTTGGGTCTAGCCGAGTGGGTTTGGGTCTGGCCGAGTGGGTTTGGGTATAGCGGAGTGGGTTTGGGTCTAGCCGAGTGGGTTTGGGTCTAGCGGAGTGGGTTTGGGTCTAGCGGAGTGGGTTTGGGTCAAGCGGAGTGGCTTTGGGTCTAGCCGTGTGGGTTTGGGTCTAGCCGAGTGGGTTTGGGTCTAGCTGAGTGGGTTTGGGTCTAGCCGAGTGGGGTTGGGTCTAGCCGAGTGGGTTTGGGTCTAGCGGAGTGGGTTTGTTTTTAGCCGAGTGTGTTTCTGTCTAGCCGAGTGGGTTTGGGTCTAGCCGAGTGGTTTGGGTCTAGCCGAGTGGGTTTGGGTCTAGCGGAGTGGGTTTGGGTCTAGCCGAGTGCGTTTGGGTCTAGAGGAGTGGGTTTGGGTCTAGCCGAGTGGGTTTGGGTCTAGCGGAGTGGGTTTGGGTCTAGCCGAGTGGGTTTGGGTCTAGCCGAGTGGGTTTGGGTCTAGCCGAGTGGGTTTGCGTCTAGCCGTGTGGGGTTGGGTCTAGCCGAGTGGGATTGGGTCTAGCGGAATGGGTTTGGGTCCAGCCGAGTGGGTTTGGGTGTAGCCGAGTGGGTTTGCATCTAGCCGAGTGGGTTTGGGTCTAGCCGAGTGGGTTTGGGTCTAGCCGAGTGGGTTTGGGTCTAGCCGAGTGAGTTTGGGTCTAGCCGAGTGGGTTTGGGTCTAGCCGTGTGGGTTTGGGTCTAGCGGAGTGGGTTTGGGTCTAGCCGAGTGGGGTTGGGTCTAGCCGAGTGGGTTTGGGTCTAGCGGAGTGGGTTTGTGTTTAGCCGAGTGTGTTTCTGTCTAGCCGAGTGGTTTTGGGTCTAGCCGAGTGGTTTGGGTCTAGCCGAGTGGGTTTGGGTCTAGCGGAGTGGGTTTGGGTCTAGCCCAGTGCGTTTGGGTCTAGAGGAGTGGGTTTGGGTCTAGCCGAGTGGGTTTGGGTCTAGCGGAGTGGGTTTGAGTCTAGCAAATTGGGTTTGGGTCTAGCGGAGTGGGTTAGGGTCTAGCCGAGTGGGTTTGGGTCTAGCGGAATGGGTTTGGGTCTAGCCGAGTGGGTTTGAGTGTAGCCGAGTGGGTTTGGGTCTAGCTGAGTGGGTTTGCGTCTAGCCGTGTGGGGTTGGGTCTAGCCGAGTGGGTTTGGGTCTAGCGGAATGGGTTTGGGTCTAGCCGAGTGTGTTTGGGTGTAGCCGAGTGGGTTTGCATCTAGCCGAGTGGGTTTGGGTCTAGCCGAGTGGGTTTGGGTCTAGCCGAGTGGCTTTGGGTCTAGCCGAGTGGGTTTGGGTCTAGCCAAGTGGGATTTGGTCTAGCGGAGTGGGTTTGGGTTTAGCCGAGTGCGTTTGGGTCTAGAGGAGTGGGTTTGGGTCTATCCGAGTGGGTTTGGGTCTAGCGGAGTGGGTTTCAGTCTAGAAAATTGGGTTTGGGTCTAGCGGAGTGGGTTTGGGTCTAGCCGAGTGGGTTTGGGTCTAGCGGAATGGGTTTGGGTCTAGCCGAGTGGGTTTGGGTGTAGCCGAGTGGGTTTGGGTCTAGCCGAGTGGCTTTGGGTCTAGCCGAGTGAGTTTGGGTCTAGCCGAGTGGGTTTGCGTCTAGCCGAGTGGGTTTGGGTCTAGCGGAGTGGGTTTGGGTCTAGCCGAGTGGGTTTGGGTCTAGCCGAGTGGGTTTGGGTCTAGCGGAGTGGGTTTGGGTCTAGCGGAGTGGCTTTGGGTCTAGCCGTGTGGGTTTGGGTCTAGCCGAGTGGGTTTGGGTCTAGCTGAGTGGGTTTGGGTCTAGCCGAGTGGGGTTGGGTCTAGCCGAGTGGGTTTGGGTCTAGCGGAATGGGTTTGTGTTTAGCCGAGTGTGTTTCTGTCTAGCCGAGTGGGTTTGGGTCTAGCCGAGTGGGTTTGGGTCTAGCCGAGTGGCTTTGGGTCTAGCCGAGTGGGTTTGTGTCTAGCGGAGTGGGATTGGGTCAAGCGGAGTGGGTTTGCGTCTAGCGGAGTGTGGTAGGGTCTAGCAGAGTGGGTTTGGGTATAGCCGAGTCGGTTTGGGTCTAGCGGAGTGGGTTTGGGTCAAGCTGAGTGGGTTTGGGTCTGGCCGAGTGGGGTTGGGTCTAGCGGAGTGGGTTTGGGTCTAGCGGAGTGGCTTTGGGTCTAGACGTGTGGGTTTGGGTCTAGCCGAGTGGGTTTTGGTCTAGCGTAGTGGGTTTGGATCTACCGAGCGGGTTTGGGTCTAGCCGAGTGGGTTTGGGTCTAGCCGAGTGGGTTTGCGTCTAGCCGTGTGGGTTTGGGTCTAGCGGAGTGGGTTTGGGTCTAGCCGAGTGGGTTTGGGTCTAGCCGAGTGGGTTTGGGTCTAGCCGAGTGGCTTTGGGTCTAGCCGAGTGAGTTTGGGTCTAGCCGAGTGGGTTTGGGTCTAGCCGAGTGGGTTTGGGTCTAGCGGAGTGGGTTTGGGTCTAGCCGAGTGGGTTTGTGTCTAGCGGAGTGGTATTGGGTCAAGCGGAGTGGGTTTGCGTCTAGCGGAGTGTGTTAGGGTCTGGCGGAGTGGGTTTGGGTGTTGCCGAGTGGGTTTGGGTCTAGCGGAGTGGGTTTGGGTCAAGCCGAGTGGGTTTGGGTCTGGCCGAGTGGGGTTGGGTCTAGCGGAGTGGGTTTGGGTCTAGCCGAGTGGTTTGGGTCTAGCCGAGTGGGTTTGGGTCTAGCGGAGTGGGTTTGGGTCTAGCCGAGTGCGTTTGGGTCTAGAGGAGTGGGTTTGGGTCTAGCCGAGTGGGTTTGGGTCTAGCGGAGTGGGTTTGGGTCTAGCCGATTGGGTTTGGGTCTAGCCGAGTGGGTTTGGGTCTAGCCGAGTGGGTTTGCGTCTAGCCGTGTGGGGTTGGGTCTAGCCGAGTGGGATTGGGTCTAGCGGAATGGGTTTGGGTCCAGCCGAGTGGGTTTGGGTGTAGCCGAGTGGGTTTGCATCTAGCCGAGTGGGTTTGGGTCTAGCCGAGTGGGTTTGGGTCTAGCCGAGTGGGTTTGGGTCTAGCCGAGTGAGTTTGGGTCTAGCCGAGTGGGTTTGGGTCTAGCCGTGTGGGTTTGGGTCTAGCGGAGTGGGTTTGGGTCTAGCCGAGTGGGGTTGGGTCTAGCCGAGTGGGTTTGGGTCTAGCGGAGTGGGTTTGTGTTTAGCCGAGTGTGTTTCTGTCTAGCCGAGTGGTTTTGGGTCTAGCCGAGTGGTTTGGGTCTAGCCGAGTGGGTTTGGGTCTAGCGGAGTGGGTTTGGGTCTAGCCCAGTGCGTTTGGGTCTAGAGGAGTGGGTTTGGGTCTAGCCGAGTGGGTTTGGGTCTAGCGGAGTGGGTTTGAGTCTAGCAAATTGGGTTTGGGTCTAGCGGAGTGGGTTTGGGTCTAGCCGAGTGGGTTTGGGTCTAGCGGAATGGGTTTGGGTCTAGCCGAGTGGGTTTGAGTGTAGCCGAGTGGGTTTGGGTCTAGCTGAGTGGGTTTGCGTCTAGCCGTGTGGGGTTGGGTCTAGCCGAGTGGGTTTGGGTCTAGCGGAATGGGTTTGGGTCTAGCCGAGTGTGTTTGGGTGTAGCCGAGTGGGTTTGCATCTAGCCGAGTGGGTTTGGGTCTAGCCGAGTGGGTTTGGGTCTAGCCGAGTGGCTTTGGGTCTAGCCGAGTGGGTTTGGGTCTAGCCAAGTGGGATTGGGTCTAGCGGAGTGGGTTTGGGTTTAGCCGAGTGCGTTTGGGTCTAGAGGAGTGGGTTTGGGTCTATCCGAGTGGGTTTGGGTCTAGCGGAGTGGGTTTCAGTCTAGAAAATTGGGTTTGGGTCTAGCGGAGTGGGTTTGGGTCTAGCCGAGTGGGTTTGGGTCTAGCGGAATGGGTTTGGGTCTAGCCGAGTGGGTTTGGGTGTAGCCGAGTAGGTTTGGGTCTAGCCGAGTGGCTTTGGGTCTAGCCGAGTGAGTTTGGGTCTAGCCGAGTGGGTTTGCGTCTAGCCGAGTGGGTTTGGGTCTAGCGGAGTGGGTTTGGGTCTAGCCGAGTGGGTTTGGGTCTAGCGGAGTGGGTTTGGGTCTAGCGGAGTGGGTTTGGGTCTAGCGGAGTGGCTTTGGGTCTAGCCGTGTGGGTTTGGGTCTAGCCGAGTGGGTTTGGGTCTAGCTGAGTGGGTTTGGGTCTAGCCGAGTGGGGTTGGGTCTAGCCGAGTGGGTTTGGGTCTAGCGGAATGGGTTTGTGTTTAGCCGAGTGTGTTTCTGTCTAGCCGAGTGGGTTTGGGTCTAGCCGAGTGGGTTTGGGTCTAGCCGAGTGGCTTTGGGTCTAGCCGAGTGGGTTTGTGTCTAGCGGAGTGGGATTGGGTCAAGCGGAGTGGGTTTGCGTCTAGCGGAGTGTGGTAGGGTCTAGCAGAGTGGGTTTGGGTATAGCCGAGTCGGTTTGGGTCTAGCGGAGTGGGTTTGGGTCAAGCTGAGTGGGTTTGGGTCTGGCCGAGTGGGGTTGGGTCTAGCGGAGTGGGTTTGGGTCTAGCGGAGTGGCTTTGGGTCTAGACGTGTGGGTTTGGGTCTAGCCGAGTGGGTTTTGGTCTAGCGTAGTGGGTTTGGATCTACCGAGCGGGTTTGGGTCTAGCCGAGTGGGTTTGGGTCTAGCCGAGTGGGTTTGCGTCTAGCCGTGTGGGTTTGGGTCTAGCGGAGTGGGTTTGGGTCTAGCCGAGTGGGTTTGGGTCTAGCCGAGTGGGTTTGGGTCTAGCCGAGTGGCTTTGGGTCTAGCCGAGTGAGTTTGGGTCTAGCCGAGTGGGTTTGGGTCTAGCCGAGTGGGTTTGGGTCTAGCGGAGTGGGTTTGGGTCTAGCCGAGTGGGTTTGTGTCTAGCGGAGTGGTATTGGGTCAAGCGGAGTGGGTTTGCGTCTAGCGGAGTGTGTTAGGGTCTGGCGGAGTGGGTTTGGGTGTTGCCGAGTGGGTTTGGGTCTAGCGGAGTGGGTTTGGGTCAAGCCGAGTGGGTTTGGGTCTGGCCGAGTGGGGTTGGGTCTAGCGGAGTGGGTTTGGGTCTGGCGGAGTGGCTTTGGGTCTAGCCGTGTGGGTTTGGGTCTAGCCGAGTGGGTTTGGGTCTAGCCAAGTGGGTTTGGGTCTAGCCGAGTGGGTTTGGGTCCAGCCGAGTGGGTTTGGATCTAGCGGAGTGGGTTTGGGTCTAGCCGAGTGCGTTTGGGTCTAGAGGAGTGGGTTTGGGTCTAGCCGAGTGGGTTTGGGTCTAGCGGAGTGGGTTTGAGTCTAGCAAATTGGGTTTGGGTCTAGCGGAGTGGGTTTGGGTCTAGCCGAGTGGGTTTGGGTCTAGCCGAGTGGGTTTAGGTCTAGCGGAGTGGGTTTGGATCTACCGAGCGGGTTTGGGTCTAGCCGTGTGGGTTTGGGTCTAGCCGAGTGGGTTTGCGTCTAGCCGTGTGGGTTTGGGTCTAGCGGAGTGGGTTTGGGTCTAGCCGAGTGGGTTTGGGTCTAGCCGAGTGGGTTTGGGTCTAGCCGAGTGGGTTTGGGTCTAGCCGAGTGGGTTTGGGTCTAGCCGAGTGGGTTTGGGTCTAGCGGAGTGGGTTTGGATCTACCGAGCGGGTTTGGGTCTAGCCGAGTGGGTTTGGGTCTAGCCGAGTGGGTTTGCGTCTAGCCGTGTGGGTTTGGGTCTAGCGGAGTGGGTTTGGGTCTAGCCGAGTGGGTTTGGGTCTAGCCGAGTGGGTTTGGGTCTAGCGGAGTGGCTTTGGGTCTAGCCGAGTGAGTTTGGGTCTAGCCGAGTGGGTTTGGGTCTAGCCGAGTGGGTTTGGGTCTAGCCGAGTGGGGTTGGGTCTAGCCGAGTGGGTTTGGGTCTAGCGGAATGGGTTTGTGTTTAGCCGAGTGTGTTTCTGTCTAGCCGAGTGGGTTTGGGTCTAGCCGAGTGGGTTTGGGTCTAGCGGAGTGTGGTAGGGTCTAGCAGAGTGGGTTTGGGTATAGCCGAGTCGGTTTGGGTCTAGAGGAGTGGGTTTGGGTCAAGCTGAGTGGGTTTGGGTCTGGCCGAGTGGGGTTGGGTCTAGCGGAGTGGGTTTGGGTCTAGCGGAGTGGCTTTGGGTCTAGACGTGTGGGTTTGGGTCTAGCCGAGTGGGTTTGGGTCTAGCGGAGTGGGTTTGGATCTACCGAGCGGGTTTGGGTCTAGCCGAGTGGGTTTGGGTCTAGCCGAGTGGGTTTGCGTCTAGCCGTGTGGGTTTGGGTCTAGCGGAGTGGGTTTGGGTCTAGCCGAGTGGGTTTGGGTCTAGCCGAGTGGGTTTGGGTCTAGCCGAGTGGCTTTGGGTCTAGCCGAGTGAGTTTGGGTCCAGCCGAGTGGGTTTGGGTCTAGCCGAGTGGGTTTGGGTCTAGCGGAGTGGGTTTGGGTCTAGCCGAGTGGGATTGTGTCTAGCGGAGTGGTATTGGGTCAAGCGGAGTGGGTTTGCGTCTAGCGGAGTGTGTTAGGGTCTGGCGGAGTGGGTTTGGGTGTTGCCGAGTGGGTTTGGGTCTAGCCGAGTGGGTTTGGGTCTAGCCAAGTGGGTTTGGGTCTAGCCGAGTGGGTTTGGGTCCAGCCGAGTGGGTTTGGATCTAGCGGAGTGGGTTTGGGTCTAGCGGAGTGGGTTTGGGTCTAGCCGAGTGCGTTTGGGTCTAGAGGAGTGGGTTTGGGTCTAGCCGAGTGGGTTTGGGTCTAGCGGAGTGGGTTTGAGTCTAGCAAATTGGGTTTGGGTCTAGCGGAGTGGGTTTGGGTCTAGCCGAGTGGGTTTGGGTCTAGCGGAATGGGTTTGGGTCTAGCCGAGTGGGTTTGGGTGTAGCCGAGTGGGTTTGGGTCTAGCTGAGTGGGTTTGCGTCTAGCCGTGTGGGATTGGGTCTAGCCGAGTGGGTTTGGGTCGAGCGGAATGGGTTTGGGTCTAGCCGAGTGGGTTTGGGTGTAGCCGAGTGGGTTTGCATCTAGCCGAGTGGGTTTACGTCTAGCCGAGTGGGTTTGGGTCTAGCCGAGTGGGTTTGTGTCTAGCGGAGTGGGTTTGGGTCTAGCCGAGTGCGTTTGGGTCTAGCGGAGTGGGTTTGGGGCTAGCCGAGTGGGTTTGGGTCTAGCGGAGTGGGTTTGCGTCAAGCCGAGTGGGTTTGTGTCTAGCGGAGTGGGTTTGGGTATAGCCGAGTGGGTTTGGGTCTAGCCGAGTGGGTTTGGGTCTAGCCGAGTGGGTTTGGGTCTAGCGGAGTGGGTTTGGGTCTAGCCGAGTGGGTTTGGGTCTAGCCGAGTGGGTTTGGGTCTAGCCGAGTGGGTTTGCGTCTAGCCGAGTGGGTTTGGGTCTAGCGGAGTGTGTTTGGGTCTAGCCGAGTGGGTTTGGGTCTAGCCGAGTGGGTTTGGGTCTAGCCGTGTGGCTTCGGGTCTAGCCGAGTGAGTTTGGGTCTAGCCGAGTGGGTTTGGGTCTAGCCGAGTGGGTTTGGGTCTAGCGGAGTGGGGTTGGGTTTAGCCGAGTGGGTTTGGGTCTAGCGGAGTGGGTTTGGGTCTAGCGGAGTGGGTTTGGGTCAAGCGGAGTGGCTTTGGGTCTAGCCGTGTGGGTTTGGGTCTAGCCGAGTGGGTTTGGGTCTAGCTGAGTGGGTTTGGGTCTAGCCGAGTGGGTTTGGGTCTAGCGGAATGGGTTTGTGTCTAGCCGAGTGGGTTTGGGTGTAGCCGAGTGGGTTTGCATCTATCTGAGTGGGTTTGGGTCTAGCCGAGTGGGTTTGGGTCTAGCCGAGTGGGTTTGCGTCTAGCGGAGTGGGTTTGGGTCTAGCGGAGTGGCTTTGGGTCTAGCCGTGTGGGTTTGGGTCTAGCCGAGTGGGTTTGGGTCTAGCCGAGTGGGTTTGGGTCTAGCCGAGTGGGTTTGGGTTGAGCCGAGTGGGTTTGGGTCTAGCGGAGTGGGTTTGGGTTTAGCCAAGTGTTTTGTGTCTAGCCGAGTGGGTTTGGGTGTAGCGGAGTGGGTTTGGGTCTAGCCGAGTGGGTTTGGGTCTAGCGGAGTGGATTTGGGTCTAGCCGAGTGGGTTTGGGTCTAGCCGAGTGGGTTTGGGTCTAGACGAGTGGGTTTGCATCTAGCCGGGTGGGGTTGGGTCTGGCCGAGTGGATTAGGGTCTAGCGGAATGGGTTTGAGTCTAGCCGAGTGGGTTTGGGTCTAGCCGTGTGGGTTTGGGTCTAGCCGAGTGGGTTTGGGTCTAGCTGAGTGGGTTTGGGTGTAGCCGAGTGGGGTTGGGTCTAGCCGAGTGGGTTTGGGTCTAGCCGAGTGCGTTTGGGTCTAGCGGAGTGGGTTTGGGTCTAGCCGAGTGGGTTTGGGTCTAGCGGAGTGGGTTTGGGTCTAGCCGAGTGGGTTTGGATCTAGCGGAGTGGGTTTGGGTCTAGCCGAGTGGGTTTGGGTCTAGCGGAATGGGTTTGTGTCTAGCCGAGTTGGTTTGGGTGTAGCCGAGTGGGTTTGCATCTAGCTGAGTGGGTTTGGGTCTAGCCCAGTGGGTTTGGGTCTAGCCGAGTGGGTTTGCGTCTAGCGGAGTGGGTTTGGGTCTAGCGGAGTGGCTTTGGGTCTAGCCGTGTGGGTTTGGGTCTAGCCGAGTGGGTTTGTGTCTAGCCGAGTGGGTTTGAGTCTAGCCGAGTGGGTTTGGGTCGAGCCGAGTGGGTTTGGGTCTAGCGGAGTGGGTTTGGGTTTAGCCGAGTGTGTTTGTGTCTAGCCGAGTGGGTTTGGGTGTAGCGGAGTGGGTTTGGGTCTAGCCGAGTGGGTTTGGGTCTAGCGGAGTGGATTTGGGTCTAGCCGAGTGGGTTTGGGTCTAGCCGAGTGGGTGTGGGTCTAGACGAGTGGGTTTGCGTCTAGCCGGGTGGGGTTGGGTCTGGCCGAGTGGGTTTGGGTCTAGCGGAATGGGTTTGGGTCTAGCCGAGTGGGTTTGGGTCTAGCCGAGTGGGTTTGGGTCTAGCCCAGTGGGTTTGGTTCTAGCCGAGTGGGTTTGGGTCTAGCCGAGTGGGTTTGGGTCTAGCGGAGTGCGTTTGGGTCTAGCCGAGTGGGTTTGGGTCTAGCCGAGTAGGTTTGGGTCTAGCCGAGTGGGTTTGCGTCTAGGCGTGTGGGTTTGGGTTTAGCCGAGTGTGTTTCTGTCTAGCCGAGTGGGTTTGGGTCCAGCCGAGTGGGTTTTGGTCTAGCCGAGTGGGTTTGGGTTTAGCGGAGTGGGTTTGGGTCTAGCCGAGTGCGTTTGGGTCTAGCGGAGTGGGTTTGGGTCTGGCCGAGTGGGTTTGCGTCTAGCGGAGTGGGTTTGGGTCTAGCCGAGTGGGTTTGGGTCTAGCGGAGTGGGTTTGGGTATAGCCGAGTGGGTTTGGGTCTAGCGGAATGGGTTTGGGTCTAGCCGAGTGGGTTTGGGTGTAGCCGAGTGGGTTTGCGTCTAGCGGAGTGGGTTTGGATCTAGCCGAGTGGGTTTGGGTCTAGCCGAGTGGGTTTGGGTCTAGCCGAGTGTGTTTGGGTCTAGCCGAGTGGGTTTGGGTCTGGCGGAGTGGGTTTGGGTCTAGCCGAGTGGGTTTGGGTTTGGCGAGTGGGTTTGGATCTAGCCGAGTGGGTTTGCGTCTAGCCGTGTGGGTTTGGGTCTAGCCGAGTGGGTTTGGGTCTAGCCGAGTGGGTTTGGGTCTAGCCGAGTAGGTTTGGGTCTAGCGGAGTGGGTTTGGGTTTAGCCGAGTGTGTTTCTGTCTAGCCGAGTGGGTTTGGGTCTAGCCGAGTGGGTTTGGGTCTAGCGGAGTGGGTTTGGGTCTAGCGGAGTGGGTTTGGGTCTAGCCGAGTGCGTTTGGGTCTAGCGGAGTGGGTTTGGGTCTAGCCGAGTGGGTTTGGGTCTAGCGGAGTGGGTTTGGGTCTAGCCGAGTGGGTTTGGGTCTAGCGGAGTGGGTTTGGGTCTAGCGGAGTGGGTTTGGGTCTAGCGGAATGGGTTTGTGTCCAGCCGAGTGGGTTTGGGTGTAGCCGAGTGGGTTTGCATCTAGCTGAGTGGGTTTGGGTCTAGCCGAGTGGGTTTGGGTCTAGCCGAGTGGGTTTGCGTCTAGCGGAGTGGGTTTGGGTCTAGCGGAGTGGCTTTGGGTCTAGCCGTGTGGGTTTGGGTCTAGCGGAGTGGATTTGGGTCTAGCCGAGTGGGTTTGGGTCTAGCCAAGTGGGTTTGGGTCTAGCCGAGTGGGTTTGCGTCTAGCCGTGTGGGGTTGGGTCTAGCCGAGTGGGATTGGGTCTAGCGGAATGGGTTTGGGTCTAGACGAGTGGGTTTGCGTCTAGCCGGGTGGGGTTGGGTCTGGCCGAGTGGGTTTGGGTCTAGCGGAATGGGTTTGGGTCTAGCCGAGTGGGTTTGGGTCTAGCCGAGTGGGTTTGGGTCTAGCCGAGTGGGTTTGGTTCTAGCCGAGTGGGTTTGGGTCTAGCCGAGTGGGTTTGGGTCTAGCGGAGTGCGTTTGGGTCTAGCCGAGTGGGTTTGGGTCTAGCCGAGTAGGTTTGGGTCTAGCCGAGTGGGTTTGCGTCTAGCCGTGTGGGTTTGGGTTTAGCCGAGTGTGTTTGGGTCTAGCGGAGTGGGTTTGGGTCTAGCCGAGTGCGTTTGGGTCTAGCGGAGTGGGTTTGGGTCTGGCCGAGTGGGTTTGGGTCTAGCGGAGTGGGTTTGGGTCTAGCCGAGTGGGTTTGGGTCTAGCGGAGTGGGTTTGGGTATAGCCGAGTGGGTTTGGGTCTAGCGGAATGGGTTTGGGTCTAGCCGAGTGGGTTTGGGTGTAGCCGAGTGGGTTTGCGTCTAGCGGAGTGGGTTTGGATCTAGCCGAGTGGGTTTGGGTCTAGCCGAGTGGGTTTGGGTCTAGCCGAGTGTGTTTGGGTCTAGCCGAGTGGGTTTGGGTCTGGCGGAGTGGGTTTGGGTCTAGCCGAGTGGGTTTGGGTTTGGCGAGTGGGTTTGGGTTTAGCCGAGTGGGTTTGCGTCTAGCCGTGTGGGTTTGGGTCTAGCCGAGTGGGTTTGGGTCTAGCCGAGTGGGTTTGGGTCTAGCCGAGTGGGTTTGGGTCTAGCGGAGTGGGTTTGGGTTTAGCCGAGTGTGTTTCTGTCTAGCCGAGTGGGTTTGGGTCTAGCCGAGTGGGTTTGGGTCTAGCGGAGTGGGTTTGGGTCTAGCGGAGTGGGTTTGGGTCTAGCCGAGTGCGTTTGGGTCTAGCGGAGTGGGTTTGGGTCTAGCCGAGTGGGTTTGGGTCTAGCGGAGTGGGTTTGGGTCTAGCCGAGTGGGTTTGGGTCTAGCGGAGTGGGTTTGGGTCTAGCGGAGTGGGTTTGGGTCTAGCGGAATGGGTTTGTGTCCAGCCGAGTGGGTTTGGGTGTAGCCGAGTGGGTTTGCATCTAGCTGAGTGGGTTTGGGTCTAGCCGAGTGGGTTTGGGTCTAGCCGAGTGGGTTTGCGTCTAGCGGAGTGGGTTTGGGTCTAGCGGAGTGGCTTTGGGTCTAGCCGTGTGGGTTTGGGTCTAGCCGAGTGGGTTTGGGTCTAGCCAAGTGGGTTTGGGTCTAGCCGAGTGGGTTTGGGTCTAGCCGTGTGGGTTTGGGTCTAGCGGAGTTGGTTTGGGTTTAGCCGAGTGTGTTTGTGTCTAGCCGAGTGGGTTTGGGTGTAGCTGAGTGGGTTTGGGTCTAGCCGAGTGGGTTTGGGTCTAGCGGAGTGGATTTGGGTCTAGCCGAGTGGGTTTGGGTCTAGCCAAGTGGGTTTGGGTCTAGCCGAGTGGGTTTGCGTCTAGCCGTGTGGGGTTGGGTCTAGCCGAGTGGGATTGGGTCTAGCGGAATGGGTTTGGGTCCAGCCGAGTGGGTTTGGGTGTAGCCGAGTGGGTTTGCATCTCGCCGAGTGGGTTTGGGTCTAGCCGAGTGGGTTTGGGTCTAGCCGAGTGGGTTTGGGTCTAGCCGAGTGAGTTTGGGTCTAGCCGAGTGGGTTTGGGTCTAGCCGAGTGGGTTTGGGTCTAGCCGAGTGGGTTTGGGTCTAGCCGAGTGGCTTTGGGTCTAGCGGAGTGGGTTTGGGTCTAGCGGAGTGGGTTTGGGTCAAGCAGAGTGGCTTTGGGTCTAGCCGTGTGGGTTTGGGTCTAGCCGAGTGGGTTTGGGTCTAGCTGAGTGGGTTTGGGTCTAGCCGAGTGGGGTTGGCTCTAGCCGAGTGGGTTTGGGTCTAGCGGAGTGGGTTTGTGTTTAGCCGAGTGTGTTTCTGTCTAGCCGAGTGGGTTTGGGTCTAGCCGAGTGGGTTTGGGTCTAGCCGAGTGGGTTTGGGTCTTGCGGAGTGGGTTTGGGTATAGCCGAGTGGGTTTGGGTCTAGCCGAGTGGGTTTGGGTCTAGCCGAGTGTGTTTGGGTTTAGCCGAGTGGGTTTGGGTCTGGCGGAGTGGGTTTGTGTCTAGCCGAGTGGGTTTGGGTTTGGCGAGTGGGTTTGGGTCTAGCCGAGTGGGTTTGCTTCTAGCCGTGTGGGTTTGGGTCTAGCCGAGTGGGTTTGGGTCTAGCCGAGTGGGTTTGGGTCTAGCGGAGTGGGTTTGGGTCTAGCGGAGTGGGTTTGGGTCTAGCCGAGTGCGTTTGGGTCTAGCGGAGTGGGTTTGGGTCTAGCCGAGTGGGTTTGGGTCTAGCGGAGTGGGTTTGGGTCGAGCCGAGTGGGTTTGGGTCTAGCGGAGTGGGTTTGGGTCTAGCGGAGTGGGTTTGGGTCTAGCGGAATGGGTTTGTGTCCAGCCGAGTGGGTTTGGGTGTAGCCGAGTGGGTTTGCATCTAGCTGAGTGGGTTTGGGTCTAGCCGAGTGGGTTTGGGTCTAGCCGAGTGGGTTTGCGAATAGCGGAGTGGGTTTGGGTCTAGCGGAGTGGCTTTGGGTCTAGCCGTGTGGGTTTGGGTCTAGCCGAGTGGGTTTGGGTCTAGCCGAGTGGGTTTGGGTCTAGCCGAGTGGGTTTGGGTCTAGCGGAGTGGGTTTGGGTTTAGTCGAGTGTGTTTGTGTCTAGCCGAGTGGGTTTGGGTCTAGCCGAGTGGGTTTGGGTCTAGCCGAGTGGCTTTGGGTCTAGCCGAGTGGGTTTG
This sequence comes from Raja brachyura, assembly GCA_963514005.1. The sequence continues at coordinate 3,704,490 of OY740819.1, read as the reverse complement.
GGTCTAGTGGAGTGGGTTTGAGTTTAGCCGAGTGTGTTTGTGTCTAGCCGAGTGGGTTTGGGTGTAGCCGAGTGGGTTTGGGTCTAGCCGAGTGGGTTTGGGTCTAGCGGAGTGGATTTGGGTCTAGCCGAGTGGGTTTGGGTCTAGCGGAGTGGATTTGGGTCTAGCCGAGTGGGTTTGGGTCTAGCCAAGTGGGTTTGGGTCTAGCCGAGTGGGTTTGCGTCTAGCCGTGTGGGGTTGGGTCTAGCCGAGTGGGATTGGGTCTAGCGGAATGGGTTTGGGTCCAGCCGAGTGGGTTTGGGTGTAGCCGAGTGGGTTTGCATCTCGCCGAGTGGGTTTGGGTCTAGCCGAGTGGGTTTGGGTCTAGCCGAGTGGGTTTGGGTCTAGCCGAGTGAGTTTGGGTCTAGCCGAGTGGGTTTGGGTCTAGCCGAGTGGGTTTGGGTCTAGCCGAGTGGGTTTGGGTCTAGCCGAGTGGCTTTGGGTCTAGCGGAGTGGGTTTGGGTCTAGCGGAGTGGGTTTGGGTCAAGCAGAGTGGCTTTGGGTCTAGCCGTGTGGGTTTGGGTCTAGCCGAGTGGGTTTGGGTCTAGCTGAGTGGGTTTGGGTCTAGCCGAGTGGGGTTGGCTCTAGCCGAGTGGGTTTGGGTCTAGCGGAGTGGGTTTGTGTTTAGCCGAGTGTGTTTCTGTCTAGCCGAGTGGGTTTGGGTCTAGCCGAGTGGGTTTGGGTCTAGCCGAGTGGGTTTGGGTCTTGCGGAGTGGGTTTGGGTATAGCCGAGTGGGTTTGGGTCTAGCGGAATGGGTTTGGGTCTAGCCGAGTGGGTTGGGTGTAGCCGAGTGGGTTTGCGTCTAGCGGAGTGGGTTTGGATCTAGCCGAGTGGGTTTGGGTCTAGCCGAGTGGGTTTGGGTCTAGCCGAGTGTGTTTGGGTTTAGCCGAGTGGGTTTGGGTCTGGCGGAGTGGGTTTGTGTCTAGCCGAGTGGGTTTGGGTTTGGCGAGTGGGTTTGGGTCTAGCCGAGTGGGTTTGCTTCTAGCCGTGTGGGTTTGGGTCTAGCCGAGTGGGTTTGGGTCTAGCCGAGTGGGTTTGGGTCTAGCGGAGTGGGTTTGGGTCTAGCGGAGTGGGTTTGGGTCTAGCCGAGTGCGTTTGGGTCTAGCGGAGTGGGTTTGGGTCTAGCCGAGTGGGTTTGGGTCTAGCGGAGTGGGTTTGGGTCGAGCCGAGTGGGTTTGGGTCTAGCGGAGTGGGTTTGGGTCTAGCGGAGTGGGTTTGGGTCTAGCGGAATGGGTTTGTGTCCAGCCGAGTGGGTTTGGGTGTAGCCGAGTGGGTTTGCATCTAGCTGAGTGGGTTTGGGTCTAGCCGAGTGGGTTTGGGTCTAGCCGAGTGGGTTTGCGAATAGCGGAGTGGGTTTGGGTCTAGCGGAGTGGCTTTGGGTCTAGCCGTGTGGGTTTGGGTCTAGCCGAGTGGGTTTGGGTCTAGCCGAGTGGGTTTGGGTCTAGCCGAGTGGGTTTGGGTCTAGCGGAGTGGGTTTGGGTTTAGTCGAGTGTGTTTGTGTCTAGCCGAGTGGGTTTGGGTCTAGCCGAGTGGGTTTGGGTCTAGCCGAGTGGCTTTGGGTCTAGCCGAGTGGGTTTGGGTCTAGCGGAGTGGGTTTGGGTTTAGCCGAGTGTGTTTGTGTCTAGCCGAGTGGGTTTGGGTGTAGCCGAGTGGGTTTGGGTCTAGCCGAGTGGGTTTGGGTCTAGCGGAGTGGATTTGGGTCTAGCCGAGTGGGTTTGGGTCTAGCTGAGTGGGTTTGGGTCTAGCCGAGTGGGTTTGCGTCTAGCCGTGTGGGGTTGGGTCTAGCCGAGTGGGATTGGGTCTAGCGGAATGGGTTTGGGTCCAGCCGAGTGGGTTTGGGTGTAGCCGAGTGGGTTTGCATCTCGCCGAGTGGGTTTGGGTCTAGCCGAGTGGGTTTGGGTCTAGCCGAGTGGGTTTGGGTCTAGCCGAGTGAGTTTGGGTCTAGCCGAGTGGGTTTGGGTCTAGCCGAGTGGGTTTGGGTCTAGCGGAGTGGGTTTGGGTCTAGCCGAGTGGGTTTGGGTCTAGCGGAGTGGGTTTGCATCTAGCGGAGTGGGTTTGGGTCAACCGGAGTGGCTTTGGGTCTAGCCGTGTGGGTTTGGGTCTAGCCGAGTGGGTTTGGGTCAAGCTGAGTGGGTTTGGGTCTAGCCGAGTGGGGTTGGGTCTAGCCGAGTGGGTTTGGGTCTAGCGGAGTGGGTTTGTGTTTAGCCGAGTGTGTTTTTCTCCAGCCGAGTGGGTTTGGGTCTAGCCGAGTGGTTTGGGTCTAGCCGAGGTGGTTTGGGTCTAGCGGAGTGGGTTTGGGTCTAGACGAGTGCGTTTGGGTCTAGAGGAGTGGGTTTGGGTCTAGCCGAGTGGGTTTGGGTCCAGCGGAGTGGGTTTGAGTCTAGCAAATTGGGTTTGGGTCTAGCGGAGTGGGTTTGGGTCTAGCCGAGTGGGTTTGAGTCTAGCGGAATGGGTTTGGGTCTAGCTGAGTGGGTTTGGGTGTAGCCGAGTGGGTTTGGGTCTAGCTGAGTGGGTTTGCGTCTAGCCGTGTGGGGTTGGGTCTAGCCGAGTGGGTTTGGGTCTAGCTGAATGGGTTTGGGTTTAGCCAAGTGTGTTTCTGTCTAGCCGAGTGGGTTTGGGTCTAGCCGAGTGGGTTTGGGTCTAGCGGAGTGGGTTTGGGTCTAGCGGAGTGGGTTTGGGTTTAGCCGAGTGTGTTTGTGTCTAGCCGAGTGGGTTTGGGTGTAGCCGAGTGGGTTTGGGTCTAGCCGAGTGGGTTTGGGTCTAGCGGAGTGGATTTGGGTCTAGCCGAGTGGGTTTGGGTCTAGCTGAGTGGGTTTGGGTCTAGCCGAGTGGGTTTGCGTCTAGCCGTGTGGGGTTGGGTCTAGCCGAGTGGGATTGGGTCTAGCGGAATGGGTTTGGGTCCAGCCGAGTGGGTTTGGGTGTAGCCGAGTGGGTTTGCATCTCGCCGAGTGGGTTTGGGTCTAGCCGAGTGGGTTTGGGTCTAGCCGAGTGGGTTTGGGTCTAGCCGAGTGAGTTTGGGTCTAGCCGAGTTGGTTTGGGTCTAGCCGAGTGGGTTTGGGTCTAGCGGAGTGGGTTTGGGTCTAGCCGAGTGGGTTTGGGTCTAGCGGAGTGGGTTTGCGTCTAGCGGAGTGGGTTTGGGTCAACCGGAGTGGCTTTGGGTCTAGCCGTGTGGGTTTGGGTCTAGCCGAGTGGGTTTGGGTCAAGCTGAGTGGGTTTGGGTCTAGCCGAGTGGGGTTGGGTCTAGCCGAGTGGGTTTGGGTCTAGCGGAGTGGGTTTGTGTTTAGCCGAGTGTGTTTTTCTCCAGCCGAGTGGGTTTGGGTCTAGCCGAGTGGTTTGGGTCTAGCCGAGTGGGTTTGGGTCTAGCGGAGTGGGTTTGGGTCTAGACGAGTGCGTTTGGGTCTAGAGGAGTGGGTTTGGGTCTAGCCGAGTGGGTTTGGGTCCAGCGGAGTGGGTTTGAGTCTAGCAAATTGGGTTTGGGTCTAGCGGAGTGGGTTTGGGTCTAGCCGAGTGGGTTTGGGTCTAGCGGAATGGGTTTGGGTCTAGCCGAGTGGGTTTGGGTGTAGCCGAGTGAGTTTGGGTCTAGCTGAGTGGGTTTGCGTCTAGCCGTGTGGGGTTGGGTCTAGCCGAGTGGGTTTGGGTCTAGCTGAATGGGTTTGGGTTTAGCCAAGTGTGTTTCTGTCTAGCCGAGTGGGTTTGGGTCTAGCCGAGTGGGTTTGGGTCTAGCGGAGTGGGTTTGGGTCTAGCGGAGTGGGTTTGGGTCTAGCCGAGTGCGTTTGGGTCTAGCGGAGTGGGTTTGGGTCTAGCCGAGTGGGTTTGGGTCTAGCGGAGTGGGTTTGGGTCTAGCCGAGTGGGTTTGGGTCTAGCGGAGTGGGTTTGGGTCTAGCGGAGTGGGTTTGGGTTTAGCGGAATGGGTTTGTGTCCAGCCGAGTGGGTTTGGGTGTAGCCGAGTGGGTTTGCATCTAGCTGAGTGGGTTTGGGTCTAGCCGAGTGGGTTTGGGTCTAGCCGAGTGGGTTTGGGTCTAGCCGAGTGGGTTTGGGTCTAGCCGAGTGGGTTTGGGTCTAGCCGAGTGGGTTTGGGTCTAGCGGAGTGGGTTTGGGTTTAGCCGAGTGTGTTTGTGTCTAGCCGAGTGGGTTTGGGTGTAGCCGAGTGGGTTTGGGTCTAGCCGAGTGGGTTTGGGTCCAGCGGAGTGGATTTGGGTCTAGCCGAGTGGGTTTGGGTCTAGCCGAGTGGGTTTGGGTCTAGCCGAGTGGGTTTGCGTCTAGCCGTGTGGGGTTGGGTCTAGCCGAGTGTGATTGGGTCTAGCGGAATGGGTTTGGGTCCAGCCGAGTGGGTTTGGGTGTAGCCGAGTGGGTTTGCATCTAGCCGAGTGGGTTTGGGTCTAGCCGAGTGGGTTTGGGTCTAGCCGAGTGTGTTTGGGTCTAGCCGAGTGAGTTTGGGTCTAGCCGAGTGGGTTTGGGTCTAGCCGAGTGGGTTTGGGTCTAGCGGAGTGGGTTTGGGTCTAGCCGAGTGGGTTTGGGTCTAGCGGAGTGGGTTTGGGTCTAGCGGAGTGGTTTTGGGTCAAGCGGAGAGGATTTGGGTCTAGCCGTGTGGGTTTGGGTCTAGCCGAGTGGGTTTGGGTCTAGCTGAGTGGGTTTGGGTGTAGCCGAGTGGGTTTGCATCTAGCTGAGTGGGTTTGGGTCTAGCCGAGTGGGTTTGGGTCTAGCCGAGTGGGTTTGGGTCTAGCCGAGTGGGTTTGGGTCTAGCCGAGTGGGTTTGGGTCTAGCGGAGTGGGTTTGGGTTTAGCCGAGTGTCTTTGTGTCTAGCCGAGTGGGTTTGGGTGTAGCCGAGTGGGTTTGGGTCTAGCCGAGTGGGTTTGGGTCCAGCGGAGTGGATTTGGGTCTAGCCGAGTGGGTTTGGGTCTAGCCGAGTGGGTTTGGGTCTAGCCGAGTGGGTTTGCGTCTAGCCGTGTGGGGTTGGGTCTAGCCGAGTGGGATTGGGTCTAGCGGAATGGGTTTGGGTCCAGCCGAGTGGGTTTGGGTGTAGCCGAGTGGGTTTGCATCTAGCCGAGTGGGTTTGGGTCTAGCCGAGTGGGTTTGGGTCTAGCCGAGTGTGTTTGGGTCTAGCCGAGTGAGTTTGGGTCTAGCCGAGTGGGTTTGGGTCTAGCCGAGTGGGTTTGGGTCTAGCGGAGTGGGTTTGGGTCTAGCCGAGTGGGTTTGGGTCTAGCGGAGTGGGTTTGGGTCTAGCGGAGCGGGTTTGGGTCAAGCGGAGAGGCTTTGGGTCTAGCCGTGTGGGTTTGGGTCTAGCCGAGTGGGTTTGGGTCTAGCTGAGTGGGTTTGGGTCTAGCCGAGTGGGGTTGGGTCTAGCCGAGTGGGTTTGGGTCTAGCGGAGTGGGTTTGTGTTTAGCCGAGTGTGTTTCTGTCTAGCCGAGTGGGTTTGGGTCTAGCCGAGTGGTTTGGGTCTAGCCGAGTGGGTTTGGGTCTAGCGGAGTGGGTTTGGGTCTAGCCGAGTGCGTTTGGGTCTAGAGGAGTGGGTTTGGGTCTAGCCGAGTGGGTTTGGGTCTAGCGGAGTGGGTTTGAGTCTAGCAAATTGGGTTTGGGTGTAGCGGAGTGGGTTTGGGTCTAGCCGAGTGGGTTTGGGTCTAGCGGAATGGGTTTGGGTCTAGCCGAGTGGGTTTGGGTGTAGCCGAGTGGGTTTGGGTCTAGCTGAGTTGGTTTGCATCTAGCCGTGTGGGGTTGGGTCTAGCCGAGCGGTTTTGGGTCTAGCCGAGTGGGTTTGGGTCTAGCCGAGTGTGTTTGGGTGTAGCCGAGTGGGTTTGCATCTCGCCGAGTGGGTTTGTGTCTAGCCGAGTGGGTTTGGGTCTAGCCGAGTGGGTTTGGGTCTAGCTGAGTGGGTTTGGGTCTAGTCGAGTGGGTTTGGGTCTAGCGGAGTGGGTTTGGGTCTAGCCGAGTGGGTTTGGGTCTAGCCGAGTGGGTTTGGGTCTAGCGGAGTGGGTTTGGGTCTAGCCGAGTGGGTATGGGTGTAGCCGAGTGGGTTTGGGTCTAGCCGAGTGGCTTTGGGTCTAGCCGAGTGAGTTTGGGTCTAGCCGAGTGGGTTTGGGTCTAGCCGAGTGGGTTTGGGTCTAGCGGAGTGGCTTTGGGTCTAGCCGTGTGGGTTTGGGTCTAGCGGAGTGGATTTGGGTCTAGCGGAGTGGGTTTGGGTCAAGCGGAGTGGCTCTGGGTCTAGCCGTGTGGGTTTGGGTCTAGCCGAGTGGGTTTGGGTCTCGCTGAGTGGGTTTGGGTCTAGCCGAGTGGGGTTGTGTCTAGCCGATTGGGTTTGGGTCTAGCGGAGTGGGTTTGTGTTTAGCCGAGTGTGTTTCTGTCTAGATGAGTGGGTTTGCGTCTAGCCGAGTGGTTTGGGTCTAGCCGAGTGGGTTTGGGTCTAGCGGAGTGGGTTTGGGTCTAGCCGAGTGCGTTTGGGTCTAGAGGAGTGGGTTTGGGTCTAGCCGAGTGGGTTTGGGTCTAGCCGAGTGGGTTTGGGTATAGCCGAGTGGGTTTGGGTCTAGCCGAGTGGGTTTGGGTCTAGCCGAGTGGGTTTGCGTCTAGCCGAGTGGGTTTGGGTCTAGCGGAGTGGGTTTGGGTCTAGCCGAGTGCGTTTGGGTCTAGCGGAGTGGGTTTGTGTCTAGCCGAGTGGGTTTGGGTCTAGCCGAGTGGGTTTGGGTCTAGCCGAGTGGGTTTGGGTCTAGCGGATTGGGTTTGGGTCTAGCCGAGTGAGTTTGGGTCTAGCCGAGTGGGTTTGGGTCTAGCCGAGTGGGTTTGGGTCTAGCCGTGTGGGTTTGGGTCTAGCGGAGTGGGTTTGGGTCTAGCCGAGTGGGTTTGGGTCTAGCTGAGTGGGTTTGGGTCTAGCCGAGTGGCTTTGGGTCTAGCCGAGTGAGTTTGGGTCTAGCCGAGTGGGTTTGGGTCTAGCCGAGTGGGTTTGGGACTAGCGGAGTGGGTTTGGGTCTAGCCGAGTGGGTTTGTGTCTAGCGGAGTGGGATTGGGTCAAGCGGAGTGGGTTTGCGTCTAGCGGAGTGTGTTAGGGTCTAGCGGAGTGGGTTTGGGTATAGCCGAGTGGGTTTGGGTCTAGCGGAGGGGGTTTGGGTCAAGCCGAGTGGGTTTGGGTCTAGCGGAGTGGGTTTGTGTTTAGCCGAGTGTGTTTCTGTCTAGATGAGTGGGTTTGGGTCTAGCCGAGTGGTTTGGGTCTAGCCGAGTGGGTTTGGGTCTAGCCGAGTGGGTTTGGGTCTAGCCGCGTGCGTTTGGGTCTAGAGGAGTGGGTTTGGGTCTAGCCGAGTGGGTTTGGGTCTAGCGGAGTGGCTTTGGGTCTAGCCGTGTGGGTTTGGGTCTAGCGGAGTGGATTTGGGTCTAGCGGAGTGGGTTTGGGTCAAGCGGAGTGGCTCTGGGTCTAGCCGTGTGGGTTTGGGTCTAGCCGAGTGGGTTTGGGTCTAGCGGAATGGGTTTGGGTCTAGCCGAGTGGGTTTGGGTGTAGCCGAGTGGGTTTGGGTCTAGCTGAGTTGGTTTGCATCTAGCCGTGTGGGGTTGGGTCTAGCCGAGCGGTTTTGGGTCTAGCCGAGTGGGTTTGGGTCTAGCCGAGTGTGTTTGGGTGTAGCCGAGTGGGTTTGCATCTCGCCGAGTGGGTTTGTGTCTAGCCGAGTGGGTTTGGGTCTAGCCGAGTGGGTTTGGGTCTAGCTGAGTGGGTTTGGGTCTAGCCGAGTGGGTTTGGGTCTAGCGGAGTGGGTTTGGGTCTAGCCGAGTGGGTTTGGGTCTAGCCGAGTGGGTTTGGGTCTAGCGGAGTGGGTTTGGGTCTAGCCGAGTGGGTATGGGTGTAGCCGAGTGGGTTTGGGTCTAGCCGAGTGGCTTTGGGTCTAGCCGAGTGAGTTTGGGTCTAGCCGAGTGGGTTTGGGTCTAGCCGAGTGGGTTTGGGTCTAGCGGAGTGGCTTTGGGTCTAGCCGTGTGGGTTTGGGTCTAGCGGAGTGGATTTGGGTCTAGCGGAGTGGGTTTGGGTCAAGCGGAGTGGCTCTGGGTCTAGCCGTGTGGGTTTGGGTCTAGCCGAGTGGGTTTGGGTCTCGCTGAGTGGGTTTGGGTCTAGCCGAGTGGGGTTGTGTCTAGCCGATTGGGTTTGGGTCTAGCGGAGTGGGTTTGTGTTTAGCCGAGTGTGTTTCTGTCTAGATGAGTGGGTTTGCGTCTAGCCGAGTGGTTTGGGTCTAGCCGAGTGGGTTTGGGTCTAGCGGAGTGGGTTTGGGTCTAGCCGAGTGCGTTTGGGTCTAGAGGAGTGGGTTTGGGTCTAGCCGAGTGGGTTTGGGTCTAGCCGAGTGGGTTTGGGTATAGCCGAGTGGGTTTGGGTCTAGCCGAGTGGGTTTGGGTCTAGCCGAGTGGGTTTGCGTCTAGCCGAGTGGGTTTGGGTCTAGCGGAGTGGGTTTGGGTCTAGCCGAGTGCGTTTGGGTCTAGCGGAGTGGGTTTGTGTCTAGCCGAGTGGGTTTGGGTCTAGCCGAGTGGGTTTGGGTCTAGCCGAGTGGGTTTGGGTCTAGCGGATTGGGTTTGGGTCTAGCCGAGTGAGTTTGGGTCTAGCCGAGTGGGTTTGGGTCTAGCCGAGTGGGTTTGGGTCTAGCCGTGTGGGTTTGGGTCTAGCGGAGTGGGTTTGGGTCTAGCCGAGTGGGTTTGGGTCTAGCTGAGTGGGTTTGGGTCTAGCCGAGTGGCTTTGGGTCTAGCCGAGTGAGTTTGGGTCTAGCCGAGTGGGTTTGGGTCTAGCCGAGTGGGTTTGGGACTAGCGGAGTGGGTTTGGGTCTAGCCGAGTGGGTTTGTGTCTAGCGGAGTGGGATTGGGTCAAGCGGAGTGGGTTTGCGTCTAGCGGAGTGTGTTAGGGTCTAGCGGAGTGGGTTTGGGTATAGCCGAGTGGGTTTGGGTCTAGCGGAGGGGGTTTGGGTCAAGCCGAGTGGGTTTGGGTCTAGCGGAGTGGGTTTGTGTTTAGCCGAGTGTGTTTCTGTCTAGATGAGTGGGCTTGGGTCTAGCCGAGTGGTTTGGGTCTAGCCGAGTGGGTTTGGGTCTAGCCGAGTGGGTTTGGGTCTAGCCGCGTGCGTTTGGGTCTAGAGGAGTGGGTTTGGGTCTAGCCGAGTGGGTTTGGGTCTAGCGGAGTGGGTTTGGGTATAGCCGAGTGGGTTTGGGTCTAGCGGAGTGGGTTTGGGTCAAGCCGAGTGGGTATGGGTCTGGCCGAGTGGGGTTGGGTCTAGCGGAGTGGGTTTGGGTCTAGCGGAGTTGCTTTGCGTCAAGCCGATTGGGTTTGGGTCTAGCCGAGTGGGTTTGGGTCTAGCCGAGTGGGTTTGGGTCTAGCCGTGTGGGTTTGCGTCTAGCCGAGTGGGTTTGGGTCTAGCGGAGTGGGTTTGGGTCTAGCCGAGTGCGTTTGGGTCTAGCGGAGTGGGTTTGGGTCTAGCCGAGTGGGTTTGGGTCTAGCCGAGTGGGTTTGGGTCTAGCCGAGTGGGTTTGGGTCTAACGGATTGTGTTTGGGTCTAGCCGAGTGGGTTTGGGTCTAGCCGAGTGGCTTTGGGTCTAGCCGAGTGAGTTTGGGTCTAGCCGAGTGGGTTTGGGTCTAGCCGAGTGGGTTTGGGTCTAGCGGAGTGGGTTTGGGTCTAGCCTAGTGGGTTTGGGTCTAGCGGAGTGGGTTTGGGTCTAGCGGAGTGGGTTTGGGTCTAGCCGAGTGCGTTTGGGTCTAGCGGAGAGGGTTTGGGTCTAGCCGAGTGGGTTTGGGTCTAGCGGAGTGGGTTTGGGTCTAGCCGAGTGGGTTTGGGTCTAGCTGAGTGGGTTTGGGTCTAGCCGAGTGGGGTTGGCTCTAGCCGAGTGGGTTTGGGTCTAGCGGATTGGGTTTGTGTTTAGCCGAGTGTGTTTCTGTCTAGCCGAGTGGGTTTGGGTCTAGCCGAGTGGGTTTGTGTCTAGCGGAGTGGGTTTGGGTCTAGCGGAGTGGGTTTGGGTCTAGCGGAATGGGTTTGTGTCCAGCCGAGTGGGTTTGGGTGTAGCCGAGTGGGTTTGCATCTAGCTGAGTGGGTTTGGGTCTAGCCGAGTGGGTTTGGGTCTAGCCGAGTGGGTTTGCGTCTAGCGGAGTGGGTTTGGGTCTAGCGGAGTGGCTTTGGGTCTAGCGGAGTGGCTTTGGGTCTAGCCGTGTGGGTTTGGGTCTAGCCGAGTGGGTTTGGGTCTAGCCAAGTGGGTTTGGGTCTAGCCGAGTGGGATTGGGTCTAGCGGAATGGGTTTGGGTCCAGCCGAGTGGGTTTGGGTGTAGCCGAGTGGGTTTGCATCTCGCCGAGTGGGTTTGGGTCTAGCCGAGTGGGTTTGGGTCTAGCCGAGTGGGTTTGGGTCTAGCCGAGTGAGTTTGGGTCTAGCCTAGTGGGTTTGGGTCCAGCCGAGTGGGTTTGGGTCTAGTGGAGTGGGTTTGGGTCTAGCCGAGTGGGTTTGGGTCTAGCGGAGTGGGTTTGGGTCTAGCGGAGTGGGTTTGGGTCAAGCAGAGTGGGTTTGGGTCTAGCCGTGTGGGTTTGGGTCTAGCCGAGTGGGTTTGGGTCTAGCTGAGTGGGTTTGGGTCTAGCCGAGTGGGGTTGGCTCTAGCCGAGTGGGTTTGGGTCTAGCGGAGTGGGTTTGTGTTTAGCCGAGTGTGTTTCTGTCTAGCCGAGTGGGTTTGGGTCTAGCCGAGTGGGTTTGGGTCTAGCCGAGTGGGTTTGGGTCTTGCGGAGTGGGTTTGGGTATAGCCGAGTGGGTTTGGGTCTAGCGGAATGGGTTTGGGTCTAGCCGAGTGGGTTTGGGTGTAGCCGAGTGGGTTTGCGCCTAGCGGAGTGGGTTTGGATCTAGCCGAGTGGGTTTGGGTCTAGCCGAGTGGGTTTGGGTCTAGCCGAGTGTGTTTGGGTCTAGCCGAGTGGGTTTGGGTCTGGCGGAGTGGGTTTGGGTCTAGCCGAGTGGGTTTGGGTTTGGCGAGTGGGTTTGGGTCTAGCCGAGTGGGTTTGCTTCTAGCCGTGTGGGTTTGGGTCTAGCCGAGTGGGTTTGGGTCTAGCCGAGTGGGTTTGGGTCTAGCGGAGTGGGTTTGGGTCTAGCGGAGTGGGTTTGGGTCTAGCCGAGTGCGTTTGGGTCTAGCGGAGTGGGTTTGGGTCTAGCCGAGTGGGTTTGGGTCTAGCGGAGTGGGTTTGGGTCTAGCCGAGTGGGTTTGGGTCTAGCGGAGTGGGTTTGGGTCTAGCGGAGTGGGTTTGGGTCTAGCGGAATGGGTTTGTGTCCAGCCGAGTGGGTTTGGGTGTAGCCGAGTGGGTTTGCATCTAGCTGAGTGGTTTTGGGTCTAGCCGAGTGGGTTTGGGTCTAGCCGAGTGGGTTTGCGAATAGCGGAGTGGGTTTGGGTCTAGCGGAGTGGCTTTGGGTCTAGCCGTGTGGGTTTGGGTCTAGCCGAGTGGGTTTGGGTCTAGCCGAGTGGATTTGGGTCTAGCCGAGTGGGTTTGGGTCTAGCGGAGTGGGTTTGGGTTTAGTCGAGTGTGTTTGTGTCTAGCCGAGTGGGTTTGGGTCTAGCCGAGTGGGTTTGGGTCTAGCCGAGTGGCTTTGGGTCTAGCCGAGTGGGTTTGGGTCTAGCGGAGTGGGTTTGGGTTTAGCCGAGTGTGTTTGTGTCTAGCCGAGTGGGTTTGGGTGTAGCCGAGTGGGTTTGGGTCTAGCCGAGTGGGTTTGGGTCTAGCGGAGTGGATTTGGGTCTAGCCGAGTGGGTTTGGGTCTAGCCGAGTGGGTTTGGGTCTAGCCGAGTGGGTTTGCGTCTAGCCGTGTGGGGTTGGGTCTAGCCGAGTGGGATTGGGTCTAGCGGAATGGGTTTGGGTCCAGCCGAGTGGGTTTGGGTGTAGCCGAGTGGGTTTGCATCTCGCCGAGTGGGTTTGGGTCTAGCCGAGTGGGTTTGGGTCTAGCCGAGTGGGTTTGGGTCTATTCCAGTGAGTTTGGGTCTAGCCGAGTGGGTTTGGGTCTAGCCGAGTGGGTTTGGGTCTAGCGGAGTGGGTTTGGGTCTAGCCGAGTGGGTTTGGGTCTAGCGGAGTGGGTTTGCGTCTAGCGGAGTGGGTTTGGGTCAACCGGAGTGGCTTTGGGTCTAGCCGTGTGGGTTTGGGTCCAGCCGAGTGGGTTTGGGTCAAGCTGAGTGGGTTTGGGTCTAGCCGAGTGGGGTTGGGTCTAGCCGAGTGTGTTTGGGTCTAGCGGAGTGGGTTTGTGTTTAGCCGAGTGTGTTTCTCTCTAGCCGAGTGGGTTTGGGTCTAGCGGAGTGGTTTGGGTCTAGCCGAGTGGGTTTGGGTCTAGCGGAGTGGGTTTGGGTCTAGACGAGTGCGTTTGGGTCTAGAGGAGTGGGTTTGGGTCTAGCCGAGTGGGTTTGGGTCTAGCGGAGTGGGTTTGAGTCTAGCAAATTGGGTTTGGGTCTAGCGGAGTGGGTTTGGGTCTAGCCGAGTGGGTTTGGGTCTAGCGGAATGGGTTTGGGTCTAGCCGAGTGGGTTTGGGTGTAGCCGAGTGGGTTTGGGTCTAGCTGAGTGGGTTTGCGTCTAGCCGTGTGGGGTTGGGTCTTGCCGAGTGGGTATGGGTCCAGCTGAATGGGTTTGGGTTTAGCCAAGTGTGTTTCTGTCTAGCCGAGTGGGTTTGGGTCTAGCCGAGTGGGTTTGGGTCTAGCGGAGTGGGTTTGGGTCTAGCGGAGTGGGTTTGGGTCTAGCCGAGTGCGTTTGGGTCTAGCGGAGTGGGTTTGGGTCTAGCCGAGTGGGTTTGGGTCTAGCGGAGTGGGTTTGGGTCTAGCCGAGTGGGTTTGGGTCTAGCGGAGTGGGTTTGGGTCTAGCGGAGTGGGTTTGGGTCTAGCGGAATGGGTTTGTGTCCAGCCGAGTGGGTTTGGGTGTAGCCGAGTGGGTTTGCATCTAGCTGAGTGGGTTTGGGTCTAGCCGAGTGGGTTTGGGTCTAGCCGAGTGGGTTTGCGTCTAGCGGAGTGGGTTTGGGTCTAGCGGAGTGGCTTTGGGTCTAGCCGTGTGGGTTTGGGTCTAGCCGAGTGGGTTTGGGTCTAGCCGAGTGGGTTTGGGTCTAGCCGAGTGGGTTTGGGTCTAGCCGAGTGGGTTTGGGTCTAGCGGAGTGGGTTTGGGTTTAGCCGAGTGTGTTTGTGTCTAGCCGAGTGGGTTTGGGTGTAGCCGAGTGGGTTTGGGTCTAGCCGAGTGGGTTGGGGTCCAGCGGAGTGGATTTGGGTCTAGCCGAGTGGGTTTGGGTCTAGCCGAGTGGGTTTGGGTCTAGCCGAGTGGGTTTGCGTCTAGCCGTGTGGGGTTGGGTCTAGCCGAGTGGGATTGGGTCTAGCGGAATGGGTTTGGGTCCAGCCGAGTGGGTTTGGGTGTAGCCGAGTGGGTTTGCATCTAGCCGAGTGGGTTTGGGTCTAGCCGAGTGGGTTTGGTCTAGCCGAGTGTGTTTGGGTCTAGCCGAGTGAGTTTGGGTCTAGCCGAGTGGGTTAGGGTCTAGCCGAGTGGGTTTGGGTCTAGCGGAGTGGGTTTGGGTCTAGCCGAGTGAGTTTGGGTCTAGCGGAGTGGGTTTGGGTCTAGCGGAGTGGGTTTGGGTCAAGCGGAGAGGCTTTGGGTCTAGCCGTGTGGGTTTGGGTCTAGCCGAGTGGGTTTGGGTCTAGCTGAGTGGGTTTGGGTCTAGCCGAGTGGGGTTGGGTCTAGCCGAGTGGGTTTGGGTCTAGCGGAGTGGGTTTGTGTTTAGCCGAGTGTGTTTCTGTCTAGCCGAGTGGGTTTGGGTCTAGCCGAGTGGTTTGGGTCTAGCCGAGTGGGTTTGGGTCTAGCGGAGTGGGTTTGGGTCTAGCCGAGTGCGTTTGGGTCTAGAGGAGTGGGTTTGGGTCTAGCCGAGTGGGTTTGGGTCTAGCGGAGTGGGTTTGAGTCTAGCAAATTGGGTTTGGGTCTAGCGGAGTGGGTTTGGGTCTAGCCGAGTGGGTTTGGGTCTAGCGGAATGGGTTTGGGTCTAGCCGAGTGGGTTTGGGTGTAGCCGAGTGGGTTTGGGTCTAGCCGAGTTGGTTTGCATCTAGCCGTGTGGGGTTGGGTCTAGCCGAGTGGTTTTGGGTCTAGCCGAGTGGGTTTGGGTCTAGCCGAGTGTGTTTGGGTGTAGCCGAGTGGGTTTGCATCTAGCCGAGTGGGTTTGGGTCTAGCCGAGTGGGTTTGGGTCTAGCCGAGTGGGTTTGGGTCTAGCTGAGTGGGTTTGGGTCTAGCCGAGTGGGTTTGGGTCTAGCGGAGTGGGTTTGGGTCTAGCCGAGTGGGTTTGGGTCTAGCCGAGTGGGTTTGGGTCTAGCCGAGTGGGTTTGATTCCAGCCGAGTGGGTTTGGGTCTAGCGGAGTGTGTTTGGGTCTAGCCGAGTGGGTATGGGTGTAGCCGAGTGGGTTTGGGTCTAGCCGAGTGTCTTTGGGTCGAGCCGAGTGAGTTTGGGTCTAGCCGAGTGGGTTTGGGTCTAGCCGAGTGGGTTTGGGTCTAGCGGAGTGGCTTTGGGTCTAGCCGTGTGGGTTTGGGTCTAGCGGAGTGGATTTGGGTCTAGCGGAGTGGGTTTGGGTCAAGCGGAGTGGCTCTGGGTCTAGCCGTGTGGGTTTGGGTCTAGCCGAGTGGGTTTGGGTCTCGCTGAGTGGGTTTGGGTCTAGCCGAGTGGGGTTGGGTCTAGCCGAGTGGGTTTGGGTCTAGCGGAGTGGGCTTGTGTTTAGCCGAGTGTGTTTCTGTCTAGATGAGTGGGTTTGCGTCTAGCCGAGTGGTTTGGGTCTAGCCGAGTGGGTTTGGGTCTAGCGGAGTGGGTTTGGGTCTAGCCGAGTGCGTTTGGGTCTAGAGGAGTGGGTTTGGGTCTAGCCGAGTGGGTTGGGTCTAGCCGAGTGGGATTGGGTCTAGCTGAGTGGGTTTGGGTCTAGCCGAGAGGGGTTGGGTCTCGCCGAGTGGGTTTGGGTCTAGCGGAGTGGGTTTGTGTTTAGCCGAGTGTGTTTCTGTCTAGATGAGTGGGTTTGGGTGTAGCCGAGTGGGTTTGGGTCTAGCGGAGTGGGTTTGGGTCTAGCCGCGTGCGTTTGGGTCTAGAGGAGTGGGTTTGGGTCTAGCCGAGTGGGTTTGGGTCTAGCGGAGTGGGTTTGGGTAGAGCCGAGTGGGTTTGGGTCTAGCGGAGTGGGTTTGGGTCAAGCCGAGTGGGTATGGGTCTGGCCGAGTGGGGTTGGGTCTAGCGGAGTGGGTTTGGGTCTAGCGGAGTTGCTTTGCGTCTAGCCGATTGGGTTTGGGTCTAGCCGAGTGGGTTTGGGTCTAGCCGAGTGGGTTTGGGTCTAGCCGAGTGGGTTTGCGTCTAGCCGAGTGGGTTTGGATCTAGCGGAGTGGGTTTGGGTCTAGCCGAGTGGCTTTGGGTCTAGCCGAGTGAGTTTGGGTCTAGCCGAGTGGGTTTGGGTCTAGCCGAGTGGGTTTGGGTCTAGCGGAGTGGCTTTGGGTCTAGCCGTGTGGGTTTGGGTCTAGCGGAGTGGATTTGGGTCTAGCGGAGTGGGTTTGGGTCAAGCGGAGTGGCTTTGGGTCTAGCCGTGTGGGTTTGGGTCTAGCCGAGTGGGTTTGGGTCTAGCTGAGTGGGTTTGGGTCTAGCCGAGTGGGGTTGGGTCTCGCCGAGTGGGTTTGTGTTTAGCCGAGTGTGTTTCTGTCTAGATGAGTAGGTTTGGGTCTAGCCGAGTGGTTTGGGTCTAGCCGAGTGGGTTTGGGTCTAGCGGAGTGGGTTTGGGTCTAGCCGCGTGCGTTTGGGTCTAGAGGAGTGGGTTTGGGTCTAGCCGAGTGGGTTTGGGTCTAGCGGAGTGGGTTTGGGTATAGCCGAGTGGGTTTGGGTCTAGCAGAGTGGGTTTGGGTCAAGCCGAGTGGGTATGGGTCTGGCCGAGTGGGGTTGGGTCTAGCGGAGTGGGTTTGGGTCTAGCGGAGTTGCTTTGTGTCTAGCCGATTGGGTTTGGGTCTAGCCGAGTGGGTTTGGGTCTAGCCGAGTGGCTTTGGGTCTAGCCGTGTGGGTTTGGGTCTAGCGGAGTGGATTTGGGTCTAGCGGAGTGGGTTTGGGTCAAGCGGAGTGGCTTTGGGTCTAGCCGTGTGGGTTTGGGTCTAGTCGAGTGGGTTTGGGTCTAGCTGAGTGGGTTTGGGTCTAGCCGACTGGGGTTGGGTCTCGCCGAGTGGGTTTGGGTCTAGCGGAGCGGGTTTGTGTTTAGCCGAGTGTGTTTCTGTCTAGATGAGTGGGTTTGGGTCTAGCCGAGTGGTTTGGGTCTAGCCGAGTGGGTTTGGGTCTAGCCGAGTGGGTTTGGGTCTAGCCGCGTGCGTTTGGGTCTAGAGGAGTGGGTTTGGGTCTAGCCGAGTGGGTTTGGGTCTAGCGGAGTGGGTTTGGGTATAGCCGAGTGGGTTTGGGTCTAGCGGAGTGGGTTTGGGTCAAGCCGAGTGGGTATGGGTCTGGCCGAGTGGGGTTGGGTCTAGCGGAGTGGGTTTGGGTCTAGCGGAGTTGCTTTGCGTCTAGCCGATTGGGTTTGGGTCTAGCCGAGTGGGTTTGGGTCTAGCCGAGTGGGTTTGGGTCTAGCCGTGTGGGTTTGCGTCTAGCCGAGTGGGTTTGGGTCTAGCGGAGTGGGTTTGGGTCTAGCCGAGTGCGTTTGGGTCTAGCGGAGTGGGTTTGGGTCTAGCCGAGTGGGTTTGGGTCTAGCCGAGTGGGTTTGGGTCTAGCGGATTGGGTTTGGGTCTAGCCGAGTGGGTTTGGGTCTAGCCGAGTGGGTTTGGGTCTAGCCGATTGGGTTTGCGTCTAGCCGTGTGGGTTTGGGTCTAGCGGAGTGGGTTTGGGTCTAGCCGAGTGGGTTTGGGTCTAGCCGAGTGGGTTTGGGTCTAGCCGAGTGGCTTTGGGTCTAGCCGAGTGAGTTTGGGTCTAGCCGAGTGGGTTTGGGTCTAGCCGAGTGGGATTGGGTCTAGCGGAGTGGCTTTGGGTCTAGCCGTGTGGGTTTGGGTCTAGCGGAGTGGATTTGGGTCTAGCGGAGTGGGTTTGGGTCAAGCGGAGTGGCTTTGGGTCTAGCCGTGTGGGTTTGGGTCTAGTCGAGTGGGTTTGGGTCTAGCTGAGTGGGTTTGGGTCTAGCCGACTGGGGTTGGGTCTCGCCGAGTGGGTTTGAGTCTAGCGGAGCGGGTTTGTGTTTAGCCGAGTGTGTTTCTGTCTAGATGAGTGGGTTTGGGTCTAGCCGAGTGGTTTGGGTCTAGCCGAGTGGGTTTGGGTCTAGCCGAGTGGCTTTGGGTCTAGCCGCATGCGTTTGGGTCTAGAGGAGTGGGTTTGGGTCTAGCCGAGTGGGTTTGGGTCTAGCGGAGTGGGTTTGGGTATAGCCGAGTGGGTTTGTGTCTAGCGGAGTGGGTTTGGGTCAAGCCGAGTGGGTATGGGTCTGGCCGAGTGGGGTTGGGTCTAGCGGAGTGGGTTTGGGTCTAGCGGAGTTGCTTTGCGTCTAGCCGATTGGGTTTGGGTCTAGCCGAGTGGGTTTGGGTCTAGCCGAGTGGGTTTGGGGCTAGCCGTGTGGGTTTGCGTCTAGCCGAGTAGGTTTGGGTCTAGCGGAGTGGGTTTGGGTCTAGCCGAGTGCGTTTGGGTCTAGCGGAGTGGGTTTGGGTCTAGCCGAGTGGGTTTGGGTCTAGCCGAGTGGGTTTGGGTCTAGCGGATTGGGTTTGGGTCTAGCCGAGTGGGTTTGGGTCTAGCCGAGTGGGTTTGGGTCTAGCCGATTGGGTTTGCGTCTAGCCGTGTGGGTTTGGGTCTAGCGGAGTGGGTTTGGGTCTAGCCGAGTGGGTTTGGGTCTAGCCGAGTGGGTTTGGGTCTAGCCGAGTGGCTTTGGGTCTAGCCGAGTGAGTTTGGGTCTAGCCGAGTGGGTTTGTGTCTAGCCGAGTGGGTTTGGGACTAACGGAGTGGGTTTGGGTCTAGCCGAGTGGGTTTGTGTCTAGCGGAGTAGGATTGGGTCAAGCGGAGTGGGTTTGCGTCTAGCGGAGTGTGTTAGGGTCTAGCGGAGCGGGTTTGGGTATAGCCGAGTGGGTTTGGGTCTAGTGGAGTGGGTTTGGGTCAAGCCGAGTGGGTTTGGGTCTAGCCGAGTGGGGTTGGGTCTAGTGGAGTGGGTTTGGGTCTAGCGGAGTGGCTTTGGGTCTAGCCGTGTGGGTTTGGGTCTAGCCGAGTGGGTTTGGGTCTAGCCGAGTGGGTTTGGGTCTAGCCGAGTGGGTTTGGGTCCAGCCGAGTGGGTTTGGATCTAGCGGAGTGGGTTTGGGTTTAGCCAAGTGTGTTTGTGTCTAGCCGAGTGGGTTTGGGTGTAGCCGAGTGGGTTTGGGTCTAACCGAGTGGGTTTGGGTCTAGCGGAGAGGATTTGGGTCGAGCCGAGTGCGTTTGGGTCTAGCAGAGTGGGTTTGGGTCGAGCCGAGTGGGTTTGGGTCTAGCGGAGTGGGTTTGGGTCTAGCGGATTGGGTTTGGGTCTAGCCGAGTGGGTTTGGGTCTAGCCGAGTGGGTTTGGGTCTAGCCGATTGGGTTTGCGTCCAGCCGTGTGGGTTTGGGTCTAGCGGAGTGGGTTTGGGTCTAGCCGAGTGGGTTTGGGTCTAGCCGAGTGGGTTTGGGTCTAGCCGAGGGGCTTTGGGTCCAGCCGAGTGAGTTTGGGTCTAGCCGAGTGGGTTTGGGTCTAGCCGAGTGGGTTTGGGTCTAGCGGAGTGGCTTTGGGTCTAGCCGTGTGGGTTTGGGTCTAGCGGAGTGGATTTGGGTCTAGCGGAGTGGGTTTGGGTCAAGCGGAGTGGCTTTGGGTCTAGCCGTGTGGGTTTGGGTCTAGCCGAGTGGGTTTGGGTCAAGCGGAGTGGGTTTGGGTCTAGCCGTGTGGGTTTGGGTCTAGCCGAGTGGGTTTGGGTCTAGCCGAGTGGGTTTGGGTCTAGCGGAGTGGGTTTGGGTCTAGCGGAGTGGGTTTGGGTCTAGCCGAGTGGGTTTGGGTCTAGCCGAGTGGGTTTGGGTCTAGCCGAGTGGCTTTGGGTCTAGCCGAGTGAGTTTGGGTCTAGCCAAGTGGGTTTGGGTCTAGCGGAGTGGGTTTGGGTCTAGCCGAGTGCGTTTGGGTCTAGAAGAGTGGGTTTGGGTCTAGCCGAGTGGGTTTCGGTCTAGCGGAGTGGGTTTGAGTCTAGCAAATTGGGTTTGGGTCTAGCGGAGTGGGTTTGGGTCTAGCCGAGTGGGTTTGGGTCTAGCGGAATGGGTTTGGGTCTAGCCGAGTGGGTTTGGGTGTAGCCGAGTGGGTTTGGGTCTAGCTGAGTGGGTTTGCGTCTAGCCGTGTGGGGTTGGGGCTAGCCGAGTGGGTTTGGGTCTAGCGGAATGGGTTTGGGTCTAGCCGAGTGGGTTTGGGTCTAGCCGAGTGGGTTTGGGTCTAGCTGAGTGGGTTTGGGTCTAGCCGAGTGGGGTTGGGTCTAGCCGAGTGGGGTTGGGTCTAGCCGAGTGGGTTTGGGTCTAGCGGAGTGGGTTTGTGTTTAGCCGAGTGTGTTTCTGTCTAGCCGAGTGGGTTTGGATCTAGCCGAGTGGGTTTGGGTCTAGCCGAGTGGGTTTGGGTGTAGCCGAGTGGCTTTGGGTCTAGCCGAGTGAGTTAGGGTCTAGCCGAGTGGGTTTGGGTCCAGCCGAGTGGGTTTGGGTCTAGCGGAGTGGGTTTGGGTCTGGCCGAGTGGGTTTGTGTCTAGCGGAGTGGGATTGGGTCAAGCGGAGTAGGTTTGCGTCTAGCGGAGTGTGTTAGGGTCTAGCAGAGTGGGTTTGGGTATAGCGGAGTCGGTTTGGGTCTAGCGGAGTGGGTTTGGGTCAAGCCGAGTGGGTTTGGGTCTGGCCGAGTGGGGTTGGGTCTAGCGGAGTGGGTTTGGGTCTAGCGGAGTCGCTTTGGGTCTAGACGTGTGGGTTTGGGTCTAGCCGAGTGGGTTTGGGTCTAGCGGAGTGGGTTTGGGTCTACCGAGTGGGTTTGGGTCTAGCCGAGTGGGTTTGGGTCTAGGCGAGTGGGTTTGCGTCTAGCCGTGTGGGTTTGAGTCTAGCTGAGTGGGTTTGGGTCAAGCCGAGTGGGTTTGGGTCTAGCCGAGTGGGTTTGGGTCTAGCCGAGTGGCTTTCGGTCTAGCCGAGTGAGTTTGGGTCTAGCCGAGTGGGTTTGGGTCTAGCGGAGTGGGTTTGGGTCTAGCGGAGTGGGATTGGGTCAAGCGGAGTAGGTTTGCGTCTAGCGGAGTGTGTTAGGGTCTAGCAGAGTGGGTTTGGGTATAGCGGAGTCGGTTTGGGTCTAGCGGAGTGGGTTTGGGTCAAGCCGAGTGGGTTTGGGTCTGGCCGAGTGGGGTTGGGTCTAGCGGAGTGGGTTTGGGTCTAGCGGAGTGGCTTTGGGTCTAGACGTGTGGGTTTGGGTCTAGCCGAGTGGGTTTGGGTCTAGCGGAGTGGGTTTGGGTCTACCGAGTGGGTTTGGGTCTAGCCGAGTGGGTTTGGGTCTAGGCGAGTGGGTTTGCGTCTAGCCGTGTGGGTTTGAGTCTAGCTGAGTGGGTTTGGGTCAAGCCGAGTGGGTTTGGGTCTAGCCGAGTGGGTTTGGGTCTAGCCGAGTGGCTTTCGGTCTAGCCGAGTGAGTTTGGGTCTAGCCGAGTGGGTTTGGGTCTAGCGGAGTGGGTTTGGGTCTAGCCGAGTGTGTTTGTGTCTAGCGGAGTGGGATTGGGTCAAGCGGAGTGGGTTTGCGTCTAGCGGAGTGTGTTAGGGTCTGGCGGAGTGGGTTTGGGTATAGCCGAGTGGGTTTGGGTCTAGCGGAGTGGGTTTGGGTCAAGCCGAGTGGGTTTGGGTCTGGCCGAGTGGGGTTGGGTCTAGCGGAGTGGGTTTGGGTCTAGCGGAGTGGCTTTGGGTCTAGCCGTGTGGGGTTGGGTCTAGCCGAGTGGGTTTGGGTCTAGCCGAGTGGGTTTGGGTCAAGCCGAGTGGGTTTGGGTCCAGCCGAGTGGGTTTGGATCTAGCGGAGTGGGTTTGGGTCTAGCGGAGTGGGTTTGGGTGTAGCCGAGTGCGTTTGGGTCTAGAGGAGTGGGTTTGGGTCTAGCCGATTGGGTTTGGGTCTAGCGGAGTGGGTTTGAGTCTAGCAAATTGGGTTTGGGTCTAGCGGAGTGGGTTTGGGTCTAGCCGAGGGGGTTTGGGTGTAGCCGAGTGGGTTTGGGTCTAGCTGATTGGGTTTGCGTCTAGCCGTGTGGGATTGGGTCTCGCCGAGTGGGTTTGGGTCTAGCGGAATGGGTTTGGGTCTAGCCGAGTGGGTTTGGGTGTAGCCGAGTGGGTTTGCATCTAGCCGAGTGGGTTTGGGTCTAGCCGAGTGGGTTTGGGTCTAGCCGAGTGGGTTTGGGTCTAGCCGAGTGGGTTTGGGTCTAGCCGAGTGGTTTTGGGTCTAGCGGAGTGGGTTTGGGTCTAGCCGAGTGGGTTTGGGTCTAGCCGAGTGGGTTTGGGTCTAGCCGAGTGGGTTTGGGTCTAGCCGAGTGGGTTTGGGTCTAGCCGAGTGGGTTTGGGTCTAGCGGAGTGGGTTTGGGTCTAGCCGAGTGGGTTTGGGTCTAGCCGAGTGGGTTTGGGTCTAGCCGTGGGGGTTTGAGTCTAGCGGAGTGGGTTTGGGTCTAGCCGAGTGGGTTTGGGTCTAGCGGAGTGGGTTTGGGTCTAGCCGAGTGGGTTTGGGTCTAGCGGAGTGGGTTTGGGTCTAGCCGAGTGGGTTTGGGTCTAGCCGAGTGGGTTTGGGTCTAGCCGTGTGGGTTTGGGTCTAGCGGAGTGGGTTTTTGGTCTAGCCGAGTGGGTTTGTGTCTAGCCGAGTGGGTTTGGGTCTAGCCGAGTGGCTTTGGGTCTAGCCGAGTGAGTTTGGGTCTAGCCGAGTGGGTTTGGGTCTAGCCGAGTGGGTTTGGGTCTAGCGGAGTGGGTTTGGGTCTAGACGAATGGGTTTGAGTCTAGCCGAGTGGGTTTGTGTCTAGCGGAGTGGGATTGGGTCAAGTGGAGTGGGTTTGCATCTAGCGGAGTGTGTTAGGGTCTAGCGGAGTGGGTTTGGGTATAGCCGAGTGGGTTTGGGTCTAGCGGAGTGGGTTTGGGTCAAGCCGAGTGGGTTTGGGTCCAGCCGAGTGGGTTTGGGTCTAGCGGAGTGGGTTTGAGTCTAGCCGAGTGGGTTTGGGTCTAGCCGAGTGGGTTTGGGTCTAGCCGAGTGGGTTTGTGTCTAGCGGAGTGGGTTTGGGTCTAGCCGAGTGGGTTTGGGTCTAGCGGAGTGGGATTGGGTTTAGCCGAGTGGGTTTGGGTCTAGCGGAGTGGGTTTGGGTCTAGCCGAGTGGGTTTGGGTCTAGCCGAGTGGGTTTGGGTCTAGTCGTGTGGGTTTGGGTCTAGCGGAGTGGGTTTGGGTCTAGCCGAGTGGGTTTGTGTCTAGCCGAGTGGGTTTGGGTCTAGCCGAGTGGCTTTGGGTCTAGCCGAGTGAGTTTGGGTCTAGCCGAGTGGGTTTGGGTCTAGCCGAGTGGGTTTGGGTCTAGCGGAGTGGGTTTGGGTCTAGACAAATGGGTTTGGGTCTAGCCGAGTGGGTTTGTGTCTAGCGGAGTGGGATTGGGTCAAGTGGAGTGGGTTTGCATCTAGCGGAGTGTGTTAGGGTCTAGCGGAGTGGGTTTGGGTATAGCCGAGTGGGTTTGGGTCTAGCGGAGTGGGTTTGGGACAAGCCGAGTGGGTTAGGGTCCAGCCGAGTGGGTTTGGGTCTAGCGGAGTGGGTTTGAGTCTAGCCGAGTGGGTTTGGGACTAGCCGAGTGGGTTTGGGTCTAGCCGAATGGGTTTGGGTCTAGCCGAGTGGGTTTGGGTCTAGCGGAGTGGGTTTGGGTCTAGCGGAGTGGGTTTGGGTCTAGCGGAATGGGTTTGGGTCTAGCGGAGTGGGTTTGGGTCTAGCGGAGTGGCTTTGGGTCTAGCCGTGTGGGTTTGGGTCTAGACGAGTGGGTTTGGGTCTAGCCGAGTGGGTTTGGGTGTAGCCGAGTGGGTTTGGGTCTAGCCGAGTGGGTTTGGGTCTAGCGGAGTGGATTTGAGTCTAGCCGAGTGGGTTTGGGTCTAGCCGAGTGGGTTTGGGTCTAGCCGAGTGGGTTTGGGTCTAGCGGAGTGGGTTTGGGTCTAGCCGAGTGGGTTTGGGTCTAGCGGAGTGGGATTGGGTTTAGCCGAGTGGATTTGGGTCTAGCGGATTGGGTTTGGGTCTAGCCGTGGGGGTTTGAGTCTAGCGGAGTGGGTTTGGGTCTAGCCGAGTGGGTTTGGGTCTAGCCGTGGGGGTTTGAGTCTAGCGGAGTGGGTTTGGGTCTAGCCGAGTGGGTTTGGGTCTAGCGGAGTGGGTTTGGGTCTAGCCGAGTGGGTTTGGATCTAGCGGAGTGGGTTTGGGTCTAGCCGAGTGGGTTTGGGTCTAGCCGAGTGGGTTTGGGTCTAGCCGTGTGGGTTTGGGTCTAGCGGAGTGGGTTTGGGTCTAGCCGAGTGGGTTTGTGTCTAGCCGAGTGGGTTTGGGTCTAGCCGAGTGGCTTTGGGTCTAGCCGAGTGAGTTTGGGTCTAGCCGAGTGGGTTTGGGTCTAGCCGAGTGGGTTTGGGTCTAGCGGAGTGGGTTTGGGTCTAGACGAATGGGTTTGAGTCTAGCCGAGTGGGTTTGTGTCTAGCGGAGTGGGATTGGGTCAAGTGGAGTGGGTTTGCATCTAGCGGAGTGTGTTAGGGTCTAGCGGAGTGGGTTTGGGTATAGCCGAGTGGGTTTGGGTCTAGCGGAGTGGGTTTGGGTCAAGCCGAGTGGGTTTGGGTCCAGCCGAGTGGGTTTGGGTCTAGCGGAGTGGGTTTGAGTCTAGCCGAGTGGGTTTGGGTCTAGCCGAGTGGGTTTGGGTCTAGCCGAGTGGGTTTGTGTCTAGCGGAGTGGGTTTGGGTCTAGCCGAGTGGGTTTGGGTCTAGCGGAGTGGGATTGGGTTTAGCCGAGTGGGTTTGGGTCTAGCGGAGTGGGTTTGGGTCTAGCCGAGTGGGTTTGGGTCTAGCCGAGTGGGTTTGGGTCTAGTCGTGTGGGTTTGGGTCTAGCGGAGTGGGTTTGGGTCTAGCCGAGTGGGTTTGTGTCCAGCCGAGTGGGTTTGGGTCTAGCCGAGTGGCTTTGGGTCTAGCCGAGTGAGTTTGGGTCTAGCCGAGTGGGTTTGGGTCTAGCCGAGTGGGTTTGGGTCTAGCGGAGTGGGTTTGGGTCTAGACAAATGGGTTTGGGTCTAGCCGAGTGGGTTTGTGTCTAGCGGAGTGGGATTGGGTCAAGTGGAGTGGGTTTGCATCTAGCGGAGTGTGTTAGGGTCTAGCGGAGTGGGTTTGGGTATAGCCGAGTGGGTTTGGGTCTAGCGGAGTGGGTTTGGGTCAAGCCGAGTGGGTTAGGGTCCAGCCGAGTGGGTTTGGGTCTAGCGGAGTGGGTTTGAGTCTAGCCGAGTGGGTTTGGGACTAGCCGAGTGGGTTTGGGTCTAGCCGAATGGGTTTGGGTCTAGCCGAGTGGGTTTGGGTCTAGCGGAGTGGGTTTGGGTCTAGCGGAGTGGGTTTGGGTCTAGCGGAATGGGTTTGGGTCTAGCGGAGTGGGTTTGGGTCTAGCGGAGTGGCTTTGGGTCTAGCCGTGTGGGTTTGGGTCTAGACGAGTGGGTTTGGGTCTAGCCGAGTGGGTTTGGGTGTAGCCGAGTGGGTTTGGGTCTAGCCGAGTGGGTTTGGGTCTAGCGGAGTGGATTTGAGTCTAGCCGAGTGGGTTTGGGTCTAGCCGAGTGGGTTTGGGTCTAGCCGAGTGGGTTTGGGTCTAGCGGAGTGGGTTTGGGTCTAGCCGAGTGGGTTTGGGTCTAGCGGAGTGGGATTGGGTTTAGCCGAGTGGATTTGGGTCTAGCGGATTGGGTTTGGGTCTAGCCGTGGGGGTTTGAGTCTAGCGGAGTGGGTTTGGGTCTAGCCGAGTGGGTTTGGGTCTAGCCGTGGGGGTTTGAGTCTAGCGGAGTGGGTTTGGGTCTAGCCGAGTGGGTTTGGGTCTAGCGGAGTGGGTTTGGGTCTAGCCGAGTGGGTTTGGGTCTAGCGGAGTGGGTTTGGGTCTAGCCGAGTGGGTTTGGGTCTAGCCGAGTGGGTTTGGGTCTAGCCGTGTGGGTTTGGGTCTAGCGGAGTGGGTTTGGGTCTAGCCGAGTGGGTTTGTGTCTAGCCGAGTGGGTTTGGTCTAGCCGAGTGGCTTTGGGTCTAGCCGAGTGAGTTTGGGTCTAGCCGAGTGGGTTTGGGTCTAGCCGAGTGGGTTTGGGTCTAGCGGAGTGGGTTTGGGTCTAGACGAATGGGTTTGAGTCTAGCCGAGTGGGTTTGTGTCTAGCGGAGTGGGATTGGGTCAAGTGGAGTGGGTTTGCATCTAGCGGAGTGTGTTAGGGTCTAGCGGAGTGGGTTTGGGTATAGCCGAGTGGGTTTGGGTCTAGCGGAGTGGGTTTGGGTCAAGCCGAGTGGGTTTGGGTCCAGCCGAGTGGGTTTGGGTCTAGCGGAGTGGGTTTGAGTCTAGCCGAGTGGGTTTGGGTCTAGCCGAGTGGGTTTGGGTCTAGCCGAGTGGGTTTGTGTCTAGCGGAGTGGGTTTGGGTCTAGCCGAGTGGGTTTGGGTCTAGCGGAGTGGGATTGGGTTTAGCCGAGTGGGTTTGGGTCTAGCGGAGTGGGTTTGGGTCTAGCCGAGTGGGTTTGGGTCTAGCCGAGTGGGTTTGGGTCTAGTCGTGTGGGTTTGGGTCTAGCGGAGTGGGTTTGGGTCTAGCCGAGTGGGTTTGTGTCCAGCCGAGTGGGTTTGGGTCTAGCCGAGTGGCTTTGGGTCTAGCCGAGTGAGTTTGGGTCTAGCCGAGTGGGTTTGGGTCTAGCCGATTGGGTTTGGGTCTAGCGGAGTGGGTTTGGGTCTAGACAAATGGGTTTGGGTCTAGCCGAGTGGGTTTGTG
The DNA here is from genome assembly GCA_963514005.1 of Raja brachyura. The sequence goes on along the minus strand of OY740819.1, from coordinate 3,678,588 downwards.
TCTAGCGGAGTGGGATTGGGTCAAGTGGAGTGGGTTTGCATCTAGCGGAGTGTGTTAGGGTCTAGCGGAGTGGGTTTGGGTATAGCCGAGTGGGTTTGGGTCTAGCGGAGTGGGTTTGGGTCAAGCCGAGTGGGTTAGGGTCCAGCCGAGTGGGTTTGGGTCTAGCGGAGTGGGTTTGAGTCTAGCCGAGTGGGTTTGGGTCTAGCCGAGTGGGTTTGGGTCTAGCCGAATGGGTTTGGGTCTAGCCGAGTGGGTTTGGGTCTAGCGGAGTGGGTTTGGGTCTAGCGGAGTGGGTTTGGGTCTAGCGGAATGGGTTTGGGTCTAGCGGAGTGGGTTTGGGTCTAGCGGAGTGGCTTTGGGTCTAGCCGTGTGGGTTTGGGTCTAGACGAGTGGGTTTGGGTCTAGCCGAGTGGGTTTGGGTGTAGCCGAGTGGGTTTGGGTCTAGCCGAGTGGGTTTGGGTCTAGCGGAGTGGATTTGAGTCTAGCCGAGTGGGTTTGGGTCTAGCCGAGTGGGTTTGGGTCTAGCCGAGTGGGTTTGGGTCTAGCGGAGTGGGTTTGGGTCTAGCCGAGTGGGTTTGGGTCTAGCGGAGTGGGATTGGGTTTAGCCGAGTGGATTTGGGTCTAGCGGATTGGGTTTGGGTCTAGCCGAGTGGGTTTGGGTCTAGCCGAGTGGGTTTGGGTCTAGCCGAGTGGCTTTGGGTCTAGCCGAGTGAGTTTGGGTCTAGCCGAGTGGGTTTGGGTCTAGCCGAGTGGGTTTGGGTCTAGCGGAGTGGGTTTGGGTCTAGCCGAGTGGGTTTGGTTCTAGCGGAGTGGGTTTGGGTGTAGCCGAGTGGGTTTGGGTCTAGCCGAGTGGGTTTGGGTCTAGCCGAGTGGGTTTGGGTCTAGCCGTGTGGGTTTGGGTCTAGCGGAGTGGGTTTGGGTCTAGCCGAGTGGGTTTGTGTCTAGCCGAGTGGGTTTGGGTCTAGCCGAGTGGCTTTGGGTCTAGCCGAGTGAGTTTGGGTCTAGCCGAGTGGGTTTGGGTCTAGCCGAGTGGGTTTGGGTCTAGCGGAGTGGGTTTGGGTCTAGACGAATGGGTTTGAGTCTAGCCGAGTGGGTTTGTGTCTAGCGGAGTGGGATTGGGTCAAGTGGAGTGGGTTTGCATCTAGCGGAGTGTGTTAGGGTCTAGCGGAGTGGGTTTGGGTATAGCCGAGTGGGTTTGGGTCTAGCGGAGTGGGTTTGGGTCAAGCCGAGTGGGTTTGGGTCCAGCCGAGTGGGTTTGGGTCTAGCGGAGTGGGTTTGGGTCTAGCCGAGTGGGTTTGGGTCTAGCCGAGTGGGTTTGGGTCTAGTCGTGTGGGTTTGGGTCTAGCGGAGTGGGTTTGGGTCTAGCCGAGTGGGTTTGTGTCCAGCCGAGTGGGTTTGGGTCTAGCCGAGTGGCTTTGGGTCTAGCCGAGTGAGTTTGGGTCTAGCCGAGTGGGTTTGGGTCTAGCCGAGTGGGTTTGGGTCTAGCGGAGTGGGTTTGGGTCTAGACAAATGGGTTTGGGTCTAGCCGAGTGGGTTTGTGTCTAGCGGAGTGGGATTGGGTCAAGTGGAGTGGGTTTGCATCTAGCGGAGTGTGTTAGGGTCTAGCGGAGTGGGTTTGGGTATAGCCGAGTGGGTTTGGGTCTAGCGGAGTGGGTTTGGGTCAAGCCGAGTGGGTTAGGGTCCAGCCGAGTGGGTTTGGGTCTAGCGGAGTGGGTTTGAGTCTAGCCGAGTGGGTTTGGGTCTAGCCGAGTGGGTTTGGGTCTAGCCGAATGGGTTTGGGTCTAGCCGAGTGGGTTTGGGTCTAGCGGAGTGGGTTTGGGTCTAGCGGAGTGGGTTTGGGTCTAGCGGAATGGGTTTGGGTCTAGCGGAGTGGGTTTGGGTCTAGCGGAGTGGCTTTGGGTCTAGCCGTGTGGGTTTGGGTCTAGACGAGTGGGTTTGGGTCTAGCCGAGTGGGTTTGGGTGTAGCCGAGTGGGTTTGGGTCTAGCCGAGTGGGTTTGGGTCTAGCGGAGTGGATTTGAGTCTAGCCGTGTGGGTTTGGGTCTAGACGAGTGGGTTTGGGTCTAGCCGAGTGGGTTTGGGTGTAGCCGAGTGGGTTTGGGTCTAGCCGAGTGGGTTTGGGTCTAGCGGAGTGGATTTGAGTCTAGCCGAGTGGGTTTGGGTCTAGCCGAGTGGGTTTGGGTCTAGCCGAGTGGGTTTGGGTCTAGCGGAGTCGGTTTGGGTCTAGCCGAGTGGGTTTGGGTCTAGCGGAGTGGGATTGGGTTTAGCCGAGTGGATTTGGGTCTAGCGGATTGGGTTTGGGTCTAGCCGAGTGGGTTTGGGTCTAGCCGAGTGGGTTTGGGTCTAGCCGAGTGAGTTTGGGTCTAGCCGAGTGGGTTTGGGTCTAGCCGAGTGGGTTTGGGTCTAGCGGAGTGGGTTTGGGTCTAGCCGAGTGGGGTTGGTTCTAGCGGAGTGGGTTTGGGTGTAGCCGAGTGGGTTTGGGTCTAGCCGAGTGGGTTTGGGTCTAGCGGAGTGCATTTGAGTCTAGCCGAGTGGGTTTGGGTCTAGCCGAGTGGGTTTGGGTCTAGCCGAGTGGGTTTGGGTCTAGCGGAGTGGGTTTGGGTCTAGCCGAGTGGGTTTGGGTCTAGCGGAGTGGGATTGGGTTTAGCCGAGTGGGTTTGGGTCTAGCGGAGTGGGTTTGGGTCTAGCCGAGTGGGTTTGTGTCTAGCCGAGTGGGTTTGGGTCTAGCCGAGTGGCTTTGGGTCTAGCCGAGTGAGTTTGGGTCTAGCCGAGTGGGTTTGGGTCTTGCCGAGTGGGTTTGGGTCTAGCGGAGTGGGTTTGGGTCTAGACGAATGGGTTTGGGTCTAGCCGAGTGGGTTTGTGTCTAGCGGAGTGGGATTGGGTCAAATGGAGTGGGTTTGCATCTAGCGGAGTGTGTTAGGGTCTAGCGGAGTGGGTTTGGGTATAGCGGAGTGGGTTTGGGTCTAGCAGAGTGGGTTTGGGTCAAGCCGAGTGGGTTTGGGTCCAGCCGAGTGGGTTTGGGTCTAGCGGAGTGGGTTTCGGTCTAGCGGAGTGGGTTTGAGTCTAGCCGAGTGGGTTTGGGTCTAGCCGGGTGGGTTTGGGTCTAGCCGAGTGGGTTTGGGTCTAGCGGAGTGGGTTTGGGTTTAGCCGAGTGGGTTTGGGTCTAGCGGAGTGGGATTGGGTTTAGCCGAGTGGGTTTGGGTCTAGCGGAGTGGGTTTGGGTCTAGCCGAGTGGGTTTGGGTCTAGCCGAGTGGGTTTGGGTCTAGTCGTGTGGGTTTGGGTCTAGCGGAGTGGGTTTGGGTCTAGCCGAGTGGGTTTGTGTCTAGCCGAGTGGGTTTGGGTCTAGCCGAGTGGCTTTGGGTCTAGCCGAGTGAGTTTGGGTCTAGCCGAGTGGGTTTGGGTCTAGCCGAGTGGGTTTGGGTCTAGCGGAGTGGGTTTGGGTCTAGCGGAGTGGGTTTGAGTCTAGCCGAGTGGGTTTGGGTCTAGCCGAGTGGGTTTGGGTCTAGCCGAATGGGTTTGGGTCTAGCCGAGTGGGTTTGGGTCTAGCGGAGTGGGTTTGGGTCTAGCGGAGTGGGTTTGGGTCTAGCGGAATGGGTTTGGGTCTAGCCGAGTGGGTTTGGGTGTAGCCGAGTGGGTTTGGGTCTAGCGGAGTGGGTTTGGGTCTAGCGGAGTGGGTTTGGGTCTAGCGGAGTGGCTTTGGGTCTAGCCGTGTGGGTTTGGGTCTAGACGAGTGGGTTTGGGTCTAGCCGAGTGGGTTTGGGTGTAGCCGAGTGGGTTTGGGTCTAGCCGAGTGGGTTTGGGTCTAGCGGAGTGGATTTGAGTCTAGCCGAGTGGGTTTGGGTTTAGCCGAGTGGGTTTGGGTCTAGCCGAGTGGGTTTGGGTCTAGCGGAGTGGGTTTGGGTCTAGCCGAGTGGGTTTGGGTCTAGCGGAGTGGGATTGGGTTTAGCCGAGTGGGTTTGGGTCTAGCGGAGTGGGTTTGAGTCTAGCCGAGTGGGTTTGGGTCTAGCCGAGTGGGTTTGGGTCTAGCCGTGTGGGTTTGGGTCCAGCCGAGTGGGTTTGGGTCTAGCCGAGTGGGTTTGTGTCTAGCCGAGTGGGTTTGGGTCTAGCCGAGTGGCTTTGGGTCTAGCCGAGTGAGTTTGGGTCTAGCCGAGTGGGTTTGGGTCTAGCCGAGTGGGTTTGGGTCTAGCGGAGTGGGTTTGGGTCTAGACGAATGGGTTTGGGCCTAGCCGAGTGGGTTTGTGTCTAGCGGAGTGGGATTGGGTCAAGTGGAGTGGGTTTGCATCTAGCGGAGTGTGTTAGGGTCTAGCGGAGTGGGTTTGGGTATAGCGGAGTGGGTTTGGGTCTAGCGGTGTGGGTTTGGGTCAAGCCGAGTGGGTTTGGGTCCAGCCGAGTGGGTTTGCGTCTAGCGGAGTGGGTTTGGGTCTAGCGGAGTGGGTTTGAGTCTAGCCGAGTGGGTTTGGGTCTAGCCGAGTGGGTTTGTGTCTAGCCGAGTGGGTTTGTGTCTAGCGGAGTGGGTTTGGGTCTAGCCGAGTGGGTTTGGGTCTAGCGGAGTGGGATTGGGTTTAGCCGAGTGGGTTTGGGTCTAGCGGAGTGGGTTTGGGTCTAGCCGAGTGGGTTTGGGTCTAGCCGAGTGGGTTTGGGTCTAGTCGTGTGGGTTTGGGTCTAGCCGAGTGGCTTTGGGTCTAGCCGAGTGAGTTTGTTCTAGCCGAGTGGGTTTGGGTCTAGCCGAGTGGGTTTGGGTCTAGCGGAGTGGGTTTGGGTCTAGACGAATGGGTTTGGGCCTAGCCGAGTGGGTTTGTGTCTAGCGGAGTCGGATTGGGTCAAGTGGAGTGGGTTTGCATCTAGCGGAGTGTGTTAGGGTCTAGCGGAGTGGGTTTGGGTATAGCCGAGTGGGTTTGGGTCTGGCGGAGTGGGTTTGGGTCAAGCCGAGTGGGTTTGGGTCCAGCCGAGTGGGTTTGGGTCTAGCCGAGTGGGTTTGGGTCTAGCCGAATGGGTTTGGGTCTAGCCGAGTGGGTTTGGGTCTAGCGGAGTGGGTTTGGGTCTAGCGGAGTGGGTTTGGGTCTAGCGGAATGGGTTTGGGTCTAGCCGAGTGGGTTTGGGTGTAGCCGAGTGGGTTTGGGTCTAGCGGAGTGGGTTTGGGTCTAGCGGAGTGGGTTTGGGTCCAGCGGAGTGGCTTTGGGTCTAGCCGTGAGGGTTTGGGTCTAGACGAGTGGGTTTGGGTCTAGCCGAGTGGGTTTGGGTGTAGCCGAGTGGGTTTGGGTCTAGCCGAGTGGGTTTGGGTCTAGCGGAGTGGGTTTGGGTCTAGCTGAGTGCGTTTTGGTCTAGCGGAGTGGGTTTGGGGCTAGCCGAGTGGGTTTGGGTCTAGTGGAGTGGTTTTGGGTCTAGCCGAGTGGGTTTGGGTCTAGCGGAGTGGGTTTGGGTCTAGCCGAGTGGGTTTGGGTGTAGCGGAATGGGTTTGGGTCTAGCCGAGTGGGTTTGGGTGTAGCCGATTGGGTTTGCGTCTAGCCGAGTGGGTTTGGGTCTAGCCGAGTGGGTTTGGGTCTAGCCGAGTGGGTTTGGGTCTAGCCGAGTGGGTTTGGGTCTAGCCGAGTGGGTTTGGGTCTAGCGGAGTGGGATTGGGTTTAGCCGAGTGGGTTTGGGTCTAGCGGAGTGGGTTTGGGTCTAGCCGAGTGTGTTTGGGTCTAGCCGAGTGGGTTTGGGTCTAGCCGTGTGGGTTTGGGTCTAGCGGAGTGGGTTTGGGTCTAGCCGAGTGGGTTTGTGTCTAGCCGAGTGGGTTTGGGTCTAGCCGAGTGGCTTTGGGTCTAGCCGAGTGTGTTTGGGTCTTGCCGAGTGGGTTTGGGTCTAGCCGAGTGGGTTTGGGTCTAGCCGAGTGGGTTTGGGTCTAGCGGAGTGGGTTTGGGTCTAGACGAATGGGTTTGGGTCTAGCCGTGTGGGTTTGTGTCTAGCGGAGTGGGATTGGGTCAAGTGGAGTGGGTTTGCATCTAGCGGAGTGTGTTAGGGTCTAGCGGAGTGGGTTTGGGTATAGCCGAGTGGGTTTGGGACTAGCCGAGTGGGTTTGGGTCCAGCCGAGTGGGTTTGGGTCTAGCGGAGTGTGTTTGGGTCTAGCGGAGTGGGTTTGAGTCTAGCCGAGTGGGTTTGGGTCTAGCCGTGTGGGTTTGGGTCTAGCCGAATGGGTTTGGGTCTAGCCGAGTGGGTTTGGGTCTAGCGGAGTGGGTTTGGGTCTAGCGGAGTGGGTTTGGGTCTAGCGGAATGGGTTTGGGTCTAGCCGAGTGGGTTTGGGTGTAGCCGAGTGGGTTTGCATCTAGCCGAGTGGGTTTGGGTCCAGCCGAGTGGGTTTGCGTCTAGCCGAGTCGGTTTTCGTGCAGCGGAGTGGGTTTGGGTCTAGCCGAGTGGGTTTGGGTGTATCCGAGTGGGTTTGAGTCTAGCCGAGTGGCTTTGGGTCTAGCCGAGTGAGTTTGGTCTAGCCGAGTGGGTTTGGGTCTAGCCGAGTGGGTTTGGGTCTAGCGGAGTGGGATTGGGTCTAGCCGAGTGGGTTTGTGTCTAGCGGAGTGGGATTGGGTCAAGTGGAGTGGGTTTGCATCTAGCGGAGTGTGTTAGGGTCTAGCGGAGTGGGTTTGGGTATAGCGGAGTGGGTTTGGGTCTAGCGGAGTGGGTTTGGGTCAAGCCGAGTGGGTTTGGGTCCAGCCGAGTGGGTTTGCGTCTAGCGGAGTGGGTTTGGGTCTAGCGGAGTGGGTTTGAGTCTAGCCGAGTGGGTTTGGGTCTAGCCGAGTGGGTTTGTGTCTAGCCGAGTGGGTTTGTGTCTAGCGGAGTGGGTTTGGGTCTAGCCGAGTGGGTTTGGGTCTAGCGGAGTGGGATTGGGTTTAGCCGAGTGGGTTTGGGTCTAGCGGAGTGGGTTTGGGTCTAGCCGAGTGGGTTTGGGTCTAGCCGAGTGGGTTTGGGTCTAGTCGTGTGGGTTTGGGTCTAGCGGAGTGGGTTTGGGTCTAGCCGAGTGGGTTTGTGTCTAGCCGAGTGGGTTTGGGTCTAGCCGAGTGGCTTTGGGTCTAGCCGAGTGAGTTTGTTCTAGCCGAGTGGGTTTGGGTCTAGCCGAGTGGGTTTGGGTCTAGCGGAGTGGGTTTGGGTCTAGACGAATGGGTTTGGGCCTAGCCGAGTGGGTTTGTGTCTAGCGGAGTGGGATTGGGTCAAGTGGAGTGGGTTTGCATCTAGCGGAGTGTGTTAGGGTCTAGCGGAGTGGGTTTGGGTATAGCGGAGTGGGTTTGGGTCTAGCGGAGTGGGTTTGGGTCAAGCCGAGTGGGTTTGGGTCCAGCCGAGTGGGTTTGCGTCTAGCGGAGTGGGTTTGGGTCTAGCGGAGTGGTTTTGAGTCTAGCCGAGTGGGTTTGGGTCTAGCCGAGTGGGTTTGTGTCTAGCCGAGTGGGTTTGTGTCTAGCGGAGTGGGTTTGGGTCTAGCCGAGTGGGTTTGGGTCTAGCGGAGTGGGATTGGGTTTAGCCGAGTGGGTTTGGGTCTGGCGGAGTGGGTTTGGGTCTAGCCGAGTGGGTTTGGGTCTAGTCGTGTGGGTTTGGGTCTAGCGGAGTGGGTTTGGGTCTAGCCGAGTGGGTTTGTGTCTAGCCGAGTGGGTTTGGGTCTAGCCGAGTGGCTTTGGGTCTAGCCGAGTGAGTTTGTTCTAGCCGAGTGGGTTTGGCTCTAGCCGAGTGGGTTTGGGTCTAGCGGAGTGGGTTTGGGTCTAGACGAATGGGTTTGGGTCTAGCCGAGTGGGTTTGTGTCTAGCGGAGTGGGATTGGGTCAAGTGGAGTGGGTTTGCATCTAGCGGAGTGTGTTAGGGTCTAGCGGAGTGGGTTTGGGTATAGCCGAGTGGGTTTGGGTCTGGCGGAGTGGGTTTGGGTCAAGCCGAGTGGGTTTGGGTCCAGCCGAGTGGGTTTGGGTCTAGCGGAGTGGGTTTTGGTCTAGCGGAGTGGGTTTGAGTGTAGCCGAGTGGGTTTGTGTCTAGCCGAGTGGGTTTGGGACTAGCCGAATGGGTTTGGGTCTAGGCGAGTGGGTTTGGGTCTAGCGGAGTGGGTTTGGGTCTAGCGGAGTGGGTTTAGGTCTAGCGGAATGGGTTTGGGTCTAGCCGAGTGGGTTTGGGTGTAGCCGAGTGGGTTTGGGTCTAGCGGAGTGGGTTTGGGTCTAGCTGAGTGGGTTTGGGTCCAGCGGAGTGGCTTTGGGTCTAGCCGTGAGGGTTTGGGTCTAGACGAGTGGGTTTGGGTCTAGCCGAGTGGGTTTGGGTGTAGCCGAGTGGGTTTGGGTCTAGCCGAGTGGGTTTGGGTCTGGCGGAGTGGGTTTGGGTCTAGCTGAGTGCGTTTTGGTCTAGCGGAGTGGGTTTGGGGCTAGCCGAGTGGGTTTGGGTCTAGTGGAGTGGTTTTGGGTCTAGCCGAGTGGGTTTGGGTCTAGCGGAGTGGGTTTGGGTCTAGCCGAGTGGGTTTGGGTGTAGCGGAATGGGTTTGGGTCTAGCCGAGTGGGTTTGGGTGTAGCCGATTGGGTTTGCGTCTAGCCGAGTGGGTTTGGGTCTAGCCGAGTGGGTTTGGGTCTAGCCGAGTGGGTTTGGGTCTAGCCGAGTGGGTTTGGGTCTAGCCGAGTGGGTTTGGGTCTAGCGGAGTGGGATTGGGTTTAGCCGAGTGGGTTTGGGTCTAGCGGAGTGGGTTTGGGTCTAGCCGAGTGTGTTTGGGTCTAGCCGAGTGGGTTTGGGTCTAGCCGTGTGGGTTTGGGTCTAGCGGAGTGGGTTTGGGTCTAGCCGAGTGGGTTTGTGTCTAGCCGAGTGGGTTTGGGTCTAGCCGAGTGGCTTTGGGTCTAGCCGAGTGTGTTTGGGTCTAGCCGAGTGGGTTTGGGTCTAGCCGAGTGGGTTTGGGTCTAGCCGAGTGGGTTTGGGTCTAGCGGAGTGGGTTTGGGTCTAGACGAATGGGTTTGGGTCTAGCCGAGTGGGTTTGTGTCTAGCGGAGTGGGATTGGGTCAAGTGGAGTGGGTTTGCATCTAGCGGAGTGTGTTAGGGTCTAGCGGAGTGGGTTTGGGTATAGCCGAGTGGGTTTGGGTCTAGCGGAGTGGGTTTGGGTCAAGCCGAGTGGGTTTGGGTCCAGCCGAGTGGGTTTGGGTCTAGCGGAGTGGGTTTGGGTCTAGCGGAGTGGGTTTGAGTCTAGCCGAGTGGGTTTGGGTCTAGCCGTGTGGGTTTGGGTCTAGCCGAATGGGTTTGGGTCTAGCCGAGTGGGTTTGGGTCTAGCGGAGTGGGTTTGGGTCTAGCGGAGTGGGTTTGGGTCTAGCGGAATGGGTTTGGGTCTAGCCGAGTGGGTTTGGGTGTAGCCGAGTGGGTTTGCATCTAGCCGAGTGGGTTTGGGTCCAGCCGAGTGGGTTTGCGTCTAGCCGAGTCGGTTTTCGTGCAGCGGAGTGGGTTTGGGTCTAGCCGAGTGGGTTTGGGTGTATCCGAGTGGGTTTGAGTCTAGCCGAGTGGCTTTGGGTCTAGCCGAGTGAGTTTGGTCTAGCCGAGTGGGTTTGGGTCTAGCCGAGTGGGTTTGGGTCTAGCGGAGTGGGATTGGGTTTAGCCGAGTGGGTTTGGGTCTAGCAGAGTGGGTTTGGGTCTAGCCGAGTGTGTTTGGGTCTAGCCGAGTGGGTTTGGGTCTAGCCGTGTGGGTTTGGGTCTAGCGGAGTGGGTTTGGGTCTAGCCGAGTGGGTTTGTGTCTAGCCGAGTGGGTTTGGGTCTAGCCGAGTGGCTTTGGGTCTAGCCGAGTGAGTTTGGGTCTAGCCGAGTGGGTTTGGGTCTAGCCGAGTGGGTTTGGGTCTAGCGGAGTGGGTTTGGGTCTAGACGAATGGGTTTGGGTCTAGCCGAGTGGGTTTGTGTCTAGCGGAGTGGGATTGGGTCAAGTGGAGTGGGTTTGCATCTAGCGGAGTGTGTTAGGGTCTAGCGGAGTGGGTTTGGGTATAGCCGAGTGGGTTTGGGTCTAGCGGAGTGGGTTTGGGTCAAGCCGAGTGGGTTTGGGTCCAGCCGAGTGGGTTTGGGTCTAGCGGAGTGGGTTTGGGACTAGCGGAGTGGGTTTGAGTCTAGCCGAGTGGGTTTGGGTCTAGCCGAGTGGGTTTGGGTCTAGCCGAATGGGTTTGGGTCTAGCCGAGTGGGTTTGGGTCTAGCGGAGTGGGTTTGGGTCTAGCGGAGTGGGTTTGGGTCTAGCGGAATGGGTTTGGGTCTAGCCGAGTGGGTTTCGGTGTAGCCGAGTGGGTTTGCATCTAGCCGAGTGGGTTTGGGTCCAGCCGAGTGGGTTTGGGTCTAGCCGAGTGGGTTTGGGTCTAGCCGAGTGGGTTTGGGTCTAGCCGAGTGGGTTTGGGTCTAGCGGAGTGGGTTTGGGTCTAGCCGAGTGGGTTTGGGTCTAGTCGAGTGGGTTTGGGTCTAGCCGAGTGGGTTTGCGTCTAGCCGAGTCGGTTTTGGTGCAGCGGAGTGGGTTTGGGTCTAGCCGAGTGGGTTTGGGTGTATCCGAGTGGGTTCGAGCCTAGCCGAGTGGGTTTGGGTCTAGCCGAGTGAGTTTGGTCTAGCCGAGTGGGTTTAGGTCTAGACGAGTGGGTTTTGGTGTAGCGGAGTGGGTTTGGGTCTAGCCGAGTGGGTTTGGGTCTAGCGGAGTGGGTTTGGGTCTAGCGGAGTGGGTTTGGGTCAAGCGGAGTGGCTTTGGGTCTAGCCGTGTGGGTTTGGGTCTAGCCGAGTGGCTTTGGGTCTAGCTGAGTGTGTTTGGGTCTAGCCGAGTGGGTTTGGGTCTAGCCGAGTGGGTTTGGGTCTAGCGGAGTGGGTTTGTGTTTAGCCGAGTGTGTTTATGTCTAACCGAGTGGGTTTGGGTCTAGCCGAGTGGTTTGGGTCCAGCCGAGTGGGTTTGGGTCTAGCGGAGTGGGTTTGGGTCTAGCCGAGTGGGTTTGGGTGTAGCCGAGTGGGTTTGCGTCTAGCTGAGTGGGTTTGGGTCTAGCCGAGTGTGTTTCTGTCTAGCCGAGTGGGTTTGGGTCTAGCCGAGTGGGTTTGGGTCTAGCCGAGTGGGTTTGGGTCTAGCGGAGTGGGTTTGGGTCTAGCCGAGTGCGTTTGGGTCTAGCGGAGTGGGTTTGGGGCTAGCCGAGTGGGTTTGGGTCTAGCGGAGCGGGTTTGGGTCAAGCCGAGTGGGTTTGGGTCTAGCGGAGTGGGTTTGGGTCTAGCCGAGTGGGTTTGGGTCTTGCGGAATGGGTTTGGGTCTAGCCGAGTGGGTTTGGGTGTAGCCGAGTGGGTTTGCGTCTAGCGGAGTGGGTTTGGGTCTAGCAGAGTGGGTTTGGGTCTAGCCGAGTGGGTTTGGGTCTAGCCGAGTGGGTTTGGGTCTAGCCGAGTGGGTTTGCGTCTAGCCGTGTGGGTTTGGGTTTAGCCGAGTGTGTTTCTGTCTAGCCGAGTGGGTTTGGGTCTAGCCGAGTGGCTTTGGGTCTAGCCGAGTGGGTTTACGTTTAGAGGAGTGGGTTTGGGTCTAGCCGAGTGCGTTTGGGTCTAGCGGAGTGGGTTTCGGGCTAGCCGAGTGGGTTTGGGTCTAGCGGAGTGGGTTTGGGTCTAGCCGAGTGGGTTTGGGTCTAGCGGAGTGGGTTTGGGTCTAGCCGAGTGGATTTGGTTCTAGCGGATTGGGTTTGGGTCTAACCCAGTGGGTTTGGGTCTAGCCGAGTGTGTTTGGGTCTTGCCGAGTGGGTTTGGGTCTAGCTGAGTGGCTTTGGGTCTTGCCGAGTGAGTTTGGGTCTAGCCGAGTGGGTTTGGGTCTAGCCGAGTGGGTTTGGGTCTAGCGGAGTGGGTTTGGGTCTAGCGGAGTGGGTTTGGGTCTAGCGGAGTGGATTTGGGTCTAGCCGAGTGGGTTTGGGTCTAGCCGAGTGGGTTTGGGTCTAGCCGAGTGGGTTTGTATCTAGCCGTGTGGGGTTGGGTCTAGCCGAGTGGGTTTGGGTCTAGCGGAAAGGGTTTGGGTCTAGCAGAGTGGGTTTGGGTGTAGCCGAGTGGGTTTGCATCTAGCCGAGTGCGTTTGGGTCTAGCCGAGTGGGTTTGGGTCTAGCGGAGTGGGTTTGGGTCTAGCGGAGTGGGTTTGGGTCTAGCCGAGTGGGTTTGGGTGTAGCCGAGTGGGTTTGGGTCTAGCCGAGTAGGTTTGGGTGTAGTCGAGTGGGTTTGAGTCTAGCCGAGTGGGTTTGGGTCTAGCGGAGTGGGTTTGGGTCTAGCCGAGTGGGTTTGGTTCTAGCGGAGTGGGTTTGGGTGTAGCGGAGTGGGTTTGGGTCAAGCGGAGTGGGTTTGGGTCTAGCGGAGTGGGTTTGGGTCTAGCGGAGTGGGTTAGGGTCCAGTCGAGTGCGTTTGGGTCTAGCGGAGTGGGTTTGCGTCTAGACGAGTGGGCTTGGGTCTAGCGGAGTGGGTTTGTGTCTAGCCGAGTGGGTTTGGGTCTAGCGGAGTGGGTTTGGGTTTAGCCGAGTGTGTTTCTGTCTAGCCGAGTGGGTTTGGGTCTAGCCGAGTTGGTTTGGGTCTACCCGAGTGGGTTTGGGTCTAGCGGAGTGGGTTTGGATCTAGCCGAGTGCGTTTGGGTCTAGCCGAGCGGGTTTGGGTCTAGCCGAGTGGGTTTGGGTCTAGCGGAATGGGTTTGGGTCTAGCCGAGTGGGTTTGGGTGTAGCCGAGTGGGTTTGCATCTAGCCGAGTGGGTTTGGGTCTAGCCGAGTGGGTTTGGGTCTAGCCGAGTGGGTTTGGGTCTAGCCGAGTGGGTTTGGGTCTAGCCGAGTGGGTTTGGGTCTAGCGGAGTGGGTTTGGGTCTAGCGGAGTGGCTTTGGGTCTAGCCGAGTGGGTTTGGGTCTAGCCGAGTGGGTTTGGGTCTAGCCGAGTGGGTTTGGGTCTAGCGGAGTGGGATTATGTCTAGCGGAGTGGGTTTGTGTCTAGCGGAGTGGGTTAGGGTCTAGCGGAGTGGGTTTGGGTATAGCCGAGTGGGTTTGGGTCTAGCGGAGTGGGTTTGGGTCAAGCCGAGTGGGTTTGGGTCTAGCCGAGTGGGTTTGGGTCTAGCGGAGTGGGTTTGGGTCTAGCGGAGTGGGTTTGGGTCTAGCCGAGTGGGTTTGGGTCTAGCCCAGTGAGTTTGTGTCTAGCCGAGTGGGTTTGGGTCTAGCCGAGTGGGTTTGGGTCTAGCGGAGTGGGTTTGGGTCTAGCGGAGTTGGTTTGTGTCTAGCGGAGTGGGTTTGGGTCTAGCGGAGTGTTTTTGGGTCTAGCCGAGTTGGTTTGGGTCTAGCAGACTGGATTTGAGTCTAGCCGAGTGGGTTTGGGTCTTGCCGAATGGGTTTGGGTCTAGCCGAGTGGGTTTGGGTCTAGCAGAGTGGGTTTGTGTCTAGCGGAGTGGGTTTGGGTCTAGCGGAGTGGGTTTGGGTCTAGCCTAGTGGGTTTGGGTCTAGCCGAGTGGGTTTGGGTCTAGCCGAATAGGTTTGGGTCTAGCGGAGTGGGTTTGGGTCTAGCGGAGTGGGTTTGGGTCTAGCGGAGTGGGATTGGGTCTAGCGGAGTGGCTTTGGGTCTAGCCGTGTGGGTTTGGGTCTAGACGAGTGGGTTTGGGTCTAGCCGAGTGGGTTTGGGTCTAGCCGAGTGGGTTTGGGTCAAGCCGAGTGGGTTTGGGTCTAGCCGAGTGGGTTTGGGTCTAGCGGAGTGGGTTTGGGTCTAGCGGAGTGGGTTTGGGTCTAGCCGAGTGGGTTTGGGTCTAGCCCAGTGAGTTTGTGTCTAGCCGAGTGGGTTTGGGTCTAGCCGAGTGGGTTTGGGTCTAGCGGAGTGGGTTTGGGTCTAGCGGAGTTGGTTTGTGTCTAGCGGAGTGGGTTTGGGTCTAGCGGAGTGTTTTTGGGTCTAGCCGAGTTGGTTTGGGTCTAGCAGACTGGATTTGAGTCTAGCCGAGTGGGTTTGGGTCTTGCCGAATGGGTTTGGGTCTAGCCGAGTGGGTTTGGGTCTAGCAGAGTGGGTTTGTGTCTAGCGGAGTGGGTTTGGGTCTAGCGGAGTGGGTTTGGGTCTAGCCTAGTGGGTTTGGGTCTAGCCGAGTGGGTTTGGGTCTAGCCGAATAGGTTTGGGTCTAGCGGAGTGGGTTTGGGGCTAGCGGAGTGGGTTTGGGTCTAGCGGAGTGGGATTGGGTCTAGCGGAGTGGCTTTGGGTCTAGCCGTGTGGGTTTGGGTCTAGACGAGTGGGTTTGGGTCTAGCCGAGTGGGTTTGGGTCTAGCCGAGTGGGTTTGGGTCTAGCCGAGTGGGTTTGGGTCTAGCGGAGTGGGTTTGGGTCTAGCTGAGTGCGTTTGGGTCTAGCGGAGTGGGTTTGGGGCTAGCCGAGTGGGTTTGGGTCTAGCGGAGTGGTTTTGGGGTTAGCCGAGTGGGTTTGGGTCTCGCGGAGTGGGTTTGGGTCTAGCCGAGTGGGTTTGGGTGTAGCGGAATGGGTTTGGGTCTAGCCGAGTGGGTTTGGGTGTAGCCGATTGGGTTTGCGTCTAGCTGAGTGGGTTTGGGTCTAGCCGAGTGGGTTTGGGTCTAGCCGAGTGGGTTTGGGTCTGGCCGAGTGGGTTTGGGTCTAGTGGAGTGGGATTGGGTTTAGCCGAGTGGGTTTGGGTCTAGCGGAGTGGGTTTGGGTCTAGCCGAGTGGGTTTGGGTCTAGCGGAGTGGTTTTGGGTTTAGCCGAGTGGGTTTGGGTCTAGCGGAGTGGGTTTGGGTCTAGCCGAGTGGGTTTGGGTGTAGCGGAATGGGTTTGGGTCTAGCCGAGTGGGTTTGGGTGTAGCCGATTGGGTTTGCGTCTAGCTGAGTGGGTTTGGGTCTAGCCGAGTGGGTTTGGGTCTAGCCGAGTGGGTTTGGGTCTGGCCGAGTGGGTTTGGGTCTAGTGGAGTGGGATTGGGTTTAGCCGAGTGGGTTTGGGTCTAGCGGAGTGGGTTTGGGTCTAGCCGAGTGGGTTTGGGTCTAGCCGAGTGGGTTTGGGTCCAGCCGTGTGGGTTTGGGTCTAGCGGAGTGGGTTTGGGTCGAGCCGAGTGGGTTTGTGTCTAGCCGAGTGGGTTTGGGTCTAGCCGAGTGGCTTTGGGTCTAGCCGAGTGAGTTTGGGTCTAGCCGAGTGGGTTTGGGTCTAGCCGAGTGGGTTTGGGTCTAGCGGAGTGTGTTTGGGTCTAGCCGAATGGGTTTGGGTCCAGCCGAGTGGGTTTGTGTCTAGCGGAGTGGGATTGGGTCAAGTGGAGTGCGTATGCATCTAGCGGAGTGTGTTAGGGTCTAGCGGATTGGGTTTGGGTATTGGCGAGTGGGTTTGGGTCTAGCGGAGTGGGTTTGGGTCAAGCCGAGTGGTTTTGGGTCCAGCCGAGTGGGTTTGGGTCTAGCGGAGTGGGTTTGGGTCTAGCGGAGTGGGTTTGAGTCTAGCCGAGTGGGCTTGGGTCTAGCGGAGTGGGTTTGGGTCTAGCCGAGTGGGTTTGGGTCTAGCGGAGTGGGTTTGGGTTTAGCCGAGTGTGTTTCTGTCTAGCCGAGTGGGTTTGGGTCTAGCCGAGTTGGTTTGGGTCTACCCGAGTGGCTTTGGGTCTAGCGGAGTGGGTTTGGGTCTAGCCGAGTGCGTTTGGGTCTAGCGGAGTGGGTTTGGGTCTAGCCGAGTGGGTTTGGGTCTAGCCGAGTGGGTTTGGGTCTAGCAGAGTGGATTTGAGTCTAGCCGAGTGGGTTTGGGTCTTGCCGAATCGGTTTGGGTCTAGCCGAGTGGGTTTGGGTCTAGCAGAGTGGGTTTGTGTCTAGCCGAGTGGGTTTGGGTCTAGCGGAGTGGGTTTGGGTCTAGCCTAGTGGGTTTGGGTCTAGCCGAGTGGGTTTGGGTCTAGCCGAATAGGTTTGGGTCTAGCGGAGTGGGTTTGGGGCTAGCGGAGTGGGTTTGGGTCTAGCTGAGTGCGTTTTGGTCTAGCGGAGTGGGTTTGGGGCTAGCGGAGTGGGTTTGGGTCTAGCGGAGTGGGATTGGGTCTAGCGGAGTGGCTTTGGGTCTAGCCGTGTGGGTTTGGGTCTAGACGAGTGGGTTTGGGTCTAGCCGAGTGGGTTTGGGTCTAGCCGAGTGGGTTTGGGTGTAGCCGATTGGGTTTGCGTCTAGCTGAGTGGGTTTGGGTCTAGCCGAGTGGGTTTGGGTCTAGCCGAGTGGGTTTGGGTCTGGCCGAGTGGGTTTGGGTCTAGCGGAGTGGGATTGGGTTTAGCCGAGTGGGTTTGGGTCTAGCGGAGTGGGTTTGGTCTAGCTGAGTGGGTTTGGGTCTAGACGAGTGGGTTTGGGTCTAGCCGTGTGGGTTTGGGTCTAGCGGAGTGGGTTTGGGTCTAGCCGAGTGGGTTTGTGTCTAGCCGAGTGGGTTTGGGTCTAGCCGAGTGGCTTTGGGTCTAGCCGAGTGAGTTTGGGTCTAGCCGAGTGGGTTTGGGTCTAGCCGAGTGGGTTTGGGTCAAGCGGAGTGGGTTTGGGTCTAGCCGAATGGGTTTGGGTCTAGCCGAGTGGGTTTGTGTCTAGCGGAGTGGGTTTGGGTCTAGCGGAGTTGGTTTGTGTCTAGCGGAGTGGGTTTGGGTCTAGCGGAGTGTTTTTGGGTCTAGCCGAGTTGGTTTGGGTCTAGCAGAGTGGATTTGAGTCTAGCAGAGTGGGTTTGGGTCTTGCCGAATGGGTTTGGGTCTAGCCGAGTGGGTTTGGGTCTAGCAGAGTGCGTTTGGGTCTAGCGGAGTGGGTTTGGGGCTAGCCGAGTGGGTTTGGGTCTAGCGGAGTGGTTTTGGGTTTAGCCGAGTGGGTTTGGGTCTAGCGGAGTGGGTTTGGGTCTAGCCGAGTGGGTTTGGGTGTAGCGGAATGGGTTTGGGTCTAGCCGAGTGGGTTTGGGTGTAGCCGATTGGGTTTGCGTCTAGCTGAGTGGGTTTGGGTCTAGCGGAGTGGGTTTGGGTCTAGCCGAGTGGGTTTGGGTCTAGCGGAGTGGGTTTGGGTTTAGCCGAGTGTGTTTCTGTCTAGCCGAGTGGGTTTGGGTCTAGCCGAGTTGGTTTGGGTCTACCCGAGTGGCTTTGGGTCTAGCGGAGTGGGTTTGGGTCTAGCCGAGTGCGTTTGGGTCTAGCGGAGTGGGTTTGGGTCTAGCCGAGTGGGTTTGGGTCTAGCGGAATGGGTTTGGGTCTAGCCGAGTGGGTTTGGGTGTAGCCGAGTGGGTTTGCATCTAGCCGAGTGGGTTTGGGTCTAGCCGAGTGGGTTTGGGTCTAGCCGAGTGGGTTTGGGTCTAGCCGAGTGGGTTTGGGTCTAGCGGAGTGGGTTTGGGTCTAGCGGAGTGGGTTTGGGTCTAGCCGAGTGGGTTTGGGTCTAGCCGAGTGGGTTTGGGTCTAGCCGAGTGGGTTTGGGTCTAGCGGAGTTGGTTTGGGTCTAGCCGAGTGGGTTTGGTCTAGCAGAGTGGATTTGAGTCTAGCCGAGTGGGTTTGGGTCTTGCCGAATGGGTTTGGGTCTAGCGGAGTGGGTTTGGGGCTAGCGGAGTGGGTTTGGGTGTAGCCGATTGGGTTTGCGTCTAGCTGAGTGGGTTTGGGTCTAGCCGAGTGGGTTTGGGTCTAGCCGAGTGGGTTTGGGTCTGGCCGAGTGGGTTTGGGTCTAGCGGAGTGGGATTGGGTTTAGCCGAGTGGGTTTGGGTCTAGCGGAGTGGGTTTGGTCTAGCTGAGTGGGTTTGGGTCTAGACGAGTGGGTTTGGGTCTAGCCGTGTGAGTTTGGGTCTAGCGGAGTGGGTTTGGGTCTAGCCGAGTGGGTTTGTGTCTAGCCGAGTGGGTTTGGGTCTAGCCGAGTGGCTTTGGGTCTAGCCGAGTGAGTTTGGGTCTAGCCGAGTGGGTTTGGGTCTAGCCGAGTGGGTTAGGGTCTTGCCGAATGGGTTTGGGTCTAGCCGAGTGGGTTTGGGTCTAGCAGAATGGGTTTGTGTCTAGCGGAGTGGGTTTGGGTCTAGCGGAGTGGGTTTGGGTCTAGCCTAGTGGGTTTGGGTCTAGCCGAGTGGGTTTGGGTCTAGCCGAATAGGTTTGCGTCTAGCGGAGTGGGTTTGGGGCTAGCGGAGTGGGTTTGGGTCTAGCGGAGTGGGATTGGGTCTAGCGGAGTGGCTTTGGGTCTAGCCGTGTGGGTTTGGGTCTAGACGAGTGGGTTTGGGTCTAGCCGAGTGGGTTTGGGTCTAGCCGAGTGGGTTTGGGTCTAGCCGAGTGGGTTTGGGTCTAGCGGAGTGGGTTTGGGTCTAGCTGAGTGCGTTTGGGTCTAGCGGAGTGGGTTTGGGGCTAGCCGAGTGGGTTTGGGTCTAGCGGAGTGGTTTTGGGTTTAGCCGAGTGGGTTTGTGTCTAGCGGAGTGGGTTTGGGTCTAGCCGAGTGGGTTTGGGTGTAGCGGAATGGGTTTGGGTCTAGCCGAGTGGGTTTGGGTGTAGCCGATTGGGTTTGCGTCTAGCTGAGTGGGTTTGGGTCTAGCGGAGTGGGTTTGGGTCTAGCCGAGTGGGTTTGGGTCTAGCGGAGTGGGTTTGGGTTTAGCCGAGTGTGTTTCTGTCTAGCCGAGTGGGTTTGGGTCTAGCCGAGTTGGTTTGGGTCTACCCGAGTGGCTTTGGGTCTAGCGGAGTGGGTTTGGGTCTAGCCGAGTGCGTTTGGGTCTAGCGGAGTGGGTTTGGGTCTAGCCGAGTGGGTTTGTGTCTAGCGGAATGGGTTTGGGTCTAGCCGAGTGGGTTTGGGTGTAGCCGAGTGGGTTTGCATCTAGCCGAGTGGGTTTGGGTCTAGCCGAGTGGGTTTGGGTCTAGCCGAGTGGGTTTGGGTCTAGCCGAGTGGGTTTGGGTCTAGCGGAGTGGGTTTGGGTCTAGCGGAGTGGGTTTGGGTCTAGCCGAGTGGGTTTGGGTCTAGCCGAGTGGGTTTGGGTCTAGCCGAGTGGGTTTGGGTCTAGCGGAGTTGGTTTGGGTCTAGCCGAGTGGGTTTGGGTCTAGCAGAGTGGATTTGAGTCTAGCCGAGTGGGTTTGGGTCTTGCCGAATGGGTTTGGGTCTAGCCGAGTGGGTTTGGGTCTAGCAGAGTGGGTTTGTGTCTAGCCGAGTGGGTTTGGGTCTAGCGGAGTGGGTTTGGGTCTAGCCTAGTGGGTTTGGGTCTAGCCGAGTGGGTTTGGGTCTAGCCGAATAGGTTTGGGTCTAGCGGAGTTGGTTTGGGGCTAGCGGAGTGGGTTTGGGTCTAGCGGAGTGGGATTGGGTCTAGCGGAGTGGCTTTGGGTCTAGCCGTGTGGGTTTGGGTCTAGACGAGTGGGTTTGGGTCTAGCCGAGTGGGTTTGGGTCTAGCCGAGTGGGTTTGGGTGTAGCCGATTGGGTTTGCGTCTAGCTGAGTGGGTTTGGGTCTAGCCGAGTGGGTTTGGGTCTAGCCGAGTGGGTTTGGGTCTGGCCGAGTGGGTTTGGGTCTAGCGGAGTGGGATTGGGTTTAGCCGAGTGGGTTTGGGTCTAGCGGAGTGGGTTTGGTCTAGCTGAGTGGGTTTGGGTCTAGACGAGTGGGTTTGGGTCTAGCCGTGTGGGTTTGGGTCTAGCGGAGTGGGTTTGGGTCTAGCCGAGTGGGTTTGTGTCTAGCCGAGTGGGTTTGGGTCTAGCCGAGTGGCTTTTGGTCTAGCCGAGTGAGTTTGGGTCTAGCCGAGTGGGTTTGGGTGTAGCCGAGTGGGTTTGGGTCTAGCGGAGTGGGTTTGGGTCTAGCCGAATGGGTTTGGGTCTAGCCGAGTGGGTTTGTGTCTAGCGGAGTGGGTTTGGGTCTAGCGGAGTTGGTTTGTGTCTAGCGGAGTGGGTTTGGGTCTAGCGGAGTGTTTTTGGGTCTAGCCGAGTTGGTTTGGGTCTAGCAGAGTGGATTTGAGTCTAGCCGAGTGGGTTTGGGTCTTGCCGAATGGGTTTGGGTCTAGCCGAGTGGGTTTGGGTCTAGCAGAGTGGGTTTGTGTCTAGCGGAGTGGGTTTGGGTCTAGCGGAGTGGGTTTGGGTCTAGCCTAGTGGGTTTGGGTTTAGCCGAGTGGGTTTGGGTCTAGCCGAATAGGTTTGGGTCTAGCGGAGTGGGTTTGGGGCTAGCGGAGTGGGTTTGGGTCTAGCGGAGTGGGATTGGGTCTAGCGGAGTGGCTTTGGGGCTAGCCGTGTGGGTTTGGGTCTAGACGAGTGGGTTTGGGTCTAGCCGAGTGGGTTTGGGTCTAGCCGAGTGGGTTTGGGTCCAGCCGAGTGGGTTTGGGTCTAGCGGAGTGGGTTTGGGTCTAGCTGAGTGCGTTTGGGTCTAGCGGAGTGGGTTTGGGGCTAGCCGAGTGGGTTTGGGTCTAGCGGAGTGGTTTTGGGTTTAGCCGAGTGGGTTTGGGTCTAGCGGAGTGGGTTTGGGTCTAGCCGAGTGGGTTTGGGTGTAGCGGAATGGGTTTGGGTCTAGCCGAGTGGGTTTGGGTGTAGCCGATTGGGTTTGCGTCTAGCTGAGTGGGTTTGGGTCTGGCCGAGTGGGTTTGGGTCTAGCCGAGTGGGTTTGGGTCTGGCCGAGTGGGTTTCGGTCTAGCGGAGTGGGATTGGGTTTAGCCGAGTGGGTTTGGGTCTAGCGGAGTGGGTTTGGGTCTAGCCGAGTGGGTTTGGGTCTAGCCGAGTGGGTTTGGGTCTAGCCGTGTGGGTTTGGGTCTAGCGGAGTGGGTTTGGGTCTAGCCGAGTGGGTTTGTGTCTAGCCGAGTGGGTTTGGGTCTAGCCGAGTGGCTTTGGGTCTAGCCGAGTGAGTTTGGGTCTAGCCGAGTGGGTTTGGGTCTAGCCGAGTGGGTTTGGGTCTAGCGGAGTGTGTTTGGGTCTAGCCGAATGGGTTTGGGTCCAGCCGAGTGGGTTTGTGTCTAGCGGAGTGGGATTGGGTCAAGTGGAGTGGCTTTGGGTCTAGCCGAGTGGGTTTGGGTCTAGCGGAGTGGGTTTGGGTTTAGCCGAGTGTGTTTCTGTCTAGCCGAGTGGGTTTGGGTCTAGCCGAGTTGGTTTGGGTGTACCCGAGTGGGTTTGGGTCTAGCGGAGTGGGTTTGGGTGTAGCCGAGTGCGTTTGGGTCTAGCGGAGTGGGTTTGGGTCTAGCCGAGTGGGTTTGGGTGTAGCGGAATGGGTTTGGGTCTAGCCGAGTGGGTTTGGGTGTAGCCGAGTGGGTTTGCATCTAGCCGAGTGGGTTTGGGTCTAGCCGAGTGGGTTTGGGTCTAGCCGAGTGGGTTTGGGTCTAGCCGAGTGGGTTTGGGTCTAGCCGAGTGGGTTTGGGTCTAGCGGAGTGGGTTTGGGTCTAGCGGAGTGGGTTTGGGTCTAGCCGAGTGGGTTTGGGTCTAGCCGAGTGGGTTTGGGTCTAGCGGAGTTGGTTTGGGTCTAGCCGAGTGGGTTTGGGTCTAGCCGAGTGGATTTGGGTCTAGCGGAGTGGGATTATGTCTAGCGGAGTGGGTTTGTGTCTAGCGGATTGGGTTAGGGTCTAGCGGAGTGGGTTTGGGTATAGCCGAGTGGGTTTGGGTCTAGCGGAGTGGGTTTGGGTCAAGCCGAGTGGGTTTGGGTCTAGCCGAGTGGGTTTGGGTCTAGCGGAGTGGGTTTGGGTCTAGCGGAGTGGGTTTGGGTCTAGCCGAGTGGGTTTGGGTCTAGCCGAGTGGGTTTGGGTCTAGCCGAGTGGGTTTGGGTCTAGCCGAGCGGGTTTGGGTCTAGCGGAGTGGGTTTGGGTCTAGCGGAGTTGGTTTGTGTCTAGCGGAGTGGGTTTGGGTCCAGCGGAGTGTTTTTGGGTCTAGCCGAGTTGGTTTGGGTCTAGCAGAGTGGATTTGAGTCTAGCCGAGTGGGTTTGGGTCTTGCCGAATGGGTTTGGGTCTAGCCGAGTGGGTTTGGGTCTAGCAGAGTGGGTTTGCGTCTAGCGGAGTGGGTTTGGGTCTAGCGGAGTGGGTTTGGGTCTAGCCTAGTGGGTTTGGGTCTAGCCGAGTGGGTTTGGGTCTAGCCGAATAGGTTTGGGTCTAGCGGAGTGGGTTTGGGGCTAGCGGAGTGGGTTTGGGTCTAGCGGAGTGGGATTGGGTCTAGCGGAGTGGCTTTGGGTCTAGCCGTGTGGGTTTGGGTCTAGACGAGTGGGTTTGGGTCTAGCCGAGTGGGTTTGGGTCTAGCCGAGTGGGTTTGGGTGTAGCCGATTGGGCTTGCGTCTAGCTGAGTGGGTTTGGGTCTAGCCGAGTGGGTTTGGGTCTAGCCGAGTGGGTTTGGGTCTGGCCGAGTGGGTTTGGGTCAAGCGGAGTGGGATTGGGTTTAGCCGAGTGGGTTTGGGTCTAGCGGAGTGGGTTTGGTCTAGCTGAGTGGGTTTGGGTCTAGCCGAGTGGGTTTGGGTCTAGCCGTGTGGGTTTGGGTCTAGCGGAGTGGGTTTGGGTCTAGCCGAGTGGGTTTGTGTCTAGCCGAGTGGGTTTGGGTCTAGCCGAGTGGCTTTGGGTCTAGCCGAGTGAGTTTGGGTCTAGCCGAGTGGGTTTGGGTCTAGCCGAGTGGGTTTGGGTCTAGCGGAGTGGGTTTGGGTCTAGCGAATGGGTTTGGGTCTAGCCGAGTGGGTTTGTGTCTAGCGGAGTGGGATTGGGTCAAGTGGAGTGCGTTTGCATCTAGCGGAGTGTGTTAGGGTCTAGCGGAGTGGGTTTGGGTATAGGCGAGTGGGTTTGGGTCCAGCGGAGTGGGTTTGGGTCCAGCGGAGTGGGTTTGGGTCAAGCCGAGTGGGTTTGGGTCCAGCCGAGTGGGTTTGGGTCTAGCGGAGTGGGTTTGGGTCTAGCGGAGTGGGTTTGAGTCTAGCCGAGTGGGTTTTTTGTCTACTCGAGTGGGTTTGGGTCTAGCCAAATGGGTTTGGGTCTAGCCGAGTGGGTTTGGGTCTAGCGGAGTGGGTTTGGGTCTAGCGGAGTGGGTTTGGGTCTAGCGGAATGGGTTTGGGTCTAGCCGAGTGGGTTTGGGTGCAGCCGAGTGGGTTTGCATCTAGCCAAGTGGGTTTGGGTCCAGCCGCGTGGGTTTGGGTCTAGCCGAGTGGGTTTGGGTCTAGCCGAGTGGGTTTGGGTCTACCCGAGTGGGTTTGGGTCTAGCGGAGTGGGTTTGGGTCTAGCCGAGTGGGTTTGGGTCCAGCCGAGTGGGTTTGCGTCTAGCCGAGTGGGTTTTGGTGCAGCGGAGTGGGTTTGGGTCTAGCCGAGTGGGTTTGGGTGTAGCCGAGTGGTTTTGAGTCTAGCCGAGTGGCTTTGGGTCTAGCCGAGTGAGTTTGACTAGCCGAGTGGGTTTGGGTCTAGCCGAGTGGGTTTGGGTCTAGCGGAGTGGGTTTGGGTCTAGCCGAGTGGGTTTGTGTTTAGCCGAGTGTGTTTCTGTCTAGCCGAGTGGGTTTGGGTCTAGCCGAGTGGTTTGGGTCCAGCCGAGTGGGTTTGGGTCTAGCGGAGTGGGTTTGGGTTAAGCCGAGTGGGTTTGGGTGTAGCCGAGTGGGTTTGCGTCTAGCTGAGTGGGTTTGGGTCTAGCCGAGTGTGTTTCTGTCTAGCCGAGTGGGTTTGGGTCTAGCCGAGTGGGTTTGGGTCTAGCCGAGTGGGTTTGGGTCTAGCGGAGTGGGTTTGGGTCTAGCCGAGTGCGTTTGGGTCTGGCGGAGTGGGTTTGGGGCTAGCCGAGTGGGTTTGGGTCTAGCGGAGCGGGTTTGGGTCTAGCCGAGTGGGTTTGGGTCCAGCGGAGTGGGTTTGGGTCTAGCCGAGTGGGTTTGGGTCTAGCGGAATGGGTTTGGGTCTAGCCGAGTGGGTTTGGGTGTAACCGAGTGGGTTTGCATCTAGCGGAGTGGGTTTGGGTCTAGCCGAGTGGGTTTGGGTCTAGCCGAGTGGGTTTGGGTCTAGCCGAGTGGGTTTGTGTCTAGCCGAGTGGGTTTGGGTCTAGCCGAGTGGGTTTGGGTCTAGCCGAATGGGTTTGGGTCTAGCCGAGTGGGTTTGCGTCTAGCCGAGTGGGTTTGCCTCTAGCCGAGTGGGTTTGGGTCTAGCCGAGTGGGTTTGGGTCTAGCCGAGTGGGTTTGGGTCTAGCGGAGTGGGTTTGGGTCTAGCGAATGGGTTTGGGTCTAGCCGAGTGGGTTTGTGTCTAGCGGAGTGGGATTGGGTCAAGTGGAGTGCGTTTGCATCTAGCGGAGTGTGTTAGGGTCTAGCGGAGTGGGTTTGGGTATAGGCGAGTGGGTTTGGGTCCAGCGGAGTGGGTTTGGGTCCAGCGGAGTGGGTTTGGGTCAAGCCGAGTGGGTTTGGGTCCAGCCGAGTGGGTTTGGGTCTAGCGGAGTGGGTTTGGGTCTAGCGGAGTGGGTTTGAGTCTAGCCGAGTGGGTTTTTTGTCTAGTCGAGTGGGTTTGGGTCCAGCCAAATGGGTTTGGGTCCAGCGGAGTGGGTTTTGGGTCTAGCCGAGTGGGTTTGGGTCTAGCCGAGTGGGTTTGGGTCTAGCGGAGTGGGTTTGGGTCTAGCGGAGTGGGTTTGGGTCTAGCGGAATGGGTTTGGGTCTAGCCGAGTGGGTTTGGGTGCAGCCGAGTGGGTTTGCATCTAGCCAAGTGGGTTTGGGTCCAGCCGCGTGGGTTTGGGTCTAGCCGAGTGGGTTTGGGTCTAGCCGACTGGGTTTGGGTCTACCCGAGTGGGTTTGGGTGTAGCGGAGTGGGTTTGGGTCTAGCCGAGTGGGTTTGGGTCCAGCCGAGTGGGTTTGCGTCTAGCCGAGTGGGTTTTGGTGCAGCGGAGTGGGTTTGGGTCTAGCCGAGTGGGTTTGGGTGTAGCCGAGTGGTTTTGAGTCTAGCCGAGTGGCTTTGGGTCTAGCCGAGTGAGTTTGACTAGCCGAGTGGGTTTGGGTCTAGCCGAGTGGGTTTGGGTCTAGCGGAGTGGGTTTGGGTCTAGCCGAGTGGGTTTGGGTCTAGCGGAGTGGGTTTGGGTCTAGCGGAGTGGGTTTGTGTTTAGCCGAGTGTGTTTCTGTCTAGCCGAGTGGGTTTGGGTCTAGCCGAGTGGTTTGGGTCCAGCCGAGTGGGTTTGGGTCTAGCGGAGTGGGTTTGGGTTAAGCCGAGTGGGTTTGGGTGCAGCCGAGTGGGTTTGCGTCTAGCTGAGTGGGTTTGGGTCTAGCCGAGTGTGTTTCTGTCTAGCCGAGTGGGTTTGGGTCTAGCCGAGTGGGTTTGGGTCTAGCCGAGTGGGTTTGGGTCTAGCGGAGTGGGTTTGGGTCTAGCCGAGTGCGTTTGGGTCTGGCGGAGTGGGTTTGGGGCTAGCCGAGTGGGTTTGGGTCTAGCGGAGCGGGTTTGGGTCTAGCCGAGTGGGTTTGGGTCCAGCGGAGTGGGTTTGGGTCTAGCCGAGTGGGTTTGGGTCTAGCGGAATGGGTTTGGGTCTAGCCGAGTGGGTTTGCATCTAGCGGAGTGGGTTTGGGTCTAGCCGAGTGGGTTTGGGTCTAGCCGAGTGGGTTTGGGTCTAGCCGAGTGGGTTTGTGTCTATCCGAGTGGGTTTGGGTCTAGCCGAGTGGGTTTGGGTCTAGCCGAATGGGTTTGGGTCTAGCCGAGTGGGTTTGCGTCTAGCCGAGTGGGTTTGCCTCTAGCCGAGTGGGTTTGGGTCTAGCCGAGTGGGTTTGGGTCTAGCGGAGTGGGTTTGGGTCTAGCGAATGGGTTTGGGTCTAGCCGAGTGGGTTTGTGTCTAGCGGAGTGGGATTGGGTCAAGTGGAGTGCGTTTGCATCTAGCGGAGTGTGTTAGGGTCTAGCGGAGTGGGTTTGGGTATAGGCGAGTGGGTTTGGGTCCAGCGGAGTGGGTTTGGGTCCAGCGGAGTGGGTTTGGGTCAAGCCGAGTGGGTTTGGGTCCAGCCGAGTGGGTTTGGGTCTAGCGGAGTGGGTTTGGGTCTAGCGGAGTGGGTTTGAGTCTAGCCGAGTGGGTTTTTTGTCTAGTCGAGTGGGTTTGGGTCTAGCCAAATGGGTTTGGGTCTAGCCGAGTGGGTTTGGGTCTAGCGGAGTGGGTTTGGGTCTAGCGGAGTGGGTTTGGGTCTAGCGGAATGGGTTTGGGTCTAGCCGAGTGGGTTTGGGTGCAGCCGAGTGGGTTTGCATCTAGCCAAGTGGGTTTGGGTCCAGCCGCGTGGGTTTGGGTCTAGCCGAGTGGGTTTGGGTCTAGCCGAGTGGGTTTGGGTGTAGCCGAGTGGTTTTGAGTCTAGCCGAGTGGCTTTGGGTCTAGCCGAGTGAGTTTGACTAGCCGAGTGGGTTTGGGTCTAGCCGAGTGGGTTTGGGTCTAGCGGAGTGGGTTTGGGTCTAGCCGAGTGGGTTTGGGTCTAGCGGAGTGGGTTTGGGTCTAGCGGAGTGGGTTTGTGTTTAGCCGAGTGTGTTTCTGTCTAGCCGAGTGGGTTTGGGTCTAGCCGAGTGGTTTGGGTCCAGCCGAGTGGGTTTGGGTCTAGCGGAGTGGGTTTGGGTTAAGCCGAGTGGGTTTGGGTGCAGCCGAGTGGGTTTGCGTCTAGCTGAGTGGGTTTGGGTCTAGCCGAGTGTGTTTCTGTCTAGCCGAGTGGGTTTGGGTCTAGCCGAGTGGGTTTGGGTCTAGCCGAGTGGGTTTGGGTCTAGCGGAGTGGGTTTGGGTCTAGCCGAGTGCGTTTGGGTCTGGCGGAGTGGGTTTGGGGCTAGCCGAGTGGGTTTGGGTCTAGCGGAGCGGGTTTGGGTCTAGCCGAGTGGGTTTGGGTCCAGCGGAGTGGGTTTGGGTCTAGCCGAGTGGGTTTGGGTCTAGCGGAATGGGTTTGGGTCTAGCCGAGTGGGTTTGGGTGTAACCGAGTGGGTTTGCATCTAGCGGAGTGGGTTTGGGTCTAGCCGAGTGGGTTTGGGTCTAGCCGAGTGGGTTTGGGTCTAGCCGAGTGGGTTTGTGTCTAGCCGAGTGGGTTTGGGTCTAGCCGAGTGGGTTTGGGTCTTGCCGAATGGGTTTGGGTCTAGCCGAGTGGGTTTGCGTCTAGCCGAGTGGGTTTGCCTCTAGCCGAGTGGGTTTGGGTCTAGCCGAGTGGGTTTGGGTCTAGCCGAGTGGGTTTGGGTCTAGCCGAGTGGGTTTGGGTCTAGCCGAGTGGGTTTGGGTCTAGCGGAGTGGGTTTGGGTCTAGCGGAGTGGGTTTGGGTCTAGCCGAGTGGGTTTGGGTCTAGCCGAGTGGGTTTGGGTCTAGCCGAGTGGGTTTGGGTCTAGCGGAGTTGGTTTGGGTCTAGCCGAGTGGGTTTGGGTCTAGCCGAGTGGGTTTGGGTCTAGCGGAGTGGGATTATGTCTAGCGGAGTGGGTTTGTGTCTAGCGGATTGGGTTAGGGTCTAGCGGAGTAGGTTTGGGTATAGCCGAGTGGGTTTGGGTCTAGCGGAGTGGGTTTGGGTCAAGCCGAGTGGGTTTGGGTCTAGCCGAGTGGGTTTGGGTGTCGCGGAGTGGGTTTGGGTCTAGCGGAGTGGGTTTGGGTCTAGCCGAGTGGGTTTTGGTCTAGCCGAGTGGGTTTGGGTCTAGCCGAGTGGGTTTGGGTCTAGCCGAGTGGGTTTGGGTCTAGCGGAGTGGGTTTGGGTCTAGCGGAGTTGGTTTGTGTCTAGCGGAGTGGGTTTGGGTCTAGCGGAGTGTTTTCGGGTCTAGCCGAGTTGGTTTGGGTCTAGCAGAGTGGATTTGAGTCTAGCCGAGTGGGTTTGGGTTTTGCCGAATGGGTTTGGGTCTAGCCGAGTGGGTTTGGGTCTAGCAGAGTGGGTTTGTGTCTAGCGGAGTGGGTTTGGGTCTAGCGGAGTGGGTTTGGGTCTAGCCTAGTGGGTTTGGGTCTAGCCGAGTGGGTTTGGGTCTAGCCGAATAGGTTTGGGTCTAGCGGAGTGGGTTTGGGGTAGCGGAGTGGGTTTGGGTCTAGCGGAGTGGCTTTGGGTCTAGCCGTGTGGGTTTGGGTCTAGACGAGTGGGTTTGGGTCTAGCCGAGTGGGTTTGGGTCTAGCCGATTGGGTTTGGGTGTAGCCGATTGGGTTTGCATCTAGCTGAGTGGGTTTGGGTCTAGCCGAGTGGGTTTGGGTCTAGCCGAGTGGGTTTGGGTCTGGCCCAGTGGGTTTGGGTCTAGCGGAGTGCGTTTGGGTTTAGCCGAGTGGGTTTGGGTCTAGCGGAGTGGGTTTGGTCTAGCTGAGTGGGTTTGGGTCTAGCCGAGTGGGTTTGGGTCTAGCCGTGTGGGTTTGGGTCTAGCGGAGTGGGTTTGGGTCTAGCCGAGTGGGTTTGTGTCTAGCCGAGTGGGTTTGGGTCTAGCCGAGTGGCTTTGGGTCTAGCCGAGTGAGTTTGGGTCTAGCCGAGTGGGTTTGGGTCTAGCCGAGTGGGTTTGGGTCTAGCGGAGTGGGTTTGGGTCTAGCCGAGTGGGTTTGGGTGTAGCGGAATGGGTTTGGGTCTAGCCGAGTGGGTTTGGGTGCAGCCGATTGGGTTTGCGTCCAGCTGAGTGGGTTTGGGTCTAGCGGAGTGGGTTTGGGTCTAGCCGAGTGGGTTTGGGTCTAGCGGAGTGGGTTTGGGTTTAGCCGAGTGTGTTTCTGTCTAGCCGAGTGGGTTTGGGTCTAGCCGAGTTGGTTTGGGTCTACCCGAGTGGCTTTGGGTCTAGCGGAGTGGGTTTGGGTCTAGCCGAGTGCGTTTGGGTCTAGCGGAGTGGGTTTGGGTCTAGCCGAGTGGGTTTGGGTCTAGCGGAATGGGTTTGCGTCTAGCCGAGTGGGTTTGGGTGTAGCCGAGTGGGTTTGCATCTAGCCGAGTAGGTTTGGGTCTAGCCGAGTGGGTTTGGGTCTAGCCGAGTGGGTTTGGGTCTAGCCGAGTGGGTTTGGGTCTAGCGGAGTGGGTTTGGGTCTAGCGGAGTGGGTTTGGGTCTAGCCGAGTGGGTTTGGGTCTAGCCGAGTGGGTTTGGGTCTAGCCGAGTGGGTTTGGGTCTAGCGGAGTTGGTTTGGGTCTAGCCGAGTGGGTTTGGGTCTAGCAGAGTGGGTTTGAGTCTAGCCGAGTGGGTTTGGGTCTGGCCGAGTGGGTTTGGGTCTAGCAGAGTGGGTTTGTGTCTAGCCGAGTGGGTTTGGGTCTAGCGGAGTGGGTTTGGGTCTAGCCTAGTGGGTTTGGGTCTAGCCGAGTGGGTTTGGGGCTAGCCGAGTGGGTTTGGGTCTAGCGGAGTGGTTTTGGGTTTAGCCGAGTGGGTTTGGGTCTAGCGGAGTGGGTTTGGGTCTAGCCGAGTGGGTTTGGGTGTAGCGGAATGGGTTTGGGTCTAGCCGAGTGGGTTTGGGTGTAGCCGATTGGGTTTGCGTCTAGCTGAGTGGGTTTGGGTCTTGCCGAGTGGGTTTGGGTCTAGCCGAGTGGGTTTGGGTCTGGCCGAGTGGGTTTCGGTCTAGCGGAGTGGGATTGGGTTTAGCCGAGTGGGTTTGGGTCTAGCGGAGTGGGTTTGGGTCTAGCCGAGTGGGTTTGGGTCTAGCCGAGTGGGTTTGGGTCTAGCCGTGTGGGTTTGGGTCTAGCGGAGTGGGTTTGGGTCTAGCCGAGTGGGTTTGTGTCTAGCCGAGTGGGTTTGGGTCTAGCCGAGTGGCTTTGGGTCTAGCCGAGTGAGTTTGGGTCTAGCCGAGTGGGTTTGGGTCTAGCCGAGTGGGTTTGGGTCTAGCGGAGTGTGTTTGGGTCTAGCCGAATGGGTTTGGGTCCAGCCGAGTGGGTTTGTGTCTAGCGGAGTGGGATTGGGTCAAGTGGAGTGGCTTTGGGTCTAGCCGAGTGGGTTTGGGTCTAGCGGAGTGGGTTTGGGTTTAGCCGAGTGTGTTTCTGTCTAGCCGAGTGGGTTTGGGTCTAGCCGAGTTGGTTTGGGTGTACCCGAGTGGGTTTGGGACTAGCGGAGTGGGTTTGGGTGTAGCCGAGTGCGTTTCGGTCTAGCGGAGTGGGTTTGGGTCTAGCCGAGTGGGTTTGGGTGTAGCGGAATGGGTTTGGGTCTAGCCGAGTGGGTTTGGGTGTAGCCGAGTGGGTTTGCATCTAGCCGAGTGGGTTTGGGTCTAGCCGAGTGGGTTTGGGTCTAGCCGAGTGGGTTTGGGTCTAGCCGAGTGGGTTTGGGTCTAGCCGAGTGGGTTTGGGTCTAGCGGAGTGGGTTTGGGTCTAGCGGAGTGGGTTTGGGTCTAGCCGAGTGGGTTTGGGTCTAGCCGAGTGGGTTTGGGTCTAGCTGAGTGGGTTTGGGTCTAGCGGAGTTGGTTTGGGTCTAGCCGAGTGGGTTTGGGTCTAGCCGAGTGGATTTGGGTCTAGCGGAGTGGGATTATGTCTAGCGGAGTGGGTTTGTGTCTAGCGGATTGGGTTAGGGTCTAGCGGAGTGGGTTTGGGTATAGCCGAGTGGGTTTGGGTCTAGCGGAGTGGGTTTGGGTCAAGCCGAGTGGGTTTGGGTCTAGCCGAGTGGGTTTGGGTCTAGCGGAGTGGGTTTGGGTCTAGCGGAGTGGGTTTGGGTCTAGCCGAGTGGGTTTGGGTCTAGCCGAGTGGGTTTGGGTCTAGCCGAGTGGGTTTGGGTCTAGCCGAGCGGGTTTGGGTCTAGCGGAGTGGGTTTGGGTCTAGCGGAGTTGGTTTGTGTCTAGCGGAGTGGGTTTGGGTCCAGCGGAGTGTTTTTGGGTCTAGCCGAGTTGGTTTGGGTCTAGCAGAGTGGATTTGAGTCTAGCCGAGTGGGTTTGGGTCTTGCCGAATGGGTTTGGGTCTAGCCGAGTGGGTTTGGGTCTAGCAGAGTGGGTTTGTGTCTAGCGGAGTGGGTTTGGGTTAGCAGAGTGGGTTTGGGTCTAGCCTAGTGGGTTTGGGTCTAGCCGAGTGGGTTTGGGTCTAGCCGAATAGGTTTGGGTCTAGCGGAGTGGGTTTGGGGCTAGCGGAGTGGGTTTGGGTCTAGCGGAGTGGGATTGGGTCTAGCGGAGTGGCTTTGGCTCTAGCCGTGTGGGTTTGGGTCTAGACGAGTGGGTTTGGGTCTAGCCGAGTGGGTTTGGGTCTAGCCGAGTGGGTTTGGGTCTAGCTGAGTGGGTTTGGGTCTAGCGGAGTTGGTTTGGGTCTAGCCGAGTGGGTTTGGGTCTAGCCGAGTGGATTTGGGTCTAGCGGAGTGGGATTATGTCTAGCGGAGTGGGTTTGTGTCTAGCGGATTGGGTTAGGGTCTAGCGGAGTGGGTTTGGGTATAGCCGAGTGGGTTTGGGTCTAGCGGAGTGGGTTTGGGTCAAGCCGAGTGGGTTTGGGTCTAGCCGAGTGGGTTTGGGTCTAGCGGAGTGGGTTTGGGTCTAGCGGAGTGGGTTTGGGTCTAGCCGAGTGGGTTTGGGTCTAGCCGAGTGGGTTTGGGTCTAGCCGAGTGGGTTTGGGTCTAGCCGAGCGGGTTTGGGTCTAGCGGAGTGGGTTTGGGTCTAGCGGAGTTGGTTTGTGTCTAGCGGAGTGGGTTTGGGTCCAGCGGAGTGTTTTTGGGTCTAGCCGAGTTGGTTTGGGTCTAGCAGAGTGGATTTGAGTCTAGCCGAGTGGGTTTGGGTCTTGCCGAATGGGTTTGGGTCTAGCCGAGTGGGTTTGGGTCTAGCAGAGTGGGTTTGTGTCTAGCGGAGTGGGTTTGGGTCTAGCGGAGTGGGTTTGGGTCTAGCCTAGTGGGTTTGGGTCTAGCCGAGTGGGTTTGGGTCTAGCCGAATAGGTTTGGGTCTAGCGGAGTGGGTTTGGGGCTAGCGGAGTGGGTTTGGGTCTAGCGGAGTGGGATTGGGTCTAGCGGAGTGGCTTTGGCTCTAGCCGTGTGGGTTTGGGTCTAGACGAGTGGGTTTGGGTCTAGCCGAGTGGGTTTGGGTCTAGCCGAGTGGGTTTGGGTGTAGCCGATTGGGCTTGCGTCTAGCTGAGTGGGTTTGGGTCTAGCCGAGTGGGTTTGGGTCTAGCCGAGTGGGTTTGGGTCTGGCCGAGTGGGTTTGGGTCTAGCGGAGTGGGATTGGGTTTAGCCGAGTGGGTTTGGGTCTAGCGGAGTGGGTTTGGTCTAGCTGAGTGGGTTTGGGTCTAGCCGAGTGGGTTTGGGTCTAGCCGTGTGGGTTTGGGTCTAGCGGAGTGGGTTTGGGTCTAGCCGAGTGGGTTTGTGTCTAGCCGAGTGGGTTTGGGTCTAGCCGAGTGGCTTTGGGTCTAGCCGAGTGAGTTTGGGTCTAGCCGAGTGGGTTTGGGTCTAGCCGAGTGGGTTTGGGTCTAGCGGAGTGGGTTTGGGTCTAGCGAATGGGTTTGGGTCTAGCCGAGTGGGTTTGTGTCTAGCGGAGTGGGATTGGGTCAAGTGGAGTGCGGTTGCATCTAGCGGAGTGTGTTAGGGTCTAGCGGAGTGGGTTTGGGTATAGGCGAGTGGGTTAAGGTCCAGCGGAGTGGGTTTGGGTCCAGCGGAGTGGGTTTGGGTCAAGCCGAGTGGGTTTGGGTCCAGCCGAGTGGGTTTGGGTCTAGCGGAGTGGGTTTGGGTCTAGCGGAGTGGGTTTGAGTCTAGCCGAGTGGGTTTGGGTCTAGTCGAGTGGGTTTGGGTCTAGCCAAATGGGTTTGGGTCTAGCCGAGTGGGTTTGGGTCTAGCGGAGTGGGTTTGGGTCTAGCGGAGTGGGTTTGGGTCTAGCGGAATGGGTTTGGGTCTAGCCGAGTGGGTTTGGGTGCAGCCGAGTGGGTTTGCATCTAGCCAAGTGGGTTTGGGTCCAGCCGCGTGGGTTTGGGTCTAGCCGAGTGGGTTTGGGTCTAGCCGAGTGGGTTTGGGTCTACCCGAGTGGGTTTGGGTCTAGCGGAGTGGGTTTGGGTCTAGCCGAGTGGGTTTGGGTCTAGCCGAGTGGGTTTGGGTCCAGCCGAGTGGGTTTGCGTCTAGCCGAGTGGGTTTTGGTGCAGCGGAGTGGGTTTGGGTCTAGCCGAGTGGGTTTGGGTGTAGCCGAGTGGTTTTGAGTCTAGCCGAGTGGCTTTGGGTCTAGCCGAGTGAGTTTGACTAGCCGAGTGGGTTTAGGTCTAGCCGAGTGGGTTTGGGTCTAGCGGAGTGGGTTTGGGTCTAGCCGAGTGGGTTTGGGTCTAGCGGAGTGGGTTTGGGTCTAGCGGAGTGGGTTTGGGTCAAGCGGAGTGGCTTTGGGTCTAGCCGTGTGGGTTTGGGTCTAGCCGAGTGGGTTTGCGTCTAGCCGAGTGGGTTTGGGTCTAGCGGAGTGGGTTTGTGTTTAGCCGAGTGTGTTTCTGTCTAGCCGAGTGGGTTTGGGTCTAGCCGAGTGGTTTGGGTCCAGCCGAGTGGGTTTGGGTCTAGCGGAGTGGGTTTGGGTTAAGCCGAGTGGGTTTGGGTGTAGCCGAGTGGGTTTGCGCCTAGCTGAGTGGGTTTGGGTCTAGCCGAGTGTGTTTCTGTCTAGCCGAGTGGGTTTGGGTCTAGCCGAGTGGGTTTGGGTCTAGCCGAGTGGGTTTGGGTCTAGCGGAGTGGGTTTGGGTCTAGCCGAGTGCGTTTGGGTCTGGCGGAGTGGGTTTGGGGCTAGCCGAGTGGGTTTGGGTCTAGCGGAGCGGGTTTGGGTCTAGCCGAGTGGGTTTGGGTCCAGCGGAGTGGGTTTGGGTCTAGCCGAGTGGGTTTGGGTCTAGCGGAATGGGTTTGGGTCTAGCCGAGTGGGTTTGGGTGTAACCGAGTGGGTTTGCATCTAGCGGAGTGGGTTTGGGTCTAGCCGAGTGGGTTTGGGTCTAGCCGAGTGGGTTTGGGTCTAGCCGAGTGGGTTTGTGTCTAGCCGAGTGGGTTTGGGTCTAGCCGAGTGGGTTTGGGTCTAGCCGAATGGGTTTGGGTCTAGCCGAGTGGGTTTGCGTCTAGCCGAGTGGGTTTGCCTCTAGCCGAGTGGGTTTGGGTCTAGCCGAGTGGGTTTGGGTCTAGCCGAGTGGGTTTGGGTCTAGCCGAGTGGGTTTGGGTCTAGCCGAGTGGGTTTGGGTCTAGCGGAGTGGGTTTGGGTCTAGCGGAGTGGGTTTGGGTCTAGCCGAGTGGGTTTGGGTCTAGCCGAGTGGGTTTGGGTCTAGCCGAGTGGGTTTGGGTCTAGCGGAGTTGGTTTGGGTCTAGCCGAGTGGGTTTGGGTCTAGCCGAGTGGGTTTGGGTCTAGCGGAGTGGGATTATGTCTAGCGGAGTGGGTTTGTGTCTAGCGGATTGGGTTAGGGTCTAGCGGAGTAGGTTTGGGTATAGCCGAGTGGGTTTGGGTCTAGCGGAGTGGGTTTGGGTCTAGCCGAGTGGGTTTGGGTCTAGCCGAGTGGGTTTGGGTCCAGCGGAGTGGGTTTGGGTCTAGCGGAGTTGGTTTGTGTCTAGCGGAGTGGGTTTGGGTCTAGCGGAGTGTTTTTGGGTCTAGCCGAGTTGGTTTGGGTCTAGCAGAGTGGATTTGAGTCTAGCCGAGTGGGTTTGGGTCTTGCCGAATGGGTTTGGGTCTAGCCGAGTGGGTTTGGGTCTAGCAGAGTGGGTTTGTGTCTAGCGGAGTGGGTTTGGGTCTAGCGGAGTGGGTTTGGGTCTAGCCTAGTGGGTTTGGGTCTAGCCGAGTGGGTTTGGGTCTAGCCGAATAGGTTTGGGTCTAGCGGAGTGGGTTTGGGGTAGCGGAGTGGGTTTGGGTCTAGCGGAGTGGGATTGGGTCTAGCGGAGTGGCTTTGGGTCTAGCCGTGTGGGTTTGGGTCTAGACGAGTGGGTTTGGGTCTAGCCGAGTGGGTTTGGGTCTAGCCGAGTGGGTTTGGGTGTAGCCGATTGGGTTTGCGTCTAGCCGAGTGGGTTTGGGTCTAGCCGAGTGGGTTTGGGTCTAGCCGAGTGGGTTTGGGTCTGGCCCAGTGGGTTTGGGTCTAGCGGAGTGGGATTGGGTTTAGCCGAGTGGGTTTGGGTCTAGCGGAGTGGGTTTGGTCTAGCTGAGTGGGTTTGGGTCTAGCCGAGTGGGTTTGGGTCTAGCCGTGTGGGTTTGGGTCTAGCGGAGTGGGTTTGGGTCTAGCCGAGTGGGTTTGTGTCTAGCCGAGTGGGTTTGGGTCTAGCCGAGTGGCTTTGGGTCTAGCCGAGTGAGTTTGGGTCTAGCCGAGTGGGTTTGGGTCTAGCCGAGTGGGTTTGGGTCTAGCGGAGTGGGTTTGGGTCTAGCCGAGTGGGTTTGGGTGTAGCGGAATGGGTTTGGGTCTAGCCGAGTGGGTTTGGGTGTAGCCGATTGGGTTTGCGTCTAGCTGAGTGGGTTTGGGTCTAGCGGAGTGGGTTTGGGTCTAGCCGAGTGGGTTTGGGTCTAGCGGAATGGGTTTGGGTCTAGCCGAGTGGGTTTGGGTGCAGCCGAGTGGGTTTGCATCTAGCCAAGTGGGTTTGGGTCCAGCCGCGTGGGTTTGGGTCTAGCCGAGTGGGTTTGGGTCTAGCCGAGTGGGTTTGGGTCTACCCGAGTGGGTTTGGGTCTAGCGGAGTGGGTTTGGGTCTAGCCGAGTGGGTTTGGGTCTAGCCGAGTGGGTTTGGGTCCAGCCGAGTGGGTTTGCGTCTAGCCGAGTGGGTTTTGGTGCAGCGGAGTGGGTTTGGGTCTAGCCGAGTGGGTTTGGGTGTAGCCGA
Organism: Raja brachyura; assembly: GCA_963514005.1. The sequence goes on along the minus strand of OY740819.1, from coordinate 3,643,269 downwards.
GTGGTTTTGAGTCTAGCCGAGTGGCTTTGGGTCTAGCCGAGTGAGTTTGACTAGCCGAGTGGGTTTAGGTCTAGCCGAGTGGGTTTGGGTCTAGCGGAGTGGGTTTGGGTCTAGCCGAGTGGGTTTGGGTCTAGCAGAGTGGGTTTGGGTCTAGCGGAGTGGGTTTGGGTCAAGCGGAGTGGCTTTGGGTCGAGCCGTGTGGGTTTGGGTCTAGCCGAGTGGGTTTGCGTCTAGCCGAGTGGGTTTGGGTCTAGCGGAGTGGGTTTGTGTTTAGCCGAGTGTGTTTCTGTCTAGCCGAGTGGGTTTGGGTCTAGCCGAGTGGTTTGGGTCCAGCCGAGTGGGTTTGGGTCTAGCGGAGTGGGTTTGGGTTAAGCCGAGTGGGTTTGGGTGTAGCCGAGTGGGTTTGCGTCTAGCTGAGTGGGTTTGGGTCTAGCCGAGTGTGTTTCTGTCTAGCCGAGTGGGTTTGGGTCTAGCCGAGTGGGTTTGGGTCTAGCCGAGTGGGTTTGGGTCTAGCGGAGTGGGTTTGGGTCTAGCCGAGTGCGTTTGGGTCTGGCGGAGTGGGTTTGGGGCTAGCCGAGTGGGTTTGGGTCTAGCGGAGCGGGTTTGGGTCTAGCCGAGTGGGTTTGGGTCCAGCGGAGTGGGTTTGGGTCTAGCCGAGTGGGTTTGGGTCTAGCGGAATGGGTTTGGGTCTAGCCGAGTGGGTTTGGGTGTAACCGAGTGGGTTTGCATCTAGCGGAGTGGGTTTGGGTCTAGCCGAGTGGGTTTGGGTCTAGCCGAGTGGGTTTGGGTCTAGCCGAGTGGGTTTGTGTCTAGCCGAGTGGGTTTGGGTCTAGCCGAGTGGGTTTGGGTCTAGCCGAATGGGTTTGGGTCTAGCCGAGTGGGTTTGCGTCTAGCCGAGTGGGTTTGCCTCTAGCCGAGTGGGTTTGGGTCTAGCCGAGTGGGTTTGGGTCTAGCCGAGTGGGTTTGGGTCTAGCCGAGTGGGTTTGGGTCTAGCCGAGTGGGTTTGGGTCTAGCGGAGTGGGTTTGGGTCTGGCGGAGAGGGTTTTGGTCTAGCCGAGTGGGTTTGGGTCTAGCGGAGTGGGTTTGGGTCCATCCGAGTGGGTTTGGGTCTAGCCGAGTGGGTTTGGGTCTAGCCGAGTGGGTTTGGGTCTAGCGGAGTGGGTTTGCATTTAGCCGAGTGTGTTTCTGTCTAGCCGAGTGGGTTTGGGTCTAGCCGAGTGGGTTTGGGTCTAGCCGAGTGGGTTTGGGTCTAGCGGAGTGGGTTTGGGTCTAGCCGAGTGGGTTTGGGTCTAGCGGAATGGGTTTGGGTCTAGCTGAGTAAGTTTGGGTGAAGCCGAGTGGGTTTGCGTCTAGCGGAATGGGTTTGGGTCTAGCCGTGTGGGTTTCGGTCCAGCCGAGTGGGTTTGGGTCTAGCCGAGTGGGTTTGGGTCTAGCCGAGTGGGTTTGGGTCTAGCGGAGTGGGTTTGGGTCTCGCCGAGTGGGTTTGGGTCTAGCCAAGTGGGTTTGGGTCTAGCCGAGTGGGTTTGCGTCTAGCCGAGTGGGTTTGGGTCTAGCGGATTGGCTTTGGGTCTAGCCGTGTGGGTTTGGGTGTAGCCGAGTGGGTTTGGGTGTAGCCGAGTGGGTTTGGGTCTAGCGGAGTGGGTTTGGGTCTAGCCGAGTGGGTTTGGGTCTAGCGGAATGGGTTTGGGTTTAGCCGAGTGGGTTTGGGTCTAGCGGAGTGGGTTTGCATTTAGCCGAGTGTGTTTCTGTCTAGCCGAGTGGGTTTGGGTCTAGCCGAGTGGGTTTGGGTCTAGCCGAGTGGGTTTGGGTCTAGCGGATTGGGTTTGGGTCTAGCCGAGTGGGTTTGGGTCTAGCGGAATGGGTTTGGGTCTAGCTGAGTGGGTTTGGGTGTAGCCGAGTGGGTTTGCGTCTAGCGGAATGGGTTTGGGTCTAGCCGAGTGGGTTTGGGTCTAGCCGAGTGGGTTTGGGTCTAGCCGAGTGGGTTTGCGTCTAGCCGAGTGGGTTTGGGTCTAGCGGAGTGGGTTTGGGTCTCGCCGAGTGGGTTTGGGTCTAGCCAAGTGGGTTTGGGTCTAGCCGAGTGGGTTTGCGTCTAGCCGAGTGGGTTTGGGTCTAGCGGAGTGGCTTTGGGTCTAGCCGTGTGGGTTTGGGTGTAGCCGAGTGGGTTTGGGTCTAGCTGAGTGGGTTTGGGTCTAGCCGAGTGGGTTTGCGTCTAGCCGAGTGGGTTTGGGTCTAGCGGAGTGGGTTTGGGTCTAGCCGATTGGGTTTGGGTCTAGCCGAGTGGGTTTGGGTCTAGCCGAGTGGCTTTGGGTCTAGCCGAGTGGGTTTGGGTCTAGCCGAGTGGTTTTGGGTCTAGCCGAGTGGGTTTGGGTCTGGCGGAGTGGGTTTTGGTCTAGCCGAGTGGGTTTGGGTCTAGCGGAGTGTGTTTGGGTCTAGCCGAGTGGGTTTGGGTCTAGCCGAGTGGGTTTGGGTCTAGCCGAGTGGGTTTGGGTCTAGCGGAGTGGGTTTGCATTTAGCCGAGTGTGGTTCTGTCTAGCCGAGTGGGTTTGGGTCTAGCCGAGTGTGTTTGGGTCTAGCCGAGTGGGGTTGGGTCTAGCGGAGTGGGTTTGGGTCTAGCCGAGTGGGTTTGGGTCTAGCGGAATGGGTTAGGGTCTAGCTGAGTGGGTTTGGGTGTAGCCGAGTGGGTTTGCGTCTAGCGGAATGGGTTTGGGTCTAGCCGAGTGGGTTTGGGTCTAGCCGAGTGGGTTTGGGTCTAGCCGAGTGGGTTTGGGTCTAGCCGAGTGGGTTTGGGTCTAGCCGAGTGGGTTTGGGTCTAGCGGAGTGGGTTTGGGTCTCGCCGAGTGGGTTTGGGTCTAGCCAAGTGGGTTTGGGTCTAGCCGAGTGGGTTTGCGTCTAGCCGAGTGGGTTTGGGTCTAGCGGAGTGGCTTTGGGTCTAGCCGTGTGGGCTTGGGTGTAGCCGAGTGGGTTTGGGTCCAGCCGAGTGGGTTTGGGTCTAGCGGAGTGGGTTTGGGTCTAGCCGAGTGGGTTTGGGTCTAGCGGAATGGGTTTGGGTTTAGCCGAGTGTGTTTCTGTCTAGACGAGTGGGTTTTGGTCTTGCCGAGTGGGTTTGGGTCTAGCCGAGTGGGTTTGGGTCTAGCGGAGTGGTTTTGGGTCTAGCCGAGTGGGTTTGGGTCTAGCGGAGTGGGTTTCGGTCTAGCCGAGTGGGTTTGGGTCTAGCGGAGTGGGTTTGGGTCTAGCCGAGTGGGTTTGCGTCTAGCCGAGTGGGTTTGGGTCTAGCGGAGTGGGTTTGGGTCTAGCCGAGTGGGTTTGGGTCTAGCCGAGTGGGTTTGGGTCTAGCCGAGTGGCTTTGGGTCTAGCCGAGTGGGTTTGGGTCTAGCCGAGTGGATTTGGGTTTAGCCGAGTGGGTTTGGGTCTAGCAGAGTGGGTTTGGGTCTAGCGGAGTGGGTTTGGGTCTAGCGGAGTGGGTTTGGGTCTAGCGGAGTGGGTTTGGGTCTCGCGGAGTGGGTTTGGGTCTAGCGGAGTGGGTTTGGATCTAGCCGAGTGGGTTTGGGTCTAGCCGAGTGGGTTTGGGTCTAGCCGAGTGGGTTTGGGTCTAGCCGAGTGGGTTTGGGTCTAGCGGAGTGGGTTTGGGTCTAGCCGAGTGGGTTTTGGTCTAGCGGAATGGGTTTGGGTCTAGCTGAGTGGGTTTGGGTGTAGCCGAGTGGTTTTGCGTCTAGCGGAATGGGTTTGGGTCTAGCCGAGTGGGTTTGGGTCTAGCCGAGTGGGTTTGGGTCTAGCCGAGTGGGTTTGGGTCTAGCCGAGTGGGTTTGGGTCTAGCCGTGTGGGTTTGGGTCTAGCGGAGTGGGTTTGGGTCTCGCCGAGTGGGTTTGGGTCTAGCCAAGTGGGTTTGGGTCTAGCCGAGTGGGTTTGCGTCTAGCCGAGTGGGTTTGGGTCTAGCGGAGTGGCTTTGGGTCTAGCCGTGTGGGTTTGGGTGTAGCCGAGTGGGTTTGGGTCTAGCCGAGTGGGTTTGGGTCTAGCGGAGTGGGTTTGGGTCTAGCCGAGTGGGTTTGGGTCTAGCGGAATGGGTTTGGGTTTAGCCGAGTGTGTTTCTGTCTAGACGAGTGGGTTTGGGTCTTGCCGAGTGGGTTTGGGTCTAGCCGAGTGGGTTTGGGTCTAGCGGAGTGGTTTTGGGTCTAGCCGAGTGGGTTTGGGTCTAGCGGAGTGGGTTTGGGTCTAGCGGAGTGGGTTTGGGTCTAGCGGAGTGGGTTTGGGTCTAGCCGAGTGGGTTTGCGTCTAGCCGAGTGGGTTTGGGTCTATCGGAGTGGGTTTGGGTCTAGCCGAGTGGGTTTGGGTCTAGCCGAGTGGCTTTGGGTCTAGCCGAGTGGGTTTGGGTCTAGCCGAGTGGATTTGGGTTTAGCCGAGTGGGTTTGGGTCTAGCAGAGTGGGTTTGGGTCTAGCGGAGTGGGTTTGGGTCTAGCGGAGTGGGTTTGGGTCTAGCGGAGTGGGTTTGGGTCTAGCGGAGTGGGTTTGGGTCTAGCGGAGTGGGTTTGGATCTAGCCGAGTGGGTTTGGGTCTAGCCGAGTGGGTTTGGGTCTAGCCGAGTGGGTTTGGGTCTAGCCGAATGGGTTTGGGTCTAGCCGAGTGGGTTTGGGTCTAGCGGAGTGGGTTTGGGCCTAGCCGAGTGGGTTTGGGTCCAGCGGAGTGGATTTGGGTCTGGCCGAGTGGGTTTGGGTGTAGCGGAGTGGTTTTGGGTCTAGCTGAGTGGGTTTGGGTCTAGCGGAATGGGGTTGGGTCTAGCTGAGTGGGTTTGGGTGTAGCCGAGTGGGTTTGCGTCTAGCGGAATGGGTTTGGGTCTAGCCGAGTGGGTTTGGGTCTAGCCGAGTGGGTTTGGGTCTAGCCGAGTGGGTTTGGGTCTAGCGGAGTGGGTTTGGGTCTCGCCGAGTGGGTTTGGGTCTAGCCAAGTGGGTTTGCGTCTAGCGGAATGGGTTTGGGTCGAGCCGAGTGGGTTTGGGTGTAGCCGAGTGGGTTTGCGTCTAGCGGAATGGGTTTGGGTCTAGCCGAGTGGGTTTGGGTCTAGCCGAGTGGGTTTGGGTCTAGCCGAGTGGGTTTGCGTCTAGCCGAGTGGGTTTGGGTCTAGCGGAGTGGGTTTGGGTCTCGCCGAGTGGGTTTGGGTCTAGCCAAGTGGGTTTGGGTCTAGCCGAGTGGGTTTGCATCTAGCCGAGTGGGTTTGGGTCTAGCGGAGTGGCTTTGGGTCTAGCCGTGTGGGTTTGGGTGTAGCCGAGTGGGTTTGGGTCTAGCTGAGTGGGTTTGGGTCTAGCGGAGTGGGTTTGGGTAAGCCGAGTGGGTTTGGGTCTAGCGGAATGGGTTTGGGTTTAGCCGAGTGTGTTTCTGTCTAGACGAGTGGGTTTGGGTCTAGCGGAGTGGTTTTGGGTCCAGCCGAGTGGGTTTGGGTCTAGCGGAGTGGGTTTGGGTCTAGCCGAGTGGGTTTGGGTCTAGCGGAGTGGGTTTGGGTCAAGCCGAGTGGGTTTGCGTCTAGCCGAGTGCGTTTGGGTCTGGCGGAGTGGGTTTTGGTCTAGCCGAGTGGGTTTGGGTCTAGCGGAGTGTGTTTGGGTCTAGCCGAGTGGGTTTGGGTCTAGCCGAGTGGGTTTGGGTCTAGCCGAGTGGGTTTGGGTCTAGCGGAGTGGGTTTGCATTTAGCCGAGTGTGGTTCTGTCTAGCCGAGTGGGTTTGGGTCTAGCCGAGTGTGTTTGGGTCTAGCCGAGTGGGTTTGGGTCTAGCGGAGTGGGTTTGGGTCTAGCCGAGTGGGTTTGGGTCTAGCGGAATGGGTTTGGGTCTAGCTGAGTGGGTTTGGGTGTAGCCGAGTGGGTTTGCGTCTAGCGGAATGGGTTTGGGTCTAGCCGAGTGGGTTTGGGTCTAGCCGAGTGGGTTTGGGTCTAGCCGAGTGGGTTTGGGTCTTGCCGAGTGGGTTTGGGTCTAGCCGAGTGGGTTTGGGTCTAGCGGAGTGGGTTTGGGTCTAGCGGAGTGGGTTTCGGTCTAGCCGAGTGGGTTTGGGTCTAGCGGAGTGGGTTTGGGTCTAGCCGAGTGGGTTTGCGTCTAGCCGAGTGGGTTTGGGTCTAGCGGAGTGGGTTTAGGTCTAGCCGAGTGGGTTTGGGTCTAGCCGAGTGGGTTTGGGTCTAGCCGATTGGCTTTGGGTCTAGCCGAGTGGGTTTGGGTCTAGCCGAGTGGGTTTGGGTCTAGCCGAGTGGGTTTGGGTCTAGCGGAGTGGGTTTGGGTCTAGCCGAGTGGGTTTGGGTGTAGCCGAGTGGGTTTGGGTCTAGCGGAGTGGGATTGGGTCTAGCGGAGTGGGTTTGGGACTAGCGGAGTGGGTTTGGGTCTAGCGGAATGGGTTTGGGTCAGCCGAGTGGGTTTGGGTCTAGCCGAGTGGGTTTGGGTCTAGCCGAGTGGGTTTGGGACTAGCCGAGTGGATTTGGGTCTAGCCGAGTGGGTTTGGGTCTAGCGGAGTGGGTTTGGGTCTAGCGGAGTGGGATTGGGTCTAGCGGAGTGGGTTTCTGTCTAGCGGAGTGGGTTTGGGTCTAGCGGAGCGGGTTTGGGTCTAGCCGAGTGGGTTTGGGTCTAGCGGATTGGGTTTGGATCTAGCCGACTGGGTTTGGCTCTAGCCGAGTGGGTTTGGGTCTAGCCGAGTGGGTTTGGGTCTATCCGAGTGGCTTTCGGTCTAGCCGAATGGGTTTGGGTCTAGCCGAGTGGGTTTGGGTCTAGCGGAGTGGGTTTGGGTCTAGCGGAGTGGGTTTGGGTCTACCGGAGTGGCTTTGGGTCTAGCCGTGTGGGTTTGGGTCTAGCCGAGTGGGTTTGCGTCTAGCCGAGTGGGTTTGGATCTAGCGGAGTGGCTTTGGGTCTAGCCGTGTGGGTTTGGGTGTAGCCGACTGGGTTTGGGTCTAGCCGACTGGGTTTGGGTCTAGCGGAGTGGGTTTGGGTCTAGCCGAGTGGGTTTGGGTGTAGCCGAGTGGTTTTGAGTCTAGCCGAGTGGCTTTGGGTCTAGCCGAGTGAGTTTGACTAGCCGAGTGGGTTTAGGTCTAGCCGAGTGGGTTTGGGTCTAGCGGAGTGGGTTTGGGTCTAGCCGAGTGGGTTTGGGTCTAGCGGAGTGGGTTTGGGTCTAGCGGAGTGGGTTTGGGTCAAGCGGAGTGGCTTTGGGTCTAGCCGTGTGGGTTTGGGTCTAGCCGAGTGGGTTTGCGTCTAGCCGAGTGGGTTTGGGTCTAGCGGAGTGGGTTTGTGTTTAGCCGAGTGTGTTTCTGTCTAGCCGAGTGGGTTTGGGTCTAGCCGAGTGGTTTGGGTCCAGCCGAGTGGGTTTGGGTCTAGCGGAGTGGGTTTGGGTTAAGCCGAGTGGGTTTGGGTGTAGCCGAGTGGGTTTGCGTCTAGCTGAGTGGGTTTGGGTCTAGCCGAGTGTGTTTCTGTCTAGCCGAGTGGGTTTGGGTCTAGCCGAGTGGGTTTGGGTCTAGCCGAGTGGGTTTGGGTCTAGCGGAGTGGGTTTGGGTCTAGCCGAGTGCGTTTGGGTCTGGCGGAGTGGGTTTGGGGCTAGCCGAGTGGGTTTGGGTCTAGCGGAGCGGGTTTGGGTCTAGCCGAGTGGGTTTGGGTCCAGCGGAGTGGGTTTGGGTCTAGCCGAGTGGGTTTGGGTCTAGCGGAATGGGTTTGGGTCTAGCCGAGTGGGTTTGGGTGTAACCGAGTGGGTTTGCATCTAGCGGAGTGGGTTTGGGTCTAGCCGAGTGGGTTTGGGTCTAGCCGAGTGGGTTTGGGTCTAGCCGAGTGGGTTTGTGTCTAGCCGAGTGGGTTTGGGTCTAGCCGAGTGGGTTTGGGTCTAGCCGAATGGGTTTGGGTCTAGCCGAGTGGGTTTGCGTCTAGCCGAGTGGGTTTGCCTCTAGCCGAGTGGGTTTGGGTCTAGCCGAGTGGGTTTGGGTCTAGCCGAGTGGGTTTGGGTCTAGCCGAGTGGGTTTGGGTCTAGCCGAGTGGGTTTGGGTCTAGCGGAGTGGGTTTGGGTCTAGCGGAGTGGGTTTGGGTCTAGCCGAGTGGGTTTGGGTCTAGCCGAGTGGGTTTGGGTCTAGCCGAGTGGGTTTGGGTCTAGCGGAGTTGGTTTGGGTCTAGCCGAGTGGGTTTGGGTCTAGCCGAGTGGGTTTGGGTCTAGCGGAGTGGGATTATGTCTAGCGGAGTGGGTTTGTGTCTAGCGGATTGGGTTAGGGTCTAGCGGAGTAGGTTTGGGTATAGCCGAGTGGGTTTGGGTCTAGCGGAGTGGGTTTGGGTCTAGCCGAGTGGGTTTGGGTCTAGCCGAGTGGGTTTGGGTCCAGCGGAGTGGGTTTGGGTCTAGCGGAGTTGGTTTGTGTCTAGCGGAGTGGGTTTGGGTCTAGCGGAGTGTTTTTGGGTCTAGCCGAGTTGGTTTGGGTCTAGCAGAGTGGATTTGAGTCTAGCCGAGTGGGTTTGGGTCTTGCCGAATGGGTTTGGGTCTAGCCGAGTGGGTTTGGGTCTAGCAGAGTGGGTTTGTGTCTAGCGGAGTGGGTTTGGGTCTAGCGGAGTGGGTTTGGGTCTAGCCTAGTGGGTTTGGGTCTAGCCGAGTGGGTTTGGGTCTAGCCGAATAGGTTTGGGTCTAGCGGAGTGGGTTTGGGGTAGCGGAGTGGGTTTGGGTCTAGCGGAGTGGGATTGGGTCTAGCGGAGTGGCTTTGGGTCTAGCCGTGTGGGTTTGGGTCTAGACGAGTGGGTTTGGGTCTAGCCGAGTGGGTTTGGGTCTAGCCGAGTGGGTTTGGGTGTAGCCGATTGGGTTTGCGTCTAGCCGAGTGGGTTTGGGTCTAGCCGAGTGGGTTTGGGTCTAGCCGAGTGGGTTTGGGTCTGGCCCAGTGGGTTTGGGTCTAGCGGAGTGGGATTGGGTTTAGCCGAGTGGGTTTGGGTCTAGCGGAGTGGGTTTGGTCTAGCTGAGTGGGTTTGGGTCTAGCCGAGTGGGTTTGGGTCTAGCCGTGTGGGTTTGGGTCTAGCGGAGTGGGTTTGGGTCTAGCCGAGTGGGTTTGTGTCTAGCCGAATGGGTTTGGGTCTAGCCGAGTGGCTTTGGGTCTAGCCGAGTGAGTTTGGGTCTAGCCGAGTGGGTTTGGGTCTAGCCGAGTGGGTTTGGGTCTAGCGGAGTGGGTTTGGGTCTAGCCGAGTGGGTTTGGGTGTAGCGGAATGGGTTTGGGTCTAGCCGAGTGGGTTTGGGTGTAGCCGATTGGGTTTGCGTCTAGCTGAGTGGGTTTGGGTCTAGCGGAGTGGGTTTGGGTCTAGCCGAGTGGGTTTGGGTCTAGCGGAATGGGTTTGGGTCTAGCCGAGTGGGTTTGGGTGCAGCCGAGTGGGTTTGCATCTAGCCAAGTGGGTTTGGGTCCAGCCGCGTGGGTTTGGGTCTAGCCGAGTGGGTTTGGGTCTAGCCGAGTGGGTTTGGGTCTACCCGAGTGGGTTTGGGTCTAGCGGAGTGGGTTTGGGTCTAGCCGAGTGGGTTTGGGTCTAGCCGAGTGGGTTTGGGTCCAGCCGAGTGGGTTTGCGTCTAGCCGAGTGGGTTTTGGTGCAGCGGAGTGGGTTTGCGTCTAGCCGAGTGGGTTTGGGTGTAGCCGAGTGGTTTTGAGTCTAGCCGAGTGGCTTTGGGTCTAGCCGAGTGAGTTTGACTAGCCGAGTGGGTTTAGGTCTAGCCGAGTGGGTTTGGGTCTAGCGGAGTGGGTTTGGGTCTAGCCGAGTGGGTTTGGGTCTAGCGGAGTGGGTTTGGGTCTAGCGGAGTGGGTTTGGGTCAAGCGGAGTGGCTTTGGGTCGAGCCGTGTGGGTTTGGGTCTAGCCGAGTGGGTTTGCGTCTAGCCGAGTGGGTTTGGGTCTAGCGGAGTGGGTTTGTGTTTAGCCGAGTGTGTTTCTGTCTAGCCGAGTGGGTTTGGGTCTAGCCGAGTGGTTTGGGTCCAGCCGAGTGGGTTTGGGTCTAGCGGAGTGGGTTTGGGTTAAGCCGAGTGGGTTTGGGTGTAGCCGAGTGGGTTTGCGTCTAGCTGAGTGGGTTTGGGTCTAGCCGAGTGTGTTTCTGTCTAGCCGAGTGGGTTTGGGTCTAGCCGAGTGGGTTTGGGTCTAGCCGAGTGGGTTTGGGTCTAGCGGAGTGGGTTTGGGTCTAGCCGAGTGCGTTTGGGTCTGGCGGAGTGGGTTTGGGGCTAGCCGAGTGGGTTTGGGTCTAGCGGAGCGGGTTTGGGTCTAGCCGAGTGGGTTTGGGTCCAGCGGAGTGGGTTTGGGTCTAGCCGAGTGGGTTTGGGTCTAGCGGAATGGGTTTGGGTCTAGCCGAGTGGGTTTGGGTGTAACCGAGTGGGTTTGCATCTAGCGGAGTGGGTTTGGGTCTAGCCGAGTGGGTTTGGGTCTAGCCGAGTGGGTTTGGGTCTAGCCGAGTGGGTTTGTGTCTAGCCGAGTGGGTTTGGGTCTAGCCGAGTGGGTTTGGGTCTAGCCGAATGGGTTTGGGTCTAGCCGAGTGGGTTTGCGTCTAGCCGAGTGGGTTTGCCTCTAGCCGAGTGGGTTTGGGTCTAGCCGAGTGGGTTTGGGTCTAGCCGAGTGGGTTTGGGTCTAGCCGAGTGGGTTTGGGTCTAGCCGAGTGGGTTTGGGTCTAGCGGAGTGGGTTTGGGTCTGGCGGAGAGGGTTTTGGTCTAACCGAGTGGGTTTGGGTCTAGCGGAGTGGGTTTGGGTCCATCCGAGTGGGTTTGGGTCTAGCCGAGTGGGTTTGGGTCTAGCCGAGTGGGTTTGGGTCTAGCGGAGTGGGTTTGCATTTAGCCGAGTGTGTTTCTGTCTAGCCGAGTGGGTTTGGGTCTAGCCGAGTGGGTTTGGGTCTAGCCGAGTGGGTTTGGGTCTAGCGGAGTGGGTTTGGGTCTAGCCGAGTGGGTTTGGGTCTAGCGGAATGGGTTTGGGTCTAGCTGAGTAAGTTTGGGTGAAGCCGAGTGGGTTTGCGTCTAGCGGAATGGGTTTGGGTCTAGCCGTGTGGGTTTCGGTCCAGCCGAGTGGGTTTGGGTCTAGCCGAGTGGGTTTGGGTCTAGCCGAGTGGGTTTGGGTCTAGCGGAGTGGGTTTGGGTCTCGCCGAGTGGGTTTGGGTCTAGCCAAGTGGGTTTGGGTCTAGCCGAGTGGGTTTGCGTCTAGCCGAGTGGGTTTGGGTCTAGCGGATTGGCTTTGGGTCTAGCCGTGTGGGTTTGGGTGTAGCCGAGTGGGTTTGGGTGTAGCCGAGTGGGTTTGGGTCTAGCGGAGTGGGTTTGGGTCTAGCCGAGTGGGTTTGGGTCTAGCGGAATGGGTTTGGGTTTAGCCGAGTGGGTTTGGGTCTAGCGGAGTGGGTTTGCATTTAGCCGAGTGTGTTTCTGTCTAGCCGAGTGGGTTTGGGTCTAGCCGAGTGGGTTTGGGTCTAGCCGAGTGGGTTTGGGTCTAGCGGATTGGGTTTGGGTCTAGCCGAGTGGGTTTGGGTCTAGCGGAATGGGTTTGGGTCTAGCTGAGTGGGTTTGGGTGTAGCCGAGTGGGTTTGCGTCTAGCGGAATGGGTTTGGGTCTAGCCGAGTGGGTTTGGGTCTAGCCGAGTGGGTTTGGGTCTAGCCGAGTGGGTTTGCGTCTAGCCGAGTGGGTTTGGGTCTAGCGGAGTGGGTTTGGGTCTCGCCGAGTGGGTTTGGGTCTAGCCAAGTGGGTTTGGGTCTAGCCGAGTGGGTTTGCGTCTAGCCGAGTGGGTTTGGGTCTAGCGGAGTGGCTTTGGGTCTAGCCGTGTGGGTTTGGGTGTAGCCGAGTGGGTTTGGGTCTAGCTGAGTGGGTTTGGGTCTAGCCGAGTGGGTTTGCGTCTAGCCGAGTGGGTTTGGGTCTAGCGGAGTGGGTTTGGGTCTAGCCGATTGGGTTTGGGTCTAGCCGAGTGGGTTTGGGTCTAGCCGAGTGGCTTTGGGTCTAGCCGAGTGGGTTTGGGTCTAGCCGAGTGGTTTTGGGTCTAGCCGAGTGGGTTTGGGTCTGGCGGAGTGGGTTTTGGTCTAGCCGAGTGGGTTTGGGTCTAGCGGAGTGTGTTTGGGTCTAGCCGAGTGGGTTTGGGTCTAGCCGAGTGGGTTTGGGTCTAGCCGAGTGGGTTTGGGTCTAGCGGAGTGGGTTTGCATTTAGCCGAGTGTGGTTCTGTCTAGCCGAGTGGGTTTGGGTCTAGCCGAGTGTGTTTGGGTCTAGCCGAGTGGGGTTGGGTCTAGCGGAGTGGGTTTGGGTCTAGCCGAGTGGGTTTGGGTCTAGCGGAATGGGTTAGGGTCTAGCTGAGTGGGTTTGGGTGTAGCCGAGTGGGTTTGCGTCTAGCGGAATGGGTTTGGGTCTAGCCGAGTGGGTTTGGGTCTAGCCGAGTGGGTTTGGGTCTAGCCGAGTGGGTTTGGGTCTAGCCGAGTGGGTTTGGGTCTAGCCGAGTGGGTTTGGGTCTAGCGGAGTGGGTTTGGGTCTCGCCGAGTGGGTTTGGGTCTAGCCAAGTGGGTTTGGGTCTAGCCGAGTGGGTTTGCGTCTAGCCGAGTGGGTTTGGGTCTAGCGGAGTGGCTTTGGGTCTAGCCGTGTGGGCTTGGGTGTAGCCGAGTGGGTTTGGGTCCAGCCGAGTGGGTTTGGGTCTAGCGGAGTGGGTTTGGGTCTAGCCGAGTGGGTTTGGGTCTAGCGGAATGGGTTTGGGTTTAGCCGAGTGTGTTTCTGTCTAGACGAGTGGGTTTGGGTCTTGCCGAGTGGGTTTGGGTCTAGCCGAGTGGGTTTGGGTCTAGCGGAGTGGTTTTGGGTCTAGCCGAGTGGGTTTGGGTCTAGCGGAGTGGGTTTCGGTCTAGCCGAGTGGGTTTGGGTCTAGCGGAGTGGGTTTGGGTCTAGCCGAGTGGGTTTGCGTCTAGCCGAGTGGGTTTGGGTCTAGCGGAGTGGGTTTGGGTCTAGCCGAGTGGGTTTGGGTCTAGCCGAGTGGGTTTGGGTCTAGCCGAGTGGCTTTGGGTCTAGCCGAGTGGGTTTGGGTCTAGCCGAGTGGATTTGGGTTTAGCCGAGTGGGTTTGGGTCTAGCAGAGTGGCTTTGGGTCTAGCGGAGTGGGTTTGGGTCTAGCGGAGTGGGTTTGGGTCTAGCGGAGTGGGTTTGGGTCTCGCGGAGTGGGTTTGGGTCTAGCGGAGTGGGTTTGGATCTAGCCGAGTGGGTTTGGGTCTAGCCGAGTGGGTTTGGGTCTAGCCGAGTGGGTTTGGGTCTAGCCGAGTGGGTTTGGGTCTAGCGGAGTGGGTTTGGGTCTAGCCGAGTGGGTTTTGGTCTAGCGGAATGGGTTTGGGTCTAGCTGAGTGGGTTTGGGTGTAGCCGAGTGGTTTTGCGTCTAGCGGAATGGGTTTGGGTCTAGCCGAGTGGGTTTGGGTCTAGCCGAGTGGGTTTGGGTCTAGCCGAGTGGGTTTGGGTCTAGCCGAGTGGGTTTGGGTCTAGCCGTGTGGGTTTGGGTCTAGCGGAGTGGGTTTGGGTCTCGCCGAGTGGGTTTGGGTCTAGCCAAGTGGGTTTGGGTCTAGCCGAGTGGGTTTGCGTCTAGCCGAGTGGGTTTGGGTCTAGCGGAGTGGCTTTGGGTCTAGCCGTGTGGGTTTGGGTGTAGCCGAGTGGGTTTGGGTCTAGCCGAGTGGGTTTGGGTCTAGCGGAGTGGGTTTGGGTCTAGCCGAGTGGGTTTGGGTCTAGCGGAATGGGTTTGGGTTTAGCCGAGTGTGTTTCTGTCTAGACGAGTGGGTTTGGGTCTTGCCGAGTGGGTTTGGGTCTAGCCGAGTGGGTTTGGGTCTAGCGGAGTGGTTTTGGGTCTAGCCGAGTGGGTTTGGGTCTAGCGGAGTGGGTTTGGGTCTAGCGGAGTGGGTTTGGGTCTAGCGGAGTGGGTTTGGGTCTAGCCGAGTGGGTTTGCGTCTAGCCGAGTGGGTTTGGGTCTATCGGAGTGGGTTTGGGTCTAGCCGAGTGGGTTTGGGTCTAGCCGAGTGGCTTTGGGTCTAGCCGAGTGGGTTTGGGTCTAGCCGAGTGGATTTGGGTTTAGCCGAGTGGGTTTGGGTCTAGCAGAGTGGGTTTGGGTCTAGCGGAGTGGGTTTGGGTCTAGCGGAGTGGGTTTGGGTCTAGCGGAGTGGGTTTGGGTCTAGCGGAGTGGGTTTGGGTCTAGCGGAGTGGGTTTGGATCTAGCCGAGTGGGTTTGGGTCTAGCCGAGTGGGTTTGGGTCTAGCCGAGTGGGTTTGGGTCTAGCCGAATGGGTTTGGGTCTAGCCGAGTGGGTTTGGGTCTAGCGGAGTGGGTTTGGGCCTAGCCGAGTGGGTTTGGGTCCAGCGGAGTGGATTTGGGTCTGGCCGAGTGGGTTTGGGTGTAGCGGAGTGGTTTTGGGTCTAGCTGAGTGGGTTTGGGTCTAGCGGAATGGGGTTGGGTCTAGCTGAGTGGGTTTGGGTGTAGCCGAGTGGGTTTGCGTCTAGCGGAATGGGTTTGGGTCTAGCCGAGTGGGTTTGGGTCTAGCCGAGTGGGTTTGGGTCTAGCCGAGTGGGTTTGGGTCTAGCGGAGTGGGTTTGGGTCTCGCCGAGTGGGTTTGGGTCTAGCCAAGTGGGTTTGCGTCTAGCGGAATGGGTTTGGGTCGAGCCGAGTGGGTTTGGGTGTAGCCGAGTGGGTTTGCGTCTAGCGGAATGGGTTTGGGTCTAGCCGAGTGGGTTTGGGTCTAGCCGAGTGGGTTTGGGTCTAGCCGAGTGGGTTTGCGTCTAGCCGAGTGGGTTTGGGTCTAGCGGAGTGGGTTTGGGTCTCGCCGAGTGGGTTTGGGTCTAGCCAAGTGGGTTTGGGTCTAGCCGAGTGGGTTTGCGTCTAGCCGAGTGGGTTTGGGTCTAGCGGAGTGGCTTTGGGTCTAGCCGTGTGGGTTTGGGTGTAGCCGAGTGGGTTTGGGTCTAGCTGAGTGGGTTTGGGTCTAGCGGAGTGGGTTTGGGTAAGCCGAGTGGGTTTGGGTCTAGCGGAATGGGTTTGGGTTTAGCCGAGTGTGTTTCTGTCTAGACGAGTGGGTTTGGGTCTAGCGGAGTGGTTTTGGGTCCAGCCGAGTGGGTTTGGGTCTAGCGGAGTGGGTTTGGGTCTAGCCGAGTGGGTTTGGGTCTAGCGGAGTGGGTTTGGGTCAAGCCGAGTGGGTTTGCGTCTAGCCGAGTGCGTTTGGGTCTGGCGGAGTGGGTTTTGGTCTAGCCGAGTGGGTTTGGGTCTAGCGGAGTGTGTTTGGGTCTAGCCGAGTGGGTTTGGGTCTAGCCGAGTGGGTTTGGGTCTAGCCGAGTGGGTTTGGGTCTAGCGGAGTGGGTTTGCATTTAGCCGAGTGTGGTTCTGTCTAGCCGAGTGGGTTTGGGTCTAGCCGAGTGTGTTTGGGTCTAGCCGAGTGGGTTTGGGTCTAGCGGAGTGGGTTTGGGTCTAGCCGAGTGGGTTTGGGTCTAGCGGAATGGGTTTGGGTCTAGCTGAGTGGGTTTGGGTGTAGCCGAGTGGGTTTGCGTCTAGCGGAATGGGTTTGGGTCTAGCCGAGTGGGTTTGGGTCTAGCCGAGTGGGTTTGGGTCTAGCCGAGTGGGTTTGGGTCTTGCCGAGTGGGTTTGGGTCTAGCCGAGTGGGTTTGGGTCTAGCGGAGTGGGTTTGGGTCTAGCGGAGTGGGTTTCGGTCTAGCCGAGTGGGTTTGGGTCTAGCGGAGTGGGTTTGGGTCTAGCCGAGTGGGTTTGCGTCTAGCCGAGTGGGTTTGGGTCTAGCGGAGTGGGTTTAGGTCTAGCCGAGTGGGTTTGGGTCTAGCCGAGTGGGTTTGGGTCTAGCCGATTGGCTTTGGGTCTAGCCGAGTGGGTTTGGGTCTAGCCGAGTGGGTTTGGGTCTAGCCGAGTGGGTTTGGGTCTAGCGGAGTGGGTTTGGGTCTAGCCGAGTGGGTTTGGGTGTAGCCGAGTGGGTTTGGGTCTAGCGGAGTGGGATTGGGTCTAGCGGAGTGGGTTTGGGACTAGCGGAGTGGGTTTGGGTCTAGCGGAATGGGTTTGGGTCAGCCGAGTGGGTTTGGGTCTAGCCGAGTGGGTTTGGGTCTAGCCGAGTGGGTTTGGGACTAGCCGAGTGGATTTGGGTCTAGCCGAGTGGGTTTGGGTCTAGCGGAGTGGGTTTGGGTCTAGCGGAGTGGGATTGGGTCTAGCGGAGTGGGTTTCTGTCTAGCGGAGTGGGTTTGGGTCTAGCGGAGCGGGTTTGGGTCTAGCCGAGTGGGTTTGGGTCTAGCGGATTGGGTTTGGATCTAGCCGACTGGGTTTGGCTCTAGCCGAGTGGGTTTGGGTCTAGCCGAGTGGGTTTGGGTCTATCCGAGTGGCTTTCGGTCTAGCCGAATGGGTTTGGGTCTAGCCGAGTGGGTTTGGGTCTAGCGGAGTGGGTTTGGGTCTAGCGGAGTGGGTTTGGGTCTACCGGAGTGGCTTTGGGTCTAGCCGTGTGGGTTTGGGTCTAGCCGAGTGGGTTTGCGTCTAGCCGAGTGGGTTTGGATCTAGCGGAGTGGCTTTGGGTCTAGCCGTGTGGGTTTGGGTGTAGCCGACTGGGTTTGGGTCTAGCCGACTGGGTTTGGGTCTAGCGGAGTGGGTTTGGGTCTAGCCGAGTGGGTTTGGGTCTAGCGGAATGGGTTTGGGTTTAGCCGAGTGTGTTTCTGTCTAGACGAGTGGGTTTGGGACTAGCCGAGTGGGTTTGGGTCTAGCCGAGTGGGTTTGGGTCTAGCGGAGTGGTTTTGGGTCTAGCCGAGTGGGTTTGGGTCTAGCGGAGTGGGTTTCGGTCTAGCCGAGTGGGTTTGGGTCTAGCCGAGTGGGTTTGGGTCTAGCCGAGTGGGTTTGGGCCTAGCGGAGTGGGTTTGGGTCTAGCCGAGTGGGTTTGGGTCTAGCGGAATTGGTTTGGGTCTAGCTGAGTGGGTTTGGGTGTAGCCGAGTGGGTTTGCGTCTAGCGGAATGGGTTTGGGTCTAGCCGAGTGGGTTTCGGTCTAGCCGAGTGGGTTTGGGTCTAGCCGAGTGGGTTTGGGTCTAGCCGAGTGGGTTTGGGTCTAGCGGAGTGGGTTTGGGTCTCGCCGAGTGGGTTTGGGTCTAGCCAAGTGGGTTTGGGTCTAGCCGAGTGGGTTTGCGTCTAGCTGAGTGGGTTTGGGTCTAGCGGATTGGCTTTGGGTCTAGCCGTGTGGGTTTGGGTGTAGCCGAGTGGGTTTGGGCCTAGCCGTGTGGGTTTGGGTCTAGCCGAGTGGGTTTGGGTCTAGCAGAGTGGGTTTGGATCTAGCCGACTGGGTTTGGCTCTAGCCGAGTGGGTTTGGGTCCAGCCGAGTGGGTTTGGGTCTATCCGAGTGGGTTTGGGTCTAGCCGAATGGGTTTGGGTCTAGCCGAGTGGGTTTGGGTCTAGCGGAGTGGGTTTGGGTCTAGCGGAGTGGGTTTGGGTCTACCGGAGTGGCTTTGGGTCTAGCCGTGTGGGTTTGTGTCTAGCCGAGTGGGTTTGCGTCTAGCCGAGTGGGTTTGGGTCTAGCGGAGTGGCTTTGGGTCTAGCCGTGTGGGTTTGGGTGTAACCAAGTGGGTTTGGGTCTAGCCGAGTGGGTTTGCGTCTAGCTGAGTGGGTTTGGGTCTAGCGGATTGGCTTTGGGTCTAGCCGTGTGGGTTTGGGTGTAGCCGAGTGGGTTTGGGTCTAGCCGTGTGGGTTTGGGTCTAGCCGAGTGGGTTTGGGTCTAGCGGAGTGGGTTTGGATCTAGCCGACTGGGTTTGGCTCTAGCCGAGTGTGTTTGGGTCCAGCCGAGTGGGTTTGGGTCTATCCGAGTGGGTTTGGGTCTAGCCGAATGGGTTTGGGTCTAGCCGAGTGGGTTTGGGTCTAGCGGAGTGGGTTTGGGTTAGCGGAGTGGGTTTGGGTCTACCGGAGTGGCTTTGGGTCTAGCCGTGTGGGTTTGGGTCTAGCCGAGTGGGTTTGCGTCTAGCCGAGTGGGTTTGGTTCTAGCGGAGTGGCTTTGGGTCTAGCCGTGTGGGTTTGGGTGTAGCCGACTGGGTTTGGGTCTAGCCGAGTGGGTTTGGGTCTAGCGGAGTGGGTTTGGGTCTAGCCGAGTGGGTTTGGGTCTAGCGGAATGGGTTTGGGTTTAGCCGAGTGTGTTTCTGTCTAGACGAGTGGGTTTGGGTCTAGCCGAGTGGGTTTGGGTCTAGCCGAGTGGGTTTGGGTCTAGCGGAGTGGTTTTGGGTCTAGCCGAGTGGGTTTGGGTCTAGCCGAGTGGGTTTGGGTCTAGCCGAGTGGGTTTGGGTCTAGCCGAGTGGGTTTGGGTCTAGCGGAGTGGGTTTGGGTCTCGCCGAGTGGGTTTGGGTCTAGCCAAGTGGGTTTGGGCCTAGCCGTGTGGGTTTGGGTCTAGCCGAGTGGGTTTGGGTCTAGCAGAGTGGGTTTGGATCTAGCCGACTGGGTTTGGCTCTAGCCGAGTGGGTTTGGGTCTAGCCGAGTGGGTTTGGGTCTAGCCGAGTGGGTTTGGGTCTAGCCGAGTGGGTTTGGGTCTTGCCGAGTGGGTTTGGGTCTAGCCGAGTGGGTTTGGGTCTAGCGGAGTGGGTTTGGGTCTAGCGGAGTGGGTTTCGGTCTAGCCGAGTGGGTTTGGGTCTAGCGGAGTGGGTTTGGGTCTAGCCGAGTGGGTTTGCGTCTAGCCGAGTGGGTTTGGGTCTAGCGGAGTGGGTTTAGGTCTAGCCGAGTGGGTTTGGGTCTAGCCGAGTGGGTTTGGGTCTAGCCGATTGGCTTTGGGTCTAGCCGAGTGGGTTTGGGTCTAGCCGAGTGGGTTTGGGTCTAGCCGAGTGGGTTTGGGTCTAGCGGAGTGGGTTTGGGTCTAGCCGAGTGGGTTTGGGTGTAGCCGAGTGGGTTTGGGTCTAGCGGAGTGGGATTGGGTCTAGCGGAGTGGGTTTGGGAC
Source organism: Raja brachyura (assembly GCA_963514005.1). Next base: position 3,624,432 of record OY740819.1, on the reverse strand, counting down.
TAGCGGAGTGGGTTTGGGTCTAGCGGAATGGGTTTGGGTCAGCCGAGTGGGTTTGGGTCTAGCCGAGTGGGTTTGGGTCTAGCCGAGTGGGTTTGGGACTAGCCGAGTGGATTTGGGTCTAGCCGAGTGGGTTTGGGTCTAGCGGAGTGGGTTTGGGTCTAGCGGAGTGGGATTGGGTCTAGCGGAGTGGGTTTCTGTCTAGCGGAGTGGGTTTGGGTCTAGCGGAGCGGGTTTGGGTCTAGCCGAGTGGGTTTGGGTCTGGCGGATTGGGTTTGGATCTAGCCGACTGGGTTTGGCTCTAGCCGAGTGGGTTTGGGTCTAGCCGAGTGGGTTTGGGTCTATCCGAGTGGCTTTCGGTCTAGCCGAATGGGTTTGGGTCTAGCCGAGTGGGTTTGGGTCTAGCGGAGTGGGTTTGGGTCTAGCGGAGTGGGTTTGGGTCTACCGGAGTGGCTTTGGGTCTAGCCGTGTGGGTTTGGGTCTAGCCGAGTGGGTTTGCGTCTAGCCGAGTGGGTTTGGATCTAGCGGAGTGGCTTTGGGTCTAGCCGTGTGGGTTTGGGTGTAGCCGACTGGGTTTGGGTCTAGCCGACTGGGTTTGGGTCTAGCGGAGTGGGTTTGGGTCTAGCCGAGTGGGTTTGGGTCTAGCGGAATGGGTTTGGGTTTAGCCGAGTGTGTTTCTGTCTAGACGAGTGGGTTTGGGACTAGCCGAGTGGGTTTGGGTCTAGCCGAGTGGGTTTGGGTCTAGCGGAGTGGTTTTGGGTCTAGCCGAGTGGGTTTGGGTCTAGCGGAGTGGGTTTCGGTCTAGCCGAGTGGGTTTGGGTCTAGCCGAGTGGGTTTGGGTCTAGCCGAGTGGGTTTGGGCCTAGCGGAGTGGGTTTGGGTCTAGCCGAGTGGGTTTGGGTCTAGCGGAATTGGTTTGGGTCTAGCTGAGTGGGTTTGGGTGTAGCCGAGTGGGTTTGCGTCTAGCGGAATGGGTTTGGGTCTAGCCGAGTGGGTTTCGGTCTAGCCGAGTGGGTTTGGGTCTAGCCGAGTGGGTTTGGGTCTAGCCGAGTGGGTTTGGGTCTAGCGGAGTGGGTTTGGGTCTCGCCGAGTGGGTTTGGGTCTAGCCAAGTGGGTTTGGGTCTAGCCGAGTGGGTTTGCGTCTAGCTGAGTGGGTTTGGGTCTAGCGGATTGGCTTTGGGTCTAGCCGTGTGGGTTTGGGTGTAGCCGAGTGGGTTTGGGCCTAGCCGTGTGGGTTTGGGTCTAGCCGAGTGGGTTTGGGTCTAGCAGAGTGGGTTTGGATCTAGCCGACTGGGTTTGGCTCTAGCCGAGTGGGTTTGGGTCCAGCCGAGTGGGTTTGGGTCTATCCGAGTGGGTTTGGGTCTAGCCGAATGGGTTTGGGTCTAGCCGAGTGGGTTTGGGTCTAGCGGAGTGGGTTTGGGTCTAGCGGAGTGGGTTTGGGTCTACCGGAGTGGCTTTGGGTCTAGCCGTGTGGGTTTGTGTCTAGCCGAGTGGGTTTGCGTCTAGCCGAGTGGGTTTGGGTCTAGCGGAGTGGCTTTGGGTCTAGCCGTGTGGGTTTGGGTGTAACCAAGTGGGTTTGGGTCTAGCCGAGTGGGTTTGCGTCTAGCTGAGTGGGTTTGGGTCTAGCGGATTGGCTTTGGGTCTAGCCGTGTGGGTTTGGGTGTAGCCGAGTGGGTTTCGGTCTAGCCGTGTGGGTTTGGGTCTAGCCGAGTGGGTTTGGGTCTAGCGGAGTGGGTTTGGATCTAGCCGACTGGGTTTGGCTCTAGCCGAGTGTGTTTGGGTCCAGCCGAGTGGGTTTGGGTCTATCCGAGTGGGTTTGGGTCTAGCCGAATGGGTTTGGGTCTAGCCGAGTGGGTTTGGGTCTAGCGGAGTGGGTTTGGGTTAGCGGAGTGGGTTTGGGTCTACCGGAGTGGCTTTGGGTCTAGCCGTGTGGGTTTGGGTCTAGCCGAGTGGGTTTGCGTCTAGCCGAGTGGGTTTGGGTCTAGCGGAGTGGCTTTGGGTCTAGCCGTGTGGGTTTGGGTGTAGCCGACTGGGTTTGGGTCTAGCCGAGTGGGTTTGGGTCTAGCGGAGTGGGTTTGGGTCTAGCCGAGTGGGTTTGGGTCTACCGGAATGGGTTTGGGTTTAGCCGAGTGTGTTTCTGTCTAGACGAGTGGGTTTGGGTCTAGCCGAGTGGGTTTGGGTCTAGCCGAGTGGGTTTGGGTCTAGCGGAGTGGTTTTGGGTCTAGCCGAGTGGGTTTGGGTCTAGCCGAGTGGGTTTGGGTCTAGCCGAGTGGGTTTGGGTCTAGCCGAGTGGGTTTGGGTCTAGCGGAGTGGGTTTGGGTCTCGCCGAGTGGGTTTGGGTCTAGCCAAGTGGGTTTGGGTCTAGCCGAGTGGGTTTGCGTCTAGCTGAGTGGGTTTGGGTCTAGCGGATTGGCTTTGGGTCTAGCCGTGTGGGTTTGGGTGTAGCCGAGTGGGTTTGGGCCTAGCCGTGTGGGTTTGGGTCTAGCCGAGTGGGTTTGGGTCTAGCAGAGTGGGTTTGGATCTAGCCGACTGGGTTTGGCTCTAGCCGAGTGGGTTTGGGTCCAGCCGAGTGGGTTTGGGTCTATCCGAGTGGGTTTGGGTCTAGCCGAATGGGTTTGGGTCTAGCCGAGTGGGTTTGGGTCTAGCGGAGTGGGTTTGGGTCTAGCGGAGTGGGTTTGGGTCTACCGGAGTGGCTTTGGGTCTAGCCGTGTGGGTTTGTGTCTAGCCGAGTGGGTTTGCGTCTAGCCGAGTGGGTTTGGGTCTAGCGGAGTGGCTTTGGGTCTAGCCGTGTGGGTTTGGGTGTAACCAAGTGGGTTTGGGTCTAGCCGAGTGGGTTTGCGTCTAGCTGAGTGGGTTTGGGTCTAGCGGATTGGCTTTGGGTCTAGCCGTGTGGGTTTGGGTGTAGCCGAGTGGGTTTCGGTCTAGCCGTGTGGGTTTGGGTCTAGCCGAGTGGGTTTGGGTCTAGCGGAGTGGGTTTGGATCTAGCCGACTGGGTTTGGCTCTAGCCGAGTGTGTTTGGGTCCAGCCGAGTGGGTTTGGGTCTATCCGAGTGGGTTTGGGTCTAGCCGAATGGGTTTGGGTCTAGCCGAGTGGGTTTGGGTCTAGCGGAGTGGGTTTGGGTTAGCGGAGTGGGTTTGGGTCTACCGGAGTGGCTTTGGGTCTAGCCGTGTGGGTTTGGGTCTAGCCGAGTGGGTTTGCGTCTAGCCGAGTGGGTTTGGGTCTAGCGGAGTGGCTTTGGGTCTAGCCGTGTGGGTTTGGGTGTAGCCGACTGGGTTTGGGTCTAGCCGAGTGGGTTTGGGTCTAGCGGAGTGGGTTTGGGTCTAGCCGAGTGGGTTTGGGTCTAGCGGAATGGGTTTGGGTTTAGCCGAGTGTGTTTCTGTCTAGACGAGTGGGTTTGGGTCTAGCCGAGTGGGTTTGGGTCTAGCCGAGTGGGTTTGGGTCTAGCGGAGTGGTTTTGGGTCTAGCCGAGTGGGTTTGGGTCTAGCCGAGTGGGTTTGGGTCTAGCCGAGTGGGTTTGGGTCTAGCCGAGTGGGTTTGGGTCTAGCGGAGTGGGTTTGGGTCTCGCCGAGTGGGTTTGGGTCTAGCCAAGTGGGTTTGGGTCTAGCCGAGTGGGTTTGCGTCTAGCTGAGTGGGTTTGGGTCTAGCGGATTGGCTTTGGGTCTAGCCGTGTGGGTTTGGGTGTAGCCGAGTGGGTTTGGGCCTAGCCGTGTGGGTTTGGGTCTAGCCGAGTGGGTTTGGGTCTAGCAGAGTGGGTTTGGATCTAGCCGACTGGGTTTGGCTCTAGCCGAGTGGGTTTGGGTCCAGCCGAGTGGGTTTGGGTCTATCCGAGTGGGTTTGGGTCTAGCCGAATGGGTTTGGGTCTAGCCGAGTGGGTTTGGGTCTAGCGGAGTGGGTTTGGGTCTAGCGGAGTGGGTTTGGGTCTACCGGAGTGGCTTTGGGTCTAGCCGTGTGGGTTTGTGTCTAGCCGAGTGGGTTTGCGTCTAGCCGAGTGGGTTTGGGTCTAGCGGAGTGGCTTTGGGTCTAGCCGTGTGGGTTTGGGTGTAACCAAGTGGGTTTGGGTCTAGCCGAGTGGGTTTGCGTCTAGCTGAGTGGGTTTGGGTCTAGCGGATTGGCTTTGGGTCTAGCCGTGTGGGTTTGGGTGTAGCCGAGTGGGTTTGGGTCTAGCCGTGTGGGTTTGGGTCTAGCCGAGTGGGTTTGGGTCTAGCGGAGTGGGTTTGGATCTAGCCGACTGGGTTTGGCTCTAGCCGAGTGTGTTTGGGTCCAGCCGAGTGGGTTTGGGTCTATCCGAGTGGGTTTGGGTCTAGCCGAATGGGTTTGGGTCTAGCCGAGTGGGTTTGGGTCTAGCGGAGTGGGTTTGGGTTAGCGGAGTGGGTTTGGGTCTACCGGAGTGGCTTTGGGTCTAGCCGTGTGGGTTTGGGTCTAGCCGAGTGGGTTTGCGTCTAGCCGAGTGGGTTTGGGTCTAGCGGAGTGGCTTTGGGTCTAGCCGTGTGGGTTTGGGTGTAGCCGACTGGGTTTGGGTCTAGCCGAGTGGGTTTGGGTCTAGCGGAGTGGGTTTGGGTCTAGCCGAGTGGGTTTGGGTCTAGCGGAATGGGTTTGGGTTTAGCCGAGTGTGTTTCTGTCTAGACGAGTGGGTTTGGGTCTAGCCGAGTGGGTTTGGGTCTAGCCGAGTGGGTTTGGGTCTAGCGGAGTGGTTTTGGGTCTAGCCGAGTGGGTTTGGGTCTAGCCGAGTGGGTTTCGGTCTAGCCGAGTGGGTTTCGGTCTAGCGGAGTGGGTTTGGGTCTAGCCGAGTGGGTTTGCGTCTAGCGGAGTGGGTTTGGGTCTAGCCGAGTGGGTTTGGGTCTAGCGGAATGGGTTTGGGTCTAGCTGAGTGGGTTTGGGTGTAGCCGAGTGGGTTTGCGTCTAGCGGAATGGGTTTGGGTCTAGCCGTGTGTGTTTCGGTCTAGCCGAGTGGGTTTGGGTCTAGCCGAGTGGGTTTGGGTCTAGCCGAGTGGGTTTGGGTCTAGCGGAGTGGGTTTGGGTCTCGCCGAGTGGGTTTGGGTCTAGCCAAGTGGGTTTGGGTCTAGCCGAGTGGGTTTGCGTCTAGCCGAGTGGGTTTGGGTCTAGCGGATTGGCTTTGGGTCTAGCCGTGTGGGTTTGGGTGTAGCCGAGTGGGTTTGGGTCTAGCCGTGTGGGTTTGGGTCTAGCGGAGTGGGTTTGGGTCTAGCGGAGTGGGTTTGGGTCTAGCGGAATGGGTTTGGGTTTAGCCGAGTGGGTTTGGGTCTAGCGGAGTGGGTTTGCATTTAGCCGAGTGTGTTTCTGTCTAGCCGAGTGGGTTTGGGTCTAGCCGAGTGGGTTTGGGTCTAGCCGAGTGGGTTTGGGTCTAGCGGAGTGGGTTTGGGTCAAGCCGAGTGGGTTTGGGTCTAGCGGAATGGGTTAGGGTTTAGCATAGTGTGTTTCTGTCTAGACGAGTGCGTTTGGGTCTAGCCGAGTGTGTTTGGGTCTAGCCGAGTGGGTTTGGGTCTAGCGGAGTGGTTTTGGGTCTAGCCGAGTGGGTTTGGGTCTAGCGGAGTGGGTTTCGGTCTAGCCGAGTGGGTTTTGGTCTAGCGGAGTGGGTTTGGGTCTAGCCGAGTGGGTTTGCGTCTAGCCGAGTGGGTTTGGGTCTAGCGGAGTGGGTTTGGGTCTAGCCGAGTGGGTTTGGGTCTAGCCGAGTGGGTTTGGGTCTAGCCGAGTGGCTTTGGGTCTAGCCGAGTGGGTTTGGGTCTAGCCGAGTGGTTTTGGGTCTAGCCGAGTGGGTTTGGGTCTGGCGGAGTGGGTTTTGGTCTAGCCGAGTGGGTTTGGGTCTAGCCGAGTGCGTTTGGGTCTAGCCGAGTGGGTTTGGGTCTAGCGGAGTGGGTTTGCATTCAGCCGAGTGTGGTTCTGTCTAGCCGAGTGGGTTTGGTTCTAGCCGAGTGGGTTTGGGTCTAGCCGAGTGGGTTTGGGTCTAGCGGAGTGGGTTTGGGTCTAGCCGAGTGGGTTTGGGTCTAGCGGAATGGGTTTGGGTCTAGCTGAGTGGGTTTGGGTGTAGCCGAGTGGGTTTGCGTCTAGCGGAATGGGTTTGGGTCTAGCCGAGTGGGTTTGGGTCTAGCGGAGTGGGTTTGGGTCTAGCCGAGTGGGTTTGGGTCTAGCGGAATGGGTTTGGGTCTAGCTGAGTGGGTTTGGGTGTAGCCGAGTGGGTTTGCGTCTAGCGGAATGGGTTTGGCTCTAGCCGAGTGGGTTTGGTTCTAGCCGAGTGGGTTTGGGTCTATCCGAGTGGGTTTGGGTCTAGCCGAATGGGTTTGGGTCTAGCCGAGTGGGTTTGGGTCGAGCGGAGTGGGTTTGGGTCTAGCGGAGTGGGTTTGGGTCTACCGGAGTGGCTTTGGGTCTAGCCGTGTGGGTTTGGGTCTAGCCGAGTGGGTTTGCGTCTAGCCGAGTGGGTTTGGGTCTAGCGGAGTGGCTTTGGGTCTAGCCGTGTGGGTTTGGGTGTAGCCGACTGGGTTTGGGTCTAGCCGAGTGGGTTTGGGTCTAGCGGAGTGGGTTTGGGCCTAGCCGAGTGGGTTTGGGTCTAGCGGAATGGGTTTGGGTTTAGCCGAGTGTGTTTCTGTCTAGACGAGTGGGTTTGGGTCTAGTCGAGTGGGTTTGTGTCTAGCCGAGTGGGTTTGGGTCTAGCGGAGTGGTTTTGGGTCTATCCGAGAGGGTTTGGGTCTAGCGGAGTGGGTTTCGGTCTAGCCGAGTGTGTTTGGGTCTAGCGGAGTGGGTTTGGGTCTAGCCGAGTGGATTTGGGTCTAGCGGAGTGGGTTTGGGTCTAGCCGAGTGGGTTTGGGTCTAGCGGAATGGGTTTGGGTCTAGCTGAGTGGGTTTGGATGTAGCCGAGTGGGTTTGCGTCTAGCGGAATGGGTTTGGGTCTAGCCGAGTGGGTTTCGGTCTAGCCGAGTGGGTTTGGGTCTAGCCGAGTGGGTTTGGGTCTAGCCGAGTGGGTTTGGGTCTAGCGGAGTGGGTTTGGGTCTCGCCGAGTGGGTTTGGGTCTAGCCAAGTGGGTTTGGGTCTAGCCGAGTGGGTTTGCGTCTAGCCGAGTGGGTTTGGGTCTAGCGGATTGGCTTTGGTCTAGCCGTGTGGGTTTGGGTGTAGCCGAGTGGGTTTGGGTCTAGCCGAGTGGGTTTGGTTCTAGCGGAGTGGGTTTGGGTCTAGCCGAGTGGGTTTGGGTCTAGCGGAATGGGTTTGGGTTTAGCCGAGTGGGTTTGGGTCTAGCGGAGTGGGTTTGCATTTAGCCGAGTGTGTTTCTGTCTAGCCGAGTGGGTTTGGGTCTAGCCGAGTGGGTTTGGGTCTAGCCGAGTGGGTTTGGGTCTAGCGGAGTGGGTTTGGGTCTAGCCGAGTGGGTTTGGGTCTAGCGGAATGGGTTTGGGTCTAGCTGAGTGGGTTTGGGTGTAGCCGAGTGGGTTTGCGTCTAGCGGAATGGGTTTGGGTTAGCCGAGTGTGTTTCTGTCTAGACGAGTGGGTTTGGGTCTAGCCGAGTGGGTTTGGGTCTAGCCGAGTGGGTTTGGGTCTAGCGGAGTGGTTTTGGGTCTAGCCGAGTGGGTTTGGGTCTAGCGGAGTGGGTTTCGGTCTAGCCGAGTGGGTTTGGGTCTAGCGGAGTGGGTTTGGGTCTAGCCGAGTGGGTTTGCGTCTAGCCGAGCGGCTTTGGGTCTAGCGGAGTGGGTTTGGGTCTAGCCGAGTGGGTTTGGGTCTAGCCGAGTGGGTTTGGGTCTAGCCGAATGGCTTTGGGTCTAGCCGAGTGGGTTTGGGTCTAGCCGAGTGGTTTTGGGTCTAGCCGAGTGGGTTTGGGTCTGGCGGAGTGGGTTTTGGTCTATCCGAGTGGGTTTGGGTGTAGCGGAGTGGGTTTGGGTCTAGCCGAGTGGGTTTGGGTCTAGCCGAGTGGGTTTGGGTCTAGCCGAGTGGGTTTGGGTCTAGCCGAGTGGGTTTGGGTCTAGCGGAGTGATTTTGGGTCTAGCCGAGTGGGTTTGGGTCTAGCGGAGTGGGTTTCGGTCTAGCCGAGTGGGTTTGGGTCTAGCGGAGTGGGTTTGGGTCTAGCCGAGTGTGTTTGGGTCTAGCCGAGTGGGTTTGCGTCTAGCCGAGTGGGTTTGGGTCTAGCGGAGTGGGTTTGGGTCTAGCCGAGTGGGTTTGGGTCTAGCCGAGTGGGTTTGCGTCTAGCCGAGTGGGTTTCGGTCTAGCGGAGTGGCTTTGGGTCTAGCCGTGTGGGTTTGGGTGTAGCCGAGTGGGTTTGGGTCTAGCCGAGTGGGTTTGGGTCTAGCGGAGTGGGTTTGGGTCTAGCCGAGTGGGTTTGGGTCTAGCGGAATGGGTTTGGGTTTAGCCGAGTGTGTTTCTGTCTAGACGAGTGGGTTTGGGTCTAGCCGAGTGGGTTTGGGTCTAGCCGAGTGGGTTTGGGTCTAGCGGAGTGGTTTTGGGTCTAGCCCAGTGGGTTTGGGTCTAGCGGAGTGGGTTTGCATTTAGCCGAGTGTGTTTCTGTCTAGCCGAGTGGGTTTGGGTCTAGCCGAGTGGGTTTGGGTCTAGCCGAGTGGGTTTGGGTCTAGCGGAGTGGGTTTGGGTCTAGCCGAGTGGGTTTGGGTCTAGCGGAATGGGTTTGGGTCTAGCTGAGTGGGTTTGGGTGTAGCCGAGTGGGTTTGCGTCTAGCGGAATGGGTTTGGGTTTAGCCGAGTGTGTTTCTGTCAAGACGAGTGGGTTTGGGTCTAGCCGAGTGGGTTTGGGTCTAGCCGAGTGGGTTTGGGTCTAGCGGAGTGGTTTTGGGTCTAGCCGAGTGGGTTTGGGTCTAGCGGAGTGGGTTTCGGTCTAGCCGAGTGGGTTTGGGTCTAGCGGAGTGGGTTTGGGTCTAGCCGAGTGGGTTTGCGTCTAGCCGAGTGGGTTTGGGTCTAGCGGAGTGGGTTTGGGTCTAGCCGAGTGGGTTTGGGTCTAGCCGAGTGGGTTTGGGTCTAGCCGAGTGGGTTTGGGTCTAGCGGAGTGGGTTTGCATTTAGCCGAGTGTGGTTCTGTCTAGCCGAGTGGGTTTGGGTCTAGCCGAGTGGGTTTGGGTCTAGCCGAGTGGGTTTGGGTCTAGCGGAGTGGGTTTGGGTCTAGCCGAGTGGGTTTGGGTTTAGCCGAGTGTGTTTCTGTCTAGACGAGTGGGTTTGGGTCTAGCGGAGTGGGTTTGGGTCTAGCCGAGTGGGTTTGGGTCTATCGGAGTGGTTTTGGGTCTAGCCGAGTGGGTTTGGGTCTAGCGGAGTGGGTTTCGGTCTAGCCGAGTGGGTTTGGGTCTAGCGGAGTGGGTTTGGGTCTAGCCGAGTGGGTTTGCGTCTAGCCGAGTGGGTTTGGGTCTAGCGGAGTGGGTTTGGGTCTAGCCGAGTGGGTTTGGGTCCAGCCGAGTGGGTTTGGGTCTAGCCGAGTGGCTTTGGGGCTAGCCGAGTGGGTTTGGGTCTAGCCGAGTGGGTTTGGGTCTAGCCGAGTGGGTTTGGGTCTAGCGGAGTGGGTTTGGGTCTAGCCGAGTGGGTTTGGGTGTAGCCGAGTGGGTTTGGGTCTAGCGAAGTGGGATTGGGTCTAGCGGAGTGGGTTTGGGACTAGCGGAGTGGGTTTGGGTGTAGCCGAGTGGGTTTGGGTCTAGCGGAATGGGTTTGGGTTTAGCCGAGTGTGTTTCTGTCTAGACGAGTGGGTTTGGGTCTAGCCGAGTGGGTTTGGGTCTAGCCGAGTGGGTTTGGGTCTAGCGGAGTGGTTTTGGGTCTAGCCCAGTGGGTTTGGGTCTAGCGGAGTGGGTTTCGGTCTAGCCGAGTGGGTTTGGGTCTAGCGGAGTGGGTTTGGGTCTAGCCGAGTGGGTTTGCGTCTAGCCGAGTGGGTTTGGGTCTAGCGGAGTGGGTTTGGGTCTAGCCGAGTGGGTTTGGGTCTAGCCGAGTGGGTTTGGGTCTAGCCGAGTGGCTTTGGGTCTAGCCGAGTGGGTTTGGGTCTAGCCGAGTGGTTTTGGGTCTAGCCGAGTGGGTTTGGGTCTGGCGGAGTGGGTTTTGGTCTATCCGAGTGGGTTTGGGTCTAGCGGAGTGGGTTTGGGTCTAGCCGAGTGGGTTTGGGTCTAGCCGAGTGGGTTTGGGTCTAGCCTAGTGGGTTTGGGTCTAGCGGAGTGGGTTTGCATTTAGCCGAGTGTGGTTCTGTCTAGCCGAGTGGGTTTGGGTCTAGCGGAGTGGGTTTGGGTCTAGCCGAGTGGGTTTGGGTCTAGCGGAATGGGTTTGTGTCTAGCTGAGTGGGTTTTGGTGTAGCCGAGTGGGTTTGCGTCTAGCGGAATGGGTTTGGGTCTAGCCGAGTGGGTTTGGGTCTAGCCGAGTGGGTTTGGGTCTAGCCGAGTGGGTTTGGGTCTAGCCGAGTGGGTTTGGGTCTAGCCGAGAGGGTTTGGGTCTAGCGGAGTGGGTTTGGGTCTCGCCGAGTGGGTTTGGGTCTAGCCAAGTGGGTTTGGGTCTAGCCGAGTGGGTTTGCGTCTAGCCGAGTGGGTTTGGGTCTAGCGGAATGGCTTTGGGTCTAGCCGTGTGGGTTTGGGTGTAGCCGAGTGGGTTTGGGTCTAGCCGAGTGGGTTTGGGTCTAGCGGAGTGGGTTTGGGTCTAGCCGAGTGGGTTTGGGTCTAGCGGAATGGCTTTGGGTTTAGCCGAGTGTGTTTCTGTCTGGACGAGTGGGTTTGGGTCTAGCGGAGTGGGTTTGGGTCTAGCCGAGTGGGTTTGGGTCTATCGGAGTGGTTTTGGGTCTAGCCGAGTGGGTTTGGGTCTAGCGGAGTGGGTTTCGGTCTAGCCGAGTGGGTTTGGGTCTAGCGGAGTGGGTTTGGGTCTAGCCGAGTGGGTTTGCGTCTAGCCGAGTGGGTTTGGGTCTAGCGGAGTGGGTTTGGGTCTAGCCGAGTGGGTTTGGGTCCAGCCGAGTGGGTTTGGGTCTAGCCGAGTGGCTTTGGGTCTAGCCGAGTGGGTTTGGGTCTAGCCGAGTGGGTTTGGGTCTAGCCGAGTGGGTTTGGGTCTAGCGGAGTGGGTTTGGGTCTAGCCGAGTGGGTTTGGGTGTAGCCGAGTGGGTTTGGGTCTAGCGAAGTGGGATTGGGTCTAGCGGAGTGGGTTTGGATCTAGCGGAGTGGGTTTGGGTCTAGCGGAGTGGGTTTGGGTCTAGCGGAGTGGGTTTGGGTCTAGCGGAGCGGGTTTGGGTCTAGCCGAGTGGGTTTGGGTCTAGCGGAGTGGGTTTGGATCTAGCCGACTGGGTTTGGCTCTAGCCGAGTGGGTTTGGGTCTAGCCGAGTGGGTTTGGGTCTATCCGAGTGGGTTTGGGTCTAGCCGAATGGGTTTGGGTCTAGCCGAGTGGGTTTGGGTCTAGCGGAGTGGGTTTGGGTCTACGGAGTGGGTTTGGGTCTACCGGAGTGGCTTTGGGTCTAGCGGTGTGGGTTTGGGTCTAGCCGAGTGGGTTTGCGTCTAGCCGAGTGGGTTTGGGTCTAGCGGAGTGGCTTTGGGTCTAGCCGTGTGGGTTTGGGTGTAGCCGACTGGGTTTGGGTCTAGCCGAGTGGGCTTGGGTCTAGCGGAGTGGGTTTGGGTCTAGCCGAGTGGGTTTGGGTCTAGCGGAATGCGTTTGGGTTTAGCCGAGTGTGTTTCTGTCTAGACGAGTGGGTTTGGGTCTAGCCGAGTGGGTTTGGGTCTAGCCGAGTGGGTTTGGGTCTAGCGGAGTGGTTTTGGGTCTAGCCGAGTGGGTTTGGGTCTAGCCGAGTGGGTTTGGGACTGGCCGAGTGGATTTGGGTCTAGCCGTGTGGGTTTGGGTCTAGCGGAGTGGGTTTGGATCTAGCGGAGTGGGTTTGGGTCCAGCGGAGTGGGTTTGGGTCTAGCGGAGTGGGTTTGGGTCTAGCGGAGCGGGTTTGGGTCTAGCCGAGTGGGTTTGGGTCTAGCGGAGTGGGTTTGGATCTAGCCGACTGGGTTTGGCTCTAGCCGAGTGGGTTTGGGTCTAGCCGAGTGGGTTTGGGTCTATCCGAGTGGGTTTGGGTCTAGCCGAATGGGTTTGGGTCTAGCCGAGTGGGTTTGGGTCTAGCGGAGTGGGTTTGGGTCTAGCGGAGTGGGTTTGGGTCTACCGGAGTGGCTTTGGGTCTAGCGGTGTGGGTTTGGGTCTAGCCGAGTGGGTTTGCGTCTAGCCGAGTGGGTTTGGGTCTAGCGGAGTGGCTTTGGGTCTAGCCGTGTGGGTTTGGGTGTAGCCGACTGGGTTTGGGTCTAGCCGAGTGGGTTTGGGTCTAGCGAAGTGGGTTTGGGTCTAGCCGAGTGGGTTTGGGTCTAGCGGAATGCGTTTGGGTTTAGCCGAGTGTGTTTCTGTCTAGACGAGTGGGTTTGGGTCTAGCCGAGTGGGTTTGGGTCTAGCCGAGTGGGTTTGGGTCTAGCGGAGTGGTTTTGGGTCTAGCCGAGTGGGTTTGGGTCTAGCGGAGTGGGTTTCGGTCTATCCGAGTGGGTTTGGGTCTAGCGGAGTGGGTTTGGGTCTAGCCGAGTGTGTTTGGGTCTAGCCGAGTGTGTTTGGGTCTAGCCGAGTGGGTTTGCGTCTAGCCGAGTGGGTTTGGGTCTAGCGGAGTGGGTTTGGGTCTAGCCGAGTGGGTTTGGGTCTAGCCGAGTGGGTTTGGGTCTAGCCGAGTGGCTTTGGGTCTATCCGAGTGGGTTTGGGTCTATCCGAGTGGGTTTGGGTCTAGCCGAGTGGGTTTGGGTCTAGCGGAGTGGGTTTGGGTCTAGCCGAGTGGGTTTGGGTGTAGCCGAGTGGGTTTGGGTCTAGCGGAGTGGGATTGGGTCTAGCGGAGTGGGTTTGGGACTAGCGGAGTGGGTTAGGGTCTAGCGGAGTGGGTTTGGGTATAGCCAAGTGGGTTTGGGTCTAGCGGAATGGGTTTGGGTCAAGCCGAGTGGGTTTGGGTCTAGCCGAGTGGGTTTGGGTCTCGCCGAGTGGGTTTGGGACTGGCCGAGTGGATTTGGGTCTAGCCGTGTGGGTTTGGTTCTAGCGGAGTGGGTTTGGGTCTAGCGGAGTGGGTTTGGGTCTAGCGGAGTGGGTTTGGGTCTAGCGGAGTGGGTTTGGGTCTAGCGGAGCGGGTTGGGGTCTAGCCGATTGGGTTTGGGTCTAGCGGAGTGGGTTTGGATCTAGCCGACTGGGTTTGGCTCTAGCCGAGTGGGTTTGGGTCTAGCCGAGTGGGTTTGGGTCTATCCGAGTGGGTTTGTGTCTAGCCGAATGGGTATGGGTCTAGCCGAGTGGGTTTGGGTCTAGCGGAGTGGGTTTGGGTCTAGCGGAGTGGGTTTGGGTCTACCGGAGTGGCTTTGGGTCTAGCCGTGTGGGTTTGGGTCTAGCCGAGTGGGTTTGCGTCTAGCCGAGTGGGTTTGGGTCTAGCGGAGTGGCTTTGGGTCTAGCCGTGTGGGTTTGGGTGTAGCCGACTGGGTTTGGGTCTAGCCGAGTGGGTTTGGGTCTAGCGGAGTGGGTTTGGGTCTAGCCGAGTGGGTTTGGGTCTAGCGGAATGCGTTTGGGTTTAGCCGAGTGTGTTTCTGTCTAGACGAGTGGGTTTGGGTCTAGCCGAGTGGGTTTGGGTCTAGCCGAGTGGGTTTGGGTCTAGCGGAGTGGTTTTGGGTCTAGCCGAGTGGGTTTGGGTCTAGCGGAGTGGGTTTCGGTCTAGCCGAGTGGGTTTGGGTCTAGCGGAGTGGGTTTGGGTCTAGCCGAGTGTGTTTGGGTCTAGCCGAGTGGGTTTGCGTCTAGCCGAGTGGGTTTGGGTCTAGCGGAGTGGGTTTGTGTCTAGCCGAGTGGGTTTGGGTCTAGCCGAGTGGGTTTGCGTCTAGCCGAGTGGGTTTGGGTCTAGCGGAGTGGCTTTGGGTCTAGCCGTGTGGGCTTGGGTGTAGCCGAGTGGGTTTGGGTCTAGCCGAGTGGGTTTGGGTCTAGCGGAGTGGGTTTGGGTCTAGCCGAGTGGGTTTGGGTCTAGCGGAATGGGTTTGGGTTTAGCCGAGTGTGTTTCTGTCTAGACGAGTGGGTTTGGGTCTAGCCGAGTGGGTTTGGGTCTAGCCGAGTGGGTTTGGGTCTAGCGGAGTGGTTTTGGGTCTAGCCCAGTGGGTTTGGGTCTAGCGGAGTGGGTTTGCATTTAGCCGAGTGTGTTTCTGTCTAGCCGAGTGGGTTTGGGTCTAGCCGAGTGGGTTTGGGTCTAGCGGAGTGGTTTTGGGTCTAGCCCAGTGGGTTTGGGTCTAGCGGAGTGGGTTTGCATTTAGCCGAGTGTGTTTCTGTCTAGCCGAGTGGGTTTGGGTCTAGCCGAGTGGGTTTGGGTCTAGCCGAGTGGGTTTGGGTCTAGCGGAGTGGGTTTGGGTCTAGCCGAGTGGGTTTGGGTCTAGCGGAATGGGTTTGGGTCTAGCTGAGTGGGTTTGGGTGTAGCCGAGTGGGTTTGCGTCTAGCGGAATGGGTTTGGGTTTAGCCGAGTGTGTTTCTGTCTAGACGAGTGGGTTTGGGTCTAGCCGAGTGGGTTTGGGTCTAGCCGAGTGGGTTTGGGTCTAGCGGAGTGGTTTTGGGTCTAGCCGAGTGGGTTTGGGTCTAGCGGAGTGGGTTTCGGTCTAGCCGAGTGGGTTTGGGTCTAGCGGAGTGGGTTTGGGTCTAGCCGAGTGGGTTTGCGTCTAGCCGAGTGGGGTTGGGTCTAGCGGAGTGGGTTTGGGTCTAGCCGAGTGGGTTTGGGTCTAGCCGAGTGGGTTTGGGTCTAGCCGAGTGGGTTTGGGTCTAGCGGAGTGGGTTTGCATTTAGCCGAGTGTGGTTCTGTCTAGCCGAGTGGGTTTGGGTCTAGCCGAGTGGGTTTGGGTCTAGCCGAGTGGGTTTGGGTCTAGCGGAGTGGGTTTGGGTCTAGCCGAGTGGGTTTGGGTTTAGCCGAGTGTGTTTCTGTCTAGACGAGTGGGTTTGGGTCTAGCGGAGTGGGTTTGCATTTAGCCGAGTGTGGTTCTGTCTAGCCGAGTGGGTTTGGGTCTAGCCGAGTGGGTTTGGGTCTAGCCGAGTGGGTTTGGGTCTAGCGGAGTGGGTTTGGGTCTAGCCGAGTGGGTTTGGGTTTAGCCGAGTGTGTTTCTGTCTAGACGAGTGGGTTTGGGTCTAGCGGAGTGGGTTTGGGTCTAGCCGAGTGGGTTTGCGTCTAGCCGAGTGGGTTTGGGTCTAGCGGAGTGGGTTTGGGTCTAGCCGAGTGGGTTTGGGTCCAGCCGAGTGGGTTTGGGTCTAGCCGAGTGGCTTTGGGGCTAGCCGAGTGGGTTTGGGTCTAGCCGAGTGGGTTTGGGTCTAGCCGAGTGGGTTTGGGTCTAGCGGAGTGGGTTTGGGTCTAGCCGAGTGGGTTTGGGTGTAGCCGAGTGGGTTTGGGTCTAGCGAAGTGGGATTGGGTCTAGCGGAGTGGGTTTGGGACTAGCGGAGTGGGTTAGGGTCTAGCGGAGTGGGTTTGGGTATAGCCGAGTGGGTTTGGGTCTAGCGGAATGGGTTTGGGTCAAGCCGAGTGGGTTTGGGTCTAGCCGAGTGGGTTTGGGTCTAGCGGAGTGGGTTTGGGTCTAGCGGAGTGGGTTTGGGTCTAGCGGAGTGGGTTTGGGTCTAGCGGAGCGGGTTTGGGTCTAGCCGAGTGGGTTTGGGTCTAGCGGAGTGGGTTTGGATCTAGCCGACTGGGTTTGGCTCTAGCCGAGTGGGTTTGGGTCTAGCCGAGTGGGTTTGGGTCTATCCGAGTGGGTTTGGGTCTAGCCGAATGTGTTTGGGTCTAGCCGAGTGGGTTTGGGTCTAGCGGAGTGGGTTTGGGTCTAGCGGAGTGGGTTTGGGTCTACCGGAGTGGCTTTGGGTCTAGCCGTGTGGGTTTGGGTCTAGCCGAGTGGGTTTGCGTCTAGCCGAGTGGGTTTGGGTCTAGCGGAGTGGATTGGGTCTAGCCGAGTGGGTTTGGGTCTAGCCGAGTGGGTTTGCGTCTAGCGGAGTGGGTTTGGGTCTAGCCGAGTGTGTTTGGGTCTAGCCGAGTGGGTTTGCGTCTAGCCGAGTGGGTTTGGGTCTAGCGGAGTGGGTTTGGGTCTAGCCGAGTGGGTTTGGGTCTAGCCGAGTGGGTTTGCGTCTAGTCGAGTGGGTTTGGGTCTAGCGGAGTGGCTTTGGGTCTAGCCGTGTGGGTTTGGGTGTAGCCGAGTGGGTTTGGGTGTAGCCGAGTGGGTTTGGGTCTAGCCGAGTGGGTTTGGGTCTAGCGGAGTGGGTTTGGGTCTAGCCGAGTGGGTTTGGGTCTAGCGGAATGGGTTTGGGTTTAGCCGAGTGTGTTTCTGTCTAGACGAGTGGGTTTGGGTCTAGCCGAGTGGGTTTGGGTCTAGCCGAGTGGGTTTGGGTCTAGCGGAGTGGTTTTGGGTCTAGCCCAGTGGGTTTGGGTCTAGCGGAGTGGGTTTCGGTCTAGCCGAGTGGGTTTGGGTCTAGCCGAGTGGGTTTGGGTCTAGCCGAGTGGGTTTGGGTCTAGCGGAGTGGTTTTGGGTCTAGCCCAGTGGGTTTGGGTCTAGCGGAGTGGGTTTCGGTCTAGCCGAGTGGGTTTGGGTCTAGCGGAGTGGGTTTGGGTCTAGCCGAGTGGGTTTGCGTCTAGCCGAGTGGGTTTGGGTCTAGCGGAGTGGGTTTGGGTCTAGCCGAGTGGGTTTGGGTCTAGCCGAGTGGGTTTGGGTCTAGCCGAGTGGCTTTGGGTCTAGCCGAGTGGGTTTGGGTCTAGCCGAGTGGTTTTGGGTCTAGCCGAGTGGGTTTGGGTCTGGCGGAGTGGGTTTTGGTCTATCCGAGTGGGTTTGGGTCTAGCGGAGTGGGTTTGGGTCTAGCCGAGTGGGTTTGGGTCTAGCCGAGTGGGTTTGGGTCTAGCCTAGTGGGTTTGGGTCTAGCGGAGTGGGTTTGCATTTAGCCGAGTGTGGTTCTGTCTAGCCGAGTGGGTTTGGGTCTAGCGGAGTGGGTTTGGGTCTAGCCGAGTGGGTTTGGGTCCAGCGGAATGGGTTTGTGTCTAGCTGAGTGGGTTTTGGTGTAGCCGAGTGGGTTTGCGTCTAGCGGAATGGGTTTGGGTCTAGCCGAGTGGGTTTGGGTCTAGCCGAGTGGGTTTGGGTCTAGCCGAGTGGGTTTGGGTCTAGCCGAGTGGGTTTGGGTCTAGCCGAGAGGGTTTGGGTCTAGCGGAGTGGGTTTAGGTCTCGCCGAGTGGGTTTGGGTCTAGCCAAGTGGGTTTGGGTCTAGCCGAGTGGGTTTGCGTCTAGCCGAGTGGGTTTGGGTCTAGCGGAATGGCTTTGGGTCTAGCCGTGTGGGTTTGGGTGTAGCCGAGTGGGTTTGGGTCTAGCCGAGTGGGTTTGGGTCTAGCGGAGTGGGTTTGGGTCTAGCCGAGTGGGTTTGGGTCTAGCGGAATGGGTTTGGGTTTAGCCGAGTGTGTTTCTGTCTGGACGAGTGGGTTTGGGTCTAGCGGAGTGGGTTTGGGTCTAGCCGAGTGGGTTTGGGTCTATCGGAGTGGGTTTGGGTCTAGCCGAGTGGGTTTGGGTCTAGCCGAGTGGGTTTGGGTCTAGCCGAGAGGGTTTGGGTCTAGCGGAGTGGGTTTGGGTCTCGCCGAGTGGGTTTGGGTCTAGCCAAGTGGGTTTGGGTCTAGCCGAGTGGGTTTGCGTCTAGCCGAGTGGGTTTGGGTCTAGCGGAATGGCTTTGGGTCTAGCCGTGTGGGTTTGGGTGTAGCCGAGTGGGTTTGGGTCTAGCCGAGTGGGTTTGGGTCTAGCGGAGTGGGTTTGGGTCTAGCCGAGTGGGTTTGGGTCTAGCGGAATGGGTTTGGGTTTAGCCGAGTGTGTTTCTGTCTGGACGAGTGGGTTTGGGTCTAGCGGAGTGGGTTTGGGTCTAGCCGAGTGGGTTTGGGTCTATCGGAGTGGTTTTGGGTCTAGCCGAGTGGGTTTGGGTCTAGCGGAGTGGGTTTCGGTCTAGCCGAGTGGGTTTGGGTCTAGCGGAGTGGGTTTGGGTCTAGCCGAGTGGGTTTGGGTCTAGCCGAGTGGGTTTGGGTCTAGCGGAGTGGGATTATGTCTAGCGGAGTGGGTTTGTGTCTAGCGGATTGGGTTAGGGTCTAGCGGAGTAGGTTTGGGTATAGCCGAGTGGGTTTGGGTCTAGCGGAGTGGGTTTGGGTCAAGCCGAGTGGGTTTGGGTCTAGCCGAGTGGGTTTGGGTCTCGCGGAGTGGGTTTGGGTCTAGCGGAGTGGGTTTGGGTCTAGCCGAGTGGGTTTTGGTCTAGCCGAGTGGGTTTGGGTCTAGCCGAGTGGGTTTGGGTCTAGCCGAGTGGGTTTGGGTCTAGCGGAGTGGGTTTGGGTCTAGCGGAGTTGGTTTGTGTCTAGCGGAGTGGGTTTGGGTCTAGCGGAGTGTTTTCGGGTCTAGCCGAGTTGGTTTGGGTCTAGCAGAGTGGATTTGAGTCTAGCCGAGTGGGTTTGGGTCTTGCCGAATGGGTTTGGGTCTAGCCGAGTGGGTTTGGGTCTAGCAGAGTGGGTTTGTGTCTAGCGGAGTGGGTTTGGGTCTAGCGGAGTGGGTTTGGGTCTAGCCTAGTGGGTTTGGGTCTAGCCGAGTGGGTTTGGGTCTAGCCGAATAGGTTTGGGTCTAGCGGAGTGGGTTTGGGGTAGCGGAGTGGGTTTGGGTCTAGCGGAGTGGCTTTGGGTCTAGCCGTGTGGGTTTGGGTCTAGACGAGTGGGTTTGGGTCTAGCCGAGTGGGTTTGGGTCTAGCCGAGTGGGTTTGGGTGTAGCCGATTGGGTTTGCGTCTAGCTGAGTGGGTTTGGGTCTAGCCGAGTGGGTTTGGGTCTAGCCGAGTGGGTTTGGGTCTGGCCCAGTGGGTTT
This sequence comes from Raja brachyura, assembly GCA_963514005.1. Next base: position 3,605,646 of record OY740819.1, on the reverse strand, counting down.
GGGTCTAGCGGAGTGCGTTTGGGTTTAGCCGAGTGGGTTTGGGTCTAGCGGAGTGGGTTTGGTCTAGCTGAGTGGGTTTGGGTCTAGCCGAGTGGGTTTGGGTCTAGCCGTGTGGGTTTGGGTCTAGCGGAGTGGGTTTGGGTCTAGCCGAGTGGGTTTGTGTCTAGCCGAGTGGGTTTGGGTCTAGCCGAGTGGCTTTGGGTCTAGCCGAGTGAGTTTGGGTCTAGCCGAGTGGGTTTGGGTCTAGCCGAGTGGGTTTGGGTCTAGCGGAGTGGGTTTGGGTCTAGCCGAGTGGGTTTGGGTGTAGCGGAATGGGTTTGGGTCTAGCCGAGTGGGTTTGGGTGCAGCCGATTGGGTTTGCGTCCAGCTGAGTGGGTTTGGGTCTAGCGGAGTGGGTTTGGGTCTAGCCGAGTGGGTTTGGGTCTAGCGGAGTGGGTTTGGGTTTAGCCGAGTGTGTTTCTGTCTAGCCGAGTGGGTTTGGGTCTAGCCGAGTTGGTTTGGGTCTACCCGAGTGGCTTTGGGTCTAGCGGAGTGGGTTTGGGTCTAGCCGAGTGCGTTTGGGTCTAGCGGAGTGGGTTTGGGTCTAGCCGAGTGGGTTTGGGTCTAGCGGAATGGGTTTGGGTCTAGCCGAGTGGGTTTGGGTGTAGCCGAGTGGGTTTGCATCTAGCCGAGTAGGTTTGGGTCTAGCCGAGTGGGTTTGGGTCTAGCCGAGTGGGTTTGGGTCTAGCCGAGTGGGTTTGGGTCTAGCGGAGTGGGTTTGGGTCTAGCGGAGTGGGTTTGGGTCTAGCCGAGTGGGTTTGGGTCTAGCCGAGTGGGTTTGGGTCTAGCCGAGTGGGTTTGGGTCTAGCGGAGTTGGTTTGGGTCTAGCCGAGTGGGTTTGGGTCTAGCAGAGTGGATTTGAGTCTAGCCGAGTGGGTTTGGGTCTTGCCGAATGGGTTTGGGTCTAGCCGAGTGGGTTTGGGTCTAGCAGAGTGGGTTTGTGTCTAGCCGAGTGGGTTTGGGTCTAGCGGAGTGGGTTTGGGTCTAGCCTAGTGGGTTTGGGTCTAGCCGAGTGGGTTTGGGTCTAGCCGAATAGGTTTGGGTCTAGCGGAGTGGGTTTGGGGCTAGCGGAGTGGGTTTGGGTCTAGCGGAGTGGGATTGGGTCTAGCGGAGTGGCTTTGGGTCTAGCCGTGTGGGTTTGGGTCTAGACGAGTGGGTTTGGGTCTAGCCGAGTGGGTTTGGGTCTAGCCGAGTGGGTTTGGGTGTAGCCGATTGGGTTTGCGTCTAGCTGAGTGGGTTTGGGTCTAGCCGAGTGGGTTTGGGTCTAGCCGAGTGGGTTTGGGTCTGGCCGAGTGGGTTTGGGTCTAGCGGAGTGGGATTGGGTTTAGCCGAGTGGGTTTGGGTCTAGCTGAGTGGGTTTGGGTCTAGACGAGTGGTTTTGGGTCTAGCCGTGTGGGTTTGGGTCTAGCGGAGTGTTTTTGGGTCTAGCCGAGTTGGTTTGGGTCTAGCAGAGTGGATTTGAGTCTAGCCGAGTGGGTTTGGGTCTTGCCGAATGGGTTTGGGTCTAGCCGAGTGGGTTTGGGTCTAGCAGAGTGGGTTTGTGTCTAGCGGAGTGGGTTTGGGTCTAGCGGAGTGGGTTTGGGTCTAGCCTAGTGGGTTTGGGTCTAGCCGAGTGGGTTTGGGTCTAGCCGAATAGGTTTGGGTCTAGCGGAGTGGGTTTGGGGCTAGCGGAGTGGGTTTGGGTCTAGCGGAGTGGGATTGGGTCTAGCGGAGTGGCTTTGGGTCTAGCCGTGTGGGTTTGGGTCTAGACGAGTGGGTTTGGGTCTAGCCGAGTGGGTTTGGGTCTAGCCGAGTGGGTTTGGGTCTAGCCGAGTGGGTTTGGGTCTAGCGGAGTGGGTTTGGGTCTAGCTGAGTGCGTTTGGGTCTAGCGGAGTGGGTTTGGGGCTAGCCGAGTGGGTTTGGGTCTAGCGGAGTGGTTTTGGGTTTAGCCGAGTGGGTTTGGGTCTAGCGGAGTGGGTTTGGGTCTAGCCGAGTGGGTTTGGGTGTAGCGGAATGGGTTTGGGTCTAGCCGAGTGGGTTTGGGTGTAGCCGATTGGGTTTGCGTCTAGCTGAGTGGGTTTGGGTCTTGCCGAGTGGGTTTGGGTCTAGCCGAATAGGTTTGGGTCTAGCGGAGTGGGTTTGGGGTAGCGGAGTGGGTTTGGGTCTAGCGGAGTGGCTTTGGGTCTAGCCGTGTGGGTTTGGGTCTAGACGAGTGGGTTTGGGTCTAGCCGAGTGGGTTTGGGTCTAGCCGAGTGGGTTTGGGTGTAGCCGATTGGGTTTGCGTCTAGCTGAGTGGGTTTGGGTCTAGCCGAGTGGGTTTGGGTCTAGCCGAGTGGGTTTGGGTCTGGCCCAGTGGGTTTGGGTCTAGCGGAGTGCGTTTGGGTTTAGCCGAGTGGGTTTGGGTCTAGCGGAGTGGGTTTGGTCTAGCTGAGTGGGTTTGGGTCTAGCCGAGTGGGTTTGGGTCTAGCCGTGTGGGTTTGGGTCTAGCGGAGTGGGTTTGGGTCTAGCCGAGTGGGTTTGTGTCTAGCCGAGTGGGTTTGGGTCTAGCCGAGTGGCTTTGGGTCTAGCCGAGTGAGTTTGGGTCTAGCCGAGTGGGTTTGGGTCTAGCCGAGTGGGTTTGGGTCTAGCGGAGTGGGTTTGGGTCTAGCCGAGTGGGTTTGGGTGTAGCGGAATGGGTTTGGGTCTAGCCGAGTGGGTTTGGGTGCAGCCGATTGGGTTTGCGTCCAGCTGAGTGGGTTTGGGTCTAGCGGAGTGGGTTTGGGTCTAGCCGTGTGGGTTTGGGTCTAGCGGAGTGGGTTTGGGTTTAGCCGAGTGTGTTTCTGTCTAGCCGAGTGGGTTTGGGTCTAGCCGAGTTGGTTTGGGTCTACCCGAGTGGCTTTGGGTCTAGCGGAGTGGGTTTGGGTCTAGCCGAGTGCGTTTGGGTCTAGCGGAGTGGGTTTGGGTCTAGCCGAGTGGGTTTGGGTCTAGCGGAATGGGTTTGGGTCTAGCCGAGTGGGTTTGGGTGTAGCCGAGTGGGTTTGCATCTAGCCGAGTAGGTTTGGGTCTAGCCGAGTGGGTTTGGGTCTAGCCGAGTGGGTTTGGGTCTAGCCGAGTGGGTTTGGGTCTAGCGGAGTGGGTTTGGGTCTAGCGGAGTGGGTTTGGGTCTAGCCGAGTGGGTTTGGGTCTAGCCGAGTGGGTTTGGGTCTAGCCGAGTGGGTTTGGGTCTAGCGGAGTTGGTTTGGGTCTAGCCGAGTGGGTTTGGGTCTAGCAGAGTGGATTTGAGTCTAGCCGAGTGGGTTTGGGTCTTGCCGAATGGGTTTGGGTCTAGCCGAGTGGGTTTGGGTCTAGCAGAGTGGGTTTGTGTCTAGCCGAGTGGGTTTGGGTCTAGCGGAGTGGGTTTGGGTCTAGCCTAGTGGGTTTGGGTCTAGCCGAGTGGGTTTGGGTCTAGCCGAATAGGTTTGGGTCTAGCGGAGTGGGTTTGGGGCTAGCGGAGTGGGTTTGGGTCTAGCGGAGTGGGATTGGGTCTAGCGGAGTGGCTTTGGGTCTAGCCGTGTGGGTTTGGGTCTAGACGAGTGGGTTTGGGTCTAGCCGAGTGGGTTTGGGTCTAGCCGAGTGGGTTTGGGTGTAGCCGATTGGGTTTGCGTCTAGCTGAGTGGGTTTGGGTCTAGCCGAGTGGGTTTGGGTCTAGCCGAGTGGGTTTGGGTCTGGCCGAGTGGGTTTGGGTCTAGCGGAGTGGGATTGGGTTTAGCCGAGTGGGTTTGGGTCTAGCGGAGTGGGTTTGGTCTAGCTGAGTGGGTTTGGGTCTAGACGAGTGGTTTTGGGTCTAGCCGTGTGGGTTTGGGTCTAGCGGAGTGTTTTTGGGTCTAGCCGAGTTGGTTTGGGTCTAGCAGAGTGGATTTGAGTCTAGCCGAGTGGGTTTGGGTCTTGCCGAATGGGTTTGGGTCTAGCCGAGTGGGTTTGGGTCTAGCAGAGTGGGTTTGTGTCTAGCGGAGTGGGTTTGGGTCTAGCGGAGTGGGTTTGGGTCTAGCCTAGTGGGTTTGGGTCTAGCCGAGTGGGTTTGGGTCTAGCCGAATAGGTTTGGGTCTAGCGGAGTGGGTTTGGGGCTAGCGGAGTGGGTTTGGGTCTAGCGGAGTGGGATTGGGTCTAGCGGAGTGGCTTTGGGTCTAGCCGTGTGGGTTTGGGTCTAGACGAGTGGGTTTGGGTCTAGCCGAGTGGGTTTGGGTCTAGCCGAGTGGGTTTGGGTCTAGCCGAGTGGGTTTGGGTCTAGCGGAGTGGGTTTGGGTCTAGCTGAGTGCGTTTGGGTCTAGCGGAGTGGGTTTGGGGCTAGCCGAGTGGGTTTGGGTCTAGCGGAGTGGTTTTGGGTTTAGCCGAGTGGGTTTGGGTCTAGCGGAGTGGGTTTGGGTCTAGCCGAGTGGGTTTGGGTGTAGCGGAATGGGTTTGGGTCTAGCCGAGTGGGTTTGGGTGTAGCCGATTGGGTTTGCGTCTAGCTGAGTGGGTTTGGGTCTTGCCGAGTGGGTTTGGGTCTAGCCGAGTGGGTTTGGGTCTGGCCGAGTGGGTTTCGGTCTAGCGTAGTGGGATTGGGTTTAGCCGAGTGGGTTTGGGTCTAGCGGAGTGGGTTTGGGTCTAGCCGAGTGGGTTTGGGTCTAGCCGAGTGGGTTTGGGTCTAGCCGTGTGGGTTTGGGTCTAGCGGAGTGGGTTTGGGTCTAGCCGAGTGGGTTTGTGTCTAGCCGAGTGGGTTTGGGTCTAGCCGAGTGGCTTTGGGTCTAGCCGAGTGAGTTTGGGTCTAGCCGAGTGGGTTTGGGTCTAGCCGAGTGGGTTTGGGTCTAGCGGAGTGTGTTTGGGTCTAGCCGAAGGGGTTTGGGTCCAGCCGAGTGGGTTTGTGTCTAGCGGAGTGGGATTGGGTCAAGTGGAGTGGCTTTGGGTCTAGCCAAGTGGGTTTGGGTCTAGCGGAGTGGGTTTGGGTTTAGCCGAGTGTGTTTCTGTCTAGCCGAGTGGGTTTGGGTCTAGCCGAGTTGGTTTGGGTGTACCCGAGTGGGTTTGGGACTAGCGGAGTGGGTTTGGGTGTAGCCGAGTGCGTTTCGGTCTAGCGGAGTGGGTTTGGGTCTAGCCGAGTGGGTTTGGGTGTAGCGGAATGGGTTTGGGTCTAGCCGAGTGGGTTTGGGTGTAGCCGAGTGGGTTTGCATCTAGCCGAGTGGGTTTGGGTCTAGCCGAGTGGGTTTGGGTCTAGCCGAGTGGGTTTGGGTCTAGCCGAGTGGGTTTGGGTCTAGCCGAGTGGGTTTGGGTCTAGCGGAGTGGGTTTGGGTCTAGCGGAGTGGGTTTGGGTCTAGCCGAGTGGGTTTGGGTCTAGCCGAGTGGGTTTGGGTTTAGCCGAGTGTGTTTCTGTCTAGCCGAGTGGGTTTGGGTCTAGCCGAGTTGGTTTGGGTGTACCCGAGTGGGTTTGGGACTAGCGGAGTGGGTTTGGGTGTAGCCGAGTGCGTTTCGGTCTAGCGGAGTGGGTTTGGGTCTAGCCGAGTGGGTTTGGGTGTAGCGGAATGGGTTTGGGTCTAGCCGAGTGGGTTTGGGTGTAGCCGAGTGGGTTTGCATCTAGCCGAGTGGGTTTGGGTCTAGCCGAGTGGGTTTGGGTCTAGCCGAGTGGGTTTGGGTCTAGCCGAGTGGGTTTGGGTCTAGCCGAGTGGGTTTGGGTCTAGCGGAGTGGGTTTGGGTCTAGCGGAGTGGGTTTGGGTCTAGCCGAGTGGGTTTGGGTCTAGCCGAGTGGGTTTGGGTCTAGCTGAGTGGGTTTGGGTCTAGCGGAGTTGGTTTGGGTCTAGCCGAGTGGGTTTGGGTCTAGCCGAGTGGATTTGGGTCTAGCGGAGTGGGATTATGTCTAGCGGAGTGGGTTTGTGTCTAGCGGATTGGGTTAGGGTCTAGCGGAGTGGGTTTGGGTATAGCCGAGTGGGTTTGGGTCTAGCGGAGTGGGTTTGGGTCAAGCCGAGTGGGTTTGGGTCTAGCCGAGTGGGTTTGGGTCTAGCGGAGTGGGTTTGGGTCTAGCGGAGTGGGTTTGGGTCTAGCCGAGTGGGTTTGGGTCTAGCCGAGTGGGTTTGGGTCTAGCCGAGTGGGTTTGGGTCTAGCCGAGCGGGTTTGGGTCTAGCGGAGTGGGTTTGGGTCTAGCGGAGTTGGTTTGTGTCTAGCGGAGTGGGTTTGGGTCCAGCGGAGTGTTTTTGGGTCTAGCCGAGTTGGTTTGGGTCTAGCAGAGTGGATTTGAGTCTAGCCGAGTGGGTTTGGGTCTTGCCGAATGGGTTTGGGTCTAGCCGAGTGGGTTTGGGTCTAGCAGAGTGGGTTTGTGTCTAGCGGAGTGGGTTTGGGTCTAGCGGAGTGGGTTTGGGTCTAGCCTAGTGGGTTTGGGTCTAGCCGAGTGGGTTTGGGTCTAGCCGAATAGGTTTGGGTCTAGCGGAGTGGGTTTGGGGCTAGCGGAGTGGGTTTGGGTCTAGCGGAGTGGGATTGGGTCTAGCGGAGTGGCTTTGGCTCTAGCCGTGTGGGTTTGGGTCTAGACGAGTGGGTTTGGGTCTAGCCGAGTGGGTTTGGGTCTAGCCGAGTGGGTTTGGGTCTAGCTGAGTGGGTTTGGGTCTAGCGGAGTTGGTTTGGGTCTAGCCGAGTGGGTTTGGGTCTAGCCGAGTGGGTTTGGGTCTAGCCGAGTGGGTTTGGGTCTAGCGGAGTGGGTTTGGGTCTAGCTGAGTGCGTTTGGGTCTAGCGGAGTGGGTTTGGGGCTAGCCGAGTGGGTTTGGGTCTAGCGGAGTGGTTTTGGGTTTAGCCGAGTGGGTTTGGGTCTAGCGGAGTGGGTTTGGGTCTAGCCGAGTGGGTTTGGGTGTAGCGGAATGGGTTTGGGTCTAGCCGAGTGGGTTTGGGTGTAGCCGATTGGGTTTGCGTCTAGCTGAGTGGGTTTGGGTCTTGCCGAGTGGGTTTGGGTCTAGCCGAATAGGTTTGGGTCTAGCGGAGTGGGTTTGGGGTAGCGGAGTGGGTTTGGGTCTAGCGGAGTGGCTTTGGGTCTAGCCGTGTGGGTTTGGGTCTAGACGAGTGGGTTTGGGTCTAGCCGAGTGGGTTTGGGTCTAGCCGAGTGGGTTTGGGTGTAGCCGATTGGGTTTGCGTCTAGCTGAGTGGGTTTGGGTCTAGCCGAGTGGGTTTGGGTCTAGCCGAGTGGGTTTGGGTCTGGCCCAGTGGGTTTGGGTCTAGCGGAGTGCGTTTGGGTTTAGCCGAGTGGGTTTGGGTCTAGCGGAGTGGGTTTGGTCTAGCTGAGTGGGTTTGGGTCTAGCCGAGTGGGTTTGGGTCTAGCCGTGTGGGTTTGGGTCTAGCGGAGTGGGTTTGGGTCTAGCCGAGTGGGTTTGTGTCTAGCCGAGTGGGTTTGGGTCTAGCCGAGTGGCTTTGGGTCTAGCCGAGTGAGTTTGGGTCTAGCCGAGTGGGTTTGGGTCTAGCCGAGTGGGTTTGGGTCTAGCGGAGTGGGTTTGGGTCTAGCCGAGTGGGTTTGGGTGTAGCGGAATGGGTTTGGGTCTAGCCGAGTGGGTTTGGGTGCAGCCGATTGGGTTTGCGTCCAGCTGAGTGGGTTTGGGTCTAGCGGAGTGGGTTTGGGTCTAGCCGAGTGGGTTTGGGTCTAGCGGAGTGGGTTTGGGTTTAGCCGAGTGTGTTTCTGTCTAGCCGAGTGGGTTTGGGTCTAGCCGAGTTGGTTTGGGTCTACCCGAGTGGCTTTGGGTCTAGCGGAGTGGGTTTGGGTCTAGCCGAGTGCGTTTGGGTCTAGCGGAGTGGGTTTGGGTCTAGCCGAGTGGGTTTGGGTCTAGCGGAATGGGTTTGGGTCTAGCCGAGTGGGTTTGGGTGTAGCCGAGTGGGTTTGCATCTAGCCGAGTAGGTTTGGGTCTAGCCGAGTGGGTTTGGGTCTAGCCGAGTGGGTTTGGGTCTAGCCGAGTGGGTTTGGGTCTAGCGGAGTGGGTTTGGGTCTAGCGGAGTGGGTTTGGGTCTAGCCGAGTGGGTTTGGGTCTAGCCGAGTGGGTTTGGGTCTAGCCGAGTGGGTTTGGGTCTAGCGGAGTTGGTTTGGGTCTAGCCGAGTGGGTTTGGGTCTAGCAGAGTGGATTTGAGTCTAGCCGAGTGGGTTTGGGTCTTGCCGAATGGGTTTGGGTCTAGCCGAGTGGGTTTGGGTCTAGCAGAGTGGGTTTGTGTCTAGCCGAGTGGGTTTGGGTCTAGCGGAGTGGGTTTGGGTCTAGCCTAGTGGGTTTGGGTCTAGCCGAGTGGGTTTGGGTCTAGCCGAATAGGTTTGGGTCTAGCGGAGTGGGTTTGGGGCTAGCGGAGTGGGTTTGGGTCTAGCGGAGTGGGATTGGGTCTAGCGGAGTGGCTTTGGGTCTAGCCGTGTGGGTTTGGGTCTAGACGAGTGGGTTTGGGTCTAGCCGAGTGGGTTTGGGTCTAGCCGAGTGGGTTTGGGTGTAGCCGATTGGGTTTGCGTCTAGCTGAGTGGGTTTGGGTCTAGCCGAGTGGGTTTGGGTCTAGCCGAGTGGGTTTGGGTCTGGCCGAGTGGGTTTGGGTCTAGCGGAGTGGGATTGGGTTTAGCCGAGTGGGTTTGGGTCTAGCGGAGTGGGTTTGGTCTAGCTGAGTGGGTTTGGGTCTAGACGAGTGGTTTTGGGTCTAGCCGTGTGGGTTTGGGTCTAGCGGAGTGTTTTTGGGTCTAGCCGAGTTGGTTTGGGTCTAGCAGAGTGGATTTGAGTCTAGCCGAGTGGGTTTGGGTCTTGCCGAATGGGTTTGGGTCTAGCCGAGTGGGTTTGGGTCTAGCAGAGTGGGTTTGTGTCTAGCGGAGTGGGTTTGGGTCTAGCGGAGTGGGTTTGGGTCTAGCCTAGTGGGTTTGGGTCTAGCCGAGTGGGTTTGGGTCTAGCCGAATAGGTTTGGGTCTAGCGGAGTGGGTTTGGGGCTAGCGGAGTGGGTTTGGGTCTAGCGGAGTGGGATTGGGTCTAGCGGAGTGGCTTTGGGTCTAGCCGTGTGGGTTTGGGTCTAGACGAGTGGGTTTGGGTCTAGCCGAGTGGGTTTGGGTCTAGCCGAGTGGGTTTGGGTCTAGCCGAGTGGGTTTGGGTCTAGCGGAGTGGGTTTGGGTCTAGCTGAGTGCGTTTGGGTCTAGCGGAGTGGGTTTGGGGCTAGCCGAGTGGGTTTGGGTCTAGCGGAGTGGTTTTGGGTTTAGCCGAGTGGGTTTGGGTCTAGCGGAGTGGGTTTGGGTCTAGCCGAGTGGGTTTGGGTGTAGCGGAATGGGTTTGGGTCTAGCCGAGTGGGTTTGGGTGTAGCCGATTGGGTTTGCGTCTAGCTGAGTGGGTTTGGGTCTTGCCGAGTGGGTTTGGGTCTAGCCGAGTGGGTTTGGGTCTGGCCGAGTGGGTTTCGGTCTAGCGTAGTGGGATTGGGTTTAGCCGAGTGGGTTTGGGTCTAGCGGAGTGGGTTTGGGTCTAGCCGAGTGGGTTTGGGTCTAGCCGAGTGGGTTTGGGTCTAGCCGTGTGGGTTTGGGTCTAGCGGAGTGGGTTTGGGTCTAGCCGAGTGGGTTTGTGTCTAGCCGAGTGGGTTTGGGTCTAGCCGAGTGGCTTTGGGTCTAGCCGAGTGAGTTTGGGTCTAGCCGAGTGGGTTTGGGTCTAGCCGAGTGGGTTTGGGTCTAGCGGAGTGTGTTTGGGTCTAGCCGAATGGGTTTGGGTCCAGCCGAGTGGGTTTGTGTCTAGCGGAGTGGGATTGGGTCAAGTGGAGTGGCTTTGGGTCTAGCCAAGTGGGTTTGGGTCTAGCGGAGTGGGTTTGGGTTTAGCCGAGTGTGTTTCTGTCTAGCCGAGTGGGTTTGGGTCTAGCCGAGTTGGTTTGGGTGTACCCGAGTGGGTTTGGGACTAGCGGAGTGGGTTTGGGTGTAGCCGAGTGCGTTTCGGTCTAGCGGAGTGGGTTTGGGTCTAGCCGAGTGGGTTTGGGTGTAGCGGAATGGGTTTGGGTCTAGCCGAGTGGGTTTGGGTGTAGCCGAGTGGGTTTGCATCTAGCCGAGTGGGTTTGGGTCTAGCCGAGTGGGTTTGGGTCTAGCCGAGTGGGTTTGGGTCTAGCCGAGTGGGTTTGGGTCTAGCCGAGTGGGTTTGGGTCTAGCGGAGTGGGTTTGGGTCTAGCGGAGTGGGTTTGGGTCTAGCCGAGTGGGTTTGGGTCTAGCCGAGTGGGTTTGGGTCTAGCTGAGTGGGTTTGGGTCTAGCGGAGTTGGTTTGGGTCTAGCCGAGTGGGTTTGGGTCTAGCCGAGTGGATTTGGGTCTAGCGGAGTGGGATTATGTCTAGCGGAGTGGGTTTGTGTCTAGCGGATTGGGTTAGGGTCTAGCGGAGTGGGTTTGGGTATAGCCGAGTGGGTTTGGGTCTAGCGGAGTGGGTTTGGGTCAAGCCGAGTGGGTTTGGGTCTAGCCGAGTGGGTTTGGGTCTAGCGGAGTGGGTTTGGGTCTAGCGGAGTGGGTTTGGGTCTAGCCGAGTGGGTTTGGGTCTAGCCGAGTGGGTTTGGGTCTAGCCGAGTGGGTTTGGGTCTAGCCGAGCGGGTTTGGGTCTAGCGGAGTGGGTTTGGGTCTAGCGGAGTTGGTTTGTGTCTAGCGGAGTGGGTTTGGGTCCAGCGGAGTGTTTTTGGGTCTAGCCGAGTTGGTTTGGGTCTAGCAGAGTGGATTTGAGTCTAGCCGAGTGGGTTTGGGTCTTGCCGAATGGGTTTGGGTCTAGCCGAGTGGGTTTGGGTCTAGCAGAGTGGGTTTGTGTCTAGCGGAGTGGGTTTGGGTCTAGCGGAGTGGGTTTGGGTCTAGCCTAGTGGGTTTGGGTCTAGCCGAGTGGGTTTGGGTCTAGCCGAATAGGTTTGGGTCTAGCGGAGTGGGTTTGGGGCTAGCGGAGTGGGTTTGGGTCTAGCGGAGTGGGATTGGGTCTAGCGGAGTGGCTTTGGCTCTAGCCGTGTGGGTTTGGGTCTAGACGAGTGGGTTTGGGTCTAGCCGAGTGGGTTTGGGTCTAGCCGAGTGGGTTTGGGTCTAGCTGAGTGGGTTTGGGTCTAGCGGAGTTGGTTTGGGTCTAGCCGAGTGGGTTTGGGTCTAGCCGAGTGGATTTGGGTCTAGCGGAGTGGGATTATGTCTAGCGGAGTGGGTTTGTGTCTAGCGGATTGGGTTAGGGTCTAGCGGAGTGGGTTTGGGTATAGCCGAGTGGGTTTGGGTCTAGCGGAGTGGGTTTGGGTCAAGCCGAGTGGGTTTGGGTCTAGCCGAGTGGGTTTGGGTCTAGCGGAGTGGGTTTGGGTCTAGCGGAGTGGGTTTGGGTCTAGCCGAGTGGGTTTGGGTCTAGCCGAGTGGGTTTGGGTCTAGCCGAGTGGGTTTGGGTCTAGCCGAGCGGGTTTGGGTCTAGCGGAGTGGGTTTGGGTCTAGCGGAGTTGGTTTGTGTCTAGCGGAGTGGGTTTGGGTCCAGCGGAGTGTTTTTGGGTCTAGCCGAGTTGGTTTGGGTCTAGCAGAGTGGATTTGAGTCTAGCCGAGTGGGTTTGGGTCTTGCCGAATGGGTTTGGGTCTAGCCGAGTGGGTTTGGGTCTAGCAGAGTGGGTTTGTGTCTAGCGGAGTGGGTTTGGGTCTAGCGGAGTGGGTTTGGGTCTAGCCTAGTGGGTTTGGGTCTAGCCGAGTGGGTTTGGGTCTAGCCGAATAGGTTTGGGTCTAGCGGAGTGGGTTTGGGGCTAGCGGAGTGGGTTTGGGTCTAGCGGAGTGGGATTGGGTCTAGGGAGTGGCTTTGGCTCTAGCCGTGTGGGTTTGGGTCTAGACGAGTGGGTTTGGGTCTAGCCGAGTGGGTTTGGGTCTAGCCGAGTGGGTTTGGGTGTAGCCGATTGGGCTTGCGTCTAGCTGAGTGGGTTTGGATCTAGCCGAGTGGGTTTGGGTCTAGCCGAGTGGGTTTGGGTCTGGCCGAGTGGGTTTGGGTCTAGCGGAGTGGGATTGGGTTTAGCCGAGTGGGTTTGGGTCTAGCGGAGTGGGTTTGGTCTAGCTGAGTGGGTTTGGGTCTAGCCGAGTGGGTTTGGGTCTAGCCGTGTGGGTTTGGGTCTAGCGGAGTGGGTTTGGGTCTAGCCGAGTGGGTTTGTGTCTAGCCGAGTGGGTTTGGGTCTAGCCGAGTGGCTTTGGGTCTAGCCGAGTGAGTTTGGGTCTAGCCGAGTGGGTTTGTGTCTAGCCGAGTGGGTTTGGGTCTAGCGGAGTGGGTTTGGGTCTAGCGAATGGGTTTGGGTCTAGCCGAGTGGGTTTGTGTCTAGCGGAGTGGGATTGGGTCAAGTGGAGTGCGTTTGCATCTAGCGGAGTGTGTTAGGGTCTAGCGGACTGGGTTTGGGTATAGGCGAGTGGGTTAAGGTCCAGCGGAGTGGGTTTGGGTCCAGCGGAGTGGGTTTGGGTCAAGCCGAGTGGGTTTGGGTCCAGCCGAGTGGGTTTGGGTCTAGCGGAGTGGGTTTGGGTCTAGCGGAGTGGGTTTGAGTCTAGCCGAGTGGGTTTGGGTCTAGTCGAGTGGGTTTGGGTCTAGCCAAATGGGTTTGTGTCTAGCCGAGTGGGTTTGGGTCTAGCGGAGTGGGTTTGGGTCTAGCGGAGTGGGTTTGGGTCTAGCGGAATGGGTTTGGGTCTAGCCGAGTGGGTTTGGGTGCAGCCGGGTGGGTTTGCATCTAGCCAAGTGGGTTTGGGTCCAGCCGCGTGGGTTTGGGTCTAGCCGAGTGGGTTTGGGTCTAGCCGAGTGGGTTTGGGTCTACCCGAGTGGGTTTGGGTCTAGCGGAGTGGGTTTGGGTCTAGCCGAGTGGGTTTGGGTCTAGCCGAGTGGGTTTGGGTCCAGCCGAGTGGGTTTGCGTCTAGCCGAGTGGGTTTTGGTGCAGCGGAGTGGGTTTGGGTCTAGCCGAGTGGGTTTGGGTGTAGCCGAGTGGTTTTGAGTCTAGCCGAGTGGCTTTGGGTCTAGCCGAGTGAGTTTGACTAGCCGAGTGGGTTTAGGTCTAGCCGAGTGGGTTTGGGTCTAGCGGAGTGGGTTTGGGTCTAGCCGAGTGGGTTTGGGTCTAGCGGAGTGGGTTTGGGTCTAGCGGAGTGGGTTTGGGTCAAGCGGAGTGGCTTTGGGTCTAGCCGTGTGGGTTTGGGTCTAGCCGAGTGGGTTTGCGTCTAGCCGAGTGGGTTTGGGTCTAGCGGAGTGGGTTTGTGTTTAGCCGAGTGTGTTTCTGTCTAGCCGAGTGGGTTTGGGTCTAGCCGAGTGGTTTGGGTCCAGCCGAGTGGGTTTGGGTCTAGCGGAGTGGGTTTGGGTTAAGCCGAGTGGGTTTGGGTGTAGCCGAGTGGGTTTGCGTCTAGCTGAGTGGGTTTGGGTCTAGCCGAGTGTGTTTCTGTCTAGCCGAGTGGGTTTGGGTCTAGCCGAGTGGGTTTGGGTCTAGCCGAGTGGGTTTGGGTCTAGCGGAGTGGGTTTGGGTCTAGCCGAGTGCGTTTGGGTCTGGCGGAGTGGGTTTGGGGCTAGCCGAGTGGGTTTGGGTCTAGCGGAGCGGGTTTGGGTCTAGCCGAGTGGGTTTGGGTCCAGCGGAGTGGGTTTGGGTCTAGCCGAGTGGGTTTGGGTCTAGCGGAATGGGTTTGGGTCTAGCCGAGTGGGTTTGGGTGTAACCGAGTGGGTTTGCATTTGGCGGAGTGGGTTTGGGTCTAGCCGAGTGGGTTTGGGTCAAGCCGAGTGGGTTTGGGTCTAGCCGAGTGGGTTTGTGTCTAGCCGAGTGGGTTTGGGTCTAGCCGAGTGGGTTTGGGTCTAGCCGAATGGGTTTGGGTCTAGCCGAGTGGGTTTGCGTCTAGCCGAGTGGGTTTGCCTCTAGCCGAGTGGGTTTGGGTCTAGCCGAGTGGGTTTGGGTCTAGCCGAGTGGGTTTGGGTCTAGCCGAGTGGGTTTGGGTCTAGCCGAGTGGGTTTGGGTCTAGCGGAGTGGGTTTGGGTCTAGCGGAGTGGGTTTGGGTCTAGCCGAGTGGGTTTGGGTCTCGCCGAGTGGGTTTGGGTCTAGCCAAGTGGGTTTGGGTCTAGCCGAGTGGGTTTGCGTCTAGCCGAGTGGGTTTGGGTCTAGCGGAATGGCTTTGGGTCTAGCCGTGTGGGTTTGGGTGTAGCCGAGTGGGTTTGGGTCTAGCCGAGTGGGTTTGGGTCTAGCGGAGTGGGTTTGGGTCTAGCCGAGTGGGTTTGGGTCTAGCGGAATGGGTTTGGGTTTAGCCGAGTGTGTTTCTGTCTGGACGAGTGGGTTTGGGTCTAGCGGAGTGGGTTTGGGTCTAGCCGAGTGGGTTTGGGTCTATCGGAGTGGTTTTGGGTCTAGCCGAGTGGGTTTGGGTCTAGCGGAGTGGGTTTCGGTCTAGCCGAGTGGGTTTGGGTCTAGCGGAGTGGGTTTGGGTCTAGCCGAGTGGGTTTGGGTCTAGCCGAGTGGGTTTGGGTCTAGCGGAGTGGGATTATGTCTAGCGGAGTGGGTTTGTGTCTAGCGGATTGGGTTAGGGTCTAGCGGAGTAGGTTTGGGTATAGCCGAGTGGGTTTGGGTCTAGCGGAGTGGGTTTGGGTCAAGCCGAGTGGGTTTGGGTCTAGCCGAGTGGGTTTGGGTCTCGCGGAGTGGGTTTGGGTCTAGCAGAGTGGGTTTGGGTCTAGCCGAGTGGGTTTTGGTCTAGCCGAGTGGGTTTGGGTCTAGCCGAGTGGGTTTGGGTCTAGCCGAGTGGGTTTGGGTCTAGCGGAGTGGGTTTGGGTCTAGCGGAGTTGGTTTGTGTCTAGCGGAGTGGGTTTGGGTCTAGCGGAGTGTTTTCGGGTCTAGCCGAGTTGGTTTGGGTCTAGCAGAGTGGATTTGAGTCTAGCCGAGTGGGTTTGGGTCTTGCCGAATGGGTTTGGGTCTAGCCGAGTGGGTTTGGGTCTAGCAGAGTGGGTTTGTGTCTAGCGGAGTGGGTTTGGGTCTAGCGGAGTGGGTTTGGGTCTAGCCTAGTGGGTTTGGGTCTAGCCGAGTGGGTTTGGGTCTAGCCGAATAGGTTTGGGTCTAGCGGAGTGGGTTTGGGGTAGCGGAGTGGGTTTGGGTCTAGCGGAGTGGCTTTGGGTCTAGCCGTGTGGGTTTGGGTCTAGACGAGTGGGTTTGGGTCTAGCCGAGTGGGTTTGGGTCCAGCCGAGTGGGTTTGGGTGTAGCCGATTGGGTTTGCGTCTAGCTGAGTGGGTTTGGGTCTAGCCGAGTGGGTTTGGGTCTAGCCGAGTGGGTTTGGGTCTGGCCCAGTGGGTTTGGGTCTAGCGGAGTGCGTTTGGGTTTAGCCGAGTGGGTTTGGGTCTAGCGGAGTGGGTTTGGTCTAGCTGAGTGGGTTTGGGTCTAGCCGAGTGGGTTTGGGTCTAGCCGTGTGGGTTTGGGTCTAGCGGAGTGGGTTTGGGTCTAGCCGAGTGGGTTTGTGTCTAGCCGAGTGGGTTTGGGTCTAGCCGAGTGGCTTTGGGTCTAGCCGAGTGAGTTTGGGTCTAGCCGAGTGGGTTTGGGTCTAGCCGAGTGGGTTTGGGTCTAGCGGAGTGGGTTTGGGTCTAGCCGAGTGGGTTTGGGTGTAGCGGAATGGGTTTGGGTCTAGCCGAGTGGGTTTGGGTGCAGCCGATTGGGTTTGCGTCCAGCTGAGTGGGTTTGGGTCTAGCGGAGTGGGTTTGGGTCTAGCCGAGTGGGTTTGGGTCTAGCGGAGTGGGTTTGGGTTTAGCCGAGTGTGTTTCTGTCTAGCCGAGTGGGTTTGGGTCTAGCCGAGTTGGTTTGGGTCTACCCGAGTGGCTTTGGGTCTAGCGGAGTGGGTTTGGGTCTAGCCGAGTGCGTTTGGGTCTAGCGGAGTGGGTTTGGGTCTAGCCGAGTGGGTTTGGGTCTAGCGGAATGGGTTTGGGTCTAGCCGAGTGGGTTTGGGTGTAGCCGAGTGGGTTTGCATCTAGCCGAGTAGGTTTGGGTCTAGCCGAGTGGGTTTGGGTCTAGCCGAGTGGGTTTGGGTCTAGCCGAGTGGGTTTGGGTCTAGCGGAGTGGGTTTGGGTCTAGCGGAGTGGGTTTGGGTCTAGCCGAGTGGGTTTGGGTCTAGCCGAGTGGGTTTGGGTCTAGCCGAGTGGGTTTGGGTCTAGCGGAGTTGGTTTGGGTCTAGCTGAGTGGGTTTGGGTCTAGCAGAGTGGATTTGAGTCTAGCCGAGTGGGTTTGGGTCTTGCCGAATGGGTTTGGGTCTAGCCGAGTGGGTTTGGGTCTAGCAGAGTGGGTTTGTGTCTAGCCGAGTGGGTTTGGGTCTAGCGGAGTGGGTTTGGGTCTAGCCTAGTGGGTTTGGGTCTAGCCGAGTGGGTTTGGGTCTAGCCGAATAGGTTTGGGTCTAGCGGAGTGGGTTTGGGGCTAGCGGAGTGGGTTTGGGTCTAGCGGAGTGGGATTGGGTCTAGCGGAGTGGCTTTGGGTCTAGCCGTGTGGGTTTGGGTCTAGACGAGTGGGTTTGGGTCTAGCCGAGTGGGTTTGGGTCTAGCCGAGTGGGTTTGGGTGTAGCCGATTGGGTTTGCGTCTAGCTGAGTGGGTTTGGGTCTAGCCGAGTGGGTTTGGGTCTAGCCGAGTGGGTTTGGGTCTGGCCGAGTGGGTTTGGGTCTAGCGGAGTGGGATTGGGTTTAGCCGAGTGGGTTTGGGTCTAGCGGAGTGGGTTTGGTCTAGCTGAGTGGGTTTGGGTCTAGACGAGTGGTTTTGGGTCTAGCCGTGTGGGTTTGGGTCTAGCGGAGTGTTTTTGGGTCTAGCCGAGTTGGTTTGGGTCTAGCAGAGTGGATTTGAGTCTAGCCGAGTGGGTTTGGGTCTTGCCGAATGGGTTTGGGTCTAGCCGAGTGGGTTTGGGTCTAGCAGAGTGGGTTTGTGTCTAGCGGAGTGGGTTTGGGTCTAGCGGAGTGGGTTTGGGTCTAGCCTAGTGGGTTTGGGTCTAGCCGAGTGGGTTTGGGTCTAGCCGAATAGGTTTGGGTCTAGCGGAGTGGGTTTGGGGCTAGCGGAGTGGGTTTGGGTCTAGCGGAGTGGGATTGGGTCTAGCGGAGTGGCTTTGGGTCTAGCCGTGTGGGTTTGGGTCTAGACGAGTGGGTTTGGGTCTAGCCGAGTGGGTTTGGGTCTAGCCGAGTGGGTTTGGGTCTAGCCGAGTGGGTTTGGGTCTAGCGGAGTGGGTTTGGGTCTAGCTGAGTGCGTTTGGGTCTAGCGGAGTGGGTTTGGGGCTAGCCGAGTGGGTTTGGGTCTAGCGGAGTGGTTTTGGGTTTAGCCGAGTGGGTTTGGGTCTAGCGGAGTGGGTTTGGGTCTAGCCGAGTGGGTTTGGGTGTAGCGGAATGGGTTTGGGTCTAGCCGAGTGGGTTTGGGTGTAGCCGATTGGGTTTGCGTCTAGCTGAGTGGGTTTGGGTCTTGCCGAGTGGGTTTGGGTCTAGCCGAGTGGGTTTGGGTCTGGCCGAGTGGGTTTCGGTCTAGCGTAGTGGGATTGGGTTTAGCCGAGTGGGTTTGGGTCTAGCGGAGTGGGTTTGGGTCTAGCCGAGTGGGTTTGGGTCTAGCCGAGTGGGTTTGGGTCTAGCCGTGTGGGTTTGGGTCTAGCGGAGTGGGTTTGGGTCTAGCCGAGTGGGTTTGTGTCTAGCCGAGTGGGTTTGGGTCTAGCCGAGTGGCTTTGGGTCTAGCCGAGTGAGTTTGGGTCTAGCCGAGTGGGTTTGGGTCTAGCCGAGTGGGTTTGGGTCTAGCGGAGTGTGTTTGGGTCTAGCCGAATGGGTTTGGGTC
Source organism: Raja brachyura (assembly GCA_963514005.1). The sequence goes on along the minus strand of OY740819.1, from coordinate 3,587,957 downwards.
CAGCCGAGTGGGTTTGTGTCTAGCGGAGTGGGATTGGGTCAAGTGGAGTGGCTTTGGGTCTAGCCGAGTGGGTTTGGGTCTAGCGGAGTGGGTTTGGGTTTAGCCGAGTGTGTTTCTGTCTAGCCGAGTGGGTTTGGGTCTAGCCGAGTTGGTTTGGGTGTACCCGAGTGGGTTTGGGACTAGCGGAGTGGGTTTGGGTGTAGCCGAGTGCGTTTCGGTCTAGCGGAGTGGGTTTGGGTCTAGCCGAGTGGGTTTGGGTGTAGCGGAATGGGTTTGGGTCTAGCCGAGTGGGTTTGGGTGTAGCCGAGTGGGTTTGGGTCTAGCCGAGTGGGTTTGGGTCTAGCCGAGTGGGTTTGGGTCTAGCCGAGTGGGTTTGGGTCTAGCCGAGTGGGTTTGGGTCTAGCCGAGTGGGTTTGGGTCTAGCGGAGTGGGTTTGGGTCTAGCGGAGTGGGTTTGGGTCTAGCCGAGTGGGTTTGGGTCTAGCCGAGTGGGTTTGGGTCTAGCTGAGTGGGTTTGGGTCTAGCGGAGTTGGTTTGGGTCTAGCCGAGTGGGTTTGGGTCTAGCCGAGTGGATTTGGGTCTAGCGGAGTGGGATTATGTCTAGCGGAGTGGGTTTGTGTCTAGCGGATTGGGTTAGGGTCTAGCGGAGTGGGTTTGTGTATAGCCGAGTGGGTTTGGGTCTAGCGGAGTGGGTTTGGGTCAAGCCGAGTGGGTTTGGGTCTAGCCGAGTGGGTTTGGGTCTAGCGGAGTGGGTTTGGGTTAGCGGAGTGGGTTTGGGTCTAGCCGAGTGGGTTTGGGTCTAGCCGAGTGGGTTTGGGTCTAGCCGAGTGGGTTTGGGTCTAGCCGAGCGGGTTTGGGTCTAGCGGAGTGGGTTTGGGTCTAGCGGAGTTGGTTTGTGTCTAGCGGAGTGGGTTTGGGTCCAGCGGAGTGTTTTTGGGTCTAGCCGAGTTGGTTTGGGTCTAGCAGAGTGGATTTGAGTCTAGCCGAGTGGGTTTGGGTCTTGCCGAATGGGTTTGGGTCTAGCCGAGTGGGTTTGGGTCTAGCAGAGTGGGTTTGTGTCTAGCGGAGTGGGTTTGGGTCTAGCGGAGTGGGTTTGGGTCTAGCCTAGTGGGTTTGGGTCTAGCCGAGTGGGTTTGGGTCTAGCCGAATAGGTTTGGGTCTAGCGGAGTGGGTTTGGGGCTAGCGGAGTGGGTTTGGGTCTAGCGGAGTGGGATTGGGTCTAGCGGAGTGGCTTTGGCTCTAGCCGTGTGGGTTTGGGTCTAGACGAGTGGGTTTGGGTCTAGCCGAGTGGGTTTGGGTCTAGCCGAGTGGGTTTGGGTCTAGCTGAGTGGGTTTGGGTCTAGCGGAGTTGGTTTGGGTCTAGCCGAGTGGGTTTGGGTCTAGCCGAGTGGATTTGGGTCTAGCGGAGTGGGATTATGTCTAGCGGAGTGGGTTTGTGTCTAGCGGATTGGGTTAGGGTCTAGCGGAGTGGGTTTGGGTATAGCCGAGTGGGTTTGGGTCTAGCGGAGTGGGTTTGGGTCAAGCCGAGTGGGTTTGGGTCTAGCCGAGTGGGTTTGGGTCTAGCGGAGTGGGTTTGGGTCTAGCGGAGTGGGTTTGGGTCTAGCCGAGTGGGTTTGGGTCTAGCCGAGTGGGTTTGGGTCTAGCCGAGTGGGTTTGGGTCTAGCCGAGCGGGTTTGGGTCTAGCGGAGTGGGTTTGGGTCTAGCGGAGTTGGTTTGTGTCTAGCGGAGTGGGTTTGGGTCCAGCGGAGTGTTTTTGGGTCTAGCCGAGTTGGTTTGGGTCTAGCAGAGTGGATTTGAGTCTAGCCGAGTGGGTTTGGGTCTTGCCGAATGGGTTTGGGTCTAGCCGAGTGGGTTTGGGTCTAGCAGAGTGGGTTTGTGTCTAGCGGAGTGGGTTTGGGTCTAGCGGAGTGGGTTTGGGTCTAGCCTAGTGGGTTTGGGTCTAGCCGAGTGGGTTTGGGTCTAGCCGAATAGGTTTGGGTCTAGCGGAGTGGGTTTGGGGCTAGCGGAGTGGGTTTGGGTCTAGCGGAGTGGGATTGGGTCTAGCGGAGTGGCTTTGGCTCTAGCCGTGTGGGTTTGGGTCTAGACGAGTGGGTTTGGGTCTAGCCGAGTGGGTTTGGGTCTAGCCGAGTGGGTTTGGGTCTAGCTGAGTGGGTTTGGGTCTAGCGGAGTTGGTTTGGGTCTAGCCGAGTGGGTTTGGGTCTAGCCGAGTGGATTTGGGTCTAGCGGAGTGGGATTATGTCTAGCGGAGTGGGTTTGTGTCTAGCGGATTGGGTTAGGGTCTAGCGGAGTGGGTTTGGGTATAGCCGAGTGGGTTTGGGTCTAGCGGAGTGGGTTTGGGTCAAGCCGAGTGGGTTTGGGTCTAGCCGAGTGGGTTTGGGTCTAGCGGAGTGGGTTTGGGTCTAGCGGAGTGGGTTTGGGTCTAGCCGAGTGGGTTTGGGTCTAGCCGAGTGGGTTTGGGTCTAGCCGAGTGGGTTTGGGTCTAGCCGAGCGGGTTTGGGTCTAGCGGAGTGGGTTTGGGTCTAGCGGAGTTGGTTTGTGTCTAGCGGAGTGGGTTTGGGTCCAGCGGAGTGTTTTTGGGTCTAGCCGAGTTGGTTTGGGTCTAGCAGAGTGGATTTGAGTCTAGCCGAGTGGGTTTGGGTCTTGCCGAATGGGTTTGGGTCTAGCCGAGTGGGTTTGGGTCTAGCAGAGTGGGTTTGTGTCTAGCGGAGTGGGTTTGGGTCTAGCGGAGTGGGTTTGGGTCTAGCCTAGTGGGTTTGGGTCTAGCCGAGTGGGTTTGGGTCTAGCCGAATAGGTTTGGGTCTAGCGGAGTGGGTTTGGGGCTAGCGGAGTGGGTTTGGGTCTAGCGGAGTGGGATTGGGTCTAGCGGAGTGGCTTTGGCTCTAGCCGTGTGGGTTTGGGTCTAGACGAGTGGGTTTGGGTCTAGCCGAGTGGGTTTGGGTCTAGCCGAGTGGGTTTGGGTGTAGCCGATTGGGCTTGCGTCTAGCTGAGTGGGTTTGGGTCTAGCCGAGTGGGTTTGGGTCTAGCCGAGTGGGTTTGGGTCTGGCCGAGTGGGTTTGGGTCTAGCGGAGTGGGATTGGGTTTAGCCGAGTGGGTTTGGGTCTAGCGGAGTGGGTTTGGTCTAGCTGAGTGGGTTTGGGTCTAGCCGAGTGGGTTTGGGTCTAGCCGTGTGGGTTTGGGTCTAGCGGAGTGGGTTTGGGTCTAGCCGAGTGGGTTTGTGTCTAGCCGAGTGGGTTTGGGTCTAGCCGAGTGGCTTCGGGTCTAGCCGAGTGAGTTTGGGTCTAGCCGAGTGGGTTTGTGTCTAGCCGAGTGGGTTTGGGTCTAGCGGAGTGGGTTTGGGTCTAGCGAATGGGTTTGGGTCTAGCCGAGTGGGTTTGTGTCTAGCGGAGTGGGATTGGGTCAAGTGGAGTGCGTTTGCATCTAGCGGAGTGTGTTAGGGTCTAGCGGAGTGGGTTTGGGTATAGGCGAGTGGGTTAAGGTCCAGCGGAGTGGGTTTGGGTCCAGCGGAGTGGGTTTGGGTCAAGCCGAGTGGGTTTGGGTCCAGCCGAGTGGGTTTGGGTCTAGCGGAGTGGGTTTGGGTCTAGCGGAGTGGGTTTGAGTCTAGCCGAGTGGGTTTGGGTCTAGTCGAGTGGGTTTGGGTCTAGCCAAATGGGTTTGGGTCTAGCCGAGTGGGTTTGGGTCTAGCGGAGTGGGTTTGGGTCTAGCGGAGTGGGTTTGGGTCTAGCGGAATGGGTTTGGGTCTAGCCGAGTGGGTTTGGGTGCAGCCGGGTGGGTTTGCATCTAGCCAAGTGGGTTTGGGTCCAGCCGCGTGGGTTTGGGTCTAGCCGAGTGGGTTTGGGTCTAGCCGAGTGGGTTTGGGTCTACCCGAGTGGGTTTGGGTCTAGCGGAGTGGGTTTGGGTCTAGCCGAGTGGGTTTGGGTCTAGCCGAGTGGGTTTGGGTCCAGCCGAGTGGGTTTGCGTCTAGCCGAGTGGGTTTTGGTGCAGCGGAGTGGGTTTGGGTCTAGCCGAGTGGGTTTGGGTGTAGCCGAGTGGTTTTGAGTCTAGCCGAGTGGCTTTGGGTCTAGCCGAGTGAGTTTGACTAGCCGAGTGGGTTTAGGTCTAGCCGAGTGGGTTTGGGTCTAGCGGAGTGGGTTTGGGTCTAGCCGAGTGGGTTTGGGTCTAGCGGAGTGGGTTTGGGTCTAGCGGAGTGGGTTTGGGTCAAGCGGAGTGGCTTTGGGTCTAGCCGTGTGGGTTTGGGTCTAGCCGAGTGGGTTTGCGTCTAGCCGAGTGGGTTTGGGTCTAGCGGAGTGGGTTTGTGTTTAGCCGAGTGTGTTTCTGTCTAGCCGAGTGGGTTTGGGTCTAGCCGAGTGGTTTGGGTCCAGCCGAGTGGGTTTGGGTCTAGCGGAGTGGGTTTGGGTTAAGCCGAGTGGGTTTGGGTGTAGCCGAGTGGGTTTGCGTCTAGCTGAGTGGGTTTGGGTCTAGCCGAGTGTGTTTCTGTCTAGCCGAGTGGGTTTGGGTCTAGCCGAGTGGGTTTGGGTCTAGCCGAGTGGGTTTGGGTCTAGCGGAGTGGGTTTGGGTCTAGCCGAGTGCGTTTGGGTCTGGTGGAGTGGGTTTGGGGCTAGCCGAGTGGGTTTGGGTCTAGCGGAGCGGGTTTGGGTCTAGCCGAGTGGGTTTGGGTCCAGCGGAGTGGGTTTGGGTCTAGCCGAGTGGGTTTGGGTCTAGCGGAATGGGTTTGGGTCTAGCCGAGTGGGTTTGGGTGTAACCGAGTGGGTTTGCATCTAGCGGAGTGGGTTTGGGTCTAGCCGAGTGGGTTTGGGTCTAGCCGAGTGGGTTTGGGTCTAGCCGAGTGGGTTTGTGTCTAGCCGAGTGGGTTTGGGTCTAGCCGAGTGGGTTTGGGTCTAGCCGAATGGGTTTGGGTCTAGCCGAGTGGGTTTGCGTCTAGCCGAGTGGGTTTGCCTCTAGCCGAGTGGGTTTGGGTCTAGCCGAGTGGGTTTGGGTCTAGCCGAGTGGGTTTGGGTCTAGCCGAGTGGGTTTGGGTCTAGCCGAGTGGGTTTGGGTCTAGCGGAGTGGGTTTGGGTCTAGCGGAGTGGGTTTGGGTCTAGCCGAGTGGGTTTGGGTCTAGCCGAGTGGGTTTGGGTCTAGCCGAGTGGGTTTGGGTCTAGCGGAGTTGGTTTGGGTCTAGCCTAGTGGGTTTGGGTCTAGCCGAGTGGGTTTGGGTCTAGCGGAGTGGGATTATGTCTAGCGGAGTGGGTTTGTGTCTAGCGGATTGGGTTAGGGTCTAGCGGAGTAGGTTTGGGTATAGCCGAGTGGGTTTGGGTCTAGCGGAGTGGGTTTGGGTCTAGCCGAGTGGGTTTGGGTCTAGCCGAGTGGGTTTGGGTCCAGCGGAGTGGGTTTGGGTCTAGCGGAGTTGGTTTGTGTCTAGCGGAGTGGGTTTGGGTCTAGCGGAGTGTTTTGGGGTCTAGCCGAGTTGGTTTGGGTCTAGCAGAGTGGATTTGAGTCTAGCCGAGTGGGTTTGGGTCTTGCCGAATGGGTTTGGGTCTAGCCGAGTGGGTTTGGGTCTAGCAGAGTGGGTTTGTGTCTAGCGGAGTGGGTTTGGGTCTAGCGGAGTGGGTTTGGGTCTAGCCTAGTGGGTTTGGGTCTAGCCGAGTGGGTTTGGGTCTAGCCGAATAGGTTTGGGTCTAGCGGAGTGGGTTTGGGGTAGCGGAGTGGGTTTGGGTCTAGCGGAGTGGGATTGGGTCTAGCGGAGTGGCTTTGGGTCTAGCCGTGTGGGTTTGGGTCTAGACGAGTGGGTTTGGGTCTAGCCGAGTGGGTTTGGGTCTAGCCGAGTGGGTTTGGGTGTAGCCGATTGGGTTTGCGTCTAGCCGAGTGGGTTTGGGTCTAGCCGAGTGGGTTTGGGTCTAGCCGAGTGGGTTTGGGTCTGGCCCATTGGGTTTGGGTCTAGCGGAGTGGGATTGGGTTTAGCCGAGTGGGTTTGGGTCTAGCGGAGTGGGTTTGGTCTAGCTGAGTGGGTTTGGGTCTAGCCGAGTGGGTTTGGGTCTAGCCGTGTGGGTTTGGGTCTAGCGGAGTGGGTTTGGGTCTAGCCGAGTGGGTTTGTGTCTAGCCGAGTGGGTTTGGGTCTAGCCGAGTGGCTTTGGGTCTAGCCGAGTGAGTTTGGGTCTAGCCGAGTGGGTTTGGGTCTAGCCGAGTGGGTTTGGGTCTAGCGGAGTGGGTTTGGGTCTAGCCGAGTGGGTTTGGGTGTAGCGGAATGGGTTTGGGTCTAGCCGAGTGGGTTTGGGTGTAGCCGATTGGGTTTGCGTCTAGCTGAGTGGGTTTGGGTCTAGCGGAGTGGGTTTGGGTCTAGCCGAGTGGGTTTGGGTCTAGTCGAGTGGGTTTGGGTCTAGCCAAATGGGTTTTGGTCTAGCCGAGTGGGTTTGGGTCTAGCGGAGTGGGTTTGGGTCTAGCGGAGTGGGTTTGGGTCTAGCGGAATGGGTTTGGGTCTAGCCGAGTGGGTTTGGGTGCAGCCGAGTGGGTTTGCATCTAGCCAAGTGGGTTTGGGTCCAGCCGCGTGGGTTTGGGTCCAGCCGAGTGGGTTTGGGTCTAGCCGAGTGGGTTTGGGTCTACCCGAGTGGGTTTGGGTCTAGCGGAGTGGGTTTGGGTCTAGCCGAGTGGGTTTGGGTCTAGCCGAGTGGGTTTGGGTCCAGCCGAGTGGGTTTGCGTCTAGCCGAGTGGGTTTTGGTGCAGCGGAGTGGGTTTGGGTCTAGCCGAGTGGGTTTGGGTGTAGCCGAGTGGTTTTGAGTCTAGCCGAGTGGCTTTGGGTCTAGCCGAGTGAGTTTGACTAGCCGAGTGGGTTTAGGTCTAGCCGAGTGGGTTTGGGTCTAGCGGAGTGGGTTTGGGTCTAGCCGAGTGGGTTTGGGTCTAGCGGAGTGGGTTTGGGTCTAGCGGAGTGGGTTTGGGTCAAGCGGAGTGGCTTTGGGTCGAGCCGTGTGGGTTTGGGTCTAGCCGAGTGGGTTTGCGTCTAGCCGAGTGGGTTTGGGTCTAGCGGAGTGGGTTTGTGTTTAGCCGAGTGTGTTTCTGTCTAGCCGAGTGGGTTTGGGTCTAGCCGAGTGGTTTGGGTCCAGCCGAGTGGGTTTGGGTCTAGCGGAGTGGGTTTGGGTTAAGCCGAGTGGGTTTGGGTGTAGCCGAGTGGGTTTGCGTCTAGCTGAGTGGGTTTGGGTCTAGCCGAGTGTGTTTCTGTCTAGCCGAGTGGGTTTGGGTCTAGCCGAGTGGGTTTGGGTCTAGCCGAGTGGGTTTGGGTCTAGCGGAGTGGGTTTGGGTCTAGCCGAGTGCGTTTGGGTCTGGCGGAGTGGGTTTGGGGCCAGCCGAGTGGGTTTGGGTCTAGCGGAGCGGGTTTGGGTCTAGCCGAGTGGGTTTGGGTCCAGCGGAGTGGGTTTGGGTCTAGCCGAGTGGGTTTGGGTCTAGCGGAATGGGTTTGGGTCTAGCCGAGTGGGTTTGGGTGTAACCGAGTGGGTTTGCATCTAGCGGAGTGGGTTTGGGTCTAGCCGAGTGGGTTTGGGTCTAGCCGAGTGGGTTTGGGTCTAGCCGAGTGGGTTTGTGTCTAGCCGAGTGGGTTTGGGTCTAGCCGAGTGGGTTTGGGTCTAGCCGAATGGGTTTGGGTCTAGCCGAGTGGGTTTGCGTCTAGCCGAGTGGGTTTGCCTCTAGCCGAGTGGGTTTGGGTCTAGCCGAGTGGGTTTGGGTCTAGCCGAGTGGGTTTGGGTCTAGCCGAGTGGGTTTGGGTCTAGCCGAGTGGGTTTGGGTCTAGCGGAGTGGGTTTGGGTCTGGCGGAGAGGGTTTTGGTCTAGCCGAGTGGGTTTGGGTCTAGCGGAGTGGGTTTGGGTCCATCCGAGTGGGTTTGGGTCTAGCCGAGTGGGTTTGGGTCTAGCCGAGTGGGTTTGGGTCTAGCGGAGTGGGTTTGCATTTAGCCGAGTGTGTTTCTGTCTAGCCGAGTTGGTTTGGGTCTAGCCGAGTGGGTTTGGGTCTAGCCGAGTGGGTTTGGGTCTAGCGGAGTGGGTTTGGGTCTAGCCGAGTGGGTTTGGGTCTAGCGGAATGGGTTTGGGTCTAGCTGAGTGGGTTTGGGTGTAGCCGAGTGGGTTTGCGTCTAGCGGAATGGGTTTGGGTCTAGCCGAGTGGGTTTGGGTCTAGCCGAGTGGGTTTGGGTCTAGCGGAGTGGGTTTGGGTCTCGCCGAGTGGGTTTGGGTCTAGCCAAGTGGGTTTGGGTCTAGCCGAGTGCGTTTGCGTCTAGCCGAGTGGGTTTGGGTCTAGCGGAGTGGCTTTGGGTCTAGCCGTGTGGGTTTGGGTGTAGCCGAGTGGGTTTGGGTCTAGCTGAGTGGGTTTGGGTCTAGCGGAGTGGGTTTGGGTAAGCCGAGTGGGTTTGGGTCTAGCGGAATGGGTTTGGGTTTAGCCGAGTGTGTTTCTGTCTAGACGAGTGGGTTTGGGTCTAGCCGAGTGGGTTTGGGTCTAGCCGAGTGGGTTTGGGTCTAGCGGAGTGGGTTTGGGTCTAGCCGAGTGGGTTTGCGTCTAGCCGAGTGGGTTTGGGTCTAGCGGAGTGGGTTTGGGTCTAGCCGATTGGGTTTGGGTCTAGCCGAGTGGGTTTGGGTCTAGCCGAGTGGCTTTGGGTCTAGCCGAGTGGGTTTGGGTCTAGCCGAGTGGTTTTGGGTCTAGCCGAGTGGGTTTGGGTCTGGCGGAGTGGGTTTTGGTCTAGCCGAGTGGGTTTGGGTCTAGCGGAGTGTGTTTGGGTCTAGCCGAGTGGGTTTGGGTCTAGCCGAGTGGGTTTGGGTCTAGCCGAGTGGGTTTGGGTCTAGCGGAGTGGGTTTGCATTTAGCCGAGTGTGGTTCTGTCTAGCCGAGTGGGTTTGGGTCTAGCCGAGTGTGTTTGGGTCTAGCCGAGTGGGGTTGGGTCTAGCGGAGTGGGTTTGGGTCTAGCCGAGTGGGTTTGGGTCTAGCGGAATGGGTTAGGGTCTAGCTGAGTGGGTTTGGGTGTAGCCGAGTGGGTTTGCGTCTAGCGGAATGGGTTTGGGTCTAGCCGAGTGGGTTTGGGTCTAGCCGAGTGGGTTTGGGTCTAGCCGAGTGGGTTTGGGTCTAGCCGAGTGGGTTTGGGTCTAGCCGAGTGGGTTTGGGTCTAGCGGAGTGGGTTTGGGTCTCGCCGAGTGGGTTTGGGTCTAGCCAAGTGGGTTTGGGTCTAGCCGAGTGGGTTTGCGTCTAGCCGAGTGGGTTTGGGTCTAGCGGAGTGGCTTTGGGTCTAGCCGTGTGGGCTTGGGTGTAGCCGAGTGGGTTTGGGTCCAGCCGAGTGGGTTTGGGTCTAGCGGAGTGGGTTTGGGTCTAGCCGAGTGGGTTTGGGTCTAGCGGAATGGGTTTGGGTTTAGCCGAGTGTGTTTCTGTCTAGACGAGTGGGTTTGGGTCTTGCCGAGTGGGTTTGGGTCTAGCCGAGTGGGTTTGGGTCTAGCGGAGTGGTTTTGGGTCTAGCCGAGTGGGTTTGGGTCTAGCGGAGTGGGTTTCGGTCTAGCCGAGTGGGTTTGGGTCTAGCGGAGTGGGTTTGGGTCTAGCCGAGTGGGTTTGCGTCTAGCCGAGTGGGTTTGGGTCTAGCGGAGTGGGTTTGGGTCTAGCCGAGTGGGTTTGGGTCTAGCCGAGTGGGTTTGGGTCTAGCCGAGTGGCTTTGGGTCTAGCCGAGTGGGTTTGGGTCTAGCCGAGTGGATTTGGGTTTAGCCGAGTGGGTTTGGGTCTAGCAGAGTGGGTTTGGGTCTAGCGGAGTGGGTTTGGGTCTAGCGGAGTGGGTTTGGGTCTAGCAGAGTGGGTTTGGGTCTCGCGGAGTGGGTTTGGGTCTAGCGGAGTGGGTTTGGATCTAGCCGAGTGGGTTTGGGTCTAGCCGAGTGGGTTTGGGTCTAGCCGAGTGGGTTTGGGTCTAGCCGAGTGGGTTTGGGTCTAGCGGAGTGGGTTTGGGTCTAGCCGAGTGGGTTTTGGTCTAGCGGAATGGGTTTGGGTCTAGCTGAGTGGGTTTGGGTGTAGCCGAGTGGTTTTGCGTCTAGCGGAATGGGTTTGGGTCTAGCCGAGTGGGTTTGGGTCTAGCCGAGTGGGTTTGGGTCTAGCCGAGTGGGTTTGGGTCTAGCCCAGTGGGTTTGGGTCTAGCCGTGTGGGTTTGGGTCTAGCGGAGTGGGTTTGGGTCTCGCCGAGTGGGTTTGGGTCTAGCCAAGTGGGTTTGGGTCTAGCCGAGTGGGTTTGCGTCTAGCCGAGTGGGTTTGGGTCTAGCGGAGTGGCTTTGGGTCTAGCCGTGTGGGTTTGGGTGTAGCCGAGTGGGTTTGGGTCTAGCCGAGTGGGTTTGGGTCTAGCGGAGTGGGTTTGGGTCTAGCCGAGTGGGTTTGGGTCTAGCGGAATGGGTTTGGGTTTAGCCGAGTGTGTTTCTGTCTAGACGAGTGGGTTTGGGTCTTGCCGAGTGGGTTTGGGTCTAGCCGAGTGGGTTTGGGTCTAGCGGAGTGGTTTTGGGTCTAGCCGAGTGGGTTTGGGTCTAGCGGAGTGGGTTTGGGTCTAGCGGAGTGGGTTTGGGTCTAGCGGAGTGGGTTTGGGTCTAGCCGAGTGGGTTTGCGTCTAGCCGAGTGGGTTTGGGTCTAGCGGAGTGGGTTTGGGTCTAGCCGAGTGGGTTTGGGTCTAGCCGAGTGGGTTTGGGTCTAGCCGAGTGGCTTTGGGTCTAGCCGAGTGGGTTTGGGTCTAGCCGAGTGGATTTGGGTTTAGCCGAGTGGGTTTGGGTCTAGCAGAGTGGGTTTGGGTCTAGCGGAGTGGGTTTGGGTCTAGCGGAGTGGGTTTGGGTCTAGCGGAGTGGGTTTGGGTCTAGCGGAGTGGGTTTGGGTCTAGCGGAGTGGGTTTGGGTCTAGCCGAGTGGGTTTGGGTCTAGCCGAATGGGTTTGGGTCTAGCCGAATGGGTTTGGGTCTAGCCGAGTGGGTTTGGGTCTAGCGGAGTGGGTTTGGGCCTAGCCGAGTGGGTTTGGGTCCAGCGGAGTGGATTTGGGTCTGGCCGAGTGGGTTTGGGTGTAGCGGAGTGGTTTTGGGTCTAGCTGAGTGGGTTTGGGTCTAGCGGAATGGGGTTGGGTCTAGCTGAGTGGGTTTGGGTGTAGCCGAGTGGGTTTGCGTCTAGCGGAATGGGTTTGGGTCTAGCCGAGTGGGTTTGGGTCTAGCCGAGTGGGTTTGGGTCTAGCCGAGTGGGTTTGGGTCTAGCGGAGTGGGTTTGGGTCTCGCCGAGTGGGTTTGGGTCTAGCCAAGTGGGTTTGCGTCTAGCGGAATGGGTTTGGGTCGAGCCGAGTGGGTTTGGGTGTAGCCGAGTGGGTTTGCGTCTAGCGGAATGGGTTTGGGTCTAGCCGAGTGGGTTTGGGTCTAGCTGAGTGGGTTTGGGTCTAGCCGAGTGGGTTTGCGTCTAGCCGAGTGGGTTTGGGTCTAGCGGAGTGGGTTTGGGTCTCGCCGAGTGGGTTTGGGTCTAGCCAAGTGGGTTTGGGTCTAGCCGAGTGGGTTTGCGTCTAGCCGAGTGGGTTTGGGTCTAGCGGAGTGGCTTTGGGTCTAGCCGTGTGGGTTTGGGTGTAGCCGAGTGGGTTTGGGTCTAGCTGAGTGGGTTTGGGTCTAGCGGAGTGGGTTTGGGTAAGCCGAGTGGGTTTGGGTCTAGCGGAATGGGTTTGGGTTTAGCCGAGTGTGTTTCTGTCTAGACGAGTGGGTTTGGGTCTAGCGGAGTGGTTTTGGGTCCAGCCGAGTGGGTTTGGGTCTAGCGGAGTGGGTTTGGGTCTAGCCGAGTGGGTTTGGGTCTAGCGGAGTGGGTTTGGGTCAAGCCGAGTGGGTTTGCGTCTAGCCGAGTGCGTTTGGGTCTGGCGGAGTGGGTTTTGGTCTAGCCGAGTGGGTTTGGGTCTAGCGGAGTGTGTTTGGGTCTAGCCGAGTGGGTTTGGGTCTAGCCGAGTGGGTTTGGGTCTAGCCGAGTGGGTTTGGGTCTAGCGGAGTGGGTTTGCATTTAGCCGAGTGTGGTTCTGTCTAGCCGAGTGGGTTTGGGTCTAGCCGAGTGTGTTTGGGTCTAGCCGAGTGGGTTTGGGTCTAGCGGAGTGGGTTTGGGTCTAGCCGAGTGGGTTTGGGTCTAGCGGAATGGGTTTGGGTCTAGCTGAGTGGGTTTGGGTGTAGCCGAGTGGGTTTGCGTCTAGCGGAATGGGTTTGGGTCTAGCCGAGTGGGTTTGGGTCTAGCCGAGTGGGTTTGGGTCTAGCCGAGTGGGTTTGGGTCTTGCCGAGTGGGTTTGGGTCTAGCCGAGTGGGTTTGGGTCTAGCGGAGTGGGTTTGGGTCTAGCGGAGTGGGTTTCGGTCTAGCCGAGTGGGTTTGGGTCTAGCGGAGTGGGTTTGGGTCTAGCCGAGTGGGTTTGCGTCTAGCCGAGTGGGTTTGGGTCTAGCGGAGTGGGTTTAGGTCTAGCCGAGTGGGTTTGGGTCTAGCCGAGTGGGTTTGGGTCTAGCCGATTGGCTTTGGGTCTAGCCGAGTGGGTTTGGGTCTAGCCGAGTGGGTTTGGGTCTAGCCGAGTGGGTTTGGGTCTAGCGGAGTGGGTTTGGGTCTAGCCGAGTGGGTTTGGGTGTAGCCGAGTGGGTTTGGGTCTAGCGGAGTGGGATTGGGTCTAGCGGAGTGGGTTTGGGACTAGCGGAGTGGGTTTGGGTCTAGCGGAATGGGTTTGGGTCAGCCGAGTGGGTTTGGGTCTAGCCGAGTGGGTTTGGGTCTAGCCGAGTGGGTTTGGGACTAGCCGAGTGGATTTGGGTCTAGCCGAGTGGGTTTGGGTCTAGCGGAGTGGGTTTGGGTCTAGCGGAGTGGGATTGGGTCTAGCGGAGTGGGTTTCTGTCTAGCGGAGTGGGTTTGGGTCTAGCGGAGCGGGTTTGGGTCTAGCCGAGTGGGTTTGGGTCTAGCGGATTGGGTTTGGATCTAGCCGACTGGGTTTGGCTCTAGCCGAGTGGGTTTGGGTCTAGCCGAGTGGGTTTGGGTCTATCCGAGTGGCTTTCGGTCTAGCCGAATGGGTTTGGGTCTAGCCGAGTGGGTTTGGGTCTAGCGGAGTGGGTTTGGGTCTAGCGGAGTGGGTTTGGGTCTACCGGAGTGGCTTTGGGTCTAGCCGTGTGGGTTTGGGTCTAGCCGAGTGGGTTTGCGTCTAGCCGAGTGGGTTTGGATCTAGCGGAGTGGCTTTGGGTCTAGCCGTGTGGGTTTGGGTGTAGCCGACTGGGTTTGGGTCTAGCCGACTGGGTTTGGGTCTAGCGGAGTGGGTTTGGGTCTAGCCGAGTGGGTTTGGGTCTAGCGGAATGGGTTTGGGTTTAGCCGAGTGTGTTTCTGTCTAGACGAGTGGGTTTGGGACTAGCCGAGTGGGTTTGGGTCTAGCCGAGTGGGTTTGGGTCTAGCGGAGTGGTTTTGGGTCTAGCCGAGTGGGTTTGGGTCTAGCGGAGTGGGTTTCGGTCTAGCCGAGTGGGTTTGGGTCTAGCCGAGTGGGTTTGGGTCTAGCCGAGTGGGTTTGGGCCTAGCGGAGTGGGTTTGGGTCTAGCCGAGTGGGTTTGGGTCTAGCGGAATTGGTTTGGGTCTAGCTGAGTGGGTTTGGGTGTAGCCGAGTGGGTTTGCGTCTAGCGGAATGGGTTTGGGTCTAGCCGAGTGGGTTTCGGTCTAGCCGAGTGGGTTTGGGTCTAGCCGAGTGGGTTTGGGTCTAGCCGAGTGGGTTTGGGTCTAGCGGAGTGGGTTTGGGTCTCGCCGAGTGGGTTTGGGTCTAGCCAAGTGGGTTTGGGTCTAGCCGAGTGGGTTTGCGTCTAGCTGAGTGGGTTTGGGTCTAGCGGATTGGCTTTGGGTCTAGCCGTGTGGGTTTGGGTGTAGCCGAGTGGGTTTGGGCCTAGCCGTGTGGGTTTGGGTCTAGCCGAGTGGGTTTGGGTCTAGCAGAGTGGGTTTGGATCTAGCCGACTGGGTTTGGCTCTAGCCGAGTGGGTTTGGGTCCAGCCGAGTGGGTTTGGGTCTATCCGAGTGGGTTTGGGTCTAGCCGAATGGGTTTGGGTCTAGCCGAGTGGGTTTGGGTCTAGCGGAGTGGGTTTGGGTCTAGCGGAGTGGGTTTGGGTCTACCGGAGTGGCTTTGGGTCTAGCCGTGTGGGTTTGTGTCTAGCCGAGTGGGTTTGCGTCTAACCGAGTGGGTTTGGGTCTAGCGGAGTGGCTTTGGGTCTAGCCGTGTGGGTTTGGGTGTAACCAAGTGGGTTTGGGTCTAGCCGAGTGGGTTTGCGTCTAGCTGAGTGGGTTTGGGTCTAGCGGATTGGCTTTGGGTCTAGCCGTGTGGGTTTGGGTGTAGCCGAGTGGGTTTGGGTCTAGCCGTGTGGGTTTGGGTCTAGCCGAGTGGGTTTGGGTCTAGCGGAGTGGGTTTGGATCTAGCCGACTGGGTTTGGCTCTAGGCGAGTGTGTTTGGGTCCAGCCGAGTGGGTTTGGGTCTATCCGAGTGGGTTTGGGTCTAGCCGAATGGGTTTGGGTCTAGCCGAGTGGGTTTGGGTCTAGCGGAGTGGGTTTGGGTTAGCGGAGTGGGTTTGGGTCTACCGGAGTGGCTTTGGGTCTAGCCGTGTGGGTTTGGGTCTAGCCGAGTGGGTTTGCGTCTAGCCGAGTGGGTTTGGGTCTAGCGGAGTGGCTTTGGGTCTAGCCGTGTGGGTTTGGGTGTAGCCGACTGGGTTTGGGTCTAGCCGAGTGGGTTTGGGTCTAGCGGAGTGGGTTTGGGTCTAGCCGAGTGGGTTTGGGTCTAGCGGAATGGGTTTGGGTTTAGCCGAGTGTGTTTCTGTCTAGACGAGTGGGTTTGGGTCTAGCCGAGTGGGTTTGGGTCTAGCCGAGTGGGTTTGGGTCTAGCGGAGTGGTTTTGGGTCTAGCCGAGTGGGTTTGGGTCTAGCCGAGTGGGTTTGGGTCTAGCCGAGTGGGTTTGGGTCTAGCCGAGTGGGTTTGGGTCTAGCGGAGTGGGTTTGGGTCTCGCCGAGTGGGTTTGGGTCTAGCCAAGTGGGTTTGGGTCTAGCCGAGTGGGTTTGCGTCTAGCTGAGTGGGTTTGGGTCTAGCGGATTGGCTTTGGGTCTAGCCGTGTGGGTTTGGGTGTAGCCGAGTGGGTTTGGGCCTAGCCGTGTGGGTTTGGGTCTAGCCGAGTGGGTTTGGGTCTAGCAGAGTGGGTTTGGATCTAGCCGACTGGGTTTGGCTCTAGCCGAGTGGGTTTGGGTCCAGCCGAGTGGGTTTGGGTCTATCCGAGTGGGTTTGGGTCTAGCCGAATGGGTTTGGGTCTAGCCGAGTGGGTTTGTGTCTAGCGGAGTGGGTTTGGGTCTAGCGGAGTGGGTTTGGGTCTACCGGAGTGGCTTTGGGTCTAGCCGTGTGGGTTTGTGTCTAGCCGAGTGGGTTTGCGTCTAGCCGAGTGGGTTTGGGTCTAGCGGAGTGGCTTTGGGTCTAGCCGTGTGGGTTTGGGTGTAACCAAGTGGGTTTGGGTCTAGCCGAGTGGGTTTGCGTCTAGCTGAGTGGGTTTGGGTCTAGCGGATTGGCTTTGGGTCTAGCCGTGTGGGTTTGGGTGTAGCCGAGTGGGTTTGGGTCTAGCCGTGTGGGTTTGGGTCTAGCCGAGTGGGTTTGGGTCTAGCGGAGTGGGTTTGGATCTAGCCGACTGGGTTTGGCTCTAGCCGAGTGTGTTTGGGTCCAGCCGAGTGGGTTTGGGTCTATCCGAGTGGGTTTGGGTCTAGCCGAATGGGTTTGGGTCTAGCCGAGTGGGTTTGGGTCTAGCGGAGTGGGTTTGGGTTAGCGGAGTGGGTTTGGGTCTACCGGAGTGGCTTTGGGTCTAGCCGTGTGGGTTTGGGTCTAGCCGAGTGGGTTTGCGTCTAGCCGAGTGGGTTTGGGTCTAGCGGAGTGGCTTTGGGTCTAGCCGTGTGGGTTTGGGTGTAGCCGACTGGGTTTGGGTCTAGCCGAGTGGGTTTGGGTCTAGCGGAGTGGGTTTGGGTCTAGCCGAGTGGGTTTGGGTCTAGCGGAATGGGTTTGGGTTTAGCCGAGTGTGTTTCTGTCTAGACGAGTGGGTTTGGGTCTAGCCGAGTGGGTTTGGGTCTAGCCGAGTGGGTTTGGGTCTAGCGGAGTGGTTTTGGGTCTAGCCGAGTGGGTTTGGGTCTAGCCGAGTGGGTTTCGGTCTAGCCGAGTGGGTTTCGGTCTAGCGGAGTGGGTTTGGGTCTAGCCGAGTGGGTTTGCGTCTAGCGGAGTGGGTTTGGGTCTAGCCGAGTGGGTTTGGGTCTAGCGGAATGGGTTTGGGTCTAGCTGAGTGGGTTTGGGTGTAGCCGAGTGGGTTTGCGTCTAGCGGAATGGGTTTGGGTCTAGCCGTGTGTGTTTCGGTCTAGCCGAGTGTGTTTGGGTCTAGCCGAGTGGGTTTGGGTCTAGCCGAGTGGGTTTGGGTCTAGCGGAGTGGGTTTGGGTCTCGCCGAGTGGGTTTGGGTCTAGCCAAGTGGGTTTGGGTCTAGCCGAGTGGGTTTGCGTCTAGCCGAGTGGGTTTGGGTCTAGCGGATTGGCTTTGGGTCTAGCCGTGTGGGTTTGGGTGTAGCCGAGTGGGTTTGGGTCTAGCCGTGTGGGTTTGGGTCTAGCGGAGTGGGTTTGGGTCTAGCGGAGTGGGTTTGGGTCTAGCGGAATGGGTTTGGGTTTAGCCGAGTGGGTTTGGGTCTAGCGGAGTGGGTTTGCATTTAGCCGAGTGTGTTTCTGTCTAGCCGAGTGGGTTTGGGTCTAGCCGAGTGGGTTTGGGTCTAGCCGAGTGGGTTTGGGTCTAGCGGAGTGGGTTTGGGTCAAGCCGAGTGGGTTTGGGTCTAGCGGAATGGGTTAGGGTTTAGCATAGTGTGTTTCTGTCTAGACGAGTGCGTTTGGGTCTAGCCGAGTGTGTTTGGGTCTAGCCGAGTGGGTTTGGGTCTAGCGGAGTGGTTTTGGGTCTAGCCGAGTGGGTTTGGGTCTAGCGGAGTGGGTTTCGGTCTAGCCGAGTGGGTTTTGGTCTAGCGGAGTGGGTTTGGGTCTAGCCGAGTGGGTTTGCGTCTAGCCGAGTGGGTTTGGGTCTAGCGGAGTGGGTTTGGGTCTAGCCGAGTGGGTTTGGGTCTAGCCGAGTGGGTTTGGGTCTAGCCGAGTGGCTTTGGGTCTAGCCGAGTGGGTTTGGGTCTAGCCGAGTGGTTTTGGGTCTAGCCGAGTGGGTTTGGGTCTGGCGGAGTGGGTTTTGGTCTAGCCGAGTGGGTTTGGGTCTAGCCGAGTGCGTTTGGGTCTAGCCGAGTGGGTTTGGGTCTAGCGGAGTGGGTTTGCATTCAGCCGAGTGTGGTTCTGTCTAGCCGAGTGGGTTTGGTTCTAGCCGAGTGGGTTTGGGTCTAGCCGAGTGGGTTTGGGTCTAGCGGAGTGGGTTTGGGTCTAGCCGAGTGGGTTTGGGTCTAGCGGAATGGGTTTGGGTCTAGCTGAGTGGGTTTGGGTGTAGCCGAGTGGGTTTGCGTCTAGCGGAATGGGTTTGGGTCTAGCTGAGTGGGTTTGGGTCTAGCGGAGTGGGTTTGGGTCTAGCCGAGTGGGTTTGGGTCTAGCGGAATGGGTTTGGGTCTAGCTGAGTGGGTTTGGGTGTAGCCGAGTGGGTTTGCGTCTAGCGGAATGGGTTTGGGTCTAGCCGAGTGGGTTTGGGTCTAGCCGAGTGGGTTTGGGTCTAGCCGAGTGGGTTTGGGTCTAGCCGAGTGGGTTTGGGTCTAGCCGAGTGGGTTTGGGTCTAGCGGAGTGGGTTTGGGTCTAGCCGAGTGTGTTTGGGTCTAGCGGAGTGGTTTTGGGTCTAGCCGAGTGGGTTTGGGTCTAGCGGAGTGGGTTTCGGTCTAGCCGAGTGGGTTTGGGTCTAGCGGAGTGGGTTTGGGTCTAGCCGAGTGGGTTTGCGTCTAGCCGAGTGGGTTTGGGTCTAGCGGAGTGGGTTTGGGTCTAGCCGAGTGTGTTTGGGTCTAGCCGAGTGGGTTTGGGTCTAGCCAAGTGGCTTTGGGTCTAGCCGAGTGGGTTTGGGTCTAGCCGAGTGGGTTTGGGTCTAGCCGAGTGGGTTTGGGACTAGCCGAGTGGATTTGGGTCTAGCCGAGTGGGTTTGGGTCTAGCGGAGTGGGTTTGGGTCTAGCGGAGTGGGTTTGGGTCTAGCGGAGTGGGTTTGGGTCTAGCGGAGTGGGTTTGGGTCTAGCGGAGCGGGTTTGGGTCTAGCCGAGTGGGTTTGGGTCTAGCGGAGTGGGTTTGGATCTTGCCGACTGGGTTTGGCTCTAGCCGAGTGGGTTTGGTTCTAGCCGAGTGGGTTTGGGTCTATCCGAGTGGGTTTGGGTCTAGCCGAATGGGTTTGGGTCTAGCCGAGTGGGTTTGGGTCGAGCGGAGTGGGTTTGGGTCTAGCGGAGTGGGTTTGGGTCTACCGGAGTGGCTTTGGGTCTAGCCGTGTGGGTTTGGGTCTAGCCGAGTGGGTTTGCGTCTAGCCGAGTGGGTTTGGGTCTAGCGGAGTGGCTTTGGGTCTAGCCGTGTGGGTTTGGGTGTAGCCGACTGGGTTTGGGTCTAGCCGAGTGGGTTTGGGTCTAGCGGAGTGGGTTTGGGCCTAGCCGAGTGGGTTTGGGTCTAGCGGAATGGGTTTGGGTTTAGCCGAGTGTGTTTCTGTCTAGACGAGTGGGTTTGGGTCTAGTCGAGTGGGTTTGTGTCTAGCCGAGTGGGTTTGGGTCTAGCGGAGTGGTTTTGGGTCTATCCGAGAGGGTTTGGGTCTAGCGGAGTGGGTTTCGGTCTAGCCGAGTGTGTTTGGGTCTAGCGGAGTGGGTTTGGGTCTAGCCGAGTGGATTTGGGTCTAGCGGAGTGGGTTTGGGTCTAGCCGAGTGGGTTTGGGTCTAGCGGAATGGGTTTGGGTCTAGCTGAGTGGGTTTGGATGTAGCCGAGTGGGTTTGCGTCTAGCGGAATGGGTTTGGGTCTAGCCGAGTGGGTTTCGGTCTAGCCGAGTGGGTTTGGGTCTAGCCGAGTGGGTTTGGGTCTAGCCGAGTGGGTTTGGGTCTAGCGGAGTGGGTTTGGGTCTCGCCGAGTGGGTTTGGGTCTAGCCAAGTGGGTTTGGGTCTAGCCGAGTGGGTTTGCGTCTAGCCGAGTGGGTTTGGGTCTAGCGGATTGGCTTTGGTCTAGCCGTGTGGGTTTGGGTGTAGCCGAGTGGGTTTGGGTCTAGCCGAGTGGGTTTGGTTCTAGCGGAGTGGGTTTGGGTCTAGCCGAGTGGGTTTGGGTCTAGCGGAATGGGTTTGGGTTTAGCCGAGTGGGTTTGGGTCTAGCGGAGTGGGTTTGCATTTAGCCGAGTGTGTTTCTGTCTAGCCGAGTGGGTTTGGGTCTAGCCGAGTGGGTTTGGGTCTAGCCGAGTGGGTTTGGGTCTAGCGGAGTGGGTTTGGGTCTAGCCGAGTGGGTTTGGGTCTAGCGGAATGGGTTTGGGTCTAGCTGAGTGGGTTTGGGTGTAGCCGAGTGGGTTTGCGTCTAGCGGAATGGGTTTGGGTTAGCCGAGTGTGTTTCTGTCTAGACGAGTGGGTTTGGGTCAAGCCGAGTGGGTTTGGGTCTAGCCGAGTGGGTTTGGGTCTAGCGGAGTGGTTTTGGGTCTAGCCGAGTGGGTTTGGGTCTAGCGGAGTGGGTTTCGGTCTAGCCGAGTGGGTTTGGGTCTAGCGGAGTGGGTTTGGGTCTAGCCGAGTGGGTTTGCGTCTAGCCGAGCGGCTTTGGGTCTAGCGGAGTGGGTTTGGGTCTAGCCGAGTGGGTTTGGGTCTAGCCGAGTGGGTTTGGGTCTAGCCGAATGGCTTTGGGTCTAGCCGAGTGGGTTTGGGTCTAGCCGAGTGGTTTTGGGTCTAGCCGAGTGGGTTTGGGTCTGGCGGAGTGGGTTTTGGTCTATCCGAGTGGGTTTGGGTGTAGCGGAGTGGGTTTGGGTCTAGCCGAGTGGGTTTGGGTCTAGCCGAGTGGGTTTGGGTCTAGCCGAGTGGGTTTGGGTCTAGCCGAGTGGGTTTGGGTCTAGCGGAGTGGTTTTGGGTCTAGCCGAGTGGGTTTGGGTCTAGCGGAGTGGGTTTCGGTCTAGCCGAGTGGGTTTGGGTCTAGCGGAGTGGGTTTGGGTCTAGCCGAGTGTGTTTGGGTCTAGCCGAGTGGGTTTGCGTCTAGCCGAGTGGGTTTGGGTCTAGCAGAGTGGGTTTGGGTCTAGCCGAGTGGGTTTGGGTCTAGCCGAGTGGGTTTGCGTCTAGCCGAGTGGGTTTCGGTCTAGCGGAGTGGCTTTGGGTCTAGCCGTGTGGGTTTGGGTGTAGCCGAGTGGGTTTGGGTCTAGCCGAGTGGGTTTGGGTCTAGCGGAGTGGGTTTGGGTCTAGCCGAGTGGGTTTGGGTCTAGCGGAATGGGTTTGGGTTTAGCCGAGTGTGTTTCTGTCTAGACGAGTGGGTTTGGGTCTAGCCGAGTGGGTTTGGGTCTAGCCGAGTGGGTTTGGTTCTAGCGGAGTGGTTTTGGGTCTAGCCCAGTGGGTTTGGGTCTAGCGGAGTGGGTTTGCATTTAGCCGAGTGTGTTTCTGTCTAGCCGAGTGGGTTTGGGTCTAGCCGAGTGGGTTTGGGTCTAGCCGAGTGGGTTTGGGTCTAGCGGAGTGGGTTTGGGTCTAGCCGAGTGGGTTTGGGTCTAGCGGAATGGGTTTGGGTCTAGCTGAGTGGGTTTGGGTGTAGCCGAGTGGGTTTGCGTCTAGCGGAATGGGTTTGGGTTTAGCCGAGTGTGTTTCTGTCTAGACGAGTGGGTTTGGGTCTAGCCGAGTGGGTTTGGGTCTAGCCGAGTGGGTTTGGGTCTAGCGGAGTGGTTTTGGGTCTAGCCGAGTGGGTTTGGGTCTAGCGGAGTGGGTTTCCGTCTAGCCGAGTGGGTTTGGGTCTAGCGGAGTGGGTTTGGGTCTAGCCGAGTGGGTTTGCGTCTAGCCGAGTGGGTTTGGGTCTAGCGGAGTGGGTTTGGGTCTAGCCGAGTGGGTTTGGGTCTAGCCGAGTGGGTTTGGGTCTAGCCGAGTGGGTTTGGGTCTAGCGGAGTGGGTTTGCATTTAGCCGAGTGTGGTTCTGTCTAGCCGAGTGGGTTTGGGTCTAGCCGAGTGGGTTTGGGTCTAGCCGAGTGGGTTTGGGTCTAGCGGAGTGGGTTTGGGTCTAGCCGAGTGGGTTTGGGTTTAGCCGAGTGTGTTTCTGTCTAGACGAGTGGGTTTGGGTCTAGCGGAGTGGGTTTGGGTCTAGCCGAGTGGGTTTGGGTCTATCGGAGTGGTTTTGGGTCTAGCCGAGTGGGTTTGGGTCTAGCGGAGTGGGTTTCGGTCTAGCCGAGTGGGTTTGGGTCTAGCGGAGTGGGTTTGGGTCTAGCCGAGTGGGTTTGCGTCTAGCCGAGTGGGTTTGGGTCTAGCGGAGTGGGTTTGGGTCTAGCCGAGTGGGTTTGGGTCCAGCCGAGTGGGTTTGGGTCTAGCCGAGTGGCTTTGGGGCTAGCCGAGTGGGTTTGGGTCTAGCCGAGTGGGTTTGGGTCTAGCCGAGTGGGTTTGGGTCTAGCGGAGTGGGTTTGGGTCTAGCCGAGTGGGTTTGGGTGTAGCCGAGTGGGTTTGGGTCTAGCGAAGTGGGATTGGGTCTAGCGGAGTGGGTTTGGGACTAGCGGAGTGGGTTTGGGTGTAGCCGAGTGGGTTTGGGTCTAGCGGAATGGGTTTGGGTTTAGCCGAGTGTGTTTCTGTCTAGACGAGTGGGTTTGGGTCTAGCCGAGTGGGTTTGGGTCTAGCCGAGTGGGTTTGGGTCTAGCGGAGTGGTTTTGGGTCTAGCCCAGTGGGTTTGGGTCTAGCGGAGTGGGTTTCGGTCTACCCGAGTGGGTTTGGGTCTAGCGGAGTGGGTTTGGGTCTAGCCGAGTGGGTTTGCGTCTAGCCGAGTGGGTTTGGGTCTAGCGGAGTGGGTTTGGGTCTAGCCGAGTGGGTTTGGGTCTAGCCGAGTGGGTTTGGGTCTAGCCGAGTGGCTTTGGGTCTAGCCGAGTGGGTTTGGGTCTAGCCGAGTGGTTTTGGGTCTAGCCGAGTGGGTTTGGGTCTGGCGGAGTGGGTTTTGGTCTATCCGAGTGGGTTTGGGTCTAGCGGAGTGGGTTTGGGTCTAGCCGAGTGGGTTTGGGTCTAGCCGAGTGGGTTTGGGTCTAGCCTAGTGGGTTTGGGTCTAGCGGAGTGGGTTTGCATTTAGCCGAGTGTGGTTCTGTCTAGCCGAGTGGGTTTGGGTCTAGCGGAGTGGGTTTGGGTCTAGCCGAGTGGGTTTGGGTCTAGCGGAATGGGTTTGTGTCTAGCTGAGTGGGTTTTGGTGTAGCCGAGTGGGTTTGCGTCTAGCGGAATGGGTTTGGGTCTAGCCGAGTGGGTTTGGGTCTAGCCGAGTGGGTTTGGGTCTAGCCGAGTGGGTTTGGGTCTAGCCGAGTGGGTTTGGGTCTAGCCGAGAGGGTTTGGGTCTAGCGGAGTGGGTTTGGGTCTCGCCGAGTGGGTTTGGGTCTAGCCAAGTGGGTTTGGGTCTAGCCGAGTGGGTTTGCGTCTAGCCGAGTGGGTTTGGGTCTAGCGGAATGGCTTTGGGTCTAGCCGTGTGGGTTTGGGT
Source organism: Raja brachyura (assembly GCA_963514005.1). The sequence goes on along the minus strand of OY740819.1, from coordinate 3,565,416 downwards.
GTAGCCGAGTGGGTTTGGGTCTAGCCGAGTGGGTTTGGGTCTAGCGGAGTGGGTTTGGGTCTAGCCGAGTGGGTTTGGGTCTAGCGGAATGGGTTTGGGTTTAGCCGAGTGTGTTTCTGTCTGGACGAGTGGGTTTGGGTCTAGCGGAGTGGGTTTGGGTCTAGCCGAGTGGGTTTGGGTCTATCGGAGTGGTTTTGGGTCTAGCCGAGTGGGTTTGGGTCTAGCGGAGTGGGTTTCGGTCTAGCCGAGTGGGTTTGGGTCTAGCGGAGTGGGTTTGGGTCTAGCCGAGTGGGTTTCCGTCTAGCCGAGTGGGTTTGGGTCTAGCGGAGTGGGTTTGGGTCTAGCCGAGTGGGTTTGGGTCCAGCCGAGTGGGTTTGGGTCTAGCCGAGTGGCTTTGGGTCTAGCCGAGTGGGTTTGGGTCTAGCCGAGTGGGTTTGGGTCTAGCCGAGTGGGTTTGGGTCTAGCGGAGTGGGTTTGGGTCTAGCCGAGTGGGATTGGGTGTAGCCGAGTGGGTTTGGGTCTAGCGAAGTGGGATTGGGTCTAGCGGAGTGGGTTTGGATCTAGCGGAGTGGGTTTGGGTCTAGCGGAGTGGGTTTGGGTCTAGCGGAGTGGGTTTGGGTCTAGCGGAGCGGGTTTGGGTCTAGCCGAGTGGGTTTGGGTCTAGCGGAGTGGGTTTGGATCTAGCCGACTGGGTTTGGCTCTAGCCGAGTGGGTTTGGGTCTAGCCGAGTGGGTTTGGGTCTATCCGAGTGGGTTTGGGTCTAGCCGAATGGGTTTGGGTCTAGCCGAGTGGGTTTGGGTCTAGCGGAGTGGGTTTGGGTCTACGGAGTGGGTTTGGGTCTACCGGAGTGGCTTTGGGTCTAGCGGTGTGGGTTTGGGTCTAGCCGAGTGGGTTTGCGTCTAGCCGAGTGGGTTTGGGTCTAGCGGAGTGGCTTTGGGTCTAGCCGTGTGGGTTTGGGTGTAGCCGACTGGGTTTGGGTCTAGCCGAGTGGGTTTGGGTCTAGCGGAGTGGGTTTGGGTCTAGCCGAGTGGGTTTGGGTCTAGCGGAATGCGTTTGGGTTTAGCCGAGTGTGTTTCTGTCTAGACGAGTGGGTTTGGGTCTAGCCGAGTGGGTTTGGGTCTAGCCGAGTGGGTTTGGGTCTAGCGGAGTGGTTTTGGGTCTAGCCGAGTGGGTTTGGGTCTAGCCGAGTGGGTTTGGGACTGGCCGAGTGGATTTGGGTCTAGCCGTGTGGGTTTGGGTCTAGCGGAGTGGGTTTGGATCTAGCGGAGTGGGTTTGGGTCTAGCGGAGTGGGTTTGGGTCTAGCGGAGTGGGTTTGGGTCTAGCGGAGCGGGTTTGGGTCTAGCCGAGTGGGTTTGGGTCTAGCGGAGTGGGTTTGGATCTAGCCGACTGGGTTTGGCTCTAGCCGAGTGGGTTTGGGTCTAGCCGAGTGGGTTTGGGTCTATCCGAGTGGGTTTGGGTCTAGCCGAATGGGTTTGGGTCTAGCCGAGTGGGTTTGGGTCTAGCGGAGTGGGTTTGGGTCTAGCGGAGTGGGTTTGGGTCTACCGGAGTGGCTTTGGGTCTAGCGGTGTGGGTTTGGGTCTAGCCGAGTGGGTTTGCGTCTAGCCGAGTGGGTTTGGGTCTAGCGGAGTGGCTTTGGGTCTAGCCGTGTGGGTTTGGGTGTAGCCGACTGGGTTTGGGTCTAGCCGAGTGGGTTTGGGTCTAGCGGAGTGGGTTTGGGTCTAGCCGAGTGGGTTTGGGTCTAGCGGAATGCGTTTGGGTTTAGCCGAGTGTGTTTCTGTCTAGACGAGTGGGTTTGGGTCTAGCCAAGTGGGTTTGGGTCTAGCCGAGTGGGTTTGGGTCTAGCGGAGTGGTTTTGGGTCTAGCCGAGTGGGTTTGGGTCTAGCGGAGTGGGTTTCGGTCTATCCGAGTGGGTTTGGGTCTAGCGGAGTGGGTTTGGGTCTAGCCGAGTGTGTTTGGGTCTAGCCGAGTGTGTTTGGGTCTAGCCGAGTGGGTTTGCGTCTAGCCGAGTGGGTTTGGGTCTAGCGGAGTGGGTTTGGGTCTAGCCGAGTGGGTTTGGGTCTAGCCGAGTGGGTTTGGGTCTAGCCGAGTGGCTTTGGGTCTATCCGAGTGGGTTTGGGTCTATCCGAGTGGGTTTGGGTCTAGCCGAGTGGGTTTGGGTCTAGCGGAGCGGGTTTGGGTCTAGCCGAGTGGGTTTGGGTGTAGCCGAGTGGGTTTGGGTCTAGCGGAGTGGGATTGGGTCTAGCGGAGTGGGTTTGGGACTAGCGGAGTGGGTTAGGGTCTAGCGGAGTGGGTTTGGGTATAGCCAAGTGGGTTTGGGTCTAGCGGAATGGGTTTGGGTCAAGCCGAGTGGGTTTGGGTCTAGCCGAGTGGGTTTGGGTCTCGCCGAGTGGGTTTGGGACTGGCCGAGTGGATTTGGGTCTAGCCGTGTGGGTTTGGGTCTAGCGGAGTGGGTTTGGGTCTAGCGGAGTGGGTTTGGGTCTAGCGGAGTGGGTTTGGGTCTAGCGGAGTGGGTTTGGGTCTAGCGGAGCGGGTTTGGGTCTAGCCGAGTGGGTTTGGGTCTAGCGGAGTGGGTTTGGATCTAGCCGACTGGGTTTGGCTCTAGCCGAGTGGGTTTGGGTCTAGCCGAGTGGGTTTGGGTCTATCCGAGTGGGTTTGTGTCTAGCCGAATGGGTTTGGGTCTAGCCGAGTGGGTTTGGGTCTAGCGGAGTGGGTTTGGGTCTAGCGGAGTGGGTTTGGGTCTACCGGAGTGGCTTTGGGTCTAGCCGTGTGGGTTTGGGTCTAGCCGAGTGGGTTTGCGTCTAGCCGAGTGGGTTTGGGTCTAGCGGAGTGGCTTTGGGTCTAGCCGTGTGGGTTTGGGTGTAGCCGACTGGGTTTGGGTCTAGCCGAGTGGGTTTGGGTCTAGCGGAGTGGGTTTGGGTCTAGCCGAGTGGGTTTGGGTCTAGCGGAATGCGTTTGGGTTTAGCCGAGTGTGTTTCTGTCTAGACGAGTGGGTTTGGGTCTAGCCGAGTGGGTTTGGGTCTAGCCGAGTGGGTTTGGGTCTAGCGGAGTGGTTTTGGGTCTAGCCGAGTGGGTTTGGGTCTAGCGGAGTGGGTTTCGGTCTAGCCGAGTGGGTTTGGGTCTAGCGGAGTGGGTTTGGGTCTAGCCGAGTGTGTTTGGGTCTAGCCGAGTGGGTTTGCGTCTAGCCGAGTGGGTTTGGGTCTAGCGGAGTGGGTTTGTGTCTAGCCGAGTGGGTTTGGGTCTAGCCGAGTGGGTTTGCGTCTAGCCGAGTGGGTTTGGGTCTAGCGGAGTGGCTTTGGGTCTAGCCGTGTGGGCTTGGGTGTAGCCGAGTGGGTTTGGGTCTAGCCGAGTGGGTTTGGGTCTAGCGGAGTGGGTTTGGGTCTAGCCGAGTGGGTTTGGGTCTAGCGGAATGGGTTTGGGTTTAGCCGAGTGTGTTTCTGTCTAGACGAGTGGGTTTGGGTCTAGCCGAGTGGGTTTGGGTTTAGCCGAGTGGGTTTGGGTCTAGCGGAGTGGTTTTGGGTCTAGCCCAGTGGGTTTGGGTCTAGCGGAGTGGGTTTGCATTTAGCCGAGTGTGTTTCTGTCTAGCCGAGTGGGTTTGGGTCTAGCCGAGTGGGTTTGGGTCTAGCGGAGTGGTTTTGGGTCTAGCCCAGTGGGTTTGGGTCTAGCGGAGTGGGTTTGCATTTAGCCGAGTGTGTTTCTGTCTAGCCGAGTGGGTTTGGGCCTAGCCGAGTGGGTTTGGGTCTAGCCGAGTGGGTTTGGGTCTAGCGGAGTGGGTTTGGGTCTAGCCGAGTGGGTTTGGGTCTAGCGGAATGGGTTTGGGTCTAGCTGAGTGGGTTTGGGTGTAGCCGAGTGGGTTTGCGTCTAGCGGAATGGGTTTGGGTTTAGCCGAGTGTGTTTCTGTCTAGACGAGTGGGTTTGGGTCTAGCCGAGTGGGTTTGGGTCTAGCCGAGTGGGTTTGGGTCTAGCGGAGTGGTTTTGGGTCTAGCCGAGTGGGTTTGGGTCTAGCGGAGTGGGTTTCGGTCTAGCCGAGTGGGTTTGGGTCTAGCGGAGTGGGTTTGGGTCTAGCCGAGTGGGTTTGCGTCTAGCCGAGTGGGTTTGGGTCTAGCGGAGTGGGTTTGGGTCTAGCCGAGTGGGTTTGGGTCTAGCCGAGTGGGTTTGGGTCTAGCCGAGTGGGTTTGGGTCTAGCGGAGTGGGTTTGCATTTAGCCGAGTGTGGTTCTGTCTAGCCGAGTGGGTTTGGGTCTAGCCGAGTGGGTTTGGGTCTAGCCGAGTGGGTTTGGGTCTAGCGGAGTGGGTTTGGGTCTAGCCGAGTGGGTTTGGGTTTAGCCGAGTGTGTTTCTGTCTAGACGAGTGGGTTTGGGTCTAGCGGAGTGGGTTTGGGTCTAGCCGAGTGGGTTTGCGTCTAGCCGAGTGGGTTTGGGTCTAGCGGAGTGGGTTTGGGTCTAGCCGAGTGGGTTTGGGTCCAGCCGAGTGGGTTTGGGTCTAGCCGAGTGGCTTTGGGGCTAGCCGAGTGGGTTTGGGTCTAGCCGAGTGGGTTTGGGTCTAGCCGAGTGGGTTTGGGTCTAGCGGAGTGGGTTTGGGTCTAGCCGAGTGGGTTTGGGTGTAGCCGAGTGGGTTTGGGTCTAGCGAAGTGGGATTGGGTCTAGCGGAGTGGGTTTGGGACTAGCGGAGTGGGTTAGGGTCTAGCGGAGTGGGTTTGGGTATAGCCGAGTGGGTTTGGGTCTAGCGGAATGGGTTTGGGTCAAGCCGAGTGGGTTTGGGTCTAGCCGAGTGGGTTTGGGTCTAGCCGAGTGGGTTTGGGACTGGCCGAGTGGATTTGGGTCTAGCCGTGTGGGTTTGGGTCTAGCGGAGTGGGTTTGGGTCTAGCGGAGTGGGTTTGGGTCTAGCGGAGTGGGTTTGGGTCTAGCGGAGTGGGTTTGGGTCTAGCGGAGCGGGTTTGGGTCTAGCCGAGTGGGTTTGGGTCTAGCGGAGTGGGTTTGGATCTAGCCGACTGGGTTTGGCTCTAGCCGAGTGGGTTTGGGTCTAGCCGAGTGGGTTTGGGTCTATCCGAGTGGGTTTGGGTCTAGCCGAATGTGTTTGGGACTAGCCGAGTGGGTTTGGGTCTAGCGGAGTGGGTTTGGGTCTAGCGGAGTGGGTTTGGGTCTACCGGAGTGGCTTTGGGTCTAGCCGTGTGGGTTTGGGTCTAGCCGAGTGGGTTTGCGTCTAGCCGAGTGGGTTTGGGTCTAGCGGAGTGGCTTTGGGTCTAGCCGAGTGGGTTTGGGTCTAGCCGAGTGGGTTTGCGTCTAGCGGAGTGGGTTTGGGTCTAGCCGAGTGTGTTTGGGTCTAGCCGAGTGGGTTTGCGTCTAGCCGAGTGGGTTTGGGTCTAGCGGAGTGGGTTTGGGTCTAGCCGAGTGGGTTTGGGTCTAGCCGAGTGGGTTTGCGTCTAGCCGAGTGGGTTTGGGTCTAGCGGAGTGGCTTTGGGTCTAGCCGTGTGGGTTTGGGTGTAGCCGAGTGGGTTTGGGTGTAGCCGAGTGGGTTTGGGTCTAGCCGAGTGGGTTTGGGTCTAGCGGAGTGGGTTTGGGTCTAGCCGAGTGGGTTTGGGTCTAGCGGAATGGGTTTGGGTTTAGCCGAGTGTGTTTCTGTCTAGACGAGTGGGTTTGGGTCTAGCCGAGTGGGTTTGGGTCTAGCCGAGTGGGTTTGGGTCTAGCAGAGTGGTTTTGGGTCTAGCCCAGTGGGTTTGGGTCTAGCGGAGTGGGTTTCGGTCTAGCCGAGTGGGTTTGGGTCTAGCGGAGTGGGTTTGGGTCTAGCCGAGTGGGTTTGCGTCTAGCCGAGTGGGTTTGGGTCTAGCGGAGTGGGTTTGGGTCTAGCCGAGTGGGTTTGGGTCTAGCCGAGTGGGTTTGGGTCTAGCCGAGTGGCTTTGGGTCTAGCCGAGTGGGTTTGGGTCTAGCCGAGTGGTTTTGGGTCTAGCCGAGTGGGTTTGGGTCTGGCGGAGTGGGTTTTGGTCTATCCGAGTGGGTTTGGGTCTAGCGGAGTGGGTTTGGGTCTAGCCGAGTGGGTTTGGGTCTAGCCGAGTGGGTTTGGGTCTAGCCTAGTGGGTTTGGGTCTAGCGGAGTGGGTTTGCATTTAGCCGAGTGTGGTTCTGTCTAGCCGAGTGGGTTTGGGTCTAGCGGAGTGGGTTTGGGTCTAGCCGAGTGGGTTTGGGTCCAGCGGAATGGGTTTGTGTCTAGCTGAGTGGGTTTTGGTGTAGCCGAGTGGGTTTGCGTCTAGCGGAATGGGTTTGGGTCTAGCCGAGTGGGTTTGGGTCTAGCCGAGTGGGTTTGGGTCTAGCCGAGTGGGTTTGGGTCTAGCCGAGTGGGTTTGGGTCTAGCCGAGAGGGTTTGGGTCTAGCGGAGTGGGTTTGGGTCTCGCCGAGTGGGTTTGGGTCTAGCCAAGTGGGTTTGGGTCTAGCCGAGTGGGTTTGCGTCTAGCCGAGTGGGTTTGGGTCTAGCGGAATGGCTTTGGGTCTAGCCGTGTGGGTTTGGGTGTAGCCGAGTGGGTTTGGGTCTAGCCGAGTGGGTTTGGGTCTAGCGGAGTGGGTTTGGGTCTAGCCGAGTGGGTTTGGGTCTAGCGGAATGGGTTTGGGTTTAGCCGAGTGTGTTTCTGTCTGGACGAGTGGGTTTGGGTCTAGCGGAGTGGGTTTGGGTCTAGCCGAGTGGGTTTGGGTCTATCGGAGTGGTTTTGGGTCTAGCCGAGTGGGTTTGGGTCTAGCGGAGTGGGTTTCGGTCTAGCCGAGTGGGTTTGGGTCTAGCGGAGTGGGTTTGGGTCTAGCCGAGTGGGTTTGCGTCTAGCCGAGTGGGTTTGGGTCTAGCGGAGTGGGTTTGGGTCTAGCCGAGTGGGTTTGGGTCCAGCCGAGTGGGTTTGGGTCTAGCCGAGTGGCTTTGGGTCTAGCCGAGTGGGTTTGGGTCTAGCCGAGTGGGTTTGGGTCTAGCCGAGTGGGTTTGGGTCTAGCGGAGTGGGTTTGGGTCTAGCCGAGTGGGTTTGGGTGTAGCCGAGTGGGTTTGGGTCTAGCGAAGTGGGATTGGGTCTAGCGGAGTGGGTTTGGGACTAGCGGAGTGGGTTAGGGTCTAGCGGAGTGGGTTTGGGTATAGCCGAGTGGGTTTGGGTCTAGCGGAATGGGTTTGGGTCAAGCCGAGTGGGTTTGGGTCTACCCGAGTGGGTTTGGGTCTAGCCGAGTGGGTTTGGGACTGGCCGAGTGGATTTGGGTCTAGCCGTGTGGGTTTGGGTCTAGCGGAGTGGGTTTGGATCTAGCGGAGTGGGTTTGGGTCTAGCGGAGTGGGTTTGGGTCTAGCGGAGTGGGTTTGGGTCTAGCGGAGCGGGTTTGGGTCTAGCCGAGTGGGTTTGGGTCTAGCGGAGTGGGTTTGGATCTAGCCGACTGGGTTTGGCTCTAGCCGAGTGGGTTTGGGTCTAGCCGAGTGGGTTTGGGTCTATCCGAGTGGGTTTGGGTCTAGCCGAATGGGTTTGGGTCTAGCCGAGTGGGTTTGGGTCTAGCGGAGTGGGTTTGGGTCTAGCGGAGTGGGTTTGGGTCTACCGGAGTGGCTTTGGGTCTAGCGGTGTGGGTTTGGGTCTAGCCGAGTGGGTTTGCGTCTAGCCGCGTGGGTTTGGGTCTAGCGGAGTGGCTTTGGGTCTAGCCGTGTGGGTTTGGGTGTAGCCGACTGGGTTTGGGTCTAGCCGAGTGGGTTTGGGGCTAGCGGAGTGGGTTTGGGTCTAGCCGAGTGGGTTTGGGTCTAGCGGAATGCGTTTGGGTTTAGCCGAGTGTGTTTCTGTCTAGACGAGTGGGTTTGGGTCTAGCCGAGTGGGTTTGGGTCTAGCCGAGTGGGTTTGGGTCTAGCGGAATGGGTTTGGGTCTAGCCGAGTGGGTTTGGGTCTAGCCGAGTGGGTTTGGGACTGGCCGAGTGGATTTGGGTCTAGCCGTGTGGGTTTGGGTCTAGCGGAGTGGGTTTGGATCTAGCGGAGTGGGTTTGGGTCTAGCGGAGTGGGTTTGGGTCTAGCGGAGTGGGTTTGGGTCTAGCGGAGCGGGTTTGGGTCTAGCCGAGTGGGTTTGGGTCTAGCGGAGTGGGTTTGGATCTAGCCGACTGGGTTTGGCTCTAGCCGAGTGGGTTTGGGTCTAGCCGAGTGGGTTTGGGTCTATCCGAGTGGGTTTGGGTCTAGCCGAATGGGTTTGGGTCTAGCCGAGTGGGTTTGGGTCTAGCGGAGTGGGTTTGGGTCTAGCGGAGTGGGTTTGGGTCTACCGGAGTGGCTTTGGGTCTAGCGGTGTGGGTTTGGGTCTAGCCGAGTGGGTTTGCGTCTAGCCGAGTGGGTTTGGGTCTAGCGGAGTGGCTTTGGGTCTAGCCGTGTGGGTTTGGGTGTAGCCGACTGGGTTTGGGTCTAGCCGAGTGGGTTTGGGTCTAGCGGAGTGGGTTTGGGTCTAGCCGAGTGGGTTTGGGTCTAGCGGAATGCGTTTGGGTTTAGCCGAGTGTGTTTCTGTCTAGACGAGTGGGTTTGGGTCTAGCCGAGTGGGTTTGGGTCTAGCCGAGTGGGTTTGGGTCTAGCGGAGTGGTTTTGGGTCTAGCCGAGTGGGTTTGGGTCTAGCGGAGTGGGTTTCGGTCTATCCGAGTGGGTTTGGGTCTAGCGGAGTGGGTTTGGGTCTAGCCGAGTGTGTTTGGGTCTAGCCGAGTGTGTTTGGGTCTAGCCGAGTGGGTTTGCGTCTAGCCGAGTGGGTTTGGGTCTAGCGGAGTGGGTTTGGGTCTAGCCGAGTGGGTTTGGGTCTAGCCGAGTGGGTTTGGGTCTAGCCGAGTGGCTTTGGGTCTATCCGAGTGGGTTTGGGTCTATCCGAGTGGGTTTGGGTCTAGCCGAGTGGGTTTGGGTCTAGCGGAGTGGGTTTGGGTCTAGCCGAGTGGGTTTGGGTGTAGCCGAGTGGGTTTGGGTCTAGCGGAGTGGGATTGGGTCTAGCGGAGTGGGTTTGGGACTAGCGGAGTGGGTTAGGGTCTAGCGGAGTGGGTTTGGGTATAGCCAAGTGGGTTTGGGTCTAGCGGAATGGGTTTGGGTCAAGCCGAGTGGGTTTGGGTCTAGCCGAGTGGGTTTGGGTCTAGCCGAGTGGGTTTGGGACTAGCCGAGTGGATTTGGGTTTAGCCGAGTGGGTTTGGGTCTAGCGGAGTGGGTTTAGGTCTAGCGGAGTGGGTTTGGGTCTAGCGGAGTGGGTTTGGGTCTAGCGGAGTGGGTTTGGATCTAGCCGACTGGGTTTGGGTCTAGCCGAGTGGGTTTGGGTCTAGCGGAGTGGGTTTGGGTCTAGCGGAGTGGGTTTGGATCTAGCCGACTGGGTTTGGGTCTAGCCGAGTGGGTTTGGGTCTAGCCGAGTGGGTTTGGGTCTAGCCGAGTGGGTTTGGGTCTAGCCAAATGGGTTTGAGTCGAGCCGAGAGGGTTTGGGTCTAGCGGAGTGGGTTTGGGTCTAGCGGAGTGGGTTTGGGTCTCGCCGAGTGGGTTTGGGTCTAGCCAAGTGGGTTTGGGTCTAGCCGAGTGGGTTTGCGTCTAGCCGAGTGGGTTTGGGTCTAGCGGAGTGGCTTTGGGTCTAGCCGTGTGGGTTTGGGTCTAGCCGAGTGGGTTTGGGACTGGCCGAGTGGATTTGGGTCTAGCCGTGTGGGTTTGGGTCTAGCGGAGTGGGTTTGGGTCTAGCGGAGTGGGTTTGGGTCTAGCGGAGTGGGTTTGGGTCTAGCGGAGTGGGTTTGGGTCTAGCGGAGCGGGTTTGGGTCTAGCCGAGTGGGTTTGGGTCTAGCGGAGTGGGTTTGGATCTAGCCGACTGGGTTTGGCTCTAGCCGAGTGGGTTTGGGTCTAGCCGAGTGGGTTTGGGTCTATCCGAGTGGGTTTGGGTCTAGCCGAATGGGTGTGGGTCTAGCCGAGTGGGGTTGGGTCTAGCGGAGTGGGTTTGGGTCTAGCGGAGTGGGTTTGGGTCTGCCGGAGTGGCTTTGGGTCTAGCCGTGTGGGTTTGGGTCTAGCCGAGTGGGTTTGCGTCTAGCCGAGTGGGTTTGGGTCTAGCGGAGTGGCTTTGGGTCTAGCCGTGTGGGTTTGGGTGTAGCCGACTGGGTTTGGGTCTAGCCGAGTGGGTTTGGGTCTAGCGGAGTGGGTTTGGGTCTAGCCGAGTGGGTTTGGGTCTAGCGGAATGCGTTTGGGTTTAGCCGAGTGTGTTTCTGTCTAGACGAGTGGGTTTGGGTCTAGCGGAGTGGCTTTGGGTCTAGCCGTGTGGGTTTGGGTGTAGCCGAGTGGGTTTGGGTCTAGCCGAGTGGGTTTGGGTCTAGCGGAGTGGGTTTGGGTCTAGCCGAGTGGGTTTGGGTCTAGCGGAATGGGTTTGGGTTTAGCCGAGTGTGTTTCTGTCTAGACGAGTGGGTTTGGGTCTAGCCGAGTGGGTTTGGGTCTAGCCGAGTGGGTTTGGGTCTAGCGGAGTGGTTTTGGGTCTAGCCCAGTGGGTTTGGGTCTAGCGGAGTGGGTTTCGGTCTAGCCGAGTGGGTTTGGGTCTAGCGGAGTGGGTTTGGGTCTAGCCGAGTGGGTTTGCGTCTAGCCGAGTGGGTTTGGGTCTAGCGGAGTGGGTTTGGGTCTAGCCGAGTGGGTTTGGGTCTAGCCGAGTGGGTTTGGGTCTAGCCGAGTGGCTTTGGGTCTAGCCGAGTGGGTTTGGGTCTAGCCGAGTGGTTTTGGGTCTAGCCGAGTGGGTTTGGGTCTGGCGGAGTGGGTTTTGGTCTATCCGAGTGGGTTTGGGTCTAGCGGAGTGGGTTTGGGTCTAGCCGAGTGGGTTTGGGTCTAGCCGAGTGGGTTTGGGTCTAGCCTAGTGGGTTTGGGTCTAGCGGAGTGGGTTTGCATTTAGCCGAGTGTGGTTCTGTCTAGCCGAGTGGGTTTGGGTCTAGCCGAGTGGGTCTAGCCGAGTGGGTTTGGGTCTAGCGGAGTGGGTTTGGGTCTGGCCGAGTGGGTTTGGGTCTGGCGGAATGGGTTTGTGTCTCGCTGAGTGGGTTTGGGTGTAGCCGAGTGGGTTTGGGTCTATCCGAGTGGGTTTGGGTCTAGCCGAATGGGTTTGGGTCTAGCCGAGTGGGTTTGGGTCTAGCCGAGTGGGTTTGGGTCTAGCGGAGTGGGTTTGGGTCTAGCGGAGTGGGTTTGGGTCTACCGGAGTGGCTTTGGGTCTAGCCGTGTGGGTTTGGGTCTAGCCGAGTGGGTTTGCGTCTAGCCGAGTGGGTTTGGGTCTAGCGGAGTGGCTTTGGGTCTAGCCGTGTGGGTTTGGGTGTAGCCGACTGGGTTTGGGTCTAGCCGAGTGGGTTTGGGTCTAGCGGAGTGGGTTTGGGTCTAGCCGAGTGGGTTTGGGTCTAGCGGAATGCGTTTGGGTTTAGCCGAGTGTGTTTCTGTCTAGACGACTGGGTTTGGGTCTAGCCGAGTGGGTTTGGGTCTAGCCGAGTGGGTTTGGGTCTAGCGGAGTGGTTTTGGGTCTAGCCGAGTGGGTTTGGGTCTAGCGGAGTGGGTTTCGGTCTAGCCGAGTGGGTTTGGGTCTAGCGGAGTGGGTTTGGGTCTAGCCGAGTGTGTTTGGGTCTAGCCGAGTGGGTTTGCGTCTAGCCGAGTGGGTTTGGGTCTAGCGGAGTGGGTTTGGGTCTAGCCGAGTGGGTTTGGGTCTAGCCGAGTGGGTTTGGGTCTAGCCGAGTGGCTTTGGGTCTATCCGAGTGGGTTTGGGTCTAGCCGAGTGGGTTTGGGTCTAGCCGAGTGGGTTTGGGTCTAGCGGAGTGGGTTTGGGTCTAGCCGAGTGGGTTTGGGTGTAGCCGAGTGGGTTTGGGTCTAGCGGAGTGGGTTTGGGTCTAGCGGAGTGGGTTTGGGACTAGCGGAGTGGGTTAGGGTCTAGCGGAATGGGTTTGGGTATAGCCAAGTGGGTTTGGGTCTAGCGGAATGGGTTTGGGTCAAGCCGAGTGGGTTTGGGTCTAGCCGAGTGGGTTTGGGTCTAGCCGAGTGGGTTTGGGACTAGCCGAGTGGATTTGGGTTTAGCCGAGTGGGTTTGGGTCTAGCGGAGTGGGTTTAGGTCTAGCGGAGTGGGTTTGGGTCTAGCGGAGTGGGTTTGGGTCTAGCGGAGTGGGTTTGGATCTAGCCGACTGGGTTTGGGTCTAGCCGAGTGGGTTTGGGTCTAGCGGAGTGGGTTTGGGTCTAGCGGAGTGGGTTTGGATCTAGCCGACTGGGTTTGGGTCTAGCCGAGTGGGTTTGGGTCTAGCCGAGTGGGTTTGGGTCTAGCCGAGTGGGTTTGGGTCTAGCCAAATGGGTTTGGGTCGAGCCGAGAGGGTTTGGGTCTAGCGGAGTGGGTTTGGGTCTAGCGGAGTGGGTTTGGGTCTACCGGAGTGGCTTTGGGTCTAGCCGTGTGGGTTTGGGTGTAGCCGAGTGGGTTTGGGTCTAGCCGAGTGGGTTTGGGTCAAGCCGAGTGGGTTTGGGTCTAGCCGAGTGGGTTTGGGTCTAGCGGAGTGGGTTTGGGTCTAGCCGAGTGGGTTTGGGTCTAGCGGAATGGGTTTGGGTCTAGCTGAGTGGGTTTGGGTGTAGCCGAGTGGGTTTGCGTCTAGCGGAATGGGTTTGGGTCTAGCCGAGTGGGTTTGGGTCTAGCCGAGTGGGTTTGGGTCTAGCCGAGTGGGTTTGGGTCTAGCCGAGTGGGTTTGGGTCTAGCGGAGTGGGTTTCGGTCTCGCCGAGTGGGTTTGGGTCTAGCCAAGTGGGTTTGGGTCTAGCCGAGTGGGTTTGCGTCTAGCCGAGTGGGTTTGGGTCTAGCGGAGTGGCTTTGGGTCTAGCCGTGTGGGTTTGGGTGTAGCCGAGTGGGTTTGGGTCTAGCCGAGTGGGTTTGGGTCTAGCGGAGTGGGTTTGGGTCTAGCCGAGTGGGTTTGGGTCTAGCGGAGTGGGTTTCGGTCTAGCCGAGTGGGTTTGGGTCTAGCGGAGTGGGTTTGGGTCTAGCCGAGTGGGTTTGCGTCTAGCCGAGTGGGTTTGGGTCTAGCGGAGTGGGTTTGGGTCTAGCCGAGTGGGTTTGGGTCTAGCCGAGTGGGTTTGGGTCTAGCCGAGTGGGTTTGGGTCTAGCCGAGTGGGTTTGGGTCTAGCCGAGTGGGTTTGTGTCTAGCGGAGTGGGTTTGGGTCTAGCCGAGTGGGTTTGGGTGTAGCCGAGTGGGTTTGGGTCTAGCGGAGTGGGATTGGGTCTAGCGGAGTGGGTTTGGGACTAGCGGAGTGGGTTAGGGTCTAGCGGAGTGGGTTTGGGTATAGCCGAGTGGGTTTGGGTCTAGCGGAATGGGTTTGGGTCAAGCAGAGTGGGTTTGGGTCTAGCCGAGTGGGTTTGGGTCTAGCCGAGTGGGTTTGGGACTAGCCGAGTGGATTTGGGTCTAGCCGAGTGGGTTTGGGTCTAGCGGAGTGGGTTTGGGTCTAGCGGAGTGGGTTTGAGTCTAGCGGAGTGGGTTTGGGTCTAGCGGAGTGGGTTTGGGTCTAGCGGAGTGGGTTTGGGTCTAGCCGAGTGGGTTTGGGTCTAACGGAGTGGGTTTGGATCTAGCCGACTGGGTTTGGGTCTAGCCGAGTGGGTTTGGGTCTAGCCGAGTGGGTTTGGGTCTAGCCGAGTGGGTTTGGGTCTAGCCGAATGGGTTTGGGTCTCGCTGAGTGGGTTTGGGTCTAGCGGAGTGGGTTTGGGTCTAGCGGAGTGGGTTTGGGTCTACCGGAGTGGCTTTGGGTCTAGCCGTGTGGGTTTGGGTGTAGCCGAGTGGGTTTGGGTCTAGCCGAGTGGGTTTGGGTCAAGCCGAGTGGGTTTGGGTCTAGCGGAGTGGGTTTGCATTTAGCCGAGTGTGTTTCTGTCTAGCGGAGTGGGTTTGGGTCTAGCCGTGTGGGTTTGGGTGTAGCCGAGTGGGTTTGGGTCTAGCGGAATGGGTTTGGGTCTAGCTGAGTGGGTTTGGGTGTAGCCGAGTGGGTTTGCGTCTAGCGGAATGGGTTTGCGTCTAGCCGAGTGGGTTTGGGTCTAGCCGAGTGAGTTTGGGTCTAGCCGAGTGGGTTTGGGTCTAGCCGAGTGGGTTTGGGTCTAGCGGAGTGGGTTTGGGTCTCGCCGAATGGGTTTGGGTCTAGCCGAGTGGGTTTGCGTCTAGCCGAGTGGGTTTGGGTCTAGCGGAGTGGCTTTGGGTCTAGCCGTGTGGGTTTGGGTGTAGCCGAGTGGGTTTAGGTCCAGCCGAGTGGGTTTGGGTCTAGCGGAGTGGGTTTGGGTCTAGCCGAGTGGGTTTGGGTCTAGCGGAATGGGGTTGGGTTTAGCCGAGTGTGTTTCTGTCTAGACGAGTGGGTTTGGGTCTAGCCGAGTGGGTTTGGGTCTAGCGGAGTGGGTTTGGGTCTCGCCGAATGGGTTTGGGTCTAGCCGAGTGGGTTTGCGTCTAGCCGAGTGGGTTTGGGTCTAGCGGAGTGGCTTTGGGTCTAGCCGTGTGGGTTTGGGTGTAGCCGAGTGGGTTTAGGTCCAGCCGAGTGGGTTTGGGTCTAGCGGAGTGGGTTTGGGTCTAGCCGAGTGGGTTTGGGTCTAGCGGAATGGGGTTGGGTTTAGCCGAGTGTGTTTCTGTCTAGACGAGTGGGTTTGGGTCTAGCCGAGTGTGTTTGGGTCCAGCCGAGTGGGTTTGGGTCTAGCGGAGTGGTTTTGGGTCTAGCCGAGTGTGTTTGGGTCTAGCGGAGTGGGTTTCGGTCTAGCCGAGTGGGTTTGGGTCTAGCGGGGTGGGTTTGGGTCTAGCCGAGTGGGTTTGGGTGTAGCCGAGTGGGTTTGGGTCTAGCGGAGTGGGATTGGGTCTAGCGGAGTGGGTTTGGGACTAGCGGAGTGGGTTAGGGTCTAGCGGAGTGGGTTTGGGTATAGCCGAGTGGGTTTGGGTCTAGCGGAATGGGTTTGGGTCAAGCAGAGTGGGTTTGGGTCTAGCCGAGTGGGTTTGGTTCTAGCCGAGTGGGTTTGGGACTAGCCGAGTGGATTTGGGTCTAGCCGAGTGGGTTTGGGTCTAGCGGAGTGGGTTTGGGTCTAGTGGAGTGGGTTTGGGTCTAGCGGAGTGGGTTTGGGTCTAGCGGAGTGGGTTTGGGTCTAGCGGAGTGGGTTTGGGTCTAGCCGAGTGGGTTTGGGTCTAGCGGAGTGGGTTTGGATCTAGCCGACTGGGTTTGGGTCTAGCCGAGTGGGTTTGGGTCTAGCCGAGTGGGTTTGGGTCTAGCCGAGTGGGTTTGGGTCTAGCCGAATGGGTTTGGGTCTAGCCGAGTGGGTTTGGGTCTAGCGGAGTGGGTTTGGGTCTAGCGGAGTGGGTTTGGGTCTACCGGAGTGGCTTTGGGTCTAGCCGTGTGGGTTTGGGTGTAGCCGAGTGGGTTTGGGTCTAGCCGAGTGGGTTTGGGTCAAGCCGAGTGGGTTTGGGTCTAGCCGAGTGGGTTTGGGTCCAGCGGAGTGGGTTTGCATTTAGCCGAGTGTGTTTCTGTCTGGCGGAGTGGGTTTGGGTCTAGCCGAGTGGGTTTGGGTGTAGCCGAGTGGGTTTGGGCCTAGCCGAGTGGGTTTGGGTCTAGCGGAGTGGGTTTGGGTCTAACCGAGTGGGTTTGGGTCTAGCGGAGTGGGTTTGGGTCTAGCTGAATGGGTTTGGGTCTAGCGGAATGGGTTTGGGTCTAGCTGAGTGGGTTTGGGTGTAGCCGAGTGGGTTTGCGTCTAGCGGAATGGGTTTGGGTCTAGCCGAGTGGGTTTGGGTCTAGCCGAGTGGGTTTGGGTCCAGCCGAGTGGGTTTGGGTCTAGCGGAGTGGGTTTGGGTCTCGCCGAGTGGGTTTGGGTCTAGCCAAGTGGCATTGGGTCTAGCCGAGTGGGTTTGCATCTAGCCGAGTGGGTTTGGGTCTAGCGGAGTGGCTTTGGGTCTAGCCGTGTGGGTTTGGGTGTAGCCGAGTGGGTTTGGGTCTAGCCGAGTGGGTTTGGGTCTAGCGGAGTGGGTTTGGGTCTAGCCGAGTGGGTTTGGGTCTAGCGGAATGGGTTTGGGTTTAGCCGAGTGTGTTTCTGTCTAGACGAGTGGGTTTGGGTCTGGCCGAGTGGGTTTGGGTCTAGCCGAGTTGGTTTGGGTCTAGCGGAGTGGTTTTGGGTCTAGCCGAGTGGGTTTGGGTCTGGCGGAGTGGGTTTTGGTCGAGCCGAGTGGGTTTGGGTCTAGCCGAGTGGGTTTGGGTCTAGCCGAGTGGGTTTGGGTCTAGCCGAGAGGGTTTGCGTCCAGCCGAGTGGGTTTGGGTCTAGCGGAGTGGGTTTGGGTCTAGCCGAGTGGGTTTGGGTCTAGCCGAGTGGGTTTGGGTCTAGCCGAGTGGCTTTGGGTCTAGCCGAGTGGGTTTGGGTCTAGCCGAGCGGGTTTGGGTCTAGCCGAGTGGGTTTGGGTCAAGCCGAGTCGGTTTGGGTCTAGCCGTGTGGGTTTGGGTCTAGCGGAGTGGGTTTGCATTTAGCCGAGTGTGTTTCTGTCTAGCCGAGTGGGTTTGGGTCTAGCCGAGTGGCTTTGGGTGTAGCCGAGTGGGTTTGCATTTAGCCGAGTGTGTTTCTGTCTAGCGGAGTGGGTTTGGGTCTAGCCGTGTGGGTTTGGGTGTAGCCGAGTGGGTTTGGGTCTAGCGGAATGGGTTTGGGTCTAGCTGAGTGGGTTTGGGTGTAGCCGAGTGGGTTTGCGTCTAGCGGAATGGGTTTGCGTCTAGCCGAGTGGGTTTGGGTCTAGCCGAGTGAGTTTGGGTCTAGCCGAGTGGGTTTGGGTCTAGCCGAGTGGGTTTGGGTCTAGCGGAGTGGGTTTGGGTCTCGCCGAATGGGTTTGGGTCTAGCCGAGTGGGTTTGCGTCTAGCCGAGTGGGTTTGGGTCTAGCGGAGTGGCTTTGGGTCTAGCCGTGTGGGTTTGGGTGTAGCCGAGTGGGTTTAGGTCCAGCCGAGTGGGTTTGGGTCTAGCGGAGTGGGTTTGGGTCTAGCCGAGTGGGTTTGGGTCTAGCGGAATGGGGTTGGGTTTAGCCGAGTGTGTTTCTGTCTAGACGAGTGGGTTTGGGTCTAGCCGAGTGGGTTTGGGTCTAGCGGAGTGTGTTTGGGTCTCGCCGAATGGGTTTGGGTCTAGCCGAGTGGGTTTGCGTCTAGCCGAGTGGGTTTGGGTCTAGCGGAGTGGCTTTGGGTCTAGCCGTGTGGGTTTGGGTGTAGCCGAGTGGGTTTAGGTCCAGCCGAGTGGGTTTGGGTCTAGCGGAGTGGGTTTGGGTCTAGCCGAGTGGGTTTGGGTCTAGCGGAATGGGGTTGGGTTTAGCCGAGTGTGTTTCTGTCTAGACGAGTGGGTTTGGGTCTAGCCGAGTGTGTTTGGGTCCAGCCGAGTGGGTTTGGGTCTAGCGGAGTGGGTTTGGGTCTAGCCGAGTGGGTTTGGGTCTAGCGGAATGGGGTTGGGTTTAGCCGAGTGTGTTTCTGTCTAGACGAGTGGGTTTGGGTCTAGCCGAGTGTGTTTGGGTCCAGCCGAGTGGGTTTGGGTCTAGCGGAGTGGTTTTGGGTCTAGCCGAGTGTGTTTGGGTCTAGCGGAGTGGGTTTCGGTCTAGCCGAGTGGGTTTGGGTCTAGCGGGGTGGGTTTGGGTCTAGCCGAGTGGGTTTGGGTGTAGCCGAGTGGGTTTGGGTCTAGCGGAGTGGGATTGGGTCTAGCGGAGTGGGTTTGGGACTAGCGGAGTGGGTTAGGGTCTAGCGGAGTGGGTTTGGGTATAGCCGAGTGGGTTTGGGTCTAGCGGAATGGGTTTGGGTCAAGCAGAGTGGGTTTGGGTCTAGCCGAGTGGGTTTGGTTCTAGCCGAGTGGGTTTGGGACTAGCCGAGTGGATTTGGGTCTAGCCGAGTGGGTTTGGGTCTAGCGGAGTGGGTTTGGGTCTAGCGGAGTGGGTTTGGGTCTAGCGGAGTGGGTTTGGGTCTAGCGGAGTGGGTTTGGGTCTAGCGGAGTGGGTTTGGGTCTAGCCGAGTGGGTTTGGGTCTAGCGGAGTGGGTTTGGATCTAGCCGACTGGGTTTGGGTCTAGCCGAGTGGGTTTGGGTCTAGCCGAGTGGGTTTGGGTCTAGCCGAGTGGGTTTGGGTCTAGCCGAATGGGTTTGGGTCTAGCCGAGTGGGTTTGGGTCTAGCGGAGTGGGTTTGGGTCTAGCGGAGTGGGTTTGGGTCTACCGGAGTGGCTTTGGGTCTAGCCGTGTGGGTTTGGGTGTAGCCGAGTGGGTTTGGGTCTAGCCGAGTGGGTTTGGGTCAAGCCGAGTGGGTTTGGGTCTAGCCGAGTGGGTTTGGGTCCAGCGGAGTGGGTTTGCATTTAGCCGAGTGTGTTTCTGTCTGGCGGAGTGGGTTTGGGTCTAGCCGAGTGGGTTTGGGTGTAGCCGAGTGGGTTTGGGCCTAGCCGAGTGGGTTTGGGTCTAGCGGAGTGGGTTTGGGTCTAACCGAGTGGGTTTGGGTCTAGCGGAGTGGGTTTGGGTCTAGCTGAATGGGTTTGGGTCTAGCGGAATGGGTTTGGGTCTAGCTGAGTGGGTTTGGGTGTAGCCGAGTGGGTTTGCGTCTAGCGGAATGGGTTTGGGTCTAGCCGAGTGGGTTTGGGTCTAGCCGAGTGGGTTTGGGTCCAGCCGAGTGGGTTTGGGTCTAGCGGAGTGGGTTTGGGTCTCGCCGAGTGGGTTTGGGTCTAGCCAAGTGGCATTGGGTCTAGCCGAGTGGGTTTGCATCTAGCCGAGTGGGTTTGGGTCTAGCGGAGTGGCTTTGGGTCTAGCCGTGTGGGTTTGGGTGTAGCCGAGTGGGTTTGGGTCTAGCCGAGTGGGTTTGGGTCTAGCGGAGTGGGTTTGGGTCTAGCCGAGTGGGTTTGGGTCTAGCGGAATGGGTTTGGGTTTAGCCGAGTGTGTTTCTGTCTAGACGAGTGGGTTTGGGTCTGGCCGAGTGGGTTTGGGTCTAGCCGAGTTGGTTTGGGTCTAGCGGAGTGGTTTTGGGTCTAGCCGAGTGGGTTTGGGTCTGGCGGAGTGGGTTTTGGTCGAGCCGAGTGGGTTTGGGTCTAGCCGAGTGGGTTTGGGTCTAGCCGAGTGGGTTTGGGTCTAGCCGAGAGGGTTTGCGTCCAGCCGAGTGGGTTTGGGTCTAGCGGAGTGGGTTTGGGTCTAGCCGAGTGGGTTTGGGTCTAGCCGAGTGGGTTTGGGTCTAGCCGAGTGGCTTTGGTTCTAGCCGAGTGGGTTTGGGTCTAGCCGAGCGGGTTTGGGTCTAGCCGAGTGGGTTTGGGTCAAGCCGAGTCGGTTTGGGTCTAGCCGTGTGGGTTTGGGTCTAGCGGAGTGGGTTTGCATTTAGCCGAGTGTGTTTCTGTCTAGCCGAGTGGGTTTGGGTCTAGCCGAGTGGCTTTGGGTGTAGCCGAGTGGGTTTGGGTCTAGCGGGGTGGGTTTGGGTCTAGCCGAGTGGGTTTGGGTGTAGCCGAGTGGGTTTGGGTCTAGCGGAGTGGGATTGGGTCTAGCGGAGTGGGTTTGGGACTAGCGGAGTGGGTTAGGGTCTAGCGGAGTGGGTTTGGGTATAGCCGAGTGGGTTTGGGTCTAGCGGAATGGGTTTGGGTCAAGCAGAGTGGGTTTGGGTCTAGCCGAGTGGGTTTGGTTCTAGCCGAGTGGGTTTGGGACTAGCCGAGTGGATTTGGGTCTAGCCGAGTGGGTTTGGGTCTAGCGGAGTGGGTTTGGGTCTAGTGGAGTGGGTTTGGGTCTAGCGGAGTGGGTTTGGGTCTAGCGGAGTGGGTTTGGGTCTAGCGGAGTGGGTTTGGGTCTAGCCGAGTGGGTTTGGGTCTAGCGGAGTGGGTTTGGATCTAGCCGACTGGGTTTGGGTCTAGCCGAGTGGGTTTGGGTCTAGCCGAGTGGGTTTGGGTCTAGCCGAGTGGGTTTGGGTCTAGCCGAATGGGTTTGGGTCTAGCCGAGTGGGTTTGGGTCTAGCGGAGTGGGTTTGGGTCTAGCGGAGTGGGTTTGGGTCTACCGGAGTGGCTTTGGGTCTAGCCGTGTGGGTTTGGGTGTAGCCGAGTGGGTTTGGGTCTAGCCGAGTGGGTTTGGGTCAAGCCGAGTGGGTTTGGGTCTAGCCGAGTGGGTTTGGGTCCAGCGGAGTGGGTTTGCATTTAGCCGAGTGTGTTTCTGTCTGGCGGAGTGGGTTTGGGTCTAGCCGAGTGGGTTTGGGTGTAGCCGAGTGGGTTTGGGCCTAGCCGAGTGGGTTTGGGTCTAGCGGAGTGGGTTTGGGTCTAACCGAGTGGGTTTGGGTCTAGCGGAGTGGGTTTGGGTCTAGCTGAATGGGTTTGGGTCTAGCGGAATGGGTTTGGGTCTAGCTGAGTGGGTTTGGGTGTAGCCGAGTGGGTTTGCGTCTAGCGGAATGGGTTTGGGTCTAGCCGAGTGGGTTTGGGTCTAGCCGAGTGGGTTTGGGTCCAGCCGAGTGGGTTTGGGTCTAGCGGAGTGGGTTTGGGTCTCGCCGAGTGGGTTTGGGTCTAGCCAAGTGGCATTGGGTCTAGCCGAGTGGGTTTGCATCTAGCCGAGTGGGTTTGGGTCTAGCGGAGTGGCTTTGGGTCTAGCCGTGTGGGTTTGGGTGTAGCCGAGTGGGTTTGGGTCTAGCCGAGTGGGTTTGGGTCTAGCGGAGTGGGTTTGGGTCTAGCCGAGTGGGTTTGGGTCTAGCGGAATGGGTTTGGGTTTAGCCGAGTGTGTTTCTGTCTAGACGAGTGGGTTTGGGTCTGGCCGAGTGGGTTTGGGTCTAGCCGAGTTGGTTTGGGTCTAGCGGAGTGGTTTTGGGTCTAGCCGAGTGGGTTTGGGTCTGGCGGAGTGGGTTTTGGTCGAGCCGAGTGGGTTTGGGTCTAGCCGAGTGGGTTTGGGTCTAGCCGAGTGGGTTTGGGTCTAGCCGAGAGGGTTTGCGTCCAGCCGAGTGGGTTTGGGTCTAGCGGAGTGGGTTTGGGTCTAGCCGAGTGGGTTTGGGTCTAGCCGAGTGGGTTTGGGTCTAGCCGAGTGGCTTTGGGTCTAGCCGAGTGGGTTTGGGTCTAGCCGAGCGGGTTTGGGTCTAGCCGAGTGGGTTTGGGTCAAGCCGAGTCGGTTTGGGTCTAGCCGTGTGGGTTTGGGTCTAGCGGAGTGGGTTTGCATTTAGCCGAGTGTGTTTCTGTCTAGCCGAGTGGGTTTGGGTCTAGCTGAGTGGCTTTGGGTGTAGCCGAGTGGGTTTGGGTCTAGCGGAGTGGGTTTGGGTCTAGCCGAGTGCATTTGGGTTTAGCGGAGTGGGTTTGGGCCTAGCCGAGTGGGTTTGGGTCTAGCGGAGTGGGTTTGGGTCTAGCCGAGTGGGTTTGGGTCTAGCGGAGTGGGTTTGGGTCTAGCTGAGTGGGTTTGGGTCTAGCGGAATGGGTTTGGGTCCAGCTGAGTGGGTTTGGGTCTAGCCGAGTGGGTTTGGGTCTAGCGGAATGGGTTTGGGTTTAGCCGAGTGGGTTTCTGTCTAGACGAGTGGGTTTGGGTCTAGCCGAGTGGGTTTGGGTCTAGCCGAGTGGGTTTGGGTCTAGCGGAGTGGTTTTGGGTCTAGCCGAGTGGGTTTGGGTCTGGCGGAGTGGGTTTTGGTCTAGCCGAGTGGGTTTGGGTCTAGCGGAGTGGGTTTGGGTCTAGCCGAGTGGGTTTGGGTCTAGCCGAGTGGGTTTGGGTCAAGCCGAGTGGGTTTGGGTCTAGCGGAGTGGGTTTGGGTCTAGCCGAGTGGGTTTGTGTCTAGCGGAATGGGTTTGGGTCTAGCTGAGTGGGTTTGGGTGTAGCCGAGTGGGTTTGCGTCTAGCGGAATGGGTTTGGGTCTAGCCGAGTGGGTTTGGGTCTTGCCGAGTGGGTTTGGGTCTAGCCAAGTGGGTTTGGGTCTAGCCGAGTGGGTTTGGGTCTAGCGGAGTGGGTTTGGGTCTCGCCGAGTGGGTTCGGGTCTAGCCAAGTGGGTTTGGGTCTAGCCGAGTGGGTTTGCGTCTAGACGAGTGGGTTTGGGTCTAGCGGAGTGGCTTTGGGTGTAGCCGTGTGGGTTTGGGTGTAGCCGAGTGGGTTTGGGTCTAGGCGAGTGGGTTTGGGTCTAGCGGAGTGGGTTTGGGTCTACCCGAGTGGGTTTGGGTCTAGCGGAATGGGTTTGGGTTTAGCCGAGTGGGTTTGGGTCTAGCGGAGTGGGTTTGCATTTAGCCGAGTGTGTTTCTGTCTAGCCGAGTGGGTTTGGGTCTAGCCGAGTGGGTTTGGGTCTAGCCGAGTGGGTTTGGGTCTAGCCGAGTGGGTTTGGGTCTAGCCGAGTGGGTTTGGGTCTAGCAGAATGGGTTTGGGTCTAGCTGAGTGGGTTTGGGTGTAGCCGAGTGGGTTTGCGTCTAGCGGAATGGGTTTGGGTCTAGCCGAGTGGGTTTGGGTCTAGCCGAGTGGGTTTGGGTCTAGCCGAGTGGGTTTGGGTCTAGCGGAGTGGGTTTGGGTCTAGCGGAGTGGGTTTGGGTCTCGCCGAGTGGGTTTGGGTATAGCCAAGTGGGTTTGGTTCTAGCCGAGTGGGTTTGCGTCTAGCCGAGTGGGTTTGGGTCTAGCGGAGTGGCTTTGGGTCTAGCCGTGTGGGTTTGGGTGTAGCCGAGTGGGTTTGGGTCTAGCCGAGTGGGTTTGGGTCTAGCGGAGTGGGTTTGGGTCTAGCCGAGTGGGTTTGGGTCTAGCGGAATGGGTTTGGGTTTAGCCGAGTGTGTTTCTGTCTGGATGAGTGGGTTTGGGTCTAGCCGAGTGGGTTTGGGTCTAGGCGAGTGGGTTTGGGTCTAGCGGAGTGGTTTTGGGTCTAGCCGAGTGGGTTTGGGTCTAGCGGAGTGGGTTTCCGTCTAGCCGAGTGGGTTTGGGTCTAGCGGAGTGGGTTTGGGTCTAGCCGAGTGGGTTTGCATCTAGCCGAGTGGGTTTGGGTCTAGCGGAGTGGGTTTGGGTCTAGCCGAGTGGGTTTGGGTCTAGCCGAGTGGGTTTGGGTCTAGCCGAGTGGCTTTGGGTCTAGCCGAGTGGGTTTGGGTCTAGCCGAGTGGGTTTGGGTCTAGCCAAGTGGGTTTGGGTCTAGCGGAGTGGGTTTGGGTCTAGCCGAGTGGGTTTGGGTGTAGCCGAGTGGGTTTGGGTCTAGCGGAGTGGGATTGGGTCTAGCGGAGTGGGTTTGGGACTAGCGGAGTGGGTTAGGGTCTAGCGGAGTGGGTTTGGGTAAAGACGAGTGGGTTTGGGTCTAGCGGAATAGGTTTGGGTCAAGCCGAGTGGGTTTGGGTCTAGCCGAGTGGGTTTGGGTCTAGCCGAGTGGGTTTGGGACTAGCCGAGTGGATTTGGGTCTAGCCGAGTGGGTTTGGGTCTAGCCGAGTGGGTTTGGGTCTAGTGGAGTGGGTTTGGGTCTAGCGGAGTGGGTTTGGGTCTAGCGGAGTGGGTTTGGGTCTAGCGGAGTGGGTTTGGGTCTAGCCGAGTGGGTTTGGGTCTAGCGGAGTGGGTTTGGATCTAGCCGACTGGGTTTGAGTCTAGACGAGTGGGTTTGGGTCTAGCCGAGTGGGTTTGGGTCTAGCCGAGTGGGTTTGGATCTAGCCGAATGGGTTTGGGTCTAGCCGAGTGGGTTTGGGTCTAGCGGAGTGGGTTTGGGTCTACCGGACTGGCTTTGGGTCTAGCCGTGTGGGTTTGGTTGTAGCCGAGTGGGTTTGGGTCTAGCCGAGTGGGTTTGGGTCCAGCCGAGTGGGTTTGGGTCTAGCGGAGTGGATTTGGGTCTAGCCGAGTGGGTTTGGGTCTAGCCGAGTGGGTTTGGATCTAGCCGAATGGGTTTGGGTCCAGCCGAGTGGGTTTGGGTCTAGCGGAGTGGATTTGGGTCTAGCCGAGTGGGTTTGGGTCTAGCGGAGTGGGTTTGGGTCTAGTGGAGTGGGTTTGGGTCTAGCGGAGTGGGTTTGGGTCTAGCGGAATGGGTTTGGGTCTAGCGGAGTGGGTTTGGGTCTAGCCGAGTGGGTTTGGGTCTAGCGGAGTGGGTTTGGATCTAGCCGACTGGGTTTGGGTCTAGCCGAGTGGGTTTGGGTCTAGCCGAGTGGGTTTGGGTCTAGCCGAGTGGGTTTGGGTCTAGCCGAATGGGTTTGGGTCTAGCCGAGTGGGTTTGGGTCTAGCGGAGTGGGTTTGGGTCTAGCGGAGTGGGTTTGGGTCTACCGGAGTGGCTTTGGGTCTAGCCGTGTGGGTTTGGGTGTAGCCGAGTGGGTTTGGGTCTAGCCGAGTGGGTTTGGGTCAAGCCGAGTGGGTTTGGGTCTAGCCGAGTGGGTTTGGGTCCAGCGGAGTGGGTTTGCATTTAGCCGAGTGTGTTTCTGTCTGGCGGAGTGGGTTTGGGTCTAGCCGAGTGGGTTTGGGTGTAGCCGAGTGGGTTTGGGCCTAGCCGAGTGGGTTTGGGTCTAGCGGAGTGGGTTTGGGTCTAACCGAGTGGGTTTGGGTCTAGCGGAGTGGGTTTGGGTCTAGCTGAATGGGTTTGGGTCTAGCGGAATGGGTTTGGGTCTAGCTGAGTGGGTTTGGGTGTAGCCGAGTGGGTTTGCGTCTAGCGGAATGGGTTTGGGTCTAGCCGAGTGGGTTTGGGTCTAGCCGAGTGGGTTTGGGTCCAGCCGAGTGGGTTTGGGTCTAGCGGAGTGGGTTTGGGTCTCGCCGAGTGGGTTTGGGTCTAGCCAAGTGGCATTGGGTCTAGCCGAGTGGGTTTGCATCTAGCCGAGTGGGTTTGGGTCTAGCGGAGTGGCTTTGGGTCTAGCCGTGTGGGTTTGGGTGTAGCCGAGTGGGTTTGGGTCTAGCCGAGTGGGTTTGGGTCTAGCGGAGTGGGTTTGGGTCTAGCCGAGTGGGTTTGGGTCTAGCGGAATGGGTTTGGGTTTAGCCGAGTGTGTTTCTGTCTAGACGAGTGGGTTTGGGTCTGGCCGAGTGGGTTTGGGTCTAGCCGAGTTGGTTTGGGTCTAGCGGAGTGGTTTTGGGTCTAGCCGAGTGGGTTTGGGTCTGGCGGAGTGGGTTTTGGTCGAGCCGAGTGGGTTTGGGTCTAGCCGAGTGGGTTTGGGTCTAGCCGAGTGGGTTTGGGTCTAGCCGAGAGGGTTTGCGTCCAGCCGAGTGGGTTTGGGTCTAGCGGAGTGGGTTTGGGTCTAGCCGAGTGGGTTTGGGTCTAGCCGAGTGGGTTTGGGTCTAGCCGAGTGGCTTTGGGTCTAGCCGAGTGGGTTTGGGTCTAGCCGAGCGGGTTTGGGTCTAGCCGAGTGTGTTTGGGTCAAGCCGAGTCGGTTTGGGTCTAGCCGTGTGGGTTTGGGTCTAGCGGAGTGGGTTTGCATTTAGCCGAGTGTGTTTCTGTCTAGCCGAGTGGGTTTGGGTCTAGCTGAGTGGCTTTGGGTGTAGCCGAGTGGGTTTGGGTCTAGCGGAGTGGGTTTGGGTCTAGCCGAGTGCATTTGGGTTTAGCGGAGTGGGTTTGGGCCTAGCCGAGTGGGTTTGGGTCTAGCGGAGTGGGTTTGGGTCTAGCCGAGTGGGTTTGGGTCTAGCGGAGTGGGTTTGGGTCTAGCTGAGTGGGTTTGGGTCTAGCGGAATGGGTTTGGGTCCAGCTGAGTGGGTTTGGGTCTAGCCGAGTGGGTTTGGGTCTAGCGGAATGGGTTTGGGTTTAGCCGAGTGGGTTTCTGTCTAGACGAGTGGGTTTGGGTCTAGCCGAGTGGGTTTGGGTCTAGCGGAGTGGTTTTGGGTCTAGCCGAGTGGGTTTGGGTCTGGCGGAGTGGGTTTTGGTCTAGCCGAGTGGGTTTGGGTCTAGCGGAGTGGGTTTGGGTCTAGCCGAGTGGGTTTGGGTCTAGCCGAGTGGGTTTGGGTCAAGCCGAGTGGGTTTGGGTCTAGCGGAGTGGGTTTGGGTCTAGCCGAGTGGGTTTGGGTCTAGCGGAATGGGTTTGGGTCTAGCTGAGTGGGTTTGGGTGTAGCCGAGTGGGTTTGCGTCTAGCGGAATGGGTTTGGGTCTAGCCGAGTGGGTTTGGGTCTTGCCGAGTGGGTTTGGGTCTAGCCAAGTGGGTTTGGGTCTAGCCGAGTGGGTTTGGGTCTAGCGGAGTGGGTTTGGGTCTCGCCGAGTGGGTTCGGGTCTAGCCAAGTGGGTTTGGGTCTAGCCGAGTGGGTTTGCGTCTAGCCGAGTGGGTTTGGGTCTAGCGGAGTGGCTTTGGGTGTAGCCGTGTGGGTTTGGGTGTAGCCGAGTGGGTTTGGGTCTAGGCGAGTGGGTTTGGGTCTAGCGGAGTGGGTTTGGGTCTACCCGAGTGGGTTTGGGTCTAGCGGAATGGGTTTGGGTTTAGCCGAGTGGGTTTGGGTCTAGCGGAGAGGGTTTGCATTTAGCCGAGTGTGTTTCTGTCTAGCCGAGTGGGTTTGGGTCTAGCCGAGTGGGTTTGGGTCTAGCCGAGTGGGTTTGGGTCTAGCCGAGTGGGTTTGGGTCTAGCCGAGTGGGTTTGGGTCTAGCAGAATGGGTTTGGGTCTAGCTGAGTGGGTTTGGGTGTAGCCGAGTGGGTTTGCGTCTAGCGGAATGGGTTTGGGTCTAGCCGAGTGGGTTTGGGTCTAGCCGAGTGGGTTTGGGTCTAGCCGAGTGGGTTTGGGTCTAGCCGAGTGGGTTTGGGTCTAGCGGAGTGGGTTTGGGTCTCGCCGAGTGGGTTTGGGTATAGCCAAGTGGGTTTGGTTCTAGCCGAGTGGGTTTGCGTCTAGCCGAGTGGGTTTGGGTCTAGCGGAGTGGCTTTGGGTCTAGCCGTGTGGGTTTGGGTGTAGCCGAGTGGGTTTGGGTCTAGCCGAGTGGGTTTGGGTCTAGCGGAGTGGGTTTGGGTCTAGCCGAGTGGGTTTGGGTCTAGCGGAATGGGTTTGGGTTTAGCCGAGTGTGTTTCTGTCTAGATGAGTGGGTTTGGGTCTAGCCGAGTGGGTTTGGGTCTAGGCGAGTGGGTTTGGGTCTAGCGGAGTGGTTTTGGGTCTAGCCGAGTGGGTTTGGGTCTAGCGGAGTGGGTTTCCGTCTAGCCGAGTGGGTTTGGGTCTAGCGGAGTGGGTTTGGGTCTAGCCGAGTGGGTTTGCATCTAGCCGAGTGGGTTTGGGTCTAGCGGAGTGGGTTTGGGTCTAGCCGAGTGGGTTTGGGTCTAGCCGAGTGGGTTTGGGTCTAGCCGAGTGGCTTTGGGTCTAGCCGAGTGGGTTTGGGTCTAGCCGAGTGGGTTTGGGTCTAGCCAAGTGGGTTTGGGTCTAGCGGAGTGGGTTTGGGTCTAGCCGAGTGGGTTTGGGTGTAGCCGAGTGGGTTTGGGTCTAGCGGAGTGGGATTGGGTCTAGCGGAGTGGGTTTGGGACTAGCGGAGTGGGTTAGGGTCTAGCGGAGTGGGTTTGGGTAAAGACGAGTGGGTTTGGGTCTAGCGGAATAGGTTTGGGTCAAGCCGAGTGGGTTTGGGTCTAGCCGAGTGGGTTTGGGTCTAGCCGAGTGGGTTTGGGACTAGCCGAGTGGATTTGGGTCTAGCCGAGTGGGTTTGGGTCTAGCCGAGTGGGTTTGGGTCTAGTGGAGTGGGTTTGGGTCTAGCGGAGTGGGTTTGGGTCTAGCGGAGTGGGTTTGGGTCTAGCGGAGTGGGTTTGGGTCTAGCCGAGTGGGTTTGGGTCTAGCGGAGTGGGTTTGGATCTAGCCGACTGGGTTTGAGTCTAGACGAGTGGGTTTGGGTCTAGCCGAGTGGGTTTGGGTCTAGCCGAGTGGGTTTGGATCTAGCCGAATGGGTTTGGGTCTAGCCGAGTGGGTTTGGGTCTAGCGGAGTGGGTTTGGGTCTACCGGACTGGCTTTGGGTCTAGCCGTGTGGGTTTGGTTGTAGCCGAGTGGGTTTGGGTCTAGCCGAGTGGGTTTGGGTCAAGCCGAGTGGGTTTCGGTCTAGCCGAGTGGGTTTGGGTCTAGCGGAGTGGGTTTGCATTTAGCCGAGTGTGTTTCTGTCTAGCGGAGTGGGTTTGGGTCTAGCCGAGTGGGTTTGGGTGTAGCCGAGTGGGTTTGGGCCTAGCCGAGTGGGTTTGCGTCTAGCGGAGTGGGTTTGGGTCTAGCCGAGTGGGTTTGGGTCTAGCGGAGTGGGTTTGGGTCGAGCTGAGTGGGTTTGGGTCTAGCGGAATGGGTTTGGGTCTAGCTGAGTGGGTTTGGGTGTAGCCGAGTGGGTTTGAGTCTAGCGGAATGGGTTTGGGTCTAGCCGAGTGGGTTTGGGTCTAGCCGAGTGGGTTTGGGTCTAGCCGAGTGGGTTTGGGTCCAGCGGAGTGGGTTTGGGTCTCGCCGAGTGGGTTTGGGTCTAGCCAAGTGGGATTGGGTCTAGCCGAGTGGGTTTGCATCTAGCCGAGTGGGTTTGGGTCTAGCGGAGTGGCTTTGGGTCTAGCCGTGTGGGTTTGGGTGTAGCCGAGTGGGTTTGGGTCTAGCCGAGTGGGTTTGGGTCTAGCGGAGTGGGTTTGGGTCTAGCCGAGTGGGTTTGGGTCTAGCGGAATGGGTTTGGGTTTAGCCGAGTGTGTTTCTGTCTAGACGAGTGGGTTTGGGTCTAGCGGAGTGGGTTTGGGTCTAGCCGAGTGGGTTTGGGTGTAGCCGAGTGGGTTTCGGTCTAGCGGAGTGGGATTGGGTCTAGCGGAGTGGGTTTGGGACTAGCGGAGTGGGTTAGGGTCTAGCGGAGTGGGTTTGGGTGTAGCCGAGTGGGTTTGGGTCTAGCGGAATGGGTTTGGGTCAAGCCGAGTGGGTTTTTGGTCTAGCCGAGTGGGTTTGGGACTAGCCGAGTGGATTTGGGTCTAGCCGAGTGGGTTTGGGTCTAGCCGAGTGGGTTTGGGTCTAGTGGAGTAGGTTTGGGTCTAGCGGAGTGGGTTTGGGTCTAGCGGAGTGGGTTTGGGTCTAGCGGAGTGGGTTTGGGTCTAGCCGAGTGGGTTTGGGTCTAGCGGAGTGGGTTTGGATCTAGCCGACTGGGTTTGAGTCTAGCCGAGTGGGTTTGGGTCTAGCCGAGTGGGTTTGGGTCTAGCCGAGTGGGTTTGGATCTGGCCGAATGGGTTTGGGTCTAGCCGAGTGGGTTTGGGTCTAGCGGAGTGGGTTTGGGTCTAGCGGAGTGGGTTTGGGTCTACCGGACTGGCTTTGGGTCTAGCCGTGTGGGTTTGGGTGTAGCCGAGTGGGTTTGGGTGTAGCCGAGTGGGTTTGGGTCAAGCCGAGTGGGTTTCGGTCTAGCCGAGTGGGTTTGGGTCTAGCGGAGTGGGTTTGCATTTAGCCGAGTGTGTTTCTGTCTAGCGGAGTGGGTTTGGGTCTAGCCGAGTGTGTTTCTGTCTAGACGAGTGGGTTTGGGTCAAGCCGAGTGGGTTTGGGTCTAGCCGAGTGGGTTTGGGTCTAGCGGAGTGGTTTTGGGTCTAGCCGAGTGGGTTTGCATTTAGCCGAGTGTGTTTATGTCTAGCCGAGTGGGTTTGGGTTTAGCCGAGTGGGTTTGGGTGTAGCCGAGTGGGTTTGGGTCTAGCGGAGTGGGTTTGGGTCTAGCCGAGTGGGTTTGCGTCTAGCCGAGTGGGTTTGGGTCTAGCGGAGTGGCTTTGGGTCTAGCCGTGTGGGTTTGGGTGTAGCCGAGTGGGTTTGGGTCTAGCCGAGTGGGTTTGGGTCTAGCGGAGTGGGTTTGGGTCTAGCCGAGTGGGTTTGGGTCTAGCGGAATGGGTTTGGGTTTAGCCGAGTGTGTTTCTGTCTAGACGAGTGGGTTTGGGTCTAGCCGAGTGGGTTTGGGTCTAGCCGAGTGGGTTTGGGTCTAGCGGAGTGGTTTTGGGTCTAGCCGAGTGGGTTTGGGTCTGGCGGAGTGGGTTTTGGTCTAGCCGAGTGGGTTTGGGTCTAGCGGAGTGGGTTTGGGTCTAGCCGAGTGGGTTTGGGTCTATCCGAGTGGGTTTGGGTCTGGCCGAGTGGGTTTGGGTCTAGCGGAGTGGGTTTGCATTTAGCCGAGTGTGTTTCTGTCTAGCCGAGTGGGTTTGGGTCTAGCCGAGTGGGTTTGGGTCTAGCCGAGTGGGTTTGGGTCTAGCCGAGTGGGTTTGCGTCTAGCCGAGTGGGTTTGGGTTTAGCGGAGTGGGTTTGGGTCTAGCCAAATGGGTTTGGGTCTAGCCGAGTGGGTTTGGGTCTAGCGGAGTGGGTTTGGGTCTAGCGGAGTGGGTTTGGGTCTACCGGAGTGGCTTTGGGTCTAGCCGTGTGGGTTTGGGTGTAGCCGAGTGGGTTTGGGTCTAGCCGAGTGGGTTTGGGTCAAGCCGAGTGGGTTTGGGTCTAGCCGAGTGGGTTTGGGTCTAGCGGAGTGGGTTTGCATTGAGCCGAGTGTGTTTCTGTCTAGCCGAGTGGGTTTGGGTTTAGCCGAGTGGGTTTGGGTGTAGCCGAGTGGGTTTGGGTCTGGCGGAGTGGGTTTGGGTCTAGCCGAGTGCATTTGGGTCTAGCGGAGTGGGTTTGGGCCTAGCCGAGTGGGTTTGGGTCTAGCGGAGTGGGTTTTGGTCTAGCCGAGTGGGTTTGGGTCTAGCGGAGTGGGTTTGGGTCTAGCTGAGTGGGTTTGGTCTAGCGGAATGGGTTTGGGTCTAGCTGAGTGGGTTTGGGTGTAGCCGAGTGGGTTTGCGTCTAGCGGAATGGGTTTGGGTCTAGCCGAGTGGGTTTGGGTCTAGTCGAGTGGGTTTGGGTCTAGCCGAGTGGGTTTGGGTCTAGCGGAGTGGGTTTGGGTCTCGCCGAGTGGGTTTGGGTCTAGCCAAGTGGGTTTGGGTCTAGCCTAGTGGGTTTGCGTCTAGCCGAGTGGGTTTGGGTCTAGCGGAGTGGCTTTGGGTCTGGCCGTGTGGGTTTGGGTGTAGCCGAGTGGGTTTGGGTCTAGCCGAGTGGGTTTGGGTCTAGCGGAGTGGGTTTGGGTCTAGCCGAGTGGGTTTGGGACTAGCGGAGTGGGTTTGGATCTAGCCGAGTGGGTTTGGGTGTAGCCGAGTGGGTTTGGGTCTAGCGGAGTGGGATTGGGTCTAGCGGAGTGGGTTTGGGACTAGCGGAGTGGGTTAGGGTCTAGCGGAGTGGGCTTGGGTATAGCCGAGTGGGTTTGGGTCTAGCGGAATGGGTTTGGGTCAAGCCGAGTGGGTTTGGGTCTAGCCGAGTGGGTTTGGGTCTAGCCGAGTGGGTTTGGGACTAGCCGAGTGGATTTGGGTCTAGCCGAGTGGGTTTGGGTCCATCGGAGTGGGTTTGGGTCTAGTGGAGTGGGTTTGGGTCTAGCGGAGTGGGTTTGGGTCTAGCGGAGTGGGTTTGGGTCTAGCGGAGTGGGTTTGGGTCTAGCCGAGTGGGATTGGGTCTAGCGGAGTGGGTTTGGATCTAGCCGACTGGGCTTGAGTCTAGCCGAGTGGGTTTGGGTCTAGCCGAGTGGGTTTGGGTCTAGCCGAGTGGGTTTGGATCTAGCCGAATGGGTTTGGGCCTAGCCGAGTGGGTTTGGGTCTAGCGGAGTGGGTTTGGGTCTAGCGGAGTGGGTTTGGGTCTACCGGACTGGCTTTGGGTCTAGCCGTGTGGGTTTGGGTGTAGCCGAGTGGGTTTGGGTCTAGCCGAGTGGATTTGGGTCTAGCGGAGTGGGTTTGCATTTAGCCGAGTGTGTTTCTGTCTAGCCGAGTGGGTTTGGGTCTAGACGAGTGGGTTTGGGTCTAGCCGAGTGGGTTTGGGTCTAGCGGAGTGGGTATGGGTCTAGCCGAGTGGGTTTGTGTCTAGCGGAATGGGTTTGGGTCTAGCTGAGTGGGTTTGGGTGTAGCCGAGTGGGTTTGCGTCTAGCGGAATGGGTTTGGGTCTAGCCGAGTGGGTTTGGGTCTTGCCGAGTGGGTTTGGGTCTAGCCGAGTGGGTTTGGGTCTAGCCGAGTGGGTTTGGGTCTAGCGGAGTGGGTTTGGGTCTCGCCGAGTGGGTTTGGGTCTAGCCAAGTGGGTTTGGGTCTAGCCGAGTGGGTCTGCGTCTCGCTGAGTGGGTTTGGGCTAGCGGAGTGGCTTTGGGTCTAGCCGTGTGGGTTTGGGTGTAGCCGAGTGGGTTTGGGTCTAGCCGAGTGGGTTTGGGTCTGGCGGAGTGGGTTTGGGTCTAGCCGAGTGGGTTTGGGTCTAGCGGAATGGGTTTGGGTTTAGCCGAGTGGGTTTGGGTCTAGCGGAGTGGGTTTGCATTTAGCCGAGTGTGTTTCTGTCTAGCCGAGTGGGTTTGGGTCTAGCCGAGTGGGTTTGGGTCTAGCCGAGTGGGTTTGGGTCTAGCGGAGTGGGTTTGGGTCTAGCCGAGTGGGTTTGGGTCTAGCGGAATGGGTTTGGGTCTAGCTGAGTGGGTTTGGGTGTAGCCGAGTGGGTTTGCGTCTAGCGGAATGGGTTTGGGTCTAGCCGAGTGGGTTTTGGTCTAGCCGAGTGGGTTTGCGTCTAGCGGAATGGGTTTGGGTCTAGCGGAGTGGGTTTGGGTCTAGCCGAGTGGGTTTGGGTCTAGCCGAGTGGGTTTGGGTCTAGCGGAGTGGGTTTGGGTCTCGCCGAGTGGGTTTGGGTCTAGCCAAGTGGGTTTGGGTCTAGCCTAGTGGGTTTGCGTCTAGCCGAGTGGGTTTGGGTCTAGCGGAGTGGCTTTGGGTCTAGCCGTGTGGGTTTGGGTGTAGCCGAGTGGGTTTGGGTCTAGCCGAGTGGGTTTGGGTCTAGCGGAGTGGGTTTGGGTCTAGCCGAGTGGGTTTGGGTCTAGCGGAGTGGGTTTGGGTCTAGCCGAGTGGGTTTGGGTCTAGCGGAGTGGGATTGGGTCTAGCGGAGTGGGTTTGGGACTAGCGGAGTGGGTTAGGGTCTAGCGGAGTGGGTTTGGGTATAGCCGAGTGGGTTTGGGACTAGCCGAGTGGATTTGGGTCTAGCCGAGTGGGTTTGGGTCCATCGGAGTGGGTTTGGGTCTAGTGGAGTGGGTTTGGGTCTAGCGGAGTGGGTTTGGGTCTAGCGGAGTGGGTTTGCGTCTAGCGGAGAGGGTTGGGGTCTAGCCGAGTGCGTTGGGGTCTAGCCGAGTGGGTTTGGGTCTAGCGGAGTGGGTTTGGGTCTAGCGGAGTGGGTTTGCATTTAGCCGAGTGTGTTTCTGTCTAGCCGAGTGGGTTTGGGTCTAGCCGAGTGGGTTTGGGTCTAGCCGAGTGGGTTTGGGTCTAGCGGAGTGGGTTTGGGTCTAGCCGAGTGGGTTTGGGTCTAGCGGAATGGGTTTGGGTCTAGCTGAGTGGGTTTGGGTGTAGCCGAGTGGGTTTGCGTCTAGCGGAATGGGTTTGGGTCTAGCCGAGTGGGTTTTGGTCTAGCCGAGTGGGTTTGCGTCTAGCGGAATGGGTTTGGGTCTAGCGGAGTGGGTTTGGGTCTAGCCGAGTGGGTTTGGGTCTAGCCGAGTGGGTTTGGGTCTAGCGGAGTGGGTTTGGGTCTCGCCGAGTGGGTTTGGGTCTAGCCAAGTGGGTTTGGGTCTAGCCTAGTGGGTTTGCGTCTAGCCGAGTGGGTTTGGGTCTAGCGGAGTGGCTTTGGGTCTAGCCGTGTGGGTTTGGGTGTAGCCGAGTGGGTTTGGGTCTAGCCGAGTGGGTTTGGGTCTAGCGGAGTGGGTTTGGGTCTAGCCGAGTGGGTTTGGGTCTAGCGGAGTGGGTTTGGGTCTAGCCGAGTGGGTTTGGGTCTAGCGGAGTGGGATTGGGTCTAGCGGAGTGGGTTTGGGACTAGCGGAGTGGGTTAGGGTCTAGCGGAGTGGGTTTGGGTATAGCCGAGTGGGTTTGGGACTAGCCGAGTGGATTTGGGTCTAGCCGAGTGGGTTTGGGTCCATCGGAGTGGGTTTGGGTCTAGTGGAGTGGGTTTGGGTCTAGCGGAGTGGGTTTGGGTCTAGCGGAGTGGGTTTGCGTCTAGCGGAGAGGGTTGGGGTCTAGCCGAGTGCGTTGGGGTCTAGCCGAGTGGGTTTGGGTCTAGCGGAGTGGGTTTGGATCTAGCCGACTGGGTTTGAGTCTAGCCGAGTGGGTTTGGGTCTAGCCGAGTGGGTTTGGGTCTAGCCGAGTGGGTTTGGATCTAGCCGAATGGGTTTGGGTCTTGCCGAATGGGTTTGGGTCTAGCGGAGTGGGTTTGGGTCTAGCGGAGTGGGTTTGGGTCTACCGGACTGGCTTTGGGTCTAGCCGTGTGGGTTTGGGTGTAGCCGAGTGGGTTTGGGTCTAGCCGAGTGGGTTTGGGTCAAGCCGAGTGGGTTTCGGTCTAGCCGAGTGGGTTTGGGTCTAGCGGAGTGGGTTTGCATTTAGCCGAGTGTGTTTCTGTCTAGCCGAGTGGGTTTGGGTCTAGCCGAGTGGCTTTGGGTGTAGCCGAGTGGGTTTGGGTCTAGCGGAGTGGGTTTGGGTCTAGCCGAGTGCATTTGGGTTTAGTGGAGTGGGTTTGGGCCTAGCCGAGTGGGTTTGGGTCTAGCGGAGTGGGTTTGGGTCTAGCCGAGTGGGTTTGGGTCTAGCGGAATGGGTTTGGGTCTAGCTGAGTGGGTTTGGGTGTAGCCGAGTGGGTTTGCGTCTAGCGGAATGGGTTTGGGTCTAGCCGAGTGGGTTTGGGTCTCGCCGAGTGGGTTTGGGTCTAGCCATGTGGGTTTGGGTGTAGCCGAGTGGGTTTGGGTCTAGCCGAGTGGGTTTGGGTCTAGCGGAGTGGGTTTGGGTCTAGCCGAGTGGGTTTGGGTCTAGCGGAATGGGTTTGGGTTTAGCCGAGTGTGTTTCTGTCTAGACGAGTGGGTTTGGGTCTAGCCGAGTGGGTTTGGGTCTAGCCGAGTGGGTTTGGGTCTAGCGGAGTGGTTTTGGGTCTAGCCGAGTGGGTTTGGGTCTGGCGGAGTGGGTTTTGGTCTAGCCGAGTGGGTTTGGGTCTAGCGGAGTGGGTTTGGGTCTAGCCGAGTGGGTTTGGGTCTAGCCGAGTGGGTTTGGGTCTAGCCGAGTGGGTTTGGGTCGAGCCGAGTGGGTTTGGGTCTAGCGGAGTGGGTTTGCATTTAGCCGAGTGTGTTTCTGTCTAGCGGAGTGGCTTTGGGTCTAGCCGTGTGGGTTTGGGTGTAGCCGAGTGGGTTTGGGTCTAGCCGAGTGGGTTTGGGTCTAGCGGAGTGGGTTTGGGTCTAGCCGAGTGGGTTTGGGTCTAGCGGAATGGGTTTGGGTTTAGCCGAGTGGGTTTGGGTCTAGCGGAGTGGGTTTGCATTTAGCCGAGTGTGTTTCTGTCTAGCCGAGTGGGTTTGGGTCTAGCCGAGTGGGTTTGGGTCTAGCCGAGTGGGTTTGGGTCTAGCGGAGTGGGTTTGGGTCTAGCCGAGTGGGTTTGGGTCTAGCGGAATGGGTTTGGGTCTAGCTGAGTGGGTTTGGGTCTAGCCGAGTGGGTTTGGGTCTAGCGGAATGGGTTTGGGTTTAGCCGAGTGTGTTTCTGTCTAGACGAGTGGGTTTGGGTCTAGCCGAGTGGGTTTGGGTCTAGCCGAGTGGGTTTGGGTCTAGCGGAGTGGTTTTGGGTCTAGCGGAGTGGGTTTGGGTCTGGCGGAGTGGGTTTTGGTCTAGCCGAGTGGGTTTGGGTCTAGCGGAGTGGGTTTGGGTCTAGCCGAGTGGGTTTGGGTCTAGCCGAGTGGGTTTGGGTCTAGCCGAGTGGGTTTGGGTCGAGCCGAGTGGGTTTGGGTCTAGCGGAGTGGGTTTGCATTTAGCCGAGTGTGTTTCTGTCTAGCGGAGTGGGTTTGGGTCTAGCCGAGTGGGTTTTGGTCTAGCGGAATGGGTTTGGGTTTAGCCGAGTGGGTTTGGGTCTAGCGGAGTGGGTTTGCATTTAGCCGAGTGTGTTTCTGTCTAGCCGAGTGGGTTTGGGTCTAGCCGAGTGGGTTTGGGTCTAGCCGAGTGGGTTTGGGTCTAGCGGAGTGGGTTTGGGTCTAGCCGAGTGGGTTTGGGTCTAGCGGAATGGGTTTGGGTCTAGCTGAGTGGGTTTGGGTGTAGACGAGTGGGTTTGCGTCTAGCGGAATGGGTTTGGGTCTAGCCGAGTGGGTTTGGGTCTAGCCGAGTGGGTTTGGGTCTAGCGGAGTGGGTTTGGGTCTCGCCGAGTGGGTTTGGGTATAGCCAAGTGGGTTTGGGTCTAGCCGAGTGGGTTTGCGTCTAGCCGAGTGGGTTTGGGTCTAGCGGAGTGGCTTTGGGTCTAGCCGTGTGGGTTTGGGTGTAGCCGAGTGGGTTTGGGTCTAGCCGAGTGGGTTTGGGTCTAGCGGAGTTGGTTTGGGTCTAGCCGAGTGGGTTTGGGTCTCGCGGAATGGGTTTGGGTTTAGCCGAGTGTGTTTCTGTCTAGACGAGTGGGTTTGGGTCTAGCCGAGTGGGTTTGGGTCTAGCCGAGTGGGTTTGGGTCTAGCGGAGTGGTTTTGGGTCTAGCCGAGTGGGTTTGGGTCTAGCGGAGTGGGTTTCCGTCTAGCCGAGTGGGTTTGGGTCTAGCGGAGTGGGTTTGGGTCTAGCCGAGTGGGTTTGCGTCTAGCCAAGTGGGTTTGGGGCTAGCGGAGTGGGTTTGGGTCTAGCCGAGTGGGTTTGGGTCTAGCCGAGTGGCTTTGGGTCTAGCCGAGTGGGTTTGGGTCTAGCCAAGTGGGTTTGGGTCTAGCCGAGTGGGTTTGGGTCTAGCGGAGTGGGTTTGGGTCTAGCCGAGTGGGTTTGGGTGTAGCCGAGTGGGTTTGGGGCTAGCGGAGTGGGATTGGGTCTAGCGGAGTGGGTTTGGGACTAGCGGAGTGGGTTAGGGTCTAGCGGAGTGGGTTTGGGTATAGCCGAGTGGGTTTGGGTCTAGCGGAATGGGTTTGGGTCTAGCTGAGTGGGTTTGGGTCTAGCCGAGTGGGTTTGGGTCTAGCGGAATGGGTTTGGGTTTAGCCGAGTGTGTTTCTGTCTAGACGAGTGGGTTTGGGTCTAGCCGAGTGGGTTTGGGTCTAGCCGAGTGGGTTTGGGTCTAGCGGAGTGGTTTTGTGTCTAGCCGAGTGGGTTTGGGTCTAGCGGAGTGGGTTTGGGTCTAGTGGAGTGGGTTTGGGTCTAGCGGAGTGGGTTTGGGTCTAGCGGAGTGGGTTTGGGTCTAGCCGAGTGGGTTTGGGTCCAGCGGAGTGGGTTTGGATCTAGCCGACTGGGTTTGGATCTAGCCGAGTGGGTTTGGGTCTAGCCGAGTGGGTTTGGATCCAGCCGAGTGGGTTTGGATTTAGCCGAATGGGTTTGGGTCTAGCCGAGTGGGTTTGGGTGTAGCCGAGTGGGTTTGGGTCTAGCCGAGTGGGTTTGGGTCAAGCCGAGTGGGTTTCGGTCTAGCCGAGTGGGTTTGGGTCTAGCGGAGTGGGTTTGCATTTAGCCGAGTGTGTTTCTGTCTAGCGGAGTGGGTTTGGGTCTAGCCGAGTGGGTTTGGGTGTAGCCGAGTGGGTTTGGGCCTAGCCGAGTGGGTTTGCGTCTAGCGGAGTGGGTTTGGGTCTAGCCGAGTGGGTTTGGGTCTAGCGGAGTGGGTGTGGGTCTAGCTGAGTGGGTTTGGGTCTAGCGGAATGGGTTTGGGAGTAGCCGAGTGGGTTTGCGTCTAGCGGAGTGGGTTTGGGTCTAGCCGAGTGGGTTTGGGTCTAGCCGAGTGGGTTTGGGTCTAGCCGAGTGGGTTTTGGTCAAGCCGAGTGGGTTTCGGTCTAGCCGAGTGGGTTTGGGTCTAGCGGAGTGGGTTTGCATTTAGCCGAGTGTGTTTCTGTCTAGCGGAGTGGGTTTGGGTCTAGCCGAGTGGGTTTGGGTGTAGCCGAGTGCGTTTGGGCCTAGCCGAGTGGGTTTGCGTCTAGCGGAGTGGGTTTGGGTCTAGCCGAGTGGGTTTGGGTCTAGCGGAGTGGGTTTGGGTCTAGCTGAGTGGGTTTGGGTCTAGCGGAATGGGTTTGGGAGTAGCCGAGTGGGTTTGCGTCTAGCGGAGTGGGTTTGGGTCTAGCCGAGTGGGTTTGGGTCTAGCCGAGTGGGTTTGGGTCTAGCCGAGTGGGTTTGGGTCTAGCCGAGTGGGTTTGGGTCTAGCGGAGTGGTTTTGGGTCTAGCCGAGTGGGTTTGGGTCTGGCGGAGTGGGTTTTGGTCTAGCCGAGTGGGTTTGGGTCTAGCGAAGTGGGTTTGGGTCTAGCCGAGTGGGTTTGGGTCTAGCGGAATGGGTTTGGGTTTAGCCGAGTGGGTTTGGGTCTAGCGGAGTGGGTTTGCATTTAGCCGAGTGTGTTTCTGTCTAGCCGAGTGGGTTTGGGTCTAGCCGAGTGGGTTTGGGTCTAGCCGAGTTTGTTTGGGTCTAGCGGAGTGGGTTTGGGTCTAGCCGAGTGGGTTTGGGTCTAGCGGAATGGGTTTGGGTCTAGCCGAGTGGGTTTGGGTCTTGCGGAATGGGTTTGGGTCTAGCTGAGTGGGTTTGGGTGTAGCCGAGTGGGTTTGCGTCAAGCGGAATGGGTTTGGGTCTAGCCGAGTGGGTTTGGGTCTAGCCGAGTGGGTTTGGGTCTAGCCGAGTGGGTTTGGGTCTAGCCGAGTGGGTTTGGGTCTAGCGGAGTGGGTTTGGGTCTCGCCGAGTGGGTTTGGGTATAGCCAAGTGGGTTTGGGTCTAGCCGAGTGGGTTTGCGTCTAGCCGAGTGGGTTTGGGTCTAGCGGAGTGGCTTTGGGTCTAGCCGTGTGGGTTTGGGTGTAGCCGAGTGGGTTTGGGTCTAGCCGAGTGGGTTTGGGTCTAGCGGAGTTGGTTTGGGTCTAGCCGAGTGGGTTTGGGTCTCGCGGAATGGGTTTGGGTTTAGCCGAGTGTGTTTCTGTCTAGACGAGTGGGTTTGGGTCTAGCCGAGTGGGTTTGGGTCTAGCCGAGTGGGTTTGGGTCTAGCGGAGTGGTTTTGGGTCTAGCCGAGTGGGTTTGGGTCTAGCGGAGTGGGTTTCCATCTAGCCGAGTGGGTTTGGGTCTAGCGGAGTGGGTTTGGGTCTAGCCGAGTGGGTTTGCGTCTAGCCAAGTGGGTTTGGGTCTAGCGGAGTGGGTTTGGGTCTAGCCGAGTGGGTTTGGGTCTAGCCGAGTGGCTTTGGGTCTAGCCGAGTGGGTTTGGGTCTAGCCGAGTGGGTTTGGGTCTAGCGGAGTGGGTTTGGGTCTAGCCGAGTGGGTTTGGGTGTAGCCGAGTGGGTTTGGGGCTAGCGGAGTGGGATTGGGTCTAGCGGAGTGGGTTTGGGACTAGCGGAGTGGGTTAGGGTCTAGCGGAGTCGGTTTGGGTATAGCCGAGTGGGTTTGGGTCTAGCGGAATGGGTTTGGGTCAAGCCGAGTGGGTTTGGGTCTAGCCGAGTGGGTTTGGGTCTAGCCGAGTGGGTTTGGGACTAGCCGAGTGGATTTGGGTCTAGCCGAGTGGGTTTGGGTCTAGCGGAGTGGGTTTGGGTCTAGTGGAGTGGGTTTGGGTCTAGCGGAGTGGGTTTGGGTCTAGCGGAGTGGGTTTGGGTCTAGCGGAGTGGGTTTGGGTCTAGCCGAGTGGGTTTGGGTCCAGCGGAGTGGGTTTGGATCTAGCCGACTGGGTTTGGATCTAGCCGAGTGGGTTTGGGTCTAGCCGAGTGGGTTTGGGTCTAGCCGAGTGGGTTTGGATCTAGCCGAATGGGTTTGGGTCTAGCCGAGTGGGTTTGGGTGTAGCCGAGTGGGTTTGGGTCTAGCCGAGTGGGTTTGGGTCAAGCCGAGTGGGTTTCGGTCTAGCCGAGTGGGTTTGGGTCTAGCGGAGTGGGTTTGCATTTAGCCGAGTGTGTTTCTGTCTAGCGGAGTGGGTTTGGGTCTAGCCGAGTGGGTTTGGGTGTAGCCGAGTGGGTTTGGGCCTAGCCGAGTGGGTTTGCGTCTAGCGGAGTGGGTTTGGGTCTAGCCGAGTGGGTTTGGGTCTAGCGGAGTGGGTGTGGGTCTAGCTGAGTGGGTTTGGGTCTAGCGGAATGGGTTTGGGAGTAGCCGAGTGGGTTTGCGTCTAGCGGAGTGGGTTTGGGTCTAGCCGAGTGGGTTTGGGTCTAGCCGAGTGGGTTTGGGTCTAGCCGAGTGGGTTTGGGTCAAGCCGAGTGGGTTTCGGTCTAGCCGAGTGGGTTTGGGTCTAGCGGAGTGGGTTTGCATTTAGCCGAGTGTGTTTCTGTCTAGCGGAGTGGGTTTGGGTCTAGCCGAGTGGGTTTGGGTGTAGCCGAGTGGGTTTGGGCCTAGCCGAGTGGGTTTGCGTCTAGCGGAGTGGGTTTGGGTCTAGCCGAGTGGGTTTGGGTCTAGCGGAGTGGGTTTGGGTCTAGCTGAGTGGGTTTGGGTCTAGCGGAATGGGTTTGGGAGTAGCCGAGTGGGTTTGCGTCTAGCGGAGTGGGTTTGGGTCTAGCCGAGTGGGTTTGGGTCTAGGCGAGTGGGTTTGGGTCTAGCCGAGTGGGTTTGGGTCTCGCCGAGTGGGTTTGGGTCTAGCCAAGTGGGATTGGGTCTAGCCGAGTGGGTTTGCATCTAGCCGAGTGGGTTTGGGTCTAGCGGAGTGGCTTTGGGTCTAGCCGTGTGGGTTTGGGTGTAGCCGAGTGGGTTTGGGTCTAGCCGAGTGGGTTTGGGTCTAGCGGAGTGGGTTTGGGTCTAGCCGAGTGGGTTTGGGTCTAGCGGAATGGTTTTGGGTCTAGCCGAGTGGGTTTGGGTCTGGCGGAGTGGGTTTTGGTCTAGCCGAGTGGGTTTGGGTCTAGCGAAGTGGGTTTGGGTCTAGCCGAGTGGGTTTGGGTCTAGCGGATTGGCTTTGGGTCTAGCCGTGTGGGTTTGGGTGTAGCCGAGTGGGTTTGGGTCTAGCCGAGTGGGTTTGGGTCTAGCGGAATGGGTTTGGGTTTAGCCGAGTGGGTTTGGGTCTAGCGGAGTGGGTTTGCGTTTAGCCGAGTGTGTTTCTGTCTAGCCGAGTGGGTTTGGGTCTAGCGGAGTGGGTTTGGGTCTAGCCGAGTGGGTTTGCGTCTAGCCGAGTGGGTTTGGGTCTAGCGGAGTGGGTTTGGGTCTAGCCGAGTGGGTTTGGGTCTAGCCGAGTGGGTTTGGGTCTAGCCGAGTGGCTTTCGGTCTAGCCGAGTGGGTTTGGGTCTAGCCGAGTGGTTTTGGGTCTAGCCGAGTGAGTTTGGGTCTGGCGGAGTGGGTTTTGGTCTAGCCGAGTGGGTTTGGGTCTAGCGGAGTGGGTTTGGGTGTAGCCGAGTGGGTTTGGGTCTAGCGGAGTGGGTTTGCATTTAGCCGAGTGTGGTTCTGTCTAGCCGAGTGGGTTTGGGTCTAGCCGAGTGGGTTTGGGTCTAGCCGAGTGGGTTTGGATCTAGCGGAATGGGTTTGGGTCTAGCTGAGTGGGTTTGGGTGTAGCCGAGTGGGTTTGCGTCTAGCGGAATGGGTTTGGGTCTAGCCGAGTGGGTTTGGGTGTAGCCGAGTGGGTTTGGGTCTAGCGGAGTGGGTTTGGGTCTAGCAGAGTGGGTTTGGGTCTAGCGGAGTGGGTTTGGGTCTAGCGGAGTGGGTTTGGGTCTAGCGGAGCGGGTTTGGGTCTAGCCGAGTGGGTTTGGGTCTAGCGGAGTGGGTTTGGATCTAGCCGACTGGGTTTGGCTCTAGCCGAGTGGGTTTGGGTCTAGCCGAGTGGGTTTGGGTCTATCCGAGTGGGTTTGGGTCTAGCCGAATGGGTTTGGGTCTAGCCGAGTGGGTTTGGGTCTAGCGGAGTGGGTTTGGGTCTAGCGGAGTGGGTTTGGGTCTACCGGAGTAGCTTTGGGTCTAGCCGTGTGGGTTTGGGTCTAGCCGAGTGGGTTTGCGTCTAGCCGAGTGGGTTTGGGTCTAGCGGAGTGGCTTTGGGTCTAGCCGTGTGGGTTTGGGTGTAGCCGACTGGGTTTGGGTCTAGCCGAGTGGGTTTGGGTCTAGCGGAGTGGGTTTGGGTCTAGCCGAGTGGGTTTGGGTCTAGCGGAATGGGTTTGGGTTTAGCCGAGTGTGTTTCTGTCTAGACGAGTGGGTTTGGGTCTAGCCGAGTGGGTTTGGGTCTAGCCGAGTGGGTTTGGGTCTAGCCGAGTGGGTTTGGGTCTAGCCGAGTGGGTTTGCGTCTAGCCGAGTGGGTTTGGGTCTCGCGGAGTGGGTTTGGGTCTAGCCGAATGGGTTTGGGTCTAGCCGAGTGGGTTTGGGTCTAGCGGAGTGGGTTTGGGTCTAGCGGAGTGGGTTTGGGTCTACCGGAGTGGCTTTGGGTCTAGCCGTGTGGGTTTGGGTGTAGCCGAGTGGGTTTGGGTGTAGCCGAGTGGGTTTGGGTGTAGCCGAGTGGGTTTGGGTCTAGCGGAGTGGGTTTGGGTCTAGCCGAGTGGGTTTGGGTCTAGCG
Organism: Raja brachyura; assembly: GCA_963514005.1. The sequence continues at coordinate 3,523,338 of OY740819.1, read as the reverse complement.
GAATGGGTTTGGGTTTAGCCGAGTGGGTTTGGGTCTAGCCAAGTGGGTTTGGGTCTAGCCGAGTGGGTTTGCGTCTAGCCGAGTGGGTTTGGGTCTAGCGGATTGGCCTTGGGTCTAGCCGTGTGGGTTTGGGTGTAGCCGAGTGGGTTTGGGTGTAGCCGAGTGGGTTTGGGTCTAGCGGAGTGGGTTTGGGTCTAGCCGAGTGGGTTTTGGGTCTAGCGGAATGGGTTTGGGTTTAGCCGAGTGGGTTTGGGTCTAGCGGAGTGGGTTTGCATTTAGCCGAGTGTGTTTCTGTCTAGCCGAGTGGGTTTGGGTCTAGCCGAGTGGGTTTGGGTCTAGCCGAGTGGGTTTGCGTCTAGCCGAGTGGGTTTGGGTCTAGCGGAGTGGGTTTGGGTCTAGCCGAGTGGGTTTGGGTCTAGCCGAGTGGGTTTGGGTCTAGCCGATTGGCTTTGGGTCTAGCCGAGTGGGTTTGGGTCTAGCCGAGTGGTTTTGGGTCTAGCCGAGTGGGTTTGGGTCTGGCGGAGTGGGTTTTGGTCTAGCCGAGTGGGTTTGGGTCTAGCGGAGTGGGTTTGGGTCTAGCCGAGTGGGTTTGGGTCTAGCCGAGTGGGTTTGGGTCTAGCCGAGTGGGTTTGCGTCTAGCGGAGTGGGTTTGCATTTAGCCGAGTGTGGTTCTGTCTAGCCGAGTGGGTTTGGGTCTAGCCGAGTGGGTTTGGGACTAGCCGAGTGGGTTTGGGTCTAGCGGAGTGGGTTTGGGTCTAGCCGAGTGGGTTTGGGTCTAGCGGAATGGGTTTGGGTCTAGCTGAGTGGGTTTGGGTGTAGCCGAGTGGGTTTGCGTCTAGCGGAATGGGTTTGGGTCTAGCCGAGTGGGTTTGGGTCTAGCGGAGTGGGTTTGGGTCTAGCCGAGTGGGTTTGGGTCTAGCGGAATGGGTTTGGGTCTAGCCGAGTGGGTTTGGGTCTAGCCGAGTGGGTTTGGGTCTAGCCGAGTGGGTTTGGGTCTAGCCGAATGGGTTTGGGTCTAGCCGAGTGGGTTTGGGTCTAGCCGAGTGGGTTTGGGTCTCGCCGAGTGGGTTTGGGTCTAGCCGAGTGGGTTTGGGTGTAGCCGAGTGGGTTTGGGTCTAGCGGAGTGGGTTTGGGTCTAGCGGAGTGGGTTTGGGACTAGCGGAGTGGGTTAGGGTCTAGCGGAGTGGGTTTGTGTATAGCCGAGTGGGTTTGGGCCTAGCGGAATGGGTTTGGGTCAAGCCGAGTGGGTTTGGGTCTAGCCGAGTGGGTTTGGGTCTAGCCGAGTGGGTTTGGGACTAGCCGAGTGGGTTTGGGTGTAGCCGAGTGGGTTTGGGTCTAGCGGAGTGGGTTTGGGTCTAGCGGAGTGGGTTTGGGTCTAGCGGAGTGGGTTTGGGTCTAGCGGAGTGGGTTTGGGTCTAGCGGAGCGGGTTTGGGTCTAGCCGAGTGGGTTTGGGTCTAGCGGAGTGGGTTTGGATCCAGCCGACTGGGTTTGGCTCTAGCCGAGTGGGTTTGGGTCTAGCCGAGTGGGTTTGGGTCTATCCGAGTGGGTTTGGGTCTAGCCGAATGGGTTTGGGTCTAGCCGAGTGGGTTTGGGTCTAGCGGAGTGGGTTTGGGTCTAGCGGAGTGGGTTTGGGTCTACCGGAGTGGCTTTGGGTCTAGCCGTGTGGGTTTGGGTCTAGCCGAGTGGGTTTGCGTCTAGCCGAGTGGGTTTGGGTCTAGCGGAGTGGCTTTGGGTCCAGCAGTGTGGGTTTGGGTGTAGCCGACTGGGTTTGGGTCTAGCCGAGTGGGTTTGGGTCTAGCGGAGTGGGTTTGGGTCTAGCCGAGTGGGTTTGGGTCTAGCCGAGTGGGTTTGCGTCTGGCCGAGTGGGTTTGGGTCTAGCGGAGTGGGTTTGGGTCTAGCCGAATGGGTTTGGGTCTAGCCGAGTGGGTTTGGGTCTAGCGGAGTGGGTTTGGGTCTAGCGGAGTGGGTTTGGGTCTACCGGAGTGGCTTTGGGTCTAGCCGTGTGGGTTTGGGTGTAGCCGAGTGGGTTTGGGTGCAGCCGAGTGGGTTTGGGTGTAGCCAAGTGGGTTTGGGTCTAGCGGAGTGGGTTTGGGTCTAGCCGAGTGGGTTTGGGTCTAGCGGAATGGGTTTGGGTTTAGCCGAGTGGGTTTGGGTCTAGCCAAGTGGGTTTGGGTCTAGCCGAGTGGGTTTGCGTCTAGCCGAGTGGGTTTGGGTCTAGCGGATTGGCTTTGGGTCTAGCCGTGTGGGTTTGGGTGTAGCCGAGTGGGTTGGGTCTAGCGGAGTGGGTTTGGGTCTAGCGGAGTGGGTTTGGGTCTAGCCGAGTGGGTTTGGGTCTAGCGGAATGGGTTTGGGTTTAGCCGAGTGGGTTTGGGTCTAGCGGAGTGGGTTTGCATTTAGCCGAGTGTGTTTCTGTCTAGCCGAGTGGGTTTGGGTCTAGCCGAGTGGGTTTGGGTCTAGCCGAGTGGGTTTGCGTGTAGCCGAGTGGGTTTGGGTCTAGCGGAGTGGGTTTGGGTCTAGCCGAGTGGGTTTGGGTCTATCCGAGTGGGTTTGGGTCTAGCCGAGTGGGTTTGGATCCAGCCGACTGGGTTTGGCTCTAGCCGAGTGGGTTTGGGTCTAGCCGAGTGGGTTTGGGTCTATCCGAGTGGGTTTGGGTCTAGCCGAATGGGTTTGGGTCTAGCCGAGTGGGTTTGGGTCTAGCGGAGTGGGTTTGGGTCTAGCGGAGTGGGTTTGGGTCTACCGGAGTGGCTTTGGGTCTAGCCGTGTGGGTTTGGGTCTAGCCGAGTGGGTTTGCGTCTAGCCGAGTGGGTTTGGGTCTAGCGGAGTGGCTTTGGGTCCAGCCGTGTGGGTTTGGGTGTAGCCGACTGGGTTTGGGTCTAGCCGAGTGGGTTTGGGTCTAGCGGAGTGGGTTTGGGTCTAGCCGAGTGGGTTTGTGTCTAGCGGAATGGGTTTGGGTTTAGCCGAGTGTGTTTCTGTCTAGACGAGTGGGTTTGGGTCTAGCCGAGTGGGTTTGGGTCTAGCCGAGTGGGTTTGGGTCTAGCCGAGTGGGTTTGGGTCTAGCCGAGTGGGTTTGCGTCTGGCCGAGTGGGTTTGGGTCTAGCGGAGTGGGTTTGGGTCTAGCCGAATGGGTTTGGGTCTAGCCGAGTGGGTTTGGGTCTAGCGGAGTGGGTTTGGGTCTAGCGGAGTGGGTTTGGGTCTACCGGAGTGGCTTTGGGTCTAGCCGTGTGGGTTTGGGTGTAGCCGAGTGGGTTTGGGTGCAGCCGAGTGGGTTTGGGTGTAGCCAAGTGGGTTTGGGTCTAGCGGAGTGGGTTTGGGTCTAGCCGAGTGGGTTTGGGTCTAGCGGAATGGGTTTGGGTTTAGCCGAGTGGGTTTGGGTCTAGCCAAGTGGGTTTGGGTCTAGCCGAGTGGGTTTGCGTCTAGCCGAGTGGGTTTGGGTCTAGCGGATTGGCTTTGGGTCTAGCCGTGTGGGTTTGGGTGTAGCCGAGTGGGTTGGGTCTAGCGGAGTGGGTTTGGGTCTAGCGGAGTGGGTTTGGGTCTAGCCGAGTGGGTTTGGGTCTAGCGGAATGGGTTTGGGTTTAGCCGAGTGGGTTTGGGTCTAGCGGAGTGGGTTTGCATTTAGCCGAGTGTGTTTCTGTCTAGCCGAGTGGGTTTGGGTCTAGCCGAGTGGGTTTGGGTCTAGCCGAGTGGGTTTGCGTGTAGCCGAGTGGGTTTGGGTCTAGCGGAGTGGGTTTGGGTCTAGCCGAGTGGGTTTGGATCTATCCGAGTGGGTTTGGGTCTAGCCGAGTGGCTTTGGGTCTAGCCGAGTGGGTTTGGGTCTAGCCGAGTGGTTTTGGGTCTAGCCGAGTGGGTTTGGGTCTGGCGGAGTGTGTTTTGGTCTAGCCGAGTGGGTTTGGGTCTAGCGGAGTGGGTTTGGGTCTAGCCGAGTGGGTTTGGGTCTCGCCGAGTGGGTTTGGGTCTAGCCGAGTGGGTTTGGGTCTAGCGGAGTGGGTTTGCATTTAGCCGAGTGTGGTTCTGTCTAGCCGAGTGGGTTTGGGTCTAGCCGAGTGGGTTTGGGTCTAGCCGAGTGGGTTTGGGTCTAGCGGAGTGGGTTTGGGTCTAGCCGAGTGGGTTTGGGTCTAGCGGAGTGGGTTTGGGTCTAGCCGAGTGGGTTTGGGTCTAGCGGAATGGGTTTGGGTCTAGCCGAGTGGGTTTGGGTCTAGCCGAGTGGGTTTGGGTCTAGCCGAGTGGGTTTGGGTCTAGCCGAGTGGGTTTGGGTCTAGCCGAGTGGGTTTGGGTCTAGCGGAGTGGGTTTGGGTCTCGCCGAGTGGGTTTGGGTCTAGCCAAGTGGGTTTGGGTCTAGCCGAGTGGGTTTGCGTCTAGCCGAGTGGGTTTGGGTCTAGCGGAGTGGCTTTGGGTCTAGCCGTGTGGGTTTGGGTGTAGCCGAGTGGGTTTGGGTCTAGCCGAGTGGGTTTGGGTCTAGCGGAGTGGGTTTGGGTCTAGCCGAGTGGGTTTGGGTCTAGCGGAATGGGTTTGGGTTTAGCCGAGTGTGTTTCTGTCTGGACGAGTGGGTTTGGGTCTAGCCGAGTGGGTTCGGGTCTAGCGGAGTGGTTTTGGGTCTAGCCGAGTGGGTTTGGGTCTAGCGGAGTGGGTTTGGGTCTAGCCGAGTGGGTTTGGGTCTAGCGGAATGGGTTTGGGTCTAGCCGAGTGGGTTTGGGTCTAGCCGAGTGGGTTTGGGTCTAGCCGAGTGGGTTTGGGTCTAGCCGAGTGGGTTTGGGTCTAGCCGAGTGGGTTTGGGTCTAGCGGAGTGGGTTTGGGTCTCGCCGAGTGGGTTTGGGTCTAGCCAAGTGGGTTCGGGTCTAGCGGAGTGGTTTTGGGTCTAGCCGAGTGGGTTTGGGTCTAGCGGAGTGGGTTTGGGTCTAGCCGAGTGGGTTTGGGTCTAGCGGAGTGGGTTTGGGTCTAGCCGAGTGGGTTTGCGTCTAGCCGAGTGTGTTTGGGTCTAGCGGAGTGGGTTTGGGTCTAGCCGACTGGGTTTGGGTCTAGCCGAGTGGGTTTGGGTCTAGCCGAGTGGCTTTGGGTCTAGCCGAGTGGGTTTGGGTCTAGCCGAGTGGGTTTGGGTCTAGCCGAGTGGGTTTGGGTCTAGCGGAGTGGGTTTGGGTCTAGCGGAGTGGGTTTGGGTCTAGCGGAGTGGGTTTGGGTCTACCGGAGTGGCTTTGGGTCTAGCCGTGTGGGTTTGGGTCTAGCCGAGTGGGTTTGCGTCTAGCCGAGTGGGTTTGGGTCTAGCGGAGTGGCTTTGGGTCCAGCCGTGTGGGTTTGGGTGTAGCCGACTGTGTTTGGGTCTAGCCGAGTGGGTTTGGGTCTAGCGGAGTGGGTTTGGGTCTAGCCGAGTGGGTTTGGGTCTAGCGGAATGGGTTTGGGTCTAGCCGAGTGGGTTTGGGTCTAGCGGAGTGGGTTTGGGTCTAGCCGAATGGGTTTGGGTCTAGCGGAATGGGTTTGGGTCTAGCTGAGTGGGTTTGGGTGTAGCCGAGTGGGTTTGCGTCTAGCGGAATGGGTTTGGGTGTAGCCGAGTGGGTTTGCGTCTAGCGGAATGGGTTTGGGTCTAGCCGAGTGGGTTTGGGTCTAGCCGAGTGGGTTTGGGTCTTGCCGAGTATGTTTGGGTCTAGCCGAGTGGGTTTGGGTCTAGCGGAGTGGGTTTGGGTCTCGCCGAGTGGGTTTGGGTATAGCCAAGTGGGTTTGGTTCTAGCCGAGTGGGTTTGCGTCTAGCCGAGTGGGTTTGGGTCTAGCGGAGTGGCTTTGGGTCTAGCCGTGTGGGTTTGGGTGTAGCCGAGTGGGTTTGGGTCTAGCCGAGTGGGTTTGGGTCTAGCGGAGTGGGTTTGGGTCTAGCCGAGTGGGTTTGGGTCTAGCGGAATGGGTTTGGGTTTAGCCGAGTGTGTTTCTGTCTAGACGAGTGGGTTTGGGTCTAGCCGAGTGGGTTTGGGTCTAGCCGAGTGGGTTTGGGTCTAGCGGAGTGGTTTTGGGTCTAGCCGAGTGGGTTTGGGTCTAGCGGAGTGGGTTTCCGTCTAGCCGAGTGGGTTTGGGTCTAGCGGAGTGGGTTTGGGTCTAGCCGAGTGGGTTTGCATCTAGCCGAGTGGGTTTGGGTCTAGCCGAGTGGGTTTGGGTCTAGCCGAGTGGGTTTGGGTCTAGCCGAGTGGGTTTGGGTCTCGCCGAGTGGGTTTGGGTCTAGCCGAGTGGGTTTGGGTCTAGCGCAGTGGGTTTGGGTCTCGCCGAGTGGGTTTGGGTCTAGCCAAGTGGGTTTGGGTCTAGCCGAGTGGGTTTGCGTCTAGCCGAGTGGGTTTGGGTCTAGCGGAGTGGCTTTGGGTCTAGCCGTGTGGGTTTGGGTGTAGCCGAGTGGGTTTGGGTCTAGCCGAGTGGGTTTGGGTCTAGCGGAGTGGGTTTGGGTCTAGCCGAGTGGGTTTGGGTCTAGCGGAATGGGTTTGGGTTTAGCCGAGTGTGTTTCTGTCTAGACGAGTGGGTTTGGGTCTAGCCGAGTGGGTTCGGGTCTAGCGGAGTGGTTTTGGGTCTAGCCGAGTGGGTTTGGGTCTAGCGGAGTGGGTTTCGGTCTAGCCGAGTGGGTTTGGGTCTAGCGGAGTGGGTTTGGGTCCAGCCGAGTGGGTTTGCGTCTAGCCGAGTGGGTTTGGGTCTAGCGGAGTGGGTTTGGGTCTAGCCGAGTGGGTTTGGGTCTAGCCGAGTGGGTTTGGGTCTAGCCGAGTGGCTTTGGGTCTAGCCGAGTGGGTTTGGGTCTAGCCGAGTGGGTTTGGGTCTAGCCGAGTGGGTTTGGGTCTAGCGGAGTGGGTTTGGGTCTAGCCGAGTGGATTTGGGTGTAGCCGAGTGGGTTTGGGTCTAGCGGAGTGGGATTGGGTCTAGCGGAGTGGGTTTGGGACTAGCGGAGTGGGTTAGGGTCTAGCGGAGTGGGTTTGGGTATAGCCGAGTGGGTTTGGGTCTAGCGGAATGGGTTTGGGTCAAGCCGAGTGGGTTTGGGTCTAGCCGAGTGGGTTTGGGTCTAGCCGCGTGGGTTTGGGACTAGCCGAGTGGATTTGGGTCTAGCCGAGTGGGTTTGGGTCTAGCGGAGTGGGTTTGGGTCTAGCGGAGTGGGTTTGGGTCTAGCGGAGTGGGTTTGGGTCTAGCGGAGTGGGTTTGGGTCTAGCGGAGCGGGTTTGGGTCTAGCCGAGTGGGTTTGGGTCTAGCGGAGTGGGTTTGGATCTAGCCGATTGGGTTTGGCTCTAGCCGAGTGGGTTTGGGTCTAGCCGAGTGGGTTTGGGTCTATCCGAGTGTGTTTGGGTCTAGCCGAATGGGTTTGGGTCTAGCCGAGTGGGTTTGGGTCTAGCGGAGTGGGTTTGGGTCTAGCGGAGTGGCTTTGGGTCTACCGGAGTGGCTTTGGGTCTAGCCGTGTGGGTTTGGGTCTAGCCGAGTGGGTTTGCGTCTAGCCGAGTGGGTTTGGGTCTAGCGGAGTGGCTTTGGGTCTAGCCGTGTGGGTTTGGGTGTAGCCGACTGGGTTTGGGTCTAGCCGAGTGGGTTTGGGTCTAGCGGAGTGGGTTTGGGTCTAGCCGAGTGGGTTTGGGTCTAGCGGAATGGGTTTGGGTCTAGCTGAGTGGGTTTGGGTGTAGCCGAGTGGGTTTGCGTCTAGCGGAATGGGTTTGGGTCTAGCCAAGTGGGTTTGGGTCTAGCCGAGTGGGTTTGCGTCTAGCCGAGTGGGTTTGGGTCTAGCGGATTGGCTTTGGGTCTAGCCGTGTGGGTTTGGGTGTAGCCGAGTGGGTTGGGTCTAGCGGAGTGGGTTTGGGTCTAGCGGAGTGGGTTTGGGTCTAGCCGAGTGGGTTTGGGTCTAGCGGAATGGGTTTGGGTTTAGCCGAGTGGGTTTGGGTCTAGCGGAGTGGGTTTGCATTTAGCCGAGTGTGTTTCTGTCTAGCCGAGTGGGTTTGGGTCTAGCCGAGTGGGTTTGGGTCTAGCCGAGTGGGTTTGCGTGTAGCCGAGTGGGTTTGGGTCTAGCGGAGTGGGTTTGGGTCTAGCCGAGTGGGTTTGGATCTATCCGAGTGGGTTTGGGTCTAGCCGAGTGGCTTTGGGTCTAGCCGAGTGGGTTTGGGTCTAGCCGAGTGGTTTTGGGTCTAGCCGAGTGGGTTTGGGTCTGGCGGAGTGTGTTTTGGTCTAGCCGAGTGGGTTTGGGTCTAGCGGAGTGGGTTTGGGTCTAGCCGAGTGGGTTTGGGTCTCGCCGAGTGGGTTTGGGTCTAGCCGAGTGGGTTTGGGTCTAGCGGAGTGGGTTTGCATTTAGCCGAGTGTGGTTCTGTCTAGCCGAGTGGGTTTGGGTCTAGCCGAGTGGGTTTGGGTCTAGCCGAGTGGGTTTGGGTCTAGCGGAGTGGGTTTGGGTCTAGCCGAGTGGGTTTGGGTCTAGCGGAGTGGGTTTGGGTCTAGCCGAGTGGGTTTGGGTCTAGCGGAATGGGTTTGGGTCTAGCCGAGTGGGTTTGGGTCTAGCCGAGTGGGTTTGGGTCTAGCCGAGTGGGTTTGGGTCTAGCCGAGTGGGTTTGGGTCTAGCCGAGTGGGTTTGGGTCTAGCGGAGTGGGTTTGGGTCTCGCCGAGTGGGTTTGGGTCTAGCCAAGTGGGTTTGGGTCTAGCCGAGTGGGTTTGCGTCTAGCCGAGTGGGTTTGGGTCTAGCGGAGTGGCTTTGGGTCTAGCCGTGTGGGTTTGGGTGTAGCCGAGTGGGTTTGGGTCTAGCCGAGTGGGTTTGGGTCTAGCGGAGTGGGTTTGGGTCTAGCCGAGTGGGTTTGGGTCTAGCGGAATGGGTTTGGGTTTAGCCGAGTGTGTTTCTGTCTGGACGAGTGGGTTTGGGTCTAGCCGAGTGGGTTCGGGTCTAGCGGAGTGGTTTTGGGTCTAGCCGAGTGGGTTTGGGTCTAGCGGAGTGGGTTTGGGTCTAGCCGAGTGGGTTTGGGTCTAGCGGAATGGGTTTGGGTCTAGCCGAGTGGGTTTGGGTCTAGCCGAGTGGGTTTGGGTCTAGCCGAGTGGGTTTGGGTCTAGCCGAGTGGGTTTGGGTCTAGCCGAGTGGGTTTGGGTCTAGCGGAGTGGGTTTGGGTCTCGCCGAGTGGGTTTGGGTCTAGCCAAGTGGGTTTGGGTCTAGCCGAGTGGGTTTGCGTCTAGCCGAGTGGGTTTGGGTCTAGCGGAGTGGCTTTGGGTCTAGCCGTGTGGGTTTGGGTCTAGCGGAGTGGGTTTGGGTCTAGCCGAATGGGTTTGGGTCTAGCGGAATGGGTTTGGGTCTAGCCGAGTGGGTTTGGGTCTAGCGGAGTGGGTTTGGGTCTAGCCGAATGGGTTTGGGTCTAGCGGAATGGGTTTGGGTCTAGCTGAGTGGGTTTGGGTGTAGCCGAGTGGGTTTGCGTCTAGCGGAATGGGTTTGGGTGTAGCCGAGTGGGTTTGCGTCTAGCGGAATGGGTTTGGGTCTAGCCGAGTGGGTTTGGGTCTAGCCGAGTGGGTTTGGGTCTTGCCGAGTATGTTTGGGTCTAGCCGAGTGGGTTTGGGTCTAGCGGAGTGGGTTTGGGTCTCGCCGAGTGGGTTTGGGTATAGCCAAGTGGGTTTGGTTCTAGCCGAGTGGGTTTGCGTCTAGCCGAGTGGGTTTGGGTCTAGCGGAGTGGCTTTGGGTCTAGCCGTGTGGGTTTGGGTGTAGCCGAGTGGGTTTGGGTCTAGCCGAGTGGGTTTGGGTCTAGCGGAGTGGGTTTGGGTCTAGCCGAGTGGGTTTGGGTCTAGCGGAATGGGTTTGGGTTTAGCCGAGTGTGTTTCTGTCTAGACGAGTGGCTTTGGGTCTAGCCGTGTGGGTTTGGGTCTAGCCGAGTGGGTTTGCGTCTAGCCGAGTGGGTTTGGGTCTAGCGGAGTGGCTTTGGGTCCAGCCGTGTGGGTTTGGGTGTAGCCGACTGTGTTTGGGTCTAGCCGAGTGGGTTTGGGTCTAGCGGAGTGGGTTTGGGTCTAGCCGAGTGGGTTTGGGTCTAGCGGAATGGGTTTGGGTCTAGCCGAGTGGGTTTGGGTCTAGCGGAGTGGGTTTGGGTCTAGCCGAATGGGTTTGGGTCTAGCGGAATGGGTTTGGGTCTAGCTGAGTGGGTTTGGGTGTAGCCGAGTGGGTTTGCGTCTAGCGGAATGGGTTTGGGTGTAGCCGAGTGGGTTTGCGTCTAGCGGAATGGGTTTGGGTCTAGCCGAGTGGGTTTGGGTCTAGCCGAGTGGGTTTGGGTCTTGCCGAGTATGTTTGGGTCTAGCCGAGTGGGTTTGGGTCTAGCGGAGTGGGTTTGGGTCTCGCCGAGTGGGTTTGGGTATAGCCAAGTGGGTTTGGTTCTAGCCGAGTGGGTTTGCGTCTAGCCGAGTGGGTTTGGGTCTAGCGGAGTGGCTTTGGGTCTAGCCGTGTGGGTTTGGGTGTAGCCGAGTGGGTTTGGGTCTAGCCGAGTGGGTTTGGGTCTAGCGGAGTGGGTTTGGGTCTAGCCGAGTGGGTTTGGGTCTAGCGGAATGGGTTTGGGTCTAGCCGAGTGGGTTTGGGTCTAGCCGAGTGGGTTTGGGTCTCGCCGAGTGGGTTTGGGTCTTGCCGAGTGGGTTTGCGTCTAGCCGAGTGGGTTTGGGTCTAGCGGAGTGGCTTTGGGTCTAGCCGTGTGGGTTTGGGTGTAGCCGAGTGGGTTTGGGTCTAGCCGAGTGGGTTTGGGTCTAGCGGAGTGGGTTTGGGTCTAGCCGAGTGGGTTTGGGTCTAGCGGAATGGGTTTGGGTTTAGCCGAGTGTGTTTCTGTCTAGACGAGTGGGTTTGGGTCTAGCCGAGTGGGTTCGGGTCTAGCGGAGTGGTTTTGGGTCTAGCCGAGTGGGTTTGGGTCTAGCGGAGTGGGTTTCGGTCTAGCCGAGTGGGTTTGGGTCTAGCGGAGTGGGTTTGGGTCTAGCCGAGTGGGTTTGCGTCTAGCCGAGTGGGTTTGGGTCTAGCGGAGTGGGTTTGGGTCTAGCCGAGTGGGTTTGGGTCTAGCCGAGTGGGTTTGGGTCTAGCCGAGTGGCTTTGGGTCTAGCCGAGTGGGTTTGGGTCTAGCCGAGTGGGTTTGGGTCTAGCCGAGTGGGTTTGGGTCTAGCGGAGTGGGTTTGGGTCTAGCCGAGTGGATTTGGGTGTAGCCGAGTGGGTTTGGGTCTAGCGGAGTGGGATTGGGTCTAGCGGAGTGGGTTTGGGACTAGCGGAGTGGGTTAGGGTCTAGCGGAGTGGGTTTGGGTATAGCCGAGTGGGTTTGGGTCTAGCGGAATGGGTTTGGGTCAAGCCGAGTGGGTTTGGGTCTAGCCGAGTGGGTTTGGGTCTAGCCGAGTGGGTTTGGGACTAGCCGAGTGGATTTGGGTCTAGCCGAGTGGGTTTGGGTCTAGCGGAGTGGGTTTGGGTCTAGCGGAGTGGGTTTGGGTCTAGCGGAGTGGGTTTGGGTCTAGCGGAGTGGGTTTGGGTCTAGCGGAGCGGGTTTGGGTCTAGCCGAGTGGGTTTGGGTCTAGCGGAGTGGGTTTGGATCTAGCCGATTGGGTTTGGCTCTAGCCGAGTGGGTTTGGGTCTAGCCGAGTGGGTTTGGGTCTATCCGAGTGTGTTTGGGTCTAGCCGAATGGGTTTGGGTCTAGCCGAGTGGGTTTGGGTCTAGCGGAGTGGGTTTGGGTCTAGCGGAGTGGGTTTGGGTCTACCGGAGTGGCTTTGGGTCTAGCCGTGTGGGTTTGGGTCTAGCCGAGTGGGTTTGCGTCTAGCCGAGTGGGTTTGGGTCTAGCGGAGTGGCTTTGGGTCTAGCCGTGTGGGTTTGGGTGTAGCCGACTGGGTTTGGGTCTAGCCGAGTGGGTTTGGGTCTAGCGGAGTGGGTTTGGGTCTAGCCGAGTGGGTTTGGGTCTAGCGGAATGGGTTTGGGTCTAGCTGAGTGGGTTTGGGTGTAGCCGAGTGGGTTTGCGTCTAGCGGAATGGGTTTGGGTCTAGCCGAGTGGGTTTGGGTCTAGCGGAGTGGGTTTGGGTCTAGCCGAGTGGGTTTGGGTCTAGCGGAATGGGTTTGGGTCTAGCTGAGTGGGTTTGGGTGTAGCCGAGTGGGTTTGCGTCTAGCGGAATGGGTTTGGGTGTAGCCGAGTGGGTTTGCGTCTAGCGGAATGGGTTTGGGTCTAGCCGAGTGGGTTTGGGTCTAGCCGAGTGGGTTTGGGTCTAGCCGAGTGGGTTTGGGTCTAGCCGAGTGGGTTTAAGTCTAGCGGAGTGGGTTTGGGTCTCGCCGAGTGGGTTTGGGTATAGCCAAGTGGGTTTGGTTCTAGCCGAGTGGGTTTGCGTCTAGCCGAGTGGGTTTGGGTCTAGCGGAGTGGCTTTGGGTCTAGCCGTGTGGGTTTGGGTGTAGCCGAGTGGGTTTGGGTCTAGCCGAGTGGGTTTGGGTCTAGCGGAGTGGGTTTGGGTCTAGCCGAGTGGGTTTGGGTCTAGCGGAATGGGTTTGGGTTTAGCCGAGTGTGTTTCTGTCTAGACGAGTGGGTTTGGGTCTAGCCGAGTGGGTTTGGGTCTAGCCGAGTGGGTTTGGGTCTAGCGGAGTGGTTTTGGGTCTAGCCGAGTGGGTTTGGGTCTAGCGGAGTGGGTTTGGGTCTAGCGGAGTGGGTTTGGGTCTAGCCGAGTGGGTTTGGGTCTAGCCGAGTGGGTTTGGGTCTAGCCGAGTGGCTTTGGGTCCAGCCGAGTGGGTTTGGGTTTAGCCGAGTGGGTTTGGGTCTAGCCGAGTGGGTTTGGGTCTAGCGGAGTGGGTTTGGGTCTAGCCGAGTGGGTTTGGGTGTAGCCGAGTGGGTTTGGGTCTAGCGGAGTGGGATTGGGTCTAGTGGAGTGGGTTTGGGACTAGCGGAGTGGGTTAGGGTCTAGCGGAGTGGGTTTGGGTATAGCCGAGTGGGTTTGGGTCTAGCGGAATGGGTTTGGGTCAAGCCGAGTGGGTTTGGGTCTAGCCGAGTGGGTTTGGGTCTAGCCGAGTGGGTTTGGGACTAGCCGAGTGGATTTGGGTCTAGCCGAGTGGGTTTGGGTCTAGCCGAGTGGGTTTGGGTCTAGTGGAGTGGGTTTGGGTCTAGCGGAGTGGGTTTGGGTCTAGCGGAGTGGGTTTGGGTCTAGCGGAGTGGGGTTGGGTCTAGCGGAGTGGGTTTGGATCTAGCCGACTGGGTTTGAGTCTAGCCGAGTGGGTTTGGGTCTAGCCGAGTGGGTTTGGGTCTATCGGAGTGGCTTTGGGTCTAGCCGTGTGGGTTTGGGTCTAGCCGAGTGGGTTTGCGTCTAGCCGAGTGGGTTTGGGTCTAGCGGAGTGGCTTTGGGTCTAGCCGTGTGGGTTTGGGTGTAGCCGACTGTGTTTGGGTCTAGCCGAGTGGGTTTGGGTCTAGCGGAGTGGGTTTGGGTCTAGCCGAGTGGGTTTTGGTCTAGCGGAATGGGTTTGGGTCTTGCTGAGTGGGTTTGGGTGTAGCCGAGTGGGTTTGCGTCTAGCGGAATGGGTTTGGGTCTAGCCGAGTGGGTTTGGGTCTAGCGGAGTGGGTTTGGGTCTAGCCGAGTGGGTTTGGGTCTAGCGGAATGGGTTTGGGTCTAGCTGAGTGGGTTTGGGTGCAGCCGAGTGGGTTTGCGTCTAGCGGAATGGGTTTGGGTGTAGCCGAGTGGGTTTGCGTCTAGCGGAATGGGTTTGGGTCTAGCCGAGTGGGTTTGGGTCTAGCCGAGTGGGTTTGGGTCTAGCCGAGTATGTTTGGGTCTAGCCGAGTGGGTTTGGGTCTAGCGGAGTGGGTTTGGGTCTCGCCGAGTGGGTTTGGGTATAGCCAAGTGGGTTTGGTTCTAGCCGAGTGGGTTTGCGTCTAGCCGAGTGGGTTTGGGTCTAGCGGAGTGGCTTTGGGTCTAGCCGTGTGGCTTTGGGTGTAGCCGAGTGGGTTTGGGTCTAGCCGAGTGGGTTTGGGTCTAGCGGAGTGGGTTTGGGTCTAGCCGAGTGGGTTTGGGTCTAGCGGAATGGGTTTGGGTTTAGCCGAGTGTGTTTCTGTCTAGACGAGTGGGTTTGGGTCTAGCCGAGTGGGTTTGGGTCTAGCCGAGTGGGTTTGGGTCTAGCCGAGTGGGTTTGGGTCTAGCGGAGTGGTTTTGGGTCTAGCCGAGTGGGTTTGGGTCTAGCGGAGTGGGTTTCCGTCTAGCCGAGTGGGTTTGGGTCTAGCGGAGTGGGTTTGGGTCTAGCCGAGTGGGTTTGCATCTAGCCGAGTGGGTTTGGGTCTAGCCGAGTGGGTTTGGGTCTAGCCGAGTGGGTTTGGGTCTAGCCGAGTGGGTTTGGGTCTCGCCGAGTGGGTTTGGGTCTAGCCGAGTGGGTTTGGGTCTAGCGCAGTGGGTTTGGGTCTCGCCGAGTGGGTTTGGGTCTAGCCAAGTGGGTTTGGGTCTAGCCGAGTGGGTTTGCGTCTAGCCGAGTGGGTTTGGGTCTAGCGGAGTGGCTTTGGGTCTAGCCGTGTGGGTTTGGGTGTAGCCGAGTGGGTTTGGGTCTAGCCGAGTGGGTTTGGGTCTAGCGGAGTGGGTTTGGGTCTAGCCGAGTGGGTTTGGGTCTAGCGGAATGGGTTTGGGTTTAGCCGAGTGTGTTTCTGTCTAGACGAGTGGGTTTGGGTCTAGCCGAGTGGGTTCGGGTCTAGCGGAGTGGTTTTGGGTCTAGCCGAGTGGGTTTGGGTCTAGCGGAGTGGGTTTCGGTCTAGCCGAGTGGGTTTGGGTCTAGCGGAGTGGGTTTGGGTCTAGCCGAGTGGGTTTGCGTCTAGCCGAGTGGGTTTGGGTCTAGCGGAGTGGGTTTGGGTCTAGCCGAGTGGGTTTGGGTCTAGCCGAGTGGGTTTGGGTCTAGCCGAGTGGCTTTGGGTCTAGCCGAGTGGGTTTGGGTCTAGCCGAGTGGGTTTGGGTCTAGCCGAGTGGGTTTGGGTCTAGCGGAGTGGGTTTGGGTCTAGCCGAATGGATTTGGGTGTAGCCGAGTGGGTTTGGGTCTAGCGGAGTGGGATTGGGTCTAGCGGAGTGGGTTTGGGACTAGCGGAGTGGGTTAGGGTCTAGCGGAGTGGGTTTGGGTATAGCCGAGTGGGTTTGGGTCTAGCGGAATGGGTTTGGGTCAAGCCGAGTGGGTTTGGGTCTAGCCGAGTGGGTTTGGGTCTAGCCGAGTGGGTTTGGGACTAGCCGAGTGGATTTGGGTCTAGCCGAGTGGGTTTGGGTCTAGCGGAGTGGGTTTGGGTCTAGCGGAGTGGGTTTGGGTCTAGCGGAGTGGGTTTGGGTCTAGCGGAGTGGGTTTGGGTCAAGCGGAGCGGGTTTGGGTCTAGCCGAGTGGGTTTGGGTCTAGCGGAGTGGGTTTGGATCTAGCCGATTGGGTTTGGCTCTAGCCGAGTGGGTTTGGGTCTAGCCGAGTGGGTTTGGGTCTATCCGAGTGTGTTTGGGTCTAGCCGAATGGGTTTGGGTCTAGCCGAGTGGGTTTGGGTCTAGCGGAGTGGGTTTGGGTCTAGCGGAGTGGGTTTGGGTCTACCGGAGTGGCTTTGGGTCTAGCCGTGTGGGTTTGGGTCTAGCCGAGTGGGTTTGCGTCTAGCCGAGTGGGTTTGGGTCTAGCGGAGTGGGTTTGGGTCTAGCCGTGTGGGTTTGGGTGTAGCCGACTGGGTTTGGGTCTAGCCGAGTGGGTTTGGGTCTAGCGGAGTGGGTTTGGGTCTAGCCGAGTGGGTTTGGGTCTAGCGGAATGGGTTTGGGTCTAGCTGAGTGGGTTTGGGTGTAGCCGAGTGGGTTTGCGTCTAGCGGAATGGGTTGTGGTCTAGCCGAGTGGGTTTGGGTCTAGCGGAGTGGGTTTGGGTCTAGCCGAGTGGGTTTGGGTCTAGCGGAATGGGTTTGGGTCTAGCTGAGTGGGTTTGGGTGTAGCCGAGTGGGTTTGCGTCTAGCGGAATGGGTTTGGGTGTAGCCGAGTGGGTTTGCGTCTAGCGGAATGGGTTTGGGTCTAGCCGAGTGGGTTTGGGTCTAGCCGAGTGGGTTTGGGTCTAGCCGAGTGGGTTTGGGTCTAGCCGAGTGGGTTTGGGTCTAGCGGAGTGGGTTTGGGTCTCGCCGAGTGGGTTTGGGTATAGCCAAGTGGGTTTGGTTCTAGCCGAGTGGGTTTGCGTCTAGCCGAGTGGGTTTGGGTCTAGCGGAGTGGCTTTGGGTCTAGCCGTGTGGGTTTGGGTGTAGCCGAGTGGCTTTGGGTCTAGCCGAGTGGGTTTGGGTCTAGCGGAGTGGGTTTGGGTCTAGCCGAGTGGGTTTGGGTCTAGCGGAATGGGTTTGGGTTTAGCCGAGTGTGTTTCTGTCTAGACGAGTGGGTTTGGGTCTAGCCGAGTGGGTTTGGGTCTAGCCGAGTGGGTTTGGGTCTAGCGGAGTGGTTTTGGGTCTAGCCGAGTGGGTTTGGGTCTAGCGGAGTGGGTTTGGGTCTAGCGGAGTGGGTTTGGGTCTAGCCGAGTGGGTTTGGGTCTAGCCGAGTGGGTTTGGGTCTAGCCGAGTGGCTTTGGGTCTAGCCGAGTGGGTTTGGGTCTAGCCGAGTGGGTTTGGGTCTAGCCGAGTGGGTTTGGGTCTAGCGGAGTGGGTTTGGGTCTAGCCGAGTGGGTTTGGGTGTAGCCGAGTGGGTTTGGGTCTAGCGGAGTGGGATTGGGTCTAGCGGAGTGGGTTTGGGACTAGCGGAGTGGGTTAGGGTCTAACGGAGTGGTTTTGGGTATAGCCGAGTGCGTTTGGGTCTAGCGGAATGGGTTTGGGTCAAGCCGAGTGGGTTTGGGTCTAGCCGAGTGGGTTTGGGTCTAGCCGAGTGGGTTTGGGACTAGCCGAGTGGATTTGGGTCTAGCCGAGTGGGTTTGGGTCTAGCCGAGTGGGTTTGGGTCTAGTGGAGTGGGTTTGGGTCTAGCGGAGTGGGTTTGGGTCTAGCGGAGTGGGTTTGGGTCTAGCGGAGTGGGTTTGGGTCTAGCGGAGTGGGTTTGGATCTAGCCGACTGGGTTTGAGTCTAGCCGAGTGGGTTTGGGTCTAGCCGAGTGGGTTTGGGTCTATCGGAGTGGCTTTGGGTCTAGCCGTGTGGGTTTGGGTCTAGCCGAGTGGGTTTGCGTCTAGCCGAGTGGGTTTGGGTCTAGCGGAGTGGCTTTGGGTCTAGCCGTGTGGGTTTGGGTGTAGCCGACTGTGTTTGGGTCTAGCCGAGTGGGTTTGGGTCTAGCGGAGTGGGTTTGGGTCTAGCCGAGTGGGTTTGGGTCTAGCGGAATGGGTTTGGGTCTTGCTGAGTGGGTTTGGGTGTAGCCGAGTGGGTTTGCGTCTAGCGGAATGGGTTTGGGTCTAGCCGAGTGGGTTTGGGTCTAGCGGAGTGGGTTTGGGTCTAGCCGAGTGGGTTTGGGTCTAGCGGAATGGGTTTGGGTCTAGCTGAGTGGGTTTGGGTGCAGCCGAGTGGGTTTGCGTCTAGCGGAATGGGTTTGGGTGTAGCCGAGTGGGTTTGCGTCTAGCGGAATGGGTTTGGGTCTAGCCGAGTGGGTTTGGGTCTAGCCGAGTGGGTTTGGGTCTAGCCGAGTATGTTTGGGTCTAGCCGAGTGGGTTTGGGTCTAGCGGAGTGGGTTTGGGTCTCGCCGAGTGGGTTTGGGTATAGCCAAGTGGGTTTGGTTCTAGCCGAGTGGGTTTGCGTCTAGCCGAGTGGGTTTGGGTCTAGCGGAGTGGCTTTGGGTCTAGCCGTGTGGCTTTGGGTGTAGCCGAGTGGGTTTGGGTCTAGCCGAGTGGGTTTGGGTCTAGCGGAGTGGGTTTGGGTCTAGCCGAGTGGGTTTGGGTCTAGCGGAATGGGTTTGGGTTTAGCCGAGTGTGTTTCTGTCTAGACGAGTGGGTTTGGGTCTAGCCGAGTGGGTTTGGGTCTAGCCGAGTGGGTTTGGGTCTAGCGGAGTGGTTTTGGGTCTAGCCGAGTGGGTTTGGGTCTAGCGGAGTGGGTTTCCGTCTAGCCGAGTGGGTTTGGGTCTAGCGGAGTGGGTTTGGGTCTAGCCGAGTGGGTTTGCATCTAGCCGAGTGGGTTTGGGTCTAGCCGAGTGGGTTTGGGTCTAGCCGAGTGGGTTTGGGTCTAGCCGAGTGGGTTTGGGTCTCGCCGAGTGGGTTTGGGTCTAGCCGAGTGGGTTTGGGTCTAGCGGAGTGGGTTTGGGTCTCGCCGAGTGGGTTTTTGGTCTAGCCAAGTGGGTTTGGGTCTAGCCGAGTGGGTTTGCGTCTAGCCGAGTGGGTTTGGGTCTAGCGGAGTGGCTTTGGGTCTAGCCGTGTGGGTTTGGGTGTAGCCGAGTGGGTTTGGGTCTAGCCGAGTGGGTTTGGGTCTAGCGGAGTGGGTTTGGGTCTAGCCGAGTGGGTTTGGGTCTAGCGGAATGGGTTTGGGTTTAGCCGAGTGTGTTTCTGTCTAGACGAGTGGGTTTGGGTCTAGCCGAGTGGGTTCGGGTCTAGCGGAGTGGTTTTGGGTCTAGCCGAGTGGGTTTGGGTCTAGCGGAGTGGGTTTCGGTCTAGCCGAGTGGGTTTGGGTCTAGCGGAGTGGGTTTGGGTCTAGCCGAGTGGGTTTGCGTCTAGCCGAGTGGGTTTGGGTCTAGCGGAGTGGCTTTGGGTCTAGCCGTGTGGGTTTGGGTGTAGCCGAGTGGGTTTGGGTCTAGCCGAGTGGGTTTGGGTCTAGCGGAGTGGGTTTGGGTCTCGCCGAGTGGGTTTGGGTCTAGCGGAATGGGTTTGGGTTTAGCCGAGTGTGTTTCTGTCTAGACGAGTGGGTTTGGGTCTAGCCGAGTGGGTTCGCGTCTAGCGGAGTGGTTTTGGGTCTAGCTGAGTGGGTTTGGGTCTAGCGGAGTGGGTTTCGGTCTAGCCGAGTGGGTTTGGGTCTAGCGGAGTGGGTTTGGGTCTAGCCGAGTGGGTTTGCGTCTAGCCGAGTGGGTTTGGGTCTAGCCGAGTGGGTTTGGGTCTAGCCGAGTGGGTTTGGGTCTAGCCGAGTGGGTTTGGGTCTAGCCGAGTGGCTTTGGGTCTAGCCGAGTGGGTTTGGGTCTAGCCGAGTGGGTTTGGGTCTAGCCGAGTGGGATTGGGTCTAGCGGAGTGGGTTTGGGTCTAGCCGAGTGGATTTGGGTGTAGCCGAGTGGGTTTGGGTCTAGCGGAGTGGGATTGGGTCTAGCGGAGTGGGTTTGGGACTAGCGGAGTGGGTTAGGGTCTAGCGGAGTGGGTTTGCGTCTAGCCGAGTGGGTTTGGGTCTAGCGGAGTGGGTTTGGGTCTAGCCGAGTGGGTTTGGGTCTAGCCGAGTGGGTTTGGGTCTAGCCGAGTGGCTTTGGGTCTAGCCGAGTGGGTTTGGGTCTAGCCGAGTGGGTTTGGGTCTAGCCGAGTGGGATTGGGTCTAGCGGAGTGGGTTTGGGTCTAGCCGAGTGGATTTGGGTGTAGCCGAGTGGGTTTGGGTCTAGCGGAGTGGGATTGGGTCTAGCGGAGTGGGTTTGGGACTAGCGGAGTGGGTTAGGGTCTAGCGGAGTGGGTTTGGGTATAGCCGAGTGCGTTTGGGTCTAGCGGAATGGGTTTGGGTCAAGCCGAGTGGGTTTGGGTCTAGCCGAGTGGGTTTGGGTCTAGCCGAGTGGGTTTGGGACTAGCCGAGTGGATTTGGGTCTAGCCGAGTGGGTTTGGGTCTAGCGGAGTGGGTTTGGGTCTAGCGGAGTGGGTTTGGGTCTAGCGGAGTGGGTTTGGGTCTAGCAGAGTGGGTTTGGGTCTAGCGGAGCGGGTTTGGGTCTAGCCGAGTGGGTTTGGGTCTAGCGGAGTGGGTTTGGATCTAGCCGATTGGGTTTGGCTCTAGCCGAGTGGGTTTGGGTCTAGCCGAGTGGGTTTGGGTCTATCCGAGTGTGTTTGGGTCTAGCCGAATGGGTTTGGGTCTAGCCGAGTGGGTTTGGGTCTAGCGGAGTGGGTTTGGGTCTAGCGGAGTGGGTTTGGGTCTACCGGAGTGGCTTTGGGTCTAGCCGTGTGGGTTTGGGTCTAGCCGAGTGGGTTTGCGTCTAGCCGAGTGGGTTTGGGTCTAGCGGAGTGGCTTTGGGTCTAGCCGTGTGGGTTTGGGTGTAGCCGACTGGGTTTGGGTCTAGCCGAGTGGGTTTGGGTCTAGCAGAGTGGGTTTGGGTCTAGCCGAGTGAGTTTGGGTCTAGCGGAATGGGTTTGGGTCTAGCTGAGTGGGTTTGGGTGTAGCCGAGTGGGTTTGCGTCTAGCGGAATGGGTTTGGGTCTAGCCGAGTGGGTTTGGGTCTAGCGGAGTGGGTTTGTGTCTAGCCGAGTGGGTTTGGGTCTAGCGGAATGGGTTTGGGTCTAGCTGAGTGGGTTTGGGTGTAGCCGAGTGGGTTTGCGTCTAGCGGAATGGGTTTGGGTGTAGCCGAGTGGGTATGCGTCTAGCGGAATGGGTTTGGGTCTAGCCGAGTGGGTTTGGGTCTAGCCGAGTGGGTTTGGGTCTAGCCGAGTGGGTTTGGGTCTAGCCGAGTGGGTTTGGGTCTAGCGGAGTGGGTTTGGGTCTCGCCGAGTGGGTTTGGGTATAGCCAAGTGGGTTTGGTTCTAGCCGAGTGGGTTTGCGTCTAGCCGAGTGGGTTTGGGTCTAGCGGAGTGGCTTTGGGTCTAGCCGTGTGGGTTTGGGTGTAGCCGAGTGGGTTTGGGTCTAGCCGAGTGGGTTTGGGTCTAGCGGAGTGGGTTTGGGTCTAGCCGAGTGGGTTTGGGTCTAGCGGAATGGGTTTGGGTTTAGCCGAGTGTGTTTCTGTCTAGACGAGTGGGTTTGGGTCTAGCCGAGTGGGTTTGGGTCTAGCCGAGTGGGTTTGGGTCTAGCGGAGTGGTTTTGGGTCTAGCCGAGTGGGTTTGGGTCTAGCGGAGTGGGTTTGGGTCTAGCCGAGTGGCTTTGGGTCTAGCCGAGTGGGTTTGGGTCTAGCCGAGTGGGTTTGGGTCTAGCCGAGTGGGTTTGGGTCTAGCGGAGTGGGTTTGGGTCTAGCCGAGTGGGTTTGGGTGTAGCCGAGTGGGTTTGGGTCTAGCGGAGTGGCATTGGGTCTAGCGGAGTGGGTTTGGGGCTAGCGGAGTGGGTTAGGGTCTAGCGGAGTGGGTTTGGGTATAGCCGAGTGGGTTTGGGTCTAGCAGAATGGGTTTGGGTCAAGCCGAGTGGGTTTGGGTCTACCCGAGTGGGTTTGGGTCTAGCCGAGTGGGTTTGGGACTAGCCGAGTGGATTTGGGTCTAGCCGAGTGGGTTTGGGTCTAGCGGAGTGGGTTTGGGTCTAGCGGAGTGGGTTTGGGTCTAGCGGAGTGGGTTTGGGTCTAGCGGAGTGGGTTTGGGTCTAGCGGAGCGGGTTTGGGTCTAGCCGAGTGGGTTTGGGTCTAGCGGAGTGGGTTTGGATCTAGCCGATTGGGTTTGGCTCTAGCCGAGTGGGTTTGGGTCTAGCCGAGTGGGTTTGGGTCTATCCGAGTGTGTTTGGGTCTAGCCGAATGGGTTTGGGTCTAGCCGAGTGGGTTTGGGTATAGCGGAGTGGGTTTGGGTCTAGCGGAGTGGGTTTGGGTCTACCGGAGTGGCTTTGGGTCTAGCCGTGTGGGTTTGGGTCTAGCCGAGTGGGTTTGCGTCTAGCCGAGTGGGTTTGGGTCTAGCGGAGTGGCCTTTTGGTCTAGCCGTGTGGGTTTGGGTGTAGCCGACTGGGTTTGGGTCTAGCCGAGTGGGTTTGGGTCTAGCGGAGTGGGTTGGCGTCTAGCGGAATGGGTTTGGGTCTAGCCGAGTGGGTTTGGGTCTAGCGGAGTGGGTTTGGGTCTAGCCGAGTGGGTTTGGGTCTAGCGGAATGGGTTTGGGTCTAGCTGAGTGGGTTTGGGTGTAGCCGAGTGGGTTTGCGTCTAGCGGAATGGGTTTGGGTGTAGCCGAGTGGGTTTGCGTCTAGCGGAATGGGTTTGGGTCTAGCCGAGTGGGTTTGGGTCTAGCCGAGTGGGTTTGGGTCTAGCCGAGTGGGTTTGGGTCTAGCCGAGTGGGTTTGGGTCTAGCGGAGTGGGTTTGGGTCTCGCCGAGTGGGTTTGGGTATAGCCAAGTGGGTTTGGTTCTAGCCGAGTGGGTTTGCGTCTAGCCGAGTGGGTT
This sequence comes from Raja brachyura, assembly GCA_963514005.1. Next base: position 3,501,329 of record OY740819.1, on the reverse strand, counting down.
TGGGTCTAGCGGAGTGGCTTTGGGTCTAGCCGTGTGGGTTTGGGTGTAGCCGAGTGGGTTTGGGTCTAGCCGAGTGGGTTTGGGTCTAGCGGAGTGGGTTTGGGTCTAGCCGAGTGGGTTTGGGTCTAGCGGAATGGGTTTGGATTTAGCCGAGTGTGTTTCTGTCTAGACGAGTGGGTTTGGGTCTAGCCGAGTGGGTTTGGGTCTAGCCGAGTGGGTTTGGGTCTAGCGGAGTGGTTTTGGGTCTAGCCGAGTGGGTTTGGGTCTAGCGGAGTGGGTTTGGGTCTAGCGGAGTGGGTTTGGGTCTAGCCGAGTGGGTTTGGGTCTAGCCGAGTGGGTTTGGGTCTAGCCGAGTGGCTTTGGGTCTAGCCGAGTGGGTTTGGGTCTAGCCGAGTGGGTTTGGGTCTAGCGGAGTGGGTTTGGGTCTAGCGGAGTGGGTTTGGGTCTAGCCGAGTGGGTTTGGGTGTAGCCGAGTGGGTTTGGGTCTAGCGGAGTGGGATTGGGTCTAGCGGAGTGGGTTTGGGGCTAGCGGAGTGGGTTAGGGTCTAGCGGAGTGGGTTTGGGTATAGCCGAGTGGGTTTGGGTCTAGCGGAATGGGTTTGGGTCAAGCCGAGTGGGTTTGGGTCTAGCCGAGTGGGTTTGGGTCTAGCCGAGTGGGTTTGGGACTAGCCGAGTGGATTTGGGTCTAGCCGAGTGGGTTTGGGTCTAGCCGAGTGGGTTTGGGTCTAGTGGAGTGGGTTTGGGTCTAGCGGAGTGGGTTTGGGTCTAGCGGAGTGGGTTTGGGTCTAGCGGAGTGGGTTTGGGTCTAGCCGAGTGGGTTTGGGTCTAGCGGAGTGGGTTTGGATCTAGCCGACTGGGTTTGAGTCTAGCCGAGTGGGTTTGGGTCTAGCCGAGTGGGTTTGGGTCTAGCCGAGTGGGTTTGGATCTAGCCGAATGGGTTTGGGTCTAGCCGAGTGGGTTTGGGTCTAGCGGAGTGGGTTTGGGTCTAGCGGAGTGGGTTTGGGTCTACCGGACTGGCTTTGGGTCTAGCCGTGTGGGTTTGGGTGTAGCCGAGTGGGTTTGGGTCCAGCCGAGTGGGTTTGGGTCAAGCCGAGTGGGTTTCGGTCTAGCCGAGTGGTTTGGGTCTAGCAGAGTGGGTTTGCATTTAGCCGAGTGTGTTTCTGTCTAGCGGAGTGGGTTTGTGTCTAGCCGAGTGGGTTTGGGTGTAGCCGAGTGGGTTTGGGCCTAGCCGAGTGGGTTTGCGTCTAGCGGAGTGGGTTTGGGTCTAGCCGAGTGGGTTTGGGTCTAGCGGAGTGGGTTTGGGTCTAGCTGAGTGGGTTTGGGTCTAGCGGAATGGGTTTGGGTCTAGCTGAGTGGGTTTGGGTGTAGCCGAGTGGGTTTGCGTCTAGCGGAATGGGTTTGGGTCTAGCCGAGTGGGTTTGGGTCTAGCCGAGTGGGTTTGGGTCTAGCCGAGTGGGTTTGGGTCCAGCGGAGTGGGTTTGGGTCTCGTCGAGTGGGTTTGGGTCTAGCCAAGTGGGATTGGGTCTAGCCGAGTGGGTTTGCATCTAGCCGAGTGGGTTTGGGTCTAGCGGAGTGGGTTTGGGTCTAGCGGAGTGGGTTTGGGTCTACCGGAGTGGCTTTGGGTCTAGCCGTGTGGGTTTGGGTGTAGCCGAGTGGGTTTGGGTCTAGCCGAGTGGGTTTGGGTCAAGCCGAGTGGGTTTGGGTCTAGCCGAGTGGGTTTGGGTCTAGCGGAGTGGGTTTGCATTTAGCCGAGTGTGTTTCTGTCTAGCCGAGTGGGTTTGGGTTTAGCCGAGTGGGTTTGGGTGTAGCCGAGTGGGTTTGGGTCTAGCGGAGTGGGTTTGGGTCTAGCCGAGTGCATTTGGGTCTAGCGGAGTGGGTTTGGGCCTAGCCGAGTGGGTTTGGGTCTAGCGGAGTGGGTTTGGGTGTAGCCCAGTGGGTTTGCGTCTAGCGGAATGGGTTTGGATCTAGCCGAGTGGGTTTGGGTCTGGCCGAGTGGGTTTGGGTCTAGCCGAGTGGGTTTGGGTCTAACGGAGTGTGTTTGGGTCTCGCCGAGTGGGTTTGGGTCTAGCCAAGTGGGTTTGGGTCTAGCCGAGTGGGTTTGCGTCTAGCCGAGTGGGTTTGGGTCTAGCGGAGTGGCTTTGGGTCTAGCCGTGTGGGTTTGGGTGTAGCCGAGTGGGTTTGGGTCTAGCCGAGTGGGTTTGGGTCTAGCGGAGTGGGTTTGGGTCTAGCCGAGTGGGTTTGGGACTAGCGGAGTGGGTTTGGGTCTAGCCGAGTGGGTTTGGGTGTAGCCGAGTGGGTTTGCGTCTAGCGGAATGGGTTTGGGTCTAGCCGAGTGGGTTTGGGTCTGGCCGAGTGGGTTTGGGTCTAGCCGAGTGGGTTTGGGTCTAGCGGAGTGGGTTTGGGTCTCGCCGAGTGGGTTTGGGTCTAGCCAAGTGGGTTTGGGTCTAGCCGAGTGGGTTTGCGCCTAGCCGAGTGGGTTTGGGTCTAGCGGAGTGGCTTTGGGTCTAGCCGTGTGGGTTTGGGTGTAGCCGAGTGGGTTTGGGTCTAGCCGAGTGGGTTTGGGTCTAGCGGAGTGGGTTTGGGTCTAGCCGAGTGGGTTTGGGACTAGCGGAGTGGGTTTGGGTCTAGCCGAGTGGGTTTGGGTGTAGCCGAGTGGGTTTGGGTCTAGCGGAGTGGGATTGGGTCTAGCGGAGTGGGTTTGGGACTAGCGGAGTGGGTTAGGGTCTAGCGGAGTGGGCTTGGGTATAGCCGAGTGGGTTTGGGTCTAGCGGAATGGGTTTGGGTCAAGCCGAGTGGGTTTGGGTCTAGCCGAGTGGGTTTGGATCTAGCCGACTGGGTTTGAGTCTAGCCGAGTGGGTTTGGGTCTAGCCAAGTGGGATTGGGTCTAGCCGAGTGGGTTTGCATCTAGCCGAATGGGTTTGGGTCTAGCCGAGTGGGTTTGGGTCTACCGGAGTGGCTTTGGGTCTAGCCGTGTGGGTTTGGGTGTAGCCGAGTGGGTTTGGGTCTAGCCGAGTGGGTTTGGGTCAAGCCGAGTGGGTTTGGGTCTAGCGGAGTGGGTTTGGGTCTAGCGGAGTGGGTTTGGGTCTAGCCGAGTGGGTTTGGGTGTAGCCGAGTGGGTTTGGGTCTAGCGGAGTGGGATTGGGTCTAGCGGAGTGGGTTTGGGGCTAGCGGAGTGGGTTAGGGTCTAGCGGAGTGGGTTTGGGTATAGCCGAGTGGGTTTGGGTCTAGCGGAATGGGTTTGGGTCAAGCCGAGTGGGTTTGGGTCTAGCCGAGTGGGTTTGGGTCTAGCCGAGTGGGTTTGGGACTAGCCGAGTGGATTTGGGTCTAGCCGAGTGGGTTTGGGTCTAGCCGAGTGGGTTTGGGTCTAGTGGAGTGGGTTTGGGTCTAGCGGAGTGGGTTTGGGTCTAGCGGAGTGGGTTTGGGTCTAGCGGAGTGGGTTTGGGTCTAGCCGAGTGGGTTTGGGTCTAGCGGAGTGGGTTTGGATCTAGCCGACTGGGTTTGAGTCTAGCCGAGTGGGTTTGGGTCTAGCCGAGTGGGTTTGGGTCTAGCCGAGTGGGTTTGGATCTAGCCGAATGGGTTTGGGTCTAGCCGAGTGGGTTTGGGTCTAGCGGAGTGGGTTTGGGTCTAGCGGAGTGGGTTTGGGTCTACCGGACTGGCTTTGGGTCTAGCCGTGTGGGTTTGGGTGTAGCCGAGTGGGTTTGGGTCCAGCCGAGTGGGTTTGGGTCAAGCCGAGTGGGTTTCGGTCTAGCCGAGTGGGTTTGCGTCTAGCGGAGTGGGTTTGGGTCTAGCCGAGTGGGTTTGGGTCTAGCGGAGTGGGTTTGGGTCTAGCTGAGTGGGTTTGGGTCTAGCGGAATGGGTTTGGGTCTAGCTGAGTGGGTTTGGGTGTAGCCGAGTGGGTTTGCGTCTAGCGGAATGGGTTTGGGTCTAGCCGAGTGGGTTTGGGTCTAGCCGAGTGGGTTTGGGTCTAGCCGAGTGGGTTTGGGTCCAGCGGAGTGGGTTTGGGTCTCGTCGAGTGGGTTTGGGTCTAGCCAAGTGGGATTGGGTCTAGCCGAGTGGGTTTGCATCTAGCCGAGTGGGTTTGGGTCTAGCGGAGTGGGTTTGGGTCCAGCGGAGTGGGTTTGGGTCTACCGGAGTGGCTTTGGGTCTAGCCGTGTGGGTTTGGGTGTAGCCGAGTGGGTTTGGGTCTAGCCGAGTGGGTTTGGGTCAAGCCGAGTGGGTTTGGGTCTAGCCGAGTGGGTTTGGGTCTAGCGGAGTGGGTTTGCATTTAGCCGAGTGTGTTTCTGTCTAGCCGAGTGGGTTTGGGTTTAGCCGAGTGGGTTTGGGTGTAGCCGAGTGGGTTTGGGTCTAGCGGAGTGGGTTTGGGTCTAGCCGAGTGCATTTGGGTCTAGCGGAGTGGGTTTGGGCCTAGCCGAGTGGGTTTGGGTCTAGCGGAGTGGGTTTGGGTGTAGCCCAGTGGGTTTGCGTCTAGCGGAATGGGTTTGGATCTAGCCGAGTGGGTTTGGGTCTGGCCGAGTGGGTTTGGGTCTAGCCGAGTGGGTTTGGGTCTAACGGAGTGTGTTTGGGTCTCGCCGAGTGGGTTTGGGTCTAGCCAAGTGGGTTTGGGTCTAGCCGAGTGGGTTTGCGTCTAGCCGAGTGGGTTTGGGTCTAGCGGAGTGGCTTTGGGTCTAGCCGTGTGGGTTTGGGTGTAGCCGAGTGGGTTTGGGTCTAGCCGAGTGGGTTTGGGTCTAGCGGAGTGGGTTTGGGTCTAGCCGAGTGGGTTTGGGACTAGCGGAGTGGGTTTGGGTCTAGCCGAGTGGGTTTGGGTGTAGCCGAGTGGGTTTGCGTCTAGCGGAATGGGTTTGGGTCTAGCCGAGTGGGTTTGGGTTTGGCCGAGTGGGTTTGGGTCTAGCCGAGTGGGTTTGGGTCTAGCGGAGTGGGTTTGGGTCTCGCCGAGTGGGTTTGGGTCTAGCCAAGTGGGTTTGGGTCTAGCCGAGTGGGTTTGCGCCTAGCCGAGTGGGTTTGGGTCTAGCGGAGTGGCTTTGGGTCTAGCCGTGTGGGTTTGGGTGTAGCCGAGTGGGTTTGGGTCTAGCCGAGTGGGTTTGGGTCTAGCGGAGTGGGTTTGGGTCTAGCCGAGTGGGTTTGGGACTAGCGGAGTGGGTTTGGGTCTAGCCGAGTGGGTTTGGGTGTAGCCGAGTGGGTTTGGGTCTAGCGGAGTGGGATTGGGTCTAGCGGAGTGGGTTTGGGACTAGCGGAGTGGGTTAGGGTCTAGCGGAGTGGGCTTGGGTATAGCCGAGTGGGTTTGGGTCTAGCGGAATGGGTTTGGGTCAAGCCGAGTGGGTTTGGGTCTAGCCGAGTGGGTTTGGATCTAGCCGACTGGGTTTGAGTCTAGCCGAGTGGGTTTGGGTCTAGCCAAGTGGGATTGGGTCTAGCCGAGTGGGTTTGCATCTAGCCGAATGGGTTTGGGTCTAGCCGAGTGGGTTTGGGTCTACCGGAGTGGCTTTGGGTCTAGCCGTGTGGGTTTGGGTGTAGCCGAGTGGGTTTGGGTCTAGCCTAGTGGGTTTGGGTCAAGCCGAGTGGGTTTGGGTCTAGCCGAGTGGGTTTGGGTCTAGCGGAGTGGGTTTGCATTTAGCCGAGTGTGTTTCTGTCTAGCCGAGTGGGTTTGGGTTTAGCCGAGTGGGTTTGGGTGTAGCCAAGTGGGTTTGGGTCTAGCGGAGTGGGTTTGGGTCTAGCCGAGTGCATTTGGGTCTAGCGGAGTGGGTTTGGGCCTAGCCGAGTGGGTTTGGGTCTAGCGGAGTGGGTTTGGGTGTAGCCCAGTGGGTTTGCGTCTAGCGGAATGGGTTTGGATCTAGCCGAGTGGGTTTGGGTCTGGCCGAGTGGGTTTGGGTCTAGCCGAGTGGGTTTGGGTCTAGCGGAGTGTGTTTGGGTCTCGCCGAGTGGGTTTGGGTCTAGCCAAGTGGGTTTGGGTCTAGCCGAGTGGGTTTGCGTCTAGCCGAGTGGGTTTGGGTCTAGCGGAGTGGCTTTGGGTCTAGCCGTGTGGGTTTGGGTGTAGCCGAGTGGGTTTGGGTCTAGCCGAGTGGGTTTGGGTCTAGCGGAGTGGGTTTGGGTCTAGCCGAGTGGGTTTGGGACTAGCGGAGTGGGTTTGGGTCTAGCCGAGTGGGTTTGGGTGTAGCCGAGTGGGTTTGCGTCTAGCGGAATGGGTTTGGGTCTAGCCGAGTGGGTTTGGGTCTGGCCGAGTGGGTTTGGGTCTAGCCGAGTGGGTTTGGGTCTAGCGGAGTGGGTTTGGGTCTCGCCGAGTGGGTTTGGGTCTAGCCAAGTGGGTTTGGGTCTAGCGGAGTGGGTTTGGGTCTAGCGGAGTGGGTTTGGGTCTAGCGGAGTGGGTTTGGGTCTAGCGGAGCGGGTTTGGGTCTAGCCGAGTGGGTTTGGGTCTAGCGGAGTGGGTTTGGATCTAGCCGATTGGGTTTGGCTCTAGCCGAGTGGGTTTGGGTCTAGCCGAGTGGGTTTGGATCTATCCGAGTGTGTTTGGGTCTAGCCGAATGGGTTTGGGTCTAGCCGAGTGGGTTTGGGTATAGCGGAGTGGGTTTGGGTCTAGCGGAGTGGGTTTGGGTCTACCGGAGTGGCTTTGGGTCTAGCCGTGTGGGTTTGGGTCTAGCCGAGTGGGTTTGCGTCTAGCCGAGTGGGTTTGGGTCTAGCGGAGTGGCCTTTTGGTCTAGCCGTGTGGGTTTGGGTGTAGCCGACTGGGTTTGGGTCTAGCCGAGTGGGTTTGGGTCTAGCGGAGTGGGTTTGCGTCTAGCGGAATGGGTTTGGGTCTAGCCGAGTGGGTTTGGGTCTAGCGGAGTGGGTTTGGGTCTAGCCGAGTGGGTTTGGGTCTAGCGGAATGGGTTTGGGTCTAGCTGAGTGGGTTTGGGTGTAGCCGAGTGGGTTTGCGTCTAGCGGAATGGGTTTGGGTGTAGCCGAGTGGGTTTGCGTCTAGCGGAATGGGTTTGGGTCTAGCCGAGTGGGTTTGGGTCTAGCCGAGTGGGTTTGGGTCTAGCCGAGTGGGTTTGGGTCTAGCCGAGTGGGTTTGGGTCTAGCGGAGTGGGTTTGGGTCTCGCCGAGTGGGTTTGGGTATAGCCAAGTGGGTTTGGTTCTAGCCGAGTGGGTTTGCGTCTAGCCGAGTGGGTTTGGGTCTAGCGGAGTGGCTTTGGGTCTAGCCGTGTGGGTTTGGGTGTAGCCGAGTGGGTTTGGGTCTAGCCGAGTGGGTTTGGGTCTAGCGGAGTGGGTTTGGGTCTAGCGGAGTGGGTTTGCTTCTCGCCGAGTGGGTTTGGGTCTAGCCAAGTGGGTTTGGGTCTAGCCGAGTGGGTTTGCGCCTAGCCGAGTGGGTTTGGGTCTAGCGGAGTGGCTTTGGGTCTAGCCGTGTGGGTTTGGGTGTAGCCGAGTGGGTTTGGGTCTAGCCGAGTGGGTTTGGGTCTAGCGGAGTGGGTTTGGGTCTAGCCGAGTGGGTTTGGGACTAGCGGAGTGGGTTTGGGTCTAGCCGAGTGGGTTTGGGTGTAGCCGAGTGGGTTTGGGTCTAGCGGAGTGGGATTGGGTCTAGCGGAGTGGGTTTGGGACTAGCGGAGTGGGTTAGGGTCTAGCGGAGTGGGCTTGGGTATAGCCGAGTGGGTTTGGGTCTAGCGGAATGGGTTTGTGTCAAGCCGAGTGGGTTTGGGTCTAGCCGAGTGGGTTTGGATCTAGCCGACTGGGTTTGAGTCTAGCCGAGTGGGTTTGGGTCTAGCCAAGTGGGATTGGGTCTAGCCGAGTGGGTTTGCATCTAGCCGAATGGGTTTGGGTCTAGCCGAGTGGGTTTGGGTCTACCGGAGTGGCTTTGGGTCTAGCCGTGTGGGTTTGGGTGTAGCCGAGTGGGTTTGGGTCTAGCCTAGTGGGTTTGGGTCAAGCCGAGTGGGTTTGGGTCTAGCCGAGTGGGTTTGGGTCTAGCGGAGTGGGTTTGCATTTAGCCGAGTGTGTTTCTGTCTAGCCGAGTGGGTTTGGGTTTAGCCGAGTGGGTTTGGGTGTAGCCGAGTGGGTTTGGGTCTAGCGGAGTGGGTTTGGGTCTAGCCGAGTGCATTTGGGTCTAGCGGAGTGGGTTTGGGCCTAGCCGAGTGGGTTTGGGTCTAGCGGAGTGGGTTTGGGTGTAGCCCAGTGGGTTTGCGTCTAGCGGAATGGGTTTGGATCTAGCCGAGTGGGTTTGGGTCTGGCCGAGTGGGTTTGGGTCTAGCCGAGTGGGTTTGGGTCTAGCGGAGTGTGTTTGGGTCTCGCCGAGTGGGTTTGGGTCTAGCGAAGTGGGTTTGGGTCTAGCCGAGTGGGTTTGCGTCTAGCCGAGTGGGTTTGGGTCTAGCGGAGTGGCTTTGGGTCTAGCCGTGTGGGTTTGGGTGTAGCCGAGTGGGTTTGGGTCTAGCCGAGTGGGTTTGGGTCTAGCGGAGTGGGTTTGGGTCTAGCCGAGTGGGTTTGGGACTAGCGGAGTGGGTTTGGGTCTAGCCGAGTGGGTTTGGGTGTAGCCGAGTGGGTTTGCGTCTAGCGGAATGGGTTTGGGTCTAGCCGAGTGGGTTTGGGTCTGGCCGAGTGGGTTTGGGTCTAGCCGAGTGGGTTTGGGTCTAGCGGAGTGGGTTTGGGTCTCGCCGAGTGGGTTTGGGTCTAGCCAAGTGGGTTTGGGTCTAGCGGAGTGGGTTTGGGTCTAGCGGAGTGGGTTTGGGTCTAGCGGAGTGGGTTTGGGTCTAGCGGAGCGGGTTTGGGTCTAGCCGAGTGGGTTTGGGTCTAGCGGAGTGGGTTTGGATCTAGCCGATTGGGTTTGGCTCTAGCCGAGTGGGTTTGGGTCTAGCCGAGTGGGTTTGGGTCTATCCGAGTGTGTTTGGGTCTAGCCGAATGGGTTTGGGTCTAGCCGAGTGGGTTTGGGTATAGCGGAGTGGGTTTGGGTCTAGCGGAGTGGGTTTGGGTCTACCGGAGTGGCTTTGGGTCTAGCCGTGTGGGTTTGGGTCTAGCCGAGTGGGTTTGCGTCTAGCCGAGTGGGTTTGGGTCTAGCGGAGTGGCCTTTTGGTCTAGCCATGTGGGTTTGGGTGTAGCCGACTGGGTTTGGGTCTAGCCGAGTGGGTTTGGGTCTAGCGGAGTGGGTTTGCGTCTAGCGGAATGGGTTTGGGTCTAGCCGAGTGGGTTTGGGTCTAGCGGAGTGGGTTTGGGTCTAGCCGAGTGGGTTTGGGTCTAGCGGAATGGGTTTGGGTCTAGCTGAGTGGGTTTGGGTGTAGCCGAGTGGGTTTGCGTCTAGCGGAATGGGTTTGGGTGTAGCCGAGTGGGTTTGCGTCTAGCGGAATGGGTTTGGGTCTAGCCGAGTGGGTTTGGGTCTAGCCGAGTGGGTTTGGGTCTAGCCGAGTGGGTTTGGGTCTAGCCGAGTGGGTTTGGGTCTAGCGGAGTGGGTTTGGGTCTCGCCGAGTGGGTTTGGGTATAGCCAAGTGGGTTTGGTTCTAGCCGAGTGGGTTTGCGTCTAGCCGAGTGGGTTTGGGTCTAGCGGAGTGGCTTTGGGTCTAGCCGTGTGGGTTTGGGTGTAGCCGAGTGGGTTTGGGTCTAGCCGAGTGGGTTTGGGTCTAGCGGAGTGGGTTTGGGTCTAGCCGAGTGGGTTTGGGTCTAGCGGAATGGGTTTGGATTTAGCCGAGTGTGTTTCTGTCTAGACGAGTGGGTTTGGGTCTAGCCGAGTGGGTTTGGGTCTAGCCGAGTGGGTTTGGGTCTAGCGGAGTGGTTTTGGGTCTAGCCGAGTGGGTTTGGGTCTAGCGGAGTGGGTTTGGGTCTAGCGGAGTGGGTTTGGGTCTAGCCGAGTGGGTTTGGGTCTAGCCGAGTGGGTTTGGGTCTAGCCGAGTGGCTTTGGGTCTAGCCGAGTGGGTTTGGGTCTAGCCGAGTGGGTTTGGGTCTAGCGGAGTGGGTTTGGGTCTAGCGGAGTGGGTTTGGGTCTAGCCGAGTGGGTTTGGGTGTAGCCGAGTGGGTTTGGGTCTAGCGGAGTGGGATTGGGTCTAGCGGAGTGGGTTTGGGGCTAGCGGAGTGGGTTAGGGTCTAGCGGAGTGGGTTTGGGTATAGCCGAGTGGGTTTGGGTCTAGCGGAATGGGTTTGGGTCAAGCCGAGTGGGTTTGGGTCTAGCCGAGTGGGTTTGGGTCTAGCCGAGTGGGTTTGGGACTAGCCGAGTGGATTTGGGTCTAGCCGAGTGGGTTTGGGTCTAGCCGAGTGGGTTTGGGTCTAGTGGAGTGGGTTTGGGTCTAGCGGAGTGGGTTTGGGTCTAGCGGAGTGGGTTTGGGTCTAGCGGAGTGGGTTTGGGTCTAGCCGAGTGGGTTTGGGTCTAGCGGAGTGGGTTTGGATCTAGCCGACTGGGTTTGAGTCTAGCCGAGTGGGTTTGGGTCTAGCCGAGTGGGTTTGGGTCTAGCCGAGTGGGTTTGGATCTAGCCGAATGGGTTTGGGTCTAGCCGAGTGGGTTTGGTTCTAGCGGAGTGGGTTTGGGTCTAGCGGAGTGGGTTTGGGTCTACCGGACTGGCTTTGGGTCTAGCCGTGTGGGTTTGGGTGTAGCCGAGTGGGTTTGGGTCTAGCGGAGTGGGTTTGGGTCTAGCCGAGTGCATTTGGGTCTAGCGGAGTGGGTTTGGGCCTAGCCGAGTGGGTTTGGGTCTAGCGGAGTGGGTTTGGGTGTAGCCCAGTGGGTTTGCGTCTAGCGGAATGGGTTTGGATCTAGCCGAGTGGGTTTGGGTCTGGCCGAGTGGGTTTGGGTCTAGCCGAGTGGGTTTGGGTCTAGCGGAGTGTGTTTGGGTCTCGCCGAGTGGGTTTGGGTCTAGCGAAGTGGGTTTGGGTCTAGCCGAGTGGGTTTGCGTCTAGCCGAGTGGGTTTGGGTCTAGCGGAGTGGCTTTGGGTCTAGCCGTGTGGGTTTGGGTGTAGCCGAGTGGGTTTGGGTCTAGCCGAGTGGGTTTGGGTCTAGCGGAGTGGGTTTGGGTCTAGCCGAGTGGGTTTGGGACTAGCGGAGTGGGTTTGGGTCTAGCCGAGTGGGTTTGGGTGTAGCCGAGTGGGTTTGCGTCTAGCGGAATGGGTTTGGGTCTAGCCGAGTGGGTTTGGGTCTGGCCGAGTGGGTTTGGGTCTAGCCGAGTGGGTTTGGGTCTAGCGGAGTGGGTTTGGGTCTCGCCGAGTGGGTTTGGGTCTAGCCAAGTGGGTTTGGGTCTAGCGGAGTGGGTTTGGGTCTAGCGGAGTGGGTTTGGGTCTAGCGGAGTGGGTTTGGGTCTAGCGGAGCGGGTTTGGGTCTAGCCGAGTGGGTTTGGGTCTAGCGGAGTGGGTTTGGATCTAGCCGATTGGGTTTGGCTCTAGCCGAGTGGGTTTGGGTCTAGCCGAGTGGGTTTGGGTCTATCCGAGTGTGTTTGGGTCTAGCCGAATGGGTTTGGGTCTAGCCGAGTGGGTTTGGGTATAGCGGAGTGGGTTTGGGTCTAGCGGAGTGGGTTTGGGTCTACCGGAGTGGCTTTGGGTCTAGCCGTGTGGGTTTGGGTCTAGCCGAGTGGGTTTGCGTCTAGCCGAGTGGGTTTGGGTCTAGCGGAGTGGCCTTTTGGTCTAGCCGTGTGGGTTTGGGTGTAGCCGACTGGGTTTGGGTCTAGCCGAGTGGGTTTGGGTCTAGCGGAGTGGGTTTGCGTCTAGCGGAATGGGTTTGGGTCTAGCCGAGTGGGTTTGGGTCTAGCGGAGTGGGTTTGGGTCTAGCCGAGTGGGTTTGGGTCTAGCGGAATGGGTTTGGGTCTAGCTGAGTGGGTTTGGGTGTAGCCGAGTGGGTTTGCGTCTAGCGGAATGGGTTTGGGTGTAGCCGAGTGGGTTTGCGTCTAGCGGAATGGGTTTGGGTCTAGCCGAGTGGGTTTGGGTCTAGCCGAGTGGGTTTGGGTCTAGCCGAGTGGGTTTGGGTCTAGCCGAGTGGGTTTGGGTCTAGCGGAGTGGGTTTGGGTCTCGCCGAGTGGGTTTGGGTATAGCCAAGTGGGTTTGGTTCTAGCCGAGTGGGTTTGCGTCTAGCCGAGTGGGTTTGGGTCTAGCGGAGTGGCTTTGGGTCTAGCCGTGTGGGTTTGGGTGTAGCCGAGTGGGTTTGGGTCTAGCCGAGTGGGTTTGGGTCTAGCGGAGTGGGTTTGGGTCTAGCCGAGTGGGTTTGGGTCTAGCGGAATGGGTTTGGATTTAGCCGAGTGTGTTTCTGTCTAGACGAGTGGGTTTGGGTCTAGCCGAGTGGGTTTGGGTCTAGCCGAGTGGGTTTGGGTCTAGCGGAGTGGTTTTGGGTCTAGCCGAGTGGGTTTGGGTCTAGCGGAGTGGGTTTGGGTCTAGCGGAGTGGGTTTGGGTCTAGCCGAGTGGGTTTGGGTCTAGCCGAGTGGGTTTGGGTCTAGCCGAGTGGCTTTGGGTCTAGCCGAGTGGGTTTGGGTCTAGCCGAGTGGGTTTGGGTCTAGCGGAGTGGGTTTGGGTCTAGCGGAGTGGGTTTGGGTCTAGCCGAGTGGGTTTGGGTGTAGCCGAGTGGGTTTGGGTCTAGCGGAGTGGGATTGGGTCTAGCGGAGTGGGTTTGGGGCTAGCGGAGTGGGTTAGGGTCTAGCGGAGTGGGTTTGGGTATAGCCGAGTGGGTTTGGGTCTAGCGGAATGGGTTTGGGTCAAGCCGAGTGGGTTTGGGTCTAGCCGAGTGGGTTTGGGTCTAGCCGAGTGGGTTTGGGACTAGCCGAGTGGATTTGGGTCTAGCCGAGTGGGTTTGGGTCTAGCCGAGTGGGTTTGGGTCTAGTGGAGTGGGTTTGGGTCTAGCGGAGTGGGTTTGGGTCTAGCGGAGTGGGTTTGGGTCTAGCGGAGTGGGTTTGGGTCTAGCCGAGTGGGTTTGGGTCTAGCGGAGTGGGTTTGGATCTAGCCGACTGGGTTTGAGTCTAGCCGAGTGGGTTTGGGTCTAGCCGAGTGGGTTTGGGTCTAGCCGAGTGGGTTTGGATCTAGCCGAATGGGTTTGGGTCTAGCCGAGTGGGTTTGGGTCTAGCGGAGTGGGTTTGGGTCTAGCGGAGTGGGTTTGGGTCTACCGGACTGGCTTTGGGTCTAGCCGTGTGGGTTTGGGTGTAGCCGAGTGGGTTTGGGTCCAGCCGAGTGGGTTTGGGTCAAGCCGAGTGGGTTTCGGTCTAGCCGAGTGGTTTGGGTCTAGCAGAATGGGTTTGCATTTAGCCGAGTGTGTTTCTGTCTAGCGGAGTGGGTTTGTGTCTAGCCGAGTGGGTTTGGGTGTAGCCGAGTGGGTTTGGGCCTAGCCGAGTGGGTTTGCGTCTAGCGGAGTGGGTTTGGGTCTAGCCGAGTGGGTTTGGGTCTAGCGGAGTGGGTTTGGGTCTAGCTGAGTGGGTTTGGGTCTAGCGGAATGGGTTTGGGTCTAGCTGAGTGGGTTTGGGTGTAGCCGAGTGGGTTTGCGTCTAGCGGAATGGGTTTGGGTCTAGCCGAGTGGGTTTGGGTCTAGCCGAGTGGGTTTGGGTCTAGCCGAGTGGGTTTGGGTCCAGCGGAGTGGGTTTGGGTCTCGTCGAGTGGGTTTGGGTCTAGCCAAGTGGGATTGGGTCTAGCCGAGTGGGTTTGCATCTAGCCGAGTGGGTTTGGGTCTAGCGGAGTGGGTTTGGGTCTAGCGGAGTGGGTTTGGGTCTACCGGAGTGGCTTTGGGTCTAGCCGTGTGGGTTTGGGTGTAGCCGAGTGGGTTTGGGTCTAGCCGAGTGGGTTTGGGTCAAGCCGAGTGGGTTTGGGTCTAGCCGAGTGGGTTTGGGTCTAGCGGAGTGGGTTTGCATTTAGCCGAGTGTGTTTCTGTCTAGCCGAGTGGGTTTGGGTTTAGCCGAGTGGGTTTGGGTGTAGCCGAGTGGGTTTGGGTCTAGCGGAGTGGGTTTGGGTCTAGCCGAGTGCATTTGGGTCTAGCGGAGTGGGTTTGGGCCTAGCCGAGTGGGTTTGGGTCTAGCGGAGTGGGTTTGGGTGTAGCCCAGTGGGTTTGCGTCTAGCGGAATGGGTTTGGATCTAGCCGAGTGGGTTTGGGTCTGGCCGAGTGGGTTTGGGTCTAGCCGAGTGGGTTTGGGTCTAACGGAGTGTGTTTGGGTCTCGCCGAGTGGGTTTGGGTCTAGCCAAGTGGGTTTGGGTCTAGCCGAGTGGGTTTGCGTCTAGCCGAGTGGGTTTGGGTCTAGCGGAGTGGCTTTGGGTCTAGCCGTGTGGGTTTGGGTGTAGCCGAGTGGGTTTGGGTCTAGCCGAGTGGGTTTGGGTCTAGCGGAGTGGGTTTGGGTCTAGCCGAGTGGGTTTGGGACTAGCGGAGTGGGTTTGGGTCTAGCCGAGTGGGTTTGGGTGTAGCCGAGTGGGTTTGCGTCTAGCGGAATGGGTTTGGGTCTAGCCGAGTGGGTTTGGGTCTGGCCGAGTGGGTTTGGGTCTAGCCGAGTGGGTTTGGGTCTAGCGGAGTGGGTTTGGGTCTCGCCGAGTGGGTTTGGGTCTAGCCAAGTGGGTTTGGGTCTAGCCGAGTGGGTTTGCGCCTAGCCGAGTGGGTTTGGGTCTAGCGGAGTGGCTTTGGGTCTAGCCGTGTGGGTTTGGGTGTAGCCGAGTGGGTTTGGGTCTAGCCGAGTGGGTTTGGGTCTAGCGGAGTGGGTTTGGGTCTAGCCGAGTGGGTTTGGGACTAGCGGAGTGGGTTTGGGTCTAGCCGAGTGGGTTTGGGTGTAGCCGAGTGGGTTTGGGTCTAGCGGAGTGGGATTGGGTCTAGCGGAGTGGGTTTGGGACTAGCGGAGTGGGTTAGGGTCTAGCGGAGTGGGCTTGGGTATAGCCGAGTGGGTTTGGGTCTAGCGGAATGGGTTTGGGTCAAGCCGAGTGGGTTTGGGTCTAGCCGAGTGGGTTTGGATCTAGCCGACTGGGTTTGAGTCTAGCCGAGTGGGTTTGGGTCTAGCCAAGTGGGATTGGGTCTAGCCGAGTGGGTTTGCATCTAGCCGAATGGGTTTGGGTCTAGCCGAGTGGGTTTGGGTCTACCGGAGTGGCTTTGGGTCTAGCCGTGTGGGTTTGGGTGTAGCCGAGTGGGTTTGGGTCTAGCCGAGTGGGTTTGGGTCAAGCCGAGTGGGTTTGGGTCTAGCCGAGTGGGTTTGGGTCTAGCGGAGTGGGTTTGCATTTAGCCGAGTGTGTTTCTGTCTAGCCGAGTGGGTTTGGGTTTAGCCGAGTGGGTTTGGGTGTAGCCGAGTGGGTTTGGGTCTAGCGGAGTGGGTTTGGGTCTAGCCGAGTGCATTTGGGTCTAGCGGAGTGGGTTTGGGCCTAGCCGAGTGGGTTTGGGTCTAGCGGAGTGGGTTTGGGTGTAGCCCAGTGGGTTTGCGTCTAGCGGAATGGGTTTGGATCTAGCCGAGTGGGTTTGGGTCTGGCCGAGTGGGTTTGGGTCTAGCCGAGTGGGTTTGGGTCTAGCGGAGTGTGTTTGGGTCTCGCCGAGTGGGTTTGGGTCTAGCCAAGTGGGTTTGGGTCTAGCCGAGTGGGTTTGCGTCTAGCCGAGTGGGTTTGGGTCTAGCGGAGTGGCTTTGGGTCTAGCCGTGTGGGTTTGGGTGTAGCCGAGTGGGTTTGGGTCTAGCCGAGTGGGTTTGGGACTAGCGGAGTGGGTTTGGGTCTAGCCGAGTGGGTTTGGGTGTAGCCGAGTGGGTTTGCGTCTAGCGGAATGGGTTTGGGTCTAGCCGAGTGGGTTTGGGTCTGGCCGAGTGGGTTTGGGTCTAGCCGAGTGGGTTTGGGTCTAGCGGAGTGGGTTTGGGTCTCGCCGAGTGGGTTTGGGTCTAGCCAAGTGGGTTTGGGTCTAGCCGAGTGGGTTTGCGCCTAGCCGAGTGGGTTTGGGTCTAGCGGAGTGGCTTTGGGTCTAGCCGTGTGGGTTTGGGTGTAGCCGAGTGGGTTTGGGTCTAGCCGAGTGGGTTTGGGTCTAGCGGAGTGGGTTTGGGTCTAGCCGAGTGGGTTTGGGACTAGCGGAGTGGGTTTGGGTCTAGCCGAGTGGGTTTGGGTGTAGCCGAGTGGGTTTGGGTCTAGCGGAGTGGGATTGGGTCTAGCGGAGTGGGTTTGGGACTAGCGGAGTGGGTTAGGGTCTAGCGGAGTGGGCTTGGGTATAGCCGAGTGGGTTTGGGTCTAGCGGAATGGGTTTGGGTCAAGCCGAGTGGGTTTGGGTCTAGCCGAGTGGGTTTGGATCTAGCCGACTGGGTTTGAGTCTAGCCGAGTGGGTTTGGGTCTAGCCGAGTGGGTTTGGGTCTAGCCGAGTGGGTTTGGATCTAGCCGAATGGGTTTGGGTCTAGCCGAGTGGGTTTGGGTCTAGCGGAGTGGGTTTGGGTCTAGCGGAGTGGGTTTGGGTCTACCGGACTGGCTTTGGGTCTAGCCGTGTGGGTTTGGGTGTAGCCGAGTGGGTTTGGGTCTAGCCGAGTGGGTTTGGGTCAAGCCGAGTGGGTTTCGGTCTAGCCGAGTGGGTTTGGGTCTAGCGGAGTGGGTTTGCATTTAGCCGAGTGTGTTTCTGTCTAGCCGAGTGGGTTTGGGTCTAGCCGAGTGGCTTTGGGTGTAGCCGAGTGGGTTTGGGTCTAGCGGAGTGGGTTTGGGTCTAGCCGAGTGCATTTGGGTTTAGCGGATTGGGTTTGGGCCTAGCCGAGTGGGTTTGGGTCTAGCGGAGTGGGTTTGGGTCTAGCCGAGTGGGTTTGGGTCTAGCGGAGTGGGTTTGGGTCTAGCTGAGTGGGTTTGGGTCTAGCGGAATGGGTTTCGGTCTAGCTGAGTGGGTTTGCGCGTAGCCGAGTGGGTTTGCGTCTAGCGGAATGGGTTTGGGTCTAGCCGAGTGGGTTTGGGTCTAGCCGAGTGGGTTTGGGTCTAGCCGAGTGGGGTTGGGTCTAGCGGAGTGGGTTTGGGTCTCGCCGAGTGGGTTTGGGTCTAGCCATGTGGGTTTGGGTGTAGCCGAGTGGGTTTGGGTCTAGCCGAGTGGGTTTGGGTCTAGCGGAGTGGGTTTGGGTCTAGCCGAGTGGGTTTGGGTCTAGCGGAATGGGTTTGGGTTTAGCCGAGTGTGTTTCTGTCTAGACGAGTGGGTTTGGGTCTAGCCGAGTGGGTTTGGGTCTAGCCGAGTGGGTTTGGGTCTAGCGGAGTGGTTTTGGGTCTAGCCGAGTGGGTTTGGGTCTGGCGGAGTGGGTTTGGGTCTAGCGGAGTGGGTTTGGGTCTAGCCGAGTGGGTTTGGGTCTAGACGAGTGGGTTTGGGTCTAGCCGAGTGGGTTTGGGTCTAGCGGAGTGGGTTTGCATTTAGCCGAGTGTGTTTCTGTCTAGCCGAGTGGGTTTGGGTCTAGCCGAGTGGGTTTGGGTCTAGCCGAGTGGGTTTGGGTCTAGCGGAGTGGGTTTGGGTCTAGCCGAATGGGTTTGTGTCTAGCGGAATGGGTTTGGGTCTAGCTGAGTGGGTTTGGGTGTAGCCGAGTGGGTTTGCGTCTAGCGGAATGGGTTTGGGTCTAGCCGAGTGGGTTTGGGTCTTGCCGAGTGGGATTGGGTCTAGCCGAGTGGGTTTGGGTCTAGCCGAGTGGGTTTGGGTCTAGCGGAGTGGGTTTGGGTCTCGCCGAGTGGGTTTGGGTCTAGCCAAGTGGGTTTGGGTCTAGCCGAGTTGGTTTGCGTCTAGCCGAGTGGGTTTGGTCTAGCGGAGTGACTTTGGGTCTAGCCGTGTGGGTTTGGGTGTAGCCGAGTGGGTTTGGGTCTAGCCGAGTGGGTTTGGGTCTAGCGGAGTGGGTTTGGGTCTAGCCGAGTGGGTTTGGGTCTAGCGGAATGGGTTTGGGTTTAGCCGAGTGGGTTTGGGTCTAGCGGAGTGGGTTTGCATTTAGCCGGGTGTGTTTCTGTCTAGCCGAGTGGGTTTGGGTCCAGCCGAGTGGGTTTGGGTCTAGCCGAGTGGGTTTGGGTCTAGCGGAGTGGGTTTGGGTCTCGCCGAGTGGGTTTGCGTCTAGCCAAGTGGGTTTGGGTCTAGCCTAGTGGGTTTGCGTCTAGCCGAGTGGGTTTGGGTCTAGCGGAGTGGCTTTGGGTCTAGCCGTGTGGGTTTGGGTGTAGCCGAGTGGGTTTGGGTCTAGCCGAGTGGGTTTGGGTCTAGCGGAGTGGGTTTGGGTCTAGCCGAGTGGGTTTGGGTCTAGCGGAGTGGGTTTGGGTCTAGCCGAGTGGGTTTGGGTGTAGCTGAGTGGGTTTGGGTCTAGCGGAGTGGGATTGGGTCTAGCGGAGTGGGTTTGGGACTAGCGGAGTGGGTTAGGGTCTAGCGGAGTGGGTTTGGGTATAGCCGAGTGGGTTTGGGACTAGCCGAGTGGATTTGGGTCTAGCCGAGTGGGTTTGGGTCCATCGGAGTGGGTTTGGGTCTAGTGGAGTGGGTTTGGGTCTAGCGGAGTGGGTTTGGGTCTAGCGGAGTGGGTTTGGGTCTAGCGAAGTGGGTTTGGGTCTAGCCGAGTGGGTTTGGGTCTAGCGGAGTGGGTTTGGATCTAGCCGACTGGGTTTGAGTCTAGCCGAGTGGGTTTGGGTCTAGCCTAGTGGGTTTGGGTCTAGCCGAGTGGGTTTGGATCTAGCCGAATGGGTTTGGGTCTAGCCGAGTGGGTTTGGGTCTAGCGGAGTGGGTTTGGGTCTAGCGGAGTGGGTTTGTGTCTACCGGACTGGCTTTGGGTCTAGCCGTGTGGGTTTGGTTATAGCCGAGTGGGTTTGGGTCTAGCCGAGTGGGTTTGGGTCAAGCCGAGTGGGTTTCGGTCTAGCCGAGTGGGTTTGGGTCTAGCGGAGTGGGTTTGCATTTAGCCGAGTGTGTTTCTGTCTAGCCGAGTGGGTTTGGGTCTAGCCGAGTGGCTTTGGGTGTAGCCGTGTGGGTTTGGGTCTAGCGGAGTGGGTTTGGGTCTAGCCGAGTGGGTTTGGGTCTAGCAGAGTGGGTTTGGGTCTCGCCGAGTGGGTTTGGGTCTAGCCATGTGGGTTTGGGTGTAGCCGAGTGGGTTTGGGTCTAGCCGAGTGGGTTTGGGTCTAGCGGAGTGGGTTTGGGTCTAGCCGAGTGGGTTTGGGTCTAGCGGAATGGGTTTGGGTTTAGCCGAGTGTGTTTCTGTCTAGACGAGTGGGTTTGGGTCTAGCCGAGTGGGTTTGGGTCTAGCCGAGTGGGTTTGGGTCTAGCGGAGTGGTTTTGGGTCTAGCCGAGTGGGTTTGGGTCTGGCGGAGTGGGTTTTGGTCTAGCCGAGTGGGTTTGGGTCTAGCGGAGTGGGTTTGGGTCTAGCCGAGTGGGTTTGGGTCTAGCCGAGTGGGTTTGGGTCTAGCCGAGTGGGTTTGGGTCTAGCAGAGTGGGTTTGCATTTAGCCGAGTGTGTTTCTGTCTAGCCGAGTGGGTTTGGGTCTAGCCGAGTGGGTTTGGGTCTAGCCGAGTGGGTTTGGGTCTAGCGGAGTGGGTTTGGGTCTAGCCGAGTGGGTTTGTGTCTAGCGGAATGGGTTTGGGTCTAGCTGAGTGGGTTTGGGTGTAGCCGAGTGGGTTTGGGTCTAGCGGAGTGGGTTTGGGTCTCGCCGAGTGGGTTTGGGTCTAGCCGAGTGGGTTTGCGTCTAGCCGAGTGGGTTTGGGTCTAGCGGAGTGGCTTTGGGTCTAGCCGTGTGGGTTTGGGTGTAGCCGAGTGGGTTTGGGTCTAGCCGAGTGGGTTTGGGTCTAGCGGAGTGGGTTTGGGTCTAGCCGAGTGGGTTTGGGTCCAGCGGAATGGGTTTGGGTTTAGCCGAGTGGGTTTGGGTCTGGCGGAGTGGGTTTGCATTTAGCCGAGTGTGTTTCTGTCTAGCCGAGTGTGTTTGGGTCTAGCCGAGTGGGTTTGGGTCTAGCCGAGTGGGTTTGGGTCTAGCGGAGTGGGTTTGGGTCTAGCCGAGTGGGTTTGGGTCTAGCGGAATGGGTTTGGGTCTAGCTGAGTGGGTTTGGGTGTAGCCGAGTGGGTTTGCGTCTAGCGGAATGGGTTTGGGTCTAGCCGAGTGGGTTTGGGTCTAGCCGAGTGGGTTTGGGTCTAGCCGAGTGGGTTTGGGTCTAGCCGAGTGGGTTTGGGTCTAGCGGAGTGGGTTTGGGTCTCGCCGAGTGGGTTTGGGTATAGCCAAGTGGGTTTGGGTCTAGCCGAATGGGTTTGCGTCTAGCCGAGTGGGTTTGGGTCTAGCGGAGTGGCTTTGGGTCTAGCCGTGTGGGTTTGGGTGTAGCCGAGTGGGTTTGGGTCTAGCCGAGTGGGTTTGGGTCTAGCGGAGTGGGTTTGGGTCTAGCCGAGTGGGTTTGGGTCTAGCGGAATGGGTTTGGGTCAAGCGGAGTGGGTTTGGGTCTAGCGGAGTGGGTTTCCGTCTAGCCGAGTGAGTTTGGGTCTAGCGGAGTGGGTTTGGGTCTAGCGGAGTGGGTTTGCGTCTAGCCAAGTGGGTTTGGGTCTAGCGGAGTGGGTTTGGGTCTAGCCGAGTGGGTTTGGGTCTAGCCGAGTGGGTTTGGGTCTAGCCGAGTGGGTTTGGGTCTAGCCGAGTGGGTTTGGGTCTAGCGGAGTGGTTTTGGGTCTAGCCGAGTGGGTTTGGGTCTAGCGGAGTGGGTTTCCGTCTAGCCGAGTGGGTTTGGGTCTAGCGGAGTGGGTTTGGGTCTAGCCGAGTGGGTTTGCGTCTAGCCAAGTGGGTTTGGGTCTAGCCGAGTGGGTTTGGGTCTAGCCGAGTGGGTTTGGGTCTAGCCGAGTGGGTTTGGGTCTAGCCGAGTGGCTTTTGGTCTAGCCGAGTGGGTTTGGGTCTAGCCGAGTGGGTTTGGGTCTAGCCGAGTGGGTTTGGGTCTAGCGGAGTGGGTTTGGGTCTAGCCGAGTGGGTTTGGGTGTAGCCGAGTGGGTTTGGGTCTAGCGGAGTGGGATTGGGTCTAGCGCAGTGGGTTTGGGACTAGCGGAGTGGGTTAGGGTCTAGCGGAGTGGGTTTGGGTATAGCCGAGTGGGTTTGGGTCTAGCGGAATGGGTTTGGGTCAAGCCGAGTGGGTTTGGGTCTAGCCGAGTGGGTTTGGGTCTAGCCGAGTGGGTTTGGGACTAGCCGAGTGGATTTGCGTCTAGCCGAGTGGGTTTGGGTCTAGCGGAGTGGGTTTGGTTCTAGTGGAGTGGGTTTGGGTCTAGCGGAGTGGGTTTGGGTCTAGCGGAGTGGGTTTGGGTCTAGCGGAGTGGGTTTGGGTCTAGCCGAGTGGGTTTGGGTCTAGCGGAGTGGGTTTGGATCTAGCCGACTGGGTTTGAGTCTAGCCGAGTGGGTTTGGGTCTAGCCGAGTGGGTTTGGGTCTAGCCGAGTGGGTTTGGATCTAGCCGAATGGGTTTGGGTCTAGCCGAGTGGGTTTGGGTCTAGCGGAGTGGGTTTGGGTCTAGCGGAGTGGGATTGGGTCTACCGGACTGACTTTGGGTCTAGCCGTGTGGGTTTGGGTGTAGCCGAGTGGGTTTGGGTCTAGCCGAGTGGGTTTGGGTCAAGCCGAGTGGGTTTCGGTCTAGCCGAGTGGGTTTGGGTCTAGCGGAGTGGGTTTGCACTTAGCCGATTGTGTTTCTGTCTAGCGGAGTGGGTTTGGGTCTAGCCGAGTGGGTTTGGGTGTAGCCGAGTGGGTTTGGGCCTAGCCGAGTGGGTTTGCGTCTAGCGGAGTGGGTTTGGGTCTAGCCGAGTGGGTTTGGGTCTAGCGGAGTGGGTTTGGGTCTAGCTGAGTGGGTTTGGGTCTAGCGGAATGGGTTTGGGTCTAGCTGAGTGGGTTTGGGAGTAGCCGAGTGGGTTTGCGTCTAGCGGAATGGGTTTGGGTCTAGCCGAGTGGGTTTGGGTCTAGCCGAGTGGGTTTGGGTCTAGCCGAGTGGGTTTGGGTCTAGCGGAGTGGGTTTGGGTCTCGCCGAGTGGGTTTGGGTCTAGCCAAGTGGGATTGGGTCTAGCCGAGTGGGTTTGCATCTAGCCGAGTGGGTTTGGGTCTAGCGGAGTGTCTTTGGGTCTAGCCGTGTGGGTTTGGGTGTAGCCGAGTGGGTTTGGGTCTAGCCGAGTGTGTTTGGGTCTAGCGGAGTGGGTTTGGGTCTAGCCGAGTGGGTTTGGGTCTAGCGGAATGGGTTTGGGTTTAGCCGAGTGTGTTTCTGTCTAGACGAGTGGGTTTGGGTCTAGCCGAGTGGGTTTGGGTCTAGCCGAGTGGGTTTGGGTCTAGCGGAGTGGTTTTCGGTCTAGCCGAGTGGGTTTGGGTCTGGCGGAGTGGGTTTTGGTCTAGCCGAGTGGGTTTGGGTCTAGCGGAGTGGGTTTGGGTCTAGCCGAGTGGGTTTGGGTCTAGCGGATTGGCTTTGGGTCTAGCCGTGTGGGTTTGGGTGTAGCCGAGTGGGTTTGGGTCTAGCCGAGTGGGTTTGGGTCTAGCGGAATGGGTTTGGGTTTAGCCGAGTGGGTTTGGGTCTAGCGGAGTGGGTTTGCATTTAGCCGAGTGTGTTTCTGTCTAGCCGAGTGGGTTTGGGTCTAGCGGAGTGGGTTTGGGTCTAGCCGAGTGGGTTTGCGTCTAGCCGAGTGGGTTTGGGTCTAGCGGAGTGGGTTTGGGTATAGCCGAGTGGGTTTGGGTCTAGCCGAGTGGGTTTGGGTCTAGCCGAGTGGCTTTGGGTCTAGCCGAGTGGGTTTGGGTCTAGCCGAGTGGTTTTGGGTCTAGCCGACTGGGTTTGGGTCTGGCGGAGTGGGTTTTGGTCTAGCCGAGTGGGTTTGGGTCTAGCGGAGTGGGTTTGGGTCTAGCCGAGTGGGTTTGGGTCTAGCCGAGTGGGTTTGGGTCTAGCCGAGTGGGTTTGGGTCTAGCGGAGTGGGTTTGGGTCTAGCGGAGTGGGATTGGGTCTACCGGACTGACTTTGGGTCTAGCCGTGTGGGTTTGGGTGTAGCCGAGTGGGTTTGGGTCTAGCCGAGTGGGTTTGGGTCAAGCCGAGTGGGTTTCGGTCTAGCCGAGTGGGTTTGGGTCTAGCGGAGTGGGTTTGCACTTAGCCGAGTGTGTTTCTGTCTAGCGGAGTGGGTTTGGGTCTAGCCGAGTGGGTTTGGGTGTAGCCGAGTGGGTTTGGGCCTAGCCGAGTGGGTTTGCGTCTAGCGGAGTGGGTTTGGGTCTAGCCGAGTGGGTTTGGGTCTAGCGGAGTGGGTTTGGGTCTAGCTGAGTGGGTTTGGGTCTAGCGGAATGGGTTTGGGTCTAGCTGAGTGGGTTTGGGAGTAGCCGAGTGGGTTTGCGTCTAGCGGAATGGGTTTGGGTCTAGCCGAGTGGGTTTGGGTCTAGCCGAGTGGGTTTGGGTCTAGCCGAGTGGGTTTGGGTCTAGCGGAGTGGGTTTGGGTCTCGCCGAGTGGGTTTGGGTCTAGCCAAGTGGGATTGGGTCTAGCCGAGTGGGTTTGCATCTAGCCGAGTGGGTTTGGGTCTAGCGGAGTGTCTTTGGGTCTAGCCGTGTGGGTTTGGGTGTAGCCGAGTGGGTTTGGGTCTAGCCGAGTGTGTTTGGGTCTAGCGGAGTGGGTTTGGGTCTAGCCGAGTGGGTTTGGGTCTAGCGGAATGGGTTTGGGTTTAGCCGAGTGTGTTTCTGTCTAGACGAGTGGGTTTGGGTCTAGCCGAGTGGGTTTGGGTCTAGCCGAGTGGGTTTGGGTCTAGCGGAGTGGTTTTCGGTCTAGCCGAGTGGGTTTGGGTCTGGCGGAGTGGGTTTTGGTCTAGCCGAGTGGGTTTGGGTCTAGCGGAGTGGGTTTGGGTCTAGCCGAGTGGGTTTGGGTCTAGCGGATTGGCTTTGGGTCTAGCCGTGTGGGTTTGGGTGTAGCCGAGTGGGTTTGGGTCTAGCCGAGTGGGTTTGGGTCTAGCGGAATGGGTTTGGGTTTAGCCGAGTGGGTTTGGGTCTAGCGGAGTGGGTTTGCATTTAGCCGAGTGTGTTTCTGTCTAGCCGAGTGGGTTTGGGTCTAGCGGAGTGGGTTTGGGTCTAGCCGAGTGGGTTTGCGTCTAGCCGAGTGGGTTTTGGTCTAGCGGAGTGGGTTTGGGTATAGCCGAGTGGGTTTGGGTCTAGCCGAGTGGGTTTGGGTCTAGCCGAGTGGCTTTGGGTCTAGCCGAGTGGGTTTGGGTCTAGCCGAGTGGTTTTGGGTCTAGCCGAGTGGGTTTGGGTCTGGCGGAGTGGGTTTTGGTCTAGCCGAGTGGGTTTGGGTCTAGCGGAGTGGGTTTGGGTCTAGCCGAGTGGGTTTGGGTCTAGCCGAGTGGGTTTGGGTCTAGCCGAGTGGGTTTGGGTCTAGCGGAGTGGGTTTGCATTTAGCCGAGTGTGGTTCTGTCTAGCCGAGTGGGTTTGGGTCTAGCCGAGTGGGTTTGGGTCTAGCCGAGTGGGTTTGGGTCTAGCGGAATGGGTTTGGGTCTAGCTGAGTGGGTTTGGGTGTAGCCGAGTGGGTTTGCGTCTAGCGGAATGGGTTTGGGTCTAGCCGAGTGGGTTTGGGTCTAGCGGAGTGGGTTTGGGTGTGGCCGAGTGGGTTTGGGTCTAGCGGAATGGGTTTGGGTCTGGCTGAGTGTGTTTGGGTGTAGCCGAGTGGGTTTGCGTCTAGCGGAATGGGTTTGGGTCTAGCCGAGTGGGTTTGGGTCTAGCCGAGTGGGTTTGGGTCTAGCCGAGTGGGTTTGGGTCTAGCCGAGTGGGTTTGGGTCTAGCCGAGTGGGTTTGGGACTAGCCGAGTGGGTTTGGGTCTCGCCGAGTGGGTTTGGGTCTAGCCAAGTGGGTTTGGGTCTAGCCGAGTGGGTTTGCGTCTAGCCGAGTGGGTTTGGGTCTAGCGGAGTGGCTTTGTGTCTAGCCGTGTGGGTTTGGGTGTAGCCGAGTGGGTTTGTGTCTAGCCGAGTGGGTTTGGGTCTAGCGGAGTGGGTTTGGGTCTAGCCGAGTGGGTTTGGGTCTAGCGGAATGGGTTTGGGTTTAGCCGAGTGTGTTTCTGTCTAGACGAGTGGGTTTGGGTCTAGCCGAGTGGGTTTGGGTCTAGCCGAGTGGGTTTGGGTCTAGCGGAGTGGTTTTGGGTCTAGCCGAGTGGGTTTGGGTCTAGCGGAGTGGGTTTCGGTCTAGCCGAGTGGGTTTGGGTCTAGCGGAGTGGGTTTGGGTCAAGCCGAGTGGGTTTCCGTCTAGCCGAGTGGGTTTGGGTCTAGCGGAGTGGGTTTGGGTCTAGCCGAGTGGGTTTGGGTCTAGCCGAGTGGCTTTGGGGCTAGCCGAGTGGGTTTGGGTCTAGCCGAGTGGGTTTGGGTCTAGCCGAGTGGGTTTGGGTCTAGCGGAGTGGGTTTGGGTCTAGCCGAGTGGGTTTGGGTGTAGCCGAGTGGGTTTGGGTCTAGCGGAGTGGGTTTGGGTCTAGCGGAGTGGGTTTGGGACTAGCGGAGTGGGTTAGGGTCTAGCGGAGTGGGTTCAGGTATAGCCGAGTGGGTTTGGGTCTAGCGGAATGGGTTTGGGTCAAGCCGAGTGGGTTTGGGTCTAGCCGAGTGGGTTTGGGTCTAGCCGAGTGGGTTTGGGACTAGCCGAGTGGGTTTGGGTGTAGCCGAGTGGGTTTGGGTCTAGCGGAGTGGGTTTGGGTTTAGCGGAGTGGGTTTGGGTCTAGCGGAGTGGGTTTGGGTCTAGCGGAGTGGGTTTGGGTCTAGCGGAGCGGGTTTGGGTCTAGCCGAGTGGGTTTGGGTCTAGCGGAGTGGGTTTGGATCTAGCCGACTGGGTTTGGCTCTAGCCGAGTGGGTTTGGGTCTAGCCGAGTGGGTTTGGGTCTATCCGAGTGGGTTTGGGTCTAGCCGAATGGGTTTGGGTCTAGCCGAATGGGTTTGGGTCTAGCGGAGTGGGTTTGGGTCTAGCCGTGTGGGTTTGGGTCTAGCCGAGTGGGTTTGCATCTAGCCGAGTGGGTTTGGGTCTAGCGGAGTGGCTTTGGGTCTAGCCGTGTGGGTTTGGGTGTAGCCGACTGGGTTTGGGTCTAGCCGAGTGGGTTTGGGTCTAGCGGAGTGGGTTTGGGTCTAGCCGAGTGGGTTTGGGTCTAGCGGAATGGGTTTGGGTTTAGCCGAGTGTGTTTCTGTCTAGACGAGTGGGTTTGGGTCTAGCCGAGTGGGTTTGGGTCTAGCCGAGTGGGTTTGGGTCTAGCCGAGTGGGTTTGGGTCTAGCCGAGTGGGTTTGCGTCTAGCCGAGTGGGTTTGGGTCTGGCGGAGTGGGTTTGGGTCTAGCCGAATGGGTTTGGGTCTAGCCGAGTGGGTTTGGGTCTAGCGGAGTGGGTTTGGGTCTAGCGGAGTGGGTTTGGGTCTACCGGAGTGGCTTTGGGTCTAGCCGTGTGGGTTTGGGTGTAGCCGAGTGGGTTTGGGTGTAGCCGAGTGGGTTTGGGTGTAGCCGAGTGGGTTTGGGTCTAGCGGAGTGGGTTTGGGTCTAGCCGAGTGGGTTTGGGTCTAGCGGAATGGGTTTGGGTTTAGCCGAGTCGGTTTGGGTCTAGCCAAGTGGGTTTGGGTCTAGCCGAGTGGGTTTGCGTCTAGCCGAGTGGGTTTGGGTCTAGCGGATTGGCTTTGGGTCTAGCCGTGTGGGTTTGGGTGTAGCCGAGTGGGTTTGGGTCTAGCCGAGTGGGTTTGGGTCTAGCGGAGTGGGTTTGGGTCTAGCCGAGTGGGTTTGGGTCTAGCAGAATGGGTTTGGGTTTAGCCGAGTGGGTTTGGGTCTAGCGGAGTGGGTTTGCATTTAGCCGAGTGTGTTTCTGTCTAGCCGAGTGGGTTTGGGTCTAGCCGAGTGGGTTTGGGTCTAGCCGAGTGGGTTTGCGTCTAGCCGAGTGGGTTTGGGTCTAGCGGAGTGGGTTTGGGTCTAGCCGAGTGGGTTTGGGTCTAGCCGAGTGGGTTTGGGTCTAGCCGAGTGGCTTTGGGTCTAGCCGAGTGGGTTTGGGTCTAGCCGAGTGGGTTTGGGTCTAGCGGAGTGGGTTTGCATTTAGCCGAGTGTGTTTCTGTCTAGCCGAGTGGGTTTGGGTCTAGCCGAGTGGGTTTGGGTCTAGCCGAGTGGGTTTGCGTCTAGCCGAGTGGGTTTGGGTCTAGCGGAGTGGGTTTGGGTCTAGCCGAGTGGGTTTGGGTCTAGCCGAGTGGGTTTGGGTCTAGCCGAGTGGCTTTGGGTCTAGCCGAGTGGGTTTGGGTCTAGCCGAGTGGTTTTGGGTCTAGCCGAGTGGGTTTGGGTCTGGCGGAGTGGGTTTTGGTCTAGCCGAGTGGGTTTGGGTCTAGCGGAGTGGGTTTGGGTCTAGCCGAGTGGGTTTGGGTCTAGCCGAGTGGGTTTGGGTCTAGCCGAGTGGGTTTGGGTCTAGCGGAGTGGGTTTGCATTTAGCCGAGTGTGGTTCTGTCTAGCCGAGTGGGTTTGGGTCTAGCCGAGTGGGTTTGGGTCTAGCCGAGTGGGTTTGGGTCTAGCGGAGTGGGTTTGGGTCTAGCCGAGTGGGTTTGGGTCTAGCGGAATGGGTTTGGGTCTAGCTGAGTGGGTTTGGGTGTAGCCGAGTGGGTTTGCGTCTAGCGGAATGGGTTTGGGTCTAGCCGAGTGGGTTTGGGTCTAGCGGAGTGGGTTTGGGTCTAGCCGAGTGGGTTTGGGTCTAGCGGAATGGGTTTGGGTCTAGCCGAGTGGGTTTGGGTCTAGCCGAGTGGGTTTGGGTCTAGCCGAGTGGGTTTGGGTCTAGCCGAGTGGGTTTGGGTCTAGCCGAGTGGGTTTGGGTCTAGCGGAGTGGGTTTGGGTCTCGCCGAGTGGGTTTGGGTCTAGCCAAGTGGGTTTGGGTCTAGCCGAGTGGGTTTGCGTCTAGCCGAGTGGGTTTGGGTCTAGCGGAGTGGCTTTGGGTCTAGCCGTGTGGGTTTGGGTGTAGCCGAGTGGGTTTGGGTCTAGCCGAGTGGGTTTGGGTCTAGCGGAGTGGGTTTGGGTCTAGCCGAGTGGGTTTGGGTCTAGCGGAATGGGTTTGGGTTTAGCCGAGTGTGTTTCTGTCTAGACGAGTGGGTTTGGGTCTAGCCGAGTGGGTTCGGGTCTAGCGGAGTGGTTTTGGGTCTAGCCGAGTGGGTTTGGGTCCAGCGGAGTGGGTTTCGGTCTAGCCGAGTGGGTTTGGGTCTAGCGGAGTGGGTTTGGGGCTAGCCGAGTGGGTTTGCGTCTAGCCGAGTGGGTTTGGGTCTAGCGGAGTGGGTTTGGGTCTAGCCGAGTGGGTTTGGGTCTAGCCGAGTGGGTTTGGGTCTAGCCGAGTGGCTTTGGGTCTAGCCGAGTGGGTTTGGGTCTAGCCGAGTGGGTTTGGGTCTAGCCGAGTGGGTTTGGGTCTAGCGGAGTGGGTTTGGGTCTAGCCGAGTGGATTTGGGTGTAGCCGAGTGGGTTTGGGTCTAGCGGAGTGGGATTCGGTCTAGCGGAGTGGGTTTGGGACTAGCGGAGTGGGTTAGGGTCTATCGGAGTGGGTTTGGGTATAGCCGAGTGGGTTTGGGTCTAGCGGAATGGGTTTGGGTCTAGCCGAGTGGGTTTGGGTCTAGCCGAGTGGGTTTGGGACTAGCCGAGTGGATTTGGGTCTAGCCGAGTGGGTTTGGGTCTAGCGGAGTTGGTTTGGGTCTAGCGGAGTGGGTTTGGGTCTAGCGGAGTGGGTTTGGGTCTAGCGGAGTGGGTTTGGGTCTAGCGGAGCGGGTTTGGGTCTAGCCGAGTGGGTTTGGGTCTAGCGGAGTGGGTTTGGATCTAGCCGATTGGGTTTGGCTCTAGCCGAGTGGGTTTGGGTCTAGCCGAGTGGGTTTGGGTCTATCCGAGTGGGTTTGGGTCTAGCCGAATGGGTTTGGGTCTAGCCGAGTGGGTTTGGGTCTAGCGGAGTGGGTTTGGGTCTAGCAGAGTGGGTTTGGGTCTACCGGAGTGGCTTTGGGTCTAGCCGTGTGGGTTTGGGTCTAGCCGAGTGGGTTTGCGTCTAGCCGAGTGGGTTTGTGTCTAGCGGAGTGGCTTTGGGTCTAGCCGTGTGGGTTTGGGTGTAGCCGACTGGGTTTGGGTCTAGCCGAGTGTGTTTGGGTCTAGCGGAGTGGGTTTGGGTCTAGCCGAGTGGGTTTGGGTCTAGCGGAATGGGTTTGGGTCTAGCTGAGTGGGTTTGGGTGTAGCCGAGTGGGTTTGCGTCTAGCGGAATGGGTTTGGGTCTAGCCGAGTGGGTTTGGGTCTAGCGGAGTGGGTTTGGGTCTCGCCGAGTGGGTTTGGATCTAGCGGAATGGGTTTGGGTCTAGCTGAGTGGGTTTGGGTGTAGCCGAGTGGGTTTGCGTCTAGCGGAATGGGTTTGGGTCTAGCCGAGTGGGTTTGGGTCTAGCCGAGTGGGTTTGGGTCTAGCCGAGTGGGTTTGGGTCTAGCCGAGTGGGTTTGGGTCTAGCGGAGTGGGTTTTGGTCTCGCCGAGTGGGTTTGGGTCTAGCCAAGTGGGTTTGGGTCTAGCCGAGTGGGTTTGCGTCTAGCCGAGTGGGTTTGGGTCTAGCGGAGTGGCTTTGGGTCTAGCCGTGTGGGTTTGGGTGTAGCCGAGTGGGTTTGGGTCTAGCCGAGTGGGTTTGGGTCTAGCGGAGTGGGTTTGGGTCTAGCCGAGTGGGTTTGGGTCTAGCGGAAAGGGTTTGGGTTTAGCCGAGTGTGTTTCTGTCTAGACGAGTGGGTTTGGGTCTAGCCGAGTGGGTTTGGGTCTAGCGGAGTGGTTTTGGGTCTAGCCGAGTGGGTTTGGGTCTAGCGGAGTGGGTTTCGGTCTAGCCGAGTGGGTTTCGGTCTAGCGGAGTGGGTTTGGGTCTAGCCGAGTGGGTTTGCGTCTAGCCGAGTGGGTTTGGGTCTAGCCGAGTGGGTTTGGGTCTAGCCGAGTGGGTTTGGGTCTGGCCGAGTGTGTTTGGGTCTAGCCGAGTGGCTTTGGGTCTAGCCGAGTGGGTTTGGGTCTAGCCGAGTGGGTTTGGGTCTAGCCGAGTGGGTTTGGGTCTAGCGGAGTGGGTTTGGGTCTAGCCGAGTGGGTTTGGGTGTAGCCGGGTGGGTTTGGGTCTAGCGGAGTGGGTTTGGGTCTAGCGGAGTGGGTTTGGGTCTAGCGGAGTGGGTTTGGGTCTAGCGGAGTGGGTTTGGGTCTAGCGGAGCGGGTTTGGGTCTAGCCGAGTGGGTTTGGGTCTAGCGGAGTGGGTTTGGGTCTAGCCGAGTGGGTTTGGGTCTAGCCGAGTGGGTTTGGGTCTAGCGGAGTGGGTTTGGGTCTCGCCGAGTGGGTTTGGGTCTAGCCAAGTGGGTTTGGGTCTAGCCGAGTGGGTTTGCGTCTAGCCGAGTGGGTTTGGGTCTAGCGGAGTGGCTTTGGGTCTAGCCGTGTGGGTTTGGGTGTAGCCGAGTGGGTTTGGGTCTAGCCGAGTGGGTTTGGGTCTAGCGGAGTGGGTTTGGGTCTAGCCGAGTGGGTTTGGGTCTAGCGGAATGGGTTTGGGTTTAGCCGAGTGTGTTTCTGTCTAGACGAGTGGGTTTGGGTCTAGCCGAGTGGGTTCGGGTCTAGCGGAGTGGTTTTGGGTCTAGCCGAGTGGGTTTGGGTCCAGCGGAGTGGGTTTCGGTCTAGCCGAGTGGGTTTGGGTCTAGCGTAGTGGGTTTGGGGCTAGCCGAGTGGGTTTGCGTCTAGCCGAGTGGGTTTGGGTCTAGCGGAGTGGGTTTGGGTCTAGCCGAGTGGGTTTGGGTCTAGCCGAGTGGGTTTGGGTCTAGCCGAGTGGCTTTGGGTCTAGCCGAGTGGGTTTGGGTCTAGCCGAGTGGGTTTGGGTCTAGCCGAGTGGGTTTGGGTCTAGCGGAGTGGGTTTGGGTCTAGCCGAGTGGATTTGGGTGTAGCCGAGTGGGTTTGGGTCTAGCGGAGTGGGATTCGGTCTAGCGGAGTGGGTTTGGGACTAGCGGAGTGGGTTAGGGTCTATCGGAGTGGGTTTGGGTATAGCCGAGTGGGTTTGGGTCTAGCGGAATGGGTTTGGGTCTAGCCGAGTGGGTTTGGGTCTAGCCGAGTGGGTTTGGGACTAGCCGAGTGGATTTGGGTCTAGCCGAGTGGGTTTGGGTCTAGCGGAGTGGGTTTGGGTCTAGCGGAGTGGGTTTGGGTCTAGCGGAGTGGGTTTGGGTCTAGCGGAGTGGGTTTGGGTCTAGCGGAGCGGGTTTGGGTCTAGCCGAGTGGGTTTGGGTCTAGCGGAGTGGGTTTGGATCTAGCCGATTGGGTTTGGCTCTAGCCGAGTGGGTTTGGGTCTAGCCGAGTGGGTTTGGGTCTATCCGAGTGGGTTTGGGTCTAGCCGAATGGGTTTGGGTCTAGCCGAGTGGGTTTGGGTCTAGCGGAGTGGGTTTGGGTCTAGCGGAGTGGGTTTGGGTCTACCGGAGTGGCTTTGGGTCTAGCCGTGTGGGTTTGGGTCTAGCCGAGTGGGTTTGCGTCTAGCCGAGTGGGTTTGTGTCTAGCGGAGTGGCTTTGGGTCTAGCCGTGTGGGTTTGGGTGTAGCCGACTGGGTTTGGGTCTAGCCGAGTGTGTTTGGGTCTAGCGGAGTGGGTTTGGGTCTAGCCGAGTGGGTTTGGGTCTAGCGGAATGGGTTTGGGTCTAGCTGAGTGGGTTTGGGTGTAGCCGAGTGGGTTTGCGTCTAGCGGAATGGGTTTGGGTCTAGCCGAGTGGGTTTGGGTCTAGCGGAGTGGGTTTGGGTCTCGCCGAGTGGGTTTGGATCTAGCGGAATGGGTTTGGGTCTAGCTGAGTGGGTTTGGGTGTAGCCGAGTGGGTTTGCGTCTAGCGGAATGGGTTTGGGTCTAGCCGAGTGGGTTTGGGTCTAGCCGAGTGGGTTTGGGTCTAGCCGAGTGGGTTTGGGTCTAGCCGAGTGGGTTTGGGTCTAGCGGAGTGGGTTTGGGTCTCGCCGAGTGGGTTTGGGTCTAGCCAAGTGGGTTTGGGTCTAGCCGAGTGGGTTTGCGTCTAGCCGAGTGGGTTTGGGTCTAGCGGAGTGGCTTTGGGTCTAGCCGTGTGGGTTTGGGTGTAGCCGAGTGGGTTTGGGTCTAGCCGAGTGGGTTTGGGTCTAGCGGAGTGGGTTTGGGTCTAGCCGAGTGGGTTTGGGTCTAGCGGAAAGGGTTTGGGTTTAGCCGAGTGTGTTTCTGTCTAGACGAGTGGGTTTGGGTCTAGCCGAGTGGGTTTGGGTCTAGCGGAGTGGTTTTGGGTCTAGCCGAGTGGGTTTGGGTCTAGCGGAGTGGGTTTCGGTCTAGCCGAGTGGGTTTCGGTCTAGCGGAGTGGGTTTGGGTCTAGCCGAGTGGGTTTGCGTCTAGCCGAGTGGGTTTGGGTCTAGCCGAGTGGGTTTGGGTCTAGCCGAGTGGGTTTGGGTCTGGCCGAGTGTGTTTGGGTCTAGCCGAGTGGCTTTGGGTCTAGCCGAGTGGGTTTGGGTCTAGCCGAGTGGGTTTGGGTCTAGCCGAGTGGGTTTGGGTCTAGCGGAGTGGGTTTGGGTCTAGCCGAGTGGGTTTGGGTGTAGCCGGGTGGGTTTGGGTCTAGCGGAGTGGGTTTGGGTCTAGCGGAGTGGGTTTGGGTCTAGCGGAGTGGGTTTGGGTCTAGCGGAGAGGGTTTGGGTCTAGCGGAGCGGGTTTGGGTCTAGCCGAGTGGGTTTGGGTCTAGCGGAGTGGGTTTGGATCTAGCCGACTGGGTTTGGCTCTAGCCGAGTGGGTTTGGGTCTAGCCGAGTGGGTTTGGGTCTATCTGAGTGGGTTTGGGTCTAGCCGAATGGGTTTGGGTCTAGCCGAGTGGGTTTGGGTCTAGCGGAGTGGGTTTGGGTCTAGCGGAGTGGGTTTGGGTCTACCGGAGTGGCTTTGGGTCTAGCCGTGTGGGTTTGGGTCTAGCCGAGTGGGTTTGCGTCTAGCCGAGTGGGTTTGGGTCTAGCGGAGTGCCTTTGGGTCTAGCCGTGTGGGTTTGGGTGTAGCCGACTGGGTTTGGGTCTAGCCGAGTGGGTTTGGGTCTAGCGGAGTGGGTTTGGGTCTAGCCGAGTGGGTTTGGGTCTAGCGGAATGGGTTTGGGTTTAGCCGAGTGTGTTTCTGTTTGGACGAGTGGGTTTGGGTCTAGCCGAGTGGGTTTGGGTCTAGCCGAGTGGGTTTGGGTCTAGCGGAGTGGTTTTGGGTCTAGCCGAGTGGGTTTGGGTCTAGCGGAGTGGGTTTCGGTCTAGCCGAGTGGGTTTGGGTCTAGCGGAGTGGGTTTGGGTCTAGCCGAGTGGGTTTGGGTCTAGCGGAGTGGGTTTGGGTCTAGCCGAGTGGGTTTGGGTCTAGCGGAATGGGTTTGGGTCTAGCTGAGTGGGTTTGGGTGTAGCCGAGTGGGTTTGCGTCTAGCGGAATGGGTTTGGGTCTAGCCGAGTGGGTTTCGGTCTAGCCCAGTGGATTTGGGTCTAGCCGAGTGGGTTTGGGTCTGGCCGAGTGGGTTTAGGTCTAGCGGAGTGGGTTTGGGTCTCGCCGAGTGGGTTTGGGTCTAGCCAAGTGGGTTTGGGTCTAGCCGAGTGGGTTTGGGTCTAGCGGATTGGCTTTGGGTCTAGCCGTGTGGGTTTGGGTGTAGCCGAGTGGGTTTGGGTCTAGCCGAGTGGGTTTGGGTCTAGCGGAGTGGGTTTGGGTCTAGCCGAGTGGGTTTGGGTCTAGCGGAATGGGTTTGGGTTTAGCCGAGTGGGTTTGGGTCTAGCGGAGTGGGTTTGCATTTAGCCGAGTGTGTTTCTGTCTAGCCGAGTGGGTTTGGGTCTAGCCCAGTGGGTTTGGGTCTAGCCGAGTGGGTTTGGGTCTAGCGGAGTGGGTTTGGGTCTAGCCGAGTGGGTTTGGGTCTAGCGGAATGGGTTTGGGTCTAGCTGAGTGGGTTTGGGTGTAGCCGAGTGGGTTTGCATCTAGCAGAATGGGTTTGGGACTTGCCGAGTGGGTTTGGGTCTAGCCGAGTGGGTTTGGGTCTAGCCGAGTGGGTTTGCATCTAGCCGAGTGGGTTTGGGTCTAGCGGAGTGGGTTTGGGTCTCGCCGAGTGGGTTTGGGTCTAGCCAAGTGGGTTTGGGTCTAGCCGAGTGGGTTTGCGTCTAGCCGAGTGGGTTTGGGTCTAGCGGAGTGGCTTTGGGTCTAGCCGTGTGGGTTTGGGTGTAGCCGAGTGGGTTTGTGTCTAGCCGAGTGGGTTTGGGTCTAGCGGAGTGGGTTCGGGTCTAACCGAGTGGGTTTGGGTCTAGCGGAATGGGTTTGGGTTTAGCCGAGTGTGTTTCTGTCTAGACGAGTGGGTTTGGGTCTAGCCGAGTGGGTTTGGGTCTAGCCGAGTGGGTTTGGGTCTAGCCGAGTGGGTTTGGGTCTAGCGGAGTGCCTTTGGGTCTAGCCGTGTGGGTTTGGGTGTAGCCGACTGGGTTTGGGTCTAGCCGAGTGGGTTTGGGTCTAGCGGAGTGGGTTTGGGTCTAGCCGAGTGGGTTTGGGTCTAGCGGAATGGGTTTGGGTTTAGCCGAGTGTGTTTCTGTTTGGACGAGTGGGTTTGGGTCTAGCCGAGTGGGTTTGGGTCTAGCCGAGTGGGTTTGGGTCTAGCGGAGTGGTTTTGGGTCTAGCCGAGTGGGTTTGGGTCTAGCGGAGTGGGTTTCGGTCTAGCCGAGTGGGTTTGGGTCTAGCGGAGTGGGTTTGGGTCTAGCCGAGTGGGTTTGGGTCTAGCGGAGTGGGTTTGGGTCTAGCCGAGTGGGTTTGGGTCTAGCGGAATGGGTTTGGGTCTAGCTGAGTGGGTTTGGGTGTAGCCGAGTGGGTTTGCGTCTAGCGGAATGGGTTTGGGTCTAGCCGAGTGGGTTTCGGTCTAGCCCAGTGGGTTTGGGTCTAGCCGAGTGGGTTTGGGTCTGGCCGAGTGGGTTTAGGTCTAGCGGAGTGGGTTTGGGTCTCGCCGAGTGGGTTTGGGTCTAGCCAAGTGGGTTTGGGTCTAGCCGAGTGGGTTTGCGTCTAGCCGAGTGGGTTTGGGTCTAGCGGATTGGCTTTGGGTCTAGCCGTGTGGGTTTGGGTGTAGCCGAGTGGGTTTGGGTCTAGCCGAGTGGGTTTGGGTCTAGCGGAGTGGGTTTGTGTCTAGCCGAGTGGGTTTGGGTCTAGCGGAATGGGTTTGGGTTTAGCCGAGTGGGTTTGGGTCTAGCGGAGTGGGTTTGCATTTAGCCGAGTGTGTTTCTGTCTAGCCGAGTGGGTTTGGGTCTAGCCAAGTGGGTTTGGGTCTAGCCGAGTGGGTTTGGGTCTAGCGGAGTGGGTTTGGGTCTAGCCGAGTGGGTTTGGGTCTAGCGGAATGGGTTTGGGTCTAGCTGAGTGGGTTTGGGTGTAGCCGAGTGGGTTTGCATCTAGCGGAATGGGTTTGGGACTTGCCGAG
Organism: Raja brachyura; assembly: GCA_963514005.1. The sequence continues at coordinate 3,466,215 of OY740819.1, read as the reverse complement.
TGGGTTTGGGTCTAGCCGAGTGGGTTTGGGTCTAGCCGAGTGGGTTTGCATCTAGCCGAGTGGGTTTGGGTCTAGCGGAGTGGGTTTGGGTCTCGCCGAGTGGGTTTGGGTCTAGCCAAGTGGGTTTGGGTCTAGCCGAGTGGGTTTGCGTCTAGCCGAGTGGGTTTGGGTCTAGCGGAGTGGCTTTGGGTCTAGCCGTGTGGGTTTGGGTGTAGCCGAGTGGGTTTGGGTCTAGCCGAGTGGGTTTGGGTCTAGCGGAGTGGGTTTGGGTCTAACCGAGTGGGTTTGGGTCTAGCGGAATGGGTTTGGGTTTAGCCGAGTGTGTTTCTGTCTAGACGAGTGGGTTTGGGTCTAGCCGAGTGGGTTTGGGTCTAGCCGAGTGGGTTTGGGTCTAGCGGAGTGGTTTTGGGTCTAGCCGAGTGGGTTTGGGTCTAGCGGAGTGGGTTTCGGTCTAGCCGAGTGGGTTTGGGTCTAGCGGAGTGGGTTTGGGTCTAGCCGAGTGGGTTTGCGTCTAGCCGAGTGGGTTTGGGTCTAGCGGAGTGGGTTTGGGTCTAGCCGAGTGGGTTTGGGTCTAGCCGAGTGGGTTTGGGTCTAGCCGAGTGGCTTTGGGTCTAGCCGAGTGGGTTTGGGTCTAGCCGCGTGGTTTTGGGTCTAGCCGAGTGGGTTTGGGTCTGGCGGAGTGGGTTTTGTTCTAGCCGAGTGGGTTTGGGTCTAGCGGAGTGGGTTTGGGTCTAGCCGAGTGGGTTTGGGTCCAGCCGAGTGGGTTTGGGTCTAGCCGAGTGGGTTTGGGTCTAGCGGAGTGGATTTGCATTTAGCCGAGTGTGGTTCTGTCTAGCCGAGTGTGTTTGGGTCTAGCCGAGTGGGTTTGGGTCTTGCCGAGTGGGTTTGGGTCTAGCGGAGTGGGTTTGGGTCTAGCCGAGTGGGTTTGGGTCTAGCGGAATGGGTTTGGGTCTAGCTGAGTGGGTTTGGGTGTAGCCGAGTGGGTTTGCGTCTAGCGGAATGGGTTTGGGTCTAGCCGAGTGGGTTTGGGTCTAGCCGAGTGGGTTTGGGTCTAGCCGAGTGGGTTTGGGTCTAGCAGAGTGGGTTTGGGTCTAGCCGAGTGGGTTTGGGTCTAGCGGAGTGGGTTTGGGTCTCGCCGAGTGGGTTTGGGTCTAGCCAAGTGGGTTTGGGTCTAGCCGAGTGGGTTTGCGTCTAGCCGAGTGGGTTTGGGTCTAGCGGAGTGGCTTTGGGTCTAGCCGTGTGGGTTTGGGTGCAGCCGAGTGGGTTTGGGTCTAGCCGAGTGGGTTTGGGTCTAGCGGAGTGGTTTTGGGTCTAGCCGAGTGGGTTTGGGTCTAGCGGAGTGGGTTTCGGTCTAGCCGAGTGGGTTTGGGTCTAGCGGAGTGCGTTTGGGTCTAGCCGAGTGGGTTTGCGTCTAGCCGAGTGGGTTTGGGTCTAGCCGAGTGGGTTTGGGTCTAGCCGAGTGGGTTTGGGTCTAGCCGAGTGGGTTTGGGTCTAGCCGAGTGGCTTTGTGTCTAGCCGAGTGGGTTTGGGTCTAGCCGAGTGGTTTTGGGTCTAGCCGAGTGGGTTTGGGTCTGGCGGAGTGGGTTTTGGTCTAGCCGAGTGGGTTTGGGTCTAGCGGAGTGGGTTTGGGTCTAGCCGAGTGGGTTTGGGTCCAGCCGAGTGTGTTTGGGTCTAGCCGAGTGGGTTTGGGTCTAGCGGAGTGGGTTTGCATTTAGCCGAGTGTGGTTCTGTCTAGCCGAGTGTGTTTGGGTCTAGCCGAGTGGGCTTGGGTCTTGCCGAGTGGGTTTGGGTCTAGCGGAGTGGGTTTGGGTCTAGCCGAGTGGGTTTGGGTCTAGCGGAATGGGTTTGGGTCTAGCTGAGTGGGTTTGGGTGTAGCCGAGTGGGTTTGCGTCTAGCGGAATGGGTTTGGGTCTAGCCGAGTGGGTTTGGGTCTAGCCGAGTGGGTTTGGGTCTAGCCGAGTGGGTTTGGGTCTAGCCGAGTGGGTTTGGGTCTAGCCGAGTGGGTTTGGGTCTAGCGGAGTGGGTTTGGGTCTCGCCGAGTGGGTTTGGGTCTAGCCAAGTGGGTTTGGGTCTAGCCGAGTGGGTTTGCGTCTAGCCGAGTGGGTTTGGGTCTAGCGGAGTGGCTTTGGGTCTAGCCATGTGGGTTTGGGTGCAGCCGAGTGGGTTTGGGTCTAGCCGAGTGGGTTTGGGTCTAGCGGAGTGGGTTTGGGTCTAGCCGAGTGGGTTTGGGTCTAGCGGAATGGGTTTGGGTTTAGCCGAGTGTGTTTCTGTCTAGACGAGTGGGTTTGGGTCTAGCGGAGTGGGTTTGGGTCTAGCCGAGTGGGTTTGGGTCTAGCGGAGTGGTTTTGGGTCTAGCCGAGTGGGTTTGGGTCTAGCGGAGTGGGTTTCGGTCAAGCCGAGTGGGTTTGGGTTTAGCGGAGTGGGTTTGGGTCTAGCCGAGTGGGTTTGCGTCTAGCCGAGTGGGTTTGGGTCTAGCGGAGTGGGTTTGGGTCTAGCCGAGTGGGTTTGGGTCTAGCCGAGTGGGTTTGGGTCTAGCCGAGTGGATTTGGGTCTAGCCGAGTGGGTTTGGGTCTAGCCGAGTGGGTTTGGGTCTAGCCGAGTGGGTTTGGGTCTAGCCGAGTGGGTTTGGGTCTAGCCGAGTGGGTTTGGGTCTAGCGGAGTGGGTTTGGGTCTCGCCGAGTGGGTTTGGGTCTAGCCAAGTGGGTTTGGGTCTAGCCGAGTGTGTTTGGGTCTAGCCGAGTGGGTTTGGGTCTTGCCGAGTGGGTTTGGGTCTAGCGGAGTGGGTTTGGGTCTAGCCGAGTGGGTTTGGGTCTAGCGGAATGGGTTTGGGTCTAGCTGAGTGGGTTTGGGTGTAGCCGAGTGGGTTTGCGTCTAGCGGAATGGGTTTGGGTCTAGCCGAGTGGGTTTGGGTCTAGCCGAGTGGGTTTGGGTCTAGCCGAGTGGGTTTGGGTCTAGCCGAGTGGGTTTGGGTCTAGCCGAGTGGGTTTGCGTCTAGCGGAGTGGGTTTGGGTCTCGCCGAGTGGGTTTGGGTCTAGCCAAGTGGGTTTGGGTCTAGCCGAGTGGGTTTGCGTCTAGCCGAGTGGGTTTGGGTCTAGCGGAGTGGCTTTGGGTCTAGCCGTGTGGGTTTGGGTGCAGCCGAGTGGGTTTGGGTCTAGCCGAGTGGGTTTGGGTCTAGCGGAGTGGTTTTGGGTCTAGCCGAGTGGGTTTGGGTCTAGCGGAGTGGGTTTCGGTCTAGCCGAGTGGGTTTGGGTCTAGCGGAGTGCGTTTGGGTCTAGCCGAGTGGGTTTGCATCTAGCCGAGTGGGTTTGGGTCTAGCGGAGTGGGTTTGGGTCTAGCCGAGTGGGTTTGGGTCTAGCCGAGTGGGTTTGGGTCTAGCCGAGTGGCTTTGGGTCTAGCCGAGTGGGTTTGGGTCTAGCCGAGTGGTTTTGGGTCTAGCCGAGTGGGTTTGGGTCTGGCGGAGTGGGTTTTGGTCTAGCCGAGTGGGTTTGGGTATAGCGGAGTGGGTTTGGGTCTAGCCGAGTGGGTTTGGGTCTAGCGGAATGGGTTTGGGTCTAGCTGAGTGGGTTTGGGTGTAGCCGAGTGGGTTTGCATCTAGCGGAATGGGTTTGGGTCTAGCCGAGTGGGTTTGGGTCTAGCCGAGTGGGTTTGGGTCTAGCCGAGTGGGTTTGGGTCTAGCCGAGTGGGTTTGGGTCTAGCCGAGTGGGTTTGGGTCTAGCGGAATGGGTTTGGGTGCAGCCGAGTGGGTTTGGGTCTAGCCGAGTGGGTTTGGGTCTAGCGGAGTGGGTTTGGGTCTACCCGAGTGGGTTTGGGTCTAGCGGAATGGGTTTGGGTTTAGCCGAGTGTGTTTCTGTCTAGACGAGTGGGTTTGGGTCTAGCGGAGTGGGTTTGGGTCTAGCCGAGTGGGTTTGGGTCTAGCGGAGTGGTTTTGGGTCTAGCCGAGTGGGTTTGGGTCTAGCGGAGTGGGTTTCGGTCTAGCCGAGTGGGTTTGGGTTTAGCGGAGTGGGTTTGGGTCTAGCCGAGTGGGTTTGCGTCTAGCCGAGTGGGTTTGGGTCTAGCGGAGTGGGTTTGGGTCTAGCCGAGTGGGTTTGGGTCTAGCCGAGTGGGTTTGGGTCTAGCCGAGTGGATTTGGGTCTAGCCGAGTGGGTTTGGGTCTAGCCGAGTGGGTTTGGGTCTAGCCGAGTGGGTTTGGGTCTAGCCGAGTGGGTTTGGGTCTAGCCGAGTGGGTTTGGGTCTAGCGGAGTGGGTTTGGGTCTCGCCGAGTGGGTTTGGGTCTAGCCAAGTGGGTTTGGGTCTAGCCGAGTGGGTTTGGGTCTAGCCGAGTGGGTTTGGGTCTCGCCGAGTGGGTTTGGGTCTAGCCAAGTGGGTTTGGGTCTAGCCGAGTGGGTTTGCGTCTAGCCGAGTGGGTTTGGGTCTAGCGGAGTGGCTTTGGGTCTAGCCGAGTGGGTTTGGGTCTAGCGGAATGGGTTTGGGTCTAGCTGAGTGGGTTTGGGTGTAGCCGAGTGGGTTTGCGTCTAGCGGAATGGGTTTGGGTCTAGCCGAGTGGGTTTGGGTCTAGCCGAGTGGGTTTGGGTCTAGCCGAGTGGGTTTGGGTCTAGCCGAGTGGGTTTGGGTCTAGCCGAGTGGGTTTGGGTCTAGCGGAATGGGTTTGGGTGCAGCCGAGTGGGTTTGGGTCTAGCCGAGTGGGTTTGGGTCTAGCGGAGTGGGTTTGGGTCTAGCCGAGTGGGTTTGGGTCTAGCGGAATGGGTTTGGGTTTAGCCGAGTGTGTTTCTGTCTAGACGAGTGGGTTTGGGTCTAGCGGAGTGGGTTTGGGTCTAGCCGAGTGGGTTTGGGTCTAGCGGAGTGGTTTTGGGTCTAGCCGAGTGGGTTTGGGTCTAGCGGAGTGGGTTTCGGTCTAGCCGAGTGGGTTTGGGTTTAGCGGAGTGGGTTTGGGTCTAGCCGAGTGGGTTTGCGTCTAGCCGAGTGGGTTTGGGTCTAGCGGAGTGGGTTTGGGTCTAGCCGAGTGGGTTTGGGTCTAGCCGAGTGGGTTTGGGTCTAGCCGAGTGGATTTGGGTCTAGCCGAGTGGGTTTGGGTCTAGCCGAGTGGGTTTGGGTCTAGCCGAGTGGGTTTGGGTCTAGCCGAGTGGGTTTGGGTCTAGCCGAGTGGGTTTGGGTCTAGCGGAGTGGGTTTGGGTCTCGCCGAGTGGGTTTGGGTCTAGCCAAGTGGGTTTGGGTCTAGCCGAGTGGGTTTGGGTCTAGCCGAGTGGGTTTGGGTCTCGCCGAGTGGGTTTGGGTCTAGCCAAGTGGGTTTGGGTCTAGCCGAGTGGGTTTGCGTCTAGCCGAGTGGGTTTGGGTCTAGCGGAGTGGCTTTGGGTCTAGCCGTGTGGGTTTGGGTGCAGCCGAGTGGGTTTGGGTCTAGCCGAGTGGGTTTGGGTCTAGCGGAGTGGTTTTGGTTCTAGCCGAGTGGGTTTGGGTCTAGCGGAGTGGGTTTCGGTCTAGCCGAGTGGGTTTGGGTCTAGCGGAGTGCGTTTGGGTCTAGCCGAGTGGGTTTGCGTCTAGCCGAGTGGGTTTGGGTCTAGCGGAGTGGGTTTGGGTCTAGCCGAGTGGGTTTGGGTCTAGCCGAGTTGGTTTGGGTCTAGCCGAGTGGCTTTGGGTCTAGCCGAGTGGGTTTGGGTCTAGCCGAGTGGTTTTGGGTCTAGCCGAGTGGGTTTGGGTCTGGCGGAGTGGGTTTTGGTCTAGCCGAGTGGGTTTGGGTCTAGCGGAGTGGGTTTGGGTCTAGCCGAGTGGGTTTGGGTCCAGCCGAGTGTGTTTGGGTCTAGCCGAGTGGGTTTGGGTCTAGCGGAGTGGGTTTGCATTTAGCCGAGTGTGGTTCTGTCTAGCCGAGTGTGTTTGGGTCTAGCCGAGTGGGTTTGGGTCTTGCCGAGTGGGTTTGGGTCTAGCGGAGTGGGTTTGGGTCTAGCCGAGTGGGTTTGGGTCTAGCGGAATGGGTTTGGGTCTAGCTGAGTGGGTTTGGGTGTAGCCGAGTGGGTTTGCGTCTAGCGGAATGGGTTTGGGTCTAGCCGAGTGGGTTTGGGTCTAGCCGAGTGGGTTTGGGTCTAGCCGAGTGGGTTTGGGTCTAGCCGAGTGGGTTTGGGTCTAGCCGAGTGGGTTTGGGTCTAGCGGAGTGGGTTTGGGTCTCGCCGAGTGGGTTTGGGTCTAGCCAAGTGGGTTTGGGTCTAGCCGAGTGGGTTTGCGTCTAGCCGAGTGGGTTTGGGTCTAGCGGAGTGGCTTTGGGTCTAGCCGTGTGGGTTTGGGTGCAGCCGAGTGGGTTTGGGTCTAGCCGAGTGGGTTTGGGTCTAGCGGAGTGGGTTTGGGTCTAGCCGAGTGGGTTTGGGTCTAGCGGAATGGGTTTGGGTTTAGCCGAGTGTGTTTCTGTCTAGACGAGTGGGTTTGGGTCTAGCGGAGTGGGTTTGGGTCTAGCCGAGTGGGTTTGGGTCTAGCGGAGTGGTTTTGGGTCTAGCCGAGTGGGTTTGGGTCTAGCGGAGTGGGTTTCGGTCTAGCCGAGTGGGTTTGGGTTTAGCGGAGTGGGTTTGGGTCTAGCCGAGTGGGTTTGCGTCTAGCCGAGTGGGTTTGGGTCTAGCGGAGTGGGTTTGGGTCTAGCCGAGTGGGTTTGGGTCTAGCCGAGTGGGTTTGGGTCTAGCCGAGTGGATTTGGGTCTAGCCGAGTGGGTTTGGGTCTAGCCGAGTGGGTTTGGGTCTAGCCGAGTGGGTTTGCGTCTAGCGGAGTGGGTTTGGGTCTAGCCGAGTGGGTTTGGGTGTAGCCGAGTGGGTTTGGGTCTAGCGGAGTGGGATTGGGTCTAGCGGAGTGGGTTTGGGACTAGCGGAGTGGGTTAGGGTCTAGCGGAGTGGGTTTGGGTATAGCCGAGTGGGTTTGGGTCTAGCGGAATGGGTTTGGGTCAAGCCGAGTGGGTTTGGGTCTAGCCGAGTGGGTTTGGGTCTAGCCGTGTGGGTTTGGGTCTAGCCGAGTGGGTGTGCGTCTAGCCGAGTGGGTTTGGGTCTAGCGGAGTGGCTTTGGGTCTAGCCGTGTGGGTTTGGGTGTAGCCGACTGGGTTTGGGTCTAGCCGAGTGGGTTTGGGTCTAGCGGAGTGGGTTTGGGTCTAGCCGAATGGGTTTGGGTCTAGCGGAATGGGTTTGGGTTTAGCCGAGTGTGTTTCTGTCTAGACGAGTGGGTTTGGGTCTAGCCGAGTGGGTTTGGGTCTAGCCGAGTGGGTTTGGGTCTAGCGGGGTGGTTTTGGGTCTAGCCGAGTGGGTTTGGGTCTAGCGGAGTGGGTTTCGGTCTAGCCGAGTGGGTTTGGGTCTAGCGGAGTGGGTTTGGGTCTAGCCGAGTGTGTTTGGGTCTAGCCGAGTTGGTTTGCGTCTAGCCGAGTGGGTTTGGGTCTAGCGGAGTGGGTTTGGGTCTAGCCGAGTGGGTTTGGGTCTAGCCGAGTGGGTTTGGGTCTAGCCGAGTGGCTTTGGGTCTATCCGAGTGGGTTTGGGTCTAGCCGAGTGGGTTTGGGTCTAGCCGAGTGGGTTTGGGTCTAGCGGAGTGGGTTTGGGTCTAGCCGAGTGGGTTTGGGTGTAGCCGAGTGGGTTTGGGTCTAGCGGAGTGGGATTGGGTCTAGCGGAGTGGGTTTGGGACTAGCGGAGTGGGTTAGGGTCTAGCGGAGTGGGATTGGGTATAGCCAAGTGGGTTTGGGTCTAGCGGAATGGGTTTGGGTCAAGCCGAGTGGGTTTGGGTCTAGCCGAGTGGGTTTGGGTCTAGCCGAGTGGGTTTGGGACTAGCCGAGTGGATTTGGGTTTAGCCGAGTGGGGTTGGGTCTAGCGGAGTGGGTTTAGGTCTAGCGGAGTGGGTTTGGGTCTAGCGGAGTGGGTTTGGGTCTAGCGGAGTGGGTTTGGGTCTAGCGGAGTGGGTTTGGGTCTAGCGGAGTGGGTTTGGATCTAGCCGACTGGGTTTGGTTCTAGCCGAGTGGGTTTGGGTCTAGCCGAGTGGGTTTGGGTCTAGCGGAGTGGGTTTGGGTCTAGCCGAGTGGGTTTGGGTCTAGGGGAATGGGTTTGGGTCTAGCTGAGTGGGTTTGGGTGTAGCCGAGTGGGTTTGCGTCTAGCGGAATGGGTTTGGGTCTAGCCGAGTGGGTTTGGGTCTAGCCGAGTGGGTTTGGGTCTAGCCGAGTGGGTTTGGGTCTAGCCGAGTGGGTTTGGGTCTAGCGGAGTGGGTTTGGGTCTCGCCGAGTGGGTTTGGGTCTAGCCAAGTGGGTTTGGGTCTAGCCGAGTGGGTTTGCGTCTAGCCGAGTGGCTTTGTGTCTAGCGGAGTGGCTTTGGGTCTAGCCGTGTGGGTTTGGGTGTAGCCGAGTGGGTTTGGGTCTAGCCGAGTGGGTTTGGGTCTAGCGGAGTGGGTTTGGGTCTAGCCGAGTGGGTTTGGGTCTTGTGGAATGGGTTTGGGTTTAGCCGAGTGGGTTTGGGTCTAGCCGAGTGGGTTTGGGTCTAGCCGAGTGGGTTTGGGTCTAGCGGAGTGGGTTTGCATTTAGCCGAGTGTGGTTCTGTCTAGCCGAGTGTGTTTGGGTCTAGCGGAATGGGTTTGGGTCTAGCCGAGTGGCTTTGGGTCTAGCCGTGTGGGTTTGGGTGCAGCCGAGTGGGTTTGGGTCTAGCCGAGTGGGTTTGGGTCTAGCGGAGTGGGTTTGGGTCTAGCCGAGTGGGTTTGGGTCTAGCGGAATGGGTTTGGGTTTAGCCGAGTGTGTTTCTGTCTAGACGAGTGGGTTTGGGTTTAGCGGAGTGGGTTTGGGTCTAGCCGAGTGGGTTTGGGTCTAGCGGAGTGGTTTTGGGTCTAGCCGAGTGGGTTTGGGTCTAGCGGAGTGGGTTTCGGTCTAGCCGAGTGGGTTTGGGTCTAGCGGAGTGGGTTTGGGTCTAGCCGAGTGGGTTTGCGTCTAGCCGAGTGGGTTTGGGTCTAGCGGAGTGGGTTTGGGTCTAGCCGAGTGGGTTTGGGTATAGCCGAGTGGGTTTGGGTCTAGCCGAGTGGATTTGGGTCTAGCCGAGTGGGTTTGGGTCTAGCCGAGTGGGTTTGGGTCTAGCCGAGTGGGTTTGGGTCTAGCGGAGTGGGTTTGGGTCTAGCCGAGTGGGTTTGGGTGTAGCCGAGTGGGTTTGGGTCTAGCGGAGTGGGATTGGGTCTAGCGGAGTGGGTTTGGGACTAGCGGAGTGGGTTAGGGTCTAGCGGATTGGGTTTGGGTATAGCCGAGTGGGTTTGGGTCTAGCGGAATGGGTTTGGGTCAAGCCGAGTGGGTTTGGGTCTAGCCGAGTGGGTTTGGGTCTAGCGGAGTGGGTTTGGGTCTACCGGAGTGGCTTTGGGTCTAGCCGTGTGGGTTTGGGTCTAGCCGAGTGGGTTTGCGTCTAGCCGAGTGGGTTTGGGTCTGGCGGAGTGGCTTTGGGTCTAGCCGTGTGGGTTTGGGTGTAGCCGACTGGGTTTGGGTCTAGCCGAGTGGGTTTGGGTCTAGCGGAGTGGGTTTGGGTCTAGCCGAGTGGGTTTGGGTCTAGCGGAATGGGTTTGGGTCAAGCCGAGTGGGTTTGGGTCTAGCCGAGTGGGTTTGGGTCTAGCCGAGTGGGTTTGGGTCTAGCGGAGTGGCTTTGGGTCTAGCCGTGTGGGTTTGGGTGTAGCCGACTGGGTTTGGGTCTAGCCGAGTGGGTTTGGGTCTAGCGGAGTGGGTTTGGGTCTAGCCGAATGGGTTTGGGTCTAGCGGAATGGGTTTGGGTTTAGCCGAGTGTGTTTCTGTCTAGACGAGTGGGTTTGGGTCTAGCCGAGTGGGTTTGGGTCTAGCCGAGTGGGTTTGGGTCTAGCGGGGTGGTTTTGGGTCTAGCCGAGTGGGTTTGGGTCTAGCGGAGTGGGTTTCGGTCTAGCCGAGTGGGTTTGGGTCTAGCGGAGTGGGTTTGGGTCTAGCCGAGTGTGTTTGGGTCTAGCCGAGTTGGTTTGCGTCTAGCCGAGTGGGTTTGGGTCTAGCGGAGTGGGTTTGGGTCTAGCCGAGTGGGTTTGGGTCTAGCCGAGTGGGTTTGGGTCTAGCCGAGTGGCTTTGGGTCTATCCGAGTGGGTTTGGGTCTAGCCGAGTGGGTTTGGGTCTAGCCGAGTGGGTTTGGGTCTAGCGGAGTGGGTTTGGGTCTAGCCGAGTGGGTTTGGGTGTAGCCGAGTGGGTTTGGGTCTAGCGGAGTGGGATTGGGTCTAGCGGAGTGGGTTTGGGACTAGCGGAGTGGGTTAGGGTCTAGCGGAGTGGGATTGGGTATAGCCAAGTGGGTTTGGGTCTAGCGGAATGGGTTTGGGTCAAGCCGAGTGGGTTTGGGTCTAGCCGAGTGGGTTTGGGTCTAGCCGAGTGGGTTTGGGACTAGCCGAGTGGATTTGGGTTTAGCCGAGTGGGGTTGGGTCTAGCGGAGTGGGTTTAGGTCTAGCGGAGTGGGTTTGGGTCTAGCGGAGTGGGTTTGGGTCTAGCGGAGTGGGTTTGGGTCTAGCGGAGTGGGTTTGGGTCTAGCGGAGTGGGTTTGGATCTAGCCGACTGGGTTTGGTTCTAGCCGAGTGGGTTTGGGTCTAGCCGAGTGGGTTTGGGTCTAGCGGAGTGGGTTTGGGTCTAGCCGAGTGGGTTTGGGTCTAGGGGAATGGGTTTGGGTCTAGCTGAGTGGGTTTGGGTGTAGCCGAGTGGGTTTGCGTCTAGCGGAATGGGTTTGGGTCTAGCCGAGTGGGTTTGGGTCTAGCCGAGTGGGTTTGGGTCTAGCCGAGTGGGTTTGGGTCTAGCCGAGTGGGTTTGGGTCTAGCGGAGTGGGTTTGGGTCTCGCCGAGTGGGTTTGGGTCTAGCCAAGTGGGTTTGGGTCTAGCCGAGTGGGTTTGCGTCTAGCCGAGTGGCTTTGTGTCTAGCGGAGTGGCTTTGGGTCTAGCCGTGTGGGTTTGGGTGTAGCCGAGTGGGTTTGGGTCTAGCCGAGTGGGTTTGGGTCTAGCGGAGTGGGTTTGGGTCTAGCCGAGTGGGTTTGGGTCTTGTGGAATGGGTTTGGGTTTAGCCGAGTGGGTTTGGGTCTAGCCGAGTGGGTTTGGGTCTAGCCGAGTGGGTTTGGGTCTAGCGGAGTGGGTTTGCATTTAGCCGAGTGTGGTTCTGTCTAGCCGAGTGTGTTTGGGTCTAGCGGAATGGGTTTGGGTCTAGCCGAGTGGCTTTGGGTCTAGCCGTGTGGGTTTGGGTGCAGCCGAGTGGGTTTGGGTCTAGCCGAGTGGGTTTGGGTCTAGCGGAGTGGGTTTGGGTCTAGCCGAGTGGGTTTGGGTCTAGCGGAATGGGTTTGGGTTTAGCCGAGTGTGTTTCTGTCTAGACGAGTGGGTTTGGGTCTAGCGGAGTGGGTTTGGGTCTAGCCGAGTGGGTTTGGGTCTAGCGGAGTGGTTTTGGGTCTAGCCGAGTGGGTTTGGGTCTAGCGGAGTGGGTTTCGGTCTAGCCGAGTGGGTTTGGGTCTAGCGGAGTGGGTTTGGGTCTAGCCGAGTGGGTTTGCGTCTAGCCGAGTGGGTTTGGGTCTAGCGGAGTGGGTTTGGGTCTAGCCGAGTGGGTTTGGGTATAGCCGAGTGGGTTTGGGTCTAGCCGAGTGGATTTGGGTCTAGCCGAGTGGGTTTGGGTCTAGCCGAGTGGGTTTGGGTCTAGCCGAGTGGGTTTGGGTCTAGCGGAGTGGGTTTGGGTCTAGCCGAGTGGGTTTGGGTGTAGCCGAGTGGGTTTGGGTCTAGCGGAGTGGGATTGGGTCTAGCGGAGTGGGTTTGGGACTAGCGGAGTGGGTTAGGGTCTAGCGGATTGGGTTTGGGTATAGCCGAGTGGGTTTGGGTCTAGCGGAATGGGTTTGGGTCAAGCCGAGTGGGTTTGGGTCTAGCCGAGTGGGTTTGGGTCTAGCGGAGTGGGTTTGGGTCTACCGGAGTGGCTTTGGGTCTAGCCGTGTGGGTTTGGGTCTAGCCGAGTGGGTTTGCGTCTAGCCGAGTGGGTTTGGGTCTAGCGGAGTGGCTTTGGGTCTAGCCGTGTGGGTTTGGGTGTAGCCGACTGGGTTTGGGTCTAGCCGAGTGGGTTTGGGTCTAGCGGAGTGGGTTTGGGTCTAGCCGAGTGGGTTTGGGTCTAGCGGAATGGGTTTGGGTTTAGCCGAGTGTGTTTCTGTCTAGACGAGTGGGTTTGGGTCTAGCCGAGTGGGTTTGGGTCTAGCCGAGTGGGTTTGGGTCTAGCGGGGTGGTTTTGGGTCTAGCCGAGTGGGTTTGGGTCTAGCGGAGTGGGTTTCGGTCTAGCCGAGTGGGTTTGGGTCTAGCGGAGTGGGTTTCGGTCTAGCCGAGTGGGTTTGGGTCTAGCGGAGTGGGTTTGGGTCTAGCCGAGTGGGTTTGCGTCTAGCCGAGTGGGTTTGGGTCTAGCGGAGTGGGTTTGCGTCTAGCCGAGTGGGTTTGGGTCTAGCCGAGTGGGTTTGGGTCTAGCCGAGTGGGTTTGGGTCTAGCGGAGTGGGTTTGCATTTAGCCGAGTGTGGTTCTGTCTAGCCGAGTGTGTTTGGGTCTAGCGGAATGGGTTTGGGTCTAGCCGAGTGGCTTTGGGTCTAGCCGTGTGGGTTTGGGTGCAGCCGAGTGGGTTTGGGTCTAGCCGAGTGGGTTTGGGTCTAGCGGAGTGGGTTTGGGTCTAGCCGAGTGGGTTTGGGTCTAGCGGAATGGGTTTGGGTTTAGCCGAGTGTGTTTCTGTCTAGACGAGTGGGTTTGGGTCTAGCGGAGTGGGTTTGGGTCTAGCCGAGTGGGTTTGGGTCTAGCGGAGTGGTTTTGGGTCTAGCCGAGTGGGTTTGGGTCTAGCGGAGTGGGTTTCGGTCTAGCCGAGTGGGTTTGGGTCTAGCGGAGTGGGTTTGGGTCTAGCCGAGTGGGTTTGCGTCTAGCCGAGTGGGTATGGGTCTAGCGGAGTGGGTTTGGGTCTAGCCGAGTGGGTTTGGGTATAGCCGAGTGGGTTTGGGTCTAGCCGAGTGGATTTGGGTCTAGCCGAGTGGGTTTGGGTCTAGCCGAGTGGGTTTGGGTCTAGCCGAGTGGGTTTGGGTCTAGCGGAGTGGGTTTGGGTCTAGCCGAGTGGGTTTGGGTGTAGCCGAGTGGGTTTGGGTCTAGCGGAGTGGGATTGGGTCTAGCGGAGTGGGTTTGGGACTAGCGGAGTGGGTTAGGGTCTAGCGGATTGGGTTTGGGTATAGCCGAGTGGGTTTGGGTCTAGCGGAATGGGTTTGGGTCAAGCCGAGTGGGTTTGGGTCTAGCCGAGTGGGTTTGGGTCTAGCGGAGTGGGTTTGGGTCTACCGGAGTGGCTTTGGGTCTAGCCGTGTGGGTTTGGGTCTAGCCGAGTGGGTTTGCGTCTAGCCGAGTGGGTTTGGGTCTAGCGGAGTGGCTTTGGGTCTAGCCGTGTGGGTTTGGGTGTAGCCGACTGGGTTTGGGTCTAGCCGAGTGGGTTTGGGTCTAGCGGAGTGGGTTTGGGTCTAGCCGAGTGGGTTTGGGTCTAGCGGAATGGGTTTGGGTTTAGCCGAGTGTGTTTCTGTCTAGACGAGTGGGTTTGGGTCTAGCCGAGTGGGTTTGGGTCTAGCCGAGTGGGTTTGGGTCTAGCGGGGTGGTTTTGGGTCTAGCCGAGTGGGTTTGGGTCTAGCGGAGTGGGTTTCGGTCTAGCCGAGTGGGTTTGGGTCTAGCGGAGTGGGTTTCGGTCTAGCCGAGTGGGTTTGGGTCTAGCGGAGTGGGTTTGGGTCTAGCCGAGTGGGTTTGCGTCTAGCCGAGTGGGTTTGGGTCTAGCGGAGTGGGTTTGCGTCTAGCCGAGTGGGTTTGGGTCTAGCCGAGTGGGTTTGGGTCTAGCCGAGTGGATTTGGGTCTAGCCGAGTGGGTTTGGGTCTAGCCGAGTGGCTTTGGGTCTAGCCGTGTGGGTTTGGGTGCAGCCGAGTGGGTTTGGGTCTAGCCGAGTGGGTTTGGGTCTAGCGGAGTGGGTTTGGGTCTAGCCGAGTGGGTTTGGGTCTAGCGGAATGGGTTTGGGTTTAGCCGAGTGTGTTTCTGTCTAGACGAGTGGGTTTGGGTCTAGCGGAGTGGGTTTGGGTCTAGCCGAGTGGGTTTGGGTCTAGCGGAGTGGTTTTGGGTCTAGCCGAGTGGGTTTGGGTCTAGCGGAGTGGGTTTCGGTCTAGCCGAGTGGGTTTGGGTCTAGCGGAGTGGGTTTGGGTCTAGCCGAGTGGGTTTGCGTCTAGCCGAGTGGGTTTGGGTCTAGCGGAGTGGGTTTGGGTCTAGCCGAGTGGGTTTGGGTATAGCCGAGTGGGTTTGGGTCTAGCCGAGTGGATTTGGGTCTAGCCGAGTGGGTTTGGGTCTAGCCGAGTGGGTTTGGGTCTAGCCGAGTGGGTTTGGGTCTAGCGGAGTGGGTTTGGGTCTAGCCGAGTGGGTTTGGGTGTAGCCGAGTGGGTTTGGGTCTAGCGGAGTGGGATTGGGTCTAGCGGAGTGGGTTTGGGACTAGCGGAGTGGGTTAGGGTCTAGCGGATTGGGTTTGGGTATAGCCGAGTGGGTTTGGGTCTAGCGGAATGGGTTTGGGTCAAGCCGAGTGGGTTTGGGTCTAGCCGAGTGGGTTTGGGTCTAGCGGAGTGGGTTTGGGTCTACCGGAGTGGCTTTGGGTCTAGCCGTGTGGGTTTGGGTCTAGCCGAGTGGGTTTGCGTCTAGCCGAGTGGGTTTGGGTCTAGCGGAGTGGCTTTGGGTCTAGCCGTGTGGGTTTGGGTGTAGCCGACTGGGTTTGGGTCTAGCCGAGTGGGTTTGGGTCTAGCGGAGTGGGTTTGGGTCTAGCCGAGTGGGTTTGGGTCTAGCGGAATGGGTTTGGGTTTAGCCGAGTGTGTTTCTGTCTAGACGAGTGGGTTTGGGTCTAGCCGAGTGGGTTTGGGTCTAGCCGAGTGGGTTTGGGTCTAGCGGGGTGGTTTTGGGTCTAGCCGAGTGGGTTTGGGTCTAGCGGAGTGGGTTTCGGTCTAGCCGAGTGGGTTTGGGTCTAGCGGAGTGGGTTTCGGTCTAGCCGAGTGGGTTTGGGTCTAGCGGAGTGGGTTTGGGTCTAGCCGAGTGGGTTTGCGTCTAGCCGAGTGGGTTTGGGTCTAGCGGAGTGGGTTTGCGTCTAGCCGAGTGGGTTTGGGTCTAGCCGAGTGGGTTTGGGTCTAGCCGAGTGGATTTGGGTCTAGCCGAGTGGGTTTGGGTCTAGCCGAGTGGGTTTGGGTCTAGCCGAGTGGGTTTGGGTCTAGCGGAGTGGGTTTGGGTCTAGCCGAGTGGGTTTGGGTGTAGCCGAGTGGGTTTGGGTCTAGCGGAGTGGGTTTGGGTCTAGCCGAGTGGGTTTGGGTATAGCCGAGTGGGTTTGGGTCTAGCCGAGTGGATTTGGGTCTAGCCGAGTGGGTTTGGGTCTAGCCGAGTGGGTTTGGGTCTAGCCGAGTGGGTTTGGGTCTAGCGGAGTGGGTTTGGGTCTAGCCGAGTGGGTTTGGGTGTAGCCGAGTGGGTTTGGGTCTAGCGGAGTGGGATTGGGTCTAGCGGAGTGGGTTTGGGACTAGCGGAGTGGGTTAGGGTCTAGCGGATTGGGTTTGGGTATAGCCGAGTGGGTTTGGGTCTAGCGGAATGGGTTTGGGTCAAGCCGAGTGGGTTTGGGTCTAGCCGAGTGGGTTTGGGTCTAGCGGAGTGGGTTTGGGTCTACCGGAGTGGCTTTGGGTCTAGCCGTGTGGGTTTGGGTCTAGCCGAGTGGGTTTGCGTCTAGCCGAGTGGGTTTGGGTCTAGCGGAGTGGCTTTGGGTCTAGCCGTGTGGGTTTGGGTGTAGCCGACTGGGTTTGGGTCTAGCCGAGTGGGTTTGGGTCTAGCGGAGTGGGTTTGGGTCTAGCCGAGTAGGTTTGGGTCTAGCGGAATGGGTTTGGGTTTAGCCGAGTGTGTTTCTGTCTAGACGAGTGGGTTTGGGTCTAGCCGAGTGGGTTTGGGTCTAGCCGAGTGGGTTTGGGTCTAGCGGGGTGGTTTTGGGTCTAGCCGAGTGGGTTTGGGTCTAGCGGAGTGGGTTTCGGTCTAGCCGAGTGGGTTTGGGTCTAGCGGAGTGGGTTTCGGTCTAGCCGAGTGGGTTTGGGTCTAGCGGAGTGGGTTTGGGTCTAGCCGAGTGGGTTTGCGTCTAGCCGAGTGGGTTTGGGTCTAGCGGAGTGGGTTTGCGTCTAGCCGAGTGGGTTTGGGTCTAGCCGAGTGGGTTTGGGTCTAGCCGAGTGGATTTGGGTCTAGCCGAGTGGGTTTGGGTCTAGCCGAGTGGGTTTGGGTCTAGCCGAGTGGGTTTGGGTCTAGCGGAGTGGGTTTGGGTCTAGCCGAGTGGGTTTGGGTGTAGCCGAGTGGGTTTGGGTCTAGCGGAGTGGGATTGGGTCTAGCGGAGTGGGTTTCGGACTAGCGGAGTGGGTTAGGGTCTAGCGGAGTGGGTTTGGGTATAGCCGAGTGGGTTTGGGTCTAGCGGAATGGGTTTGGGTCAAGCCGAGTGGGTTTGGGTCTAGCCGAGTGGGTTTGGGTCTAGCGGAGTGGGTTTGGGTCTACCGGAGTGGCTTTGGGTCTAGCCGTGTGGGTTTGGGTCTAGCCGAGTGGGTTTGCGTCTAGCCGAGTGGGTTTGGGTCTAGCGGAGTGGCTTTGGGTCTAGCCGTGTGGGTTTGGGTGTAGCCGACTGGGTTTGGGTCTAGCCGAGTGGGTTTGGGTCTAGCGGAGTGGGTTTGGGTCTAGCCGAGTGGGTTTGGGTCTAGCGGAATGGGTTTGGGTTTAGCCGAGTGTGTTTCTGTCTAGACGAGTGGGTTTGGGTCTAGCCGAGTGGGTTTGCGTCTAGCCGAGTGGGTTTGGGTCTAGCGGGGTGGTTTTGGGTCTAGCCGAGTGGGTTTGGGTCTAGCGGAGTGGGTTTCGGTCTAGCCGAGTGGGTTTGGGTCTAGCGGAGTGGGTTTGGGTCTAGCCGAGTGTGTTTGGGTCTAGCCGAGTTGGTTTGCGTCTAGCCGAGTGGGTTTGGGTCTAGCGGAGTGGGTTTGGGTCTAGCCGAGTGGGTTTGGGTCTAGCCGAGTGGGTTTGGGTCTAGCCGAGTGGCTTTGGGTCTATCCGAGTGGGTTTGGGTCTAGCCGAGTGGGTTTGGGTCTAGCCGAGTGGGTTTGGGTCTAGCGGAGTGGGTTTGGGTCTAGCCGAGTGGGTTTGGGTGTAGCCGAGTGGGTTTGGGTCTAGCGGAGTGGGATTGGGTCTAGCGGAGTGGGTTTGGGACTAGCGGAGTGGGTTAGGGTCTAGCGGAGTGGGTTTGGGTATAGCCAAGTGGGTTTGGGTCTAGCGGAATGGGTTTGGGTCAAGCCGAGTGGGTTTGGGTCTAGCCGAGTGGGTTTGGGTCTAGCCGAGTGGGTTTGGGACAAGCCGAGTGGATTTGGGTTTAGCCGAGTGGGTTTGGGTCTAGCGGAGTGGGTTTAGGTCTAGCGGAGTGGGTTTGGGTCTAGCGGAGTGGGTTTGGGTCTAGCGGAGTGGGTTTGGGTCTAGCGGAGTGGGTTTGGGTCTAGCGGAGTGGGTTTGGATCTAGCCGACTGGGTTTGGTTCTAGCCGAGTGGGTTTGGGTCTAGCCGAGTGGGTTTGGGTCTAGCCGAGTGGGTTTGGGTCTAGCCGAATGGGTTTGGGTCTAGCCGAGTGGGTTTGGGTCTAGCGGAGTGGGTTTGGGTCTAGCGGAGTGGGTTTGGGTCTACCGGAGTGGCTTTGGGTCTAGCCGTGTGGGTTTGGGTGTAGCCGAGTGGGTTTGGGTCTAGCCGAGTGGGTTTGGGTCTAGCCGAGTGGGTTTGGGTCTAGCGGAATGGGTTTGGGTTTAGCCGAGTGTGTTTCTGTCTAGACGAGTGGGTTTGGGTCTAGCCGAGTGGGTTTGGGTCTCGCCGAGTGGGTTTGGGTCTAGCGGGGTGGTTTTGGGTCTAGCCGAGTGGGTTTGGGTCTAGCGGAGTGGGTTTGGGTCTAGCCGAGTGGGTTTGGGTCTAGCGGAGTGGGTTTGGGTCTAGCCGAGTGTCTTTGGGTCTAGCCGAGTTGGTTTGCGTCTAGCCGAGTGGGTTTGGGTCTGGCGGAGTGGGTTTGGGTCTAGCCGAGTGGGTTTGGGTCTAGCCGAGTGGGTTTGGGTCTAGCCGAGTGGCTTTGGGTCTATCCGAGTGGGTTTGGGTCTAGCCGAGTGGGTTTGGGTCTAGCCGAGTGGGTTTGGGTCTAGCGGAGTGGGTTTGGGTCTAGCCGAGTGGGTTTGGGTGTAGCCGAGTGGGTTTGGGTCTAGCGGAGTGGGATTGGGTCTAGCGGAGTGGGTTTGGGACTAGCGGAGTGGGTTAGGGTCTAGCGGAGTGGGTTTGCGTATAGCCAAGTGGGTTTGGGTCTAGCGGAATGGGTTTGGGTCAAGCCGAGTGGGTTTGGGTCTAGCCGAGTGGGTATGGGTCTAGCCGAGTGGGTTTGGGACAAGCCGAGTGGATTTGGGTTTAGCCGAGTGGGTTTGGGTCTAGCGGAGTGGGTTTAGGTCTAGCGGAGTGGGTTTGGGTCTAGCGGAGTGGGTTTGGGTCTAGCGGAGTGGGTTTGGGTCTAGCGGAGTGGGTTTGGGTCTAGCGGAGTGGGTTTGGATCTAGCCGACTGGGTTTGGTTCTAGCCGAGTGGGTTTGGGTCTAGCCGAGTGGGTTTGGGTCTAGCCGAGTGGGTTTGGGTCTAGCCGAATGGGTTTGGGTCTAGCCGTGTGGGTTTGGGTCTAGCGGAGTGGGTTTGGGTCTAGCGGAGTGGGTTTGGGTCTACCGGAGTGGCTTTGGGTCTAGCCGTGTGGGTTTGGGTGTAGCCGAGTGGGTTTGGGTCTAGCCGAGTGGGTTTGGGTCAAGCCGAGTGGGTTTGGGTCTAGCCGAGTGGGTTTGGGTCTAGCGGAGTGGGTTTGGGTCTAGCCGAGTGGGTTTGGGTCTAGCGGAATGGGTTTGGGTCTAGCTGAGTGGGTTTGGGTGTAGCCGAGTGGGTTTGCGTCTAGCGGAATGGGTTTGGGTCTAGCCGAGTGGGTTTGGGTCTAGCCGAGTGGGTTTGGGTCTAGCCGAGTGGGTTTGGGTCTAGCCGAGTGGGTTTGGGTCTAGCGGAGTGGGTTTGGGTCTCGCCGAGTGGGTTTGGGTCTAGCCCAGTGGGTTTGGGTCTAGCCGAGTGGGTTTGCGTCTAGCCGAGTGGCTTTGTGTCTAGCGGAGTGGCTTTGGGTCTAGCCGTGTGGGTTTGGGTGTAGCCGAGTGGGTTTGGGTCTAGCCGAGTGGGTTTGGGTCTAGCGGAGTGGGTTTGGGTCTAGCCGATTGGGTTTGGGTCTTGCGGAATGGGTTTGGGTTTAGCCGAGTGGGTTTGGGTCTAGCGGAGTGGGTTTGCATTTAGCCGAGTGTGTTTCTGTCTAGCCGAGTGGGTTTGGGTCTAGCCGAGTGGGTTTGGGTCTAGCCGAGTGGGTTTGGGTCTAGCGGAGTGGGTTTGGGTCTAGCCGAGTGGGTTTGGGTCTAGCGGAATGGGTTTGGCTCTAGCTGAGTGGGTTTGGGTGTAGCCGAGTGGGTTTGCGTCTAGCGGAATGGGTTTGGGTCTAGCCGAGTGGGTTTGGGTCTAGCCGAGTGGGTTTGGGTCTAGCCGAGTGGGTTTGGGTCTAGCCGAGTGGGTTTGGGACTAGCAGAGTGGGTTAGGGTCTAGCGGAGTGGGTTTGGGTATAGCCGAGTGGGTTTGGGTCTAGCGGAATGGGTTTGGGTCCAGCAGAGTGGGTTTGGGTCTAGCCGAGTGGGTTTGGGTCTAGCCGAGTGGGTTTGGGACTAGCCGAGTGGATTTGGGTCTAGCCGAGTGGGTTTGGGTCTAGCGGAGTGGGTTTGGGTCTAGTGGAGTGGGTTTGGGTCTAGCGGAGTGGGTTTGGGTCTAGCCGAGTGGGTTTGGGTCTAGCGGAATGGGTTTGGGTCTAGCTGAGTGGGTTTGGGTGTAGCCGAGTGGGTTTGCGTCTAGCGGAATGGGTTTGGGTCTAGCCGAGTGGGTTTGGGTCTAGCCGAGTGGGTTTGGGTCTAGCCGAGTGGGTTTGGGTCTAGCCGAGTGGGTTTGGGTCTAGCGGAGTGGGTTTGGGTCTCGCCGAGTGGGTTTGGGTCTAGCCAAGTGGGTTTGGGTCTAGCCGAGTGGGTTTGCGTCCAGCCGAGTGGCTTTGTGTCTAGCGGAGTGGCTTTGGGTCTAGCCGTGTGGGTTTGGGTGTAGCCGAGTGGGTTTGGGTCTAGCCGAGTCGGTTTGGGTCTAGCGGAGTGGGTTTGGGTCTAGCCGAGTGGGTTTGGGTCTTGCGGAATGGGTTTGGGTTTAGCCGAGTGGGTTTGGGTCTAGCGGAGTGGGTTTGCATTTAGCCGAGTGTGTTTCTGTCTAGCCGAGTGGGTTTGGGTCTAGCCGAGTGGGTTTGGGTCTAGCCGAGTGGGTTTGGGTCTAGCGGAGTGGGTTTGGGTCTAGCCGAGTGGGTTTGGGTCTAGCGGAATGGGTTTGGGTCTAGCTGAGTGGGTTTGGGTGTAGCCGAGTGGGTTTGCGTCTAGCGGAATGGGTTTGGGTCTAGCCAAGTGGGTTTGGGTCTAGCCGAGTGGGTTTGGGTCTAGCCGAGTGGGTTTGGGTCTAGCCGAGTGGGTTTGCGTCTAGCGGAGTGGGTTTGGGTCTCGCCGAGTGGGTTTGGGTCTAGCCAAGTGGGTTTGGGTCTAGCCGAGTGGGTTTGCGTCTAGCCGAGTGGGTTTGGGTCTAGCGGAGTGGCTTTGGGTCTAGCCGTGTTTGTTTGGGTGTAGCCGAGTGGGTTTGGGTCTAGCGGAGTGGGTTTGGGTCTAGCCGAGTGGGTTTGCGTCTAGCCGAGTGGGTTTGGGTCTAGCCGAGTGGGTTTGGGTCTAGCCGAGTGTGTTTGGGTCTAGCCGAGTGGCTTTGGGTCTAGCCGAGTGGCTTTGGGTCTAGCCGAGTGGGTTTGGGTCTAGCCGAGTGGGTTTGGGTCTAGCCGAGTGGGTTTGGGTCTAGCGGAGTGGGTTTATGTCTAGCCGAGTGGGTTTGGGATTAGCCGAGTGGGTTTGGGTCTAGCGGAGTGGGATTGGGTCTAGCGGAGTGGGTTTGGGACTAGCGGAGTGGGTTAGGGTCTAGCGGAGTGGGTTTGGGTATAGCCGAGTGGGTTTGGGTCTAGCGGAATGGGTTTGGGTCAAGCAGAGTGGGTTTGGGTCTAGCCGAGTGGGTTTGGGTCTAGCCGAGTGGGTTTGGGACTAGCCGAGTGGATTTGGGTCTAGCCGAGTGGGTTTGGGTCTAGCGGAGTGGGTTTGGGTCTAGCGGAGTGGGTTTAGGTCTAGCGGAGTGGGTTTGGGTCTAGCGGATTGTGTTTGGGTCTAGCGGAGTGGGTTTGGGTCTAGCCGAGTGCGTTTGTGTCTAGCGGAGTGGGTTTGGATCTAGCCGACTGGGTTTGGGTCTAGCCGAGTGGGTTTGGGTCTAGCCGAGTGGGTTTGGGTCTAGCCGAGTGGGTTTGGGTCTAGCCGAATGGGTTTGGGTCTAGCCGAGTGCGTTTGGGTCTAGCGGAGTGGGTTTGGGTCTACCGGAGTGGGTTTGGGTCTACCGGAGTGGCTTTGGGTCTAGCCGTGTGGGTTTGGGTGTAGCCGAGTGGGTTTGGGTCTAGCCGAGTGGGTTTGGGTCAAGCCGAGTGGGTTTGGGTCTAGCCGAGTGGGTTTGGGTCTAGCGGAGTGGGTTTGCATTTAGCCGAGTGTGTTTCTGTCTAGCGGAGTGGGTTTGGGTCTAGCCGTGTGGGTTTGGGTGTAGCCGAGTGGGTTTGGGTCTAGCGGAATGGGTTTGGGTCTAGCTGAGTGGGTTTGGGTGTAGCCGAGTGGGTTTGTGTCTAGCGGAATGGGTTTGGGTCTAGCCGAGTTGGTTTGGGTCTAGCCGAGTGGGTTTGGGTCTAGCCGAGTGGGTTTGGGTCTAGCCGAGTGGGTTTGGGTCTAGCGGAGTGGGTTTGGGTCTCGCCGAGTGGGTTTGGGTCTAGCCAAGTGGGTTTGGGTCTAGCCGAGTGGGTTTGCGTCTAGCCGAGTGGGTTTGGGTCTAGCGGAGTGGCTTTGGGTCTAGCCGTGTGGGTTTTGGTGTAGACGAGTGGGTTTGGGTCTAGCCGAGTGGGTTTGGGTCTAGCGGAGTGGGTTTGGGTCTAGCCGAGTGGGTTTGGGTCTAGCGGAATGGGTTTGGGTTTAGCCGAGTGTGTTTCTGTCTAGACGAGTGGGTTTGGGTCTAGCCGAGTGGGTTTGGGTCCAGCCGAGTGGGTTTGGGTCTAGCGGAGTGGTTTTGGGTCTAGCCGAGTGGGTTTGGGTCTAGCGGAGTGGGTTTCGGTCTAGCCGAGTGGGTTTGGGTCTAGCGGAGTGGGTTTGGGTCTAGCCGAGTGGGTTTGCGTCTAGCCGAGTGGGTTTGGGTCTAGCGGAGTGGGTTTGGGTCTAGCCGAGTGGGTTTGGGTCTAGCCGAGTGGGTTTGGGTCTAGCCGAGTGGCTTTGGGTCTAGCCGAGTGGGTTTGGGTCTAGCCGAGTGGGTTTGGGTCTAGCCGAGTGGGTTTGGGTCTAGCGGAGTGGGTTTGGGTCTAGCCGAGTGGGTTTGGGTGTAGCCGAGTGGGTTTGGGTCTAGCGGAGTGGGATTGGGTCTAGCGGAGTGGGTTTGGGACTAGCGGAGTGGGTTAGGGTCTAGCGGAGTGGGTTTGGGTATAGCCGAGTGGGTTTGGGTATAGCCGAGTGGGTTTGGGTCTAGCGGAATGGGTTTGGGTCAAGCAGAGTGGGTTTGGGTCTAGCCGAGTGGGTTTGGGTCTAGCCAAGTGGGTTTGGGACTAGCCGAGTGGATTTGGGTCTAGCCGAGTGGGTTTGGGTCTAGCGGAGTGGGTTTGGGTCTAGTGGAGTGGGTTTGGGTCTAGCGGAGTGGGTTTGGGTCTAGCGGAGTGGGTTTGGGTCTAGCGGAGTGGGTTTGGGTCTAGCCGAGTGGGTTTGGGTCTAGCCGAGTGGGTTTGGGTCTAGCCGAGTGGGTTTGGGTTTAGCCGAGTGGGTTTGGGTCTAGCCGAATGGGTTTGGGTCTAGCCGAGTGGGTTTGGGTCTAGCGGAGTGGGTTTGGGTCTAGCGGAGTGGGTTTGGGTCTACCGGAGTGGCTTTGGGTCTAGCCGTGTGGGTTTGGGTGTAGCCGAGTGGGTTTGGTTCTAGCCGAGTGGGTTTGGGTCAAGCCGAGTGGGTTTGGGTCTAGCCGAGTGGGTTTGGATCTAGCGGAGTGGGTTTGCATTTAGCCGAGTGTGTTTCTGTCAAGCGGAGAGGGTTTGGGTCTAGCCGAGTGGGTTTGGGTGTAGCCGAGTGGGTTTGGGCCTAGCCGAGTGGGTTTGGGTCTAACGGAGTGGGTTTGGGTCTAGCCGAGTGGGTTTGGGTCTAGCGGAGTGGGTTTGGGTCTAGCTGAATGGGTTTGGGTCTAGCGGAATGGGTTTGGGTCTAGCTGAGTGGGTTTGGGTGTAGCCGAGTGGGTTTGCGTCTAGCGGAATGGGTTTGGGTCTAGCCGAGTGGGTTTGGGTCTAGCCGAGTGGGTTTGGGTCTAGCCGAGTGGGTTTGGGTCTAGCGGAGTGGGTTTGGGTCTCGCCGAGTGGGTTTGGGTCTAGCCAAGTGGGATTGGGTTTAGCCGAGTGTGTTTCTGTCTAGACGAGTGGGTTTGGGTCTAGCCGAGTGGGTTTGGGTCTAGCCGAGTTGGTTTGGGTCTAGCGGAGTGGTTTTGGGTCTAGCCGAGTGGGTTTGGGTCTGGCGGAGTGCGTTTTGGTCTAGCCGAGAGGGTTTGGGTCTAGCGGAGTGGGTTTGGGTCTAGCCGAGTGGGTTTGGGTCTAGCCGAGAGGGTTTGCGTCTAGCCGAGTGGGTTTGGGTCTAGCGGAGTGGGTTTTGGTCTAGCCGAGTGGGTTTGGGTCTAGCCGAGTGGGTTTGGGTCTAGCCGAGTGGCTTTGGGTCCAGCCGAGTGGGTTTGGGTCTAGCCGAGCGGGTTTGGGTCTAGCCGAGTGGGTTTGGGTCAAGCCGAGTGGGTTTGGGTCTAGCCGAGTGGGTTTGGGTCTAGCGGAGTGGGTTTGCATTTAGCCGAGTGTGTTTCTGTCTAGCCGAGTGGGTTTGGGTCTAGCCGAGTGGCTTTGGGTGTAGCCGAGTGGGTTTGGGTCTAGCCGAGTGGGTTTGGGCCTAGCCGAGTGGGTTTGGGTCTAGCGGAGTGGGTTTGGGTCTAGCCGAGTGGGTTTGGGTCTAGCGGAGTGGGTTTGGGTCTAGCTGAGTGGGTTTGGGTCGAGCGGAATGGGTTTGGGTCTAGCTGAGTGGGTTTGGGTGTAGCCGAGTGGGTTTGCGTCTAGCGGAATGGGTTTGGGTCTAGCCGAGTGGGTTTGGGTCTAGCCGAGTGGGTTTGGGTCTAGCCGAGTGGGTTTGGGTCTAGCGGAGTGGGTTTGGGTCTCGCCGAGTGGGTTTGGGTCTAGCCAAGTGGGTTTGGGTCTAGCCGAGTGGGTTTGCGTCTAGCCGAGTGGGTTTGGGTCTAGCGGAGTGGCTTTGGGTCTAGCCATGTGGGTTTGGGTGTAGCCGAGTGGGTTTGGGTCTAGCCGAGTGGGTTTGGGTCTAGCGGAGTGGGTTTGGGTCTAGCCGAGTGGGTTTGGGTCTAGCGGAATGGGTTTGGGTTTAGCCGAGTGTGTTTCTGTCTAGACGAGTGGGTTTGGGTCTAGCCGAGTGGGTTTGGGTCTAGCCGAGTGGGTTTGGGTCTAGCGGAGTGGTTTTGGGTCTAGCCGAGTGGGTTTGGGTCTGGCGGAGTGGGTTTTGGTCTAGCCGAGTGGGTTTGGGTCTAGCGGAGTGGGTTTGGGTCTAGCCGAGTGGGTTTGGGTCTAGCCGAGTGGGTTTGGGTCTAGCCGAGTGGGTTTGGGTCTAGCGGAGTGGGTTTGCATTTAGCCGAGTGTGTTTCTGTCTAGCCGAGTGGGTTTGGGTCTAGCCGAGTGGGTTTGGGTCTAGCCGAGTGGGTTTGGGTCTAGCGGAGTGGGTTTGGGTCTAGCCGAGTGGGTTTGTGTCTAGCGGAATGGGTTTGGGTCTAGCTGAGTGGGTTTGGGTGTAGCCGAGTGGGTTTGCGTCTAGCGGAATGGGTTTGGGTCTAGCCGAGTGGGTTTGGGTCTTGCCGAGTGGGTTTGGGTCTAGCCGAGTGGGTTTGGGTCTAGCCGAGTGGGTTTGGGTCTAGCGGAGTGGGTTTGGGTCTCGCCGAGTGGGTTTGCGTCTAGCCAAGTGGGTTTGGGTCTAGCCGTGTGGGTTTGGGTGTAGCCGAGTGGGTTTGGGTCTAGCCGAGTGGGTTTGGGTCTAGCGGAGTGGGTTTGGGTCTAGCCGAGTGGGTTTGGGTCTAGCGGAATGGGTTTGGGTTTAGCCGAGTGTGTTTGGGTCTAGCTGAGTGGGTTTGCATTTAGCCGAGTGTGTTTCTGTCTAGCCGAGTGGGTTTGGGTCTAGCCGAGTGGGTTTGGGTCTAGCCGAGTGGGTTTGGGTCTAGCGGAGTGGGTTTGGGTCTAGCCGAGTGGGTTTGGGTCTAGCGGAATGGGTTTGGGTCTAGCTGAGTGGGTTTGGGTGTAGCCGAGTGGGTTTGCGTCTAGCGGATTGGGTTTGGGTCTAGCCGAATGGGTTTGGGTCTAGCCGAGTGGGTTTGGGTCTAGCCGAGTGGGTTTGGGTCTAGCCGAGTGGGTTTGGGTCTAGCGGAGTGGGTTTGGGTCTCGCCGAGTGGGTTTGGGTATAGCCAAGTGGGTTTGGGTCTAGCCGAGTGGGTTTGGGTCTAGCCGAGTGGGTTTGGGTCTAGCGGAGTGGGTTTGCATTTAGCCGAGTGTGTTTCTGTCTAGCCGAGTGGGTTTGGGTCTAGCCGAGTGGGTTTGGGTCTAGCCGAGTGGGTTTGGGTCTAGCGGAGTGGGTTTGGGTCTAGCCGAGTGGGTTTGTGTCTAGCGGAATGGGTTTGGGTCTAGCTGAGTGGGTTTGGGTGTAGCCGAGTGGGTTTGCGTCTAGCGGAATGGGTTTGGGTCTAGCCGAGTGGGTTTGGGTCTTGCCGAGTGGGTTTGGGTCTAGCCGAGTGGGTTTGGGTCTAGCCGAGTGGGTTTGGGTCTAGCGGAGTGGGTTTGGGTCTCGCCGAGTGGGTTTGGGTCTAGCCAAGTGGGTTTGGGTCTAGCCGAGTGGGTTTGCGTCTAGCCGAGTGGGTTTGGGTCTAGCGGAGTGGCTTTGGGTCTAGCCGTGTGGGTTTGGGTGTAGCCGAGTGGGTTTGGGTCTAGCCGAGTGGGTTTGGGTCTAGCGGAGTGGGTTTGGGTCTAGCCGAGTGGGTTTGGGTCTAGCGGAATGGGTTTGTGTTTAGCCGAGTGGGTTTGGGTCTAGCGGAGTGGGTTTGCATTTAGCCGAGTGTGTTTCTGTCTAGCCGAGTGGGTTTGGGTCTAGCCGAGTGGGTTTGGGTCTAGCCGAGTGGGTTTGGGTCTAGCGGAGTGGGTTTGGGTCTAGCCGAGTGGGTTTGGGTCTAGCGGAATGGGTTTGGGTCTAGCTGAGTGGGTTTGGGTGTAGCCGAGTGGGTTTGCGTCTAGCGGATTGGGTTTGGGTCTAGCCGAATGGGTTTGGGTCTAGCCGAGTGGGTTTGGGTCTAGCCGAGTGGGTTTGGGTCTAGCGGAGTGGGTTTGGGTCTCGCCGAGTGGGTTTGGGTATAGCCAAGTGGGTTTGGGTCTAGCCGAGTGGGTTTGCGTCTAGCCGAGTGGGTTTGGGTCTAGCGGAGTGGCTTTGGGTCTAGCCGTGTGGGTTTGGGTGTAGCCGAGTGGGTTTGGGTCTAGCCGAGTGGGTTTGGGTCTAGCGGAGTGGGTTTGGGTCTAGCCGAGTGGGTTTGGGTCTAGCGGAATGGGTTTGGGTTTAGCCGAGTGTGTTTCTGTCTAGACGAGTGGGTTTGGATCTAGCCGAGTGGGTTTGGGTCTAGCCAAGTGGGTTTGGGTCTAGCGGAGTGGGTTTGGGTCTAGCGGAGTGGGTTTGGGTCTAGCTGAATGGGTTTGGGTCTAGCGGAATGGGTTTGGGTCTAGCTGAGTGGGTTTGGGTGTAGCCGAGTGGGTTTGGGTCTAGCGGAATGGGTTTGGGTCTAGCCGAGTGGGTTTGTGTCTAGCCGAGTGGGTTTGGGTCTAGCCGAGTGGGTTTGGGTCTAGCGGAGTGGGTTTGGGTCTCGCCGAGTGGGTTTGGGTCTAGCCAAGTGGGATTGGGTTTAGCCGAGTGTGTTTCTGTCTAGACGAGTGGGTTTGGGTCTAGCCGAGTGGGTTTGGGTCTAGCCGAGTTGGTTTGGGTCTAGCGGAGTGGTTTTGGGTCTAGCCGAGTGGGTTTGGGTCTGGCGGAGTGCGTTTTGGTCTAGCCGAGTGGGTTTGGGTCTAGCGGAGTGGGTTTGGGTCTAGCCGAGTGGGTTTGGGTCTAGCCGAGAGGGTTTGCGTCTAGCCGAGTGGGTTTGGGTCTAGCGGAGTGGGTTTTGGTCTAGCCGAGTGGGTTTGGGTCTAGCCGAGTGGGTTTGGGTCTAGCCGAGTGGCTTTGGGTCCAGCCGAGTGGGTTTGGGTCTAGCCGAGCGGGTTTGGGTCTAGCCGAGTGGGTTTGGGTCAAGCCGAGTGGGTTTGGGTCTAGCCGAGTGGGTTTGGGTCTAGCGGAGTGGGTTTGCATTTAGCCGAGTGTGTTTCTGTCTAGCCGAGTGGGTTTGGGTCCAGCCGAGTGGCTTTGGGTGTAGCCGAGTGGGTTTGGGTCTAGCCGAGTGGGTTTGGGCCTAGCCGAGTGGGTTTGTGTCTAGCGGAGTGGGTTTGGGTCTAGCCGAGTGGGTTTGGGTCTAGCGGAGTGGGTTTGGGTCTAGCTGAGTGGGTTTGGGTCGAGCGGAATGGGTTTGGGTCTAGCTGAGTGGGTTTGGGTGTAGCCGAGTGGGTTTGCGTCTAGCGGAATGGGTTTGGGTCTAGCCGAGTGGGTTTGGGTCTAGCCGAGTGGGTTTGGGTCTAGCCGAGTGGGTTTGGGTCTAGCGGAGTGGGTTTGGGTCTCGCCGAGTGGGTTTGGGTCTAGCCAAGTGGGTTTGGGTCTAGCCGAGTGGGTTTGCGTCTAGCGGATTGGGTTTGGGTCTAGCCGAATGGGTTTGGGTCTAGCCGAGTGGGTTTGGGTCTAGCCGAGTGGGTTTGGGTCTAGCCGAGTGGGTTTGGGTCTAGCGGAGTGGGTTTGGGTCTCGCCGAGTGGGTTTGGGTATAGCCAAGTGGGTTTGGGTCTAGCCGAGTGGGTTTGCATCTAGCCGAGTGGGTTTGGGTCTAGCGGAGTGGCTTTGGGTCTAGCCGTGTGGGTTTGGGTGTAGCCGAGTGGGTTTGGGTCTAGCCGAGTGGGTTTGGGTCTAGCGGAATGGGTTTGGGTTTAGCCGAGTGTGTTTCTGTCTAGACGAGTGGGTTTGGGTCTAGCCGAGTGGGTTTGGGTCTAGCCGAGTGGGTTTGGGTCTAGCGGAGTGGGTTTGGGTCTAGCGGAGTGGGTTTGGGTCTAGCTGAATGGGTTTGGGTCTAGCGGAATGGGTTTGGGTCTAGCTGAGTGGGTTTGGGTGTAGCCGAGTGGGTTTGCGTCTAGCGGAATGGGTTTGGGTCTAGCCGAGTGGGTTTGGGTCTAGCCGAGTGGGTTTGGGTCTAGCCGAGTGGGTTTGGGTCTAGCGGAGTGGGTTTGGGTCTCGCCGAGTGTGTTTCTGTCTAGACGAGTGGGTTTGGGTCTAGCCGAGTGGGTTTGGGTCTAGCCGAGTGGGTTTGGGTCTAGCGGAGTGGTTTTGGGTCTAGCCGAGTGGGTTTGGGTCTAGCGGAGTGGGTTTCCGTCTAGCCGAGTGGGTTTGGGTCTAGCTGAGTGGGTTTGGGTCTAGCCGAGTGGGTTTGCGTCTAGCCGAGTGGGTTTGGGTCTAGCGGAGTGGGTTTGGGTCTAGCCGAGTGGGTTTGGGTCTAGCCGAGTGGGTTTGGGTCTAGCCGAGTGGCTTTGGGTCTAGCCTAGTGGGTTTGGGTCTAGCCGAGTGGGCTTGGGTCTAGCCGAGTGGGTTTGGGTCTAGCGGAGTGGGTTTGGGTCTAGCCGAGTGGGTTTGGGTGTAGCCGAGTGGGTTTGGGTCTAGCGGAGTGGGATTGGGTCTAGCGGAGTGGGTTTGGGACTAGCGGAGTGGGTTAGGGTCTAGCGGAGTGGGTTTGGGTATAGCCGAGTGGGTTTGGGTCTAGCGGAATGGGTTTGGGTCAAGCCGAGTGGGTTTGGGTCTAGCCGAGTGGGTTTGGGTCTAGCCGAGTGGGTTTGGGACTAGCCGAGTGGATTTGGGTCTAGCCGAGTGGGTTTGGGTCTAGCGGAGTGGGTTTGGGTCTAGTGGAGTGGGTGTGGGTCTAGCGGAGTGGGTTTGGGTCTAGCGGAGTGGGTTTGGGTCTAGCGGAGTGGGTTTGGGTCTAGCCGAGTGGGTTTGGGTCTAGCGGAGTGGGTTTGGATCTAGCCGACTGGGTTTGAGTCTAGCCGAGTGGGTTTGGGTCTAGCCGAGTGAGTTTGGGTCTAGCCGAGTGGGTTTGGATCTAGCCGAATGGGTTTGGGTCTAGCCGAGTGGGTTTGGGTCTAGCGGAGTGGGTTTGGGTCTACCGGACTGGCTTTGGGTCTAGCCGTGTGGGTTTGGGTGTAGCCGAGTGGGTTTGGGTCTAGCCGAGTGGGTTTGGGTCAAGCCGAGTGGGTTTCGGTCTAGCCGAGTGGGTTTGGGTCTAGCGGAGTGGGTTTGCATTTAGCCGAGTGTGTTTCTGTCTAGCGGAGTGGGTTTGGGTCTAGCCGAGTGGGTTTGGGTGTAGCCGAGTGGGTTTGGGCCTAGCCGAGTGGGTTTGCGTCTAGCGGAGTGGGTTTGGGTCTAGCCGAGTGGGTTTGGGTCTAGCCGAGTGGGTTTGGGTCTAGCCGAGTGGGTTTGGGTCGAGCGGAGTGGGTTTGGGTCTCGCCGAGTGGGTTTGGGTCTAGCCAAGTGGGATTGGGTCTAGCCGAGTGGGTTTGCATCTAGCCGAGTGGGTTTGGGTCTAGCGGAGTGGCTTTGGGTCTAGCCGTGTGGGTTTGGGTGTAGCCGAGTGGGTTTGGGTCTAGCCGAGTGGGTTTGCGTCTAGCGGAGTGGGTTTGGGTCTAGCCGAGTGGGTTTGGGTCTAGCGGAATGGGTTTGGGTTTAGCCGAGTGTGTTTCTGTCTAGACGAGTGGGTTTGGGTCTAGCCGAGTGGGTTTGGGTCTAGCCGAGTGGGTTTGGGTCTAGCGGAGTGGTTTTGGGTCTAGCCGAGTGGGTTTGGGTCTGGCGGAGTGGGTTTTGGTCTAGCCGAGTGGGTTTGGGTCTAGCGGAGTGGGTTTGGGTCTAGCCGAGTGGGTTTGGGTCTAGCCGAGTGGGTTTGCGTCTAGCCGAGTGGGTTTGGGTCTAGCGGAGTGGGTTTGGGTCTAGCCGAATGGGTTTGGGTCTAGCCGAGTGGGTTTGGGTCTAGCGGAGTGGGTTTGGGTCTAGCGGAGTGGGTTTGGGTCTACCGGAGTGGCTTTGGGTCTAGCCGTGTGCTTTTGCGTGTAGCCGAGTGGGTTTGGGTCTAGCCGAGTGGGTTTGGGTCAAGCCGAGTGGGTTTGGGTCTAGCCGAGTGGGTTTGGGTCTAGCGGAGTGGGTTTGCATTTAGCCGAGTGTGTTTCTGTCTAGCCGAGTGGGTTTGGGTTTAGCCGAGTGGGTTTGGGTGTAGCCGAGTGGGTTTGGGTCTAGCGGAGTGGGTTTGGGTCTAGCCGAGTGCATTTGGGTCTAGCGGAGTGGGTTTGGGCCTAGCCGAGTGGGTTTGGGTCTAGCGGAGTGGGTTTGGGTCTAGCCGAGTGGGTTTGGGTCTGGCGGAGTGGGTTTGGGTCTAGCTGAGTGGGTTTGGGTCTAGCGGAATGGGTTTGGGTCTAGCTGAGTGGGTTTGGGTGTAGCCGAGTGGGTTTGCGTCTAGCGGAATGGGTTTGGGTCTAGCCGAGTGGGTTTGGGTCTGGCCGAGTGGGTTTGGGTCTAGCCGAGTGGGTTTGGGTCTAGCGGAGTGGGTTTGGGTCTCGCCGAGTGGGTTTGGGTCTAGCCAAGTGGGTTTGGGTCTAGCCGAGTGGGTTTGCGTCTAGCCGAGTGGGTTTGGGTCTAGCGGAGTGGCTTTGGGTCTAGCTGTGTGGGTTTGCGTGTAGCCGAGTGGGTTTGGGTGTAGCCGAGTGGGTTTGGGTCTAGCGGAGTGGGTTTGGGTCTAGCCGAGTGTGTTTCTGTCTAGACGAGTGGGTTTGGGTCTAGCCGAGTGGGTTTGGGTCTAGCCGAGTGGGTTTGGGTCTAGCGGAGTGGTTTTGGGTCTAGCCGAGTGGGTTTGGGTCTAGCGGAGTGGGTTTCCGTCTAGCCGAGTGGGTTTGGGTCTAGCTGAGTGGGTTTGGGTCTAGCCGAGTGGGTTTGCGTCTAGCCGAGTGGGTTTGGGTCTAGCGGAGTGGGTTTGGGTCTAGCCGAGTGGGTTTGGGTCTAGCCGAGTGGGTTTGGGTCTAGCCGAGTGGCTTTGGGTCTAGCCTAGTGGGTTTGGGTCTAGCCGAGTGGGCTTGGGTCTAGCCGAGTGGGTTTGGGTCTAGCGGAGTGGGTTTGGGTCTAGCCGAGTGGGTTTGGGTGTAGCCGAGTGGGTTTGGGTCTAGCGGAGTGGGATTGGGTCTAGCGGAGTGGGTCTGGGACTAGCGGAGTGGGTTAGGGTCTAGCGGAGTGGGTTTGGGTATAGCCGAGTGGGTTTGGGTCTAGCGGAATGGGTTTGGGTCAAGCCGAGTGGGTTTGGGTCTAGCCGAGTGGGTTTGGGTCTAGCCGAGTGGGTTTGGGACTAGCCGAGTGGATTTGGGTCTAGCCGAGTGGGTTTGGGTCTAGCGGAGTGGGTTTGGGTCTAGTGGAGTGGGTGTGGGTCTAGCGGAGTGGGTTTGGGTCTAGCGGAGTGGGTTTGGGTCTAGCGGAGTGGGTTTGGGTCTAACCGAGTGGGTTTGGGTCTAGCGGAGTGGGTTTGGATCTAGCCGACTGGGTTTGAGTCTAGCCGAGTGGGTTTGGGTCTAGCCGAGTGAGTTTGGGTCTAGCCGAGTGGGTTTGGATCTAGCCGAATGGGTTTGGGTCTAGCCGAGTGGGTTTGGGTCTAGCGGAGTGGGTTTGGGTCTACCGGACTGGCTTTGGGTCTAGCCGTGTGGGTTTGGGTGTAGCCGAGTGGGTTTGGGTCTAGCCGAGTGGGTTTGGGTCAAGCCGAGTGGGTTTCGGTCTAGCCGAGTGGGTTTGGGTCTAGCGGAGTGGGTTTGCATTTAGCCGAGTGTGTTTCTGTCTAGCGGAGTGGGTTTGGGTCTAGCCGAGTGGGTTTGGGTGTAGCCGAGTGGGTTTGGGCCTAGCCGAGTGGGTTTGCGTCTAGCGGAGTGGGTTTGGGTCTAGCCGAGTGGGTTTGGGTCTAGCCGAGTGGGTTTGGGTCTAGCCGAGTGGGTTTGGGTCGAGCGGAGTGGGTTTGGGTCTCGCCGAGTGGGTTTGGGTCTAGCCAAGTGGGATTGGGTCTAGCCGAGTGGGTTTGCATCTAGCCGAGTGGGTTTGGGTCTAGCGGAGTGGCTTTGGGTCTAGCCGTGTGGGTTTGGGTGTAGCCGAGTGGGTTTGGGTCTAGCCGAGTGGGTTTGCGTCTAGCGGAGTGGGTTTGGGTCTAGCCGAGTGGGTTTGGGTCTAGCGGAATGGGTTTGGGTTTAGCCGAGTGTGTTTCTGTCTAGACGAGTGGGTTTGGGTCTAGCCGAGTGGGTTTGGGTCTAGCCGAGTGGGTTTGGGTCTAGCGGAGTGGTTTTGGGTCTAGCCGAGTGGGTTTGGGTCTGGCGGAGTGGGTTTTGGTCTAGCCGAGTGGGTTTGGGTCTAGCGGAGTGGGTTTGGGTCTAGCCGAGTGGGTTTGGGTCTAGCCGAGTGGGTTTGCGTCTAGCCGAGTGGGTTTGGGTCTAGCGGAGTGGGTTTGGGTCTAGCCGAATGGGTTTGGGTCTAGCCGAGTGGGTTTGGGTCTAGCGGAGTGGGTTTGGGTCTAGCGGAGTGGGTTTGGGTCTACCGGAGTGGCTTTGGGTCTAGCCGTGTGCTTTTGCGTGTAGCCGAGTGGGTTTGGGTCTAGCCGAGTGGGTTTGGGTCAAGCCGAGTGGGTTTGGGTCTAGCCGAGTGGGTTTGGGTCTAGCGGAGTGGGTTTGCATTTAGCCGAGTGTGTTTCTGTCTAGCCGAGTGGGTTTGGGTTTAGCCGAGTGGGTTTGGGTGTAGCCGAGTGGGTTTGGGTCTAGCGGAGTGGGTTTGGGTCTAGCCGAGTGCATTTGGGTCTAGCGGAGTGGGTTTGGGCCTAGCCGAGTGGGTTTGGGTCTAGCGGAGTGGGTTTGGGTCTAGCCGAGTGGGTTTGGGTCTGGCGGAGTGGGTTTGGGTCTAGCTGAGTGGGTTTGGGTCTAGCGGAATGGGTTTGGGTCTAGCTGAGTGGGTTTGGGTGTAGCCGAGTGGGTTTGCGTCTAGCGGAATGGGTTTGGGTCTAGCCGAGTGGGTTTGGGTCTGGCCGAGTGGGTTTGGGTCTAGCCGAGTGGGTTTGGGTCTAGCGGAGTGGGTTTGGGTCTCGCCGAGTGGGTTTGGGTCTAGCCAAGTGGGTTTGGGTCTAGCCGAGTGGGTTTGCGTCTAGCCGAGTGGGTTTGGGTCTAGCGGAGTGGCTTTGGGTCTAGCTGTGTGGGTTTGCGTGTAGCCGAGTG
Organism: Raja brachyura; assembly: GCA_963514005.1. The sequence goes on along the minus strand of OY740819.1, from coordinate 3,432,553 downwards.
GGTTTGGGTGTAGCCGAGTGGGTTTGGGTCTAGCGGAGTGGGTTTGGGTCTAGCCGAGTGGGTTTGGGTCTAGCGGAATTGGTTTGGGTTTAGCCGAGTGTGTTTCTGTCTAGACAAGTGGGTTTGGGTCTAGCCGAGTGGGTTTGGGTTTAGCCGAGTGGGTTTGGGTCTAGCGGAGTGGTTTTGGGTCTAGCCGAGTGGGTTTGGGTCTGGCGGAGTGGGTTTTGGTCTAGCCGAGTGGGTTTGGGTCTAGCGGAGTGGGTTTGGGTCTAGCCGAGTGGGTTTGGGTCTAGCAGAGTGGGTTTGGGTCTAGCCGAGTGGGTTTGGGTCTAGCGGAGTGGGTTTGCATTTAGCCGAGTGTGTTTCTGTCTAGCCGAGTGGGTTTGGGTCTAGCCGAGTGGGTTTGGGTCTAGCCGAGTGGGTTTGGGTCTAGCCGAGTGGGTTTGCGTCTAGCCGAGTGGGTTTGGGTCTAGCGGAGTGGGTTTGGGTCTAGCCGAATGGGTTTGGGTCTAGCCGAGTGGGTTTGGGTCTAGCCGAGTGGGTTTGGGTCTAGCGGAGTGGGTTTGGGTCTAGCCGAATGGGTTTGGGTCTAGCCGAGTGGGTTTGGGTCTAGCGGAGTGGGTTTCGGTCTAGCGGAGTGGGTTTGGGTCTACCGGAGTGGCTTTGGGTCTAGCCGTGTGGGTTTGGGTGTAGCCGAGTGGGTTTGGGTCTAGCCGAGTGGGTTTGGGTCTAGCGGAGTGGGTTTGGGTCTAGCCGAGTGGGTTTGGGTCTAGCGGAGTGGGTTTGGGTCTAGCCGAGTGGGTTTGGGTGTAGCCGAGTGGGTTTGGGTCTAGCGGAGTGGGATTGGGTCTAGCGGAGTGGGTTTGGGACTAGCGGAGTGGGTCAGGGTCTAGCGGAGTGGGTTTGGGTATAGCCGAGTGGGTTTGGGTCTAGCAGAATGGGTTTGGGTCAAGCCGAGTGGGTTTGGGTCTAGCCGAGCGGGTTTGGGTCTAGCCGAGTGGGTTTGGGACTAGCCGAGTGGATTTGAGTCTAGCCGAGTGGGTTTGGGTCTAGCGGAGTGGGTTTGGGTCTAGTGGAGTTGGTTTGGGTCTAGCGGAGTGGGTTTAGGTCTAGCGGAGTGGGTTTGGGTCTAGCGGAGTGGGTTTGGGTCTAGCCGAGTGGGTTTGGGTCTAGCGGAGCGGGTTTGGATCTAGCCGACTGGGTTTGAGTCTAGCCGAGTGGGTTTGGGTCTAGCCGAGTGGGTTTGGGTCTAGCCGAGTGGGTTTGGATCTAGCCGAATGGGTTTGGGTCTAGCCGAGTGGGTTTGGGTCTAGCGGAGTGGGTTTGGGTCTAGCGGAGTGGGTTTGGGTCTACCGGACTGGCTTTGGGTCTAGCCGTGTGGGTTTGGGTGTAGCCGAGTGGGTTTGGGTCTAGCCGAGTGGGTTTGGGTCAAGCCGAGTGGGTTTCGGTCTAGCCGAGTGGGTTTGGGTCTAGCGGAGTGTGTTTGCATTTAGCCGAGTGTGTTTCTGTCTAGCCGAGTGGGTTTGGGTCTAGCCGAGTGGCTTTGGGTGTAGCCGAGTGGGTTTGGGTCTAGCGGAGTGGGTTTGGGTCTAGCCGAGTGCATTTGGGTTTAGCGGAGTGGGTTTGGGCCTAGCCGAGTGGGTTTGGGTCTAGCGGACTGGGTTTGGGTCTAGCCGAGTGGGTTTGGGTCTAGCGGAGTGGGTTTGGGTCTAGCTGTGTGGGTTTGGGTCTAGCGGAATGGGTTTGGGTCTAGCTGAGTGGGTTTGGGTGTAGCCGAGTGGGTTTGCGTCTAGCGGAATGGGTTTGGGTCTAGCCGAGTGGGTTTGGGTCTAGCCGAGTGGGTTTGGGTCTAGCCGAGTGGGTTTGGGTCTAGCGGAGTGGGTTTGGGTCTCGCCGAGTGGGTTTGGGTCTAGGCAAGTGGTTTTGGGTCTAGCCGAGTGGATTTGCGTCTAGCCGAGTGGGTTTGGGTCTAGCGGAGTGCCTTTGGGTCTAGCCATGTGGGTTTGGGTGTAGCCGAGTGGGTTTGGGTCTAGCCGAGTGGGTTTGGGTCTAGCCGAGTGGGTTTGGGTCTAGCGGAGTGGGTTTGCATTTAGCCGAGTGTGGTTCTGTCTAGCCGAGTGGGTTTGGGTCTAGCTGAGTGGGTTTGGGTCTAGCCGAGTGGGTTTGGGTCTAGCGGAGTGGGTTTGGGTCTAGCCGAGTGGGTTTGTGTCTAGCGGAATGGGTTTGGGTCTAGCCGAGTGGGTTTGGGTCTTGCCGAGTGGGTTTGGGTCTAGCCGAGTGGGTTTGGGTCTAGCCGAGTGGGTTTTGGTCTAGCGGAGTGGGCTTGGGTCTCGCCGAGTGGGTTTGGGTCTAGCCAAGTGGGTTTGGGTCTAGCCGAGTGGGTTTGCGTCTAGCCGAGTGGGTTTGGGTCTAGCGGAGTGGCTTTGGGTCTAGCCGTGTGGGTTTGGGTGTAGCCGAGTGTGTTTCTGTCCAGCCGAGTGGGTTTGGGTCTAGCCGAGTGGGTTTGCGTCTAGCCAAGTGGGTTTGGGTCTAGCGGAGTGGGTTTGGGTCTAGCCGAGTGGGTTTGTGTCTAGCGGAATGGGTTTGGGTCTAGCTGAGTGGGTTTGGGTGTAGCCGAGTGGGTTTGCGTCTAGCGGAATGGGTTTGGGTCTAGCCGAGTGGGTTTGGGTCTTGCCGAGTGGGTTTGGGTCTAGCCGAGTGGGTTTGGGTCTAGCCGAGTGGGTTTGGGTCTAGCGGAGTGGGTTTGGGTCTCGCCGAGTGGGTTTGGGTCTAGCCAAGTGGGTTTGGGTCTAGCCGAGTGGGTTTGCGTCTAGCCGAGTGGGTTTGGGTCTAGCGGAGTGGCTTTGGGTCTAGCCGTGTGGGTTTGGGTGTAGCCGAGTGGGTTTGGGTCTAGCCGAGTGGGTTTGGGTCTAGCGGAGTGGGTTTGGGTCTAGCCGAGTGGGTTTGGGTCTAGCGGAATGGGTTTGGGTTTAGCCGAGTGGGTTTGGGTCTAGCGGAGTGGCTTTGCATTTAGCCGAGTGTGTTTCTGTCTAGCCGAGTGGGTTTGGGTCTAGCCGAGTGGGTTTTGGTCTAGCCGAGTGGGTTTGGGTCTAGCGGAGTGGGTTTGGGTCTAGCCGAGTGGGTTTGGGTCTAGCGGAATGTGTTTGGGTCCAGCTGAGTGGGTTTGGGTGTAGCCGAGTGGGTTTGCGTCTACCGGAATGGGTTTGGGTCTAGCCGAGTGGGTTTGGGTCTAGCCGAGTGGGTTTGGGTCTAGCCGAGTGGGTTTGGGTCTAGCCGAGTGGGTTTGGGTCTAGCGGAGTGGGTTTGGGTCTCGCCGAGTGGGTTTGGGTATAGCCAAGTGGGTTTGGGTCTAGCCGAGTGGGTTTGCGTCTAGCCGAGTGGGTTTGGGTCTAGCGGAGTACCTTTGGGTCTAGCCGTGTGGGTTTGGGTGTAGCCGAGTGGGTTTGGGTCTCGCCGAGTGGGTTTGGGTCTAGCGGAGTGGGTTTGGGTCTAGCCGAGTGGGTTTGGGTCTAGCGGAATGGGTTTGGGTTTAGCCGAGTGTGTTTCTGTCTAGACGAGTGGGTTTGGGTCTAGCCGAGTGGGTTTGGGTCTAGCCAAGTGGGTTTGGGTCTAGCGGAGTGGTTTTGGGTCTAGCCGAGTGGGTTTGGGTCTAGCGGAGTGGGTTTCCGTCTAGCCGAGTGGGTTTGGGTCTAGCGGAGTGGGTTTGGGTCTAGCCGAGTGGGTTTGCGTCTAGCCGAGTGGGTTTGGGTCTAGCGGAGTGGGTTTGGGTCTAGCCGAGTGGGTTTGGGTCTAGCCGAGTGGGTTTGGGTCTAGCCGAGTGGCTTTGGGTCTAGCCGAGTGGGTTTGGGTCTAGCCGAGTGGGTTTGGGTCTAGCCGAGTGGGTTTGGGTCTAGCGGAGTGGGTTTGGGTCTAGCCGAGTGGGTTTGGGTCTAGCCGAGTGGGTTTGGGTCTCGCGGAGTGGGATTGGGTCTAGCGGAGTGGGTTTGGGACTAGCGGAGTGGGTTAGGGTCTAGCGGAGTGGGTTTGGGTATAGCCGAGTGGGTTTGGGTCTAGCGGAATGGGTTTGGGTCAAGCCGAGTGGGTTTGGGTCTAGCCGAGTGGGTTTGGGTCTAGCCGAGTGGGTTTGGGACTAGCCGAGTGGATTTGGGTCTAGCCGAGTGGGTTTGGGTCTAGCGAAGTGGGTTTGGGTCTAGTGGAGTGGGTTTGGGTCTAGCCGAGTGGGTTTGGGTCTAGCCGAGTGGGTTTGACACTAGCCGAGTGGATTTGGGTCTAGCCGAGTGGGTTTGGGTCTAGCGGAGTGGGTTTAGGTCTAGCGGAGTGGGTTTGGGTTTAGCCGAGTGGGTTTGGGTCTAGCGGAGTGGGTTTGGATCTAGCCGACTGGGTTTGAGTCTAGCCGAGTGGGTTTGGGTCTAGCCGAGTGGGTTTGGGTCTAGCCGAGTGGGTTTGGATCTGGCCGAATGGGTTTGGGTCTAGCCGAGTGGGTTTGGGTCTAGCGGAGTGGGTTTGGGTCTAGCGGAGTGGGTTTGGGTCTACCGGACTGGCTTTGGGTCTAGCCGTATGGGATTGGGTGTAGCCGAGTGGGTTTGGGTCTAGCCGAGTGGGTTTGGGTCTAGCGGAATGGGTTTGGGTCAAGCCGAGTGGGTTTGGGTCTAGCCGAGTGGGTTTGGGTCTAGCCGAGTGGGTTTGGGACTAGCCGAGTGGATTTGGGTCTAGCCGAGTGGGTTTGGGTCTAGCGGAGTGGGTTTGGGTCTAGTGGAGTGGGTTTGGGTCTAGCCGAGTGGGTTTGGGTCTAGCCGAGTGGGTTTGGGACTAGCCGAGTGGATTTGGGTCCAGCCGAGTGGGTTTGGGTCTAGCGAAGTGGGTTTGGGTCTAGTGGAGTGGGTTTGGGTCTAGCCGAGTGGGTTTGGGTCTAGCCGAGTGGGTTTGACACTAGCCGAGTGGATTTGGGTCTAGCCGAGTGGGTTTGGGTCTAGCGGAGTGGGTTTAGGTCTAGCGGAGTGGGTTTGGGTTTAGCCGAGTGGGTTTGGGTCTAGCGGAGTGGGTTTGGATCTAGCCGACTGGGTTTGAGTCTAGCCGAGTGGGTTTGGGTCTAGCCGAGTGGGTTTGGGTCTAGCCGAGTGGGTTTGGATCTAGCCGAATGGGTTTGGGTCTAGCCGAGTGGGTTTGGGTCTAGCGGAGTGGGTTTGGGTCTAGCGGAGTGGGTTTGGGTCTACCGGACTGGCTTTGGGTCTAGCCGTATGGGTTTGGGTGTAGCCGAGTGGGTTTGGGTCTAGCCGAGTGGGTTTGGGTCTAGCGGAATGGGTTTGGGTCAAGTCGAGTGGGTTTGGGTCTCGCCGAGTGGGTTTGGGTCTAGCCGAGTGGGTTTGGGACTAGCCGAGTGGATTTGGGTCTAGCCGAGTGGGTTTGGGTCTAGCGGAGTGGGTTTGGGTCTAGTGGAGTGGGTTTGGGTCTAGCCGAGTGGGTTTGGGTCTAGCCGAGTGGGTTTGGGACTAGCCGAGTGGATTTGGGTCCAGCCGAGTAGGTTTGGGTCTAGCGGAGTGGGTTTGGGTGTAGCCGAGTGGGTTTGGGTCTAGCCGAGTGGGTTTGGGTCTAGCGGAGTGGGTTTGGGTCTAGCCGAGTGGGTTTGGGTCTAGCGGAGTGGGTTTGGGTCTAGCCGAGTGGGTTTGGGTGTAGCCGAGTGGGTTTGGGTCTAGCGGAGTGGGATTGGGTCTAGCGGAGTGGGTTTGGGACTAGCGGAGTGGGTTAGGGTCTAGCGGAGTGGGTTTGGGTATAGCCGAGTGGGTTTGGGTCTAGCAGAATGGGTTTGGGTCAAGCCGAGTGGGTTTGGGTCTAGCCGAGCGGGTTTGGGTCTAGCCGAGTGGGTTTGGGACTAGCCGAGTGGATTTGGGTCTAGCCGAGTGGGTTTGGGTCTAGCGGAGTGGGTTTGGGTCTAGTGGAGTTGGTTTGGGTCTAGCGGAGTGGGTTTGGGTCTAGCGGAGTGGGTTTGGGTCTAGCGGAGTGGGTTTGGGTCTAGCCGAGTGGGTTTGGGTCTAGCGGAGCGGGTTTGGATCTAGCCGACTGGGTTTGAGTCTAGCCGAGTGGGTTTGGGTCTAGCCGAGTGGGTTTGGGTCTAGCCGAGTGGGTTTGGATCTAGCCGAATGGGTTTGGGTCTAGCCGAGTGGGTTTGGGTCTAGCGGAGTGGGTTTGGGTCTAGCGGAGTGGGTTTGGGTCTACCGGACTGGCTTTGGGTCTAGCCGTGTGGGTTTGGGTGTAGCCGAGTGGGTTTGGGTCTAGCCGAGTGGGTTTGGGTCAAGCCGAGTGGGTTTCGGTCTAGCCGAGTGGGTTTGGGTCTAGCGGAGTGGGTTTGCATTTAGCCGAGTGTGTTTCTGTCTAGCCGAGTGGGTTTGGGTCTAGCCGAGTGGCTTTGGGTGTAGCCGAGTGGGTTTGGGTCTAGCGGAGTGGGTTTGGGTCTAGCCGAGTGCATTTGGGTTTAGCGGAGTGGGTTTGGGCCTAGCCGAGTGGGTTTGGGTCTAGCGGACTGGGTTTGGGTCTAGCCGAGTGGGTTTGGGTCTAGCGGAGTGGGTTTGGGTCTAGCTGTGTGGGTTTGGGTCTAGCGGAATGGGTTTGGGTCTAGCTGAGTGGGTTTGGGTGTAGCCGAGTGGGTTTGCGTCTAGCGGAATGGGTTTGGGTCTAGCCGAGTGGGTTTGGGTCTAGCCGAGTGGGTTTGGGTCTAGCCGAGTGGGTTTGGGTCTAGCGGAGTGGGTTTGGGTCTCGCCGAGTGGGTTTGGGTCTAGGCAAGTGGTTTTGGGTCTAGCCGAGTGGATTTGCGTCTAGCCGAGTGGGTTTGGGTCTAGCGGAGTGGCTTTGGGTCTAGCCATGTGGGTTTGGGTGTAGCCGAGTGGGTTTGGGTCTAGCCGAGTGGGTTTGGGTCTAGCCGAGTGGGTTTGGGTCTAGCCGAGTGGGTTTGGGTCTAGCGGAGTGGGTTTGCATTTAGCCGAGTGTGGTTCTGTCTAGCCGAGTGGGTTTGGGTCTAGCCGAGTGGGTTTGGGTCTAGCCGAGTGGGTTTGGGTCTAGCGGAGTGGGTTTGGGTCTAGCCGAGTGGGTTTGTGTCTAGCGGAATGGGTTTGGGTCTAGCCGAGTGGGTTTGGGTCTTGCCGAGTGGGTTTGGGTCTAGCCGAGTGGGTTTGGGTCTAGCCGAGTAGGTTTTGGTCTAGCGGAGTGGGCTTGGGTCTCGCCGAGTGGGTTTGGGTCTAGCCAAGTGGGTTTGGGTCTAGCCGAGTGGGTTTGCGTCTAGCCGAGTGGGTTTGGGTCTAGCGGAGTGGCTTTGGGTCTAGCCGTGTGGGTTTGGGTGTAGCCGAGTGTGTTTCTGTCCAGCCGAGTGGGTTTGGGTCTAGCCGAGTGGGTTTGCGTCTAGCCGAGTGGGTTTGGGTCTAGCGGAGTGGGTTTGGGTCTAGCCGAGTGGGTTTGTGTCTAGCGGAATGGGTTTGGGTCTAGCTGAGTGGGTTTGGGTGTAGCCGAGTGGGTTTGCGTCTAGCGGAATGGGTTTGGGTCTAGCCGAGTGGGTTTGGGTCTTGCCGAGTGGGTTTGGGTCTAGCCGAGTGGGTTTGGGTCTAGCCGAGTGGGTTTGGGTCTAGCGGAGTGGGTTTGGGTCTCGCCGAGTGGGTTTGGGTCTAGCCAAGTGGGTTTGGGTCTAGCCGAGTGGGTTTGCGTCTAGCCGAGTGGGTTTGGGTCTAGCGGAGTGGCTTTGGGTCTAGCCGTGTGGGTTTGGGTGTAGCCGAGTGGGTTTGGGTCTAGCCGAGTGGGTTTGGGTCTAGCGGAGTGGGTTTGGGTCTAGCCGAGTGGGTTTGGGTCTAGCGGAATGGGTTTGGGTTTAGCCGAGTGGGTTTGGGTCTAGCGGAGTGGGTTTGCATTTAGCCGAGTGTGTTTCTGTCTAGCCGAGTGGGTTTGGGTCTAGCCGAGTGGGTTTTGGTCTAGCCGAGTGGGTTTGGGTCTAGCGGAGTGGGTTTGGGTCTAGCCGAGTGGGTTTGGGTCTAGCGGAATGGGTTTGGGTCTAGCTGAGTGGGTTTGGGTGTAGCCGAGTGGGTTTGCGTCTACCGGAATGGGTTTGGGTCTAGCCGAGTGGGTTTGGGTCTAGCCGAGTGGGTTTGGGTCTAGCCGAGTGGGTTTGGGTCTAGCCGAGTGGGTTTGGGTCTAGCGGAGTGGGTTTGGGTCTCGCCGAGTGGGTTTGGGTATAGCCAAGTGGGTTTGGGTCTAGCCGAGTGGGTTTGCGTCTAGCCGAGTGGGTTTGGGTCTAGTGGAGTACCTTTGGGTCTAGCCGTGTGGGTTTGGGTGTAGCCGAGTGGGTTTGGGTCTCGCCGAGTGGGTTTGGGTCTAGCGGAGTGGGTTTGGGTCTAGCCGAGTGGGTTTGGGTCTAGCGGAATGGGTTTGGGTTTAGCCGAGTGTGTTTCTGTCTAGACGAGTGGGTTTGGGTCTAGCCGAGTGGGTTTGGGTCTAGCCAAGTGGGTTTGGGTCTAGCGGAGTGGTTTTGGGTCTAGCCGAGTGGGTTTGGGTCTAGCGGAGTGGGTTTCCGTCTAGCCGAGTGGGTTTGGGTCTAGCGGAGTGGGTTTGGGTCTAGCCGAGTGGGTTTGCGTCTAGCCGAGTGGGTTTGGGTCTAGCGGAGTGGGTTTGGGTCTAGCCGAGTGGGTTTGGGTCTAGCCGAGTGGGTTTGGGTCTAGCCGAGTGGCTTTGGGTCTAGCCGAGTGGGTTTGGGTCTAGCCGAGTGGGTTTGGGTCTAGCCGAGTGGGTTTGGGTCTAGCGGAGTGGGTTTGGATCTAGCCGACTGGGTTTGAGTCTAGCCGAGTGGGTTTGGGTCTAGCCGAGTGGGTTTGGGTCTAGCCGAGTGGGTTTGGATCTAGCCGAATGGGTTTGGGTCTAGCCGAGTGGGTTTGGGTCTAGCGGAGTGGGTTTGGGTCTAGCGGAGTGGGTTTGGGTCTACCGGACTGGCTTTGGGTCTAGCCGTATGGGTTTGGGTGTAGCCGAGTGGGTTTGGGTCTAGCCGAGTGGGTTTGGGTCAAGCAGAGTGGGTTTCGGTCTAGCCGAGTGGGTTTGGGTCTAGCGGAGTGGGTTTGCATTTAGCCGAGTGTGTTTCTGTCTAGCGGAGTGGGTTTGGGTCTAGCCGAGTGGGTTTGGGTGTAGCCGAGTGGGTTTGGGCCTAGCCGAGTGGGTTTGCGTCTAGCGGAGTGGGTTTGGGTCTAGCCGAGTGGGTTTGGGTCTAGCTGAGTGGGTTTGGGTGTAGCCGAGTGGGTTTGCATCTAGCTGAGTGGGTTTGGGTCTAGCCGAGTGGGTTTGGGTGTAGCCGAGTGGGTTTGGGTCTAGCCGAGTGGGTTTGGGTCTAGCGGAGTGGGTTTGGGTCTAGCAGAGTGGGTTTGGGTCTAGCCGAGTGGGTTTGGGTCTAGCCGAGTGGGTTTGGGTCCAGCCGAGTGGGTTTGCGTCTAGCCGAGTGGGTTTGGGTCTAGCGGAGTGGGTTTGGGTCTAGGCGAGTGGGTTTGGGTCTAGCCGAGTGGGTTTGGGTCTAGCCGAGTGGCTTTGGGTCGAGCCGAGTGAGTTTGGGTCTAGCCGAGTGGGTTTGGGTCTAGCGGAGTGGGTTTGGGTCTAGCGGAGTGGGTTTGGGTCAAGCGGAGTGGCTTTGGGTCTAGCCGTGTGGGTTTGGGTCTAGCCGAGTGGGTTTGGTTCTAGCCGAGTGGGTTTGGGTCTAGCCGAGTGGGTTCGGGTCTAGCCGAGTGGGTTTGGGTCTAGCGGTGTGGGTTTGGGTTTAGCTGAGTGTGTTTCTGTGTAGCCGAGTGGGTTTGGGTCTAGCCCAGTTGGTTTGGGTCTACCCGAGTGGGTTTGGGTCTAGCGGAGTGTGTTTGGGTCTAGCCGAGTGGGTTTCGGTGTAGCTGAGTGGGTTTGCGTCTAGCCGAGTGGGTTTGGGTCTAGCCGAGTGGGTTTGGGTCTAGCGGAGTGGGTTTGGGTCTAGCAGAGTGGGTTTGGGTCTAGCCGAGTGGGTTTGGGTCTAGCCGAGTGGGTTTGGGTCTAGCGGAGTGGGTTTGGGTCTCGCCGAGTGGGTTTGGGTATAGCCAAGTGGGTTTGGGTCTAGCCGAGTGGGTTTGCGTCTAGCCGAGTGGGTTTGGGTCTAGCGGAGTGGCTTTGGGTCTAGCCGTGTGGGTTTGGGTGTAGCCGAGTGGGTTTGGGTCTAGCCGAGTGGGTTTGGGTCTAGCGGAGTGGTTTTGGGTCTAGCCGAGTGGGTTTGGGTCTAGCGGAGTGGGTTTCCGTCTAGCCGAGTGGGTTTGGGTCTAGCTGAGTGGGTTTGGGTCTAGCCGAGTGGGTTTGCGTCTAGCCGAGTGGGTTTGGGTCTAGCGGAGTGGGTTTGGGTCTAGCCGAGTGGGTTTGGGTCTAGCCGAGTGGGTTTGGGTCTAGCCGAGTGGCTTTGGGTCTAGCCGAGTGGGTTTGGGTCTAGCCGAGTGGGTTTGGGTCTAGCCGAGTGGGTTTGGGTCTAGCGGAGTGGGTTTGGGTCTAGCCGAGTGGGTTTGGGTGTAGCCGAGTGGGTTTGGGTCTAGCGGAGTGGGATTGGGTCTAGCGGAATGGGTTTGGGACTAGCGGAGTGGGTTAGGGTCTAGCGGAGTGGGTTTGGGTATAGCCGAGTGGGTTTGGGTCTAGCGGAATGGGTTTGGGTCAAGCCGAGTGGGTTTGGGTCTAGCCGAGTGGGTTTGGGTCTAGCCGAGTGGGTTTGGGACTAGCCGAGTGGATTTGGGTCTAGCCGAGTGGGTTTGGGTCTAGCGGAGTGGGTTTGGGTCTAGCGGAGTGGGTTTGGGTCTCGCCGAGTGGGTTTGGGTATAGCCAAGTGGGTTTGGGTCTAGCCGAGTGGGTTTGCGTCTAGCCGAGTGGGTTTGGGTCTAGCGGAGTGGCTTTGGGTCTAGCCGTGTGGGTTTGGGTGTAGCCGAGTGGGTTTGGGTCTAGCCGAGTGGGTTTGGGTCTAGCGGAGTGGTTTTGGGTCTAGCCGAGTGGGTTTGGGTCTAGCGGAGTGGGTTTCCGTCTAGCCGAGTGGGTTTGGGTCTAGCTGAGTGGGTTTGGGTCTAGCCGAGTGGGTTTGCGTCTAGCCGAGTGGGTTTGGGTCTAGCGGAGTGGGTTTGGGTCTAGCCGAGTGGGTTTGGGTCTAGCCGAGTGGGTTTGGGTCTAGCCGAGTGGCTTTGGGTCTAGCCGAGTGGGTTTGGGTCTAGCCGAGTGGGTTTGGGTCTAGCCGAGTGGGTTTGGGTCTAGCGGAGTGGGTTTGGGTCTAGCCGAGTGGGTTTGGGTGTAGCCGAGTGGGTTTGGGTCTAGCGGAGTGGGATTGGGTCTAGCGGAATGGGTTTGGGACTAGCGGAGTGGGTTAGGGTCTAGCGGAGTGGGTTTGGGTATAGCCGAGTGGGTTTGGGTCTAGCGGAATGGGTTTGGGTCAAGCCGAGTGGGTTTGGGTCTAGCCGAGTGGGTTTGGGTCTAGCCGAGTGGGTTTGGGACTAGCCGAGTGGATTTGGGTCTAGCCGAGTGGGTTTGGGTCTAGCGGAGTGGGTTTGGGTCTAGTGGAGTGGGTTTGGGTCTAGCGGAGTGGGTTTGGGTCTAGCGGAGTGGGTTTGCGTCTAGCGGAGTGGGTTTGGGTCTATCCGAGTGGGTTTGGGTCTAGCGGAGTGGGTTTGGATCTAGCCGACTGGGTTTGAGTCTAGCCGAGTGGGTTTGGGTCTAGCCGAGTGAGTTTGGGTCCAGCCGAGTGGGTTTGGATCTAGCCGAATGGGTTTGGGTCTAGCCGAGTGGGTTTGGGTCTAGCGGAGTGGGTTTGGGTCTACCGGACTGGCTTTGGGTCTAGCCGTGTGGGTTTGGGTGTAGCCGAGTGGGTTTGGGTCTAGCCGAGTGGGTTTGGGTCAAGCCGAGTGGGTTTCGGTCTAGCCGAGTGGGTTTGGGTCTAGCGGAGTGGGTTTGCATTTAGCCGAGTGTGTTTCTGTCTAGCGGAGTGGGTTTGGGTCTAGCCGAGTGGGTTTGGGTGTAGCCGAGTGGGTTTGGGCCTAGCCGAGTGGGTTTGCGTCTAGCGGAGTGGGTTTGGGTCTAGCCGAGTGGGTTTGGGTCTAGCCGAGTGGGTTTGGGTCTAGCCGAGCGGGTTTGGGTCTAGCGGAGTGGGTTTGGGTCTCGCCGAGTGGGTTTGGGTCTAGCCAAGTGGGATTGGGTCTAGCCGAGTGGGTTTGCATCTAGCCGAGTGGGTTTGGGTCTAGCCGAGTGGGTTTGCGTCTAGCGGAGTGGGTTTGGGTCTAGCCGAGTGGGTTTGGGTCTAGCGGAATGGGTTTGGGTTTAGCCGAGTGTGTTTCTGTCTAGACGAGTGCTTTTGCGTGTAGCCGAGTGGGTTTGGGTCTAGCCGAGTGGGTTTGGGTCAAGCCGAGTGGGTTTGGGTCTAGCCGAGTGGGTTTGGGTCTAGCGGAGTGGGTTTGCATTTAGCCGAGTGTGTTTCTGTCTAGCCGAGTGGGTTTGGGTTTAGCCGAGTGGGTTTGGGTGTAGCCGAGTGGGTTTGGGTCTAGCGGAGTGGGTTTGGGTCTAGCCGAGTGCATTTGGGTCTAGCGGAGTGGGTTTGGGCCTAGCCGAGTGGGTTTGGGTCTAGCGGAGTGGGTTTGGGTCTAGCCGAGTGGGTTTGGGTCTGGCGGAGTGGGTTTGGGTCTAGCTGAGTGGGTTTGGGTCTAGCGGAATGGGTTTGGGTCTAGCTGAGTGGGTTTGGGTGTAGCCGATTGGGTTTGCGTCTAGCGGAATGGGTTTGGGTCTAGCCGAGTGGGTTTGGGTCTAGCCGAGTGGGTTTGGGTCTAGCCGAGTGGGTTTGGGTCTAGCGGAGTGGGTTTGGGTCTCGCCGAGTGGGTTTGGGTCTAGCCAAGTGGGTTTGGGTCTAGCCGAGTGGGTTTGCGTCTAGCCAAGTGGGTTTGGGTCTAGCGGAGTGGCTTTGGGTCTAGCCGTGTGGGTTTGCGTGTAGCCGAGTGGGTTTGGGCCTAGCCGAGTGGGTTTGGGTCTAGCGGAGTGGGTTTGCATTTAGCCGAGTGTGTTTCTGTCTAGCCGAGTGGGTTTGGGTTCAGCCGAGTGGGTTTGGGTGTAGTCGAGTGGGTTTGGGTCTAGCGGAGTGGGTTTCGGTCTAGCCGAGTGCATTTGGGTCTAGCGGAGTGGGTTTGGGCCTAGCCGAGTGGGTTTGGGTCTAGCGGAGTGGGTTTGGGTCTAGCCGAGTGGGTTTGGGTCTAGCGGAGTGGGTTTGGGTCTAGCCGAGTGGGTTTGGGTGTAGCCGAGTGGGTTTGGGTCTAGCGGAGTGGGATTGGGTCTAGCGGAGTGGGTTTGGGACTAGCGGAGTGGGTTAGGGTCTAGCGGAGTGGGTTTGGGTATAGCCGAGTGGGTTTGGGTCTAGCGGAATGGGTTTGGGTCAAGCCGAGTGGGTTTGGGTCTAGCCGAGCGGGTTTGGGTCTAGCCGAGTGGGTTTGGGACTAGCCGAGTGGATTTGGGTCTAGCCGAGTGGGTTTGGGTCTAGCGGAGTGGGTTTGGGTCTAGTGGAGTTGGTTTGCGTCTAGCGGAGTGGGTTTGGGTCTAGCGGAGTGGGTTTGGGTCTAGCGGAGTGGGTTTGGGTCTAGCCGAGTGGGTTTGGGTCTAGCGGAGCGGGTTTGGATCTAGCCGACTGGGTTTGAGTCTAGCCGAGTGGGTTTGGGTCTAGCCGAGTGGGTTTGGGTCTAGCCGAGTGGGTTTGGATCTAGCCGAATGGGTTTGGGTCTAGCCGAGTGGGTTTGGGTCTAGCGGAGTGGGTTTGGGTCTAGCGGAGTGGGTTTGGGTCTACCGGACTGGCTTTGGGTCTAGCCGCGTGGGTTTGGGTGTAGCCGAGTGGGTTTGGGTCTAGCCGAGTGGGTTTGGGTCAAGCCGAGTGGGTTTCGGTCTAGCCGAGTGGGTTTGGGTCTAGCGGAGTGGGTTTGCATTTAGCCGAGTGTGTTTCTGTCTAGCCGAGTGGGTTTGGGTCTAGCCGAGTGGCTTTGGGTGTAGCCGAGTGGGTTTGGGTCTAGCGGAGTGGGTTTGGGTCTAGCCGAGTGCATTTGGGTTTAGCGGAGTGGGTTTGGGCCTAGCCGAGTGGGTTTGGGTCTAGCGGAGTGGGTTTGGGTCTAGCCGAGTGGGTTTGGGTCTAGCGGAGTGGGTTTGGGTCTAGCTGAGTGGGTTTGGGTCTAGCGGAATGGGTTTGGGTCTAGCTGAGTGGGTTTGGGTGTAGCCGAGTGGGTTTGCGTCTAGCGGAATGGGTTTGGGTCTAGCCGAGTGGGTTTGGGTCTAGCCGAGTGGATTTGGGTCTAGCCGAGTGGGTTTGGGTCTAGCGGAGTGGGTTTGGGTCTCGCCGAGTGGGTTTGGGTCTAGGCAAGTGGTTTTGGGTCTAGCCGAGTGGATTTGCGTCTAGCCGAGTGGGTTTGGGTCTAGCGGAGTGGCTTTGGGTCTAGCCATGTGGGTTTGGGTGTAGCCGAGTGGGTTTGGGTCTAGCCGAGTGGGTTTGGGTCTAGCCGAGTGGGTTTGGGTCTAGCGGAGTGGGTTTGCATTTAGCCGAGTGTGTTTCTGTCTAGCCGAGTGGGTTTGGGTCTAGCCGAGTGGGTTTGGGTCTAGCCGAGTGGGTTTGGGTCTAGCGGAGTGGGTTTGGGGCTAGCCGAGTGGGTTTGTGTCTAGCGGAATGGGTTTGGGTCTAGCTGAGTGGGTTTGGGTGTAGCCAAGTGGGTTTGCGTCTAGCGGAATGGGTTTGGGTCTAGCCGAGTGGGTTTGGGTCTTGCCGAGTGGGTTTGGGTCTAGCCGAGTGGGTTTGGGTCTAGCCGAGTGGGTTTGGGTCTAGCGGAGTGGGCTTGGGTCTCGCCGAGTGGGTTTGGGTCTAGCCAAGTGGGTTTGGGTCTAGCCGAGTGGGTTTGCGTCTAGCCGAGTGGGTTTGGGTCTAGCGGAGTGGCTTTGGGTCTAGCCGTGTGGGTTTGGGTGTAGCCGAGTGGGTTTGGGTCTAGCCGAGTGGGTTTGGGTCTAGCGGAGTGGGTTTCGGTCTAGCCGAGTGGGTTTGGGTCTAGCGGAATGGGTTTGGGTCTAGCCGAGTGGGTTTGGGTCTAGCGGAGTGGGTTTGGGTCTCGCCGAGTGGGTTTGGGTCTAGGCAAGTGGGTTTGGGTCTAGCCGAGTGGATTTGCGTCTAGCCGAGTGGGTTTGGGTCTAGCGGAGTGGCTTTGGGTCTAGCCATGTGGGTTTGGGTGTAGCCGAGTGGGTTTGGGTCTAGCCGAGTGGGTTTGGGTCTAGCCGAGTGGGTTTGGGTCTAGCGGAGTGGGTTTGCATTTAGCCGAGTGTGTTTCTGTCCAGCCGAGTGGGTTTGGGTCTAGCCGAGTGGGTTTGCGTCTAGCCGAGTGGGTTTGGGTCTAGCGGAGTGGGTTTGGGTCTAGCCGAGTGGGTTTGTGTCTAGCGGAATGGGTTTGGGTCTAGCTGAGTGGGTTTGGGTGTAGCCGAGTGGGTTTGCGTCTAGCGGAATGGGTTTGGGTCTAGCCGAGTGGGTTTGGGTCTTGCCGAGTGGGTTTGGGTCTAGCCGAGTGGGTTTGGGTCTAGCCGAGTGGGTTTGGGTCTAGCGGAGTGGGTTTGGGTCTCGCCGAGTGGGTTTGGATCTAGCCAAGTGGGTTTGGGTCTAGCCGAGTGGGTTTGCGTCTAGCCGAGTGGGTTTGGGTCTAGCGGAGTGGCTTTGGGTCTAGCCGTGTGGGTTTGGGTGTAGCCGAGTGGGTTTGGGTCTAGCCGAGTGGGTTTGGGTCTAGCGGAGTGGGTTTGGGTCTAGCCGAGTGGGTTTGGGTCTAGTGGAATGGGTTTGGGTTTAGCCGAGTGGGTTTGGGTCTAGCGGAGTGGGTTTGCATTTAGCCGAGTGTGTTTCTGTCTAGCCGAGTGGGTTTGGGTCTAGCCGAGTGGGTTTGGGTCTAGCCGAGTGGGTTTGGGTCTAGCGGAGTGGGTTTGGGTCTAGCCGAGTGGGTTTGGGTCTAGCGGAATGGGTTTGGGTCTAGCTGAGTGGGTTTGGGTGTAGCCGAGTGGGTTTGCGTCTACCGGAATGGGTTTGGGTCTAGCCGAGTGGGTTTGGGTCTAGCCGAGTGGGTTTGGGTCTAGCCGAGTGGGTTTGGGTCTAGCGGAGTGGGCTTGGGTCTCGCCGAGTGGGTTTGGGTCTAGCCAAGTGGGTTTGGGTCTAGCCGAGTGGGTTTGCGTCTAGCCGAGTGGGTTTGGGTCTAGCGGAGTGGCTTTGGGTCTAGCCGTGTGGGTTTGGGTGTAGCCGAGTGGGTTTGGGTCTAGCCGAGTGGGTTTGGGTCTAGCGGAGTGGGTTTCGGTCTAGCCGAGTGGGTTTGGGTCTAGCGGAATGGGTTTGGGTCTAGCCGAGTGGGTTTGGGTCTAGCGGAGTGGGTTTGGGTCTCGCCGAGTGGGTTTGGGTCTAGGCAAGTGGGTTTGGGTCTAGCCGAGTGGATTTGCGTCTAGCCGAGTGGGTTTGGGTCTAGCGGAGTGGCTTTGGGTCTAGCCATGTGGGTTTGGGTGTAGCCGAGTGGGTTTGGGTCTAGCCGAGTGGGTTTGGGTCTAGCCGAGTGGGTTTGGGTCTAGCGGAGTGGGTTTGCATTTAGCCGAGTGTGTTTCTGTCCAGCCGAGTGGGTTTGGGTCTAGCCGAGTGGGTTTGCGTCTAGCCGAGTGGGTTTGGGTCTAGCGGAGTGGGTTTGGGTCTAGCCGAGTGGGTTTGTGTCTAGCGGAATGGGTTTGGGTCTAGCTGAGTGGGTTTGGGTGTAGCCGAGTGGGTTTGCGTCTAGCGGAATGGGTTTGGGTCTAGCCGAGTGGGTTTGGGTCTTGCCGAGTGGGTTTGGGTCTAGCCGAGTGGGTTTGGGTCTAGCCGAGTGGGTTTGGGTCTAGCGGAGTGGGTTTGGGTCTCGCCGAGTGGGTTTGGATCTAGCCAAGTGGGTTTGGGTCTAGCCGAGTGGGTTTGCGTCTAGCCGAGTGGGTTTGGGTCTAGCGGAGTGGCTTTGGGTCTAGCCGTGTGGGTTTGGGTGTAGCCGAGTGGGTTTGGGTCTAGCCGAGTGGGTTTGGGTCTAGCGGAGTGGGTTTGGGTCTAGCCGAGTGAGTTTGGGTCTAGTGGAATGGGTTTGGGTTTAGCCGAGTGGGTTTGGGTCTAGCGGAGTGGGTTTGCATTTAGCCGAGTGTGTTTCTGTCTAGCCGAGTGGGTTTGGGTCTAGCCGAGTGGGTTTGGGTCTAGCCGAGTGGGTTTGGGTCTAGCGGAGTGGGTTTGGGTCTAGCCGAGTGGGTTTGGGTCTAGCGGAATGGGTTTGGGTCTAGCTGAGTGGGTTTGGGTGTAGCCGAGTGGGTTTGCGTCTACCGGAATGGGTTTGGGTCTAGCCGAGTGGGTTTGGGTCTAGCCGAGTGGGTTTGGGTCTAGCCGAGTGGGTTTGGGTCTAGCCGAGTGGGTTTGGGTCTAGCGGAGTGGGTTTGGGT
This sequence comes from Raja brachyura, assembly GCA_963514005.1. Next base: position 3,415,084 of record OY740819.1, on the reverse strand, counting down.
CTCGCCGAGTGGGTTTGGGTATAGCCAAGTGGGTTTGGGTCTAGCCGAGTGGGTTTGCGTCTAGCCGAGTGGGTTTGGGTCTAGCGGAGTAGCTTTGGGTCTAGCCGTGTGGGTTTGGGTGTAGCCGAGTGGGTTTGGGTCTCGCCGAGTGGGTTTGGGTCTAGCGGAGTGGGTTTGGGTCTAGCCGAGTGGGTTTGGGTCTAGCGGAATGGGTTTGGGTTTAGCCGAGTGTGTTTCTGTCTAGACGAGTGGGTTTGGGTCTAGCCGAGTGGGTTTGGGTCTAGCCAAGTGGGTTTGGGTCTAGCGGAGTGGTTTTGGGTCTAGCCGAGTGGGTTTGGGTCTAGCGGAGTGGGTTTCCGTCTAGCCGAGTGGGTTTGGGTCTAGCGGAGTGGGTTTGGGTCTAGCCGAGTGGGTTTGCGTCTAGCCGAGTGGGTTTGGGTCTAGCGGAGTGGGTTTGGGTCTAGCCGAGTGGGTTTGGGTCTAGCCGAGTGGGTTTGGGTCTAGCCGAGTGGCTTTGGGTCTAGCCGAGTGGGTTTGGGTCTAGCTGAGTGGGTTTGGGTCTAGCCGAGTGGGTTTGGGTCTAGCGGAGTGGGTTTGGGTCTAGCCGAGTGGGTTTGGGTGTAGCCGAGTGGGTTTGGGTCTCGCGGAGTGGGATTGGGTCTAGCGGAGTGGGTTTGGGACTAGCGGAGTGGGTTAGGGTCTAGCGGAGTGGGTTTGGGTATAGCCGAGTGGGTTTGGTTCTAGCGGAATGGGTTTGGGTCAAGCCGAGTGGGTTTGGGTCTAGCCGAGTGGGTTTGGGTCTAGCCGAGTGGATTTGCGTCTAGCCGAGTGGGTTTGGGTCTAGCGGAGTGGCTTTGGGTCTAGCCATGTGGGTTTGGGTGTAGCCGAGTGGGTTTGGGTCTAGCCGAGTGGGTTTGGGTCTAGCCGAGTGGGTTTGGGTCTAGCGGAGTGGGTTTGCATTTAGCCGAGTGTGTTTCTGTCTAGCCGAGTGGGTTTGGGTCTAGCCGAGTGGGTTTGGGTCTAGCCGAGTGGGTTTGGGTCTAGCGGAGTGGGTTTGGGTCTAGCCGAGTGGGTTTGTGTCTAGCGGAATGGGTTTGGGTCTAGCTGAGTGGGTTTGGGTGTAGCCAAGTGGGTTTGCGTCTAGCGGAATGGGTTTGGGTCTAGCCGAGTGGGTTTGGGTCTTGCCGAGTGGGTTTGGGTCTAGCCGAGTGGGTTTGGGTCTAGCCGAGTGGGTTTGGGTCTAGCGGAGTGGGCTTGGGTCTCGCCGAGTGGGTTTGGGTCTAGCCGAGTGGGTTTGGGTCTAGCGGAGTGGGTTTGGGTCTCGCCGAGTGGGTTTGGGTATGGCCAAGTGGGTTTGGGTCTAGCCGAGTGGGTTTGCGTCTAGCCGAGTGGGTTTGGGTCTAGCGGAGTAGCTTTGGGTCTAGCCGTGTGGGTTTGGGTGTAGCCGAGTGGGTTTGGGTCTCGCCGAGTGGGTTTGGGTCTAGCGGAGTAGGTTTGGGTCTAGCCGAGTGGGTTTGGGTCTAGCGGAATGGGTTTGGGTTTAGCCGAGTGTGTTTCTGTCTAGACGAGTGGGTTTGGGTCTAGCCGAGTGGGTTTGGGTCTAGCCAAGTGGGTTTGGGTCTAGCGGAGTGGTTTTGGGTCTAGCCGAGTGGGTTTGGGTCTAGCGGAGTGGGTTTCCGTCTAGCCGAGTGGGTTTGGGTCTAGCGGAGTGGGTTTGGGTCTAGCCGAGTGGGTTTGCGTCTAGCCGAGTGGGTTTGGGTCTAGCGGAGTGGGTTTGCGTCTAGCCGAGTGGGTTTGGGTCTAGCCGAGTGGGTTTGGGTCTAGCCGAGTGGCTTTGGGTCTAGCCGAGTGGGTTTGGGTCTAGCTGAGTGGGTTTGGGTCTAGCCGAGTGGGTTTGGGTCTAGCGGAGTGGGTTTGGGTCTAGCCGAGTGGGTTTGGGTGTAGCCGAGTGGGTTTGGGTCTCGCGGAGTGGGATTGGGTCTAGCGGAGTGGGTTTGGGACTAGCGGAGTGGGTTAGGGTCTAGCGGAGTGGGTTTGGGTATAGCCGAGTGGGTTTGGGTCTAGCGGAATGGGTTTGGGTCAAGCCGAGTGGGTTTGGGTCTAGCCGAGTGGGTTTGGGTCTAGCCGAGTGGATTTGCGTCTAGCCGAGTGGGTTTGGGTCTAGCGGAGTGGCTTTGGGTCTAGCCATGTGGGTTTGGGTGTAGCCGAGTGGGTTTGGGTCTAGCCGAGTGGGTTTGGGTCTAGCCGAGTGGGTTTGGGTCTAGCGGAGTGGGTTTGCATTTAGCCGAGTGTGTTTCTGTCTAGCCGAGTGGGTTTGGGTCTAGCCGAGTGGGTTTGGGTCTAGCCGAGTGGGTTTGGGTCTAGCGGAGTGGGTTTGGGTCTAGCCGAGTGGGTTTGTGTCTAGCGGAATGGGTTTGGGTCTAGCTGAGTGGGTTTGGGTGTAGCCAAGTGGGTTTGCGTCTAGCGGAATGGGTTTGGGTCTAGCCGAGTGGGTTTGGGTCTTGCCGAGTGGGTTTGGGTCTAGCCGAGTGGGTTTGGGTCTAGCCGAGTGGGTTTGGGTCTAGCGGAGTGGGCTTGGGTCTCGCCGAGTGGGTTTGGGTCTAGCCAAGTGGGTTTGGGTCTAGCCGAGTGGGTTTGCGTCTAGCCGAGTGGGTTTGGGTCTAGCGGAGTGGCTTTGGGTCTAGCCGTGTGGGTTTGGGTGTAGCCGAGTGGGTTTGGGTCTCGCCGAGTGGGTTTGGGTCTAGGCAAGTGGGTTTGGGTCTAGCCGAGTGGATTTGCGTCTAGCCGAGTGGGTTTGGGTCTAGCGGAGTGGCTTTGGGTCTAGCCATGTGGGTTTGGGTGTAGCCGAGTGGGTTTGGGTCTATCCGAGTGGGTTTGGGTCTAGCCGAGTGGGTTTGGGTCTAGCGGAGTGGGTTTGCATTTAGCCGAGTGTGTTTCTGTCCAGCCGAGTGGGTTTGGGTCTAGCCGAGTGGGTTTGCGTCTAGCCGAGTGGGTTTGGGTCTAGCGGAGTGGGTTTGGGTCTAGCCGAGTGGGTTTGTGTCTAGCGGAATGGGTTTGGGTCTAGCTGAGTGGGTTTGGGTGTAGCCAAGTGGGTTTGCGTCTAGCGGAATGGGTTTGGGTCTAGCCGAGTGGGTTTGGGTCTTGCCGAGTGGGTTTGGGTCTAGCCGAGTGGGTTTGGGTCTAGCCGAGTGGGTTTGGGTCTAGCGGAGTGGGCTTGGGTCTCGCCGAGTGGGTTTGGGTCTAGCCAAGTGGGTTTGGGTCTAGCCGAGTGGGTTTGCGTCTAGCCGAGTGGGTTTGGGTCTAGCGGAGTGGCTTTGGGTCTAGCCGTGTGGGTTTGGGTGTAGCCGAGTGGGTTTGGGTCTAGCCGAGTGGGTTTGGGTCTAGCGGAGTGGGTTTGGGTCTAGCCGAGTGGGTTTGGGTCTAGCGGAATGGGTTTGGGTCTAGCCGAGTGGGTTTGGGTCTAGCGGAGTGGGTTTGGGTCTCGCCGAGTGGGTTTGGGTCTAGGCAAGTGGGTTTGGGTCTAGCCGAGTGGATTTGCGTCTAGCCGAGTGGGTTTGGGTCTAGCGGAGTGGGTTTGCATTTAGCCGAGTGTGTTTCTGTCCAGCCGAGTGGGTTTGGGTCTAGCCGAGTGGGTTTGCGTCTAGCCGAGTGGGTTTGGGTCTAGCGGAGTGGGTTTGGGTCTAGCCGAGTGCGTTTGTGTCTAGCGGAATGGGTTTGGGTCTAGCTGAGTGGGTTTGGGTGTAGCCGAGTGGGTTTGCGTCTAGTGGAATGGGTTTGGGTCTAGCCGAGTGGGTTTGGGTCTTGCCGAGTGGGTTTGGGTCTAGCCGAGTGGGTTTGGGTCTAGCCGAGTGGGTTTGGGTCTAGCGGAGTGGGTTTGGGTCTCGCCGAGTGGGTTTGGGTCTAGCCAAGTGGGTTTGGGTCTAGCCGAGTGGGTTTGCGTCTAGCCGAGTGGGTTTGGGTCTAGCGGAGTGGCTTTGGGTCTAGCCGTGTGGGTTTGGGTGTAGCCGAGTGGGTTTGGGTCTAGCCGAGTGGGTTTGGGTCTAGCGGAGTGGGTTTGGGTCTAGCCGAGTGGGTTTGGGTCTAGCGGAATGGGTTTGGGTTTAGCCGAGTGGGTTTGGGTCTAGCGGAGTGGGTTTGCATTTAGCCGAGTGTGTTTCTGTCTAGCCGAGTGGGTTTGGGTCTAGCCGAGTGGGTTTGGGTCTAGCCGAGTGGGTTTGGGTCTAGCGGAGTGGGTTTGGGTCTAGCCGAGTGGGTTTGGGTCTAGCGGAATGGGTTTGGGTCTAGCTGAGTGGGTTTGGGTGTAGCCGAGTGGGTTTGCGTCTACCGGAATGGGTTTGGGTCTAGCCGAGTGGGTTTGGGTCTAGCGGAGTGGGTTTGGGTCTAGCCGAGTGGGTTTGGGTCTAGCCGAGTGGGTTTGGGTCTAGCGGAGTGGGTTTGGGTCTCGCCGAGTGGGTTTGGGTATAGCCAAGTGGGTTTGGGTCTAGCCGAGTGGGTTTGCGTCTAGCCGAGTGGGTTTGGGTCTAGCGGAGTAGCTTTGGGTCTAGCCGTGTGGGTTTGGGTGTAGCCGAGTGGGTTTGGGTCTCGCCGAGTGGGTTTGGGTCTAGCGGAGTGGGTTTGGGTCTAGCCGAGTGGGTTTGGGTCTAGCGGAATGGGTTTGGGTTTAGCCGAGTGTGTTTCTGTCTAGACGAGTGGGTTTGGGTCTAGCCGAGTGGGTTTGGGTCTAGCCAAGTGGGTTTGGGTCTAGCGGAGTGGTTTTGGGTCTAGCCGAGTGGGTTTGGGTCTAGCGGAGTGGGCTTGGGTCTCGCCGAGTGGGTTTGGGTCTAGCCAAGTGGGTTTGGGTCTAGCCGAGTGGGTTTGCGTCTAGCCGAGTGGGTTTGGGTCTAGCGGAGTGGCTTTGGGTCTAGCCGTGTGGGTTTGGGTGTAGCCGAGTGGGTTTGGGTCTCGCCGAGTGGGTTTGGGTCTAGGCAAGTGGGTTTGGGTCTAGCCGAGTGGATTTGCGTCTAGCCGAGTGGGTTTGGGTCTAGCGGAGTGGCTTTGGGTCTAGCCATGTGGGTTTGGGTGTAGCCGAGTGGGTTTGGGTCTATCCGAGTGGGTTTGGGTCTAGCCGAGTGGGTTTGGGTCTAGCGGAGTGGGTTTGCATTTAGCCGAGTGTGTTTCTGTCCAGCCGAGTGGGTTTGGGTCTAGCCGAGTGGGTTTGCGTCTAGCCGAGTGGGTTTGGGTCTAGCGGAGTGGGTTTGGGTCTAGCCGAGTGGGTTTGTGTCTAGCGGAATGGGTTTGGGTCTAGCTGAGTGGGTTTGGGTGTAGCCAAGTGGGTTTGCGTCTAGCGGAATGGGTTTGGGTCTAGCCGAGTGGGTTTGGGTCTTGCCGAGTGGGTTTGGGTCTAGCCGAGTGGGTTTGGGTCTAGCCGAGTGGGTTTGGGTCTAGCGGAGTGGGCTTGGGTCTCGCCGAGTGGGTTTGGGTCTAGCCAAGTGGGTTTGGGTCTAGCCGAGTGGGTTTGCGTCTAGCCGAGTGGGTTTGGGTCTAGCGGAGTGGCTTTGGGTCTAGCCGTGTGGGTTTGGGTGTAGCCGAGTGGGTTTGGGTCTAGCCGAGTGGGTTTGGGTCTAGCGGAGTGGGTTTGGGTCTAGCCGAGTGGGTTTGGGTCTAGCGGAATGGGTTTGGGTCTAGCCGAGTGGGTTTGGGTCTAGCGGAGTGGGTTTGGGTCTCGCCGAGTGGGTTTGGGTCTAGGCAAGTGGGTTTGGGTCTAGCCGAGTGGATTTGCGTCTAGCCGAGTGGGTTTGGGTCTAGCGGAGTGGGTTTGCATTTAGCCGAGTGTGTTTCTGTCCAGCCGAGTGGGTTTGGGTCTAGCCGAGTGGGTTTGCGTCTAGCCGAGTGGGTTTGGGTCTAGCGGAGTGGGTTTGGGTCTAGCCGAGTGCGTTTGTGTCTAGCGGAATGGGTTTGGGTCTAGCTGAGTGGGTTTGGGTGTAGCCGAGTGGGTTTGCGTCTAGTGGAATGGGTTTGGGTCTAGCCGAGTGGGTTTGGGTCTTGCCGAGTGGGTTTGGGTCTAGCCGAGTGGGTTTGGGTCTAGCCGAGTGGGTTTGGGTCTAGCGGAGTGGGTTTGGGTCTCGCCGAGTGGGTTTGGGTCTAGCCAAGTGGGTTTGGGTCTAGCCGAGTGGGTTTGCGTCTAGCCGAGTGGGTTTGGGTCTAGCGGAGTGGCTTTGGGTCTAGCCGTGTGGGTTTGGGTGTAGCCGAGTGGGTTTGGGTCTAGCCGAGTGGGTTTGGGTCTAGCGGAGTGGGTTTGGGTCTAGCCGAGTGGGTTTGGGTCTAGCGGAATGGGTTTGGGTTTAGCCGAGTGGGTTTGGGTCTAGCGGAGTGGGTTTGCATTTAGCCGAGTGTGTTTCTGTCTAGCCGAGTGGGTTTGGGTCTAGCCGAGTGGGTTTGGGTCTAGCCGAGTGGGTTTGGGTCTAGCGGAGTGGGTTTGGGTCTAGCCGAGTGGGTTTGGGTCTAGCGGAATGGGTTTGGGTCTAGCTGAGTGGGTTTGGGTGTAGCCGAGTGGGTTTGCGTCTACCGGAATGGGTTTGGGTCTAGCCGAGTGGGTTTGGGTCTAGCGGAGTGGGTTTGGGTCTAGCCGAGTGGGTTTGGGTCTAGCCGAGTGGGTTTGGGTCTAGCGGAGTGGGTTTGGGTCTCGCCGAGTGGGTTTGGGTATAGCCAAGTGGGTTTGGGTCTAGCCGAGTGGGTTTGCGTCTAGCCGAGTGGGTTTGGGTCTAGCGGAGTAGCTTTGGGTCTAGCCGTGTGGGTTTGGGTGTAGCCGAGTGGGTTTGGGTCTCGCCGAGTGGGTTTGGGTCTAGCGGAGTGGGTTTGGGTCTAGCCGAGTGGGTTTGGGTCTAGCGGAATGGGTTTGGGTTTAGCCGAGTGTGTTTCTGTCTAGACGAGTGGGTTTGGGTCTAGCCGAGTGGGTTTGGGTCTAGCCAAGTGGGTTTGGGTCTAGCGGAGTGGTTTTGGGTCTAGCCGAGTGGGTTTGGGTCTAGCGGAGTGGGTTTCCGTCTAGCCGAGTGGGTTTGGGTCTAGCGGAGTGGGTTTGGGTCTAGCCGAGTGGGTTTGCGTCTAGCCGAGTGGGTTTGGGTCTAGCGGAGTGGGTTTGGGTCTAGCCGAGTGGGTTTGGGTCTAGCCGAGTGGGTTTGGGTCTAGCCGAGTGGCTTTGGGTCTAGCCGAGTGGGTTTGGGTCTAGCCGAGTGGGTTTGGGTGTAGCCGAGTGGGTTTGGGTCTCGCGGAGTGGGATTGGGTCTAGCGGAGTGGGTTTGGGACTAGCGGAGTGGGTTAGGGTCTAGCGGAGTGGGTTTGGGTATAGCCGAGTGGGTTTGGGTCTAGCGGAATGGGTTTGGGTCAAGCCGAGTGGGTTTGGGTCTAGCCGAGTGGGTTTGGGTCTAGCCGAGTGGATTTGCGTCTAGCCGAGTGGGTTTGGGTCTAGCGGAGTGGCTTTGGGTCTAGCCATGTGGGTTTGGGTGTAGCCGAGTGGGTTTGGGTCTAGCCGAGTGGGTTTGGGTCTAGCCGAGTGGGTTTGGGTCTAGCGGAGTGGGTTTGCATTTAGCCGAGTGTGTTTCTGTCTAGCCGAGTGGGTTTGGGTCTAGCCGAGTGGGTTTGGGTCTAGCCGAGTGGGTTTGGGTCTAGCGGAGTGGGCTTGGGTCTAGCCGAGTGGGTTTGTGTCTAGCGGAATGGGTTTGGGTCTAGCTGAGTGGGTTTGGGTGTAGCCAAGTGGGTTTGCGTCTAGCGGAATGGGTTTGGGTCTAGCCGAGTGGGTTTGGGTCTTGCCGAGTGGGTTTGGGTCTAGCCGAGTGGGTTTGGGTCTAGCCGAGTGGGTTTGGGTCTAGCGGAGTGGGCTTGGGTCTCGCCGAGTGGGTTTGGGTCTAGCCGAGTGGGTTTGGGTCTAGCCGAGTGGGTTTGCGTCTAGCCGAGTGGGTTTGGGTCTAGCGGAGTGGCTTTGGGTCTAGCCGTGTGGGTTTGGGTGTAGCCGAGTGGGTTTGGGTCTCGCCGAGTGGGTTTGGGTCTAGGCAAGTGGGTTTGGGTCTAGCCGAGTGGATTTGCGTCTAGCCGAGTGGGTTTGGGTCTAGCGGAGTGGCTTTGGGTCTAGCCATGTGGGTTTGGGTGTAGCCGAGTGGGTTTGGGTCTATCCGAGTGGGTTTGGGTCTAGCCGAGTGGGTTTGGGTCTAGCGGAGTGGGTTTGCATTTAGCCGAGTGTGTTTCTGTCCAGCCGAGTGGGTTTGGGTCTAGCCGAGTGGGTTTGCGTCTAGCCGAGTGGGTTTGGGTCTAGCGGAGTGGGTTTGGGTCTAGCCGAGTGGGTTTGTGTCTAGCGGAATGGGTTTGGGTCTAGCTGAGTGGGTTTCGGTGTAGCCAAGTGGGTTTGCGTCTAGCGGAATGGGTTTGGGTCTAGCCGAGTGGGTTTGGGTCTTGCCGAGTGGGTTTGGGTCTAGCCGAGTGGGTTTGGGTCTAGCCGAGTGGGTTTGGGTCTAGCGGAGTGGGCTTGGTTCTCGCCGAGTGGGTTTGGGTCTAGCCAAGTGGGTTTGGGTCTAGCCGAGTGGGTTTGCGTCTAGCCGAGTGGGTTTGGGTCTAGCGGAGTGGCTTTGGGTCTAGCCGTGTGGGTTTGGGTGTAGCCGAGTGGGTTTGGGTCTAGCCGAGTGGGTTTGGGTCTAGCGGAGTGGGTTTGGGTCTAGCCGAGCGGGTTTGGGTCTAGCGGAATGGGTTTGGGTCTAGCCGAGTGGGTTTGGGTCTAGCGGAGTGGGTTTGGGTCTCGCCGAGTGGGTTTGGGTCTAGGCAAGTGGGTTTGGGTCTAGCCGAGTGGATTTGCGTCTAGCCGAGTGGGTTTGGGTCTAGCGGAGTGGCTTTGGGTCTAGCCATGTGGGTTTGGGTGTAGCCGAGTGGGTTTGGGTCTATCCGAGTGGGTTTGTGTCTAGCCGAGTGGGTTTGGGTCTAGCGGAGTGGGTTTGCATTTAGCCGAGTGTGTTTCTGTCCAGCCGAGTGGGTTTGGGTCTAGCCGAGTGGGTTTGCGTCTAGCCGAGTGGGTTTGGGTCTAGCGGAGTGGGTTTGGGTCTAGCCGAGTGCGTTTGTGTCTAGCGGAATGGGTTTGGGTCTAGCTGAGTGGGTTTGGGTGTAGCCGAGTGGGTTTCCGTCTAGCGGAATGGGTTTGGGTCTAGCCGAGTGGGTTTGCGTCTAGCCGAGTGGGTTTGGGTCTAGCGGAGTGGCTTTGGGTCTAGCCGTGTGGGTTTGGGTGTAGCCGAGTGGGTTTGGGTCTAGCCGAGTGGGTTTGGGTCTAGCGGAGTGGGTTTGGGTCTAGCCGAGTGGGTTTGGGTCTAGCGGAATGGGTTTGGGTTTAGCCGAGTGGGTTTGGGTCTAGCGGAGTGGGTTTGCATTTAGCCGAGTGTGTTTCTGTCTAGCCGAGTGGGTTTGGGTCTAGCCGAGTGGGTTTGGGTCTAGCCGAGTGGGTTTGGGTCTAGCGGAGTGGGTTTGGGTCTAGCCGAGTGGGTTTGGGTCTAGCGGAATGGGTTTGGGTCTAGCTGAGTGGGTTTGGGTGTAGCCGAGTGGGTTTGCGTCTACCGGAATGGGTTTGGGTCTAGCCGAGTGGGTTTGGGTCTAGCGGAGTGGGTTTGGGTCTAGCCGAGTGGGTTTGGGTCTAGCCGAGTGGGTTTGGGTCTAGCGGAGTGGGTTTGGGTCTCGCCGAGTGGGTTTGGGTATAGCCAAGTGGGTTTGGGTCTAGCCGAGTGGGTTTGCGTCTAGCCGAGTGGGTTTGGGTCTAGCGGAGTAGCTTTGGGTCTAGCCGTGTGGGTTTGGGTGTAGCCGAGTGGGTTTGGGTCTCGCCGAGTGGGTTTGGGTCTAGCGGAGTGGGTTTGGGTCTAGCCGAGTGGGTTTGGGTCTAGCGGAATGGGTTTGGGTTTAGCCGAGTGTGTTTCTGTCTAGATGAGTGGGTTTGGGTCTAGCCGAGTGGGTTTGGGTCTAGCCAAGTGGGTTTGGGTCTAGCGGAGTGGTTTTGGGTCTAGCCGAGTGGGTTTGGGTCTAGCGGAGTGGGTTTCCGTCTAGCCGAGTGGGTTTGGGTCTAGCGGTGTGGGTTTGGGTCTAGCCGAGTGGGTTTGCGTCTAGCCGAGTGGGTTTGGGTCTAGCGGAGTGGGTTTGGGTCTAGCCGAGTGGGTTTGGGTCTAGCCGAGTGGGTTTGGGTCTAGCCGAGTGGCTTTGGGTCTAGCCGAGTGGGTTTGGGTCTAGCCGAGTGGGTTTGGGTCTAGCCGAGTGGGTTTGGGTCTAGCGGAGTGGGTTTGGGTCTAGCCGAGTGGGTTTGGGTGTAGCCGAGTGGGTTTGGGTCTCGCGGAGTGGGATTGGGTCTAGCGGAGTGGGTTTGGGACTAGCGGAGTGGGTTAGGGTCTAGCGGAGTGGGTTTGGGTATAGCCGAGTGGGTTTGGGTCTAGCGGAATGGGTTTGGGTCAAGCCGAGTGGGTTTGGGTCTAGCCGAGTGGGTTTGGGTCTAGCCGAGTGGGTTTGGGACTAGCCGAGTGGATTTGGGTCTAGCCGAGTGGGTTTGGGTCTAGCGAAGTGGGTTTGGGTCTAGTGGAGTGGGTTTGGGTCTAGCCGAGTGGGTTTGGGTCTAGCCGAGTGGGTTTGGGACTAGCCGAGTGGATTTGGGTCTAGCTGAGTGGGTTTGGGTCTAGCGGAGTGGGTTTAGGTCTAGCGGAGTGGGTTTGGGTCTAGCCGAGTGGGTTTGGGTCTAGCGGAGTGGGTTTGGATCTAGCCGACTGGGTTTGAGTCTAGCCGAGTGGGTTTGGGTCTAGCCGAGTGGGTTTGGGTCTAGCCGAGTGGGTTTGGATCTAGCCGAATGGGTTTGGGTCTAGCCGAGTGGGTTTGGGTCTAGCGGAGTGGGTTTGGGTCTAGCGGAGTGGGTTTGGGTCTACCGGACTGGCTTTGGGTCTAGCCGTATGGGTTTGGGTGTAGCCGAGTGGGTTTGGGTCTAGCCGAGTGGGTTTGGGTCTAGCGGAATGGGTTTGGGTCAAGCCGAGTGGGTTTGGGTCTAGCCGAGTGGGTTTGGGTCTAGCCGAGTGGGTTTGGGACTAGCCGAGTGGATTTGGGTCTAGCCGAGTGGGTTTGGGTCTAGCGGAGTGGGTTTGGGTCTAGTGGAGTGGGTTTGGGTCTAGCCAAGTGGGTTTGGGTCTAGCCGAGTGGGTTTGGGACTAGCCGAGTGGATTTGGGTCTAGCCGAGTGGGTTTGGGTCTAGCGGAGTGGGTTTGGGTCTAGCGGAGTGGGTTTGGGTCTAGCCGAGTGGGTTTGGGTCTAGCGGAGTGGGTTTGGATCTAGCCGACTGGGATTGAGTCTAGCCGAGTGGGTTTGGGTCTAGCCGAGTGGGTTTGGGTCCAGCCGAGTGGGTTTGGATCTAGCCGAATGGGTTTGGGTCTAGCCGAGTGGGTTTGGGTCTAGCGGAGTGGGTTTGGGTCTAGTGGAGTGGGTTTGGGTCTACCGGACTGGCTTTGGGTGTAGCCGTATGGGTTTGGGTGTAGCCGAGTGGGTTTGGGTCTAGCCGAGTGGGTTTGGGTCAAGCCGAGTGGGTTTCGGTCTAGCCGAGTGGGTTTGGGTCTAGCGGAGTGGGTTTGCATTTAGCCGAGTGCGTTTCTGTCTAGCGGAGTGGGTTTGGGTCTAGCCGAGTGGGTTTGGGTGTAGCCGAGTGGGTTTGGGCCTAGCCGAGTGGGTTTGCGTCTAGCGGAGTGGGTTTGGGTCTAGCCGAGTGGGTTTGGGTCTAGCAGAGTGGGTTTGGGTCTAGCCGAGTGGGTTTGGGTCTAGCCGAGTGGGTTTGGGTCCAGCCGAGTGGGTTTGCGTCTAGCCGAGTGGGTTTGGGTCTAGCGGAGTGGGTTTGGGTCTAGGCGAGTGGGTTTGGGTCTAGCCGAGTGGGTTTGGGTCTAGCCGAGAGGCTTTGGGTCGAGCCGAGTGAGTTTGGGTCTAGCCGAGTGGGTTTGGGTCTAGCGGAGTGGGTTTGGGTCTAGCGGAGTGGGTTTGGGTCAAGCGGAGTGGCTTTGGGTCTAGCCGTGTGGGTTTGGGTCTAGCCGAGTGGGTTTGGTTCTAGCCGAGTGGGTTTGGGTCTAGACGAGTGGGTTCGGGTCTAGCCGAGTGGGTTTGGGTCTAGCGGTGTGGGTTTGGGTTTAGCCGAGTGTGTTTCTGTGTAGCCGAGTGGGTTTGGGTCTAGCCCAGTTGGTTTGGGTCTACCCGAGTGGGTTTGGGTCTAGCGGAGTGGGTTTGGGTCTAGCCGAGTGGGTTTCGGTGTAGCTGAGTGGGTTTGCGTCTAGCCGAGTGGGTTTGGGTTTAGCCGAGTGGGTTTGGGTATAGCGGAGTGGGTTTGGGACTAGCGGAGTGGGTTTGGGTCTAGCGGAGTGGGTTTGGGTCTAGCGGAGTGGCTTTGGGTCTAGCCAAGTGGGTTTGGGTCTAGCCGAGTGGGTTTGGGTTAGCGGATTGGGTTTGGGTCTAGCGGAGTGGGTTAGGGTCTAGCGGAGTGGGTTTGGGTATAGCCGAGTGGGTTTGGGTCTAGCGGAATGGGTTTGGGTCAAGCCGAGTGGGTTTGGGTCTAGCCGAGTGGGTTTGGGTGTAGCCGAGTGGGTTTGGGACTAGCCGAGTGGATTTGGGTCTAGCCGAGTGGGTTTGGGTCAAGCGAAGTGGGTTTGGGTCAAGTGGAGTGGGTTTGGGTCTAGCCGAGTGGGTTTGGGTCTAGCCGAGTGGGTTTGGGACTAGCCGAGTGGATTTGGGTCTAGCCGAGTGGGTTTGGGTCTAGCGGAGTGGGTTTAGGTCTAGCGGAGTGGGTTTGGGTCTAGCCGAGTGGGTTTGGGTCTAGCGGAGTGGGTTTGGATCTAGCCGACTGGGTTTGAGTCTAGCCGAGTGGGTTTGGGTCTAGCCGAGTGGGTTTGGGTCTAGCCGAGTGGGTTTGGATCTAGCCGAATGGGTTTGGGTCTAGCGGAGTGGGTTTGGGTCTAGCGGAGTGGGTTTGGGTCTACCGGACTGGCTTTGGGTCTAGCCGTATGGGTTTGGGTGTAGCCGAGTGGGTTTGGGTCTAGCCGAGTGGGTTTGGGTCTAGCGGAATGGGTTTGGGTCAAGCCGAGTGGGTTTGGGTCTAGCCGAGTGGGTTTGGGTCTAGCCGAGTGGGTTTGGGACTAGCCGAGTGGATTTGGGTCTAGCCGAGTGGGTTTGGGTCTAGCGGAGTGGGTTTGGGTCTAGTGGAGTGGGTTTGGGTCTAGCCGAGTGGGTTTGGGTCTAGCCGAGTGGGTTTGGGACTAGCCGAGTGGATTTGGGTCTAGCCGAGTGGGTTTGGGTCTAGCGGAGTGGGTTTGGGTCTAGCGGAGTGGGTTTGGGTCTAGCCGAGTGGGTTTGGGTCTAGCGGAGTGGGTTTGGATCTAGCCGACTGGGTTTGAGTCTAGCCGAGTGGGTTTGTGTCTCGCCGAGTGGGTTTGGGTCTAGCCGAGTGGGTTTGGATCTAGCCGAATTGGTTTGGGTCCAGCCGAGTGGGTTTGGGTCTAGCGGAGTGGGTTTGGGTCTAGCGGAGTGGGTTTGGGTCTACCGGACTGGCTTTGGGTCTAGCCGTATGGGTTTGGGTGTAGCCGAGTGGGTTTGGGTCTAGCCGAGTGGGTTTGGGTCAAGCCGAGTGGGTTTCGGTCTAGCCGAGTGGGTTTGGGTCTAGCGGAGTGGGTTTGCATTTAGCCGAGTGTGTTTCTGTCTAGCGGAGTGGGTTTGGGTCTAGCCGAGTGGGTTTGGGTGTAGCCGAGTGGGTTTGGGCCTAGCCGAGTGGGTTTGCGTCTAGCGGAGTGGGTTTGGGTCTAGCCGAGTGGGTTTGTGTCTAGCGGAATGGGTTTGGGTCTAGCTGAGTGGGTTTGGGTGTAGCCGCGTGGGTTTGCATCTAGCTGAGTGGGTTTGGGTCTAGCCGAGTGGGTTTGGGTGTAGCCGAGTGGGTTTGGGTCTAGCCGAGTGGGTTTGGGTCTAGCGGAGTGGGTTTGGGTCTAGCAGAGAGGGTTTGGGTCTAGCCGAGTGGGTTTGGGTCTAGCCGAGTGGGTTTGGGTCCAGCCGAGTGGGTTTGCGTCTAGCCGAGTGGGTTTGGGTCTAGCGGAGTGGGTTTGGGTCTAGGCGAGTGGGTTTGGGTCTAGCCGAGTGGGTTTGGGTCTAGCCGAGTGGCTTTAGGTCGAGCCGAGTGAGTTTGGGTCTAGCCGAGTGGGTTTGGGTCTAGCGGAGTGGGTTTGGGTCTAGCGGAGTGGGTTTGGGTCAAGCGGAGTGGCTTTGGGTCTAGCCGTGTGGGTTTGGGTCTAGCCGAGTGGGTTTGGTTCTAGCCGAGTGGGTTTGGGTCTAGCCGAGTTTGTTCGGGTCTAGCCGAGTGGGTTTGGGTCTAGCGGTGTGGGTTTGGGTTTAGCCGAGTGTGTTTCTGTGTAGCCGAGTGGGTTTGGGTCTAGCCCAGTTGGTTTGGGTCTGCCCGAGTGGGTTTGGGTCCAGCGGAGTGGGTTTGGGTCTAGCGGAGTGGCTTTGGGTCTAGCGGAGTGGGTTTGGGTCTAGCGGAGTGGCTTTGGGTCTAGCCAAGTGGGTTTGGGTCTAGCCGAGTGGGTTTGGGTTAGCGGATTGGGTTTGGGTCTAGCCGAGTGGGTTTGGGTCTAGCGGAGTGGGTTTGCGTCTAGCCGAGTGGGTTTGTTTCTAGCCGAGTGTGTTTGGGTCTAGCGGAGTGGGTTTGGGTCTAGCCGAGTGGGTTTGCATCTAGCGGAGTGGGTTTGGGTCTAGCCCAGTGGGTTTGGGTCTAGCCGTGTGGGTTTGGATCTAGCCGAGTGGGCTTGGGTCTAGCGGTGTGGGTTCGGGTCTAGCCGTCTGGGTTTGGGTCTAGCCGAGTGGGTCTGGGTCTAGCCGAGTGGGTTTGGGTCTAGCCAAGTGCGTTTGGGTCTAGAGTAGTGGGTTTGGGTCTAGCCGAGTGGGTTTGGGTCTAGCCGAGTGGGTTTGGGTCTAGCCGAGTGAGTTTGCGTCTAGCCGAGTGGGTTTGGGTCTAGCGGAGTGGGTGTGGGTCTAGCGGAGTGGGTTTGTGTCTAGCCAAGTGGGCTTGGGTCCAGCGGAGTGGGTTTGGTCTAGCCGAGTGGGTTTGGGTCTAGCCGAGTGGGTTTGGATCTAGCCGAGTGGGTTTGGTTTTAGCGGAGTGGGTTTGGGTTTAGACTATTGGGTTTGGGTCTACCCGAGTGGGTTTGGGTCTAGCCGAGTGGGTTTGGGTCTAGCGGAGTGGGTTTGGGTCTAGCCGAGTGGGTTTGGGTATAGCCGAGTGGGTTTGGGTCCAGCCGAGTGGCTTTGGGTCTAGCCGAGTGGGTTTGGGTCTAGCCGAGTGGGTTTGGGTCTAGCGGAGTGGGTTTGGGTGTAGCCAATGGGTTTGGGTCTAGCGGAGTGGGTTTGGGTCTAGCCGAGTGGGTTTGGGTCTAGCGGAGTGGGTTTGGGTCTAGCGGAGAGTGTTTGGGTCTAGCCGAGTGGGTTTGGGTGTAGCCGAGTGAGTTTGCGTCTAGCTGAGTGGGTTTGGGGCTAGCCGAGTGGGTTTGGGTCTAGCCGAGTGGGTTTGGGTCTAGCCGAGTGGGTTTGGGTCTAGCCGAGTGGGTTCGGGTCTAGCCGAGTGGGTTTGGATCTAGCGGAGTGGGTTTGGGTCTAGCCGAGTTGGTTTGGGTCTAGCAGATTGGATTTGAGTCTAGCCGAGTGGGTTTGGGTCTAGCCGAATGGGTTTGGGTCCAGCCGAGTGGGTTTGGGTATAGCGGAGTGGGTTTGGGTCTAGCGGAGTGGGTTTGGGTTTAGCGGAGTGGGTTTGGGTCTAGCGGAGTGGCTTTGGGTCTAGCCGAGTGGGTTTGGGTCTAGCTGAGTGGGTTTGGGGCTAGCCGAGTGGGTTTGGGTCTAGCCGAGTGGGTTTGGGTCTAGCCGAGTGGGTTTGGGTCTAGCCGAGTGGGTTCGGGTCTAGCCGAGTGGGTTTGGATCTAGCGGAGTGGGTTTGGGTCTATCCGAGTTGGTTTGGGTCTAGCAGATTGGATTTGAGTCTAGCCGAGTGGGTTTGGGTCTAGCCGAATGGGTTTGGGTCCAGCCGAGTGGGTTTGGGTATAGCGGAGTGGGTTTGGGTCTAGCGGAGTGGGTTTGGGTTTAGCGGAGTGGGTTTGGGTCTAGCGGAGTGGCTTTGGGTCTAGCCGAGTGGGTTTGGGTCTAGCCGATTGGGTTTGGGTCTAGCCGAGTGGGATTGGGTCTAACCGAGTGGGTTTGGGTCTAGCCGAGTGGGTTTGGGTCTAGCCGAGTGGGTTTGGGTCTAGCCGAGTGGGTGTGGGTCTAGCCGAGTGGGTTTGGGTCTAGCCGAGTGGGTTTGGGTCTAGCCGAGTGGGTTTGGGTCTAGCCGAGTGGGTTTGGGTCTAGCCGAGTGAGTTTGCGTCTAGCGGAGTGGGTTTGGGTCTAGCGGAGTGGGTTTGCGTCTAGCGGAGTGGGTTTGGGTCTAGCCGAGTAGGTTTGGGTCTAGCGGAGTGGGTTTGGATCTAGCGGAGTGGGTTTGCGTCTAGCGGAGTGGGTTTGGGTCTAGCCGAGTAGGTTTGGGTCTAGCGGAGTGGGTTTGGGTCTAGCCGAGTGGGTTTGGGTCTAGCGGAGTGGGTTTGGGTCTAGCGGAGTGGGTTTGGGTCTAGCAGTGTGGGTTTGGGTCCAGCCGAGTGGGTTTGGGTCTAGCCGAGTGGGTTTGGGTCTAGCCGAGTGGGTTTGGGTCTAGCCGAGTGGGTTTGGGTCTAGCGGAGTGGGTTTGGGTCTAGCCGAGTGGGTTTGGGAATAGCCGAGTGGGTTTGGGTCCAGCCGAGTGGCTTTGGGTCTAGCGGAGTGGGTTTGGGTCTAGCCGAGTGGGTTTGGGTCTAGCGGAGTGGGTTTGGGTGTAGCCAATGGGTTTGGGTCTAGCGGAGTGGGTTTGGGTCTAGCCGAGTGGGTTTGGGTCTAGCGGAGTGGGTTTGGGTCTAGCGGAGAGGGTTTGGGTCTAGCCGAGTGGGTTTGGGTCTAGCCGAGTGGGTTTGGGTCTAGCCGAGTGGGTTTGGGTCTAGCCGAGTGGGTTTGGGTCTAGCCGAGTGAGTTTGCGTCTAGCGGAGTGGGTTTGGGTCTAGCGGAGTGGGTTTGGGTCTAGCGGAGTGGGTTTGCATCTAGCGGAGTGGGTTTGCGTCTAGCGGAGTGGGTTTGGGTCTAGCCGAGTAGGTTTGGGTCTAGCGGAGTGGGTTTGGGTCTAGCCGAGTGGGTTTGGGTTTAGCGGAGTGGGTTTGGGTCTAGCGGAGTGGGTTTGGGTCTAGCAGTGTGGGTTTGGGTCCAGCCGAGTGGGTTTGGGTCTAGCCGAGTGGGTTTGGGTCTAGCCGAGTGGGTTTGGGTCTAGCGGAGTGGGTTTGGGTCTAGCGGAGTGGGTTTGGGTCTAGCAGTGTGGGTTTGGGTCCAGCCGAGTGGGTTTGGGTCTAGCCGAGTGGGTTTGGGTCTAGCCGAGTGGGTTTGGGTCTAGCCGAGTGGGTTTGGGTCTAGCGGAGTGGGTTTGGGTCTAGCCGAGTGGGTTTGGGTATAGCCGAGTGGGTTTGGGTCCAGCCGAGTGGCTTTGGGTCTAGCGGAGTGGGTTTGGGTCTAGCCGAGTGGGTTTGGGTCTAGCGGAGTGGGTTTGGGTGTAGCCAATGGGTTTGGGTCTAGCGGAGTGGGTTTGGGTCTAGCCGAGTGGGTTTGGGTCTAGCGGAGTGGGTTTGGGTCTAGCGGAGAGGGTTTGGGTCTAGCCGAGTGGGTTTGGGTCTAGCCGAGTGGGTTTGGGTCTAGCCGAGTGGGTTTGGGTCTAGCCGAGTGGGTTTGGGTCTAGCCGAGTGAGTTTGCGTCTAGCGGAGTGGGTTTGGGTCTAGCGGAGTGGGTTTGGGTCTAGCGGAGTGGGTTTGCATCTAGCGGAGTGGGTTTGCGTCTAGCGGAGTGGGTTTGGGTCTAGCCGAGTAGGTTTGGGTCTAGCGGAGTGGGTTTGGGTCTAGCCGAGTGGGTTTGGGTTTAGCGGAGTGGGTTTGGGTCTAGCGGAGTGGGTTTGGGTCTAGCAGTGTGGGTTTGGGTCCAGCCGAGTGGGTTTGGGTCTAGCCGAGTGGGTTTGGGTCTAGCCGAGTGGGTTTGGGTCAGCCGAGTGGGTTTGGGTCTAGCGGAGTGGGTTTGGGTCTAGCCGAGTGGGTTTGGGTCTAGCGGAGTGGGTTTGGGTCTAGCGTAGTGGGTTTGGGTCTAGCGGAGTGGGTGTGGGTCTAGCGGAGTGGGTTTGTGTCTAGCCAAGTGGGCTTGGGTCCAGCGGAGTGGGTTTCGTCTAGCCGAGTGGGTTTGGGTCTAGCCGAGTGGGTTTGGCTCTAGCCGAGTGGGTTTGGGTTTAGCGGAGTGGGTTTGGGTTTAGCCTATTGGGTTTGGGTCTAGCCGAGAGGGTTTGGGTCTAGCCGAGTGGGTTTGGGTCTAGCGGAGTGGGTTTGGGTCTAGCGGAGAGGGTTTGGGTCTAGCCGAGTGGGTTTTGGTCTAGCAGAGTGGGTTTGGGTCTAGCCGGGTGGGTTTGGGTCTAGCGGAGTGGGTTTGGGTTTAGCCGAGTGGGTTTGGGTCTAGCCGAGTGGGTTTGGGTCTAGCGGAGTGGGTTTGGGTCTAGCGGAGTGGGTTTGGGTCTAGCAGTGTGGGTTTGGGTCCAGCCGAGTGGGTTTGGGTCTAGCCGAGTGGGTTTGGGTCTAGCCGAGTGGGTTTGGGTCTAGCCGAGTGGGTTTGGGTCTAGCGGAGTGGGTTTGGGTCTAGCCGAGTGGGTTTGGGTATAGCCGAGTGGGTTTGGGTCCAGCCGAGTGGCTTTGGGTCTAGCGGAGTGGGTTTGGGTCTAGCCGAGTGGGTTTGGGTCTAGCGGAGTGGGTTTGGGTGTAGCCAATGGGTTTGGGTCTAGCGGAGTGGGTTTGGGTCTAGCCGAGTGGGTTTGGGTCTAGCGGAGTGGGTTTGGGTCTAGCGGAGAGGGTTTGGGTCTAGCCGAGTGGGTTTGGGTGTAGCCGAGTGAGTTTGCGTCTAGCTGAGTGGGTTTGGGGCTAGCCGAGTGGGTTTGGGTCTAGCCGAGTGGGTTTGGGTCTAGCCGAGTGGGTTTGGGTCTAGCCGAGTGGGTTCGGGTCTGGCCGAGTGGGTTTGGATCTAGCGGAGTGGGTTTGGGTCTAGCCGAGTTGGTTTGGGTCTAGCAGATTGGATTTGAGTCTAGCCGAGTGGGTTTGGGTCTAGCCGAATGGGTTTGGGTCCAGCGGAGTGGGTTTGGGTATAGCGGAGTGGGTTTGGGTCTAGCGGAGTGGGTTTGGGTTTACCGGAGTGGGTTTGGGTCTAGCGGAGTGGCTTTGGGTCTAGCCGAGTGGGTTTGGGTCTAGCCGATTGGGTTTGGGTCTAGCCGAGTGGGATTGGGTCTAACCGAGTGGGTTTGGGTCTAGCCGAGTGGGTTTGGGTCTAGCCGAGTGGGTTTGGGTCTAGCCGAGTGGGTGTGGGTCTAGCCGAGTGGGTTTGGGTCTAGCCGAGTGGGTTTGGGTCTAGCCGAGTGGGTTTGGGTCTAGCCGAGTGGGTTTGGGTCTAGCCGAGTGGGTTTGGGTCCAGACGAGTGAGTTTGCGTCTAGCGGAGTGGGTTTGGGTCTAGCGGAGTGGGTTTGGGTCTAGCGGAGTGGGTTTGCATCTAGCGGAGTGGGTTTGCGTCTAGCGGAGTGGGTTTAGAAACATAGAAACATAGAAAATAGGTGCAGGAGTAGGCCATTCGGCCCTTCGAGCCTGCACCGCCATTCAATGTGATCATGGCTGATCATCCAACTCAGTATCCCGTACCTGCCTTCTCTCCATACCCCCTGATCCCTTTAGCCACAAGTGCCACATCTAACGCCCTCTTAAATATAGCCAATGAACTGGCCTCAACTACCTTCTGTGGCAGAGAATTCTAGAGACTCACCGCTCTCTGTGTAAAGAATGTTTTCCTCATTTCGGTCCTAAAGGAATTCCCCCTTATCCTTAGACTGTGACCCCTTGTTCTGGACTCCCCCAACATCGGGAACAATCTTCCAGCATCTAGCTTGTCCAACCCCTTAAGAATTTTGTAGGTTTCTATAAGATCCTAGCCGATCTGGGTCTAGCTGAGTAGGTTTGGGTCTAGCGGAGTGGGTTTGGGTCTAGCAGTGTGGGTTTGGGTCCAGCCGAGTGGGTTTGGGTCTAGCCGAGTGGGTTTGGGTCTAGCCGAGTGGGTTTGGGTCAGCCGAGTGGGTTTGGGTCTAGCGGAGTGGGTTTGGGTCTAGCCGAGTGGGTTTGGGTCTAGCGGAGTGGGTTTGGGTCTAGCGCAGTGGGTTTGGGTCTAGCGGAGTGGGTGTGGGTCCAGCGGAGTGGGTTTGTGTCTAGCCAAGTGGGCTTGGGTCCAGCGGAGTGGGTTTCGTCTAGCCGAGTGGGTTTGGGTCTAGCCGAGTGGGTTTGGCTCTAGCCGAGTGGGTTTGGGTTTAGCGGAGTGGGTTTGGGTTTAGCCTATTGGGTTTGGGTCTAGCCGAGTGGGTTTGGGTCTAGCCGAGTGGGTTTGGGTCTAGCGGAGTGGGTTTGGGTCTAGCGGAGAGGGTTTGGGTCTAGCCGAGTGGGTTTTGGTCTAGCAGAGTGGGTTTGGGTCTAGCCGGGTGGGTTTGGGTCTAGCGGAGTGGGTTTGGGTTTAGCCGAGTGGGTTTGGGTCTAGCCGAGTGGGTTTGGGTCTAGCCGAGTGGGTTAGGGTATAGCCGAGTGGGTTCGGGTCTAGCCGAGTGGGTTTGGGTCTAGCGGAGTGGGTTTGGGTCTAGCCGAGTTGGTTTGGGTCTAGCAGATTGGATTTGAGTCTAGCCGAGTGGGTTTGGGTCTAGCCGAATGGGTTTGGGTCTAGCCGAGTGGGTTTGGGTCTAGCCGAGTGGGTTTGGGTATAGCCGAGTGGGTTTGGGTCCAGCCGAGTGGCTTTGGGTCTAGCCGAGTGGGTTTGGGTCTAGCCGAGTGCGTTTGGGTCTAGCGGAGTGGGTTTGGGTGTAGCCAATGGGTTTGGGTCTAGCGGAGTGGGTTTGGGTCTAGCCGAGTGGGTTTGGGTCTAGCGGAGTGGGTTTGGGTCTAGCGGAGAGGGTTTGGGTCTAGCCGAGTGGGTTTGGGTGTAGCCGAGTGAGTTTGCGTCTAGCTGATTGGGTTTGGGGCTAGCCGAGTGGGTTTGGGTCTAGCCGAGTGGGTTTGGGTCTAGCCGAGTGGGTTTGGGTCTAGCCGAGTGGGTTCGCGTCTAGCCGAGTGGGTTTGGGTCTAGCGGAGTGGGTTTGGGTCTAGCCGAGTTGGTTTGGGTCTAGCAGATTGGATTTGAGTCTAGCCGAGTGGGTTTGGGTCTAGCCGAATGGGTTTGGGTCCAGCCGAGTGGGTTTGGGTATAGCGGAGTGGGTTTGGGTCTAGCGGAGTGGGTTTGGGTTTAGCGGAGTGCGTTTGGGTCCAGCGGAGTGGCTTTGGGTCTAGAAGAGTGGGTTTGGGTCTAGCCGATTGGGTTTGGGTCTAGCCGAGTGGGATTGGGTCTAACCGAGTGGGTTTGGGTCTAGCCGAGTGGGTTTGGGTCTAGCCGAGTGGGTTTGGGTCTAGCCGAGTGGGTTTGGGTCTAGCCGAGTGGGTTTTGGTCTAGCCGAGTGGGTTTGGGTCTAGCGGAGTGGGTTTGGGTCTAGCCGAGTGGGTTTGGTTCTAGCGGAGTGGGTTTGGGTCTAGCGTAGTGGGTTTGGGTCTAGCGGAGTGGGTGTGGGTCTAGCGGAGTTGGTTTGTGTCTAGCCAAGTAGGCTTGGGTCCAGCGGAGTGGGTTTCGTCTCGCCGAGTGGGTTTGGGTCTAGCCGAGTGGGTTTGGGTTTAGCGGAGTGGGTTTGGGTTTAGCCTATTGGGTTTGGGTCTAGCCGAGTGGGTTTGGGTCTAGCGGAGTGGGTTTGGGTCTAGCGGAGTGGGTTTGGGTCTAGCGGAGTGGGTTTGGGTCTAGCCGAGTGGGTTTGGGTATAGCCGAGTGGGTTTGGGTCCAGCCGAGTGGCTTTGGGTCTAGCCGAGTGGGTTTGGGTCTAGTCGAGTGGGTTTGGTTCTAGCGGAGTGGGTTTGGTTCTTGCGGAGTGGGTTTGGGTCTAGCGGAGTGGGTTTGGGTGTAGCCGAGTGGGTTTGGGTCTAGCGGAGTGGGTTTGGGTCTAGCGGAGTGGGTTTGGGTCTAGCGGAGAGGGTTTGGGTCTAGCCAAGTGGGTTTTGGTCTAGCAGAGTGGGTTTGGGTCTAGCCGGGTGGGTTTGGGTCTAGCGGAGTGGGTTTGGGTTTAGCCGAGTGGGTTTGGGTCTAGCCGAGTGGGTTTGGGTCTAGCCGAGTGGGTTAGGGTATAGCCGAGTGGGTTCGGGTCTAGCCGAGTGGGTTTGGGTCTAGCGGAGTGGGTTTGGGTCTAGCCGAGTTGGTTTGGGTCTAGCAGATTGGATTTGAGTCTAGCCGAGTGGGTTTGGGTCTAGCCGAATGGGTTTGGGTCTAGCCGAGTGGGTTTGGGTCTAGCCCAGTGGGTCTGGGTCTAGCCGTGTGGGTTTGGATCTAGCCGAGTGGTCTTGGGTCTAGCGGAGTGGGTTCGGGTCTAGCCGTCTGGGTTTGGGTCTAGCCGAGTGGGTCTGGGTCTAGCCGAGTGGGTTTGGGTCTAGCCGAGTGGGTTTGTGTCTAGCCGAGTGGGTTTGTGTCTAGCCGAGTGGGTTCGGGTTTAGCCGAGTGGGTTTGGTTCTAGTCGAGTGGGTTTGGGACTAGCCGAGTGGGTTTGGGAGTATCCGAGTGGGTTTGGGACTAGCCGAGTGGGTTTGGGACTAGCCGAGTGGGTTTGGGTCTAGCCGAGTGGGTTTGGGTCTAGCCGAGTGGGTTTGGGTCTAGCAGAGTGGGTTTGCGTCGAGCCGAGTGGGTTTGGGTCTAGCCGAGTGGGTTTGGGTCTAGCCGAGTGGGTTTTGGTCTAGCCGAGTGGGTTTGGGTCTAGCGGAGTGGGTTTGGGTCTAGCCGAGTGGGTTTGGTTCTAGCGGAGTGGGTTTGGGTCTAGCGTAGTGGGTTTGGGTCTAGCGGAGTGGGTGTGGGTCTAGCGGAGTTGGTTTGTGTCTAGCCAAGTAGGCTTGGGTCCAGCGGAGTGGGTTTCGTCTCGCCGAGTGGGTTTGGGTCTAGCCGAGTGGGTTTGGGTTTAGCGGAGTGGGTTTGGGTTTAGCCTATTGGGTTTGGGTCTAGCCGAGTGGGTTTGGGTCTAGCGGAGTGGGTTTGGGTCTAGCCGAGTGCGTTTGGGTCTAGCGGAGTGGGTTTGGGTGTAGCCAATGGGTTTGGGTCTAGCGGAGTGGGTTTGGGTCTAGCCGAGTGGGTTTGGGTCTAGCGGAGTGGGTTTGGGTCTAGCGGAGAGGGTTTGGGTCTAGCCGAGTGGGTTTGGGTGTAGCCGAGTGAGTTTGCGTCTAGCTGATTGGGTTTGGGGCTAGCCGAGTGGGTTTGGGTCTAGCCGAGTGGGTTTGGGTCTAGCCGAGTGGGTTTGGGTCTAGCCGAGTGGGTTCGCGTCTAGCCGAGTGGGTTTGGGTCTAGCGGAGTGGGTTTGGGTCTAGCCGAGTTGGTTTGGGTCTAGCAGATTGGATTTGAGTCTAGCCGAGTGGGTTTGGGTCTAGCCGAATGGGTTTGGGTCCAGCCGAGTGGGTTTGGGTATAGCGGAGTGGGTTTGGGTCTAGCGGAGTGGGTTTGGGTTTAGCGGAGTGCGTTTGGGTCCAGCGGAGTGGCTTTGGGTCTAGAAGAGTGGGTTTGGGTCTAGCCGATTGGGTTTGGGTCTAGCCGAGTGGGATTGGGTCTAACCGAGTGGGTTTGGGTCTAGCCGAGTGGGTTTGGGTCTAGCCGAGTGGGTTTGGGTCTAGCCGAGTGGGTTTGGGTCTAGCCGAGTGGGTTTTGGTCTAGCCGAGTGGGTTTGGGTCTAGCGGAGTGGGTTTGGGTCTAGCCGAGTGGGTTTGGTTCTAGCGGAGTGGGTTTGGGTCTAGCGTAGTGGGTTTGGGTCTAGCGGAGTGGGTGTGGGTCTAGCGGAGTTGGTTTGTGTCTAGCCAAGTAGGCTTGGGTCCAGCGGAGTGGGTTTCGTCTCGCCGAGTGGGTTTGGGTCTAGCCGAGTGGGTTTGGGTTTAGCGGAGTGGGTTTGGGTTTAGCCTATTGGGTTTGGGTCTAGCCGAGTGGGTTTGGGTCTAGCGGAGTGGGTTTGGGTCTAGCGGAGTGGGTTTGGGTCTAGCGGAGTGGGTTTGGGTCTAGCCGAGTGGGTTTGGGTATAGCCGAGTGGGTTTGGGTCCAGCCGAGTGGCTTTGGGTCTAGCCGAGTGGGTTTGGGTCTAGTCGAGTGGGTTTGGTTCTAGCGGAGTGGGTTTGGTTCTTGCGGAGTGGGTTTGGGTCTAGCGGAGTGGGTTTGGGTGTAGCCGAGTGGGTTTGGGTCTAGCGGAGTGGGTTTGGGTCTAGCGGAGTGGGTTTGGGTCTAGCGGAGAGGGTTTGGGTCTAGCCAAGTGGGTTTTGGTCTAGCAGAGTGGGTTTGGGTCTAGCCGGGTGGGTTTGGGTCTAGCGGAGTGGGTTTGGGTTTAGCCGAGTGGGTTTGGGTCTAGCCGAGTGGGTTTGGGTCTAGCCGAGTGGGTTAGGGTATAGCCGAGTGGGTTCGGGTCTAGCCGAGTGGGTTTGGGTCTAGCGGAGTGGGTTTGGGTCTAGCCGAGTTGGTTTGGGTCTAGCAGATTGGATTTGAGTCTAGCCGAGTGGGTTTGGGTCTAGCCGAGTGGGTCTGGGTCTAGCCGAGTGGGTTTGGGTCTAGCCGAGTGGGTTTGTGTCTAGCCGAGTGGGTTTGTGTCTAGCCGAGTGGGTTCGGGTTTAGCCGAGTGGGTTTGGTTCTAGTCGAGTGGGTTTGGGACTAGCCGAGTGGGTTTGGGAGTATCCGAGTGGGTTTGGGACTAGCCGAGTGGGTTTGGGACTAGCCGAGTGGGTTTGGGTCTAGCCGAGTGGGTTTGGGTCTAGCCGAGTGGGTTTGGGTCTAGCAGAGTGGGTTTGCGTCGAGCCGAGTGGGTTTGGGTCTAGCCGAGTGGGTTTGGGTCTAGCCGAGTGGGTTTTGGTCTAGCCGAGTGGGTTTGGGTCTAGCGGAGTGGGTTTGGGTCTAGCCGAGTGGGTTTGGTTCTAGCGGAGTGGGTTTGGGTCTAGCGTAGTGGGTTTGGGTCTAGCGGAGTGGGTGTGGGTCTAGCGGAGTTGGTTTGTGTCTAGCCAAGTAGGCTTGGGTCCAGCGGAGTGGGTTTCGTCTCGCCGAGTGGGTTTGGGTCTAGCCGAGTGGGTTTGGGTTTAGCGGAGTGGGTTTGGGTTTAGCCTATTGGGTTTGGGTCTAGCCGAGTGGGTTTGGGTCTAGCGGAGTGGGTTTGGGTCTAGCGGAGTGGGTTTGGGTCTAGCGGAGTGGGTTTGGGTCTAGCCGAGTGGGTTTGGGTATAGCCGAGTGGGTTTGGGTCCAGCCGAGTGGCTTTGGGTCTAGCCGAGTGGGTTTGGGTCTAGTCGAGTGGGTTTGGTTCTAGCGGAGTGGGTTTGGTTCTTGCGGAGTGGGTTTGGGTCTAGCGGAGTGGGTTTGGGTGTAGCCGAGTGGGTTTGGGTCTAGCGGAGTGGGTTTGGGTCTAGCGGAGTGGGTTTGGGTCTAGCGGAGAGGGTTTGGGCCTAGCCAAGTGGGTTTTGGTCTAGCAGAGTGGGTTTGGGTCTAGCCGGGTGGGTTTGGGTCTAGCGGAGTGGGTTTGGGTTTAGCCGAGTGGGTTTGGGTCTAGCCGAGTGGGTTTGGGTCTAGCCGAGTGGGTTAGGGTATAGCCGAGTGGGTTCGGGTCTAGCCGAGTGGGTTTGGGTCTAGCGGAGTGGGTTTGGGTCTAGCCGAGTTGGTTTGGGTCTAGCAGATTGGATTTGAGTCTAGCCGAGTGGGTTTGGGTCTAGCCGAATGGGTTTGGGTCTAGCCGAGTGGGTTTGGGTCTAGCCCAGTGGGTCTGGGTCTAGCCGTGTGGGTTTGGATCTAGCCGAGTGGTCTTGGGTCTAGCGGAGTGGGTTCGGGTCTAGCCGTCTGGGTTTGGGTCTAGCCGAGTGGGTCTGGGTCTAGCCGAGTGGGTTTGGGTCTAGCCGAGTGGGTTTGTGTCTAGCCGAGTGGGTTTGTGTCTAGCTGAGTGGGTTCGGGTTTAGCCGAGTGGGTTTGGTTCTAGTCGAGTGGGTTTGGGACTAGCCGAGTGGGTTTGGGAGTATCCGAGTGGGTTTGGGACTAGCCGAGTGGGTTTGGGACTAGCCGAGTGGGTTTGGGTCTAGCCGAGTGGGTTTGGGTCTAGCCGAGTGGGTTTGGGTCTAGCAGAGTGGGTTTGCGTCGAGCCGAGTGGGTTTGGGTCTCGCCGAGTTGGTTTGGGTCTAGCCGAGTGGGTTTGGGACTAGCCGAGTGGGTTTGGGTCTAGCAGAGTGGGTTTGCGTCTAGCGGAGTGGGTTTGGGTCCAGCCGAGTGGGTTTGGGTCTAGCGGAGTGGGTTTGGGTCTAGCGGAGTGGGTTTGGGTCGAGCCGAGTGGGTTTGGGTCTAGCCGAGTGGGTTTTGGTCTTGCCGAGAGGGTTTGGGTCTAGCCGAGTGGGTTTGGGTCTAGCGGAGTGGGTTTGGGTCTAGCGGAGTGGGTTTGAGTCTAGCGGAGTGGGTTTGGGTCTAGCGGAGTGGGTTTGGGTCTAGCGGACAGGGTTTGGGTCTAGCCGAGTGGGTTTGGGTCTAGCCGAGTGGGTTTGGGTCCAGCCGAGTGGGTTTGGGTCTAGCGGAGTGGGTTTGCGTCTAGCCGAGTGTGTTTGGGTCTAGCCGAGTGGGTTTGGGTCTAGCCGAGTGTGTTTGGGTCCAGCGGAGTGGGTTTGTGTCTAGCCGAGTGGGTTTGGGTCTAGCCGAGTGTGTTTGGGTCTAGCCGAGTGGGTTTGGGTCTAGCCGAGTGGGTTTGGGTCTAGCCGAGTGGGTTTGGGTCTAGCGGAGTGGCTTTGGGTCTAGCCGAGTGGGTTTGGGTCTAGCCGAGTGTGTTTGGGTCCAGCGGAGTGGGTTTGTGTCTAGCCGAGTGGGTTTGGGTCTAGCCGAGTGTGTTTGGGTCTAGCCGAGTGGGTTTGGGTCTAGCCGAGTGGGTTTGGGTCTAGCCGAGTGGGTTTGGGTCTAGCGGAGTGGCTTTGGGTCTAGCCGAGTGGGTTTGGGTCTAGCCGAGTGGGTTTGGGACTAGCGGAGTGGGTTTGGGTGTAGCCAATGGGTTTGGGTCTAGCGGAGTGGGTTTGGGTCTAGCCGAGTGGGTTTGGGTCTAGCGGAGTGGGTTTGGGTCTAGCGGAGAGGGTTTGGGTCTAGCCGAGTGGGTTTGGGTCTAGCAGAGTGGGTTTGGGTCTAGCCCAGTGGGTTTGGGTCTAGCGGAGTGGGTTTGGGTCTAGCCGAGTGTGTTTGGGTCTAGCCGAGTGGGTTTGGGTCTAGCCGAGTGGGTTTGGGTCTAGCCGAGTGGGTTTGGGTCTAGCGGAGTGGCTTTGGGTCTAGCCGAGTGGGTTTGGGTCTAGCCGAGTGGGTTTGGGACTAGCGGAGTGGGTTTGGGTGTAGCCAATGGGTTTGGGTCTCGCGGAGTGGGTTTGGGTCTAGCCGAGTGGGTTTGGGTCTAGCGGAGTGGGTTTGGGTCTAGCGGAGAGGGTTTGGGTCTAGCCGAGTGGGTTTGGGTCTAGCAGAGTGGGTTTGGGTCTAGCCCAGTGGGTTTGGGTCTAGCGGAGTGGGTTTGGGTTTAGCCGAGTGGGTTTGGGTCTAGCCGAGTGGGTTTGGGTCCAGCCGAGTGGGTTAGGGTATAGCCGAGTGGGATTGGGTCTAGCCGAGTGGGTTTGGGTCTGGCCGAGTGGGTTTGGGTCTAGCCGAGTGGGTTTGGGTCTAGCGGAGTGGCTTTGGGTCTAGCCGAGTGGGTTTGTGTCTAGCCGAGTGGGTTTGGGACTAGCGGAGTGGGTTTGGGTGTAGCCAATGGGTTTGGGTCTCGCGGAGTGGGTTTGGGTCTAGCCGAGTGGGTTTGGGTCTAGCGGAGTGGGTTTGGGTCTAGCGGAGAGGGTTTGGGTCTAGCCGAGTGGGTTTGGGTCTAGCAGAGTGGGTTTGGGTCTAGCCCAGTGGGTTTGGGTCTAGCGGAGTGGGTTTGGGTTTAGCCGAGTGGGTTTGGGTCTAGCCGAGTGGGTTTGGGTCCAGCCGAGTGGGTTAGGGTATAGCCGAGTGGGATTGGGTCTAGCCGAGTGGGTTTGGGTCTGGCCGAGTGGGTTTGGGTCTAGCCGAGTGGGTTTGGGTCTAGCGGAGTGGGTTTGGATCTAGCCGAGTGGGTTTGGGTCTAGCCGAGTGGGTTTGGGTCTAGCTGAGTGGGTTTGGGTCTAGCGGAGTGGGTTTGGGTCTAGCCGAGTGGGTTTGGGTCTAGCGGAGTGGGTTTGTGTCTAGCCGAGTTGGTTTGTGTCTAGCGGAGTGGGTTTGGGTCTAGCCGTGTGGGTTTGGGTCTAGCCGAGTGGGTTTGGGTCTAGCCGTGTGGGTTTCGGTCGAGCCGAGCAGGGTTGGGTCTAGCCGAGTGGGTTTGGGTCTAGCGGAGTGGGTTTGGGTCTATCCGAGTGGGTTTGGGTCTAGCGGAGTGGGTTTGGGTTTTGCCGAGTGGGTTTGGGTCTAGCCGAGTGGGTTTGGGTCTAGCGGATTGGGTTTGGGTCTAGCAGAGTGGGTTTGGGTCTAGCGGAGTGGGTTTGCGTCTAGCCGAGTGGGTTTGTTTCTAGCCGAGTGGGTTTGGGTCCAGCGGAGAGGGTTTGGGTCTAGCCGAGTGGGTTTGCGTCTAGCGGAGTGGGTTTGGGTCTAGCCCAGTGGGTTTGGGTCTAGCCGAGTGGGTTTGGGACTAGCGGAGTGGGTTTGGGTGTAGCCAATGGGTTTGGGTCTCGCGGAGTGGGTTTGGGTCTAGCCGAGTGGGTTTGGGTCTAGCGGAGTGGGTTTGGGTCTAGCGGAGAGGGTTTGGGTCTAGCCGAGTGGGTTTGGGTCTAGCAGAGTGGGTTTGGGTCTAGCCCAGTGGGTTTGGGTCTAGCGGAGTGGGTTTGGGTTTAGCCGAGTGGGTTTGGGTCTAGCCGAGTGGGTTTGGGTCCAGCCGAGTGGGTTAGGGTATAGCCGAGTGGGATTGGGTCTAGCCGAGTGGGTTTGGGTCTGGCCGAGTGGGTTTGGGTCTAGCCGAGTGGGTTTGGGTCTAGCGGAGTGGGTTTGGATCTAGCCGAGTGGGTTTGGGTCTAGCCGAGTGGGTTTGGGTCTAGCTGAGTGGGTTTGGGTCTAGCGGAGTGGGTTTGGGTCTAGCCGAGTGGGTTTGGGTCTAGCGGAGTGGGTTTGTGTCTAGCCGAGTTGGTTTGTGTCTAGCGGAGTGGGTTTGGGTCTAGCCGTGTGGGTTTGGGTCTAGCCGAGTGGGTTTGGGTCTAGCCGTGTGGGTTTCGGTCGAGCCGAGCAGGGTTGGGTCTAGCCGAGTGGGTTTGGGTCTAGCGGAGTGGGTTTGGGTCTATCCGAGTGGGTTTGGGTCTAGCGGAGTGGGTTTGGGTTTTGCCGAGTGGGTTTGGGTCTAGCAGATTGGATTTGAGTCCAGCCGAGTGGGTTTGGGTCTAGCGGAGTGGGTTTGGGTTTAGCCGAGTGGGTTTGGGTCTAGCCGAGTGGGTTTGGGTCCAGCCGTGTGGGTTAGGGTATAGCCGAGTGGGATTGGGTCTAGCCGAGTGGGTTTGGGTCTGGCCGAGTGGGTTTGGGTCTAGCCGAGTGGGTTTGGGTCTAGCGGAGTGGGTTTGGATCTAGCCGAGTGGGTTTGGGTCTAGCCGAGTGGGTTTGGGTCTAGCTGAGTGGGTTTGGGTCTAGCGGAGTGGGTTTGGGTCTAGCCGAGTGGGTTTGGGTCTAGCGGAGTGGGTTTGTGTCTAGCCGAGTTGGTTTGTGTCTAGCGGAGTGGGTTTGGGTCTAGCCGTGTGGGTTTGGGTCTAGCCGAGTGGGTTTGGGTCTAGCCGTGTGGGTTTCGGTCGAGCCGAGCAGGGTTGGGTCTAGCCGAGTGGGTTTGGGTCTAGCGGAGTGGGTTTGGGTCTATCCGAGTGGGTTTGGGTCTAGCGGAGTGGGTTTGGGTTTTGCCGAGTGGGTTTGGGTCTAGCCGAGTGGGTTTGGGTCTAGCGGATTGGGTTTGGGTCTAGCAGAGTGGGTTTGGGTCTAGCGGAGTGGGTTTGCGTCTAGCCGAGTGGGTTTGTTTCTAGCCGAGTGGGTTTGGGTCCAGCGGAGAGGGTTTGGGTCTAGCCGAGTGGGTTTGCGTCTAGCGGAGTGGGTTTGGGTCTAGCCCAGTGGGTTTGGGTCTAGCCGAGTGGGTTTGGGACTAGCGGAGTGGGTTTGGGTGTAGCCAATGGGTTTGGGTCTCGCGGAGTGGGTTTGGGTCTAGCCGAGTGGGTTTGGGTCTAGCGGAGTGGGTTTGGGTCTAGCGGAGAGGGTTTGGGTCTAGCCGAGTGGGTTTGGGTCTAGCAGAGTGGGTTTGGGTCTAGCCCAGTGGGTTTGGGTCTAGCGGAGTGGGTTTGGGTTTAGCCGAGTGGGTTTGGGTCTAGCCGAGTGGGTTTGGGTCCAGCCGAGTGGGTTAGGGTATAGCCGAGTGGGATTGGGTCTAGCCGAGTGGGTTTGGGTCTGGCCGAGTGGGTTTGGGTCTAGCCGAGTGGGTTTGGGTCTAGCGGAGTGGGTTTGGATCTAGCCGAGTGGGTTTGGGTCTAGCCGAGTGGGTTTGGGTCTAGCTGAGTGGGTTTGGGTCTAGCGGAGTGGGTTTGGGTCTAGCCGAGTGGGTTTGGGTCTAGCGGAGTGGGTTTGTGTCTAGCCGAGTTGGTTTGTGTCTAGCGGAGTGGGTTTGGGTCTAGCCGTGTGGGTTTGGGTCTAGCCGAGTGGGTTTGGGTCTAGCCGTGTGGGTTTCGGTCGAGCCGAGCAGGGTTGGGTCTAGCCGAGTGGGTTTGGGTCTAGCGGAGTGGGTTTGGGTCTATCCGAGTGGGTTTGGGTCTAGCGGAGTGGGTTTGGGTTTTGCCGAGTGGGTTTGGGTCTAGCAGATTGGATTTGAGTCCAGCCGAGTGGGTTTGGGTCTAGCCGAATGGGTTTGGGTCCAGCCGAGTGGGTTTGGGTATAGCGGAGTGGGTTTGGGTCTAGCGGAGTGGGTTTGGGTTTAGCGGAGTGGGTTTGGGTCCAGCGGAGTGGCTTTGGGTCTAGCCGAGTGGGTTTGGGTCTAGCCGATTGGGTTTGGGTCTAGCCGAGTGGGATTGGGTCTAACCGAGTGGGTTTGGGTCTAGCCGAGTGGGTTTGGGTCTAGCCGAGTGGGTGTGGGTCTAGCCGAGTGGGTTTGGGTCTAGCCGAGTGGGTTTGGGTCTAGCCGAGTGGGTTTGGGTCTAGCGGAGTGGGTTTGGGTCTAGCCGAGTGGGTTTGGGTCTAGCGGAGTGGGTTTGGGTCTAGCGTAGTGGGTTTGGGTCTAGCGGAGTGGGTGTGGGTCTAGCGGAGTTGGTTTGTGTCTAGCCAAGTAGGCTTGGGTCCAGCGGAGTGGGTTTCGTCTCGCCGAGTGGGATTGGGTCTAGCCGAGTGGGTTTGGGTCTAGCCGAGTGGGTTTGGGTCTAGCGGAGTGGGTTTGGGTCTAGCCGAGTGGGTTTGGGTCTAGCGGAGTGGGTTTGGGTCTAGCGTAGTGGGTTTGGGTGTAGCGGAGTGGGTGTGGGTCTAGCGGAGTTGGTTTGTGTCTAGCCAAGTAGGCTTGGGTCCAGCGGAGTGGGTTTCGTCTCGCCGAGTGGGATTGGGTCTAACC
This sequence comes from Raja brachyura, assembly GCA_963514005.1. Next base: position 3,383,318 of record OY740819.1, on the reverse strand, counting down.
GAGTGGGTTTGGGTCCAACCGAGTGGGTTTGGGTTTAGCGGAGTGGGTTTGGGTTTAGCCTATTGGGTTTGGGTCTAGCCGAGTGCGTTTTGGTCTAGCGGAGTGGGTTTGGGTGTAGCCAATGGGTTTGGGTCTAGCGGAGTGGGTTTGGGTCTAGCCGAGTGGGTTTGGGTCTAGCGGAGTGGGTTTGGGTCTAGCGGAGAGGGTTTGGGTCTAGCCGAGTGGGTTTGGGTGTAGCCGAGTGAGTTTGCGTCTAGCTGAGTGGGTTTGGGGCTAGCCGAGTGGGTTTGGGTCTAGCCGAGTGGGTTTGGGTCTAGCCGAGTGGGTTTGGGTCTAGCCGAGTGGGTTCGCGTCTAGCCGAGTGGGTTTGGGTCTAGCGGAGTGGGTTTGGGTCTAGCCGAGTTGGTTTGGGTCTAGCAGATTGGATTTGAGTCTAGCCGAGTGGGTTTGGGTCTAGCCGAATGGGTTTGGGTCCAGCCGAGTGGGTTTGGGTATAGCGGAGTGGGTTTGGGTCTAGCGGAGTGGGTTTGGGTTTAGCGGAGTGGGTTTGGGTCCAGCGGAGTGGCTTTGGGTCTAGCCGAGTGGGTTTGGGTCTAGCCGATTGGGTTTGGGTCTAGCCGAGTGGGATTGGGTCTAACCGAGTGGGTTTGGGTCTAGCCGAGTGGGTTTGGGTCTAGCCGAGTGGGTTTGGGTCTAGCCGAGTGGGTTTGGGTCTAGCCGAGTGGGTTTGGGTCTAGCGGAGTGGGTTTGGGTCTAGCGGAGTGGGTTTGGGTCTAGCGTAGTGGGTTTGGGTCTAGCGGAGTGGGTGTGGGTCTAGCGGAGTTGGTTTGTGTCGAGCCAAGTAGGCTTGGGTCCAGCGGAGTGGGTTTCGTCTCGCCGAGTGGGATTGGGTCTAGCCGAGTGGGTTTGGGTCTAGCCGAGTGGGTTTGGGTTTAGCGGAGTGGGTTTGGGTTTAGCCTATTGGGTTTGGGTCTAGCCGAGTGGAGTGGGTCTACCCGAGTGGGTTTGGGTCTAGCCGAGTGGGTTTGGGTCTAGCGGAGTGGGTTTGGGTCTAGCCGAGTGGGTTTGGGCATAGCCGAGTGGGTTTGGGTCCAGCCGAGTGGCTTTGGGTCTAGCCGAGTGGGTTTGGGTCTAGCCGAGTGGGTTTGGTTCTATTGGAGTGGGTTTGGGTGTAGCCAATGGGTTTGGGTCTAGCGGAGTGGGTTTGGGTGTAGCCGAGTGGGTTTGGGTCTAGCGGAGTGGGTTTGGGTCTAGCGGAGAGGGTTTGGGTCTAGCCAAGTGGGTTTTGGTCTAGGAGAGTGGGTTTGGGTCTAGCCGGGTGGGTTTGGGTCTAGCGGAGTGGGTTTGGGTTTAGCCGAGTGGGTTTGGGTCTAGCCGAGTGGGTTTGGGTCTAGCCGAGTGGGTTAGGGTATAGCCGAGTGGGTTCGGGTCTAGCCGAGTGGGTTTGGGTCTAGCGGAGTGGGTTTGGGTCTAGCCGAGTTGGTTTGGGTCTAGCAGATTGGATTTGAGTCTAGCCGAGTGGGTTTGGGTCTAGCCGAATGGGTTTGGGTCTAGCCGAGTGGGTTTGGGTCTAGCCCAGTGGGTTTGGGTCTAGCCGTGTGGGTTTGGATCTAGCCGAGTGGTCTTGGGTCTAGCGGAGTGGGTTCGGGTCTAGCCGTCTGGGTTTGGGTCTAGCCGAGTGGGTCTGGGTCTAGCCGAGTGGGTTTGGGTCTAGCCGAGTGGGTTTGGGTCTAGCCGAGTGGGTTTGTGTCTAGCCGAGTGGGTTCGGGTTTAGCCGAGTGGGTTTGGTTCTAGTCGAGTGGGTTTGGGACTAGCCGAGTGGGTTTGGGAGTATCCGAGTGGGTTTGGGACTAGCCGAGTGGGTTTGGGTCTAGCCGAGTGGGTTTGGGTCTAGCCGAGTGGGTTTGGGTCTAGCCGAGTGGGTTTGGGTCGAGCAGAGTGGGTTTGCGTCTAGCGGAGTGGGTTTGCGTCTAGCGGAGTGGGTTTTGGTCTAGCGGAGTGGGTTTGAGTCTAGCGGAGTGGGTTTGGGTCCAGCCGAGTGGGTTTGGGTCTAGCGGAGTGGGTTTGGGTCTAGCGGAGTGGGTTTGGGTCGAGCCGAGTGGGTTTGGGTCTAGCCGAGTGGGTTTTGGTCTTGCCGAGAGGGTTTGGGTCTAGCCGAGTGGGTTTGGGTCTAGCGGAGTGGGTTTGGGTCTAGCGGAGTGGGTTTGAGTCTAGCGGAGTGGGTTTGGGTCTGGCGGAGTGGGTTTGGGTCTAGCGGACAGGGTTTGGGTCTAGCCGAGTGGGTTTGGGTCTAGCCGAGTGGGTTTGGGTCCAGCCGAGTGGGTTTGGGTCTAGCGGAGTGGGTTTGCGTCTAGCCGAGTGTGTTTGGGTCTAGCCGAGTGGGTTTGGGTCTAGCCGAGTGTGTTTGGGTCCAGCGGAGTGGGTTTGTGTCTAGCCGAGTGGGTTTGGGTCTAGCCGAGTGTGTTTGGGTCTAGCCGAGTGGGTTTGGGTCTAGCCGAGTGGGTTTGAGTCTAGCCGAGTGGGTTTGGGTCTAGCGGAGTGGCTTTGGGTCTAGCCGAGTGGGTTTGGGTCTAGCCGAGTGGGTTTGGGACTAGCGGAGTGGGTTTGGGTGTAGCCAATGGGTTTGGGTCTAGCGGAGTGGGTTTGGGTCTAGCCGAGTGGGTTTGGGTCTAGCGGAGTGGGTTTGGGTCTAGCGGAGAGGGTTTGGGTCTAGCCGAGTGGGTTTGGGTCTAGCAGAGTGGGTTTGGGTCTAGCCCAGTGGGTTTGGGTCTAGCGGAGTGGGTTTGGGTCTAGCCGAGTGTGTTTGGGTCTAGCCGAGTGGGTTTGGGTCTAGCCGAGTGGGTTTGGGTCTAGCCGAGTGGGTTTGGGTCTAGCGGAGTGGCTTTGGGTCTAGCCGAGTGGGTTTGGGTCTAGCCGAGTGGGTTTGGGACTAGCGGAGTGGGTTTGGGTGTAGCCAATGCGTTTGGGTCTAGCGGAGTGGGTTTGGGTCTAGCCGAGTGGGTTTGGGTCTAGCGGAGTGGGTTTGGGTCTAGCGGAGAGGGTTTGGGTCTAGCCGAGTGGGTTTGTGTCTAGCAGAGTGGGTTTGGGACTAGCCCAGTGGGTTTGGGTCTAGCGGAGTGGGTTTGGGTTTAGCCGAGTGGGTTTGGGTCTAGCCGAGTGGGTTTGGGTCCAGCCGAGTGGGTTAGGGTATAGCCGAGTGGGATTGGTTCTAGCCGAGTGGGTTTGGGTCTGGCCGAGTGGGTTTGGGTCTAGCCGAGTGGGTTTGGGTCTAGCGGAGTGGGTTTGGATCTAGCCGAGTGGGTTTGGGTCTAGCCGAGTGGGTTTGGGTCTAGCTGAGTGGGTTTGGGTCTAGCGGAGTGGGTTTGGGTCTAGCCGAGTGGGTTTGGGTCTAGCGGACTGGGTTTGTGTCTAGCCGAGTTGGTTTGTGTCTAGCGGAGTGGGTTTGGGTCTAGCCGTGTGGGTTTGGTTCTAGCCGAGTGGGTTTGGGTCTAACCGAGTGGGTTTCGGTCGAGCCGAGCAGGGTTGGGTCTAGCCGAGTGGGTTTGTGTCTAGCGGAGTGGGTTTGGGTCTATCTGAGTGGGTTTGGGTCTAGCGGAGTGGGTTTGGGTTTTGCCGAGTGGGTTTGGGTCTAGCCGAGTGGGTTTGGGTCTAGCGGATTGGGTTTGGGTCTAGCAGAGTGGGTTTGGGTCTAGTGGACAGGGTTTGGGTCTAGCCGAGTGGGTTTGGGTCTAGCCGAGTGGGTTTGGGTCCAGCCGAGTGGGTTTGGGTCTAGCGGAGTGGGTTTGCGTCTAGCCGAGTGTGTTTGGGTCTAGCCGAGTGGGTTTGGGTCTAGCCGAGTGTGTTTGGGTCCAGCGGAGTGGGTTTGTGTCTAGCCGAGTGGGTTTGGGTCTAGCCGAGTGTGTTTGGGTCTAGCCGAGTGGGTTTGGGTCTAGCCGAGTGGGTTTGGGTCTAGCCGAGTGGGTTTGGGTCTAGCGGAGTGGCTTTGGGTCTAGCCGAGTGGGTTTGGGTCTAGCCGAGTGGGTTTGGGACTAGCGGAGTGGGTTTGGGTGTAGCCAATGGGTTTGGGTCTGGCGGAGTGGGTTTGGGTCTAGCCGAGTGGGTTTGGGTCTAGCGGAGTGGGTTTGGGTCTAGCGGAGAGGGTTTGGGTCTAGCCGAGAGGGTTTGGGTCTAGCAGAGTGGGTTTGGGTCTAGCCCAGTGGGTTTGGGTCTAGCGGAGTGGGTTTGGGTCTAGCCGAGTGTGTTTGGGTCTAGCCGAGTGGGTTTGGGTCTAGCCGAGTGGGTTTGGGTCTAGCCGAGTGGGTTTGGGTCTAGCGGAGTGGCTTTGGGTCTAGCCGAGTGGGTTTGGGTCTAGCCGAGTGGGTTTGGGACTAGCGGAGTGGGTTTGGGTGTAGCCAATGGGTTTGGGTCTAGAGGAGTGGGTTTGGGTCTAGCCGAGTGGGTTTGGGTCTAGCCCAGTGGGTTTGGGTGTAGCCGTGTTGGTTTGGATCTAGCCGAGTGGGCTTGGGTCTAGCGGAGTGGGTTCGGGTCTAGCCTTGTGGGTTTGTGTCTAGACGAGTGGGTTTCCGTCTAGCCGAGTGGGTTTGGGTCTAGCCGATTGGGTTTGGGTCTAGCTGAGTGGGTTTCGGTCTAGCGGAGTGGGTTTGAGTCTAGCGGAGTGGGTGTGGGTCTAGCGGAGTTGGTTTGGGTCTAGCGGAGTGGGTTTGGGTCTAGCGGAGTGGGTTTGGGTCTAGCCGAGTGGGTTTGGGTCTAGCCGAGTGGGTTTGGGTCTAGCAGAGTGGGTTTGCGTCTAGCCGAGTGGGTTTGGGTCTAGCCGAGAGGGTTTGGGTCCAGCCGAGTGGGTTTGGGACGAGCCGAGTGGGTTTGGGTCTAGCAGAGTGTGCTTGGGTCTAGCCGAGTGGGTTTGGGTCTAGCCGAGTGGGTTTGGGTCTAGCCGAGTGGGTTTGGGTCGAGCCGAGTGGGTTTTGGTCTAGCCGAGTGGGTTTGGGTCGAGCCGAGTGGGTTTGGGTATAGCCGAGTGGGTTTGGGTCTAGCCGAGTGGGTTTGTGTCTGGCTGCGTGTGTTTGGGTCTAGCCTAGTGGGTTTAGGTCTAGCGGAGTGGGTTTGGGTCTATCGGAGTGGGTTTGGGTCTAGCAGAGTGGGTTTGGGTCTAGCAGAGTGGGTTTGGGTCCAGCGGAGTGGGTTTGGGTCTAGCGGAGTGGGTTTGGGTCTAGCGGAGTGGGTTTGGGTCGAGCGGAGTGGGTTTCGGTCTAGCGGAGTGGGTTTGGGTCTAGCGGAGTGGGTTTGGGTGTAGCGGAGTGGGTTTGGGTCGAGCCGAGTGGGTTCGGGTCTAGCCGAGTGGGTTTTGGTCTTGCCGAGAGGGTTTGTGTCTAGCCGAGTGGGTTTGGGTCTAGCGGAGTGGGTTTGGGTCTAGCGGAGTGGGGTTGAGTCTAGCGGATTGGGTTTGGGGCTAGCGGAGTGGGTTTGGGTCTAGCGGACAGGGTTTGGGTCTAGCCGAGTGGGTTTGGGTCTAGCGGAGTGGGTTTGGGTCTAGCGGAGAGGGTTTGGGTCTAGCCGAGTGGGTTTGGGTCTAGCAGAGTGGGTTTGGGACTAGCCCAGTGGGTTTGGGTCTAGCGGAGTGGGTTTGGGTTTAGCCGAGTGGGTTTGGGTCTAGCCGAGTGGGTTTGGGTCCAGCCGAGTGGGTTAGGGTATAGCCGAGTGGGATTGGTTCTAGCCGAGTGGGTTTGGGTCTGGCCGAGTGGGTTTGGGTCTAGCCGAGTGGGTTTGGGTCTAGCGGAGTGGGTTTGGATCTAGCCGAGTGGGTTTGGGTCTAGCCGAGTGGGTTTGGGTCTAGCTGAGTGGGTTTGGGTCTAGCGGAGTGGGTTTGGGTCTAGCCGAGTGGGTTTGGGTCTAGCGGACTGGGTTTGTGTCTAGCCGAGTTGGTTTGTGTCTAGCGGAGTGGGTTTGGGTCTAGCCGTGTGGGTTTGGGCCTAGCCGAGTGGGTTTGGGTCTAACCGAGTGGGTTTCGGTCGAGCCGAGCAGGGTTGGGTCTAGCCGAGTGGGTTTGGGTCTAGCGGAGTGGGTTTGGGTCTATCTGAGTGGGTTTGGGTCTAGCGGAGTGGGTTTGGGTTTTGCCGAGTGGGTTTGGGTCTAGCCGAGTGGGTTAGGGTCTAGCGGATTGGGTTTGGGTCTAGCAGAGTGGGTTTGGGTCTAGCGGACAGGGTTTGGGTCTAGCCGAGTGGGTTTGGGTCTAGCCGAGTGGGTTTGGGTCCAGCCGAGTGGGTTTGGGTCTAGCGGAGTGGGTTTGCGTCTAGCCGAGTGTGTTTGGGTCTAGCCGAGTGGGTTTGGGTCTAGCCGAGTGTGTTTGGGTCCAGCCGAGTGGGTTTGGGTCTAGCCGAGTGGGTTTGGGTCTAGCGGAGTGGCTTTGGGTCTAGCCGAGTGGGTTTGGGTCTAGCCGAGTGGGTTTGGGACTAGCGGAGTGGGTTTGGGTGTAGCCAATGGGTTTGGGTCTGGCGGAGTGGGTTTGGGTCTAGCCGAGTGGGTTTGGGTCTAGCGGAGTGGGTTTGGGTCTAGCGGAGAGGGTTTGGGTCTAGCCGAGTGGGTTTGGGTCTAGTAGAATGGGTTTGGGTCTAGCCCAGTGGGTTTGGGTCTAGCGGAGTGGGTTTGGGTCTAGCCGAGTGTGTTTGGGTCTAGCCGAGTGGGTTTGGGTCTAGCCGAGTGGGTTTGGGTCTAGCCAAGTGGGTTTGGGTCTAGCGGAGTGGCTTTGGGTCTAGCCGAGTGGGTTTGGGTCTAGCCGAGTGGGTTTGGGACTAGCGGAGTGGGTTTGGGTGTAGCCAATGGGTTTGGGTCTAGCGGAGTGGGTTTGGGTCTAGCCGAGTGGGTTTGGGTCTAGCAGAGTGGGTTTGGGTTTAGCGGAGAGGGTTTGGGTCTAGCCGAGTGGGTTTGGGTCTAGCAGAGTGGGTTTGGGTCTAGCCCAGTGGGTTTGGGTCTAGCGGAGTGGGTTTGGGTTTAGCCGAGTGGGTTTGGGTCTAGCCGAGTGGGTTTGGGTCCAGCCGAGTGGGTTAGGGCATAGCCGAGTGGGATTGGGTCTAGCCGAGTGGGTTTGGGTCTGGCCGAGTGGGTTTGGGTCTAGCCGAGTGGGCTTGGGTCTAGCGGAGTGGGTTTGGATCTAGCCGAGTGGGTTTGGGTCTAGCCGAGTGGGTTTGGGTCTAGCTGAGTGGGTTTGGGTCTAGCGGAGTGGGTTTGGGTCTAGCCGAGTGGGTTTGCGTCTAGCGGAGTGGGTTTGTGTCTAGCCGAGTTGGTTTGTGTCTAGCGGAGTGGGTTTGGGTCTAGCCGTGTGGGTTTGGGTCTAGCCGAGTGGGTTTGGGTCTAGCCGAGTGGGTTTCGGTCGAGCCGAGCAGGGTTGGGTCTAGCCGAGTGGGTTTGGGTCTAGCGGAGTGGGTTTGGGTCCATCCGAGTGGGTTTGGGTCTAGCGGAGTGGGTTTGGGTTTTGCCGAGTGGGTTTGGGTCTAGCCGAGTGGGTTTGGGTCTAGCGGGTTGGGTTTGGGTCTAGCAGAGTGGGTTTGGGTCTAGCGGAGTGGGTTTGCGTCTAGCCGAGTGTGTTTGTTTCTAGCCGAGTGGGTTTGGGTCTAGCGGAGAGGGTTTGGGTCTAGCCGAGTGGGTTTGCGTCTAGCGGAGTGGGTTTGGGTCTAGCCCAGTGGGTTTGGGTGTAGCCGTGTTGGTTTGGATCTAGCCGAGTGGGCTTGGGTCTAGCGGAGTGGGTTCGGGTCTAGCCGTGTGGGTTTGTGTCTAGACGAGTGGGTTTCCGTCTAGCCGAGTGGGTTTGGGTCTAGCCGATTGGGTTTGGGTCTAGCTGAGTGGGTTTCGGTCTAGCGGAGTGGGTTTGAGTCTAGCGGAGTGGGTGTGGGTCTAGCGGAGTGGGTTTGGGTCTAGCGGAGTGGGTTTGGGTCTAGCGGAGTGGGTTTGGGTCTAGCCGAGTGGGTTTGGGTCTAGCCGAGTGGGTTTGGGTCTAGCAGAGTGGGTTTGCGTCTAGCCGAGTGGGTTTGGGTCTAGCCGAGAGGGTTTGGGTCCAGCCGAGTGGGTTTGGGACGAGCCGAGTGGGTTTGGGTCTAGCAGAGTGTGCTTGGGTCTAGCCGAGTGGGTTTGGGTCTAGCCGAGTGGGTTTGGGTCTAGCCGAGTGGGTTTGGGTCGAGCCGAGTGGGTTTTGGTCTAGCCGAGTGGGTTTGGGTCGAGCCGAGTGGGTTTGGGTATAGCCGAGTGGGTTTGGGTCTAGCCGAGTGGGTTTGTGTCTGGCTGCGTGGGTTTGGGTCTAGCCTAGTGGGTTTAGGTCTAGCGGAGTGGGTTTGGGTCTATCGGAGTGGGTTTGGGTCTAGCAGAGTGGGTTTGGGTCTAGCAGAGTGGGTTTGGGTCCAGCGGAGTGGGTTTGGGTCTAGCGGAGTGGGTTTGGGTCTTACGGAGTGGGTTTGGGTCGAGCGGAGTGGGTTTGGGTCTAGCGGAGTGGGTTTGGGTCTAGCGGAGTGGGTTTGGGTCTAGCGGAGTGGGTTCGGGTCGAGCCGAGTGGGTTCGGGTCTAGCCGAGTGGGTTTTGGTCTTGCCGAGAGGGTTTGTGTCTAGCCGAGTGGGTTTGGGTCTAGCGGAGTGGGTTTGGGTCTAGCGGAGTGGGGTTGAGTCTAGCGGATTGGGTTTGGGGCTAGCGGAGTGGGTTTGGGTCTAGCGGACAGGGTTTGGGTCTATCCGAGAGGGTTTGGGTCTAGCCGAGTGGGTTTGGGTCCAGCCGAGTGGGTTTGGGTCTAGCGGAGTGGGTTTGCGTCTAGCCGAGTGTGTTTGGGTCTAGCCGAGTGGGTTTGGGTCTAGCCGAGTGGGTTTGGGTCTAGCCGAGTGGGTTTGTGTCTAGCCGAGTGGGTTTGGGTCTAGCCGAGTGGGTTTGGGTCTAGCGGAGTGGGTTTGTGTCTAGCCGAGTGGGTTTGCGTCTAGCCGAGTGGGTTTGGGTCTAGCTGCGTGGGTTTGGGTCTAGCCGAGTGGGTTTGGGTCTAGCCGAGTGGGTTTGGGACTAGCGGAGTGGGTTTGGGTGTAGCCAATGGGTTTGGGTCTAGCGGAGTGGGTTTGGGTCTAGCCGAGTGGGTTTGGGTCTAGCGGAGTGGGTTTGGGTCTAGCGGAGAGGGTTTGGGTCTAGCCGAGTGGGTTTGGGTCTAGCAGAGTGGGTTTGGGTCTAGCGGAGTGGGTTTGGGTCTAGCGGAGTGGGTTTGGGTTTAGCCGAGTGGGTTTGGGTCTAGCCGAGTGGGTTTGGGTCTAGCCGAGTGGGTTAGGGTATAGCCGAGTGGGATTGGGTCTAGCCGAGTGGGTTTGGGTCTGGCCGAGTGGGTTTGGGTCTAGCCGAGTGGGTTTGGGTCTAGCGGAGTGGGTTTGGGTCTAGCCGAGTTGGTTTCGGTCTAGCCGAATAGGGTTGGGTCTAGCCGAGTGGGTTTGGGTCTAGCGGAGTGGGTTTGTGTCTAGCCGAGTTGGTTTGGGTCTAGCGGAGTGGGTTTGGGGCTAGACGTGTGGGTTTGGGTCTAGCCGAGTGGGTTTGGGTCTAGCCGAGTGGGTTTCGGTCTAGCCGAGTAGGGTTGGGTCTAGCCGAGTGGGTTTGGGTCTAGCGGAGTGGGTTTGGGTCTATCCGAGTGGGTTTGGGTCTAGCGGAGTGGGTTTGGGTTTCGTCGAGTGGGTTTGGGTCTAGCCGAGTGGGTTTGGGTCTAGCGGATTGGGTTTGGGTCTAGCGGAGTGGGTTTGGGTCTAGCGGAGTGGGTTTGCGTCTAGCCGAGTGGGTTTGCGTCTAGCGGAGTAGGTTTGGGTCTAGCCCAGTGGGCTTGGGTGTAGCCGTGTGGGTTTGGATCTAGCCGAGTGGGCTTGGGTCTAGCGGAGTGGGTTCGGGTCTAGCCGTGTGGGTTTGTGTCTAGCCGAGTTGGTTTGGGTCTAGCGGAGTGGGTTTGGGGCTAGACGTGTGGGTTTGGGTCTAGCCGAGTGGGTTTGGGTCTAGCCGAGTGGGTTTCGGTCTAGCCGAGTAGGGTTGGGTCTAGCCGAGTGGGTTTGGGTCTAGCGGAGTGGGTTTGGGTCTATCCGAGTGGGTTTGGGTCTAGCGGAGTGGGTTTGGGTTTCGTCGAGTGGGTTTGGGTCTAGCCGAGTGGGTTTGGGTCTAGCGGATTGGGTTTGGGTCTAGCGGAGTGGGTTTGGGTCTAGCGGAGTGGGTTTGCGTCTAGCCGAGTGGGTTTGCGTCTAGCGGAGTAGGTTTGGGTCTAGCCCAGTGGGCTTGGGTGTAGCCGTGTGGGTTTGGATCTAGCCGAGTGGGCTTGGGTCTAGCGGAGTGGGTTCGGGTCTAGCCGTGTGGGTTTGTGTCTAGCCGAGTGGTTTTGGGTCTAGCCGAGTGGGTTTGGGTCTACCCGAGTGCGTTTGGTTCTAGCCGAGTGGGTTTGGGTTTAGCAGAGTGGGTTTGGGTCTAGCCGAGTGGGTTAGGGTCTAGACGAGTGGGTTCCCGTCTAGCCGAGTGGGTTTGGGTCTAGCCGATTTGGTTTGGGTCCAGCTGAGTGGGTTTCGGTCTAGCGGAGTGGGTTTGAGTCCAGCGGAGTGAGTTTGGGTCTAGCGGAGTGGGTTTGGGTCTAGCGGAGTGGGTTTGGGTCTAGCCGAGTGGGTTTGGGTCTAGCCGAGTGGGTTTGGGTCTAGCGGAGTGGGTTTGGGTTGAGCCCAGTGGGTTTGGGTCTAGCCGAGTGGGTTTGTGTCTAGCGGAGTGGGTTTGGGTCTAGCCGAGTGGGTTTGGGTCTAGCGGAGTGGGTTTGTGTGGAGCCGAGTGGGTTTGGGTCTGGCGGAGTGGGTTTGGGTCTAGCAGAGTTGGTTTGGGTCTCGCCGAGTGGGTTTGGGTCCAGCCGAGTGGCTTTGGGTCTAGCGGATTGGGTTTGGGTCTAGCGGAGTGGGTTTGGGTCTAGCGCAGTGGGTTTGCGTCTAACCGAGTGGGTTTGTTTCTAGCCGAGTGGGTTTGGGTCTAGCGGAGTGGGTTTGGGTCTAGCCGAGTGTGTTTGCGTCTCGCCGAGTGGGTTTTGGTCTAGCGGAGTGGGTTTGGGTAGAGCCGAGTGGGTTTGGGTCTAGCGGAGTGGGTTTGGGTCCAGCCGAGTGGGTTTGGGTCTAGCCGAGTGGGTTTGGGTCTAGCCGATTGGGTTTGGGTCTAGCGGATTGGTTTGGGTCTAGCGGAGTGGGTTTGGGTCTAGCGGAGTGGGTTCGGGTCTAGCCGTGTGGGTTTGTGTCTAGCCGAGTGGGTTTGGGTCTAGCCGAGTGGGTTTGGGTCTAGCCGATTGGGTTTGGGTCTAGCCGATTGGGTTTGGGTCTAGCCGAGTGGGTTTGTGTCTAGCCCGAGTGGGTTTGGGTCTATCCGAGTGGGTTTGGGTCTAGCCGAGTGGGTTTGGGTCTAGCCGAGTGGGTTTGGGTGTATCCGAGTGGGTTTGGGACTAGCCGAGAGGGTTTGGGTCTAGCCGAGAGGGTTTGGGTCTAGCCGAGTGGGTTTGGGTCAAGCCGAGTGGGTTTGGGCCTAGCGGAGTGGGTTTGGGTTTAGCAGAGTGGGTTTGGGTCTAGCCGAGTGGGTTAGGGTCTAGACGAGTGGATTTCCATCTAGCCGAGTGGGTTTGGGTCTAGCCGATTGGGTTTGGGTCTAGCTGAGTGGGTTTCGGTCTAGCGGAGTGGGTTTGAGTCTAGCGGAGTGGGTTTGGGTCTAGCGGAGTGGGTTTGGGTCTAGCGGAGTGGGTTTGGGTCTAGCCGAGAGGGTTTGGGTCTAGCCGAGTGGGTTTGGGTCTAGCCGAGTGGGTTTGGGTCTAGCAGAGTGGGTTTGCGTCTAGCCGAGTGGGGTTGGGTCTATCCGAGTGGGTTTGGGTCTAGCCGAGTGGGTTTGGGACTAGCCGAGTGGGTTTGCGTCTAGCAGAGTGTGTTTGGGTCTAGCCGAGTGGGTTTGGGTCTAGCCGAGTGGGTTTGGGTCTAGCCGAGTGTGTTTGGGTTTAGCCGAGTGGGTTTGGGTCTAGCTGCGTAGGTTTGGGTCTAGCCTAGTGGGTTTGGGTCTAGCCTAGTGGGTTTGGGTCTAGCCGAGTGGGTTTGGGTCTAGTGGAGTGGGTTTGGGTCTGGCGGAGTGGGTTTGGGTCTAGCGGAGTGGGTTTGTGCCTAGCGGAGTGGGTTTGGATCTAGCGGAGTGGGTTTGGGTCAAGCGGAGTGGGTTTGGGCCTAGCCGAGTGGGTTTGGGTCTAGCGGAGTGTGTTTGGGTCTAGCGGAGTGGGTTTGGGTCTAGCCGAGTGGGTTTGGGTCTATCCGAGTGGGTGTGGGTCTTGCCGAGTGGGTTTGGGTCTAGCCGAGTGGGTTTGGGTCTAGCGGAGTGGGTTTGGGTCTATCGGAGTGGGTTTGGGTCTAGCAGAGTGGGTTTGGGTCTAGCGGAGTGGGTTTGGGTCCAGCGGAGTGGGTTTGGGTCTAGCGGAGTGGGTTTGGGTCTAGCGGAGTGGGTTTGGGTCGAGCGGAGTGGGTTTGGGTCTAGCGGAGTGGGTTTGGGTCTAGCGGAGTGGGTTTGCGTGTAGCGGAGTGGGTTTTGGTCTAGCGGAGTGGGTTTGAGTCTAGCGGAGTGGGTTTGGGTCTAGCCGAGTGGGTTTGGGTCTAGCGGAGTGGGTTTGGGTCTAGCGGAGTGGGTTTGTGTCTAGCCGAGTGGGTTTGGGACAAGCCAAGTGGGTTTTGGTCTAGCCGAGTGGGTTTGGGTCTAGCCGAGTGGGTTTGTGTCTAGCGGAGTGGGTTTGGGTCTAGCGGAGTGGGTTTGAGTCTAGCGGAGTGGGTTTGGGTTTCGCGGAGTGGGTTTGGGTCTAGCGGACAGGGTTTCGGTCTAGCCGAGTGGGTTTGGGTCTAGCCCAGTGGGTTTGGGTCCACCCGAGTGGGTTTGGGTCTAGCGGAGTGGGTTTGCGTCTAGCCGAGTGGGTTTGGGTCTAGCCGAGTGGGTTTGGCTCTAGCCGAGTGGGTTTGGGTCTAGCCGAGTGGGTTTGGGTCTAGCCGAGTGGGTTTGGGTCCAGCCGAGTGGGTTTGGGTCTAGCCGAGTGGGTTTGGGTCTAGCCGAGTGGGTTTGGGTCTAGCCGAGTGGGTTTGGGTCTACCAGAGTGGGTTTGTGTCTAGCGGAGTGGGTTTGGGTCTAGCCGAGTGGGTTTGGGTGTAGTGGAGTGGGTTTGTGACTAGCCGAGTGGGTTTGGGTCTAGCCGAGTGGGTTTCGGTCTAGCCGAGTAGGGTTGGGTCTAGCCGAGTGGGTTTGGGTCTAGCGGAGTGGGTTTGGGTCTATCCGAGTGGGTTTGGGTCTAGCGGAGTGGGTTTGGGTTTCGTCGAGTGGGTTTGGGTCTAGCCGAGTGGGTTTGGGTCTAGCGGATTGGGTTTGGGTCTAGCGGAGTGGGTTTGGGTCTAGCGGAGTGGGTTTGCGTCTAGCCGAGTGGGTTTGCGTCTAGCGGAGTAGGTTTGGGTCTAGCCCAGTGGGCTTGGGTGTAGCCGTGTGGGTTTGGATCTAGCCGAGTGGGCTTGGGTCTAGCGGAGTGGGTTCGGGTCTAGCCGTGTGGGTTTGTGTCTAGCCGAGTGGTTTTGGGTCTAGCCGAGTGGGTTTGGGTCTACCCGAGTGCGTTTGGTTCCAGCCGAGTGGGTTTGGGTTTAGCAGAGTGGGTTTGGGTCTAGCCGAGTGGGTTAGGGTCTAGACGAGTGGGTTTCCGTCTAGCCGAGTGGGTTTGGGTCTAGCCGATTTGGTTTGGGTCCAGCTGAGTGGGTTTCGGTCTAGCGGAGTGGGTTTGAGTCCAGCGGAGTGAGTTTGGGTCTAGCGGAGTGGGTTTGGGTCTAGCGGAGTGGGTTTGGGTCTAGCCGAGTGGGTTTGGGTCTAGCCGAGTGGGTTTGGGTCTAGCGGAGTGGGTTTGGGTTGAGCCCAGTGGGTTTGGGTCTAGCCGAGTGGGTTTGTGTCTAGCGGAGTGGGTTTGGGTCTAGCCGAGTGGGTTTGGGTCTAGCGGAGTGGGTTTGGGTGGAGCCGAGTGGGTTTGGGTCTGGCGGAGTGGGTTTGGGTCTAGCAGAGTGGGTTTGGGTCTCGCCGAGTGGGTTTGGGTCCAGCCGAGTGGCTTTGGGTCTAGCGGATTGGGTTTGGGTCTAGCGGAGTGGGATTGGGTCTAGCGGAGTGGGTTTGCGTCTAGCCGAGTGGGTTTGTTTCTAGCCGAGTGGGTTTGGGTCTAGCGGAGTGGGTTTGGGTCTAGCCGAGTGTGTTTGCGTCTCGCCGAGTGGGTTTTGGTCTAGCGGAGTGGGTTTGGGTAGAGCCGAGTGGGTTTGGGTCTAGCGGAGTGGGTTTGGGTCCAGCCGAGTGGGTTTGGGTCTAGCCGAGTGGGTTTGGATCTAGCCGATTGGGTTTGCGTCTAGCGGATTGGTTTGGGTCTAGCGGAGTGGGTTTGGGTCTAGCGGAGTGGGTTTGAGTCTAGCGGAGTGGGTTTGTTTCTAGCCGAGTGGGTTTGGGTCTAGCGGAGTGGTTTTGGGTCAAGCCGAGTGGGTTTGCGTCTAGCGGAGTGGGTTCGGGTCTAGCCGTGTGGGTTTGTGTCTAGCCGAGTGGGTTTGGGTCTAGCCGAGTGGGTTTGGGTCTAGCCGTTTGGGTTTGGGTCTAGCCGATTGGGTTTGGGTCTAGCCGAGTGGGTTTGTGTCTAGCCCGAGTGGGTTTGGGTCTATCCGAGTGGGTTTGGGTCTGGCCGAGTGGGTTTGGGTCTAGCCGAGTGGGTTTGGGTGTATCCGAGTGGGTTTGGGACTAGCCGAGAGGGTTTGGGTCTAGCCGAGAGGGTTTGGGTCTAGCCGAGTGGGTTTGGGTCAAGCCGTGTGGGTTTGGGCCTAGCGGAGTGGGTTTGGGTTTAGCAGAGTGGGTTTGGGTCTAGCCGAGTGGGTTAGGGTCTAGACGAGTGGATTTCCATCTAGCCGAGTGGGTTTGGGTCTAGCCGATTGGGTTTGGGTCTAGCTGAGTGGGTTTCGGTCTAGCGGAGTGGGTTTGAGTCTAGCGGAGTGGGTTTGGGTCTAGCGGAGTGGGTTTGGGTCTAGCGGAGTGGGTTTGGGTCTAGCCGAGAGGGTTTGGGTCTAGCCGAGTGGGTTTGGGTCTAGCCGAGTGGGTTTGGGTCTAGCAGAGTGGGTTTGCGTCTAGCCGAGTGGGGTTGGGTCTAGCCGAGTGGGTTTGGGTCTAGCCGAGTGGGTTTGGGACTAGCCGAGTGGGTTTGCGTCTAGCAGAGTGTGTTTGGGTCTAGCCGAGTGGGTTTGGGTCTAGCCGAGTGGGTTTGGGTCTAGCCGAGTGTGTTTGGGTTTAGCCGAGTGGGTTTGGGTCTAGCTGCGTAGGTTTGGGTCTAGCCTAGTGGGTTTGGGTCTAGCCTAGTGGGTTTGGGTCTAGCCGAGTGGGTTTGGGTCTAGCGGAGTGGGTTTGGGTCTGGCGGAGTGGGTTTGGGTCTAGCGGAGTGGGTTTGGGTTTCGCGGAGTGGGTTTGGGTCTAGCGGACAGGGTTTCGGTCTAGCCGAGTGGGTTTGGGTCTAGCCCAGTGGGTTTGGGTCCACCCGAGTGGGTTTGTGTCTAGCGGAGTGGGTTTGCGTCTAGCCGAGTGGGTTTGGGTCTAGCCGAGTGGGTTTGGCTCTAGCCGAGTGGGTTTGGGTCTAGCCGAGTGGGTTTGGGTCTAGCCGAGTGGGTTTGGGTCCAGCCGAGTGGGTTTGGGTCTAGCCGAGTGGGTTTGGGTCTAGCCGAGTGGGTTTGGGTCTAGCCGAGTGGGTTTGGGTCTACCAGAGTGGGTTTGTGTCTAGCGGAGTGGGTTTGGGTCCAGCCGAGTGTGTTTGGGTGTAGTGGAGTGGGTTTGTGACTAGCCGAGTGGGTTTGGGTCTAGCCGAGTGGGTTTCGGTCTAGCCGAGTAGGGTTGGGTCTAGCCGAGTGGGTTTGGGTCTAGCGGAGTGGGTTTGGGTCTATCCGAGTGGGTTTGGGTCTAGCGGAGTGGGTTTGGGTTTCGTCGAGTGGGTTTGGGTCTAGCCGAGTGGGTTTGGGTCTAGCGGATTGGGTTTGGGTCTAGCGGAGTGGGTTTGGGTCTAGCGGAGTGGGTTTGCGTCTAGCCGAGTGGGTTTGCGTCTAGCGGAGTAGGTTTGGGTCTAGCCCAGTGGGCTTGGGTGTAGCCATGTGGGTTTGGATCTAGCCGAGTGGGCTTGGGTCTAGCGGAGTGGGTTCGGGTCTAGCCGTGTGGGTTTGTGTCTAGCCGAGTGGTTTTGGGTCTAGCCGAGTGGGTTTGGGTCTACCCGAGTGCGTTTGGTTCTAGCCGAGTGGGTTTGGGTTTAGCAGAGTGGGTTTGGGTCTAGCCGAGTGGGTTAGGGTCTAGACGAGTGGGTTTCCGTCTAGCCGAGTGGGTTTGGGTCTAGCCGATTTGGTTTGGGTCCAGCTGAGTGGGTTTCGGTCTAGCGGAGTGGGTTTGAGTCCAGCGGAGTGAGATTGGGTCTAGCGGAGTGGGTTTGGGTCTAGCGGAGTGGGTTTGGGTCTAGCCGAGTGGGTTTGGGTCTAGCCGAGTGGGTTTGGGTCTAGCGGAGTGGGTTTGGGTTGAGCCCAGTGGGTTTGGGTCTAGCCGAGTGGGTTTGTGTCTAGCGGAGTGGGTTTGGGTCTAGCCGAGTGGGTTTGGGTCTAGCGGAGTGGGTTTGGGTGGAGCCGAGTGGGTTTGGGTCTGGCGGAGTGGGTTTGGGTCTAGCAGAGTGGGTTTGGGTCTCGCCGAGTGGGTTTGGGTCCAGCCGAGTGGCTTTGGGTCTAGCGGATTGGGTTTGGGTCTAGCGGAGTGGGTTTGGGTCTAGCGGAGTGGGTTTGCGTCTAGCCGAGTGGGTTTGTTTCTAGCCGAGTGGGTTTGGGTCTAGCGGAGTGGGTTTGGGTCTAGCCGAGTGTGTTTGCGTCTCGCCGAGTGGGTTTTGGTCTAGCGGAGTGGGTTTGGGTAGAGCCGAGTGGGTTTGGGTCTAGCGGAGTGGGTTTGGGTCCAGCCGAGTGGGTTTGGGTCTAGCCGAGTGGGTTTGGGTCTAGCCGATTGGGTTTGCGTCTAGCGGATTGGTTTGGGTCTAGCGGAGTGGGTTTGGGTCTAGCGGAGTGGGTTTGCGTCTAGCGGAGTGGGTTTGTTTCTAGCCGAGTGGGTTTGGGTCTAGCGGAGTGGTTTTGGGTCAAGCCGAGTGGGTTTGCGTCTAGCGGAGTGGGTTCGGGTCTAGCCGTGTGGGTTTGTGTCTAGCCGAGTGGGTTTGGGTCTAGCCGAGTGGGTTTGGGTCTAGCCGATTGGGTTTGGGTCTAGCCGATTGGGTTTGGGTCTAGCCGAGTGGGTTTGTGTCTAGCCCGAGTGGGTTTGGGTCTATCCGAGTGGGTTTGGGTCTGGCCGAGTGGGTTTGGGTCTAGCCGAGTGGGTTTGGGTGTATCCGAGTGGGTTTGGGACTAGCCGAGAGGGTTTGGGTCTAGCCGAGAGGGTTTGGGTCTAGCCGAGTGGGTTTGGGTCAAGCCGAGTGGGTTTGGGCCTAGCGGAGTGGGTTTGGGTTTAGCAGAGTGGGTTTGGGTCTAGCCGAGTGGGTTAGGTTCTAGACGAGTGGATTTCCATCTAGCCGAGTGGGTTTGGGACTAGCCGATTGGGTTTGGGTCTAGCTGAGTGGGTTTCGGTCTAGCGGAGTGGGTTTGAGTCTAGCGGAGTGGGTTTGGGTCTAGCGGAGTGGGTTTGGGACTAGCCGAGTGGGTTTGCGTCTAGCAGAGTGTGTTTGGGTCTAGCCGAGTGGGTTTGGGTCTAGCCGAGTGGGTTTGGGTCTAGCCGAGTGTGTTTGGGTTTAGCCGAGTGGGTTTGGGTCTAGCTGCGTAGGTTTGGGTCTAGCCTAGTGGGTTTGGGTCTAGCCTAGTGGGTTTGGGTCTAGCCGAGTGGGTTTGGGTCTAGCGGAGTGGGTTTGGGTCTGGCGGAGTGGGTTTGGGTCTAGCGGAGTGGGTTTGGGTTTCGCGGAGTGGGTTTGGGTCTAGCGGACAGGGTTTCGGTCTAGCCGAGTGGGTTTGGGTCTAGCCCAGTGGGTTTGGGTCCACCCGAGTGGGTTTGGGTCTAGCGGAGTGGGTTTGCGTCTAGCCGAGTGGGTTTGGGTCTAGCCGAGTGGGTTTGGCTCTAGCCGAGTGGGTTTGGGTCTAGCCGAGTGGGTTTGGGTCTAGCCGAGTGGGTTTGAGTCCAGCCGAGTGGGTTTGGGTCTAGCCGAGTGGGTTTGGGTCTAGCCGAGTGGGTTTGGGTCTAGCCGAGTGGGTTTGGGTCTACCAGAGTGGGTTTGTGTCTAGCGGAGTGGGTTTGGGTCTAGCCGAGTGGGTTTGGGTGTAGTGGAGTGGGTTTGTGACTAGCCGAGTGGGTTTGGGTCTAGCCGAGTGGGTTTCGGTCTAGCCGAGTAGGGTTGGGTCTAGCCGAGTGGGTTTGGGTCTAGCGGAGTGGGTTTGGGTCTATCCGAGTGGGTTTGGGTCTAGCGGAGTGGGTTTGGGTTTCGTCGAGTGGGTTTGGGTCTAGCCGACTGGGTTTGGGTCTAGCGGATTGGGTTTGGGTCTAGCGGAGTGGGTTTGGGTCTAGCGGAGTGGGTTTGCGTCTAGCCGAGTGGGTTTGCGTCTAGCGGAGTAGGTTTGGGTCTAGCCCAGTGGGCTTGGGTGTAGCCGTGTGGGTTTGGATCTAGCCGAGTGGGCTTGGGTCTAGCGGAGTGGGTTCGGGTCTAGCCGTGTGGGTTTGTGTCTACCCGAGTGGTTTTGGGTCTAGCCGAGTGGGTTTGGGTCTACCCGAGTGCGTTTGGTTCTAGCCGAGTGGGTTTGGGTTTAGCAGAGTGGGTTTGGGTCTAGCCGAGTGGGTTAGGGTCTAGACGAGTGGGTTTCCGTCTAGCCGAGTGGGTTAGGGTCTAGCCGATTTGGTTTGGGTCCAGCTGAGTGGGTTTCGGTCTAGCGGAGTGGGTTTGAGTCCAGCGGAGTGAGTTTGGGTCTAGCGGAGTGGGTTTGGGTCTAGCGGAGTGGGTTTGGGTCTAGCCGAGTGGGTTTGGGTCTAGCCGAGTGGGTTTGGGTCTAGCGGAGTGGGTTTGGGTTGAGCCCAGTGGGTTTGGGTCTAGCCGAGTGGGTTTGTGTCTAGCGGAGTGGGTTTGGGTCTAGCCGAGTGGGTTTGGGTCTAGCGGAGTGGGTTTGGGTGGAGCCGAGTGGGTTTGGGTCTGGCGGAGTGGGTTTGGGTCTAGCAGAGTGGGTTTGGGTCTCGCCGAGTGGGTTTGGGTCCAGCCGAGTGGCTTTGGGTCTAGCGGATTGGGTTTGGGTCTAGCGGAGTGGGTTTGGGTCTAGCGGAGTGGGTTTGCGTCTAGCCGAGTGGGTTTGTTTCTAGCCGAGTGGGTTTGGGTCTAGCGGAGTGGGTTTGGGTCTAGCCGAGTGTGTTTGCGTCTCGCCGAGTGGGTTTTGGTCTAGCGGAGTGGGTTTGGGTAGAGCCGAGTGGGTTTGGGTCTAGCGGAGTGGGTTTGGGTCCAGCCGAGTGGGTTTGGGTCTAGCCGAGTGGGTTTGGGTCTAGCCGATTGGGTTTGCGTCTAGCGGATTGGTTTGGGTCTAGCGGAGTGGGTTTGGGTCTAGCCGAGTGGGTTTGGGTCTAGCCGAGTGGGTTTGGGTCTAGCCGAGTGGGTTAGGGTCTAGCTGAGTGGGTTTTGGTCTAGCCGAGTCGGTTTGGGTCTAGCCGAGTGGGTTTGGGTCCAGCCGAGTGGGTTTGTGTCTAGCCGAGTGGGTTTGGGTCTAGCCGAGTGGGTTTGGGTCTAGCGGAGTGGGTTTGCATGTAGCCGAGTGGGTTTGGGTCTAGCCGAGTGGGTTTGGGTCCAGCCGAGTGGGTTTGGGTCTAGCCGACTGGGTTTGGGTCTAGCTGAGTGGGTTTGCGTCTAGCCGAGTGGGTTTGGGACTAGCCGGGTGGGTTTGGGTCTGGAGGAGTGGGTTTGGGTCTAGCCAAGTCCGTTTGGGTCTAGCCGAGTGGGTTTGGGACTAGCCGAATGGGTTTGAGTCTAGCCGAGTGGGTTTCGGTCTAGCCGAGTAGGGTTGGGTCTAGCCGAGTGGGTTTGGGTCTAGCGGAGTGGGTTTGGGTCTATCCGAGTGGGTTTGGGTCTAGCGGAGTGGGTTTGGGTTTCGTCGAGTGGGTTTGGGTCTAGCCGAGTGGGTTTGGGTCTAGCGGATTGGGTTTGGGTCTAGCGGAGTGGGTTTGGGTCTAGCGGAGTGGGTTTGCGTCTAGCCGAGTGGGTTTGCGTCTAGCGGAGTAGGTTTGGGTCTAGCCCAGTGGGCTTGGGTGTAGCCGTGTGGGTTTGGATCTAGCCGAGTGGGCTTGGGTCTAGCGGAGTGGGTTCGGGTCTAGCCGTGTGGGTTTGTGTCTAGCCGAGTGGTTTTGGGTCTAGCCGAGTGGGTTTGGGTCTACCCGAGTGCGTTTGGTTCTAGCCGAGTGGGTTTGGGTTTAGCAGAGTGGGTTTGGGTCTAGCCGAGTGGGTTAGGGTCTAGACGAGTGGGTTTCCGTCTAGCCGAGTGGGTTTGGGTCTAGCCGATTTGGTTTGGGTCCAGCTGAGTGGGTTTCGGTCTAGCGGAGTGGGTTTGAGTCCAGCGGAGTGAGTTTGGGTCTAGCGGAGTGGGTTTGGGTCTAGCGGAGTGGGTTTGGGTCTAGCCGAGTGGGTTTGGGTCTAGCGGAGTGGGTTTGGGTGGAGCCGAGTGGGTTTGGGTCTGGCGGAGTGGGTTTGGGTCTAGCAGAGTGGGTTTGGGTCTCGCCGAGTGGGTTTGGGTCCAGCCGAGTGGCTTTGGGTCTAGCGGATTGGGTTTGGGTCTAGCGGAGTGGGTTTGGGTCTAGCGGAGTGGGTTTGCGTCTAGCCGAGTGGGTTTGTTTCTAGCCGAGTGGGTTTGGGTCTAGCGGAGTGGGTTTGGGTCTAGCCGAGTGTGTTTGCGTCTCGCCGAGTGGGTTTTGGTCTAGCGGAGTGGGTTTGGGTAGAGCCGAGTGGGTTTGGGTCTAGCGGAGTGGGTTTGGGTCCAGCCGAGTGGGTTTGGGTCTAGCCGAGTGGGTTTGGGTCTAGCCGATTGGGTTTGCGTCTAGCGGATTGGTTTGGGTCTAGCGGAGTGGGTTTGGGTCTAGCCGAGTGGGTTTGGGTCTAGCCGAGTGGGTTTGGGTCTAGCCGAGTGGGTTAGGGTCTAGCTGAGTGGGTTTTGGTCTAGCCGAGTCGGTTTGGGTCTAGCCGAGTGGGTTTGGGTCCAGCCGAGTGGGTTTGTGTCTAGCCGAGTGGGTTTGGGTCTAGCCGAGTGGGTTTGGGTCTAGCGGAGTGGGTTTGCATGTAGCCGAGTGGGTTTGGGTCTAGCCGAGTGGGTTTGGGTCCAGCCGAGTGGGTTTGGGTCTAGCCGACTGGGTTTGGGTCTAGCTGAGTGGGTTTGCGTCTAGCCGAGTGGGTTTGGGACTAGCCGGGTGGGTTTGGGTCTGGAGGAGTGGGTTTGGGTCTAGCCAAGTCCGTTTGGGTCTAGCCGAGTGGGTTTGGGACTAGCCGAATGGGTTTGAGTCTAGCCGAGTGGGTTTGGGTCTAGCTGAGTGGGTTTGGGTCTAGCGGAGTGGTTTTGGGTCTAGCGGTGTGGGCTTGGGTCTAGCCGAGTGGGTTTGGGTCTAGCCGAGTGGGTTTGGGTCTAGCGGAGTGGGTTTGGTTCTAGCCGAGTGGGTTTGGGTCTAGCCGAGTGGGTTTGTGTCTAGCCGAGTGGGTTTGTGTCTAGCCGAGTGCGTTTGGTTCTAGCCGAGTGGGTTTGGGTTTAGCAGAGTGGGTTTGGGTCTAGCCGAGTGGGTTAGGGTCTAGACGAGTGGGTTTCCGTCTAGCCGAGTGGGTTAGGGTCTAGCCGATTTGGTTTGGGTCCAGCTGAGTGGGTTTCGGTCTAGCGGAGTGGGTTTGAGTCCAGCGGAGTGAGTTTGGGTCTAGCGGAGTGGGTTTGGGTCTAGCGGAGTGGGTTTGGGTCTAGCCGAGTGGGTTTGGGTCTAGCCGAGTGGGTTTGGGTCTAGCGGAGTGGGTTTGGGTTGCGCCCAGTGGGTTTGGGTCTAGCCGAGTGGGTTTGTGTCTAGCGGAGTGGGTTTGGGTCTAGCCGAGTGGGTTTGGGTCTAGCGGAGTGGGTTTGGGTGGAGCCGAGTGGGTTTGGGTCTGGCGGAGTGGGTTTGGGTCTAGCAGAGTGGGTTTGGGTCTCGCCGAGTGGGTTTGGGTCCAGCCGAGTGGCTTTGGGTCTAGCGGATTGGGTTTGGGTCTAGCGGAGTGGGTTTGGGTCTAGCGGAGTGGGTTTGCGTCTAGCCGAGTGGGTTTGTTTCTAGCCGAGTGGGTTTGGGTCTAGCGGAGTGGGTTTGGGTCTAGCCGAGTGTGTTTGCGTCTCGCCGAGTGGGTTTTGGTCTAGCGGAGTGGGTTTGGGTAGAGCCGAGTGGGTTTGGGTCTAGCGGAGTGGGTTTGGGTCCAGCCGAGTGGGTTTGGGTCTAGCCGAGTGGGTTTGGGTCTAGCCGATTGGGTTTGCGTCTAGCGGATTGGTTTGGGTCTAGCGGAGTGGGTTTGGGTCTAGCCGAGTGGGTTTGGGTCTAGCCGAGTGGGTTTGGGTCTAGCCGAGTGGGTTAGGGTCTAGCTGAGTGGGTTTTGGTCTAGCCGAGTCGGTTTGGGTCTAGCCGAGTGGGTTTGGGTCCAGCCGAGTGGGTTTGTGTCTAGCCGAGTGGGTTTGGGTCTAGCCGAGTGGGTTTGGGTCTAGCGGAGTGGGTTTGCATGTAGCCGAGTGGGTTTGGGTCTAGCCGAGTGGGTTTGGGTCCAGCCGAGTGGGTTTGGGTCTAGCCGACTGGGTTTGGGTCTAGCTGAGTGGGTTTGCGTCTAGCCGAGTGGGTTTGGGACTAGCCGGGTGGGTTTGGGTCTGGAGGAGTGGGTTTGGGTCTAGCCAAGTCCGTTTGGGTCTAGCCGAGTGGGTTTGGGACTAGCCGAATGGGTTTGAGTCTAGCCGAGTGGGTTTCGGTCTAGCCGAGTAGGGTTGGGTCTAGCCGAGTGGGTTTGGGTCTAGCGGAGTGGGTTTGGGTCTATCCGAGTGGGTTTGGGTCTAGCGGAGTGGGTTTGGGTTTCGTCGAGTGGGTTTGGGTCTAGCCGAGTGGGTTTGGGTCTAGCGGATTGGGTTTGGGTCTAGCGGAGTGGGTTTGGGTCTAGCGGAGTGGGTTTGCGTCTAGCCGAGTGGGTTTGCGTCTAGCGGAGTAGGTTTGGGTCTAGCCCAGTGGGCTTGGGTGTAGCCGTGTGGGTTTGGATCTAGCCGAGTGGGCTTGGGTCTAGCGGAGTGGGTTCGGGTCTAGCCGTGTGGGTTTGTGTCTAGCCGAGTGGTTTTGGGTCTAGCCGAGTGGGTTTGGGTCTACCCGAGTGCGTTTGGTTCTAGCCGAGTGGGTTTGGGTTTAGCAGAGTGGGTTTGGGTCTAGCCGAGTGGGTTAGGGTCTAGACGAGTGGGTTTCCGTCTAGCCGAGTGGGTTTGGGTCTAGCCGATTTGGTTTGGGTCCAGCTGAGTGGGTTTCGGTCTAGCGGAGTGGGTTTGAGTCCAGCGGAGTGAGTTTGGGTCTAGCGGAGTGGGTTTGGGTCTAGCGGAGTGGGTTTGGGTCTAGCCGAGTGGGTTTGGGTCTAGCGGAGTGGGTTTGGGTGGAGCCGAGTGGGTTTGGGTCTGGCGGAGTGGGTTTGGGTCTAGCAGAGTGGGTTTGGGTCTCGCCGAGTGGGTTTGGGTCCAGCCGAGTGGCTTTGGGTCTAGCGGATTGGGTTTGGGTCTAGCGGAGTGGGTTTGGGTCTAGCGGAGTGGGTTTGCGTCTAGCCGAGTGGGTTTGTTTCTAGCCGAGTGGGTTTGGGTCTAGCGGAGTGGGTTTGGGTCTAGCCGAGTGTGTTTGCGTCTCGCCGAGTGGGTTTTGGTCTAGCGGAGTGGGTTTGGGTAGAGCCGAGTGGGTTTGGGTCTAGCGGAGTGGGTTTGGGTCCAGCCGAGTGGGTTTGGGTCTAGCCGAGTGGGTTTGGGTCTAGCCGATTGGGTTTGCGTCTAGCGGATTGGTTTGGGTCTAGCGGAGTGGGTTTGGGTCTAGCCGAGTGGGTTTGGGTCTAGCCGAGTGGGTTTGGGTCTAGCCGAGTGGGTTAGGGTCTAGCTGAGTGGGTTTTGGTCTAGCCGAGTCGGTTTGGGTCTAGCCGAGTGGGTTTGGGTCCAGCCGAGTGGGTTTGTGTCTAGCCGAGTGGGTTTGGGTCTAGCCGAGTGGGTTTGGGTCTAGCGGAGTGGGTTTGCATGTAGCCGAGTGGGTTTGGGTCTAGCCGAGTGGGTTTGGGTCCAGCCGAGTGGGTTTGGGTCTAGCCGACTGGGTTTGGGTCTAGCTGAGTGGGTTTGCGTCTAGCCGAGTGGGTTTGGGACTAGCCGGGTGGGTTTGGGTCTGGAGGAGTGGGTTTGGGTCTAGCCAAGTCCGTTTGGGTCTAGCCGAGTGGGTTTGGGACTAGCCGAATGGGTTTGAGTCTAGCCGAGTGGGTTTGGGTCTAGCTGAGTGGGTTTGGGTCTAGCGGAGTGGTTTTGGGTCTAGCGGTGTGGGCTTGGGTCTAGCCGAGTGGGTTTGGGTCTAGCCGAGTGGGTTTGGGTCTAGCGGAGTGGGTTTGGTTCTAGCCGAGTGGGTTTGGGTCTAGCCGAGTGGGTTTGGGTCTAGCCGAGTGGGTTTGTGTCTAGCCGAGTGGGTTTGGGTCTAGCAAAGTGGGTTTGGTTCTAGCCGAGTGGGTTTGGGTCTAGCCGAGTGGGTTTGGGTGTGGGGTCGAGTGGGTTTGGGTCGAGCCGAGTGGGATTGGGTCTAGCCGAGTGGGTTTGGGTCTAGCCGACTGGGTTTGGTTCTAGCCGACTGGGTTTGGGTCTAGCCGAGTGGGTTTGCATCTAGCCGAGTGGGTTTGGGACTAGCTGAGTGGGTTTGGGTCCAGAGGAGTGGGTTTGGCTCTAGCCGAGTGGATTTGGGTCTAGCCGAGTCCGTTTGGGTCTAGCCAAGTGGGTTTGGGACAAGCCGAGTGGGTTTGGGTCTAGCCGAGTGGGTTTGGTTCTAGCGGAGTGGGTTTGGGTCTAGCCGAGTTGGTTTGTGTCTAGCCGAGTGGGTTTGGGTCTAGCCGTGTGGGTTTGGGTCTAGCCGAGTGGGTTTGGGTGTGGCCGAGTGGGTTTGGGTCGATCCGAGTGGGTTTGGGTTTAGCCGAGTGGGTTTGGGTCTAGCCGAGTGGGTTTGGGTCCAGCCGAGTGGGTTTGGGTCTAGCCGAGTGGGTTTGGGTCTAGCGGAGTGGGTTTGCATGTAGCCGAGTGGGTTTGGGTCTAGCCGAGTGGGTTTGGGTCCAGCCGAGTGGGTTTGGGTCTAGCCGACTGGGTTTGGGTCTAGCCGAGTGGGTTTACGTCTCGCCGAGTGGGTTTGGGACTAGCCGGGTGGGTTTGGGTCTGGAGGAGTGGGTTTGGGTCTAGCCAAGTCCGTTTGGGTCTAGCCGAATGGGTTTGAGTCTAGCCGAGTGGGTTTGGGTCTAGCTGAGTGGGTTTGGGTCTAGCGGAGTGGTTTTGGGTCTAGCGCAGTGGGCTTGGGTCTAGCCGAGTCCGTTTGGGTCTAGCCGAGTGGGTTTGGGTCTAGCCGAGTGGGTTTGGGTCTAGCCGAGTGGGTTTGCGTCTAGCCAAGTGGGTTTGGGTGTAGCTGAGTGGGTTTGGGTCTAGAGGAGTGGGTTTGGGTCTAGCCAAGTCCGTTTGGGTCTAGCCGAGTGGGTTTGGGACTAGCCAAGTGGGTTTGGGTCTAGCGGAGTGGGTTTGGTTCTAGCGGAGTGGGTTTGGGTCTAGCCGAGTGGATTTGGGTCTAGCCGAGTGGGTTTGGGTCTAGTGGAGTGGGTGTGGGTCTAGCCGAGTAGGTTTGGGTCTAGCCGAGTGGGTTTGGGTCTAGCCGAGTGGGTTAGGGTCTAGCCGAGTGGGTTTTGGTCTAGCCGAGTCGGTTTGGGTCTAGCCGAGTGGGTATGGGTCCAGCGGAGTGGGTTTGTGTCTAGCCGAGTGGGTTTGGGTCTAGCCGAGTGGGTTTGGGTCCAGCGGAGTGGGTTTGCATGTAGCCGAGTGGGTTTGGGTCTAGCCGGGTGGGTTTGGGTCCAGCCGAGTGGGTTTGGGTCTAGCCGACTGTGTTTGGGTCTAGCCGAGTGGGTTTGCGTCTAGCCGAGTGTGTTTGGACTAGCCGGGTGGGTTTGGGTCTGGAGGAGTGGGTTTGGGTCTAGCCAAGTCCGTTTGGGTCTAGCCGAGTGGGTTTGGGACTAGCCGAATGGGTTTGGGTCTAGCCGAGTGGGTTTGGGTCTAGCTGAGTGGGTTCGGGTCCAGCGGAGTGGGTTTGGGTCTAGCAGAGTGGGTTTGGGTCTAGCCGAGTCCGTTGGGGCGAGCCGAGTGGGTTTGGGTCTAGCCGAGTGGGTTTGGGTCTAGCCGAGTTGGTTTGCGTCTAGCCGAGTGGGTTTGGGGCTAGCGGAGTGGGTTTGCATGTAGCCGAGTGGGTTTGGGTCTAGCCGAGTGGGTTTGGGTCCAGCCGAGTGGGTTTGGGTCTAGCCGACTGGGTTTGGGTCGAGCCGAGTGGGTTTGCGTCTAGCCGAGTGGGTTTGGGACTAGCCGGGTGGGTTTGGGTCTGGAGGAGTGGGTTTGGGTCTAGCCAAGTCCGTTTGGGTCTAGCCGAGTGGGTTTGGGACTAGCCGAATGGGTTTGAGTCTAGCCGAGTGGGTTTGGATCTAGCTGAGTGGGTTTGGGTCTAGCGGAGTGGTTTTGGGTCTAGCGGAGTGGGCTTGGGTCTAGCCGAGTCCGTTTGGGTCTAGCCGAGTGGGTTTGGGACTAGCCGAGTGGGTTTGGTCTAGCCGAGTGGGTTTGCGTCTGGCCAAGTGGGTTTGGGTGTAGCTGAGTGGGTTTGGGTCCAGCCGAGTGGGTTTGGGTCTAGCCGAGTGGGTTTGGGTCTAGCCGAGTGGGTTTGGGTCTTGCCGAGTGGGTTTGGGTCTAGCCAAGTGGGTTTGGGTCTAGCCGAGTGGGTTTGGGTCTTGCCTAGTGGGCTTGGGTCTAGCCAAGTGGGTTTGGGTCTAGCCGAGTGGATTTGGGTCTAGCCGAGTGGGTTTGGGTCTAGCCGAGTGGGTTTGGGTCTAGCCGAGTGGGTTTGGCTCTAGTCGAGTGGGTTTGGGTCTAGAGGAGTGGGTTTGGGTCTAGCCAAGTCCGTTTGGGTCTAGCCGAGTGGGTTTGGGTCTAGCCGAGTGGGTTTGGGTCTAGCGGAGTGGGTTTGGGTCTAGAGGAGTGGGTTTGGGTCTAGCCAAGTCCGTTTGGGTCTAGCCGAGTGGGTTTGGGTCTAGCCGAGTGGGTTTGGGTCTAGCGGAGTGGGTTTGGTTCTAGCGGAGTGGGTTTGGGTCTAGCTGAGTGGATTTGGGTCTAGCCGAGTGGGTTTGGGTCTAGTGGAGTGGGTGTGGGTCTAGCCGAGTAGGTTTGGGTCTAGCCGAGTGGGTTTGGGTCTAGCCGAGTGGGTTAGGGTCTAGCCGAGTGGGTTTTGGTTTAGCCGAGTCGGTTTGGGTCTAGCCGAGTGGGTTTGGGTCCAGCCGAGTGGGTTTGTGTCTAGCCGAGTGGGTTTGGGTCTAGCCGAGTGGGTTTGGGTCTAGCGGAGTGGGTTTGCATGTAGCCGAGTGGGTTAGGGTCTAGCCGAGTGGGTTTGGGTCTAGCCGGCTGGGTTTGGGTCCAGCCGAGTGGGTTTGGGTCTAGCCGAGTGGGTTTGGGTCTAGCGGTGTGGGTATGGGTGTAGCCGAGTGGCTTTGGGTCTAGCCGAGTGGGTTTAGGTTGAGCCGAGTGGGTTTGGGTCTAGCCGCGTGGGTTTGGGTCTAGCCGAGTGGGTAATCATCTAGCCGAGTCGGTTTGGGTCTAGCCGAGTGGGTTTGGGTCTTGCTGAGTGGGCTTGGGTCTAGCCGAGTGGGTTTGGGTCTAGCCGATTGGGTTTGGGTCTAGCGGAGTGGGTTGGGGTGAAGCCGAGTGGGTTTGGGTCTAGCGGAGTGGGTTTGTGTCTAGCCAAGTGGGTTTGGGTCTAGCCGAGTGGATTTGGGTCTAGCCGAGTGGCTTTGGGTCTAGCCGAGTGGGTTTGGGTCTAGCCGAGTGGGTTTGGGTGTAGCCGAGTGGGTTTGGGTCTAGCCGAGTGGGTTTGGGTCTAGCCGAGTGGCTTTGGGTCTAGCCGAGTGGGTTTGGGTCTAGCGGAGTGGGTTTGGGTCTAGCCGAGTGGGTTTTGGTCTATCCGAGTGGGTTTGGGTCCAGCCGCGTGGGTTTGGGTCTAGCCATGTGGGTAATCGTCTAGCCGAGTTGGTTTGGGTCTAGCCGAGTGGGTTTGGGTCTAGCCGAGTGGGTTTGGGTCTAGCCGAGTGGGTTTGGGACTAGCCGAGTGGGTTTGGCTCTAGCCGAGTGGGTTTGGGTCTAGCGGAGTGGGTTTGGGTCTAGCGGAGTGGGTTTGGGCCTAGCCGATGGGTTTGGGTCTAGCCGAGTGGGTTTGGGTCTAGCCGAGTGGGTTAGGGTCTAGCCGAGTGGGTTTGGGTCTGGCCGAGTGGGTTTGGGTCTAGCCGAGTGGGTTTGGGCCTAGCGGAGTGGGTTTGGGTGTAGCCGAGTGGGTTTGGGTTTAGCCACGTGGGTTTGGGTCTAGCCGAGATGGTAATCGTCTGGTCGAGTCGGTTTGGGTCGAGCCGACTGGGTTTGGGTCTTGCCGAGTGGGTTTGGGTCTAGCCGAGTGGGTTTGGGTCTAGCCAAGTGGGTTTTGGTCTATCCGAGTGGGTTTGGGTCTAGCCGAGTGGGTTTGTGTCTAGCGGAGTGTATTTGGGTCTAGCGGAGTGGGTTTGGGTCTAGCGGAGTGGGTTTGGGTCTAGCCGAGTGTGTTTGGGTCTCGCCGAGTGGGTTTGGGTCTCTCCGAGTGGGTTTGCGTCCAGCCGAGTGGGTTTGGGTCAAGCCGAGTGGGTTTGGGTCTAACCGCGTGGGTTTGGGTCTAGCCGAGTGGGTTTGGTTCTCGCCGAGTGGGTTTGGGTCTAGACGAGTCCGTTTGGGTCTAGCCGAGGGGGTTTGGGTCTAGCCGAGTGGGTTTGGTCCTAGCGGAGTGGGTTTGGGTCTAGCCGAGTGGGTTTGGGTCGAGCCGAGTGGGTTTGGGTCTTGCCGAGTGGGTTTGTGTCTAGCGGAGTGGGTTTGGGTCTAGCCGAGTGGGTTTGGTCCTAGCGGAGTGGGTTTGGGTCTTGCCGAGTGGGTTTGGGTCGAGCCGAGTGGGTTTGGGTCTAGCCGCGTGGGTTTGGGTCTAGCCGCGTGGGTTTGGGTCTAGCCCTGTGGGTAATCGTCTAGTCGAGTCGGTTTGGGTCGAGCCGAGTGTGTTTGGGTCTTGCCGAGTGGGTTTGGGTCTAGCCGAGTGGGTTTGGGTCTAGCCGAGTGGGTTTTGGTCTATCCGAGTGGGTTTGGGTCCAGCCGAGTGGGTTTGGGTCTAGCCGAGTGGGTTTGTGTTTAGCGGAGTGGGTTTGGGTCTAGCGGAGTGGGTTTGGGTCTAGCGGAGTGGGTTTGGGTCTTGGCGAGTGTGTTTGCGTCTCGCCGAGTGGGTTTTGGTCTATCCGAGTGGGTTTGGGTCCAGCCGAGTGGGTTTAGGTCTAGCCAAGTGGGTTTGTGTCTAGCGGAGTGTATTTGGGTCTAGCGGAGTGGGTTTGGGTCTAGCGGAGTGGGTTTGGGTGAAGCCGAGTGTGTTTGGGTCTCGCCGAGTGGGTTTGGGTCTATCCGAGTGGTTTTGGGTCCAGCCGAGTGGGTTTGGGTCATGCCGAGTGGGTTTGGGTCTAACCGCGTGGGTTTGGGTCTAACCGAGTGGGTTTGGTTCTAGCCGAGTGGGTTTGGGTCTAAACGAGTCCGTTTGGGTCTAGCCGAGTGGGTTTGGGTCTAGCCGAGTGGGTTTGGGTCTAGCCGAGTGGGTAATCGTCTAGTCGAGTCGGTTTGGGTCGAGCCGAGGGTCTTGCCGAGTGTGTTTGTGTCTAGCGGAGTGGGTTTGCGTCTAGCGGAGTGGGTTTGGGTCTAGCGGAGTGGGTTTGGGTCTAGCCGAGTGGGTTTGGGTCTAGCCAAGTGGGTTTTGGTCTATCCGAGTGGGTTTGGTTCCAGCCGAGTGGGTTTGGGTCTAGCCGAGTTGGTTTGTGTCTAGCGGAGTGTATTTGGGTCTAGCGGAGTGGGTTTGGGTCTAGCGGAGTGGGTTTGGGTCTAGCCGAGTGTGTTTGGGTCTCGCCGAGTGGGTTTGGGTCTATCCGAGTGGGTTTGGGTCCAGCCGATTGGGTTTGGGTCAAGACGAGTGGGTTTGGGTCTAACCGCGTGGGTTTGGGTCCAGCCGAGTGGGTTTGGGTCTAGACGAATCCGTTTGGGTCTAGCCGAGTGGGTTTGGGATTAGCCGAGTGGGTTTGGGTCTAGCCGAGTGGGTTTGGGTCTAGCCGAGTGGGTTTGGGTCTAGCCAAGTGGGTTTGGGTGAAGCCGAGTGGGTTTGGGTCTAGCGGATTGGGTTTTGGTCTATCCGAGTGGGTTTGGGTCCAGCCGAGTGGGTTTGGGTCTTGCCGAGTGGGTTTGTGTCTAGCGGAGTGGGTTTGGGTCTAGCGGAGTGGGTTTGGGTCTAGCGGAGTGGGTTTGGGTCTAGCCGAGTGGGTTTGGGTCTAGCCGAGTGGGTTTTGGTCTATCCGAGTGGGTTTGGGTCCAGCCGAGTGGGTTTGGGTCTAGCCGAGTGGGTTTGTGTCTAGCGGAGTGTATTTGGGTCTAGCGGAGTGGGTTTGGGTCTAGCGGAGTGGGTTTGGGTCTAGCCGAGTGTGTTTGGGTCTCGCCGAGTGGGTTTGGGTCTATCCGAGTGGGTTTGCGTCCAGCCGAGTGGGTTTGGGTCAAGACGAGTGGGTTTGGGTCTAACCGCGTGGGTTTGGGTCTAGCCGAGTGGGTTTGGTTCTAGCCGAGTGGGTTTGGGTCTAGACGAGTCCG
Organism: Raja brachyura; assembly: GCA_963514005.1. The sequence continues at coordinate 3,352,356 of OY740819.1, read as the reverse complement.
TTTGGGTCTAGCCGAGTGGGTTTGGGATTAGCCGAGTGGGTTTGGGTCTGGCCGAGTGGGTTTGGGTCTAGCCGAGTGGGTTTGGGTCTAGCCAAGTGGGTTTGCGTGTAGCCGAGTGGGTTAGGGTCTAGCCGAGTGGGTTTGGGTCTAGCCGGCTGGGTTTGGGTCCAGCCGAGTGGGTTTGGGTCTAGCCGAGTGGGTTTGGGTCTAGCGGTGTGGGTATGGGTGTAGCCGAGTGGGTTTGGGTCTAGCCGAGTGGGTTTAGGTTGAGCCGAGTGGGTTTGTGTCTAGCCGAGTGGATTTGGGTCTAGCCGAGTGGCTTTGGGTCTAGCTGAGTGGGTTTGGGTCTAGCCGAGTGGGTTTGGGTGTAGCCGAGTGGGTTTGGGTCTAGCCGAGTGGGTTTGGGTCTAGCCGAGTGGCTTTGGGTCTAGCCGAGTGGGTTTGGGTCTAGCGGATTGGGTTTGGGTCTAGCCGAGTGGCTTTTGGTCTATCCGAGTGGGTTTGGGTCCAGCCGCGTGGGTTTGGGTCTAGCCGTGTGGGTAATCGTCTAGCCGAGTTGATTTGGGTCTAGCCGAGTGGGTTTGTGTCTAGCCGAGTGGGTTTGCTTCTGGCCGAGTGGGTTTGGGTCTAGCGGAGTGGGTTTGGGTCTACCGAGTGGGTTTGTGTGTAGCCGAGTGGGTTTGGGACCAGCCGAGTGGGTTTGGGTCTAGCGGAGTGGGTTTGGGTCTAGCCGAGTGTGTTTGGGTCTCGCCGAGTGGGTTTGGGTCTATCCGAGTGGGTTTGGGTCCAGCCGAGTGGGTTTGGGTCAAGCCGAGTGGGTTTGGGTCTAACCACGTGGGTTTGGGTCTAGCCGAGTGGGTTTGGTTCTAGCCGAGTGGGTTTGGGTCTAAACGAGTCCGTTTGGGTCTAGCCGAGTGGGTTTGGGTCTAGCCGAGTGGGTTTGGGTCTAGCCGAGTGGGTAATCGTCTAGTCGAGTCGGTTTGGGTCGAGCCGAGTGGGTTTGGGTCTTGCCGAGTGGGTTTGTGTCTAGCGGAGTGGGTTTGGGTCTAGCGGAGTGGGTTTGGGTCTAGCGGAGTGGGTTTGGGTCTAGCGGAGTGGGTTTGGGTCTAGCCGAGTGGGTTTGGGTCTAGCCAAGTGGGTTTTGGTCCATCCGAGTGGGTTTGGTTCCAGCCGAGTGGGTTTGGGTCTAGCCGAGTGGGTTTGTGTCTAGCGGAGTGTATTTGGGTCTAGCGGAGTGGGTTTGGGTCTAGCGGAGTGGGTTTGGGTCTAGCCGAGTGTGTTTGGGTCTCGCCGAGTGGGTTTGGGTCTATCCGAGTGGGTTTGGGTCCAGCCGAGTGGGTTTGGGTCAAGACGAGTGGGTTTGGGTCTAACCGCGTGGGTTTGGGTCCAGCCGAGTGGGTTTGGTTGTAGCCGAGTGGGTTTGGGTCTAGACGAATCCGTTTGGGTCTAGCCGAGTGGGTTTGGGATTAGCCGAGTGGGTTTGGGTCTAGCCGAGTGGGTTTGGGTCTAGCCGAGTGGGTTTGGGTCTAGCCAAGTGGGTTTGGGTGAAGCCGAGTGGGTTTGGGTCTAGCGGATTGGGTTTTGGTCTATCCGAGTGGGTTTGGGTCCAGCCGAGTGGGTTTGGGTCTTGCCGAGTGGGTTTGTGTCTAGCGGAGTGGGTTTGGGTCTAGCGGAGTGGGTTTGGGTCTAGCGGAGTGGGTTTGGGTCTAGCCGAGTGGGTTTGGGTCTAGCCGAGTGGGTTTTGGTCTATCCGAGTGGGTTTGGGTCCAGCCGAGTGGGTTTGGGTCTAGCCGAGTGGGTTTGTGTCTAGCGGAGTGTATTTGGGTCTAGCGGAGTGGGTTTGGGTCTAGCGGAGTGGGTTTGGGTCTAGCCGAGTGTGTTTGGGTCTCGCCGAGTGGGTTTGGGTCTATCCGAGTGGGTTTGCGTCCAGCCGAGTGGGTTTGGGTCAAGACGAGTGGGTTTGGGTCTAACCGCGTGGGTTTGGGTCTAGCCGAGTGGGTTTGGTTCTAGCCGAGTGGGTTTGGGTCTAGACGAGTCCGTTTGGGTCTAGCCGAGTGGGTTTGGGATTAGCCGAGTGGGTTTGGGTCTGGCCGAGTGGGTTTGGGTCTAGCCGAGTGGGTTTGGGTCTAGCCAAGTGGGTTTGCGTGTAGCCGAGTGGGTTAGGGTCTAGCCGAGTGGGTTTGGGTCTAGCCAGCTGGGTTTGGGTCCAGCCGAGTGGGTTTGGGTCTAGCCGAGTGGGTTTGGGTCTAGCGGTGTGGGTATGGGTGTAGCCGAGTGGGTTTGGGTCTAGCCGAGTGGGTTTAGGTTGAGCCGAGTGGGTTTGGGTCTAGCCGAGTGGATTTGGGTCTAGCCGAGTGGCTTTGGGTCTAGCTGAGTGGGTTTGGGTCTAGCCGAGTGGGTTTGGGTGTAGCCGAGTGGGTTTGGGTCTAGCCGAGTGGGTTTGGGTCTAGCCGAGTGGCTTTGGGTCTAGCCGAGTGGGTTTAGGTCTAGCGGATTGGGTTTGGGTCTAGCCGAGTGGCTTTTGGTCTATCCGAGTGGGTTTGGGTCCAGCCTCGTGGGTTTGGGTCTAGCCGTGTGGGTAATCGTCTAGCCGAGTTGATTTGGGTCTAGCCGAGTGGGTTTGTGTCTAGCCGAGTGGGTTTGCGTCTAGCCGAGTGGGTTTGGGTCTAGCGGAGTGGGTTTGGGTCTACCCGAGTGGGTTTGTGTGTAGCCGAGTGGGTTTGGGTCCAGCCGAGTGGGTTTGGGTCTAGCGGAGTGGGTTTGGGTCTAGCCGAGTGTGTTTGGGTCTCGCCGAGTGGGTTTGGGTCTATCCGAGTGGGTTTGGGTCCAGCCGAGTGGGTTTGGGTCAAGCCGAGTGGGTTTGGGTCTAACCACGTGGGTTTGGGTCTAGCCGAGTGGGTTTGGTTCTAGCCGAGTGGGTTTGGGTCTAAACGAGTCCGTTTGGGTCTAGCCGAGTGGGTTTGGGTCTAGCCGAGTGGGTTTGGGTCTAGCCGAGTGGGTAATCGTCTAGTCGAGTCGGTTTGGGTCGAGCCGAGTGGGTTTGGGTCTTGCCGAGTGGGTTTGTGTCTAGCGGAGTGGGTTTGGGTCTAGCGGAGTGGGTTTGGGTCTAGCGGAGTGGGTTTGGGTCTAGCCGAGTGGGTTTGGGTCTAGCCAAGTGGGTTTTGGTCTATCCGAGTGGGTTTGATTCCAGCCGAGTGGGTTTGGTTCTAGCCGAGTGGGTTTGTGTCTAGCGGAGTGTATTTGGGTCTAGCGGAGTGGGTTTGGGTCTAGCGGAGTGGGTTTGGGTCTAGCCGAGTGTGTTTGGGTCTCGCCGAGTGGGTTTGGGTCTATCCGAGTGGGTTTGGGTCCAGCCGAGTGGGTTTGGGTCAAGACGAGTGGGTTTGGGTCTAACCGCGTGGGTTTGGGTCTAGCCGAGTGGGTTTGGTTCTAGCCGAGTGGGTTTGGGTCTAGACGAGTCCGTTTGGGTCTAGCCGAGTGGGTTTGGGATTAGCCGAGTGGGTTTGGGTCTAGCCGAGTGGGTTTGGGTCTAGCCGAGTGGGTTTGGGTCTAGCCAAGTGGGTTTGGGTGAAGCCGAGTGGGTTTGGGTCTAGCGGATTGGGTTTTGGTCTATCCGAGTGGGTTTGGGTCCAGCCGAGTGGGTTTGGGTCTTGCCGAGTGGGTTTGTGTCTAGCGGAGTGGGTTTGGGTCTAGCGGAGTGGGTTTGGGTCTAGCGGAGTGGGTTTGGGTCTAGCCGAGTGGGTTTGGGTCTAGCCGAGTGGGTTTTGGTCTATCCGAGTGGGTTTGGGTCCAGCCGAGTGGGTTTGGGTCTAGCCGAGTGGGTTTGTGTCTAGCGGAGTGTATTTGGGTCTAGCGGAGTGGGTTTGGGTCTAGCGGAGTGGGTTTGGGTCTAGCCGAGTGTGTTTGGGTCTCGCCGAGTGGGTTTGGGTCTATCCGAGTGGGTTTGGGTCCAGCAGAGTGGGTTTGGGTCAAGACGAGTGGGTTTGGGTCTAACCGCGTGGGTTTGGGTCTAGCCGAGTGGGTTTGGTTCTAGCCGAGTGGGTTTGGGTCTAGCCGAGTGGGTTTGGGTCTAGCCGAGTGGGTTTGGGTCTAGTGGAGTGGGTTTGCGTGTAGCCGAGTGGGTTAGGGTCTAGCCGAGTGGGTTTGGGTCTAGCCGGCTGGGTTTGGGTCCAGCCGAGTGGGTTTGGGTCTAGCCGAGTGGGTTTGGGTCTAGCGGTGTGGGTATGGGTGTAGCCGAGTGGGTTTGAGTCTAGCCGAGTGGGTTTAGGTTGAGCCGAGTGGGTTTGGGTCTAGCCGAGTGGATTTGGGTCTAGCCGAGTGGCTTTGGGTCTAGCTGAGTGGGTTTGGGTCTAGCCGAGTGGGTTTGCGTGTAGCCGAGTGGGTTTGGGTCTAGCCGAGTGGGTTTGGGTCTAGCCGAGTGGCTTTGGGTCTAGCCGAGTGGGTTTAGGTCTAGCGGATTGGGTTTGGGTCTAGCCGAGTGGCTTTTGGTCTATCCGAGTGGGTTTGGGTCCAGCCGCGTGGGTTTGGGTCTAGCCGTGTGGGTGATCGTCTAGCCGAGTTGATTTGGGTCTAGCCGAGTGGGTTTGTGTCTAGCCGAGTGGGTTTGCGTCTAGCCGAGTGGGTTTGGGTCTAGCGGAGTGGGTTTGGGTCTACCCGAGTGGGTTTGGGTGTAGCCGAGTGGGTTTGGGTCCAGCCGAGTGGGTTTGGGTCTAGCCGAGTGGGTTTGGGCTTAGCCGAGTGGGTTTGGGTCTAGCCGAGTGGGTTTGGGTCTAGCCGAGTGGGTTTGGGTCTAGCGGAGTGGGTTTGGGTCTAGCCGAGTGTGTTTGGGTCTCGCCGAGTGGGTTTGGGTCTATCCGAGTGGGTTTGGGTCCAGCAGAGTGGGTTTGGGTCAAGACGAGTGGGTTTGGGTCTAACCGCATGGGTTTGGGTCTAGCCGAGTGCGTTTGGTTCTAGCCGAGTGGGTTTGGGTCTAGACGAGTCCGTTTGGGTCTAGCCGAGTGGGTTTGGGATTAGCCGAGTGGGTTTGGGTCTAGCCGAGTGGGTTTGGGTCTAGCCGAGTGGGTTTGGGTCTAGCCAAGTGGGTTTGGGTGAAGCCGAGTGGGTTTGGGTCTAGCGGATTGGGTTTGGGTCTAGCCGAGTTGGTTTGGATCTAGCCGAGTGGGTTTGGGTCTAGCCGAGTGGGTTTGGGTCTAGCCGAGTGGGTTTGGGTCTAGCCGAGTGGGTTTGGGTCTAGTGGAGTGGGTTTGCGTGTAGCCGAGTGGGTTAGGGTCTAGCCGAGTGGGTTTGGGTCTAGCCGGCTGGGTTTGGGTCCAGCCGAGTGGGTTTGGGTCTAGCCGAGTGGGTTTGGGTCTAGCGGTGTGGGTATGGGTGTAGCCGAGTGGGTTTGGGTCTAGCCGAGTGGGTTTAGGTTGAGCCGAGTGGGTTTGGGTCTAGCCGAGTGGATTTGGGTCTAGCCGAGTGGCTTTGGGTCTAGCTGAGTGGGTTTGGGTCTAGCCGAGTGGGTTTGGGTGTAGCCGAGTGGGTTTGGGTCTAGCCGAGTGGGTTTGGGTCTAGCCGAGTGGCTTTGGGTCTAGCCGAGTGGGTTTAGGTCTAGCGGATTGGGTTTGGGTCTAGCCGAGTGGCTTTTGGTCTATCCGAGTGGGTTTGGGTCCAGCCGCGTGGGTTTGGGTCTAGCCGTGTGGGTGATCGTCTAGCCGAGTTGATTTGGGTCTAGCCGAGTGGGTTTGTGTCTAGCCGAGTGGGTTTGCGTCTAGCCGAGTGGGTTTGGGTCTAGCGGAGTGGGTTTGGGTCTACCCGAGTGGGTTTGGGTGTAGCCGAGTGGGTTTGGGTCCAGCCGAGTGGGTTTGGGTCTAGCCGAGTGGGTTTGGGCTTAGCCGAGTGGGTTTGGGTCTAGCCGAGTGGGTTTGGGTCGAGCCGAGTGGGTTTGGGACTAGCCGAGTGGGTTTGGCTCTAGCCGAGTGGGTTTCGGTCTAGCGGAGTGGGTTTGGGTCTAGCGGAGTGGGTTTGGGCCTAGCCGGTGGGTTTGGGTCTATCCGAGTGGGTTTGGGTCTAGCCGAGTGGGTTTGGGTCTAGCCGAGTGGGTTTGGGCCTAGCGGAGTGGATTTGGGTGTAGCCGAGTGGGTTTGGGTCTAGCCGAGTGGGTTTGGGTCGAGCCGAGTGGGTTTGGGTCTAGCCGCGTGGGTTTGGGTCTAGCCGAGTGGGTAATCGTCTAGTCGAGTCGGTTTGGGTCGAGCCGAGTGGGTTTGGGTCTAGCCGAGTGGGTTTGGGTCTAGCCTAGTGGGTTTGGGTCTAGCCGAGTGGGTTTTGGTCTATCCAAGTGGGTTTGGGTCCAGCCGAGTGGGTTTGGGTCTAGCCGAGTGGGTTTGTGCCTAGCGGAGTGTATTTGGGTCTAGCGGAGTGGGTTTGGGTCTAGCGGAGTGGGTTTGGGTCTAGCCGAGTGTGTTTGGGTCTCGCCGAGTGGGTTTGGGTCTCTCCGAGTGGGTTTGGGTCCAGCCGAGTGGGTTTCGGTCAAGCCAAGTGGGTTTGGGTCTAACCGCGTGGGTTTGGGTCCAGCCGAGTGGGTTTGGTTCTAGCCGAGTGGGTTTGGGTCTAGACGAGTCCGTTTGGGTCTAGCCGAGTGGGTTTGGGTCTAGCCGAGTGGGTTTGGTCCTAGCGGAGTGGGTTTGGGTCTAGCCGAGTGGGTTTGGGTCGAGCCGAGTGGGTTTGGGTCTAGCCGCGTGGGTTTGGGTCTAGCCGCGTGGGTTTGGGTCTAGCCCAGTGGGCAATCGTCTAGTCGAGTCGGTTTGGGTCGAGCCGAGTGGGTTTGGATCTTGCCGAGTGGGTTTAGGTCTAGCCGAGTGGGCTTGGGTCTAGCCGAGTGGGTTTTGGTCTATCCGAGTGGGTTTGGGTCCAGCCGAGTGGGTTTGGGTCTAGCCGAGTGGGTTTGTGTCTAGCGGCGTGGGTTAGGGTCTAGCGGAGTGGGTTTGGGTCTAGCCGAGTGGGTTTGGGTCTAGCCGAGTGGGTTTGGGTGAAGCCGAGTGGGTTTGGGTCTAGCGGATTGGGTTTGGGTGTAGCCGAGTTGGTTTGGATCTAGCCGAGTGGGTTTGGGTCTAGCCGAGTGGGTTTGGGTCTAGCCGAGTGGGTTTGGGTCTAGCCGAGTGGGTTTGGGTCTAGTGGAGTGGGTTTGCGTGTAGCCGAGTGGGTTAGGGTCTAGCCGAGTGGGTTTGGGTCTAGCCGGCTGGGTTTGGGTCCAGCCGAGTGGGTTTGGGTCTAGCGGAGTGGGTTTGGGTCTAGCGGTGTGGGTATGGGTGTAGCCAAGTGGGTTTGGGTATAGCCGAGTGGGTTTGGGCCTGGCCGAGTGGGTTTGGGACTAGCCGAGTGGGTTTGGGTCTAGCCGAGTGGGTTTGGGTCTTGCCGAGTGGGTTTGGCAATAGCCGAGTGGCTTTGGGTCTAGCGAAGTGGGTTTGGATCTAGCCGAGTGGGTTTGGGTCTAGCCGAGTGGGTTTGGGTCTAGCCGAGTGGGGTTGGGTCTAGCCGAGTGGGTTTGGGTCTAGCCGAGTGGGTTTAGGTCTAGCAGAATGGGTTTGGGTCTAGCGGAGTGGGTTTGGGTCTAGCGGCGTGGGTTTGGGTCTAGCCGAGTGGGTGTGGGTCTAGCCGAGTGGGTTTGGGTCTAGCCGAGAGGGTTTGGGTCTAGCGGAGTGGATTTTGGATCTAGCCGAGTGGGTTTGGGTCTTGCCGAGTGGGTTTGGGTCTAGCCGAGTGGGTTTGGGCCTAGCCGAGTGGGTTTGGGTCTAGCCGAGTGGGTTTGGGTCTAGACAAGTGGGTTTCGGTCTCGCCGAGTGGGTTTGGGTCTAGCCGAGTGGGTTTGGGTCTAGCCGAGTGGGTTTGTGTCTAGCCGAGTGGGTTAGGGTCTAGCCGAGTGGGTTTGGGTCTAGCCGAGTGGGTTTGGGTCTAGCCGAGTATGTTTGCGTCTGGCGGAGTGGGTTTGGGTCTGTCGGAGTGGGTTTGGGTCTAGCCGAGTGGGTTTGGGTCTGGCCGAGTGCGTTTGGGTCTAGCCGAGTGGGTTTGGGTCTAGCCGATTGGGTTTGGGTCTAGCGGAGTGGGTTTGCGTCTAGCCGAGTGGGTTTGGGACTAGGAGAGTGGGTTTGGGTCTAGCCGAGTGGGTTTGGGTCTAGCGGAGTGGGTTTGCATCTAGCCGAGTGGGTTTGGGTCTAGCGGAGTGGAGTTGTGTCTAGGCGAGTGGGTTTGGGTCTAGCCGAGTAGGTTTGGGTCTAGCCGAGTGCGTTTGGGTGTAGCCGAGTGGGTTTGGGTCTAGCCGAGTGGGTTTGGGAGTCGTAGAGTGAGTTTGGGTCTAGTCGAGTGGGTTTGGGTGTAGCCGAGTGGGTTTGGGTCTAGCCGAGTGGGTTTGGCTCTAGCCGAGTGGGTTTGGGTCTAGCAGAGTTGGTTTGGGTCCAGCCGAGTGGGTTTGGGTCTAGCCGGGTGGGTTTGGGTCTAGCCGAGTGGGTGTGGGTCTAGCCGAGTTGGTTTGGGTCTAGCCGAGTGGGTTTCGGTCTAGCAGAGTGGGTTTTGGATCTAGCCGAGTGGGTTTGGGTGTAGCTGAGTGGGTTTGGGTCTAGCCGAGTGGGTTTGGGCCTAGCCGATTGGGTTTGGGTCTAGCTGAGTGGGTTTGGGTCTAGCCAAGTGGGTTTCGGTCTCGCCGAGTGGGTTTGGGTCTAGCCGAGTGGATTTGGGTCTAGCGGAGTGGGTTTGGGTCTAGCCGAGTGGGTTTGGGTCTAGCCGAGTGTGTTTTGGTCTAGCAGAGTGGGTTTGGGTCTAGCCGAGTGGGTTTGGGTCTAGCCGAGTGGGTTTGGGTCTAGCCGGGTGGGTTTGGGTTTAGCGGAGTGGGTTTGGGTCTAGCCGAGTGGGTTTGGGTCTAGCCGAGTGGGTTTGGGTCTAGCCGAGTGTGTTTGGGGCTAGCGGAGTGGGTTTGGGTCTAGCCAAGTGGGTTTGGGTCTAGCCGAGTGGGTTTGGGTTTCGCGGAGTGGGGTTGGGTCTAGCCGAGTGGGTTTGGGTCTAGCCGAGTGGGTTGGGGTCTAGCGGAGTGGGTTTGGGTCTAGCCGAGTGGGTTTGGGTCTAGCGGAGTGGGTTTGTGTCTAGCCGAGTGGGTTTGGGTCTAGCCGAGTGGGTTTGGGTGTAGCCGAGTGCGTTTGCATCTAGCCGAGTGAGGTTGGGTCTAGCCGAGTGGGTTTGGGTCTATCCGAGTGGTTTGGGTCTAGCCGAGTGGGTTTGTGTCTAGCCGGGTGGGTTTGGGTCTAGCCGAGTGGGTTTGTGTCTAGCCGAGTGGGTTAGGGTCTAGCGGAGTGGGTTTGGGCCTAGCCGAGTGGGTTTGTGTCTAGCCGAGTGGGTTTGGGTCTAGCCAAGTGGGTTTGGGTCTAGCTGAGTGGGTTTGCGTCTAGCCGAGTGGGTTTGGGCCTGGCCGAGTGGGTTTGGGACTAGCCGAGTGGGTTTGGGTCTAGCCGAGTGGGTTTGGGTCTTGCCGAGTGGGTTTGGGAATAGCCGAGTGGCTTTGGGTCTAGCAAAGTGGGTTTGGATCTAGCCGAGTGGGTTTGGGTCTAGCCGAGTGGGTTTGGGTCTAGCCGAGTGGGGTTGGGTCTAGCCGAGTGGGTTTGGGTCTAGCCGAGTGGGTTTAGGTCTAGCAGAGTGGGTTTGGGTCTAGCGGAGTGGGTTTGGGTCTAGCGGTGTGGGTTTGGGTCTAGCCGAGTGGGTGTGGGTCTAGCCGAGTGGGTTTGGGTCTAGCCGAGAGGGTTTGGGTCTAGCGGAGTGGATTTTGGATCTAGCCGAGTGGGTTTGGGTCTTGCCGAGTGGGTTTGGGTCTAGCCGAGTGGGTTTGGGCCTAGCCGAGTGGGTTTGGGTCTAGCCGAGTGGGTTTGGGTCTAGCCAAGTGGGTTTCGGTCTCGCCGAGTGGGTTTGGGTCTAGCCGAGTGGATTTGGGTCTTACGGAGTGGGTTTGGGTCTAGCCGAGTGGGTTTGGGTCTACCCGAGTGGGTTTGGGTCTAGCCAAGTGGGTTTGGGTCTAGCGGAGTGGGTTTGGGTCTAGCCGAGTGGGTTTGGGTCCAGCCGAGTGGGTTTGGATGTAGTCGATTGCGTTTGGGTCTAGCCGAGTGGGTTTGGGTCTAGCCGAGTGGGTTTGGGTCCAGCCGAGTGGGTTTGTGTCTAGCCGAGTGGGTTAGGGTCTAGCCGAGTGGGTTTGGTTCTAGCCGAGAGGGTTTGGGTCTAGCCGAGTGGGTTTGCATCTGGCGGAGTGGGTTTGGGTCTGGCGGAGTGGGTTTGTGTCTAGCCGAGTGGGTTTGGGTCTGGCCGAGTGGGTTTGGGTCTAGCCGTGTGGGTTTGGGTCTAGCCGATTGGGTTTGGGTCTAGCGGAGTGGGTTTGCGTCTAGCCGAGTGGGTTTGGGTCTAGCAGAGTGGTTTTGGGTCTAGCCGAGTGGGTTTGGGTCTAGCGGAGTGGGTTTGGGTCCAGCCGAGTGGGTTTGGGTCCAGCCGAGTGGGTTTGGGTGTAGCCGTGTGGGCTTGGGTCTAGCCGAGTGGGTTTGGGTCTAGCCGAGTGGGTTTGGATCAAGCCGAGTGGGTTTGGGTCTAGCGGAGTGGGTTTGGGTCTAGCCGAGTGGGTTTGGGTCTAGCCGAGAGGGTTTGGGTCTAGCCGAGTGCGTTTGGGCCTAGCCGAGTGGGTTTCGGTCTAGCCGAGTGGGTTTGGGTCCAGCCGAGTGGGTTTGGGTCTAGCCGAGTGGGTTTGGGTCTAGCGGAGTGGGTTTGTGTCTAGTCGAATGGGTTTGGGTCTAGCCGAGTGGGTTTGGGTCTAGCCGTGTGTGTTTGGGTCTAGCAGAGTGGGTTTGGGTCTAGCCGCTTGGGTTTGGGTCTAGCCGAGTGGGTTTGGGTCTAGCCGAGTGGGTTTGGGTCTAGCGGAGTGGGTTTGGGAATAGCCGAGTGGGTTTGGGTCTAGGGAAGTGGGTTTGGATCTAGCCGAGTGGGTTTGGGTCTAGCCGAATGGGTTTGGGTCTAGCCGAGTGGGGTTGGGTCTAGCCGAGTGGGTTTGGGTCTAGCCGAGTGGGTTTGGGTCTAGCCGAGTGGGTTTGGGTCTAGCCGAGTGGGTTTGGGTCTAGCCGAGTGGGTTTGGGTCTAGTGGAGTGGGTTTGTGTCTAGTCGAGTGGGTTTGGGTCTAGCCGAGTGGGTTTGAGTCTAGCCGAGTGTGTTTGGGTCTAGCAGAGTGGGTTTGGGTCTAGCCGATTGGGTTTGGGTCTAGCCGAGTGGGTTTGGGTCTAGCCGAGTGGGTTTGGGTCTAACCGAGTGGGTTTGGGTCTAGCCAGTGGGTTTCGGTCTCGCCGAGTGGGTTTGGGTCTAGCCGAGTGGGTTTGGGTCTAGCCGAGTGGGTTTGGGTCTAGCCGAGTGGGTTTGGGTGTAGCCGAGTGGGGTTGGATCTAGCCGAGTGGGTTAGGGTCTAGCGGAGTGGGTTTGGGTCTAGCCGAGTGGGTTTGGGTCTAGCCGAGTGTGTTTGGGTCTAGCGGAGTGGGTTTGGATCTAGCCGAGTGGGTTTGGGTCTAGCCGAGTGGGTTTGGGTCTAGCCGAGTGGGTTTGGGGTTAGCGGAGTGGGGTTGGGTCCAGCCGAGAGGGTTTGGGTCTAGCGGAGTGGGTTTTGGATCTAGCCGAGTGGGTTTGGGTCTAGCCGAGTGGGTTTGGGTCTAGCCGAGTGGGTTTGTGCCTAGCCGAGTGGGTTTGGGTCTAGCCGAGTGGGTTCGGGTCTAGCCAAGTGGGTTTCGGTCTCGCCGAGTGGGTTTGAGTCTAGCCGAGTGGGTTTGGTTCGAGCCGAGTGGGTTTGGGTCTAGCCAAGTGGGTTTGGGTGTAGCCGAGTGGGGTTGGGTCTCGCCGAGTGGGTTTGCGTCTAGCGGAGTGGGTTTGGGTCTAGCCGAGTGGGTTTGGGTGTAGCCGAGTGTGTTTGGGTCTAGCGGAGTGGGTTTGGGTCTAGCCGAGTGGGTTTAGAAACATAGAAACATAGAAAATAGGTTTGGGTCTGGCCAAGTGGGTTTGGGTCTAGCCGAGTGGGTTTGCGTTTAGCGGAGTGGGTTTGGGTCTAGCCGAGTGGCTTTGGGTCTAGCCGAGTGGGTTTGGGTCTAGCGGAGTGGGTTTGGGTCTAGCCGAGTGGGTTTGGGTCTAGCGGAGTGGGTTTGTGTCTAGCCGAGTGGGTTTGGGTCTAGCCGAGTGGGTTTGGGTGTAGCCGAGTGCGTTTGGGACTAGCCGAGTGGGGTTGGGTCTAGCCGAGTGGGTTTGGGTCTAGCCGAGTGGGTTTGGGTCTAGCCGAAGGGGTTTGGGTCTAGCCGAGTGGGTTTGGGTCTAGCCGAGTGGGTTTGTGTCTAGCCGAGTGGGTTTGGGTCTAGCGGAGTGGGTTTGGGAATAGCCGAGTGGGTTTGGGTCTAGGGAACTGGGTTTGGATCTAGCCGAGTGGGTTTGGGTCTAGCCGAATGGGTTTGGGTCTAGCCGAGTGGGGTTGGGTCTAGCCGAGTGGGTTTGGGTCTAGCCGAGTGGGTTTGGGTCTAGCCGAGTGGGTTTGGGTCTAGCCGAGTGGGTTTGGGTCTAGCCGAGTGGGTTTGGGTCTAGCGGAGTGGGTTTGTGTCTGGTCGAGTGGGTTTGGGTCTAGCTGAGTGGGTTTGAGTCTAGCCGAGTGTGTTTGGGTCTAGCAGAGTGGGTTTGGGTCGAGCCGATTGGGTTTGGGTCTAGCCGAGTGGGTTTGGGTCTAGCCGAGTGGGTTTGGGGTTAGCGGAGTGGGGTTGGGTCCAGCCGAGAGGGTTTGGGTCTAGCGGAGTGGGTTTTGGATCTAGCCGAGTGGGTTTGGGGTTAGCGGAGTGGGGTTGGGTCCAGCCGAGAGGGTTTGGGTCTAGCGGAGTGGGTTTTGGATCTAGCCGAGTGGGTTTGGGTCTAGCCGAGTGGGTTTGGGTCTAGCCGAGTGGGTTTGTGCCTAGCCGAGTGGGTTTGGGTCTAGCCGAGTGGGTTTGGGTCTAGCCAAGTGGGTTTCGGTCTCGCCGAGTGGGTTTGAGTCTAGCCGAGTGGGTTTGGTTCGAGCCGAGTGGGTTTGGGTCTAGCCAAGTGGGTTTGGGTGTAGCCGAGTGGGGTTGGGTCTCGCCGAGTGGGTTTGCGTCTAGCGGAGTGGGTTTGGGTCTAGCCGAGTGGGTTTGGGTGTAGCCGAGTGTGTTTGGGTCTAGCGGAGTGGGTTTGGGTCTAGCCGAGTGGGTTTAGAAACATAGAAACATAGAAAATAGGTTTGGGTCTGGCCAAGTGGGTTTGGGTCTAGCCGAGTGGGTTTGCGTTTAGCGGAGTGGGTTTGGGTCTAGCCGAGTGGCTTTGGGTCTAGCCGAGTGGGTTTGGGTCTAGCGGAGTGGGTTTGGGTCTAGCCGAGTGGGTTTGGGTCTAGCGGAGTGGGTTTGTGTCTAGCCGAGTGGGTTTGGGTCTAGCCGAGTGGGTTTGGGTGTAGCCGAGTGCGTTTGGGACTAGCCGAGTGGGGTTGGGTCTAGCCGAGTGGGTTTGGGTCTAGCCGAGTGGGTTTGGGTCTAGCCGAAGGGGTTTGGGTCTAGCCGAGTGGGTTTGGGTCTAGCCGAGTCGGTTTGTGTCTAGCCGAGTGGGTTTGGGTCTAGCGGAGTGGGTTTGGGAATAGCCGAGTGGGTTTGGGTCTAGGGAACTGGGTTTGGATCTAGCCGAGTGGGTTTGGGTCTAGCCGAATGGGTTTGGGTCTAGCCGAGTGGGGTTGGGTCTAGCCGAGTGGGTTTGGGTCTAGCCGAGTGGGTTTGGGTCTAGCCGAGTGGGTTTGGGTCTAGCCGAGTGGGTTTGGGTCTAGCCGAGTGGGTTTGGGTCTAGCGGAGTGGGTTTGTGTCTGGTCGAGTGGGTTTGGGTCTAGCTGAGTGGGTTTGAGTCTAGCCGAGTGTGTTTGGGTCTAGCAGAGTGGGTTTGGGTCGAGCCGATTTGGTTTGGGTCTAGCCGAGTGGGTTTGGGTCTAGCCGAGTGGGTTTGGTACTAGCCGAGTGGGTTTGGTTCTAGCCGAGTGGGCTTGCGTCTAGCCGAGTGGGTTTGTGTCTAGCCGAGTGGGTTTGGGTCCAGCGGACTGGGTTTGGGAATAGCCGAGGGGGTTTGGGTCTAGCGAAGTGGGTTTGGATCTAGCCGAGTGGGTTTGGGTCTAGCCGAGTGGGTTTGGGTCTAGCCGAGTGGGGTTGGGTCTAGCCGAGTGGGTTTAGGTGTAGCAGAGTGGGTTTGGGTCTAGCAGAGTGGGTTTGGGTCTAGCGGAGTGGGTTTGGGTCTAGCCGAGTGGGTGTGGGTCTAGCCGAGTGGGTTTGGGTCTTGCCGAGAGGGTTTGGTTCTAGCGGATTGGGTTTTGGATCTAGCCGAGTGGGTTTGGGTCTAGCCGAGTGGGTTTGGGTCTAGCCGAGTGGGTTTGGGCCTAGCCGTGTGGGTTTGGGTCTAACCGAGTGGGTTTGGGTCTAGCCCAGTGGGTTTCGGTCTCGCCGAGTGGGTTTGGGTCTAGCCGAGTGGGTTTGGGTCTAGCCGAGTGGGTTTGGGTCCAGCCGAGTGGGTTTGGGTGTAGCCGAGTGGGGTTGGGTCTAGCCGAGTGTGTTTGGGTCTAGCCGAGTGGGTTTGGGTCTAGCCGAGTGGGTTTGGGTCTAGCCGAGTGTGTTTGGGTCTAGCGGAGTGGGTTTGGGTCTAGCCGAGTGGGTTTGGGTCTAGCCGAGTGGGTTTGGGTCTAGCCGAGTGGGTTTGGGTTTAGCGGAGTGGGGTTGGGTCTAGCCGAGAGGGTTTGGGTCTAGCGGAGTGGGTTTTGGATCTAGCCGAGTGGGTTTGGGTCTAGCCGAGTGGGTTTGGGTCTAGCCGAGTGGGTTTGGGCCTAGCCGAGTGGGTTTGGGTCTAGCCGAGTGGGTTCGGGTCTAGCCAAGTGGGTTTGGGTGTAGCCGAGTGCGTTTGGGTCTAGCCGAGTGGGGTTGGGTCTAGCCGAGTGGGGTTGGGTCTAGCCGAGTGGGTTTGGGTCTAGCCGAGTGGGTTTGGGTCTAGCCGAGTGGGTTTGGGTCTAGCCGAGTGGGTTTGGGTCTTGCCGAGTGGGTTTGGGTCTAACCGAGTGGGTTTGGGCCTAGTCGAGTGGGTTTGGGTCTAGCCGAGTGGGTTTGGGTCTAGCCGAGTGGGTTTGGGTCTCGCCGAGTGGGTTTGGGTCTAGCCGAGTGGATTTGGGTCTAGCGGAGTGGGTTTGGGTCTAGCCGAGTGGGTTTGGGTCTAGCCGAGTGGTTTGGGTCTAGCCGAGTGGGTTTGGATCTAGCCGAGTGGGTTTGGGTCTAGCCGAGTGGGTTTGGGTGCAGCCGATTAGGTTTGGGTCTAGCCGAGTGGGTTTGGGTCTAGCCGAGTGGGTTTGGGTCCAGCCGAGTGGGTTTGTGTCTAGCCGAGTGGGTTAGGGTCTAGCCGAGTGGGTTTGGGTCTAGCCGAGAGGGTTTACATAGAAATATACATAGAAACATAGAAAATAGGTGCAGGAGTAGGCCATTCGTCCCTTCGAGCCTGCACCGCCATTCAATGTGATCATGGCTGATCATCCAACTCAGTATCCCGTACCTGCCTTCTCTCCATACCCCTGATCCCTTTAGCCACAAGTGCCACATCTAACGCCCTCTTAAATTTTGCCAATGAACTGGCCTCAACTACCTTCTGTGACAGAGAAGGTCTAGCCGAGTGGGTTTGCATCTGGCGGAGTGGGTTTGGGTCTGGCGGAGTGGGTTTGGGTCTAGCCGAGTGAGTTTGGGTCTAGCCGAGTGGGTTTGGGTCTAGCCGTGTGGGTTTGGGTCTAGCCGATTGGGTTTGGGTCTAGCGGAGAGGGTTTGCGTCTAGCCGAGTGGGTTTGGGTCTAGCAGAGTGGGTTTGGGTCTAGCCGAGTGGGTTTGGGTCTAGCGGAGTGGGTTTGGGTCTAGCCGAGTGGGTTTGGGTCCAGCCGAGTGGGTTTGGGTGTAGCCGTTTGGGCTTGGGTCTAGCCGAGTGGGTTTGGGTCTAGCCGAGTGGGTTTGGATCAAGCCGAGTGGGTTTGGGTCAAGCGGAGTGGGTTTGGGTCTAGCCGAGTGGGTTTGGTTCTAGCCGAGTGGGTTTGGGTCTAGCCGAGTGGGTTTGGGCCTAGCCGAGTGGGTTTGGGTCTAGCCGAGTGGGTTTGGGTCTAGCCGAGTGGGTTTGGGTCTAGCCGAGTGGGTTTGGGTCTAGCGGAGTGGGTTTGTGTCTAGTCGAGCGGGTTTGGGTCTAGCCGAGTGGGTTTGGGTCTAGCCGAGTGGGTTTGGGTCTAGCCGAGTGGGTTTGGGCCTAGCCGAGTGGGTTTGGGTCTAGCCGAGTGGGTTCGGGTCTAGCCAAGTGGGTTTGGGTGTAGCCGAGTGCGTTTGGGTCTAGCCGAGTGGGGTTGGGTCTAGCCGAGTGGGTTTGGGTCTAGCCGAATGGGTTTGGGTCTAGCCGAGTGGGGTTGGGTCTAGCCGAGTGGGTTTGGGTCTAGCCGAGTGGGTTTCGGTCTAGCCGAGTGGGTTTGGGTCTAGCCGAGTGGGTTTGGGTCTAGCCGAGTGGGTTTGGGTCTAGCGGAGTGGGTTTGTGTCTGGTCGAGTGGGTTTGGGTCTAGCTGAGTGGGTTTGAGTCTAGCCGAGTGTGTTTGGGTCTAGCAGAGTGGGTTTGGGTCGAGCCGATTGGGTTTGGGTCTAGCCGAGTGGGTTTGGGTCTAGCCGAGTGGGTTTGGTACTAGCCGAGTGGGTTTGGTTCTAGCCGAGTGGGCTTGCGTCTAGCCGAGTGGGTTTGTGTCTAGCCGAGTGGGTTTGGGTCCAGCGGACTGGGTTTGGGAATAGCCGAGGGGGTTTGGGTCTAGCGAAGTGGGTTTGGATCTAGCCGAGTGGGTTTGGGTCTAGCCGAGTGGGTTTGGGTCTAGCCGAGTGGGGTTGGGTCTAGCCGAGTGGGTTTAGGTGTAGCAGAGTGGGTTTGGGTCTAGCAGAGTGGGTTTGGGTCTAGCGGAGTGGGTTTGGGTCTAGCCGAGTGGGTGTGGGTCTAGCCGAGTGGGTTTGGGTCTAGCCGAGAGGGTTTGGTTCTAGCGGATTGGGTTTTGGATCTAGCCGAGTGGGTTTGGGTCTAGCCGAGTGGGTTTGGGTCTAGCCGAGTGGGTTTGGGCCTAGCCGTGTGGGTTTGGGTCTAACCGAGTGGGTTTGGGTCTAGCCCAGTGGGTTTCGGTCTCGCCGAGTGGGTTTGGGTCTAGCCGAGTGGGTTTGGGTCTAGCCGAGTGGGTTTGGGTCCAGCCGAGTGGGTTTGGGTGTAGCCGAGTGGGGTTGGGTCTAGCCGAGTGTGTTTGGGTCTAGCCGAGTGGGTTTGGGTCTAGCCGAGTGGGTTTGGGTCTAGCCGAGTGTGTTTGGGTCTAGCGGAGTGGGTTTGGGTCTAGCCGAGTGGGTTTGGGTCTAGCCGAGTGGGTTTGGGTCTAGCCGAGTGGGTTTGGGTTTAGCGGAGTGGGGTTGGGTCTAGCCGAGAGGGTTTGGGTCTAGCGGAGTGGGTTTTGGATCTAGCCGAGTGGGTTTGGGTCTAGCCGAGTGGGTTTGGGTCTAGCCGAGTGGGTTTGGGCCTAGCCGAGTGGGTTTGGGTCTAGCCGAGTGGGTTCGGGTCTAGCCAAGTGGGTTTGGGTGTAGCCGAGTGCGTTTGGGTCCAGCCGAGTGGGGTTGGGTCTAGCCGAGTGGGTTTGGGTCTAGCCGAGTGGGTTTGGGTCTAGCCGAGTGGGTTTGGGTCTAGCCGAGTGGGTTTGGGTCTAGCCGAGTGGGTTTGGGTCTTGCCGAGTGGGTTTGTGTCTAACCGAGTGGGTTTGGGCCTAGCCGAGTGGGTTTGGGTCTAGCCGAGTGGGTTTGGGTCTCGCCGAGTGGGTTTGGGTCTAGCCGAGTGGATTTGGGTCTAGCGGAGTGGGTTTGGGTCTAGCCGAGTGGGTTTGGGTCTAGCCGAGTGGTTTGGGTCTAGCCGAGTGGGTTTGGATCTAGCCGAGTGGGTTTGGGTCTAGCCGAGTGGGTTTGGGTGCAGCCGATTAGGTTTGGGTCTAGCCGAGTGGGTTTGGGTCTAGCCGAGTGGGTTTGGGTCCAGCCGAGTGGGTTTGTGTCTAGCCGAGTGGGTTAGGGTCTAGCCGAGTGGGTTTGGGTCTAGCCGAGAGGGTTTACATAGAAATATACATAGAAACATAGAAAATAGGTGCAGGAGTAGGCCATTCGTCCCTTCGAGCCTGCACCGCCATTCAATGTGATCATGGCTGATCATCCAACTCAGTATCCCGTACCTGCCTTCTCTCCATACCCCCTGATCCCTTTAGCCACAAGTGCCACATCTAACGCCCTCTTAAATTTTGCCAATGAACTGGCCTCAACTACCTTCTGTGACAGAGAAGGTCTAGCCGAGTGGGTTTGCATCTGGCGGAGTGGGTTTGGGTCTGGCGGAGTGGGTTTGGGTCTAGCCGAGTGAGTTTGGGTCTAGCCGAGTGGGTTTGGGTCTAGCCGTGTGGGTTTGGGTCTAGCCGATTGGGTTTGGGTCTAGCGGAGAGGGTTTGCGTCTAGCCGAGTGGGTTTGGGTCTAGCAGAGTGGGTTTGGGTCTAGCCGAGTGGGTTTGGGTCTAGCGGAGTGGGTTTGGGTCTAGCCGAGTGGGTTTGGGTCCAGCCGAGTGGGTTTGGGTGTAGCCGTTTGGGCTTGGGTCTAGCCGAGTGGGTTTGGGTCTAGCCGAGTGGGTTTGGATCAAGCCGAGTGGGTTTGGGTCAAGCGGAGTGGGTTTGGGTCTAGCCGAGTGGGTTTGGTTCTAGCCGAGTGGGTTTGGGTCTAGCCGAGTGGGTTTGGGCCTAGCCGAGTGGGTTTGGGTCTAGCCGAGTGGGTTTGGGTCTAGCCGAGTGGGTTTGGGTCTAGCCGAGTGGGTTTGGGTCTAGCGGAGTGGGTTTGTGTCTAGTCGAGCGGGTTTGGGTCTAGCCGAGTGGGTTTGGGTCTAGCCGAGTGGGTTTGGGTCTAGCCGAGTGGGTTTGGGCCTAGCCGAGTGGGTTTGGGTCTAGCCGAGTGGGTTCGGGTCTAGCCAAGTGGGTTTGGGTGTAGCCGAGTGCGTTTGGGTCTAGCCGAGTGGGGTTGGGTCTAGCCGAGTGGGTTTGGGTCTAGCCGAGTGGGTTTGGGTCTAGCCGAGTGGGTTTTGGTCTATCCGAGTGGGTTTGGGTCCAGCCGAGTGGGTTTGGGTCTAGCCGAGTGGGTTTGTGTCTAGCGGCGTGGGTTAGGGTCTAGCGGAGTGGGTTTGGGTCTAGCCGAGTGGGTTTGGGTCTAGCCGAGTGGGTTTGGGTCTAGCCAAGTGGGTTTGGGTGAAGCCGAGTGGGTTTGGGTCTAGCGGATTGGGTTTGGGTGTAGCCGAGTTGGTTTGGATCTAGCCGAGTGGGTTTGGGTCTAGCCGAGTGGGTTTGGGTCTAGCCGAGTGGGTTTGGGTCTAGCCGAGTGGGATTGGGTCTAGTGGAGTGGGTTTGCGTGTAGCCGAGTGGGTTAGGGTCTAGCCGAGTGGGTTTGGGTCTAGCCGGCTGGGTTTGGGTCCAGCCGAGTGGGTTTGGGTCTAGCCGAGTGGGTTTGCGTCTAGCGGTGTGGGTATGGGTGTAGCCAAGTGGGTTTGGGTCTAGCCGAGTGGGTTTAGGTTGCGCCGAGTGGGTTTGGGTCTAGCCGAGTGGGTTTGGGTCTAGCCGAGTGGGTTAGGGTCTAGCGGAGTGGGTTTGGGCCTAGCCGAGTGGGTTTGTGTCTAGCCGAGTGGGTTTGGGTATAGCCGAGTGGGTTTGGGCCTGGCCGAGTGGGTTTGGGACTAGCCGAGTGGGTTTGGGTCTAGCCGAGTGGGTTTGGGTCTTGCCGAGTGGGTTTGGCAATAGCCGAGTGGCTTTGGGTCTAGCGAAGTGGGTTTGGATCTAGCCGAGTGGGTTTGGGTCTAGCCGAGTGGGTTTGGGTCTAGCCGAGTGGGGTTGGGTCTAGCCGAGTGGGTTTGGGTCTAGCCGAGTGGGTTTAGGTCTAGCAGAATGGGTTTGGGTCTAGCGGAGTGGGTTTGGGTCTAGCGGCGTGGGTTTGCGTCTAGCCGAGTGGGTGTGGGTCTAGCCGAGTGGGTTTGGGTCTAGCCGAGAGGGTTTGGTTCTAGCGGATTGGGTTTTGGATCTAGCCGAGTGGGTTTGGGTCTAGCCGAGTGGGTTTGGGTCTAGCCGAGTGGGTTTGGGCCTAGCCGTGTGGGTTTGGGTCTAACCGAGTGGGTTTGGGTCTAGCCCAGTGGGTTTCGGTCTCGCCGAGTGGGTTTGGGTCTAGCCGAGTGGGTTTGGGTCTAGCCGAGTGGGTTTGGGTCCAGCCGAGTGGGTTTGGGTGTAGCCGAGTGGGGTTGGGTCTAGCCGAGTGTGTTTGGGTCTAGCCGAGTGGGTTTGGGTCTAGCCGAGTGGGTTTGGGTCTAGCCGAGTGTGTTTGGGTCTAGCGGAGTGGGTTTGGGTCTAGCCGAGTGGGTTTGGGTCTAGCCGAGTGGGTTTGGGTCTAGCCGAGTGGGTTTGGGTTTAGCGGAGTGGGGTTGGGTCTAGCCGAGAGGGTTTGGGTCTAGCGGAGTGGGTTTTGGATCTAGCCGAGTGGGTTTGGGTCTAGCCGAGTGGGTTTGGGTCTAGCCGAGTGGGTTTGGGCCTAGCCGAGTGGGTTTGGGTCTAGCCGAGTGGGTTCGGGTCTAGCCAAGTGGGTTTGGGTGTAGCCGAGTGCGTTTGGGTCTAGCCGAGTGGGGTTGGGTCTAGCCGAGTGGGTTTGGGTCTAGCCGAGTGGGTTTGGGTCTAGCCGAGTGGGTTTGGGTCTAGCCGAGTGGGTTTGGGTCTAGCCGAGTGGGTTTGGGTCTTGCCGAGTGGGTTTGTGTCTAACCGAGTGGGTTTGGGCCTAGCCGAGTGGGTTTGGGTCTAGCCGAGTGGGTTTGGGTCTCGCCGAGTGGGTTTGGGTCTAGCCGAGTGGATTTGGGTCTAGCGGAGTGGGTTTGGGTCTAGCCGAGTGGGTTTGGGTCTAGCCGAGTGGTTTGGGTCTAGCCGAGTGGGTTTGGATCTAGCCGAGTGGGTTTGGGTCTAGCCGAGTGGGTTTGGGTGCAGCCGATTAGGTTTGGGTCTAGCCGAGTGGGTTTGGGTCTAGCCGAGTGGGTTTGGGTCCAGCCGAGTGGGTTTGTGTCTAGCCGAGTGGGTTAGGGTCTAGCCGAGTGGGTTTGGGTCTAGCCGAGAGGGTTTACATAGAAATATACATAGAAACATAGAAAATAGGTGCAGGAGTAGGCCATTCGTCCCTTCGAGCCTGCACCGCCATTCAATGTGATCATGGCTGATCATCCAACTCAGTATCCCGTACCTGCCTTCTCTCCATACCCCCTGATCCCTTTAGCCACAAGTGCCACATCTAACGCCCTCTTAAATTTTGCCAATGAACTGGCCTCAACTACCTTCTGTGACAGAGAAGGTCTAGCCGAGTGGGTTTGCATCTGGCGGAGTGGGTTTGGGTCTGGCGGAGTGGGTTTGGGTCTAGCCGAGTGAGTTTGGGTCTAGCCGAGTGGGTTTGGGTCTAGCCGTGTGGGTTTGGGTCTAGCCGATTGGGTTTGGGTCTAGCGGAGAGGGTTTGCGTCTAGCCGAGTGGGTTTGGGTCTAGCAGAGTGGGTTTGGGTCTAGCCGAGTGGGTTTGGGTCTAGCGGAGTGGGTTTGGGTCTAGCCGAGTGGGTTTGGGTCCAGCCGAGTGGGTTTGGGTGTAGCCGTTTGGGCTTGGGTCTAGCCGAGTGGGTTTGGGTCTAGCCGAGTGGGTTTGGATCAAGCCGAGTGGGTTTGGGTCAAGCGGAGTGGGTTTGGGTCTAGCCGAGTGGGTTTGGTTCTAGCCGAGTGGGTTTGGGTCTAGCCGAGTGGGTTTGGGCCTAGCCGAGTGGGTTTGGGTCTAGCCGAGTGGGTTTGGGTCTAGCCGAGTGGGTTTGGGTCTAGCCGAGTGGGTTTGGGTCTAGCGGAGTGGGTTTGTGTCTAGTCGAGCGGGTTTGGGTCTAGCCGAGTGGGTTTGGGTCTAGCCGAGTGGGTTTGGGTCTAGCCGAGTGGGTTTGGGCCTAGCCGAGTGGGTTTGGGTCTAGCCGAGTGGGTTCGGGTCTAGCCAAGTGGGTTTGGGTGTAGCCGAGTGCGTTTGGGTCTAGCCGAGTGGGGTTGGGTCTAGCCGAGTGGGTTTGGGTCTAGCCGAGTGGGTTTGGGTCTAGCCGAGTGGGTTTTGGTCTATCCGAGTGGGTTTGGGTCCAGCCGAGTGGGTTTGGGTCTAGCCGAGTGGGTTTGTGTCTAGCGGCGTGGGTTAGGGTCTAGCGGAGTGGGTTTGGGTCTAGCCGAGTGGGTTTGGGTCTAGCCGAGTGGGTTTGGGTCTAGCCAAGTGGGTTTGGGTGAAGCCGAGTGGGTTTGGGTCTAGCGGATTGGGTTTGGGTGTAGCCGAGTTGGTTTGGATCTAGCCGAGTGGGTTTGGGTCTAGCCGAGTGGGTTTGGGTCTAGCCGAGTGGGTTTGGGTCTAGCCGAGTGGGATTGGGTCTAGTGGAGTGGGTTTGCGTGTAGCCGAGTGGGTTAGGGTCTAGCCGAGTGGGTTTGGGTCTAGCCGGCTGGGTTTGGGTCCAGCCGAGTGGGTTTGGGTCTAGCCGAGTGGGTTTGCGTCTAGCGGTGTGGGTATGGGTGTAGCCAAGTGGGTTTGGGTCTAGCCGAGTGGGTTTAGGTTGCGCCGAGTGGGTTTGGGTCTAGCCGAGTGGGTTTGGGTCTAGCCGAGTGGGTTAGGGTCTAGCGGAGTGGGTTTGGGCCTAGCCGAGTGGGTTTGTGTCTAGCCGAGTGGGTTTGGGTATAGCCGAGTGGGTTTGGGCCTGGCCGAGTGGGTTTGGGACTAGCCGAGTGGGTTTGGGTCTAGCCGAGTGGGTTTGGGTCTTGCCGAGTGGGTTTGGCAATAGCCGAGTGGCTTTGGGTCTAGCGAAGTGGGTTTGGATCTAGCCGAGTGGGTTTGGGTCTAGCCGAGTGGGTTTGGGTCTAGCCGAGTGGGGTTGGGTCTAGCCGAGTGGGTTTGGGTCTAGCCGAGTGGGTTTAGGTCTAGCAGAATGGGTTTGGGTCTAGCGGAGTGGGTTTGGGTCTAGCGGCGTGGGTTTGCGTCTAGCCGAGTGGGTGTGGGTCTAGCCGAGTGGGTTTGGGTCTAGCCGAGAGGGTTTGGGTCTAGCGGAGTGGATTTTGGATCTAGCCGAGTGGGTTTGGGTCTTGCCGAGTGGGTTTGGGTCTAGCCGAGTGGGTTTGGGCCTAGCCGAGTGGGTTTGGGTCTAGCCGAGTGGGTTTGGGTCTAGACAAGTGGGTTTCGGTCTCGCCGAGTGGGTTTGGGTCTAGCCGAGTGGGTTTGGATCTAGCCGAGTGGGTTTGTGTCTAGCCGAGTGGGTTAGGGTCTAGCCGAGTGGGTTTGGGTCTAGCCGAGTGGGTTTGGGTCTAGCCGAGTATGTTTGCGTCTGGCGGAGTGGGTTTGGGTCTGTCGGAGTGGGTTTGGGTCTAGCCGAGTGGGTTTGGGTCTGGCCGAGTGGGTTTGGGTCTAGCCGAGTGGGTTTGGGTCTAGCCGATTGGGTTTGGGTCTAGCGGAGTGGGTTTGCGTCTAGCCGAGTGGGTTTGGGTCTAGCCGATTGGGTTTGGGTCTAGCGGAGTGGGTTTGCGTCTAGCCGAGTGGGTTTGGGACTAGGAGAGTGGGTTTGGGTCTAGCCGAGTGGGTTTGGGTCTAGCGGAGTGGGTTTGCATCTAGCCGAGTGGGTTTGGGTCTAGCGGAGTGGAGTTGTGTCTAGGCGAGTGGGTTTGGGTCTAGCCGAGTAGGTTTGGGTCTAGCCGAGTGCGTTTGGGTGTAGCCGAGTGGGTTTGGGTCTAGCCGAGTGGGTTTGGGAGTCGTAGAGTGAGTTTGGGTCTAGTCGAGTGGGTTTGGGTGTAGCCGAGTGGGTTTGGGTCTAGCCGAGTGGGTTTGGCTCTAGCCGAGTGGGTTTGGATCAAGCCGAGTGGGTTTGGGTCTAGCGGAGTGGGTTTGTGTCTAGTCAAGTGGGTTTGGGTCTAGCCGAGTGGGTTTGGGTCTAGCCGTGTGTGTTTGGGTCTAGCAGAGTGGGTTTGGGTCTAGCCGATTGGGTTTGGGTCTAGCCGAGTGGGTTTGAGTCTAGCCGAGTGGGTTTGGGCCTAGACGAGTGGGTTTGGTTCTAGCCGAGTGGGCTTGGGTCTAGCCGAGTGGGTTTGTGTCTAGCCGAGTGGGTTTGGGTCTAGCGGAGTGGGTTTGGGAATAGCCGAGTGGGTTTGGGTCTAGGGAAGTGGGTTTGGATCTATCCGAGTGGGTTTGGGTCTAGCCGAATGGGTTTGGGTCTAGCCGAGTGGGGTTGGGTCTAGCCGAGTGGGTTTGGGTCTAGCCGAGTGGGTTTGGGTCTAGCAGAGTTGGTTTGGGTCCAGCCGAGTGGGTTTGGGTCTAGCCGGGTGGGTTTGGGTCTAGCCGAGTGGGTGTGGGTCTAGCCGAGTTGGTTTGGGTCTAGCCGAGTGGGTTTCGGTCTAGCAGAGTGGGTTTTGGATCTAGCCGAGTGGGTTTGGGTGTAGCTGAGTGGGTTTGGGTCTAGCCGAGTGGGTTTGGGCCTAGCCGATTGGGTTTGGGTCTAGCTGAGTGGGTTTGGGTCTAGCCAAGTGGGTTTCGGTCTCGCCGGGTGGGTTTGGGTCTAGCCGAGTGGATTTGGGTCTAGCGGAGTGGGTTTGGGTCTAGCCGAGTGGGTTTGGGTCTAGCCGAGTGTGTTTTGGTCTAGCAGAGTGGGTTTGGGTCTAGCCGAGTGGGTTTGGGTCTAGCCGAGTGGGTTTGGGTCTAGCCGGGTGGGTTTGGGTTTAGCGGAGTGGGGTTGGGTCTAGCCGAGTGGGTTTGGGTCTAGCCGAGTGGGTTTGGGTGTAGCCGAGTGGGGTTGGGTCTAGCCGAGTGGGTTTGGGTCTAGCCGAGTGGGTTTGGGTGTAGCCGAGTGGGGTTGGGTCTAGCAGAGTGGGTTTGGGTCTAGCGGAGTGGGTTTGGGTCTAGCCGAGTGGGTTTGGGTCTAGCCGAGTGTGTTTGGGGCTAGCGGAGTGGGTTTGGGTCTAGCCGAGTGGGTTTGGGTCTAGCCGAGTGGGTTTGGGTTTAGCGGAGTGGGGTTGGGTCTAGCCGAGTGGGTTTGGGTCTAGCGGAGTGGGTTGGGGTCTAGCGGAGTGGGTATGGGTCTAGCCGAGTGGGTTTGGGTCTAGCGGAGTGGGTTTGTGTCTAGCCGAGTGGGTTTGGGTCTAGCCGAGTGGGTTTGGGTGTAGCCGAGTGCGTTTGCGTCTAGCCGAGTGGGGTTGGGTCTAGCCGAGTGGGTTTGGGTCTAGCCGAGTGGTTTGGGTCTAGCCGAGTGGGTTTGTGTCTAGCCGAGTGGGTTTGGGTCTAGCCGAGTGGTTTGGGTCTAGCGGAGTGGGTTTGGGTCTAGCCGAGTGGGTTTGTGTCTAGCCGAGTGGGTTAGGGTCTAGCGGAGTGGGTTTGGGCCTAGCCGAGTGGGTTTGTGTCTAGCCGAGTGGGTTTGGGTCTAGCCAAGTGGGTTTGGGTCTAGCCGAGTGGGTTTGGGTCTAGCCGAGTGGGTTTGGGCCTGGCCGAGTGGGTTTGGGACTAGCCGAGTAGGTTTGGGTCTAGCCGAGTGGGTTTGGGTCTTGCCGAGTGGGTTTGGGAATAGCCGTGTGGCTTTGGGTCTAGCAAAGTGGGTTTGGATCTAGCCGAGTGGGTTTGGGTCTGGCCGAGTGGGTTTGGGTCCAGCCGAGTGGGGTTGGGTCTAGCCGAGTGGGTTTGGGTCTAGCCGAGTGGGTTTAGGTCTAGCAGAGTGGGTTTGGGTCTAGCGGAGTGGGTTTGGGTCTAGCGGTGTGGGTTTGGGTCTAGCCGAGTGGGTGTGGGTCTAGCCGAGTGGGTTTGGGTCTAGCCGAGAGGGTTTGGGTCTAGCGGAGTGGATTTTGGATCTAGCCGAGTGGGCTTGGGTCTTGCCGAGTGGGTTTGGGTCTAGCCGAGTGGGTTTGGGCCTAGCCGAGTGGGTTTGGGTCTAGCCGAGTGGGTTTGGGTCTAGCCAAGTGGGTTTCGGTCTCGCCGAGTGGGTTTGGGTCTAGCCAAGTGGCTTTGGGTCTTACGGAGTGGGTTTGGGTCTAGCCGAGTGGGTTTGGGTCTACCCGAGTGGGTTTGGGTCTAACCAAGTGGGGTTGGGTCTAGCCGAGTGGGTTTGGGTCTAGCCGAGTGGGTTTGGGTCTAGCAGAGTTGGTTTGGGTCCAGCCGAGTGGGTTTGGGTGTAGCCGGGTGGGTTTGGGTCTAGCCGAGTGGGTGTGGGTCTAGCCGAGTTGGTTTGGGTCTAGCCGAGTGGGTTTCGGTCTAGCAGAGTGGGTTTTGGATCTAGCCGAGTGGGTTTGGGTGTAGCTGAGTGGGTTTGGGTCTAGCCGAGTGGGTTTGGGCCTAGCCGATTGGGTTTGGGTCTAGCTGAGTGGGTTTGGGTCTAGCCAAGTGGGTTTCGGTCTCGCCGAGTGGGTTTGGGTCTAGCCGAGTGGATTTGGGTCTAGCGGAGTGGGTTTGGGTCTTGCCGAGTGGGTTTGGGAATAGCCGTGTGGCTTTGGGTCTAGCAAAGTGGGTTTGGATCTAGCCGAGTGGGTTTGGGTCTGGCCGAGTGGGTTTGGTCCAGCCGAGTGGGGTTGGGTCTAGCCGAGTGGGTTTGGGTCTAGCCGAGTGGGTTTAGGTCTAGCCGAGAGGGTTTGGGTCTAGCGGAGTGGATTTTGGATCTAGCCGAGTGGGCTTGGGTCTTGCCGAGTGGGTTTGGGTCTAGCCGAGTGGGTTTGGGCCTAGCCGAGTGGGTTTGGGTCTAGCCGAGTGGGTTTGGGTCTAGCCAAGTGGGTTTCGGTCTCGCCGAGTGGGTTTGGGTCTAGCCAAGTGGCTTTGGGTCTTACGGAGTGGGTTTGGGTCTAGCCGAGTGGGTTTGGGTCTACCCGAGTGGGTTTGGGTCTAGCCAAGTGGGGTTGGGTCTAGCCGAGTGGGTTTGGGTCTAGCCGAGTGGGTTTGGGTCTAGCAGAGTTGGTTTGGGTCCAGCCGAGTGGGTTTGGGTGTAGCCGGGTGGGTTTGGGTCTAGCCGAGTGGGTGTGGGTCTAGCCGAGTTGGTTTGGGTCTAGCCGAGTGGGTTTGGGTCTAGCCGAGTGGGTTTGGGCCTAGCCGATTGGGTTTGGGTCTAGCTGAGTGGGTTTGGGTCTAGCCAAGTGGGTTTCGGTCTCGCCGAGTGGGTTTGGGTCTAGCCGAGTGGATTTGGGTCTAGCGGAGTGGGTTTGGGTCTAGCCGAGTGGGTTTGGGTCTAGCCGAGTGTGTTTTGGTCTAGCAGAGTGGGTTTGGGTCCAGCCGAGTGGGTTTGGGTCTAGCCGAGTGGGTTTGGGTCTAGCCGGGTGGGTTTGGGTTTAGCGGAGTGGGGTTGGGTCTAGCCGAGTGGGTTTGGGTCTAGCCGAGTGGGTTTGGGTGTAGCCGAGTGGGGTTGGGTCTAGCCGAGTGGGTTTGGGTCTAGCCGAGTGGGTGTGGGTGTAGCCGAGTGGGGTTGGGTCTAGCAGAGTGGGTTTGGGCCTAGCGGAGTGGGTTTGGGTCTAGCCGAGTGGGTTTGGGTCTAGCCGAGTGTGTTTGGGGCTAGCGGAGTGGGTTTGGGTCTAGCCGAGTGGGTTTGGGTCTAGCCGAGTGGGTTTGGGTTTAGCGGAGTGGGGTTGGGTCTAGCCGAGTGGCTTTGGGTCTAGCCGAGTGGGTTGGGGTCTAGCGGAGTGGGTATGGGTCTAGCCGAGTGGGTTTGGGTCTAGCGGAGTGGGTTTGTGTCTAGCCGAGTGGGTTTGGGTCTAGCCAAGTGGGTTTGGGTCTAGCCGAGTGGGTTTGGGTCTAGCCGAGTGGGTTTGGGCCTGGCCGAGTGGGTTTGGGACTAGCCGAGTAGGTTTGGGTCTAGCCGAGTGGGTTTGGGTCTTGCCGAGTGGGTTTGGGAATAGCCGTGTGGCTTTGGGTCTAGCAAAGTGGGTTTGGATCTAGCCGAGTGGGTTTGGGTCTGGCCGAGTGGGTTTGGGTCCAGCCGAGTGGGGTTGGGTCTAGCCGAGTGGGTTTGGGTCTAGCCGAGTGGGTTTAGGTCTAGCAGAGTGGGTTTGGGTCTAGCGGAGTGGGTTTGGGTCTAGCGGTGTGGGTTTGGGTCTAGCCGAGTGGGTGTGGGTCTAGCCGAGTGGGTTTGGGTCTAGCCGAGTGGGTTTGGGTCTAGCGGAGTGGATTTTGGATCTAGCCGAGTGGGCTTGGGTCTTGCCGAGTGGGTTTGGGTCTAGCCGAGTGGGTTTGGGCCTAGCCGAGTGGGTTTGGGTCTAGCCGAGTGGGTTTCGGTCTAGCCAAGTGGGTTTCGGTCTCGCCGAGTGGGTTTGGGTCTAGCCGAGTGGATTTGGGTCTTACGGAGTGGGTTTGGGTCTAGCCGAGTGGGTTTGGGTCTACCCGAGTGGGTTTGGGTCTAGCCAAGTGGGGTTGGGTCTAGCCGAGTGGGTTTGGGTCTAGCCGAGTGGGTTTGGGTCTAGCAGAGTTGGTTTGGGTCCAGCCGAGTGGGTTTGGGTGTAGCCGGGTGGGTTTGGGTCTAGCCGAGTGGGTGTGGGTCTAGCCGAGTTGGTTTGGGTCTAGCCGAGTGGGTTTCGGTCTAGCAGAGTGGGTTTTGGATCTAGCCGAGTGGGTTTGGGTGTAGCTGAGTGGGTTTGGGTCTAGCCGAGTGGGTTTGGGCCTAGCCGATTGGGTTTGGGTCTAGCTGAGTGGGTTTGGGTCTAGCCAAGTGGGTTTTGGTCTCGCCGAGTGGGTTTGGGTCTAGTCGAGTGGATTTGGGTCTAGCGGAGTGGGTTTGGGTCTAGCCGAGTGGGTTTCGGTCTAGCTGAGTGGGTTTGGGTCTAGCCAAGTGGGTTTGGGTCTAGCGGAGTGGGTTTGGATCTAGCCGAGTGGGTTTGGGTCTAGCCGAGTGGGTTTGGGTCTAGCCGAGTGGGGTTGGGTCTTGCCGAGTGGGTTCGAGTCCAGCCGAGTGGGTTTAGGTCTAGCAGAGTGAGTTTGGGTCTAGCGGAGTGGGTTTGGGTCTAGCGGAGTGGGCTTGGGTCTAGCCGAGTGGGTGTGGGTCTAGCCGAGTGGGTTTGGGTCAAGCCGAGTGGGTTTGGGCCTAGCCGAGTGGGTTTGGGTCTAGCCGAGTGGGTTTGGGTCTAGCCGAGTGGGTTTGGGTCTAGCCGAGTGGGTTTGGGTCTAGCGGAGTGGGTTTGTGTCTAGTCGAGTGGGTTTCGGTCTAGCCGAGTGGGTTTGGGTCTAGCCGAGTGTGTTTTGGTCTAGCAGAGTGGGTTTGGGTCTAGCCGAGTGGGTTTGGGTCTAGCCGAGTGGGTTTGGGTCTAGCCGAGTGGGTTTGGGTTTAGCGGAGTGGGGTTGGGTCTAGCCGAGTGGGTTTGGGTCTAGCCGAGAGGGTTTGGGTCTAGCGGAGCGGGTTTTGGATCTAGCCGAGTGGGTTTGGGTCTAGCCGAGTGGGTTTGGGTCTAGCCGAGTGGGTTTGGGCCTAGCCGAGTGGGTTTGGGTCTAGCCAAGTGGGTTTGGGTCTAGCCAAGTCGGTTTCGGTCTCGCCGAGTGGGTTTGGGTCTAGCCGAGTGGGTTTGGGTCTAGCCGAGTGGGTTTGGGTCTAGCCGAGTGGGTTTGGGTGTAGCCGAGTGGGGTTGGGTCTAGCCGAGTGGGTTTGGGTCTAGCGGAGTGGGTTTGGGTCTAGCCGAGTGGGTTTGGGTCTAGCCGAGTGTGTTTGGGGCTAGCGGAGTGGGTTTGGGTCTAGCCAAGTGGGTTTGGGTCTAGCCGAGTGGGTTTGGGTTTAGCGGAGTGGGGTTGGGTCTAGCCGAGTGGGTTTGGGTCTAGCCGAGTGGGTTGGGGTCTAGCGGAGTGGGTTTGGGTCTAGCCGAGTGGGTTTGGGTCTAGCGGAGTGGGTTTGTGTCTAGCCGAGTGGGTTTGGGTCTAGCCGAGTGGGTTTGGGTGTAGCCGAGTGCGTTTGCGTCTAGCCGAGTGAGGTTGGGTCTAGCCGAGTGGGTTTGGGTCTATCCGAGTGGTTTGGGTCTAGCCGAGTGGGTTTGTGTCTAGCCGAGTGGGTTTGGGTCTAGCCGAGTGGGTTTGTGTCTAGCCGAGTGGGTTAGGGTCTAGCGGAGTGGGTTTGGGCCTAGCCGAGTGGGTTTGTGTCTAGCCGAGTGGGTTTGGGTCTAGCCAAGTGGGTTTGGGTCTAGCTGAGTGGGTTTGGGTCTAGCCGAGTGGGTTTGGGCCTGGCCGAGTGGGTTTGGGACTAGCCGAGTGGGTTTGGGTCTAGCCGAGTGGGTTTGGGTCTTGCCGAGTGGGTTTGGGAATAGCCGAGTGGCTTTGGGTCTAGCAAAGTGGGTTTGGATCTAGCCGAGTGGGTTTGGGTCTAGCCGAGTGGGTTTGGGTCTAGCCGAGTGGGGTTGGGTCTAGCCGAGTGGGTTTGGGTCTAGCCGAGTGGGTTTAGGTCTAGCAGAGTGGGTTTGGGTCTAGCGGAGTGGGTTTGGGTCTAGCGGTGTGGGTTTGGGTCTAGCCGAGTGGGTGTGGGTCTAGCCGAGTGGGTTTGGGTCTAGCCGAGAGGGTTTGGGTCTAGCGGAGTGGATTTTGGATCTAGCCGAGTGGGTTTGGGTCTTGCCGAGTGGGTTTGGGTCTAGCCGAGTGGGTTTGGGCCTAGCCGAGTGGGTTTGGGTCTAGCCGAGTGGGTTTGGGTCTAGCCAAGTGGGTTTCGGTCTCGCCGAGTGGGTTTGGGTCTAGCCGAGTGGATTTGGGTCTTACGGAGTGGGTTTGGGTCTAGCCGAGTGGGTTTGGGTCTACCAGAGTGGGTTTGGGTCTAGCCAAGTGGGTTTGGGTCTAGCGGAGTGGGTTTGGGTCTAGCCGAGTGGGTTTGGGTGCAGCCGAGTGGGTTTGGATGTAGTCGATTGGGTTTGGGTCTAGCCGAGTGGGTTTGGGTCTAGCCGAGTGGGTTTGGGTCCAGCCGAGTGGGTTTGTGTCTAGCCGAGTGGGTTAGGGTCTAGCCGAGTGGGTTTGGTTCTAGCCGAGAGGGTTTGGGTCTAGCCGAGTGGGTTTGCATCTGGCGGAGTGGGTTTGGGTCTGGCGGAGTGGGTTTGTGTCTAGCTGAGTGGGTTTGGGTCTGGCCGAGTGGGTTTGGGTCTAGCCGTGTGGGTTTGGGTCTAGCCGATTGGGTTTGGGTCTAGCGGAGTGGGTTTGCGTCTAGCCGAGTGGGTTTGGGTCTAGCAGAGTGGTTTTGGGTCTAGCCGAGTGGGTTTGGGTCTAGCGGAGTGGGTTTGGGTCCAGCCGAGTGGGTTTGGGTCCAGCCGAGTGGGTTTGGGTGTAGCCGTGTGGGCTTGGGTCTAGCCGAGTGGGTTTGGGTCTAGCCGAGTGGGTTTGGATCAAGCCGAGTGGGTTTGGGTCTAGCGGAGTGGGTTTGGGTCTAGCCGAGTGGGTTTGGGTCTAGCCGAGAGGGTTTGGGTCTAGCCGAGTGCGTTTGGGCCTAGCCGAGTGGGTTTCGGTCTAGCCGAGTGGGTTTGGGTCCAGCCGAGTGGGTTTGGGTCTAGCCGAGTGGGTTTGGGTCTAGCGGAGTGGGTTTGTGTCTAGTCGAATGGGTTTGGGTCTAGCCGAGTGGGTTTGGGTCTAGCCGTGTGTGTTTGGGTCTAGCAGAGTGGGTTTGGGTCTAGCCGCTTGGGTTTGGGTCTAGCCGAGTGGGTTTGGGTCTAGCCGAGTGGGTTTGGGTCTAGGGAAGTGGGTTTGGATCTAGCCGAGTGGGTTTGGGTCTAGCCGAATGGGTTTGGGTCTAGCCGAGTGGGGTTGTGTCTAGCCGAGTGGGTTTGGGTCTAGCCGAGTGGGTTTGGGTCTAGCCGAGTGGGTTTGGGTCTAGCCGAGTGGGTTTGGGTCTAGCCGAGTGGGTTTGGGTCTAGCCGAGTGGGTTTGGGTCTAGCCGAGTGGGTTTGGGTCTAGTGGAGTGGGTTTGTGTCTAGTCGAGTGGGTTTGGGTCTAGCCGAGTGGGTTTGAGTCTAGCCGAGTGTGTTTGGGTCTAGCAGAGTGGGTTTGGGTCTAGCCGATTGGGTTTGGGTCTAGCCGAGTGGGTTTGGGTCTAGCCGAGTGGGTTTGGGTCTAACCGAGTGGGTTTGGGTCTAGCCCAGTGGGTTTCGGTCTCGCCGAGTGGGTTTGGGTCTAGCCGAGTGGGTTTGGGTCTAGCCGAGTGGGTTTGGGTCTAGCCGAGTGGGTTTGGGTGTAGCCGAGTGGGGTTGGGTCTAGCCGAGTGGGTTAGGGTCTAGCGGAGTGGGTTTGGGTCTAGCCGAGTGGGTTTGGGTCTAGCCGAGTGTGTTTGGGTCTAGCGGAGTGGGTTTGGGTCTAGCCGAGTGGGTTTGGGACTAGCAGAGTGGGTTTGGGTCTAGCCGAGTGGGTTTGGGGTTAGCGGAGTGGGGTTGGGTCCAGCCGAGAGGGTTTGGGTCTAGCGGAGTGGGTTTTGGATCTAGCCGAGTGGGTTTGGGTCTAGCCGAGTGGGTTTGGGTCTAGCCGAGTGGGTTTGTGCCTAGCCGAGTGGGTTTGGGTCTAGCCGAGTGGGTTCGGGTCTAGCCAAGTGGGTTTCGGTCTCGCCGAGTGGGTTTGAGTCTAGCCGTGTGGGTTTGGTTCGAGCCGAGTGGGTTTGGGTCTAGCCAAGTGGGTTTGGGTGTAGCCGAGTGGGGTTGGGTCTCGCCGAGTGGGTTTGCGTCTAGCGGAGTGGGTTTGGGTCTAGCCGAGTGGGTTTGGGTGTAGCCGAGTGTGTTTGGGTCTAGCGGAGTGGGTTTGGGTCTAGCCGAGTGGGTTTAGAAACATAGAAACATAGAAAATAGGTTTGGGTCTGGCCAAGTGGGTTTGGGTCTAGCCGAGTGGGTTTGCGTTTAGCGGAGTGGGTTTGGGTCTAGCCGAGTGGCTTTGGGTCTAGCCGAGTGGGTTTGGGTCTAGCGGAGTGGGTTTGGGTCTAGCCGAGTGGGTTTGGGTCTAGCGGAGTGGGTTTGTGTCTAGCCGAGTGGGTTTGGGTCTAGCCGAGTGGGTTTGGGTGTAGCCGAGTGCGTTTGGGACTAGCCGAGTGGGGTTGGGTCTAGCCGAGTGGGTTTGGGTCTAGCCGAGTGGGTTTGGGTCTAGCCGAAGGGGTTTGGGTCTAGCCGAGTGGGTTTGGGTCTAGCCGAGTGGGTTTGTGTCTAGCCGAGTGGGTTTGGGTCTAGCGGAGTGGGTTTGGGAATAGCCGAGTGGGTTTGGGTCTAGGGAAGTGGGTTTGGATCTAGCCGAGTGGGTTTGGGTCTAGCCGAATGGGTTTGGGTCTAGCCGAGTGGGGTTGGGTCTAGCCGAGTGGGTTTGGGTCTAGCCGAGTGGGTTTGGGTCTAGCCGAGTGGGTTTGGGTCTAGCCGAGTGGGTTTGGGTCTAGCCGAGTGGGTTTGGGTCTAGCGGAGTGGGTTTGTGTCTGGTCGAGTGGGTTTGGGTCTAGCTGAGTGGGTTTGGGAATAGCCGAGGGGGTTTGGGTCTAGCGAAGTGGGTTTGGATCTAGCCTAGTGGGTTTGGGTCTAGCCGAGTGGGTTTGGGTCTAGCCGAGTGGGGTTGGGTCTAGCCGAGTGGGTTTAGGTGTAGCAGAGTGGGTTTGGGTCTAGCAGAGTGGGTTTGGGTCTAGCGGAGTGGGTTTGGGTCTAGCCGAGTGGGTGTGGGTCTAGCCTAGTGGGTTTGGGTCTTGCCGAGAGGGTTTGGTTCTAGCGGATTGGGTTTTGGATCTAGCCGAGTGGGTTTGGGTCTAGCCGAGTGGGTTTGGGTCTAGCCGAGTGGGTTTGGGCCTAGCCGTGTGGGTTTGGGTCTAACCGAGTGGGTTTGGGTCTAGCCCAGTGGGTTTCGGTCTCGCCGAGTGGGTTTGGGTCTAGCCGAGTGGGTTTGGGTCTAGCCGAGTGGGTTTGGGTCCAGCCGAGTGGGTTTGGGTGTAGCCGAGTGGGGTTGGGTCTAGCCGAGTGTGTTTGGGTCTAGCCGAGTGGGTTTGGGTCTAGCCGAGTGGGTTTGGGTCTAGCCGAGTGTGTTTGGGTCTAGCGGAGTGGGTTTGGGTCTAGCCGAGTGGGTTTGGGTCTAGCCGAGTGGGTTTGGGTCTAGCCGAGTGGGTTTGGGTTTAGCGGAGTGGGGTTGGGTCTAGCCGAGAGGGTTTGGGTCTAGCGGAGTGGGTTTTGGATCTAGCCGAGTGGGTTTGGGTCTAGCCGAGTGGGTTTGGGTCTAGCCGAGTGGGTTTGGGCCTAGCCGAGTGGGTTTGGGTCTAGCCGAGTGGGTTCGGGTCTAGCCAAGTGGGTTTGGGTGTAGCCGAGTGCGTTTGGGTCTAGCCGAGTGGGGTTGGGTCTAGCCGAGTGGGTTTGGGTCTAGCCGAGTGGGTTTGGGTCTAGCCGAGTGGGTTTGGGTCTAGCCGAGTGGGTTTGGGTCTAGCCGAGTGGGTTTGGGTCTTGCCGAGTGGGTTTGGGTCTAACCGAGTGGGTTTGGGCCTAGCCGAGTGGGTTTGGGTCTAGCCGAGTGGGTTTGGGTCTAGCCGAGTGGGTTTGGGTCTCGCCGAGTGGGTTTGGGTCTAGCCGAGTGGATTTGGGTCTAGCGGAGTGGGTTTGGGTCTAGCCGAGTGGGTTTGGGTCTAGCCGAGTGGTTTGGGTCTAGCCGAGTGGGTTTGGATCTAGCCGAGTGGGTTTGGGTCTAGCCGAGTGGGTTTGGGTGCAGCCGATTAGGTTTGGGTCTAGCCGAGTGGGTTTGGGTCTAGCCGAGTGGGTTTGGGTCCAGCCGAGTGGGTTTGTGTCTAGCCGAGTGGGTTAGGGTCTAGCCGAGTGGGTTTGGGTCTAGCCGAGAGGGTTTACATAGAAATATACATAGAAACATAGAAAATAGGTGCAGGAGTAGGCCATTCGTCCCTTCGAGCCTGCACCGCCATTCAATGTGATCATGGCTGATCATCCAACTCAGTATCCCGTACCTGCCTTCTCTCCATACCCCCTGATCCCTTTAGCCACAAGTGCCACATCTAACGCCCTCTTAAATTTTGCCAATGAACTGGCCTCAACTACCTTC
The DNA here is from genome assembly GCA_963514005.1 of Raja brachyura. Next base: position 3,317,250 of record OY740819.1, on the reverse strand, counting down.
TGTGACAGAGAAGGTCTAGCCGAGTGGGTTTGCATCTGGCGGAGTGGGTTTGGGTCTGGCGGAGTGGGTTTGGGTCTAGCCGAGTGAGTTTGGGTCTAGCCGAGTGGGTTTGGGTCTAGCCGTGTGGGTTTGGGTCTAGCCGATTGGGTTTGGGTCTAGCGGAGAGGGTTTGCGTCTAGCCGAGTGGGTTTGGGTCTAGCAGAGTGGGTTTGGGTCTAGCCGAGTGGGTTTGGGTCTAGCGGAGTGGGTTTGGGTCTAGCCGAGTGGGTTTGGGTCCAGCCGAGTGGGTTTGGGTGTAGCCGTTTGGGCTTGGGTCTAGCCGAGTGGGTTTGGGTCTAGCCGAGTGGGTTTGGATCAAGCCGAGTGGGTTTGGGTCAAGCGGAGTGGGTTTGGGTCTAGCCGAGTGGGTTTGGTTCTAGCCGAGTGGGTTTGGGTCTAGCCGAGTGGGTTTGGGCCTAGCCGAGTGGGTTTGGGTCTAGCCGAGTGGGTTTGGGTCTAGCCGAGTGGGTTTGCGTCTAGCCGAGTGGGTTTGGGTCTAGCGGAGTGGGTTTGTGTCTAGTCGAGCGGGTTTGGGTCTAGCCGAGTGGGTTTGGGTCTAGCCGAGTGGGTTTGGGTCTAGCCGAGTGGGTTTGGGCCTAGCCGAGTGGGTTTGGGTCTAGCCGAGTGGGTTCGGGTCTAGCCGAGTGGGTTTGGGTCTAGCCGAATGGGTTTGGGTCTAGCCGAGTGGGGTTGGGTCTAGCCGAGTGGGTTTGGGTCTAGCCGAGTGGGTTTCGGTCTAGCCGAGTGGGTTTGGGTCTAGCCGAGTGGGTTTGGGTCTAGCCGAGTGGGTTTGGGTCTAGCGGAGTGGGTTTGTGTCTGGTCGAGTGGGTTTGGGTCTAGCTGAGTGGGTTTGAGTCTAGCCGAGTGTGTTTGGGTCTAGCAGAGTGGGTTTGGGTCGAGCCGATTGGGTTTGGGTCTAGCCGAGTGGGTTTGGGTCTAGCCGAGTGGGTTTGGTACTAGCCGAGTGGGTTTGGTTCTAGCCGAGTGGGCTTGCGTCTAGCCGAGTGGGTTTGTGTCTAGCCGAGTGGGTTTGGGTCCAGCGGACTGGGTTTGGGAATAGCCGAGGGGGTTTGGGTCTAGCGAAGTGGGTTTGGATCTAGCCGAGTGGGTTTGGGTCTAGCCGAGTGGGTTTGGGTCTAGCCGAGTGGGGTTGGGTCTAGCCGAGTGGGTTTAGGTGTAGCAGAGTGGGTTTGGGTCTAGCAGAGTGGGTTTGGGTCTAGCGGAGTGGGTTTGGGTCTAGCCGAGTGGGTGTGGGTCTAGCCGAGTGGGTTTGGGTCTAGCCGAGAGGGTTTGGGTCTAGCGGAGTGGGTTTTGGATCTAGCCGAGTGGGTTTGGGTCTAGCCGAGTGGGTTTGGGTCTAGCCGAGTGGGTTTGGGCCTAGCCGAGTGGGTTTGGGTCTAGCCGAGTGGGTTCGGGTCTAGCCCAGTGGGTTTGGGTGTAGCCGAGTGCGTTTGGGTCTAGCCGAGTGGGGTTGGGTCTAGCCGAGTGGGTTTGGGTCTAGCCGAGTGGGTTTGGGTCTAGCCGAGTGGGTTTGGGTCTAGCCGAGTGGGTTTGGTTCTAGCCGAGTGGGTTTGGGTCTTGCCGAGTGGGTTTGGGTCTAACCGAGTGGGTTTGGGCCTAGCCGAGTGGGTTTGGGTCTAGCCGAGTGGGTTTGGGTCTCGCCGAGTGGGTTTGGGTCTAGCCGAGTGGATTTGGGTCTAGCGGAGTGGGTTTGGGTCTAGCCGAGTGGGTTTGGGTCTAGCCGAGTGGTTTGGGTCTAGCCGAGTGGGTTTGGATCTAGCCGAGTGGGTTTGGGTCTAGCCGAGTGGGTTTGGGTGCAGCCGATTAGGTTTGGGTCTAGCCGAGTGGGTTTGGGTCTAGCCGAGTGGGTTTGGGTCCAGCCGAGTGGGTTTGTGTCTAGCCGAGTGGGTTAGGGTCTAGCCGAGTGGGTTTGGGTCTAGCCGAGAGGGGTTACATAGAAATATACATAGAAACATAGAAAATAGGTGCAGGAGTCGGCCATTCGTCCCTTCGAGCCTGCACCGCCATTCAATGTGATCATGGCTGATCATCCAACTCAGTATCCCGTACCTGCCTTCTCTCCATACCCCCTGATCCCTTTAGCCACAAGTGCCACATCTAACGCCCTCTTAAATTTTGCCAATGAACTGGCCTCAACTACCTTCTGTGACAGAGAAGGTCTAGCCGAGTGGGTTTGCATCTGGCGGAGTGGGTTTGGGTCTGGCGGAGTGGGTTTGGGTCTAGCCGAGTGAGTTTGGGTCTAGCCGAGTGGGTTTGGGTCTAGCCGTGTGGGTTTGGGTCTAGCCGATTGGGTTTGGGTCTAGCGGAGAGGGTTTGCGTCTAGCCGAGTGGGTTTGGGTCTAGCAGAGTGGGTTTGGGTCTAGCCGAGTGGGTTTGGGTCTAGCGGAGTGGGTTTGGGTCTAGCCGAGTGGGTTTGGGTCCAGCCGAGTGGGTTTGGGTGTAGCCGTTTGGGCTTGGGTCTAGCCGAGTGGGTTTGGGTCTAGCCGAGTGGGTTTGGATCAAGCGGAGTGGGTTTGGGTCTAGCCGAGTGGGTTTGGTTCTAGCCGAGTGGGTTTGGGTCTAGCCGAGTGGGTTTGGGCCTAGCCGAGTGGGTTTGGGTCTAGCCGAGTGGGTTTGGGTCTAGCCGAGTGGGTTTGGGTCTAGCCGAGTGGGTTTGGGTCTAGCGGAGTGGGTTTGTGTCTAGTCGAGCGGGTTTGGGTCTAGCCGAGTGGGTTAGGGTCTAGCCGAGTGGGTTTGGGTCTAGCCGAGTGGGTTTGGGCCTAGCCGAGTGGGTTTGGGTCTAGCCGAGTGGGTTCGGGTCTAGCCAAGTGGGTTTGGGTGTAGCCGAGTGCGTTTGGGTCTAGCCGAGTGGGGTTGGGTCTAGCCGAGTGGGTTTGGGTCTAGCCGAGTGGGTTTGGGTCTAGCCGAGTGGGTTTGGGTCTAGCCGAGTGGGTTTGGATCAAGCCGAGTGGGTTTGGGTCAAGCGGAGTGGGTTTGGGTCTAGCCGAGTGGGTTTGGTTCTAGCCGAGTGGGTTTGGGTCTAGCCGAGTGGGTTTGGGCCTAGCCGAGTGGGTTTGGGTCTAGCCGAGTGGGTTTGGGTCTAGCCGAGTGGGTTTGGGTCTAGCCGAGTGGGTTTGGGTCTAGCGGAGTGGGTTTGTGTCTAGTCGAGCGGGTTTGGGTCTAGCCGAGTGGGTTTGGGTCTAGCCGAGTGGGTTTGGGTCTAGCCGAGTGGGTTTGGGCCTAGCCGAGTGGGTTTGGGTCTAGCCGAGTGGGTTCGGGTCTAGCCAAGTGGGTTTGGGTGTAGCCGAGTGCGTTTGGGTCTAGCCGAGTGGGGTTGGGTCTAGCCGAGTGGGTTTGGGTCTAGCCGAGTGGGTTTGGGTCTAGCCGAGTGGGTTTGGGTCTAGCCGAGTGGGTTTGGGTCTAGCCGAGTGGGTTTGGGTCTTGCCGAGTGGGTTTGGGTCTAACCGAGTGGGTTTGGGCCTAGCCGAGTGGGTTTGGGTCTAGCCGAGTGGGTTTGGGTCTAGCCGAGTGGGTTTGGGTCTCGCCGAGTGGGTTTGGGTCTAGCCGAGTGGATTTGGGTCTAGCGGAGTGGGTTTGGGTCTAGCCGAGTGGGTTTGGGTCTAGCCGAGTGGTTTGGGTCTAGCCGAGTGGGTTTGGATCTAGCCGAGTGGGTTTGGGTCTAGCCGAGTGGGTTTGGGTGCAGCCGATTAGGTTTGGGTCTAGCCGAGTGGGTTTGGGTCTAGCCGAGTGGGTTTGGGTCCAGCCGAGTGGGTTTGTGTCTAGCCGAGTGGGTTAGGGTCTAGCCGAGTGGGTTTGGGTCTAGCCGAGAGGGGTTACATAGAAATATACATAGAAACATAGAAAATAGGTGCAGGAGTAGGCCATTCGTCCCTTCGAGCCTGCACCGCCATTCAATGTGATCATGGCTGATCATCCAACTCAGTATCCCGTACCTGCCTTCTCTCCATACCCCCTGATCCCTTTAGCCACAAGTGCCACATCTAACGCCCTCTTAAATTTTGCCAATGAACTGGCCTCAACTACCTTCTGTGACAGAGAAGGTCTAGCCGAGTGGGTTTGCATCTGGCGGAGTGGGTTTGGGTCTGGCGGAGTGGGTTTGGGTCTAGCCGAGTGAGTTTGGGTCTAGCCGAGTGGGTTTGGGTCTAGCCGTGTGGGTTTGGGTCTAGCCGATTGGGTTTGGGTCTAGCGGAGAGGGTTTGCGTCTAGCCGAGTGGGTTTGGGTCTAGCAGAGTGGGTTTGGGTCTAGCCGAGTGGGTTTGGGTCTAGCGGAGTGGGTTTGGGTCTAGCCGAGTGGGTTTGGGTCCAGCCGAGTGGGTTTGGGTGTAGCCGTTTGGGCTTGGGTCTAGCCGAGTGGGTTTGGGTCTAGCCGAGTGGGTTTGGATCAAGCCGAGTGGGTTTGGGTCAAGCGGAGTGGGTTTGGGTCTAGCCGAGTGGGTTTGGTTCTAGCCGAGTGGGTTTGGGTCTAGCCGAGTGGGTTTGGGCCTAGCCGAGTGGGTTTGGGTCTAGCCGAGTGGGTTTGGGTCTAGCCGAGTGGGTTTGGGTCTAGCCGAGTGGGTTTGGGTCTAGCGGAGTGGGTTTGTGTCTAGTCGAGCGGGTTTGGGTCTAGCCGAGTGGGTTAGGGTCTAGCCGAGTGGGTTTGGGTCTAGCCGAGTGGGTTTGGGCCTAGCCGAGTGGGTTTGGGTCTAGCCGAGTGGGTTCGGGTCTAGCCAAGTGGGTTTGGGTGTAGCCGAGTGCGTTTGGGTCTAGCCGAGTGGGGTTGGGTCTAGCCGAGTGGGTTTGGGTCTAGCCGAGTGGGTTTGGGTCTAGCCGAGTGGGTTTGGGTCTAGCCGAGTGGGTTTGGATCAAGCCGAGTGGGTTTGGGTCAAGCGGAGTGGGTTTGGGTCTAGCCGAGTGGGTTTGGTTCTAGCCGAGTGGGTTTGGGTCTAGCCGAGTGGGTTTGGGCCTAGCCGAGTGGGTTTGGGTCTAGCCGAGTGGGTTTGGGTCTAGCCGAGTGGGTTTGGGTCTAGCCGAGTGGGTTTGGGTCTAGCGGAGTGGGTTTGTGTCTAGTCGAGCGGGTTTGGGTCTAGCCGAGTGGGTTTGGGTCTAGCCGAGTGGGTTTGGGTCTAGCCGAGTGGGTTTGGGCCTAGCCGAGTGGGTTTGGGTCTAGCCGAGTGGGTTCGGGTCTAGCCAAGTGGGTTTGGGTGTAGCCGAGTGCGTTTGGGTCTAGCCGAGTGGGGTTGGGTCTAGCCGAGTGGGTTTGGGTCTAGCCGAGTGGGTTTGGGTCTAGCCGAGTGGGTTTGGGTCTAGCCGAGTGGGTTTGGGTCTAGCCGAGTGGGTTTGGGTCTTGCCGAGTGGGTTTGGGTCTAACCGAGTGGGTTTGGGCCTAGCCGAGTGGGTTTGGGTCTAGCCGAGTGGGTTTGGGTCTAGCCGAGTGGGTTTGGGTCTCGCCGAGTGGGTTTGGGTCTAGCCGAGTGGATTTGGGTCTAGCGGAGTGGGTTTGGGTCTAGCCGAGTGGGTTTGGGTCTAGCCGAGTGGTTTGGGTCTAGCCGAGTGGGTTTGGATCTAGCCGAGTGGGTTTGGGTCTAGCCGAGTGGGTTTGGGTGCAGCCGATTAGGTTTGGGTCTAGCCGAGTGGGTTTGGGTCTAGCCGAGTGGGTTTGGGTCCAGCCGAGTGGGTTTGTGTCTAGCCGAGTGGGTTAGGGTCTAGCCGAGTGGGTTTGGGTCTAGCCGAGTGGGTTTGGGTCTAGCCGAGTGGGTTTGGGTCTAGCCGAGTGGGTTTGGGTCTAGCGGAGTGGGTTTGTGTCTAGTCGAGCGGGTTTGGGTCTAGCCGAGTGGGTTAGGGTCTAGCCGAGTGGGTTTGGGTCTAGCCGAGTGGGTTTGGGCCTAGCCGAGTGGGTTTGGGTCTAGCCGAGTGGGTTCGGGTCTAGCCAAGTGGGTTTGGGTGTAGCCGAGTGCGTTTGGGTCTAGCCGAGTGGGGTTGGGTCTAGCCGAGTGGGTTTGGGTCTAGCCGAGTGGGTTTGGGTCTAGCCGAGTGGGTTTGGGTCTAGCCGAGTGGGTTTGGATCAAGCCGAGTGGGTTTGGGTCAAGCGGAGTGGGTTTGGGTCTAGCCGAGTGGGTTTGGTTCTAGCCGAGTGGGTTTGGGTCTAGCCGAGTGGGTTTGGGCCTAGCCGAGTGGGTTTGGGTCTAGCCGAGTGGGTTTGGGTCTAGCCGAGTGGGTTTGGGTCTAGCCGAGTGGGTTTGGGTCTAGCGGAGTGGGTTTGTGTCTAGTCGAGCGGGTTTGGGTCTAGCCGAGTGGGTTTGGGTCTAGCCGAGTGGGTTTGGGTCTAGCCGAGTGGGTTTGGGCCTAGCCGAGTGGGTTTGGGTCTAGCCGAGTGGGTTCGGGTCTAGCCAAGTGGGTTTGGGTGTAGCCGAGTGCGTTTGGGTCTAGCCGAGTGGGGTTGGGTCTAGCCGAGTGGGTTTGGGTCTAGCCGAGTGGGTTTGGGTCTAGCCGAGTGGGTTTGGGTCTAGCCGAGTGGGTTTGGGTCTAGCCGAGTGGGTTTGGGTCTTGCCGAGTGGGTTTGGGTCTAACCGAGTGGGTTTGGGCCTAGCCGAGTGGGTTTGGGTCTAGCCGAGTGGGTTTGGGTCTAGCCGAGTGGGTTTGGGTCTCGCCGAGTGGGTTTGGGTCTAGCCGAGTGGATTTGGGTCTAGCGGAGTGGGTTTGGGTCTAGCCGAGTGGGTTTGGGTCTAGCCGAGTGGTTTGGGTCTAGCCGAGTGGGTTTGGATCTAGCCGAGTGGGTTTGGGTCTAGCCGAGTGGGTTTGGGTGCAGCCGATTAGGTTTGGGTCTAGCCGAGTGGGTTTGGGTCTAGCCGAGTGGGTTTGGGTCCAGCCGAGTGGGTTTGTGTCTAGCCGAGTGGGTTAGGGTCTAGCCGAGTGGGTTTGGGTCTAGCCGAGAGGGTTTACATAGAAACATACATAGAAACATAGAAAATAGGTGCAGGAGTAGGCCATTCGTCCCTTCGAGCCTGCACCGCCATTCAATGTGATCATGGCTGATCATCCAACTCAGTATCCGTACCTGCCTTCTCTCCATACCCCCTGATCCCTTTAGCCACAAGTGCCACATCTAACGCCCTCTTAAATTTTGCCAATGAACTGGCCTCAACTACCTTCTGTGACAGAGAAGGTCTAGCCGAGTGGGTTTGCATCTGGCGGAGTGGGTTTGGGTCTGGCGGAGTGGGTTTGGGTCTAGCCGAGTGAGTTTGGGTCTAGCCGAGTGGGTTTGGGTCTAGCCGAGTGGGTTTGGGTCTAGCCGTGTGGGTTTGGGTCTAGCCAATTGGGTTTGGGTCTAGCGGAGAGGGTTTGCGTCTAGCCGAGTGGGTTTGGGTCTAGCCGAGTGGGTTTGGGTCTAGCGGAGTGGGTTTGGGTCTAGCCGAGTGGGTTTGGGTCCAGCCGAGTGGGTTTGGGTCAAGCGGAGTGGGTTTGGGTCTAGCCGAGTGGGTTTGGTTCTAGCCGAGTGGGTTTGGGTCTAGCCGAGTGGGTTTGGGCCTAGCCGAGTGGGTTTGGGTCTAGCCGAGTGGGTTTGGCTCTAGCCGAGTGGGTTTGGGTCTAGCCGAGTGGGTTTGGGTCTAGCGGAGTGGGTTTGTGTCTAGTCGAGCGGGTTTGGGTCTAGCCGAGTGGGTTCGGGTCTAGCCGAGTGGGTTTGGGTCTAGCCGAGTGGGTTTGGGTCTAGCCGAGTGGGTTTGGGTTTAGCGGAGTGGGGTTGGGTCTAGCCGAGAGGGTTTGGGTCTAGCGGAGTGGGTTTTGGATCTAGCCGAGTGGGTTTGGGTCTAGCCGAGTGGGTTTGGGTCTAGCCGAGTGGGTTTGGGCCTAGCCGAGTGGGTTTGGGTCTAGCCGAGTGGGTTCGGGTCTAGCCAAGTGGGTTTCGGTCTCGCCGAGTTGGTTTGAGTCTAGCCGAGTGGGTTTGGGTCGAGCCGAGTGGGTTTGGGTCTAGCCAAGTGGGTTTGGGTGTAGCCGAGTGGGGTTGGGTCTAGCCGAGTGGGTTTGGGTCTAGCGGAGTGGGTTTGGGTCTAGCCGAGTGGGTTTGGGTGTAGCCGAGTGTGTTTGGGTCTAGCGGAGTGGGTTTGGGCCTAGCCGAGTGGGATTGGGTCTAGCCAAGTGGGTTTGGGTCTAGCCGAGTGGGTTTGGGTCTCGCCGAGTGGGTTTGGGTCTAGCCGAGGGGATTTGGGTCTAGCGGAGTGGGTTTGGGTCTAGCCGAGTGGGTTTGGGTCTAGCCGAGTGGTTTGGGTCTAGCCGAGTGGGTTTGTGTCTAGCCGAGTGGGTTTGGGTCTAGCCGAGTGGTTTGGGTCTAGCGGAGTGGGTTTGGTTCTAGCCGAGTGGGTTTGGGTCTAGCCGAGTGGGTTTGCGTCTGGCGCAGTGGGTTTGGGTCTGGCGGAGTGGGTTTGGGTCTGGCGGAGTGGGTTTGTGTCTAGCCGAGTGGGTTTGGGTCTAGCCGAGTGGGTTTGGGTCTAGCCGAGTGGGTTTGGGTTTAGCGGAGTAGGGTTGGGTCTAGCCGAGTGTGTTTGGGTCTAGCCGAGAGGGTTTGGGTCAAGCGGAGTGGGTTTTGGATCTAGCCGTGTGGGTTTGGGTCTAACCGAGTGGGTTTGGGTCTAGCCGAGTAGGTTTGGGCCTAGCCGAGTGGGTTTGGGTCTAGCCGAGTGGGTTTGGGTCTAGCCAAGTGGGTTTGGGTCTCGCCGAGTGGGTTTGAGTCTAGCCGAGTGGGTATGGGTCGAGCCGAGTGGGTTTGGGTCTAGCCAAGTGGGTTTGGGTGTAGCCGAGTGGGGTTGGGTCTAGCCGAGTGGGTTTGGGTCTAGCGGAGTGGGTTTGGGTCTAGCGGAGTGGGTTTGGGTGTAGCCGAGTGTGTTTGGGTCTAGCGGAGTGGGTTTGGGTCTAGCGGAGTGGGTTTGGGTCTAGCAGAGTGGGTTTGGGTCTAGCCGAGTGGGTTTGCGTCTGGCGGAGTGGGTTTGGGTCTGGCAGAGTGTGTTTGGGTCTGGCTGAGTGGGTTTGGGTCTACCCGAGTGGGTTTGGGTCTAGCCGAGTGGGGTTGGGTCTAGCCGAGTGGGTTTGGGTCTAGCCGAGTGGGTTTAGGTCTAGCAGAGTGGGTTTGGGTCTAGCGGAGTGGGTTTGGGTCTAGCGGAGTGGGTTTGGGTCTAGCCAAGAGGGTGTGGGTCTAGCCGAGTGGGTTTGGGTCTAGCCGAGAGGGTTTGGTTCTAGCGGAGTGGGTTTTGGATCTAGCCGAGTGGGTTTGGGTCTAGCCGAGTGGGTTTGGGTCTAGCCGAGTGGGTGTGGGCCTAGCCGAGTGGGTTTGGGTCTAGCCGAGTGTGTTTGGGTCTAGCGGAGTGGGTTTGGGTCTAGCCGAGTGGGTTTGGGTCTAGCCGAATGGGTTTGGGTCTAGCCGAGTGGGTTTGGGTCTAGCCGAGTGGTTTGGGTGTAGCCGAGTGGGGTTGGGTCTAGCCGAGTGGGTTTGGGTCTAGCCGAGTGGGTTTGGGTCTAGCCGAGTGGGTTTGGGTGTAGCCGAGTGGGTTTGGGTCTAGCCGAGTGGGTTTGGGTCTAGCCGAGTGGGTTTGGGTCTAGCCGAGTGTGTTTGGGCCTAGCCGAGTGGGTTTGGGTCTAGCCGAGTGGGTTCGGGTCTAGCCAAGTGGGTTTCGGTCTCGCCGAGTGGGTTTGAGTCTGGCCGAGTGGGTTTGGGTCGAGCCGAGTGGGTTTGGGTCTAGCCAAGTGGGTTTGGGTGCAGCCGAGTGGGGTTGGGTCTAGCCGAGTGGGTTTGGGTCTAGCGGAGTGGGTTTGGGTCTAGCCGAGTGGGTTTGGGTGTAGCCGAGTGTGTTTGGGTCTAGTGGAGTGGGTTTGGGTCTAGCCGAGTGGGTTTAGAAATATAGAAACATAGAAAATAGGTTTGGGTCTAGCCAAGTGGGTTTGGGTCTAGCCGAGTGGGTTTGGGTTTAGCGGAGTGGGTTTGGGTCTAGCCGAGTGGGTTTGGGTCTAGCCGAGTGGGTTTGGGTCTAGCGGAGTGGGTTTGGGTCTAGCCGAGTGGGTTTGGGTCTAGCGGAGTGGGTTTGTGTCTAGCCGAGTGGGTTTGGGTCTAGCCGAGTGGGTTTGGGTGTAGCCGAGTGCGTTTGGGTCTAGCCGAATGGGGTTGGGTCTAGCCGAGTGGGTTTGGGTCTAGCCGAGTGGGTTTGGGTCTAGCCGAGTGGGTTTGGGTCTAGCCGTGTGGGTTTGGGTCTAGCCGAGTGGGTTTGGGTCTAGCCGAGAGGGTTTGGTTCTAGCGGAGTGGGTTTTGGATCTAGCCGAGTGGGTTTGGGTCTAGCCGAGTGGGTTTGGGTCTAGCCGAGTGGGTTTGGGCCTAGCCGAGTGGGTTTGGGTCTAACCGAGTGGGTTTGGGTCTAGCCCAGTGGGTTTCGGTCTCACCGAGTGGGTTTGGGTCTAGCCGAATGGGTTTGGGTCTAGCCGAGTGGGTTTGGGTTTAGCGGAGTGGGTTTGTGTCTAGCCGAGTGGGTTTGGGTCTAGCCGAGTGGTTTGGGTCTAGCGGAGTGGGTTTGGGTCTAGCCGAGTGGTTTGGGTCTAGCCGAGTGGGTTTGTGTCTAGCCGAGTGGGTTTGGGTCTAGCCGAGTGGTTTGGGTCTAGCGGAGTGGGTTTGGGTCTAGCCGAGTGGTGTTGGGTCTTGCCGAGTGGGTTCGGGTCCAGCCGAGTGGGTTTAGGTCTAGCAGAGTGGGTTTGGGTCTAGCGGAGTGGGTTTGGGTCTAGCGGAGTGGGTTTGGGTCTAGCCGAGTGGGTTCGGGTCTAGCCGAGTGGGTTTAGGTCTAGCAGAGTGGGTTTGGGTCTAGCGGAGTGGGTTTGGGTCTAGCGGAGTGGGTTTGGGTCTAGCCGAGTGGGTTTGGGTCTAGCCAAGTGGGTTTGGGTCTATCCGAATAGGTTTGGGTCCAGCCGAGTGGGGTTGGGTCTAGCCGAGTGGGTTTGGGTCTAGCCGAGCGGGTTTGGGTCTAGCAGAGTGGGTTTGGGTCTAGCGGAGTGGGTTTGTGTCTAGTCGAGTGGGTTTGGGTTAAGCCGAGTGGGTGTGGGTCGTGCCGAGTTGGTTTCGGTCTGGCAGAGTGGGTTTGGGTCTAGCCGATTGGGTTTGGGTCTAGCCGAGTGGGTTTGGGTCTAGCCGAGTGGGTTTGGTCCTAGCCGAGTGGGTTTGGTTCTAGCCGAGTGGGCTTGGGTCTAGCCGAGTGGGTTTGTGTCTAGCCGAGTGGGTTTGGGTCTAGCGGAGTGGGTTTGGGAATAGCCGAGGGGGTTTGGGTCTAGCGAAGTGGGTTTGGATCTAGCCAAGTGGGTTTGGGTCTAGCCGAGTGGGTTTGGGTCTAGCCGAGTGGTGTTGGGTCTAGCCGAGTGGGTTTGGGTCTAGCCGAGTCGGTTTAGGTCTCGCAGAGTGGGTTTGGGTCTAGCCGAGTGGATTTGGGTCTAGCGGAGTGGGTTTGGGTCTAGCCGAGTGGGTTTGGGTCCAGCCGAGTGGGTTTGGGTCTAGCCAAGTGGGTTTGGGTCTAGCGGAGTGGGTTTGGATCTAGCCGAGTGGGTTTGGGTCTAGCCGAGTGGGTTTGGGTGTAGCCGATTGGGTTTGGGTCTAGCCGAGTGGGTTTGGGTCTAGCCGAGTGGGTTTGGGTCTAGCCGAGTGTGTTTGGGTCTAGCCGAGTGGGTTTGGGTCTAGCCAAGTGGGTTTGGGTCTAGCGGAGTGGGTTTGGATCTAGCCGAGTGGGTTTGGGTCTAGCCGAGTGGGTTTGGGTGTAGCCGATTGGGTTTGGGTCTAGCCGAGTGGGTTTGGGTCTAGCCGAGTGGGTTTGGGTCTAGCCGAGTGTGTTTGGGTCTAGCCGATTGGGTTTGGGTCTGGCGGAGTGGGTTTGGGTCTAGCCGAGTGGGTTTGGGTCTAGCCAAGTGGGTTTGGGTCTAGCCGAGTGGGTTTGGGTCTAGCCGAGTGGGTTTGGGTCTAGCGGAGTGGGTTTGAGTCTAGCCGAGTGGGTTTGGGTGTAGTTGAGTGGGGTTGGGTCTAGCCGAGTGGGTTTGGGCCTAGCCGAGCGGGTTTGGGTCTAGCCGAGTGGGTTTGGGTTTAGCCGAGTAGGTTTTGGTCTCGCCGAGTGGGTTTGGGTCTAGCCGAGTGGATTTGGGTCTAGCGGAGTGGGTTTGGGTCTAGCCGAGTGGGTTTGGGTCCAGCAGAGTGGGTTTGGGTCTAGCCAAGTGGGTTTGGGTCCAGCGGAGTGGGTTTGGATCTAGCCGAGTGGGTTTGGGTCTAGCCGAGTGGGTTTGGGTGTAGCCGATTGGGTTTGGGTCTAGCCGAGTGGGTTTCGGTCTAGCCGAGTGGGTTTGGGTCTAGCCGAGTGGGGTTGGGTCTTGCCGAGTGGGTTCGGGTCTAGCCGAGTGGGTTTAGGTCAAGCAGAGTGGGTTTGGGTCTAGCGGAGTGGGTTTGGGTCTAGCGGAGTGGGTTTGGGTCTAGCCGAGTGGGTTTGGGTCTAGCCGAGTGGGTTTGGGTCTAGCCGAATAGGTTTGGGTCTAGCCGAGGGGGGTTGGCTCTAGCCGAGTGGGTTTGGGTCTAGCCGAGTGGGTTTGGGTCTAGCAGAGTGGGTTTGGGTCTAGCGGAGTGGGTTTGTGTCTAGTCGAGTGGGTTTGGGTTAAGCCGAGTGGGTGTGGGTCGTGCCGAGTTGGTTTCGGTCTAGCAGAGTGGGTTTGGGTCTAGCCGATTGGGTTTGGGTCTAGCCGAGTGGGTTTGGGTCTAGCCGAGTGGGTTTGGGCCTAGCCGAGTGGGTTTGGTTCTAGCCGAGTGGGCTTGGGTCTAGCCGAGTGGGTTTGTGTCTAGCCGAGTGGGTTTGGGTCTAGCGGAGTGGGTTTGGGAATAGCCGAGGGGGTTTGGGTCTAGCGAAGTGGGTTTGGATCTAGCCAAGTGGGTTTGGGTCTAGCCGAGTGGGTTTGGGTCTAGCCGAGTGGTGTTGGGTCTAGCCGAGTGGGTTTGGGTCTAGCCGAGTCGGTTTAGGTCTCGCAGAGTGGGTTTGGGTCTAGCGGAGTGGGTTTGGGTCTAGCGGAGTGGGTTTGGGTCTAGCCGAGTGGGTGTTGGTCTAGCCGAGTGGGTTTGGGTATAGCCGAGAGGGTTTGGGTCTAGCGGAGTGGGATTTGGATCTAGCCGAGTGGGTTTGGGTCTAGCCGAGTGGGTTTGGGTCTAGCCGAGTGGGTTTGGGCCTAGCCGAGCGGGTTTGGGTCTAGCCGAGTGGGTTAGGGTTTAGCCGAGTGGGTTTCGGTCTCGCCGAGTGGGTTTGGGTCTAGCCGAGTGGATTTGGGTCTAGCGGAGTGGGTTTGGGTCTAGCGGAGTGGGTTTGTGTCTAGTCGAGTGGGTTTGGGTTAAGCCGAGTGGGTGTGGGTCGTGCCGAGTTGGTTTCGGTCTAGCAGAGTGGGTTTGGGTCTAGCCGATTGGGTTTGGGTCTAGCCGAGTGGGTTTGGGTCTAGCCGAGTGGGTTTGGGCCTAGCCGAGTGGGTTTGGTTCTAGCCGAGTGGGCTTGGGTCTAGCCGAGTGGGTTTGTGTCTAGCCGAGTGGGTTTGGGTCTAGCGGAGTGGGTTTGGGAATAGCCGAGGGGGTTTGGGTCTAGCGAAGTGGGTTTGGATCTAGCCAAGTGGGTTTGGGTCTAGCCGAGTGGGTTTGGGTCTAGCCGAGTGGTGTTGGGTCTAGCCGAGTGGGTTTGGGTCTAGCCGAGTCGGTTTAGGTCTCGCAGAGTGGGTTTGGGTCTAGCGGAGTGGGTTTGGGTCTAGCGGAGTGGGTTTGGGTCTAGCCGAGTGGGTGTTGGTCTAGCCGAGTGGGTTTGGGTATAGCCGAGAGGGTTTGGGTCTAGCGGAGTGGGTTTTGGATCTAGCCGAGTGGGTTTGGGTCTAGCCGAGTGGGTTTGGGTCTAGCCGAGTGGGTTTGGGCCTAGCCGAGCGGGTTTGGGTCTAGCCGAGTGGGTTAGGGTTTAGCCGAGTGGGTTTCGGTCTCGCCGAGTGGGTTTGGGTCTAGCCGAGTGGATTTGGGTCTAGCGGAGTGGGTTTGGGTCTAGCCGAGTGGGTTTGGGTCCAGCCGAGTGGGTTTGGGTCTAGCCAAGTGGGTTTGGGTCTAGCGGAGTGGGTTTGGATCTAGCCGAGTGGGTTTGGGTCTAGCCGAGTGGGTTTGGGTGTAGCCGATTGGGTTTGGGTCTAGCCGAGTGGGTTTGGGTCTAGCCGAGTGGGTTTGGGTCTAGCCGAGTGTGTTTGGGTTTAGCCGAGTGGGTTTGGGTCTGGCGGAGTGGGTTTGGGTCTAGCCGAGTGGGTTTGGGTCTAGCCAAGTGGGTTTGGGTCTAGCCGAGTGGGTTTGGGTCTAGCCGAGTGGGTTTGGGTCTAGCGGAGTGGGTTTGAGTCTAGCCGAGTGGGTTTGGGTGTAGTTGAGTGGGGTTGGGTCTAGCCGAGTGGGTTTGGGCCTAGCCGAGCGGGTTTGGGTCTAGCCGAGTGGGTTAGGGTTTAGCCGAGTGGGTTTCGGTCTCGCCGAGTGGGTTTGGGTCTAGCCGAGTGGATTTGGGTCTAGCGGAGTGGGTTTGGGTCTAGCCGAGTGGGTTTGGGTCCAGCCGAGTGGGTTTGGGTCTAGCCAAGTGGGTTTGGGTCTAGCGGAGTGGGTTTGGATCTAGCCGAGTGGGTTTGGGTCTAGCCGAGTGGGTTTGGGTGTAGCCGATTGGGGTTGGGTCTAGCCGAGTGGGTTTGGGTCTAGCCGAGTGGGTTTGGGTCTAGCCGAGTGGGTTTGGGTCTAGCCGAGTGGGTTTGGGTCTAGCCGAGTGGGTTTGGGTCTAGCGGAGTGGGTTTGAGTCTAGCCGAGTGGGTTTGGGTCTAGCCGAGTGCTTTTGGGTCTAGCCGAGTGGGTTTCGGTCTAGCCGACTGGGTTTGGGTCTAGCGGAGTGGGTTTGGGTGTAGTTGAGTGGGGTTGGGTCTAGCCGAGTGGGTTTGGGTTTAGCCGAGTGGGTTTGGGTCTGGCGGAGTGGGTTTGGGTCTAGCCGAGTGGGTTTGGGTCTAGCCAAGTGGGTTTGGGTCTAGCCGAGTGGGTTTGGGTCTAGCCGAGTGGGTTTGGGTCTAGCGGAGTGGGTTTGAGTCTAGCCGAGTGGGTTTGGGTGTAGTTGAGTGGGGTTGGGTCTAGCCGAGTGGGTTTGGGCCTAGCCGAGCGGGTTTGGGTCTAGCCGAGTGGGTTAGGGTTTAGCCGAGTGGGTTTCGGTCTCGCCGAGTGGGTTTGGGTCTAGCCGAGTGGATTTGGGTCTAGCGGAGTGGGTTTGGGTCTAGCCGAGTGGGTTTGGGTCCAGCCGAGTGGGTTTGGGTCTAGCCAAGTGGGTTTGGGTCTAGCGGAGTGGGTTTGGATCTAGCCGAGTGGGTTTGGGTCTAGCCGAGTGGGTTTGGGTGTAGCCGATTGGGTTTGGGTCTAGCCGAGTGGGTTTGGGTCTAGCCGAGTGGGTTTGGGTCTAACCGAGTGGGTTTGGGTCTAGCCGAGTGGGTTTGGGTCTAGCCGAGTGGGTTTGGGTCTAGCGGAGTGGGTTTGAGTCTAGCCGAGTGGGTTTGGGTCTAGCCGATTGCTTTTGGGTCTAGCCGAGTGGGTTTCGGTCTAGCCGACTGGGTTTGGGTCTAGCGGAGTGGGTTTGGGTGTAGTTGAGTGGGGTTGGGTCTAGCCGAGTGGGTTTGGGTCTAGCGGAGCGGGTTTGGGTCAGGCCGAGTGGGTTTGGGTCTAGCCGAATGGGTTTGGGTCTAGCCGAGTGGGGTTGGGTCTAGCCGAGTGGGTTTGGGTCTAGCCGAGTGGGTTTGGGTCTAGCAGAGTGGGTTTGGGTCTAGCCGAGTGGGTTTGGGTCTAGCCGGGTGGGTTTGGGTCTAGCCGAGTGGGTGTGGGTCTAGCGGAGTTGGTTTGGGTCTAGCCGAGTGGGTTTGGGTCTAGCCGAGTGGATTTGGGTCTAGCGGAGCGGGTTTGGGTCAGGCCGAGTGGGTTTGGGTCTAGCCGAGTGGGTTTGGGTCTAGCCAAGTGGGTTTGGGGCTAGCGGCGTGGGATTGGATCTAGCCGAGTTGGTTTGGGTCTAGCCGAGTGGGTTTGGGTCTAGCCGAGTGGGGTTGGGTCTTGCCGAGTGGGTTCGGGTCTAGCCGAGTGGGTTTAGGTCTAGCCGAGTGGGTTAGGGTTTAGCCGAGTGGGTTTCGGTCTCGCCGAGTGGGTTTGGGTCTAGCCGAGTGGATTTGGGTCTAGCGGAGTGGGTTTGGGTCTAGCCGAGTGGGTTTGGGTCCAGCCGAGTGGGTTTGGGTCTAGCCAAGTGGGTTTGGGTCTAGCGGAGTGGGTTTGGATCTAGCCGAGTGGGTTTGGGTCTAGCCGAGTGGGTTAGGGTTTAGCCGAGTGGGTTTCGGTCTCGCCGAGTGGGTTTGGGTCTAGCCGAGTGGATTTGGGTCTAGCGGAGTGGGTTTGGGTCTAGCCGAGTGGGTTTGGGTCCAGCCGAGTGGGTTTGGGTCTAGCCAAGTGGGTTTGGGTCTAGCGGAGTGGGTTTGGATCTAGCCGAGTGGGTTTGGGTCTAGCCGAGTGGGTTTGGGTGTAGCCGATTGGGTTTGGGTCTAGCCGAGTGGGTTTGGGTCTAGCCGAGTGGGTTTGGGTCTAGCCGAGTGGGTTTGGGTCTAGCCGAGTGGGTTTGTGTCTAGCCGAGTGGGTTTGGGTCTAGCGGAGTGGGTTTGAGTCTAGCCGAGTGGGTTTGGGTCTAGCCGAGTGCTTTTGGGTCTAGCCGAGTGGGTTTCGGTCTAGCCGACTGGGTTTGGGTCTAGCGGAGTGGGTTTGGGTGTAGTTGAGTGGGGTTGGGTCTAGCCGAGTGGGTTTGGGTCTAGCGGAGCGGGTTTGGGTCAGGCCGAGTGGGTTTGGGTCTAGCCGAATGGGTTTGGGTCTAGCCGAGTGGGTTTGGGTCTAGCCGAGTGGTTTGGGTGTAGCCGAGTGGGGTTGGGTCTAGCCGAGTGGGTTTGGGTCTAGCGGAGTGGGTTTGGGTCTAGCCGAGTGGGTTTGGGTCTAGCCGAGTGGGTTTGGGTCTAGCCGAGTGGGTTTGGGTGTAGCCGAGTGGGTTTGGGTCTAGCCGAGTGGGTTTGGGTCTAGCCGAGTGGGTTTGGGTCTAGCAGAGTGGGTTTGGGTCTAGCGGAGTGGGTTTGGGTCTAGCGGAGTGGGTTTGGGTCTAGCCGAGTGGGTTCGGGTCTAGCCGAGTGGGTTTAGGTCTAGCAGAGTGGGTTTGGGTCTAGCGGAGTGGGTTTGGGTCTAGCGGAGTGGGTTTGGGTCTAGCCGAGTGGGTTTGGGTCTAGCCGAGTGGTTTGGGTGTAGCCGAGTGGGGTTGGGTCTAGCCGAGTGGGTTTGGGTCTAGCGGAGTGGGTTTGGGTCTAGCCGAGTGGGTTTGGGTCTAGCCGAGTGGGTTTGGGTCTAGCCGAGTGGGTTTGGGTGTAGCCGAGTGGGTTTGGGTCTAGCCGAGTGGGTTTGGGTCTAGCCGAGTGGGTTTAGGTCTAGCAGAGTGGGTTTGGGTCTAGCGGAGTGGGTTTGGGTCTAGCGGAGTGGGTTTGGGTCTAGCCGAGTGGGTTCGGGTCTAGCCGAGTGGGTTTAGGTCTAGCAGAGTGGGTTTGGGTCTAGCGGAGTGGGTTTGGGTCTAGCGGAGTGGGTTTGGGTCTAGCCGAGTGGGTTTGGGTCTAGCCAAGTGGGTTTGGGTCTATCCGAATAGGTTTGGGTCTAGCCGAGTGGGGTTGGGTCTAGCCGAGTGGGTTTGGGTCTAGCCGAGCGGGTTTGGGTCTAGCAGAGTGGGTTTGGGTCTAGCGGAGTGGGTTTGTGTCTAGTCGAGTGGGTTTGGGTTAAGCCGAGTGGGTGTGGGTCGTGCCGAGTTGGTTTCGGTCTGGCAGAGTGGGTTTGGGTCTAGCCGATTGGGTTTGGGTCTAGCCGAGTGGGTTTGGGTCTAGCCGAGTGGGTTTGGGCCTAGCCGAGTGGGTTTGGTTCTAGCCGAGTGGGCTTGGGTCTAGCCGAGTGGGTTTGTGTCTAGCCGAGTGGGTTTGGGTCTAGCGGAGTGGGTTTGGGAATAGCCGAGGGGGTTTGGGTCTAGCGAAGTGGGTTTGGATCTAGCCAAGTGGGTTTGGGTCTAGCCGAGTGGGTTTGGGTCTAGCCGAGTGGTGTTGGGTCTAGCCGAGTGGGTTTGGGTCTAGCCGAGTCGGTTTAGGTCTCGCAGAGTGGGTTTGGGTCTAGCCGAGTGGATTTGGGTCTAGCGGAGTGGGTTTGGGTCTAGCCGAGTGGGTTTGGGTCCAGCCGAGTGGGTTTGGGTCTAGCCAAGTGGGTTTGGGTCTAGCGGAGTGGGTTTGGATCTAGCCGAGTGGGTTTGGGTCTAGCCGAGTGGGTTTGGGTGTAGCCGATTGGGTTTGGGTCTAGCCGAGTGGGCTTGGGTCTAGCCGAGTGGGTTTGGGTCTAGCCGAGTGTGTTTGGGTCTAGCCGAGTGGGTTTGGGTCTAGCCAAGTGGGTTTGGGTCTAGCGGAGTGGGTTTGGATCTAGCCGAGTGGGTTTGGGTCTAGCCGAGTGGGTTTGGGTCTAGCCGAGTGGGTTTGGGTCTGGCGGAGTGGGTTTGGGTCTAGCCGAGTGGGTTTGGGTCTAGCCAAGTGGGTTTGGGTCTAGCCGAGTGGGTTTGGGTCTAGCCGAGTGGGTTTGGGTCTAGCGGAGTGGGTTTGAGTCTAGCCGAGTGGGTTTGGGTGTAGTTGAGTGGGGTTGGGTCTAGCCGAGTGGGTTTGGGCCTAGCCGAGCGGGTTTGGGTCTAGCCGAGTGGGTTTGGGTTTAGCCGAGTAGGTTTTGGTCTCGCCGAGTGGGTTTGGGTCTAGCCGAGTGGATTTGGGTCTAGCGGAGTGGGTTTGGGTCTAGCCGAGTGGGTTTGGGTCCAGCAGAGTGGGTTTGGGTCTAGCCAAGTGGGTTTGGGTCCAGCGGAGTGGGTTTGGATCTAGCCGAGTGGGTTTGGGTCTAGCCGAGTGGGTTTGGGTGTAGCCGATTGGGTTTGGGTCTAGCCGAGTGGGTTTCGGTCTAGCCGAGTGGGTTTGGGTCTAGCCGAGTGGGGTTGGGTCTTGCCGAGTGGGTTCGGGTCTAGCCGAGTGGGTTTAGGTCTAGCAGAGTGGGTTTGGGTCTAGCGGAGTGGGTTTGGGTCTAGCGGAGTGGGTTTGGGTCTAGCCGAGTGGGTTTGGGTCCAGCCGAGTGGGTTTGGGTCTAGCCGAATAGGTTTGGGTCAAGGCGAGGGGGGTTGGGTCTAGCCGAGTGGGTTTGGGTCTAGCCGAGTGGGTTTGGGTCTAGCAGAGTGGGTTTGGGTCTAGCGGAGTGGGTTTGTGTCTTGTCGAGTGGGTTTGGGTTAAGCCGAGTGGGTGTGGGTCGTGCCGAGTTGGTTTCGGTCTAGCAGAGTGGGTTTGGGTCTAGCCGATTGGGTTTGGGTCTAACCGAGTGGGTTTGGGTCTAGCCGAGTGGGTTTGGGCCTAGCCGAGTGGGTTTGGTTCTAGCCGAGTGGGCTTGGGTCTAGCCGAGTGGGTTTGTGTCTAGCCGAGTGGGTTTGGGTCTAGCGGAGTGGGTTTGGGAATAGCCGAGGGGGTTTGGGTCTAGCGAAGTGGGTTTGGATCTAGCCAAGTGGGTTTGGGTCTAGCCGAGTGGGTTTGGGTCTAGCCGAGTGGTGTTGGGTCTAGCCGAGTGGGTTTGGGTCTAGCCGTGTCGGTTTAGGTCTCGCAGAGTGGGTTTGGGTCTAGCGGAGTGGGTTTGGGTCTAGCGGAGTGGGTTTGGGTCTAGCCGAGTGGGTGTTGGTCTAGCCGAGTGGGTTTGGGTATAGCCGAGAGGGTTTGGGTCTAGCGGAGTGGGTTTTGGATCTAGCCCAGTGGGTTTGGGTCTAGCCGAGTGGGTTTGGGTCTAGCCGAGTGGGTTTGGGCCTAGCCGAGCGGGTTTGGGTCTAGCCGAGTGGGTTAGGGTTTAGCCGAGTGGGTTTCGGTCTCGCCGAGTGGGTTTGGGTCTAGCCGAGTGGATTTGGGTCTAGCGGAGTGGGTTTGGGTCTAGCCGAGTGGGTTTGGGTCCAGCCGAGTGGGTTTGGGTCTAGCCAAGTGGGTTTGGGTCTAGCGGAGTGGGTTTGGATCTAGCCGAGTGGGTTTGGGTCTAGCCGAGTGGGTTTGGGTGTAGCCGATTGGGTTTGGGTCTAGCCGAGTGGGTTTGGGTCTAGCCGAGTGGGTTTGGGTCTAGCCGAGTGGGTTTGGGTCTAGCCGAGTGGGTTTGGGTCTAGCCGAGTGGGTTTGGGTCTAGCGGAGTGGGTTTGAGTCTAGCCGAGTGGGTTTGGGTCTAGCCGAGTGCTTTTGGGTCTAGCCGAGTGGGTTTCGGTCAGGCCGAGTGGGTTTGGGTCTAGCGGAGTGGGTTTGGGTCTAGCCAAGTGGGTTTGGGGCTAGCGGCGTGGGTTTGGATCTAGCCGAGTTGGTTTGGGTCTAGCCGAGTGGGTTTGGGTCTAGCCGAGTGGGGTTGGGTCTTGCCGAGTGGGTTCGGGTCTAGCCGAGTGGGTTTAGGTCTAGCCGAGTGGGTTAGGGTTTAGCCGAGTGGGTTTCGGTCTCGCCGAGTGGGTTTGGGTCTAGCCGAGTGGATTTGGGTCTAGCGGAGTGGGTTTGGGTCTAGCCGAGTGGGTTTGGGTCCAGCCGAGTGGGTTTGGGTCTAGCCAAGTGGGTTTGGGTCTAGCGGAGTGGGTTTGGAACTAGCCGAGTGGGTTTGGGTCTAGCCGAGTGGGTTTGGGTGTAGCCGATTGGGTTTGGGTCTAGCCGAGTGGGTTTGGGTCTAGCCGAGTGGGTTTGGGTCTAGCCGAGTGTGTTTGGGTTTAGCCGAGTGGGTTTGGGTCTGGCGGAGTGGGTTTGGGTCTAGCCGAGTGGGTTTGGGTCTAGCCAAGTGGGTTTGGGTCTAGCCGAGTGGGTTTGGGTCTAGCCGAGTGGGTTTGGGTCTAGCGGAGTGGGTTTGAGTCTAGCCGAGTGGGTTTGGGTGTAGTTGAGTGGGGTTGGGTCTAGCCGAGTGGGTTTGGGCCTAGCCGAGCGGGTTTGGGTCTAGCCGAGTGGGTTAGGGTTTAGCCGAGTGGGTTTCGGTCTCGCCGAGTGGGTTTGGGTCTAGCCGAGTGGATTTGGGTCTAGCGGAGTGGGTTTGGGTCTAGCCGAGTGGGTTTGGGTCCAGCCGAGTGGGTTTGGGTCTAGCCAAGTGGGTTTGGGTCTAGCGGAGTGGGTTTGGATCTAGCCGAGTGGGTTTGGGTCTAGCCGAGTGGGTTTGGGTGTAGCCGATTGGGTTTGGGTCTAGCCGAGTGGGTTTGGGTCTAGCCGAGTGGGTTTGGGTCTAGCCGAGTGGGTTTGGGTCTAGCCGAGTGGGTTTGGGTCTAGCCGAGTGGGTTTGGGTCTAGCGGAGTGGGTTTGAGTCTAGCCGAGTGGGTTTGGGTCTAGCCGAGTGCTTTTGGGTCTAGCCGAGTGGGTTTCGGTCTAGCCGACTGGGTTTGGGTCTAGCGGAGTGGGTTTGGGTGTAGTTGAGTGGGGTTGGGTCTAGCCGAGTGGGTTTGGGTCTAGCGGAGCGGGTTTGGGTCAGGCCGAGTGGGTTTGGGTCTAGCCGAATGGGTTTGGGTCTAGCCGAGTGGGGTTGGGTCTAGCCGAGTGGGTTTGGGTCTAGCCGAGTAGGTTTGGGTCTAGCAGAGTGGGTTTGGGTCTAGCCGAGTGGGTTTGGGTCTAGCCGGGTGGGTTTCGGTCTAGCCGAGTGGGTGTGGGTCTAGCGGAGTTGGTTTGGGTCTAGCCGAGTGGGTTTGGGTCTAGCCGAGTGGATTTGGGTCTAGCGGAGCGGGTTTGGGTCAGGCCGAGTGGGTTTGGGTCTAGCCGAGTGGGTTTGGGTCTAGCCAAGTGGGTTTGGGGCTAGCGGCGTGGGTTTGGATCTAGCCGAGTTGGTTTGGGTCTAGCCGAGTGGGTTTGGGTCTAGCCGAGTGGGGTTGGGTCTAGCGGAGCGGGTTTGGGTCAGGCCGAGTGGGTTTGGGTCTAGCCGAGTGGGTTTGGGTCTAGCCAAGTGGGTTTGGGGCTAGCGGCGTGGGTTTGGATCTAGCCGAGTTGGTTTGGGTCTAGCCGAGTGGGTTTGGGTCTAGCCGAGTGGGGTTGGGTCTTGCCGAGTGGGTTCGGGTCTAGCCGAGTGGGTTTAGGTCTAGCAGAGTGGGTTTGGGTCTAGCGGAGTGGGTTTGGGTCTAGCGGAGTGGGTTTGGGTCTAGCCGAGTGGGTTTGGGTCTAGCCGAGTGGGTTTGGGTCTAGCCGAATAGGTTTGGGTCTAGCCGAGTGGGGTTGGGTCTAGCCGAGTGGGTTTGGGTCTAGCCGAGTGGGTTTGGGTCTAGCAGAGTGGGTTTGGGTCTAGCGGAGTGGGTTTGTGTCTAGTCGAGTGGGTTTGGGTTAAGCCGAGTGGGTGTGGGTCGTGCCGAGTTGGTTTCGGTCTAACAGAGTGGGTTTGGGTCTAGCCGATTGGGTTTGGGTCTAGCCGAGTGGGTTTGGGCCTAGCCGAGTGGGTTTGGTTCTAGCCGAGTGGGCTTGGGTCTAGCCGAGTGGGTTTGTGTCTAGCCGAGTGGGTTTGGGTCTAGCGGAGTGGGTTTGGGAATAGCCGAGGGGGTTTGGGTCTAGCGAAGTGGGTTTGGATCTAGCCAAGTGGTTTGGGTCTAGCCGAGTGGGTTTGGGTCTAGCCGAGTGGTTCCCTGACCAGTCTGAAGAAGGGTCTCGACCCGAAACGTCGCCTATCTCCTTCACTCCTTAGATGCTGCTGCACCCGCTGAGTTTCTCCAGCTTTTTGTGTAACCCTCTAGCCGAGTGGTGTTGGGTCTAGCCGAGTGGGTTTGGGTCTAGCCGAGTCGGTTTAGGTCTCGCAGAGTGGGTTTGGGTCTAGCGGAGTGGGTTTGGGTCTAGCGGAGTGGGTTTGGGTCTAGCCGAGTGGGTGTGGGTCTAGCCGAGTGGGTTTGGGTATAGCCGAGAGGGTTTGGGTCTAGCGGAGTGGGTTTTGGATCTAGCCGAGTGGGTTTGGGCCTAGCCGAGCGGGTTTGGGTCTAGCCGAGTGGGTTAGGGTTTAGCCGAGTGGGTTTCGGTCTCGCCGAGTGGGTTTGGGTCTAGCCGAGTGGATTTGGGTCTAGCGGAGTGGGTTTGGGTCTAGCCGAGTGGGTTTGGGTCCAGCCGAGTGGGTTTGGGTCTAGCCAAGTGGGTTTGGGTCTAGCGGAGTGGGTTTGGATCTAGCCGAGTGGGTTTGGGTCTAGCCGAGTGGGTTTGGGTGTAGCCGATTGGGTTTGGGTCTAGCCGAGTGGGTTTGGGTCTAGCCGAGTGGGTTTGGGTCTAGCCGAGTGTGTTTGGGTCTAGCCGAGTGGGTTTGGGTCTGGCGGAGTGGGTTTGGGTCTAGCCGAGTGGGTTTGGGTCTAGCCAAGTGGGTTTGGGTCTAGCCGAGTGGGTTTGGGTCTAGCCGAGTGGGTTTGGGTCTAGCGGAGTGGGTTTGAGTCTAGCCGAGTGGGTTTGGGTGTAGTTGAGTGGGGTTGGGTCTAGCCGAGTGGGTTTGGGCCTAGCTGAGCGGGTTTGGGTCTAGCCGAGTGGGTTTGGGTTTAGCCGAGTGGGTTTCGGTCTCGCCGAGTGGGTTTGGGTCTAGCCGAGTGGATTTGGGTCTAGCGGAGTGGGTTTGGGTCTAGCCGAGTGGGTTTGGGTCCAGCCGAGTGGGTTTGGGTCTAGCCAAGTGGGTTTGGGTCTAGCGGAGTGGGTTTGGATCTAGCCGAGTGGGTTTGGGTCTAGCCGAGTGGGTTTGGGTGTAGCCGATTGGGTTTGGGTCTAGCCGAGTGGGTTTGGGTCTAGCCGAGTGGGTTTGGGTCTAGCCGAGTGGGTTTGGGTCTAGCCGAGAGTTTTTGGGTCTAGCCGAGTGGGTTTGGGTCTAGCGGAGTGGGTTTGAGTCTAGCCGAGTGGGTTTGGGTCTAGCCGAGTGCTTTTGGGTCTAGCCGAGTGGGTTTCAGTCTAGCCGACTGGGTTTGGGTCTAGCGGAGTGGGTTTGGGTCAAGCCGAGTGGGTTTGGGTCTAGCCGAGTGTGTTTGGGTCTAGTGGAGTGGGTTTGGGTCTAGCCGAGTGGGTTTGGTTCTAGCCGAGTGGGTTTGAGTCTAGCCGAGTGGGTTTGGGTCTAGCGGAGTGGGTTTGTGTCTAGCCGAGTGGGTTTGGGTCTAGCCTAGTGGTTTGGGTCTAGCCGAGTGGGTTAGGGTCTAGCCGAGTGGGTTTGGGTCTAGCCGAGTGGGTTTGTGTCTAGCCGAGTGGGTTTGGGTCTAGCGGAGTGGGTTTGGGTCTAACCGAGTGGGTTTGGGTCTAGCCCAGTGGGTTTCGGTCTCACCGAGTGGGTTTGGGTCTAGCCGAATGGGTTTGGGTCTAGCCGAGTGGTTTGGGTCTAGCGGAGTGGGTTTGGGTCTAGCCGAGTGGGTTTGGGTCTAGCCGAGTGTGTTTGGGTCTAGCCGAGTGGGTTTGGGCCTAGCCGAGTGGGTTTGGGTCTAGCCGAGTGGGTTCGGGTCTAGCCAAGTTGGTTTCGGTCTCGCCGAGTGGGTTTGAGTCTAGCCGAGTGGGTTTGGGTCGAGCCGAGTGGGTTTGGGTCTAGCCAAGTGGGTTTGGGTCTAGCGGAGTGGGTTTGGGTCTAGCGGGGTGGGTTTGGGTCTAGCCGAGTGGGTTTAGAAATATAGAAACATAGAAAATAGGTTTGGGTCTAGCCAAGTGGGTTTGGGTCTAGCCGAGTGGGTTTGGGTTTAGCGGAGTGGGTTTGGGTATAGCCGAGTGGGTTTGGGTCTAGCCGAGTGGGTTTGGGTCTAGCGGAGTGGGTTTGGGTCTAGCCGAGTGGGTTTGGGTCTAGCGGAGTGGGTTTGTGTCTAGCCGAGTGGGTTTGGGTATAGCCGAGTGGGTTTAGGTGTAGCCGAGTGCGTTTGGGTCTAGCCGAGTGGGGTTGGGTCTAGCCGAGTGGGTTTGGGTCTAGCCGAGTGGGTTTGGGTCTAGCCGAGTGGGTTTGGGTCTAGCCGAGTGGGTTTGGTTCTAGCCGAGTGGGTTTGGGTCTTGCCGAGTGGGTTTGGGTCTAACCGAGTGGATTTGGGCCTAGCCGAGTGGGTCTGGGTCTAGCCGAGTGGGTTTGGGTCTAGCCGAGTGGGTTTGGGTCTCTCCGAGTGGGTTTGGGTCTAGCCGAGTGGGTTTAGGTCTAGCAGAGTGGGTTTGGGTCTAGCGGAGTGGGTTTGGGTCTAGCGGAGTGGGTTTGGGTCTAGCCGAGTGGGTTCGGGTCTAGCCGAGTGGGTTTAGGTCTAGCAGAGTGGGTTTGGGTCTAGCGGAGTGGGTTTGGGTCTAGCGGAGTGGGTTTGGGTCTAGCCGAGAGGGTTTGGGTCTAGCCGAGTGGGTTTGGGTCTAGCCGAATAGGTTTGGGTCTAGCCGAGTGGGGTTGGGTCTAGCCGAGTGGGTTTGGGTCTAGCCGAGTGGGTTTGGGTCTAGCAGAGTGGGTTTGGGTCTAGCGGAGTGGGTTTGTGTCTAGTCGAGTGGGTTTGGGTTAAGCCGAGTGGGTGTGGGTCGTGCCGAGTTGGTTTCGGTCTAGCAGAGTGGGTTTGGGTCTAGCCGATTGGGTTTGGGTCTAGCCGAGTGGGTTTGTGTCTAGCCGAGTGGGTTTGGGCCTAGCCGAGTGGGTTTGGTTCTAGCCGAGTGGGCTTGGGTCTAGCCGAGTGGGTTTGGGTCTAGCCGAGTGGGTTTGGGTTTAGCGGAGTGGGTTTGGGTCTAGCCGAGTGGGTTTGGGTCTAGCCGAGTGGGTTTGGGTCTAGCGGAGTGGGTTTGGGTCTAGCCGAGTGGGTTTGGGTCTAGCGGAGTGGGTTTGTGTCTAGCCGAGTGGGTTTGGGTCTAGCCGAGTGGGTTTGGGTGTAGCCGAGTGCGTTTGGGTCTAGCCGAGTGGGGTTGGGTCTAGCCGAGTGGGTTTGGGTCTAGCCGAGTGGGTTTGGGTCTAGCCGAGTGGGTTTGGGTCTAGCCGAGTGGGTTTGGGTCTAGCCGAGTGGGTTTGGGTCTTGCCGAGTGGGTTTGGGTCTAACCGAGTGGATTTGGGCCTAGCCGAGTGGGTCTGGGTCTAGCCGAGTGGGTTTGGGTCTAGCCGAGTGGGTTTGGGTCTCTCCGAGTGGGTTTGGGTCTAGCCGAGGGGATTTGGGTCTAGCGGAGTGGGTTTGGGTCTAGCCGAGTGGGTTTGGGTGTAGCCGAGTGGTTTGGGTCTAGCCGAGTGGGTTTGTGTCTAGCCGAGTGGGTTTGGGTCTAGCCGAGTGGTTTGGGTCTAGCGGAGTGGGTTTGGGTCTAGCCGAGTGGGGTTGGGTCTTGCCGAGTGGGTTCGGGTCTAGCCGAGTGGGTTTAGGTCTAGCAGAGTGGGTTTGGGTCTAGCGGAGTGGGTTTGGGTCTAGCGGAGTGGGTTTGGGTCTAGCCGAGTGGGTTCGGGTCTAGCCGAGTGGGTTTAGGTCTAGCAGAGTGGGTTTGGGTCTAGCGGAGTGGGTTTGGGTCTAGCGGAGTGGGTTTGGGTCTAGCCGAGTGGGTTTGGGTCTAGCCGAGTGGGTTTGGGTCTAGCCGAATAGGTTTGGGTCTAGCCGAGTGGGGTTGGGTCTAGCCGAGTGGGTTTGGGTCTAGCCGAGTGGGTTTGGGTCTAGCAGAGTGGGTTTGGGTCTAGCGGAGTGGGTTTGTGTCTAGTCGAGTGGGTTTGGGTTAAGCCGAGTGGGTGTGGGTCGTGCCGAGTTGGTTTCGGTCTAGCAGAGTGGGTTTGGGTCTAGCCGATTGGGTTTGGGTCTAGCCGAGTGGGTTTGTGTCTAGCCGAGTGGGTTTGGGCCTAGCCGAGTGGGTTTGGTTCTAGCCGAGTGGGCTTGGGTCTAGCCGAGTGGGTTTGTGTCTAGCCGAGTGGGTTTGGGTCTAGCGGAGTGGGTTTGGGAATAGCCGAGGGGGTTTGGGTCTAGCGAAGTGGGTTTGGATCTAGCCAAGTGGGTTTGGGTCTAGCCGAGTGGGTTTGGGTCTAGCCGAGTGGTGTTGGGTCTAGCCGAGTGGGTTTGGGTCTAGCCGAGTCGGTTTAGGTCTCGCAGAGTGTGTTTGGGTCTAGCCGAGTGGATTTCGGTCTAGCGGAGTGGGTTTGGGTCTAGCCGAGTGGGTTTGGGTCCAGCCGAGTGGGTTTGGGTCTAGCCAAGTGGGTTTGGGTCTAGCGGAGTGGGTTTGGATCTAGCCGAGTGGGTTTGGGTCTAGCCGAGTGGGTTTGGGTTTAGCCGAGTAGGTTTTGGTCTCGCCGAGTGGGTTTGGGTCTAGCCGAGTGGATTTGGGTCTAGCGGAGTGGGTTTGGGTCTAGCCGAGTGGGTTTGGGTCCAGCCGAGTGGGTTTGGGTCTAGCCAAGTGGGTTTGGGTCTAGCGGAGTGGGTTTGGATCTAGCCGAGTGGGTTTGGGTCTAGCCGAGTGGGTTTGGGTGTAGCCGATTGGGTTTGGGTCTAGCCGAGTGGGTTTCGGTCTAGCCGAGTGGGTTTGAGTCTAGCCGAGTGGGGTTGGGTCTTGCCGAGTGGGTTCGGGTCTAGCCGAGTGGGTTTAGGTCTAGCAGAGTGGGTTTGGGTCTAGCGGAGTGGGTTTGGGTCTAGCGGAGTGGGTTTGGGTCTAGCCGAGTGGGTTTGGGTCTAGCCGAGTGGGTTTGGGTCTAGCCGAATAGGTTTGGGTCTAGCCGAGTGGGGTTGGGTCTAGCCGAGTGGGTTTGGGTCTAGCCGAGTGGGTTTGGGTCTAGCAGAGTGGGTTTGGGTCTAGCGGAGTGGGTTTGTGTCTAGTCGAGTGGGTTTGGGTTAAGCCGAGTGGGTGTGGGTCGTGCCGAGTTGGTTTCGGTCTAGCAGAGTGGGTTTGGGTCTAGCCGATTGGGTTTGGGTCTAGCCGAGTGGGTTTGGGTCTAGCCGAGTGGGTTTGGGCCTAGCCGAGTGGGTTTGGTTCTAGCCGAGTGGGCTTGGGTCTAGCCGAGTGGGTTTGTGTCTAGCCGAGTGGGTTTGGGTCTAGCGGAGTGGGTTTGGGAATAGCCGAGGGGGTTTGGGTCTAGCGAAGTGGGTTTGGATCTAGCCAAGTGGGTTTGGGTCTAGCCGAGTGGGTTTGGGTCTAGCCGAGTGGTGTTGGGTCTAGCCGAGTGGGTTTGGGTCTAGCCGAGTCGGTTTAGGTCTCGCAGAGTGGGTTTGGGTCTAGCGGAGTGGGTTTGGGTCTAGCGGAGTGGGTTTGGGTCTAGCCGAGTGGGTGTTGGTCTAGCCGAGTGGGTTTGGGTATAGCCGAGAGGGTTTGGGTCTAGCGGAGTGGGTTTTGGATCTAGCCGAGTGGGTTTGGGTCTAGCCGAGTGGGTTTGGGTCTAGCCGAGTGGGTTTGGGCCTAGCCGAGCGGGTTTGCGTCTAGCCGAGTGGGTTAGGGTTTAGCCGAGTGGGTTTCGGTCTCGCCGAGTGGGTTTGGGTCTAGCCGAGTGGATTTGGGTCTAGCGGAGTGGGTTTGGGTCTAGCCGAGTGGGTTTGGGTCCAGCCGAGTGGGTTTGGGTCTAGCCAAGTGGGTTTGGGTCTAGCGGAGTGGGTTTGGATCTAGCCGAGTGGGTTTGGGTCTAGCCGAGTGGGTTTGGGTGTAGCCGATTGGGTTTGGGTCTAGTCGAGTGGGTTTGGTTCTAGCCGAGTGGGTTTGGGTCTAGCCGAGTGTGTTTGGGTTTAGCCGAGTGGGTTTGGGTCTGGCGGAGTGGGTTTGGGTCTAGCCGAGTGGGTTTGGGTCTAGCCAAGTGGGTTTGGGTCTAGCCGAGTGGGTTTGGGTCTAGCCGAGTGGGTTTGGGTCTAGCGGAGTGGGTTTGAGTCTAGCCGAGTGGGTTTGGGTGTAGTTGAGTGGGGTTGGGTCTAGCCGAGTGGGTTTGGGCCTAGCCGAGCGGGTTTGGGTCTAGCCGAGTGGGTTAGGGTTTAGCCGAGTGGGTTTCGGTCTCGCCGAGTGGGTTTGGGTCTAGCCGAGTGGATTTGGGTCTAGCGGAGTGGGTTTGGGTCTAGCCGAGTGGGTTTGGGTCCAGCTGAGTGGGTTTGGGTCTAGCCAAGTGGGTTTGGGTCTAGCGGAGTGGGTTTGGATCTAGCCGAGTGGGTTTGGGTCTAGCCGAGTGGGTTTGGGTGTAGCCGATTGGGTTTGGGTCTAGCCGAGTGGGTTTGGGTCTAGCCGAGTGGGTTTGGGTCTAGCCGAGTGGGTTTGGGTCTAGCCGAGTGGGTTTGGGTCTAGCCGAGTGGGTTTGGGTCTAGCGGAGTGGGTTTGAGTCTAGCCGAGTGGGTTTGGGTCTAGCCGAGTGCTTTTGGGTCTAGCCGAGTGGGTTTCGGTCTAGCCGACTGGGTTTGGGTCTAGCGGAGTGGGTTTGGGTGTAGTTGAGTGGGGTTGGGTCTAGCCGAGTGGGTTTGGGTCTAGCGGAGCGGGTTTGGGTCAGGCCGAGTGGGTTTGGGTCTAGCCGAATGGGTTTGGGTCTAGCCGAGTGGGGTTGGGTCTAGCCGAGTGGGTTTGGGTCTAGCCGAGTGGGTTTGGGTCTAGCAGAGTGGGTTTGGGTGTTGCCGAGTGGGTTTGGGTCTAGCCGGGTGGGTTTGGGTCTAGCCGAGTGGGTGTGGGTCTAGCGGAGTTGGTTTGGGTCTAGCCGAGTGGGTTTGGGTCTAGCCGAGTGGATTTGGGTCTAGCGGAGCGGGTTTGGGTCAGGCCGAGTGGGTTTGGGTCTAGCCGAGTGGGTTTGGGTCTAGCCAAGTGGGTTTGGATCTAGCCGAGTTGGTTTGGGTCTAGCCGAGTGGGTTTGGGTCTAGCCGAGTGGGGTTGGGTCTTGCCGAGTGGGTTCGGGTCTAGCCGAGTGGGTTTAGGTCTAGCAGAGTGGGTTTGGGTCTAGCGGAGTGGGTTTGGGTCTAGCGGAGTGGGTTTGGGTCTAGCGGAGTGGGTTTGGGTCTAGCCGAGTGGGTTTGGGTCTAGCCGAGTGGGGTTGGGTCTAGCCGAGTGGGTTTGGGTCTAGCCGAGTGGGTTTGGGTCTAGCAGAGTGGGTTTGGGTCTAGCGGAGTGGGTTTGTGTCTAGTCGATTGGGTTTGGGTTAAGCCGAGTGGGTGTGGGTCGTGCCGAGTTGGTTTCGGTCTAACAGAGTGGGTTTGGGTCTAGCCGATTGGGTTTGGGTCTAGCCGAGTGGGTTTGGGCCTAGCCGAGTGGGTTTGGTTCTAGCCGAGTGGGCTTGGGTCTAGCCGAGTGGGTTTGTGTCTAGCCGAGTGGGTTTGGGTCTAGCGGAGTGGGTTTGGGAATAGCCGAGGGGGTTTGGGTCTAGCGAAGTGGGTTTGGATCTAGCCAAGTGGGTTTGGGTCTAGCCGAGTGGGTTTGGGTCTAGCCGAGTGGTGTTGGGTCTAGCCGAGTGGGTTTGGGTCTAGCCGAGTCGGTTTAGGTCTCGCAGAGTGGGTTTGGGTCTAGCGGAGTGGGTTTGGGTCTAGCGGAGTGGGTTTGGGTCTAGCCGAGTGGGTGTGGGTCTAGCCGAGTGGGTTTGGGTATAGCCGAGAGGGTTTGGGTCTAGCGGAGTGGGTTTTGGATCTAGCCGAGTGGGTTTGGGCCTAGCCGAGCGGGTTTGGGTCTAGCCGAGTGGGTTAGGGTTTAGCCGAGTGGGTTTCGGTCTCGCCGAGTGGGTTTGGGTCTAGCCGAGTGGATTTGGGTCTAGCGGAGTGGGTTTGGGTCTAGCCGAGTGGGTTTGGGTCCAGCCGAGTGGGTTTGGGTCTAGCCAAGTGGGTTTGGGTCTAGCGGAGTGGGTTTGGATCTAGCCGAGTGGGTTTGGGTCTAGCCGAGTGGGTTTGGGTGTAGCCGATTGGGTTTGGGTCTAGCCGAGTGGGTTTGGGTCTAGCCGAGTGGGTTTGGGTCTAGCCGAGTGTGTTTGGGTCTAGCCGAGTGGGTTTGGGTCTAGCCGAATAGGTTTGGGTCTAGCCGAGTGGGGTTGGGTCTAGCCGAGTGGGTTTGGGTCTAGCCGAGTGGGTTTGGGTCTAGTCGAGTGGGTTTGGGTTTAGCGGAGTGGGTTTGGGTCTAGTCGAGTGGGTTTGGGTCTAGCCGAGTGGGTTTGAGTCTAGCCGAGTGGGTTTGGGTCTAGCCGATTGGGTTTGGGTCTAGCCGAGTGGGTTTGGGCCTAGCCGAGTGGGTTTGGTTCTAGCCGAGTGGGCTTGGGTCTAGCCGAGTGGGTTTGTGTCTAGCCGAGTGGGTTTGGGTCTAGCGGAGTGGGTTTGGGAATAGCCGAGGGGGTTTGGGTCTAGCGAAGTGGGTTTGGATCTAGCCAAGTGGGTTTGGGTCTAGCCGAGTGGGTTTGGGTCTAGCCGAGTGGTGTTGGGTCTAGCCGAGTGGGTTTGGGTCTAGCCGAGTCGGTTTAGGTCTCGCAGAGTGGGTTTGGGTCTAGCGGAGTGGGTTTGGGTCTAGCGGAGTGGGTTTGGGTCTAGCCGAGTGGGTGTGGGTCTAGCCGAGTGGGTTTGGGTATAGCCGAGAGGGTTTGGGTCTAGCGGAGTGGGTTTTGGATCTAGCCGAGTGGGTTTGGGCCTAGCCGAGCGGGTTTGGGTCTAGCCGAGTGGGTTAGGGTTTAGCCGAGTGGGTTTCGGTCTCGCCGAGTGGGTTTGGGTCTAGACGAGTGGATTTGGGTCTAGCGGAGTGGGTTTGGGTCTAGCCGAGTGGGTTTGGGTCCAGCCGAGTGGGTTTGGGTCTAGCCAAGTCGGTTTGGGTCTAGCGGAGTGGGTTTGGATCTAGCCGAGTGGGTTTGGGTCTAGCCGAGTGGGTTTGGGTGTAGCCGATTGGGTTTGGGTCTAGCCGAGTGGGTTTGGGTCTAGCCGAGTGGGTTTGGGTCTAGCCGAGTGTGTTTGGGTCTAGCCGAGTGGGTTTGGGTCTAGCCGAATAGGTTTGGGTCTAGCCGAGTGGGGTTGGGTCTAGCCGAGTGGGTTTGGGTCTAGCCGAGTGGGTTTGGGTCTAGTCGAGTGGGTTTGGGTTTAGCGGAGTGGGTTTGGGTCTAGTCGAGTGGGTTTGGGTCTAGCCGAGTGGGTTTGAGTCTAGCCGAGTGGGTTTGGGTCTAGCCGAGTGGGTTTGGGTCTAGCCGAGTGGGTTTGGGACTAGCCGAGTGGGTTTGGGTTTAGCGGAGTGGGTTTGGGTCTAGCTGAGTGGGTTTGGTTCTAGCCGAGTGGGTTTGGGTCTAGCCGAGTGGGTTTGGGTGTAACCGAGTGGGTTTGGGTCTAGCCGAGTGGGTTTGGGTCCAGCTGAGTGGGTTTGGGTCTAGCCAAGTGGGTTTGGGTCTAGCGGAGTGGGTTTGGATCTAGCCGAGTGGGTTTGGGTCTAGCCGAGTGGGTTTGGGTGTAGCCGATTGGGTTTGGGTCTGGCCGAGTGGGTTTGGGTCTAGCCGAGTGGGTTTGGGTCTAGCCGAGTGGGTTTGGGTCTAGCCGAGTGGGTTTGGGTCTAGCCGAGTGGGTTTGGGTCTAGCGGAGTGGGTTTGAGTCTAGCCGAGTGGGTTTGGGTCTAGCCGAGTGCTTTTGGGTCTAGCCGAGTGGGTTTCGGTCTAGCCGACTGGGTTTGGGTCTAGCGGAGTGGGTTTGGGTGTAGTTGAGTGGGGTTGGGTCTAGCCGAGTGGGT
This sequence comes from Raja brachyura, assembly GCA_963514005.1. Next base: position 3,284,577 of record OY740819.1, on the reverse strand, counting down.
TTGGGTCTAGCGGAGCGGGTTTGGGTCAGGCCGAGTGGGTTTGGGTCTAGCCGAATGGGTTTGGGTCTAGCCGAGTGGGGTTGGGTCTAGCCGAGTGGGTTTGGGTCTAGCCGAGTGGGTTTGGGTCTAGCAGAGTGGGTTTGGGTCTTGCCGAGTGGGTTTGGGTCTAGCCGGGTGGGTTTGGGTCTAGCCGAGTGGGTGTGGGTCTAGCGGAGTTGGTTTGGGTCTAGCCGAGTGGGTTTGGGTCTAGCCGAGTGGATTTGGGTCTAGCGGAGCGGGTTTGGGTCAGGCCGAGTGGGTTTGGGTCTAGCCGAGTGGGTTTGGGTCTAGCCAAGTGGGTTTGGATCTAGCCGAGTTGGTTTGGGTGTAGCCGAGTGGGTTTGGGTCTAGCCGAGTGGGGTTGGGTCTTGCCGAGTGGGTTCGGGTCTAGCCGAGTGGGTTTAGGTCTAGCAGAGTGGGTTTGGGTCTAGCGGAGTGGGTTTGGGTCTAGCGGAGTGGGTTTGGGTCTAGCGGAGTGGGTTTGGGTCTAGCCGAGTGGGTTTGGGTCTAGCCGAGTGGGGTTGGGTCTAGCCGAGTGGGTTTGGGTCTAGCCGAGTGGGTTTGGGTCTAGCAGAGTGGGTTTGGGTCTAGCGGAGTGGGTTTGTGTCTAGTCGATTGGGTTTGGGTTAAGCCGAGTGGGTGTGGGTCGTGCCGAGTTGGTTTCGGTCTAACAGAGTGGGTTTGGGTCTAGCCGATTGGGTTTGGGTCTAGCCGAGTGGGTTTGGGCCTAGCCGAGTGGGTTTGGTTCTAGCCGAGTGGGCTTGGGTCTAGCCGAGTGGGTTTGTGTCTAGCCGAGTGGGTTTGGGTCTAGCGGAGTGGGTTTGGGAATAGCCGAGGGGGTTTGGGTCTAGCGAAGTGGGTTTGGATCTAGCCAAGTGGGTTTGGGTCTAGCCGAGTGGGTTTGGGTCTAGCCGAGTGGTGTTGGGTCTAGCCGAGTGGGTTTGGGTCTAGCCGAGTCGGTTTAGGTCTCGCAGAGTGGGTTTGGGTCTAGCGGAGTGGGTTTGGGTCTAGCGGAGTGGGTTTGGGTCTAGCCGAGTGGGTGTGGGTCTAGCCGAGTGGGTTTGGGTATAGCCGAGAGGGTTTGGGTCTAGCGGAGTGGGTTTTGGATCTAGCCGAGTGGGTTTGGGCCTAGCCGAGCGGGTTTGGGTCTAGCCGAGTGGGTTAGGGTCTAGCCGAGTGGGTTTGGGTCCAGCCGAGTGGGTTTGGGTCTAGCCAAGTGGGTTTGGGTCTAGCGGAGTGGGTTTGGATCTAGCCGAGTGGGTTTGGGTCTAGCCGAGTGGGTTTGGGTGTAGCCGATTGGGTTTGGGTCTAGCCGAGTGGGTTTGGGTCTAGCCGAGTGGGTTTGGGTCTAGCCGAGTGTGTTTGGGTCTAGCCGAGTGGGTTTGGGTCTAGCCGAATAGGTTTGGGTCTAGCCGAGTGGGGTTGGGTCTAGCCGAGTGGGTTTGGGTCTAGCCGAGTGGGTTTGGGTCTAGTCGAGTGGGTTTGGGTTTAGCGGAGTGGGTTTGGGTCTAGTCGAGTGGGTTTGGGTCTAGCCGAGTGGGTTTGAGTCTAGCCGAGTGGGTTTGGGTCTAGCCGATTGGGTTTGGGTCTAGCCGAGTGGGTTTGGGCCTAGCCGAGTGGGTTTGGTTCTAGCCGAGTGGGCTTGGGTCTAGCCGAGTGGGTTTGTGTCTAGCCGAGTGGGTTTGGGTCTAGCGGAGTGGGTTTGGGAATAGCCGAGGGGGTTTGGGTCTAGCGAAGTGGGTTTGGATCTAGCCAAGTGGGTTTGGGTCTAGCCGAGTGGGTTTGGGTCTAGCCGAGTGGTGTTGGGTCTAGCCGAGTGGGTTTGGGTCTAGCCGAGTCGGTTTAGGTCTCGCAGAGTGGGTTTGGGTCTAGCGGAGTGGGTTTGGGTCTAGCGGAGTGGGTTTGGGTCTAGCCGAGTGGGTGTGGGTCTAGCCGAGTGGGTTTGGGTATAGCCGAGAGGGTTTGGGTCTAGCGGAGTGGGTTTTGGATCTAGCCGAGTGGGTTTGGGCCTAGCCGAGCGGGTTTGGGTCTAGCCGAGTGGGTTAGGGTTTAGCCGAGTGGGTTTCGGTCTCGCCGAGTGGGTTTGGGTCTAGACGAGTGGATTTGGGTCTAGCGGAGTGGGTTTGGGTCTAGCCGAGTGGGTTTGGGTCCAGCCGAGTGGGTTTGGGTCTAGCCAAGTCGGTTTGGGTCTAGCGGAGTGGGTTTGGATCTAGCCGAGTGGGTTTGGGTCTAGCCGAGTGGGTTTGGGTGTAGCCGATTGGGTTTGGGTCTAGCCGAGTGGGTTTGGGTCTAGCCGAGTGGGTTTGGGTCTAGCCGAGTGTGTTTGGGTCTAGCCGAGTGGGTTTGGGTCTAGCCGAATAGGTTTGGGTCTAGCCGAGTGGGGTTGGGTCTAGCCGAGTGGGTTTGGGTCTAGCCGAGTGGGTTTGGGTCTAGTCGAGTGGGTTTGGGTTTAGCGGAGTGGGTTTGGGTCTAGTCGAGTGGGTTTGGGTCTAGCCGAGTGGGTTTGAGTCTAGCCGAGTGGGTTTGGGTCTAGCCGAGTGGGTTTGGGTCTAGCCGAGTGGGTTTGGGACTAGCCGAGTGGGTTTGGGTTTAGCGGAGTGGGTTTGGGTCTAGCTGAGTGGGTTTGGTTCTAGCCGAGTGGGTTTGGGTCTAGCCGAGTGGGTTTGGGTGTAACCGAGTGGGTTTGGGTCTAGCAGAGTGGGTTTTGGTCGAGCGGAGTGGGTTTGGATCTAGTCGAGTGGGTTTGGTTCTAGCCGAGTGTGTTTGGATCAAGCCGAGTGGGTTTGGGTGTAACCGAGTGGGTTTGCGTCTAGCGGAGTGGGTTTGTGTCTAGCGGAGTGGGTTTGAGTCTAGCTGAGTGGGTTTGGGTCTAGCGGAGTGGGTTCGGGTCTAGCGGAGTGGGTTTGGGTCTAGCCGAGTGGGTTTGGGTCTAGCCGAGTGGGTTCGGGTCTAGCGGAGTGGGTTTGGGTCTAGCGGAGTGAGTTTGTGTCTAGCGGAGTGGGTTTGGGTCTAGCGGAGTGGGTTTGGGTCTAGCGGAGTGGGTTTGGGTCTAGCCGAATGGGTTTGGGTCTAGCCGAGTGGGTTTGGGTCTAGCCGAGTGGGTTTGGGTCTAGCGGAGTGGGTTTGGGTCTAGCCGAGTGGGGTTGGGTCTAGCGGAGTGGGTTTGGATCTAGCCGAGTGCGTTTGGGTCTAGCGGAGTGGGTTTGGGTCTAGCGGAGTGGGTTTGGGTCTAGCCGAGTGGGTTTGGGTCAAGTCGACTGGGTTTGGGTCTAGCAGAGTGGGTTTGGGCCTAGCCGAGTGGGTTTGGGTCTAGCCGAGTGGGTTTGGGTCAAGCGGAGTGGGTTTGGGTCTAGCCGAGTGGGTTTGGGTCTAGCGGAGTGGGTTTGGGTTTAGCCGAGTGTGTTTGTGTCTAGCCGAGTGTGTTTGTGTCTAGCCGAGTGAGTTTGGGTCTAGCCGAGTGGGTTTGGGTATAGCAGAGTGGGTTTGGGTCTAGCCGAGTGCGTTTGGGTCTAGCCGAGTGGGTTTGCGTCTAGCCGAGTGGGTTTGGGTCTAGCCGAGTGGGTTTGGGTCTAGCCGAGTGGGTTTGGGTTTAGCGGAGTGGGTTTGGGTCTGGTCGAGTGGGTTTGGGTCTAGCCGAGTGGGTTTGAGTCTAGCCGAGTGGGTTTGGGTCTAGCCGAGTGGGTTTGGGTCTAGCCGAGTGGGTTTGGGTCTAGCCGAGTGGGTTTGGGTTTAGCGGAGTGGGTTTGGGTCTAGCTGAGTGGGTTTGGTTCTAGCCGAGTGGGTTTGGGTCTAGCCGAGTGGGTTTGGGTGTAACCGAGTGGGTTTGGGTCTAGCAGAGTTGGTTTTGGTCGAGCGGAGTGGGTTTGGATCTAGTCGAGTGGGTTTGGTTCTAGCCGAGTGTGTTTGGATCAAGCCGAGTGGGTTTGGGTGTAACCGAGTGGGTTTGCGTCTAGCGGAGTGGGTTTGTGTCTAGCGGAGTGGGTTTGAGTCTAGCTGAGTGGGTTTGGTTCTAGCTTAGTGGGTTCGGGTCTAGCGGAGTGGGTTTGGGTCTAGCCGAGTGGATTTGGGTCTAGCCTAGTGGGTTCGGGTCTAGCGGTGTGGGTTTGGGTCTAGCGGAGTGAGTTTGGGTCTAGCGGAGTGGGTTTGGGTCTAGCGGAGTGGGTTTGGGTCTAGCGGAGTGGGTTTGGGTCTAGCCGAATGGGTTTGGGTCTAGCCGAGTGGGTTTGGGTCTAGCCGAGTGGGTTTGGGTCTAGCGGAGTGGGTTTGGGTCTAGCCGAGTGGGGTTGGGTCTAGCGGAGTGGGTTTGGATCTAGCCGAGTGGGTTTGGGTCCAGCCGAGTGGGTTTGGGTTTAGCGGAGTGGGTTTGGGTCTAGCCGAGTGGGTTTGGTTCTAGCCGAGTTTGTTTGAGTCTAGCCGAGTGGGTTTGGGTCTAGCCGAATGGGTTTGGGTCTAGCCGAGTGGGTTTGGGTCTAGCGGAGTGGGTTTGGGTCTAGCGGAGTTGGTTTGGGGCTAGCGGACTGGCTTTGGGTCTAGGCGTGTGGGTTTGGGTCTAGCCGAGTGGGTTTGGGTCTAGCCGAGTGGGTTTGGGTTTATCCGAGTGGGTTTGGGTCTAGCGGAGTGGGTTTTGGTTTAGCCGAGTGTGTTTGTGTCTAGCTGAGTGTGTTTGTGTCTAGCCGAGTGGGTTTGGGTCTAGCCGAGTGGGTTTGGGTCTAGCGGAGTGGGTTTGGGTCTAGCCGAGTGGGTTTGGGTCCAGCGGAGTGGGTTTGGGTCTAGCCGAGTGGGTTTGGGTATAGCGTAGTGGGTTTGGGTCTAGCGGAGTGGGTTTGGGTCTAGCGGAGTGGGTTTGGGTCTAGCAGAGTGGGTTTAGGTCTGGCGGAGTGGGTTTGGGTGTAGGGGAGTGGGTTTGGGTCTAGCCGAGTCGGTTTGGGTCTAGCCGAGTGGGTTTGGGTCTAGCCGAGTGGGTTTGAGTCTAGCGGAGTGGGTTTGGGTTTAGCGGAGTGGGTTTGGGTCTAGCCGAGTGGGTTTGGTTCTAGCCGAGTGGGTTTGGGTCTAGCGGAGTGGGTTTGGGTCTAGCCGCGTGGGGTTGGGTCTAGCGGAGTGGGTTTGGATCTAGCCGAGTGGGTTTGGGTCCAGCCGAGTGGGTTTGGGTTTAGCGGAGTGGGTTTGGGTCTAGCCGAGTGGGTTTGGGTCTAGCCGAGTGGGTTTGAGTCTAGCGGAGTGGGTTTGGGTCTAGCCGAGTGGGTTTGGGTCTAGCCGAGTGTGTTTGGGTCTAGCCGAGTGGGTTTGGGTTTAGCGGAGTGGGTTTGGGTCTAGCCGAGTGGGTTTGGTTCTAGCCGAGTGGGTTTGGGTCTAGCCGAGTGGGTTTGGGTGTAACCGAGTGGGTTTGGGTCTAGCAGAGTGGGTTTTGGTCTAGCGGAGTGGGTTTGGGTCTAGCGGAGTGGGTCTGGGTCTAGCGGAATGGGTTTGGGTCTAGCAGAGTGGGTTTAGGTCTAGCCGAGTGGGTTTGGGTCTAGCGGAGTGGGTTTGGGTCTAGCCGAGTGGGTTTGGTTCTAGCCGAGTGGGGTTTGGGTCTAGCCGAGTGGTTTGGGTCTAGCCGAGTGGGTTTGGGTTTAGCGGAGTGGGTTTGGGTCTAGTCGAGTGGGTTTGGTTCTAGCCGAGTGGGTTTGGATCAAGCCGAGTGGGTTTGGGTGTAACCGAGTGGGTTTGGGTCTAGCCGAGTGGGTTTGTGTCTAGCGGAGTGGGTTTGGGTCTAGCCGAGAGGGTTTGGGTCTAGCGGAGTGGGTTTGGTTCTAGCCGAGTTTGTTTGAGTCTAGCCGATTGGGTTTGGGTCTAGCCGAATGGGTTTGGGTCTAGCCGAGTGGGTTTGGGTCTAGCGGAGTGGGTTTGGGTCTAGCGGAGTGGGTTTGGGGCTAGCGGACTGGCTTTGGGTCTAGGCGTGTGGGTTTGGGTCTAGGTGAGTGGGTTTGGGTCTAGCCGAGTGGGTTTGGGTCTAGCCGAGTGGGTTTGGGTTTAGCCGAGTGGGTTTGGGTCTAGCGGAGTGGGTTTGGGTTTAGCCGAGTGTGTTTGTGTCTAGCCGAGTGCGTTTGGGTCTAGAGGAGTGGGTTTGGGTCCAGCGGAGTGGGTTTGGGTCTAGCCGAGTGGGTTTGGGTCAAGTCGACAGGGTTTGGGTCTAGCCGAGTGGGTTTGGGTCTAGCCGAGTGGGTTTGGGTCTAGCCGAGTGGGTTTGGGTATAGCGGAGTGGGTTTGGGTCTAGCCGAGTGGGTTTGGGTCTAGCGGAGTGGGTTTGGGTCTAGCCGAGTGGGTTTGGGTCTAGCCGAGTGCGTTTGGGTCTAGCGGAGTGGGTTTGGGTCTAGCCGAGTGGGTTTGGGTCTAGCCGAGTGGGTTTGGGTCTAGCCGAGTGGGTTTGGGTCTAGCGGAGTGGGTTTGGGTCTAGCCGAGTGCGTTTGGGTCTAGAGGAGTGGGTTTGGGTCCAGCGGAGTGGGTTTGGGTCTAGCCGAGTGGGTTTGGGTCAAGTCGACAGGGTTTGGGTCTAGCCGAGTGGGTTTGGGTCTAGCCGAGTGGGTTTGGGTCTAGCCGAGTGGGTTTGGGTCTAGCGGAGTGGGTTTGGGTCTAGCCGAGTGGGTTTGGGTCTAGCGGAGTGGGTTTGGGTCTAGCCGAGTGGGTTTGGGTCTAGCCGAGTGCGTTTGGGTCTAGCGGAGTGGGTTTGGGTTCAGCCGAGTGGGTTTGGGTCTAGCCGAGTGGGTTTGGGTCTAGCCGAGTGTGTTTGGGTCTAGCCGAGTGGGTTTGGGTTTAGCGGAGTGGGTTTGGGTCCAGCCGAGTGGGTTTGGTTCCAGCCGAGTGGGTTTGGGTCTAGCCGAGTGGGTTTGGGTGTAACCGAGTGGGTTTGGGTCTAGCAGAGTGGGTTTTGGTCTAGCGGAGTGGGTTTGGATCTAGCCGAGTGGGTTTGGGTCTAGCCGAGTGGGTTTGGGTCTAGCGGAGTGGGTTTGGGTCTAGCGGAGTGGGTCTGGGTCTAGCGGAATGGGTTTGGGTCTAGCAGAGTGGGTTTAGGTCTAGCCGAGTGGGTTTGGGTCTAGCGGAGTGGGTTTGGGTCTAGCCGAGTGGGTTTGGTTCTAGCCGAGTGGGGTTTGGGTCGAGCCGAGTGGTTTGGGTCTAGCCGAGTGGGTTTGGGTTTAGCGGAGTGGGTTTGGGTCTGGTCGAGTGGGTTTGGTTCTGGCCGAGTGGGTTTGGATCAAGCCGAGTGGGTTTGGGTGTAACCGAGTGGGTTTGGGTCTAGCCGAGTGGGTTTGTGTCTAGCGGAGTGGGTTTGGGTCTAGCCGAGTGGGTTTGGGTCTAGCGGAGTGGGTTTGGTTCTAGCCGAGTTTGTTTGAGTCTAGCCGAGTGGGTTTGGGTCTAGCCGAATGGGTTTGGGTCTAGCCGAGTGGGTTTGGGTCTAGCGGAGTGGGTTTGGGTCTAGCGGAGTGGGTTTGGGGCTAGCGGACTGGCTTTGGGTCTAGGCGTGTGGGTTTGGGTCTAGCCGAGTGGGTTTGGGTCTAGCCGAGTGGGTTTGGGTCTAGCCGAGTGGGTTTGGGTTTAGCCGAGTGGGTTTGGGTCTAGCGGAGTGGGTTTGGGTTTAGCCGAGTGTGTTTGTGTCTAGCTGAGTGTGTTTGTGTCTAGCCGAGTGGGTTTCGGTCTAGCCGAGTGGGTTTGGGTCTAGCGGAGTGGGTTTGGGTCTAGCCGAGTGCGTTTGGGTCTAGAGGAGTGGGTTTGGGTCCAGCGGAGTGGGTTTGGGTCTAGCCGAGTGGGTTTGGGTCAAGTCGACAGGGTTTGGGTCTAGCCGAGTGGGTTTGGGTCTAGCCGAGTGGGTTTGGGTCTAGCCGAGTGGGTTTGGGTCTAGCGGAGTGGGTTTGGGTCTAGCCGAGTGGGTTTGGGTCTAGCGGAGTGGGTTTGGGTCTAGCCGAGTGGGTTTGGGTCTAGCCGAGTGCGTTTGGGTCTAGCGGAGTGGGTTTGGGTCTAGCCGAGTGGGTTTGGGTCTAGCCGAGTGGGTTTGGGTTTAGCGAAGTGGGTTTGGGTCTAGCCGAGTGGGTTTGGTTCTAGCCGAGTGGGTTTGGGTCCAGCGGAGTGGGTTTGGGTCTAGCCGAGTGGGTTTGGGTCTAGCGGAGTGGGTTTGGGTCTAGCGGAGTGGGTTTGGGTCTAGCGGAGTGGGACTGGGTCTAGCGGAGTGGGTTTGGGTCTAGCGGAGTGGGTTTGGGTCCAGCGGAGTGGGTTTGGGTCTAGCCGAGTGGGTTTGGGTCTAGCGGAGTGGGTTTGGGTCTAGCGGAGTGGGTTTGGGTCTAGCGGAGTGGGACTGGGTCTAGCCTAGTGGGTTTGGGTCTAGCGGAGTGGGTTTGGGTCTAGCGGAGTGGGGTTGGGTCTAGCAGAGTGGGTTTAGGTCTGGCCGAGTGGGTTTGGGTGTAGGGGAGTGGGTTTGGGTCTAGCCGAGTCGGTTTGGGTCTAGCCGAGTGGGTTTGGGTCTAGCCGAGTGGGTTTGCGTCTAGCCGAGTGGGTTTGGGTCTAGCGGAGTGGGTTTGGGACTAGCCGAGTTTGTTTGGTTCTAGCCGAGTGGGTTTTGGTCTAGCCGAGTGGGTTTGGGTCGAGCGGAGTGGGTTTGGGTCTCGCCGAGTGGGTTTGGGTCTAGCCGAGTGGGTTTGGGTCTAGCCGAGTGGGTTCGGGTCTAGCCGAGTGCGTTTGGGTCTAGCCGAGTGGGTTTGGGTTTAGCCGAGTGGGTTTGGGTCTAGCAGAGTGGGTTTTGGTCTAGCCGAGTGGGTTTGGGTCTAGCCGAGTGGGTTTCGGTCTAGCCGAGTGGGTTTGGGTCTCGCCGAGTGGGTTTGGGTCTAGCCGAGTGGGTTTGGGTCTAGCGGAGTGGGTTTGGGTCTAGCGGAGTGGGTTTGGGTCTTGCGGAGTGGGTTTGGGACTAGCCGAGTGGGTTTGGGTCTAGCGGAGTGGGTTTGGGTCTAGCCGACTGGGTTTGGGTCTAGCCGAGTGGGTTTGGGTCTAGCCGATTGGGTTTGGGTGTAGCCGAGTGGGTTTGGGTCTAGCCGAATGGGTTTGGGTCTAGCCGAGTGGGTTTGGGTCTAGCGGAGTGGGTTTGTGTCTAGCCGACTGGGTTTGGGTCTAGCCGAGTGGGTTTGGGTCTAGCAGATTGGGTTTGAGTCTAGCCGAGTGGGTTTGGGTCTAGCTGAATGGGTTTGGGTCTAGCCGAGTGGGTTTGGGTCTAGCGGAGTGGGTCTGGGTCTAGCGGAGTGGGTTTGGATCTAGCCGACTGGGTTTGGGTCTGGCCGAGTGGGTTTGGGTCTAGCCAATTGGGTTTGGGTGTAGCCGAGTGGGTTTGGGTCTAGCCGAATGGGTTTGGGTCTAGCCGAGAGGGTTTGGGTGTAGCGGAGTGGGTTTGGGTCCAGCCGACTGGGTTTGGGTCTGACCGAGTGGGTTTGGGTCTAGCCGATTGGGTTTGGGTCTAGCCGATTGGGTTTGGGTCTAGCCAAATGGGTTTGGGTCTAGCCCAGTGGGTTTGGGTCTAGCGGAGTGGGTTTGGGTCTAGCGGAGTGGGTTTGGGTCTAGCGGAGTGGCTTTGGGTCTAGCCGTTTGGGTTTGGGTCTAGCCGAGTGGGTTTGGGTCTAGCCGAGTGGGTTTGGGTCTAGCCGATTGGGTTTGGGTCTAGCGGAGTGGGCTTGGGTGTAGCCGAGTGGGTTTGGTTCTAGCCGAGTGGGTTTGGGTCTAGCCGAGTAGGTTTGGGTGTAGCCGAGGGGGCTTTGGTCTAGCGGAGTGGGTTTGTGTCTAGCTGAGCGGGTTTGGGTCTGGCCAAGTGGGTTTGGGTCTAGCCGAGTGGGTTTGCGTCTATCGGAGTGGGTTTGGGTCTAGCCGAGTGGGTTAGGGTCTAGCGGATTGGGTTTGGCTCAAGCCGAGTGGGTTTGGGTGTAGGCGAGTGGGTTTTGGTCTAGCCGAGTGGGTTTGGGTCTAGCGGAGTGGGTTTGGGTCTAGCGGAGTGGGTTTGGGTCTAGCCGAGTGGGTTTGGGTCTAGCCGAGTGGGTTCGGGTCTAGCCGAGTGGGTTTGGGTCTAGCCGAGTGTGTTTGGGTTTAGCCGAGTGGGTTTGGGTCTAGCAGAGTGGGTTTTGGTGTAGCCGAGTGGGTTTGGGTGTAGGGGAGTGGGTTTGGGTCTAGCCGACTGGGTTTGGGTCTAGCCGAGTAGGGTTTGGGTCTGGCCGATTGGGTTTGGGTGTAGCCGAGTGGGTTTGGGTCTAGCCGAATGGGTTTGTGTCTAGCCGAGTGGGTTTGGGTCTAGCCGATTGGGTTTGAGTCTAGCCGAGTGTGTTTGGGACTAGCCGAATGGGTTTGGGTCTAGCCGAGTGGGTTTGGGTCTAGTGGAGTGGGTGTGGGTCTAGCGGAGTGGGTTTGGGTCTAGCCGACTGGGTTTGAGTCTGGCCGAGTGGGTTTGGGTCTAGCCAATTGGGTTTGGGTGTAGCCGAGTGGGTTTGGTCTAGCCGAATGGGTTTGGGTCTAGCCGAGTGGGTTTGGGTCTAGCCGAGTGCGTTTCGGTCTAGCGGAGTGGTTTTGGGTCTAGCCGAGTGCGTTTCGGTCTAGCCGAGTGGGTTTGGGTCTAGCGGGGTGGGTTTGGGTGTAGCCGAGTGGGTTTGGGTCTAGCCGAGTGGGTTTGGGCCAAGCCGAGTGGGTTTGGGTCTCGCCGAGTGGGTTTGGGTCTGGCGGAGTGGGTTTGCGTCTAGACGAGTGGGTTTGGGTCTAGCCGAGTGGGTTTGGGTCTAGCGGAGTGGGTTTGGGTCTAGCCGAGTGGGTTTGGGTCTAGCGGAGTGGGTTTGGGTCTAGCCGAGTGGGTTTGGGTCTAGCCGAGTGGGTTTGGGTCTAGCCGAGTGCTTTTGGGTCTAGCCGAGTGGGTTTCGGTCCAGCCGAGTGGGTTTGGGTCTAGCCGAGTGGGTTTGGGTCTAGCTGAGTGGGTTTGGGGCTAGCGGACTGGCTTTGGGTCTAGGCGTGTGGGTTTGGGTCTAGCCGAGTGGGTTTGGGTCTAGCCGAGTGGGTTTGGGTCTAGCCGAGTGGGTTTGGGTTTAGCCGAGTGGGTTTGGGTCTAGCGGAGTGGGTTTGGGTTTAGCCGAGTGTGTTTGTGTCTAGCTGAGTGTGTTTGTGTCTAGCCGAGTGGGTTTCGGTCTAGCCGAGTGGGTTTGGGTCTAGCGGAGTGGGTTTGGGTCTAGCCGAGTGCGTTTGGGTCTAGAGGAGTGGGTTTGGGTCCAGCGGAGTGGGTTTGGGTCTAGCCGAGTGGGTTTGGGTCAAGTCGACAGGGTTTGGGTCTAGCCGAGTGGGTTTGGGTCTAGCCGAGTGGGTTTGGGTCTAGCCGAGTGGGTTTGGGTCTAGCGGAGTGGGTTTGGGTCTAGCCGAGTGGGTTTGGGTCTAGCGGAGTGGGTTTGGGTCTAGCCGAGTGGGTTTGGGTCTAGCCGAGTGCGTTTGGGTCTAGCGGAGTGGGTTTGGGTCTAGCCGAGTGGGTTTGGGTCTAGCCGAGTGCGTTTGGGTTTAGCGAAGTGGGTTTGGGTCTAGCCGAGTGGGTTTGGTTCTAGCCGAGTGGGTTTGGGTCCAGCAGAGTGGGTTTGGGTCTAGCCGAGTGGGTTTGGGTCTAGCGGAGTGGGTTTGGGTCTAGCGGAGTGGGTTTGGGTCTAGCGGAGTGGGACTGGGTCTAGCGGAGTGGGTTTGGGTCTAGCGGAGTGGGTTTGGGTCCAGCGGAGTGGGTTTGGGTCTAGCCGAGTGGGTTTGGGTCTAGCGGAGTGGGTTTGGGTCTAGCGGAGTGGGTTTGGGTCTAGCGGAGTGGGACTGGGTCTAGCCTAGTGGGTTTGGGTCTAGCGGAGTGGGTTTGGGTCTAGCGGAGTGGGGTTGGGTCTAGCAGAGTGGGTTTAGGTCTGGCCGAGTGGGTTTGGGTGTAGGGGAGTGGGTTTGGGTCTAGCCGAGTCGGTTTGGGTCTAGCCGAGTGGGTTTGGGTCTAGCCGAGTGGGTTTGCGTCTAGCCGAGTGGGTTTGGGTCTAGCGGAGTGGGTTTGGGACTAGCCGAGTTTGTTTGGTTCTAGCCGAGTGGGTTTGGGTCTAGCCGAGTAGGTTTGGGTGTAGCCGAGGGGGCTTTGGTCTAGCAGAGTGGGTTTGTGTCTAGCCGAGCGGGTTTGGGTCTGGCCGAGTGGGTTTGGGTCTAGCCGAGTGGGTTTGGGTCTATCGGAGTGGGTTTGGGTCTAGCCGAGTGGGTTTGGGTCTAGCGGAGTGGGTTTGGGTCAAGCCGAGTGGGTTTGAGTCTAGGCGAGTGGGTTTTGGTCTAGCCGAGTGGGTTTGGGTCTAGCGGAGTGGGTTTGGGTCTCGCCGAGTGGGTTTGGGTCTAGCCGAGTGGGTTTGGGTCTAGCCGAGTGGGTTCGGGTCTAGCCGAGTGCGTTTGGGTCTAGCCGAGTGGGTTTGGGTTTAGCCGAGTGGGTTTGGGTCTTGCAGAGTGGGTTTTGGTCTAGCCGAGTGGGTTTGGGTCTAGCCGAGTGGGTTTCGGTCTAGCCGAGTGGGTTTGGGTCTCGCCGAGTGGGTTTGGGTCTAGCCGAGTGGGTTTGGGTCTAGCGGAGTGGGTTTGGGTCTAGCGGAGTGGGTTTGGGTCTTGCGGAGTGGGTTTGGGACTAGCCGAGTGGGTTTGGGTCTAGCGGAGTGGGTTTGGGTCTAGCCGACTGGGTTTGGGTCTAGCCGAGTGGGTTTGGGTCTAGCCGATTGGGTTTGGGTGTAGCCGAGTGGGTTTGGGTCTAGCCGAATGGGTTTGGGTCTAGCCGAGTGGGTTTGGGTCTAGCGGAGTGGGTTTGTGTCTAGCCGACTGGGTTTGGGTCTAGCCGAGTGGGTTTGGGTCTAGCAGATTGGGTTTGAGTCTAGCCGAGTGGGTTTGGGTCTAGCTGAATGGGTTTGGGTCTAGCCGAGTGGGTTTGGGTCTAGCGGAGTGGGTCTGGGTCTAGCGGAGTGGGTTTGGATCTAGCCGACTGGGTTTGGGTCTGGCCGAGTGGGTTTGGGTCTAGCCAATTGGGTTTGGGTGTAGCCGAGTGGGTTTGGGTCTAGCCGAATGGGTTTGGGTCTAGCCGAGAGGGTTTGGGTGTAGCGGAGTGGGTTTGGGTCCAGCCGACTGGGTTTGGGTCTGACCGAGTGGGTTTGGGTCTAGCCGATTGGGTTTGGGTCTAGCCGATTGGGTTTGGGTCTAGCCAAATGGGTTTGGGTCTAGCCCAGTGGGTTTGGGTCTAGCGGAGTGGGTTTGGGTCTAGCGGAGTGGGTTTGGGTCTAGCGGAGTGGCTTTGGGTCTAGCCGTTTGGGTTTGGGTCTAGCCGAGTGGGTTTGGGTCTAGCCGAGTGGGTTTGGGTCTAGCCGATTGGGTTTGGGTCTAGCGGAGTGGGCTTGGGTGTAGCCGAGTGGGTTTGGTTCTAGCCGAGTGGGTTTGGGTCTAGCCGAGTAGGTTTGGGTGTAGCCGAGGGGGCTTTGGTCTAGCGGAGTGGGTTTGTGTCTAGCTGAGCGGGTTTGGGTCTGGCCAAGTGGGTTTGGGTCTAGCCGAGTGGGTTTGCGTCTATCGGAGTGGGTTTGGGTCTAGCCGAGTGGGTTAGGGTCTAGCGGATTGGGTTTGGCTCAAGCCGAGTGGGTTTGGGTGTAGGCGAGTGGGTTTTGGTCTAGCCGAGTGGGTTTGGGTCTAGCGGAGTGGGTTTGGGTCTAGCCGAGTGGGTTTGGGTCTAGCCGAGTGGGTTTGGGTCTAGCCGAGTGGGTTCGGGTCTAGCCGAGTGGGTTTGGGTCTAGCCGAGTGTGTTTGGGTTTAGCCGAGTGGGTTTGGGTCTAGCAGAGTGGGTTTTGGTGTAGCCGAGTGGGTTTGGGTGTAGGGGAGTGGGTTTGGGTCTAGCCGACTGGGTTTGGGTCTAGCCGAGTAGGGTTTGGGTCTGGCCGATTGGGTTTGGGTGTAGCCGAGTGGGTTTGGGTCTAGCCGAATGGGTTTGCGTCTAGCCGAGTGGGTTTGGGTCTAGCGGAGTGGGTTTGTGTCTAGCCGACTGGGTTTGGGTCTAGCCGAGTGGGTTTGGGTCTAGCCGATTGGGTTTGAGTCTAGCCGAGTGTGTTTGAGACTAGCCGAATGGGTTTGGGTCTAGCCGAGTGGGTTTGGGTCTAGCGGAGTGGGTTTGGGTCTAGCGGAGTGGGTTTGGGTCTAGCCGACTGGGTTTGAGTCTGGCCGAGTGGGTTTGGGTCTAGCCAATTGGGTTTGCGTGTAGCCGAGTGGGTTTGGTCTAGCCGAATGGGTTTGGGTCTAGCCGAGTGGGTTTGGGTGTAGCGGAGTGGGTTTGGGTCTAGCCGACTGGGTTTGGGTCTGACCGAGTGGGTTTGGGTCTAGCCGATTGGGTTTGGGTCTAGCCGATTGGGTTTGGGTCTAGCCAAATGGGTTTGGGTCTAGCCGAGTGGGTTTGGGTCTAGCAGAGTGGGTTTGGGTCTAGCGGAGTGAGTTTGGGTCTAGCGGAGTGGCTTTGGGTCTAGCCGTGTGGGTTTGGGTCTAGCCGAGTGGATTTGGGTCTGGCCGAGTGGGTTTGGGTCTAGCCGAGTGTGTTTGGGTCTAGCGGAGTGGGTTTGGGACTAGCCGAGTGGGTTTGGGTCTAGCCGAGTGGGTTTGGGTCTAGCGGAATGTGTTTGGGTCTAGCCGCGTGGGTTTGGGTGTAGCCGAGTGGGTTTGCGTCTAGCCGAGTGGGTTTGGGTCTAGCCGAGTGGGTTTGTGTCTAGCCGACTGGGTTTGCGTCTAGCGGAGTGGGTTTGGGTCTAGTGGAGTGGCTTTGGGTCTAGCCGTGTGGGTTTGGGTCTAGCCGAGTGGGTTTGGGTCTAGCCGAGTGGGTTTGGGTCTAGCCGAGTGGGTTTGGGTCTAGCCGAGTGGGTTTGGGTCTAGCGGAGTGGGTTTGGGTTTAGCCGAGTGTGTTTGTGTCTAGCCGAGTGGGCTTGGGTGTAGCTGAGTGGGTTTGGGTCTAGACGAGTGCGTTTGGGTCTAGCGGAGTGGATTTGTGTCTAGCCGAGTCCGTTTGGGTCTAGCGGATTGGGTTTGGGTCTAGCGGAGTGGGTTTGGGTCTAGCCGAGTGGGTTTGGGTTTAGCGGAGTGGGTTTGGGTCTAGCCGAGTGGGTTTGGGTCTAGCGGAGTGGGTTTGGGTCTAGCGGAGTGGGTTTGGGTCTAGGCGAGTGGGTTTGGGTCAAGTCGACTGGGTTTGGGTCTAGCCGAGTGGGTTTGGGTCTAGCCGAGTGGGTTTGGGTCTAGCCGAGTGGGTTTGGGTCTAGCCGAGTTGGTTTGGGTCCAGCCGAGTGGGTTTGGGTCTAGCGGAGTGGGATTGGGTCTAGACGAGTGGGGTTGGTTCTAGCGGAGTGGGTTTGGGTCTAGCCGAGTGGGTTTGGGTCTAGCCGAGTGGGATTGGGTTTAGCGGAGTGCGTTTGGGTCTAGCCGAGTGGGTTTGGTTCTAGCCGAGTGTGTTTGAGTCTAGCCGAGTGGGTTTGGGTCTAGCCGAATGGGTTTGGGTCTAGCCGAATGGGTTTGGGTCTAGCGGAGTGGGTTTGGGTCTAGCGGAGTGGGTTTGGGTTTAGCGGACTGGCTTTGGGTCTAGGCGTGTGGGTTTGGGTCTAGCCGAGTGGGTTTGGGTCTAGCCGAGTGGGTTTGGGTCTAGCCGAGTGGGTTTGGGTCTAGCCGAGTGGGTTTGGGTCTAGCGGAGTGGGTTTGGGTTTAGCCGAGTGGGTTTGGGTCTAGCCGAGTGCGTTTGGGTCTAGCGGAGTGGGTTTGGGTCTAGCCGAGTGGGTTTGGGTCCTGCCGAGTGGGTTTGATTCTAGCCGAGTGGGTTTGGGTCTAGCCGAGTGGGTTTGGGTTTAGCGGAGTGGGTTTGGGTCTAGCCGAGTGGGTTTGGTTCTAGCTCAGTGGGTTTGGGTCTAGCCGAGTAGGTTTGGGCGTAACCGAGTGGGTTTAGGTCTAGCGGAGAGGGTTTGGGTCCAGCGGAATGGGTTTGGGTCTAGCCGAGTGGGTTTGGGTCTAGCGGAGTGGGTTCGGGTCTAGCGGAGTGGGTTTGGGTCTAGCCGAGTGGATTTGGGTCTAGCCGAGTGGGTTTGGGTCTAGCGGAGTGGGTTTGGGTCCAGCGGAGTGGGTTTGGGGCTAGCGGACTGGCTTTGGGTCTAGGCGTGTGGGTTTGGGTCTAGCCGAGTGGGTTTGGGTCTAGCCGAGTGGGTTTGGGTCTAGCCGAGTGGGTTTGGGTTTAGCCGAGTGGGTTTGGGTCTAGCGGAGTGGGTTTGGGTTTAGCCGAGTGTGTTTGTGTCTAGCTGAGTGTGTTTGTGTCTAGCCGAGTGGGTTTCGGTCTAGCCGAGTGGGTTTGGGTCTAGCGGAGTGGGTTTGGGTCTAGCCGAGTGCGTTTGGGTCTAGAGGAGTGGGTTTGGGTCCAGCGGAGTGGGTTTGGGTCCAGCGGAGTGGGTTTGGGTCTAGCCGAGTGGGTTTGGGTCAAGTCGACAGGGTTTGGGTCTAGCCGAGTGGGTTTGGGTCTAGCCGAGTGGGTTTGGGTCTAGCCGAGTGGGTTTGGGTCTAGCGGAGTGGGTTTGGGTCTAGCGGAGTGGGTTTGGGTCTAGCGGAGTGGGTTTGGGTCTAGCCGAGTGGGTTTGGGTCTAGCCGAGTGCGTTTGGGTCTAGCGGAGTGGGTTTGGGTCTAGCCGAGTGGGTTTGGGTCTAGCCGAGTGGGTTTGGGTTTAGCGAAGTGGGTTTGGGTCTAGCCGAGTGGGTTTGGTTCTAGCCGAGTGGGTTTGGGTCTGGCCGAGTGGGTTTGGGCGTAACCGAGTGGGTTTCGGTCTAGCGGAGTGGGTTTGGGTCCAGCGGAGTGGGTTTGGGTCTAGCGGAGTGGGTTTGGGTCTAGCGGAGTGGGTTTGGGTCTAGCGGAGTGGGTTTGGATGCAGCGGAGTGGGTTTGGGTCTAGTCGAGTGGGTTTGGGTATAGCGTAGTGGGTTTGGGTCTAGCGGAGTGGATTTGGGTCTAGCGGAGTGGGGTTGGGTCTAGCAGAGTGGGTTTAGGTCTGGCCGAGTGGGTTTGCGTGTAGGGGAGTGGGTTTGGGTCTAGCCGAGTCGGTTTGGGTCTAGCCGAGTGGGTTTGGGTCTAGCCGAGTGGGTTTGCGTCTAGCCGAGTGGGTTTGGGTCTAGCGGAGTGGGTTTGGGACTAGCCGAGTGGGTTTGGTTCTAGCCGAGTGGGTTTGGGTCTAGCCGAGTAGGTTTGGGTGTAGCCGAGGGGGCTTTGATCTAGCAGAGTGGGTTTGTGTCTAGCCGAGCGGGTTTGGGTCTGGCCGAGTGGGTTTGGGTCTAGCCGAGTGGGTTTGGGTCTATCGGAGTGGGTTTGGGTCTAGCCGAGTGGGTTTGGGTCTAGCGGAGTGTGTTTGGGTCAAGCCGAGTGGGTTTGGGTCTAGGCGAGTGGGTTTTGGTCTAGCCGAGTGGGTTTGGGTCTAGCGGAGTGGGTTTGGGTGTAGCCGAGTGGGTTTGGGTCTAGCCGAGTGGGTTTGGGTCTAGCCGAGTGGTTTCGGGTCTAGCCGAGTGCGTTTGGGTCTAGCCGAGTGGGTTTGGGTTTAGCCGAGTGGGTTTGGGTCTAGCAGAGTGGGTTTTGGTCTAGCCGAGTGGGTTTGGGTCTAGCCGAGTGGGTTTCGGTCTAGCCGAGTGGGTTTGGGTCTCGCCGAGTGGGTTTGGGTCTAGCCGAGTGGGTTTGGGTCTAGCGTAGTGGGTTTGGGTCTAGCGGAGTGGGTTTGGGTCTTGCGGAGTGGGTTTGGGACTAGCCGAGTGGGTTTGGGTCTAGCGGAGTGGGTTTGGGTCTAGCCGACTGGGTTTGGGTCTAGCCGAGTGGGTTTGGGTCTAGCCGATTGGGTTTGGATGTAGCCGAGTGGGTTTGGATCTAGCCGACTGGGTTTGGGTCTGGCCGAGTGGGTTTGGGTCTAGCCAATTGGGTTTGGGTGTGGCCGAGTGGGTTTGGGTCTAGCCGAATGGGTTTGGGTCTAGCCGAGTGGGTTTGGGTGTAGCGGAGTGGGTTTGGGTCCAGCCGACTGGGTTTGGGTCTGACCGAGTGGGTTTGGGTCTAGCCGATTGGGTTTGGGTCTAGCCGATTGGGTTTGGGTCTAGCCAAATGGGTTTGGGTCTAGCCGAGTGGGTTTGGGTCTAGCGGAGTGGGTTTGGGTCTAGCGGAGTGGGTTTGGGTCTAGCGGAGTGGCTTTGGGTCTAGCCATTTGGGTTTGGGTCTAGCCGAGTGGGTTTGGGTCTAGCCGAGTGGGTTTGGGTCTAGTCGATTGGGTTTGGGTCTAGCGGAGTGGGCTTGGGTCTAGCCGAGTGGGTTTGGTTCTAGCCGAGTGGGTTTGGGTCTAGCCGAGTAGGTTTGGGTGTTGCCGAGGGGGCTTTGGTCTAGCGGAGTGGGTTTGTGTCTAGCTGAGCGGGTTTGGGTCTGGCCAAGTGGGTTTGGGTCTAGCCGAGTGGGTTTGGGTCTATTGGAGTGTGTTTGGGTCTAGCCGAGTGGGTTTGGGTCTAGCGGAGTGGGTTTGGGTCAAGCCGAGTGGGTTTGGGTGTAGGCGAGTGGGTTTTGGTCTAGCCGAGTGGGTTTGGGTCTAGCGGAGTGGGTTTGGGTCTAGCCGAGTGGGTTTGGGTCTAGCCGAGTGGGTTTGGGTCTAGCCGAGTGGGTTCGGGTCTAGCCGAGTGGGTTTGGGTCTAGCCGAGTGTGTTTGGGTTTAGCCGAGTGGGATTGGGTCTAGCAGAGTGGGTTTGGGTGTAGGGGAGTGGGTTTGGGTCTAGCCGACTGGGTTTGGGTCTAGCCGAGTGGGTTTGGGTCTAGCCGATTGGGTTTGGGTGTAGCCGAGTGGGTTTGGGTCTAGCCGAATGGGTTTGGGTCTAACCGAGTGGGTTTGGGTCTAGCGGAGTGGGTTTGTGTCTAGCCGACAGGGTTTGGGTCTAGCCGAGTGGGTTTGGGTCTAGCCGATTGGGTTTGAGTCTAGCCGAGTGGGTTTGGGTCTAGCGGAGTGGGTTTGGGTCTAGCGGAGTGGGTTTGGGTCTAGCCGACTGGGTTTGAGTCTGGCCGAGTGGGTTTGGGTCTAGCCAATTGGGTTTGGGTGTAGCCGAGTGGGTTTGGGTCTAGCCGAATGGGTTTGGGTCTAGCCGAGTGGGTTTGGGTGTAGCGGAGTGGGTTTGGGTCTAGCCGACTGGGTTTGGGTCTGACCGAGTGGGTTTGGGTCTAGCCGATTGGGTTTGGGTCTAGCCGATTGGGTTTGGGTCTAGCCAAATGGGTTTGGGTCTAGCCGAGTGGGTTTGGGTCTAGCAGAGTGGGTTTGGGTCTAGCGGAGTGGCTTTGGGTCTAGCGGAGTGGCTTTGGGTCTAGCCGTGTGGGTTTGGGTCTAGCCGAGTGGATTTGGGTCTAGCCGAGTGGGTTTGGGTCTAGCCGAGTGTGTTTGGGTCTAGCGGAGTGGGTTTGGGACTAGCCGAGTGGGTTTGGGTCTAGCCGAGTGGGTTTGGGTCTAGCGGAATGTGTTTGGGTCTAGCCGCGTGGGTTTGGGTGTAGCCGAGTGGGTTTGCGTCTAGCCGAGTGGGTTTGGGTCTAGCCGAGTGGGTTTGGGTCTAGCCGACTGGGTTTGCGTCTAGCGGAGTGGGTTTGGGTCTAGCGGAGTGGCTTTGGGTCTAGCCGTGTGGGTTTGGGTCTAGCCGAGTGGGTTTGGGTCTAGCCGAGTGGGTTTGGGTCTAGCCGAGTGGGTTTGGGTCTAGCCGAGTGGGTTTGGGTCTAGCGGAGTGGGTTTGGGTTTAGCCGAGTGTGTTTGTGTCTAGCCGAGTGGGTTTGGGTGTAGCTGAGTGGGTTTGGGTCTAGACGAGTGCGTTTGCGTCTAGCGGAGTGGATTTGGGTCTAGCCGAGTCCGTTTGGGTCTAGCGGATTGGGTTTGGGTCTAGCGGAGTGGGTTTGGGTCTAGCCGAGTGGGTTTGGGTTTAGCGGAGTGGGTTTGGGTCTAGCCGAGTGGGTTTGGGTCTAGCGGAGTGGGTTTGGGTCTTGCGGAGTGGGTTTGGGTCTAGGCGAGTGGGTTTGGGTCAAGTCGACTGGGTTTGGGTCTAGCCGAGTGGGTTTGGGTCTAGCCGAGTGGGTTTGGGTCTAGCCGATTGGGTTTGGGTCTAGCCAAATGGGTTTGGGTCTAGCCGAGTGGGTTTGGGTCTAGCAGAGTGGGTTTGGGTCTAGCGGAGTGGCTTTGGGTCTAGCGGAGTGGCTTTGGGTCTAGCCGTGTGGGTTTGGGTCTAGCCGAGTGGATTTGGGTCTAGCCGAGTGGGTTTGGGTCTAGCCGAGTGTGTTTGGGTCTAGCGGAGTGGGTTTGGGACTAGCCGAGTGGGTTTGGGTCTAGCCGAGTGGGTTTGGGTCTAGCGGAATGTGTTTGGGTCTAGCCGCGTGGGTTTGGGTGTAGCCGAGTGGGTTTGCGTCTAGCCGAGTGGGTTTGGGTCTAGCCGAGTGGGTTTGGGTCTAGCCGACTGGGTTTGCGTCTAGCGGAGTGGGTTTGGGTCTAGCGGAGTGGCTTTGGGTCTAGCCGTGTGGGTTTGGGTCTAGCCGAGTGGGTTTGGGTCTAGCCGAGTGTGTTTGGGTCTAGCCGAGTGGGTTTGGGTCTAGCCGAGTGGGTTTGGGTCTAGACGAGTGCGTTTGCGTCTAGCGGAGTGGATTTGGGTCTAGCCGAGTCCGTTTGGGTCTAGCGGATTGGGTTTGGGTCTAGCGGAGTGGGTTTGGGTCTAGCCGAGTGGGTTTGGGTTTAGCGGAGTGGGTTTGGGTCTAGCCGAGTGGGTTTGGGTCTAGCGGAGTGGGTTTGGGTCTTGCGGAGTGGGTTTGGGTCTAGGCGAGTGGGTTTGGGTCAAGTCGACTGGGTTTGGGTCTAGCCGAGTGGGTTGGGTCTAGCCGAGTGGGTTTGGGTCTAGGCGAGTGGGTTTGGGTCTAGCCGAGTGGGTTTGGGTGTGGCCGAGTGGGTTTGGGTCTAGCCGAATGGGTTTGGGTCTAGCCGAGTGGGTTTGGGTGTAGCGGAGTGGGTTTGGGTCCAGCCGACTGGGTTTGGGTCTGACCGAGTGGGTTTGGGTCTAGCCGATTGGGTTTGGGTCTAGCCGATTGGGTTTGGGTCTAGCCAAATGGGTTTCGGTCTAGCCGAGTGGGTTTGGGTCTAGCGGAGTGGGTTTGGGTCTAGCGGAGTGGGTTTGTGTCTAGCTGAGCGGGTTTGGGTCTGGCCAAGTGGGTTTGGGTCTAGCCGAGTGGGTTTGGGTCTATCGGAGTGGGTTTGGGTCTAGCCGAGTGGGTTTGGGTCTAGCGGAGTGGGTTTGGGTCAAGCCGAGTGGGTTTGGGTGTAGGCGAGTGGGTTTTGGTCTAGCCGAGTGGGTTTGGGTCTAGCGGAGTGGGTTTGGGTCTAGCCGAGTGGGTTTGGGTCTAGCCGAGTGGGTTTGGGTCTAGCCGAGTGGGTTTGGGTCTAGCCGAGTGTGTTTGGGTTTAGCCGAGTGGGATTGGGTCTAGCAGAGTGGGTTTGGGTGTAGGGGAGTGGGTTTGGGTCTAGCCGACTGGGTTTGGGTCTAGCCGAGTGGGTTTGGGTCTAGCCGATTGGGTTTGGGTGTAGCCGAGTGGGTTTGGGTCTAGCCGAATGGGTTTGGGTCTAACCGAGTGGGTTTGGGTCTAGCGGAGTGGGTTTGTGTCTAGCCGACAGGGTTTGGGTCTAGCCGAGTGGGTTTGGGTCTAGCCGATTGGGTTTGAGTCTAGCCGAGTGGGTTTGGGACTAGCCGAATGGGTTTGGGTCTAGCCGAGTGGGTTTGGGTCTAGCGGAGTGGGTTTGGGTCTAGCGGAGTGGGTTTGGGTCTAGCCGACTGGGTTTGAGTCTGGCCGAGTGGGTTTGGGTCTAGCCAATTGGGTTTGGGTGTAGCCGAGTGGGTTTGGGTCTAGCCGAATGGGTTTGGGTCTAGCCGAGTGGGTTTGGGTGTAGCGGAGTGGGTTTGGGTCTAGCCGACTGGGTTTGGGTCTGACCGAGTGGGTTTGGGTCTAGCCGATTGGGTTTGGGTCTAGCCGATTGGGTTTGGGTCTAGCCAAATGGGTTTGGGTCTAGCCGAGTGGGTTTGGGTCTAGCAGAGTGGGTTTGGGTCTAGCGGAGTGGCTTTGGGTCTAGCGGAGTGGCTTTGGGTCTAGCCGTGTGGGTTTGGGTCTAGCCGAGTGGATTTGGGTCTAGCCGAGTGGGTTTGGGTCTAGCCGAGTGTGTTTGGGTCTAGCGGAGTGGGTTTGGGACTAGCCGAGTGGGTTTGGGTCTAGCCGAGTGGGTTTGGGTCTAGCGGAATGTGTTTGGGTCTAGCCGCGTGGGTTTGGGTGTAGCCGAGTGGGTTTGCGTCTAGCCGAGTGGGATTGGGTCTAGCCGAGTGGGTTTGGGTCTAGCCGACTGGGTTTGCGTCTAGCGGAGTGGGTTTGGGTCTAGCGGAGTGGCTTTGGGTCTAGCCGTGTGGGTTTGGGTCTAGCCGAGTGGGTTTGGGTCTAGCAGAGTGGGTTTGGTTCTAGCCGAGTGTGTTTGAGTCTAGCCGAGTGGGTTTGGGTCTAGCCGAATGGGTTTGGGTCTAGCCGAGTGGGTTTGGGTCTAGCGGAGTGGGTTTGGGTCTAGCGGAGTGGGTTTGGGTTTAGCGGACTGGCTTTGGGTCTAGGCATGTGGGTTTAGGTCTAGCCGAGTGGGTTTGGGTCTAGCCGAGTGGGTTTGGGTCTAGCCGAGTGGGTTTGGGTCTAGCGGAGTGAGTTTGGGTTTAGCCGAGTGGGTTTGGGTCTAGCCGAGTGCGTTTGGGTCTAGCCGAGTGGGTTTGGGTCTAGCCGAGTGGGTTGGGTCCAGCCGAGTGGGTTTGGGACTAGCCGAGTGGGTTTGGGTCTAGCCGAGTGGGTTTGGGACTAGCCGAGTGGGTTTGGCTCTAGCGGAGTGGGTTTGGGTCTGGCGGAGTGGGTTTGGGTCTAGCGGAGTGGGTTTGGGTCTGGCGGAGTGGGTTTGGGTCTAGCGGAGTGGGTTTGGGTCTAGCCGAGTGGGTTTGGGTCTAGCCGAGTGGGTTTGGGTCTAGCCGAGTGGGTTTGGGTCTAGCGGAGTGGGTTTGCGTCTAGCGGAGTGGGTTTGGGTCTAGCGGAGTGTGTTTGGGTCTAGCCGAATGGGTTTGGGTCTATCAGAGTGGGTTTGGGTGTAGCGGAGTGGATTTGGGTCTAGCGGAGTGGGTTTGGGTCTAGCCGAGTGGGTTTGGGTCTAGCCGAGTGGGTTTGGGTGTAGCGGAGTGGATTTCGGTCTAGCGGAGTGGGTTTGGGTCTAGCCGAGTGGGTTTGGGTCTAGCCGAGTGGGTTTGGGTGTAGCGGAGTGGATTTGGGTCTAGCGGAGTGAGTTTGGGTCTGGCCGAGTGGGTTTGGGTCTAGCTGAGTGCGTTTGGGTCTAGCTGAGTGGGTTTGGGTCTAGCCGAGTGGGTTTGTGTCTAGCCGAGTGGGTTTCGGTCTAGCCGAGTGGCTATGGGTCTAGCCGAGTGGATTTGGGTCTACCCGAGTGGGTTTGGGTCTAGCCGCTTGGGTTTAGGTCTAGCCGAGTGGGTTTGGGTCTAGCCGAGTGGGTTTGGGTCTAGCCGAGTGGGTTTGGGTCTAGCCGAGTGGGTTTGGGTCTAGCCGATTGGGTTTGGGTCTAGCCGAGTGGGTTTGGGTCTAGCGGAGTGGGTTTGGGCCTTGCCGAGTGGGTTTGGGTCTAGCCGAGTGGGTTTGGGTCTAGCCGAGTGGGTTTGGATCTAGCCGAGTGGGTTTGGGTCTAGCCGAGTGGGTTTGGGTCTAGCGGAGTGGGTTTGCGTCTAGCGGAGTGGGTTTGGGTCTAGCGGAGTGTGTTTGGGTCTAGCCGAATGGGTTTGGGTCTATCAGAGTGGGTTTGGGTGTGGCGGAGTGGATTTGGGTCTAGCGGAGTGGGTTTGGGTCTAGCCGAGTGGGTTTGGGTCTAGCCGAGTGGGTTTGGGTGTAGCGGAGTGGATTTCAGTCTAGCGGAGTGGGTTTGGGTCTAGCCGAGTGGGTTTGGGTCTAGCCGAGTGGGTTTGGGTGTAGCGGAGTGGATTTGGGTCTACCGGTGTGAGTTTGGGTCTGGCCGAGTGGGTTTGGGTCTAGCTGAGTGCGTTTGGGTCTAGCTGAGTGCGTTTGGGTCTAGCCGAGTGGGTTTGTGTCTAGCCGAGTGGGTTTCGGTCTAGCCGAGTGGCTATGGGTCTAGCCGAGTGGATTTGGGTCTACCCGAGTGGGTTTGGGTCTAGCCGCTTGGGTTTAGGTCTAGCCGAGTGGGTTTGGGTCTAGCCGAATGGGTTTGGGTCTATCCGAGTGGGTTTGGGTCTAGCCGAGTGGGTTTGGGTCCAGCCGAGTGGGTTTGGGTCTAGCCGAGTGGGTTTGGGTCTAGCCGAGTGGGTTTGGGTCTAGCCGAGTGGGTTTGGGTCTAGCCGAGTGGGTTTGGGTGTAGCGGAGTGGATTTGGATCTGGCGGAGTGAGTTTGGGTCTGGCCGAGTGGGTTTGGGTCTAGCTGAGTGGGTTTGGGTCTAGCCGATTGGGTTTAGGTCTAGCCGAGTGGGTTTGGGTCTATCCGAGTGGGTTTGGGTCCAGCCGAGTGGGTTTGGGTCCAGCCGAGTGGGTTTGGGTCTAGCCGAGTGCGTTTGGGTCTAGCCTAGTGGGTTTCTGTCTAGCCGTGTGGTTTTGGGTCTAGCGGAGTGGGTTTGGGTCTAGCGGAGTGGGTTTGCGTCTAGCGGAGTGGGTTTCGGTCCAGCGGAGTGTGTTTGCGTCTAGCCGAATGGGTTTGGGTCTATCCGAGTGGGTTTGGGTGTAGCGGAGTGGATTTGGGTCTAGCTGAGTGGGTTTGGGTCTAGCCGAGTGGGTTTGGGTCTAGCCGAGTGGGTTTGGGTGTAGCGGAGTGGATTTGGATCTAGCGGAGTGGGTTTCGGTCTAGCCGAGTGGGTTTGGGTCTAGCGGAGTGGGTTTGGGTCTAGCCGATTGGGTTTGGGTCTAGCCGAGTGGGTTTGGGTCTAGCCGAGTGGGTTTGGGTCTAGCCGAGTGGGTTTGGGTCTAGCCGATTGGATTTGGGTCCACCCGAGTGGGTTTGGGTCTAGCCGAGTGGGTTTGGGTCTAGCCGAGTGTGTTTGGGTCTAGCCGAGTGGGTTTGGATCTAGCCGAGTGGGTTTGGGTCTAGCGGAGTGGGTTTGGGTCTAGCGGAGTGGGTTTGGGTCTAGCGGAGTGGGTTTGGGTCTAGCGGAGTGGGTTTGGGCCTTGCCGAGTGGGTTTGGGTCTAGCCGAGTGGTTTTGGGTCTAGCCGAGTGGGTTTGCGTCTAGCCGAGTGGGTTTGGGTCTAGTGGAGTGGGTTTGCGTCTAGCGGAGTGGGTTTGGGTCTAGCGGAGTGTGTTTGGGTCTAGCCGAATGGGTTTGGGTCTATCAGAGTGGGTTTGGGTGTAGCGGAGTGGATTTGGGTCTAGCGAAGTGGGTTTGGGTCTAGCCGAGTTGGTTTGGGTCTAGCCGAGTGGGTTTGGGTGTAGCGGAGTGGATTTCGGTCTAGCGGAATGGGTTTGGGTCTAGCCGAGTGGGTTTGGGTCTAGCCGAGTGGGTTTGGGTGTAGCGGAGTGGATTTGGGTCTAGCGGAGTGAGTTTGGGTCTGGCCGAGTGGGTTTGGGTCTAGCTGAGTGCGTATGGGTCTAGCTGAGTGCGTTTGGGTCTAGCCGAGTGGGTTTGTGTCTAGCCGAGTGGGTTTCGGTCTAGCCGAGTGGGTATGGGTCTAGCCGAGTGGATTTGGGTCTACCCGAGTGGGTTTGGGTGTAGTGGAGTGGATTTCGGTCTAGCGGAGTGGGTTTGGGTCTAGCCGAATGGGTTTGGGTCTATCCGAGTGGGTTTGGGTGTAGCGGAGTGGATTTGGGTCTAGCCGAGTGGGTTTGGGTCTAGCCGAGTGGGTTTGGGTCTAGCCGAGTGGGTTTGGGTCTTGCCGAGTGGGTTTGGGTCTAGCCGAGTGGGTTTGGGTGTAGTGGAGTGGATTTCGGTCTAGCGGAGTGGGTTTGGGTCTAGCCGAGTGGGTTTGGGTCTAGCCGAGTGGGTTTGGGTCTAGCCGAGTGGGTTTGGGTCTAGCCGAGTGGGTTTGGGTCTAGCCGAGTGGTTTTCGGTCTAGCCGAGTGGGTTTGGGTCTAGCCGAGTGGGTTTGGGTCTAGCCGAGTGGGTTTGTGTCTAGCCGAGTGGGTTTCGGTCTAGCCGAGTGGCTATGGGTCTAGCCGAGTGGATTTGGGTCTACCCGAGTGGGTTTGGGTCTAGCCGCTTGGGTTTAGGTCTAGCCGAGTGGGTTTGGGTCTAGCCGAGTGGCTTTGGGTCTAGCCGAGTGGGTTTGGGTCTAGCGGAGTGGGTTTGGGTCTAGCCGAATGGGTTTGGGTCTATCCGAGTGGGTTTGGGTGTAGCGGAGTGGATTTGGGTCTAGTGGAGTGGGTTTGGGTCTAGCCGAGTGGGTTTGGGTCTAGCCGAGTGGGTTTGGGTGTAGTGGAGTGGATTTCGGTCTAGCGGAGTGGGTTTGGATCTAGCCGAGTGGGTTTGGGTCTAGCCAAGTGGGTTTGGGTCTAGCCGAGTGGGTTTGGGTCTAGCCGAGTGGGTTTGGGTCTAGCCGAGTGGTTTTCGGGCTAGCCGAGTGGGTTTGGGTCTAGCCGAGTGGGTTTGGGTCTAGCCGAGTGGGTTTGGGTCTAGCCGAGTGGGTTTGGGTCTAGCCGAGTGGGTTTGGGTCTAGCCGAGTGGGTTTGTGTCTAGCCGAGTGGTTTTCGGTCGAGCCGAGTGGGTTTGGGTCTAGCCGAGTGGGTTTGGGTCTAGCCGAGTGGGTTTGGGTGTAGCGGAGTGGGTTTGGGTCTAG
This sequence comes from Raja brachyura, assembly GCA_963514005.1. The sequence goes on along the minus strand of OY740819.1, from coordinate 3,257,667 downwards.
CCGAGTGGGTTTGGGTCTAGCCGAGTGGGTTTGGGTGTAGCGGAGTGGGTTTGGGTCTAGCCGAATGGGTTTGGGTCTATCCGAGTGGGTTTGGGTGTAGCGGAGTGGATTTGGGTCTAGTGGAGTGGGTTTGGGTCTAGCCGAGTGGGTTTGGGTCTAGCCGAGTGGGTTTGGGTGTAGTGGATTGGATTTCGGTCTAGCGGAGTGGGTTTGGATCTAGCCGAGTGGGTTTGGGTCTAGCCGAGTGGGTTTGGGTCTAGCCGAGTGGTTTTCGGGCTAGCCGAGTGGGTTTGGGTCTAGCCGAGTGGGTTTGGGTCTAGCCGAGTGGGTTTGGGTGTAGCCGAGTGGGTTTGGGTCTAGCGGAGTGGGTTTGGGTCTAGCCGAGTGGGTTTGGGTCTAGCGGAGTGGGTTTGGGTCCAGCCGAGTGGGTTTGGGTCTAGCGGAGTGGTTTGGGTCTAGCGGAGTGGGTTTGGGCCTAGCCGAGTGGGTTTGGGTCTAGCCGAGTGGGTTTGGGTCTAGCCGAGTGGGTTTGGGTCTAGCCGAGTGGGTTTGGGTCTAGCGGAGTGGGTTTGGGTCTAGCCGAGTGCGTTTGGGTCTAGCCTAGTGGGTTTGGGTCTAGCCGAGTGGGTTTGTGTCTAGCAGAGTGGGTTTGGGTCTAGCCGAGTGGGTTTGGGTCTAGCCGAGTGGGTTGGGTCTAGCCGAGTGGGTTTGGGACTAGCCGAGTGGGTTTGGGTCTAGCCGAGTGGGTTTGGGACTAGCCGAGTGGGATTGGCTCTAGCTGAGTGGGTTTGGGTCTGGCGGAGTGGGTTTGGGTCTAGCGGAGTGGGTTTGGGCCTTGCCGAGTGGGTTTGGGTCTAGCCGAGTGGGTTTGGGTCTAGCCGAGTGGGTTTGCGTCTAGCCGAGTGGGTTTGGGTCTAGCGGAGTGGGTTTGCGTCTAGCGGAGTGTGTTTGGGTCTAGCCGAATGGGTTTGGGTTTATCAGAGTGGGTTTGGGTGTAGCGGAGTGGATTTGGGTCTAGCGGAGTGGGTTTGGGTCTAGCGGAGTGGGTTTGGGTCTAGCCGAGTGGGTTTGGGTGTAGCGGAGTGGATTTCGGTCTAGCGGAGTGGGTTTGGGTCTAGCCGAGTGGGTTTGGGTCTAGCCGAGTGGGTTTGGGTGTAGCGGAGTGGATTTGGGTCTAGCGGAGTGGGTTTGGGTCTAGCCGAGTGGGTTTAGGTCTAGCCGAGTGGGTTTGGGTGTAGCGGAGTGGATTTCGGTCTAGCGGAATGGGTTTGGGTCTAGCCGAGTGGGTTTGGGTCTAGCCGAGTGGGTCTGGGTGTAGCGGAGTGGATTTGGGTCTAGCGGAGTGAGTTTGGGTCTGGCCGAGTGGGTTTGGGTCTAGCTGAGTGCGTTTGGGTCTAGCTGAGTGGGTTTGGGTCTAGCCGAGTGGGTTTGTGTCTAGCCGAGTGGGTTTCGGTCTAGCCGAGTGGGTATGGGTCTAGCCGATTGGATTTGGGTCTACCCGAGTGGGTTTGGGTCTAGCCGCTTGGGTTTAGGTCTAGCCGAGTGGGTTTGGGTCTAGCCGAGTGGGTTTGGGTCTAGCCGAGTGGGTTTGGGTCTAGCGGAGTGTGTTTGGGTCTAGCCGAATGGGTTTGGGTCTATCCGAGTGGGTTTGGGTGTAGCGGAGTGGATTTGGGTCTAGCGGAGTGGGTTTGGGTCTAGCCGAGTGGGTTTGGGTCTAGCCGAGTGGGTTTGGGTGTAGTGGAGTGGATTTCGGTCTGGCGGAGTGGGTTTGGGTCTAGCCGAGTGGGTTTGGGTCTAGCCGATTGGGTTTGGGTCTAGCCGAGTGGGTTTGGGTCTAGCCGAGTGGGTTTGGGTCTAGCCGAGTGGTTTTCGGTCTAGCCGAGTGGGTTTGGGTCTAGCCGAGTGGGTTTGGGTCTAGCCGAGTGGGTTTGGGTGTAGCCGAGTGGGTCTGGGTCTAGCCTAGTGGGTTTGGGTCTAGCGGAGTGGGTTTGGGTCTAGCCGAGTGGGTTTGGGTCTAGCGGAGTGGGTTTGGGTCTAGCCGAGTGGGTTTGGGTCTAGCGGAGTGGGTTTGGGTCTAGCGGAGTGGGTTTGGGCCTGGCCGAGTGGGTTTGGGTCTAGCCGAGTGGGTTTGGGTCTAGCCGAGTGGGTTTGGGTCTAGCCGAGTGGGTTTGGGTCTAGCCGAGTGGGTTTGGGTCTAGCCGAGTGCGTTTGGGTCTAGCCGAGTTTGTTTCGGTGTAGCGGAGTGGATTTGGGTCTAGCGGAGTGAGTTTGGGTCTGGCCGAGTGGGTTTGGGTCTAGCTGAGTGCGTTTGGGTCTAGCTGAGTGGGTTTGGGTCTAGCCGAGTGGGTTTGTGTCTAGCCGAGTGGGTTTCGGTCTAGCCGAGTGGGTATGGGTCTAGCCGAGTGGATTTGGGTCTACCCGAGTGGGTTTGGGTCTAACCGCTTGGGTTTAGGTCTAGCCGAGTGGGTTTGGGTCTAGCCGAGTGGGTTTGGGTCTAGCCGAGTGGGTTTGGGTCTAGCGGAGTGTGTTTGTGTCTAGCCGAATGGGTTTGGGTCTATCCGAGTGGGTTTGGGTGTGGCGGAGTGGATTTGGGTCTAGCGGAGTGGGTTTGGGTCGAGCCGAGTGGGTTTGGGTCTAGCCGAGTGGGTTTGGGTGTAGTGGAGTGGATTTCGGTCTAGCGGAGTGGGTTTGGGTCTAGCCGAGTGGGTTTGGGTCTAGCCGAGTGGGTTTGGGTCTAGCCGAGTGGGTTGGGTCTAGCCGAGTGGGTTTCGGACTAGCCGAGTGGGTTTGGGTCTAGCCGAGTGGGTTTGGGACTAGCCGAGTGGGATTGGCTCTAGCGGAGTGGGTTTGGGTCTGGCGGAGTGGGTTTGGGTCTAGCGGAGTGGGTTTGGGCCTTGCCGAGTGGGTTTGTGTCTAGCCGAGAGGGTTTGGGTCTAGCCGAGAGGGTTTGCGTCTAGCCGAGTGGGTTTGGGTCTAGCGGAGTGGGTTTGCGTCTAGCGGAGTGGATTTGGGTCTAGCGGAGTGAGTTTGGGTCTGGCCGAGTGGGTTTGGGTCTAGCAGAGTGCGTTTGGGTCTAGCTGAGTGGGTTTGGGTCTAGCCGAGTGGGTTTGTGTCTAGCCGAGTGGGTTTCGGTCTACCCGAGTGGGTAGGGGTCTAGCCGAGTGGATTTGGGTCTACCCGAGTGGGTTTGGGTCTAGCCGCTTGGGTTTAGGTCTAGCCGAGTGGGTTTGGGTCTAGCCGAGTGGGTTTGGGTCTAGCCGAGTGGGTTTGGGTCTAGCGGAGTGTGTTTGGGTCTAGCCGAATGGGTTTGGGTCTATCCGAGTGGGTTTGGGTGTAGCGGAGTGGATTTGGGTCTAGCGGAGTGGGTTTGGGTCTAGCCGAGTGGGGTTGGGTCTAGCCGAGTGGGTTTGGGTGTAGTGGAGTGGATTTCGGTCTGGCGGAGTGGGTTTGGGTCTAGCCGAGTGGGTTTGGGTCTAGCCGATTGGGTTTGGGTCTAGCCGAGTGGGTTTGGGTCTAGCCGAGTGGGTTTGGGTCTAGCCGAGTGGTTTTCGGTCTAGCCGAGTGGGTTTGGGTCTAGCCGAGTGGGTTTGGGTCTAGCCGAGTGGGTTTGGGTGTAGCCGAGTGGGTCTGGGTCTAGCCTAGTGGGTTTGGGTCTAGCGGAGTGGGTTTGGGTCTAGCCGAGTGGGTTTGGGTCTAGCGGAGTGGGTTTGGGTCTAGCCGAGTGGGTTTGGGTCTAGCGGAGTGGGTTTGGGTCTAGCGGAGTGGGTTTGGGCCTGGCCGAGTGGGTTTGGGTCTAGCCGAGTGGGTTTGGGTCTAGCCGAGTGGGTTTGGGTCTAGCCGAGTGGGTTTGGGTCTAGCCGAGTGGGTTTGGGTCTAGCCGAGTGCGTTTGGGTCTAGCCGAGTTTGTTTCGGTGTAGCGGAGTGGATTTGGGTCTAGCGGAGTGAGTTTGGGTCTGGCCGAGTGGGTTTGGGTCTAGCTGAGTGCGTTTGGGTCTAGCTGAGTGGGTTTGGGTCTAGCCGAGTGGGTTTGTGTCTAGCCGAGTGGGTTTCGGTCTAGCCGAGTGGGTATGGGTCTAGCCGAGTGGATTTGGGTCTACCCGAGTGGGTTTGGGTCTAGCCGCTTGGGTTCAGGTCTAGCCGAGTGGGTTTGGGTCTAGCCGAGTGGGTTTGGGTCTAGCCGAGTGGGTTTGGGTCTAGCGGAGTGTGTTTGTGTCTAGCCGAATGGGTTTGGGTCTATCCGAGTGGGTTTGGGTGTGGCGGAGTGGATTTGGGTCTAGCGGAGTGGGTTTGGGTCGAGCCGAGTGGGTTTGTGTCTAGCCGAGTGGGTTTGGGTGTAGTGGAGTGGATTTCGGTCTAGCGGAGTGGGTTTGGGTCTAGCCGAGTGGGTTTGGGTCTAGCGGAGTGGATTTGGGTCTAGCGGAGTGAGTTTGGGTCTGGCCGAGTGGGTTTGGGTCTAGCAGAGTGCGTTTGGGTCTAGCTGAGTGGGTTTGGGTCTAGCCGAGTGGGTTTGTGTCTAGCCGAGTGGGTTTCGGTCTAGCCGAGTGGGTAGGGGTCTAGCCGAGTGGATTTGGGTCTACCCGAGTGGGTTCGGGTCTAGCCGCTTGGGTTTAGGTGTAGCCGAGTGGGTTTGCGTCTAGCCGAGTGGGTTTGGGTCTAGCCGAGTGGGTTTGGGTCTAGCGGAGTGTGTTTGGGTCTAGCCGAATGGGTTTGGGTCTATCCGAGTGGGTTTGGGTGTAGCGGAGTGGATTTGGGTCTAGCGGAGTGGGTTTGGGTCTAGCCGAGTGGGTTTGGGTCTAGCCGAGTGGGTTTGGGTGTAGTGGAGTGATTTTCGGTCTAGCGGAGTGGGTTTGGGACTAGCCGAGTGGGTTTGGGTCTAGCCGAATGGGTTTGGGTCTAGCCGAGTGGGTTTGCGTCTAGCCGAGTGGGTTTGGGTCTAGCCGAGTTGTTTTCGGTCTAGCCGAGTGGGTTTGGGTCTAGCCGAGTGCGTTTGGGTCTAGCCGAGTGGGTTTGGGTGTAGCCGAGTGGGTCTGGGTCTAGCCTAGTGGGTTTGGGTCTAGCGGAGTGGGTTTGGGTCTAGCGGAGTGGGTTTGGGCCTAGCCGAGTGGGTTTGGGTCTAGCCGAGTGGGTTTGGGTCTAGCCGAGTGGGTTTGGGTCTAGCCGAGTGGGTTTGGGTCTAGCGGAGTGGGTTTGGGTCTAGCCGAGTGCGTTTGGGTCTAGCCTAGTGGGTTTTGGTGTAGCCGAGTGGGTTTGGGTCTAGCGGAGTGGGTTTGGGTCTAGCGGAGTGGGTTTGCGTCTAGCCGAGTGGGTTTGGGTCTAGCGGAGTGGGTTTGCGTCTAGCGGAGTGGGTTTGGGTCTAGCGGAGTGTGTTTGGGTCTAGCCGAATGGGTTTGGGTCTATCAGAGTGGGTTTGGGTGTAGCGGAGTGGATTTGGGTCTAGCGGAGTGGGTTTGGGTCTAGCCGAGTGGGTTTGGGTCTAGCCGAGTGGGTTTGGGTGTAGCGGAGTGGATTTCGGTCTAGCGGAGTGGGTTTGGGTCTAGCCGAGAGGGTTTGGGTCTAGCCGAGTGGGTTTGGGTGTAGCGGAGTGGATTTGGGTCTAGCGGAGTGAGTTTGGGTCTGGCCGAGTGGGTTTGGGTCTAGCTGAGTGCGTTTGGGTCTAGCTGAGTGGGTTTGGGTCTAGCCGAGTGGGTTTGTGTCTAGCCGAGTGGGTTTCGGTCTAGCCGAGTGGGTATGGGTCTAGCCGAGTGGATTTGGGTCTTCCCGAGTGGGTTTGGGTCTAGCCGCTTGGGTTTAGGTCTAGCCGAGTGGGTTTGGGTCTAGCCGAGTGGGTTTGGGTCTAGCCGAGTGGGTTTGGGTCTAGCGGAGTGTGTTTGGGTCTAGCCGAATGGGTTTGGGTCTATCCGAGTGGGTTTGGGTGTGGCGGAGTGGATTTGGGTCTAGCGGAGTGGGTTTGGGTCTAGCCGAGTGGGTTTGGGTCTAGCCGAGTGGGTTTGGGTGTAGTGGAGTGCATTTCGGTCTAGCGGAGTGGGTATGGGTCTAGCCGAGTGGGTTTGGGTGTAGCCGAGTGGGTCTGGGTCTAGCCTAGTGGGTTTGGGTCTAGCAGAGTGGGTTTGGGTCTAGCCGAGTGGGTTTGGGTCTAGCGGAGTGGGTTTGGGTCTAGCCGAGTGGGTTTGGGTCTAGCGGAGTGGGTTTGGGTCTAGCGGAGTGGGTTTGGGCCTAGCCGAGTGCGTTTGGGTCTAGCCTAGTGGGTTTCGGTTTAGCCGAGTGGGTTTGGGTCTACCGAGTGGGTTTGGGTCTAGCGGAGTGGGTTTGCGTCTAGCCGAGTGGGTTTGGGTCTATCCGAGTGGGTTTGCGTCCAGCCGAGTGGGTTTAGGTCTAGCCGAGTGGGTTTGGGTCTAGCCGAGTGCGTTTGGGTCTAGCCAAGTGGGTTTCGGTCTAGCCGTGTGGGTTTGGGTCTAGCGGAGTGGGTTTGGGTCTAGCGGAGTGGGTTTGCATCTAGCGGAGTGGGTTTGGGTCTAGCGGAGTGTGTTTGGGTCCAGCCGAATGGGTTTGGGTCTATCCGAGTGGGTTTGGGTGTAGCGGAGTGGATTTGGGTCTAGCGGAGTGGGTTTGGGTCTAGCCGAGTGGGTTTGGGTCTAGCTGAGTGGGTTTGGGTCTAGCCGAGTGGGTTTGGGTCTAGCCGACTGTGTTTGGGTCTAGCCGAGTGTGTTTGGGTCTAGCCGAGTGGGTTTGGGTCCAGCCGACTGGGTTTGGGTCTAGCCGAGTGGGTTTGGGACTAGCCGAGTGGGATTGGCTCTAGCGGAGTGGGTTTGGGTCTAGCGGAATGGGTTTGGGTCTAGCGGAGTGGGTTTGGGCCTAGCCGAGTGGGTTTGGGTCTAGCCGAGTGGGTTTGGGTCTGGCCGAGTGGGTTTGGGTCTAGCCGAGTGGGTTTGGGTCTAGCCGAGTGGGTTTGGGTCTAGCCGAGTGGGTTTCGGTCTAGCCGAGTGGGTTTGGGTCTAGCCGAGTGGATTTGGGTCTACCCGAGTGGGTTTGGGTCTGGCCGAGTGGGTTTGGGTCAAGCCGAGTGGGTTTAGGTCCAGCCGAGTGGGTTTGGGTCTAGCCGAGTGCGTTTGGGTCTAGCCTAGTGGGTTTCGGTCTAGCCATGTGGGTTTGGGTCTAGCGGAGTGGGTTTTGGTCTAGCGGAGTGGGTTTACATCTAGCGGAGTGGGTTTGGGTCTAGCGGAGTGTGTTTGGGTCTAGCCGAATGGGTTTGGGTCTATCCGAGTGGGTTTGGGTGTAGCGGAGTGGATTTGGGTCTAGCGGAGTGGGTTTGGGTCTAGCCGAGTGGGTTTGGGTCTAGCTGAGTGGGTTTGGGTCTAGCCGAGTGGGTTTGGGTCTAGCCGAGTGGGTTTGTGTGTAGCCGAGTGGGTTTGGGTGTAGCCGAGTGGGTTTGGGACTAGCCGAGTGGGTTTGGCTCTAGCGGAGTGGGTTTGGGTCTAGCGGAATGGGTTTGGGTCTAGCGGAGTGGGTTTGGGCCTAGCCGAGTGGGTTTGGGTCTAGCCGAGTGGGTTTGGGTCTGGCCGAGTGGGTTTGGGTCTAGCCGAGTGGGTTTGGGTCTAGCCGAGTGGGTTTGGGTCTAGCCGAGTGGGTTTCGGTCTAGCCGAGTGGGTTTGGGTCTAGCCGAGTGGATTTGGGTCTACCCGAGTGGGTTTGGGTCTAGCCGAGTGGGTTTGGGTCAAGCCGAGTGGGTTTAGGTCTAGCCGAGTGGGTTTGGGTCTAGCCGAGTGCGTTTGGGTCTAGCCTAGTGGGTTTCGGTCTAGCCGTGTGGGTTTGGGTCTAGCGGAGTGGGTTTTGGTCTAGCGGAGTGGGTTTACATCTAGCGGAGTGGGTTTGGGTCTAGCGGAGTGTGTTTGGGTCTAGCCGAATGGGTTTGGGTCTATCCGAGTGGGTTTGGGTGTAGCGGAGTGGATTTGGGTCTAGCGGAGTGGGTTTGGGTCTAGCCGAGTGGGTTTGGGTCTAGCTGAGTGGGTTTGGGTCTAGCCGAGTGGGTTTGGGTCTAGCCGAGTGGGTTTGGGTGTAGCCGAGTGGGTTTGGGTGTAGCCGCGTGGGTTTGGGTCTAGCCGAGTGGGTTTGGGTCTATCCGAGTGGGTTTGGGTGTAGCGGAGTGGATTTGGGTCTAGCGGAGTGGGTTTGGGTCTAGCCGAGTGGGTTTGGGTCTAGCTGAGTGGATTTGGGTCTAGCCGAGTGGGTTTGGGTCTAGCCGACTGTGTTTGGGTCTAGCCGAGTGTGTTTGGGTCTAGCCGAGTGGGTTTGGGTCCAGCCGACTGGGTTTGGGTCTAGCCGAGTGGGTTTGGGACTAGCCGAGTGGGTTTGGGTCTAGCCGAGTGGGTTTCGGTCTAGCCGAGTGGGTTTGTGTCTAGCCGAGTGGATTTGGGTCTACCCGAGTGGGTTTGGGTCTAGCCGAGTGGGTTTGGGTCAAGCCGAGTGGGTTTAGGTCTAGCCGAGTGGGTTTGGGTCTAGCCGAGTGCGTTTGGGTCTAGCCTAGGGTGTTTCGGTCTAGCCGTGTGGGTTTGGGTCTAGCGGAGTGGGTTTTGGTCTAGCGGAGTGGGTTTGGGTCTAGCGGAGTGTGTTTGGGTCTAGCCGAATGGGTTTGGGTCTATCCGAGTGGGTTTGGGTGTAGCGGAGTGGATTTGGGTCTAGCGGAGTGGGTTTGGGTCTAGCCGAGTGGGTTTGGGTCTAGCTGAGTGGGTTTGGGTCTAGCCGAGTGGGTTTGGGTCTAGCCGAGTGGGTTTGGGTGTAGCCGAGTGGGTTTGGGTGTAGCCGAGTGGGTTTGGGTCTAGCCGAGTGGGTTTGGATATAGCCGAGTGGGTTTGGGTCCAGCCGAGTGGGTTTGGGTCTAGCCGAGTGGGTTTGGGTCTAGCCGAGTGGGTTTGGGTCTAGCGGAGTGGGTTTGGGTCTAGCGGAGTGGGTTTGGGTCTAGCCGAGTGGGTTTGGGTCTAGCGGAGTGTGTTTGGGTCTAGCCAAAAGGGTTTGGGTGTATCCGAGTGGGTTTGGGTGTAGCGGAGTGGATTTGGGTCTAGCGGAGTGGGTTTGGGTCTAGCCGAGTGGGTTTGGGTCTAGTGGAGTGTGTTTGGGTCTAGCCGAATGGGTTTGGGTGTATCCGAGTGGGTTTGGGTGTAGCGGAGTGGATTTGGGTCTAGCGGAGTGGGTTTGGGACTAGCCGAGTGGGTTTGGGTCTAGCCGAGTGGGTTTGGGTCTAGCCGAGTGGTTTTGGGTCTAGCCGAGTGGGTTTGGGTCTTGCCGACTGGGTTTGGGTCTACCCGAGTGGGTTTGGGTCTAGCCGAGTGGGTTTGGGTCAAGCCGAGTGGGTTTAGGTCTAGCCGAGTGGGTTTGGGTCTAGCCGAGTGCGTTTGGGTCTAGCCTAGTGGGTTTCGGTCTAGCCGTGTGGGTTTGGGTCTAGCGGAGTGGGTTTTGGTCTAGCGGAGTGGGTTTACATCTAGCGGAGTGGGTTTGGGTCTAGCGGAGTGTGTTTGGGTCTAGCCGAATGGGTTTGGGTCTATCCGAGTGGGTTTGGGTGTAGCGGAGTGGATTTGGGTCTAACGGAGTGGGCTTGGGTCTAGCCGAGTGGGTTTGGGTCTAGCTGAGTGGGTTTGGGTCTAGCCGAGTGGGTTTGGGTCTAGCCGAGTGGGTTTGGGTGTAGCCGAGTGGGTTTGGGTGTAGCCGAGTGGGTTTGGGTCTAGCCGAGTGGGTTTGGATATAGCCGAGTGGGTTTGGGTCCAGCCGAGTGGGTTTGGGTCTAGCCGAGTGGGTTTGGGTCTAGCCGAGTGGGTTTGGGTCTAGCGGAGTGGGTTTGGGTCTAGCGGAGTGGGTTTGGGTCTAGCGGAGTGTGTTTGGTTCTTGCCGAATGGGTTTGGGTCTAACCGAGTGTGTTTGGGTGTAGCGGAGTGGATTTGGGTCTAGCCGAGTGGGTTTGGGTCTAGCCGACTGGGTTTGGGTCTAGCCGAGTGGGTTTGGGTCTAGCCGAGTGGGTTTGGGTCCAGCCGACTGGGTTTGGGTCTGGCCGAGTGTGTTTGGGACTAGCCGAGTGGGTTTGGCTCTAGCGGAGTGGGTTTGGGTCTAGCGGAGTGGGTTTGGGACTAGCGGAGTGGGTTTGGGTCTAGCCGAGTGGGTTTGGGTCTTGCCGAGTGGGTTTGGGTCTAGCCGAGTGGGTTTGTGTCAAGCCGAGTGGGTTTAGGTCTAGCCGAGCTGGTTTGCGTCTAGCCGAGTGCGTTTGGGTCTAGCCTAGTGGGTTTAGGTCTAGCCGTGTGGGTTTGGGTCTAGCGGAGTGGGTTTTGGTCTAGCGGAGTGGGTTTGCATCTAGCGGAGTGGGTTTGGGTCTAGCGGAGTGTGTTTGGGTCTAGCCGAATGGGTTTGAATCTATCCGAGTGGGTTTGGGTGTAGCGGAGTGGATTTGGGTCTAGCGGAGTGGGTTTGGGTCTAGCCGAGTGGGTTTGGGTCTAGCTGAGTGGGTTTGGGTCTAGCCGAGTGGGTTTGGGTCTAGCCGAGTGGGTTTGAGTGTAGCCGAGTGGGTTTGGGTGTAGCCGAGTGGGTTTGGGTCTAGCCGAGTGGGTTTGGGTCTAGCGGAGTGGGTTTGGGTCTAGCCGAGTGGGTTTGGGTCTAGCCGAGTGGGTTTGGGTCTAGCCGAGTGGGTTTGGGTCTAGCGGAGTGGGTTTGGGTCTAGCGGAGTGGGTTTGGGTCTAGCCGAGTGGGTTTGCGTCTAGCCGAGTGGGTTTGGGTCTAGCCGAGTGGGTTTGGGTCTAGCCGAGTGGGTTTGGGTCTAGCCGAGTGGGTTTGGGTCTAGCCGAGTGCGTTTGGGTCTAGCCTAGTGGGTTTCGGTGTAGCCGAGTGGGTTTGGGTCTAGCAGAGTGGGTTTGGGTCTAGCGGAGTGGGTTTGTGTCTAGCGGAGTGGGTTTGGGTCTAGCGGAGTGTGTTTGGGTCTAGCCGAGTGGGTTTGGGTCTAGCCGAGTGGGTTTGGGCCTAGCGGAGTGGGTTTGGGTGTAGCCGAGTGGGTTTGGGTCTAGCCGAGTGGGTTTGGGTCGAGCCGAGTGGGTTTGGGTCTAGCCGCGTGTGTTTGGGTCTAGCCGAGTGGGTAATCGTCTAGTCGAGTCGGTTTGGGTCGAGCCGAGTGGGTTTGGGTCTTGCCGAGTAGGTTTGGGTCTAGCCGACTGCGTTTGGGTCTATCCGAGTGGGTTTGGGTCTATCCGAGTGGGTTTGGGTCCAGCCGAGTGGGTTTGGGTCTAGCCGAGTGGGTTTGTGTCTAGCGGAGTGGGTTTGTGTCTGGCGGAGTGGGTTTGGGGCTAGCGGAGTGGGTTTGGGTCTAGCCGAGTGGGTTTGGGTCTAGCCGAGTGGGTTTGTGTCTATCCGAGTGGGTTTGGGTCCAGCCGAATGGGTTTATGTCCAGCCGAGTGGGTTTGGGTCTAGCCGAGTACGTTTGGGTCTAGCCTAGTGGGTTTCGGTCTAGCCGTGTGGGTTTGTGTCTAGCGGAGTGGGGTTGGGTCTAGCGGAGTGGGTTTGCATCTAGCGGAGTGGGTTTGGGTCTAGCGGAGTGTGTTTGGGTCTAGCCGAATGGGTTTGGGTCTATCCGAGTGGGTTTGTGTGTAGCGGAGTGGATTTGGGTCTAGCGGAGTGGGTTTGGGTCTAGCCGAGTGGGTTTGGGTCTAGCCGAGTGGGTTTGGGTCTAGCCGAGTGGGTTTGGGTGTAGCCGAGTGGGTTTGGGTCTAGCCGAGTGGGTTTGGGTCTAGCGGAGTGGGTTTGGGTCTAGCCGAGTGGGTTTGGGGCTAGCCAAGTGGGTTTGGGTCTAGCCGAGTGGGTTTGGGTCTAGCGGAGTGGGTTTGGGTCTAGCGGAGTGGGTTTGGGTCTAGCGGAGTGGGTTTGCATCTAGCCGAGTGGGTTTGGGTCTAGCCGAGTGTGCTTGGGTCTCGCCTAGTGGGTTTCGGTCTGGCCGTGTGGGTTTGGGTCTAGCGGAGTGGTTTTGGGTCTAGCGGAGAGGGTTTGCGTCTAGCGGAGTGGGTTTGGGTCTAGCAGAGTGTGTTTGGGTCTAGCCGAATGGGTTTGGGTCTATCCGAGTGGGTTTGGGTGTAGCGGAGTGGATTTGGGTCTAGCGGAGTGGGTTTGCATCTAGCGGAGTGGGTTTGGGTCTAGCGGAGTGTGTTTGGGTCTAGCCGAATGGGTTTGGGTCTATCCGAGTGGGTTTGGGTGTAGCGGAGTGGATTTGGGTCTAGCGGAGTGGGTTTGGGTCTGGCCGAGTGGGTTTGGGTCTAGCTGAGTGGGTTTGGGTCTAGCCGAGTGGGTTTGGGTCTAGCCGACTGTGTTTGGGACTAGCCGAGTGTGCTTGGGTCTAGCCGAGTGGGTTTGGGTCCAGCCGACTGGGTTTGGGTCTAGCCGAGTGGGTCTGGGACTAGCCGAGTGGGTTTGGCTCTAGCGGAGTGGGTTTGGGTCTAGCGGAGTGGGTTTGGGTCTAGCGGAGTGGGTTTGGGCCTAGCCGAGTGGGTTTGGGTCTAGCCGAGTGGGTTTGTGTCTAGCCGAGTGGGTTTGGGTCTAGCCGAGTGGGTTTGGGTCTAGCCGAGTTGGTTTGGGTCTAGCCGAGTGGGTTTGGGCCTAGCGGAGTGGGTTTGGGTCTAGCGGAGTGGGTTTGGGTCTAGCGGAGTGGGTTTGGGTCTAGCCGAGTGGGTTTGGGTCTTGCCGAGTGGGTTTGGGTCTAGCCGAGTGGGTGTGTGTCAAGCCGAGTGGGTTTAGGTCTAGCCGAGTGGGTTTGGGTCTAGCCGAGTGCGTTTGGGTCTAGCTGAGTGGGTTTGGGTCTAGCCGAGTGGGTTTGGGTCTAGCGGAGTGGGTTTGGGTCTAGCGGAGTGGGTTTTGGTCTAGCGGAGTGGGTTTGCATCTAGCGGAGTGGGTTTGGGTTTAGCGGAGTGTGTTTGGGTCTAGCCGAATGGGTTTGGGTCTATCCGAGTGCGTTTGGGTGTAGCGGAGTGGATTTGGGTCTAGCGGAGTGGGTTTGGGTCTAGCCGAGTGGGTTTGGGTCTAGCTGAGTGGGTTTGGGTCTAGCCGAGTGGGTTTGGGTCTAGCTGAGTGGGTTTGGGTGTAGCCGAGTGGGTTTGGGTGTAGCCGAGTGGGTTTGGGTCTAGCCGAGTGGGTTTGTGTCTAGCGGAGTGGGTTTGGGTCTAGCCGAGTGGGTTTGGGTCTAGCCGAGTGGGTTTGGGTCTAGCCGAGTGGGTTTGGGTCTAGCGGAGTGGGTTTGGGTCTAGCGGAGTGGGTTTGGGTCTAGCGGAGTGGGTTTGCGTCTAGCCGAGTGGGTTTGGGTCTAGCCGAGTGGGTTTGGGTCTAGCCGAGTGGGTTTGGGTCTAGCCGAGTGGGTTTGGGTGTAGCCGAGTGCGTTTGGGTCTAGCCTAGTGGGTTTCGGTGTAGCCGAGTGGGTTTGGGTCTAGCGGAGTGGGTTTGGGTCTAGCGGAGTGGGTTTGCGTCTAGCGGAGTGGGTTTGGGTCTAGCCGAGTGGGTTTGGGTCGAGCCGAGTGGGTTTGGGTCTAGCCGCGTGGGTTTGGGTCTAGCCGAGTGGGTAATCGTCTAATCGAGTCGGTTTGGGTCGCGCCGAGTGGGTTTGGGTCTTGCCGAGTAGGTTTGGGTCTAGCCGACTGCGTTTGGGTCTAGCCGAGTGGGTTTGGGTCTATCCGAGTGGGTTTGGGTCTATCCGAGTGGGTTTGGGTCTAGCCGAGTGGGTTTGGGTCTAGCCGAGTGCGTTTGGGTCTAGCCTAGTGGGTTTCGGTCTAGCCGTGTGGGTTTGTGTCTAGCGGAGTGGGGTTGGGTCTAGCGGAGTGGGTTTGCATCTAGCGGAGTGGGTTTGGGTCTAGCGGAGTGTGTTTGGGTCTAGCCGAATGGGTTTGGGTCTATCCGAGTGGGTTTGTGTGTAGCGGAGTGGAATTGGGTCTAGCGGATTGGGTTTGGGTCTAGCCGAGTGGGTTTGGGTCTAGCCGAGTGGGTTTGGGTCTAGCCGAGTGGGTTTGGGTGTAGCCGAGTGGGTTTGGGTGTAGCCGAGTGGGTTTGGGTCTAGCCGAGTGGGTTTGGGTCTAGCGGAGTGGGTTTGGGTCTAGCCGAGTGGGTTTGGGTCTAGCCAAGTGGGTTTGGGTCTAGCCGAGTGGGTTTGGGTCTAGCGGAGTGGGTTTGGGTCTAGCGGAGTGGGTTTGGGTCTAGCCGAGTGGGTTTGCGTCTAGCCGAGTGGGTTTGGGTCTAGCCGAGTGCGTTTGGGTCTAGCCTAGTGGGTTTCGGTGTAGCCGAGTGGGTTTGGGTCTAGCGGAGTGGGTTTGTGTCTTGCGGAGTGGGTTTGGGCCTAGCGGAGTGGGTTTGGGTCTAGCGGAGTGGGTTTGGGGCTAGCCGAGTGGGTTTGGGTCTAGCCGAGTGGGTTTGGTTCTATCCGAGTGGGTTTGGCTCCAGCCGAGTGGGTTTGGGTCCAGCCGAGTGGGTTTGGGTCTAGCCGAGTGCACTTGGGTCTCGCCTAGTGGGTTTCGGTCTGGCCGTGTGGGTTTGGGTCTAGCGGAGTGGTTTTGGGTCTAGCGGAGAGGGTTTGCGTCTAGCGGAGTGGGTTTGGGTCTAGCGGAGTGTGTTTGGGTCTAGCCGAATGGGTTTGGGTCTATCCGAGTGGGTTTGGGTGTAGCGGAGTGGATTTGGGTCTAGCGGAGTGGGTTTGGGTCTAGCCGAGTGGGTTTGGGTCTAGCTGAGTGGGTTTGGGTCTAGCCGAGTGGGTTTGGGTCTAGCCGAGTGGGTTTGGGTCTAGCCGACTGGATTTGGGTCGAGCCGAGTGGGTTTGGGTCTAGCGGAGTGGGTTTGGGTCTAGCGGAGTGGGTTTGGTTCTAGCCGAGTGGGTTTGCGTCTAGCCGAGTGGTTTTGGGTCTAGTCGAGTGGGTTTGGGTCTAGCCGAGTGGGTTTGGGTCTAGCCGAATGGGTTTGGGTCTAGCCGAGTGCGTTTGGGTCTAGCCTAGTGGGTTTCGGTGTAGCCGAGTGGGTTTGGGTGTAGCGGAGTGGGTTTGCGTCTAGCGGAGTGGGTTTGGGTCTAGCGGAGTGTGTTTGGGTCTAGCCCAATGGGTTTGGGTCTAGCCGGGTGGGTTTGGGTGTAGCGGAGTGGATTTGGTTCTAGCCGAGTGGGTTTGGGTCTAGCCGAGTGGGTTTGGGACTAGCCTAGTGGGTTTGGGTCTAGCCGAGTGGGTTTGGGTCTAGCCGAGTTGGTTTGGGTCTAGCCGAGTGGGTTTGGGTCTAGCCGAGTGGGTTTGGGTCTAGCGGAGTGGGTTTGGGTCTAGCCGAGTGTGTTTGTGTCTGGCTGAGTGGGTTTGGGTCTAGCCGAGTGGGTTTGGGTCTAGCCGAGTGCGTTTGGGTCTGGCCTAGTGGGTTTGGGTCTAGCCGTGTGGGTTTGCGTCTAGCAGAGTGGGTTTGGGTCTAGCGGAGTGGGTTTGCGTCTGGCGGAGTGGGTTTGGGTCTAGCGGAGTGTGTTTGGGCCTAGCCGAATGGGTTTGTGTCTAGCCAAGTGGGTTTGGGTGTAGCGGAGTGGATTTGGGTCTAGCGGAGTGGGTTTGTGTCTAGCGGAGTGGGTTTGGGTCTAGCGGAGTGGGTTTGGGTCTAGCGGAGTGGGTTTGGGTCTAGCCGAGTGGGTTTGGGTCTAGCCGAGTGGGTTTGTGTCTATCCGAGTGGGTTTGGCTCCAGCCGAGTGGGTATGGGTCCAGCCGAGTGGGTTTGGGTCTAGCCGAGTGCGTTTGCGTCTAGCCTAGTGGGTTTCGGTCTAGCCGTGTGGGTTTGGGTCTAGCGGAGTGGTTTTGGGTCTAGCGGAGTGGGTTTGCGTCTAGCGGAGTGGGTTTGGGTCTAGCGGAGTGTGTTTGGGTCTAGCCGAATGGGTTTGGGTCTATCCGAGTGGGTTTGGGTGTAGCGGAGTGGATTTGGGTCTAGAGGAGTGGGTTTGGGTCTAGCGGAGTGGGTTTGGTTCTAGCCGAGTGGGTTTGCGTCTAGCCGAGTGGTTTTGGGTCTAGTCGAGTGGGTTTGGGTCTAGCCGAGTGGGTTTGGGTCTAGCCGAATGGGTTTGGGTCTAGCCGAGTGCGTTTGGGTCTAGCCTAGTGGGTTTCGGTGTAGCCGAGTGGGTTTGGGTCTAGCGGAGTGGGTTTGCGTCTAGCGGAGTGGGTTTGGGTCTAGCGGAGTGTGTTTGGGTCTAGCCCAATGGGTTTGGGTCTAGCCGAGTGGGTTTGGGTGTAGCGGAGTGGATTTGGGTCTAGCCGAGTGGGTTTGGGTCTAGCCGAGTGGGTTTGGGACTAGCCTAGTGGGTTTGGGTCTAGCCGAGTGGGTTTGGGTCTAGCCGAGTGGGTTTGGGTCTAGCCGAGTGGGTTTGGGTCTAGCCGAGTGGGTTTGGGTCTAGCGGAGTGGGTTTGGGTCTAGCCGAGTGTGTTTGTGTCTGGCTGAGTGGGTTTGGGTCTAGCCGAGGTGGTTTGGGTCTAGCCGAGTGCGTTTGGGTCTGGCCTAGTGGGTTTGGGTCTAGCCGTGTGGGTTTGCGTCTAGCAGAGTGGGTTTGGGTCTAGCGGAGTGGGTTTGCGTCTGGCGGAGTGGGTTTGGGTCTAGCGGAGTGTGTTTGGGCCTAGCCGAATGGGTTTGGGTCTAGCCAAGTGGGTTTGGGTGTAGCGGAGTGGATTTGGGTCTAGCGGAGTGGGTTTGTGTCTAGCGGAGTGGGTTTGGGTCTAGCGGAGTGGGTTTGGGTCTAGCGGAGTGGGTTTGGGTCTAGCGGAGTGGGTTTGGGTCTAGCCGAGTGGGTTTGTGTCTATCCGAGTGGGTTTGGCTCCAGCCGAGTGGGTATGGGTCCAGCCGAGTGGGTTTGGGTCTAGCCGAGTGCGTTTGCGTCTAGCCTAGTGGGTTTCGGTCTAGCCGTGTGGGTTTGGGTCTAGCGGAGTGGTTTTGGGTCTAGCGGAGTGGGTTTGCGTCTAGCGGAGTGGGTTTGGGTCTAGCGGAGTGTGTTTGGGTCTATCCGAATGGGTTTGGGTCTATCCGAGTGGGTTTGGGTGTAGCGGAGTGGATTTGGGTCTAGCGGAGTGGGTTTGGGTCTAGCCGAGTGGGTTTGGGTCTAGCTGAGTGGGTTTGGGTCTAGCCGAGTGGGTTTGGGTCTAGCCGAGTGGGTTTGGGTCTAGCCGAGTGGATTTGGGTCTAGCCGAGTGGGTTTGGGTCTAGCCGAGTGGGTTTGGGTCTAGCGGAGTGGGTTTGGGTCTAGCCGAGTGGGTTTGCGTCTAGCCGAGTGGTTTTGGGTCTAGCCGAGTGGATTTGGGTCTAGCCGAGTGGGTTTGGGTCTAGCCGAGTGGGTTTGGGACTAGCCTAGTGGGTTTGGGTCTAGCCGAGTGGGTTTGGGTCTAGCCGAGTGGGTTTGGGTCTAGCCGAGTGGGTTTGGGTCTAGCCGAGTGGGTTTGGGTCTAGCGGAGTGGGTTTGTGTCTAGCTGAGTGGGTTTGGGTGTAGCGGAGTTGATTTGGGTCTAGCCGAGTGGGTTTGGGTCTAGCCGCATGCGTTTGGGTCTAGCCGAGTGGTTAATCGTCTAGTCGAGTCGGTTTGGGTCGAGCCGAGTGGGTTTGTGTCTAGCTGAGTGGGTTTGGGTCTAGCCGAGTGGGTTTGGGTCTAGCCGATTGGGTTTGGGTCGAGCCGAGTGCGTTTGGGTCTAGCCTAGTGGGTTTGGGTCTAGCCGTGTGGGTTTGCGTCTAGCGGAGTGGGTTTGGGTCTAGCCGAGTGGGTTTGGGTCTAGCCGAGTGGGTTTGGGTCTAGCCGAGTGGGTTTGGGTGTAGCCGAGTGGGTTTGGGTCTAGCCGAGTGGGTTTGGGTCTAGCGGAGTGGGTGTGGGTCTAGCCGAGTGGGTTTGGGTCTAGCCAAGTGGATTTGGGTCTAGCCGAGTGGGTTTGGGTCTAGCGGAGAGGGTTTGGGTCTAGCGGAGTGGGTTTGGGTCTAGCCGAGTGGGTTTGCGTCTAGCCGAGTGGTTTTGGGTCTAGCCGAGTGGGTTTGGGTCTAGCCGAGTGTGTTTGTGTCTGGCTGAGTGGGTTTGGGTCTAGCCGAGGTGGTTTGGGTCTAGCCGAGTGCGTTTGGGTCTGGCCTAGTGGGTTTGGGTCTAGCCGTGTGGGTTTGCGTCTAGCAGAGTGGGTTTGGGTCTAGCGGAGTGGGTTTGCGTCTGGCGGAGTGGGTTTGGGTCTAGCGGAATGTGTTTGGGCCTAGCCGAATGGGTTTGGGTCTAGCCAAGTGGGTTTGGGTGTAGCGGAGTGGATTTGGGTCTAGCGGAGTGGGTTTGTGTCTAGCGGAGTGGGTTTGGGTCTAGCGGAGTGGGTTTGGGTCTAGCGGAGTGGGTTTGGGTCTAGCGGAGTGGGTTTGGGTCTAGCCGAGTGGGTTTGTGTCTATCCGAGTGGGTTTGGCTCCAGCCGAGTGGGTATGGGTCCAGCCGAGTGGGTTTGGGTCTAGCCGAGTGCGTTTGCGTCTAGCCTAGTGGGTTTCGGTCTAGCCGTGTGGGTTTGGGTCTAGCGGAGTGGTTTTGGGTCTAGCGGAGTGGGTTTGCGTCTAGCGGAGTGGGTTTGGGTCTAGCGGAGTGTGTTTGGGTCTATCCGAATGGGTTTGGGTCTATCCGAGTGGGTTTGGGTGTAGCGGAGTGGATTTGGGTCTAGCGGAGTGGGTTTGGGTCTAGCCGAGTGGGTTTGGGTCTAGCTGAGTGGGTTTGGGTCTAGCCGAGTGGGTTTGGGTCTAGCCGAGTGGGTTTGGGTCTAGCCGAGTGGATTTGGGTCTAGCCGAGTGGGTTTGGGTCTAGCCGAGTGGGTTTGGGTCTAGCGGAGTGGGTTTGGGTCTAGCCGAGTGGGTTTGCGTCTAGCCGAGTGGTTTTGGGTCTAGCCGAGTGGATTTGGGTCTAGCCGAGTGGGTTTGGGTCTAGCCGAGTGGGTTTGGGACTAGCCTAGTGGGTTTGGGTCTAGCCGAGTGGGTTTGGGTCTAGCCGAGTGGGTTTGGGTCTAGCCGAGTGGGTTTGGGTCTAGCCGAGTGGGTTTGGGTCTAGCGGAGTGGGTTTGTGTCTAGCTGAGTGGGTTTGGGTGTAGCGGAGTTGATTTGGGTCTAGCCGAGTGGGTTTGGGTCTAGCCGCATGCGTTTGGGTCTAGCCGAGTGGTTAATCGTCTAGTCGAGTCGGTTTGGGTCGAGCCGAGTGGGTTTGTGTCTAGCTGAGTGGGTTTGGGTCTAGCCGAGTGGGTTTGGGTCTAGCCGATTGGGTTTGGGTCGAGCCGAGTGCGTTTGGGTCTAGCCTAGTGGGTTTGGGTCTAGCCGTGTGGGTTTGCGTCTAGCGGAGTGGGTTTGGGTCTAGCCGAGTGGGTTTGGGTCTAGCCGAGTGGGTTTGGGTCTAGCCGAGTGGGTTTGGGTGTAGCCGAGTGGGTTTGGGTCTAGCCGAGTGGGTTTGGGTCTAGCGGAGTGGGTGTGGGTCTAGCCGAGTGGGTTTGGGTCTAGCCAAGTGGATTTGGGTCTAGCCGAGTGGGTTTGGGTCTAGCGGAGTGGGTTTGGGTCTAGCGGAGTGGGTTTGGGTCTAGCCGAGTGGGTTTGCGTCTAGCCGAGTGGTTTTGGGTCTAGCCGAGTGGATTTGGGTCTAGCCGAGTGGGTTTGGGTCTATCCGAGTGGGTTTGGGACTAGCCTAGTGGGTTTGGGTCTAGCCGAGTGGGTTTGGGTCTAGCCGAGTGGGTTTGGGTCTAGCCGAGTGGGTTTGGGTCTAGCCGAGTGGGTTTGGGTCTAGCGGAGTGGGTTTGTGTCTAGCTGAGTGGGTTTGTGTCTAGCTGAGTGGGTTTGGGTCTAGCCGAGTGGGTTTGGGTCTAGCCGAGTGCGTTTGGGTCTAGCCTAGTGGCTTTGGGTCTAGCCGTGTGGGTTTGCGTCTAGCGGAGTGGGTTTGGGTCTAGCGGAGTGGGTTTGCGTCTGGCGGAGTGGGTTTGGGTCTAGCGGAGTGTGTTTGGGTCTAGCCGAATGGGTTTGGGATAGCCAAGTGGGTTTGGGTGTAGCGGAGTTGATTTGGGTCTAGCCGTGTGGGTTTGGGTCTAGCCGAGTGGGTTTGGGTCTAGCCGAGTGGGTTTGGGTCTAGCCGAGTGGGTTTGGGTCTAGCCGAGTGGGTTTGGGTCTAGCCGAGTGGGTTTGGGACTAGCCAAGTGGGTTTGGCTCTAGCGGGGTGGGTTTGGGTATAGCGGAGTGGGTTTGGGTCTAGCGGAGTGGGTTTGGGTCTAGCCGAGTGGGTTTGGGTCTAGCGGAGTGGGTTTGGGTCCAGCCGAGTGGGTTTGGGTCTAGCCGAGTGGGTTTGGGTCTATCCGAGTGGGGTTGGGTCGAGCCGAGTGGGTTTGGGTCTAGCCGCGTGCGTTTGGGTCTAGCCGAGTGGTTAATCGTCTAGTCGAGTCGGTTTGGGTCGAGCCGAGTGGGTTTGTGTCTAGCTGAGTGGGTTTGGGTCTAGCCGAGTGGGTTTGGGTCTAGCCGAGTGGGTTTGGGTCGAGCCGAGTGCGTTTGGGTCTAGCCTAGTGGGTTTGGGTCTAGCCGTGTGGGTTTGCGTCTAGCGGAGTGGGTTTGGGTCTAGCCGAGTGGGTTTGGGTCTAGCCGAGTGGGTTTGGGTCTAGCCGAGTGGGTTTGGGTGTAGCCGAGTGGGTTTGGGTCTAGCCGAGTGGGTTTGGGTCTAGCGGAGTGGGTTTGGGTCTAGCCGAGTGGGTTTGGGTCTAGCCAAGTGGGTTTGGGTCTAGCCGAGTGGGTTTGGGTCTAGCGGAGTGGGTTTGGGTCTAGCGGTGTGGGTTTGGGTCTAGCCGAGTGGGTTTGCGTTTAGCCGAGTGGGTTTGGGTATAGCCGTGTGCGTTTGGGTCTAGCCTAGTGGGTTTCGGTGTAGCCGAGTGGGTTTGGGTCTAGCGGAGTGGGTTTGCGTCTGGCGGAGTGGGTTTGGGTCTAGCGGAGTGTGTTTGGGTCTAGCCGAATGGGTTTGGGTCTAGCCAAGTGGGTTTGGGTGTAGCGGAGTGGATTTGGGTCTAGCGGAGTGGGTTTGTGTCTAGCGGAGTGGGTTTGGGTCTAGCGGAGTGGGTTTGGGTCTAGCGGAGTGGGTTTGGGTCTAGCGGAGTGGGTTTGGGTCTAGCGGAGTGGGTTTGGGTCTAGCCGAGTGGGTTTGCGTCTAGCCGAGTGGGTTTGTGTCTATCCGAGTGTGTTTGGCTCCAGCCGAGTGGGTATGGGTCCAGCCGAGTGGGTTTGGGTCTAGCCGAGTGCGTTTGGGTCTCGCCTAGTGGGTTTCGGTCTAGCCGTGTGGGTTTGGGTCTAGCGGAGTGGTTTTGGGTCTAGCGGAGTGGGTTTGCATCTAGCGGAGTGGGTTTGGGTCTAGCGGAGTGTGTTTGGGTCTAGCCGAATGGGTTTGGGTCTATCCGAGTGGGTTTGGGTCTAGCGGAGTGTGTTTGGGTCTAGCCGAGTGGGTTTGGGTCTAGCCGAGTGGATTTGGGTCTAGCAGCGTGGGTTTGGGTCTAGCCGAGTGGGTTTGGGTCTAGCCGAGTGGGTTTGGGACTAGCCTAGTGGGTTTGGGTCTAGCCGAGTGGGTTTGGGTCTAGCCGAGTGGGTTTGGGTCTAGCCGAATGGGTTTGGGTCTAGCCAAGTGGGTTTGGGTGTAGCGGAGTTGATTTGGGTCTAGCCGAGTGGGTTTGGGTCTAGCCGAGTGGGCTTGGGTCTAGCCGAGTGGGTTTGGGTCTAGCCGAGTGGGTTTGGGTCTAGCCGAGTGGGTTTGGGTCTAGCCGAGTGGGTTTGGGACTAGCCGAGTGGGTTTGGCTCTAGCGGAGTGGGTTTGGGTATAGCGGAGTGGGTTTGGGTCTAGCCGAGTGGGTTTGGGTCTAGCCGAGTGGGTTTGGGTCTAGCGGAGTGGGTTTGTGTCTAGCGGAGTGGGATTGGGTCTAGCGGAGTGGGTTTGGGTCTAGCGGAGTGGGTTTGGGTCTAGCCGAGTGGGTTTGGGTCTAGCCGAGTGGGTTTGGGTCTATCCGAGTGGCTTTGGCTCCAGCCGAGTGGGTTTGGGTCCAGCCGAGTGGGTTTGGGTCTAGCCGAGTGCGCTTGGGTCTCGCCTAGTGGGTTTCGGTCTAGCCGTGTGGGTTTGGGTCTAGCGGAGTGGGTTTGGGTCTAGCCGAGTGGGTTTGCGTCTAGCCGAGTGGTTTTGGGTCTAGCCGAGTGGGTTTGCGTCTAGCCGAGTGGGTTTGGGTCTAGCCGAATGGGTTTGGGTCTAGCCGAGTGCGTTTGAGTCTAGCCTAGTGGGTTTCGGTGTAGCCGAGTGGGTTTGGGTCTAGCCAAGTGGGTTTGGGTGAAGCCGAGTGGGTTTGTGTGTAGCCGAGTGGGTTTGGGTCTAGCCGCGTGGATTTGGGTCTAGCCGAGTGGCTTTGGGTCTAGCTGAGTGGGTTTGGGTCTGGCCGAGTGGGTTTGGGTGCAGCCGAGTGGGTTTGGGTCAAGCCGAGTGGGTTTGGGTCTAGCCGAGTGGCTTTGGGTCTAGCCGAGTGGGTTTTGGTCTATCCGAGTGGGTTTCGGTCCAGCCGCGTGGGTTTGGGTCTAGCCGTGTGGGTAATCATCTAGCCGAGTTGGTTTGGGTCTAGCCGAGTGGGTTTGGGTCTAGCCGAGTGGGTTTGCGTCTAGCCGAGTGGGTTTGGGTCTAGCCGAGTGGGTTTGGGTCTAGCCAAGTGGGTTTGGGTGAAGCCGAGTGGGTTTGTGTGTAGCCGAGTGGGTTTGGGTCTAGCCGCGTGGATTTGGGTCTAGCCGAGTGGCTTTGGGTCTAGCCGAGTGGGTTTTGGTCTATCCGAGTGGGTTTGGGTCCAGCCGCGTGGGTTTGGGTCTAGCCGTGTGGGTAATCATCTAGCCGAGTTGGTTTGGGTCTAGCCGAGTGGGTTTGGGTCTAGCCGAGTGGGTTTGCGTCTAGCCGAGTGGGTTTGAGTCTAGCCGAGTGGGTTTGGGTCTAGCCAAGTGGGTTTGGGTGAAGCCGAGTGGGTTTGTGTGTAGCCGAGTGGGTTTGGGTCTAGCCGCGTGGATTTGGGTCTAGCCGAGTGGCTTTGGGTCTAGCTGAGTGGGTTTGGGTCTAGCCGAGTGGGTTTGGGTGTAGCCGAGTGGGTTTGGGTCAAGCCGAGTGGGTTTGGGTCTAGCCGAGTGGCTTTGGGTCTAGCCGAGTGGGTTTTGGTCTATCCGAGTGGGTTTGGGTCCAGCCACGTGGGTTTGGGTCTAGCCGTGTGGGTATTCGTCTAGTCGAGTCGGTTTGGGTCGAGCCGAGTGGGTTTGGGTCTTGCCGAGTGGGTTTGCGTCTAGCCTAGTGGGTTTGGGTCTAGCCGAGTGGGTTTGTGTGTAGCCGAGTGGGTTTGGGTCTAGCCGAGTGGGTTTGGGTCTAGCCGAGTGGCTTTGGGTCTAGCCGAGTGGGTTTCGGTCTGGCCGAGTGGGTTTGGGTCCAGCCGAGTGGGTTGGGGTCTAGCCGAGTGGGTTTGGGTCTAGCCGAGTGGGTTTGGGTCCAGCCGAATGGATTTGGATCGAGTAGAGTGGGTTTGGTTCTAGCCGAGTGGGTTTGGGTCTAGCCGAGTGGGTATCGTCTAGCCGAGTGGGTTTGGGTCTAGCCGAGTGGTTTTGGGTCAAGCCGAGTGGGTTTGGGTCTAGCCGACTGGGTTGGGGTCTAGCCGAGTGGGTTTGGGTCCAGCCGGGTGGGTTTGGGTGTAGCCGATTGGGTTTGTGTCTTGCCAAGTGGGTTTGGGTCTAGCCGAGTGGGTTTGGGTGCAGCCAAGTGGGTTTGGGTCTAGCCGAGTGGGTTTGGGTTTAGCCGAGTGGGTTTGGGTCTAGCCGAGAGGGTTTGGGTCTAGCCGATTGGGTTGGGGTCTAGCCGAGCGGGTTTGGGTCTAGCCTAGTGGGTTTGGGTGTAGCCGAGTGGGTTTGCGTCTGGCAGATTGGGTTTGGGTCTAGTCGAGTGGGTTTGGGTCTAGCCGAGTGGGTTTGGGTCTAGCCGAGTGGGTTGGGGTGTAGCCGAGTGGGTTTGGGTCTAGCCGAGTGGGTTTGGGTCTATCCGAGTGGGTTTGGGTCTAGCCGAGTGGGTTTGGGTCTAGCCGAGTGGGTTTGGGTCTAGCCGAGTGGGTTTGCGTTTAGCCGAGTGGGTTTGGGTCTAGCCGAGAGGGTTTGGGTCGAGCCGAGTGGGTTTGGGTCTAGCCGAGTGGGTTTGGGTCTAGCCGAGTGGGTTTGGGTCTAGCCGAGTGGGTTTGGGTCCAGCCCAGTGAGTTTGGATCTAGCCGAGTGGGTTTGGGTCTAGCCGAGTGGGTTTCGGTCTAGCCGAGTGGGTTTGGGTGTAGCCGAGTGGGTTTGGGTCTAGCCGAGTGGGTTTGGGTCTAGCCGAGTGGCTTTGGGTCTAGCCGAGTGGGTTTCGGTCTGGCCGAGTGGGTTTGGGTCCAGCCGAGTGGGTTGGGGTCTAGCCGAGTGGGTTTGGGTCTAGCCGAGTGGGTTTGGGTGTAGCCGAGTGGGTTTGTGTCTAGCCAAGTGGGTTTGCGTCTAGCCGAGTGGGTTTGGGTCTAGCCGAGTGGGTTTGGGTCTAGCCGAGTGGGTTTGGGTGTAGCCGAGTGGGTTTGGGTCTAGCCGAGTGGGTTTGGGTCTGGCCGAGTGGGTTTGGGTCTACCCAAGTGGGTTGGGGTCTAGCCGAGTGGCTTTGGGTCTAGCTGAGTGGGTTTGGGTGTAGCCGAGTGGGTTTGGGTGTAGCCGAGTGTGTTTGGGTCTAGCCGAGTGGGTTTGGGTCTAGCCGAGTGGGTTTGGGTCTAGCCGAGTGGGTTTGGGTCTAGCCGAGTGGGTTTGGGTCTAGCCGAGTGGGTTTGGGTCTAGCCGATAGGGTTTGGGTCTAGCTGAGTGGGTTTGGGTCTAGTCGAGTGGGTTTGGGTCTAGCCGAGTGGGTTTGTGTCTAGCCAAGTGGGTTTGGGTCTAGCCGAGTGGGTTTGGGTCTAGCCGAGTGGGTTTGGGTCTAGCCGAGTGGGTTTGGGTCTACCCGAGTGGGTTGGGGTCTAGCCGAGTGGGTTTGGGTGTAGCCGAGTGGGTTCGGTTCTAGCTGATTGGGTTTGGGTCTAGCCGAGTGGGTTTGGTTCTAGCCGAGTGGGTTTGGGTCTAGCCGAGTGGGTTTGGGTGCAGCCGAGTGGGTTTGGGTCTAGCCGAGTGGGTTTGGGTCTAGCCGATAGGGTTTGGGTCTAGCCGAGTGGGTTTGGGTCTAGTCGAGTGGGTTTGGGTCTAGCCGAGTGGGTTTGGGTCTAGCCAAGTGGGTTTGGGTCTAGCCGAGTGGGTTTGGGTCGAGCCGAGTGGGTTTGGGTCTAGCCGAATGGGTTTGGATCGAGCAGAGTGGGTTTGGGTCTAGCCGAGTGGGTTTGGGTCTAGCCGAGTGGGTAATCGTCTAGCCGAGTGGGTTTGGGTCTAGCCGAGTGGGTTTGGGTCTTGCCGAGTGGGTTTGGGTCTAGCCGAGTGGGTTTGGGTCTAGCCGAATGGGTTTTGGTCTAGCCGAGTGGGTTTGGGTCCAGCCGAGTGGGTTTGCGACTAGCTGAGTGGGTTTGGGTCCAGCGGAGTGGGTTTGGGTCTAGCCGAGTGGGTTTGGGTCTAGCCGAGTGGGTTTGGGTCTAGCCGAGTGGGTTTGGGTCCAGCCGAGTGGGTTTGGATCTAGCCGAGTGGGTTTGGGTCTAGCCGAGTGGGTTTCGGTCTAGCCGAGTGGGTTTGGGTGTAGCCGAGTGGGTTTGGGTCTAGCCGAGTGTGTTTGGGTCTAGCCGAGTGGCTTTGGGTCTAGCCGAGTGGGTTTCAGTCTGGCCGAGTGGGTTTGGGTCCAGCCGAGTGGGTTGGGGTCTAGCCGAGTGGGTTTTTGTCTAGCCGAGTGGGTTTGCGTCCAGCCGAGTGGGTTTGCGTCTAGCCGAGTGGGTTTGGGTCTAGCGGAGTGGGTTTGGGTCTAGCGGAGTGGGTTTGGGTCTAGCGGAGTGGGTTTGGATCTAGCGGAGTGGGTTTGGGTCTAGCCGAGTGGGTTTGGGTCTAGCCGAGTGGGTTTGGGTGTAGCCGAGTGGGTTTGGGTCTAGCCGAGTGGGTTTGGGTCTAGCCGATTGGCTTTGGGTCTAGCCGAGTGGTTTTGGGTCTAGCCGAGTGGGTTTGGGTCTAGCCGACTGGGTTGGGGTCTAGCCGAGTGGGTTTGGGTCCAGCCGGGTGGGTTTGGGTGTAGCCGATTGGGTTTGTGTCTTGCCAAGTGGGTTTGGGTCTAGCCGAGTGGGTTTGGGTGCAGCCAAGTGGGTTTGGGTCTAGCCGAGTGGGTTTGGGTTTAGCCGAGTGGGTTTGGGTCTAGCCGAGAGGGTTTGGGTCTAGCCGATTGGGTTGGGGTCTAGCCGAGTGGGTTTGGGTCTAGCCGAGTGGGTTTGGGTGTAGCCGAGTGGGTTTGCGTCTGGCAGATTGGGTTTGGGTCTAGTCGAGTGGGTTTGGGTCTAGCCGAGTGGGTTTGGGTCTAGCCGAGTGGGTTTGGGTGTAGCCGAGTGGGTTTGGGTCTATCCGAGTGGGTTTGGGTCTATCCGAGTGGGTTTGGGTCTAGCCGAGTGGGTTTGGGTCTAGCCGAGTGGGTTTGGGTCTAGCCGAGTGGGTTTGGGTCTAGCCGAGTGGGTTTGGGTCCAGCCGAGAGGGTTTGGGTCGAGCCGAGTGGGTTTGGGTCTAGCCGAGTGGGTTTGGGTCTAGCCGAGTGGGTTTGGGTCTAGCCGAGTGGGTTTGGGTCCAGCCGAGTGGGTTTGGATCTAGCCGAGTGGGTTTGGGTCTAGCCGAGTGGGTTTCGGTCTAGCCGAGTGGGTTTGTGTGTAGCCGAGTGGGTTTGGGTCTAGCCGAGTGGGTTTGGGTCTAGCCGAGTGGCTTTGGGTCTAGCCGAGTGGGTTTCGGTCTGGCCGAGTGGGTTTGGGTCCAGCCGAGTGGGTTGGGGTCTAGCCGAGTGGGTTTGGGTCTAGCCGAGTGGGTTTGGGTCCAGCCGAATGGATTTGGATCGAATAGAGTGGGTTTGGTTCTAGCCGAGTGGGTTTGGGTCTAGCCGAGTGGGTATCGTCTAGCCGAGTGGGTTTGGTTCTAGCCGAGTGGTTTTGGGTCTAGCCGAGTGGGTTTGGGTCTAGCCGAGTGGGTTTGGGTCTAGCCGAGTGGGTTTGGGTCCAGCCGGGTGGGTTTGGGTGTAGCCGATTGGGTTTGTGTCTTGCCAAGTGGGTTTGGGTCTAGCCGAGTGGGTTTGGGTGCAGCCAAGTGGGTTTGGGTCTAGCCGAGTGGGTTTGGGTTTAGCCGAGTGGGTTTGGGTCTAGCCGAGAGGGTTTGGGTCTAGCCGATTGGGTTGGGGTCTAGCCGAGTGGGTTTGGGTCTAGCCTAGTGGGTTTGGGTGTAGCCGAGTGGGTTTGCGTCTGGCAGATTGGGTTTGGGTCTAGTCGAGTGGGTTTGGGTCTAGCCGAGTGGGTTTGGGTCTAGCCGAGTGGGTTTGGGTGTAGCCGAGTGGGTTTGGGTCTAGCCGAGTGGGTTTGGGTCTATCCGAGTGGGTTTGGGTCTAGCCGAGTGGGTTTGGGTCTAGCCGAGTGGGTTTGGGTCTAGCCGAGTGGGTTTGGGTCTAGCCGAGAGGGTTTGGGTCTAGCCGAGAGGGTTTGGGTCGAGCCGAGTGGGTTTGGGTCTAGCCGAGTGGGTTTGGGTCTAGTCGAGTGTGTTTGGGTCCAGCCGAGTGGGTTTGGATCTAGCCGAGTGGGTTTGGGTCTAGCCGAGTGGGTTTCGGTCTAGCCGAGTGGGTTTGGGTGTAGCCGAGTGGGTTTGGGTCTAGCCGAGTGGGTTTGGGTCTAGCCGAGTGGCTTTGCGTCTAGCCGAGTGGGTTTCGGTCTGGCCGAGTGGGTTTGGGTCCAGCCGAGTGGGTTGGGGTCTAGCCGAGTGGGTTTGGGTCTAGCCGAGTGGGTTTGGGTGTAGCCGAGTGGGTTTGTGTCTAGCCAAGTGGGTTTGCGTCTAGCCGAGTGGGTTTGGGTGTAGCCGAGTGGGTTTGGTGTAGCCGAGTGGGTTTGGGTGTAGCCGAGTGGGTTTGGGTCTAGCCGAGTGGGTTTGGGTCTAGCCGAGTGGGTTTGGGTCTACCCAAGTGGGTTGGGGTCTAGCCGAGTGGCTTTGGGTCTAGCTGAGTGGGTTTGGGTGTAGCCGAGTGGGTTTGGGTGTAGCCGAGTGTGTTTGGGTCTAGCCGAGTGGGTTTGGGTCTAGCCGAGTGGGTTTGGGTCTAGCCGAGTGGGTTTGGGTCTAGCCGAGTGGGTTTGGGTCTAGCCGAGTGGGTTTGGGTCTAGCCGATAGGGTTTGGGTCTAGCTGAGTGGGTTTGGGTCTAGTCGAGTGGGTTTGGGTCTAGCCGAGTGGGTTTGTGTCTAGCCAAGTGGGTTTGGGTCTAGCCGAGTGGGTTTGGGTCTAGCCGAGTGGGTTTGGGTCTAGCCGAGTGGGTTTGGGTCTACCCGAGTGGGTTGGGGTCTAGCCGAGTGGGTTTGGGTGTTGCCGAGTGGGTTCGGTTCTAGCTGATTGGGTTTGGGTCTAGCCGAGTGGGTTTGGTTCTAGCCGAGTGGGTTTGGGTCTAGCCGAGTGGGTTTGGGTGTAGCCGAGTGGGTTTGGGTCTAGCCGAGTGGGTTTGGGTCTAGCCGATAGGGTTTGGGTCTAGCCGAGTGGGTTTGGGTCTAGTCGAGTGGGTTTGGGTCTAGCCGAGTGGGTTTGGGTCTAGCCAAGTGGGTTTGGGTCTAGCCGAGTGGGTTTGGGTCGAGCCGAGTGGGTAATCGTCTAGCCGAGTGGGTTTGGGTCTAGCCGAGTGGGTTTGGGTCTTGCCGAGTGGGTTTGGGTCTAGCCGAGTGGGTTTGGGTCTAGCCGAATGGGTTTTGGTCTAGCCGAGTGGGTTTGGGTCCAGCCGAGTGGGTTTGCGACTAGCTGAGTGGGTTTGGGTCCAGCGGAGCGGGTTTGGGTCTAGCCGAGTGGGTTTGGGTCTAGCCGAGTGGGTTTGGGTCTAGCCGAGTGGGTTTGGGTCCAGCCGAGTGGGTTTGGATCTAGCCGAGTGGGTTTGGGTCTAGCCGAGTGGGTTTCGGTCTAGCCGAGTGGGTTTGGGTGTAGCCGAGTGGGTTTGGGTCTAGCCGAGTGTGTTTGGGTCTAGCCGAGTGGCTTTGGGTCTAGCCGAGTGGGTTTCGGTCTGGCCGAGTGGGTTTGGGTCCAGCCGAGTGGGTTGGGGTCTAGCCGAGTTGGTTTGGGTCTAGCCGAGTGGGTTTGGGTGTAGCCGAGTGTGTTTGTGTCCAGCCAAGTGGGTTTGCGTCTAGCCGAGTGGGTTTGGGTGTAGCCGAGTGGGTTTGGGTCTAGCCGAGTGGGTTTGGGTCTAGCCGAGTGGGTTTGGGTCTAGCCGAGTGGGTTTGGGTCTAGCCGAGTGGGTTTGGGTCTACCCGAGTGGGTTGGGGTCTAGCCGAGTGGCTTTGGGTCTAGCGGAGTGGGTTTGGGTGTAGCCGAGTGGGTTTGGTTGTAGCCGAGTGGGTTTGGGTCTAGCCGAGTGGGTTTGGGTCTAGCCGAGTGGGTTTGGGTCTAGCCGAGTGGGTTTGGGTCTAGCCGATAGGGTTTGGGTCTAGCCGAGTGGGTTTGGGTCTAGTCGAGTGGGTTTGGGTCTAGCCGAGTGGGTTTGTGTCTAGCCAAGTGGGTTTGGGTCTAGCCGAGTGGGTTTGGGTCTAGCCGAGTGGGTTTGGGTCTAGCCGAGTGGGTTTGGGTCTACCCGAGTGGGTTGGGGTCTAGCCGAGTGGGTTTGGGTGTAGCCGAGTGGGTTCGGTTCTAGCTGATTGGGTTTGGGTCTGGCCGAGTGGGTTTGGGTCTTGCCGAGTGGGTTTGGGTGTAGCCGAGTGGGTTTGGGTGTAGCCGAGTGGGTTTGGGTCTAGCCGAGTGGGTTTGGGTCCAGCCGATAGGGTTTGGGTCTAGCCGAGAGGGTTTGGGTCTAGTCGAGTGGGTTTGGGTCTAGCCGAGTGGGTTTGGGTCTAGCCAAGTGGGTTTGGGTCTAGCCGAGTGGGTTTGGGTCGAGCCGAGTGGGTTTGGGTCTAGCCGAATGGGTTTGGATCGAGCAGAGTGGGTTTGGGTCTAGCCGAGTGGGTTTGGGTCTAGCCGAGTGGGTAATCGTCTAGCCGAGTGGGTTTGGGTCTAGCCGAGTGGGTTTGGGTCTTGCCGAGTGGGTTTGGGTCTAGCCGAGTGGGTTTGGGTCTAGCCGAATGGGTTTTGGTCTAGCCGAGTGGGTTTGGGTCCAGCCGAGTGGGTTTGCGACTAGCTGAGTGGGTTTGGGTCCAGCGGAGTGGGTTTGGGTCTAGTGGAGTGGGTTTGGGTCTAGCGGAGTGGGTTTGGGTCTAGCGGAGTGGGTTTGGGTGTAGCCGAGTGGGTTTGGGTTTAGCCGAGTGGGTTTGGGTCCAGCCGAGTAGGTTTGGGTCTAGCCGAGTGGGTTTGGGTCTAGCCGAGTGGGTTTGGTTCTAGCCGAGTGGGTTTGGGTCTAGCCGAGTCCGTTTCGGTCTAGCCGAGTGGGTTTGGGACTAGCCGAGTGGGTTTGGGTGTAGCCGAGTGGGTTTGGGTCTAGCGGAGTGGGTTTGGGTGTAGCCGAGTGGGTTTGGGTCTAGCTGAGTGGGTTTGGGTCTAGCCGAGTGGGTTTGGGTCTAGCCGAGTGGGTTTGGGTCTAGCCGAGTGGGTTTGGGTCGAGCCGAGTGGGTTTGGGTCTAGCCGAGGGGGTTTGTGTCTAGCCGCGTGGGTTTGGGTCCAGCCGAGTGGGTTTTGGTCTAGCCGAGTGGGTTTGGGTCTAGCGGTGTGGGTTTCGGTGTAGCCGAGTGGGTTTGGGTCCAGCCGAATGGATTTGGATCGAGTAGAGTGGGTTTGGGTCTAGCCGAGTGGGTTTGGGTCTAGTTGGGTGTAGCCGAGTGGGTTTGTGTCTAGCCGAGTGGGTTTGGGTGTAGCCGAGTGGGTTTGTGTCTAGCCAAGTGGGTTTGGGTCTAGCCGAGTGGGTTTGGGTGTACCCGAGTGGGTTTGGGTCTAGCCGAGTGGGTTTGGGTCTAGCCGAGTGGGTTTGGGTCTAGCCGAGTGGGTTTGGGACTACCCGAGTGGGTTGGGGTCGAGCCGAGTGGGTTTGCTTCTAGCCGAGTGGGTTTGGGTGTAGCCGAGTGGGTTTGGGTCTAGCCGAGTGGGTTTGGGTCTAGCCGAGTGGGTTTGGGTCTAGCCGAGTGGGTTTGGGTCTAGCAGAGTGGGTTTGGGTCTAGCCGAGTGGGTTTGGGTCTGGCCGAGTGGGTTTGGGTGTAGCCGAGTGGGTTTGGGTCTAGCCGAGTGGGTTTGGGTCTAGCCGAGTGGGTTTGGGTCTAGCCGAGTGGGTTTGGGTCTAGCCGAGTGGGTTTGGGTCTAGCCGAGTGGGTTTGGGTCCAGCCGAGTGGGTTTTGGTCCAGCCGAGTGGGTTTTGGTCTAGCCGAGTGGGTTTGGGTCTAGCGGTGTGGGTTTCGGTGTAGCCGAGTGGGTTTGGGTCTAGCCGAATGGGTTTGGATCGAGCAGAGTGGGTTTGGGTCTAGCCGAGTGGGTTTGGGTCTAGCCGAGTGGGTATCGTCTAGCCGAGTGGGTTTGGGTCTTGCCGAGTGGGTTTGGGTCTAGCCGAGTGGGTTTGGGTCTAGCCGAATGGGTTTTGGGCTAGCCGAGTGGGTTTCGGTCCAGCCGAGTGGGTTTGCGTCTAGCTGAGTGGGTTTGGGTCTAGCGGAGTGGGTTTGGGTCTAGCGGAGTGGGTTTGGGTCTAGTGGAGTGGGTTTGGGTCTAGCGGAGTGGGTTTGGGTCTAGCCGAGTGGGTTTGCGTCTAGCTGAGTGGGTTTGGGTCTAGCCGAGTGGGTTTGTGTCTAGCCGAGTGGGTTTGGGTCTAGCCGAGTGGGTTTGGGTCTAGCCGAGTGGGTTTGGGTCTAGCGGTGTGGGTTTGGGTGTAGCCGAGTGGGTTTGGGTCTAGCCGAATGGGTTTGGATCGAGCAGATTGGGTTTGGGTCTAGCCGAGTGGGTAATCGTCTAGCCGAGTGGGTAATCGTCTAGCCGAGTGGGGTTGGGTCTAGCCGAGTGGGTTTGGGTCTAGCGGAGTGGGTTTGGGTCCAGCCGAGTGGGTTTGGGTCTAGCCGAGTGGGTTTGGGTGTAGCCGAGTGGGTTTGGGTCTAGCCGAGTGGGTTTGGGTCTAGCCGAGTGGGTTTGGGTCCAGCCGAGTGGGTTTGGGTCCAGCCGAGTGGGTTTGGATCTAGCCGAGTGGGTTTGGGTCTAGCGGTGTGGGTTTGGGTGTAGCCGAGTGGGTTTGGGTCTAGCCGAATGGGTTTGGATCGAGCAGAGTGGGTTTGGGTCTAGCCGAGTGGGTTTGGGTCTAGCCGAGTGGGTAATCGTCTTGCCGAGTGGGTTTGGGTCTAGCCGAGTGGGTTTGGGTCTAGCCGAGTGGGTTTGGTTCTTGCCGAGTGGGTTTGGGTCTAGCCGAGTGGGTTTGGGTCTAGCCTAATGGGGTTTCGTCTAGCCGAGTGGGTTTGGGTCCAGCCGAGTGGGATTGCGACTAGCTGAGTGGGTTTGGGTCTAGCGGAGTGGGTTTGGGTCTAGCGGAGTGGGTTTGGGTCTAGTGGAGTGGGTTTGGGTCTAGCCGAGTGGGTTTGGGTCTAGCCGAGTGGGTTTGGGTCTAGCCGAGTGGGTTTGGGTCTAGCCGACTGGGTTGGGGACCAGCTGAGTGGGTTTGGGTCTAGCCGGGTGGGTTTGGGTGCAGCCGAGTGGGTTTGTGTCTAGCCAAGTGGGTTTGGGTCTAGCCGAGTGGGTTTGGGTCTAGCCGAGTGGGTTTGGGTCTAGCCGAGTGGGTTTGGGTCTACCCGAGTGGGTTGGGGTCTAGCCGAGTGGGTTTCGTTCTAGCCGAGTGGGTTTGGGTGTAGCCGAGTGGGTTTCGGTCTAGCCGAGTGGGTTTGGGTCCAGCCGAGTGGGTTTGGGTCTAGCCGAGTGGGTTTGGGACTAGCAGAGTGGGTTTGGGTCTAGCCGAGTGGGTTTGGGTCTAGCCGAGTGGGTTTGGGTCTCGCAGAGTGGGTTTGGGTCTAGCCGAGTGGGTTTGGGTCTAGCCGAGTGGGTTTGGGTCTAGCCGAGTGGGTTTGGGTCCAGCCGAGTGGGTTTGGGTCTAGCCGAGTGGGTTTGGGTCGAGCCGAGTGGATTTGGGTCTAGCCGAGGGGGTTTGGGTCTAGCCGAGTGGGTTTGGGTCGAGCCGAGTGGGTTTGGGTCCAGCCGAGTGGGTTTTGGTCTAGCCGAGTGGGTTTGGGTCTAGCGGTGTGGGTTTTGGTGTAGCCGAGTGGGTTTGGGTCTAGCCGAATGGGTTTGGATCGAGCAGAGTGGGTTTGGGTCTAGCCGAGTGGCTTTGGGTCTAGCCGAGTGGGTATCGTCTAGCCGAATGGGTTTGGGTCTAGCCGAGTGGGTTTGGGTCTTGCCGAGTGGGTTTGGGTCCAGCCGAGTGGGTTTGGGTCTAGCCGAATGGGTTTTGGTCTAGCCGAGTGGGTTTGGGTCCAGCCGAGTGGGATTGCGTCTGGCTGAGTGGGTTTGGGTCTCGCGGAGTGGGTTTGGGTCTAGCAGAGTGGGTTGGGGTCTAGCGGAGTGGGTTTGGGTCTAGCCGAGTGGGTTTGGTTCTTGCCGAGTGGGTTTGGGTCTAGCGGAGTGGGTTTGGGTCTAGCCGAGTGGGTTTGGGTCTAGCCGAGTGGGTTTGGGTCTAGCCTAGTGGGTTTGGGTCTAGCCGAGTGGGTTTGGGTCTAGCCGAGTGGGTTTGGTTCTAGCCAAGTGGGTTTGGGTCTAGCCGAGTGGGTTTCGGTGTAGCCGAGTGGGTTTGGGTCTAGCCGAGTGGGTTTGGGTCTAGCCGAGTGGGTTTGGGTCTAGCTGAGTGGGTTTGGGTCTAGCCGACTGGGTTGGGGTCTAGCCGAGTGGGTTTGGGTCTAGCCGGGTGGGTTTGGGTGTAGCCGAGTGGGTTTGTGTCTAGCCAAGTGGGTTTGGGTCTAGCCGAGTGGGTTTGGGTCTAGCCGAGTGGGTTTGGGTCTAGCCGAGTGGGTTTGGGTCTACCCGAGTGGGTTGGGGTCTAGCCGAGTGGGTTTGGTTCTAGCCGAGTGGGTTTGGGTGTAGCCGAGTGGGTTTGGGTCTAGCCGAGTGGGTTTGGGTCCAGCCGAGTGGGTTTGGGTCTAGCCGAGTGGGTTTGGGACTAGCAGAGTGGGTTTGGGTGTAGCCGAGTGGGTTTGGGTCTAGCCGAGTGGGTTTGGGTGTAGCCGAGTGGGTTTGGGTCTAGCTGAGTGGGTTTGGGTCTAGCCGAGTGGGTTTGGGTCTAGCCGAGTGGGTTTGGGTCTAGCCGAGTGGGTTTGGGTTGAGCCGAGTGGGTTTGGGTCTAGCCGAGGGGGTTTGGGTCTAGCCGAGTGGGTTTGGGTCTAGCCGAGTGGGTTTGGGTCCAGCCGAGTGGGTTTTGGTCTAGCCGAGTGGGTTTGGGTCTAGCGGTGTGGGTTTCGGTGTTGCTGAGTGGGTTTGGGTCTAGCCGAATGGGTTTGGATCGAGCAGAGTGGGTTTGGATCTAGCCGAGTGGCTTTGGGTCTAGCCGAGTGGGTATCGTCTAGCCGAGTGGGTTTGGGTCTAGCCGAGTGGGTTTGGGTCTAGCCGAGTGGGTTTGGGTCTAGCCGAGTGGGTTTGGGTCTACCCGAGTGGGTTGGGGTCTAGCCGAGTGGGTTTGGTTCTAGCCGAGTGGGTTTGGGTCTAGCCGAGTGGGTTTGGGTCTAGCCGAGTGGGTTTGGGTCCAGCCGAGTGGGTGTGGGTCTAGCCGAGTGGGTTTGGGACTAGCAGAGTGGGTTTGGGTGTAGCCGAGTGGGTTTGGGTCTAGCCGAGTGGGTTTGGGTGTAGCCGAGTGGGTTTGGGTCTAGCTGAGTGGGTTTGGGTCTAGCCGAGAGGGTTTGGGTCTAGCCGAGTGCGTTTGGGACTAGCAGAGTGGGTTTGGGTGCAGCCGAGTGGGTTTGGGTCTAGCCGAGTGGGTTTGGGTGTAGCCGAGTGGGTTTGGGTCTAGCTGAGTGGGTTTGGGTCTAGCCGAGTGGGTTTGGGTCTAGCCGAGTGGGTTTGGGTCTAGCCGAGTGGGTTTGGGTCTAGCCGAGTGGGTTTGGGTCCAGCCGAGTGGGTTTGGGTCTAGCCAAGTGGGTTTGGGTCGAGCCGAGTGGGTTTGGGTCTAGCCGAGGGGGTTTGGGTCTAGCCGAGTGGGTTTGGGTCTAGCCGAGTGGGTTTGGGTCCAGCCGAGTGGGTTTTGGTCTAGCCGAGTGGGTTTGGGTCTAGCGGTGTGGGTTTCGGTGTTGCCGAGTGGGTTTGGGTCTAGCCGAATGGGTTTGGATCGAGCAGAGTGGGTTTGGGTCTAGCCGAGTGGCTTTGGGTCTAGCCGAGTGGGTATCGTCTAGCCGAGTGGGTTTGGGTCTAGCCGAGTGGGTTTGGGTCTAGCCGAGTGGGTTTGGGTCTAGCCGAGTGGGTTTGGGTCTACCCGAGTGGGTTGGGGTCTAGCCGAGTGGGTTTGGTTCTAGCCGAGTGGGTTTGGGTGTAGCCGAGTGGGTTTGGGTCTAGCCGAGTGGGTTTGGGTCCAGCCGAGTGGGTTTGGGTCTAGCCGAGTGGGTTTGGGACTAGCAGAGTGGGTTTGGGTGTAGCCGAGTGGGTTTGGGTCTAGCCGAGTGGGTGTGGGTGTAGCCGAGTGGGTTTGGGTCTAGCTGAGTGGGTTTGGGTCTAGCCGAGTGGGTTTGGGTCTAGCCGAGTGGGTTTGGGTCTAGCCGAGTGGGTTTGGGTCTAGCCGAGTGGGTTTGGGTCCAGCCGAGTGTGTTTGGGTCTAGCCGAGTGGGTTTGGGTCGAGCCGAGTGGGGTTGGGTCTAGCCGAGGGGGTTTGGGTCTAGCCGAGTGGGTTTGGGTCTAGCCGAGTGGGTTTGGGTCCAGCCGAGTGGGTTTTGGTCTAGCCGAGTGGGTTTGGGTCTAGCGGTGTGGGTTTCGGTGTTGCCGAGTGGGTTTGGGTCTAGCCGAATGGGTTTGGATCGAGCAGAGTGGGTTTGGGTCTAGCCGAGTGGCTTTGGGTCTAGCAGAGTGGGTATCGTCTAGCCGAGTGGGTTTGGGTCTAGCCGAGTGGGTTTGGGTCTTGCCGAGTGGGTTTGGGTCCAGCCGAGTGGGTTTGGGTCTAGCCGAATGGGTTTTGGTCCAGCCGAGTGGGTTTGGGTCCAGCCGAGTGGGATTGCGTCTAGCTGAGTGGGTTTGGGTCTAGCGGAGTGGGTTTGGGTCTAGCAGAGTGGGTTTGGGTCTAGCCGAGTGGGTTTGGGTCTAGCGGAGTGGGTTTGGGTCTAGCCGAGTGGGTTTGCGTCTAGCCGAGTGGGTAATCGTCTAGCCGAGTGGGTAATCGTCTAGCCGAGTGGGGTTGGGTCTAGCCGAGTGGGTTTGGGTCTAACGGAGTGGGTTTGGGTCTAGCCGAGTGGGTTTGGGTCTAGCCGAGTGGGTAATCGTCTAGCCGAGTGGGTTTGGGGCTAGCCGAGTGGGTTTGGGTCTAGCCGAATGGGTTTGGATCGAGCAGAGTGGGTTTGGGTCTAGCCGATTGGGTTTGGGTCTAGCCGAGTGGGTTTGGGTCTAGCCGAGTGGGTTTGGGTCTAGCCGAGTGGGTAATCGTCTAGCCGAGTGGGTTTGGGGCTAGCCGAGTGGGTTTGGGTCTAGCCGAGTGGCTTTGGGTCTAGCCGAGTGGGTTTGGGTCTAGCCGAGTGGGTTTGGGTCTAGCCGAGTGGGTTGGGGTCTAGCCGAGTGGGTTTGGGTCTAGCCGAGTGGGTTTGGGTGTAGCCGAGTGGGTTTGTGTCTAGCCGAGTGGGTTTGGGTCTAGCCGAGTGGGTTTGGGTGTAGCCGAGTGGGTTTGGGTCTAGCGGAGTGGGTTTGTGTCTAGCCGAGTGGGATTGCGTCTAGCCGAGTGGGTAATCGTCTAGCCGAGTGGGTAATCGTCTAGCCGAGTGGGGTTGGGTCTTGCCGAGTGGGTTTGGGTCTAACGGAGTGGGTTTGGGTCTAGCCGAGTGGGTTTGGGTCTAGCCGAGTGGGTTTGGGTGTAGCCGAGTGGGTTTGGGTCTAGCCGAGTGGGTTTGGGTCTAGCCGAGTGGGTTTGGGTCCAGCCGAGTGGGTTTGGGTCCAGCCGAGTGGGTTTGGGTGTAGCGGTGTGGGTTTGGGTGTAGCCGAGTGGGTTTGGGTCCAGCCGAATGGGTTTGGATCGAGCAGAGTGGGTTTGGGTCTAGCCGATTGGGTTTGGGTCTAGCCGAGTGGGTTTGGGTCTAGCCGAGTGGGTTTGGGTCTAGCCGAGTGGGTAATCGTCTAGCCGAGTGGGTTTGCGGCTAGCCGAGTGGGTTTGGGTCTAGCCGAGTGGCTTTGGGTCTAGCCGAGTGGGTTTGGGTCTAGCCGAGTGGGTTTGGGTCTAGCCGAGTGGGTTGGGGTCTAGCCGAGTGGGTTTGGGTCTAGCCGAGTGGGTTTGGGTGTAGCCGAGTGGGTTTGTGTCTAGCCGAGTGGGTTTGGGTCTAGCCGAGTGGGTTTGGGTGTAGCCGAGTGGGTTTGGGTCTAGCCGAGTGGGTTTGGGTCTAGCCGAGTTGGGTTGGGTCTAGCCGAGTGGGTTTAGTTCTAGCCGAGTGGGTTTGGGTCTACCCGAGTGGGTTGGGGTCTAGCCGAGTGGGTTTGGTTCTCGCCGAGTGGGTTTGGGTGTAGCCGAGTGGGTTTGGGTCTAGCCGAGTGGGTTTGGGTCTAGCCGAGTGGGTTTGGGTCTAGCCGAGTGGGTTTGGGTCTAGCAGAGTGGGTTTGGGTCTAGCCGAGTGGGTTTGGGTCTAGCCGAGTGGGTTTGGGTCTAGCCGAGTGGGTTTGGGTCTAGCCGAGAGGGTTTGGGTCTAGCCGAGTGGGTTTGGGTCTAGCAGAGTGCGTTTGGGTCTAGCCGAATGGGTTTGGGTCTAGCCGAGTGGGTTTGGGTGTAGCCGAGTGCGTTTGGGTCTAGCGGAGTGGGTTTGGGTCTAGCCGAGTGGGTTTGCGTCTAGCCGAGTGGGTAATCGTCTAGCCGAGTGGGTAATCGTCTAGCCGAGTGGGGTTGGGTCTTGCCGAGTGGGTTTGGGTCTAACGGAGTGGGTTTGGGTGTAGCCGAGTGGGTTTGGGTCTAGCCGAGTGGGTTTGGGTCTAGCCGAGTGGGTTTGGGTCCAGCCGAGTGGGTTTGGGTCCAGCCGAGTGGGTTTGGGTCTAGCGGTGTGGGTTTGGGTGTAGCCGAGTGGGTTTGGGTCTAGCCGAATGGGTTTGGATCGAGCAGAGTGGGTTTGGGTCTAGCCGATTGGGTTTGGGTCTAGCCGAGTGGGTTTGGGTCTAGCGGTGTGGGTTTCGGTGTTGCCGAGTGGGTTTGTGTCTAGCCGAATGGGTTTGGATCGAGCAGAGTGGGTTTGGATCTAGCCGAGTGGCTTTGGGTCTAGCCGAGTGGGTATCGTCTAGCCGAGTGGGTTTGGGTCTAGCCGAGTGGGTTTGGGTCTAGCCGAGTGGGTTTGGGTCTAGCCGAGTGGGTTTGGGTCTACCCTAGTGGGTTGGGGTCTAGCCGAGTGGGTTTGGTTCTAGCCGAGTGGGTTTGGGTCTAGCCGAGTGGGTTTGGGTCTAGCCGAGTGGGTTTGGGTCCAGCCGAGTGGGTTTGGGTCTAGCCGAGTGGGTTTGGGACTAGCAGAGTGGGTTTGGGTGTAGCCGAGTGGGTTTGGGTCTAGCCGAGTGGGTTTGGGTGTAGCCGAGTGGGTTTGGGTCTAGCTGAGTGGGTTTGGGTCTAGCCGAGAGGGTTTGGGTCTAGCCGAGTGGGTTTGGGACTAGCAGAGTGGGTTTGGGTGCAGCCGAGTGGGTTTGGGTCTAGCCGAGTGGGTTTGGGTGTAGCCGAGTGGGTTTGGGTCTAGCCGAGTGGGTTTGGGTCTAGCCGAGTGGGTTTGGGTCTAGCCGAGTGGGTTTGGGTCTAGCCGAGTGGGTTTGGGTCTAGCCGAGTGGGTTTGGGTCCAGCCGAGTGGGTTTGGGTCTAGCCAAGTGGGTTTGGGTCGAGCCGAGTGGGTTTGGGTCTAGCCGAGGGGGTTTGGGTCTAGCCGAGTGGGTTTGGGTCTAGCCGAGTGGGTTTGGGTCCAGCCGAGTGGGTTTTGGTCTAGCCGAGTGGGTTTGGGTCTAGCGGTGTGGGTTTCGGTGTTGCCGAGTGGGTTTGGGTCTAGCCGAATGGGTTTGGATCGAGCAGAGTGGGTTTGGGTCTAGCCGAGTGGCTTTGGGTCTAGCCGAGTGGGTATCGTCTAGCCGAGTGGGTTTGGGTCTAGCCGAGTGGGTTTGGGTCTAGCCGAGTGGGTTTGGGTCTAGCCGAGTGGGTTTGGGTCTACCCGAGTGGGTTGGGGTCTAGCCGAGTGGGTTTGGTTCTAGCTGAGTGGGTTTGGGTGTAGCCGAGTGGGTTTGGGTCTAGCCGAGTGGGTTTGGGTCCAGCCGAGTGGGTTTGGGTCTAGCCGAGTGGGTTTGGGACTAGCAGAGTGGGTTTGGGTGTAGCCGAGTGGGTTTGGGTCTAGCCGAGTGGGTGTGGGTGTAGCCGAGTGGGTTTGGGTCTAGCTGAGTGGGTTTGGGTCTAGCCGAGTGGGTTTGGGTCTAGCCGAGTGGGTTTGGGTCTAGCCGAGTGGGTTTGGGTCTAGCCGAGTGGGTTTGGGTCCAGCCGAGTGTGTTTGGGTCTAGCCGAGTGGGTTTGGGTCGAGCCGAGTGGGGTTGGGTCTAGCCGAGGGGGTTTGGGTCCAGCCGAGTGGGTTTGGGTCTAGCCGAGTGGGTTTGGGTCCAGCCGAGTGGGTTTTGGTCTAGCCAAGTGGGTTTGGGTCTAGCGGTGTGGGTTTCGGTGTTGCCGAGTGGGTTTGGGTCTAGCCGAATGGGTTTGGATCGAGCAGAGTGGGTTTGGGTCTAGCCGAGTTGCTTTGGGTCTAGCAGAGTGGGTATCGTCTAGCCGAGTGGGTTTGGGTCTAGCCGAGTGGGTTTGGGTCTTGCCGAGTGGGTTTGGGTCCAGCCGAGTGGGTTTGGGTCTAGCCGAATGGGTTTTGGTCCAGCCGAGTGGGTTTGGGAACAGCCGAGTGGGATTGCGTCTAGCTGAGTGGGTTTGGGTCTAGCGGAGTGGGTTTGGGTCTAGCAGAGTGGGTTTGGGTCTAGCCGAGTGGGTTTGGGTCTAGCGGAGTGGGTTTGGGTCTAGCCGAGTGGGTTTGCGTCTAGCCGAGTGGGTAATCGTCTAGCCGAGTGGGTAATCGTCTAGCCGAGTGGGGTTGGGTCTAGCCGAGTGGGTTTGGGTCTAACAGAGTGGGTTTGGGTCTAGCCGAGTGGGTTTGGGTCTAGCCGAGTGGGTAATCGTCTAGCCGAGTGGGTTTGGGGCTAGCCGAGTGGGTTTGGGTCTAGCCGAATGGGTTTGGATCGAGCAGAGTGGGTTTGGGTCTAGCCGATTGGGTTTGGGTCTAGCCGAGTGGGTTTGGGTCTAGTCGAGTGGGTTTGGGTCTAGCCGAGTGGGTAATCGTCTAGCCGAGTGGGCTTGGGGCTAGCCGAGTGGGTTTGGGTCTAGCCGAGTGGCTTTGGGTCTAGCCGAGTGGGTTTGGGTCTAGCCGAGTGGGTTTGGGTCTAGCCGAGTGGGTTGGGGTCTAGCCGAGTGGGTTTGGGTCTAGCCGAGTGGGTTTGGGTGTAGCCGAGTGGGTTTGTGTCTAGCCGAGTGGGTTTGGGTCTAGCCGAGTGGGTTTGGGTGTAGCCGAGTGGGTTTGGGTCTAGCGGAGTGGGTTTGTGTCTAGCCGAGTGGGATTGCGTCTAGCCGAGTGGGTAATCGTCTAGCCGAGTGGGTAATCGTCTAGCCGAGTGGGGTTGGGTCTTGCCGAGTGGGTTTGGGTCTAACGGAGTGGGTTTGGGTCTAGCCGAGTGGGTTTGGGTCTAGCCGAGTGGGTTTGGGTGTAGCCGAGTGGGTTTGGGTCTAGCCGAGTGGGTTTGGGTCTAGCCGAGTGGGTTTGGGTCCAGCCGAGTGGGTTTGGGTCCAGCCGAGTGGGTTTGGGTGTAGCGGTGTGGGTTTGGGTGTAGCCGAGTGGGTTTGGGTCCAGCCGAATGGGTTTGGATCGAGCAGAGTGGGTTTGGGTCTAGCCGATTGGGTTTGGGTCTAGCCGAGTGGGTTTGGGTCTAGCCGAGTGGGTTTGGGTCTAGCCGAGTGGGTAATCGTCTAGCCGAGTGGGTTTGCGGCTAGCCGAGTGGGTTTGGGTCTAGCCGAGTGGCTTTGGGTCTAGCCGAGTGGGTTTGGGTCTAGCCGAGTGGGTTTGGGTCTAGCCGAGTGGGTTGGGGTGTAGCCGAGTGCGTTTGGGTCTAGCCGAGTGGGTTTGGGTGTAGCCGAGTGGGTTTGTGTCTAGCCGAGTGGGTTTGGGTCTAGCCGAGTGGGTTTGGGTGTAGCCGAGTGGGTTTGGGTCTAGCCGAGTGGGTTTGGGTCTAGCCGAGTTGGGTTGGGTCTAGCCGAGTGGGTTTAGTTCTAGCCGAGTGGGTTTGGGTCTACCCGAGTGGGTTGGGGTCTAGCCGAGTGGGTAATCGTCTAGCCGAGTGGGTAATCGTCTAGCCGAGTGGGGTTGGGTCTAGCCGAGTGGGTTTGGGTCTAACGGAGTGGGTTTGGGTCTAGCCGAGTGGGTTTGGGTCTAGCCGAGTGGGTAATCGTCTAGCCGAGTGGGTTTGGGGCTAGCCGAGTGGGTTTGGGTCTAGCCGAATGGGTTTGGATCGAGCAGTGTGGGTTTGGGTCTAGCCGATTGGGTTTGGGTCTAGCCGAGTGGGTTTGGGTCTAGCCGAGTGGGTTTGGGTCTAGCCGAGTGGGTAATCGTCTAGCCGAGTGTGTTTGGGGCTAGCCGAGTGGGTTTGGGTCTAGCCGAGTGGCTTTGGGTCTAGCCGAGTGGGTTTGGGTCTAGCCGAGTGGGTTTGGGTCTAGCCGAGTGGGTTGGGGTCTAGCCGAGTGGGTTTGGGTCTAGCCGAGTGGGTTTGGGTGTAGCCGAGTGGGTTTGTGTCTAGCCGAGTGGGTTTGGGTCTAGCCGAGTGGGTTTGGGTGTAGCCGAGTGGGTTTGGGTCTAGCGGAGTGGGTTTGTGTCTAGCCGAGTGGGATTGCGTCTAGCCGAGTGGGTAATCGTCTAGCCGAGTGGGTAATCGTCTAGCCGAGTGGGGTTGGGTCTTGCCGAGTGGGTTTGGGTCTAACGGAGTGGGTTTGGGTCTAGCCGAGTGGGTTTGGGTCTAGCCGAGTGGGTTTGGGTGTAGCCGAGTGGGTTTGGGTCTAGCCGAGTGGGTTTGGGTCTAGCCGAGTGAGTTTGGGTCCAGCCGAGTGGGTTTGGGTCCAGCCGAGTGGGTTTGGGTGTAGCGGTGTGGGTTTGGGTGTAGCCGAGTGGGTTTGGGTCCAGCCGAATGGGTTTGGATCGAGCAGAGTGGGTTTGGGTCTAGCCGATTGGGTTTGGGTCTAGCCGAGTGGGTTTGGGTCTAGCCGAGTGGGTTTGGGTCTAGCCGAGTGGGTAATCGTCTAGCCGAGTGGGTTTGCGGCTAGCCGAGTGGGTTTGGGTCTAGCCGAGTGGCTTTGGGTCTAGCCGAGTGGGTTTGGGTCTAGCCGAGTGGGTTTGGGTCTAGCCGAGTGGGTTGGGGTCTAGCCGAGTGCGTTTGGGTCTAGCCGAGTGGGTTTGGGTGTAGCCGAGTGGGTTTGTGTCTAGCCGAGTGGGTTTGGGTCTAGCCGAGTGGGTTTGGGTGTAGCCGAGTGGGTTTGGGTCTAGCCGAGTGGGTTTGGGTCTAGCCGAGTTGGGTTGGGTCTAGCCGAGTGGGTTTAGTTCTAGCCGAGTGGGTTTGGGTCTACCCGAGTGGGTTGGGGTCTAGCCGAGTGGGTTTGGTTCTCGCCGAGTGGGTTTGGGTGTAGCCGAGTGGGTTTGGGTCTAGCCGAGTGGGTTTGGGTCTAGCCGAGTGGGTTTGGGTCTAGCCGAGTGGGTTTGGGTCTAGCAGAGTGGGTTTGGGTCTAGCCGAGTGGGTTTGGGTCTAGCCGAGTGGGTTTGGGTCTAGCCGAGTGGGTTTGGGTCTAGCCGAGAGGGTTTGGGTCTAGCCGAGTGGGTTTGGGTCTAGCCGAGTGGGTTTGGGTGTAGCCGAATGGGTTTGGGTCTAGCCGAGTGGGTTTGGGTGTAGCCGAGTGCGTTTGGGTCTAGCCGAGTGGGTTTGGGTCCAGCCGAGTGGGTTTGGGTCTAGCCGAGTGGGTTTGGGTCGAGCCGAGTGGGTTTGGGTCTAGCCGAGGGGGTTTGGGTCTAGCCGAGTGGGTTTGGGTCTAGCCGAGTGGGTTTGGGACCAGCCGAGTGGGTTTTGGTCTAGCCGAGTGGGTTTGGGTCTAGCGGTGTGGGTTTCGGTGTAGCCGAGTGGGTTTGGGTCTAGCCGAATGGGTTTGGATCGAGCAGAGTGGGTTTGGGTCTAGCCGAGTGGGTTTGGGTCTAGCCGAGTGGGTTTCGTCTAGCCGAGTGGGTTTGGGTCTAGCCGAGTGGGTTTGGGTCTTGCCGAGTGGGTTTGGGTCTAGCCGAGTGGGTTTGGGTCTAGCCAAATGGGTTTGGGTCTAGCCGAGTGGGTTTGGGTGTAGCCGAGTGGGTTTGTGTCTAGCCGAGTGGCTTTGGGTCTAGCCGAGTGGGTTTGGGTCTACCCGAGTGGGTTGGGGTCTAGCCGAGTGGGTTTGGTTCTCGCCGAGTCGGTTTGGGTGTAGCCGAGTGGGTTTGGGTCTAGCCGAGTGGGTTTGGGTCTAGCCGAGTGGGTTTGGGTCTAGCCGAGTGGGTTTGGGTCTAGCAGAGTGGGTTTGGGTCTAGCCGAGTGGGTTTGGGTCTAGCCGAGTGGGTTTGGGTCTAGCCGAGTGGGTTTGGGTCTAGCCGAGTGGGTTTGGGTCTAGCCGAGTGGGTTGGGTGTAGCCGAGTGCGTTTGGGTCTAGCCGAGTGGGTTTGGGTCTAGCCGAGTGGGTGTGGGTCTAGCCGAGTGGGTTTGGGTCTAGCCGAGTGGGTTTGGGTCTAGCCGAGTGGGTTTGGGTCCAGCCGAGTGGGTTTGGGGCTAGCCGAGTGGGTTTGGGTCGAGCCGAGTGGGTTTGGGTCTAGCCTAGGGGGTTTGGGTCTAGCCGAGTGGGTTTGGGTCCAGCCAAGTGGGTTTGGGTCCAGCCGAGTGGGTTTTGGTCTAGCCGAGTGGGTTTGGGTCTAGCGGTGTGGGTTTCGGTGTAGCCGAGTGGGTTTGGGTCTAGCCGAATGGGTTTGGATCGAGCAGAGTGGGTTTGGGTCTAGCCGAGTGGGTTTGGGTCTAGCCGAGTGGGTTTCGTCTAGCCGAGTGGGTTTGGGTCTAGCCGAGTGGGTTTGGGTCTTGCCGAGTGGGTTTGGGTCTAGCCGAGTGGGTTTGGGTCTAGCCAAATGGGTTTGGGTCTAGCCGAGTGGGTTTGGGTGTAGCCGAGTGGGTTTGTGTCTAGCCGAGTGGCTTTGGGTCTAGCCGAGTGGGTTTGGGTCTAGCCGAGTGGGT
This sequence comes from Raja brachyura, assembly GCA_963514005.1. The sequence goes on along the minus strand of OY740819.1, from coordinate 3,213,146 downwards.
TTGGGTCTAGCCGAGTTGGGTTGTGTCTAGCCGAGTGGGTTTGGTTCTAGCCGAGTGGGTTTGGGTCTACCCGAGTGGGTTGGGGTCTAGCCGAGTGGGTTTGGTTCTCGCCGAGTGGGTTTGGGTGTAGCCGAGTGGGTTTGGGTCTAGCCGAGTGGGTTTGGGTCTAGCCGAGTGGGTTTGGGTGTAGCCGAGTGCGTTTGGGTCTAGCTGAGTGGGTTTGGGTCTAGCCGAGTTGGTTTGGGTCTAGCCGAGTGGGTTTGGGTCTAGCCGAGTGGGTTTGGGTCTAGCCGAGTGGGTTTGGGTCCAGCCGAGTGGGTTTGGGTCTAGCCGAGTGGGTTTGGGTCGAGCCGAGTGGGTTTGGGTCTAGCCGAGGGGGTTTGGGTCTAGCCGAGTGGGTTTGGGTCTTGCCGAGTGGGTTTGGGTCTAGCCGAGTGGGTTTGGGTCTAGCCAAATGGGTTTGGGTCTAGCCGAGTGGGTTTGGGTGTAGCCGAGTGGGTTTGTGTCTAGCCGAGTGGCTTTGGGTCTAGCCGAGTGCGTTTGGGTCTATCCGAGTGGGTTTGGTTCTCGCCGAGTGGGTTTGGGTGTAGCCGAGTGGGTTTGGGTCTAGCCGAGTGGGTTTGGGTCTAGCCGAGTGGGTTTGGGTCTAGCCGAGTGGGTTTGGGTCTAGCAGAGTGGGTTTGGGTCTAGCCGAGTGGGTTTGGGTCTAGCCGAGTGGGTTTGGGTCTAGCCGAGTGGGTTTGGGTCTAGCCGAGTGGGTTTGGGTCTAGCCGAGTGGGTTTGGGTCTAGCAGAGTGCGTTTGGGTCTAGCCGAATGGGTTTGGGTCTAGCCGAGTGGGTTTGGGTGTAGCCGAGTGCGTTTGGGTCTAGCTGAGTGGGTTTGGGTCTAGCCGAGTGGGTTTGGGTCTAGCCGAGTGGGTTTGGGTCTAGCCGAGTGGGTTTGGGTCCAGCCGAGTGGGTTTGGGTCTAGCCGAGTGGGTTTGGGTCGAGCCGAGTGGGTTTGGGTCTAGCCGAGGGGGTTTGGGTCTAGCCGAGTGGGTTTGGGTCTAGCCGAGTGGGTTTGGTTCTAGCCGAGTGGGTTTGGGTCTACCCGAGTGGGTTGGGGTCTATCCGAGTGGGTTTGGTTCTCGCCGAGTGGGTTTGGGTGTAGCCGAGTGGGTTTGGGTCTAGCCGAGTGGGTTTGGGTCTAGCCGAGTGGGTTTGGGTCTAGCCGAGTGGGTTTGGGTCTAGCAGAGTGGGTTTGGGTCTAGCCGAGTGGGTTTGGGTCTAGCCGAGTGGGTTTGGGTCTAGCCGAGTGGGTTTGGGTCTAGCCGAGTGGGTTTGGGTCTAGCAGAGTGCGTTTGGGTCTAGCCGAATGGGTTTGGGTCTAGCCGAGTGGGTTTGGGTCTAGCCGAGTGCGTTTGGGTCTAGCTGAGTGGGTTTGTGTCTAGCCGAGTGGGTTTGGGTCTAGCTGTGTGGGTTTGGGTGTAGCCGAGTGGGTTTGGGTCCAGCCGAATGGGTTTGGATCGAGCAGAGTGGGTTTGGGTCTAGCCGAGTGGGTAATCATCTAGCCGAGTGGGTAATCGTCTAGCCGAGTGTGGTTGGGTCTAGCCGAGTGGGTTTGGGTCTAACGGAGTGGGTTTGGGTCTAGCCGAGTGGGTTTGTGTCTAGCCGAGTGTGTTTGGGTGTAGCCGAGTGGGTTTGGGTCTAGCCGAGTGGGTTTGGGTCTAGCCGAGTGGGTTTGGGTCCAGCCGAGTGGGTTTGGGTCCAGCCGAGTGGGTTTGGGTCTAGCGGTGTGGGTTTGGGTGTAGCCGAGTGGGTTTGGGTCCAGCCAAATGGGTTTGGATTGAGCAGAGTGGGTTTGGGTCTAGCCGATTGGGCTTGGGTCTAGCCGAGTGGGTTTGGGTCTAGCCGAGTGGGTTTGGGTCTAGCCGAGTGGGTAATCGTCTAGCCGAGTGGGTTTGCGGCTAGCCGAGTGGGTTTGGGTCTAGCCTAGTGGCTTTGTGTCTAGCCGAGTGGGTTTGGGTCTAGCCGAGTGGGTTTGGGTCTAGCCGAGTGGGTTGGGGTCTAGCCGAGTGGGTTTGGGTCTAGCCGAATGGGTTTGGGTGTAGGCGAGTGGGTTTGTGTCTAGCCGAGTGGGTTTGGGTCTAGCCGAGTGGGTTTGGGTGTAGCCGAGTGGGTTTGGGTCTATCCGAGTGTGTTTGGGTCTAGCCGAGTGGGTTTGGGTCTAGCCGAGTGGGTTTGTTTCTAGCCGAGTGGGTTTGGGTCTACCCGAGTGGGTTGGGGTCTAGCCGAGTGGGTTTGGTTCTCGCCGAGTGGGTTTGGGTGTAGCCGAGTGGGTTTGGGTCTAGCCGAGTGGGTTTGGGTCTAGCCGAGTGGGTTTGGGTCTAGCCGAGTGGGTTTGGGTCTAGCGGAGTGGGTTTGGGTCTAGCGGTGTGGGTTTGGGTCTAGCAGAGTGCGTTTGGGTCTAGCCGAGTGGGTTTGGGTCGAGCCGAGTGGGTTTGGGTCTAGCCGAGGGGGTTTGGGTCTAGCCGAGTGGGTTTGGGTCTAGCCGAGTGGGTTTGGGTCCAGCCGAGTGGGTTTTGGTCTTGCCGAGTGGGTTTGGGTCTAGCGGTGTGGGTTTCGGTGTAGCCGAGTGGGTTTGTGTCTAGCCGAATGGGTTTTGATCGAGCAGAGTGGGTTTGGGTCTAGCCGAGTGGGTTTGGGTCTAGCCGAATGGGTTTTGGTCTAGCCGAGTGGGTTTGGGTCCAGCCGAGTGGGATTGCGTCCAGCTGAGTGGGTTTGGGTCTAGCGGAGTGGGTTTGGGTCTAGCCTGGTGGGTTTGGGTCCAGCCGAGTGGGTTTGGGTCTAGCGGTGTGGGTTTGGGTGTAGCCGAGTGGGTTTGGGTCTAGCCGAGTGGGCTTGGGTCGAGCCGAGTGGGTTTGGGTCTATCCGCGTGGGTTTGGGTCCAGCCGAGTGTGTAATCGTCCAGCCGAGTCGGTTTGGGTCTAGCCGAGTAGGTTTGGGTCTTGCCGAGTGGGTTTGGGTCTAGCCGAGTGGGTTTGGGTCTAGCGGAGTGGGTTTGCGTCTAGCGGAGTGGGTTTGGGTCTAGCCGATTCGGTTTGTTTCTAGCCGAGTGGCTTTGGGTCTAGCCGAGTGGGTTTGGGTCTAGCCGAGTGGGTTTGGGTCTAGCCGAGTTGGGTTGGGTCTAGCCGAGTGGGTTTGGTTCTAGCCGAGTGGGTTTGGGTCTACCCGAGTGGGTTGGGGTCTAGCCGAGTGGGTTTGGTTCTCGCCGAGTGGGTTTGGGTGTAGCCGAGTGGGTTTGGGTCTAGCCGAGTGGGTTTGGGTCTAGCCGAGTGGGTTTGGGTGTAGCCGAGTGGGTTTGGGTCTAGCCGAGTGGGTTTGGGTCTAGCCGAGTTGGGTTGGGTCTAGCCGAGTGGGTTTGGTTCTAGCCGAGTGGGTTTGGGTCTACCCGAGTGGGTTGGGGTCTAGCCGAGTGGGTTTGGTTCTCGCCGAGTGGGTTTGGGTGTAGCCGAGTGGGTTTGGGTCTAGCCGAGTGGGTTTGGGTCTAGCCGAGTGGGTTTGGGTCTAGCCGAGTGGGTTTGGGTCTAGCAGAGTGGGTTTGGGTCTAGCCGAGTGGGTTTGGGTCTAGCCGAGTGGGTTTGGGTCTAGCCGAGTGGGTTTGGGTCTAGCCGAGTGGGTTTGGGTCTAGCCGAGTGGGTTTGGGTCTAGCAGAGTGCGTTTGGGTCTAGCCGAATGGGTTTGGGTCTAGCCGAGTGGGTTTGGGTGTAGCCGAGTGCGTTTGGGTCTAGCCGAGTGGGTTTGGGTCTAGCCGAGTGGGTTTGGGTCTAGCCGAGTGGGTTTGGGTCTAGCCGAGTGGGTTTGGGTCTAGCCGAGTGGGTTTGTGTCTAGCCGAGTGGCTTTGGGTCTAGCCGAGTGGGTTTGGGTCTAGCCGAGTGGGTTTGGGTCTAGCCGAGTTGGGTTGGGTCTAGCCGAGTGGGTTTGGTTCTAGCCGAGTGGGTTTGGGTCTACCCGAGTGGGTTGGGGTCCATCCGAGTGGGTTTGGTTCTCGCCGAGTGGGTTTGGGTGTAGCCGAGTGGGTTTGGGTCTAGCCGAGTGGGTTTGGGTCTAGCCGAGTGGGTTTGGGTCTAGCCGAGTGGGTTTGGGTCTAGCAGAGTGGGTTTGGGTCTAGCCGAGTGGGTTTGGTTCTAGCCGAGTGGGTTTGGGTCTAGCCGAGTGGGTTTGGGTCTAGCCGAGTGGGTTTGGGTCTAGCCGAGTGGGTTTGGGTCTAGCAGAGTGCGTTTGGGTCTAGCCGAATGGGTTTGGGTCTAGCCGAGTGGGTTTGGGTGTAGCCGAGTGCGTTTGGGTCTAGCTGAGTGGGTTTGGGTCTAGCCGAGTGGGTTTGGGTCTAGCCGAGTGGGTTTGGGTCTAGCCGAGTGGGTTTGGGTCCAGCCGAATGGGTTTGGGTCTAGCCGAGTGGGTTTGGGTCGAGCCGAGTGGGTTTGGGTCTAGCCGAGGGGGTTTGGGTCTAGCCGAGTGGGTTTGGGTCTAGCCGAGTGGGTTTGGGTCCACCCGAGTGGGTTTTGGTCTAGCCGAGTGGGTTTGGGTCTAGCGGTGTGGGTTTCGGTGTAGCCGAGTGGGTTTAAGTCTAGCCGAATGGGTTTGGATCGAGTAGAGTGGGTTTGGGTCTAGCCGAGTGGGTTTGGGTCTAGCCGAGTGGGTTTCGTCTAGCCGAGTGGGTTTGGGTCTAGCCGAGTGGGTTTGGGTCTTGCCGAGTGGGTTTGGGTCTAGCCGAGTGGGTTTGGGTCTAGCCAAATGGGTTTTGGTCTAGCCGAGTGGGTTTGGGTCCAGCCGAGTGGGATTGCGTCCAGCTGAGTGGGTTTGGGTCTAGCGGAGTGGGTTTGGGTCTAGCAGAGTGGGTTTGGGTCTAGCGGAGTGGGTTTGGGTCTAGCGGAGTGGGTTTGGGTCTAGCCGAGTGGGTTTGCCTCTAGCCGAGTGGGTTTGGGTCTAGCCGAGTGGGTTTGGGTCTAGCCGAGTGGGTTTGGGTCTAGCCGAGTGGGTTTGTGTCTAGCCGATTGGGTGTGGGTCTAGCCGAGTGCGTTTGGGTCTAGCCGAGTGGGTTTGGGTCTAGCTGTGTGGGTTTGGGTGTAGCCGAGTGGGTTTGGGTCTAGCCGAATGGGTTTGGATTGAGCAGAGTGGGTTTGGGTCTAGACGATTGGGTTTGAGTCTAGCCGAGTGGGTTTGGGTCTAGCCGAGTGGGTTTGGGTCTAGCCGAGTGGGTAATCGTCTAGCCGAGTGGGTTTGGGGCTAGCCGAGTGGGTTTGGGTCTAGCCGAGTGGATTTGGGTCTAGCCGAGTGGGTTTGGGTCTAGCCGAGTGGGTTTGGGTCTAGCCGAGTGGGTTGGGGTCTAGCCGAGTGGGTTGGGGTCTAGCCGAATGGGTTTGGGTGTAGCCGAGTGGGTTTGTGTCTAGCCGAGTGGGTTTGGGTCTAGCCGAGTGGGTTTGGGTCTAGCCGAGTGGGTTTGTGTCTAGCCGATTGGGTGTGGGTCTAGCCGAGTGCGTTTGGGTCTAGCCGAGTGGGTTTGGGTCTAGCTGTGTGGGTTTGGGTGTAGCCGAGTGGGTTTGGGTCCAGCCGAATGGCTTTGGATCGAGCAGAGTGGGTTTGGGTCTAGCCGAGTGGGTAATCATCTAGCCGAGTGGGTAATCGTCTAGCCGAGTGTGGTTGGGTCTAGCCGAGTGGGTTTGGGTCTAACGGAGTGGGTTTGGGTCTAGCCGAGTGGGTTTGTGTCTAGCCGAGTGGGTTTGGGTGTAGCCGAGTGGGTTTGGGTCTAGCCGAGTGGGTTTGGGTCTAGCCGAGTGGGTTTGGGTCCAGCCGAGTGGGTTTGGGTCCAGCCGAGTGGGTTTGGGTCTAGCGGTGTGGGTTTGGGTGTAGCCGAGTGGGTTTGGGTCCAGCCGAATGGGTTTGGATTGAGCAGAGTGGGTTTGGGTCTAGCCGATTGGGCTTGGGTCTAGCCGAGTGGGTTTGGGTCTAGCCGAGTGGGTTTGGGTCTAGCCGAGTGGGTAATCGTCTAGCCGAGTGGGTTTGCGGCTAGCCGAGTGGGTTTGGGTCTAGCCTAGTGGCTTTGTGTCTAGCCGAGTGGGTTTGGGTCTAGCCGAGTGGGTTTGGGTCTAGCCGAGTGGGTTGGGGTCTAGCCGAGTGGGTTTGGGTCTAGCCGAATGGGTTTGGGTGTAGCCGAGTGGGTTTGTGTCTAGCCGAGTGGGTTTGGGTCTAGCCGAGTGGGTTTGGGTGTAGCCGAGTGGGTTTGGGTCTAGCCGAGTGGGTTTGGGTCTAGCCGAGTGGGTTTGGGTCTAGCCGAGTGGGTTTGTTTCTAGCCGAGTGGGTTTGGGTCTAGCGGAGTGGGTTTGGGTCTAGCGGAGTGGGTTTGGGTCTAGCCGAGTGGGTTTGCCTCTAGCCGAGTGGGTTTGGGTCTAGCCGAGTGGGTTTGGGTCTAGCCGAGTGGGTTTGGGTCTAGCCGAGTGGGTTTGTGTCTAGCCGATTGGGTGTGGGTCTAGCCGAGTGCGTTTGGGTCTAGCCGAGTGGGTTTGGGTCTAGCTGTGTGGGTTTGGGTGTAGCCGAGTGGGTTTGGGTCTAGCCGAATGGGTTTGGATTGAGCAGAGTGGGTTTGGGTCTAGACGATTGGGTTTGAGTCTAGCCGAGTGGGTTTGGGTCTAGCCGAGTGGGTTTGGGTCTAGCCGAGTGGGTAATCGTCTAGCCGAGTGGGTTTGGGGCTAGCCGAGCGGGTTTGGGTCTAGCCGAGTGGATTTGGGTCTAGCCGAGTGGGTTTGGGTCTAGCCGAGTGGGTTTGGGTCTAGCCGAGTGGGTTGGGGTCTAGCCGAGTGGGTTGGGGTCTAGCCGAATGGGTTTGGGTGTAGCCGAGTGGGTTTGTGTCTAGCCGAGTGGGTTTGGGTCTAGCCGAGTGGGTTTGGGTCTAGCCGAGTGGGTTTGTGTCTAGCCGATTGGGTGTGGGTCTAGCCGAGTGCGTTTGGGTCTAGCCGAGTGGGTTTGGGTCTAGCTGTGTGGGTTTGGGTGTAGCCGAGTGGGTTTGGGTCCAGCCGAATGGCTTTGGATCGAGCAGAGTGGGTTTGGGTCTAGCCGAGTGGGTAATCATCTAGCCGAGTGGGTAATCGTCTAGCCGAGTGTGGTTGGGTCTAGCCGAGTGGGTTTGGGTCTAACGGAGTGGGTTTGGGTCTAGCCGAGTGGGTTTGTGTCTAGCCGAGTGGGTTTGGGTGTAGCCGAGTGGGTTTGGGTCTAGCCGAGTGGGTTTGGGTCTAGCCGAGTGGGTTTGGGTCCAGCCGAGTGGGTTTGGGTCCAGCCGAGTGGGTTTGGGTCTAGCGGTGTGGGTTTGGGTGTAGCCGAGTGGGTTTGGGTCCAGCCGAATGGGTTTGGATTGAGCAGAGTGGGTTTGGGTCTAGCCGATTGGGCTTGGGTCTAGCCGAGTGGGTTTGGGTCTAGCCGAGTGGGTTTGGGTCTAGCCGAGTGGGTAATCGTCTAGCCGAGTGGGTTTGCGGCTAGCCGAGTGGGTTTGGGTCTAGCCTAGTGGCTTTGTGTCTAGCCGAGTGGGTTTGGGTCTAGCCGAGTGGGTTTGGGTCTAGCCGAGTGGGTTGGGGTCTAGCCGAGTGGGTTTGGGTCTAGCCGAATGGGTTTGGGTGTAGCCGAGTGGGTTTGTGTCTAGCCGAGTGGGTTTGGGTCTAGCCGAGTGGGTTTGGGTGTAGCCGAGTGGGTTTGGGTCTAGCCGAGTGGGTTTGGGTCTAGCCGAGTGGGTTTGGGTCTAGCCGAGTGGGTTTGTTTCTAGCCGAGTGGGTTTGGGTCTACCCGAGTGGGTTGGGGTCTAGCCGAGTGGGTTTGGTTCTCGCCGAGTGGGTTTGGGTGTAGCCGAGTGGGTTTGGGTCTAGCCGAGTGGGTTTGGGTCTAGCCGAGTGGGTTTGGGTCTAGCCGAGTGGGTTTGGGTCTAGCAGAGGGGGTTTGGGTCTAGCCGAGTGGGTTTGGGTCTAGCCGAGTGGGTTTGGGTCTAGCCGAGTGGGTTTGGGTCTAGCGGTGTGGGTTTGGGTCTAGCAGAGTGCGTTTGGGTCTAGCCGAGTGGGTTTGGGTCGAGCCGAGTGGGTTTGGGTCTAGCCGAGGGGGTTTGGGTCTAGCCGAGTGGGTTTGGGTCTAGCCGAGTGGGTTTGGGTCCAGCCGAGTGGGTTTTGGTCTAGCCGAGTGGGTTTGGGTCTAGCGGTGTGGGTTTCGGTGTAGCCGAGTGGGTTTGTGTCTAGCCGAATGGGTTTGGATCGAGCAGAGTGGGTTTGGGTCTAGCCGAGTGGGTTTGGGTCTAGCCGAGTGGGTATCGTCTAGCCGAGTGGGTTTGGGTCTAGCCGAGTGGGTTTGGGTCCTGCCGAGTGGGTTTGGGTCTAGCCGAGTGGGTTTGGGTCTAGCCGAATGGGTTTTGGTCTAGCCGAGTGGGTTTGGGTCCAGCCGAGTGGGATTGCGTCCAGCTGAGTGGGTTTGGGTCTAGCGGAGTGGGTTTGGGTCTAGCCTGGTGGGTTTGGGTCCAGCCGAGTGGGTTTGGGTCTAGCGGTGTGGGTTTGGGTGTAGCCGAGTGGGTTTGGGTCTAGCCGAGTGGGCTTGGGTCGAGCCGAGTGGGTTTGGGTCTATCCGCGTGGCTTTGGGTCCAGCCGAGTGTGTAATCGTCCAGCCGAGTCGGTTTGGGTCTAGCCGAGTAGGTTTGGGTCTTGCCGAGTGGGTTTGGGTCTAGCCGAGTGGGTTTGGGTCTAGCGGAGTGGGTTTGGGTCTAGCGGAGTGGGTTTGGGTCTAGCCGATTGGGTTTGGCTCTAGCCGAGTGGGTTTGGGTCTAGCCGAGTGGGTTTGGGTCTAGCCGAGTGGTTTTGGGTTTAGCGGAGTCGGTTTGGGTCTAGCCGAATGGATTTGGGTCAAGCCGAGTGTGTTTGGGTCTAGCCGAGTGGGTTTGGGTCTAGCCGAGTGGGTTTGGGTCGAGCCGAGTGGGTGTGGGCCTAGCCGAGTGGGTTTGGGTCTAGCCGAGTGGGTTTGGGTCTAGCCGAGTGGGTTTGGGTCCAGCCGAGTGGGTTTGGGTCTAGCCGAGTGGGTTTGGGTCTAGCGGTGTGGGGTTGGGTGTAGCCGAGTGGGTTTGGGTCTAGCCGAATGGTTTTGGATCGAGCAGAGTGGGTTTGGGTCTCGCCGAGTGGGTTTGGGTCTAGCCGAGTGGGTAATCGTCTAGCCGAGTGGGTTTGGGTCTAGCCGAGTGGGTTTGGGTCTAGCCGAATGGGTTTTTGTCAAGCCAAGAGGGTTTGGGACCAGCCGAGTGGGTTTGCGTCCAGCTGAGTGGGTTTGGGTCCAGCGGAGTGGGTTTGGGTCTAGTGGAGTGGGTTTGGGTCTAGCCGAGTGGGTTTGGGTCTAGCCGAGTGGGTTTGGGTCTAGCCGAGTGGGCTTGGGTCTAGCCGAGTGGGTTTGGGTCTAGCCGAGTGGGTTTGGTTCTAGCCGAGTGGGTTTGTGTCTAGCCGAGTCCGTTTGGGTCTAGCCGAGTGGGTTTGGGACTAGCCGAGTGGGTTTGGGTCTAGCCGAGTGGGTTTGGTTCTAGCCAAGTGGGTTTGAGTCTAGCCGAGTGGGTTTGGGTCTAGCCGAGTGGGTTTGGGTCTAGCTGAGTGGGTTCGGGTCTAGCCGAGTGGGTTTGGGTGTAGCCGAGTGGGGTTGTGTCTAGCGGAGTGGTTTTGGGTGTAGCCGAGTGGGTTTGGGTCTAGCCGAGTGGGTTTGGGTCTAGCCGAGTGGGTTTTGGTCTAGCCGAGTGGGTTTGGGTATAGTGGAGTGGGTTTGGGTGTAGCCGAGTGGGTTTGGGTCTAGCCGAGTGGGTTTGGGTCTAGCCGAGTGGGTTTGGGTCTAGCCGAGTGGGTTTGGGTCTAGCCGAGTGGGTTTGGGTCTATCCGAGTGGGTTTGGGTCTAGCCGAGTGGGTTTGGGTCTAGCCGAGTGGGTTTGGGTCTATCCGAGTGGGTTTGGGTCTCGCCGAGTGGGTTTGGGTCTAGCCGAGTGGGTAATCGTCTAGCCGAGTGGGTTTGGGTCTAGCCGAGTGGGTTTGGGTCTAGCCGAATGGGTTTTTGTCAAGCCAAGAGGGTTTGGGACCAGCCGAGTGGGTTTGCGTCCAGCTGAGTGGGTTTGGGTCCAGCGGAGTGGGTTTGGGTCTAGTGGAGTGGGTTTGGGTCTAGCCGAGTGGGTTTGGGTCTAGCCGAGTGGGTTTGGGTCTAGCCGAGTGGGCTTGGGTCTAGCCGAGTGGGTTTGGGTCTAGCCGAGTGGGTTTGGTTCTAGCCGAGTGGGTTTGTGTCTAGCCGAGTCCGTTTGGGTCTAGCCGAGTGGGTTTGGGACTAGCCGAGTGGGTTTGGGTCTAGCCGAGTGGGTTTGGTTCTAGCCAAGTGGGTTTGAGTCTAGCCGAGTGGGTTTGGGTCTAGCCGAGTGGGTTTGGGTCTAGCTGAGTGGGTTCGGGTCTAGCCGAGTGGGTTTGGGTGTAGCCGAGTGGGGTTGTGTCTAGCGGAGTGGTTTTGGGTGTAGCCGAGTGGGTTTGGGTCTAGCCGAGTGGGTTTGGGTCTAGCCGAGTGGGTTTTGGTCTAGCCGAGTGGGTTTGGGTATAGTGGAGTGGGTTTGGGTGTAGCCGAGTGGGTTTGGGTCTAGCCGAGTGGGTTTGGGTCTAGCCGAGTGGGTTTGGGTCTAGCCGAGTGGGTTTGGGTCTAGCCGAGTGGGTTTGGGTCTATCCGAGTGGGTTTGGGTCTAGCCGAGTGGGTTTGGGTCTAGCCGAGTGGGTTTGGGTCTATCCGAGTGGGTTTGGGTCTAGCCGAGTGGGTTTGGGTCTATCCGAGTGGGTTTGGGTCTAGCCGAGTTGGTTTCGGTCTATCCGAGAGGGTTTGTGTCTAGCCGAGTGGGTTTGGGTCTAGCCGAGTGGGTTTTGCTCTAGCCGAGTGGGTTTGGGTCTAGCGGAGTGGTTTTGGGTGTAGCCGAGTGGGTTTGGGTCTAGCCGATTGGGTTTGGGTCTAGCCGAGTGGGTTTGGGTCTAGCCGAGTGGGTTTGGGTCTAGCCGACTGGGTTTGGTTCTATCCGAGTGGGTTTGGGTCTAGCCGAGTGGGTTTGGGTCTTGCCGAGTGGGTTTGTGTCTAGCCGAGTGGGTTTGTGTCTAGCTGAGTGGGTTTGTGTCTAGCCGAGTGGGTTTGGGTCTAGCCGAGTGGGTTTGGGTCTATCCGAGTGGGTTTGGGTCTCGCCGAGTTGGTTTCGGTCTATCCGAGAGGGTTTGTGTCTAGCCGAGTGGGTTTGGGTCTAGCCGAGTGGGTTTGTGTCTAGCCTAGTGGGTTTGGGTCTAGCTGAGTGGGTTTGGGTCTAGCCGATTGGGTTTGGGTCTAGCCGTGTGGGTTTGGGTCAAGCCGAGTGGGTTTGGGTCTAGCCGAGTAGGTTTGGGTCTAGCCGTGTGGGTTTGGGTCCAGCCGAGTGGGTTTGGGTCTAGTGGATTGGGTTTGGGTGTAGCTGAGTGGGTCAGGGTCCAGCCGAGTTGGTTTGGGTCTCGCCGAGTGGGTTTGGGTCTAGCCGAGTGGGTAATCGTCTAGCCGAGTGGGTTTGGGTCTAGCCGAGTGGGTTTGGGTCTAGCCGAATGGGTTTTTGTCAAGCCAAGAGGGTTTGGGACCAGCCGAGTGGGTTTGCGTCCAGCTGAGTGGGTTTGGGTCCAGCGGAGTGGGTTTGGGTCTAGTGGAGTGGGTTTGGGTCTAGCCGAGTGGGTTTGGGTCTAGCCGAGTGGGTTTGGGTCTAGCCGAGTGGGCTTGGGTCTAGCCGAGTGGGTTTGGGTCTAGCCGAGTGGGTTTGGTTCTAGCCGAGTGGGTTTGTGTCTAGCCGAGTCCGTTTGGGTCTAGCCGAGTGGGTTTGGGACTAGCCGAGTGGGTTTGGGTCTAGCCGAGTGGGTTTGGTTCTAGCCAAGTGGGTTTGAGTCTAGCCGAGTGGGTTTGGGTCTAGCCGAGTGGGTTTGGGTCTAGCTGAGTGGGTTCGGGTCTAGCCGAGTGGGTTTGGGTGTAGCCGAGTGGGGTTGTGTCTAGCGGAGTGGTTTTGGGTGTAGCCGAGTGGGTTTGGGTCTAGCCGAGTGGGTTTGGGTCTAGCCGAGTGGGTTTTGGTCTAGCCGAGTGGGTTTGGGTATAGTGGAGTGGGTTTGGGTGTAGCCGAGTGGGTTTGGGTCTAGCCGAGTGGGTTTGGGTCTAGCCGAGTGGGTTTGGGTCTAGCCGAGTGGGTTTGGGTCTAGCCGAGTGGGTTTGGGTCTATCCGAGTGGGTTTGGGTCTAGCCGAGTGGGTTTGGGTCTAGCCGAGTGGGTTTGGGTCTATCCGAGTGGGTTTGGGTCTAGCCGAGTGGGTTTGGGTCTATCCGAGTGGGTTTGGGTCTAGCCGAGTTGGTTTCGGTCTATCCGAGAGGGTTTGTGTCTAGCCGAGTGGGTTTGGGTCTAGCCGAGTGGGTTTTGCTCTAGCCGAGTGGGTTTGGGTCTAGCGGAGTGGTTTTGGGTGTAGCCGAGTGGGTTTGGGTCTAGCCGATTGGGTTTGGGTCTAGCCGAGTGGGTTTGGGTCTAGCCGAGTGGGTTTGGGTCTAGCCGACTGGGTTTGGGTCTATCCGAGTGGGTTTGGGTCTAGCCGAGTGGGTTTGGGTCTTGCCGAGTGGGTTTGTGTCTAGCCGAGTGGGTTTGTGTCTAGCTGAGTGGGTTTGTGTCTAGCCGAGTGGGTTTGGGTCTAGCCGAGTGGGTTTGGGTCTATCCGAGTGGGTTTGGGTCTAGCCGAGTTGGTTTCGGTCTATCCGAGAGGGTTTGTGTCTAGCCGAGTGGGTTTGGGTCTAGCCGAGTGGGTTTGTGTCTAGCCTAGTGGGTTTGGGTCTAGCTGAGTGGGTTTGGGTCTAGCCGATTGGGTTTGGGTCTAGCCGTGTGGGTTTGGGTCAAGCCGAGTGGGTTTGGGTCTAGCCGAGTAGGTTTGGGTCTAGCCGTGTGGGTTTGGGTCCAGCCGAGTGGGTTTGGGTCTAGTGGATTGGGTTTGGGTGTAGCTGAGTGGGTCAGGGTCCAGCCGAGTTGGTTTGGGTCGAGCCTGGTGGGTTTGGGTCCAGCCGAGTGGTTTTGGGTCTAGCGGTGTGGGTTTGGGTGTAGCCGAGTGGGTTTGGGTCTAGCCGAGTGGGCTTGGGTCGAGCCGAGTGGGTTTGGGTCTATCCGCGTGGGTTTCGGTCCAGCCGAGTGTGTAATCGTCTAGCCGAGTCGGTTTGGGTCTAGCCGAGTAGGTTTGGGTCTTGCCGAGTGGGTTTGGGTCTAGCCGAGTGGGTTTGGGTGTAGCGGAGTGGGTTTGGGTCTAGCGGAGTGGGTTTGGGTCTAGCCGAGTGGGATTGAGTCTAGCCGAGTGGGTTGGGGTCCAGCCGAGTGGGTTTGGGTCTAGCCGAGTGTGTTTGGGTCTAGCCAAGTGGGTTTGGGTGAAGCCGAGTGGGTTTGTGTCTAGCGGAGTGGGTTTGGGTGTAGCCGCGTGGGTTTGGGTATAGCTGAGTGGGTTCGGGTCTAGCCGAGTGGGTTTGGGTGTAGCCGAGTGGGTTTGTGGCTAGCGGAGTGCTTTTGGGTGTAGCCGAGTGGGTTTGGGTCTAGCCGAGTGGGTTTGGGTCTAGCCGAGTGGGTTTTGGTCTAGCCGAGTGGGTTTGGGTCTAGCGGAGTGGGTTTAGGTGTAGCCGAGTGGGTTTGGGTCTAGCCGAGTGGGTTTTGGTTTAGTCGTGTGGGTTTGGGTCCAGCGGAGTGGGTTTGGGTGTAGCCGAGTGGGTTTGGGTCTATCCGAGTGGGTTTGGGTCTAGCCGAGTGGGTTTGGGTCTTGCCGAGTGGGTTTGTGTCTAGCCGAGTGGGTTTGGGTCTAGCCGAGTGGGTTTGGGTCTAGCCGAGTGGGTTTGTGTCTATCCGAGTGGGTTTGGGTCTAGCCGAGTTGGTTTCAGTCTATCCGAGAGGGTTTGTTTCTAGCCGAGTGGGTTTGGGTCTAGCCGAGTGGGTTTCTGTCTAGCCAAGTGTGTTTGGGTCTAGCTGAGTGGGTTTGGGTCTAGCCGAGTGGGTTTGGGTCTAGCCGTGTGGGTTTGGGTCTAGCCGAGTGGGTTTGGGTCTAGCCGAGTAGGTTTGGGTCTAGCCATGTGGGTTTGGGTCCAGCCGAGTGGGTTTGGGTCTAGTGGAGTGGGTTTGGGTGTAGCCGAGTGGGTCAGGGTCTAGCCGATTTGGTTTGGGTCTAGCCTGGTGGGTTTGGGTCCAGCCGAGTGGGTTTGGGTCTAGCGGTGTGGGTGTGGGTGTAGCCGAGTGGGTTTGGGTCTAGCCGAGTGGGTTTGGGTCGAGCCGCGTGGGTTTGGGTCTAGCCGCGTGGGTTTGGGTCTAGCCGAGTGGGTAATCGTCTAGCCGAGTCGGTTTGGGTCTAGCCGATTTGGTTTGGGTCTAGCCTGGTGGGTTTGGGTCCAGCCGAGTGGGTTTGGGTCTAGCGGTGTGGGTGTGGGTGTAGCCGAGTGGGTTTTGGTCTATACGAGTGGGTTTGGGTCCAGCCGAGAGGGTTTGGGTCTAGCGGAGTGGGTTTGGGTCTAGCGGAGTGGGTTTGGGTCTAGCCGAGTGGGTGTGGGTCTAGCCGAGTGGGTTTGGGTCTAGCGGCGTGGGTTTGGGTCTAGCGGAGTGGGTTTGGGTCTAGCCCAGTGGGTTTAATTCTGGCCGAGTGGGTTTGGGTCCAGCCGAGTCTGTTTGGGTCCAGCCGAGTGGGTTTGGGACTAGCCGAGTGGGGTTGGGTCTAGCCGAGTGGGTTTGGGTGAAGCCGAGTGGGTTTGTGTCTAGCGGAGTGGGTTTGGGTGTAGCCGAGTGGGTTTGGGTATAGCCTAGTGGGTTTGGGTCTAGCCGAGTGGGTTTGGGTCTAGCCGAGTGGGTTTGGGTCTAGCGGAGTGGGTTTGGGTCTAGCCGAGTGGGTTTGGGTCTAGCCGAGTGGGTTTGTGTCTATCCGAGTGGGTTTGGGTCTAGCCGAGTTGGTTTCAGTCTATCCGAGAGGGTTTGTGTCTAGCCGAGTGGGTTTGGGTCTAGCCGAGTGGGTTTGTGTCTAGCCAAGTGGGTTTGGGTCTAGCTGAGTGGGTTTGGCTCTAGCCGAGTGGGTTTGGGTCTAGCCGTGTGGGTTTGGGTCTAGCCGAGTGGGTTTGGGTCTAGCCGAGTAGGTTTGGGTCTAGCCGTGTGGGTTTGGGTCTAGCCGAGTGGGTTTGGGTCTAGTGGAGTGGGTTTGGGTGTAGCCGAGTGGGTCAGGGTCTAGCCGAGTTGTGTTTGGGTCTAGCCGAGTGGGTTTGGGTCTAGCCGAGTGGGTTTGGGTCTAGCGGAGTGGGTTTGGGTCTAGCCGAGTGGGTTTGGGTCTAGCCGAGTGGGTTTGTGTCTATCCGAGTGGGTTTGGGTCTAGCCGAGTTGGTTTCAGTCTATCCGAGAGGGTTTGTGTCTAGCCGAGTGGGTTTGGGTCTAGCCGAGTGGGTTTGTGTCTAGCCAAGTGGGTTTGGGTCTAGCTGAGTGGGTTTGGCTCTAGCCGAGTGGGTTTGGGTCTAGCCGTGTGGGTTTGGGTCTAGCCGAGTGGGTTTGGGTCTAGCCGAGTAGGTTTGGGTCTAGCCGTGTGGGTTTGGGTCTAGCCGAGTGGGTTTGGGTCTGGTGGAGTGGGTTTGGGTGTAGCCGAGTGGGTCAGGGTCTAGCCGAGTTGTGTTTGGGTCTAGCCTGTTGGGTTTGGGTCCAGCCGAGTGGGTTTGGGTCTAGCGGTGTGGGTGTGGGTGTAGCCGAGTGGGTTTGGGTCTAGCCGAGTGGGTTTGGGTCGAGCCGCGTGGGTTTGGGTCTAGCCGCGTAGGTTTGGGTCTAGCCGAGTGGGTAATCGTCTAGCCGAGTGGGTTTGGGTCTAGCCGAGTAGGTTTGGGTCTTGCCGAGTGGGTTTGGGTCTAGTCGAGTGGGTTTGGGTCTAGCCGAGTGGGTTTTGGTCTATACGAGTGGGTTTGGGTCCAGCCGAGAGGGTTTGGGTCCAGTCGAGTGGGTTTGGGTCTAGTGGCGCGGGTTTGGGTCTAGCGGACTGGGTTTGGGTCTAGCGGAGTGGGTTTGGGTCTAGCCGAGTGGGTGTGGGTCTAGCCGAGTGGGCTTGGGTCTAGCCGAGTGGGTTTGGGTCTAGCCGAGTGGGTTTGGTTCTAGCCGAGTGGGTTTGTGTCTAGCCGAGTCCTTTTGGGTCTAGCCGAGTGGGTTTGGGACTAGCCGAGTGGGCTTGGGTCTAGCCGAGTGGGTTTGGTTCTAGCCAAGTGGGTTTGAGTCTAGCCGAGTGGGTTTGGGTCTAGCCGAGTGGGTTTGGGTCTAGCTGAGTGGGTTCGGGTCTAGCCGAGTGGGTTTGGGTGTAGCCGAGTGGGTTTGTGTCTAGCGGAGTGGTTTTGGGTGTAGCCGAGTGGGTTTGGGTCTAGCCGAGTGGGTTTGGGTCTAGCCGAGTGGGTTTTGGTCTAGCCGAGTGGGTTTGGGTATAGTGGAGTGGGTTTGGGTGTAGCCGAGTGGGTTTGGGTCTAGCCGAGTGGGTTTGGGTCTAGCCGAGTGGGTTTGGGTCTATCCGAGTGGGTTTGGGTCTAGCCGAGTGGGTTTGGGTCTATCCGAGTGGGTTTGGGTCTAGCCGAGTTGGTTTCGGTCTATCCGAGAGGGTTTGTGTCTAGCCGAGTGGGTTTGGGTCTAGCCGAGTGGGTTTTGGTCTAGCCGAGTGGGTTTGGGTCTAGCGGAGTGGTTTTGGGTGTAGCCGAGTGGGTTTGGGTCCAGCCGATTGGGTTTGGGTCTAGCCGAGTGGGTTTGGGTCTAGCCGAGTGGGTTTGGGTCTAGCCGAGTGGGTTTGGGTCTATCCGAGTGGGTTTGGGTCTAGCCGAGTGGGTTTGGGTCTATCCGAGTGGGTTTGGGTCTAGCCGAGTTGGTTTCGGTCTATCCGAGAGGGTTTGTGTCTAGCCGAGTGGGTTTGGGTCTAGCCGAGTGGGTTTTGGTCTAGCCGAGTGGGTTTGAGTCTAGCGGAGTGGTTTTGGGTGTAGCCGAGTGGGTTTGGGTCCAGCCGATTGGGTTTGGGTCTAGCCGAGTGGGTTTGGGTCTAGCCGAGTGGGTTTGGGTCTAGCCGAGTGGGTTTGGGTCTATCCGAGTGGGTTTGGGTCTAGCCGAGTTGGTTTGGGTCTTGCCGAGTGGGTTTGTGTCTAGCCGAGTGGGTTTGTGTCTAGCTGAGTGGGTTTGTGTCTAGCCGAGTGGGTTTGGGTCTATCCGAGTGGGTTTGGGTCTAGCCGAGTTGGTTTCGGTCTATCCGAGAGGGTTTGTGTCTAGCCGAGTGGGTTTGGGTCTAGCCGAGTGGGTTTGTGTCTAGCCAAGTGGGTTTGGGTCTAGCTGAGTGGGTTTGGGTCTAGCCGAGTGGGTTTGGGTCTAGCCGTGTGGGTTTGGGTCAAGCCGAGTGGGTTTGGGTCTAGCCGAGTAGGTTTGGGTCTAGCCGTGTGGGTTTGGGTCCAGCCGAGTGGGTTTGGGTCTAGTGGAGTGGGTTTGGGTGTAGCTGAGTGGGTCAGGGTCCAGCCGAGTTGGTTTGGGTCAAGCCTGGTGGGTTTGGGTCCAGCCGAGTGGTTTTGGGTCTAGCGGTGTGGGTTTGGGTGTAGCCGAGTGGGTTTGGGTCTAGCCGAGTGGGCTTGGGTCGAGCCGAGTGGGTTTGGGTCTATCCGCGTGGGTTTGGGTCTAGCCGAGTGTGTAATCGTCTAGCCGAGTCGGTTTGGGTCTAGCCGAGTAGGTTTGGGTCTTGCCGAGTGGGTTTGGGTCTAGCCGAGTGGGTTTGGGTCTAGCGGAGTGGGTTTGGGTCTAGCCAAGTGGGTTTGGGTGAAGCCGAGTGGGTTTGTGTCTAGCGGAGTGGGTTTGGGTGTAGCCGCGTGGGTTTGGGTATAGCTGAGTGGGTTCGGGTCTAGCCGAGTGGGTTTGGGTGTAGCCGAGTGGGTTTGTGGCTAGCGGAGTGCTTTTGGGTGTAGCCGAGTGGGTTTGGGTCTAGCCGAGTGGGTTTGGGTCTAGCCGACTGGGTTTGGGTGTAGCCGAGTGGGTTTGTGGCTAGCGGAGTGCTTTTGGGTGTAGCCGAGTGGGTTTGGGTCTAGCCGAGTGGGTTTGGGTCTAGCCGAGTGGGTTTTGGTCTAGCGGAGTGGGTTTGGGTCTAGCCCAGTGGGTTTAGTTCTAGCCGAGTGTGTTTGGGTCTAGCCGAGTGGGGTTGGGTCTAGCCGAGTGGGTTTGGGTGAAGCCGAGTGGGTTTGTGTCTAGCGGAGTGGGTTTGGGTGTAGCCGAGTGGGTTTGGGTATAGCCGAGTGGGTTTGGGTCTAGCCGAGTGGGTTTGGGTCTAGCCGAGTGGGTTTGGGTCTAGCGGAGTGGGTTTGGGTCTAGCCGAGTGGGTTTGGGTGTAGCCGAGTGGGTTTGTGTCTATCCGAGTGGGTTTGGGTCTAGCCGAGTTGGTTTCAGTCTATCCGAGAGGGTTTGTGTCTAGCCGAGTGGGTTTGGGTCTAGCCGAGTGGGTTTGTGTCTAGCCAAGTGGGTTTGGGTCTAGCTGAGTTGGTTGGGGTCTAGCCGAGTGGGTTTGGGTCTAGCCGTGTGGGTTTGGGTCTAGCCGAGTGGGTTTGGGTCTAGCCGAGTAGGTTTGGGTCTAGCCGTGTGGGTTTGGGTCCAGCCGAGTGGGTTTGGGTCTAGTGGAGTGGGTTTGGGTGTAGCCGAGTGGGTCAGGGTTTAGCCGAGTTGGTTTGGGTCTAGCCTGTTGGGTTTGGGTCCAGCCGAGTGGGTTTGGGTCTAGCGGTGTGGGTGTGGGTGTAGCCGAGTGGGTTTGGGTCTAGCCGAGTGGGTTTGGGTCGAGCCGCGTGGGTTTGGGTCTAGCCGCGTGGGTTTGGGTCTAGCCGAGTGGGTAATCGTCTAGCCGAGTGGGTTTGGGTCTAGCCGAGTAGGTTTGGGTCTTGCCGAGTGGGTTTGGGTCTAGTCGAGTGGGTTTGGGTCTAGCCGAGTGGGTTTTGGTCTATACGAGTGGGTTTGGGTCCAGCCGAGAGGGTTTGAGTCCAGTCGAGTGGGTTTGGGTCTAGTGGCGCGGGTTTGGGTCTAGCGGAGTGGGTTTGGGTCTAGCGGAGTGGGTTTGGGTCTAGCCGAGTGGGTGTGGGTCTAGCCGAGTGGGCTTGGGTCTAGCCGAGTGGGTTTGGGTCTAGCCGAGTGGGTTTGGTTCTAGCCGAATGGGTTTGTGTCTAGCCGAGTACGTTTGGGTCTAGCCGAGTGGGTTTGGGACTAGCCGAGTGGGTTTGGGTCTAGCCGAGTGGGTTTGGTTCTAGCCAAGTGGGTTTGAGTCTAGCCGAGTGGGTTTGGGTCTAGCCGAGTGGGTTTGGGTCTAGCTGAGTGGGTTCGGGTCTAGCCGAGTGGGTTTGGGTGTAGCCGAGTGGGTTTGTGTCTAGCGGAGTGGTTTTGGGTGTAGCCGAGTGGGTTTGGGTCTAGCCGAGTGGGTTTGGGTCTAGCCGAGTGGGTTTTGGTCTAGCCGAGTGGGTTTGGGTATAGTGGAGTGGGTTTGGGTGTAGCCGAGTGGGTTTGGGTCTAGCCGAGTGGGTTTGGGTCTAGCCGAGTGGGTTTGGGTCTAGCCGAGTGGGTTTGGGTCTAGCCGAGTGGGTTTGGGTCTATCCGAGTGGGTTTGGGTCTAGCCGAGTGGGTTTGGGTCTAGCCGAGTGGGTTTGGGTCTATCCGAGTGGGTTTGGGTCTAGCCGAGTGGGTTTGGGTCTAACCGAGTGGGTTTGGGTCTAGCCGAGTTGGTTTCGGTCTATCCGAGAGGGTTTGTGTCTAGCCGAGTGGGTTTGGGTCTAGCCGAGTGGGTTTTGGTCTAGCCGAGTGGGTTTGGGTCTAGCGGAGTGGTTTTGGTGTAGCCGAGTGGGTTTGGGTCCAGCCGATTGGGTTTGGGTCTAGCCGAGTGGGTTTGGGTCTAGCCGAGTGGGTTTGGGTCTAGCCGAGTGGGTTTGGGTCTATCCAAGTGGGTTTGGGTCTATCCGAGTGGGTTTCGGTCTAGCCGAGTTGGTTTCGGTCTATCCGAGAGGGTTTGTGTCTAGCCGAGTGGGTTTGGGTCTAGCCGAGTGGGTTTGTGTCTAGCCAAGTGGGTTTGGGTCTAGCCGAGTGGGTTTGGGTCTAGCCGAGTGGGTTTGGGTCTAGCCGTGTGGGTTTGGGTCAAGCCGAGTGGGTTTGGGTCTAGCCGAGTAGGTTTGGGTCTAGCCGTGTGGGTTTGGGTCCAGCCGAGTGGGTTTGGGTCTAGTGGAGTGGGTTTGGGTGTAGCTGAGTGGGTCAGGGTCCAGCCGAGTTGGTTTGGGTCGAGCCTGGTGGGTTTGGGTCCAGCCGAGTGGTTTTGGGTCTAGCGGTGTGGGTTTGGGTGTAGCCGAGTGGGTTTGGGTCTAGCCGAGTGGGCTTGGGTCGAGCCGAGTGGGTTTGGGTCTATCCGCGTGGGTTTGGGTCTAGCCGAGTGTGTAATCGTCTAGCCGAGTCGGTTTGGGTCTAGCCGAGTAGGTTTGGGTCTTACCGAGTGGGTTTGGGTCTAGCCGAGTGGGGTTGGGTCTAGCGGAGTGGGTTTGGGTCTAGCGGAGTGGGTTTGGGTCTACCCGAGTGGGATTGAGTCTAGCCGAGTGGGTTGGGGTCCAGCCGAGTGGGTTTGGGTCTAGCCGAGTGGGTTTGGGTCTAGCCAAGTGGGTTTGGGTGAAGCCGAGTGGGTTTGTGTCTAGCGGAGTGGGTTTGGGTGTAGCCGCGTGGGTTTGGGTATAGCTGAGTGGGTTCGGGTCTAGCCGAGTGGGTTTGGGTGTAGCCGAGTGGGTTTGTGGCTAGCGGAGTGCTTTTGGGTGTAGCCGAGTGGGTTTGGGTCTAGCCGAGTGGGTTTGGGTCTAGCCGAGTGGGTTTTGGTCTAGCCGAGTGGGTTTGGGTCTAGCGGAGTGGGTTTAGGTGTAGCCGAGTGGGTTTGGGTCTAGCCGAGTGGGTTTTGGTCTAGTCGTGTGGGTTTGGGTCCAGCGGAGTGGGTTTGGGTGTAGCCGAGTGGGTTTGGGTCTATCCGAGTGGGTTTGGGTCTAGCCGAGTGGGTTTGGGTCTTGCCGAGTGGGTTTGTGTCTAGCCGAGTGGGTTTGGGTCTAGCCGAGTGGGTTTGGGTCTAGCCGAGTGGGTTTGTGTCTATCCGAGTGGGTTTGGGTCTAGCCGAGTTGGTTTCAGTCTATCCGAGAGGGTTTGTGTCTAGCCGAGTGGGTTTGGGTCTAGCCGAGTGGGTTTGTGTCTAGCCAAGTGTGTTTGGGTCTAGCTGAGTGGGTTTGGGTCTAGCCGAGTGGGTTTGGGTCTAGCCGTGTGGGTTTGGGTCTAGCCGAGTGGGTTTGGGTCTAGCCGAGTAGGTTTGGGTCTAGCCATGTGGGTTTGGGTCCAGCCGAGTGGGTTTGGGTCTAGTGGAGTGGGTTTGGGTGTAGCCGAGTGGGTCAGGGTCTAGCCGATTTGGTTTGGGTCTAGCCTGGTGGGTTTGGGTCCAGCCGAGTGGGTTTGGGTCTAGCGGTGTGGGTGTGGTTGTAGCCGAGTGGGTTTGGGTCTAGCCGAGTGGGTTTGGGTCGAGCCGCGTGGGTTTGGGTCTAGCCGCGTGGGTTTGGGTCTAGCCGAGTGGGTAATCGTCTACCCGAGTCGGTTTGGGTCTAGCCGATTTGGTTTGGGTCTAGCCTGGTGGGTTTGGGTCCAGCCGAGTGGGTTTGGGTCTAGCGGTGTGGGTGTGGGTGTAGCCGAGTGGGTTTTGGTCTATACGAGTGGGTTTGGGTCCAGCCGAGAGGGTTTGGGTCCAGTCGAGTGGGTTTGGGTCTAGTGGCGTGGGTTTGGGTCTAGCGGAGTGGGTTTGGGTCTAGCGGAGTGGGTTTGGGTCTAGCCGAGTGCGTGTGGGTCTAGCCGAGTGGGTTTGGGTCTAGCGGCGTGGGTTTGGGTCTAGCGGAGTGGGTTTGGGTCTAGCCCAGTGGGTTTAGTTCTAGCCGAGTGGGTTTGGGTCTAGCCGAGTCTGTTTGGGTCTAGCCGAGTGGGTTTGGGACTAGCCGAGTGGGGTTGGGTCTAGCCGAGTGGGTTTGGGTGAAGCCGAGTGGGTTTGTGTCTAGCGGAGTGGGTTTGGGTGTAGCCGAGTGGGTTTGGGTATAGCCGAGTGGGTTTGGGTCTAGCCGAGTGGGTTTGGGTCTAGCCGAGTGGGTTTGGGTCTAGTGGAGTGGGTTTGGGTCTAGCCGAGTGGGTTTGGGTCTAGCCGAGTGGGTTTGTGTCTATCCGAGTGGGTTTGGGTCTAGCCGAGTTGGTTTCAGTCTATCCGAGAGGGTTTGTGTCTAGCCGAGTGGGTTTGGGTCTAGCCGAGTGGGTTTGTGTCTAGCCAAGTGGGTTTGGGTCTAGCTGAGTGGGTTTGGGTCTAGCCGAGTGGGTTTGGGTCTAGCCGTGTGGGTTTGGGTCTAGCCGAGTGGGTTTGGATCTAGCCGAGTAGGTTTGGGTCTAGCCGTGTGGGTTTGGGTCCAGCCGAGTGGGTTAGGGTCTAGTGGAGTGGGTTTGGGTGTAGCCGAGTGGGTCAGGGTTTAGCCGAGTTGGTTTGGGTCTAGCCTGGTGGGTTTGGGTCCAGCCGAGTGGGTTTGGGTCTAGCGGTGTGGGTGTGGGTGTTGCTGAGTGGGTTTGGGTCTAGCCGAGTGGGTTTGGGTCGAGCCACGTGGGTTTGGGTCTAGCCACGTGGGTTTGGGTCTAGCCGAGTGGGTAATCGTCTAGCCGAGTGGGTTTGGGTCTAGCCGAGTAGGTTTGGGTCTTGCCGAGTGGTTTGGGTCTAGTCGAGTGGGTTTGGGTCTAGCCGAGTGGGTTTTGGTCTATACGAGTGGGTTTGGGTCCAGCCGAGAGGGTTTGGGTCCAGTCGAGTGGGTTTGGGTCTAGTGGCGCGGGTTTGGGTCTAGCGGAGTGGGTTTGGGTCTAGCGGAGTGGGTTTGGGTCTAGCCGAGTGGGTGTGGGTCTAGCCGAGTGGGTTTGGGTCTGGCGGCGTGGGTTTGGGTCTAGCGGAGTGGGTTTGGGTCTAGCCCAGTGGGTTTAGTTCTAGCCGAGTGGGTTTGGGTCTAGCCGAGTCTGTTTGGGTCTAGCCGAGTGGGTTTGGGACTAGCCGAGTGGGGTTGGGTCTAGCCGAGTGGGTTTGGGTGAAGCCGAGTGGGTTTGTGTCTAGCGGAGTGGGTTTGGGTGTAGCCGAGTGGGTTTGGGTGTAGCCGAGTGGGTTTGTGTCTAGCCGAGTGGGTTTGGGTCTAGCCGAGTGGGTTTGGGTCTAGCGGAGTAGGTTTGAGTCTAGCGGAGTGGGTTTGGGTCTAGCCGAGTGGGTTGGGGTCTAGCCGAGTGGGTTGGGGTCCAGCCGAGTGGGTTTGGGTCTCGCCGAGTGGGTTTGGGTCTAGCCAAGTGGGTTTGGGTGAAGCCGAGTGGGTTTGTGTCTAGCGGAGTGGGTTTGGGTGTAGCTGAGTGGGTTTGGGTATAGCCGAGTGGGGTTGGGTCTAGCGGAGTGGGTTTGGGCCTAGCCGAGTGGGTTTGGTTCTAGCCGAGTGGGTTTGGGTCTAGCCGAGTCCGTTTGGGTCTAGCCGAGTGGGTTTGGGACTAGCCGAGTGGGGTTGGGTCTAGCCGAGTGGGTTTGGTTCTAGCCAAGTGGGTTTGGGTCTAGCCGAGTGGGTTTGGGTCTAGCTGAGTGGGTTTGGGTCCAGCTGAGTGGGTTTGGGTCGAGCCAAGAGGGTTAGGGTGAAGCCGAGTGGGTTTGTGTCTAGCGGAGTGGGTTTGGGTGTAGCCGAGTGGGTTTGGGTATAGCCGAGTGGGTTTGGGTCTAGCCGAGTGGGTTTGGGTCTAGCCGAGTGGGTTTCGGTCTAGCGGAGTGGGTTTGGGTCTAGCGGAGTGGGTTTGGGTCTAGCCGAGTGGGTTTGAGTCTAGCCGAGTGGGTTGGGGTCCAGCCGAGTGGGTTTGGGTCTAGCCGAGTGGGTTTGGGTCTAGCCAAGTGGGTTTGGGTGAAGCCGAGTGGGTTTGTGTCTAGCGGAGTGGGTTTGGGTGTAGCTGAGTGGGTTTGGGTCTAGCCGAGTGGGTTTGGGTCTAGCCGAGTTGGTTTGGGTCTAGCGGAGTGGGTTTGGGTCTAGAGGAGTGGGTTTGGGGCTAGCCGAGTGGGTTTGGGTCTAGCCGAGTGGGTTGGGGTCAAGCCGAGTGGGTTTGGGTCTAGCCGCGTGGGTTTGGGTGTAGCCGATGGGTTTGGGTCTAGCGGTGTGGGTTTGGGTGTAGCCGAGTGGGTTTGGGTCTAGCCGAGTGGGTTTGGGTCGAGCCGAGTGGGTTTGGGTCTAGCCGCGTGGGTTTGGGTCTAGCCGAGTGGGTAATCGTCTAGCCGAGTCGGTTTGGGTCTAGCCGAGTGGGTTTGGGTTTTGCCGAGTGGGTTTGGGACTAGCCGAGTGGGTTTGGGTCTAGCCGAGTGGGTTTTGGTCTAGCCGAGTGGGTTTGGGTCTAGCCGAGTGGGTTTGGGTCTAGCCGAGTGGGTTTGGTTCTAGCCGAGTGGGTTTGGGTCTAGCCGAGTCCGTTTGGGTTTAGCCGAGAGGGTTTGGGACTAGCCGAGTGGGGTTGGGTCTAGCCGAGTGGGTTTGGTTCTAGCCGAGTGGGTTTGGGTCTAGCCGAGTGGGTTTGGGTCTAGCCGAGTGGGTTTGGGTCTAGCCGAGTGGGTTTGGGTCTAGCCGAGTGGGTTTGGGTCTAGCCGAGTGGGTTTGGGTTAATCCGAGTGGGTTTGTGTCTAGCGGAGTGGGTTTGGGTGTAGCCGAGTGGGTTTGGGTCTAGCCGAGTTGGTTTGGGTCTAGCCGAGTGGGTTTGGGTCTAGCCGAGTGGGTTTGGGTCTAGCCGAGTGGGTTTGGGTCTAGCGGAGTGGGTTTGGGTCTAGCGGAGTGGGTTTGGGTCTAGCCGAGTGGGTTTGGGTCTAGCCGAGTGGGTTTGGGTGTAGCCGAGTTGTTTTGGGTCTAGCCGAGTGGGTTTGGGTCTAGCCGAGTGGGTTTGGGTCTAGCCGAGTGGGTTTGGGTCTAGCGGAGTGGGTTTGTGTCTAGCCGATTGGGTTTGGCTCTAGCCGAGTGGGTTTGGGCCTAGCCGAGTGGGTTTGGGCCTAGCCGAGTGGGTAATCGTCTAGCCGAGTGGGTTTGGGTCTAGCCGAGTGGGTTTGGGTCTTGCCGAGTGGGTTTGGGTCTAGCCGAGTGGGTTTGGTTCTAGCCGAATGGGTTTTGGTCTAGCCGAGTGGGTTTGGGTCCAGCCGAGTGGGTTTGCGTCTAGCTGAGTGGGTTTGGTTCTAGCGGAGTGGGTTTGGGTCTTGCCGAGTGGGTTTGGGTCTAGCTGAGTGGGTTCGGGTCTAGCCGAGTGGGTTTGGGTGTAGCCGAGTGGGTTTGGGTGAAGCCGAGTGGGTTTGTGTCTAGCGGAGTGGTTTTGGGTGTAGCCGAGTGGGTTTGGGTCTAGCCGAATGGGTTTGGGTCTAGCCGAGTGGGTTTGGGTCTAGCCGAGTGGGTTTGGGTCTAGCCCAGTGGGTTGGGGTCTATCCGAGTGGGTAATCGTCTAGCCGAGTCGGTTTGGGTCTAGCTGAGTGGGTTTGGGTCTTGCCGAGTGGGTTTCGGACTAGCCGAGTGGGTTTGGGTCTAGCCGAGAGGGTTTGGGTGAATCCGAGTGGGTTTGTGTCTAGCGGAGTGGGTTTGGGTGTAGCCGAGTGGGTTTGGGTCTAGCCGAGTTGGTTTGGGTCTAGCGGAGTGGGTTTGGGTCTAGCCGAGTGGGTTTGGGTGTCGCCGAGTGGGTTTGGGTCTAGCCGAGTGGGTTTGGGTCTAGCGGAGTGGGTTTGGGTCTAGCCGATTGGGTTTGGCTCTAGCCGAGTGGGTTTGGGTCTAGCCGAGTGGGTTTGGGTCTAGCCGAGTGGGTTTGGGTTTAGTGGAGTGGGTTTGGGTCTAGCTGAGTGGGTTTGGGTCTAGCCGAGTGGGTTTGGGTCTAGCCGAGTGGGTTTGGGTCTAGCCGAGTGGGTTTGGGTCTAGCCGAGTGGGTTTGGGTCTAGCCGAGTGGGTTTGGTTCTAGCCGAGTGGGTTTGGGTCTAGCCGAGTCCGTTTGGGTCTAGCCGAGAGGGTTTGGGACTAGCCGAGTGGGGTTTGGTTCTAGCCGGGTGGGTTTGGTTCTAGCCGAGTGGGTTTGGGTCTAGCCGCGTGGGTTTGGGACTAGCCGAGTGGGTTTGGGTCTAGCCGAGTGGGTTTGGTTCTAGCCGAGTGGGTTTGGGTGAATCCGAGTGGGTTTGTGTCTAGCGGAGTGGGTTTGGGTGTAGCCGAGTGAGTTTGGGTCTAGCCGAGTTGGTTTGGGTCTAGCCGAGTGGGTTTGGGTCTAGCCGAGTGGGTTTGGGTCTAGCCGAGTGGGTTTGGGTCTAGCGGAGTGGGTTTGGGTCTAGCGGAGTGGGTTTGGGTCTAACCGAGTGGGTTTGGGTCTAGCCGAGTGGGTTTGGGTCTAGCCGAGTGGGTTTGGGTCTGGCCGTGTGGGTTTGGGTCTAGCCGAGTGGCTTTGGGTCTATCCGAGTGGGTTTGGATCTAGCCAAGTGGGTTTGGGTCTAGCCGAGTGGGTTTGGGTCTAGCCGAGTGGGTTTGGATGTAGCCGAGGGGGTTTGGGTCTAGCCGAGCGGGTTTGGGTCTAGCCGAGTGGGTTTGGGTCTAGCCGAGTGGGTTTGGGTCTAGCCGAGTGGGTTTGGGTCTAGCCCAGTGGGTTGGGGTCTATCCGAGTGGGTAATCGTCTAGCCGAGTCGGTTTGGGTCTAGCCGAGTGGGTTTGGGTCTTGCCGAGTGGGTTTCGGACTAGCCGAGTGGGTTTGGGTCTAGCCGAGAGGGTTTGGGTGAATCCGAGTGGGTTTGTCTCTAGCGGAGTGGGTTTGGGTGTAGCCGAGTGGGTTTGGGTCTAGCCGAGTTGGTTTGGGTCTAGCGGAGTGGGTTTGGGTCTAGCCGAGTGGGTTTGGGTGTCGCCGAGTGGGTTTGGGTCTAGCCGAGTGGGTTTGGGTCTAGCGGAGTGGGTTTGGGTCTAGCCGATTGGGTTTGGCTCTAGCCGAGTGGGTTTGGGTCTAGCCGAGTGGGTTTGGGTCTAGCCGAGTGGGTTTGGGTTTAGTGGAGTGGGTTTGGGTCTAGCTGAGTGGGTTTGGGTCTAGCCGAGTGGGTTTGGGTCTAGCCGAGTGGGTTTGGGTCTAGCCGAGTGGGTTTGGGTCTAGCCGAGTGGGTTTGGGTCTAGCCGAGTGGGTTTGGTTCTAGCCGAGTGGGTTTGGGTCTAGCCGAGTCCGTTTGGGTCTAGCCGAGAGGGTTTGGGACTAGCCGAGTGGGGTTTGGTTCTAGCCGGGTGGGTTTGGTTCTAGCCGAGTGGGTTTGGGTCTAGCCGCGTGGGTTTGGGACTAGCCGAGTGGGTTTGGGTCTAGCCGAGTGGGTTTGGGTCTAGCCGAGTGGGTTTGGGTGAATCCGAGTGGGTTTGTGTCTAGCGGAGTGGGTTTGGGTGTAGCCGAGTGAGTTTGGGTCTAGCCGAGTTGGTTTGGGTCTAGCCGAGTGGGTTTGGGTCTAGCCGAGTGGGTTTGGTTCTAGCCGAGTGGGTTTGGGTCTAGCGGAGTGGGTTTGGGTCTAGCGGAGTGGGTTTGGGTCTAGCCGAGTGGGTTTGGGTCTAGCCGAGTGGGTTTGGGTCTAGACGAGTTGGTTTGGGTCTAGCCGAGTGGGTTTGGGTCTAGCCGAGTGGGTTTGGGTTTAGTGGAGTGGGTTTGGGTCTAGCTGAGTGGGTTTGGGTCTAGCCGAGTGGGTTTGGGTCTAGCCGAGTGGGTTTGGGTCTAGACAAGTGGGTTTGGGTCGAGCCGAGTGGGTTTGGGTCTAGCCGAGTGGGTTTAGGTCTAGCGGTGTGGGTTAGGATCGAGCAGAGTGGGTTTGGGTCTAGCCGAGTGGGTTTGGGCCTAGCCGAGTGGGTAATCGTCTAGCCGAGTGGGTTTGGGTCTAGCCGAGTGGGTTTGGGTCTTGCCGAGTGGGTTTGGGTCTAGCCGAGTGGGTTTGGGTCTAGCCGAATGGGTTTTGGTCTACCCGAGTGGGTTTGGGTCCAGCCGAGTGGGTTTGCATCTAGCTGAGTGGGTTTGGTTCTAGCGGAGTGGGTTTGGGTCTAGCGGAGTGGGTTTGGGTCTAGCGGAGTGGGTTTGGGTCTAGCCGAGTGGGTTTGGGTCTAGCCAAGTGGGTTTGGGTCTAGCCGAGTGGGTTTGGGTCTAGCCGAGTGGGTTTGGGTGTCGCCGAGTGGGTTTGGGTCTAGCCGAGTGGGTTTGGGTCTAGCGGAGTGGGTTTGGGTCTAGCCGAGTGGGTTTGGGTCTAGCTGAGTGGGTTTGGGTCTAGCCGAGTGGGTTTGGGTCTAGCCGAGTGGGTTTGGGTCTAGCCGAGTGGGTTTGGGTCGAGCCGAGTGGGTTTGGGTCTAGCCGAGTGGGTTTAGGTCTAGCGGTGTGGGTTAGGATCGAGCAGAGTGGGTTTGGGTCTAGCCGAATGGGTTTGGGCCTAGCCGAGTGGGTAATCGTCTAGCCGAGTGGGTTTGGGTCTAGCCGAGTGGGTTTGGGTCTTGCCGAGTGGGTTTGGGTCTAGCCGAGTGGGCTTGGGTCTAGCCGAATGGG
Source organism: Raja brachyura (assembly GCA_963514005.1). The sequence continues at coordinate 3,184,508 of OY740819.1, read as the reverse complement.
TTTTGGTCTACCCGAGTGGGTTTGGGTCCAGCCGAGTGGGTTTGCGTCTAGCTGAGTTGGTTTGGTTCTAGCGGAGTGGGTTTGGTCTAGCGGAGTGGGTTTGGGTCTAGCGGATTGGGTTTGGGTCTAGCCGAGTGGGTTTGGGTCTAGCCAAGTGGGTTTGGGTCTAGCCGAGTGGGTTTGGGTCTAGCCGAGTGGGTTTGGTTCTAGCCGAGTGGGTTTGGGTGTAGCCGAGTCCGTTTGGGTCTAGCCGATTGGGTTTGGGCCTAGCCGAGTGGGTTTGGGTCTAGCCGAGTGGGTTTGGTACTAGCCGAGTGGGTTTGAGTCTAGCCGAGTGGGTTTGGGTCTAGCCGAGTGGGTTTGGGTCTAGCTGAGCGGGTTCGGGTCTAGCCGAGTGGGTTTGGGTGTGGCCGAATGGGTTTTGGTCTAGCCGAGTGGGTTTGGGTCTAGCCGAGTGGGTTTGGGTCTAGCCGAGTGGGTTTGGGTTTAGTGGAGTGGGTTTGGGTCTAGCTGAGTGGGTTTGGGTCTAGCCGAGTGGGTTTGGGTCTAGCCGAGTGGGTTTGGGTCTAGCCGAGTGGGTTTGGGTCGAGCCGAGTGGGTTTGGGTCTAGCCGAGTGGGTTTGGGTGTCGCCGAGTGGGTTTGGGTCTAGCCGAGTGGGTTTGGGTCTAGCGGAGTGGGTTTGGGTCTAGCCGATTGGGTTTGGCTCTAGCCGAGTGGTTTTGGGTCTAGCCGAGTGGGTTTGGGTATAGCCGAGTGGGTTTGGGTTTAGTGGAGTGGGTTTGGGCCTAGCTGAGTGGGTTTGGGTCGAGCCGACTGGGTTTGGGTCTAGCCGAGTGGGTTTGGGTCTAGCCGAGTGGGTTTGGGTCGAGCCGAGTGGGTTTGGGATTAGTGGGGTGGGTTTGGGTCTAGCTGAGTGGGTTTGGGTCTAGCCGAGTGGGTTTGGGCCTAGCCGAGTGGGTAATCGTCTAGCCGAGTGGGTTTGGGTCTAGCCGAGTGGGTTTGGGTCTTGCCGAGGGGGTTTGGGTCTAGCCGAGTGGGTTTGGGTCTAGCCGAATCCGTTTGGGTCTAGACGAGTGGGCTTGGGTCTAGACGAGTTGTTTTGGGTCTAGCCGAGTGGGTTTGGGTCTAGCCGAGTGGGTTTGGGTTTAGTGGAGTGGGTTTGGGTCTAGCTGAGTGGGTTTGGGTCTAGCCGAGTGGGTTTGGGTCTAGCCGAGTGGGTTTGGGTCTAGCCGAGTGGGTTTGGGTCGAGCCGAGTGGGTTTGGGTCTAGCCGAGTGGGTTTAGGTCTAGCGGTGTGGGTTAGGATCGAGCAGAGTGGGTTTGGGTCTAGCCGAGTGGGTTTGGGCCTAGCCGAGTGGGTAATCGTCCAGCCGAGTGGCTTTTGGTCTAGCCGAGTGGGTTTGGGTCTTGCCGAGTGGGTTTGGGTCTAGCCGAGTGGGTTTGGGTCTAGCCGAATGGGTTTTGGTCTACCCGAGTGGGTTTGGGTCCAGCCGAGTGGGTTTGCATCTAGCTGAGTGGGTTTGGTTCTAGCGGAGTGGGTTTGGGTCTAGCGGAGTGGGTTTGGGTCTAGCGGAGTGGGTTTGGGTCTAGCCGAGTGGGTTTGGGTCTAGCCAAGTGGGTGTGGGTCTAGCCGAGTGGGTTTGGGTCTAGCCGAGTGGGTTTGGTTCTAGCCGAGTGGGTTTGGTTCTAGCCGAGTCCGTTTGGGTCTAGCCGAGTGGGTTTGGGCCTAGCCGAGTGGGTTTGGGTCTAGCCGAGTGGGTTTGGGTCTAGCTGAGTGGGTTCGGGTCTAGCCGAGTGGGTTTGGGTGTGGCCGAATGGGTTTTGGTCTGGCCGAGTGGGTTTGGGTCTAGCCGAGTGGGTTTGGGTTTAGCCGAGTGGGTTTGGGTTTAGTGGAGTGGGTTTGGGTCTAGCTGAGTGGGTTTGGGTCTCGCCGAGTGGGTTTGGGTCTAGCCGAGTGGGTTTGGGTCTAGCCGAGTGGGTTTGGGTCGAGCCGAGTGGTTTGGGTCTAGCCGAGTGGGTTTGGGTGTCGCCGAGTGGGTTTGGGTCTAGCCGAGTGGGTTTGGGTCTAGCGGAGTGGGTTTGGGTCTAGCCGATTGGGTTTGGCTCTAGCCGAGTGGTTTTGGGTCTAGCCGTGTGGGTTTGGGTATAGCCGAGTGGGTTTGGGTTTAGTGGAGTGGGTTTGGGTCTAGCTGAGTGGGTTTGGGTCTAGCCGAGTGGGTTTGGGTCTAGCCGAGTAGGTTTGGGTCTAGCCGAGTGGGTTTGGGTCGAGCCGAGTGGGTTTGGGATCAGTGGGGTGGGTTTGGGTCTAGCTGAGTGGGTTTGGGTCTAGCCGAGTGGGTTTGGGCCTAGCCGAGTGGGTAATCGTCTAGCCGAGTGGGTTTGGGTCTAGCCGAGTGGGTTTGGGTCTTGCCGAGTGGGTTTGGGTCTAGCCGAGTCCGTTTGGGTCTAGCCGAGTGGGTTTGGGCCTAGCCGAGTGGGTTTGGGTCTAGCCGAGTGGGTTTGGTACTAGCCGAGTGGGTTTGAGTCTAGCCGAGTGGGTTTGGGTCTAGCCGAGTGGGTTTGGGTCTAGCTGAGTGGGTTCGGGTCTAGCCGAGTGGGTTTGGGTGTAGCCGAATATGTTTTGGTCTAGCCGAGAGGGTTTGGGTCCAGCCGAGTGGGTTTGAGTCTAGCTGAGTGGGTTTGGTTCTAGCGGAGTGGGTTTGGGTCTAGCGGAGTGGGTTTGGGTCTAGCCGAGTGGGTTTGGGTCTAGCCGAGTGGGTTTGGGTCTAGCCGAGTGGGTTTGGGTTTAGCCGAGTGGGTTTGGGTCTAGCCGAGTGGGTTTGGTTCTAGCCGAGTGGGTTTGGGTCTAGCCGAGTCCGTTTGGGTCCAGCCGAGTGGGTTTGGGCCTAGCCGAGTGGGTTTGGGTCTAGCCGAGTGGGTTTTGTTCTAGCCGAGTGGGTTTGAGTCTAGCCGAGTGGGTTTGGGTCTAGCCGAGTGGGTTTGGGTCTGGCTGAGTGGGTTCGGGTCTAGCCGAGTGGGTTTGGGTGTAGCCGAGTGGGTTTGGGTGTAGCCGAGTGGGTTTGTGTCTAGCGGAGTGGTTTTGGGTGTAGCCGTGTGGGTTTGGGTCTAGCCGAGTGGGTTTGGGTCTAGCCGAGTGGGTTTGGGTCTGGCCGTGTGGGTTTGGGTCTAGCCGAGTGGGTTTGGGTCTATCCGAGTGGGTTTGGATCTAGCCAAGTGGGTTTGGGTCTAGCCGAGTGGGTTTGGGTCTAGCCGAGTGGGTTTGGATGTAGCCGAGGGGGTTTGGGTCTAGCCGAGCGGGTTTGGGTCTAGCCGAGTGGGTTTGGGTCTAGCCGAATGGGTTTTGGTCTACCCGAGTGGGTTTGGGTCCAGCCGAGTGGGTTTGCGTCTAGCTGAGTGGGTTTGGTTCTAGCGGAGTGGGTTTGGGTCTAGCGGAGTGGGTTTGGGTCTAGCGGAGTGGGTTTGGGTCTAGCCGAGTGGGTTTGGGTCTAGCCAAGTGGGTTTGGGTCTAGCCGAGTGGGTTTGGTTCTAGCCGACTGGGTTTGGGTCTAGCCGTGTCCGTTTGGGTCTAGCCGAGTGGGTTTGGGCCTAGCCGAGTGGGTTTGGGTCTAGACGAGTGGGTTTGGTACTAGCCGAGTGGGTTTGAGTCTAGCCGAGTGGGTTTGGGTCTAGCCGAGTGGGTTTGGGTCTAGCTGAGTGGGTTCGGGTCTAGCCGAGTGGGTTTGGGTGTGGCCGAATGGGTTTTGGTCTAGCCGAGTGGGTTTGGGTCTAGCCGAGTGGGTTTGGGTTTAGCCGAGTGGGTTTGGGTTCAGTGGAGTGGGTTTGGGTCTAGCTGAGTGGGTTTGGGTCTAGCCGAGTGGGTTTGGGTCTAGCCGAGTGGGTTTGGGTCTAGCCGAGTGGGTTTGGGTCGAGCCGAGTGTGTTTCGGTCTAGCCGAGTGGGTTTGGGTGTCGCCGAGTGGGTTTGGGTCTAGCCGAGTGGGTTTGGGTCTAGCGGAGTGGGTTTGGGTCTAGCCGATTGGGTTTGGCTCCAGCCGAGTGGTTTTGGGTCTAGCCGAGTGGGTTTGGGTATAGCCGAGTGGGTTTGGGTTTAGTGGAGTGGGTTTGGGTCTAGCTGAGTGGGTTTGGGTCTAGCCGAGTGGGTTTGGGTCTAGCCGAGTGGGTTTGGGTCTAGCCGAGTGGGTTTGGTTCTAGCCGAGTGGGTTTGGGATTAGTGGGGTGGGTTTGGGTCTAGCTGAGTTGGTTTGGGTCTAGCCGAGTGGGTTTGGGCCTAGCCGAGTGGGTAATCGTCTAGCCGAGTGGGTTTGGGTCTAGCCGAGTGGGTTTGGGTCTTGCCGAGTGGGTTTGGGTCTAGCCGAGTCCGTTTGGGTCTAGCCGAGTGGGTTTGGGCCTAGCCGAGTGGGTTTGGGTCTAGCCGAGTGGATTTGGTACTAGCCGAGTGGGTTTGAGTCTAGCCGAGTGGGTTTGGTTCTAGCCGAGTGGGTTTGGGTCTAGCTGAGTGGGTTCGGGTCTAGCCGAGTGGGTTTGGGTGTAGCCGAGTGGGTTTGCGTCTAGCTGAGTGGGTTTGGTTCTAGCGGAGTGGGTTTGGGTCTAGCGGAGTGGGTTTGGGTCTAGCGGAGTGGGTTTGGGTCCAGCCGAGTGGGTTTGCGTCTAGCTGAGTGGGTTTGGTTCTAGCGGAGTGGGTTTGGGTCTAGCGGAGTGGGTTTGGGTCTAGCCGAGTGGGTTTGGGTTCAGTGGAGTGGGTTTGGGTCTAGCTGAGTGGGTTTGGGTCTAGCCGAGTGGGTTTGGGTCTAGCCGAGTGGGTTTGGGTCTAGCCGAGTGGGTTTGGGTCGAGCCGAGTGTGTTTCGGTCTAGCCGAGTGGGTTTGGGTGTCGCCGAGTGGGTTTGGGTCTAGCCGAGTGGGTTTGGGTCTAGCGGAGTGGGTTTGGGTCTAGCCGATTGGGTTTGGCTCCAGCCGAGTGGTTTTGGGTCTAGCCGAGTGGGTTTGGGTATAGCCGAGTGGGTTTGGGTTTAGTGGAGTGGGTTTGGGTCTAGCTGAGTGGGTTTGGGTCTAGCCGAGTGGGTTTGGGTCTAGCCGAGTGGGTTTGGGTCTAGCCGAGTGGGTTTGGTTCTAGCCGAGTGGGTTTGGGATTAGTGGGGTGGGTTTGGGTCTAGCTGAGTTGGTTTGGGTCTAGCCGAGTGGGTTTGGGCCTAGCCGAGTGGGTAATCGTCTAGCCGAGTGGGTTTGGGTCTAGCCGAGTGGGTTTGGGTCTTGCCGAGTGGGTTTGGGTCTAGCCGAGTCCGTTTGGGTCTAGCCGAGTGGGTTTGGGCCTAGCCGAGTGGGTTTGGGTCTAGCCGAGTGGATTTGGTACTAGCCGAGTGGGTTTGAGTCTAGCCGAGTGGGTTTGGTTCTAGCCGAGTGGGTTTGGGTCTAGCTGAGTGGGTTCGGGTCTAGCCGAGTGGGTTTGGGTGTAGCCGAGTGGGTTTGCGTCTAGCTGAGTGGGTTTGGTTCTAGCGGAGTGGGTTTGGGTCTAGCGGAGTGGGTTTGGGTCTAGCGGAGTGGGTTTGGGTCCAGCCGAGTGGGTTTGCGTCTAGCTGAGTGGGTTTGGTTCTAGCGGAGTGGGTTTGGGTCTAGCGGAGTGGGTTTGGGTCTAGCGGAGTGGGTTTGGGTCTAGCCGAGTGGGTTTGGGTCTGGCCGAGTGGGTTTGGGTCTAGCCGAGTGGGTTTGGGTCTAGTCGAGTGGGTTTGGGTCTAGCCGAGTGGGTTTGGTTCTAGCCGAGTGGGTTTGGGTCTAGCCGAGTCCGTTTGGGTCCAGCCGAGTGGGTTTGGGCCTAGCCGAGTGGGTTTGGGTCTAGCCGAGTGGGTTTGGTTCTAGCCGAGTGGGTTTGAGTCTAGCCGAGTGGGTTTGGGTCTAGCCGAGTGGGTTTGGGTCTAGCTGAGTGGGTTCGGGTCTAGCCGAGTGGGTTTGGGTGTAGCCGAGTGGGTTTGGGTGTAGCCGAGTGGGTTTGTGTCTAGCGGAGTGGTTTTGGGTCTAGCCGAGTGGGTTTGGGTATAGCCGAGTGGGTTTGGGTCTAGCCGAGTGGGTTTGGGTCTATCCAAGTGGGTTTGGATCTAGCCAAGTGGGTTTGGGTCTAGCCGAGTGGGTTTGGGTCTAGCCGAGTGGGTTTGGATGTAGCCGAGGGGGTTTGGGACTAGCCGAGCGGGTTTGGGTCTAGCCGAGTGGGTTTGGGTCTAGCCGAGTGGGTTTTGGTCTACCCGAGTGGGTTTGGGTCCAGCCGAGTGGGTTTGCGTCTAGCTGAGTGGGTTTGGTTCTAGCGGAGTGGGTTTGGGTCTAGCGGAGTGGGTTTGGGTCTAGCGGAGTGGGTTTGGGTCTAGCCGAGTGGGTTTGGGTCTAGCCAAGTGGGTTTGGGTCTAGCCGAGTGGGTTTGGTTCTAGCCGAGTGGGTTTGGGTCTAGCCGAGTGGGTTTGGGTTTAGCCGAGTGGGTTTGGGTTTAGTGGAGTGGGTTTGGGTCTAGCTGAGTGGGTTTGGGTCTAGCCGAGTGGGTTTGGGTCTAGCCGAGTGGGTTTGGGTCTAGCCGAGTGGGTTTGGGTGTCGCCAAGTGGGTTTGGGTCTAGCCGAGTGGGTTTGGGTCTAGCGGAGTGGGTTTGGGTCTAGCCGATTGGGTTTGGCTCTAGCCGAGTGGTTTTGGGTCTAGCCGAGTGGGTTTGGGTATAGCCGAGTGGGTTTGGGTTTAGTGGAGTGGGTTTGGGTCTAGCTGAGTGGGTTTGGGTCTAGCCGAGTGGGTTTGTGTCTAGCCGAGTGGGTTTGGGTCTAGCCGAGTGGGTTTGGGTCGAGCCGAGTGGGTTTGGGATTAGTGGGGTGGGTTTGGGTCTAGCTGAGTGGGTTTGGGTCTAGCCGAGTGGGTTTGGGCCTAGCCGAGTGGGTAATCGTCTAGCCGAGTGGGTTTGGGTCTAGCCGAGTGGGTTTGGGTCTTGCCGAGTGGGTTTGGGTCAAGCCGAGTCCGTTTGGGTCTAGCCGAGTGGGTTTGTGCCTAGCCGAGTGGGTTTGGGTCTAGCCGAGTGGGTTTGGTACTAGCCGAGTGGGTTTGAGTCTAGCCGAGTGGGTTTGGTTCTAGCCGAGTGGGTTTGGGTCTAGCTGAGTGGGTTCGGGTCTAGCCGAGTGGGTTTGGGTGTAGCCGAGTGGGTTTGCGTCTGGCTGAGTGGGTTTGGTTCTAGCGGAGTGGGTTTGGGTCTAGCGGAGTGGGTTTGGGTCTAGCGGAGTGGGTTTGGGTCCAGCCGAGTGGGTTTGCGTCTAGCTGAGTAAGTTTTGTTCTAGCGGAGTGGGTTTGGGTCTAGCGGAGTGGGTTTGGGTCTTGCGGAGTGGGTTTGGGTCTAGCCGAGTGGGTTTGGGTCTAGCCGAGTGGGTTTGGGTCTAGCCGAGTGGGTTTGGGTCTGGCCGTGTGGGTTTGGGTCTAGCCGAGTGGGTTTGGGTCTATCCGAGTGGGTTTGGATCTAGCCAAGTGGGTTTGGGTCTAGCCGAGTGGGTTTGGGTCTAGCCGAGTGGGTTTGGATGTAGCCGAGGGGGTTTGGGTCTAGCCGAGCGGGTTTGGGTCTAGCCGAGTGGGTTTGGGTCTAGCCGAGTGGGTTTTGGTCTACCCGAGTGGGTTTGGGTCCAGCCGAGTGGGTTTGCGTCTAGCTGAGTGGGTTTGGTTCTAGCGGAGTGGGTTTGGGTCTAGCGGAGTGGGTTTGGGTCTAGCCGAGTGGGTTTGGGTCTAGCCAAGTGGGTTTGGGTCTAGCCGAGTGGGTTTGGTTCTAGCCAAGTGGGTTTGGGTCTAGCCGTGTCCGTTTGGGTCTAGCCGAGTGGGTTTGGACCTAGCCGAGTGGGTTTGGGTCTAGCCGAGTGGGTTTGGTACTAGCCGAGTGGGTTTGTGTCGAGCCGAGTGGGTTTGGGTCTAGCCGAGTGGGTTTGGGTGTCGCCGAGTGGGTTTGGGTCTAGCCGAGTGGGTTTGGGTCTAGCGGAGTGGGTTTGTGTCTAGCCGATTGGGTTTGGCTCTAGCCGAGTGGTTTTGGGTCTAGCCGAGTGGGTTTGGGTATAGCCGAGTGGGTTTGGGTTTAGTGGAGTGGGTTTGGGTCTAGCTGAGTGGGTTTGGATCTAGCCGAGTGGGTTTGGGTCTAGCCGAGTGGGTTTGGGTCTAGCCGAGTGGGTTTGGGTCGAGCCGAGTGGGTTTGGGTCTAGCGGAGTGGGTTTGGGTCTAGCCGAGTGGGTTTGGGTCTAGTCGAGTGGGTTTGGGTCTAGCCGAGTGGGTTTGGGTCTAGCCGAGTGGGTTTGGGTTTAGCCGAGTGGGTTTGGGTCTAGCCGAGTGGGTTTGGGTCTAGCCGAGTCCGTTTGGGTCCAGCCGAGTGGGTTTGGGCCTAGCCGAGTGGGTTTGGGTCTAGCCGAGTGGGTTTGGGTCTAGCCGAGTGGGTTTGAGTCTAGCCGAGTGGGTTTGGGTCTAGCCGAGTGGGTTTGGGTCTAGCCGAGTGGGTTCGGGTCTAGCCGAGTGGGTTTGTGTCTAGCCGAGTGGGTTTGGGTGTAGCCGAGTGGGTTTGGGTCTAGCCGAGTAGGTTTGGGTCTAGCCGAGTGGGTTTGGGTCTGGCCGTGTGGGTTTGGGTCTAGCCGAGTGGGTTTGGGTCTATCCGAGTGGGTTTGGATCTAGCCAAGTGGCTTTGGGTCTAGCCGAGTGGGTTTGGGTCTAGCCGAGTGGGTTTGGATGTAGCCGAGGGGGTTTGGGTCTAGCCGAGCGGGTTTGGGTCTAGCCGAGTGGGTTTGGGTCTAGCCGAATGGGTTTTGGTCAACCCGAGTGGGTTTGGGTCCAGCCGAGTGGGTTTGCGTCTAGCTGAGTGGGTTTGGTTCTAGCGGAGTGGGTTTGGGTCTAGCGGAGTGGGTTTGGGTCTAGCGGAGTGGGTTTGGGTCTAGCCGAGTGGGTTTGGGTCTAGCCAAGTGGGTTTGGGTCTAGCCGAGTGGGTTTGGTTCTAGCCGAGTGGGTTTGGGTCTAGCCGTGTCCGTTTGGGTCTAGCCGAGTGGGTTTGGGCCTAGCCGAGTGGGTTTGGGTCTAGCCGAGTGGGTTTGGTACTAGCCGAGTGGGTTTGAGTCTAGCCGAGTGGGTTTGGGTCTAGCCGAGTGGTTTTGGGTCTAGCCGAGTGGGTTCGGGTCTAGCCGAGTGGGTTTGGGTGTGGCCGAATGGGTTTTGGTCTAGCCGAGTGGGTTTGGGTCTAGCCGAGTGGGTTTGGGTTTAGCCGAGTGGGTTTGGGTTTAGTGGAGTGGGTTTGGGTCTAGCTGAGTGGGTTTGGGTCTAGCCGAGTGGGTTTTGGTCTAGCCGAGTGGGTTTGGGTCTAGCCGAGTGGGTTTGGGTCGAGCCGAGTGGGTTTGGGTCTAGCCGAGTGGGTTTGGGTGTCGCCGAGTGGGTTTGGGTCTAGCCGAGTGGGTTTGGGTCTAGCGGAGTGGGTTTGGGTCTAGCCGATTGGGTTTGGCTCTAGCCGAGTGGTTTTGGGTCTAGCCGAGTGGGTTTGGGTATAGCCGAGTGGGTTTGGGTCTAGCTGAGTGGGTTTGGGTCTAGCCGAGTGGGTTTGGGTCTAGCCGAGTGGGTTTGGGTCTAGCCGAGTGGGTTTGGGTCGAGCCGAGTGGGTTTGGGATTAGTGGGGTGGGTTTGGGTCTAGCCGAGTGGGTTTGGGTCTAGCCGACTGGGTTTGAGCCTAGCCGAGTGGGTAATCGTCTAGCCGAGTGGGTTTGGGTCTAGCCGAGTGGGTTTGGGTCTTGCCGAGTGGGTTTGGGTCTAGCCGAGTCTGTTTGGGTCTAGCCGAGTGGGTTTGGGCCTAGCCGAGTGGGTTTGGGCCTAGCCGAGTGGGTTTGGGTCTAGCCGAGTGGGTTTGGTACTAGCCGAGTGGGTTTGTGTCTAACCGAGTGGGTTTGGTTCTAGCCGAGTGGGTTTGGGTCTAGCTGAGTGGGTTCGGGTCTAGCCGAGTGGGTTTGGGTGTAGCCGAGTGGGTTTGAGTCTAGCTGAGTGGGTTTGGTTCTAGCGGAGTGGGTTTGGGTCTAGCGGAGTGGGTTTGGGTCTAGCGGAGTGGGTTTGGGTCCAGCCGAGTGGGTTTGCGTCTAGCTGAGTAAGTTTGGTTCTAGCGGAGTGGGTTTGGGTCTAGCGGAGTGGGTTTGGGTCTAGCGGAGTGGGTTTGGGTCTAGCCGAGTGGGTTTGGGTCTAGCCGAGTGGGTTTGGGTCTAGCCGAGTGGGTTTGGGTCTAGCCGAGTGGGTTTGGGTCTAGCCGAGTGGGTTTGGTTCTAGCCGAGTGGGTTTGGGTCTAGCCGAGTCCGTTTGGGTCCAGCCGAGTGGGTTTGGGCCTAGCCGAGTGGGTTTGGGTCTAGCCGAGTGGGTTTGGTTCTAGCCGAGTGGGTTTGAGTCTAGCCGAGTGGGTTTGGGTCTAGCCGAGTGGGTTTGGGTCTAGCTGAGTGGGTTCGGGTCTAGCCGCGTGGGTTTGGGTCTAGCCAAGTGGGTTTGGGTCTAGCCGAGTGGGTTTGTGTCTAGCGGAGTGGTTTTGGGTGTAGCCGAGTGGGTTTGGGTCTAGCCGAGTGGGTTTGGGTCTAGCCGAGTGGGTTTGGGTCTGGCCGTGTGGGTTTGGGTCTAGCCGAGTGGGTTTGGGTCTAGCCGAGTAGGTTTGGGTCTAGCCGAGTGGGTTTGCTTCTGGCCGTGTGGGTTTGGGTCTAGCCGAGTGGGTTTGGGTCTATCCGAGTGGGTTTGGATCTAGCCAAGTGGCTTTGGGTCTAGCCGAGTGGGTTTGGGTCTAGCCGAGTGGGTTTGGATGTAGCCGAGGGGGTTTGGGTCTAGCCGAGCGGGTTTGGGTCTAGCCGAGTGGGTTTGGGTCTAGCCGAATGGGTTTTGGTCAACCCGAGTGGGTTTGGGTCCAGCCGAGTGGGTTTGCGTCTAGCTGAGTGGGTTTGGTTCTAGCGGAGTGGGTTTGGGTCTAGCGGAGTGGGTTTGGGTCTAGCGGAGTGGGTTTGGGTCTAGCCGAGTGGGTTTGGGTCTAGCCAAGTGGGTTTGGGTCTAGCCGAGTGGGTTTGGTTCTAGCCGAGTGGGTTTGGGTCTAGCCGTGTCCGTTTGGGTCTAGCCGAGTGGGTTTGGGCCTAGCCGAGTGGGTTTGGGTCTAGCCGAGTGGGTTTGGTACTAGCCGAGTGGGTTTGAGTCTAGCCGAGTGGGTTTGGGTCTAGCCGAGTGGTTTTGGGTCTAGCCGAGTGGGTTCGGGTCTAGCCGAGTGGGTTTGGGTGTGGCCGAATGGGTTTTGGTCTAGCCGAGTGGGTTTGGGTCTAGCCGAGTGGGTTTGGGTTTAGCCGAGTGGGTTTGGGTTTAGTGGAGTGGGTTTGGGTCTAGCTGAGTGGGTTTGGGTCTAGCCGAGTGGGTTTTGGTCTAGCCGAGTGGGTTTGGGTCTAGCCGAGTGGGTTTGGGTCGAGCCGAGTGGGTTTGGGTCTAGCCGAGTGGGTTTGGGTGTCGCCGAGTGGGTTTGGGTCTAGCCGAGTGGGTTTGGGTCTAGCGGAGTGGGTTTGGGTCTAGCCGATTGGGTTTGGCTCTAGCCGAGTGGTTTTGGGTCTAGCCGAGTGGGTTTGGGTATAGCCGAGTGGGTTTGGGTCTAGCTGAGTGGGTTTGGGTCTAGCCGAGTGGGTTTGGGTCTAGCCGAGTGGGTTTGGGTCTAGCCGAGTGGGTTTGGGTCGAGCCGAGTGGGTTTGGGATTAGTGGGGTGGGTTTGGGTCTAGCCGAGTGGGTTTGGGTCTAGCCGAGTGGGTTTGAGCCTAGCCGAGTGGGTAATCGTCTAGCCGAGTGGGTTTGGGTCTAGCCGAGTGGGTTTGGGTCTTGCCGAGTGGGTTTGGGTCTAGCCGAGTCTGTTTGGGTCTAGCCGAGTGGGTTTGGGCCTAGCCGAGTGGGTTTGGGCCTAGCCGAGTGGGTTTGGGTCTAGCCGAGTGGGTTTGGTACTAGCCGAGTGGGTTTGTGTCTAGCCGAGTGGGTTTGGTTCTAGCCGAGTGGGTTTGGGTCTAGCTGAGTGGGTTCGGGTCTAGCCGAGTGGGTTTGGGTGTAGCCGAGTGGGTTTGAGTCTAGCTGAGTGGGTTTGGTTCTAGCGGAGTGGGTTTGGGTCTAGCGGAGTGGGTTTGGGTCTAGCGGAGTGGGTTTGGGTCCAGCCGAGTGGGTTTGCGTCTAGCTGAGTAAGTTTGGTTCTAGCGGAGTGGGTTTGGGTCTAGCGGAGTGGGTTTGGGTCTAGCGGAGTGGGTTTGGGTCTAGCCGAGTGGGTTTGGGTCTAGCCGAGTGGGTTTGGGTCTAGCCGAGTGGGTTTGGGTCTAGCCGAGTGGGTTTGGGTCTAGCCGAGTGGGTTTGGTTCTAGCCGAGTGGGTTTGGGTCTAGCCGAGTCCGTTTGGGTCCAGCCGAGTGGGTTTGGGCCTAGCCGAGTGGGTTTGGGTCTAGCCGAGTGGGTTTGGTTCTAGCCGAGTGGGTTTGAGTCTAGCCGAGTGGGTTTGGGTCTAGCCGAGTGGGTTTGGGTCTAGCTGAGTGGGTTCGGGTCTAGCCGCGTGGGTTTGGATGTAGCCGAGTGGGTTTGGGTGTAGCCGAGTGGGTTTGTGTCTAGCGGAGTGGTTTTGGGTGTAGCCGAGTGGGTTTGGGTCTAGCCGAGTGGGTTTGGGTCTAGCCGAGTGGGTTTGGGTCTGGCCGTGTGGGTTTGGGTCTAGCCGAGTGGGTTTGGGTCTATCCGAGTGGGTTTGGATCTAGCCAAGTGGGTTTGGGTCTAGCCGAGTGGGTTTGGGTCTAGCCGAGTGGGTTTGGATGTAGCCGAGGGGGTTTGGGTCTAGCCGAGCGGGTTTGGGTCTAGCCGAGTGGGTTTGGGTCTAGCCGAATGGGTTTTGGTCTACCCGAGTGGGTTTGGGTCCAGCCGAGTGGGTTTGCGTCTAGCTGAGTGGGTTTGGTTCTAGCGGAGTGGGTTTGGGTCTAGCGGAGTGGGTTTGGGTCTAGCGGAGTGGGTTTGGGTCTAGCCGAGTGGGTTTGGGTCTAGCCAAGTGGGTTTGGGTCTAGCCGAGTGGGTTTGGTTCTAGCCGAGTGGGTTTGGGTCTAGCCGAGTGGGTTTGGGCCTAGCCGAGTGGGTTTGGGCCTAGCCGAGTGGGTTTGGGTCTAGCCGAGTGGGTTTGAGTCTAGCCGAGTGGGTTTGAGTCTAGCCGAGTGGGTTTGGGCCTAGCTGAGTGGGTTTGGGTCTAGCTGAGTGGGTTTGGGTCTAGCCGAGTGGGTTTGGGTCTAGCCGAGTCCGTTTGGGTCCAGCCGAGTGGGTTTGGGTCTAGCCGAGTGGGTTTGGGTTTAGCCGAGTGGGTTTGGGTTTAGTGGAGTGGGTTTGGGTCTAGCTGAGTGGGTTTGGGTCTAGCCGAGTGGGTTTTGGTCTAGCCGAGTGGGTTTGGGTCTAGCCGAGTGGGTTTGGGTCGAGCCGAGTGGGTTTGGGTCTAGCCGAGTGGGTTTGGGTGTCGCCGAGTGGGTTTGGGTCTAGCCGAGTGGGTTTGGGTCTAGCGGAGTGGGTTTGGGTCTAGCCGATTGGGTTTGGCTCTAGCCGAGTGGTTTTGGGTCTAGCCGAGTGGGTTTGGGTATAGCCGAGTGGGTTTGGGTCTAGCTGAGTGGGTTTGGGTCTAGCCGAGTGGGTTTGGGTCTAGCCGAGTGGGTTTGGGTCTAGCCGAGTGGGTTTGGGTCGAGCCGAGTGGGTTTGGGATTAGTGGGGTGGGTTTGGGTCTAGCCGAGTGGGTTTGGGTCTAGCCGAGTGGGTTTGAGCCTAGCCGAGTGGGTAATCGTCTAGCCGAGTGGGTTTGGGTCTAGCCGAGTGGGTTTGGGTCTTGCCGAGTGGGTTTGGGTCTAGCCGAGTCTGTTTGGGTCTAGCCGAGTGGGTTTGGGCCTAGCCGAGTGGGTTTGGGCCTAGCCGAGTGGGTTTGGGTCTAGCCGAGTGGGTTTGGTACTAGCCGAGAGGGTTTGTGTCTAGCCGAGTGGGTTTGGTTCTAGCCGAGTGGGTTTGGGTCTAGCTGAGTGGGTTCGGGTCTAGCCGAGTGGGTTTGGGTGTAGCCGAGTGGGTTTGAGTCTAGCTGAGTGGGTTTGGTTCTAGCGGAGTGGGTTTGGGTCTAGCGGAGTGGGTTTGGGTCTAGCGGAGTGGGTTTGGGTCCAGCCGAGTGGGTTTGCGTCTAGCTGAGTAAGTTTGGTTCTAGCGGAGTGGGTTTGGGTCTAGCGGAGTGGGTTTGGGTCTAGCGGAGTGGGTTTGGGTCTAGCCGAGTGGGTTTGGGTCTAGCCGAGTGGGTTTGGGTCTAGCCGAGTGGGTTTGGGTCTAGCCGAGTGGGTTTGGGTCTAGCCGAGTGGGTTTGGTTCTAGCCGAGTGGGTTTGGGTCTAGCCGAGTCCGTTTGGGTCCAGCCGAGTGGGTTTGGGCCTAGCCGAGTGGGTTTGGGTCTAGCCGAGTGGGTTTGGTTCTAGCCGAGTGGGTTTGAGTCTAGCCGAGTGGGTTTGGGTCTAGCCGAGTGGGTTTGGGTCTAGCTGAGTGGGTTCGGGTCTAGCCGCGTGGGTTTGGATGTAGCCGAGTGGGTTTGGGTGTAGCCGAGTGGGTTTGTGTCTAGCGGAGTGGTTTTGGGTGTAGCCGAGTGGGTTTGGGTCTAGCCGAGTGGGTTTGGGTCTAGCCGAGTGGGTTTGGGTCTGGCCGTGTGGGTTTGGGTCTAGCCGAGTGGGTTTGGGTCTATCCGAGTGGGTTTGGATCTAGCCAATTGGGTTTGGGTCTAGCCGAGTGGGTTTGGGTCTAGCCGAGTGGGTTTGGATGTAGCCGAGGGGGTTTGGGTCTAGCCGAGCGGGTTTGGGTCTAGCCGAGTGGGTTTGGGTCTAGCCGAATGGGTTTTGGTCTACCCGAGTGGGTTTGGGTCCAGCCGAGTGGGTTTGCGTCTAGCTGAGTGGGTTTGGTTCTAGCGGAGTGGGTTTGGGTCTAGCGGAGTGGGTTTGGGTCTAGCGGAGTGGGTTTGGGTCTAGCCGAGTGGGTTTGGGTCTAGCCAAGTGGGTTTGGGTCTAGCCGAGTGGGTTTGGTTCTAGCCGAGTGGGTTTGGGTCTAGCCGAGTGGGTTTGGGCCTAGCCGAGTGGGTTTGGGCCTAGCCGAGTGGGTTTGGGTCTAGCCGAGTGGGTTTGAGTCTAGCCGAGTGGGTTTGAGTCTAGCCGAGTGGGTTTGGGCCTAGCTGAGTGGGTTCGGGTCTAGCCGAGTGGGTTCGGGTGTGGCCGAATGGGTTTTGGTGTGGCCGAATGGGTTTGGGTCTAGCCGAGTGGGTTTGGGTTTAGCCGAGTGGGTTTGGGTTTAGTGGAGTGGGTTTGGGTATAGCCGAGTGGGTTTGGGTTTAGTGGAGTGGGTTTGGGTCTAGCTGAGTGGGTTTGGGTCTAGCCGAGTGGGTTTGGGTCTATCCGAGTGGGTTTGGGTCTAGCCGAGTGGGTTTGGGTCGAGCCGAGTGGGTTTGGGTCTAGCCGAGTGGGTTTGGGTCTAGCCGAGTGGGTTTGGGTCTAGCCGAGTGGGTTGGGTCTAGCCGAGTGGGTTTGGGTCTAGACGAGGGGGTTTGGTTCTAGCCGAGTGGGTTTGGGTCTGGCCGAGTCCGTTTGGGTCCAGCCGAGTGCGTTTGGGCCTAGCCGAGTGGGTTTGGGTCTAGCCGAGTGGGTTTGGGTCTAGCCGAGTGGGTTTGGGTCAAGCTGAGTGGGTTCGGGTCTAGCCGAGTGGGTTTGGGTGTAGCCGAGTGGGTTTGGGTGTAGCCGAGTGGGTTTGTGTCTAGCGGAGTGGTTTTGGGTGTAGCCGAGTGGGTTTGGGTCTAGCCGAGTGGGTTTGGGTCTAGCCGAGTGGGTTTGGGTCGAGCCGAGTGGGTTTGGGTCGAGCGGAGTGGGTTTGGGTCTAGCCGAGTGGGTTTGGGTCTAGCCGAGTGGGTTTGGGTCTAGCCGAGTGGGTTTGGGTCTAGCCGAGTGGGTTTGGGTCTAGCCGAGTGGGTTTGGTTCTAGCCGAGTGGGTTTGGGTCTAGCCGAGTCCGTTTGGGTCCAGCCGAGTGGGTTTGGGTCTAGCCGAGTGGGTTTGGTTCTAGCCGAGTGGGTTTGGGTCTAGCCGAGTCCGTTTGGGTCCAGCCGAGTGGGTTTGGGCCTAGCCGAGTGGGTTTGAGTCTAGCCGAGTGGGTTTGGGTCTAGCCGAGTGGGTTTGGGTCTAGCTGAGTGGGTTCGGGTCTAGCCGAGTGGGTTTGGGTGTAGCCGAGTGGGTTTGGGTGTAGCCGAGTGGGTTTGTGTCTAGCGGAGTGGTTTTGGGTGTAGCCGAGTGGGTTTGGGTCTAGCCGAGTGGATTTGGGTCTAGCCGAGTGTGTTTGGGTCTGGCCGTGTGGGTTTGGGACTAGCCGAGTGGGTTTGGGTCTATCCGAGTGGGTTTGGATCTAGCCAAGTGGGTTTGGGTCTAGCCGAGTGGGTTTGGGTTTAGCCGAGTGGGTTTGGGTTTAGTGGAGTGGGTTTGGGTCTACCTGAGTGGGTTTGGGTCTAGCCGAGTGGGTTTGGGTCTAGCCGAGTGGGTTTGGGTCTAGCCGAGTGGGTTTGGGTCGATCCGAGTGGGTTTGGGTCGAGCCGAGTGGGTTTGGGTGTCGCCGAGTGGGTTTGGGTCTAGCCGAGTGGGTTTGGGTGTAGCCGAGTGGGTTTGTGTCTAGCGGAGTGGTTTTGGGTGTAGCCGAGTGGGTTTGGGTCTAGCCGAGTGGATTTGGGTCTAGCCGAGTGTGTTTGGGTCTGGCCGTGTGGGTTTGGGTCTAGCCGAGTGGGTTTGGGTCTATCCGAGTGGGTTTGGATCTAGCCAAGTGGGTTTGGGTCTAGCCGAGTGGGTTTGGGTTTAGCCGAGTGGGTTTGGGTTTAGTGGAGTGGGTTTGGGTCTACCTGAGTGGGTTTGGGTCTAGCCGAGTGGGTTTGGGTCTAGCCGAGTGGGTTTGGGTCTAGCCGAGTGGGTTTGGGTCGATCCGAGTGGGTTTGGGTCGAGCCGAGTGGGTTTGGGTGTCGCCGAGTGGGTTTGGGTCTAGCCGAGTGGGTTTGGGTCTAGCGGAGTGGGTTTGGGTCTAGCGGAGTGGGTTTGGCTCTAGCCGAATGGTTTTGGGTCTAGCCGAGTGGGTTTGGGTATAGCCGAGTGGGTTTGGGTTTAGTGGAGTGGGTTTGGGTCTAGCTGAGTGGGTTTGGGTCTAGCCGAGTGGGTTTGGGTCTATCCGAGTGGGTTTGGGTCTAGCCGAGTGGGTTTGGGTCGAGCCGAGTGGGTTTGGGTCTAGCCGAGTGGGTTTGGGTCTAGCCGAGTGGGTTTGGGTCTAGCCGAGTGGGTTTGGGTCTAGCCGAGTGGGTTTGGGTCTAGCCGAGTGGGTTTGGTTCTAGCCGAGTGGGTTTGGGTCTAGCCGAGTCCGTTTGGGTCCAGCCGAGTGTGTTTGAGCCTAGCCGAGTGGGTTTGGGTCTAGCCGAGTGGGTTTGGGTCTAGCCGAGTGGGTTTGGGTCAAGCTGAGTGGGTTCGGGTCTAGCCGAGTGGGTTTGGGTGTAGCCGAGTGGGTTTGGGTGTAGCCGAGTGGGTTTGTGTCTAGCGGAGTGGTTTTGGGTGTAGCCGAGTGGGTTTGGGTCTAGCCGAGTGGGTTTGGGTCTAGCCGAGTGGGTTTGGGTCGAGCCGAGTGGGTTTGGGTCGAGCGGAGTGGGTTTGGGTCTAGCCGAGTGGGTTTGTGTCTAGCGGAGTGGTTTTGGGTGTAGCCGAGTGGGTTTGGGTCTAGCCGAGTGGGTTTGGGTCTAGCCGAGTGGGTTTGGGTCTGGCCGTGTGGGTTTGGGTCTAGCCGAGTGGGTTTGGGTCTATCCGAGTGGGTTTGGATCTAGCCAAGTGGGTTTGGGTCTAGCCGAGTGGGTTTGGGTCTAGCCGAGTGGGTTTGGATGTAGCCGAGGGGGTTTGGGTCTAGCCGAGCGGGTTTGGGTCTAGCCGAGTGGGTTTGGGTCTAGCCGAATGGGTTTTGGTCTACCCGAGTGGGTTTGGGTCCAGCCGAGTGGGTTTGCGTCTAGCTGAGTGGGTTTGGTTCTAGCGGAGTGGGTTTGGGTCTAGCGGAGTGGGTTTGGGTCTAGCGGAGTGGGTTTGGGTCTAGCCGAGTGGGTTTGGGTCTAGCCAAGTGGGTTTGGGTCTAGCCGAGTGGGTTTGGTTCTAGCCGAGTGGGTTTGGGTCTAGCCGAGTGGGTTTGGGCCTAGCCGAGTGGGTTTGGGCCTAGCCGAGTGGGTTTGGGTCTAGCCGAGTGGGTTTGAGTCTAGCCGAGTGGGTTTGAGTCTAGCCGAGTGGGTTTGGGCCTAGCTGAGTGGGTTCGGGTCTAGCCGAGTGGGTTCGGGTGTGGCCGAATGGGTTTTGGTGTGGCCGAATGGGTTTGGGTCTAGCCGAGTGGGTTTGGGTTTAGCCGAGTGGGTTTGGGTTTAGTGGAGTGGGTTTGGGTCTAGCTGAGTGGGTTTGGGTCTAGCCGAGTGGGTTTGGGTCTATCCGAGTGGGTTTGGGTCTAGCCGAGTGGGTTTGGGTCGAGCCGAGTGGGTTTGGGTCTAGCCGAGTGGGTTTGGGTCTAGCCGAGTGGGTTTGGGTCGAGCCGAGTGGGTTTGGGTCGAGCCGAGTGGGTTTGGGTGTGGCCGAATGGGTTTTGGTGTGGCCGAATGGGTTTGGGTCTAGCCGAGTGGGTTTGGGTTTAGCCGAGTGGGTTTGGGTTTAGTGGAGTGGGTTTGGGTCTACCTGAGTGGGTTTGGGTCTAGCCGAGTGGGATTGGGTCTAGCCGAGTGGGTTTGGGTCTAGCCGAGTGGGTTTGGGTCGAGCCGAGTGGGTTTGGGTCGAGCCGAGTGGGTTTGGGTGTCGCCGAGTGGGTTTGGGTCTAGCCGAGTGGGTTTGGGTCTAGCGGAGTGGGTTTGGGTCTAGCGGAGTGGGTTTGGCTCTAGCCGAGTGGTTTTGGGTCTAGCCGAGTGGGTTTGGGTATAGCCGAGTGGGTTTGGGTTTAGTGGAGTGGGTTTGGGACTAGCTGAGTGGGTTTGGGTCTAGCCGAGTGGGTTTGGGTCTATCCGAGTGGGTTTGGGTCTAGCCGAGTGGGTTTGGGTCGAGCCGAGTGGGTTTGGGTCTAGCCGAGTGGGTTTGGGTCTAGCCGAGTGGGTTTGGGTCTAGCCGAGTGGGTTTGGGTCTAGCCGAGTGGGTTTGGGCCTAGCCGAGTGGGTTTGGTTCTAGCCGAGTGGGTTTGGGTCTAGCCGAGTCCGTTTGGGTCCAGCCGAGTGCGTTTGGGCCTAGCCGAGTGGGTTTGGGTCTAGCCGAGTGGGTTTGGGTCTAGCCGAGTGGGTATGGGTCAAGCTGAGTGGGTTCGGGTCTAGCCGAGTGGGTTTGGGTGTAGCCGAGTGGGTTTGGGTGTAGCCGAGTGGGTTTGTGTCTAGCGGAGTGGTTTTGGGTGTACCGAGTGGGTTTGGGTCTAGCCGAGTGGGTTTGGGTCTAGCTGAGTGGGTTTGGGTCGAGGCGAGTGGGTTTGGGTCGAGCGGAGTGGGTTTGGGTCTAGCCGAGTGGGTTTGGGTCTAGCCGAGTGGGTTTGGGTCTAGCCGAGTGGGTTTGGGTCTAGCCGAGTGGGTTTGGGTCTAGCCGAGTGGGTTTGGTTCTAGCCGAGTGGGTTTGGGTCTAGCCGAGTCCGTTTGGGTCCAGCCGAGTGGGTTTAGGTCTAGCCGAGTGGGTTTGGTTCTAGCCGAGTGGGTTTGGGTCTAGCCGAGTCCGTTTGGGTCCAGCCGAGTGGGTTTGGGCCTAGCCGAGTGGGTTTGAGTCTAGCCGAGTGGGTTTGGGTCTAGCCGAGTGGGTTTGGGTCTAGCTGAGTGGGTTCGGGTCTAGCCGAGTGGGTTTGGGTGTAGCCGAGTGGGTTTGGGTGTAGCCGAGTGGGTTTGTGTCTAGCGGAGTGGTTTTGGGTGTAGCCGAGTGGGTTTGGGTCCAGCCGAGTGGATTTGGGTCTAGCCGAGTGTGTTTGGGTCTGGCCGTGTGGGTTTGCGTCTAGCCGAGTGGGTTTGGGTTTATCCGAGTGGGTTTGGATCTAGCCAAGTGGGTTTGGGTCTAGCCGAGTGGGTTTGGGTTTAGCCGAGTGGGTTTGGGTTTAGTGGAGTGGGTTTGGGTCTACCTGAGTGGGTTTGGGTCTAGCCGAGTGGGTTTGGGTCTAGCCGAGTGGGTTTGGGTCTAGCCGAGTGGGTTTGGGTCGAGCCGAGTGGGTTTGGGTCGAGCCGAGTGGGTTTGGGTGTCGCCGAGTGGGTTTGGGTCTAGCCGAGTGGGTTTGGGTCTAGCGGAGTGGGTTTGGGTCTAGCGGAGTGGGTTTGGCTCCAGCCGAGTGGTTTTGGGTCTAGCCGAGTGGGTTTGGGTATAGCCGAGTGGGTTTGGGTTTAGTGGAGTGGGTTTGGGTCTAGCTGAGTGGGTTTGGGTCTAGCCGAGTGGGTTTGGGTCTATCCGAGTGGGTTTGGGTCTAGCCGAGTGGGTTTGGGTCGAGCCGAGTGGGTTTGGGTCTAGCCGAGTGGGTTTGGGTATAGCCGAGTGGGTTTGGGTCTAGCCGAGTGGGTTTGGGTCTAGCCGAGTGGGTTTGGGTCTAGCCGAGTGGGTTTGGTTCTAGCCGAGTGGGTTTGGGTCTAGCCGAGTCCGTTTGGGTCCAGCCGAGTGCGTTTGGGCCTAGCCGAGTGGGTTTGGGTCTAGCCGAGTGGGTTTGGGTCTAGCCGAGTGGGTTTGGGTCAAGCTGAGTGGGTTCGGGTCTAGCCGAGTGGGTTTGGGTGTAGCCGAGTGGGTTTGGGTGTAGCCGAGTGGCTTTGTGTCTAGCGGAGTGGTTTTGGGTGTCGCCGAGTGGGTTTGGGTCTTGCCGAGTGGGTTTGGGTCTAGCCGAGTGGGTTTGGGTCGAGCCGAGTGGGTTTGGGTCGAGCGGAGTGGGTTTGGGTCTAGCCGAGTGGGTTTGGGTCTAGCCGAGTGGGTTTGGGTCTAGCCGAGTGGGTTTGGGTCTAGCCGAGTGGGTTTGGTTCTAGCCGAGTGGGTTTGGGTCTCGCCGAGTCCGTTTGGGTCCAGCCGAGTGGGTTTGGGTCTAGCCGAGTGGGTTTGGTTCTAGCCGAGTGGGTTTGGGTCTAGCCGAGTCCGTTTGGGTCCAGCCGAGTGGGTTTGGGCCTAGCCGAGTGGGTTTGAGTCTAGCCGAGTGGGTTTGGGTCTAGCCGAGTGGGTTTGGGTCTAGCTGAGTGGGTTCGGGTCTAGCCGAGTGGGTTTGGGTGTAGCCGAGTGGGTTTGGGTGTAGCCGAGTGGGTTTGTGTCTAGCGGAGTGGTTTTGGGTGTAGCCGAGTGGGTTTGGGTCTAGCCGAGTGGATTTGGGTCTAGCCGAGTGTGTTTGGGTCTGGCCGTGTGGGTTTGGGTCTAGCCGAGTGGGTTTGGGTCTATCCGAGTGGGTTTGGATCTAGCCAAGTGGGTTTGGGTCTAGCCGAGTGGGTTTGGGTCTAGCCGAGTGGGTTTGGATGTAGCCGAGGGGGTTTGGGTCTAGCCGAGCGGGTTTGGGTAGCCGAGTGGGTTTGGGTCTAGCCGAGTGGGTTTAGGTCTAGCCGAGTGGGTTTGGGTCTAGCCGAGTGGGTTTGGGTCGAGCCGAGTGGGTTTGGGATTAGTGGGGTGGGTTTGGGTCTAGCTGAGTGGGTTTGGGTCCAGCCGAGTGGGTTTGGGCCTAGCCGAGTGGGTAATCGTCTAGCCGAGTGGGTTTGGGTCTAGCCGAGTGGGTTTGGGTCTTGCCGAGTGGGTTTGGGTCTAGCCGAGTCCGTTTGGGTCTAGCCGAGTGGGTTTGGGCCTAGCCGAGTGGGTTTGGGTCTAGCCGAGAGGGTTTGGGTCTAGCCGAGTGGGTTCGGTTCTAGCCGAGTGGGTTTGGGTGTAGCCGAATATGTTTTGGTCTAGCCGAGTGGGTTTGGGTCCAGCCGAGTGGGTTTGCGTCTAGCTGAGTGGGTTTGGTTCTAGCGGAGTGGGTTTGGGTCTAGCGGAGTGGGTTTGGGTCTAGCGGAGTGGGTTTGGGTCTAGCCGAGTGGGTTTGGGTCTAGCTGAGTGTGTTTGGGTCTAGCCGAGTGGGTTTGGGTCTAGCCGAGTGGGTTTGGGTCTAGCCGAGTGGGTTTGGTTCTAGCCGAGTGGGTTTGGGTCTAGCCGAGTCCGTTTGGGTCCAGCCGATTGGGTTTGGGCCTAGCCGAGTGGGTTTGGGTCTAGCCGAGTGGGTTTGGTTCTAGCCGAGTGGGTTTGGGTCTAGCCGAGTCCGTTTGGGTCCAGCCGATTGGGTTTGGGCCTAGCCGAGTGGGTTTGGGTCTAGCCGAGTGGGTTTGGTTCTAGCCGAGTGGGTTTGAGTCTAGCCGAGTGGGTTTGGGTCTAGCCGAATGGGTTTGGGTCTAGCCGAGTGGGTTTGGTTCTGGCCGAGTGGGTTTGGGTCTAGCCGATTCCGTTTGGGTCCAGCCGAGTGGGTTTGGGCCTAGCCGAGTGGGTTTGGGTCTAGCCGAGTGGGTTTGGTTCTAGCCGAGAGGGTTTGAGTCTAGCCGAGTGGGTTTGGGTCTAGCCGAGTGGGTTTGGGTCTAGCTGAGTGGGTTCGGGTCTAGCCGAGTGGGTTTGGGTGTAGCCGAGTGGGTTTGGGTGTAGCCGAGTAGGTTTGCGTCTAGCGGAGTGGTTTTGGGTGTCGCCGAGTGGGTTTGGGTCTAGCCGAGTGGGTTTGGGTCTAGCGGAGTGTGTTTGGGTCTAGCCGATTGGGTTTGGCTCTAGCCGAGTGGGTTTGGGATTAGTGGGGTGGGTTTGGGTCTAGCTGAGTGGGTTTGCGTCTAGCCGAGTGGGTTTGGGCCTAGCCGAGTGGGTAATCGTCTAGCCGAGTGGGTTTGGGTCTAGCCGAGTGGGTTTGGGTCTTGCCGAGTGGGTTTGGGTCTTGCCGAGTCCGTTTGGGTCTAGCCGAGTGGGTTTGGGCCTAGCCGAGTGGGTTTGGGTCTACCCGAGTGGGTTTGGTACTAGCCGAGTGGGTTTGAGTCTAGCCGAGTGGGTTTGGGTCTAGCCGAGTGGGTTTGGGTCTAGCTGAGTGGGTTCGGTTCTAGCCGAGTGGGTTTGGGTGTAGCCGAATATGTTTTGGTCTAGCCGAGTGGGTTTGGGTCCAGCCGAGTGGGTTTGCGTCTAGCTGAGTGGGTTTGGTTCTAGCGGAGTGGGTTTGGGTCTAGCGGAGTGGGTTTGGGTCTAGCGGAGTGGGTTTGGGTCTAGCCGAGTGGGTTTGGGTCTAGCCGAGTGGGTTTGGGTCTAGCCGAGTGGGTTTGGGTCTAGCCGAGTGGGTTTGGGTCTAGCCGAGTGGGTTTGGTTCTAGCCGAGTGGGTTTGGGTCTAGCCGAGTCCGTTTGGGTCCAGCCGATTGGGTTTGGGCCTAGCCGAGTGGGTTTGGGTCTAGCCGAGTGGGTTTGGTTCTAGCCGAGTGGGTTTGAGTCTAGCCGAGTGGGTTTGGGTCTAGCCGAGTGGGTTTGGGTCTAGCTGAGTGGGTTCGGGTCTAGCCGAGTGGGTTTGGGTGTAGCCGAGTGGGTTTGGGTGTAGCCGAGTGGGTTCGGGTCTAGCCGAATGGTTTTGGGTGTAGCCGAGTGGGTTTGGGTCTAGCCGAGTGGGTTTGGGTCTAGCGGAGTGGTTTTGGGTGTCGCCGAGTGGGTTTGGGTCTAGCCGAGTGGGTTTGGGTCTAGCGGAGTGTGTTTGGGTCTAGCCGATTGGGTTTGGCTCTAGCCGAGTGGTTTTGGGTCTAGCCGAGTGGGTTTGGGTATAGCCGAGTGGGTTTGGGTTTAGTGGAGTGGGTTTGGGTCTAGCTGAGTGGGTTTGGGTCTAGCCGAGTGGGTTTGGGTCTAGCCGAGTGGGTTTGGGTCTAGCCAAGTGGGTTTGGGTCGAGCCGAGTGGGTTTGGGATTAGTGGGGTGGGTTTGGGTCTAGCTGAGTGGGTTTGCGTCTAGCCGAGTGGGTTTGGGCCTAGCCGAGTGGGTAATCGTCTAGCCGAGTGGGTTTGGGTCTAGCCGAGTGGGTTTGGGTCTTGCCGAGTGGGTTTGGGTCTTGCCGAGTCCGTTTGGGTCTAGCCGAGTGGGTTTGGGCCTAGCCGAGTGGGTTTGGGTCTAGCCGAGTGGGTTTGGTACTAGCCGAGTGGGTTTGAGTCTAGCCGAGTGGGTTTGGGTCTAGCCGAGTGGGTTTGGGTCTAGCTGAGTGGGTTCGGTTCTAGCCGAGGGTTTGGGTGTAGCCGAATATGTTTTGGTCTAGCCGAGTGGGTTTGGGTCCAGCCGAGTGGGTTTGCGTCTAGCTGAGTGGGTTTGGTTCTAGCGGAGTGGGTTTGGGTCTAGCGGAGTGGGTTTGTGTCTAGCGGAGTGGGTTTGGGTCTAGCCGAGTGGGTTTGGGTCTAGCCGAGTGGGTTTGGGTCTAGCCGAGTGGGTTTGGGTCTAGCCGAGTGGGTTTGGGTCTAGCCGAGTGGGTTTGGTTCTAGCCGAGTGCGTTTGGGTCTAGCCGAGTCCGTTTGGGTCCAGCCGATTGGGTTTGGGCCTAGCCGAGTGGGTTTGGGTCTAGCCGAGTGGGTTTGGTTCTAGCCGAGTGGGTTTGAGTCTAGCCGAGTGGGTTTGGGTCTAGCCGAGTGGGTTTGGGTCTAGCTGAGTGGGTTCGGGTCTAGCCGAGTGGGTTTGGGTGTAGCCGAGTGGGTTTGGGTGTAGCCGAGTGGGTTTGTGTCTAGCGGAGTGGTTTTGGGTGTAGCCGAGTGGGTTTGGGTCTAGCCGAGTGGGTTTGGGTCTAGCCGAGTGGGTTTGGGTCTGGCCGTGTGGGTTTGGGTCTAGCCGAGTGGGTTTGGGTCTATCCGAGTGGGTTTGGATCTAGCCAAGTGGGTTTGGGTCTAGCGGAGTGGGTTTGGGTCTAGCCGAGTGGGTTTGGATGTAGCCGAGGGGGTTTGGGTCTAGCCGAGTGGGTTTGGGTCTAGCCGAGTGGGTTTGGGTCTAGCCGAATGGGTTTTGGTCTACCCGAGTGGGTTTGGGTCCAGCCGAGTGGGTTTGCGTTTAGCTGAGTGGGTTTGGTTCTAGCGGAGTGGGTTTGGGTCTAGCAGAGTAGGTTTGGGTCTAGCGGAGTGGGTTTGGGTCTAGCCGAGTGGGTTTGGGTCTAGCCAAGTGGGTTTTGGTCTAGCCGAGTGGGTTTGGTTCTAGCCGAGTGGGTTTGGGTCCAGCCGTGTCCGTTTGGGTCTAGCCGAGTGGGTTTGGGCCTAGCCGAGTGGGTTTGGGTCTAGCCGAGTGGGTTTGGTACTAGCCGAGTGGGTTTGAGTCTAGCCGAGTGGGTTTGGGTCTAGCCGAGTGGGTTTGGGTCTAGCTGAGTGGGTTCGGGTCTAGCCGAGTGGGTTTGAGTGTGGCCGAATGGGTTTTGGTCTAGCCGAGTGGGTTTGGGTCTAGCTGAGTGGGTTTGGGTTTAGCCGAGTGGGCTTGGGTTTAGTGGAGTGGGTTTGGGTCTAGCTGAGTGGGTTTGGGTCTAGCCGAGTGGGTTTGGGTCTAGCCGAGTGGGTTTGGGTCCAGCCGAGTGGGTTTGGGTCGAGCCGAGTGGGTTTGGGTCTAGCCGAGTGGGTTTGGGTGTCGCCGAGTGGGTTTGGGTCTAGCCGAGTGGGTTTGGGTCTAGCGGAGTGGGTTTGGGTCTAGCCGATTGGGTTTGGCTCTAGCCGAGTGGTTTTGGGTCTAGCCGAGTGGGTTTGGGTATAGCCGAGTGTGTTTGGGTTTAGTGGAGTGGGTTTGGGTCTAGCCGAGTGGGTTTGGGTCCAGCCGAGTGAGTTTGGGTCTAGCCGAGTGGGTTTGGGTCTAGCCGAGTGGGTTTAGGTCGAGCCGAGTGGGTTTGGGATTAGTGGGGTGGGTTTGGGTCTAGCCGAGTGGGTTTGGGTCTAGCCGAGTGGGTTTGGGCCTAGCCGAGTGGGTTTGGGTCTAGCCGAGTGGGTTTGGGTCTAGCCGAGTGGGTTTGGGTCTTGCCGAGTGGGTTTGGGTCTAGCCGAGTCCGTTTGGGTCTAGCCGAGTGGGTTTGGGCCTAGCCGAGTGGGTTTGGGTCTAGCCGAGTGGGTTTGGTACTAGCCGAGTGGGTTTGAGTCTAGCCGAGTGGGTTTGGGTCTAGCCGAGTGGGTTTGGGTCTAGCTGAGTGGGTTCGGTTCTAGCCGAGTGGGTTTGGGTGTAGCCGAATATGTTTTGGTCTAGCCGAGTGGGTTTGGGTCCAGCCGAGTGGGTTTGCGTCTAGCTGAGTGGGTTTGGTTCTAGCGGAGTGGGTTTGGGTCTAGCGGAGTGGGTTTGGGTCTAGCCGAGTGGGTTTGGGTCTAGCCGAGTGGGTTTGGGTCTAGCCGAGTGGGTTTGGGTCTAGCCGAGTGGGTTTGGGTCTAGCCGAGTGGGTTTGGTTCTAGCCGAGTGGGTTTGGGTCTAGCCGAGTCCGTTTGGGTCCAGCCGATTGGGTTTGGGCCTAGCCGAGTGGGTTTGGGTCTAGCCGAGTGGGTTTGGTTCTAGCCGAGTGGGTTTGAGTCTAGCCGAGTGGGTTTGGGTCTAGCCGAGTGGGTTTGGGTCTAGCTGAGTGGGTTCGGGTCTAGCCGAGTGGGTTTGGGTGTAGCCGAGTGGGTTTGGGTGTAGCCGAGTGGGTTTGGGTCTAGCCGAGTGGGTTTGGGTCTAGCGGAGTGTGTTTGGGTCTAGCCGATTGGGTTTGGCTCTAGCCGAGTGGTTTTGGGTCTAGCCGAGTGGGTTTGGGTATAGCCGAGTGGGTTTGGGTTTAGTGGAGTGGGTTTGGGTCTAGCTGAGTGGGTTTGGGTCTAGCCGAGTGGGTTTGGGTCTAGCCGAGTGGGTTTGGGTCTAGCCAAGTGGGTTTGGGTCGAGCCGAGTGGGTTTGGGATTAGTGGGGTGGGTTTGGGTCTAGCTGAGTGGGTTTGCGTCTAGCCGAGTGGGTTTGGGCCTAGCCGAGTGGGTAATCGTCTAGCCGAGTGGGTTTGGGTCTAGCCGAGTGGGTTTGGGTCTTGCCGAGTGGGTTTGGGTCTTGCCGAGTCCGTTTGGGTCTAGCCGAGTGGGTTTGGGCCTAGCCGAGTGGGTTTGGGTCTAGCCGAGTGGGTTTGGTACTAGCCGAGTGGGTTTGAGTCTAGCCGAGTGGGTTTGGGTCTAGCCGAGTGGGTTTGGGTCTAGCTGAGTGGGTTCGGTTCTAGCCGAGGGTTTGGGTGTAGCCGAATATGTTTTGGTCTAGCCGAGTGGGTTTGGGTCCAGCCGAGTGGGTTTGCGTCTAGCTGAGTGGGTTTGGTTCTAGCGGAGTGGGTTTGGGTCTAGCGGAGTGGTTTGGGTCTAGCGGAGTGGGTTTGGGTCTAGCCGAGTGGGTTTGGGTCTAGCCGAGTGGGTTTGGGTCTAGCCGAGTGGGTTTGGGTCTAGCCGAGTGGGTTTGGTTCTAGCCGAGTGGGTTTGGGTCTAGCCGAGTCCGTTTGGGTCCAGCCGATTGGGTTTGGGCCTAGCCGAGTGGGTTTGGGTCTAGCCGAGTGGGTTTGGTTCTAGCCGAGTGGGTTTGAGTCTAGCCGAGTGGGTTTGGGTCTAGCCGAGTGGGTTTGGGTCTAGCTGAGTGGGTTCGGGTCTAGCCGAGTGGGTTTGGGTGTAGCCGAGTGGGTTTGGGTGTAGCCGAGTGGGTTTGTGTCTAGCGGAGTTGTTTTGGGTGTAGCCGAGTGGGTTTGGGTCTAGCCGAGTGGGTTTGGGTCTAGCCGAGTGGGTTTGGGTCTGGCCGTGTGGGTTTGGGTCTAGCCGAGTGGGTTTGGGTCTATCCGAGTGGGTTTGGATCTAGCCAAGTGGGTTTGCGTCTAGCGGAGTGGGTTTGGGTCTAGCCGAGTGGGTTTGGATGTAGCCGAGGGGGTTTGGGTCTAGCCGAGTGGGTTTGGGTCTAGCCGAGTGGGTTTGGGTCTAGCCGAATGGGTTTTGGTCTACCCGAGTGGGTTTGGGTCCAGCCGAGTGGGTTTGCGTTTAGCTGAGTGGGTTTGGTTCTAGCGGAGTGGGTTTGGGTCTAGCAGAGTAGGTTTGGGTCTAGCGGAGTGGGTTTGGGTCTAGCCGAGTGGGTTTGGGTCTAGCCAAGTGGGTTTTGGTCTAGCCGAGTGGGTTTGGTTCTAGCCGAGTGGGTTTGGGTCCAGCCGTGTCCGTTTGGGTCTAGCCGAGTGGGTTTGGGCCTAGCCGAGTGGGTTTGGGTCTAGCCGAGTGGGTTTGGTACTAGCCGAGTGGGTTTGAGTCTAGCCGAGTGGGTTTGGGTCTAGCCGAGTGGGTTTGGGTCTAGCTGAGTGGGTTCGGGTCTAGCCGAGTGGGTTTGAGTGTGGCCGAATGGGTTTTGGTCTAGCCGAGTGGGTTTGGGTCTAGCTGAGTGGGTTTGGGTTTAGCCGAGTGGGTTTGGGTTTAGTGGAGTGGGTTTGGGTCTAGCTGAGTCGGTTTGGGTCTAGCCGAGTGGGTTTGGGTCTAGCCGAGTGGGTTTGGGTCCAGCCGAGTGGGTTTGGGTCGAGCCGAGTGGGTTTGGGTCTAGCCGAGTGGGTTTGGGTGTCGCCGAGTGGGTTTGGGTCTAGCCGAGTGGGTTTGGGTCTAGCGGAGTGGGTTTGGGTCTAGCCGATTGGGTTTGGCTCTAGCCGAGTGGTTTTGGGTCTAGCCGAGTGGGTTTGGGTATAGCCGAGTGTGTTTGGGTTTAGTGGAGTGGGTTTGGGTCTAGCCGAGTGGGTTTGGGTCCAGCCGAGTGAGTTTGGGTCTAGCCGAGTGGGTTTGGGTCTAGCCGAGTGGGTTTAGGTCGAGCCGAGTGGGTTTGGGATTAGTGGGGTGGGTTTGGGTCTAGCCGAGTGGGTTTGGGTCTAGCCGAGTGGGTTTGGGCCTAGCCGAGTGGGTTTGGGTCTAGCCGAGTGGGTTTGGGTCTAGCCGAGTGGGTTTGGGTCTTGCCGAGTGGGTTTGGGTCTAGCCGAGTCCGTTTGGGTCTAGCCGAGTGGGTTTGGGCCTAGCCGAGTGGGTTTGGGTCTAGCCGAGTGGGTTTGGTACTAGCCGAGTGGGTTTGAGTCTAGCCGAGTGGGTTTGGGTCTAACGGAGTGGGTTTGGGTCTAGCCGAGTGGGTTTGGGTCTAGCCGAGTGGGTTTGGGTCTAGCCGAGTGGGTTTGGGTCTAGCCGAGTGGGTTTGGATGTAGCCGAGGGGGTTTGGGTCTAGCCGAGCGGGTTTGGGTCTAGCCGAGTGGGTGTTGGTCTACCCGAGTGGGTTTGGGTCCAGCCGAGTGGGTTTGCGTCCAGCCGAGTGGGTTTGGTTCTAGCGGAGTGTGTTTGGGTCTAGCCGAGTGGGTTTGGGTCTAGCCGAGTGGGTTTGGGTCTAGCGGAGTGGGTTTGGGTCGAGCCAAGTGGGTTTGGGTCTAGCCAAGTGGGTTTGGGTCTAGCCGAGTGGGTTTGGGACTAGCCGAGTGGGTTTGGGTCTAGCGGAGTGGGTTTGGGTCGAGCCGATTGGGTTTGGCTCTAGCCGAGTGGTTTTGGGTCTAGCCGAGTGGGTTTGGGTATAGCCGAGTGGGTTTGGGTTTAGTGGAGTGGGTTTGGGTCTAGCTGAGTGGGTTTGGGTCTAGCCGAGTGGGTTTGGGTCTAGCCGAGTGGGTTTGGGTCTAGCCGAGTGGGTTTGGGTCGAGCCGAGTGGGTTTGGGATTAGTGGGGTGGGTTTGGGTCTAGCTGAGTGGGTTTGGGTCTAGCCGAGTGGGTTTGGGCCTAGCCGAGTGGGTAATCGTCTAGCCGAGTGGGTTTGGGTCTAGCCGAGTCCGTTTGGGTCTAGCCGAGTGGGTTTGGGCCTAGCCGAGTGGGTTTGGGTCTAGCCGAGTGGGTTTGGTAGTAGCCGAGTGGGTTTGAGTCTAGCCGAGTGGGTTTGGGTCTAACCGAGTGGGTTTGGGTCTAGCTGAGTGGGTTTGGGTCTAGCCGAGTGGGTTTGGTTCTAGCCGAGTGGGTTTGGGTCTAGCCGAGTCCGTTTGGGTCCAGCCGAGTGGGTTTGGGCCTAGCCGAGTGGGTTTGGGTCTAGCCGAGTGGGTTTGGTTCTAGCCGAGTGGATTTGAGTCTAGCCGAGTGGGTTTGGGTCTAGCCGAGTGGGTTTGGGTCTAGCTGAGTGGGTTCGGGTCTAGCCAAGTGGGTTTGGGTGTAGCCGAGTGGGTTTGGGTGTAGCCGAGTGGGTTTGTGTCTAGCGGAGTGGTTTTGGGTGTAGCCGAGTGGGTTTGGGTCTAGCCGAGTGGGTTTGGGTCTAGCCGAGTGGGTTTGGGTCTGGCCGTGTGGGTTTGGGTCTAGCCGAGTGGGTTTGGGTCTATCCGAGTGGGTTTGGATCTAGCCAAGTGGGTTTGGGTCTAGCCGAGTGGGTTTGGGTCTAGCCGAGTGGGTTTGGGTCTAGCCGAGTGGGTTTGGGTATAGCCGAGTGTGTTTGGGTTTAGTGGAGTGGGTTTGGGTCTAGCCGAGTGGGTTTGGGTCTAGCCGAGTGAGTTTGGGTCTAGCCGAGTGGGTTTGGGTCTAGCCGAGTGGGTTTAGGTCGAGCCGAGTGGGTTTGGGATTAGTGGGGTGGGTTTGGGTCTAGCCGAGTGGGTGTTGGTCTACCCGAGTGGGTTTGGGTCCAGCCGAGTGGGTTTGCGTCCAGCCGAGTGGGTTTGGTTCTAGCGGAGTGTGTTTGGGTCTAGCCGAGTGGGTTTGGGTCTAGCCGAGTGGGTTTGGGTCTAGCGGAGTGGGTTTGGGTCGAGCCAAGTGGGTTTGGGTCTAGCCAAGTGGGTTTGGGTCTAGCCGAGTGGGTTTGGGACTAGCCGAGTGGGTTTCGGTCTAGCGGAGTGGGTTTGGGTCGAGCCGATTGGGTTTGGCTCTAGCCGAGTGGTTTTGGGTCTAGCCGAGTGGGTTTGGGTATAGCCGAGTGGGTTTGGGTTTAGTGGAGTGGGTTTGGGTCTAGCTGAGTGGGTTTGGGTCTAGCCGAGTGGGTTTGGGTCTAGCCGAGTGGGTTTGGGTCTAGCCGAGTGGGTTTGGGTCGAGCCGAGTGGGTTTGGGATTAGTGGGGTGGGTTTGGGTCTAGCTGAGTGGGTTTGGGTCTAGCCGAGTGGGTTTGGGCCTAGCCGAGTGGGTAATCGTCTAGCCGAGTGGGTTTGGGTCTAGCCGAGTCCGTTTGGGTCTAGCCGAGTGGGTTTGGGCCTAGCCGAGTGGGTTTGGGTCTAGCCGAGTGGGTTTGGTACTAGCCGAGTGGGTTTGAGTCTAGCCGAGTGGGTTTGGGTCTAACCGAGTGGGTTTGGGTCTAGCTGAGTGGGTTCGGGTCTAGCCGAGTGGATTTGGGTGTAGCCGAATATGTTTTGGTCTAGCCGAGTGGGTTTGGGTCCAGCCGAGTGGGTTTGCGTCTAGCTGAGTGGGTTTGGTTCTAGCGGAGTGGGTTTGGGTCTAGCCGAGTGGGTTTGGGTCTAGCCGAGTGGGTTTGGGTCTAGCTGAGTGGGTTCGGGTCTAGCCAAGTGGGTTTGGGTGTAGCCGAGTGGGTTTGGGTGTAGCCGAGTGGGTTTGTGTCTAGCGGAGTGGTTTTGGGTGTAGCCGAGTGGGTTTGGGTCTAGCCGAGTGGGTTTGGGTCTAGCCGAGTGGGTTTGGGTCTGGCCGTGTGGGTTTGGGTCTAGCCGAGTGGGTTTGGGTCTATCCGAGTGGGTTTGGATCTAGCCAAGTGGGTTTGGGTCTAGCCGAGTGGGTTTGGGTCTAGCCGAGTGGGTTTGGGTCTAGCCGAGTGGGTGTGGGTATAGCCGAGTGTGTTTGGGTTTAGCGGAGTGGGTTTGGGTCTAGCCGAGTGGGTTTGGGTCTAGCCGAGTGAGTTTGGGTCTAGCCGAGTGGGTTTGGGTCTAGCCGAGTGGGTTTAGGTCGAGCCGAGTGGGTTTGGGATTAGTGGGGTGGGTTTGGGTCTAGCCGAGAGGGTTTGGGTCTAGCCGAGTGGGTTTGGGCCTAGCCGAGTGGGTTTGGGTCTAGCCGAGTGGGTTTGGGTCTAGCCGAGTGGGTTTGGGTCTTGCCGAGTGGGTTTGGGTCTAGCCGAGTCCGTTTGGGTCTAGCCGAGTGGGTTTGGGCCTAGCCGAGTGGGTTTGGGTCTAGCCGAGTGGGTTTGGTACTAGCCGAGTGGGTTTGAGTCTAGCCGAGTGGGTTTGGGTCTAGCGGAGTGGGTTTGGGTCTAGCCGAGTGGGTTTGGGTCTAGCCGAGTGGTTTTGGGTCTAGCCGAGTGGGTTTGGGTATAGCCGAGTGGGTTTGGGTTTAGTGGAGTGGGTTTGGGTCTAGCTGAGTGGGTTTGGGTCTAGCCGAGTGGGTTTGGGTCTAGCCGAGTGGGTTTGGGTCTAGCCGAGTGGGTTTGGGTCGAGCCGAGTGGGTTTGGGATTAGTGGGGTGGGTTTGGGTCTAGCTGAGTGGGTTTGGGTCTAGCCGAGTGGGTTTGGGCCTAGCCGAGTGGGTAATCGTCTAGCCGAGTGGGTTTGGGTCTAGCCGAGTCCGTTTGGGTCTAGCCGAGTGGGTTTGGGTCTAGCCGAGTGGGTTTGGGTCTAGCCGAGTCCGTTTGGGTCCAGCCGAGTGGGTTTGGGCCTAGCCGAGTGGGTTTGGGTCTAGCCGAGTGGGTTTGGTTCTAGCCGAGTGGGTTTGAGTCTAGCCGAGTGGGTTTGGGTCTAGCCGAGTGGGTTTGGGTCTAGCTGAGTGGGTTCGGGTTTAGCCGAGTGGGTTTGGGTGTAGCCGAGTGGGTTTGGGTGTAGCCGAGTGGGTTTGTGTCTAGCGGAGTGGTTTTGGGTGTAGCCGAGTGTGTTTGGGTCTAGCCGAGTGGGTTTGGGTCTAGCCGAGTGGGTTTGGGTCTGGCCGTGTGGGTTTGGGTCTAGCCGAGTGGGTTTGGGTCTATCCGAGTGTGTTTGGATCTAGCCAAGTGGGTTTGGGTCTAGCCGAGTGGGTTTGGGTCTAGCCGAGTGGGTTTGTGTCTAGCCGAGTGGGTTTGGGTCTAGCCGAGAGGGTTTGGGTCTAGCCGCGTGGGTTTCGGTCTAGCCGAGTGGGTAATCGTCTAGCCGAGTCGGTTTGGGTCTAGTCGAGTGGGTTTGGGTCTAGCCGAGTGGGTTTGGGTGTAGCCGAGTGGGTTTGGTTCTGGCCTAGTGGGTTTGGGTCTAGCCGATTCCGTTTGGGTCTAGGCGAGTGGGTTTGGGCCTAGCCGAGTGGGTTTGGGTCTAGCCGAGTGGGTTTGGTTCTAGCCGAGAGGGTTTGAGTCTAGCCGAGTGGGTTTGGGTCTAGCCGAGTGGGTTTGGGTCTAGCTGAGTGGGTTCGGGTCTAGCCGAGTGGGTTTGGGTGTAGCCGAGTGGGTTTGGGTGTAGCCGAGTGGGTTTGTGTCTAGCGGAGTGGTTTTGGGTGTCGCCGAGTGGGTTTGGGTCTAGCCGAGTGGGTTTGGGTCTAGCGGAGTGGGTTTGGGTCTAGCCGATTGGGTTTGGCTCTAGCCGAGTGGTTTTGGGTCTAGCCGAGTGGGTTTGGGTATAGCCGAGTGGGTTTGGGTTTAGTGGAGTGGGTTTGGGTCTAGCTGAGTGGGTTTGGGTCTAGCCGAGTGGGTTTGGGTCTAGCCGAGTGGGTTTGGGTCTAGCCGAGTGGGTTTGGGTCGAGCCGAGTGGGTTTGGGATTAGTGGGGTGGGTTTGGGTCTAGCTGAGTGGGTTTGGGTCTAGCCGAGTGGGTTTGGGCCTAGCCGAGTGGGTAATCGTCTAGCCGAGTGGGTTTGGGTCTAGCCGAGTGGGTTTGGGTCTTGCCGAGTGGGTTTGGGTCTAGCCGAGTCCGTTTGGGTCTAGCCGAGTGGGTTTGGGCCTAGCCGAGTGGGTTTGGGTCTAGCCGAGTGGGTTTGGTACTAGCCGAGTGGGTGTGAGTCTAGCCGAGTGGGTTTGGGTCTAGCCGAGTGGGTTTGGGTCTAGCTGAGTGGTTTCGGGTCTAGCCGAGTGGGTTTGGGTGTAGCCGAATATGTTTTGGTCTAGCCGAGTGGGTTTGGGTCCAGCCGAGTGGGTTTGCGTCTAGCTGAGTGGGTTTGGTTCTAGCGGAGTGGGTTTGGGTCTAGCATGGTGGGTTTGGGTCTAGCGGAGTGGGTTTGGGTGTAGCCGAGTGGGTTTGGGTCTAGCCGAGTGGGTTTGGATGTAGCCGAGGGGGTTTGGGTCTAGCCGAGCGGGTTTGGGTCTAGCCGAGTGGGTGTTGGTCTACCCGAGTGGGTTTGGGTCCAGCCGAGTGGGTTTGCGTCCAGCCGAGTGGGTTTGGTTCTAGCGGAGTGGGTTTGGGTCTAGCCGAGTGGGTTTGGGTCTAGCCGAGTGGGTTTGGGTCTAGCGGAGTGGGTTTGGGTCGAGCCAAGTGGGTTTGGGTCTAGCCAAGTGGGTTTGGGTCTAGCCGAGTGGGTTTGGGACTAGCCGAGTGGGTTTGGGTCTAGCGGAGTGGGTTTGGGTCTAGCCGATTGGGTTTGGCTCTAGGCGAGTGGTTTTGGGTCTAGCCGAGTGGGTTTGGGTATAGCCGAGTGGGTTTGGGTTTAGTGGAGTGGGTTTGGGTCTAGCTGAGTGGGTTTGGGTCTAGCCGAGTGGGTTTGGGTCTAGCCGAGTGGGTTTGGGTCTAGCCGAGTGGGTTTGGGTCGAGCCGAGTGGGTTTGGGATTAGTGGGTTGGGTTTGGGTCTAGCTGAGTGGGTTTGGGTCTAGCCGAGTGGGTTTGGGCCTAGCCGAGTGGGTAATCGTCTAGCCGAGTGGGTTTGGGTCTAGCCGAGTCCGTTTGGGTCTAGCCGAGTGGGTTTGGGTCTAGCCGAGTGGGTTTGGGTCTAGCCGAGTCCGTTTGGGTCCAGCCGAGTGGGTTTGGGCCTAGCCGAGTGGGTTTGGGTCTAGCCGAGTGGGTTTGGTTCTAGCCGAGTGGGTTTGAGTCTAGCCGAGTGGGTTTGGGTCTAGCCGAGTGGGTTTGGGTCTAGCTGAGTGGGTTCGGGTTTAGCCGAGTGGGTTTGGGTGTAGCCGAGTGGGTTTGGGTGTAGCCGAGTGGGTTTGTGTCTAGCGGAGTGGTTTTGGGTGTAGCCGAGTGTGTTTGGGTCTAGCCGAGTGGGTTTGGGTCTAGCCGAGTGGGTTTGGGTCTGGCCGTGTGGGTTTGGGTCTAGCCGAGTGGGTTTGGGTCTATCCGAGTGGGTTTGGATCTAGCCAAGTGGGTTTGGGTCTAGCCGAGTGGGTTTGGGTCTAGCCGAGTGGGTTTGTGTCTAGCCGAGTGGGTTTGGGTCTAGCCGAGAGGGTTTGGGTCTAGCCGCGTGGGTTTCGGTCTAGCCGAGTGGGTAATCGTCTAGCCGAGTCGGTTTGGGTCTAGTCGAGTGGGTTTGGGTCTAGCCGAGTGGGTTTGGGTGTAGCCGAGTGGGTTTGGTTCTGGCCTAGTGGGTTTGGGTCTAGCCGATTCCGTATGGGTCTAGGCGAGTGGGTTTGGGCCTAGCCGAGTGGGTTTGGGTCTAGCCGAGTGGGTTTGGTTCTAGCCGAGAGGGTTTGAGTCTAGCCGAGTGGGTTTGGGTCTAGCCGAGTGGGTTTGGGTCTAGCTGAGTGGGTTCGGGTCTAGCCGAGTGGGTTTGGGTGTAGCCGAGTGGGTTTGGGTGTAGCCGAGTGGGTTTGTGTCTAGCGGAGTGGTTTTGGGTGTCGCCGAGTGGGTTTGGGTCTAGCCGAGTGGGTTTGGGTCTAGCGGAGTGGGTTTGGGTCTAGCCGATTGGGTTTGGCTCTAGCCGAGTGGTTTTGGGTCTAGCCGAGTGGGTTTGGGTATAGCCGAGTGGGTTTGGGTTTAGTGGAGTGGGTTTGCGTCTAGCTGAGTGGGTTTGGGTCTAGCCGAGTGGGTTTGGGTCTAGCCGAGTGGGTTTGGGTCTAGCCGAGTGGGTTTGGGTCGAGCCGAGTGGGTTTGGGATTAGTGGGGTGGGTTTGGGTCTAGCTGAGTGGGTTTGGGTCTAGCCGAGTGGGTTTGGGCCTAGCCGAGTGGGTAATCGTCTAGCCGAGTGGGTTTGGGTCTAGCCGAGTGGGTTTGGGTCTTGCCGAGTGGGTTTGGGTCTAGCCGAGTCCGTTTGGGTCTAGCCGAGTGGGTTTGGGCCTAGCCGAGTGGGTTTGGGTCTAGCCGAGTGGGTTTGGTACTAGCCGAGTGGGTGTGAGTCTAGCCGAGTGGGTTTGGGTCTAGCCGAGTGGGTTTGGGTCTAGCTGAGTGGTTTCGGGTCTAGCCGAGTGGGTTTGGGTGTAGCCGAATATGTTTTGGTCTAGCCGAGTGGGTTTGGGTCCAGCCGAGTGGGTTTGCGTCTAGCTGAGTGGGTTTGGTTCTAGCGGAGTGGGTTTGGGTCTAGCATGGTGGGTTTGGGTCTAGCGGAGTGGGTTTGGGTGTAGCCGAGTGGGTTTGGGTCTAGCCGAGTGGGTTTGGGTCTAGCCGAGTGGGTTTGGGTCTAGCCGAGTGGGTTTGGGTCTAGCCGAGTGGGTTTGGTTCTAGCCGAGTGGGTTTGGGTCTAGCCGAGTCCGTTTGGGTCCAGCCGAGTGGGTTTGGGCCTAGCCGAGTGGGTTTGGGTCTAGCCGAGTGGGTTTGGTTCTAGCCGAGTGGGTTTGAGTCTAGCCGAGTGGGTTTGGGTCTAGCCGAGTGGGTTTGGGTCTAGCTGAGTGGGTTCGGGTCTAGCCGAGTGGGTTTGGGTGTAGCCGAGTGGGTTTGGGTGTAGCCGAGTGGGTTTGTGTCTAGCGGAGTGGTTTTGGGTGTAGCCGAGTGGGTTTGGGTCTAGCCGAGTGGGTTTGGGTCTAGCCGAGTGGGTTTGGGTCTGGCCGTGTGGGTTTGGGTCTAGCCGAGTGGGTTTGGGTCTATCCGAGTGGGTTTGGATCTAGCCAAGTGAGTTTGGGTCTAGCCGAGTGGGTTTGGGTCTAACCGAGTGGGTTTGGATGTAGCCGAGGGGGTTTGGGTCTAGCCGAGCGGGTTTGGGTCTAGCCGAGTGGGTTTGGGTCTAGCCGAATGGGTTTTGGTCTACCCGAGTGGGTTTGGGTCCAGCCGAGTGGGTTTGCGTCTAGCTGAGTGGGTGTGGTTCTAGCGGAGTGGGTTTGGGTCTAGCGGAGTGGGTTTGGGTCTAGCGGAGTGGGTTTGGGTCTAGCCGAGTGGGTTTGGGTCTAGCCAAGTGGGTTTGGGTCTAGCCGAGTGGGTTTGGTTCTAGCCGAGTGGGCTTGGGTCTAGCCGTGTCCGTTTGGGTCTAGCCGAGTGGGTTTGGGCCTAGCCGAGTGGGTTTGGCTCTGGCCGAGTGGGTTTGGTACTAGCCGAGTGGGTTTGAGTCTAGCCGAGTGGGTTTGGGTCTAGCCGAGTGGGTTTGGGTCTAGCTGAGTGGGTTCGGGTCTAGCCGAGTGGGTTTGGGTGTGGCCGAATGGGTTTTGGTCTAGCCGAGTGGGTTTGGGTCTAGCCGAGTGGGTTTGGGTTTAGCCGAGTGGGTTTGGGTTTAGTGGAGTGGGTTTGGGTCTAGCTGAGTGGGTTTGTGTCTAGCCGAGTGGGTTTGGGTCTAGCCGAGTGGGTTTGGGTCTAGCCGAGTGGGTTTGGGTCGAGTCGAGTGGGTTTGGGTCTAGCCGAGTGGGTTTGGGTGTCGCCGAGTGGGTTTGGGTCTAGCCGAGTGGGTTTGGGTCTAGCGGAGTGGGTTTGGGTCTAGCCGATTGGGTTTGGCTCTAGCCGAGTGGTTTTGGGTCTAGCCGAGTGGGTTTGGGTATAGCCGAGTGGGTTTGGGTTTAGTGGAGTGGGTTTGGGTCTAGCTGAGTGGGTTTGGGTCTAGCCGAGTGGGTTTGGGTCTAGCCGAGTGGGTTTGGGTCTAGCCGAGTGGGTTTGGGTCGAGCCGAGTGGGTTTGGGATTAGTGGGGTGGGTTTGGGTCTAGCTGAGTGGGTTTGGGTCTAGCCGAGTGGGTTTGGGCCTAGCCGAGTGGGTAATCGTCTAGCCGAGTGGGTTTGGGTCTAGCCGAGTGGGTTTGGGTCTTGCCGAGTGGGTTTGGGTCTAGCCGAGTCCGTTTGGGTCTAGCCGAGTGGGTTTGGACCTAGCCGAGTGGGTTTGGGTCTAGCCGAGTGGGTTTGGTACTAGCCGAGTGGGTTTGAGTCTAGCCGAGTGGGTTTGGGTCTAGCCGAGTGGGTTTGGGTGTAGCTGAGTGGGTTCGGGTCTAGCCGAGTGGGTTTGGGTGTAGCCGAATATGTTTTGGTCTAGCCGAGTGGGTTTGGGTCCAGCCGAGTGGGTTTGCATCTAGCTGAGTGGGTTTGGTTCTAGCGGAGTGGGTTTGGGTCTAGCGGAGTGGGTTTGCGTCTAGCCGAGTGGGTTTGGGTCTAGCCGAGTGGGTTTGGGTCTAGCCGAGTGGGTTTGGGTCTAGCCGAGTGGGTTTGGGTCTAGCCGAGTGGGTTTGGTTCTAGCCGAGTGGGTTTGGGTCTAGCCGAGTCCGTTTGGGTCCAGCCGAGTGGGTTTGGGCCTAGCCGAGTGGGTTTGGGTCTAGCCGAGTGGGTTTGGTTCTAGCCGAGTGGGTTTGAGTCTAGCCGAGTGGGTTCGGGTCTAGCCGAGTGGGTTTGGGTCTAGCCGAGTGGGTTTGGGACTAGCCGAGTGGGTTTGGGTCTTGCCGAGTGGGTTTGGGTCTAGCCGAGTCCGTTTGGGTCTAGCCGAGTGGGTTTGGGCCTAGCCGAGTGGGTTTGGGTCTAGCCGAGTGGGTTTGGTACTAGCCTAGTGGGTTTGAGTCTAGCCGAGTGGGTTTGGGTCTAGCCGAGTGGGTTTGGGTCTAGCTGAGTGGGTTCGGGTCTAGCCGAGTGGGTTTGGGTGTAGCCGAATATGTTTTGGTCTAGCCGAGTGGGTTTGGGTCCAGCCGAGTGGGTTTGCATCTAGCTGAGTGGGTTTGGTTCTAGCGGAGTGGGTTTGGGTCTAGCGGAGTGGGTTTGGGTCTAGCCGAGTGGGTTTGGGTCTAGCCGAGTGGGTTTGGGTCTAGCCGAGTGGGTTTGGGTCTAGCCTAGTGGGTTTGGGTCTAGCCGAGTGGGTTTGGTTCTAGCCGAGTGGGTTTGGGTCTAGCCGAGTCCGTTTGGGTCCAGCCGAGTGGGTTTGGGCCTAGCCGAGTGGGTTTGGGTCTAGCCGAGTGGGTTTGGTTCTAGCCGAGTGGGTTTGAGTCTAGCCGAGTGGGTTCGTGTCTAGCCGAGTGGGTTTGGGTCTAGCTGAGTGGGTTCGCGTCTAGCCGAGTGGGTTTGGGTGTAGCCGAGTGGGTTTGGGTGTAGCCGAGTGGGTTTGTGTCTAGCGGAGTGGTTTTGGGTGTAGCCGAGTGGGTTTGGGTCTAGCCGAGTGGGTTTGGGTCTAGCCGAGTGGGTTTGGGTCTGGCCGTGTGGGTTTGGGTCTAGCCGAGTGGGTTTGGGTCTATCCGAGTGGGTTTGGATCTAGCCAAGTGGGTTTGGGTCTAGCTGAGTGGGTTTGGATCTAGCCGAGTGGGTTTGGATGTAGCCGAGGGGGTTTGGGTCTAGCCGAGCGGGTTTGGGTCTAGCCGAGTGGGTTTGGGTCTAGCCGAATGGGTTTTGGTCTACCCGAGTGGGTTTGGGTCCAGCCGAGTGGGTTTGCGTCTAGCTGAGTGGGTTTGGTTCTAGCGGAGTGGGTTTGGGTCTAGCGGAGTGGGTTTGGGTCTAGCGGAGTGGGTTTGGGTCTAGCC
The DNA here is from genome assembly GCA_963514005.1 of Raja brachyura. The sequence goes on along the minus strand of OY740819.1, from coordinate 3,144,906 downwards.
GAGTGGGTTTGGGTCTAGCCAAGTGGGTTTGGGTCTAGCCGAGTGGGTTTGGGTCTAGCCGAGTGGGTTTGGTTCTAGCCGAGTGGGTTTGGGTCTAGCCGTGTCCGTTTGGGTCTAGCCGAGTGGGTTTGGGCCTAGCCGAGTGGGTTTGGGTCTAGCCGAGTGGGTTTAGTACTAGCCGAGTGGGTTTGAGTCTAGCCGAGTGGGTTTGGGTCTAGCCGAGTGGGTTTGGGTCTAGCTGAGTGGGTTCGGGTCTAGCCGAGTGGGTTTGGGTGTGGCCGAATGGGTTTTGGTCTAGCCGAGTGGGTTTGGGTCTAGCCGAGTGGGTTTGGGTTTTGCCGTGTGGGTTTGGGTTTAGTGGAGTGGGTTTGGGTCTAGCTGAGTGGGTTTGGGTCTAGCCGAGTGGGTTTGGGTCTAGCCGAGTGGGTTTGGGTCTAGCCGAGTGGGTTTGGGTCGAGCCGAGTGGGTTTGGGTCTAGCCGAGTGGGTTTGGGTGTCGCCGAGTGGGTTTGGGTCTAGCCGAGTGGGTTTGGGTCTAGCGGAGTGGGTTTGGGTCTAGCCGATTGGGTTTGGCTCTAGCCGAGTGGTTTTGGGTCTAGCCGAGTGGGTTTGGGTATAGCCGAGTGGGTTTGGGTTTAGTGGAGTGGGTTTGGGTCTAGCTGACTGGGTTTGGGTCTAGCCGAGTGGGTTTGGGTCTAGCCGAGTGGGTTTGGGTCTAGCCGAGTGGGTTTGGGTCGAGCCGAGTGGGTTTGGGATTAGTGGGGTGGGTTTGGGTCTAGCTGAGTGGGTTTGGGTCTAGCCGAGTGGGTTTGGGCCTAGCCGAGTGGGTAATCGCCTAGCCGAGTGGGTTTGGGTCTAGCGGAGTGGGTTTGGGTCTAGCCGAGTGGGTTTGGGTCTAGCCGAGTGGGTTTGGGTCTAGCCGAGTGGGTTTGGGTCTAGCCTAGTGGGTTTGGGTCTAGCCGAGTGGGTTTGGTTCTAGCCGAGTGGGTTTGGGTCTAGCCGAGTCCGTTTGGGTCCAGCCGAGTGGGTTTGGGCCTAGCCGAGTGGGTTTGGGTCTAGCCGAGTGGGTTTGGTTCTAGCCGAGTGGGTTTGAGTCTAGCCGAGTGGGTTCGTGTCTAGCCGAGTGGGTTTGGGTCTAGCTGAGTGGGTTCGCGTCTAGCCGAGTGGGTTTGGGTGTAGCCGAGTGGGTTTGGGTGTAGCCGAGTGGGTTTGTGTCTAGCGGAGTGGTTTTGGGTGTAGCCGAGTGGGTTTGGGTCTAGCCGAGTGGGTTTGGGTCTAGCCGAGTGGGTTTGGGTCTGGCCGTGTGGGTTTGGGTCTAGCCGAGTGGGTTTGGGTCTATCCGAGTGGGTTTGGATCTAGCCAAGTGGGTTTGGGTCTAGCTGAGTGGGTTTGGATCTAGCCGAGTGGGTTTGGATGTAGCCGAGGGGGTTTGGGTCTAGCCGAGCGGGTTTGGGTCTAGCCGAGTGGGTTTGGGTCTAGCCGAATGGGTTTTGATCTACCCGAGTGGGTTTGGGTCCAGCCGAGTGGGTTTGCGTCTAGCTGAGTGGGTTTGGTTCTAGCGGAGTGGGTTTGGGTCTAGCGGAGTGGGTTTGGGTCTAGCGGAGTGGGTTTGGGTCTAGCCGAGTGGGTTTGGGTCTAGCCAAGTGGGTTTGGGTCTAGCCGAGTGGGTTTGGTTCTAGCCGAGTGGGTTTGGGTCTAGCCGTGTCCGTTTGGGTCTAGCCGAGTGGGTTTGGGCCTAGCCGAGTGGGTTTGGGTCTAGCCGAGTGGGTTTGGTACTAGCCGAGTGGGTTTGAGTCTAGCCGAGTGGGTTTGGGTCTAGCCGAGTGGGTTTGGGTCTAGCTGAGTGGGTTCGGGTCTAGCCGAGTGGGTTTGGGTGTGGCCGAATGGGTTTTGGTCTAGCCGAGTGGGTTTGGGTCTAGCCGAGTGGGTTTGGGTTTTGCCGTGTGGGTTTGGGTTTAGTGGAGTGGGTTTGGGTCTAGCTGAGTGGGTTTGGGTCTAGCCGAGTGGGTTTGGGTCTAGCCGAGTCGGTTTGGGTCTAGCCGAGTGGGTTTGGGTCGAGCCGAGTGGGTTTGGGTCTAGCCGAGTGGGTTTGGGTGTCGCCGAGTGGGTTTGGGTCTAGCCGAGTGGGTTTGGGTCTAGCGGAGTGGGTTTGGGTCTAGCCGATTGGGTTTGGCTCTAGCCGAGTGGTTTTGGGTCTAGCCGAGTGGGTTTGGGTATAGCCGAGTGGGTTTGGGTTTAGTGGAGTGGGTTTGGGTCTAGCTGACTGGGTTTGGGTCTAGCCGAGTGGGTTTGGGTCTAGCCGAGTGGGTTTGGGTCTAGCCGAGTGGGTTTGGGTCGAGCCGAGTGGGTTTGGGATTAGTGGGGTGGGTTTGGGTCTAGCTGAGTGGGTTTGGGTCTAGCCGAGTGGGTTTGGGCCTAGCCGAGTGGGTAATCGCCTAGCCGAGTGGGTTTGGGTCTAGCCGAGTGGGTTTGGGTCTTGCCGAGTGGGTTTGGGTCTAGCCGAGTCCGTTTGGGTCTAGCCGAGTGTGTTTGGGCCTAGCCGAGTGGGTTTGGGTCTAGCCGAGTGGGTTTGGTTCTAGCGGAGTGGGTTTGGGTCTAGCGGAGTGGGTTTGGGTCTAGCGGAGTGGGTTTGGGTCTAGCCGAGTGGGTTTGGTACTAGCCGAGTGGGTTTGAGTCTAGCCGAGTGGGTTTGGGTCTAGCCGAGTGGGTTTGGGTCTAGCTGAGTGGGTTCGGGTCTAGCCGAGTGGGTTTGGGTGTGGCCGAATGGGTTTTGGTCTAGCCGAGTGGGTTTGGGTCTAGCCGAGTGGGTTTGGGTCTAGCCGAGTGGGTTTGGGTCTGGCCGTGTGGGTTTGGGTCTAGCCGAGTGGGTTTGGGTCTATCCGAGTGGGTTTGGATCTAGCCAAGTGGGTTTGGGTCTAGCTGAGTGGGTTTGGATCTAGCCGAGTGGGTTTGGATGTAGCCGAGGGGGTTTGGGTCTAGCCGAGCGGGTTTGGGTCTAGCCGAGTGGGTTTGGGTCTAGCCGAATGGGTTTTGATCTACCCGAGTGGGTTTGGGTCCAGCCGAGTGGGTTTGCGTCTAGCTGAGTGGGTTTGGTTCTAGCGGAGTGGGTTTGGGTCTAGCGGAGTGGGTTTGGGTCTAGCGGAGTGGGTTTGGGTCTAGCCGAGTGGGTTTGGGTCTAGCCAAGTGGGTTTGGGTCTAGCCGAGTGGGTTTGGTTCTAGCCGAGTGGGTTTGGGTCTAGCCGTGTCCGTTTGGGTCTAGCCGAGTGGGTTTGGGCCTAGCCGAGTGGGTTTGGGTCTAGCCGAGTGGGTTTGGTACTAGCCGAGTGGGTTTGAGTCTAGCCGAGTGGGTTTGGGTCTAGCCGAGTGGGTTTGGGTCTAGCTGAGTGGGTTCGGGTCTAGCCGAGTGGGTTTGGGTGTGGCCGAATGGGTTTTGGTCTAGCCGAGTGGGTTTGGGTCTAGCCGAGTGGGTTTGGGTTTTGCCGTGTGGGTTTGGGTTTAGTGGAGTGGGTTTGGGTCTAGCTGAGTGGGTTTGGGTCTAGCCGAGTGGGTTTGGGTCTAGCCGAGTCGGTTTGGGTCTAGCCGAGTGGGTTTGGGTCGAGCCGAGTGGGTTTGGGTCTAGCCGAGTGGGTTTGGGTGTCGCCGAGTGGGTTTGGGTCTAGCCGAGTGGGTTTGGGTCTAGCGGAGTGGGTTTGGGTCTAGCCGATTGGGTTTGGCTCTAGCCGAGTGGTTTTGGGTCTAGCCGAGTGGGTTTGGGTATAGCCGAGTGGGTTTGGGTTTAGTGGAGTGGGTTTGGGTCTAGCTGACTGGGTTTGGGTCTAGCCGAGTGGGTTTGGGTCTAGCCGAGTGGGTTTGGGTCTAGCCGAGTGGGTTTGGGTCGAGCCGAGTGGGTTTGGGATTAGTGGGGTGGGTTTGGGTCTAGCTGAGTGGGTTTGGGTCTAGCCGAGTGGGTTTGGGCCTAGCCGAGTGGGTAATCGCCTAGCCGAGTGGGTTTGGGTCTAGCCGAGTGGGTTTGGGTCTTGCCGAGTGGGTTTGGGTCTAGCCGAGTCCGTTTGGGTCTAGCCGAGTGTGTTTGGGCCTAGCCGAGTGGGTTTGGGTCTAGCCGAGTGGGTTTGGTTCTAGCGGAGTGGGTTTGGGTCTAGCGGAGTGGGTTTGGGTCTAGCGGAGTGGGTTTGGGTCTAGCCGAGTGGGTTTGGTACTAGCCGAGTGGGTTTGAGTCTAGCCGAGTGGGTTTGGGTCTAGCCGAGTGGGTTTGGGTCTAGCTGAGTGGGTTCGGGTCTAGCCGAGTGGGTTTGGGTGTGGCCGAATGGGTTTTGGTCTAGCCGAGTGGGTTTGGGTCTAGCCGAGTGGGTTTGGGTTTTGCCGTGTGGGTTTGGGTTTAGTGGAGTGGGTTTGGGTCTAGCTGAGTGGGTTTGGGTCTAGCCGAGTGGGTTTGGGTCTAGCCGAGTGGGTTTGGGTCTAGCCGAGTGGGTTTGGGTCGAGCCGAGTGGGTTTGGGTCTAGCCGAGTGGGTTTGGGTGTCGCCGAGTGGGTTTGGGTCTAGCCGAGTGGGTTTGGGTCTAGCGGAGTGGGTTTGGGTCTAGCCGATTGGGTTTGGCTCTAGCCGAGTGGTTTTGGGTCTAGCCGAGTGGGTTTGGGTATAGCCGAGTGGGTTTGGGTTTAGTGGAGTGGGTTTGGGTCTAGCTGACTGGGTTTGGGTCTAGCCGAGTGGGTTTGGGTCTAGCCGAGTGGGTTTGGGTCTAGCCGAGTGGGTTTGGGTCGAGCCGAGTGGGTTTGGGATTAGTGGGGTGGGTTTGGGTCTAGCTGAGTGGGTTTGGGTCTAGCCGAGTGGGTTTGGACCTAGCCGAGTGGGTAATCGCCTAGCCGAGTGGGTTTGGGTCTAGCCGAGTGGGTTTGGGTCTTGCCGAGTGGGTTTGGGTCTAGCCGAGTCCGTTTGGGTCTAGCCGAGTGTGTTTGGGCCTAGCCGAGTGGGTTTGGGTCTAGCCGAGTGGGTTTGGTTCTAGCGGAGTGGGTTTGGGTCTAGCGGAGTGGGTTTGGGTCTAGCGGAGTGGGTTTGGGTCTAGCCGAGTGGGTTTGGGTCTAGCCGAGTGGGTTTGGGTCTAGCCGAGTGGGTTTGGTTCTAGCCGAGTGGGTTTGGGTCTAGCCGTGTCCGTTTGGGTCTAGCCGAGTGGGTTTGGGTGTAGCCGAATATGTTTTGGTCTAGCCGAGTGGGTTTGGGTCTAGCCGAATGGGTTTGGGTCTAGCTGAGTGGGTTCGCGTCTAGCCGAGTGGGTTTGGGTGTAGCCGAGTGGGTTTGGGTGTAGCCGAGTGGGTTTGTGTCTAGCGGAGTGGTTTTGGGTGTAGCCGAGTGGGTTTGGGTCTAGCCGAGTGGGTTTGGGTCTAGCCGAGTGGGTTTGGGTCTGGCCGTGTGGGTTTGGGTCTAGCCGAGTGGGTTTGGGTCTATCCGAGTGGGTTTGGATCTAGCCAAGTGGGTTTGGGTCTAGCCGAGTGGGTTTGGGTCTAGCCGAGTGGGTTTGGATGTAGCCGAGGGGGTTTGGGTCTAGCCGAGCGGGTTTGGGTCTAGCCGAGTGGGTTTGGGTCTAGCCGAATGGGTTTTGGTCTACCCGAGTGGGTTTGGGTCCAGCCGAGTGGGTTTGCGTCTAGCTGAGTGGGTTTGGTTCTAGCGGAGTGGGTTTGGGTCTAGCGGAGTGGGTTTGGGTCTAGCGGAGTGGGTTTGGGTCTAGCCGAGTGGGTTTGGGTCTAGCCAAGTGGGTTTGGGTCTAGCCGAGTGGGTTTGGTTCTAGCCGAGTGGGTTTGGGTCTAGCCGTGTCCGTTTGGGTCTAGCCGAGTGGGTTTGGGCCTAGCCGAGTGGGTTTGGGTCTAGCCGAGTGGGTTTGGTACTAGCCGAGTGGGTTTGAGTCTAGCCGAGTGGGTTTGGGTCTAGCCGAGTGGGTTTGGGTCTAGCTGAGTGGGTTCGGGTCTAGCCGAGTGGGTTTGGGTGTGGCCGAATGGGTTTTGGTCTAGCCGAGTGGGTTTGGGTCTAGCCGAGTGGGTTTGGGTTTTGCCGTGTGGGTTTGGGTTTAGTGGAGTGGGTTTGGGTCTAGCTGAGTGGGTTTGGGTCTAGCCGAGTGGGTTTGGGTCTAGCCGAGTGGGTTTGGGTCTAGCCGAGTGGGTTTGGGTCGAGCCGAGTGGGTTTGGGTCTAGCCGAGTGGGTTTGGGTGTCGCCGAGTGGGTTTGGGTCTAGCCGAGTGGGTTTGGGTCTAGCGGAGTGGGTTTGGGTCTAGCCGATTGGGTTTGGCTCTAGCCGAGTGGTTTTGGGTCTAGCCGAGTGGGTTTGGGTACAGCCGAGTGGGTTTGGGTTTAGTGGAGTGGGTTTGGGTCTAGCTGACTGGGTTTGGGTCTAGCCGAGTGGGTTTGGGTCTAGCCGAGTGGGTTTGGGTCTAGCCGAGTGGGTTTGGGTCGAGCCGAGTGGGTTTGGGATTAGTGGGGTGGGTTTGGGTCTAGCTGAGTGGGTTTGGGTCTAGCCGAGTGGGTTTGGGCCTAGCCGAGTGGGTAATCGTCTAGCCGAGTGGGTTTGGGTCTAGCCGAGTGGGTTTGGGTCTTGCCGAGTGGGTTTGGGTCTAGCCGAGTCCGTTTGGGTCTAGCCGAGTGGGTTTGGGCCTAGCCGAGTGGGTTTGGGTCTAGCCGAGTGGGTTTGGTACTAGCCGAGTGGGTTTGAGTCTAGCCGAGTGGGTTTGGGTCTAGCCGAGTGGGTTTGGGTCTAGCCGAGTGGGTTCGGGTCTAGCCGAGTGGGTTTGGGTGTAGCCGAGTGGGTTTGGGTGTAGCCGAGTGGGTTTGTGTCTAGCGGAGTGGTTTTGGGTGTAGCCGAGTGGGTTTGGGTCTAGCCGAGTGGGTTGGGGTCTAGCCGAGTGGGTTTAGGTCTGGCCGTGTGGGTTTGGTCTAGCCGAGTGGGTTTGGGTGTATCCGAGTGGGTTTGGATCTAGCCAAGTGGGTTTGGGTCTAGCCGAGTGGGTTTGGGTCTAGCCGAGTGGGTTTGGATGTAGCCGAGGGGGTTTGGGTCTAGCCGAGCGGGTTTGGGTCTAGCCGAGTGGGTTTGGGTCTAGCCGAATGGGTTTTGGTCTACCCGAGTGGGTTTGGGTTTAGTGGAGTGGGTTTGGGTCTAGCTGAGTGGGTTTGGGTCTAGCCGAGTGGGTTTGGGTCTAGCCAAGTGGGTTTGGGTCTAGCCGAGTGGGTTTGGTTCTAGCCGAGTGGGTTTGGGTCTAGCCGTGTCCGTTTGGGTCTAGCCGAGTGGGTTTGGGCCTAGCCGAGTGGGTTTGTGTCTAGCCGAGTGGGTTTGGTACTAGCCGAGTGGGTTTGAGTCTAGCCGAGTGGGTTTGGGTCTAGCCGAGTGGGTTTGGGTCTAGCTGAGTGGGTTCGGGTCTAGCCGAGTGGGTTTGGATGTGGCCGAATGGGTTTTGGTCTAGCCGAGTGGGTTTGGGTCTAGCCGAGTGGGTTTGGGTTTAGCCGAGTGGGTTTGGTACTAGCCGAGTGGGTTTGAGTCTAGCCGAGTGGGTTTGGGTCTAGCCGAGTGGGTTTGGGTCTAGCTGAGTGGGTTCGGGTCTAGCCGAGTGGGTTTGGGTGTAGCCGAGTGGGTTTGGGTGTAGCCGAGTGGGTTTGTGTCTAGCGGAGTGGTTTTGGGTGTAGCCGAGTGGGTTTGGGTCTAGCCGAGTGGGTTGGGGTCTAGCCGAGTGGGTTTGGGTCTGGCCGTGTGGGTTTGGGTCTAGCCGAGTGGGTTTGGGTCTATCCGAGTGGGTTTGGATCTAGCCAAGTGGGTTTGGGTCTAGCCGAGTGGGTTTGGATCTAGCCGAGTGGGTTTGGATGTAGCCGAGGGTGTTTGGGTCTAGCCGAGCGGGTTTGGGTCTAGCCGAGTGGGTTTGGGTCTAGCCGAATGGGTTTTGGTCTACCCGAGTGGGTTTGGGTCCAGCCGAGTGGGTTTGCGTCTAGCTGAGTGGGTTTGGGTCTAGCGGAGTGGGTTTGGGTCTAGCGGAGTGGGTTTGGGTCTAGCCGAGTGGGTTTGGGTCTAGCCAAGTGGGTTTGGGTCTAGCCGAGTGGGTTTGGTTCTAGCCGAGTGGGTTTGGGTCTAGCCGTGTCCGTTTGGGTCTAGCCGAGTGGGTTTGGGCCTAGCCGAGTGGGTTTGGGTCTAGCCGAGTGGGTTTGGTACTAGCCGAGTGGGTTTGAGTCTAGCCGAGTGGGTTTGGGTCTAGCCGAGTGGGTTTGGGTCTAGCTGAGTGGGTTCGGGTCTAGCCGAGTGGGTTTGGGTGTGGCCGAATGGGTTTTGGTCTAGCCGAGTGGGTTTGGGTCTAGCCGAGTGGGTTTGGGTTTTGCCGTGTGGGTTTGGGTTTAGTGGAGTGGGTTTGGGTCTAGCTGAGTGGGTTTGGGTCTAGCCGAGTGGGTTTGGGTCTAGCCGAGTGGGTTTGGGTCTAGCCGAGTGGGTTTGGGTCGAGCCGAGTGGGTTTGGGTCTAGCCGAGTGGGTTTGGGTGTCGCCGAGTGGGTTTGGGTGTAGCCGAGTGGGTTTGGGTCTAGCGGAGTGGGTTTGGGTCTAGCCGATTGGGTTTGGCTCTAGCCGAGTGGTTTTGGGTCTAGCCGAGTGGGTTTGAGTCTAGCCGAGTGGGTTTGGGTTTAGTGGAGTGGGTTTGGGTCTAGCTGACTGGGTTTGGGTCTAGCCGAGTGGGTTTGGGTCTAGCCGAGTGGGTTTGGGTCTAGCCGAGTGGGTTTGGGTCGAGCCGAGTGGGTTTGGGATTAGTGGGGTGGGTTTGGGTCTAGCTGAGTGGGTTTGGGTCTAGCCGAGTGGGTTTTGGCCTAGCCGAGTGGGTAATCGCCTAGCCGAGTGGGTTTGGGTCTAGCCGAGTGGGTTTGGGTCTTGCCGAGTGGGTTTGGGTCTAGCCGAGTCCGTTTGGGTCTAGCCGAGTGTGTTTGGGCCTAGCCGAGTGGGTTTGGGTCTAGCCGAGTGGGTTTGGTTCTAGCGGAGTGGGTTTGGGTCTAGCGGAGTGGGTTTGGGTCTAGCGGAGTGGGTTTGGGTCTAGCCGAGTGGGTTTGGGTTTTGCCGTGTGGGTTTGGGTTTAGTGGAGTGGGTTTGGGTCTAGCTGAGTGGGTTTGGGTCTAGCCGAGTGGGTTTGGGTCTAGCCGAGTGGGTTTGGGTCTAGCCGAGTGGGTTTGGGTCGAGCCGAGTGGGTTTGGGTCTAGCCGAGTGGGTTTGGGTGTCGCCGAGTGGGTTTGGGTCTAGCCGAGTGGGTTTGGGTCTAGCGGAGTGGGTTTGGGTCTAGCCGATTGGGTTTGGCTCTAGCCGAGTGGTTTTGGGTCTAGCCGAGTGGGTTTGGGTACAGCCGAGTGGGTTTGGGTTTAGTGGAGTGGGTTTGGGTCTAGCTGACTGGGTTTGGGTCTAGCCGAGTGGGTTTGGGTCTAGCCGAGTGGGTTTGGGTCTAGCCGAGTGGGTTTGGGTCGAGCCGAGTGGGTTTGGGATTAGTGGGGTGGGTTTGGGTCTAGCTGAGTGGGTTTGGGTCTAGCCGAGTGGGTTTGGGCCTAGCCGAGTGGGTAATCGTCTAGCCGAGTGGGTTTGGGTCTAGCCGAGTGGGTTTGGGTCTTGCCGAGTGGGTTTGGGTCTAGCCGAGTCCGTTTGGGTCTAGCCGAGTGGGTTTGGGCCTAGCCGAGTGGGTTTGGGTCTAGCCGAGTGGGTTTGGTACTAGCCGAGTGGGTTTGAGTCTAGCCGAGTGGGTTTGGGTCTAGCCGAGTGGGTTTGGGTCTAGCCGAGTGGGTTCGGGTCTAGCCGAGTGGGTTTGGGTGTAGCCGAGTGGGTTTGGGTGTAGCCGAGTGGGTTTGTGTCTAGCGGAGTGGTTTTGGGTGTAGCCGAGTGGGTTTGGGTCTAGCCGAGTGGGTTGGGGTCTAGCCGAGTGGGTTTAGGTCTGGCCGTGTGGGTTTGGTCTAGCCGAGTGGGTTTGGGTGTATCCGAGTGGGTTTGGATCTAGCCAAGTGGGTTTGGGTCTAGCCGAGTGGGTTTGGGTCTAGCCGAGTGGGTTTGGATGTAGCCGAGGGGGTTTGGGTCTAGCCGAGCGGGTTTGGGTCTAGCCGAGTGGGTTTGGGTCTAGCCGAATGGGTTTTGGTCTACCCGAGTGGGTTTGGGTTTAGTGGAGTGGGTTTGGGTCTAGCTGAGTGGGTTTGGGTCTAGCCGAGTGGGTTTGGGTCTAGCCAAGTGGGTTTGGGTCTAGCCGAGTGGGTTTGGTTCTAGCCGAGTGGGTTTGGGTCTAGCCGTGTCCGTTTGGGTCTAGCCGAGTGGGTTTGGGCCTAGCCGAGTGGGTTTGTGTCTAGCCGAGTGGGTTTGGTACTAGCCGAGTGGGTTTGAGTCTAGCCGAGTGGGTTTGGGTCTAGCCGAGTGGGTTTGGGTCTAGCTGAGTGGGTTCGGGTCTAGCCGAGTGGGTTTGGATGTGGCCGAATGGGTTTTGGTCTAGCCGAGTGGGTTTGGTTCTAGCCGAGTGGGTTTGGGTCTAGCCGTGTCCGTTTGGGTCTAGCCGAGTGGGTTTGGGCCTAGCCGAGTGGGTTTGTGTCTAGCCGAGTGGGTTTGGTACTAGCCGAGTGGGTTTGGGTATAGCCGAGTGGGTTTGGGTTTAGTGGAGTGGGTTTGGGTCTAGCTGACTGGGTTTGGGTCTAGCCGAGTGGGTTTGGGTCTAGCCGAGTGGGTTTGGGTCTAGCCGAGTGGGTTTGGGTCGAGCCGAGTGGGTTTGGGATTAGTGGGGTGGGTTTGGGTCTAGCTGAGTGGGTTTGGGTCTAGCCGAGTGGGTTTGGGCCTAGCCGAGTGGGTAATCGCCTAGCCGAGTGGGTTTGGGTCTAGCCGAGTGGGTTTGGGTCTTGCCGAGTGGGTTTGGGTCTAGCCGAGTCCGTTTGGGTCTAGCCGAGTGTGTTTGGGCCTAGCCGAGTGGGTTTGGGTCTAGCCGAGTGGGTTTGGTTCTAGCGGAGTGGGTTTGGGTCTAGCGGAGTGGGTTTGGGTCTAGCGGAGTGGGTTTGGGTCTAGCCGAGTGGGTTTGGGTCTAGCCAAGTGGGTTTGGGTCTAGCCGAGTGGGTTTGGTTCTAGCCGAGTGGGTTTGGGTCTAGCCGTGTCCGTTTGGGTCTAGCCGAGTGGGTTTGGGCCTAGCCGAGTGGGTTTGGGTCTAGCCGAGTGGGTTTGGTACTAGCCGAGTGGGTTTGAGTCTAGCCGAGTGGGTTTGGGTCTAGCCGAGTGGGTTCGGGTCTAGCCGAGTGGGTTTGGGTGTAGCCGAATATGTTTTGGTCTAGCCGAGTGGGTTTGGGTCCAGCCGAGTGGGTTTGCATCTAGCTGAGTGGGTTTGGTTCTAGCGGAGTGGGTTTGGGTCTAGCGGAGTGGGTTTGGGTCTAGCCGAGTGGTTTTGGGTCTAGCCGAGTGGGTTTGGGTCTAGCCGAGTGGGTTTGGGTCCAGCCGAGTGGGTTTGGGTCCAGCCGAGTGGGTTTGGTTCTAGCCGAGTGGGTTTGGGTCTCGCCGAGTCCGTTTGGGTCCAGCCGAGTGGGTTTGGGCCTAGCCGAGTGGGTTTGGGTCTAGCCGAGTGGGTTTAGTTCTAGCCGAGTGGGTTTGAGTCTAGCCGAGTGGGTTTGGGTCTAGCCGAGTGGGTTTGGGTCTAGCTGAGTGGGTTCGCGTCTAGCCGAGTGGGTTTGGGTGTAGCCGAGTGGGTTTGGGTGTAGCCGAGTGGGTTTGTGTCTAGCGGAGTGGTTTTGGGTGTAGCCGAGTGGGTTTGGGTCTAGCCGAGTGGGTTTGGGTCTAGCCGAGTGGGTTTGGGTCTGGCCGTGTGGGTTTGGGTCTAGCCCAGTGGGTTTGGGTCTATCCGAGTGGGTTTGGATCTAGCCAAGTGGGTTTGGGTCTAGCCGAGTGGGTTTGGGTCTAGCCGAGTGGGTTTGGATGTAGCCGAGGGGGTTTGGGTCTAGCCGAGCGGGTTTGGGTCTAGCCGAGTGGGTTTGGGTCTAGCCGAATGGGTTTTGGTCTACCCGAGTGGGTTTGGGTCCAGCCGAGTGGGTTTGCGTCTAGCTGAGTGGGTTTGGTTCTAGCGGAGTGGGTTTGGGTCTAGCGGAGTGGGTTTGGGTCTAGCGGAGTGGGTTTGGGTCTAGCCGAGTGGGTTTGGGTCTAGCCAAGTGGGTTTGGGTCTAGCCGAGTGGGTTTGGTTCTAGCCGAGTGGGTTTGGGTCTAGCCGTGTCCGTTTGGGTCTAGCCGAGTGGGTTTGGGCCTAGCCGAGTGGGTTTGGGTCTAGCCGAGTGGGTTTGGTACTAGCCGAGTGGGTTTGAGTCTAGCCGAGTGGGTTTGGGTCTAGCCGAGTGGGTTTGGGTCTAGCTGAGTGGGTTCGGGTCTAGCCGAGTGGGTTTGGGTGTGGCCGAATGGGTTTTGGTCTAGCCGAGTGGGTTTGGGTCTAGCCGAGTGGGTTTGGGTTTTGCCGTGTGGGTTTGGGTTTAGTGGAGTGGGTTTGGGTCTAGCTGAGTGGGTTTGGGTCTAGCCGAGTGGGTTTGGGTCTAGCCGAGTGGGTTTGGGTCTAGCCGAGTGGGTTTGGGTCGAGCCGAGTGGGTTTGGGTCCAGCCGAGTGGGTTTGGGTCTAGCGGAGTGGGTTTGGGTCTAGCCGATTGGGTTTGGCTCTAGCCGAGTGGTTTTGGGTCTAGCCGAGTGGGTTTGGGTATAGCCGAGTGGGTTTGGGTTTAGTGGAGTGGGTTTGGGTCTAGCTGAGTGGGTTTGGGTCTAGCCGAGTGGGTTTGGGTCTAGCCGAGTGGGTTTTGGTCTAGCCGAGTGTGTTTGGGTCGAGCCGAGTGGGTTTGGGATTAGTGGGGTGGGTTTGGGTCTAGCTGAGTGGGTTTGGGTCTTGCCGAGTGGGTTTGGGTCTAGCCGAGTGGGTTTGGGTCTAGCCGAGTGGGTTTGGGTCTAGCTGAGTGGGTTCGGGTCTAGCCGAGTGGGTTTGGGTGTAGCCGAATATGTTTTGGTCTAGCCGAGTGGGTTTGGGTCCAGCCGAGTGGGTTTGCGTCTAGCTGAGTGGGTTTGGTTCTAGCGGAGTGGGTTTGGGTCTAGCGGAGTGGGTTTGGGTCTAGCGGAGTGGGTTTGGGTCTAGCCGAGTGGGTTTGGGTCTAGCCCAGTGGGTTTGGGTCTAGCCGAGTGGGTTTGGGTCTAGCCGAGTGGGTTTGGGTCTAGCCGAGTGGGTTTGGGTCTAGCCGAGTGGGTTTGGGTCGAGCCGAGTGGGTTTGGGATTAGTGGGGTGGGTTTGGGTCTAGCTGAGTGGGTTTGGGTCTAGCCGAGTGGGTTTGGGCCTAGCCGAGTGGGTCATCGTCTAGCCGAGTGGGTTTGGGTCTAGCCGAGTGGGTTTGGGTCTTGCCGAGTGGGTTTGGGTCTAGCCGAGTCCGTTTGGGTCTAGCCGAGTGGGTTTGGGCCTAGCCGAGTGGGTTTGGGTCTAGCCGAGTGGGTTTGGTACTAGCCGAGTGGGTTTGAGTCTAGCCGAGTGGGTTTGGGTCTAGCCGAGTGGGTTTGGGTCTAGCTGAGTGGGTTCGGGTCTAGCCGAGTGGGTTTGGGTGTAGCCGAATATGTTTTGGTCCAGCCGAGTGGGTTTGGGTCCAGCCGAGTGGGTTTGCATCTAGCTGAGTGGGTTTGGTTCTAGCGGAGTGGGTTTGGTTCTAGCGGAGTGGGTTTGGGTCTAGCGGAGTGGGTTTGGGTCTACCCGAGTGGGTTTGGGTCTAGCCGAGTGGGTTTGGGTCTAGCCGAGTGGGTTTGGGTCTAGCCGAGTGGGTTTGGGTCTAGCCGAGTGGGTTTGGTTCTAGCCGAGTGGGTTTGGGTCTAGCCGAGTCCGTTTGGGTCCAGCCGAGTGGGTTTGGGCCTAGCCGAGTGGGTTTGGGTCTAGCCGAGTGGGTTTGGTTCTAGCCGAGTGGGTTTGAGTCTAGCCGAGTGGGTTTGGGTCTAGCCGAGTGGGTTTGGGTCTAGCTGAGTGGGTTCGGGTCTAGCCGAGTGGGTTTGGGTGTAGCCGAGTGGGTTTGGGTGTAGCCGAGTGGGTTTGTGTCTAGCGGAGTGGTTTTGGGTGTAGCCGAGTGGGTTTGGGTCTAGCCGAGTGGGTTTGGGTCTAGCCGAGTGGGTTTGGGTCTGGCCATGTGGGTTTGGGTCTAGCCGAGTGGGTTTGGGTCTATCCGAGTGGGTTTGGATCTAGCCAAGTGGGTTTGGGTCTAGCCGAGTGGGTTTGGGTCTAGCCGAATGGGTTTGAGTCTAGACGAGTGGGATTGGGTCTAGCGGAGTGGGTTTGGGTCTAGCGGAGTGGGTTTGGGTCTAGCGGAGTGGGTTTGGGTCTAGCCGAGTGGGTTTGGGTCTAGCCAAGTGGGTTTGGGTCTAGCCGAGTGGGTTTGGTTCTAGCCGAGTGGGTTTGGGTCTAGCCGTGTCCGTTTGGGTCTAGCCGAGTGGGTTTGGGCCTAGCCGAGTGGGTTTGGGTCTAGCCGAGTGGGTTTGGTACTAGCCGAGTGGGTTTGAGTCTAGCCGAGTGGGTTTGGGTCTGGCCGAGTGGGTTTGGGTCTAGCTGAGTGGGTTCGGGTCTAGCCGAGTGGGTTTGGGGGTGGCCGAATGGGTTTTGGTCTAGCCGAGTGGGTTTGGGTCTAGCCGAGTGGGTTTGGGTTTTGCCGTGTGGGTTTGGGTTTAGTGGAGTGGGTTTGGGTCTAGCTGAGTGGGTTTGGTTCTAGCCGAGTGGGTTTGGGTCTAGCCGAGTGGGTTTGGGTCTAGCCGAGTGGGTTTGGGTCGAGCCGAGTGGGTTTGGGTCTAGCCGAGTGGGTTTGGGTGTCGCCGAGTGGGTTTGGGTCTAGCCGAGTGGGTTTGGGTCTAGCGGAGTGGGTTTGGGTCTAGCCGATTGGGTTTGGCTCTAGCCGAGTGGTTTTGGGTCTAGCCGAGTGGGTTTGGGTATAGCCGAGTGGGTTTGGGTTTAGTGGAGTGGGTTTGGGTCTAGCTGAGTGGGTTTGGGTCTAGCCGAGTGGGCTTGGGTCTAGCCGAGTGGGTTTCGGTCTAGCCGAGTGTGTTTGGGTCGAGCCGAGTGGGTTTGGGATTAGTGGGGTGGGTTTGGGTCTAGCTGAGTGGGTTTGGGTCTAGCCGAGTGGGTTTGGGCCTAGCCGAGTGGGTAATCGTCTAGCCGAGTGGGTTTGGGTCTAGCCGAGTGGGTTTGGGTCTTGCCGAGTGGGTTTGGGTCTAGCCGAGTCCGTTTGGGTCTAGCCGAGTGGGTTTGGGCCTAGCCGAGTGGGTTTGGGTCTGGCCGAGAGGGTTTGGTACTAGCCGAGTGGGTTTGAGTCTAGCCGAGTGGGTTTGGGTCTAGCCGAGTGGGTTTGGGTCTAGCTGAGTGGGTTCGGGTCTAGCCGAGTGGGTTTGGGTGTAGCCGAATATGTTTTGGTCTAGCCGAGTGGGTTTGGGTCCAGCCGAGTGGGTTTGCGTCTAGCTGAGTGGGTTTGGTTCTAGCGGAGTGGGTTTGGGTCTAGCGGAGTGGGTTTGGGTCTAGCGGAGTGGGTTTGGGTCTAGCCGAGTGGGTTTGGGTCTAGCCCAGTGGGTTTGGGTCTAGCCGAGTGGGTTTGGGTCTAGCCGAGTGGGTTTGGGTCTAGCCGAGTGGGTTTGGTTCTAGCCGAGTGGGTTTGGGTCCAGCCGAGTCCGTTTGGGTCCAGCCGAGTGGGTTTGGGTGTAGCCGAGTGGGTTTGGGTGTAGCCGAGTGGGTTTGGGTGTAGCCGAGTGGGTTTATGTCTAGCGGAGTGGTTTTGGGTGTAGCCGAGTGGGTTTGGGTCTAGCCGAGTGGGTTTGGGTCTAGCCGAGTGGGTTTGGGTCTGGCCGTGTGGGTTTGGGTCTAGCCGAGTGGGTTTGGGTCTATCCGAGTGGGTTTGGATCTAGCCAAGTGGGTTTGGGTCTAGCCGAGTGGGTTTGGGTCTAGCCGAGTGGGTTTGGATGTAGCCGCTGGGGTTTGGCTCTAGCCGAGCGGGTTTGGGTCTAGCCGAGTGGGTTTGGGTCTAGCCGAGTGGGTTTGGGTCTAGCCGAGTGGGTTTGGGTCTAGCCGAGTGGGTTTGTGTCTAGCCGAGAGGGTTTGGGTCTAGCCGCGTGGGTTTCGGTCTAGCCGAGTGGGTAATCGTCTAGCCGAGTCGGTTTGGGTCTAGTCGAGTGGGTTTGGGTCTAGCCGAGTGGGTTTGTGTCTAGCCGAGTGGGTTTGGTTCTGGCCGAGTGGGTTTGGGTCTAGCCGATTCCGTTTGGGTCTAGCCGAGTGGGTTTGGGCCTAGCCGAGTGGGTTTGGGTCTAGCCGAGTGGATCTAGCCGAGAGGGTTTGAGTCTAGCCGAGTGGGTTTGGGTCTAGCCGAGTGGGTTTGGGTCTAGCTGAGTGGGTTTGGGTCTAGCCGAGTGGGTTTGGGTGTAGCCGAGTGGGTTTGGGTGTCGCAGAGTGGGGTTGCGTCTAGCGGAGTGGTTTTGGGTGTAGCCGAGTGGGTTTGGGTCTAGCCGAGTGGGTTTGGGTCTAGCCGAGTGGGTTTGGGTCTGGCCTTGTGGGTTTGGGTCTAGCCGAGTGGGTTTGGGACTATCCGTGTGGGTTTGGATCTAGCCAAGTGGGTTTGGGTCTAGCCGAGTGGGTTTGGGTCTAGCCGAGTGGGTTTGGATGTAGCCGAGTGGGTTTGGGTCTAGCCGAGTGGGTTTGGGTCTAGCCGAGTGGGTTTTGGTCCAGCCCAGTGGGTTGGGGTCTATCCGAGTGGGTTTGCGTCTAGCCGAGTGGGTTTGGGTCTAGCCCAGTGGGTTTGGGTCTAGCCGAGTGGGTTTGGGTCTAGCCGCGTGGGTTTCGGTCTGGCCGAGTGGGTAATCATCTAGCCGAGTCGGTTTGGGTCTAGCCGAGTGGGTTTGGGTCTTGCCGAGTGGGTTTGGGACTAGCCGAGGGGGTTTGGGTCTAGCCGAGTGGGTTTTGGTCTAGCCGAGTGGGTTTGGGTCTAGCCGAGTGGGTTTGGTCTAGCCGAGTGGGTTTGGTTCTAGCCGAGTGGGTTTGGGTCTAGCCGAGTCCGTTTGGGTCTAGCCGAGAGGGTTTGGGACTAGCCGAGTGGGGTTGGGTCTAGCCGAGTGGGTTTTGGTCTAGCCGAGAGGGTTTGGGTCTAGCCGAGTGGGTTTGGGTCTAGCCGCGTGGGTTTCGGTCTAGCCGAGTGGGTAATCGTCTAGCCGAGTCGGTTTGGGTCTAGCCGAGTGGTTTGGGTCTTGCCGAGTGGGTTTGGGACTTGCCGAGTGGGTTTGGGTCTAGCCGAGTGGGTTTTGGTCTAGCCGAGTGGGTTTGGGTCTAGACGAGTGGGTTTGGGTCTAGCCGAGTGGGTTTGGTTCTAGCCGAGTGGGTTTGGGTCTAGCCGAGTCCGTTTGGGTCCAGCCGAGAGGGTTTGGGACTAGCCGAGTGGGGTTGGGTCTAGCCGAGTGGGTTTGGTTCTAGCCAAGTGGGTTTGGGTCTAGCCGAGTGGGTTTGGGTCTAGCCGAGTGGGTTTGGGTCTAGCCGAGTGGGTTTGGGTCTAGCCGAGTGGGTTTGGGTCTAGCCAAGTGGGTTTGGGTGAATCCGAGTGGGTTTGTGTCTAGCGGAGTGGGTTTCGGTGTAGCCGAGTGGGTTTGGGTCTAGCCGAGTAGGTTTGTGTCTAGCCGAGTGGGTTTGGGTCTAGCCGAGTGGGTTTGGGTCTAGCCGAGTGGGTTAGGGTCTAGCCGAGTGGGTTTGGGTCTAGCCGTGTGGGTTTGGGTCTAGCGGAGTGGGTTTGGGTCTAGCCGATTGGGTTTGGCTCTAGCCGAGTGGGTTTGGGTCGAGCCGAGTGGGTTTGGTTCTAGCGGAGTGGGGTTGGGTCTAGCGGAGTGGGTTTGGGTCTAGCGGAGTGGGTTTGGGTCTAGCCGAGTGGGTTTGGGTCTAGCCGAGTGGGTTTGGGTCTAGCCGAGTGGGTTTGGGTCTCGCCGAGTGGGTTTGGGTCTAGCCGAGTGGGTTTGGTTCTATCCGAGTGGGTTTGGGTTCAGCCGAGTCCGTTTGGGTCTAGCCGAGTGGGTTTGGGTCTAGCTGAGTGGGTTCGGGTCTAGCCGAGTGGGTTTGGGTGTAGCCGAGTGGGTTTGGGTGTAGCCGAGTGGGTTTGTGTCTAGCGGAGTGGTTTTGGGTGTAGCCGAGTGGGTTTGGGTCTAGCCGAGTGGGTTTGGGTCTAGCCGAGTGGGTTTGGGTCTGGCCGTGTGGGTTTGGGTCTAGCCGAGTGGGTTTGGGTCTATCCGAGTGGGTTTGGATCTAGCCAAGTGGGTTTGGGTCTAGCCGAGTGGGTTTGGGTCTAGCCGAGTGGGTTTGGATGTACCCGCTGGGGTTTGGCTCTAGCCGAGCGGGTTTGGGTCTAGCCGAGTGGGTTTGGGTCTAGCCGAGTGGGTTTGGGTCTAGCCGAGTGGGTTTGGGTCTAGCCGAGTGGGTTTGGGTCTAGCCGAGAGGGTTTGGGTCTAGCCGCGTGGGTTTCGGTCTAGCCGAGTGGGTAATCGTCTAGCCGAGTCGGTTTGGGTCTAGTCGAGTGGGTTTGGGTCTAGCCGAGTGGGTTTGGGTCTAGCCGAGTGGGTTTGGTTCTGGCCGAGTGGGTTTGGGTCTAGCCGATTCCGTTTGGGTCTAGCCGAGTGGGTTTGGGCCTAGCCGAGTGGGTTTGGGTCTAGCCGAGTGGATCTAGCCGAGAGGGTTTGAGTCTAGCCGAGTGGGTTTGGGTCTAGCCGAGTGGGTTTAGGTCTAGCTGAGTGGGTTCGGGTCTAGCCGAGTGGGTTTGGGTGTAGCCGAGTGGGTTTGGGTGTCGCCGAGTGGGGTTGCGTCTAGCGGAGTGGTTTTGGGTGTAGCCGAGTGGGTTTGGGTCTATCCGAGTGGGTTTGGGTCTAGCCGAGTGGGTTTGGGTCTGGCCTTGTGGGTTTGGGTCTAGCCGAGTGGGTTTGGGACTATCCGAGTGGGTTTGGATCTAGCCAAGTGGGTTTGGGTCTAGCCGAGTGGGTTTGGGTCTAGCCGAGTGGGTTTGGATGTAGCCGAGGGGGTTTGGGACTAGCCGAGCGGGTTTGGGTCTTGCCGAGTGGGTTTGGGTCTAGCCGAGTGGGTTTGGGTCTAGCCGAGTGGGTTTTGTTCTAGCCCAGTGGGTTGGGGTCTATCCGAGTGGGTTTGGGTCTAGCCCAGTGGGTTTGGGTCTAGCCGAGAGGGTTTGGGACTAGCCGAGTGGGGTTGGGTCTAGCCGAGTGGGTTTTGGTCTAGCCGAGAGGGTTTGGGTCTAGCCGAGTGGGTTTGGGTCTAGCCGCGTGGGTTTCGGTCTAGCCGAGTGGGTAATCGTCTAGCCGAGTCGGTTTGGGTCTAGCCGAGTGGTTTGGGTCTTGCCGAGTGGGTTTGGGACTAGCCGAGTGGGTTTGGGTCTAGCTGAGTGGGTTATGGTCTAGCCGAGTGGGTTTGGGTCTAGACGAGTGGGTTTGGGTCTAGCCGAGTGGGTTTGGTT
Source organism: Raja brachyura (assembly GCA_963514005.1). The sequence goes on along the minus strand of OY740819.1, from coordinate 3,125,449 downwards.
CTAGCCGAGTGGGTTTGGGTCTAGCCGAGTCCGTTTGGGTCCAGCCGAGAGGGTTTGGGACTAGCCGAGTGGGGTTGGGTCTAGCCGAGTGGGTTTGGTTCTAGCCAAGTGGGTTTGGGTCTAGCCGAGTGGGTTTGGGTCTAGCCGAGTGGGTTTGGGTCTAGCCGAGTGGGTTTGGGTCTAGCCGAGTGGGTTTGGGTCTAGCCAAGTGGGTTTGGGTGAATCCGAGTGGGTTTGTGTCTAGCGGAGTGGGTTTCGGTGTAGCCGAGTGGGTTTGGGTCTAGCCGAGTAGGTTTGCGTCTAGCCGAGTGGGTTTGGGTCTAGCCGAGTGGGTTTGGGTCTAGCCGAGTGGGTTTGGGTCCAGCCGAGTGGGTTTGGGTCTAGCCGAGTGGGTTTGGGTCTAGCCGAGTGGGTTTGGGTCTAGCCGAGTGGGTTTGGGTCTAGCCGAGTGGGTTTGGGTCTAGCCGAGTGGGTTTGGGTCTAGCGGAGTGGGTTTGGGTCTAGCCGATTGGGTTTGGCTCTAGCCGAGTGGGTTTGGGTCGAGCCGAGTGGGTTTGGGTCTAGCCGAGTGGGTTTGGGTCTAGCCGAGTGGGTTTGGGTCTAGCCAAGTGGGTTTGGGTGAATCCGAGTGGGTTTGTGTCTAGCGGAGTGGGTTTCGGTGTAGCCGAGTGGGTTTGGGTCTAGCCGAGTAGGTTTGGGTCTAGCCGAGTGGGTTTGGGTCTAGCCGAGTGGGTTTGGGTCTAGCCGAGTGGGTTTGGGTCCAGCCGAGTGGGTTTGGGTCTAGCCGAGTGGGTTTGGGTCTAGCCGAGTGGGTTTGGGTCTAGCCGAGTGGGTTTGGGTCTAGCCGAGTGGGTTTGGGTCTAGCCGAGTGGGTTTGGGTCTAGCCGTGTGGGTTTGGGTCTAGCGGAGTGGGTTTGGGTCTAGCCGATTGGGTTTGGCTCTAGCCGAGTGGGTTTGGGTCGAGCCGAGTGGGTTTGGTTCTAGCGGAGTGGGGTTGGGTCTAGCGGAGTGGGTTTGGGTTTGGCGGAGTGGGTTTGGGTCTAGCCGAGTGGGTTTGGGTCTAGCCGAGTGGGTTTGGGTCTAGCCGAGTGGGTTTGGGTCTCGCCGAGTGGGTTTGGGTCTAGCCGAGTGGGTTTGGTTCTATCCGAGTGGGTTTGGGTTCAGCCGAGTCCGTTTGGGTCTAGCCGAGTTGGTTTGGGACTAGCCGAGTGGGTTTGGGTCTAGCCGAGTGGGTTTGAGTCTAGCCGAGTGGGTTTGGGTCTAGCCGAGTGGGTATGGGTCTAGCTGAGTGGGTTCGGGTCTGGCCGAGTGGGTTTGGGTGTAGCCGAGTGGGTTTGTGTCTAGCGGAGTGGTTTTGGGTGTAGCCGAGTGGGTTTGGGTCTAGCCGAGTGGGTTTGGGTCTAGCCGAGTGGGTTTGGGTCTAGCCGTGTGGGTTTGGGTCTAGCCGAGGGGGTTTGGGTCTATCCGAGTGGGTTTGGATCTAGCCAAGTGGGTTTGGGTCTAGCCGAGAGGGTTTGGGTCCAGCCGAGTGGGTTTGGATGTAGCCGAGTGGGTTTGGGTCTAGCCGAGCGGGTTTGGGTCTAGCCGACTGTGTTTGGGTCTAGCCGAGTGGGTTTGGGTCTAGCCGAGTGGGTTTGGGTCGAGCCCAGTGGGTTGGGGTCTAGCCGAGTGGGTTTGGGTCTAGCCGAGTGGGTTTGGGTCTAGCGGAGTGGGTTTGGGTCTAGCCGAGTGGGTTTGGGTGAAGCCGAGTGGGTTTGTGTCTAGCGGAGTGGGTCTGCGTGTAGCCGAGTGGGTTTGGGTCTGGCCGAGTGGGTTTGGGTGAAGCCGAGTGGGTTTGTGTCTAGCCGAGTGGGTTTGGGTGTAGCCGAGTGGGTTTGGGTGTAGCCGAGTGGGTTTGGGTGTAGCCGAGTGGGTTTGGGTCTAGCCGAGTGGGTTTGGGTCTAGCGGAGTGGGTTTGGGTCTAGAGGAGTGGGTTTCGGTCTAGCCGAGTGGGTTTGGGTCTAGCCGAGTGGGTTGGGGTCCAGCCGAGTGGCTTTGGGTCTAGCCGTTAGGTTTGGGTCTAGCGGTGTGGGTTTGGGTGTAGCCGAGTGGGTTTGGGTCTTGCCGAGTGGGTTTGGGTCGAGCCGAGTCGGTTTGGTTCTAGCCGCGTGGGTTTGGGTCTAGCCGAGTGGGTAATCGTCTAGCCGAGTCGGTTTGGGTCTAGCCGAGTGGGTTTGGGTCTTGCCGAGTGGGTTTGGGACTGGCCGAGTGGGTTTGGGTCTAGCCGAGTGGGTTTTGGTCTAGCCGAGTGGGTTTGGGTCTAGCCGAGTGGGTTTGGGTCTAGCCGAGTGGGTTTGGTTCTAGCCGAGTGGGTTTGGGTCTAGCCGAGTGAGTTTGGTTCTAGCCGAGTCCGTTTGGGTCTAGCCAAGTGGGTTTGGGACTAGCCGAGTGGGGTTGGGTCTAGCCGAGTGGGATTGGTTCTAGCCAAGTGGGTTTGGGTCTAGCCGAGTGGGTTTGCGTCTAGCTGAGTGGGTTTGGGTCTAGCCGAGTGGGTTTGGGTCTAGCCGAGTGGGTTTGGGTCTAGCCAAGTGGGTTTGGGTGAATCCGAGTGGGTTTGTTTCTAGCAGAGTGGGTTTGGGTGTAGCCGAGTGGGTTTGGGTGTAGCCGAGTGGGTTTGGGTCTAGCCGAGTGGGTTTGGGTCTAGCCGAGTGGGTTTGGGTCTAGCCGAGTGGGTTTGGGTCTAGCCGAGTGGGTTTGGGTTTAGCGGAGTGGGTTTGGATCTAGCCGTGTGGGTTTGGGTCAAGCCGAGTGGGTTTGGGTCTAAATGAGTGGGTTTGGGTCTAGCCGAATCGATTTGGGTCGAGCCGAGTCGATTTGGGTCGAGCCGAGTGGGTTTGGGTCTAGCGGAGTGGGTTTGGGTCTAGCCCAGTGGGTTTGGGTCTAGCCGATTGGGTTTGGGTCTAGCCGAGTGGGTTTGGGTCTAGCCGATTGGGTTTGGCTCTAGCCGAGTGGGTTTGGGTCTAGCCGAGTCCGTTTGGGTCTAGCCGAGTGGGTTTGGGTCTAGCCGAGTGGGTTTGGCTCTAGCCGAGTGGGTTTGGCTCTAGCCGAGTCCGTTTGGGTCTAGCCGAGTGGGTTTGGGTCTAGCCGAGTGGGTTTGGGTCTAGCCGAGTGGGTTTGGATGTAGCCGAGTGGGTTTGTGTCTAGCGGAGTGGGTTTGGGTGTAGCCGAGTGGGTTTGGGTCTAGCCGAGTGGGTTTTGGTCTAGCCGAGTGGGTTTGGGTCTAGCGGAGTGGGTTTGGGTGTAGCCGAGTGGGTTTGGGTCTAGCCGAGTGGGTTTGTGACTAGCCGAGTGGGTTTGGGTCTAGCCGTGTGGGTCAGGGTCTAGTCGAGGGGGTTTGGGTCTAGTCGAGTGGGTTTGGGTCTAGCCGAGTGGGTTTGGGTCTAGCCGAGTGGCTTTGGGTCTTGCCGAGTGGGTTTGGGTCAAGCCGAGTGGGTTTGGGTCTAGCCGAGTGGGTTTGGGTCTATCCGAGTGGGTTTGGGTCTAGCCGAGTCGGTTTCGGTCTATCCGAGAGGGTTTGGGTCTAGCCGAGTGGGTTTGGGTCTAGCCGAGTGGGTTTGTGTCTAGCCAAGTGGGTTTGGGTCTGGCCGAGTGGGTTTGGGTCTAGCCGAGTGGGTTTGGGTCTAGCCGAGTGGGTTTGGGTCTAGCCGAGTGGGTTTGGGTCTATCCGAGTGGGTTTGCGTCTAGCCGAGTGGGTTTGGGTCTAGCCGAGTGGGTTTGGGTCTAGCCGAGTGGGTTTGGGTCTAGCCGAGTGGGTTTGGGTCTAGCCGAGTGGGTTTGGGCAATGCCGAGTGGGTTTGGGTCTAGCCGTGTGGGTTTGGGTCTAGCCGAGTGGGTTTGGGTCTAGCCGAGTGAGTTTGGGTCTAGCCGAGAGGGTTTGGGTCCAGCCGAGTGGGTTTGGGTCTAGCCGAGTGGGTTTGGGTCTTGCCGAGTGGGTTGGGGTCTAGCGAAGTGGGTTTGGGTCTAGCCAAGAGGGTTTGCGTGTAGCCGAGTGGGTTTGTGTCTAGCCGAGTGGGTTTGGGTCTAGCCGAGTTGGTTTGGGTCTAGCCGAGTGGGTTTGGGTCTAGCCGAGTGGGTTTGGGTCTAGCGGAGGGGATTTGGGTCTTGCCGAGTGGGTTTGGGTCTAGCCGAGTGGGTTTGGGTCTAGCCGAGTGGGTTTTGGTCTAGCCCAGTGGGTTGGGGTCTATCCGAGTGGGTTTGGGTCTAGCCGAGTGGGTTTGGGTCTAGCCCAGTGGGTTTGGGTCTAGCCGAGTGGGTTTGGGTCTAGCCGCGTGGGTTTCGGTCTGGCCGAGTGGGTAATCATCTAGCCGAGTCGGTTTGGGTCTAGCCGAGTGGGTTTGGGTCTTGCCGAGTGGGTTTGGGACTAGCCGAGTGGGTTTGGGTCTAGCCGAGTGGGTTTTGGTCTAGCCGAGTGGGTTTGGGTCTAGCCGAGTGGGTTTGGTCTAGCCGAGTGGGTTTGGTTCTAGCCGAGTGGGTTTGGGTCTAGCCGAGTCCGTTTGGGTCTAGCCGAGAGGGTTTGGGACTAGCCGAGTGGGGTTGGGTCTAGCCGAGTGGGTTTTGGTCTAGCCGAGAGGGTTTGGGTCTAGCCGAGTGGGTTTGGGTCTAGCCGCGTGGGTTTCGGTCTAGCCGAGTGGGTAATCGTCTAGCCGAGTCGGTTTGGGTCTAGCCGAGTGGTTTGGGTCTTGCCGAGTGGGTTTGGGACTAGCCGAGTGGGTTTGGGTCTAGCTGAGTGGGTTATGGTCTAGCCGAGTGGGTTTGGGTCTAGACGAGTGGGTTTGGGTCTAGCCGAGTGGGTTTGGTTCTAGCCGAGTGGGTTTGGGTCTAGCCGAGTCCGTTTGGGTCCAGCCGAGAGGGTTTGGGACTAGCCGAGTGGGGTTGGGTCTAGCCGAGTGGGTTTGGTTCTAGCCAAGTGGGTTTGGGTCTAGCCGAGTGGGTTTGGGTCTAGCCGAGTGGGTTTGGGTCTAGCCGAGTGGGTTTGGGTCTAGCCGAGTGGGTTTGGGTCTAGCCAAGTGGGTTTGGGTGAATCCGAGTGGGTTTGTGTCTAGCGGAGTGGGTTTCGGTGTAGCCGAGTGGGTTTGGGTCTAGCCGAGTAGGTTTGGGTCTAGCCGAGTGGGTTTGGGTCTAGCCGAGTGGGTTTGGGTCTAGCCGAGTGGGTTTGGGTCCAGCCGAGTGGGTTTGGGTCTAGCCGAGTGGGTTTGGGTCTAGCCGAGTGGGTTTGGGTCTAGCCGAGTGGGTTTGGGTCTAGCCGCGTGGGTTTGGGTCTAGCCGAGTGGGTTTGGGTCTAGCGGAGTGGGTTTGGGTCTAGCCGATTGGGTTTGGCTCTAGCCGAGTGGGTTTGGGTCGAGCCGAGTGGGTTTGGGTCTAGCCGAGTGGGTTTGGGTCTAGCCGAGTGGGTTTGGGTCTAGCCAAGTGGGTTTGGGTGAATCCGAGTGGGTTTGTGTCTAGCGGAGTGGGTTTCGGTGTAGCCGAGTGGGTTTGGGTCTAGCCGAGTAGGTTTGGGTCTAGCCGAGTGGGTTTGGGTCTAGCCGAGTGGGTTTGGGTCTAGCCGAGTGGGTTTGGGTCCAGCCGAGTGGGTTTGGGTCTAGCCGAGTGGGTTTGGGTCTAGCCGAGTGGGTTTGGGTCTAGCCGAGTGGGTTTGGGTCTAGCCGAGTGGGTTTGGGTCTAGCCGAGTGGGTTTGGGTCTAGCCGTGTGGGTTTGGGTCTAGCGGAGTGGGTTTGGGTCTAGCCGATTGGGTTTGGCTCTAGCCGAGTGGGTTTGGGTCGAGCCGAGTGGGTTTGGTTCTAGCGGAGTGGGGTTGGGTCTAGCGGAGTGGGTTTGGGTCTAGCGGAGTGGGTTTGGGTCTAGCCGAGTGGGTTTGGGTCTAGCCGAGTGGGTTTGGGTCTAGCCGAGTGGGTTTGGGTCTCGCCGAGTGGGTTTGGGTCTAGCCGAGTGGGTTTGGTTCTATCCGAGTGGGTTTGGGTTCAGCCGAGTCCGTTTGGGTCTAGCCGAGTTGGTTTGGGACTAGCCGAGTGGGTTTGGGTCTAGCCGAGTGGGTTTGAGTCTAGCCGAGTGGGTTTGGGTCTAGCCGAGTGGGTATGGGTCTAGCTGAGTGGGTTCGGGTCTGGCCGAGTGGGTTTGGGTGTAGCCGAGTGGGTTTGTGTCTAGCGGAGTGGTTTTGGGTGTAGCCGAGTGGGTTTGGGTCTAGCCGAGTGGGTTTGGGTCTAGCCGAGTGGGTTTGGGTCTAGCCGTGTGGGTTTGGGTCTAGCCGAGTAGGTTTGGGTCTAGCCGAGTGGGTTTGGGTCTAGCCGAGTGGGTTTGGGTCTAGCCGAGTGGGTTTGGGTCCAGCCGAGTGGGTTTGGGTCTAGCCGAGTGGGTTTGGGTCTAGCCGAGTGGGTTTGGGTCTAGCCGAGTGGGTTTGGGTCTAGCCGAGTGGGTTTGGGTCTAGCCGAGTGGGTTTGGGTCTAGCGGAGTGGGTTTGGGTCTAGCCGATTGGGTTTGGCTCTAGCCGAGTGGGTTTGGGTCGAGCCGAGTGGGTTTGGGTCTAGCCGAGTGGGTTTGGGTCTAGCCGAGTGGGTTTGGGTCTAGCCAAGTGGGTTTGGGTGAATCCGAGTGGGTTTGTGTCTAGCGGAGTGGGTTTCGGTGTAGCCGAGTGGGTTTGGGTCTAGCCGAGTAGGTTTGGGTCTAGCCGAGTGGGTTTGGGTCTAGCCGAGTGGGTTTGGGTCTAGCCGAGTGGGTTTGGTTCTATCCGAGTGGGTTTGGGTTCAGCCGAGTCCGTTTGGGTCTAGCCGAGTTGGTTTGGGACTAGCCGAGTGGGTTTGGGTCTAGCCGAGTGGGTTTGAGTCTAGCCGAGTGGGTTTGGGTCTAGCCGAGTGGGTATGGGTCTAGCTGAGTGGGTTCGGGTCTGGCCGAGTGGGTTTGGGTGTAGCCGAGTGGGTTTGTGTCTAGCGGAGTGGTTTTGGGTGTAGCCGAGTGGGTTTGGGTCTAGCCGAGTGGGTTTGGGTCTAGCCGAGTGGGTTTGGGTCTAGCCGTGTGGGTTTGGGTCTAGCCGAGTAGGTTTGGGTCTAGCCGAGTGGGTTTGGGTCTAGCCGAGTGGGTTTGGGTCTAGCCGAGTGGGTTTGGGTCCAGCCGAGTGGGTTTGGGTCTAGCCGAGTGGGTTTGGGTCTAGCCGAGTGGGTTTGGGTCTAGCCGAGTGGGTTTGGGTCTAGCCGAGTGGGTTTGGGTCTAGCCGAGTGGGTTTGGGTCTAGCGGAGTGGGTTTGGGTCTAGCCGATTGGGTTTGGCTCTAGCCGAGTGGGTTTGGGTCGAGCCGAGTGGGTTTGGGTCTAGCCGAGTGGGTTTGGGTCTAGCCGAGTGGGTTTGGGTCTAGCCAAGTGGGTTTGGGTGAATCCGAGTGGGTTTGTGTCTAGCGGAGTGGGTTTCGGTGTAGCCGAGTGGGTTTGGGTCTAGCCGAGTAGGTTTGGGTCTAGCCGAGTGGGTTTGGGTCTAGCCGAGTGGGTTTGGGTCTAGCCGAGTGGGTTTGGGTCCAGCCGAGTGGGTTTGGGTCTAGCCGAGTGGGTTTGGGTCTAGCCGAGTGGGTTTGGGTCTAGCCGAGTGGGTTTGGGTCTAGCCGAGTGGGTTTGGGTCTAGCCGAGTGGGTTTGGGTCTAGCCGTGTGGGTTTGGGTCTAGCGGAGTGGGTTTGGGTCTAGCCGATTGGGTTTGGCTCTAGCCGAGTGGGTTTGGGTCGAGCCGAGTGGGTTTGGTTCTAGCGGAGTGGGGTTGGGTCTAGCGGAGTGGGTTTGGGTCTAGCGGAGTGGGTTTGGGTCTAGCCGAGTGGGTTTGGGTCTAGCCGAGTGGGTTTGGGTCTAGCCGAGTGGGTTTGGGTCTCGCCGAGTGGGTTTGGGTCTAGCCGAGTGGGTTTGGTTCTATCCGAGTGGGTTTGGGTTCAGCCGAGTCCGTTTGGGTCTAGCCGAGTTGGTTTGGGACTAGCCGAGTGGGTTTGGGTCTAGCCGAGTGGGTTTGAGTCTAGCCGAGTGGGTTTGGGTCTAGCCGAGTGGGTATGGGTCTAGCTGAGTGGGTTCGGGTCTGGCCGAGTGGGTTTGGGTGTAGCCGAGTGGGTTTGTGTCTAGCGGAGTGGTTTTGGGTGTAGCCGAGTGGGTTTGGGTCTAGCCGAGTGGGTTTGGGTCTAGCCGAGTGGGTTTGGGTCTAGCCGTGTGGGTTTGGGTCTAGCCGAGGGGGTTTGGGTCTATCCGAGTGGGTTTGGATCTAGCCAAGTGGGTTTGGGTCTAGCCGAGAGGGTTTGGGTCCAGCCGAGTGGGTTTGGATGTAGCCGAGTGGGTTTGGGTCTAGCCGAGCGGGTTTGGGTCTAGCCGACTGTGTTTGGGTCTAGCCGAGTGGGTTTGGGTCTAGCCGAGTGGGTTTGGGTCGAGCCCAGTGGGTTGGGGTCTAGCCGAGTGGGTTTGGGTCTAGCCGAGTGGGTTTGGGTCTAGCGGAGTGGGTTTGGGTCTAGCCGAGTGGGTTTGGGTGAAGCCGAGTGGGTTTGTGTCTAGCGGAGTGGGTCTGCGTGTAGCCGAGTGGGTTTGGGTCTGGCCGAGTGGGTTTGGGTGAAGCCGAGTGGGTTTGTGTCTAGCCGAGTGGGTTTGGGTGTAGCCGAGTGGGTTTGGGTGTAGCCGAGTGGGTTTGGGTGTAGCCGAGTGGGTTTGGGTCTAGCCGAGTGGGTTTGGGTCTAGCGGAGTGGGTTTGGGTCTAGAGGAGTGGGTTTCGGTCTAGCCGAGTGGGTTTGGGTCTAGCCGAGTGGGTTGGGGTCCAGCCGAGTGGCTTTGGGTCTAGCCGTTAGGTTTGGGTCTAGCGGTGTGGGTTTGGGTGTAGCCGAGTGGGTTTGGGTCTTGCCGAGTGGGTTTGGGTCGAGCCGAGTCGGTTTGGTTCTAGCCGCGTGGGTTTGGGTCTAGCCGAGTGGGTAATCGTCTAGCCGAGTCGGTTTGGGTCTAGCCGAGTGGGTTTGGGTCTTGCCGAGTGGGTTTGGGACTGGCCGAGTGGGTTTGGGTCTAGCCGAGTGGGTTTTGGTCTAGCCGAGTGGGTTTGGGTCTAGCCGAGTGGGTTTGGGTCTAGCCGAGTGGGTTTGGTTCTAGCCGAGTGGGTTTGGGTCTAGCCGAGTGAGTTTGGTTCTAGCCGAGTCCGTTTGGGTCTAGCCAAGTGGGTTTGGGACTAGCCGAGTGGGGTTGGGTCTAGCCGAGTGGGATTGGTTCTAGCCAAGTGGGTTTGGGTCTAGCCGAGTGGGTTTGCGTCTAGCTGAGTGGGTTTGGGTCTAGCCGAGTGGGTTTGGGTCTAGCCGAGTGGGTTTGGGTCTAGCCAAGTGGGTTTGGGTGAATCCGAGTGGGTTTGTTTCTAGCAGAGTGGGTTTGGGTGTAGCCGAGTGGGTTTGGGTGTAGCCGAGTGGGTTTGGGTCTAGCCGAGTGGGTTTGGGTCTAGCCGAGTGGGTTTGGGTCTAGCCGAGTGGGTTTGGGTCTAGCCGAGTGGGTTTGGGTTTAGCGGAGTGGGTTTGGATCTAGCCGTGTGGGTTTGGGTCAAGCCGAGTGGGTTTGGGTCTAAATGAGTGGGTTTGGGTCTAGCCGAATCGATTTGGGTCGAGCCGAGTCGATTTGGGTCGAGCCGAGTGGGTTTGGGTCTAGCGGAGTGGGTTTGGGTCTAGCCCAGTGGGTTTGGGTCTAGCCGATTGGGTTTGGGTCTAGCCGAGTGGGTTTGGGTCTAGCCGATTGGGTTTGGCTCTAGCCGAGTGGGTTTGGGTCTAGCCGAGTCCGTTTGGGTCTAGCCGAGTGGGTTTGGGTCTAGCCGAGTGGGTTTGGCTCTAGCCGAGTGGGTTTGGCTCTAGCCGAGTCCGTTTGGGTCTAGCCGAGTGGGTTTGGGTCTAGCCGAGTGGGTTTGGGTCTAGCCGAGTGGGTTTGGATGTAGCCGAGTGGGTTTGTGTCTAGCGGAGTGGGTTTGGGTGTAGCCGAGTGGGTTTGGGTCTAGCCGAGTGGGTTTTGGTCTAGCCGAGTGGGTTTGGGTCTAGCGGAGTGGGTTTGGGTGTAGCCGAGTGGGTTTGGGTCTAGCCGAGTGGGTTTGTGTCTAGCCGAGTGGGTTTGGGTCTAGCCGTGTGGGTCAGGGTCTAGTCGAGGGGGTTTGGGTCTAGTCGAGTGGGTTTGGGTCTAGCCGAGTGGGTTTGGGTCTAGCCGAGTGGCTTTGGGTCTTGCCGAGTGGGTTTGGGTCAAGCCGAGTGGGTTTGGGTCTAGCCGAGTGGGTTTGGGTCTATCCGTGTGGGTTTGGGTCTAGCCGAGTCGGTTTCGGTCTATCCGAGAGGGTTTGGGTCTAGCCGAGTGGGTTTGGGTCTAGCCGAGTGGGTTTGTGTCTAGCCAAGTGGGTTTGGGTCTGGCCGAGTGGGTTTGGGTCTAGCCGAGTGGGTTTGGGTCTAGCCGAGTGGGTTTGGGTCTAGCCGAGTGGGTTTGGGTCTATCCGAGTGGGTTTGCGTCTAGCCGAGTGGGTTTGGGTCTAGCCGAGTGGGTTTGGGTCTAGCCGAGTGGGTTTGGGTCTAGCCGAGTGGGTTTGGGTCTAGCCGAGTGGGTTTGGGCAATGCCGAGTGGGTTTGGGTCTAGCCGTGTGGGTTTGGGTCTAGCCGAGTGGGTTTGGGTCTAGCCGAGTGAGTTTGGGTCTAGCCGAGAGGGTTTGGGTCCAGCCGAGTGGGTTTGGGTCTAGCCGAGTGGGTTTGGGTCTTGCCGAGTGGGTTGGGGTCTAGCGAAGTGGGTTTGGGTCTAGCCAAGAGGGTTTGCGTGTAGCCGAGTGGGTTTGTGTCTAGCCGAGTGGGTTTGGGTCTAGCCGAGTTGGTTTGGGTCTAGCCGAGTGGGTTTGGGTCTAGCCGAGTGGGTTTGGGTCTAGCGGAGGGGATTTGGGTCTAGCCGAGTGGGTTTGGGTCTAGCCGAGTGGGTTTGGGTCTAGCCGAGTGGGTTGGGGTCTAGCGAAGTGGGTTTGGTCTAGCCAAGAGGGTTTGGGTGTAGCCGAGTGGGTTTGGGTCTAGCCGAGTGGGTTTGGGTCTAGCCGAGTTGGTTTGGGTCTAGCCGAGTGGGTTTGGGTCTAGCCGAGTGGGTTTGGGTCTAGCGGAGGGGATTTGGGTCTAGCCGAGTGGGTTTGGGTCTAGCCGAGCGGGTTTGGGTCTAGCCGAGTGGGTTTGGGTCTAGCCGAGTGGGTTTGGGTCCAGCCGAGTGGGTTTGGGTGTAGCCGAGTGGGTTTGGGTCTAGCCGAGTGCGTTTGGGTCATGCCGAGTGGGTTTAGAAACATAGAAACATAGAAAATAGGTGCAGGAGTAGGCCATTCGGCCCTTCGAGCCTGCACCGCCATTCAATGCGATCATGGCTGATCATCCAACTCAGTATCCCGTACCTGCCTTCTCTCCATACCCCCTGATCCCTTTAGCCACAAGTGCCACATCTAACGCCCTCTTAAATATAGCCAATGAACTGGCCTCAACTACCTTCTGTGGCAGAGAATTCCAGAGACTCACCACTCTCTGTGTAAAGAATGTTTTCCTCATTTCGGTCCTAAAGGAATTCCCCCTTATCCTTAGACTGTGACCCCTTGTTCTGGACTCCCCCAACATCGGGAACAATCTTCCAGCATCTAGCTTGTCCAACCCCTTAAGAATTTTGTAGGTTTCTATAAGATCCCCCCTCAATCTTCTAAATTCCATCGAGTACAAACCGAGTCTATCCAATCTTTCCTCATATGAAAGTCCTGACATCCCAGGAATCAGTCTGGTGAATCTTCTCTGTACCCCCTCTATGGCAAGGATGTCTTTCCTCAGATTTGGAGACCAAAACTGTACGCAGTACTCCAGGTGTGGCCTCACCAAAACCCTGTACAACTGCAGTAGAACCTCCCTGCTCCTATACTCAAATCCTTTCGCTATGAATGCTAACATACCATTTGCTTTCTTCACTGCCTGCTGCACCTGCATGCCTACTTTCAATGACTGGTGTACCATGACACCCAGGTCTCGTTGCATCTCCCCCTTACCTAATCTGCCACCATTCAGATAATAGTCTACCCTCATGTTTTTGCCACCAAAGTGGATAACCTCACATTTATCCACATTGTACTGCATCTGCCATGCATCTGCCCATTCACTCAGCCTATCCAAATCACCCTGCAGCCTCCAAGCATCCTCCTCACACCTAACTATACCCCCCAGCTTGGTATCATCTGCAAATTTGGAGATGTTGCATTGAATTCCCTCGTCCAAATCATTAATATATATTGTAAATAGCTGGGGTCCCAGCACTGAGCCTTGCGGCACCCCACTAGTCACTGCCTGCCATTCTGAAAAGGACCCGTTTACTCCTACCCTTTGCCTCCTGTCTGCTAGCCAGTTCTCTATCCACTTCAATACTGAACCCCCAATACCGTGTGCTTTAAGTTTGTATGCTAATCTCTTATGCGGGACCTTGTCGAAAGCCTTCTGAAAGTCTAGATATAACACATCCACTGGTTCTCCCTTATCCACTCTACTAGTTACATCCTCGAAAAATTCTATCAGATTTGTCAGACATGATTTACCTTTCATAAATCCATGCTGACTTTGTCCAATGATTTCACCACTTTCCAAATGCGCTGCTATCCCATCTTTAATAACTGACTCTAGCAGTTTCCCCACTACCGATGTTAGACTAACTGGTCTGTAATTCCCCGCTTTCTCTCTCCCTCCTTTTTTAAAAAGTGGGGTTACATTAGCTACCCTCCAATCCTCAGGAACTACTCCAGAATCTAAGGAATTTTGAAAAATTATCACTAATGCATCCACTATTTCTGTGGCTACCTCCTTGAGTACTCTGGGATGCAGACTATCTGGCCCTGGGGATTTATCGGCCTTCAATCCGTTCAATTTACCCAACACCACCTCCCGGCTAACCTGGATTTCACTCAGTTCCTCCATCTTATTTGACCCCCGTTCCACTGCTATTTCCGGCAGATTATTTATGTCTTCCTTAGTGAAGACAGAACCAAAGTAGTTATTCAATTGGTCTGCCATGTCCTTGTTCCCCATGATCAATTCACCTGTTTCTGACTGCAAGGGACCAACATTTGTTTTAACTAGTCTCTTTCTCTTTACATATCTATAAAAACTTTTGCAGTCAGTTTTTATGTTCCCTGCCAGTTTCCTTTCATAATCTATTTTCCCTTTCCTAATTAAGCCCTTTGTCCTCCTCTGCTGGATTCTGAATTTCTCCCAGTCCTCCGGTAGGCTGCTTTTTCTGGCAAATTTGTATGCCTCATCTTTTGTTTTTATACTATCCCTGATTTCCCTTGTTATCCATGGATGCACCACCTTCCCCGATTTATTCTTTTGCCAAACTGGTATGAACAACTTTTGTACTTCATCCATGCATTCTTTAAATACCTTCCATTGCACATCCACTGTCAACCCTTTAAGAATCACCTGCCAGTCTATCTTGGCCAATTCACATCTCATACCTTCAAAGTTACCTTTGTTCAAGTTCAGAACCCTTGTTTCTGACTTAATTTTGTCACTCTCCATCCTAATGAAGAACTCAACCATATTATGGTCACTCTTGCCCAAGGGGCCACGCACAATAAGACTGCTAACTAACCCTTCCTCATTACTCAATACCCAGTCTAGAATAGCCTGCTCTCTCGTTGGTTCCTCCACATGTTGGTTGAGAAAACTATCCCGCATACATTCCAGGAAATCCTCTTCCTCAGCACCCCTGCCAATTTGATTCACCCAATCTACATGCAGATTGAAGTCACCCATTATAACCGTGTTACCCTTGTTGCACGCATTTCTAATTTCCTGTTTGATGCCATCCCCAACTCCAATACTACTGTTAGGTGGCCTGTACACAGTTCCCACTAGCGTTTTCTGCCCCTTAGAGTTTCGCAGCTCTACCCATATCGATTCCACATCCTCCACGCTAATGTCCTTCCTTTCTATTGCATTAATCTCCTCTCTCACCAGCAACGCTACCCCACCTCCTTTTCCTTTTCGTCTATCCCTCCAGAATATTGAATATCCCTGGATGTTCAGCTCCCAGCCTTGGTCATCCTGGAGCCAAGTCTCCGTGATTCCAACTATAGCATAGTCATTAATCGCTATCTGCACCTTCAACTCATCCACCTTATTACGAATGCTCCTCGCATTGAGACACAAAGCCTTCAGGCTTGTTTTTACAACACTCTTACTCCTTATACAATTATGTTGACAAGTGGCCCCTTTCACATCGATCCCTATTACACTTGGCCATTCTCTCCTATCCCTTTGTGAGCTTTCTTCCCCGTTAATTCTGGGGTCATTAACCATCGCTTTACTCTCTTTCCCTCTAACTCCGTCCTCGACTATCCCATTTGATACCCCACCCCCCTTATTCAGTTTAAAACCATCCGTGTAGCAGTGGCAAACCTGCCGGCCAGAATGCTGGTCCCCCACCTGTTAAGATGCAATCCGTCCCTTTTGTACAGTTCCCCCTTACTATAAAAAAAATCCCAGTGATCTAAGAATCTAAATCCCTGCCCCCTGCACCAGTTCCTCAGCCACACATTCAGGTCCCATATCTCCCTGTTCCTGCTCTCGCCAGCACGAGGAACTGGAAGCAAACCGGAGATAACAACCCTGGAAGTCCTGCTTTTCAGCATTTTTCCGAGCTCTCTGAAGTCCCGCTGCAAAAAATTCATCTCCTTCTTTCCAACATCATTTGTGCCAACATGCACGACCACTTCCGGCTGGTCACCTTCGCCCTTGAGGATTGTCTGCACTCTGTCCGTAACATCCTGGATCCTGGCACCAGGAAGGCAGCACACCATCCTGGAATCCCGTCTGTTGCCGCAAAAACCCCTGTCCGTACCTCTCACAATGGAGTCTCCAACTACAATGGCGTTGCCCGACTTTGGCCTCTGTGGGTTTGGCTCATCAGCCCTTTTTGTTTGGCAAGCCAGTCCGCCGCTCAGTGGGATACCGTCTTCTGTCCCGGCAGCTTCCACGTGGGTGAACATGTTCACAAGAGGTGCAACACCCGGGGACCTTTGCATCCCATGTCTTCCTCCCTTTCTCACCGTCACCCAGCTTCTCTCTTCTAGTGCCTTGGGTGTAACAATCTCACTGAAGGACTTGTCGAGAAACGACTCAGTTTCTCGAATGAACCTGAGGTCATCCACTTGTTTCTCCAGTTCCCCAACACGGTCCTTCAGGAGCTGTACCTGGATGCACTTCTCACATTTGTAGCATCCAGAGGCACCAGCAGTGTCCTAGACCTCCCACATACTGCAAGCATCACACTGCATCAGCTTGCTTGACATCTTCGTTTGCCTCGGTCTCGCCCTATCCAGTATTTTGCGCAGCCTCCTCGCCGAAGACTCTCGAGCCAAAGACTCACACTTTACTCACAGGGCACTTCCCTCACAAGGCCGCTCCCCAAGAGCTGCCTTGCTTATATTGTTTGATCTAGCCGAGTGGGTTTGGTTCTAGCCGAGCCCGTTTGGGTCTAGCCGAGTCCGTTTGGGTCTAGCCGAGTGGGTTTGGGACTCGCCGAGTGGGTTTGGGTCTAGCCGAGTGGGTTTGGTTCTAGCCAAGTGGGTTTGAGTCTAGCCGAGTGGGTTTGGGTCTAGCCGAGTGGGTTTGGGTCTAGCTGAGTGGGTTCGGGTCTGGCCGAGTGGGTTTGGGTGTAGCCGAGTGGGTTTGTGTCGAGCGGAGTGGTTTTGGGTGTAGCCGAGTGGGTTTGGGTCTAGCCGAGTGGGTTTGGGTCTAGCCGAGTGGGTTTGGGTCTAGCCGTGTGGGTTTGGGTCTAGCCGAGGGGGTTTGGGTCTATCCGAGTGGGTTTGGATCTAGCCAAGTGGGTTTGGGTCCAGCCGAGTGGGTTTGGATGTAGCCGAGTGGGTTTGGGTCTAGCCGAGCGGGTTTGGGTCTAGCCGAGTGTGTTTGGGTCTAGCCTAGTGGGTTTGGGTCTAGCCGAGTGGGTTTGGGTCGAGCCCAGTGGGTTGGGGTCTAGCCGAGTGGGTTTGGGTCTAGCCGAGTGGGTTTGGGTCTAGCGGAGTGGGTTTGGGTCCAGCCGAGTGGGTTTGGGTGAAGCCGAGTGGGTTTGTGTCTAGCGGAGTGGGTCTGCGTGTAGCCGAGTGGGTTTGGGTCTAGCCGAGTGGGTTTGGGTCAAGCCGAGTGGGTTTGGGTCTAGCCGAGTGGGTTTTGGTCCAGCCGAGTGGGTTTGGGTCTAGCGGAGTGGGTTTGGGTGTAGCCGAGTGGGTTTGGGTCTAGCCGAGTGGGTTTGGGTCTAGCCGAGTGGGTTTGGGTCTAGCCGAGTGGGTTTGGGTCTATCCGAGTGGGTTTGGGTCTAGCCGAGTGGGTTTGGGTCTAGCCGAGTGGTTTTGTGTCTAGCCGAGTGGGTTTGGGTCTAGCCGAGTGGGTTTGGGTCTAGCCGAGTGGGTTTGGGTCTATCCGAGTGGGTTTGGGTCTAGCCGAGTTGGTTTCGGTCTATCCGAGAGGGTTTGTGTCTAGCCGAGTGGGTTTGGGTCTAGCCGAGTGAGTTTGTGTCTAGCCAAGTGGGTTTGGGTCTAGCTGAGTGGGTTTGGGTCTAGCCGAGTGGGTTTGGGTCTAGCCGAGTGGGTTTGGGTGAAGCCGAGTGGGTTTGTGTCTAGCGGAGTGGGTTTGGGTGTAGCCGAGTGGGTTTGGGTATAGCCGAGTGGGTTTGGGTGTAGCCGAGTGGGTTTGGGTCTAGCCGAGTGGGTTTGGGTCTAGCGGAGTGGGTTTGGGTCTAGAGGAGTAGGTTTCGGTCTAGCCGAGTGGGTTTGGGTCTAGCCGAGTGGGTTGGGGTCCAGCCGAGTGGGTTTGGGTCTAGCCGATAGGTTTGGGTCTAGCGGTGTGGGTTTGGGTGTAGCCGAGTGGGTTTGGGTCTAGCCGAGTGGGTTTGGGTCGAGCCGAGTGGGTTTGGGTCTAGCCGCGTGGGTTTGGGTCTAGCCGAGTGGGTAATCATCTAGCCGAGTCGGTTTGGGTCCAGCCGAGTGGGTTTGGGTCTTGCCGAGTGGGTTTGGGACTAGCCGAGTGGGTTTGGGTCCAGCCGAGTGGGTTTGGGTCTAGCCGAGTGGGTTTGGGTCTAGCCGAGTGGGTTTGGTTCTAGCCGAGTGGGTTAGGGTCTAGCCGAGTCCGTTTGGGTCTAGCCAAGTGGGTTTCGGACTAGCCGAGTGGGGTTGGGTCTAGCCGAGTGGGTTTGGTTCTAGCCAAGTGGGTTTGGGTCTAGCCGAGTGGGTTTGGGTCTAGCTGAGTGGGTTTGGGTCTAGCCGAGTGGGTTTGGGTCTAGCCGAGTGGGTTTGGGTCTAGCCAAGTGGGTTTTGGGTGAATCCGAGTGGGTTTGTTTCTAGCGGAGTGGGTTTGGGTGTAGCCGAGTGGGTTTGGGTCTAGCCGAGTGGGTTTTTGTCTAAATGAGTGGGTTTGGGTCTAGCCGAATCGATTTGGGTCGAGCCGAGTGGGTTTGGGTCCAGCTGAGTGGGTTTGGGTCTAGCCGAGTGGGTTTGGGTCTAGCCGAGTGGGTTTGGGTCCAGCCGAGAGGGTTTGCGTCTAGTCGAGTGGGTTTGGGTCTAGCGGTGTGGGTTTGAGTGTAGCCGAGTGGGTTTGGGTCTTGCCGAATGGGTTTGAGTCGAGCCGAGTGGGTTTGGGTCCAGCCGAGTGGGTTTGGGCCAGCTGAGTGGGTTTGGGTCTAGCGGAGTGGGTTTGGGTCTAGCGGAGTGGGTTTGGGTCTAGCAGAGTGGGTTTGGGTCTAGCGGAGTGGGTTTGGGTCTAGCCGAGTGGGTTTGGGTCTAGCCGAGTGGGTTTGGGTCTAGCCGAGTGGGTTTGGGTCTAGCCGAGTGGGTTTGGGTCTAGCCGAGTGGGTTTGGCTCTAGCCGAGTGGGTTTGGGTCTAGCCGAGTCCGTTTGGCTCTAGCCGAGTGGGTTTGGGTCTAGCCGAGTGGGTTTGGCTCTAGCCGAGTGGGTTTGGCTCTAGCCGAGTCCGTTTGGGTCTAGCCGAGTGGGTTTGGGACTAGCCGAGTGGGTTTGGGTCTAACCGAGTGGGTTTGGGTGTAGCCAAGTGGGTTTGAGTCTAGCGGAGTGGGTTTGGGTGTAGCCGAGTGGGTTTGGGTCTAGCCGAGTGGGTTTTGGTCTAGCCGAGTGGGTTTGGGTCTAGCCGAGTGGCTTTGGGTCTTGCCGAGTGGGTTTGCGTCTATCTGAGTGGGTTTGAGTCTAGCCGAGTCGGTTTCGGTCTATCCGAGAGGGTTTGGGATTAGCCGAGTGGGTTTGGGTCTAGCCGAGTGGGTTTGTGTCTAGCCAAGTGGGTTTGGGTCTAGCCGAGTGGGTTTGGGTCTAGCCGAGTGGGTTTGGGTCTAGCTGAGTGGGTTTGGGTCTAGCCGAGTGGGTTTGGGTCTAGCCGAGTGGGTTTGCGTCTAGCCGAGTGGGTTTGGGTCTAGCCGAGTGGGTTTGGGTCTAGCCGAGTGGGTTTGGGTCTAGCCGAGTGGGTTTGGGTCTAGCCGAGTGGGTTTGGGCAACGCCGAGTGGGTTTGGGTCTAGCCGTGTGGGTTTGGGTCTAGCCGAGTGGGTTTGGGTCTAGCCGAGTGAGTTTGGGTCTAGCCGAGAGGGTTTGGGTCCAGCCGAGTGGGTTTGGGTCTAGCCGAGTGGGTTTGGGTCTACCGAGTGGGTTTGGGTCTAGCCGAGTGGGTTTGGGTCTTGCCGAGTGGGTTGGGGTCTAGCGAAGTGGGTTTGGGTCTAGCCAAGAGGGTTTGGGTGTAGCCGAGTGGGTTTGGGTCTAGCCGAGTGGGTTTGGGTCTAGCCGAGTTGGTTTGGGTCTAGCCGAGTGGGTTTGGGTCTAGCCGAGTGGGTTTGGGTCTAGCGGAGGGGATTTGGGTCTAGCCGAGTGCGTTTGGGTCTAGCCGGGTGGGTTTGGGTCTAGCCGAGTGAGTTTGGGTATAGCCGAGTGGGTTTGGGTCTAGCCGAGTGGGTTTGGGTGTAGCCGAGTGGGTTTGGGTCTAGCCGAGTGCGTTTGGGTCATGCCGAGTGGGTTTGGGTCTAGCCGAACGGGTTTGGGTCAAGCCGAATGGGTTTGGGTCTAGCCGAGTGGGTTTGGTTCTAGCCGAGTCCGTTTGGGTCTAGCCGAGTCCGTTTGGGTCTAGCCGAGTGGGTTTGGGACTCGCCGAGTGGGTTTGGGTCTAGCCGAGTGGGTTTGGTTCTGGCCAAGTGGGTTTGGGTCTAGCCGAGTGGGTTTGGGTCTAGCCGAGTGGGTTTGGGTCGAGCCGAGTGGGTTTGGGTCTAGCCGAGTGGGTTTGGTTCTAGCCGAGTGGGTTTGCGTGTAGCCGAGTGGGTTTGTGTCTTGCGGAGTGGGTTTGGGTGTCGCCGATTGGGTTTGGGTCTAGCCGAGTGGGTTTGGGTCTAGCCGAGTGGGTTTGGGTCAAGCCGAGTGGGTTTGGGTCTAGCCGAGGGGGTTTGGGTGTATCCGAGTGGGTTTGGGTCTAGCCGAGTGGGTTTGGGTCTAGCCGAGTGGGTTTGGGTCTAGCCGAGTGGGTTTGGGTCTAGCCGAGTGTGTTTGGGAATATCCGAGTGGGTTTGGGTCTAGCCGAGTGAATAATCGTCTAGCCCAGTGGGTTTGGGTCTAACCGAGTGGGTTTGGGTCTTGCCGAGTGGGTTTGGGTCCAGCCGAGTGGGTTTGGTTCTAGCCGAGTGGGTTTGGGTGTCGCCGATTGGGTTTTGGTCTAGCCGAGTGGGTTTGGGTCTAGCCGAGTGGGTTTGGGTCAAGCCGAGTGGGGTTTGGTCTAGCCGAGGGGGTTTGGGTCTATCCGAGTGGGTTTGAGTCTAGCCGAGTGGGTTTGGGTCTAGCCGAATGGGTTTGGGTCTAGCCGAGTGGGTTTGGGTCTAGCCGAGCGGGTTTGTGTCTAGCCGAGTGGGTTTGTGTCTAGCCGAGTGGGTTTGGTTCTAGCCGAGTCCATTTGAGTCTAGCCGAGTCCGTTTGGGTCTAGCCGAGTGGGTTTGGGACTCGCCGAGTGGGTTTGGGTCTAGCCGAGTGGGTTTGGTTCTAGCCAAGTGGGTTTGGGTCTAGCCGAGTGGGTTTGGGTCGAGCCGAGTGGGTTTGGGTCTAGCCGAGTGGGTTTGGGTCTAGCCGAGTGGGTTTGGGTGGAGCCGAGTGGGTTTGTGTCTTGCGGAGTGGGTTTGGGTGTCGCCGATTGGGTTTGGGTCTAGCCGAGTGGGTTTGGGTCTAGCCGAGTGGGTTTGGGTCAAGCCGAGTGGGTTTTGGTCTAGCCGAGCGGGTTTGGGACTATCCGAGTGGGTTTGGGTCTAGCCGAGTGGGTTTGGGTCTAGCCGAGTGGGTTTGGGTCTAGCCGAGTGGGTTTGGGTCTAGCCGAGTGGGTTTGGGTCTAGCCGAGTGGGTTTGGGACTATCCGAGTGGGTTTGGGTCTAGCCGAGTGAGTAATCGTCTAGCCCAGTGGGTTTGGGTCTAGCCGAGTGGGTTTGGGTCTTGCCGAGTGGGTTTGCGTCTAGCCGAGTGGGTTTGGTTCTAGCCGAGTGGGTTTGGGTGTCGCCGATTGGGTTTGGGTCTAGCCGAGTGGGTTTGGGTCTAGCCGAGTGGGTTTGGGTCAAGCCGAGTGGGTTTTGGTCTAGCCGAGGGGGTTTGGGTCTATCCGAGTGGCTTTGGGTCCAGCCGAGTGGGTTTGGGTCTAGCCGAGTGGGTTTGGGTCTACCGAGTGGGTTTGGGTCTAGCCGAGTGGGTTTGGGTCTTGCCGAGTGGGTTGGGGTCTAGCGAAGTGGGTTTGGGTCCAGCCAAGAGGGTTTGGGTGTAGCCGAGTGGGTTTGGGTCTAGCCGAGTGGGTTTGGGTCTAGCCGAGTTGGTTTGGGTCTAGCCGAGTGGGTTTGGGTCTAGCCGAGTGGGTTTGGGTCTAGCAGAGGGGATTTGGGTCTAGCCGAGTGGGTTTGGGTCTAGCCGAGTGGGTTTGGGTCTAGCCGAGTGGGTTTGGGTCTAGCCGAGTGGGTTTGGGTCTAGCCGAGTGGGTTTGGGTGTAGCCGAGTGGGTTTGGGTCTAGCCGAGTGCGTTTGGGTCATGCCGAGTGGGTTTGGTCTAGCCGAGTGGGTTTGGTTCTAGCCGAGCCCGTTTGGGTCTAGCCGAGTCCGTTTGGGTCTAGCCGAGTGGGTTTTTGGACTCGCCGAGTGGGTTTGGGTCTAGCCGAGTGGGTTTGGGTCTAGCCGAGCGGGTTTGGGTCAAGCCGAATGGGTTTGGGTCTAGCCGAGTGGGTTTGGTTCTAGCCGAGTCCGTTTGGGTCTAGCCGAGTCCGTTTGGGTCTAGCCGAGTGTGTTTGGGACTCGCCGAGTGGGTTTGGGTCTAGCCGAGTGGGTTTGGTTCTAGCCAAGTGGGTTTGGGTCTAGCCGAGTGGGTTTTGGGTCTAGCCGAGTGGGTTTGGGTCGAGCCGAGTGGGTTTGGGTCTGGCCGAGTGGGTTTGGGTCTAGCCGAGTGGGTTTGGGTCAAGCCGAGTGGGTTTGGGTCAAGCCGAGTGGGTTTGGGTCTAGCCGAGGGGGTTTGGGTCTATCCGAGTGGGTTTGGGTCTAGCCGAGTGGGTTTGGGTCTAGCCGAGTGGGTTTGGGTCTAGCCGAGTGGGCTTGGGTCTAGCCGAGTGGGTTTGGGACAATCCGAGTGGGTTTGGGTCTAGCCGAGTGAGTAATCGTCTAGCCCAGTGGGTTTGGGTCTAGCCGAGTGGGTTTGGGTCTTGGCGAGTGGGTTTGGGTCTAGCCGATTGGGTTTGGTTCTAGCCGAGTGGGTTGGGTGTCGCCGATTGGGTTTGGGTGTAGCCGAGTGGGTTTGGGTCTAGCCGAGTGGGTTTGGGTCAAGCCGAGTGGGTTTTGGTCTCGCCGAGGGGGTTTGGGTCTATCCGAGTGGGTTTGGGTCTAGCCGAGTGGGTTTGGGTCTAGCCGAGTGGGTTTGGGTCTAGCCGAGTGGGTTTGGGTCTAGCCGAGCGGGTTTGTGTCTAGCCGAGTGGGTTTGTGTCTAACCGAGTGGGTTTGGTTCTAGCCGAGTCCGTTTGAGTCTAGCCGAGTCCGTTTGGGTCTAGCCGAGTGGGTTTGGTACTTGCCGAGTGGGTTTGGGTCTAGCCAAGTGGGTTTGGTTCTAGCCAAGTGGGTTTGGGTCTAGCCGAGTGGGTTTGGGTCAAGCCGAGTGGGTTTGGGTCGAGCCGAGTGGGTTTGGGTCTAGCCGAGTGGGTTTTGGTCTAGCCGAGTGGGTTTGGGTCTAGCCGAGTGGGTTTGGGTCTAGCCGAGTGGGTTTGGGTCTAGCCGAGCGGGTTTGTGTCTAGCCGAGTGGGTTTGTGTCTTGCGGAGTGGGTTTGGGTGTCGCCGATTGGGTTTGGGTCTAGCCGAGTGGGTTTGGGTCTAGCCGAGTGGGTTTGGGTCAAGCCGAGTGGGTTTTGGTCTAGCCGAGCGGGATTGGGTCTATCCGAGTAGGTTTGGGTCTAGCCGAGTGGGTTTGGGTCTAGCCGAGTGGGTTTGGGTCTAGCCGAGTGGGTTTGGGTCTAGCCGAGTGGGTTTGGGTCTAGCCGAGTGGGTTTGGGACTATCCGAGTTGGTTTCCATCTAGCCGAGTGAGTAATCGTCTAGCCCAGTGGGTTTGGGTCTAGCCGAGTGGGTTTGGGTCTACCGAGTGGGTTTGGGTCTAGCCGAGTGGGTTTGGGTCTAGCCGAGTGGGTTTGGGTCTAGCCGAGTGGGTTTGGGACTATCCGAGTTGGTTTGGGTCTAGCCGAGTGAGTAATCGTCTAGCCCAGTGGGTTTGGGTCTAGCCGAGTGGGTTTGGGTCTTGCCGAGTGGGTTTGCGTCTAGCCGAGTGGGTTTGGTTCTAGCCGAGTGGGTTTGGGTGTCGCCGATTGGGTTTGGGTCTAGCCGAGTGGGTTTGGGTCTAGCCGAGTGGGTTTGGGTCAAGGCGAGTGGGTTTTGGTCTAGCCGAGGGGGTTTGGGTCTATCCGAGTGGGTTTGGGTCCAGCCGAGTGGGTTTGGGTCTAGCCGAGTGGGTTTGGGTCTACCGAGTGGGTTTGGGTCTAGCCGAGTGGATTTGGGTCTTGCCGAGTGGGTTGGGGTCTAGTGAAGTGGGTTTGGGTCCAGCCAAGAGGGTTTGGGTGTAGCCGAGTGGGTTTGGGTCTAGCCGAGTGGGTTTGGGTCTAGCCGAGTTGGTTTGGGTCTAGCCGAGTGGGTTTGGGTCTAGCCGAGTGGGTTTGGGTCTAGCAGAGGGGATTTGGGTCTAGCCGAGTGGGTTTGGGTCTAGCCGAGTGGGTTTGGGTCTAGCCGAGTGGGTTTGGGTCTAGCCGAGTGGGTTTGGGTCTAGCCGAGTGGGGTTGGGTGTAGCCGAGTGGGTTTGGGTCTAGCCGAGTGCGTTTGGGTCATGCCGAGTGGGTTTGGTCTAGCCGAGTGGGTTTGGTTCTAGCCGAGCCCGTTTGGGTCTAGCCGAGTCCGTTTGGGTCTAGCCGAGTGGGTTTGGGACTCGCCGAGTGGGTTTGGGTCTAGCCGAGTGGGTTTGGGTCTAGCCGAGCGGGTTTGGGTCAAGCCGAATGGGTTTGGGTCTAGCCGAGTGGGTTTGGTTCTAGCCGAGTCCGTTTGGGTCTAGCCGAGTCCGTTTGGGTCTAGCCGAGTGGGTTTGGGACTCGCCGAGTGGGTTTGGGTCTAGCCGAGTGGGTTTGGTTCTAGCCAAGTGGGTTTGGGTCTAGCCGAGTGGGTTTGGGTCTAGCCGAGTGGGTTTGGGTCGAGCCGAGTGGGTTTGGGTCTGGCCGAGTGGGTTTGGGTCTAGCGGAGTGGGTTTGGGTCAAGCCGAGTGGGTTTGGGTCTAGCCGAGGGGGTTTGGGTCTATCCGAGTGGGTTTGGGTCTAGCCGAGTGGGTTTGGGTCTAGCCGAGTGGGTTTGGGTCTAGCCGAGTGGGCTTGGGTCTAGCCGAGTGGGTTTGGGACTATCCGATTGGGTTTGGGTCTAGCCGAGTGAGTAATCGTCTAGCCCAGTGGGTTTGGGTCTAGCCGAGTGGGTTTGGGTCTAGCTGAGTGGGTTCGGGTCCGGCCGAGTGGGTTTGGGTGTAGCCGAGTGGGTTTGTGTCTAGCGGAGTGGTTTTGGGTGCAGCCGAGTGGGTTTGTGTCTTGCGGAGTGGGTTTGGGTGTCGCCGATTGGGTTTGGGTCTAGCCGAGTGGGTTTGGGTCTAGCCGAGTGGGTTTGGGTCAAGCCGAGTGGGTTTTGGTCTAGCCGAGCGGGTTTGGGTCTATCCGAGTGGGTTTGGGTCTAGCCGAGTGGGTTTGGGTCTAGCCGAGTGGGTTTGGTTCTAGCCGAGTTGGTTTGGGTCTAGCCGAGTGGGTTTGGGTCTAGCCGAGTGGGTTTGGGACTATCCGAGTGGGTTTGGGTCTAGCCGAGGGAGTAATCGTCTAGCCCAGTGGGTTTGGGTCTAGCCGAATGGGTTTGGGTCTTGCCGAGTGGGTTTGCGTCTAGCCGAGTGGGTTTGGTTCTAGCCGAGTGGGTTTGGGTGTCGCCGATTGGGTTTGGGTCTAGCCGAGTGGGTTTGGGTCTAGCCGAGTGGGTTTGGGTCTAGCCGAGTGGGTTTGGGACTATCCGAGTTGGTTTGCATCTAGCCGAGTGAGTAATCGTCTAGCCCAGTGGGTTTGGGTCGAGCCGAGTGGGTTTGGGTCTAGCCGAGTGGGTTTGGGACTATCCGAGTTGGTTTGCATCTAGCCGAGTGAGTAATCGTCTAGCCCAGTGGGTTTGGGTCTAGCCGAGTGGGTTTGGGTCTAGCCGAGTGGGTTTGGGTCTAGCCGAGTGGGTTTGGGTCTAGCCGAGTGGGTTTGGGTCTAGCCGAGTGGGTTTGGGACTATCCGAGTTGGTTTGGGTCTAGCCGAGTGAGTAATCGTCTAGCCCAGTGGGTTTGGGTCTAGCCGAGTGGGTTTGGGTCTTGCCGAGTGGGTTTGCGTCTAGCCGAGTGGGTTTGGTTCTAGCCGAGTGGGTTTGGGTGTCGCCGATTGGGTTTGGGTCTAGCCGAGTGGGTTTGGGTCTAGCCGAGTGGGTTTGGGTCTAGCCGAGTGGGTTTGGGTCTAGCCGAGTGGGCTTGGGTCTAGCCGAGTGGGTTTGGGACTATCCGATTGGGTTTGGGTCTAGCCGAGTGAGTAATCGTCTAGCCCAGTGGGTTTGGGTCTAGCCGAGTGGGTTTGGGTCTAGCTGAGTGGGTTCGGGTCCGGCCGAGTGGGTTTGGGTGTAGCCGAGTGGGTTTGTGTCTAGCGGAGTGGTTTTGGGTGCAGCCGAGTGGGTTTGTGTCTTGCGGAGTGGGTTTGGGTGTCGCCGATTGGGTTTGGGTCTAGCCGAGTGGGTTTGGGTCTAGCCGAGTGGGTTTGGGTCAAGCCGAGTGGGTTTTGGTCTAGCCGAGCGGGTTTGGGTCTATCCGAGTGGGTTTGGGTCTAGCCGAGTGGGTTTGGGTCTAGCCGAGTGGGTTTGGTTCTAGCCGAGTTGGTTTGGGTCTAGCCGAGTGGGTTTGGGTCTAGCCGAGTGGGTTTGGGACTATCCGAGTGGGTTTGGGTCTAGCCGAGGGAGTAATCGTCTAGCCCAGTGGGTTTGGGTCTAGCCGAATGGGTTTGGGTCTTGCCGAGTGGGTTTGCGTCTAGCCGAGTGGGTTTGGTTCTAGCCGAGTGGGTTTGGGTGTCGCCGATTGGGTTTGGGTCTAGCCGAGTGGGTTTGGGTCTAGCCGAGTGGGTTTGGGTCTAGCCGAGTGGGTTTGGGACTATCCGAGTTGGTTTGCATCTAGCCGAGTGAGTAATCGTCTAGCCCAGTGGGTTTGGGTCGAGCCGAGTGGGTTTGGGTCTAGCCGAGTGGGTTTGGGACTATCCGAGTTGGTTTGCATCTAGCCGAGTGAGTAATCGTCTAGCCCAGTGGGTTTGGGTCTAGCCGAGTGGGTTTGGGTCTAGCCGAGTGGGTTTGGGTCTAGCCGAGTGGGTTTGGGTCTAGCCGAGTGGGTTTGGGTCTAGCCGAGTGGGTTTGGGACTATCCGAGTTGGTTTGGGTCTAGCCGAGTGAGTAATCGTCTAGCCCAGTGGGTTTGGGTCTAGCCGAGTGGGTTTGGGTCTTGCCGAGTGGGTTTGCGTCTAGCCGAGTGGGTTTGGTTCTAGCCGAGTGGGTTTGGGTGTCGCCGATTGGGTTTGGGTCTAGCCGAGTGGGTTTGGGTCTAGCCGAGTGGGTTTGGGTCAAGCCGAGTGGGTTTTGGTCTAGCCGAGGGGGTTTGGGTCTATCCGAGTGGGTTTGGGTCCAGCCGAGTGGGTTTGGGTCTAGCCGAGTGGGTTTGGGTGTACCGAGTGCGTTTGGGTCTAGCCGAGTGGATTTGGGTCTTGCCGAGTGGGTTGGGGTCTAGTGAAGTGGGTTTGGGTCCAGCCAAGAGGGTTTGGGTGTAGCCGAGTGGGTTTGGGTCTAGCCGAGTGGGTTTGGGTCTAGCCGAGTTGGTTTGGGTCTAGCCGAGTGGGTTTGGGTCTAGCCGAGTGGGTTTGGGTCTAGCAGAGGGGATTTGGGTCTAGCCGAGTGGGTTTGGGTCTAGCCGAGTGGGTTTGGGTCTAGCCGAGTGGGTTTGGGTCTAGCCGAGTGGGTTTGGGTCTAGCCGAGTGGGGTTGGGTGTAGCCGAGTGGGTTTGGGTCTAGCCGAGTGCGTTTGGGTCATGCCGAGTGGGTTTGGTCTAGCCGAGTGGGTTTGGTTCTAGCCGAGCCCGTTTGGGTCTAGCCGAGTCCGTTTGGGTCTAGCCGAGTGGGTTTGGGACTTGCCGAGTGGGTTTGGGTCTAGCCGAGTGGGTTTTGTCTAGCCGAGCGGGTTTGGGTCAAGCCGAATGGGTTTGGGTCTAGCCGAGTGGGTTTGGTTCTAGCCGAGTCCGTTTGGGTCTAGCCGAGTCCGTTTGGGTCTAGCCGAGTGGGTTTGGGACTCGCCGAGTGGGTTTGGGTCCAGCCGAGTGGGTTTGGTTCTAGCCAAGTGGGTTTGGGTCCAGCCGAGTGGGTTTGGGTCTAGCCGAGTTGGTTTGGGTCGAGCCGAGTGGGTTTGGGTCTGGCCGAGTGGGTTTGGGTCTAGCGGAGTGGGTTTGGGTCAAGCCGAGTGGGTTTGGGTCTAGCGGAGGGGGTTTGGGTCTATCCGAGTGGGTTTGGGTCTAGCCGAGTGGGTTTGGGTCTAGCCGAGTGGGTTTGGGTCTAGCCGAGTGGGCTTGGGTCTAGCCGAGTGGGTTTGGGACTATCCGAGTGGGTTTGGGTCTAGCCGAGTGAGTAATCGTCTAGCCCAGTGGGTTTGGGTCTAGCCGAGTGGGTTTGGGTCTTGCCGAGTGGGTTTGGGTCTAGCCGAGTGGGTTTGGTTCTAGCCGAGTGGGTTTGGGTGTCGCCGATTGGGTTTGGGTCTAGCCGAGTGGGTTTGGGTCTAGCCGAGTGGGTTTGGGTCAAGCCGAGTGGGTTTGGGTCTAGCGGAGTGGGTTTGGGTCAAGCCGAGTGGGTTTGGGTCTAGCGGAGGGGGTTTGGGTCTATCCGAGTGGGTTTGGGTCTAGCCGAGTGGGTTTGGGTCTAGCCGAGTGGGTTTGGGTCTAGCCGAGTGGGCTTGGGTCTAGCCGAGTGGGTTTGGGACTATCCGAGTGGGTTTGGGTCTAGCCGAGTGAGTAATCGTCTAGCCCAGTGGGTTTGGGTCTAGCCGAGTGGGTTTGGGTCTTGCCGAGTGGGTTTGGGTCTAGCCGAGTGGGTTTGGTTCTAGCCGAGTGGGTTTGGGTGTCGCCGATTGGGTTTGGGTCTAGCCGAGTGGGTTTGGGTCTAGCCGAGTGGGTTTGGGTCAAGCCGAGTGGGTTTTGGTCTCGCCGAGGGGTTTGGGTCTATCCGAGTGGGTTTGGGTCTAGCCGAGTGGGTTTGGGTCTAGCCGAGTGGGTTTGGGTCTAGCCGAGTGGGTTTGGGTCTGGCCGAGCGGGTTTGTGTCTAGCCGAGTGGGTTTGTGTCTAACCGAGTGGGTTTGGTTCTAACCGAGTCCGTTTGAGTCTAGCCGAGTCCGTTTGGGTCTAGCCGAGTGGTTTTGGTACTCGCCGAGTGGGTTTGGGTCTAGCCGAGTGGGTTTGGTTCTAGCCAAGTGGGTTTGAGTCTAGCCGAGTGGGTTTGGGTCTAGCCGAGTGGGTTTGGGTCTAGCTGAGTGGGTTCGGGTCCGGCCGAGTGGGTTTGGGTGTAGCCGAGTGGGTTTGTGTCTAGCGGAGTGGTTTTGGGTGTAGCCGAGTGGGTTTGTGTCTTGCGGAGTGGGTTTGGGTGTCGCCGATTGGGTTTGGGTCTAGCCGAGTGGGTTTGGGTCTAGCCGAGTGGGTTTGGGTCAAGCCGAGTGGGTTTTGGTCTAGCCGAGCGGGTTTGGGTCTATCCGAGTGGGTTTGGGTCTAGCCGAGTGGGTTTGGGTCTAGCCGAGTGGGTTTGGTTCTAGCCGAGTTGGTTTGGGTCTAGCCGAGTGGGTTTGGGTCTAGCCGAGTGGGTTTGGGACTATCCGAGTGGGTTTGCGTCTAGCCGAGGGAGTAATCGTCTAGCCCAGTGGGTTTGGGTCTAGCCGAATGGGTTTGGGTCTTGCCGAGTGGGTTTGCGTCTAGCCGAGTGGGTTTGGTTCTAGCCGAGTGGGTTTGGGTGTCGCCGATTGGGTTTGGGTCTAGCCGAGTGGGTTTGGGTCTAGCCGAGTGGGTTTGGGTCAAGCCGAGTGGGTTTTGGTCTAGCCGAGGGGGTTTGGGTCTATCCGAGTGGGTTTGGGTCCAGCCGAGTGGGTTTGGGTCTAGCCGAGTGGGTTTGGGTCTACCGAGTGGGTTTGGGTCTAGCCGAGTGGGTTTGGGTCTAACCGCGTGGGTTTGGGTCTAGCCGAGTGGGTTTGGTTCTAGCCGAGTGGGTTTGGGTCTAGACGAGTCCGTTTGGGTCTAGCCGAGTGGGTTTGGGACTAGCCGAGTGGGTTTGGGTCTAGCCGAGTGGGTTTGGGTCCAGCCGAGTGGGTTTGGTTCTAGCCGAGCCCGTTTGGGTCTAGCCGAGTCCGTTTGGGTCTAGCCGAGTGGGTTTGGGACTCGCCGAGTGGGTTTGGGTCGAGCCGAGTGGGTTTGGGTCTGGCCGAGTGGGTTTGGGTGTAGCCGAGTGGGTTTGTGTCTTGCGGAGTGGGTTTGGGTGTCGCAATTGGGTTTGGGTCTAGCCGAGTGGGTTTGGGTCTAGCCGAGTGTGTTTGGGTCAAGCCGAGTGGGTTTTGGTCTAGCCGAGGGGGTTTGGGTCTATCCGAGTGGGTTTGGGTCTAGCCGAGTGGGTTTGGGTCTAGCCGAGTGGGTTTGGGTCTAGCC
The DNA here is from genome assembly GCA_963514005.1 of Raja brachyura. The sequence goes on along the minus strand of OY740819.1, from coordinate 3,096,142 downwards.
GAGTGGGTTTGTGTCTAGCCGAGCGGGTTTGGGTCTAGCCGAGTGGGTTTGTGTCTAGCCGAGTGGGTTTGGTTCTAGCCGAGTCCGTTTGGGTCTAGCCGAGTCCGTTTGGGTCTCGCCGAGTGGGTTTGGGCCTCGCCGAGTGGGTTTGGGTCTAGCCGAGTGGGTTTGGTTCTAGCCAAGTGGGTTTGGGTCTAGCCGAGTGGGTTTGGGTCTAGCCCAGTGGGTTTGGGTCGAGCCGAGTGGGTTTGGTTCTAGCCGAGTGGGTTTGGGTCTAGCCGAGTGGGTTTGGGTGTAGCCGAGTGGGTTTGTGTCTTGCGGAGTGGGTTTGGGTGTCGCCGATTGGGTTTGGGTCTAGCCGAGTGGGTTTGGGTCTAGCCAAGTGGGTTTGGGTCAAGCCGAGTGGGTTTGGGACTCGCCGAGTGGGTTTGGGTCTAGCCGAGTGGGTTTGCTTCTAGCCAAGTGGATTTCGGTCTAGCCGAGTGGGTTTGGGTCTAGCCGAGTGGGTTTGGGTCTAGCCGAGTGGGTTTGGGTCAAGCCGAGTGGGTTTTGGACTAGCCGAGGGGGTTTGGGTCTATCCGAGTGGGTTTGGGTCTAGCCGAGTGGGTTTGGGTCTAGCCGAGTGGGTTTGGGTCTAGCCGAGTGGGTTTGTGTCTAGCCGAGCGGGTTTGGGTCTAGCCGAGTGGGTTTGTGTCTAGCCGAGTGGGTTTGGTTCTAGCCGATTCCATTTGGGTCTAGCCGAGTGGGTTTGGGACTCGCCGAGTGGGTTTGGGTCTAGCCGAGTGGGTTTGGTCCTAGCCAAGTGGGTTTGGGTCTAGCCGAGTGGGTTTGGGTCTAGCCCAGTGGGTTTGCGTCGAGCCGAGTGGGTTTGGGTCTAGCCGAGTGGGTTTGGGTCTAGCCGAGTGGGTTTGGGTGTAGCCGAGTGGGTTTGTGTCTTGCGGAGTGGGTTTGGGTGTCGCCGATTGGGTTTGGGTCTAGCCGAGTGGGTTTGGGTCTAGCCGAGTGGGTTTGGGTCTAGCCGAGGGGGTTTGGGTCTATCCGAGTGGGTTTGGGTCTAGCCGAGTGGGTTTGGGTCTAGCCGAGTGGGTTTGGGTCTAGCCGAGTGGGTTTGGGACTATCCGAGTGGGTTTGGGTCTAGCCGAGTGAGTAATCGTCTAGCCCAGTGGGTTTGGGTCTAGCCGAGTGGGTTTGGGTCTTGCCGAGTGGGTTTGGGTCTAGCCGAGTGGGTTTGGTTCTGGCCGAGTGGGTTTGGGTGTCGCCGATTGGGTTTGGGTCTAGCCGAGTGCGTTTGGGTCATGCCGAGTGGGTTTGGTCTAGCCGAGTGGGTTTGGTTCTAGCCGAGCCCGTTTGGGTCTAGCCGAGTCCGTTTGGGTCAAGCCGAGTGGGTTTGGGACTCGCCGAGTGGGTTTGGGTCTAGCCGAGTGGGTTTGGGTCTAGCCGATCGGGTTTGGGTCAAGCCGAATGGGTTTGGGTCTAGCCGAGTGGGTTTGGTTCTAGCCGAGTCCGTTTGGGTCTAGCCGAGTCCGTTTGGGTCTAGCCGAGTGGGTTTGGGACTCGCCGAGTGGGTTTGGGTCAAGCCGAGTGCGTTTGGTTCTAGCCAAGTGGGTTTGGGTCTAGCCGAGTGGGTTTGGGTCTAGCCGAGTGGGTTTGGGTCGAGCCGAGTGGGTTTGGGTCTAGCCGAGTGAGTTTGGGTGTCGCCGAGTGGGTTTGTGTCTTGCGGAGTGGGTTTGGGTGTCGCCGATTGGGTTTGGGTCTAGCCGAGTGGGTTTGGGTCTAGCCGAGTGGGTTTGCGTCAAGCCGAGTGGGTTTTGGTCTAGCTGAGGGGGTTTGGGTCTATCCGAGTGGGTTTGGGTCTAGCCGAGTGGGTTTGGGTCTAGCCGAGTGGGTTTGTGTCTAGCCGAGCGGGTTTGGGTCTAGCCGAGTGGTTTTGTGTCTAGCCGAGTGGGTTTGGTTCTAGCCGAGTCCGTTTGGGTCTAGCCGAGTCCGTTTGGGTCTAGCCGAGTGGGTTTGGGCCTCGCCGAGTGGGTTTGGGTCTAGCCGAGTGGGTTTGGTTCTAGCCAAGTGGGTTTGGGTCTAGCCGAGTGGGTTTGGGTCTAGCCCAGTGGGTTTGGGTCGAGCCGAGTGGGTTTGGGTCTAGCCGAGTGGTTTTGGGTCTAGCCGAGTGGGTTTGGGTGTAGCCGAGTGGGTTTGTGTCTTGCGGAGTGGGTTTGGGTGTCGCCGATTGGGTTTGGGTCTAGCCGAGTGGGTTTGGGTCTAGCCAAGTGGGTTTGGGTCAAGCCGAGTGGGTTTTAGTCTAGCCGAGGGGGTTTGGGTCTATCCGAGTGGGTTTGGGTCTAGCCGAGTGGGTTTGGGTCTAGCCGAGTGGGTTTGGGTCTAGCCGAGTGGGTTTGCGTCTAGCCGAGATGGTTTGGGTCTAGCCGAGTGGGTTTGGGACTATCCGAGTTGGTTTGAGTCTAGCCGAGTGAGTAATCGTCTAGCCCAGTGGGTTTGTGTCTTGCCGAGTGGGTTTGGTTCTAGCCGAGTCCGTTTGAGTCTAGCCGAGTCCGTTTGGGTCTAGCCGAGTGGGTTTGGGACTCGCCGAGTGGGTTTGGGTCTAGCCGAGTGGGTTTGGTTCTAGCCAAGTGGATTTCGGTCTAGCCGAGTGGGTTTGGGTCTAGCCGAGTGGGTTTGGGTAGAGCCGAGTGGGTTTGGGTCAAGCCGAGTGGGTTTTGGTCTAGCCGAGGTGGTTTGGGTCTATCCGAGTGGGTTTGGGTCTAGCCGAGTGGGTTTGGGTCTAGCCGAGTGGGTTTGGGTCTAGCCGAGTGGGTTTGTGTCTAGCCGAGCGGGTTTGGGTCTAGCCGAGTGGGTTTGTGTCTAGCCGAGTGGGTTTGGTTCTAGCCGATTCCATTTGGGTCTAGCCGAGTGGGTTTGGGACTCGCCGAGTGGGTTTGGGTCTAGCCGAGTGGGTTTGGTCCTAGCCAAGTGGGTTTGGGTCTAGCCGAGTGGGTTTGGGTCTAGCCCAGTGGGTTTGCGTCGAGCCGAGTGGGTTTGGGTCTAGCCGAGTGGGTTTGGGTCTAGCCGAGTGGGTTTGGTGTAGCCGAGTGGGTTTGTGTCTTGCGGAGTGGGTTTGGGTGTCGCCGATTGGGTTTGTGTCTAGCCGAGTGGGTTTGGGTCTAGCCGAGTGGGTTTGGGTCTAGCCGAGTGGGTTTGTGTCAAGCCGAGTGGGTTTGGGTCTAGCCGAGGGGGTTTGGGTCTATCCGAGTGGGTTTGGGTCTAGCCGAGTGGGTTTGGGTCTAGCCGAGTGGGTTTGGTTCTAGCCGAGTGGGTTTGTGTCTAGCCGAGTGGGTTTGGGACTATCCGAGTGGGTTTGGGTGTAGCCGAGTGAGTAATCGTCTAGCCCAGTGGGTTTGGGTCTAGCCGAGTGGGTTTGGGTCTTGCCGAGTGGGTTTGGGTCTAGCCGAGTGGGTTTGGTTCTGGCCGAGTGGGTTTGGGTGTCGCCGATTGGGTTTGGGTCTAGCCGAGTAGGTTTGGGTCTAGCCGAGTGGGTTTGGGTCAAGCCGAGTGGGTTTGTGTCTAGCCGAGCGGGTTTGGGTCTAGCCGAGTGGGTTTGTGTCTAGCCGAGTGGGTTTGGTTCTAGCCGATTCCATTTGGGTCTAGCCGAGTGGGTTTGGGACTCGCCGAGTGGGTTTGGGTCTAGCCGAGTGGGTTTGGTCCTAGCCAAGTGGGTTTGGGTCTAGCCGAGTGGGTTTGGGTCTAGCCCAGTGGGTTTGCGTCGAGCCGAGTGGGTTTGGGTCTAGCCGAGTGGGTTTGGGTCTAGCCGAGTGGGTTTGGTGTAGCCGAGTGGGTTTGTGTCTTGCGGAGTGGGTTTGGGTGTCGCCGATTGGGTTTGTGTCTAGCCGAGTGGGTTTGGGTCTAGCCGAGTGGGTTTGGGTCTAGCCGAGTGGGTTTGTGTCAAGCCGAGTGGGTTTGGGTCTAGCCGAGGGGGTTTGGGTCTATCCGAGTGGGTTTGGGTCTAGCCGAGTGGGTTTGGGTCTAGCCGAGTGGGTTTGGTTCTAGCCGAGTGGGTTTGTGTCTAGCCGAGTGGGTTTGGGACTATCCGAGTGGGTTTGGGTGTAGCCGAGTGAGTAATCGTCTAGCCCAGTGGGTTTGGGTCTAGCCGAGTGGGTTTGGGTCTTGCCGAGTGGGTTTGGGTCTAGCCGAGTGGGTTTGGTTCTGGCCGAGTGGGTTTGGGTGTCGCCGATTGGGTTTGGGTCTAGCCGAGTAGGTTTGGGTCTAGCCGAGTGGGTTTGGGTCAAGCCGAGTGGGTTTTGGTCTAGCCGAGGGGGTTTGTGTCTATCCGAGTGGGTTTGGGTCTAGCCGAGTGGGTTTGGGTCTAGCCGAGTGGGTTTGGGTCTAGCCGAGTGGGTTTGGGTTTAGCCGAGCGTGTTTGTGTCTAGCTGAGTGGGTTTGGGTCTAGCCGAGTGGGTTTGGTTCTAGCCGAGTCCGTTTGGGTCTAGCCGAGTGGGTTTGGGGCTCGCCGAGTGGGTTTGGGTCTAGCCGAGTGGGTTTGGTTCTAGCCAAGTGGGTTTGGGTCTAGCCGAGTGGGTTTGGGTCTAGCCGAGTGGGTTTGGGTCTAGCCGAGTGGGTTTGGGTCTAGTCGAGTGGGTTTGGGTCTAGCGGTCTGCGTTTGGATGTAGCCGAGTGGGTTTGGGTCTAGCCGAATGGGTTTGAGTCGAGCCAAGTGGGTTTGGGTCCAGCCGAGTGGGTTTGGGCTAGCTGAGTGGGTTTGGGTCTAGCGGAGTGGGTGTGGGTCTAGCGGAGTGGGGTTGGGTCTAGCAGAGTGGGTTTGGGTCTAGCGGAGTGGGTTTGGGTCCAGCCGAGTGGGTTTGGGTCTAGCCGAGTGGGTTTGGGTCTAGCCCAGTCCGTTTGGGTCTAGCCGAGTGAGTAATCGTCTAGCCCAGTGGGTTTGGGTCTAGCCGAGTGGGTTTGGGTCTTGCCGGGTGGGGTTGGGTCTAGCCGAGTGGGTTTGGTTCTAGCCGAGTGGGTTTGGGTCTAGCCGAGTCCGTTTGGGTCTAGCCGAGTGGGTTTGGGACTAGCCGAGTGGGGTTGGGTCTAGACGAGTGGGTTTGGTTCTAGCCAAGTGGGTTTGGGTCTAGCCGAGTGGGTTTGTGTCTAGCCGAGTGGGTTTGTGTCTAGCCGAGTGGGTTTGGGTCTAGCCGAGTGGGTTTGGGTCTAGCCAAGTGGGTTTGGGTCCAGCCAAGTGGGTTTGGGTCTAGCCGAGTGGGTTTGGGTTTAGCGGAGTGGGTTTGGATCTAGCCGAGTGGGTTTGGGTCTAGCCGAGTGGGTTTGGGTCTAACTGAGTGGGTTTGGGTCTAGCCGAATTGGTTTGGGTCGAGCCGAGTGGGTTTGGGTCTAGCCGAGTGGGTTTGGGTCTAGCCGAGTGGGTTTGGGTCTAGCCGAGTGGGTTTGGGTCCAGCCGAGTGGGTTTGGGTCTAGTCCAGTGGGTTTGGGTCTAGTGGGGTGCGTTTGGATGTAGCCGAGTGGGTTTGGGTCTAGCCGAATGGGTTTGAGTCGAGCCGAGTGGGTTTGGGTCCAGCCGAGTGGGTTTGGGCTAGCTGAGTGGGTTTGGGTCTAGCCGAGTGGGTTTGGGTCTATCCGAGTGGGTTTGGGTCTAGCCGAGTGGGTTTGTGTCTAGCCGAGCGGGTTTGGGTCTAGCCGAGTGGGTTTGTGTCTAGCCGAGTGGGTTTGGTTCTAGCCGAGTGGGTTTGGGTCTAGCCGATTCCATTTGGGTCTAGCCGAGTGAGTTTGGGACTCGCCGAGTGGGTTTGGGTCTAGCCGAGTGGGTTTGGTCCTAGCCGAGTAGGTTTGGGTCTAGCCGAGTGGGTTTGGGTCAAGCCGAGTGGGTTTTGGTCTAGCCGAGGGGGTTTGTGTCTACCCGAGTGGGTTTGGGTCTAGCCGAGTGGGTTTGGGTCTAGCCGAGTGGGTTTGGGTCTAGCCGAGTGGGTTTGGGTTTAGCCGAGCGTGTTTGTGTCTAGCTGAGTGGGTTTGGGTCTAGCCGAGTGGTTTTGGTTCTAGCCGAGTCCGTTTGGGTCTAGCCGAGTGGGTTTGGGACTCGCCGAGTGGGTTTGGGTCTAGCCGAGTGGGTTTGGTTCTAGCCAAGTGGGTTTGGGTCTAGCCGAGTGGGTTTGGGTCTAGCCGAGTGGGTTTGGGTCTAGCCGAGAGGGTTTGGGTCTAGTCGAGTGGGTTTGGGTCTAGCGGTCTGCGTTTGGATGTAGCCGAGTGGGTTTGGGTCTAGCCGAATGGGTTTGAGTCGAGCCAAGTGGGTTTGGGTCCAGCCGAGTGGGTTTGGGCTAGCTGAGTGGGTTTGGGTCTAGCGGAGTGGGTTTGGGTCTAGCGGAGTGGGGTTGGGTCTAGCAGAGTGGGTTTGGGTCTAGCGGAGTGGGTTTGGGTCCAGCCGAGTGGGTTTGGGTCTAGCCGAGTGGGTTTGGGTCTATCCGAGTGGGTTTGGGTCTAGCCGAGTGGGTTTGGTCCTAGCCAAGTGGGTTTGGGTCTAGCCGAGTGGGTTTGGGTCTAGCCCAGTGGGTTTGCGTCGAGCCGAGTGGGTTTGGGTCTAGCCGAGTGGGTTTGGGTCTAGCCGAGTGGGTTTGGGTGTAGCCGAGTGGGTTTGGTTCTGGCCGAGTGGGTTTGGGTGTCGCCGATTGGGTTTGGGTCTAGCCGAGTAGGTTTGGGTCTAGCCGAGTGGGTTTGGGTCAAGCCGAGTGGGTTTTGGTCTAGCCGAGGGGGTTTGTGTCTATCCGAGTGGGTTTGGGTCTAGCCGAGTGGGTTTGGGTCTAGCCGAGTGGGTTTGGGTCTAGCCGAGTGGGTTTGGGTTTAGCCGAGCGTGTTTGTGTCTAGCTGAGTGGGTTTGGGTCTAGCCGAGTGGGTTTGGTTCTAGCCGAGTCCGTTTGGGTCTAGCCGAGTGGGTTTGGGACTCGCCGAGTGGGTTTGGGTCTAGCCGAGTGGGTTTGGTTCTAGCCAAGTGGGTTTGGGTCTAGCCGAGTGGGTTTGGGTCTAGCCGAGTGGGTTTGGGTCTAGCCGAGTGGGTTTGGGTCTAGTCGAGTGGGTTTGGGTCTAGCGGTCTGCGTTTGGATGTAGCCGAGTGGGTTTGGGTCTAGCCGAATGGGTTTGAGTCGAGCCAAGTGGGTTTGGGTCCAGCCGAGTGGGTTTGGGCTAGCTGAGTGGGTTTGGGTCTAGCGGAGTGGGTTTGGGTCTAGCGGAGTGGGGTTGGGTCTAGCAGAGTGGGTTTGGGTCTAGCGGAGTGGGTTTGGGTCCAGCCGAGTGGGTTTGGGTCTAGCCGAGTGGGTTTGGGTCTAGCCGAGTCCGTTTGGGTCTAGCCGAGTGAGTAATCGTCTAGCCCAGTGGGTTTGGGTCTAGCCGAGTGGGTTTGGGTCTTGCCGGGTGGGTTTGGGTCTAGCCGAGTGGGTTTGGTTCTAGCCGAGTGGGTTTGGGTCTAGCCGAGTCCGTTTGGGTCTAGCCGAGTGGGTTTGGGACTAGCCGAGTGGGGTTGGGTCTAGACGAGTGGGTTTGGTTCTAGCCAAGTGGGTTTGGGTCTAGCCGAGTGGGTTTGTGTCTAGCCGAGTGGGTTTGTGTCTAGCCGAGTGGGTTTGGGTCTAGCCGAGTGGGTTTGGGTCTAGCCAAGTGGGTTTGGGTCTAGCCGAGTGGGTTTGGGTCTAGCCGAGTGGGTTTGGGTTTAGCGGAGTGGGTTTGGATCTAGCCGAGTGGGTTTGGGTCTAGCCGAGTGGGTTTGGGTCTAACTGAGTGGGTTTGGGTCTAGCCGAATTGGTTTGGGTCGAGCCGAGTGGGTTTGGGTCTAGCCGAGTGGGTTTGGGTCTAGCCGAGTGGGTTTGGGTCTAGCCGAGTGGGTTTGGGTCCAGCCGAGTGGGTTTGGGTCTAGTCCAGTGGGTTTGGGTCTAGTGGGGTGCGTTTGGATGTAGCCGAGTGGGTTTGGGTCTAGCCGAATGGGTTTGAGTCGAGCCGAGTGGGTTTGGGTCCAGCCGAGTGGGTTTGGGCTAGCTGAGTGGGTTTGGGTCTAGCCGAGTGGGTTTGGGTCTATCCGAGTGGGTTTGGGTCTAGCCGAGTGGGTTTGTGTCTAGCCGAGCGGGTTTGGGTCTAGCCGAGTGGGTTTGTGTCTAGCCGAGTGGGTTTGGTTCTAGCCGATTCCATTTGGGTTTAGCCGAGTGGGTTTGGGACTCGCCGAGTGGGTTTGGGTCTAGCCGAGTGGGTTTGGTCCTAGCCAAGTGGGTTTGGGTCTAGCCGAGTGGGTTTGGGTCTAGCCCAGTGGGTTTGCGTCGAGCCGAGTGGGTTTGGGTCTAGCCGAGTGGGTTTGGGTCTAGCCGAGTGGGTTTGGGTGTAGCCGAGTGGGTTTGTGTCTTGCGGAGTGGGTTTGGGTGTCGCCGATTGGGTTTGGGTCTAGCCGAGTGGGTTTGGGTCTAGCCGAGTGGGTTTGGGTCTAGCCGAGGGGGTTTGGGTCTATCCGAGTGGGTTTGGGTCTAGCCGAGTGGGTTTGGGTCTAGCCGAGTGGGTTTGGGTCTAGCCGAGTGGGTTTGGGTCTAGCCGAGTGGGTTTGGGACTATCCGAGTGGGTTTGGGTCTAGCCGAGTGAGTAATCGTCTAGCCCAGTGGGTTTGGGTCTAGCCGAGTGGGTTTGGGTCTTGCCGAGTGGGTTTGGGTCTAGCCGAGTGGGTTTGGTTCTGGCCGAGTGGGTTTGGGTGTCGCTGAGTGGGTTTGGGTCTAGCCGAGTGCGTTTGGGTCATGCCGAGTGGGTTTGGTCTAGCCGAGTGGGTTTGGTTCTAGCCGAGCCCGTTTGGGTCTAGCCGAGTCCGTTTGGGTCTAGCCGAGTGGGTTTGGGACTCGCCGAGTGGGTTTGGGTCTAGCCGAGTGGGTTTGGGTCTAGCCGATCGGGTTTGGGTCAAGCCGAATGGGTTTGGGTCTAGCCGAGTGGGTTTGGTTCTAGACGAGTCCGTTTGGGTCTAGCCGAGTCCGTTTGGGTCTAGCCGAGTGGGTTTGGGACTCGCCGAGTGGGTTTGGGTCAAGCCGAGTGCGTTTGGTTCTAGCCAAGTGGGTTTGGGTCTAGCCGAGTGGGTTTGGGTCTAGCCGAGTGGGTTCGGGTCGAGCCGAGTGGGTTTGGGTCTAGCCGAGTGAGTTTGGGTGTAGCCGAGTGGGTTTGTGTCTTGCGGAGTGGGTTTGGGTGTCGCCGATTGGGTTTGGGTCTAGCCGAGTGGGTTTGGGTCTAGCCGAGTGGGTTTGGGTCAAGCCGAGTGGGTTTTGGTCTAGCCGAGGGGATTTGGGTCTATCCGATTGGGTTTGGGTCAAGCCGAGTGGGTTTGGGTCTAGCCGAGTGGGTTTGGGTCTAGCCGAGTGGGTTTGTGTCTAGCCGAGCGGGTTTGGGTCTAGCCGAGTGGGTTTGTGTCTAGCCGAGTGGGTTTGGTTCTAGCCGAGTCCGTTTGCGTCTAGCCGAGTCCGTTTGGGTCTAGCCGAGTGGGTTTGGGCCTCGCCGAGTGGGTTTGGGTCTAGCCGAGTGGGTTTGGTTCTAGCCAAGTGGGTTTGGGTCTAGCCGAGTGGGTTTGGGTCTAGCCCAGTGGGTTTGGGTCGAGCCGAGTGGGTTTGGGTCTAGCCGAGTGGTTTTGGGTCTAGCCGAGTGGGTTTGGGTGTAGCCGAGTGGGTTTGTGTCTTGCGGAGTGGGTTTAGGTGTCGCCGATTGGGTTTGGGTCTAGCCGAGTGGGTTTGGGTCTAGCCAAGTGGGTTTGGGTCAAGCCGAGTGGGTTTTAGTCTAGCCGAGGGGGTTTGGGTCTATCCGAGTGGGTTTGGGTCTAGCCGAGTGGGTTTGGGTCTAGCCGAGTGGGTTTGGGTCTAGCCGAGTGGGTTTGCGTCTAGCCGAGATGGTTTGGGTCTAGCCGAGTGGGTTTGGGACTATCCGAGTTGGTTTGGGTCTAGCCGAGTGAGTAATCGTCTAGCCCAGTGGGTTTGTGTCTTGCCGAGTGGGTTTGGTTCTAGCCGAGTCCGTTTGAGTCTAGCCGAGTCCGTTTGGTTCTAGCCAAGTGGATTTCGGTCTAGCCGAGTGGGTTTGGGTCTAGCCGAGTGGGTTTGGGTCTAGCCGAGTGGGTTTGGGTCAAGCCGAGTGGGTTTTGGTCTAGCCGAGGGGGTTTGGGTCTATCCGAGTGGGTTTGGGTCTAGCCGAGTGGGTTTGGGTCTAGCCGAGTGGGTTTGGGTCTAGCCGAGTGGGTTTGTGTCCAGCCGAGCGGGTTTGGGTCTAGCCGAGTGGGTTTGGTTCTAGCCGATTCCATTTGGGTCTAGCCGAGTGGGTTTGGGACTCGCCGAGTGGGTTTGGGTCTAGCCGAGTGGGTTTGGTCCTAGCCAAGTGGGTTTGGGTCTAGCCGAGTGGGTTTGGGTCTAGCCCAGTGGGTTTGCGTCGAGCCGAGTGGGTTTGGGTCTAGCCGAGTGGGTTTGGGTCTAGCCGAGTGGGTTTGGGTGTAGCCGAGTGGGTTTGTGTCTTGCGGAGTGGGTTTGGGTGTCGCCGATTGGGTTTGGGTCTAGGCGAGTGGGTTTGGGTCTAGCCGAGTGGGTTTGTGTCAAGCCGAGTGGGTTTGGGTCTAGCCGAGGGGGTTTGGGTCTATCCGAGTGGGTTTGGGTCTAGCCGAGTGGGTTTGGGTCTAGCCGAGTGGGTTTCGGTCTAGCCGAGTGGGTTTGGGTCTAGCCGAGTGGGTTTGGGACTATCCGAGTGGGTTTGGGTCTAGCCGAGTGAGTAATCGTCTAGCCCAGTGGGTTAGGGTCTAGCCGAGTGGGTTTGGGTCTTGCCGAGTGGGTTTGGGTCTAGCCGAGTGGGTTTGGTTCTGGCCGAGTGGGTTTGGGTGTCGCCGATTGGGTTTGGGTCTAGCCGAGTAGGTTTGGGTCTAGCCGAGTGGGTTTGGGTCAAGCCGAGTGGGTTTTGGTCTAGCCGAGGGGGTTTGGGTCTAGCCGAGTCCGTTTGGGTCTAGCCGAGTGAGTAATCATCTAGCCCAGTGGGTTTGGGTCTAGCCGAGTGGGTTTGGGTCTTGCCGGGTGGGTTTGGGTCTAGCCGAGTGGGTTTGGTTCTAGCCGAGTGGGTTTGGGTCTAGCCGAGTCCGTTTGGGTCTAGCCGAGTGGGTTTGGGACTAGCCGAGTGGGGTTGGGTCTAGACGAGTGGGTTTGGTTCTAGCCAAGTGGGTTTGGGTCTAGCCGAGTGGGTTTGTGTCTAGCCGAGTGGGTTTGTGTCTAGCCGAGTGGGTTTGGGTCTAGCCGAGTGGGTTTGGGTCTAGCCAAGTGGGTTTGGGTCTAGCCGAGTGGGTTTGGGTCTAGCCGAGTGGGTTTGAGTTTAGCGGAGTGGGTTTGGATCTAGCCGAGTGGGTTTGGGTCTAGCCGAGTGGGTTTGGGTCTAACTGAGTGGGTTTGTGTCTAGCCGAATTGGTTTGGGTCGAGCCGAGTGGGTTTGGGTCTAGCGGAGTGGGTTTGGGTGTAGCCGAGTGGGTTTGTGTCTTGCGGAGTGGGTTTAGGTGTCGCCGATTGGGTTTGGGTCTAGCCGAGTGGGTTTGGGTCTAGCCAAGTGGGTTTGGGTCAAGCCGAGTGGGTTTTAGTCTAGCCGAGGGGGTTTGGGTCTATCCGAGTGGGTTTGGGTCTAGCCGAGTGGGTTTGGGTCTAGCCGAGTGGGTTTGGGTCTAGCCGAGTGGGTTTGCGTCTAGCCGAGATGGTTTGGGTCTAGCCGAGTGGGTTTGGGACTATCCGAGTTGGTTTGGGTCTAGCCGAGTGAGTAATCGTCTAGCCCAGTGGGTTTGTGTCTTGCCGAGTGGGTTTGGTTCTAGCCGAGTCCGTTTGAGTCTAGCCGAGTCCGTTTGGTTCTAGCCAAGTGGATTTCGGTCTAGCCGAGTGGGTTTGGGTCTACCCGAGTGGGTTTGGGTCTAGCCGAGTGGGTTTGGGTCAAGCCGAGTGGGTTTTGGTCTAGCCGAGGGGGTTTGGGTCTATCCGAGTGGGTTTGGGTCTAGCCGAGTGGGTTTGGGTCTAGCCGAGTGGGTTTGGGTCTAGCCGAGTGGGTTTGTGTCCAGCCGAGCGGGTTTGGGTCTAGCCGAGTGGGTTTGGTTCTAGCCGATTCCATTTGGGTCTAGCCGAGTGGGTTTGGGACTCGCCGAGTGGGTTTGGGTCTAGCCGAGTGGGTTTGGTCCTAGCCAAGTGGGTTTGGGTCTAGCCGAGTGGGTTTGGGTCTAGCCCAGTGGGTTTGCGTCGAGCCGAGTGGGTTTGGGTCTAGCCGAGTGGGTTTGGGTCTAGCCGAGTGGGTTTGGGTGTAGCCGAGTGGGTTTGTGTCTTGCGGAGTGGGTTTGGGTGTCGCCGATTGGGTTTGGGTCTAGGCGAGTGGGTTTGGGTCTAGCCGAGTGGGTTTGGTTCTGGCCGAGTGGGTTTGGGTGTCGCCGATTGGGTTTGGGTCTAGCCGAGTAGGTTTGGGTCTAGCCGAGTGGGTTTGGGTCAAGCCGAGTGGGTTTTGGTCTAGCCGAGGGGGTTTGTGTCTATCCGAGTGGGTTTGGGTCTAGCCGAGTGGGTTTGGGTCTAGCCGAGTGGGTTTGGGTCTAGCCGAGTGGGTTTGGGTTCAGCCGAGCGTGTTTGTGTCTAGCTGAGTGGGTTTGGGTCTAGCCGAGTGGGTTTGGTTCTAGCCAAGTCCGTTTGAGTCTAGCCGAGTCCGTTTGGGTCTAGCCGAGTGGGTTTGGGACTCGCCGAGTGGGTTTGGGTCTAGCCGAGTGGGTTTGGTTCTAGCCAAGTGGGTTTGGGTCTAGCCGAGTGGGTTTGGGTCTAGCCGAGTGGGTTTGGGTCTAGCCGAGTGGGTTTGGGTCTAGTCGAGTGGGTTTGGGTCTAGCGGTCTGCGTTTGGATGTAGCCGAGTGGGTTTGGGTCTAGCCGAATGGGTTTGAGTCGAGCCAAGTGGGTTTGGGTCCAGCCGAGTGAGTTTGGGCTAGCTGAGTGGGTTTGGGTCTAGCGGAGTGGGTTTGGGTCTAGCGGAGTGGGTTTGGGTCTAGCAGAGTGGGTTTGGGTCTAGCCGAGTGGGTTTGGGTCTAGCCGAGTGGGTTTGGGTCTAGCCGAGTCCGTTTGGGTCTAGCCGAGTGAGTAATCATCTAGCCCAGTGGGTTTGGGTCTAGCCGAGTGGGTTTGGGTCTTGCCGGGTGGGTTTGGGTCTAGCCGAGTGGGTTTGGTTCTAGCCGAGTGGGTTTGGGTCTAGCCGAGTCCGTTTGGGTCTAGCCGAGTGGGTTTGGGACTAGCCGAGTGGGGTTGGGTCTAGACGAGTGGGTTTGGTTCTAGCCAAGTGGGTTTGGGTCTAGCCGAGTGGGTTTGTGTCTAGCCGAGTGGGTTTGTGTCTAGCCGAGTGGGTTTGGGTCTAGCCGAGTGGGTTTGGGTCTAGCCAAGTGGGTTTGGGTCTAGCCGAGTGGGTTTGGGTCTAGCCGAGTGGGTTTGAGTTTAGCGGAGTGGGTTTGGATCTAGCCGAGTGGGTTTGGGTCTAGCCGAGTGGGTTTGGGTCTAACTGAGTGGGTTTGTGTCTAGCCGAATTGGTTTGGGTCGAGCCGAGTGGGTTTGGGTCTAGCGGAGTGGGTTTGGGTGTAGTGGAGTGGGTTTGGGTCTAGCAGAGTGGGTTTGTGTCTAGCGGAGTGGGTTTGGGTGCAGCCGAGTGGGTTTGTGTCTAGCGGAGTGGGTTTGGGTGTAGCCGAGTGGGTTTGGGTCTAGCCGAGTGGGTTGGGTCTAACCGAGTGGGTTTGGGTCTAGCCGAGTGGCTTTTGGTCTTGCCGAGTGGGTTTGGGTCAAGCCGAGAGGGTTTGGGTCTAGCCGAGTGGGTTTGGGTCTATCCGAGTGGGTTTGGGTCTAGCCGAGTCGGTTTCGGTCTATCCGAGAGGGTTTGGGTCTAGCCGAGTGGGTTTGGGTCTAGCCGAGTGGGTTTGTGTCTAGCCAAGTGGGTTTGGGTCTAGCCGAGTGGGTTTGGGTCTAGCCGAGTGGGCTTGGTTCTAGCTGAGTGCGTTTGGGTCTAGCCGACTGGGTTTGGGTCTAGCCGAGTGGGTTTGGATCTAGCCGAGTGGGTTTGGGTCTGGCCGAGTGGGTTGGGGTTTAGCCGAGTGGGTTTGTGTCTAGCCGACTGCGTTTGGGTCCAGCGGAGTGGGTTTGAGTCTAGCCGAGTGGGTTTGGGTCTAGCCGAGCGGGTTTGGGCATAGCCGAGTGGGTTTGGGTCTAGCCGTGTGGGTTTGGGTCTAACCGAGTGGGTTTGGGTCTAGCCGAGTGAGTTTGGGTCTAGCCGAGTGGGTTTGGGTCCAGCCGAGTGGGTTTGGGTCTAGCCGAGTGGGTTTGGGTCTACCGAGTGGGTTTGGGTCTAGCCGAGTGGGTTTGGGTCTTGCCGAGTGGGTTGGGGTCTGGCCAAGTGGGTTTGGGTCTAGCCGAGAGGGTTTGGGTGTAGCCGAGTAGGTTTGGGTCTAGCCGAGTGGGTTTGGGTCTAGCCGAATGGGTTTGTGTCTAGCCGAGTGGGTTTGTGTCTAGCCGAGTGGGTTTGGGTCTAGCCGAGTGGGTTTGGGTCTAGCCAAGTGGGTTTGGGTGAATCCGAGTGGGTTTGTGTCTAGCAGAGTGGGTTTGGGTGTAGCCGAGTGGGTTTGGGTCTAGCCGAGTGGGTTTGGGTGTAGCGGAGTGGGTTTGGGTCTAGCAGAGTGGGTTTGGGTCTAGCAGAGTGGGTTTGGGTCTAGCCGAGTGGGTTTGGGTCTAGCCGAGTGGGTTTGGGTCTAGCCGAGTGGGTTTGGGTCTAGCCGAGTGCGTTTGCGTCTAGCCGAGTGGGATTAGGTCTAGCCGAGTGGGTTTGGCTCTAGCCGGGTGGGTTTGGGTCTAGCCGAGTCCGTTTGGGTCTAGCCGAGTGGGTTTGGGACTAGCTGAGTGGGTTTCGGTCTAGCCGAGTGGGTTTGGTTCTCGCCAAGTGGGTTTGGGTCTAGCCGAGTGGGTTTGGGTCTAGCCGAGTGGGTTTGGGTCTAGCCGAGTGGGTTTGTGTCTAGCGGAGTGGGTTTGGGTGTAGCCGAGTGGGTTTGTGTCTAGCGGAGTGGGTTTGGGTGTAGCCGAGTGGGTTTGGGTCTAGCCGAGTGGGTTTGGGTCTAGCCGAGTGGGTTTGTGTCTAGCCGAGTGGGTTTTGGTCTAGCCGAGTGGGTTTGGCTCTAGCGGAGTGGGTTTGGGTGTAGCCGAGTGGGTTTGGGTCTAGCCGAGTGGGTTTGTGTCTAGCCGAGTGGGTTTGGGTCTAGCCGAGTGGGTTTGGTTCTAGCCGAGTCCGTTTGGGTCTAGCCGAGTCCGTTTGGGTCTAGCCGAGTGGGTTTGGGACTCGCCGAGTGGGTTTGGGTCTAGCTGAGTGGGTTTGGTTCTAGCCAAGTGGGATTGGGTCTAGCCGAGTGGGTTTGGGTCTAGCCGAGTGGGTTTGGGTCTAGCCGAGTGGGTTTGCGTCTAGCCGAGTGGGTTTGGGTGTAGCCGAGTGGGTTTGGGTCTAGCCGAGTGGGTTTGGGTCTAGCCGAGTGGGTTTGGTTCTAGCCGAGTCCGTTTAGGTCTAGCCGAGTCCGTTTGGGTCTCGCCGAGTGGGTTTGGGACTCGCTGAGTGGGTTTGGGTCTAGCCGAGTAGGTTTTGTTCTAGCCAAGTGGGATTGGGTCTAACCGAGTGGGTTTGGGTCTGGCCGAGTGGGTTTGGGTCCAGCCGAGTGGGTTTGGGTCTAGCCGAGTGGGTTTGGGTCTAGCCGAGTGGGTTTGGTTCTAGCCGAGTGGGTTTTTGTCTAGCCGAGTCCTTTTGGGTCTAGCCAAGTGGGTTTGGGACTAGCCGAGTGGGGTTGGGTCTAGCCGAGTGGGTTTGGTTCTAGCCAAGTGGGTTTGGGTCTAGCCGAGTGGGTTTGGGTCTAGCCGAATGGGTTTGGGTCTAGCCGAGTCCGTTTGGGTCTCGCCGAGTGGGTTTGGGTCTAGCCAAGTGGGTTTGGGTGAATCTGAGTGGGTTTGTTTCTAACGGAGTGGGTTTGGGTGTAGCCGAGTGGGTTTGGGTCTAGCCGAGTGGGTTTGGGTCTAGCCGAGTGGGTTTGGGTCTAGCCGAGTGGGTTTGGGTCTAGCCGAGTGGGTTTGGGTCTAGCCGAGTGGGTTTGGGTCTAGCCGAGTGGGTTTGGGTCTAGCCGAGTGGGTTTGGGTTTAGCGGAGTGGGTTTGGATCTAGCCGAGTGGGTTTGGGTCTAGCCGAGTGGGTTTGGGTCTAAATGAGTGGGTTTGGGTCTAGCCGAATCGATTTGGGTCGAGCCGAGTGGGTTTGGGTCTAGCTGAGTGGGTTTGGGACTAGCCGAGTGGGTTTGGGTCTAGCCGAGTGGGTTTGGGTCCAGCCGAGAGGGTTTGGGTCTAGTCGAGTGGGTTTGGGTCTAGCGGTGTGGGTTTGGGTGTAGCCGAGTGGGTTTGGGTCTAGCCGAATGGGTTTGAGTCGAGCCGAGTGGGTTTGGGTCCAGCCGAGTGGGTTTGGGCTAGCTGAGTGGGTTTGGGTCTAGCGGAGTGGGTTTGGGTCTAGCGGAGTGGGTTTGGGTCCAGCAGAGTGGGTTTGGGTCTAGCGGAGTGGGTTTGGGTCTAGCCGAGTGGGTTTGGGTCTAGCCGAGTGGGTTTGGGTCTAGCCGAGTGGGTTTGGGTCTAGCCGAGTGGGTTTGGGTCTAGCCGAGTGGGTTTGCGTATAGCGAGGTGGGTATGCGTCTAGCCGAGTGGGTTTGGGTTTAGCCGAGTGGGTTTGTGTCTAGCGGAGTGGGTTTGGGTGTAGCCGAGTGGGTTTGGGTCTATCCGAGTGGGTTTTGGTCTAGCCGAGTGGGTTTGGGTCTAGCGGAGTGGGTTTGGGTGTAGCCGAGTGGGTTTGGGTCTAGCCGAGTGGGTTTGTGTCTAGCCGAGTGGGTTTGGGTCTAGCCGTGTGGGTTAGGGTCTAGCCGAGGGGGTTTGGGTCTAGTCGAGTGGGTTTGGGTCTAGCCGAGTGGGTTTGCGTCTAGCCGAGTGGCTTTGGGTCTTGCCGAGTGGGTTTGGGTCAAGCAGAGTGGGTTTGGGTCTAGCCGAGTGGGTTTGGGTCTATCCGAGTGGATTTGGGTCTAGCCGAGTCGGTTTGGGTCTATCCGAGAGGGTTTGGGTCTAGCCGAGTGGGTTTGGGTCTAGCCGAGTGGGTTTGTGTCTAGCCAAGTGGGTTTGGGTCTAGCCGAGTGGGTTTGGGTCTAGCCGTGTGGGTTTGGGTCTAGCCGAGTGGGTTTGGGTCTAGCCGAGAGAGTTTGGGTCCAGCCGAGTGGGTTTGGGTCCAGCCGAGTGGGTTTGGGTCTGGCCGAGTGGGTTTGGGTCTAGCCGAGTGGGTTTGGGTCTAGCCGAGTGGGTTTGGGTCTAGCCGAGTGGGTTGAGGTCTAGCCGAGTGGGTTTGTGTCTAGCCGAGTGCGTTTGGGTCCAGCGGAGTGGGTTTGAGTCTAGCCGAGTGGGTTTGGGTCTAGCCGAGTGGGTTTGGGCATAGCCGAGTGGGTTTGGGTCTAGCCGTGTGGGTTTGGGTCTAGCCGAGTGGGTTTGGGTCTAGCCGAGTGAGTTTGGGTCTAGCCGAGTGGGTTTGGGTCCAGCCGAGTGGGTTTGGGTCCAGCCGAGTGGGTTTGGGTCTACCGAGTGGGTTTGGGTCTAGCCGAGTGGGTTTGGGTCTTGCCGAGTGGGTTGGGGTCTGGCCAAGTGGGTTTGGGTCCATCCGAGTGGGTTTGTGTCTAGCGGAGTGGGTTTGGGTGTAGCCGAGTGGGTTTGTGTCTAGCGGAGTGGGTTTGGGTGTAGCCGAGTGGGTTTGGGTCTAGCCGAGTGGGTTTGGGTCTAGCCGAGTGGGTTTGTGTCTAGCCGAGTGGGTTTTGGTCTAGCCGAGTGGGTTTGGCTCTAGCGGAGTGGGTTTGGGTGTAGCCGAGTGGGTTTGGGTCTAGCCGAGTGGGTTTGGGTCTAGCCGTGTGGGTTAGGGTCTAGCCGAGGGGGTTTGGGTCTAGTCGAGTGTGTTTGGGTCTAGCCGAGTGGGTTTGGGTCTAGCCGAGTGGCTTTTGGTCTTGCCGAGTGGGTTTGGGTCAAGCCGAGAGGGTTTGGGTCTAGCCGAGTGGGTTTGGGTCTATCCGAGTGGGTTTGGGTCTAGCCGAGTCGGTTTCGGTCTATCCGAGAGGGTTTGGGTCTAGCCGAGTGGGTTTGGGTCTAGCCGAGTGGGTTTGTGTCTAGCCAAGTGGGTTTGGGTCTAGCCGAGTGGGTTTGGGTCTAGCCGAGTGGGCTTGGTTCTAGCTGAGTGGGTTTGGGTCTAGCCGACTGGGTTTGGGTCTAGCCGAGTGGGTTTGGATCTAGCCGAGTGGGTTTGGTTCTGGCCGAGTGGGTTGGGGTTTAGCCGAGTGGGTTTGTGTCTAGCCGACTGCGTTTGGGTTCAGCGGAGTGGGTTTGAGTCTAGCCGAGTGGGTTTGGGTCTAGCCGAGCGGGTTTGGGCATAGCCGAGTGGGTTTGGGTCTAGCCGTGTGGGTTTGGGTCTAACCGAGTGGGTTTGGGTCTAGCCGAGTGAGTTTGGGTCTAGCCGAGTGGGTTTGGGTCCAGCCGAGTGGGTTTGGGTCTAGCCGAGTGGGTTTGGGTCTACCGAGTGGGTTTGGGTCTAGCCGAGTGGGTTTGGGTCTTGCCGAGTGGGTTGGGGTCTGGCCAAGTGGGTTTGGGTCTAGCCGAGAGGGTTTGGGTGTAGCCGAGTAGGTTTGGGTCTAGCCGAGTGGGTTTGGGTCTAGCCGAATGGGTTTGTGTCTAGCCGAGTGGGTTTGTGTCTAGCCGAGTGGGTTTGGGTCTAGCCGAGTGGGTTTGGGTCTAGCCGAGTGGGTTTGGGTCTAAATGAGTGGGTTTGGGTCTAGCCGAATCGATTTGGGTCGAGCCGAGTGGGTTTGGGTCTAGCTGAGTGGGTTTGGGACTAGCCGAGTGGGTTTGGGTCTAGCCGAGTGGGTTTGGGTCCAGCCGAGAGGGTTTGGGTCTAGTCGAGTGGGTTTGGGTCTAGCGGTGTGGGTTTGGGTGTAGCCGAGTGGGTTTGGGTCTAGCCGAATGGGTTTGAGTCGAGCCGAGTGGGTTTGGGTCCAGCCGAGTGGGTTTGGGCTAGCTGAGTGGGTTTGGGTCTAGCGGAGTGGGTTTGGGTCTAGCGGAGTGGGTTTGGGTCCAGCAGAGTGGGTTTGGGTCTAGCGGAGTGGGTTTGGGTCTAGCCGAGTGGGTTTGGGTCTAGCCGAGTGGGTTTGGGTCTAGCCGAGTGGGTTTGGGTCTAGCCGAGTGGGTTTGGGTCTAGCCGAGTGGGTTTGCGTATAGCGAGGTGGGTATGCGTCTAGCCGAGTGGGTTTGGGTTTAGCCGAGTGGGTTTGTGTCTAGCGGAGTGGGTTTGGGTGTAGCCGAGTGGGTTTGGGTCTATCCGAGTGGGTTTTGGTCTAGCCGAGTGGGTTTGGGTCTAGCGGAGTGGGTTTGGGTGTAGCCGAGTGGGTTTGGGTCTAGCCGAGTGGGTTTGTGTCTAGCCGAGTGGGTTTGGGTCTAGCCGTGTGGGTTAGGGTCTAGCCGAGGGGGTTTGGGTCTAGTCGAGTGGGTTTGGGTCTAGCCGAGTGGGTTTGCGTCTAGCCGAGTGGCTTTGGGTCTTGCCGAGTGGGTTTGGGTCAAGCAGAGTGGGTTTGGGTCTAGCCGAGTGGGTTTGGGTCTATCCGAGTGGATTTGGGTCTAGCCGAGTCGGTTTGGGTCTATCCGAGAGGGTTTGGGTCTAGCCGAGTGGGTTTGGGTCTAGCCGAGTGGGTTTGTGTCTAGCCAAGTGGGTTTGGGTCTAGCCGAGTGGGTTTGGGTCTAGCCGTGTGGGTTTGGGTCTAGCCGAGTGGGTTTGGGTCTAGCCGAGAGAGTTTGGGTCTAGCCGAGTGGGTTTGGGTCCAGCCGAGTGGGTTTGGGTCTGGCCGAGTGGGTTTGGGTCTAGCCGAGTGGGTTTGGGTCTAGCCGAGTGGGTTTGGGTCTAGCCGAGTGGGTTGAGGTCTAGCCGAGTGGGTTTGTGTCTAGCCGAGTGCGTTTGGGTCCAGCGGAGTGGGTTTGAGTCTAGCCGAGTGGGTTTGGGTCTAGCCGAGTGGGTTTGGGCATAGCCGAGTGGGTTTGGGTCTAGCCGTGTGGGTTTGGGTCTAGCCGAGTGGGTTTGGGTCTAGCCGAGTGAGTTTGGGTCTAGCCGAGTGGGTTTGGGTCCAGCCGAGTGGGTTTGGGTCCAGCCGAGTGGGTTTGGGTCTACCGAGTGGGTTTGGGTCTAGCCGAGTGGGTTTGTGTCTTGCCGAGTGGGTTGGGGTCTGGCCAAGTGGGTTTGGGTCCATCCGAGTGGGTTTGTGTCTAGCGGAGTGGGTTTGGGTGTAGCCGAGTGGGTTTGTGTCTAGCGGAGTGGGTTTGGGTGTAGCCGAGTGGGTTTGGGTCTAGCCGAGTGGGTTTGGGTCTAGCCGAGTGGGTTTGTGTCTAGCCGAGTGGGTTTTGGTCTAGCCGAGTGGGTTTGGCTCTAGCGGAGTGGGTTTGGGTGTAGCCGAGTGGGTTTGGGTCTAGCCGAGTGGGTTTGGGTCTAGCCGTGTGGGTTAGGGTCTAGCCGAGGGGGTTTGGGTCTAGTCGAGTGTGTTTGGGTCTAGCCGAGTGGGTTTGGGTCTAGCCGAGTGGCTTTTGGTCTTGCCGAGTGGGTTTGGGTCAAGCCGAGAGGGTTTGGGTCTAGCCGAGTGGGTTTGGGTCTATCCGAGTGGGTTTGGGTCTAGCCGAGTCGGTTTCGGTCTATCCGAGAGGGTTTGGGTCTAGCCGAGTGGGTTTGGGTCTAGCCGAGTGGGTTTGTGTCTAGCCAAGTGGGTTTGGGTCTAGCCGAGTGGGTTTGGGTCTAGCCGAGTGGGCTTGGTTCTAGCTGAGTGGGTTTGGGTCTAGCCGACTGGGTTTGGGTCTAGCCGAGTGGGTTTGGATCTAGCCGAGTGGGTTTGGTTCTGGCCGAGTGGGTTGGGGTTTAGCCGAGTGGGTTTGTGTCTAGCCGACTGCGTTTGGGTCCAGCGGAGTGGGTTTGAGTCTAGCCGAGTGGGTTTGGGTCTAGCCGAGCGGGTTTGGGCATAGCCGAGTGGGTTTGGGTCTAGCCGTGTGGGTTTGGGTCTAACCGAGTGGGTTTGGGTCTAGCCGAGTGAGTTTGGGTCTAGCCGAGTGGGTTTGGGTCCAGCCGAGTGGGTTTGGGTCTAGCCGAGTGGGTTTGGGTCTACCGAGTGGGTTTGGGTCTAGCCGAGTGGGTTTGGGTCTTGCCGAGTGGGTTGGGGTCTGGCCAAGTGGGTTTGGGTCTAGCCGAGAGGGTTTGGGTGTAGCCGAGTAGGTTTGGGTCTAGCCGAGTGGGTTTGGGTCTAGCCGAATGGGTTTGTGTCTAGCCGAGTGGGTTTGTGTCTAGCCGAGTGGGTTTGGGTCTAGCCGAGTGGGTTTGGGTCTAGCCAAGTGGGTTTGGGTGAATCCGAGTGGGTTTGTGTCTAGCAGAGTGGGTTTGGGTGTAGCCGAGTGGGTTTGGGTCTAGCCGAGTGGGTTTGGGTGTAGCGGAGTGGGTTTGGGTCTAGCAGAGTGGGTTTGGGTCTAGCAGAGTGGGTTTGGGTCTAGCCGAGTGGGTTTGGGTCTAGCCGAGTGGGTTTGGGTCTAGCCGAGTGGGTTTGGGTCTAGCCGAGTGCGTTTGCGTCTAGCCGAGTGGGATTAGGTCTAGCCGAGTGGGTTTGGCTCTAGCGGAGTGGGTTTGGGTGTAGCCGAGTGGGTTTGGGTCTAGCCGAGTGGGTTTGGGTCTAGCCGTGTGGGTTAGGGTCTAGCCGAGGGGGTTTGGGTCTAGTCGAGTGTGTTTGGGTCTAGCCGAGTGGGTTTGGGTCTAGCCGAGTGGCTTTTGGTCTTGCCGAGTGGGTTTGGGTCAAGCCGAGAGGGTTTGGGTCTAGCCGAGTGGGTTTGGGTCTATCCGAGTGGGTTTGGGTCTAGCCGAGTCGGTTTCGGTCTATCCGAGAGGGTTTGGGTCTAGCCGAGTGGGTTTGGGTCTAGCCGAGTGGGTTTGTGTCTAGCCAAGTGGGTTTGGGTCTAGCCGAGTGGGTTTGGGTCTAGCCGAGTGGGCTTGGTTCTAGCTGAGTGGGTTTGGGTCTAGCCGACTGGGTTTGGGTCTAGCCGAGTGGGTTTGGATCTAGCCGAGTGGGTTTGGGTCTGGCCGAGTGGGTTGGGGTTTAGCCGAGTGGGTTTGTGTCTAGCCGACTGCGTTTGGGTCCAGCGGAGTGGGTTTGAGTCTAGCCGAGTGGGTTTGGGTCTAGCCGAGCGGGTTTGGGCATAGCCGAGTGGGTTTGGGTCTAGCCGTGTGGGTTTGGGTCTAACCGAGTGGGTTTGGGTCTAGCCGAGTGAGTTTGGGTCTAGCCGAGTGGGTTTGGGTCCAGCCGAGTGGGTTTGGGTCTAGCCGAGTGGGTTTGGGTCTACCGAGTGGGTTTGGGTCTAGCCGAGTGGGTTTGGGTCTTGCCGAGTGTGTTGGGGTCTGGCCAAGTGGGTTTGGGTCTAGCCGAGAGGGTTTGGGTGTAGCCGAGTAGGTTTGGGTCTAGCCGAGTGGGTTTGGGTCTAGCCGAATGGGTTTGTGTCTAGCCGAGTGGGTTTGTGTCTAGCCGAGTGGGTTTGGGTCTAGCCGAGTGGGTTTGGGTCTAGCCAAGTGGGTTTGGGTGAATCCGAGTGGGTTTGTGTCTAGCAGAGTGGGTTTGGGTGTAGCCGAGTGGGTTTGGGTCTAGCCGAGTGGGTTTGGGTGTAGCGGAGTGGGTTTGGGTCTAGCAGAGTGGGTTTGGGTCTAGCAGAGTGGGTTTGGGTCTAGCCGAGTGGGTTTGGGTCTAGCCGAGTGGGTTTGGGTCTAGCCGAGTGGGTTTGGGTCTAGCCGAGTGCGTTTGCGTCTAGCCGAGTGGGATTAGGTCTAGCCGAGTGGGTTTGGCTCTAGCCGGGTGGGTTTGGGTCTAGCCGAGTCCGTTTGGGTCTAGCGGAGTGGGTTTGGGTCTAGCGGAGTGGGTTTGGGTCCAGCAGAGTGGGTTTGGGTCTAGCGGAGTGGGTTTGGGTCTAGCCGAGTGGGTTTGGGTGTATCAGAGTGGGTTTGGGTCTAGCCGAGTCGGTTTCGGTCTATCCGAGAGGGTTTGGGTCTAGCCGTGTGGGTTTGGGTCTAGCCGAGTGGGTTTGGGTCTAGCCGAGTGGGTTTGGGTCTAGCCGAGTGGGTTTGGGTGTAGTCGAGTGGGTTTGTGTCTAGCGGAGTGGGTTTGGGTGTAGCCGAGTGGGTTTGGGTCTAGCCGAGTGGGTTTGGGTGTAGCCGAGTGGGTTTGGGTCTCGCCGAGTGGGTTTGGTCTAGCCGAGTGGGTTTGGGTCTATCCGAGTGGGTTTGGGTCTAGCCGAGTGGGTTTGGGTCTAGCCGAGTGGGTTTGTGTCTAGCCGAGTGGGTTTGGGTCTAGCCGAGTGGGTTTGGGTCTAGCCGAGTGGGTTTGGGTCTATCCGAGTGGGTTTGGGTCTAGCCGAGTTGGTTTCGGTCTATCCGAGAGGGTTTGTGTCTTGCCGAGTGGGTTTGGGTCTAGCCGAGTGGGTTAGTGTCTAGCCAAGTGGGTTTGGGTCTAGCCGAGTGGGTTTGGGTCTAGCCGAGTGGCTGCTGGGTCTAGCCGTGTGGGTTTGGGTCTAGCCGAGTGGGTTTGGGTCTAGCCGAGTGGGTTTGGGTCTAGCCGAGTGGGTTTGGGTCAAGCCGAGTGGGTTTGGGTCTAGCCGAGTGGGTTTGGGTGTACCCGAGTGGGTTTGTGTCTAGCCGAGTGGGTTTGGGTCTAGCCGTGTGGGTTAGGGTCTAGCCGAGGGGGTTTGGGTCTAGCCGAGTGGGTTTGGGTCTAGCCGAGTGGCTTTTGGTCTTGCCGAGTGGGTTTGGGTCAAGCCGAGTGGGTTTGGGTCTAGCCGAGTGGGTTTGGGTCTATCCGAGTGGGTTTGGGTATAGCCGAGTCGGTTTCGGTCTATCCGAGAGGGTTTGGGTCTAGCCGAGTGGGTTTGGGTCTAGCCGAGTGGGTTTGTGTCTAGCCGAGTGGGTTTGGGTCTAGCCGGGTGGGTTTGGGTCTAGCCGAGTGGGCTTGGGTCTAGCTGAGTGGGTTTGGGTCTAGCCGAGTGGGTTTGGGTCTAGCCGAGTGGGTTTGCGTCTAGCCGAGTGGGTTTGGGTCTAGCCAAGTGGGTTTGGGTCTAGCCGAGTGGGTTTGGATATAGCCGAGTGAGTTTGGGTCTAGCCGAGTGGGTTGGGGTCTAGCCGAGTGGGTTTGTGTCTAGCCGACTGCGTTTGGGTCCAGCGGAGTGGGTTTGAGTCTAGCCGAGTGGGTTTGGGTCTAGCCGAGCGGGTTTGGGCATAGCCGAGTGGGTTTGGGTCTAGCCGTGTGGGTTTGGGTCTAGCCGAGTGGGTTTGGGTCTAGCCGAGAGAGTTTGGGTCTAGCCGAGTGGGTTTGGGTCCAGCCGAGTGGGTTTGGGTCTGGCCGAGTGGGTTTGGGTCTAGCCGAGTGGGTTTGGGTCTAGCCGAGTGGGTTTGGGTCTAGCCGAGTGGGTTGGGGTCTAGCCGAGTGGGTTTGTGTATAGCCGAGTGCGTTTGGGTCCAGCGGAGTGGGTTTGAGTCTAGCCGAGTGGGTTTCGGTCTAGCCGAGTGGGTTTGGGCATAGCCGAGTGGGTTTGGGTCTAGCCTTGTGGGTTTGGGTCTAGCCGAGTGGGTTTGGGTCTAGCCGAGTGAGTTTGGGTCTAGCCGAGTGGGTTTGGGTCCAGCCGAGTGGGTTTGGGTCCAGCCGAGTGGGTTTGGGTCTACCGAGTGGGTTTGGGTCTAGCCGAGTGGGTTTGGGTCTTGCCGAGTGGGTTGGGGTCTGGCCAAGTGGGTTTGGGTCTAGCCGATAGGGTTTGGGTGTAGCCGAGTAGGTTTGGGTCTAGCCCAGTGGGTTTGGGTCTAGCCGAATGGGTTTGTGTCTAGCCGAGTGGGTTTGGGTCTTGCCGAGTGGGTTTGTGTCTAGCCGAGTGGGTTTGGGTCTAGCCGAGTGCGTTTGCGTCTAGCCGAGTGGGATTAGGTCTAGCCGAGTGGGTTTGGCTCTAGCCGGGTGGGTTTGGGTCTAGCCGAGTCCGTTTGGGTCTATCCGAGTGGGTTTGGGACTAGCTGAGTGGGTTTCGGTCTAGCCGAGTGGGTTTGGTTCTAGCCAAGTGGGTTTGGGTCTAGCCGAGTGGGTTTGGGTCTAGCCGAGTGGGTTTGGGTGTAGCCGAGTGGGTTTGGGTCTAGCCGAGTGGGTTTGGGTCGAGCCGAGTGGGTTTGTGTCTAGCCGAGTGGGTTTTGGTCTAGCCGAGTGGGTTTGGCTCTAGCGGAGTGGGTTTGGGTGTAGCCGATTGGGTTTGGGTCTAGCCGAGTGGGTTTGGGTCTAGCCGTGTGGGTTAGGGTCTAGCCGAGGGGGTTTGGGTCTAGTCGAGTGTGTTTGGGTCTAGCCGAGTGGGTTTGGGTCTAGCCGAGTGGCTTTTGGTCTTGCCGAGTGGGTTTGGGTCAAGCCGAGAGGGTTTGGGTCTAGCCGAGTGGGTTTGGGTCTATCCGAGTGGGTTTGGGTCTAGCCGAGTCGGTTTCGGTCTATCCGAGAGGGTTTGGGTCTAGCCGAGTGGGTTTGGGTCTAGCCGAGTGGGTTTGTGTCTAGCCAAGTGGGTTTGGGTCTAGCCGAGTGGGTTTGGGTCTAGCCGAGTGGGCTTGGTTCTAGCTGAGTGGGTTTGGGTCTAGCCGACTGGGTTTGGGTCTAGCCGAGTGGGTTTGGATCTAGCCGAGTGGGTTTGGGTCTGGCCGAGTGGGTTGGGGTTTAGCCGAGTGGGTTTGTGTCTAGCCGACTGCGTTTGGGTCCAGCGGAGTGGGTTTGAGTCTAGCCGAGTGGGTTTGGGTCTAGCCGAGCGGGTTTGGGCATAGCCGAGTGGGTTTGGGTCTAGCCGTGTGGGTTTGGGTCTAACCGAGTGGGTTTGGGTCTAGCCGAGTGAGTTTGGGTCTAGCCGAGTGGGTTTGGGTCCAGCCGAGTGGGTTTGGGTCTAGCCGAGTGGGTTTGGGTCTACCGAGTGGGTTTGGGTCTAGCCGAGTGGGTTTGGGTCTTGCCGAGTGGGTTGGGGTCTGGGCAAGTGGGTTTGGGTCTAGCCGAGAGGGTTTGGGTGTAGCCGAGTAGGTTTGGGTCTAGCCGAGTGGGTTTGGGTCTAGCCGAATGGGTTTGTGTCTAGCCGAGTGGGTTTGTGTCTAGCCGAGTGGGTTTGGGTCTAGCCGAGTGGGTTTGGGTCTAGCCAAGTGGGTTTGGGTGAATCCGAGTGGGTTTGTGTCTAGCAGAGTGGGTTTGGGTGTAGCCGAGTGGGTTTGGGTCTAGCCGAGTGGGTTTGGGTGTAGCGGAGTGGGTTTGGGTCTAGCAGAGTGGGTTTGGGTCTAGCAGAGTGGGTTTGGGTCTAGCCGAGTGGGTTTGGGTCTAGCCGAGTGGGTTTGGGTCTAGCCGAGTGGATTTGGGTCTAGCCGAGTGCGTTTGCGTCTAGCCGAGTGGGATTAGGTCTAGCCGAGTGGGTTTGGCTCTAGCCGGGTGGGTTTGGGTCTAGCCGAGTCCGTTTGGGTCTAGCCGAGTGGGTTTGGGACTAGCTGAGTGGGTTTCGGTCTAGCCGAGTGGGTTTGGTTCTCGCCAAGTGGGTTTGGGTCTAGCCGAGTGGGTTTGGGTCTAGCCGAGTGGGTTTGGGTCTAGCCGAGTGGGTTTGTGTCTAGCGGAGTGGGTTTGGGTGTAGCCGAGTGGGTTTGTGTCTAGCGGAGTGGGTTTGGGTGTAGCCGAGTGGGTTTGGGTCTAGCCGAGTGGGTTTGTGTCTAGCCGAGTGGGTTTGTGTCTAGCCGAGTGGGTTTTGGTCTAGCCGAGTGGGTTTGGCTCTAGCGGAGTGGGTTTGGGTGTAGCCGAGTGGGTTTGGGTCTAGCCGAGTGGGTTTGTGTCTAGCCGAGTGGGTTTGGGTCTAGCCGAGTGGGTTTGGTTCTAGCCGAGTCCGTTTGGGTCTAGCCGAGTGGGTTTGGGACTCGCCGAGTGGGTTTGGGTCTAGCCGAGTGGGTTTGGTTCTAGCCAAGTGGGTTTGGGTCTAGCCGAGTGGGTTTGGGTCTAGCCGAGTGGGTTTGGGTCTAGCCGAGTGGGTTTGCGTCTAGCCGAGTGGGTTTGGGTGTAGCCGAGTGGGTTTGGGTCTAGCCGAGTGGGTTTGGGTCTAGCCGAGTGGGTTTGGGTCTAGCCGAGTGGGTTTGGTTCTAGCCGAGTCCGTTTAGGTCTAGCCGAGTCCGTTTGGGTCTCGCCGAGTGGGTTTGGGACTCGCTGAGTGGGTTTGGGTCTAGCCGAGTGGGTTTTGTTCTAGCCAAGTGGGCTTGGGTCCAGCCGAGTGGGTTTGGGTCTAGCCGAGTGGGTTTGGGTCGAGCAGAGTGGGTTTGGGTCTAGCCGAGTGGGTTTGGGTCTAGCCGAGTGGGTTTGGGTCTAGCGGAGTGGGTTTGGGTCTAGCGGAGTGGGTTTGGATCTAGCCGAGTGGGTTTGGGTCTAGCCGAGTGGGTTGGGGTCCAGCCGAGTGGGTTTGGGTCTAGCCGAGTGGGTTTGGGTCTAACCAAGTGGGTTTGGCTGAAGCCGAGTGGGTTTGTGTCTAGCGGAGTGGGTTTGGGTGTAACCGATGGGTTTGGGTCTAGACGTGTGGGTTTGGGTGTAGCCGAGTGGGTTTGGGTCTAGCCGTGTGGGTTTGGGTCGAGCCGAGTGGGTTTGGGTCCAGCCACGTGGGTTTGGGTCTAGCCGAGTGGGTAATCGTCTAGCCGAGTCGGTTTGGGTCTAGCCGAGTGGGTTTGGGTTTTGCCGAGTGGGTTTGGGACTAGCCGAGTGGGTTTGGGTCTAGCCGAGTGGGTTTTGGTCTAGCCCAGTGGATTTGGGTCTAGCCGAGTCCGTTTGGGTCTAGCCGAGTGGGTTTGGTTCTAGCCAAGTGGGTTTGGGTCTAACCGAGTGGGTTTGGGTCTGGCCGAGTGGGTTTGGATCCAGCCGAGTGGGTTTGGGTCTAGCCGAGTGGGTTTGGGTCTAGCCGAGTGGGTTTGGTTCTAGCCGAGTGGGTTTGGGTCTAGCCGAGTCCTTTTGGGTCTAGCCAAGTGGGTTTGGGACTAGCCGAGTGGGGTTGGGTCTAGCCGAGTGGGTTTGGTTCTAGCCAAGTGGGTTTGGGTCTAGCCGAGTGGGTTTGGGTCTAGCCGAGTGGGTTTGGGTCTAGCCGAGTCCGTTTGGGTCTCGCCGAGTGGGTTTGGGTCTAGCCAAGTGGGTTTGGGTGAATCTGAGTGGGTTTGTTTCTAACGGAGTGGGTTTGGGTGTAGCCGAGTGGGTTTGGGTCTAGCCGAGTGGGTTTGGGTCTAGCCGAGTGGGTTTGGGTCTAGCCGAGTGGGTTTGGGTCTAGCCGAGTGGGTTTGGGTCTAGCCGAGTGGGTTTGGGTCTAGCCGAGTGGGTTTGGGTCTAGCCGAGTGGGTTTGGGTTTAGCGGAGTGGGTTTGGATCTAGCCGAGTGGGTTTGGGTCTAGCCGAGTGGGTTTGGGTCTAAATGAGTGGGTTTGGGTCTAGCCGAATCGATTTGGGTCGAGCCGAGTGGGTTTGGGTCTAGCTGAGTGGGTTTGGGACTAGCCGAGTGGGTTTGGGTCTAGCCGAGTGGGTTTGGGTCCAGCCGAGAGGGTTTGGGTCCAGCCGAGTGGGTTTGGGTGTGGTGGAGTGGGTTTGGGTGTGGCCGAGTGGGTCAGGGTCTAGCCGAGTTGGTTTGGGTCTAGCCGAGTGGGTTAGTGTCTAGCGAAGTGTGTTTGGGTGTAGCCGAGTGGGTTTGGGTCTAGCCGAGTGGCTTTGGGTGTAGCCGTGTGGGTTTGGGTCTAGCCGAGTGGGTTTGGGTCTAGCCGAGTGGGTTTGGGTCTAGCCGTGTGGGTTTGGGTCCAGCCGAGTGGGTATGGGTCTAGTGGAGTGGGTTTGGGTGTAGCCGAGTGGGTTTGGGTCTAGCCGAGTGGGTTTGGGTCTAGCCGGGAGGCTTTGGGTCCAGCCGTGTGGGTTTGGGTCTAGCCGAGTGGGTTTGGGTCTAGCCGAGTGGGTTTGGGTCTAGCCGTGTGGGTTTGGGTCCAGCCGAGTGGGTTTGGGTCTAGTGGAGTGGGTTTGGGTGTAGCCGAGTGGGTCAGGGTCTAGCCGAGTTGGTTTGGGTCTAGCCTAGTGGGTTTGGGTCTAGCCGAGTGGGTTTGGGTCTAGCCGAGTGGGTTTGGGTCTAGCCGAGTGGGTTTGGGTGTAGTCGAGTGGGTTTGTGTCTAGCCGAGTGGGTTTGGGTCGAGCCGAGTGGGTTTGGGTCTAGCCGAGTGGGTTTGGGTGTAGCCGAGTGGGTTTGGGTCTAGCCGAGTGGGTTTGGTCTAGCCGAGTGGGTTTGGGTCTATCCGAGTGGGTTTGGGTCTAGCCGAGTGGGTTTGGGTCTAGCCGAGTGGGTTTGTGTCTAGCCGAGTGGGTTTGGGTCTAGCCGAGTGGGTTTGGGTCTAGCCGAGTGGGTTTGGGTCTATCCGAGTGGGTTTGGGCCTAGCCGAGTGGGTTTGGGTTTAGCCAATTGGGTTTGGGTCTAGCCGAGTGGGTTTGGGTCTAGCCGAGTGAGTTTGGGTGTAGCCGAGTGGGTTTGGGTCTATCCGTGTGGGTTTGGGTCCAGCCGAGTGGGTTTGGGTGTAGTGGAGTGGGTTTGGGTGTGGCCGAGTGGGTCAGGGTCTAGCCGAGTTGGTTTGGGTCTAGCCTAGTGGGTTTGGGTCTAGCCGAGTGGGTTTGGGTCTAGCCGAGTGGGTTTGGGTCTAGCCGAGTGGGTTTAGGTGTAGTCGAGTGGGTTTGTGTCTAGCGGAGTGGGTTTGGGTGTAGCCGAGTGGGTTTGGGTCTAGCCGAGTGGGTTTGGGTCTAGCCGAGTGGGTTTGGGTGTAGTCGAGTGGGTTTGGTCTAGCCGAGTGGGTTTGGGTCTATCCGAGTGGGTTTGGGTCTAGCCAAGTGGGTTTGGGTCTAGCCGAGTGGGTTTGGGTCTAGCCGAGTGGGTTTGGTCTATCCGAGTGGGTTTGGGTCTATCCGAGTGGGTTTGGGTCTAGCCGAGTGGGTTTGGGTCTAGCCGAGTGGGTTTGTGTCTAGCCGAGTGGGTTTGGGTCTAGCCTAGTGGGTTTGGGTCTAGCCGAGTGGGTTTGGGTCTATCCGATTGGGTTTGGGTCTAGCCGAGTTGGATTCGGTCTATCCGAGAGGGTTTGTGTCTTGCCGAGTGGGTTTGGGTCTAGCCGAGTGGGTTAGTGTCTAGCCAAGTGGGTTTGGGTCTAGCCGAGTGGGTTTGGGTCTAGCCGAGTGGCTTTGGGTCTAGCCGTGTGGGTTTGGGTCTAGCCGAGTGGGTTTGGGTCTAGCCGAGTGTGTTTGGGTCTAGCCGTGTGGGTTTGGGTCCAGCCGAGTGGGTTTGGGTCTAGTGGAGTGGGTTTGGGTGTAGCCGAGTGGGTCAGGGTCTAGCCGAGTTGGTTAGTGTCTAGCCGAGTGGGTTTGGGTCTAGCCGAGTGGGTTTGGGTCTAGCCGAGTGGGTTTGGGTCTAGCCGAGTGGGTTTGGGTGTAGTCGAGTGGGTTTGGGTGTAGTCGAGTGGGTTTGTGTCTAGCGGAGTGGGTTTGGGTGTAGCCTAGTGGGTTTGGGTCTAGCCGAGTGGGTTTGGGTGTAACCGAGTGGGTTTGGGTCTAGCCGAGTGGGTTTGGTCTAGCCGAGTGGGTTTGGGTCTATCCGAGTGGGTTTGGGTCTAGCCGAGTGGGTTTGGGTCTAGCCGAGTGGGTTTGTGTCTAGCCGAGTGGGTTTGGGTCTAGCCGAGTGGGTTTGGGTCTAGCCGAGTGGGTTTGGGTCTATCCGAGTGGGTTTGGGTCTAGCCGAGTTGGTTTCGGTCTTTCCGAGAGGGTTTGTGTCTTGCCGAGTGGGTTTGCGTCTAGCCGAGTGGGTTAGTGTCTAGCCAAGTGGGTTTGGGTCTAGCCGAGTGGGTTTGGGTCTAGCCGGGTGGCTTTGGGTCTAGCTGTGTGGGTTTGGGTCTAGCCGAGTGGGTTTGGGTCTAGCCGAGTGGGTTTGGGTCTAGCCGTGTGGGTTTGGATCCAGCCGAGTGGGTTTGGGTCTAGTGGAGTGGGTTTGGGTGTAGCCGAATGGGTCAGGGTCTAGCCGAGTTGGTTTGGGTCTAGCCTGGTGGGTTTGGGTCTAGCCGAGTGGGTTTGGGTCTAGCCGAGTGGGTTTGGGTCTAGCCGAGTGGGTTTGGGTGTAGTCGAGTGGGTTTGTGTCTAGCCGAGTGGGTTTGGGTCTAGCCGAGTGGGTTTGGGTCTAGCCGAGTGGGTTTGGGTCTAGCCGAGTGGGTTTGGGTGTAGTCGAGTGGGTTTGTGTCTAGCGGAGTGGGTTTGGGTCTAGCCGAGTGGGTTTGGGTCTAGCCAAGTGGGTTTGGGTGTAGCCGAGTGGGTTTGGGTCTAGCCGAGTGGGTTTGGTCTAGCCGAATTGGATTCGGTCTATCCGAGAGGGTTTGTGTCTTGCCGAGTGGGTTTGGGTCTAGCCGAGTGGGTTAGTGTCTAGCCAAGTGGGTTTGGGTCTAGCCGAGTGGGTTTGGGTCTAGCCGAGTGGCTTTGGGTCTAGCCGTGTGGGTTTGGGTCCAGCCGAGTGGGTTTGGGTCTAGTGGAGTGGGTTTGGGTGTAGCCGAGTGGGTCAGGGTCTAGCCGAGTTGGTTAGTGTCTAGCCGAGTGGGTTTGGGTCTAGCCGAGTGGGTTTGGGTCTAGCCGAGTGGGTTTGGGTCTAGCCGAGTGGGTTTGGGTGTAGTCGAGTGGGTTTGTGTCTAGCGGAGTGGGTTTGGGTGTAGCCGAGTGGGTTTGGGTCTAGCCGAGTGGGTTTGGTCCAGCCGAGTGGGTTTGGGTCTATCCGAGTGGGTTTGGGTCTAGCCGAGTGGGTTTGGGTCTAGCCGAGTTGGTTTGTGTCTAGCCGAGTGGGTTTGGGGCTAGCCGAGTGGGTTTGGGTCTATCCGAGTGGGTTTGGGTCTAGCCGAGTTGGTTTCGGTCCAGGCGAGTGGGTTTGGGTCTGGTGGAGTTGGTTTGGGTGTAGCCGAGTGGGTCAGGGTCTAGCCGAGTTGGTTTGGGTCTAGCCTAGTGGGTTTGGGTCTAGCCGAGTGGGTTTGGGTCTAGCCGGGTGGCTTTGGGTCTAGCCGTGTGGGTTTGGGTCTAGCCGAGTGGGTTTGGGTCTAGCCGAGTGGGTTTGGGTCTAGCCGTGTGGGTTTGGGTCCAGCCGAGTGGGTTTGGGTCTAGTGAAGTGGGTTTGGGTGTAGCCGAATGGGTCAGGGTCTAGCCGAATGGGTCAGGGTCTAGCCGAGTTGGTTTGGGTCTAGCCGAGTGGGTTTGGGTCTAGCCAAGTGGGTTTGGGTCTAGCCGAGTGGGTTTGGGTGTAGTCGAGTGGGTTTGTGTCTAGCCGAGTGGGTTTGGGTCTAGCCGAGTGGGTTTGGGTCTAGCCGAGTGGGTTTACATAGAAACATAGAAACATAGAAACATAGAAACATAGAAATTAGGTGCAGGAATAGGCCATTCGGCCCTTCGAGCCTGCACCGCCATTCAATATGATCATGGCTGATCATCCAACTCAGTATCCCGTACCTGCCTTCTCTCCATACCCTCTGATCCCCTTAGCCACAAGGGCCACATCTAACTCCCTCTTAAATATATCCAATGAACTGGCCTCAACTACCCTCTGTGGCAGAGAATTCCAGAGACCCACCACTCTCTGTGTGAAAAAATTCCTTCTCATCTCGGTCCTAAAGGATTTCCCCCTTATCCTTAAGCTGTGACCCCTTGTCCTGGACGTCCCCAACATCGGGAACAATCTTCCTGCATCTAGCCTGTCCAACCCCTTAAGAATCTTGTAAGTTTCTGTAAGATCCCCTCTCAATCTCCTAAATTCTAGAGAGTATAAACCGAGTCTATGCAGTCTTTGTTCATAAGACAGTCCTGACATCCCAGGAATCAGTCTGGTGAACCTTCGCTGCACTCCCTCTATGGCAATAATGTCCTTCCTCAGATTTGGAGACCAGAACTGTACGCAATACTCCAGGTGTGGCCTCACCAAGACCCTATACAACTGAAGTAGAACCTCCCTGCTCCTATACTCAAATCCTTTTGCTATGAAAGCTAACATACCATTGGCTTTCTTCACTGCCTGTTGTACCTGCATGCCTACTTTCAATGACTGGTGTACCATGACACCCAGGTCGCGCTGCATCTCCCCTTTTCCTAATCGGCCACCATTTAGATAGTAGTCGGTTTTCCTATTTTTGCCACCAAAGTGGATAACCTCACATTTATCCACATTATACTGCATCTGCCAAACATTTGCCCACTCACCCAGCCTATCCAAGTCACCTTGCATTCTCCTAGCATCCTCCTCACAGCCAACACTGCCCCCCAGCTTAGTGTCATCCGCAAACTTGGAGATATTGCCTTCAATTCCCTCATCCAGATCATTTATGTATATTGTAAATAGCTGGGGTCCCAGCACTGAGCCTTGCGGTACCCCACTAGTCACTGCCTGCCATTGTGAAAACGACCCGTTAACTCCTACTCTTTGCTTCCTGTTTGCCAGCCAGTTCTCTATCCACATCAATACTGAACCCCCAATGCCATATGCTTTAAGTTTATATACTAATCGCTTATGTGGGACCTTGTCGAAAGCCTTCTGGAAGTCCAGATACACCACATCCACTGGTTCTCCCCCATCCACGCTACTAGTTAGTGTCGGTTTGGGTCTAGCCGATTGGGTTTGGGTGTAGTCGAGTGGGTTTGTGTCTAGCGGAGTGGGTTTGGGTGTAGCCGAGTGGGTTTGGGTCTAGCCAAGTGGGTTGGGTGTAGCCGAGTGGGTTTGGGTCTAGCCGAGTGGGTTTGGTCTAGCCGAGTGGGTTTGGGTCTATCCGAGTGGGTTTGGGTCTAGCCGAGTGGGTTTGGGTCTAGCCGAGTGGGTTTGTGTCTAGCCGAGTGGGTTTGGGTCTAGCCGAGTGGGTTTGGGTCTAGCCGTGTGGGTTTGGGTCTAGCCGAGTGGGTTTGGGTCTAGCCGAGTGAGTTTGGGTCTAGCCGAGTGGGTTTGGGTCCAGCCGAGTGGGTTTTGGTCTGGCCGAGTGGGTTTGGGTCTAGCCGAGTGGGTTTGGGTCTAGCCGAGTGGGTTTGGGTC
The DNA here is from genome assembly GCA_963514005.1 of Raja brachyura. The sequence goes on along the minus strand of OY740819.1, from coordinate 3,061,946 downwards.
TAGCCGAGTGGGTTGGGGTCTAGCCGAGTGGGTTTGTGTCTAGCCGAGTGCGTTTGGGTCCAGCGGAGTGGGTTTGAGTCTAGCCGAGTGGGTTTGGGTCTAGCCGAGTGGGTTTGGGCATAGCCGAGTGGGTTTGGGTCTAGCCGTGTGGGTTTGGGTCTAGCCGAGTGGGTTTGGGTCTAGCCGAGTGAGTTTGGGTCTAGCCGAGTGGGTTTGGGTCCAGCCGAGTGGGTTTGGGTCCAGCCGAGTGGGTTTGGGTCTACCGAGTGGGTTTGGGTCTAGCCGAGTGGGTTTGGGTCTTGCCGAGTGGGTTGGGGTCTGGCCAAGTGGGTTTGGGTCTAGCCGATAGGGTTTGGGTGTAGCCGAGTAGGTTTGGGTCTAGCCCAGTGGGTTTGGGTCTAGCCGAATGGGTTTGTGTCTAGCCGAGTGGGTTTGGGTCTTGCCGAGTGGGTTTGTGTCTAGCCGAGTGGGTTTGGGTCTAGCCGAGTGGGTTTGGGTCTAGCCAAGTGGGTTTGGGTGAATCCGAGTGGGTTTGTGTCTAGCAGAGTGGGTTTGGGTGTAGCCGAGTGGGTTTGGGTCTAGCCGAGTGGGTTTGGGTGTAGCGGAGTGGGTTTGGGTCTAGCAGAGTGGGTTTGGGTCTAGCAGAGTGGGTTTGGGTCTAGCCGAGTGGGTTTGGGTCTAGCCGAGTGGGTTTGGGTCTAGCCGAGTGGGTTTGGGTCTAGCCGATTGCGTTTGCGTCTAGCCGAGTGGGATTAGGTCTAGCCGAGTGGGTTTGGCTCTAGCCGGGTGGGTTTGGGTCTAGCCGAGTCCGTTTGGGTCTAGCCGAGTGGGTTTGGGACTAGCTGAGTGGGTTTCGGTCTAGCCGAGTGGGTTTGGTTCTAGCCAAGTGGGTTTGGGTCTAGCCGAGTGGGTTTGGGTCTAGCCGAGTGGGTTTGGGTCTAGCCGAGTGGGTTTGGGTCTAGCCGAGTGGGTTTGTGTCTAGCGGAGTGGGTTTGGGTGTAGCCGAGTGGGTTTGTGTCTAGCGGAGTGGGTTTGGGTGTAGCCGAGTGGGTTTGGGTCTAGCCGAGTGGGTTTGGGTCTAGCCGAGTGGGTTTGTGTCTAGCCGAGTGGGTTTTGGTCTAGCCGAGTGGGTTTGGCTCTAGCGGAGTGGGTTTGGGTGTAGCCGAGTGGGTTTGGGTCTAGCCGAGTGGGTTTGGGTCTAGCCGTGTGGGTTAGGGTCTAGCCGAGGGGGTTTGGGTCTAGTCGAGTGTGTTTGGGTCTAGCCGAGTGGGTTTGGGTCTAGCCGGGTGGCTTTTGGTCTTGCCGAGTGGGTTTGGGTCAAGCCGAGAGGGTTTGGGTCTAGCCGAGTGGGTTTGGGTCTATCCGAGTGGGTTTGGGTCTAGCCGAGTCGGTTTCGGTCTATCCGAGAGGGTTTGGGTCTAGCCGAGTGGGTTTGGGTCTAGCCGAGTGGGTTTGTGTCTAGCCAAGTGGGTTTGGGTCTAGCCGAGTGGGTTTGGGTCTAGCCGAGTGGGCTTGGTTCTAGCTGCGTGGGTTTGGGTCTAGCCGACTGGGTTTGGGTCTAGCCGAGTGGGTTTGGATCTAGCCGAGTGGGTTTGGGTCTGGCCGAGTGGGTTGGGGTTTAGCCGAGTGGGTTTGTGTCTAGCCGACTGCGTTTGGGTCCAGCGGAGTGGGTTTGAGTCTAGCCGAGTGGGTTTGGGTCTAGCCGAGCGTGTTTGGGCATAGCCGAGTGGGTTTGGGTCTAGCCGTGTGGGTTTGGGTCTAACCGAGTGGGTTTGGGTCTAGCCGAGTGAGTTTGGGTCTAGCCGAGTGGGTTTGGGTCCAGCCGAGTGGGTTTGGGTCTAGCCGAGTGGGTTTGGGTCTACCGAGTGGGTTTGGGTCTAGCCGAGTGGGTTTGGGTCTTGCCGAGTGGGTTGGGGTCTGGCCAAGTGGGTTTGGGTCTAGCCGAGAGGGTTTGGGTGTAGCCGAGTAGGTTTGGGTCTAGCCGAGTGGGTTTGGGTCTAGCCGAATGGGTTTGTGTCTAGCCGAGTGGGTTTGTGTCTAGCCGAGTGGGTTTGGGTCTAGCCGAGTGGGTTTGGGTCTAGCCAAGTGGGTTTGGGTGAATCCGAGTGGGTTTGTGTCTAGCAGAGTGGGTTTGGGTGTAGCCGAGTGGGTTTGGGTCTAGCCGAGTGGGTTTGGGTGTAGCGGAGTGGGTTTGGGTCTAGCAGAGTGGGTTTGGGTCTAGCAGAGTGGGTTTGGGTCTAGCCGAGTGGGTTTGGGTCTAGCCGAGTGGGTTTGGGTCTAGCCGAGTGGGTTTGGGTCTAGCCGAGTGCGTTTGCGTCTAGCCGAGTGGGATTAGGTCTAGCCGAGTGGGTTTGGCTCTAGCCGGGTGGGTTTGGGTCTAGCCGAGTCCGTTTGGGTCTAGCCGAGTGGGTTTGGGACTAGCTGAGTGGGTTTCGGTCTAGCCGAGTGGGTTTGCTTCTTGCCAAGTGGGTTTGGGTCTAGCCGAGAGGGTTTGGGTCTAGCCGAGTGGGTTTGGGTCTAGCCGAGTGGGTTTGTGTCTAGCCGAGTGGGTTTGTGTCTAGCCGAGTGGGTTTGGGTCTAGCCGAGTGGGTTTGTGTCTAGCCGAGTGGGTTTGGGTCTAGCCGAGTGGGTTTGGGTCTAGCCGAGTGGGTTTGGGTCTATCCGAGTGGGTTTGGGTCTAGCCGAGTTGGTTTCGGTCTATCCGAGAGGGTTTGTGTCTTGCCGAGTGGGTTTGGGTCTAGCCGAGTGGGTTAGTGTCTAGCCAAGTGGGTTTGGGTCTTGCCGAGTGGGTTTGGGTCTAGCCGGGTGGCTTTGGGTCTAGCCGTGTGGGTTTGGGTCTAGCCGAGTGGGTTTGGGTCTATCCGAGTGGGTTTGGGTCTAGCCGAGTGGGTTTGCGTCTAGCCGAGTGGGTTTGTGTCTAGCCGAGTGGGTTTGGGTCTAGCCGAGTGGGTTTGGGTCTAGCCGAGTGGGTTTGGGTCTATCCGAGTGGGTTTGGGTCTAGCCGAGTTGGTTTCGGTCTATCCGAGAGGGTTTGTGTCTTGCCGTGTGGGTTTGGGTCTAGCCGAGTGGGTTTGTGTCTAGCCGAGTGGGTTTGGGTCTAGCCGTGTGGGTTTGGGTCCAGCCGAGTGGGTTTGGGTCTAGTGGAGTGGGTTTGGGTGTAGCCGAGTGGGTCAGGGTCTAGCCGAGTTGGTTTGGGTCTAGCCTAGTGGGTTTGGGTCTAGCCGAGTGGGTTTGGGTCTAGCCGAGTGGGTTTGGGTCTAGCCGAGTGGGTTTGGGTGTAGTCGAGTGGGTTTGTGTCTGGCCGAGTGGGTTTGGGTCTAGCCGAGTGGGTTTGGGTCTAGCCGAGTGGGTTTGGGTGTAGTCGAGTGGGTTTGGGTGTAGTCGAGTGGGTTTGTGTCTAGCGGAGTGGGTTTGGGTGTAGCCGAGTGGGTTTGGGTCTAGCCAAGTGGGTTTGGGTGTAGCCGAGTGGGTTTGGGTCTAGCCGAGTGGGTTTGGTCTAGCCGAGTGGGTTTGGGTCTATCCGAGTGGGTTTGGGTCTAGCCGAGTGGGTTTGGGTCTAGCCGAGTGGGTTTGGGTCTAGCCGAGTGGGTTTGGGTGTAGTCGAGTGGGTTTGTGTCTGGCCGAGTGGGTTTGGGTCTAGCCGAGTGGGTTTGGGTCTAGCCGAGTGGGTTTGGGTGTCGTCGAGTGGGTTTGGGTCTAGCTGAGTGGGTTTGGTCTAGCCGAGTGGGTTTGGGTCTATCCGAGTGGGTTTGGGTCTAGCCGAGTGGGTTTGGGTCTAGCCGAGTGTGTTTGGGTCTAGCCGAGTGGGTTTGGGTCTAGCAGTGTGGGTTTGGGTCCAGCCGAGTGGGTTTGGGTCTAGTGGAGTGGGTTTGGGTGTAGCCGAGTGGGTCAGGGTCTTGCCGAGTTGTTTAGTGTCTAGCCGAGTGGGTTTGGGTCTAGCCGAGTGGGTTTGGGTCTAGCCGAGTGGGTTAGTGTCTAGCCAAGTGTGTTTGGGTCTACCCGAGTGGGTTTGGGTCTAGCCGAGTGGCTTTGGGTCTAGCCGTGTGGGTTTGGGTCTAGCCGAGTGGGTTTGGGTCTAGCCGAGTGGGTTTGGGTCTAGCCGTGTGGGTTTGCGTCCAGCCGAGTGGGTTTGGGTCTAGTGGAGTGGGTTTGGGTGTAGCCGAGTGGGTCAGAGTCTAGCCGAGTTGGTTTGGGTCTAGCCAAGTGGGTTTGGGTCTAGCCGAGTGGGTTTGGGTCTAGCCGAGTGGGTTTGGGTCTAGCCGAGTGGGTTTGGGTCTAGCCGAGTGGGTTTGGGTGTAGTCGAGTGGGTTTGTGTCTAGCGGAGTGGGTTTGGGTGTAGCCGAGTGGGTTTGGGTCTAGCCGAGTGGGTTTGGGTCTAGCCGAGTGGGTTTGGTCTAGCCGAGTGGGTTTGGGTCTATCCGAGTGGGTTTGGGTCTAGCCGAGTGGGTTTGGGTCTAGCCGAGTGGGTTTGTGTCTAGCCGAGTGGGTTTGGGTCTAGCCGAGAGGGTTTGGGTCTAGCCGAGTGGGTTTGGGTCTATCCGAGTGGGTTTGGGTCTAGCCGAGTTGGTTTCGGTCTATCCGAGAGGGTTTGTGTCTTGCCGAGTGGGTTTGGGTCTAGCCGAGTGGGTTAGTGTCTAGCCAAGTGGGTTTGGGTCTAGCCGACTGGGTTTGGGTCTAGCCGGGTGGCTTTGGGTCTAGCCGTGTGGGTTTGGGTCTAGCCGAGTGGGTTTGGGTCTAGCCGAGTGGGTTTGGGTCTAGCCGTGTGGGTTTGGGTCCAGCCAAGTGGGTTTGGGTCTAGTGGAGTGGGTTTGGGTGTAGCCGAGTGGGTCAGGGTCTAGCCGAGTTGGTTTGGGTCCAGCCTAGTGGGTTTGGGCCTAGCCGAGTGGGTTTGGGTCTAGCCGAGTGGGTTTGGGTCTAGCCGAGTGGGTTTGGGTGTGGTCGAGTGGGTTTGTGTCCAGCGGAGTGGGTTTGGGTGTAGCCGAGTGGGTTTGGGTCTAGCCGAGTGGGTTTGGGTGTAGCCGAGTGGGTTTGGGTCTAGCCGAGTGGGTTTGTGTCTAGCCGAGTGGGTTTGGGTCTATCCGAGTGGGTTTGGGTCTAGCCGAGTGGGTTTGGGTCTAGCCGAGTGGGTTTGTGTCTAGCCGAGTGGGTTTGGGTCTAGCCGAGTGGGTTTGGGTCTAGCCGAGTGGGTTTGGGTCTACCCGAGTGGGTTTGGGTCTAGCCGAGTTGGTTTCGGTCTATCCGAGAGGGTTTGTGTCTTGCCGAGTGGGTTTGGGTCTAGCCGAGTGGGTTAGTGTCTAGCCAAGTGGGTTTAGGTCTAGCCGAGTGGGTTTGGGTCTAGCCGGGTGGCTTTGGGTCTAGCCGTGTGGGTTTGGGTCTAGCCGAGTGGGTTTGGGTCAAGCCGAGTGGGTTTGGGTCTAGCCGAGTGGGTTTGGGTCCAGCCGAGTGGGTTTGGGTCTAGTGGAGTGGGTTTGGGTGTAGCCGAGTGGGTCAGGGTCTAGCCGATTTGGTTTGGGTCTAGCCTAGTGGGTTTGGGTCTAGCCGAGTGGGTTTGGGTCTAGCCGAGTGGGTTTGGGTCTAGCCGAGTGGGTTTGGGTGTAGTCGAGTGGGTTTGTGTCCAGCCGAGTGGGTTTTGGTCAAGCCGAGTGGGTTTGGGTCTAGCCGAGTGGGTTTGGGTGCAGTCGAGTGGGTATGTGTCTAGCGGAGTGGGTTTGGGTGTTGCCGAGTGGGTTTGGGTCTAGCCAAGTGGGTTTGGGTGTAGCCGAGTGGGTTTGGGTCTAGCCGAGTGGGTTTGGTCTAGCCGAGTGGGTTTGGGTCTATCCGAGTGGGTTTGCGTCTAGCCGAGTGGGTTTGGGTCTAGCCGAGTGGGTTTGTGTCTAGCCGAGTGGGTTTGGGTCTAGCCGAGTGGGTTTGGGTCTAGCCGAGTGTGTTTGGGTCTATCCGATTGGGTTTGGGTCTAGCCGAGTTGGTTTCGGTCTATCCGAGTGGGTTTGGGTCTAGCCGAGTGGGTTTGGGTCTAGCCGAGTTGGTTTGTGTGTAGCCGAGTGGGTTTGGGTCTAGCCGAGTGGGTTTGGGTCTATCCGAGTGGGTTTGGGTCTAGCCGAGTTGGTTTCGGTCCAGCCGAGTGGGTTTGGGTCTAGTGGAGTGGGTTTGTGTGTAGCCGAGTGGGTCAGGGTCTAGCCGAGTTGGTTTGGGTCTAGCCTAGCGGGTTTGGGTCTAGCCGAGTGGGTTTGGGTCTAGCCGAGTGGGTTTGGGTCTAGCCGAGTGGATTTGGGTGTAGTCGAGTGGGTTTGTGTCTAGCGGAGTGGGTTTGGGTGTAGCCGAGTGGGTTTGGGTCTAGCCGAGTGGGTTTGGTTGTAGCCGAGTGGGTTTGGGTCTAGCCGAGTGGGTTTGGTCTAGCCGAGTGGGTTTGGGTCTATCCGAGTGGGTTTGGGTCTAGCCGAGTGGGTTTGGGTCTAGCCGAGTGGGTTTGTGTCTAGCCGAGTGGGTTTGGGTCTAGCCGAGTGGGTTTGGGTCTAGCCGAGTGGGTTTGGGTCTATCCGAGTGGGTTTGGGTCTAGCCGAGTTGGTTTCGGTCTATCCGAGAGGGTTTGTGTCTTCCCGAGTGGGTTTGGGTCTAGCCGAGTGGGTTAGTGTCTAGCCAAGTGGGTTTGGGTCTTGCCGAGTGGGTTTGGGTCTAGCCGGGTGGCTTTGGGTCTAGCCGTGTGGGTTTGGGTCTAGCCGAGTGGGTTTGGGTCTATCCGAGTGGGTTTGGGTCTAGCCGAGTGGGTTTGTGTCTAGCCGAGTGGGTTTGTGTCTAGCCGAGTGGGTTTGGGTCTAGCCGAGTGGGTTTGGGTCTAGCCGAGTGGGTTTGGGTCTATCCGAGTGGGTTTGGGTCTAGCCGAGTTGGTTTCGGTCTATCCGAGAGGGTTTGTGTCTTGCCGAGTGGGTTTGGGTCTAGCCGAGTGGGTTTGGGTCTAGCCGAGTGGGTTTGGGTCTAGCCGGGTGGCTTTGGGTCTAGCCGTGTGGGTTTGGGTCTAGCCGAGTGGGTTTGGGTCTAGCCGAGTGGGTTTGGGTCTAGCCGTGTGGGTTTGGGTCCAGCCGAGTGGGTTTGGGTCTAGTGGAGTGGGTTTGGGTGTAGCCGAGTGGGTCAGGGTCTAGCCGAGTTGGTTTGGGTCTAGCCTAGTGGGTTTGGGTCTAGCCGAGTGGGTTTGGGTCTAGCCGAGTGGGTTTGGGTCCAGCCGAGTGGGTTTGGGTGTAGTCGAGTGGGTTTGTGTCTGGCCGAGTGGGTTTGGGTCTAGCCGAGTGGGTTTGGGTCTAGCCGAGTGGGTTTGGGTGTAGTCGAGTGGGTTTGGGTGTAGTCGAGTGGGTTTGTGTCTAGCGGAGTGGGTTTGGGTGTAGCCGAGTGGGTTTGGGTCTAGCTAAGTGGGTTTGGGTGTAGCCGAGTGGGTTTGGGTCTAGCCGAGTGGGTTTGGTCTAGCCGAGTGGGTTTGGGTCTATCCGAGTGGGTTTGGGTCTTGCCGAGTGGGTTTGGGTCTAGCCGAGTGGGTTTGGGTCTAGCCGAGTGGGTTTGGGTGTAGTCGAGTGGGTTTGTGTCTGGCCGAGTGGGTTTGGGTCTAGCCAATGGGTTTGGGTCTAGCCGAGTGGGTTTGGGTGTCGTCGAGTGGGTTTGGGTCTAGCTGAGTGGGTTTGGTCTAGCCGAGTGGGTTTGGGTCTATCCGAGTGGGTTTGGGTCTAGCCGAGTGGGTTTGGGTCTAGCCGAGTGGGTTTGGGTCTAGCCGAGTGGGTTTGGGTCTAGCAGTGTGGGTTTGGGTCCAGCCGAGTGGGTTTGGGTCTAGTGGAGTGGGTTTGGGTGTAGCCGAGTGGGTCAGGGTCTTGCCGAGTTGGTTAGTGTCTAGCCGAGTGGGTTTGGGTCTAGCCGAGTGGGTTTGGGTCTAGCCGAGTGGGTTTGGGTCTAGCCGAGAGGGTTTGGGTGTAGTCGAGTGGGTTTTTGTCTAGCGGAGTGGGTTTGGGTGTAGCCGAGTGGGTTTGGGTCTAGCCGAGTGGGTTTGGTCTAGCGGAGTGGGTTTGGGTCTATCCGAGTGGGTTTGGGTCTAGCCGAGTGGGTTTGGGTCTAGCCGAGTTGGTTTGTGTCTAGCCGAGTGGGTTTGGGTCTAGCCGAGTGGGTTTGGGTCTATCCGAGTGGGTTTGGGTCTAGCCGAGTTGGTTTCGGTCTATCCGAGAGGGTTTGTGTCTTGCCGAGTGGGTTTGGGTCTAGCCGAGTGGGTTAGTGTCTAGCCAAGTGGGTTTGGGTCTGGCCGAGTGGGTTTGGGTCTAGCCGAGTGGCTTTGGGTCTAGCCGTGTGGGTTTGGGTCTAGCCGAGTGGGTTTGGGTCTAGCCGAGTGGGTTTGGGTCTAGCCGTGTGGGTTTGGGTCCAGCCGAGTGGGTTTGGGTCTAGTGGAGTGGGTTTGGGTGTAGCCGAGTGGGTCAGGGTCTAGCCGAGATGGTTTGGGTCTAGCCTAGTGGGTTTGGGTCTAGCCGAGTGGGTTTGTGTCTAGCCGAGTGGGTTTGGGTCTAGCCGAGTGGGTTTGGGTGTAGTCGAGTGGGTTTGGGTGTATCCGAGTGGGTTTGGGTCTAGCCGAGTCGGTTTCGGTCTATCCGAGAGGGTTTGGGTCTAGCCGAGTGGGTTTGGGTCTAGCCGAGTGGGTTTGTGTCTAGCCGAGTGGGTTTGGGTCTAGCCGAGTGGGTTTGGGTGTAGTCGAGTGGGTTTGTGTCTAGCGGAGTGGGTTTGGGTGTAGCCGAGTGGGTTTGGGTGTAGCCGAGTGGGTTTGGGTGTAGCCGAGTGGGTTTGGGTCTAGCCGAGTGGGTTTGGTCTAGCCGAGTGGGTTTGGGTCTATCCGAGTGGGTTTGGGTCTAGCCGAGTGGGTTTGGATCTAGCCGAGTGGGTTTGTGTCTAGCCGAGTGGGTTTGGGTCTAGCCGAGTGGGTTTGGGTCTAGCCGAGTGGGTTTGGGTCTATCCGAGTGGGTTTGGGTCTAGCCGAGTTGGTTTCGGTCTCTCCGAGAGGGATTGTGTCTTGCCGAGTGGGTTTGGGTCTAGCCGAGTGGGTTAGTATCTAGCCAAGTGGGTTTGGGTCTAGCCGAGTGGGTTTGGGTCTAGCCGAGTGGCTTTGGGTCTAGCCGTGTGGGTTTGGGTCTAGCCGTGTGGGTTTGGGTCCAGCCGAGTGGGTTTGGGTCTAGTGGAGTGGGTTTGGGTGTAGCCGAGTGGGTCAGGGTCTAACCGAGTTGGTTTGGGTCAAGCCTAGTGGGTTTGGGTCTAGCCGAGTGGGTTTGGGTCTAGCCGAGTGGGTTTGGGTCTAGCCGAGTGGGTTTGGGTGTAGCCGAGTGGGTTTGGGTGTAGCCGAGTGGGTTTGTGTCTAGCGGAGTGGGTTTGGGTGTAGCCGAGTGGGTTTGGGTCTAGCCGAGTGGGTTTGGGTGTAGCCGAGTGGGTTTGGGTGTAGCCGAGTGGGTTTGGGTCTAGCCGAGTGGGTTTGGGTCTAGCCGAGTGGGTTTGCGTCTAGCCGAGTGAGTTTGGGTCTAGCCGAGTGGGTTTGTGTCTAGCCAAGTGCGTTTGGGTCTAGCCGAGTGGGTTTGGGTCTAGCCGAGTGGGTTTGGGTGTAGTCGAGTGGGTTTGGGTGTAGCCGAGTGGGTTTGGGTCTAGCCGAGTGGTTTTGGTCTAGCCGAGGGGGTTTGGGTCTATCCGAGTGGGTTTGGGTCTAGTCGAGTGGGTTTGGTCTAGCCGAGTGGGTTTGACCTATCCGAGTGGGTTTGGGTCTATCCGAGTGGGTTTGGGTCTAGCCGAGTGGGTTTGGGTGTAGCCGAGTGGGTTTGGGTGTAGCCGAGTGGGTTTGGGTCTAGCCGAGTGGGTTTCGTCTAGCCGAGTGGGTTTGGGTCTATCCGAGTGGGTTTGGGTCTAGCCGAGTTGGTTTCGGTCGATCCGAGAGGGTTTGTTTCTTGCCGAGTGGGTTTGGGTCTTGCCGAGTGGGTTAGTGTCTAGCCAAGTGCGTTTGGGTCTAGCCGAGTGGCTTTGGGTCTAGCCGAGTGGCTTTGGGTCTAGCCGTGTGAGTTTGGGTCTAGCCGAGTGGGTTTGGGTCTAGCCGAGTGGGTTTGGGTATAGCCGTGTGGGTTTGGGTCCAGCCGAGTGGGTTTGGGTCTAGTGGAGTGGGTTTGGGTGTAGCCGAGTGGGTCAGGGTCTAGCCGAGTTGGTTTGGGTCTAGCCTAGTGGGTTTGGGTCCAGCCGAGTGGGTTTGGGTCTAGCCGAGTGGGTTTGGGTCTAGCGGTGTGGGTTTGGGTGCAGCCGAGTGGGTTTGGGTCTAGCCAAGTGGGTTTGGGTCGAGCCGAGTGGGTTTGGGTCTAGCCGCGTGGGTTTGGGTCTAGCCGAGTGGGTAATCATCTAGCCGAGTCGGTTTGGATCTAGCCGAGTAGGTTTGGGTCTTGCCAAATGGGTTTGGGTCTAGCCGAGTGGGTTTTGGTCTAGCCGAGTGGGTTTTGGTCTATCCGAGTGAGTAATCGTCTAGCCCAGTGGGTTTGGGTCTAGCCGAGTGGGTTTGGGTCTTGCCGAGTGGGTTTGGTTCTAGCCGAGTGGGTTTGGGTCGAGCCGAATATGTTTTGGTCTAGCCGAGTGGGTTTTGGTCCAGCCGAGTGGGCTTGGGTCTAGCTGAGTAGGTTTGGGTCTAGCGGAGTGAGTTTGGGTATAGCGGAGTGGGTTTGGGTCTAGCGGAGTGGGTTTGGGTCTAGCGGAGTGGGTTTGGGTCTAGCCGAGTGGGTTTGGGTCTAGCCGAGTGGGTTTGGGTCTAGCCGAGTGGGTTTGGGTCTAGCCGAGTGGGTTTGGGTCTACCGAGTGGGTTTGGGTCTCGCCGAGTGGGTTTGGGTCTTGCCGAGTGGGTTGGGTTATAGCCGAGTGGGTTTGGGTCTAGCCGAGTGGGTTTGGGTCTAGCCGAGTGGGTTTGGGTCTAGCGGAGTGGGTTTGGGTCTAGCCGAGTGGGTTTGGGTCTAGCCGAGTGGGTTTGGGTCTAGCCGAGTGGGTTTGGTTCTGGCTGAGTGGGTTTGGGTCTATCCGAGTGGGTTTGGGTCTAGCCGAGTTGGTTTCGGTCTATCCGAGTGGGTTTGGGTCTAGCCGAGTGGGTTTGGGTCTAGCCGAGTGGGTTTGCGTCTAGCCGAGTGAGTTTGGGTCTAGCCGAGTGGGTTTGGGTCTATCCGAGTGGGTTTGGGTCTAGCCGAGTCGGTTTTGGTCTATCCGAGAGGGTTTGCGTCTAGCCAAGTGGGTTTGCATCTAGCCGAGTGGGTTTGTGTCTAGCCAAGTGGGTTTTGGTCTAGCCGAGTGGGTTTGGGTCTAGCCCAGTGGGTTTGGGTCTAGCCGAGTAGGTTTGCGTCTATCCGAGTGGGTTTGGGTCTAGCCGAGTGGGTTTGGGTGTATCCGAGTGGGTTTGGGTCTAGCCGAGTCGGTTTCAGTCTATCCGCGAGGGGTTGGGTCTAGCCGAGTGGGTTTGGGTCTAGCCGAGTGTGTTTGTGTCTAGCCAAGTGCGTTTGGGTCTAGCCGAGTGGGTTTGGGTCTAGCCGAGTGGGTTTGGGTGTAGTCGAGTGGGTTTGGGTGTAGCCGAGTGGGTTTGGGTCTAGCCGAGTGGTTTTGGTCTAGCCGAGGGGGTTTGGGTCTATCCGAGTGGGTTTGGGTCTAGCCGAGTGGGTTTGGTCTAGCCGAGTGGGTTTGACCTATCCGAGTGGGTTTGGGTCTATCCGAGTGGGTTTGGGTCTAGCCGAGTGGGTTTGGGTGTAGCCGAGTGGGTTTGGGTGTAGCCGAGTGGGTTTAGGTCTAGCCGAGTGGGTTTCGTCTAGCCGAGTGGGTTTGGGTCTATCCGAGTGGGTTTGGGTCTAGCCGAGTTGGTTTCGGTCGATCCGAGAGGGTTTGTTTCTTGCCGAGTGGGTTTGGGTCTTGCCGAGTGGGTTAGTGTCTAGCCAAGTGCGTTTGGGTCTAGCCGAGTGGGTTTGGGTCTAGCCGAGTGGCTTTGGGTCTAGCCGTGTGAGTTTGGGTCTAGCCGAGTGGGTTTGGGTCTAGCCGAGTGGGTTTGGGTATAGCCGTGTGGGTTTGGGTCCAGCCGAGTGGGTTTGGGTCTAGTGGAGTGGGTTTGGGTGTAGCCGAGTGGGTCAGGGTCTAGCCGAGTTGGTTTGGGTCTAGCCTAGTGGGTTTGGGTCCAGCCGAGTGGGTTTGGGTCTAGCCGAGTGGGTTTGGGTCTAGCGGTGTGGGTTTGGGTGCAGCCGAGTGGGTTTGGGTCTAGCCAAGTGGGTTTGGGTCGAGCCGAGTGGGTTTGGGTCTAGCCGCGTGGGTTTGGGTCTAGCCGAGTGGGTAATCATCTAGCCGAGTCGGTTTGGATCTAGCCGAGTAGGTTTGGGTCTTGCCAAATGGGTTTGGGTCTAGCCGAGTGGGTTTTGGTCTAGCCGAGTAGGTTTTGGTCTATCCGAGTGAGTAATCGTCTAGCCCAGTGGGTTTGGGTCTAGCCGAGTGGGTTTGGGTCTTGCCGAGTGGGTTTGGTTCTAGCCGAGTGGGTTTGGGTCGAGCCGAATATGTTTTGGTCTAGCCGAGTGGGTTTTGGTCCAGCCGAGTGGGTTTGGGTCTAGCTGAGTAGGTTTGGGTCTAGCGGAGTGAGTTTGGGTATAGCGGAGTGGGTTTGGGTCTAGCGGAGTGGGTTTGGGTCTAGCGGAGTGGGTTTGGGTCTAGCCGAGTGGGTTTGGGTCTAGCCGAGTGGGTTTGGGTCTAGCCGAGTGGGTTTGGGTCTAGCCGAGTGGGTTTGGGTCTACCGAGTGGGTTTGGGTCTCGCCGAGTGGGTTTGGGTCTTGCCGAGTGGGTTGGGGTATAGCTGAGTGGGTTTGGGTCTAGCCGAGTGGGTTTGGGTCTAGCCGAGTGGGTTTGGGTCTAGCGGAGTGGGTTTGGGTCTAGCCGAGTGGGTTTGGGTCTAGCCGAGTGGGTTTGGGTCTAGCCGAGTGGGTTTGGGTCTAGCCGAGTGGGTTTGGGTCTACCGAGTGGGTTTGGGTCTCGCCGAGTGGGTTTGGGTCTTGCCGAGTGGGTTGGGGTATAGCCGAGTGGGTTTGGGTCTAGCCGAGTGGGTTTGGGTCTGGCCGAGTGGGTTTGGGTCTATCCGAGTGGGTTTGGGTCTAGCCGAGTGGGTTTGGGTGTAGCCGAGTGGGTTTGGGTGTAGCCGAGTGGGTTTGGGTCTAGCCGAGTGGGTTTGGTCTAGCCGAGTGGGTTTGGGTCTATCCGAGTGGGTTTGGGTCTATCCGAGTGGGTTTGGGTCTAGCCGAGTTGGTTTCGGTCTATCCGAGAGGGTTTGTTTCTTGCCGAGTGGGTTTGGGTATTGCCGAGTGGGTTAGTGTCTAGCCAAGTGCGTTTGGGTCTAGCCGAGTGGGTTTGGGTCTAGCCGAGTGGCTTTGGGTCTAGCCGTGTGAGTTTGGGTCTAGCCGAGTGGGTTTGGGTCTAGCCGAGTGGGTTTGGGTATAGCCGTGTGGGTTTGGGTCCAGCCGAGTGGGTTTGGGTCTAGCGGTGTGGGTTTGGGTGCAGCCGAGTGGGTTTGGGTCTAGCCAAGTGGGTTTGGGTCGAGCCGAGTGGGTTTGGGTCTAGCCGCGTGGGTTTGGGTCTAGCCGAGTGGGTAATCATCTAGCCGAGTCGGTTTGGATCTAGCCGAGTAGGTTTGGGTCTTGCCGAATGGGTTTGGGTCTAGCCGAGTGGGTTTTGGTCTAGCCGAGTGGGTTTTGGTCTATCCGAGTGAGTAATCGTCTAGCCCAGTGAGTTTGGGTCTAGCCGAGTGGGTTTGGGTCTTGCCGAGTGGGTTTGGTTCTAGCCGAGTGGGTTTGGGTCGAGCCGAATATGTTTTGGTCTAGCCGAGTGGGTTTTGGTCCAGCCGAGTGGGTTTGGGTCTAGCTGAGTAGGTTTGGGTCTAGCGGAGTGAGTTTGGGTATAGCGGAGTGGGTTTGGGTCTAGCGGAGTGGGTTTGGGTCTAGCGGAGTGGGTTTGGGTCTAGCCGAGTGGGTTTGGGTCTAGCCGAGTGGGTTTGGGTCTAGCCGAGTGGGTTTGGGTCTAGCCGAGTGGGTTTGGGTCTACCGAGTGGGTTTGGGTCTCGCCGAGTGGGTTTGGGTCTTGCCGAGTGGGTTGGGGTATAGCCGAGTGGGTTTGGGTCTAGCCGAGTGGGTTTGGGTCTAGCCGAGTGGGTTTGGGTCTAGCCGAGTGGGTTTGGGTCTAGCCGTGTGGGTTTGGGTCCAGCCGAGTGGGTTTGGGTCTAGTGGAGTGGGTTTGGGTGTAGCCGAGTGGGTCAGGGTCTAGCCGAGAGGGTTTGGGTCTAGCCGAGTGGGTTTGGGTCTACCGAGTGGCTTTGGGTCTCGCCGAGTGGGTTTGGGTCTTGCCGAGTGGGTTGGGGTATAGCCAAGTGGGTTTGGGTCTAGCCGAGTGGGTTTGGGTCTAGCCGAGTGGGTTTGGGTCTAGCCGAGTGGGTTTGGGTCTAGCCATGTGGGTTTGGGTCCAGCCGAGTGGGTTTGGGTCTAGTGGAGTGGGTTTGGGTGTAGCCGAGTGGGTCAGGGTCTAGCCGAGTTGGTTTGGGTCTAGCCTAGTGGGTTTGGGTCTAGCCGAGTGGGTTTAGGTCTAGCCGAGTGAGTTTTGGTCGAGCCGAGTGGGTTTGGGTCTATCCGAGTGGGTTTGGCTCTAGCCGAGTCGGTTTTGGTCTATCCGAGAGGGTTTGGGTCTAGCAAAGTGGGTTTGCATCTAGCCGAGTGGGTTTGTGTCTAGCCAAGTGGGTTTTGGTCTAGCCGAGTGGGTTTGGGTCTAGCCCAGTGGGTTTGGGTCTAGCCGAGTAGGTTTGCGTCTATCCGAGTGGGTTTGGGTCTAGCCGAGTGCGTTTGGGTGTATCCGAGTGGGTTTGGGTCTAGCCGAGTCGGTTTCAGTCTATCCGAGAGGGTTTGGGTCTTGCCGAGTGGGTTGGGGTCTAGCGGAGTGGGTTTGGGTCTAGCCGAGTGGGTTTGGGTCTAGCCGAGTGGGTTTGGGTCTAGCCGAGTGGGTTTGGGTCTAGCCGAGTGGGTTTGGGTCTACCGAGTGGGTTTGGGTCTCGCCGAGTGGGTTTGGGTCTTGCCGAGTGGGTTGGGGTGTAGCCAAGTGGGTTTGGGTCTAGCCGAGTGGGTTTGGGACTAGCCGAGTGGGTTTGGGTCCAGCCGAGTGGGTTTGGGTCTAGCCGTGTGGGTTTGGGTCCAGCCGAGTGGGTTTGGGTCTAGTGGATTGGGTTTGGGTGTAGCCGAGTGGGTCAGGGTCCAGCCGAGTTGGTTTGGGTCTAGCCTAGTGGGTTTGGGTCTAGCCGAGTGGGTTTGGGTCTAGCCGAGTGGGTTTGGGTCTAGCCGAGTGGGTTTGGGTGTATCCGAGTGGGTTTGGGTCTAGCCGAGTCGGTTTCAGTCTATCCGAGAGGGTTTGGGTCTAGCCGAGTGGGTTTGGGTCTAGCCGAGTGGGTTTTTGTCTAGCCAAGTGCGTTTGGGTCTAGCCGAGTGGGTTTGGGTCTAGCCGAGTGGCTTTGGGTCTAGCCGTGTGAGTTTGGGTCTAGCCGAGTGGGTTTGGGTCTAGCCGAGTGGGTTTGGGTCTAGCCGTGTGGGTTTGGGTCTAGCCGAGTGGGTTTGGGTCTAGTGGAGTGGGTTTGGGTGTAGCCGAGTGGTCAGGGTCTAGCCGATTTGGTTTGGGTCTAGCCTAGTGGGTTTGGGTCCAGCCGAGTGGGTTTGGGTCTAGCCGAGTGGGTTTGGGTCTAGCGGTGTGGGTTTGGGTCTAGTGGATTGGGTTTGGGTGTAGCCGAGTGGGTCAGGGTCTAGCCGAGTTGGTTTGGGTCTAGCCTAGTGGGTTTGGGTCTAGCCGAGTGGGTTTGGGTCTAGCCGAGTGGGTTTGGGTCTAGCCGAGTGGGTTTGGGTGTATCCGAGTGGGTTTGGGTCTAGCCGAGTCGGTTTCAGTCTATCCGAGAGGGTTTGGGTCTAGCCGAGTGGGTTTGGGTCTAGCCGAGTGGGTTTTTGTCTAGCCAAGTGCGTTTGGGTCTAGCCGAGTGGGTTTGGGTCTAGCCGAGTGGCTTTGGGTCTAGCCGTGTGAGTTTGGGTCTAGCCGAGTGGGTTTGGGTCTAGCCGAGTGGGTTTGGGTCTAGCCGTGTGGGTTTGGGTCTAGCCGAGTGGGTTTGGGTCTAGTGGAGTGGGTTTGGGTGTAGCCGAGTGGGTCAGGGTCTAGCCGATTTGGTTTGGGTCTAGCCTAGTGGGTTTGGGTCCAGCCGAGTGGGTTTGGGTCTAGCCGAGTGGGTTTGGGTCTAGCGGTGTGGGTTTGGGTGTAGCCGAGTGGGTTTGGGTCTAGCCAAGTGGGTTTGGGTCGCGCCGAGTGGGTTTGGGTCTAGCCGCGTGGGTTTGGGTCTAGCCGAGTGGGTAATCGTCTAACCGAGTCGGTTTGGATCCAGCCGAGTAGGTTTGGGTCTTGCCGAGTGGGTTTGGGTCTAGCCAAGTGGGTTTTGGTCTAGCCGAGTGGGTTTTGCTCTATCCGAGTGAGTAAACGTCTAGCCCAGTGGGTTTGGGTCTAGCCGAGTGGGTTTGGGTCTTGCCGAGTGGGTTTGGTTCTAGCCGAGTGGGTTTGGGTCGAGCCGAATGGGTTTTGGTCTAGCCGAGTGGGTTTGGCTCTAGCCGAGTGGGTTTGGGTCTAGCGGAGTGAGTTTGGGTATAGCGGAGTGGGTTTGGGTCTAGCGGAGTGGGTTTGGGTCTAGCGGAGTGGGTTTGGGTCTAGCCGAGTGGGTTTGGGTCTAGCCGAGTGGGTTTGGGTCTAGCCGAGTGGGTTTGGGTCTAGCCGAGTGGGTTTGGGTCTACCGAGTGGGTTTGGGTCTCGCCGAGTGGGTTTGGGTGTTGCCGAGTGGGTTGGGGTATAGCCGAGTGGGTTTGGGTCTAGCTGAGTAGGTTTGGGTCTAGCGGAGTGAGTTTGGGTATAGCGGAGTGGGTTTGGGTCTAGCGGAGTGGGTTTGGGTCTAGCGGAGTGGGTTTGGGTATAGCCGAGTGGGTTTGGGTCTAGCCGAGTGGGTTTGGGTCTAGCCGAGAGGGTTTGGGTTTAGCCGAGTGGGTTTGGGTCTACCGAGTGGGTTTGGGTCTCGCCGAGTGGGTTTGGGTCTTGCCGAGTGGGTTGGGGTATAGCCAAGTGGGTTTGGGTCTAGCCGAGTGGGTTTGGGTCTAGCCGAGTGTGTTTGGGTCTAGCCGAGTGGGTTTGGGTCTAGCCATGTGGGTTTGGGTCCAGCCGAGTGGGTTTGGGTCTAGTGGAGTGGGTTTGGGTGTAGCCGAGTGGGTCAGGGTCTAGCCGAGTTGGTTTGGGTCTAGCCTAGTGGGTTTGGGTCTAGCCGAGTGGGTTTGGGTCTAGCCGAGTGAGTTTGGGTCGAGCCGAGTGGGTTTGGGTCTATCCGAGTGGGTTTGGGTCTAGCCGAGTCGGTTTTGGTCTATCCGAGAGGGTTTGGGTCTAGCAAAGTGGGTTTGCATCTAGCCGAGTGGGTTTGTGTCTAGCCAAGTGGGTTTTGGTCTGGCCGAGTCGGTTTGGGTCTAGCCCAGTGGGTTTGGGTCTAGCCGAGTAGGTTTGCGTCTATCCGAGTGGGTTTGGGTCTAGCCGAGTGCGTTTGGGTGTATCCGAGTGGGTTTGGGTCTAGCCGAGTCGGTTTCAGTCTATCCGAGAGGGTTTGGGTCTTGCCGAGTGGGTTGGGGTATAGCCGAGTGGGTTTGGGTCCAGCTGAGTAGGTTTGGGTCTAGCGGAGTGAGTTTGGGTATAGCGGAGTGGGTTTGTGTCTAGCGGAGTGGGTTTGGGTCTAGCCGAGTGGGTTTGGGTCTACCGAGTGGGTTTGGGTCTCGCCGAGTGGGTTTCGGTCTTGCCGAGTGGGTTGGGGTGTAGCCAAGTGGGTTTGGGTCTAGCCGAGTGGGTTTGGGTCTAGCCGAGTGGGTTTGGGTCTGGCCGTGTGGGTTTGGGTCCAGCCGAGTGGGTTTGGGTCTAGTGGAGTGGGTTTGGGTGTAGCCGAGTGGGTCAGGGTCTTGCCGAGTTGGTTTGGGTCTAGCCTAGTGGGTTTGGGTCTAGCCGAGTGGGTTTGGGTCTAGCCGAGTGGGTTTGGGTCTAGCCGAGTGGGTTTGGGTGTATCCGAGTGGGTTTGGGTCTAGCCGAGTCGGTTTCAGTCTATCCGAGAGGGTTTGGGTCTAGCTGAGTGGGTTTGGGTCTAGCCGAGTGGGTTTTTGTCTAGCCAAGTGCGTTTGGGTCTAGCCGAGTGGGTTTGGGTCTAGCCGAGTGGGTTTGGGTGTAGCCGAGTGGGTTTGGGTGTAGCCGAGTGGGTTTGGGTCTAGCCGAGTGGGTTTGGTCTGGCCGAGTGGGTTTGGGTCTATCCGAGTGGGTTTGGGTCTAGCCGAGTGGGTTTGGTCTAGCCGAGTGGGTTTGGGTCTATCCGAGTGGGTTTGGGTCTAGCCGAGTGGGTTTGGGTCTAGCCGAGTGGGTTTGGGTCTAGCCGAGTGGGTTTGGGTCTAGTGGAGTGGGTTTGGGTGTAGCCGAGTGGGTCAGGGTCTAGCCGAGTTGGTTTGGGTCTAGCCTAGTGGGTTTGGGTC
Source organism: Raja brachyura (assembly GCA_963514005.1). The sequence goes on along the minus strand of OY740819.1, from coordinate 3,043,359 downwards.
CAGCCGAGTGGGTTTGGGTCTAGCCAAGTGGGTTTGGATCTAGCGGTGTGGGTTTGGGTGTAGCCGAGTGGGTTTGGGTCTAGCCAAGTGGGTTTAGGTCGAGCCGAGTGGGTTTGGGTCTAGCCGCGTGGGTTTGGGTCTAGCCGAGTGGGTAATCGTCTAGCCGAGTCGGTTTGGATCTAGCCGAGTAGGTTTGGGTCTTGCCGAGTGGGTTTGGGTCTAGCCGAGTGCGTTTTGGTCTAGCCGAGTGGGTTTTGGTCTATCCGAGTGAGTAATCGTCTAGCCCAGTGGGTTTGGGTCTAGCCGAGAGGGTTTGGGTCTTGCCGAGTGGGTTTGGTTCTAGCCGAGTGGGTTTGGGTCGAGCCGAATGGGTTTTGGTCTAGCCGAGTGGGTTTTGGTCCAGCCGAGTGGGTTTGGGTCTAGCTGAGTAGGTTTGGGTCTAGCGGAGTGAGTTTGGGTATAGCGGAGTGGGTTTGGGTCTAGCGGAGTGGGTTTGGGTCTAGCGGAGTGGGTTTGGGTCTAGCCGAGTGGGTTTGGGTCTAGCCGAGTGGGTTTGGGTCTAGCCGAGTGGGTTTGGGTCTAGCCGAGTGGGTTGGGGTCTACCGAGTGGGTTTGGGTCTCGCCGAGTGGGTTTGGGTCTTGCCGAGTGGGTTGGGGTATAGCCAAGTGGGTTTGGGTCTAGCCGAGTGGGTTTGGGTGTAGCCGAGTGGGTTTGGGTCTAGCCGAGTGGGTTTGGGTCTAGCCGAGTGGGTTTGGGTCTATCCGAGTGGGTTTGGGTCTGGCCGAGTGGGTTTGGGACTGGCCGAGTGGGTTTGGGTCTAGCCGAGTGGGTTTGGATCCAGCCGAGTGGGTTTGGGTCTAGCCGAGTGGGTTTCGGTCTAGCCGAGTGGGTTTGGTTCTAGTCGAGTGGGTTTGGGTCTAGCCAAGTCCGTTTGGGTCTAGCCAAGTGGGTTTGGGTCTCGTCGAGTGCGTTTGGGTCTAGCCGAGTGGGTTTTGTTCTAGCCCAGTGGGTTTGGTTCTAGCCAAGTGGGTTTGGGTCTAGCCGAGTCCGTTTGGGTCTAGCCGAGTGGGTTTGGGACTCGTCGAGTGCGTTTGGGTCTAGCCGAGTGGGTTTTGTTCTAGCCCAGTGGGTTTGGGTCTAGCCGAGTGGGTTTGAGTCTAGCCGAGTGGGTTTGGGTCTAGCCGAGTGGGTTTGGGTCTAGCCGATTGGGTTTGGGTCTAGCCGAGTGGGTTTGGTTGTAGCCGAGTGGGTTTGTGTCTTGCGGAGTGGGTTTGGGTGTAGCCGAGTGGGTTTGGGTCTAGCCGAGTGGGTTTGGGTCTAGCCGAGTGGGTTTGGGTCTGGCGGAGTGGGTTTTGGTCTAGCAGAGTGGGTTTGGGTCTAGCGGAGTGGGGTTGGGAGTAGCCGAGTGGGTTTGGGTCTAGCCCAGTGTGTTTGGGTCTAGCCGAGTGGGTTTGGGTGTAGCCGTGTGTTTTTGGGTCTAGCCGAGGGGGTTTGGGTCTATCCGAGTGGGTTTGGGCCTAGCCGAGTGGGTTTGGGTCTAGCCGAGTGGGTTTGGGTCTAGCCGAGTGGGTTTGGGTCTAGCCGAGTGAGTTTGGGTCTAGCCGAGTGGGTTTGGGTCTATCCGAGTGGGTTTGGGTCTAGCCGAGTCGGTTTTGGTCTATCAGAGAGGGTTTGGGTCTAGCCAAGTGGGTTTGGGTCTAGCCGAGTGGGTTTGTGTCTAGCCAAGTGGGTTTTGGTCTAGCCGAGTGGGTTTGGGTCTAGCCCAGTGGGTTTGGGTCTAGCCAAGTGGGTTTGCGTCTTGCCGAGTGGGTTTGGGCCTAGCCGAGTGGGTTTGGGTGTATCCGAGTGGGTTTGGGTCTAGCCAAGTCCGTTTCGGTCTATCCAAGAGGGTTTGGGTCTAGCCGAGTGGGTTTGGGTCTAGCCGAGTGGGTTTGTGTCTAGCCAAGTGCGTTTGGGTCTAGCCGAGTGGGTTTGGGTCTAGCCGAGTGGGTTTGGGTCTAGCCGAGTGGGTTTGGGCGTAGCCGAGTGGGTTTGGGTCTAGCCGAGTGGGTTTGGTCTAGCCGAGTGGGGTTGGGTCTATCCGAGTGGGTTTGGGTCTAGCCGAGTGGGTTTGGGTCTAGCCGAGTGGGTTTGTGTCTAGCCGAGTGGGTTTGGGTCCAGCCGAGTGGGTTTGGGTCTAGCCGAGTGGGTTTGGGTCTATCCGAGTGGGTTTGGGTCTAGCCGAGTTGGTTTCGCTCTACCCGAGAGGGTTTGTGTCTTGCCGAGTGGGTTTGGGTCTAGCCAAGTGGGTTAGTGTCTAGCCAAGTGCGTTTGGGTCTAGCCGAGTGGGTTTGGGTCTCGCCGAGTGGGTTTGGGTCTATCCGAGTGGCTTTGGGTCTAGCCGAGTTGGTTTCGGTCTACCCGAGAGGGTTTGTGCCTTGCCGAGTGGGTTTGGGTCTAGCCGAGTGGGTTAGTGTCTAGCCAAGTGCGTTTGGGTCTAGCCGAGTGGGTTTGGGTCTAGCCGAGTGGCTTTGGGTCTAGCCGTGTGGGTTTGGGTCTAGCCGAGTGGGTTTGGGTCAAAGGCGAGTGGGTTTGGGTCTAGCCGTGTGGGTTTGGGTCCAGCCGAGTGGGTTTGGGTCTAGTGGAGTGGGTTTGGGTGTAGCCGAGTGGGTCAGGGTCTAGCCGATTTGGTTTGGGTCTAGCCTAGTGGGTTTGGGTCCAGCCGAGTGGGTTTGGGTCTAGCCGAGTGGGTTTGGGTCTAGCGGTGTGGGTTTGGGTGTAGCCGAGTGGGTTTGGGTCTAGCCAAGTGGGTTTGGGTCGAGCCGAGTGGGTTTGGGTCTAGCCGCGTGGGTTTGGGTCCAGCCGAGTGGGTAATCGTCTAGCCGAGTCGGTTTGGGTCTAACCGAGTAGGTTTGGGTCTTGCCGAGTGGGTTTGGGTCTAGCCGAGTGGGTTTTGGTCTAGCCGAGTGGGTTTTGGTCTATCCGATTGGGTTTGGGTCCAGCCGAGAGGGTTTGGGTCTAGTCGAGTGGGTTTGGGTCCAGCCGAGTGGGTTTGGGTCTTGCCGAGTGGGTTGGGGTATAGCCAAGTGGGTTTAGGTCTAGCCGAGTGGGTTTGGGTGTAGCCGAGTGGGTTTGGGTCGAGCCGAGAGGGTTGGGGTCTACCGAGTGGGTTTGGGTCTCGCCGAGTGGGTTTGGGTCTTGCCGAGTGGGTTGGGGTATAGCCAAGTGGGTTTGGGTGTAGCCGAGTGGGTTTGGGTGTAGCCGAGTGGGTTTGGGTCTAGCCGAGTGGGTTTGGGTCTAGCCGAGTGGGTTTGGGTCTATCCGAGTGGGTTTGGGTCTGGCCGAGTGGGTTTGGGACTGGCCGAGTGGGTTTCGGTCTAGCCGAGTGGGTTTGGGTCCAGCCGAGTGGGTTTGGGTCTAGCCGAGTGGGTTTGGGTCTAGCCGAGTGAGTTTGGTTCTAGCCGAGTGGGTTTGGGTCTAGCCGAGTCCGTTTGGGTCCAGCCAAGTGGGTTTGGGACTCGTCGAGTGCGTTTGGGTCTAGCCGAGTGGGTTTTGTTCTAGCCCAGTGGGTTTGGTTCTAGCCGAGTGGGTTTGGGTCTAGCCGAGTCCGTTTGGGTCTAGCCGAGTGGGTTTGGGACTCGTCGAGTGCGTTTGGGTCTAGCCGAGTGGGTTTTGTTCTAGCCCAGTGGGTTTGGGTCTAGCCGAGTGGGTTTGAGTCTAGCCGAGTGGGTTTGGGTCTAGCCGAGTGGGTTTGGGTCTAGCCGAGTGGGTTTGGGTCTAGCCGAGTGGGTTTGGTTGTAGCCGAGTGGGTTTGTGCCTTGCGGAGTGGGTTTGGGTGTAGCCGAGTGGGTTTGGGTCTAGCCGAGTGGGTTTGGGTCTAGCCGAGTGTGTTTGGGTCTGGCGGAGTGGGTTTTGGTCTAGCAGAGTGGGTTTGGGTCTAGCGGAGTGGGGTTGGGAGTAGCCGAGTGGGTTTGGGTCTAGCCCAGTGTGTTTGGGTCTAGCCGAGTGGGTTTGGGTGTAGCCGTGTGTGTTTGGGTCTAGCCGAGGGGGTTTGGGTCTATCCGAGTGGGTTTGGGCCTAGCCGAGTGGGTTTGGGTCTAGCCGAGTGGGTTTGGGTCTAGCCGAGTGGGTTTGGGTCTAGCCGAGTGAGTTTGGGTCTAGCCGAGTGGGTTTGGGTCTATCCGAGTGGGTTTGGGTCTAGCCGAGTCGGTTTTGGTCTATCAGAGAGGGTTTGGGTCTAGCCAAGTGGGTTTGGGTCTAGCCGAGTGGGTTTGTGTCTAGCCAAGTGGGTTTTGGTCTAGCCGAGTGGGTTTGGGTCTAGCCCAGTGGGTTTGGGTCTAGCCAAGTGGGTTTGCGTCTAGCCGAGTGGGTTTGGGCCTAGCCGAGTGGGTTTGGGTGTATCCGAGTGGGTTTGGGTCTAGCCAAGTCCGTTTCGGTCTATCCAAGAGGGTTTGGGTCTAGCCGAGTGGGTTTGGGTCTAGCCGAGTGGGTTTGTGTCTAGCCAAGTGCGTTTGGGTCTAGCCGAGTGGGTTTGGGTCTAGCCGAGTGGGTTTGGGTCTAGCCGAGTGGGTTTGGGTGTAGCCGAGTGGGTTTGGGTCTAGCCGAGTGGGTTTGGTCTAGCCGAGTGGGGTTGGGTCTATCCGAGTGGGTTTGGGTCTATCCGAGTGGGTTTGGGTCTAGCCGAGTGGGTTTGTGTCTAGCCGAGTGGGTTTGGGTCCAGCCGAGTGGGTTTGGGTCTAGCCGAGTGGGTTTGGGTCTATCCGAGTGGGTTTGGGTCTAGCCGAGTGGGTTTGGGTCTAGCCGAGTGGGTTAGTGTCTAGCCAAGTGCGTTTGGGTCTAGCCGAGTGGGTTTGGGTCTCGCCGAGTGGGTTTGGGTCTATCCGAGTGGCTTTGGGTCTAGCCGAGTTGGTTTCGGTCTACCCGAGAGGGTTTGTGCCTTGCCGAGTGGGTTTGGGTCTAGCCGAGTGGGTTTGGGTCTAGCCGAGTGGCTTTGGGTCTAGCCGTGTGGGTTTGGGTCTAGCCGAGTGGGTTTGGGTCAAAGGCGAGTGGGTTTGGGTCTAGCCGTGTGGGTTTGGGTTCAGCCGAGTGGGTTTGGGTCTAGTGGAGTGGTTTTGGGTGTAGCCGAGTGGGTCAGGGTCTAGCCGATTTGGTTTGGGTCTAGCCAAGTGGGTTTGGGTCCAGCCGAGTGGGTTTGGGTCTAGCCGAGTGGGTTTGGGTCTAGCGGTGTGGGTTTGGGTGTAGCCGAGTGGGTTTGGGTCTAGCCAAGTGGGTTTGGGTCGAGCCGAGTGGGTTTGGGTCTAGCCGCGTGGGTTTGGGTCCAGCCGAGTGGGTCATCGTCTAGCCGAGTCGGTTTGGGTCTAACCGAGTAGGTTTGGGTCTTGCCGAGTGGGTTTGGGTCTAGCCGAGTGGGTGTTGGTCTAGCCGAGTGGGTTTTGGTCTATCCGAGTGGGTTTGGGTCCAGCCGAGAGGGTTTGGGTCTAGTCGAGTGGGTTTGGGTCCACCCGAGTCGGTTTCAGTCTATCCTAGAGTGTTTGGGTCTAGCCGAGTGGGTTGGGGTCTAGCCGAGTGGGTTTGTGTCTAGCCAAGTGCGTTTGGGTCTAGCCGAGTGGGTTTGGGTCTAGCCGAGTGGGTTTGGGTGTAGCCGAGTGGGTTTGGGTGTAGCCGAGTGGGTTTGGGTCTAGCCGAGTGGGTTTGGTCTAGCCGAGTGGGTTTGGGTCTATCCGAGTGGGTTTGGGTCTAGCCGAGTGGGTTTGGTCTAGCCGAGTGGGTTTGGGTCTATCCGAGTGGGTTTGGGTCCAGCCGAGTGGGTTTGGGTCCAGCCGAGTGGGTTTGGGTCTAGCCGAGTGGGTTTGGGTCTAGTGGAGTGGGTTTGGGTGTAGCCGAGTGGGTCAGGGTCTATCCGAGTGGGTTTGGGTCTAGCCGAGTGGGTTTGGTCTAGCCGAGTGGGTTTGGGTCTATCCGAGTGGGTTTGGGTCTATCCGAGTGGGTTTTGGTCTAGCCGAGTGGGTTTTGGTCTATCCGAGTGAGTAATCGTCTAGCCCAGTGGGTTTGGGTCTAGCCGAGAGGGTTTGGGTCTTGCCGAGTGGGTTTGGTTCTAGCCGAGTGGGTTTGGGTCGAGCCGAATGGGTTTTGGTCTAGCCGAGTGGGTTTTGGTCCAGCCGAGTGGGTTTGGGTCTAGCTGAGTAGGTTTGGGTCTAGCGGAGTGAGTTTGGGTATAGCGGAGTGGGTTTGGGTCTAGCGGAGTGGGTTTGGGTCTAGCGGCGTGGGTTTGGGTCTAGCCGGGTGGGTTTGGGTCTAGCCGAGTCGGTTTGGGTCTAGCCGAGTGGGTTTGGGTCTAGCCGAGTGGGTTGGGGTCTACCGAGTGGGTTTGGGTCTCGCCGAGTGGGTTTGGGTCTTGCCGAGTGGGTTGGGGTATAGCCAAGTGGGTTTGGGTCTAGCCGAGTGGGTTTGGGTGTAGCCGAGTGGGTTTGGGTCTAGCCGAGTGGGTTTGGGTCTAGCCGAGTGGGTTTCGGTCTAGCCGAGTGGGTTTGGGTCTATCCGAGTGGGTTTGGGTCTGGCCGAGTGGGTTTGGGACTGGCCGAGTGGGTTTGGGTCTAGCCGAGTGGGTTTGGGTCCAGCCGAGTGGGTTTGGGTCTAGCCGAGTGGGTTTGGGTCTAGCCGAGTGGGTTTGGTTCTAGCCGAGTGGGTTTGGGTCTAGCCGAGTCCGTTTGGGTCTTGCCAAGTGGGTTTGGGACTCGTCGAGTGCGTTTGGGTCTAGCCGAGTGGGTTTTGTTCTAGCCCAGTGGGTTTGGTTCTAGCCGAGTGGGTTTGGGTCTAGCCGAGTCCGTTTGGGTCTAGCCGAGTGGGTTTGGGACTCGTCGAGTGCGTTTGGGTCTAGCCGAGTGGGTTTTGTTCTAGCCCAGTGGGTTTGGGTCTAGCCGAGTGGGTTTGAGTCTAGCCGAGTGGGTTTGGGTCTAGCCGAGTGGGTTTGGGTCTAGCCGAGTGGGTTTGGGTCTAGCCGAGTGGGTTTGGTTGTAGCCGAGTGGGTTTATGTCTTGCGGAGTGGGTTTGGGTCTAGCCGAGTGGGTTTGGGTCTAGCCGAGTGGGTTTGGTTGTAGCCGAGTGGGTTTGGGTCTAGCCGAGTGGGTTTGGTCTAGCCCAGTGGGGTTGGGTCTATCCGAGTGGGTTTGGGTCTAGCCGAGTGGGTTTGGGTCTAGCCCAGTGTGTTTGGGTCTAGCCGAGTGGGTTTGGGTCCAGCCGAGTGGGTTTGGGTCTAGCCGAGTGGGTTTGGGTCTATCCGAGGGCTTTGGGTCTAGCCGAGTTGGTTTCGGTCTACCCGAGAGGGTTTGTGTCTTGCCGAGTGGGTTTGGATCTAGCCAAGTGGGTTAGTGTCTAGCCAAGTGCGTTTGGGTCTAGCCGAGTGGGTTTGGGTCTCGCCGAGTGGGTTTGGGTCTATCTGAGTGGCTTTGGGTCTAGCCGAGTTGGTTTTGGTCTACCCGAGAGGGTTTGTGTCTTGCCGAGTGGGTTTGGGTCTAGCCGAGTGGGTTAGTGTCTAGCCAAGTGCGTTTGGGTCTAGCCGAGTGGGTTTGGGTCTAGCCGAGTGGCTTTGGGTCTAGCCGTGTGGGTTTGGGTCCAGCCGAGTGGGTTTGGGTCAAAGGCGAGTGGGTTTGGGTCCAGCCGTGTGGGTTTGGGTCCAGCCGAGTGGGTTTGGGTCTAGTGGAGTGGGTTTGGGTGTAGCCGAGTGGGTCAGGGTCTAGCCGATTTGGTTTGGGTCTAGCCGAGTGGGTTTGGGTCTAGCGGTGTGGGTTTGGGTGTAGCCGAGTGGGTTTGGGTCTAGCCAAGTGGGTTTGGGTCGAGCCGAGTGGGTTTGTGTCTAGCCGCGTGGGTTTGGGTCCAGCCGAGTGGGTAATCGTCTAGCCGATTCGGTTTGCGTCTAACCGAGTAGGTTTGGGTCTTGCCGAGTGGGTTTGGGTCTAGCCGAGTGGGTTTTGGTCTATCCGAGTGGGTTTTGGTCTATCCGAGTGGGTTTGGGTCCAGCCGAGAGGGTTTGGGTCTAGTCGAGTGGGTTTGGGTCTAGCCGAGTCGGTTTCAGTCTATCCGAGAGGGTTTGGGTCTAGCCGAGTGGGTTTGGGTCTAGCCGAGTGGGTTTGTGTCTAGCCAAGTGCGTTTGGGACTAGCCGAGTGGGTTTGGGTCTAGCCGAGTGGGTTTGGGTCTAGTGGAGTGGGTTTGGGTGTAGCCGAGTGGGTCAGGGTCTAGCCGAGTTGGTTTGCGTCTAGCCTAGTGGGTTTGGGTCCAGCCGAGTGGGTTTGGGTCTAGCCAAGTGGGTTTGGGTCTAGCGGTGTGGGTTTGGGTGTAGCCGAGTGGGTTTGGGTCTAGCCAAGTGGGTTTAGGTCGAGCCGAGTGGGTTTGGGTCTAGCCGCGTGGGTTTGGGTCTAGCCGAGTGGGTAATCGTCTAGCCGAGTCGGTTTGGATCTAGCCGAGTAGGTTTGGGTCTTGCCGAGTGGGTTTGGGTCTAGCCGAGTGGGTTTTGGTCTAGCCGAGTGGGTTTTGGTCTATCCGAGTGAGTAATCGTCTAGCCCAGTGGGTTTGGGTCTAGCCGAGAGGGTTTGGGTCTTGCCGAGTGGGTTTGGTTCTAGCCGAGTGGGTTTGGATCGAGCCGAATGGGTTTTGGTCTAGCCGAGTGGGTTTTGGTCCAGCCGAGTGGGTTTGGGTCTAGCTGAGTAGGTTTGGGTCTAGCGGAGTGAGTTTGGGTATAGCGGAGTGGGTTTGGGTCTAGCGGAGTGGGTTTGGGTCTAGCGGAGTGGGTTTGGGTCTAGCCGAGTGGGTTTGGGTCTAGCCGAGTGGGTTTGGGTCTAGCCGAGTGGGTTTGGGTCTAGCCGAGTGGGTTGGGGTCTACCGAGTGGGTTTGGGTCTCGCCGAGTGGGTTTGGGTCTTGCCGAGTGGGTTGGGGTATAGCCAAGTGGGTTTGGGTCTAGCCGAGTGGGTTTGGGTGTAGCCAAGTGGGTTTGGGACTCGTCGAGTGCGTTTGGGTCTAGCCGAGTGGGTTTTGTTCTAGCCCAGTGGGTTTGGTTCTAGCCGAGTGGGTTTGGGTCTAGCCGAGTCCGTTTGGGTCTAGCCGAGTGGGTTTGGGACTCGTCGAGTGCGTTTGGGTCTAGCCGAGTGGGTTTTGTTCTAGCCCAGTGGGTTTGGGTCTAGCCGAGTGGGTTTGAGTCTAGCCGAGTGGGTTTGGGTCTAGCCGAGTGGGTTTGGGTCTAGCCGAGTGGGTTTGGGTCTAGCCGAGTGGGTTTGGTTGTAGCCGAGTGGGTTTGTGTCTTGCGGAGTGGGTTTGGGTGTAGCCGAGTGGGTTTGGGTCTAGCCGAGTGGGTTTGGGTCTAGCCGAGTGGGTTTGGGTCTGGCGGAGTGGGTTTTGGTCTAGCAGAGTGGGTTTGGGTCTAGCGGAGTGGGGTTGGGAGTAGCCGAGTGGGTTTGGGTCTAGCCCAGTGTGTTTGGGTCTAGCCGAGTGGGTTTGGGTGTAGCCGTGTGTGTTTGGGTCTAGCCGAGTGGGTTTGGGTCTAGCCGAGTGGGTTTGGTCTAGCCCAGTGGGGTTGGGTCTATCCGAGTGGGTTTGGGTCTAGCCGAGTGGGTTTGGGTCTAGCCCAGTGGGTTTGGGTCTAGCCGAGTGTGTTTGGGTCTGGCGGAGTGGGTTTTGGTCTAGCAGAGTGGGTTTGGGTCTAGCGGAGTGGGGTTGGGAGTAGCCGAGTGGGTTTGGGTCTAGCCCAGTGTGTTTGGGTCTAGCCGAGTGGGTTTGGGTGTAGCCGTGTGTGTTTGGGTCTAGCCGAGGGGGTTTGGGTCTATCCGAGTGGGTTTGGGCCTAGCCGAGTGGGTTTGGGTCTAGCCGAGTGGGTTTGGGTCTAGCCGAGTGGGTTTGGGTCTAGCCGAGTGAGTTTGGGTCTAGCCGAGTGGGTTTGGGTCTATCCGAGTGGGTTTGGGTCTAGCCGAGTCGGTTTTGGTCTATCAGAGAGGGTTTGGGTCTAGCCAAGTGGGTTTGGGTCTAGCCGAGTGGGTTTGTGTCTAGCCAAGTGGGTTTTGGTCTAGCCGAGTGGGTTTGGGTCTAGCCCAGTGGGTTTGGGTCTAGCCAAGTGGGTTTGCGTCTAGCCGAGTGGGTTTGGGCCTAGCCGAGTGGGTTTGGGTGTATCCGAGTGGGTTTGGGTCTAGCCAAGTCCGTTTCGGTCTATCCAAGAGGGTTTGGGTCTAGCCGAGTGGGTTTGGGTCTAGCCGAGTGGGTTTGTGTCTAGCCAAGTGCGTTTGGGTCTAGCCGAGTGGGTTTGGGTCTAGCCGAGTGGGTTTGGGTCTAGCCGAGTGGGTTTGGGTGTAGCCGAGTGGGTTTGGGTCTAGCCGAGTGGGTTTGGTCTAGCCGAGTGGGGTTGGGTCTATCCGAGTGGGTTTGGGTCTATCCGAGTGGGTTTGGGTCTAGCCGAGTGGGTTTGTGTCTAGCCGAGTGGGTTTGGGTCCAGCCGAGTGGGTTTGGGTCTAGCCGAGTGGGTTTGGGTCTATCCGAGTGGGTTTGGGTCTAGCCGAGTGGGTTTGGGTCTAGCCGAGTGGGTTAGTGTCTAGCCAAGTGCGTTTGGGTCTAGCCGAGTGGGTTTGGGTCTCGCCGAGTGGGTTTGGGTCTATCCGAGTGGCTTTGGGTCTAGCCGAGTTGGTTTCGGTCTACCCGAGAGGGTTTGTGCCTTGCCGAGTGGGTTTGGGTCTAGCCGAGTGGGTTTGGGTCTAGCCGAGTGGCTTTGGGTCTAGCCGTGTGGGTTTGGGTCTAGCCGAGTGGGTTTGGGTCAAAGGCGAGTGGGTTTGGGTCTAGCCGTGTGGGTTTGGGTTCAGCCGAGTGGGTTTGGGTCTAGTGGAGTGGTTTTGGGTGTAGCCGAGTGGGTCAGGGTCTAGCCGATTTGGTTTGGGTCTAGCCTAGTGGGTTTGGGTCCAGCCGAGTGGGTTTGGGTCTAGCCGAGTGGGTTTGGGTCTAGCGGTGTGGGTTTGGGTGTAGCCGAGTGGGTTTGGGTCTAGCCAAGTGGGTTTGGGTCGAGCCGAGTGGGTTTGGGTCTAGCCGCGTGGGTTTGGGTCCAGCCGAGTGGGTCATCGTCTAGCCGAGTCGGTTTGGGTCTAGCGGTGTGGGTTTGGGTGTAGCCGAGTGGGTTTGGGTCTAGCCAAGTGGGTTTGGGTCGAGCCGAGTGGGTTTGGGTCTAGCCGCGTGGGTTTGGGTCCAGCCGAGTGGGTCATCGTCTAGCCGAGTCGGTTTGGGTCTAACCGAGTAGGTTTGGGTCTTGCCGAGTGGGTTTGGGTCTAGCCGAGTGGGTGTTGGTCTAGCCGAGTGGGTTTTGGTCTATCCGAGTGGGTTTGGGTCCAGCCGAGAGGGTTTGGGTCTAGTCGAGTGGGTTTGGGTCCAGCCGAGTCGGTTTCAGTCTATCCGAGAGTGTTTGGGTCTAGCCGAGTGGGTTTGGGTCTAGCCGAGTGGGTTTGTGTCTAGCCAAGTGCGTTTGGGTCTAGCCGAGTGGGTTTGGGTCTAGCCGAGTGGGTTTGGGTGTAGCCGAGTGGGTTTGGGTGTAGCCGAGTGGGTTTGGGTCTAGCCGAGTGGGTTTGGTCTAGCCGAGTGGGTTTGGGTCTATCCGAGTGGGTTTGGGTCTAGCCGAGTGGGTTTGGTCTAGCCGAGTGGGTTTGGGTCTATCCGAGTGGGTTTGGGTCTATCCGAGTGGGTTTGGGTCCAGCCGAGTGGGTTTGGGTCTAGCCGAGTGGGTTTGGGTCTAGTGGAGTGGGTTTGGGTGTAGCCGAGTGGGTCAGGGTCTATCCGAGTGGGTTTGGGTCTAGCCGAGTGGGTTTGGTCTAGCCGAGTGGGTTTGGGTCTATCCGAGTGGGTTTGGGTCTATCCGAGTGGGTTTTGGTCTAGCCGAGTGGGTTTTGGTCTATCCGAGTGAGTAATCGTCTAGCCCAGTGGGTTTGGGTCTAGCCGAGAGGGTTTGGGTCTTGCCGAGTGGGTTTGGTTCTAGCCGAGTGGGTTTGGGTCGAGCCGAATGGGTTTTGGTCTAGCCGAGTGGGTTTTGGTCCAGCCGAGTGGGTTTGGGTCTAGCTGAGTAGGTTTGGGTCTAGCGGAGTGAGTTTGGGTATAGCGGAGTGGGTTTGGGTCTAGCGGAGTGGGTTTGGGTCTAGCGGAGTGGGTTTGGGTCTAGCCGAGTGGGTTTGGGTCTAGCCGAGTGGGTTTGGGTCTAGCCGAGTGGGTTTGGGTCTAGCCGAGTGGGTTGGGGTCTACCGAGTGGGTTTGGGTCTCGCCGAGTGGGTTTGGGTCTTGCCGAGTGGGTTGGGGTATAGCCAAGTGGGTTTGGGTCTAGCCGAGTGGGTTTGGGTGTAGCCGAGTGGGTTTGGGTCTAGCCGAGTGGGTTTGGGTCTAGCCGAGTGGGTTTCGGTCTAGCCGAGTGGGTTTGGGTCTATCCGAGTGGGTTTGGGTCTGGCCGAGTGGGTTTGGGACTGGCCGAGTGGGTTTGGGTCTAGCCGAGTGGGTTTGGGTCCAGCCGAGTGGGTTTGGGTCTAGCCGAGTGGGTTTGGGTCTAGCCGAGTGGGTTTGGTTCTAGCCGAGTGGGTTTGGGTCTAGCCGAGTCCGTTTGGGTCTTGCCAAGTGGGTTTGGGACTCGTCGAGTGCGTTTGGGTCTAGCCGAGTGGGTTTTGTTCTAGCCCAGTGGGTTTGGTTCTAGCCGAGTGGGTTTGGGTCTAGCCGAGTCCGTTTGGGTCTAGCCGAGTGGGTTTGGGACTCGTCGAGTGCGTTTGGGTCTAGCCGAGTGGGTTTTGTTCTAGCCCAGTGGGTTTGGGTCTAGCCGAGTGGGTTTGAGTCTAGCCGAGTGGGTTTGGGTCTAGCCGAGTGGGTTTGGGTCTAGCCGAGTGGGTTTGGGTCTAGCCGAGTGGGTTTGGTTGTAGCCGAGTGGGTTTATGTCTTGCGGAGTGGGTTTGGGTCTAGCCGAGTGGGTTTGGGTCTAGCCGAGTGGGTTTGGTTGTAGCCGAGTGGGTTTGGGTCTAGCCGAGTGGGTTTGGTCTAGCCCAGTGGGGTTGGGTCTATCCGAGTGGGTTTGGGTCTAGCCGAGTGGGTTTGGGTCTAGCCCAGTGTGTTTGGGTCTAGCCGAGTGGGTTTGGGTCCAGCCGAGTGGGTTTGGGTCTAGCCGAGTGGGTTTGGGTCTATCCGAGGGCTTTGGGTCTAGCCGAGTTGGTTTCGGTCTACCCGAGAGGGTTTGTGTCTTGCCGAGTGGGTTTGGATCTAGCCAAGTGGGTTAGTGTCTAGCCAAGTGCGTTTGGGTCTAGCCGAGTGGGTTTGGGTCTCGCCGAGTAGGTTTGGGTCTATCTGAGTGGCTTTGGGTCTAGCCGAGTTGGTTTCGGTCTACCCGAGAGGGTTTGTGTCTTGCCGAGTGGGTTTGGGTCTAGCCGAGTGGGTTAGTGTCTAGCCAAGTGCGTTTGGGTCTAGCCGAGTGGGTTTGGGTCTAGCCGAGTGGCTTTGGGTCTAGCCGTGTGGGTTTGGGTCCAGCCGAGTGGGTTTGGGTCAAAGGCGAGTGGGTTTGGGTCCAGCCGTGTGGGTTTGGGTCCAGCCGAGTGGGTTTTGGTCTAGTGGAGTGGGTTTGGGTGTAGCCGAGTGGGTCAGGGTCTAGCCGATTTGGTTTGGGTCTAGCCTAGTGGGTTTGGGTCCAGACGAGTGGGTTTGGGTCTAGCCGAGTGGGTTTGGGTCTAGCGGTGTGGGTTTGGGTGTAGCCGAGTGGGTTTGGGTCTAGCCAAGTGGGTTTGGGTCGAGCCGAGTGGGTTTGTGTCTAGCCGCGTGGGTTTGGGTCCAGCCGAGTGGGTAATCGTCTAGCCGAGTCGGTTTGGGTCTAACCGAGTAGGTTTGGGTCTTGCCGAGTGGGTTTGGGTCTAGCCGAGTGGGTTTTGGTCTATCCGAGTGGGTTTTGGTCTATCCGAGTGGGTTTGGGTCCAGCCGAGAGGGTTTGGGTCTAGCTGAGTAGGTTTGGGTCTAGCGGAGTGAGTTTGGGTATAGCGGAGTGGGTTTGGGTCTAGCGGAGTGGGTTTGGGTCTAGCGGAGTGGGTTTGGGTCTAGCCGAGTGGGTTTGGGTCTAGCCGAGTGGGTTTGGGTCTAGCCGAGTGGGTTGGGGTCTACCGAGTGGGTTTGGGTCTCGCCGAGTGGGTTTGGGTCTTGCCGAGTGGGTTGGGGTATAGCCAAGTGGGTTTGGGTCTAGCCGAGTGGGTTTGGGTGTAGCCGAGTGGGTTTGGGTCTAGCCGAGTGGGTTTGGGTCTAGCCGAGTGGGTTTCGGTCTAGCCGAGTGGGTTTGGGTCTATCCGAGTGGGTTTGGGTCTGGCCGAGTGGGTTTGGGACTGGCCGAGTGGGTTTGGGTCTAGCCGAGTGGGTTTGGGTCCAGCCGAGTGGGTTTGGGTCTAGCCGAGTGGGTTTGGGTCTAGCCGAGTGGGTTTGGTTCTAGCCGAGTGGGTTTGGGTCTAGCCGAGTCCGTTTGGGTCTTGCCAAGTGGGTTTGGGACTCGTCGAGTGCGTTTGGGTCTAGCCGAGTGGGTTTTGTTCTAGCCCAGTGGGTTTGGTTCTAGCCGAGTGGGTTTGGGTCTAGCCGAGTCCGTTTGGGTCTAGCCGAGTGGGTTTGGTACTCGTCGAGTGCGTTTGGGTCTAGCCGAGTGGGTTTTGTTCTAGCCCAGTGGGTTTGGGTCTAGCCGAGTGGGTTTGAGTCTAGCCGAGTGGGTTTGGGTCTAGCCGAGTGGGTTTGGGTCTAGCCGAGTGGGTTTGGGTCTAGCCGAGTGGGTTTGGTTGTAGCCGAGTGGGTTTATGTCTTGCGGAGTGGGTTTGGGTCTAGCCGAGTGGGTTTGGGTCTAGCCGAGTGGGTTTGGTTGTAGCCGAGTGGGTTTGGGTCTAGCCGAGTGGGTTTGGTCTAGCCCAGTGGGGTTGGGTCTATCCGAGTGGGTTTGGGTCTAGCCGAGTGGGTTTGGGTCTAGCCCAGTGTGTTTGGGTCTAGCCGAGTGGGTTTGGGTCCAGCCGAGTGGGTTTGGGTCTAGCCGAGTGGGTTTGGGTCTATCCGAGGGCTTTGGGTCTAGCCGAGTTGGTTTCGGTCTACCCGAGAGGGTTTGTGTCTTGCCGAGTGGGTTTGGATCTAGCCAAGTGGGTTAGTGTCTAGCCAAGTGCGTTTGGGTCTAGCCGAGTGGGTTTGGGTCTCGCCGAGTGGGTTTGGGTCTATCTGAGTGGCTTTGGGTCTAGCCGAGTTGGTTTCGGTCTACCCGAGAGGGTTTGTGTCTTGCCGAGTGGGTTTGGGTCTAGCCGAGTGGGTTAGTGTCTAGCCAAGTGCGTTTGGGTCTAGCCGAGTGGGTTTGGGTCTAGCCGAGTGGCTTTGGGTCTAGCCGTGTGGGTTTGGGACCAGCCGAGTGGGTTTGGGTCAAAGGCGAGTGGGTTTGGGTCCAGCCGTGTGGGTTTGGGTCCAGCCGAGTGGGTTTGGGTCTAGTGGAGTGGGTTTGGGTGTAGCCGAGTGGGTCAGGGTCTAGCCGATTTGGTTTGGGTCTAGCCTAGTGGGTTTGGGTCCAGACGAGTGGGTTTGGGTCTAGCCGAGTGGGTTTGGGTCTAGCGGTGTGGGTTTGGGTGTAGCCGAGTGGGTTTGGGTCTAGCCAAGTGGGTTTGGGTCGAGCCGAGTGGGTTTGTGTCTAGCCGCGTGGGTTTGGGTCCAGCCGAGTGGGTAATCGTCTAGCCGAGTCGGTTTGGGTCTAACCGAGTAGGTTTGGGTCTTGCCGAGTGGGTTTGGGTCTAGCCGAGTGGGTTTTGGTCTATCCGAGTGGGTTTTGGTCTATCCGAGTGGGTTTGAGTCCAGCCGAGAGGGTTTGGGTCTAGTCGAGTGGGTTTGGGTCTAGCCGAGTCGGTTTCAGTCTATCCGAGAGGGTTTGGGTCTAGCCGAGTTTGTTTGGGTCTAGCCGAGTGGGTTTGTGTCTAGCCAAGTGCGTTTGGGTCTAGCCGAGTGTGTTTGGGTCTAGCCGAGTGGGTTTGGGTGTAGCCGAGTGGGTTTGGGTGTAGCCGAGTGGGTTTGGGTCTAGCCGAGTGGGTTTGGTCTAGCCGAGTGGGTTTGGGTCTATCCGAGTGGGTTTGGGTCTAGCCGAGTGGGTTTGGTCTAGCCGAGTGGGTTTGGGTCTATCCGAGTGGGTTTGGGTCTATCCGAGTGGGTTTGGGTCTAGCCGAGTGGGTTTGGGTCTAGCCGAGTGGGTTTGGGTCTAGTGGAGTGGGTTTGGGTGTAGCCGAGTGGGTCAGGGTCTAGCCGAGTTGGTTTGCGTCTAGCCTAGTGGGTTTGGGTCCAGCCGAGTGGGTTTGGGTCTAGCCAAGTGGGTTTGGGTCTAGCGGTGTGGGTTTGGGTGTAGCCGAGTGGGTTTGGGTCTAGCCAAGTGGGTTTAGGTCGAGCCGAGTGGGTTTGGGTCTAGCCGCGTGGGTTTGGGTCTAGCCGAGTGGGTAATCGTCTAGCCGAGTCGGTTTGGATCTAGCCGAGTAGGTTTGGGTCTTGCCGAGTGGGTTTGGGTCTAGCCGAGTGGGTTTTGGTCTAGCCGAGTGGGTTTTGGTCTATCCGAGTGAGTAATCGTCTAGCCCAGTGGGTTTGGGTCTGGCCGAGAGGGTTTGGGTCTTGCCGAGTGGGTTTGGTTCTAGCCGAGTGGGTTTGGATCGAGCCGAATGGGTTTTGGTCTAGCCGAGTGGGTTTTGGTCCAGCCGAGTGGGTTTGGGTCTAGCTGAGTAGGTTTGGGTCTAGCGGAGTGAGTTTGGGTATAGCGGAGTGGGTTTGGGTCTAGCGGAGTGGGTTTGGGTCTAGCGGAGTGGGTTTGGGTCTAGCCGAGTGGGTTTGGGTCTAGCCGAGTGGGTTTGGGTCTAGCCGAGTGGGTTTGGGTCTAGCCGAGTGGGTTGGGGTCTACCGAGTGGGTTTGGGTCTCGCCGAGTGGGTTTGGGTCTTGCCGAGTGGGTTGGGGTATAGCCAAGTGGGTTTGGGTCTAGCCGAGTGGGTTTGGGTGTAGCCGAGTGGGTTTGGGTCTAGCCGAGTGGGTTTGGGTCTAGCCGAGTGGGTTTCGGTCTAGCCGAGTGGGTTTGGGTCTATCCGAGTGGGTTTGGGTCTGGCCGAGTGGGTTTGGGACTGGCCGAGTGGGTTTGGGTCTAGCCGAGTGGGTTTGGGTCCAGCCGAGTGGGTTTGGGTCTAGCCGAGTGGGTTTGGGTCTAGCCGAGTGGGTTTGGTTCTAGCCGAGTGGGCTTGGGTCTAGCCGAGTCCGTTTGGGTCTAGCCAAGTGGGTTTGGGACTCGTCGAGTGCGTTTGGGTCTAGCCGAGTGGGTTTTGTTCTAGCCCAGTGGGTTTGGTTCTAGCCGAGTGGGTTTGGGTCTAGCCGAGTCCGTTTGGGTCTAGCCGAGTGGGTTTGGGACTCGTCGAGTGCGTTTGGGTCTAGCCGAGTGGGTTTTGTTCTAGCCCAGTGGGTTTGGGTCTAGCCGAGTGGGTTTGAGTCTAGCCGAGTGGGTTTGGGTCTAGCCGAGTGGGTTTGGGTCTAGCCGAGTGGGTTTGGGTCTAGCCGAGTGGGTTTGGTTGTAGCCGAGTGGGTTTGTGTCTTGCGGAGTGGGTTTGGGTGTAGCCGAGTGGGTTTGGGTCTAGCCGAGTGGGTTTGGGTCTAGCCGAGTGGGTTTGGGTCTGGCGGAGTGGGTTTTGGTCTAGCAGAGTGGGTTTGGGTCTAGCGGAGTGGGGTTGGGAGTAGCCGAGTGGGTTTGGGTCTAGCCCAGTGTGTTTGGGTCTAGCCGAGTGGGTTTGGGTGTAGCCGTGTGTGTTTGGGTCTAGCCGAGTGGGTTTGGGTCTAGCCGAGTGGGTTTGGTCTAGCCCAGTGGGGTTGGGTCTATCCGAGTGGGTTTGGGTCTAGCCGAGTGGGTTTGGGTCTAGCCCAGTGTGTTTGGGTCTAGCCGAGTGGGTTTGGGTCCAGCCGAGTGGGTTTGGGTCTAGCCGAGTGGGTTTGGGTCTATCCGAGGGCTTTGGGTCTAGCCGAGTTGGTTTCGGTCTACCCGAGAGGGTTTGTGTCTTGCCGAGTGGGTTTGGATCTAGCCAAGTGGGTTAGTGTCTAGCCAAGTGCGTTTGGGTCTAGCCGAGTGGGTTTGGGTCTCGCCGAGTGGGTTTGGGTCTATCTGAGTGGCTTTGGGTCTAGCCGAGTTGGTTTCGGTCTACCCGAGAGGGTTTGTGTCTTGCCGAGTGGGTTTGGGTCTAGCCGAGTGGGTTAGTGTCTAGCCAAGTGCGTTTGGGTCTAGCCGAGTGGGTTTGGGTCTAGCCGAGTGGCTTTGGGTCTAGCCGTGTGGGTTTGGGTCCAGCCGAGTGGGTTTGGGTGAAAGGCGAGTGGGTTTGGGTCCAGCCGAGTGGGTTTGGGTCTAGCCGAGTGGGTTTGGTTGTAGCCGAGTGGGTTTGTGTCTTGAGGAGTGGGTTTGGGTGTAGCCGAGTGGGTTTGGGTCTAGCCGAGTGGGTTTGGGTCTAGCCGAGTGGGTTTGGGTCTGGCGGAGTGGGTTTTGGTCTAGCAGAGTGGGTTTGGGTCTAGCGGAGTGGGGTTGGGAGTAGCCGAGTGGGTTTGGGTCTAGCCCAGTGTGTTTGGGTCTAGCCGAGTGGGTTTGGGTGTAGCCGTGTGTGTTTGGGTCTAGCCGAGTGGGTTTGGGTCTAGCCGAGTGGGTTTGGTCTAGCCCAGTGGGGTTGGGTCTATCCGAGTGGGTTTGGGTCTAGCCGAGTGGGTTTGGGTCTAGCCCAGTGTGTTTGGGTCTAGCCGAGTGGGTTTGGGTCCAGCCGAGTGGGTTTGGGTCTAGCCGAGTGGGTTTGGGTCTATCCGAGGGCTTTGGGTCTAGCCGAGTTGGTTTCGGTCTACCCGAGAGGGTTTGTGTCCTGCCGAGTGGGTTTGGACCTAGCCAAGTGGGTTAGTGTCTAGCCAAGTGCGTTTGGGTCTAGCCGAGTGGGTTTGGGTCTCGCCGAGTGGGTTTGGGTCTATCTGAGTGGCTTTGGGTCTAGCCGAGTTGGTTTCGGTCTACCCGAGAGGGTTTGTGTCTTGCCGAGTGGGTTTGGGTCTAGCCGAGTGGGTTAGTGTCTAGCCAAGTGCGTTTGGGTCTAGCCGAGTGGGTTTGGGTCTAGCCGAGTGGCTTTGGGTCTAGCCGTGTGGGTTTGGGTCCAGCCGAGTGGGTTTGGGTCAAAGGCGAGTGGGTTTGGGTCCAGCCGTGTGGGTTTGGGTCCAGCCGAGTGGGTTTGGGTCTAGTGGAGTGGGTTTGGGTGTAGCCGAGTGGGTCAGGGTCTAGCCGATTTGGTTTGGGTCTAGCCTAGTGGGTTTGGGTCCAGACGAGTGGGTTTGGGTCTAGCCGAGTGGGTTTGGGTCTAGCGGTGTGGGTTTGGGTGTAGCCGAATGCGTTTGGGTCTAGCCAAGTGGGTTTGGGTCGAGCCGAGTGGGTTTGTGTCTAGCCGCGTGGGTTTGGGTCCAGCCGAGTGGGTAATCGTCTAGCCGAGTCGGTTTGGGTCTAACCGAGTAGGTTTGGGTCTTGCCGAGTGGGTTTGGGTCTAGCCGAGTGGGTTTCGGTCTATCCGAGTGGGTTTTGGTCTATCCGAGTGGGTTGGGGTCCAGCCGAGAGGGTTTGGGTCTAGTCGAGTGGGTTTGGGTCTAGCCGAGTCGGTTTCAGTCTATCCGAGAGGGTTTGGGTCTAGCCGAGTGGGTTTGGGTCTAGCCGAGTGGGTTTGTGTCTAGCCAAGTGCGTTTGGGTCTAGCCGAGTGTGTTTGGGTCTAGCCGAGTGGGTTTGGGTGTAGCCGAGTGGGTTTGGGTGTAGCCGAGTGGGTTTGGGTCTAGCCGAGTGGGTTTGGTCTAGCCGAGTGGGTTTGGGTCTATCCGAGTGGGTTTGGGTCTAGCCGAGTGGGTTTGGTCTAGCCGAGTGGGTTTGGGTCTATCCGAGTGGGTTTGGGTCTATCCGAGTGGGTTTGGGTCTAGCCGAGTGGGTTTGGGTCTAGCCGAGTGGGTTTGGGTCTAGTGGAGTGGGTTTGGGTGTAGCCGAGTGGGTCAGGGTCTAGCCGAGTTGGTTTGCGTCTAGCCTAGTGGGTTTGGGTCCAGCCGAGTGGGTTTGGGTCTAGCCAAGTGGGTTTGGGTCTAGCGGTGTGGGTTTGGGTGTAGCCGAGTGGGTTTGGGTCTAGCCAAGTGGGTTTAGGTCGAGCCGAGTGGGTTTGGGTCTAGCCGCGTGGGTTTGGGTCTAGCCGAGTGGGTAATCGTCTAGCCGAGTCGGTTTGGATCTAGCCGAGTAGGTTTGGGTCTTGCCGAGTGGGTTTGGGTCTAGCCGAGTGGGTTTTGGTCTAGCCGAGTGGGTTTTGGTCTATCCGAGTGAGTAATCGTCTAGCCCAGTGGGTTTGGGTCTAGCCGAGAGGGTTTGGGTCTTGCCGAGTGGGTTTGGTTCTAGCCGAGTGGGTTTGGATAAGCCGAATGGGTTTTGGTCTAGCCGAGTGGGTTTTGGTCCAGCCGAGTGGGTTTGGGTCTAGCTGAGTAGGTTTGGGTCTAGCGGAGTGAGTTTGGGTATAGCGGAGTGGGTTTGGGTCTAGCGGAGTGGGTTTGGGTCTAGCGGAGTGGGTTTGGGTCTAGCCGAGTGGGTTTGGGTCTGGCGGAGTGGGTTTTGGTCTAGCAGAGTGGGTTTGGGTCTAGCGGAGTGGGGTTGGGAGTAGCCGAGTGGGTTTGGGTCTAGCCCAGTGTGTTTGGGTCTAGCCGAGTGGGTTTGGGTGTAGCCGTGTGTGTTTGGGTCTAGCCGAGTGGGTTTGGGTCTAGCCGAGTGGGTTTGGTCTAGCCCAGTGGGGTTGGGTCTATCCGAGTGGGTTTGGGTCTAGCCGAGTGGGTTTGGGTCTAGCCCAGTGTGTTTGGGTCTAGCCGAGTGGGTTTGGGTCCAGCCGAGTGGGTTTGGGTCTAGCCGAGTGGGTTTGGGTCTATCCGAGGGCTTTGGGTCTAGCCGAGTTGGTTTCGGTCTACCCGAGAGGGTTTGTGTCCTGCCGAGTGGGTTTGGACCTAGCCAAGTGGGTTAGTGTCTAGCCAAGTGCGTTTGGGTCTAGCCGAGTGGGTTTGGGTCTCGCCGAGTGGGTTTGGGTCTATCTGAGTGGCTTTGGGTCTAGCCGAGTTGGTTTCGGTCTACCCGAGAGGGTTTGTGTCTTGCCGAGTGGGTTTGGGTCTAGCCGAGTGGGTTAGTGTCTAGCCAAGTGCGTTTGGGTCTAGCCGAGTGGGTTTGGGTCTAGCCGAGTGGCTTTGGGTCTAGCCGTGTGGGTTTGGGTCCAGCCGAGTGGGTTTGGGTCAAAGGCGAGTGGGTTTGGGTCCAGCCGTGTGGGTTTGGGTCCAGCCGAGTGGGTTTGGGTCTAGTGGAGTGGGTTTGGGTGTAGCCGAGTGGGTCAGGGTCTAGCCGATTTGGTTTGGGTCTAGCCTAGTGGGTTTGGGTCCAGACGAGTGGGTTTGGGTCTAGCCGAGTGGGTTTGGGTCTAGCGGTGTGGGTTTGGGTGTAGCCGAATGCGTTTGGGTCTAGCCAAGTGGGTTTGGGTCGAGCCGAGTGGGTTTGTGTCTAGCCGCGTGGGTTTGGGTCCAGCCGAGTGGGTAATCGTCTAGCCGAGTCGGTTTGGGTCTAACCGAGTAGGTTTGGGTCTTGCCGAGTGGGTTTGGGTCTAGCCGAGTGGGTTTCGGTCTATCCGAGTGGGTTTTGGTCTATCCGAGTGGGTTGGGGTCCAGCCGAGAGGGTTTGGGTCTAGTCGAGTGGGTTTGGGTCTAGCCGAGTCGGTTTCAGTCTATCCGAGAGGGTTTGGGTCTAGCCGAGTGGGTTTGGGTCTAGCCGAGTGGGTTTGTGTCTAGCCAAGTGCGTTTGGGTCTAGCCGAGTGTGTTTGGGTCTAGCCGAGTGGGTTTGGGTGTAGCCGAGTGGGTTTGGGTGTAGCCGAGTGGGTTTGGGTCTAGCCGAGTGGGTTTGGTCTAGCCGAGTGGGTTTGGGTCTATCCGAGTGGGTTTGGGTCTAGCCGAGTGGGTTTGGTCTAGCCGAGTGGGTTTGGGTCTATCCGAGTGGGTTTGGGTCTATCCGAGTGGGTTTGGGTCTAGCCGAGTGGGTTTGGGTCTAGCCGAGTGGGTTTGGGTCTAGTGGAGTGGGTTTGGGTGTAGCCGAGTGGGTCAGGGTCTAGCCGAGTTGGTTTGCGTCTAGCCTAGTGGGTTTGGGTCCAGCCGAGTGGGTTTGGGTCTAGCCAAGTGGGTTTGGGTCTAGCGGTGTGGGTTTGGGTGTAGCCGAGTGGGTTTGGGTCTAGCCAAGTGGATTTAGGTCGAGCCGAGTGGGTTTGGGTCTAGCCGCGTGGGTTTGGGTCTAGCCGAGTGGGTAATCGTCTAGCCGAGTCGGTTTGGATCTAGCCGAGTAGGTTTGGGTCTTGCCGAGTGGGTTTGGGTCTAGCCGAGTGGGTTTTGGTCTAGCCGAGTGGGTTTTGGTCTATCCGAGTGAGTAATCGTCTAGCCCAGTGGGTTTGGGTCTAGCCGAGAGGGTTTGGGTCTTGCCGAGTGGGTTTGGTTCTAGCCGAGTGGGTTTGGATCGAGCCGAATGGGTTTTGGTCTAGCCGAGTGGGTTTTGGTCCAGCCGAGTGGGTTTGGGTCTAGCTGAGTAGGTTTGGGTCTAGCGGAGTGAGTTTGGGTATAGCGGAGTGGGTTTGGGTCTAGCGGAGTGGGTTTGGGTCTAGCGGAGTGGGTTTGGGTCTAGCCGAGTGGGTTTGGGTCTAGCCGAGTGGGTTTGGGTCTAGCCGAGCGGGTTTGGGTCTAGCCGAGTGGGTTGGGGTCTACCGAGTGGGTTTGGGTCTCGCCGAGTGGGTTTGGGTCTTGCCGAGTGGGTTGGGGTATAGCCAAGTGGGTTTGGGTCTAGCCGAGTGGGTTTGGGTGTAGCCGAGTGTGTTTGGGTCTAGCCGAGTGGGTTTGGGTCTAGCCGAGTGGGTTTCGGTCTAGCCGAGTGGGTTTGGGTCTATCCGAGTGGGTTTGGGTCTGGCCGAGTGGGTTTGGGACTGGCCGAGTGGGTTTGGGTCTAGCCGAGTGGGTTTGGGTCCAGCCGAGTGGGTTTGGGTCTAGCCGAGTGGGTTTGGGTCTAGCCGAGTGGGTTTGGTTCTAGCCGAGTGGGTTTGGGTCTAGCCGAGTCCGTTTGGGTCTAGCCAAGTGGGTTTGGGACTCGTCGAGTGCGTTTGGGTCTAGCCGAGTGGGTTTTGTTCTAGCCCAGTGGGTTTGGTTCTAGCCGAGTGGGTTTGGGTCTACCCGAGTCCGTTTGGGTCTAGCCGAGTGGGTTTGGGACTCGTCGAGTGCGTTTGGGTCTAGCCGAGTGGGTTTTGTTCTAGCCCAGTGGGTTTGGGTCTAGCCGAGTGGGTTTGAGTCTAGCCGAGTGGGATTGGGTCTAGCCGAGTGGGTTTGGGTCTAGCCGAGTGGGTTTGGGTCTAGCCGAGTGGGTTTGGTTGTAGACGAGTGGGTTTGTGTCTTGCGGAGTGGGTTTGGGTGTAGCCGAGTCGGTTTGGGTCTAGCCGAGTGGGTTTGGGTCTAGCCGAGTGGGTTTGGGTCTGGCGGAGTGGGTTTTGGTCTAGCAGAGTGGGTTTGGGTCTAGCGGAGTGGGGTTGGGAGTAGCCGAGTGGGTTTGGGTCTAGCCCAGTGTGTTTGGGTCTAGCCGAGTGGGTTTGGGTGTAGCCGTGTGTGTTTGGGTCTAGCCGAGGGGGTTTGGGTCTATCCGAGTGGGTTTGGGCCTAGCCGAGTGGGTTTGGGTCTAGCCGAGTGGGTTTGGGTCTAGCCGAGTGGGTTTGGGTCTAGCCGAGTGAGTTTGGGTCTAGCCGAGTGGGTTTGGGTCTATCCGAGTGGGTTTGGGTCTAGCCGAGTCGGTTTTGGTCTATCAGAGAGGGTTTGGGTGTAGCCAAGTGGGTTTGGGTCTAGCCGAGTGGGTTTGTGTCTAGCCAAGTGGGTTTTGGTCTAGCCGAGTGGGTTTGGGTCTAGCCCAGTGGGTTTGGGTCTAGCCAAGTGGGTTTGCGTCTAGCCGAGTGGGTTTGGGCCTAGCCGAATGGGTTTGGGTGTATCCGAGTGGGTTTGGGTCTAGCCAAGTCGGTTTCGGTCTATCCAAGAGGGTTTGGGTCTAGCCGAGTGGGTTTGGGTCTAGCCGAGTGGGTTTGTGTCTAGCCAAGTGCGTTTGGGTCTAGCCGAGTGGGTTTGGGTCTAGCCAAGTCGGTTTCGGTCTATCCAAGAGGGTTTGGGTCGAGCCGAGTGGGTTTGGGTCTAGCCGAGTGGGTTTGTGTCTAGCCAAGTGCGTTTGGGTCTAGCCGAGTGAGTTTGGGTCTAGCCGAGTGGGTTTGGGTCTAGCCGAGTGGGTTTGGGTGTAGCCGAGTGGGTTTGGGTCTAGCCGAGTGGGTTTGGTCTAGCCGAGTGGGGTTGGGTCTATCCGAGTGGGTTTGGGTCTAGCCGAGTGGGTTTGGGTCTAGCCGAGTGGGTTTGTGTCTAGCCGAGTGGGTTTGGGTCTAGCCGAGTGGGTTTGGGTCTAGCCGAGTGGGTTTGGGTCGATCCGAGTGGCTTTGGGTCTAGCCGAGTTGGTTTCGGTCTACCCGAGAGGGTTTGTGTCTTGCCGAGTGGGTTTGGGTCTAGCCGAGTGGGTTAGTGTCTAGCCAAGTGCGTTTGGGTCTAGCCGAGTGGGTTTGGGTCTAGCCGAGTGGGTTTGGGTCTATCCGAGTGGCTTTGGGTCTAGCCGAGTTGGTTTCGGTCTACCCGAGAGGGTTTGTGTCTTGCCGAGTGGGTTTGGGTCTAGCCGAGTGGGTTAGTGTCTAGCCAAGTGCGTTTGGGTCTAGCCGAGTGGGTTTGGGTCTAACCGAGTGGCTTTGGGTCTAGCCGTGTGGGTTTGGGTCTAGCCGAGTGGGTTTGGGTCAAAGGCGAGTGGGTTTGGGTCTAGCCGTGTGGGTTTGGGTCCAGCCGAGTGGGTTTGGGTCTAGTGGAGTGGGTTTGGGTGTAGCCGAGTGGGTCAGGGTCTAGCCGATTTGGTTTGGGTCTAGCCTAGTGGGTTTGGGTCCAGCCGAGTGGGTTTGGGTCTAGCCGAGCGGGTTTGGGTCTAGCGGTGTGGGTTTGGGTGTAGCCGAGTGGGTTTGGGTCTAGCCAAGTGGGTTTGGGTCGAGCCGAGTGGGTTTGGGTCTAGCCGCGTCGGTTTGGGTCCAGCCGAGTGGGTAATCGTCTAGCCGAGTCGGTTTGGGTCTAACCGAGTAGGTTTGGGTCTTGCCGAGTGGGTTTGGGTCTAGCCGAGTGGGTTTTGGTCTAGCCGAGTGGGTTTTGGTCTATCCGAGTGGGTTTGGGTCCAGCCGAGAGGGTTTGGGTCTAGTCGAGTGGGTTTGGGTCTAGCCGAGTCGGTTTCAGTCTATCCGAGAGGGTTTGGTTCTAGCCGAGTGGGTTTGGGTCTAGCCGAGTGGGTTTGTGTCTAGCCAAGTGCGTTTGGGTCTAGCCGAGTGGGTTTGGGTCTAGCCGAGTGGGTTTGGGTGTAGCCGAGTGGGTTTGGGTGTAGCCGAGTGGGTTTGGGTCTAGCCGAGTGGGTTTGGTCTAGCCGAGTGGGTTTGGGTCTATCCGAGTGGGTTTGGGTCTAGCCGAGTGGGTTTGGTCTAGCCGAGTGGGTTTGGGTCTATCTGAGTGGGTTTGGGTCTATCCGAGTGGGTTTGGGTCTAGCCGAGTGGGTTTGGGTGTAGCCGAGTGGGTTTGGGTGTAGCCGAGTGGGTTTGGGTCTAGCCGAGTGGGTTTGGTCTAGCCGAGTGGGTTTGGGTCTATCCGAGTGGGTTTGGGTCTAGCCGAGTGGGTTTGGTCTAGCCGAGTGGGTTTGGGTCTATCCGAGTGGGTTTGGGTCTATCCGAGTGGGTTTGGGTCTAGCCGAGTGGGTTTGGGTCTAGCCGAGTGGGTTTGGGTCTGGTGGAGTGGGTTTGGGTGTAGCCGAGTGGGTCAGGGTCTAGCCGAGTTGGTTTGGGTCTAGCCTAGTGGGTTTGGGTCCAGCCGAGTGGGTTTGGGTCTAGCCAAGTGGGTTTGGGTCTAGCGGTGTGGGTTTGGGTGTAGCTGAGTGGGTTTGGGTCTAGCCAAGTGGGTTTAGGTCGAGCCGAGCGGGTTTGGGTCTAGCCGCGTGGGTTTGGGTCTAGCCGAGTGGGTAATCGTCTAGCCGAGTCGGTTTGGATCTAGCCGTGTAGGTTTGGGTCTTGCCGAGTGGGTTTGGGTCTAGCCGAGTGGGTTTTGGTCTAGCCGAGTGGGTTTTGGTCTATCCGAGTGAGTAATCGTCTAGCCCAGTGGGTTTGGGTCTAGCCGAGAGGGTTTGGGTCTTGCCGAGTGGGTTTGGTTCTAGCCGAGTGGGTTTGGATCGAGCCGAATGGGTTTTGGTCTAGCCGAGTGGGTTTTGGTCCAGCCGAGTGGGTTTGGGTCTAGCTGAGTAGGTTTGGGTCTAGCGGAGTGAGTTTGGGTGTAGCGGAGTGGGTTTGGGTCTAGCGGAGTGGGTTTGGGTCTAGCGGAGTGGGTTTGGGTCTAGCCGAGTGGGTTTGGGTCTAGCCGAGTGGGTTGGGGTCTACCGAGTGGGTTTGGGTCTCGCCGAGTGGGTTTGGGTCTTGCCGAGTGGGTTGGGGTATAGCCAAGTGGGTTTGGGTCTAGCCGAGTGGGTTTGGGTGTAGCCGAGTGGGTTTGGGTCTAGCCGAGTGGGTTTGGGTCTAGCCGAGTGGGTTTCGGTCTAGCCGAGTGGGTTTGGGTCTATCCGAGTGGGTTTGGGTCTGGCCGAGTGGGTTTGGGACTGGCCGAGTGGGTTTGGGTCTAGCCGAGTGGGTTTGGGTCCAGCCGAGTGGGTTTGGGTCTAGCCGAGTGGGTTTGGGTCTAGCCGAGTGGGTTTGGTTCTAGCCGAGTGGGTTTGGGTTTAGCCGAGTCCGTTTGGGTCTAGCCAAGTGGGTTTGGGACTCGTCGAGTGCGTTTGGGTCTGGCCGAGTGGGTTTTGTTCTAGCCCAGTGGGTTTGGTTCTAGCCGAGTGGGTTTGGGTCTAGCCGAGTCCGTTTGGGTCTAGCCGAGTGGGTTTGGGACTCGTCGAGTGCGTTTGGGTCTAGCCGAGTGGGTTTGAGTCTAGGCGAGTGGGTTTGTGTCTTGCGGAGTGGGTTTGGGTGTAGCCGAGTGGGTTGGGGTATAGCCAAGTGGGTTTGGGTCTAGCCGAGTGGGTTTGGGTGTAGCCGAGTGGGTTTGGGTCTAGCCGAGTGGGTTTGGGTCTAGCCGAGTGGGTTTCGGTCTAGCCGAGTGGGTTTGGGTCTATCCGAGTGGGTTTGGGTCTGGCCGAGTGGGTTTGGGACTGGCCGAGTGGGTTTGGGTCTAGCCGAGTGGGTTTGGGTCCAGCCGACTGGGTTTGGGTCTAGCCGAGTGGGTTTGGGTCTAGCCGAGTGGGTTTGGTTCTAGCCGAGTGGGTTTGGGTTTAGCCGAGTCCGTTTGGGTCTAGCCAAGTGGGTTTGGGACTCGTCGAGTGCGTTTGGGTCTGGCCGAGTGGGTTTTGTTCTAGCCCAGTGGGTTTGGTTCTAGCCGAGTGGGTTTGGGTCTAGCCGAGTCCGTTTGGGTCTAGCCGAGTGGGTTTGGGACTCGTCGAGTGCGTTTGGGTCTAGCCGAGTGGGTTTTGTTCTAGCCCAGTGGGTTTGGGTCTAGCCGAGTGGGTTTGAGTCTAGGCGAGTGGGTTTGGGTCTAGCCGAGTGGGTTTGGGTCTAGCCGAGTGGGTTTGGGTCTAGCCGAGTGGGTTTGGTTGTAGCCGAGTGGGTTTGTGTCTTGCGGAGTGGGTTTGGGTGTAGCCGAGTGGGTTTGGGTCTAGCCGAGTGGGTTTGGGTCTAGCCGAGTGGGTTTGGGTCTGGCGGAGTGGGTTTTGGTCTAGCAGAGTGGGTTTGGGTCTAGCGGAGTGGGGTTGGGAGTAGCCGAGTGGGTTTGGGTCTAGCCCAGTGTGTTTGGGTCTAGCCGAGTGGGTTTGGGTGTAGCCGTGTGTGTTTGGGTCTAGCCGAGGGGGTTTGGGTCTATCCGAGTGGGTTTGGGCCTAGCTGAGTGGGTTTGGGTCTAGCCGAGTGGGTTTGGGTCTAGCCGAGTGGGTTTGGGTCTAGCCGAGTGAGTTTGGGTGTAGCCGAGTGGGTTTGGGTCTATCCGAGTGGGTTTGGGTCTAGCCGAGTCGGTTTTGGTCTATCAGAGAGGGTTTGGGTCTAGCCGAGTGGGTTTGGGTCTAGCCGAGTGGGTTTGTGTCTAGCCAAGTGGGTTTTGGTCTAGCCGAGTGGGTTTCGGTCTAGCCCAGTGGGTTTGGGTCTAGCCAAGTGGGTTTGCGTCTAGCCGAGTGGGTTTGGGCCTAGCCGAGTGGGTTTGGGTGTATCCGAGTGGGTTTGGGTCTAGCGAAGTCGGTTTCGGTCTATCCAAGAGGGTTTGGGTCTAGCCGAGTGGGTTTGGGTCTAGCCGAGTGGGTTTTTGTCTAGCCAAGTGCGTTTGGGTCTAGCCGAGTGGGTTTGGGTCTAGCCAAGTCGGTTTCGGTCTATCCAAGAGGGTTTGGGTCTAGCCGAGTGGGTTTGGGTCTAGCCGAGTGGGTTTGTGTCTAGCCGAGTGGGGTTGGGTCTATCCGAGTGGGTTTGGGTCTAGCCGAGTGGGTTTGGGTCAAGCCGAGTGGGTTTGTGTCTAGCCGAGTGGGTTTGGGTCTAGCCGAGTGGGTTTGGGTCTAGCCGAGTGGGTTTGGGTCGATCCGAGTGGCTTTGGGTCTAGCCGAGTTGGTTTCGGTCTACCCGAGAGGGTTTGTGTCTTGCCGAGTGGGTTTGGGTCTAGCCGAGTGGGTTAGTGTCTAGCCAAGTGCGTTTGGGTCTAGCCGAGTGGGTTTGGGTCTAGCCGAGTGGGTTTGGGTCTATCCGAGTGGCTTTGGGTCTAGCCGAGTTGGTTTCGGTCTACCCGAGAGGGTTTGTGTCTTGCCGAGTGGGTTTGGGTCTAGCCGAGTGGGTTAGTGTCTAGCCAAGTGCGTTTGGGTCTAGCCGAGTGGGTTTGGGTCTAGCCGAGTGGCTTTGGGTCTAGCCGTGGGGGTTTAGGTCTAGCCGAGTGGGTTTGGGTCAAAGGCGAGTGGGTTTGGGTCTAGCCGTGTGGGTTTGGGTCCAGCCGAGTGGGTTTGGGTCTAGTGGAGTGGGTTTGGGTGTAGCCGAGTGGGTCAGGGTCTAGCCGATTTGGTTTGGGTCTAGCCTAGTGGGTTTGGGTCCAGCCGAGTGGGTTTGGGTCTAGCCGAGTGGGTTTGGGTCTTGCGGTGTGGGTTTGGGTGTAGCCGAGTGGGTTTGGGTCTAGCCAAGTGGGTTTGGGTCGAGCCGAGTGGGTTTGGGTCTAGCCGCGTGGGTTTGGGTCCAGCCGAGTGGGTAATCGTCTAGCCGAGTCGGTTTGGGTCTAACCGAGTAGGTTTGGGTCTTGCCGAGTGGGTTTGGGTCTAGCCGAGTGGGTTTTGGTCCAGCCGAGTGGGTTTTGGTCTATCCGAGTGGGTTTGGGTCCAGCCGAGAGGGTTTGGGTCTAGTCGAGTGGGTTTGGGTCTAGCCGAGTCGGTTTCAGTCTATCCGAGAGGGTTTGGGTCTAGCCGAGTGGGTTTGGGTCTAGCCGAGTGGGTTTGTGTCTAGCCAAGTGCGTTTGGGTCTAGCCGAGTGGGTTTGGGTCTAGCCGAGTGGGTTTGGGTGTAGCCGTGTGGGTTTGGGTGTAGCCGAGTGGGTTTGGGTCTAGCCGAGTGGGTTTGGTCTAGCCGAGTGGGTTTGGGTCTATCCGAGTGGGTTTGGGTCTAGCCGAGTGGGTTTGGTCTAGCCGAGTGGGTTTGGGTCTATCTGAGTGGGTTTGGGTCTATCCGAGTGGGTTTGGGTCTAGCCGAGTGGGTTTGGGTCTAGCCGAGTGGGTTTGGGTCTAGTGGAGTGGGTTTGGGTGTAGCCGAGTGGGTCAGGGTCTAGCCGAGTTGGTTTGGGTCTAGCCTAGTGGGTTTGGGTCCAGCCGAGTGGGTTTGGGTCTAGCCGAGTGGGTTTGTGTCTAGCCAAGTGCGTTTGGGTCTAGCCGAGTGGGTTTGGGTCTAGCCGAGTGGGTTTGGGTGTAGCCGAGTGGGTTTGGGTGTAGCCGAGTGGGTTTGGGTGTAGCCGAGTGGGTTTGGGTCTAGCCGAGTGGGTTTGGTCTAGCCGAGTGAGTTTGGGTCTATCCGAGTGGGTTTGGGTCTAGCCGAGTGGGTTTGGTCTAGCCGAGTGTGTTTGGGTCTATCTGAGTGGGTGTGGGTCTATCCGAGTGGGTTTGGGTCTAGCCGAGTGGGTTTGGGTCTAGCCGAGTGGGTTTGGGTCTAGTGGAGTGGGTTTGGGTGTAGCCGAGTGGGTCAGGGTCTAGCCGAGTTGGTTTGGGTCTAGCCTAGTGGGTTTGGGTCCAGCCGAGTGGGTTTGGGTCTAGCCAAGTGGGTTTGGGTCTAGCGGTGTGGGTTTGGGTGTAGCCGAGTGGGTTTGTGTCTAGGCAAGTGGGTTTAGGTCGAGCCGAGTGGGTTTGGGTCTAGCCGCGTGGGTTTGGGTCTAGCCGAGTGGGTAATCGTCTAGCCGAGTCGGTTTGGATCTAGCCGAGTAGGTTTGGGTCTTGCCGAGTGGGTTTGGGTCTAGCCGAGTGGGTTTTGGTCTAGCCGAGTGGGTTTTGGTCTATCCGTGTGAGTAATCGTCTAGCCCAGTGGGTTTGGGTCTAGCCGAGAGGGTTTGGGTCTTGCCGAGTGGGTTTGGTTCTAGCCGAGTGGGTTTGGGTCGAGCCGAATGGGTTTTGGTCTAGCCGAGTGGGTTTTGGTCCAGCCGAGTGGGTTTGGGTCTAGCTGAGTAGGTTTGGGTCTAGCGGAGTGAGTTTGGGTATAGCGGAGTGGGTTTGGGTCTAGCGGAGTGGGTTTGGGTCTAGCGGAGTGGGTTTGGGTCTAGCCGAGTGTGTTTGGGTCTAGCCGAGTGGGTTTGTGTCTAGCCAAGTGCGTTTGGGTCTAGCCGAGTGGGTTTGGGTCTAGCCGAGTGGGTTTGGGTCTAGCCGAGTGGGTTTGGGTGTAGCCGAGTGGGTTTGGGTCTAGCCGAGTGGGTTTGGTCTAGCCGAGTGGGGTTGGGTCTATCCGAGTGGGTTTGGGTCAAGCCGAGTGGGTTTGTGTCTAGCCGAGTGGGTTTGGGTCTAGCCGAGTGGGTTTGGGTCTAGCCGAGTGGGTTTGGGTCGATCCGAGTGGCTTTGGGTCTAGCCGAGTTGGTTTCGGTCTACCCGAGAGGGTTTGTGTCTTCCCGAGTGGGTTTGGGTCTAGCCGAGTGGGTTAGTGTCTAGCCAAGTGCGTTTGGGTCTAGCCGAGTGGGTTTGCGTCTAGCCGAGTGGGTTTGGGTCTATCCGAGTGGCTTTGGGTCTAGCCGAGTTGGTTTCGGTCTACCCGAGAGGGTTTGTGTCTTGCCGAGTGGGTTTGGGTCTAGCCGAGTGGGTTAGTGTCTAGCCAAGTGCGTTTGGGTCTAGCCGAGTGGGTTTGGGTCTAGCCGAGTGGCTTTGGGTCTAGCCGTGTGGGTTTGGGTCTAGCCGAGTGGGTTTGGGTCAAAGGCGAGTGGGTTTGGGTCTAGCCGTGTGGGTTTGGGGCCAGCCGAGTGGGTTTGGGTCTAGTGGAGTGGGTTTGGGTGTAGCCGAGTGGGTCAGGGTCTAGCCGATTTGGTTTGGGTCTAGCCTAGTGGGTTTGGGTCCAGCCGAGTGGGTTTGGGTCTAGCCGAGTGGGTTTGGGTCTAGCGGTGTGGGTTTGGGTGTAGCCGAGTGGGTTTGGGTCTAGCCAAGTGGGTTTGGGTCGAGCCGAGTGGGTTTGGGTCTAGCCGCGTGGGTTTGGGTCCAGCCGAGTGGGTAATCGTCTAGCCGAGTCGGTTTGGGTCTAACCGAGTAGGTTTGGGTCTTGCCGAGTGGGTTTGGGTCTAGCCGAGTGGGTTTTGGTCTAGCCGAGTGGGTTTTCGTCTATCCGAGTGGGTTTGGGTCCAGCCGAGAGGGTTTGGGTCTAGTCGAGTGGGTTTGGGTCTAGCCGAGTCGGTTTCAGTCTATCCGAGAGGGTTTGGGTCTAGCCGAGTGGGTTTGGGTCTAGCCGAGTGGGTTTGTGTCTAGCCAAGTGCGTTTGGGTCTAGCCGAGTGGGTTTGGGTCTAGCCGAGTGGGTTTGGGTGTAGCCGAGTGGGTTTGGGTGTAGCCGAATGGGTTTGGGTCTAGCCGAGTGGGTTTGGTCTAGCCGAGTGGGTTTGGGTCTATCCGAGTGGGTTTGGGTCTAGCCGAGTGGGTTTGGTCTAGCCGAGTGGGTTTGGGTCTATCTGCGTGGGTTTGGGTCTATCCGAGTGGGTTTGGGTCTAGCCGAGTGGGTTTGGGTCTAGCCGAGTGGGTTTGGGTCTAGTGGAGTGGGTTTGGGTGTAGCCGAGTGTGTCAGGGTCTAGCCGAGTTGGTTTGGGTCTAGCCTAGTGGGTTTGGGTCCAGTCGAGTGGGTTTGGGTCTAGCCAAGTGGGTTTGGGTCTAGCGGTGTGGGTTTGGGTGTAGCCGAGTGGGTTTGTGTCTAGCCAAGTGGGTTTAGGTCGAGCCGAGTGGGTTTGGGTCTAGCCGCGTGGGTTTGGGTCTAGCCGAGTGGGTAATCGTCTAGCCGAGTCGGTTTGGATCTAGCCGAGCAGGTTTGGGTCTTGCCGAGTGGGTTTGGGTCTAGCCGAGTGGGTTTTGGTCTAGCCGAGTGGGTTTTGGTCTATCCGAGTGAGTAATCGTCTAGCCCAGTGGGTTTGGGTCTAGCCGAGTGGGTTTGGTTCTAGCCGAGTGGGTTTGGGTTTAGCCGAGTCCGTTTGGGTCTAGCCAAGTGGGTTTGGGACTCGTCGAGTGCGTTTGGGTCTGGCCGAGTGGGTTTTGTTCTAGCCCAGTGGGTTTGGTTCTAGCCGAGTGGGTTTGGGTCTAGCCGAGTCCGTTTGGGTCTAGCCGAGTGGGTTTGGGACTCGTCGAGTGCGTTTGGGTCTAGCCGAGTGGGTTTTGTTCTAGCCCAGTGGGTTTGGGTCTAGCCGAGTGGGTTTGAGTCTAGGCGAGTGGGTTTGGGTCTAGCTGAGTGGGTTTGGGTCTAGCCGAGTGGGTTTGGGTCTAGCCGAGTGGGTTTGGTTGTAGCCGAGTGGGTTTGTGTCTTGCGGAGTGGGTTTGGGTGTAGCCGAGTGGGTTTGGGTCTAGCCGAGTGGGTTTGGGTCTAGCCGAGTGGGTTTGGGTCTGGCGGAGTGGGTTTTGGTCTAGCAGAGTGGGTTTGGGTCTAGCGGAGTGGGGTTGGGAGTAGCCGAGTGGGTTTGGGTCTAGCCCAGTGTGTTTGGGTCTAGCCGAGTGGGTTTGGGTGTAGCCGTGTGTGTTTGGGTCTAGCCGAAGGGGTTTGGGTCTATCCGAGTGGGTTTGGGCCTAGCTGAGTGGGTTTGGGTCTAGCCGAGTGGGTTTGGGTCTAGCCGAGTGGGTTTGGGTCTAGCCGAGTGAGTTTGGGTGTAGCCGAGTGGGTTTGGGTCTATCCGAGTGAGTTTGGGTCTAGCCGAGTCGGTTTTGGTCTATCAGAGAGGGTTTGGGTCTAGCCGAGTGGGTTTGGGTCTAGCCGAGTGGGTTTGTGTCTAGCCAAGTGGGTTTTGGTCTAGCCGAGTGGGTTTCGGTCTAGCCCAGTGGGTTTGGGTCTAGCCAAGTGGGTTTGCGTCTAGCCGAGTGGGTTTGGGCCTAGCCGAGTGGGTTTGGGTGTATCCGAGTGGGTTTGGGTCTAGCCAAGTCGGTTTCGGTCTATCCAAGAGGGTTTGGGTCTAGCCGAGTGGGTTTGGGTCTAGCCGAGTGGGTTTTTGTCTAGCCAAGTGCGTTTGGGTCTAGCCGAGTGGGTTTGGGTCTAGCCAAGTCGGTTTCGGTCTATCCAAGAGGGTTTGGGTCTAGCCGAGTGGGTTTGGGTCTAGCCGAGTGGGTTTGTGTCTAGCCGAGTGGGGTTGGGTCTATCCGAGTGGGTTTGGGTCTAGCCGAGTGGGTTTGGGTCAAGCCGAGTGGGTTTGTGTCTAGCCGAGTGGGTTTGGGTCTAGCCGAGTGGGTTTGGGTCTAGCCGAGTGGGTTTGGGTCGATCCGAGTGGCTTTGGGTCTAGCCGAGTTGGTTTCGGTCTACCCGAGAGGGTTTGTGTCTTGCCGAGTGGGTTTGGGTCTAGCCGAGTGGGTTAGTGTCTAGCCAAGTGCGTTTGGGTCTAGCCGAGTGGGTTTGGGTCTAGCCGAGTGGGTTTGGGTCTATCCGAGTGGCTTTGGGTCTAGCCGAGTTGGTTTCGGTCTACCCGAGAGGGTTTGTGTCTTGCCGAGTGGGTTTGGGTCTAGCCGAGTGGGTTAGTGTCTAGCCAAGTGCGTTTGGGTCTAGCCGAGTGGGTTTGGGTCTAGCCGAGTGGCTTTGGGTCTAGCCGTGTGGGTTTAGGTCTAGCCGAGTGGGTTTGGGTCAAAGGCGAGTGGGTTTGGGTCTAGCCGTGTGGGTTTGGGTCCAGCCGAGTGGGTTTGGGTCTAGTGGAGTGGGTTTGGGTGTAGCCGAGTGGGTCAGGGTCTAGCCGATTTGGTTTGGGTCTAGCCTAGTGGGTTTGGGTCCAGCCGAGTGGGTTTGGGTCTAGCCGAGTGGGTTTGGGTCTTGCGGTGTGGGTTTGGGTGTAGCCGAGTGGGTTTGGGTCTAGCCAAGTGGGTTTGGGTCGAGCCGAGTGGGTTTGGGTCTAGCCGCGTGGGTTTGGGTCCAGCCGAGTGGGTAATCGTCTAGCCGAGTCGGTTTGGGTCTAACCGAGTAGGTTTGGGTCTTGCCGAGTGGGTTTGGGTCTAGCCGAGTGGGTTTTGGTCCAGCCGAGTGGGTTTTGGTCTATCCGAGTGGGTTTGGGTCCAGCCGAGAGGGTTTGGGTCTAGTCGAGTGGGTTTGGGTCTAGCCGAGTCGGTTTCAGTCTATCCGAGAGGGTTTGGGTCTAGCCGAGTGGGTTTGGGTCTAGCCGAGTGGGTTTGTGTCTAGCCAAGTGCGTTTGGGTCTAGCCGAGTGGGTTTGGGTCTAGCCGAGTGGGTTTGGGTGTAGCCGTGTGGGTTTGGGTGTAGCCGAGTGGGTTTGGGTCTAGCCGAGTGGGTTTGGTCTAGCCGAGTGGGTTTGGGTCTATCCGAGTGGGTTTGGGTCTAGCCGAGTGGGTTTGGTCTAGCCGAGTGGGTTTGGGTCTATCTGAGTGGGTTTGGGTCTATCCGAGTGGGTTTGGGTCTAGCCGAGTGGGTTTGGGTCTAGCCGAGTGGGTTTGGGTCTAGTGGAGTGGGTTTGGGTGTAGCCGAGTGGGTCAGGGTCTAGCCGAGTTGGTTTGGGTCTAGCCTAGTGGGTTTGGGTCCAGCCGAGTGGGTTTGGGTCTAGCCGAGTGGGTTTGTGTCTAGCCAAGTGCGTTTGGGTCTAGCCGAGTGGGTTTGGGTCTAGCCGAGTGGGTTTGGGTGTAGCCGAGTGGGTTTGGGTGTAGCCGAGTGGGTTTGGGTGTAGCCGAGTGGGTTTGGGTCTAGCCTAGTGGGTTTGGTCTAGCCGAGTGGGTTTGGGTCTATCCGAGTGGGTTTGGGTCTAGCCGAGTGGGTTTGGTCTAGCCGAGTGTGTTTGGGTCTATCTGAGTGGGTGTGGGTCTATCCGAGTGGGTTTGGGTCTAGCCGAGTGGGTTTGGGACTCGTCGAGTGCGTTTGGGTCTAGCCGAGTGGGTTTTGTTCTAGCCCAGTGGGTTTGGGTCTAGCCGAGTGGGTTTGAGTCTAGGCGAGTGGGTTTGGGTCTAGCTGAGTGGGTTTGGGTCTAGCCGAGTGGGTTTGGGTCTAGCCGAGTGGGTTTGGTTGTAGCCGAGTGGGTTTGTGTCTTGCGGAGTGGGTTTGGGTGTAGCCGAGTGGGTTTGGGTCTAGCCGAGTGGGTTTGGGTCTAGCCGAGTGGGTTTGGGTCTGGCGGAGTGGGTTTTGGTCTAGCAGAGTGGGTTTGGGTCTAGCGGAGTGGGGTTGGGAGTAGCCGAGTGGGTTTGGGTCTAGCCCAGTGTGTTTGGGTCTAGCCGAGTGGGTTTGGGTGTAGCCGTGTGTGTTTGGGTCTAGCCGAGGGGGTTTGGGTCTATCCGAGTGGGTTTGGGCCTAGCTGAGTGGGTTTGGGTCTAGCCGAGTGGGTTTGGGTCTAGCCGAGTGGGTTTGGGTCTAGCCGAGTGAGTTTGGGTGTAGCCGAGTGGGTTTGGGTCTATCCGAGTGGGTTTGGGTCTAGCCGAGTCGGTTTTGGTCTATCAGAGAGGGTTTGGGTCTAGCCGAGTGGGTTTGGGTCTAGCCGAGTGGGTTTGTGTCTAGCCAAGTGGGTTTTGGTCTAGCCGAGTGGGTTTCGGTCTAGCCCAGTGGGTTTGGGTCTAGCCAAGTGGGTTTGCGTCTAGCCGAGTGGGTTTGGGCCTAGCCGAGTGGGTTTGGGTGTATCCGAGTGGGTTTGGGTCTAGCCAAGTCGGTTTCGGTCTATCCAAGAGGGTTTGGGTCTAGCCGAGTGGGTTTGGGTCTAGCCGAGTGGGTTTTTGTCTAGCCAAGTGCGTTTGGGTCTAGCCGAGTGGGTTTGGGTCTAGCCAAGTCGGTTTCGGTCTATCCAAGAGGGTTTGGGTCTAGCCGAGTGGGTTTGGGTCTAGCCGAGTGGGTTTGTGTCTAGCCGAGTGGGGTTGGGTCTATCCGAGTGGGTTTGGGTCTAGCCGAGTGGGTTTGGGTCAAGCCGAGTGGGTTTGTGTCTAGCCGAGTGGGTTTGGGTCTAGCCGAGTGGGTTTGGGTCTAGCCGAGTGGGTTTGGGTCGATCCGAGTGGCTTTGGGTCTAGCCGAGTTGGTTTCGGTCTACCCGAGAGGGTTTGTGTCTTGCCGAGTGGGTTTGGGTCTAGCCGAGTGGGTTAGTGTCTAGCCAAGTGCGTTTGGGTCTAGCCGAGTGGGTTTGGGTCTAGCCGAGTGGGTTTGGGTCTATCCGAGTGGCTTTGGGTCTAGCCGAGTTGGTTTCGGTCTACCCGAGAGGGTTTGTGTCTTGCCGAGTGGGTTTGGGTCTAGCCGAGTGGGTTAGTGTCTAGCCAAGTGCGTTTGGGTCTAGCCGAGTGGGTTTGGGTCTAGCCGAGTGGCTTTGGGTCTAGCCGTGTGGGTTTAGGTCTAGCCGAGTGGGTTTGGGTCAAAGGCGAGTGGGTTTGGGTCTAGCCGTGTGGGTTTGGGTCCAGCCGAGTGGGTTTGGGTCTAGTGGAGTGGGTTTGGGTGTAGCCGAGTGGGTCAGGGTCTAGCCGATTTGGTTTGGGTCTAGCCTAGTGGGTTTGGGTCCAGCCGAGTGGGTTTGGGTCTAGCCGAGTGGGTTTGGGTCTTGCGGTGTGGGTTTGGGTGTAGCCGAGTGGGTTTGGGTCTAGCCAAGTGGGTTTGGGTCGAGCCGAGTGGGTTTGGGTCTAGCCGCGTGGGTTTGGGTCCAGCCGAGTGGGTAATCGTCTAGCCGAGTCGGTTTGGGTCTAACCGAGTAGGTTTGGGTCTTGCCGAGTGGGTTTGGGTCTAGCCGAGTGGGTTTTGGTCCAGCCGAGTGGGTTTTGGTCTATCCGAGTGGGTTTGGGTCCAGCCGAGAGGGTTTGGGTCTAGTCGAGTGGGTTTGGGTCTAGCCGAGTCGGTTTCAGTCTATCCGAGAGGGTTTGGGTCTAGCCGAGTGGGTTTGGGTCTAGCCGAGTGGGTTTGTGTCTAGCCAAGTGCGTTTGGGTCTAGCCGAGTGGGTTTGGGTCTAGCCGAGTGGGTTTGGGTGTAGCCGTGTGGGTTTGGGTGTAGCCGAGTGGGTTTGGGTCTAGCCGAGTGGGTTTGGTCTAGCCGAGTGGGTTTGGGTCTATCCGAGTGGGTTTGGGTCTAGCCGAGTGGGTTTGGTCTAGCCGAGTGGGTTTGGGTCTATCTGAGTGGGTTTGGGTCTATCCGAGTGGGTTTGGGTCTAGCCGAGTGGGTTTGGGTCTAGCCGAGTGGGTTTGGGTCTAGCCGAGTGGGTTTGGGTCTAGTGGAGTGGGTTTGGGTGTAGCCGAGTGGGTCAGGGTCTAGCCGAGTTGGTTTGGGTCTAGCCTAGTGGGTTTGGGTCCAGCCGAGTGGGTTTGGGTCTAGCCGAGTGGGTTTGTGTCTAGCCAAGTGCGTTTGGGTCTAGCCGAGTGGGTTTGGGTCTAGCCGAGTGGGTTTGGGTGTAGCCGAGTGGGTTTGGGTGTAGCCGAGTGGGTTTGGGTGTAGCCGAGTGGGTTTGGGTCTAGCCGAGTGGGTTTGGTCTAGCCGAGTGGGTTTGGGTCTATCCGAGTGGGTTTGGGTCTAGCCGAGTGGGTTTGGTCTAGCCGAGTGTGTTTGGGTCTATCTGAGTGGGTGTGGGTCTATCCGAGTGGGTTTGGGTCTAGCCGAGTGGGTTTGGGTCTAGCCGAGTGGGTTTGGGTCTAGTGGAGTGGGTTTGGGTGTAGCCGAGTGGGTCAGGGTCTAGCCGAGTTGGTTTGGGTCTAGCCTAGTGGGTTTGGGTCCAGCCGAGTGGGTTTGGGTCTAGCCAAGTGGGTTTGGGTCTAGCGGTGTGGGTTTGGGTGTAGCCGAGTGGGTTTGTGTCTAGGCAAGTGGGTTTAGGTCGAGCCGAGTGGGTTTGGGTCTAGCCGCGTGGGTTTGGGTCTAGCCGAGTGGGTAATCGTCTAGCCGAGTCGGTTTGGATCTAGCCGAGTAGGTTTGGGTCTTGCCGAGTGGGTTTGGGTCTAGCCGAGTGGGTTTTGGTCTAGCCGAGTGGGTTTTGGTCTATCCGTGTGAGTAATCGTCTAGCCCAGTGGGTTTGGGTCTAGCCGAGAGGGTTTGGGTCTTGCCGAGTGGGTTTGGTTCTAGCCGAGTGGGTTTGGGTCGAGCCGAATGGGTTTTGGTCTAGCCGAGTGGGTTTTGGTCCAGCCGAGTGGGTTTGGGTCTAGCTGAGTAGGTTTGGGTCTAGCGGAGTGAGTTTGGGTATAGCGGAGTGGGTTTGGGTCTAGCGGAGTGGGTTTGGGTCTAGCGGAGTGGGTTTGGGTCTAGCCGAGTGTGTTTGGGTCTAGCCGAGTGGGTTTGTGTCTAGCCAAGTGCGTTTGGGTCTAGCCGAGTGGGTTTGGGTCTAGCCGAGTGGGTTTGGGTCTAGCCGAGTGGGTTTGGGTGTAGCCGAGTGGTTTTGGGTCTAGCCGAGTGGGTTTGGTCTAGCCGAGTGGGGTTGGGTCTATCCGAGTGGGTTTGGGTCAAGCCGAGTGGGTTTGTGTCTAGCCGAGTGGGTTTGGGTCTAGCCGAGTGGGTTTGGGTCTAGCCGAGTGGGTTTGGGTCGATCCGAGTGGCTTTGGGTCTAGCCGAGTTGGTTTCGGTCTACCCGAGAAGGTTTGTGTCTTCCCGAGTGGGTTTGGGTCTAGCCGAGTGGGTTAGTGTCTAGCCAAGTGCGTTTGGGTCTAGCCGAGTGGGTTTGCGTCTAGCCGAGTGGGTTTGGGTCTATCCGAGTGGCTTTGGGTCTAGCCGAGTTGGTTTCGGTCTACCCGAGAGGGTTTGTGTCTTGCCGAGTGGGTTTGGGTCTAGCCGAGTGGGTTAGTGTCTAGCCAAGTGCGTTTGGGTCTAGCCGAGTGGGTTTGGGTCTAGCCGAGTGGCTTTGGGTCTAGCCGTGTGGGTTTGGGTCTAGCCGAGTGGGTTTGGGTCAAAGGCGAGTGGGTTTGGGTCTAGCCGTGTGGGTTTGGGGCCAGCCGAGTGGGTTTGGGTCTAGTGGAGTGGGTTTGGGTGTAGCCGAGTGGGTCAGGGTCTAGCCGATTTGGTTTGGGTCTAGCCTAGTGGGTTTGGGTCCAGCCGAGTGGGTTTGGGTCTAGCCGAGTGGGTTTGGGTCTAGCGGTGTGGGTTTGGGTGTAGCCGAGTGGGTTTGGGTCTAGCCAAGTGGGTTTGGGTCGAGCCGAGTGGGTTTGGGTCTAGCCGCGTGGGTTTGGGTCCAGCCGAGTGGGTAATCGTCTAGCCGAGTCGGTTTGGGTCTAACCGAGTAGGTTTGGGTCTTGCCGAGTGGGTTTGGGTCTAGCCGAGTGGGTTTTGGTCTAGCCGAGTGGGTTTTCGTCTATCCGAGTGGGGTTGGGTCCAGCCGAGAGGGTTTGGGTCTAGTCGAGTGGGTTTGGGTCTAGCCGAGTCGGTTTCAGTCTATCCGAGAGGGTTTGGGTCTAGCCGAGTGGGTTTGGGTCTAGCCGAGTGGGTTTGTGTCTAGCCAAGTGCGTTTGGGTCTAGCCGAGTGGGTTTGGGTCTAGCCGAGTGGGTTTGGGTGTAGCCGAGTGGGTTTGGGTGTAGCCGAGTGGGTTTGGGTCTAGCCGAGTGGGTTTGGTCTAGCCGAGTGGGTTTGGGTCTATCCGAGTGGGTTTGGGTCTAGCCGAGTGGGTTTGGTCTAGCCGAGTGGGTTTGGGTCTATCTGAGTGGGTTTGGGTCTATCCGAGTGGGTTTGGGTCTAGCCGAGTGGGTTTGGGTCTAGCCGAGTGGGTTTGGGTCTAGTGGAGTGGGTTTGGGTGTAGCCGAGTGGGTCAGGGTCTAGCCGAGTTGGTTTGGGTCTAGCCTAGTGGGTTTGGGTCCAGTCGAGTGGGTTTGGGTCTAGCCAAGTGGGTTTGGGTCTAGCGGTGTGGGTTTGGGTGTAGCCGAGTGGGTTTGTGTCTAGCCAAGTGGGTTTAGGTCGAGCCGAGTGGGTTTGGGTCTAGCCGCGTGGGTTTGGGTCTAGCCGAGTGGGTAATCGTCTAGCCGAGTCGGTTTGGATCTAGCCGAGCAGGTTTGGGTCTTGCCGAGTGGGTTTGGGTCTAGCCGAGTGGGTTTTGGTCTAGCCGAGTGGGTTTTGGTCTATCCGAGTGAGTAATCGTCTAGCCCAGTGGGTTTGGGTCTAGCCGAGAGGGTTTGGGTCTTGCCGAGTGGGTTTGGTTCTAGCCGAGTGGGTTTGGGTCGAGCCGAATGGGTTTTGGTCTAGCCGAGTGGGTTTTGGTCCAGCCGAGTGGGTTTGGGTCTAGCTGAGTACGTTTGGGTCTAGCGGAGTGAGTTTGGGTATAGCGGAGTGGGTTTGGGTCTAGCGGAGTGGGTTTGGGTCTAGCGGAGTGGGTTTGGGTCTAGCCGAGTGTGTTTGGGTCTAGCCGAGTGGGTTTGGGTCTAGCCGAGTGGGTTTGGGTCTAGCCGAGTGGGTTGGGGTCTACCGAGTGGGTTTGGGTCTCGCCGAGTGGGTTTGGGTCTTGCCGAGTGGGTTGGGGTATAGCCAAGTGGGTTTGGGTCTAGCCGAGTGGGTTTGGGTGTAGCCGAGTGGGTTTGGGTCTAGCCGAGTGGGTTTGGGTCTAGCCGAGTGGGTTTCGGTCTAGCCGAGTGGGTTTGGGTCTATCCGAGTGGGTTTGGGTCTGGCCGAGTGGGTTTGGGACTGGCCGAGTGGGTTTGGGTCTAGCCGAGTGGGTTTGGGTCCAGCCGAGTGGGTTTGGGTCTAGCCGAGTGGGTTTGGGTCCAGCCGAGTGGGTTTGGTTCTGGCCGAGTGGGTTTGGGTCTAGCCGAGTCCGTTTGGGTCTAGCCGAGTGGGTTTGGGACTCGTCGAGTGCGTTTGGGTCTAGCCGAGTGGGTTTTGTTCTAGCCCAGTGGGTTTGGGTCTAGCCGAGTGGGTTTGAGTCTAGCCGAGTGGGTTTGGGTCTAGCCGAGTGGGTTTGGGTCTAGCCGAGTGGGTTTGGGTCTAGCCGAGTGGGTTTGGTTGTAGCCGAGTGGGTTTGTGTCTTGCGGAGTGGGTTTGGGTGTAGCCGAGTGGGTTTGGGTCTAGCCGAGTGGGTTTGGGTCTAGCCGAGTGGGTTTGGGTCTGGCGGAGTGGGTTTTGGTCTAGCAGAGTGGGTTTGGGTCTAGCGGAGTGGGGTTGGGAGTAGCCGAGTGGGTTTGGGTCTAGCCCAGTGTGTTTGGGTCTAGCCGAGTGGGTTTGGGTGTAGCCGTGTGTGTTTGGGTCTAGCCGAGGGGGTTTGGGTCTATCCGAGTGTATTTGGGCCTAGCCGAGTGGGTTTGGGTCTAGCCGAGTGGGTTTGGGTCTAGCCGAGTGGGTTTGGGTCTAGCCGAGTGAGTTTGGGTCTAGCCGAGTGGGTTTGGGTCTATCCGAGTGGGTTTGGGTCTAGCCGAGTCGGTTTTGGTCTATCCGAGAGGGTTTGGGTCTAGCCAAGTGGGTTTGGGTCTAGCCGAGTGGGTTTGTGGCTAGCCAAGTGGGTTTTGGTCTAGCCGAGTGGGTTAGGGTCTAGCCCAGTGGGTTTGGGTCTAGCCAAGTGGGTTTGCGTCTAGCCGAGTGGCTTTGGGCCTAGCCGAGTGGGTTTGGGTGTATCCGAGTGGGTTTGGGTCTAGCCGAGTCGGTTTCGGTCTAGCCGAGTGGGTTTGGGTCTAGCCGAGTGGGTTTGGGTGTAGCCGAGTGGGTTTGGGTCTAGCCGAGTGGGTTTGGTCTAGCCGAGTGGGGTTGGGTCTATCCGAGTGGGTTTGGGCCTAGCCGAGTGGGTTTGGGTCTAGCCGAGTGGGTTTGTGTCTAGCCGAGTGGGTTTGGGTCTAGCCGAGTGGGTTTGGGTCTAGCCGAGTGGGTTTGGGTCTATCCGAGTGGCTTTGGGTCTAGCCGAGTTGGTTTCGGTCTACCCGTGAGGGTTTGTGTCTTGCCGAGTGGGTTTGGGTCTAGCCGAGTGGGTTAGTGTCTAGCCAAGTGCGTTTGGGTCTAGCCGAGTGGGTTTGGGTCTATCCGAGTGGCTTTGGGTCTAGCCGAGTTGGTTTCGGTCTACCCGAGAGGGTTTGTGTCTTGCCGAGTGGGTTTGGGTCTAGCCGAGTGGGTTAGTGTCTAGCCAAGTGCGTTTGGGTCTAGCCGAGTGGGTTTGGGTCTAGCCGAGTGGCTTTGTGTCTAGCCGTGTGGGTTTGGGTCTAGCCGAGTGGGTTTGGGTCAAAGGCGAGTGGGTTTGGGTCTAGCCGTGTGGGTTTGGGTCCAGCCGAGTGGGGTTGGGTCTAGTGGAGTGGGTTTGGGTGTAGCCGAGTGGGTCAGGGTCTAGCCGATTTGGTTTGGGTCTAGCCTAGTGGGTTTGGGTCCAGCCGAGTGGGTTTGGGTCTAGCCGAGTGGGTTTGGGTCTAGCGGTGTGGGTTTGGGTGTAGCCGAGTGGGTTTGGGTCTAGCCAAGTGGGTTTGGGTCGAGCCGAGTGGGTTTGGGTCTAGCCGCGTGGGTTTGGGTCCAGCCGAGTGGGTAATCGTCTAGCCGAGTCGGTTTGGATCTAACCGAGTAGGTTTGGGTCTTGCCGAGTGGGTTTTGGTCTAGCCGAGTGGGTTTTGGTCTATCCGAGTGGGTTTGGGTCCAGCCGAGAGGGTTTGCGTCTAGTCGAGTGGGTTTGGGTCTAGCCGAGTCGGTTTCAGTCTATCCGAGAGGGTTTGGGTCTAGCCGAGTGGGTTTGGGTCTAGCCGAGTGGGTTTGTGTCTAGCCAAGTGCGTTTGGGTCTAGCCGAGTGGGTTTGGGTCTAGCCGAGTGGGTTTGGGTGTAGCCGAGTGGGTTTGGGTCTAGCCGAGTGGGTTTGGGACTAGCCGAGTGGGTTTGGGTAAAGCCGAGTGGGTTTGGGTCTAGCCGAGTGGGTTTGGGTCTAGCCGAGTGGGTTTGGGTCTAGCCGAGTGGGTTTGGGTCTAACCGAGTGGGTTTGTGTCTGGCCAAGTTTGTTTGGGTCTAGCCGAGTGGGTTTGGGTCCAGCCGAGTTGGTTTGGGTCTAGCCGTGTGCGTTTGGGTCTAGCCCAGTGGATTTGGGTCTAGCCAAGTGGGTTTGGGT
Source organism: Raja brachyura (assembly GCA_963514005.1). The sequence goes on along the minus strand of OY740819.1, from coordinate 2,999,667 downwards.
CTAGCCATGTGGGTTTAGGTCCAGCCGAGTGGGTTTGGGTCTAGTGGAGTGGGTTTGGGTGTAGCCGAGTGGGTCAGGGTCTAGCTGAGTTGGTTTGGGTCTAGCCTAGTGGGTTTGGGTCCAGCCGAGTGGGTTTGGGTCTAGCCGAGTGGGTTTGAGTCTAGCGGTGTGGGTTTGGGTCTAGCCGAGTGGGTTTGGGTCTAGCTGAGTGGGTTTGGGTCGAGCCGAGTGGGTTTGGGTCTAGCCGCGTGGGTTTGGGTCTTGCCGAGTGGGTAATCGTCTAGCCGAGTCGGTTTGGGTCTAGCCGAGTAGGTTTGGGTCTTGCCGAGTGGGTTTGGGTCTAGCCGAGTGGGTTTGGGTCGAGCCGAGTGGGTTTTGGTCTATCCGATTGGGTTTGGGTCCAGCCGAGAGGGTTTGGGTCTAGTCGAGTGGGTTTGGGTCTAGCGGCGTGGGTTTGGGTCTAGCGGAGTGGGTTTGGGTCTAGCGGAGTGGGTTTGGGTCTAGCCTAGTGGGTGTGGGTCTAGCCGAGTGGGTTTGGGTCTAGCGGCGTGGGTTTGGGTCTAGCGGAGTGGGTTTGGGTCTAGCCGAGTGGGTTTGGGTCTAGCCGAGTGGGTTTGGGTCTAGCCGAGTGGGTTTGGGTTTAGCCGAGTTGGTTTGGTTCTAGCCGAGTGGGTTTGCGTCTAGCCGAGTCCGTTTGGGTATAGCCGAGTGGGTTTGGGACTAGTCGAGTGGGGTTGGGTCTAGCCGAGTGGGTTTGGTTCTAGCCAAGTGGGTTTGGGACTAGTCGAGTGGGGTTGGGTCTAGCCGAGTGGGTTTGGGTCTAGCCGAGTGGGTTTGGGTCTAGCCAAGTGGGTTTGGGTGAAGCCGAGTGGGTTTGTGTCTTGCGGAGTGGGTTTGGGTGTAGCCGAGTGGGTTTGGGTATAGACGAGTGGGTTTGGGTCTCGCCGAGTGAGTTTGGGTCTAGCCGAGTGGGTTTGGGTCTAGCGGAGTGGGTTTGGGTCTAGCGGAGTGGGTTTGGGTCTAGCCGAGTGGGTTTGGGTCTAGCCGAATGGGTTGGGGACCAGCCGATGGGTTTGGGTCTAGCCGATGGGTTTGGGTCTAGCGGTGTGGGTTTGGGTGTAGCTGAGTGGGTTTGGGTCTAGCCGAGTGGGTTTGGGTCGAGCCGAGTTGGTTTGGGTGTAGCCGAGTGGGTTTGGGTCTAGCCTAGTGGGTTTGGGTCTAGCCGCGTGGGTTTGTGTCTAGCCTAGTGGGTTTGGGTCTAGCCGAGTGGGTTTGTGTCTAGCGGAGTGGGTTTGGGTGTAGCCGAGTGGGTTTGGGTCTAGCCGAGAGGGTTTGGGTGTAGCCGTGTGGGTTGGGTCTAGCCGAGGGGGTTTGGGTCTATCCGAGTGGGTTTGGGTCTAGCCGAGGGGGTTTAGGTCTAGCCGAGTGGGCTTGGGTCTAGCCGAGTGGGTTTGGGTCTAGCCGAGTGGGTTTGGGTCTAGCCGAGTGGGTTTGTGTCTAGCCGAGTGTGTTTGGGTCTAGCGGAGTGGGTTTGTGTCTAGCCGAGTGGGTTTGGGTCTAGCCGAGTGGGTTTGGGTCTAGCCGAGTGGGTTTGGGTCTAGCCGAGTGGGTTTGGGTCTAGCCGAGTGGGTTTGCATCTAGCCGAGTGGGTTTGGTTCTAGCCGAGTGGGTTTGGGTCTAGCCGAGTGTGTTTGGGTCTAGCGGAGTGGGTTTGTGTCTAGCCAAGTGGGTTTGGGTCTAGCCGAGTGGGTTTGGGTATAGCTGAGTGGGTTTGGGTCTAGCCATGTGGGTTTGGGTCTAGCCGAGTGGGTTTGGGTCTTGCCGAGTATGTTTGGGTCTAGCCCGGTGGGTTTGGGTCCAGCCGAGTGGGTTTGGGTCTAGCCGAGTGGGTTTGGGTCTACCGAGTGGGTTTGGGTCTAGCCAAGTGGGTTTGGGTCTTGCCGAGTGGGTTGGGGTCTAGCCAAGTGGGGTTGGGTCTAGCCGAGAGGGTTTGGGTGTAGCCGAGTGGGTTTGGGTCTAACCGAGTGGGTTTGGGTCTAGCCGAGTGGGTTTGGGTCTAGCCGAGTGGGTTTGGGTCTAGCCGAGTGGGTTTGGGTCTAGCGGAGGGGATTTGGGTCTAGCCGAGTGGGTTTGGGTCTAGCCGAGTGGGTTTGGGTCTAGCCGAGTGGGTTTGGGTCTAGCCGAGTGGGTTTGGGTCTCGCCGAGTGGGTTTGGGTCTTGCCGAGTGGGTTGGGGTATAGCCAAGTGGGTTTGGGTCTAGCCGAGTGGGTTTGGGTGTAGCCGACTGGGTTTGGGTCTAGCCGAGTGGGTTTGGGTCTAGCCGAGTGGGTTTCGGTCTAGCCGAGTGCGTTTGGGTCTATCCGAGTGGGTTTGGGTCTGGCCGAGTGGGTTTGGGACTGGCCGAGTGGGTTTGGGTCTAGCCGAGTGGGTTTGGGTCTAGCCGAGTGGGTTTGGTTCTAGCCGAGTGGGTTTGGGTCTAGCCGAGTCCGTTTGGGTCTAGCCGAGTGGGTTTGGGACTCGTCGAGTGCGTTTGGGTCTAGCCGAGTGGGTTTTGTTCTAGCCCAGTGGGTTTGGGTCTAGCCGAGTGGGTTTGAGTCTAGCCGAGTGGGTTTGGGTCTAGCCGAGTGGGTTTGGGTCTAGCCGAGTGGGTTTGGGTCTAGCCGAGTGGGTTTGGTTGTAGCCGAGTGGGTTTGTGTCTTGCGGAGTGGGTTTGGGTGTAGCCGAGTGGGTTTGGGTCTAGCCGAGTGTGTTTGGGTCTAGCCGAGTGGGTTTGGGTGTAGCCGTGTGTGTTTGGGCCTAGCCGAGGGGGTTTGGGTCTATCCGAGTGGGTTTGGGCCTAGCCGAGTGGGTTTGGGTCTAGCCGAGTGGGTTTGGGTCTAGCCGAGTGGGTTTGGGTCTAGCCGAGTGAGTTTGGGTCTAGCCGAGTGGGTTTGGGTCTATCCGAGTGGGTTTGGGTCTAGCCGAGTCGGTTTTGGTCTATCCGAGAGGGTTTGGGTCTAGCCAAGTGGGTTTGGGTCTAGCCGAGTGGGTTTGTGTCTAGCCAAGTGGGTTTTGGTCTAGCCGAGTGGGTTTGGGTCTAGCCCCGTGGGTTTGGGTCTAGCCAAGTGGGTTTGCGTCTAGCCGAGTGGGTTTGGGCCTAGCCGAGTGGGTTTGGGTGTATCCGAGTGGGTTTGGGTCTAGCCGACTCGGTTTCGTTCTATCCAAGAGGGTTTGGGTCTAGCCGAGTGGGTTTGGGTCTATCCGAGGGCTTTGGGTCTAGCCGAGTTGGTTTCCGTCTACCCGAGAGGGTTTGTGTCTTGCCGAGTGGGTTTGGATCTAGCCAAGTGGGTTAGTGTCTAGCCAAGTGCGTTTGGGTCTAGCCGATTGGGTTTGGGTCTCGCCGAGTGGGTTTGGGTCTATCTGAGTGGCTTTGGGTCTAGCCGAGTTGGTTTCGGTCTACCCGAGAGGGTTTGTGTCTTGCCGAGTGGGTTTGGGTCTAGCCGAGTGGGTTAGTGTCTAGCCAAGTGCGTTTGGGTCTAGCCGAGTGGGTTTGGGTCTAGCCGAGTGGCTTTGGGTCTAGCCGTGTGGGTTTGGGTCCAGCCGAGTGGGTTTGGGTCAAAGGCGAGTGGGTTTGGGTCCAGCCGTGTGGGTTTGGGTCCAGCCGAGTGGGTTTGGGTCTAGTGGAGTGGGTTTGGGTGTAGCCGAGTGGGTCAGGGTCTAGCCGATTTGGTTTGGGTCTAGCCTAGTGGGTTTGGGTCCAGACGAGTGGGTTTGGGTCTAGCCGAGTGGGTTTGGGTCTAGCGGTGTGGGTTTGGGTGTAGCCGAGTGGGTTTGGGTCTAGCCAAGTGGGTTTGGGTCGAGCCGAGTGGGTTTGTGTCTAGCCGCGTGGGTTTGGGTCCAGCCGAGTGGGTAATCGTCTAGCCGAGTCGGTTTGGGTCTAACCGAGTAGGTTTGGGTCTTGCCGAGTGGGTTTGGGTCTAGCCGAGTGGGTTTTGGTCTATCCGAGTGGGTTTTGGTCTATCCGAGTGGGTTTGGGTCCAGCCGAGAGGGTTTGGGTCTAGTCGAGTGGGTTTGGGTCTAGCCGAGTCGGTTTCAGTCTATCCGAGAGGGTTTGGGTCTAGCCGAGTGGGTTTGGGTCTAGCCGAGTGGGTTTGGGTGTAGCCGAGTGGGTTTGGGTGTAGCCGAGTGGGTTTGGGTCTAGCCGAGTGGGTTTGGTCTAGCCGAGTGGGTTTGGGTCTATCCGAGTGGGTTTGGGTCTAGCCGAGTGGGTTTGGTCTAGCCGAGTGGGTTTGGGTCTATCCGAGTGGGTTTGGGTCTATCCGAGTGGGTTTGGGTCTAGCCGAGTGGGTTTGGGTCTAGCCGAGTGGGTTTGGGTCTAGTGGAGTGGGTTTGGGTGTAGCCGAGTGGGTCAGGGTCTAGCCGAGTTGGTTTGCGTCTAGCCTAGTGGGTTTGGGTCCAGCCGAGTGGGTTTGGGTCTAGCCAAGTGGGTTTGGGTCTAGCGGTGTGGGTTTGGGTGTAGCCAAGTGGGTTTGGGTCTAGCCAAATGGGTTTAGGTCGAGCCGAGTGGGTTTGGGTCTAGCCGCGTGGGTTTGGGTCTAGCCGAGTGGGTAATCGTCTAGCCGAGTCGGTTTGGATCTAGCCGAGTAGGTTTGGGTCTTGCCGAGTGGGTTTGGGTCTAGCCGAGTGGGTTTTGGTCTAGCCGAGTGGGTTTTGGTCTATCCGAGTGAGTAATCGTCTAGCCCAGTGGGTTTGGGTCTAGCCGAGAGGGTTTGGGTCTTGCCGAGTGGGTTTGGTTCTAGCCGAGTGGGTTTGGATCGAGCCGAATGGGTTTTGGTCTAGCCGAGTGGGTTTTGGTCCAGCCGAGTGGGTTTGGGTCTAGCTGAGTAGGTTTGGGTCTAGCGGAGTGAGTTTGGGTATAGCGGAGTGGGTTTGGGTCTAGCGGAGTGGGTTTGGGTCTAGCGGAGTGGGTTTGGGTCTAGCCGAGTGGGTTTGGGTCTAGCCGAGTGGGTTTGGGTCTAGCCGAGTGGGTTTGGGTCTATCCGAGTGGGTTTGGGTCTAGCCGAGTGGGTTTGGGTCTAGCCGAGTGGGTTTGGGTCTAGTGGAGTGGGTTTGGGTGTAGCCGAGTGGGTCAGGGTCTAGCCGAGTTGGTTTGCGTCTAGCCTAGTGGGTTTGGGTCCAGCCGAGTGGGTTTGGGTCTAGCCAAGTGGGTTTGGGTCTAGCGGTGTGGGTTTGGGTGTAGCCAAGTGGGTTTGGGTCTAGCCAAATGGGTTTAGGTCGAGCCGAGTGGGTTTGGGTCTAGCCGCGTGGGTTTGGGTCTAGCCGAGTGGGTAATCGTCTAGCCGAGTCGGTTTGGATCTAGCCGAGTAGGTTTGGGTCTTGCCGAGTGGGTTTGGGTCTAGCCGAGTGGGTTTTGGTCTAGCCGAGTGGGTTTTGGTCTATCCGAGTGAGTAATCGTCTAGCCCAGTGGGTTTGGGTCTAGCCGAGAGGGTTTGGGTCTTGCCGAGTGGGTTTGGTTCTAGCCGAGTGGGTTTGGATCGAGCCGAATGGGTTTTGGTCTAGCCGAGTGGGTTTTGGTCCAGCCGAGTGGGTTTGGGTCTAGCTGAGTAGGTTTGGGTCTAGCGGAGTGAGTTTGGGTATAGCGGAGTGGGTTTGGGTCTAGCGGAGTGGGTTTGGGTCTAGCGGAGTGGGTTTGGGTCTAGCCGAGTGGGTTTGGGTCTAGCCGAGTGGGTTTGGGTCTAGCCGAGTGGGTTTGGGTCTAGCCGAGTGGGTTGGGGTCTACCGAGTGGGTTTGGGTCTCGCCGAGTGGGTTTGGGTCTTGCCGAGTGGGTTGGGGTATAGCCAAGTGGGTTTGGGTCTAGCCGAGTGGGTTTGGGTGTAGCCGAGTGGGTTTGGGTCTAGCCGAGTGGGTTTGGGTCTAGCCGAGTGGGTTTCGGTCTAGCCGAGTGGGTTTGGGTCTATCCGAGTGGGTTTGGGTCTGGCCGAGTGGGTTTGGGACTGGCCGAGTGGGTTTGGGTCTAGCCGAGTGGGTTTGGGTCCAGCCGAGTGGGTTTGGGTCTAGCCGAGTGGGTTTGGGTCTAGCCGAGTGGGTTTGGTTCTAGCCGAGTGGGTTTGGGTCTAGCCGAGTCCGTTTGGGTCTAGCCAAGTGGGTTTGGGACTCGTCGAGTGCGTTTGGGTCTAGCCGAGTGGGTTTTGTTCTAGCCCAGTGGGTTTGGTTCTAGCCGAGTGGGTTTGGGTCTAGCCGAGTCCGTTTGGGTCTAGCCGAGTGGGTTTGGGACTCGTCGAGTGCGTTTGGGTCTAGCCGAGTGGGTTTTGTTCTAGCCCAGTGGGTTTGGGTCTAGCCGAGTGGGTTTGAGTCTAGCCGAGTGGGTTTGGGTCTAGCCGAGTGGGTTTGGGTCTAGCCGAGTGGGTTTGGGTCTAGCCGAGTGGGTTTGGTTGTAGCCGAGTGGGTTTGTGTCTTGCGGAGTGGGTTTGGGTGTAGCCGAGTGGGTTTGGGTCTAGCCGAGTGGGTTTGGGTCTAGCCGAGTGGGTTTGGGTCTGGCGGAGTGGGTTTTGGTCTAGCAGAGTGGGTTTGGGTCTAGCGGAGTGGGGTTGGGTGTAGCCGAGTGGGTTTGGGTCTAGCCCAGTGTGTTTGGATCTAGCCGAGTGGGTTTGGGTGTAGCCGTGTGAGTTTGGGTCTAGCCGAGGGGGTTTGGGTCTATCCGAGTGGGTTTGGGCCTAGCCGAGTGGGTTTGGGTCTAGCCGAGTGGGTTTGGGTCTAGCCGAGTGGGTTTGGGTCTAGCCGAGTGAGTTTGGGTCTAGCCGAGTGGGTTTGGGTCTATCCGAGTGGGTTTGGGTCTAGCCGAGTCGGTTTTGGTCTATCAGAGAGGGTTTGGGTGTAGCCAAGTGGGTTTGGGTCTAGCCGAGTGGGTTTGTGTCTAGCCAAGTGGGTTTTGGTCTAGCCGAGTGGGTTTGGGTCTAGCCCAGTGGGTTTGGGTCTAGCCAAGTGGGTTTGCGTCTAGCCGAGTGGGTTTGGGCCTAGCCGAATGGGTTTGGGTGTATCCGAGTGGGTTTGGGTCTAGCCAAGTCGGTTTCGGTCTATCCAAGAGGGTTTGGGTCTAGCCGAGTGGGTTTGGGTCTAGCCGAGTGGGTTTGTGTCTAGCCAAGTGCGTTTGGGTCTAGCCGAGTGGGTTTGGGTCTAACCAAGTCGGTTTCGGTCTATCCAAGAGGGTTTGGGTCGAGCCGAGTGGGTTTGGGTCTAGCCGAGTGGGTTTGTGTCTAGCCAAGTGCGTTTGGGTCTAGCCGAGTGAGTTTGGGTCTAGCCGAGTGGGTTTGGGTCTAGCCGAGTGGGTTTGGGTGTAGCCGAGTGGGTTTGGGTCTAGCCGAGTGGGTTTGGTCTAGCCGAGTGGGGTTGGGTCTATCCGAGTGGGTTTGGGTCTAGCCGAGTGGGTTTGGGTCTAGCCGAGTGGGTTTGTGTCTAGCCGAGTGGGTTTGGGTCTAGCCGAGTGGGTTTGGGTCTAGCCGAGTGGGTTTGGGTCGATCCGAGTGGCTTTGGGTCTAGCCGAGTTGGTTTCGGTCTACCCGAGAGGGTTTGTGTCTTGCCGAGTGGGTTTGGGTCTAGCCGAGTGGGTTAGTGTCTAGCCAAGTGCGTTTGGGTCTAGCCGAGTGGGTTTGGGTCTAGCCGAGTGGGTTTGGGTCTATCCGAGTGGCTTTGGGTCTAGCCGAGTTGGTTTCGGTCTACCCGAGAGGGTTTGTGTCTTGCCGAGTGGGTTTGGGTCTAGCCGAGTGGGTTAGTGTCTAGCCAAGTGCGTTTGGGTCTAGCCGAGTGGGTTTGGGTCTAACCGAGTGGCTTTGGGTCTAGCCGTGTGGGTTTGGGTCTAGCCGAGTGGGTTTGGGTCAAAGGCGAGTGGGTTTGGGTCTAGCCGTGTGGGTTTGGGTCCAGCCGAGTGGGTTTGGGTCTAGTGGAGTGGGTTTGGGTGTAGCCGAGTGGGTCAGGGTCTAGCCGATTTGGTTTGGGTCTAGCCTAGTGGGTTTGGGTCCAGCCGAGTGGGTTTGGGTCTAGCCGAGCGGGTTTGGGTCTAGCGGTGTGGGTTTGGGTGTAGCCGAGTGGGTTTGGGTCTAGCCAAGTGGGTTTGGGTCGAGCCGAGTGGGTTTGGGTCTAGCCGCGTCGGTTTGGGTCCAGCCGAGTGGGTAATCGTCTAGCCGAGTCGGTTTGGGTCTAACCGAGTAGGTTTGGGTCTTGCCGAGTGGGTTTGGGTCTAGCCGAGTGGGTTTTGGTCTAGCCGAGTGGGTTTTGGTCTATCCGAGTGGGTTTGGGTCCAGCCGAGAGGGTTTGGGTCTAGTCGAGTGGGTTTGGGTCTAGCCGAGTCGGTTTCAGTCTATCCGAGAGGGTTTGGGTCTAGCCGAGTGGGTTTGGGTCTAGCCGAGTGGGTTTGTGTCTAGCCAAGTGCGTTTGGGTCTAGCCGAGTGGGTTTGGGTCTAGCCGAGTGGGTTTGGGTGTAGCCGAGTGGGTTTGGGTGTAGCCGAGTGGGTTTGGGTCTAGCCGAGTGGGTTTGGTCTAGCCGAGTGGGTTTGGGTCTATCCGAGTGGGTTTGGGTCTAGCCGAGTGGGTTTGGTCTAGCCGAGTGGGTTTAGGTCTATCTGAGTGGGTTTGGGTCTATCCGAGTGGGTTTGGGTCTAGCCGAGTGGGTTTGGGTGTAGCCGAGTGGGTTTGGGTGTAGCCGAGTGGGTTTGGGTCTAGCCGAGTGGGTTTGGTCTAGCCGAGTGGGTTTGGGTCTATCCGAGTGGGTTTGGGTCTAGCCGAGTGGGTTTGGTCTAGCCGAGTGGGTTTGGGTCTATCCGAGTGGGTTTGGGTCTATCCGAGTGGGTTTGGGTCTAGCCGAGTGGGTTTGGGTCTAGCCGAGTGGGTTTGGGTCTGGTGGAGTGGGTTTGGGTGTAGCCGAGTGGGTCAGGGTCTAGCCGAGTTGGTTTGGGTCTAGCCTAGTGGGTTTGGGTCCAGCCGAGTGGGTTTGGGTCTAGCCAAGTGGGTTTGGGTCTAGCGGTGTGGGTTTGGGTGTAGCTGAGTGGGTTTGGGTCTAGCCAAGTGGGTTTAGGTCGAGCCGAGTGGGTTTGGGTCTAGCCGCGTGGGTTTGGGTCTAGCCGAGTGGGTAATCGTCTAGCCGAGTCGGTTTGGATCTAGCCGAGTAGGTTTGGGTCTTGCCGAGTGGGTTTGGGTCTAGCCGAGTGGGTTTTGGTCTAGCCGAGTGGGTTTTGGTCTATCCGAGTGAGTAATCGTCTAGCCCAGTGGGTTTGGGTCTAGCCGAGAGGGTTTGGGTCTTGCCGAGTGGGTTTGGTTCTAGCCGAGTGGGTTTGGATCGAGCCGAATGGGTTTTGGTCTAGCCGAGTGGGTTTTGGTCCAGCCGAGTGGGTTTGGGTCTAGCTGAGTAGGTTTGGGTCTAGCGGAGTGAGTTTGGGTGTAGCGGAGTGGGTTTGGGTCTAGCGGAGTGGGTTTGGGTCTAGCGGAGTGGGTTTGGGTCTAGCCGAGTGGGTTTGGGTCTAGCCGAGTGGGTTTGGGTCTAGCCGAGTGGGTTGGGGTCTACCGAGTGGGTTTGGGTCTCGCCGAGTGGGTTTGGGTCTTGCCGAGTGGGTTGGGGTATAGCCAAGTGGGTTTGGGTCTAGCCGAGTGGGTTTGGGTGTAGCCGAGTGGGTTTGGGTCTAGCCGAGTGGGTTTGGGTCTAGCCGAGTGGGTTTCGGTCTAGCCGAGTGGGTTTGGGTCTATCCGAGTGGGTTTGGGTCTGGCCGAGTGGGTTTGGGACTGGCCGAGTGGGTTTGGGTCTAGCCGAGTGGGTTTGGGTCCAGCCGAGTGGGTTTGGGTCTAGCCGAGTGGGTTTGGGTCTAGCCGAGTGGGTTTGGTTCTAGCCGAGTGGGTTTGGGTTTAGCCGAGTCCGTTTGGGTCTAGCCAAGTGGGTTTGGGACTCGTCGAGTGCGTTTGGGTCTGGCCGAGTGGGTTTTGTTCTAGCCCAGTGGGTTTGGTTCTAGCCGAGTGGGTTTGGGTCTAGCCGAGTCCGTTTGGGTCTAGCCGAGTGGGTTTGGGACTCGTCGAGTGCGTTTGGGTCTAGCCGAGTGGGTTTTGTTCTAGCCCAGTGGGTTTGGGTCTAGCCGAGTGGGTTTGAATCTAGGCGAGTGGGTTTGGGTCTAGCCGAGTGGGTTTGGGTCTAGCCGAGTGGGTTTTGGTCTAGCCGAGTGGGTTTGGTTGTAGCCGAGTGGGTTTGTGTCTTGCGGAGTGGGTTTGGGTGTAGCCGAGTGGGTTTGGGTCTAGCCGAGTGGGTTTGGGTCTAGCCGAGTGGGTTTGGGTCTGGCGGAGTGGGTTTTGGTCTAGCAGAGTGGGTTTGGGTCTAGCGGAGTGGGGTTGGGAGTAGCCGAGTGGGTTTGGGTCTAGCCCAGTGTGTTTGGGTCTAGCCGAGTGGGTTTGGGTGTAGCCGTGTGTGTTTGGGTCTAGCCGAGGGGGTTTGGGTCTATCCGAGTGGGTTTGGGCCTAGCTGAGTGGGTTTGGGTCTAGCCGAGTGGGTTTGGGTCTAGCCGAGTGGGTTTGGGTCTAGCCGAGTGAGTTTGGGTGTAGCCGAGTGGGTTTGGGTCTATCCGAGTGGGTTTGGGTCTAGCCGAGTCGGTTTTGGTCTATCAGAGAGGGTTTGGGTCTAGCCGAGTGGGTTTGGGTCTAGCCGAGTGGGTTTGTGTCTAGCCAAGTGGGTTTTGGTCTAGCCGAGTGGGTTTCGGTCTAGCCCAGTGGGTTTGGGTCTAGCCAAGTGGGTTTGCGTCTAGCCGAGTGGGTTTGGGCCTAGCCGAGTGGGTTTGGGTGTATCCGAGTGGGTTTGGGTCTAGCCAAGTCGGTTTCGGTCTATCCAAGAGGGTTTGGGTCTAGCCGAGTGGGTTTGGGTCCAGCCGAGTGGGTTTTTGTCTAGCCAAGTGCGTTTGGGTCTAGCCGAGTGGGTTTGGGTCTAGCCAAGTCGGTTTCGGTCTATCCAAGAGGGTTTGGGTCTAGCCGAGTGGGTTTGGGTCTAGCCGAGTGGGTTTGTGTCTAGCCGAGTGGGGTTGGGTCTATCCGAGTGGGTTTGGGTCTAGCCGAGTGGGTTTGGGTCAAGCCGAGTGGGTTTGTGTCTAGCCGAGTGGGTTTGGGTCTAGCCGAGTGGGTTTGGGTCTAGCCGAGTGGGTTTGGGTCGATCCGAGTGGCTTTGGGTCTAGCCGAGTTGGTTTCGGTCTACCCGAGAGGGTTTGTGTCTTGCCGAGTGGGTTTGGGTCTAGCCGAGTGGGTTTGGGTCTAGCCGAGTGGGTTTGGGTCTAGTGGAGTGGGTTTGGGTGTAGCCGAGTGGGTCAGGGTCTAGCCGAGTTGGTTTGGGTCTAGCCTAGTGGGTTTGGGTCCAGCCGAGTGGGTTTGGGTCTAGCCGAGTGGGTTTGTGTCTAGCCAAGTGCGTTTGGGTCTAGCCGAGTGGGTTTGGGTCTAGCCGAGTGGGTTTGGGTGTAGCCGAGTGGGTTTGGGTGTAGCCGAGTGGGTTTGGGTGTAGCCGAGTGGGTTTGGGTCTAGCCGAGTGGGTTTGGGTCTAGCCGAGTGGGTTTGGGTCTATCCGAGTGGGTTTGGGTCTAGCCGAGTGGGTTTGGTCTAGCCGAGTGGGTTTGGGTCTATCTGAGTGGGTGTGGGTCTATCCGAGTGGGTTTGGGTCTAGCCGAGTGGGGTTGGGTCTAGCCGAGTGGGTTTGGGTCTAGTGGAGTGGGTTTGGGTGTAGCCGAGTGGGTCAGGGTCTAGCCGAGTTGGTTTGGGTCTAGCCTAGTGGGTTTGGGTCCAGCCGAGTGGGTTTGGGTCTAGCCAAGTGGGTTTGGGTCTAGCGGTGTGGGTTTGGGTGTAGCCGAGTGGGTTTGTGTCTAGGCAAGTGGGTTTAGGTCGAGCCGAGTGGGTTTGGGTCTAGCCGCGTGGGTTTGGGTCTAGCCGAGTGGGTAATCGTCTAGCCGAGTCGGTTTGGATCTAGCCGAGTAGGTTTGGGTCTTGCCGAGTGGGTTTGGGTCTAGCCGAGTGGGTTTTGGTCTAGCCGAGTGGGTTTTGGTCTATCCGTGTGAGTAATCGTCTAGCCCAGTGGGTTTGGGTCTAGCCGAGAGGGTTTGGGTCTTGCCGAGTGGGTTTGGTTCTAGCCGAGTGGGTTTGGGTCGAGCCGAATGGGTTTTGGTCTAGCCGAGTGGGTTTTGGTCCAGCCGAGTGGGTTTGGGTCTAGCTGAGTAGGTTTGGGTCTAGCGGAGTGAGTTTGGGTATAGCGGAGTGGGTTTGGGTCTAGCGGAGTGGGTTTGGGTCTAGCGGAGTGGGTTTGGGTCTAGCCGAGTGTGTTTGGGTCTAGCCGAGTGGGTTTGTGTCTAGCCAAGTGCGTTTGGGTCTAGCCGAGTGGGTTTGGGTCTAGCCGAGTGGGTTTGGGTCGAGCCGAGTGGGTTTGGGTGTAGCCGAGTGGGTTTGGGTCTAGCCGAGTGGGTTTGGTCTAGCCGAGTGGGGTTGGGTCTATCCGAGTGGGTTTGGGACTAGCCGAGTGGGTTTGTGTCTAGCCGAGTGGGTTTGGGTCTAGCCGAGTGGGTTTGGGTCTAGCCGAGTGGGTTTGGGTCGATCCGAGTGGCTTTGGGTCTAGCCGAGTTGGTTTCGGTCTACCCGAGAGGGTTTGTGTCTTCTCGAGTGGGTTTGGGTCTAGCCGAGTGGGTTAGTGTCTAGCCAAGTGCGTTTGGGTCTAGCCGAGTGGGTTTGCGTCTAGCCGAGTGGGTTTGGGTCTATCCGAGTGGCTTTGGGTCTAGCCGAGTTGGTTTCGGTCTACCCGAGAGGGTTTGTGTCTTGCCAGGTGGGTTTGGGTCTAGCCGAGTGGGTTAGTGTCTAGCCAAGTGCGTTTGGATCTAGCCGAGTGGGTTTGGGTCTAGCCGAGTGGCTTTGGGTCTAGCCGTGTGGGTTTGGGTCTAGCCGAGTGGGTTTGGGTCAAAGGCGAGTGGGTTTGGGTCTAGCCGTGTGGGTTTGGGGCCAGCCGAGTGGGTTTGGGTCTAGTGGAGTGGGTTTGGGTGTAGCCGAGTGGGTCAGGGTCTAGCCGATTTGGTTTGGGTCTAGCCTAGTGGGTTTGGGTCCAGCCGAGTGGGTTTGGGTCTAGCCGAGTGGGTTTGGGTCTAGCGGTGTGGGTTTGGGTGTAGCCGAGTGGGTTTGGGTCTAGCCAAGTGGGTTTGGGTCGAGCCGAGTGGGTTTGGGTCTAGCCGCGTGGGTTTGGGTCCAGCCGAGTGGGTAATCGTCTAGCCGAGTCGGTTTGGGTCTAACCGAGTAGGTTTGGGTCTTGCCGAGTGGGTTTGGGTCTAGCCGAGTGGGTTTTGGTCTAGCCGAGTGGGTTTTCGTCTATCCGAGTGGGTTTGGGTCCAGCCGAGAGGGTTTGGGTCTAGTCGAGTGGGTTTGGGTCTAGCCGAGTCGGTTTCAGTCTATCCGAGAGGGTTTGGGTCTAGCCGAGTGGGTTTGGGTCTAGCCGAGTGGGTTTGTGTCTAGCCAAGTGCGTTTGGGTCTAGCCGAGTGGGTTTGGGTCTAGCCGAGTGGGTTTGGGTGTAGCCGAGTGGGTTTGTGTCTAGCCGCGTGGGTTTGGGTCTAGCCGAGTGGGTAATCGTCTAGCCGAGTCGGTTTGGATCTAGCCGAGCAGGTTTGGGTCTTGCCGAGTGGGTTTGGGTCTAGCCGAGTGGGTTTTGGTCTAGCCGAGTGGGTTTTGGTCTATCCGAGTGAGTAATCGTCTAGCCCAGTGGGTTTGGGTCTAGCCGAGAGGGTTTGGGTCTTGCCGAGTGGGTTTGGTTCTAGCCGAGTGGGTTTGGGTCGAGCCGAATGGGTTTTGGTCTAGCCGAGTGGGTTTTGGTCCAGCCGAGTGGGTTTGGGTCTAGCTGAGTACGTTTGGGTCTAGCGGAGTGAGTTTGGGTATAGCGGAGTGGGTTTGGGTCTAGCGGAGTGGGTTTGGGTCTAGCGGAGTGGGTTTGGGTCTAGCCGAGTGTGTTTGGGTCTAGCCGAGTGGGTTTGGGTCTAGCCGAGTGGGTTTGGGTCTACCCGAGTGGGTTGGGGTCTACCGAGTGGGTTTGGGTCTCGCCGAGTGGGTTTGGGTCTTGCCGAGTGGGTTGGGGTATAGCCAAGTGGGTTTGGGTCTAGCCGAGTGGGTTTGGGTGTAGCCGAGTGGGTTTGGGTCTAGCCGAGTGGGTTTGGGTCTAGCCGAGTGGGTTTCGGTCTAGCCGAGTGGGTTTGGGTCTATCCGAGTGGGTTTGGGTCTGGCCGAGTGGGTTTGGGACTGGCCGAGTGGGTTTGGGTCTAGCCGAGTGGGTTTGGGTCCAGCCGAGTGGGTTTGGGTCTAGCCGAGTGGGTTTGGGTCTAGCCGAGTGGGTTTGGTTCTGGCCGAGTGGGTTTGGGTCTAGCCGAGTCCGTTTGGGTCTAGCCGAGTGGGTTTGGGACTCGTCGAGTGCGTTTGGGTCTAGCCGAGTGGGTTTTGTTCTAGCCCAGTGGGTTTGGGTCTAGCCGAGTGGGTTTGGGTCTAGCCGAGTGGGTTTGGGTCTAGCCGAGTGGGTTTGGGTCTGGCGGAGTGGGTTTTGGTCTAGCAGAGTGGGTTTGGGTCTAGCGGAGTGGGGTTGGGAGTAGCCGAGTGGGTTTGGGTCTAGCCCAGTGTGTTTGGGTCTAGCCGAGTGGGTTTGGGTGTAGCCGTGTGTGTTTGGGTCTAGCCGAGGGGGTTTGGGTCTATCCGAGTGTATTTGGGCCTAGCCGAGTGGGTTTGGGTCTAGCCGAGTGGGTTTGGGTCTAGCCGAGTGGGTTTGGGTCTAGCCGAGTGAGTTTGGGTCTAGCCGAGTGGGTTTGGGTCTATCCGAGTGGGTTTGGGTCTAGCCGAGTCGGTTTTGGTCTATCCGAGAGGGTTTGGGTCTAGCCAAGTGGGTTTGGGTCTATCCGAGTGGGTTTGTGGCTAGCCAAGTGGGTTTTGGTCTAGCCGAGTGGGTTTGGGTCTAGCCCAGTGGGTTTGGGTCTAGCCAAGTGGGTTTGCGTCTAGCCGAGTGGCTTTGGGCCTAGCCGAGTGGGTTTGGGTGTATCCGAGTGGGTTTGGGTCTAGCCGAGTCGGTTTCGGTCTAGCCGAGTGGGTTTGGGTCTAGCCGAGTGGGTTTGGGTGTAGCCGAGTGGGTTTGGGTCTAGCCGAGTGGGTTTGGTCTAGCCGAGTGGGGTTGGGTCTATCCGAGTGGGTTTGGGCCTAGCCGAGTGGGTTTGGGTCTAGCCGAGTGGGTTTGTGTCTAGCCGAGTGGGTTTGGGTCTAGCCGAGTGGGTTTGGGTCTAGCCGAGTGGGTTTGGGTCTATCCGAGTGGCTTTGGGTCTAGCCGAGTTGGTTTCGGTCTACCCGTGAGGGTTTGTGTCTTGCCGAGTGGGTTTGGGTCTAGCCGAGTGGGTTAGTGTCTAGCCAAGTGCGTTTGGGTCCAGCCGAGTGGGTTTGGGTCTAGCCGAGTGGGTTTGGGTCTATCCGAGTGGCTTTGGGTCTAGCCGAGTTGGTTTCGGTCTACCCGAGAGGGTTTGTGTCTTGCCGAGTGGGTTTGGGTCTAGCCGAGTGGGTTAGTGTCTAGCCAAGTGCGTTTGGGTCTAGCCGAGTGGGTTTGGGTCTAGCCGAGTGGCTTTGTGTCTAGCCGTTTGGGTTTGGGTCTAGCCGAGTGGGTTTGGGTCAAAGGCGAGTGGGTTTGGGTCTAGCCGTGTGGGTTTGGGTCCAGCCGAGTGGGTTTGGGTCTAGTGGAGTGGGTTTGGGTGTAGCCGAGTGGGTCAGGGTCTAGCCGATTTGGTTTGGGTCTAGCCTAGTGGGTTTGGGTCCAGCCGAGTGGGTTTGGGTCTAGCCGAGTGGGTTTGGGTCTAGCGGTGTGGGTTTGGGTGTAGCCGAGTGGGTTTGGGTCTAGCCGCGTGGGTTTGGGTCCAGCCGAGTGGGTAATCGTCTAGCCGAGTCGGTTTGGATCTAACCGAGTAGGTTTGGGTCTTGCCGAGTGGGTTTTGGTCTAGCCGAGTGGGTTTTGGTCTATCCGAGTGGGTTTGGGTCCAGCCGAGAGGGTTTGGGTCTAGTCGAGTGGGTTTGGGTCTAGCCGAGTCGGTTTCAGTCTATCCGAGAGGGTTTGGGTCTAGCCGAGTGGGTTTGGGTCTAGCCGAGTGGGTTTGTGTCTAGCCAAGTGCGTTTGGGTCTAGCCGAGTGGGTTTGGGTCTAGCCGAGTGGGTTTGGGTGTAGCCGAGTGGGTTTGGGTCTAGCCGAGTGGGTTTGGGTCTAGCCGAGTGGGTTTGGGTAAAGCCGAGTGGGTTTGGGTCTAGCCGAGTGGGTTTGGGTCTAGCCGAGTGGGTTTGGGTCTAGCCGAGTGGGTTTGGGTCTAACCGAGTGGGTTTGTGTCTGGCCAAGTGGGTTTGGGTCTAGCCGAGTGGGTTTGGGTCTAGCCGAGTTGGTTTGGGTCTAGCCGTGTGCGTTTGGGTCTAGCCCAGTGGATTTGGGTCTAGCCAAGTGGGTTTGGGTCTAGCCATGTGGGTTTAGGTCCAGCCGAGTGGGTTTGGGTCTAGTGGAGTGGGTTTGGGTGTAGCCGAGTGGGTCAGGGTCTAGCTGAGTTGGTTTGGGTCTAGCCTAGTGGGTTTGGGTCCAGCCGAGTGGGTTTGGGTCTAGCCGAGTGGGTTTGAGTCTAGCGGTGTGGGTTTGGGTGTAGCCGAGTGGGTTTGGGTCTAGCTGAGTGGGTTTGGGTCGAGCCGAGTGGGTTTGGGTCTAGCCGCATGGGTTTGGGTCTTGCCGAGTGGGTAATCGTCTAGCCGAGTCGGTTTGGGTCTAGCCGAGTAGGTTTGGGTCTTGCCGAGTGGGTTTGGGTCTAGCCGAGTGGGTTTGGGTCGAGCCGAGTGGGTTTTGGTCTATCCGATTGGGTTTGGGTCCAGCCGAGAGGGTTTGGGTCTAGTCGAGTGGGTTTGGGTCTAGCGGCGTGGGTTTGGGTCTAGCGGAGTGGGTTTGGGTCTAGCGGAGTGGGTTTGGGTCTAGCCTAGTGGGTGTGGGTCTAGCCGAGTGGGTTTGGGTCTAGCGGCGTGGGTTTGGGTCTAGCGGAGTGGGTTTGGGTCTAGCCGAGTGGGTTTGGGTCTAGCCGAGTGGGTTTGGGTCTAGCCGAGTGGGTTTGGGTTTAGCCGAGTTGGTTTGGTTCTAGCCGAGTGGGTTTGCGTCTAGCCGAGCCCGTTTGGGTATAGCCGAGTGGGTTTGGGACTAGTCGAGTGGGGTTGGGTCTAGCCGAGTGGGTTTGGTTCTAGCCAAGTGGGTTTGGGACTAGTCGAGTGGGGTTGGGTCTAGCCGAGTGGGTTTGGGTCTAGCCGAGTGGGTTTGGGTCTAGCCAAGTGGGTTTGGGTGAAGCCGAGTGGGTTTGTGTCTTGCGGAGTGGGTTTGGGTGTAGCCGAGTGGGTTTGGGTATAGACGAGTGGGTTTGCGTCTCGCCGAGTGAGTTTGGGTCTAGCCGAGTGGGTTTGGGTCTAGCGGAGTGGGTTTGGGTCTAGCGGAGTGGGTTTGGGTCTAGCCGAGTGGGTTTGGGTCTAGCCGAATGGGTTGGGGTCCAGCCGATGGGTTTGGGTCTAGCCGATGGGTTTGGGTCTAGCGGTGTGGGTTTGGGTGTAGCTGAGTGGGTTTGGGTCTAGCCGAGTGGGTTTGGGTCGAGCCGAGTTGGTTTGGGTGTAGCCGAGTGGGTTTGGGTCTAGCCTAGTGGGTTTGGGTCTAGCCGCGTGGGTTTGTGTCTAGCCTAGTGGGTTTGGGTCTAGCCGAGTGGGTTTGGGTCTAGCGGAGTGGGTTTGGGTGTAGCCGAGTGGGTTTGGGTCTAGCCGAGAGGGTTTGGGTGTAGCCGTGTGGGTTGGGTCTAGCCGAGGGGGTTTGGGTCTATCCGAGTGGGTTTGGGTCTAGCCGAGGGGGTTTAGGTCTAGCCGAGTGGGCTTGGGTCTAGCCGAGTGGGTTTGGGTCTAGCCGAGTGGGTTTGGGTCTAGCCGAGTGGGTTTGGGTCTATCCGAGTGGGTTTGGGTCTACCCGAGTAGGTTTCGGTCTATCCGAGAGGGTTTGGTTCTAGCCAAGTGGGTTTGGGTCTAGCCGAGTGGGTTTGTGTCTAGCCAAGTGGGTTTGGGTCGAGCCGAGTGGGTTTGGGTCTAGCCGAGTGGGTTTGGGTCTAGCCGATTGGGTTTGGGTCTAGCCGCGTGGGTTTGGGTTTAGCCGAGTGGGTTTGTGTGTAGCCGAGTGGGTTTGGGTCTAGCCGAGAGGGTTTGGGTGTAGCCGTGTGGGTTTGGGTCTAGCCGAGTGGGTTTGGGTCTAGCCAAGTGGGTTTGGGTCTAGCCGAGTGGGTTTGGGTCTAGCCGAGTGGGTTTGGGTCTAGCCGAGTGGGTTTGGGTCTAGCCGAGTGGGTTTGGGTCTAGCCGAGTGGGTTTGCGTCTAGCCAAGTGGGTTTGGGTCTAGCCGAGTGGGTTTGGGTCTAGCCGAGTGGGTTTGCGTCTAGCCGAGTGGGTTTGGGTCTAGCCGAGTGGGTTGGGGTCTAGCCGAGTGGGTTTGTGTCTAGCCGAGTGTGTTTGGGTCTAGCGGAGTGGGTTTGTGTCTAGCCGAGTGGGTTTGGGTCTAGCCGAGTGGGTTTGGGTCTAGCCGAGTGGGTTTGGGTCTAGCCGAGTGGGTTTGGGTCTAGCCGAGTGGGTTTGCAACTAGCCGAGTGGGTTTGGGTCTAGCCGAGTGGGTTTGGGTCTAGCCGAGTGTGTTTGGGTCTAGCGGAGTGGGTTTGTGTCTAGCCAAGTGGGTTTGGGTCTAGCCGAGTGGGTTTGGGTATAGCTGACTGGGTTTGGGTCTAGCCATGTGGGTTTGGGTCTAGCCGAGTGGGTTTGGGTCTTGCCGAGTATGTTTGGGTCTAGCCCGGTGGGTTTGGGTCCAGCCGAGTGGGTTTGGGTCTAGCCGAGTGGGTTTGGGTCTACCGAGTGGGTTTGGGTCTAGCCAAGTGGGTTTGGGTCTTGCCGAGTGGGTTGGGGTCTAGCCAAGTGGGGTTGGGTCTAGCCGAGAGGGTTTGGGTGTAGCCGAGTGGGTTTGGGTCTAACCGAGTGGGTTTGGGTCTAGCCGAGTGGGTTTGGGTCTAGCCGAGTGGGTTTGGGTCTAGCCGAGTGGGTTTGGGTCTAGCGGAGGGGATTTGTGTCTAGCCGAGTGGGTTTGGGTCTAGCCGAGTGGGTTTGGGTCTAGCCGAGTGGGTTTGGGTCTAGCCGAGTGGGTTTGGGTCTCGCCGAGTGGGTTTGGGTCTTGCCGAGTGGGTTGGGGTATAGCCAAGTGGGTTTGGGTCTAGCCGAGTGGGTTTGGGTGTAGCCGACTGGGTTTGGGTCTAGCCGAGTGGGTTTGGGTCTAGCCGAGTGGGTTTGGGTCTAGCCGAGTGGGTTTGCGTCTAGCCGAGTGGGTTTGGGTCTAGCCGAGTGGGTTTGGTTCTAGCCGAGTGGGTTTGGGTCTAGCCGAGTCCGTTTGGGTCTAGCCGAGTGGGTTTGGGACTCGTCGAGTGCGTTTGGGTCTAGCCGAGTGGGTTTTGTTCTAGCCCAGTGGGTTTGGGTCTAGCCGAGTGGGTTTGAGTCTAGCCGAGTGGGTTTGGGTCTAGCCGAGTGGGTTTGGGTCTAGCCGAGTGGGTTTGGGTCTAGCCGAGTGGGTTTGGTTGTAGCCGAGTGGGTTTGTGTCTTGCGGAGTGGGTTTGGGTGTAGCCGAGTGGGTTTGGGTCTAGCCGAGTGTGTTTGGGTCTAGCCGAGTGGGTTTGGGTGTAGCCGTGTGTGTTTGGGTCTAGCCGAGGGGGTTTGGGTCTAGCCGAGTCGGTTTCGGTCTATCCAAGAGGGTTTGGGTCTAGCCGAGTGGGTTTGGGTCTAGCCGAGTGGGTTTGTGTCTAGCCAAGTGCGTTTGGGTCTAGCCGAGTGGGTTTGGGTCTAGCCGAGTGGGTTTGGGTCTAGCCGAGTGGGTTTGGGTGTAGCCGAATGGGTTTGGGTCTAGCCGAGTGGGTTTGGTCTAGCCGAGTGGGGTTGGGTCTATCCGAGTGGGTTTGGGTCTAGCCGAGTGGGTTTGGGTCTAGCCGAGTGTGTTTGTGTCTAGCCGAGTGGGTTTGGGTCTAGCCGAGTGGGTTTGGGTCTAGACGAGTGGGTTTGGGTCTATCCGAGTGGCTTTGGGTCTAGCCGAGTTGGTTTTGGTCTACCCGAGAAGGTTTGTGTCTTGCCGAGTGGGTTTGGGTCTAGCCGAGCGGGTTAGTGTCTAGCCAAGTGCGTTTGGGTCTAGCCGAGTGGGTTTGGGTCTAGCCGAGTGGGTTTGGGTCTATCCGAGTGGCTTTGGGTCTAGCCGAGTTGGTTTCGGTCTACCCGAGAGGGTTTGTATCTTGCCGAGTGGGTTTGGGTCTAGCCGAGTGGGTTAGTGTCTAGCCAAGTGCGTTTGGGTCTAGCCGAGTGGGTTTGGGTCTAGCCGAGTGGCTTTGGGTCTAGCCGTGTGGGTTTGGGTCTAGCCGAGTGGGTTTGGGTCAAAGGCGAGTGGGTTTGGGTCTAGCCGTGTGGGTTTGGGTCCAGCCGAGTGGGTTTGGGTCTAGTGGAGTGGGTTTGGGTGTAGCCGGGTGGGTCAGGGTCTAGCCGATTTGGTTTGGGTCTAGCCTAGTGGGTTTGGGTCCAGCCGAGAGGGTTTGGGTCTAGTCGAGTGGGTTTGGGTCTAGCCGAGTCGGTTTCAGTCTATCCGAGAGGGTTTGGGTCTTGCCGAGTGGGTTTGGGTCTAGCCGAGTGGGTTTGTGTCTAGCCAAGTGCGTTTGGGTCTAGCCGAGTGGGTTTGGGTCTAGCCGAGTGGGTTTGGGTGTAGCCGAGTGGGTTTGGGTGTAGCCGAGTGGGTTTGGGTCTAGCCGAGTGGGTTTGGTCTAGCCGAGTGGGTTTGGGTCTATCCGAGTGGGTTTGGGTCTAGCCGAGTGGGTTTGGTCTAGCCGAGTGGGTTTGGGTCTATCCGAGTGGGTTTGGGTCTATCCGAGTGGGTTTGGGTCTAGCCGAGTGGGTTTGGGTCTAGCCGAGTGGGTTTGGGTCTAGTGGAGTGGGTTTGGGTGTAGCCGAGTGGGTCAGGGTCTAGCCGAGTTGGTTTGGGTCTAGCCTAGTGGGTTTGGGTCCAGCCGAGTGGGTTTGGGTCTAGCCAAGTGGGTTTGGATCTAGCGGTGTGGGTTTGGGTGTAGCCGAGTGGGTTTGGGTCTAGCCAAGTGGGTTTAGGTCGAGCCGAGTGGGTTTGGGTCTAGCCGCGTGGGTTTGGGTCTAGCCGATTGGGTAATCGTCTAGCCGAGTCGGTTTGGATCTAGCCGAGTAGGTTTGGGTCTTGCCGAGTGGGTTTGGGTCTAGCCGAGTGGGTTTTGGTCTAGCCGAGTGGGTTTTGGTCTATCCGAGTGAGTAATCGTCTAGCCCAGTGGGTTTGGGTCTAGCCGAGAGGGTTTGGGTCTTGCCGAGTGGGTTTGGTTCTAGCCGAGAGGGTTTGGGTCGAGCCGAATGGGTTTTGGTCTAGCCGAGTGGGTTTTGGTCCAGCCGAGTGGGTTTGGGTCTAGCTGAGTAGGTTTGGGTCTAGCGGAGTGAGTTTGGGTATAGCGGAGTGGGTTTGGGTCTAGCGGAGTGGGTTTGGGTCTAGCGGAGTGGGTTTGGGTCTAGCCGAGTGGGTTTGGTCTAGCCGAGTGGGTTTGGGTCTATCCGAGTGGGTTTGGGTCTATCCGAGTGGGTTTGGGTCTAGCCGAGTGGGTTTGGGTCTAGCCGAGTGGGTTTGGGTCTAGTGGAGTGGGTTTGGGTGTAGCCGAGTGGGTCAGGGTCTAGCCGAGTTGGTTTGGGTCTAGCCTAGTGGGTTTGGGTCCAGCCGAGTGGGTTTGGGTCTAGCCAAGTGGGTTTGGATCTAGCGGTGTGGGTTTGGGTGTAGCCGAGTGGGTTTGGGTCTAGCCAAGTGGGTTTAGGTCGAGCCGAGTGGGTTTGGGTCTAGCCGCGTGGGTTTGGGTCTAGCCGATTGGGTAATCGTCTAGCCGAGTCGGTTTGGATCTAGCCGAGTAGGTTTGGGTCTTGCCGAGTGGGTTTGGGTCTAGCCGAGTGGGTTTTGGTCTAGCCGAGTGGGTTTTGGTCTATCCGAGTGAGTAATCGTCTAGCCCAGTGGGTTTGGGTCTAGCCGAGAGGGTTTGGGTCTTGCCGAGTGGGTTTGGTTCTAGCCGAGAGGGTTTGGGTCGAGCCGAATGGGTTTTGGTCTAGCCGAGTGGGTTTTGGTCCAGCCGAGTGGGTTTGGGTCTAGCTGAGTAGGTTTGGGTCTAGCGGAGTGAGTTTGGGTATAGCGGAGTGGGTTTGGGTCTAGCGGAGTGGGTTTGGGTCTAGCGGAGTGGGTTTGGGTCTAGCCGAGTGGGTTTGGGTCTAGCCGAGTGGGTTTGGGTCTAGCCGAGTGGGTTTGGGTCTAGCCGAGTGGGTTGGGGTCTACCGAGTGGGTTTGGGTCTCGCCGAGTGGGTTTGGGTCTTGCCGAGTGGGTTGGGGTATAGCCAAGTGGGTTTGGGTCTAGCCGAGTGGGTTTGGGTGTAGCCGAGTGGGTTTGGGTCTAGCCGAGTGGGTTTGGGTCTAGCCGAGTGGGTTTGGGTCTATCCGAGTGGGTTTGGGTCTGGCCGAGTGGGTTTGGGACTGGCCGAGTGGGTTTGGGTCTAGCCGAGTGGGTTTGGGTCAAAGGCGAGTGGGTTTGGGTCTAGCCGTGTGGGTTTGGGTCCAGCCGAGTGGGTTTGGGTCTAGTGGAGTGGGTTTGGGTGTAGCCGAGTGGGTCAGGGTCTAGCCGATTTGGTTTGGGTCTAGCCTAGTGGGTTTGGGTCCAGCCGAGTGGGTTTGGGTCTAGCCGAGTGGGTTTGGGTCTAGCGGTGTGGGTTTGGGTGTAGCCGAGTGGGTTTGGGTCTAGCCAAGTGGGTTTGGGTCGAGCCGAGTGGGTTTGGGTCTAGCCGCGTGGGTTTGGGTCCAGCCGAGTGGGTAATCGTCTAGCCGAGTCGGTTTGGGTATAACCGAGTAGGTTTGGGTCTTGCCGAGTGGGTTTGGGTCTAGCCGAGTGGGTTTTGGTCTAGCCGAGTGGGTTTTGGTCTATCCGAGTGGGTTTGGGTCCAGCCGAGAGGGTTTGGGTCTAGTCGAGTGGGTTTGGGTCCAGCCGAGTGGGTTTGGGTCTTGCCGAGTGGGTTGGGGTATAGCCAAGTGGGTTTAGGTCTAGCCGAGTGGGTTTGGGTGTAGCCGAGTGGGTTTGGGTCGAGCCGAGAGGGTTGGGGTCTACCGAGTGGGTTTGGGTCTCGCCGAGTGGGTTTGGGTCTTGCCGAGTGGGTTGGGGTATAGCCAAGTGGGTTTGGGTGTAGCCGAGTGGGTTTGGGTGTAGCCGAGTGGGTTTGGGTCTAGCCGAGTGGGTTTGGGTCTAGCCGAGTGGGTTTGGGTCTATCCGAGTGGGTTTGGGTCTGGCCGAGTGGGTTTGGGACTGGCCGAGTGGGTTTGGGTCTAGCCGAGTGGGTTTGGGTCCAGCCGAGTGGGTTTGGGTCTAGCCGAGTGGGTTTGGGTCTAGCCGAGTGGGTTTGGTTCTAGCCGAGTGGGTTTGTGTCTAGCCGAGTCCGTTTGGGTCTAGCCAAGTGGGTTTGGGACTCGTCGAGTGCGTTTGGGTCTAGCCGAGTGGGTTTTGTTCTAGCCCAGTGGGTTTGGTTCTAGCCGAGTGGGTTTGGGTCTAGCCGAGTCCGTTTGGGTCTAGCCGAGTGGGTTTGGGACTCGTCGAGTGCGTTTGGGTCTAGCCGAGTGGGTTTTGTTCTAGCCCAGTGGGTTTGGGTCTAGCCGAGTGGGTTTGAGTCTAGCCGAGTGGGTTTGGGTCTAGCCGAGTGGGTTTGGGTCTAGCCGAGTGGGTTTGGGTCTAGCCGAGTGGGTTTGGTTGTAGCCGAGTGGGTTTGTGCCTTGCGGAGTGGGTTTGGGTGTAGCCGAGTGGGTTTGGGTCTAGCCTAGTGGGTTTGGGTCTAGCCGAGTGTGTTTGGGTCTGGCGGAGTGGGTTTTGGTCTAGCAGAGTGGGTTTGGGTCTAGCGGAGTGGGGTTGGGAGTAGCCGAGTGGGTTTGGGTCTAGCCCAGTGTGTTTGGGTCTAGCCGAGTGGGTTTGGGTGTAGCCGTGTGTGTTTGGGTCTAGCCGAGGGGGTTTGGGTCTATCCGAGTGGGTTTGGGCCTAGCCGAGTGGGTTTGGGTCTAGCCGAGTGGGTTTGGGTCTAGCCGAGTGGGTTTGGGTCTAGCCGAGTGAGTTTGGGTCTATCCGAGTGGGTTTGGGTCTATCCGAGTGGGTTTGGGTCTAGCCGAGTCGGTTTTGGTCTATCAGAGAGGGTTTGGGTCTAGCCAAGTGTGTTTGGGTCTATCCGAGTGGGTTTGGGTCTGGCCGAGTGGGTTTGGGACTGGCCGAGTGGGTTTGGGTCTAGCCGAGTGGGTTTGGGTCCAGCCGAGTGGCTTTGGGTCTAGCCGAGTTGGTTTCGGTCTACCCGAGAGGGTTTGTGCCTTGCCGAGTGGGTTTGGGTCTAGCCGAGTGGGTTAGTGTCTAGCCAAGTGCGTTTGGGTGTAGCCGAGTGGGTTTGGGTGTAGCCGAGTGGGTTTGGGTCTAGCCGAGTGGGTTTGGGTCTAGCCGAGTGGGTTTGGGTCTATCCGAGTGGGTTTGGGTCTGGCCGAGTGGGTTTGGGACTGGCCGAGTGGGTTTGGGTCTAGCCGAGTGGGTTTGGGTCCAGCCGAGTGGGTTTGGGTCTAGCCGAGTGGGTTTGGGTCTAGCCGAGTGGGTTTGGTTCTAGCCGAGTGGGTTTGTGTCTAGCCGAGTCCGTTTGGGTCTAGCCAAGTGGGTTTGGGACTCGTCGAGTGCGTTTGGGTCTAGCCGAGTGGGTTTTGTTCTAGCCCAGTGGGTTTGGTTCTAGCCGAGTGGGTTTGGGTCTAGCCGAGTCCGTTTGGGTCTAGCCGAGTGGGTTTGGGACTCGTCGAGTGCGTTTGGGTCTAGCCGAGTGGGTTTTGTTCTAGCCCAGTGGGTTTGGGTCTAGCCGAGTGGGTTTGAGTCTAGCCGAGTGGGTTTGGGTCTAGCCGAGTGGGTTTGGGTCTAGCCGAGTGGGTTTGGGTCTAGCCGAGTGGGTTTGGTTGTAGCCGAGTGGGTTTGTGCCTTGCGGAGTGGGTTTGGGTGTAGCCGAGTGGGTTTGGGTCTAGCCGAGTGGGTTTGGGTCTAGCCGAGTGTGTTTGGGTCTGGCGGAGTGGGTTTTGGTCTAGCAGAGTGGGTTTGGGTCTAGCGGAGTGGGGTTGCGAGTAGCCGAGTGGGTTTGGGTCTAGCCCAGTGTGTTTGGGTCTAGCCGAGTGGGTTTGGGTGTAGCCGTGTGTGTTTGGGTCTAGCCGAGGGGGTTTGGGTCTATCCGAGTGAGTTTGGGCCTAGCCGAGTGGGTTTGGGTCTAGCCGAGTGGGTTTGGGTCTAGCCGAGTGGGTTTGGGTCTAGCCGAGTGAGTTTGGGTCTATCCGAGTGGGTTTGGGTCTATCCGAGTGGGTTTGGGTCTAGCCGAGTCGGTTTTGGTCTATCAGAGAGGGTTTGGGTCTAGCCAAGTGTGTTTGGGTCTATCCGAGTGGGTTTGGGTCTGGCCGAGTGGGTTTGGGACTGGCCGAGTGGGTTTGGGTCTAGCCGAGTGGGTTTGGGTCCAGCCGAGTGGCTTTGGGTCTAGCCGAGTTGGTTTCGGTCTACCCGAGAGGGTTTGTGCCTTGCCGAGTGGGTTTGGGTCTAGCCGAGTGGGTTAGTGTCTAGCCAAGTGCGTTTGGGTCTAGCCGAGTGGGTTTGGGACTCGTCGAGTGCGTTTGGGTCTAGCCGAGTGGGTTTTGTTCTAGCCCAGTGGGTTTGGGTCTAGCCGAGTGGGTTTGAGTCTAGCCGAGTGGGTTTGGGTCTAGCCGAGTGGGTTTGGGTGTAGCCGAGTGGGTTTGGGTCTAGCCAAGTGGGTTTAGGTCGAGCCGAGTGGGTTTGGGTCTAGCCGCGTGGGTTTGGGTCTAGCCGATTGGGTAATCGTCTAGCCGAGTCGGTTTGGATCTAGCCGAGTAGGTTTGGGTCTTGCCGAGTGGGTTTGGGTCTAGCCGAGTGGGTTTTGGTCTAGCCGAGTGGGTTTTGGTCTATCCGAGTGAGTAATCGTCTAGCCCAGTGGGTTTGGGTCTAGCCGAGAGGGTTTGGGTCTTGCCGAGTGGGTTTGGTTCTAGCCGAGAGGGTTTGGGTCGAGCCGAATGGGTTTTGGTCTAGCCGAGTGGGTTTTGGTCCAGCCGAGTGGGTTTGGGTCTAGCTGAGTAGGTTTGGGTCTAGCGGAGTGAGTTTGGGTATAGCGGAGTGGGTTTGGGTCTAGCGGAGTGGGTTTGGGTCTAGCGGAGTGGGTTTGGGTCTAGCCGAGTGGGTTTGGGTCTAGCCGAGTGGGTTTGGGTCTAGCCGAGTGGGTTTGGGTCTAGCCGAGTGGGTTGGGGTCTACCGAGTGGGTTTGGGTCTCGCCGAGTGGGTTTGGGTCTTGCCGAGTGGGTTGGGGTATAGCCAAGTGGGTTTGGGTCTAGCCGAGTGGGTTTGGGTGTAGCCGAGTGGGTTTGGGTCTAGCCGAGTGGGTTTGGGTCTAGCCGAGTGGGTTTGGGTCTATCCGAGTGGGTTTGGGTCTGGCCGAGTGGGTTTGGGACTGGCCGAGTGGGTTTGGGTCTAGCCGAGTGGGTTTGGGTCCAGCCGAGTGGGTTTGGGTCTAGCCGAGTGGGTTTCGGTCTAGCCGAGTGGGTTTGGTTCTAGTCGAGTGGGTTTGGGTCTAGCCAAGTCCGTTTGGGTCTAGCCAAGTGGGTTTGGGACTCGTCGAGTGCGTTTGGGTCTAGCCGAGTGGGTTTTGTTCTAGCCCAGTGGGTTTGGTTCTAGCCAAGTGGGTTTGGGTCTAGCCGAGTCCGTTTGGGTCTAGCCGAGTGGGTTTGGGACTCGTCGAGTGCGTTTGGGTCTAGCCGAGTGGGTTTTGTTCTAGCCCAGTGGGTTTGGGTCTAGCCGAGTGGGTTTGAGTCTAGCCGAGTGGGTTTGGGTCTAGCCGAGTGGGTTTGGGTCTAGCCGAGTGGGTTTGGGTCTAGCCGAGTGGGTTTGGTTGTAGCCGAGTGGGTTTGTGTCTTGCGGAGTGGGTTTGGGTGTAGCCGAGTGGGTTTTGGTCTAGCCGAGTGGGTTTGGGTCTAGCCGAGTGGGTTTGGGTCTGGCGGAGTGGGTTTTGGTCTAGCAGAGTGGGTTTGGGTCTAGCGGAGTGGGGTTGGGAGTAGCCGAGTGGGTTTGGGTCTAGCCCAGTGTGTTTGGGTCTAGCCGAGTGGGTTTGGGTGTAGCCGTGTGTTTTTGGGTCTAGCCGAGGGGGTTTGGGTCTATCCGAGTGAGTTTGGGCCTAGCCGAGTGGGTTTGGGTCTAGCCGAGTGGGTTTGGGTCTAGCCGAGTGGGTTTGGGTCTAGCCGAGTGAGTTTGGGTCTAGCCGAGTGGGTTTGGGTCTATCCGAGTGGGTTTGGGTCTAGCCGAGTCGGTTTTGGTCTATCAGAGAGGGTTTGGGTCTAGCCAAGTGGGTTTGGGTCTAGCCGAGTGGGTTTGTGTCTAGCCAAGTGGGTTTTGGTCTAGCCGAGTGGGTTTGGGTCTAGCCCAGTGGGTTTGGGTCTAGCCAAGTGGGTTTGCGTCTTGCCGAGTGGGTTTGGGCCTAGCCGAGTGGGTTTGGGTGTATCCGAGTGGGTTTGGGTCTAGCCAAGTCCGTTTCGGTCTATCCAAGAGGGTTTGGGTCTAGCCGAGTGGGTTTGGGTCTAGCCGAGTGGGTTTGTGTCTAGCCAAGTGCGTTTGGGTCTAGCCGAGTGGGTTTGGGTCTAGCCGAGTGGGTTTGGGTCTAGCCGAGTGGGTTTGGGCGTAGCCGAGTGGGTTTGGGTCTAGCCGAGTGGGTTTGGTCTAGCCGAGTGGGGTTGGGTCTATCCGAGTGGGTTTGGGTCTAGCCGAGTGGGTTTGGGTCTAGCCGAGTGGGTTTGTGTCTAGCCGAGTGGGTTTGGGTCCAGCCGAGTGGGTTTGGGTCTAGCCGAGTGGGTTTGGGTCTATCCGAGTGGGTTTGGGTCTAGCCGAGTTGGTTTCGGTCTACCCGAGAGGGTTTGTGTCTTGCCGAGTGGGTTTGGGTCTAGCCAAGTGGGTTAGTGTCTAGCCAAGTGCGTTTGGGTCTAGCCGAGTGGGTTTGGGTCTCGCCGAGTGGGTTTGGGTCTATCCGAGTGGCTTTGGGTCTAGCCGAGTTGGTTTCGGTCTACCCGAGAGGGTTTGTGCCTTGCCGAGTGGGTTTGGGTCTAGCCGAGTGGGTTAGTGTCTAGCCAAGTGCGTTTGGGTCTAGCCGAGTGGGTTTGGGTCTAGCCGAGTGGCTTTGGGTCTAGCCGTGTGGGTTTGGGTCTAGCCGAGTGGGTTTGGGTCAAAGGCGAGTGGGTTTGGGTCTAGCCGTGTGGGTTTGGGTCCAGCCGAGTGGGTTTGGGTCTAGTGGAGTGGGTTTGGGTGTAGCCGAGTGGGTCAGGGTCTAGCCGATTTGGTTTGGGTCTAGCCTAGTGGGTTTGGGTCCAGCCGAGTGGGTTTGGGTCTAGCCGAGTGGGTTTGGGTCTAGCGGTGTGGGTTTGGGTGTAGCCGAGTGGGTTTGGGTCTAGCCAAGTGGGTTTGGGTCGAGCCGAGTGGGTTTGGGTCTAGCCGCGTGGGTTTGGGTCCAGCCGAGTGGGTAATCGTCTAGCCGAGTCGGTTTGGGTCTAACCGAGTAGGTTTGGGTCTTGCCGAGTGGGTTTGGGTCTAGCCGAGTGGGTTTTGGTCAAGCCGAGTGGGTTTTGGTCTATCCGAGTGGGTTTGGGTCCAGCCGAGAGGGTTTGGGTCTAGTCGAGTGGGTTTGGGTCCAGCCGAGTGGGTTTGGGTCTTGCCGAGTGGGTTGGGGTATAGCCAAGTGGGTTTAGGTCTAGCCGAGTGGGTTTGGGTGTAGCCGAGTGGGTTTGGGTCGAGCCGAGAGGGTTGGGGTCTACCGAGTGGGTTTGGGTCTCGCCGAGTGGGTTTGGGTCTTGCCGAGTGGGTTGGGGTATAGCCAAGTGGGTTTGGGTGTAGCCGAGTGGGTTTGGGTGTAGCCGAGTGGGTTTGGGTCTAGCCGAGTGGGTTTGGGTCTAGCCGAGTGGGTTTGGGTCTATCCGAGTGGGTTTGGGTCTGGCCGAGTGGGTTTGGGACTGGCCGAGTGGGTTTGGGTCTAGCCGAGTGGGTTTGGGTCCAGCCGAGTGGGTTTGGGTCTAGCCGAGTGGGTTTGGGTCTAGCCGAGTGGGTTTGGTTCTAGCCGAGTGGGTTTGTGTCTAGCCGAGTCCGTTTGGGTCTAGCCAAGTGGGTTTGGGACTCGTCGAGTGCGTTTGGGTCTAGCCGAGTGGGTTTTGTTCTAGCCCAGTGGGTTTGGTTCTAGCCGAGTGGGTTTGGGTCTAGCCGAGTCCGTTTGGGTCTAGCCGAGTGGGTTTGGGACTCGTCGAGTGCGTTTGGGTCTAGCCGAGTGGGTTTTGTTCTAGCCCAGTGGGTTTGGGTCTAGCCGAGTGGGTTTGAGTCTAGCCGAGTGGGTTTGGGTCTAGCCGAGTGGGTTTGGGTCTAGCCGAGTGGGTTTGGGTCTAGCCGAGTGGGTTTGGTTGTAGCCGAGTGGGTTTGTGCCTTGCGGAGTGGGTTTGGGTGTAGCCGAGTGGGTTTGGGTCTAGCCGAGTGGGTTTGGGTCTAGCCGAGTGTGTTTTGGTCTGGCGGAGTGGGTTTTGGTCTAGCAGAGTGGGTTTGGGTCTAGCGGAGTGGGGTTGGGAGTAGCCGAGTGGGTTTGGGTCTAGCCCAGTGTGTTTGGGTCTAGCCGAGTGGGTTTGGGTGTAGCCGTGTGTGTTTGGGTCTAGCCGAGGGGGTTTGGGTCTATCCGAGTGGGTTTGGGCCTAGCCGAGTGGGTTTGGGTCTAGCCGAGTGGGTTTGGGTCTAGCCGAGTGGGTTTGGGTCTAGCCGAGTGAGTTTGGGTCTATCCGAGTGGGTTTGGGTCTATCCGAGTGGGTTTGGGTCTAGCCGAGTCGGTTTTGGTCTATCAGAGAGGGTTTGGGTCTAGCCAAGTGTGTTTGGGTCTATCCGAGTGGGTTTGGGTCTGGCCGAGTGGGTTTGGGACTGGCCGAGTGGGTTTGGGTCTAGCCGAGTGGGTTTGGGTCCAGCCGAGTGGCTTTGGGTCTAGCCGAGTTGGTTTCGGTCTACCCGAGAGGGTTTGTGCCTTGCCGAGTGGGTTTGGGTCTAGCCGAGTGGGTTAGTGTCTAGCCAAGTGCGTTTGGGTCTAGCCGAGTGGGTTTGGGACTCGTCGAGTGCGTTTGGGTCTAGCCGAGTGGGTTTTGTTCTAGCCCAGTGGGTTTGGGTCTAGCCGAGTGGGTTTGAGTCTAGCCGAGTGGGTTTGGGTCTAGCCGAGTGGGTTTGGGTCTAGCCGAGTGGGTTTGGGTCTAGCCGAGGGGGTTTGGTTGTAGCCGAGTGGGTTTGTGCCTTGCGGAGTGGGTTTGGGTGTAGCCGAGTGGGTTTGGGTCTAGCCGAGTGGGTTTGGGTCTAGCCGAGTGTGTTTGGGTCTGGCGGAGTGGGTTTTGGTCTAGCAGAGTGGGTTTGGGTCTAGCGGAGTGGGGTTGGGAGTAGCCGAGTGGGTTTGGGTCTAGCCCAGTGTGTTTGGGTCTAGCCGAGTGGGTTTCGGTGTAGCCGTGTGTGTTTGGGTCTAGCCGAGGGGGTTTGGGTCTATCCGAGTGGGTTTGGGCCTAGCCGAGTGGGTTTGGGTCTAGCCGAGTGGGTTTGGGTCTAGCCGAGTGGGTTTGGGTCTAGCCGAGTGAGTTTGGGTCTATCCGAGTGGGTTTGGGTCTATCCGAGTGGGTTTGGGTCTAGCCGAGTCGGTTTTGGTCTATCAGAGAGGGTTTGGGTCTAGCCAAGTGTGTTTGGGTCTATCCGAGTGGGTTTGGGTCTGGCCGAGTGGGTTTGGGACTGGCCGAGTGGGTTTGGGTCTAGCCGAGTGGGTTTGGGTCCAGCCGAGTGGCTTTGGGTCTAGCCGAGTTGGTTTCGGTCTACCCGAGAGGGTTTGTGCCTTGCCGAGTGGGTTTGGGTCTAGCCGAGTGGGTTAGTGTCTAGCCAAGTGCGTTTGGGTCTAGCCGAGTGGGTTTGGGTCTAGCCGAGTGGCTTTGGGTCTAGCCGTGTGGGTTTGGGTCTAGCCGAGTGGGTTTGGGTCAAAGGCGAGTGGGTTTGGGTCTAGCCGTGTGGGTTTGGGTCCAGCCGAGTGGGTTTGGGTCTAGTGGAGTGGGTTTGGGTGTAGCCGAGTGGGTCAGGGTCTAGCCGATTTGGTTTGGGTCTAGCCTAGTGGGTTTGGGTCCAGCCGAGTGGGTTTGGGTCTAGCCGAGTGGGTTTGGGTCTAGCGGTGTGGGTTTGGGTGTAGCCGAGTGGGTTTGGGTCTAGCCAAGTGGGTTTGGGTCGAGCCGAGTGGGTTTGGGTCTAGCCGCGTGGGTTTGGTTCCAGCCGAGTGGGTAATCGTCTAGCCGAGTCGGTTTGGGTCTAACCGAGTAGGTTTGGGTCTTGCCGAGTGGGTTTGGGTCTAGCCGAGTGGGTTTTGGTCTAGCCGAGTGGGTTTTGGTCTATCCGAGTGGGTTTGGGTCCAGCCGAGAGGGTTTGGGTCTAGTCGAGTGGGTTTGGGTCCAGCCGAGTGGGTTTGGGTCTTGCCGAGTGGGTTGGGGTATAGCCAAGTGGGTTTAGGTCTAGCCGAGTGGGTTTGGGTGTAGCCGAGTGGGTTTGGGTCGAGCCGAGAGGGTTGGGGTCTACCGAGTGGGTTTGGGTCTCGCCGAGTGGGTTTGGGTCTTGCCGAGTGGGTTGGGGTATAGCCAAGTGGGTTTGGGTGTAGCCGAGTGGGTTTGGGTGTAGCCGAGTGGGTTTGGGTCTAGCCGAGTGGGTATGGGTCTAGCCGAGTGGGTTTGGGTCTATCCGAGTGGGTTTGGGTCTGGCCGAGTGGGTTTGGGACTGGCCGAGTGGGTTTGGGTCTAGCCGAGTGGGTTTGGGTCCAGCCGAGTGGGTTTGGGTCTAGCCGAGTGGGTTTGGGTCTAGCCGAGTGGGTTTGGTTCTAGCCGAGTGGGTTTGGGTCTAGCCGAGTCCGTTTGGGTCTAGCCAAGTGGGTTTGGGACTAGCCGAGTGGGTTTGGGTCTATCCGAGTGGGTTTGGGTCTAGCCGAGTGGGTTTGGGTCTAGCCGAGTGGGTTTGGGTCTAGCCGAGTGGGTTTGGTTGTAGCCGAGTGGGTTTGTGCCTTGCGGAGTGGGTTTGGGTGTAGCCGAGTGGGTTTGGGTCTAGCCGAGTGGGTTTGGGTCTAGCCGAGTGTGTTTGGGTCTAGCCGAGTGGGTTTGGGTCTAGCCGAGTGGGTTTGGGTCTATCCGAGTGGGTTTGGGTCTAGCCGAGTGGGTTTGGGTCTAGCCGAGTGGGTTTGGGTCTAGCCGAGTGGGTTTGGTTGTAGCCGAGTGGGTTTGTGCCTTGCGGAGTGGGTTTGGGTGTAGCCGAGTGGGTTTGGGTCTAGCCGAGTGGGTTTGGGTCTAGCCGAGTGTGTTTGGGTCTGGCGGAGTGGGTTTTGGTCTAGCAGAGTGGGTTTGGGTCTAGCGGAGTGGGGTTGGGAGTAGCCGAGTGGGTTTGGGTCTAGCCCAGTGTGTTTGGGTCTAGCCGAGTGGGTTTGGGTGTAGCCGTGTGTGTTTGGGTCTAGCCGAGGGGGTTTGGGTCTATCCGAGTGGGTTTGGGCCTAGCCGAGTGGGTTTGGGTCTAGCCGTGTGGGTTTGGGTCTAGCCGAGTGGGTTTGGGTCTAGCCGAGTGAGTTTGGGTCTATCCGAGTGGGTTTGGGTCTATCCGAGTGGGTTTGGGTCTAGCCGAGTCGGTTTTGGTCTATCAGAGAGGGTTTGGGTCTAGCCAAGTGTGTTTGGGTCTATCCGAGTGGGTTTGGGTCTGGCCGAGTGGGTTTGGGACTGGCCGAGTGGGTTTGGGTCTAGCCGAGTGGGTTTGGGTCCAGCCGAGTGGCTTTGGGTCTAGCCGAGTTGGTTTCGGTCTACCCGAGAGGGTTTGTGCCTTGCCGAGTGGGTTTGGGTCTAGCCGAGTGGGTTAGTGTCTAGCCAAGTGCGTTTGGGTCTAGCCGAGTGGGTTTGGGTCTAGCCGAGTGGCTTTGGGTCTAGCCGTGTGGGTTTGGGTCTAGCCGAGTGGGTTTGGGTCAAAGGCGAGTGGGTTTGGGTCTAGCCGTGTGGGTTTGGGTCCAGCCGAGTGGGTTTGGGTCTAGTGGAGTGGGTTTGGGTGTAGCCGAGTGGGTCAGGGTCTAGCCGATTTGGTTTGGGTCTAGCCTAGTGGGTTTGGGTCCAGCCGAGTGGGTTTGGGTCTAGCCGAGTGGGTTTGGGTCTAGCGGTGTGGGTTTGGGTGTAGCCGAGTGGGTTTGGGTCTAGCCAAGTGGGTTTGGGTCGAGCCGAGTGGGTTTGGGTCTAGCCGCGTGGGTTTGGGTCCAGCCGAGTGGGTAATCGTCTAGCCGAGTCGGTTTGGGTCTAACCGAGTAGGTTTGGGTCTTGCCGAGTGGGTTTGGGTCTAGCCGAGTGGGTTTTGGTCTAGCCGAGTGGGTTTTGGTCTATCCGAGTGGGTTTGGGTCCAGCCGAGAGGGTTTGGGTCTAGTCGAGTGGGTTTGGGTCCAGCCGAGTGGGTTTGGGTCTTGCCGAGTGGGTTGGGGTATAGCCAAGTGGGTTTAGGTCTAGCCGAGTGGGTTTGGGTGTAGCCGAGTGGGTTTGGGTCGAGCCGAGAGGGTTGGGGTCTACCGAGTGGGTTTGGGTCTCGCCGAGTGGGTTTGGGTCTTGCCGAGTGGGTTGGGGTATAGCCAAGTGGGTTTGGGTGTAGCCGAGTGGGTTTGGGTGTAGCCGAGTGGGTTTGGGTCTAGCCGAGTGGGTTTGGGTCTAGCCGAGTGCGTTTGGGTCTATCCGAGTGGGTTTGGGTCTGGCCGAGTGGGTTTGGGACTGGCCGAGTGGGTTTGGGTCTAGCCGAGTGGGTTTGGGTCCAGCCGAGTGGGTTTGGGTCTAGCCGAGTGGGTTTGGGTCTAGCCGAGTGGGTTTGGTTCTAGCCGAGTGGGTTTGGGTCTAGCCGAGTCCGTTTGGGTCTAGCCAAGTGGGTTTGGGACTCGTCGAGTGCGTTTGGGTCTAGCCGAGTGGGTTTTGTTCTAGCCCAGTGGGTTTGGTTCTAGCCGAGTGGGTTTGGGTCTAGCCGAGTCCGTTTGGGTCTAGCCGAGTGGGTTTGGGACTCGTCGAGTGCGTTTGGGTCTAGCCGAGTGGGTTTTGTTCTACCCCAGTGGGTTTGGGTCTAGCCGAGTGGGTTTGAGTCTAGCCGAGTGGGTTTGGGTCTAGCCGAGTGGGTTTGGGTCTAGCCGAGTGGGTTTGGGTCTAGCCGAGTGGGTTTGGTTGTAGCCGAGTGGGTTTGTGCCTTGCGGAGTGGGTTTGGGTGTAGCCGAGTGGGTTTGGGTCTAGCCGAGTGGGTTTGGGTCTAGCCGAGTGTGTTTGGGTCTGGCGGAGTGGGTTTTGGTCTAGCAGAGTGGGTTTGGGTCTAGCGGAGTGGGGTTGGGAGTAGCCGAGTGGGTTTGGGTCTAGCCCAGTGTGTTTGGGTCTAGCCGAGTGGGTTTGGGTGTAGCCGTGTGTGTTTGGGTCTAGCCGAGGGGGTTTGGGTCTATCCGAGTGGGTTTGGGCCTAGCCGAGTGGGTTTGGGTCTAGCCGAGTGGGTTTGGGTCTAGCCGAGTGGGTTTGGGTCTAGCCGAGTGAGTTTGGGTCTAGCCGAGTGGGTTTGGGTCTATCCGAGTGGGTTTGGGTCTAGCCGAGTCGGTTTTGGTCTATCAGAGAGGGTTTGGGTCTAGCCAAGTGGGTTTGGGTCTATCCGAGTGGGTTTGGGTCTGGCCGAGTGGGTTTGGGACTGGCCGAGTGGGTTTGGGTCTAGCCGAGTGGGTTTGGGTCCAGCCGAGTGGGTTTGGGTCTAGCCGAGTGGGTTTCGGTCTAGCCGAGTGGGTTTGGTTCTAGTCGAGTGGGTTTGGGTCTAGCCAAGTCCGTTTGGGTCTAGCCAAGTGGGTTTGGGACTCGTCGAGTGCGTTTGGGTCTAGCCGAGTGGGTTTTGTTCTAGCCCAGTGGGTTTGGTTCTAGCCAAGTGGGTTTGGGTCTAGCCGAGTCCGTTTGGGTCTAGCCGAGTGGGTTTGGGACTCGTCGAGTGCGTTTGGGTCTAGCCGAGTGGGTTTTGTTCTAGCCCAGTGGGTTTGGGTCTAGCCGAGTGGGTTTGAGTCTAGCCGAGTGGGTTTGGGTCTAGCCGAGTGGGTTTGGGTCTAGCCGAGTGGGTTTGGGTCTAGCCGAGTGGGTTTGGTTGTAGCCGAGTGGGTTTGTGTCTTGCGGAGTGGGTTTGGGTGTAGCCGAGTGGGTTTTGGTCTAGCCGAGTGGGTTTGGGTCTAGCCGAGTGGGTTTGGGTCTGGCGGAGTGGGTTTTGGTCTAGCAGAGTGGGTTTGGGTCTAGCGGAGTGGGGTTGGGAGTAGCCGAGTGGGTTTGGGTCTAGCCCAGTGTGTTTGGGTCTAGCCGAGTGGGTTTGGGTGTAGCCGTGTGTTTTTGGGTCTAGCCGAGGGGGTTTGGGTCTATCCGAGTGGGTTTGGGCCTAGCCGAGTGGGTTTGGGTCTAGCCGAGTGGGTTTGGGTCTAGCCGAGTGGGTTTGGGTCTAGCCGAGTGAGTTTGGGTCTAGCCGAGTGGGTTTGGGTCTATCCGAGTGGGTTTGGGTCTAGCCGAGTCGGTTTTGGTCTATCAGAGAGGGTTTGGGTCTAGCCAAGTGGGTTTGGGTCTAGCCGGGTGGGTTTGTGTCTAGCCAAGTGGGTTTTGGTCTAGCCGAGTGGGTTTGGGTCTAGCCCAGTGGGTTTGGGTCTAGCCAAGTGGGTTTGCGTCTTGCCGAGTGGGTTTGGGCCTAGCCGAGTGGGTTTGGGTGTATCCGAGTGGGTTTGGGTCTAGCCAAGTCCGTTTCGGTCTATCCAAGAGGGTTTGGGTCTAGCCGAGTGGGTTTGGGTCTAGCCGAGTGGGTTTGTGTCTAGCCAAGTGCGTTTGGGTCTAGCCGAGTGGGTTTGGGTCTAGCCGAGTGGGTTTGGGTCTAGCCGAGTGGGTTTGGGCGTAGCCGAGTGGGTTTGGGTCTAGCCGAGTGGGTTTGGTCTAGCCGAGTGGGGTTGGGTCTATCCGAGTGGGTTTGGGTCTAGCCGAGTGGGTTTGGGTCTAGCCGAGTGGGTTTGTGTCTAGCCGAGTGGGTTTG
The DNA here is from genome assembly GCA_963514005.1 of Raja brachyura. The sequence goes on along the minus strand of OY740819.1, from coordinate 2,963,415 downwards.
GGTCCAGCCGAGTGGGTTTGGGTCTAGCCGAGTGGGTTTGGGTCTATCCGAGTGGGTTTGGGTCTAGCCGAGTTGGTTTCGGTCTACCCGAGAGGGTTTGTGTCTTGCCGAGTGGGTTTGGGTCTAGCCAAGTGGGTTAGTGTCTAGCCAAGTGCGTTTGGGTCTAGCCGAGTGGGTTTGGGTCTCGCCGAGTGGGTTTGGGTCTATCCGAGTGGCTTTGGGTCTAGCCGAGTTGGTTTCGGTCTACCCGAGAGGGTTTGTGCCTTGCCGAGTGGGTTTGGGTCTAGCCGAGTGGGTTAGTGTCTAGCCAAGTGCGTTTGGGTCTAGCCGAGTGGGTTTGGGTCTAGCCGAGTGGCTTTGGGTCTAGCCGTGTGGGTTTGCGTCTAGCCGAGTGGGTTTGGGTCAAAGGCGAGTGGGTTTGGGTCTAGCCGTGTGGGTTTGGGTCCAGCCGAGTGGGTTTGGGTCTAGTGGAGTGGGTTTGGGTGTAGCCGAGTGGGTCAGGGTCTAGCCGATTTGGTTTGGGTCTAGCCTAGTGGGTTTGGGTCCAGCCGAGTGGGTTTGGGTCTAGCCGAGTGGGTTTGGGTCTAGCGGTGTGGGTTTGGGTGTAGCCGAGTGGGTTTGGGTCTAGCCAAGTGGGTTTGGGTCGAGCCGAGTGGGTTTGGGTCTAGCCGCGTGGGTTTGGGTCCAGCCGAGTGGGTAATCGTCTAGCCGAGTCGGTTTGGGTCTAACCGAGTAGGTTTGGGTCTTGCCGAGTGGGTTTGGGTCTAGCCGAGTGGGTTTTGGTCTAGCCGAGTGGGTTTTGGTCTATCCGAGTGGGTTTGGGTCCAGCCGAGAGGGTTTGGGTCTAGTCGAGTGGGTTTGGGTCCAGCCGAGTGGGTTTGGGTCTTGCCGAGTGGGTTGGGGTATAGCCAAGTGGGTTTAGGTCTAGCCGAGTGGGTTTGGGTGTAGCCGAGTGGGTTTGGGTCGAGCCGAGAGGGTTGGGGTCTACCGAGTGGGTTTGGGTCTCGCCGAGTGGGTTTGGGTCTTGCCGAGTGGGTTGGGGTATAGCCAAGTGGGTTTGGGTGTAGCCGAGTAGGTTTGGGTGTAGCCGAGTGGGTTTGGGTCTAGCCGAGTGGGTTTGGGTCTAGCCGAGTGGGTTTGGGTCTATCCGAGTGGGTTTGGGTCTGGCCGAGTGGGTTTGGGACTGGCCGAGTGGGTTTGGGTCTAGCCGAGTGGGTTTGGGTCCAGCCGAGTGGGTTTGGGTCTAGCCGAGTGGGTTTGGGTCTAGCCGAGTGGGTTTGGTTCTAGCCGAGTGGGTTTGGGTCTAGCCGAGTCCGTTTGGGTCTAGCCAAGTGGGTTTGGGACTCGTCGAGTGCGTTTGGGTCTAGCCGAGTGGGTTTTGTTCTAGCCCAGTGGGTTTGGTTCTAGCCGAGTGGGTTTGGGTCTAGCCGAGGCCGTTTGGGTCTAGCCGAGTGGGTTTGGGACTCGTCGAGTGCGTTTGGGTCTAGCCGAGTGGGTTTTGTTCTAGCCCAGTGGGTTTGGGTCTAGCCGAGTGGGTTTGAGTCTAGCCGAGTGGGTTTGGGTCTAGCCGAGTGGGTTTGGGTCTAGCCGAGTGGGTTTGGGTCTAGCCGAGTGGGTTTGGTTGTAGCCGAGTGGGTTTGTGCCTTGCGGAGTGGGTTTGGGTGTAGCCGAGTGGGTTTGGGTCTAGCCGAGTGGGTTTGGGTCTAGCCGAGTGTGTTTGGGTCTGGCGGAGTGGGTTTTGGTCTAGCAGAGTGGGTTTGGGTCCAGCGGAGTGGGGTTGGGAGTAGCCGAGTGGGTTTGGGTCTAGCCCAGTGTGTTTGGGTCTAGCCGAGTGGGTTTGGGTGTAGCCGTGTGTGTTTGGGTCTAGCCGAGGGGGTTTGGGTCTATCCGAGTGGGTTTGGGCCTAGCCGAGTGGGTTTGGGTCTAGCCGAGTGGGTTTGGGTCTAGCCGAGTGGGTTTGGGTCTAGCCGAGTGAGTTTGGGTCTAGCCGAGTGGGTTTGGGTCTATCCGAGTGGGTTTGGGTCTAGCCGAGTCGGTTTTGGTCTATCAGAGAGGGTTTGGGTCTAGCCAAGTGGGTTTGGGTCTAGCCGAGTGGGTTTGTGTCTAGCCAAGTGGGTTTTGGTCTAGCCGAGTGGGTTTGGGTCTAGCCCAGTGGGTTTGGGTCTAGCCAAGTGGGTTTGCGTCTAGCCGAGTGGGTTTGGGCCTAGCCGAGTGGGTTTGGGTGTATCCGAGTGGGTTTGGGTCTAGCCAAGTCCGTTTCGGTCTATCCAAGAGGGTTTGGGTCTAGCCGAGTGGGTTTGGGTCTAGCCGAGTGGGTTTGTGTCTAGCCAAGTGCGTTTGGGTCTAGCCGAGTGGGTTTGGGTCTAGCCGAGTGGGTTTGGGTCTAGCCGAGTGGGTTTGGGTGTAGCCGAGTGGGTTTGGGTCTAGCCGAGTGGGTTTGGTCTAGCCGAGTGGGGTTGGGTCTATCCGAGTGGGTTTGGGTCTATCCGAGTGGGTTTGGGTCTAGCCGAGTGGGTTTGTGTCTAGCCGAGTGGGTTTGGGTCCAGCCGAGTGGGTTTGGGTCTAGCCGAGTGGGTTTGGGTCTATCCGAGTGGGTTTGGGTCTAGCCGAGTGGGTTTGGGTCTAGCCGAGTGGGTTAGTGTCTAGCCAAGTGCGTTTGGGTCTAGCCGAGTGGGTTTGGGTCTCGCCGAGTGGGTTTGGGTCTATCCGAGTGGCTTTGGGTCTAGCCGAGTTGGTTTCGGTCTACCCGAGAGGGTTTGTGCCTTGCCGAGTGGGTTTGGGTCTAGCCGAGTGGGTTAGTGTCTAGCCAAGTGCGTTTGGGTCTAGCCGAGTGGGTTTGGGTCTAGCCGAGTGGCTTTGGGTCTAGCCGTGTGGGTTTGGGTCTAGCCGAGTGGGTTTGGGTCAAAGGCGAGTGGGTTTGGGTCTAGCCGTGTGGGTTTGGGTTCAGCCGAGTGGGTTTGGGTCTAGTGGAGTGGTTTTGGGTGTAGCCGAGTGGGTCAGGGTCTATCCGATTTGGTTTGGGTCTAGCCTAGTGGGTTTGGGTCCAGCCGAGTGGGTTTGGGTCTAGCCGAGTGGGTTTGGGTCTAGCGGTGTGGGTTTGGGTGTAGCCGAGTGGGTTTGGGTCTAGCCAAGTGGGTTTGGGTCGAGCCGAGTGGGTTTGGGTCTAGCCGCGTGGGTTTGGGTCCAGCCGAGTGGGTCATCGTCTAGCCGAGTCGGTTTGGGTCTAACCGAGTAGGTTTGGGTCTTGCCGAGTGGGTTTGGGTCTAGCCGAGTGGGTGTTGGTCTAGCCGAGCAGGTTTTGGTCTATCCGAGTGGGTTTGGGTCCAGCCGAGAGGGTTTGGGTCTAGTCGAGTGGGTTTGGGTCCAGCCGAGTCGGTTTCAGTCTATCCGAGAGGGTTTGGGTCTAGCCGAGTGGGTTTGGGTCTAGCCGAGTGGGTTTGTGTCTAGCCAAGTGCGTTTGGGTCTAGCCGAGTGGGTTTGGGTCTAGCCGAGTGGGTTTGGGTGTAGCCGAGTGGGTTTGGGTGTAGCCGAGTGGGTTTGGGTCTAGCCGAGTGGGTTTGGTCTAGCCGAGTGGGTTTGGGTCTATCCGAGTGGGTTTGGGTCTAGCCGAGTGGGTTTGGTCTAGCCGAGTGGGTTTGGGTCTATCCGAGTGGGTTTGGGTCTATCCGAGTGGGTTTGGGTCCAGCCGAGTGGGTTTGGGTCTAGCCGAGTGGGTTTGGGTCTAGTGGAGTGGGTTTGGGTGTAGCCGAGTGGGTCAGGGTCTATCCGAGTGGGTTTGGGTCTAGCCGAGTGGGTTTGGTCTAGCCGAGTGGGTTTGGGTCTATCCGAGTGGGTTTGGGTCTATCCGAGTGGGTTTTGGTCTAGCCGAGTGGGTTTTGGTCTATCCGAGTGAGTAATCGTCTAGCCCAGTGGGTTTGGGTCTAGCCGAGAGGGTTTGGGTCTTGCCGAGTGGGTTTGGTTCTAGCCGAGTGGGTTTGGGTCGAGCCGAATGGGTTTTGGTCTAGCCGAGTGGGTTTTGGTCAAGCCGAGTGGGTTTGGGTCTAGCTGAGTAGGTTTGGGTCTAGCGGAGTGAGTTTGGGTATAGCGGAGTGGGTTTGGGTCTAGCGGAGTGGGTTTGGGTCTAGCGGAGTGGGTTTGGGTCTAGCCGAGTGGGTTTGGGTCTAGCCGAGTGGGTTTGGGTCTAGCCGAGTGGGTTTGGGTCTAGCCGAGTGGGTTGGGGTCTACCGAGTGGGTTTGGGTCTCGCCGAGTGGGTTTGGGTCTTGCCGAGTGGGTTGGGGTATAGCCAAGTGGGTTTGGGTCTAGCCGAGTGGGTTTGGGTGTAGCCGAGTGGGTTTGGGTCTAGCCGAGTGGGTTTGGGTCTAGCCGAGTGGGTTTCGGTCTAGCCGAGTGGGTTTGGGTCTATCCGAGTGGGTTTGGGTCTGGCCGAGTGGGTTTGGGACTGGCCGAGTGGGTTTGGGTCTAGCCGAGTGGGTTTGGGTCCAGCCGAGTGGGTTTGGGTCTAGCCGAGTGGGTTTGGGTCTAGCCGAGTGGGTTTGGTTCTAGCCGAGTGGGTTTGGGTCTAGCCGAGTCCGTTTGGGTCTTGCCAAGTGGGTTTGGGACTCGTCGAGTGCGTTTGGGTCTAGCCGAGTGGGTTTTGTTCTAGCCCAGTGGGTTTGGTTCTAGCCGAGTGGGTTTGGGTCTAGCCGAGTCCGTTTGGGTCTAGCCGAGTGGGTTTGGGACTCGTCGAGTGCGTTTGGGTCTAGCCGAGTGGGTTTTGTTCTAGCCCAGTGGGTTTGGGTCTAGCCGAGTGGGTTTGAGTCTAGCCGAGTGGGTTTGGGTCTAGCCGAGTGGGTTTGGGTCTAGCCGAGTGGGTTTGGGTCTAGCCGAGTGGGTTTGGTTGTAGCCGAGTGGGTTTGTGTCTTGCGGAGTGGGTTTGGGTCTAGCCGAGTGGGTTTGGGTCTAGCCGAGTGGGTTTGGTTGTAGCCGAGTGGGTTTGGGTCTAGCCGAGTGGGTTTGGTCTAGCCCAGTGGGGTTGGGTCTATCCGAGTGGGTTTGGGTCTAGCCGAGTGGGTTTGGGTCTAGCCCAGTGTGTTTGGGTCTAGCCGAGTGGGTTTGGGTCCAGCCGAGTGGGTTTGGGTCTAGCCGAGTGGGTTTGGGTCTATCCGAGGGCTTTGGGTCTAGCCGAGTTGGTTTCGGTCTACCCGAGAGGGTTTGTGTCTTGCCGAGTGGGTTTGGATCTAGCCAAGTGGGTTAGTGTCTAGCCGAGTGCGTTTGGGTCTAGCCGAGTGGGTTTGGGTCTCGCCGAGTGGGTTTGGGTCTATCCGAGTGGCTTTGGGTCTAGCCGAGTTGGTTTCGGTCTACCCGAGAGGGTTTGTGTCTTGCCGAGTGGGTTTGGGTCTAGCCGAGTGGGTTAGTGTCTAGCCAAGTGCGTTTGGGTCTAGCCGAGTGGGTTTGGGTCTAGCCGAGTGGCTTTGGGTCCAGCCGTGTGGGTTTGGGTCCAGCCGAGTGGGTTTGGGTCAAAGGCGAGTGGGTTTGGGTCCAGCCGTGTGGGTTTGGGTCCAGCCGAGTGGGTTTGGGTCTAGTGGAGTGGGTTTGGGTGTAGCCGAGTGGGTCAGGGTCTAGCCGATTTGGTTTGGGTCTAGCCTAGTGGGTTTGGGTCCAGACGAGTGGGTTTGGGTCTAGCCGAGTGGGTTTGGGTCTAGCGGTGTGGGTTTGGGTGTAGCCGAGTGGGTTTGGGTCTAGCCAAGTGGGTTTGGGTCGAGCCGAGTGGGTTTGTGTCTAGCCGCGTGGGTTTGGGTCCAGCCGAGTGGGTAATCATCTAGCCGAGTCGGTTTGGGTCTAACCGAGTAGGTTTGGGTCTTGCCGAGTGGGTTTGGGTCTAGCCGAGTGGGTTTTGGTCTATCCGAGTGGGTTTTGGTCTATCCGAGTGGGTTTGGGTCCAGCCGAGAGGGTTTGGGTCTAGTCGAGTGGGTTTGGGTCTAGCCGAGTCGGTTTCAGTCTATCCGAGAGGGTTTGGGTCTAGCCGAGTGGGTTTGGGTCTAGCCGAGTGGGTTTGTGTCTAGCCAAGTGCGTTTGGGTCTAGCCGAGTGTGTTTGGGTCTAGCCGAGTGGGTTTGGGTGTAGCCGAGTGGGTTTGGGTGTAGCCGAGTGGGTTTGGGTCTAGCCGAGTGGGTTTGGTCTAGCCGAGTGGGTTTGGGTCTATCCGAGTGGGTTTGGGTCTAGCCGAGTGGGTTTGGTCTAGCCGAGTGGGTTTGGGTCTATCCGAGTGGGTTTGGGTCTATCCGAGTGGGTTTGGGTCTAGCCGAGTGGGTTTGGGTCTAGCCGAGTGGGTTTGGGTCTAGTGGAGTGGGTTTGGGTGTAGCCGAGTGGGTCAGGGTCTAGCCGAGTTGGTTTGGGTCTAGCCTAGTGGGTTTGGGTCCAGCCGAGTGGGTTTGGGTCTAGCCAAGTGGGTTTGGGTCTAGCGGTGTGGGTTTGGGTGTAGCCGAGTGGGTTTGGGTCTAGCCAAGTGGGTTTAGGTCGAGCCGAGTGGGTTTGGGTCTAGCCGCGTGGGTTTGGGTCTAGCCGAGTGGGTAATCGTCTAGCCGAGTCGGTTTGGATCTAGCCGAGTAGGTTTGGGTCTTGCCGAGTGGGTTTGGGTCTAGCCGAGTGGGTTTTGGTCTAGCCGAGTGGGTTTTGGTCTATCCGAGTGAGTAATCGTCTAGCCCAGTGGGTTTGGGTCTAGCCGAGAGGGTTTGGGTCTTGCCGAGTGGGTTTGGTTCTAGCCGAGTGGGTTTGGATCGAGCCGAATGGGTTTTGGTCTAGCCGAGTGGGTTTTGGTCCAGCCGAGTGGGTTTGGGTCTAGCTGAGTAGGTTTGGGTCTAGCGGAGTGAGTTTGGGTATAGCGGAGTGGGTTTGGGTCTAGCGGAGTGGGTTTGGGTCTAGCGGAGTGGGTTTGGGTCTAGCCGAGTGGGTTTGGGTCTAGCCGAGTGGGTTTGGGTCTAGCCGAGTGGGTTTGGGTCTAGCCGAGTGGGTTGGGGTCTACCGAGTGGGTTTGGGTCTCGCCGAGTGGGTTTGGGTCTTGCCGAGTGGGTTGGGGTATAGCCAAGTGGGTTTGGGTCTAGCCGAGTGGGTTTGGGTGTAGCCGAGTGGGTTTGGGTCTAGCCGAGTGGGTTTGGGTCTAGCCGAGTGGGTTTCGGTCTAGCCGAGTGGGTTTGGGTCTATCCGAGTGGGTTTGGGTCTGGCCGAGTGGGTTTGGGACTGGCCGAGTGGGTTTGGGTCTAGCCGAGTGGGTTTGGGTCCAGCCGAGTGGGTTTGGGTCTAGCCGAGTGGGTTTGGGTCTAGCCGAGTGGGTTTGGTTCTAGCCGAGTGGGTTTGGGTCTAGCCGAGTCCGTTTGGGTCTAGCCAAGTGGGTTTGGGACTCGTCGAGTGCGTTTGGGTCTAGCCGAGTGGGTTTTGTTCTAGCCCAGTGGGTTTGGTTCTAGCCGAGTGGGTTTGGGTCTAGCCGAGTCCGTTTGGGTCTAGCCGAGTGGGTTTGGGACTCGTCGAGTGCGTTTGGGTCTAGCCGAGTGGGTTTTGTTCTAGCCCAGTGGGTTTGGGTCTAGCCGAGTGGGTTTGAGTCTAGCCGAGTGGGTTTGGGTCTAGCCGAGTGGGTTTGGGTCTAGCCGAGTGGGTTTGGGTCTAGCCGAGTGGGTTTGGTTGTAGCCGAGTGGGTTTGTGTCTTGCGGAGTGGGTTTGGGTGTAGCCGAGTGGGTTTGGGTCTAGCCGAGTGGGTTTGGGTCTGGCGGAGTGGGTTTTGATCTAGCAGAGTGGGTTTGGGTCTAGCGGAGTGGGGTTGGGAGTAGCCGAGTGGGTTTGGGTCTAGCCCAGTGTGTTTGGGTCTAGCCGAGTGGGTTTGGGTCTAGCCCAGTGTGTTTGGGTCTAGCCGAGGGGGTTTGGGTCTATCCGAGTGGGTTTGGGCCTAGCCGAGTGGGTTTGGGTCTAGCCGAGTGGGTTTGGGTCTAGCCGAGTGGGTTTGGGTCTAGCCGAGTGAGTTTGGGTCTAGCCGAGTGGGTTTGGGTCTATCCGAGTGGGTTTGGGTCTAGCCGAGTCGGTTTTGGTCTATCAGAGAGGGTTTGGGTGTAGCCAAGTGGGTTTGGGTCTAGCCGAGTGGGTTTGTGTCTAGCCAAGTGGGTTTTGGTCTAGCCGAGTGGGTTTGGGTCTAGCCCAGTGGGTTTGGGTCTAGCCAAGTGGGTTTGCGTCTAGCCGAGTGGGTTTGGGCCTAGCCGAATGGGTTTGGGTGTATCCGAGTGGGTTTGGGTCTAGCCAAGTCGGTTTCGGTCTATCCAAGAGGGTTTGGGTCTAGCCGAGTGGGTTTGGGTCTAGCCGAGTGGGTTTGTGTCTAGCCAAGTGCGTTTGGGTCTAGCCGAGTGGGTTTGGGTCTAGCCAAGTCGGTTTCGGTCTATCCAAGAGGGTTTGGGTCGAGCCGAGTGGGTTTGGGTCTAGCCGAGTGGGTTTGTGTCTAGCCAAGTGCGTTTGGGTCTAGCCGAGTGAGTTTGGGTCTAGCCGAGTGGGTTTGGGTCTAGCCGAGTGGGTTTGGGTGTAGCCGAGTGGGTTTGGGTCTAGCCGAGTGGGTTTGGTCTAGCCGAGTGGGGTTGGGTCTACCCGAGTGGGTTTGGGTCTAGCCGAGTGGGTTTGGGTCTAGCCGAGTGGGTTTGTGTCTAGCCGAGTGGGTTTGGGTCTAGCCGAGTGGGTTTGGGTCTAGCCGAGTGGGTTTGGGTCGATCCGAGTGGCTTTGGGTCTAGCCGAGTTGGTTTCGGTCTACCCGAGAGGGTTTGTGTCTTGCCGAGTGGGTTTGGGTCTAGCCGAGTGGGTTAGTGTCTAGCCAAGTGCGTTTGGGTCTAACCGAGTGGGTTTGGGTCTAGCCGAGTGGGTTTGGGTCTATCCGAGTGGCTTTGCGTCTAGCCGAGTTGGTTTCGGTCTACCCGAGAGGGTTTGTGTCTTGCCGAGTGGGTTTGGGTCTAGCCGAGTGGGTTAGTGTCTAGCCAAGTGCGTTTGGGTCTAGCCGAGTGGGTTCGGGTCTAACCGAGTGGCTTTGGGTCTAGCCGTGTGGGTTTGGGTCTAGCCGAGTGGGTTTGGGTCAAAGGCGAGTGGGTTTGGGTCTAGCCGTGTGGGTTTGGGTCCAGCCGAGTGGGTTTGGGTCTAGTGGAGTGGGTTTGGGTGTAGCCGAGTGGGTCAGGGTCTAGCCGATTTGGTTTGGGTCTAGCCTAGTGGGTTTGGGTCCAGCCGAGTGGGTTTGGGTCTAGCCGAGCGGGTTTGGGTCTAGCGGTGTGGGTTTGGGTGTAGCCGAGTGGGTTTGGGTCTAGCCAAGTGGGTTTGGGTCGAGCCGAGTGGGTTTGGGTCTAGCCGCGTCGGTTTGGGTCCAGCCGAGTGGGTAATCGTCTAGCCGAGTCGGTTTGGGTCTAACCGAGTAGGTTTGGGTCTTGCCGAGTGGGTTTGGGTCTAGCCGAGAGGGTTTGGGTCTAGCCAAGTGCGTTTGGGTCTAGCCGAGTGGGTTTGGGTCTAGCCGAGTGGGTTTGGGTGTAGCCGAGTGGGTTTGGGTGTAGCCGAGTGGGTTTGGGTCTAGCCGAGTGGGTTTGGTCTAGCCGAGTGGGTTTGGGTCTATCCGAGTGGGTTTGGGTCTAGCCGAGTGGGTTTGGTCTAGCCGAGTGGGTTTGGGTCTATGTGAGTGGGTTTGGGTCTATCCGAGTGGGTTTGGGTCTAGCCGAGTGGGTTTGGGTGTAGCCGAGTGGGTTTGGGTGTAGCCGAGTGGGTTTGGGTCTAGCCGAGTGGGTTTGGTCTAGCCGAGTGGGTTTGGGTCTATCCGAGTGGGTTTGGGTCTAGCCGAGTGGGTTTGGTCTAGCCGAGTGGGTTTGGGTCTATCCGAGTGGGTTTGGGTCTATCCGAGTGGGTTTGGGTCTAGCCGAGTGGGTTTGGGTCTAGCCGAGTGGGTTTGGGTCTGGTGGAGTGGGTTTGGGTGTAGCCGAGTGGGTCAGGGTCTAGCCGAGTTGGTTTGGGTCTAGCCTAGTGGGTTTGGGTCCAGCCGAGTGGGTTTGGGTCTAGCCAAGTGGGTTTGGGTCTAGCGGTGTGGGTTTGGGTGTAGCCGAGTGGGTTTGGGTCTAGCCAATTGGGTTTAGGTCGAGCCGAGTGGGTTTGGGTCTAGCCGCGTGGGTTTGGGTCTAGCCGAGTGGGTAATCGTCTAGCCGAGTCGGTTTGGATCTAGCCGAGTAGGTTTGGGTCTTGCCGAGTGGGTTTGGGTCTAGCCGAGTGGGTTATGGTCTAGCCGAGTGGGTTTTGGTCTATCCGAGTGAGTAATCGTCTAGCCCAGTGGGTTTGGGTCTAGCCGAGAGGGTTTGGGTCTTGCCGAGTGGGTTTGGTTCTAGCCGAGTGGGTTTGGATCGAGCCGAATGGGTTTTGGTCTAGCCGAGTGGGTTTTGGACCAGCCGAGTGGGTTTGGGTCTAGCTGAGTAGGTTTGGGTCTAGCGGAGTGAGTTTGGGTATAGCGGAGTGGGTTTGGGTCTAGCGGAGTGGGTTTGGGTCTAGCGGAGTGGGTTTGGGTCTAGCCGAGTGGGTTTGGGTCTAGCCGAGTGGGTTTGGGTCTAGCCGAGTGGGTTTGGGTCTAGCCGAGTGGGTTGGGGTCTACCGAGTGGGTTTGGGTCTCGCCGAGTGGGTTTGGGTCTTGCCGAGTGGGTTGGGGTATAGCCAAGTGGGTTTGGGTCTAGCCGAGTGGGTTTGGGTGTAGCCGAGTGGGTTTGGGTCTAGCCGAGTGGGTTTGGGTCTAGCCGAGTGGGTTTGGGTCTAGCCGAGTGGGTTTGGGTCTATCCGAGTGGGTTTGGGTCTGGCCGAGTGGGTTTGGGACTGGCCGAGTGGGTTTGGGTCTAGCCGAGTGGGTTTGGGTCCAGCCGAGTGGGTTTGGGTCTAGCCGAGTGGGTTTGGGTCTAGCCGAGTGGGTTTGGTTCTAGCCGAGTGGGTTTGGGTTTAGCCGAGTCCGTTTGGGTCTAGCCAAGTGGGTTTGGGACTCGTCGAGTGCGTTTGGGTCTGGCCGAGTGGGTTTTGTTCTAGCCCAGTGGGTTTGGTTATAGCCGAGTGGGTTTGGGTCTAGCCGAGTCCGTTTGGGTCTAGCCGAGTGGGTTTGGGACTCGTCGAGTGCGTTTGGGTCTAGCCGAGTGGGTTTTGTTCTAGCCCAGTGGGTTTGGGTCTAGCCGAGTGGGTTTGAGTCTAGCCGAGTGGGTTTGGGTCTAGCCGAGTGGGTTTGGGTCTAGCCGAGTGGGTTTGGGTCTAGCCGAGTGGGTTTGGTTGTAGCCGAGTGGGTTTGTGTCTTGCGGAGTGGGTTTGGGTGTAGCCGAGTGGGTTTGGGTCTAGCCGAGTGGGTTTGGGTCTAGCCGAGTGGGTTTGGGTCTGGCGGAGTGGGTTTTGGTCTAGCAGAGTGGGTTTGGGTCTAGCGGAGTGGGGTTGGGAGTAGCCGAGTGGGTTTGGGTCTAGCCCAGTGTGTTTGGGTCTAGCCGAGTGGGTTTGGGTGTAGCCGTGTGTGTTTGGGTCTAGCCGAGGGGGTTTGGGTCTATCCGAGTGGGTTTGGGCCTAGCTGAGTGGGTTTGGGTCTAGCCGAGTGGGTTTGGGTCTAGCCGAGTGGGTTTGGGTCTAGCCGAGTGAGTTTGGGTCTAGCCGAGTGGGTTTGGGTCTATCCGAGTGGGGTTGGGTCTAGCCGAGTCGGTTTTGGTCTATCAGAGAGGGTTTGGGTCTAGCCGAGTGGGTTTGGGTCTAGCCGAGTGGGTTTGTGTCTAGCCAAGTGGGTTTTGGTCTAGCCGAGTGGGTTTCGGTCTAGCCCAGTGGGTTTGGGTCTAGCCAAGTGGGTTTGCGTCTAGCCGAGTGGGTTTGGGCCTAGCCGAGTGGGTTTGGGTGTATCCGAGTGGGTTTGGGTCTAGCCAAGTCGGTTTCGGTCTATCCAAGAGGGTTTGGGTCTAGCCGAGTGGGTTTGGGTCTAGCCCAGTGGGTTTTTGTCTAGCCAAGTGCGTTTGGGTCTAGCCGAGTGGGTTTGGGTCTAGCCAAGTCGGTTTCGGTCTATCCAAGAGGGTTTGGGACTAGCCGAGTGGGTTTGGGTCTAGCCGAGTGGGTTTGTGTCTAGCCGAGTGGGGTTGGGTCTATCCGAGTGGGTTTGGGTCTAGCCGAGTGGGTTTGGGTCAAGCCGAGTGGGTTTGTGTCTAGCCGAGTGGGTTTGGGTCTAGCCGAGTGGGTTTGGGTCTAGCCGAGTGGGTTTGGGTCGATCCGAGTGGCTTTGGGTCTAGCCGAGTTGGTTTCGGTCTACCCGAGAGGGTTTGTGTCTTGCCGAGTGGGTTTGGGTCTAGCCGAGTGGGTTAGTGTCTAGCCAAGTGCGTTTGGGTCTAGCCGAGTGGGTTTGGGTCTAGCCGAGTGGGTTTGGGTCTATCCGAGTGGCTTTGGGTCTAGCCGAGTTGGTTTCGGTCTACCCGAGAGGGTTTGTGTCTTGCCGAGTGGGTTTGGGTCTAGCCGAGTGGGTTAGTGTCTAGCCAAGTGCGTTTGGGTCTAGCCGAGTGGGTTTGGGTCTAGCCGAGTGGCTTTGGGTCTAGCCGTGTGGGTTTGGGTCTAGCCGAGTGGGTTTGGGTCAAAGGCGAGTGGGTTTGGGTCTAGCCGTGTGGGTTTGGGTCCAGCCGAGTGGGTTTGGGTCTAGTGGAGTGGGTTTGGGTGTAGCCGAGTGGGTCAGGGTCTAGCCGATTTGGTTTGGGTCTAGCCTAGTGGGTTTGGGTCCAGCCGAGTGGGTTTGGGTCTAGCCGAGTGGGTTTGGGTCTAGCGGTGTGGGTTTGGGTGTAGCCGAGTGGGTTTGGGTCTAGCCAAGTGGGTTTGGGTCGAGCCGAGTGGGTTTGGGTCTAGCCGCGTGGGTTTGGGTCCAGCCGAGTGGGTAATCGTCTAGCCGAGTCGGTTTGGGTCTAACCGAGTAGGTTTGGGTCTTGCCGAGTGGGTTTGGGTCTAGCCGAGTGGATTTTGGTCCAGCCGAGTGGGTTTTGGTCTATCCGAGTGGGTTTGGGTGCAGCCGAGAGGGTTTGGGTCTAGTCGAGTGGGTTTGGGTCTAGCCGAGTCGGTTTCAGTCTATCCGAGAGGGTTTGGGTCTAGCCGAGTGGGTTTGGGTCTAGCCGAGTGGGTTTGTGTCTAGCCAAGTGCGTTTGGGTCTAGCCGAGTGGGTTTGGGTCTAGCCGAGTGGGTTTGGGTGTAGCCGTGTGGGTTTGGGTGTAGCCGAGTGGGTTTGGGTCTAGCCGAGTGGGTTTGGTCTAGCCGAGTGGGTTTGGGTCTATCCGAGTGGGTTTGGGTCTAGCCGAGTGGGTTTGGTCTAGCCGAGTGGGTTTGGGTCTATCTGAGTGGGTTTGGGTCTATCCGAGTGGGTTTGGGTCTAGCCGAGTGGGTTTGGGTCTAGCCGAGTGGGTTTGGGTCTAGTGGAGTGGGTTTGGGTGTAGCCGAGTGGGTCAGGGTCTAGCCGAGTTGGTTTGGGTCTAGCCTAGTGGGTTTGGGTCCAGCCGAGTGGGTTTGGGTCTAGCCGAGTGGGTTTGTGTCTAGCCAAGTGCGTTTGGGTCTAGCCGAGTGGGTTTGGGTCTAGCCGAGTGGGTTTGGGTGTAGCCGAGTGGGTTTGGGTGTAGCCGAGAGGGTTTGGGTGTAGCCGAGTGGGTTTGGGTCTAGCCGAGTGGGTTTGGTCTAGCCGAGTGGGTTTGGGTCTATCCGAGTGGGTTTGGGTCTAGCCGAGTGGGTTTGGGTCTATCTGAGTGGGTGTGGGTCTATCCGAGTGGGTTTGGGTCTAGCCGAGTGGGTTTGGGTCTAGCCGAGTGGGTTTGGGTCTAGTGGAGTGGGTTTGGGTGTAGCCGAGTGGGTCAGGGTCTAGCCGAGTTGGTTTGGGTCTAGCCTAGTGGGTTTGGGTCCAGCCGAGTGGGTTTGGGTCTAGCCAAGTGGGTTTGGGTCTAGCGGTGTGGGTTTGGGTGTAGCCGAGTGGGTTTGTGTCTAGGCAAGTGGGTTTAGGTCGAGCCGAGTGGGTTTGGGTCTAGCCGCGTGGGTTTGGGTCTAGCCGAGTGGGTAATCGTCTAGCCGAGTCGGTTTGGATCTAGCCGAGTAGGTTTGGGTCTTGCCGAGTGGGTTTGGGTCTAGCCGAGTGGGTTTTGGTCTAGCCGAGTGGGTTTTGGTCTATCCGTGTGAGTAATCGTCTAGCCCAGTGGGTTTGGGTCTAGCCGAGAGGGTTTGGGTCTTGCCGAGTGGGTTTGGTTCTAGCCGAGTGGGTTTGGGTCGAGCCGAATGGGTTTTGGTCTAGCCGAGTGGGTTTTGGTCCAGCCGAGTGGGTTTGGGTCTAGCTGAGTAGGTTTGGGTCTAGCGGAGTGAGTTTGGGTATAGCGGAGTGGGTTTGGGTCTAGCGGAGTGGGTTTGGGTCTAGCGGAGTGGGTTTGGGTCTAGCCGAGTGTGTTTGGGTCTAGCCGAGTGGGTTTGTGTCTAACCAAGTGGGTTTGGGTCGATCCGAGTGGCTTTGGGTCTAGCCGAGTTGGTTTCGGTCTACCCGAGAGGGTTTGTGTCTTCCCGAGTGGGTTTGGGTCTAGCCGAGTGGGTTAGTGTCTAGCCAAGTGCGTTTGGGTCTAGCCGAGTGGGTTTGCGTCTAGCCGAGTGGGTTTGGGTCTATCCGAGTGGCTTTGGGTCTAGCCGAGTTGGTTTCGGTCTACCCGAGAGGGTTTGTGTCTTGCCGAGTGGGTTTGGGTCTAGCCGAGTGGGTTAGTGTCTAGCCAAGTGCGTTTGGGTCTAGCCGAGTGGGTTTGGGTCTAGCCGAGTGGCTTTGGGTCTAGCCGTGTGGGTTTGGGTCTAGCCGAGTGGGTTTGGGTCAAAGGCGAGTGGGTTTGGGTCTAGCCGTGTGGGTTTGGGGCCAGCCGAGTGGGTTTGGGTCTAGTGGAGTGGGTTTGGGTGTAGCCGAGTGGGTCAGGGTCTAGCCGATTTGGTTTGGGTCTAGCCTAGTGGGTTTGGGTCCAGCCGAGTGGGTTTGGGTCTAGCCGAGTGCGTTTGGGTCTAGCGGTGTGGGTTTGGGTGTAGCCGAGTGGGTTTGGGTCTAGCCAAGTGGGTTTGGGTCGAGCCGAGTGGGTTTGGGTCTAGCCGCGTGGGTTTGGGTCCAGCCGAGTGGGTAATCGTCTAGCCGAGTCGGTTTGGGTCTAACCGAGTAGGTTTGGGTCTTGCCGAGTGGGTTTGGGTCTAGCCGAGTGGGTTTTGGTCTAGCCGAGTGGGTTTTCGTCTATCCGAGTGGGTTTGGGTCCAGCCGAGAGGGTTTGGGTCTAGTCGAGTGGGTTTGGGTCTAGCCGAGTCGGTTTCAGTCAATCCGAGAGGGTTTGGGTCTAGCCGAGTGGGTTTGGGTCTAGCCGAGTGGGTTTGTGTCTAGCCAAGTGCGTTTGGGTCTAGCCGAGTGGGTTTGGGTCTAGCCGAGTGGGTTTGGGTGTAGCCGAGTGGGTTTGGGTGTAGCCGAGTGGGTTTGGGTCTAGCCGAGTGGGTTTGGTCTAGCCGAGTGGGTTTGGGTCTATCCGAGTGGGTTTCGGTCTAGCCGAGTGGGTTTGGTCTAGCCGAGTGGGTTTGGGTCTATCTGAGTGGGTTTGGGTCTATCCGAGTGGGTTTGGGTCTAGCCGAGTGGGTTTGGGTCTAGCCGAGTGGGTTTGGGTCTAGTGGAGTGGGTTTGGGTGTAGCCGAGTGGGTCAGGGTCTAGCCGAGTTGGTTTGGGTCTAGCCTAGTGGGTTTGGGTCCAGTCGAGTGGGTTTGGGTCTAGCCAAGTGGGTTTGGGTCTAGCGGTGTGGGTTTGGGTGTAGCCGAGTGGGTTTGTGTCTAGCCAAGTGGGTTTAGGTCGAGCCGAGTGGGTTTGGGTCTAGCCGCGTGGGTTTGGGTCTAGCCGAGTGGGTAATCGTCTAGCCGAGTCGGTTTGGATCTAGCCGAGCAGGTTTGGGTCTTGCCGAGTGGGTTTGGGTCTAGCCGAGTGGGTTTTGGTCTAGCCGAGTGGGTTTTGGTCTATCCGAGTGAGTAATCGTCTAGCCCAGTGGGTTTGGGTCTAGCCGAGAGGGTTTGGGTCTTGCCGAGTGGGTTTGGTTCTAGCCGAGTGGGTTTGGGTCGAGCCGAATGGGTTTTGGTCTAGCCGAGTGGGCTTTGGTCCAGCCGAGTGGGTTTGGGTCTAGCTGAGTAGGTTTGGGTCTAGCGGAGTGAGTTTGGGTATAGCGGAGTGGGTTTGGGTCTAGCGGAGTGGGTTTGGGTCTAGCGGAGTGGGTTTGGGTGTAGCCGAGTGTGTTTGGGTCTAGCCGAGTGGGTTTGGGTCTAGCCGAGTGGGTTTGGGTCTAGCCGAGTGGGTTGGGGTCTACCGAGTGGGTTTGGGTCTCGCCGAGTGGGTTTGGGTCTTGCCGAGTGGGTTGGGGTATAGCCAAGTGGGTTTGGATCTAGCCGAGTGGGTTTGGGTGTAGCCGAGTGGGTTTGGGTCTAGCCGAGTGGGTTTGGGTCTAGCCGAGTGGGTTTCGGTCTAGCCGAGTGGGTTTGGGTCTATCCGAGTGGGTTTGGGTCTGGCCGAGTGGGTTTGGGACTGGCCGAGTGGGTTTGGGTCTAGCCGAGTGGGTTTGGGTCCAGCCGAGTGGGTTTGGGTCTAGCCGAGTGGGTTTGGGTCTAGCCGAGTGGGTTTGGTTCTGGCCGAGTGGGTTTGGGTCTAGCCGAGTCCGTTTGGGTCTAGCCGAGTGGGTTTGGGACTCGTCGAGTGCGTTTGGGTCTAGCCGAGTGGGTTTTGTTCTAGCCCAGTGGGTTTGGGTCTAGCCGAGTGCGTTTGAGTCTAGCCGAGTGGGTTTGGGTCTAGCCGAGTGGGTTTGGGTCTAGCCGAGTGGGTTTGGGTCTAGCCGAGTGGGTTTGGTTGTAGCCGAGTGGGTTTGTGTCTTGCGGAGTGGGTTTGGGTGTAGCCGAGTGGGTTTGGGTCTAGCCGAGTGGGTTTGGGTCTAGCCGAGTGGGTTTGGGTCTGGCGGAGTGGGTTTTGGTCTAGCAGAGTGGGTTTGGGTCTAGCGGAGTGGGGTTGGGAGTAGCCGAGTGGGTTTGGGTCTAGCCCAGTGTGTTTGGGTCTAGCCGAGTGGGTTTGGGTGTAGCCGTGTGGGTTTGGGTCTAGCCGAGTGGGTTTGGGTCTAGCCGAGTGAGTTTGGGTCTAGCCGAGTGGGTTTGGGTCTATCCGAGTGGGTTTGGGTCTAGCCGAGTCGGTTTTGGTCTATCCGAGAGGGTTTGGGTCTAGCCAAGTGGGTTTGGGTCTAGCCGAGTGGGTTTGTGGCTAGCCAAGTGGGTTTTGGTCTAGCCGAGTGGGTTTGGGTCTAGCCCAGTGGGTTTGGGTCTAGCCAAGTGGGTTTGCGTCTAGCCGAGTGGCTTTGGGCCTAGCCGAGTGGGTTTGGGTGTATCCGAGTGGGTTTGGGTCTAGCCGAGTCGGTTTCGGTCTATCCAAGAGGGTTTGGGTCTAGCCGAGTGGGTTTGGGTCTAGCCGAGTGGGTTTGTGTCTAGCCAAGTGCGTTTGGGTCTGGCCGAGTGGGTTTGGGTCTAGCCGAGTGGGTTTGGGTCTAGCCGAGTGGGTTTGGGTGTAGCCGAGTGGGTTTGGGTCTAGCCGAGTGGGTTTGGTCTAGCCGAGTGGGGTTGGGTCTATCCGAGTGGGTTTGGGCCTAGCCGAGTGGGTTTGGGTCTAGCCGAGTGGGTTTGTGTCTAGCCGAGTGGGTTTGGGTCTAGCCGAGTGGGTTTGGGTCTAGCCGAGTGGGTTGGGTCTATCCGAGTGGCTTTGGGTCTAGCCGAGTTGGTTTCGGTCTACCCGTGAGGGTTTGTGTCTTGCCGAGTGGGTTTGGGTCTAGCCGAGTGGGTTAGTGTCTAGCCAAGTGCGTTTGGGTCCAGCCGAGTGGGTTTGGGTCTAGCCGAGTGGGTTTGGGTCTATCCGAGTGGCTTTGGGTCTAGCCGAGTTGGTTTCGGTCTACCCGAGAGGGTTTGTGTCTTGCCGAGTGGGTTTGGGTCTAGCCGAGTGGGTTAGTGTCTAGCCAAGTGCGTTTGGGTCTAGCCGAGTGGGTTTGGGTCTAGCCGAGTGGCTTTGTGTCTAGCCGTGTGGGTTTGGGTCTAGCCGAGTGGGTTTGGGTCAAAGGCGAGTGGGTTTGGGTCTAGCCGTGTGGGTTTGGGTCCAGCCGAGTGGGTTTGGGTCTAGTGGAGTGGGTTTGGGTGTAGCCGAGTGGGTCAGGGTCTAGCCGATTTGGTTTGGGTCTAGCCTAGTGGGTTTGGGTCCAGCCGAGTGGGTTTGGGTCTAGCCGAGTGGGTTTGGGTCTAGCGGTGTGGGTTTGGGTGTAGCCGAGTGGGTTTGGGTCTAGCCAAGTGGGTTTGGGTCGAGCCGAGTGGGTTTGGGTCTAGCCGCGTGGGTTTGGGTCCAGCCGAGTGGGTAATCGTCTAGCCGAGTCGGTTTGGATCTAACCGAGTAGGTTTGGGTCTTGCCGAGTGGGTTTTGGTCTAGCCGAGTGGGTTTTGGTCTATCCGAGTGGGTTTGGGTCCAGCCGAGAGGGTTTGGGTCTAGTCGAGTGGGTTTGGGTCTAGCCGAGTCGGTTTCAGTCTATCCGAGAGGGTTTGGGTCTAGCCGAGTGGGTTTGGGTCTAGCCGAGTGGGTTTGTGTCTAGCCAAGTGCGTTTGGGTCTAGCCGAGTGGGTTTGGGTCTAGCCGAGTGGGTTTGGGTGTAGCCGAGTGGGTTTGGGTCTAGCCGAGTGGGTTTGGGTCTAGCCGAGTGGGTTTGCGTAAAGCCGAGTGGGTTTGGGTCTAGCCGAGTGGGTTTGGGTCTAGCCGAGTGGGTTTGGGTCTAGCCGAGTGGGTTTGGGTCTAACCGAGTGGGTTTGTGTCTGGCCAAGTGGGTTTGGGTCTAGCCGAGTGGGTTTGGGTCTAGCCGAGTTGGTTTGGGTCTAGCCGTGTGCGTTTGGGTCTAGCCCAGTGGATTTGGGTCTAGCCAAGTGGGTTTGGGTCTAGCCATGTGGGTTTAGGTCCAGCCGAGTGGGTTTGGGTCTAGTGGAGTGGGTTTGGGTGTAGCCGAGTGGGTCAGGGTCTAGCTGAGTTGGTTTGGGTCTAGCCTAGTGGGTTTGGGTCCAGCCGAGTGGGTTTGGGTCTAGCCGAGTGGGTTTGAGTCTAGCGGTGTGGGTTTGGGTGTAGCCGAGTGGGTTTGGGTCTAGCTGAGTGGGTTTGGGTCGAGCCGAGTGGGTTTGGGTCTAGCCGCGTGGGTTTGGGCCTTGCCGAGTGGGTAATCGTCTAGCCGAGTCGGTTTGGGTCTAGCCGAGTAGGTTTGGGTCTTGCCGAGTGGGTTTGGGTCTAGCCGAGTGGGTTTGGGTCGAGCCGAGTGGGTTTTGGTCTATCCGATTGGGTTTGGGTCCAGCCGAGAGGGTTTGGGTCTAGTCGAGTGGGTTTGGGTCTAGCGGCGTGGGTTTGGGTCTAGCGGAGTGGGTTTGGGTCTAGCGGAGTGGGTTTGGGTCTAGCCTAGTGGGTGTGGGTCTAGCCGAGTGGGTTTGGGTCTAGCGGCGTGGGTTTGGGTCTAGCGGAGTGGGTTTGGGTCTAGCCGAGTGGGTTTGGGTCTAGCCGAGTGGGTTTGGGTCTAGCCGAGTGGGTTTGGGTTTAGCCGAGTTGGTTTGGTTCTAGCCGAGTGGGTTTGCGTCTAGCCGAGTCCGTTTGGGTATAGCCGAGTGGGTTTGGGACTAGTCGAGTGGGGTTGGGTCTAGCCGAGTGGGTTTGGTTCTAGCCAAGTGGGTTTGGGACTAGTCGAGTGGGGTTGGGTCTAGCCGAGTGGGTTTGGGTCTAGCCGAGTGGGTTTGGGTCTAGCCAAGTGGGTTTGGGTGAAGCCGAGTGGGTTTGTGTCTTGCGGAGTGGGTTTGGGTGTAGCCGAGTGGGTTTGGGTATAGACGAGTGGGTTTGGGTCTCGCCGAGTGAGTTTGGGTCTAGCCGAGTGGGTTTGGGTCTAGCGGAGTGGGTTTGGGTCTAGCGGAGTGGGTTTGGGTCTAGCCGAGTGGGTTTGGGTCTAGCCGAGTGGGTTTGGGTCTAGCCAAGTGGGTTTGGGTCTAGCCGAGTGGGTTTGGGTCTAGCCGAGTGGGTTTGGGTCTAGCCGAGTGGGTTTGGGTGTAGCCGAGTGGGTTTGGGTCTAGCCGAGTGGGTTTGCGTCTAGCCAAGTGGGTTTGGGTCTAGCCGAGTGGGTTTGGGTCTAGCCGAGTGGGTTTGCGTCTAGCCGAGTGGGTTTGGGTCTAGCCGAGTGGGTTGGGGTCTAGCCGAGTGGGTTTGTGTCTAGCCGAGTGTGTTTGGGTCTAGCGGAGTGGGTTTGTGTCTAGCCGAGTGGGTTTGGGTCTAGCCGAGTGGGTTTGGGTCTAGCCGAGTGGGTTTGGGTCTAGCCGAGTGGGTTTGGGTCTAGCCGAGTGGGTTTGCATCTAGCCGAGTGGGTTTGGGTCTAGCCGAGTGGGTTTGGGTCTAGCCGAGTGTGTTTGGGTCTAGCGCAGTGGGTTTGTGTCTAGCCAAGTGGGTTTGGGTCTAGCCGAGTGGGTTTGGGTATAGCTGAGTGGGTTTGGGTCTAGCCATGTGGGTTTGGGTCTAGCCGAGTGGGTTTGGGTCTTGCCGAGTATGTTTGGGTCTAGCCCGGTGGGTTTGGGTCCAGCCGAGTGGGTTTGGGTCTAGCCGAGTGGGTTTGGGTCTACCGAGTGGGTTTGGGTCTAGCCAAGTGGGTTTGGGTCTTGCCGAGTGGGTTGGGGTCTAGCCAAGTGGGGTTGGGTCAAGCCGAGAGGGTTTGGGTGTAGCCGAGTGGGTTTGGGTCTAACCGAGTGGGTTTGGGTCTAGCCGAGTGGGTTTGGGTCTAGCTGAGTGGGTTTGGGTCTAGCCGAGTGGGTTTGGGTCTAGCGGAGGGGATTTGGGTCTAGCCGAGTGGGTTTGGGTCTAGCCGAGTGGGTTTGGGTCTAGCCGAGTGGGTTTGGGTCCAGCCGAGTGGGTTTGGTTCTAGCCGAGTGGCTTTGGGTGTAGCCGAGTGGGTTTGGTTCTTGCCGAGTGGGTTTGGTTCTGGCTGAGTGGGTTTGGGTCTAGCCCAGTGGGTTTGGGTCTATCCGAGTGGGTTTGCGTCTATCCGAGTGGGTTTGGGTCTAGCCGAGTGGGTTTGTGTCTAGCCAAGTGCGTTTGGGCCTAGCCGAATGGGTTTGGGTCTAGCCGAGTGGGTTTGGGTCTAGCCGAGTTGGTTTCGGTCTATCCGAGAGGGTTTGTGTCTAGCCGAGTGGGTTTGGGTCTAGCCGAGTGGGTTTGTGTCTAGCCAAGTGGGTTTGGGTCTAGCCGAGTGGGTTTGGGTCTAGCCGAGTTGGTTTGGGTCTAGCCGAGTGGGTTTGGGTCTAGCCGAGTGGCTTTGTGTCTAGCCGTGTGGGTTTGGGTCTAGCCGAGTGGGTTTGGGTCAAAGGCGAGTGGGTTTGGGTCTAGCCGTGTGGGTTTGGGTCCAGCCGAGTGGGTTTGGGTCTAGTGGAGTGGGTTTGGGTGTAGCCGAGTGGGTCAGGGTCTAGCCGATTTGGTTTGGGTCTAGCCTAGTGGGTTTGGGTCCAGCCGAGTGGGTTTGGGTCTAGCCGAGTGGGTTTGGGTCTAGCGGTGTGGGTTTGGGTGTAGCCGAGTGGGTTTGGGTCTAGCCAAGTGGGTTTGGGTCGAGCCGAGTGGGTTTGGGTCTAGCCGCGTGGGTTTGGGTCCAGCCGAGTGGGTAATCGTCTAGCCGAGTCGGTTTGGATCTAACCGAGTAGGTTTGGGTCTTGCCGAGTGGGTTTTGGTCTAGCCGAGTGGGTTTTGGTCTATCCGAGTGGGTTTGGGTCCAGCCGAGAGGGTTTGGGTCTAGTCGAGTGGGTTTGGGTCTAGCCGAGTCGGTTTCAGTCTATCCGAGAGGGTTTGGGTCTAGCCGAGTGGGTTTGGGTCTAGCCGAGTGGGTTTGTGTCTAGCCAAGTGCGTTTGGGTCTAGCCGAGTGGGTTTGGGTCTAGCCGAGTGGGTTTGGGTGTAGCCGAGTGGGTTTGGGTCTAGCCGAGTGGGTTTGGGTCTAGCCGAGTGGGTTTGGGTAAAGCCGAGTGGGCTTGGGTCTAGCCGAGTGGGTTTGGGTCTAGCCGAGTGGGTTTGGGTCTAGCCGAGTGGGTTTGGGTCTAACCGAGTGGGTTTGTGTCTGGCCAAGTGGGTTTGGGTCTAGCCGAGTGGGTTTGGGTCTAGCCGAGTTGGTTTGGGTCTAGCCGTGTGCGTTTGGGTCTAGCCCAGTGGATTTGGGTCTAGCCAAGTGGGTTTGGGTCTAGCCATGTGGGTTTAGGTCCAGCCGAGTGGGTTTGGGTCTAGTGGAGTGGGTTTGGGTGTAGCCGAGTGGGTCAGGGTCTAGCTGAGTTGGTTTGGGTCTAGCCTAGTGGGTTTGGGTCCAGCCGAGTGGGTTTGGGTCTAGCCGAGTGGGTTTGAGTCTAGCGGTGTGGGTTTGGGTGTAGCCGAGTGGGTTTGGGTCTAGCTGAGTGGGTTTGGGTCGAGCCGAGTGGGTTTGGGTCTAGCCGCGTGGGTTTGGGTCTTGCCGAGTGGGTAATCGTCTAGCCGAGTCGGTTTGGGTCTAGCCGAGTAGGTTTGGGTCTTGCCGAGTGGGTTTGGGTCTAGCCGAGTGGGTTTGGGTCGAGCCGAGTGGGTTTTGGTCTATCCGATTGGGTTTGGGTCCAGCCGAGAGGGTTTGGGTCTAGTCGAGTGGGTTTGGGTCTAGCGGCGTGGGTTTGGGTCTAGCGGAGTGGGTTTGGGTCTAGCGGAGTGGGTTTGGGTCTAGCCTAGTGGGTGTGGGTCTAGCCGAGTGGGTTTGGGTCTAGCGGCGTGGGTTTGGGTCTAGCGGAGTGGGTTTGGGCCTAGCCGAGTGGGTTTGGGTCTAGCCGAGTGGGTTTGGGTCTAGCCGAGTGGGTTTGGGTTTAGCCGAGTTGGTTTGGTTCTAGCCGAGTGGGTTTGCGTCTAGCCGAGTCCGTTTGGGTATAGCCGAGTGGGTTTGGGACTAGTCGAGTGGGATTGGGTCTAGCCGAGTGGGTTTGGTTCTAGCCAAGTGGGTTTGGGACTAGTCGAGTGGGGTTGGGTCTAACCGAGTGGGTTTGGGTCTAGCCGAGTGGGTTTGGGTCTAGCCAAGTGGGTTTGGGTGAAGCCGAGTGGGTTTGTGTCTTGCGGAGTGGGTTTGGGTGTAGCCGAGTGGGTTTGGGTATAGACGAGTGGGTTTGGGTCTCGCCGAGTGAGTTTGGGTCTAGCCGAGTGGGTTTGGGTCTAGCGGAGTGGGTTTGGGTCTAGCGGAGTGGGTTTGGGTCTAGCCGAGTGGGTTTGGGTCTAGCCGAATGGGTTGGGGTCCAGCCGATGGGTTTGGGTCTAGCCGATGGGTTTGGGTCTAGCGGTGTGGGTTTGGGTGTAGCTGAGTGGGTTTGGGTCTAGCCGAGTGGGTTTGGGTCGAGCCGAGTTGGTTTGGGTGTAGCCGAGTGGGTTTGGGTCTAGCCTAGTGGGTTTGGGTCTAGCCGCGTGGGTTTGTGTCTAGCCTAGTGGGTTTGGGTCTAGCCGAGTGGGTTTGGGTCTAGCGGAGTGGGTTTGGGTGTAGCCGAGTGGGTTTGGGTCTAGCCGAGAGGGTTTGGGTGTAGCCGTGTGGGTTGGGTCTAGCCGAGGGGGGTTGGGTCTATCCGAGTGGGTTTGGGTCTAGCCGAGGGGGTTTAGGTCTAGCCGAGTGGGCTTGGGCCTAGCCGAGTGGGTTTGGGTCTAGCCGAGTGGGTTTGGGTCTAGCCGAGTGGGTTTGGGTCTATCCGAGTGGGTTTGGGTCTACCCGAGTAGGTTTCGGTCTATCCGAGAGGGTTTGGTTCTAGCCAAGTGGGTTTGGGTCTAGCCGAGTGGGTTTGTGTCTAGCCAAGTGGGTTTGGGTCGAGCCGAGTGGGTTTGGGTCTAGCCGAGTGGGTTTGGGTCTAGCCGATTGGGTTTGGGTCTAGCCGCGTGGGTTTGGGTTTAGCCGAGTGGGTTTGTGTGTAGCCGAGTGGGTTTGGGTCTAGCCGAGAGGGTTTGGGTGTAGCCGTGTGGGTTTGGGTCTAGCCGAGTGGGTTTGGGTCTAGCCAAGTGGGTTTGGGTCTAGCCGTGTGGGTTTGGGTCTAGCCGAGTGGGTTTGGGTCTAGCCGAGTGGGTTTGGGTCTAGCCGAGTGGGTTTGGGTCTAGCCGAGTGGGTTTGCGTCTAGCCAAGTGGGTTTGGGTCTAGCCGAGTGGGTTTGGGTCTAGCCGAGTGGGTTTGCGTCTAGCCGAGTGGGTTTGGGGCTAGCCGAGTGGGTTGGGGTCTAGCCGAGTGGGTTTGTGTCTAGCCGAGTGTGTTTGGGTCTAGCGGAGTGGGTTTGTGTCTAGCCGAGTGGGTTTGGGTCTAGCCGAGTGGGTTTGGGTCTAGCCGAGTGGGTTTGGGTCTAGCCGAGTGGGTTTGGGTCTAGCCGAGTGGGTTTGCATCTAGCCGAGTGGGTTTGGGTCTAGCCGAGTGGGTTTGGGTCTAGCCGAGTGTGTTTGGGTCTAGCGGAGTGGGTTTGTGTCTAGCCAAGTGGGTTTGGGTCTAGCCGAGTGGGTTTGGGTATAGCTGAGTGGGTTTGGGTCTAGCCATGTGGGTTTGGGTCTAGCCGAGTGGGTTTGGGTCTTGCCGAGTATGTTTGGGTCTAGCCCGGTGGGTTTGGGTCCAGCCGAGTGGGTTTGGGTCTAGCCGAGTGGGTTTGGGTCTACCGAGTGGGTTTGGGTCTAGCCAAGTGGGTTTGGGTCTTGCCGAGTGGGTTGGGGTCTAGCCAAGTGGGGTTGGATCTAGCCGAGAGGGTTTGGGTGTAGCCGAGTGGGTTTGGGTCTAACCGAGTGGGTTTGGGTCTAGCCGAGTGGGTTTGGGTCTAGCCGAGTGGGTTTGGGTCTAGCCGAGTGGGTTTGGGTCTAGCGGAGGGGATTTGGGTCTAGCCGAGTGGGTTTGGGTCTAGCCGAGTGGGTTTGGGTCTAGCCGAGTGGGTTTGGGTCCAGCCGAGTGGGTTTGGTTCTAGCCGAGTGGCTTTGGGTGTAGCCGAGTGGGTTTGGTTCTTGCCGAGTGGGTTTGGTTCTGGCTGAGTGGGTTTGGGTCTAGCCCAGTGGGTTTGGGTCTATCCGAGTGGGTTTGCGTCTATCCGAGTGGGTTTGGGTCTAGCCGAGTGGGTTTGTGTCTAGCCAAGTGCGTTTGGGCCTAGCCGAATGGGTTTGGGTCTAGCCGAGTGGGTTTGGGTCTAGCCGAGTGGGTTTGGGTCTAGCCGAGTGGGTTTGGGTCTATCCGAGTGGGTTTGGGTCTAGCCGAGTTGGTTTCGGTCTATCCGAGAGGGTTTGTGTCTAGCCGAGTGGGTTTGGGTCTAGCCGAGTGGGTTTGTGTCTAGCCAAGTGGGTTTGGGTCTAGCCGAGTGGGTTTGGGTCTAGCCGAGTTGGTTTGGTTCTCGCCGTGTGGGTTTGGGTCTAGCCGAGTGGATTTGGGTCTAGCCGAGTGGGTTTGGGTCTAGCCGTGTGGGTTTAGGTCCAGCCGAGTGGGTTTGGGTCTAGTGGAGTGGGTTTGGGTGTAGCCGAGTGGGTCAGGGTCTATCTGAGTAGGTTTGGGTCTCGCCTAGTGGGTTTGGGTCCAGCCGAGTGGGTTTGGGTCTAGCCGAGTGGGTTTGAGTCTAGCGGTGTGGGTTTGGGTGTAGCCCAGTGGGTTTGGGTCTAGCTGAGTGGGTTTGTGTCGAGCCGAGTGGGTTTGGGTCTAGCCGCGTGGGTTTGGGTCTAACCGAGTGGGTAATCGTCTAGCCGAGTCGGTTTGGGTCTAGCCGAGTAGGTTTGGGTCTTGCCGAGTGGGTTTGGGTCTAGCCGAGTGGGTTTGGGTCGAGCCGAGTGGGTTTTGGTCTATCCGATTGGGTTTGGGTCCAGCCGAGAGGGTTTGGGTCTAGCGGAGTGGGTTTGGGTCTAGTGGAGTGGGTTTGGGTCTAGCCTAGTGGGTGTGGGTCTAACCAAGTGGGTTTGGGTCTAGCGGCGTGGGTTTGGGTCTAGCGGAGTGGGTTTGGGTCTAGCCGAGTGGGTTTGGGTCCAGCCGAGTGGGTTTGGGTCTAGCCGAGTGGGTTTGGGTCTAGCCGAGTTGGTTTGGTTCTAGCCGAGTGGGTTTGGGTCCAGCCGAATCCGTTTGGGTCTAGCCGAGTTGGTTTGGGACTAGTCGAGTGGGGTTGGGTCTAGCCGAGTGGGTTTGGTTCTAGCCAAGTGGATTCGGGTCTAGCCGAGTGGGTTTGGGTCTAGCCGAGTGGGTTTGGGTCTAGCCGAGTGGGTTTGGGTCTAGCCAAGTGGGTTTGGGTGAAGCCGAGTGGGTTTGTGTCTAGCGGAGTGGGTTTGGGTGTAGCCGAGTGGGTTTGGGTATAGCCGTGTGGGTTTGGGTCTAGCCGAGTGGGTTTGGGTCTTGCCGAGTGGGTTTGGGTCTAGCGGAGTGGGTTTGGGTCTAGCGGAGTGGGTTTGGGTCTAGCCGAGTGGGTTGGGGTCCAGCCGAGTGGGTTTGGGTCTAGCCGATGGGTTTGGGTCTAGCGGTGTGGGTTTGGGTGTAGCCGAGTGGGTTTGGGTCTTGCCGAGTGGGTTTGGGTCGAGCCGAGTTGGTTTGGGTGTAGCCGAGTGGGTTTGGGTCTAGCCGAGTGGGTTTGGTTCTAGCCGCGTGGGTTTGTGTCTAGCCTAGTGGGTTTGGGTCTAGCCGAGTGGGTTTGGGTCTAGTGGAGTCGGTTTGTGTGTAGCCGAGTGGGTTTGGGTCTAGCCGAGAGGGTTTGGGTGTAGCCGTGTGGGTTTGGGTCTAGCCAAGTGCGTTTGGGTCTAGCCGAGTGGGTTTGGGTCTAGCCGAGTGGGTTTGGGTCTAGCGGAGTGGGTTTGGGTCTAGCCGCGTGGGTTTGTGCCTAGCCTAGTGGGTTTTGGTCTAGCCGAGTGGGTTTGGGTCTAGCGGAGTGGGTTTGGGTGTAGCCGATTGGGTTTGGGTCTAGCCGAGTGGGTTTGGATCCAGCCGAGTGGGTTTGGGTCTAGCCGTGTGGGTTTGGGTCAAGCCGAGGGGGTTTGGGTCTAGCCGAGGGTGTTTGGGTCTATTCGAGTGGGTTTAGGTCTAGCCGAGTGGGTTTGGGTCTAGCCGTGTGGGTTTGGGTCTAGCCGAGCGGGTTTGGGTCTAGGCGAGTGGGTTTGGGTCTAGCCGAGTTGGTTTGGATCTAGCCGAGTGGGTTTGGGTCTAGCGAAGCGGGTTTGGGTCTAGCCGAGTGGGTTGGGGTCTAGCCGAGTGGGTTTGGGTCTAGCCGAGTGCGTTTGGGTCTAGCCGAGTGGGTTTGGGTCTAGCCGAGTGGGTTTGGGTCTAGCCGAGTGGGTTTGGGTCTAGCCGAGCGGGTTTGGGTCTAGGCGAGTGGGTTTGGGTCTAGCCGAGTTGGTTTGGATCTAGCCGAGTGGGTTTGGGTCTAGCCGAGCGGGTTTGGGTCTAGCCTAGTGGGTTGGGGTCTAGCCGAGTGGGTTTGGGTCTAGCCGAGTGCGTTTGGGTCTAGCGGAGTGGGTTTGGGTCTAGCCGAGTGGGTTTGGGTCTAGCAGAGTGGGTTTGGGTAAAGCCGAGTGGGTTTGGGTGTAGCCGAGTGGGTTTGGGTCTAGCCGAGTGGGTTTGGGTCTAGCCGAGTGGGTTTGGGTCTAACCGAGTGGGTTTGTGTCTAGCCAAGTGGGTTTGGGTCTAGCCGAGTGGGTTTGGGTCTAGCCGAGTTGGTTTGGGTCTAGCCGTGTGCGTTTGGGTCTAGCCGAGTGGATTTGGGTCTAGCCGAGTGGGTTTGGGTCTAGCCATGTGGGTTTAGGTCCAGCCGAGTGGGTTTGGGTCTAGTGGAGTGGGTTTGGGTGTAGCCGAGTGGGTCAGGGTCTAGCTGAGTTGGTTTGGGTCTAGCCTAGTGGGTTTGGGTCCAGCCGAGTGGGTTTGGGTCTAGCCGAGTGGGTTTGAGTCTAGCGGTGTGGGTTTGGGTGTAGCCGAGTGGGTTTGGGTCTAGCTGAGTGGGTTTGGGTCGAGCCGAGTGGGTTTGGGTCTAGCCGCGTGGGTTTGGGTCTTGCCGAGTGGGTAATCGTCTAGCCGAATGGGTTGGGGTCCAGCCGATGGGTTTGGGTCTTGCCGATGGGTTTGGGTCTAGCGGTGTGGGTTTGGGTGTAGCTGAGTGGGTTTGGGTCTAGCGGAGTGGGTTTGGGTGTAGCCGAGTGGGTTTGGGTCTAGCCGAGAGGGTTTGGGTCTAGCCGAGTGGGTTTGGGTCTAGCCGAGTGGGTTTGGGTCTAGCCGAGTGGGTTTGGGTCTAGCCGAGGGGGTTTAGGTCTAGCCGAGTGGGCTTGGGTCTAGCCGAGTGGGTTTGGGTCTAGCCGAGTGGGTTTGGGTCTAGCCGAGTGGGTTTGGGTCTATCCGAGTGGGTTTGGGTCTACCCGAGTAGGTTTCGGTCTATCCGAGAGGGTTTGGTTCTAGCCAAGTGGGTTTGGGTCTAGCCGAGTGGGTTTGTGTCTAGCCAAGTGGGTTTGGGTCGAGCCGAGTGGGTTTGGGTCTAGCCGAGTGGGTTTGGGTCTAGCCGATTGGGTTTGGGTCTAGCCGCGTGGGTTTGGGTTTAGCCGAGTGGGTTTGGGTCTAGCCGAGTGGGTTTGCGTCTAGCCGAGTGGGTTTGGGTCTAGCCGAGTGGGTTGGGGACTAGCCGAGTGGGTTCGTGTCTAGCCG
Source organism: Raja brachyura (assembly GCA_963514005.1). The sequence goes on along the minus strand of OY740819.1, from coordinate 2,934,730 downwards.
AGTGTGTTTGGGTCTAGCGGAGTGGGTTTGTGTCTAGCCGAGTGGGTTTGGGTCTAGCCGAGTGGGTTTGGGTCTAGCCGAGTGGGTTTGGGTCTAGCCGAGTGGGTTTGGGTCTAGCCGAGTGGGTTTGCATCTAGCCGAGTGGGTTTGGGTCTAGCCGAGTGGGTTTGGGTCTAGCCGAGTGTGTTTGGGTCTAGCGGAGTGGGTTTGTGTCTAGCCAAGTGGGTTTGGGTCTAGCCGAGTGGGTTTGGGTATAGCTGAGTGGGTTTGGGTCTAGCCATGTGGGTTTGGGTCTAGCCGAGTGGGTTTGGGTCTTGCCGAGTATGTTTGGGTCTAGCCCGGTGGGTTTGGGTCCAGCCGAGTGGGTTTGGGTCTAGCCGAGTGGGTTTGGGTCTACCGAGTGGGTTTGGGTCTAGCCAAGTGGGTTTGGGTCTTGCCGAGTGGGTTGGGGTCTAACCAAGTGGGGTTGTGTCTAGCCGAGAGGGTTTGGGTGTAGCCGAGTGGGTTTGGGTCTAACCGAGTGGGTTTGGGTCTAGCCGAGTGGGTTTGGGTCTAGCCGAGTGGGTTTGGGTCTAGCCGAGTGGGTTTGGGTCTAGCGGAGGGGATTTGGGTCTAGCCGAGTGGGTTTGGGTCTAGCCGAGTGGGTTTGGGTCTAGCCGAGTGGGTTTGGGTCCAGCCGAGTGGGTTTGGTTCTAGCCGATTGGCTTTGGGTGTAGCCGAGTGGGTTTGGTTCTTGCCGAGTGGGTTTGGTTCTGGCTGAGTGGGTTTGGGTCTAGCCCAGTGGGTTTGGGTCTATCCGAGTGGGTTTGCGTCTATCCGAGTGGGTTTGGGTCTAGCCGAGTGGGTTTGTGTCTAGCCAAGTGCGTTTGGGCCTAGCCGAATGGGTTTGGGTCTAGCCGAGTGGGTTTGGGTCTAGCCGAGTGGGTTTGGGTCTAGCCGAGTGGGTTTGGGTCTATCCGAGTGGGTTTGGGTCTAGCCGAGTTGGTTTCGGTCTATCCGAGAGGGTTTGTGTCTAGCCGAGTGGGTTTGGGTCTAGCCGAGTGGGTTTGTGTCTAGCCAAGTGGGTTTGGGTCTAGCCGAGTGGGTTTGGGTCTAGCCGAGTTGGTTTGGTTCTCGCCGTGTGGGTTTGGGTCTAGCCGAGTGGATTTGGGTCTAGCCGAGTGGGTTTGGGTCTAGCCGTGTGGGTTTAGGTCCAGCCGAGTGGGTTTGGGTCTAGTGGAGTGGGTTTGGGTGTAGCCGAGTGGGTCAGGGTCTATCTGAGTAGGTTTGGGTCTCGCCTAGTGGGTTTGGGTCCAGCCGAGTGGGTTTGGGTCTAGCCGAGTGGGTTTGAGTCTAGCGGTGTGGGTTTGGGTGTAGTCCAGTGGGTTTGGGTCTAGCTGAGTGGGTTTGTGTCGAGCCGAGTGGGTTTGGGTCTAGCCGCGTGGGTTTGGGTCTAGCCGAGTGGGTAATCGTCTAGCCGAGTCGGTTTGGGTCTAGCCGAGTAGGTTTGGGTCTTGCCGAGTGGGTTTGGGTCTAGCCGAGTGGGTTTGGGTCGAGCCGAGTGGGTTTGGGTCTAGCCGAGTGGTTTTGGGTCTAGCTGAGTGGGTTTGGGTCTATCCGAGTGGGTTTGGGTCTAGCCGAGTTGGTTTCGGTCTATCCGAGAGGGTTTGTGTCTAGCCGAGTGGGTTTGGGTCTAGCCGAGTGGGTTTGGGTCTAGCCGAGTGGGTTTGTGTGTAGCCGAGTGGGTTTGGGTCTAGCCGAGAGGGTTTGGGTGTAGCCGTGTGGGTTTGGGTCTAGCCGAGTGGGTTTGGGTCTAGCCAAGTGGGTTTGGGTCTAGCCGAGTGGGTTTGGGTCTAGCCGAGTGGGTTTGGGTCTAGCCGAGTGGGTTTGGGTCTAGCCGAGTGGGTTTGGGTCTAGCCGAGTGGGTTTGCATCTAGCCGAGTGGGTTTGGGTCTAGCCGAGTGGGTTTGGGTCTAGCCGAGTGGGTTTGCGTCTAGCCGAGTGGGTTTGGGTCTAGCCGAGTGGGTTGGGGTCTAGCCGAGTGGGTTTGTGTCTAGCCGAGTGTGTTTGGGTCTAGCGGAGTGGGTTTGTGTCTAGCCGAGTGGGTTTGGGTCTAGCCGAGTGGGTTTGGGTCTAGCCGAGTGGGTTTGGGTCTAGCCGAGTGGGTTTGGGTCTAGCCGAGTGGGTTTGCATCTAGCCGAGTGGGTTTGGGTCTAGCCGAGTGGGTTTGGGTCTAGCCGAGTGTGTTTGGGTCTAGCGGAGTGGGTTTGTGTCTAGCCAAGTGGGTTTGGGTCTAGCCGAGTGGGTTTGGGTATAGCTGAGTGGGTTTCGGTCTAGCCATGTGGGTTTGGGTCTAGCCGAGTGGGTTTGGGTCTTGCCGAGTATGTTTGGGTCTAGCCCGGTGGGTTTGGGTCCAGCCGAGTGGGTTTGGGTCTAGCCGAGTGGGTTTGGGTCTACCGAGTGGGTTTGGGTCTAGCCAAGTGGGTTTGGGTCTTGCCGAGTGGGTTGGGGTCTAGCCAAGTGGGGTTGGGTCTAGCCGAGAGGGTTTGGGTGTAGCCGAGTGGGTTTGGGTCTAACCGAGTGGGTTTGGGTCTAGCCGAGTGGGTTTGGGTCTAGCCGAGTGGGTTTGGGTCTAGCCGAGTGGGTTTGGGTCTAGCGGAGGGGATTTGGGTCTAGCCGAGTGGGTTTGGGTCTAGCCGAGTGGGTTTGGGTCTAGCCGAGTGGGTTTGGGTCCAGCCGAGTGGGTTTGGTTCTAGCCGAGTGGCTTTGGGTGTAGCCGAGTGGGTTTGGTTCTTGCCGAGTGGGTTTGGTTCTGGCTGAGTGGGTTTGGGTCTAGCCCAGTGGGTTTGGGTCTATCCGAGTGGGTTTGCGTCTATCCGAGTGGGTTTGGGTCTAGCCGAGTGGGTTTGTGTCTAGCCAAGTGCGTTTGGGCCTACCCGAATGGGTTTGGGTCTAGCCGAGTGGGTTTGGGTCTAGCCGAGTGGGTTTGGGTCTAGCCGAGTGGGTTTGGGTCTATCCGAGTGGGTTTGGGTCTAGCCGAGTTGGTTTCGGTCTATCCGAGAGGGTTTGTGTCTAGCCGAGTGGGTTTGGGTCTGGCCGAGTGGGTTTGTGTCTAGCCAAGTGGGTTTGGGTCTAGCCGAGTGGGTTTGGGTCTAGCCGAGTTGGTTTGGTTCTCGCCGTGTGGGTTTGGGTCTAGCCGAGTGGATTTGGGTCTAGCCGAGTGGGTTTGGGTCTAGCCGTGTGGGTTTAGGTCCAGCCGAGTGGGTTTGGGTCTAGTGGAGTGGGTTTGGGTGTAGCCGAGTGGGTCAGGGTCTATCTGAGTAGGTTTGGGTCTCGCCTAGTGGGTTTGGGTCCAGCCGAGTGGGTTTGGGTCTAGCCGAGTGGGTTTGAGTCTAGCGGTGTGGGTTTGGGTGTAGCCCAGTGGGTTTGGGTCTAGCTGAGTGGGTTTGTGTCGAGCCGAGTGGGTTTGGGTCTAGCCGCGTGGGTTTGGGTCTAGCCGAGTGGGTAATCGTCTAGCCGAGTCGGTTTGGGTCTAGCCGAGTAGGTTTGGGTCTTGCCGAGTGGGTTTGGGTCTAGCCGAGTGGGTTTGGGTCGAGCCGAGTGGGTTTTGGTCTATCCGATTGGGTTTGGGTCCAGCCGAGAGGGTTTGGGTCTAGCGGAGTGGGTTTGGGTCTAGTGGAGTGGGTTTGGGTCTAGCCTAGTGGGTGTGGGTCTAACCAAGTGGGTTTGGGTCTAGCGGCGTGGGTTTGGGTCTAGCGGAGTGGGTTTGGGTCTAGCCGAGTGGGTTTGGGTCTAGCCGAGTGGGTTTGGGTCTAGCCGAGTGGGTTTGGGTCTAGCCGAGTTGGTTTGGTTCTAGCCGAGTGGGTTTGGGTCCAGCCGAGTCCGTTTGGGTCTAGCCGAGTTGGTTTGGGACTAGTCGAGTGGGGTTGGGTCTAGCCGAGTGGGTTTGGTTCTAGCCAAGTGGATTCGGGTCTAGCCGAGTGGGTTTGGGTCTAGCCGAGTGGGTTTGGGTCTAGCCGAGTGGGTTTGGGTCTAGCCAAGTGGGTTTGGGTGAAGCCGAGTGGGTTTGTGTCTAGCGGAGTGGGTTTGGGTGTAGCCGAGTGGGTTTGGGTATAGCCGAGTGGGTTTGGGTCTAGCCGAGTGGGTTTGGGTCTTGCCGAGTGGGTTTGGGTCTAGCGGAGTGGGTTTGGGTCTAGCGGAGTGGGTTTGGGTCTAGCCGAGTGGGTTTGGGTCTAGCCGAGTGGGTTGGGGTCCAGCCGAGTGGGTTTGGGTCTGGCCGATGGGTTTGGGTCTAGCGGTGTGGGTTTGTGTGTAGCCGAGTGGGTTTAGGTCTAGCCGAGTGGGTTTGGGTCGAGCCGAGTTGGTTTGGGTGTAGCCGAGTGGGTTTGGGTCTAGCCGAGTGGGTTTGGTTCTAGCCGCGTGGGTTTGTGTCTAGCCTAGTGGGTTTGGGTCTAGCCGAGTGGGTTTGGGTCTAGTGGAGTCGGTTTGTGTGTAGCCGAGTGGGTTTGGGTCTAGTCGAGAGGGTTTGGGTGTAGCCGTGTGGGTTTGGGTCTAGCCAAGTGCGTTTGGGTCTAGCCGAGTGGGTTTGGGTCTAGCCGATTGGGTTTGGGTCTAGCGGAGTGGGTTTGGGTCTAGCCGCGTGGGTTTGTGCCTAGCCTAGTGGGTTTTGGTCGAGCCGAGTGGGTTTGGGTCTAGCGGAGTGGGTTTGGGTGTAGCCGATTGGGTTTGGGTCTAGCCGAGTGGGTTTGGATCCAGCCGAGTGGGTTTGGGTCTAGCCGTGTGGGTTTGGGTCAAGCCGAGGGGGTTTGGGTCTAGCCGAGGGTGTTTGGGTCTATTCGAGTGGGTTTAGGTCTAGCCGAGTGGGTTTGGGTCTAGCCGTGTGGGTTTGGGTCTAGCCGAGCGGGTTTGGGTCTAGGCGAGTGGGTTTGGGTCTAGCCGAGTTGGTTTGGATCTAGCCGAGTGGGTTTGGGTCTAGCCGAGCGGGTTTGGGTCTAGCCGAGTGGGTTGGGGTCTAGCCGAGTGGGTTTGGGTCTAGCCGAGTGCGTTTGGGTCTAGCGGAGTGGGTTTGGGTCTAGCCGAGTGGGTTTGGGTCTAGCCGAGTGGGTTTGGGTAAAGCCGAGTGGGTTTGGGTCTAGCCGAGTGGGTTTGGGTCTAGCCGAGTGGGTTTGGGTCTAGCCGAGTGGGTTTGGGTCTAGCCGAGCGGGTTTGGGTCTAGGCGAGTGGGTTTGGGTCTAGCCGAGTTGGTTTGGATCTAGCCGAGTGGGTTTGGGTCTAGCCGAGCGGGTTTGGGTCTAGCCTAGTGGGTTGGGGTCTAGCCGAGTGGGTTTGGGTCTAGCCGAGTGGGTTTGGGTCTAGCAGAGTGGGTTTGGGTAAAGCCGAGTGGGTTTGGGTGTAGCCGAGTGGGTTTGGGTCTAGCCGAGTGGGTTTGGGTCTAGCCGAGTGGCTTTGGGTCTAACCGAGTGGGTTTGTGTCTAGCCGAGTGGGTTTGGGTCTAGCCGAGTGGGTTTGGGTCTAGCCGAGTGGGTTTGGGTCTAGCCGAGTGGGTTTGGGTCTAGCCGAGTGGGTTTGCATCTAGCCGAGTGGGTTTGGGTCTAGCCGAGTGGGTTTGGGTCTAGCCGAGTGTGTTTGGGTCTAGCGGAGTGGGTTTGTGTCTAGCCAAGTGGGTTTGGGTCTAGCCGAGTGGGTTTGGGTATAGCTGAGTGGGTTTCGGTCTAGCCATGTGGGTTTGGGTCTAGCCGAGTGGGTTTGGGTCTTGCCGAGTATGTTTGGGTCTAGCCCGGTGGGTTTGGGTCCAGCCGAGTGGGTTTGGGTCTAGCCGAGTGGGTTTGGGTCTACCGAGTGGGTTTGGGTCTAGCCAAGTGGGTTTGGGTCTTGCCGAGTGGGTTGGGGTCTAGCCAAGTGGGGTTGGGTCTAGCCGAGAGGGTTTGGGTGTAGCCGAGTGGGTTTGGGTCTAACCGAGTGGGTTTGGGTCTAGCCGAGTGGGTTTAGGTCTAGCCGAGTGGGTTTGGGTCTAGCCGAGTGGGTTTGGGTCTAGCGGAGGGGATTTGGGTCTAGCCGAGTGGGTTTGGGTCTAGCCGAGTGGGTTTGGGTCTAGCCGAGTGGGTTTGGGTCCAGCCGAGTGGGTTTGGTTCTAGCCGAGTGGCTTTGGGTGTAGCCGAGTGGGTTTGGTTCTTGCCGAGTGGGTTTGGTTCTGGCTGAGTGGGTTTGGGTCTAGCCCAGTGGGTTTGGGTCTATCCGAGTGGGTTTGCGTCTATCCGAGTGGGTTTGGGTCTAGCCGAGTGGGTTTGTGTCTAGCCAAGTGCGTTTGGGCCTACCCGAATGGGTTTGGGTCTAGCCGAGTGGGTTTGGGTCTAGCCGAGTGGGTTTGGGTCTAGCCGAGTGGGTTTGGGTCTATCCGAGTGGGTTTGGGTCTAGCCGAGTTGGTTTCGGTCTATCCGAGAGGGTTTGTGTCTAGCCGAGTGGGTTTGGGTCTAGCCGAGTGGGTTTGTGTCTAGCCAAGTGGGTTTGGGTCTAGCCGAGTGGGTTTGGGTCTAGCCGAGTTGGTTTGGTTCTCGCCGTGTGGGTTTGGGTCTAGCCGAGTGGATTTGGGTCTAGCCGAGTGGGTTTGGGTCTAGCCGTGTGGGTTTAGGTCCAGCCGAGTGGGTTTGGGTCTAGTGGAGTGGGTTTGGGTGTAGCCGAGTGGGTCAGGGTCTATCTGAGTAGGTTTGGGTCTCGCCTAGTGGGTTTGGGTCCAGCCGAGTGGGTTTGGGTCTAGCCGAGTGGGTTTGAGTCTAGCGGTGTGGGTTTGGGTGTAGCCCAGTGGGTTTGGGTCTAGCTGAGTGGGTTTGTGTCGAGCCGAGTGGGTTTGGGTCTAGCCGCGTGGGTTTGGGTCTAGCCGAGTGGGTAATCGTCTAGCCGAGTCGGTTTGGGTCTAGCCGAGTAGGTTTGGGTCTTGCCGAGTGGGTTTGGGTCTAGCCGAGTGGGTTTGGGTCGAGCCGAGTGGGTTTTGGTCTATCCGATTGGGTTTGGGTCCAGCCGAGAGGGTTTGGGTCTAGCGGAGTGGGTTTGGGTCTAGTGGAGTGGGTTTGGGTCTAGCCTAGTGGGTGTGGGTCTAACCAAGTGGGTTTGGGTCTAGCGGCGTGGGTTTGGGTCTAGCGGAGTGGGTTTGGGTCTAGCCGAGTGGGTTTGGGTCTAGCCGAGTGGGTTTGGGTCTAGCCGAGTGGGTTTGGGTCTAGCCGAGTTGGTTTGGTTCTAGCCGAGTGGGTTTGGGTCCAGCCGAGTCCGTTTGGGTCTAGCCGAGTTGGTTTGGGACTAGTCGAGTGGGGTTGGGTCTAGCCGAGTGGGTTTGGTTCTAGCCAAGTGGATTCGGGTCTAGCCGAGTGGGTTTGGGTCTAGCCGAGTGGGTTTGGGTCTAGCCGAGTGGGTTTGGGTCTAGCCAAGTGGGTTTGGGTGAAGCCGAGTGGGTTTGTGTCTAGCGGAGTGGGTTTGGGTGTAGCCGAGTGGGTTTGGGTATAGCCGAGTGGGTTTGGGTCTAGCCGAGTGGGTTTGGGTCTTGCCGAGTGGGTTTGGGTCTAGCGGAGTGGGTTTGGGTCTAGCGGAGTGGGTTTGGGTCTAGCCGAGTGGGTTTGGGTCTAGCCGAGTGGGTTGGGGTCCAGCCGAGTGGGTTTGGGTCTAGCCGATGGGTTTGGGTCTAGCGGTGTGGGTTTGTGTGTAGCCGAGTGGGTTTAGGTCTAGCCGAGTGGGTTTGGGTCGAGCCGAGTTGGCTTGGGTGTAGCCGAGTGGGTTTGGGTCTAGCCGAGTGGGTTTGGTTCTAGCCGCGTGGGTTTGTGTCTAGCCTAGTGGGTTTGGGTCTAGCCGAGTGGGTTTGGGTCTAGTGGAGTCGGTTTGTGTGTAGCCGAGTGGGTTTGGGTCTAGTCGAGAGGGTTTGGGTGTAGCCGTGTGGGTTTGGGTCTAGCCAAGTGCGTTTGGGTCTAGCCGAGTGGGTTTGGGTCTAGCCGATTGGGTTTGGGTCTAGCGGAGTGGGTTTGGGTCTAGCCGCGTGGGTTTGTGCCTAGCCTAGTGGGTTTTGGTCGAGCCGAGTGGGTTTGGGTCTAGCGGAGTGGGTTTGGGTGTAGCCGATTGGGTTTGGGTCTAGCCGAGTGGGTTTGGATCCAGCCGAGTGGGTTTGGGTCTAGCCGTGTGGGTTTGGGTCAAGCCGAGGGGGTTTGGGTCTAGCCGAGGGTGTTTGGGTCTATTCGAGTGGGTTTAGGTCTAGCCGAGTGGGTTTGGGTCTAGCCGTGTGGGTTTGGGTCTAGCCGAGCGGGTTTGGGTCTAGGCGAGTGGGTTTGGGTCTAGCCGAGTTGGTTTGGATCTAGCCGAGTGGGTTTGGGTCTAGCCGAGCGGGTTTGGGTCTAGCCGAGTGGGTTGGGGTCTAGCCGAGTGGGTTTGGGTCTAGCCGAGTGCGTTTGGGTCTAGCGGAGTGGGTTTGGGTCTAGCCGAGTGGGTTTGGGTCTAGCCGAGTGGGTTTGGGTAAAGCCGAGTGGGTTTGGGTCTAGCCGAGTGGGTTTGGGTCTAGCCGAGTGGGTTTGGGTCTAGCCGAGTGGGTTTGGGTCTAGCCGAGCGGGTTTGGGTCTAGGCGAGTGGGTTTGGGTCTAGCCGAGTTGGTTTGGATCTAGCCGAGTGGGTTTGGGTCTAGCCGAGCGGGTTTGGGTCTAGCCTAGTGGGTTGGGGTCTAGCCGAGTGGGTTTGGGTCTAGCCGAGTGGGTTTGGGTCTAGCAGAGTGGGTTTGGGTAAAGCCGAGTGGGTTTGGGTGTAGCCGAGTGGGTTTGGGTCTAGCCGAGTGGGTTTGGGTCTAGCCGAGTGGCTTTGGGTCTAACCGAGTGGGTTTGTGTCTAGCCAAGTGGGTTTGGGTCTAGCCGAGTGGGTTTGGGTCTAGCCGAGTTGGTTTGGGTCTAGCCGTGTGCGTTTGGGTCTAGCCGAGTGGATTTGGGTCTAGCCGAGTGGGTTTGGGTCTAGCCATGTGGGTTTAGGTCCAGCCGAGTGGGTTTGGGTCTAGTGGAGTGGGTTTGGGTGTAGCCGAGTGGGTCAGGGTCTAGCTGAGTTGGTTTGGGTCTAGCCTAGTGGGTTTGGGTCCAGCCGAGTGGGTTTGGGTCTAGCCGAGTGGGTTTGAGTCTAGCGGTGTGGGTTTGGGTGTAGCCGAGTGGGTTTGGGTCTAGCTGAGTGGGTTTGGGTCGAGCCGAGTGGGTTTGGGTCCAGCCGAGTGGGTTTGGGTCTAGCCGAGTGGGTTTGAGTCTAGCGGTGTGGGTTTGGGTGTAGCCGAGTGGGTTTGGGTCTAGCCGAGTCGGTTTGGGTCGAGCCGAGTGGGTTTTGGTCTATCCGATTGGGTTTGGGTCCAGCCGAGGGGCTTTGGGTCTAGTCGAGTGGGTTTGGGTCTAGCGGCGTGGGTTTGGGTCTAGCGGAGTGGGTTTGGGTCTAGCGGAGTGGGTTTGGGTCTAGCCTAGTGGGTGTGGGTCTAGCCGAGTGGGTTTGGGTCTAGCGGCGTGGGTTTGGGTCTAGCGGAGTGGGTTTGGGTCTAGCCGAGTGGGTTTGGGCCTAGCCGAGTGGGTTTGGGTCTAGCCGAGTGGGTTTGGGTCTAGCCGAGTTGGTTTGGTTCTAGCCGAGTGGGTTTGCATCTAGCCGAGTCCGTTTGGGTATAGCCGAGTGGGTTTGGGACTAGTCGAGTGGGGTTGGGTCTAGCCGAGTGGGTTTGGTTCTAGCCAAGTGGGTTTGGGACTAGTCGAGTGGGGTTGGGTCTAGCCGAGTGAGTTTGGGTCTAGCCGAGTGGGTTTGGGTCTAGCCAAGTGGGTTTGGGTGAAGCCGAGTGGGTTTGTGTCTTGCGGAGTGGGTTTGGGTGTAGCCGAGTGGGTTTGGGTAAAGACGAGTGGGTTTGGGTCTCGCTGAGTGAGTTTGGGTCTAGCCGAGTGGGTTTGGGTCTAGCGGAGTGGGTTTGGGTCTAGCGGAGTGGGTTTCGGTCTAGCCGAGTGGGTTTGGGTCTAGCCGAATGGGTTGGGGTCCAGCCGATGGGTTTGGGTCTAGCCGATGGGTTTGGGTCTAGCGGTGTGGGTTTGGGTGTAGCCGAGTGGGTTTGGGTCTAGCCGAGTGGGTTTGGGTCGAGCCGAGTTGGTTTGGGTGTAGCCGAGTGGGTTTGGGTCTAGCCGAGTGGGTTTGGGTCTAGCCGCGTGGGTTTGTGTCTAGCCTAGTGGGTTTGGGTCTAGCCGAGTGGGTTTCGGTCTAGCGGAGTGGGTTTGGGTGTAGCCGAGTGGGTTTGGGTCTAGCCGAGAGGGTTTGGGTGTAGCCGTGTGGGTTTGGGTCTAGCCGAGGGGGTTTGGGTCTAGCCGAGGGGGTTTAGGTCTAGCCGAGTGGGCTTGGGTCTAGCCGAGTGGGTTTGGGTCTAGCCGAGTGGGTTTGGGTCTAGCCGAGTGGGTTTGGGTCTATCCGAGTGCGTTTGGGTCTACCCGAGTAGGTTTCGGTCTATCCGAGAGGGTTTGGTTCTAGCCAAGTGGGTTTGGGTCTAGCCGAGTGGGTTTGTGTCTAGCCAAGTGGGTTTGGGTCGAGCCGAGTGGGTTTGGGTCTAGCCGAGTGGGTTTGGGTCTAGCCGATTGGGTTTGGGTCTAGCCGCGTGGGTTTGGGTTTAGCCGAGTGTGTTTGTGTGTAGCCGAGTGGGTTTGGGTCTAGCCGAGAGGGTTTGGGTGTAGCCGTGTGGGTTTGGGTCTAGCCGAGTGGGTTTGGGTCTAGCCAAGTGGGTTTGGGTCTAGCCGAGTGGGTTTGGGTCTAGCCGAGTGGGTTTGGGTCTAGCCGAGTGGGTTTGTGTCTAGCCGAGTGGGTTTGGGTCTAGCCGAGTGGGTTTGCATCTAGCCGAGTGGGTTTGGGTCTAGCCGAGTGGGTTTGGGTCTAGCCGAGTGGGTTTGGGTCTAGCCGAGTGGGTTTGGGTCTAGCCGAGTGGGTTGGGGTCTAGCCGAGTGGGTTTGTGTCTAGCCGAGTGTGTTTGGGTCTAGCGGAGTGGGTTTGTGTCTAGCCGAGTGGGTTTGGGTCTAGCCGAGTGGGTTTGGGTCTAGCCGAGTGGGTTTGGGTCTAGCCGAGTGGGTTTGGGTCTAGCCGAGTGGGTTTGGGTCTAACCGAGTGGGTTTGGGTCTAGCCGAGTGGGTTTGGGTCTAGCCGAGTGGGTTTGGGTCTAGCCGAGTGGGTTTGGGTCTAGCGGAGGGGATTTGGGTCTAGCCGAGTGGGTTTGGGTCTAGCCGAGTGGGTTTGGGTCTAGCCGAGTGGGTTTGGGTCCAGCCGAGTGGGTTTGGTTCTAGCCGAGTGGCTTTGGGTGTAGCCGAGTGGGTTTGGTTCTTGCCGAGTGGGTTTGGTTCTGGCTGAGTGGGTTTGGGTCTAGCCCAGTGGGTTTGGGTCTATCCGAGTGGGTTTGCGTCTATCCGAGTGGGTTTGGGTCTAGCCGAGTGGGTTTGTGTCCAGCCAAGTGCGTTTGGGCCTAGCCGAGTGGGTTTGGGTCTAGCCGAGTGGGTTTGCGTCTAGCCGAGTGGGTTTGGGTCTAGCCGAGTGGGTTTGGGTCTAGCCGAGTGGGTTTGGGTCTATCCGAGTTGGTTTCGGTCTATCCGAGAGGGTTTGTGTCTAGCCGAGTGGGTTTGGGTCTAGCCGAGTGGGTTTGGGTCTAACCGAGTGGGTTTGGGTCTAGCCGAGTGGGTTTGGGTCTAGCCGAGTGGGTTTGGGTCTAGCCGAGTGGGTTTGGGTCTAGCGGAGGGGATTTGGGTCTAGCCGAGTGGGTTTGGGTCTAGCCGAGTGGGTTTGGGTCTAGCCGAGTGGGTTTGGGTCCAGCCGAGTGGGTTTGGTTCTAGCCGAGTGGCTTTGGGTGTAGCCGAGTGGGTTTGGTTCTTGCCGAGTGGGTTTGGTTCTGGCTGAGTGGGTTTGGGTCTAGCCCAGTGGGTTTGGGTCTATCCGAGTGGGTTTGCGTCTATCCGAGTGGGTTTGGGTCTAGCCGAGTGGGTTTGTGTCCAGCCAAGTGCGTTTGGGCCTAGCCGAGTGGGTTTGGGTCTAGCCGAGTGGGTTTGCGTCTAGCCGAGTGGGTTTGGGTCTAGCCGAGTGGGTTTGGGTCTAGCCGAGTGGGTTTGGGTCTATCCGAGTTGGTTTCGGTCTATCCGAGTGGGTTTGCGTCTATCCGAGTGGGTTTGGGTCTAGCCGAGTGGGTTTGTGTCCAGCCAAGTGCGTTTGGGCCTAGCCGAGTGGGTTTGGGTCTAGCCGAGTGGGTTTGCGTCTAGCCGAGTGGGTTTGGGTCTAGCCGAGTGGGTTTGGGTCTAGCCGAGTGGGTTTGGGTCTATCCGAGTTGGTTTCGGTCTATCCGAGAGGGTTTGTGTCTAGCCGAGTGGGTTTAGGTCCAGCCGAGTGGGTTTGGGTCTAGTGGAGTGGGTTTGGGTGTAGCCGAGTGCGTCAGGCTCTAGCTGAGTAGGTTTGGGTCTCGCCTAGTGGGTTTGGGTCCAGCCGAGTGGGTTTGGGTCTAGCCGAGTGGGTTTGAGTCTAGCGGTGTGGGTTTGGGTGTAACCCAGTGGGTTTGGGTCCAGCTGAGTGGGTTTGTGTCGAGCCGAGTGGGTTTGGGTCTAGCCGTGTGGGTTTGGGTCTAGCCGAGTGGGTAATCGTCTAGCCGAGTCGGTTTGGGTCTAGCCGAGTAGGTTTGGGTCTTGCCGAGTGGGTTTGGGTCTAGCCGAGTGGGTTTGGGTCGAGCCGAGTGGGTTTTGGTCTATCCGATTGGGTTTGGGTCCAGCCGAGAGGGTTTGGGTCTAGCGGAGTGGGTTTGGGTCTAGCGGAGTGGGTTTGGGTCTAGCCTAGTGGGTGTGGGTCTAACCAAGTGGGTTTGGGTCTAGCGGCGTGGGTTTGGGTCTAGCGGAGTGGGTTTGGGTCTAGCCGAGTGGGTTTGGGTCTAGCCGAGTGGGTTTGGGTCTAGCCGAGTGGGTTTGGGTCTGGCCGAGTTGGTTTGGTTCTAGCCGAGTGGGTTTGGGTCCAGCCGAGTCCGTTTGGGTCTAGCCGAGTTGGTTTGGGACTAGTCGAGTGGGGTTGGGTCTAGCCGAGTGGGTTTGGTTCTAGCCAAGTGGATTCGGGTCTAGCCGAGTGGGTTTGGGTCTAGCCGAGTGGGTTTGGGTCTAGCCGAGTGGGTTTGTGTCTAGCCAAGTGGGTTTGGGTGAAGCCGAGTGGGTTTGTGTCTAGCGGAGTGGGTTTGGGTGTAGCCGAGTGGGTTTGGGTATAGCCGAGTGGGTTTGGGTCTAGCCGAGTGGGTTTGGGTCTTGCCGAGTGGGTTTGGGTCTAGCGGAGTGGGTTTGGGTCTAGCGGAGTGGGTTTGGGTCTAGCCGAGTGGGTTTGGGTCTAGCCGAGTGGGTTGGGGTCCAGCCGAGTGGGTTTGGGTCTAGCCTATGGGTTTGGGTCTAGCGGTGTGGGTTTGGGTGTAGCCGAGTGGGTTTGGGTCGAGCCGAGTTGGTTTGGGTGTAGCCGAGTGGGTTTGGGTCTAGCCGAGTGGGTTTGGTTCTAGACGCGTGGGTTTGTGTCTAGCCTAGTGGGTTTGGGTCTAGCCGAGTGGGTTTGGGTCTAGTAGAGTCGGTTTGTGTGTAGCCGAGTGGGTTTGGGTCTAGCCAAGTGGGTTTGGGTGAAGCCGAGTGGGTTTGTGTCTAGCGGAGTGGGTTTGGGTGTAGCCGAGTGGGTTTGGGTATAGCCGAGTGGGTTTGGGTCTAGCCGAGTGGGTTTGGGTCTTGCCGAGTGGGTTTGGGTCTAGCGGAGTGGGTTTGGGTCTAGCCGAGTGGGTTTGGGTCTAGCCGAGTGGGTTGGGGTCCAGCCGAGTGGGTTTGGGTCTAGCCTATGGGTTTGGGTCTAGCGGTGTGGGTTTGGGTGTAGCCGAGTGGGTTTGGGTCTAGCCGAGTGGGTTTGGGTCGAGCCGAGTTGGTTTGGGTGTAGCCGAGTGGGTTTGGGTCTAGCCGAGTGGGTTTGGTTCTAGACGCGTGGGTTTGTGTCTAGCCTAGTGGGTTTGGGTCTAGCCGAGTGGGTTTGGGTCTAGTAGAGTCGGTTTGTGTGTAGCCGAGTGGGTTTGGGTCTAGCCGAGAGGGTTTGGGTGTAGCCGTGTGGGTTTGGGTCTAGCCAAGTGCGTTTGGGTCTAGCCGAGTGGGTTTGGGTCTAGCCGAGTGGGTTTGGGTCTAGCGGATTGCGTTTGGGTCTAGCCGAGTGGGTTTGGGTCTAGCCGAGTGGGTTTGGGTCTATCCGAGTGGGTTTGGGTCTAGCCGAGTTGGTTTCGGTCTATCCGACAGGGTTTGTGTCTAGCCGAGTGGGTTTGGGTCTAGCCGAGTGGGTTTGGGTCTAGCCGAGTTGGTTTGGTTCTCGCCGTGTGGGTTTGGGTCTAGCCGAGTGGATTTGGGTCTAGCCGAGTGGGTTTGTGTCAAGCCGTGTGGGTTTAGGTCCAGCCGAGTGGGTTTGGGTCTAGTGGAGTGGGTTTGGGTATAGCCGAGTGGGTCAGGGTCTAGCTGAGTAGGTTTGGGTCTCGCCAAGTGGGTTTGGGTCCAGCCGAGTGGGTTTGGGTCTAGCCGAGTGGGTTTGAGTCTAGCGGTGTGGGTTTGGGTGTAACCCAGTGGGTTTGGGTCCAGCTGAGTGGGTTTGTGTCGAGCCGAGTGGGTTTGGGTCTAGCCGTGTGGGTTTGGGTCTAGCCGAGTGGGTAATCATCTAGCCGAGTCGGTTTGGGTCTAGCCGAGTAGGTTTGGGTCTTGCCGAGTGGGTTTGGGTCTAGCCGAGTGGGTTTGGGTCGAGCCGAGTGGGTTTTGGTCTATCCGATTGGGTTTGGGTCCAGCCGAGAGGGTTTGGGTCTAGCGGAGTGGGTTTGGGTCTAGCGGAGTGGGTTTGGGTCTAGCCTAGTGGTTGTGGGTCTAACCAAGTGGGTTTGGGTCTAGCGGCGTGGGTTTGGGTCTAGCGGAGTGGGTTTGGGTCTAGCCGAGTGGGTTTGGGTCTAGCCGAGTGGGTTTGGGTCTAGCCGAGTGGGTTTGGGTCTGGCCGAGTTGGTTTGGTTCTAGCCGAGTGAGTTTGGGTCCAGCCGAGTCCGTTTGGGTCTAGCCGAGTTGGTTTGGGACTAGTCGAGTGGGGTTGGGTCTAGCCGAGTGGGTTTGGTTCTAGCCAAGTGGATTCGGGTCTAGCCGAGTGGGTTTGGGTCTAGCCGAGTGGGTTCGGGTCTAGCCGAGTGGGTTTGTGTCTAGCCAAGTGGGTTTGTGTGAAGCCGAGTGGGTTTGTGTCTAGCGGAGTGGGTTTGGGTGTAGCCGAGTGGGTTTGGGTATAGCCGAGTGGGTTTGGGTCTAGCCGAGTGGGTTTGGGTCTTGCCGAGTGGGTTTGGGTCTAGCGGAGTGGGTTTGGGTCTAGCGGAGTGGGTTTGGGTCTAGCCGAGTGGGTTTGGGTCTAGCCGAGTGGGTTGGGGTCCAGCCGAGTGGGTTTGGGTCTAGCCTATGGGTTTGGGTCTAGCGGTGTAGGTTTGGGTGTAGCCGAGTGGGTTTGGGTCTAGCCGAGTGGGTTTGGGTCTTGCCGAGTGGGTTTGGGTCTAGCGGAGTGGGTTTGGGTCTAGCCGAGTGGGTTTGGTTCTAGCCGCGTGGGTTTGTGTCTAGCCTAGTGGGTTTGGGTCTAGCCGAGTGGGTTTGGGTCTAGTGGAGTCGGTTTGTGTGTAGCCGAGTGGGTTTGGGTCTAGCCGAGAGGGTTTGGGTGTAGCCGTGTGGGTTTGGGTCTAGCCAAGTGCGTTTGGGTCTAGCCGAGTGGGTTTGGGTCTAGCCGAGTGGGTTTGGGTCTAGCGGAGTGGGTTTGGGTCTAGCCGCGTGGGTTTGTGCCTAGCCTAGTGGGTTTTGGTCTAGCCGAGTGGGTTTGGGTCTAGCGGAGTGGGTTTGGGTGTAGCCGATTGGGTTTGGGTCTAGCCGAGTGGGTTTGGATCCAGCCGAGTGGGTTTGGGTCTAGCCGTGTGGGTTTGGGTCAAGCCGAGGGGGTTTGGGTCTAGCCGAGGGTGTTTGGGTCTATTCGAGTGGGTTTAGGTCTAGCCGAGTGGGTTTGGGTCTAGCCGTGTGGGTTTGGGTCTAGCCGAGCGGGTTTGGGTCTAGGCGAGTGGGTTTGGGTCTAGCCGAGTTGGTTTGGATCTAGCCGAGTGGGTTTGGGTCTAGCCGAGCGGGTTTGGGTCTAGCCGAGTGGGTTGGGGTCTAGCCGAGTGGGTTTGGGTCTAGCCGAGTGCGTTTGGGTTTAGCGGAGTGGGTTTGGGTCTAGCCGAGTGGGTTTGGGTCTAGCCGAGTGGGTTTGGGTAAAGCCGAGTGGGTTTGGGTCTAGCCGAGTGGGTTTGGGTCTAGCCGAGTGGGTTTGGGTCTAGCCGAGTGGGTTTGGGTCTAGCCGAGCGGGTTTGGGTCTAGGCGAGTGGGTTTGGGTCTAGCCGAGTTGGTTTGGATCTAGCCGAGTGGGTTTGGGTCTAGCCGAGCGGGTTTGGGTCTAGCCGAGTGGGTTGGGGTCTAGCCGAGTGGGTTTGGGTCTAGCCGAGTGCGTTTGGGTCTAGCGGAGTGGGTTTGGGTCTAGCCGAGTGGGTTTGGGTCTAGCCGAGTGGGTTTGGGTCTAGCCGAGTGGGTTTGGGTCTAGCCGAGTGGGTTTGGGTCTGGCCGAGTTGGTTTGGTTCTAGCCGAGTGGGTTTGGGTCCAGCCGAGTCCGTTTGGGTCTAGCCGAGTTGGTTTGGGACTAGTCGAGTGGGGTTGGGTCTAGCCGAGTGGGTTTGGTTCTAGCCTAGTGGATTCGGGTCTAGCCGAGTGGGTTTGGGTCTAGCCGAGTGGGTTTGGGTCTAGCCGAGTGGGTTTGTGTCTAGCCAAGTGGGTTTGGGTGAAGCCGAGTGGGTTTGTGTCTAGCGGAGTGGGTTTGGGTGTAGCCGAGTGGGTTTGGGTATAGTCGAGTGGGTTTGGGTCTAGCCGAGTGGGTTTGGGTCTTGCCGAGTGGGTTTGGGTCTAGCGGAGTGGGTTTGGGTCTAGCGGAGTGGGTTTGGGTCTAGCCGAGTGGGTTTGGGTCTAGCCGAGTGGGTTGGGGTCCAGCCGAGTGGGTTTGGGTCTAGCCTATGGGTTTGGGTCTAGCGGTGTGGGTTTGGGTGTAGCCGAGTGGGTTTGGGTCTAGCCGAGTGGGTTTGGGTCGAGCCGAGTTGGTTTGGGTGTAGCCGAGTGGGTTTGGGTCTAGCCGAGTGGGTTTGGTTCTAGCCGCGTGGGTTTGTGTCTAGCCTAGTGGGTTTGGGTCTAGCCGAGTGGGTTTGGGTCTAGTGGAGTCGGTTTGTGTGTAGCCGAGTGGGTTTTGGTCTAGCCGAGAGGGTTTGGGTGTAGCCGTGTGGGTTTGGGTCTAGCCAAGTGCGTTTGGGTCTAGCCGAGTGGGTTTGGGTCTAGCCGAGTGGGTTTGGGTCTAGCGGAGTGGGTTTGGGTCTAGCCGCGTGGGTTTGTGCCTAGCCTAGTGGGTTTTGGTCTAGCCGAGTGGGTTTGGGTCTAGCGGAGTGGGTTTGGGTGTAGCCGATTGGGTTTGGGTCTAGCCGAGTGGGTTTGGATCCAGCCGAGTGGGTTTGGGTCTAGCCGTGTGGGTTTGGGTCAAGCCGAGGGGGTTTGGGTCTAGCCGAGGGTGTTTGGGTCTATTCGAGTGGGTTTAGGTCTAGCCGAGTGGGTTTGGGTCTAGCCGTGTGGGTTTGGGTCTAGCCGAGCGGGTTTGGGTCTAGGCGAGTGGGTTTGGGTCTAGCCGAGTTGGTTTGGATCTAGCCGAGTGGGTTTGGTTCTAGCCGAGCGGGTTTGGGTCTAGCCGAGTGGGTTGGGGTCTAGCCGAGTGGGTTTGGGTCTAGCCGAGTGCGTTTGGGTCTAGCGGAGTGGGTTTGGGTCTAGCCGAGTGGGTTTGGGTCTAGCCGAGTGGGTTTGGGTAAAGCCGAGTGGGTTTGGGTCTAGCCGAGTGGGTTTGGGTCTAGCCGAGTGGGTTTGGGTCTAGCCGAGTGGGTTTGGGTCTAGCCGAGCGGGTTTGGGTCTAGCCGAGTGGGTTGGGGTCTAGCCGAGTGGGTTTGGGTCTAGCCGAGTGCGTTTGGGTCTAGCGGAGTGGGTTTGGGTCTAGCCGAGTGGGTTTGGGTCTAGCAGAGTGGGTTTGGGTAAAGCTGAGTGGGTTTGGGTCTAGCCGAGTGGGTTTGGGTCTAGCCGAGTGGGTTTGGGTCTAGCCGAGTGGGTTTGGGTCTAACCGAGTGGGTTTGTGTCTAGTCAAGTGGGTTTGGGTCTAGCCGAGTGGGTTTGGGTCTAGCCGAGTTGGTTTGGGTCTAACCGTGTGCGTTTGGGTCTAGCCGAGTGGATTTGGGTCTAGCCGAGTGGGTTTGGGTCTAGCCATGTGGATTTAGGTCCAGCCGAGTGGGTTTGGGTCTAGTGGAGTGGGTTTGGGTGTAGCCGAGTGGGTCAGGGTCTAGCTGAGTTGGTTTGGGTCTAGCCTAGTGGGTTTGGGTCCAGCCGAGTGGGTTTGGGTCTAGCCGAGTGGGTTTGAGTCTAGCGGTGTGGGTTTGGGTGTAGCCGAGTGGGTTTGGGTCTAGCTGAGTGGGTTTGGGTCGAGCCGAGTGGGTTTGGGTCTAGCCGCGTGAGTTTGGGTCTTGCCGAGTGGGTAATCGTCTAGCCGAGTCGGTTTGGGTCTAGCCGAGTAGGTTTGGGTCTTGCCGAGTGGGTTTGGGTCTAGCCGAGTGGGTTTGGGTCGAGCCGAGTGGGTTTTGGTCTATCCGATTGGGTTTGGGTCTAGCCTAGTGGGTGTGGGTCTAGCCGAGTGGGTTTGGGTCTAGCGGCGTGGGTTTGGGTCTAGCGGAGTGGGTTTGGGTCTAGCCGAGTGGGTTTGGGTCTAGCCGAGTGGGTTTGGGTCTAGCCGAGTGGGTTTGGGTCTAGCCGAGTGGGTTTGGTTCTAGCCAAGTGGGTTTGGGACTAGTCGAGTGGGGTTGGGTCTAGCCGAGTGGGTTTGGGTCTAGCCGAGTGGGTTTGGGTCTAGCCAAGTGGGTTTGGGTGAAGCCGAGTGGGTTTGTGTCTTGCGGAGTGGGTTTGGGTGTAGCCGAGTGGGTTTGGGTATAGACGAGTGGGTTTGGGTCTCGCCGAGTGAGTTTGGGTCTAGCCGAGGGGGTTTGGGTCTATCCGAGTGGGTTTGGGTCTAGCCGAGGGGGTTTAGGTCTAGCCGAGTGGGCTTGGGTCTAGCCGAGTGGGTTTGGGTCTAGCCGAGTGGGTTTGGGTCTAGCCGAGTGGGTTTGGGTCTATCCGAGTGGGTTTGGGTCTACCCGAGTAGGTTTCGGTCTATCCGAGAGGGTTTGGTTCTAGCCAAGTGGGTTTGGGTCTAGCCGAGTGGGTTTGGGTCTAGCCGATTGGGTTTGGGTCTAGCCGCGTGGGTTTGGGTTTAGCCGAGTGGGTTTGTGTGTAGCCGAGTGGGTTTGGGTCTAGCCGAGAGGGTTTGGGTGTAGCCGTGTGGGTTTGGGTCTAGCCGAGTGGGTTTGGGTCTAGCCAAGTGGGTTTGGGTCTAGCCGAGTGGGTTTGGGTCTAGCCGAGTGGGTTTGGGTCTAGCCGAGTGGGTTTGGGTCTAGCCGAGTGGGTTTGGGTCTACCCGAGTGGGTTTGCATCTAGCCGAGTGGGTTTGGGTCTAGCCGAGTGGGTTTGGGTCTAGCCGAGTGGGTTTGGGTCTAGCCGAGTGGGTTTGGGTCTAGCCGAGTGGGTTGGGGTCTGGCCAAGAGGGTTTGTGTCCAGCCGAGTGTGTTTAGGTCTAGCGGAGTGGGTTTGTGTCTAGCCGAGTGGGTTTGGGTCTAGCCGAGTGGGTTTGGGTCTAGCCGAGTGGGTTTGGGTCTAGCCGAGTGGGTTTGGGTCTAGCCGAGTGGGTTTGCATCTAGCCGAGTGGGTTTGGGTCTAGCCGAGTGGGTTTGGGTCTAGACGAGTATGTTTGGGTCTAGCCCGGTGGGTTTGGGTCCAGCCGAGTGGGTTTGGGTCTAGCCGAGTGGGTTTGGGTCTACCGAGTGGGTTTGGGTCCAGCCAAGTGGGTTTGGGTCTTGCCGAGTGGGTTGGGGTCTAGCCAAGTGGGGTTGGGTCTAGCCGAGAGGGTTTGGGTGGAGCCGAGTGGGTTTTGGGTCTAACCGAGTGGGTTTGGGTCTAGCCGAGTGGGTTTGGGTCTAGCCGAGTGGGTTTGGGTCTAGCCGAGTGGGTTTGGGTCTAGCGGAGGGGATTTGGGTCTAGCCGAGTGGGTTTGGGTCTAGCCGAGTGGGTTTGGGTCTAGCCGAGTGGGTTTGGGTCCAGCCGAGTGGGTTTGGTTCTAGCCGAGTGGGTTTGGGTGTAGCCGAGTGGGTTTGGTTCTTGCCGAGTGGGTTTGGTTCTGGCTGAGTGGGTTTGGGTCTAGCCCAGTGGGTTTGGGTCTATCCGAGTGGGTTTGCGTCTATCCGAGTGGGTTTGGGTCTAGCCGAGTGGGTTTGTGTCTAGCCAAGTGCGTTTGGGCCTAGCCGAGTGGGTTTGGGTCTAGCCGAGTGGGTTTGGGTCTAGCCGAGTGGGTTTGGGTCGAGCCGAGTGGGTTTTGGTCTATCCGATTGGGTTTGGGTCCAGCCGAGAGGGTTTGGGTCTAGTCGAGTGGGTTTGGGTCTAGCGGCGTGGGTTTGGGTCTAGCGGAGTGGGTTTGGGTCTAGCGGAGTGGGTTTGGGTCTAGCCTAGTGGGTGTAGGTCTAGCCGAGTGGGTTTGGGTCTAGCGGCGTGGGTTTGGGTCTAGCGGAGTGGGTTTGGGTCTAGCCGAGTGGGTTTGGTTCTAGCCAAGTGGGTTTGGGACTAGTCGAGTGGGGTTGGGTCTAGCCGAGTGGGTTTGGGTCTAGCCGAGTGGGTTTGGGTCTAGCCAAGTGGGTTTGGGTGAAGCCGAGTGGGTTTGGGTCTAGCGGCGTGGGTTTGGGTATAGACGAGTGGGTTTGGGTCTCGCCGAGTGAGATTGGGTCTAGCCGAGTGGGTTTGGGTGTAGCGGAGTGGGTTTGGGTCTAGCGGAGTGGGTTTGGGTCTAGCCGAGTGGATTTGGGTCTAGCCGAATGGGTTGGGGTCCAGCCGATGGGTTTGGGTCTAGCCGATGGGTTTGGGTCTAGCGGTGTGGGTTTGGGTGTAGCCGAGTGGGTTTGGGTCTAGCCGAGTGGGTTTGGGTCGAGCCGAGTTGGTTTGGGTGTAGCCGAGTGGGTTTGGGTCTAGCCGAGTGGGTTTGGGTCTAGCCGCGTGGGTTTGTGTCTAGCCTAGTGGGTTTGGGTCTAGCCGAATGGGTTTGGGTCTAGCGGAGTGGGTTTGGGTGTAGCCGAGTGGGTTTGGGTCTAGCCGAGAGGGTTTTGGTGTAGCCGTGTGGGTTTGGGTCTAGCCGAGGGGGTTTGGGTCTATCCGAGTGGGTTTGGGTCTAGCCGAGGGGGTTTAGGTCTAGCCGAGTGGGCTTGGGTCTAGCCGAGTGGGTTTGGGTCTAGCCGAGTGGGTTTGGGTCTAGCCGAGTGGGTTTGGGTCTATCCGAGTGGGTTTGGGTCTACCCGAGTAGGTTTCGGTCTATCCGAGAGGGTTTGTTTCTAGCCAAGTGGGTTTGGGTCTAGCCGAGTGGGTTTGTGTCTAGCCAAGTGGGTTTGGGTCGAGCCGAGTGGGTTTGGGTCTAGCCGAGTGGGTTTGGGTCTAGCCGATTGGGTTTGGGTCTAGCCGCGTGGGTTTGGGTTTAGCCGAGTGGGTTTGTGTGTAGCCGAGTGGGTTTGGGTCTAGCCGAGAGGGTTTGGGTGTAGCCGTGTGGGTTTGGGTCTAGCCGAGTGGGTTTGGGTCTAGCCAAGTGGGTTTGGGTCTAGCCGAGTGGGTTTGGGTCTAGCCGAGTGGGTTTGGGTCTAGCCGAGTGGGTTTGGGTCTAGCCGAGTGGGTTTGGGTCTAGCCGGGTGGGTTTGCATCTAGCCGAGTGGGTTTGGGTCTAGCCGAGTGGGTTTGGGTCTAGCCGAGTGGGTTTGGGTCTAGCCGAGTGTGTTTGGGTCTAGCCGAGTGGGTTGGGGTCTAGCCGAGTGGGTTTGTGTCTAGCCGAGTGTGTTTGGGTCTAGCGGAGTGGGTTTGTGTCTAGCCGAGTGGGTTTGGGTCTAGCCGAGTGGGTTTGGGTCTAGCCGAGTGGGTTTGGGTCTAGCCGAGTGGGTGTGGGTCTAGCCGAGTGGGTTTGCATCTACCCGAGTGGGTTTGGGTCTAGCCGAGTGGGTTTGGGTCTAGCCGAGTGGGTTTGGGTCTAGCCGAGTGGGTTTGGGTCTAGCCGAGTGGGTTGGGGTCTAGCCGAGTGGGTTTGTGTCTAGCCGAGTGTGTTTGGGTCTAGCGGAGTGGGTTTGTGTCTAGCCAAGTTGGTTTGGGTCTTGCCGAGTGGGTTTGGGTATAGCTGAGTGGGTTTGGGTCTAGCCATGTGGGTTTGGGTCTAGCCGAGTGGGTTTGGGTCTAGACGAGTATGTTTGGGTCTAGCCCGGTGGGTTTGGGTCCAGCCGAGTGGGTTTGGGTCTAGCCGAGTGGGTTTGGGTCTACCGAGTGGGTTTGGGTCCAGCCAAGTGGGTTTGGGTCTTGCCGAGTGGGTTGGGGTCTAGCCAAGTGGGGTTGGGTCTAGCCGAGAGGGTTTGGGTGGAGCCGAGTGGGTTTTGGGTCTAACCGAGTGGGTTTGGGTCTAGCCGAGTGGGTTTAGGTCTAGCCGAGTGGGTTTGGGTCTAGCCGAGTGGGTTTGGGTCTAGCGGAGGGGATTTGGGTCTAGCCGAGTGGGTTTGGGTCTAGCCGAGTGGGTTTGGGTCTAGCCGAGTGGGTTTGGGTCCAGCCGAGTGGGTTTGGTTCTAGCCGAGTGGGTTTGGGTGTAGCCGAGTGGGTTTGGTTCTTGCCGAGTGGGTTTGGTTCTGGCTGAGTGGGTTTGGGTCTAGCCCAGTGGGTTTGGGTCTATCCGAGTGGGTTTGCGTCTATCCGAGTGGGTTTGGGTCTAGCCGAGTGGGTTTGTGTCTAGCCAAGTGTGTTTGGGCCTAGCCGAGTGGGTTTGGGTCTAGCCGAGTGGGTTTGGGTCTAGCCGAGTGGGTTTGGGTCGAGCCGAGTGGGTTTTGGTCTATCCGATTGGGTTTGGGTCCAGCCGAGAGGGTTTGGGTCTAGTCGAGTGGGTTTGGGTCTAGCGGCGTGGGTTTGGGTCTAGCGGAGTGGGTTTGGGTCTAGCGGAGTGGGTTTGGGTCTAGCCTAGTGGGTGTAGGTCTAGCCGAGTGGGTTTGGGTCTAGCGGCGTGGGTTTGGGTCTAGCGGAGTGGGTTTGGGTCTAGCCGAGTGGGTTTGGGTCTAGCCGAGTGGGTTTGGGTCTAGCCGAGTGGGTTTGGGTCTAGCCGAGTGGGTTTGGTTCTAACCAAGTGGGTTTGGGACTAGTCGAGTGGGGTTGGGTCTAGCCGAGTGGGTTTGGGTCTAGCCGAGTGGGTTTGGGTCTAGCCAAGTGGGTTTGGGTGAAGCCGAGTGGGTTTGTGTCTTGCGGAGTGGGTTTGGGTGTAGCCGAGTGGGTTTGGGTATAGACGAGTGGGTTTGGGTCTCGCCGAGTGAGATTGGGTGTAGCCGAGTGGGTTTGGGTGTAGCGGAGTGGGTTTGGGTCTAGCGGAGTGGGTTTGGGTCTAGCCGAGTGGATTTGGGTCTAGCCGAATGGGTTGGGGTCCAGCCGATGGGTTTGGGTCTAGCCGATGGGTTTGGGTCTAGCGGTGTGGGTTTGGGTGTAGCCGAGTGGGTTTGGGTCTAGCCGAGTGGGTTTGGGTCGAGCCGAGTTGGTTTGGGTGTAGCCGAGTGGGTTTGGGTCTAGCCGAGTGGGTTTGGGTCTAGCCGCGTAGGTTTGTGTCTAGCCTAGTGGGTTTGGGTCTAGCCGAGTGGGTTTGGGTCTAGCGGAGTGGGTTTGGGTGTAGCCGAGTGGGTTTGGGTCTAGCCGAGAGGGTTTTGGTGTAGCCGTGTGGGTTTGGGTCTAGCCGAGGGGGTTTGGGTCTATCCGAGTGGGTTTGGGTCTAGCCGAGGGGGTTTAGGTCTAGCCGAGTGGGCTTGGGTCTAGCCGAGTGGGTTTGGGTCTAGCCGAGTGGGTTTGGGTCTAGCCGAGTGGGTTTGGGTCTCTCCGAGTGGGTTTGGGTCTACCCGAGTAGGTTTCGGTCTATCCGAGAGGGTTTGTTTCTAGCCAAGTGGGTTTGGGTCTAGCCGAGTGGGTTTGTGTCTAGCCAAGTGGGTTTGGGTCGAGCCGAGTGGGTTTGGGTCTAGCCGAGTGGGTTTGGGTCTAGCCGATTGGGTTTGGGTCTAGCCGCGTGGGTTTGGGTTTAGCCGAGTGGGTTTGTGTGTAGCCGAGTGGGTTTGGGTCTAGCCGAGAGGGTTTGGGTGTAGCCGTGTGGGTTTGGGTCTAGCCGAGTGGGTTTGGGTCTACCCAAGTGGGTTTGGGTCTAGCCGAGTGGGTTTGGGTCTAGCCGAGTGGGTTTGGGTCTAGCCGAGTGGGTTTGGGTCTAGCCGAGTGGGTTTGGGTCTAGCCGGGTGGGTTTGCATCTAGCCGAGTGGGTTTGGGTCTAGCCGAGTGGGTTTGGGTCTAGCCGAGTGGGTTTGGGTCTAGCCGCGTAGGTTTGTGTCTAGCCTAGTGGGTTTGGGTCTAGCCGAGTGGGTTTGGGTCTAGCGGAGTGGGTTTGGGTGTAGCCGAGTGTGTTTGGGTCTAGCCGAGAGGGTTTTGGTGTAGCCGTGTGGGTTTGGGTCTAGCCGAGGGGGTTTGGGTCTATCCGAGTGGGTTTGGGTCTAGCCGAGGGGGTTTAGGTCTAGCCGAGTGGGCTTGGGTCTAGCCGAGTGGGTTTGGGTCTAGCCGAGTGGGTTTGGGTCTAGCCGAGTGGGTTTGGGTCTATCCGAGTGGGTTTGGGTCTACCCGAGTAGGTTTCGGTCTATCCGAGAGGGTTTGTTTCTAGCCAAGTGGGTTTGGGTCTAGCCGAGTGGGTTTGTGTCTAGCCAAGTGGGTTTGGGTCGAGCCGAGTGGGTTTGGGTCTAGCCGAGTGGGTTTGGGTCTAGCCGATTGGGTTTGGGTCTAGCCGCGTGGGTTTGGGTTTAGCCGAGTGGGTTTGTGTGTAGCCGAGTGGGTTTGGGTCTAGCCGAGAGGGTTTGGGTGTAGCCGTGTGGGTTTGGGTCTAGCCGAGTGGGTTTGGGTCTACCCAAGTGGGTTTGGGTCTAGCCGAGTGGGTTTGGGTCTAGCCGAGTGGGTTTGGGTCTAGCCGAGTGGGTTTGGGTCTAGCCGAGTGGGTTTGGGTCTAGCCGGGTGGGTTTGCATCTAGCCGAGTGGGTTTGGGTCTAGCCGAGTGGGTTTGGGTCTAGCCGAGTGGGTTTGGGTCTAGCCGAGTGTGTTTGGGTCTAGCCGAGTGGGTTGGGGTCTAGCCGAGTGGGTTTGTGTCTAGCCGAGTGTGTTTGGGTCTAGCGGAGTGGGTTTGTGTCTAGCCGAGTGGGTTTGGGTCTAGCCGAGTGGGTTTGGGTCTAGCCGAGTGGGTTTGGGTCTAGCCGAGTGGGTTTGGGTCTAGCCGAGTGGGTTTGCATCTACCCGAGTGGGTTTGGGTCTAGCCGAGTGGGTTTGGGTCTAGCCGAGTGGGTTTGGGTCTAGCCGAGTGGGTTTGGGTCTAGCCGAGTGGGTTGGGGTCTAGCCGAGTGGGTTTGTGTCTAGCCGAGTGTGTTTGGGTCTAGCGGAGTGGGTTTGTGTCTAGCCAAGTTGGTTTGGGTCTTGCCGAGTGGGTTTGGGTATAGCTGAGTGGGTTTGGGTCTAGCCATGTGGGTTTGGGTCTAGCCGAGTGGGTTTGGGTCTAGACGAGTATGTTTGGGTCTAGCCCGGTGGGTTTGGGTCCAGCCGAGTGGGTTTGTGTCTAGCCGAGTGGGTTTGGGTCTACCGAGTGGGTTTGGGTCCAGCCAAGTGGGTTTGGGTCTTGCCGAGTGGGTTGGGGTCTAGCCAAGTGGGGTTGGGTCTAGCCGAGAGGGTTTGGGTGTAGCCGAGTGGGTTTTGGGTCTAACCGAGTGGGTTTGGGTCTAGCCGAGTGGGTTTGGGTCTAGCCGAGTGGGTTTGGGTCTAGCCGAGTGGGTTTGGGTCTAGCGGAGGGGATTTGGGTCTAGCCGAGTGGGTTTGGGTCTAGCCGAGTGGGTTTGGGTCTATCCGAGTGGGTTTGCGTCTATCCGAGTGGGTTTGGGTCTAGCCGAGTGGGTTTGTGTCTAGCCAAGTGCGTTTGGGCCTAGCCGACTGGGTTTGGGTCTAGCCGAGTGGGTTTGGGTCTAGCCGAGTGGGTTTGGGTCTAGCCGAGTGGGTTTGGGTCTATCCGAGTGGGTTTGGGTCTAGCCGAGTTGGTTTCGGTCTATCCGAGAGGGTTTGTGTCTAGCCGAGTGGGTTTGGGTCTAGCCGAGTGGGTTTGTGTCTAGCCAAGTGGGTTTGGGTCTAGCCGAGTGGGTTTGGGTCTAGCCGAGTTGGTTTGGTTCTCGCCGTGTGGGTTTGGGTCTAACCGAGTGGATTTGGGTCTAGCCGAGTGGGTTTGGGTCTAGCCGTGTGGGTTTAGGTCCAGCCGAGTGGGTTTGGGTCTAGTGGAGTGGGTTTGGGTGTAGCCGAGTGGGTCAGGGTCTAGCTGAGTAGGTTTGGGTCTCGCCTAGTGGGTTTGGGTCCAGCCGAGTGGGTTTGGGTCTAGCCGAGTGGGTTTGAGTCTAGCGGTGTGGGTTTGGGTGTAGCCCAGTGGGTTTGGGTCTGGCTGAGTGGGTTTGTGTCGAGCCGAGTGGGTTTGGGTCTAGCCGCGTGGGTTTGGGTCTAGCCGAGTGGGTAATCGTCTAGCCGAGTCGGTTTGGGTCTAGCCGAGTAGGTTTGGGTGTTGCCGAGTGGGTTTGGGTCTAGCCGAGTGGGTTTGGGTCGAGCCGAGTGGGTTTTGGTCTATCCGATTGGGTTTGGGTCCAGCCGAGAGGGTTTGGGTCTAGCGGAGTGGGTTTGGGTCTAGCGGAGTGGGTTTGGGTCTAGCCTAGTGGGTGTGGGTCTAACCAAGTGGGTTTGGGTCTAGCGGCGTGGGTTTGGGTCTAGCGGAGTGGGTTTGGGTCTAGCCGAGTGGGTTTGGGTCTAGCCGAGTGGGTTTGGGTCTAGCCGAGTGGGTTTGGGTCTAGCCGAGTTGGTTTGGTTCTAGCCGAGTGGGTTTGGGTCCAGCCGAGTCCGTTTGGGTCTAGCCGAGTTGGTTTGGGACTAGTCGAGTGGGTTTGGGTCTAACCGAGTGGGTTTGTGTCTAGCCAAGTGGGTTTGGGTCTAGCCGAGTGGGTTTGGGTCTAGCCGAGTTGGTTTGGTTCTAGCCGTGTGCGTTTGGGTCTAGCCCAGTGGATTTGGGTCTAGCCGAGTGGGTTTGGGTCTAGCCATGTGGGTTTAGGTCCAGCCGAGTGGGTTTGGGTCTAGTGGAGTGGGTTTGGGTGTAGCCGAGTGGGTCAGGGTCTAGCTGAGTTGGTTTGGGTCTAGCCTAGTGGGTTTGGGTCCAGCCGAGTGGGTTTGGGTCTAGCCGAGTGGGTTTGATTCTAGCGGTGTGGGTTTGGGTGTAGCCGAGTGGGTTTGGGTCTAGCTGAGTGGGTTTGGGTCGAGCCGAGTGGGTTTGGGTCTAGCCGCGTGGGTTTGGGTCTTGCCGAGTGGGTAATCGTCTAGCCGAGTCGGTTTGGGTCTAGCCGAGTAGGTTTGGGTCTTGCCGAGTGGGTTTGGGTCTAGCCGAGTGGGTTTGGGTCGAGCCGAGTGGGTTTTGGTCTATCCGATTGGGTTTGGGTCCAGCCGAGAGGGTTTGGGTCTAGTCGAGTGGGTTTGGGTCTAGCGGCGTGGGTTTGGGTCTAGCGGAGTGGGTTTGGGTCTCGCGGAGTGTTTGGGTCTAGCCTAGTGGGTGTGGGTCTAGCCGAGTGGGTTTGGGTCTAGCGGCGTGGGTTTGGGTCTAGCGGAGTGGGTTTGGGTCTAGCCGAGTGGGTTTGGGTCTAGCCGAGTGGGTTTGGGTCTAGCCGAGTGGGTTTGGGTCTAGCCGAGTTGGTTTGGTTCTAGCTGAGTGGGTTTGCGTCTAGCCGAGTCCGTTTGGGTATAGCCGAGTGGGTTTGGGACTAGTCGAGTGGGGTTGGGTCTAGCCGAGTGGGTTTGGTTCTAGCCAAGTGGGTTTGGGACTAGTCGAGTGGGGTTGGGTCTAGCCAAGTGGGTTTGGGTCTAGCCGAGTGGGTTTGGGTCTAGCCAAGTGGGTTTGGGTGAAGCCGAGTGGGTTTGTGTCTTGCGGAGTGGGTTTGGGTGTAGCCGAGTGGGTTTGGGTATAGACGAGTGGGTTTGGGTCTCGCCCAGTGAGTTTGGGTCTAGCCGAGTGGGTTTGGGTCTAGCGGAGTGGGTTTGGGTCTAGCGGAGTGGGTTTGGGTCTACCCGAGTGGGTTTGGGTCTAGCCGAATGGGTTGGGGTCCAGCCGATGGGTTTGGGTCTAGCCGATGGGTTTGGGTCTAGCGGTGTGGGTTTGGGTGTAGCCGAGTGGGGTTGGGTCTAGCCGAGTGGGTTTGGGTCGAGCCGAGTTGGTTTGGGTGTAGCCGAGTGGGTTTGGGTCTAGCCGAGTGGGTTAGGGTCTAGCCGCGTGGGTTTGTGTCTAGCCTAGTGGGTTTGGGTCTAGCCGAGTGGGTTTGGGTCTAGCGGAGTGGGTTTGGGTGTAGCCGAGTGGGTTTGGGTCTAGCCGAGAGGGTTTGGGTGTAGCCGTGTGGGTTTGGGTCTAGCCGAGGGGGTTTGGGTCTATCCGAGTGGGTTTGGGTCTAGCCGAGGGGGTTTAGGTCTAGCCGAGTGGGCTTGGGTCTAGCCGAGTGGGTTTGGGTCTAGCCGAGTAGGTTTGGGTCTAGCCGAGTGGGTTTGGGTCGAGCCGAGTGGGTTTGGGTCTAGCCGAGTGGGTTTGGGTCTAGCCGATTGGGTTTGGGTCTAGCCGCGTGGGTTTGGGTTTAGCCGAGTGGGTTTGTGTGTAGCCGAGTGGGTTTGGGTCTAGCCGAGAGGGTTTGGGTGTAGCCGTGTGGGTTTGGGTCTAGCCGAGTGGTTTTGGGTCTAGCCAAGTGGGTTTGGGTCTAGCCGAGTGGGTTTGGGTCTAGCCGAGTGGGTTTGGGTCTAGCCGAGTGGGTTTGGGTCTAGCCGAGTGGGTTTGGGTCTAGCCGAGTGGGTTTGCATCTAGCCGAGTGGGTTTGGGTCTAGCCGAGTGGGTTTGGGTCTAGCCGAGTGGGTTGGGGTCTAGCCGAGTGGGTTGGGGTCTAGCCGAGTGGGTTTGTGTCTAGCCAAGTGGGTTTGGGTCTAGCCGAGTGGGTTTGGGTATAGCTGAGTGGGTTTGGGTCTAGCCATGTGGGTTTGGGTCCAGCCGAGTGGGTTTGGGTCTAGCCGAGTATGTTTGGGTCTAGCCCGGTGGGTTTGGGTCCAGCCGAGTGGGTTTGGGTCTAGCCGAGTGGGTTTGGGTCTACCGAGTGGGTTTGGGTCTAGCCAAGTGGGTTTGGGTCTTGCCGAGTGGGTTGGGGTCTAGCCAAGTGGGGTTGGGTCTAGCCGAGAGGGTTTGGGTGTAGCCGAGTGGGTTTGGGTCTAACCGAGTGGGTTTGGGTCTAGCCGAGTGGGTTTGGGTCTAGCCGAGTGGGTTTGGGTCTAGCCGAGTGGGTTTGGGTCTAGCGGAGGGGATTTGGGTCTAGCCGAGTGGGTTTGGGTCTAGCCGAGTGGGTTTGGGTCTAGCCGAGTGGGTTTGGGTCCAGCCGAGTGGGTTTGGTTCTAGCCGAGTGGGTTTGGGTGTAGCCGAGTGGGTTTGGTTCTTGCCGAGTGGGTTTGGTTCTGGCTGAGTGGGTTTGGGTCTAGCCCAGTGGGTTTGGGTCTATCCGAGTGGGTTTGCGTCTATCCGAGTGGGTTTGGGTCTAGCCGAGTGGGTTTGTGTCTTGCCAAGTGCGTTTGGGCCTAGCCGAGTGGGTTTGGGTCTAGCCGAGTGGGTTTGGGTCTAGCCGAGTGGGTTTGGGTCTAGCCGAGTGGGTTTGGGTCTATCCGAGTGGGTTTGGGTCTAGCCGAGTTGGTTTCGGTCTATCCGAGAGGGTTTGTGTCTAGCCGAGTGGGTTTGGGTCTAGCCGAGTGGGTTTGTGTCTAGCCAAGTGGGTTTGGGTCTAGCCGAGTGGGTTTGGGTCTAGCCGAGTTGGTTTGGTTCTCGCCGTGTGGGTTTGGGTCTAGCTGAGTGGATTTGGGTCTAGCCGAGTGGGTTTGGGTCTAGCCGTGTGGGTTTAGGTCCAGCCGAGTGGGTTTGGGTCTAGTGGAGTGGGTTTGGGTGTAGCCGAGTGGGTCAGGGTCTAGCTGAGTCGGTTTGGGTCTCGCCTAGTGGGTTTGGGTCCAGCCGAGTGGGTTTGGGTCTAGCCGAGTGGGTTTGAGTCTAGCGGTGTGGGTTTGGGTGTAGCCAAGTGGGTTTGGGTCTAGCTGAGTGGGTTTGTGTCGAGCCGAGTGGGTTTGGGTCTAGCCGCGTGGGTTTGGGTCTAGCCGAGTGGGTAATCGTCTAGCCGAGTCGGTTTGGGTCTCGCCGAGTAGGTTTGGGTCTTGCCGAGTGGGTTTGGGTCTAGCCGAGTGGGTTTGGGTCGAGCCGAGTGGGTTTTGGTCTATCCGATTGGGTTTGGGTCCAGCCGAGTGGGTTTGGGTCTAGCGGAGTGTGTTTGGGTCTAGCGGAGTGGGTTTGGGTCTAGCCTAGTGGGTGTGGGTCTAGCCGAGTGGGTTTGGGTCAAGCGGCTTGGGTTTGGGTCTAGCGGAGTGGGTTTGGGTCTAGCCGAGTGGGTTTGGGTCTAGCCGAGTGGGTTTGGGTCTAGCCGAGTGGGTTTGGGTCTAGCCGAGTTGGTTTGGTTCTAGCCGAGTGGGTTTGGGTCCAGCCGAGTCCGTTTAGGTCTAGCCGAGTGGGTTTGGGACTAGTCGAGTGGGGTTGGGTCTAGCCGAGTGGGTTTGGTTCTAGCCAAGTGGATTCGGGTCTAGCCGAGTGGGTTTGGGTCTAGCCGAGTGGGTTTGGGTCTGGCCGAGTGGGTTTGGGTCTAGCCAAGTGGGTTTGGGTGAAGCCGAGTGGGTTTGTGTCTAGCGGAGGGGTTTTGGGTGTAGCCGAGTGGGTTTGGGTATAGCCGAGTGGGTTTGGGTCTAGCCGAGTGGGTTTGGGTCTAGCCGAGTGGGTTTGGGTCTAGCGGAGTGGGTTTGGGTCTAGCGGAGTGGGTTTGGATCTAGCCGAGTGGGTTTTTGTCTAGCCGAGTGGGTTGGGGTCCAGCCGAGTGGGTTTGGGTCTAGCCGATTGGTTTGGGTCTAGCGGTGTGGGTTTGGGTGTAGCCGAGTGGGTTTGGGTCTAGCCGAGTGGGTTTGGGTCGAGCCGAGTTGGTTTGGTGTAGCCGAGTGGGTTTGGGTCTAGCCGAGTGGGTTTGGTTCTAGCCGCGTGGGTTTGTGTCTAGCCTAGTGGGTTTGTGTCTAGCCGAGTGGGTTTGGGTCTAGCGGAGTCGGTTTGTGTGTAGCCGAGTGGGTTTGGGTCTAGC
Source organism: Raja brachyura (assembly GCA_963514005.1). The sequence goes on along the minus strand of OY740819.1, from coordinate 2,903,274 downwards.
CGAGAGGGTTTGGGTGTAGCCGTGTGGGTTTGGGTCTAGCCGAGGGGGTTTGGGTCTATCCGAGTGGGTTTGGGTATAGCCGAGGGGGTTTAGGTCTAGCCGAGTGGGTTTGGGTCTATCCGAGTGGGTTTGGGTCTACCCGAGTAGGTTTCGGTCTATCCGAGAGGGTTTGGGTCTAGCCAAGTGGGTTTGGGTCTAGCCGAGTGGGTTTGTGTCTAGCCAAGTGGGTTTGGGTCGAGCCGAGTGGGTTTGGGTCTAGCCGAGTGGGTTTGGGTCTAGCCGATTGGGTTTGGGTCTAGCCGAGTGGGTTTGGGTTTAGCCGAGTGGGTTTGTGCGTAGCCGAGTGGGTTTGGGTCCAGCCGAGAGGGTTTGGGTGTAGCCGTGTGGGTTTGGGTCTAGCCGAGGGGGTTTGGGTCTATCCGAGTGGGTTTGGGTCTAGCCGAGGGGGTTTAGGTCTAGCCGAGTGGGTTTGCGTCTAGCCGAGTGGGTTTGGGTCTAGCCGAGTGGGTTTGGGTCTAGCCGAGTGGCTTTGGGTCTATCCGAGTGGGTTTGGGTCTTGCCGAGTCGGTTTCGGTCTATCCGAGAGGGTTTGGGTCTAGCCGAGTGGGTTTGTGTCTAGCCAAGTGGGTTTGGGTCTAGCCGAGTGGGTTTGGGTCTAGCCAAGTGGGTTTGGGTCTAGCCGAGTGGGTTTGGGTCTAGCCGAGTGGGTTTGGGTATAGCTGAGTGGGTTTGGGTCTAGCCATGTGGGTTTGGGTCTAGCCGAGTGGGTTTGGGTCTAGCCGAGTTTGTTTGGGTCAAGCCCGGTGGGTTTGGGTCCAGCCGAGTGGGTTTGGGTCTAGCCGAGTGGGTTTGGGTCTACCGAGTGGGTTTGGGTCTAGCCAAGTGGGTTTCGGTCTTGCCGAGTGGGTTGGGGTCTAGCCAAGTGGGTTTGGGTCTAGCCGAGAGGGTTTGGGTTTAGCCGAGTGGGTTTGGGTCTAGCCGAGTGGGTTTGGGTCTAGCCGAGTGGGTTTGGGTGTCGCCGAGTGGGTTTGTGTCTAGCCAAGTGGGTTTGGGTCTAGCCGAGTGGGTTTGGGTCTAGCCGAGTTGGTTTGGTTCTCGCCGTGTGGGTTTGGGTCTAGCTGAGTGGATTTGGGTCTAGCCGAGTGGGTTTGGGTCTAGCCGTGTGGGTTTAGGTCCAGCCGAGTGGGTTTGGGTCTAGTGGAGTGGGTTTGGGTGTAGCCGAGTGGGTCAGGGTCTAGCTGAGTCGGTTTGGGTCTCGCCTAGTGGGTTTGGGTCCAGCCGAGTGGGTTTGGGTCTAGCCGAGTGGGTTTGAGTCTAGCGGTGTGGGTTTGGGTGTAGCCAAGTGGGTTTGGGTCTAGCTGAGTGGGTTTGTGTCGAGCCGAGTGGGTTTGGGTCTAGCCGCGTGGGTTTGGGTCTAGCCGAGTGGGTAATCGTCTAGCCGAGTCGGTTTGGGTCTCGCCGAGTAGGTTTGGGTCTTGCCGAGTGGGTTTGGGTCTAGCCGAGTGGGTTTGGGTCGAGCCGAGTGGGTTTTGGTCTATCCGATTGGGTTTGGGTCCAGCCGAGTGGGTTTGGGTCTAGCGGAGTGTGTTTGGGTCTAGCGGAGTGGGTTTGGGTCTAGCCTAGTGGGTGTGGGTCTAGCCGAGTGGGTTTGGGTCAAGCGGCTTGGGTTTGGGTCTAGCGGAGTGGGTTTGGGTCTAGCCGAGTGGGTTTGGGTCTAGCCGAGTGGGTTTGGGTCTAGCCGAGTGGGTTTGGGTCTAGCCGAGTTGGTTTGGTTCTAGCCGAGTGGGTTTGGGTCCAGCCGAGTCCGTTTAGGTCTAGCCGAGTGGGTTTGGGACTAGTCGAGTGGGGTTGGGTCTAGCCGAGTGGGTTTGGTTCTAGCCAAGTGGATTCGGGTCTAGCCGAGTGGGTTTGGGTCTAGCCGAGTGGGTTTGGGTCTGGCCGAGTGGGTTTGGGTCTAGCCAAGTGGGTTTGGGTGAAGCCGAGTGGGTTTGTGTCTAGCGGAGTGGGTTTGGGTGTAGCCGAGTGGGTTTGGGTATAGCCGAGTGGGTTTGGGTCTAGCCGAGTGGGTTTGGGTCTAGCCGAGTGGGTTTGGGTCTAGCGGAGTGGGTTTGGGTCTAGCGGAGTGGGTTTGGATCTAGCCGAGTGGGTTTTTGTCTAGCCGAGTGGGTTGGGGTCCAGCCGAGTGGGTTTGGGTCTAGCCGATTGGTTTGGGTCTAGCGGTGTGGGTTTGGGTGTAGCCGAGTGGGTTTGGGTCTAGCCGAGTGGGTTTGGGTCGAGCCGAGTTGGTTTGGTGTAGCCGAGTGGGTTTGGGTCTAGCCGAGTGGGTTTGGTTCTAGCCGCGTGGGTTTGTGTCTAGCCTAGTGGGTTTGTGTCTAGCCGAGTGGGTTTGGGTCTAGCGGAGTCGGTTTGTGTGTAGCCGAGTGGGTTTGGGTCTAGCCGAGAGGGTTTGGGTGTAGCCGTGTGGGTTTGGGTCTAGCCGAGGGGGTTTGGGTCTATCCGAGTGGGTTTGGGTATAGCCGAGGGGGTTTAGGTCTAGCCGAGTGGGTTTGGGTCTATCCGAGTGGGTTTGGGTCTACCCGAGTAGGTGTCGGTCTATCCGAGAGGGTTTGGGTCTAGCCAAGTGGGTTTGGGTCTAGCCGAGTGGGTTTGTGTCTAGCCAAGTGGGTTTGGGTCGAGCCGAGTGGGTTTGGGTCTAGCCGAGTGGGTTTGGGTCTAGCCGATTGGGTTTGGGTCTAGCCGAGTGGGTTTGGGTTTAGCCGAGTGGGTTTGTGCGTAGCCGAGTGGGTTTGGGTCCAGCCGAGAGGGTTTGGGTGTAGCCGTGTGGGTTTGGGTCTAGCCGAGGGGGTTTGGGTCTATCCGAGTGGGTTTGGGTCTAGCCGAGGGGGTTTAGGTCTAGCCGAGTGGGTTTGCGTCTAGCCGAGTGGGTTTGGGTCTAGCCGAGTGGGTTTGGGTCTAGCCGAGTGGCTTTGGGTCTATCCGAGTGGGTTTGGGTCTTGCCGAGTCGGTTTCGGTCTATCCGAGAGGGTTTGGGTCTAGCCGAGTGGGTTTGTGTCTAGCCAAGTGGGTTTGGGTCTAGCCGAGTGGGTTTGGGTCTAGCCAAGTGGGTTTGGGTCTAGCCGAGTGGGTTTGGGTCTAGCCGAGTGGGTTTGCATCTAGCCGAGTGGGTTTGGGTCTAGCCGAGTGGGTTTGGGTCTAGCCGAGTGGGTTTGGGTGTAGCCGAGTGGGTTTGGGTCTAGCCGAGTGGGTTGGGGTCTAGCCGAGTGGGTTTGTGTCTAGCCGAGTGTGTTTGGGTCAAGCGGAGTGGGTTTGTGTCTAGCTGAGTTGGTTTTGGTCTAACCGAGTGGGTTTGGGTATAGCTGAGTGGGTTTGGGTCTAGCCATGTGGGTTTGGGTCTAGCCGAGTGGGTTTGGGTCTAGCCGAGTTTGTTTGGGTCAAGCCCGGTGGGTTTGGGTCCAGCCGAGTGGGTTTGGGTCTAGCCGAGTGGGTTTGGGTCTACCGAGTGGGTTTGGGTCTAGCCAAGTGGGTTTCGGTCTTGCCGAGTGGGTTGGGGTCTAGCCAAGTGGGTTTGGGTCTAGCCGAGAGGGTTTGGGTTTAGCCGAGTGGGTTTGGGTCTAGCCGAGTGGGTTTGGGTCTAGCCGAGTGGGTTTGGGTGTCGCCGAGTGGGTTTGGGTCTAGCCGAGTGGGTTTGGGTCGAGCGGAGGGGATTTGGGTCTAGCCGAGTGGGTTTGGGTCTAGCCGAGTGGGTTTGGGTCTAGCCGAGTGCGTTTGGGTCTAGCCGAGTGGGTTTGGGTCTAGCCGAGTGGGTTTGGGTCTTGCCGAGTGGGTTTGGTTCTAGCTGAGTGGGTTTGGGTCTAGCTGAGTCGGTTTGGGTCTCGCCTAGTGGGTTTGGGTCCAGCCGAGTGGGTTTGGGTCTAGCCGAGTGGGTTTGAGTCTAGCGGTGTGGGTTTGGGTGTAGCCAAGTGGGTTTGGGTCTAGCTGAGTGGGTTTGTGTCGAGCCGAGTGGGTTTGGGTCTAGCCGCGTGGGTTTGGGTCTAGCCGAGTGGGTAATCGTCTAGCCGAGTCGGTTTGGGTCTCGCCGAGTAGGTTTGGGTCTTGCCGAGTGGGTTTGGGTCTAGCCGAGTGGGTTTGGGTCGAGCCGAGTGGGTTTTGGTCTATCCGATTGGGTTTGGGTCCAGCCGAGTGGGTTTGGGTCTAGCGGAGTGTGTTTGGGTCTAGCGGAGTGGGTTTGGGTCTAGCCTAGTGGGTGTGGGTCTAGCCGAGTGGGTTTGGGTCAAGCGGCTTGGGTTTGGGTCTAGCGGAGTGGGTTTGGGTCTAGCCGAGTGGGTTTGGGTCTAGCCGAGTGGGTTTGGGTCTAGCCGAGTGGGTTTGGGTCTAGCCGAGTTGGTTTGGTTCTAGCCGAGTGGGTTTGGGTCCAGCCGAGTCCGTTTAGGTCTAGCCGAGTGGGTTTGGGACTAGTCGAGTGGGGTTGGGTCTAGCCGAGTGGGTTTGGTTCTAGCCAAGTGGATTCGGGTCTAGCCGAGTGGGTTTGGGTCTAGCCGAGTGGGTTTGGGTCTGGCCGAGTGGGTTTGGGTCTAGCCAAGTGGGTTTGGGTGAAGCCGAGTGGGTTTGTGTCTAGCGGAGTGGGTTTGGGTGTAGCCGAGTGGGTTTGGGTATAGCCGAGTGGGTTTGGGTCTAGCCGAGTGGGTTTGGGTCTAGCCGAGTGGGTTTGGGTCTAGCGGAGTGGGTTTGGGTCTAGCGGAGTGGGTTTGGATCTAGCCGAGTGGGTTTTTGTCTAGCCGAGTGGGTTGGGGTCCAGCCGAGTGGGTTTGGGTCTAGCCGATTGGTTTGGGTCTAGCGGTGTGGGTTTGGGTGTAGCCGAGTGGGTTTGGGTCTAGCCGAGTGGGTTTGGGTCGAGCCGAGTTGGTTTGGTGTAGCCGAGTGGGTTTGGGTCTAGCCGAGTGGGTTTGGTTCTAGCCGCGTGGGTTTGTGTCTAGCCTAGTGGGTTTGTGTCTAGCCGAGTGGGTTTGGGTCTAGCGGAGTCGGTTTGTGTGTAGCCGAGTGGGTTTGGGTCTAGCCGAGAGGGTTTGGGTGTAGCCGTGTGGGTTTGGGTCTAGCCGAGGGGGTTTGGGTCTATCCGAGTGGGTTTGGGTATAGCCGAGGGGGTTTAGGTCTAGCCGAGTGGGTTTGGGTCTATCCGAGTGGGTTTGGGTCTACCCGAGTAGGTGTCGGTCTATCCGAGAGGGTTTGGGTCTAGCCAAGTGGGTTTGGGTCTAGCCGAGTGGGTTTGTGTCTAGCCAAGTGGGTTTGGGTCGAGCCGAGTGGGTTTGGGTCTAGCCGAGTGGGTTTGGGTCTAGCCGATTGGGTTTGGGTCTAGCCGAGTGGGTTTGGGTTTAGCCGAGTGGGTTTGTGCGTAGCCGAGTGGGTTTGGGTCCAGCCGAGAGGGTTTGGGTGTAGCCGTGTGGGTTTGGGTCTAGCCGAGGGGGTTTGGGTCTATCCGAGTGGGTTTGGGTCTAGCCGAGGGGGTTTAGGTCTAGCCGAGTGGGTTTGCGTCTAGCCGAGTGGGTTTGGGTCTAGCCGAGTGGGTTTGGGTCTAGCCGAGTGGCTTTGGGTCTATCCGAGTGGGTTTGGGTCTTGCCGAGTCGGTTTCGGTCTATCCGAGAGGGTTTGGGTCTAGCCGAGTGGGTTTGTGTCTAGCCAAGTGGGTTTGGGTCTAGCCGAGTGGGTTTGGGTCTAGCCAAGTGGGTTTGGGTCTAGCCGAGTGGGTTTGGGTCTAGCCGAGTGGGTTTGCATCTAGCCGAGTGGGTTTGGGTCTAGCCGAGTGGGTTTGGGTCTAGCCGAGTGGGTTTGGGTGTAGCCGAGTGGGTTTGGGTCTAGCCGAGTGGGTTGGGGTCTAGCCGAGTGGGTTTGTGTCTAGCCGAGTGTGTTTGGGTCAAGCGGAGTGGGTTTGTGTCTAGCTGAGTTGGTTTTGGTCTAACCGAGTGGGTTTGGGTATAGCTGAGTGGGTTTGGGTCTAGCCATGTGGGTTTGGGTCTAGCCGAGTGGGTTTGGGTCTAGCCGAGTTTGTTTGGGTCAAGCCCGGTGGGTTTGGGTCCAGCCGAGTGGGTTTGGGTCTAGCCGAGTGGGTTTGGGTCTACCGAGTGGGTTTGGGTCTAGCCAAGTGGGTTTCGGTCTTGCCGAGTGGGTTGGGGTCTAGCCAAGTGGGTTTGGGTCTAGCCGAGAGGGTTTGGGTTTAGCCGAGTGGGTTTGGGTCTAGCCGAGTGGGTTTGGGTCTAGCCGAGTGGGTTTGGGTGTCGCCGAGTGGGTTTGGGTCTAGCCGAGTGGGTTTGGGTCGAGCGGAGGGGATTTGGGTCTAGCCGAGTGGGTTTGGGTCTAGCCGAGTGGGTTTGGGTCTAGCCGAGTGCGTTTGGGTCTAGCTGAGTGGGTTTGGGTCTAGCCGAGTGGGTTTGGGTCTTGCCGAGTGGGTTTGGTTCTAGCTGAGTGGGTTTGGGTCTAGCCGAGTGGGTTTGGGTCTATCCGTGTGGGTTTGGGTCTAGCCGAGTGGGTTTGTGTCTAGCCAAGTGCGTTTGGGTCTAGCCGAGTGGGTTTGGGTCTAGCCCAGTGGGTTTGGGTCTAGCCGAGTGGGTTTGGGTCTAGCCGAGTGGGTTTGGGTCTAGCCGAGTGGGTTTGGTTATAGCCGTGTGGGTTTGGGTCCAGCCGAGTGGGTTTGGGTCTAGTGGAGTGGGTTTGGGTGTAGCCGAGTGGGTCAGGGTCTAGCTGAGTTGGTTTGAGTCTAGCCTAGTGGGTTTGGGTCCAGCCGAGTGGGTTTGGGTCTAGCCGAGTGGGTTTGGGTCTAGCGGTGTGGGTTTGGGTGTAGCCGAGTGGGTTTGGGTCTAGCTGAGTGGGTTTGGGTCGAGACGAGTGGGTTTGGGTCTAGCCGCGAGGGTTTGGGTCTAGCCGAGTGGGTAATCGTCTAGCCGAGTCGGTTTGGGTCTAGCCGAGTAGGTTTGAGTCTTGCCGAGTGGGTTTGGGTCTAGCCGAGTGGGTTTGGGTCGAGCCGAGTGGGTTTTGGTCTATACGAGTGGGTTTAGGTCCAGCCGAGAGGGTTTGGGTCTAGTCGAGTGGGTTTGAGTCTAGCGGCGTGGGTTTGGGTCTAGCGGAGTGGGTTTGGGTCTAGCGGAGTGGGTTTGGGTCTAGCCTAGTGGGTGTGGGTCTAGCCGAGTGGGTTTGGGTCTAGCGGCGTGGGTTTGGGTCTAGCGGAGTGGGTTTGGGTCTAGCCGAGTGGGTTTGGGTCTAGCCGAGTGGGTTTGGGTCTAGCCGAGTGGGTTTGGGTCTAGCGGAATTGGTTTGGTTCTAGCCGAGTGGGTTTGGGTCTATCCGAGTGGGTTTGGGTCTAGCCGAGTCGGTTTCGGTCTATCCGAGAGGGTTTGGGTCTAGCCGAGTGGGTTTGGGTCTAGCCAAGTGGGTTTGGGTCTAGCCGAGTGGGTTTGGGTCTAGCAGAGTGGGTTTGCATCTAGCCGAGTGGGTTTGGGTCTAGCCGAGTGGGTTTGGGTCTAGCCGAGTGGGTTTGGGTGTAGCCGAGTGGGTTTGGGTCTAGCCGAGTGGGTTGGGGTCTAGCCGAGTGGGTTTGTGTCTAGCCGAGTGTGTTTGGGTCAAGCGGAGTGGGTTTGTGTCTAGCCGAGTTGGTTTGGGTCTAACCGAGTGGGTTTGGGTATAGCTGAGTGGGTTTGGGTCTAGCCATGTGGGTTTGGGTCTAGCCGAGTGGGTTTGGGTCTAGCCGAGTTTGTTTGGGTCAAGCCCGGTGGGTTTGGGTCCAGCCGAGTGGGTTTGGGTCTAGCCGAGTGGGTTTGGGTCTACCGAGTGGGTTTGGGTCTAGCCAAGTGGGTTTCGGTCTTGCCGAGTGGGTTGGGGTCTAGCCAAGTGGGTTTGGGTCTAGCCGAGAGGGTTTGGGTCTAGCCGAGTGGGTTTGGGTCTAGCCGAGTGGGTTTGGGTCTAGCCGAGTGGGTTTGGGTGTCGCCGAGTGGGTTTGGGTCTAGCCGAGTGGGTTTGGGTCGAGCGGAGGGGATTTGGGTCTAGCCGAGTGGGTTTGGGTCTAGCCGAGTGGGTTTGGGTCTAGCCGAGTGCGTTTGGGTCTAGCCGAGTGGGTTTGGGTCTAGCCGAGTGGGTTTGGGTGTAGCCAAGTGGGTTTGGGTCTTGCCGAGTGGGTTTGGTTCTAGCTGAGTGGGTTTGGGTCTAGCCGAGTGGGTTTGGGTCTATCCGTGTGGGTTTGGGTCTAGCCGAGTGGGTTTGTGTCTAGCCAAGTGCGTTTGGGTCTAGCCGAGTGGGTTTGGGTCTAGCCGAGTGGGTTTGGGTCTAGCCGAGTGGGTTTGGGTCTAGCCGAGTGGGTTTGGGTCTAGCCGAGTGGGTTTGGTTATAGCCGTGTGGGTTTGGGTCCAGCCGAGTGGGTTTGGGTCTAGTGGAGTGGGTTTGGGTGTAGCCGAGTGGGTCAGGGTCTAGCTGAGTTGGTTTGGGTCTAGCCTAGTGGGTTTGGGTCCAGCCGAGTGGGTTTGGGTCTAGCCGAGTGGGTTTGGGTCTAGCGGTGTGGGTTTGGGTGTAGCCGAGTGGGTTTGGGTCTAGCTGAGTGGGTTTGGGTCGAGCCGAGTGGGTTTGGGTCTAGCAGCGAGGGTTTGGGTCTAGCCGAGTGGGTAATCGTCTAGCCGAGTCGGTTTGGGTCTAGCCGAGTAGGTTTGAGTCTTGCCGAGTGGGTTTGGGTCTAGCCGAGTGGGTTTGGGTCGAGCCGAGTGGGTTTTGGTCTATACGAGTGGGTTTGGGTCCAGCCGAGAGGGTTTGGGTCTAGTCGAGTGGGTTTGAGTCTAGCGGCGTGGGTTTGGGTCTAGCGGAGTGGGTTTGGGTCTAGCGGAGTGGGTTTGGGTCTAGCCTAGTGGGTGTGGGTCTAGCCGAGTGGGTTTGGGTCTAGCGGCGTGGGTTTGGGTCTAGCGGAGTGGGTTTGGGTCTAGCCGAGTGGGTTTGGGTCTAGCCGAGTGGGTTTGGGTCTAGCCGAGTGGGTTTGGGTCTAGCGGAATTGGTTTGGTTCTAGCCGAGTGGGTTTGGGTCTAGCCGAGTCCGTTTGGGTCTAGCCGAGTAGGTTTGGGACTAGTCGAGTGGGGTTGGGTCTGGCCGAGTGGGTTTGGTTCGAGCCAAGTGGGTTTGGGTCCAGCCGAGTGGGTTTGGGTCTAGCCGAGTGGGTTTGGGTCTAGCGGAGTGGGTTTGGGTCTAGCGGAGTGGGTTTGGGTCTAGCCGAGTGGGATTGGGTCTAGCCGAGTGGGTTGGGGTCCAGCCGAGTGGGTTTGGGTCTAGCCGATGGGTTTGGGTCTAGCGGTGTGGGTTTGGGTGTAGCCGAGTGGGTTTGGGTCTAGCCGAATGGGTTTGGGTCGAGCCGAGTTGGTTTGGGTGTAGCCGAGTGGGTTTGGGTCTAGCCGAGTGGGTTTGGTTCTAGCCGCGTGGGTTTGTGTCTAGCCTAGTGGGTTTGGGTCTAGCCGAGTGGGTTTGGGTCTAGCGGAGTCGGTTTGTGTGTAGCCGAGTGGGTTTGGGTCTAGCCGAGAGGGTTTGGGTGTAGCCGTGTGGGTTTGGGTCTAGCCGAGGGGGTTTGGGTCTATCCGAGTGGGTTTGGGTCTAGCCGAGGGGGTTTAGGTCTAGCCGAGTGGGTTTGGGTCTAGCCGAGTGGGTTTAACATAGAAACATAGAAAATAGGTGCAGGAGTAGGCCATTCGGCCCTTCGAGCCTGCACCGCCATTCAATGTGATCATGGCTGATCATCCAACTCAGTATCCCGTACCTGCCTTCTCTCCATACCCCCTGATCCCTTTAGCCACAAGTGCCACATCTAACGCCCTCTTAAATATAGCCAATGAACTGGCCTCAACTACCTTCTGTGGCAGAGAATTCCAGAGACTCACCACTCTCTGTGTAAAGAATGCTTTCCTCATTTCGGTCCTAAAGGAATTCCCCCGTATCCTTAGACTGTGACCCCTTGTTCTGGACTGCCCCAACATCGGGAACAATCTTCCAGCATCTAGCTTGTCCAACCCCTTAAGAATTTTGTAGGTTTCTATAAGATCCCCCCTCAATCTTCTAAATTCCATCGAGTACAAACCGAGTCTATCCAATCTTTCCTCATATGAAAGTCCTGACATCCCAGGAATCAGTCTGGTGAATCTTCTCTGTACCCCCTCTATGGCAAGGATGTCTTTCCTCAGATTTGGAGACCAAAACTGTACGCAGTACTCCAGGTGTGGCCTCACCAAAACCCTGTACAACTGCAGTAGAACCTCCCTGCTCCTATACTCAAATCCTTTCGCTATGAATGCTAACATACCATTTGCTTTCTTCACTGCCTGCTGCACCTGCATGCCTACTTTCAATGACTGGTGTACCATGACACCCAGGTCTCGTTGCATCTCCCCCTTACCTAATCTGCCACCATTCAGAAAATAGTCTACCCTCATGTTTTGCCACCAAAGTGGATAACCTCACATTTATCCACATTGTACTGCATCTGCCATGCATCTGCCCATTCACTCAGCCTATCCAAATCACCCTGCAGCCTCCAAGCATCCTCCTCATACCTAACTATACCCCCCAGCTTGGTATCATCTGCAAATTTGGAGATGTTGCATTTAATTCCATCGTCCAAATCATTAATATATATTGTAAATAGCTGGGGTCCCAGCACTGAGCCTTGCGGCACCCCACTAGTCACTGCCTGCCATTCTGAAAAGGACCCGTTTACTCCTACCCTTTGCCTCCTGTCTGCTAGCCAGTTCTCTATCCACATCAATACTGAACCCCCAATACCGTGTGCTTTAAGTTTGTATGCTAATCTCTTATGCGGGACCTTGTCGAAAGCCTTCTGAAAGTCTAGATATAACACATCCACTGGTTCTCCCTTATCCACTCTACTAGTTTGGGTCTAGCCGAGTGGGTTTGGGTCTAGCCGAGTGGGTTTGGGTCTATCCGAGTGGGTTTGTGTCTAGCCAAGTGGGTTTGGGTCGAGCCGAGTGGGTTTGGGTCTAGCCGAGTGGGTTTGGGTCTAGCCGAGTGGGTTTGTGTCTAGCCAAGTGGGTTTGGGTCGAGCCGAGTGGGTTTGGGTCTAGCCGAGTGGGTTTGGGTCTAGCCGATTGGGTTTGGGTCTAGCCGAGTGGGTTTGGGTTTAGCCGAGTGGGTTTGTGCGTAGCCGAGTGGGTTTGGGTCTAGCCGAGAGGGTTTGGGTGTAGCCGTGTGTGTTTGAGTCTAGCCGAGGGGGTTTGGGTCTATCCGAGTGGGTTTGGGTCTAGCCGAGTGGGTTTGGGTCTAGCCGAGTGGGTTTGGGTCTATCCGAGTGGGTTTGGGTCTAGCCGAGTCGGTTTCGGTCTATCCGAGAGGGTTTGGGTCTAGCCGAGTCGGTTTGTGTCTAGCCAAGTGGGTTTGGGTCCAGCCGAGTGGGTTTGGGTCTAGCCAAGTGGGTGTGGGTCTAGCCGAGTGGGTTTGGGTCTAGCCGAGTGGGTTTGCATCTAGCCGAGTGGGTTTGGGTCTATCCGAGTGGGTTTGGGTCTAGCCGAGTCGGTTTCGGTCTATCCGAGAGGGTTTGGGTCTAGCCGAGTGGGTTTGTGTCTAGCCAAGTGGGTTTGGGTCTAGCCGAGTGGGTTTGGGTCTAGCCAAGTGGGTGTGGGTCTAGCCGAGTGGGTTTGGGTCTAGCCGAGTGGGTTTGCATCTAGCCGAGTGGGTTTGGGTCTAGCCGAGTGGGTTTGGGTCTAGCCGAGTGGGTTTGGGTCTAGCCGAGTGGGTTTGGGTCTAGCCGAGTGGGTTGGGGTCTAGCCGAGTGGGTTTGTGTCTAGCCGAGTGTGTTTGGGTCTAGCGGAGTGGGTTTGTGTCTAGCCGAGTGGGTTTGGGTCTAGCCGAGTGGGTTTGGGTATAGCTGAGTGGGTTTGGGTCTAGCCATGTGGGTTTGGGTCTAGCCGAGTGGGTTTGGTTCTAGCCGAGTATGTTTGGGTCAAGCCCGGTGGGTTTGGGTCCAGCCGAGTGGGTTTGGGTCTACCCGAGTGGGTTTGGGTCTACCGAGTGGGTTTGGGTCTAGCCAAGTGGGTTTGGGTCTTGCCGAGTGGGTTGGGGTCTAGCCGAGTGGGTTTGGGTCTAGCCGAGTGGGTTTGGGTCTAGCCGTGTGGGTTTGGGTCTAGCCGAGTGGGTTTGGGTCTAGCCGAGTGGGTTTGGTTCTAGCCGTGTGGGTTTGGGTCAAGCCGAGTGGGTTTGGGTCTAGTGGAGTGGGTTTGGGTGTAGCCGAGTGGGTCAGGGTCTAGCTGAGTTGGTTTGGGTCTAGCCTAGTGGGTTTGGGTCCAGCCGAGTGGGTTTGGGTCTAGCCGAGTGGGTTTGGGTCTAGCGGTGTGGGTTTGGGTGTAGCCGAGTGGGTTTGGGTCTAGCTGAGTGGGTTTGGGTCGAGCCGAGTGGGTTTGGGTCTAACCGCGAGGGTTTGGGTCTAGCCGAGTGGGTAATCGTCTAGCCGAGTCGGTTTGGGTCTAGCCGAGTAGGTTTGAGTCTTGCCGAGTGGGTTTGGGTCTAGCCGAGTGGGTTTGGGTCGAGCCGAGTGGGTTTTGGTCTATACGAGTGGGTTTGGGTCCAGCCGAGAGGGTTTGGGTCTAATCGAGTGGGTTTGGTTCTAGCCGAGTGGGTTTGGGTCTAGCCGAGTCCGTTTGGGTCTAGCCGAGTGGGTTTGGGACTAGTCGAGTGGGGTTGGGTCTAGCCGAGTGGGTTTGGTTCTAGCCAAGTTGGTTTGGGTCTAGCCGAGTGGGTTTGGGTCTAGCCGAGTGGGTTTGGTTCTAGCCGAGTGGGTTTGGGTCTAGCCAAGTGGGTTTGGGTGAAGCCGAGTGTGTTTGTGTCTGGCGAAGTGGGTTGGGGTGTAGCCGAGTGGGTTTGGGCATAGCCGAGTGGGTTTGGGTCTAGCCGAGTGGGTTTGGGTCTAGCCGAGTGGGTTTGGGTCGAGCCGAGGTGGTTTGGGTGTAGCCGAGTGGGTTTGGGTCTAGCCGAGTGGGTTTGGGTCTAGCCGCGTGGGTTTGTGTCTAGCCTAGTGGGTTTGGGTCTAGCCGAGGGGGTTTAGGTCTAGCCGAGTGGGTTTGGGTCTAGCCGAGTGGGTTTGGGTCTAGCCGATTGGGTTTGGGTCTAGCCGAGTGGGTTTGGGTCTATCCGAGTTGGTTTGGGTCTAGCCGAGTGGGTTTGGGTCTAGCCGAGTGGGTTTGAGTTTGTCCGAGAGGGTTTGGGTCTGGTGGAGTGGGTTTGGGTCTAGCCGAGTGGGTTTGTGTCTAGCCAAGTGCGTTTGGGTCTAGCCGTGTGGGTTTGGGTCTAGCCGAGTGGGTTTGGGTCTAGCGGATTGGGTTTGGGTCTAGCCGCGTGGGTTTGTGTCTAGCCGTGTGGGTTTGGGTCAAGCCGTGTGGGTTTGGGTCTAGCCGAGCGGGTTTGGGTCTAGCCGAGCGGGTTTGGGTCTAGGCGAGTGGGTTTGGGTCTAGCCGAGTGGGTTTGGGTCTAGCGGAGTGGGTTTGGGTGTAGCCGAGTGGGTTGGGGTCTAGCCGAGTGGGTTTGGGTCTAGCGGAGTGGGTTTGGGTCGAGCCGAGTGGGTTTGGGTCCAGCCGAGCGGGTTTGGGTCTAGCCGAGTGGGTTTGGGTCTAGCCGAGTGGGTTTGGGTCTAGCGGAGTGGGTTTGGGTCTAACCGAGTGGGGTTGGGTCCAGCCGAGCGGGTTTGGGTCTAGCCGAGTGGGTTTGGGTCTAGCCGAGTGGGTTTGGGGCTAGCAGAGTGGGATTGGGTCTAGCCGACTGGGTTTCGGTCTAGCCGAATGGGTTTGGGTCTAGCCGAGTGGGTTTGGGTCTATCCGAGTGGGTTTGGGTCTAGCCGAGTGGGTTTGGGTCTAGCCGAGTGGGTTTGGGTATAGCGGGGTGGGTATGCGTCTAGCCGAGTGGGTTTGGGTCTCGCCGAGTGGTTTTGGGTCTATCCGAGTGGGTTTGGGTCTAGCCGAGTCGGTTTCGGTCTATCCGAGCGGGTTTGGGTCTAGCTGAGTGGGTTTGGGTCTAGCCCAGTGGGTTTGGGTCTAGCCGAGTGGGTTTGGGTCTAGCCGAGTGGGTTTGGGTCTAGCCGAGTGGGATTGGGTCTAGCCAAAGGGGTTTGTTTCTAGCCGATTGGGCTTGGGTCTAGCCGAGTGGGTTTGGGTCTAGCCGAGTGGGTTTGGGTCTTGCGGCGTGGGTTTGGGTCTAGCGGAGTGGGTTTGGGTCTAGCGGAGTGGGTTTGGGTCTAGCCGAGTGGGTTTGGGTCTAGCGGAGTGGGTTTGGGTCTAGCCGAGTGGGTTTGGGTCTAGCCGAGTGGGTTTGGGTCTAGCCGAGTGGGTTTGGGTCTAGCCGAGTCGGTTTGGGTCTAGCCGAGTCGGTTTCGGTCTATCCGAGTGGGTTTGGGTCTAGCTGAGTGGGTTTGGGTCTAGCCCAGTGGGTTTGGGTCTAGCCGAGTGGGTTTGGGTCTAGCCGAGTGGGTTTGGGTCTAGCCGAGTGGGATTGGGTCTAGCCGAGTGGGTTTGGGTCTAGCGGAGTGGGTTTGGGTCTAGACGAGTGGGTTTGCATCTAGCCGAGGGGGTTTGGGTCTAGCCGAGTGGGTTTGGGTCTAGCGGAGTGGGTTTGGGTCTAGCCGAGTGGTTTTGGGTCTAGCCGAGTGGGTTTGGGTCTAGCGGAGTGGGTTTGGGTTTAGCCGAGTGGGTTTAGGTCTCGCCAAGTGGGTTTGGGTCTAGCATAGAAACATAGAAACATAGAAAATAGGTGCAGGAGTAGGCCATTCGGCCCTTCGAGCCTGCACCGCCATTCAATGTGATCATGGCTGATCATCCAACTCAGTATCCCGTACCTGCCTTCTCTCCATACCCCCTGATCCCTTTAGCCACAAGTGCCGCATCTAACGCCCTCTTAAATATAGCCAATGAACTGGCCTCAACTACCTTCTGTGGCAGAGAATTCCAGAGACTCACCACTCTCTGTGTAAAGAATGTTTTCCTCATTTCGGTCCTAAAGGAATTCCCCCTTATCCTTAGACTGTGACCCCTTGTTCTGGACTCCCCCAACATCGGGAACAATCTTCCAGCATCTAGCTTGTCCAACCCCTTAAGAATTTTGTAGGTTTCTATAAGATCCCCCCTCAATCTTCTAAATTCCATCGAATACAAACCGAGTCTATCCAATCTTTCCTCATATGAAAGTCCTGACATCCCAGGAATCAGTCTGGTGAATCTTCTCTGTACCCCCTCTATGGCAAGGATGTCTTTCCTCAGATTTGGAGACCAAAACTGTACGCAGTACTCCAGGTGTGGCCTCACCAAAACCCTGTACCACTGCAGTAGAACCTCCCTGCTCCTATACTCAAATCCTTTCGCTATGAATGCTAACATACCATTTGCTTTCTTCACTGCCTGCTGCACCTGCATGCCTACTTTCAATGACTGGTGTACCATGACACCCAGGTCTCGTTGCATCTCCCCCTTACCTAATCTGCCACCATTCAGATAATAGTCTACCCTCATGTTTTTGCCACCAAAGTGGATAACCTCACATTTATCCACATTGTACTGCATCTGCCATGCATCTGCCCATTCACTCAGCCTATCCAAATCACCCTGCAGCCTCCAAGCATCCTCCTCACACCTAACTATACCCCCCAGCTTGGTATCATCTGCAAATTTGGAGATGTTGCATTGAATTCCCTCGTCCAAATCATTAATATATATTGTAAATAGCTGGGGTCCCAGCACTGAGCCTTGCGGCACCCCACTAGTCACTGCCTGCCATTCTGAAAAGGACCGTTTACTCCTACCCTTTGCCTCCTGTCTGCTAGCCAGTTCTCTATCCACATCAATACTGAACCCCCAATACCGTGTGCTTTAAGTTTGTAGCCAAGTGGGTTTGGGTCTAGCCGATTGGGTTTGGGTCTAGCCGAGTGGGTTTGGGTCTAGCAGAGTGGGTTTGGGTCTTGCGGCGTGGGTTTGGGTCTAGCCGAGTGGGTTTGGGTCTAGCGGATTGGGTTTGGGTCCAGCCGAGTGGGTTTGGGTCTAGCCGAGTTGGTTTGGGTCTAGCCGAGTGGGTTTGGGTCTAGCCGAGTGGGTTTGGGTCTAGCCGAGTGGGTTTGGGTATAGCGGGGTGGGTATGCGTCTAGCCGAGTGGGTTTGGGTCTCGCCGAGTGGTTTTGGGTATATCCGAGTGGGTTTGGGTCTAGCCGAGTCGGTTTCGGTCTATCCGAGCGGGTTTGGGTCCAGCTGAGTGGGTTTGGGTCTAGCCCAGTGGGTTTGGGTCTAGCCGAGTGGGTTTGGGTCTAGCCGAGTGGGTTTGGGTCTAGCCGAGTGGGTTTGGGTCTAGCCGAGTCGGTTTCGGTCTATCCGAGCGGGTTTGGGTCTAGCTGAGTGGGTTTGGGTCTAGCCCAGTGGGTTTGGGTCTAGCGGAGTGGGTTTGGGTCTAGCCGAGTGGGTTTGGGTCTAGCCGAGTGGGTTTGGGTCTAGCCGAGTGGGTTTGGGTCTAGCGGAGTGGGTTTGGGTCTAGCCGAGTGGGTTTGCATCTAGCCGAAGGGATTTGGGTCTAGCGGAGTGGGTTTGGGTCTAGCCGAGTGGGATTGGGTCTAGCCGAGTGGGTTTGGGTCTAGCGGAGTGGGTTTGGGTCTAGCCGAGTGGGTTTGCATCTAGCCGAGGGGGTTTGGGTCTAGCCGAGTGGGTTTGGGTCTAGCGGAGTGGGTTTGGGTCTAGCCGAGTGGGTTTGGGTCTAGCCGAGTGGGTTTGGGTCTAGCGCAGTGGGTTTGGGTTTAGCCGAGTGGGTTTAGGTCTAGCCAAGTGGGTTTGGGTCTAGCCAAGTGGGTTTGGGTCTAGCCGATTGGGTTTGGGTCTAGCCGAGTGGGTTTGGGTCTAGCGGAGTGGGTTTGGGTCTAGCCGAGTGGGTTGGGGTCTAGCCGAGTGGGTTTGGGTCTAGCGGAGTGGGTTTGGGTCTAGCCGAGTGGGTTTGGGTCTAGCCGATTGGGCTTGGGTCTAGCCGAGTGGGTTTGGGTCTAGCCGAGTGGGTTTGGGTCTAGCCGAGTGGGTTTGGGTCTAGCCGAGTGGGTTTGGGTATAGCGGGGTGGGTATGCGTCTAGCCGAGTGGGTTTGGGTCTCGCCGAGTGGTTTTGGGTCTATCCGAGTGGGTTTGGGTATGGCCGAGTCGGTTTCGGTCTATCCGAGCGGGTTTGGGTCTAGCTGAGTGGGTTTGGGTCTAGCCCAGTGGGTTTGGGTCTAGCCGAGTGGGTTTGGATCTCGCCGAGTGGTTTTGGGTCTATCCGAGTGGGTTTGGGTCTAGCCGAGTCGGTTTCGGTCTATCCGAGCGGGTTTGGGTCTAGCTGAGTGGGTTTGGGTCTAGCCCAGTGGGTTTGGGTCTAGCCGAGTGGGTTTGGGTCTAGCCGAGTGGGTTTGGGTCTAGCCGAGTGGGATTGGGTCTAGCCGAGTGGGTTTGGGTCTAGCGGAGTGGGTTTGGGTCTAGCCGAGTGGGTTTGCATCTAGCCGAAGGGGTTTGGGTCTAGCCGAGTGGGTTTGGGTCTAGCCGAGTGGGATTGGGTCTAGCCGAGTGGGTTTGGGTCTAGCGGAGTGGGTTTGGGTCTAGCCGAGTGGGTTTGCATCTAGCCGAGGGGGTTTGGGTCTAGCCGAGTGGGTTTGGGTCTAGCGGAGTGGGTTTGGCTCTGGCCGAGTGGGTTTGGGTCTAGCCGAGTGGGGTTGGGTCCAGCGGAGTGGGTTTGGGTTTAGCCGAGTGGGTTTAGGTCTAGCCAAGTGGGTTTGGGTCTAGCCAAGTGGGTTTGGGTCTAGCCGATTGGGTTTGGGTCTAGCCGAGTAGGTTTGGGTCTAGCGGAGTGGGTTTGGGTCTAGCCGAGTGGGTTTGGGTCTAGCCGAGTGGGTTTGGGTCTAGCCGAGTGGGTTTGGGTCTAGACGAGTCGGTTTCGGTCTATCCGAGCGGGTTTGGGTCCAGCTGAGTGGGTTTGGGTCTAGCCCAGTGGGTTTGGGTCTAGCCGAGTGGGTTTGGGTCTCGCCGAGTGGTTTTGGGTCTATCCGAGTGGGTTTGGGTCTAGCCGAGTCGGTTTCGGTCTATCCGAGCGGGTTTGGGTCTAGCTGAGTGGGTTTGGGTCTAGCCCAGTGGGTTTGGGTCTAGCGGAGTGGGTTTGGGTCTAGCCGAGTGGGTTTGGGTCTAGCCGAGTGGGTTTGGGTCTAGCCGAGTGGGTTTGGGTCTAGCGGAGTGGGTTTGGGTCTAGCCGAGTGGGTTTGCATCTAGCCGAAGGGATTTGGGTCTAGCCGAGTGGGTTTGGGTCTAGCCGAGTGGGATTGGGTCTAGCCGAGTGGGTTTGGGTCTAGCGGAGTGGGTTTGGGTCTAGCCGAGTGGGTTTGCATCTAGCCGAGGGGGTTTGGGTCTAGCCGAGTGGGTTTGGGTCTAGCGCAGTGGGTTTGGGTTTAGCCGAGTGGGTTTAGGTCTAGCCAAGTGGGTTTGGGTCTAGCCAAGTGGGTTTGGGTCTAGCCCATTGGGTTTGGGTCTAGCCGAGTGGGTTTGGGTCTAGCGGAGTGGGTTTGGGTCTAGCCGAGTGGGTTGGGGTCTAGCCGAGTGGGTTTGGGTCTAGCGGAGTGGGTTTGGGTCTAGCCGAGTGGGTTTGGGTCTAGCCGATTGGGCTTGGGCCTAGCCGAGTGGGTTTGGGTCTAGCCGAGTGTGTTTGGGTCTAGCCGAGTGGGTTTGGGTCTAGCCGAGTGGGTTTGGGTATAGCGGGGTGGGTATGCGTCTAGCCGAGTGGGTTTGGGTCTCGCCGAGTGGTTTTGGGTCTATCCGAGTGGGTTTGGGTATGGCCGAGTCGGTTTCGGTCTATCCGAGCGGGTTTGGGTCTAGCTGAGTGGGTTTGGGTCTAGCCCAGTGGGTTTGGGTCTAGCCGAGTGGGTTTGGATCTCGCCGAGTGGTTTTGGGTCTATCCGAGTGGGTTTGGGTCTAGCCGAGTCGGTTTCGGTCTATCCGAGCGGGTTTGGGTCTAGCTGAGTGGGTTTGGGTCTAGCCCAGTGGGTTTGGGTCTAGCCGAGTGGGTTTGGGTCTAGCCGAGTGGGTTTGGGTCTAGCCGAGTGGGATTGGGTCTAGCCGAGTGGGTTTGGGTCTAGCGGAGTGGGTTTGGGTCTAGCCGAGTGGGTTTGCATCTAGCCGAAGGGGTTTGGGTCTAGCCGAGTGGGTTTGGGTCTAGCCGAGTGGGATTGGGTCTAGCCGAGTGGGTTTGGGTCTAGCGGAGTGGGTTTGGGTCTAGCCGAGTGGGTTTGCATCTAGCCGAGGGGGTTTGGGTCTAGCGGAGTGGGTTTGGGTCTAGCCGAGTGGGTTGGGGTCTAGCCGAGTGGGTTTGGGTCTAGCGGAGTGGGTTTGGGTCTAGCCGAGTGGGTTTGGGTCTAGCCGATTGGGCTTGGGCCTAGCCGAGTGGGTTTGGGTCTAGCCGAGTGGGTTTGGGTCTAGCCGAGTGGGTTTGGGTCTAGCCGAGTGGGTTTGGGTATAGCGGGGTGGGTATGCGTCTAGCCGAGTGGGTTTGGGTCTCGCCGAGTGGTTTTGGGTCTATCCGAGTGGGTTTGGGTATGGCCGAGTCGGTTTCGGTCTATCCGAGCGGGTTTGGGTCTAGCTGAGTGGGTTTGGGTCTAGCCCAGTGGGTTTGGGTCTAGCCGAGTGGGTTTGGATCTCGCCGAGTGGTTTTGGGTCTATCCGAGTGGGTTTGGGTCTAGCCGAGTCGGTTTCGGTCTATCCGAGCGGGTTTGGGTCTAGCTGAGTGGGTTTGGGTCTAGCCCAGTGGGTTTGGGTCTAGCCGAGTGGGTTTGGGTCTAGCCGAGTGGGTTTGGGTCTAGCCGAGTGGGATTGGGTCTAGCCGAGTGGGTTTGGGTCTAGCGGAGTGGGTTTGGGTCTAGCCGAGTGGGTTTGCATCTAGCCGAAGGGGTTTGGGTCTAGCCGAGTGGGTTTGGGTCTAGCCGAGTGGGATTGGGTCTAGCCGAGTGGGTTTGGGTCTAGCGGAGTGGGTTTGGGTCTAGCCGAGTGGGTTTGCATCTAGCCGAGGGGGTTTGGGTCTAGCCGAGTGGGTTTGGGTCTAGCGGAGTGGGTTTGGGTCTGGCCGAGTGGGTTTGGGTCTAGCCGAGTGGGGTTGGGTCTAGCGGAGTGGGTTTGGGTTTAGCCGAGTGGGTTTAGGTCTAGCCAAGTGGGTTTGGGTCTAGCCAAGTGGGTTTGGGTCTAGCCGATTGGGTTTGGGTCTAGCCGAGTAGGTTTGGGTCTAGCGGAGTGGGTTTGGGTCTAGCCGAGTGGGTTTGGGTCTAGCCGAGTGGGTTTGGGTCTAGCCGAGTGGGTTTGGGTCTAGACGAGTGGGTTTGGGTCTAGCCGAGTGGGTTTGGGTCAAGCCGAGTGGGATTGGGTCTAGCCGAGTGGGTTTGGGTCTAGCCGAGTGGGTTTGGGTCTAGCCGAGTGGGTTTGGATCTCGCGGAGGGGGTTTGGGTCTAGCGGAGTGGGTTTCAGTCTAGCCGAGTGTGTTTGGGTCTAGTCGAGTGGGTTTCGGTCTAGCCGAGTGGGTTTGGGTCTAGCCGAGTGGGTTTTGGTCTAGCCGAGTGGGTTTGGGAGTAGCCGAGTGGGTTTGGGTCTTGCCGAGTGGGTTTGCATCTAGCCGAGTGGGTTTGGGTCTAGCCGAGTGGGTTTGGGTCTAGCGGAGTGGGTTTGGGTCTAGCGGAGTGGGTTTGGGTCTAGCCGAGTGGGTTTGGGTCTCGCGGAGTGGGTTTGGGTTTAGCCGAGTGGGTTTAGGTCAAGCCAAGTGGTTTGGGTCTAGCCAAGTGGGTTTGGGTCTAGCCGAGTGGGTTTGGGTCTAGCGGAGTGGGTTTGGGTGTAGCCGAGTGGGTTGGGGTCTAGCCGAGTGGGTTTGGGTCTAGCGGAGTGGGTTTGGGTCTAGCCGAGTTGGTTTGGGTCCAGCCGATTGGGCTTGGGTCTAGCCGAGTGGGTTTGGGTCTGACCGAGTGGGTTTGGGTCTTGCGGCGTGGGTTTGGGTCTAGCGGAGTGGGATTGGGTCTAGCGGAGTGGGTTTGGGTCTAGCCGAGTGGGTTTGGGTCTGGCGGAGTGTGTTTGGGTCTAGCCGCGTGGGTTTGGGTCTAGCCGAGCGGGTTTGGGTCTAGCCGAGTGGGTTTGGGTCTAGCCGAGTGGGTTTGGGTCTAGCGGAGTGGGTTTGGGTCTAACCAAGTGGATTTGGGTCCAGCCGAGTGGGTTAGGGTCTAGCCGAGTGGGTTTGGGTCCAGCCGAGTGGGTTTGGGGCTAGCAGAGTGGGATTGGCTCTAGCCGACTGGGTTTCGGTCTAGCCGATTGGGTTTGGGTCTAGCCGAGTGGGTTTGGGTCTATCCGAGTGGGTTTGGATCTAGCCGAGTGGGTTTGGGTCTAGCCGAGTGGGTTTGGGTTTCGCGGGGTGGGTATGGGTCTAGCCGAATGGGTTTGGGTCTCGCCGAGTGATTTTGGGTCTATCCGATTGGGTTTGGGTCTAGCCGAGTGGGTTTGGGTCTAGCGGAGTGGGTTTGGGTGTAGCCGAGTGGGTTGGGTCTAGCCGAGTGGGTTTGGGTCTAGCGGAGTGGGTTTGGGTCTGGCCGAGTGGGTTTGGGTCCAGCCGATTGGGCTTGGGTCTAGCCGAGTGGGTTTGGGTCTAACCGAGTGGGTTTGGGTCTTGCGGCGTGGGTTTGGGTCTAGCGGAGTGGGATTGGGTCTAGCGGAGTGGGTTTGGATCTAGCTGAGTGGGTTTGGGTCTAGCGGAGTGTGTTTGGGTCTAGCCGAGTGGGTTTGGGTCTAGCCGAGCGGGTTTGGGTCTAGCCGAGTGGGTTTGGGTCTAGCCGAGTGGGTTTGGGTCTAGCGGAGTGGGTTTGGGTCTAACCAAGTGGATTTGGGTCCAGCCGAGTGGGTTAGGGTCTAGCCGAGTGGGTTTGCGTCCAGCCGAGTGGGTTTGGGGCTAGCAGAGTGGGATTGGCTCTAGCCGACTGGGTTTCGGTCTAGCCGATTGGGTTTGGGTCTAGCCGAGTGGGTTTGGGTCTATCCGAGTGGGTTTGGATCTAGCCGAGTGGGTTTGGGTCTAGCGGGGTGGGTATGGGTCTAGCCGAATGGGTTTGGGTCTCGCCGAGTGATTTTGGGTCTATCCGATTGGGTTTGGGTCTAGCCGAGTGGGTTTGGTTCTAGCGGAGTGGGTTTGGGTGTAGCCGAGTGGGTTGGGGTCTAGCCGAGTGGGTTTGGGTCTAGCGGAGTGGGTTTGGGTCTAGCCGAGTGGGTTTGGGTCCAACCGATTGGGCTTGGGTCTAGCCGAGTGGGTTTGGGTCTAACCGAGTGGGTTTGGGTCTTGCGGCGTGGGTTTGGGTCTAGCGGAGTGGGATTGGGTCTAGCGGAGTGGGTTTGGGTCTAGCCAAGTGGGTTTGGGTCTAGCGGAGTGTGTTTGGGTCTAGCCGAGTGGGTTTGGGTCTAGCCGAGCGGGTTTGGGTCTAGCCGAGTGGGTTTGGGTCTAGCCGAGTGGGTTTGGGTCTAGCGGAGTGGGTTTGGGTCTAACCAAGTGGATTTGGGTCCAGCCGAGTGGGTTAGGGTCTAGCCGAGTGGGTTTGCGTCCAGCCGAGTGGGTTTGGGGCTAGCAGAGTGGGATTGGCTCTAGCCGACTGGGTTTCGGTCTAGCCGATTGGGTTTGGGTCTAGCCGAGTGGGTTTGGGTCTATCCGAGTGGGTTTGGATCTAGCCGAGTGGGTTTGGGTCTAGCCGAGTGGGTTTGGGTATAGCGGGGTGGGTATTGGTCTAGCCGAATGGGTTTGGGTCTCGCCGAGTGATTTTGGGTCTATCCGATTGGGTTTGGGTCTAGCCGAGTGGGTTTGGTTCTAGCGGAGTGGGTTTGGGTGTAGCCGAGTGGGTTGGGGTCTAGCCGAGTGGGTTTGGGTCTAGCGGAGTGGGTTTGGGTTTAGCCGAGTGGGTTTGGGTCCAGCCGATTGGGCTTGGGTCTAGCCGAGTGGGTTTGGGTCTAACCGAGTGGGTTTGGGTCTTGCGGCGTGGGTTTGGGTCTAGCGGAGTGGGATTGGGTCTAGCGGAGTGGGTTTGGGTCTAGCCGAGTGGGTTTTGGTCTAGCGGAGTGTGTTTGGGTCTAGCCGAGTGGGTTTGGGTCTAGCCGAGCGGGTTTGGGTCTAGCCGAGTGGGTTTGGGTCTAGCCGAGTGGGTTTGGGTCTAGCGGAGTGGGTTTGGGTCTAACCAAGTGGATTTGGGTCCAGCCGAGTGGGTTTGGGTCTAGCCGAGTGGGTTTGGGTCCAGCCGAGTGGGTTTGGGGCTAGCAGAGTGGGATTGGCTCTAGCCGACTGGGTTTGGGTCTAGCCGATTGGGTTTGGGTCTAGCCGAGTGGGTTTGGGTCTATCCGAGTGGGTTTGGATCTAGCCGAGTGGGTTTGGGTCTAGCCGAGTGGGTTTGGGTATAGCGGGGTGGGTATGGGTCTAGCCGAATGGGTTTGGGTCTCGCCGAGTGATTTTGGGTCTATCCGAGTGGGTTTGGGTCTAGCCGAGTGGGATTGGGTCTAGCCGAGTGGGTTTGGGTCTAGCCGAGTGGGTTTGGGTCTAGCGGAGTGGGTTTGGATCTAGCCGAGTGGGTTGGGGTCTAGCCGAGTGGGTTTGGGTCTAGCGGAGTGGGTTTGGGTCTAGCCGAGCGGGTTTGGGTCTAGCCGATTGGGCTTGGGAATAGCCGAGTGGGTTTGGGTCTAGCCGAGTGGGTTTGGGTCTTGCGGCGTGGGTTTGGGTCTAGCGGAGTGGGTTTGGGTCTAGCGGAGTGGGTTTGTGTCTAGCCGAGTGGGTTTGGGTCTAGCCGAGTGGGTTTGGGTCTAGCCGAGTGGGTTTGTGTCTAGCCGAGTGGGTTTGGGTCTAGCGGAGTGGGTTTGGGTCTAGCCGAGTGGGTTTGGGTCTAGCCGAGTGGGTTTGGGTCTAGCCGAGTGGGTTTGGGTCTAGCCGAGTGGGTTTGGGTCAAGCCGAGTGGGTTTGGGTCTAGCCGATTGGGTTTGGGTCTAGCCGAGTGGGTTTGGGTCTAGCCGAGTGGGTTTTGGTCTTGCGGAGTGGGTTTGGGTCTAGCGGAGTGGGTTTCAGTCTAGCCGAGTGGGTTTGGGTCTAGTCGAGTGGGTTTCGGTCTAGCCGAGTGGGTTTGGGTCTAGCCGACTGGGTTTCGGTCTAGCCGATTGGGTTTGGGTCTAGCCGAGTGGGTTTGGGTCTATCCGAGTGGGTTTGGATCTAGCCGAGTGGGTTTGGGTCTAGCCGAGTGGGTTTGGGTATAGCGGGGTGGGTATGGGTCTAGCCGAATGGGTTTGGGTCTCGCCGAGTGATTTTGGGTCTATCCGATTGGGTTTGGGTCTAGCCGAGTGGGTTTGGTTCTAGCGGAGTGGGTTTGGGTGTAGCCGAGTGGGTTGGGGTCTAGCCGAGTGGGTTTGGGTCTAGCGGAGTGGGTTTGGGTTTAGCCGAGTGGGTTTGGGTCCAGCCGATTGGGCTTGGGTCTAGCCGAGTGGGTTTGGGTCTAACCGAGTGGGTTTGGGTCTTGCGGCGTGGGTTTGGGTCTAGCGGAGTGGGATTGGGTCTAGCGGAGTGGGTTTGGGTCTAGCCGAGTGGGTTTGGGTCTAGCGGAGTGTGTTTGGGTCTAGCCGAGTGGGTTTGGGTCTAGCCGAGCGGGTTTGGGTCTAGCCGAGTGGGTTTGGGTCTAGCCGAGTGGGTTTGGGTCTAGCGGAGTGGGTTTGGGTCTAACCAAGTGGATTTGGGTCCAGCCGAGTGGGTTTGGGTCTAGCCGAGTGGGTTTGGGTCCAGCCGAGTGGGTTTGGGGCTAGCAGAGTGGGATTGGCTCTAGCCGACTGGGTTTGGGTCTAGCCGATTGGGTTTGGGTCTAGCCGAGTGGGTTTGGGTCTATCCGAGTGGGTTTGGATCTAGCCGAGTGGGTTTGGGTCTAGCCGAGTGGGTTTGGGTATAGCGGGGTGGGTATGGGTCTAGCCGAATGGGTTTGGGTCTCGCCGAGTGATTTTGGGTCTATCCGAGTGGGTTTGGGTCTAGCCGAGTGGGATTGGGTCTTGCCGATTGGGCTTGGGACTAGCCGAGTGGGTTTGGGTCTAGTCGAGTGGGTTTGGGTCTTGCGGCGTGGGTTTGGGTCTAGCGGAGTGGGTTTGGGTCTAGCGGAGTGGGTTTGTGTCTAGCCGAGTGGGTTTGGGTCTAGCCGAGTGGGTTTGGGTCTAGCCGAGTGGGTTTGGGTATAGCGGGGTGGGTATGGGTCTAGCCGAATGGGATTGGGTCTCGCCGAGTGATTTTGGGTCTATCCGAGTGGGTTTGGGTCTAGCCGAGTGGGATTGGGTCTAGCCGAGTGGGTTTGGGTCTAGCCGAGTGGGTTTGGGTCTAGCGGAGTGGGTTTGGGTCTAGCCGAGTGGGTTGGGGTCTAGCCGAGTGGGTTTGGGTCTAGCGGAGTGGGTTTGGGTCTAGCCGAGTGGGTTTGGGTCTAGCCGATTGGGCTTGGGACTAGCCGAGTGGGTTTGGGTCTAGCCGAGTGGGTTTGGGTCTTGCGGCGTGGGTTTGGGTCTAGCGGAGTGGGTTTGGGTCTAGCCGAGTGGGTTTGTGTCTAGCCGAGTGGGTTTGTGTCTAGCCGAGTGGGTTTGGGTCTAGCCGAGTGGGTTTGTGTCTAGCCGAGTGGGTTTGGGTCTAGCGGAGTGGGTTTGGGTCTAGCCGAGTGGGTTTGGGTCTAGCCGAGTGGGTTTGGGTCTAGCCGAGTGGGTTTGGGTCTAGCCGAGTGGGTTTGGGAGTAGCCGAGTGGGTTTGGGTCTTGCCGAGTGGGTTTGCATCTAGCCGATTGGGTTTGGGTCTAGCCGAGTGGGTTTGGGTCTAGCGGAGTGGGTTTGGGTCTAGCCGAGTGGGTTTGGGTCTAGCCGAGTGGGTTTGGGTCTCGCGGAGTGGGTTTGGGTTTAGCCGAGTGGGTTTAGGTCAAGCCAAGTGGTTTGGGTCTAGCCAAGTGGGTTTGGGTCTAGCCGATTGGGATTGGGTCCAGCCGAGTGGGTTTGGGTCTAGCGGAGTGGGTTTGGGTCTAGCCGAGTGGGTTGGGGTCTAGCCGAGTGGGTTTGGGTCTAGCGGAGTGGGTTTGGGTCTAGCCGAGTGGGTTTGGGTCTAGCCGATTGGGCTTGGGTCTAGCCGAGTGGGTTTGGGTCTAGCCGAGTGGGTTTGGGTCTAGCCGAGTGGGTTTGGGTCTAGCCGAGTGGGTTTCGGTATAGCGGGGTGGGTATGCGTCTAGCCGAGTGGGTTTGGGTCTCGCCGAGTGGTTTTGGATCTATCCGAGTGGGTTTGGGTCTAGCCGAGTCGGTTTCGGTCTATCCGAGCGGGTTTGGGTCTAGCTGAGTGGGTTTGGGTCTAGCCCAGTGGGTTTGGGTCTAGCCGAGTGGGTTTGGGTCTAGCCGAGTGGGTTTGGGTCTAGCCGAGTGGGATTGCGTCTAGCCGAGTGGGTTTGGGTCTAGCGGAGTGGGTTTGGGTCTAGCCGAGTGGGTTTGCATCTAGCCGAAGGGGTTTGGGTCTAGCCGAGTGGGTTTGGGTCTAGCCGAGTGGGATTGGGTCTAGCCGAGTGGGTTTGGGTCTAGCGGAGTGGGTTTGGGTCTAGCCGAGTGGGTTTGCATCTAGCCGAGGGGGTTTGGGTCTAGCCGAGTGGGTTTGGGTCTCGCGGAGTGGGTTTGGGTCTAGCCGAGTGGGTTTGGGTCTAGCCGAGTGGGTTTTGGTCTTGCGGAGTGGGTTTGGGTCTAGCGGAGTGGGTTTCAGTCTAGCCGAGTGGGTTTGGGTCTAGTCGAGTGGGTTTCGGTCTAGCCGAGTGGGTTTGGGTCTAGCCGAGTGGGTTTGGGTCTAGCCGAGTGGGTTTGGGAGTAGCCGAGTGGGTTTGGGTCTTGCCGAGTGGGTTTGCATCTAGCCGAGTGGGTTTGGGTCAAGCCGAGTGGGTTTGGGTCTAGCCGAGTGGGTTTGGGTCTAGCCGAGTGGGTTTGGGTCTAGCCGAGTGGGTTTGGGTCTTGCGGAGTGGGTTTGGGTCTAGCGGAGTGGGTTTCAGTCCAGCCGAGTGGTTTTGGGTCTAGTCGAGTGGGTTTCGGTCTAGCCGAGTGGGTTTGGGTCTAGCCGAGTGGGTTTGGGTCTAGCCGAGTGGGTTTGGGAGTAGCCGAGTGGGTTTGGGTCTTGCCGAGTGGGTTTGCATCTAGCCGAGTGGGTTTGGGTCTAGCCGAGTGGGTTTGGGTCTAGCGGAGTGGGTTTGGGTCTAGCCGAGTGGGTTTGGGTCTAGCCGAGTGGGTTTGGGTCTCGCGGATTGGGTTTGGGTTTAGCCGAGTGGGTTTAGGTCAAGCCAAGTGGTTTGGGTCTAGCCAAGTGGGTTTGGGTCTAGCCGATTGGGTTTGGGTCCAGCCGAGTGGGTTTGGGTCTAGCGGAGTGGGTTTGGGTCTAGCCGAGTGGGTTGGGGTCTAGCCGAGTGGGTTTGGGTCTAGCGGAGTGGGTTTGGGTCTAGCCGAGTGGGTTTGGGTCTAGCCGAGTGGGTTTGGGGCTAGCCGAGTGGGTTTGGGTCTAGCCGAGTGGGTTTGGGTATAGCGGGGTGGGTATGCGTCTAGCCGAGTGGGTTTGGGTCTCGCCGAGTGGTTTTGGGTCTATCCGAGTGGGTTTGGGTCTAGCCGAGTCGGTTTTGATCTATCTGAGCGGGTTTGGGTCTAGCTGAGTGGGTTTGGGTCTAGCCCAGTGGGTTTGGGTCTAGCCGAGTGGGTTTGGGTCTAGCCGAGTGGGTTTGGGTCTAGCGGAGTGGGTTTGGGTCTAGCCGAGTGGGTTTGCATCTAGCCGAAGGGGTTTGGGTCTAGCCGAGTGGGTTTGGGTCTAGCCGAGTGGGATTGGGTCTAGCCGAGTGGGTTTGGGTCTAGCGGAGTGGGTTTGGGTCTAGCCGAGTGGGTTTGCATCTAGCCGAGGGGGTTTGGGTCTAGCCGAGTGGGTTTCGGTCTAGCGGAGTGGGTTTGGGTCTAGCGGAGTGGGTTTGTGTCTAGCCGAGTGGGTTTGGGTCTAGCCGAGTGGGTTTGGGACTAGCCGAGTGGGTTTGTGTCTGGCCGAGTGGGTTTGGGTCTAGCGGAGTGGGTTTGGGTCTAGCCGAGTGGGTTTGGGTCTAGCCGAGTGGGTTTGGGTCTAGCCGAGTGGGTTTGGGTCTAGCCGAGTGGGTTTGGGTCAAGCCGAGTGGGTTTGGGTCTAGCCGAGTGGGTTTGGGTCTAGCCGAGTGGGTTTGGGTCTAGCCGAGTGGGTTTGGGTCTCGCGGACTGGGTTTGGGTCTAGCGGAGTGGGTTTCAGTCTAGCCGAGTGGGTTTGGGTCTAGTCGAGTGGGTTTCGGTCTAGCCGAGTGGTTTGGGTCTAGCCAAGTGGGTTTGGGTCTAGCCGATTGGGTTTGGGTCTAGCCGAGTGGGTTTGGGTCTAGCCGAGTGGGTTTGGGTGTAGCCGAGTGGGTTGGGGTCTAGCCGAGTGGGTTTGGGTCTAGCGGAGTGGGTTTGGGTCTAGCCGAGTGGGTTTGGGTCTTGCGGCGTGGGTTTGGGTCTAGCGGAGTGGGATTGGGTCTAGCGGAGTGGGTTTGGGTCTAGCCGAGTGGGTTTGGGTCTAGCGGAGTGTGTTTGGGTCTAGCCGAGTGGGTTTGGGTCTAGCCGAGCGGGTTTGGGTCTAGCCGAGTGGGTTTGGGTCTAGCCGAGTGGGTTTGGTTCTAGCGGAGTGGGTTTGGGTCTAACCGAGTGGGTTTGGGTCCAGCCGAGTGGGTTTGGGTCTAGCCGAGTGGGTTTGGGTCCAGCCGAGTGGGTTTGGGGCTATCAGAGTGGGATTGGCTCTAGCCGACTGGGTTTCGGTCTAGCCGATTGGGTTTGGGTCTAGCCGAGTGGGTTTGGGTCTATCCGAATGGGTTTGGGTCTAGCCGAGTGGGTTTGGGTCTAGCCGAGTGGGTTTGGGTATAGCGGGGTGGGTATGTGTCTAGCCGAATGGGTTTGGGTCTCGCCGAGTGATTTTGGGTCTATCCGAGTGGGTTTGGGTCTAGCCGAGTGGGATTGGGTCTAGCCGAGTGGGTTTGGGTCTAGCCGAGTGGGTTTGGGTCTAGCGGAGTGGGTTTTGGTCTAGCCGAGTGGGTTGTGGTCTAGCCGAGTGGGTTTGGGTCTAGCGGAGTGGGTTTCGTCTAGCCGAGTGGGTTTGGGTCTAGCCGATTGGGCTTGGGTCTAGCCGAGTGGGTTTGGGTCTAGCCGAGTGGGTTTGGGACTTGCGGCGTGGGTTTGGGTCTAGCGGAGTGGGTTTGGGTCTAGCAGAATGGGTTTGGATCTAGCCGAGTGGGTTTGGGTCTAGCCGAGTGGGTTTGGATCTAGCCGAGTGGGTTGTGTCTAGCCGAGTGGGTTTGGGTCTAGCGGAGTGGGTTTGGTTCTAGCCGAGTGGGTTTGGGTCTAGCCGAGTGGGTTTGGGTCTAGCCGAGTGGGTTTGGGTCTAGCCGAGAGGGTTTGGGTCAAGCCGAGTGGGTTTGGGTCTAGCCGAGTGGGTTTGGGTCTAGCCGAGTGGGTTTGGGTCTAGCCGAGTGGGTTTGGGACTTGCGGCGTGGGTTTGGGTCTAGCGGAGTGGGTTTGGGTCTAGCAGAATGGGTTTGGATCTAGCCGAGTGGGTTTGGGTCTAGCCGAGTGGGTTTGGATCTAGCCGAGTGGGTTGTGTCTAGCCGAGTGGGTTTGGGTCTAGCGGAGTGGGTTTGGGTCTAGCCGAGTGGGTTTGGGTCTAGCCGAGTGGGTTTGGGTCTTGCGGAGTGGGTTTGGGTCTAGCGGAGTGGGTTTCAGTCTAGCCGAGTGGGTTTGGGTCTAGTCGAGTGGGTTTGGGTCTAGCCGAGTGGTTTTGGGTCTAGCCGAGTGGGTTTGGGTCTAGCCGAGTGGGTTTGGGAGTAGCCGAGTGTGTTTGGGTCTTGCCGAGTGGGTTTGCATCTAGCCGAGTGGGTTTGGGTCTAGCCGAGTGGGTTTGGGTCTAGCGGAATGGGTTTGGGTCTAACCGATTGGGTTTGGGTCTAGCCGAGTGGGTTTGGGACTCGCGGAGTGGGTTTGGGTTTAGCCGAGTGGGTTTAGGTCAAGCCAAGTGGTTTGGGTCTAGCCAAGTGAGTTTGGGTCTAGCCGAGTGGGTTTGGGTCTAGCCGAGTGGGTTTGGGTCTAGCGGAGTGGGTCTGGGTGTAGCCGAGTGGGTTGGGGTCTAGCCGAGTGGGTTTGGGTCTAGCGGAGTGGGTTTGGGTCTAGCCAAGTGGGTTTGGGTCCAGCCGATTGGGCTTGCGTCTAGCCGAGTGGGTTTGGGTCTAACCGAGTGGGTTTGGGTCTTGCGGCGTGGGTTTGCGTCTAGCGGAGTGGGATTGGGTCTAGCGGAGTGGGTTTGGGTCTAGCCGAGTGGGTTTGGGTCTAGCGGAGTGTGTTTGGGTCTAGCCGAGTAGGTTTGGGTCTAGCCGAGCGGGTTTGGGTCTAGCCGAGTGGGTTTGGGTCTAGCCGAGTGGGTTTGGGTCTAGCGGAGTGGGTTTGGGTCTAGCCGAGTGGGTTTGGGTCTAGCCGAGTGGGTTTGGGTCTTGCGGAGTGGGTTTGGGTCTAGCGGAGTGGGTTTCAGTCCAGCCGAGTGGTTTTGGGTCTAGTCGAGTGGGTTTCGGTCTAGCCGAGTGGGTTTGGGTCTAGCCGAGTGGGTTTGGGTCTAGCCGAGTGGGTTTGGGAGTAGCCGAGTGGGTTTGGGTCTTGCCGAGTGGGTTTGCATCTAGCCGAGTGGGTTTGGGTCTAGCCGAGTGGGTTTGGGTCTAGCGGAGTGGGTTTGGGTCTAGCCGAGTGGGTTTGGGTCTAGCCGAGTGGGTTTGGGTCTCGCGGATTGGGTTTGGGTTTAGCCGAGTGGGTTTAGGTCAAGCCAAGTGGTTTGGGTCTAGCCAAGTGGGTTTGGGTCTAGCCGATTGGGTTTGGGTCCAGCCGAGTGGGTTTGGGTCTAGCGGAGTGGGTTTGGGTCTAGCCGAGTGGGTTGGGGTCTAGCCGAGTGGGTTTGGGTCTAGCGGAGTGGGTTTGGGTCTAGCCGAGTGGGTTTGGGTCTAGCCGAGTGGGTTTGGGGCTAGCCGAGTGGGTTTGGGTCTAGCCGAGTGGGTTTGGGTATAGCGGGGTGGGTATGCGTCTAGCCGAGTGGGTTTGGGTCTCGCCGAGTGGTTTTGGGTCTATCCGAGTGGGTTTGGGTCTAGCCGAGTCGGTTTTGATCTATCTGAGCGGGTTTGGGTCTAGCTGAGTGGGTTTGGGTCTAGCCCAGTGGGTTTGGGTCTAGCCGAGTGGGTTTGGGTCTAGCCGAGTGGGTTTGGGTCTAGCGGAGTGGGTTTGGGTCTAGCCGAGTGGGTTTGCATCTAGCCGAAGGGGTTTGGGTCTAGCCGAGTGGGTTTGGGTCTAGCCGAGTGGGATTGGGTCTAGCCGAGTGGGTTTGGGTCTAGCGGAGTGGGTTTGGGTCTAGCCGAGTGGGTTTGCATCTAGCCGAGGGGGTTTGGGTCTAGCCGAGTGGGTTTCGGTCTAGCGGAGTGGGTTTGGGTCTAGCGGAGTGGGTTTGTGTCTAGCCGAGTGGGTTTGGGTCTAGCCGAGTGGGTTTGGGACTAGCCGAGTGGGTTTGTGTCTGGCCGAGTGGGTTTGGGTCTAGCGGAGTGGGTTTGGGTCTAGCCGAGTGGGTTTGGGTCTAGCCGAGTGGGTTTGGGTCTAGCCGAGTGGGTTTGGGTCTAGCCGAGTGGGTTTGGGTCAAGCCGAGTGGGTTTGGGTCTAGCCGAGTGGGTTTGGGTCTAGCCGAGTGGGTTTGGGTCTAGCCGAGTGGGTTTGGGTCTCGCGGACTGGGTTTGGGTCTAGCGGAGTGGGTTTCAGTCTAGCCGAGTGGGTTTGGGTCTAGTCGAGTGGGTTTCGGTCTAGCCGAGTGGTTTGGGTCTAGCCAAGTGGGTTTGGGTCTAGCCGATTGGGTTTGGGTCTAGCCGAGTGGGTTTGGGTCTAGCCGAGTGGGTTTGGGTGTAGCCGAGTGGGTTGGGGTCTAGCCGAGTGGGTTTGGGTCTAGCGGAGTGGGTTTGGGTCTAGCCGAGTGGGTTTGGGTCTTGCGGCGTGGGTTTGGGTCTAGCGGAGTGGGATTGGGTCTAGCGGAGTGGGTTTGGGTCTAGCCGAGTGGGTTTGGGTCTAGCGGAGTGTGTTTGGGTCTAGCCGAGTGGGTTTGGGTCTAGCCGAGCGGGTTTGGGTCTAGCCGAGTGGGTTTGGGTCTAGCCGAGTGGGTTTGGTTCTAGCGGAGTGGGTTTGGGTCTAACCGAGTGGGTTTGGGTCCAGCCGAGTGGGTTTGGGTCTAGCCGAGTGGGTTTGGGTCCAGCCGAGTGGGTTTGGGGCTATCAGAGTGGGATTGGCTCTAGCCGACTGGGTTTCGGTCTAGCCGATTGGGTTTGGGTCTAGCCGAGTGGGTTTGGGTCTATCCGAATGGGTTTGGGTCTAGCCGAGTGGGTTTGGGTCTAGCCGAGTGGGTTTGGGTATAGCGGGGTGGGTATGTGTCTAGCCGAATGGGTTTGGGTCTCGCCGAGTGATTTTGGGTCTATCCGAGTGGGTTTGGGTCTAGCCGAGTGGGATTGGGTCTAGCCGAGTGGGTTTGGGTCTAGCCGAGTGGGTTTGGGTCTAGCGGAGTGGGTTTTGGTCTAGCCGAGTGGGTTGTGGTCTAGCCGAGTGGGTTTGGGTCTAGCGGAGTGGGTTTCGTCTAGCCGAGTGGGTTTGGGTCTAGCCGATTGGGCTTGGGTCTAGCCGAGTGGGTTTGGGTCTAGCCGAGTGGGTTTGGGACTTGCGGCGTGGGTTTGGGTCTAGCGGAGTGGGTTTGGGTCTAGCAGAATGGGTTTGGATCTAGCCGAGTGGGTTTGGGTCTAGCCGAGTGGGTTTGGATCTAGCCGAGTGGGTTGTGTCTAGCCGAGTGGGTTTGGGTCTAGCGGAGTGGGTTTGGTTCTAGCCGAGTGGGTTTGGGTCTAGCCGAGTGGGTTTGGGTCTAGCCGAGTGGGTTTGGGTCTAGCCGAGAGGGTTTGGGTCAAGCCGAGTGGGTTTGGGTCTAGCCGAGTGGGTTTGGGTCTAGCCGAGTGGGTTTGGGTCTAGCCGAGTGGGTTTGGGACTTGCGGCGTGGGTTTGGGTCTAGCGGAGTGGGTTTGGGTCTAGCAGAATGGGTTTGGATCTAGCCGAGTGGGTTTGGGTCTAGCCGAGTGGGTTTGGATCTAGCCGAGTGGGTTGTGTCTAGCCGAGTGGGTTTGGGTCTAGCGGAGTGGGTTTGGGTCTAGCCGAGTGGGTTTGGGTCTAGCCGAGTGGGTTTGGGTCTTGCGGAGTGGGTTTGGGTCTAGCGGAGTGGGTTTCAGTCTAGCCGAGTGGGTTTGGGTCTAGTCGAGTGGGTTTGGGTCTAGCCGAGTGGTTTTGGGTCTAGCCGAGTGGGTTTGGGTCTAGCCGAGTGGGTTTGGGAGTAGCCGAGTGTGTTTGGGTCTTGCCGAGTGGGTTTGCATCTAGCCGAGTGGGTTTGGGTCTAGCCGAGTGGGTTTGGGTCTAGCGGAATGGGTTTGGGTCTAACCGATTGGGTTTGGGTCTAGCCGAGTGGGTTTGGGACTCGCGGAGTGGGTTTGGGTTTAGCCGAGTGGGTTTAGGTCAAGCCAAGTGGTTTGGGTCTAGCCAAGTGAGTTTGGGTCTAGCCGAGTGGGTTTGGGTCTAGCCGAGTGGGTTTGGGTCTAGCGGAGTGGGTCTGGGTGTAGCCGAGTGGGTTGGGGTCTAGCCGAGTGGGTTTGGGTCTAGCGGAGTGGGTTTGGGTCTAGCCAAGTGGGTTTGGGTCCAGCCGATTGGGCTTGCGTCTAGCCGAGTGGGTTTGGGTCTAACCGAGTGGGTTTGGGTCTTGCGGCGTGGGTTTGCGTCTAGCGGAGTGGGATTGGGTCTAGCGGAGTGGGTTTGGGTCTAGCCGAGTGGGTTTGGGTCTAGCGGAGTGTGTTTGGGTCTAGCCGAGTAGGTTTGGGTCTAGCCGAGCGGGTTTGGGTCTAGCCGAGTGGGTTTGGGTCTAGCCGAGTGGGTTTGGGTCTAGCGGAGTGGGTTTGGGTCTAACCGAGTGGGTTTGGGTCCAGCCGAGTGGTTTTGGGTCTAGCCGAGTGGGTTTGGGTCCAGCCGAGTGGGTTTGGGGCTAGCAGAGTGGGATTGGCTCTGGCCGACTGGGTTTCGGTCTAGCCGATTGGGTTTGGGTCTAGCCGAGTGGGTTTGGGTCTATCCGAGTGGGTTTGGATCTAGCCGAGTGGGTTTGGGTCTAGCCGAGTGGGTTTGGGTATAGCGGGGTGGGTATGGGTCTAGCCGAATGGGTTTGGGTCTCGCCGAGAGATTTTGGGTCTATCCGAGTGGGTTTGGGTCTAGCCGAGTGGGATTGGGTCTAGCCGAGTGGGTTTGGGTCTAGCCGAGTTGGTTGGGGTCTAGCCGAGTGGGTTTGGGTCTAGCGGAGTGGGTTTGGGTCTAGCCGAGTGGGTTTGGGTCTAGCCGAGTGGGTTTGGGTCTAGCCGAGTGGGTTTGTGTCTAGCCGAGTGGGTTTGGGTCCAGCGGAGTGGGTTTGGTTCTAGCCGAGTGGGTTTGGGTCTAGCCGAGTGGGTTTGGGTCTAGCCGAGTGGGTTTGGGTCTAGCCGAGAGGGTTTGGGTCAAGCCGAGTGGGTTTGGGTCTAGCCGAGTGGGTTTGGGTCTAGCTGAGTGGGTTTGGGTCTAGCCGAGTGGGTTTGGGTCTTGCGGAGTGGGTTTGGGTCTAGCGGAGTGGGTTTCAGTCTAGCCGAGTGGGTTTGGGTCTAGTCGAGTGGGTTTCAGTCTAGCCGAGTAGGTTTGGGTCTAGCCGAGTGGGTTTGGGTCTAGCCGAGTGGGTTTGGGAGTAGCCGAGTGGGTTTGGGTCTTGCCGAGTGGGTTTGCATCTAGCCGAGTGGGTTTGGGTCTAGCCGAGTGGGTTTGGGTCTAGCCGAGTGGGTTTGGGTCTAGCCGAGTGGGTTTGGGTCTAGCCGAGTGGGTTTGGGACTCGCGGAGTGGGTTTGGTTTTAGCCGAGTGGGTTTAGGTCAAGCCAAGTGGTTTGGATCTAGCCGAGTGAGCTTGGGTCTAGCCGATTGGGTTTGGGTCTAGCCGAGTGGGTTTGGGTCTAGCGGAGTGGGTCTGGGTGTAGCCGAGTGGGTTGGGGTCTAGCCGAGTGGGTTTGGGTCTAGCGGAGTGGGTTTGGGTCTAGCCGAGTGGGTTTGGGTCCAGCCGATTGGGCTTGTGTCTAGCCGAGTGGGTTTGGGTTTAACCGAGTGGGTTTGGGTCTTGCGGCGTGGGTTTGGGTCTAGCGGAGTGGGATTGGGTCTAGCGGAGTGGGTTTGGGTCTAGCCGAGTGGGTTTGGGTCTAGCGGAGTGTGTTTGGGTCTAGCCGAGTGGGTTTGGGTCTATCCGAGCGGGTTTGGGTCTAGCCGAGTGGGTTTGGGTCTAGCCGAGTGGGTTTGGGTCTAGCGGAGTGGGTTTGGGTCTAACTGAGTGGGTTTGGGTCCAGCCGAGTGGGTTTGGGTCTAGCCGAGTGGGTTTGGGTCAGGCCGAGTGGGTTTGGGGCTAGCAGAGTGGGATTGGCTGTAGCCGACTGGGTTTCGGTCTAGCCGATTGGGTTTGGGTCTAGCCGAGTGGGTTTGGGTCTATCCGAGTGGGTTTGGGTCTAGCCGAGTGGGTTTGGGTCTAGCCGAGTGGGTTTGGGTATAGCGGGGTGGGTATGGGTCTAGCCGAATGGGTTTGGGTCTCGCCGAGTGATTTTGGGTCTATCCGATTGGGTTTGGGTCTAGCCGAGTGGGATTGGGTCTAGCCGAGTGGGTTTGGGTCTAGCCGAGTGGGTTGGGGTCTAGCCGAGTGGGTTTGGGTCTAGCGGAGTGGGTTTGGGTCTAGCCGAGTTGGTTTGGGTCTTGCGGCGTGGGTTTGGGTATAGCGGAGTGGGTTTGGGTCTAGCGGAGTGGGTTTGTGTCTAGCCGAGTGGGTTTGGGTCTAGCCGAGTGGGTTTGGGACTAGCCGAGTGGGTTTGTGTCTGGCCGAGTGGGTTTGGGTCTAGCCGAGTGGGTTTGGGTCTAGCCGAGTGGGTTTGGGTCTAGCCGAGTGGGTTTGGGTCTAGCCGAGTGGGTTTGGGTCTAGCCGAGTGGGTTTGGGTCAAGCCGAGTGGGTTTGGGTCTAGCCGAGTGGGTTTGGGTCTAGCCGAGTGGGTTTGGGTCTAGCCGAGTGGGTTTGGGTCTCGCGGAGTGGGTTTGGGTCTAGCGGAGTGGGTTTCAGTCTAGCCGAGTGGGTTTGGGTCTAGTCGAGTGGGTTTCGGTCTAGCCGAGTGGGTTTGGGTCTAGCCGAGTGGGTTTGCGTCTAGCCGAGTGGGTTTGGGAGTAGCCGAGTGGGTTTGGGTCTTGCCGAGTGGGTTTGAATCTAGCCGAGTGGGTTTGGGTCTAGCCGAGTGGGTTTGGGTCTAGCCGAGTGGGTTTGGGTCTAGCCGAGTGGGTTTGGGTCTAGCCGAGTGGGTTTGGGTCTCGCGGAGTGGGTTTGGGTTTAGCCGAGTGGGTTTAGGTCAAGCCAAGTGGTTTGGGTCTAGCCAAGTGGGTTTGGGTCTAGCCGATTGGGTTTGGGTCTAGCCGAGTGGGTTTGGGTCTAGCCGAGTTGGTTTGGGTGTAGCCGAGTGGGTTGGGGTCTAGCCGAGTGGGTTTGGGTCTAGCGGAGTGGGTTTGGGTCTAGCCGAGTGGGTTTGGGTCCAGCCGATTGGGCTTGGGTCTAGCGGAGTGGGTTTGGGTCTAACCGAATGGGTTTGGGTCTCGCCGAGTGATTTTGGGTCTATCCGAGTGGGTTTGGGTCTAGCCGAGTGGGATTGGGTCTAGCCGAGTGGGTTTGGGTCTAGCCGAGTGGGTTGGGGTCTAGCCGAGTGGGTTTGGGTCTAGCGGAGTGGGTTTGGGTCTAGCCGAGTTGGTTTGGGTCTTGCGGCGTGGGTTTGGGTATAGCGGAGTGGGTTTGGGTCTAGCGGAGTGGGTTTGTGTCTAGCCGAGTGGGTTTGGGTCTAGTCGAGTGGGTTTGGGACTAGCCGAGTGGGTTTGTGTCTGGCCGAGTGGGTTTGGGTCTAGCCGAGTGGGTTTGGGTCTAGCCGAGTGGGTTTGGGTCTAGCCGAGTGGGTTTGGGTCTAGCCGAGTGGGTTTGGGTCTAGCCGAGTGGGTTTGGGTCAAGCCGAGTGGGTTTGGGTCTAGCCGAGTGGGTTTGCGTCTAGCCGAGTGGGTTTGGGAGTAGCCGAGTGGGTTTGGGTCTTGCCGAGTGGGTTTGAATCTAGCCGAGTGGGTTTGGGTCTAGCCGAGTGGGTTTGGGTCTAGCGGAGTGGGTTTGGGTCTAGCCGAGTGGGTTTGGGTCTAGCCGAGTGGGTTTGGGTCTCGCGGAGTGGGTTTGGGTCTAGCCGAGTGGGTTTGGGTCTAGCCGAGTGGGTTTGGGTTTAGCCGAGTGGGTTTAGGTCAAGCCAAGTGGTTTGGGTCTAGCCAAGTGGGTTTGGGTCTAGCCGATTGGGTTTGGGTCTAGCCGAGTGGGTTTGGGTCTAGCCGAGTTGGTTTGGGTGTAGCCGAGTGGGTTGGGGTCTAGCCGAGTGGGTTTGGGTCTAGCGGAGTGGGTTTGGGTCTCGCCGAGTGGGTTTGGGTCCGGCCGATTGGGCTTGGGTCTAGCGGAGTGGGTTTGGGTCTAACCGAATGGGTTTGGGTCTTGCGGCGTGGGTTTGGGTCTAGCGGAGTGGGATTGGGTCTAGCGTAGTGGGTTTGGGTCTAGCCGAGTGGGTTTGGGTCTAGCGGAGTGTGTTTGGGTCTAGCCGAGTGGGTTTGGGTCTAGCCGAGCGGGTTTGGGTCTAGCCGAGTGGTTTGGGTCTAGCCGAGTGGGTTTGGGTCTAGCGGAGTGGGTTTGGGTCTAACCGAGTGGGTTTGGGTCCAGCCGAGTGGGTTTGGGTCTAGCCGAGTGGGTTTGGGTCCAGCCGAGTGGGTTTGGGGCTAGCAGAGTGGGATTGGCTCTAGCCGACTGGGTTTCTGTCTAGCCGATTGGGTTTGGGTCTGGCCGAGTGGGTTTGGGTCTATCCGAGTGGGTTCGGGTCTTGCCGAGTGGGTTTGGGTCTAGCCGAGTGGGTTTGGGTATAGCGGGGTGGGTATGGGTCTAGCCGAATGGGTTTGGGTCTCGCCGAGTGATTTTGGGTCTATCCGAGTGGGTTTGGGTCTAGCCGAGTGGGATTGGGTCTAGCCGAGTGGGTTTGGGTCTAGCCGAGTGGGTTTGGGTCTAGCGGAGTGGGTTTGGGTCTAGCCGAGTGGGTTGGGGTCTAGCCGAGTGGGTTTGGGTCTAGCGGAGTGGGTTTGGGTCTAGCCGAGTGGGTTTGGGTCTAGCCGATTGGGCTTGGGTCTAGCCGAGTGGGTTTGGGTCTAGCCGAGTGGGTTTGGGACTTGCGGCGTGGGTTTGGGTCTAGCGGAGTGGGTTTGGGTCTAGCGGAATGGGTTTGGGTCTAGCCGAGTGGGTTTGTGTCTAGCCGAGTGGGTTTGGGTCTAGCCGAGTGGGTTTGTGTCTAGCCGAGTGGGTTTGGGTCTAGCGGAGTGGGTTTGGTTCTGGCCGAGTGGGTTTGGGTCTAGCCGAGTGGGTTTGGGTCTAGCCGAGTGGGTTTGAGTCTAGCGTAGTGTGTTTGGGTCTAGCCGAGTTGGTTTGGGTTAAGCCGAGTGGGTTTAGTTCTAGCCGAGTGGGTTTGGGTCTAGCGGAGTGGGTTTGGGTCTAGCCGAGTGGGTTTGGGTCTAGCCTAGTGGGTTTCGGTCTAGCCGTGTGGGTTTGGGTCTAGCGGAGTGGTTTTGGGTCTAGCGGAGTGGGTTTGCGTCTAGCGGAGTGGGTTTGGGTCTAGCGGAGTGTGTTTGGGTCTAGCCGAATGGGTTTGGGTCTATCCGAGTGGGTTTGGGTCTAGCGGAGTGGTTTTGGGTCTAGCCGAGTGGGTTTGGGTCTAGCCGAGTGGGTTTGGGTCAAGCCGAGTGGGTTTGGGTCTAGCCGAGTGGGTTTGGGTCTAGCCGAGTGGGTTTGGGTCTAGCCGAGTGGGTTTGGGTCTTGCGGAGTGGGTTTGGGTCTAGCGGAGTGGGTTTCAGTCTAGCCGAGTGGGTTTGGGTCTAGTCGCGTGGGTTTGGGTCTAGCCGAGTGGGTTTGGGTCTAGCCGAGTGGGTTTGGGTCTAGCCGAGTGGGTTTGGGAGTAGCCGAGTGGGTTTGGGTCTTGCCGAGTGGGTTTGCATCTAGCCGAGTGGGTTTGGGTCTAGCCGAGTGGGTTTGGGTCTAGCCGAGTGGGTTTGGGTCTAGCCGAGTGGGTTTGGGTCTAGCCGAGAGGGTTTGGGTCTTGCGGAGTGGGTTTGGGTCTAGCGGAGTGGGTTTCAGTCTAGCCGAGTGGGTTTGCGTCTAGTCGAGTGGGTTTCGGTCTAGCCGAGTGGGTTTGGGTCTAGCCGAGTGGGTTTGGGTCTAGCCGAGTGGGTTTGGGTCTCGCGGAGTGGGTTTGGGTTTAGCCGAGTGGGTTTAGGTCAAGCCAAGTGGTTTGGGTCTAGCCAAGTGAGTTTGGGTCTAGCCGATTGGGTTTGGGTCTAGCCGAGTGGGTTTGGGTCAAGCGGAGTGGGTCTGGGTGTAGCCGAGTGGGTTGGGGTCTAGCCCAGTGGGTTTGGGTCTAGCGGAGTGGGTTTGGGTCTAGCCGAGTGGGTTTGGGTCCAGCCGATTGGGCTTGGGTCTAGCCGAGTGGGTTTGGGTCTAACCGAGGGTTTGGGTCTTGCGGCGTGGGTTTGGGTCTGGCGGAGTGGGATTGGGTCTAGCGGAATGGGTTTGGGTCTAGCCGAGTGGGTTTGGGTCTAGCGGAGTGTGTTTGGGTCTAGCCGAGTGGGTTTGGGTCTAGCCGAGTGGGTTTGGGTCTAGCGGAGTGGGTTTGGGTCTAACCGAGTGGGTTTGGGTCCAGCCGAGTGGGTTTGGGTCTAGCCGAGTGGGTTTGGGTCCAGCCGAGTGGGTTTGGGGCTAGCAGAGTGGGATTGGCTCTAGCCGACTGGGTTTCGGTCTAGCCGATTGGGTTTGGGTCTAGCTGAGTGGGTTTGGGTCTATCCGAGTGGGTTTGGGTCTAGCCGAGTGGGTTTGGGTCTAGCCGAGTGGGTTTGGGTATAGCGGGGTGGGTATGGGTCTAGCCGAATGGGTTTGGGTCTCGCCGAGTGATTTTGGGTCTATCCGAGTGGGGTTGGGTCTAGCCGAGTGGGATTGGGTCTAGCCGAGTGGGTTTGGGTCTAGCGGAGTGGGTTTGGGTCTAGCCGAGTGGGTTTGCATCTAGCCGAGGGGGTTTGGGTCTAGCCGAGTGGGTTTGGGTCTAGCGGAGAGGGTTTGGGTCTAGCAGAGTGGGTTTGGGTCTAGCGGAGTGGGTTTGGGTCTAGCGGAGTGGGTTTGGGTTTAGCCGAGTGGGTTTAGGTCCAGCCAAGTGGGTTTGGGTCTAGCCAAGTGGGTTTGGGTCTAGACGATTGGGTTTGGGTCTAGCCGAGTGGCTTTGGGTCTAGCGGAGTGGGTTTGCGTCTAGACGAGTGGGTTTGGGTCTAGCCGCGTGGGTTTGGATCTAGCCGAGTGGGTTTGGGTCCAGCCGAGTGGGTTTGGGTCTAGCCGAGTGGGTTTGGGTGTAGCCGAGTGGGTTTGGGTCTAGCGTAGTGGTTTTGGGTCTAGCGGAGTGGGTTTGGGTCTAGCGGAGTGGGTTTGGGTCTAGCCGATTGGGCTTGGGTCTAGCTGTGTGGGTTTGGGTCTAGCCGAGTGGGTTTGGGTCTTGCGGAGTGGGTTTGGGTTTAGCCGAGTGGGTTTAGGTCAAGCCAAGTGGTTTGGGTCTAGCCAAGTGAGTTTGGGTCTAGCCGATTGGGTTTGGGTCTAGCCGAGTGGGTTTGGGTCTAGCGGAGTGGGTCTGGGTGTAGCCGAGTGGGTGGGGGTCTAG
This sequence comes from Raja brachyura, assembly GCA_963514005.1. The sequence continues at coordinate 2,862,319 of OY740819.1, read as the reverse complement.
CCGAGTGGGTTTGGGTCTAGCGGAGTGGGTTTGGGACTAGCCGAGTGGGTTTGGGTCCAGCCGATTGGGCTTGGGTCTAGCCGAGTGGGTTTGGGTCTAACCGAGTGGGTTTGGGTCTTGCGGCGTGGGTTTGGGTCTAGCGGAGTGGGATTGGGTCTAGCGGAATGGGTTTGGGTCTAGCCGAGTGGGTTTGGGTCTAGCGGAGTGTGTTTGGGTCTAGCCGAGTGGGTTTGGGTCTAGCCGAGCGGGTTTGGGTCTAGCCGAGTGGGTTTGGGTCTAGCCGAGTGGGTTTGGGTCTAGCGGAGTGGGTTTGGGTCTAACCGAGTGGGTTTGGGTCCAGCCGAGTGGGTTTGGGTCTAGCCGAGTGGGTTTGGGTCCAGCCGAGTGGGTTTGGGGCTAGCAGAGTGGGATTGGCTCTAGCCGACTGGGTTTCGGTCTAGCCGTTTGGGTTTGGGTCTAGCCGAGTGGGTTTGGGTCTATCCGAGTGGGTTTGGGTCTAGCCGAGTGGGTTTGGGTCTAGCCGAGTGGGTTTGGGTATAGCGGGGTGGGTATGGGCCTAGCCGAATGGGTTTGGGTCTAGCGGAGTGGGTTTGGGTTTAGCCGAGTGGGTTTAGGTCCAGCCAAGTGGGTTTGGGTCTAGCCAAGTGGGTTTGGGTCTAGACGATTGGGTTTGGGTCTAGCCGAGTGGGTTTGGGTCTAGCGGAGTGGGTTTGGGTCTAGACGAGTGGGTTTGGGTCTAGCCGCGTGGGTTTGGATCTAGCCGAGTGGGTTTGGGTGTAGCCGAGTGGGTTTGGGTGTAGCCGAGTGGGTTTGGGTCTAGCATAGTGGTTTCGGGTCTAGCGGAGTGGGTTTGGGTCTAGCGGAGTGGGTTTGGGTCTAGCCGATTGGGCTTGGGTCTAGCCGAGTGGGTTTGGGTCTAGCCGAGTGGGTTTGGGTCTTGCGGCGTGGGTTTGGGTCTAGCGGAGTGGGTTTGGGTCTAGCCGAGTGGGTTTGGGTCTAGCGGAGTGGGTTTGGGTCTAGCCGAGTGGGTTTGGGTCTAGCCGAGTGGGTTTGGGTCTAGCCGAGTGGGTTTGGGTCTAGCCGAGTGGGTTTGGGTCTAGCGGAGTGGGTTTGGGTCTAGCTGAGTGGGTTTGGGTCTAGCCGAGTGGGTTTGGGTCTAGCCGAGTGGGTTTGGGTCTCGCGGAGTGGGTTTGGGTCTAGCGGAGTGGGTTTCAGTCTAGCCGAGAGGGTTTGGGTCTAGTCGAGTGGGTTTGGGTCTAGCGGAGTGGGTTTGGGTCTAGCCGAGTGGGTTTGGGTCTAGCGGAGTGGGTTTGGGTTTAGCCGAGTGGGTTTAGGTCCAGCCAAGTGGGTTTGGGTCTAGCCAAGTGGGTTTGGGTCTAGACGATTGGGTTTGGGTCTAGCCGAGTGGGTTTGGGTCTAGCGGAGTGGGTTTGGGTCTAGACGATTGGGTTTGGGTCTAGCCGCGTGGGTTTGGGTCTAGCCGAGTGGGTTTGGGTCTAGCGGAGTGGGTTTGGGTTTAGCCGAGTGGGTTTAGGTCCAGCCAAGTGGGTTTGGGTCTAGCCAAGTGGGTTTGGGTCTAGACGATTGGGTTTGGGTCTAGCCGAGTGGGTTTGGGTCTAGCGGAGTGGGTTTGGGTCTAGACGAGTGGGTTTGGGTCTAGCCGCGTGGGTTTGGATCTAGCCGAGTGGGTTTGGGTGTAGCCGAGTGGGTTTGGGTGTAGCCGAGTGGGTTTGGGTCTAGCATAGTGGTTTCGGGTCTAGCGGAGTGGGTTTGGGTCTAGCGGAGTGGGTTTGGGTCTAGCCGATTGGGCTTGGGTCTAGCCGAGTGGGTTTGGGTCTAGCCGAGTGGGTTTGGGTCTTGCGGCGTGGGTTTGGGTCTAGCGGAGTGGGTTTGGGTCTAGCCGAGTGGGTTTGAGTCTAGCGGAGTGGGTTTGGGTCTAGCCGAGTGGGTTTGGGTCTAGCCGAGTGGGTTTGGGTCTAGCCGAGTGGGTTTGGGTCTAGCCGAGTGGGTTTGGGTCTAGCGGAGTGGGTTTGGGTCTAGCAGAGTGGGTTTGGGTCTAGCCGAGTGGGTTTGGGTCTAGCCGAGTGGGTTTGGGTCTCGCGGAGTGGGTTTGGGTCTAGCGGAGTGGGTTTCAGTCTAGCCGAGAGGGTTTGGGTCTAGTCGAGTGGGTTTGGGTCTAGCGGAGTGGGTTTGGGTCTAGCCGAGTGGGTTTGGGTCTAGCGGAGTGGGTTTGGGTTTAGCCGAGTGGGTTTAGGTCCAGCCAAGTGGGTTTGGGTCTAGCCAAGTGGGTTTGGGTCTAGACGATTGGGTTTGGGTCTAGCCGAGTGGGTTTGGGTCTAGCGGAGTGGGTTTGGGTCTAGACGATTGGGTTTGGGTCTAGCCGCGTGGGTTTGGATCTAGCCGAGTGGGTTTGGGTCTAGCCGAGTGGGTTTGGGTCTAGCCGAGTGGGTTTGGGTGTAGCCGAGTGGGTTTGGGTCTAGCGTAGTGGTTTTGGGTCTAGCGGAGTGGGTTTGGGTCTAGCGGAGTGGGTTTGGGTCTAGCCGATTGGGCTTGGGTCTAGCCGAGTGGGTTTGGGTCTAGCCGAGTGGGTTTGGGTCTTGCGGCGTGGGTTTGGGTCTAGCGGAGTGGGTTTGGGTCTAGCCGAGTGGGTTTGGGTCAAGCGGAGTGGGTTTGGGTCTAGCCGAGTGGGTTTGGGTCCAGCCGAGTGGGTTTGGGTCTAGCCGAGTGGGTTTGGGTCTAGCCGAGTGGGTTTGGGTCTAGCGGAGTGGGTTTGGGTCTAGCTGAGTGGGTTTGGGTCTAGCCGATTGGGTTTGGGTCTAGCCGAGTGGGTTTGGGTCTCGCGGAGTGGGTTTGGGTCTAGCGGAGTGGGTTTCAGTCTAGCCGAGAGGGTTTGGGTCTAGTCGAGTGGGTTTGGGTCTAGCGGAGTGGGTTTGGGTCTAGCCGAGTGGGTTTGGGTCTAGCCGAGTGGGTTTGGGATAGCCGAGTGGGTTTGGGTCTAGCCGAGTGGGTTTGGGTCTAGCGGAGTGGGTTTGGGTCTAGCTGAGTGGGTTTGGGTCTAGCCGAGTGGGTTTGCGTCTAGCCGAGTGGGTTTGGGTCTCGCGGAGTGGGTTTGGGTCTAGCGGAGTGGGTTTGGGTCTAGCCGATTGGGCTTGGGTCTAGCCGAGTGGGTTTGGGTCTAGCCGAGTGGGTTTGGGTCTTGCGGCGTGGGTTTGGGTCTAGCGGAGTGGGTTTGGGTCTAGCCGAGTGGGTTTGGGTCTAGCGGAGTGGGTTTGGGTCTAGCCGAGTGGGTTTGGGTCTAGCCGAGTGGGTTTGGGTCTAGCCGAGTGGGTTTGGGTCTAGCCGAGTGGGTTTGGGTCTAGCGGAGTGGGTTTGGGTCTAGCAGAGTGGGTTTGGGTCTAGCCGAGTGGGTTTGGGTCTAGCCGAGTGGGTTTGGGTCTCGCGGAGTGGGTTTGGGTCTAGCGGAGTGGGTTTCAGTCTAGCCGAGAGGGTTTGGGTCTAGTCGAGTGGGTTTGGGTCTAGCGGAGTGGGTTTGGGTCTAGCCGAGTGGGTTTGGGTCTAGCGGAGTGGGTTTGGGTTTAGCCGAGTGGGTTTAGGTCCAGCCAAGTGGGTTTGGGTCTAGCCAAGTGGGTTTGGGTCTAGACGATTGGGTTTGGGTCTAGCCGAGTGGGTTTGGGTCTAGCGGAGTGGGTTTGGGTCTAGACGATTGGGTTTGGGTCTAGCCGCGTGGGTTTGGATCTAGCCGAGTGGGTTTGGGTCTAGCCGAGTGGGTTTGGGTCTAGCCGAGTGGGTTTGGGTGTAGCCGAGTGGGTTTGGGTCTAGCGTAGTGGTTTTGGGTCTAGCGGAGTGGGTTTGGGTCTAGCGGAGTGGGTTTGGGTCTAGCCGATTGGGCTTGGGTCTAGCCGAGTGGGTTTGGGTCTAGCCGAGTGGGTTTGGGTCTTGCGGCGTGGGTTTGGGTCTAGCGGAGTGGGTTTGGGTCTAGCCGAGTGGGTTTGGGTCAAGCGGAGTGGGTTTGGGTCTAGCCGAGTGGGTTTGGGTCCAGCCGAGTGGGTTTGGGTCTAGCCGAGTGGGTTTGGGTCTAGCCGAGTGGGTTTGGGTCTAGCGGAGTGGGTTTGGGTCTAGCTGAGTGGGTTTGGGTCTAGCCGATTGGGTTTGGGTCTAGCCGAGTGGGTTTGGGTCTCGCGGAGTGGGTTTGGGTCTAGCGGAGTGGGTTTCGGTCTAGCCGAGAGGGTTTGGGTCTAGTCGAGTGGGTTTGGGTCTAGCGGAGTGGGTTTGGGTCTAGCCGAGTGGGTTTGGGTCTAGCCGAGTGGGTTTGGGATAGCCGAGTGGGTTTGGGTCTAGCCGAGTGGGTTTGGGTCTAGCGGAGTGGGTTTGGGTCTAGCTGAGTGGGTTTGGGTCTAGCCGAGTGGGTTTGCGTCTAGCCGAGTGGGTTTGGGTCTCGCGGAGTGGGTTTGGGTCTAGCGGAGTGGGTTTCAGTCTAGCCGAGAGGGTTTGGGTCTAGTCGAGTGGGTTTGGGTCTAGCGGAGTGGGTTTGGGTCTAGCCGAGTGGGTTTGGGTCTAGCGGAGTGGGTTTGGGTTTAGCCGAGTGGGTTTAGGTCCAGCCAAGTGGGTTTGGGTCTAGCCAAGTGGGTTTGGGTCTAGACGATTGGGTTTGGGTCTAGCCGAGTGGGTTTGGGTCTAGCGGAGTGGGTTTGGGTCTAAACGATTGGGTTTGGGTCTAGCCGCGTGGGTTTGGATCTAGCCGAGTGGGTTTGGGTCTAGCCGAGTGGGTTTGGGTCTAGCCGAGTGGGTTTGGGTGTAGCCGAGTGGGTTTGGGTCTAGCGTAGTGGTTTTGGGTCTAGCGGAGTGGGTTTGGGTCTAGCGGAGTGGGTTTGGGTCTAGCCGATTGGGCTTGGGTCTAGCCGAGTGGGTTTGGGTCTAGCCGAGTGGGTTTGGGTCTTGCGGCGTGGGTTTGGGTCTAGCGGAGTGGGTTTGGGTCTAGCCGAGTGGGTTTGGGTCTAGCGGAGTGGGTTTGGGTCTAGCCGAGTGGGTTTGGGTCTAGCCGAGTGGGTTTGGGTCTAGCCGAGTGGGTTTGGGTCTGGCCGAGTGGGTTTGGGTCTAGCGGAGTGGGTTTGGGTCTAGCTGAGTGGGTTTGGGTCTAGCCGAATGGGTTTGGGTCTAGCCGAATGGGTTTGGGTCTCGCGGAGTGGGTTTGGGTCTGGAGGAGTGGGTTTCAGTCTAGCCGAGAGGGTTTGGGTCTAGTCGAGTGGGTTTCGGTCTAGCCGAGTGGGTTTGGGTCTAGCCGAGTGGGTTTGGGTCTAGCCGAGTGGGTTTGGGTCTAGCCGAGTGGGTTTGGGTCTAGCCGAGTGGGTTTGGTTCTAGCGGAGTGGGTTTGGGTTTAGCCGAGTGGGTTTAGGTCCAGCCAAGTGGGTTTGGGTCTAGCCAAGTGGGTTTGGGTCTAGACGATTGGGTTTGGGTCTAGCCGAGTGGGTTTGGGTCTAGCGGAGTGGGTTTGGGTCTAGATGATTGGGTTTGGGACTAGCCGCGTGGGTTTGGATCTAGCCGAGTGGGTTTGGGTCTAGCCGAGTGGGTTTGGGTCTAGCCGAGTGGGTTTGGGTGTAGCCGAGTGGGTTTGGGTCTAGCGTAGTGGTTTTGGGTCTAGCAGAGTGGGTTTGGGTCTAGCGGAGTGGGTTTGGGTCTAGCCGAGTGGGTTTGGGTCTAGCGGAGTGGGTTTGGGTCTAGCCGAGTGGGTTTGGGTCTAGCCGAGTGGGTTTGGGTCTAGCCGAGTGGGTTTGGGTCTAGCCGAGTGGGTTTGGGTCTAGCGGAGTGGGTTTGGGTCTAGCTGAGTGGGTTTGGGTCTAGCCGAGTGGGTTTGGGTCTCGCGGAGTGGGTTTGGGTCTAGCGGAGTGGGTTTCAGTCTAGCCGAGAGGGTTTGGGTCTAGTCGAGTGGGTTTGGGTCTAGCGGAGTGGGTTTGGGTCTAGCCGAGTGGGTTTGGGTCTAGCCGATTGGGCTCGGGTCTAGCCGAGTGGGTTTGGGTCTAGCCGAGTGGGTTTGGGTCTTGCGGCGTGGGTTTGGGTCTAGCGGAGTGGGATTGGGTCTAGCAGAATGGGTTTGGGTCTAGCGGAGTGGGTTTGGGTCTAGCGGAGTGGGTTTGGTTCTAGCCGAGTGGGTTTGGGTCTAGCCGAGTGGGTTTGGGTCTAGCCGAGTGGGTTTGGGTCTAGCGTAGTGGTTTTGGGTCTAGCGGAGTGGGTTTGGGTCTAGCGGAGTGGGTTTGGGTCTAGTCGATTGGGCTTGGGTCTAGCCGAGTGGGTTTGGGTCTAGCCGAGTGGGTTTGGGTCTTGCGGCGTGGGTTTGGGTCTAGCGGAGTGGGTTTGGGTCTAGCCGAGTGGGTTTGGGACAGCGGAGTGGGGTTGGGTCTAGCCGAGTGGGTTTGGGTCTAGCCGAGTGGGTTTGGGTCTAGCCGAGTGGGTTTGGGTCTAGCCGAGTGGGTTTGGGTCTAGTGGAGTGGGTTTGGGTCTAGCTGAGTGGGTTTGGGTCTAGCCGAGTGGGTTTGGGTCTAGCCGAGTGGGTTTGGGTCTCGCGGAGTGGGTTTGGGTCTAGCGGAGTGGGTTTCAGTCTAGCCGAGAGGGTTTGGGTCTAGCGGAGTGGGTTTGGGTCTAGCCGAGTGGGTTTGGGTCTAGCCGAGTGTGTTTGGGTCTAGCCGAGTGGGTTTGGGTCTAGCCGAGTGGGTTTGGGTCTAGCGGAGTGGGTTTGGGTCTAGCTGAGTGGGTTTGGGTCTAGCCGAGTGGGTTTGGGTCTAGCCGAGTGGGTTTGGGTCTCGCGGAGTGGGTTTGGGTCTAGCGGAGTGGGTTTCAGTCTAACCGAGAGGGTTTGGGTCTAGTCGAGTGGGTTTCGGTCTAGCCGAGTGGGTTTGGGTCTAGCCGAGTGGGTTTGGGTCTAGTCGAGTGGGTTTGTGTCTAGCCGAGTGGGTTTGGGTCTAGCCGAGTGGGTTTGGGTCTAGCGGAGTGGGTTTGGGTTTAGCCGAGTGGGTTTAGGTCCAGCCAAGTGGGTTTGGGTCTAGCCAAGTGGGTTTGTGTCTAGACGATTGGTTTTGGGTCTAGCCGAGTGGGTTTGGGTCTAGCGGAGTGGGTTTGGGTCTAGACGATTGGGTTTGGGTCTAGCCGCGTGGGTTTGGATCTAGCCGAGTGGGTTTGGGTCTAGCCGAGTGGGTTTGGGTCTAGCCGAGTGGGTTTGGGTGTAGCCGAGTGGGTTTGGGTCTAGCGTAGTGGTTTTGGGTCTAGCGGAGTGGGTTTGGGTCTAGCGGAGTGGGTTTGGGTCTAGCCGATTGGGCTTGGGTCTAGCCGAGTGGGTTTGGGTCTAGCCGAGTGGGTTTGGGTCTTGCGGCGTGGGTTTGGGTCTAGCGGAGTGGGTTTGGGTCTAGCCGAGTGGGTTTGGGTCTTGCGGCGTGGGTTTGGGTCTAGCGGAGTGGGATTGGGTCTAGCAGAATGGGTTTGGGTCTAGCGGAGTGGGTTTGGGTCGAGCGGAGTGGGTTTGGTTCTAGCCGAGTGGGTTTGGGTCTAGCCGAGCGGGTTTGGGTCTAGCCGAGTGGGTTTGGGTCTAGCCAAGTGGGTTTGGGTCTAGCGGAGTGGGTTTGGGTCGAACCGAGTGGGTTTGGGTCCACCCGAGTGGGTTTGGGTCTAGCCGAGTGGGTTTGGGTCTAACCGAGTGGGTTTGGGGCTAGCAGAGTGGGATTGGGTCTAGCCGACTGGGTTTCGGTCTAGCCGATTGTGTTTGGGTCTAGCCGAGTGGGTTTGGGTCTAGCCGAGTGGGTTTGGGTCTAGCCGATTGGGCTTGGGTCTAGCCGAGTGGGTTTGGGTCTAGCCGAGTGGGTTTGGGTCTTGCGGCGTGGGTTTGGGTCTAGCGGAGTGGGATTGGGTCTAGCGGAGTGGGTTTGAGTCTAGCGGAGTGGGTTTGGGTCTAGCGGAGTGGGTTTGGTTCAAGCCGAGTGTGTTTGGGTCTAGCCGAGCGGGTTTGGGTCTAGCCGAGTGGGTTTGGGTCTAGCCGAGTGGGTTTGGGTCTAGCGGAGTGGGTTTGGGTCTAACCGAGTGGGTTTGGGTCCAGCCGAGTGGGTTTGGGTCTAGCCGAGTGGGTTTGGGTCTAGCCGAGTGGGTTTGGGGCTAGCAGAGTGGGTTTGGGGCTAGCAGAGTGGGATTGGGTCTAGCCGACTGGGTTTCGGTCTAGCCGATTGTGTTTGGGTCTAGCCGAGTGGGTTTGGGTCTATCCGAGTGGGTTTGGGTCTAGCCGAGTGGGTTTGGGTCTAGCCGAGTGGGTTTGGGTCTAGCCGAGTGGGTTTGGGTCTAGCCGAGTGGTTTTGGGTCTATCCGAGTGGGTTTGGGTCTAGCCGAGTGGGTTTGGGTCTATCCGAGTGGGTTTGGGTCTAGCTGAGTGGGTTTGGGTCTAGCTGAGTGGGATTGGGTCTAGCCGAGTGGGTTTGGGTCTAGCCGAGTGGGTTTGGGTCTAGCCGAGTGGGTTTGGGTCTAGCGGAGTGGGTTTGGGTTTAGCCGAGTGGGTTTTGGTCTAGCCGAGAGGGTTTGGGTCTAGCCGAGTGGGTTTGGGTCTAGCGGAGTGGGTTTGGGTCTAGCCTAGTGGGTTTGGGTCTAGCCGAGTGGGTTTGGGTCTAGCGGAGTGGGTTTGGGTTTAGCCGAGTGGGTTGAGGTCTAGCCGAGTGGGTTTGGGTCTAGCCAAGTGGGTTTGGGTCTAGCCGATTGGGTTTGGGTCTAGCTGAGTGGGTTTGGGTCTAGCGGAGTGGGTTTGGGTCTAGCCGAGTGGGTTTGCGTCTAGCCGAGTGGGTTTGGGTCTAGCCGAGTGGGTTTGGGTCTAGCGGAGTGGGTTTGGGTCTAGCCGAGTGGGTTTGGGTCTAGCGGAGTGGGTTTGGGTTTAGCCGAGTGGGTTTTGGTCTAGCCGAGTGGGTTTGGGTCTAGCCGAGTGGGTTTGGGTCTAGCGGAGTGGGTTTGGGTCTAGCCGAGTGGGTTTGGGTCTAGCGGAGTGGGTTTGGGTCTAGCCGAGTGGGTTTGGGTCTTGCGGAGTGGGTTTGGGTCTAGCCGAGTGGGTTTGGGTCTAGCCGAGTGGGTTTGGGACTAGCCGAGTGGGTTTGGGTCTAGCCGAGTGGGTTTGCATCTAGCCGAGTGGGTTTGGGTCTAGCCGAGTGGGTTTGGGTCTAGCCGAGTGGGTTTGGGTCTAGCCGAGTGGGTTTGGGTCTAGCCGAGTGGGTTTGGGTCTAGCCGAGTTGGTTTGGGTCTAGCGAAGTGGGTTTCAGTCTAGCCGAGTGGGTTTGGGTCTAGTCGAGCGGGTTTCGGTCTAGCCGAGTGGGTTTCGGTCCAGGTGAGTGGGTTTGGGTCTAGCCGAGCGGGTTTGGGAGTAGCCGAGTGGGTTTGGGTCTAGCCGAGTGGGTTTGCATCTAGCCGAGTGGGTTTGGGTCTAGCCAAGTGGGTTTGGGTCTAGCGGAGTGGGTTTGGGTCTAGCCGAGTGGGTTTGTGTCTAGCCGAGCGGGTTTGGGTCTAGCGGAGTGGGTTTGGGTTTAGCCGAGTGGGTTTAGGTCTAGCCGAGTGGGTTTGGGTCTAGCCGAGTGGGTTTGGGTTTAGCTGAGTGGGTTTAGGTCTAGCCAAGTGGGTTTGGGTCTAGCCAAGTGGGTTTGGGTCTAGCCGATTGGGTTTGAGTCTAGCGGAGTGGGTTTGGGTCTAGCCGAGTGGGTTGGGGTCTAGCCGAGTGGGTTTGGGTCTAGCGGAGTGGGTTTGGGTCTAGCCTAGTGGGTTGGGGTCTAGCCGATTGGGCTTGGGTCTAGCCGAGTGGGTTTGGGTCTAGCCGAGTGGGTTTGGGTCTTGTGGCGTGGGTTTGGGTCTAGCGGAGTGGGTTTGGGTACAGCGGAGTGGGTTTGGGTCTAGCCGAGTGGGTTTGGGCCTAGCCGAGAGAGTTTGGGTCTAGCCGAGTGGGTTTGGGTCTAGCCGAGTGGGTTTGGGTCTAGCCGAGTGGGTTTGGGTCTAGCCGAGTGGGTTTGGGTCTAGCCGAGTGGGTTTGGGTCTAGCGGAGTGGGTTTCAGTCTAGCCGAGTGGGTTTGGGACTAGTCGAGTGGGTTTCGGTCTAGCCGAGTGGGTTTGGGTCTAGCTGAGTGGGTTTGGGTCTAGCCGAGTGGGTTTGGGAGTAGCCGAGTGGGTTTGGGTCTAGCCGAGTGGGTTTGCATCTAGCCGAGTGGGTTTGGGTCTAGCCGAGTGGGTTTGGGTCTAGCGGAGTGGGTTTGGGTCTAGCCGTGTGGGTTTGGGTCTAGCCGAGTGGGTTTGGGTCTAGCGGAGTGGGTTTGGGTCTAGCCGTGTGGGTTTGGGTCTAGCCGAGTGGGTTTGGGTCTAGCGGAGTGGGTTTGGGTTTAGCCGAGTGGGTTTAGGTCTAGCCAAGTGGGTTTGGGTCTAGCCAAGTGGGTTTGGGTCTAGCCGATTGGGTTTGGGTCTAGCCGAGTGGGTTTGGGTCTAGCGGAGTGGGTTGGGGTCTAGCCGAGTGGGTTGGGGTCTAGCCGAGTGGGTTTGGGTCTAGCGGAGTGGGTTTGGGTCTAGCCGAGTGGGTTTGGGTCTAGCCGATTGGGCTTGGGTCTAGCCGAGTGTGTTTGGGTCTAGCCGAGCGGGTTTGGGTCTAGCCGAGCGGGTTTGGGTCTAGCCGAGTGGGTTTGGGTCTAGCCGAGTGGGTTTGGGTCTAGCGGAGTGGGTTTGGGTCTAACCGAGTGGGTTTGGGTCCAGCCGAGTGGGTTTGGGTCTAGCCGAGTGGGTTTGGGTCCAGCCGAGTGGGTTTGGGTCTAGCCGAGTCGGTTTTGGTCTATCCGAGTGGGTTTGGGTCTAGCTGAGTGGGTTTGGGTCTAGCCCAGTGGGTTTGGGTCTAGCCGAGTGGGTTTGGGTCTAGCCGAGTGGGTTTGGGTCTAGCCGAGTGGGATTGGGTCTAGCCGAGTGGGTTTGGGTCTAGCGGAGTGGGTTTGGGTCTAGCCGAGTGGGTTTGCATCTAGCCGAGTGGGTTTGGGTCTAGCCGATTGGGTTTGGGTCTAGCCGAGTGGGTTTGGGTCTAGCCGAGTGGGTTGGGGTCTAGCCGAGTGGGTTTGGGTCTAGCGGAGTGGGTTTGGGTCTATCCGAGTGGGTTTGGGTTTAGCCGATTGGGCTTGGGTCTAGCCGAGTGGGTTTGGGTCTTGCCGAGTGGGTTTGGGTCTTGCGGCGTGGGTTTGGGTCTAGCGGAGTGGGTTTGGGTCTAGCGGAGTGGGTTTGGGTCTAGCGGAGTGGGTTTGGGTCTAGCCGAGTGGGTTTGGGTCTAGCCGAGTGGGTTTGGGTCTAGCCGAGTGGGTTTGGGTCTAGCCGAGTGGGTTTGGGTCTAGCCGAGTGGGTTTGGGTCTAGCCGAGAGGTTTTGGGTCTAGCCGAGTGGGTTTGGGTCTAGCCGAGTGGGTTTGGGTCTCGCGGAGTGGGTTTGGGTCTAGCGGAGTGGGTTTCAGTCTAGCCGTGTGGGTTTGGGTCCAGTCGAGTGGGTTTCGGTCTAGCCGAGTGGGTTTGGGTCTAGCGGAGTGGGTGTGGGTCTAGCCGAGTGGGTTTGGGTCTAGCCGAGTGGGTGTGGGTCCAGCCGAGTGGGTTTGGGTCTAGCCGAGTGGGTTTGGGTCTAGCGGAGTGGGTTTGGGTCTAACCGAGCGGGTTTGGGTCTAACCGAGCGGGTTTGGGTCTAACCGAGTGGGTTTGGGTCTAGCGGAGTGGGTTTGGGTCTGACCGAGTGGGTTTCGGTCTAGCCCATTGGGTTTGGGTCTAGCCCATTGGGTTTGGGTCTAGCCGAGTGGGTTTGGGTCTTGCGGCGTGGGTTTGGGTCTAGCGGAGTGGGTTTGGGTCTAGCGGAGTGGGTTTGGGTCTAGCCGAGTGGGTTTGGGTCTAGCGGAGTGGGTTTGGGTCTAGCCGAGTGGGTTTGGGTCTAGCCGAGTGGGTTTGGGTCTAGCGGAGTGGGTTTGGGTTTAGCCGAGTGGGTTTAGGTCTAGCCAAGTGGGTTTGGGTCTAGCCGAGTGTGTTTGGGTTTAGCCGAGTGGGTTTTGGTCTAGCCAAGTGGGTTTGGGTCTAGCCAAGTGGGTTTGGGTCTAGCCGATTGGGTTTGGGTCTAGCCGAGTGGGTTTGGGTCTAGCGGAGTGGGTTTGGGTCTAGCCGAGTGGGTTGGGGTCTAGCCGAGTGGGTTTGGGTCTAGCGGAGTGGGTTTGGGTCTAGCGGAGTGGGTTTGGGTCCAGCCGATTGGGCTTGGGTCCAGCCGAGTGGGTTTGGGTCTAGCCGAGTGGGTTTGGGTCTTGCGGCGTGGGTTTGGGTCTAGTCGAGTGGGTTTCGGTTTAGCCGAGTGGGTTTGGGTCTAGCTGAGTGGGTTTGGGTCTAGCCGAGTGGGTTTGGGAGTAGCCGAGTGGGTTTGGGTCTAGCCGAGTTGGTTTGCATCTAGCCGAGTGGGTTTGGGTCTAGCCGAGTGGGTTTGGGTCTAGCGGAGTGGGTTTGGGTCTTGCCGAGTGGGTTTGGGTCCAGCCGAGTGGGTTTGGGTCTAGCGGAGTAGGTTTGGGTTTAGCCGAGTGGGTTTAGGTCTAGCCAAGTGGGTTTGCGTGTAGCCAAGTGGGTTTGGGTCTACCCGATTGGGTTTGGGTCTAGCCGAGTGGGTTTGGGTCCAGCCAAGTGGGTTTGGGTCTAGCCGATTGGGTTTGGGTCTAGCCGAGTGGGTTTGGGTCTAGCGGAGTGGGTTTGGGTCTAGCCGAGTGGGTTGGGGTCTAGCCGAGTGGGTTTGGGTCTAGCGGAGTGGGTTTGGGTCTAGCCGAGTGGGTTTGGGTCTAGCCGATTGGGCTTGGGTCTAGCCGAGTGTGTTTGGGTCTAGCCGAGTGGGTTTGGGTCTAGCCGAGCGGGTTTGGGTCTAGCCGAGTGGGTTTGGGTCTAGCGGAGTGGGTTTGGGTCTAGCGGAGTGGGTTTGGGTCTAACCGAGTGGGTTTGGGTCCAGCCGAGTGGGTTTGGGTCTAGCCGAGTGGGTTTGGGTCCAGCCGAGTGGGTTTGGGTCTAGCCGAGTCGGTTTTGGTCTATCCGAGTGGGTTTGGGTCTAGCTGAGTGGGTTTGGGTCTAGCCCAGTGGGTTTGGGTCTAGCCGAGTGGGTTTGGGTCTAGCCGAGTGGGTTTGGGTCTAGCCGAGTGGGATTGGGTCTAGCCGAGTGGGTTTGGGTCTAGCGGAGTGGGTTTGGGTCTAGCCGAGTTGGTTTGCATCTAGCCGAGTGGGTTTGGGTCTAGCCGATTGGGTTTGGGTCTAGCCGAGTGGGTTTGGGTCTAGCGGAGTGGGTTTGGGTCTAGCCGAGTGGGTTGGGGTCTAGCCGAGTGGGTTTGGGTCTAGCGGAGTGGGTTTGGGTCTATCCGAGTGGGTTTGGGTTTAGCCGATTGGGCTTGGGTCTAGCCGAGTGGGTTTGGGTCTTGCCGAGTGGGTTTGGGTCTTGCGGCGTGGGTTTGGGTCTAGCGGAGTGGGTTTGGGTCTAGCGGAGTGGGTTTGGGTCTAGCCGAGTGGGTTTGGGTCTAGCCGAGTGGGTTTGGGTCTAGCCGAGTGGGTTTGGGTCTAGCCGAGTGGGTTTGGGTCTAGCCGAGTGGGTTTGGGTCTAGCCGAGTGGGTTTGGGTCTAGCCGAGAGGTTTTGGGTCTAGCCGAGTTAGTTTGGGTCTAGCCGAGTGGGTTTGGGTCTCGCGGAGTGGGTTTGGGTCTAGCGGAGTGGGTTTCAGTCTAGCCGAGTGGGTTTGGGTCCAGTCGAGTGGGTTTCGGTCTAGCCGAGTGGGTTTGGGTCTAGCGGAGTGGGTGTGGGTCTAGCCGAGTGGGTTTGGGTCTAGCCGAGTGGGTGTGGGTCCAGCCGAGTGGGTTTGGGTCTAGCCGAGTGGGTTTGGGTCTAGCGGAGTGGGTTTGGGTCTAACCGAGCGGGTTTGGGTCTAACCGAGTGGGTTTGGGTATAGCCGAGTGGGTTTGGGTGTAGCCGAGTGGGTTTGGGTCTGACCGAGTGGGTTTCGGTCTAGCCGATTGGGTTTGGGTCTAGCCGAGTGGGTTTGGGTCTAGCCGAGTGGGTTTGGGTCTTGCGGCGTGGGTTTGGGTCTAGCGGAGTGGGTTTGGGTCTAGCGGAGTGGGTTTGGGTCTAGCCGAGTGGGTTTGGGTCTAGCGGAGTGGGTTTGGGTCTAGCCGAGTGGGTTTGGGTCTAGCCGAGTGGGTTTGGGTCTAGCGGAGTGGGTTTGGGTTTAGCCGAGTGGGTTTAGGTCTAGCCAAGTGGGTTTGGGTCTAGCCGAGTGTGTTTGGGTTTAGCCGAGTGGGTTTTGGTCTAGCCAAGTGGGTTTGGGTCTATCCAAGTGGGTTTGGGTCTAGCCGAGTGGGATTGGGTCTAGCCGAGTGGGTTTGGGTCTAGCGGAGTGGGTTTGGGTCTAGCCGAGTGGGTTTGCATCTAGCCGAGTGGGTTTGGGTCTAGCCGATTGGGTTTGGGTCTAGCCGAGTGGGTTTGGGTCTAGCGGAGTGGGTTTGGGTCTAGCGGAGTGGGTTGGGGTCTAGCCGAGTGGGTTTGGGTTTAGCCGATTGGGCTTGAGTCTAGCCGAGTGAGTTTGGGTCTAGCCGAGTGGGTTTGGGTCTAGCCGAGTGGGTTTGGGTCTCGCGGAGTGGGTTTGGGTCTAGCGGAGTGGGTTACAGTCTAGCCGAGTGGGTTTGGGTCCAGTCGAGTGGGTTTCGGTCTAGCCGAGTGGGTTTGGGTCTAGCGGAGTGGGTGTGGGTCTAGCCGAGTGGGTTTGGGTCTAGCCGAGTGGGTGTGGGTCCAGCCGATTGGGTTTGGGACTAGCCGAGTGGGTTTGGGTCTAGCGGAGTGGGTTTGGGTCTAACCGAGCGGGTTTGGGTCTAACCGAGTGGGTTTGGGTATTGCCGAGTGGGTTTGGGTCTAGCGGAGTGGGTTTGGGTCCGACCGAGTGGGTTTCGGTTTAGCCGATTGGGTTTGGGTCTACCGAGTGGGTTTGGGTCTAGCCGAGTGGGTTTAGGTCTAGCCAAGTGGGTTTGGGTCTAGCCAAGTGGGTTTGGGTCTAGCCGATTGGGTTTGGGTCTAGCCGAGTGGGTTTGGGTCTAGCGGAGTGGGTTTGGGTCTAGCCGAGTGGGTTTGGGTCTAGCCGATTGGGCTTGGGTCTAGCCGAGTGTGTTTGGGTCTAGCCGAGTGGGTTTGGGTCTAGCCGAGCGGGTTTGGGTCTAGCAGAGTGGGTTTGGGTGTAGCCGAGTGGGTTTGGGTCTAGCGTAGTGGTTTTGGGTCTAGCTGAGTGGGTTTGGGTCTAGCCGAGTGGGTTTGGGTCTAGCCGAGTGGGTTTGGGTCTCGCGGAGTGGGTTTGGGTCTAGCGGAGTGGGTTTCAGTCTAGCCGAGAGGGTTTGGGTCTAGTCGAGTGGGTTTGGGTCTAGCGGAGTGGGTTTGGGTCTAGCCGAGTGGGTTTGGGTCTAGCGGAGTGGGTTTGGGTTTAGCCGAGTGGGTTTGGGTCTAGCCAAGTGGGTTTGGGTCTAGCCAAGTGGGTTTGGGTCTAGACGATTGGGTTTGGGTCTAGCCGAGTGGGTTTGGGTCTGGCGGAGTGGGTTTGGGTCTAGACAATTGGGTTTGGGTCTAGCCGCGTGGGTTTGGATCTAGCCGAGTGGGTTTGGGTCTAGCCGAGTGGGTTTGGGTCTAGCCGAGTGGGTTTGGGTGTAGCCGAGTGGGTTTGGGTCTAGCGTAGTGGTTTTGGGTCTAGCGGAGTGGGTTTGGGTCTAGCGGAGTGGGTTTGGGTCTAGCCGATTGGGCTTGGGTCTAGCCGAGTGGGTTTGGGTCTAGCCGAGTGGGTTTGGGTCTTGCGGCGTGGGTTTGGGTCTAGCGGAGTGGGTTTGGGTCTAGCCGAGTGGGTTTGGGTCTAGCGGAGTGGGTTTGGGTCTAGCCGAGTGGGTTTGGGTCTAGCCGAGTGGGTTTGGGTCTAGCGGAGTGGGTTTGATTCTAGCCGAGTGGGTTCGGATCTAGCGGAGTGGGTTTGGGTCTAGCTGAGTGGGTTTGGGACTAGCCGAGTGGGTTTGGGTCTAGCCGAGTGGGTTTGGGTCTCGCGGAGTGGGTTTGGGTCTAGCGGAGTGGGTTTCAGTCTAGCCGAGAGGGTTTGGGTCTAGTCGAGTGGGTTTGGGTCTAGCGGAGTGGGTTTGGGTCTAGCCGAGTGGGTTTGGGTCTAGCCGAGTGGGTTTGGGTCTAGCCGAGTGGGTTTGGGTCTAGCCGAGTGGGTTTGGGTCTAGCGGAGTGGGTTTGTGTCTAGCTGAGTGGGTTTGGGTCTAGCCGAGTGGGTTTGGGTCTAGCCGAGTGGGTTTGGGTCTCGCGGAGTGGGTTTGGGTCTAGCGGAGTGGGTTTCAGTCTAGCCGAGAGGGTTTGGGTCTAGTCGAGTGGGTTTGGGTCTAGTGGAGTGGGTTTGGGTCTAGCCGAGTGGGTTTGGGTCTAGCGGAGTGGGTTTGGGTTTAGCCGAGTGGGTTTAGGTCCAGCCAAGTGGGTTTGGGTCTAGCCAAGTGGGTTTGGGTCTAGACGATAGGGTTTGGGTCTAGCCGAGTGGGTTTGGGTCTAGCGGAGTGGGTTTGGGTCTAGACGATTGGGTTTGGGTCTAGCCGCGTGGGTTTGGATCTAGCCGAGTGGGTTTGGGTCTAGCCGAGTGGGTTTGGGTCTAGCCGAGTGGGTTTGGGTGTAGCCGAGTGGGTTTGGGTCTAGCGTAGTGGTTTTGGGTCTAGCGGAGTGGGTTTGGGTCTAGCGGAGTGGGTTTGGGTCTAGCCGATTGGGCTTGGGTCTAGCCGAGTGGGTTTGGGTCTAGCCGAGTGGGTTTGGGTCTTGCGGCGTGGGTTTGGGTCTAGCGGAGTGGGTTTGGGTCTAGCCGAGTGGGTTTGGGTCTAGCAGAGTGGGTTTGGGTCTAGCCGAGTGGGTTTGGGTCTAGCCGAGTGGGTTTGGGTCTAGCCGAGTGGGTTTGGGTCTAGCCGAGTGGGTTTGGGTCTAGCGGAGTGGGTTTGGGTCTAGCTGAGTGGGTTTGGGTCTAGCCGAGTGGGTTTGGGTCTAGCCGAGTGGGTTTGGGTTTCGCGGAGTGGGTTTGGGTCTAGCGGAGTGGGTTTCAGTCTAGCCGAGAGGGTTTGGGTCTAGTCGAGTGGGTTTGGGTCTAGCCGAGTGGGTTTGGGTCTAGCCGAGTGGGTTTGGGTCTAGTCGAGTGGGTTTGGGTCTAGCCGAGTGGGTTTGGGTCTAGCCGAGTGGGTTTGGTTCTAGCGGAGTGGGTTTGGGTTTAGCCGAGTGGGTTTAGGTCCAGCCAAGTGGGTTTGGGTCTAGCCAAGTGGGTTTGGGTCTAGACGATTGGGTTTGGGTCTAGCCGAGTGGGTTTGGGTCTAGCGGAGTGGGTTTGGGTCTAGACGATTGGGTTTGGGTCTAGCCGCGTGGGTTTGGATCTAGCCGAGTGGGTTTGGGTCTAGCCGAGTGGGTTTGGGACTAGCCGAGTGGGTTTGGGTGTAGCCGAGTGGGTTTGGGTCTAGCGTAGTGGTTTTGGGTCTAGCGGAGTGGGTTTGGGTCTAGCGGAGTGGGTTTGGGTCTAGCCGATTGGGCTTGGGTCTAGCCGAGTGGGTTTGGGTCTAGCCGAGTGGGTTTGGGTCTTGCGGCGTGGGTTTGGGTCTAGCGGAGTGGGTTTGGGTCTAGCCGAGTGGGTTTGGGTCTAGCGGAGTGGGTTTGGGTCTAGCCGAGTGGGTTTGGGTCTAGCCGAGTGGGTTTGGGTCTGGCCGAGTGGGTTTGGGTCTAGCCGAGTGGGTTTGGGTCTAGCGGAGTGGGTTTGGGTCTAGCTGAGTGGGTTTGGGTCTAGCCGAGTGGGTTTGGGTCTAGCCGAGTGGGTTTGGGTCTCGCGGAGTGGGTTTGGGTCTAGCGGAGTGGGTTTCAGTCTAGCCGAGAGGGTTTGGGTCTAGTCGAGTGGGTTTCGGTCTAGCGGAGTGGGATTGGGTCTAGCAGAATGGGTTTGGGTCTAGCGGAGTGGGTTTGGGTCTAGCGGAGTGGGTTTGGTTCTAGCCGAGTGGGTTTGGGTCTAGCCGAGTGGGTTTGGGTCTAGCCGAGTGGGTTTGGGTGTAGCCGAGTGGGTTTGGGTCTAGCGTAGTGGTTTTGGATCTAGCGGAGTGGGTTTGGGTCTAGCGGAGTGGGTTTGGGTCTAGCCGATTGGGCTTGGGTCTAGCCGAGTGGGTTTGGGTCTAGCCGAGTGGGTTTGGGTCTTGCGGTGTGGGTTTGGGTCTAGCGGAGTGGGTTTGGGTCTAGCCGAGTGGGTTTGGGTCTAGCCGAGTGGGTTTGGGTCTAGCCGAGTGGGTTTGGGTCTCGCGGAGTGGGTTTGGGTCTAGCGGAGTGGGTTTCAGTCTAGCCGAGAGGGTTTGGGTCTAGTCGAGTGGGTTTGGGTCTAGCGGAGTGGGTTTGGGTCTAGCCGAGTGGGTTTGGGTCTAGCCGAGTGGGTTTGGGTCTAGCCGAGTGGGTTTGGGTCTAGCGGAGTGGGTTTGGGTCTAGCTGAGAGGGTTTGGGTCTAGCCGAGTGGGTTTGGGTCTAGCCGAGTGGGTTTGGGTCTCGCAGAGTGGGTTTGGGTCTAGCGGAGTGGGTTTCAGTCTAGCCGAGAGGGTTTGGGTCTAGTCGAGTGGGTTTGGGTCTAGCGGAGTGGGTTTGGGTCTAGCGGAGTGGGTTTGGGTCTAGCCGAGTGGGTTTGGGTCTAGCCGAGTGGGTTTGGGTCTAGCCGAGTGGGTTTGGGTCTAGCGGAGTGGGTTTGGGTCTAGCTGAGTGGGTTTGGGTCTAGCCGAGTGGGTTTGGGTCTAGCCGAGTGGGTTTGGGTTTCGCGGAGTGGGTTTGGGTCTAGCGGAGTGGGTTTCAGTCTAGCCGAGAGGGTTTGGGTCTAGTCGAGTGGGTTTGGGTCTAGCCGAGTGGGTTTGGGTCTAGCCGAGTGGGTTTGGGTCTAGCCGATTGGGCTTGGGTCTAGCCGAGTGGGTTTGGGTCTAGCCGAGTGGGTTTGGGTCTTGCGGCGTGGGTTTGGGTCTAGCGGAGTGGGTTTGGGTCTAGCCGAGTGGGTTTGGGTCTAGCGGAGTGGGTTTGGGTCTAGCCGAGTGGGTTTGGGTCTAGCCGAGTGGGTTTGGGTCTAGCGGAGTGGGTTTGATTCTAGCCGAGTGGGTTCGGATCTAGCGGAGTGGGTTTGGGTCTAGCTGAGTGGGTTTGGGACTAGCCGAGTGGGTTTGGGTCTAGCCGAGTGGGTTTGGGTCTCGCGGAGTGGGTTTGGGTCTAGCGGAGTGGGTTTCAGTCTAGCCGAGAGGGTTTGGGTCTAGTCGAGTGGGTTTGGGTCTAGCGGAGTGGGTTTGGGTCTAGCCGAGTGGGTTTGGGTCTAGCCGAGTGGGTTTGGGTCTAGCCGAGTGGGTTTGGGTCTAGCCGAGTGGGTTTGGGTCTAGCGGAGTGGGTTTGTGTCTAGCTGAGTGGGTTTGGGTCTAGCCGAGTGGGTTTGGGTCTAGCCGAGTGGGTTTGGGTCTCGCGGAGTGGGTTTGGCTCTAGCGGAGTGGGTTTCAGTCTAGCCGAGAGGGTTTGGGTCTAGTCGAGTGGGTTTGGGTCTAGCGGAGTGGGTTTGGGTCTAGCCGAGTGGGTTTGGGTCTAGCGGAGTGGGTTTGGGTTTAGCCGAGTGGGTTTAGGTCCAGCCAAGTGGGTTTGGGTCTAGCCAAGTGGGTTTGGGTCTAGACGATAGGGTTTGGGTCTAGCCGAGTGGGTTTGGGTCTAGCGGAGTGGGTTTGGGTCTAGACGATTGGGTTTGGGTCTAGCCGCGTGGGTTTGGATCTAGCCGAGTGGGTTTGGGTCTAGCCGAGTGGGTTTGGGTCTAGCCGAGTGGGTTTGGGTGTAGCCGAGTGGGTTTGGGTCTAGCGTAGTGGTTTTGGGTCTAGCGGAGTGGGTTTGGGTCTAGCGGAGTGGGTTTGGGTCTAGCCGATTGGGCTTGGGTCTAGCCGAGTGGGTTTGGGTCTAGCCGAGTGGGTTTGGGTCTTGCGGCGTGGGTTTGGGTCTAGCGGAGTGGGTTTGGGTCTAGCCGAGTGGGTTTGGGTCTAGCAGAGTGGGTTTGGGTCTAGCCGAGTGGGTTTGGGTCTAGCCGAGTGGGTTTGGGTCTAGCCGAGTGGGTTTGGGTCTAGCCGAGTGGGTTTGGGTCTAGCGGAGTGGGTTTGGGTCTAGCTGAGTGGGTTTGGGTCTAGCCGAGTGGGTTTGGGTCTAGCCGAGTGGGTTTGGGTTTCGCGGAGTGGGTTTGGGTCTAGCGGAGTGGGTTTCAGTCTAGCCGAGAGGGTTTGGGTCTAGTCGAGTGGGTTTGGGTCTAGCCGAGTGGGTTTGGGTCTAGCCGAGTGGGTTTGGGTCTAGTCGAGTGGGTTTGGGTTTAGCCGAGTGGGTTTAGGTCCAGCCAAGTGGGTTTGGGTCTAGCCAAGTGGGTTTGGGTCTAGACGATAGGGTTTGGGTCTAGCCGAGTGGGTTTGGGTCTAGCGGAGTGGGTTTGGGTCTAGACGATTGGGTTTGTGTCTAGCTGAGTGGGTTTGGGTCTAGCCGAGTGGGTTTGGGTCTAGCCGAGTGGGTTTGGGTCTCGCGGAGTGGGTTTGGCTCTAGCGGAGTGGGTTTCAGTCTAGCCGAGAGGGTTTGGGTCTAGTCGAGTGGGTTTGGGTCTAGCGGAGTGGGTTTGGGTCTAGCCGAGTGGGTTTGGGTCTAGCGGAGTGGGTTTGGGTTTAGCCGAGTGGGTTTAGGTCCAGCCAAGTGGGTTTGGGTCTAGCCAAGTGGGTTTGGGTCTAGACGATAGGGTTTGGGTCTAGCCGAGTGGGTTTGGGTCTAGCGGAGTGGGTTTGGGTCTAGACGATTGGGTTTGGGTCTAGCCGCGTGGGTTTGGATCTAGCCGAGTGGGTTTGGGTCTAGCCGAGTGGGTTTGGGTCTAGCCGAGTGGGTTTGGGTGTAGCCGAGTGGGTTTGGGTCTAGCGTAGTGGTTTTGGGTCTAGCGGAGTGGGTTTGGGTCTAGCGGAGTGGGTTTGGGTCTAGCCGATTGGGCTTGGGTCTAGCCGAGTGGGTTTGGGTCTAGCCGAGTGGGTTTGGGTCTTGCGGCGTGGGTTTGGGTCTAGCGGAGTGGGTTTGGGTCTAGCCGAGTGGGTTTGGGTCTAGCAGAGTGGGTTTGGGTCTAGCCGAGTGGGTTTGGGTCTAGCCGAGTGGGTTTGGGTCTAGCCGAGTGGGTTTGGGTCTAGCCGAGTGGGTTTGGGTCTAGCGGAGTGGGTTTGGGTCTAGCTGAGTGGGTTTGGGTCTAGCCGAGTGGGTTTGGGTCTAGCCGAGTGGGTTTGGGTTTCGCGGAGTGGGTTTGGGTCTAGCGGAGTGGGTTTCAGTCTAGCCGAGAGGGTTTGGGTCTAGTCGAGTGGGTTTGGGTCTAGCCGAGTGGGTTTGGGTCTAGCCGAGTGGGTTTGGGTCTAGTCGAGTGGGTTTGGGTCTAGCCGAGTGGGTTTGGGTCTAGCCGAGTGGGTTTGGTTCTAGCGGAGTGGGTTTGGGTTTAGCCGAGTGGGTTTAGGTCCAGCCAAGTGGGTTTGGGTCTAGCCAAGTGGGTTTGGGTCTAGACGATTGGGTTTGGGTCTAGCCGAGTGGGTTTGGGTCTAGCGGAGTGGGTTTGGGTCTAGACGATTGGGTTTGGGTCTAGCCGCGTGGGTTTGGATCTAGCCGAGTGGGTTTGGGTCTAGCCGAGTGGGTTTGGGACTAGCCGAGTGGGTTTGGGTGTAGCCGAGTGGGTTTGGGTCTAGCGTAGTGGTTTTGGGTCTAGCGGAGTGGGTTTGGGTCTAGCGGAGTGGGTTTGGGTCTAGCCGATTGGGCTTGGGTCTAGCCGAGTGGGTTTGGGTCTAGCCGAGTGGGTTTGGGTCTTGCGGCGTGGGTTTGGGTCTAGCGGAGTGGGTTTGGGTCTAGCCGAGTGGGTTTGGGTCTAGCGGAGTGGGTTTGGGTCTAGCCGAGTGGGTTTGGGTCTAGCCGAGTGGGTTTGGGTCTGGCCGAGTGGGTTTGGGTCTAGCCGAGTGGGTTTGGGTCTAGCGGAGTGGGTTTGGGTCTAGCTGAGTGGGTTTGGGTCTAGCCGAGTGGGTTTGGGTCTAGCCGAGTGGGTTTGGGTCTTGCGGCGTGGGTTTGGGTCTAGCGGAGTGGGTTTGGGTCTAGCCGAGTGGGTTTGGGTCTAGCCGAGTGGGTTTGGGTCTAGCCGAGTGGGTTTGGGTCTCGCGGAGTGGGTTTGGGTCTAGCGGAGTGGGTTTCAGTCTAGCCGAGAGGGTTTGGGTCTAGTCGAGTGGGTTTGGGTCTAGCGGAGTGGGTTTGGGTCTAGCCGAGTGGGTTTGGGTCTAGCCGAGTGGGTTTGCGTCTAGCCGAGTGGGTTTGGGTCTAGCCGAGTGGGTTTGGGTCTAGCGGAGTGGGTTTGGGTCTAGCTGAGAGGGTTTGGGTCTAGCCGAGTGGGTTTGGGTCTAGCCGAGTGGGTTTGGGTCTCGCAGAGTGGGTTTGGGTCTAGCGGAGTGGGTTTCAGTCTAGCCGAGAGGGTTTGGGTCTAGTCGAGTGGGTTTGGGTCTAGCGGAGTGGGTTTGGGTCTAGCCGAGTGGGTTTGGGTCTAGCCGAGTGGGTTTGGGTCTAGCCGAGTGGGTTTGGGTCTAGCCGAGTGGGTTTGGGTCTAGCGGAGTGGGTTTGGGTCTAGCTGAGTGGGTTTGGGTCTAGCCGAGTGGGTTTGGGTCTAGCCGAGTGGGTTTGGGTTTCGCGGAGTGGGTTTGGGTCTAGCGGAGTGGGTTTCAGTCTAGCCGAGAGGGTTTGGGTCTAGTCGAGTGGGTTTGGGTCTAGCCGAGTGGGTTTGGGTCTAGCCGAGTGGGTTTGGGTCTAGTCGAGTGGGTTTGGGTCTAGCCGAGTGGGTTTGGGTCTAGCCGAGTGGGTTTGGTTCTAGCGGAGTGGGTTTGGGTTTAGCCGAGTGGGTTTAGGTCCAGCCAAGTGGGTTTGGGTCTAGCCAAGTGGGTTTGGGTCTAGACGATTGGGTTTGGGTCTAGCCGAGTGGGTTTGGGTCTAGCGGAGTGGGTTTGGGTCTAGCCGAGTGGGTTTGGGTCTAGCCGAGTGGGTTTGGGTCTAGCCGAGTGGGTTTGGGTCTAGCGTAGTGGTTTTGGGTCTAGCGGAGTGGGTTTGGGTCTAGCGGAGTGGGTTTGGGTCTAGCCGATTGGGCTTGGGTCTAGCCGAGTGGGTTTGGGTCTAGCCGAGTGGGTTTGGGTCTTGCGGCGTGGGTTTGGGTCTAGCGGAGTGGGTTTGGGTCTAGCCGAGTGGGTTTGGGTCTAGCGGAGTGGGTTTGGGTCTAGCCGAGTGGGTTTGGGTCTAGCCGAGTGGGTTTGGGTCTAGCGGAGTGGGTTTGATTCTAGCCGAGTGGGTTCGGATCTAGCGGAGTGGGTTTGGGTCTAGCTGAGTGGGTTTGGGACTAGCCGAGTGGGTTTGGGTCTAGCCGAGTGGGTTTGGGTCTCGCGGAGTGGGTTTGGGTCTAGCGGAGTGGGTTTCAGTCTAGCCGAGAGGGTTTGGGTCTAGTCGAGTGGGTTTGGGTCTAGCGGAGTGGGTTTGGGTCTAGCCGAGTGGGTTTGGGTCTAGCCGAGTGGGTTTGGGTCTAGCCGAGTGGGTTTGGGTCTAGCCGAGTGGGTTTGGGTCTAGCGGAGTGGGTTTGTGTCTAGCTGAGTGGGTTTGGGTCTAGCCGAGTGGGTTTGGGTCTAGCCGAGTGGGTTTGGGTCTCGCGGAGTGGGTTTGGGTCTAGCGGAGTGGGTTTCAGTCTAGCCGAGTGGGTTTGGGTCTAGCGGAGTGGGTTTGGGTTTAGCCGAGTGGGTTTAGGTCCAGCCAAGTGGGTTTGGGTCTAGCCAAGTGGGTTTGGGTCTAGACGATAGGGTTTGGGTCTAGCCGAGTGGGTTTGGGTCTAGCGGAGTGGGTTTGGGTCTAGACGATTGGGTTTGGGTCTAGCCGCGTGGGTTTGGATCTAGCCGAGTGGGTTTGGGTCTAGCCGAGTGGGTTTGGGTCTAGCCGAGTGGGTTTGGGTGTAGCCGAGTGGGTTTGGGTCTAGCGTAGTGGTTTTGGGTCTAGCGGAGTGGGTTTGGGTCTAGCGGAGTGGGTTTGGGTCTAGCCGATTGGGCTTGGGTCTAGCCGAGTGGGTTTGGGTCTAGCCGAGTGGGTTTGGGTCTTGCGGCGTGGGTTTGGGTCTAGCGGAGTGGGTTTGGGTCTAGCCGAGTGGGTTTGGGTCTAGCAGAGTGGGTTTGGCTCTAGCGGAGTGGGTTTCAGTCTAGCCGAGAGGGTTTGGGTCTAGTCGAGTGGGTTTGGGTCTAGCGGAGTGGGTTTGGGTCTAGCCGAGTGGGTTTGGGTCTAGCGGAGTTGGTTTGGGTTTAGCCGAGTGGGTTTAGGTCCAGCCAAGTGGGTTTGGGTCTAGCCAAGTGGGTTTGGGTCTAGACGATAGGGTTTGGGTCTAGCCGAGTGGGTTTGGGTCTAGCGGAGTGGGTTTGGGTCTAGACGATTGGGTTTGGGTCTAGCCGCGTGGGTTTGGATCTAGCCGAGTGGGTTTGGGTCTAGCCGAGTGGGTTTGGGTCTAGCCGAGTGGGTTTGGGTGTAGCCGAGTGGGTTTGGGTCTAGCGTAGTGGTTTTGGGTCTAGCGGAGTGGGTTTGGGTCTAGCGGAGTGGGTTTGGGTCTAGCCGATTGGGCTTGGGTCTAGCCGAGTGGGTTTGGGTCTAGCCGAGTGGGTTTGGGTCTTGCGGCGTGGGTTTGGGTCTAGCGGAGTGGGTTTGGGTCTAGCCGAGTGGGTTTGGGTCTAGCAGAGTGGGTTTGGGTCTAGCCGAGTGGGTTTGGGTCTAGCCGAGTGGGTTTGGGTCTAGCCGAGTGGGTTTGGGTCTAGCCGAGTGGGTTTGGGTCTAGCGGAGTGGGTTTGGGTCTAGCTGAGTGGGTTTGGGTCTAGCCGAGTGGGTTTGGGTCTAGCCGAGTGGGTTTGGGTTTCGCGGAGTGGGTTTGGGTCTAGCGGAGTGGGTTTCAGTCTAGCCGAGAGGGTTTGGGTCTAGTCGAGTGGGTTTGGGTCTAGCCGAGTGGGTTTGGGTCTAGCCGAGTGGGTTTGGGTCTAGTCGAGTGGGTTTGGGTCTAGCCGAGTGGGTTTGGGTCTAGCCGAGTGGGTTTGGTTCTAGCGGAGTGGGTTTGGGTTTAGCCGAGTGGGTTTAGGTCCAGCCAAGTGGGTTTGGGTCTAGCCAAGTGGGTTTGGGTCTAGACGATTGGGTTTGGGTCTAGCCGAGTGGGTTTGGGTCTAGCGGAGTGGGTTTGGGTCTAGACGATTGGGTTTGGGTCTAGCCGCGTGGGTTTG
Source organism: Raja brachyura (assembly GCA_963514005.1). The sequence continues at coordinate 2,836,970 of OY740819.1, read as the reverse complement.
GATCTAGCCGAGTGGGTTTGGGTCTAGCCGAGTGGGTTTGGGACTAGCCGAGTGGGTTTGGGTGTAGCCGAGTGGGTTTGGGTCTAGCGTAGTGGTTTTGGGTCTAGCGGAGTGGGTTTGGGTCTAGCGGAGTGGGTTTGGGTCTAGCCGATTGGGCTTGGGTCTAGCCGAGTGGGTTTGGGTCTAGCCGAGTGGGTTTGGGTCTTGCGGCGTGGGTTTGGGTCTAGCGGAGTGGGTTTGGGTCTAGCCGAGTGGGTTTGGGTCTAGCGGAGTGGGTTTGGGTCTAGCCGAGTGGGTTTGGGTCTAGCCGAGTGGGTTTGGGTCTGGCCGAGTGGGTTTGGGTCTAGCCGAGTGGGTTTGGGTCTAGCGGAGTGGGTTTGGGTCTAGCTGAGTGGGTTTGGGTCTAGCCGAGTGGGTTTGGGTCTAGCCGAGTGGGTTTGGGTCTTGCGGCGTGGGTTTGGGTCTAGCGGAGTGGGTTTGGGTCTAGCCGAGTGGGTTTGGGTCTAGCCGAGTGGGTTTGGGTCTAGCCGAGTGGGTTTGGGTCTCGCGGAGTGGGTTTGGGTCTAGCGGAGTGGGTTTCAGTCTAGCCGAGAGGGTTTGGGTCTAGTCGAGTGGGTTTGGGTCTAGCGGAGTGGGTTTGGGTCTAGCCGAGTGGGTTTGGGTCTAGCCGAGTGGGTTTGCGTCTAGCCGAGTGGGTTTGGGTCTAGCCGAGTGGGTTTGGGTCTAGCGGAGTGGGTTTGGGTCTAGCTGAGAGGGTTTGGGTCTAGCCGAGTGGGTTTGGGTCTAGCCGAGTGGGTTTGGGTCTCGCAGAGTGGGTTTAGGTCTAGCGGAGTGGGTTTCAGTCTAGCCGAGAGGGTTTGGGTCTAGTCGAGTGGGTTTGGGTCTAGCGGAGTGGGTTTGGGTCTAGCCGAGTGGGTTTGGGTCTAGCCGAGTGGGTTTGGGTCTAGCCGAGTGGGTTTGGGTCTAGCCGAGTGGGTTTGGGTCTAGCGGAGTGGGTTTGGGTCTAGCTGAGTGGGTTTGGGTCTAGCCGAGTGGGTTTGGGTCTAGCCGAGTGGGTTTGGGTTTCGCGGAGTGGGTTTGGGTCTAGCGGAGTGGGTTTCAGTCTAGCCGAGAGGGTTTGGGTCTAGTCGAGTGGGTTTGGGTCTAGCCGAGTGGGTTTGGGTCTAGCCGAGTGGGTTTGGGTCTAGTCGAGTGGGTTTGGGTCTAGCCGAGTGGGTTTGGGTCTAGCCGAGTGGGTTTGGTTCTAGCGGAGTGGGTTTGGGTTTAGCCGAGTGGGTTTAGGTCCAGCCAAGTGGGTTTGGGTCTAGCCAAGTGGGTTTGGGTCTAGACGATTGGGTTTGGGTCTAGCCGAGTGGGTTTGGGTCTAGCGGAGTGGGTTTGGGTCTAGCCGAGTGGGTTTGGGTCTAGCCGAGTGGGTTTGGGTCTAGCCGAGTGGGTTTGGGTCTAGCGTAGTGGTTTTGGGTCTAGCGGAGTGGGTTTGGGTCTAGCGGAGTGGGTTTGGGTCTAGCCGATTGGGCTTGGGTCTAGCCGAGTGGGTTTGGGTCTAGCCGAGTGGGTTTGGGTCTTGCGGCGTGGGTTTGGGTCTAGCGGAGTGGGTTTGGGTCTAGCCGAGTGGGTTTGGGTCTAGCGGAGTGGGTTTGGGTCTAGCCGAGTGGGTTTGGGTCTAGCCGAGTGGGTTTGGGTCTAGCGGAGTGGGTTTGATTCTAGCCGAGTGGGTTCGGATCTAGCGGAGTGGGTTTGGGTCTAGCTGAGTGGGTTTGGGACTAGCCGAGTGGGTTTGGGTCTAGCCGAGTGGGTTTGGGTCTCGCGGAGTGGGTTTGGGTCTAGCGGAGTGGGTTTCAGTCTAGCCGAGAGGGTTTGGGTCTAGTCGAGTGGGTTTGGGTCTAGCGGAGTGGGTTTGGGTCTAGCCGAGTGGGTTTGGGTCTAGCCGAGTGGGTTTGGGTCTAGCCGAGTGGGTTTGGGTCTAGCCGAGTGGGTTTGGGTCTAGCGGAGTGGGTTTGTGTCTAGCTGAGTGGGTTTGGGTCTAGCCGAGTGGGTTTGGGTCTAGCCGAGTGGGTTTGGGTCTCGCGGAGTGGGTTTGGGTCTAGCGGAGTGGGTTTCAGTCTAGCCGAGTGGGTTTGGGTCTAGCGGAGTGGGTTTGGGTTTAGCCGAGTGGGTTTAGGTCCAGCCAAGTGGGTTTGGGTCTAGCCAAGTGGGTTTGGGTCTAGACGATAGGGTTTGGGTCTAGCCGAGTGGGTTTGGGTCTAGCGGAGTGGGTTTGGGTCTAGACGATTGGGTTTGGGTCTAGCCGCGTGGGTTTGGATCTAGCCGAGTGGGTTTGGGTCTAGCCGAGTGGGTTTGGGTCTAGCCGAGTGGGTTTGGGTGTAGCCGAGTGGGTTTGGGTCTAGCGTAGTGGTTTTGGGTCTAGCGGAGTGGGTTTGGGTCTAGCGGAGTGGGTTTGGGTCTAGCCGATTGGGCTTGGGTCTAGCCGAGTGGGTTTGGGTCTAGCCGAGTGGGTTTGGGTCTTGCGGCGTGGGTTTGGGTCTAGCGGAGTGGGTTTGGGTCTAGCCGAGTGGGTTTGGGTCTAGCAGAGTGGGTTTGGGTCTAGCCGAGTGGGTTTGGGTCTAGCCGAGTGGGTTTGGGTCTAGCCGAGTGGGTTTGGGTCTAGCCGAGTGGGTTTGGGTCTAGCGGAGTGGGTTTGGGTCTAGCTGAGTGGGTTTGGGTCTAGCCGAGTGGGTTTGGGTCTAGCCGAGTGGGCTTGGGTTTCGCGGAGTGGGTTTGGGTCTAGCGGAGTGGGTTTCAGTCTAGCCGAGAGGGTTTGGGTCTAGTCGAGTGGGTTTGGGTCTAGCCGAGTGGGTTTGGGTCTAGCCGAGTGGGTTTGGGTCTAGTCGAGTGGGTTTGGGTCTAGCCGAGTGGGTTTGGGTCTAGCCGAGTGGGTTTGGTTCTAGCGGAGTGGGTTTGGGTTTAGCCGAGTGGGTTTAGGTCCAGCCAAGTGGGTTTGGGTCTAGCCAAGTGGGTTTGGGTCTAGACGATTGGGTTTGGGTCTAGCCGAGTGGGTTTGGGTCTAGCGGAGTGGGTTTGGGTCTAGACGATTGGGTTTGGGTCTAGCCGCGTGGGTTTGGATCTAGCCGAGTGGGTTTGGGTCTAGCCGAGTGGGTTTGGGACTAGCAGAGTGGGTTTGGGTGTAGCCGAGTGGGTTTGGGTCTAGCGTAGTGGTTTTGGGTCTAGCGGAGTGGGTTTGGGTCTAGCGGAGTGGGTTTGGGTCTAGCCGATTGGGCTTGGGTCTAGCCGAGTGGGTTTGGGTCTAGCCGAGTGGGTTTGGGTCTTGCGGCGTGGGTTTGGGTCTAGCGGAGTGGGTTTGGGTCTAGCCGAGTGGGTTTGGGTCTAGCGGAGTGGGTTTGGGTCTAGCCGAGTGGGTTTGGGTCTAGCCGAGTGGGTTTGGGTCTAGTCGAGTGGGTTTGGGTCTAGCCGAGTGGGTTTGGGTCTAGCCGAGTGGGTTTGGTTCTAGCGGAGTGGGTTTGGGTTTAGCCGAGTGGGTTTAGGTCCAGCCAAGTGGGTTTGGGTCTAGCCAAGTGGGTTTGGGTCTAGACGATTGGGTTTGGGTCTAGCCGAGTGGGTTTGGGTCTAGCGGAGTGGGTTTGGGTCTAGACGATTGGGTTTGGGTCTAGCCGCGTGGGTTTGGATCTAGCCGAGTGGGTTTGGGTCTAGCCGAGTGGGTTTGGGACTAGCAGAGTGGGTTTGGGTGTAGCCGAGTGGGTTTGGGTCTAGCGTAGTGGTTTTGGGTCTAGCGGAGTGGGTTTGGGTCTAGCGGAGTGGGTTTGGGTCTAGCCGATTGGGCTTGGGTCTAGCCGAGTGGGTTTGGGTCTAGCCGAGTGGGTTTGGGTCTTGCGGCGTGGGTTTGGGTCTAGCGGAGTGGGTTTGGGTCTAGCCGAGTGGGTTTGGGTCTAGCGGAGTGGGTTTGGGTCTAGCCGAGTGGGTTTGGGTCTAGCCGAGTGGGTTTGGGTCTGGCCGAGTGGGTTTGGGTCTAGCCGAGTGGGTTTGGGTCTAGCGGAGTGGGTTTGGGTCTAGCTGAGTGGGTTTGGGTCTAGCCGAGTGGGTTTGGGTCTAGCCGAGTGGGTTTGGGTCTCGCGGAGTGGGTTTGGGTCTAGCGGAGTGGGTTTCAGTCTAGCCGAGAGGGTTTGGGTCTAGTCGAGTGGGTTTCGGTCTAGCGGAGTGGGATTGGGTCTAGCAGAATGGGTTTGGGTCTAGCGGAGTGGGTTTGGGTCTAGCGGAGTGGGTTTGGTTCTAGCCGAGTGGGTTTGGGTCTAGCCGAGTGGGTTTGGGTCTAGCCGAGTGGGTTTGGGTGTAGCCGAGTGGGTTTGGGTCTAGCGTAGTGGTTTTGGGTCTAGCGGAGTGGGTTTGGGTCTAGCGGAGTGGGTTTGGGTCTAGCCGATTGGGCTTGGGTCTAGCCGAGTGGGTTTGGGTCTAGCCGAGTGGGTTTGGGTCTTGCGGCGTGGGTTTGGGTCTAGCGGAGTGGGTTTGGGTCTAGCCGAGTGGGTTTGGGTCTAGCCGAGTGGGTTTGGGTCTAGCCGAGTGGGTTTGGGTCTCGCGGAGTGGGTTTGGGTCTAGCGGAGTGGGTTTCAGTCTAGCCGAGAGGGTTTGGGTCTAGTCGAGTGGGTTTGGGTCTAGCGGAGTGGGTTTGGGTCTAGCCGAGTGGGTTTGGGTCTAGCCGAGTGGGTTTGGGTCTAGCCGAGTGGGTTTGGGTCTAGCCGAGTGGGTTTGGGTCTAGCGGAGTGGGTTTGGGTCTAGCTGAGAGGGTTTGGGTCTAGCCGAGTGGGTTTGGGTCTAGCCGAGTGGGTTTGGGTCTCGCAGAGTGGGTTTGGGTCTAGCGGAGTGGGTTTCAGTCTAGCCGAGAGGGTTTGGGTCTAGTCGAGTGGGTTTGGGTCTAGCGGAGTGGGTTTGGGTCTAGCCGAGTGGGTTTGGGTCTAGCGGAGTGGGTTTGGGTTTAGCCGAGTGGGTTTAGGTCCAGCCAAGTGGGTTTGGGTCTAGCCAAGTGGGTTTGGGTCTAGACGATTGGGTTTGGGTCTAGCCGAGTGGGTTTGGGTCTAGCGGAGTGGGTTTGGGTCTAGACGATTGGGTTTGGGTCTAGCCGCGTGGGTTTGGATCTAGCCGAGTGGGTTTGGGTCTAGCCGAGTGGGTTTGGGTCTAGCCGAGTGGGTTTGGGTGTAGCCGAGTGGGTTTGCGTCTAGCGTAGTGGTTTTGGGTCTAGCGGAGTGGGTTTGGGTCTAGCGGAGTGGGTTTGGGTCTAACCGATTGGGCTTGGGTCTAGCCGAGTGGGTTTGGGTCTAGCCGAGTGGGTTTGGGTCTTGCGGCGTGGGTTTGGGTCTAGCGGAGTGGGTTTGGGTCTAGCCGAGTGGGTTTGGGTCTAGCGGAGTGGGTTTGGGTCTAGCCGAGTGGGTTTGGGACTAGCCGAGTGGGTTTGGGTCTAGCCGAGTGGGTTTGGGTCTAGACGATTGGGTTTGGGTCTAGGCGAGTGGGTTTGGGTCTAGCGTAGTGGTTTTGGGTCTAGCGGAGTGGGTTTGGGTCTAGCGGAGTGGGTTTGGGTCTAGCCGATTGGGCTTGGGTCTAGCCGAGTGGGTTTGGGTCTAGCCGAGTGGGTTTGGGTCTTGCGGCGTGGGTTTGGGTCTAGCGGAGTGGGTTTGGGTCTAGCCGAGTGGGTTTGGGTCTAGCGGAGTGGGTTTGGGTCTAGCCGAGTGGGTTTGGGTCTAGCCGAGTGGGTTTGGGTCTGGCCGAGTGGGTTTGGGTCTAGCCGAGTGGGTTTGGGTCTAGCGGAGTGGGTTTGGGTCTAGCTGAGTGGGTTTGGGTCTAGCCGAGTGGGTTTGGGTCTAGCCGAGTGGGTTTGGGTCTCGCGGAGTGGGTTTGGGTCTAGCGGAGTGGGTTTCAGTCTAGCCGAGAGGGTTTGGGTCTAGTCGAGTGGGTTTCGGTCTAGCGGAGTGGGATTGGGTCTAGCAGAATGGGTTTGGGTCTAGCGGAGTGGGTTTGGGTCTAGCGGAGTGGGTTTGGTTCTAGCCGAGTGGGTTTGGGTCTAGCCGAGTGGGTTTGGGTCTAGCCGAGTGGGTTTGAGTGTAGCCGAGTGGGTTTGGGTCTAGCGTAGTGGTTTTGGGTCTAGCGGAGTGGGTTTGGGTCTAGCGGAGTGGGTTTGGGTCTAGCCGATTGGGCTTGGGTCTAGCCGAGTGGGTTTGGGTCTAGCCGAGTGGGTTTGGGTCTTGCGGCGTGGGTTTGGGTCTAGCGGAGTGGGTTTGGGTCTAGCCGAGTGGGTTTGGGTCTAGCTGAGTGGGTTTGGGTCTAGCCGAGTGGGTTTGGGTCTAGCCGAGTGGGTTTGGGTCTAGCCGAGTGGGTTTGGGTCTAGCCGAGTGGGTTTGGGTCTAGCGGAGTGGGTTTGGGTCTAGCTGAGTGGGTTTGGGTCTAGCCGAGTGGGTTTGGGTCTAGCCGAGTGGGTTTGGGTCTCGCGGAGTGGGTTTGGGTCTAGCGGAGTGGGTTTCAGTCTAGCCGAAAGGGTTTGGGTCTAGTCGAGTGGGTTTGGGTCTAGCGGAGTGGGTTTGGGTCTAGCCGAGTGGGTTTGGGTCTAGCCGAGTGAGTTTGGGTCTAGCCGAGTGGGTTTGGGTCTAGCCGAGTGGGTTTGGGTCTAGCCGAGTGGGTTTGGGTCTAGCTGAGAGGGTTTGGGTCTAGCCGAGTGGGTTTGGGTCTAGCCGAGTGGGTTTGGGTCTCGCAGAGTGGGTTTGGGTCTAGCAGAGTGGGTTTCAGTCTAGCCGAGAGGGTTTGGGTCCAGTCGAGTGGGTTTGGGTCTAGCGGAGTGGGTTTGGGTCTAGCCGAGTGGGTTTGGGTCTAGCGGAGTGGGTTTGGGTTTAGCCGAGTGGGTTTAGGTCCAGCCAAGTGGGTTTGGGTCTAGCCAAGTGGGTTTGGGTCTAGACGATTGGGTTTGGGTCTAGCCGAGTGGGTTTGGGTCTAGCGGAGTGGGTTTGGGTCTAGACGATTGGGTTTGGGTCTAGCCGCGTGGGTTTGGATCTAGCCGAGTGGGTTTGGGTCTAGCCGAGTGGGTTTGGGTCTAGCCGAGTGGGTTTGGGTGTAGCCGAGTGGGTTTGGGTCTAGCGTAGTGGTTTTGGGTCTAGCGGAGTGGGTTTGGGTCTAGCGGAGTGGGTTTGGGTCTAGCCGATTGGGCTTGGGTCTAGCCGAGTGGGTTTGGGTCTAGCCGAGTGGGTTTGGGTCTTGCGGCGTGGGTTTGGGTCTAGCGGAGTGGGTTTGGGTCTAGCCGAGTGGGTTTGGGTCTAGCGGAGTGGGTTTGGGTCTAGCCGAGTGGGTTTGGGTCTAGCCGAGTGGGTTTGGGTCTAGCCGAGTGGGTTTGGGTCTAGCCGAGTGGGTTTGGGTCTAGCGGAGTGGGTTTGGGTCTAGCTGAGTGGGTTTGGGTCTAGCCGAGTGGGTTTGGGTCTAGCCGAGTGGGTTTGGGTCTCGCGGAGTGGGTTTGGGTCTAGCGGAGTGGGTTTCAGTCTAGCCGAGAGGGTTTGGGTCTAGTCGAGTGGGTTTCGGTCTAGCCGAGTGGGTTTGGGTCTAGCCGAGTGGGTTTGGGTCTAGTCGAGTGGGTTTGGGTCTAGCCGAGTGGGTTTGGGTCTAGCCGAGTGGGTTTGGGTCTAGCGGAGTGGGTTTGGGTTTAGCCGAGTGGGTTTAGGTCCAGCCAAGTGGGTTTGGGTCTAGCCAAGTGGGTTTGGGTCTAGACGATTGGGTTTGGGTCTAGCCGAGTGGGTTTGGGTCTAGCGGAGTGGGTTTGGGTCTAGACGATTGGGTTTGGGTCTAGCCGCGTGGGTTTGGGTCTAGACGATTGGGTTTGGGTCTAGCCGAGTGGGTTTGGGTCTAGCGGAGTGGGTTTGGGTCTAGACGATTGGGTTTGGGTCTAGCCGCGTGGGTTTGGATCTAGCCGAGTGGGTTTGGGTCTAGCCGAGTGGGTTTGGGTCTAGCCGAGTGGGTTTGGGTCTAGCCGAGTGGGTTTGGGTCTAGCGTAGTGGTTTTGGGTCTAGCGGAGTGGGTTTGGGTCTAGCGGAGTGGGTTTGGGTCTAACCGATTGGGCTTGGGTCTAGCCGAGTGGGTTTGGGTCTAGCCGAGTGGGTTTGGGTCTTGCGGCGTGGGTTTGGGTCTAGCGGAGTGGGTTTGGGTCTAGCCGAGTGGGTTTGGGTCTAGCGGAGTGGGTTTGGGTCTAGCCGAGTGGGTTTGGGACTAGCCGAGTGGTTTTGGGTCTAGCCGAGTGGGTTTGGGTCTAGACGATTGGGTTTGGGTCTAGCCGAGTGGGTTTGGGTCTAGCGTAGTGGTTTTGGGTCTAGCGGAGTGGGTTTGGGTCTAGCGGAGTGGGTTTGCGTCTAGCCGATTGGGCTTGGGTCTAGCCGAGTGGGTTTGGGTCTAGCCGAGTGGGTTTGGGTCTTGCGGCGTGGGTTTGGGTCTAGCGGAGTGGGTTTGGGTCTAGCTGAGTGGGTTTGGGTCTAGCGGAGTGGGTTTGGGTCTAGCCGAGTGGGTTTGGGTCTAGCCGAGTGGGTTTGGGTCTGGCCGAGTGGGTTTGGGTCTAGCCGAGTGGGTTTGGGTCTAGCGGAGTGGGTTTGGGTCTAGCCGAGTGGGTTTGGGTCTAGCCGAGTGGGTTTGGGTCTAGCCGAGTGGGTTTGGGTCTAGCCGAGTGGGTTTGGGTCTAGCCGAGTGGGTTTGGGTCTAGCCGAGTGGGTTTGGGTCTAGCGGAGTGGGTTTGGGTCTAGCGGAGTGGGTTTCAGTCTAGCCGAGAGGGTTTGGGTCTAGTCGAGTGGGTTTCGGTCTAGCCGAGTGGGTTTGGGTCTAGCCGAGTGGGTTTGGGTCTAGTCGAGTGGGTTTGGGTCTAGCCGAGTGGGTTTGGGTCCAGCCAAGTGGGTTTGGGTCTAGCCAAGTGGGTTTGGGTCTAGACGATTGGGTTTGGGTCTAGCCGAGTGGGTTTGGGTCTAGCGGAGTGGGTTTGGGTCTAGACGATTGGGTTTGGGTCTAGCCGCGTGGGTTTGGGTCTAGCCAAGTGGGTTTGGGTCTAGACGATTGGGTTTGGGTCTAGCCGAGTGGGTTTGGGTCTAGCGGAGTGGGTTTGGGTCTAGACGATTGGGTTTGGGTCTAGCCGCGTGGGTTTGGATCTAGCCGAGTGGGTTTGGGTCTAGCCGAGTGGGTTTGGGTCTAGCCGAGTGGGTTTGGGTGTAGCCGAGTGGGTTTGGGTCTAGCGTAGTGGGTTTGGGTCTAGCGGAGTGGGTTTGGGTCTAGCCGAGTGGGTTTGGGTCTGGCCGAGTGGGTTTGGGTCTAGCCGAGTGGGTTTGGGTCTAGCGGAGTGGGTTTGGGTCTAGCTGAGTGGGTTTGGGTCTAGCCGAGTGGGTTTGGGTCTAGCCGAGTGGGTTTGGGTCTAGCGGAGTGGGTTTGGGTCTAGCCGATTGGGCTTGGGTCTAGCCGAGTGGGTTTGGGTCTAGCCGAGTGGGTTTGGGTCTTGCGGCATGGGTTTGGGTCTAGCGGAGTGGGTTTGGGTCTAGCCGAGTGGGTTTGGGTCTAGCCGAGTGGGTTTGGGTCTAGCCGAGTGGGTTTGGGTCTAGCCGAGTGGGTTTGGGTCTAGCCGAGTGGGTTTGGGTCTAGCCGAGTGGGTTTGGGTCTAGCGGAGTGGGTTTGGGTCTAGCTGAGTGGGTTTGGGTCTAGCCGAGTGGGTTTGGGTCTAGCCGAGTGGGTTTGGGTCTCGCGGAGTGGGTTTGGGTCTAGCGGAGTGGGTTTCAGTCTAGCCGAGAGGGTTTGGGTCTAGTCGAGTGGGTTTGGGTCTAGCGGAGTGGGTTTGGGTCTAGCCGAGTGGGTTTGGGTCTAGCCGAGTGAGTTTGGGTCTAGCCGAGTGGGTTTGGGTCTAGCCGAGTGGGTTTGGGTCTAGCGGAGTGGGTTTGGGTCTAGCTGAGAGGGTTTGGGCCTAGCCGAGTGGGTTTGGGTCTAGCCGAGTGGGTTTGGGTCTCGCAGAGTGGGTTTGGGTCTAGCGGAGTGGGTTTCAGTCTAGCCGAGAGGGTTTGGGTCCAGTCGAGTGGGTTTGGGTCTAGCGGAGTGGGTTTGGGTCTAGCCGAGTGGGTTTGGGTCTAGCGGAGTGGGTTTGGGTTTAGCCGAGTGGGTTTAGGTCCAGCCAAGTGGGTTTGGGTCTAGCCAAGTGGGTTTAGGTCTAGACGATTGGGTTTGGGTCTAGCCGAGTGGGTTTGGGTCTAGCGGAGTGGGTTTGGGTCTAGACGATTGGGTTTGGGTCTAGCCGCGTGGGTTTGGATCTAGCCGAGTGGGTTTGGGTCTAGCCGAGTGGGTTTGGGTCTAGCCGAGTGGGTTTGGGTGTAGCCGAGTGGGTTTGGGTCTAGCGTAGTGGTTTTGGGTCTAGCGGAGTGGGTTTGGGTCTAGCGGAGTGGGTTTGGGTCTAGCCGATTGGGCTTGGGTCTAGCCGAGTGGGTTTGGGTCTAGCCGAGTGGGTTTGGGTCTTGCGGCGTGGGTTTGGGTCTAGCGGAGTGGGTTTGGGTCTAGCTGAGTGGGTTTGGGTCTAGCGGAGTGGGTTTGGGTCTAGCCGAGTGGGTTTGGGTCTAGCCGAGTGGGTTTGGGTCTAGCCGAGTGGGTTTGGGTCTAGCCGAGTGGGTTTGGGTCTAGCGGAGTGGGTTTGGGTCTAGCTGAGTGGGTTTGGGTCTAGCCGAGTGGGTTTGGGTCTAGCCGAGTGGGTTTGGGTCTCGCGGAGTGGGTTTGGGTCTAGCGGAGTGGGTTTCAGTCTAGCCGAGAGGGTTTGGGTCTAGTCGAGTGGGTTTCGGTCTAGCCGAGTGGGTTTGGGTCTAGCCGAGTGGGTTTGGGTCTAGTCGAGTGGGTTTGGGTCTAGCCGAGTGGGTTTGGGTCTAGCCGAGTGGGTTTGGGTCTAGCGGAGTGGGTTTGGGTTTAGCCGAGTGGGTTTAGGTCCAGCCAAGTGGGTTTGGGTCTAGCCAAGTGGGTTTGGGTCTAGACGATTGGGTTTGGGTCTAGCCGAGTGGGTTTGGGTCTAGCGGAGTGGGTTTGGGTCTAGACGATTGGGTTTGGGTCTAGCCGCGTGGGTTTGGATCTAGCCGAGTGGGTTTGGGTCTAGCCGAGTGGGTTTGGGTCTAGCCGAGTGGGTTTGGGTGTAGCCGAGTGGGTTTGGGTCTAGCGTAGTGGTTTTGGGTCTAGCGGAGTGGGTTTGGGTCTAGCGGAGTGGGTTTGGGTTTAGCCGAGTGGGTTTAGGTCCAGCCAAGTGGGTTTGGGTCTAGCCAAGTGGGTTTGGGTCTAGACGATTGGGTTTGGGTCTAGCCGAGTGGGTTTGGGTCTAGCGGAGTGGGTTTGGGTCTAGACGATTGGGTTTGGGTCTAGCCGCGTGGGTTTGGATCTAGCCGAGTGGGTTTGGGTCTAGCCGAGTGGGTTTGGGTCTAGCCGAGTGGGTTTGGGTGTAGCCGAGTGGGTTTGGGTCTAGCGTAGTGGTTTTGGGTCTAGCGGAGTGGGTTTGGGTCTAGCGGAGTGGGTTTGGGTCTAGCCGATTGGGCTTGGGTCTAGCCGAGTGGGTTTGGGTCTAGCTGAGTGGGTTTGGGTCTTGCGGCGTGGGTTTGGGTCTAGCGGAGTGGGTTTGGGTCTAGCCGAGTGGGTTTGTGTCTAGCGGAGTGGGTTTGGGTCTAGCCGAGTGGGTTTGGGTCTAGCCGAGTGGGTTTGGGTCTAGCCGAGTGGGTTTGGGTCTAGCGGAGTGGGTTTGGGTCTAGCTGAGTGGGTTTGGGTCTAGCCGAGTGGGTTTGGGTCTAGCCGAGTGGGTTTGGGTCTCGCGGAGTGGGTTTGGGTCTAGCGGAGTGGGTTTCAGTCTAGCCGAGAGGGTTTGGGTCTAGTCTAGTGGGTTTCGGTCTAGCCGAGTGGGTTTGGGTCTTGCCGAGTGGGTTTGGGTCTAGTCGAGTGGGTTTGGGTCTAGCCGAGTGGGTTTGGGTCTAGCGGAGTGGGTTTGGGTCTAGCCGAGTGGGTTTGGGTCTAGCCGATTGGGCTCGGGTCTAGCCGAGTGGGTTTGGGTCTAGCCGAGTGGGTTTGGGTCTAGCGGAGTGGGTTTGGGTCTAGCTGAGTGGGTTTGGGTCTAGCCGAGTGGGTTTGGGTCTAGCCGAGTGGGTTTGGGTCTAGCCGAGTGGGTTTGGGTCTAGCGGAGTGGGTTTGGGTCTAGCTGAGTGGGTTTGGGTCTAGCCGAGTGGGTTTGGGTCTAGCCGAGTGGGTTTGGGTCTAGCCGAGTGGGTTTGGGTCTAGCCGAGTGGGTTTGGGTCTAGCGGAGTGGGTTTGTGTCTAGCTGAGTGGGTTTGGGTCTAGCCGAGTGGGTTTGGGTCTAGCCGAGTGGGTTTGGGTCTCGCGGAGTGGGTTTGGGTCTAGCGGAGTGGGTTTCAGTCTAGCCGAGTGGGTTTGGGTCTAGCGGAGTGGGTTTGGGTTTAGCCGAGTGGGTTTAGGTCCAGCCAAGTGGGTTTGGGTCTAGCCAAGTGGGTTTGGGTCTAGACGATAGGGTTTGGGTCTAGCCGAGTGGGTTTGGGTCTAGCGGAGTGGGTTTGGGTCTAGACGATTGGGTTTGGGTCTAGCCGCGTGGGTTTGGATCTAGCCGAGTGGGTTTGGGTCTAGCCGAGTGGGTTTGGGTCTAGCCGAGTGGGTTTGGGTGTAGCCGAGTGGGTTTGGGTCTAGCGTAGTGGTTTTGGGTCTAGCGGAGTGGGTTTGGGTCTAGCGGAGTGGGTTTGGGTCTAGCCGATTGGGCTTGGGTCTAGCCGAGTGGGTTTGGGTCTAGCCGAGTGGGTTTGGGTCTTGCGGCGTGGGTTTGGGTCTAGCGGAGTGGGTTTGGGTCTAGCCGAGTGGGTTTGGGTCTAGCAGAGTGGGTTTGGGTCTAGCCGAGTGGGTTTGGGTCTAGCCGAGTGGGTTTGGGTCTAGCCGAGTGGGTTTGGGTCTAGCCGAGTGGGTTTGGGTCTAGCGGAGTGGGTTTGGGTCTAGCTGAGTGGGTTTGGGTCTAGCCGAGTGGGTTTGGGTCTAGCCGAGTGGGTTTGGGTTTCGCGGAGTGGGTTTGGGTCTAGCGGAGTGGGTTTCAGTCTAGCCGAGAGGGTTTGGGTCTAGTCGAGTGGGTTTGGGTCTAGGCGAGTGGGTTTGGGTCTAGCCGAGTGGGTTTGGGTCTAGTCGAGTGGGTTTGGGTCTAGCCGAGTGGGTTTGGGTCTAGCCGAGTGGGTTTGGTTCTAGCGGAGTGGGTTTGGGTTTAGCCGAGTGGGTTTAGGTCCAGCCAAGTGGGTTTGGGTCTAGCCAAGTGGGTTTGGGTCTAGACGATTGGGTTTGGGTCTAGCCGAGTGGGTTTGGGTCTAGCGGAGTGGGTTTGGGTCTAGACGATTGGGTTTGGGTCTAGCCGCGTGGGTTTGGATCTAGCCGAGTGGGTTTGGGTCTAGCCGAGTGGGTTTGGGACTAGCAGAGTGGGTTTGGGTGTAGCCGAGTGGGTTTGGGTCTAGCGTAGTGGTTTTGGGTCTAGCGGAGTGGGTTTGGGTCTAGCGGAGTGGGTTTGGGTCTAGCCGATTGGGCTTGGGTCTAGCCGAGTGGGTTTGGGTCTAGCCGAGTGGGTTTGGGTCTTGCGGCGTGGGTTTGGGTCTAGCGGAGTGGGTTTGGGTCTAGCCGAGTGGGTTTGGGTCTAGCGGAGTGGGTTTGTGTCTAGCCGAGTGGGTTTGGGTCTAGCCGAGTGGGTTTGGGTCTGGGCGAGTGGGTTTGGGTCTAGCCGAGTGGGTTTGGGTCTAGCGGAGTGGGTTTGGGTCTAGCTGAGTGGGTTTGGGTCTAGCCGAGTGGGTTTGGGTCTAGCCGAGTGGGTTTGGGTCTCGCGGAGTGGGTTTGGGTCTAGCGGAGTGGGTTTCAGTCTAGCCGAGAGGGTTTGGGTCTAGTCGAGTGGGTTTCGGTCTAGCGGAGTGGGATTGGGTCTAGCAGAATGGGTTTGGGTCTAGCGGAGTGGGTTTGGGTCTAGCGGAGTGGGTTTGGTTCTAGCCGAGTGGGTTTGGGTCTAGCCGAGTGGGTTTGGGTCTAGCCGAGTGGGTTTGGGTGTAGCCGAGTGGGTTTGGGTCTAGCGTAGTGGTTTTGGGTCTAGCGGAGTGGGTTTGGGTCTAGCGGAGTGGGTTTGGGTCTAGCCGATTGGGCTTGGGTCTAGCCGAGTGGGTTTGGGTCTAGCCGAGTGGGTTTGGGTCTTGCGGCGTGGGTTTGGGTCTAGCGGAGTGGGTTTGGGTCTAGCCGAGTGGGTTTGGGTCTAGCCGAGTGGGTTTGGGTCTAGCCGAGTGGGTTTGGGTCTCGCGGAGTGGGTTTGGGTCTAGCGGAGTGGGTTTCAGTCTAGCCGAGAGGGTTTGGGTCTAGTCGAGTGGGTTTGGGTCTAGCGGAGTGGGTTTGGGTCTAGCCGAGTGGGTTTGGGTCTAGCCGAGTGGGTTTGGGTCTAGCCGAGTGGGTTTGGGTCTAGCCGAGTGGGTTTGGGTCTAGCGGAGTGGGTTTGGGTCTAGCTGAGAGGGTTTGGGTCTAGCCGAGTGGGTTTGGGTCTAGCCGAGTGGGTTTGGGTCTCGCAGAGTGGGTTTGGGTCTAGCGGAGTGGGTTTCAGTCTAGCCGAGAGGGTTTGGGTCTAGTCGAGTGGGTTTGGGTCTAGCGGAGTGGGTTTGGGTCTAGCCGAGTGGGTTTGGGTCTAGCGGAGTGGGTTTGGGTTTAGCCGAGTGGGTTTAGGTCCAGCCAAGTGGGTTTGGGTCTAGCCAAGTGGGTTTGGGTCTAGACGATTGGGTTTGGGTCTAGCCGAGTGGGTTTGGGTCTAGCGGAGTGGGTTTGGGTCTAGACGATTGGGTTTGGGTCTAGCCGCGTGGGTTTGGATCTAGCCGAGTGGGTTTGGGTCTAGCCGAGTGGGTTTGGGTCTATCCGAGTGGGTTTGGGTGTAGCCGAGTGGGTTTGCGTCTAGCGTAGTGGTTTTGGGTCTAGCGGAGTGGGTTTGGGTCTAGCGGAGTGGGTTTGGGTCTAACCGATTGGGCTTGGGTCTAGCCGAGTGGGTTTGGGTCTAGCCGAGTGGGTTTGGGTCTTGCGGCGTGGGTTTGGGTCTAGCGGAGTGGGTTTGGGTCTAGCCGAGTGGGTTTGGGTCTAGCGGAGTGGGTTTGGGTCTAGCCGAGTGGGTTTGGGACTAGCCGAGTGGGTTTGGGTCTAGCCGAGTGGGTTTGGGTCTAGACGATTGGGTTTGGGTCTAGGCGAGTGGGTTTGGGTCTAGCGTAGTGGTTTTGGGTCTAGCGGAGTGGGTTTGGGTCTAGCGGAGTGGGTTTGGGTCTAGCCGATTGGGCTTGGGTCTAGCCGAGTGGGTTTGGGTCTAGCCGAGTGGGTTTGGGTCTTGCGGCGTGGGTTTGGGTCTAGCGGAGTGGGTTTGGGTCTAGCCGAGTGGGTTTGGGTCTAGCGGAGTGGGTTTGGGTCTAGCCGAGTGGGTTTGGGTCTAGCCGAGTGGGTTTGGGTCTGGCCGAGTGGGTTTGGGTCTAGCCGAGTGGGTTTGGGTCTAGCGGAGTGGGTTTGGGTCTAGCTGAGTGGGTTTGGGTCTAGCCGAGTGGGTTTGGGTCTAGCCGAGTGGGTTTGGGTCTCGCGGAGTGGGTTTGGGTCTAGCGGAGTGGGTTTCAGTCTAGCCGAGAGGGTTTGGGTCTAGTCGAGTGGGTTTCGGTCTAGCGGAGTGGGATTGGGTCTAGCAGAATGGGTTTGGGTCTAGCGGAGTGGGTTTGGGTCTAGCGGAGTGGGTTTGGTTCTAGCCGAGTGGGTTTGGGTCTAGCCGAGTGGGTTTGGGTCTAGCCGAGTGGGTTTGAGTGTAGCCGAGTGGGTTTGGGTCTAGCGTAGTGGTTTTGGGTCTAGCGGAGTGGGTTTGGGTCTAGCGGAGTGGGTTTGGGTCTAGCCGATTGGGCTTGGGTCTAGCCGAGTGGGTTTGGGTCTAGCCGAGTGGGTTTGGGTCTTGCGGCGTGGGTTTGGGTCTAGCGGAGTGGGTTTGGGTCTAGCCGAGTGGGTTTGGGTCTAGCTGAGTGGGTTTGGGTCTAGCCGAGTGGGTTTGGGTCTAGCCGAGTGGGTTTGGGTCTAGCCGAGTGGGTTTGGGTCTAGCCGAGTGGGTTTGGGTCTAGCGGAGTGGGTTTGGGTCTAGCTGAGTGGGTTTGGGTCTAGCCGAGTGGGTTTGGGTCTAGCCGAGTGGGTTTGGGTCTCGCGGAGTGGGTTTGGGTCTAGCGGAGTGGGTTTCAGTCTAGCCGAAAGGGTTTGGGTCTAGTCGAGTGGGTTTGGGTCTAGCGGAGTGGGTTTGGGTCTAGCCGAGTGGGTTTGGGTCTAGCCGAGTGAGTTTGGGTCTAGCCGAGTGGGTTTGGGTCTAGCCGAGTGGGTTTGGGTCTAGCCGAGTGGGTTTGGGTCTTGCGGCGTGGGTTTGGGTCTAGCGGAGTGGGTTTGGGTCTAGCCGAGTGGGTTTGGGTCTAGCGGAGTGGGTTTGGGTCTAGCCGAGTGGGTTTGGGACTAGCCGAGTGGGTTTGGGTCTAGCCGAGTGGGTTTGGGTCTAGACGATTGGGTTTGGGTCTAGGCGAGTGGGTTTGGGTCTAGCGTAGTGGTTTTGGGTCTAGCGGAGTGGGTTTGGGTCTAGCGGAGTGGGTTTGGGTCTAGCCGATTGGGCTTGGGTCTAGCCGAGTGGGTTTGGGTCTAGCCGAGTGGGTTTGGGTCTTGCGGCGTGGGTTTGGGTCTAGCGGAGTGGGTTTGGGTCTAGCCGAGTGGGTTTGGGTCTAGCGGAGTGGGTTTGGGTCTAGCCGAGTGGGTTTGGGTCTAGCCGAGTGGGTTTGGGTCTGGCCGAGTGGGTTTGGGTCTAGCCGAGTGGGTTTGGGTCTAGCGGAGTGGGTTTGGGTCTAGCTGAGTGGGTTTGGGTCTAGCCGAGTGGGTTTGGGTCTAGCCGAGTGGGTTTGGGTCTCGCGGAGTGGGTTTGGGTCTAGCGGAGTGGGTTTCAGTCTAGCCGAGAGGGTTTGGGTCTAGTCGAGTGGGTTTCGGTCTAGCGGAGTGGGATTGGGTCTAGCAGAATGGGTTTGGGTCTAGCGGAGTGGGTTTGGGTCTAGCGGAGTGGGTTTGGTTCTAGCCGAGTGGGTTTGGGTCTAGCCGAGTGGGTTTGGGTCTAGCCGAGTGGGTTTGAGTGTAGCCGAGTGGGTTTGGGTCTAGCGTAGTGGTTTTGGGTCTAGCGGAGTGGGTTTGGGTCTAGCGGAGTGGGTTTGGGTCTAGCCGATTGGGCTTGGGTCTAGCCGAGTGGGTTTGGGTCTAGCCGAGTGGGTTTGGGTCTTGCGGCGTGGGTTTGGGTCTAGCGGAGTGGGTTTGGGTCTAGCCGAGTGGGTTTGGGTCTAGCTGAGTGGGTTTGGGTCTAGCCGAGTGGGTTTGGGTCTAGCCGAGTGGGTTTGGGTCTAGCCGAGTGGGTTTGGGTCTAGCCGAGTGGGTTTGGGTCTAGCGGAGTGGGTTTGGGTCTAGCTGAGTGGGTTTGGGTCTAGCCGAGTGGGTTTGGGTCTAGCCGAGTGGGTTTGGGTCTCGCGGAGTGGGTTTGGGTCTAGCGGAGTGGGTTTCAGTCTAGCCGAAAGGGTTTGGGTCTAGTCGAGTGGGTTTGGGTCTAGCGGAGTGGGTTTGGGTCTAGCCGAGTGGGTTTGGGTCTAGCCGAGTGAGTTTGGGTCTAGCCGAGTGGGTTTGGGTCTAGCCGAGTGGGTTTGGGTCTAGCCGAGTGGGTTTGGGTCTAGCTGAGAGGGTTTGGGTCTATCCGAGTGGGTTTGGGTCTAGCCGAGTGGGTTTGGGTCTCGCAGAGTGGGTTTGGGTCTAGCGGAGTGGGTTTCAGTCTAGCCGAGAGGGTTTGGGTCCAGTCGAGTGGGTTTGGGTCTAGCGGAGTGGGTTTGGGTCTAGCCGAGTGGGTTTGGGTCTAGCGGAGTGGGTTTGGGTTTAGCCGAGTGGGTTTAGGTCCAGCCAAGTGGGTTTGGGTCTAGCCAAGTGGGTTTGGGTCTAGACGATTGGGTTTGGGTCTAGCCGAGTGGGTTTGGGTCTAGCGGAGTGGGTTTGGGTCTAGACGATTGGGTTTGGGTCTAGCCGCGTGGGTTTGGATCTAGCCGAGTGGGTTTGGGTCTAGCCGAGTGGGTTTGGGTCTAGCCGAGTGGGTTTGGGTGTAGCCGAGTGGGTTTGGGTCTAGCGTAGTGGTTTTGGGTCTAGCGGAGTGGGTTTGGGTCTAGCGGAGTGGGTTTGGGTCTAGCCGATTGGGCTTGGGTCTAGCCGAGTGGGTTTGGGTCTAGCCGAGTGGGTTTGGGTCTTGCGGCGTGGGTTTGGGTCTAGCGGAGTGGGTTTGGGTCAAGCCGAGTGGGTTTGGGTCTAGCGGAGTGGGTTTGGGTCTAGCCGAGTGGGTTTGGGTCTAGCCGAGTGGGTTTGGGTCTAGCCGAGTGGGTTTGGGTCTAGCCGAGTGGGTTTGGGTCTAGCGGAGTGGGTTTGGGTCTAGCTGAGTGGGTTTGGGTCTAGCCGAGTGGGTTTGGGTCTAGCCGAGTGGGTTTGGGTCTCGCGGAGTGGGTTTGGGTCTAGCGGAGTGGGTTTCAGTCTAGCCGAGAGGGTTTGGGTCTAGTCGAGTGGGTTTCGGTCTAGCCGAGTGGGTTTGGGTCTAGCCGAGTGGGTTTGGGTCTAGTCGAGTGGGTTTGGGTCTAGCCGAGTGGGTTTGGGTCTAGCCGAGTGGGTTTGGGTCTAGCGGAGTGGGTTTGGGTTTAGCCGAGTGGGTTTAGGTCCAGCCAAGTGGGTTTGGGTCTAGCCAAGTGGGTTTGGGTCTAGACGATTGGGTTTGGGTCTAGCCGAGTGGGTTTGGGTCTAGCGGAGTGGGTTTGGGTCTAGACGATTGGGTTTGGGTCTAGCCGCGTGGGTTTGGGTCTAGACGATTGGGTTTGGGTCTAGCCGAGTGGGTTTGGGTCTAGCGGAGTGGGTTTGGGTCTAGACGATTGGGTTTGGGTCTAGCCGCGTGGGTTTGGATCTAGCCGAGTGGGTTTGGGTCTAGCCGAGTGGGTTTGGGTCTAGCCGAGTGGGTTTGGGTCTAGCCGAGTGGGTTTGGGTCTAGCGTAGTGGTTTTGGGTCTAGCGGAGTGGGTTTGGGTCTAGCGGAGTGGGTTTGGGTCTAACCGATTGGGCTTGGGTCTAGCCGAGTGGGTTTGGGTCTAGCCGAGTGGGTTTGGGTCTAGCCGAGTGGGTTTGGGTGTAGCCGAGTGGGTTTGGGTCTAGCGTAGTGGTTTTGGGTCTAGCGGAGTGGGTTTCAGTCTAGCCGAGAGGGTTTGGGTCCAGTCGAGTGGGTTTGGGTCTAGCGGAGTGGGTTTGGGTCTAGCCGAGTGGGTTTGGGTCTAGCGGAGTGGGTTTGGGTTTAGCCGAGTGGGTTTAGGTCCAGCCAAGTGGGTTTGGGTCTAGCCAAGTGGGTTTGGGTCTAGACGATTGGGTTTGGGTCTAGCCGAGTGGGTTTGTGTCTAGCGGAGTGGGTTTGGGTCTAGACGATTGGGTTTGGGTCTAGCCGCGTGGGTTTGGATCTAGCCGAGTGGGTTTGGGTCTAGCCGAGTGGGTTTGGGTCTAGCCGAGTGGGTTTGGGTGTAGCCGAGTGGGTTTGGGTCTAGCGTAGTGGTTTTGGGTCTAGCGGAGTGGGTTTGGGTCTAGCGGAGTGGGTTTGGGTCTAGCCGATTGGGCTTGGGTCTAGCCGAGTGGGTTTGGGTCTAGCCGAGTGGGTTTGGGTCTTGCGGCGCGGGTTTGGGTCTAGCGGAGTGGGTTTGGGTCTAGCCGAGTGGGTTTGGGTCTAGCGGAGTGGGTTTGGGTCTAGCCGAGTGGGTTTGGGTCTAGCCGAGTGGGTTTGGGTCTAGCCGAGTGGGTTTGGGTCTAGCCGAGTGGGTTTGGGTCTAGCGGAGTGGGTTTGGGTCTAGCTGAGTGGGTTTGGGTCTAGCCGAGTGGGTTTGGGTCTAGCCGAGTGGGTTTGGGTCTCGCGGAGTGGGTTTGGGTCTAGCGGAGTGGGTTTCAGTCTAGCCGAGAGGGTTTGGGTCTAGTCGAGTGGGTTTCGGTCTAGCCGAGTGGGTTTGGGTCTAGCCGAGTGGGTTTGGGTCTAGTCGAGTGGGTTTGGGTCTAGCCGAGTGGGTTTGGGTCTAGCCGAGTGGGTTTGGGTCTAGCGGAGTGGGTTTGGGTTTAGCCGAGTGGGTTTAGGTCCAGCCAAGTGGGTTTGGGTCTAGCCAAGTGGGTTTGGGTCTAGACGATTGGGTTTGGGTCTAGCCGAGTGGGTTTGGGTCTAGCGGAGTGGGTTTGGGTCTAGACGATTGGGTTTGGGTCTAGCCGCGTGGGTTTGGGTCTAGACGATTGGGTTTGGGTCTAGCCGAGTGGGTTTGGGTCTAGCGGAGTGGGTTTGGGTCTAGACGATTGGGTTTGGGTCTAGCCGCGTGGGTTTGGATCTAGCCGAGTGGGTTTGGGTCTAGCCGAGTGGGTTTGGGTCTAGCCGAGTGGGTTTGGGTCTAGCCGAGTGGGTTTGGGTCTAGCGTAGTGGTTTTGGGTCTAGCGGAGTGGGTTTGGGTCTAGCGGAGTGGGTTTGGGTCTAACCGATTGGGCTTGGGTCTAGCCGAGTGGGTTTGGGTCTAGCCGAGTGGGTTTGGGTCTTGCGGCGTGGGTTTGGGTCTAGCGGAGTGGGTTTGGGTCTAGCCGAGTGGGTTTGGGTCTAGCGGAGTGGGTTTGGGTCTAGCCGAGTGGGTTTGGGACTAGCCGAGTGGTTTTGGGTCTAGCCGAGTGGGTTTGGGTCTAGACGATTGGGTTTGGGTCTAGCCGAGTGGGTTTGGGTCTAGCGTAGTGGTTTTGGGTCTAGCGGAGTGGGTTTGGGTCTAGCGGAGTGGGTTTGCGTCTAGCCGATTGGGCTTGGGTCTAGCCGAGTGGGTTTGGGTCTAGCCGAGTGGGTTTGGGTCTTGCGGCGTGGGTTTGGGTCTAGCGGAGTGGGTTTGGGTCTAGCCGAGTGGGTTTGGGTCAAGCGGAGTGGGTTTGGGTCTAGCCGAGTGGGTTTGGGTCTAGCCGAGTGGGTTTGGGTCTGGCCGAGTGGGTTTGGGTCTAGCCGAGTGGGTTTGGGTCTAGCGGAGTGGGTTTGGGTCTAGCCGAGTGGGTTTGGGTCTAGCCGAGTGGGTTTGGGTCTATCCGAGTGGGTTTGGGTCTAGCCGAGTGGGTTTGGGTCTAGCCGAGTGGGTTTGGGTCTAGCCGAGTGGGTTTGGGTCTAGCGGAGTGGGTTTGGGTCTAGCGGAGTGGGTTTCAGTCTAGCCGAGAGGGTTTGGGTCTAGTCGAGTGGGTTTCGGTCTAGCCGAGTGGGTTTGGGTCTAGCCGAGTGGGTTTGGGTCTAGTCGAGTGGGTTTGGGTCTAGCCGAGTGGGTTTGGGTCCAGCCAAGTGGGTTTTGGTCTAGCCAAGTGGGTTTGGGTCTAGACGATTGGGTTTGGGTCTAGCCGAGTGGGTTTGGGTCTAGCGGAGTGGGTTTGGGTCTAGACGATTGGGTTTGGGTCTAGCCGCGTGGGTTTGGGTCTAGCCAAGTGGGTTTGGGTCTAGACGATTGGGTTTGGGTCTAGCCGAGTGGGTTTGGGTCTAGCGGAGTGGGTTTGGGTCTAGACGATTGGGTTTGGGTCTAGCCGCGTGGGTTTGGATCTAGCCGAGTGGGTTTGGGTCTAGCCGAGTGGGTTTGGGTCTAGCCGAGTGGG
Source organism: Raja brachyura (assembly GCA_963514005.1). Next base: position 2,815,254 of record OY740819.1, on the reverse strand, counting down.
TTTGGGTGTAGCCGAGTGGGTTTGGGTCTAGCGTAGTGGGTTTGGGTCTAGCGGAGTGGGTTTGGGTCTAGCCGAGTGGGTTTGGGTCTGGCCGAGTGGGTTTGGGTCTAGCCGAGTGGGTTTGGGTCTAGCGGAGTGGGTTTGGGTCTAGCTGAGTGGGTTTGGGTCTAGCCGAGTGGGTTTGGGTCTAGCCGAGTGGGTTTGGGTCTAGCGGAGTGGGTTTGGGTCTAGCCGATTGGGCTTGGGTCTAGCCGAGTGGGTTTGGGTCTAGCCGAGTGGGTTTGGGTCTTGCGGCATGGGTTTGGGTCTAGCGGAGTGGGTTTGGGTCTAGCCGAGTGGGTTTGGGTCTAGCTGAGTGGGTTTGGGTCTAGCCGAGTGGGTTTGGGTCTAGCCGAGTGGGTTTGGGTCTAGCCGAGTGGGTTTGGGTCTAGCCGAGTGGGTTTGGGTCTAGCGGAGTGGGTTTGGGTCTAGCTGAGTGGGTTTGGGTCTAGCCGAGTGGGTTTGGGTCTAGCCGAGTGGGTTTGGGTCTCGCGGAGTGGGTTTGGGTCTAGCGGAGTGGGTTTCAGTCTAGCCGAGAGGGTTTGGGTCTAGTCGAGTGGGTTTGGGTCTAGCGGAGTGGGTTTGGGTCTAGCCGAGTGGGTTTGGGTCTAGCCGAGTGAGTTTGGGTCTAGCCGAGTGGGTTTGGGTCTAGCCGAGTGGGTTTGGGTCTAGCGGAGTGGGTTTGGGTCTAGCTGAGAGGGTTTGGGCCTAGCCGAGTGGGTTTGGGTCTAGCCGAGTGGGTTTGGGTCTCGCAGAGTGGGTTTGGGTCTAGCGGAGTGGGTTTCAGTCTAGCCGAGAGGGTTTGGGTCCAGTCGAGTGGGTTTGGGTCTAGCGGAGTGGGTTTGGGTCTAGCCGAGTGGGTTTGGGTCTAGCGGAGTGGGTTTGGGTTTAGCCGAGTGGGTTTAGGTCCAGCCAAGTGGGTTTGGGTCTAGCCAAGTGGGTTTAGGTCTAGACGATTGGGTTTGGGTCTAGCCGAGTGGGTTTGGGTCTAGCGGAGTGGGTTTGGGTCTAGACGATTGGGTTTGGGTCTAGCCGCGTGGGTTTGGATCTAGCCGAGTGGGTTTGGGTCTAGCCGAGTGGGTTTGGGTCTAGCCGAGTGGGTTTGGGTGTAGCCGAGTGGGTTTGGGTCTAGCGTAGTGGTTTTGGGTCTAGCGGAGTGGGTTTGGGTCTAGCGGAGTGGGTTTGGGTCTAGCCGATTGGGCTTGGGTCTAGCCGAGTGGGTTTGGGTCTAGCCGAGTGGGTTTGGGTCTTGCGGCGTGGGTTTGGGTCTAGCGGAGTGGGTTTGGGTCTAGCTGAGTGGGTTTGGGTCTAGCGGAGTGGGTTTGGGTCTAGCCGAGTGGGTTTGGGTCTAGCCGAGTGGGTTTGGGTCTAGCCGAGTGGGTTTGGGTCTAGCCGAGTGGGTTTGGGTCTAGCGGAGTGGGTTTGGGTCTAGCTGAGTGGGTTTGGGTCTAGCCGAGTGGGTTTGGGTCTAGCCGAGTGGGTTTGGGTCTCGCGGAGTGGGTTTGGGTCTAGCGGAGTGGGTTTCAGTCTAGCCGAGAGGGTTTGGGTCTAGTCGAGTGGGTTTCGGTCTAGCCGAGTGGGTTTGGGTCTAGCCGAGTGGGTTTGGGTCTAGTCGAGTGGGTTTGGGTCTAGCCGAGTGGGTTTGGGTCTAGCCGAGTGGGTTTGGGTCTAGCGGAGTGGGTTTGGGTTTAGCCGAGTGGGTTTAGGTCCAGCCAAGTGGGTTTGGGTCTAGCCAAGTGGGTTTGGGTCTAGACGATTGGGTTTGGGTCTAGCCGAGTGGGTTTGGGTCTAGCGGAGTGGGTTTGGGTCTAGACGATTGGGTTTGGGTCTAGCCGCGTGGGTTTGGATCTAGCCGAGTGGGTTTGGGTCTAGCCGAGTGGGTTTGGGTCTAGCCGAGTGGGTTTGGGTGTAGCCGAGTGGGTTTGGGTCTAGCGTAGTGGTTTTGGGTCTAGCGGAGTGGGTTTGGGTCTAGCGGAGTGGGTTTGGGTCTAGCCGATTGGGCTTGGGTCTAGCCGAGTGGGTTTGGGTCTAGCTGAGTGGGTTTGGGTCTTGCGGCGTGGGTTTGGGTCTAGCGGAGTGGGTTTGGGTCTAGCCGAGTGGGTTTGTGTCTAGCGGAGTGGGTTTGGGTCTAGCCGAGTGGGTTTGGGTCTAGCCGAGTGGGTTTGGGTCTAGCCGAGTGGGTTTGGGTCTAGCGGAGTGGGTTTGGGTCTAGCTGAGTGGGTTTGGGTCTAGCCGAGTGGGTTTGGGTCTAGCCGAGTGGGTTTGGGTCTCGCGGAGTGGGTTTGGGTCTAGCGGAGTGGGTTTCAGTCTAGCCGAGAGGGTTTGGGTCTAGTCTAGTGGGTTTCGGTCTAGCCGAGTGGGTTTGGGTCTTGCCGAGTGGGTTTGGGTCTAGTCGAGTGGGTTTGGGTCTAGCCGAGTGGGTTTGGGTCTAGCGGAGTGGGTTTGGGTCTAGCCGAGTGGGTTTGGGTCTAGCCGATTGGGCTCGGGTCTAGCCGAGTGGGTTTGGGTCTAGCCGAGTGGGTTTGGGTCTAGCGGAGTGGGTTTGGGTCTAGCTGAGTGGGTTTGGGTCTAGCCGAGTGGGTTTGGGTCTAGCCGAGTGGGTTTGGGTCTCGCGGAGTGGGTTTGGGTCTAGCGGAGTGGGTTTCAGTCTAGCGGAGAGGGTTTGGGTCTAGTCGAGTGGGTTTCGGTCTAGCCGAGTGGGTTTGGGTCTAGCCGAGTGGGTTTGGGTCTAGTCGAGTGGGTTTGGGTCTAGCCGAGTGGGTTTGGGTCTAGCCGAGTGGGTTTGGGTCTAGCGGAGTGGGTTTGGGTTTAGCCGAGTGGGTTTAGGTCCAGGCAAGTGGGTTTGGGTCTAGCCAAGTGGGTTTGGGTCTAGACGATTGGGTTTGGGTCAAGCCGAGTGGGTTTGGGTCTAGCGGAGTGGGTTTGGGTCTAGACGATTGGGTTTGGGTCTAGCCGCGTGGGTTTGGATCTAGCCGAGTGGGTTTGGGTCTAGCCGAGTGGGTTTGGGTCTAGCCGAGTGGGTTTGGGTGTAGCCGAGTGGGTTTGGGTCCAGCGTAGTGGTTTTGGGTCTAGCGGAGTGGGTTTGGGTCTAGCGGAGTGGGTTTGGGTCTAGCCGATTGGGCTTGGGTCTAGCCGAGTGGGTTTGGGTCTAGCCGAGTGGGTTTGGGTCTTGCGGCGTGGGTTTGGGTCTAGCGGAGTGGGTTTGGGTCTAGCCGAGTGGGTTTGGGTCTAGCGGAGTGGGTTTGGGCCTAGCCGAGTGGGTTTGGGTCTAGCCGAGTGGGTTTGGGTCTAGCCGAGTGGGTTTGGGTCTAGCCGAGTGGGTTTGGGTCTAGCGGAGTGGGTTTGGGTCTAGCCGAGTGGGTTTGGGTCTAGCCGAGTGGGTTTGGGTCTAGCCGAGTGGGTTTGGGTCTCGCCGAGTGGGTTTGGGTCTAGCGGAGTGGGTTTCAGTCTAGCCGAGAGGGTTTGGGTCTAGTCTAGTGGGTTTCGGTCTAGCCGAGTGGGTTTGGGTCTAGCCGAGTGGGTTTGGGTCTAGTCGAGTGGGTTTGGGTCTAGCCGATTGGGTTTGGGTCTAGCGGAGTGGGTTTGGGTCTAGCCGAGTGGGTTTGGGTCTAGCCGATTGGGCTCGGGTCTAGCCGAGTGGGTTTGGGTCTAGCCGAGTGGGTTTGGGTCTTGCGGCGTGGGTTTGGGTCTAGCGGAGTGGGATTGGGTCTAGCAGAATGGGTTTGGGTCTAGCGGAGTGGGTTTGGGTCTAGCGGAGTGGGTTTGGTTCTAGCCGAGTGGGTTTGGGTCTAGCCGAGCGGGTTTGGGTCTAGCCGAGTGGGTTTGGGTCTAGCCAAGTGGGTTTGGGTCTAGCGGAGTGGGTTTGGGTCGAACCGAGTGGGTTTGGGTCCAGCCGAGTGGGTTTGGGTCTAGCCGAGTGGGTTTGGGTCTAGCCGAGTGGGTTTGGGGCTAGCAGAGTGGGTTTGGGGCTAGCAGAGTGGGATTGGGTCTAGCCGACTGGGTTTCGGTCTAGCCGATTGTGTTTGGGTCTAGCCGAGTGGGTTTGGGTCTAGCCGAGTGGGTTTGGGTCTAGCCGATTGGGCTTGTGTCTAGCCGAGTGGGTTTGGGTGTAGCCGAGTGGGTTTGGGTCTTGCGGCGTGGGTTTGGGTCTAGCGGAGTGGGATTGGGTCTAGCCGAGCGGGTTTGGGTCTAGCCGAGTGGGTTTGGGTCTAGCCGAGTGGGTTTGGGTCTAGCGGAGTGGGTTTGGGTCTAACCGAGTGGGTTTGGGTCCAGCCGAGTGGGTTTGGGTCTAGCCGAGTGGGTTTGGGTCTAGCCGAGTGGGTTTGGGGCTAGCAGAGTGGGTTTGGGGCTAGCAGAGTGGGATTGGGTCTAGCCGACTGGGTTTCGGTCTAGCCGATTGTGTTTGGGTCTAGCCGAGTGGGTTTGGGTCTATCCGAGTGGGTTTGGGTCTAGCCGAGTGGGTTTGGGTCTAGCCGAGTGGGTTTGTGTCTAGCCGAGTGGGTTTGGGTCTAGCCGAGTGGTTTTGGGTTATCCGAGTGGGTTTGGGTCTAGCCGAGTGGGTTTGGGTCTAGCCGAGTGGGTTTGGGTCTAGCCGAGTGGGTTTGGGTCTAGCCGAGTGGGTTTGGGTCTAGCCGAGTGGGTTTGGGTCTAGCGGAGTGGGTTTGGGTCTAGCGGAGTGGGTTTCAGTCTAGCCGAGAGGGTTTGGGTCTAGTCGAGTGGGTTTCGGTCTAGCCGAGTGGGTTTGGGTCTAGCCGAGTGGGTTTGGGTCTAGTCGAGTGGGTTTGGGTCTAGCCGAGTGGGTTTGGGTCCAGCCAAGTGGGTTTGGGTCTAGCCAAGTGGGTTTGGGTCTAGACGATTGGGTTTGGGTCTAGCCGAGTGGGTTTGGGTCTAGCGGAGTGGGTTTGGGTCTAGACGATTGGGTTTGGGTCTAGCCGCGTGGGTTTGGGTCTAGCCAAGTGGGTTTGGGTCTAGACGATTGGGTTTGGGTCTAGCCGAGTGGGTTTGGGTCTAGCGGAGTGGGTTTGGGTCTAGACGATTGGGTTTGGGTCTAGCCGCGTGGGTTTGGATCTAGCCGAGTGGGTTTGGGTCTAGCCGAGTGGGTTTGGGTCTAGCCGAGTGGGTTTGGGTGTAGCCGAGTGGGTTTGGGTCTAGCGTAGTGGGTTTGGGTCTAGCGGAGTGGGTTTGGGTCTAGCCGAGTGGGTTTGGGTCTGGCCGAGTGGGTTTGGGTCTAGCCGAGTGGGTTTGGGTCTAGCGGAGTGGGTTTGGGTCTAGCTGAGTGGGTTTGGGTCTAGCCGAGTGGGTTTGGGTCTAGCCGAGTGGGTTTGGGTCTAGCGGAGTGGGTTTGGGTCTAGCCGATTGGGCTTGGGTCTAGCCGAGTGGGTTTGGGTCTAGCCGAGTGGGTTTGGGTCTTGCGGCATGGGTTTGGGTCTAGCGGAGTGGGTTTGGGTCTAGCCGAGTGGGTTTGGGTCTAGCTGAGTGGGTTTGGGTCTAGCCGAGTGGGTTTGGGTCTAGCCGAGTGGGTTTGGGTCTAGCCGAGTGGGTTTGGGTCTAGCCGAGTGGGTTTGGGTCTAGCGGAGTGGGTTTGGGTCTAGCTGAGTGGGTTTGGGTCTAGCCGAGTGGGTTTGGGTCTAGCCGAGTGGGTTTGGGTCTCGCGGAGTGGGTTTGGGTCTAGCGGAGTGGGTTTCAGTCTAGCCGAGAGGGTTTGGGTCTAGTCGAGTGGGTTTGGGTCTAGCGGAGTGGGTTTGGGTCTAGCCGAGTGGGTTTGGGTCTAGCCGAGTGAGATTGGGTCTAGCCGAGTGGGTTTGGGTCTAGCCGAGTGGGTTTGGGTCTAGCGGAGTGGGTTTGGGTCTAGCTGAGAGGGTTTGGGCCTAGCCGAGTGGGTTTGGGTCTAGCCGAGTGGGTTTGGGTCTCGCAGAGTGGGTTTGGGTCTAGCCGATTGGGCTTGTGTCTAGCCGAGTGGGTTTGGGTGTAGCCGAGTGGGTTTGGGTCTTGCGGCGTGGGTTTGGGTCTAGCGGAGTGGGATTGGGTCTAGCCGAGCGGGTTTGGGTCTAGCCGAGTGGGTTTGGGTCTAGCCGAGTGGGTTTGGGTCTAGCGGAGTGGGTTTGGGTCTAACCGAGTGGGTTTGGGTCCAGCCGAGTGGGTTTGGGTCTAGCCGAGTGGGTTTGGGTCTAGCCGAGTGGGTTTGGGGCTAGCAGAGTGGGTTTGGGGCTAGCAGAGTGGGATTGGGTCTAGCCGACTGGGTTTCGGTCTAGCCGATTGTGTTTGGGTCTAGCCGAGTGGGTTTGGGTCTATCCGAGTGGGTTTGGGTCTAGCCGAGTGGGTTTGGGTCTAGCCGAGTGGGTTTGTGTCTAGCCGAGTGGGTTTGGGTCTAGCCGAGTGGTTTTGGGTTATCCGAGTGGGTTTGGGTCTAGCCGAGTGGGTTTGGGTCTAGCCGAGTGGGTTTGGGTCTAGCCGAGTGGGTTTGGGTCTAGCCGAGTGGGTTTGGGTCTAGCCGAGTGGGTTTGGGTCTAGCGGAGTGGGTTTGGGTCTAGCGGAGTGGGTTTCAGTCTAGCCGAGAGGGTTTGGGTCTAGTCGAGTGGGTTTCGGTCTAGCCGAGTGGGTTTGGGTCTAGCCGAGTGGGTTTGGGTCTAGTCGAGTGGGTTTGGGTCTAGCCGAGTGGGTTTGGGTCCAGCCAAGTGGGTTTGGGTCTAGCCAAGTGGGTTTGGGTCTAGACGATTGGGTTTGGGTCTAGCCGAGTGGGTTTGGGTCTAGCGGAGTGGGTTTGGGTCTAGACGATTGGGTTTGGGTCTAGCCGCGTGGGTTTGGGTCTAGCCAAGTGGGTTTGGGTCTAGACGATTGGGTTTGGGTCTAGCCGAGTGGGTTTGGGTCTAGCGGAGTGGGTTTGGGTCTAGACGATTGGGTTTGGGTCTAGCCGCGTGGGTTTGGATCTAGCCGAGTGGGTTTGGGTCTAGCCGAGTGGGTTTGGGTCTAGCCGTGTGGGTTTGGGTGTAGCCGAGTGGGTTTGGGTCTAGCGTAGTGGGTTTGGGTCTAGCGGAGTGGGTTTGGGTCTAGCCGAGTGGGTTTGGGTCTGGCCGAGTGGGTTTGGGTCTAGCCGAGTGGGTTTGGGTCTAGCGGAGTGGGTTTGGGTCTAGCTGAGTGGGTTTGGGTCTAGCCGAGTGGGTTTGGGTCTAGCCGAGTGGGTTTGGGTCTAGCGGAGTGGGTTTGGGTCTAGCCGATTGGGCTTGGGTCTAGCCGAGTGGGTTTGGGTCTAGCCGAGTGGGTTTGGGTCTTGCGGCATGGGTTTGGGTCTAGCGGAGTGGGTTTGGGTCTAGCCGAGTGGGTTTGGGTCTAGCTGAGTGGGTTTGGGTCTAGCCGAGTGGGTTTGGGTCTAGCCGAGTGGGTTTGGGTCTAGCCGAGTGGGTTTGGGTCTAGCCGAGTGGGTTTGGGTCTAGCGGAGTGGGTTTGGGTCTAGCTGAGTGGGTTTGGGTCTAGCCGAGTGGGTTTGGGTCTAGCCGAGTGGGTTTGGGTCTCGCGGAGTGGGTTTGGGTCTAGCGGAGTGGGTTTCAGTCTAGCCGAGAGGGTTTGGGTCTAGTCGAGTGGGTTTGGGTCTAGCGGAGTGGGTTTGGGTCTAGCCGAGTGGGTTTGGGTCTAGCCGAGTGAGATTGGGTCTAGCCGAGTGGGTTTGGGTCTAGCCGAGTGGGTTTGGGTCTAGCGGAGTGGGTTTGGGTCTAGCTGAGAGGGTTTGGGCCTAGCCGAGTGGGTTTGGGTCTAGCCGAGTGGGTTTGGGTCTCGCAGAGTGGGTTTGGGTCTAGCGGAGTGGGTTTCAGTCTAGCCGAGAGGGTTTGGGTCCAGTCGAGTGGGTTTGGGTCTAGCGGAGTGGGTTTGGGTCTAGCCGAGTGGGTTTGGGTCTAGCGGAGTGGGTTTGGGTTTAGCCGAGTGGGTTTAGGTCCAGCCAAGTGGGTTTGGGTCTAGCCAAGTGGGTTTAGGTCTAGACGATTGGGTTTGGGTCTAGCCGAGTGGGTTTGGGTCTAGCGGAGTGGGTTTGGGTCTAGACGATTGGGTTTGGGTCTAGCCGCGTGGGTTTGGATCTAGCCGAGTGGGTTTGGGTCTAGCCGAGTGGGTTTGGGTCTAGCCGAGTGGGTTTGGGTGTAGCCGAGTGGGTTTGGGTCTAGCGTAGTGGTTTTGGGTCTAGCGGAGTGGGTTTGGGTCTAGCGGAGTGGGTTTGGGTCTAGCCGATTGGGCTTGGGTCTAGCCGAGTGGGTTTGGGTCTAGCCGAGTGGGTTTGGGTCTTGCGGCGTGGGTTTGGGTCTAGCGGAGTGGGTTTGGGTCTAGCTGAGTGGGTTTGGGTCTAGCGGAGTGGGTTTGGGTCTAGCCGAGTGGGTTTGGGTCTAGCCGAGTGGGTTTGGGTCTAGCCGAGTGGGTTTGGGTCTAGCCGAGTGGGTTTGGGTCTAGCGGAGTGGGTTTGGGTCTAGCTGAGTGGGTTTGGGTCTAGCCGAGTGGGTTTGGGTCTAGTCGAGTGGGTTTGGGTCTAGCCGAGTGGGTTTGGGTCTAGCGGAGTGGGTTTGGGTCTAGCCGAGTGGGTTTGGGTCTAGCCGATTGGGCTCGGGTCTAGCCGAGTGGGTTTGGGTCTAGCCGAGTGGGTTTGGGTCTAGCGGAGTGGGTTTGGGTCTAGCTGAGTGGGTTTGGGTCTAGCCGAGTGGGTTTGGGTCTAGCCGAGTGGGTTTGGGTCTCGCGGAGTGGGTTTGGGTCTAGCGGAGTGGGTTTCAGTCTAGCGGAGAGGGTTTGGGTCTAGTCGAGTGGGTTTCGGTCTAGCCGAGTGGGTTTGGGTCTAGCCGAGTGGGTTTGGGTCTAGTCGAGTGGGTTTGGGTCTAGCCGAGTAGGTTTGGGTCTAGCCGAGTGGGTTTGGGTCTAGCGGAGTGGGTTTGGGTTTAGCCGAGTGGGTTTAGGTCCAGGCAAGTGGGTTTGGGTCTAGCCAAGTGGGTTTGGGTCTAGACGATTGGGTTTGGGTCAAGCCGAGTGGGTTTGGGTCTAGCGGAGTGGGTTTGGGTCTAGACGATTGGGTTTGGGTCTAGCCGCGTGGGTTTGGATCTAGCCGAGTGGGTTTGGGTCTAGCCGAGTGGGTTTGGGTCTAGCCGAGTGGGTTTGGGTGTAGCCGAGTGGGTTTGGGTCCAGCGTAGTGGTTTTGGGTCTAGCGGAGTGGGTTTGGGTCTAGCGGAGTGGGTTTGGGTCTAGCCGATTGGGCTTGGGTCTAGCCGAGTGGGTTTGGGTCTAGCCGAGTGGGTTTGGGTCTTGCGGCGTGGGTTTGGGTCTAGCGGAGTGGGTTTGGGTCTAGCCGAGTGGGTTTGGGTCTAGCGGAGTGGGTTTGGGCCTAGCCGAGTGGGTTTGGGTCTAGCCGAGTGGGTTTGGGTCTAGCCGAGTGGGTTTGGGTCTAGCCGAGTGGGTTTGGGTCTAGCGGAGTGGGTTTGGGTCTAGCTGAGTGGGTTTGGGTCTAGCCGAGTGGGTTTGGGTCTAGCCGAGTGGGTTTGGGTCTCGCCGAGTGGGTTTGGGTCTAGCGGAGTGGGTTTCAGTCTAGCCGAGAGGGTTTGGGTCTAGTCTAGTGGGTTTCGGTCTAGCCGAGTGGGTTTGGGTCTAGCCGAGTGGGTTTGGGTCTAGTCGAGTGGGTTTGGGTCTAGCCGATTGGGTTTGGGTCTAGCGGAGTGGGTTTGGGTCTAGCCGAGTGGGTTTGGGTCTAGCCGATTGGGCTCGGGTCTAGCCGAGTGGGTTTGGGTCTAGCCGAGTGGGTTTGGGTCTTGCGGCGTGGGTTTGGGTCTAGCGGAGTGGGATTGGGTCTAGCAGAATGGGTTTGGGTCTAGCGGAGTGGGTTTGGGTCTAGCGGAGTGGGTTTGGTTCTAGCCGAGTGGGTTTGGGTCTAGCCGAGCGGGTTTGGGTCTAGCCGAGTGGGTTTGGGTCTAGCCAAGTGGGTTTGGGTCTAGCGGAGTGGGTTTGGGTCGAATCGAGTGGGTTTGGGTCCAGCCGAGTGGGTTTGGGTCTAGCCGAGTGGGTTTGGGTCTAGCCGAGTGGGTTTGGGGCTAGCAGAGTGGGTTTGGGGCTAGCAGAGTGGGATTGGGTCTAGCCGACTGGGTTTCGGTCTAGCCGATTGTGTTTGGGTCTAGCCGAGTGGGTTTGGGTCTAGCCGAGTGGGTTTGGGTCTAGCCGATTGGGCTTGTGTCTAGCCGAGTGGGTTTGGGTGTAGCCGAGTGGGTTTGGGTCTTGCGGCGTGGGTTTGGGTCTAGCGGAGTGGGATTGGGTCTAGCCGAGCGGGTTTGGGTCTAGCCGAGTGGGTTTGGGTCTAGCCGAGTGGGTTTGGGTCTTGCGGCGTGGGTTTGGGTCTAGACGATTGGGTTTAGGTCCAGGCAAGTGGGTTTGGGTCTAGCCAAGTGGGTTTGGGTCTAGACGATTGGGTTTGGGTCAAGCCGAGTGGGTTTGGGTCTAGCGGAGTGGGTTTGGGTCTAGACGATTGGGTTTGGGTCTAGCCGCGTGGGTTTGGATCTAGCCGAGTGGGTTTGGGTCTAGCCGAGTGGGTTTGGGTCTAGCCGAGTGGGTTTGGGTGTAGCCGAGTGGGTTTGGGTCCAGCGTAGTGGTTTTGGGTCTAGCGGAGTGGGTTTGGGTCTAGCGGAGTGGGTTTGGGTCTAGCCGATTGGGCTTGGGTCTAGCCGAGTGGGTTTGGGTCTAGCCGAGTGGGTTTGGGTCTTGCGGCGTGGGTTTGGGTCTAGCGGAGTGGGTTTGGGTCTAGCCGAGTGGGTTTGGGTCTAGCGGAGTGGGTTTGGGCCTAGCCGAGTGGGTTTGGGTCTAGCCGAGTGGGTTTGGGTCTAGCCGAGTGGGTTTGGGTCTAGCCGAGTGGGTTTGGGTCTAGCGGAGTGGGTTTGGGTCTAGCTGAGTGGGTTTGGGTCTAGCCGAGTGGGTTTGGGTCTAGCCGAGTGGGTTTGGGTCTCGCCGAGTGGGTTTGGGTCTAGCGGAGTGGGTTTCAGTCTAGCCGAGAGGGTTTGGGTCTAGTCTAGTGGGTTTCGGTCTAGCCGAGTGGGTTTGGGTCTAGCCGAGTGGGTTTGGGTCTAGTCGAGTGGGTTTGGGTCTAGCCGATTGGGTTTGGGTCTAGCGGAGTGGGTTTGGGTCTAGCCGAGTGGGTTTGGGTCTAGCCGATTGGGCTCGGGTCTAGCCGAGTGGGTTTGGGTCTAGCCGAGTGGGTTTGGGTCTTGCGGCGTGGGTTTGGGTCTAGCGGAGTGGGATTGGGTCTAGCAGAATGGGTTTGGGTCTAGCGGAGTGGGTTTGGGTCTAGCGGAGTGGGTTTGGTTCTAGCCGAGTGGGTTTGGGTCTAGCCGAGCGGGTTTGGGTCTAGCCGAGTGGGTTTGGGTCTAGCCAAGTGGGTTTGGGTCTAGCGGAGTGGGTTTGGGTCGAATCGAGTGGGTTTGGGTCCAGCCGAGTGGGTTTGGGTCTAGCCGAGTGGGTTTGGGTCTAGCCGAGTGGGTTTGGGGCTAGCAGAGTGGGTTTGGGGCTAGCAGAGTGGGATTGGGTCTAGCCGACTGGGTTTCGGTCTAGCCGATTGTGTTTGGGTCTAGCCGAGTGGGTTTGGGTCTAGCCGAGTGGGTTTGGGTCTAGCCGATTGGGCTTGTGTCTAGCCGAGTGGGTTTGGGTGTAGCCGAGTGGGTTTGGGTCTTGCGGCGTGGGTTTGGGTCTAGCGGAGTGGGATTGGGTCTAGCCGAGCGGGTTTGGGTCTAGCCGAGTGGGTTTGGGTCTAGCCGAGTGGGTTTGGGTCTAGCGGAGTGGGTTTGGGTCTAACCGAGTGGGTTTGGGTCCAGCCGAGTGGGTTTGGGTCTAGCCGAGTGGGTTTGGGTCTAGCCGAGTGGGTTTGGGGCTAGCAGAGTGGGTTTGGGGCTAGCAGAGTGGGATTGGGTCTAGCCGACTGGGTTTCGGTCTAGCCGATTGTGTTTGGGTCTAGCCGAGTGGGTTTGGGTCTATCCGAGTGGGTTTGGGTCTAGCCGAGTGGGTTTGGGTCTAGCCGAGTGGGTTTGTGTCTAGCCGAGTGGGTTTGGGTCTAGCCGAGTGGTTTTGGGTTATCCGAGTGGGTTTGGGTCTAGCCGAGTGGGTTTGGGTCTATCCGAGTGGGTTTGGGTCTAGCTGAGTGGGTTTGGGTCTAGCCGAGTGGGATTGGGTCTAGCCGAGTGGGTTTGGGTCTAGCCGAGTGGGTTTGGGTCTAGCGGAGTGGGTTTGGGTCTAGCGGAGTGGGTTTGGGTTTAGCCGAGTGGGTTTTGGTCTAGCCGAGTGGGTTTGGGTCTAGCCGAGTGGGTTTGGGTCTAGCGGAGTGGGTTTGGGTCTAGCCGAGTGGGTTTGGGTCTAGCGGAGTGGGTTTGGGTCTAGCCGAGTGGGTTTGGGTCTTGCGGAGTGGGTTTGGGTCTAGCCGAGTGGGTTTGGGTCTAGCCGTGTGGGTTTGGGACTAGCCGAGTGGGTTTGGGTCTAGCCGAGTGGGTTTGCATCTAGCCGAGTGGGTTTGGGTCTAGCCGAGTGGGTTTGGGTCTAGCGGAGTGGGTTTGGGTCTAGCCGAGTGGGTTTGGGTCTAGCCGAGTGGGTTTGGGTTTAGCCGAGTGGGTTTAGGTCTAGCCAAGTGGGTTTGGGTCTAGCCAACTGGGTTTGGGTCTAGCCGATTGGGTTTGGGTCTAGCCGAGTGGGTTTGGGTGTAGCGGAGTGTGTTTGGGTCTTGCGGCGTGGGTTTGGGTCTAGCGGAGTGGGTTTTGGTCCAGCGGAGTGGGTTTTGGGTCTAGCCGAGTGGGTTTGGGTCTAGCGGAGTGGGTTTGGGTCTAGCCGAGTGGGTTTGGGTCTAGCCGAGTGGGTTTGGGTCTAGCCGAGTGGGTTTGGGTCTAGCCGAGTGGGTTTGGGACTAGCCGAGTTGGTTTGGGTCTAGCGGAGTGGGTTTCAGTCTAGCCGAGTGGGTTTGGGTCTAGTCGAGTGGGTTTCGGTCTAGCCGAGTGGGTTTCGGTCCAGCTGAGTGGGTTTGGGTCTAGCCGAGCGGGTTTGGGAGTAGCCGAGTGGGTTTGGGTCTAGCCGAGTGGGTTTGCATCTAGCCGAGTGGGTTTGGGTCTAGCCAAGTGGGTTTGGGTCTAGCGGAGTGGGTTTGGGTCTAGCCGAGTGGGTTTGTGTCTAGCCGAGTGGGTTTGGGTCTTGCGGAGTGGGTTTGGGTTTAGCCGAGTGGGTTTAGGTCTAGCCGAGTGGGTTTGGGTCTAGCCGAGTGGGTTTGGGTTTAGCTGAGTGGGTTTAGGTCTAGCCAAGTGGGTTTGGGTCTAGCCAAGTGGGTTTGGGTCTAGCCGATTGGGTTTGGGTCTAGCCGAGTGGGTTTGAGTCTAGCGGAGTGGGTTTGGGTCTAGCCGAGTGGGTTGGGGTCTAGCCGAGTGGGTTTGGGTCTAGCGGAGTGGGTTTGGGTCTAGCCGAGTGGGTTTGGGTCTAGCCGATTGGGCTTGGGTCTAGCCGAGTGGGTTTGGGTCTAGCCGAGTGGGTTTGGGTCTTGTGGCGTGGGTTTGGGTCTAGCGGAGTGGGTTTGGGTACAGCGGAGTGGGTTTGGGTCTAGCCGAGTGGGTTTGGGTTTAGCGGAGTGGGTTTGGGTCTAGCCGAGTGGGTTTGGGTCTAGCCGAGAGAGTTTGGGTCTAGCCGAGTGGGTTTGGGTCTAGCCGAGTGGGTTTGGGTCTAGCCGAGTGGGTTTGGGTCTGGCCGAGTGGGTTTGGGTCTAGCCGAGTGGGTTTGGGTCTAGCTGAGTGGGTTTGGGTCTAGCGGAGTGGGTTTCAGTCTAGCCGAGTGGGTTTGGGACTAGTCGAGTGGGTTTCGGTCTAGCCGAGTGGGTTTGGGTCTAGCTGAGTGGGTTTGGGTCTAGCCGAGTGGGTTTGGGAGTAGCCGAGTGGGTTTGGGTCTAGCCGAGTGGGTTTGCATCTAGCCGAGTGGGTTTGGGTCTAGCCGAGTGGGTTTGGGTCTAGCGGAGTGGGTTTGGGTGTAGCCGAGTGGGTTTGGGTCTAGCCGAGTGGGTTTGGGTCTAGCGGAGTGGGTTTGGGTTTAGCCGAGTGGGTTTAGGTCTAGCCAAGTGGGTTTGGGTCTAGCCAAGTGGGTTTGGGTCTAGCCGATTGGGTTTGGGTCTAGCCGAGTGGGTTTGGGTCTAGCGGAGTGGGTTTGGGTCTAGCCGAGTGGGTTGGGGTCTAGCCGAGTGGGTTTGGGTCTAGCGGAGTGGGTTTGGGTCTAGCCGAGTGGGTTTGCATCTAGCCGAGTGGGTTTGGGTCTAGCCAAGTGGGTTTGGGTCTAGCGGAGTGGGTTTGGGTCTAGCCGAGTGGGTTTGTATCTAGCCGAGTGGGTTTGGGTCTAGCGGAGTGGGTTTGGGTTTAGCCGTGTGGGTTTAGGTCTAGCCGAGTGGGTTTGGGTCTAGCCGAGTGGGTTTGGGTTTATCTGAGTGGGTTTAGGTCTAGCCAAGTGGGTTTGGGTCTAGCCAAGTGGGTTTGGGTCTAGCCGATTGGGTTTGGGTCTAGCCGAGTGGGTTTGAGTCTAGCGGAGTGGGTTTGGGTCTAGCCGAGTGGGTTGGGGTCTAGCCGAGTGGGTTTGGGTCTAGCGGAGTGGGTTTGGGTCTAGCCGAGTGGGTTTGGGTCTAGCCGATTGGGCTTGGGTCTAGCCGAGTGGGTTTGGGTCTAGCCGAGTGGGTTTGGGTCTTGTGGCGTGGGTTTGGGTCTAGCGGAGTGGGTTTGGGTACAGCGGAGTGGGTTTGGGTCTAGCCGAGTGGGTTTGGGTTTAGCGGAGTGGGTTTGGGTCTAGCCGAGTGGGTTTGGGTCTAGCCGAGAGAGTTTGGGTCTAGCCGAGTGGGTTTGGGTCTAGCCGAGTGGGTTTGGGTCTAGCCGAGTGGGTTTGGGTCTAGCCGCGTGGGTTTGGGTCTAGCCGAGTGGGTTTGGGTCTAGCTGAGTGGGTTTGGGTCTAGCGGAGTGGGTTTCAGTGTAGCCGAGTGGGTTTGGGACTAGTCGAGTGGGTTTCGGTCTAGCCGAGTGGGTTTGGGTCTAGCTGAGTGGGTTTGGGTCTAGCCGAGTGGGTTTGGGAGTAGCCGAGTGGGTTTGGGTCTAGCCGAGTGGGTTTGCATCTAGCCGAGTGGGTTTGGGTCTAGCCGAGTGGGTTTGGGTCTAGCGGAGTGGGTTTGGGTGTAGCCGAGTGGGTTTGGGTCTAGCCGAGTGGGTTTGGGTCTAGCGGAGTGGGTTTGGGTTTAGCCGAGTGGGTTTAGGTCTAGCCAAGTGGGTTTGGGTCTAGCCAAGTGGGTTTGGGTCTAGCCGATTGGGTTTGGGTCTAGCCGAGTGGGTTTGGTTCTAGCGGAGTGGGTTTGGGTCTAGCCGAGTGGGTTGGGGTCTAGCCGAGTGGGTTTGGGTCTAGCGGAGTGGGTTTGGGTCTAGCCGAGTGGGTTTGGGTCTAGCGGAGTGGGTTTGGGTCTAGCCGAGTGGGTTTGGGTCTAGCTGATTGGGCTTGGGTCTAGCCGAGTGTGTTTGGGTCTAGCCGAGTGGGTTTGGGTCTAGCCGAGCGGGTTTGGGTCTAGCCGAGTGGGTTTGGGTCTAGCCGAGTGGGTTTGGGTCTAGCGGAGTGGGTTTGGGTCTAACCGAGTGGGTTTGGGTCCAGCCGAGTGGGTTTGGGTCTAGCCGAGTGGGTTTGGGTCCAGCCGAGTGGGTTTGGGTCTAGCCGAGTCGGTTTTGGTCTATCCGAGTGGGTTTGGGTCTAGCTGAGTGGGTTTGGGTCTAGCCCAGTGGGTTTGGGTCTAGCCGAGTGGGTTTGGGTCTAGCCGAGTGGGTTTGGGTCTAGCCGAGTGGGATTGGGTCTAGCCGAGTGGGTTTGGGTCTAGCGGAGTGGGTTTGGGTCTAGCCGAGTGGGTTTGCATCTAGCCGAGTGGGTTTGGGTCTAGCCGATTGGGTTTGGGTCTAGCCGAGTGGGTTTGGGTCTAGCGGAGTGGGTTTGGGTCTAGCCGAGTGGGTTGGGGTCTAGCCGAGTGGGTTGGGGTCTAGCCGAGTGGGTTTGGGTCTAGCGGAGTGGGTTTGGGTCTATCCGAGTGGGTTTGGGTTTAGCCGATTGGGCTTGGGTCTAGCCGAGTGGGTTTGGGTCTAGCCGAGTGGGTTTGGGTCTTGCGGCGTGGGTTTGGGTCTAGCGGAGTGGGTTTGGGTCTAGCGGAGTGGGTTTGGGTCTAGCCGAGTGGGTTTGGGTCTAGCCGAGTGGGTTTGGGTCTAGCCGAGTGGGTTTGGGTCTAGCCGAGTGGGTTTGGGTCTAGCCGAGTGGGTTTGGGTCTAGCCGAGAGGTTTTGGGTCTAGCCGAGTGGGTTTGGGTCTAGCCGAGTGGGTTTGGGTCTCGCGGAGTGGGTTTGGGTCTAGCGCAGTGGGTTTCAGTCTAGCCGAGTGGGTTTGGGTCCAGTCGAGTGGGTTTCGGTCTAGCCGAGTGGGTTTGGGTCTAGCGGAGTGGGTGTGGGTCTAGCCGAGTGGGTTTGGGTCTAGCCGAGTGGGTGTGGGTCCAGCCGAGTGGGTTTGGGTATAGCCGAGTGGGTTTGGGTCGAGCGGAGTGGGTTTGGGTCTGACCGAGTGGGATTCGGTCTAGCCGATTGGGTTTGGGTCTAGCCGAGTGGGTTTGGGTCTAGCCGAGTGGGTTTGGGTCTTGCGGCGTGGGTTTGGGTCTAGCGGAGTAGGTTTGGGTCTAGCGGAGTGGGTTTGGGTCTAGCCGAGTGGGTTTGGGTCTAGCGGAGTGGGTTTGGGTCTAGCCGAGTGGGTTTGGGTCCAGCCGAGTGGGTTTGGGTCTAGCGGAGTGGGTTTGGGTTTAGCCGAGTGGGTTTAGGTCTAGCCAAGTGGGTTTGGGTCTAGCCGAGTGGGTTTGGGTTTAGCCGAGTGGGTTTACGTCTAGCCAAGTGGGTTTGGGTCTAGCCAAGTGGGTTTGGGTCTAGCCGATTGGGTTTGGGTCTAGCCGAGTTGGTTTGGGTCTAGCGGAGTGGGTTTGGGTCTAGCCGAGTGGGTTGGGGTCTAGCCGAGTGGGTTTGGGTCTAGCGGAGTGGGTTTGGGTCTAGCGGAGTGGGTTTGGGTCCAGCCGATTGGGCTTGGGTCTAGCCCAGTTGGTTTGGGTCTAGCCGAGTGGGTTTGGGTCTTGCGGCGTGGGTTTGGGTCTAGTCGAGTGGGTTTCGGTCTAGCCGAGTGGGTTTGGGTCTAGCTGAGTGGGTTTGGGTCTAGCCGAGTGGGTTTGGGAGTAGCCGAGTGGGTTTGGGTCTAGCCGAGTGGGTTTGCATCTAGCCGAGTGGGTTTGGGTCTAGCCGAGTGGGTTTGGGTCTAGCGGAGTGGGTTTGGGTCTAGCCGAGTGGGTTTGGGTCTAGCCGAGTGGGTTTGGGTCTAGCCGAGTGGGTTTGGGTTTAGCCGAGTGGGTTTAGGTCTAGCCAAGTGGGTTTGGGTGTAGCCAAGTGGGTTTGGGTCTGCCCGATTGGGTTTGGGTCTAGCCGAGTGGGTTTGGGTCTAGCGGAGTGGGTTTGGGTCTAGCCGAGTGGGTTGGGGTCTAGCCGAGTGGGTTTGGGTCTAGCGGAGTGGGTTTGGGTCTAGCCGAGTGGGTTTGGGTCTAGCCGATTGGGCTTGGGTCTAGCCGAGTGTGTTTGGGTCTAGCCGAGTGGGTTTGGGGCTAGCCGAGCGGGTTTGGGTCTAGCCGAGTGTGTTTGGGTCTAGCCGAGTGGGTTTGGGTCTAGCGGAGTGGGTTTGGGTCTAACCGAGTGGGTTTGGGTCCAGCCGAGAGGGTTTGGGTCTAGCCGAGTGGGTTTGGGTCCAGCCGAGTGGGTTTGGGTCTAGACTAGTCGGTTTTGGTCTATCCGAGTGGGTTTGGGTCTAGCTGAGTGGGTTTGGGTCTAGCCCAGTGGGTTTGGGTCTAGCCGAGTGGGTTTGGGTCTAGCCGAGTGGGTTTGGGTCCAGCCGAGTGGGATTGGGTCTAGCCGAGTGGGTTTGGGTCTAGCGGAGTGGGTTTGGGTCTAGCCGAGTGGGTTTGCGTCTAGCCGAGTGGGTTTGGGTCTAGCCGATTGGGTTTGGGTCTAGCCGAGTGGGTTTGGGTCTAGCGGAGTGGGTTTGGGTCTAGCCGAGTGGGTTGGGGTCTAGCCGAGTGGGTTTGGGTCTAGCGGAGTGGGTTTGGGTCTATCCGAGTGGGTTTAGGTTTAGCCGAGTGGGTTTGGGTCTTGCGGCGTGGGTTTGGGTCTAGCGGAGTGGGTTTGGGTCTAGCGGAGTGGGTTTGGGTCTAGCCGAGTGGGTTTGGGTCTAGCGGAGTGGGTTTGGGTCTAGCCGAGTGGGTTTGGGTCCAGCCGAGTGGGTTTGGGTCTAGCGGAGTGGGTTTGGTTTTAGCCGAGTGGGTTTAGGTCTAGCCAAGTGGGTTTGGGTCTAGCCGAGTGGGTTTGGGTTTAGCCGAGTGGGTTTACGTCTAGCCAAGTGGGTTTGGGTCTAGCCAAGTGGGTTTGGGTCTAGCCGATTGGGTTTGGGTCTAGCCGAGTTGGTTTGGGTCTAGCGGAGTGGGTTTGGGTCTAGCCGAGTGGGTTGGGGTCTAGCCGAGTGGGTTTGGGTCTAGCAGAGTGGGTTTGGGTCTAGCGGAGTGGGTTTGGGTCCAGCCGATTGGGCTTGGGTCTAGCCCAGTTGGTTTGGGTCTAGCCGAGTGGGTTTGGGTCTTGCGGCGTGGGTTTGGGTCTAGTCGAGTGGGTTTCGGTCTAGCCGAGTGGGTTTGGGTCTAGCTGAGTGGGTTTGGGTCTAGCCGAGTGGGTTTGGGAGTAGCCGAGTGGGTTTGGGTCTAGTCGAGTGGGTTTGCATCTAGCCGAGTGGGTTTGGGTCTAGCCGAGTGGGTTTGAGGCTAGCGGAGTGGGTTTGGGTCTAGCCGAGTGGGTTTGGGTCTAGCGGAGTGGGTTTGGGTCTAGCCGAGTGGGTTTGGGTTTAGCCGAGTGGGTTTAGGTCTAGCCAAGTGGGTTTGGGTGTAGCCAAGTGGGTTTGGGTCTGCCCGATTGGGTTTGGGTCTAGCCGAGTGGGTTTGGGTCTAGCGGAGTGGGTTTGGGTCTAGCCGAGTGGGTTGGGGTCTAGCCGTGTGGGTTTGGGTCTAGCGGAGTGGGTTTGGGTCTAGCCGAGTGGGTTTGGGTCTAGCCGATTGGGCTTGGGTCTAGCCGAGTGTGTTTGGGTCTAGCCGAGTGGGTTTGGGGCTAGCCGAGCGGGTTTGGGTCTAGCCGAGTGTGTTTGGGTCTAGCCGAGTGGGTTTGGGTCTAGCGGAGTGGGTTTGGGTCTAACCGAGTGGGTTTGGGTCCAGCCGAGAGGGTTTGGGTCTAGCCGAGTGGGTTTGGGTCCAGCCGAGTGGGTTTGGGTCTAGCCTAGTCGGTTTTGGTCTATCCGAGTGGTTTTGGGTCTAGCTGAGTGGGTTTGGGTCTAGCCCAGTGGGTTTGGGTCTAGCCGAGTGGGTTTGGGTCTAGCCGAGTGGGTTTGGGTCCAGCCGAGTGGGATTGGGTCTAGCCGAGTGGGTTTGGGTCTAGCCGAGTGGGTTTGGGTCTAGCGGAGTGGGTTTGCATCTAGCCGAGTGGGTTTGGGTCTAGCCGAGTGGGTTTGGGTCTAGCGGAGTGGGTTTGGGTCTAGCCGAGTGGGTTGGGGTCTAGCCGAGTGGGTTTGGGTCTAGCGGAGTGGGTTTGGGTCTATCCGAGTGGGTTTAGGTTTAGCCGATTGGGCTTGAGTCTAGCCGAGTGAGTTTGGGTCTAGCCGAGTGGGTTTGGGTCTAGCCGAGTGGGTTTGGGTCTCGCGGAGTGGGTTTGGGTCTAGCGGAGTGGGTTACAGTCTAGCCGAGTGGGTTTGGGTCCAGTCGAGTGGGTTTCGGTCTAGCCTAGTGGGTTTGGGTCTAGCGGAGTGGGTTTGGGTCTAGCGGAGTGGGTTTGGGTTTAGCCGATTGGGTTTGGGTCTACCGAGTGGGTTTGGGTCTAGCCGAGTGGGTTTAGGTCTAGCCAAGTGGGTTTGGGTCTAGCCAAGTGGGTTTGGGTCTAGCCGATTGGGTTTGGGT
This sequence comes from Raja brachyura, assembly GCA_963514005.1. Next base: position 2,795,190 of record OY740819.1, on the reverse strand, counting down.
CTAGCCGAGTGGGTTTGGGTCTAGCGGAGTGGGTTTGGGTCTAGCCGAGTGGGTTGGGGTCTAGCCGAGTTGGTTTGGGTCTAGCGGAGTGGGTTTGGGTCTAGCCGAGTGGGTTTGGGTCTAGCCGATTGGGCTTGGGTCTAGCCGAGTGTGTTTGGGTCTAGCCGAGTGGGTTTGGGTCTAGCCGAGCGGGTTTGGGTCTAGCCGAGTGGGTTTGGGTCTAGCCGAGTGGGTTTGCGTCTAGCGGAGTGGGTTTGGGTCTAACTGAGTGGGTTTGGGTCCAGCCGAGTGGGTTTGGGTCTAGCCGAGTGGGTTTGGGTCCAGCCGAGTGGGTTTGGGTTTGGCCGAGTCGGTTTTGGTCTATCCGAGTGGGTTTGGTCTAGCTGAGTGGGTTTGGGTCTAGCCCAGTGGGTTGGGGTCTAGCCGAGTGGGTTTGGGTCTAGCCGAGTGGGTTTGGGTCTAGCCGAGTGGGATTGGGTCTAGCCGAGTGGGTTTGGGTCTAGCGGAGTGGGTTTGGGTCTAGCCGAGTGGGTTTGCATCTAGCCGAGTGGGTTTGGGTCTAGCCGATTGGGTTTGGGTCTAGCCGAGTGGGTTTGGGTCTAGCGGAGTGGGTTTGGGTCTAGCCGAGTGGGTTGGGGTCTAGCCCAGTGGGTTTGGGTCTAGCGGAGTGGGTTTGGGTCTATCCGAGTGGGTTTGGGTTTAGCCGATTGGGCTTGAGTCTAGCCGAGTGAGTTTGGGTCTAGCCGAGTGGCTTTGGGTCTTGCGGCGTGGGTTTGGGTCTAGCGGAGTGGGTTTGGGTCTAGCGGAGTGGGTTTGGGTCTAGCCGAGTGGGTTTGGGTCTAGCCGAGTGGGTTTGGGTCTAGCCGAGTGGGTCTGCGTCTAGCCGAGTGGGTTTGGGTCTAGCCGAGTGGGTTTGGGTCTAGCCGAGAGGGTTTGGGTCTAGCTGAGTGGGTTTGGGTCTAGCCGAGAGGTTTTGGGTCTAGCCGAGTGGGTTTGGGTCTAGCCGAGTGGGTTTGGGTCTCGCGGAGTGGGTTTGGGTCTAGCGGAATGGGTTACAGTCTAGCCGAGTGGGTTTGGGTCCAGTCGAGTGGGTTTCGGTCTAGCCGAGTGGGTTTGGGTCTAGTGGAGTGGGTGTGGGTCTAGGCGAGTGGGTTTGGGTCTAGCCGAGTGGGTGTGGGTCCAGCCGAGTGGGTTTGGGTCTAGCCGAGTGGGTTTGGGTCTAGCGGAGTGGGTTTGGGTCTAACCGAGCGGGTTTGGGTCTAACCGAGTGGGTTTGGGTATGGCCGAGTGGGTTTGGGTCTAGCGGAGTGGGTTTGGGTCCGACCGAGTGGGTTTCGGTTTAGCCGATTGGGTTTGGGTCTACCGAGTGGGTTTGGGTCTACCGAGTGGGTTTGGGTCTAGCCGAGTGGGTTTAGGTCTAGCCAAGTGGGTTTGGGTCTAGCCAAGTGGGTTTGGGTCTAGCCGATTGGGTTTGGGTCTAGCCGAGTGGGTTTGGGTCTAGCGGAGTGGGTTTGGGTCTAGCCGAGTGGGTTGGGGTCTAGCCAAGTTGGTTTGGGTCTAGCGGAGTGGGTTTGGGTCTAGCCGAGTGGGTTTGGGTCTAGCCGATTGGGCTTGGGTCTAGCCGAGTGTGTTTGGGTCTAGCCGAGTGGGTTTGGGTCTAGCCGAGCGGGTTTGGGTCTAGCCGAGTGGGTTTGGGTCTAGCCGAGTGGGTTTGCGTCTAGCGGAGTGGGTTTGGGTCTAACCGAGTGGGTTTGGGTCCAGCCGAGTGGGTTTGGGTCTAGCCGAGTGGGTTTGGGTCCAGCCGAGTGGGTTTGGGTCTAGCCGAGACGGTTTTGGTCTATCCGAGTGGGTTTGGGTCTAGCTGAGTGGGTTTGGGTCTAGCCCAGTGGGTTGGGGTCTAGCCGAGTGGGTTTGGGTCTAGCCGAGTGGGTTTGGGTCTAGCCGAGTGGGATTGGGTCTAGCCGAGTGGGTTTGGGTCTAGCGGAGTGGGTTTGGGTCTAGCCGAGTGGGTTTGCATCTAGCCGAGTGGGTTTGGGTCTAGCCGATTGGGTCTGGGTCTAGCCGAGTGGGTTTGGGTCTAGCCGAGTGGGTTTGGGTCTAGCCGAGTGGGTTGGGGTCTAGCCGAGTGGGTTTGGGTCTAGCGGAGTGGGTTTGGGTCTATCCGAGTGGGTTTGGGTTTAGCCGATTGGGCTTGAGTCTAGCCGAGTGAGTTTGGGTCTAGCCGAGTGGCTTTGGGTCTTGCGGCGTGGGTTTGGGTCTAGCGGAGTGGGTTTGGGTCTAGCGGAGTGGGGTTGGGTCTAGCCGAGTGGGTTTGGGTCTAGCCGAGTGGGTTTGGGTCTAGCCGAGTGGGTCTGCATCTAGCCGAGTGGGTTTGGGTCTAGCCGAGTGGGTTTGGGTCTAGCCGAGTGGGTTTGGGTCTCGCGGAGTGGGTTTGGGTCTAGCGGAGTGGGTTACAGTCTAGCCGAGTGGGTTTGGGTCCAGTCGAGTGGGTTTCGGTCTAGCCGAGTGGGTTTGGGTCTAGCGGTGTGGGTGTGGGTCTAGCCGAGTGGGTTAGGGTCTAGCCGAGTGGGTGTGGGTCCAGCCGAGTGGGTTTGGGTCTAGCCGAGTGGGTTTGGGTCTAGCGGAGTGGGTTTGGGTCTAACCGAGCGGGTTTGGGTCTAACCGAGTGGGTTTGGGTATAGCCGAGTGGGTTTGGGTCTAGCGGAGTGGGTTTGGGTCTGACCGAGTGGGTTTCGGTTTAGCCGATTGGGTTTGGGTCTAGCGGTGTGGGTGTGGGTCTAGCCGAGTGGGTTAGGGTCTAGCCGAGTGGGTGTGGGTCCAGCCGAGTGGGTTTGGGTCTAGCCGAGTGGGTTTGGGTCTAGCGGAGTGGGTTTGGGTCTAACCGAGCGGGTTTGGGTCTAACCGAGTGGGTTTGGGTATAGCCGAGTGGGTTTGGGTCTAGCGGAGTGGGTTTGGGTCTGACCGAGTGGGTTTCGGTTTAGCCGATTGGGTTTGGGTCTACCGAGTGGGTGTGGGTCTAGCCGAGTGGGTTTGCGTCTAGCCGAGTGGGTTTGGGTCTAGCCGAGTGGGTTTGGGTCTAGCCGAGTGGGTTTGCGTCTAGCCGAGTGGGTTTGGGTCTAGCGGAGTGGTTTGGGTCTAGCCGAGTGTGTTTGGGTCTAGCGGAGTGGATTTGGGACTAGCGGAGTGGGTTTGGGTCTGGCCGAGTGGGTTTGCGTCTAGCCGAGTGGGTTTGCGTCTAGCCGAGTGGGTTTGGGTCTAGCCGAGTGGGTTTGGGTCTAGCCGAGTGGGTTTGGGTCTAGCCGAGTGGGTTTGGGTCTACCGGAGTGGGTTTGGGTTTAGCCGAGTGGGTTTGGGTCTAGCCGAGTGGGTTTGGGTCTAGCCGAGTGGGTTTGGGTCTACCGGAGTGGGTTTGGGTCTAGCCGAGTGGGTTTGGGTCTAGCCGAGCGGGTTTGGGTCTAGCCGAGTGGTTTGGGTCTAGCCGAGTGGGTTTGGGTCTAGCGGAGTGGGTTTGGGTCTAACCGAGTGGGTTTGGATCCAGCCAAGTGGCTTTGGGTCTAGCCGAGTGGGTTTGGGTCTAGCCGAGTGGGTTTGGGGCCAGCAGAGTGGGATTTGGTCTAGCCGACTGGGTTTCGGTCTAGCCGATTGGGTTTGGGTCTAGCCGAGTGGGTTTGGGTCTAGCTGAGTGGGTTTGGGTCTAGCCGAGTGGGTTTGGGTCTGGTCGAGCGGGTTTGGGTCTAGCCGAGCGGGTTTGGGTCTAGCCGAGTGGGTTTGGGTCTAGCCGAGTGGGTTTGGGTCTAGCCGAGTGGGTTTGGGTCTAGCCGAGTGGGTTTGGGGCTAGACGAGTGGGTTTGGGTCTGACCGAGTGGGTTTCGGTTTAGCCGATTGGGTTTGGGTCTACCGAGTGGGTGTGGGTCTAGCCGAGTGGGTTTGCGTCTAGCCGAGTGGGTTTGGGTCTAGCCGAGTGGGTTTGGGTCTAGCCGAGTGGGTTTGCGTCTAGCCGAGTGGGTTTGGGTCTAGCGGAGTGGTTTGGGTCTAGCCGAGTGGGTTTGGGTCTAGCGGAGTGGATTTGGGACTAGCGGAGTGGGTTTGGGTCTGGCCGAGTGGGTTTGCGTCTAGCCGAGTGGGTTTGCGTCTAGCCGAGTGGGTTTGGGTCTAGCCGAGTGGGATTGGATCTAGCCGAGTGGGTTTGGGTCTAGCCGAGTGGGTTTGGGTCTAGCCGAGTGGGTTTGGGTCTACCGGAGTGGGTTTGGGTTTAGCCGAGTGGGTTTGGGTCTAGCCGAGTGGGTTTGGGTCTAGCCGAGTGGGTTTGGGTCTACCGGAGTGGGTTTGGGTCTAGCCGAGTGGGTTTGGGTCCAGCCGAGCGGGTTTGGGTCTAGCCGAGTGGTTTGGGTCTAGCCGAGTGGGTTTGGGTCTAGCGGAGTGGGTTTGGGTCTAACCGAGTGGGTTTGGGTCCAGCCAAGTGGGTTTGGGTCTAGCCGAGTGGGTTTGGGTCTAGCCGAGTGGGTTTGGGGCCAGCAGAGTGGGATTTGGTCTAGCCGACTGGGTTTCGGTCTAGCCGATTGGGTTTGGGTCTAGCCGAGTGGGTTTGGGTCTAGCTGAGTGGGTTTGGGTCTAGCCGAGTGGGTTTGGGTCTGGTCGAGCGGGTTTGGGTCTAGCCGAGCGGGTTTGGGTCTAGCCGAGTGGGTTTGGGTCTAGCCGAGTGGGTTTGGGTCTAGCCGAGTGGGTTTGGGTCTAGCCGAGTGGGTTTGGGGCTAGACGAGTGGGATTGGGTCTAGACGCGTGGGTTTGGGTCTAGCCGAGTGGGTTTGGGTCTAGCCGAGTGGGTTTGGGTCTAGCCGAGTGGGTTTGGGTGTAGCCGAGTGGGTTGGGGTCGAGCCGAGTGGGTTTGGGTCTAGCGGAGTGGGTTTGGTTCTAGCCGAGTGGGTTTGGGTCTAGCCGATTGGGCTTGGGTCTAGCCGAGTGTGTTTGGGTCTAGCCGAGTGGGTTTGGGTCTAGCCGAGCGGGTTTGGGTCTAGCCGAGTGGGTTTGCATCTAGCCGAGTGGGTTTGGGTCTAGCCGATTGGGTTTGGGTCTAGCCGAGTGGGTTTGGGTCTAGCGGAGTAGGTTTGGGTCTAGCCGAGTGGGTTGGGGTCTAGCCGAGTGGGTTTGGGTCTAGCGGAGTGGGTTTGGGTCTATCCGAGTGGGTTTGGGTTTAGCCGATTGGGCTTGGGTCTAGCCGAGTGGGGTTGGGTCTAGCCGAGTGGGTTTGGGTCTTGCGGCGTGGGTTTGGGTCTAGCGGAGTGGGTTTGGGTCTAGCGGAGTGGGTTTGGGTCTAGCCGAGTGGGTTTGGGTCTAGCCGAGTGGGTTTGGGTCAAGCCGAGTGGGTTTGGGTCTAGCCGAGTGGGTTTGGGTCTAGCAGAGTGGGTTTGGGTCTAGCCGAGTGGGTTTGGGTCTAGCCGATTGGGCTTGGGTCTAGCCGAGTGTGTTTGGGTCTAGCCGAGTGGGTTTGGGTCTAGCCGAGCGGGTTTGGGTCTAGCCGAGTGGGTTTGGGTCTAGCCGAGTGGGTTTGGGTCTAGCGGAGTGGGTTTGGGTCTAACCTAGTGGGTTTGGGTCCAGCCGAGAGGGTTTGGGTCTAGCCGAGTGGGTTTGGGTCCAGCCGAGTGGGTTTGGGTCTAGCCTAGTCGGTTTTGGTCTATCCGAGTGGGTTTGGGTCTAGCTGAGTGGGTTTGGGTCTAGCCCAGTGGGTTTGGGTCTAGCCGAGTGGGTTTGGGTCTAGCCGAGTGGGTTTGGGTCCAGCCGAGTGGGATTGGGTCTAGCCGAGTGGGTTTGGGTCTAGCGGAGTGGGTTTGGGTCTAGCCGAGTGGGTTTGCATCTAGCCGAGTGGGTTTGGGTCTAGCCGATTGGGTTTGGGTCTAGCCGAGTGGGTTTGGGTCTAGCGGAGTGGGTTTGGGTCTAGCCGAGTGGGTTGGGGTCTAGCCGAGTGGGTTTGGGTCTAGCGGAGTGGGTTTGGGTCTATCCGAGTGGGTTTGGGTTTAGCCGATTGGGCTTGAGTCTAGCCGAGTAAGTTTGCGTCTAGCCGAGTGGGTTTGGGTCTAGCCGAGTGGGTTTGGGTCTCGCGGAGTGGGTTTGGGTCTAGCGGAGTGGGTTACAGTCTAGCCGAGTGGGTTTGGGTCCAGTCGAGTGGGTTTCGGTCTAGCCGAGTGGGTTTGGGTCTAGCGGAGTGGGTGTGGGTCTAGCCGAGTGGGTTTGGGTCTAGCCGAGTGGGTGTGGGTCCAGCCGAGTGGGTTTGGGACTAGCCGAGTGGGTTTGGGTCTCGCGGAGTGGGTTTGGGTCTAACCGAGCGGGTTTGGGTCTAACCGAGTGGGTTTGGGTATAGCCGAGTGGGTTTGGGTCTTGCGGAGTGGGTTTGGGTCCGACCGAGTGGGTTTCGGTTTAGCCGATTGGGTTTGGGTCTACCGAGTGGGTTTGGGTCTAGCCGAGTGGGTTTAGGTCTAGCCAAGTGGGTTTTGGTCTAGCCAAGTGGGTTTGGGTCTAGCCGATTGGGTTTGGGTCTAGCCGATTGGGTTTGCGTCTAGCGGAGTGGGTTTGGGTCTAGCCGAGTGGGTTGGGGTCTAGCCGAGTTGGTTTGGGTCTAGCGGAGTGGGTTTGGGTCCAGCCGAGTGGGTTTGGGTCTAGCCGATTGGGCTTGGGTCTAGCCGAGTGTGTTTGGGTCTAGCCGAGTGGGTTTGGGTCTAGCCGAGTGGGTTTGGGTCTAGCCGAGTGGGTTTGGGTCTAGCCGAGTGGGTTTGCGTCTAGCGGAGTGGGTTTGGGTCTAACTGAGTGGGTTTGGGTCCAGCCGAGTGGGTTTGGGTCTAGCCGAGTGGGTTTGGGTCCAGCCGAGTGGGTTTGGGTCTAGCCGAGTCGGTTTTGGTCTATCCGAGTGGGTTTGGGTCTAGCTGAGTGGGTTTGGGTCTAGCCCAGTGGGTTGGGGTCTAGCCGAGTGGGTTTGGGTCTAGCCGAGTGGGTTTGGGTCTAGCGGAGTGGGTTTGGGTCTAGCCGAGTGGGTTGGGGTCTAGCCGAGTGGGTTTGGGTCTAGCGGAGTGGGTTTGGGTCTATCCGAGTGGGTTTGGGTTTAGCCGATTGGGCTTGAGTCTAGCCGAGTGAGTTTGGGTCTAGCCGAGTGGCGTTGGGTCTTGCGGCGTGGGTTTGGGTCTAGCGGAGTGGGTTTGGGTCTAGCGGAGTGGGTTTGGGTCTAGCCGAGTGGGTTTGGGTCTAGCCGAGTGGGTTTGGGTCTAGCCGAGTGGGTCTGCGTCTAGCCGAGTGGGTTTGGGTCTAGCCGAGTGGGTTTGGGTCTAGCCGAGTGGGTTTGGGTCTAGCTGAGTGGGTTTGGGTCTAGCCGAGAGGTTTTGGGTCTAGCCGAGTGGGTTTGGGTCTAGCCGAGTGGGTTTGGGTCTCGCGGAGTGGGTTTGGGTCTAGCGGAGTGGGTTACAGTCTAGCCGAGTGGGTTTGGGTCCAGTCGAGTGGGTTTCGGTCTAGCCGAGTGGGTTTGGGTCTAGCGGAGTGGGTGTGGGTCTAGCCGAGTGGGTTTGGGTCTAGCCGAGTGGGTGTGGGTCCAGCCGAGTGGGTTTGGGTCTAGCCGAGTGGGTTTGGGTCTAGCGGAGTGGGTTTGGGTCTAACCGAGCGGGTTTGGGTCTAACCGAGTGGGTTTGGGTATAGCCGAGTGGGTTTGGGTCTAGCGGAGTGGGTTTGGGTCCGACCGAGTGGGTTTCGGTTTAGCCGATTGGGTTTGGGTCTACCGAGTGGGTTTGGGTCTAGCCGAGTGGGTTTAGGTCTAGCCAAGTGGGTTTGGGTCTAGCCAAGTGGGTTTGGGTCTAGCCGATTGGGTTTGGGTCTAGCCGAGTGGGTTTGGGTCTAGCGGAGTGGGTTTGGGTCTAGCCGAGTGGGTTGGGGTCTAGCCGAGTTGGTTTGGGTCTAGCGGAGTGGGTTTGGGTCTAGCCGAGTGGGTTTGGGTCTAGCCGATTGGGCTTGGGTCTAGCTGAGTGCGTTTGGGTCCAGCCGAGTGGGTTTGGGTCTAGCGGAGTGGGTTTGGATCTATCCGAGTGGGTTTGGGTTTAGCCGATTGGGCTTGAGTCTAGCCGAGTGAGTTTGGGTCTAGCCGAGTGGCGTTGGGTCTTGCGGCGTGGGTTTGGGTCTAGCCGAGTGGGTTTGGGTCTAGCGGAGTGGGTTTGGGTCTATCCGAGTGGGTTTGGGTTTAGCCGATTGGGCTTGAGTCTAGCCGAGTGAGTTTGGGTCTAGCCGAGTGGCGTTGGGTCTTGCGGCGTGGGTTTGGGTCTAGCGGAGTGGGTTTGGGTCTAGCGGAGTGGGTTTGGGTCTAGCCGAGTGGGTTTGGGTCTAGCCGAGTGGGTTTGGGTCTAGCCGAGTGGGTCTGCGTCTAGCCGAGTGGGTTTGGGTCTAGCCGAGTGGGTTTGGGTCTAGCCGAGTGGGTTTGGGTCTAGCTGAGTGGATTTGGGTCTAGCCGAGAGGTTTTGGGTCTAGCCGAGTGGGTTTGGGTCTAGCCGAGTGGGTTTGGGTCTCGCGGAGTGGGTTTGGGTCTAGCGGAGTGGGTTACAGTCTAGCCGAGTGGGTTTGGGTCCAGTCGAGTGGGTTTCGGTCTAGCCGAGTGGGTTTGGGTCTAGCGGAGTGGGTGTGGGTCTAGCCGAGTGGGTTTGGGTCTAGCCGAGTGGGTGTGCGTCCAGCCGAGTGGGTTTGGGTCTAGCCGAGTGGGTTTGGGTCTAGCGGAGTGGGTTTGGGTCTAACCGAGCGGGTTTGGGTCTAACCGAGTGGGTTTGGGTATAGCCGAGTGGGTTTGGGTCTAGCGGAGTGGGTTTGGGTCCGACCGAGTGGGTTTCGGTTTAGCCGATTGGGTTTGGGTCTACCGAGTGGGTTTGGGTCTAGCCGAGTGGGTTTAGGTCTAGCCAAGTGGGTTTGGGTCTAGCCAAGTGGGTTTGGGTCTAGCCGATTGGGTTTGGGTCTAGCCGAGTGGGTTTGGGTCTAGCGGAGTGGGTTTGGGTCTAGCCGAGTGGGTTGGGGTCTAGCCGAGTTGGTTTGGGTCTAGCGGAGTGGGTTTGGGTCTAGCCGAGTGGGTTTGGGTCTAGCCGATTGGGCTTGGGTCTAGCCGAGTGTGTTTGGGTCTAGCCGAGTGTGTTTGGGTCTAGCCGAGCGGGTTTGGGTCTAGCCGAGTGGGTTTGTGTCTAGCCGAGTGGGTTTGCGTCTAGCGGAGTGGGTTTGGGTCTAACCGAGTGGGTTTGGGTCCAGCCGAGTGGGTTTGGGTCTAGCCGAGTGGGTTTGGGTCCAGCCGAGTGGGTTTGGGTCTAGCCGAGTCGGTTTTGGTCTATCCGAGTGGGTTTGGGGCTAGCTGAGTGGGTTTGGGTCTAGCCCAGTGGGTTGGGGTCTAGCCGAGTGGGTTTGGGTCCAGCCGAGTGGGTTTGGGTCTAGCCGAGTGGGATTGGGACTAGCCGAGTGGGTTTGGGTCTAGCGGAGTGGGTTTGGGTCTATCCGAGTGGGTTTGGGTTTAGCCGATTGGGCTTGAGTCTAGCCGAGTGAGTTTGGGTCTAGCCGAGTGGCTTTGGGTCTTGCGGCGTGGGTTTGGGTCTAGCCGAGTGGGTTTGGGTCCAGTCGAGTGGGTTTCGGTCTAGCCGAGTGGGTTTGGGTCTAGCGGAGCGGGTGTGGGTCTAGCCGAGTGGGTTTGGGTCTAGCCGAGTGGGTGTGGGTCCAGCCGAGTGGGTTTGGGTCTAGCCGAGTGGGTTTGGGTCTAGCGGAGTGGGTTTGGGTCTAACCGAGCGGGTTTGGGTCTAACCGAGCGGGTTTGGGTCTAACCGAGTGGGTTTGGGTATAGCCGAGTGGTTTGGGTCTAGCCGAGTGGGTTTGGGTCTAGCGGAGTGGATTTGGGACTAGCGGAGTGGGTTTGGGTCTGGCCGAGTGGGTTTGCGTCCAGCCGAGTGGGTTTGCGTCTAGCCGAGTGGGTTTGGGTCTAGCCGAGTGCGTTTGGGTCTAGCCGAGTGGGTTTGGGTCTAGCCGAGTGGGTTTGGGTCTAGCCGAGTGGGTTTGGGTCTAGCCGAGTGGGTTTGGGTCTACCGGAGTGGGTTTGGGTCTAGCCGAGTGGGTTTGGGTCTAACCGAGCGGGTTTGGGTCTAGCCGAGTGGTTTGGGTCTAGCCGAGTGGGTTTGGGTCTAGCGGAGTGGGTTTGGGTCTAACCGAGTGGGTTTGGGTCCAGCCAAGTGGGTTTGGGTCTAGCCGAGTGGGTTTGGGTCTAGCCGAGTGGGTTTGGGGCTAGCAGAGTGGGATTTGGTCTAGCCGACTGGGTTTGGGTCTAGCCGATTGGGTTTGGGTCTAGCCGAGTGGGTTTGGGTCTAGCTGAGTGGGTTTGGGTCTAGCCGAGTGGGTTTGGGTCTAGCCGAGCGGGTTTGGGTCTAGCCGAGCGGGTTTGGGTCTAGCCGAGTGGGTTTGGGTCTAGCCGAGTGGGTTTGGGTCTAGCCGAGTGGGTTTGGGTCTAGCCGAGTGGGTTTGGGGCTAGACGAGTGGGATTGGGTCTAGACGCGTGGGTTTGGGTCTAGCCGAGTGGGTTTGGGTCTAGCCGAGTGGGTTTGGGTCTAGCCAAGTGGGTTTGGGTGTAGCCGAGTGGGTTTGGGTCTAGCGTAGTGGTTTTGGGTCTAGCGGAGTGGGTTTGGCTCTAGCCGAGTGGGTTTGGGTCTAGTCGAGTGGGTTTGGGTCTAGCCGAGTCGGTTTGGGTCTAGCCGAGTGGGTTTGGGTCCAGCCGAGTGGGTTTGCGTATAGCCGAGTGGGATTGGGTCTAGCCGAGTGGGTTTGCGTCTAGCCCAGTGGGTTTGGGTCTAGCCGAGTGGGTTTGTGTCTAGCCGAGTGGGTTTGGGACTAGCCGAGTGGGTTTGGGTCTAGCCGAGTGTGTTTGGGTCTAGCCGAGTGGGTTTGAGTCTAGGCGAGTGGATTTGGGTCTAGCGGAGTGGGTTTGGGTCTAGCGGAGTGGGTTTGGGTCTAGCCGAGTGGGTTTGGGTCAAGCCGAGTGGATTTGGGTCTAGCGGAGTGGGTTTCAGGTTAGCCGAGTGGGTTTAGGTTTAGCATTGTGGGTTTGGGTCTAGCCGAGTGGGTTTGGGCCTAGCCGAGTGGGTTTGGGTCTAGCTGAGTGGGTTTGGCTGTAGCCGAGTGGGTTTGGGTCTAGCCGAGTGGGTTTGGGTCTAGCAGAGTGGGTTTGGGTTTAGCCGAGTGGGTTTGGGTCTAGCCGAGTGGGTTTGGGTCTAGCCGAGTGGGTTTGGGTCTAGCGGAGTGGGTTTGGGTCTAGCCAAGTGGGTTTGGGTCTAGCGGAGTGGGTTTGGGTCTAGCCGAGTGGGTTTGGGTCTAGCGGAGTGGGTTTGCGTTTAGCCGAGTGGGTTTAGGTCTAGCCGTGTGGGTTTGGGTCTAGCCGAGTGGGTGTGGGTCTAGCCGAGTGGGTTTGGGTCTCGCCGAGTGGGTTTGGGTCTCGCCGAGTGGGTTTGGGTCTAGCCGAGTGGGTTTGGGTCTAGCCGAGTTGGTTTGGTTCTAGCCGAGTCGGTTTGGGTGTAGCCGAGTGGGTTTGGGTGTAGCGGAGTGGTTTTGGGTCTAGCGGAGTGGGATTGGGTCTAGCCGAGTGGGGTTGGGTCTAGCCGAGTGGGTTTGGGTCTAGCCGAGTGGGTTTGGGTCTAGCCGAGTGGGTTTGGGTCTAGCCGAGTGTGTTTGGGTCTAGCCGAGTGGGATTGGGTCTAGCCGAGTGGGTTTGGGTCTAGCCGAGTGGGTTTGGGTCTAGCCGAGTGGGTTTGGGTCTAGCCGAGTGGGTTTGGGACTAGCCGAGTGGGTTTGGGTCTAGCCGAGTGGGTTTGGGTCTAGCCGAGTGGGTTTGGGTCTAGTGGAGTGGGTTTGGGTGTAGCCGAGTGGGTTTGGGTCTAGCGTAGTGGTTTTGGGTCTAGCGGAGTGGGTTTGGCTCTAGCCGAGTGGGTTTGGGTCTAGTCGACTGGGTTTGGGTCTAGCCGAGTCGGTTTGGGTCTAGCCGAGTGGGTTTGGGTCCAGCCGAGTGGGTTTGCGTATAGCCGAGTGGGATTGGGTCTAGCCGAGTGGGTTTGCGTCTAGCCCAGTGGGTTTGGGTCTAGCCGAGTGGGTTTGTGTCTAGCCGAGTGGGTTTGGGACTAGCCGAGTGGGTTTGGGTCTAGCCGAGTGTGTTTGGGTCTAGCCGAGTGGGTTTGAGTCTAGGCGAGTGGATTTGCGTCTAGCGGAGTGGGTTTGGGTCTAGCGGAGTGGGTTTGGGTCTAGCCGAGTGGGTTTGGGTCAAGCCGAGTGGATTTGGGTCTAGCGGAGTGGGTTTCAGGTTAGCCGAGTGGGTTTAGGTTTAGCATTGTGGGTTTGGGTCTAGCCGAGTGGGTTTGGGCCTAGCCGAGTGGGTTTGGGTCTAGCTGAGTGGGTTTGGGTGTAGCCGAGTGGGTTTGGGTCTAGCCGAGTGGGTTTGGGTCTAGCAGAGTGGGTTTGGGTTTAGCCGAGTGGGTTTGGGTCTAGCCGAGTGGGTTTGGGTCTAGCCGAGTGGGTTTGGGTCTAGCGGAGTGGGTTTGGGTCTAGCCAAGTGGGTTTGGGTCTAGCGGAGTGGGTTTGGGTCTAGCCGAGTGGGTTTGGGTCTAGCGGAGTGGGTTTGGGTTTAGCCGAGTGGGTTTAGGTCTAGCCGTGTGGGTTTGGGTCTAGCCGAGTGGGTGTGGGTCTAGCCGAGTGGGTTTGGGTCTCGCCGAGTGGGTTTGGGTCTCGCCGAGTGGGTTTGGGTCTAGCCGAGTGGGTTTGGGTCTAGCCGAGTTGGTTTGGTTCTAGCCGAGTCGGTTTGTGTGTAGCCGAGTGGGTTTGGGTGTAGCGGAGTGGTTTTGGGTCTAGCGGAGTGGGATTGGGTCTAGCCGAGTGGGTTTGGGTCTAGCCGAGTGGGTTTGGGTCTAGCCGAGTGGGTTTGGGTCTAGCCGAGTGGGTTTGGGTCTAGCCCAGTGTGTTTGGGTCTAGCCGAGTGGGATTGGGTCTAGCCGAGTGGGTTTGGGTCTAGCCGAGTGGGTTTGGGTCTAGCCGAGTGTGTTTGGGTCTAGCCGAGTGGGTTTGGGACTAGCCGAGTGGGTTTGGGTCTAGCCGAGTGGGTTTGGGTCTAGCCGAGTGTGTTTGGGTCTAGCCGAGTGGGTTTGAGTCTAGGCGAGTGGATTTGGGTCTAGCGGAGTGGGTTTGGGTCTAGCGGAGTGGGGTTGGGTCTTGCCGAGTGGGTTTGGGTCAAGCCGAGTGGATTTGGGTCTAGCGGAGTGGGTTTCAGGTTAGCCGAGTGGGTTTAGGTTTAGCATTGTGGGTTTGGGTCTAGCCGAGTGGGTTTGGGCCTAGCCGAGTGGGTTTGGGTCTAGCTGAGTGGGTTTGGCTGTAGCCGAGTGGGTTTGGGTCTAGCCGAGTGGGTTTGGGTCTAGCAGAGTGGGTTTGGGTTTAGCCGAGTGGGTTTGGGTCTAGCCGAGTGGGTTTGGGTCTAGCCGAGTGGGTTTGGGTCTAGCGGAGTGGGTTTGGGTCTAGCCAAGTGGGTTTGGGTCTAGCCAAGTGGGTTTGGGTCTAGCCGAGTGGGTTTGGGTCTAGCGGAGTGGGTTTGCGTTTAGCCGAGTGGGTTTAGGTCTAGCCGTGTGGGTTTGGGTCTAGCCGAGTGGGTGTGGGTCTAGCCGAGTGGGTTTGGGTCTCGCCGAGTGGGTTTGGGTCTCGCCGAGTGGGTTTGGGTCTAGCCGAGTGGGTTTGGGTCTAGCCGAGTTGGTTTGGTTCTAGCCGAGTCGGTTTGGGTGTAGCCGAGTGGGTTTGGGTGTAGCGGAGTGGTTTTGGGTCTAGCGGAGTGGGATTGGGTCTAGCCGAGTGGGGTTGGGTCTAGCCGAGTGGGTTTGGGTCTAGCCGAGTGGGTTTGGGTCTAGCCGAGTGGGTTTGGGTCTAGCCGAGTGTGTTTGGGTCTAGCCGAGTGGGATTGGGTCTAGCCGAGTGGGTTTGGGTCTAGCCGAGTGGGTTTGGGTCTAGCCGAGTGGGTTTGGGTCTAGCCGAGTGGGTTTGGGACTAGCCGAGTGGGTTTGGGTCTAGCCGAGTGGGTTTGGGTCTAGCCGAGTGGGTTTGGGTCTAGTGGAGTGGGTTTGGGTCTAGCGGAGTGGGTTTGGGTCTAGCCGAGTGGGTTTGAGTCTAGCCGAGTGGGTTTGGGTCTAGCGGAGTGGGTTTGGGTTCAGCCGAGTGGGTTTAGGTCTAGCCGAGTGGGGTTGGGTCTAGCCGAGTGGGTTTGGGTCTAGCAGAGTGGGTTTGGGTCTAGCAGAGTGGGTTTGGGTCTAGAGGAGTGGGTTTGGGTCTAGCCGAGTGGTTTGGGGTCTAGCCGAGTGGGTTTGGGTCTAGCGGAGTGGGTTTGGGTCTAGCCGAGTGTGTTTGGGTCTAGCCGAGTGGGTTTGGGTCTAGCGGAGTGTGTTTGCGTCTAGCCGAGTGGGTTTGGGTCTAGCGGAGTGGGTTTGGGTCTAGCGGAGTGGGTTTGGGTCTAGCGGAGTGGGTTTGGGTCTAGCGGAGTGGGTTTGGGTCTAGCCAAGTGGGTTTGGGTCTAGCCGAGCGGGTTTGGGTCTAGCCGAGTGGTTTGGGTCAAGCCGAGTGGGTTTGGGTCTAGCGGAGTGGGTTTGGGTCTAACCGAGTGGGTTTGGGTCTAGCTGAGTGGGTTTGGGTCTAGCGGAGTGGGTTTGGGTCTAGCCGAGTGGGTTTGGGTCTAGCCGAGTTGGTTTGGTTCTAGCCGAGTCGGTTTGTGTGTAGCCGAGTGGGTTTGGGTGTAGCGGAGTGGTTTTGGGTCTAGCGGAGTGGGATTGGGTCTAGCCGAGTGGGTTTGGGTCTAGCCGAGTGGGTTTGGGTCTAGCCGAGTGGGTTTGGGTCTAGCCCAGTGTGTTTGGGTCTAGCCGAGTGGGATTGGGTCTAGCCGAGTGGGTTTGGGTCTAGCCGAGTGGGTTTGGGTCTAGCCGAGTGTGTTTGGGTCTAGCCGAGTGGGTTTGGGACTAGCCGAGTGGGTTTGGGTCTAGCCGAGTGGGTTTGGGTCTAGCCGAGTGTGTTTGGGTCTAGCCGAGTGGGTTTGAGTCTAGGCGAGTGGATTTGGGTCTAGCGGAGTGGGTTTGGGTCTAGCGGAGTGGGTTTGGGTCTTGCCGAGTGGGTTTGGGTCAAGCCGAGTGGATTTGGGTCTAGCGGAGTGGGTTTCAGGTTAGCCGAGTGGGTTTAGGTTTAGCATTGTGGGTTTGGGTCTAGCCGAGTGGGTTTGGGCCTAGCCGAGTGGGTTTGGGTCTAGCTGAGTGGGTTTGGCTGTAGCCGAGTGGGTTTGGGTCTAGCCGAGTGGGTTTGGGTCTAGCAGAGTGGGTTTGGGTTTAGCCGAGTGGGTTTGGGTCTAGCCGAGTGGGTTTGGGTCTAGCCGAGTGGGTTTGGGTCTAGCGGAGTGGGTTTGGGTCTAGCCAAGTGGGTTTGGGTCTAGCCAAGTGGGTTTGGGTCTAGCCGAGTGGGTTTGGGTCTAGCGGAGTGGGTTTGCGTTTAGCCGAGTGGGTTTAGGTCTAGCCGTGTGGGTTTGGGTCTAGCCGAGTGGGTGTGGGTCTAGCCGAGTGGGTTTGGGTCTCGCCGAGTGGGTTTGGGTCTCGCCGAGTGGGTTTGGGTCTAGCCGAGTGGGTTTGGGTCTAGCCGAGTTGGTTTGGTTCTAGCCGAGTCGGTTTGGGTGTAGCCGAGTGGGTTTGGGTGTAGCGGAGTGGTTTTGGGTCTAGCGGAGTGGGATTGGGTCTAGCCGAGTGGGGTTGGGTCTAGCCGAGTGGGTTTGGGTCTAGCCGAGTGGGTTTGGGTCTAGCCGAGTGGGTTTGGGTCTAGCCGAGTGTGTTTGGGTCTAGCCGAGTGGGATTGGGTCTAGCCGAGTGGGTTTGGGTCTAGCCGAGTGGGTTTGGGTCTAGCCGAGTGGGTTTGGGTCTAGCCGAGTGGGTTTGGGACTAGCCGAGTGGGTTTGGGTCTAGCCGAGTGGGTTTGGGTCTAGCCGAGTGGGTTTGGGTCTAGTGGAGTGGGTTTGGGTCTAGCGGAGTGGGTTTGGGTCTAGCCGAGTGGGTTTGAGTCTAGCCGAGTGGGTTTGGGTCTAGCGGAGTGGGTTTGGGTTCAGCCGAGTGGGTTTAGGTCTAGCCGAGTGGGGTTGGGTCTAGCCGAGTGGGTTTGGGTCTAGCAGAGTGGGTTTGGGTCTAGCAGAGTGGGTTTGGGTCTAGAGGAGTGGGTTTGGGTCTAGCCGAGTGGTTTGGGGTCTAGCCGAGTGGGTTTGGGTCTAGCGGAGTGGGTTTGGGTCTAGCCGAGTGTGTTTGGGTCTAGCCGAGTGGGTTTGGGTCTAGCGGAGTGTGTTTGCGTCTAGCCGAGTGGGTTTGGGTCTAGCGGAGTGGGTTTGGGTCTAGCGGAGTGGGTTTGGGTCTAGCGGAGTGGGTTTGGGTCTAGCGGAGTGGGTTTGGGTCTAGCCAAGTGGGTTTGGGTCTAGCCGAGCGGGTTTGGGTCTAGCCGAGTGGTTTGGGTCAAGCCGAGTGGGTTTGGGTCTAGCGGAGTGGGTTTGGGTCTAACCGAGTGGGTTTGGGTCTAGCTGAGTGGGTTTGGGTCTAGCGGAGTGGGTTTGGGTTCAGCCGAGTGGGTTTAGGTCTAGCCGAGTGGGGTTGGGTCTAGCCGAGTGGGTTTGGGTCAAGCAGAGTGGGTTTTGGTCTAGCAGAGTGGGTTTGGGTCTAGAGGAGTGGGTTTGGGTCTAGCCGAGTGGTTTGGGGTCTAGCCGAGTGGGTTTGGGTCTAGCGGAGTGGGTTTGGGTCTAGCCGAGTGTGTTTGGGTCTAGCCGAGTGGGTTTGGGTCTAGCGGAGTGGGTTTGCGTCTAGCCGAGTGGGTTTGGGTCTAGCGGAGTGGGTTTGGGTCTAGCGGAGTGGGTTTGGGTCTAGCCGAGTGGGTTTGGGTCTAGCGGAGTGGGTTTGGGTCTAGCCGAGTGGGTTTGGGTCTAGCCGAGCGGGTTTGGGTCTAGCCGAGTGGTTTGGGTCTAGCCGAGTGGGTTTGGGTCTAGCGGAGTGGGTTTGGGTCTAACCGAGTGGGTTTGGGTCCAGCCAAGTGGGTTTGGGTCTAGCCGAGTGGGTTTGGGTCTAGCCGAGTGGGTTTGGGGCTAGCAGAGTGGGATTTGGTCTAGCCGACTGGGTTTCGGTCTAGCCGATTGGGTTTGGGTCTAGCCGAGTGGGTTTGGGTCTATCCGAGTGGGTTTGGGTCTTGCCGAGTGGGTTTGGGTCTAGCCGAGTGGGTTTGGGTATAGCGGAGTGGGTGTGGGTCTAGCCGAGTGGGTTTGGGTCTAGCCGAGTGGTTTTGGGTCTATCCGAGTGGGTTTGGGTCTAGCCGAGTGGGTTTCGGTCTATCCGAGTGGGTTTGGGTCTAGCTGAGTGGGTTTGGGTCTAGCCGAGTGGGTTTGGGTCTAGCCGAGTGGGTTTGGGACTAGCCGAGTGGGTTTGGGACTAGCCGAGTGGGATTGGGTCTAGCCGAGTGGGTTTGGGTCTAGCCGAGCGGGTTTGGGTCTAGCCGAGCGGGTTTGGGTCTAGCCGAGTGGGTTTGGGTCTAGCCGAGTGGGTTTGGGTCTAGCCGAGTGGGTTTGGGTCTAGCCGAGTGGGTTTGGGGCTAGACGAGTGGGATTGGGTCTAGACGCGTGGGTTTGGGTCTAGCCGAGTGGGTTTGGGTCTAGCCGAGTGGGTTTGGGTCTGGCCAAGTGGGTTTGGGTGTAGCCGAGTGGGTTTGGGTCTAGCGTAGTGGTTTTGGGTCTAGCGGAGTGGGTTTGGCTCTAGCCGAGTGGGTTTGGGTCTAGTCGAGTGGGTTTGGGTCTAGCCGAGTCGGTTTGGTTCTAGCCGAGTGGGTTTGGGTCTAGCCGAGTGGGTTTGCGTATAGCCGAGTGGGATTGGGTCTAGCCGAGTGGGTTTGCGTCTAGCCCAGTGGGTTTGGGTCTAGCCGAGTGGGTTTGTGTCTAGCCGAGTGGGTTTGGGACTAGCCGAGTGGGTTTGGGTCTAGCCGAGTGTGTTTGGGCCTAGCCCAGTGGGTTTGAGTCTAGGCGAGTGGATTTGGGTCTAGCGGAGTGGGTTTGGGTCTAGCGGAGTGGGTTTGGGTCTAGCCGAGTGGGTTTGGGTCAAGCCGAGTGGGTTTGGGTCTAGCCGAGTGGGTTTGCGTCTAGCCCAGTGGGTTTGGGTCTAGCCGAGTGGGTTTGTGTCTAGCCGAGTGGGTTTGGGACTAGCCGAGTGGGTTTGGGTCTAGCCGAGTGTGTTTGGGCCTAGCCGAGTGGGTTTGAGTCTAGGCGAGTGGATTTGGGTCTAGCGGAGTGGGTTTGGGTCTAGCGGAGTGGGTTTGGGTCTAGCCGAGTGGGTTTGGGTCAAGCCGAGTGGGTTTGGGTCTAGCGGAGTGGGTTTCAGGTTAGCCGAGTGGGTTTAGGTTTAGCATTGTGGGTTTGGGTCGAGCCGAGTGGGTTTGGGTCTAGCCGAGTGGGTTTGGGTCTAGCCGAGTGGGTTTGGGTGTAGCCGAGTGGGTTTGGGTCTAGCCGAGTGGGTTTGGGTCTAGCAGAGTGGGTTTGGGTTTAGCCGAGTGGGTTTGGGTCTAGCCGAGTGGGTTTGGGTCTAGCCGAGTGGGTTTGGGTCTAGCGGAGTGTGTTTGGGTCTAGCCGAGTGGGTTTGGGTCTAGCGGAGTGGGTTTGGGTCTAGCCGAGTGGGTTTGGGTCTAGCGGAGTGGGTTTGGGTTTAGCCGAGTGGGTTTAGGTCTAGCCGAGTGGGTTTGGGTCTAGCCGAGTGGGTGTGGGTCTAGCCGAGTGGGTTTGGGTCTCGCCGAGTGGGTTTGGGTCTCGCCGAGTGGGTTTGGGTCTAGCCGAGTGGGTTTGGGTCTAGCCGAGTTGGTTTGGTTCTAGCCGAGTGGGTTTGGGTGTAGCCGAGTGGGTTTGGGTGTAGCGGAGTGCTTTTGGGTCTAGCGGAGTGGGTTTGGGTCTAGCCGAGTGGGTTTGGGTCTAGCCGAGTGGGTTTGGGTCTAGCCGAGTGGGTTTGGGTCTAGCCGAGTGTGTTTGGGTCTAGCCGAGTGGGATTGGGTCTAGCCGAGTGGGTTTGGGTCTAGCCGAGTGGGTTTGGGTCTAGCCGAGTGTGTTTTGGTCTAGCCGAGTGGGTTTGGGACTAGCCGAGTGGGTTTGGGTCTAGCCGAGTGGGTTTGGGTCTAGCCGAGTGGATTTGGGTCTAGTGGAGTGGGTTTGGGTCTAGCGGAGTGGGTTTGGGTCTAGCCGAGTGGGTTTGAGTCTAGCCGAGTGGGTTTGGGTCTAGCGGAGTGGGTTTGGGTTCAGCCGAGTGGGTTTAGGTCTAGCCGAGTGGGGTTGGGTCTAGCCGAGTGGGTTTGGGTGCAGCAGAGTGGGTTTGGGTCTAGCAGAGTGGGTTTGGGTCTAGAGGAGTGGGTTTGGGTCTAGCCTAGTGGTTTGGGGTCTAGCCGAGTGGGTTTGGGTCTAGCGGAGTGGGTTTGGGTCTAGCCGAGTGTGTTTGGGTCTAGCCGAGTGGGTTTGGGTCTAGCGGAGTGGGTTTGCGTCTAGCCGAGTGGGTTTGGGTCTAGCGGAGTGGGTTTGGGTCTAGCGGAGTGGGTTTGGGTCTAGTCGAGTGGGTTTGGGTCTAGTCGAGTGGGTTTGGGTCTAGCCGAGTCGGTTTGGGTCTAGCCGAGTGGGTTTGGGTCTAGCCGAGTGGGTTTGCGTATAGCCGAGTGGGATTGGGTCTAGCCGAGTGGGTTTGCGTCTAGCCCAGTGGGTTTGGGTCTAGCCGAGTGGGTTTGTGTCTAGCCGAGTGGGTTTGGGACTAGCCGAGTGGGTTTGGGTCTAGCCGAGTGTGTTTGGGCCTAGCCGAGTGGGTTTGAGTCTAGGCGAGTGGATTTGGGTCTAGCGGAGTGGGTTTGGGTCTAGCGGAGTGGGTTTGGGTCTAGCCGAGTGGGTTTGGGTCAAGCCGAGTGGGTTTGGGTCTAGCGGAGTGGGTTTCAGGTTAGCCGAGTGGGTTTAGGTTTAGCATTGTGGGTTTGGGTCGAGCCGAGTGGGTTTGGGTCTAGCCGAGTGGGTTTGGGTCTAGCCGAGTGGGTTTGGGTGTAGCCGAGTGGGTTTGGGTCTAGCCGAGTGGGTTTGGGTCTAGCAGAGTGGGTTTGGGTTTAGCCGAGTGGGTTTGGGTCTAGCCGAGTGGGTTTGGGTCTAGCCGAGTGGGTTTGGGTCTAGCGGAGTGTGTTTGGGTCTAGCCGAGTGGGTTTGGGTCTAGCGGAGTGGGTTTGGGTCTAGCCGAGTGGGTTTGGGTCTAGCGGATTGGGTTTGGGTTTAGCCGAGTGGGTTTAGGTCTAGCCGAGTGGGTTTGGGTCTAGCCGAGTGGGTGTGGGTCTAGCCGAGTGGGTTTGGGTCTCGCCGAGTGGGTTTGGGTCTCGCCGAGTGGGTTTGGGTCTAGCCGAGTGGGTTTGGGTCTAGCCGAGTTGGTTTGGTTCTAGCCGAGTGTGTTTGGGTGTAGCCGAGTGGGTTTGGGTGTAGCGGAGTGGTTTTGGGTCTAGCGGAGTGGGTTTGGGTCTAGCCGAGTGGGTTTGGGTCTAGCCGAGTGGGTTTGGGTCTAGCCGAGTGGGTTTGGGTCTAGCCGAGTGGGTTTGGGTCTAGCCGAGTGTGTTTGGGTCTAGCCGAGTGGGATTGGGTCTAGCCGAGTGGGTTTGGGTCTAGCCGAGTGGGTTTGGGTCTAGCCGAGTGTGTTTGGGTCTAGCCGAGTGGGTTTGGGACTAGCCGAGTGGGTTTGGGTCTAGCCGAGTGGGTTTGGGTCTAGCCGAGTGGATTTGGGTCTAGTGGAGTGGGTTTGGGTCTAGCGGAGTGGGTTTGGGTCTAGCCGAGTGGGTTTGAGTCTAGCCGAGTGGGTTTGGGTCTAGCGGAGTGGGTTTGGGTTCAGCCGAGTGGGTTTAGGTCTAGCCGAGTGGGGTTGGGTCTAGCCGAGTGGGTTTGGGTCTAGCCGAGTGGGTTTGGGTCTAGCGGAGTGTGTTTGGGTCTAGCCGAGTGGGTTTGGGTCTAGCGGAGTGGGTTTGGGTCTAGCCGAGTGGGTTTGGGTCTAGCGGATTGGGTTTGGGTTTAGCCGAGTGGGTTTAGGTCTAGCCGAGTGGGTTTGGGTCTAGCCGAGTGGGTGTGGGTCTAGCCGAGTGGGTTTGGGTCTCGCCGAGTGGGTTTGGGTCTCGCCGAGTGGGTTTGGGTCTAGCCGAGTGGGTTTGGGTCTAGCGGAGTTGGTTTGGTTCTTACCGAGTGGGTTTGGGTGTAGCCGAGTGGGTTTGGGTGTAGCGGAGTGGTTTTGGGTCTAGCGGAGTGGGTTTGGGTCTAGCCGAGTGGGTTTGGGTCTAGCCGAGTGGGTTTGGGTCTAGCCGAGTGGGTTTGGGTCTAGCCGAGTGGGTTTGGGTCTAGCCGAGTGTGTTTGGGTCTAGCCGAGTGGGATTGGGTCTAGCCGAGTGGGTTTGGGTCTAGCCGAGTGGGTTTGGGTCTAGCCGAGTGTGTTTGGGTCTAGCCGAGTGGGTTTGGGACTAGCCGAGTGGGTTTGGGTCTAGCCGAGTGGGTTTGGGTCTAGCCGAGTGGATTTGGGTCTAGTGGAGTGGGTTTGGGTCTAGCGGAGTGGGTTTGGGTCTAGCCGAGTGGGTTTGAGTCTAGCCGAGTGGGTTTGGGTCTAGCGGAGTGGGTTTGGGTTCAGCCGAGTGGGTTTAGGTCTAGCCGAGTGGGGTTGGGTCTAGCCGAGTGGGTTTGGGTCTAGCAGAGTGGGTTTGGGTCTAGCAGAGTGGGTTTGGGTCTAGAGGAGTGGGTTTGGGTCTAGCCGAGTGGTTTGGGGTCTAGCCGAGTGGGTTTGGGTCTAGCGGAGTGGGTTTGGGTCTAGCCGAGTGTGTTTGGGTCTAGCCGAGTGGGTTTGGGTCTAGCGGAGTGGGTTTGCGTCTAGCCGAGTGGGTTTGGGTCTAGCGGAGTGGGTTTGGGTCTAGCGGAGTGGGTTTGGGTCTAGTCGAGTGGGTTTGGGTCTAGCGGAGTGGGTTTGGGTCTAGCCGAGTGGGTTTGGGTCTAGCGGAGTGGGTTTGGGTCTAGCCGAGTGGGTTTGGTTCTAGCGGAGTGGGTTTGGGTCTTGCCGAGTGGGTTTGGGTCTAGCCGAGTGGGTTTGGGTATAGCGGAGTGGGTGTGGGTCTAGCCGAGTGGGTTTGGGTCTAGCCGATTGGGTTTGGGTCTAGCCGAGTGGGTTTGGGTCTATCCTTGTGGGTTTGGGTCTTGCCGAGTGGATTTGGGTCTAGCCGAGTGGGTTTGGGTATAGCGGAGTGGGTGTGGGTCTAGCCGAGTGGGTTTGGGTCTAGCCGAGTGGTTTTGGGTCTATCCGAGTGGGTTTGGGTCTAGCCGAGTGGGATTGGGTCTAGCCGAGTGGGTTTGGGTCTAGCCGAGCGGGTTTGGGTCTAGCCGAGCGGGTTTGGGTCTAGCCGAGTGGGTTTGGGTCTAGCCGAGTGGGTTTGGGTCTAGCCGAGTGGGTTTGGGTCTAGCCGAGTGGGTTTGGGGCTAGACGAGTGGGATTGGGTCTAGACGCGTGGGTTTGGGTCTAGCCGAGTGGGTTTGGGTCTAGCCGAGTGGGTTTGGGTCTAGCCAAGTGGGTTTGGGTGTAGCCGAGTGGGTTTGGGTCTAGTGTAGTGGTTTTGGGTCTAGCGGAGTGGGTTTGGCTCTAGCCGAGTGGGTTTGGGTCTAGTCGAGTGGGTTTGGGTCTAGCCGAGTCGGTTTGGGTCTAGCCGAGTGGGTTTGGGTCTAGCCGAGTGGGTTTGCGTATAGCCGAGTGGGATTGGGTCTAGCCGAGTGGGTTTGCGTCTAGCCCAGTGGGTTTGGGTCTAGCCAAGTGGGTTTGTGTCTAGCCGAGTGGGTTTGGGACTAGCCGAGTGGGTTTGGGTCTAGCCGAGTGTGTTTGGGCCTAGCCGAGTGGGTTTGAGGCTAGGCGAGTGGATTTGGGTCTAGCGGAGTGGGTTTGGGTCTAGCGGAGTGGGTTTGGGTCTAGCCGAGTGGGTTTGGGTCAAGCCGAGAGGGTTTGGGTCTAGCGGAGTGGGTTTCAGGTTAGCCGAGTGGGTTTAGGTTTAGCATTGTGGGTTTGGGTCTAGCCGAGTGGGTTTGGGTCTAGCCGAGTGGATTTGGGTCTAGCCGAGTGGGTTTGGGTGTAGCCGAGTGGGTTTGGGTCTAGCCGAGTGGGTTTGGGTCTAGCAGAGTGGGTTTGGGTTTAGCCGAGTGGGTTTGGGTCTAGCCGAGTGGGTTTCTGTCTAGCCGAGTGTGTTTGGGTCTAGCCGAGTGGGATTGGGTCTAGCCGAGTGGGTTTGGGTCTAGCCGAGTGGGTTTGGGTCTAGCCGAGTGTGTTTGGGTCTAGCCGAGTGGGTTTGGGACTAGCCGAGTGGGTTTGGGTCTAGCCGAGTGGGTTTGGGTCTAGCCGAGTGGGTTTGGGTCTAGTGGAGTGGGTTTGGGTCTAGCGGAGTGGGTTTGGGTCTAGCCGAGTGGGTTTGAGTCTAGCCGAGTGGGTTTGGGTCTAGCGGAGTGGGTTTGGGTTCAGCCGAGTGGGTTTAGGTCTAGCCGAGTGGGGTTGGGTCTAGCCGAGTGGGTTTGGGTCTAGCAGAGTGGGTTTGGGTCTAGCAGAGTGGGTTTGGGTCTAGAGGAGTGGGTTTGGGTCTAGCCGAGTGGTTTGGGGTCTAGCCGAGTGGGTTTGGGTCTAGCGGAGTGGGTTTGGGTCTAGCCGAGTGTGTTTGGGTCTAGCCGAGTGGGTTTGGGTCTAGCGGAGTGGGTTTGCGTATAGCCGAGTGGGTTTGGGTCTAGCGGAGTGGGTTTGGGTCTAGCGGAGTGGGTTTGGGTCTAGTCGAGTGGGATTGGGTCTAGCGGAGTGGGTTTGGGTCTAGCCGAGTGGGTTTGGGTCTAGCGGAGTGGGTTTGGGTCTAGCCGAGTGGGTTTGGGTCTAGCGGAGTGGGTTTGGGTCTTGCCGAGTGGGTTTGGGTCTAGCCGAGTGGGTTTGGGTATAGCGGAGTGGGTGTGGGTCTGGCCGAGTGGGTTTTGGTCTAGCCGATTGGGTTTGGGTCTAGCCGAGTGGGTTTGGGTCTATCCGAGTGGGTTTGGGTCTTGCCGAGTGGGTTTGGGTGTAGCCGAGTGGGTTTGGGTATAGCGGAGTGGGTGTGGGTCTAGCCGAGTGGGTTTGGGTCTAGCCGAGTGGTTTTGGGTCTATCCGAGTGGGTTTGGGTCTAGCCGAGTGGGTTTCGGTCTATCCGAGTGGGTTTGGGTCTAGCTGAGTGGGTTTGGGTCTAGCCGAGTGGGTTTGGGTCTAGCCGAGTGGGTTTGGGACTAGCCGAGTGGGTTTGGGTCTAGCCGAGTGGGATTGGGTCTAGCCGAGTGGGTTTGGGTCTAGCCGAGCGGGTTTGGGTCTAGCCGAGCGGGTTTGGGTCTAGCCGAGTGGGTTTGGGTCCAGCCGAGTGGGTTTGGGTCTAGCCGAGTGGGTTTGGGTCTAGCCGAGTGGGTTTGGGGCTAGACGAGTGGGATTGGGTCTAGACGCGTGGGTTTGGGTCTAGCCGAGTGGGTTTGGGTCTAGCCGAGTGGGTTTGGGTCTAGCCAAGTGGGTTTGGGTGTAGCCGAGTGGGTTTGGGTCTAGCGTAGTGGTTTTGGGTCTAGCGGAGTGGGTTTGGCTCTAGCCGAGTGGGTTTGGGTCTAGTCGAGTGGGTTTGGGTCTAGCCGAGTCGGTTTGGGTCTAGCCGAGTGGGTTTGGGTCTAGCCGAGTGGGTTTGCGTATAGCCGAGTGGGATTGGGTCTAGCCGAGTGGGTTTGCGTCTAGCCGAGTGGGTTTGGGTCTAGCCGAGTGGGTTTGTGTCTAGCCGAGTGGGTTTGGGACTAGCCGAGTGGGTTTGGGTCTACCCGAGTGTGTTTGGGCCTAGCCGAGTGGGTTTGAGGCTAGGCGAGTGGAATTGGGTCTAGCGGAGTGGGTTTGGGTCTAGCGGAGTGGGTTTGGGTCTAGCCGAGTGGGTTTGGGTCAAGCCGAGTGGGTTTGGGTCTAGCGGAGTGGGTTTCAGGTTAGCCGAGTGGGTTTAGGTTTAGCATTGTGGGTTTGGGTCTAGCCGAGTGGGTTTGGGTCTAGCCGAGTGGGTTTGGGTCTAGCCGAGTGGGTTTGGGTGTAGCCGAGTGGGTTTGGGTCTAGCCGAGTGGGTTTGGGTCTAGCAGAGTGGGTTTGGGTTTAGCCGAGTGGGTTTGGGTCTAGCCGAGTGGGTTTGGGTCTAGCCGAGTGGGTTTGGGTCTAGCGGAGTGGGTTTGGGTCTAGCCGAGTGGGTTTGGGTCTGGCGGAGTGGGTTTGGGTCTAGCCGAGTGGGTTTGGGTCTAGCGGAGTGGGTTTGGGTTTAGCCGAGTGGGTTTAGGTCTAGCCGAGTGGGTTTGGGTCTAGCCGAGTGGGTGTGGGTCTAGCCGAGTGGGTTTGGGTCTCGCCGAGTGGGTTTGGGTCTCGCCGAGTGGGTTTGGGTCTAGCCGAGTGGGTTTGGGTCTAGCCGATTTGGTTTGGTTCTAGCCGAGTGGGTTTGGGTGTAGCCGAGCGGGTTTGGGTGTAGCGGAGTGGTTTTGGGTCTAGCGGAGTGGGTTTGGGTCTAGCCGAGTGGGTTTGGGTCTAGCCGAGTGGGTTTGGGTCTAGCCGAGTGGGTTTGGGTCTAGCCGAGTGGGTTTGGGTCTAGCCGAGTGTGTTTGGGTCTAGCCGAGTGGGATTGGGTCTAGCCGAGTGGGTTTGGGTCTAGCCGAGTGGGTTTGGGTCTAGCCGAGTGGGTTTGGGTCTAGCCGAGTGGGTTTGGGACTAGCCGAGTGGGTTTGGGTCTAGCCGAGTGGGTTTGGGTCTAGCCGAGTGGGTTTGGGTCTAGTGGAGTGGGTTTGGGTCTAG
The DNA here is from genome assembly GCA_963514005.1 of Raja brachyura. The sequence continues at coordinate 2,769,283 of OY740819.1, read as the reverse complement.
CGGAGTGGGTTTGGGTCTAGCCGAGTGGGTTTGAGTCTAGCCGAGTGGGTTTGGGTCTAGCGGAGTGGGTTTGGGTTCAGCCGAGTGGGTTTAGGTCTAGCCGAGTGGGGTTTGGTCTAGCCGAGTGGGTTTGGGTCCAGCAGAGTGGGTTTGGGTCAAGCAGAGTGGGTTTGGGTCTAGAGGAGTGGGTTTGGGTCTGGCCGAGTGGTTTGGGGTCTAGCCGAGTGGGTTTGGGTCTAGCGGAGTGGGTTTGGGTCTAGCCGAGTGTGTTTGGGTCTAGCCGAGTGGGTTTGGGTCTAGCGGAGTGGGTTTGCGTCTAGCCGAGTGGGTTTGTGTCTAGCGGAGTGGGTTTGGGTCTAGCCGAGTGGGTTTGGGTCTAACCGAGTGGGTTTGGGGCTAACCGAGTTGGTTTGTTTCTAGCCGAGTGGGTTTGGGTCTCGCGGAGTGGGTTTGGGTCTAGCGGAGTGGGTTTCAGTCTAGCCGAGTGGGTTTGGGTCTAGTCGAGTGGGTTTGGGTCTAGCGGAGTGGGTTTGGGTCTAGCCGAGTGGGTTTGGGTCTAGCCGATTGGGCTTGGGTGTAGCCGAGTGGGTTTGGGTCTAGCCGAGTGGGTTTGGGTCTTGCGGCGTGGGTTTGGGTCTAGCGGAGTGGGATTGGGTCTAGCCGAGTGGGTTTGGGTCTAGCCGAGTGGGTTTGTGTCTAGCGGAGTGGGTTTGGGTCTAGCCGAGTGGGTTTGGGTCTAGCCGAGCGGGTTTGGGTCTTGCCGAGTGGGTTTGGGTCTAGCCGAGTGGGTTTGGGTCTAGCCGAGTGGGTTTGGGTCTAACCGAGTGGGTTTGGGTCCAGCCAAGTGGGTTTGGGTCTAGCCGAGTGTGTTTGGGTCTAGCCGAGTGGGTTTGGGGCTAGCAGAGTGGGATTTGGTCTAGCCGACTGGGTTTCGGTCTAGCCGATTGGGTTTGGTTCTTGCCGAGTGGGTTTGGGTCTATCTGAGTGGGTTTGGGTCTTGCCGAGTGGGTTTGGGTCTAGCCGAGTGGGTTTGTGTATAGCGGAGTGGGTGTGGGTCTAGCCGAGTGGGTTTGGGTCTAGCCGAGTGGTTTTGGGTCTATCCGAGTGGGTTTGGGTCTAGCCGAGTGGGTTTCGGTCTCTCCGAGTGGGTTTGGGTCGAGCTGAGTGGGTTTGGGTCTAGCCAAGTGGGTTTGGGTCTAGCCGAGTGGGTTTGGGTCTAGCCGAGCGGGTTTGGGTCCAGCCGAGCGGGTTTGGGTCTAGCCGAGTGGGTTTGGGTCTAGCCGAGTGGGTTTGGGTCTAGCCGAGTGGGTTTGGGTCTAGCCGAGTGGGTTTGAGGCTAGACGAGTGGGATTGGGTCTAGCCGCGTGGGTTTGGGTCTAGCCGAGTGGGTTTGGGTCTAGCCGAGTGGGTTTGGGTCTAGCCAAGTGGGTTTGGGTGTAGCCGAGTGGGTTTGGGTCTAGCGTATTGGTTTTGGGTCTAGCGGAGTGGGTTTGGCTCTAGCCGAGTGGGTTTGGGTCTAGTCGAGTGGGTTTGGGTCCAGCCGAGTGGGTTTGGGTCTAGCCGAGTGGGTTTGGGTCTAGCCGAGTGGGATTGGGTCTAGCCGAGTGGGTTTGGGTCTAGCCCAGTGGGTTTGGGTTTAGCCGAGTGGGTTTGTGTCTAGCCGAGTGGGTTTGGAACTAGCCGAGTGGGTTTGGGTCTAGCCGAGTGTGTTTGGGTCTAGCCGAGTGGGTTTGGGTCTAGGCGAGTGAATTTGGGTCTAGCGGAGTGGGTTTGGGTCTAGCGGAGTGGGTTTGGGTCTAGCCGAATGGGTTTGGGTCAAGCCGAGTGGGTTTGGCTCTAGCGGAGTGGGTTTCAGGTTAGCCGAGTGGGTTTAGGTTTAGCATTGTGGGTTTGGGTCTAGCCGAGAGGGTTTGGGTCTAGTCGAGTGGGTTTGGGTCTCGCGGAGTGGGTTTGGGTCTACCGAGTGGGTTTGGGTCTAGCCGAGTGGGTTTCGGTCTAGCGGAGTGGGTTTGGGTCTAACCGAGTGGGCTTCGGTCTAGCCGAGTGGGTTTGGGTCTGGCCGAGTGGGTTTGTGTCTAGCCGAGTGGGTTTGCGTCTAGCCGAGTCGGTTTGGGTCTAGCCGAGTGGGTTTGGGTCTAGCGTAGTGGTTTTGGGTCTAGCGGAGTGGGTTTGGCTCTAGCCGAGTGGGTTTGGGTCTAGTCGAGTGGGTTTGGGTCTAGCCGAGTGGGTTTGGGTCTAGCCGAGTGGGTTTGGGTCTAGCCGAGTGGGTTTGGGTCTAACCGAGTGGGTTTGGGTCCAGCCAAGTGGGTTTGGGTCTAGCCGAGTGTGTTTGGGTCTAGCCGAGTGGGTTTGGGGCTAGCAGAGTGGGATTTGGTCTAGCCGACTGGGTTTCGGTCTAGCCGATTGGGTTTGGGTCTAGCCGAGTGGGTTTGGGTCTAGCCGAGTGGGTTTGGGTCTAGCCGAGTGGGTTTGGGGCTAGACGAGTGGGATTGGGTCTAGCGTAGAGGTTTTGGGTCTTGCGGAGTGGGTTTGGCTCTAGCCGAGTGGGTTTGGGTCTAGTCGAGTGGGTTTGGGTCTAGCCGAGTCGGTTTGGGTCTAGCCGAGTGGGTTTGGGTCTAGCCGAGTGGGTTTGGGTCTAGCCGAGTGGGATTGGGTCTAGCCGAGTGGGTTTGGGTCTAGCCCAGTGGGTTTGGGTTTAGCCGAGTGGGTTTGTGTCTAGCCGAGTGGGTTTGGATCTAGCTGAGTGGGTTTGGGTCTAGCCGAGTGTGTTTGGGTCTAGCCGAGTGGGTTTGGGTCTAGCCGAGTGGGTTTGGGTCAAGCCGAGTGGGTTTGGCTCTAGCGGAGTGGGTTTCAGGTTCGCCGAGTGGGTTTAGGTTTAGCATTGTGGGTTTGGGTCTAGCCGAGAGGGTTTGGGTCTAGCCGAGTGGGTATGGGTCTAGCCGAGTGGGTTTGGGTGTAGCCGAGTGTGTTTGGGTCTAGCCGAGTGGGTTTGGGTCTTGCGGCATGGCTTTGGGTCTAGCGGAGTGGGTTTGGGTCTAGCGGAGTGGGTTTGGGTCTAGCGGAGTGGGTTTCAGTCTAGCCGAGTGGCTTTGGGTCTAGTCGAGTGTGTTTTGGTCTAGCCGAGTGGGTTTGGGTCTACCGAGTGGGTTTGGGTGTAGCCGAGTGGGTTTCGGTCTAGCGGAGTGGGTTTGGGTCTAACCGAGTGGGTTTCGGTCTAGCCGAGTGGGTTTGGGTCTAGCCGAGTGGGTTTGCGTCTAGCCGAGTCGGTTTGGGTCTAGCCGAGTGGGTTTGGGTCTAGCGTAGTGGTTTTGGGTCTAGCGGAGTGGGTTTGGCTCTAGCCGAGTGGGTTTGGGTCTGGACGAGTGGGTTTGGGTCTAGCCGAGTCGGTTTGGGTCTAGCCGAGTGGGTTTGGGTCTAGCCGAGTGGGTTTGGGTCTAGCCGAGTGGGATTGGGTCTAGCCGAGTGGGTTTGGGTCTAGCCCAGTGGGTTTGGGTCTAGCCGAGTGGGTTTGTGTCTAGCCGAGTGGGTTTGGAACTAGCCGAGTGGGTTTGGGTCTAGCGGAGTGTGTTTGGGTCTAGCCGAGTGGGTTTGGGTCTAGGCGAGTGAATTTGGGTCTAGCGGAGTGGGTTTGGGTCTAGCGGAGTGGGTTTGGGTCTAGCCGAGTGGGTTTGGGTCAAGCCGAGTGGGTTTGGCTCTAGCGGAGTGGGTTTCGGGTTAGCCGAGTGGGTTTAGGTTTAGCATTGTGGGTTTGGGTCTAGCCGAGAGGGTTTGGGTCTAGCCGAGTGGGTTTGGGTCTAGCCGAGTGGGTTTGGGTGTAGCCGAGTGTGTTTGGGTCCAGCCGAGTGGGTTTGGGTCTTGCGGCATGGCTTTGGGTCTAGCGGAGTGGGTTTGGGTCTAGCGGAGTGGGTTTGGGTCTAGCGGAGTGGGTTTCAGTATAGCCGAGTGGCTTTGGGTCTAGTCGAGTGTGTTTCGGTCTAGCCGAGTGGGTTTGGGTCTACCGAGTGGGTTTGGGTCTAGCCGAGTGGGTTTCGGTCTAGCGGAGTGGGTTTGGGTCTAACCGAGTGGGTTTCGGTCCAGCCGAGTGGGTTTGGGTCTGGCCGAGTGGTTTGTGTCTAGCCGAGTGGGTTTGCGTCTAGCCGAGTCGGTTTGGGTCTAGCCGAGTGGGTTTGGGTCTAGCCGAGTGGGTTTGGGTCTAGCCGAGTGGGTTTGGGTCTCGCCGAGTGGGTTTGGGTCTAGCCGATTGGGTTTGGGTCTAGCCGAGTTGGTTTGATTCTAGCCGAGTGGGTTTGGGTGTAGCCGAGTGGGTTTGGGTGTAGCGGAGTGGTTTTGGGTCTAGCGGAGTGGGTTTGGGTCTAGCCGAGTGGGTTTGCGTCTAGCCGAGTGGGTTTGGGTCTAGCCGAGTGGGTTTGGGTCTAGCCGAGTGTGTTTGGGTCTAGCCAAGTGTGTTTGGGTCTAGCCGAGTAGGATTGGGTCTAGCCGAGTGGGTTTGGGTCTAGCCGAGTGGGTTTGGGTCTAGCCGAGTGGGTTTGGGTCTAGCCGAGTGGGTTTGAGACTAGCCGAGTGGGTTTGGGTCTAGCCGAGTGGGTTTGGGTCTAGCCGAGTGGGTTTGGGTCTAGTGGAGTGGGTTTGGGTGGGAGTGGGTTTGGGTCTAGCCGAGTGGGTTTGAGTCTAGCCGAGTGGGTTTGGGTCTAGCGGAGTGGGTTTGGGTTTAGCCGAGTGGGTTTAGGTCTAGCCGAGTGGGTTTGGGTCTGGCCGAGTGGGTTTGGGTCTAGCAGAGTGGGTTTGGGTCTAGCAGAGTGGGTTTGGGTCTAGAGGAGTGGGTTTGGGTCTAGCCGAGTGGTTTGGGGTCTAGCCGAGTGGGTTTGGGTCTAGCGGAGTGGGTTTGGGTCTAGCCGAGTGTGTTTGGGTCTAGCCGAGTGGGTTTGGGGCTAGCAGAGTGGGATTTGGTCTAGCCGACTGGGTTTCGGTCTAGCCGATTGGGTTTGGTTCTTGCCGAGTGGGTTTGGGTCTATCTGAGTGGGTTTGGGTCTTGCCGAGTGGGTTTGGGTCTAGCCGAGTGGGTTTGTGTATAGCGGAGTGGGTGTGGGTCTAGCCGAGTGGGTTTGGGTCTAGCCGAGTGGTTTTGGGTCTATCCGAGTGGGTTTGGGTCTAGCCGAGTGGGTTTCGGTCTCTCCGAGTGGGTTTGGGTCGAGCTGAGTGGGTTTGGGTCTAGCCAAGTGGGTTTGGGTCTAGCCGAGTGGGTTTGGGTCTAGCCGAGCGGGTTTGGGTCCAGCCGAGCGGGTTTGGGTCTAGCCGAGTGGGTTTGGGTCTAGCCGAGTGGGTTTGGGTCTAGCCGAGTGGGTTTGGGTCTAGCCGAGTGGGTTTGAGGCTAGACGAGTGGGATTGGGTCTAGCCGCGTGGGTTTGGGTCTAGCCGAGTGGGTTTGGGTCTAGCCGAGTGGGTTTGGGTCTAGCCAAGTGGGTTTGGGTGTAGCCGAGTGGGTTTGGGTCTAGCGTATTGGTTTTGGGTCTAGCGGAGTGGGTTTGGCTCTAGCCGAGTGGGTTTGGGTCTAGTCGAGTGGGTTTGGGTCCAGCCGAGTGGGTTTGGGTCTAGCCGAGTGGGTTTGGGTCTAGCCGAGTGGGATTGGGTCTAGCCGAGTGGGTTTGGGTCTAGCCCAGTGGGTTTGGGTTTAGCCGAGTGGGTTTGTGTCTAGCCGAGTGGGTTTGGAACTAGCCGAGTGGGTTTGGGTCTAGCCGAGTGTGTTTGGGTCTAGCCGAGTGGGTTTGGGTCTAGGCGAGTGAATTTGGGTCTAGCGGAGTGGGTTTGGGTCTAGCGGAGTGGGTTTGGGTCTAGCCGAATGGGTTTGGGTCAAGCCGAGTGGGTTTGGCTCTAGCGGAGTGGGTTTCAGGTTAGCCGAGTGGGTTTAGGTTTAGCATTGTGGGTTTGGGTCTAGCCGAGAGGGTTTGGGTCTAGCCGAGTGGGTTTGGGTCTAGCCGAGTGGGTTTGGGTGTAGCCGAGTGTGTTTGGGTCTAGCCGAGTGGGTTTGGGTCTTGCAGGATGGCTTTGGGTCTAGCGGAGTGGGTTTGGGTCTAGCGGAGTGGGTTTGGGTCTAGCGGAGTGGGTTTCAGTCTAGCCGAGTGGCTTTTGGTCTAGTCGAGTGTGTTTTGGTCTAGCCGAGTGGGTTTGGGTCTACCGAGTGGGTTTGGGTCTAGCCGAGTGGGTTTCGGTCTAGCGGAGTGGGTTTGGGTCTAACCGAGTGGGCTTCGGTCTAGCCGAGTGGGTTTGGGTCTGGCCGAGTGGGTTTGTGTCTAGCCGAGTGGGTTTGCGTCTAGCCGAGTCGGTTTGGGTCTAGCCGAGTGGGTTTGGGTCTAGCGTAGTGGTTTTGGGTCTAGCGGAGTGGGTTTGGCTCTAGCCGAGTGGGTTTGGGTCTAGTCGAGTGGGTTTGGGTCTAGCCGAGTCGGTTTGGGTCTAGCCGAGTGGGTTTGGGTCTAGCCGAGTGGGTTTGGGTCTAACCGAGTGGGTTTGGGTCCAGCCAAGTGGGTTTGGGTCTAGCCGAGTGTGTTTGGGTCTAGCCGAGTGGGTTTGGGGCTAGCAGAGTGGGATTTGGTCTAGCCGACTGGGTTTCGGTCTAGCCGATTGGGTTTGGGTCTAGCCGAGTAGGTTTGGGTCTAGCCGAGTGGGTTTGGGTCTAGCCGAGAGGGTTTGGGGCTAGACGAGTGGGATTGGGTCTAGCGTAGAGGTTTTGGGTCTTGCGGAGTGGGTTTGGCTCTAGCCGAGTGGGTTTGGGTCTAGTCGAGTGGGTTTGGGTCTAGCCGAGTCGGTTTGGGTCTAGCCGAGTGGGTTTGGGTCTAGCCGAGTGGGTTTGGGTCTAGCCGAGTGGGATTGGGTCTAGCCGAGTGGGTTTGGGTCTGGCCCAGTGGGTTTGGGTTTAGCCGAGTGGGTTTGTGTCTAGCCGAGTGGGTTTGGAACTAGCCGAGTGGGTTTGGGTCTAGCCGAGTGTGTTTGGGTCTAGCCGAGTGGGTTTGGGTCTAGCCGAGTGGGTTTGGGTCAAGCCGAGTGGGTTTGGCTCTAGCAGAGTGGGTTTCAGGTTCGCCGAGTGGGTTTAGGTTTAGCATTGTGGGTTTGGGTCTAGCCGAGAGGGTTTGGGTCTAGCCGAGTGGGTATGGGTCTAGCCGAGTGGGTTTGGGTGTAGCCGAGTGTGTTTGGGTCTAGCCGAGTGGGTTTGGGTCTTGCGGCATGGCTTTGGGTCTAGCGGAGTGGGTTTGGGTCTAGCGGAGTGGGTTTGGGTCTAGCGGAGTGGGTTTCAGTCTAGCCGAGTGGCTTTGGGTCTAGTCGAGTGTGTTTTGGTCTAGCCGAGTGGGTTTGGGTCTACCGAGTGGGTTTGGGTGTAGCCGAGTGGGTTTCGGTCTAGCGGAGTGGGTTTGGGTCTAACCGAGTGGGTTTCGGTCTAGCCGAGTGGGTTTGGGTCTAGCCGAGTGGGTTTGCGTCTAGCCGAGTCGGTTTGGGTCTAGCCGAGTGGGTTTGGGTCTAGCGTAGTGGTTTTGGGTCTAGCGGAGTGGGTTTGGCTCTAGCCGAGTGGGTTTGGGTCTGGACGAGTGGGTTTGGGTCTAGCCGAGTGGGTTTGGATCTAGCCGAGTGGGTTTGGGTCTAGCCGAGTGGGTTTGGGTCTAGCCGAGTGGGATTGGGTCTAGCCGAGTGGGTTTGGGTCTAGCCCAGTGGGTTTGGGTCTAGCCGAGTGGGTTTGTGTCTAGCCGAGTGGGTTTGGAACTAGCCGAGTGGGTTTGGGTCTAGCGGAGTGTGTTTGGGTCTAGCCGAGTGGGTTTGGGTCTAGGCGAGTGAATTTGGGTCTAGCGGAGTGGGTTTGGGTCTAGCGGAGTGGGTTTGGGTCTAGCCGAGTGGGTTTGGGTCAAGCCGAGTGGGTTTGGCTCTAGCGGAGTGGGTTTCGGGTTAGCCGAGTGGGTTTAGGTTTAGCATTGTGGGTTTGGGTCTAGCCGAGAGGGTTTGGGTCTAGCCGAGTGGGTTTGGGTCTAGCCGAGTGGGTTTGGGTGTAGCCGAGTGTGTTTGGGTCCAGCCGAGTGGGTTTGGGTCTTGCGGCATGGCTTTGGGTCTAGCGGAGTGGGTTTGGGTCTAGCGGAGTGGGTTTGGGTCTAGCGGAGTGGGTTTCAGTATAGCCGAGTGGCTTTGGGTCTAGTCGAGTGTGTTTCGGTCTAGCCGAGTGGGTTTGGGTCTACCGAGTGGGTTTGGGTCTAGCCGAGTGGGTTTCGGTCTAGCGGAGTGGGTTTGGGTCTAACCGAGTGGGTTTCGGTCTAGCCGAGTGGGTTTGGGTCTGGCCGAGTGGTTTGTGTCTAGCCGAGTGGGTTTGCGTCTAGCCGAGTCGGTTTGGGTCTAGCCGAGTGGGTTTGGGTCTAGCCGAGTGGGTTTGGGTCTAGCCGAGTGGGTTTGGGTCTCGCCGAGTGGGTTTGGGTCTAGCCGATTGGGTTTGGGTCTAGCCGAGTTGGTTTGATTCTAGCCGAGTGGGTTTGGGTGTAGCCGAGTGGGTTTGGGTGTAGCGGAGTGGTTTTGGGTCTAGCGGAGTGGGTTTGGGTCTAGCCGAGTGGGTTTGCGTCTAGCCGAGTGGGTTTGGGTCTAGCCGAGTGGGTTTGGGTCTAGCCGAGTGTGTTTGGGTCTAGCCAAGTGTGTTTGGGTCTAGCCGAGTAGGATTGGGTCTAGCCGAGTGGGTTTGGGTCTAGCCGAGTGGGTTTGGGTCTAGCCGAGTGGGTTTGGGTCTAGCCGAGTGGGTTTGAGACTAGCCGAGTGGGTTTGGGTCTAGAGGAGTGGGTTTGGGTCTAGCCGAGTGGTTTGGGGTCTAGCCGAGTGGGTTTGGGTCTAGCGGAGTGGGTTTGGGTCTAGCGGAGTGAGTTTCAGGTTAGCCGAGTGGGTTTAGGTTTAGCATTGTGGGTTTGGGTCTAGCCGAGAGGGTTTGGGTCTAGCCGAGTGGGTTTGGGTCTAGCCGAGTGGGTTTGGGTGTAGCCGAGTGTGTTTGGGTCTAGCCGAGTGGGTTTGGGTCTTGCGGCATGGCTTTGGGTCTAGCGGAGTGGGTTTGGGTCTAGCGGAGTGGGTTTGGGTCTAGCGGAGTGGGTTTCAGTCTAGCCGAGTGGGTTTCGGTCTAGTCGAGTGTGTTTCGGTCTAGCCGAGTGGGTTTGGGACTACCGAGTGGGTTTGGGTCTAGCCGAGTGGGTTTGGGTCTAGCGGAGTGGGTTTGGGTCTAACCGAGTGGGTTTCGGTCTAGCCGAGTGGGTTTGGGTCTGGCCGAGTGGGTTTGTGTCTAGCCGAGTGGGTTTGCATCTCGCCGAGTGGGTTTGGGTCTAGCCGAGTGGGTTTGGGTCTAGCCGAGTGGTTTGGGTCTAGCCGAGTGGGTTTGGGTCTAGCCGAGTGGGTTTGGGTCTAGCAGAGTGGGTTTGGGTTTAGCCGAGTGGGTTTGGGTCTAGCCGAGTGGGTTTGGGTCTAGCCGAGTGGGTTTGGGTCTAGCGGAGTGGGTTTGGGTCTAGCAGAGTGGGTTTGGGTCTAGCGGAGTGGGTTTGGGTCTAGCCGAGTGGGTTTGGGTCTAGCGGAGTGGGTTTGGGTTTAGCCGAGTGGGTTTAGGTCTAGCCGAGTGGGTTTGGGTGTAGCCGAGTGGGTGTGGGTCTAGCCGAGTGGGTTTGGGTCTCGCCGAGTGTGTTTGGGTCTCGCCGAGTGGGTTTGGGTCTAGCCGAGTGGGTTTGGTTCTAGCCGAGATGGTTTGGTTCTAGCCGAGTGGGTTTGGGTGTAGCCGAGTGGGTTTGGGTGTAGCAGAGTGGTTTTGGGTCTAGCGGAGTGGGTTTGGGTCTAGCCGAGTGGGTTTGGGTCTAGCCGAGTGGGTTTGGGTCTAGCCGAGTGGGTTTGGGTCTAGCCGAGTGGGTTTGGGTCTAGCCGAGTGTGTTTGGGTCTAGCCGAGTGGGATTGGGTCTAGCCGAGTGGGTTTGGGTCTAGCCGAGTGGGTTTCGGTCTAGCCGAGTGGGTTTGGGTCTAGCCGAGTGGGTTTGGGACTAGCCGAGTGGGTTTGGGTCTAGCCGAGTGGGTTTGGGTCTAGCCGAGTGAGTTTGGGTCTAGTGGAGTGGGTTTGGGTCTAGCGGAGTGGGTTTAGGTCTAGCCGAGTGGGTTTGAGTCGAGCCGAGTGGGTTTGGGTCTAGCGGAGTGGGTTTGGGTTTAGCCGAGTGGGTTTAGGTCTAGCCGAGTGGGTTTGGGACTAGCCGAGTGGGTTTGCGTCTAGCAGAGTGGGTTTGGGTCTAGCAGAGTGGGTTTGGGTCTAGAGGAGTGGGGTTGGGTCTAGCCGAGTGGTTTGGGGTCTAGCCGAGTGGGTTTGGGTCTAGCGGAGTGGGTTTGGGTCTAGCCGAGTGGGTTTGGGTCTAGCCGATTGGGTTTGGGTCTAGCCGACTGGATTTGGGTCTAGCCGAGTGGGTTTGGGTCTTGCGGCGTGGGTTTGGGTCTAGCGGAGTGGGTTTGGGTCTAGCGGAGTGGGTTTGGGTATAGCCGAGTGGGCTTGGGTCTGGCGGAGTGGGTTTGGGTGTAGCCGAGTGGGTTTGGGTCTAGCCGAGTGGGTTTGGGTCTAGCCGAGTGGGTTTGGGTCTAGCGGAGTGGGTTTGGGTCTAGCGGAGTGGGTTTGGGTCTAACCGAGTGGGTTTGGGTCCAGCCGAGTGGGTTTGGGTCTAGCCGAGTGGGTTTGGGTCTAGCCGAGTGGGTTTGGGTCTAGCAGAGTGCGATTGGGTCTAGCCGACTGGGTTTCGGTCTAGCCGATTGGGTTTGGTTCTAGCCGAGTGGGTTTGGGTCTATCCGAGTGGGTTTGGGTCTAGCCGAGTGGGTATGGGTCTAGCGGAGTGTGCTTGGGTATAGCGGAGTGGGTATGGGTCTAGCGGAGTCAGTTTGGGTCTAGCCGAGTGGTTTTGGGTCTATCCGAGTGGGTTTGGGTCTAGCCGAGTCGGTTTCGGTCTATCCGAGTGGGTTTGGGTCTTGCTGAGTGGGTTTGGGTCTAGCCGAGTGGGTTTGGGTCTAGCCGAGTGGGTTTGGGTCTAGCCGAGTGGGTTTGGGTCTAGCCACGTGGGTTTGGGTCTAGCCGAGTGGGTTTGGGTCTAGCCGAGTGGGTTTGGGTCTAGCCGAGTGGGTTTGGGTCCAGCCGAGTGGGTTTGGGTCTAGAGGAGTGGGTTTGGGTCTAACCGAGTGGGTTTGGGTCTAGCCGAGTGGGTTGGGGTCTAGCCGAGTGGGGTTGGGTCTAGCGGAGTGGGTTTGGGTCTATCCGAGTCGGTTTCGGTCTATCCAAGTGGGTTTGGGTCTAGCCGAGTAGGTTTGGGTCTAGCCGAGTGGGTTTGGGTCTAGCCGAGTGGGTTTGGGTCTAGCGGAGTGGGTTTGTGTCTAGCCGAGTGGGTTTGGGTCTAGCCGAGTGGGTTTGGGTCTAGCGGAGTGGGTTTCGGTTTAGCCGAGTGGGTTTAGGTCTAGCCGAGTGGGTTTGGGTCTAGCCGAGTGGGTTTGGGTCCGGCCGAGTGGGTTTGGGTGCAGCCGAGTGTGTTTGGGTGCAGCCGAGTGGCTTTGGGTCTAGCCGAGTGGGTTTGGGTCTAGCCGAGTGGGTTTGGGTCTAGCGGAGTGGGTTTGTGTCTAGCGGAGTGGGTTTGGGTCTAGCCGAGTGGGTTTGGGTCTAGCGGAGTGGGTTTGGGTGTAGCCGAGTGGGTTTGGGTCTAGCGGAATGGTTTTGGGTCTAGCGGAGTGGGTTTGGGTCTAGCCGAGTGGGTTTGGGTCTAGCCGAGTGGGTTTGGGTCTAGACGAGTGGGTTTGGGTCTAGCCGAGTGGGTTTGGGTCTAGCCGAGTGTGTTTGGGTCTAGCCGAGTGGGATTGGGTCTAGCCGAGTGGGTTTGGGTCTAGCCGAGTGGGTTTGGGTCTAGCCGAGTGGGTTTGGGTCTAGCCGAGTGGGTTTGGGACTTGCCGAGTGGGTTTGGGTCTAGTGGAGTGGGTTTGGGTCTAGAGGAGTGGGTTTGGGTCTAGCCGAGTGGGTTTGGGTCTAGCCGAGTGGGTTTGGGTCTAGCGGAATGTGTTTGGGTTTAGCCGGGTGGGTTTAGGACTAGCCGAGTGGGTTTGGGTCTAGCCAAGTGGGTTTGGGTCGAACCGAGTGGGTTTGGGTCCAGCCGAGTGGGTTTGGGTCTAGCCGAGTGGGTTTGGGTCTAGCCGAGTGGGTTTGGGTCTAGCAGAGTGGGATTGGGTCTAGCCGACTGGGTTTGGGTCTAGCCGATTGGGTTTGGGTCTAGCCGAGTGGGTTTGAGTCTATCTGAGTGGGTTTGGGTCTAGCCGAGTGGGTTTGGGTCTAGCGGAGTGTGTTTGGGTATAGCGGAGTGGGTATGGGTCTAGCAGAGTGGGTTTGGGTCTAGCCGAGTCGGTTTCGGTCTATCCGAGTGGGTTTGGGTGTAGCCGAGTGGGTTTGGGTCTAGCCGAGTGGGTTTGGGTCTAGCCGAGCGGGATTGGGTCCAGCCGAGCGGGTTTGGGTCTAGTCGAGCGGGTTTGGGTCTAGCCGAGCGGGTTTGGGTCTAGCCGAGTGGGTTTGGGTCCAGCCGAGTGGGTTTGGGTCTAGCCGAGTGGGTTTGGGTCTAGCCGAGATTGTTTGGGTCTAGCCGAGTGGGTTTGGGTCTATCCGCGTTAGTTTGGGTCTAGCCGAGTGGGTTTGGGTCTAGACGAGTGGGTTTGGGTCTAGCCGAGTGGGTTTGGGTCGAGCGGAGTGGGTTTGGGTCTAGCCGAGTGGGTTTGTGTCTAGCCGAGTGGGTTTGGGTGTAGCCGAGTGGGTTTGGGTCTAGCCGAGTGGGTTTGGGTCTAGCGGAGTGGGTTTGGGTCTAGCGGATTGGGTTTGGGTCTAGCCGAGTGGGTTTGGGTGTAGCCGAGTGGGTTTGGGTCTAGCGGAATGGTTTTGGGTCTAGCGGAGTGGGTTTGGGTCTAGCCGAGTGGGTTTGGGTCTAGCCGAGTGGGTTTGGGTCTAGACGAGTGGGTTTGGGTCTAGCCGAGTGGGTTTCGGTCTAGCCGAGTGTGTTTGGGTCTAGCCGAGTGGGATTGGGTCTAGTGGAGTGGGTTTGGGTCTAGCGGAGTGGGTTTGGGTCTAGCCGAGTGGGTTTGGGTCTAGCCGAGTGGGTTTGGGTCTAGCGGAATGTGTTTGGGTTTAGCCGGGTGGGTTTGGGTCTAGCCGAGTCGGTTTCGGTCTATCCGAGTGGGTTTGGGTGTAGCCGAGTGGGTTTGGGTCCAGCCGAGTGGGTTTGGGTCTAGCCGAGTGGGTTTGGGTCTAGCCGAGCGGGATTGGGTCCAGCCGAGCGGGTTTGGGTCTAGTCGAGCGGGTTTGGGTCTAGCCGAGCGGGTTTGGGTCTAGCCGAGTGGGTTTGGGTCTAGCCGAGTGGGTTTGGGTCTAGCCGAGTGGGTTTGGGTCTAGCCGAGATTGTTTGGGTCTAGCCGAGTGGGTTTGGGTCTATCCGCGTTAGTTTGGGTCTAGCCGAGTGGGTTTGGGTCTAGACGAGTGGGTTTGGGTCTAGCCGAGTGGGTTTGGGTCGAGCGGAGTGGGTTTGGGTCTAGCCGAGTGGGTTTGTGTCTAGCCGAGTGGGTTTGGGTGTAGCCGAGTGGGTTTGGGTCTAGCCGAGTGGGTTTGGGTCTAGCGGAGTGGGTTTGGGTCTAGCGGATTGGGTTTGGGTCTAGCCGAGTGGGTTTGGGTCTACCCGAGTGGGTTTGGGTCTAGCCGAGTGGGTTTGGGTCTAGCCGAGTGGGTTTGGGTCTACCGGAGTGGGTTTGGGTCTAGCCGAGTGGGTTTGGGTCCAGCCGAGTGGGTTTGGGTCCAGCGGAGTGGGTTTGGGTCTAACCGAGTGGGTTTCGGTCTAGCCGATTGGGTTTGTGTCTAGCCGAGTGGGTTTGGGTCTATCCGAGTGGGTTTGGGTCTCGCCGTGTCCGTTTGGGTCTAGCCGAGTGGGTTTGGGTATAGCGGAATGGGTTTGGGTCTAGCCGAGTGGGTTTGGGTCTAGACGAGTGGGTTTGGGTCTAGCCGAGTGGGTTTGGGTCTGGCCGAGTGGGTTTGGGTGCAGCCGAGTGGGTTTGGGTGCAGCCGAGTGGGTTTGGGTCTAGCCGAGTGGGTTTGGGTCTAGCCGAGTGGGTTTGGGTCTAGCCGAGTGGGTTTGGGTCTAGCGGAGTGGGCTTGTGTCTAGCCGAGTGGGTTTGGGTCTAGCCGAGTGGGTTTGGGTCTAGCGGAGTGGGTTTGGGTGTAGCCGAGTGGGTTTGGGTCTAGCGGAATGGTTTTGGGTCTAGCGGAGTGGGTTTGGGACTAGCCGAGTGGGTTTGGGTCTAGCCGAGTGGGTTTGGGTCTAGACGAGTGGGTTTGGGTCTAGCCGAGTGGGTTTGGGTCTAGCCGAGTGTGTTTGGGTCTAGCCGAGTGGGATTGGGTCTAGCCGAGTGGGTTTGGGTCTAGCCGAGTGGGTTTGGGTCTAGCCGAGTGGGTTTGGGTCTAGCCGAGTGGGTTTGGGACTAGCCGAGTGGGTTTGGGTCTAGTGGAGTGGGTTTGGGTCTAGCGGAGTGGGTTTGGGTCTAGCTGAGTGGGTTTGGGTCTAGCCGAGTGGGTTTGGGTCTAGCGGAGTGTGTTTGGGTTTAGCCGAGTGGATTTAGGACTAGCCGAGTGGGTTTGGGTCTAGCCGAGTGGGTTTGGGTCGAACCGAGTGGGTTTGGGTCCAGCCGAGTGGGTTTGGGTCTAGCCGAGTGGGTTTGGGTCCAGCCGAGTGGGTTTGGGTCTAGCAGAGTGGGATTGGGTCTAGCCGACTGGGTTTGGGTCTAGCCGATTGGGTTTGTGTCTAGCCGAGTGGGTTTGGGTCTATCTGAGTGGGTTTGGGTCTAGCCGAGTGGGTTTGGGTCTAGCGGAGTGTGCTTGGGTATAGCGGAGTGGGTATGGGTCTAGCAGAGTGGGTTTGGGTCTAGCCGAGTCGGTTTTGGTCTATCCGAGTGGGTTTGGATGTAGCCGAGTGGGTTTGGGTCCAGCCGAGTGGGTTTGGGTCTAGCCGAGTGGGTTTGGGTCTAGCCGAGCGGGCTTGGGTCTAGCCGAGCGGGTTTGGGTCTAGCCGAGCGGGTTTGGGTCTAGCCGAGCGGGTTTGGGTCTAGCCGAGTGGGTTTGGGTCTAGCCGAGTGGGTTTGGGTCTAGCCGAGTGGGTTTGGGTCTAGCCGAGTGGGTTTGGGTCTTGCGGCATGGGTTTGGTTCTAGCGGAGTGGGTTTGGGTCTAGCGGAGTGGGTTTGGGTCTAGCCGAGGGGGTTTGGGTCTAGCGGATTGGGTTTGGGTCTAGCCGAGTGGGTTTGGGTCTAGCCGAGTGGGTTTGGGTCCAGCCGAGTGGGTTTGGGTCCAGCGGAGTGGGTTTGGGTCTAACCGAGTGGGTTTCGGTCTAGCCGATTGGGTTTGGGTCTAGCCGAGTGGGTTTGGGTCTATCCGAGTGGGTTTGGGTCTAGCCGAGTCCGTTTGGGTCTAGCCGAGTGGGTTTGGGTATAGCGGAATGGGTTTGGGTCTAGCCGAGTGGGTTTGGGTCTAGCGGAGTGGGTTTGGGTCTAGCGGAGTGGGTTTGGGTCTAGCGGAGTGTGTTTGGGTCTAGCCGAGTGGGTTTGGGTCTAGCTGAGTGGGTTTGGGTCTAGCGGAGTGGATTTGGGTCTCGCGGAGTGGGTTTGGGTCTAGCCGAGTGGGTTTGGGACTAGCCGAGTGGGTTTGGGTCTAGCGGAGTGGGTTTGGTTATAGCGGAGTGGGTTTGGGTCTAGCCGAGTGGGTTTGGGTCTAGCCGAGTGGGTTTGGGTCTAGTGGAGTGGGTGTGGGTCCAGCCGAGTGGGTTTGGGTCTAGCCGAGTGTGTTTGGGTCTAGCCGAGTGGGTTAGGGTCTAGCCGAGTGGGTTTTGGTCTAGCCGAGTCGGTTTGGGTTTAGCCGAGTGGGTTTGGGTCCAGCCGAGTGGGTTTGGGTCTAGCCGAGTGGGTTTGGGTCTAGCCGAGTAGGTTTGGGTCCAGCGGAGTGGGTTTGCGTGTAGCCGAGTGGGTTTGGGTTAAGCCGAGTGGGTTTGGGTCTAGCTGACTGGGTTTGGGTCTAGCCGACTGGGTTTGGGTCCAGCCGAGTGAGTTTGCATCTAGCCGAGTGGGTTTGGGACTAGCCGAGTGGGTTTGGTCTAGAGGAGTGGGTTTGGGTCTAGCCGAGTGGGTTTGGGTCTAGCCGAGTCCGTTTGGGTCTTGCCGAGTGGGTTTGGGACTAGCCGAGTGGGTTTGGGTCTAGCGGAGTGGGTTTGGTTCTAGCGGAGTGGGTTTGGGTCTAGCAGAGTGGGTTTGGGTCTAGCCGAGTGGGTTTGGGTCTAGCCGAGTGGGTTTGGGTCTAGCCTAGTGGGTTTGGGTCTAGCCGAGTGGGTTTGGGTCCAGCCGAGTGGATTTGGGTCTAGCCGAGTGGGTTTGGGTCTAGCCGAGTGGGTTTGGGACTGGCCGAGTGGGTTTGGGTCTAGCCGAGTGGGTTTGCGCCTAGCCGACTGGGTTTGGGTCTAGCGAGTGGGGTTGCATCTAGCCGAGTGAGTTTGGGACTAGCCGAGTGTGTTTGGGTCTAGAGGAGTGGGTTTGGGTCTAGCCAAGTCCGTTTGGGTCTAGCCGAGTGGGTTTGGGACTAGCTGAGTGGGTTTGGGTCTAGCGGAGTGGGTTTGGTTCTAGCGGAGTGGGTTTGGGTCTAGCCGAGTGGGTTTGGGTCTAGAGGTGTGGGTTTGGGTCTAGCCGAGTGGGTTTGGGTCTAGCCTAGTGGGTTTGGGTCTAGCCGAGTGGGTTTGGGTCTAGCCGAGTGGATTTGGGTCTAGCCGAGTGGGTTTGGGTCTAGCCGAGTGGGTTTGGGACTGGCCGAGTGGGTTTGGGTCTAGCCGAGTGGGTTTGCGCCTAGCCGACTGGGTTTGGGTCTAGCGAGTGGGGTTGCATCTAGCCGAGTGAGTTTGGGACTAGCCGAGTGTGTTTGGGTCTAGAGGAGTGGGTTTGGGTCTAGCCAAGTCCGTTTGGGTCTAGCCGAGTGGGTTTGGGACTAGCTGAGTGGGTTTGGGTCTAGCGGAGTGGGTTTGGTTCTAGCGGAGTGGGTTTTGGTCTAGCCGAGTGGGTTTGGGTCTAGAGGTGTGGGTTTGGGTCTAACCGAGTGGGTTTGGGTCTAGCCGAGTGGGTTTGGGTCTATCCGAGTGGGTTTGGGTCTAGCCGAGTGGGTTTAGGTCTAGCGGAGTGGGTTTGGGTATAGCGGGGTGGGTATGGGTCTAGCGGAGTGGGTTTGGGTCTGGCCGAGTGGTTTTGGGTCTATCCGAGTGGGTTTGGGTCTAGCCGAGTCGGTTTCGGTCTATCCGAGTGGGTTTGGGTCTAGCCGAGTAGGTTTGGGGCTAGCCGAGTGGGTTTAGGTCTAGCCGAGTGGGTTTGGGTCTAGCCGAGTGGGTTTGGGTCTGGCCGAGTGGGTTTGGGTGTAGCCGAGTGGGTTTGGGTGTAGCCGAGTGGGTTTGGGTCTAGCCGAGTGGGTTTGGGTCTAGCGGAGAGGGTTTGGGTCTAGCGGAGTGGGTTTGTGTCTAGCCGAGTGGGTTTGGGTCTAGCCGAGTGGGTTTGGGTCTAGCTGAGTGGGTTTGGGTCTAGCCGAGTGGGTTTGGGTCCTGCGGCGTGGGTTTGGGTCTAGCGGAGTGGGTTTGGGTCTAGCGGAGTAGGTTTGGGTCTAGCCGAGAGGGTTTGGGTCTAGCGGAGTGGGTTTGGGTCTAGCCGAGTGGGTTTAGGTCTAGCCGAGTGGGTTTGGGTCTAGCCGAGAGGGTTTGGGTCTCGCCGAGTGGGTTTGGGTCTAGCCGAGTCGGTTTGGGTCTAGCCGCGTGGGTTTGGGTCTAGCCGAGTGGGTTTGGGTCTAGCCGAGTGGGTTTGGGTCTACCTGAGTGGGTTTGGGTGTAGCCGAGTGGGTTTGGGTCTAACGGAGTGGTTTTGGGTCTAGCGGAGTGGGTTTGGGTCTAGCCGAGTGGGTTTGGGTCTAGCCGAGTGGGTTTGGGTCTAGACGAGTGGGTTTGGGTCTAGCCGAGTTGATTTGGGTCTAGCGAGTGGGGTTGCATCTAGCCGAGTGAGTTTGGGACTAGCCGAGTGTGTTTGGGTCTAGAGGAGTGGGTTTGGGTCTAGCCAAGTCCGTTTGGGTCTAGCCGAGTGGGTTTGGGACTAGCTGAGTGGGTTTGGGTCTAGTGGAGTGGGTTTGGTTCTAGCGGAGTGGGTTTGGGTCTAGCCGAGTGGGTTTGGGTCTAGAGGTGTGGGTTTGGGTCTAACCGAGTGGGTTTGGGTCGAGCCGAGTGGGTTGGGGTCTAGCCGAGTGGGCTTGGGTCTAGCGGAGTGGGTTTGGGTCTAGCGGAGTGGGTTTGGGTCTAGCCGAGTGGTTTTGGGTCTATCCGAGTGGGTTTGGGTCTAGCCGAGTCGGTTTCGGTCTATCCGAGTGGGTTTGGGTCTAGCCGAGTAGGTTTGGGTCTAGCCGAGTGGGTTTGGGTCTAGCCGAGTGGGTTTGGGTCTAGCGGTGTGGGTTTGGGTCTAGCCGAGTGGGTTTGGATCTAGCCGAGTGGGTTTGGGTCTAGCGGAGTGGGTTTCGGTTTAGCCGAGTGGGTTTAGGTCTAGCCGAGTGGGTTTGCGCCTAGCCGACTGGGTTTGGGTCTAGCGAGTGGGGTTGCATCTAGCCGAGTGAGTTTGGGACTAGCCGAGTGTGTTTGGGTCTAGAGGAGTGGGTTTGGGTCTAGCCAAGTCCGTTTGGGTCTAGCCGAGTGGGTTTGGGACTAGCTGAGTGGGTTTGGGTCTAGCGGAGTGGGTTTGGTTCTAGCGGAGTGGGTTTGGGTCTAGCCGAGTGGGTTTGGGTCTAGAGGTGTGGGTTTGGGTCTAGCCGAGTGGGTTTGGGTCTAGCCTAGTGGGTTTGGGTCTAGCCGAGTGGGTTTGGGTCTAGCCGAGTGGATTTGGGTCTAGCCGAGTGGGTTTGGGTCTAGCCGAGTGGGTTTGGGACTGGCCGAGTGGGTTTGGGTCTAGCCGAGTGGGTTTGCGCCTAGCCGACTGGGTTTGGGTCTAGCGAGTGGGGTTGCATCTAGCCGAGTGAGTTTGGGACTAGCCGAGTGTGCTTGGGTCTAGAGGAGTGGGTTTGGGTCTAGCCAAGTCCGTTTGGGTCTAGCCGAGTGGGTTTGGGACTAGCTGAGTGGGTTTGGGTCTAGCGGAGTGGGTTTGGTTCTAGCGGAGTGGGTTTTGGTCTAGCCGAGTGGGTTTGGGTCTAGAGGTGTGGGTTTGGGTCTAACCGAGTGGGTTTGGGTCTAGCCGAGTGGGTTTGGGTCTATCCGAGTGGGTTTGGGTCTAGCCGAGTGGGTTTAGGTCTAGCGGAGTGGGTTTGGGTATAGCGGGGTGGGTATGGGTCTAGCGGAGTGGGTTTGGGTCTGGCCGAGTGGTTTTGGGTCTATCCGAGTGGGTTTGGGTCTAGCCGAGTCGGTTTCGGTCTATCCGAGTGGGTTTGGGTCTAGCCGAGTAGGTTTGGGGCTAGCCGAGTGGGTTTAGGTCTAGCCGAGTGGGTTTGGGTCTAGCCGAGTGGGTTTGGGTCTGGCCGAGTGGGTTTGGGTGTAGCCGAGTGGGTTTGGGTGTAGCCGAGTGGGTTTGGGTCTAGCCGAGTGGGTTTGGGTCTAGCGGAGAGGGTTTGGGTCTAGCGGAGTGGGTTTGTGTCTAGCCGAGTGGGTTTGCGTCTAGCCGAGTGGGTTTGGGTCTAGCTGAGTGGGTTTGGGTCTAGCCGAGTGGGTTTGGGTCCTGCGGCGTGGGTTTGGGTCTAGCGGAGTGGGTTTGGGTCTAGCGGAGTAGGTTTGGGTCTAGCCGAGAGGGTTTGGGTCTAGCGGAGTGGGTTTGGGTCTAGCCGAGTGGGTTTAGGTCTAGCCGAGTGGGTTTGGGTCTAGCCGAGAGGGTTTGGGTCTCGCCGAGTGGGTTTGGGTCTAGCCGAGTCGGTTTGGGTCTAGCCGCGTGGGTTTGGGTCTAGCCGAGTGGGTTTGGGTCTAGCCGAGTGGGTTTGGGTCTACCTGAGTGGGTTTGGGTGTAGCCGAGTGGGTTTGGGTCTAACGGAGTGGTTTTGGGTCTAGCGGAGTGGGTTTGGGTCTAGCCGAGTGGGTTTGGGTCTAGCCGAGTGGGTTTGGGTCTAGACGAGTGGGTTTGGGTCTAGCCGAGTGGATTTGGGTCTAGCGAGTGGGGTTGCATCTAGCCGAGTGAGTTTGGGACTAGCCGAGTGTGTTTGGGTCTAGAGGAGTGGGTTTGGGTCTAGCCAAGTCCGTTTGGGTCTAGCCGAGTGGGTTTGGGACTAGCTGAGTGGGTTTGGGTCTAGTGGAGTGGGTTTGGTTCTAGCCAAGTCCGTTTGGGTCTAGCCGAGTGGGTTTGGGACTAGCTGAGTGGGTTTGGGTCTAGTGGAGTGGGTTTGGTTCTAGCGGAGTGGGTTTGGGTCTAGCCGAGTGGGTTTGGGTCTAGAGGTGTGGGTTTGGGTCTAACCGAGTGGGTTTGGGTCGAGCCGAGTGGGTTGGGGTCTAGCCGAGTGGGCTTGGGTCTAGCGGAGTGGGTTTGGGTCTAGCGGAGTGGGTTTGGGTCTAGCCGAGTGGTTTTGGGTCTATCCGAGTGGGTTTGGGTCTAGCCGAGTCGGTTTCGGTCTATCCGAGTGGGTTTGGGTCTAGCCGAGTAGGTTTGGGTCTAGCCGAGTGGGTTTGGGTCTAGCCGAGTGGGTTTGGGTCTAGCGGTGTGGGTTTGGGTCTAGCCGAGTGGGTTTGGATCTAGCCGAGTGGGTTTGGGTCTAGCGGAGTGGGTTTCGGTTTAGCCGAGTGGGTTTAGGTCTAGCCGAGTGGGTTTGGGTCTAGCCGAGTGGGTTTGGGTCTGGCCGAGTGGGTTTGGGTGTAGCCGAGTGGGTTTGGGTCTAGCCGAGTGGGTTTGGGTCTAGCCGAGAGGGTTTGGGTCTCGCCAAGTGGGTTTGGGTCTAGCCGAGTCGGTTTGGGTCTTGCCGCGTGGGTTTGGGTCTAGCCGAGTGGGTTTGGGTCTAGCCGAGTTGGTTTGGGTCTACCTGAGTGGGTTTGGGTGTAGCCGAGTGGGTTTGGGTCTAACGGAGTGGTTTTGGGTCTAGCGGAGTGGGTTTGGGTCTAGCCGAGTGGGTTTGGGTCTAGCCGAGTGGGTTTGGGTCTAGACGAGTGGGTTTGGGTCTAGCCGAGTGTGTTTGGGTCTAGCCGAGTGTGTTTGGGTCTAGCCGAGTGGGATTGGGTCTAGCCGAGTGGGTTTGGGTCTAGCCGAGTGGGTTTGGGTCTAGCCGAGTGGGTTTGGGTCTAGCCGAGTGGGTTTGGGACTAGCCGAGTGGGTTTGGGTCTAGTGGAGTGGGTTTGGGTCTAGCGGAGTGGGTTTGGGTCTAGCCGAGTGGGTTTGGGTCTAGCCGAGTGGGTTTGGGTCTAGCGGAGTGTGTTTGGGTTTAGCCGAGTGGGTTTAGGTCTAGCCGAGTGGGTTTGGGTCTAGCCGAGTGGGTTTGGGTCGAACCGAGTGGGTTTGGGTCCAGCCGAGTGGGTTTGGGTCTAGCCGAGTGGGTTTGGGTCTAGCCGAGTGGGTTTGGGTCTAGCAGAGTGGGATTGGTTCTAGCCGACTGGGTTTGTGTCTAGCCGATTGGGTTTGGGTCGAGCCGAGTGGGTTTGGGTCTAGCCGAGTGGGTTTGGGTCTAGCGGAGTGTGTTTGGGTATAGCGGAGTGGGTATGGGTCTAGCAGAGTGGGTTTGGGTCTAGCCGAGTCGGTTTCGGTCTATCCGAGTGGGTTTGGGTGTAGCCGAGTGGGTTTGGGTCCAGCCGAGTGGGTTTGGGTCTAGCCGAGTGGGTTTGGGTCTAGCCGAGCGGGATTGGGTCTAGCCGAGCGGGTTTGGCTCTAGCCGAGCGGGTTTGGGTCAAGCCGAGTGGGTTTGGGTCTAGCCGAGGGGGTTTGGGTCTAGCCGAGTGGGTTTGGGTCTAGCCGAGTGGATTTGGGTCTAGCCGAGTGGGTTTGGGTCTAGCCGAGTGGGTTTGGTTCTAGCCGCGTTGGTTTGGGTCTAGCCGAGTGGGTTTGGGTCTAGCAGAGTGGGTTTGGGTCTAGCCGAGTGGGTTTGGGTCTAGCAGAGTGGGTTTGGGTCTAGCCGAGTGGGTTTGGGTCTAGCGGAGTGGGTTTGGGTCTAGCCGAGTGGGTTTGGGTCAAGCCGAGTGGGTTTGGGTCTAGCGGTTTCGGTTTAGCCGAGTGGGTTTAGGTTTAGCCGAGTGGGTTTGGGTCTAGCCGAGTGGGTTTGGGTCTAGCCGAGTGGGTTTGTGTCTAGCCGAGTGGGTTTGGGTGTAGCCGAGTGGGTTTGGGTCTAGCCGAGTGGGTTTGGGTCCAGCCGAGTGGGTTTGGGTCCAGCGGAGTGGGTTTGGGTCTAACCGAGTGGGTTTCGGTCTAGCCGATTGGGTTTGGGTCTAGCCGAGTGGGTTTGGGTCTATCCGAGTGGGTTTGGGTCTAGCCAAGTCCGTTTGGGTCTAGCCGAGTGGGTTTGGGTATAGCGGAATGGGTTTGGGTCTAGCCGAGTGGGTTTGGGTCTAGCCGAGTGGGTTTGGGTCTAGCGGAGTGGGTTTGGGTCTAGCGGAGTGTGTTTGGGTCTAGCCGAGTGGGTTTGGGTCTAGCTGAGTGGGTTTGGGTCTAGCGGAGTGGGTTTGGGTCTCGCGGAGTGGGTTTGGGTCTAGCCGAGTGGGTTTGGGACTAGCCGAGTGGGTTTGGGTCTAGCGGAGTGGGTTTGGTTATAGCGGAGTGGGTTTGGGTCTAGCCGAGTGGGTTTGGGTCTAGCCGAGTGGGTTTGGGTCTAGTGGAGTGGGTGTGGGTCTAGCCGAGTGGGTTTGGGTCTAGCCGAGTGGGTTAGGGTCTAGCCGAGTGGGTTTTGGTCTAGCCGAGTCGGTTTGGGTCTAGCCGAGTGGGTTTGGGTCCAGCCGAGTGGGTTTGGGTCTAGCCGAGTGGGTTTAGGTCTAGCCGAGTGGGTTTGGGTCCAGCGGAGTGGGTTTGCGTGTAGCCGAGTGGGTTTGGGTCTAGCCGAGTGGGTTTGGGTCTAGCTGACTGGGTTTGGGTCTAGCCGACTGGGTTTGGGTCCAGCCGAGTGAGTTTGCATCTAGCCGAGTGGGTTTGGGTCTAGCCGAGAGGGTTTGGGTCTAGCGGAGTGGGTTGGGTCTAGCCGATTGGGTTTAGGTCTAGTCGAGTGGGTTTGGGTCTAGCCGAGAGGGTTTGGGTCTCGCCAAGTGGGTTTGGGTCTAGCCGAGTCGGTTTGGGTCTTGCCGCGTGGGTTTGGGTCTAGCCGAGTGGGTTTGGGTCTAGCCGAGTGGGTTTGGGTCTACCTGAGTGGGTTTGGGTGTAGCCGAGTGGGTTTGGGTCTAACGGAGTGGTTTTGGGTCTAGCGGAGTGGGTTTGGGTCTAGCCGAGTGGGTTTGGGTCTAGCCGAGTGGGTTTGGGTCTAGACGAGTGGGTTTGGGTCTAGCCGAGTGGGTTTGGGTCTAGCCGAGTGTGTTTGGGTCTAGCCGAGTGGGATTGGGTCTAGCCGAGTGGGTTAGGGTCTAGCCGAGTGGGTTTGGGTCTAGCCGAGTGGGTTTGGGTCTAGTGGAGTGGGTGTGCGTCTAGCCGAGTGGGTTTGGGTCTAGCCGAGTGGGTTAGGGTCTAGCCGAGTGGGTTTTGGTCTAGCCGAGTCGGTTTGGGTCTAGCCGAGTGGGTTTGGGTCCAGCCGAGTGGGTTTGGGTCTAGCCGAGTGGGTTTAGGTCTAGCCGAGTGGGTTTGGGTCCAGCGGAGTGGGTTTGCGTGTAGCCGAGTGGGTTTGGGTCTAGCCGAGTGGGTTTGGGTCTAGCTGACTGGGTTTGGGTCTAGCCGACTGGGTTTGGGTCCAGCCGAGTGAGTTTGCATCTAGCCGAGTGGGTTTGGGTCTAGCCGAGAGGGTTTGGGTCTAGCGGAGTGGGTTGGGTCTAGCCGATTGGGTTTAGGTCTAGTCGAGTGGGTTTGTGTCTAGCCGAGAGGGTTTGGGTCTCGCCAAGTGGGTTTGGGTCTAGCCGAGTCGGTTTGGGTCTTGCCGCGTGGGTTTGGGTCTAGCCGAGTGGGTTTGGGTCTAGCCGAGTGGGTTTGGGTCTACCTGAGTGGGTTTGGGTGTAGCCGAGTGGGTTTGGGTCTAACGGAGTGGTTTTGGGTCTAGCGGAGTGGGTTTGGGTCTAGCCGAGTGGGTTTGGGTCTAGCCGAGTGGGTTTGGGTCTAGACGAGTGGGTTTGGGTCTAGCCGAGTGGGTTTGGGTCTAGCCGAGTGTGTTTGGGTCTAGCCGAGTGGGATTGGGTCTAGCCGAGTGGGTTAGGGTCTAGCCGAGTGGGTTTGGGTCTAGCCGAGTGGGTTTGGGTCTAGTGGAGTGGGTGTGCGTCTAGCCGAGTGGGTTTGGGTCTAGCCGAGTGGGTTAGGGTCTAGCCGAGTGGGTTTTGGTCTAGCCGAGTCGGTTTGGGTCTAGCCGAGTGGGTTTGGGTCCAGCCGAGTGGGTTTGGGTCTAGCCGAGTGGGTTTAGGTCTAGCCGAGTGGGTTTGGGTCCAGCGGAGTGGGTTTGCGTGTAGCCGAGTGGGTTTGGGTCTAGCCGAGTGGGTTTGGGTCTAGCTGACTGGGTTTGGGTCTAGCCGACTGGGTTTGGGTCCAGCCGAGTGAGTTTGCATCTAGCCGAGTGGGTTTGGGTCTAGCCGAGAGGGTTTGGGTCTAGCGGAGTGGGTTGGGTCTAGCCGATTGGGTTTAGGTCTAGTCGAGTGGGTTTGTGTCTAGCCGAGAGGGTTTGGGTCTCGCCAAGTGGGTTTGGGTCTAGCCGAGTCGGTTTGGGTCTTGCCGCGTGGGTTTGGGTCTAGCCGAGTGGGTTTGGGTCTAGCCGAGTGGGTTTGGGTCTACCTGAGTGGGTTTGGGTGTAGCCGAGTGGGTTTGGGTCTAACGGAGTGGTTTTGGGTCTAGCGGAGTGGGTTTGGGTCTAGCCGAGTGGGTTTGGGTCTAGCCGAGTGGGTTTGGGTCTAGACGAGTGGGTTTGGGTCTAGCCGAGTGGGTTTGGGTCTAGCCGAGTGTGTTTGGGTCTAGCCGAGTGGGATTGGGTCTAGCCGAGTGGGTTTGGGTCTAGCCGAGTGGGTTTGGGTCTAGCCGAGTGGGTTTGGGTCTAGCCGAGTGGGTTTGGGACTAGCCGAGTGGGTTTGGGTCTAGTGGAGTGGGTTTGGGTCTAGCGGAGTGGGTTTGGGTCTAGCCGAGTGGGTTTGGGTCTAGCCGAGTGGGTTTGGGTCTAGCGGAGTGTGTTTGGGTTTAGCCGAGTGGGTTTAGGTCTAGCCGAGTGGGTTTGGGTCTAGCCGAGTGGGTTTGGGTCGAACCGAGTGGGTTTGGGTCCAGCCGAGTGGGTTTGGGTCTAGCCGAGTGGGTTTGGGTCTAGCCGAGTGGGTTTGGGTCTAGCAGAGTGGGATTGGGTCTAGCCGACTGGGTTTGGGTCTAGCCGATTGGGTTTGGGTCGAGCCGAGTGGGTTTGGGTCTAGCCGAGTGGGTTTGGGTCTAGCGGAGTGTGTTTGGGTATAGCGGAGTGGGTATGGGTCTAGCAGAGTGGGTTTGGGTCTAGCCGAGTCGGTTTCGGTCTATCCGAGTGGGTTTGGGTGTAGCCGAGTGGGTTTGGGTCCAGCCGAGTGGGTTTGGGTCTAGCCGAGTGGGTTTGGGTCTAGCCGAGCGGGATTGGGTCTAGCCGAGCGGGTTTGGCTCTAGCCGAGCGGGTTTGGGTCTAGCCGAGTGGGTTTGGGTCTAGCCGAGGGGGTTTGGGTCTAGCCGAGTGGGTTTGGGTCTAGCCGAGTGGGTTTGGGTCTAGCCGAGTGGGTTTGGGTCTAGCCGAGTGGGTTTGGGTCTAGCCGCGTTGGTTTGGGTCTAGCCGAGTGGGTTTGGGTCTAGCAGAGTGGGTTTGGGTCTAGCCGAGTGGGTTTGGGTCTAGCAGAGTGGGTTTGGGTCTAGCCGAGTGGGTTTGGGTCTAGCGGAGTGGGTTTGGGTCTAGCCGAGTGGGTTTGGGTCAAGCCGAGTGGGTTTGGGTCTAGCGGTTTCGGTTTAGCCGACTGGGTTTAGGTTTAGCCGAGTGGGTTTGGGTCTAGCCGAGTGGGTTTGGGTCTAGCCGAGTGGGTTTGTGTCTAGCCGAGTGGGTTTGGGTGTAGCCGAGTGGGTTTGGGTCTAGCCGAGTGGGTTTGGGTCCAGCCGAGTGGGTTTGGGTCCAGCGGAGTGGGTTTGGGTCTAACCGAGTGGGTTTCGGTCTAGCCGATTGGGTTTGGGTCTAGCCGAGTGGGTTTGGGTCTATCCGAGTGGGTTTGGGTCTAGCCAAGTCCGTTTGGGTCTAGCCGAGTGGGTTTGGGTATAGCGGAATGGGTTTGGGTCTAGCCGAGTGGGTTTGGGTCTAGCCGAGTGGGTTTGGGTCTAGCGGAGTGGGTTTGGGTCTAGCGGAGTGTGTTTGGGTCTAGCCGAGTGGGTTTGGGTCTAGCTGAGTGGGTTTGGGTCTAGCGGAGTGGGTTTGGGTCTCGCGGAGTGGGTTTGGGTCTAGCCGAGTGGGTTTGGGACTAGCCGAGTGGGTTTGGGTCTAGCGGAGTGGGTTTGGTTATAGCGGAGTGGGTTTGGGTCTAGCCGAGTGGGTTTGGGTCTAGCCGAGTGGGTTTGGGTCTAGTGGAGTGGGTGTGGGTCCAGCCGAGTGGGTTTGGGTCTAGCCGAGTGGGTTTGGGTCTAGCCGAGTGGGTTAGGGTCTAGCCGAGTGGGTTTTGGTCTAGCCGAGTCGGTTTGGGTCTAGCCGAGTGGGTTTGGGTCCAGCCGAGTGGGTTTGGGTCTAGCCGAGTGGGTTTGGGTCTAGCCGAGTGGGTTTGGGTCCAGCGGAGTGGGTTTGCGTGTAGCCGAGTGGGTTTGGGTCTAGCCGAGTGGGTTTGGGTCTAGCTGACTGGGTTTGGGTCTAGCCGACTGGGTTTGGGTCCAGCCGAGTGAGTTTGCATCCAGCCGAGTGGGTTTGGGACTAGCCGAGTGGGTTTGGGTCTAGAGGAGTGGGTTTGGGTCTAGCCGAGTCCGTTTGGGTCTAGCCGAGTGGGTTTGGGACTAGCCGAGTGGGTTTGGGTCTAGCGGAGTGGGTTTGGTTCTAGCGGAGTGGGTTTGGGTCTAGCAGAGTGGGTTTGGGTCTAGCCGAGTGGGTTTGGGTCTAGCCGAGTGGGTTTGGGTCTAGCCTAGTGGGTTTGGGTCTAGCCGAGTGGGTTTGGGTCTAGCCGAGTGGATTTGGGTCTAGCCGAGTGGGTTTGGGTCTAGCCGAGTGGGTTTGGGACTGGCCGAGTGGGTTTGGGTCTAGCCGAGTGGGTTTGCGCCTAGCCGACTGGGTTTGGGTCTAGCGAGTGGGGTTGCATCTAGCCGAGTGAGTTTGGGACTAGCCGAGTGTGTTTGGGTCTAGAGGAGTGGGTTTGGGTCTAGCCAAGTCCGTTTGGGTCTAGCCGAGTGGGTTTGGGACTAGCTGAGTGGGTTTGGGTCTAGTGGAGTGGGTTTGGTTCTAGCGGAGTGGGTTTGGGTCTAGCCGAGTGGGTTTGGGTCTAGAGGTGTGGGTTTGGGTCTAACCGAGTGGGTTTGGGTCGAGCCGAGTGGGTTGGGGTCTAGCCGAGTGGGGTTGGGTCTAGCGGAGTGGGTTTGGGTCTAGCGGAGTGGGTTTGGGTCTAGCCGAGTGGTTTTGGGTCTATCCGAGTGGGTTTGGGTCTAGCCGACTCGGTTTCGGTCTATCCGAGTGGGTTTGGGTCTAGCCGAGTAGGTTTGGGTCTAGCCGAGTGGGTTTGGGTCTAGCCGAGTGGGTTTGGGTCTAGCGGAGTGGGTTTGGGTCTAGCCGAGTGGGTTTGGATCTAGCCGAGTGGGTTTGGGTCTAGCGGAGTGGGTTTTGGTTTAGCCGAGTGGGTTTAGGTCTAGCCGAGTGGGTTTGGGTCTAGCCGAGTGGTTTTGGGTCTAGCGGAGTGGGTTTGGGTCTAGCCGAGTGGGTTTGGGTCTAGCCGAGTGGGTTTGGGTCTAGACGAGTGGGTTTGGGTCTAGCCGAGTGGGTATGGGTCTAGCCGAGTGTGTTTGGGTCTAGCCGAGTGGGATTGGGTCTAGCCGAGTGGGTTTGGGTCTAGCCGAGTGGGTTTGGGTCTAGCCGAGTGGGTTTGGGTCTAGCCGAGTGGGTTTGGGACTAGCCGAGTGGGTTTGGGTCTAGGGGAGTGGGTTTGGGTCTAGCGGAGTGGGTTTGGGTCTAGCCGAGTGGGTTTGGGTCTAGCCGAGTGGGTTTGGGTCTAGCGGAGTGTGTTTGGGTTTAGCCGAGTGGGTTTAGGTCTAGCCGAGTGGGTTTGGGTCTAGCCGAGTGGGTTTGGGTCGAACCGAGTGGGTTTGGATCTAGCCGAGTGGGTTTGGGTCTAGCGGAGTGGGTTTTGGTTTAGCCGAGTGGGTTTAGGTCTAGCCGAGTGGGTTTGGGTCTAGCCGAGTGGTTTTGGGTCTAGCGGAGTGGGTTTGGGTCTAGCCGAGTGGGTTTGGGTCTAGCCGAGTGGGTTTGGGTCTAGACGAGTGGGTTTGGGTCTAGCCGAGTGGGTTTGGGTCTAGCCGAGTGTGTTTGGGTCTAGCCGAGTGGGATTGGGTCTAGCCGAGTGGGTTTGGGTCTAGCCGAGTGAGTTTGGGTCTAGCCGAGTGGGTTTGGGTCTAGCCGAGTGGGTTTGGGACTAGCCGAGTGGGTTTGGGTCTAGGGGAGTGGGTTTGGGTCTAGCGGAGTGGGTTTGGGTCTAGCCGAGTGGGTTTGGGTCTAGCCGAGTGGGTTTGGGTCTAGCGGAGTGTGTTTGGGTTTAGCCAAGTGGGTTTACGTCTAGCCGAGTGGGTTTGGGTCTAGCCGAGTGGGTTTGGGTCGAACCGAGTGGGTTTGGGTCCAGCCGAGTGGGTTTGGGTCTAGAGGTGTGGGTTTGGGTCTAACCGAGTGGGTTTGGGTCGAGCCGAGTGGGTTGGGGTCTAGCCGAGTGGGGTTGGGTCTAGCGGAGTGGGTTTGGGTCTAGCGGAGTGGGTTTGGGTCTAGCCGAGTGGTTTTGGGTCTATCCGAGTGGGTTTGGGTCTAGCGGAGTGGGTTTGGGTCTATCCGAGTGGGTTTGGGTCTAGCCGAGTAGGTTTGGGTCTAGCCGAGTGGGTTTGGGTCTAGCCGAGTGGGTTTGGGTCTAGCGGAGTGGGTTTGGGTCTAGCCGAGTGGGTTTGGATCTAGCCGAGTGGGTTTGGGTCTAGCGGAGTGGGTTTCGGTTTAGCCGAGTGGGTTTAGGTCTAGCCGAGTGGGTTTGGGTCTAGCCGAGTGGGTTTGGGTCTGGCCGAGTGGGTTTGGGTGTAGCCGAGTGGGTTTGGGTGTAGCCGAGTGGGTTTGGGTCTAGCCATGTGGGTTTGTGTCTAGCCGAGTGGGTTTGGGTATAGCGGAGTGGGTTTGTGTCTAGCCGAGTGTGTTTGGGTCTAGCCGAGTGGGTTTGGGTCTAGCTGAGTGGGTTTGGGTCTAGCCGAGTGGGTTTGGGTCCTGCGGCGTGGGTTTGGGTCTAGCGGAGTGGGTTTGGGTCTAGCGGAGTAGGTTTGGGTCTAGCCGAGAGGGTTTGGGTCTAGCGGAGTGGGTTGGGTCTAGCCGATTGGGTTTAGGTCTAGCCGAGTGGGTTTGGGTCTAGCCGAGAGGGTTTGGGTCTCGCCAAGTGGGTTTGGGTCTAGCCGAGTCGGTTTGGGTCTTGCCGCGTGGGTTTGGGTCTAGCCGAGTGGGTTTGGGTCTAGCCGAGTGGGTTTGGGTCTACCTGAGTGGGTTTGGGTGTAGCCGAGTGGGTTTGGGTCTAACGGAGTGGTTTTGGGTCTAGCGGAGTGGGTTTGGGTCTAGCCGAGTGGGTTTGGGTCTAGCCGAGTGGGTTTGGGTCTAGACGAGTGGGTTTGGGTCTAGCCGAGTGGGTTTGGGTCTAGCCGAGTGTGTTTGGGTCTAGCCGAGTGGGATTGGGTCTAGCCGAGTGGGTTTGGGTCTAGCCGAGTGGGTTTGGGTCTAGCCGAGTGGGTTTGGGTCTAGCCGAGTGGGTTTGGGACTAGCCGAGTGGGTTTGGGTCTAGTGGAGTGGGTTTGGGTCTAGCGGAGTGGGTTTGGGTCTAGCCGAGTGGGTTTGGGTCTAGCCGAGTGGGTTTGGGTCTAGCGGAGTGTGTTTGGGTTTAGCCGAGTGGGTTTAGGTCTAGCCGAGTGGGTTTGGGTCTAGCCGAGTGGGTTTGGGTCGAACCGAGTGGGTTTGGGTCCAGCCGAGTGGGTTTGGGTCTAGCCGAGTGGGTTTGGGTCTAGCCGAGTGGGTTTGGGTCTAGCAGAGTGGGATTGGGTCTAGCCGACTGGGTTTGGGACTATCCGATTGGGTTTGGGTCGAGCCGAGTGGGTTTGGGTCTAGCCGAGTGGGTTTGGGTCTAGCGGAGTGTGTTTGGGTATAGCGGAGTGGGTATGGGTCTAGCAGAGTGGGTTTGGGTCTAGCCGAGTCGGTTTCGGTCTATCCGAGTGGGTTTGCGTGTAGCCGAGTGGGTTTGGGTCCAGCCGAGTGGGTTTGGGTCTAGCCGAGTGGGTTTGGGTCTAGCCGAGCGGGTTTGGGTCTAGCCCAGTGGGTTTCGGTCTAGCCGAGGGGGTTTGGGTCTAGCCGAGTGGGTTTGGGTCTAGCCGAGTGGGTTTGGGTCTAGCCGAGTGGGTTTGGGTCTAGCCGAGTGGGTTTGGTTCTAGCCGCGTTGGTTTGGGTCTAGCCGAGTGGGTTTGGGTCTAGCAGAGTGGGTTTGGGTCTAGCCGAGTGGGTTTGGGTCTAGCAGAGTGGGTTTGGGCCTAGCCGAGTGGGTTTGGGTCTAGCGGAGTGGGTTTGGGTCTAGCCGAGTGGGTTTGGGTCAAGCCGAGTGGGTTTGGGTCTAGCGGTTTCGGTTTAGCCGAGTGGGTTTAGGTTTAGCCGAGTGGGTTTGGGTCTAGCCGAGTGGGTTTGGGTCCAGCCGAGTGGGTTTGTGTCTAGCCGAGTGGGTTTGGGTGTAGCCGAGTGGGTTTGGGTCTAGCCGAGTGGGTTTGGGTCCAGCCGAGTGGGTTTGGGTCCAGCGGAGTGGGTTTGGGTCTAACCGAGTGGGTTTCGGTCTAGCCGATTGGGTTTGGGTCTAGCCGAGTGGGTTTGGGTCTATCCGAGTGGGTTTGGGTCTAGCCAAGTCCGTTTGGGTCTAGCCGAGTGGGTTTGGGTATAGCGGAATGGGTTTGGGTCTAGCCGAGTGGGTTTGGGTCTAGCCGAGTGGGTTTGGGTCTAGCGGAGTGGGTTTGGGTCTAGCGGAGTGTGTTTGGGTCTAGCCGAGTGGGTTTGGGTCTAGCTGAGTGGGTTTGGGTCTAGCGGAGTGGGTTTGGGTCTCGCGGAGTGGGTTTGGGTCTAGCCGAGTGGGTTTGGGACTAGCCGAGTGGGTTTGGGTCTAGCGGAGTGGGTTTGGTTATAGCGGAGTGGGTTTGGGTCTAGCCGAGTGGGTTTGGGTCTAGCCGAGTGGGTTTGGGTCTAGTGGAGTGGGTGTGGGTCTAGCCGAGTGGGTTTGGGTCTAGCCGAGTGGGTTAGGGTCTAGCCGAGTGGGTTTTGGTCTAGCCGAGTCGGTTTGGGTCTAGCCGAGTGGGTTTGGGTCCAGCCGAGTGGGTTTGGGTCTAGCCGAGTGGGTTTAGGTCTAGCCGAGTGGGTTTGGGTCCAGCGGAGTGGGTTTGCGTGTAGCCGAGTGGGTTTGGGTCTAGCCGAGTGGGTTTGGGTCTAGCTGACTGGGTTTGGGTCTAGCCGACTGGGTTTGGGTCCAGCCGAGTGAGTTTGCATCTAGCCGAGTGGGTTTGGGTCTAGCCGAGAGGGTTTGGGTCTAGCGGAGTGGGTTGGGTCTAGCCGAGTGGGTTTGGGTCTAGCAGAGTGGGTTTGGGTCTAGCCGAGTGGGTTTGGGTCTAGCAGAGTGGGTTTGGGTCTAGCCGAGTGGGTTTGGATCTAGTGGAGTGGGTTTGGGTCTAGCCGAGTGGGTTTGGGTCAAGCCGAGTGGGTTTGGGTCTAGCGGTTTCGGTTTAGCCGAGTGGGTTTAGGTTTAGCCGAGTGGGTTTGGGTCTAGCCGAGTGGGTTTGGGTCTAGCCGAGTGGGTTTGTGTCTAGCCGAGTGGGTTTGGGTGTAGCCGAGTGGGTTTGGGTCTAGCCGAGTGGGTTTGGGTCCAGCCGAGTGGGTTTGGGTCCAGCGGAGTGGGTTTGGGTCTAACCGAGTGGGTTTCGGTCTAGCCGATTGGGTTTGGGTCTAGCCGAGTGGGTTTGGGTCTATCCGAGTGGGTTTGGGTCTAGCCAAGTCCGTTTGGGTCTAGCCGAGTGGGTTTGGGTATAGCGGAATGGGTTTGGGTCTAGCCGAGTGGGTTTGGGTCTAGCCGAGTGGGTTTGGGTCTAGCGGAGTGGGTTTGGGTCTAGCGGAGTGTGTTTGGGTCTAGCCGAGTGGGTTTGGGTCTAGCTGAGTGGGTTTGGGTCTAGCGGAGTGGGTTTGGGTCTCGCGGAGTGGGTTTGGGTCTAGCCGAGTGGGTTTGGGACTAGCCGAGTGGGTTTGGGTCTAGCGGAGTGGGTTTGGTTATAGCGGAGTGGGTTTGGGTCTAGCCGAGTGGGTTTGGGTCTAGCCGAGTGGGTTTGGGTCTAGTGGAGTGGGTGTGGGTCTAGCCGAGTGGGTTTGGGTCTAGCCGAGTGGGTTAGGGTCTAGCCGAGTGGGTTTTGGTCTAGCCGAGTCGGTTTGGGTCTAGCCGAGTGGGTTTGGGTCCAGCCGAGTGGGTTTGGGTCTAGCCGAGTGGCTTTAGGTCTAGCCGAGTGGGTTTGGGTCCAGCGGAGTGGGTTTGCGTGTAGCCGAGTGGGTTTGGGTCTAGCCGAGTGGGTTTGGGTCTAGCTGACTGGGTTTGGGTCTAGCCGACTGGGTTTGGGTCCAGCCGAGTGAGTTTGCATCTAGCCGAGTGGGTTTGGGTCTAGCCGAGAGGGTTTGGGTCTAGCGGAGTGGGTTGGGTCTAGCCGATTGGGTTTAGGTCTAGTCGAGTGGGTTTGGGTCTAGCCGAGAGGGTTTGGGTCTCGCCAAGTGGGTTTGGGTCTAGCCGAGTCGGTTTGGGTCTTGCCGCGTGGGTTTGGGTATAGCCGAGTGGGTTTGGGTCTAGCCGAGTGGGTTTGGGTCTACCTGAGTGGGTTTGGGTGTAGCCGAGTGGGTTTGGGTCTAACGGAGTGGTTTTGGGTCTAGCGGAGTGGGTTTGGGTCTAGCCGAGTGGGTTTGGGTCTAGCCGAGTGGGTTTGGGTCTAGACGAGTGGGTTTGGGTCTAGCCGAGTGGGTTTAGGTCTAGCCGAGTGGGTTTGGGTCCAGCGGAGTGGGTTTGCGTGTAGCCGAGTGGGTTTGGGTCTAGCCGAGTGGGTTTGGGTCTAGCTGACTGGGTTTGGGTCTAGCCGACTGGGTTTGGGTCCAGCCGAGTGAGTTTGCATCTAGCCGAGTGGGTTTGGGTCTAGCCGAGAGGGTTTGGGTCTAGCGGAGTGGGTTGGGTCTAGCCGATTGGGTTTAGGTCTAGTCGAGTGGGTTTGGGTCTAGCCGAGAGGGTTTGGGTCTCGCCAAGTGGGTTTGGGTCTAGCCGAGTCGGTTTGGGTCTTGCCGCGTGGGTTTGGGTCTAGCCGAGTGGGTTTGGGTCTAGCCGAGTGGGTTTGGGTCTACCTGAGTGGGTTTGGGTGTAGCCGAGTGGGTTTGGGTCTAACGGAGTGGTTTTGGGTCTAGCGGAGTGGGTTTGGGTCTAGCCGAGTGGGTTTGGGTCTAGCCGAGTGGGTTTGGGTCTAGACGAGTGGGTTTGGGTCTAGCCGAGTGGGTTTGGGTCTAGCCGAGTGTGTTTGGGTCTAGCCGAGTGGGATTGGGTCTAGCCGAGTGGGTTTGGGTCTAGCGGAGTGTGTTTGGGTTTAGCCGAGTGGGTTTAGGTCTAGCCGAGTGGGTTTGGGTCTAGCCGAGTGGGTTTGGGTCGAACCGAGTGGGTTTGGGTCCAGCCGAGTGGGTTTGGGTCTAGCCGAGTGGGTTTGGGTCTAGCCGAGTGGGTTTGGGTCTAGCAGAGTGGGATTGGGTCTAGCCGACTGGGTTTGGGTCTAGCCGATTGGGTTTGGGTCGAGCCGAGTGGGTTTGGGTCTAGCCGAGTGGGTTTGGGTCTAGCGGAGTGTGTTTTGGTATAGCGGAGTGGGTATGGGTCTAGCAGAGTGGGTTTGGGTCTAGCCGAGTCGGTTTCGGTCTATCCGAGTGGGTTTGGGTGTAGCCGAGTGGGTTTGGGTCCAGCCGAGTGGGTTTGGGTCTAGCCGAGTGGGTTTGGGTCTAGCCGAGCGGGATTGGGTCTAGCCGAGCGGGTTTGGCTCTAGCCGAGCGGGTTTGGGTCTAGCCGAGTGGGTTTGGGTCTAGCCGAGGGGGTTTGGGTCTAGCCGAGTGGGTTTGGGTCTAGCCGAGTGGGTTTGGGTCTAGCCGAGTGGGTTTGGGTCTATCCGAGTGGGTTTGGGTCTAGCCGCGTTGGTTTGGGTCTAGCCGAGTGGGTTTGGGTCTAGCAGAGTGGGTTTGGGTCTAGCCGAGTGGGTTTGGGTCTAGCAGAGTGGGTTTGGGTCTAGCCGAGTGGGTTTGGGTCTAGCGGAGTGGGTTTGGGTCTAGCCGAGTGGGTTTGGGTCAAGCCGAGTGGGTTTGGGTCTAGCGGTTTCGGTTTAGCCGACTGGGTTTAGGTTTAGCCGAGTGGGTTTGGGTCTAGCCGAGTGGGTTTGGGTCTAGCCGAGTGGGTTTGTGTCTAGCCGAGTGGGTTTGGGTGTAGCCGAGTGGGTTTGGGTCTAGCCGAGTGGGTTTGGGTCCAGCCGAGTGGGTTTGGGTCCAGCGGAGTGGGTTTGGGTCTAACCGAGTGGGTTTCGGTCTAGCCGATTGGGTTTGGGTCTAGCCGAGTGGGTTTGGGTCTATCCGAGTGGGTTTGGGTCTAGCCAAGTCCGTTTGGGTCTAGCCGAGTGGGTTTGGGTATAGCGGAATGGGTTTGGGTCTAGCCGAGTGGGTTTGGGTCTAGCCGAGTGGGTTTGGGTCTAGCGGAGTGGGTTTGGGTCTAGCGGAGTGTGTTTGGGTCTAGCCGAGTGGGTTTGGGTCTAGCTGAGTGGGTTTGGGTCTAGCGGAGTGGGTTTGGGTCTCGCGGAGTGGGTTTGGGTCTAGCCGAGTGGGTTTGGGACTAGCCGAGTGGGTTTGGGTCTAGCGGAGTGGGTTTGGTTATAGCGGAGTGGGTTTGGGTCTAGCCGAGTGGGTTTGGGTCTAGCCGAGTGGGTTTGGGTCTAGTGGAGTGGGTGTGGGTCCAGCCGAGTGGGTCTGGGTCTAGCCGAGTGGGTTTGGGTCTAGCCGAGTGGGTTAGGGTCTAGCCGAGTGGGTTTTGGTCTAGCCGAGTCGGTTTGGGTCTAGCCGAGTGGGTTTGGGTCCAGCCGAGTGGGTTTGGGTCTAGCCGAGTGGGTTTGGGTCTAGCCGAGTGGGTTTGGGTCCAGCGGAGTGGGTTTGCGTGTAGCCGAGTGGGTTTGGGTCTAGCCGAGTGGGTTTGGGTCTAGCTGACTGGGTTTGGGTCTAGCCGACTGGGTTTGGGTCCAGCCGAGTGAGTTTGCATCTAGCCGAGTGGGTTTGGGACTAGCCGAGTGGGTTTGGGTCTAGAGGAGTGGGTTTGGGTCTAGCCGAGTGGGTTTGGGTCTAGCCGAGTCCGTTTGGGTCTAGCCGAGTGGGTTTGGGACTAGCCGAGTGGGTTTGGGTCTAGCGGAGTGGGTTTGGTTCTAGCGGAGTGGGTTTGGGTCTAGCAGAGTGGGTTTGGGTCTAGCCGAGTGGGTTTGGGTCTAGCCGAGTGGGTTTGGGTCTAGCCTAGTGGGTTTGGGTCTAGCCGAGTGGGTTTGGGTCTAGCCGAGTGGATTTGGGTCTAGCCGAGTGGGTTTGGGTCTAGCCGAGTGGGTTTGGGACTGGCCGAGTGGGTTTGAGTCTAGCCGAGTGGGTTTGCGCCTAGCCGACTGGGTTTGGGTCTAGCGAGTGGGGTTGCATCTAGCCGAGTGAGTTTGGGACTAGCCGAGTGTGTTTGGGTCTAGAGGAGTGGGTTTGGGTCTAGCCAAGTCCGTTTGGGTCTAGCCGAGTGGGTTTGGGACTAGCTGAGTGGGTTTGGGTCTAGTGGAGTGGGTTTGGTTCTAGCGGAGTGGGTTTGGGTCTAGCCGAGTGGGTTTGGGTCTAGAGGTGTGGGTTTGGGTCTAACCGAGTGGGTTTGGGTCGAGCCGAGTGGGTTTGGGTCTAGCCGAGTGGGTTTGGGTCTAGCGGAGTGGGTTTGGGTCTCGCGGAGTGGGTTTGGGTCTAGCCGAGTGGGTTTGGGACTAGCCGAGTGGGTTTGGGTCTAGCGGAGTGGGTTTGGTTATAGCGGAGTGGGTTTGGGTCTAGCCGAGTGGGTTTGGGTCTAGCCGAGTGGGTTTGGGTCTAGTGGAGTGGGTGTGGGTCCAGCCGAGTGGGTTTGGGTCTAGCGGAGTGGGTTTGGTTATAGCGGAGTGGGTTTGGGTCTAGCCGAGTGGGTTTGGGTCTAGCCGAGTGGGTTTGGGTCTAGTGGAGTGGGTTTGGGTCTAGAGGTGTGGGTTTGGGTCTAACCGAGTGGGTTTGGGTCGAGCCGAGTGGGTTGGGGTCTAGCCGAGTGGGGTTGGGTCTAGCGGAGTGGGTTTGGGTCTAGCGGAGTGGGTTTGGGTCTAGCCGAGTGGTTTTGGGTCTATCCGAGTGGGTTTGGGTCTAGCCGAGTCGGTTTCGGTCTATCCGAGTGGGTTTGGGTCTAGCCGAGTAGGTTTGGGTCTAGCCGAGTGGGTTTGGGTCTAGCCGAGTGGGTTTGGGTCTAGCGGAGTGGGTTTGGGTCTAGCCGAGTGGGTTTGGATCTAGCCGAGTGGGTTTGGGTCTAGCGGAGTGGGTTTTGGTTTAGCCGAGTGGGTTTAGGTCTAGCCGAGTGGGTTTGGGTCTAGCCGAGTGGGTTTGGGTCTAGCCGAGTGGGTTTGGGTCTAGCCGAGTGGGTTTGGGTCTAGCCGAGTGGGTTTGGGACTAGCCGAGTGGGTTTGGGTCTAGGGGAGTGGGTTTGGGTCTAGCGGAGTGGGTTTGGGTCTAGCCGAGTGGGTTTGGGTCTAGCCGAGTGGGTTTGGGTCTAGCGGAGTGTGTTTGGGTTTAGCCGAGTGGGTTTAGGTCTAGCCGAGTGGGTTTGGGTCTAGCCGAGTGGGTTTGGGTCGAACCGAGTGGGTTTGGGTCTAGAGGTGTGGGTTTGGGTCTAACCGAGTGGGTTTGGGTCGAGCCGAGTGGGTTGGGGTCTAGCCGAGTGGGGTTGGGTCTAGCGGAGTGGGTTTGGGTCTAGCGGAGTGGGTTTGGGTCTAGCCGAGTGGTTTTGGGTGTATCCGAGTGGGTTTGGGTCTAGCCGAGTCGGTTTCGGTCTATCCGAGTGGGTTTGGGTCTAGCCGACTAGGTTTGGGTCTAGCCGAGTGGGTTTGGGTCTAGCCGAGTGGGTTTGGGTCTAGCGGAGTGGGTTTGGGTCTAGCCGAGTGGGTTTGGATCTAGCCGAGTGGGTTTGGGTCTAGCGGAGTGGGTTTTGGTTTAGCCGAGTGGGTTTAGGTCTAGCCGAGTGGGTTTGGGTCTAGCCGAGTGGTTTTGGGTCTAGCGGAGTGGGTTTGGGTCTAGCCGAGTGGGTTTGGGTCTAGCCGAGTGGGTTTGGGTCTAGACGAGTGGGTTTGGGTCTAGCCGAGTGGGTTTGGGTCTAGCCGAGTGTGTTTGGGTCTAGCCGAGTGGGATTGGGTCTAGCCGAGTGGGTTTGGGTCTAGCCGAGTGGGTTTGGGTCTAGCCGAGTGGGTTTGGGTCTAGCCGAGTGGGTTTGGGACTAGCCGAGTGGGTTTGGGTCTAGGGGAGTGGGTTTGGGTCTAGCGGAGTGGGTTTGGGTCTAGCCGAGTGGGTTTGGGTCTAGCCGAGTGGGTTTGGGTCTAGCAGAGTGGGATTGGGTCTAGCGGAGTGTGTTTGGGTATAGCGGAGTGGGTATGGGTCTAGCAGAGTGGGTTTGGGTCTAGCCGAGTCGGTTTCGGTCTATCGGAGTGGGTTTGGGTGTAGCCGAGTGGGTTTGGGTCCAGCCGAGTGGGTTTGGGTCTAGCCGAGTGGGTTTGGGTCTAGCCGAGCGGGATTGGGTCTAGCCGAGCGGGTTTGGCTCTAGCCGAGCGGGTTTGGGTCTAGCCGAGTGGGTTTGGGTCTAGCCGAGTGGGTTTGGGTCTAGCCGAGTGGGTTTGGGTCTAGCCGAGTGGGTTTGGGTCTAGCCGCGTTGGTTTGGGTCTAGCCGAGTGGGTTTGGGTCTAGCAGAGTGGGTTTGGGTCTAGCCGAGTGGGTTTGGGTCTAGCAGAGTGGGTTTGGGTCTAGCCGAGTGGGTTTGGGTCTAGCGGAGTGGGTTTGGGTCTAGCCGAGTGGGTTTGGGTCAAGCCGAGTGGGTTTGGGTCTAGCGGTTTCGGTTTAGCCGAGTGGGTTTAGGTTTAGCCGAGTGGGTTTGGGTCTAGCCGAGTGGGTTTGGGTCTAGCCGAGTGGGTTTGTGTCTAGCCGAGTGGGTTTGGGTGTAGCCGAGTGGGTTTGGGTCCAGCCGAGTGGGTTTGGGTCCAGCCGAGTGGGTTTGGGTCCAGCGGAGTGGGTTTGGGTCTAACCGAGTGGGTTTCGGTCTAGCCGATTGGGTTTGGGTCTAGCCGAGTGGGTTTGGGTCTATCCGAGTGGGTTTGGGTCTAGCAGAGTGGGTTTGGGTCTAGCCGAGTGGGTTTGGGTCTAGCGGAGTGGGTTTGGGTCTAGCCGAGTGGGTTTGGGTCAAGCCGAGTGGGTTTGGGTCTAGCGGTTTCGGTTTAGCCGAGTGGGTTTAGGTTTAGCCGAGTGGGTTTGGGTCTAGCCGAGTGGGTTTGGGTCTAGCCGAGTGGGTTTGTGTCTAGCCGAGTGGGTTTGGGTGTAGCCGAGTGGGTTTGGGTCCAGCCGAGTGGGTTTGGGTCCAGCCGAGTGGGTTTGGGTCCAGCGGAGTGGGTTTGGGTCTAACCGAGTGGGTTTCGGTCTAGCCGATTGGGTTTGGGTCTAGCCGAGTGGGTTTGGGTCTATCCGAGTGGGTTTGGGTCTAGCCAAGTCCGTTTGGGTCTAGCCGAGTGGGTTTGGGTATAGCGGAATGGGTTTGGGTCTAGCCGAGTGGGATTGGGTCTAGCCGAGTGGGTTTGGGTCTAGCGGAGTGGGTTTGCGTGTAGCCGAGTGGGTTTGGGTCTAGCCGAGTGGGTTTGGGTCTAGCTGACTGGGTTTGGGTCTAGCCGACTGGGTTTGGGTCCAGCCGAGTGAGTTTGCATCTAGCCGAGTGGGTTTGGGTCTAGCCGAGAGGGTTTGGGTCTAGCGGAGTGGGTTGGGTCTAGCCGATTGGGTTTAGGTCTAGCCGAGTGGGTTTGGGTCTAGCCGAAAGGGTTTGGGTCTCGCCAAGTGGGTTTGGGTCTAGCCGAGTCGGTTTGGGTCTTGCCGCGTGGGTTTGGGTCTAGCCGAGTGGGTTTGGGTCTAGCCGAGTGGGTTTGGGTCTACCTGAGTGGGTTTGGGTGTAGCCGAGTGGGTTTGGGTCTAACGGAGTGGTTTTGGGTCTAGCGGAGTGGGTTTGGGTCTAGCCGAGTGGGTTTGGGTCTAGCCGAGTGGGTTTGGGTCTAGACGAGTGGGTTTGGGTTTAGCCGAGTGGGTTTGGGTCTAGCCGAGTGTGTTTGGGTCTAGCCGAGTGGGATTGGGTCTAGCCGAGTGGGTTTGGGTCTAGCCGAGTGGGTTTGGGTCTAGCCGAGTGGGTTTGGGTCTAGCCGAGTGGGTTTGGGACTAGCCGAGTGGGTTTGGGTCCATTGGAGTGGGTTTGGGTCTAGCGGAGTGGGTTTGGGTCTAGCCGAGTGGGTTTGGGTCTAGCCGAGTGGGTTTGGGTCTAGCGGAGTGTGTTTGGGTTTAGCCGAGTGGGTTTAGGTCTAGCCGAGTGGGTTTGGGTCTAGCCGTGTGGGTTTGGGTCGAACCGAGTGGGTTTGGGTCCAGCCGAGTGGGTTTGGGTCTAGCCGAGTGGGTTTGGGTCTAGCCGAGTGGGTTTGGGTCTAGCAGAGTGGGATTGGGTCTAGCCGACTGGGTTTGGGTCTAGCCGATTGGGTTTGGGTCGAGCCGAGTGGGTTTGGGTCTAGCCGAGTGGGTTTGGGTCTAGCGGAGTGTGTTTGGGTATAGCGGAGTGGGTATGGGTCTAGCAGAGTGGGTTTGGGTCTAGCCGAGTCGGTTTCGGTCTATCCGAGTGGGTTTGGGTGTAGCCGAGTGGGTTTGGGTCCAGCCGAGTGGGTTTGGGTCTAGCCGAGCGGGATTGGGTCTAGCCGAGCGGGTTTGGCTCTAGCCGAGCGGGTTTGGGTCTAGCCGAGTGGGTTTGGGTCTAGCCGAGGGGGTTTGGGTCTAGCCGAGTGGGTTTGGGTCTAGCCGAGTGGGTTTGGGTCTAGCCGAGTGGGTTTGGGTCTAGCCGAGTGGGTTTGGGTCTAGCCGCGTTGGTTTGGGTCTAGCCGAGTGGGTTTGGGTCTAGCAGAGTGGGTTTGGGTCTAGCCGAGTGGGTTTGGGTCTAGCAGAGTGGGTTTGGGTCTAGCCGAGTGGGTTTGGGTCTAGCGGAGTGGGTTTGGGTCTAGCCGAGTGGGTTTGGGTCAAGCCGAGTGGGTTTGGGTCTAGCGGTTTCGGTTTAGCCGAGTGGGTTTAGGTTTAGCCGAGTGGGTTTGGGTCTAGCCGAGTGGGTTTGGGTCTAGCCGAGTAGGTTTGTGTCTAGCCGAGTGGGTTTGGGTGTAGCCGAGTGGGTTTGGATCTAGCCGAGTGGGTTTGGGTCCAGCCGAGTGGGTTTGGGTCCAGCGGAGTGGGTTTGGGTCTAACCGAGTGGGTTTCGGTCTAGCCGATTGGGTTTGGGTCTAGCCGAGTGGGTTTGGGTCTATCCGAGTGGGTTTGGGTCTAGCCAAGTCCGTTTGGGTCTAGCCGAGTGGGTTTGGGTATAGCGGAATGGGTTTGGGTCTAGCCGAGTGGGTTTGGGTCTAGCCGAGTGGGTTTGGGTCTAGCGGAGTGGGTTTGGGTCTAGCGGAGTGTGTTTGGGTCTAGCCGAGTGGGTTTGGGTCTAGCTGAGTGGGTTTGGGTCTAGCGGAGTGGGTTTGGGTCTCGCGGAGTGGGTTTGGGTCTAGCCGAGTGGGTTTGGGACTAGCCGAGTGGGTTTGGGTCTAGCGGAGTGGGTTTGGTTATAGCGGAGTGGGTTTGGGTCTAGCCGAGTGGGTTTGGGTCTAGCCGAGTGGGTTTGGGTCTAGTGGAGTGGGTGTGGGTCCAGCCGAGTGGGTTTGGGTCTAGCCGAGTGGGTTTGGGTCTAGCCGAGTGGGTTAGGGTCTAGCCGAGTGGGTTTTGGTCTAGCCGAGTCGGTTTGGGTCTAGCCGAGTGGGTTTGGGTCCAGCCGAGTGGGTTTGGGTCTAGCCGAGTGGGTTTGGGTCTAGCCGAGTGGGTTTGGGTCCAGCGGAGTGGGTTTGCGTGTAGCCGAGTGGGTTTGGGTCTAGCCGAGTGGGTTTGGGTCTAGCTGACTGGGTTTGGGTCTAGCCGACTGGGTTTGGGTCCAGCCGAGTGAGTTTGCATCTAGCCGAGTGGGTTTGGGACTAGCCGAGTGGGTTTGGGTCTAGAGGAGTGGGTTTGGGTCTAGCCGAGTGGGTTTGGGTCTAGCCGAGTCCGTTTGGGTCTAGCCGAGTGGGTTTGGGACTAGCCGAGTGGGTTTGGGTCTAGCGGAGTGGGTTTGGTTCTAGCGGAGTGGGTTTGGGTCTAGCAGAGTGGGTTTGGGTCTAGCCGAGTGGGTTTGGGTCTAGCCGAGTGGGTTTGGGTCTAGCCTAGTGGGTTTGGGTCTAGCCGAGTGGGTTTGGGTCTAGCCGAGTGGATTTGGGTCTAGCCGAGTGGGTTTGGGTCTAGCCGAGTGGGTTTGGGACTGGCCGAGTGGGTTTGGGTCTAGCCGAGTGGGTTTGCGCCCAGCCGACTGGGTTTGGGTCTAGCGAGTGGGGTTGCATCTAGCCGAGTGAGTTTGGGACTAGCCGAGTGTGTTTGGGTCTAGAGGAGTGGGTTTGGGTCTAGCCAAGTCCGTTTGGGTCTAGCCGAGTGGGTTTGGGACTAGCTGAGTGGGTTTGGGTCTAGTGGAGTGGGTTTGGTTCTAGCGGAGTGGGTTTGGGTCTAGCGGAGTGGGTTTGGGTCTAGAGGTGTGGGTTTGGGTCTAACCGAGTGGGTTTGGGTCGAGCTGAGTGGGTTGGGGTCTAGCCGAGTGGGGTTGGGTCTAGCGGAGTGGGTTTGGGTCTAGCGGAGTGGGTTTGGGTCTAGCCGAGTGGTTTTGGGTCTATCCGAGTGGGTTTGGGTCTAGCCGAGTCGGTTTCGGTCTATCCGAGTGGGTTTGGGTCTAGCCGAGTAGGTTTGGGTCTAGCCGAGTGGGTTTGGGTCTACCCGAGTGGGTTTGGGTCTAGCGGAGTGGGTTTGGGTCTAGCCGAGTGGGTTTGGATCTAGCCGAGTGGGTTTGGGTCTAGCGGAGTGGGTTTCGGTTTAGCCGAGTGGGTTTAGGTCTAGCCGAGTGGGTTTGGGTCTAGCCGAGTGGTTTTGGGTCTAGCGGAGTGGGTTTGGGTCTAGCCGAGTGGGTTTGGGTCTAGCCGAGTGGGTTTGGGTCTAGACGAGTGGGTTTGGGTCTAGCCGAGTGGGTTTGGGTCTAGCCGAGTGTGTTTGGGTCTAGCCGAGTGGGATTGGGTCTAGCCGAGTGGGTTTGGGTCTAGCCGAGTGGGTTTGGGACTAGCCGAGTGGGTTTGGGTCTAGGGGAGTGGGTTTGGGTCTAGCGGAGTGGGTTTGGGTCTAGCCGAGTGGGTTTGGGTCTAGCCGAGTGGGTTTGGGTCGAACCGAGTGGGTTTGGGTCCAGCCGAGTGGGTTTGGGTCTAGCCGAGTGGGTTTGGGTCTAGCCGAGTGGGTTTGGGTCTAGCAGAGTGGGATTGGGTCTAGCCGACTGGGTTTGGGTCTAGCCGATTGGGTTTGGGTCTAGCCGAGTGGGTTTGGGTCTAGCCGAGTGGGTTTGGGTCTAGCGGAGTGTGTTTGGGTATAGCGGAGTGGGTATGGGTCTAGCAGAGTGGGTTTGGGTCTAGCCGAGTCGGTTTCGGTCTATCCGAGTGGGTTTGGGTGTAGCCGAGTGGGTTTGGGTCCAGCCGAGTGGGTTTGGGTCCAGCCGAGTGGGTTTGGGTCTAGCCGAGCGGGATTGTGTCTAGCCGAGCGGGTTTGGCTCTAGCCGAGCGGGTTTGGGTCTAGCCGAGTGGGTTTGGGTCTAGCCGAGTGGGTTTGGGTCTAGCCGAGTGGGTGTGGGTCTAGCCGAGTGGGTTTGGGTCTAGCCGAGTGGGTTTGGGTCTAGCCGAGTGGGTTTGGGTCTAGCCGCGTTGGTTTGGGTCTAGCCGAGTGGGTTTGGGTC
This sequence comes from Raja brachyura, assembly GCA_963514005.1. The sequence continues at coordinate 2,725,786 of OY740819.1, read as the reverse complement.
TAGCAGAGTGGGTTTGGGTCTAGCCGAGTGGGTTTGGGTCTAGCAGAGTGGGTTTGGGTCTAGCCGAGTGGGTTTGGGTCTAGCCGAGTGGGTTTGTGTCTAGCCGAGTGGGTTTGGGTGTAGCCGAGTGGGTTTGGGTCCAGCCGAGTGGGTTTGGGTCCAGCCGAGTGGGTTTGGGTCCAGCGGAGTGGGTTTGGGTCTAACCGAGTGGGTTTCGGTCTAGCCGATTGGGTTTGGGTCTAGCCGAGTGGGTTTGGGTCTATCCGAGTGGGTTTGGGTCTAGCCAAGTCCGTTTGGGTCTAGCCGAGTGGGTTTGGGTATGGCGGAATGGGTTTGGGTCTAGCCGAGTGGGTTTGGGTCTAGCCGAGGTGGTTTGGGTCTAGCGGAGTGGGTTTGGGTCTAGCGGAGTGTGTTTGGGTCTAGCCGAGTGGGTTTGGGCCTAGCTGAGTGGGTTTGGGTCTAGCGGAGTGGGTTTGGGTCTCGCGGAGTGGGTTTGGGTCTAGCTGAGTGGGTTTGGGACTAGCCGAGTGGGTTTGGGTCTAGCGGAGTGGGTTTGGTTATAGCGGAGTGGGTTTGGGTCTAGCCGAGTGGGTTTGGGTCTAGCCGAGTGGGTTTGGGTCTAGTGGAGTGGGTGTTGGTCCAGCCGAGTGGGTTTGGGTCTAGCCGAGTGGGTTTGGGTCTAGCCGAGTGGGTTAGGGTCTAGCCGAGTGGGTTTTGGTCTAGCCGAGTCGGTTTGGGTCTAGCCGAGTGGGTTTGGGTCCAGCCGAGTGGGTTTGGGTCTAGCCGAGTGGGTTTGGGTCTAGCCGAGTGGGTTTGGGTCCAGCGGAGTGGGTTTGCGTGTAGCCGAGTGGGTTTGGGTCTAGCCGAGTGGGTTTGGGTCTAGCTGACTGGGTTTGGGTCTGGCCGACTGGGTTTTGGTCCAGCCGAGTGAGTTTGCATCTAGCCGAGTGGGTTTTGGACTAGCCGAGTGGGTTGGGGTCTAGAGGAGTGGGTTTGGGTCTAGCCGAGTGGGTTTGGGTCTAGCCGAGTCCGTTTTGGTCTAGCCGAGTGGGTTTGGGACTAGCCGAGTGGGTTTGGGTCTAGCGGAGTGGGTTTGGTTCTAGCGGAGTGGGTTTGGGTCTAGCAGAGTGGGTTTGGGTCTAGCCGAGTGGGTTTGGGTCTAGCCGAGTGGGTTTGGGTCTAGCCTAGTGGGTTTGGGTCTAGCCGAGTGGGTTTGGGTCTAGCCGAGTGGATTTGGGTCTAGCCGAGTGGGTTTGGGTCTAGCCGAGTGGGTTTGGGACTGGCCGAGTGGGTTTGGGTCTAGCCGAGTGGGTTTGCGCCTAGCCGACTGGGTTTGGGTCTAGCGAGTGGGGTTGCATCTAGCCGAGTGAGTTTGGGACTAGCCGAGTGTGTTTGGGTCTAGAGGAGTGGGTTTGGGTCTAGCCAAGTCCGTTTGGGTCTAGCCGAGTGGGTTTGGGACTAGCTGAGTGGGTTTGGGTCTAGTGGAGTGGGTTTGGTTCTAGCGGAGTGGGTTTGGGTCTAGCCGAGTGGGTTTGGGTCTAGAGGTGTGGGTTTGGGTCTAACCGAGTGGGTTTGGGTCGAGCCGAGTGGGTTGGGGTCTAGCCGAGTGGGGTTGGGTCTAGCGGAGTGGGTTTGGGTCTAGCGGAGTGGGTTTGGGTCTAGCCGAGTGGTTTTGGGTCTATCCGAGTGGGTTTGGGTCTAGCCGAGTCGGTTTCGGTCTATCCGAGTGGGTTTGCGTCTAGCCGAGTAGGTTTGGGTCTAGCCGAGTGGGTTTGCGTCTAGCCGAGTGGGTTTGGGTCTAGCGGAGTGGGTTTGGGTCTAGCCGAGTGGGTTTGGATCTAGCCGAGTGGGTTTGGGTCTAGCGGAGTGGGTTTCGGTTTAGCCGAGTGGGTTTAGGTCTAGCCGAGTGGGTTTGGGTCTAGCCGAGTGGGTTTGGGTCTGGCCGAGTGGGTTTGGGTGTAGCCGAGTGGGTTTGGGTGTAGCAGAGTGGGTTTGGGTCTAGCCGTGTGGGTTTGGGTCTAGCCGAGTGGGTTTGGGTCTAGCGGAGTGGGTTTGTGTCTAGCCGAGTGTGTTTGGGTCTAGCCGAGTGGGTTTGGGTCTAGCTGAGTGGGTTTGGGTCTAGCCGAGTGGGTTTGGGTCCTGCGGCGTGGGTTTGGGTCTAGCGGAGTGGGTTTGGGTCTAGCGGAGTAGGTTTGGGTCTAGCCGAGAGGGTTTGGGTCTAGCGGAGTGGGTTGGGTCTAGCCGATTGGGTTTAGGTCTAGCCGAGTGGGTTTGGGTCTAGCCGAGAGGGTTTGGGTCTCGCCAAGTGGGTTTGGGTCTAGCCGAGTCGGTTTGGGTCTTGCCGCGTGGGTTTGGGTCTAGTCGAGTGGGTTTGGGTCTAGCCGAGTGGGTTTGGGTCTACCTGAGTGGGTTTGGGTGTAGCCGAGTGGGTTTGGGTCTAACGGAGTGGTTTTGGGTCTAGCGGAGTGGGTTTGGGTCTAGCCGAGTGGGTTTGGGTCTAGCCGAGTGGGTTTGGGTCTAGACGAGTGGGTTTGGGTCTAGCCGAGTGGGTTTGGGTCTAGCCGAGTGTGTTTGGGTCTAGCCGAGTGGGATTGGGTCTAGCCGAGTGGGTTTGGGTCTAGCCGAGTGGGTTTGGGTCTAGCCGAGTGGGTTTGGGTCTTGCCGAGTGGGTTTGGGACTAGCCGAGTGGGTTTGGGTCTAGTGGAGTGGGTTTGGGTCTAGCGGAGTGGGTTTGGGTCTAGCCGAGTGGGTTTGGGTCTAGCCGAGTGGGTTTGGGTCTAGCGGAGTGTGTTTGGGTTTAGCCGAGTGGGTTTGGGTCTAGCCGAGTGGGTTTGGGTCTAGCCGAGTGGGTTTGGGACTAGCCGAGTGGGTTTGGGTCTAGTGGAGTGGGTTTGGGTCTAGCGGAGTGGGTTTGGGTCTAGCCGAGTGGGTTTGGGTCTAGCCGAGTGGGTTTGGGTCGAACCGAGTGGGTTTGGGTCCAGCCGAGTGGGTTTGGGTCTAGCCGAGTGGGTTTGGGTCTAGCCGAGTGGGTTTGGGTCTAGCAGAGTGGGATTGGGTCTAGCCGACTGGGTTTGGGTCTAGCCGATTGGGTTTGGGTCTAGCCGAGTGGGTTTGGGTCTAGCCGAGTGGGTTTGGGTCTAGCGGAGTGTGTTTGGGTATAGCGGAGTGGGTATGGGTCTAGCAGAGTGGGTTTGGGTCTAGCCGAGTCGGTTTCGGTCTATCCGAGTGGGTTTGGGTGTAGCTTAGTGGGTTTGGGTCCAGCCGAGTGGGTTTGGGATTAGCCGAGTGGGTTTGGGTCTAGCCGAGCGGGATTGGGTCTAGCCGAGTGGGTTTGGGTCTAGCCGAGCGGGTTTGGGTCTAGCCGAGTGGGTTTGGGTCTAGCCGAGTGGGTTTGGGTCTAGCCGAGTGGGTTTGGGTCTAGCCGAGTGGGTTTGGGTCTAGCCGAGTGGGTTTGGGTCTAGCCGAGTGGGTTTGGGTCTAGCCGCGTTGGTTTGGGTCTAGCCGAGTGGGTTTGGGTCTAGCCGAGTGGGTTTGGGTCTAGCCGAGTGGGTTTGGGTCTAGCAGAGTGGGTTTGGGTCTAGCCGAGTGGGTTTGGGTCTAGCGGAGTGGGTTTGGGTCTAGCCGAGTGGGTTTGGGTCAAGCCGAGTGGGTTTGGGTCTAGCGGTTTCGGTTTAGCCGAGTGGGTTTAGGTTTAGCCGAGTGGGTTTGGGTCTAGCCGAGTGGGTTTGGGTCTAGCCGAGTGGGTTTGTGTCTAGCCGAGTGGGTTTGGGTGTAGCCGAGTGGGTTTGGGTCTAGCCGAGTGGGTTTGGGTCTAGCGGAGTGGGTTTGGGTCTAGCGGAGTGGGTTTGGGTCTAGCCGAGTGGGTTTGGGTCTAGCCGAGTGGGTTTGGGTCTAGCCGAGTGGGTTTGGGTCTAGCCGAGTGGGTTTGGGTCTTGCGGCATGGGTTTGGGTCTAGCGGAGTGGGTTTGGGTCTAGCGGAGTGGGTTTGGGTCTTGCCGAGGGGGTTTGGGTCTAGCGGAGTGGATTTGGGTCTAGCCGAGTGGGTTTGGGTCTAGCCGAGTGGGTTTGGGTCTAGCCGAGTGGGTTTGGGTCTAGCCGAGTGGGTTTGGGTCTAGCGGAGTGGGTTTGGGTCTAACCGAGTGGGTTTGGGTCCAGCCGAGTGGGTTTGGGTCTAGCCGAGTGGGTTTGGGTCTAGCGGAGTGGGTTTGGGTCTAGCGGAGTGTGTTTGGGTCTAGCCGAGTGGGTTTGGGATAGCTGAGTGGGTTTGGGTCTAGCGGAGTTGGATTGGGTTTAGCGGAGTGGGTTTGGGTCTAGCCGAGTGGGTTTGGGTCTAGCGGAGTGGGTTTGGTTATAGCGGAGTGGGTTTGGGTCTAGCCGAGTGGGTTTGGGTCTAGCCGAGTGGGTTTGGGTCTAGTGGAGTGGGTGTGGGTCCAGCCGGGTGGGTTTGGGTCTAGCCAAGTGGGATTGGGTCTGGAGAAGTGGGTTTGGGTCTAGCCGAGTGGGTTTGGGTCTAGCCGAGTCCGTTTGGGTCTAGCCGAGTGGGTTTGGGACTAGCCGAGTGGGTTTGGGTCTAGCGGAGTGGGTTTGGTTCTAGCGGAGTGGGTTTGGGTCTAGCAGAGTGGGTTTGGGTCTAGCCGAGTGGGGTTGCATCTAGCCGAGTGAGTTTGGGACTAGCCGAGTGTGTTTGGGTCTAGAGGAGTGGGTTTGGGTCTAGCCAAGTCCGTTTGGGTCTAGCCGAGTGGGTTTGGGACTAGCCGAGTGGGTTTGGGTCTAGCGGAGTGGGTTTGGTTATAGCGGTGTGGGTTTGGGTCTAGCCGAGTGGGTTTGGGTCTAGCCGAGTGGGTTTGGGTCTAGTGGAGTGGGTGTGGGTCCAGCCGAGTGGGTTTGGGTCTAGCCGAGTGGGTTTGCGTCTAGAGGAGTGGGTTTGGGTCTACCCGAGTGGGTTTGGGTCTAGCCGAGTCCGTTTGGGTCTAGCCGAGTGGGTTTGGGACTAGCCGAGTGGGTTTGGGTCTAGCGGAGTGGGTTTGGTTCTAGCGGAGTGGGTTTGGGTCTAGCAGAGTGGGTTTGGGTCTAGCCGAGTGGGTTTGGGTCTAGCCGAGTGGGTTTGGGTCTAGCCTAGTGGGTTTGGGTCTAGCCGAGTGGGTTTGGGTCTAGCCGAGTGGATTTGGGTCTAGCCGAGTGGGTTTGGGTGTAGCCGAGTGGGTTTGGGTCTAGCCGACTGGGTTTGGGTCTAGCGAGTGGGGTTGCATTTAGCCGACTGAGTTTGGGACTAGCCGAGTGTGTTTGGGTCTAGAGGAGTGGGTTTGGGTCTAGCCAAGTCCGTTTGGGTCTAGCCGAGTGGGTTTGGGACTAGCTGAGTTGGTTTGGGTCTAGCGGAGTGGGTTTGGTTCTAGCGGAGTGGGTTTGGGTCTAGTGGAGTGGGTGTGGGTCTAGCCGAGTGGGTTTGGGTCTAGTGGAGTGGGTGTGCGTCCAGCCGAGTGGGTTTGGGCCTAGCCGAGTGGGTTTGGGTCAAGCCGAGTGGGTTTGGGTCTAGCGGTTTCGGCTTAGCCGAGTGGGTTTAGGTTTAGCCGAGTGGGTTTGGGTCTAGCCGAGTGGGTTTGGGTCTAGCCAAGTGGGTTTGTGTCTAGCCGAGTGGGTTTGGGTGTAGCCGAGTGGGTTTGGGTCTAGCCGAGTGGGTTTGGGTCTAGCGGAGTGGGTTTGGGTCTAGCGGAGTGGGTTTGGGTCTAGCCGAGTGGGTTTGGGTCTAGCCGAGTGGGTTTGGGTCTAGCCGAGGGGTTTGGGTCTAGCCGAGTGGGTTTGGGTCTTGCGGCATGGGTTTGGGTCTAGCGGAGTGGGTTTGGGTCTAGCGGAGTGGGTTTGGGCCTTGCCGAGGGGGTTTGGGTCTAGCGGAGTGGATTTGGGTCTAGCCGAGTGGGTTTGGGTCTAGCCGAGTGGGTTTGGGTCTATCCGAGTGGGTTTGGGTCTAGCCGAGTGGGTTTGGGTCTAGCGGAGTGGGTTTGGGTCTAACCGAGTGGGTTTGGGTCTAGCCGAGTGGGTTTGGGTCCAGCCGAATGGGTTTGGGTCTAGCGGAGTGGGTTTGGGTCTAACCGAGTGGGTTTCGGTCTAGCCGATTGGGTTTGGGTCTAGCCGAGTGGGTTTGGGTCTATCCGAGTGGGTTTGGGTCTAGCCGAGTCCGTTTGGGTCTAGCCGAGTGGGTTTGGGTATAGCGGAGTGGGTTTGCGTCTAGCCGAGTGGGTTTGGGTCTAGCCGAGTGGGTTTGGGTCTAGCGGAGTGGGTTTGGGTCTAGCGGAGTGTGTTTGGGTCTAGCCGAGTGGGTTTGGGATCGCTGAGTGGGTTTGGGTCTGGCGGAGTGGGTTTGGGTCTAGCGGAGTGGGTTTGGGTCTAGCCGAGTGGGTTTGGGACTAGCCGAGTGGGTTTGGGTCTAGCGGAGTGGGTTTGGGTCTAGCCGAGTGGGTTTGGGTATAGCCGAGTGGGTTTGGGTCTAGTGGAGTGGGTGTGGGTCCAGCGGAGTGGGTTTGGGTCTAGCCGAGTGGGTTTGGGTCTAGCCGAGTGGGTTAGGTTCTAGCCGAGTGGGTTTTGGTCTAGCCGAGTCGGTTTGGGTTTAGCCGAGTGGGTTTGGGTCCAGCCGAGTGGGTTTGGGTCTAGCCGAGTGGGTTTGGGTCTAGCCGAGTGGGTTTGGGTCCAGCGGAGTGGGTTTGCGTGTAGCCGAGTGGGTTTGGGTCTAGCCGAGTGGGTTTGGGTCTAGCTGACTGGGTTTGGGTCTAGCCGACTGGGTTTGGGTCCAGCCGAGTGAGTTTGCATCTAGCCGAGTGGGTTTGGGACTAGCCGAGTGGGTTTGGGTCTAGAGGAGTGGGTTTGGGTCTAGCCGAGTGGGTTTGGGTCTAGCCGAGACGGTTTGGGTCTAGCCGAGTGGGTTTGGGACTAGCCGAGTGGGTTTGGGTCTAGCGGAGTGGGTTTGGTTCTAGCGGAGTGGGTTTGGGTCTAGCAGAGTGGGTTTGGGTCTAGCCGAGTGGGTTTGGGTCTAGCCGAGTGGGTTTGGGTCTAGCCTAGTGGGTTTGGGTCTAGCCGAGTGGGTTTGGGTCTAGCCTAGTGGATTTGGGTCTAGCCGAGTGGGTTTGGGTCTAGCCGAGTGGGTTTGGGACTGGCCGAGTGGGTTTGGGTCTAGCCGAGTGGGTTTGGGTCTAGCCGACTGGGTTTGGGTCTAGCGAGTGGGGTTGCATCTAGCCGAGTGAGTTTGGCACTAGCCGAGTGTGTTTGGGTCTAGAGGAGTGGGTTTGGGTCTAGCCAAGTCCGTTTGGGTCTAGCCGAGTGGGTTTGGGACTAGCTGAGTGGGTTTGGGTCTAGCGGAGTGGGTTTGGTTCTAGCGGAGTGGGTTTGGGTCTAGCCGAGTGGGTTTGGGTCTAGTGGAGTGGGTGTGGGTCGAGCCGAGTGGGTTTGGGTCTAGCCGAGTGGGTTTGGGTCTAGCCGAGTGGGTTTGGGTATAGCCGACTGGGTTTGGGTCTAGCCGACTGGGTTTGGGTCTAGCGGAGTGGGTTTGGGTCTAGCAGAGTGGGTTTGGGTCTAGCAGAGTGGGTTTGGGTGTAGCTGAGTGGGTTTGGGTCTAGCCGAGTGGGTTTGGGTCTATCCGAGTGGGTTTGGGTCTAGCCGAGTCCGTTTGGGTCTAGCCGAGTGGGTTTGGGTATAGCGGAGTGGGTTTGCGTCTAGCCAAGTGGGTTTGGGTCTAGCGGAGTGGGTTTGGGTCTAGCGGAGTGTGGTTGGGTCTAGCCGAGTGGTTTTGGGTCTAGCTGAGTGGGTTTGGGTCTAGCGGAGTGGGTTTGGGTCTGGCGGAGTGGGTTTGGGTCTGGCCGAGTGGGTTTGGTACTAGCCGAGTGGGTTTGGGTCTAGCGGAGTGGGTTTGGTTATAGCGGAGTGGGTTTGGGTCCAGCCGAGTGGGTTTGGGTCTAGCCGAGTGGGTCTGGGTCTAGTGGAGTGGGTGTGGGTCCAGCCGAGTGGGTTTGGGTCTAGCCGAGTGGGTTTGGGTCTAGCCGAGTGGGTTTGGGTCCAGCGGAGTGGGTTTGCGTGTAGCCGAGTGGGTTTGGGTCTAGTTAAGTGTGTTTGGGTCTAGCTGACTGTGTTTGGGTCTAGCCGACTGGGTTTGGGTCCAGCCGAGTGAGTTTGCATCTAGCCGAGTGGGTTTGGGACTAGCCGAGTGGGTTTGGGTCTAGAGGAGTGGGTTTGGGTCTAGCCGAGTGGGTTTGGGTCTAGCAGAGTGGGTTTGGGTCTAGCCGAGTGGGTTTGGGTCTAGCCGAGTGGGTTTGGGTCTAGCCTAGTGGGTTTGGGTCTAGCCGAGTGGGTTTGGGTCTAGCCGAGTGGATTTGGGTCTAGCCGAGTGGGTTTGGGTCTAGCCGAGTGGGTTTGGGACTGGGCGAGTGGGTTTGGGTCTAGCCGAGTGGGTTTGGGTCTAGCCGACTGGGTTTGGGTCTAGCGAGTGGGGTTGCATCTAGCCGAGTGAGTTTGGGACTAGCCGAGTGTGTTTGGGTCTAGAGGAGTGGGTTTGGGTCTAGCCAAGTCCGTTTGGGTCTAGCCGAGTGGGTTTGGGACTAGCTGAGTGGGTTTGGGTCTAGCGGAGTGGGTTTGGTTCTAGCGGAGTGGGTTTGGGTCTAGCCGAGTGGGTTTGGGTCTAGAGGTGTGGGTTTGGGTCTAACCGATTGGGTTTGGGTCTAGCCGAGTGGGTTGGGGTCTAGCCGAGTGGGGTTGGGTCTAGCCGAGTGGGTTTGGGTCTAACCGAGTGGGTTTGGGTCTAGCCGAGTGGGTTTAGGTCTAGCGGAGTGGGTTTGGGTATAGCGGAGTGGGTATGGGTCTAGCGGAGTGGGTTTGGGTCTAGCCGAGTGGTTTTGGGTCTATCCGAGTGGGTTTGGGTCTAGCCGAGTCGGTTTCGGTCTATCCGAGTGGGTTTGGGTCTAGCCGAGTAGGTTTGGGTCTAGCCAAGTGGGTTTGGGTCTAGCCGAGTGGGTTTGGGTCTAGCGGAGTGGGTTTGGGTCTAGCCGAGTGGGTTTGGGTCTAGCCGAGTGGGTTTGGGTCTAGCGGAGTGGGTTTCGGTTTAGCCGAGTGGGTTTAGGTCTAGCCGAGTGGGTTTGGGTCTAGCCGAGTGGGTTTGGGTCTGGACGAGTGGGTTTGGGTGTAGCCGAGTGGGTTTGGGTGTAGCCGAGTGGGTTTGGGTCTAGCCGAGTGGGTTTGGGTCTAGCCGAGTGGGTTTGGGTCTAGCGGAGTGGGTATGTATCTAGCCGAGTGGGTTTGGGTCTAGCCGAGTGGGTTTGGGCCTAGCCAAGTGGGTTTGGGTCTAGCCGAGTGGGTTTGGATCCTGCGGCGTGGGTTTGGGTCTAGCGGAGTGGGTTTGGGTCTAGCGGAGTAGGTTTGGGTCTAGCCGAGAGGGTTTGGGTCTAGCGGAGTGGGTTTGGGTCTAGCCGAGTGGGTTTAGGTCTAGCCGAGTGGGTTTGGGTCTAGCCGAGAGGATTTGGGTCTCGCCGAGTGGGTTTGGGTCTAGCCGAGTCGGTTTGGGCCTAGCCGCGTGGGTTTGGGTCTAGCCGAGTGGGTTTGGGTCTAGCCGAGTGGGTTTGGGTCTACCTGAGTGGGTTTGGGTGTAGCCGAGTGGGTTTGGGTCTAACGGAGTGGTTTTGGGTCTAGCGGAGTGGGTTTGGGTCTAGCCGAGTGGGTTTGGGTCTAGCCGAGTGGGTTTGGGTCTAGACGAGTGGGTTTGGGTCTAGCCGAGTGGGTTTGGGTCTAGCCGAGTGTGTTTGGGTCTAGCCGAGTGGGATTGGGTCTAGCCGAGTGGGTTTGGGTCTAGCCGAGTGGGTTTGGGTCTAGCCGAGTGGGTTTGGGTCCAGCCGAGTGGGTTTGGGACTAGCCGAGTGGGTTTGGGTCTAGTGGAGTGGGTTTGGGTCTAGCGGAGTGGGTTTGGGTCTAGCCGAGTGGGTTTGGGTCTAGCCGAGTGGGTTTGGGTCTAGCGGAGTGTGTTTGGGTTTAGCCGAGTGGGTTTCGGTCTAGCCGAGTGGGTTTGGGTCTAGCCGAGTGGGTTTGGGTCGAACCGAGTGGGTTTGGGTGTAGCCGTGTGGGTTTGGGTCCAGCCGAGTGTGTTTGGTTCTAGCCGAGTGGGTTTGGGTCTAGCGGAGTGGGTTTGGTTATAGCGGAGTGGGTTTGGGTCTAGCCGAGTGGGTTTGGGTCTAGCCGAGTGGGTTTGGGTCTAGTGGAGTGGGTGTGGGTCCAGCCGAGTGGGTTTGGGTCTAGCCGAGTGGGTTTGGGTCTAGCCGAGTGGGTTAGGGTCTAGCCGAGTGGGTTTTGGTCTAGCCGAGTCGGTTTGGGTTTAGCCGAGTGGGTTTGGGTCCAGCCGAGTGGGTTTGGGTCTAGCCGAGTGGGTTGGGGTCTAGCCGAGTGGGGTTGGGTCTAGCCGAGTGGGTTTGGGTCTAACCGAGTGGGTTTGGGTCTAGCCGAGTGGGTTTAGGTCTAGCGGAGTGGGTTTGGGTATAGCGGAGTGGGTATGGGTCTAGCGGAGTGGGTTTGGGTCTAGCCGAGTGGTTTTGGGTCTATCCGAGTGGGTTTGGGTCTAGCCGAGTCGGTTTCGGTCTATCCGAGTGGGTTTGGGTCTAGCCGAGTAGGTTTGGGTCTAGCCGAGTGGGTTTGGGTCTAGCCGAGTGGGTTTGGGTCTAGCGGAGTGGGTTTGGGTCTAGCCGAGTGGGTTTGGGTCTAGCCGAGTGGGTTTGGGTCTAGCGGAGTGGGTTTCGGTTTAGCCGAGTGGGTTTAGGTCTAGCCGAGTGGGTTTGGGTCTAGCCGAGTGGGTTTGGGTCTGGACGAGTGGGTTTGGGTGTAGCCGAGTGGGTTTGGGTGTAGCCGAGTGGGTTTGGGTCTAGCCGAGTGGGTTTGGGTCTAGCCGAGTGGGTTTGGGTCTAGCGGAGTGGGTATGTATCTAGCCGAGTGGGTTTGGGTCGAGCCGAGTGGGTTTGGGCCTAGCCAAGTGGGTTTGGGTCTAGCCGAGTGGGTTTGGATCCTGCGGCGTGGGTTTGGGTCTAGCGGAGTGGGTTTGGGTCTAGCGGAGTAGGTTTGGGTCTAGCCGAGAGGGTTTGGGTCTAGCGGAGTGGGTTTGGGTCTAGCCGAGTGGGTTTAGGTCTAGCCGAGTGGGTTTGGGTCTAGCCGAGAGGATTTGGGTCTCGCCGAGTGGGTTTGGGACTAGCCGAGTCGGTTTGGGCCTAGCCGCGTGGGTTTGGGTCTAGCCGAGTGGGTTTGGGTCTAGCCGAGTGGGTTTGGGTCTACCTGAGTGGGTTTGGGTGTAGCCGAGTGGGTTTGGGTCTAACGGAGTGGTTTTGGGTCTAGCGGAGTGGGTTTGGGTCTAGCCGAGTGGGTTTGGGTCCAGCCGAGTGGGTTTGGGACTAGCCGAGTGGGTTTGGGTCTAGTGGAGTGGGTTTGGGTCTAGCGGAGTGGGTTTGGGTCTAGCCGAGTGGGTTTGGGTCTAGCCGAGTGGGTTTGGGTCTAGCGGAGTGTGTTTGGGTTTAGCCGAGTGGGTTTAGGTCTAGCCGAGTGGGTTTGGGTCTAGCCGAGTGGGTTTGGGTCGAACCGAGTGGGTTTGGGTGTAGCCGTGTGGGTTTGGGTCCAGCCGAGTGTGTTTGGTTCTAGCCGAGTGGGTTTGGGTCTAGCGGAGTGGGTTTGGTTATAGCGGAGTGGGTTTGGGTCTAGCCGAGTGGGTTTGGGTCTAGCCGAGTGGGTTTGGGTCTAGTGGAGTGGGTGTGGGTCCAGCCGAGTGGGTTTGGGTCTAGCCGAGTGGGTTTGGGTCTAGCCGAGTGGGTTAGGGTCTAGCCGAGTGGGTTTTGGTCTAGCCGAGTCGGTTTGGGTTTAGCCGAGTGGGTTTGGGTCCAGCCGAGTGGGTTTGGGTCTAGCCGAGTGGGTTGGGGTCTAGCCGAGTGGGGTTGGGTCTAGCCGAGTGGGTTTGGGTCTAACCGAGTGGGTTTGGGTCTAGCCGAGTGGGTTTAGGTCTAGCGGAGTGGGTTTGGGTATAGCGGAGTGGGTATGGGTCTAGCGGAGTGGGTTTGGGTCTAGCCGAGTGGTTTTGGGTCTATCCGAGTGGGTTTGGGTCTAGCCGAGTCGGTTTCGGTCTATCCGAGTGGGTTTGGGTCTAGCCGAGTAGGTTTGGGTCTAGCCGAGTGGGTTTGGGTCTAGCCGAGTGGGTTTGGGTCTAGCGGAGTGGGTTTGGGTCTAGCCGAGTGGGTTTGGGTCTAGCCGAGTGGGTTTGGGTCTAGCGGAGTGGGTTTCGGTTTAGCCGAGTGGGTTTAGGTCTAGCCGAGTGGGTTTGGGTCTAGCCGAGTGGGTTTGGGTCTGGACGAGTGGGTTTGGGTGTAGCCGAGTGGGTTTGGGTGTAGCCGAGTGGGTTTGGGTCTAGCCGAGTGGGTTTGGGTCTAGCCGAGTGGGTTTGGGTCTAGCGGAGTGGGTATGTATCTAGCCGAGTGGGTTTGGGTCTAGCCGAGTGGGTTTGGGCCTAGCCAAGTGGGTTTGGGTCTAGCCGAGTGGGTTTGGATCCTGCGGCGTGGGTTTGGGTCTAGCGGAGTGGGTTTGGGTCTAGCGGAGTAGGTTTGGGTCTAGCCGAGAGGGTTTGGGTCTAGCGGAGTGGGTTTGGGTCTAGCCGAGTGGGTATAGGTCTAGCCGAGTGGGTTTGGGTCTAGCCGAGAGGATTTGGGTCTCGCCGAGTGGGTTTGGGTCTAGCCGAGTCGGTTTGGGCCTAGCCGCGTGGGTTTGGGTCTAGCCGAGTGGGTTTGGGTCTAGCCGAGTGGGTTTGGGTCTACCTGAGTGGGTTTGGGTGTAGCCGAGTGGGTTTGGGTCTAACGGAGTGGTTTTGGGTCTAGCGGAGTGGGTTTGGGTCTAGCCGAGTGGGTTTGGGTCTAGCCGAGTGGGTTTGGGTCTAGACGAGTGGGTTTGGGTCTAGCCGAGTGGGTTTGGGTCTAGCCGAGTGTGTTTGGGTCTAGCCGAGTGGGATTGGGTCTAGCCGAGTGGGTTTGGGTCTAGCCGAGTGGGTTTGGTCTCGCCGAGTGGGTTTGGGTCCAGCCGAGTGGGTTTGGGACTAGCCGAGTGGGTTTGGGTCTAGTGGAGTGGGTTTGGGTCTAGCGGAGTGGGTTTGGGTCTAGCCGAGTGGGTTTGGGTCTAGCCGAGTGGGTTTGGGTCTAGCGGAGTGTGTTTGGGTTTAGCCGAGTGGGTTTAGGTCTAGCCGAGTGGGTTTGGGTCTAGCCGAGTGGGTTTGGGTCGAACCGAGTGGGTTTGGGTGTAGCCGTGTGGGTTTGGGTCCAGCCGAGTGTGTTTGGTTCTAGCCGAGTGGGTTTGGGTCTAGCGGAGTGGGTTTGGTTATAGCGGAGTGGGTTTGGGTCTAGCCGAGTGGGTTTGGGTCTAGCCGAGTGGGTTTGGGTCTAGTGGAGTGGGTGTGGGTCCAGCCGAGTGGGTTTGGGTCTAGCCGAGTGGGTTTGGGTCTAGCCGAGTGGGTTAGGGTCTAGCCGAGTGGGTTTTGGTCTAGCCGAGTCGGTTTGGGTTTAGCCGAGTGGGTTTGGGTCCAGCCGAGTGGGTTTGGGTCTAGCCGAGTGGGTTTGGGTCTAGCCGAGAGGGTTTCGGTCCAGCGGAGTGGGTTTGCGTGTAGCCGAGTGGGTTTGGGTCTAGCCGAGTGGGTTTGGGTCTAGCTGACTGGGTTTGGGTCTGGCCGAGAGGGTTTGGTTCTAGCGGAGTGGGTTTTGGATCTAGCCGAGTGGGTTTGGGTCTAGCCGAGTGGGTTTGGGTCTAGCCCAGTGGGTTTCGTTCTCGCCGAGTGGGTTTGGGTCTGGCCGAGTGGGTTTAGGTCTAGCCGAGTGGGTTTGGGTCTAGCAGAGTGGGTTTGGGTCTAGCCGAGTGGGTTTGGGTTTAGCGGAGTGGGGTTGGGTCTAGCCGAGAGGGTTTGGGTCTAGCGGAGTGGGTTTTGGATCTAGCCGAGTGGGTTTGGGTCTAGCCGAGTGGGTTTGGGTCTAGCCGAGTGGGTTTGGGCCTAGCCGAGTGGGTTTGGGTCTAGCCGAGTTTGTTCGGGTCTAGCCGAGTGGGTTTGGGTCTAGCAGAGTGGGTTTGGGAATAGCCGAGTGGGTTTGGGTCTAGGGAAGTGGGTTTGGATCTAGCCGAGTGGGTTTGGGTCTAGCCGAATGGGTTTGGGTCTAGCCGAGTGGGGTTGGGTCTAGCCGAGTGGGTTTGGGTCTAGCCGAGTGGGTTTGGGTCTAGCCGAGTGGGTTTTGTTCTAGCCGAGTGGGCTTGTGTCTAGCCGAGTGGGTTTGTGTCTAGCCGAGTGGGTTTGGGTCTAGCGGACTGGGTTTGGGAATAGCCGAGGGGGTTTGGGTCTAGCGAAGTGGGTTTGGATCTAGCCGAGTGGGTTTCGGTCTAGCGGAGTGGGGTTGGGTCTAGCCGAGTGGGTTTGGGTCGAGCCCAGTGGGTTTGGGTCTAGCCAAGTGGGTTTGGGTGTAGCCGAGTGGGGTTGGGTCTAGCCGAGTGGGTTTGGGTCTAGCGGAGTGGGTTTGGGTCTAGCCGAGTGGGTTTGGGTGTAGCCGAGTGTGTTTGGGTCTAGCGGAGTGGGTTTGGGTCTAGCCGAGTGGGTTTAGAAATATAGAAACAGAGAAAATAGGTTTGGGTCTAGCCAAGTGGGTTTGGGTCTAGCCGAGTGGGTTTGAGTTTAGCGGAGTGGGTTTGGATCTAGCCGAGACGGTTTGGGTCTAGCCGAGTGGGTTTGGGTCTAGCGGATTGGGTTTGGGTCTAGCCGAGTGGGTTTGGGTCTAGCGGAGTGGGTTTGTGTCTAGCCGAGTGGGTTTGGGTCTAGCCGAGTGGGTTTGGGTGTAGCCGAGTGCGTTTGGGTCTAGCCGAGTGGGGTTGGGTCTAGCCGAGTGGGTTTGGGTCTAGCCGAGTGGGTTTGGGTCTAGCCGAGTGGGTTTGGGTCTAGCCGAGTGGGTTTGGGTCTAGCCGAGTGGGTTTGGGTCTTGCCGAGTGGGTTTGGGTCTAACCGAGTGGGTTTGGGCCTAGCCGAGTGTGTTTGGGTCTAGCCGAGTGGGTTTGGGTCTCGCCGAGTGGGTTTGGGTCTAGCCGAGGGGATTTGGGTCTAGCGGAGTGGGTTTGGGTCTAGCCGAGTGGGTTTGGGTCTAGCCGAGTGGTTTCGGTTTAGCCGAGTGGGTTTGTGTCTAGTCGAGTGGGTTTGGGTCTCGCCGAGTGGTTTGGGTCTAGCGGAGTGGGTTTGGGTCTAGCCGAGTGGGTTTGGGTCTAGCCGAGTGGGTTTGCGTCTGGCGGAGTGGGTTTGGGTCTGGCTGAGTGGGTTTGGGTGTAGCCGAGTGTGTTTGGGTCTAGCGGAGTGGGTTTGGGTCTAGCGGAGTGGGTTTGGGTCTAGCCGAGTGGGTTTGGGTCTAGCCGAGTGGGTTTGCGTCTGGCGGAGTGGGTTTGGGTCTGGCGGAGTGGGTTTGGGTCTGGCTGAGTGGGTTTGGGTCTAGCCGAGTGGGTTTGGGTCTAGCCGAGTGGGTTTGGGTCTATCCGAGTGGGGTTGGGTCTAGCCGAGTGGGTTTGGGTCTAGCCGAGTGGGTTTAGGTCTAGCAGAGTGGGTTTGGGTCTTGCGGAGTGGGTTTGGGTCTAGCGGAGTGGGTTTGGGTCTAGCCGAGTGGGTTTGGGTCTAGCCGAGTGTGTTTGGGTCTAGCGGAGTGGGTTTGGGTCTAGCCGAGTGGGTTTGGGTCTAGCCGAGTGGGTTTGGGTCTAGCCGAGTGGGTTTGGGTTTAGCGGAGTGGGGTTGGGTCTAGCCGAGAGGGTTTGGGTCTAGCGGAGTGGGTTTTGGATCTAGCCGAGTGGGTTTGGGTCTAGCCGAGTGGGTTTGGGTCTAGCCGAGTGGGTTTGGGCCTAGCCGAGTGGGTATGGGTCTAGCCGAGTGGGTTCGGGTCTAGCCAAGTGGGTTTCGGTCTCGCCGAGTGGGTTTGGGTCTAGCCGAGTGGGTTTGGGTCGAGCCGAGTGGGTTTGGGTCTAGCCAAGTGGGTTTGGGTGTAGCCGAGTGGGGTTGGGTCTAGCCGAGTGGGTTTGGGTCTAGCGGAGTGGGTTTGGGTCTAGCCGAGTGGGTTTGGGTGTAGCCGAGTGTGTTTGGGTCTAGCGGAGTGGGTTTGGGTCTAGCCGAGTGGGTTTAGAAATATAGAAACAGAGAAAATAGGTTTGGGTCTAGCCAAGTGGGTTTGGGTCCATCCGAGTGGGTTTGGGTTTAGCGGAGTGGGTTTGGATCTAGCCGAGTGGGTTTGGGTCGAGCCAAGTGGGTTTGGGTCTAGCGGATTGGGTTTGGGTCTAGCCGAGTGGGTTTGGGTCTAGCGGAGTGGGTTTGTGTCTAGCCGAGTGGGTTTGGGTCTAGCCGAGTGGGTTTGGGTGTAGCCGAGTGCGTTTGGGTCTAGCCGAGTGGGGTTGGGTCTAGCCGAGTGGGTTTGGGTCTAGCCGAGTGGGTTTGGGTCTAGCCGAGTGGGTTTGGGTCTAGCCGAGTGGGTTTGGGTCTAGCCGAGTGGGTTTGGGTCTTGCCGAGTGGGTTTGGGTCTAACCGAGTGGGTTTGGGCCTAGCCGAGTGGGTTTGGGTCTAGCCGAGTGGGTTTGGGTCTAGCCGAGTGGGTTTGGGTCTCGCCGAGTGGGTTTGGGTCTAGCCGAGGGGATTTGGGTCTAGCGGAGTGGGTTTGGGTCTAGCCGAGTGGGTTTGGGTCTAGCCGAGTGGTTTCGGTTTAGCCGAGTGGGTTTGTGTCTAGCCGAGTGGGTTTGGGTCTAGCCGAGTGGTTTGGGTCTAGCGGAGTGGGGTTGGGTCTAGCCGAGTGTGTTTGGGTCTAGCCGAGAGGGTTTGGGTCAAGCGGAGTGGGTTTTGGATCTCGCCGAGTGGGTTGGCTCTAGCCGAGTGGGTTTGGGTCTAGCCGAGTGGGTTTGGGCCTAGCCGAGTGTGTTTGGGTCTAGCCGAGTGGGTTTGGGTCTAGCCAAGTGGGTTTGTGTCTCGCCGAGTGGGTTTGAGTCTAGCCGAGTGGGTATGGGTCGAGCCGAGTGGGTTTGGGTCTAGCCAAGTGGGTTTGGGTGTAGCCGAGTGGGGTTGGGTCTAGCCGAGTGGGTTTGGGTCTAGCGTAGTGGGTTTGGGTCTAGCCGAGTGGGTTTGGGTGTAGCCGAGTGTGTTTGGGTCTAGCGGAGTGGGTTTGGGTCTAGCGGAGTGGGTTTGGGTCTAGCCGAGTGGGTTTGGGTCTAGCCGAGTGGGTTTGCGTCTGGCGGAGTGGGTTTGGGTCTGGCGGAGTGGGTTTGGGTCTGGCTGAGTGGGTTTGGGTCTAGCCGAGTGGGTTTGGGTCTAGCCGGGTGGGTTTGGGTCTATCCGAGTGGGGTTGGGTCTAGCCGAGTGGGTTTGGGTCTAGCCGAGTGGGTTTAGGTCTAGCAGAGTGGGTTTGGGTCTAGCGGAGTGGGTTTGGGTCTAGCGGAGTGGGTTTGGGTCTAGCCGAGTGGGTTTGGGTCTAGCCGAGTGGGTTTGGGTTTAGCGGAGTGGGGTTGGGTCTAGCCGAGACGGTTTGGGTCCCGCGGAATGGGTTTTGGATCTAGCCGAGTGGGTTTCGGTCTAGATGAGTGGGTTTGGGTCTAGCCGAGTGGGTTTAGAAATATAGAAACATAGAAAATAGGTTTGGGTCTAGCCAAGTGGGTTTGGGTCTAGCCGAGTGGGTTTGGGTTTAGCGGAGTGGGTTTGGGTCTAGCCGAGTGGGTTTGGGTCTAGCCGAGTGGGTTTGGGTCTAGCGGAGTGGGTTTGGGTCTAGCCGAGTGGGTTTGGGTCTAGCGGAGTGGGTTTGTGTCTAGCCGAGTGGGTTTAGAAATATAGAAACATAGAAAATAGGTTTGGGTCTAGCCAAGTGGGTTTGGGTCTAGCCGAGTGGGTTTGGGTTTAGCGGAGTGGGTTTGGGTCTAGCCGAATGGGTTTGGGTCTAGCCGAGTGGGTTTGGGTCTAGCGGAGTGGGTTTGGGTCTAGCCGAGTGGGTTTGGGTCTAGCGGAGTGGGTTTGTGTCTAGCCGAGTGGGTTTGGGTCTAGCCGAGTGGGTTTGGGTGTAGCCGAGTGCGTTTGGGTCTAGCCGAGTGGGGTTGGGTCTAGCCGAGTGGGTTTGGGTCTAGCCGAGTGGGTTTGGGTCTAGCCGAGTAGGTTTGGGTCTAGCCGAGTGGGTTTGGGTATAGCGGAGTGGGTTTGGGTCTAGCCCAGTGGGTGTGGGTCTAGCCGAGTGGGTTTGGGTCTAGCCGAGAGGGTTTGGTTCTAGCGGAGTGGGTTTTGGATCTAGCCGAGTGGGTTTGGGTCTAGCCGAGTGGGTTTGGGTCTAGCCGAGTGGGTTTGGGCCTAGCCAAGTGGGTTTGGGTCTAACCGAGTGGGTTTGGGTCTAGCCCAGTGGGTTTCGGTCTCGCCGAGTGGGTTTGGGTCTAGCCGAATGGGTTTGTGTCTAGCCGAGTGGGTTTGGGTCTAGCCGAGTGGGTTTGGGTGTAGCCGAGTGGGGTTGGGTCTAGCCGAGTGGGTTTGGGTCTAGCGGAGTGGGTTTGGGTCTAGCCGAGTGCGTTTGGGTCTAGCCGAGTGTGTTTGGGTCTAGCGGAGTGGGTTTGGGTCTAGCCGAGTGGGTTTGGGTCTAGCCGAGTGGGTTTGGGTCTAGCCGAGTGGGTTTGGGTTTAGCGGAGTGGGGTTGGGTCTAGCCGAGAGGGTTTGGGTCCAGCGGAGTGGGTTTTGGATCTAGCCGAGTGGGTTTGGGTCTAGCCGAGTGGGTTTGGGCCTAGCCGAGTGGGTTTGGGTCTAGCCGAGTGGGTTCGGGTCTAGCCAAGTGGGTTTCGGTCTCGCCGAGTGGGTTTGAGTCTAGCCGAGTGTGTTTGGGTCGAGCCGAGTGGGTTTGGGTCTAGCCAAGTGGGTTTGGGTGTAGCCGAGTGGGGTTGGGTCTAGCCGAGTGGGTTTGGGTCTAGCGGAGTGGGTTTGGGTCTAGCCGAGTGGGTTTGGGTGTAGCCGAGTATGTTTGGGTCTAGCGGAGTGGGTTTGGGTCTAGCCGAGTGGGTTTAGAAATATAGAAACATAGAAAATAGGTTTGGGTCTAGCCAAGTGGGTTTGGGTCTAGCCGAGTGGGTTTGGGTTTAGCGGAGTGGGTTTGGGTCTAGCCGAGTGGGTTTGGGTCTAGCCGAGTGGGTTTGGGCCTAGCCGAGTGGGTTTGGGTCTAACCGAGTGGGTTTGGGTCTAGCCCAGTGGGTTTCGGTCTCGCCGAGTGGGTTTGGGTCTAGCCGAATGGGTTTCTGTCTAGCCGAGTGGGTTTGGGTCTAGCCGAGTGGGTTTGGGTGTAGCCGAGTGGGGTTGGGTCTAGCCGAGTGGGTTTGGGTCTAGCGGAGTGGGTTTGGGTCTAGCCGAGTGGGTTTGGGTCTAGCCGAGTGTGTTTGGGCCTAGCGGAGTGGGTTTGGGTCTAGCCGAGTGGGTTTGGGTCTAGCCGAGTGGGTTTGGGTCTAGCCGAGTGGGTTTGGGTTTAGCGGAGTGGGGTTGGGTCTAGCCGAGAGGGTTTGGGTCCAGCGGAGTGGGTTTTGGATCTAGCCGAGTGGGTTTGGGTCTAGCCGAGTGGGTTTGGGTCTAGCCGAGTGGGTTTGGGCCTAGCCGAGTGGGTTTGGGTCTAGCCGAGTGGGTTCGGGTCTAGCCAAGTGGGTTTCGGTCTCGCCGAGTGGGTTTGAGTCTAGCCGAGTGGGTTTGGGTTGAGCCGACTGGGTTTGGGTCTAGCCAAGTGGGTTTGGGTGTAGCCGAGTGGGGTTGGGTCTAGCCGAGTGGGTTTGGGTCTAGCGGAGTGGGTTTGGGTCTAGCCGAGTGGGTTTGGGTGTAGCCGAGTGTGTTTGGGTCTAGCGGAGTGGGTTTGGGTCTAGCCGAGTGGGTTTAGAAATATAGAAACATAGAAAATAGGTTTGTGTCTAGCCAAGTGGGTTTGGGTCTAGCCGAGTGGGTTTGGGTTTAGCGGAGTGGGTTTGGGTCTAGCCGAGTGGGTTTGGGTCTAGCCGAGTGGGTTTGGGTCTAGCGGAGTGGGTTTGGGTCTAGCCGAGTGGGTTTGTGTCTAGCGGAGTGGGTTTGTGTCTAGCCGAGTGGGTTTGGGTCTAGCCGAGTGGGTTTGGGTGTAGCCGAGTGCGTTTGGGTCTAGCCGAGTGGGGTTGGGTCTAGCCGAGTGGGTTTGGGTCTAGCCGAGTGGGTTTGGGTCTAGCCGAGGGGGGTTGGGTCTAGCCGAGTGGGTTTGGGTCTAGCCGAGTGGGTTTGGGTCTTGCCGAGTGGGTTTGGGTCTACCCGAGTGGGTTTGGGCCTAGCCGAGTGGGTTTGGGTCTAGCCGAGTGGGTTTGGGTCTAGCCGAGTGGGTTTGGGTCTCGCCGAGTGGGTTTGGGTCTAGCCGAGGGGATTTGGGTCTAGCAGAGTGGGTTTGGGTCTAGCCGAGTGGGTTTGGGTCTAGCCGAGTGGTTTGGGTCTAGCCGAGTGGGTTTGTGTCTAGCCGAGTGGGTTTGGGTCTAGCCGAGTGGGTTTGGGTCTAGCCGAGTGGGTTTGGTTCTAGCGGAGTGGGTTTGGGTCTAGCCAAGTGGGTGTGGGTCTAGCCGAGTGGGTTTGGGTCTAGCCGAGAGGGTTTGGTTCTAGCGGAGTGGGTTTGGGTCTAGCCGAGTGGGTTTGGGTCTAGCCGAGTGTGTTTGGGTCAAGCGGAGTGCGTTTAGGTGTAGCCGAGTGGGTTTGGGTCTAGCCGAGTGGGTTTAGGTCTAGCCGAGTGGGTTTGGGTTTAGCGGAGTGGGGTTGGGTGTAGCCGAGTGGGTTTGTGTCTAGCCGAGTGGGTTTGGGTCTAGCCGAGTGGGTTTGGATCAAGCCGAGTGGGTTTGGGTGTAGCGGAGTGGGTTTGGGTCTAGCCGAGTGGGTTTGGGTCTAGCCGAGTGGGTTTGGGTCTAGCCGAGTGGGTTTGGGCCTAGCCGAGTGGGTTTCGGTCTATCCGAGTGGGTTTGGGTCTAGCCGAGTGGGTTTGGGTCTAGCCGAGTGGGTTTGGGTGTAGCCGAGTGGGGTTGGGTCCAGCCGAGTGGGTTTGGGTCTAGCGGAGTGGGTTTGGGTCTAGCCGAGTGGGTTTGGGTCTAGCCGAGTGTGTTTGGGTCTAGCGGAGTGGGTTTGTGTCTAGTCGAGTGGGTTTGGGTCTAGCCGAGTGGGTTTGGGTCTAGCCGTGTGTGTTTGGGTCTGGCAGAGTGGGTTTGGGTCTAGCCGATTGGGTTTGGGTCTAGCCGAGTGGGTTTGGGTCTAGCCGAGTGGGTTTGGGCCTAGCCGAGTGGGTTTGGTTCTAGCCGAGTGGGCTTGGGTCTAGCCGAGTGGGTTTGTGTCTAGCCGAGTGGGTTTGGGTCTAGCGGAGTGGGTTTGGGAATAGCCGAGTGGGTTTCGGTCTAGCCGAGTGGGTTTGGGTCTAGCGGAGTGGGTTTGTGTCTAGTCGAGTGGGTTTGGGTCTAGCCGAGTGGGTTTGGGTGTAGCCGAGTGGGGTTGGGTCTAGCCGAGTGGGTTTGGGTCTAGCGGAGTGGGTTTGGGTCTAGCCGAGAGGGTTTGGGTCTAGCGGAGTGGGTTTTGGATCTAGCCGAGTGGGTTTGGGTCAAGCCGAGTGGGTTTGGGTCTAGCCGAGAGGGTTTGGGTCTAGCGGAGTGGGTTTTGGATCTAGCCGAGTGGGTTTGGGTCTAGCCGAGTGGGTTTGGGTCTAGCCGAGTGGGTTTGGGCCTAGGCGAGTGGGTTTGTGTCTAGCCGAGTGGTTTTGGGTCTAGCCAAGTGGGTTTCGGTCTCGCCGAGTGGGTTTGGGTCTAGCTGAGTGGGTTTGGGTCGAGCCGAGTGGGTTTGGGTCTAACCGAGTGGGTTTTGGTGTGGCCGAGTGGGGTTGGGTCTAGCCGATTGGGTTTGGGTCTAGCGGAGTGGGTTTGGGTCTAGCCGAGTGGGTTTGGGTCTAGCCGAGTGTGTTTGGGTCTAGCGGAGTGGGTTTGGGTCTAGCCGAGTGGGTTTGGGTCTAGCCGAGTGGGTTTGGGTCTAGCCGAGTGGGTTTGGGTTTAGCGGAGTGGGGTTGGGTCTAGCCGAGTGGGTTTGGGTCTAGCCGAGTGGGTTTGGGTCTAGCGGAGTGGGTTTGGGTCTAGCCGAGTGGGTTTGGGTCTAGCGGAGTGGCTTTTTGTCTAGCCGAGTGGGTTTGGGTCTAGCCGAGTGGGTTTGGGTGTAGCCGAGTGCGTTTGGGTCTAGCCGAGTAGGGTTGGGACTAGCCGAGTGGGTGTGGGCCTAGCCGAGTGGGTTTGGGTCTAACCGAGTGGGTTTGTGTCTAGCCCAGTGGGTTTCGGTCTCGCCGAGTGGGTTTGGGTCTAGCCGAATGGGTTTGGGTCTAGCCGAGTGGGTTTGGGTGTAGCCGAGTGGGTTTGGGTGTAGCCGAGTGGGGTTGGGTCTAGCCGAGTGGGTTTGGGTCTAGCGGAGTGGGTTTGGGTCTAGCCGAGTGGGTTTGGGTCTAGCCGAGTGTGTTTGGGTCAAGCGGAGTGCGTTTAGGTGTAGCCGAGTGGGTTTGGGTCTAGCCGAGTGGGTTTAGGTCTAGCCGAGTGGGTTTGGGTTTAGCGGAGTGGGGTTGGGTGTAGCCGAGTGGGTTTGTGTCTAGCCGAGTGGGTTTGGGTCTAGCCGAGTGGGTTTGGGTCTAGCCGAGTGGGTTTGGGTCTAGCCAAGTGGGTTTGGGTCTAGCGGAGTGGGTTTGGATCAAGCCGAGTGGGTTTGGGTGTATCGGAGTGGGTTTGGGTCTAGCCGAGTGGGTTTGGGTCTAGCCGAGTGGGTTTGGGTCTAGCCGAGTGGGTTTGGGCCTAGCCGAGTGGGTTTCGGTCTATCCGAGTGGGTTTGGGTCTAGCCGAGTGGGTTTGGGTCTAGCCGAGTGGGTTTGGGTCTAGCCGAGTGGGTTTGGGTGTAGCCGAGTGGGGTTGGGTCTAGCCGAGTGGGTTTGGGTCTAGCGGAGTGGGTTTGGGTCTAGCCGAGTGGGTTTGGGTCTAGCCGAGTGTGTTTGGGTCTAGCGGAGTGGGTTTGTGTCTAGTCGAGTGGGTTTGGGTCTAGCCGAGTGGGTTTGGGTCTAGCCGTGTGTGTTTGGGTCTGGCAGAGTGGGTTTGGGTCTAGCCAATTGGGTTTGGGTCTAGCCGAGTGGGTTTGGGTCTAGCCGAGTGGGTTTGGGCCTAGCCGAGTGGGTTTGGTTCTAGCCGAGTGGGCTTGGGTCTAGCCGAGTGGGTTTGTGTCTAGCCGAGTGGGTTTGGGTCTAGCGGAGTGGGTTTGGGAATAGCCGAGTGGGTTTCGGTCTAGCCGAGTGGGTTTGGGTCTAGCGGAGTGGGTTTGTGTCTAGTCGAGTGGGTTTGGGTCTAGCCGAGTGGGTTTGGGTGTAGCCGAGTGGGGTTGGGTCTAGCCGAGTGGGTTTGGGTCTAGCGGAGTGGGTTTGGGTCTAGCCGAGTGGGTTTGGGTCTAGCCGAGTGTGTTTGGGTCTAGCGGAGTGGGTTTGGGTCTAGCCGAGTGGGGTTGGGTCAAGCCGAGTGGGTTTGGGTCTAGCCGAGAGGGTTTGGGTCTAGCGGAGTGGGTTTTGGATCTAGCCGAGTGGGTTTGGGTCTAGCCGAGTGGGTTTGGGTCTAGCCGAGTGGGTTTGGGCCTAGGCGAGTGGGTTTGTGTCTAGCCGAGTGGTTTTGGGTCTAGCCAAGTGGGTTTCGGTCTCGCCGAGTGGGTTTGGGTCTAGCTGAGTGGGTTTGGGTCGAGCCGAGTGGGTTTGGGTCTAACCGAGTGGGTTTTGGTGTGGCCGAGTGGGGTTGGGTCTCGCCGAGTGGGTTTGGGTCTAGCGGAGTGGGTTTGGGTCTAGCCGAGTGGGTTTGGGTCTAGCCGAGTGTGTTTGGGTCTAGCGGAGTGGGTTTGGGTCTAGCCGAGTGGGTTTGGGTCTAGCCGAGTGGGTTTGGGTCTAGCCGAGTGGGTTTGGGTTTAGCGGAGTGGGGTTGGGTCTAGCCGAGTGGGTTTGGGTCTAGCCGAGTGGGTTTGGGTCTAGCGGAGTGGGTTTGGGTCTAGCCGAGTGGGTTTGGGTCTAGCGGAGTGGCTTTTTGTCTAGCCGAGTGGGTTTGGGTCTAGCCGAGTGGGTTTGGGTGTAGCCGAGTGCGTTTGGGTCTAGCCGAGTAAGGTTGGGACTAGCCGAGTGGGTTTGGGCCTAGCCGAGTGGGTTTGGGTCTAACCGAGTGGGTTTGGGTCTAGCCCAGTGGGTTTCGGTCTCGCCGAGTGGGTTTGGGTCTAGCGGAGTGGGTTTGGGTCTAGCCGAGTGGGTTTGTGTCTAGCGGAGTGGGTTTGTGTCTAGCCGAGTGGGTTTGGGTCTAGCCGAGTGGGTTTGGGTGTAGCCGAGTGCGTTTGGGTCTAGCCGAGTGGGGTTGGGTCTAGCCGAGTGGGTTTGGGTCTAGCCGAGTGGGTTTGGGTCTAGCCGAGGGGGGTTGGGTCTAGCCGAGTGGGTTTGGGTCTAGCCGAGTGGGTTTGGGTCTTGCCGAGTGGGTTTGGGTCTACCCGAGTGGGTTTGGGCCTAGCCGAGTGGGTTTGGGTCTAGCCGAGTGGGTTTGGGTCTAGCCGAGTGGGTTTCGGTCTCGCCGAGTGGGTTTGGGTCTAGCCGAGGGGATTTGGGTCTAGCAGAGTGGGTTTGGGTCTAGCCGAGTGGGTTTGGGTCTAGCCGAGTGGTTTGGGTCTAGCCGAGTGGGTTTGTGTCTAGCCGAGTGGGTTTGGGTCTAGCCGAGTGGGTTTGGGTCTAGCCGAGTGGGTTTGGTTCTAGCGGAGTGGGTTTGGGTCTAGCCAAGTGGGTGTGGGTCTAGCCGAGTGGGTTTGGGTCTAGCCGAGAGGGTTTGGTTCTAGCGGAGTGGGTTTGGGTCTAGCCGAGTGGGTTTGGGTCTAGCCGAGTGTGTTTGGGTCAAGCGGAGTGCGTTTAGGTGTAGCCGAGTGGGTTTGGGTGTAGCCGAGTGGGGTTGGGTCTAGCCGAGTGGGTTTGGGTCTAGCGGAGTGGGTTTGGGTCTAGCCGAGTGGGTTTGGGTCTAGCCGAGTGTGTTTGGGTCAAGCGGAGTGCGTTTAGGTGTAGCCGAGTGGGTTTGGGTCTAGCCGAGTGGGTTTAGGTCTAGCCGAGTGGGTTTGGGTTTAGCGGAGTGGGGTTGGGTGTAGCCGAGTGGGTTTGTGTCTAGCCGAGTGGGTTTGGGTCTAGCCGAGTGGGTTTGGGTCTAGCCGAGTGGGTTTGGGTCTAGCCAAGTGGGTTTGGGTCTAGCGGAGTGGGTTTGGATCAAGCCGAGTGGGTTTGGGTGTATCGGAGTGGGTTTGGGTCTAGCCGAGTGGGTTTGGGTCTAGCCGAGTGGGTTTGGGTCTAGCCGAGTGGGTTTGGGCCTAGCCGAGTGGGTTTCGGTCTATCCGAGTGGGTTTGGGTCTAGCCGAGTGGGTTTGGGTCTAGCCGAGTGGGTTTGGGTCTAGCCGAGTGGGTTTGGGTGTAGCCGAGTGGGGTTGGGTCTAGCCGAGTGGGTTTGGGTCTAGCGGAGTGGGTTTGGGTCTAGCCGAGTGGGTTTGGGTCTAGCCGAGTGTGTTTGGGTCTAGCGGAGTGGGTTTGTGTCTAGTCGAGTGGGTTTGGGTCTAGCCGAGTGGGTTTGGGTCTAGCCGTGTGTGTTTGGGTCTGGCAGAGTGGGTTTGGGTCTAGCCAATTGGGTTTGGGTCTAGCCGAGTGGGTTTGGGTCTAGCCGAGTGGGTTTGGGCCTAGCCGAGTGGGTTTGGTTCTAGCCGAGTGGGCTTGGGTCTAGCCGAGTGGGTTTGTGTATAGCCGAGTGGGTTTGGGTCTAGCGGAGTGGGTTTGGGAATAGCCGAGTGGGTTTCGGTCTAGCCGAGTGGGTTTGGGTCTAGCGGAGTGGGTTTGTGTCTAGTCGAGTGGGTTTGGGTCTAGCCGAGTGGGTTTGGGTGTAGCCGAGTGGGGTTGGGTCTAGCCGAGTGGGTTTGGGTCTAGCGGAGTGGGTTTGGGTCTAGCCGAGTGGGTTTGGGTCTAGCCGAGTGTGTTTGGGTCTAGCGGAGTGGGTTTGGGTCTAGCCGAGTGGGGTTGGGTCAAGCCGAGTGGGTTTGGGTCTAGCCGAGAGGGTTTGGGTCTAGCGGAGTGGGTTTTGGATCTAGCCGAGTGGGTTTGGGTCTAGCCGAGTGGGTTTGGGTCTAGCCGAGTGGGTTTGGGCCTAGGCGAGTGGGTTTGTGTCTAGCCGAGTGGTTTTGGGTCTAGCCAAGTGGGTTTCGGTCTCGCCGAGTGGGTTTGGGTCTAGCTGAGTGGGTTTGGGTCGAGCCGAGTGGGTTTGGGTCTAACCGAGTGGGTTTTGGTGTGGCCGAGTGGGGTTGGGTCTCGCCGAGTGGGTTTGGGTCTAGCGGAGTGGGTTTGGGTCTAGCCGAGTGGGTTTGGGTCTAGCCGAGTGTGTTTGGGTCTAGCGGAGTGGGTTTGGGTCTAGCCGAGTGGGTTTGGGTCTAGCCGAGTGGGTTTGGGTCTAGCCGAGTGGGTTTGGGTTTAGCGGAGTGGGGTTGGGTCTAGCCGAGTGGGTTTGGGTCTAGCCGAGTGGGTTTGGGTCTAGCGGAGTGGGTTTGGGTCTAGCCGAGTGGGTTTGGGTCTAGCGGAGTGGCTTTTTGTCTAGCCGAGTGGGTTTGGGTCTAGCCGAGTGGGTTTGGGTGTAGCCGAGTGCGTTTGGGTCTAGCCGAGTAAGGTTGGGACTAGCCGAGTGGGTTTGGGCCTAGCCGAGTGGGTTTGGGTCTAACCGAGTGGGTTTGGGTCTAGCCCAGTGGGTTTCGGTCTCGCCGAGTGGGTTTGGGTCTAGCGGAGTGGGTTTGGGTCTAGCCGAGTGGGTTTGTGTCTAGCGGAGTGGGTTTGTGTCTAGCCGAGTGGGTTTGGGTCTAGCCGAGTGGGTTTGGGTGTAGCCGAGTGCGTTTGGGTCTAGCCGAGTGGGGTTGGGTCTAGCCGAGTGGGTTTGGGTCTAGCCGAGTGGGTTTGGGTCTAGCCGAGGGGGGTTGGGTCTAGCCGAGTGGGTTTGGGTCTAGCCGAGTGGGTTTGGGTCTTGCCGAGTGGGTTTGGGTCTACCCGAGTGGGTTTGGGCCTAGCCGAGTGGGTTTGGGTCTAGCCGAGTGGGTTTGGGTCTAGCCGAGTGGGTTTCGGTCTCGCCGAGTGGGTTTGGGTCTAGCCGAGGGGATTTGGGTCTAGCAGAGTGGGTTTGGGTCTAGCCGAGTGGGTTTGGGTCTAGCCGAGTGGTTTGGGTCTAGCCGAGTGGGTTTGTGTCTAGCCGAGTGGGTTTGGGTCTAGCCGAGTGGGTTTGGGTCTAGCCGAGTGGGTTTGGTTCTAGCGGAGTGGGTTTGGGTCTAGCCAAGTGGGTGTGGGTCTAGCCGAGTGGGTTTGGGTCTAGCCGAGAGGGTTTGGTTCTAGCGGAGTGGGTTTGGGTCTAGCCGAGTGGGTTTGGGTCTAGCCGAGTGTGTTTGGGTCAAGCGGAGTGCGTTTAGGTGTAGCCGAGTGGGTTTGGGTCTAGCCGAGTGGGTTTAGGTCTAGCCGAGTGGGTTTGGGTTTAGCGGAGTGGGGTTGGGTGTAGCCGAGTGGGTTTGTGTCTAGCCGAGTGGGTTTGGGTCTAGCCGAGTGGGTTTGGATCAAGCCGAGTGGGTTTGGGCGTAGCGGAGTGGGTTTGGGTCTAGCCGAGTGGGTTTGGGTCTAGCCGAGTGGGTTTGGGTCTAGCCGAGTGGGTTTGGGCCTAGCCGAGTGGGTTTCGGTCTATCCGAGTGGGTTTGGGTCTAGCCGAGTGGGTTTGGGTCTAGCCGAGTGGGTTTGGGTGTAGCCGAGTGGGGTTGGGTCCAGCCGAGTGGGTTTGGGTCTAGCGGAGTGGGTTTGGGTCTAGCCGAGTGGGTTTGGGTCTAGCCGAGTGTGTTTGGGTCTAGCGGAGTGGGTTTGTGTCTAGTCGAGTGGGTTTGGGTCTAGCCGAGTGGGTTTGGGTCTAGCCGTGTGTGTTTGGGTCTGGCAGAGTGGGTTTGGGTCTAGCCGATTGGGTTTGGGTCTAGCCGAGTGGGTTTGGGTCTAGCCGAGTGGGTTTGGGCCTAGCCGAGTGGGTTTGGTTCTAGCCGAGTGGGCTTGGGTCTAGCCGAGTGGGTTTGTGTCTAGCCGAGTGGGTTTGGGTCTAGCGGAGTGGGTTTGGGAATAGCCGAGTGGGTTTCGGTCTAGCCGAGTGGGTTTGGGTCTAGCGGAGTGGGTTTGTGTCTAGTCGAGTGGGTTTGGGTCTAGCCGAGTGGGTTTGGGTGTAGCCGAGTGGGGTTGGGTCTAGCCGAGTGGGTTTGGGTCTAGCGGAGTGGGTTTGGGTCTAGCCGAGTGGGTTTGGGTCTAGCCGAGTGTGTTTGGGTCTAGCGGAGTGGGTTTGGGTCTAGCCGAGTGGGGTTGGGTCAAGCCGAGTGGGTTTGGGTCTAGCCGAGAGGGTTTGGGTCTAGCGGAGTGGGTTTTGGATCTAGCCGAGTGGGTTTGGGTCTAGCCGAGTGGGTTTGGGTCTAGCCGAGTGGGTTTGGGCCTAGGCGAGTGGGTTTGTGTCTAGCCGAGTGGTTTTGGGTCTAGCCAAGTGGGTTTCGGTCTCGCCGAGTGGGTTTGGGTCTAGCTGAGTGGGTTTGGGTCGAGCCGAGTGGGTTTGGGTCTAACCGAGTGGGTTTTGGTGTGGCCGAGTGGGGTTGGGTCTAGCCGATTGGGTTTGGGTCTAGCGGAGTGGGTTTGGGTCTAGCCGAGTGGGTTTGGGTCTAGCCGAGTGTGTTTGGGTCTAGCGGAGTGGGTTTGGGTCTAGCCGAGTGGGTTTGGGTCTAGCCGAGTGGGTTTGGGTCTAGCCGAGTGGGTTTGGGTTTAGCGGAGTGGGGTTGGGTCTAGCCGAGTGGGTTTGGGTCTAGCCGAGTGGGTTTGGGTCTAGCGGAGTGGGTTTGGGTCTAGCCGAGTGGGTTTGGGTCTAGCGGAGTGGCTTTTTGTCTAGCCGAGTGGGTTTGGGTCTAGCCGAGTGGGTTTGGGTGTAGCCGAGTGCGTTTGCGTCTAGCCGAGTAGGGTTGGGACTAGCCGAGTGGGTGTGGGCCTAGCCGAGTGGGTTTGGGTCTAACCGAGTGGGTTTGTGTCTAGCCCAGTGGGTTTCGGTCTCGCCGAGTGGGTTTGGGTCTAGCCGAATGGGTTTGGGTCTAGCCGAGTGGGTTTGG
This sequence comes from Raja brachyura, assembly GCA_963514005.1. Next base: position 2,696,571 of record OY740819.1, on the reverse strand, counting down.
GTGTAGCCGAGTGGGTTTGGGTGTAGCCGAGTGGGGTTGGGTCTAGCCGAGTGGGTTTGGGTCTAGCGGAGTGGGTTTGGGTCTAGCCGAGTGGGTTTGGGTCTAGCCGAGTGTGTTTGGGTCAAGCGGAGTGCGTTTAGGTGTAGCCGAGTGGGTTTGGGTCTAGCCGAGTGGGTTTAGGTCTAGCCGAGTGGGTTTGGGTTTAGCGGAGTGGGGTTGGGTGTAGCCGAGTGGGTTTGTGTCTAGCCGAGTGGGTTTGGGTCTAGCCGAGTGGGTTTGGGTCTAGCCGAGTGGGTTTGGGTCTAGCCAAGTGGGTTTGGGTCTAGCGGAGTGGGTTTGGATCAAGCCGAGCGGGTTTGGGTGTATCGGAGTGGGTTTGGGTCTAGCCGAGTGGGTTTGGGTCTAGCCGAGTGGGTTTGGGTCTAGCCGAGTGGGTTTGGGCCTAGCCGAGTGGGTTTCGGTCTATCCGAGTGGGTTTGGGTCTAGCCGAGTGGGTTTGGGTCTAGCCGAGTGGGTTTGGGTCTAGCCGAGTGGGTTTGGGTGTAGCCGAGTGGGGTTGGGTCTAGCCGAGTGGGTTTGGGTCTAGCGGAGTGGGTTTGGGTCTAGCCGAGTGGGTTTGGGTCTAGCCGAGTGTGTTTGGGTCTAGCGGAGTGGGTTTGTGTCTAGTCGAGTGGGTTTGGGTCTAGCCGAGTGGGTTTGGGTCTAGCCGTGTGTGTTTGGGTCTGGCAGAGTGGGTTTGGGTCTAGCCAATTGGGTTTGGGTCTAGCCGAGTGGGTTTGGGTCTAGCCGAGTGGGTTTGGGCCTAGCCGAGTGGGTTTGGTTCTAGCCGAGTGGGCTTGGGTCTAGCCGAGTGGGTTTGTGTCTAGCCGAGTGGGTTTGGGTCTAGCGGAGTGGGTTTGGGAATAGCCGAGTGGGTTTCGGTCTAGCCGAGTGGGTTTGGGTCTAGCGGAGTGGGTTTGTGTCTAGTCGAGTGGGTTTGGGTCTAGCCGAGTGGGTTTGGGTGTAGCCGAGTGGGGTTGGGTCTAGCCGAGTGGGTTTGGGTCTAGCGGAGTGGGTTTGGGTCTAGCCGAGTGGGTTTGGGTCTAGCCGAGTGTGTTTGGGTCTAGCGGAGTGGGTTTGGGTCTAGCCGAGTGGGGTTGGGTCAAGCCGAGTGGGTTTGGGTCTAGCCGAGAGGGTTTGGGTCTAGCGGAGTGGGTTTTGGATCTAGCCGAGTGGGTTTGGGTCTAGCCGAGTGGGTTTGGGTCTAGCCGAGTGGGTTTGGGCCTAGGCGAGTGGGTTTGTGTCTAGCCGAGTGGTTTTGGGTCTAGCCAAGTGGGTTTCGGTCTCGCCGAGTGGGTTTGGGTCTAGCTGAGTGGGTTTGGGTCGAGCCGAGTGGGTTTGGGTCTAACCGAGTGGGTTTTGGTGTGGCCGAGTGGGGTTGGGTCTCGCCGAGTGGGTTTGGGTCTAGCGGAGTGGGTTTGGGTCTAGCCGAGTGGGTTTGGGTCTAGCCGAGTGTGTTTGGGTCTAGCGGAGTGGGTTTGGGTCTAGCCGAGTGGGTTTGGGTCTAGCCGAGTGGGTTTGGGTCTAGCCGAGTGGGTTTGGGTTTAGCGGAGTGGGGTTGGGTCTAGCCGAGTGGGTTTGGGTCTAGCCGAGTGGGTTTGGGTCTAGCGGAGTGGGTTTGGGTCTAGCCGAGTGGGTTTGGGTCTAGCGGAGTGGCTTTTTGTCTAGCCGAGTGGGTTTGGGTCTAGCCGAGTGGGTTTGGGTGTAGCCGAGTGCGTTTGGGTCTAGCCGAGTAAGGTTGGGACTAGCCGAGTGGGTTTGGGCCTAGCCGAGTGGGTTTGGGTCTAACCGAGTGGGTTTGGGTCTAGCCCAGTGGGTTTAGGTCTCGCCGAGTGGGTTTGGGTCTAGCCGAATGTGTTTGGGTCTAGCCGAGTGGGTTTGGGTCTAGCCGAGTGGGTTTGGGTGTAGCCGAGTGGGGTTGGGTCTAGCCGAGTGGGTTTGGGTCTAGCGGAGTGGGTTTGGGTCTAGCCGAGTGGGTTTGGGTCTAGCCGAGTGTGTTTGGGTCAAGCGGAGTGCGTTTAGGTGTAGCCGAGTGGGTTTGGGTCTAGCCGAGTGGGTTTAGGTCTAGCCGAGTGGGTTTGGGTTTAGCGGAGTGGGGTTGGGTGTAGCCGAGTGGGTTTGTGTCTAGCCGAGTGGGTTTGGGTCTAGCCGAGTGGGTTTGGGTCTAGCCGAGTGGGTTTGGGTCTAGCCAAGTGGGTTTGGGTCTAGCGGAGTGGGTTTGGATCAAGCCGAGTGGGTTTGGGTGTATCGGAGTGGGTTTGGGTCTAGCCGAGTGGGTTTGGGTCTAGCCGAGTGGGTTTGGGTCTAGCCGAGTGGGTTTGGGCCTGGCCGAGTGGGTTTCGGTCTATCCGAGTGCGTTTGGGTCTAGCCGAGTGGGTTTGGGTCTAGCCGAGTGGGTTTGGGTGTAGCCGAGTGGGGTTGGGTCTAGCCGAGTGGGTTTGGGTCTAGCGGAGTGGGTTTGGGTCTAGCGGAGTGGGTTTGGGTCTTGCCGAGTGTGTTAGGGTCTAGCGGAGTGGGTTTGTGTCTAGTCGAGTGGGTTTGGGTCTAGCCGAGTGGGTTTGGGTCTAGCCGTGTGTGTTTGGGTCTGGCAGAGTGGGTTTGGGTCTAGCCGATTGGGTTTGGGTCTAGCCGAGTGGGTTTGGGTCTAGCCGAGTGGGTTTGGGCCTAGCCGAGTGGGTTTGGTTCTAGCCGAGTGGGCTTGGGTCTAGCCGAGTGGGTTTGTGTCTAGCCGAGTGGGTTTGGGTCTAGCGGAGTGGGTTTGGGAATAGCCGAGTGGGTTTCGGTCTAGCCGAGTGGGTTTGGGTCTAGCGGAGTGGGTTTGTGTCTAGTCGAGTGGGTTTGGGTCTAGCCGAGTGGGTTTGGGTGTAGCCGAGTGGGGTTGGGTCTAGCCGAGTTGGTTTGGGTCTAGCCGAGTGGGGTTGGGTCAAGCCGAGTGGGTTTGGGTCTAGCCGAGAGGGTTTGGGTCTAGCGGAGTGGGTTTTGGATCTAGCCGAGTGGGTTGGGGTCTAGCCGAGTGGGTTTGGGTCTAGCCGAGTGGGTTTGGGCCTAGGCGAGTGGGTTTGGGTCTAGCCGAGTGGGTTTGGGTCGAGCCGAGTGGGTTTGGGTCTAACCGAGTGGGTTTTGGTGTGGCCGAGTGGGGTTGGGTCTAGCCGAGTGGGTTTGGGTCTAGCGGAGTGGGTTTGGGTCTAGCCGAGTGGGTTTGGGTCTAGCCGAGTGTGTTAGGGTCTAGCGGAGTGGGTTTGGGTCTAGCCGAGTGGGTTTGGGTCTAGCCGAGTGGGTTTGGGTCTAGCCGAGTGGGTTTGGGTTTAGCGGAGTGGGGTTGGGTCTAACCGAGTGGGTTTGGGTCTAGCCGAGTGGGTTTGGGTCTAGCGGAGTGGGTTTGGGTCTAGCCGAGTGGGTTTGGGTCTAGCGGAGTGGCTTTTTGTCTAGCCGAGTGGGTTTGGGTCTAGCCGAGTGGGTTTGGGTGTAGCCGAGTGCGTTTGGGTCTAGCCGAGTAGGGTTGGGTCTAGCCGAGTGGGTTTGGGTCTAGCCGAGTGGGTTTGCGTCTTGCCGAGTGGGTGTGGGTCTAGCCGAGTGGGTTTGGGTCTTACCGAGTAGGTTTGGGATTGCCGAGTGGGTTTGGGTCTAGCCGAGTGGGTTTTGGTCTAGCAGAGTGGGTTTGGGTCTGGCGGAGTGGGTTTGGGTCTAGCGGAGTGGGTTTGGGTGTAGCCGAGTGGGGTTGGGTCTAGCCGAGTGGGTTTGGGTCTAGCGGAGTGGGTTTGGGTCTAGCCGAGTGGGTTTGGGTGTATCCGAGTGTGTTTGGGTCTAGCGGAGTGGGTTTGGGTCTAGACGAGTGGGTTTAGAAATATAGAAACATAGAAAATAGGTTTGGGTCTAGCCAAGTGGGTTTGGGTCTAGCCGAGTGGGTTTGGGTTTAGCGGAATGGGTTTGGGTCTAGCGGAGTGGAGTTGTGTCTAGCCGAGTGGGTTTGGGTCTAGCCGAGTGGGTTTGGGTCTAGCCGAGTGCGTTTGGGTGTAGCCGAGTGGGTTTGGGTCTAGCCGAGTGGGTTTGGGTCTCGCGGAGTGAGTTTGGGTCTAGTCGAGTGGGTTTGGGTCTAGCCGAGTGGGTTTGGGTCTAGCCGAGTGGGTTTGGGTCCAGCCGAGTGGGTTTGGGTGTAGCCGAGTGGGTTTGGGTCTAGCCGAGTGGGTTTGGGTCGAGCCGAGTGGGTTTGGGTCGAGCCGAGTGGGTTTGGATCAAGCCGAGTGGGTTTGGGTCTAGCGGAGTGGGTTTGGGTCTAGCGGAGTGGGTTTGGGTCTAGCCGAGTGGGTTTGGGTCTAGCCGAGTGGGTTTGGGCCTAGCCGAGTGGGTTTCGGTATAGCCGAGTGGGTTTGGGTCTAGCAGAGTGGGTTTCGGTCTAGCCGAGTGGGTTTGGGTCTAGCGGAGTGGGTTTGTGTCTAGCCGAGTGGGTTTGGGTCTAGCCGTGTGTATTTGGGTCTAGCAGAGTGGGTTTGGGTCTAGCGGAGTGGGTTCGGGAATAGCAGAGTGGGTTTGGGTCTAGGGAAGTGGGTTTGGATCTAGCAGAGTGGGTTTGGGTCTAGCCGAATGGGTTTGGGTCTAGCCGAGTGGGGTTGGGTCTAGCCGAGTGGGTTTGGGTCTAGCCGAGTGGGCTTGGGTCTAGCAGAGTGGGTTTGGGTCTAGCCGAGTGGGTTTGGGTCTAGCCGGGTGGGTTTGGGTCTAGCCAAGTGGGTGTGGGTCTAGCGGAGTTGGTTTGGGTCTAGCCGAGTGGGTTTGGGTCCAGCCGAGTGGATTTGGGTCTAGCGGAGCGGGTTTGGGTCAGGCCGAGTGGGTTTGGGTCTAGCCGAGTGGGTTTGGGTCTAGCCAAGTGGGTTTGGGGCTAGCGGAGTGGGTTTGGATCTAGCCGAGTTGGTTTGGGTCTAGCCGAGTGGGTTTGGGTCTAGCCGAGTGGGGTTGGGTCTTGCCGAGTGGGTTCGGGTCTAGCCGAGTGGGTTTAGGTCTAGCAGAGTGGGTTTGGGTCTAGCGGAGTGGGTTTGGGTCTAGCGGAGTGGGTTTGGGTCTAGCCGAGTGGGTTTGGGTCTAGCCGAGTGGGTTTGGGTCTAGCCGAATAGGTTTGGGTCTAGCCGAGTGGGGTTGGGTCTAGCCGAGTGGGTTTGGGTCTAGCCGAGTGGGTTTGGGTCTAGCAGAGTGGGTTTGGGTCTAGCGGAGTGGGTTTGTGTCTAGTCGAGTGGGTTTGTGTCTGGCCGAGTGGGTGTGGGTCGTGCCGAGTTGGTTTGGGTCTAGCAGAGTGGGTTTGGGTCTAGCCGATTGGGTTTGGGTCTAGCCGAGTGGGTTTTTGGTCTAGCCGAGTGGGTTTGGGCCTAGCCGAGTGGGTTTGGTTCTAGCCGAGTGGGCTTGGGTCTAGCCGAGTGGGTTTGTGTCTAGCCGAGTGGGTTTGGGTCTAGCGGAGTGGGTATGGGAATAGCCGAGGGGGTTTGGGTCTAGCGAAGTGGGTTTGGATCTAGCCAAGTGGGTTTGGGTCTAGCCGAGTGGGTTTGGGTCTAGCCGAGTGGGGTTGGGTCTAGCCGAGTGGGTTTGGGTCTAGCCGAGTCGGTTTAGGTCTCGCAGAGTGGGTTTGGGTCTAGCGGAGTGGGTTTGGGTCTAGCGGAGTGGGTTTGGGTCTAGCCGAGTGGGTGTGGGTCTAGCCGAGTGGGTTTGGGTATAGCCGAGAGGGTTTGGGTCTAGCGGAGTGGGTTTTGGATCTAGCCGCGTGGGTTTGGGTCTATCCGAGTGGGTTTGGGTCTAGCCGAGTGGGTTTGGGCCTAGCCGAGCGGGTTTGGGTCTAGCCGAGTGGGTTTCGGTTTAGCCGAGTGGGTTTCGGTCTCGCCGAGTGGGTTTTGGGTCTAGCCGAGTGGATTTGGGTCTAGCGGAGTGGGTTTGGGTCTAGCCGAGTGGGTTTGGGTCCAGCCGAGTGGGTTTGGGTCTAGCCAAGTGGGTTTGGGTCTAGCGGAGTGGGTTTGGGTCTAGCCGAGTGGGTTTGGGTCTAGCCGAGTGGGTTTGGGTGTAGCCGATTGGGTTTGGGTCTAGCCGAGTGGGTTTGGGTCTAGCCGAGTGGGTTTGGGTCTAGCCGAGTGAGTTTGGGTCTAGCCGAGTGGGTTTGGGTCTGGCGGAGTGGGTTTGGGTCTAGCCGAGTGGGTTTGGGTCTAGCCAAGTGGGTTTGGGTCTAGCCGAGTGGGTTTGGGTCTAGCCGAGTGGGTTTGGGTCTAGCGGAGTGGGTTTGGGTCTAGCCGAGTTGGTTTGGGTCTAGCCGAGTGGGTTTGGGTCTAGCGGAGTGGGTTTGAGTCTAGCCGAGTGGGTTTGGGTCTAGCCGAGTGCTTTTGGGTCTAGCCGAGTGGGTTTCGGTCGAGCCGACTGGGTTTGGGTCTAGCCGAGTGGGGTTGGGTCTAGCCGAGTGGGTTTGGGTCTAGCCGAGTGGGTTTGGGTCTAGCAGAGTGGGTTTGGGTCTAGCGGAGTGGGTTTGTGTCTAGTCGAGTGGGTTTGGATCTAGCCGAGTGGGTGTGGGTCGTGCCGAGTTGGTTTGGGTCTAGCAGAGTGGGTTTGGGTCTAGCCGATTGGGTTTGGGTCTAGCCGAGTGGGTTTGGGTCTAGCCGAGTGGGTTTGGGCCTAGCCGAGTGGGTTTGGTTCTAGCCGAGTGGGCTTGGGTCTAGCCGAGTGGGTTTGTGTCTAGCCGAGTGGGTTTGGATCTAGCGGAGTGGGTTTGGGAATAGCCGAGGGGGTTTGGGTCTAGCGAAGAAGGTTTGGATCTAGCCAAGTGGGTTTGGGTCTAGCCGAGTGGGTTTGGGTCTAGCCGAGTGGGGTTGGGTCTAGCCGAGTGGGTTTGGGTCTAGCCGAGTTGGTTTAGGTCTCGCAGAGTGGGTTTGGGTCTAGTGGAGTGGGTGTGGGTCTAGCGGAGTGGGTTTGGGTCTAGCCGAGTGGGTGTGGGTCTAGCCGAGTGGGTTTGGGTATAGCCGAGAGGGTTTGGGTCTAGCGGAGTGGGTTTTGGATCTAGCCGAGTGGGTTTGGGTCTATCCGAGTGGGTTTGGGTCTAGCCGAGTGGGTTTGGGCCTAGCCGAGCGGGTTTGGGTCTAGCCGAGTGGGTTTCGGTTTAGCCGAGTGGGTTTCGGTCTCGCCGAGTGGGTTTGGGTCTAGCCGAGTGGATTTGGGTCTAGCGGAGTGGGTTTGGGTCTAGCCGAGTGGGTTTGGGTCTAGCCGAGTGGGTTTGGGTCTAGCCGAGTGGGTTTGGGTCTAGCGGAGTGCGTTTGGATCTAGCCGAGTGGGTTTGGGTCTAGCCGAGTGGGTTTGGGTGTAGCCGATTGGGTTTGGGTCTAGCCGAGTGGGTTTGGGTCTAGCCGAGTGTGTTTGGGTCTAGCCGAGTGGGTTTGGGTCTGGCGGAGTGGGTTTGGGTCTAGCCGAGTGGGTTTGGGTCTAGCCAAGTGGGTTTGGGTCTAGCCGAGTGGGTTTGGTTCTAGCCGAGTGGGTTTGGGTCTAGCGGAGTGGGTTTGGGTCTAGCGGAGTGGGTTTGGGTCTAGCCGAGTGGGTTTGGGTCTAGCCGAGTGGGTTTGGGTCTAGCGGAGTGGGTTTGAGTCTAGCCGAGTGGGTTTGGGTCTAGCCGAGTGCTTTTGGGTCTAGCCGAGTGGGTTTCGGTCTAGCCGACTGGGTTTGGGTCTAGCGGAGTGGGTTTGGGTCTAGCCGAGTGGGTTTGGGTCTAGCCGAGTGTGTTTGGGTCTAGCGGAATGGGTTTGGGTCTAGCCGAGTGGGTTTGGTTCTAGCCGAGTGGGTTTGAGTCTAGCCGAGTGGGTTTGGGTCTAGCGGAGTGGGTTTGGGTCTAGCCGAGTGGGTTTGGGTCTAGCCTAGTGGTTTGGGTCTAGCCGAGTGGGTTAGGGTCTAGCCGAGTGGGTTTCGGTCTAGCCGAGTGGGTTTGGGCCTAGCCGAGTGGGTTTGGTTCTAGCCGAGTGGGCTTGGGTCTAGCCGAGTGGGTTTGTGTCTAGCCGAGTGGGTTTGGGTCTAGCGGAGTGGGTTTGGGAATAGCCGAGGGGGTTTGGGTCTAGCGAAGTGGGTTTGGATCTAGCCAAGTGGGTTTGGGTCTAGCCGAGTGGGTTTGGGTCTAGCCGAGTGGGGTTGGGTCTAGCCGAGTGGGTTTGGGTCTAGCCGAGTTGGTTTAGGTCTCGCAGAGTGGGTTTGGGTCTAGCGGAGTGGGTGTGGGTCTAGCGGAGTGGGTTTGGGTCTAGCCGAGTGGGTGTGGGTCTAGCCGAGTGGGTTTGGGTATAGCCGAGAGGGTTTGGGTCTAGCGGAGTGGGTTTTGGATCTAGCCGAGTGGGTTTGGGTCTATCCGAGTGGGTTTGGGTCTAGCCGAGTGGGTTTGGGCCTAGCCGAGCGGGTTTGGGTCTAGCCGAGTGGGTTTCGGTTTAGCCGAGTGGGTTTCGGTCTCGCCGAGTGGGTTTGGGTCTAGCCGAGTTGATTTGGGTCTAGCGGAGTGGGTTTGGGTCTAGCCGAGTGGGTTTGGGTCTAGCCGAGTGGGTTTGGGTCTAGCCAAGTGGGTTTGGGTCTAGCGGAGTGCGTTTGGATCTAGCCGAGTGGGTTTGGGTCTAGCCGAGTGGGTTTGGGTGTAGCCGATTGGGTTTGGGTCTAGCCGAGTGGGTTTGGGTCTAGCCGAGTGTGTTTGGGTCTAGCCGAGTGGGTTTGGGTCTGGCGGAGTGGGTTTGGGTCTAGCCGAGTGGGTTTGGGTCTAGCCAAGTGGGTTTGGGTCTAGCCGAGTGGGTTTGGTTCTAGCCGAGTGGGTTTGGGTCTAGCGGAGTGGGTTTGGGTCTAGCCGAGTGGGTTTGGGTCTAGCCGAGTGGGTTTGGGTCTAGCGGAGTGTGTTTGAGTCTAGCCGAGTGGGTTTGGGTCTAGCCGAGTGCTTTTGGGTCTAGCCGAGTGGGTTTCGGTCTAGCCGACTGGGTTTGGGTCTAGCGGAGTGGGTTTGGGTCTAGCCGAGTGGGTTTGGGTCTAGCCGAGTGTGTTTGGGTCTAGTGGAGTGGGTTTGGGTCTAGCCGAGTGGGTTTGAGTCTAGCCGAGTGGGTTTGGGTCTAGCGGAGTGGGTTTGGGTCTAGCCGAGTGGGTTTGGGTCTAGCCTAGTGGTTTGGGTCTAGCCGAGTGGGTTAGGGTCTAGCCGAGTGGGTTTGGGTCTAGCCGAGTGGGTTTGTGTCTAGCCGAGTGGGTTTGGGTCTAGCGGAGTGGGTTTGGGTCTAGCCGAGTGGGTTTGGGTCTAGCCGAGTGGGTTTGGGTCTAGCCGAGTGGGTTTGGGTGTAGTTGAGTGGGGTTGGGTCTAGCCGAGTGGGTTTGGGTCTAGCGGAGTGGGTTTGGGTCTAGCCGAGAGGGTTTGTGTCTAGCCGAGTGTGTTTGGGTCTAGCGGAGTGGGTTTGGGTCTAGCCGAGTGGGTTTGGGTCTAGTCGAGTGGGTTTGGGTCTAGCCGAGTGGGTTTGTGTCTAGCCGAGTGGGTTAGGGTCTAGCCGAGTGGGTTTGGGTCTAGCCGAGTGGTTTTGTGTCTAGCCGAGTGGGTTTGGGTTTAGCGGAGTGGGTTTGGGTCTAGCCGAGTGGGTTTGGGTCTAGCCGAGTGGGTTTGGGTCTAGCGGAGTGGGTTTGGGTCTAGCCGTGTGGGTTTGGGTCTAGCCGAGTGGGTTTGGGTCTAGCCGAGTGGGTTTGGGTCCAGCCGAGTGGGTTTGGGTGTGGCCGAGTGGGTTTGGGTCTAGCCGAGTGGGTTTGGGTCGAGCCGAGTGGGTTTGGATCAAGCCGAGTGGGTTTGGGTGTAGCGGAGTGGGTTTGGGTCTAGCCGAGTGGGTTTGGGTCTAGCGGAGTGGGTTTGTGTCTAGTCGAGTGGGTTTGGGTCTAGCCGAGTGGGTTTGGGTCTAGCCGTGTGTGTTTGGGTCTGGCAGAGTGGGTTTGGGTCTAGCCGATTGGGTTTGGGTCTAGCCGAGTGGGTTTGGGTCTAGCCGAGTGGGTTTGGGCCTAGCCGAGTGGGTTTGGTTCTAGCAGAGTGGGCTTGGGTCTAGCCGAGTGGGTTTGTGTCTAGCCGAGTTGGTTTGGGTCTAGCGGAGTGGGTTTGGGAATAGCCGAGTGGGTTTCGGTCTCGCCGAGTGGGTTTCGGTCTAGCGGAGTGGGTTTGGGTCTAGCGGAGTGGGTTTGGGATTAGCCGAGGGGGTTTGGGTCTAGCAAAGTGGGTTTGGATCTAGCCGAGTGGGTTTGGGTCTAGCCGAGTGGGTTTGGGTCTAGCCGAGTGGGGTTGGGTCTAGCCGAGTGGGTTTGGGTCTAGCCGAGTGGGTTTAGGTCTAGCAGAGTGGGTTTGGGTCTAGCCGAGTGGGTTCGGGTCTAGCGGAGTGGGTTTGGGTCTAGCCGAGTGGGTTTGGGTCTAGCCGAGTGGGTTTGGGTCTAGCCGAATAGGTTTGGGTCAAGCCGAGTGGGTTTGGGTCTAGCCGAGTGGGTTTGGGTCTAGCAGAGTGGGTTTGGGTCTAGCCGAGTAGGTTTGGGTCTAGCCGGGTGGGTTTGGGTCTAGCCGAGTGGGTGTGGGTCGTGCCGAGTTGGTTTGGGTCTAGCCGAGTAGGTTTGGGTCTAGCCGAGTGGGTTTGGGTCTATCGGAGTGGGTTTGGATCTAGCCGAGTGGGTGTGGGTCTAGCCGAGTGGGTTTGGGTCTAGCCGAGTGGGTTTGGGCCTAGCCGAGTGGGTTTGGGTCTAGCCGAGTGGGTTTGGGTCTAGCCGAGTGGGTTTGGGTCTAGCCGAGTGGGTTTGGGTCTAGTCGAGTGGGTTTGGGTTTAGCCGAGTGGGTTTGGGTCTAGCCGAGTGTGTTTAGGTCTAGCAGAGTGGGTTTGGGTCTAGCGGAGTGGGTTTTTGATCTAGCCGAGTGGGTTTGGGTCTAGCCGAGTGGGTTTGGGTCTAACCGAGCGGGTTTGGGCCTTACCGAGCGGGTTTGGGTCTAGCCGAGTGGGTTTCGGTCTCGCCGAGTGGGTTTGGGTCTAACCGAGTGGATTTGGGTCTAGCGGAGTGGGTTTGGGTCTAGCCGAGTGGGTTTGCGTCTAGCCGAGTGGGTTTGGGTCTAGCCGAGTGGGTTTGTGTCTAGCCGAGTGGGTTTGGGTCTAGAGGAGTGGGTTTGGGTCTAGCCGAGTGGGTTTGGGTCTAGCCGAGTGTGTTTGGGTCTAGTGGAGTGGGTTTGGGTCTAGCCGAGTGGGTTTGGGTCTAGCCGAGTGGGTTTGAGTCTAGCCGAGTGGGTTTGGGTCTAGCGGAGTGGGTTTGGGTATAGCCGAGAGGGTTTGGGTCTAGCGGAGTGGGTTTTGGATCCAGCCGAGTGGGTTTGGGTCTATCCGAGTGGGTTTGGGTCTAGCCGAGTGGGTTTGGGCCTAGCCGAGCGGGTTTGGGTCTAGCCGAGTGGGTTTCGGTTTAGCCGAGTGGGTTTCGGTCTCGCCGAGTGGGTTTGGGTCTAGCCGAGTGGATTTGGGTCTAGCGGAGTGGGTTTGGGTCTAGCCGAGTGGGTTTGGGTCTAGTCGAGTGGGTTTGGGTCTAGCCAAGTGGGTTTGGGTCTAGCGGAGTGGGTTTGGATCTAGCCGAGTGGGTTTGGGTCTAGCCGAGTGGGTTTGGGTGTAGCCGATTGGGTTTGGGTCTAGCCGAGTGGGTTTGGGTCTAGCCGAGTGGGTTTGGGTCTAGCCGAGTGTGTTTGGGTCTAGCCGAGTGGGTTTGGGTCTGGCGGAGTGGGTTTGGGTCTAGCCGAGTGGGTTTGGGTCTAGCCAAGTGGGTTTGGGTCTAGCCGAGTGGGTTTGGTTCTAGCCGAGTGGGTTTGGGTCTAGCGGAGTGGGTTTGGGTCTAGCCGAGTGGGTTTGGGTCTAGCCGAGTGGGTTTGGGTCTAGCGGAGTGGGTTTGAGTCTAGCCGAGTGGGTTTGGGTCTAGCCGAGTGCTTTTGGGTCTAGCCGAGTGGGTTTCGGTCTAGCCGACTGGGTTTGGGTCTAGCGGAGTGGGTTTGGGTCTAGCCGAGTGGGTTTGGGTCTAGCCGAGTGTGTTTGGGTCTAGTGGAGTGGGTTTGGGTCTAGCCGAGTGGGTTTGGTTCTAGCCGAGTGGGTTTGAGTCTAGCCGAGTGGGTTTGGGTCTAGCGGAGTGGGTTTGGGTCTAGCCGAGTGGGTTTGGGTCTAGCCTAGTGGTTTGGGTCTAGCCGAGTGGGTTAGGGTCTAGTCGAGTGGGTTTGGGTCTAGCCGAGTGGGTTTGTGTCTAGCCGAGTGGGTTTGGGTCTAGCGGAGGGGGTTTGGGTCTAGCCGAGTGGGTTTGGGTCTAGCCGAGTGGGTTTGGGTCTAGCCGAGTGGGTTTGGGTGTAGTTGAGTGGGGTTGGGTCTAGCCGAGTGGGTTTGGGTCTAGCGGAGTGGGTTTGGGTCTAGCCGAGAGGGTTTGTGTCTAGCCGAGTGTGTTTGGGTCTAGCGGAGTGGGTTTGGGTCTAGCCGAGTGGGTTTGGGTCTAGTCGAGTGGGTTTGGGTCTAGCCGAGTGGGTTTGTGTCTAGCCGAGTGGGTTAGGGTCTAGCCGAGTGGGTTTGGGTCTAGCCGAGTGGTTTTGTGTCTAGCCGAGTGGGTTTGGGTTTAGCGGAGTGGGTTTGGGTCTAGCCGAGTGGGTTTGGGTCTAGCCGAGTGGGTTTGGGTCTAGCGGAGTGGGTTTGGGTCTAGCCATGTGGGTTTGGGTCTAGCCAAGTGGGTTTGGGTCTAGCCGAGTGGGTTTGGGTCCAGCCGAGTGGGTTTGGGTGTGGCCGAGTGGGTTTGGGTCTAGCCGAGTGGGTTTGGGTCGAGCCGAGTGGGTTTGGATCAAGCCGAGTGGGTTTGGGTGTAGCGGAGTGGGTTTGGGTCTAGCCGAGTGGGTTTGTGTCTAGCCGAGTGGGTTTGGGTCTAGCCGAGTGGGTTTGGGCCTAGCCGATTGGGTTTCGGTCTAGCCGAGTGGGTTTGGGTCTAGCCGAGTGGGTTTGGGTCTAGCGGAGTGGGTTTGGGTCTAGCGGAGTGGGTTTGTGTCTAGTCGAGTGGGTTTGGGTCTAGCCGAGTGGGTTTGGGTCTAGCCGTGTGTGTTTGGGTCTGGCAGAGTGGGTTTGGGTCTAGCCGATTGGGTTTGGGTCTAGCCGAGTGGGTTTGGGTCTAGCCGAGTGGGTTTGGGCCTAGCCGAGTGGGTTTGGTTCTAGCCGAGTGGGTTTGGGTCTAGCCGAGTGGGTTTGGGTCTAGCCGAGTGGGTTTGGGTCTAGCCGAGTGGGTTTGGGTCTAGCCGAGTGGGTTTGGGTCTAGCCGAGTGGGTTTGGGTCTAGCCGAGTGGGTTTGGGTCTAGCCGAGTGGGGTTGGGTCTAGCCGAGTGGGTTTGGGTCTAGCCGAGTGGGTTTAGGTCTAGCAGAGTGGGTTTGGGTCTAGCCGAGTGGGTTTGGGTCTAGCGGAGTGGGTTTGGGTCTAGCCGAGTGGGTTTGGGTCTAGCCGAGTGGGTTTGGGTCTAGCCGAATAGGTTTGGGTCAAGCCGAGTGGGGTTGGGTCTAGCCGAGTGGGTTTGGGTCTAGCCGAGTGGGTTTGGGTCTAGCAGAGTGGGTTTGGGTCTAGCCGAGTGGGTTTGGGTCTAGCCGGGTGGGTTTGGGTCTAGCCGAGTGGGTGTGGGTCGTGCCGAGTTGGTTTGGGTCTAGCCGAGTAGGTTTGGGTCTAGCCGAGTGGGTTTGGGTCTATCGGAGTGGGTTTGGATCTAGCCGAGTGGGTGTGGGTCTAGCCGAGTGGGTTTGGGTCTAGCCGAGTGGGTTTGGGCCTAGCCGAGTGGGTTTGTGTCTAGCCGAGTGGGTTTGGGTCTAGAGGAGTGGGTTTGGGTCTAGCCGAGTGGGTTTGGGTCTAGCCGAGTGTGTTTGGGTCTAGTGGAGTGGGTTTGGGTCTAGCCGAGTGGGTTTGGGTCTAGCCGAGTGGGTTTGAGTCTAGCCGAGTGGGTTTGGGTCTAGCGGAGTGGGTTTGGGTCTAGCCGAGTGGGCTTGGGTCTAGCCGAGTGGGTTAGGGTCTAGCCGAGTGGGTTTGGGTCTAGCCGAGTGGTTTTGTGTCTAGCCGAGTGGGTTTGGGTTTAGCGGAGTGGGTTTGGGTCTAGCCGAGTGGGTTTGGGTCTAGCCGAGTGGGTTTGGGTCTAGCGGAGTGGGTTTGGGTCTAGCCGTGTGCGTTTGGGTCTAGCCGAGTGGGTTTGGGTCTAGCCGAGTGGGTTTGGGTCCAGCCGAGTGGGTTTGGGTGTGGCCGAGTGGGTTTGGGTCTAGCCGAGTGGGTTTGGGTCGAGCCGAGTGGGTTTGGATCAAGCCGAGTGGGTTTGGGTGTAGCGGAGTTGGTTTGGGTCTAGCCGAGTGGGTTTGTGTCTAGCCGAGTGGGTTTGGGTCTAGCCGAGTGGGTTTGGGCCTAGCCGATTGGGTTTCGGTCTAGCCGAGTGGGTTTGGGTCTAGCCGAGTGGGTTTGGGTCTAGCGGAGTGGGTTTGGGTCTAGCGGAGTGGGTTTGTGTCTAGTCGAGTGGGTTTGGGTCTAGCCGAGTGGGTTTGGGTCTAGCCGAGTGGGTTTGGGTCTAGCCGAGTGGGTTTGGGTCTAGCCGAGTGGGGTTGGGTCTAGCCGAGTGGGTTTGGGTCTAGCCGAGTGGGTTTAGGTCTAGCAGAGTGGGTTTGGGTCTAGCCGAGTGGGTGTGGGTCGTGCCGAGTTGGTTTGGGTCTAGCCGAGTAGGTTTGGGTCTAGCCGAGTGGGTTTTGGTCTATCGGAGTGGGTTTGGATCTAGCCGAGTGGGTGTGGGTCTAGCCGAGTGGGTTTGGGTCTAGCCGAGTGGGTTTGGGCCTAGCCGAGTGGGTTTGGGTCTAGCCGAGTGGGTTTGGGTCTAGCCGAGTGGGTTTGGGTCTAGCCGAGTGGGTTTGGGTCTAGCGGAGTGGGTTTGTGTCTAGTCGAGTGGGTTTGGGTTTAGCCGAGTGGGTTTGGGTCTAGCCGTGTGTGTTTGGGTCTAGCAGAGTGGGTTTGGGTCTAGCCGATTGGGTTTGGGTCTAGCCGATTGGGTTTGGGTCTAGCCGAGTGGGTTTGGGTCTAGCCGAGTGGGTTTGGGCCTAGCCGAGTAGGTTTGGTTCGAGCCGAGTGGGCTTGGGTCTAGCCGAGTGGCTTTGTGTCTAGCCGAGTGGGTTTGGGTCTAGCGGAGTGGGTTTGGGAATAGCCGAGGGGGTTTGGGTCTAGCGAAGTGGGTTTGGATCTAGCCGAGTGGGTTTGGGTCTAGCCCAGTGGGTTTGGGTCTAGCCGAGTGGGGTTGGGTCTAGCCGAGTGGGTTTGGGTCCAGCCGAGTGGGTTTAGGTCTAGCAGAGTGGGTTTGGGTCTAGCGGAGTGGGTTTGGGTCTAGCGGAGTGGGTTTGGGTCTAGCCGAGTGGGTGTGGGTCTAGCCGAGTGGGTTTGGGTATAGCCGAGAGGGTTTGGGTCTAGCGGAGTGGGTTTTGGATCTAGCCGAGTGGGTTTGGGTCTAGCCGAGTGGGTTTGGGTCTAGCCGAGCGGGTTTGGGCCTAGCCGAGCGGGTTTGGGTCTAGCCGAGTGGGTTTGGGTCTAGCCGAGTGGGTTTGGGTCTAGCCGAGTGGGTTTGGGTCTAGCGGAGTGGGTTTGTGTCTAGTCGAGTGGGTTTGGGTTTAGCCGAGTGGGTTTGGGTCTAGCCGTGTGTGTTTGGGTCTAGCAGAGTGGGTTTGGGTCTAGCCGATTGGGTTTGGGTCTAGCCGAGTGGGTTTGGGTCTAGCCGAGTGGGTTTGGGCCTAGCCGAGTAGGTTTGGTTCGAGCCGAGTGGGCTTGGGTCTAGCCGAGTGGCTTTGTGTCTAGCCGAGTGGGTTTGGGTCTAGCGGAGTGGGTTTGGGAATAGCCGAGGGGGTTTGGGTCTAGCGAAGTGGGTTTGGATCTAGCCGAGTGGGTTTGGGTCTAGCCCAGTGGGTTTGGGTCTAGCCGAGTGGGGTTGGGTCTAGCCGAGTGGGTTTGGGTCCAGCCGAGTGGGTTTAGGTCTAGCAGAGTGGGTTTGGGTCTAGCGGAGTGGGTTTGGGTCTAGCGGAGTGGGTTTGGGTCTAGCCGAGTGGGTGTGGGTCTAGCCGAGTGGGTTTGGGTATAGCCGAGAGGGTTTGGGTCTAGCGGAGTGGGTTTTGGATCTAGCCGAGTGGGTTTGGGTCTAGCCGAGTGGGTTAGGGTCTAGCCGAGTGGGTTTGGGTCTAGCCGAGTGGGTTTGTGTCTAGCCGAGTGGGTTTGGGTCTAGCCGAGTGGGTTTGGGTCTAGCGGAGTGGGTTTGTGTCTAGTCGAGTGGGTTTGGGTCTAGCCGAGTGGGTTTGGGTCTAGCCGAGTGGGTTTAGGTCTAGCAGAGTGGGTTTGGGTCTAGCGGAGTGGGTTTGGGTCTAGCGGAGTGGGTTTGGGTCTAGCCGAGTTGGTGTGGGTCTGGCCGAGTGGGTTTGGGTCTAGCCGAGAGGGTTTGGGTCTAGCGGAGTGGGTTTTGGATCTAGCCGAGTGGGTTTGGGTCTAGCCGAGTGGGTTTGGGTCTAGCCGAGTGGGTTTGGGCCTAGCCGAGCGGGTTTGGGTCTAGCCGAGTGGGTTTGGGTTTAGCCGAGTGGGTTTCGGTCTCGCCGAGTGGGTTTGGGTCTAGCCGAGTGGATTTGGGTCTAGCGGAGTGGGTTTGGGTCTAGCCGAGTGGGTTTGGGTCTAGCCGAGTGGGTTTGGGTCTAGCCGAGTGGGTTTGGGTCTAGCGGAGTGGGTTTGGGTCTAGCCGTGTGGGTTTGGGTCTAGCCGAGTGGGTTTGGGTCTAGCCGAGTGGGTTTGGGTCCAGCAGAGTGGGTTTGGGTGTGGCCGAGTGGGTTTGGGTCTAGCCGAGTGGGTTTGGGTCTAGCGGAATGGGTTTGGGTCTAGCGGAGTGGGTTTGTGTCTAGTCGAGTGGGTTTGGGTCTAGCCGAGTGGGTTTGGGTCTAGCCGAGTGGGTTTAGGTCTAGCAGAGTGGGTTTGGGTCTAGCGGAGTGGGTTTGGGTCTAGCGGAGTGGGTTTGGGTCTAGCCGAGTTGGTGTGGGTCTGGCCGAGTGGGTTTGGGTCTAGCCGAGAGGGTTTGGGTCTAGCGGAGTGGGTTTTGGATCTAGCCGAGTGGGTTTGGGTCTAGCCGAGTGGGTTTGGGTCTAGCCGAGTGGGTTTGGGCCTAGCCGAGCGGGTTTGGGTCTAGCCGAGTGGGTTTGGGTTTAGCCGAGTGGGTTTCGGTCTCGCCGAGTGGGTTTGGGTCTAGCCGAGTGGGTTTGGGTCTAGCCGAGTGGGTTTGTGTCTAGCCGAGTGGGTTTGGGTTTAGCGGAGTGGGTTTGGGTCTAGCCGAGTGGGTTTGGGTCTAGCCGAGTGGGTTTGGGTCTAGCGGAGTGGGTTTGGGTCTAGCCGTGCGGGTTTGGGTCTAGCCGAGTGGGTTTGGGTCTAGCCGAGTGGGTTTGGGTCCAGCCGAGTGGGTTTGGGTGTGGCCGAGTGGGTTTGGGTCTAGCCGAGTGGGTTTGGGTCTAGCGGAATGGGTTTGGGTCTAGCCGAGTGGGTTTCGGTCTCGCCGAGTGGGTTTGGGTCTAGCCGAGTGGGTTTGGGTCTAGCCGAGTGGGTTTGGGTCTAGCCGAGTGGGTTTGTGTCTAGCCGAGTGGGTTTGGGTCTAGCCGAGTGGGTTTGGGTCTAGCGGAGTGGGTTTGTGTCTAGCCGAGTGGGTTTGGGTCAAGCCGTGTGGGTTTGGGTGTAGCCGATTTGGTTTGGATCTAGCCGAGTGGGTTTGGGTCTAGCCGAGTGGGTTTGTGTCTAGCCGAGTGGGTTTGGGTCTAGCGGAGTGGGTTTGGGTCTAGCGGAGTGGGTTTGGGTCTAGTCGAGTGGGTTTGTGTCTAGCCCAGTGGGTTTGTGTCTAGCCGAGTGGGTTTGGGTCTAGCGGAGTGGGTTTGGGTTTAGCCGAGTGGGTTTGGGTCTAGCCGAGTGGGTTTGTGTCTAGCCGAGTGGGTTAGGGTCTAGCCAAGTGGGTTTGGGTCTAGCCGAGTGGGTTTGTGTCTAGCCGAGTGGGTTTGGGTCTAGCGGAGTGGGTTTGGGTCTAGCCGAGTGTGTTTGGGTCTAGCCGAGTGGTTTGTGTCTAGCCGAGTGGGTTTGGGTGTAGCTGAGTGGGGTTGGGTCTAGCTGAGTGGGTTTGGGTCTAGCCGAGTGGGTTTGGGTCTAACCGAGTGGGTTTGGGTCTAGCCTAGTGGTTTGGGACTAGCCGAGTGGGTTAGGGTCTAGCCGAGTGGGTTTGGGTCTAGCCGAGTGGGTTTGTGTCTAGCCGAGTGGGTTTGGGTCTAGCGGAGTGGGTTTGGGTCTAGCCGAGTGGGTTTGTGTCCAGCCGAGTGGGTTTGGGTCTAGCCGAGTGGGTTTGGGTGTAGCCGAGTGGGGTTGGGTCTAGCCGAGTGGGTTTGGGTCTAGCGGAGTGGGTTTGGGTCTAGCCGAGAGGGTTTGGGTCTAGCCGAGTGTTTTTGGGTCTAGCAGTGTGGGTTTGGGTCTAGCCGAGTTGGTTTGGGTCTAGCCGAGTGGGTTTGGGTGTAGCCGAGTGGGTTTGGGTCTAGCGGAGTGGGTTTGGGTCTAGCCGAGTGGGTTTGGGTCTAGCCTAGTGGTTTGGGTCTAGCCGAGTGGGTTAGGGTCTAGCCGAGTGGGTTTGGGTCTAGCCGAGTGGGTTTGTGTCTAGCCGAGTGGGTTTGGGTCTAGCCGAGTGGGTTTGGGTCTAGCGGAGTGGGTTTGGGTCTAGCCGAGTGGGTTTGGGTCTAGCCGAGTGGGTTTGGGTCTAGCCGAGTGGGTTTGGGTGTAGTTGAGTGGGGTTGGGTCTAGCCGAGTGGGTTTGGGTCTAGCGGAGTGGGTTTGGGTCTAGCCGAGAGGGTTTGGGTCTAGCCGAGTGTGTTTGGGTCTAGCGGAGTGGGTTTGGGTCTAGCCGAGTGGGTTTGGGTCTAGCCGAATGGGTTTGGGTCTAGCCGAGTGGGTTTGTGTCTAGCCGAGTGGGTTAGGGTCTAGCCGAGTGGGTTTCGGTCTAGCCGAGTGGGTTTGTGTCTAGCCGAGTGGGTTTGGGTTTAGCGGAGTGGGTTTGGGTCTAGCCGAGTGGGTTTGGGTCTAGCCGAGTGGGTTTGGGTCTAGCGGAGTGGGTTTGGGTCTAGCCGTGTGGGTTTGGGTCTAGCCGAGTGGGTTTGGGTCTAGCCGAGTGGGTTTGGGTCCAGCAGAGTGGGTTTGGGTGTGGCCGAGTGGGTTTGGGTCTAGCCGAGTGGGTTTGGGTCTAGCGGAATGGGTTCGGGTCTAGCGGAGTGGGTTTGTGTCTAGTCGAGTGGGTTTGGGTCTAGCCGAGTGGGTTTGGGTCTAGCCGAGTGGGTTTGGGACTAGCGGAGTGGGTTTGGGTCTACCCGAGTGGGTTTGGGTCTAGCCGAGTGGGTTTGGGTCTAGCGGAGTGGGTTTGAGTCTAGCCGAGTGGGTTTGGGTCTAGCCGAGTGCTTTTGGGTCTAGCCGAGTGGGTTTCGGTCTAGCCGAGTGGGTTTGGGACTAGCAGAGTGGGTTTGGGTCTAGCCGAGTGGGTTTGGGTCTAGCCGAGTGTGTTTGGGTCTAGTGGAGTGGGTTTGGGTCTAGCCGAGTGGGTTTGGGTCTAGCCGAGTGGGTTTGAGTCTAGCGGAGTGGGTTTGGGTCTAGCGGAGTGGGATTGGGTCTAGCCTAGTTGTTTGGGTCTAGCCGAGTGGGTTAGGGTCTAGCCGAGTGGGTTAGGGTCTAGCCGAGTGGGTTTGTGTCTAGCCGAGTGGGTTTGGGTCTAGCGGAGTGGGTTTGGGTCTAGCCGAGTGGGTTTGGGTCTAGCCGAGTGGGTTTGGGTCTAGCCGAGTGGGTTTGGGTGTAGTTGAGTGGGGTTGGGTCTAGCCGAGTGGGTTTGGGTCTAGCGGAGTGGGTTTGGGTCTAGCCGAGAGGGTTTGGGTCTAGCCGAGTGTGTTTGGGTCTAGCGGAGTGGGTTTGGGTCTAGCCGAGTGGGTTTGGGTCTAGCCGAATGGGTTTGGGTCTAGCCGAGTGGGTTTGTGTCTAGCCGAGTGGGTTAGGGTCTAGCCGAGTGGGTTTCGGTCTAGCCGAGTGGGTTTGTGTCTAGCCGAGTGGGTTTGGGTTTAGCGGAGTGGGTTTGGGTCTAGCCGAGTGGGTTTGGGTCTAGCCGAGTGGGTTTGGGTCTAGCGGAGTGGGTTTGGGTCTAGCCGTGTGGGTTTGGGTCTAGCCGAGTGGGTTTGGGTCTAGCCGAGTGGGTTTGGGTCCAGCAGAGTGGGTTTGGGTGTGGCCGAGTGGGTTTGGGTCTAGCCGAGTGGGTTTGGGTCTAGCGGAATGGGTTTGGGTCTAGCGGAGTGGGTTTGTGTCTAGTCGAGTGGGTTTGGGTCTAGCCGAGTGGGTTTGGGTCTAGCCGAGTGGGTTTAGGTCTAGCAGAGTGGGTTTGGGTCTAGCGGAGTGGGTTTGGGTCTAGCGGAGTGGGTTTGGGTCTAGCCGAGTTGGTGTGGGTCTGGCCGAGTGGGTTTGGGTCTAGCCGAGAGGGTTTGGGTCTAGCGGAGTGGGTTTTGGATCTAGCCGAGTGGGTTTGGGTCTAGCCGAGTGGGTTTGGGTCTAGCCGAGTGGGTTTGGGCCTAGCCGAGCGGGTTTGGGTCTAGCCGAGTGGGTTTGGGTTTAGCCGAGTGGGTTTCGGTCTCGCCGAGTGGGTTTGGGTCTAGCCGAGTGGGTTTCGGTCTAGCCGAGTGGGTTTGTGTCTAGCCGAGTGGGTTTGGGTTTAGCGGAGTGGGTTTGGGTCTAGCCGAGTGGGTTTGGGTCTAGCCGAGTGCTTTTGGGTCTAGCCGAGTGGGTTTGGGTCTAGCCGAGTGGGTTTGGGTCTAGCCGAGTGGGTTTGGGTCTAGCGGAGTGGGTTTGGGTCTAGCCGTGTGGGTTTGGGTCTAGCCGAGTGGGTTTGGGTCTAGCCGAGTGGGTTTGGGTCCAGCAGAGTGGGTTTGGGTGTGGCCGAGTGGGTTTGGGTCTAGCCGAGTGGGTTTGGGTCTAGCGGAATGGGTTTGGGTCTAGCGGAGTGGGTTTGTGTCTAGTCGAGTGGGTTTGGGTCTAGCCGAGTGGGTTTGGGTCTAGCCGAGTGGGTTTAGGTCTAGCAGAGTGGGTTTGGGTCTAGCGGAGTGGGTTTGGGTCTAGCGGAGTGGGTTTGGGTCTAGCCGAGTTGGTGTGGGTCTGGCCGAGTGGGTTTGGGTCTAGCCGAGAGGGTTTGGGTCTAGCGGAGTGGGTTTTGGATCTAGCCGAGTGGGTTTGGGTCTAGCCGAGTGGGTTTGGGTCTAGCCGAGTGGGTTTGGGCCTAGCCGAGCGGGTTTGGGTCTAGCCGAGTGGGTTTGGGTTTAGCCGAGTGGGTTTCGGTCTCGCCGAGTGGGTTTGGGTCTAGCCGAGTGGATTTGGGTCTAGCGGAGTGGGTTTGGGTCTAGCCGAGTGGGTTTGGGTCTAGCCGAGTGGGTTTGGGGCTAGCCGAGTGGGTTTGGGTCTAGCGGAGTGGGTTTGGATCTAGCCGAGTGGGTTTGGGTCAAGCCGTGTGGGTTTGGGTGTAGCCGATTGGGTTTGGATCTAGCCGAGTGGGTTTGGGTCTAGCCGAGTGGGTTTGTGTCTAGCCGAGTGGGTTTGGGTCTAGCGGAGTGGGTTTGGGTCTAGCGGAGTGGGTTTGGGTCTAGTCGAGTGGGTTTGTGTCTAGCCCAGTGGGTTTGGGTCTAGCCGAGTGGGTTTGGGTCTAGCGGAGTGGGTTTGGGTTTAGCCGAGTGGGTTTGGGTCTAGCCGAGTGGGTTTGTGTCTAGCCGAGTGGGTTAGGGTCTAGCCGAGTGGGTTTGGGTCTAGCCGAGTGGGTTTGTGTCTAGCCGAGTGGGTTTGGGTCTAGCGGAGTGGGTTTGGGTCTAGCCGAGTGTGTTTGGGTCTAGCCGAGTGGTTTGTGTCTAGCCGAGTGGGTTTGGGTGTAGCTGAGTGGGGTTGGGTCTAGCTGAGTGGGTTTGGGTCTAGCCGAGTGGGTTTGGGTCTAACCGAGTGGGTTTGGGTCTAGCCTAGTGGTTTGGGACTAGCCGAGTGGGTTAGGGTCTAGCCGAGTGGGTTTGGGTCTAGCCGAGTGGGTTTGTGTCTAGCCGAGTGGGTTTGGGTCTAGCGGAGTGGGTTTGGGTCTAGCCGAGTGGGTTTGTGTCCAGCCGAGTGGGTTTGGGTCTAGCCGAGTGGGTTTGGGTGTAGCCGAGTGGGGTTGGGTCTAGCCGAGAGGGTTTGGGTCTAGCGGAGTGGGTTTGGGTCTAGCCGAGAGGGTTTGGGTCTAGCCGAGTGTTTTTGGGTCTAGCAGTGTGGGTTTGGGTCTAGCCGAGTTGGTTTGGGTCTAGCCGAGTGGGTTTGGGTGTAGCCGAGTGGGTTTGGGTCTAGCGGAGTGGGTTTGGGTCTAGCCGAGTGGGTTTGGGTCTAGCCTAGTGGTTTGGGTCTAGCCGAGTGGGTTAGGGTCTAGCCGAGTGGGTTTGGGTCTAGCCGAGTGGGTTTGTGTCTAGCCGAGTGGGTTTGGGTCTAGCCGAGTGGGTTTGGGTCTAGCGGAGTGGGTTTGGGTCTAGCCGAGTGGGTTTGGGTCTAGCCGAGTGGGTTTGGGTCTAGCCGAGTGGGTTTGGGTGTAGTTGAGTGGGGTTGGGTCTAGCCGAGTGGGTTTGGGTCTAGCGGAGTGGGTTTGGGTCTAGCCGAGAGGGTTTGGGTCTAGCCGAGTGTGTTTGGGTCTAGCGGAGTGGGTTTGGGTCTAGCCGAGTGGGTTTGGGTCTAGCCGAATGGGTTTGGGTCTAGCCGAGTGGGTTTGTGTCTAGCCGAGTGGGTTAGGGTCTAGCCGAGTGGGTTTCGGTCTAGCCGAGTGGGTTTGTGTCTAGCCGAGTGGGTTTGGGTTTAGCGGAGTGGGTTTGGGTCTAGCCGAGTGGGTTTGGGTCTAGCCGAGTGGGTTTGGGTCTAGCCGAGTGGGTTTGGGTCTAGCCGAGTGGGTTTGGGTCTAGCCGAGTGGGTTTGGGTCTAGCGGAGTGGGTTTGGGTCTACCCGAGTGGGTTTGGGTCTAGCCGAGTGGGTTTGGGTCTAGCGGAGTGGGTTTGAGTCTAGCCGAGTGGGTTTGGGTCTAGCCGAGTGCTTTTGGGTCTAGCCGAGTGGGTTTCGGTCTAGCCGAGTGGGTTTGGGTCTAGCAGAGTGGGTTTGGGTCTAGCCGAGTGGGTTTGGGTCTAGCCGAGTGTGTTTGGGTCTAGCGGAGTGGGTTTGGGTCTAGCCGAGTGGGTTTGGGTCTAGCCGAGTGGGTTTGAGTCTAGCCGAGTGGGTTTGGGTCTAGCGGAGTGGGTTTGGGTCTAGCCGAGTGGGTTTGGGTCTAGCCTAGTTGTTTGGGTTTAGCCGAGTGGGTTAGGGTCTAGCCGAATGGGTTTGGGTCTAGCCGAGTGGGTTTGTGTCTAGCCGAGTGGGTTTGGGTCTAGCGGAGTGGGTTTGGGTCTAGCCGAGTGGGTTTGGGTCTAGCCGAGTGGGTTTGGGTCTAGCCGAGTGGGTTTGGGTGTAGTTGAGTGGGGTTGGGTCTAGCCGAGTGGGTTTGGGTCTAGCGGAGTGGGTTTGGGTCTAGCCGAGAGGGTTTGGGTCTAGCCGAGTGTGTTTGGGTCTAGCGGAGTGGGTTTGGGTCTAGCCGAGTGGGTTTGGGTCTAGCCGAATGGGTTTGGGTCTAGCCGAGTGGGTTTGTGTCTAGCCGAGTGGGTTAGGGTCTAGCCGATTGGGTTTGGGTCTAGCCGAGTGGGTTTGTGTCTAGCCGAGTGGGTTTGGGTTTAGCGGAGTGGGTTTGGGTCTAGCCGAGTGGGTTTGGGTCTAGCCGAGTGGGTTTGGGTCTAGCGGAGTGGGTTTGGGTCTAGCCGTGCGGGTTTGGGTCTAGCCGAGTGGGTTTGGGTCTAGCCGAGTGGGTTTGGGTCCAGCCGAGTGGGTTTGGGTGTGGCCGAGTGGGTTTGGGTCTAGCCGAGTGGGTTTGGGTCTAGCGGAATGGGTTTGGGTCTAGCGGAGTGGGTTTGTGTCTAGTCGAGTGGGTTTGGGTCTAGCCGAGTGGGTTTGGGTCTAGCCGTGTGTGTTTGGGTCTGGCAGAGTGGGTTTGGGTCTAGCCGATTGGGTTTGGGTCCAGCCGAGTGGGTTTGGGTCTAGCCGAGTGGGTTTGGGACTAGCGGAGTGGGTTTGGGTCTACCCGAGTGGGTTTGGGTCTAGCCGAGTGGGTTTGGGTCTAGCGGAGTGGGTTTGAGTCTAGCCGAGTGGGTTTGGGTCTAGCCGAGTGCTTTTGGGTCTAGCCGAGTGGGTTTCGGTCTAGCCGAGTGGGTTTGGGACTAGCAGAGTGGGTTTGGGTCTAGCCGAGTGGGTTTGGGTCTAGCCGAGTGTGTTTGGGTCTAGTGGAGTGGGTTTGGGTCTAGCCGAGTGGGTTTGGGTCTAGCCGAGTGGGTTTGAGTCTAGCGGAGTGGGTTTGGGTCTAGCGGAGTGGGTTTGGGTCTAGCCGAGTGGGTTTGGGTCTAGCCTAGTTGTTTGGGTCTAGCCGAGTGGGTTAGGGTCTAGCCGAGTGGGTTAGGGTCTAGCCGAGTGGGTTTGTGTCTAGCCGAGTGGGTTTGGGTCTAGCGGAGTGGGTTTGGGTCTAGCCGAGTGGGTTTGGGTCTAGCCGAGTGGGTTTGGGTCTAGCCGAGTGGGTTTGGGTGTAGTTGAGTGGGGTTGGGTCTAGCCGAGTGGGTTTGGGTCTAGCGGAGTGGGTTTGGGTCTAGCCGAGAGGGTTTGGGTCTAGCCGAGTGTGTTTGGGTCTAGCGGAGTGGGTTTGGGTCTAGCCGAGTGGGTTTGGGTCTAGCCGAATGGGTTTGGGTCTAGCCGAGTGGGTTTGTGTCTAGCCGAGTGGGTTAGGGTCTAGCCGAGTGGGTTTCGGTCTAGCCGAGTGGGTTTGTGTCTAGCCGAGTGGGTTTGGGTTTAGCGGAGTGGGTTTGGGTCTAGCCGAGTGGGTTTGGGTCTAGCCGAGTGGGTTTGGGTCTAGCGGAGTGGGTTTGGGTCTAGCCGTGTGGGTTTGGGTCTAGCCGAGTGGGTTTGGGTCTAGCCGAGTGGGTTTGGGTCCAGCAGAGTGGGTTTGGGTGTGGCCGAGTGGGTTTGGGTCTAGCCGAGTGGGTTTGGGTCTAGCGGAATGGGTTTGGGTCTAGCGGAGTGGGTTTGTGTCTAGTCGAGTGGGTTTGGGTCTAGCCGAGTGGGTTTGGGTCTAGCCGAGTGGGTTAGGGTCTAGCAGAGTGGGTTTGGGTCTAGCGGAGTGGGTTTGGGTCTAGCGGAGTGGGTTTGGGTCTAGCCGAGTGGGTTTGGGTCTAGCCGAGTGGGTTTGGGTCTAGCCGAGTGGGTTTGGGTGTAGTTGAGTGGGTTTGGGTGTAGTTGAGTGGGGTTGGGTCTAGCCGAGTGGGTTTGGGTCTAGCGGAGTGGGTTTGGGTCTAGCCGAGAGGGTTTGGGTTTAGCCGAGTGTGTTTGGGTCTAGCGGAGTGGGTTTGGGTCTAGCCGAGTGGGTTTGGGTCTAGCCGAATGGGTTTGGGTCTAGCCGAGTGGGTTTGTGTCTAGCCGAGTGGGTTAGGGTCTAGCCGAGTGGGTTTCGGTCTAGCCGAGTGGGTTTGTGTCTAGCCGAGTGGGTTTGGGTTTAGCGGAGTGGGTTTGGGTCTAGCCGAGTGGGTTTGGGTCTAGCCGAGTGGGTTTGGGTCTAGCGGAGTGGGTTTGGGTCTAGCCGTGTGGGTTTGGGTCTAGCCGAGTGGGTTTGGGTCTAGCCGAGTGGGTTTGGGTCCAGCAGAGTGGGTTTGGGTGTGGCCGAGTGGGTTTGGGTCTAGCCGAGTGGGTTTGGGTCTAGCGGAATGGGTTTGGGTCTAGCGGAGTGGGTTTGTGTCTAGTCGAGTGGGTTTGGGTCTAGCGGAGTGGGTTTGGGTCTAGCCGAGTGGGTTTGGGTCTAGCCGAGTGGGTTTGGGTCTAGCTGAGTGGGTTTGGGTGTAGTTGAGTGGGGTTGGGTCTAGCCGAGTGGGTTTGGGTCTAGCGGAGTGGGTTTGGGTCTAGCCGAGAGGGTTTGGGTCTAGCCGAGTGTGTTTGGGTCTAGCGGAGTGGGTTTGGGTCTAGCCGAGTGGGTTTGGGTCTAGCCGAATGGGTTTGGGTCTAGCCGAGTGGGTTTGTGTCTAGCCGACTGGGTTAGGGTCTAGCCGAGTGGGTTTCGGTCTAGCCGAGTGGGTTTGTGTCTAGCCGAGTGGGTTTGGGTTTAGCGGAGTGGGTTTGGGTCTAGCCGAGTGGGTTTGGGTCTAGCCGAGTGGGTTTGGGTCTAGCGGAGTGGGTTTGGGTCTAGCCGTGTGGGTTTGGGTCTAGCCGAGTGGGTTTGGGTCTAGCCGAGTGGGTTTGGGTCCAGCAGAGTGGGTTTGGGTGTGGCCGAGTGGGTTTGGGTCTAGCCGAGTGGGTTTGGGTCTAGCGGAATGGGTTTGGGTCTAGCGGAGTGGGTTTGTGTCTAGTCGAGTGGGTTTGGGTCTAGCCGAGTGGGTTTGGGTCTAGCCGAGTGGGTTTAGGTCTAGCAGAGTGGGTTTGGGTCTAGCGGAGTGGGTTTGGG
This sequence comes from Raja brachyura, assembly GCA_963514005.1. Next base: position 2,669,939 of record OY740819.1, on the reverse strand, counting down.
TCTAGCGGAGTGGGTTTGGGTCTAGCCGAGTTGGTGTGGGTCTGGCCGAGTGGGTTTGGGTCTAGCCGAGAGGGTTTGGGTCTAGCGGAGTGGGTTTTGGATCTAGCCGAGTGGGTTTGGGTCTAGCCGAGTGGGTTTGGGTCTAGCCGAGTGGGTTTGGGCCTAGCCGAGCGGGTTTGGGTCTAGCCGAGTGGGTTTGGGTTTAGCCGAGTGGGTTTCGGTCTCGCCGAGTGGGTTTGGGTCTAGCCGAGTGGGTTTGGGTCTAGCCGAGTGGGTTTGTGTCTAGCCGAGTGGGTTTGGGTTTAGCGGAGTGGGTTTGGGTCTAGCCGAGTGGGTTTGGGTCTAGCCGAGTGGGTTTGGGTCTAGCGGAGTGGGTTTGGGTCTAGCCGTGCGGGTTTGGGTCTAGCCGAGTGGGTTTGGGTCTAGCCGAGTGGGTTTGGGTCCAGCCGAGTGGGTTTGGGTGTGGCCGAGTGGGTTTGGGTCTAGCCGAGTGGGTTTGGGTCTAGCGGAATGGGTTTGGGTCTAGCGGAGTGGGTTTGGGTCTAGCCTAGTGGTTTGGGTCTAGCCGAGTGGGTTTGGGTCTAGCCGTGTGTGTTTGGGTCTGGCAGAGTGGGTTTGGGTCTAGCCGATTGGGTTTGGGTCCAGCCGAGTGGGTTTGGGTCTAGCCGAGTGGGTTTGGGACTAGCGGAGTGGGTTTGGGTCTACCCGAGTGGGTTTGGGTCTAGCCGAGTGGGTTTGGGTCTAGCGGAGTGGGTTTGAGTCTAGCCGAGTGGGTTTGGGTCTAGCGGAGTGGGTTTGGGTCTAGCCGAGTTGGTGTGGGTCTGGCCGAGTGGGTTTGGGTCTAGCCGAGAGGGTTTGGGTCTAGCGGAGTGGGTTTTGGATCTAGCCGAGTGTGTTTGGGTCTAGTGGAGTGGGTTTGGGTCTAGCCGAGTGGGTTTGGGTCTAGCCGAGTGGGTTTGAGTCTAGCGGAGTGGGTTTGGGTCTAGCGGAGTGGGTTTGGGTCTAGCCGAGTGGGTTTGGGTCTAGCCTAGTTGTTTGGGTCTAGCCGAGTGGGTTAGGGTCTAGCCGAGTGGGTTAGGGTCTAGCCGAGTGGGTTTGTGTCTAGCCGAGTGGGTTTGGGTCTAGCGGAGTGGGTTTGGGTCTAGCCGAGTGGGTTTGGGTCTAGCCGAGTGGGTTTGGGTCTAGCCGAGTGGGTTTGGGTGTAGTTGAGTGGGGTTGGGTCTAGCCGAGTGGGTTTGGGTCTAGCGGAGTGGGTTTGGGTCTAGCCGAGAGGGTTTGGGTCTAGCCTAGTGGTTTGGGTCTAGCCGAGTGGGTTAGGGTCTAGCCGAGTGGGTTTGGGTCTAGCCGAGTGGGTTTGTGTCTAGCCGAGTGGGTTTGGGTCTAGCGGAGTGGGTTTGGGTCTAGCCGAGTGGGTTTGGGTCTAGCCGAGTGGGTTTGGGTCTAGCCGAGTGGGTTTGGGTGTAGCCGAGTGGGGTTGGGTCTAGCCGAGTGGGTTTGGGTCTAGCGGAGTGGGTTTGGGTCTAGCCGAGAGGGTTTGGGTCTAGCCGAGTGTGTTTGGGTCTAGCGGAGTGGGTTTGGGTCTAACCGAGTGGGTTTGGGTCTAGCCGAGTGGGTTTGGGTCTAGCCGAGTGGGTTTGTGTCTAGCCGAGTGGGTTAGGGTCTAGCCGAGTGGGTATGGGTCTAGCCGAGTGGCTTTGTGTCTAGCCGAGTGGGTTTGGGTCTAGCGGAGTGGGTTTGGGTCTAGCCGAGTGGGTTTGGGTCTAGCCGAGTGGGTTTGGTCTAGCGGAGTGGGTTTGGGTCTAGCCGAGTGGGTTTGGGTCTAGCCGAGTGGGTTTGGGTCTAGCCGAGTGGGTTTGGGTCCAGCCGAGTGGGTTTGGGTGTAGCCGAGTGGGTTTGGGTCCAGCCGAGTGGGTTTGGGTCAAGCCGAGTGGGTTTGGATCAAGCCGAGTGGGTTTGGGTGTAGCGGAGTGGGTTTGGGTCTAGCGGAGTGGGTTTGGGTCTAGCCGAGTGGGTTTGGGTCTAGCGGAGTGGGTTTGGGTCTAGCGGAGTGGGTTTGGGTCTAGCCGAGTGGGTTTGGGTCTAGCCGAGTGGGTTTGGGTCTAGCGGAGTGGGTTTGGGTCTAGCCGAGTGTGTTTGGGTCTAGCCGAGTGGGTTTGGGTCTAGCCGAGTGGGTTTGGGTCCAGCCGAGTGGGTTTGGGTGTAGCCGAGTGGGTTTGGGTCTAGCCGAGTGGGTTTGGGTCTAGCCGAGTGGGTTTGGATCAAGCCGAGTGGGTTTGGGTGTAGCGGAGTGGGTTTGGGTCTAGCCGAGTGGGTTTGGATCTAGCCGAGTGGGTTTGGGTCTAGCCGAGTGGGTTTGGGCCTAGCCGAGTGGGTTTCGGTCTAGCCGAGTGGGTTTGGGTCTAACCGAGTGGGTTTGGGTCTAGCCGAGTGGGTTTGGGTCTAGCGGAGTGGGTTTGGGTCTAGCCGAGTGGGGTTGGGTCTAGCGGAGTGGGTTTGGGTCTAGCCGAGTGGGTTTGGGTCTAGCCGAGTGGGTTTGGGTCTAGCCGAGTGGGTTTAGGTGTAGCCGAGTGGGGTTGGGTCTAGCCGAGTGGGTTTGGGTCTAGCGGAGTGGGTTTTGGGTCTAGCCGAGAGGGTTTGGGTCTAGCCGAGTGTGTTTGGGTCTAGCGGAATGGGTTTGGGTCTAACCGAGTGGGTTTGGGTCTAGCCGAGTGGGTTTGGGTCTAGCCGAGTGGGTTTGTGTCTAGCCGAGTGGGTTAGGGTCTAGCCGAGTGGGTATGGGTCTAGCCGAGTGGGTTTGTGTCTAGCCGAGTGGGTTTGGGTCTAGCGGAGTGGGTTTGGGTCTAGCCGAGTGGGTTTGGGTCTAGCCGAGTGGGTTTGGGTCTAGCGGAGTGGGTTTAGGTCTAGCCGAGTGGGGTGGGTCTAGCCGAGTGGGTTTGGGTCCAGCCGAGTGGGTTTGGGTGTAGCCGAGTGGGTTTGGGTCTAGCCGAGTGGGTTTGGGTCTAGCCGAGTGGGTTTGGATCAAGCCGAGTGGGTTTGATTGTAGCGGAGTGGGTTTGGGTCTAGCCGAGTGGGTTTGGGTCTAGCCGAGTGGGTTTGGGTCTAGCCGAGTGGGTTTGGGCCTAGCCGAGTGGGTTTCGGTCTAGCCGAGTGGGTTTGGGTCTAACCGAGTGGGTTTGGGTCTAGCCGAGTGGGTTTGGGTCTAGCGGAGTGGGTTTGTGTCTAGTCGAGTGGGTTTGGGTCTAGCCGAGTGGGTTTGGATCTAGCCGTGTGTGTTTGGGTCTGGCAGAGTGGGTTTGGGTCTATCCGATTGGGTTTGGGTCTAGCCGAGTGGGTTTGGGTCTAGCGGAGTGGGTTTGGGTCTAGCCGATTGTGTTTGGGTCTAGCCGAGTGGGTTTGGGTCTAGCCGAGTGGGTTTGGGTCCAGCCGAGTGGGTTTGGGTGTAGCCGAGTGGGTTTGGGTCTAGCCGAGTGGGTTTGGGTCTAGCCGAGTGGGTTTGGATCAAGCCAAGTGGGTTTGGTTGTAGCGGAGTGGGTTTGGGTCTAGCCGAGTGGGTTTGGATCTAGCCGAGTGGGTTTGGGTCTAGCCGAGTGGGTTTGGGCCTAGCCGAGTGGGTTTCGGTCTAGCCGAGTGGGTTTGGGTCCAACCGAGTGGGTTTGGGTCTAGCCGAGTGGGTTTGTGTCTAGCGGAGTGGGTTTGGGTCTAGCCGAGTGGGGTTGGGTCTAGCGGAGTGGGTTTGGGTCTAGCCGAGTGGGTTTGGTTCTAGCCGAGTGGGTTTGGGTCTAGCCGAGTGGGTTTAGGTGTAGCCGAGTGGGGTTGGGTCTAGCCGAGTGGGTTTGGGTCTAGCGGAGTGGGTTTTGGGTCTAGCCGAGAGGGTTTGTGTCTAGCCGAGTGTGTTTGGGTCTAGCGGAATGGGTTTGGGTCTAACCGAGTGGGTTTGGGTTCTAGCCGAGTGGGTTTGGGTCTAGCCGAGTGGGTTTGTGTCTAGCCGAGTGGGTTAGGGTCTAGCCGAGTGGGTATGGGTCTAGCCGAGTGGGTTTGGGTCTAGCCGAGTGGGTTTGGGCCTAGCCGAGCGGGTTTGGGTCTAGCCGAGTGGGTTTGGGTTTAGCCGAGTGGGTTTCGGTCTCGCCGAGTGGGTTTGGGTCTAGCCGAGTGGATTTGGGTCTAGCGGAGTGGGTTTGGGTCTAGCCGAGTGGGTTTGGGTCTAGCCGAGTGGGTTTGGGGCTAGCCAAGTGGGTTTGGGTCTAGCAGAGTGGGTTTGGATCTAGCCGAGTGGGTTTGGGTCAAGCCGTGTGGGTTTGGGTGTAGCCGATTGGGTTTGGGTCTAGCCGAGTGGGTTTGGGTCTAGCCGAGTGGGTTTGGGTCTAGCCGAGTGGGTTTGTGTCTAGCCGAGTGGGTTAGGGTCTAGCCGAGTGGGTTTGGGTCTATCCGAGTGGGTTTGGGTCTAGCCGAGTGGGTTTGGGTCCAGCCGAGTCGGTTTGGGCCTAGCCGAGTGGGTTTGGGTCTAGCCGAGTGGGTTTGGGTCTAGCCGAGTGGGTTTGGGTCTAGCGGAGTGGGTTTGGGTCTAGCGGAGTGGTTTTGGGTCTAGCCGAGTGGGTTTGGGTCTAGCGGAGTGGGTTTGTGTCTAGCCGAGTGGGTTTGGGTCTAGCCGAGTGGGTTTGGGTCTAGCAGAGTGTGTTTGTGTCTAGCCGAGTGGGTTTGGGTCTAGCCGAGTGGGTTTGGGTCTAGCCTAGTGGGGTTGGGTCTAGCCGAGTGGGTTTGGGTCTTGCCGAGTGGGTTTGGGTCTAGCCGAGTGGGTTTGGTTCTAGCCGAGTGGGTTTGGGTCTAGCCGAGTGGGTTTGTGTCTAGCCGAGTGGGTTAGGGTCTAGCCGAGTGGAGTTGGGTCTAGCCGAGTGGGTTTGTGTCTAGCCGAGTGGGTTTGGGTCTAGCGGAGTGGGTTTGGGTCTAGCCGAGTGGGTTTGGGTCTAGTCGAGTGGGTTTGTGTCTAGCCCAGTGGGTTTGGGTCTAGCCGAGTGGGTTTGGGTCTAGCGGAGTGGGTTTGGGTTTAGCCGAGTGGGTTTGGGTCTAGCCGAGTGGGTTTGTGTCTAGCCGAGTGGGTTAGGGTCTAGCCAAGTGGGTTTGGGTCTAGCCGAGTGGGTTTGTGTCTAGCCGAGTGGGTTTGGGTCTAGCGGAGTGGGTTTGGGTCTAGCCGAGTGTGTTTGGGTCTAGCCGAGTGGTTTGGGTCTAGCCGAGTGGGTTTGGGTGTAGCCGAGTGGGGCTGGGTCTAGCTGAGTGGGTTTGGGTGTAGCCGAGTGGGTTTGGGTCTAGCCGAGTGGGTTTGGGTCTAGCGGAGTGGGTTTGGGTCTAGCCGAGTGGGTTTGCGTCTAGCCGAGTGTGTTTGGGTCTAGCAGTGTGGGTTTGGGTCTAGCCGAGTGGGTTTGGGTCTAGCCGAGTGGGTTTGGGTCTAGCCGAGTGGGTTTGGGTCTAGCGGAGTGGGTTTGGGTCTAGCCGAGTGGGTTTGGGTCTAGCCTAGTGGTTTGGGACTAGCCGAGTGGGTTAGGGTCTAACCGAGTGGGTTTGGGTCTAGCCGAGTGGGTTTGTGTCTAGCCGAGTGGGTTTGGGTCTAGCGGAGTGGGTTTGGGTCTAGCCGAGTGGGTTTGTGTCTAGCCGAGTGGGTTTGGGTCTAGCCGAGTGGGTTTGGGTGTAGCCGAGTGGGGTTGGGTCTAGCCGAGTGGGTTTGGGTCTAGCGGAGTGGGTTTGGGTCTAGCCGAGAGGGTTTGGGTCTAGCCGAGTGTTTTTGGGTCTAGCGGAGCGGGTTTCGGTCTAACCGAGTGGGTTTGGGTCTAGCCGAGTGGGTTTGGGTCTAGCCGAGTGGGTTTGTGTGTAGCCGAGTGGGTTAGGGTCCAGCCGAGTGGGTATGGGTCTAGCCGAGTGGGTTTGTGTCTAGCCGAGTGGGTTTGGGTCTAGCGGAGTGGGTTTGGGTCAAGCCGAGTGGGTTTGGGTCTAGCCGAGTGGGTTTTGGTCTGGCGGAGTGGGTTTGGGTCTAGCCGAGTGGGTTTGGGTCTAGCCGAGTGGGTTTGGGTCTAGCCGAGTGGGTTTGGGTCCAGCCGAGTGGGTTTGGGTCTAGCCGAGTGGGTTTGGATCAAGCCGAGTGGGTTTGGGTGTAGCGGAGTGGGTTTGGGTCCAGCCGAGTGGGTTTGGATCTAGCCGAGTGGGTTTGGGTCTAGCCGAGTGGGTTTGGGCCTAGCCGAGTGGGTTTCGGTCTAGCCGAGTGGGTTTGGGTCTAACCGAGTGGGTTTGGGTCTAGCCGAGTGGGTTTGGGTCTAGCGGAGTGTGTTTGGGTCTAGCCGAGTGGGTTTGCGTCTAGCCGAGTGTGTTTGGGTCTAGCAGTGTGGGTTTGGGTCTAGCCGAGTTGGTTTGGGTCTAGCCGAGTGGGTTTGGGTGTAGCCGAGTGGGTTTGGGTCTAGCGGAGTGGGTTTGGGTCTAGCCGAGTGGGTTTGGGTCTAGCCGAGTGGGTTAGGGTCTAGCCGAGTGGGTTTGGGTCTAGCCGAGTGGGTTTGTGTCTAGCCGAGTGGGTTTGGGTCTAGCGGAGTGGGTTTGGGTCTAGCCGAGTGGGTTTGGGTCTAGCCGAGTGGGTTTGGGTCTAGCCGAGTGGGTTTGTGTCTAGCCGAGTGGGTTAGGGTCTAGCCGAGTGGGTTTGGGTCTAGCGGAGTGGGTTTGGGTCTAGCCGAGTGGGTTTGGGTCTAGCCGAGTGGATTTGGTCTAGCCGAGTGGGTTTGGGTCTAGCCGAGTGGGTTTGGGTCTAGCCGAGTGGGTTTGGGTCTAGCGGAGTGGGTTTGGGTCTAGCGGAGTGGGTTTGGGTCTAGCCGAGTGGGTTTGGGTCTAGCCGAGTGGGTTTGGGTCTAGCGGAGTGGGTTTGGGTCTAGCCGAGTGGGTTTGGGCCTAGCCGAGTGGGTTTGGGTCTAGCCGAGTGGGTTTGGGTCTAACCGAGTGGGTTTGGGTCTAGCCGAGTGGGTTTGGGTCTAGCGGAGTGGGTTTGGGTCTAGCCGAGTGGGGTTGGGTCCAGCGGAGTGGGTTTGGGTCTAGCCGAGTGGGTTTGGGTCTAGCCGAGTGGGTTTGGGTCTAGCCGAGTGGGTTTAGGTGTAGCCGAGTGGGGTTGGGTCTAGCCGAGTGGGTTTGGGTCTAGCGGAGTGGGTTTTGGGTCTAGCCGAGAGGGTTTGGGTCTAGCCGAGTGTGTTTGGGTCTAGCGGAATGGGTTTGGGTCTAACCGAGTGGGTTTGGGTCTAGCCGAGTGGGTTTGGGTCTAGCCGAGTGGGTTTCTGTCTAGCCGAGTGGGTTAGGGTCTAGCCGAGTGGGTATGGGTCTAGCCGAGTGGGTTTGTGGCTAGCCGAGTGGGTTTGGGTCTAGCGGAGTGGGTTTGGGTCTAGCCGAGTGGGTTTGGGTCTAGCCGAGTGGGTTTGGGTCTAGCGGAGTGGGTTTAGGTCTAGCCGAGTGGGGTGGGTCTAGCCGAGTGGGTTTGGGTCTAGCCGAGTGGGTTTGGGTCCAGCCGAGTGGGTTTGGGTGTAGCCGAGTGGGTTTGGGTCTAGCCGAGTGGGTTTGGGTCTAGCCGAGTGGGTTTGGATCAAGCCGAGTGGGTTTGATTGTAGCGGAGTGGGTTTGGGTCTAGCCGAGTGGGTTTGGGTCTAGCCGAGTGGGTTTGGGTCTAGCCGAGTGGGTTTGGGCCTAGCCGAGTGGGTTTCGGTCTAGCCGAGTGGGTTTGGGTCTAACCGAGTGGGTTTGGGTCTAGCCGAGTGGGTTTGGGTCTAGCGGAGTGGGTTTGTGTCTAGTCGAGTGGGTTTGGGTCTAGCCGAGTGGGTTTGGATCTAGCCGTGTGTGTTTGGGTCTGGCAGAGTGGGTTTGGGTCTATCCGATTGGGTTTGGGTCTAGCCGAGTGGGTTTGGGTCTAGCGGAGTGGGTTTGGGTGTAGCGGAGTGGGTTTGGGTCTAGCCGAGTGGGTTTGGATCTAGCCGAGTGGGTTTGGGTCCTGCAGAGTGGGTTTGGGCCTAGCCGAGTGGGTTTCGGTCTAGCCGAGTGGGTTTGGGTCTAACCGAATGGGTTTGGGTCTAGCCGAGTGGGTTTGGGTCTAGCGGAGTGGGTTTGGGTCTAGCCGAGTGGGGTTGGGTCTAGCGGAGTGGGTTTGGGTCTAGCCGAGTGTGTTTGGGTCTAGCCGTGTGGGTTTGGGTCTAGCCGAGTGGGTTTAGGTGTAGCCGAGTGGGGTTGGGTCTAGCCGAGTGGGTTTGGGTCTAGCGGAGTGGGTTTTGGGTCTAGCCGAGAGGGTTTGGGTCTAGCCGAGTGTGTTTGGGTCTAGCGGAATGGGTTTGGGTCTAACCGAGTGGGTTTGGGTCTAGCCGAGTGGGTTTGGGTCTAGCCGAGTGGGTTTGTGTCTAGCCGAGTGGGTTAGGGTCTAGCCGAGTGGGTATGGGTCTAGCCGAGTGGGTTTGTGTCTAGCCGAGTGGGTTTGGGTCTAGCGGAGTGGGTTTGGGTCTAGCCGAGTGGGTTTGTGTCTAGCCGAGTGGGTTTGGGTCTAGCGGAGTGGGTTTAGGTCTAGCCGAGTGGGGTGGGTCTAGCCGAGTGGGTTTGGGTCTAGCCGAGTGGGTTTGGGTCCAGCCGAGTGGGTTTGGGTGTAGCCGAGTGGGTTTGGGTCTAGCCGAGTGGGTTTGGGTCTAGCCGAGTGGGTTTGGATCAAGCCGAGTGGGTTTGATTGTAGCGGAGTGGGTTAGGGTCTAGCCGAGTGGGTTTGGGTCTAGCCGAGTGGGTTTGTGTCTAGCCGAGTGGGTTTGGGTCTAGCGGAGTGGGTTTGGGTCTAGCCGAGTGGGTTTGGGTCTAGCCGAGTGGGTTTGGGTCTAGCCGAGTGGGTTTGGGTGCAGTTGAGTGGGGTTGGGTCTAGCCGAGTGGGTTTGGGTCTAGCGGAGTGGGTTTGGGTCTAGCCAAGAGGGTTTGGGTCTAGCCGAGTGTGTTTGGGTCTAGCGGAGTGGGTTTGGGTCTAGCCGAGTGGGTTTGGGTCTAGCCGAATGGGTTTGGGTCTAGCCGAGTGGGTTTGTGTCTAGCCGAGTGGGTTAGGGTCTAGCCGAGTGGGTTTGGGTCTAGCCGAGTGGGTTTGTGTCTAGCCGAGTGGGTTTGGGTTTAGCGGAGTGGGTTTGGGTCTAGCCGAGTGGGTTTGGGTCTAGCCGAGTGGGTTTGGGTCTAGCGGAGTGGGTTTGGGTCTAGCCGTGTGGGTTTGGGTCTAGCCGAGTGGGTTTGGGTCTAGCCGAGTGGGTTTGGGTCCAGCCGAGTGGGTTTGGGTGTGGCCGAGTGGGTTTGGGTCGAGCCGAGTGGGTTTGCGTCTAGCGGAATGGGTTTGGGTCTAGCGGAGTGGGTTTGTGTCTAGTCGAGTGGGTTTGGGTCTAGCCGAGTGGGTTTGGGTCTAGCCGTGTGTGTTTGGGTCTGGCAGAGTGGGTTTGGGTCTAGCCGATTGGGTTTGGGTCCAGCCGAGTGGGTTTGGGTCTAGCCGAGTGGGTTTGGGCCTAGCCGAGTGGGTTTGGTTCTAGCCGAGTGGGCTTGGGTCTAGCCGAGTGGGTTTGTGTCTAGCCGATTGGGTTTGGGTCTAGCGGAGTGGGTTTGGGAATAGCCGAGTGGGTTTCGGTCTAGCCGAGTGGGTTTGGGTCTAGCGGAGTGGGTTTGTGTCTAGTCGAGTGGGTTTGGGTCTAGCCGAGTGGGTTTGGGTGTAGCCGAGTGGGGTTGGGTCTAGCCGAGTGGGTTTGGGCCTAGCCGAGTGGGTTTGGTTCTAGCCGAGTGGGCTTGGTTCTAGCCGAGTGGGTTTGTGTCTAGCCGAGTGGGTTGGGGTCTAGCAGAGTGGGTTTGGGAATAGCCGAGGGGGTTTGGGTCTAGCGAAGTGGGTTTGGATCTAGCCGAGTGGGTTTGGGTCTAGCCGAGTGGGTTTGGGTCTAGCCGAGTGGGGTTGGGTTTAGCCGAGTGGGTTTGGGTCTAGCCGAGTGGGTTTAGGTCTAGCAGAGTGGGTTTGGGTCTCGCGGAGTGGGTTTTGGATCTAGCCGAGTGGGTTTGGGTCTAGCCGAGTGGGTTTGGGTCTAGCCGAGTGGGTTTGGGCCTAGCCGAGCGGGTTTGGGTCTAGCCGAGTGGGTTTGGGTTTAGCCGAGTGGGTTTCGGTCTCGCCGAGTGGGTTTGGGTCTAGCCGAGTGGATTTGGGTCTAGCGGAGTGGGTTTGGGTCTAGCCGAGTGGGTTTGGGTCTAGCAGAGTGGGTTTGGGGCTAGCCAAGTGGGTTTGGGTCTAGCGGAGTGGGTTTGGATCTAGCCGAGTGGGTTTGGGTCAAGCCGAGTGGGTTTGGGTGTAGCCGATTGGGTTTGGGTCTAGCCGAGTGGGTTTGGGTCTAGCCGAGTGGGTTTGGGTCTAGCTGAGTGGGTTTGTGTCTAGCCGAGTGGGTTAGGGTCTAGCCGAGTGGGTTTGGGTCTAGCAGAGTGTGTTTGTGTCTAGCCGAGTGGGTTTGGGTCTAGCGGAGTGGGTTTGGGTCTAGCCTAGTGGGGTTGGGTCTAGCCGAGTGGGTTTGGGTCTTGCCGAGTGGGTTTGGGTCTAGCCGAGTGGGTTTGGGTCTAGCCGAGTGGGTTTGGGTCTAGCCGAGTGGGTTTGTGTCTAGCCGAGTGGGTTAGGGTCTAGCCGAGTGGAGTTGGGTCTAGCCGAGTGGGTTTGTGTCTAGCCGAGTGGGTTTGGGTCTAGCGGAGTGGGTTTGGGTCTAGCGGAGTGGGTTTGGGTCTAGTCGAGTGGGTTTGTGTCTAGCCCAGTGGGTTTGGGTCTAGCCGAGTGGGTTTGGGTCTAGCGGAGTGGGTTTGGGTTTAGCCGAGTGGGTTTGGGTCTAGCCGAGTGGGTTTGTGTCTAGCCGAGTGGGTTAGGGTCTAGCCAAGTGGGTTTGGGTCTAGCCGAGTGGGTTTGTGTCTAGCCGAGTGGGTTTGGGTCTAGCGGAGTGGGTTTGGGTCTAGCCGAGTGTGTTTGGGTCTAGCCGAGTGGTTTGGGTCTAGCCGAGTGGGTTTGGGTGTAGCCGAGTGGGGTTGGGTCCAGCTGAGTGGGTTTGGGTGTAGCCGAGTGGGTTTGGGTCTAGCCGAGTGGGTTTGGGTCTAGCGGAGTGAGTTTGGGTCTAGCCGAGTGGGTTTGCGTCTAGCCGAGTGTGTTTGGGTCTAGCAGTGTGGGTTTGGGTCTAGCCGAGTGGGTTTGGGTCTAGCCGAGTGGGTTTGGGTCTAGCCGAGTGGGTTTGGGTCTAGCGGAGTGGGTTTGGGTCTAGCCGAGTGGGTTTGTGTCTAGCCTAGTGGTTTGGGACTAGCCGAGTGGGTTAGGGTCTAGCCAAGTGGGTTTGGGTCTAGCCGAGTGGGTTTGTGTCTAGCCGAGTGGGTTTGGGTCTAGCGGAGTGGGTTTGGGTCTAGCCGAGTGGGTTTGTGTCTAGCCGAGTGGGTTTGGGTCTAGCCGAGTGGGTTTGGGTGTAGCCGAGTGGGGTTGGGTCTAGCCGAGTGGGTTTGGGTCTAGCGGAGTGGGTTTGGGTCTAGCCGAGAGGGTTTGGGTCTAGCCGAGTGTTTTTGGGTCTAGCGGAGCGGGTTTCGGTCTAACCGAGTGGGTTTGGGTCTAGCCGAGTGGGTTTGGGTCTAGCCGAGTGGGTTTGTGTCTAGCCGAGTGGGTTAGGGTCCAGCCGAGTGGGTATGGGTCTAGCCGAGTGGGTTTGTGTCTAGCCGAGTGGGTTTGGGTCTAGCGGAGTGGGTTTGGGTCAAGCCGAGTGGGTTTGGGTCTAGCCGAGTGGGTTTTGGTCTGGCGGAGTGGGTTTGGGTCTAGCCGAGTGGGTTTGGGTCTAGCCGAGTGGGTTTGGGTCTAGCCGAGTGGGTTTGGGTCCAGCCGAGTGGGTTTGGGTCTAGCCGAGTGGGTTTGGATCAAGCCAAGTGGGTTTGGGTGTAGCGGAGCGGGTTTGGGTCTAGCCGAGTGGGTTTGGATCTAGCCGAGTGGGTTTGGGTCTAGCCGAGTGGGTTTGGGCCTAGCCGAGTGGGTTTGGGTCTAGCCGAGTGGGTTTGGGTCTAACCGAGTGGGTTTGGGTCTAGCCGAGTGGGTTTGGGTCTAGCGGAGTGGGTTTGGGTCTAGCCGAGTGGGTTTGCGTCTAGCCGAGTGTGTTTGGGTCTAGCAGTGTGGGTTTGGGTCTAGCCGAGTTGGTTTGGGTCTAGCCGAGTGGGTTTGGGTTTAGCCGAGTGGGTTTGGGTCTAGCGGAGTGGGTTTGGGTCTAGCCGAGTGGGTTTGGGTCTAGCCTAGTGGTTTGGGTCTAGCCGAGTGGGTTAGGGTCTAGCCGAGTGGGTTTGGGTCTAGCCGAGTGGGTTTGTGTCTAGCCGAGTGGGTTTGGGTCTAGCGGAGTGGGTTTGGGTCTAGCCGAGTGGGTTTGGGTCTAGCCGAGTGGGTTTGCGTCTAGCCGAGTGGGTTTGGGTGTAGCCGAGTGGGGTTGGGTCTAGCCGAGTGGGTTTGGGTCTAGCCGAGTGGGTTTGTGTGTAGCCGAGTGGGTTAGGGTCCAGCCGAGTGGGTATGGGTCTAGCCGAGTGGGTTTGTGTCTAGCCGAGTGGGTTTGGGTCTAGCGGAGTGGGTTTGGGTCAAGCCGAGTGGGTTTGGGTCTAGCCGAGTGGGTTTTGGTCTGGCGGAGTGGGTTTGGGTCTAGCCGAGTGGGTTTGGGTCTAGCCGAGTGGGTTTGGGTCTAGCCGAGTGGGTTTGGGTCCAGCCGAGTGGGTTTGGGTCTAGCCGAGTGGGTTTGGATCAAGCCGAGTGGGTTTGGGTGTAGCGGAGTGGGTTTGGGTCCAGCCGAGTGGGTTTGGATCTAGCCGAGTGGGTTTGGGTCTAGCCGAGTGGGTTTGGGCCTAGCCGAGTGGGTTTCGGTCTAGCCGAGTGGGTTTGGGTCTAACCGAGTGGGTTTGGGTCTAGCCGAGTGGGTTTGGGTCTAGCGGAGTGTGTTTGGGTCTAGCCGAGTGGGTTTGCGTCTAGCCGAGTGTGTTTGGGTCTAGCAGTGTGGGTTTGGGTCTAGCCGAGTTGGTTTGGGTCTAGCCGAGTGGGTTTGGGTGTAGCCGAGTGGGTTTGGGTCTAGCGGAGTGGGTTTGGGTCTAGCCGAGTGGGTTTGGGTCTAGCCGAGTGGGTTAGGGTCTAGCCGAGTGGGTTTGGGTCTAGCCGAGTGGGTTTGTGTCTAGCCGAGTGGGTTTGGGTCTAGCGGAGTGGGTTTGGGTCTAGCCGAGTGGGTTTGGGTCTAGCCGAGTGGGTTTGGGTCTAGCCGAGTGGGTTTGTGTCTAGCCGAGTGGGTTAGGGTCTAGCCGAGTGGGTTTGGGTCTAGCGGAGTGGGTTTGGGTCTAGCCGAGTGGGTTTGGGTCTAGCCGAGTGGATTTGGTCTAGCCGAGTGGGTTTGGGTCTAGCCGAGTGGGTTTGGGTCTAGCCGAGTGGGTTTGGGTCTAGCGGAGTGGGTTTGGGTCTAGCGGAGTGGGTTTGGGTCTAGCCGAGTGGGTTTGGGTCTAGCCGAGTGGGTTTGGGTCTAGCGGAGTGGGTTTGGGTCTAGCCGAGTGGGTTTGGGCCTAGCCGAGTGGGTTTGGGTCTAGCCGAGTGGGTTTGGGTCTAACCGAGTGGGTTTGGGTCTAGCCGAGTGGGTTTGGGTCTAGCGGAGTGGGTTTGGGTCTAGCCGAGTGGGGTTGGGTCCAGCGGAGTGGGTTTGGGTCTAGCCGAGTGGGTTTGGGTCTAGCCGAGTGGGTTTGGGTCTAGCCGAGTGGGTTTAGGTGTAGCCGAGTGGGGTTGGGTCTAGCCGAGTGGGTTTGGGTCTAGCGGAGTGGGTTTTGGGTCTAGCCGAGAGGGTTTGGGTCTAGCCGAGTGTGTTTGGGTCTAGCGGAATGGGTTTGGGTCTAACCGAGTGGGTTTGGGTCTAGCCGAGTGGGTTTGGGTCTAGCCGAGTGGGTTTCTGTCTAGCCGAGTGGGTTAGGGTCTAGCCGAGTGGGTATGGGTCTAGCCGAGTGGGTTTGTGGCTAGCCGAGTGGGTTTGGGTCTAGCGGAGTGGGTTTGGGTCTAGCCGAGTGGGTTTGGGTCTAGCCGAGTGGGTTTGGGTCTAGCGGAGTGGGTTTAGGTCTAGCCGAGTGGGGTGGGTCTAGCCGAGTGGGTTTGGGTCTAGCCGAGTGGGTTTGGGTCCAGCCGAGTGGGTTTGGGTGTAGCCGAGTGGGTTTGGGTCTAGCCGAGTGGGTTTGGGTCTAGCCGAGTGGGTTTGGATCAAGCCGAGTGGGTTTGATTGTAGCGGAGTGGGTTTGGGTCTAGCCGAGTGGGTTTGGGTCTAGCCGAGTGGGTTTGGGTCTAGCCGAGTGGGTTTGGGCCTAGCCGAGTGGGTTTCGGTCTAGCCGAGTGGGTTTGGGTCTAACCGAGTGGGTTTGGGTCTAGCCGAGTGGGTTTGGGTCTAGCGGAGTGGGTTTGTGTCTAGTCGAGTGGGTTTGGGTCTAGCCGAGTGGGTTTGGATCTAGCCGTGTGTGTTTGGGTCTGGCAGAGTGGGTTTGGGTCTATCCGATTGGGTTTGGGTCTAGCCGAGTGGGTTTGGGTCTAGCGGAGTGGGTTTGGGTGTAGCGGAGTGGGTTTGGGCCTAGCCGAGTGGGTTTGGATCTAGCCGAGTGGGTTTGGGTCCTGCAGAGTGGGTTTGGGCCTAGCCGAGTGGGTTTCGGTCTAGCCGAGTGGGTTTGGGTCTAACCGAATGGGTTTGGGTCTAGCCGAGTGGGTTTGGGTCTAGCGGAGTGGGTTTGGGTCTAGCCGAGTGGGGTTGGGTCTAGCGGAGTGGGTTTGGGTCTAGCCGAGTGTGTTTGGGTCTAGCCGTGTGGGTTTGGGTCTAGCCGAGTGGGTTTAGGTGTAGCCGAGTGGGGTTGGGTCTAGCCGAGTGGGTTTGGGTCTAGCGGAGTGGGTTTTGGGTCTAGCCGAGAGGGTTTGGGTCTAGCCGAGTGTGTTTGGGTCTAGCGGAATGGGTTTGGGTCTAACCGAGTGGGTTTGGGTCTAGCCGAGTGGGTTTGGGTCTAGCCGAGTGGGTTTGTGTCTAGCCGAGTGGGTTAGGGTCTAGCCGAGTGGGTATGGGTCTAGCCGAGTGGGTTTGTGTCTAGCCGAGTGGGTTTGGGTCTAGCGGAGTGGGTTTGGGTCTAGCCGAGTGGGTTTGTGTCTAGCCGAGTGGGTTTGGGTCTAGCGGAGTGGGTTTAGGTCTAGCCGAGTGGGGTGGGTCTAGCCGAGTGGGTTTGGGTCTAGCCGAGTGGGTTTGGGTCCAGCCGAGTGGGTTTGGGTGTAGCCGAGTGGGTTTGGGTCTAGCCGAGTGGGTTTGGGTCTAGCCGAGTGGGTTTGGATCAAGCCGAGTGGGTTTGATTGTAGCGGAGTGGGTTAGGGTCTAGCCGAGTGGGTTTGGGTCTAGCCGAGTGGGTTTGTGTCTAGCCGAGTGGGTTTGGGTCTAGCGGAGTGGGTTTGGGTCTAGCCGAGTGGGTTTGGGTCTAGCCGAGTGGGTTTGGGTCTAGCCGAGTGGGTTTGGGTGCAGTTGAGTGGGGTTGGGTCTAGCCGAGTGGGTTTGGGTCTAGCGGAGTGGGTTTGGGTCTAGCCAAGAGGGTTTGGGTCTAGCCGAGTGTGTTTGGGTCTAGCGGAGTGGGTTTGGGTCTAGCCGAGTGGGTTTGGGTCTAGCCGAATGGGTTTGGGTCTAGCCGAGTGGGTTTGTGTCTAGCCGAGTGGGTTAGGGTCTAGCCGAGTGGGTTTGGGTCTAGCCGAGTGGGTTTGTGTCTAGCCGAGTGGGTTTGGGTTTAGCGGAGTGGGTTTGGGTCTAGCCGAGTGGGTTTGGGTCTAGCCGAGTGGGTTTGGGTCTAGCGGAGTGGGTTTGGGTCTAGCCGTGTGGGTTTGGGTCTAGCCGAGTGGGTTTGGGTCTAGCCGAGTGGGTTTGGGTCCAGCCGAGTGGGTTTGGGTGTGGCCGAGTGGGTTTGGGTCGAGCCGAGTGGGTTTGCGTCTAGCGGAATGGGTTTGGGTCTAGCGGAGTGGGTTTGTGTCTAGTCGAGTGGGTTTGGGTCTAGCCGAGTGGGTTTGGGTCTAGCCGTGTGTGTTTGGGTCTGGCAGAGTGGGTTTGGGTCTAGCCGATTGGGTTTGGGTCCAGCCGAGTGGGTTTGGGTCTAGCCGAGTGGGTTTGGGCCTAGCCGAGTGGGTTTGGTTCTAGCCGAGTGGGCTTGGGTCTAGCCGAGTGGGTTTGTGTCTAGCCGATTGGGTTTGGGTCTAGCGGAGTGGGTTTGGGAATAGCCGAGTGGGTTTCGGTCTAGCCGAGTGGGTTTGGGTCTAGCGGAGTGGGTTTGTGTCTAGTCGAGTGGGTTTGGGTCTAGCCGAGTGGGTTTGGGTGTAGCCGAGTGGGGTTGGGTCTAGCCGAGTGGGTTTGGGCCTAGCCGAGTGGGTTTGGTTCTAGCCGAGTGGGCTTGGTTCTAGCCGAGTGGGTTTGTGTCTAGCCGAGTGGGTTGGGGTCTAGCAGAGTGGGTTTGGGAATAGCCGAGGGGGTTTGGGTCTAGCGAAGTGGGTTTGGATCTAGCCGAGTGGGTTTGGGTCTAGCCGAGTGGGTTTGGGTCTAGCCGAGTGGGGTTGGGTTTAGCCGAGTGGGTTTGGGTCTAGCCGAGTGGGTTTAGGTCTAGCAGAGTGGGTTTGGGTCTCGCGGAGTGGGTTTTGGATCTAGCCGAGTGGGTTTGGGTCTAGCCGAGTGGGTTTGGGTCTAGCCGAGTGGGTTTGGGCCTAGCCGAGCGGGTTTGGGTCTAGCCGAGTGGGTTTGGGTTTAGCCGAGTGGGTTTCGGTCTCGCCGAGTGGGTTTGGGTCTAGCCGAGTGGATTTGGGTCTAGCGGAGTGGGTTTGGGTCTAGCCGAGTGGGTTTGGGTCTAGCAGAGTGGGTTTGGGGCTAGCCAAGTGGGTTTGGGTCTAGCGGAGTGGGTTTGGATCTAGCCGAGTGGGTTTGGGTCAAGCCGAGTGGGTTTGGGTGTAGCCGATTGGGTTTGGGTCTAGCCGAGTGGGTTTGGGTCTAGCCGAGTGGGTTTGGGTCTAGCTGAGTGGGTTTGTGTCTAGCCGAGTGGGTTAGGGTCTAGCCGAGTGGGTTTGGGTCTAGCAGAGTGTGTTTGTGTCTAGCCGAGTGGGTTTGGGTCTAGCCGAGTGGGTTTGGGTCTAGCCTAGTGGGGTTGGGTCTAGCCGAGTGGGTTTGGGTCTTGCCGAGTGGGTTTGGGTCTAGCCGAGTGGGTTTGGGTCTAGCCGAGTGGGTTTGGGTCTAGCCGAGTGGGTTTGTGTCTAGCCGAGTGGGTTAGGGTCTAGCCGAGTGGAGTTGGGTCTAGCCGAGTGGGTTTGTGTCTAGCCGAGTGGGTTTGGGTCTAGCGGAGTGGGTTTGGGTCTAGCGGAGTGGGTTTGGGTCTAGTCGAGTGGGTTTGTGTCTAGCCCAGTGGGTTTGGGTCTAGCCGAGTGGGTTTGGGTCTAGCGGAGTGGGTTTGGGTTTAGCCGAGTGGGTTTGGGTCTAGCCGAGTGGGTTTGTGTCTAGCCGAGTGGGTTAGGGTCTAGCCAAGTGGGTTTGGGTCTAGCCGAGTGGGTTTGTGTCTAGCCGAGTGGGTTTGGGTCTAGCGGAGTGGGTTTGGGTCTAGCCGAGTGTGTTTGGGTCTAGCCGAGTGGTTTGGGTCTAGCCGAGTGGGTTTGGGTGTAGCCGAGTGGGGTTGGGTCCAGCTGAGTGGGTTTGGGTGTAGCCGAGTGGGTTTGGGTCTAGCCGAGTGGGTTTGGGTCTAGCGGAGTGAGTTTGGGTCTAGCCGAGTGGGTTTGCGTCTAGCCGAGTGTGTTTGGGTCTAGCAGTGTGGGTTTGGGTCTAGCCGAGTGGGTTTGGGTCTAGCCGAGTGGGTTTGGGTCTAGCCGAGTGGGTTTGGGTCTAGCGGAGTGGGTTTGGGTCTAGCCGAGTGGGTTTGGGTCTAGCCTAGTGGTTTGGGACTAGCCGAGTGGGTTAGGGTCTAGCCAAGTGGGTTTGGGTCTAGCCGAGTGGGTTTGTGTCTAGCCGAGTGGGTTTGGGTCTAGCGGAGTGGGTTTGGGTCTAGCCGAGTGGGTTTGTGTCTAGCCGAGTGGGTTTGGGTCTAGCCGAGTGGGTTTGGGTGTAGCCGAGTGGGGTTGGGTCTAGCCGAGTGGGTTTGGGTCTAGCGGAGTGGGTTTGGGTCTAGCCGAGAGGGTTTGGGTCTAGCCGAGTGTTTTTGGGTCTAGCGGAGCGGGTTTCGGTCTAACCGAGTGGGTTTGGGTCTAGCCGAGTGGGTTTGGGTCTAGCCGAGTGGGTTTGTGTCTAGCCGAGTGGGTTAGGGTCCAGCCGAGTGGGTATGGGTCTAGCCGAGTGGGTTTGTGTCTAGCCGAGTGGGTTTGGGTCTAGCGGAGTGGGTTTGGGTCAAGCCGAGTGGGTTTGGGTCTAGCCGAGTGGGTTTTGGTCTGGCGGAGTGGGTTTGGGTCTAGCCGAGTGGGTTTGGGTCTAGCCGAGTGGGTTTGGGTCTAGCCGAGTGGGTTTGGGTCCAGCCGAGTGGGTTTGGGTCTAGCCGAGTGGGTTTGGATCAAGCCAAGTGGGTTTGGGTGTAGCGGAGCGGGTTTGGGTCTAGCCGAGTGGGTTTGGATCTAGCCGAGTGGGTTTGGGTCTAGCCGAGTGGGTTTGGGCCTAGCCGAGTGGGTTTGGGTCTAGCCGAGTGGGTTTGGGTCTAACCGAGTGGGTTTGGGTCTAGCCGAGTGGGTTTGGGTCTAGCGGAGTGGGTTTGGGTCTAGCCGAGTGGGTTTGCGTCTAGCCGAGTGTGTTTGGGTCTAGCAGTGTGGGTTTGGGTCTAGCCGAGTTGGTTTGGGTCTAGCCGAGTGGGTTTGGGTTTAGCCGAGTGGGTTTGGGTCTAGCGGAGTGGGTTTGGGTCTAGCCGAGTGGGTTTGGGTCTAGCCTAGTGGTTTGGGTCTAGCCGAGTGGGTTAGGGTCTAGCCGAGTGGGTTTGGGTCTAGCCGAGTGGGTTTGTGTCTAGCCGAGTGGGTTTGGGTCTAGCGGAGTGGGTTTGGGTCTAGCCGAGTGGGTTTGGGTCTAGCCGAGTGGGTTTGCGTCTAGCCGAGTGGGTTTGGGTGTAGCCGAGTGGGGTTGGGTCTAGCCGAGTGGGTTTGGGTCTAGCGGAGTGGGTTTGGGTCTAGCCGAGAGGGTTTGGGTCTAGCCGAGTGTGTTTGGGTCTAGCGGAGTGGGTTTGGGTCTAACCGAGTGGGTTTGGGTCTAGCCGAGTGGGTTTGGGTCTAGCCGAGTGGGTTTGTGTCTAGCCGAGTGGGTTAGGGTCTAGCCGAGTGGGTATGGGTCTAGCCGAGTGGCTTTGTGTCTAGCCGAGTGGGTTTGGGTCTAGCGGAGTGGGTTTGGGTCTAGCCGAGTGGGTTTGGGTCTAGCCGAGTGGGTTTGGTCTAGCGGAGTGGGTTTGGGTCTATCCGAGTGGGTTTGGGTCTAGCCGAGTGGGTTTGGGTCTAGCCGAGTGGGTTTGGGTCCAGCCGAGTGGGTTTGGGTCAAGCCGAGTGGGTTTGGATCAAGCCGAGTGGGTTTGGGTGTAGCGGGGTGGGTTTGGGTCTAGCGGAGTGGGTTTGGGTCTAGCCGAGTGGGTTTGGGTCTAGCGGAGTGGGTTTGGGTCTAGCGGAGTGGGTTTGGGTCTAGCCGAGTGGGTTTGGGTCTAGCCGAGTGGGTTTGGGTCTAGCGGAGTGGGTTTGGGTCTAGCCGAGTGGGTTTGGGTCTAGCCGATTGGGTTTGGGTCCAGCCGAGTGGGTTTGGGTCTAGCCGAGTGGGTTTGGGCCTAGCCGAGTGGGTTTGGTTCTAGCCGAGTGGGCTTGGGTCTAGCCGAGTGGGTTTGTGTCTAGCCGATTGGGTTTGGGTCTAGCGGAGTGGGTTTGGGAATAGCCGAGTGGGTTTCGGTCTAGCCGAGTGGGTTTGGGTCTAGCGGAGTGGGTTTGTGTCTAGTCGAGTGGGTTTGGGTCTAGCCGAGTGGGTTTGGGTGTAGCCGAGTGGGGTTGGGTCTAGCCGAGTGGGTTTGGGCCTAGCCGAGTGGGTTTGGTTCTAGCCGAGTGGGCTTGGTTCTAGCCGAGTGGGTTTGTGTCTAGCCGAGTGGGTTGGGGTCTAGCGGAGTGGGTTTGGGAATAGCCGAGGGGGTTTGGGTCTAGCGAAGTGGGTTTGGATCTAGCCGAGTGGGTTTGGGTCTAGCCGAGTGGGTTTGGGTCTAGCCGAGTGGGGTTGGGTTTAGCCGAGTGGGTTTGGGTCTAGCCGAGTGGGTTTAGGTCTAGCAGAGTGGGTTTGGGTCTAGCGGAGTGGGTTTTGGATCTAGCCGAGTGGGTTTGGGTCTAGCCGAGTGGGTTTGGGTCTAGCCGAGTGGGTTTGGGCCTAGCCGAGCGGGTTTGGGTCTAGCCGAGTGGGTTTGGGTTTAGCCGAGTGGGTTTCGGTCTCGCCGAGTGGGTTTGGGTCTAGCCGAGTGGATTTGGGTCTAGCGGAGTGGGTTTGGGTCTAGCCGAGTGGGTTTGGGTCTAGCAGAGTGGGTTTGGGGCTAGCCAAGTGGGTTTGGGTCTAGCGGAGTGGGTTTGGATCTAGCCGAGTGGGTTTGGGTCAAGCCGAGTGGGTTTGGGTGTAGCCGATTGGGTTTGGGTCTAGCCGAGTGGGTTTGGGTCTAGCCGAGTGGGTTTGGGTCTAGCTGAGTGGGTTTGTGTCTAGCCGAGTGGGTTAGGGTCTAGCCGAGTGGGTTTGGGTCTAGCAGAGTGTGTTTGTGTCTAGCCGAGTGGGTTTGGGTCTAGCCGAGTGGGTTTGGGTCTAGCCTAGTGGGGTTGGGTCTAGCCGAGTGGGTTTGGGTCTTGCCGAGTGGGTTTGGGTCTAGCCGAGTGGGTTTGGGTCTAGCCGAGTGGGTTTGGGTCTAGCCGAGTGGGTTTGTGTCTAGCCGAGTGGGTTAGGGTCTAGCCGAGTGGAGTTGGGTCTAGCCGAGTGGGTTTGTGTCTAGCCGAGTGGGTTTGGGTCTAGCGGAGTGGGTTTGGGTCTAGCGGAGTGGGTTTGGGTCTAGTCGAGTGGGTTTGTGTCTAGCCCAGTGGGTTTGGGTCTAGCCGAGTGGGTTTGGGTCTAGCGGAGTGGGTTTGGGTTTAGCCGAGTGGGTTTGGGTCTAGCCGAGTGGGTTTGTGTCTAGCCGAGTGGGTTAGGGTCTAGCCAAGTGGGTTTGGGTCTAGCCGAGTGGGTTTGTGTCTAGCCGAGTGGGTTTGGGTCTAGCGGAGTGGGTTTGGGTCTAGCCGAGTGTGTTTGGGTCTAGCCGAGTGGTTTGGGTCTAGCCGAGTGGGTTTGGGTGTAGCCGAGTGGGGTTGGGTCCAGCTGAGTGGGTTTGGGTGTAGCCGAGTGGGTTTGGGTCTAGCCGAGTGGGTTTGGGTCTAGCGGAGTGAGTTTGGGTCTAGCCGAGTGGGTTTGCGTCTAGCCGAGTGTGTTTGGGTCTAGCAGTGTGGGTTTGGGTCTAGCCGAGTGGGTTTGGGTCTAGCCGAGTGGGTTTGGGTCTAGCCGAGTGGGTTTGGGTCTAGCGGAGTGGGTTTGGGTCTAGCCGAGTGGGTTTGGGTCTAGCCTAGTGGTTTGGGACTAGCCGAGTGGGTTAGGGTCCAGCCGAGTGGGTATGGGTCTAGCCGAGTGGGTTTGTGTCTAGCCGAGTGGGTTTGGGTCTAGCGGAGTGGGTTTGGGTCAAGCCGAGTGGGTTTGGGTCTAGCCGAGTGGGTTTTGGTCTGGCGGAGTGGGTTTGGGTCTAGCCGAGTGGGTTTGGGTCTAGCCGAGTGGGTTTGGGTCTAGCCGAGTGGGTTTGGGTCCAGCCGAGTGGGTTTGGGTCTAGCCGAGTGGGTTTGGATCAAGCCAAGTGGGTTTGGGTGTAGCGGAGTGGGTTTGGGTCTAGCCGAGTGGGTTTGGATCTAGCCGAGTGGGTTTGGGTCTAGCCGAGTGGGTTTGGGCCTAGCCGAGTGGGTTTGGGTCTAGCCGAGTGGGTTTGGGTCTAACCGAGTGGGTTTGGGTCTAGCCGAGTGGGTTTGTGTCTAGCGGAGTGGGTTTGGGTCTAGCCGAGTGGGTTTGCGTCTAGCCGAGTGTGTTTGGGTCTAGCAGTGTGGGTTTGGGTCTAGCCGAGTTGGTTTGGGTCTAGCCGAGTGGGTTTGGGTTTAGCCGAGTGGGTTTGGGTCTAGCGGAGTGGGTTTGGGTCTAGCCGAGTGGGTTTGGGTCTAGCCTAGTGGTTTGGGTCTAGCCGAGTGGGTTAGGGTCTAGCCGAGTGGGTTTGGGTCTAGCCGAGTGGGTTTGTGTCTAGCCGAGTGGGTTTGGGTCTAGCGGAGTGGGTTTGGGTCTAGCCGAGTGGGTTTGGGTCTAGCCGAGTGGGTTTGCGTCTAGCCGAGTGGGTTTGGGTGTAGCCGAGTGGGGTTGGGTCTAGCCGAGTGGGTTTGGGTCTAGCGGAGTGGGTTTGGGTCTAGCCGAGAGGGTTTGGGTCTAGCCGAGTGTGTTTGGGTCTAGCGGAGTGGGTTTGGGTCTAACCGAGTGGGTTTGGGTCTAGCCGAGTGGGTTTGGGTCTAGCCGAGTGGGTTTGTGTCTAGCCGAGTGGGTTAGGGTCTAGCCGAGTGGGTATGGGTCTAGCCGAGTGGCTTTGTGTCTAGCCGAGTGGGTTTGGGTCTAGCGGAGTGGGTTTGGGTCTAGCCGAGTGGGTTTGGGTCTAGCCGAGTGGGTTTGGTCTAGCGGAGTGGGTTTGGGTCTATCCGAGTGGGTTTGGGTCTAGCCGAGTGGGTTTGGGTCTAGCCGAGTGGGTTTGGGTCCAGCCGAGTGGGTTTGGGTCAAGCCGAGTGGGTTTGGATCAAGCCGAGTGGGTTTGGGTGTAGCGGGGTGGGTTTGGGTCTAGCGGAGTGGGTTTGGGTCTAGCCGAGTGGGTTTGGGTCTAGCGGAGTGGGTTTGGGTCTAGCGGAGTGGGTTTGGGTCTAGCCGAGTGGGTTTGGGTCTAGCCGAGTGGGTTTGGGTCTAGCGGAGTGGGTTTGGGTCTAGCCGAGTGTGTTTGGGTCTAGCCGAGTGGGTTTGGGTCTAGCCGAATGGGTTTGGGTCCAGCCGAGTGGGTTTGGGTGTAGCCGAGTGGGTTTGGGTCCAGCCGAGTGGGTTTGGGTCTAGCCGAGTGGGTTTGGATCAAGCCGAGTGGGTTTGGGTGTAGCGGAGTGGGTTTGGGTCTAGCCGAGTGGGTTTGGATCTAGCCGAGTGGGTTTGGGTCTAGCCGAGTGGGTTTGGGCCTAGCCGAGTGGGTTTCGGTCTAGCCGAGTGGGTTTGGGTCTAACCGAGTGGGTTTGGGTCTAGCCGAGTGGGTTTGGGTCTAGCGGAGTGGGTTTGGGTCTAGCCGAGTGGGGTTGGGTCTAGCGGAGTGGGTTTGGGTCTAGCCGAGTGGGTTTGGGTCTAGCCGAGTGGGTTTGGGTCTAGCCGAGTGGGTTTAGGTGTAGCCGAGTGGGGTTGGGTCTAGCCGAGTGGGTTTGGGTCTAGCGGAGTGGGTTTTGGGTCTAGCCGAGAGGGTTTGGGTCTAGCCGAGTGTGTTTGGGTCTAGCGGAATGGGTTTGGGTCTAACCGAGTGGGTTTGGGTCTAGCCGAGTGGGTTTGGGTCTAGCCGAGTGGGTTTGTGTCTAGCCGAGTGGGTTAGGGTCTAGCTGAGTGGGTATGGGTCTAGCCGAGTGGGTTTGTGTCTAGCCGAGTGGGTTTGGGTCTAGCGGAGTGGGTTTGGGTCTAGCCGAGTGGGTTTGGGTCTAGCCGAGTGGGTTTGGGTCTAGCGGAGTGGGTTTAGGCCTAGCCGAGTGGGGTGGGTCT
Source organism: Raja brachyura (assembly GCA_963514005.1). Next base: position 2,646,108 of record OY740819.1, on the reverse strand, counting down.
AGCCGAGTGGGTTTGGGTCTAGCCGAGTGGGTTTGGGTCCAGCCGAGTGGGTTTGGGTGTAGCCGAGTGGGTTTGGGTCTAGCCGAGTGGGTTTGGGTCTAGCCGAGTGGGTTTGGATCAAGCCGAGTGGGTTTGATTGTAGCGGAGTGGGTTTGGGTCTAGCCGAGTGGGTTTGGGTCTAGCCGAGTGGGTTTGGGTCTAGCCGAGTGGGTTTGGGCCTAGCCGAGTGGGTTTCGGTCTAGCCGAGTGGGTTTGGGTCTAACCGAGTGGGTTTGGGTCTAGCCGAGTGGGTTTGGGTCTAGCGGAGTGGGTTTGTGTCTAGTCGAGTGGGTTTGGGTCTAGCCGAGTGGGTTTGGATCTAGCCGTGTGTGTTTGGGTCTGGCAGAGTGGGTTTGGGTCTATCCGATTGGGTTTGGGTCTAGCCGAGTGGGTTTGGGTCTAGCGGAGTGGGTTTGGGTCTAGCCGAGTGTGTTTGGGTCTAGCCGAGTGGGTTTGGGTCTAGCCGAGTGGGTTTGGGTCCAGCCGAGTGGGTTTGGGTGTAGCCGAGTGGGTTTGGGTCTAGCCGAGTGGGTTTGGATCAAGCCGAGTGGGTTTGGGTGTAGCGGAGTGGGTTTGGGTCTAGCCGAGTGGGTTTGGATCTAGCTGAGTGGGTTTGGGTCTAGCCGAGTGGGTTTGGGCCTAGCCGAGTGGGTTTTGGTCTAGCCGAGTGGGTTTGGGTCTAACCGAGTGGGTTTGGGTCTAGCCGAGTGGGTTTGGGTCTAGCGGAGTGGGTTTGGGTCTAGCCGAGTGGGGTTGGGTCTAGCGGAGTGGGTTTGGGTCTAGCCGAGAGGGTTTGGGTCTAGCCGAGTGTGTTTGGGTCTAGCGGAGTGGGTTTGGGTCTAACCGAGTGGGTTTGGGTCTAGCCGAGTGGGTTTGGGTCTAGCCGAGTGGGTTTGTGTCTAGCCGAGTGGGTTAGGGTCTAGCCGAGTGGGTATGGGTCTAGCCGAGTGGCTTTGTGTCTAGCCGAGTGGGTTTGGGTCTAGCGGAGTGGGTTTGGGTCTAGCCGAGTGGGTTTGGGTCTAGCCGAGTGGGTTTGGTCTAGCGGAGTGGGTTTGGGTCTATCCGAGTGGGTTTGGGTCTAGCCGAGTGGGTTTGGGTCTAGCCGAGTGGGTTTGGGTCCAGCCGAGTGGGTTTGGGTGTAGCCGAGTGGGTTTGGGTCCAGCCGAGTGGGTTTGGGTCAAGCCGAGTGGGTTTGGATCAAGCCGAGTGGGTTTGGGTGTAGCGGGGTGGGTTTGGGTCTAGCGGAGTGGGTTTGGGTCTAGCCGAGTGGGTTTGGGTCTAGCGGAGTGGGTTTGGGTCTAGCGGAGTGGGTTTGGGTCTAGCCGAGTGGGTTTGGGTCTAGCCGAGTGGGTTTGGGTCTAGCGGAGTGGGTTTGGGTCTAGCCGAGTGTGTTTGGGTCTAGCCGAGTGGGTTTGGGTATAGCCGAATGGGTTTGGGTCCAGCCGAGTGGGTTTGGGTGTAGCCGAGTGGGTTTGGGTCTAGCCGAGTGGGTTTGGGTCTAGCCGAGTGGGTTTGGATCAAGCCGAGTGGGTTTGGGTGTAGCGGAGTGGGTTTGGGTCTAGCCGAGTGGGTTTGGATCTAGCCGAGTGGGTTTGGGTCTAGCCGAGTGGGTTTGGGCCTAGCCGAGTGGGTTTCGGTCTAGCCGAGTGGGTTTGGGTCTAACCGAGTGGGTTTGGGTCTAGCCGAGTGGGTTTGGGTCTAGCGGAGTGGGTTTGGGTCTAGCCGAGTGGGGTTGGGTCTAGCGGAGTGGGTTTGGGTCTAGCCGAGTGGGTTTGGGTCTAGCCGAGTGGGTTTGGGTCTAGCCGAGTGGGTTTAGGTGTAGCCGAGTGGGGTTGGGTCTAGCCGAGTGGGTTTGGGTCTAGCGGAGTGGGTTTTGGGTCTAGCCGAGAGGGTTTGGGTCTAGCCGAGTGTGTTTGGGTCTAGCGGAATGGGTTTGGGTCTAACCGAGTGGGTTTGGGTCTAGCCGAGTGGGTTTGGGTCTAGCCGAGTGGGTTTGTGTCTAGCCGAGTGGGTTAGGGTCTAGCTGAGTGGGTATGGGTCTAGCCGAGTGGGTTTGTGTCTAGCCGAGTGGGTTTGGGTCTAGAGGAGTGGGTTTGGGTCTAGCCGAGTGGGTTTGGGTCTAGCCGAGTGGGTTTGGGTCTAGCGGAGTGGGTTTAGGCCTAGCCGAGTGGGGTGGGTCTAGCCGAGTTGGTTTGGGTCTAGCCGAGTGGGTTTGGGTCCAGCCGAGTGGGTTTGGGTGTAGCCGAGTGGGTTTGGGTCTAGCCGAGTGGGTTTGGGTCTAGCCGAGTGGGTTTGGATCAAGACGAGTGGGTTTGATTGTAGCGGAGTGGGTTTGGGTCTAGCCGAGTGGGTTTGGGTCTAGCCGAGTGGGTTTGGGTCTAGCCGAGTGGGTTTGGGCCTAGCCGAGTGGGTTTGGGTCTAGCCGAGTGGGTTTGGGTCTAACCGAGTGGGTTTGGGTCTAGCCGAGTGGGTTTGGGTCTAGCGGAGTGGGTTTGTGTCTAGTCGAGTGGGTTTGGGTCTAGCCGAGTGGGTTTGGATCTAGCCGTGTGTGTTTGGGTCTGGCAGAGTGGGTTTGGGTCTATCCGATTGGGTTTGGGTCTAGCCGAGTGGGTTTGGGTCTAGCGGAGTGGGTTTGGGTCTAGCCGAGTGTGTTTGGGTCTAGCCGAGTGGGTTTGGGTCTAGCCGAGTGGGTTTGGGTCCAGCCGAGTGGGTTTGGGTGTAGCCGAGTGGGTTTGGGTCTAGCCGGGTGGGTTTGGGTCTAGCCGAGTGGGTTTGGATCAAGCCGAGTGGGTTTGGGTGTAGCGGAGTGGGTTTGGGTCTAGCCGAGTGGGTTTGGATCTAGCCGAGTGGGTTTGGGTCTAGCCGAGTGGGTTTGGGCCTAGCCGAGTGGGTTTTGGTCTAGCCGAGTGGGTTTGGGTCTAACCGAGTGGGTTTGGGTCTAGCCGAGTGGGTTTGGGTCTAGCGGAGTGGGTTTGGGTCTAGCCGAGTGGGGTTGGGTCTAGCGGAGTGGGTTTGGGTCTAGCCGAGTGGGTTTGGGTCTAGCCGAGTGGGTTTGGGTCTAGCCGAGTGGGTTTAGGTGTAGCCGAGCGGGGTTGGGTCTAGCCGAGTGGGTTTGGGTCTAGCGGAGTGGGTTTTGGGTCTAGCCGAGAGGGTTTGGGTCTAGCCGAGTGTGTTTGGGTCTAGCGGAATGGGTTTGGGTCTAACCGAGTGGGTTTGGGTCTAGCCGAGTGGGTTTGGGTCTAGCCGAGTGGGTTTGTGTCTAGCCGAGTGGGTTAGGGTCTAGCCGAGTGGGTATGGGTCTAGCCGAGTGGGTTTGTGTCTAGCCGAGTGGGTTTGGGTCTAGCGGAGTGGGTTTGGGTCTAGCCGAGTGGGTTTGGGTCTAGCCGAGTGGGTTTGGGTCTAGCGGAGTGGGTTTAGGTCTAGCCGAGTGGGGTGGGTCTAGCCGAGTGGGTTTGGGTCTAGCCGAGTGGGTTTGGGTCCAGCCGAGTGGGTTTGGGTGTAGCCGAGTGGGTTTGGGTCTAGCCGAGTGGGTTTGGGTCTAGCCGAGTGGGTTTGGATCAAGCCGAGTGGGTTTGATTGTAGCGGAGTGGGTTTGGGTCTAGCCGAGTGGGTTTGGGTCTAGCCGAGTGGGTTTGGGTCTAGCCGAGTGGGTTTGGGCCTAGCCGAGTGGGTTTCCGTCTAGCCGAGTGGGTTTGGGTCTAACCGAGTGGGTTTGGGTCTAGCCGAGTGGGTTTGGGTCTAGCGGAGTGGGTTTGTGTCTAGTCGAGTGGGTTTGGGTCTAGCCGAGTGGGTTTGGATCTAGCCGTGTGTGTTTGGGTCTGGCAGAGTGGGTTTGGGTCTATCCGATTGGGTTTGGGTCTAGCCGAGTGGTTTGGGTCTAGCCGAGTGGGTTTGGGTCTAGCCGAGTGGGTTTGGGCCTAGCCGAGTGGGTTTGGGTCTAGCCGAGTGGGTTTGGGTCTAGCCAAGTGGGTTTCGGTCTCGCCGAGTGGGGTTGGGTCTAGCCGAGTGGGGTTGGGTCTAGCCGAGTGGGTTTGGGTCTAGCGGAGCGGGTTTGGGTCTAGCCGAGTGGGTTTGGGTCTAGCCGAGTGTGTTTGGGTCTAGCGGAGTGGGGTTGGGTCTAGCCGAGTGGGTTTGGGTCTAGCCGAGTGGGTTAGGGTCTAGCCGAGTGGGTTTGGGTCTAGCCGAGTGGGTTTGGGTGTAGCCGAGTGCGTTTGGGTCTAGCCGAGTGGGGTTGGGTCTAGCCGAGGGGGTTTGGGTCTAGCCGAGTGGGTTTGCGTCTAGCCGAGTGGGTTTGTGTCTAGCCGAGTGGGTTTGGGTCTAGCCGAGTGGGTTTGGGTCTAGCCGAGTGGGTTTGGGCCTAGCCGAGTGGGTTTGGGTCTAGCGGAGTGGGTTTGGGTCTAGCCGAGTGGGTTTGGGTCTAGCCGAGTGGGTTTGCGTCTGGCGGAGTGGGTCTGGGTCTGGCGGAGTGGGTTTGGGTCTGGCCGAGTGGGTTTAGGTCTAGCTGAGTGGGTTTGGGTCCAGCCGAGTGGGTTTGGGTCTAGCCGATTGGGTTTGGGTCTAGCGGAGTTTGTTTGCGTCTTGCCGAGTGGGTTTGGGTCTAGCAGAGTGGGTTTGGGTCTAGCCGAGTGGGTTTGGGTCTAGCGGAGTGGGTTTGCGTCTAGCCGAGTGGGTTTGGGTCTAGCGGAGTGGAGTTGTGTCTAGCCGAGTGGGTTTGGGTCTAGCCGAGTGGGTTTGGGTCTAGCCGAGTGCGTTTGGGTGTAGCCGAGTGGGTTTGGGTCTAGCCGATTGGGTTTGGGTCTCGCGGAGTGAGTTTGGGTCTAGTCGAGTGGGTTTGGGTCTAGCCGAGTGGGTTTGGGTCTAGCCGAGTGGGTTTGCGTCCAGCCGAGTGGGTTTGGGTGTAGCCGAGTGGGTTTGGGTCTAGCCGAGTGGGTTTGGGTCCAGCCGAGTGGGTTTGGATCAAGCCGAGTGGGTTTGGGTCTAGCGGAGTGGGTTTGGGTCTAGCGGAGTGGGTTTGGGTCTAGCCGAGTGGGTTTGGGTCTAGCCGAGTGGGTTTGGGCCTAGCCGAGTGGGTTTCGGTCTAGCCGAGTGGGTTTGGGTCTAGCAGAGTGGGTTTGGGTCTAGCCGAGTGGGTTTGGGTCTAGCGGGGTGGGTTTGTGTCTAGTCGAGCGGGTTTGGGTCTAGCCGATTGGGTTTGGGTCTAGCCGTGTGTGTTTGGGTCTAGCAGAGTGGGTTTGGGTCTAGCGGAGTGGGTTTGGGAACAGCCGAGTGCGTTTGGGTCTAGGGAAGTGGGTTTGGATCTAGCCGAGTGGGTTTGGGTCTAGCCGAATGGGTTTGGGTCTAGCCGAGTGGGGTTGGGTCTAGCCGAGTGGGTTTGGGTCTAGCCGAGTGGGTTTGGGTCTAGCAGAGTGGGTTTGGGTCTAGCCGAGTGGGTTTGGGTATCGCCGGGTGGGTTTGGGTCTAGCCGAGTGGGTGTGGGTCTAGCCGAGTTGGCTTGGGTCTAGCCGAGTGGGTTTGGGTCTAGCCGAGTGGATTTGGGACTAGCGGAGTGGGTTTGGGTCAGGCCGAGTGGGTTTGGGTCTAGCCGAGTGGGTTTGGGTCTAGCCGAGTGGGTTTGGGGCTAGCGGAGTGGGTTTGGATCTAGCCGAGTTGGTTTGGGTCTAGCCGAGTGGGTTTGGGTCTAGCCGAGTGGGGTTGGGTCTTGCCGAGTGGGTTCGGGTCTAGCCGAGTGGGTTTAGGTCTAGCAGAGTGGGTTTGAGTCTAGCCGAGTGGGTTTGGGTCTAGCCGGGTTGGTTTGGGTCTAGCTGAGTGGGTGTGGGTCGTGCCGAGTTGGTTTGGGTCTAGCCGATTGGGTTTGGGTCTAGCCGAGTGGATTTGGGTCTAGCGGAGTGGGGTTGGGTCCAGCCGAGTGGGTTTGGGTCTAGCCGAGTGGGTGTGGGTCTAGCCGAGTGGGTTTGGGTCTAGCCGAGTGGGTTTGGGTCTAACCGAGTGGGTTTGGGTCTAGCCGAGTGGGTTTGGGTCTAGCGGAGTGGGTTTGTGTCTAGTCGAGTGGGTTTGGGTCTAGCCGAGTGGGTTTGGGTCTAGCCGAGTGTGTTTGGGTCTAGCGGAGTGGGTTTGTGTCTAGTCGATTGGGTTTGGGTCTAGCCGAGTGGGTTTGGGTCTAGCCGAGTGGGTTTGGGCCTAGCCGAGTGGGTTTGGGTCCAGCCGAGTGGGGTTGGGTCTAGCCGAGTGGGTTTGGGTCTAGCCGAGTGGGTTTAGGTCTAGCACAGTGGGTTTGGGTCTAGCGGAGTGGGTTTGAGTCTAGCGGAGTGGGTTTGGGTCTAGCCGAGTGGGTGTGGGTCTAGCCGAGTGGGTTTAGGTCTAGCCGAGAGGGCTTGGGTCTAGCGGAGTGGGTTTTGGATCTGGCCGAGTGGGTTTGGGTCTGGCCGAGTGGGTTTGGGTCTGGCCGAGTGGGTTTGGGCCTAGCCGAGCGGGTTTGGGTCTAGCCGAGTGGGTTTGGGTTTAGCCGAGTTGGTTTCGGTCTCGCCGAGTGGGTTTGGGTCTAGCCGAGTGGATTTGGGTCTAGCGGAGTGGGTTTGGGTCTAGCCGAGTGGGTTTGGGTCTAGCCGAGTGGGTTTGGGTCTAGCCAAGTGGGTTTGGGGCTAGTGGAGTGGGTTTGGATCTAGCCGAGTGGGTTTGGGTCTGGCCGAGTGGGTTTGGGTGTAGCCGATTGGGTTTGGGTCTAGCCGAGTGGGTTTGGGTCTAGCCGAGTGGGTTTGGGTCTAGCCGAGTGGGTTTGTGTCTAGCCGAGTGGGTTAGGGTCTAGCCGAGTGGGTTTGGGTCTAGCCGTGTGGGTTTGTGTCTAGCCGAGTGGGTTTGGGTCTAGCCGAGTGGGTTTGGGTCTAGCCGAGTGGGTTTGGGTCTAGCCGAGTGGGTTTGGGCCTAGCCGAGTGGGTTTGGGTCTAGCCGAGTGGGTTGGGGTCTAGCCGAGTGGGTTTGGGTCTAGCCGAGTGGGTTTGGGTCTAGCGGAGTGGGTTTGGGTCTAGCCGAGTGGGTTTGTGTCTAGCGGAGTGGGTTTGTGTCTAGCCGAGTGGGTTTGGGTCTAGCCGAGTGGGTTGGGTCTAGTCGAGTGGGTTTGTATCTAGCCCAGTGGGTTTGGGTCTAGCCGAGTGGGTTTGGGTCTAGCGGAGTGGGTTTGGGTTAGCCGAGTGGGTTTGGGTCTAGCCGAGTGGGTTTGTGTCTAGCCGAGTGGGTTAGGGTCTAGCCGAGTGGGTTTGGGTCTAGCCGAGTGGGTTTGTGTCTAACCGAGTGGGTTTGGGTCTAGCGGAGTGGGTTTGGGTCTAGCCGAGTGTGTTTGGGTCTAGCCGAGTGGGTTTGGGTCTAGCCGAGTGGGTTTGGGTCTAGCCGAGTGGGTTTGGGTCTAGCCGAGTGGGTTTGGTGCTAGCCGAGTGGGTTTGGGTCTAGCCGAGTGGGTTTGTGTCTGTCCGAGTGGGTTTGGGTCTAGCGGAGTGGGTTTGGGAATAGCTGAGGGGGTTCGGGTCTAGCGCAGTGGGTTTGGATCTAGCCGAGTGGGTTTGGGTCTAGCCGAGTGGGTTTGGGTCTAGCGGAGTGGGTTTGTGTCTAGCCGAGTGGGTTTGGGTCTAGCCGAGTGGGTTGGGTCTAGCGGAGTGGGTTTGTGTCTAGCCGAGTGGGTTTGGGTCTAGCCGAGTGGGTTTGGGTCTAGCCAAGTGTGGTTGGGTCTAGGGGAGTGGGTTTGGGTCTTGCCGAGTGGGTTTGGGTCTAGCCGAGTGGGTTTGGGTCTAGCCGAGTCAGTTTGGATCTAGCCGAGTGGGTTTGTGTCTAGCCGAGTGGGTTTGGGTCTAGCCGAGTGGGTTTGTGTCTAGCCGAGTGGGTTTGGGTCTAGCGGAGTGGGTTTGGGTCTAGCCGAGTGGGTTTGGGTCTAGCCGAGTGGGTTTGGGTCTAGCCGAGTGGGTTTGGGTGTAGCCGAGTGGGGTTGGGTCTAGCCGAGTGGGTTTGGGTCTAGCGGAGTGGGTTTGGGTCTAGCCGAGAGGGTTTGGGTCTAGCCGAGTGTGTTTGGGTCTAGCGGAGTGGGTTTGGGTCTAACCGAGTGGGTTTGGGTCTAGCCGAGTGGGTTTGGGTCTAGCCGAGTGGGTTTGTGTCTAGCCGAGTGGGTTAGGGTCTAGCCGAGTGGGTATGGGTCTAGCCTAGTGGCTTTGTGTCTAGCCGAGTGGGTTTGGGTCTAGCGGAGTGGGTTTGGGTCTAGCCGAGTGGGTTTTAGGTCTAGCCGAGTGGGTTTGGTCTAGCGGAGTGGGTTTGGGTCTAGCCGAGTGGGTTTGGGTCTAGCCGAGTGGGTTTGGGTCTAGCCGAGTGGGTTTGGGTCCAGCCGAGTGGGTTTGGGTGTAGCCGAGTGGGTTTGGGTCTAGCCGAGTGGGTTTGGGTCAAGCCGAGTGGGTTTGGATCAAGCCGAGTGGGTTTGGGTGTAGCGGAGTGGGTTTGGGTCTAGCGGAGTGGGTTTGGGTCTAGCCGAGTGGGTTTGGGTCTAGCGGAGTGGGTTTGGGTCTAGCGGAGTGGGTTTGGGTCTAGCCGAGTGGGTTTGGGTCTAGCGGAGTGGGTTTGGGTCTAGCGGAGTGGGTTTGGGTCTAGCCGAGTGCGTTTGGGTCTAGCCGAGTGGGTTTGGGTCTAGCCGAGTGGGTTTGGATCCAGCCGAGTGGGTTTGGGTGTAGCCGAGTGGGTTTGGGTGTAGCCGAGTGGGTTTGGGTCTAGCCGAGTGGGTTTGGGTCTAGCCGAGTGGGTTTGGATCAAGCCGAGTGGGTTTGGGTGTAGCGGAGTGGGTTTGGGTCTAGCCGAGTGGGTTTGGATCTAGCCGAGTGGGTTTGGGTCTAGCCGAGTGGGTTTGGGCCTAGCCGAGTGGGTTTCAGTCTAGCCGAGTGGGTTTGGGTCTAACCGAGTGGGTTTGGTTCTAGCCGAGTGGGTTTGGGTCTAGCGGAGTGGGTTTGGGTCTAGCCGAGTGGGTTTGGGTCTAGCGGAGTGGGTTTGGGTCTAGCCGAGTGGGTTTGGGTCTAGCCGAGTGGGTTTGGGTCTAGCCGAGTGGGTTTAGGTGTAGCCGAGTGGGGTTGGGTCTAGCCGAGTGGGTTTGGGTCTAGCGGAGTGGGTTTGGGTCTAGCCGAGAGGGTTTGGGTCTAGCCGAGTGGGTTTGGGTCTAGCGGAGTGGGTTTGGGTCTAACCGAGTGGGTTTGGGTCTAGCCGAGTGGGTTTGGGTCTAGCCGAGTGGGTTTGTGTCTAGCCGAGTGGGTTAGGGTCTAGCCGAGTGGGTATGGGTCTAGCCGAGTGGGTTTGTGTCTAGCCGAGTGGGTTTGGGTCTAGCGGAGTGGGTTTGGGTCTAGCCGAGTGGGTTTGGGTCTAGCCGAGTGGGTTTGGGTCTAGCGGAGTGGGTTTGGGTCTAGCCGAGTGGGGTGGGTCTAGCCGAGTGGGTTTGGGTCCAGCCGAGTGGGTTTGGGTCCAGCCGAGTGGGTTTGGGTGTAGCCGAGTGGGTTTGGGTCTAGCCAAGTGGGTTTGGGTCTAGCCAAGTGGGTTTGGATCAAGCCGAGTGGGTTTTGGTCTAGCCGCGTGGGTTTGGGTCTAGCCGAGTGGGTTTGGGTCTAGCCAAGTGGGTTTGGGCCTAGCCGAGTGGGTTTCGGTCTAGCCGAGTGGGTTTGGGTCTAACCGAGTGGGTTTGGGTCTAGCCGAGTGGGTTTGGGTCTAGCGGAGTGGGTTTGTGTCTAGTCGAGTGGGTTTGGGTCTAGCCGAGTGGGTTTGGGTCTAGCCGTGTGTGTTTGGGTCTGGCAGAGTGGGTTTGGGTCTATCCGATTGGGTTTGGGTCTAGCCGAGTGGTTTGGGTCTAGCCGAGTGGGTTTGGGCCTAGCCGAGTGGGTTTGGTTCTAGCCGAGTGGGCTTGGGTCTAGCCGAGTGGGTTTGTGTCTGGCCGAGTGGGTTTGGGTCTCGCGGAGTGGGTTTGGGAATAGCCGAGTGGGTTTCGGTCTAGCCGAGTGGGTTTGGGTCTAGCGGAGTGGGTTTGTGTCTAGTCGAGTGGGTTTGGGTCTAGCCGAGTGGGTTTGGGTGTAGCCGAGTGGGGTTGGGTCTAGCCGAGTGGGTTTGGGTCTAGCGGAGTGGGTTTGGGTCTAGCCGAGTGGGTTTGGGTCTAGCCGAGTGTGTTTGGGTCTAGCGGAGTGGGTTTGGGTCTAGCCGAGTGGGGTTGCGTCAAGCCGAGTGGGTTTGGGTCTAGCCGAGAGGGTTTGGGCCTAGCGGAGTGGGTTTTGGATCTAGCCGAGTGGGTTTGGGTCTAGCCGACTGGGTTTGGGTCTAGCCGAGTGGGTTTGGGCCTAGCCGAGTGGGTTTGGGTCTAGCCGAGTGGGTTTGGGTCTAGCCAAGTGGGTTTCGGTCTCGCCGAGTGGGTTTGGGTCTAGCCGAGTGGGTTTGGGTCGAGCCGAGTGTGTTTGGGTCTAGCCGAGTGGGTTTGGGTGTAGCCGAGTGGGGTTGGGTCTAGCCGAGTGGGTTTGGGTCTAGCGGAGTGGGTTTGGGTCTAGCCGAGTGGGTTTGGGTCTAGCCGAGTGTGTTTGGGTCTAGCGGAGTGGGGTTGGGTCTAGCCGAGTGGGTTTGGGTCTAGCGGAGTGGGTTTTTGTCTAGCCGAGTGGGTTTGGGTCTAGCCGAGTGGGTTTGGGTGTAGCCGAGTGCGTTTGGGTCTAGCCGAGTGGGGTTGGGTCTAGCCGAGTGGGTTTGGGTCTAGCCGAGTGGGTTTGCGTCTAGCCGAGTGGGTTTGTGTCTAGCCGAGTGGGTTTGGGTCTAGCCGAGTGGGTTTGGGTCTAGCCGAGTGGGTTTGGGCCTAGCCGAGTGGGTTTGGGTCTAGGCAAGTGGGTTTGGGTCTAGCCGAGTGGGTTTGGGTCTCGCCGAGTGGGTTTGGGTCTAGCCGAGTGGATTTGGGTCTAGCGGAGTGGGTTTGGGTCTAGCCGAGTGGGTTTGGGTCTAGCCGAGTGGTTTGGGTCTAGCCGAGTGGGTTTGTGTCTAGCCGAGTGGGTTTGGGTCTAGCCGAGTGGTTTGGGTCTAGCGGAGTGGGTTTGGGTCTAGCCGAGTGGGTTTGGGTCTAGCCGAGTGGGTTTGCGTCTGGCGGAGTGGGTCTGGGTCTGGCGGAGTGTGTTTGGGCCTGGCCGAGTGGGTTTGGGTCAAGCCGAGTGGGTTTGGGTCCAGCCGAGTGGGTTTGGGTCTAGCCGATTGGGTTTGGGTCTAGCGGAGTTTGTTTGCGTCTTGCCGAGTGGGTTTGGGTCTAGCAGAGTGGGTTTGGGTCTAGCCGAGTGGGTTTGGGTCTAGCGGAGTGGGTTTGCGTCTAGCCGAGTGCGTTTGGGTCTAGCGGAGTGGAGTTGTGTCTAGCCGAGTGGGTTTGGGTCTAGCCGAGTGGGTTTGGGTCTAGCCGAGTGCGTTTGGGTGTAGCCGAGTGGGTTTGGGTCTAGCCGAGTGGGTTTGGGTCTCGCGGAGTGAGTTTGGGTCTAGTCGAGTGGGTTTGGGTCTAGCCGAGTGGGTTTGGGTCTAGCCGAGTGGGTTTGGGTCCAGCCGAGTGGGTTTGGGTGTAGCCGAGTGGGTTTGGGTCTAGCCGAGTGGGTTTGGGTCTAGCCGAGTGGGTTTGGATCAAGCCGAGTGGGTTTGGGTCTAGCGGAGTGGGTTTGGGTCTAGCGGAGTGGGTTTGGGTCTAGCCGAGTGGGTTTGGGTCTAGCCGAGTGGTTTGGGTCTAGCCGAGTGGGTTTGTGTCTAGCCGAGTGGGTTTGGGTCTAGCCGAGTGGTTTGGGTCTAGCGGAGTGGGTTTGGGTCTAGCCGAGTGGGTTTGGGTCTAGCCGAGTGGGTTTGCGTCTGGCGGAGTGGGTCTGGGTCTGGCGGAGTGTGTTTGGGCCTGGCCGAGTGGGTTTGGGTCTAGCCAGTGGGTTTGGGTCCAGCCGAGTGGGTTTGGGTCTAGCCGATTGGGTTTGGGTCTAGCGGAGTTTGTTTGCGTCTTGCCGAGTGGGTTTCGGTCTAGCAGAGTGGGTTTGGGTCTAGCCGAGTGGGTTTGGGTCTAGCGGAGTGGGTTTGCGTCTAGCCGAGTGCGTTTGGGTCTAGCGGAGTGGAGTTGTGTCTAGCCGAGTGGGTTTGGGTCTAGCCGAGTGGGTTTGGGTCTAGCCGAGTGCGTTTGGGTGTAGCCGAGTGGGTTTGGGTCTAGCCGAGTGGGTTTGGGTCTCGCGGAGTGAGTTTGGGTCTAGTCGAGTGGGTTTGGGTCTAGCCGAGTGGGTTTGGGTCTAGCCGAGTGGGTTTGGGTCCAGCCGAGTGGGTTTGGGTGTAGCCGAGTGGGTTTGGGTCTAGCCGAGTGGGTTTGGGTCTAGCCGAGTGGGTTTGGATCAAGCCGAGTGGGTTTGGGTCTAGCGGAGTGGGTTTGGGTCTAGCGGAGTGGGTTTGGGTCTAGCCGAGTGGGTTTGGGTCTAGCCGAGTGGGTTTGGGCCTAGCCGAGTGGGTTTCGGTCTAGCCGAGTGGGTTTGGGTCTAGCAGAGTGGGTTTGGGTCTAGCCGAGTGGGTTTGGGTCTAGCGGGGTGGGTTTGTGTCTAGTCGAGCGGGTTTGGGTCTAGCCGATTGGGTTTGGGTCTAGCCGTGTGTGTTTGGGTCTAGCAGAGTGGGTTTGGGTCTAGCCGAATGGGTTTGGGTCTAGCCGAGTGGGGTTGGGTCTAGCCGAGTGGGTTTGGGTCTAGCCGAGTGGGTTTGGGTCCAGCAGAGTGGGTTTGGGTCTAGCCGAGTGGGTTTGGGTCTAGCCGGGTTGGTTTGGGTCTAGCTGAGTGGGTGTGGGTCGTGCCGAGTTGGTTTGGGTCTAGCCGAGTGGGTTTGGGTCTAGCCGAGTGGATTTGGGTCTAGCGGAGTGGGGTTGGGTCCAGCCGAGTGGGTTTGGGTCTAGCCGAGTGGGTGTGGGTCTAGCCGAGTGGGTTTGGGTCTAGCCGAGTGGGTTTGGGTCTAGCCGAGTGGGTTTGGGTCTAGCGGAGTGGGTTTGGGTCTAGCGGAGTGGGTTTGTGTCTAGTCGAGTGGGTTTGGGTCTAGCCGAGTGGGTTTGGGTCTAGCCGAGTGTGTTTGGGTCTAGCAGAGTGGGTTTGGGGCTAGCCGATTGGGTTTGGGTCTAGCCGAGTGGGTTTGGGTCTAGCCGAGTGGGTTTGGGCCTAGCCGAGTGGGTTTGGGTCCAGCCGAGTGGGGTTGGGTCTAGCCGAGTGGGTTTGGGTCTAGCCGAGTGGGTTTAGGTCTAGCACAGTGGGTTTGGGTCTAGCGGAGTGGGTTTGGGTCTAGCGGAGTGGGTTTGGGTCTAGCCGAGTGGGTGTGGGTCTAGCTGAGTGGGTTTGGGTCTAGCCGAGAGGGCTTGGGTCTAGCGGAGTGGGTTTTGGATCTGGCCGAGTGTGTTTGGGTCTAGCCGAGTGGGTTTGGGTCTGGCCGAGTGGGTTTGGGCCTAGCCGAGCGGGTTTGGGTCTAGCCGAGTGGGTTTGGGTTTAGCCGAGTTCGTTTCGGTCTCGCCGAGTGGGTTTGGGTCTAGCCGAGTGGATTTGGGTCTAGCGGAGTGGGTTTGGGTCTAGCCGAGTGGGTTTGGGTCTAGCCGAGTGGGTTTGGGTCTAGCCAAGTGGGTTTGGGGCTAGTGGAGTGGGTTTGGATCTAGCCGAGTGGGTTTGGGTCTGGCCGAGTGGGTTTGGGTGTAGCCGATTGGGTTTGGGTCTAGCCGAGTGGGTTTGGGTCTAGCCGAGTGGGTTTGTGTCTAGCCGAGTGGGTTTGTGTCTAGCCGAGTGGGTATGGGTCTAGCCGAGTGGGTTTGGGTCTAGCCGAGTGGGTTGGGTCTAGTCGAGTGGGTTTGTGTCTAGCCCAGTGGGTTTGTGTCTGGCCGAGTGGGTTTGGGTCTAGCGGAGTGGGTTTGGGTTAGCAGAGTGGGTTTGGGTCTAGCCGAGTGGGTTTGTGTCTAGCCGAGTGGGTTTGGGTCTAGCCGAGTGGGTTTGGGTCTAGCTGAGTGTGGTTGGGTCTAGGGGAGTGGGTTTGGGTTTGCCGAGTGGGTTTGGGTCTAGCCGAGTGGGTTTGGGTCTAGCCGAGTCGGTTTGGATCTAGCCGAGTGGGTTTGTGTCTAGCCGAGTGGGTTAGGGTCTAGCCGAGTTGAGTTGGGTCTAGTCGAGTGGCTTTGTGTCTAGCCGAGTGGGTTTGGGTCTAGCGGAGTGGGTTTGGGTCTAGCGGAGTGGGTTTGGGTCTAGTCGAGTGGGTTTGTGTCTAGCCCAGTGGGTTTGGGTCTAGCCGAGTGAGTTTGGGTCTAGCGGAATGGGTTTGGGTTTAGCCGAGTGGGTTTGGGTCTAGCCGAGTGGGTTTGTGTCTAGCCGAGTGGGTTAGGGTCTAGCCGAGTGGGTTTGGGTCTAGCCGAGTGGGTTTGTGTCTAGCCGAGTGGGTTTGGGTCTAGCGGAGTGGGTTTGGGTCTAGCCGAGTGTGTTTGGGACTAGCCGAGTGGGTTTTGGGTCTAGCCGAGTGGGTTTGGGTGTAGCCGAGTGGGGTTGGGTCTAGCCGAGTTGGTTTGGGTCTAGCGGAGTGGGTTTGGGTCTAGCCGAGTGGGTTTGGGTCTAGCCGAGTGTGTTTGGGTCTAGCGGAGTGGGTTTGGGTCTAGCCGAGTGGGTTTGGGTCTAGCCGAGTGGGTTTGGGTGTAGCCGAGTGGGTTTGGGTCTAGCCGAGTGTGTTTGGGTCTAGCGGATTGGGTTTGGGTCTAGCCGAGTGGGTTTGCGTCTAGCCGAGTGTGTTTGGGTCAAGCAGTGTGGGTTTGGGTCTAGCCGAGTGTGTTTGGGACTAGCCGAGTGGGTTTGGGTCTAGCCGAGTGGGTTTGGGTGTAGCCGAGTGGGGTTGGGTCTAGCCGAGTGGGTTTGGGTCTAGCAGAGTGGGTTTGGGTCTAGCCGAGTGGGTTTGGGTCTAGCCGAGTGTGTTTGGGTCTAGCGGAGTGGGTTTGGGTCTAGCCGAGTGGGTTTGGGTCTAGCCGAGTGGGTTTGGTTCTAGCCGAGTGGGTTTGTGTCTAGCCGAGTGGGTTTGGGTCTAGCCGAGTGGGTTTGGGTCTAGCCGAGTGGGTTTGGGTCTAGCCGAGTGGGTTTGGGTCTGGCGGAGTGGGTTTGGGTCTAGCCGAGTGGGTTTGGGTCTAGCCGAGTGGGTTTGGGTCTAGCCGAGTGGGTTTGGGTCTAGCCGAGTGGGTTTGGGCCTAGCCGAGTGGGTTTGGTGCTAGCGGAGTGGGCTTGGGTCTAGCCGAGTGGGTTTGTGTCTGGCCGAGTGGGTTTGGGTCTAGCGGAGTGGGTTTGGGAATAGCCGAGGGGGTTTGGGTCTAGCGAAGTGGGTTTGGATCTAGCTGAGTGGGTTTGGGTCTAGCCGAGTCGGTTTGGGACTAGCCGAGTGGGTTTGGGTCTAGCCGAGTGGGTTTGGGTGTAGCCGAGTGGGGTTGGGTCTAGCCGAGTGGGTTTGGGTCTAGCGGAGTGGGTTTGGGTCTAGCCGAGTGGGTTTGGGTCTAGCCGAGTGTGTTTGGGTCTAGCGGAGTGGGTTTGGGTCTAGCCGAGTGGGTTTGGGTCTAGCCGAGTGGGTTTGGTTCTAGCCGAGTGGGTTTGTGTCTAGCCGAGTGGGTAGGGACTAGCCGAGCGGGTTTGGGTCTAGCCGAGTGGGTTTGTGTCTGGCCGAGTGGGTTTGGGTCTAGCCGAGTGGGTTTGGGTCTAGCCGAGTGGGTTTGGGTCTAGCCGAGTGGGTTTGGGTCTGGCGGAGTGGGTTTGGGTCTAGCCGAGTGTGTTTGGGTCTAGCCGAGTGGTTTGGGTCTAGCTGAGTGGTTAGGGTCTAGCCGAGTGGGTTTGGGTCTAGCCGAGTGGGTTTGTGTCTAGCCGAGTGGGTTTGGGTCTAGCGGAGTGGGTTTGGGTCTAGCGGAGTGGGTTTGGGTCTAGCCGAGTGGGTGTGGGTCTAGCCGAGTGGGTTTGGGTCTAGCCAAGAGGGTTTGCGTCTAGCGGAGTGGGTTTTGGATCTAGTCGAGTGGGTTTGGGTCTTGCCGAGTGGGTTTGGGTCTCGCCGAGTGGGTTTGGGTCTAGCCGAGTGTGTTTGGGTCTCGCAGTGTGGGTTTGGGTCTAGCCGAGTGGGTTTGGGTCTAGCCGAGTGGGTTTGGATCTAGCCGAGTGGGTTTGGGTCTAGCCGAGTGGGTTTGGGCCTAGCCGAGTGGGTTTGGTGCTAGCCGAGTGGGCTTGGGTCTAGCCGAGTGGGTTTGTGTCTGGCCGAGTGGGTTTGGGTCTAGCGGAGTGGGTTTGGGAATAGCCGAGGGGGTTTGGGTCTAGCGAAGTGGGTTTGGATCTAGCCGAGTGGGTTTGGGTCTAGCCGAGTGGGTTTGGGTCTAGCGTAGTGGGTTTGTGTCTAGCCGAGTGGGTTTGGGTCTAGCCGAGTGGGTTGGGTCTAGCGGAGTGGGTTTGTGTCTAGCCGAGTGGGTTTGGGTCTAGCCGAGTGGGTTTGGGTCTAGCCGAGTGGGGTTGGGTCTAGCGGAGTGGGTTTGGGTCTAGCCGAGTGGGTTTGGGTCTAGCCGAGTGTGTTTGGGTCTAGCGGAGTGGGTTTGGGTCTAGCCGAGTGGGTTTGGGTCTAGCCGAGTGGGTTTGGGTGTAGCCGAGTGGGTTTGGGTCTAGCCGAGTGTGTTTGGGTCTAGCGGATTGGGTTTGGGTCTAGCCGAGTGGGTTTGCGTCTAGCCGAGTGTGTTTGGGTCTAGCAGTGTGGGTTTGGGTCTAGCCGAGTGTATTTGGGACTAGCCGAGTGGGTTTGGGTCTAGCCGAGTGGGTTTGGGTGTAGCCGAGTGGGGTTGGGTCTAGCCGAGTGGGTTTGGGTCTAGCCGAGTGGGTTTGGGTCTAGCGGAGTGGGTTTGGGTCTAGCCGAGTGGGTTTGGGTCTAGCCGAGTGGGTTTGGGTCTAGCCGAGTGGGTTTGGGCCTAGCCGAGTGGGTTTGGGTCTAGGCAAGTGGGTTTGGGTCTAGCCGAGTGGGTTTGGGTCTCGCCGAGTGGGTTTGGGTCTAGCCGAGTGGATTTGGGTCTAGCGGAGTGGGTTTGGGTCTAGCCGAGTGGGTTTGGGTCTAGCCGAGTGGTTTGGGTCTAGCCGAGTGGGTTTGTGTCTAGCCGAGTGGGTTTGGGTCTAGCCGAGTGGTTTGGGTCTAGCGGAGTGGGTTTGGGTCTAGCCGAGTGGGTTTGGGTCTAGCCGAGTGGGTTTGCGTCTGGCGGAGTGGGTCTGGGTCTGGCGGAGTGTGTTTGGGCCTGGCCGAGTGGGTTTGGGTCTAGCCAGTGGGTTTGGGTCCAGCCGAGTGGGTTTGGGTCTAGCCGATTGGGTTTGGGTCTAGCGGAGTTTGTTTGCGTCTTGCCGAGTGGGTTTGGGTCTAGCAGAGTGGGTTTGGGTCTAGCCGAGTGGGTTTGGGTCTAGCGGAGTGGGTTTGCGTCTAGCCGAGTGCGTTTGGGTCTAGCGGAGTGGAGTTGTGTCTAGCCGAGTGGGTTTGGGTCTAGCCGAGTGGGTTTGGGTCTAGCCGAGTGCGTTTGGGTGTAGCCGAGTGGGTTTGGGTCTAGCCGAGTGGGTTTGGGTCTCGCGGAGTGAGTTTGGGTCTAGTCGAGTGGGTTTGGGTCTAGCCGAGTGGGTTTGGGTCTAGCCGAGTGGGTTTGGGTCCAGCCGAGTGGGTTTGGGTGTAGCCGAGTGGGTTTGGGTCTAGCCGAGTGGGTTTGGGTCTAGCCGAGTGGGTTTGGATCAAGCCGAGTGGGTTTGGGTCTAGCGGAGTGGGTTTGGGTCTAGCGGAGTGGGTTTGGGTCTAGCCGAGTGGGTTTGGGTCTAGCCGAGTGGGTTTGGGCCTAGCCGAGTGGGTTTCGGTCTAGCCGAGTGGGTTTGGGTCTAGCAGAGTGGGTTTGGGTCTAGCCGAGTGGGTTTGGGTCTAGCGGGGTGGGTTTGTGTCTAGTCGAGCGGGTTTGGGTCTAGCCGATTGGGTTTGGGTCTAGCCGTGTGTGTTTGGGTCTAGCAGAGTGGGTTTGGGTCTAGCCGAATGGGTTTGGGTCTAGCCGAGTGGGGTTGGGTCTAGCCGAGTGGGTTTGGGTCTAGCCGAGTGGGTTTGGGTCCAGCAGAGTGGGTTTGGGTCTAGCCGAGTGGGTTTGGGTCTAGCCGGGTTGGTTTGGGTCTAGCTGAGTGGGTGTGGGTCGTGCCGAGTTGGTTTGGGTCTAGCCGAGTGGGTTTGGGTCTAGCCGAGTGGATTTGGGTCTAGCGGAGTGGGGTTGGGTCCAGCCGACTGGGTTTGGGTCTAGCCGAGTGGGTGTGGGTCTAGCCGAGTGGGTTTGGGTCTAGCCGAGTGGGTTTGGGTCTAGCCGAGTGGGTTTGGGTCTAGCGGAGTGGGTTTGGGTCTAGCGGAGTGGGTTTGTGTCTAGTCGAGTGGGTTTGGGTCTAGCCGAGTGGGTTTGGGTCTAGCCGAGTGTGTTTGGGTCTAGCAGAGTGGGTTTGGGGCTAGCCGATTGGGTTTGGGTCTAGCCGAGTGGGTTTGGGTCTAGCCGAGTGGGTTTGGGCCTAGCCGAGTGGGTTTGGGTCCAGCCGAGTGGGGTTGGGTCTAGCCGAGTGGGTTTGGGTCTAGCCGAGTGGGTTTAGGTCTAGCACAGTGGGTTTGGGTCTAGCGGAGTGGGTTTGGGTCTAGCGGAGTGGGTTTGGGTCTAGCCGAGTGGGTGTGGGTCTAGCTGAGTGGGTTTGGGTCTAGCCGAGAGGGCTTGGGTCTAGCGGAGTGGGTTTTGGATCTGGCCGAGTGGGTTTGGGTCTAGCCGAGTGGGTTTGGGTCTGGCCGAGTGGGTTTGGGCCTAGCCGAGCGGGTTTGGGTCTAGCCGAGTGGGTTTGGGTTTAGCCGAGTTCGTTTCGGTCTCGCCGAGTGGGTTTGGGTCTAGCCGAGTGGATTTGGGTCTAGCGGAGTGGGTTTGGGTCTAGCCGAGTGGGTTTGGGTCTAGCCGAGTGGGTTTGGGTCTGGCCAAGTGGGTTTGGGGCTAGTGGAGTGGGTTTGGATCTAGCCGAGTGGGTTTGGGTCTGGCCGAGTGGGTTTGGGTGTAGCCGATTGGGTTTGGGTCTAGCCGAGTGGGTTTGGGTCTAGCCGAGTGGGTTTGGGTCTAGCCGAGTGGGTTTGTGTCTAGCCGAGTGGGTATGGGTCTAGCCGAGTGGGTTTGGGTCTAGCCGAGTGGGTTGGGTCTAGTCGAGTGGGTTTGTGTCTAGCCCAGTGGGTTTGTGTCTGGCCGAGTGGGTTTGGGTCTAGCGGAGTGGGTTTGGGTTAGCAGAGTGGGTTTGGGTCTAGCCGAGTGGGTTTGTGTCTAGCCGAGTGGGTTTGGGTCTAGCCGAGTGGGTTTGGGTCTAGCTGAGTGTGGTTGGGTCTAGGGGAGTGGGTTTGGGTTTGCCGAGTGGGTTTGGGTCTAGCCGAGTGGGTTTGGGTCTAGCCGAGTCGGTTTGGATCTAGCCGAGTGGGTTTGTGTCTAGCCGAGTGGGTTAGGGTCTAGCCGAGTTGAGTTGGGTCTAGTCGAGTGGCTTTGTGTCTAGCCGAGTGGGTTTGGGTCTAGCGGAGTGGGTTTGGGTCTAGCGGAGTGGGTTTGGGTCTAGTCGAGTGGGTTTGTGTCTAGCCCAGTGGGTTTGGGTCTAGCCGAGTGAGTTTGGGTCTAGCGGAGTGGGTTTGGGTTTAGCCGAGTGGGTTTGGGTCTAGCCGAGTGGGTTTGTGTCTAGCCGAGTGGGTTAGGGTCTAGCCGAGTGGGTTTGGGTCTAGCCGAGTGGGTTTGTGTCTAGCCGAGTGGGTTTGGGTCTAGCGGAGTGGGTTTGGGTCTAGCCGAGTGTGTTTGGGACTAGCCGAGTGGGTTTTGGGTCTAGCCGAGTGGGTTTGGGTGTAGCCGAGTGGGGTTGGGTCTAGCCGAGTTGGTTTGGGTCTAGCGGAGTGGGTTTGGGTCTAGCCGAGTGGGTTTGGGTCTAGCCGAGTGTGTTTGGGTCTAGCGGAGTGGGTTTGGGTCTAGCCGAGTGGGTTTGGGTCTAGCCGAGTGGGTTTGGGTGTAGCCGAGTGGGTTTGGGTCTAGCCGAGTGTGTTTGGGTCTAGCGGATTGGGTTTGGGTCTAGCCGAGTGGGTTTGCGTCTAGCCGAGTGTGTTTGGGTCAAGCAGTGTGGGTTTGGGTCTAGCCGAGTGTGTTTGGGACTAGCCGAGTGGGTTTGGGTCTAGCCGAGTGGGTTTGGGTGTAGCCGAGTGGGGTTGGGTCTAGCCGAGTGGGTTTGGGTCTAGCGGAGTGGGTTTGGGTCTAGCCGAGTGGGTTTGGGTCTAGCCGAGTGTGTTTGGGTCTAGCGGAGTGGGTTTGGGTCTAGCCGAGTGGGTTTGGGTCTAGCCGAGTGGGTTTGGTTCTAGCCGAGTGGGTTTGTGTCTAGCCGAGTGGGTTTGGGTCTAGCCGAGTGGGTTTGGGTCTAGCCGAGTGGGTTTGGGTCTAGCCGAGTGGGTTTGGGTCTGGCGGAGTGGGTTTGGGTCTAGCCGAGTGGGTTTGGGTCTAGCCGAGTGGGTTTGGGTCTAGCCGAGTGGGTTTGGGTCTAGCCGAGTGGGTTTGGGTCTAGCCGAGTGGGTTTGGGCCTAGCCGAGTGGGTTTGGTGCTAGCGGAGTGGGCTTGGGTCTAGCCAAGTGGGTTTGTGTCTGGCCGAGTGGGTTTGGGTCTAGCGGAGTGGGTTTGGGAATAGCCGAGGGGGTTTGGGTCTAGCGAAGTGGGTTTGGATCTAGCTGAGTGGGTTTGGGTCTAGCCGAGTCGGTTTGGGACTAGCCGAGTGGGTTTGGGTCTAGCCGAGTGGGTTTGGGTGTAGCCGAGTGGGGTTGGGTCTAGCCGAGTGGGTTTGGGTCTAGCGGAGTGGGTTTGGGTCTAGCCGAGTGGGTTTGGGTCTAGCCGAGTGTGTTTGGGTCTAGCGGAGTGGGTTTGGGTCTAGCCGAGTGGGTTTGGGTCTAGCCGAGTGGGTTTGGTTCTAGCCGAGTGGGTTTGTGTCTAGCCGAGTGGGTAGGGACTAGCCGAGCGGGTTTGGGTCTAGCCGAGTGGGTTTGTGTCTGGCCGAGTGGGTTTGGGTCTAGCCGAGTGGGTTTGGGTCTAGCCGAGTGGGTTTGGGTCTAGCCGAGTGGGTTTGGGTCTGGCGGAGTGGGTTTGGGTCTAGCCGAGTGTGTTTGGGTCTAGCCGAGTGGTTTGGGTCTAGCTGAGTGGTTAGGGTCTAGCCGAGTGGGTTTGGGTCTAGCCGAGTGGGTTTGTGTCTAGCCGAGTGGGTTTGGGTCTAGCGGAGTGGGTTTGGGTCTAGCGGAGTGGGTTTGGGTCTAGCCGAGTGGGTGTGGGTCTAGCCGAGTGGGTTTGGGTCTAGCCAAGAGGGTTTGCGTCTAGCGGAGTGGGTTTTGGATCTAGTCGAGTGGGTTTGGGTCTTGCCGAGTGGGTTTGGGTCTCGCCGAGTGGGTTTGGGTCTAGCCGAGTGTGTTTGGGTCTCGCAGTGTGGGTTTGGGTCTAGCCGAGTGGGTTTGGGTCTAGCCGAGTGGGTTTGGATCTAGCCGAGTGGGTTTGGGTCTAGCCGAGTGGGTTTGGGCCTAGCCGAGTGGGTTTGGTGCTAGCCGAGTGGGCTTGGGTCTAGCCGAGTGGGTTTGTGTCTGGCCGAGTGGGTTTGGGTCTAGCGGAGTGGGTTTGGGAATAGCCGAGGGGGTTTGGGTCTAGCGAAGTGGGTTTGGATCTAGCCGAGTGGGTTTGGGTCTAGCCGAGTGGGTTTGGGTCTAGCGTAGTGGGTTTGTGTCTAGCCGAGTGGGTTTGGGTCTAGCCGAGTGGGTTGGGTCTAGCGGAGTGGGTTTGTGTCTAGCCGTGTGGGTTTGGGTCTAGCCGAGTGGGTTTGGGTCTAGCCGAGTGGGGTTGGGTCTAGCGGAGTGGGTTTGGGTCTAGCCGAGTGGGTTTGGGTCTAGCCGAGTGTGTTTCGGTCTAGCGGAGTGGGTTTGGGTCTAGCCGAGTGGGTTTGGGTCTAGCCGAGTGGGTTTGGGTGTAGCCGAGTGGGTTTGGGTCTAGCCGAGTGTGTTTGGGTCTAGCGGATTGGGTTTGGGTCTAGCCGAGTGGGTTTGCGTCTAGCCGAGTGTGTTTGGGTCTAGCAGTGTGGGTTTGGGTCTAGCCGAGTGTGTTTGGGACTAGCCGAGTGGGTTTGGGTCTAGCCGAGTGGGTTTGGGTGTAGCCGAGTGGGGTTGGGTCTAGCCGAGTGGGTTTGGGTCTAGCGGAGTGGGTTTGGGTCTAGCCGAGTGGGTTTGGGTCTAGCCGAGTGTG
Source organism: Raja brachyura (assembly GCA_963514005.1). The sequence goes on along the minus strand of OY740819.1, from coordinate 2,623,778 downwards.
TTTGGGTCTAGCGGAGTGGGTTTGGGTCTAGCCGAGTGGGTTTGGGTCTAGCCGAGTCGGTTTGGTTCTAGCCGAGTGGGTTTGTGTCTAGCCGAGTGGGTTTGGGTCTAGCCGAGTGGGTTTGGGTCTAGCCGAGTGGGTTTGGGTCTAGCCGAGTGGGTTTGGGTCTGGCGGAGTGGGTTTGGGTCTAGCCGAGTGGGTTTGGGTCTAGCCGAGTGGGTTTGGGTCTAGCCGAGTGGGTTTGGGTCTAGCCGAGTGGGTTTGGGTCTAGCCGAGTGGGTTTGGGCCTAGCCGAGTGGGTTTGGTGCTAGCGGAGTGGGCTTGGGTCTAGCCGAGTGGGTTTGTGTCTGGCCGAGTGGGTTTGGGTCTAGCGGAGTGGGTTTGGGAATAGCCGAGGGGGTTTGGGTCTAGCGAAGTGGGTTTGGATCTAGCTGAGTGGGTTTGGGTCTAGCCTAGTCGGTTTGGGACTAGCCGAGTGGGTTTGGGTCTAGCCGAGTGGGTTTGGGTGTAGCCGAGTGGGGTTGGGTCTAGCCGAGTGGGTTTGGGTCTAGCGGAGTGGGTTTGGGTCTAGCCGAGTGGGTTTGGGTCTAGCCGAGTGTGTTTGGGTCTAGCGGAGTGGGTTTGGGTCTAGCCGAGTGGGTTTGGGTCTAGCCGAGTGGGTTTGGTTCTAGCCGAGTGGGTTTGTGTCTAGCCGAGTGGGTAGGGACTAGCCGAGCGGGTTTGGGTCTAGCCGAGTGGGTTTGTGTCTGGCCGAGTGGGTTTGGGTCTAGCCGAGTGGGTTTGGGTCTAGCCGAGTGGGTTTGGGTCTAGCCGAGTGGGTTTGGGTCTGGCGGAGTGGGTTTGGGTCTAGCCGAGTGGGTTTGGGTCTAGACGAGTGGTTTGGGTCTAGCCGAGTGGTTAGGGTCTAGCCGAGTGGGTTTGGGTCTAGCCGAGTGGGTTTGTGTCTAGCCGAGTGGGTTTGGGTCTAGCGGAGTGGGTTTGGGTCTAGCGGAGTGGGTTTGGGTCTAGCCGAGTGGGTGTGGGTCTAGCCGAGTGGGTTTGGGTCTAGCCAAGAGGGTTTGCGTCTAGCGGAGTGGGTTTTGGATCTAGTCGACTGGGTTTGGGTCTTGCCGAGTGGGTTTGGGTCTCGCCGAGTGGGTTTGGGTCTAGCCGAGTGTGTTTGGGTCTCGCAGTGTGGGTTTGGGTCTAGCCGAGTGGGTTTGGGTCTAGCCGAGTGGGTTTGGATCTAGCCGAGTGGGTTTGGGTCTAGCCGAATGGGTTTGGGCCTAGCCGAGTGGGTTTGGTGCTAGCAGAGTGGGCTTGGGTCTAGCCGAGTGGGTTTGTGTCTGGCCGAGTGGGTTTGGGTCTAGCGGAGTGGGTTTGGGAATAGCCGAGGGGGTTTGGGTCTAGCGAAGTGGGTTTGGATCTAGCCGAGTGGGTTTGGGTCTAGCCGAGTGGGTTTGGGTCTAGCGGAGTGGGTTTGTGTCTAGCCGAGTGGGTTTGGGTCTAGCCGAGTGGGTTGGGTCTAGCGGAGTGGGTTTGTGTCTAGCCGAGTGGGTTTGGGTCTAGCCGAGTGGGTTTGGGTCTAGCCGAGTGGGGTTGGGTCTAGACGAGTGGGTTTGGGTCTTGCCGAGTGGGTTTGGGTTTAGCCGAGTGGGTTTGGGTCTAGCCGAGTGGGTTTGTGTCTAGCCGAGTGGGTTAGGGTCTAGCCGAGTGGGTTTGTAGTCTAGCCGAGTCGGTTTGGATCTAGCCGAGTGGGTTTGTGTCTAGCCGAGTGGGTTAGGGTCTAGCCGAGTGGAGTTGGGTCTAGCCGAGTGGCTTTTTGTCTAGCCGAGTGGGTTTGGGTCTAGCGGAGTGGGTTTGGGTCTAGCGGAGTGGGTTTGGGTCTAGTCGAGTGGGTTTGTGTTTAGCCCAGTGGGTTTGGGTCTAGCCGAGTGGTTTTGGGTCTAGCGGAGTGGGTTTGGGTTTAGCCGAGTGGGTTTGGGTCTAGCCGAGTGGGTTTGTGTCTAGCCGAGTGGGTTAGGGTCTAGCCGAGTGGGTTTGGGTCTAGCCGAGTGGGTTTGTGTCTAGCCGAGTGGGTTTGGGTCTAGCGGAGTGGGTTTGGGTCTAGCCGAGTGTGTTTGGGACTAGCCGAGTGGGTTTGGGTCTAGCCGAGTGGGTTTGGGTGTAGCCGAGTGGGGTTGGGTCTAGCCGAGTGGGTTTGGGTCTAGCAGAGTGGGTTTGGGTCTAGCCGAGTGGGTTTGTGTCTGGCCGAGTGGGTTTGGGTCTAGCGGAGTGGGTTTGGGTCTAGCCGAGTGGGTTTGGGTCGAGCCGAGTGGGTTTGTGTCTAGCCGAGTGGGTTTGTGTCTAGCCGAGTGGGTTAGGGACTAGCCGAGCGGGTTTGGGTCTAGCCGAGTGGGTTTGTGTCTGGCCGAGTGGGTTTGGGTCTAGCGGAGTGGGTTTGGGTCAAGCCGAGTGGGTTTGGGTCTAGCCGAGTGGGTTTGGGTCTAGCCGAGTGGTTTGGGTCTAGCCGAGTGGGTTTGGGTCTTGCGGAGTGGGTTTGGGTCTAGCCGAGTGGGTTTGGGTCTAGCCGAGTGTGTTTGGGTCTAGCGGAGTGGGTTTGGGTCTAGCCGAGTGGGTTTGGGTCTAGCCGAGTGGGTTTGGGTCTAGCCGAGTGGGTTTGTGTCTGGCCGAGTGGGTTAGGGACTAGCCGAGCGGGTTTGTGTCTAGCCGAGTGGGTTTGTGTCTAGCCGAGTGGGTTTGGGTCCAGCGGAGTGGGTTTGGGTCTAGCCGAGTGGGTTTGGGTCTAGCCGAGTGGGTTTGGGTCTAGCCGAGTGTGTTTGGGTCTAGCAGTGTGGGTTTGGGTCTAGCGGAGTGGGTTTGGGTCTAGCCGAGTGGGTTTGGGTCTAGCCGAGAGGGTTTGGGTCTAGCGGAGTGGGTTTGGGTCTAGCCGAGTGGGTTTGGGTCTAGCCGAGTGGTTTGGGTCTAGCCGAGTGGGTTAGGGTCTAGCCGAGTGGGTTTGGGTCTAGCCGAGTGGGTTTGTGTCTAGCCGAGAGGGTTTGGGTCTAGCGGAGTGGGTTTGGGTCTAGCCGAGTGGGTTTGGGTCTAGCCGAGTGGGTGTGGGTCTAGCCGAGTGGGTTTGGGTCTAGCCAAGAGGGTTTGCGTCTAGCGGAGTGGGTTTTGGATCCAGCCGAGTGGGTTTGGGTCTAGCCGAGTGGGTTTGGGTCTAGCCGAGTGGGTTTGGGCCTAGCCGAGCGGGTTTGGGTCTAGCCGAGTGGGTTTGGGTTTAGCCGAGTTGGTTTCGGACTCGCCGAGTGGGTTTGGGTCTAGCCGAGTGGATTTGGGTCTAGCCGAGTGGGTTTGGGTCTAGCCGAGTGGGTTTGGGTCTAGCCGAGTGGGTTTGGGTCTAGCCAAGTGGGTTTGGGTCTAGCGGAGTGGGTTTGGATCTAGCCGAGTGGGTTTGGGTCTAGCCGAGTGGGTTTGGGTGTAGCCGATTGGGTTTGGGTCTAGCCGAGTGGGTTTGGGTCTAGCCGAGTGGGTTTGGGCCTAGCCGAGTGGGTTTGGTTCTAGCCGAGTGGGCTTGGGTCTAGCCGAGTGGGTTTGTGTCTGGCCGAGTGGGTTTGGGTCTAGCGGAGTGGGTTTGGGAATAGCCGAGGGGGTTTGGGTCTAGCGAAGTGGGTTTGGATCTAGCCGAGTGGGTTTGGGTCTAGCCGAGTGGGTTTGGGTCCAGCCGAGTGGGGTGGGGTCTAGCCGAGTGGGTTTGGGTCTAGCCGAGTGAGTTTAGGTCTAGCAGAGTGGGTTTGGGTCTAGCGGAGTGGGTTTGGGTCTAGCAGAGTGGGTTTGGGTCTAGCCGAGTGGGTGTGGGTCTAGCCGAGTGGGTTTGGGTCTAGCCGAGTGGGTTTGGGTCTAGCCAAGTGGGTTTGGGTCTAGCGGAGTGGGTTTGGATCTAGCCGAGTGGGTTTGGGTCTAGCCGAGTGGGTTTGGGTGTAGCAGATTGGGTTTGGGTCTAGCCGAGTGGGTTTGGGTCTAGCCGAGTGGGTTTGGGCCTAGCCGAGTGGGTTTGGTTCTAGCCGAGTGGGCTTGGGTCTAGCCGAGTGGGTTTGTGTCTAGCCGAGTGGGTTTGGGTCTAGCGGAGTGGGTTTGGGAATAGCCGAGGGGGTTTGGGTCTAGCGAAGTGGGTTTGGATCTAGCCGAGTGGGTTTGGGTCTAGCCGAGTGGGTTTGGGTCCAGCCGAGTGGGGTGGGGTCTAGCCGAGTGGGTTTGGGTCTAGCCGAGTGGGTTTGGGTCTAGCCGAGTGGGTTTGGGTCTAGCCGAGTGGGTTTGGGTCTAGCCGAGTGGGTTTGGGTCTAGCCGAGAGGGTTTGGGTCTAGCGGATTGGGTTTGGGTCTAGCCGAGTGGGTTTGGGTCTAGCCGAGTGGTTTGGGTCTAGCCGAGTGGGTTAGGGTCTAGCCGAGTGCGTTTGGGTCTAGACGAGTGGGTTTGTGTCTAGCCGAGAGGGTTTGGGTCTAGCGGAGTGGGTTTGGGTCTAGCGGAGTGGGTTTGGGTCTAGCCGAGTGGGTGTGGGTCTAGCCGAGTGGGTTTGGGTCTAGCCAAGAGGGTTTGCGTCTAGAGGAGTGGGTTTTGGATCTAGCCGAGTGGGTTTGGGTCTAGCCGAGTGGGTTTGGGTCTAGCCGAGTGGGTTTGGGCCTAGCCGAGCGGGTTTGGGTCTAGCCGAGTGGGTTTGGGTTGAGCCGAGTTGGTTTCGGTCTCGCCGAGTGGGTTTGGGTCTAGCCGAGTGGATTTGGGTCTAGCGGAGTGGGTTTGGGTCTAGCCGAGTGGGTTTGGGTCTAGCCGAGTGGGTTTGGGTCTAGCCAAGTGGGTTTGGGTCTAGCGGAGTGGGTTTGGATCTAGCCGAGTGGGTTTGGGTCTAGCCGAGTGGGTTTGGGTGTAGCCGATTGGGTTTGGGTCTAGCCGAGTGGGTTTGGGTCTAGCCGTGTGGGTTTGGGCCTAGCCGAGTGGGTTTGGTTCTAGCCAAGTGGGCTTAGGTCTAGCCGAGTGGGTTTGTGTCTAGCCGAGTGGGTTTGGGTCTAGCGGAGTGGGTTTCGGAATAGCCGAGGGGGTTTGGGTCTAGCGAAGTGGGTTTGGATCTAGCCGAGTGGGTTTGGGTCTAGCCGAGTGGGTTTGGGTCCAGCCGAGTGGGGTGGGGTCTAGCCGAATGGGTTTGGGTCTAGCCGAGTGAGTTTAGGTCTAGCAGAGTGGGTTTGGGTCTAGCGGAGTGGGTTTGGGTCTAGCGGAGTGGGTTTGGGTCTAGCCGAGTGGGTGTGGGTCTAGCCGAGTGGGTTTGGGTCTAGCCGAGAGGGCTTGGGTCTACCGAAGTGGGTTTTGGATCTAGCCGAGTGGGTTTGGGTCTCGCCGAGTGGGTTTGGGTCTAGCCGAGTGGGTTTGGGCCAGCCGAGCGGGTTTGGGTCGAGCCGAGTGGGTTTGGGTTTAGCCGAGTTGGTTTTGGTCTCGCCGAGTGGGTTTGGGTCTAGCCGAGTGGATTTGGGTCTAGCGGAGTGGGTTTGGGTCTAGCCGAGTGGGTTTGGGTCTAGCCGAGTGGGTTTGGGTCTAGCCAAGTGGGTTTGGGTCTAGCGGAGTGGGTTTGGATCTAGCCGAGTGGGTTTGGGTCTGGCCGAGTGGGTTTGGGTGTTGCTGATTGGGTTTGGGTCTAGCCGAGTGGGTTTGGGTCTAGCCGAGTGGGTTTGGGTCTAGCCGAGTGGGTTTGTGTCTAGCCGAGTGGGTTAGGGCCTAGCCGAGTGGGTTTGGGTCTAGCCGAGTGGGTTTGTGTCTAGCCGAGTGGGTTTGGGTCTAGCCGAGTGGGTTTGGGTCTAGCCTAGTGGGTTTGGGTCTAGCCGAGTGGGTTTGGGCCTAGCCGAGTGGGTTTGGGTCTAGCCGAATGGGTTTGGGTCTAGCCGAGTGGATTTGGGTCTAGCCGAGTGGGTTTGGGTCTAGCGGAGTGGGTTTGGGTCTAGCCGAGTGGGTTTGGGTCTAGCGGAGTGGGTTTGTGTCTAGCCGAGTGGGTTTGGGTCTAGCCGAGTGGGTTGGGTCTAGCGGAGTGGGTTTGTGTCTAGCCGAGTGTGTTTGGGTCTAGCCGAGTGGGTTTGGGTCTAGCCGAGTGCGGTTGGGTCTTGCCGAGTGGGTTTGGGTCTTGCCGAGTGGGTTTGGGTCTAGCCGAGTGGGTTTGGGTCTAGCCGAGTGGGTTTGGGTCTAGCCGAGTGGGTTTGTTTCTAGCCGAGTGGGTTAGGGTCTAGCCGAGTGGAGTTGGGTCTAGCCGAGTGGGTTTGTGTCTAGCCGAGTGGGTTTGGGTCTAGCGGAGTGGGTTTGTGTCTAGCCGAGTGGGTTTGGGTCTAGCGGAGTGGGTTTGTGTCTAGCCCAGTGGGTTTGGGTCTAGTCGAGTGGGTTTGTGTCTAGCCCAGTGGGTTTGGGTTTAGCGGAGTGGGTTTGGGTGTAGCCGAGTGGGGTTGGGTCTAGCCGAGTGGGTTTGGGTCTAGCGGAGTGGGTTTGGGTCTAGCCGAGTGGGTTTGTGTCTAGCCGAGTGGGTTTGGGTCTAGCGGAGTGGGTTTGGGTCTAGCCGAGTGGGTTTGGGTCTAGCCGAGTGGGTTTGGGTCTAGCCGAGTGGGTTTGGGTCTAGCGGAGTGGGTTTGGGTTTAGCCGAGTGGGTTTGGGTCTAGCCGAGTGGGTTTGTGTCTAGCCGAGTGGGTTTGGGTCTAGCGGAGTGGGTTTGGGTCTAGCCGAGTGTGTTTGGGTCTAGCCGAGTGGGTTTGGGTCCAGCCGAGTGGGTTTGGGTGTAGCCGAGTGGGGTTGGGTCTAGCCGAGTGGGTTTGGGTCTAGCGGAGTGGGTTTGGGTCTAGCCGAGCGGGTTTGGGTCTAGCCGAGTGTGTTTGGGTCTAGCGGAGTGGGTTTGGGTCTAGCCGAGTGGGTTTGGGTCTAGCCGAGTGGGTTTGGGTCTAGCCGAGTGGGTTTGTGTCTAGCCGAGTGGGTTAGGGACTAGCCGAGCGGGTTTGGGTCTAGCCGAGTGGGTTTGTGTCTAGCCGAGTGGGTTTGGGTCTAGCGGAGTGGGTTTGGGTCTAGCCGAGTGGGTTTGTGTCTAGCCGAGTGGGTTTGGGTCTAGCCGAGTGGGTTTGGGTGTAGCCGAGTGGGTTTGTGTCTAGCCGAGTGGGTTTGGGTCTAGCGGAGTGGGTTTGGGTCTAGCCGAGTGGGTTTGGGTCTAGCCGAGTGGGTTTGGGTCTATCCGAGTGGGTTTGGGTCTAGCCGAGTGGGTTTGGGTCTAGCCGAGTGGGTTTGGGTCTAGCCGAGTGGGTTTGTGTCTAGCCGAGTGGGTTAGGGTCCAGCCGAGTGGGTTTGGGTCTAGCCGAGTGGGTTTGGGTCTAGCCGAGTGGGTTTGGGTCTAGCCGAGTGGGTTTGTGTCTAACCGAGTGGGTTTGGGTCTAGCCGAGTGGGTTTGGGCCTAGCCGAGTGGGCTTGGGTCTAGCCGAGTGGGTTTGGGTCTAGCCGAGTGGGTTTGGATCTAGCCGAGTGGGTTTGGGTCTAGCGGAGTGGGTTTGGGTCTAGCCGAGTGGGTTTGGGTCTAGCGGAGTGGGTTTGTGTCTAGCCGAGTGGGTTTGGGTCTAGCCGAGTGGGTTTGGGTCTAGCGGAGTGGGTTTGTGTCTAGCCGTGTGGGTTTGGGTCTAGCCGAGTGGGTTTGGGTCTAGCCGAGTGGGGTTTGGGTCTAGCCGAGTGGGTTTAGGTCTTGCCGAGTGGGTTTGGGTCTAGCCGAGTGGGTTTGGGTCTAGCCGAGTGGGTTTGGGTCTAGCCGAGTGGGTTTGGGTCTAGCCGAGTGGGTGTGGGTCTAGCCGAGTGGGTTTGGGTCTAGCCGAGAGGGCTTGGGTCTACCGAAGTGGGTTTTGGATCTAGCCGAGTGGGTTTGGGTCTCGCCGAGTGGGTTTGGGTCTAGCCGAGTGGGTTTGGGCCAGCCGAGCGGGTTTGGGTCGAGCCGAGTGGGTTTGGGTTTAGCCGAGTTGGTTTTGGTCTCGCCGAGTGGGTTTGGGTCTAGCCGAGTGGATTTGGGTCTAGCGGAGTGGGTTTGGGTCTAGCCGAGTGGGTTTGGGTCTAGCCGAGTGGGTTTGGGTCTAGCCAAGTGGGTTTGGGTCTAGCGGAGTGGGTTTGGATCTAGCCGAGTGGGTTTGGGTCTGGCCGAGTGGGTTTGGGTGTTGCTGATTGGGTTTGGGTCCAGCCGAGTGGGTTTGGGTCTAGCCGAGTGGGTTTGGGTCTAGCCGAGTGGGTTTGTGTCTAGCCGAGTGGGTTAGGGCCTAGCCGAGTGGGTTTGGGTCTAGCCGAGTGGGTTTGTGTCTAGCCGAGTGGGTTTGGGTCTAGCCGAGTGGGTTTGGGTCTAGCCGAGTGGGTTTGGGTCTAGCCGAGTGGGTTTGGGCCTAGCCGAGTGGGTTTGGGTCTAGCCGAATGGGTTTGGGTCTAGCCGAGTGGATTTGGGTCTAGCCGAGTGGGTTTGGGTCTAGCGGAGTGGGTTTGGGTCTAGCCGAGTGGGTTTGGGTCTAGCGGAGTGGGTTTGTGTCTAGCCGAGTGGGTTTGGGTCTAGCCGAGTGGGTTGGGTCTAGCGGAGTGGGTTTGTGTCTAGCCGAGTGTGTTTGGGTCTAGCCGAGTGGGTTTGGGTCTAGCCGAGTGCGGTTGGGTCTTGCCGAGTGGGTTTGGGTCTAGCCGAGTGGAGTTGGGTCTAGCCGAGTGGGTTTGTGTCTAGCCGAGTGGGTTTGGGTCTAGCGGAGTGGGTTTGTGTCTAGCCGAGTGGGTTTGGGTCTAGCGGAGTGGGTTTGTGTCTAGCCCAGTGGGTTTGGGTCTAGTCGAGTGGGTTTGTGTCTAGCCCAGTGGGTTTGGGTTTAGCGGAGTGGGTTTGGGTGTAGCCGAGTGGGGTTGGGTCTAGCCGAGTGGGTTTGGGTCTAGCGGAGTGGGTTTGGGTCTAGCCGAGTGGGTTTGTGTCTAGCCGAGTGGGTTTGGGTCTAGCGGAGTGGGTTTGGGTCTAGCCGAGTGGGTTTGGGTCTAGCCGAGTGGGTTTGGGTCTAGCCGAGTGGGTTTGGGTCTAGCGGAGTGGGTTTGGGTTTAGCCGAGTGGGTTTGGGTCTAGCCGAGTGGGTTTGTGTCTAGCCGAGTGGGTTTGGGTCTAGCGGAGTGGGTTTGGGTCTAGCCGAGTGTGTTTGGGTCTAGCCGAGTGGGTTTGGGTCCAGCCGAGTGGGTTTGGGTGTAGCCGAGTGGGGTTGGGTCTAGCCGAGTGGGTTTGGGTCTAGCGGAGTGGGTTTGGGTCTAGCCGAGCGGGTTTGGGTCTAGCCGAGTGTGTTTGGGTCTAGCGGAGTGGGTTTGGGTCTAGCCGAGTGGGTTTGGGTCTAGCCGAGTGGGTTTGGGTCCAGCCGAGTGGGTTTGTGTCTAGCCGAGTGGGTTAGGGACTAGCCGAGCGGGTTTGGGTCTAGCCGAGTGGGTTTGTGTCTAGCCGAGTGGGTTTGGGTCTAGCGGAGTGGGTTTGGGTCTAGCCGAGTGGGTTTGTGTCTAGCCGAGTGGGTTTGGGTCTAGCCGAGTGGGTTTGGGTGTAGCCGAGTGGGTTTGTGTCTAGCCGAGTGGGTTTGGGTCTAGCGGAGTGGGTTTGGGTCTAGCCGAGTGGGTTTGGGTCTAGCCGAGTGGGTTTGGGTCTATCCGAGTGGGTTTGGGTCTAGCCGAGTGGGTTTGGGTCTAGCCGAGTGGGTTTGGGTCTAGCCGAGTGGGTTTGTGTCTAGCCGAGTGGGTTAGGGTCTAGCCGAGTGGGTTTGGGTCTAGCCGAGTGGGTTTGGGTCTAGCCGAGTGGGTTTGGGTCTAGCCGAGTGGGTTTGTGTCTAACCGAGTGGGTTTGGGTCTAGCCGAGTGGGTTTGGGCCTAGCCGAGTGGGCTTGGGTCTAGCCGAGTGGGTTTGGGTCTAGCCGAGTGGGTTTGGATCTAGCCGAGTGGGTTTGGGTCTAGCGGAGTGGGTTTGGGTCTAGCCGAGTGGGTTTGGGTCTAGCGGAGTGGGTTTGTGTCTAGCCGAGTGGGTTTGGGTCTAGCCGAGTGGGTTTGGGTCTAGCGGAGTGGGTTTGTGTCTAGCCGTGTGGGTTTGGGTCTAGCCGAGTGGGTTTGGGTCTAGCCGAGTGGGGTTGGGTCTAGCCGAGTGGGTTTGGGTCTTGCCGAGTGGGTTTGGGTCTAGCCGAGTGGGTTTGGGTCTAGCCGAGTGGGTTTGGGTCTAGCCGAGTGGGTTTGGGTCTAGCCGAGTGGGTTAGGGTCTAGCCGAGTGGAGTTGGGTCTAGCCGAGTGGGTTTGTGTCTAGCCGAGTGGGTTTGGGTCTAGCGGAGTGGGTTTGGGTCTAGCCGAGTGGGTTTGGGTCTAGCCGAGTGTGTTTGGGTCTAGCGGAGTGGGTTTGGGTCTAGCCGAGTGGGTTTGGGTCTAGCCGAGTGGGTTTGGGTCTAGCCGAGTGGGTTTGTGTCTAGCCGAGTGGGTTAGGATCTAGCCGAGCGGGTTTGGGTCTAGCCGAGTGGGTTTATGTCTAGCCGAGTGGGTTTGGGTCTAGCGGAGTGGGTTTGGGTCTAGCCGAGTGGGTTTGGGTCTAGCCGAGTGGGTTTGGGTCTAGCGGATTGGGTTTGGGTCTAGCCGAGTGGGTTTGCGTCTAGCCGAGTGAGTTTGGGTCTAGCAGTGTGGGTTTGGGTCTAGACGAGTGGGTTTGGGTCTAGCCGAGTGGGTTTGGGTCTAGCGGAGTGGGTTTGGGTCTAGCCGAGTGGGTGTGGGTCTTGGCGAGTGGTTTGGGTCTAGCCGAGTGGGTTTGGGTCTAGCCGAGTGGGTTTGGGTCTAGCCGAGTGGGTTTGTGTCCAGCCGAGTGGGTTTGGGTCTAGCGGAGTGGGTTTGGGTCTAGCGGAGTGGGTTTGAGTCTAGCCGAGTGGGTTTGTGTCTAACCGAGTGGGTTTGGGTTTAGCGGAGTGGGTTTGGGTGTAGCCGAGTGGGGTTGGGTCTAGCCGAGTGGGTTTGGGTCTAGCGGAGTGGGTTTGGGTCTAGCCGAGTGGGTTTGTGTCTAGCCGAGTGGGTTTGGGTCTAGCGGAGTGGGTTTGGGTCTAGCCGAGTGGGTTTGGGTCTAGCCGAGTGGGTTTGGGTCTAGCCGAGTGGGTTTGGGTCTAGCGGAGTGGGTTTGGGTTTAGCCGAGTGGGTTTGGGTCTAGCCGAGTGGGTTTGTGTCTAGCCGAGTGTGTTTGGGTCTAGCGGAGTGGGTTTGGGTCTAGCCGAGTGGGTTTGGGTCTAGCCGAGTGGGTTTGGGTCTAGCCGAGTGGGTTTGTGTCTAGCCGAGTGGGTTAGGGACTAGCCGAGCGGGTTTGGGTCTAGCCGAGTGGGTTTGTGTCTAGCCGAGTGGGTTTGGGTCTAGCGGAGTGGGTTTGGGTCTAGCCGAGTGGGTTTGTGTCTAGCCGAGTGGGTTTGGGTCTAGCCGAGTGGGTTTGGGTGTAGCCGAGTGGGTTTGTGTCTAGCCGAGTGGGTTTGGGTCTAGCGGAGTGGGTTTGGGTCTAGCCGAGGGGGTGTGGGTCTAGCAGAGTGGGTTTGGGTCTATCCGAGTGGGTTTGGGTCTAGCCGAGTGGGTTTGGGTCTAGCCGAGTGGGTTTGGGTCTAGCCGAGTGGGTTTGTGTCTAGCCGAGTGGGTTAGGGTCTAGCCGAGTGGGTTTGGGTCTAGCCGAGTGGGTTTGGGTCTAGCCGAGTGGGTTTGGGTCTAGCCGAGAGGGCTTGGGTCTACCGAAGTGGGTTTTGGATCTAGCCGAGTGGGTTTGGGTCTCGCCGAGTGGGTTTGGGTCTAGCCGAGTGGGTTTGGGCCAGCCGAGCGGGTTTGGGTCGAGCCGAGTGGGTTTGGGTCTAGCCGAGTGGGTTTGGGTCTAGCCTAGTGGGTTTGGGTCTAGCGGAGTGGGTTTGGATCTAGCCGAGTGGGTTTGGGTCTGGCCGAGTGGGTTTGGGTGTTGCTGATTGGGTTTGGGTCCAGCCGAGTGGGTTTGGGTCTAGCCGAGTGGATTTGGGTCTAGCCGAGTGGGTTTGGGTCTAGCCGAGTGGATTTGGGTCTAGCCGAGTGGGTTTGGGTCTAGCGGAGTGGGTTTGGGTCTAGCCGAGTGGGTTTGGGTCTAGCGGAGTGGGTTTGTGTCTAGCCGAGTGGGTTTGGGTCTAGCCGAGTGGGTTGGGTCTAGCGGAGTGGGTTTGTGTCTAGCCGAGTGTGTTTGGGTCTAGCCGAGTGGGTTTGGGTCTAGCCGAGTGCGGTTGGGTCTTGCCGAGTGGGTTTGGGTCTTGCCGAGTGGGTTTGGGTCTAGCCGAGTGGGTTTGGGTCTAGCCGAGTGGGTTTGGGTCTAGCCGAGTGGGTTTGTTTCTAGCCGAGTGGGTTAGGGTCTAGCCGAGTGGAGTTGGGTCTAGCCGAGTGGGTTTGTGTCTAGCCGAGTGGGTTTGGGTCTAGCGGAGTGGGTTTGTGTCTAGCCGAGTGGGTTTGGGTCTAGCGGAGTGGGTTTGTGTCTAGCCCAGTGGGTTTGGGTCTAGTCGAGTGGGTTTGTGTCTAGCCCAGTGGGTTTGGGTTTAGCGGAGTGGGTTTGGGTGTAGCCGAGTGGGGTTGGGTCTAGCCGAGTGGGTTTGGGTCTAGCGGAGTGGGTTTGGGTCTAGCCGAGTGGGTTTGTGTCTAGCCGAGTGGGTTTGGGTCTAGCGGAGTGGGTTTGGGTCTAGCCGAGTGGGTTTGGGTCTAGCCGAGTGGGTTTGGGTCTAGCCGAGTGGGTTTGGGTCTAGCCGAGTGGGTTTGGGTTTAGCCGAGTGGGTTTGTGTCTAGCCGAGTGGGTTAGGATCTAGCCGAGCGGGTTTGGGTCTAGCCGAGTGGGTTTATGTCTAGCCGAGTGGGTTTGGGTCTAGCGGAGTGGGTTTGGGTCTAGCCGAGTGGGTTTGGGTCTAGCCGAGTGGGTTTGGGTCTAGCGGATTGGGTTTGGGTCTAGCCGAGTGGGTTTGCGTCTAGCCGAGTGAGTTTGGGTCTAGCAGTGTGGGTTTGGGTCTAGACGAGTGGGTTTGGGTCTAGCCGAGTGGGTTTGGGTCTAGCGGAGTGGGTTTGGGTCTAGCCGAGTGGGTGTGGGTCTTGCCGAGTGGTTTGGGTCTAGCCGAGTGGGTTTGGGTCTAGCCGAGTGGGTTTGGGTCTAGCCGAGTGGGTTTGTGTCTAGCTGAGTGGGTTTGGGTCTAGCGGAGTGGGTTTGGGTCTAGCGGAGTGGGTTTGAGTCTAGCCGAGTGGGTTTGTGTCTAACCGAGTGGGTTTGGGTTTAGCGGAGTGGGTTTGGGTGTAGCCGAGTGGGGTTGGGTCTAGCCGAGTGGGTTTGGGTCTAGCGGAGTGGGTTTGGGTCTAGCCGAGTGGGTTTGTGTCTAGCCGAGTGGGTTTGGGTCTAGCGGAGTGGGTTTGGGTCTAGCCGAGTGGGTTTGGGTCTAGCCGAGTGGGTTTGGGTCTAGCCGAGTGGGTTTGGGTCTAGCGGAGTGGGTTTGGGTTTAGCCGAGTGGGTTTGGGTCTAGCCGAGTGGGTTTGTGTCTAGCCGAGTGGGTTTGGGTCTAGCGGAGTGGGTTTGGGTCTAGCCGAGTGTGTTTGGGTCTAGCCGAGTGGGTTTGGGTCCAGCCGAGTGGGTTTGGGTGTAGCCGAGTGGGGTTGGGTCTAGCCGAGTGGGTTTGGGTCTAGCGGAGTGGGTTTGGGTCTAGCCGAGCGGGTTTGGGTCTAGCCGAGTGTGTTTGGGTCTAGCGGAGTGGGTTTGGGTCTAGCCGAGTGGGTTTGGGTCTAGCCGAGTGGGTTTGGGTCTAGCCGAGTGGGTTTGTGTCTAGCCGAGTGGGTTAGGGACTAGCCGAGCGGGTTTGGGTCTAGCCGAGTGGGTTTGTGTCTAGCCGAGTGGGTTTGGGTCTAGCGGAGTGGGTTTGGGTCTAGCCGAGTGGGTTTGTGTCTAGCCGAGTGGGTTTGGGTCTAGCCGAGTGGGTTTGGGTGTAGCCGAGTGGGTTTGTGTCTAGCCGAGTGGGTTTGGGTCTAGCGGAGTGGGTTTGGGTCTAGCCGAGTGGGTTTGGGTCTAGCCGAGTGGGTTTGGGTCTATCCGAGTGGGTTTGGGTCTAGCCGAGTGGGTTTGGGTCTAGCCGAGTGGGTTTGGGTCTAGCCGAGTGGGTTTGTGTCTAGCCGAGTGGGTTAGGGTCTAGCCGAGTGGGTTTGGGTCTAGCCGAGTGGGTTTGGGTCTAGCCGAGTGGGTTTGGGTCTAGCCGAGTGGGTTTGTGTCTAACCGAGTGGGTTTGGGTCTAGCCGAGTGGGTTTGGGCCTAGCCGAGTGGGCTTGGGTCTAGCCGAGTGGGTTTGGGTCTAGCCGAGTGGGTTTGGATCTAGCCGAGTGGGTTTGGGTCTAGCGGAGTGGGTTTGGGTCTAGCCGAGTGGGTTTGGGTCTAGCGGAGTGGGTTTGTGTCTAGCCGAGTGGGTTTGGGTCTAGCCGAGTGGGTTTGGGTCTAGCGGAGTGGGTTTGTGTCTAGCCGTGTGGGTTTGGGTCTAGCCGAGTGGGTTTGGGTCTAGCCGAGTGGGGTTGGGTCTAGCCGAGTGGGTTTGGGTCTTGCCGAGTGGGTTTGGGTCTAGCCGAGTGGGTTTGGGTCTAGCCGAGTGGGTTTGGGTCTAGCCGAGTGGGTTTGGGTCTAGCCGAGTGGGTTAGGGTCTAGCCGAGTGGAGTTGGGTCTAGCCGAGTGGGTTTGTGTCTAGCCGAGTGGGTTTGGGTCTAGCGGAGTGGGTTTGGGTCTAGCCGAGTGGGTTTGGGTCTAGCCGAGTGTGTTTGGGTCTAGCGGAGTGGGTTTGGGTCTAGCCGAGTGGGTTTGGGTCTAGCCGAGTGGGTTTGGGTCTAGCCGAGTGGGTTTGTGTCTAGCCGAGTGGGTTAGGATCTAGCCGAGCGGGTTTGGGTCTAGCCGAGTGGGTTTATGTCTAGCCGAGTGGGTTTGGGTCTAGCGGAGTGGGTTTGGGTCTAGCCGAGTGGGTTTGGGTCTAGCCGAGTGGGTTTGGGTCTAGCGGATTGGGTTTGGGTCTAGCCGAGTGGGTTTGCGTCTAGCCGAGTGAGTTTGGGTCTAGCAGTGTGGGTTTGGGTCTAGACGAGTGGGTTTGGGTCTAGCCGAGTGGGTTTGTGTCTAGCGGAGTGGGTTTGGGTCTAGCCGAGTGGGTGTGGGTCTTGCCGAGTGGTTTGGGTCTAGCCGAGTGGGTTTGGGTCTAGCCGAGTGGGTTTGGGTCTAGCCGAGTGGGTTTGTGTCTAGCCGAGTGGGTTTGGGTCTAGCAGAG
The DNA here is from genome assembly GCA_963514005.1 of Raja brachyura. Next base: position 2,608,510 of record OY740819.1, on the reverse strand, counting down.
TGGGTTTGGGTCTAGCGGAGTGGGTTTGAGTCTAGCCGAGTGGGTTTGTGTCTAACCGAGTGGGTTTGGGTCTAGCGGAGTGGGTTTGGGTCTAGCCGAGTGGGTTTGGGTCTAGCCGAGTGGGTTTGGGTCTAGCGGAGTGGGTTTGGGTCTAGCCGAGTGGGTTTGGGTCTAGCCGAGTGGGTTTGGGTCTAGCCGAGTGGGTTTGGGTGTAGCCGAGTGGGGTTGGGTCTAGCCGAGTGGGTTTGGGTCTAGCGGAGTGGGTTTGGGTCTAGCCGAGTGGGTTTGCGTCTAGCCGAGTGGGTTTGGGTCTAGCCGAGTGGGTTTGGGTGTAGCCGAGTGGGGTTGGGTCTAGCCGAGTGGGTTTGGGTCTAGCAGAGTGGGTTTGGGTCTAGCCGAGTGGGTTTGGGTCTATCCGAGTGTGTTTGGGTCTAGCAGAGTGGGTTTGGGTCTAGCCGAGTGGGTTTGGGTCTAGCCGAGTGGGTTTGGGTCTAGCCGAGTGGGTTTGGGTTCAGCCGAGTGGGTTTGGGTTTAGCGGCGTGGGGTTGGGACTAGCCGAGTGGGTTTGGGTCTAGCCGAGTGGATTTGGGTCTAGCGGAGTGGGTTTGGGTCTAGCCGAGTTGGTTTGGGTCTAGCGGAGTAGGTTTGTGTCTAGCCGAGTGGGTTTTGATCTAGCCGAGTGGGTTTGGGTCTAGCCGAGTGCGTTTGGGTCTAGCCGAGTGGGGTTGCGTCTAGCCGAGTGGGTTTGGGTCTAGCCGAGTGGGTTTGGGTCTAGCCGAGTGGGTTTGGGTCTAGCCGAGTGGGTTTGGGTCTAGCCGAGTGGGTTTGGGTGTAGCCGAGTGGGTTTGGTTCTAGCCGAGTGGGTTTGGGCCTAGCCGAGTGGGTTTGGGTCTAGCCGAGTGGGTTTGGGTCTAGACGAGTGGGTTTGGGTCTCGCCGAGTGGGTTTGGGTCTAGCCGAGTGGATTTTGGTCTAGCGGAGTGGGTTTGGGTCTAGCCGAGTGGTTTGGGTCGAGCCGAGTGGCTTTGGGTCGAGCGGAGTGGGTTTGGATCTAGCCGAGTGGGTTTGGGTCTAGCCGAGTGGGTTTGGGTCTAGCCGAGTGGGTTTGGGTTCAGCCGAGTGGGTTTGGGTTTAGCGGCGTGGGGTTGGGTCTAGCCGAGTGGGTTTGGGTCTAGCCGAGTGGATTTGGGTCTAGCGGAGTGGGTTTGGGTCTAGCCGAGTTGGTTTGGGTCTAGCGGAGTGGGTTTGTGTCTAGCCGAGTGGGTTTTGATCTAGCCGAGTGGGTTTGGGTCTAGCCGAGTGCGTTTGGGTCTAGCCGAGTGGGGTTGCGTCTAGCCGAGTGGGTTTGGGTCTAGCCGAGTGGGTTTGGGTCTAGCCGAGTGGGTTTGGGTCTAGCCGAGTGGGTTTGGGTCTAGCCGAGTGGGTTTGGGTGTAGCCGAGTGGGTTTGGTTCTAGCCGAGTGGGTTTGGGCCTAGCCGAGTGGGTTTGGGTCTAGCCGAGTGGGTTTGGGTCTAGACGAGTGGGTTTGGGTCTCGCCGAGTGGGTTTGGGTCTAGCCGAGTGGATTTTGGTCTAGCGGAGTGGGTTTGGGTCTAGCCGAGTGGTTTGGGTCGAGCCGAGTGGCTTTGGGTCGAGCGGAGTGGGTTTGGATCTAGCCGAGTGGGTTTGGATCTAGCCGAGTGGGTTTGGGTGTAGCCGAGTGGGTTTGGGTCTAGCTGAGTGGGTTTGGGTCTAGCCGAGTGGGTTTGGGTCTAGCCGAGTGGGTTTGTGTCTAGCCGAGTGGGTGTGGGTCTAGCCGAGTGGGTTTGGGTCTAGCCAAGGGGTTTGGGTCTAGCGGAGTGGGTTTGGGTCTAGCGGAGTGGGTTTGGGTCTAGCCGAGTGGGTTTGGGTCTAGCGGAGTGGGTTTGTGTCTAGCCGAGTGGGTTTCGGTCTAGCCGAGTGGGTTTGGGTCTAGCCGAGTGCGTTTGGGTCTAGCCGAGTGGGTTTGGGTCTAGCCGAGTGGGTTTAGGTCTAGCCGAGTGGGTTTGGGTCTAGCCGAGTGGGTTTGGGTCTAGCCGAGTGGGTTTGGGTCTAGCCGAGTGGGTTTGGGTCTAGCCGAGTGGGTTTGGGTTCAGCCGAGTGGGTTTGGGTTTAGCGGCGTGGGGTTGGGTCTAGCCGAGTGGGTTTGGGTCTAGCCGAGTGGATTTGGGTCTAGCGGAGTGGGTTTGGGTCTAGCCGAGTTGGTTTGGGTCTAGCGGAGTGGGTTTGTGTCCAGCCGAGTGGGTTTTGGTCTAGCCGAGTGGGTTTGGGTCTAGCCGAGTGCGTTTGGGTCTAGCCGAGTGGGGTTGGGTCTAGCCGAGTGGGTTTGGGTCTAGCCGAGTGGGTTTGGGTCTAGCCGAGTGGGTTTGGGTCTAGCCGAGTGGGTTTGGGTCTAGCCGAGTGGGTTTGGGTGTAGCCGAGTGGGTTTGGGTCTAGCCGAGTGGGTTTGGGCCTAGCTGAGTGGGTTTGGGTCTAGCCGAGTGGGTTTGGGTCTAGCCGAGTGGGTTTGGGTCTTGCCGAGTGGGTTTGGGTCTAGCCGAGTGGATTTTGGTCTAGCGGAGTGGGTTTGGGTCTAGCCGAGTGGGTTTGGGTCTAGCCGAGTGGTTTGGGTCGAGCCGAGTGGCTTTGGGTCGAGCGGAGTGGGTTTGGATCTAGCCGAGTTGGTTTGGGTCTAGCCGAGTGGGTTTGGGTGTAGCCGAGTGGGTTTGGGTCTAGCTGAGTGGGTTTGGGTCTAGCCGAGTGGGTTTGGGTCTTGCCGAGTGGGTTTGTGTCTAGCCGAGTGGATGTGGGTCTAGCTGAGTGGGTTTGGGTCTAGCCGAGTGGGTTTGGGTCTAGCGGAGTGTGTTTTGGATCTAGCGGAGTGGGTTTGGGTCTAGCCGAGTGGGTTTGGGTCTAGCCGAGTGGGTTTGGGCCTAGCCGAGTGGGTTTGGGTCTAGCCGAGTGGGTTTGGGTCTAGCCAAGTGGGTTTGGGTCTAGCCGAGTGGGTTTGGGTCTAGCCGATTGGGTTTGGGTCTAGCGGAGTGGGTTTGTGTCTAGTCGAGTGGGTTTGGGTCTAGCCGAGTGGGTTTGGGTCTAGCCAAGGGGTTTGGGTCTAGCGGAGTGGGTTTGGGTCTAGCGGAGTGGGTTTGGGTCTAGCCGAGTGGGCTTGGGTCTAGCGGAGTGGGTTTGTGTCTAGCCGAGTGGGTTTGGGTCTAGCCGAGTGGGTTTGGGTCTAGCCGAGTGCGTTTGGGTCTAGCCGAGTGGGTCTGGGTCTAGCCGAGTGGGTTTGGGTCTAGCCGAGTGGGTTTGGGTCCAGCCGAGTGGGTTTGGGTCTAGCCGAGAGGGTTTGGGTCTAGCCGAGTGGGTTTGGGTCTAGCCGAGTGGGTTTGGATCTAGCCGAGTGGGTTTGGGCCTAGCCGAGTGGGTTTGGGTCTAGCCGAGTGGGTTTGGGTCTAGCCGAGTGGGTTTGGGTCTAGCCGAGTGGGTTTGGGTGTAGCCGAGTGGGTTTGGTTCTAGCCGAGTGGGTTTGGGCCTAGCCGAGTGGGTTTGGGTCTAGCCGAGTGGGTTTGGGTCTAGACGAGTGGGTTTGGGTCTCGCCGAGTGGGTTTGGGTCTAGCCGAGTGGATTTTGGTCTAGCGGAGTGGGTTTGGGTCTAGCCGAGTGGTTTGGGTCGAGCCGAGTGGCTTTGGGTCGAGCGGAGTGGGTTTGGATCTAGCCGAGTGGGTTTGGATCTAGCCGAGTGGGTTTGGGTGTAGCCGAGTGGGTTTGGGTCTAGCTGAGTGGGTTTGGGTCTAGCCGAGTGGGTTTGGGTCTAGCCGAGTGGGTTTGTGTCTAGCCGAGTGGGTGTGGGTCTAGCCGAGTGGGTTTGGGTCTAGCCAAGGGGTTTGGGTCTAGCGGAGTGGGTTTGGGTCTAGCGGAGTGGGTTTGGGTCTAGCCGAGTGGGTTTGGGTCTAGCGGAGTGGGTTTGTGTCTAGCCGAGTGGGTTTCGGTCTAGCCGAGTGGGTTTGGGTCTAGCCGAGTGCGTTTGGGTCTAGCCGAGTGGGTTTGGGTCTAGCCGAGTGGGTTTAGGTCTAGCCGAGTGGGTTTGGGTCTAGCCGAGTGGGTTTGGGTCTAGCCGAGTGGGTTTGGGTCTAGCCGAGTGGGTTTGGGTCTAGCCGAGTGGGTTTGGGTTCAGCCGAGTGGGTTTGGGTTTAGCGGCGTGGGGTTGGGTCTAGCCGAGTGGGTTTGGGTCTAGCCGAGTGGATTTGGGTCTAGCGGAGTGGGTTTGGGTCTAGCCGAGTTGGTTTGGGTCTAGCGGAGTGGGTTTGTGTCCAGCCGAGTGGGTTTTGGTCTAGCCGAGTGGGTTTGGGTCTAGCCGAGTGCGTTTGGGTCTAGCCGAGTGGGGTTGGGTCTAGCCGAGTGGGTTTGGGTCTAGCCGAGTGGGTTTGGGTCTAGCCGAGTGGGTTTGGGTCTAGCCGAGTGGGTTTGGGTCTAGCCGAGTGGGTTTGGGTGTAGCCGAGTGGGTTTGGGTCTAGCCGAGTGGGTTTGGGCCTAGCTGAGTGGGTTTGGGTCTAGCCGAGTGGGTTTGGGTCTAGCCGAGTGGGTTTGGGTCTTGCCGAGTGGGTTTGGGTCTAGCCGAGTGGATTTTGGTCTAGCGGAGTGGGTTTGGGTCTAGCCGAGTGGGTTTGGGTCTAGCCGAGTGGTTTGGGTCGAGCCGAGTGGCTTTGGGTCGAGCGGAGTGGGTTTGGATCTAGCCGAGTTGGTTTGGGTCTAGCCGAGTGGGTTTGGGTGTAGCCGAGTGGGTTTGGGTCTAGCTGAGTGGGTTTGGGTCTAGCCGAGTGGGTTTGGGTCTTGCCGAGTGGGTTTGTGTCTAGCCGAGTGGATGTGGGTCTAGCTGAGTGGGTTTGGGTCTAGCCGAGTGGGTTTGGGTCTAGCGGAGTGTGTTTTGGATCTAGCGGAGTGGGTTTGGGTCTAGCCGAGTGGGTTTGGGTCTAGCCGAGTGGGTTTGGGCCTAGCCGAGTGGGTTTGGGTCTAGCCGAGTGGGTTTGGGTCTAGCCAAGTGGGTTTGGGTCTAGCCGAGTGGGTTTGGGTCTAGCCGATTGGGTTTGGGTCTAGCGGAGTGGGTTTGTGTCTAGTCGAGTGGGTTTGGGTCTAGCCGAGTGGGTTTGGGTCTAGCCAAGGTGTTTGGGTCTAGCGGAGTGGGTTTGGGTCTAGCGGAGTGGGTTTGGGTCTAGCCGAGTGGGCTTGGGTCTAGCGGAGTGGGTTTGTGTCTAGCCGAGTGGGTTTGGGTCTAGCCGAGTGGGTTTGGGTCTAGCCGAGTGCGTTTGGGTCTAGCCGAGTGGGTCTGGGTCTAGCCGAGTGGGTTTGGGTCTAGCCGAGTGGGTTTGGGTCCAGCCGAGTGGGTTTGGGTCTAGCCGAGAGGGTTTGGGTCTAGCCGAGTGGGTTTGGGTCTAGCCGAGTGGGTTTGGATCTAGCCGAGTGGGTTTGGGCCTAGCCGAGTGGGTTTGGGTCTAGCCGAGTGGGTTTGGGTCTAGCCGTGTGGGTTCGGGTCTCGCTTAGTGGGTTTGGGTCTAGCCGAGTGGATTTAGGTCTAGCGGAGTGGGTTTGGGTCTAGCCGAGTGGGTTTCGGTCTAGCCGAGTGGTTTGGGTCTAGCCGAGTGGCTTTGGGTCTAGCGGAGTGGGTTTGGATCTAGCCGAGTGGGTTTGGGCCTAGCCAAGTGGGTTTGGGTGTAGCCGAGTGGGCTTGGGTCTAGCGGAGTGGGTTTGTGTCTAGCCGAGTGGGTTTGGGTCTAGCCGAGTGGGTTTGGGTCTAGCCGAGTGCGTTTGGGTCTAGCCGAGTGGGTCTGGGTCTAGCCGAGTGGGTTTGGGTCTAGCCGAGTGGGTTTGGGTCCAGCCGAGTGGGTTTGGGTCTAGCCGAGAGGGTTTGGGTCTAGCCGAGTGGGTTTGGGTCTAGCCGAGTGGGTTTGGATCTAGCCGAGTGGGTTTGGGCCTAGCCGAGTGGGTTTGGGTCTAGCCGAGTGGGTTTGGGTCTAGCCGTGTGGGTTCGGGTCTCGCTTAGTGGGTTTGGGTCTAGCCGAGTGGATTTAGGTCTAGCGGAGTGGGTTTGGGTCTAGCCGAGTGGGTTTCGGTCTAGCCGAGTGGTTTGGGTCTAGCCGAGTGGCTTTGGGTCTAGCGGAGTGGGTTTGGATCTAGCCGAGTGGGTTTGGGCCTAGCCAAGTGGGTTTGGGTGTAGCCGAGTGGGTTTGGGTCTAGCTGAGTGGGTTTGGGTCTGGCCGAGTGGGTTTGGGACTAGCCGAGTGGGTTTGTGTCTAGCCGAGTGGGTTTGGATCTGGCTGAGTGGGTTTGGGTCTAGCGGAGTGGGTTTGGGTCTAGTCGAGTGGGTTTGGGTCTAGCCCAGTGGGTTTGGGTCTAGCGGATTGGGTTTGGGACTAGCCGAGTGGGTTTGGGTCTAGCGGGGTGGGTTTGGATCTAGCCGAGTGGGTTTGGGTCTAGCCGAATGGGTTTGGGTCTAGCCGAGTGGGTGTGGGTCTAGCCGAGTGGGTTTGGGTCTAGCCGAGTGGGTTTGTGTCTAGCGGAGTGGGTTTTGGATCTAGCCAAGTGGGTTTGGGTCTAGCCGAGTGGGTTTGGGTCTAGCCGAGTGGGTATGGGCCTAGCCGAGTGGGTTTGGGTCTTGCCGAGTGGGTTTGGGTCTAGCCAAGTGGGTTTGGGTCTAGCCGAGTGGGTTTGGGTCTGGCCGAATGGGTTTGGGTCTAGCGGAGTGGGTTTGTGTCTAGTCGAGTGGGTTTGGGTGCAGCCGAGTGGGTTTGGGTCTACCAAGGGGTTTGGGTCTAGCGGAGTGGGTTTGGATCTAGCCGAGTGGGTTTGGGTCTAGCCGAGTGGGTTTGGGTGTAGCTGATTGGGTTTGGGTCTAGCCGAGTGGGTTTGGGTCTAGCCGAGTGGGTTTGGGTCCAGCCGAGTGGGTTTGTGTCTAGCCGAGTGGGTTAGGGTCTAGCCGAGTGGGTTTGGGTCTAGCCGAGTGGGTTTGTGTGTAGCCGAGTGGGTTTGGGTCTAGCGGAGTGGGTTTGGGTCTAGCCGAGTGGGTTTGGGTCTAGCCGAGTGGGTTTGGGTCTAGCCGTGTGGGTTTGGATGTAGCCGAGTGGGGTTGGGTCTAGCCGAGTGGGTTTGGGTCTAGCGGAGTGGGTTTGGGTCTTGCCGAGTGGGTTTGGGTCTAGCCGAGTGGGTTTGGGTCTGGCCGAGTGGGTTTGGGTCTTGCCGAGTGGGTTTTGGTTTGCCGAGTGGGTTTGGGTATAGCCTAGTGGGTTTGTGTCTCGCCAAGTGGGTTTGGGTTTAGCGGAGTGGGGTTGGGTCTAGCCGAGTGGGTTTGGGTCTAGCCGAGTGGGTTTGGGTCTAGCGGAGTGGGTTTGGGTCTAGCCGAGTGGGTTTGGGTCTAGCGGAGTGGGTTTGTGTCTAGCCGAGTGGGTTTGGGCCTAGCCGAGTGGGTTTGGGTCTAGCCGAGTGGGTTTGGGTCTCGCCGAGTGGGTTTGGGTCTGGCCGAGTGGATTTGGGTCTAGCGGAGTGGGTTTGGGTTTAGCCGAGTGGGTTTGGGTCTAGCCGAGTGGTTTGGGTCTAGCAGAGTGGCTTTGGGTCTAGCGGAGTGGGTTTGGATCTAGCCGAGTGGGTTTGGGTCTAGCCGAGTGGGTTTGGGTGCAGCCGAGTGGGTTTGGGTCTCGCTGAGTGGGTTTGGGTCTAGCCGAGTGGGTTTGGGTCTAGCCGAGTGGGTTTGTGTCTAGCTGAGTGGGTTAAGGTCTAGCCGAGTGGATTTGGGTCTAGCCGAGTGGGTTTGTGTCTAGCCGATTGGGTTTGGGTCTAGCGGAGTGGGTTTGGGTCTAGCGGAGTGGGTTTGGGTCTAGCCGAGTGGGTTTGGGTCTAGCCGTGTGGGTTTGGATGTAGCCGAGTGGGGTTGGGTCTAGCCGAGTGGGTTTGGGTCTAGCGGAGTGGGTTTGGGTCTTGCCGAGTGGGTTTGGGTCTAGCCGAGTGGGTTTGGGTCTGGCCGAGTGGGTTTGGGTCTTGCCGAGTGGGTTTTGGTTTGCCGAGTGGGTTTGGGTATAGCCTAGTGGGTTTGTGTCTCGCCAAGTGGGTTTGGGTTTAGCGGAGTGGGGTTGGGTCTAGCCGAGTGGGTTTGGGTCTAGCCGAGTGGGTTTGGGTCTAGCGGAGTGGGTTTGGGTCTAGCGGAGTGGGTTTGGGTCTAGCGGAGTGGGTTTGTGTCTAGCCGAGTGGGTTTGGGTCTAGCCGAGTCGGTTTGGGTCTAGCCGAGTGCGTTTGGGTCGAGCCGAGTGGGGTTGGGTCTAGCCGAGTGGGTTTGGGTCTAGCCGAGTGGGTTTGGGTCTAGCCGAGTGGGTTTGGGTCTAGCCGAGTGGGTTTGGGCCTAGCCGAGTGGGTTTGGGCCTAGCCGAGTGGGTTTGGGTCTAGCCGAGTGGGTTTGGGTCTCGCCGAGTGGGTTTGGGTCTGGCCGAGTGGATTTGGGTCTAGCGGAGTGGGTTTGGGTTTAGCCGAGTGGGTTTGGGTCTAGCCGAGTGGTTTGGGTCTAGCAGAGTGGCTTTGGGTCTAGCGGAGTGGGTTTGGATCTAGCCGAGTGGGTTTGGGTCTAGCCGAGTGGGTTTGGGTGCAGCCGAGTGGGTTTGGGTCTCGCTGAGTGGGTTTGGGTCTAGCCGAGTGGGTTTGGGTCTAGCCGAGTGGGTTTGTGTCTAGCTGAGTGGGTTAGGGTCTAGCCGAGTGGATTTGGGTCTAGCCGAGTGGGTTTGTGTCTAGCCGATTGGGTTTGGGTCTAGCGGAGTGGGTTTGGGTCTAGCGGAGTGGGTTTGGGTCTAGCGGAGTGGGTTTGGCTTTAGCCGAGTGGGTTTGGGTCTAGCCGAGTGGGTTTGGGTCAAGCCGAGTGGGTTTGGGTCTAGCGGAGTGGGTTTGTGTCTAGCCGAGTGGGTTTGGGTCTAGCCGAGTGGGTTTGGGTCCAGCCGAGTGGGTTTGGGCCTAGCCGAGTGGGTTTGGGTGTAGCCGAGTGGGTTTGGGTCTAGCCGAGTGGTTTTGGGTCTAGCCGAGTGGGTTTGGGTCTAGCCGAGTGGCTTTGGGTCTAGCGGAGTGGGTTTGTGTCTAGTCGAGTGTGTTTGGGTCTAGCCGAGTGGGTTTGGGGTTAGCCGAGTGGGTTTGGGTCTCGCCGAGTGGGTTTAGGTCTGGCCGAGTGGATTTGGGTCTAGCGGAGTGGGTTTGGGTTTAGCCGAGTGGGTTTGGGTCTAGCCGAGTGGGTTTGTGTCTAGCCGAGTGGGTTTGGGTCTAGCGGAGTGGGTTTGGGTCTAGCGGAGTGGGTTTGGGTCTAGCGGAGTGGGTTTGGCTTTAGCGGAGTGGGTTTGGGTCTAGCCGAGTGGGTTTGGGTCTAGCCGAGTGGGTTTGGATGTAGCCGAGTGGGTTTGGGTCTCGCTGAGTGGGTTTGGGTCTAGCCGAGTGGGTTTGGGTCTAGCCGAGTGGGTTTGTGTCTAGCTGAGCGGGTTAGGGTCTAGCCGAGTGGATTTGGGTCTAGCCGAGTGGGTTTGTGTCTAGCCGATTGGGTTTGGGTCTAGCGGAGTGGGTTTGGGTCTAGCGGAGTGGGTTTGGGTCTAGCGGAGTGGGTTTTGCTTTAGCCGAGTGGGTTTGGGTCTAGCCGAGTGGGTTTGGGTCAAGCCGAGTGGGTTTGGGTCTAGCGGAGTGGGTTTGGGTCTAGCCGAGTGGGTTTGGGTCAAGCCGAGTGGGTTTGGGTCTAGCGGAGTGGGTTTGGGTCTAGCCGAGTGGGTTTGGGTCTGGTCGAGTGGGTTTGGGTCCAGCCGAGTGGGTTTGGGCCTAGCCAAGTGGGTTTGGGTGTAGCCGAGTGGGTTTGTGTCTAGCCGAGTGGGTTTGGGTCTAGCCGAGTGGGTTTGGGTCTAGCCGAGTGGCTTTGGGTCTATCGGAGTGGGTTTGTGTCTAGTCGAGTGTGTTTGGGTCTAGCCGAGTGGGTTTGGGTCTAGCCGAGTGTGTTTGGGTCTAGCAGAGGGGGTTTGGGTCTAGCCGAGTGGGTTTGGGTCTAGCCGAGTGGGTTTGGGTCCAGCCGAGTGGGTTTGGTTCTAGCCGAGTGGGCTTGGGTCTAGCCGAGTGGGTTTGTGTCTAGCCGAGTGGGTTTGGGTCTAGCGGAGTGGGTTTGGGACTAGCCGAGTGGGTTTGGGTCTAGCGGAGTGGGTTTGGATCTAGACAAGTGGGTTTGGGTCTAGCCGAGTGGGTTTGGGTCTAGCCGAGTGCGGTTGGGTGTAGCCGAGTGGGTTTGGGTCTAGCCGAGTGTCTTTGGGTGTAGCAGAGTGGGTTTGGGTCTAGCGGAGTGGGTTTGGGTCTAGCCGCGTGGGTTTGGATCTAGCCGACTGGGTGTGGGTCTAGCCGAGTTGGTTTGGGTCTAGCCGAGTGGGTTTGGGTCTAGCGGAGTGGGTTTTGGATCTAGCCGAGTGGGTTTGGGTCTAGCCGAGTGGGTTTGTGTCTAGCCGAGTGGGTTTGGGCCTAGCCGAGTGGGTTTGGGTCTAGCCGAGTGGGTTTGGGTTTAGCCAAGTGGGCTTCGGTCTCGCCGAGTGGGTTTGGGTCTAGCCGAGTGGATTTGGGTCTAGCCGAGTGGGTTTGGGTGTAGCCGATTGGGTTTGGGTCTAGCCGAGTGGGTTTGGGTCTAGCCGAGTGGGTTTGGGTCTAGCCGAGTGGGTTTGTGTCTAGCCGAGTGCGTTAGGGTCTAGACGAGTAGGTTTGGGTCTAGCCGAGTGGGTTTGGGTCTAGCCAAGTGGCTTTGGGTCTTGCGGAGTGGGTTTGTGTCTAGTCGAGTGTGTTTGGGTCGAGCCGAGTGGGTTTGGGTCTAGCCGAGTGTGTTTGGGTCTAGCAGAGTGGGTTTGGGTCTAGCCGAGTGGGTTTGGGTCTAGCTGAGTGGGTTTGGGTCTAGCCGAGTGGTTTTGGTTCTAGCCGAGTGGGCTTGGGTCTAGCCGAGTGGGTTTGTGTCTAGCCGAGTGGGTTTGGGTCTAGCGGAGTGGGTTTGAGACTAGCCGAGTGGGTTTGGGTCTAGCGGAGTGGGTTTGGATCTAGACAAGTGGGTTTGGGTCTAGCCGAGTGGGTTTGGGTCTAGCCGAGTGCGGTTGGGTGTTGCCGAGTGGGTTTGGGTCTAGCCGAGTGTCTTTGGGTGTAGCAGAGTGGGTTTGGGTCTAGCGGAGTGGGTTTGGGTCTAGCCGCGTGGGTTTGGATCTAGCCGACTGGGTGTGGGTCTAGCCGAGTTGGTTGGGTCTAGCCGAGTGGGTTTGGGTCTAGCGGAGTGGGTTTTGGATCTAGCCGAGTGGGTTTGGGTCTAGCCAAGTGGGTTTGCGTCTAGCCGAGTGGGTTTGGGTCTAGCCGAGTGGGTTTGGGTCTAGCCGAGTGGGTTTGGGTCCAGCCGAGTGGGGTGGGGTCTAGCCGAGTGGGTTTGGGTCTAGCCGAGTGAGTTTAGGTCTAGCAGAGTGGGTTTGGGTCTAGCGGAGTGGGTTTGGGTCTAGCGGAGTGGGTTTGGGTCTAGCCGAGTGGGTGTGGGTCTAGCCGAGTGGGTTTGGGTCTAGCCGAGAGGGCTTGGGTCTACCGAAGTGGGTTTTGGATCTAGCCGAGTGGGTTTGGGTCTCGCCGAGTGGGTTTGGGTCTAGCCGAGTGGGTTTGGGCCAGCCGAGCGGGTTTGGGTCGAGCCGAGTGGGTTTGGGTTTAGCCGAGTTGGTTTTGGTCTCGCCGAGTGGGTTTGGGTCTAGCCGAGTGGATTTGGGTCTAGCGGAGTGGGTTTGGGTCTAGCCGAGTGGGTTTGGGTCTAGCCGAGTGGGTTTTGGTCTAGCCAAGTGGGTTTGGGTCTAGCGGAGTGGGTTTGGATCTAGCCGAGTGGGTTTGGGTCTGGCCGAGTGGGTTTGGGTGTTGCTGATTGGGTTTGGGTCTAGCCGAGTGGGTTTGGGTCTAGCCGAGTGGGTTTGGGTCTAGCCGAGTGGGTTTGTGTCTAGCCGAGTGGGTTAGGGCCTAGCCGAGTGGGTTTGGGTCTAGCCGAGTGGGTTTGTGTCTAGCCGAGTGGGTTTGTGTCTAGCCGAGTGGGTTTGGGTCTAGCCGAGTGGGTTTGGGTCTAGCCGAGTGGGTTTGGGCCTAGCCGAGTGGGTTTGGGTCTAGCCGAATGGGTTTGGGTCTAGCCGAGTGGATTTGGGTCTAGCCGAGTGGGTTTGGGTCTAGCGGAGTGGGTTTGGGTCTAGCCGAGTGGGTTTGGGTCTAGCGGAGTGGGTTTGTGTCTAGCCGAGTGGGTTTGGGTCTAGCCGAGTGGGTTGGGTCTAGCGGAGTGGGTTTGTGTCTAGCCGAGTGTGTTTGGGTCTAGCCGAGTGGGTTTGGGTCTAGCCGAGTGCGGTTGGGTCTTGCCGAGTGGGTTTGGGTCTTGCCGAGTGGGTTTGGGTCTAGCCGAGTGGGTTTGGGTCTAGCCGAGTGGGTTTGGGTCTAGCCGAGTGGGTTTGTTTCTAGCCGAGTGGGTTAGGGTCTAGCCGAGTGGAGTTGGGTCTAGCCGAGTGGGTTTGTGTCTAGCCGAGTGGGTTTGGGTCTAGCGGGGTGGGTTTGTGTCTAGCCGAGTGGGTTTGGGTCTAGCGGAGTGGGTTTGTGTCTAGCCCAGTGGGTTTGGGTCTAGTCGAGTGGGTTTGTGTCTAGCCCAGTGGGTTTGGGTTTAGCGGAGTGGGTTTGGGTGTAGCCGAGTGGGGTTGGGTCTAGCCGAGTGGGTTTGGGTCTAGCGGAGTGGGTTTGGGTCTAGCCGAGTGGGTTTGTGTCTAGCCGAGTGGGTTTGGGTCTAGCGGAGTGGGTTTGGGTCTAGCCGAGTGGGTTTGGGACTAGCCGAGTGGGTTTGGGTCTAGCCGAGTGGGTTTGGGTCTAGCGGAGTGGGTTTGGGTTTAGCCGAGTGGGTTTGGGTCTAGCCGAGTGGGTTTGTGTCTAGCCGAGTGGGTTTGGGTCTAGCGGAGTGGGTTTGGGTCTAGCCGAGTGTGTTTGGGTCTAGCCGAGTGGGTTTGGGTCCAGCCGAGTGGGTTTGGGTGTAGCCGAGTGGGGTTTGGATCTAGCCGAGTGGGTTTGGGTCTAGCGGAGTGGGTTTGGGTCTAGCCGAGCGGGTTTGGGTCTAGCCGAGTGTGTTTGGGTCTAGCGGAGTGGGTTTGGGTCTAGCCGAGTGGGTTTGGGTCTAGCCGAGTGGGTTTGGGTCTAGCCGAGTGGGTTTGTGTCTAGCCGAGTGGGTTAGGGACTAGCCGAGCGGGTTTGGGTCTAGCCGAGTGGGTTTGTGTCTAGCCGAGTGGGTTTGGGTCTAGCGGAGTGGGTTTGGGTCTAGCCGAGTGGGTTTGTGTCTAGCCGAGTGGGTTTGGGTCTAGCCGAGTGGGTTTGGGTGTAGCCGAGTGGGTTTGTGTCTAGCCGAGTGGGTTTGGGTCTAGCGGAGTGGGTTTGGGTCTAGCCGAGTGGGTTTGGGTCTAGCCGAGTGGGTTTGGGTCTATCCGAGTGGGTTTGGGTCTAGCCGAGTGGGTTTGGGTCTAGCCGAGTGGGTTTGGGTCTAGCCGAGTGGGTTTGTGTCTAGCCGAGTGGGTTAGGGTGTAGCCGAGTGGGTTTGGGTCTAGCCGAGTGGGTTTGGGTCTAGCCGAGTGGGTTTGGGTCTAGCCGAGTGGGTTTGTGTCTAACCGAGTGGGTTTGGGTCTAGCCGAGTGGGTTTGGGCCTAGCCGAGTGGGCTTGGGTCTAGCCGAGTGGGTTTGGGTCTAGCCGAGTGGGTTTGGATCTAGCCGAGTGGGTTTGGGTCTAGCGGAGTGGGTTTGGGTCTAGCCGAGTGGGTTTGGGTCTAGCGGAGTGGGTTTGTGTCTAGCCGAGTGGGTTTGGGTCTAGCCGAGTGGGTTTGGGTCTAGCGGAGTGGGTTTGTGTCTAGCCGTGTGGGTTTGGGTCTAGCCGAGTGGGTTTGGGTCTAGCCGAGTGGGGTTTGGGTCTAGCCGAGTGGGTTTGGGTCTTGCCGAGTGGGTTTGGGTCTAGCCGAGTGGATTTGGGTCTAGCGGAGTGGGTTTGGGTCTAGCCGAGTGGGTTTGGGTCTAGCCGAGTGGGTTTGGGTCTAGCCAAGTGGGTTTGGGTCTAGCGGAGTGGGTTTGGATCTAGCCGAGTGGGTTTGGGTCTGGCCGAGTGGGTTTGGGTGTTGCTGATTGGGTTTGGGTCCAGCCGAGTGGGTTTGGGTCTAGCCGAGTGGGTTTGGGTCTAGCCGAGTGGGTTTGTGTCTAGCCGAGTGGGTTAGGGCCTAGCCGAGTGGGTTTGGGTCTAGCCGAGTGGGTTTGTGTCTAGCCGAGTGGGTTTGGGTCTAGCCGAGTGGGTTTGGGTCTAGCCGAGTGGGTTTGGGTCTAGCCGAGTGGGTTTGGGCCTAGCCGAGTGGGTTTGGGTCTAGCCGAATGGGTTTGGGTCTAGCCGAGTGGATTTGGGTCTAGCCGAGTGGGTTTGGGTCTAGCGGAGTGGGTTTGGGTCTAGCCGAGTGGGTTTGGGTCTAGCGGAGTGGGTTTGTGTCTAGCCGAGTGGGTTTGGGTCTAGCCGAGTGGGTTGGGTCTAGCGGAGTGGGTTTGTGTCTAGCCGAGTGTGTTTGGGTCTAGCCGAGTGGGTTTGGGTCTAGCCGAGTGCGGTTGGGTCTTGCCGAGTGGGTTTGGGTCTTGCCGAGTGGGTTTGGGTCTAGCCGAGTGGGTTTGGGTCTAGCCGAGTGGGTTTGGGTCTAGCCGAGTGGGTTTGTTTCTAGCCGAGTGGGTTAGGGTCTAGCCGAGTGGAGTTGGGTCTAGCCGAGTGGGTTTGTGTCTAGCCGAGTGGGTTTGGGTCTAGCGGAGTGGGTTTGTGTCTAGCCGAGTGGGTTTGGGTCTAGCGGAGTGGGTTTGTGTCTAGCCCAGTGGGTTTGGGTCTAGTCGAGTGGGTTTGTGTCTAGCCCAGTGGGTTTGGGTTTAGCGGAGTGGGTTTGGGTGTAGCCGAGTGGGGTTGGGTCTAGCCGAGTGGGTTTGGGTCTAGCGGAGTGGGTTTGGGTCTAGCCGAGTGGGTTTGTGTCTAGCCGAGTGGGTTTGGGTCTAGCGGAGTGGGTTTGGGTCTAGCCGAGTGGGTTTGGGTCTAGCCGAGTGGGTTTGGGTCTAGCCGAGTGGGTTTGGGTCTAGCGGAGTGGGTTTGGGTTTAGCCGAGTGGGTTTGGGTCTAGCCGAGTGGGTTTGTGTCTAGCCGAGTGGGTTTGGGTCTAGCGGAGTGGGTTTGGGTCTAGCCGAGTGTGTTTGGGTCTAGCCGAGTGGGTTTGGGTCCAGCCGAGTGGGTTTGGGTGTAGCCGAGTGGGGTTGGGTCTAGCCGAGTGGGTTTGGGTCTAGCGGAGTGGGTTTGGGTCTAGCCGAGCGGGTTTGGGTCTAGCCGAGTGTGTTTGGGTCTAGCGGAGTGGGTTTGGGTCTAGCCGAGTGGGTTTGGGTCTAGCCGAGTGGGTTTGGGTCTAGCCGAGTGGGTTTGTGTCTAGCCGAGTGGGTTAGGGACTAGCCGAGCGGGTTTGGGTCTAGCCGAGTGGGTTTGTGTCTAGCCGAGTGGGTTTGGGTCTAGCGGAGTGGGTTTGGGTCTAGCCGAGTTGGTTTGTGTCTAGCCGAGTGGGTTTGGGTCTAGCCGAGTGGGTTTGGGTGTAGCCGAGTGGGTTTGTGTCTAGCCGAGTGGGTTTGGGTCTAGCGGAGTGGGTTTGGGTCTAGCCGAGTTGGTTTGGGTCTAGCCGAGTGGGTTTGGGTCTATCCGAGTGGGTTTGGGTCTAGCCGTGTGGGTTTGGGTCTAGCCGAGTGGGTTTGGGTCTAGCCGAGTGGGGTTGGGTCTAGCCGAGTGGGTTTGGGTCTTGCCGAGTGGGTTTGGGTCTAGCCGAGTGGGTTTGGGTCTAGCCGAGTGGGTTTGGGTCTAGCCGAGTGGGTTTGGGTCTAGCCGAGTGGGTTAGGGTCTAGCCGAGTGGAGTTGGGTCTAGCCGAGTGGGTTTGTGTCTAGCCGAGTGGGTTTGGGTCTAGCGGAGTGGGTTTGGGTCTAGCCGAGTGGGTTTGGGTCTAGCCGAGTGTGTTTGGGTCTAGCGGAGTGGGTTTGGGTCTAGCCGAGTGGGTTTGGGTCTAGCCGAGTGGGTTTGGGTCTAGCCGAGTGGGTTTGTGTCTAGCCGAGTGGGTTAGGATCTAGCCGAGCGGGTTTGGGTCTAGCCGAGTGGGTTTATGTCTAGCCGAGTGGGTTTGGGTCTAGCGGAGTGGGTTTGGGTCTAGCCGAGTGGGTTTGGGTCTAGCCGAGTGGGTTTGGGTCTAGCGGATTGGGTTTGGGTCTAGCCGAGTGGGTTTGCGTCTAGCCGAGTGAGTTTGGGTCTAGCAGTGTGGGTTTGGGTCTAGACGAGTGGGTTTGGGTCTAGCCGAGTGGGTTTGGGTCTAGCGGAGTGGGTTTGGGTCTAGCCGAGTGGGTGTGGGTCTTGCCGAGTGGTTTGGGTCTAGCCGAGTGTGTTTGGGTCTAGCCGAGTGGGTTTGTGTCTAGCCGAGTGGGTTTGTGTCCAGCCGAGTGGGTTTGGGTCTAGCGGAGTGGGTTTGGGTCTAGCGGAGTGGGTTTGAGTCTAGCCGAGTGGGTTTGTGTCTAACCGAGTGGGTTTGGGTTTAGCGGAGTGGGTTTGGGTGTAGCCGAGTGGGGTTGGGTCTAGCCGAGTGGGTTTGGGTCTAGCGGAGTGGGTTTGGGTCTAGCCGAGTGGGTTTGTGTCTAGCCGAGTGGGTTTGGGTCTAGCGGAGTGGGTTTGGGTCTAGCCGAGTGGGTTTGGGTCTAGCCGAGTGGGTTTGGGTCTAGCCGAGTGGGTTTGGGTCTAGCGGAGTGGGTTTGGGTTTAGCCGAGTGGGTTTGGGTCTAGCCGAGTGGGTTTGTGTCTAGCCGAGTGGGTTTGGGTCTAGTGGAGTGGGTTTGGGTCTAGCCGAGTGTGTTTGGGTCTAGCCGAGTGGGTTTGGGTCCAGCCGAGTGGGTTTGGGTGTAGCCGAGTGGGGTTGGGTCTAGCCGAGTGGGTTTGGGTCTAGCGGAGTGGGTTTGGGTCTAGCCGAGCGGGTTTGGGTCTAGCCGAGTGTGTTTGGGTCTAGCGGAGTGGGTTTGGGTCTAGCCGAGTGGGTTTGGGTCTAGCCGAGTGGGTTTGGGTCTAGCCGAGTGGGTTTGTGTCTAGCCGAGTGGGTTAGGGACTAGCCGAGCGGGTTTGGGTCTAGCCGAGTGGGTTTGTGTCTAGCCGAGTGGGTTTGGGTCTAGCGGAGTGGGTTTGGGTCTAGCCGAGTGGGTTTGTGTCTAGCCGAGTGGGTTTGGGTCTAGCCGAGTGGGTTTGGGTGTAGCCGAGTGGGTTTGTGTCTAGCCGAGTGGGTTTGGGTCTAGCGGAGTGGGTTTGGGTCTAGCCGAGTGGGTTTGGGTCTAGCCGAGTGGGTTTGGGTCTATCCGAGTGGGTTTGGGTCTAGCCGAGTGGGTTTGGGTCTAGCCGAGTGGGTTTGGGTCTAGCCGAGTGGGTTTGTGTCTAGCCGAGTGGGTTAGGGTCTAGCCGAGTGGGTTTGGGTCTAGCCGAGTGGGTTTGGGTCTAGCCGAGTGGGTTTGGGTCTAGCCGAGAGGGCTTGGGTCTACCGAAGTGGGTTTTGGATCTAGCCGAGTGGGTTTGGGTCTCGCCGAGTGGGTTTGGGTCTAGCCGAGTGGGTTTGGGCCAGCCGAGCGGGTTTGGGTCGAGCCGAGTGGGTTTGGGTTTAGCCGAGTTGGTTTTGGTCTCGCCGAGTGGGTTTGGGTCTAGCCGAGTGGATTTGGGTCTAGCGGAGTGGGTTTGGGTCTAGCCGAGTGGGTTTGGGTCTAGCCGAGTGGGTTTGGGTCTAGCCAAGTGGGTTTGGGTCTAGCGGAGTGGGTTTGGATCTAGCCGAGTGGGTTTGGGTCTGGCCGAGTGGGTTTGGGTGTTGCTGATTGGGTTTGGGTCCAGCCGAGTGGGTTTGGGTCTAGCCGAGTGGGTTTGGGTCTAGCCGAGTGGGTTTGTGTCTAGCCGAGTGGGTTAGGGCCTAGCCGAGTGGGTTTGGGTCTAGCCGAGTGGGTTTGTGTCTAGCCGAGTGGGTTTGGGTCTAGCCGAGTGGGTTTGGGTCTAGCCGAGTGGGTTTGGGTCTAGCCGAGTGGGTTTGGGCCTAGCCGAGTGGGTTTGGGTCTAGCCGAATGGGTTTGGGTCTAGCCGAGTGGATTTGGGTCTAGCCGAGTGGGTTTGGGTCTAGCCGAGTGGGTTTGGGTCTAGCCGAGTGGGTTTGGGCCTAGCCGAGTGGGTTTGGGTCTAGCCGAATGGGTTTGGGTCTAGCCGAGTGGATTTGGGTCTAGCCGAGTGGGTTTGGGTCTAGCGGAGTGGGTTTGGGTCTAGCCGAGTGGGTTTGGGTCTAGCGGAGTGGGTTTGTGTCTAGCCGAGTGGGTTTGGGTCTAGCCGAGTGGGTTGGGTCTAGCGGAGTGGGTTTGTGTCTAGCCGAGTGTGTTTGGGTCTAGCCGAGTGGGTTTGGGTCTAGCCGAGTGCGGTTGGGTCTTGCCGAGTGGGTTTGGGTCTTGCCGAGTGGGTTTGGGTCTAGCCGAGTGGGTTTGGGTCTAGCCGAGTGGGTTTGGGTCTCGCCGAGTGGGTTTGTTTCTAGCCGAGTGGGTTAGGGTCTAGCCGAGTGGAGTTGGGTCTAGCCGAGTGGGTTTGTGTCTAGCCGAGTGGGTTTGGGTCTAGCGGAGTGGGTTTGTGTCTAGCCGAGTGGGTTTGGGTCTAGCGGAGTGGGTTTGTGTCTAGCCCAGTGGGTTTGGGTCTAGTCGAGTGGGTTTGTGTCTAGCCCAGTGGGTTTGGGTTTAGCGGAGTGGGTTTGGGTGTAGCCGAGTGGGGTTGGGTCTAGCCGAGTGGGTTTGGGTCTAGCGGAGTGGGTTTGGGTCTAGCCGAGTGGGTTTGTGTCTAGCCGAGTGGGTTTGGGTCTAGCGGAGTGGGTTTGGGTCTAGCCGAGTGGGTTTGGGTCTAGCCGAGTGGGTTTGGGTCTAGCCGAGTGGGTTTGGGTCTAGCGGAGTGGGTTTGGGTTTAGCCGAGTGGGTTTGGGTCTAGCCGAGTGGGTGTGTGTCTAGCCGAGTGGGTTTGGGTCTAGCGGAGTGGGTTTGGGTCTAGCCGAGTGTGTTTGGGTCTAGCCGAGTGGGTTTGGGTCCAGCCGAGTGGGTTTGGGTGTAGCCGAGTGGGGTTGGGTCTAGCCGAGTGGGTTTGGGTCTAGCGGAGTGGGTTTGGGTCTAGCCGAGCGGGTTTGGGTCTAGCCGAGTGTGTTTGGGTCTAGCGGAGTGGGTTTGGGTCTAGCCGAGTGGGTTTGGGTCTAGCCGAGTGGGTTTGGGTCTAGCCGAGTGGGTTTGTGTTTAGCCGAGTGGGTTAGGGACTAGCCGAGCGGGTTTGGGTCTAGCCGAGTGGGTTTGTGTCTAGCCGAGTGGGTTTGGGTCTAGCGGAGTGGGTTTGGGTCTAGCCGAGTGGGTTTGTGTCTAGCCGAGTGGGTTTGGGTCTAGCCGAGTGGGTTTGGGTGTAGCCGAGTGGGTTTGTGTCTAGCCGAGTGGGTTTGGGTCTAGCGGAGTGGGTTTGGGTCTAGCCGAGTGGGTTTGGGTCTAGCCGAGTGGGTTTGGGTCTATCCGAGTGGGTTTGGGTCTAGCCGAGTGGGTTTGGGTCTAGCCGAGTGGGTTTGGGTCTAGCCGAGTGGGTTTGTGTCTAGCCGAGTGGGTTAGGGTCTAGCCGAGTGGGTTTGGGTCTAGCCGAGTGGGTTTGGGTCTAGCCGAGTGGGTTTGGGTCTAGCCGAGTGGGTTTGTGTCTAACCGAGTGGGTTTGGGTCTAGCCGAGTGGGTTTGGGCCTAGCCGAGTGGGCTTGGGTCTAGCCGAGTGGGTTTGGGTCTAGCCGAGTGGGTTTGGATCTAGCCGAGTGGGTTTGGGTCTAGCGGAGTGGGTTTGGGTCTAGCCGAGTGGGTTTGGGTCTAGCGGAGTGGGTTTGTGTCTAGCCGAGTGGGTTTGGGTCTAGCCGAGTGGGTTTGGGTCTAGCGGAGTGGGTTTGTGTCTAGCCGTGTGGGTTTGGGTCTAGCCGAGTGGGTTTGGGTCTAGCCGAGTGGGGTTGGGTCTAGCCGAGTGGGTTTGGGTCTTGCCGAGTGGGTTTGGGTCTAGCCGAGTGGGTTTGGGTCTAGCCGAGTGGGTTTGGGTCTAGCCGAGTGGGTTTGGGTCTAGCCGAGTGGGTTAGGGTCTAGCCGAGTGGAGTTGGGTCTAGCCGAGTGGGTTTGTGTCTAGCCGAGTGGGTTTGGGTCTAGCGGAGTGGGTTTGGGTCTAGCCGAGTGGGTTTGGGTCTAGCCGAGTGTGTTTGGGTCTAGCGGAGTGGGTTTGGGTCTAGCCGAGTGGGTTTGGGTCTAGCCGAGTGGGTTTGGGTCTAGCCGAGTGGGTTTGTGTCTAGCCGAGTGGGTTAGGATCTAGCCGAGCGGGTTTGGGTCTAGCCGAGTGGGTTTATGTCTAGCCGAGTGGGTTTGGGTCTAGCGGAGTGGGTTTGGGTCTAGCCGAGTGGGTTTGGGTCTAGCCGAGTGGGTTTGGGTCTAGCGGATTGGGTTTGGGTCTAGCCGAGTGGGTTTGCGTCTAGCCGAGTGAGTTTGGGTCTAGCAGTGTGGGTTTGGGTCTAGACGAGTGGGTTTGGGTCTAGCCGAGTGGGTTTGGGTCTAGCGGAGTGGGTTTGGGTCTAGCCGAGTGGGTGTGGGTCTTGCCGAGTGGTTTGGGTCTAGCCGAGTGGGTTTGGGTCTAGCCGAGTGGGTTTGGGTCTAGCCGAGTGGGTTTGTGTCTAGCCGAGTGGGTTTGGGTCTAGCGGAGTGGGTTTGGGTCTAGCGGAGTGGGTTTGAGTCTAGCCGAGTGGGTTTGTGTCTAACCGAGTGGGTTTGGGTTTAGCGGAGTGGGTTTGGGTGTAGCCGAGTGGGGTTGGGTCTAGCCGAGTGGGTTTGGGTCTAGCGGAGTGGGTTTGGGTCTAGCCGAGTGGGTTTGTGTCTAGCCGAGTGGGTTTGGGTCTAGCGGAGTGGGTTTGGGTCTAGCCGAGTGGGTTTGGGTCTAGCCGAGTGGGTTTGGGTCTAGCCGAGTGGGTTTGGGTCTAGCGGAGTGGGTTTGGGTTTAGCCGAGTGGGTTTGGGTCTAGCCGAGTGGGTTTGTGTCTAGCCGAGTGGGTTTGGGTCTAGCGGAGTGGGTTTGGGTCTAGCCGAGTGTGTTTGGGTCTAGCCGAGTGGGTTTGGGTCCAGCCGAGTGGGTTTGGGTGTAGCCGAGTGGGGTTGGGTCTAGCCGAGTGGGTTTGGGTCTAGCGGAGTGGGTTTGGGTCTAGCCGAGCGGGTTTGGGTCTAGCCGAGTGTGTTTGGGTCTAGCGGAGTGGGTTTGGGTCTAGCCGAGTGGGTTTGGGTCTAGCCGAGTGGGTTTGGGTCTAGCCGAGTGGGTTTGTGTCTAGCCGAGTGGGTTAGGGACTAGCCGAGCGGGTTTGGGTCTAGCCGAGTGGGTTTGTGTCTAGCCGAGTGGGTTTGGGTCTAGCGGAGTGGGTTTGGGTCTAGCCGAGTGGGTTTGTGTCTAGCCGAGTGGGTTTGGGTCTAGCCGAGTGGGTTTGGGTGTAGCCGAGTGGGTTTGTGTCTAGCCGAGTGGGTTTGGGTCTAGCGGAGTGGGTTTGGGTCTAGCCGAGTGGGTTTGGGTCTAGCCGAGTGGGTTTGGGTCTATCCGAGTGGGTTTGGGTCTAGCCGAGTGGGTTTGGGTCTAGCCGAGTGGGTTTGGGTCTAGCCGAGTGGGTTTGTGTCTAGCCGAGTGGGTTAGGGTCTAGCCGAGTGGGTTTGGGTCTAGCCGAGTGGGTTTGGGTCTAGCCGAGTGGGTTTGGGTCTAGCCGAGTGGGTTTGTGTCTAACCGAGTGGGTTTGGGTCTAGCCGAGTGGGTTTGGGCCTAGCCGAGTGGGCTTGGGTCTAGCCGAGTGGGTTTGGGTCTAGCCGAGTGGGTTTGGATCTAGCCGAGTGGGTTTGGGTCTAGCGGAGTGGGTTTGGGTCTAGCCGAGTGGGTTTGGGTCTAGCGGAGTGGGTTTGTGTCTAGCCGAGTGGGTTTGGGTCTAGCCGAGTGGGTTTGGGTCTAGCGGAGTGGGTTTGTGTCTAGCCGTGTGGGTTTGGGTCTAGCCGAGTGGGTTTGGGTCTAGCCGAGTGGGGTTGGGTCTAGCCGAGTGGGTTTGGGTCTTGCCGAGTGGGTTTGGGTCTAGCCGAGTGGGTTTGGGTCTAGCCGAGTGGGTTTGGGTCTAGCCGAGTGGGTTTGGGTCTAGCCGAGTGGGTTAGGGTCTAGCCGAGTGGAGTTGGGTCTAGCCGAGTGGGTTTGTGTCTAGCCGAGTGGGTTTGGGTCTAGCGGAGTGGGTTTGGGTCTAGCCGAGTGGGTTTGGGTCTAGCCGAGTGTGTTTGGGTCTAGCGGAGTGGGTTTGGGTCTAGCCGAGTGGGTTTGGGTCTAGCCGAGTGGGTTTGGGTCTAGCCGAGTGGGTTTGTGTCTAGCCGAGTGGGTTAGGATCTAGCCGAGCGGGTTTGGGTCTAGCCGAGTGGGTTTATGTCTAGCCGAGTGGGTTTGGGTCTAGCGGAGTGGGTTTGGGTCTAGCCGAGTGGGTTTGGGTCTAGCCGAGTGGGTTTGGGTCTAGCGGATTGGGTTTGGGTCTAGCCGAGTGGGTTTGCGTCTAGCCGAGTGAGTTTGGGTCTAGCAGTGTGGGTTTGGGTCTAGACGAGTGGGTTTGGGTCTAGCCGAGTGGGTTTGGGTCTAGCGGAGTGGGTTTGGGTCTAGCCGAGTGGGTGTGGGTCTTGCCGAGTGGTTTGGGTCTAGCCGAGTGGGTTTGGGTCTAGCCGAGTGGGTTTGGGTCTAGCCGAGTGGGTTTGTGTCTAGCCGAGTGGGTTTGGGTCTAGCGGAGTGGGTTTGGGTCTAGCGGAGTGGGTTTGAGTCTAGCCGAGTGGGTTTGTGTCTAACCGAGTGGGTTTGGGTCTAGCGGAGTGGGTTTGGGTCTAGCCGAGTGGGTTTGGGTCTAGCCGAGTGGGTTTGGGTCTAGCGGAGTGGGTTTGGGTCTAGCCGAGTGGGTTTGGGTCTAGCCGAGTGGGTTTGGGTCTAGCCGAGTGGGTTTGGGTGTAGCCGAGTGGGGTTGGGTCTAGCCGAGTGGGTTTGGGTCTAGCAGAGTGGGTTTGGGTCTAGCCGAGTGGGTTTGGGTCTACCCGAGTGGGTTTGGGTCTAGCCGAGTGGGTTTGGGTCTAGCGGAGTGGGTTTGGGTTTAGCCGAGTGGGTTTGGGTCTAGCCGAGTGGGTTTGTGTCTAGCCGAGTGGGTTTGGGTCTAGCGGAGTGGGTTTGGGTCTAGCCGAGTGTGTTTGGGTCTAGCCGAGTGGGTTTGGGTCCAGCCGAGTGGGTTTGGGTGTAGCCGAGTGGGGTTGGGTCTAGCCGAGTGGGTTTGGGTCTAGCGGAGCGGGTTTGGGTCTAGCCGAGCGGGTTTGGGTCTAGCCGAGTGTGTTTGGGTCTAGCGGAGTGGGTTTGTGTCTAGCCGAGTGGGTTTGGGTCTAGCGGAGTGGGTTTGGGTCTAGCCGAGTGGGTTTGTGTCTAGCCGAGTGGGTTTGGGTCTAGCTGCGTGGGTTTGGGTGTAGCCGAGTGGGTTTGGGTCTAGCCGAGTGGGTTTGGGTCTAGCGGAGTGGGTTTGGGTCTAGCCGAGTGGGTTTGGGTCTAGCCGAGTGGGTTTGGGTCTATCCGAGTGGGTTTGGGTCTAGCCGAGTGGGTTTGGGTCTAGCCGAGTGGGTTTGGGTCTAGCCGAGTGGGTTTGTGTCTAGCCGAGTGGGTTAGGGTCTAGCCGAGTGGGTTTGGGTCTAGCCGAGTGGGTTTGGGTCTAGCCGAGTGGGTTTGGGTCTAGCCGAGTGGGTTTGTGTCTAACCGAGTGGGTTTGGGTCTAGCCGAGTGGGTTTGGGCCTAGCCGAGTGGGCTTGGGTCTAGCCGAGTGGGTTTGGGTCTAGCCGAGTGGGTTTGGATCTAGCCGAGTGGGTTTGGGTCTAGCGGAGTGGGTTTGGGTCTAGCCGAGTGGGTTTGGGTCTAGCGGAGTGGGTTTGTGTCTAGCCGAGTGGGTTTGGGTCTAGCCGAGTGGGTTTGGGTCTAGCGGAGTGGGTTTGTGTCTAGCCGTGTGGGTTTGGGTCTAGCCGAGTGGGTTTGGGTCTAGCCGAGTGGGGTTGGGTCTAGCCGAGTGGGTTTGGGTCTAGCCGAGTGGGTTTGGGTCTAGCCGAGTGGGTTTGGGTCTAGCCGAGTGGGTTTGGGTCTAGCCGAGTGGGTTAGGGTCTAGCCGAGTGGGTTAGGGTCTAGCCGAGTGGAGTTGGGTCTAGCCGAGTGGGTTTGTGTCTAGCCGAGTGGGTTTGGGTCTAGCGGAGTGGGTTTGGGTCTAGCCGAGTGGGTTTGGGTCTAGCCGAGTGTGTTTGGGTCTAGCGGAGTGGGTTTGGGTCTAGCCGAGTGGGTTTGGGTCTAGCCGAGTGGGTTTGGGTCTAGCCGAGTGGGTTTGTGTCTAGCCGAGTGGGTTAGGATCTAGCCGAGCGGGTTTGGGTCTAGCCGAGTGGGTTTATGTCTAGCCGAGTGGGTTTGGGTCTAGCGGAGTGGGTTTGGGTCTAGCCGAGTGGGTTTGGGTCTAGCCGAGTGGGTTTGGGTCTAGCGGATTGGGTTTGGGTCTAGCCGAGTGGGTTTGCGTCTAGCCGAGTGAGTTTGGGTCTAGCAGTGTGGGTTTGGGTCTAGACGAGTGGGTTTGGGTCTAGCCGAGTGGGTTTGGGTCTAGCGGAGTGGGTTTGGGTCTAGCCGAGTGGGTGTGGGTCTTGCCGAGTGGTTTGGGTCTAGCCGAGTGGGTTTGGGTCTAGCCGAGTGGGTTTGGGTCTAGCCGAGTGGGTTTGTGTCTAGCGGAGTGGGTTTGGGTCTAGCGGAGTGGGTTTGAGTCTAGCCGAGTGGGTTTGTGTCTAACCGAGTGGGTTTGGGTCTAGCGGAGTGGGTTTGGGTCTAGCCGAGTGGGTTTGGGTCTAGCCGAGTGGGTTTGGGTCTAGCGGAGTGGGTTTGGGTCTAGCCGAGTGGGTTTGGGTGTAGCCGAGTGGGTTTGGGTCTAGCCGAGTGGGTTTGGGTGTAGCCGAGTGGGGTTGGGTCTAGCCGAGTGGGTTTGGGTCTAGCAGAGTGGGTTTGGGTCTAGCCGAGTGGGTTTGGGTCTATCCGAGTGTGTTTGGGTCTAGCAGAGTGGGTTTGGGTCTAGCCGAGTGGGTTTGGGTCTAGCCGAGTGGGTTTGGGTCTAGCCGAGTGGGTTTGGGTTCAGCCGAGTGGGTTTGGGTTTAGCGGCGTGGGGTTGGGTCTAGCCGAGTGGGTTTGGGTCTAGCCGAGTGGATTTGGGTCTAGCGGAGTGGGTTTGGGTCTAGCCGAGTTGGTTTGGGTCTAGCGGAGTGGGTTTGTGTCTAGCCGAGTGGGTTTTGATCTAGCCGAGTGGGTTTGGGTCTAGCCGAGTGCGTTTGGGTCTAGCCGAGTGGGGTTGCGTCTAGCCGAGTGGGTTTGGGTCTAGCCGAGTGGGTTTGGGTCTAGCCGAGTGGGTTTGGGTCTAGCCGAGTGGGTTTGGGTCTAGCCGAGTGGGTTTGGGTGTAGCCGAGTGGGTTTGGTTCTAGCCGAGTGGGTTTGGGCCTAGCCGAGTGGGTTTGGGTCTAGCCGAGTGGGTTTGGGTCTAGACGAGTGGGTTTGGGTCTTGCCGAGTGGGTTTGGGTCTAGCCGAGTGGATTTTGGTCTAGCGGAGTGGGTTTGGGTCTAGCCGAGTGGTTTGGGTCGAGCCGAGTGGCTTTGGGTCGAGCGGAGTGGGTTTGGATCTAGCCGAGTGGGTTTGGATCTAGCCGAGTGGGTTTGGGTGTAGCCGAGTGGGTTTGGGTCTAGCTGAGTGGGTTTGGGTCTAGCCGAGTGGGTTTGGGTCTAGCCGAGTGGGTTTGTGTCTAGCCGAGTGGGTGTGGGTCTAGCCGAGTGGGTTTGGGTCTAGCCAAGGGGTTTGGGTCTAGCGGAGTGGGTTTGGGTCTAGCGGAGTGGGTTTGGGTCTAGCCGAGTGGGTTTGGGTCTAGCGGAGTGGGTTTGTGTCTAGCCGAGTGGGTTTCGGTCTAGCCGAGTGGGTTTGGGTCTAGCCGAGTGCGTTTGGGTCTAGCCGAGTGGGTTTGGGTCTAGCCGAGTGGGTTTAGGTCTAGCCGAGTGGGTTTGGGTCTAGCCGAGTGGGTTTGGGTCTAGCCGAGTGGGTTTGGGTCTAGCCGAGTGGGTTTGGGTCTAGCCGAGTGGGTTTGGGTTCAGCCGAGTGGGTTTGGGTTTAGCGGCGTGGGGTTGGGTCTAGCCGAGTGGGTTTGGGTCTAGCCGAGTGGATTTGGGTCTAGCGGAGTGGGTTTGGGTCTAGCCGAGTTGGTTTGGGTCTAGCGGAGTGGGTTTGTGTCCAGCCGAGTGGGTTTTGGTCTAGCCGAGTGGGTTTGGGTCTAGCCGAGTGCGTTTGGGTCTAGCCGAGTGGGGTTGGGTCTAGCCGAGTGGGTTTGGGTCTAGCCGAGTGGGTTTGGGTCTAGCCGAGTGGGTTTGGGTCTAGCCGAGTGGGTTTGGGTCTAGCCGAGTGGGTTTGGGTGTAGCCGAGTGGGTTTGGGTCTAGCCGAGTGGGTTTGGGCCTAGCTGAGTGGGTTTGGGTCTAGCCGAGTGGGTTTGGGTCTAGCCGAGTGGGTTTGGGTCTTGCCGAGTGGGTTTGGGTCTAGCCGAGTGGATTTTGGTCTAGCGGAGTGGGTTTGGGTCTAGCCGAGTGGGTTTGGGTCTAGCCGAGTGGTTTGGGTCGAGCCGAGTGGCTTTGGGTCGAGCGGAGTGGGTTTGGATCTAGCCGAGTTGGTTTGGGTCTAGCCGAGTGGGTTTGGGTGTAGCCGAGTGGGTTTGGGTCTAGCTGAGTGGGTTTGGGTCTAGCCGAGTGGGTTTGGGTCTTGCCGAGTGGGTTTGTGTCTAGCCGAGTGGGTGTGGGTCTAGCTGAGTGGGTTTGGGTCTAGCCGAGTGGGTTTGGGTCTAGCGGAGTGTGTTTTGGATCTAGCGGAGTGGGTTTGGGTCTAGCCGAGTGGGTTTGGGTCTAGCCGAGTGGGTTTGGGCCTAGCCGAGTGGGTTTGGGTCTAGCCGAGTGGGTTTGGGTCTAGCCAAGTGGGTTTGGGTCTAGCCGAGTGGGTTTGGGTCTAGCCGATTGGGTTTGGGTCTAGCGGAGTGGGTTTGTGTCTAGTCGAGTGGGTTTGGGTCTAGCCGAGTGGGTTTGGGTCTAGCCAAGGGGTTTGGGTCTAGCGGAGTGGGTTTGGGTCTAGCGGAGTGGGTTTGGGTCTAGCCGAGTGGGCTTGGGTCTAGCGGAGTGGGTTTGTGTCTAGCCGAGTGGGTTTGGGTCTAGCCGAGTGGGTTTGGGTCTAGCCGAGTGCGTTTGGGTCTAGCCGAGTGGGTTTGGGTCTAGCCGAGTGGGTTTGGGTCTAGCCGAGTGGGTTTGGGTCCAGCCGAGTGGGTTTGGGTCTAGCCGAGAGGGTTTGGGTCTAGCCGAGTGGGTTTGGGTCTAGCCCAGTGGGTTTGGGTCTAGCGGATTGGGTTTGGGACTAGCCGAGTGGGTTTGGGTCTAGCGGGGTGGGTTTGGATCTAGCCGAGTGGGTTTGGGTCTAGCCGAATGGGTTTGGGTCTAGCCGAGTGGGTGTGGGTCTAGCCGAGTGGGTTTGGGTCTAGCCGAGTGGGTTTGTGTCTAGCGGAGTGGGTTTTGGATCTAGCCAAGTGGGTTTGGGTCTAGCCGAGTGGGTTTGGGTCTAGCCGAGTGGGTATGGGCCTAGCCGAGTGGGTTTGGGTCTTGCCGAGTGGGTTTGGGTCTAGCCAAGTGGGTTTGGGTCTAGCCGAGTGGGTTTGGGTCTGGCCGAATGGGTTTGGGTCTAGCGGAGTGGGTTTGTGTCTAGTCGAGTGGGTTTGGGTGCAGCCGAGTGGGTTTGGGTCTACCAAGGGGTTTGGGTCTAGCGGAGTGGTTTGGATCTAGCCGAGTGGGTTTGGGTCTAGCCGAGTGGGTTTGGGTGTAGCTGATTGGGTTTGGGTCTAGCCGAGTGGGTTTGGGTCTAGCCGAGTGGGTTTGGGTCCAGCCGAGTGGGTTTGTGTCTAGCCGAGTGGGTTAGGGTCTAGCCGAGTGGGTTTGGGTCTAGCCGAGTGGGTTTGTGTGTAGCCGAGTGGGTTTGGGTCTAGCGGAGTGGGTTTGGGTCTAGCCGAGTGGGTTTGGGTCTAGCCGAGTGGGTTTGGGTCTAGCCGTGTGGGTTTGGATGTAGCCAAGTGGGGTTGGGTCTAGCCGAGTGGGTTTGGGTCTAGCGGAGTGGGTTTGGGTCTTGCCGAGTGGGTTTGGGTCTAGCCGAGTGGGTTTGGGTCTGGCCGAGTGGGTTTGGGTCTTGCCGAGTGGGTTTTGGTTTGCCGAGTGGGTTTGGGTATAGCCTAGTGGGTTTGTGTCTCGCCAAGTGGGTTTGGGTTTAGCGGAGTGGGGTTGGGTCTAGCCGAGTGGGTTTGGGTCTAGCCGAGTGGGTTTGGGTCTAGCGGAGTGGGTTTGGGTCTAGCCGAGTGGGTTTGGGTCTAGCGGAGTGGGTTTGTGTCTAGCCGAGTGGGTTTGGGCCTAGCCGAGTGGGTTTGGGTCTAGCCGAGTGGGTTTGGGTCTCGCCGAGTGGGTTTGGGTCTGGCCGAGTGGATTTGGGTCTAGCGGAGTGGGTTTGGGTTTAGCCGAGTGGGTTTGGGTCTAGCCGAGTGGTTTGGGTCTAGCAGAGTGGCTTTGGGTCTAGCGGAGTGGGTTTGGATCTAGCCGAGTGGGTTTGGGTCTAGCCGAGTGGGTTTGTGTCTAGCTGAGTGGGTTAAGGTCTAGCCGAGTGGATTTGGGTCTAGCCGAGTGGGTTTGTGTCTAGCCGATTGGGTTTGGGTCTAGCGGAGTGGGTTTGGGTCTAGCGGAGTGGGTTTGGGTCTAGCCGAGTGGGTTTGGGTCTAGCCGTGTGGGTTTGGATGTAGCCGAGTGGGGTTGGGTCTAGCCGAGTGGGTTTGGGTCTAGCGGAGTGGGTTTGGGTCTTGCCGAGTGGGTTTGGGTCTAGCCGAGTGGGTTTGGGTCTGGCCGAGTGGGTTTGGGTCTTGCCGAGTGGGTTTTGGTTTGCCGAGTGGGTTTGGGTATAGCCTAGTGGGTTTGTGTCTCGCCAAGTGGGTTTGGGTTTAGCGGAGTGGGGTTGGGTCTAGCCGAGTGGGTTTGGGTCTAGCCGAGTGGGTTTGGGTCTAGCGGAGTGGGTTTGGGTCTAGCGGAGTGGGTTTGGGTCTAGCGGAGTGGGTTTGTGTCTAGCCGAGTGGGTTTGGGTCTAGCCGAGTGGGTTTGGGTCTAGCCGAGTGCGTTTGGGTCGAGCCGAGTGGGGTTGGGTCTAGCCGAGTGGGTTTGGGTCTAGCCGAGTGGGTTTGGGTCTAGCCGAGTGGGTTTGGGTCTAGCCGAGTGGGTTTGGGCCTAGCCGAGTGGGTTTGGGCCTAGCCGAGTGGGTTTGGGTCTAGCCGAGTGGGTTTGGGTCTCGCCGAGTGGGTTTGGGTCTGGCCGAGTGGATTTGGGTCTAGCGGAGTGGGTTTGGGTTTAGCCGAGTGGGTTTGGGTCTAGCCGAGTGGTTTGGGTCTAGCAGAGTGGCTTTGGGTCTAGCGGAGTGGGTTTGGATCTAGCCGAGTGGGTTTGGGTCTAGCCGAGTGGGTTTGGGTGCAGCCGAGTGGGTTTGGGTCTCGCTGAGTGGGTTTGGGTCTAGCCGAGTGGGTTTGGGTCTAGCCGAGTGGGTTTGTGTCTAGCTGAGTGGGTTAGGGTCTAGCCGAGTGGATTTGGGTCTAGCCGAGTGGGTTTGTGTCTAGCCGATTGGGTTTGGGTCTAGCGGAGTGGGTTTGGGTCTAGCGGAGTGGGTTTGGGTCTAGCGGAGTGGGTTTGGCTTTAGCCGAGTGGGTTTGGGTCTAGCCGAGTGGGTTTGGGTCAAGCCGAGTGGGTTTGGGTCTAGCGGAGTGGGTTTGTGTCTAGCCGAGTGGGTTTGGGTCTAGCCGAGTGGGTTTGGGTCCAGCCGAGTGGGTTTGGGCCTAGCCGAGTGGGTTTGTGTGTAGCCGAGTGGGTTTGGGTCTAGCCGAGTGGTTTTGGGTCTAGCCGAGTGGGTTTGGGTCTAGCCGAGTGGCTTTGGGTCTAGCGGAGTGGGTTTGTGTCTAGTCGAGTGTGTTTGGGTCTAGCCGAGTGGGTTTGGGGTTAGCCGAGTGGGTTTGGGTCTCGCCGAGTGGGTTTAGGTCTGGCCGAGTGGATTTGGGTCTAGCGGAGTGGGTTTGGGTTTAGCCGAGTGGGTTTGGGTCTAGCCGAGTGGGTTTGTGTCTAGCCGAGTGGGTTTGGGTCTAGCGGAGTGGGTTTGGGTCTAGCGGAGTGGGTTTGGGTCTAGCGGAGTGGGTTTGGCTTTAGCGGAGTGGGTTTGGGTCTAGCCGAGTGGGTTTGGGTCTAGCCGAGTGGGTTTGGATGTAGCCGAGTGGGTTTGGGTCTCGCTGAGTGGGTTTGGGTCTAGCCGAGTGGGTTTGGGTCTAGCCGAGTGGGTTTGTGTCTAGCTGAGTGGGTTAGGGTCTAGCCGAGTGGATTTGGGTCTAGCCGAGTGGGTTTGGGTCTAGCCGAGTGGGTTTGTGTCTAGCTGAGTGGGTTAAGGTCTAGCCGAGTGGATTTGGGTCTAGCCGAGTGGGTTTGTGTCTAGCCGATTGGGTTTGGGTCTAGCGGAGTGGGTTTGGGTCTAGCGGAGTGGGTTTGGGTCTAGCCGAGTGGGTTTGGGTCTAGCCGTGTGGGTTTGGATGTAGCCGAGTGGGGTTGGGTCTAGCCGAGTGGGTTTGGGTCTAGCGGAGTGGGTTTGGGTCTTGCCGAGTGGGTTTGGGTCTAGCCGAGTGGGTTTGGGTCTGGCCGAGTGGGTTTGGGTCTTGCCGAGTGGGTTTTGGTTTGCCGAGTGGGTTTGGGTATAGCCTAGTGGGTTTGTGTCTCGCCAAGTGGGTTTGGGTTTAGCGGAGTGGGGTTGGGTCTAGCCGAGTGGGTTTGGGTCTAGCCGAGTGGGTTTGGGTCTAGCGGAGTGGGTTTGGGTCTAGCGGAGTGGGTTTGGGTCTAGCGGAGTGGGTTTGTGTCTAGCCGAGTGGGTTTGGGTCTAGCCGAGTGGGTTTGGGTCTAGCCGAGTGCGTTTGGGTCGAGCCGAGTGGGGTTGGGTCTAGCCGAGTGGGTTTGGGTCTAGCCGAGTGGGTTTGGGTCTAGCCGAGTGGGTTTGGGTCTAGCCGAGTGGGTTTGGGCCTAGCCGAGTGGGTTTGGGCCTAGCCGAGTGGGTTTGGGTCTAGCCGAGTGGGTTTGGGTCTCGCCGAGTGGGTTTGGGTCTGGCCGAGTGGATTTGGGTCTAGCGGAGTGGGTTTGGGTTTAGCCGAGTGGGTTTGGGTCTAGCCGAGTGGTTTGGGTCTAGCAGAGTGGCTTTGGGTCTAGCGGAGTGGGTTTGGATCTAGCCGAGTGGGTTTGGGTCTAGCCGAGTGGGTTTGGGTGCAGCCGAGTGGGTTTGGGTCTCGCTGAGTGGGTTTGGGTCTAGCCGAGTGGGTTTGGGTCTAGCCGAGTGGGTTTGTGTCTAGCTGAGTGGGTTAGGGTCTAGCCGAGTGGATTTGGGTCTAGCCGAGTGGGTTTGTGTCTAGCCGATTGGGTTTGGGTCTAGCGGAGTGGGTTTGGGTCTAGCGGAGTGGGTTTGGGTCTAGCGGAGTGGGTTTGGCTTTAGCCGAGTGGGTTTGGGTCTAGCCGAGTGGGTTTGGGTCAAGCCGAGTGGGTTTGGGTCTAGCGGAGTGGGTTTGTGTCTAGCCGAGTGGGTTTGGGTCTAGCCGAGTGGGTTTGGGTCCAGCCGAGTGGGTTTGGGCCTAGCCGAGTGGGTTTGGGTGTAGCCGAGTGGGTTTGGGTCTAGCCGAGTGGTTTTGGGTCTAGCCGAGTGGGTTTGGGTCTAGCCGAGTGGCTTTGGGTCTAGCGGAGTGGGTTTGTGTCTAGTCGAGTGTGTTTGGGTCTAGCCGAGTGGGTTTGGGGTTAGCCGAGTGGGTTTGGGTCTCGCCGAGTGGGTTTAGGTCTGGCCGAGTGGATTTGGGTCTAGCGGAGTGGGTTTGGGTTTAGCCGAGTGGGTTTGGGTCTAGCCGAGTGGGTTTGTGTCTAGCCGAGTGGGTTTGGGTCTAGCGGAGTGGGTTTGGGTCTAGCGGAGTGGGTTTGGGTCTAGCGGAGTGGGTTTGGCTTTAGCGGAGTGGGTTTGGGTCTAGCCGAGTGGGTTTGGGTCTAGCCGAGTGGGTTTGGATGTAGCCGAGTGGGTTTGGGTCTCGCTGAGTGGGTTTGGGTCTAGCCGAGTGGGTTTGGGTCTAGCCGAGTGGGTTTGTGTCTAGCTGAGTGGGTTAGGGTCTAGCCGAGTGGATTTGGGTCTAGCCGAGTGGGTTTGTGTCTAGCCGATTGGGTTTGGGTCTAGCGGAGTGGGTTTGGGTCTAGCGGAGTGGGTTTGGGTCTAGCGGAGTGGGTTTTGCTTTAGCCGAGTGGGTTTGGGTCTAGCCGAGTGGGTTTGGGTCAAGCCGAGTGGGTTTGGGTCTAGCGGAGTGGGTTTGGGTCTAGCCGAGTGGGTTTGGGTCAAGCCGAGTGGGTTTGGGTCTAGTGGAGTGGGTTTGGGTCTAGCCGAGTGGGTTTGGGTCTGGTCGAGTGGGTTTGGGTCCAGCCGAGTGGGTTTGGGCCTAGCCAAGTGGGTTTGGGTGTAGCCGAGTGGGTTTGTGTCTAGCCGAGTGGGTTTGGGTCTAGCCGAGTGGGTTTGGGTCTAGCCGAGTGGCTTTGGGTCTATCGGAGTGGGTTTGTGTCTAGTCGAGTGTGTTTGGGTCTAGCCGAGTGGGTTTGGGTCTAGCCGAGTGTGTTTGGGTCTAGCAGAGGGGGTTTGGGTCTAGCCGAGTGGGTTTGGGTCTAGCCGAGTGGGTTTGGGTCCAGCCGAGTGGGTTTGGTTCTAGCCGAGTGGGCTTGGGTCTAGCCGAGTGGGTTTGTGTCTAGCCGAGTGGGTTTGGGTCTAGCGGAGTGGGTTTGGGACTAGCCGAGTGGGTTTGGGTCTAGCGGAGTGGGTTTGGATCTAGACAAGTGGGTTTGGGTCTAGCCGAGTGGGTTTGGGTCTAGCCGAGTGCGGTTGGGTGTAGCCGAGTGGGTTTGGGTCTAGCCGAGTGTCTTTGGGTGTAGCAGAGTGGGTTTGGGTCTAGCGGAGTGGGTTTGGGTCTAGCCGCGTGGGTTTGGATCTAGCCGACTGGGTGTGGGTCTAGCCGAGTTGGTTTGGGTCTAGCCGAGTGGGTTTGGGTCTAGCGGAGTGGGTTTTGGATCTAGCCGAGTGGGTTTGGGTCTAGCCGAGTGGGTTTGTGTCTAGCCGAGTGGGTTTGGGCCTAGCCGAGTGGGTTTGGGTCTAGCCGAGTGGGTTTGGGTTTAGCCAAGTGGGCTTCGGTCTCGCCGAGTGGGTTTGGGTCTAGCCGAGTGGATTTGGGTCTAGCCGAGTGGGTTTGGGTGTAGCCGATTGGGTTTGGGTCTAGCCGAGTGGGTTTGGGTCTAGCCGAGTGGGTTTGGGTCTAGCCGAGTGGGTTTGTGTCTAGCCGAGTGCGTTAGGGTCTAGACGAGTAGGTTTGGGTCTAGCCGAGTGGGTTTGGGTCTAGCCAAGTGGCTTTGGGTCTTGCGGAGTGGGTTTGTGTCTAGTCGAGTGTGTTTGGGTCGAGCCGAGTGGGTTTGGGTCTAGCCGAGTGTGTTTGGGTCTAGCAGAGTGGGTTTGGGTCTAGCCGAGTGGGTTTGGGTCTAGCTGAGTGGGTTTGGGTCTAGCCGAGTGGTTTTGGTTCTAGCCGAGTGGGCTTGGGTCTAGCCGAGTGGGTTTGTGTCTAGCCGAGTGGGTTTGGGTCTAGCGGAGTGGGTTTGAGACTAGCCGAGTGGGTTTGGGTCTAGCGGAGTGGGTTTGGATCTAGACAAGTGGGTTTGGGTCTAGCCGAGTGGGTTTGGGTCTAGCCGAGTGCGGTTGGGTGTTGCCGAGTGGGTTTGGGTCTAGCCGAGTGTCTTTGGGTGTAGCAGAGTGGGTTTGGGTCTAGCGGAGTGGGTTTGGGTCTAGCCGCGTGGGTTTGGATCTAGCCGACTGGGTGTGGGTCTAGCCGAGTTGGTTGGGTCTAGCCGAGTGGGTTTGGGTCTAGCGGAGTGGGTTTTGGATCTAGCCGAGTGGGTTTGGGTCTAGCCGAGTGGGTTTGGGTCTAGCCGAGTGGGTTTGGGCCTAGCCGAGTGGGTTTGGGTCTAGCCGAGTGGGTTTGGGTCTAGCCCAGTGGGTTTCGGTCTCGCCGAGTGGGTTTGGGTCTAGCCGAGTGGATTTGGGTCTAGCGGAGTGGGTTTGGGTCTAGCCAAGTGGGTTTGCGTCTAGCCGAGTGGGTTTGGGTCTAGCCGAGTGGGTTTGGGTCCAGCGGAGTGGGTTTGGATCTAGCCGAGTGGGTTTGGGTTTAGCCGAGTGGGTTTTGGGTGTAGCCAATTGGGTTTGGGTCTAGCCGAGTGGGTTTGGGTCTAGCAGAGTGGGTTTGGGTCTAGCCGAGTGGGTTTGTGTCTAGCCGAGTGCGTTAGGGTCTAGCCGAGTGGGTTTGGGTCTAGCAGAGTGGGTTTGTGTCTAGCTGAGTGGGTTTGGGTCTAGCGGAGTGGGTTTGGGTCTAGCCGAGTGGGTTTGGGTCTAGCGGAGTGGGTTTGGATGTAGCCGAGTGGGTTTGGGTCTAGCTGAGTGGGTTTGGGTCTCGCCGAGTGGGGTTGGGTCTTGCCGAGTGGGTTTGGGTCTACCCGAGAGGGTTTGGGTCTAGCGGAGTGGGTTTGGGTCTAGCGGAGTGGGTTGGGTCTAGCGGAGTGGGTTTGGGTCTAGCCGAGTGGGTGTGGGTCTAGCCGAGTGGGTTTGGGTCTAGCCGAGTGGGTTTGGGTCCAGCGGAGTGGCTTTTGGATCTAGCCGAGTGGGTTTGGGTCTAGCCGAGTGGGTTTGGGTCTAGCCGAGTGGGTTTGGGGCTATCCGAGTGCGTTTGGGTCTAGCCGAGTGGTTTTGGGTCTAGCCAAGTGGGTTTGGGTCTAGCCGAGTGGGTTTGGGTCTAGCCGAGTGGGTTTGGGTCTAGCGGAGTGGGTTTGGATCTAGCCGAGTGGGTTTGGGTCTAGCCGAGTGGGTTTGGGTGTAGCCGAGTGGGTTTGGGTGTAGCCGATTGGGTTTGGGTCTAGCCGAGTGGGTTTGGGTCTAGCCGAGTGGGTTTGGGCCTAGCCGAGTGGGTTTGGGTCTAGCCGAGTGGGTTTGGGTCTAACCAAGTGGGTTTCGGTCTCGCCGAGTGGGTTTGGGTCTAGCCGAGTGGGTTTGGGTCTAGCCCAGTGGGTTTCGGTCTCGCCGAGTGGGTTTGGGTCTAGCCGAGTGGATTTGGGTCTAGCGGAGTGGGTTTGGGTCTAGCCGAGTGGGTTTGGGTCTAGCCGAGTGCGGTTGGGTGTAGCCGAGTGGGTTTGGGACTAGCCGAGTGGGTTTGGGTCTAGCGGAGTGGGTTTGGATCTAGCAAAGTGGGTTTGGGTCTAGCCGAGTGGGTTTGGGTCTAGCCGAGTGCGGTTGGGTGTAGCCGAGTGGGTTTGGGTCTAGCCGAGTGTCTTTGGGTGTAGCAGAGTGGGTTTGGGTCTAGCGGAGTGGGTTTGGGTCTAGCCGCGTGGGTTTGGATCTAGCCGACTGGGTGTGGGTCTAGCCGAGTTGGTTTGGGTCTAGCCGAGTGGGTTTGGGTCTAGCGGAGTGGGTTTTGGATCTAGCCGAGTGGGTTTGGGTCTAGCCGAGTGGGTTTGTGTCTAGCCGAGTGGGTTTGGGCCTAGCCGAGTGGGTTTGGGTCTAGCCGAGTGGGTTTGGGTTTAGCCAAGTGGGCTTCGGTCTCGCCGAGTGGGTTTGGGTCTAGCCGAGTGGATTTGGGTCTAGCCGAGTGGGTTTGGGTGTAGCCGATTGGGTTTGGGTCTAGCCGAGTGGGTTTGGGTCTAGCCGAGTGGGTTTGGGTCTAGCCGAGTGGGTTTGTGTCTAGCCGAGTGCGTTAGGGTCTAGACGAGTAGGTTTGGGTCTAGCCGAGTGGGTTTGGGTCTAGCCAAGTGGCTTTGGGTCTTGCGGAGTGGGTTTGTGTCTAGTCGAGTGTGTTTGGGTCGAGCCGAGTGGGTTTGGGTCTAGCCGAGTGTGTTTGGGTCTAGCAGAGTGGGTTTGGGTCTAGCCGAGTGGGTTTGGGTCTAGCTGAGTGGGTTTGGGTCTAGCCGAGTGGTTTTGGTTCTAGCCGAGTGGGCTTGGGTCTAGCCGAGTGGGTTTGTGTCTAGCCGAGTGGGTTTGGGTCTAGCGGAGTGGGTTTGAGACTAGCCGAGTGGGTTTGGGTCTAGCGGAGTGGGTTTGGATCTAGACAAGTGGGTTTGGGTCTAGCCGAGTGGGTTTGGGTCTAGCCGAGTGCGGTTGGGTGTTGCCGAGTGGGTTTGGGTCTAGCCGAGTGTCTTTGGGTGTAGCAGAGTGGGTTTGGGTCTAGCGGAGTGGGTTTGGGTCTAGCCGCGTGGGTTTGGATCTAGCCGACTGGGTGTGGGTCTAGCCGAGTTGGTTTGGGTCTAGCCGAGTGGGTTTGGGTCTAGCGGAGTGGGTTTTGGATCTAGCCGAGTGGGTTTGGGTCTAGCCGAGTGGGTTTGGGTCTAGCCGAGTGGGTTTGGGCCTAGCCGAGTGGGTTTGGGTCTAGCCGAGTGGGTTTGGGTCTAGCACAGTGGGTTTCGGTCTCGCCGAGTGGGTTTGGGTCTAGCCGAGTGGATTTGGGTCTAGCGGAGTGGGTTTGGGTCTAGCCAAGTGGGTTTGCGTCTAGCCGAGTGGGTTTGGGTCTAGCCGAGTGGGTTTGGGTCTAGCGGAGTGGGTTTGGATCTAGCCGAGTGGGTTTGGGTTTAGCCGAGTGGGTTTTGGGTGTAGCCAATTGGGTTTGGGTCTAGCCGAGTGGGTTTGGGTCTAGCAGAGTGGGTTTGGGTCTAGCCGAGTGGGTTTGTGTCTAGCCGAGTGCGTTAGGGTCTAGCCGAGTGGGTTTGGGTCTAGCAGAGTGGGTTTGTGTCTAGCCGAGTGGGTTTGGGTCTAGCGGAGTGGGTTTGGGTCTAGCCGAGTGGGTTTGGGTCTAGCGGAGTGGGTTTGGATCTAGCCGAGTGGGTTTGGGTCTAGCTGAGTGGGTTTGGGTCTCGCCGAGTGGGGTTGGGTCTTGCCGAGTGGGTTTGGGTCTACCCGAGAGGGTTTGGGTCTAGCGGAGTGGGTTTGGGTCTAGCGGAGTGGGTTGGGTCTAGCGGAGTGGGTTTGGGTCTAGCCGAGTGGGTGTGGGTCTAGCCGAGTGGGTTTGGGTCTAGCCGAGTGGGTTTGGGTCCAGCGGAGTGGCTTTTGGATCTAGCCGAGTGGGTTTGGGTCTAGCCGAGTGGGTTTGGGTCTAGCCGAGTGGGTTTGGGGCTATCCGAGTGCGTTTGGGTCTAGCCGAGTGGTTTTGGGTCTAGCCAAGTGGGTTTGGGTCTAGCCGAGTGGGTTTGGGTCTAGCCGAGTGGGTTTGGGTCTAGCGGAGTGGGTTTGGATCTAGCCGAGTGGGTTTGGGTCTAGCCGAGTGGGTTTGGGTGTAGCCGAGTGGGTTTGGGTGTAGCCGATTGGGTTTGGGTCTAGCCGAGTGGGTTTGGGTCTAGCCGAGTGGGTTTGGGCCTAGCCGAGTGGGTTTGGGTCTAGCCGAGTGGGTTTGGGTCTAACCAAGTGGGTTTCGGTCTCGCCGAGTGGGTTTGGGTCTAGCCGAGTGGGTTTGGGTCTAGCCCAGTGGGTTTCGGTCTCGCCGAGTGGGTTTGGGTCTAGCCGAGTGGATTTGGGTCTAGCGGAGTGGGTTTGGGTCTAGCCGAGTGGGTTTGAGTCTAGCCGAGTGGGTTTGGGTCTAGCCGAGTGGGTTTGGGTCTAGCCGAGTGGGTTTGGGTCGACCCGAGAGGGTTTGGGTCTTGCGGAGTGGGTTTGGGTCGAGCGGAGTGGGTTGGGTCTAGCGGAGTGGGTTTGGGTCTCGCCGAGTGGGGTTGGGTCTTGCCGAGTGGGTTTGGGTCGACCCGAGAGGGTTTGGGTCTTGCGGAGTGGGTTTGGGTCGAGCGGAGTGGGTTGGGTCTAGCGGAGTGGGTTTGGGTCTAGCCGAGTGGGTGTGGGTCTAGCCGAGTGGGTTTGGGTCTAGCCGAGTGGGTTTGGGTCTAGCGGAGTGGCTTTTGGATCTAGCAGAGTGGGTTTGGGTCTAGCCGAGTGGGTTTGGGTCTAGCCGAGTGGGTTTGGGGCTATCCGAGTGCATTTGGGTCTAGCCGCGTGGTTTTGGGTCTAGCCAAGTGGGTTTCGGTCTCGCCGAGTGGGTTTGGGTCTAGCCGAGTGGATTTGGGTCTAGCCGAGTGGGTTTGGGTTTAGCCGAGTGGGTTTGGGTCTAGCCAAGTGGGTTTGGGTCTAGCCAAGTGGGTTTGGGTCTAGCGGAGTGGGTTTGGGTGTAGCCGATTGGGTTTGGGTCTAGCCGAGTGGGTTTGGGTCTAGCCGAGTGGGTTTGAGTCTAGCCGAGTGGGTTTGTCTCTAGCGGAGTGGGTTTGGATCCAGCCGAGTGGGTTTGGGTCTAGCCGAGTGGGTTTGGGTGTAGCCGATTGGGTTTGGGTCTAGCCGAGTGGGTTTGGGTCTAGCCGAGTGGGTTTGGGCCTAGCCGAGTGGGTTTGGGTCTAGCCGAGTGGGTTTGGGTCTAGCCAAGTGGGTTTCGGTCTCGCCGAGTGGGTTTGGGTCTAGCCGAGTGGAGTTGGGTCTAGCGGAGTGGGTTTGGGTCTAGCTGAGTGGGTTTGGGTCTAGCCGAGTGGGTTTGGGTCTAGCCGAGTGGGTTTGGGTCTAGCCGAGTGGGTTTGGGTCTAGCCGAGTGGGTTTGGGTCTAGCGGAGTGGGTTTGGATCTAGCCGAGTGGGTTTGGGTCTAGCCGAGTGGGTTTGGGTGTAGCCGATTGGGTTTGGGTCTAGCCGAGTGGGTTTGGGTCTAGCCGAGTGGGTTTGGGCCTAGCCGAGTGGGTTTGGGTCTAGCCGAGTGGGTTTGGGTCTAGCGGAGTGGGTTTGGATCTAGCCGAGTGGGTTTGGGTCTAGCCGAGTGGGTTTGGGTGTAGCCGATTGGGTTTGGGTCTAGCCGAGTGGGTTTGGGTCTAGCCGAGTGGGTTTGGGTCTAGCCGAGTGGGTTTGTGTCTAGCCGATTGCGTTAGGGTCTAGCCGAGCGGGTTTGGGTCTAGCCGAGTGGGTTTGTGTCTAGCCGAGTGGGTTTGGGTCTAGCGGAGTGGGTTTGGGACTAGCCGAGTGGGTTTGGGTCTAGCGGAGTGGGTTTGGATCTAGCCGAGTGGGTTTGGGTCTAGCCGAGTGGGTTTGGGTCTCGCCGAGTGGGGTTGGGTCTTGCCGAGTGGGTTTGGGTCTACCCGACGCGTTTGCGTCTAGCGGAGTGGGTTTGGGTCTAGCGGAGTGGGTTGGGTCTAGCGGAGTGGGTTTGGGTCTAGCCGAGTGGGTGTGGGTCTAGCCGAGTGGGTTTGGGTTTAGCCGAGTGGGTTTGGGTCTAGCGGAGTGGCTTTTGGATCTAGCCGAGTGGGTTTGGGTCTAGCCGAGTGGGTTTGGGTCTAGCCGAGTGGGTTTGGGGCTATCCGAGTGCGTTTGGGTCTAGCCGAGTGGTTTTGGGTCTAGCCAACTGGGTTTCGGTCTCGCCGAGTGGGTTTGGGTCTAGCCGAGTGGATTTGGGTCTAGCCGAGTGGGTTTCGGTTTAGCCGATGGGTTTGGGTCTAGCCGAGTGGGTTTGGGTCTAGCCGAGTGGGTTTGGGTCTAGCGGAGTGGGTTTTGGATCTAGCCGAGTGGGTTTGGGTCTAGCCGAGTGGGTTTGGGTCTAGCCGAGTGGGTTTGGGCCTAGCCGAGTGGGTTTGGGTCTAGCCGAGTGGGTTTGGGTCTAGCCAAGTGGGTTTTGGTCTCGCCGAGTGGGTTTGGGTCTAGCCGTGTGGATTTGGGTCTAGCGGAGTGGGTTTGGATCTAGCCGAGTGGGTTTGGGTCTAGCCGAGTGGGTTTGGGTCTCGCCGAGTGGGGTTGGGTCTTGCCGAGTGGGTTTGGGTCTACCCGAGTGGGTTTGGGTCTAGCGGAGTGGGTTTGGGTCCAGCGGAGTGGGTTGGGTCTAGCGGAGTGGGTTGGGGTCTAGCCGAGTGGGTGTGGGTCTAGCCGAGTGGGTTTGGGTCTAGCCGAGTGGGTTTGGGTCTAGCGGAGTGGCTTTTGGATCTAGCCAAGTGGGTTTGGGTCTCGCCGAGTGGGTTTTTGTTCTAGCCGAGTGGGTTTGGGGCTATCCGACTGCGTTTGGGTCTAGCCGAGTGGTTTTGGGTCTAGCCAAGTGGGTTTCGGTCTCGCCGAGTGGGTTTGGGTCTAGCCGAGTGGATTTGGGTCTAGCCGAGTGGGTTTGGGTTTAGCCGAGTGGGTTTGGGTCTAGCCAAGTGGGTTTGGGTCTAGCCAAGTGGGTTTGGGTCTAGCGGAGTGGGTTTGGATCTAGCCGAGTGGGTTTTGGGTCTAGCCAAGTGGGTTTGGGTGTAGCCGATTGGGTTTGGGTCTAGCCGAGTGGGTTTGGGTCTAGCCGAGTGGGTTTGAGTATAGCCGAGTGGGTTTGTCTCTAGCCGAGTGGGTTTGGGTCTAGCCGAGTGGGTTTGGGTCTAGCCAAGTGGGTTTCGGTCTCGCCGAGTGGGTTTGGGTCTAGCCGAGTGGATTTGGGTCTAGCGGAGTGGGTTTGGGTCT
This sequence comes from Raja brachyura, assembly GCA_963514005.1. The sequence goes on along the minus strand of OY740819.1, from coordinate 2,567,701 downwards.
AGCCGATTGGGTTTGGGTCTAGCCGAGTGGGTTTGGGTCTAGCCGAGTGGGTTTGGGTCTAGCGGAGTGGGTTTGGATCTATCCGAGTGGGTTTGGGCCTAGCCGAGTGGGTTTGGGTGTAGCCGATTGGGTTTGGGTCTAGCCGAGTGGCTTTGGGTCTAGTCGAGTGGGTTTGGGCCTAGCCGAGTGGGTTTAGGTCTAGCCGAGTGGGTTTGGGTCTAGCCAAGTGGGTTTCGGTCTCGCCGAGTGGGTTTGGGTCTAGCCGAGTGGATTTGGGTCTAGCGGAGTGGGTTTGGGTCTAGCGGAGTGGGTTTGGGTCTAGCCGAGTGGGTTTGGGTCTAGCTGAGTGGGTTTGGGTCTAGCGGAGTGGGTTTGGATCTAGCCGAGTGGGTTTGGGTCTAGCCGAGTGGGTTTGGGTGTAGCCGATTGGGTTTGGGTCTAGCCGAGTGGGTTTGGGTCTAGCCGAGTGGGTTTGGGTCTAGCCGAGTGGGTTTGTGTCTAGCCGAGTGCGTTAGGGTCTAGCCGAGTGGGTTTGGGTCTAGCCGAGTGGGTTTGTGTCTAGCCGTGTGGGTTTGGGTGTAGCGGAGTGGGTTTGGGACTAGCCGAGTGGGTTTGGGTCTAGCGGAGCGGGTTTGGATCTAGCCGAGTGGGTTTGGGTCTAGCCGAGTGGGTTTGGGTCTCGCCGAGTGGGGTTGGGTCTTGCCGAGTGGGTTTGGGTCTAGCCGAGTGGGTTTGGGTCTAGCGGAGTGGGTTTGGATCTAGCCGAGTGGGTTTGGGTGTAGCCGAGTGGGTTTTGGGTGTAGCCGATTGGGTTTGGGTCTAGCCGAGTGGGTTTGGGTCTAGCAGAGTGGGTTTGGGTCTAGCCGAGTGGGTTTGTGTCTAGCCGAGTGCGTTAGGGTCTAGCCGAGTGGGTTTGGGTCTAGCAGAGTGGGTTTGTGTCTAGCCGAGTGGGTTTGGGTCTAGCGGAGTGGGTTTGGGTCTAGCCGAGTGGGTTTGGGTCTAGCGGAGTGGGTTTCGATCTAGCCGAGTGGGTTTGGGTCTAGCCGAGTGGGTTTGGGTCTCGCCGAGTGGGGTTGGGTCTTGCCGAGTGGGTTTGGGTCTAGCCGAGTGGGTTTGGGTCTAGCTGAGTGGGTTTGGGCCTAGCCGAGTGGGTTTGGGTCTAGCCGAGTGGGTTTGGGTCTAACCAAGTGGGTTTCGGTCTCGCCGAGTGGGTTTGGGTCTAGCCGAGTGGATTTGGGTCTAGCGGAGTGGGTGTGGGTGTAGCCGAGTGGGTTTGTGTGTAGCCGAGTGGGTTTTGGGTGTAGCCGATTGGGTTTGGGTCTAGCCGAGTGGGTTTGGGTCTAGCCGAGTGGGTTTGGGTCTAGCCGAGTGGGTTTGGATCTAGCCGAGTGGGTTTGGGCCTAGCCGAGTGGGTTTGGGTGTAGCCGATTGGGTTTGGGTCTAGCCGAGTGGGTTTGGGCCTAGCCGAGTGGGTTTAGGTCTAGCCGAGTGGGTTTGGGTCTAGCCAAGTGGGTTTCGGTCTCGCCGAGTGGGTTTGGGTCTAGCCGAGTGGATTTGGGTCTAGCGGAGTGGGTTTGGGTCTAGCGGAGTGGGTTTGGGTCTAGCCGAGTGGGTTTGGGTCTAGCTGAGTGGGTTTGGGTCTAGCGGAGTGGGTTTGGATCTAGCCGAGTGGGTTTGGGTCTAGCCGAGTGGGTTTGGGTGTAGCCGATTGGGTTTGGGTCTAGCCGAGTGGGTTTGGGCCTAGCCGAGTGGGTTTGGGTCTAGCCCAGTGGGTTTGTGTCTAGCCGAGTGCGTTAGGGTCTAGCCGAGTGGGTTTGGGTCTAGCCGAGTGGGTTTGTGTCTAGCCGTGTGGGTTTGGGTCTAGCGGAGTGGGTTTGGGACTAGCCGAGTGGGTTTGGGTCTAGCGGAGCGGGTTTGGATCTAGCCGAGTGGGTTTGGGTCTAGCCGAGTGGGTTTGGGTCTCGCCGAGTGGGGTTGGGTCTTGCCGAGTGGGTTTGGGTCTAGCCGAGTGGGTTTGGGTCTAGCGGAGTGGGTTTGGATCTAGCCGAGTGGGTTTGGGTGTAGCCGAGTGGGTTTTGGGTGTAGCCGATTGGGTTTGGGTCTAGCCGAGTGGGTTTGGGTCTAGCAGAGTGGGTTTGGGTCTAGCCGAGTGGGTTTGTGTCTAGCCGAGTGCGTTAGGGTCTAGCCGAGTGGGTTTGGGTCTAGCAGAGTGGGTTTGTGTCTAGCCGAGTGGGTTTGGGTCTAGCGGAGTGGGTTTGGGTCTAGCTGAGTGGGTTTGGGTCTAGCGGAGTGGGTTTGGATCTAGCCGAGTGGGTTTGGGTCTAGCCGAGTGGGTTTGGGTCTCGCCGAGTGGGGTTGGGTCTTGCCGAGTGGGTTTGGGTCTACCCGAGAGGGTTTGGGTCTAGCGGAGTGGGTTTGGGCCTAGCCGAGTGGGTTTGGGTGTAGCCGATTGGGTTTGGGTCTAGCCGAGTGGGTTTGGGTCTAGCCGAGTGGTTTTGGGCCTAGCCGAGTGGGTTTAGGTCTAGCCGAGTGGGTTTGGGTCTAGCCAAGTGGGTTTCGGTCTCGCCGAGTGGGTTTGGGTCTAGCCGAGTGGATTTGGGTCTAGCGGAGTGGGTTTGGGTCTAGCGGAGTGGGTTTGGGTCTAGCCGAGTGGGTTTGGGTCTAGCTGAGTGGGTTTGGGTCTAGCGGAGTGGGTTTGGATCTAGCCGAGTGGGTTTGGGTCTAGCCGAGTGGGTTTGGGTCTAGCCGATTGGGTTTGGGTCTAGCCGAGTGGGTTTGGGTCTAGCCGAGTGGGTTTGGGTCTAGCCCAGTGGGTTTGTGTCTAGCCGAGTGCGTTAGGGTCTAGCCGAGTGGGTTTGGGTCTAGCCGAGTGGGTTTGTGTCTAGCTGTGTGGGTTTGGGTCTAGCGGAGTGGGTTTGGGACTAGCCGAGTGGGTTTGGGTCTAGCGGAGCGGGTTTGGATCTAGCCGAGTGGGTTTGGGTCTAGCCGAGTGGGTTTGGGTCTAGCCGAGTGGGTTTGGGTCTAGCCCAGTGGGTTTGTGTCTAGCCGAGTGCGTTAGGGTCTAGCCGAGTGGGTTTGGGTCTAGCCGAGTGGGTTTGTGTCTAGCCGTGTGGGTTTGGGTCTAGCGGAGTGGGTTTGGGACTAGCCGAGTGGGTTTGGGTCTAGCGGAGCGGGTTTGGATCTAGCCGAGTGGGTTTGGGTCTAGCCGAGTGGGTTTGGGTCTCGCCGAGTGGGGTTGGGTCTTGCCGAGTGGGTTTGGGTCTAGCCGAGTGGGTTTGGGTCTAGCGGAGAGGGTTTGGATCTAGCCGAGTGGGTTTGGGTGTAGCCGAGTGGGTTTTGGGTGTAGCCGATTGGGTTTGGGTCTAGCCGAGTGGGTTTGGGTCTAGCAGAGTGGGTTTGGGTCTAGCCGAGTGGGTTTGTGTCTAGCCGAGTGCGTTAGGGTCTAGCCGAGTGGGTTTGGGTCTAGCAGAGTGGGTTTGTGTCTAGCCGAGTGGGTTTGGGTCTAGCGGAGTGGGTTTGGGTCTAGCTGAGTGGGTTTGGGTCTAGCGGAGTGGGTTTGGATCTAGCCGAGTGGGTTTGGGTCTAGCCGAGTGGGTTTGGGTCTCGCCGAGTGGGGTTGGGTCTTGCCGAGTGGGTTTGGGTCTACCCGAGAGGGTTTGGGTCTAGCGGAGTGGGTTTGGGCCTAGCCGAGTGGGTTTGGGGCTATCCGAGTGCGTTTGGGTCTAGCCGAGTGGTTTTGGGTCTAGCCAAGTGGGTTTGGGTCTAGCCGAGTGGGTTTGGGTCTAGCCGAGTGGGTTTGGGTCTAGCGGAGCGGGTTTGGATCTAGCCGAGTGGGTTTGGGTCTAGCCGAGTGGGTTTGGGTGTAGCCGAGTGGGTTTGGGTGTAGCCGATTGGGTTTGGGTCTAGCCGAGTGGGTTTGGGTCTAGCCGAGTGGGTTTGGGCCTAGCCGAGTGGGTTTGGGTCTAGCCGAGTGGGTTTGGGTCTAACCAAGTGGGTTTCGGTCTCGCCGAGTGGGTTTGGGTCTAGCCGAGTGGATTTGGGTCTAGCGGAGTGGGTGTGGGTCTAGCCGAGTTGGTTTGGGTCTAGCCGAGTGGGTTTGGGTCTAGCGGAGTGGGTTTTGGATCTAGCCGAGTGGGTTTGGTTCTAGCCGAGTGGGTTTGGGTCTAGCCGAGTGGGTTTGAGTCTAGCCGAGTGGGTTTGGGCCTAGCCGAGTGGGTTTGGGTCTAGCCGAGTGGGTTTGGGTCTAGCCCAGTGGGTTTCGGTCTCGCCGAGTGGGTTTGGGTCTAGCCGAGTGGATTTGGGTCTAGCCGAGTGGGTTTGAGTCTAGCCGAGTGGGTTTGGGTCTAGCCGAGTGGGTTTGGGTCTAGCGGAGTGGGTTTGGATCTAGCCGAGTGGGTTTGGGTGTAGCCGAGTGGGTTTTGGGTGTAGCCGATTGGGTTTGGGTCTAGCCGAGTGGGTTTGGGTCTAGCCGAGTGGGTTTGGGTCTAGCCGAGTGGGTTTGTGTCTAGCCGAGTGCGTTAGGGTCTAGCCGAGTGGGTTTGGGTCTAGCAGAGTGGGTTTGTGTCTAGCCGAGTGGGTTTGGGTCTAGCGGAGTGGGTTTGGGTCTAGCCGAGTGGGTTTGGGTCTAGCGGAGTGGGTTTGGATCTAGCCGAGTGGGTTTGGGTCTAGCCGAGGTGGTTTGGGTCTCGCCGAGTGGGGTTGGGTCTTGTCGAGTGGGTTTGGGTCTACCCGAGAGGGTTTGGGTCTAGCGGAGTGGGTTTGGGTCTAGCGGAGTGGGTTGGGTCTAGCGGAGTGGGTTTGGGTCTAGCCGAGTGGGTGTGGGTCTAGCCGAGTGGGTTTGGGTCTACCCGAGTGGGTTTGGGTCTAGCGGAGTGGCTTTTGGATCTAGCAGAGTGGGTTTGGGTCTAGCCGAGTGGGTTTGGGTCTAGCCGAGTGGGTTTGGGGCTATCCGAGTGCGTTTGGGTCTAGCCGAGTGGTTTTGGGTCTAGCCAAGTGGGTTTCGGTCTCGCCGAGTGGGTTTGGGTCTAGCCGAGTGGATTTGGGTCTAGCCGAGTGGGTTTGGGTTTAGCCGAGTGGGTTTGGGTCTAGCCAAGTGGGTTTGGGTCTAGCCAAGTGGGTTTGGGTCTAGCGGAGTGGGTTTGGGTGTAGCCGATTGGGTTTGGGTCTAGCCGAGTGGGTTTGGGTCTGGCCGAGTGGGTTTGAGTCTAGCCGAGTGGGTTTGTCTCTAGCCGAGTGGGTTTGGGTCTAGCCGAGTGGGTTTGGGTCTAGCCAAGTGGGTTTCGGTCTCGCCGAGTGGGTTTGGGTCTAGCCGAGTGGATTTGGGTCTAGCGGAGTGGGTTTGGGTCTAGACGAGTGGGTTTGGGTCTAGCCGAGTGGGTTTGGGTCTAGCCGAGTGGGTTTGGGTCTAGCGGAGTGGGTTTGGATCTAGCCGAGTGGGTTTAGGTCTAGCCGAGTGGGTTTGGGTGTAGCCGATTGGGTTTGGGTCTAGCCGAGTGGGTTTGGGTCTAGCCGAGTGGTTTTGGGCCTAGCCGAGTGGGTTTAGGTCTAGCCGAGTGGGTTTGGGTCTAGCCAAGTGGGTTTCGGTCTCGCCGAGTGGGTTTGGGTCTAGCCGAGTGGATTTGGGTCTAGCGGAGTGGGTTTGGGTCTAGCGGAGTGGGTTTGGGTCTAGCCGAGTGGGTTTGGGTCTAGCTGAGTGGGTTTGGGTCTAGCGGAGTGGGTTTGGATCTAGCCGAGTGGGTTTGGGTCTAGCCGAGTGGGTTTGGGTGTAGCCGATTGGGTTTGGGTCTAGCCGAGTGGGTTTGGGTCTAGCCGAGTGGGTTTGGGTCTAGCCCAGTGGGTTTGTGTCTAGCCGAGTGCGTTAGGGTCTAGCCGAGTGGGTTTGGGTCTAGCCGAGTGGGTTTGTGTCTAGCTGTGTGGGTTTGGGTCTAGCGGAGTGGGTTTGGGACTAGCCGAGTGGGTTTGGGTCTAGCGGAGCGGGTTTGGATCTAGCCGAGTGGGTTTGGGTCTAGCCGAGTGGGTTTGGGTCTCGCCGAGTGGGGTTGGGTCTTGCCGAGTGGGTTTGGGTCTAGCCGAGTGGGTTTGGGTGTAGCCGAGTGGGTTTTGGGTGTAGCCGATTGGGTTTGGGTCTAGCCGAGTGGGTTTGGGTCTAGCAGAGTGGGTTTGGGTCTAGCCGAGTGGGTTTGTGTCTAGCCGAGTGCGTTAGGGTCTAGCCGAGTGGGTTTGGGTCTAGCAGAGTGGGTTTGTGTCTAGCCGAGTGGGTTTGGGTCTAGCGGAGTGGGTTTGGGTCTAGCCGAGTGGGTTTGGGTCTAGCGGAGTGGGTTTGGATCTAGCCGAGTGGGTTTGGGTCTAGCCGAGTGGGTTTGGGTCTCGCCGTGTGGGGTTGGGTCTTGCCGAGTGGGTTTGGGTCTACCCGAGAGGGTTTGGGTCTAGCGGAGTGGGTTTGGGTCTAGCGGAGTGGGTTGGGTCTAGCGGAGTGGGTTTGGGTCTAGCCGAGTGGGTGTGGGTCTAGCCGAGTGGGTTTGGGTCTAGCCGAGTGGGTTTGGGTCTAGCGGAGTGGCTTTTGGATCTAGCCGAGTGGGTTTGGGTCTAGCCGAGTGGGTTTGGGTCTAGCCGAGTGGGTTTGGGGCTATCCGAGTGCGTTTGGGTCTAGCCGAGTGGTTTTGGGTCTAGCCAAGTGGGTTTGGGTCTAGCCGAGTGGGTTTGGGTCTAGCCGAGTGGGTTTGGGTCTAGCGGAGTGGGTTTGGATCTAGCCGAGTGGGTTTGGGTCTAGCCGAGTGGGTTTGGGTGTAGCCGAGTGGGTTTGGGTGTAGCCGATTGGGTTTGGGTCTAGCCGAGTGGGTTTGGGTCTAGCCGAGTGGGTTTGGGCCTAGCCGAGTGGGTTTGGGTCTAGGCGAGTGGGTTTGGGTCTAACCAAGTGGGTTTCGGTCTCGCCGAGTGGGTTTGGGTCTAGCCGAGTGGATTTGGGTCTAGCGGAGTGGGTGTGGGTCTAGCCGAGTTGGTTTGGGTCTAGCCGAGTGGGTTTGGGTCTAGCGGAGTGGGTTTTGGATCTAGCCGAGTGGGTTTGGTTCTAGCCGAGTGGGTTTGGGTCTAGCCGAGTGGGTTTGGGTCTAGCCGAGTGGGTTTGGGCCTAGCCGAGTGGGTTTGGGTCTAGCCGAGTGGGTTTGGGTCTAGCCCAGTGGGTTTCGGTCTCGCCGAGTGGGTTTGGGTCTAGCCGAGTGGATTTGGGTCTACTGGAGTGGGTTTGGGTCTAGCCGAGTGGGTTTGAGTCTAGCCGAGTGGGTTTGGGTCTAGCCGAGTGGGTTTGGGTCTAGCGGAGTGGGTTTGGATCTAGCCGAGTGGGTTTGGGTGTAGCCGAGTGGGTTTTGGGTGTAGCCGATTGGGTTTGGGTCTAGCCGAGTGGGTTTGGGTCTAGCCGAGTGGGTTTGGGTCTAGCCGAGTGGGTTTGTGTCTAGCCGAGTGCGTTAGGGTCTAGCCGAGTGGGTTTGGGTCTAGCAGAGTGGGTTTGTGTCTAGCCGAGTGGGTTTGGGTCTAGCGGAGTGGGTTTGGGTCTAGCCGAGTGGGTTTGGGTCTAGCGGAGTGGGTTTGGATCTAGCCGACTGGGTTTGGGTCTAGCCGAGGTGGTTTGGGTCTCGCCGAGTGGGGTTGGGTCTTGTCGAGTGGGTTTGGGTCTACCCGAGAGGGTTTGGGTCTAGCGGAGTGGGTTTGGGTCTAGCGGAGTGGGTTGGGTCTAGCGGAGTGGGTTTGGGTCTAGCCGAGTGGGTGTGGGTCTAGCCGAGTGGGTTTGGGTCTACCCGAGTGGGTTTGGGTCTAGCGGAGTGGCTTTTGGATCTAGCAGAGTGGGTTTGGGTCTAGCCGAGTGGGTTTGGGTCTAGCCGAGTGGGTTTGGGGCTATCCGAGTGCGTTTGGGTCTAGCCGAGTGGTTTTGGGTCTAGCCAAGTGGGTTTCGGTCTCGCCGAGTGGGTTTGGGTCTAGCCGAGTGGATTTGGGTCTAGCCGAGTGGGTTTGGGTTTAGCCGAGTGGGTTTGGGTCTAGCCAAGTGGGTTTGGGTCTAGCCAAGTGGGTTTGGGTCTAGCGGAGTGGGTTTGGGTGTAGCCGATTGGGTTTGGGTCTAGCCGAGTGGGTTTGGGTCTGGCCGAGTGGGTTTGAGTCTAGCCGAGTGGGTTTGTCTCTAGCCGAGTGGGTTTGGGTCTAGCCGAGTGGGTTTGGGTCTAGCCAAGTGGGTTTCGGTCTCGCCGAGTGGGTTTGGGTCTAGCCGAGTGGATTTGGGTCTAGCGGAGTGGGTTTGGGTCTAGCCGAGTGGGTTTGGGTCTAGCCGAGTGGGTTTGGGTCTAGCCGAGTGGGTTTGGGTCTAGCGGAGTGGGTTTGGATCTAGCCGAGTGGGTTTGGGTCTAGCCGAGTGGGTTTGGGTGTAGCCGATTGGGTTTGGGTCTAGCCGAGTGGGTTTGGGTCTAGCCGAGTGGGTTTGGGCCTAGCCGAGTGGGTTTGGGTCTAGCCAAGTGGGTTTGGGTCTAGCCAAGTGGGTTTCGGTCTCGCCGAGTGGGTTTGGGTCTAGCCGAGTGGATTTGGGTCTAGCGGAGTGGGTTTGGGTCTAGCCGAGTGGGTTTGGGTCTAGCCGAGTGGGTTTGGGTCTAGCCGAGTGGGTATGGGTCTAGCGGAGTGGGTCTGGATCTAGCCGAGTGGGTTTGGGTCGAGCCGAGTGGGTTTGGGTGTAGCCGATTGGGTTTGGGTCTAGCCGAGTGGGTTTGGGTCTAGCCGAGTGGGTTTGGGTCTAGCCGAGTGGGTTTGTGTCTAGCCGATTGCGTTAGGGTCTAGCCGAGCGGGTTTGGGTCTAGCCGAGTGGGTTTGTGTCTAGCCGAGTGGGTTTGGGTCTAGCGGAGTGGGTTTGGGACCAGCCGAGTGGGTTTGGGTCTAGCGGAGTGGGTTTGGATCTAGCCGAGTGGGTTTGGGTCTAGCCGAGTGGGTTTGGGTCTCGCCGAGTGGGGTTGGGTCTTGCCGAGTGGGTTTGGGTCCACCCGAGTGCGTTTGGGTCTAGCGGAGTGGGTTTGGGTCTAGCGGAGTGGGTTGGGTCTAGCGGCGTGGGTTTGGGTCTAGCCGAGTGGGTGTGGGTCTAGCCGAGTGGGTTTGGGTTTAGCCGAGTGGGTTTGGGTCTAGCGGAGTGGCTTTTGGATCTAGCCGAGTGGGTTTGGGTCTAGCCGAGTGGGTTTGTGTCTAGCCGAGTGGGTTTGGGGCTATCCGAGTGCGTTTGGGTCTAGCCGAGTGGTTTTGGGTCTAGCCAACTGGGTTTCGGTCTCGCCGAGTGGGTTTGGGTCTAGCCGAGTGGGTTTGGGTGTAGCCGAGTGGGTTTTGGGTGTAGCCGATTGGGTTTGGGTCTAGCCGAGTGGGTTTGGGTCTAGCAGAGTGGGTTTGGGTCTAGCCGAGTGGGTTTGTGTCTAGCCGAGTGCGTTAGGGTCTAGCCGAGTGGGTTTGGGTCTAGCAGAGTGGGTTTGTGTCTAGCCGAGTGGGTTTGGGTCTAGCGGAGTGGGTTTGGGTCTAGCCGAGTGGGTTTGGGTCTAGCGGAGTGTGTTTGGATCTAGCCGAGTGGGTTTGGGTCTAGCCGAGTGGGTTTGGGTCTCGCCGAGTGGGGTTGGGTCTTGCCGAGTGGGTTTGGGTCTAGCCGAGTGGGTTTGGGTCTAGCCGAGTGGGTTTGGGCCTAGCCGAGTGGGTTTGGGTCTAGCCGAGTGGGTTTGGGTCTAACCAAGTGGGTTTCGGTCTCGCCGAGTGGGTTTGGGTCTAGCCGAGTGGATTTGGGTCTAGCGGAGAGGGTGTGGGTGTAGCCGAGTGGGTTTGTGTGTAGCCGAGTGGGTTTTGGGTGTAGCCGATTGGGTTTGGGTCTAGCCGAGTGGGTTTGGGTCTAGCCGAGTGGGTTTGGGTCTAGCCGAGTGGGTTTGGATCTAGCCGAGTGGGTTTGGGCCTAGCCGAGTGGGTTTGGGTGTAGCCGATTGGGTTTGGGTCTAGCCGAGTGGGTTTGGGTCTAGCCGAGTGGGTTTGGGCCTAGCCGAGTGGGTTTAGGTCTAGCCGAGTGGGTTTGGGTCTAGCCAAGTGGGTTTCGGTCTCGCCGAGTGGGTTTGGGTCTAGCCGAGTGGATTTGGGTCTAGCGGAGTGGGTTTGGGTCTAGCGGAGTGGGTTTGGGTCTAGCCGAGAGGGTTTGGGTCTAGCTGAGTGGGTTTGGGTCTAGCGGAGTGGGTTTGGATCTAGCCGAGTGGGTTTGGGTCTAGCCGAGTGGGTTTGGGTGTAGCCGATTGGGTTTGGGTCTAGCCGAGTGGGTTTGGGTCTAGCCGAGTGGGTTTGGGTCTAGCCCAGTGGGTTTGTGTCTAGCCGAGTGCGTTAGGGTCTAGCCGAGTGGGTTTGGGTCTAGCCGAGTGGGTTTGTGTCTAGCCGTGTGGGTTTGGGTCTAGCGGAGTGGGTTTGGGACTAGCCGAGTGGGTTTGGGTCTAGCGGAGCGGGTTTGGATCTAGCCGAGTGGGTTTGGGTCTAGCCGAGTGGGTTTGGGTCTCGCCGAGTGGGGTTGGGTCTTGCCGAGTGGGTTTGGGTCTAGCCGAGTGGGTTTGGGTCTAGCGGAGTGGGTTTGGATCTAGCCGAGTGGGTTTGGGTGTAGCCGAGTGGGTTTTGGGTGTAGCCGATTGGGTTTGGGTCTAGCCGAGTGGGTTTGGGTCTAGCAGAGTGGGTTTGGGTCTAGCCGAGTGGGTTTGTGTCTAGCCGAGTGCGTTAGGGTCTAGCCGAGTGGGTTTGGGTCTAGCAGAGTGGGTTTGTGTCTAGCCGAGTGGGTTTGGGTCTAGCGGAGTGGGTTTGGGTCTAGCCGAGTGGGTTTGGGTCTAGCGGAGTGGGTTTGGATCTAGCCGAGTGGGTTTGGGTCTAGCCGAGTGGGTTTGGGTCTCGCCGAGTGGGGTTGGGTCTTGCCGAGTGGGTTTGGGTCTACCCGAGAGGGTTTGGGTCTAGCGGAGTGGGTTTGGGCCTAGCCGAGTGGGTTTGGGTGTAGCCGATTGGGTTTGGGTCTAGCCGAGTGGGTTTGGGTCTAGCCGAGTGGTTTGGGGCCTAGCCGAGTGGGTTTAGGTCTAGCCGAGTGGGTTTGGGTCTAGCCAAGTGGGTTTCGGTCTCGCCGAGTGGGTTTGGGTCTAGCCAAGTGGATTTGGGTCTAGCGGAGTGGGTTTGGGTCTAGCGGAGTGGGTTTGGGTCTAGCCGAGTGGGTTTGGGTCTAGCTGAGTGGGTTTGGGTCTAGCGGAGTGGGTTTGGATCTAGCCGAGTGGGTTTGGGTCTAGCCGAGTGGGTTTGGGTGTAGCCGATTGGGTTTGGGTCTAGCCGAGTGGGTTTGGGTCTAGCCGAGTGGGTTTGGGTCTAGCCCAGTGGGTTTGTGTCTAGCCGAGTGCGTTAGGGTCTAGCCGAGTGGGTTTGGGTCTAGCCGAGTGGGTTTGTGTCTAGCTGTGTGGGTTTGGGTCTAGCGGAGTGGGTTTGGGACTAGCCGAGTGGGTTTGGGTCTAGCGGAGCGGGTTTGGATCTAGCCGAGTGGGTTTGGGTCTAGCCGAGTGGGTTTGGGTCTCGCCGAGTGGGGTTGGGTCTTGCCGAGTGGGTTTGGGTCTAGCCGAGTGGGTTTGGGTCTAGCGGAGTGGGTTTGGATCTAGCCGAGTGGGTTTGGGTGTAGCCGAGTGGGTTTTGGGTGTAGCCGATTGGGTTTGGGTCTAGCCGAGTGGGTTTGGGTCTAGCAGAGTGGGTTTGGGTCTAGCCGAGTGGGTTTGTGTCTAGCCGAGTGCGTTAGGGTCTAGCCGAGTGGGTTTGGGTCTAGCAGAGTGGGTTTGTGTCTAGCCGAGTGGGTTTGGGTCTAGCGGAGTGGGTTTGGGTCTAGCCGAGTGGGTTTGGGTCTAGCGGAGTGGGTTTGGATCTAGCCGAGTGGGTTTGGGTCTAGCCGAGTGGGTTTGGGTCTCGCCGAGTGGGGTTGGGTCTTGCCGAGTGGGTTTGGGTCTACCCGAGAGGGTTTGGGTCTAGCGGAGTGGGTTTGGGTCTAGCGGAGTGGGTTGGGTCTAGCGGAGTGGGTTTGGGTCTAGCCGAGTGGGTGTGGGTCTAGCCGAGTGGGTTTGGGTGTAGCCGAGTGGGTTTGGGTGTAGCCGATTGGGTTTGGGTCTAGCCGAGTGGGTTTGGGTCTAGCCGAGTGGGTTTGGGCCTAGCCAAGTGGGTTTGGGTCTAGCCGAGTGGGTTTGGGTCTAACCAAGTGGGTTTCGGTCTCGCCGAGTGGGTTTGGGTCTAGCCCAGTGGGTTTCGGTCTCGCCGAGTGGGTTTGGGTCTAGCCGAGTGGATTTGGGTCTAGCGGAGTGGGTTTGGGTCTAGCCGAGTGGGTTTGAGTCTAGCCGAGTGGGTTTGGGTCTAGCCGAGTGGGTTTGGGTCTAGCGGAGTGGGTTTGGATCTTGCCGAGTGGGTTTGGGTGTAGCCGAGTGGGTTTTGGGTGTAGCCGATTGGGTTTGGGTCTAGCCGAGTGGGTGTGGGTCTAGCCGAGTGGGTTTGGGTCTAGCCGAGTGGGTTTGTGTCTAGCCGAGTGCGTTAGGGTCTAGCCGAGTGGGTTTGGGTCTAGCAGAGTGGGTTTGTGTCTAGCCGAGTGGGTTTGGGTCTAGCGGAGTGGGTTTGGGTCTAGCCGAGTGGGTTTGGGTCTAGCGGAGTGGGTTTGGATCTAGCCGAGTGGGTTTGGGTCTAGCCGAGGTGGTTTGGGTCTCGCCGAGTGGGGTTGGGTCTTGCCGAGTGGGTTTGGGTCTACCCGAGAGGGTTTGGGTCTAGCGGAGTGGGTTTGGGTCTAGCGGAGTGGGTTGGGTCTAGCGGAGTGGGTTTGGGTCTAGCCGAGTGGGTGTGGGTCTAGCCGAGTGGGTTTGGGTCTACCCGAGTGGGTTTGGGTCTAGCGGAGTGGCTTTTGGATCTAGCAGAGTGGGTTTGGGTCTAGCCGAGTGGGTTTGGGTCTAGCCGAGTGGGTTTGGGGGTATCCGAGTGCGTTTGGGTCTAGCCGAGTGGTTTTGGGTCTAGCCAAGTGGGTTTCGGTCTCGCCGAGTGGGTTTGGGTCTAGCCGAGTGGATTTGGGTCTAGCCGAGTGGGTTTGGGTTTAGCCGAGTGGGTTTGGGTCTAGCCAAGTGGGTTTGGGTCTAGCCAAGTGGGTTTGGGTCTAGCGGAGTGGGTTTGGGTGTAGCCGATTGGGTTTGGGTCTAGCCGAGTGGGTTTGGGTCTGGCCGAGTGGGTTTGAGTCTAGCCGAGTGGGTTTGTCTCTAGCCGAGTGGGTTTGGGTCTAGCCGAGTGGGTTTGGGTCTAGCCAAGTGGGTTTCGGTCTCGCCGAGTGGGTTTGGGTCTAGCCGAGTGGATTTGGGTCTAGCGGAGTGGGTTTGGGTCTAGCCGAGTGGGTTTGGGTCTAGCCGAGTGGGTTTGGGTCTAGCCGAGTGGGTTTGGGTCTAGCGGAGTGGGTTTGGATCTAGCCGAGTGGGTTTGGGTCTAGCCGAGTGGGTTTGGGTGTAGCCGATTGGGTTTGGGTCTAGCCGAGTGGGTTTGGGTCTAGCCGAGTGGGTTTGGGCCTAGCCGAGTGGGTTTGGGTCTAGCCGAGTGGGTTTGGGTCTAGCCAAGTGGGTTTCGGTCTCGCCGAGTGGGTTTGGGTCTAGCCGAGTGGATTTGGGTCTAGCGGAGAGGGTTTGGGTCTAGCCGAGTGGGTTTGGGTCTAGCCGAGTGGGTTTGTGTCTAGCCGAGTGGGTTTGGGTCTAGCGGAGTGGGTCTGGATCTAGCCGAGTGGGTTTGGGTCGAGCCGAGTGGGTTTGGGTGTAGCCGATTGGGTTTGGGTCTAGCCGAGTGGGTTTGGGTCTAGCCGAGTGGGTTTGGGTCTAGCCGAGTGGGTTTGTGTCTAGCCGATTGCGTTAGGGTCTAGCCGAGCGGGTTTGGGTCTAGCCGAGTGGGTTTGTGTCTAGCCGAGTGGGTTTGGGTCTAGCGGAGTGGGTTTGGGACCAGCCGAGTGGGTTTGGGTCTAGCGGAGTGGGTTTGGATCTAGCCGAGTGGGTTTGGGTCTAGCCGAGTGGGTTTGGGTCTCGCCGAGTGGGGTTGGGTCTTGCCGAGTGGGTTTGGGTCTACCCGAGTGCGTTTGGGTCTAGCGGAGTGGGTTTGGGTCTAGCGGAGTGGGTTGGGTCTAGCGGAGTGGGTTTGGGTCTAGCCGAGTGGGTGTGGGTCTAGCCGAGTGGGTTTGGGTTTAGCCGAGTGGGTTTGGGTCTAGCGGAGTGGCTTTTGGATCTAGCCGAGTGGGTTTGGGTCTAGCCGAGTGGGTTTGGGTCTAGCCGAGTGGGTTTGGGGCTATCCGAGTGCGTTTGGGTCTAGCCGAGTGGTTTTGGGTCTAGCCAACTGGGTTTCGGTCTCGCCGAGTGGGTTTGGGTCTAGCCGAGTGGATTTGGGTCTAGCCGAGTGGGTTTCGGTTTAGCCGAGTGGGTTTGGGTCTAGCCGAGTGGGTTTGGGTCTAGCCGATTGGGTTTGGGTCTAGCGGAGTGGGTTTTGGATCTAGCCGAGTGGGTTTGGGTCTAGCCGAGTGGGTTTGGGTCTAGCCGAGTGGGTTTGGGCCTAGCCGAGTGGGTTTGGGTCTAGCCGAGTGGGTTTGGGTCTAGCCAAGTGGGTTTTGGTCTCGCCGAGTGGGTTTGGGTCTAGCCGAGTGGATTTGGGTCTAGCGGAGTGGGTTTGGATCTAGCCGAGTGGGTTTGGGTCTAGCCGAGTGGGTTTGGGTCTACCCGAGTGGGTTTGGGTCTAGCGGAGTGGGTTTGGGTCCAGCGGAGTGGGTTGGGTGTAGCGGAGTGGGTTGGGGTCTAGCCGAGTGGGTGTGGGTCTAGCCGAGTGGGTTTGGGTCTAGCCGAGTGGGTTTGGGTCTAGCGGAGTGGCTTTTGGATCTAGCCGAGTGGGTTTGGGTCTCGCCGAGTGGGTTTTTGTTCTAGCCGAGTGGGTTTGGGGCTATCCGAGTGCGTTTGGGTCTAGCCGAGTGGTTTTGGGTCTAGCCAAGTGGGTTTCGGTCTCGCCGAGTGGGTTTTGGGTCTAGCCGAGTGGATTTGGGTCTAGCCGAGTGGGTTTGGGTTTAGCCGAGTGGGTTTGGGTCTAGCCAAGTGGGTTTGGGTCTAGCCAAGTGGGTTTGGGTCTAGCGGAGTGGGTTTGGATCTAGCCGAGTGGGTTTGGGTCTAGCCAAGTGGGTTTGGGTGTAGCCGATTGGGTTTGGGTCTAGCCGAGTGGGTTTGGGTCTAGCCGAGTGGGTTTGAGTCTAGCCGAGTGGGTTTGTCTCTAGCCGAGTGGGTTTGGGTCTAGCCGAGTGGGTTTGGGTCTAGCCAAGTGGGTTTCGGTCTCGCCGAGTGGGTTTGGGTCTAGCCGAGTGGATTTGGGTCTAGCGGAGTGGGTTTGGGTCTAGCCGAGTGGGTTTGGGTCTAGCCGAGTGGGTTTGGGTCTAGCCGAGTGGGTTTGGGTCTAGCGGAGTGGGTTTTGATCTAGCCGAGTGGGTTTGGGCCTAGCCGAGTGGGTTTGGGTGTAGCCGATTGGGTTTGGGTCTGGCCGAGTGGGTTTGGGTCTAGCCGAGTGGGTTTGGGCCTAGCCGAGTGGGTTTAGGTCTAGCCGAGTGGGTTTGGGTCTAGCCAAGTCGGTTTCGGTCTCGCCGAGTGGGTTTGGGTCTAGCCGAGTGGATTTGGGTCTAGCGGAGTGGGTTTGGGTCTAGCAGAGTGGGTTTGGTTCTAGCCGAGTGGGTTTGGGTCTAGCTGAGTGGGTTTGGGTCTAGCGGAGTGGGTTTGGATCTAGCCGAGTGGGTTTGGGTCTAGCCGAGTGGGTTTGGGTGTAGCCGATTGGGTTTGGGTCTAGCCGAGTGGGTTTGGGTCTAGCCGAGTGGGTTTGGGTCTAGCCGAGTGGGTTTGTGTCTAGCCCAGTGCGTTAGGGTCTAGCCGAGTGGGTTTGGGTCTAGCCGAGTGGGTTTGTGTCTAGCCGTGTGGGTTTGGGTCTAGCGGAGTGGGTTTGGGACTAGCCGAGTGGGTTTGGGTCTAGCGGAGCGGGTTTGGATCTAGCCGAGTGGGTTTGTGTCTAGCCGAGTGGGTTTGGGTCTCGCCGAGTGGCGTTGGGTCTTGCCGAGTGGGTTTGGGTCTACCCGAGTGGGTTTGGGTCTAGCGGAGTGGGTTTGGGTCTAGCGGAGTGGGTTGGGTCTCGCGGAGTGGGTTTGGGTCTAGCCGAGTGGGTGTGGGTCTAGCCGAGTGGGTTTGGGTCTGGCCGAGTGGGTTTGGGTCTAGCCGAGTGGGTTTGGGGCTATCCGAGTGCGTTTGGGTCTAGCCGAGTGGTTTTGGGTCTAGCCAAGTGGGTTTCGGTCTCGCCGAGTGGGTTTGGGTCTAGCCGAGTGGATTTGGGTCTAGCCGAGTGGGTTTGGGTTTAGCCGAGTGGGTTTGAGTCTATCCAAGTGGGTTTGGGTCTAGCCAAGTGGGTTTGGGTCTAGCGGAGTGGGTTTGGATCTAGCCGAGTGGGTTTGGGTCTAGCCAAGTGGGTTTGGGTGTAGCCGAGTGGGTTTGGGTCTAGCCGAGTGGGTTTGGGTCTAGCCGAGTGGGTTGGAGTCTAGCCGAGTGGGTTTGTCTCTAGCCGAGTGGGTTTGGGTCTAGCGGAGTGGGTTTGTGTCTAGCCGAGTGGGTTTGGGTCTAGCCGAGTGGGTTTGGGTCTAGCCGAGTGTGTTTGGGTGTAGCCGAGTGGGGTTGGGTCTAGCCGAGTGGGTATGGGTCTAGCGGAGTGGGTTTGGGTCTAGCGGAGTGGGTTTGGGTCTAGCCGAGTGGGTTTGGGTCTAGCCGAGTGGGTTTGGGTCTAGCCGAGTGGGTTTGGGTTTGCCGAGTGGGTTTGGGTCTAGCCGCATGGGTTTGTGTCTAGCCGAGTGGGTTTGGGTTTAGCGGAGTGGGGTTGGGTCTAGCCGAGTGGGTTTGGGTCTAGCCGAGTGGGTTTGGGTCTAGCCGAGTGGGTTTGGGCCTAGCCGAGTGGGTTTGGGTCTAGCGGAGTGGGTTTGGGTCTAGCCGAGTGGGTTTGGGTCTAGCCGAGTGGGTGTGGGTCTAGCCGAGTGGGTTTGGGTCTAGCCGAGTGGGTTTGGGTCTAGCCGAGTGGGTTTGGGGCTATCCGAGTGCGTTTGGGTCTAGCCGAGTGGATTTGGGTCTAGCCAAGTGGGTTTCGGTCTCGCCGAGTGGGTTTGGGTCTAGCCGAGTGGATTTGGGTCTAGCCGAGTGGGTTTGGGTTTAGCCGAGTGGGTTTGGTTCTAGCCAATTGGGTTTGGGTCTAGCCAAGTGGGTTTCGGTCTAGCGGAGTGGGTTTGGATCTAGCCGAGTGGGTTTGGGTCTAGCCAAGTGGGTTTGGGTGTAGCCGAGTGGGTTTGGGTCTAGCCGAGTGGGTTTGGGTCTAGCCGAGTGGGTTTGAGTCTAGCCGAGTGGGTTTGTCTCTAGCCGAGTGGGTTTGGGTCTAGCGGAGTGGGTTTGTGTCTAGCCGAGTGGGTTTGGGTCTAGCCGAGTGGGTTTGGGTCTAGCCGAGTGGGTTTGGGTGTAGCCGAGTGGGGTTTGGTCTAGCCGAGTGGGTTTGGGTCTAGCGGAGTGGGTTTGGGTCTAGCGGAGTGGGTTTGGGTCTAGCCGAGTGGGTTTGGGTCTAGCCGAGTGTGTTTGGGGCTAGCGGAGTGGGTTTGGGTCTAGCCGAGTGGGTTTGTGTCTAGCTGAGTGGGTTTGGGTCTAGCCGAGTGGGTTTGGGTCTAGCGGAGTGGGTTTGGCTCTACTCAAGTGGGTTTTGGTCTAGCGATTGGGTTTGGGTCTAGCCAAGTGGGTTTGGGTTTAGCCGAGTGGGTTTGGGTCTAGCCGAGTGGGTTTGGGTCTAGCCGAGTAGGTTTCAGTCTAGCTGAGTGGGTTAGGGTCTAGCCAAATGGGTTTGGGTCTAGCCGAGTGGGTTTGGGTCGAGCCAAGTGGGTTTGGGTCTAGCGGAGTGGGTTTGTGTGTGGCCGAGTGGGTTTGGGTCTTGCCGAGTGGGTTTGGGTCTAGCCGAGTGGGTTTGGGTGTAGCCGAGTGGGTTTGGGTGTAGCCGAGTGGGTTTCGGTATAGCCGAGTGGGTTTGGGTCCAGCCGACTGGGTTTGGGTCTAGCCGAGTGGTTTTGGGTCTAGACGACTGGGTTTCGGTCTAGCCGAGTGGGTTTGGGTCTAGCCGAAAGGGTTTGATTCTAGCGGAGTGGGTTTGGGTCGAGCCGAGTGGGTTTGGGTCTTGCCGAGTGGGTTTGGGTCTAGACGAGTGGGTTTGGGTCTAGCGGAGTGGGTTTGGGTGTAGCCGAGTGGGTTTGGGTTTAGCCGAGTGGGTTTGGGTCTAGCCGAGTGGGTTTGGGTCTAGCCGAGTGGGTTTGGGTCTAGCCAAGTAGGTTTCAGTCTAGCCGAGTGGGTTTGGGTCTAGCGGAGTGGGTTTGGGTGTAGCCGAGTGGGTTTGGGTTTAGCCGAGTGGGTTTGGGTCTAGCTGAGTGGGTTTGTGTGTGGCCGAGTGGGTTTGGGTCTAGCCGAGTGGGTTTGGGTCTAGACGACTGGGTTTCGGTCTAGCCGAGTGGGTTTGGGTCTGGCCGAGTGGGTTTGGGTCTAGCCGAGTGGGTTTGGGTCTAGCGGAGTGGGTTTGGGTCTAGCGGAGTGGGTTTGGGTCTAGCGGAGTGGGTTTGGGTCTAGAGGAGTGTGTTTGGGGCTAGCGGAGTGGGTTTGGGTCAAGCCGAGTGGGTTTGGGTCTAGCCGAGTGGGTTTGGGACTAGCAGAGTGGGTTTGGGTCTAGCCGGGTGGGTTTGGGTCTAGCCGAGTGGGTTTGGGATAGCCGAGCGGGTTTGGGTCTAGCCGAGTGGGTTTGGGTCTAGCCGAGTGGGTTTGGGTCTAGCCGAGTGGGTTGGAGTCTAGCCGAGTGGGTTTGTCTCTAGCCGAGTGGGTTTGGGTCTAGCGGAGTGGGTTTGTGTCTAGCCGAGTGGGTTTGGGTCTAGCCGAGTGGGTTTGGGTCTAGCCGAGTGTGTTTGGGTGTAGCCGAGTGGGGTTGGGTCTAGCCGAGTGGGTTTGGGTCTAGCGGAGTGGGTTTGGGTCTAGCGGAGTGGGTTTGGGTCTAGCCGAGTGGGTTTGGGTCTAGCCGAGTGGGTTTGGGTCTAGCCGAGTGGGTTTGGGTTTGCCGAGTGGGTTTGGGTCTAGCCGCATGGGTTTGTGTCTAGCCGAGTGGGTTTGGGTTTAGCGGAGTGGGGTTGGGTCTAGCCGAGTGGGTTTGGGTCTAGCCGAGTGGGTTTGGGTCTAGCCGAGTGGGTTTGGGCCTAGCCGAGTGGGTTTGGGTCTAGCGGAGTGGGTTTGGGTCTAGCCGAGTGGGTTTGGGTTTAGCCGAGTGGGTGTGGGTCTAGCCGAGTGGGTTTGGGTCTAGCCGAGTGGGTTTGGGTCTAGCCGAGTGGGTTTGGGGCTATCCGAGTGCGTTTGGGTCTAGCCGAGTGGTTTTGGGTCTAGCCAAGTGGGTTTCGGTCTCGCCGAGTGGGTTTGGGTCTAGCCGAGTGGATTTGGGTCTAGCCGAGTGGGTTTGGGTTTAGCCGAGTGGGTTTGGTTCTAGCCAATTGGGTTTGGGTCTAGCCAAGTGGGTTTCGGTCTAGCGGAGTGGGTTTGGATCTAGCCGAGTGGGTTTGGGTATAGCCAATTGGGTTTGGGTGTAGCCGAGTGGGTTTGGGTCTAGCCGAGTGGGTTTGGGTCTAGCCGAGTGGGTTTGAGTCTAGCCGAGTGGGTTTGTCTCTAGCCGAGTGGGTTTGGGTCTAGCGGAGTGGGTTTGTGTCTAGCCGAGTGGGTTTGGGCCTAGCCGAGTGGGTTTGGGTCTAGCCGAGTGGGTTTGGGTGTAGCCGAGTGGGGTTTGGTCTAGCCGAGTGGGTTTGGGTCTAGCGGAGTGGGTTTGGGTCTAGCGGAGTGGGTTTGGGTCTAGCCGAGTGGGTTTGGGTCTAGCCGAGTGTGTTTGGGGCTAGCGGAGTGGGTTTCGGTCTCGCCGAGTGGGTTTGGGTCTAGCCGAGTGGATTTGGGTCTAGCCGAGTGGGTTTGGGTTTAGCCGAGTGGGTTTGGGTCTATCCAAGTGGGTTTGGGTCTAGCCAAGTGGGTTTGGGTCTAGCGGAGTGGGTTTGGATCTAGCCGAGTGGGTTTGGGTCTAGCCAAGTGGGTTTGGGTGTAGCCGAGTGGGTTTGGGTCCAGCCGAGTGGGTTTGGGTCTAGCCGAGTGGGTTGGAGTCTAGCCGAGTGGGTTTGTCTCTAGCCGAGTGGGTTTGGGTCTAGCGGAGTGGGTTTGTGTCTAGCCGAGTGGGTTTGGGTCTAGCCGAGTGGGTTTGGGTCTAGCCGAGTGTGTTTGGGTGTAGCCGAGTGGGGTTGGGTCTAGCCGAGTGGGTTTGGGTCTAGCGGAGTGGGTTTGGGTCTAGCGGAGTGGGTTTGGGTCTAGCCGAGTGGGTTTGGGTCTAGCCGAGTGGGTTTGGGTCTAGCCGAGTGGGTTTGGGTTTGCCGAGTGGGTTTGGGTCTAGCCGCATGGGTTTGTGTCTAGCCGAGTGGGTTTGGGTTTAGCGGAGTGGGGTTGGGTCTAGCCGAGTGGGTTTGGGTCTAGCCGAGTGGGTTTGGGTCTAGCCGAGTGGGTTTGGGCCTAGCCGAGTGGGTTTGGGTCTAGCGGAGTGGGTTTGGGTCTAGCCGAGTGGGTTTGGGTCTAGCCGAGTGGGTGTGGGTCTAGCCGAGTGGGTTTGGGTCTAGCCGAGTGGGTTTGGGTCTAGCCGAGTGGGTTTGGGGCTATCCGAGTGCGTTTGGGTCTAGCCGAGTGGATTTGGGTCTAGCCAAGTGGGTTTCGGTCTCGCCGAGTGGGTTTGGGTCTAGCCGAGTGGATTTGGGTCTAGCCGAGTGGGTTTGGGTTTAGCCGAGTGGGTTTGGTTCTAGCCAATTGGGTTTGGGTCTAGCCAAGTGGGTTTCGGTCTAGCGGAGTGGGTTTGGATCTAGCCGAGTGGGTTTGGGTCTAGCCAAGTGGGTTTGGGTGTAGCCGAGTGGGTTTGGGTCTAGCCGAGTGGGTTTGGGTCTAGCCGAGTGGGTTTGAGTCTAGCCGAGTGGGTTTGTCTCTAGCCGAGTGGGTTTGGGTCTAGCGGAGTGGGTTTGTGTCTAGCCGAGTGGGTTTGTGTCTAGCCGAGTGGGTTTGGGTCTAGCCGAGTGGGTTTGGGTGTAGCCGAGTGGGGTTTGGTCTAGCCGAGTGGGTTTGGGTCTAGCGGAGTGGGTTTGGGTCTAGCGGAGTGGGTTTGGGTCTAGCCGAGTGGGTTTGGGTCTAGCCGAGTGTGTTTGGGGCTAGCGGAGTGGGTTTGGGTCTAGCCGAGTGGGTTTGTGTCTAGCTGAGTGGGTTTGGGTCTAGCCGAGTGGGTTTGGGTCTAGCGGAGTGGGTTTGGCTCTACTCAAGTGGGTTTTGGTCTAGCGATTGGGTTTGGGTCTAGCCAAGTGGGTTTGGGTTTAGCCGAGTGGGTTTGGGTCTAGCCGAGTGGGTTTGGGTCTAGCCGAGTAGGTTTCAGTCTAGCTGAGTGGGTTAGGGTCTAGCCAAATGGGTTTGGGTCTAGCCGAGTGGGTTTGGGTCGAGCCAAGTGGGTTTTTGCTCTAGCGGAGTGGGTTTGTGTGTGGCCGAGTGGGTTTGGGTCTTGCCGAGTGGGTTTGGGTCTAGCCGAGTGGGTTTGGGTGTAGCCGAGTGGGTTTGGGTGTAGCCGAGTGGGTTTCGGTATAGCCGAGTGGGTTTGGGTCCAGCCGACTGGGTTTGGGTCTAGCCGAGTGGTTTTGGGTCTAGACGACTGGGTTTCGGTCTAGCCGAGTGGGTTTGGGTCTAGCCGAAAGGGTTTGATTCTAGCGGAGTGAGTTTGGGTCGAGCCGAGTGGGTTTGGGTCTTGCCGAGTGGGTTTGGGTCTAGACGAGTGGGTTTGGGTCTAGCGGAGTGGGTTTGGGTGTAGCCGAGTGGGTTTGGGTTTAGCCGAGTGGGTTTGGGTCTAGCCGAGTGGGTTTGGGTCTAGCCGAGTGGGTTTGGGTCTAGCCAAGTAGGTTTCAGTCTAGCCGAGTGGGTTTGGGTCTAGCGGAGTGGGTTTGGGTGTAGCCGAGTGGGTTTGGGTTTAGCCGAGTGGGTTTGGGTCTAGCTGAGTGGGTTTGTGTGTGGCCGAGTGGGTTTGGGTCTAGCCGAGTGGGTTTGGGTCTAGACGACTGGGTTTCGGTCTAGCCGAGTGGGTTTGGGTCTGGCCGAGTGGGTTTGGGTCTAGCCGAGTGGGTTTGGGTCTAGCGGAGTGGGTTTGGGTCTAGCGGAGTGGGTTTGGGTCTAGCGGAGTGGGTTTGGGTCTAGAGGAGTGTGTTTGGGGCTAGCGGAGTGGGTTTGGGTCAAGCCGAGTGGGTTTGGGTCCAGCCGAGTGGGTTTGGGACTAGCAGAGTGGGTTTGGGTCTAGCCGGGTGGGTTTGGGTCTAGCCGAGTGGGTTTGGGATAGCCGAGCGGGTTTGGGTCTAGCCGAGTGGGTTTGGGTCTAGCCGAGTGGGTTTGGGTCTAGCCGAGTGGGTTGGAGTCTAGCCGAGTGGGTTTGTCTCTAGCCGAGTGGGTTTGGGTCTAGCGGAGTGGGTTTGTGTCTAGCCGAGTGGGTTTGGGTCTAGCCGAGTGGGTTTGGGTCTAGCCGAGTGTGTTTGGGTGTAGCCGAGTGGGGTTGGGTCTAGCCGAGTGGGTTTGGGTCTAGCGGAGTGGGTTTGGGTCTAGCGGAGTGGGTTTGGGTCTAGCCGAGTGGGTTTGGGTCTAGCCGAGTGGGTTTGGGTCTAGCCGAGTGGGTTTGGGTTTGCCGAGTGGGTTTGGGTCTAGCCGCATGGGTTTGTGTCTAGCCGAGTGGGTTTGGGTTTAGCGGAGTGGGGTTGGGTCTAGCCGAGTGGGTTTGGGTCTAGCCGAGTGGGTTTGGGTCTAGCCGAGTGGGTTTGGGCCTAGCCGAGTGGGTTTGGGTCTAGCGGAGTGGGTTTGGGTCTAGCCGAGTGGGTTTGGGTCTAGCCGAGTGGGTGTGGGTCTAGCCGAGTGGGTTTGGGTCTAGCCGAGTGGGTTTGGGTCTAGCCGAGTGGGTTTGGGGCTATCCGAGTGCGTTTGGGTCTAGCCGAGTGGTTTTGGGTCTAGCCAAGTGGGTTTCGGTCTCGCCGAGTGGGTTTGGGTCTAGCCGAGTGGATTTGGGTCTAGCCGAGTGGGTTTGGGTTTAGCCGAGTGGGTTTGGTTCTAGCCAATTGGGTTTGGGTCTAGCCAAGTGGGTTTCGGTCTAGCGGAGTGGGTTTGGATCTAGCCGAGTGGGTTTGGGTATAGCCAATTGGGTTTGGGTGTAGCCGAGTGGGTTTGGGTCTAGCCGAGTGGGTTTGGGTCTAGCCGAGTGGGTTTGAGTCTAGCCGAGTGGGTTTGTCTCTAGCCGAGTGGGTTTGGGTCTAGCGGAGTGGGTTTGTGTCTAGCCGAGTGGGTTTGGTTCTAGCCGAGTGGGTTTGGGTCTAGCCGAGTGGGTTTGGGTGTAGCCGAGTGGGGTTTGGTCTAGCCGAGTGGGTTTGGGTCTAGCGGAGTGGGTTTGGGTCTAGCGGAGTGGGTTTGGGTCTAGCCGAGTGGGTTTGGGTCTAGCCGAGTGTGTTTGGGGCTAGCGGAGTGGGTTTGGGTCTAGCCGAGTGGGTTTGTGTCTAGCTGAGTGGGTTTGGGTCTAGCCGAGTGGGTTTGGGTCTAGCGGAGTGGGTTTGGCTCTACTCAAGTGGGTTTTGGTCTAGCGATTGGGTTTGGGTCTAGCCAAGTGGGTTTGGGTTTAGCCGAGTGGGTTTGGGTCTAGCCGAGTGGGTTTGGGTCTAGCCGAGTAGGTTTCAGTCTAGCTGAGTGGGTTAGGGTCTAGCCAAATGGGTTTGGGTCTAGCCGAGTGGGTTTGGGTCGAGCCAAGTGGGTTTGGGTCTAGCGGAGTGGGTTTGTGTGTGGCCGAGTGGGTTTGGGTCTTGCCGAGTGGGTTTGGGTCTAGCCGAGTGGGTTTGGGTGTAGCCGAGTGGGTTTGGGTGTAGCCGAGTGGGTTTCGGTATAGCCGAGTGGGTTTGGGTCCAGCCGACTGGGTTTGGGTCTAGCCGAGTGGTTTTGGGTCTAGACGACTGGGTTTCGGTCTAGCCGAGTGGGTTTGGGTCTAGCCGAAAGGGTTTGATTATAGCGGAGTGGGTTTGGGTCGAGCCGAGTGGGTTTGGGTCTTGCCGAGTGGGTTTGGGTCTAGACGAGTGGGTTTGGGTCTAGCGGAGTGGGTTTGGGTGTAGCCGAGTGGGTTTGGGTTTAGCCGAGTGGGTTTGGGTCTAGCCGAGTGGGTTTGGGTCTAGCCGAGTGGGTTTGGGTCTAGCCAAGTAGGTTTCAGTCTAGCCGAGTGGGTTTGGGTCTAGCGGAGTGGGTTTGGGTGTAGCCGAGTGGGTTTGGGTTTAGCCGAGTGGGTTTGGGTCTAGCTGAGTGGGTTTGTGTGTGGCCGAGTGGGTTTGGGTCTAGCCGAGTGGGTTTGGGTCTAGACGACTGGGTTTCGGTCTAGCCGAGTGGGTTTGGGTCTGGCCGAGTGGGTTTGGGTCTAGCCGAGTGGGTTTGGGTCTAGCGGAGTGGGTTTGGGTCTAGCGGAGTGGGTTTGGGTCTAGCGGAGTGGGTTTGGGTCTAGAGGAGTGTGTTTGGGGCTAGCGGAGTGGGTTTGGGTCAAGCCGAGTGGGTTTGGGTCTAGCCGAGTGGGTTTGGGACTAGCAGAGTGGGTTTGGGTCTAGCCGGGTGGGTTTGGGTCTAGCCGAGTGGGTTTGGGATAGCCGAGCGGGTTTGGGTCTAGCCGAGTGGGTTTGGGTCTAGCGAGTGGGTTTGGGTCTAGCGATTGGGTTTGGGTCTAGCCGAGTGGGTTTGGGTCTAGCCGAAAGGGTTTGATTCTAGCGGAGTGGGTTTGGGTCGAGCCGAGTGGGTTTGGGTCTTGCCGAGTGGGTTTGGGTCTAGACGAGTGGGTTTGGGTCTAGCGGAGTGGGTTTGGGTGTAGCCGAGTGGGTTTGGGTTTAGCCGAGTGGGTTTGGGTCTAGCCGAGTGGGTTTGGGTCTAGCCGAGTGGGTTTGGGTCTAGCCAAGTAGGTTTCAGTCTAGCCAAGTGGGTTTGGGTCTAGCGGAGTGGGTTTGGGTGTAGCCGAGTGGGTTTGGGTTTAGCCGAGTGGGTTTGGGTCTAGCTGAGTGGGTTTGTGTGTGGCCGAGTGGGTTTGGGTCTAGCCGAGTGGGTTTGGGTCTAGACGACTGGGTTTCGGTCTAGCCGAGTGGGTTTGGATCTGGCCGAGTGGGTTTGGGTCTAGCCGAGTGGGTTTGGGTCTAGCGGAGTGGGTTTGGGTCTAGCGGAGTGGGTTTGGGTCTAGCGGAGTGGGTTTGGGTCTAGAGGAGTGTGTTTGGGGCTAGCGGAGTGGGTTTGGGTCAAGCCGAGTGGGTTTGGGCCCAGCCGAGTGGGTTTGGTTCCAGCCGAGTGTGTTTGGGTCTAGCCGAGTGGATTTGGGTCTAGCCGAGTGGGTTTGGGTTTAGCCGAGTGGGTTTGGGTCTAGCCGAGTGTGTTTGGGTCTAGCGGAGTGGGTTTGGGTGTAGCCGAGTGGGTTCGGGTCTAGCCGAGTGGGTTTGGGTTAGCCGAGTGGACTTGGGTCTAGCCGAGTGGGTTTGGGTCAAACCGAGTGGCTTTGGGTCTTGCCGCGTGGGTTTGGCACTAGCCGAGTGGGTTTGGGTCTAGCCGACTGGGTTTGCATCTAGCAGAGTGGGTTTGGGTCTAGCCGAGTGGGTTTAGGTCTAGCGGAGTGGGTTTGGGTCTAGCGGAGTGGGTTTGGGTCTAGCGGAGTGGGTTTGGGTCTAGCGGAGTGGGTTTACATCTAGCGGAGTGTGTTTGGGGCTAGCGGAGTGGGTTTGGGTCTAGCCGAGTGGGTTTGGGTCTAGCCGAGTGGGTTTGGGTCTAGCCGAGTGGGTTTGGGTCTATCGGAGTGGGTTTGGCTCTACCCAAGTGGGTTTTGGTCTAGCGAGTGGGTTTGGGTCTAGCGATTGGGTTTGGGTCTAGCCAAGTGGGTTTGGGTTTAGCCGAGTGGGTTTGGGTCTAGCCGAGTGGGTTTGGGTCTAGCCGAGTAGGTTTCAGTCTAGCTGAGTGGGTTTGGGTCTAGCCAAATGGGTTTGGGTCTAGCCGAGTGGGTTTGGGTCGAGCCAAGTGGGTTTGGGTCTAGCGGAGTGGGTTTGTGTGTGGCCGAGTGGGTTTGGGTCTTGCCGAGTGGGTTTGGGTCTAGCCGAGTGGGTTTGGGTGTAGCCGAGTGGGTTTGGGTGTAGCCGAGTGGGTTTCGGTTCAGCCGAGTGGGTTTGGGTCCAGCCGACTGGGTTTGGGTCTAGCCGAGTGGGTTTGGGTCTAGACGACTGGGTTTCGGTCTAGCCGAGTGGGTTTGGGTCTAGCCGAAAGGGTTTGATTCTAGCGGAGTGGGTTTGGGTCGAGCCGAGTGGGTTTGGGTCTTGCCGAGTGGGTTTGGGTCTAGACGAGTGGGTTTGGGTCTAGCGGAGTGGGTTTGGGTGTAGCCGAGTGGGTTTGGGTTTAGCCGAGTGGGTTTGGGTCTAGCCGAGTGGGTTTGGGTCTAGCCGAGTGGGTTTGGGTCTTGCCGAGTAGGTTTCAGTCTAGCCGAGTGGGTTTGGGTCTAGCGGAGTGGGTTTGGGTGTAGACGAGTGGGTTTGGGTTTAGCCGAGTGGGTTTGGGTCTAGCGGAGTGGGTTTGTGTGTGGCCGAGTGGGTTTGGGTCTAGCCGAGTGGGTTTGGGTCTAGACGACTGGGTTTCGGTCTAGCCGAGTGGGTTTGGGTCTGGCCGAGTGGGTTTGGGTCTAGCCGAGTGGGTTTGGGTCTAGCCGAGTGGGCTTCGGTCTAGCCGAGTGGGTTTGGGTGAAGCCGAGTGGGTTTGGGTCAAGCCGAGTGGGTTTCAGTCTAGCCGAGTGGGTTTGGGTCTAGCCGAGTGGGTTTGGGACTAGCCGAGTGGGTTTGGGTCTAGCCGAGTGGGTTTGGGTCTAGCCGAGTGGGTTTGGGATAGCCGAGTGGGTTTGGGCGTAGCCGAGTGGGTTTGGGTCCAGCGAGTGGGTTTGGGTCCAGCGATTGGGTTTGGGTCTAGCCGAATGGGTTTGGGTTTAGCCGAGTGGGTTTGGGCCTAGCCGAGTGGGTTTGGGTCTAGCGGAGTGGGTTTGGGTCTAGCGGAATGGGTTTGGGTCTAGCCAAGTGGGTTTGGGTCTAGCGGAGTGGGTTTGTGTGTGGCCGAGTGGGTTTGGGTCTAGCCGAGTGGGTTTGGGTCTAGCCGAGTGGGCTTCGGTCTAGCCGAGTGGGTTTGGGTGAAGCCGAGTGGGTTTGGGTCTAGCCGAGTGGGTTTCAGTCTAGCCGAGTGGGTTTGGGTCTAGCCGAGTGGGTTTGGGTCTAGCCGAGTGGGTTTGGGTCTAGCCGAGTGGGTTTGGGTCTAGCCGAGTGGGTTTGGGATAGCCGAGTGGGTTTGGGTGTAGCCGAGTGGGTTTGGGTCCAGCGAGTGGGTTTGGGTCTAGCGATTGGGTTTGGGTCTAGCCGAATGGGTTTGGGTTTAGCCGAGTGGGTTTGGGCCTAGCCGAGTGGGTTTGGGTCCAGCCGAGTGGGTTTGGGTCTAGCCGAGTGGATTTGGGTCTAGCCGAGTGGGTTTGGGTCTAGCCGAGTGGGTTTGGGTCTAGCCGAGTGTGTTTGGGTCTAGCGGAGTGGGTTTGGGTGTAGCCGAGTGGGTTCGGGTCTAGCCGAGTGGGTTTGGGTTAGCCGAGTGGAGTTGGGTCTAGCCGAGTGGGTTTGGGTCAAACCGAGTGGGTTTGGGTCTTGCCGAGTGGGTTTGGCTATAGCCGAGTGGGTTTGGGTCTAGGCGACTGGGTTTGCGTCTAGCAGAGTCGGTTTGGGTCTAGACGACTGGGTTTCGGTCTAGCCGAGTGGGTTTGGGTCTAGCCGAAAGGGTTTGATTCTAGCGGAGTGGGTTTGGGTCGAGCCGAGTGGGTTTGGGTCTTGCCGAGTGGGTTTGGGTCTAGACGAGTGGGTTTGGGTCTAGCGGAGTGGGTTTGGGTGTAGCCGAGTGGGTTTGGGTTTAGCCGAGTGGGTTTGGGTCTAGCCGAGTGGGTTTGGGTCTAGCCGAGTGGGTTTGGGTCTAGCCGAGTAGGTTTCAGTCTAGCCGAGTGGGTTTGGGTCTAGCGGAGTGGGTTTGGGTGTAGCCGAGTGGGTTTGGGTTTAGACGAGTGGGTTTGGGTCTAGCGGAGTGGGTTTGTGTGTGGCCGAGTGGGTTTGGGTCTAGCCGAGTGGGTTTGGGTCTAGACGACTGGGTTTCGGTCTAGCCGAGTGGGTTTGGGTCTGGCCGAGTGGGTTTGGGTCTAGCCGAGTGGGTTTGGGTCCAGCCGAGTGGGTTTGGGTCTAGCCGAGTGGATTTGGGTCTAGCCGAGTGGGTTTGGGTCTAGCCGAGTGGGTTTGGGTCTAGCCGAGTGTGTTTGGGTCTAGCGGAGTGGGTTTGGGTGTAGCCGAGTGGGTTCGGGTCTAGCCGAGTGGGTTTGGGTTAGACGAGTGGACTTGGGTCTAGCCGAGTGGGTTTGGGTCAAACCGAGTGGGTTTGGGTCTTGCCGAGTGGGTTTGGCACTAGCCGAGTGGGTTTGGGTCTAGGCGACTGGGTTTGCGTCTAGCAGAGTCGGTTTGGGTCTAGCCGAGTGCGTTTGGGTCTAGCCGAGTGGGTTTGGGTCTAGCGGAGTGGGTTTGGGTCTAGCCGAGTGGGTTTGGGTCTGGACGACTGGGTTTCGGTCTAGCCGAGTGGGTTTGGGTCTGGCCGAGTGGGTTTGGGTCTAGCCGAGTGGGTTTGGGTCTAGCCGAGTGGGTTTGGGTCTAGCGGAGTGGGTTTGGGTCTAGCGGAGTAGGTTTGGGTCTAGAGGATTGTGTTTGGGGCTAGCGGAGTGTGTTTGGGGCAAGCGGAGTGGGTTTGGGTCCAGCCGAGTGGGTTTGGGTCTAGCCGAGTGGGTTTGGGTCTAGCCGAGTGGGTTTGCGTCTAGCGGAGTGGGTTTGGGTCTACCCAAGTGGGTTTGGGTCGAGCCGATTGGGTTTGGGTCTAGCGGAGTGGGTTTGGGTCTAGCGGAATGGGTTTGGGTCTAGCCAAGTGGGTTTGGGTCTAGCGGAGTGGGTTTGTGTGTGGCCGAGTGGGTTTGGGTCTAGCCGAGTGGGTTTGGGTCTAGCCGAGTGGGCTTCGGTCTAGCCGAGTGGGTTTGGGTGAAGCCGAGTGGGTTTGGGTCTAGCCGAGTGGGTTTCAGTCTAGCCGAGTGGGTTTGGGTCTAGCCGAGTGGGTTTGGGACTAACCGAGTGGGTTTGGGCCTAGCCGAGTGGGTTTGGGTCTAGCCGAGTGGGTTTGGGATAGCCGAGTGGGTTTGGGTGTAGCCGAGTGGGTTTGGGTCTAGCGAGTGGGTTTGGGTCTAGCGATTGGGTTTGGGTCTAGCCGAATGGGTTTGGGTTTAGCTGAGTGGGTTTGGGCCTAGCCGAGTGGGTTTGGGTCCAGCCGAGTGGGTTTGGGTCTAGCCGAGTGGGTTTGGGTCTAGCCGAGTGTGTTTGGGTCTAGCGGAGTGGGTTTGGGTGTAGCCGAGTGGGTTTGGGTTAGCCGAGTGGACTTGGGTCTAGCCGAGTGGGTTTGGGTCAAACCGAGTGGGTTTGGGTCTTGCCGAGTGGGTTTGGCACTAGCCGAGTGGGTTTGGGTCAAGGCGACTGGGTTTGCGTCTAGCAGAGTCGGTTTGGGTCTACCCGAGTGCGTTTGGGTCTAGCCGAGTGGGTTTGGGTCTAGCGGAGTGGGTTTGGGTCTAGCCGAGTGGGTTTGGGTCTAGCCGAGTGCGTTTGGGTCGAGCCAAGTCGGTTTGGGTCTAGCGGAGTGGGTTTGTTTGTGGCCGAGTGGGTTTGGGTCTTACCGAGTGGGTTTGGGTCTAGCCGAGTGGGTTTGGGTCTAGCCGAGTGGGTTTGGGTGTAGCCGAGTGGGTTTCGGTTTAGCCGAGTGGGTTTGGGTCCAGCCGACTGGGTTTGGGTCTAGCCTAGTGGGTTTGGGTCTAGACGACTGGGTTTCGGTCTAGCCGAGTAGGTTTCAGTCTAGCTGAGTGGGTTTGGGTCTAGCCAAATGGGTTTGGGTCTAGCCGAGTGGGTTTGGGTCGAGCCAAGTGGGTTTGGGTCTAGCGGAGTGGGTTTGTGTGTGGCCGAGTGGGTTTGGGTCTAGCCGAGTGGGTTTGGGTCTAGACGACTGGGTTTCGGTCTAGCCGAGTGGGTTTGGGTCTGGCCGAGTGGGTTTGGGTCTAGCCGAGTGGATTTGGGTCTAGCGGAGTGGGTTTGGGTCTAGCGGAGTGGGTTTGGGTCTAGCGGAGTGGGTTTGGGTCTAGCGGAGTGGGTTTGGGTCTAGCGGAGTGTGTTTGGGGCTAGCGGAGTGTGTTTGTGGCTAGCGGAGTGGGTTTGGGTCTAGCCATGTGGGTTTGGGTCTAGCCGAGTGGGTTTGGGTCTAGCGAGTGGGTTTGGGTCTAGCGGAGTGGGTTTGGGTCCACCCAAGTGGGTTTGGGTCTAGCCGAGTGGGTTTGGGTCTTGCCGAGTGGGTTGGGGTCTAGCCGAGTGGGTTTGGGTCGAGCCGAGTGGGTTTGGGTCCAGCCGAGTGGGTTTGGGTCTAGCCTAGTGGGTTTGGGCCTAGCGGAGTGGGTTTGGGTCTAGCCGATTGGGTTTGGGTCTAGCGGAGTGGGTTTGGGTCTAGCGGAATGGGTTTGGGTCTCGCCGAGTGGGTTTGAGTCTAGCCGAGTGGGTTTGGGTCTAGCCGAGTGTGTTTGGGTCTAGCCGAGTGGGTTTGGGTCTAGCGAGTGGGTTTGGGTCTAGCGATTGGGTTTGGGTGTAGCCAAGTGGGTTTGGGTTTAGCCGAGTGGGTTTGGGTCTAGCCGAGTAAGTTTCAGTAAAGCTGAGTGGGTTTGGGTCTAGCCGAATGTGTTTGGGTCTAGCCGAGTGGGTTTGGGTCGAGCCAAGTGGGTTTTGGTCTAGCGGAGTGGGTTTGTATGTGGCCGAGTGGGTTTGGGTCTAGCCGAGTGGGTTTGGGTCTAGCCGAGTGGGTTTGGGTCGAGCCGAGTGGGTTTGGGTGTAGCCGAGTGGGTTTTGGTTTAGCCGAGTGGGTTTGGGTCCCGCCGACTGGGTTTGGGTCTAGCCGAGTGGGTTTGGGTCTAGACGACTGGGTTTCGGTCTAGCCGAGTGGGTTTGTGTCTAGCCGAAAGGGGTTGATTCTAGCGGAGTGGGTTTGGGTCGAGCCGAGTGGGTTTGGGTCCAGCCGAGTCGGTTTGGGTCTAGCCGAGTGGGTATGGGTCTAGCGGAGTGGGTTTGGGTGTAGCCGAGTGCGTTTGGGTTTAGCCGAGTGGGTTTGGGTCCAGCCGACTGGGTTTGGGTCTAGCGGAGTGGGTTTGGGTCTACCCGAGTGGGTTTGGGTCAAACCGGGTGGGTTTGGGTCTTGCCGAGTGGGTTTTGCTCCAGCCGAGTGGGTTTGGGTCTAGCCGACTGGGTTTTGGTCTAGCCGAGTGGGTTTGGGATAGCCGAGTGGGTTTGGGTCTAGCCGAGTGGGTTTGGGTATTGCCGAGTGGGTTTGGGTCTAGCCAAGTGGGTTGGGGTCTCGCCGAGTGGGTTTGGGTCTAGCCGAGTGGGTTTGGGTCTAGCCGATTGGGTTTGGGTCTAGCCGAGTGGGTTTGGTCCTAGCCGAGTGGGTTTGGGTCTAGCCGAGTGGGTTTGTGTCTAGCCGAGTGGGTTTGGGTCTAGCCGAGTGGGTTTGGGTCTAGCCGAGTGGGTTTGGGTCTAGCCGAGTGGGTTTGGGTCTAGCCGAGTGGGTTTGGGTCTAGCAGAGTGGGTTTGGGTCTAGCGGAGTGGGTTTGGGTCTAGCGGAGTGGGTTTGGGTCTAGCGGAGTGGGTTTACATCTAGCGGAGTGTGTTTGGGGCTAGCGGAGTGGGTTTGGGTCTAGCCGAGTGGGTTTGGGTCTAGCCGAGTGGGTTTGGGTCTAGCCGAGTGGGTTTGGGTCTAGCGGAGTGGGTTTGGGTCTACCCAAGTGGGTTTGGGTCTAGCCGAGTGGGTTTGGGTCTAGCTGAGCGGGTTTCAGTCTAGCCGAGTGGGTTTGGGTCTAGCCGAGTGGGTTTGGGTCTAGCCGAGTGGGTTTGGGATAGCTGAGTGGGTTTGGGTCTGGCCGAGTGGGTTTGGGTATTGCCGAGTGGGTTTGGGTCTAGCCAAGTGGGTTGGGGTCTAGCCGAGTGGGTTTGTGTCTAGCCGAGTGGGTTTGGGTCTAGCCGAGTGGGTTTGGGTCCAGCCGAGTGGGTTTGGTCCTAGCCGAGTGGGTTTGGGTCTAGCCGAGTGGGTTTGTGTCTAGCCGAGTGGGTTTGGGTCTAGCCGAGTGGGTTTCGGTCTAGCCGAGTGGGCTTCGGTCTAGCCGAGTGGGTTTGGGTCAAGCCGAGTGGGGTTGGGTCTAGCCGAGTGGGTTTGGGTCTAGCCGAGTGGGTTTGGGTTTAGCCGAGTGGGTTTGGGCCTAGCCTAGTGGGTTTGCGTCTAGCCGAGTGGGTTTGGGTCTAGCCGAGTGGGTTTGGGTCTAGCCGAGTGTGCTTGGGTCTAGCGGAGTGGGTTTGGGTGTAGCCGAGTGGGTTTGGGTCTAGCCGAGTGGGTTTGGGTCTAGCCGAGTGGGTTTGGGTCTAGCCGAGTGGGTTTGGGTCTAGCCGAGTGGGTTTGGGTCTGGTGGAGAGGGTTTGGGTCTAGCGGAGTGGGTTTGGGTCTACCCAAGTGGGTTTGGGTCTAGCCGAGTGGGTTTGGGTCTAGCTGAGCGGGTTTCAGTCTAGCCGAGTGGGTTTGGGTCTAGCCGAGTGGGTTTGGGTCTAGCCGAGTGGGTTTGGGATAGCTGAGTGGGTTTGGGTCTGGCCGAGTGGGTTTGGGTATTGCCGAGTGGGTTTGGGTCTAGCCAAGTGGGTTGGGGTCTAGCCGAGTGGGTTTGTGTCTAGCCGAGTGGGTTTGGGTCTCGCCGAGTGGGTTTGGGTCCAGCCGAGTGGGTTTGGTCCTAGCCGAGTGGGTTTGGGTCTAGCCGAGTGGGTTTGTGTCTAGCCGAGTGGGTTTGGGTCTAGCCGAGTGGGTTTCGGTCTAGCCGAGTGGGTTTGGGTCTAGCCGAGTGGGCTTCGGTCTAGCCGAGTGGGTTTGGGTCAAGCCGAGTGGGTTTGGGTCTAGCCGAGTGGGTTTGGGTCTAGCCGAGTGGGTTTGGGTCTAGCCGAGTGGGTTTGGGTCTAGCCGAGTGTGCTTGGGTCTAGCGGAGTGTGTTTGGGTGTAGCCGAGTGGGTTTGGGTCTAGCCGAGTGGGTTTGGGTCTAGCCGAGTGGGTTTGGGTCTAGCCGAGTGGGTTTGGGTCTAGCCGAGTGGGTTTGGGTCTAGCGGAGTGGGTTTGAGTCTAGCGGAGTGGGTTTGGGTCTAGCGGAGTGGGTTTACATCTAGCGGAGTGTGTTTGGGGCTAGCGGAGTGGGTTTGGGTCTAGCCGAATGGGTTTGGTTCTAGCCGAGTGGGTTTGGGTCTAGCCGAGTGGGTTTGGGTCTAGCGGAGTGGGTTTGGGTCTACCCAAGTGGGTTTGGGTCTAGCCGAGTGGGTTTGGGTCTAGCTGAGCGGGTTTCAGTCTAGCCGAGTGGGTTTGGGTCTAGCCGAGTGGGTTTGGGTCTAGCCGAGTGGGTTTGGGTCTAGCGGAGTGGGTTTGGGTCTAGCCGAGTGGGTTTGGGTCGAGCCGAGTGGGTTTGGGTCCAGCCGATTGGGTTTGGGTCTAGCCTAGTGGGTTTGGGCCTAGCGGAGTGCGTTTGGGTCTAGCCGATTGGGTTTGGGTCTACCGGAGTGGGTTTGGGTCTAGCGGAATGGGTTTGGGTCTCGCCGAGTGTGTTTGAGTCTAGCCGAGTGGGTTTGGGTCTAGCCGAGTGTGTTTGGGTCTAGCCGAGTGGGTTTGGGTCTAGCGAGTGGGTTTGGGTCTAGCGATTGGGTTTGGGTCTAGCCAAGTGGGTTTGGGTTTAGCCGAGTGGGTTTGGGTCTAGCCGAGTAAGTTTCAGTCTAGCTGAGTGGGTTTGGGTCTAGCCGAATGTGTTTGGGTCTAGCCGAGTGGGTTTGGGTCGAGCCAAGTGGGTTTTGGTCTAGCGGAGTGGGTTTGTGTGTGGCCGAGTGGGTTTGGGTCTAGCCGAGTGGGTTTGGGTCTAGCCGAGTGGGTTTGGGTGTAGCCGATTGGGTTTTGGTTTAGCCGAGTGGGTTTGGGTCCCGCCGACTGGGTTTGGGTCTAGCCGAGTGGGTTTGGGTCTAGACGACTGGGTTTCGGTCTAGCCGAGTGGGTTTGTGTCTAGCCGAAAGGGTTTGATTCTAGCGGAGTGGGTTTGGGTCGAGCCGAGTGGGTTTGGGTCTAGCCGAGTCGGTTTGGGTCTAGCCGAGTGGGTATGGGTCTAGCGGAGTGGGTTTGGGTGTAGCCGAGTGGGTTTGGGTCTAGCCGACTGGGTTAGGTCTAGCAGAGTGGGTTTGGGTCTAGTCGAGTGGGTTTTGGTCTAGCCGAGTGGGTTTGGGATAGCCGAGTGGGTTTGGGTCTAGCCGAGTGGGTTTGGGTCTAGCCGAGTGGGTTTGGGTCTAGCCGAGTGTGTTTGGGTCTAGCGGAGTGGGTTTGGGTGTAGCCGAGTGGGTTCGGGTCTAGCCGAGTGGGTTTGGGTTAGCCGAGTGGACTTGGGTCTAGCCGAGTGGGTTTGGGTCAAACCGAGTGGGTTTGGGTCTTGCCGAGTGGGTTTGGCACTAGCCGAGTGGGTTTGGGTCAAGGCGACTGGGTTTGCGTCTAGCAGAGTCGGTTTGGGTCTAGCCGAGTGCGTTTGGGTCTAGCCGAGTGGGTTTGGGTCTAGCGGAGTGGGTTTGGGTCTAGCCGAGTGGGTTTGGGTCTAGCCGAGTGCGTTTGGGTCGAGCCAAGTCGGTTTGGGTCTAGCGGAGTGGGTTTGTGTGTGGCCGAGTGGGTTTGGGTCTTACCGAGTGGGTTTGGGTCTAGCCGAGTGGGTTTGGGTCTAGCCGAGTGGGTTTGGGTGTAGCCGAGTGGGTTTCGGTTTAGCCGAGTGGGTTTGGGTCCAGCCGACTGGGTTTGGGTCTAGCCTAGTGGGTTTGGGTCTAGACGACTGGGTTTCGGTCTAGCCGAGTAGGTTTCAGTCTAGCTGAGTGGGTTTGGGTCTAGCCAAATGGGTTTGGGTCTAGCCGAGTGGGTTTGGGTCGAGCCAAGTGGGTTTGGGTCTAGCGGAGTGGGTTTGTGTGTGGCCGAGTGGGTTTGGGTCTAGCCGAGTGGGTTTGGGTCTAGACGACTGGGTTTCGGTCTAGCCGAGTGGGTTTGGGTCTGGCCGAGTGGGTTTGGGTCTAGCCGAGTGGATTCGGGTCTAGCGGAGTGGGTTTGGGTCTAGCGGAGTGGGTTTGGGTCTAGCGGAGTGGGTTTGGGTCTAGCGGAGTGGGTTTGGGTCTAGCGGAGTGTGTTTGGGGCTAGCGGAGTGTGTTTGGGGCTAGCGGAGTGGGTTTGGGTCTAGCCATGTGGGTTTGGGTCTAGCGGAGTGGGTTTGGGTCTAGCGAGTGGGTTTGGGTCTAGCGGAGTGGGTTTGGGTCTTGCCGATTGGGTTTGGGTCTAGCGGAGTGGGTTTGGGTCTAGCGGAATGGGTTTGGGTCTCGCCGAGTGGGTTTGAGTCTAGCCGAGTGGGTTTGGGTCTAGCCGAGTGTGTTTGGGTCTAGCCGAGTGGGTTTGGGTCTAGCGAGTGGGTTTGGGTCTAGCGATTGGGTTTGGGTGTAGCCAAGTGGGTTTGGGTTTAGCCGAGTGGGTTTGGGTCTAGCCGAGTAAGTTTCAGTAAAGCTGAGTGGGTTTGGGTCTAGCCGAATGTGTTTGGGTCTAGCCGAGTGGGTTTGGGTCGAGCCAAGTGGGTTTTGGTCTAGCGGAGTGGGTTTGTATGTGGCCGAGTGGGTTTGGGTCTAGCCGAGTGGGTTTGGGTCTAGCCGAGTGGGTTTGGGTCGAGCCGAGTGGGTTTGGGTGTAGCCGAGTGGGTTTTGGTTTAGCCGAGTGGGTTTGGGTCCCGCCGACTGGGTTTGGGTCTAGCCGAGTGGGTTTGGGTCTAGACGACTGGGTTTCGGTCTCGCCGAGTGGGTTTGTGTCTAGCCGAAAGGGTTTGATTCTAGCGGAGTGGGTTTGGGTCGAGCCGAGTGGGTTTGGGTCCAGCCGAGTCGGTTTGGGTCTAGCCGAGTGGGTATGGGTCTAGCGGAGTGGGTTTGGGTGTAGCCGAGTGCGTTTGGGTTTAGCCGAGTGGGTTTGGGTCCAGCCGACTGGGTTTGGGTCTAGCGGAGTGGGTTTGGGTCTACCCGAGTGGGTTTGGGTCAAACCGGGTGGGTTTGGGTCTTGCCGAGTGGGTTTTGCTCCAGCCGAGTGGGTTTGGGTCTAGCCGACTGGGTTTTGGTCTAGCCGAGTGGGTTTGGGATAGCCGAGTGGGTTTGGGTCTAGCCGAGTGGGTTTGGGTATTGCCGAGTGGGTTTGGGTCTAGCCAAGTGGGTTGGGGTCTAGCCGAGTGGGTTTGGGTCTAGCCGAGTGGGTTTGGGTCTAGCCGATTGGGTTTGGGTCTAGCCGAGTGGGTTTGGTCCTAGCCGAGTGGGTTTGGGTCTAGCCGAGTGGGTTTGTGTCTAGCCGAGTGGGTTTGGGTCTAGCCGAGTGGGATTGGGTCTAGCCGAGTGGGTTTGGGTCTAGCCGAGTGGGTTTGGGTCTAGCCGAGTGGGTTTGGGTCTAGCAGAGTGGGTTTGGGTCTAGCCGAGTAAGTTTCAGTCTAGCTGAGTGGGTTTGGGTCTAGCCGAATGTGTTTGGGTCTAGCCGAGTGGGTTTGGGTCGAGCCAAGTGGGTTTTGGTCTAGCGGAGTGGGTTTGTGTGTGGCCGAGTGGGTTTGGGTCTAGCCGAGTGGGTTTGGGTCTAGCCGAGTGGGTTTGGGTCTAGCCGAGTGGGTTTGGGTGTAGCCGATTGGGTTTTGGTTTAGCCGAGTGGGTTTGGGTCCCGCCGACTGGGTTTGGGTCTAGCCGAGTGGGTTTGGGTCTAGACGACTGGGTTTCGGTCTAGCCGAGTGGGTTTGTGTCTAGCCGAAAGGGTTTGATTCTAGCGGAGTGGGTTTGGGTCGAGCCGAGTGGGTTTGGGTCTAGCCGAGTCGGTTTGGGTCTAGCCGAGTGGGTATGGGTCTAGCGGAGTGGGTTTGGGTGTAGCCGAGTGGGTTTGGGTCTAGCCGACTGGGTTAGGTCTAGCAGAGTGGGTTTGGGTCTAGTCGAGTGGGTTTTGGTCTAGCCGAGTGGGTTTGGGATAGCCGAGTGGGTTTGGGTCTAGCCGAGTGGGTTTGGGTCTAGCCGAGTGGGTTTGGGTCTAGCCGAGTGTGTTTGGGTCTAGCGGAGTGGGTTTGGGTGTAGCCGAGTGGGTTCGGGTCTAGCCGAGTGGGTTTGGGTTAGCCGAGTGGACTTGGGTCTAGCCG
Source organism: Raja brachyura (assembly GCA_963514005.1). The sequence goes on along the minus strand of OY740819.1, from coordinate 2,530,165 downwards.
AGTGGGTTTGGGTCAAACCGAGTGGGTTTGGGTCTTGCCGAGTGGGTTTGGCACTAGCCGAGTGGGTTTGGGTCAAGGCGACTGGGTTTGCGTCTAGCAGAGTCGGTTTGGGTCTAGCCGAGTGCGTTTGGGTCTAGCCGAGTGGGTTTGGGTCTAGCGGAGTGGGTTTGGGTCTAGCCGAGTGGGTTTGGGTCTAGCCGAGTGCGTTTGGGTCGAGCCAAGTCGGTTTGGGACTAGCGGAGTGGGTTTGTGTGTGGCCGAGTGGGTTTGGGTCTTACCGAGTGGGTTTGGGTCTAGCCGAGTGGGTTTGGGTCTAGCCGAGTGGGTTTGGGTGTAGCCGAGTGGGTTTCGGTTTAGCCGAGTGGGTTTGGGTCCAGCCGACTGGGTTTGGGTCTAGCCTAGTGGGTTTGGGTCTAGACGACTGGGTTTCGGTCTAGCCGAGTAGGTTTCAGTCTAGCTGAGTGGGTTTGGGTCTAGCCAAATGGGTTTGGGTCTAGCCGAGTGGGTTTGGCTCGAGCCAAGTGGGTTTGGGTCTAGCGGAGTGGGTTTGTGTGTGGCCGAGTGGGTTTGGGTCTAGCCGAGTGGGTTTGGGCCTAGCGGAGTGCGTTTGGGTCTAGCCGATTGGGTTTGGGTCTACCGGAGTGGGTTTGGGTCTAGCGGAATGGGTTTGGGTCTCGCCGAGTGTGTTTGAGTCTAGCCGAGTGGGTTTGGGTCTAGCCGAGTGTGTTTGGGTCTAGCCGAGTGGGTTTGGGTCTAGCGAGTGGGTTTGGGTCTAGCGATTGGGTTTGGGTCTAGCCAAGTGGGTTTGGGTTTAGCCGAGTGGGTTTGGGTCTAGCCGAGTAAGTTTCAGTCTAGCTGAGTGGGTTTGGGTCTAGCCGAATGTGTTTGGGTCTAGCCGAGTGGGTTTGGGTCGAGCCAAGTGGGTTTTGGTCTAGCGGAGTGGGTTTGTGTGTGGCCGAGTGGGTTTGGGTCTAGCCGAGTGGGTTTGGGTCTAGCCGAGTGGGTTTGGGTGTAGCCGATTGGGTTTTGGTTTAGCCGAGTGGGTTTGGGTCCCGCCGACTGGGTTTGGGTCTAGCCGAGTGGGTTTGGGTCTAGACGACTGGGTTTCGGTCTAGCCGAGTGGGTTTGTGTCTAGCCGAAAGGGTTTGATTCTAGCGGAGTGGGTTTGGGTCGAGCCGAGTGGGTTTGGGTCTAGCCGAGTCGGTTTGGGTCTAGCCGAGTGGGTATGGGTCTAGCGGAGTGGGTTTGGGTGTAGCCGAGTGGGTTTGGGTCTAGCCGACTGGGTTAGGTCTAGCAGAGTGGGTTTGGGTCTAGTCGAGTGGGTTTTGGTCTAGCCGAGTGGGTTTGGGATAGCCGAGTGGGTTTGGGTCTAGCCGAGTGGGTTTGGGTCTAGCCGAGTGGGTTTGGGTCTAGCCGAGTGTGTTTGGGTCTAGCGGAGTGGGTTTGGGTGTAGCCGAGTGGGTTCGGGTCTAGCCGAGTGGGTTTGGGTTAGCCGAGTGGACTTGGGTCTAGCCGAGTGGGTTTGGGTCAAACCGAGTGGGTTTGGGTCTTGCCGAGTGGGTTTGGCACTAGCCGAGTGGGTTTGGGTCAAGGCGACTGGGTTTGCGTCTAGCAGAGTCGGTTTGGGTCTAGCCGAGTGCGTTTGGGTCTAGCCGAGTGGGTTTGGGTCTAGCGGAGTGGGTTTGGGTCTAGCCGAGTGGGTTTGGGTCTAGCCGAGTGCGTTTGGGTCGAGCCAAGTCGGTTTGGGTCTAGCGGAGTGGGTTTGTGTGTGGCCGAGTGGGTTTGGGTCTTACCGAGTGGGTTTGGGTCTAGCCGAGTGGGTTTGGGTCTAGCCGAGTGGGTTTGGGTGTAGCCGAGTGGGTTTCGGTTTAGCCGAGTGGGTTTGGGTCCAGCCGACTGGGTTTGGGTCTAGCCTAGTGGGTTTGGGTCTAGACGACTGGGTTTCGGTCTAGCCGAGTAGGTTTCAGTCTAGCTGAGTGGGTTTGGGTCTAGCCAAATGGGTTTGGGTCTAGCCGAGTGGGTTTGGGTCGAGCCAAGTGGGTTTGGGTCTAGCGGAGTGGGTTTGTGTGTGGCCGAGTGGGTTTGGGTCTAGCCGAGTGGGTTTGGGTCTAGACGACTGGGTTTCGGTCTAGCCGAGTGGGTTTGGGTCTGGCCGAGTGGGTTTGGGTCTAGCCGAGTGGATTCGGGTCTAGCGGAGTGGGTTTGGGTCTAGCGGAGTGGGTTTGGGTCTAGCGGAGTGGGTTTGGGTCTAGCGGAGTGGGTTTGGGTCTAGCGGAGTGTGTTTGGGGCTAGCGGAGTGTGTTTGGGGCTAGCGGAGTGGGTTTGGGTCTAGCCATGTGGGTTTGGGTCTAGCGGAGTGGGTTTGGGTCTAGCGAGTGGGTTTGGGTCTAGCGGAGTGGGTTTGGGTCTTGCCGATTGGGTTTGGGTCTAGCGGAGTGGGTTTGGGTCTAGCGGAATGGGTTTGGGTCTCGCCGAGTGGGTTTGAGTCTAGCCGAGTGGGTTTGGGTCTAGCCGAGTGTGTTTGGGTCTAGCCGAGTGGGTTTGGGTCTAGCGAGTGGGTTTGGGTCTAGCGATTGGGTTTGGGTGTAGCCAAGTGGGTTTGGGTTTAGCCGAGTGGGTTTGGGTCTAGCCGAGTAAGTTTCAGTAAAGCTGAGTGGGTTTGGGTCTAGCCGAATGTGTTTGGGTCTAGCCGAGTGGGTTTGGGTCGAGCCAAGTGGGTTTTGGTCTAGCGGAGTGGGTTTGTATGTGGCCGAGTGGGTTTGGGTCTAGCCGAGTGGGTTTGGGTCTAGCCGAGTGGGTTTGGGTCGAGCCGAGTGGGTTTGGGTGTAGCCGAGTGGGTTTTGGTTTAGCCGAGTGGGTTTGGGTCCCGCCGACTGGGTTTGGGTCTAGCCGAGTGGGTTTGGGTCTAGACGACTGGGTTTCGGTCTCGCCGAGTGGGTTTGTGTCTAGCCGAAAGGGTTTGATTCTAGCGGAGTGGGTTTGGGTCGAGCCGAGTGGGTTTGGGTCCAGCCGAGTCGGTTTGGGTCTAGCCGAGTGGGTATGGGTCTAGCGGAGTGGGTTTGGGTGTAGCCGAGTGCGTTTGGGTTTAGCCGAGTGGGTTTGGGTCCAGCCGACTGGGTTTGGGTCTAGCGGAGTGGGTTTGGGTCTACCCGAGTGGGTTTGGGTCAAACCGGGTGGGTTTGGGTCTTGCCGAGTGGGTTTTGCTCCAGCCGAGTGGGTTTGGGTCTAGCCGACTGGGTTTTGGTCTAGCCGAGTGGGTTTGGGATAGCCGAGTGGGTTTGGGTCTAGCCGAGTGGGTTTGGGTATTGCCGAGTGGGTTTGGGTCTAGCCAAGTGGGTTGGGGTCTAGCCGAGTGGGTTTGGGTCTAGCCGAGTGGGTTTGGGTCTAGCCGATTGGGTTTGGGTCTAGCCGAGTGGGTTTGGTCCTAGCCGAGTGGGTTTGGGTCTAGCCGAGTGGGTTTGTGTCTAGCCGAGTGGGTTTGGGTCTAGCCGAGTGGGATTGGGTCTAGCCGAGTGGGTTTGGGTCTAGCCGAGTGGGTTTGGGTCTAGCCGAGTGGGTTTGGGTCTAGCAGAGTGGGTTTGGGTCTAGCCGAGTAAGTTTCAGTCTAGCTGAGTGGGTTTGGGTCTAGCCGAATGTGTTTGGGTCTAGCCGAGTGGGTTTGGGTCGAGCCAAGTGGGTTTTGGTCTAGCGGAGTGGGTTTGTGTGTGGCCGAGTGGGTTTGGGTCTAGCCGAGTGGGTTTGGGTCTAGCCGAGTGGGTTTGGGTCTAGCCGAGTGGGTTTGGGTGTAGCCGATTGGGTTTTGGTTTAGCCGAGTGGGTTTGGGTCCCGCCGACTGGGTTTGGGTCTAGCCGAGTGGGTTTGGGTCTAGACGACTGGGTTTCGGTCTAGCCGAGTGGGTTTGTGTCTAGCCGAAAGGGTTTGATTCTAGCGGAGTGGGTTTGGGTCGAGCCGAGTGGGTTTGGGTCTAGCCGAGTCGGTTTGGGTCTAGCCGAGTGGGTATGGGTCTAGCGGAGTGGGTTTGGGTGTAGCCGAGTGGGTTTGGGTCTAGCCGACTGGGTTAGGTCTAGCAGAGTGGGTTTGGGTCTAGTCGAGTGGGTTTTGGTCTAGCCGAGTGGGTTTGGGATAGCCGAGTGGGTTTGGGTCTAGCCGAGTGGGTTTGGGTCTAGCCGAGTGGGTTTGGGTCTAGCCGAGTGTGTTTGGGTCTAGCGGAGTGGGTTTGGGTGTAGCCGAGTGGGTTCGGGTCTAGCCGAGTGGGTTTGGGTTAGCCGAGTGGACTTGGGTCTAGCCGAGTGGGTTTGGGTCAAACCGAGTGGGTTTGGGTCTTGCCGAGTGGGTTTGGCACTAGCCGAGTGGGTTTGGGTCAAGGCGACTGGGTTTGCGTCTAGCAGAGTCGGTTTGGGTCTAGCCGAGTGCGTTTGGGTCTAGCCGAGTGGGTTTGGGTCTAGCGGAGTGGGTTTGGGTCTAGCCGAGTGGGTTTGGGTCTAGCCGAGTGCGTTTGGGTCGAGCCAAGTCGGTTTGGGACTAGCGGAGTGGGTTTGTGTGTGGCCGAGTGGGTTTGGGTCTTACCGAGTGGGTTTGGGTCTAGCCGAGTGGGTTTGGGTCTAGCCGAGTGGGTTTGGGTGTAGCCGAGTGGGTTTCGGTTTAGCCGAGTGGGTTTGGGTCCAGCCGACTGGGTTTGGGTCTAGCCTAGTGGGTTTGGGTCTAGACGACTGGGTTTCGGTCTAGCCGAGTAGGTTTCAGTCTAGCTGAGTGGGTTTGGGTCTAGCCAAATGGGTTTGGGTCTAGCCGAGTGGGTTTGGCTCGAGCCAAGTGGGTTTGGGTCTAGCGGAGTGGGTTTGTGTGTGGCCGAGTGGGTTTGGGTCTAGCCGAGTGGGTTTGGGTCTAGACGACTGGGTTTCGGTCTAGCCGAGTGGGTTTGGGTCTGGCCGAGTGGGTTTGGGTCTAGCCGAGTGGATTTGGGTCTAGCGGAGTGGGTTTGGGTCTAGCGGAGTGGGTTTGGGTCTAGCGGAGTGGGTTTGGGTCTAGCGGAGTGGGTTTGGGTCTAGCGGAGTGTGTTTGGGGCTAGCGGAGTGTGTTTGGGGCTAGCGGAGTGGGTTTGGGTCTAGCCATGTGGGTTTGGGTCTAGCCGAGTGGGTTTGGGTCTAGCGAGTGGGTTTGGGTCTAGCGGAGTGGGTTTGGGTCCACCCAAGTGGGTTTGGGTCTAGCCGAGTGGGTTTGGGTCTTGCCGAGTGGGTTGGGGTCTAGCCGAGTGGGTTTGGGTCGAGCCGAGTGGGTTTGGGTCCAGCCGAGTGGGTTTGGGTCTAGCCTAGTGGGTTTGGGCCTAGCGGAGTGGGTTTGGGTCTAGCCGATTGGGTTTGGGTCTAGCGGAGTGGGTTTGGGTCTAGCGGAATGGGTTTGGGTCTCGCCGAGTGGGTTTGAGTCTAGCCGAGTGGGTTTGGGTCTAGCCGAGTGTGTTTGGGTCTAGCCGAGTGGGTTTGGGTCTAGCGAGTGGGTTTGGGTCTAGCGATTGGGTTTGGGTGTAGCCAAGTGGGTTTGGGTTTAGCCGAGTGGGTTTGGGTCTAGCCGAGTAAGTTTCAGTAAAGCTGAGTGGGTTTGGGTCTAGCCGAATGTGTTTGGGTCTAGCCGAGTGGGTTTGGGTCGAGCCAAGTGGGTTTTGGTCTAGCGGAGTGGGTTTGTATGTGGCCGAGTGGGTTTGGGTCTAGCCGAGTGGGTTTGGGTCTAGCCGAGTGGGTTTGGGTCGAGCCGAGTGGGTTTGGGTGTAGCCGAGTGGGTTTTGGTTTAGCCGAGTGGGTTTGGGTCCCGCCGACTGGGTTTGGGTCTAGCCGAGTGGGTTTGGGTCTAGACGACTGGGTTTCGGTCTAGCCGAGTGGGTTTGTGTCTAGCCGAAAGGGTTTGATTCTAGCGGAGTGGGTTTGGGTCGAGCCGAGTGGGTTTGGGTCCAGCCGAGTCGGTTTGGGTCTAGCCGAGTGGGTATGGGTCTAGCGGAGTGGGTTTGGGTGTAGCCGAGTGCGTTTGGGTTTAGCCGAGTGGGTTTGGGTCCAGCCGACTGGGTTTGGGTCTAGCGGAGTGGGTTTGGGTCTACCCGAGTGGGTTTGGGTCAAACCGGGTGGGTTTGGGTCTTGCCGAGTGGGTTTTGCTCCAGCCGAGTGGGTTTGGGTCTAGCCGACTGGGTTTTGGTCTAGCCGAGTGGGTTTGGGATAGCCGAGTGGGTTTGGGTCTAGCCGAGTGGGTTTGGGTATTGCCGAGTGGGTTTGGGTCTAGCCAAGTGGGTTGGGGTCTAGCCGAGTGGGTTTGGGTCTAGCCGAGTGGGTTTGGGTCTAGCCGATTGGGTTTGGGTCTAGCCGAGTGGGTTTGGTCCTAGCCGAGTGGGTTTGGGTCTAGCCGAGTTGGTTTGTGTCTAGCCGAGTGGGTTTGGGTCTAGCCGAGTGGGATTGGGTCTAGCCGAGTGGGTTTGGGTCTAGCCGAGTGGGTTTGGGTCTAGCCGAGTGGGTTTGGGTCTAGCAGAGTGGGTTTGGGTCTAGCGGAGTGGGTTTGGGTCTAGCGGAGTGGGTTTGGGTCTAGCGGAGTGGGTTTACATCTAGCGGAGTGTGTTTGGGGCTAGCGGAGTGGGTTTGGGTCTAGCCGAGTGGGTTTGGGTCTAGCCGAGTGGGTTTGGGTCTAGCCGAGTGGGTTTGGGTCTAGCGGAGTGGGTTTGGGTCTACCCAAGTGGGTTTGGGTCTAGCCGAGTGGGTTTGGGTCTAGCTGAGCTGGTTTCAGTCTAGCCGAGTGGGTTTGGGTCTAGCCGAGTGGGTTTGGGTCTAGCCGAGTCGGTTTGGGTCTAGCCGAGTGGGTATGGGTCTAGCGGAGTGGGTTTGGGTGTAGCCGAGTGCGTTTGGGTTTAGCCGAGTGGGTTTGGGTCCAGCCGACTGGGTTTGGGTCTAGCGGAGTGGGTTTGGGTCTACCCGAGTGGGTTTGGGTCAAACCGGGTGGGTTTGGGTCTTGCCGAGTGGGTTTTGCTCCAGCCGAGTGGGTTTGGGTCTAGCCGACTGGGTTTTGGTCTAGCCGAGTGGGTTTGGGATAGCCGAGTGGGTTTGGGTCTAGCCGAGTGGGTTTGGGTATTGCCGAGTGGGTTTGGGTCTAGCCAAGTGGGTTGGGGTCTAGCCGAGTGGGTTTGGGTCTAGCCGAGTGGGTTTGGGTCTAGCCGATTGGGTTTGGGTCTAGCCGAGTGGGTTTGGTCCTAGCCGAGTGGGTTTGGGTCTAGCCGAGTGGGTTTGTGTCTAGCCGAGTGGGTTTGGGTCTAGCCGAGTGGGATTGGGTCTAGCCGAGTGGGTTTGGGTCTAGCCGAGTGGGTTTGGGTCTAGCCGAGTGGGTTTGGGTCTAGCAGAGTGGGTTTGGGTCTAGCGGAGTGGGTTTGGGTCTAGCGGAGTGGGTTTGGGTCTAGCGGAGTGGGTTTACATCTAGCGGAGTGTGTTTGGGGCTAGCGGAGTGGGTTTGGGTCTAGCCGAGTGGGTTTGGGTCTAGCCGAGTGGGTTTGGGTCTAGCCGAGTGGGTTTGGGTCTAGCGGAGTGGGTTTGGGTCTACCCAAGTGGGTTTGGGTCTAGCCGAGTGGGTTTGGGTCTAGCTGAGCTGGTTTCAGTCTAGCCGAGTGGGTTTGGGTCTAGCCGAGTGGGTTTGGGTCTAGCCGAGTGGGTTTGGGATAGCTGAGTGGGTTTGGGTCTGGCCGAGTGGGTTTGGGTATTGCCGAGTGGGTTTGGGTCTAGCCAAGTGGGTTGGGGTCTAGCCGAGTGGGTTTGTGTCTAGCCGAGTGGGTTTGGGTCTAGCCGAGTGGGTTTGGGTCCAGCCGAGTGGGTTTGGTCCTAGCCGAGTGGGTTTGGGTCTAGCCGAGTGGGTTTGTGTCTAGCCGAGTGGGTTTGGGTCTAGCCGAGTGGGTTTCGGTCTAGCCGAGTGGGCTTCGGTCTAGCCGAGTGGGTTTGGGTCAAGCCGAGTGGGGTTGGGTCTAGCCGAGTGGGTTTGGGTCTAGCCGAGTGGGTTTGGGTTTAGCCGAGTGGGTTTGGGCCTAGCCTAGTGGGTTTGCGTCTAGCCGAGTGGGTTTGGGTCTAGCCGAGTGGGTTTGGGTCTAGCCGAGTGTGCTTGGGTCTAGCGGAGTGGGTTTGGGTGTAGCCGAGTGGGTTTGGGTCTAGCCGAGTGGGTTTGGGTCTAGCCGAGTGGGTTTGGGTCTAGCCGAGTGGGTTTGGGTCTAGCCGAGTGGGTTTGGGTCTGGTGGAGAGGGTTTGGGTCTAGCGGAGTGGGTTTGGGTCTACCCAAGTGGGTTTGGGTCTAGCCGAGTGGGTTTGGGTCTAGCTGAGCGGGTTTCAGTCTAGCCGAGTGGGTTTGGGTCTAGCCGAGTGGGTTTGGGTCTAGCCGAGTGGGTTTGGGATAGCTGAGTGGGTTTGGGTCTGGCCGAGTGGGTTTGGGTATTGCCGAGTGGGTTTGGGTCTAGCCAAGTGGGTTGGGGTCTAGCCGAGTGGGTTTGTGTCTAGCCGAGTGGGTTTGGGTCTCGCCGAGTGGGTTTGGGTCCAGCCGAGTGGGTTTGGTCCTAGCCGAGTGGGTTTGGGTCTAGCCGAGTGGGTTTGTGTCTAGCCGAGTGGGTTTGGGTCTAGCCGAGTGGGTTTGGGTCTAGCCGAGTGGGTTTGGGTCTAGCCGAGTGGGCTTCGGTCTAGCCGAGTGGGTTTGGGTCAAGCCGAGTGGGTTTGGGTCTAGCCGAGTGGGTTTGGGTCTAGCCGAGTGGGTTTGGGTCTAGCCGAGTGGGTTTGGGTCTAGCCGAGTGTGCTTGGGTCTAGCGGAGTGTGTTTGGGTGTAGCCGAGTGGGTTTGGGTCTAGCCGAGTGGGTTTGGGTCTAGCCGAGTGGGTTTGGGTCTAGCCGAGTGGGTTTGGGTCTAGCCGAGTGGGTTTGGGTCTAGCGGAGTGGGTTTGGGTCTAGCGGAGTGGGTTTGGGTCTAGCGGAGTGGGTTTACATCTAGCGGAGTGTGTTTGGGGCTAGCGGAGTGGGTTTGGGTCTAGCCGAATGGGTTTGGTTCTAGCCGAGTGGGTTTGGGTCTAGCCGAGTGGGTTTGGGTCTAGCGGAGTGGGTTTGGGTCTACCCAAGTGGGTTTGGGTCTAGCCGAGTGGGTTTGGGTCTAGCTGAGCGGGTTTCAGTCTAGCCGAGTGGGTTTGGGTCTAGCCGAGTGGGTTTGGGTCTAGCCGAGTGGGTTTGGGTCTAGCGGAGTGGGTTTGGGTCTAGCCGAGTGGGTTTGGGTCGAGCCGAGTGGGTTTGGGTCCAGCCGAGTGGGTTTGGGTCTAGCCTAGTGGGTTTGGGCCTAGCGGAGTGCGTTTGGGTCTAGCCGATTGGGTTTGGGTCTAGCGGAGTGGGTTTGGGTCTAGCGGAATGGGTTTGGGTCTCGCCGAGTGTGTTTGAGTCTAGCCGAGTGGGTTTGGGTCTAGCCGAGTGTGTTTGGGTCTAGCCGAGTGGGTTTGGGTCTAGCGAGTGGGTTTGGGTCTAGCGATTGGGTTTGGGTCTAGCCAAGTGGGTTTGGGTTTAGCCGAGTGGGTTTGGGTCTAGCCGAGTAAGTTTCAGTCTAGCTGAGTGGGTTTGGGTCTAACCGAATGTGTTTGGGTCTAGCCGAGTGGGTTTGGGTCGAGCCAAGTGGGTTTTGGTCTAGCGGAGTGGGTTTGTGTGTGGCCGAGTGGGTTTGGGTCTAGCCGAGTGGGTTTGGGTCTAGCCGAGTGGGTTTGGGTCTAGCCGAGTGGGTTTGGGTGTAGCCGATTGGGTTTTGGTTTAGCCGAGTGGGTTTGGGTCCCGCCGACTGGGTTTGGGTCTAGCCGAGTGGGTTTGGGTCTAGACGACTGGGTTTCGGTCTAGCCGAGTGGGTTTGTGTCTAGCCGAAAGGGTTTGATTCTAGCGGAGTGGGTTTGGGTCGAGCCGAGTGGGTTTGGGTCTAGCCGAGTCGGTTTGGGTCTAGCCGAGTGGGTATGGGTCTAGCGGAGTGGGTTTGGGTGTAGCCGAGTGGGTTTGGGTCTAGCCGACTGGGTTAGGTCTAGCAGAGTGGGTTTGGGTCTAGTCGAGTGGGTTTTGGTCTAGCCGAGTGGGTTTGGGATAGCCGAGTGGGTTTGGGTCTAGCCGAGTGGGTTTGGGTATTGCCGAGTGGGTTTGGGTCTAGCCAAGTGGGTTGGGGTCTAGCCGAGTGGGTTTGGGTCTAGCCGAGTGGGTTTGGGTCTAGCCGATTGGGTTTGGGTCAAGCCGAGTTGGTTTGGTCCTAGCCGAGTGGGTTTGGGTCTAGCCGAGTGGGTTTGTGTCTAGCCCAGTGGGTTTGGGTCTAGCCGAGTGGGTTTGGGTCTAGCCGAGTGGGTTTGGGTCTAGCCGAGTGGGTTTGGGTCTAGCGGAGTGGGTTTGGGTCTAGCGGAGTGGGTTTGGGTCTAGCGGAGTGGGTTTGGGTCTAGCGGAGTGGGTTTACATCTAGCGGAGTGTGTTTGGGGCTAGCGGAGTGAGTTTGGGTCTAGCCGAGTGGGTTTGGGCCTAGCCGAGTGGGTTTGGGTCTAGCGGAGTGGGTTTGGATCTAGCGGAGTGGGTTTGGGTCTTCCCAAGTGGGTTTGGGTCTAGCCGAGTGGGTTTGGGTCTAGCCGAGTGGGTTTGGGTCTAGCCGAGCGGGATTGGGTCTAGCCGAGCGGGTTTGGGTCTAGCCGAGCGTGTTTGGGTCTAGCCGAGTGGGTTGGGTCTAGCCGAGTGGGTTTGGGTCTAGCCGAGTGGGTTTGGGTCTAGCCGAGTGGGTTTGGGTCTAGCCGAGTGGGTTTGGGTCTAGCCGAGTGGGTTTGGGTCTAGCCGCGTTGGTTTGGGTCTAGCCGAGTGGGTTTGGGTCTAGCCGAGTGGGTTTGGGTCTAGCCGAGTGGGTTTGGGTCTAGCAGAGTGAGTTTGGGTCTAGCCGAGTGGGTTTGGGTCTAGCGGAGTGGGTTTGGGTCTAGCCGAGTGGGTTTGGGTCAAGCCGAGTGGGTTTGGGTCTAGCGGTTTCGGTTTAGCCGAGTGGGTTTAGGTTTAGCCGAGTGGGTTTGGGTCTAGCCGAGTGGGTTTGGGTCTAGCCGAGTGGGTTTGTGTCCAGCCGAGTGGGTTTGGGTCTTGCCGAGGGGGTTTGGGTCTAGCGGAGTGGATTTGGGTTTAGCCGAGTGGGTTTGGGTCTAGCCGAGTGGGTTTGGGTCTAGCCGAGTGGGTTTGGGTCTAACCGAGTGGGTTTGGGTCCAGCCGAGTGGGTTTGGGTCCAGCCGAATGGGTTTGGGTCTAGCGGAGTGGGTTTGGGTCTAACCGAGTGGGTTTCGGTCTAGCCGATTGGGTTTGGGTCTAGCCGAGTGGGTTTGGGTCTATCCGAGTGGGTTTGGGTCTAGCCGAGTCCGTTTGGGTCTAGCCGAGTGGGTTTGGGTATAGCGGAGTGGGTTTGGGTCTAGCCGAGTGGGATTGGGTCTAGCCGAGTGGGTTTGGGTCTAGCGGAGTGGGTTTGGGTCTAGCGGAGTGTGTTTGGGACTAGCCGAGTGGGTTTGGGATAGCTGAGTGGGTTTGGGTCTAGCGGAGTGGGTTTGGGTCTAGCGGAGTGGGCTTGGGCCTAGCCGAGTGGGTTTGGGACTAGCCGAGTGGGTTTGGGTCTAGCGGAGTGGGTTTGGTTATAGCGGAGTGGGTTTGGGTCTAGCCGAGTGGGTTTGGGTCTAGCCGAGTGGGTTTGGGTCTAGCCGAGTGGGTTTGGGTCTAGAGGAGTGGGTTTGGGTCTAGCCGAGTGGGTTTGGGTCTAGCCGAGTCCGTTTGGGTCTAGCCGAGTGGGTTTGGGACTAGCCGAGTGGTTTGGGTCTAGCGGAGTGGGTTTGGTTCTAGCGGAGTGGGTTTGGGTCTAGCAGAGTGGGTTTGGGTCTAGCCGAGTGGGTTTGGGTCTAGCCGAGTGGGTTTGGGTCTAGCCGAGTGGATTTGGGTCTAGCCGAGTGGGTTTGGGTCTAGCCGAGTGGGTTTGGGACTGGCCGAGTGGGTTTGGGTCTAGCCGAGTGGGTTTGGGTCTAGCCGACTGGGTTTGGGTCTAGCGAGTGGGGTTGCATATAGCCGAGTGAGTTTGGGACTAGCCGAGTGTGTTTGGGTCTAGAGGAGTGGGTTTGGGTCTAGCCAAGTCCGTTTGGGTCTAGCCGAGTGGGTTTGGGACTAGCTGAGTGGGTTTGGGTCTAGCGGAGTGGGTTTGGTTCTAGCGGAGTGGGTTTGGGTCTAGCCGAGTGGGTTTGGGTCTAGCCGAGTGGGTTTGGGTCTAGCCGAGTGGGTTTGGGTCTAGTGGAGTGGGTGTGGGTCCAGCCGAGTGGGTTTGGTTCTAGCCGAGTGGGTTTGGGTCTAGCCGAGCGGGTTTGGGTCTAGCCGAGTGGGTTTGGGTCTAGCCGAGTTGGTTTGGGTCTAGCCGAGTGGGTTTGGGTCTAGCCGAGTGGGTTTGGGTCTAGCCGAGTGGGTTTGGGTCTAGCCGCGTTGGTTTGGGTCTAGCCGAGTGGGTTTGGGTCTAGCCGAGTGGGTTTGGGTCTAGCCGAGTGGGTTTGGGTCTAGCAGAGTGGGTTTGGGTCTAGCCGAGTGGGTTTGGGTCTAGCGGAGTGGGTTTGGGTCTAGCCGAGTGGGTTTGGGTCAAGCCGAGTGGGTTTGGGTCTAGCGGTTTCGGCTTAGCCGAGTGGGTTTAGGTTTAGCCGAGTGGGTTTGGGCCTAGCCGAGTGGGTTTGGGTCTAGCCGAGTGGGTTTGTGTCTAGCGGAGTGGGTTTGGGTGTAGCCGAGTGGGTTTGGGTCTAGCCAAGTGGGTTTGGGTCTAGCGGAGTGGGTTTGGGTCTATCCGAGTGGGTTTGGGTGTAGCCGATTGGGTTTGGGTCTAGCCGAGTGGGTTTGGGTCTAGCCGAGTGGGTTTGGGTCTAGCCGAGTGGGTTTGGGTCTAGCCGAGTGGGTTTGGGTCTAGCCGAGTGGGTTTGGGTCTAGCGGAGTGGGTTTGGGTCTAACCGAGTGGGTTTGGGTCTAGCCGAGTGGGTTTGGGTCCAGCCGAATGGGTTTCGGTCTAGCGGAGTGGGTTTGGGTCTAACCGAGTGGGTTTTGGTCTAGCCGAGTGGGTTTGGGTCTAGCGGAGTGGGTTTGGGTCTAACCGAGTGGGTTTGGGTCTAGCCGAGTGGGTTTGGGTCTAGCCGAGTGGGTTTGGGTCAAGCCGAGTGGGTTTGGGTCTAGCGGTTTCGGCTTAGCCGAGTGGGTTTAGGTTTAGCCGAGTGGGTTTGGGCCTAGCCGAGTGGGTTTGGGTCTAGCCGAGTGGGTTTGTGTCTAGCGGAGTGGGTTTGGGTGTAGCCGAGTGGGTTTGGGTCTAGCCGAGTGGGTTTGGGTCTAGCGGAGTGGGTTTGGGTCTATCCGAGTGGGTTTGGGTGTAGCCGATTGGGTTTGGGTCTAGCCGAGTGGGTTTGGGTCTAGCCGAGTGGGTTTGGGTCTAGCCGAGTGGGTTTGGGTCTAGCCGAGTGGGTTTGGGTCTAGCCGAGTGGGTTTGGGTCTAGCGGAGTGGGTTTGGGTCTAACCGAGTGGGTTTGGGTCTAGCCGAGTGGGTTTGGGTCCAGCCGAATGGGTTTCGGTCTAGCGGAGTGGGTTTGGGTCTAACCGAGTGGGTTTTGGTCTAGCCGAGTGGGTTTGGGTCTAGCGGAGTGGGTTTGGGTCTAACCGAGTGGGTTTGGGTCTAGCGGAGTGGGTTTGGGTCTAGCCGAGTGGGTTTGGGTCAAGCCGAATGGGTTTGGGTCTAGCGGAGTGGGTTTGGGTCTAACCGAGTGGGTTTTGGTCTAGCCGATTGGGTTTGGGTCTAGCCGAGTGGGTTTGGGTCGATCCGAGTGGGTTTGGGTCTAGCCGAGTCCGTTTGGGTCTAGCCGAGTGGGTTTGGGTATAGCGGAGTGGGTTTGGGTCTAGCCGAGTGGGTTTGGGTCTAGCCGAGTGGGTTTGGGTCTAGCCGAGTGGGTTTGGGTCTAGCCGAGCGGGATTGGGTCTAGCCGAGCGGGTTTGGGTCTAGCCGAGCGTGTTTGGGTCTAGCCGAGTGGGTTTGGGTCTAGCCGAGTGGGTTTGGGTCTAGCCGAGTGGGTTTGGGTCTAGCCGCGTTGGTTTGGGTCTAGCCGAGTGGGTTTGGGTCTAGCCGAGTGGGTTTGGGTCTAGCCGAGTGGGTTTGGGTCTAGCAGAGTGAGTTTGGGTCTAGCCGAGTGGGTTTGGGTCTAGCGGAGTGGGTTTGGGTCTAGCCGAGTGGGTTTGGGTCAAGCCGAGTGGGTTTGGGTCTAGCGGTTTCGGTTTAGCCGAGTGGGTTTAGGTTTAGCCGAGTGGGTTTGGGTCTAGCCGAGTGGGTTTGGGACTAGCCGAGTGGGTTTGTGTCCAGCCGAGTGGGTTTGGGTCTTGCCGAGGGGGTTTGGGTCTAGCGGAGTGGATTTGGGTTTAGCCGAGTGGGTTTGGGTCTAGCCGAGTGGGTTTGGGTCTAGCCGAGTGGGTTTGGGTCTAGCGGAGTGGGGTTGGGTCTAGCGGAGTGGGTTTGGGTCTAACCGAGTGGGTTTGGGTCCAGCCGAGTGGGTTTGGGTCCAGCCGAATGGGTTTGGGTCTAGCGGAGTGGGTTTGGGTCTAACCGAGTGGGTTTCGGTCTAGCCGATTGGGTTTGGGTCTAGCCGAGTGGGTTTGGGTCTATCCGAGTGGGTTTGGGTCTAGCCGAGTCCGTTTGGGTCTAGCCGAGTGGGTTTGGGTATAGCGGAGTGGGTTTGGGTCTAGCCGAGTGGGATTGGGTCTAGCCGAGTGGGTTTGGGTCTAGCGGAGTGGGTTTGGGTCTAGCGGAGTGTGTTTGGGACTAGCCGAGTGGGTTTGGGATAGCTGAGTGGGTTTGGGTCTAGCGGAGTGGGTTTGGGTCTAGCGGAGTGGGCTTGGGTCTAGCCGAGTGGGTTTGGGACTAGCCGAGTGGGTTTGGGTCTAGCGGAGTGGGTTTGGTTATAGCGGAGTGGGTTTGGGTCTAGCCGAGTGGGTTTGGGTCTAGCCGAGTGGGTTTGGGTCTAGTGGAGTGGGTGTGGGTCCAGCCGAGTGGGTTTGGGTCTAGCCGAGTGGGTTTGGGTCTAGAGGAGTGGGTTTGGGTCTAGCCGAGTGGGTTTGGGTCTAGCCGAGTCCGTTTGGGTCTAGCCGAGTGGGTTTGGGACTAGCCGAGTGGTTTGGGTCTAGCGGAGTGGGTTTGGTTCTAGCGGAGTGGGTTTGGGTCTAGCAGAGTGGGTTTGGGTCTAGCCGAGTGGGTTTGGGTCTAGCCGAGTGGGTTTGGGTCTAGCCTAGTGGGTTTGGGTCTAGCCGAGTGGGTTTGGGTCTAGCCGAGTGGATTTGGGTCTAGCCGAGTGGGTTTGGGTCTAGCCGAGTGGGTTTGGGACTGGCCGAGTGGGTTTGGGTCTAGCCGAGTGGGTTTGGGTCTAGCCGACTGGGTTTGGGTCTAGCGAGTGGGGTTGCATCTAGCCGAGTGAGTTTGGGACTAGCCGAGTGTGTTTGGGTCTAGAGGAGTGGGTTTGGGTCTAGCCAAGTCCGTTTGGGTCTAGCCGAGTGGGTTTGGGACTAGCTGAGTGGGTTTGGGTCTAGCGGAGTGGGTTTGGTTCTAGCGGAGTGGGTTTGGGTCTAGCCGAGTGGGTTTGGGTCTAGCCGAGTGGGTTTGGGTCTAGCCGAGTGGGTTTGGGTCTAGTGGAGTGGGTGTGGGTCCAGCCGAGTGGGTTTGGTTCTAGCCGAGTGGGTTTGGGTCTAGCCGAGCGGGTTTAGGTCTAGCCGAGTGGGTTTGGGTCTATCCGAGTGGGTTTGGGTTTAGCCGATTGGGTTTGGGTCTAGCCGAGTGGGTTTGGGTCTAGCCGAGTGGGTTTGGGTCAAGCCGAGTGGGTTTGGGTCTAGCGGTTTCGGCTTAGCCGAGTGGGTTTAGGTTTAGCCGAGTGGGTTTGGGCCTAGCCGAGTGGGTTTGGGTCTAGCCGAGTGGGTTTGTGTCTAGCGGAGTGGGTTTGGGTGTAGCCGAGTGGGTTTGGGTCTAGCCGAGTGGGTTTGGGTCTAGCGGAGTGGGTTTGGGTCTATCCGAGTGGGTTTGGGTTTAGCCAATTGGGTTTGGGTCTAGCCGAGTGGGTTTGGGTCTAGCCGAGTGGGTTTGGGTCTAGCCGAGTGGGTTTGGGTCTTGCGGCATGGGTTTGGGTCTAGCGGAGTGGGTTTGGGTCTAGCGGAGTGGGTTTGGGTCTTGCCGAGGGGGTTTGGGTCTAGCGGAGTGGATTTGGGTCTAGCCGAGTGGGTTTGGGTCTAGCCGAGTGGGTTTGGGTCTAGCCGAGTGGGTTTGGGTCTAGCCGAGTGGGTTTGGGTCTAGCGGAGTGGGTTTGGGTCTAACCGAGTGGGTTTGGGTCTAGCCGAGTGGGTTTGGGTCCAGCCGAATGGGTTTCGGTCTAGCGGAGTGGGTTTGGGTCTAACCGAGTGGGTTTTGGTCTAGCCGAGTGGGTTTGGGTCTAGCGGAGTGGGTTTGGGTCTAACCGAGTGGGTTTGGGTCTAGCCGAGTGGGTTTGGGTCCAGCCGAATGGGTTTGGGTCTAGCGGAGTGGGTTTGGGTCTAACCGAGTGGGTTTTGGTCTAGCCGATTGGGTTTGGGTCTAGCCGAGTGGGTTTGGGTCGATCCGAGTGGGTTTGGGTCTAGCCGAGTCCGTTTGGGTCTAGCCGAGTGGGTTTGGGTATAGCGGAGTGGGTTTGGGTCTAGCCGAGTGGGTTTGGTTCTAGCGCAGTGGGTTTGGGTCTAGCGGAGTGGGTTTGGGTCTAACCGAGTGGGTTTGGGTCTAGCGGAGTGGGTTTGGGTCTAGCCGAGTGGGTTTGGGTCTAGCGGAGTGGGTTTGGGTCTAGCCGAGTGGGTTTGGGTCCAGCCGAGAGGGTTTGGATTTAGCCGAGTGGGTTTGGGTTTAGCCGAGTGGGTTTGGGTCTAGCCGAGTGGGTTTGGGTCTAGCCGAGTGGGTTTGGGGCTAGCCGAGTTGGTTTGTGTCTAGCAGAGTGGGTTTGGGTCTCGCGGAGTGGGTTTGGGTCTAGCAGAGTGGGTTTCAGTCTAGCGGAGTGGGTTTTGGTCTAGTCGAGTGGGTTTCCGTCTAGCCGAGTGGGTTTGGGTCTAGCCGAGTGGGTTTGGGTCTAGCCGAGTGTGTTGGGACTAGCCGAGTAGGTTTGGGTCTAGCCGAGTGGGTTTGCATCTAGCCGAGTGGGTTTGGGTCTAGCCGAGTGGGTTTGGGTCTAGCGGAGTGGGTTTGGGTCTAGCCGAGTGGGTTTGGGTCTAGCCGAGTAAGTTTGGGTCAAGCGGAGTGGGTTTGGGTTTAGCCGAGTGGGTTTAGGTCTTGCCCAGTGGGTTTGGGTCCAGCCAAGTGGGTTTGGGTCTAGCCGATTGGGTTTGGGTCTAGCCGAGTGGGTTTGGGTCTAGTGGAGTGGGTTTGGGTCTAGCCGAGTGGGTTGGGGTCTAGCCGAGTGGGTTAGGGTCTAGCGGAGTGGGTTTGGGTCTAGCCGAGTGGGTTTGGGTCTAGCCGATTGGGCTTGGGTCTAGCCGTGTGGGTTTGTGTCTAGCCGAGTGGGTTTGGGTCTTGCGGCGTGGGTTTGGGTCTAGCGGAGTGGGATTGGGTCTAGCGGAGTGGGTTTGGGTCTAGCCGAGTGGGTTTCGGTCTAACCGAGTGGGTTTGGGTCTAGCCGAGTGGGTTTGGGTATAGCCGAGCGGGTTTGGGTCTAGCTGAGTGGGTTTGGGTCTGACCGAGTGGGTTTCGGTCTAGCCGATTGGGTTTGGGTCTAGCCGAGTAGGTTTGGGTCCAGCCGAGTGGGTTTGGGTCTTGCGGCGTGGGTTTGGGTATAGCGGAGTGGGTTTGGGTCTAGCGGAGTGGGTTTGGGTCAAGCCGAGTGGGTTTGGGTCTAGCGGAGTGGGTTTGGGTCTAGCGGAGTGGGTTTGGGTCTAGCCGAGTGGGTTTGGGTCAAGCCGAGTGGGTTTGGGTCTAGCGGTTTCGGCTTAGCCGAGTGGGTTTAGGTTTAGCCGAGTGGGTTTGGGCCTAGCCGAGTGGGTTTGGGTCTAGCCGAGTGGGTTTGTGTCTAGCGGAGTGGGTTTGGGTGTAGCCGAGTGGGTTTGGGTCTAGCCGAGTGGGTTTGGGTCTAGCGGAGTGGGTTTGGGTCTATCCGAGTGGGTTTGGGTTTAGCCGATTGGGTTTGGGTCTAGCCGATTGGGTTTGGGTCTAGCCGAGTGGGTTTGGGTCTAGCCGAGTGGGTTTGGGTCTTGCGGCATGGGTTTGGGTCTAGCGGAGTGGGTTTGGGTCTAGCGGAGTGGGTTTGGGTCTTGCCGAGGGGGTTTGGGTCTAGCGGAGTGGATTTGGGTCTAGCCGAGTGGGTTTGGGTCTAGCCGAGTGGGTTTGGGTCTAGCCGAGTGGGTTTGGGTCTAGCCGAGTGGGTTTGGGTCTAGCGGAGTGGGTTTGGGTCTAACCGAGTGGGTTTGGGTCTAGCCGAGTGGGTTTGGGTCCAGCCGAATGGGTTTCGGTCTAGCGGAGTGGGTTTGGGTCTAACCGAGTGGGTTTTGGTCTAGCCGAGTGGGTTTGGGTCTAGCGGAGTGGGTTTGGGTCTAACCGAGTGGGTTTGGGTCTAGCCGAGTGGGTTTGGGTCCAGCCGAATGGGTTTGGGTCTAGCGGAGTGGGTTTGGGTCTAACCGAGTGGGTTTTGGTCTAGCCGATTGGGTTTGGGTCTAGCCGAGTGGGTTTGGGTCGATCCGAGTGGGTTTGGGTCTAGCCGAGTCCGTTTGGGTCTAGCCGAGTGGGTTTGGGTATAGCGGAGTGGGTTTGGGTCTAGCCGAGTGGGTTTGGGTCTAGCCGAGTGGGTTTGGGTCTAGCGGAGTGGGTTTGGGTCTATCGGAGTGTGTTTGGGTCTAGCCGAGTGGGTTTGGGATAGCTGAGTGGGTTTGGGTCGAGCGGAGTGGGTTTGGGTCTAGCGGAGTGGGTTTGGGTCTAGCGGAGTGGGTTTGGGTCTAGCCGAGTGGGTTTGGGACTAGCCGAGTGGGTTTGGGTCTAGCGGAGTGGGTTTGGTTATAGCGGAGTGGGTTTGGGTCTAGCCGAGTGGGTTTGGGTCTAGCCGAGTGGGTTTGGGTCTAGTGGAGTGTGTGTGGGTCCAGCCGAGTGGGTTTGGGTCTAGCCGAGTGGGTTTGGGTCTAGCCGAGTGGGTTAGGGTCTAGCCGAGTGGGTTTTGGTCTAGCCGAGTCGGTTTGGGTTTAGCCGAGTGGGTTTGGGTCCAGCCGAGTGGGTTTGGGTCTAGCCGAGTGGGTTTGGGTCTAGCCGAGTGGGTTTGGGTCCAGCGGAGTGGGTTTGCGTGTAGCCGAGTTGGTTTGGGTCTAGCCGAGTGGGTTTGGGTCTAGCTGACTGGGTTTGGGTCTAGCGGTTTCGGTTTAGCCGAGTGGGTTTAGGTTTAGCCGAGTGGGTTTGGGTCTAGCCGAGTGGGTTTGGGTCTAGCCGAGTGGGTTTGTGTCTAGCCGATTGGGTTTGGGTGTAGCCGAGTGGGTTTGGGTCTAGCCGAGTGGGTTTGGGTCTAGCGGAGTGGGTTTGGGTCTAGCGGAGTGGGTTTGTGTCTAGCCGAGTGGGTTTGGGTCTAGCCGAGTGGGTTTGGGTCTAGCCGAGTGGGTTTGGGTCTAGCCGAGTGGGTTTGGGTCTTGCGGCATGGGTTTGGGTCTAGCGGAGTGGGTTTGGGTCTAGCGGAGTCGGTTTGGGTCTTGCCGAGGGGGTTTGGGTCTAGCGGAGTGGATTTGGGTCTAGCCGAGTGGGTTTGGGTCTAGCCGAGTGGGTTTGGGTCTAGCCAAGTGGGTTTGGGTCTAGCCGAGTGGGTTTGGGTCTAGCGGAGTGGGTTTGGGTCTAACCGAGTGGGTTTGGGTCTAGCCGAGTGGGTTTGGGTCCAGCCGAATGGGTTTGGGTCTAGCGGAGTGGGTTTGGGTCTAACCGAGTGGGGTTGGGTCTAGCCGAGTGGGTTTGGGTCTAGCGGAGTGGGTTTGGGTCTATCGGAGTGTGTTTGGGTCTAGCCGAGTGGGTTTGGGATAGCTGAGTGGGTTTGGGTCGAGCGGAGTGGGTTTGGGTCTAGCGGAGTGGGTTTGGGTCTAGCGGAGTGGGTTTGGGTCTAGCCGAGTGGGTTTGGGACTAGCCGAGTGGGTTTGGGTCTAGCGGAGTGGGTTTGGTTATAGCGGAGTGGGTTTGGGTCTAGCCGAGTGGGTTTGGGTCTAGCCGAGTGGGTTTGGGTCTAGTGGAGTGGGTGTGGGTCTAGCCGAGTGGGTTTGGGTCTAGCCGAGTGGGTTTGGGTCTAGTGGAGTGGGTGTGGGTCCAGCCGAGTGGGTTTGGGTCTAGCCGAGTGGGTTTGGGTCTAGCCGAGTGGGTTTGGGTCTAGCGGAGTGGGTTTGGGTCTAACCGAGTGGGTTTGGGTCTAGCCGAGTGGGTTTGGGTCCAGCCGAATGGGTTTGGGTCTAGCGGAGTGGGTTTGGGTCTAACCGAGTGGGTTTTGGTCTAGCCGATTGGGTTTGGGTCTAGCCGAGTGGGTTTGGGTCGATCCGAGTGGGTTTGGGTCTAGCCGAGTCCGTTTGGGTCTAGCCGAGTGGGTTTGGGTATAGCGGAGTGGGTTTGGGTCTAGCCGAGTGGGTTTGGGTCTAGCCGAGTGGGTTTGGGTCTAGCGGAGTGGGTTTGGGTCTATCGGAGTGTGTTTGGGTCTAGCCGAGTGGGTTTGGGATAGCTGAGTGGGTTTGGGTCGAGCGGAGTGGGTTTGGGTCTAGCGGAGTGGGTTTGGGTCTAGCGGAGTGGGTTTGGGTCTAGCCGAGTGGGTTTGGGACTAGCCGAGTGGGTTTGGGTCTAGCGGAGTGGGTTTGGTTATAGCGGAGTGGGTTTGGGTCTAGCCGAGTGGGTTTGGGTCTAGCCGAGTGGGTTTGGGTCTAGTGGAGTGGGTGTGGGTCCAGCCGAGTGGGTTTGGGTCTAGCCGAGTGGGTTTGGGTCTAGCCGAGTGGGTTAGGGTCTAGCCGAGTGGGTTTTGGTCTAGCCGAGTCGGTTTGGGTTTAGCCGAGTGGGTTTGGGTCCAGCCGAGTGGGTTTGGGTCTAGCCGAGTGGGTTTGGGTCTAGCCGAGTGGGTTTGGGTCCAGCGGAGTGGGTTTGCGTGTAGCCGAGTTGGTTTGGGTCTAGCCGAGTGGGTTTGGGTCTAGCTGACTGGGTTTGGGTCTAGCGGTTTCGGTTTAGCCGAGTGGGTTTATGTTTAGCCGAGTGGGTTTGGGTCTAGCCGAGTGGGTTTGGGTCTAGCCGAGTGGGTTTGTGTCTAGCCGAGTGGGTTTGGGTGTAGCCGAGTGGGTTTGGGTCTAGCCGAGTGGGTTTGGGTCTAGCGGAGTGGGTTTGGTTCTAGCGGAGTGGGTTTGTGTCTAGCCGAGTGGGTTTGGGTCTAGCCGAGTGGGTTTGGGTCTAGCCGAGTGGGTTTGGGTCTAGCCGAGTGGGTTTGGGTCTTGCGGCATGGGTTTGGGTCTAGCGGAGTGGGTTTGGGTCTAGCGGAGTGGGTTTGGGTCTTGCCGAGGGGGTTTGGGTCTAGCGGAGTGGATTTGGGTCTAGCCGAGTGGGTTTGGGTCTCGCCGAGTGGGTTTGGGTCTAGCCAAGTGGGTTTGGGTCTAGCCGAGTGGGTTTGGGTCTAGCGGAGTGGGTTTGGGTCTAACCGAGTGGGTTTGGGTCTAGCCGAGTGGGTTTGGGTCCAGCCGAATGGGTTTGGGTCTAGCGGAGTGGGTTTGGGTCTAACCGAGTGGGTTTCGGTCTAGCCGATTGGGTTTGGGTCTAGCCGAGTGGGTTTGGGTCTATCCGAGTGGGTTTGGGTCTAGCCAAGTCCGTTTGGGTCTAGCCGAGTGGGTTTGGGTATAGCGGAGTGAGTTTGGGTCTAGCCGAGTGGGTTTGGGTCTAGCCGAGTGGGTTTGGGTCTAGCGGAGTGGGTTTGGGTCTAGCGGAGTGTGTTTGGGTCTAGCCGAGTGGGTTTGGGATAGCTGAGTGGGTTTGGGTCTAGCGGAGTGGGTTTGGGTCTAGCGGAGTGGGTTTGGGTCTAGCCGAGTGTGTTTGGGACTAGCCGAGTGGGTTTGGGTCTAGCGGAGTGGGTTTGGTTATAGCGGAGTGGGTTTGGGTCTAGCCGAGTGGGTTTGGGTCTAGCCGAGTGGGTTTGGGTCTAGTGGAGTGGGTGTGGGTCCAGCCGAGTGGGTTTGGGTCTAGCCGAGTGGGTTTGGGTCTAGCCGAGTGGGTTAGGGTCTAGCCGAGTGGGTTTTGGTCTAGCCGAGTCGGTTTGGGTTTAGCCGAGTGGGTTTGGGTCCAGCCGAGTGGGTTTGGGTCTAGCCGAGTGGGTTTGGGTCTAGCCGAGTGGGTTTGGGTCCAGCGGAGTGGGTTTGCGTGTAGCCGAGTGGGTTTGGGTCTAGCCGAGTGGGTTTGGGTCTAGCTGACTGGGTTTGGGTCTAGCCGACTGGGTTTGGGTCCAGCCGAGTGAGTTTGCATCTAGCCGAGTGGGTTTGGGACTAGCCGAGTGGGTTTGGGTCTAGAGGAGTGGGTTTGGGTCTAGCCAAGTGGGTTTGGGTCTAGCCGAGTCCGTTTGGGTCTAGCCGAGTGGGTTTGGGACTAGCCGAGTGGGTTTGGGTCTAGCGGAGTGGGTTTGGTTCTAGCGGAGTGGGTTTGGGTCTAGCAGAGTGGGTTTGGGTCTAGCCGAGTGGGTTTGGGTCTAGCCGAGTGGGTTTGGGTCTAGCCTAGTGGGTTTGGGTCTAGCCGAGTGGGTTTGGGTCTAGCCGAGTGGATTTGGGTCTAGCCGAGTGGGTTTGGGTCTAGCCGAGTGGGTTTGGGACTGGCCGAGTGGGTTTGGGTCTAGCCGAGTGGGTTTGGGTCTAGCCGACTGGGTTTGGGTCTAGCGAGTGGGGTTGCATCTAGCTGAGTGAGTTTGGGACTAGCCGAGTGTGTTTGGGTCTAGAGGAGTGGGTTTGGGTCTAGCCAAGTCCGTTTGGGTCTAGCCGAGTGGGTTTGGGACTAGCTGAGTGGGTTTGGGTCTAGCGGAGTGGGTTTGGTTCTACCCGAGTGGGTTTGCGTCTAGCCGAGTGGGTTTGGGTCTAGTGGAGTGGGTGTGGGTCGAGCCGAGTGGGTTTGGGTCTAGCCGAGTGGGTTTGGGTCTAGCCGAGTGGGTTTGGGTCTAGCCGACTGGGTTTGGGTCTAGCCGACTGGGTTTGGGTCTAGCGGAGTGGGTTTGGGTCTAGCAGATTGGGTTTGGGTCTATCCGAGTGGGTTTGGGTGTAGCTGAGTGGGTTTGGGTCTAGCCGAGTGGGTTTGGGTCTATCCGAGTGGGTTTGGGTCTAGTCGAGTCCGTTTGGGTCTAGCCCAGTGGGTTTGGGTATAGCGGAGTGGGTTTGGGTCTAGCCGAGTGGGTTTGGGTCTAGCGGAGTGGGTTTGGGTCTAGCGGAGTGTGTTTGGGTCTAGCCGAGTGGGTTTGGATCTAGCTGAGTGGGTTTGGGTCTAGCGGAGTGGGTTTGGGTCTAGCGGAGTGGGTTTGGGTCTGGCCGAGTGGGTTTGGGACTAGCCGAATGGGTTTGGGTCTAGCGGAGTGGGTTTGGGTCCAGCCGAGTGGGTTTGGGTCTAGCCGTGTGGGTCTGGGTCTAGTGGAGTGGGTGTGGGTCCAGCCGAGTGGGTTTGGGTCTAGCCGGGTGGGTTTGGGTCTAGCCGAGTGGGTTTGGGTCCAGCGGAGTGGGTTTGCGTGTAGCCGAGTGGGTTTGGGTCTAGCCGAGTGGGTTTGGGTCTAGCCGACTGGGTTTGGGTCCAGCCGAGTGAGTTTGCATCTAGCCGAGTGGGTTTGGGACTAGCCCAGTGGGTTTGGGTCTAGAGGAGTGGGTTTGGGTCTAGCCGAGTGGGTTTGGGTCTAGCCGAGTCCGTTTGGGTCTAGCCGAGTGGGTTTGGGACTAGCCGAGTGGGTTTGGGTCTAGCGGAGTGGGTTTGGTTCTAGCGGAGTGGGTTTGGGTCTAGCAGAGTGGGTTTGGGTCCAGCCGAGTGGGTTTGGGTCTAGCCGAGTGGGTTTGGGTCTAGCCTAGTGGGTTTGGGTCTAGCCGAGTGGGTTTGGGTCTAGCAGAGTGGGTTTGGGTCCAGCCGAGTGGGTTTGGGTCTAGCCGAGTGGGTTTGGGTCTAGCCTAGTGGGTTTGGGTCTAGCCGAGTGGGTTTGGGTCTAGCCGAGTGGATTTGGGTCTAGCCGAGTGGGTTTGGGTCTAGCCGAGTGGGTTTGGGACTGGCCGAGTGGGTTTGGGTCTAGCCGAGTGGGTTTGGGTCTAGCCGACTGGGTTTGGGTCTAGCGAGTGGGGTTGCAACTAGCCGAGTGAGTTTGGGACTAGCCGAGTGTGTTTGGGTCTAGAGGAGTGGGTTTGGGTCTAGCCAAGTCCGTTTGGGTCTAGCCGAGTGGGTTTGGGACTAGCTGAGTGGGTTTGGGTCTAGCGGAGTGGGTTTGGTTCTAGCGGAGTGGGTTTGGGTCTAGCCGAGTGGGTTTGGGTCTAGCCGAGTGGGTTTGGGTCTAGCCGAGTGGGTTTGGGTCTAGCCGAGTGGGTTTGGGTCTAGTGGAGTGGGTGTGGGTCGAGCCGAGTGGGTTTGGGTCTAGCCGAGTGGGTTTGGGTCTAGCCGAGTGGGTTTGGGTCTAGCCGACTGGGTTTGGGTCTAGCCGACTGGGTTTGGGTCTAGCGGAGTGGGTTTGGGTCTAGCAGATTGGGTTTGGGTCTATCCGAGTGGGTTTGGGTGTAGCTGAGTGGGTTTGGGTCTAGCCGAGTGGGTTTGGGTCTATCCGAGTGGGTTTGGGTCTAGTCGAGTCCGTTTGGGTCTAGCCGAGTGGGTTTGGGTATAGCGGAGTGGGTTTGGGTCTAGCCGAGTGGGTTTGGGTCTAGCGGAGTGGGTTTGGGTCTAGCGGAGTGTGTTTGGGTCTAGCCGAGTGGGTTTGGATCTAGCTGAGTGGGTTTGGGCCTAGCGGAGTGGGTTTGGGTCTAGCGGAGTGGGTTTGGGTCTAGCGGAGTGGGTTTGGGTCCAGCCGAGTGGGTTTGGGTCTAGCCGTGTGGGTCTGGGTCTGGTGGAGTGGGTGTGGGTCCAGCCGAGTGGGTTTGGGTCTAGCCGAGTGGGTTTGGGTCTAGCCGAGTGGGTTTGTGTCCAGCGGAGTGGGTTTGCGTGTAGCCGAGTGGGTTTGGGTGTAGCCGAGTGGGTTTGGGTCTAGCTGACTGGGTTTGGGTCTAGCCGACTGGGTTTGGGTCCAGCCGGGTGAGTTTGCATCTAGCCGAGTGGGTTTGGGACTAGCCGAGTGTGTTTGTGTCTAGAGGAGTGGGTTTGGGTCTAGCCAAGTCCGTTTGGGTCTAGCCGAGTGGGTTTGGGACTAGCTGAGTGGGTTTGGGTCTAGCGGAGTGGGTTTGGTTCTAGCGGAGTGGGTTTGGGTCTAGCCGAGTGGGTTTGGGTCTAGAGGTGTGGGTTTGGGTCTAACCGAGTGAGTTTGGGTCTAGCCGAGTGGGTTGGGGTCTAGCCGAGTGGGGTTGGGTCTAGCGGAGTGGGTTTGGGTCTAACCGAGTGGGTTTCGGTCTAGCCGATTGGGTTTGGGTCTAGCCGAGTGGGTTTGGGTCTATCCGAGTGGGTTTGGGTCTAGCCGAGTGGGTTTAGGTCTAGCGGAGAGGGTTTGGGTATAGCGGAGCGGGTATGCGTCTAGCGGAGTGGGTTTGGGTCTAGCCGAGTGGTTTTGGGTCTATCCGAGTGGGTTTGGGTCTAGCCGAGTCGGTTTTGGTCTATCCGAGTGGGTTTGGGTCTAGCCGAGTGGGTTTGGGTCTAGCGTAGTGGGTTTGGGTCTAGCCGAGTGGGTTTGGGTCTAGCCGAGTGGGTTTGGGTCTGGCGGAGTGGGTTTCGGTTTAGCCGAGTGGGTTTAGGTCTAGCCGAGTGGGTTTGTGTCTAGCCGAGTGGGTTTGGGTCTGGACGAGTGGGTTTGGGTGTAGCCGAATGGGTTTGGGTGTAGCCGAGTGGGTTTGGGTCTAGCCGAGTGGGTTTGTGTCTAGCCGAGTGGGTTTGGGTCTAGCGGAGTGGGTATGTATCTAGCCGAGTGGGTTTGGGTCTAGCCGAGTGGGTTTGGGTCTAGCCGAGTGGGTTTGGATCTAGCCGAGTGGGTTTGGATCCTGCGGCCTGGGTTTGGGTCTAGCGGAGTGGGTTTGGGTCTAGCGGAGTAGGTTTGGGTCTAGCCGAGAGGGTTTGGGTCTAGCGGAGTGGGTTTGGGTCTAGCCGAGTGGGTTTAGGTCTAGCCGAGTGGGTTTGGGTCTAGCCGAGAGGATTTGGGTCTCGCCGAGTGGGTTTGGGTCTAGCCGAGTCGGTTTGGGTCTAGCCGCGTGGGTTTGGGTCTAGCCGAGTGGGTTTGGGTCTAGCCGAGTGGGTTTGGGTCTACCTGAGTGGGTTTGGGTGTAGCCGAGTGGGTTTGGGTCTAACGGAGTGGTTTTGGGTCTAGCGGAGTGGGTTTGGGTCTAGCCGAGTGGGTTTGGGTCTAGCCGAGTGGGTTTGAGTCTAGACGAGTGGGTTTGGGTCTAGCCGAGTGGGTTTGGGTCTAGCCGAGTGTGTTTGGGTCTAGCCGAGTGGGATTGGGTCTAGCCGAGTGGGTTTGGGTCTAGCCGAGTGGGTTTGGGTCTAGCCGAGTGGGTTTGGGTCTAGCCGAGTGGGTTTGGGACTAGCCGAGTGGGTTTGGGTCTAGTGGAGTGGGTTTGGGTCTAGCGGAGTGGGTTTGGGTCTAGCGGAGTGGGTTTGGGTCTAGCCGAGTGGGTTTGGGTCTAGCGGAGTGTGTTTGGGTTTAGCCGAGTGGGTTTAGGTCTAGCCGAGTGGGTTTGGGTCTAGCCGAGTGGGTTTCGGTCGAACCGAGTGGGTTTGAGTCCAGCCGAGTGGGTTTGGGTCCAGCCGAGTGGGTTTGGGTCTAGCCGAGTGGGTTTGGGTCTAGCCGAGTGGGTTTGGGTCTAGCAGAGTGGGATTGGGTCTAGCCGACTGGGTTTGGGTCTAGCCGATTGGGTTTGGGTCTAGCCGAGTGGGTTTGGGTCTATCTGAGTGGGTTTGGGTCTAGCCGAGTGGGTTTGGGTCTAGCAGAGTGTGTTTGGGTATAGCGGAGTGGGTATGGGTCTAGCAGAGTGGGTTTGGTTCTAGCCGAGTCGGTTTCGGTCTATCCGAGTGGGTTTGGGTGTAGCCGAGTGGGTTTGGGTCCAGCCGAGTGGGTTTGGGTCTAGCCGAGTGGGTTTGGATCTAGCGGAGTGGGTTTGGTTATAGCGGAGTGGGTTTGGGTCTAGCCGAGTGGGTTTGGGTCTAGCCGAGTGGGTTTGGGTCTAGTGGAGTGGGTGTGGGTCCAGCCGAGTGGGTTTGGGTCTAGCCGAGTGGGTTTGGGTCTAGCCGAGTGGGTTAGGGTCTAGCCGAGTGGGTTTTGGTCTAGCCGAGTCGGTTTGGGTTTAGCCGAGTGGGTTTGGGTCCAGCCGAGTGTGTTTGGGGCTAGCCGAGTGGGTTTGGGTCTAGCCGAGTGGGTTTGGGTCCAGCGGAGTGGGTTTGCGTGTAGCCGAGTGGGTTTGGGTCTAGCCGAGTGGGTTTGGGTCTAGCTGACTGGGTTTGGGTCTAGCCGACTGGGTTTGGGTCCAGCCGAGTGAGTTTGCATCTAGCCGAGTGAGTTTGGGACTAGCCGAGTGGGTTTGGGTCTAGAGGAGTGGGTTTGGGTCTAGCCGAGTGGGTTTGGGTCTAGCCGAGTCAGTTTGGGTCTAGCCGAGTGGGTTTGGGACTAGCCGAGTGGGTTTGGGTCTAGCGGAGTGGGTTTGGTTCTAGCGGAGTGGGTTTGGGTCTAGCAGAGTGGGTTTGGGTCTAGCCGAGTGGGTTTGGGTCTAGCCGAGTGGGTTTGGGTCTAGCCTAGTGGGTTTGGGTCTAGCCGAGTGGGTTAGGGTCTAGCCGAGTGGGTTTTGGTCTAGCCGAGTCGGTTTGGGTTTAGCCGAGTGGGTTTGGGTCCAGCCGAGTGGGTTTGGGTCTAGCCGAGTGGGTTTGGGTCTAGCCGAGTGGGTTTGGGTCCAGCGGAGTGGGTTTGCGTGTAGCCGAGTGGGTTTGGGTCTAGCCGAGTGGGTTTGGGTCTAGCTGACTGGGTTTGGGTCTAGCCGACTGGGTTTGGGTCCAGCCGAGTGAGTTTGCATCTAGCCGAGTGGGTTTGGGACTAGCCGAGTGGGTTTGTGTCTAGAGGAGTGGGTTTGGGTCTAGCCAAGTCCGTTTGGGTCTAGCCGAGTGGGTTTGGGTCCAGCCGAGTGGGTTTGGGTCTAGCCGAGTGGGTTTGGGTCTAGCCGAGTGGGTTTGGGTCTAGCCTAGTGGGTTTGGGTCTAGCCGAGTGGGTTTGGGTCTAGCCGAGTGGATTTGGGTCTAGCCGAGTGGGTTTGGGTCTAGCCGAGTGGGTTTGGGACTGGCCGAGTGGGTTTGGGTCTAGCCGAGTGGGTTTGGGTCTAGCCGACTGGGTTTGGGTCTAGCGAGTGGGGTTGCATCTAGCCGAGTGAGTTTGGGACTAGCCGAGTGTGTTTGGGTCTAGAGGAGTGGGTTTGGGTCTAGCCAAGTCTGCTTGGGTTTAGCGGAGTGTGTTTGGGTTTAGCCGAGTGGGTTTAGGTCTAGCCGAGTGGGTTTGGGTCTAGCCGAGTGGGTTTGGGTCGAACCGAGTGGGTTTGGGTCCAGCCGAGTGGGTTTGGGTCTAGCCGAGTGGGTTTGGGTCTAGCCGAGTGGGTTTGGGTCTAGCAGAGTGGGATTGGGTCTAGCCGACTGGGTTTGGGTCTAGCCGATTGGGTTTGGGTCTAGCCGAGTGGGTTTGGGTCTATCTGAGTGGGTTTGGGTCTAGCCGAGTGGGTTTGGGTCTAGCAGAGTGTGTTTGGGTATAGCGGAGTGGGTATGGGTCTAGCAGAGTGGGTTTGGGTCTAGCCGAGTCGGTTTCGGTCTATCCGAGTGGGTTTGGGTGTAGCCGAGTGGGTTTGGGTCCAGCCGAGTGGGTTTGGGTCTAGCCGAGTCGGTTTGGGTCTAGCCGCGTGGGTTTGGGTCTAGCCGAGTGGGTTTGGGTCTAGCCGAGTGGGTTTGGGTCTACCTGAGTGGGTTTGGGTGTAGCCGAGTGGGTTTGGGTCTAACTGAGTGGTTTTGGGTCTAGCGGAGTGGGTTTGGGTCTAACCGAGTGGGTTTGGGTCTAGCCGAGTGGGTTTGGGTCTAGACGAGTGGGTTTGGGTCTAGCCGAGTGGGTTTGGGTCTAGCCGAGTGTGTTTGGGTCTAGCCGAGTGGGATTGGGTCTAGCCGAGTGGGTTTGGGTCTAGCCGAGTGGGTTTGGGTCTAGCCGAGTGGGTTTGGGTCTAGCCGAGTGGGTTTGGGTCTAGTGGAGTGGGTTTGAGTCTAGCGGAGTGGGTTTGGGTCTAGCGGAGTGGGTTTGGGTCTAGCCGAGTGGGTTTGGGTCTAGCGGAGTGTGTTTGGGTTTAGCCGAGTGGGTTTAGGTCTAGCCGAGTGGGTTTGGGTCTAGCCGAGTGGGTTTGGGTCGAACCGAGTGGGTTTGGGTCCAGCCGAGTGGGTTTGGGTCTAGCCGAGTGGGTTTGGGTCTAGCCGAGTGGGTTTGGGTCTAGCAGAGTGTGTTTGGGTCTAGCCGACTGGGTTTGGGTCTAGCCGATTGGGTTTGGGTCTAGCCGAGTGGGTTTGGGTCTATCCGAGTGGGTTTGGGTGTAGCCGAGTGGGTTTGGGTCTAGCCGAGTGTGTTTGGGTCTAGCCGAGTGGGATTGGGTCTAGCCGAGTGGGTTTGGGTCTAGCCGAGTGGGTTTGGGTCTAGCCGAGTGGGTTTGGGTCTAGCCGAGTGGGTTTGGGTCTAGTGGAGTGGGTTTGAGTCTAGCGGAGTGGGTTTGGGTCTAGCGGAGTGGGTTTGGGTCTAGCCGAGTGGGTTTGGGTCTAGCGGAGTGTGTTTGGGTTTAGCCGAGTGGGTTTAGGTCTAGCCGAGTGGGTTTGGGTCTAGCCGAGTGGGTTTGGGTCGAACCGAGTGGGTTTGGGTCCAGCCGAGTGGGTTTGGGTCTAGCCGAGTGGGTTTGGGTCTAGCCGAGTAGGTTTGGGTCTAGCAGAGTGTGTTTGGGTCTAGCCGACTGGGTTTGGGTCTAGCCGATTGGGTTTGGGTCTAGCCGAGTGGGTTTGGGTCTATCCGAGTGGGTTTGGGTGTAGCCGAGTGGGTTTGGGTCCAGCCGAGTGGGTTTGGGTCTAGCCGAGTGGGTTTGGATCTAGCGGAGTGGGTTTGGTTATAGCGGAGTGGGTTTGGGTCTAGCCGAGTGGGTTTGGGTCTAGCCGAGTGGGTTTGGGTCTAGTGGAGTGGGTGTGGGTCCAGCCGAGTGGGTTTGGGTCTAGCCGAGTGGGTTTGGGTCTAGCCGAGTGGGTTAGGGTCTAGCCGAGTGGGTTTTGGTCTAGCCGAGTCGGTTTGGGTTTAGCCGAGTGGGTTTGGGTCCAGCCGAGTGTGTTTGGGGCTAGCCGAGTGGGTTTGGGTCTAGCCGAGTGGGTTTGGGTCCAGCGGAGTGGGTTTGCGTGTAGCCGAGTGGGTTTGGGTCTAGCCGAGTGGGTTTGGGTCTAGCTGACTGGGTTTGGGTCTAGCCGACTGGGTTTGGGTCCAGCCGAGTGAGTTTGCATCTAGCCGAGTGGGTTTGGGACTAGCCGAGTGGGTTTGGGTCTAGAGGAGTGGGTTTGGGTCTAGCCGAGTGGGTTTGGGTCTAGCCGAGTCCGTTTGGGTCTAGCCGAGTGGGTTTGGGACTAGCCGAGTGGGTTTGGGTCTAGCGGAGTGGGTTTGATTCTAGCGGAGTGGGTTTGGGTCTAGCAGAGTGGGTTTGGGTCTAGCCGAGTGGGTTTGGGTCTAGCCGAGTGGGTTTGGGTCTAGCCTAGTGGGTTTGGGTCTAGCCGAGTGGGTTAGGGTCTAGCCGAGTGGGTTTTGGTCTAGCCGAGTCGGTTTGGGTTTAGCCGAGTGGGTTTGGGTCCAGCCGAGTGGGTTTGGGTCTAGCCGAGTGGGTTTGGGTCTAGCCGAGTGGGTTTGGGTCCAGCGGAGTGGGTTTGCGTGTAGCCGAGTGGGTTTGGGTCTAGCCGAGTGGGTTTGGGTCTAGCTGACTGGGTTTGGGTCTAGCCGACTGGGTTTGGGTCCAGCCGAGTGAGTTTGCATCTAGCCGAGTGGGTTTGGGACTAGCCGAGTGGGTTTGTGTCTAGAGGAGTGGGTTTGGGTCTAGCCAAGTCCGTTTGGGTCTAGCCGAGTGGGTTTGGGTCCAGCCGAGTGGGTTTGGGTCTAGCCGAGTGGGTTTGGGTCTAGCCGAGTGGGTTTGGGTCTAGCCTAGTGGGTTTGGGTCTAGCCGAGTGGGTTTGGGTCTAGCCGAGTGGATTTGGGTCTAGCCGAGTGGGTTTGGGTCTAGCCGAGTGGGTTTGGGACTGGCCGAGTGGGTTTGGGTCTAGCCGAGTGGGTTTGGGTCTAGCCGACTGGGTTTGGGTCTAGCGAGTGGGGTTGCATCTAGCCGAGTGAGTTTGGGACTAGCCGAGTGTGTTTGGGTCTAGAGGAGTGGGTTTGGGTCTAGCCAAGTCCGTTTGGGTTTAGCGGAGTGTGTTTGGGTTTAGCCGAGTGGGTTTAGGTCTAGCCGAGTGGGTTTGGGTCTAGCCGAGTGGGTTTGGGTCGAACCGAGTGGGTTTGGGTCCAGCCGAGTGGGTTTGGGTCTAGCCGAGTGGGTTTGGGTCTAGCCGAGTGGGTTTGGGTCTAGCAGAGTGGGATTGGGTCTAGCCGACTGGGTTTGGGTCTAGCCGATTGGGTTTGGGTCTAGCCGAGTGGGTTTGGGTCTATCTGAGTGGGTTTGGGTCTAGCCGAGTGGGTTTGGGTCTAGCAGAGTGTGTTTGGGTATAGCGGAGTGGGTATGGGTCTAGCAGAGTGGGTTTGGGTCTAGCCGAGTCGGTTTCGGTCTATCCGAGTGGGTTTGGGTGTAGCCGAGTGGGTTTGGGTCCAGCCGAGTGGGTTTGGGTCTAGCCGAGTGGGTTTGGGTCTAGCGGAGTGGGTTTGGTTATAGCGGAGTGGGTTTGGGTCTAGCCGAGTGGGTTTGGGTCTAGCCGAGTGGGTTTGGGTCTAGTGGAGTGGGTGTGGGTCCAGCCGAGTGGGTTTGGGTCTAGCCGAGTGGGTTTGGGGCTAGCCGAGTGGGTTAGGGTCTAGCCGAGTGGGTTTTGGTCTAGCCGAGTCGGTTTGGGTTTAGCCGAGTGGGTTTGCGTCCAGCCGAGTGGGTTTGGGTCTAGCCGAGTGGGTTTGGGTCTAGCCGAGTGGGTTTGGGTCCAGCGGAGTGGGTTTGCGTGTAGCCGAGTGGGTTTGGATCTAGCCGAGTGGGTTTGGGTCTACCTGACTGGGTTTGGGTCTAGCCGACTGGGTTTGGGTCCAGCCGAGTGAGTTTGCATCTAGCCGAGTGGGTTTGGGACTAGCCGAGTGGGTTTGGGTCTAGAGGAGTGGGTTTGGGTCCAGCCGAGTGGGTTTGGGTCTAGCCGAGTCCGTTTGGGTCTAGCCGAGTGGGTTTGGGACTAGCCGAGTGGGTTTGGGTCTAGCGGAGTGGGTTTGGTTCTAGCGGAGTGGGTTTGGGTCTAGCAGAGTGGGTTTGGGTCTAGCCGAGTGGGTTTGGGTCTAGCCGAGTGGGTTTGGGTCTAGCCTAGTGGGTTTGGGTCTAGCCGAGTGGGTTAGGGTCTAGCCGAGTGGGTTTTGGTCTAGCCGAGTCGGTTTGGGTTTAGCCGAGTGGGTTTGGGTCCAGCCGAGTGGGTTTGGGTCTCGCCGAGTGGGTTTGGGTCTAGCCGAGTGGGTTTGGGTCCAGCGGAGTGGGTTTGAGTGTAGCCGAGTGGGTTTGGGTCTAGCCGAGTGGGTTTGGGTCTAGCTGACTGGGTTTGGGTCTAGCCGACTGGGTTTGGGTCCAGCCGAGTGAGTTTGCATCTAGCCGAGTGGGTTTGGGACTAGCCGAGTGGGTTTGTGTCTAGAGGAGTGGGTTTGGGTCTAGCCGAGTGGGTTTGGGTCTAACCGAGTCCGTTTGGGTCTAGCCGAGTGGGTTTGGGACTAGCCGAGTGGGTTTGTGTCTAGCGGAGTGGGTTTGGTTCTAGCGGAGTGGGTTTGGGTCTAGCAGAGTGGGTTTGGGTCTAGCCGAGTGGGTTTGGGTCTAGCCGAGTGGGTTTGGGTCTAGCCTAGTGGGTTTGGGTCTAGCCGAGTGGGTTTGGGTCTAGCCGAGTGGATTTGGGTCTAGCCGAGTGGGTTTGGGTCTAGCCGAGTGGGTTTGGGACTGGCCGAGTGGGTTTTGGTCTAGCCGAGTGGGTTTGGGTCTAGCCGACTGGGTTTGGGTCTAGCGAGTGGGGTTGCATCTAGCCGAGTGAGTTTGGGACTAGCCGAGTGTGTTTGGGTCTAGAGGAGTGGGTTTGGGTCTAGCCAAGTCCGTTTGGGTCTAGCCGAGTGGGTTTGGGACTAGCTGAGTGGGTTTGGGTCTAGCGGAGTGGGTTTGGTTCTAGCGGAGTGGGTTTGGGTCTAGCCGAGTGGGTTTGGGTCTAGCAGAGTGGGATTGGGTCTAGCCGACTGGGTTTGGGTCTAGCCGATTGGGTTTGGGTCTAGCCGAGTGGGTTTGGGTCTATCTGAGTGGGTTTGGGTCTAGCCGAGTGGGCTTGGGTCTAGCAGAGTGTGTTTGGGTATAGCGGAGTGGGTATGGGTCTAGCAGAGTGGGTTTGGGTCTAGCCGAGTCGGTTTCGGTCTATCCGAGTGGGTTTGGGTGTAGCCGAGTGGGTTTGGGTCCAGCCGAGTGGGTTTGGGTCTAGCCGAGTCGGTTTGGGTCTAGCCGCGTGGGTTTGGGTCTAGCCGAGTGGGTTTGGGTCTAGCCGAGTGGGTTTGGGTCTACCTGAGTGGGTTTGGGTGTAGCCGAGTGGGTTTGGGTCTAACGGAGTGGTTTTGGGTCTAGCGGAGTGGGTTTGGGTCTAGCCGAGTGGGTTTGGGTCTAGCCGAGTGGGTTTGGGTCTAGACGAGTGGGTTTGGGTCTAGCCGAGTGGGTTTGGGTCTAGCCGAGTGTGTTTGGGTCTAGCCGAGTGGGATTGGGTCTAGCCGAGTGGGTTTGGGTCTAGCCGAGTGGGTTTGGGTCTAGCAGAGTGGGATTGGGTCTAGCCGACTGGGTTTGGGTCTAGCCGATTGGGTTTGAGTCTAGCCGAGTGGGTTTGGGTATAGCGGAGTGGGTATGGGTCTAGCAGAGTTGGTTTGGGTCTAGCCGAGTCGGTTTCGGTCTATCCGAGTGGGTTTGGGTGTAGCCGAGTGGGTTTGGGTCCAGCCGAGTGGGTTTGGGTCTAGCCGAGTGGGTTTGGATCTAGCGGAGTGGGTTTGGTTATAGCGGAGTGGGTTTGGGTCTAGCCGAGTGGGTTTGGGTCTAGCCGAGTGGGTTTGGGTCTAGTGGAGTGGGTGTGGGTCCAGCCGAGTGGGTTTGGGTCTAGCCGAGTGGGTTTGGGTCTAGCCGAGTGGGTTAGGGTCTAGCCGAGTGGGTTTTGGTCTAGCCGAGTCGGTTTGGGTTTAGCCGAGTGGGTTTGGGTCCAGCCGAGTGTGTTTGGGGCTAGCCGAGTGGGTTTGGGTCTAGCCGAGTGGGTTTGGGTCCAGCGGAGTGGGTTTGCGTGTAGCCGAGTGGGTTTGGGTCTAGCCGAGTGGGTTTGGGTCTAGCTGACTGGGTTTGGGTCTAGCCGACTGGGTTTGGGTCCAGCCGAGTGAGTTTGCATCTAGCCGAGTGGGTTTGGGACTAGCCGAGTGGGTTTGGGTCTAGAGGAGTGGGTTTGGGTCTAGCCGAGTGGGTTTGGGTCTAGCCGAGTCCGTTTGGGTCTAGCCGAGTGGGTTTGGGACTAGCCGAGTGGGTTTGGGTCTAGCGGAGTGGGTTTGGTTCTAGCGGAGTGGGTTTGGGTCTAGCAGAGTGGGTTTGGGTCTAGCCGAGTGGGTTTGGGTCTAGCCGAGTGGGTTTGGGTCTAGCCTAGTGGGTTTGGGTCTAGCCGAGTGGGTTAGGGTCTAGCCGAGTGGGTTTTGGTCTAGCCGAGTCGGTTTGGGTTTAGCCGAGTGGGTTTGGGTCCAGCCGAGTGGGTTTGGGTCTAGCCGAGTGGGTTTGGGTCTAGCCGAGTGGGTTTGGGTCCAGCGGAGTGGGTTTGCGTGTAGCCGAGTGGGTTTGGGTCTAGCCGAGTGGGTTTGGGTCTAGCTGACTGGGTTTGGGTCTAGCCGACTGGGTTTGGGTCCAGCCGAGTGAGTTTGCATCTAGCCGAGTGGGTTTGGGACTAGCCGAGTGGGTTTGTGTCTAGAGGAGTGGGTTTGGGTCTAGCCAAGTCCGTTTGGGTCTAGCCGAGTGGGTTTGGGTCCAGCCGAGTGGGTTTGGGTCTAGCCGAGTGGGTTTGGGTCTAGCCGAGTGGGTTTGGGTCTAGCCTAGTGGGTTTGGGTCTAGCCGAGTGGGTTTGGGTCTAGCCGAGTGGATTTGGGTCTAGCCGAGTGGGTTTGGGTCTAGCCGAGTGGGTTTGGGACTGGCCGAGTGGGTTTGGGTCTAGCCGAGTGGGTTTGGGTCTAGCCGACTGGGTTTGGGTCTAGCGAGTGGGGTTGCATCTAGCCGAGTGAGTTTGGGACTAGCCGAGTGTGTTTGGGTCTAGAGGAGTGGGTTTGGGTCTAGCCAAGTCCGTTTGGGTTTAGCGGAGTGTGTTTGGGTTTAGCCGAGTGGGTTTAGGTCTAGCCGAGTGGGTTTGGGTCTAGCCGAGTGGGTTTGGGTCGAACCGAGTGGGTTTGGGTCCAGCCGAGTGGGTTTGGGTCTAGCCGAGTGGGTTTGGGTCTAGCCGAGTGGGTTTGGGTCTAGCAGAGTGGGATTGGGTCTAGCCGACTGGGTTTGGGTCTAGCCGATTGGGTTTTGGTCTAGCCGAGTGGGTTTGGGTCTATCTGAGTGGGTTTGGGTCTAGCCGAGTGGGTTTGGGTCTAGCAGAGTGTGTTTGGGTATAGCGGAGTGGGTATGGGTCTAGCAGAATGGGTTTGGGTCTAGCCGAGTCGGTTTCGGTCTATCCGAGTGGGTTTGGGTGTAGCCGAGTGGGTTTGGGTCCAGCCGAGTGGGTTTGGGTCTAGCCGAGTGGGTTTGGGTCTAGCGGAGTGGGTTTGGTTATAGCGGAGTGGGTTTGGGTCTAGCCGAGTGGGTTTGGGTCTAGCCGAGTGGGTTTGGGTCTAGTGGAGTGGGTGTGGGTCCAGCCGAGTGGGTTTGGGTCTAGCCGAGTGGGTTTGGGGCTAGCCGAGTGGGTTAGGGTCTAGCCGAGTGGGTTTTGGTCTAGCCGAGTCGGTTTGGGTTTAGCCGAGTGGGTTTGCGTCCAGCCGAGTGGGTTTGGGTCTAGCCGAGTGGGTTTGGGTCTAGCCGAGTGGGTTTGGGTCCAGCGGAG
Organism: Raja brachyura; assembly: GCA_963514005.1. The sequence goes on along the minus strand of OY740819.1, from coordinate 2,493,752 downwards.
TGGGTTTGCGTGTAGCCGAGTGGGTTTGGATCTAGCCGAGTGGGTTTGGGTCTAGCTGACTGGGTTTGGGTCTAGCCGACTGGGTTTGGGTCCAGCCGAGTGAGTTTGCATCTAGCCGAGTGGGTTTGGGACTAGCCGAGTGGGTTTGGGTCTAGAGGAGTGGGTTTGGGTCCAGCCGAGTGGGTTTGGGTCTAGCCGAGTCCGTTTGGGTCTAGCCGAGTGGGTTTGGGACTAGCCGAGTGGGTTTGGGTCTAGCGGAGTGGGTTTGGTTCTAGCGGAGTGGGTTTGGGTCTAGCAGAGTGGGTTTGGGTCTAGCCGAGTGGGTTTGGGTCTAGCCGAGTGGGTTTGGGTCTAGCCGAGTGGGTTTGGGTCTAGCCGAGTGGGTTTGGGTCTAGCCGAGTGGGTTTGGGTCTAGCCGAGTGGGTTTGGGTCTAGCAGAGTGGGATTGGGTCTAGCCGACTGGGTTTGGGTCTAGCCGATTGGGTTTGGGTCTAGCCGAGTGGGTTTGGGTCTATCTGAGTGGGTTTGGGTCTAGCCGAGTGGGTTTGGGTCTAGCAGAGTGTGTTTGGGTATAGCGGAGTGGGTATGGGTCTAGCAGAGTGGGTTTGGGTCTAGCCGAGTCGGTTTCGGTCTATCCGAGTGGGTTTGGGTGTAGCCGAGTGGGTTTGGGTCCAGCCGAGTGGGTTTGGGTCTAGCCGAGTGGGTTTGGGTCTAGCGGAGTGGGTTTGGTTATAGCGGAGTGGGTTTGGGTCTAGCCGAGTGGGTTTGGGTCTAGCCGAGTGGGTTTGGGTCTAGTGGAGTGGGTGTGGGTCCAGCCGAGTGGGTTTGGGTCTAGCCGAGTGGGTTTGGGGCTAGCCGAGTGGGTTAGGGTCTAGCCGAGTGGGTTTTGGTCTAGCCGATTCGGTTTGGGTTTAGCCGAGTGGGTTTGCGTCCAGCCGAGTGGGTTTGGGTCTAGCCGAGTGGGTTTGGGTCTAGCCGAGTGGGTTTGGGTCCAGCGGAGTGGGTTTGCGTGTAGCCGAGTGGGTTTGGATCTAGCCGAGTGGGTTTGGGTCTAGCTGACTGGGTTTGGGTCTAGCCGACTGGGTTTGGGTCCAGCCGAGTGAGTTTGCATCTAGCCGAGTGGGTTTGGGACTAGCCGAGTGGGTTTGGGTCTAGAGGAGTGGGTTTGGGTCCAGCCGAGTGGGTTTGGGTCTAGCCGAGTCCGTTTGGGTCTAGCCGAGTGGGTTTGGGACTAGCCGAGTGGGTTTGGGTCTAGCGGAGTGGGTTTGGTTCTAGCGGAGTGGGTTTGGGTCTAGCAGAGTGGGTTTGGGTCTAGCCGAGTGGGTTTGGGTCTAGCCGAGTGGGTTTGGGTCTAGCCTAGTGGGTTTGGGTCTAGCCGAGTGGGTTAGGGTCTAGCCGAGTGGGTTTTGGTCTAGCCGAGTCGGTTTGGGTTTAGCCGAGTGGGTTTGGGTCCAGCCGAGTGGGTTTGGGTCTCGCCGAGTGGGTTTGGGTCTAGCCGAGTGGGTTTGGGTCCAGCGGAGTGGGTTTGCGTGTAGCCGAGTGGGTTTGGGTCTAGCCGAGTGGGTTTGGGTCTAGCTGACTGGGTTTGGGTCTAGCCGACTGGGTTTGGGTCCAGCCGAGTGAGTTTGCATCTAGCCGAGTGGGTTTGGGACTAGCCGAGTGGGTTTGTGTCTAGAGCTGTGGGTTTGGGTCTAGCCGAGTGGGTTTGGGTCTAACCGAGTCCGTTTGGGTCTAGCCGAGTGGGTTTGGGACTAGCCGAGTGGGTTTGGGTCTAGCGGAGTGGGTTTGGTTCTAGCGGAGTGGGTTTGGGTCTAGCAGAGTGGGTTTGGGTCTAGCCGAGTGGGTTTGGGTCTAGCCGAGTGGGTTTGGGTCTAGCCTAGTGGGTTTGGGTCTAGCCGAGTGGGTTTGGGTCTAGCCGAGTGGATTTGGGTCTAGCCGAGTGGGTTTGGGTCTAGCCGAGTGGGTTTGGGACTGGCCGAGTGGGTTTTGGTCTAGCCGAGTGGGTTTGGGTCTAGCCGACTGGGTTTGGGTCTAGCGAGTGGGGTTGCATCTAGCCGAGTGAGTTTGGGACTAGCCGAGTGTGTTTGGGTCTAGAGGAGTGGGTTTGGGTCTAGCCAAGTCCGTTTGGGTCTAGCCGAGTGGGTTTGGGACTAGCTGAGTGGGTTTGGGTCTAGCGGAGTGGGTTTGGTTCTAGCGGAGTGGGTTTGGGTCTAGCCGAGTGGGTTTGGGTCTAGCCGAGTGGGTTTGGGTCTAGTGGAGTGGGTGTGGGTCCAGCCGAGTGGGTTTGGGTCTAGCCGAGTGGGTTTGGGTCTAGCCGAGTGGGTTTGGGTCTAGCCGACTGGGTTTGGTCTAGCCGACTGGGTTTGGGTCTAGCGGAGTGGGTTTGGGTCTAGCATCGTGGGTTTGGGTCTATCCGAGTGGGTTTGGTTATAGCGGAGTGGGTTTGGGTCCAGCCGAGTGGGTTTGGGTCTAGCCGAGTGGGTCTGGGTCTAGTGGAGTGGGTGTGGGTCCAGCCGAGTGGTTTGGGTCTAGCCGAGTGGGTTTGGGTCTAGCCGAGTGGGTTAGGGTCTAGCCGAGTGGGTTTTGGTCTAGCCGAGTCGGTTTGGGTCAAGCCGAGTGGGTTTGGGTCTAGCGGAGAGGGTTTCGTTTTAGCCGAGTGGGTTTAGGTTTAGCCGAGTGGGTTTGGGTCTAGCCGAGTGGGTTTGGGTCTAGCCGAGTGGGTTTGGGTCTAGCAGAGTGGGTTTGGGTCTAGCCGACTGGGTTTGGGTCTAGCCGACTGGGTTTGGGTCTAGCGGAGTGGGTTTGGTTATAGCGGAGTGGGTTTGGGTCCAGCCGAGTGGGTTTGGGTCTAGCCGAGTGGGTCTGGGTCTAGTGGAGTGGGTGTGGGTCCAGCCGAGTGGTTTGGGTCTAGCCGAGTGGGTTTGGGTCTAGCCGAGTGGGTTAGGGTCTAGCCGAGTGGGTTTTGGTCTAGCCGAGTCGGTTTGGGTTTAGCCGAGTGGGTTTGGGTCCAGCCGAGTGGGTTTGGGTCTAGCCGAGTGGGTTTGCGTCTAGCCGAGTGGGTTTGGGTCTAGCGGAGTGGGTTTGTGTGTCGCCGAGTGGGTTTGGGTCTAGCCGAGTGGGTTTGGGACTAGCCGAGTGTGTTTCGGTCTAGAGGAGTGGGTTTGCGTCTAGCCAAGTCCGTTTGGGTCTAGCCGAGTGGGTTTGGGACTAGCCGAGTGGGTTTGGGTCTAGCAGAGTGGGTTTGGTTCTAGCGGAGTGGGTTTGGGTCTAGCCGAGTGGGTTTGGGTCTAGCCGAGTGGGTTTAGGTCTAGTGGAGTGGGTGTGGGTCCACCCGAGTGGGTTTGGGTCTAGCCGAGTGGGTTTGGGTCTAGCCGAGTGGGTTTGGGTCTAGCCGACTGGGTTTGGGTCTAGCCGACTGGGTTTGGGTCTAGCGGATTGGGTTTGGTTCTAGCGGAGTGGGTTTGGGTCTATCCGAGTGGGTTTGGGTGTAGCTGAGTGGGTTTGGGTCTAGCCGAGTGGGTTTGGGTCTAGCCGAGTGGGTTTGGGTCTAGCCGAGTGGGTTTGGGACTGGCCGAGTGGGTTTGGGTCTAGCCTAGTGGGTTTGGGTCTAGCCGACTGGGTTTGGGTCTAGCGAGTGGGGTTGCATCTAGCCGAGTGAGTTTGGGACTAGCCGAGTGTGTTTGGGTCTAGAGGAGTGGGTTTGGCTCTAGCCACGTCCGTTTGGGTCTAGCCGAGTGGGTTTGGGACTAGCTGAGTGGGTTTGGGTCTAGCGGAGTGGGTTTGGATCTAGCGGAGTGGGTTTGGGTCTAGCCGAGTGGGTTTGGGTCTAGCCGAGTGGGTTTGGGTCTAGTGGAGTGGGTGTGGGTCCAGCCGAGTGGGTTTGGGTCCAACCGAGTGGGTTTGGGTCTAGCAGAGTGGGTTTGGGTCTAGCCGACTGGGTTTGGGTCGAGCCGACTGGGTTTGGGTCTAGCGGAGTGGGTTTGGGTCTAGCAGAGTGGGTTTGGGTCTATCCGAGTGGGTTTGGGTGTAGCTGAGTGGGTTTGGGTCCAGCCGAGTGGGTTTGGGTCTAGCCGAGTGGGTTTGGGTCTAGCCGAGTGGGTTTGGGACTGGCCGAGTGGGTTTGGGTCTAGCCGAGTGGGTTTGGGTCTAGCCGACTGGGTTTGGGTCTAGCGAGTGGGGTTGCATCTAGCCGAGTGAGTTTGGGACTAGCCGAGTGTGTTTGGGTCTAGAGGAGTGGGTTTGGCTCTAGCCACGTCCGTTTGGGTCTAGCCGAGTGGGTTTGGGACTAGCTGAGTGGGTTTGGGTCTAGCGGAGTGGGTTTGGATCTAGCGGAGTGGGTTTGGGTCTAGCCGAGTGGGTTTGGGTCTAGCCGAGTGGGTTTGGGTCTAGTGGAGTGGGTGTGGGTCCAGCCGAGTGGGTTTGGGTCCAGCCGAGTGGGTTTGGGTCTAGCAGAGTGGGTTTGGGTCTAGCCGACTGGGTTTGGGTCGAGCCGACTGGGTTTGGGTCTAGCGGAGTGGGTTTGGGTCTAGCAGAGTGGGTTTGGGTCTATCCGAGTGGGTTTGGGTGTAGCTGAGTGGGTTTGGGTCCAGCCGAGTGGGTTTGGGTCTATCCGAGTGGGTTTGGGTCTAGCCGAGTCCATTTGGGTCTAGCCGAGTGGGTTTGGGTATAGCGGAGTGGGTTTGGGTCTAGCCGAGTGGGTTTGGGTCTAGCGGAGTGGGTTTGGGTCTAGCGGAGTGTGTTTGGGTCTAGCCGAGTGGGTTTGGGTCTAGCTGAGTGGGTTTGGGTCTAGCGGAGTGGGTTTGGGTCTAGCGGAGTGGGTTTGCGTCTGGCCGAGTGGGTTTGGGACTAGCCGAGTGGGTTTGGGTCTTGCGGAGTGGGTTTGGTTATAGCGGAGTGGGTTTGGGTCCAGCCGAGTGGGTTTGGGTCTAGCCGAGTGGGTCTGGGTCTAGTGGAGTGGGTGTGGGTCCAGCCGAGTGTTTGGGTCCAGCCGAGTGGGTTTGGGTCTAGCCGAGTGAGTTTGGGTTTAGCCGAGTGGGTTTGGGTCCAGCCGAGTGGGTTTGGGTCTAGCCGAGTGGGTTTGCGTCTAGCCGAGTGGGTTTGGGTCTAGCGGAGTGGGTTTGTATGTCGCCGAGTGGGTTTGGGTCTAGCCGAGTGGGTTTGGGACTAGCCGAGTGTGTTTCGGTCTAGAGGAGTGGGTTTGGGTCTAGCCAAGTCCGTTTGGGTCTAGCCGAGTGGGTTTGGGACTAGCCGAGTGGGTTTGGGTCTAGCGGAGTGGGTTTGGTTCTAGCGGAGTGGGTTTGCGTCTAGCCGAGTGGGTTTGGGTCTAGCCGAGTGGGTTTAGGTCTAGTGGAGTGGGTGTGGGTCCAGCCGAGTGAGTTTGGGTCTAGCCGAGTGGGTTTGGGTCTAGCCGAGTGGGTTTGGGTCTAGCCGACTGGGTTTGGGTCTAGCCGACTGGGTTTGGGTCTAGCGGATTGGGTTTGGTTCTAGCGGAGTGGGTTTGGGTCTATCCGAGTGGGTTTGGGTGTAGCTGAGTGGGTTTGGGTCTAGCCGAGTGGGTTTGGGTCTAGCTGAGTGGGTTTGGGTCTAGCCGAGTGGGTTTGGGTCAAGCCGAGTGGGTTTGGGTCTCGCGGAGTGGGTTTCGGTTTAGCCGAGTGGGTTTAGGTTTAGCCGAGTGGGTTTGGGTCTAGCCGAGTGGGTTTGGGTCTAGCCGAGTGGGTTTGGGTCTAGCCGAGTGGGTTTGGGTCTAGCCGAGTGGGTTTGGGTCTAGCCGAGTGGGTTTGGGTCTTGCCGACTGGGTTTGGGTCTAGCCGAGTGGGTTTGCATCTAGCCGAGTGAGTTTGGGACTAGCCGAGTGTGTTTGGGTCTAGAGGAGTGGGTTTGGGTCTAGCCAAGTCCGTTTGGGTCTAGCCGAGTGGGTTTGGAACTAGCCGAGTGGGTTTGGGTCTAGCGGAGTGGGTTTGGGTCTAGCCGAGTGGGTTTGGGTCTAGCGGAGTGGGTTTGTATGTCGCCGAGTGGGTTTGGGTCTAGCCGAGTGGGTTTGGGACTAGCCGAGTGTGTTTCGGTCTAGAGGAGTGGGTTTGGGTCTAGCCAAGTCCGTTTGGGTCTAGCCGAGTGGGTTTGGGACTAGCCGAGTGGGTTTGGGTCTAGCCGAGTGGGTTTGTGTCTAACGGAGTGGGTTTGGGTCTAGCCGAGTGGGTTTGGGTCTAGCCGAGTGGGTTTAGGTCTAGTGGAGTGGGTGTGGGTCCAGCCGAGTGGGTTTGGGTCTAGCCGAGTGGGTTTGGGTCTAGCCGAGTGGGTTTGTGTCTAGCCGACTGGGTTTGGGTCTAGCCAAGTCCGTTTGGGTCTAGCCGAGTGGGTTTGGGACTAGCCGAGTGGGTTTGGGTCTAGCGGAGTGGGTTTGGTTCTAACGGAGTGGGTTTGGGTCTAGCCGAGTGGGTTTGGGTCTAGCCGAGTGGGTCTGGGTCTAGTGGAGTGGGTGTGGGTCCAGCCGAGTGGTTTGGGTCTAGCCGAGTGGGTTTGGGTCTAGCCGAGTGGGTTAGGGTCTAGCCGAGTGGGTTTTGGTCTAGCCGAGTCGGTTTGGGTTTAGCCGAGTGGGTTTGGGTCCAGCCGAGTGGGTTTGGGTCTAGCCGAGTGGGTTTGCGTCTAGCCGAGTGGGTTTGGGTCTAGCGGAGTGGGTTTGTGTGTCGCCGAGTGGGTTTGGGTCTAGCCGAGTGGGTTTGGGACTAGCCGAGTGTGTTTCGGTCTAGAGGAGTGGGTTTGCGTCTAGCCAAGTCCGTTTGGGTCTAGCCGAGTGGGTTTGGGACTAGCCGAGTGGGTTTGGGTCTAGCAGAGTGGGTTTGGTTCTAGCGGAGTGGGTTTGGGTCTAGCCGAGTGGGTTTGGGTCTAGCCGAGTGGGTTTAGGTCTAGTGGAGTGGGTGTGGGTCCACCCGAGTGGGTTTGGGTCTAGCCGAGTGGGTTTGGGTCTAGCCGAGTGGGTTTGGGTCTAGCCGACTGGGTTTGGGTCTAGCCGACTGGGTTTGGGTCTAGCGGATTGGGTTTGGTTCTAGCGGAGTGGGTTTGGGTCTATCCGAGTGGGTTTGGGTGTAGCTGAGTGGGTTTGGGTCTAGCCGAGTGGGTTTGGGTCTAGCCGAGTGGGTTTGGGTCTAGCCGAGTGGGTTTGGGACTGGCCGAGTGGGTTTGGGTCTAGCCGAGTGGGTTTGGGTCTAGCCGACTGGGTTTGGGTCTAGCGAGTGGGGTTGCATCTAGCCGAGTGAGTTTGGGACTAGCCGAGTGTGTTTGGGTCTAGAGGAGTGGGTTTGGCTCTAGCCACGTCCGTTTGGGTCTAGCCGAGTGGGTTTGGGACTAGCTGAGTGGGTTTGGGTCTAGCGGAGTGGGTTTGGATCTAGCGGAGTGGGTTTGGGTCTAGCCGAGTGGGTTTGGGTCTAGCCGAGTGGGTTTGGGTCTAGTGGAGTGGGTGTGGGTCCAGCCGAGTGGGTTTGGGTCCAGCCGAGTGGGTTTGGGTCTAGCAGAGTGGGTTTGGGTCTAGCCGACTGGGTTTGGGTCGAGCCGACTGGGTTTGGGTCTAGCGGAGTGGGTTTGGGTCTAGCAGAGTGGGTTTGGGTCTATCCGAGTGGGTTTGGGTGTAGCTGAGTGGGTTTGGGTCCAGCCGAGTGGGTTTGGGTCTAGCCGAGTGGGTTTGGGTCTAGCCGAGTGGGTTTGGGACTGGCCGAGTGGGTTTGGGTCTAGCCGAGTGGGTTTGGGTCTAGCCGACTGGGTTTGGGTCTAGCGAGTGGGGTTGCATCTAGCCGAGTGAGTTTGGGACTAGCCGAGTGTGTTTGGGTCTAGAGGAGTGGGTTTGGCTCTAGCCACGTCCGTTTGGGTCTAGCCGAGTGGGTTTGGGACTAGCTGAGTGGGTTTGGGTCTAGTGGAGTGGGTTTGGATCTAGCGGAGTGGGTTTGGGTCTAGCCGAGTGGGTTTGGGTCTAGCCGAGTGGGTTTGGGTCTAGTGGAGTGGGTGTGGGTCCAGCCGAGTGGGTTTGGGTCCAGCCGAGTGGGTTTGGGTCTAGCAGAGTGGGTTTGGGTCTAGCCGACTGGGTTTGGGTCGAGCCGACTGGGTTTGGGTCTAGCGGAGTGGGTTTGGGTCTAGCAGAGTGGGTTTGGGTCTATCCGAGTGGGTTTGGGTGTAGCTGAGTGGGTTTGGGTCCAGCCGAGTGGGTTTGGGTCTATCCGAGTGGGTTTGGGTCTAGCCGAGTCCATTTGGGTCTAGCCGAGTGGGTTTGGGTATAGCGGAGTGGGTTTGGGTCTAGCCGAGTGGGTTTGGGTCTAGCGGAGTGGGTTTGGGTCTAGCGGAGTGTGTTTGGGTCTAGCCGAGTGGGTTTGGGTCTAGCTGAGTGGGTTTGGGTCTAGCGGAGTGGGTTTGGGTCTAGCGGAGTGGGTTTGGGTCTGGCCGAGTGGGTTTGGGACTAGCCGAGTGGGTTTGGGTCTTGCGGAGTGGGTTTGGTTATAGCGGAGTGGGTTTGGGTCCAGCCGAGTGGGTTTGGGTCTAGCCGAGTGGGTCTGGGTCTAGTGGAGTGGGTGTGGGTCCAGCCGAGTGTTTGGGTCCAGCCGAGTGGGTTTGGGTCTAGCCGAGTGAGTTTGGGTTTAGCCGAGTGGGTTTGGGTCCAGCCGAGTGAGTTTGGGTCTAGCCGAGTGGGTTTGCGTCTAGCCGAGTGGGTTTGGGTCTAGCGGAGTGGGTTTGTATGTCGCCGAGTGGGTTTGGGTCTAGCCGAGTGGGTTTGGGACTAGCCGAGTGTGTTTCGGTCTAGAGGAGTGGGTTTGGGTCTAGCCAAGTCCGTTTGGGTCTAGCCGAGTGGGTTTGGGACTAGCCGAGTGGGTTTGGGTCTAGCGGAGTGGGTTTGGTTCTAGCGGAGTGGGTTTGCGTCTAGCCGAGTGGGTTTGGGTCTAGCCGAGTGGGTTTAGGTCTAGTGGAGTGGGTGTGGGTCCAGCCGAGTGAGTTTGGGTCTAGCCGAGTGGGTTTGGGTCTAGCCGAGTGGGTTTGGGTCTAGCCGACTGGGTTTGGGTCTAGCCGACTGGGTTTGGGTCTAGCGGATTGGGTTTGGTTCTAGCGGAGTGGGTTTGGGTCTATCCGAGTGGGTTTGGGTGTAGCTGAGTGGGTTTGGGTCTAGCCGAGTGGGTTTGGGTCTAGCGGAGTGGGTTTGGGTCTAGCCGAGTGGGTTTGGGTCAAGCCGAGTGGGTTTGGGTCTCGCGGAGTGGGTTTCGGTTTAGCCGAGTGGGTTTAGGTTTAGCCGAGTGGGTTTGGGTCTAGCCGAGTGGGTTTGGGTCTAGCCGAGTGGGTTTGGGTCTAGCCGAGTGGGTTTGGGTCTAGCCGAGTGGGTTTGGGTCTAGCCGAGTGGGTTTGGGTCTTGCCGACTGGGTTTGGGTCTAGCCGAGTGGGTTTGCATCTAGCCGAGTGAGTTTGGGACTAGCCGAGTGTGTTTGGGTCTAGAGGATTGGGTTTGGGTCTAGCCAAGTCCGTTTGGGTCTAGCCGAGTGGGTTTGGGACTAGCCGAGTGGGTTTGGGTCTAGCGGAGTGGGTTTGGGTCTAGCCGAGTGGGTTTGGGTCTAGCGGAGTGGGTTTGTATGTCGCCGAGTGGGTTTGGGTCTAGCCGAGTGGGTTTGGGACTAGCCGAGTGTGTTTCGGTCTAGAGGAGTGGGTTTGGGTCTAGCCAAGTCCGTTTGGGTCTAGCCGAGTGGGTTTGGGACTAGCCGAGTGGGTTTGGGTCTAGCCGAGTGGGTTTGTGTCTAACGGAGTGGGTTTGGGTCTAGCCGAGTGGGTTTGGGTCTAGCCGAGTGGGTTTAGGTCTAGTGGAGTGGGTGTGGGTCCAGCCGAGTGGGTTTGGGTCTAGCCGAGTGGGTTTGGGTCTAGCCGAGTGGGTTTGTGTCTAGCCGACTGGGTTTGGGTCTAGCCAAGTCCGTTTGGGTCTAGCCGAGTGGGTTTGCGACTAGCCGAGTGGGTTTGGGTCTAGCGGAGTGGGTTTGGTTCTAACGGAGTGGGTTTGGGTCTAGCCGAGTGGGTTTGGGTCTAGCCGAGTGGGTTTGGGTCTAGCCGACTGGGTTTGTGTCTAGCCGACTGGGTTTGGGTCTAGCGGATTGGGTTTGGTTCTAGCGGAGTGGGTTTGGGTCTATCCGAGTGGGTTTGGGTGTAGCTGAGTGGGTTTGGGTCTAGCCGAGTGGGTTTGGGTCTAGCGGAGTGGGTTTGGGTCTAGCCGAGTGGGTTTGGGTCTAGCCGAGTGGGTTTGAGTCTAGCCGAGTGGGTTTGTGTCTTGCCGAGTGGGTTTGGGTGTAGCCGAGTGGGTTTGGGTCTTGCCGAGTGGGTTTGGGTCTAGCGGAGTGGGTTTGGGTCTAGCTGAGTGGCTTTGGGTCTAGCCGAGTGGGTTTGGGTCTAGCCGAGTGGGTTTTGGTCTAGCGGAGTGGGTTTGGGTCTAGCCGAGTGGGTTTTGGTCTAGCGGAGTGGGTTTGGGTCTAGCCGAGTGGGTTTGGGTCTAGCCGAGTGGGTTTGGGTCTAGCCGAGCGGGTTTGGGTCTAGCCGAGTGGGTTTTGGTCTAGCCGAGTGGGTTTGGGTCTAGCCGAGTGGGTTTGGGTCTAGCCGAGTGGGTTTGGGTCTAGCCGAGTGGGTTTAGGTCTAGTGGAGTGGGTGTGGGTCCAGTCGAGTGGGTTTGGGTCTAGCCGAGTGGGTTTGGGTCTAGCCGAGTGGGTTTGGGTCTAGCCGACTGGGTTTGTGTCTAGCCGACTGGGTTTGGGTCTAGCGGATTGGGTTGGTTCTAGCGGAGTGGGTTTGGGTCTATCCGAGTGGGTTTGGGTGTAGCTGAGTGGGTTTGGGTCTAGCCGAGTGGGTTTGGGTCTAGCGGAGTGGGTTTGGGTCTAGCCGAGTGGGTTTGGGTCAAGCCGAGTGGGTTTGGGTCTCGCGGAGTGGGTTTCGGTTTAGCCGAGTGGGTTTAGGTTTAGCCGAGTGGGTTTGGGTCCAGCCGAGTGGGTTTGGGTCTAGCCGAGTGGGTTTGGGTCTAGCCGAGTGGGTTTGTGTCTAGCCGACTGGGTTTGGGTCTAGCCAAGTCCGTTTGGGTCTAGCCGAGTGGGTTTGGGACTAGCCGAGTGGGTTTGGGTCTAGCGGAGTGGGTTTGGTTCTAACGGAGTGGGTTTGGGTCTAGCCGAGTGGGTTTGGGTCTAGCCGAGTGGGTTTGGGTCTAGCCGACTGGGTTTGTGTCTAGCCGACTGGGTTTGGGTCTAGCGGAGTGGGTTTGGGTCTAGCCGAGTGGGTTTGGGTCAAGCCGAGTGGGTTTGGGTCTCGCGGAGTGGGTTTCGGTTTAGCCGAGTTGGTTTAGGTTTAGCCGAGTGGGTTTGGGTCTAGCCGAGTGGGTTTGAGTCTAGCCGAGTGGGTTTGTGTCTTGCCGAGTGGGTTTGGGTGTAGCCGAGTGGGTTTGGGTCTTGCCGAGTGGGTTTGGGTCTAGCGGAGTGGGTTTGGGTCTAGCTGAGTGGCTTTGGGTCTAGCCGAGTGGGTTTGGGTCTAGCCGAGTGGGTTTGGGTCTAGCCGAGTGGGTTTGGGTCTAGCCGAGTGGGTTTTGGTCTAGCGGAGTGGGTTTGGGTCTAGCCGAGTGGGTTTGGGTCTAGCCGAGTGGGTTTGGGTCTAGCCGAGTGGGTTTGGGTCTAGCCGAGTGGGTTTTGGTCTAGCCGAGTGGGTTTGGGTCTAGCCGAGTGGGTTTGGGTCTAGCCGAGTGGGTTTGGGTCTAGCCGAGTGGGTTTAGGTCTAGTGGAGTGGGTGTGGGTCCAGCCGAGTGGGTTTGGGTCTAGCCGAGTGGGTTTGGGTCTAGCCGAGTGGGTTTGGGTCTAGCCGACTGGGTTTGTGTCTAGCCGACTGGGTTTGGGTCTAGCGGATTGGGTTTGGTTCTAGCGGAGTGGGTTTGGGTCTATCCGAGTGGGTTTGGGTGTAGCTGAGTGGGTTTGGGTCTAGCCGAGTGGGTTTGGGTCTAGCGGAGTGGGTTTGGGTCTAGCCGAGTGGGTTTGGGTCAAGCCGAGTGGGTTTGGGTCTCGCGGAGTGGGTTTCGGTTTAGCCGAGTGGGTTTAGGTTTAGCCGAGTGGGTTTGGGTCTAGCCGAGTGGGTTTGAGTCTAGCCGAGTGGGTTTGTGTCTTGCCGAGTGGGTTTGGGTGTAGCCGAGTGGGTTTGGGTCTTGCCGAGTGGGTTTGGGTCTAGAGGAGTGGGTTTGGGTCTAGCCAAGTCCGTTTGGGTCTAGCCGAGTGGGTTTGGGACTAGCCGAGTGGGTTTGGGTCTAGCGGAGTGGGTTTGGGTCTATCCGAGTGGGTTTGGGTCTGGCCGAGTGGGTTTGGGTCTAGTGGAGTGGGTGTGGGTCCAGCCGAGTGGGTTTGGGTCTAGCCGAGTGGGTTTGGGTCTAGCCGAGTGGGTTTGGGTCTAGCCGACTGGGTTTGGGTCTAGCCGACTGGGTTTGTGTCTAGCGGATTGGGTTTGGTTCTAGCGGAGTGGGTTTGGGTCTATCCGAGTGGGTTTGGGTGTAGCTGAGTGGGTTTGGGTCTAGCCGAGTGGGTTTGGGTCTAGCCGAGTGGGTTTGCGTCTAGCCGAGTGGGTTTGGGTCTAGCCACGTGGGTTTGGGTCTAGCCGAGTGGGTTTGGGTCTAGCCCAGTGGGTTTGGGTCTAGCCGAGTGGGTTTGGGTCTAGCCGAGTGGGTTTGGGTCTAGCGGAGTGGGTTTGGGTCTAGCCGAGTGGGTTTGGGTCAAGCCGAGTGGGTTTGGGTCTAGCGGAGAGGGTTTCGTTTTAGCCGAGTGGGTTTAGGTTTAGCCGAGTGGGTTTGGGTCTTGCCGAGTGGGTTTGTGTCTAGCCGAGTGGGTTTGTGTCTTGCCGAGTGGGTTTGGGTGTAGCCGAGTGGGTTTGGGTCTAGCCGAGTGGGTTTGGGTCTTGCGGCGCGGGTTTGGGTCTAGCGGAATGGGTTTGGGTCTAGCGGAGTAGGTGTGGGTCTAGCCAATTGGGTTTGGGTCTAGCGGAGTGGGTTTGGGTCTAGCCGAGTGGGTTTAGGTCTAGCCGAGTGGGTTTGGGTCTAGCCGAGTGTGTTTGTTCTGGCGGAGTGGGTTTGGGTCTAACCGAGTGGGTTTGAGTCTAGCCGAGTGGGATTGGGTCTAGCCGAGTGAGTTTGGGTCTAGCCGAGTGGGTGTGGGTCTAGCCAAGAGGGTTTGGGTCTCGCCGAGTGGGTTTGGGTCTAGCCGAGTCTGTTTGGGTCTAGCCGCTTGGGTTTGGGTCTAGCCGAGTGGGTTTGGGTCTAGCCGAGTGGGTTTGGGTCTAGCCGAGTGGGTTTGGGTCTAGACGAGTGGGTTTGGGTCTAGCCGAGTGGGCTTGGGTCTAGCCGAGTGTGTTTGGGTCTAGTCGAGTGGGTTTGGGTCTAGCCGAGTGGGTTTGGGTCTAGCCGAGTGGGTTTGGGTCTAGCGGAGTGGGTTTAGGTTTAGCCGAGTGGGTATAGGTCTAGCCGAGTGGGTTTGGGTCTAGCCGAGTGGGTTTGGGACTAGCCGAGTGGGTTGGGGTCTAGCCAAGTGGGTTTGGGTCTAGCCGAGTGGGTTTGTAACTAGCCGAGTGTGTTTGGGTCTAGAGGAGTGGGTTTGGGTCTAGCCGAGTGGGTTGGGGTCTAGCCAAGTGGGTTTGGGTCTAGCGGAGTGGGTTTGGGTATAGCGGGTGGGTTTGGGTCTAGCCGAGTGGGTATGGGTCTAGCGGAGTGGGTTTGTATGTCGCCGAGTGGGTTTGGGTCTAGCCGAGTGGGTTTGGGACTAGCCGAGTGTGTTTCGGTCTAGAGGAGTGGGTTTGGGTCTAGCCAAGTCCGTTTGGGTCTAGCCGAGTGGGTTTGGGACTAGCCGAGTGGGTTTGGGTCTAGCGGAGTGGGTTTGGTTCTAGCGGAGTGGGTTTGCGTCTAGCCGAGTGGGTTTGGGTCTAGCCGAGTGGGTTTAGGTCTAGCGGAGTGGGTGTGGGTCCAGCCGAGTGAGTTTGGGTCTAGCCGAGTGGGTTTGGGTCTAGCCGAGTGGGTTTGGGTCTAGCCGACTGGGTTTGGGTCTAGCCGACTGGGTTTGGGTCTAGCGGATTGGGTTTGGTTCTAGCGGAGTGGGTTTGGGTCTATCCGAGTGGGTTTGGGTGTAGCTGAGTGGGTTTGGGTCTAGTCGAGTGGGTTTGGGTCTAGCGGAGTGGGTTTGGGTCTAGCCGAGTGGGTTTGGGTCAAGTCGAGTGGGTTTGGGTCTCGCGGAGTGGGTTTCGGTTTAGCCGAGTGGGTTTAGGTTTAGCCGAGTGGGTTTGGGTCTAGACGAGTGGGTTTGGGTCTAGCCGAGTTGGTTTGGGTCTAGCCGAGTGGGTTTGGGTCTAGCCGAGTGGGTTTGGGTCTAGCCGAGTGGGTTTGGGTCTTGCCGACTGGGTTTGGGTCTAGCCGAGTGGGTTTGCATCTAGCCGAGTGAGTTTGGGACTAGCCGAGTGTGTTTGGGTCTAGAGGAGTGGGTTTGGGTCTAGCCAAGTCCGTTTGGGTCTAGCCGAGTGGGTTTGGGACTAGCCGAGTGGGTTTGGGTCTAGCGGAGTGGGTTTGGGTCTAGCCGAGTGGGTTTGGGTCTAGCGGAGTGGGTTTGTATGTCGCCGAGTGGGTTTGGGTCTAGCCGAGTGGGTTTGGGACTAGCCGAGTGTGTTTCGGTCTAGAGGAGTGGGTTTGGGTCTAGCCAAGTCCGTTTGGGTCTAGCCGAGTGGGTTTGGGACTAGCCGAGTGGGTTTGGGTCTAGCGGAGTGGGTTTGGTTCTAACGGAGTGGGTTTGGGTCTAGCCGAGTGGGTTTGGGTCTAGCCGAGTGGGTTTAGGTCTAGTGGAGTGGGTGTGGGTCCAGCCGAGTGGGTTTGGGTCTAGCCGAGTGGGTTTGGGTCTAGCCGAGTGGGTTTGTGTCTAGCCGACTGGGTTTGGGTCTAGCCAAGTCCGTTTGGGTCTAGCCGAGTGGGTTTGGGACTAGCCGAGTGGGTTTGGGTCTAGCGGAGTGGGTTTGGTTCTAACGGAGTGGGTTTGGGTCTAGCCGAGTGGGTTTGGGTCTAGCCGAGTGGGTTTGGGTCTAGCCGACTGGGTTTGTGTCTAGCCGACTGGGTTTGGGTCTAGCGGATTGGGTTTGGTTCTAGCGGAGAGGGTTTGGGTCTATCCGAGTGGGTTTGGGTGTAGCTGAGTGGGTTTGGGTCTAGCCGAGTGGGTTTGGGTCTAGCGGAGTGGGTTTGGGTCTAGCCGAGTGGGTTTGGGTCAAGCCGAGTGGGTTTGGGTCTCGCGGAGTGGGTTTCGGTTTAGCCGAGTTGGTTTAGGTTTAGCCGAGTGGGTTTGGGTCTAGCCGAGTGGGTTTGAGTCTAGCCGAGTGGGTTTGTGTCTTGCCGAGTGGGTTTGGGTGTAGCCGAGTGGGTTTGGGTCTTGCCGAGTGGGTTTGGGTCTAGCGGAGTGGGTTTGGGTCTAGCTGAGTGGCTTTGGGTCTAGCCGAGTGGGTTTGGGTCTAGCCGAGTGGGTTTGGGTCTAGCCGAGTGGGTTTGGGTCTAGCCGAGTGGGTTTTGGTCTAGCGGAGTGGGTTTGGGTCTAGCCGAGTGGGTTTGGGTCTAGCCGAGTGGGTTTGGGTCTAGCCGAGTGGGTTTGGGTCTAGCCGAGTGGGTTTTGGTCTAGCCGAGTGGGTTTGGGTCTAGCCGAGTGGGTTTGGGTCTAGCCGAGTGGGTTTGGGTCTAGCCGAGTGGGTTTAGGTCTAGTGGAGTGGGTGTGGGTCCAGCCGAGTGGGTTTGGGTCTAGCCGAGTGGGTTTGGGTCTAGCCGAGTGGGTTTGGGTCTAGCCGACTGGGTTTGTGTCTAGCCGAATGGGTTTGGGTCTAGCGGATTGGGTTTGGTTCTAGCGGAGTGGGTTTGGGTCTATCCGAGTGGGTTTGGGTGTAGCTGAGTGGGTTTGGGTCTAGCCGAGTGGGTTTGGGTCTAGCGGAGTGGGTTTGGGTCTAGCCGAGTGGGTTTGGGTCAAGCCGAGTGGGTTTGGGTCTCGCGGAGTGGGTTTCGGTTTAGCCGAGTGGGTTTAGGTTTAGCCGAGTGGGTTTGGGTCTAGCCGAGTGGGTTTGAGTCTAGCCGAGTGGGTTTGTGTCTTGCCGAGTGGGTTTGGGTGTAGCCGAGTGGGTTTGGGTCTTGCCGAGTGGGTTTGGGTCTAGAGGAGTGGGTTTGGGTCTAGCCAAGTCCGTTTGGGTCTAGCCGAGTGGGTTTGGGACTAGCCGAGTGGGTTTGGGTCTAGCGGAGTGGGTTTGGGTCTATCCGAGTGGGTTTGGGTCTGGCCGAGTGGGTTTGGGTCTAGTGGAGTGGGTGTGGGTCCAGCCGAGTGGGTTTGGGTCTAGCCGAGTGGGTTTGGGTCTAGCCGAGTGGGTTTGGGTCTAGCCGACTGGGTTTGGGTCTAGCCGACTGGGTTTGTGTCTAGCGGATTGGGTTTGGTTCTAGCGGAGTGGGTTTGGGTCTATCCGAGTGGGTTTGGGTGTAGCTGAGTGGGTTTGGGTCTAGCCGAGTGGGTTTGGGTCTAGCCGAGTGGGTTTGCGTCTAGCCGAGTGGGTTTGGGTCTAGCCACGTGGGTTTGGGTCTAGCCGAGTGGGTTTGGGTCTAGCCCAGTGGGTTTGGGTCTAGCCGAGTGGGTTTGGGTCTAGCCGAGTGGGTTTGGGTCTAGCGGAGTGGGTTTGGGTCTAGCCGAGTGGGTTTGGGTCAAGCCGAGTGGGTTTGGGTCTAGCGGAGAGGGTTTCGTTTTAGCCGAGTGGGTTTAGGTTTAGCCGAGTGGGTTTGGGTCTTGCCGAGTGGGTTTGTGTCTAGCCGAGTGGGTTTGTGTCTTGCCGAGTGGGTTTGGGTGTAGCCGAGTGGGTTTGGGTCTAGCCGAGTGGGTTTGGGTCTTGCGGCGCGGGTTTGGGTCTAGCGGAATGGGTTTGGGTCTAGCGGAGTAGGTGTGGGTCTAGCCAATTGGGTTTGGGTCTAGCGGAGTGGGTTTGGGTCTAGCCGAGTGGGTTTAGGTCTAGCCGAGTGGGTTTGGGTCTAGCCGAGTGTGTTTGTTCTGGCGGAGTGGGTTTGGGTCTAACCGAGTGGGTTTGAGTCTAGCCGAGTGGGATTGGGTCTAGCCGAGTGAGTTTGGGTCTAGCCGAGTGGGTGTGGGTCTAGCCAAGAGGGTTTGGGTCTCGCCGAGTGGGTTTGGGTCTAGCCGAGTCTGTTTGGGTCTAGCCGCTTGGGTTTGGGTCTAGCCGAGTGGGTTTGGGTCTAGCCGAGTGGGTTTGGGTCTAGCCGAGTGGGTTTGGGTCTAGACGAGTGGGTTTGGGTCTAGCCGAGTGGGCTTGGGTCTAGCCGAGTGTGTTTGGGTCTAGTCGAGTGGGTTTGGGTCTAGCCGAGTGGGTTTGGGTCTAGCCGAGTGGGTTTGGGTCTAGCGGAGTGGGTTTAGGTTTAGCCGAGTGGGTATAGGTCTAGCCGAGTGGGTTTGGGTCTAGCCGAGTGGGTTTGGGACTAGCCGAGTGGGTTGGGGTCTAGCCAAGTGGGTTTGGGTCTAGCCGAGTGGGTTTGTAACTAGCCGAGTGTGTTTGGGTCTAGAGGAGTGGGTTTGGGTCTAGCCGAGTGGGTTGGGGTCTAGCCAAGTGGGTTTGGGTCTAGCGGAGTGGGTTTGGGTATAGCGGGTGGGTTTGGGTCTAGCCGAGTGGGTATGGGTCTTGCGGCGTGGGTTTGGGACTAGCGGAGTGGGTTTGGGTCTAGCGGAGTGGGTTTGGGTCTAGCCGAGTGGGTTTGGGTCTAGCAGAGTGGGTTTGGGTCTAGCGGAGTGGGTTTGGGTCTAGCCGAGTGGGTTTGGGTCTAGCCGAGTGGGTTTGGGTCTAGCTGAGTGGGTTTGGGTCTAGCGGAGTGGGTTTGGGTCTAACCGAGTGGGTTTGGGTCCAGCCGAGTGGGTTTGGGTCTAGCCGAGTGGGTTTGGGTCTAGCCGAGTGGGTTTGGGTCTAGCCGAGTGGGATTTGGTCTAGCCGAGCGGGTTTGGGTCTAGCCGAGCGGGTTTGGGTCTAGCCGAGCGGGTTTGGGTCTAGCCGAGTGGGTTTGGGTCCAGCCGAGTGGGTTTGGGTCTAGCCGAGTGGGTTTGGGTCTAGCCGAGTGGGTTTGGGTCTGGCCGAGTGGGTTTGGGTCTAGCCGCGTTGGTTTGGGTCTAGCCGAGTGGGTTTGGGTCTAGCCGAGTGGGTTTGGGTCTAGCCGAGTGGGTTTGGGTCTAGCCGAGTGGGTTTGGGTCTAGCGGAGTGGGTTTGGGTCTAGCGGAGTGGGTTTGGGTCTAGCCGAGTGGGTTTGGGTCTAGCCGAGTGGGTTTGGGTCTAGCTGACTGGGTTTGGGTCTAGCGGAGTGGGTTTGGGTCTAACCGAGTGGGTTTGGGTCCAGCCGAGTGGGTTTGGGTCTTGCCGAGTGGGTTTGGGTCTAGCCGAGTGGGTTTGGGTCTAGCAGAGTGGGATTGGGTCTAGCCGACTGGGTTTCGGTCTAGCCGATTGGGTTTGGGTCTAGCCGAGTGGGTTTGGGTCTAGCCGAGCGGGTTTGGGTCCAGCGGAGTGTGTTTGGGTATAGCGGAGTGTGTATGGGTCTAGCGGAGTGGATTTGGGTCTAGCCGAGTGGTTTGGGGTCTATCCGAGTGGGTTTGGGTCTAGCCGAGTCGGTTTCGGTATATCCGAGTGGGTTTGGGTCTTGCCGAGTGGGTATGGGTCTAGCCGAGTGGGTTTGGGTCTAGCCGAGTGGGTTTGGGTCTAGCCGAGTGGGTTTGGGTCTAGCCGAGTGGGATTGGGTCTAGCAGAGCGGGTTTGGGTCTAGCCGAGCGGGTTTGGGTCTAGCCGAGCGGGTTTGGGTCCAGCCGAGTGGGTTTGGGTCCAGCCGAGTGGGTTTGGGTCTAGCCGAGTGGGTTTGGGTCTAGCCGAGTGGGTTTGGGTCTGGCCGAGTGGGTTTGGGTCTAGCCGCGTTGGTTTGGGTCTAGCCGAGTGGGTTTGGGTCTAGCCGAGTGGGTTTGGGTCTAGCCGAGTGGGTTTGGGTCTAGCGGAGTGGGTTTGGGTCTAGCGGAGTGGGTTTGGGTCTAGCCGAGTGGGTTTGGGTCAAGCCGAGTGGGTTTGGGTCTAGCGGTTTCGGTTCAGCCGAGTGGGTTTAGGTTTAGCCTAGTGGGTTTGGGTCTAGCCGAGTGGGTTTGGGTCTCGCCGAGTGGGTTTGTGACTAGCCGCGTGGGTTTGGGTGTAGCCGAGTGGGTTTGGGTCTCGCCGAGTGGGGTTGGGTCTAGCGGAGTGGGTTTGGGTCTAGCGGAGTGGGTTTGGGTCTAGTCGAGTGGGTTTGGGTCTAGCCGAGTGGGTTTGTGTCTAGCCGAGTGGGTTTGGGTCTAGCGGAGTGGTTTTGGGTCTTGCGGCATGCGTTTGGGTCTAGCGGAGTGGGTTTGGGTCTAGCGGAGTGGGTTTGGGTCTAGCCGAGGGGGTGTGGGTCTAGCGGAGTGGGTTTGGGTCTAGCCGAGGGGGTGTGGGTCTAGCGGAGTGGGTTTGGGTCTAGCCGAGTGGGTTTGGGTCTAGCCGAGTGGGTTTGGGTCTAGCCGAGTGGGTTTGGGTCTAGCCGAGTGGGTTTGTGTCTAACCGAGTGGGTTTCGGTCTAGCCGATTGGGTTTGGGTCTAGCCGAGTGGGTTTGGGTCTATCCGAGTGGGTTTGGGTCTAGCCGAGTCTGTTTGGGTCTAGCCGAGTGGGTTTGGGTATAGCGGAGTGGGTTTGGGACTAGCCGAGTGGGTTTGGGTCTAGCTGAGTGGGTTTGGGTCTAGCCGAGTGGGTTTGGGACTAGCCGAGTGGGTTTGGGTCTAGCCGAGTGGGTTTGGGTCTAGCCGAGTGGGTTTGGGTCTAGCCGAGTGGGTTTGGGTCCAGCCGAGTGGGTTTGGGTCTAGCCGAGTGGGTTTGGGTCTAGCCGCGTTGGTTTGGGTCTAGCCGAGTGGGTTTGGGTCTAGCCGAGTGGGTTTGGGTCTAGCCGAGTGGTTTTGGGTCTAGCCGAGTGGGTTTGTAATATTTTTTTTTTATTTGAAGTAAATAGTTTACAATATATAGCTTACTTTATAAACTAACACCTTAATTCAGTATTACTACAAATAGCATATCAATACATAATATCTTCTATTTTTATGGAAATAAAGAAAAAGATATATAAAAGAATAAAGAAAAAAGGAAAAATAAAAGGGAATAAATTTTTTTTTTTTTTCGCACATATATCAATTAAAAATTAAAAAGATAATTTGAAAAACAATAATATTACATATATATATATATATATATATAAACAAAAACTAAAGACATTGTACGAGATACTATTTCATTCAGAAATATCTCTAATAAATACACAATATTATCAATTATAGGTAAGTTATTCGCATCGGATCCATAGGGTGCCCGTCGAAGCCGTGATTCCAAGAATAGCTACTTCTCTAAATACTGTATATATGGAGACCATATCAATTCAAAAGAATTATACTTGTCCAAAAGGACAAATCTAATTCTTTCCAAATTCAACGTCTCCAACATCTCTGCTTTCCACATTTTAATTGTTGGGGATAATGTTCCCTTCCAAAATTTAAGTATCATTTTTTTCCCAATTATTAAACAATAATCAAAAAAATTTCTTTGATTAATTGTGAGTACCAAATTTGGCTCCGGGATTCCAAATATTATTAATTTTGGGTCTGGGTCAAGTTTAACCTTAAGGACTTCCGAAATAACTTTAAAAATTTCAATCCAATAAAAATTCAACCGTGGACATGTTACAAAACTATGTATTAAATTTGCTTCAAAATTCTTACATTTATCACAAATAGAGGAAAGGTTAGGAAAAATACTTTTTAATTTGGTTTTCGAGTAGTGTAATCTATATATAACTTTAAATTGTATCAATGTATGTCTGGCATTCAAAGAACACCAATGTATTCTTTGTAAGCTTTCTTCCCAAGTTTCTTTCGTTATAGGTAATCCAATTTCATTTTCCCATGCTTGACGATATGTTTCAGTTGTTGGGTTCTCTTTATCTAAAATAATATTGTAGATATAAGCTATAAGCTTATCCGTATTTGGATGTAAATTAAACACTTCATCTAATAAGCCTGGTCCTTTATTTTTATAGTCGTATGTGTTACATTTAATAAAATCTCTAATTTGTAAATACCTAAAATGATGTTGTGAAGGTAATCCAAAAATATCTTGTAACTCTTCAAATAATAATAATTTTCCATTTCTATAAAGGTGTTCTATTCTTTTAATTCCTAAATCCTCCCACAGTCTAAACCCCGCATCTAAGATTGAGGGTTTAAACAGTGGATTATTCCTAATTGATAACCTAAAAGAAAGATTATCCAGATGTAGGGTCTTAACTATCTGTTTCCAAATACGCCTAATATTATGAATGATAATGTTGTCCCTATAAGTCTTTTTTTGTACTTCCTTTGGTGCGAAAATAATCGACTCTATAGTGAAGGGTAAACAGTCTTCCTTTTCCATTTTTAGCCACATTGGTTCAACATCCATATTTACCCACCAAAAATTCATATTCTTAATCTGGACTGCCCAATAGTAATATAAAAAATTTGGAAGTGCCAGCCCTCCATTTATCTTCGACTTACATAAGTGTTTTTTACCTATTCTATGACTTTTGTAATCCCAGACAAAATTATTAACTATGGTATCAATTTTTTTTAGAAAACTTTTCGGAAGAAAAAAAGGAATTGCCTGAAATAAATATAACAATTGTGGTAAAAAAATCATCTTTATAGCATTAATTCTACCGATCATAGATATAGGAAGTGTTTTCCAATATAAAATGTTTTTTTTAAGTTTCTCTAATAATTGATAATAATTAGCTTTAATTAATAATTTATAGGATTTAGACACATTAATTCCTAAATATTTAAATTTATCTGTAACTATTTTTAATGGGTATTTTTGTAATATATTTACATTTATACCAGTTATAGGCATTATGTCACTTTTACTCCAATTAATCCTATATCCTGAAAATACACTAAATTCATTTATAACATTGAATAGCTTTGGAATACTACGTTCCGGCTTAGTAATATAAATCAGAATATCATCTGCATATAAAGATATCTTATTATTTGTTATGTCAGTGTTGTACCCATATATTTCGGGTTCTGATCTGATTCTTTCAGCCAGAGGTTCTATCACCAAGGCAAATAATAAAGGGGATAACGGACATCCCTGTCTGCATCCCCTAAAGAGATTAAATTTAGGTGATAATATTTGATTGGTTAAAATTCTTGCAGTAGGGTTAGAATATAATATTCTTACCCATTTACAAAATCCGTCCCCCAGTTGATATTTTTCCATTATATTAAATAAATATGACCATTCCACCTGGTCGAATGCTTTTTCAGCATCCAACGATATAACTGCTAATTCTATATCTCTCCTTCTTCTCGAGTAAATAATGTTAAACAAGCGTCTAAGATTATGTGATGAGTAACGTTTTGGAATAAAACCTGTTTGATCATAATGTATTATTTTGGAAATCACTAAACTTAGCCTCCGAGAGAGTACTTTAGTTAGTATTTTTTGATCAGTATTTAAAAGGGCAATCGCTCGGTATGATCCAGGGTCTTCCAGGTCCTTATCTAATTTAGGAATTAATGTAATTGTAGATTCATTTAAAGAGTCTGGTAATTTTCCTAACTCATAGGTGTGTCTGTACACTGTTTGTAATCTAGGTGAAAGTAGATCGTGAAATTTTTTATAAAATTCTGCATTCAGGCCATCGGGGCCCGCTGTTTTACCATTTTTTAACGATCCAATTGATTCTTCGATATCTATTACAGATATTTCAGCATTTAATAATTGCCTACTCTCAAAATTTAACTTATTAAAATGACATTTTTCTAGAAATGTTTCCATTTCATCTGTTTGCCCTGCTAATTTAGATGAATAAAGATTTTGATAATATTGTAAAAATGTATCATTAATGTCTTTTGGTATAGTCAACGTATTTCCCTGCGCCGATCTAATACTATGTATAGTTTTTTCATCGTCTAATCTTCTGAGTTGTCGTGCTAATAATTTTTGAGGTTTATCACCGAATTCAAAATGAACTTGTTTAGTTTGTTGGTATAATTTTATCACTTGGTCAGCATAAATTTTATTTAATCTATATTTTAATATTGCAATTTTATTACTCAACTCTTTTGAAGGGTGTATTATATTTTCACTATCTAATTGGTTTATCTCTTTTTCTAACTTTTGCTCCATCTTTCGATTTTCTTTATTAAAATGAGCTTGTGCTGATATTATTGCACCACGCATAAATGCTTTAAATGTGTCCCATAATAGTAATGAGGAAGTCTCAGGTTTATCGTTAGTTTCAAAAAATAATTTAATCTGTTTCTCCACATAGTTACAGCAGTCTTTATCCTTTAATATCTGTGTATTGAATCTCCAAATATTAGTTTTATTAACCATATCTTTTAATTTTATCTTAAATGTTAAAGGGGCATGATCTGAGATAATAATATTATGATACTTTGCATCATATGTAAAGGGGAGTAGTTTTGAGTCTACTAAGAAATAATCAATCCTCGAATATGTTCCAAATACCGGCGAGAAAAATGAATATTCCCGTCCGGTAGGATTATCCAATCTCCAAATATCTTTAACATTCAATGTCTTACTAAAGGAATTTATAAGCTTGCTTGATTTAGAGAGAGCCTTAATTTTTGTAGAAGATCTATCCAGATAATTATCTAAAGTACAATTAAAATCACCTCCAATTATTAAATTATATTGGGTGGATATAGGAATACTATTAAATATTTTCTTAAAAAATAGTGGATTATCAAAATTAGGTGCATATATATTCATAAGAATTACTTTTTTTGAATGTAGTTCCCCTGTAATTATTAAATATCTACCCTCCTTATCCTCTATTAATGAATTAAGTTTAAAAGGTATACCTTTACGAATAATTATTGCAACTCCTCTAGATTTGTGTATAAACGAAGAGTGATATACTTTTGAAATCCATTTCGCGGTTAATCTATATTGAGCATCTTTTTTAAGATGTGTCTCTTGAAGAAACATAACTCCAGATTTCAATCTATTCAACTGAGCTAGTACCTTTCCCCTTTTAATTGGTTCATTGATTCCTTTAACATTCCAGCTACAGAAGGTGATTCCATCATCTCCATTCCTTACATTCATATCCTGCATTTTATTGTTAGGGTGGCTTTTTTTGGAGTAGCCTTCTTGGCTCCTCCAGCCCGACACTACACCCCAACTTCAGTCCGATGCGAATTTCCAATTCCGTTAAACCATATTCATTTAATCTGATTATATAAAATAGATAAAAGTCATAATTATATAATATATAATATAATATCAAGTATGTGTTATGCAAAAAATAACAAAAATAATAACAAATGTGAATATAAAAAAAGTAAAGGGTGAAAAAAAGGTGATCAGAAAAAAAAGAAACTACACTTATATAATGTGTAGTGAGTGCAAGTGAAAGCCACACTAACATGGCTACTAATCTAACGACTTCCGTATTAAAAAAAAAGATGTTAAATATTCCAGCTCTTATTTGAAATACTGTGTATATTGGGGTGGGGGTGCTAACTTTATTTTCTTAATAAATTTTTCTATTATTCATATTACTAATTTTTAGTTGTTAATCTCAGCTATAATTATTATCATAATTAGTAATACTATATGAGGGGAGTAAGGGAAATCAAACTAATTAGTAATTAATAATTAATAATTAAAAATTACAAATTAGTATTTATTAATTAATTAGTAAACATTATAAAACTACAAATCGATGTCCATTATTCCGCCTTTTTCTCAGTAAATGATTCACAGCCACAGGTCCATAAAGTTCATTCATCCACTACCCAGTTGGGTCTACTCCTTCTTCCACAGCGTCTCCTTCTTCTCCTTCTTCTCTTTCTTCTGCCTCCTTCAGTATTTTCCGAGCAAATTCCAGTGCCGCTGTATGTTTGGTGAAACGAAGATCCTTATTCTCGTAGGTAACTCTAAGTATTGCCGGGTACACCAAACCATATCTGATCTCCTTTATTCCTTTTATGTCTCTCAAGATGCGTCTTGTTTCTGTAAATAGAGCTCTTCTTTTAGCCACTTCGGCCGGGTAGTCTCTGAAGATACTGATGTTATCTCCTTCGTATTTCAGATTTCTTTTTCTTATGATTATCTTCATCATATCCTCAAAGACACTGTCATAAACCACCTTTACAATTACTTGTCTTGGTGGCGCACCCCTCCTAGGGACCGGTCTTAAAGCCCTGTGGGCACGGCCCAACAGGGGTTCTTCATCCAAATCCAAAATGTCCTTTAGGAGTTTTGCAAAGAATTTACGTGGGTCATAGTTTCCTTCGCGTCCCTCAGACAGACCTAC
This sequence comes from Raja brachyura, assembly GCA_963514005.1. The sequence continues at coordinate 2,468,325 of OY740819.1, read as the reverse complement.
TATGCGCAAATTCTTACGTCTTTGGCGCCCCTCCAAATCAATACATTTCTCATTAATTTTATGTAATAATTCAGAGAGGCGTTTGTTCTCTTCGTTTATCTTCTCATTCTCTCTCGCAGTTGTTAGAGCAGCATCAGTTAATTCTTTAATCGTATCATTTTGTTGATCCAGTACAGTTGACATAGGGCTTAACCTCGCCTCTATTTTCGCATCCATCATCTCTTCCATCAATCGCTCCATCCCAGCAATCTTATCAGTTGCCTCGATCAGTTGATTGTGTATGTCCTCCTCAATTTCTGTTTTCCAATCCGACATCATGGTTTTTACCATTTCTTTAACTTCTCTTGTTAATTCATCTTTGATATTTCGAATATCCATTTTTAAGGCCTTCATTTCATCCTTAGTTTCTTTATAATCTTTCTTCATTTCTGTTTGTGTTTCCTTCAGCATTTTCTTCATATCTGCCAGTAAAGACTTTTTAAAATCTTCCATTTCAGCTTTTCTTTGTGAAATCTCTTCTTGGGAGGCAGCCTGTCCCGAGCCTGAAGCTTTGGTGGGGCCTGCCTCCCTTCTGGAACTTTTCTTCGGCTGTGTGGGGGAGGAGGGATTCATTTTAAATTTCTTACCGGAGTCGCTAAAGTCGCGCGCCTGATGACGTCACGCAGCTTACAATCGCACCCGGAGCCGTTTAAAATCGATCTCCTGCGGTAAGTAGTGTTAGCAACCTCCTCTAACCCCGTTTTTTTTCCAGATTTTTTAAGAGCTGATCTGACGCTGTTCTCTCCTAGAACATGGCGCCACCGGAAGTCGTGGGTTTGGGTCTAGCCGAGTGGGTTTGGGTCTAGCCGAGTGGGTTTGGGTCTAGCGGAGTGGGTTTGGGTCCAGCCGAGTGGGTTTGGGTCTAGCGGAGTGTGTTTGGGTCTAGCGGAATGGGTTTGTGTCTAGCGGAGTGGGTTTTGGTCTAGCCGAGTGGTTTTGGGAATAGCCGAGTGGGTTTGGGTCTAGCGGAGTGGGTTTGGTTATAGCGGAGTGGGTTTGGGTCTAGCCGAGTGGGTTTGGATCTAGCCGAGTGGGTGTGGCTCTAGTGGAGTGGGTGTGGGTCCAGCCGAGTGGGTTTGGGTCTAGCCGAGTGGGTTTGGGTCTAGCCGAGTGGGTTAGTGTCTAGCCGAGTGGATTTTGGTCTAGCCGAGTCGGTTTGGGTTTAGCCGAGTGGGTTTGGGTCCAGCCGAGTTGGTTTGCGTGTAGACGAGTGGGTTTGGGTCTAGCCGACTGGGTTTGGGTCTAGCCGACTGGGTTTGGGTCCAGCCGAGTGGGTTTGCATCTAGCCGAGTGGGTTTGGGACTAGCCGAGTGGGTTTGGTTCTAGAGGAGTGGGTTTGGGTCTAGCCAAGTCCGTTTGGGTCTAGCCGAGTGGGTTTGGGACTAGCCGAGTGGGTTTGGGTCTAGCCGAGTGGGTTTGGGTCAAGCCGAGTGGGTTTGGGTCTAGCGCTTTTGTTTTAGCCGAGTGGGTTTAGGTTTAGCCGAGTGGGTTTGGGTCTCGCCGAGTGGGTTTGGGTCTAGCCGAGTGGGTTTGGGTCTAGCGGAGTGGGTTTGGGTCTTGCGGCATGGGTTTGGGTCTAGCGGAGTGGGTTTGGGTTTAGCGGAGTGGGTATGGGTCTAGACGAGTGGGTTTGGGTCTAGCCGAGTGGGTTTGGGTCTAGCCGAGTGGGTTTGGGTCTAGCGTAGTGGGTTTGCGTCTTGCGGCATGGGTTTGGGTCTAGCGGAGTGGGTTTGGGTCTAGCGGAGTGGGTTTGGGTCTAGCCGAGTGGGTTTCGGTCTAGCCGAGTCGGTTTGGGATTAGCCGAGTGGGTTTGGGTCCAGCCGAGTGGGTTTGGGTCTAGCCGAGTGGGTTTGGTTCTAGCGGAGTGGGTTTGGGTCTATCCGAGTGGGTTTGGGTGTAGCTGAGTGGGTTTGGGTCTAGCCGAGTGGGTTTGGGTCTAGCGGAGTGGGTTTGGGTCTAGCCGAGTGGGTTTGGGACTGGCCGAGTGGGTTTGGGTCTAGCCGAGTGGGTTTGGGTCTAGCCGACTGGGTTTGGGTCTAGCGAGTGGGGTTGCATCTAGCCGAGTGAGTTTGGGACTAGCCGAGTGTGTTTGGGTCTAGAGGAGTGGGTTTGGGTCTAGCCACGTCCGTTTGGGTCTAGCCGAGTGGGTTTGGGACTAGCTCAGTGGGTTTGGGTCTAGCGGAGTGGGTTTGGTTCTAGCGGAGTGGGTTTGGGTCTAGCCGAGTGGGTTTGGGTCTAGCCGAGTGGGTTTGGGTCTAGTGGAGTGGGTGTGGGTCCAGCCGAGTGGGTTTGGGTCTAGCCGAGTGGGTTTGGGTCTAGCAGAGTGGGTTTGGGTCTAGCCGACTGGGTTTGGGTCTAGCCGACTGGGTTTGGGTCTAGCGGAGTGGGTTTGGGTCTAGCCGAGTGGGTTTGGGTCTAGCCGAGTGGGTTTGGGTCTAGCCGAGTGGGTTTGGGTCTAGCGGAGTGGGTTTGGGTCTAGCAGAGTGGGTTTGGGTCTATCCGAGTGGGTTTGGGTGTAGCTGAGTGGGTTTGGGTCTAGCCGAGTGGGTTTGGGTCTATCCGAGTGGGTTTGGGTCTAGCCGAGTCCATTTGGGTCTAGCCGAGTTGGTTTGGGTATAGCGGAGTGGGTTTGGGTCTAGCCGAGTGGGTTTGGGTCTAGCGGAGTGGGTTTGGGTCTGGCGGAGTGTGTTTGGGTCTAGCCGAGTGGGTTTGGGTCTAGCTGAGTGGGTTTGGGTCTAGAGGAGTGGGTTTGGGTCTAGCGGAGTGGGTTTGGGTCTGGCCGAGTGGGTTTGGGACTAGCCGAGTGGGTTTGGGTCTTGCGGAGTGGGTTTGGTTATAGCGGAGTGGGTTTGGGTCCAGCCGAGTGGGTTTGGGTCTGGCCGAGTGGGTCTGGGTCTAGTGGAGTGGGTGTGGGTCCAGCCGAGTGTTTGGGTCTAGCCGAGTGGGTTTGGGTCTAGCCGAGTGGGTTAGGGTCTAGCCGAGTGGGTTTTGGTCTAGCCGAGTCGGTTTGGGTTTAGCCGAGTGGGTTTGGGTCCAGCCGAGTGGGTTTGGGTCTAGCCGAGTGGGTTTGCGTCTAGCCGAGTGGGTTTGGGTCTAGCGGAGTGGGTTTGTATGTCGCCGAGTGGGTTTGGGTCTAGCCGAGTGGGTTTGGGACTAGCCGAGTGTGTTTCGGTCTAGAGGAGTGGGTTTGGGTCTAGCCAAGTCCGTTTGGGTCTAGCCGAGTGGGTTTGGGACTAGCCGAGTGGGTTTGGGTCTAGCGGAGTGGGTTTGGTTCTAGCGGAGTGGGTTTGGGTCTAGCCGAGTGGGTTTGGGTCTAGCCGAGTGGGTTTAGGTCTAGTGGAGTGGGTGTGGGTCAAGCCGAGTGGGTTTGGGTCTAGCCGAGTGGGTTTGGGTCTAGCCGAGTGGGTTTGGGTCTAGCCGACTGGGTTTGGGTCTAGCCGACTGGGTTTGGGTCTAGCGGATTGGGTTTGGTTCTAGCGGAGTGGGTTTGGGTCTATCCGAGTGGGTTTGGGTGTAGCTGAGTGGGTTTGGGTCTAGCCGAGTGGGTTTGGGTCTAGCGGAGTGGGTTTGGGTCTAGCCGAGTGGGTTTGGGTCAAGCCGAGTGGGTTTGGGTCTCGCGGAGTGGGTTTCGGTTTAGCCGAGTGGGTTTAGGTTTAGCCGAGTGGGTTTGGGTCTAGCCGAGTGGGTTTGAGTCTAGCCGAGTGGGTTTGTGTCTTGCCGAGTGGGTTTGGGTGTAGCCGAGTGGGTTTGGGTCTTGCCGAGTGGGTTTGGGTCTAGCGGAGTGGGTTTGGGTCTAGCTGAGTGGCTTTGGGTCTAGCCGAGTGGGTTTGGGTCTAGCCGAGTGGGTTTGGGTCTAGCCGAGTGGGTTTGGGTCTAGCCGAGTGGGTTTTGGTCTAGCGGAGTGGGTTTGGGTCTAGCCGAGTGGGTTTGGGTCTAGCCGAGTGGGTTTGGGTCTAGCCGAGTGGATTTGGGTCTAGCCGAGTGGGTTTGGGTCTAGCCGAGTGGGTTTGGGTCTAGCCGAGTGGGTTTGGGTCTTGCCGACTGGGTTTGGGTCTAGCCGAGTGGGTTTGCATCTAGCCGAGTGAGTTTGGGACTAGCCGAGTGTGTTTGGGTCTAGAGGAGTGGGTTTGGGTCTTGCCAAGTCCGTTTGGGTCTAGCCGAGTGGGTTTGGGACTAGCCGAGTGGGTTTGGGTCTAGCGGAGTGGGTTTGGGTCTAGCCGAGTGGGTTTGGGTCTAGCGGAGTGGGTTTGTATGTCGCCGAGTGGGTTTGGGTCTAGCCGAGTGGGTTTGGGACTAGCCGAGTGTGTTTCGGTCTAGAGGAGTGGGTTTGGGTCTAGCCAAGTCCGTTTGGGTCTAGCCGAGTGGGTTTGGGAGTAGCCGAGTGGGTTTGGGTCTAGCGGAGTGGGTTTGGTTCTAGCGGAGTGGGTTTGGGTCTAGCCGAGTGGGTTTGGGTCGAGCCGAGTGGGTTTGGGTCTAGCCGACTGGGTTTGGGTCTAGCCGACTGGGTTTGTGTCTAGCGGATTGGGTTTGGTTCTAGCGGAGTGGGTTTGGGTCTATCCGAGTGGGTTTGGGTGTAGCTGAGTGGGTTTGGGTCTAGCCGAGTGGGTTTGGGTCTAGCCGAGTGGGTTTGCGTCTAGCCGAGTTGGTTTGGGTCTAGCCACGTGGGTTTGGGTCTAGCCGAGTGGGTTTGGGTCTAGCCCAGTGGGTTTGGGTCTAGCCGAGTGGGTTTGGGTCTAGCCGAGTGGGTTTGGGTCTAGCGGAGTGGGTTTGGGTCTAGCCGAGTGGGTTTGGGTCAAGCCGAGTGGGTTTGGGTCTGGCGGAGAGGGTTTCGTTTTAGCCGAGTGGGTTCAGGTTTAGCCGAGTGGGTTTGGGTCTAGCCGAGTGGGTTTGGGTCTAGCCGACTGGGTTTGGGTCTAGCCGACTGGGTTTGGGTCTAGCGGAGTGGGTTTGGGTCTAGCCGAGTGGGTTTGGGTCTAGCCGAGTGGGTTTGGGTCTAGCCGAGTGGGTTTGGGTCTAGCGGAGTGGGTTTGGGTCTAGCAGAGTGGGTTTGGGTCTATCCGAGTGGGTTTGGGTGTAGCTGAGTGGGTTTGGGTCTAGCCGAGTGGGTTTGGGTCTATCCGAGTGGGTTTGGGTCTAGCCGAGTCCATTTGGGTCTAGCCGAGTTGGTTTGGGTATAGCGGAGTGGGTTTGGGTCTAGCCGAGTGGGTTTGGGTCTAGCGGAGTGGGTTTGGGTCTGGCGGAGTGTGTTTGGGTCTAGCCGAGTGGGTTTGGGTCTAGCTGAGTGGGTTTGGGTCTAGAGGAGTGGGTTTGGGTCTAGCGGAGTGGGTTTGGGTCTGGCCGAGTGGGTTTGGGACTAGCCGAGTGGGTTTGGGTCTTGCGGAGTGGGTTTGGTTATAGCGGAGTGGGTTTGGGTCCAGCCGAGTGGGTTTGGGTCTGGCCGAGTGGGTCTGGGTCTAGTGGAGTGGGTGTGGGTCCAGCCGAGTGTTTGGGTCTAGCCGAGTGGGTTTGGGTCTAGCCGAGTGGGTTAGGGTCTAGCCGAGTGGGTTTTGGTCTAGCCGAGTCGGTTTGGGTTTAGCCGAGTGGGTTTGGGTCCAGCCGAGTGGGTTTGGGTCTAGCCGAGTGGGTTTGCGTCTAGCCGAGTGGGTTTGGGTCTAGCGGAGTGGGTTTGTATGTCGCCGAGTGGGTTTGGGTCTAGCCGAGTGGGTTTGGGACTAGCCGAGTGTGTTTCGGTCTAGAGGAGTGGGTTTGGGTCTAGCCAAGTCCGTTTGGGTCTAGCCGAGTGGGTTTGGGACTAGCCGAGTGGGTTTGGGTCTAGCCGAGTGGGTTTAGGTCTAGTGGAGTGGGTGTGGGTCAAGCCGAGTGGGTTTGGGTCTAGCCGAGTGGGTTTGGGTCTAGCCGAGTGGGTTTGGGTCTAGCCGACTGGGTTTGGGTCTAGCCGACTGGGTTTGGGTCTAGCGGATTGGGTTTGGTTCTAGCGGAGTGGGTTTGGGTCTATCCGAGTGGGTTTGGGTGTAGCTGAGTGGGTTTGGGTCTAGCCGAGTGGGTTTGGGTCTAGCGGAGTGGGTTTGGGTCTAGCCGAGTGGGTTTGGGTCAAGCCGAGTGGGTTTGGGTCTCGCGGAGTGGGTTTCGGTTTAGCCGAGTGGGTTTAGGTTTAGCCGAGTGGGTTTGGGTCTAGCCGAGTGGGTTTGAGTCTAGCCGAGTGGGTTTGTGTCTTGCCGAGTGGGTTTGGGTGTAGCCGAGTGGGTTTGGGTCTTGCCGAGTGGGTTTGGGTCTAGCGGAGTGGGTTTGGGTCTAGCTGAGTGGCTTTGGGTCTAGCCGAGTGGGTTTGGGTCTAGCCGAGTGGGTTTGGGTCTAGCCGAGTGGGTTTGGGTCTAGCCGAGTGGGTTTTGGTCTAGCGGAGTGGGTTTGGGTCTAGCCGAGTGGGTTTGGGTCTAGCCGAGTGGGTTTGGGTCTAGCCGAGTGGATTTGGGTCTAGCCGAGTGGGTTTGGGTCTAGCCGAGTGGGTTTGGGTCTAGCCGAGTGGGTTTGGGTCTTGCCGACTGGGTTTGGGTCTAGCCGAGTGGGTTTGCATCTAGCCGAGTGAGTTTGGGACTAGCCGAGTGTGTTTGGGTCTAGAGGAGTGGGTTTGGGTCTTGCCAAGTCCGTTTGGGTCTAGCCGAGTGGGTTTGGGACTAGCCGAGTGGGTTTGGGTCTAGCGGAGTGGGTTTGGGTCTAGCCGAGTGGGTTTGGGTCTAGCGGAGTGGGTTTGTATGTCGCCGAGTGGGTTTGGGTCTAGCCGAGTGGGTTTGGGACTAGCCGAGTGTGTTTCGGTCTAGAGGAGTGGGTTTGGGTCTAGCCAAGTCCGTTTGGGTCTAGCCGAGTGGGTTTGGGAGTAGCCGAGTGGGTTTGGGTCTAGCGGAGTGGGTTTGGTTCTAGCGGAGTGGGTTTGGGTCTAGCCGAGTGGGTTTGGGTCGAGCCGAGTGGGTTTGGGTCTAGCCGACTGGGTTTGGGTCTAGCCGACTGGGTTTGTGTCTAGCGGATTGGGTTTGGTTCTAGCGGAGTGGGTTTGGGTCTATCCGAGTGGGTTTGGGTGTAGCTGAGTGGGTTTGGGTCTAGCCGAGTGGGTTTGGGTCTAGCCGAGTGGGTTTGCGTCTAGCCGAGTTGGTTTGGGTCTAGCCACGTGGGTTTGGGTCTAGCCGAGTGGGTTTGGGTCTAGCCCAGTGGGTTTGGGTCTAGCCGAGTGGGTTTGGGTCTAGCCGAGTGGGTTTGGGTCTAGCGGAGTGGGTTTGGGTCTAGCCGAGTGGGTTTGGGTCAAGCCGAGTGGGTTTGGGTCTGGCGGAGAGGGTTTCGTTTTAGCCGAGTGGGTTCAGGTTTAGCCGAGTGGGTTTGGGTCTAGCCGAGTGGGTTTGGGTCTAGCCGAGTGGGTTTGTGTCTTGCCGAGTGGGTTTGGGTGTAGCCGAGTGGGTTTGGGTCTAGCCGAGTGGGTTTGGGTCTTGCGGCGCGGGTTTGGGTCTAGCGGAATGGGTTTGGGTCTAGCGGAGTAGGTGTGGGTCTAGCCGAGTGGGTTTGGGTCTAGCGGAGTGGGTTTGGGTCTAGCCGAGTGGGTTTAGGTCTAGCCGAGTGGGTTTGGGTCTAGCCGAGTGTGTTTGTTCTGGCGGAGTGGGTTTGGGTCTAACCGAGTGGGTTTGAGTCTAGCCGAGTGGGTTTGGGTCTAGCCGAGTGAGTTTGGGTCTAGCCGAGTGGGTGTGGGTCTAGCCAAGAGGGTTTGGGTCTGGCCGAGTGGGTTTGGGTCTAGCCGCGTTGGTTTGGGTCTAGCCGAGTGGGTTTGGGTCTAGCCGAGTGGGTTTGGGTCTAGCCGAGTGGGTTTGGGTCTAGCCGAGTGGGTTTGGGTCTAGCGGAGTGGGTTTGGGTCTAGCGGAGTGGGTTTGGGTCTAGCCGAGTGGGTTTGGGTCTAGCCGAGTGGGGTTGGGTCTAGCTGAGTGGGTTTGGGTCTAGCGGAGTGGGTTTGGGTCTAACCGAGTGGGTTTGGGTCCAGCCGAGTGGGTCTGGGTCTAGTGGAGTGGGTGTGGGTCCAGCCGAGTGGGTTTGGGTCTGGCCGAGTGGGTCTGGGTCTAGTGGAGTGGGTGTGGGTCCAGCCGAGTGTTTGGGTCTAGCCGAGTGGGTTAGGGTCTAGCCGAGTGGGTTTGGGTCTAACCGAGTGGGTTTGGGTCCAGCCGAGTGGGTCTGGGTCTAGTGGAGTGGGTGTGGGTCCAGCCGAGTGGGTTTGGGTCTAGCCGAGTGGGTTAGGGTCTAGCCGAGTGGGTTTTGGTCTAGCCGAGTCGGTTTGGGTTTAGCCGAGTGGGTTTGGGTCCAGCCGAGTGGGTTTGGGTCTAGCCGAGTGGGTTTGCGTCTAGCCGAGTGGGTTTGGGTCTAGCGGAGTGGGTTTGTATGTCGCCGAGTGGGTTTGGGTCTAGCCGAGTGGGTTTGGGACTAGCCGAGTGTGTTTCGGTCTAGAGGAGTGGGTTTGGGTCTAGCCAAGTCCGTTTGGGTCTAGCCGAGTGGGTTTGGGACTAGCCGAGTGGGTTTGGGTCTAGCGGAGTGGGTTTGGTTCTAGCGGAGTGGGTTTGGGTCTAGCCGAGTGGGTTTGGGTCTAGCCGAGTGGGTTTAGGTCTAGTGGAGTGGGTGTGGGTCCAGCCGAGTGGGTTTGGGTCTAGCCGAGTGGGTTTGGGTCTAGCCGAGTGGGTTTGGGTCTAGCCGACTGGGTTTGGGTCTAGCCGACTGGGTTTGGGTCTAGCGGATTGGGTTTGGTTCTAGCGGAGTGGGTTTGGGTCTATCCGAGTGGGTTTGGGTGTAGCTGAGTGGGTTTGTGTCTAGCCGAGTGGGTTTGGGTCTAGCGGAGTGGGTTTGGGTCTAGCCGAGTGGGTTTGGGTCAAGCCGAGTGGGTTTGGGTCTCGCGGAGTGGGTTTCGGTTTAGCCGAGTGGGTTTAGGTTTAGCCGAGTGGGTTTGGGTCTAGCCGAGTGGGTTTGAGTCTAGCCGAGTGGGTTTGTGTCTTGCCGAGTGGGTTTGGGAGTAGCCGAGTGGGTTTGGGTCTTGCCGAGTGGGTTTGGGTCTAGCAGAGCGGGTTTGGGTCTAGCTGAGTGGCTTTGGGTCTAGCCGAGTGGGTTTGGGTCTAGCCGAGTGGGTTTGGGTCTAGCCGAGTGGGTTTGGGTCTAGCCGAGTGGGTTTTGGTCTAGCGGAGTGGGTTTGGGTCTAGCCGAGTGGGTTTGGGTCTAGCCGAGTGGGTTTGGGTCTAGCCGAGTGGATTTGGGTCTAGCCGAGTGGGTTTGGGTCTAGCCGAGTGGGTTTGGGTCTAGCCGAGTGGGTTTGGGTCTTGCCGACTGGGTTTGGGTCTAGCCGAGTGGGTTTGCATCTAGCCGAGTGAGTTTGGGACTAGCCGAGTGTGTTTGGGTCTAGAGGAGTGGGTTTGGGTCTTGCCAAGTCCGTTTGGGTCTAGCCGAGTGGGTTTGGGACTAGCCGAGTGGGTTTGGGTCTAGCGGAGTGGGTTTGGGTCTAGCCGAGTGGGTTTGGGTCTAGCGGAGTGGGTTTGTATGTCGCCGAGTGGGTTTGGGTCTAGCCGAGTGGGTTTGGGACTAGCCGAGTGTGTTTCGGTCTAGAGGAGTGGGTTTGGGTCTAGCCAAGTCCGTTTGGGTCTAGCCGAGTGGGTTTGGGACTAGCCGAGTGGGTTTGGGTCTAGCGGAGTGGGTTTGGTTCTAGCGGAGTGGGTTTGGGTCTAGCCGAGTGGGTTTGGGTCGAGCCGAGTGGGTTTGGGTCTAGCCGACTGGGTTTGGGTCTAGCCGACTGGGTTTGTGTCTAGCGGATTGGGTTTGGTTCTAGCGGAGTGGGTTTGGGTCTATCCGAGTGGGTTTGGGTGTAGCTGAGTGGGTTTGGGTCTAGCCGAGTGGGTTTGGGTCTAGCCGAGTGGGTTTGCGTCTAGCCGAGTTGGTTTGGGTCTAGCCACGTGGGTTTGGGTCTAGCCGAGTGGGTTTGGGTCTAGCCCAGTGGGTTTGGGTCTAGCCGAGTGGGTTTGGGTCTAGCCGAGTGGGTTTGGGTCTAGCGGAGTGGGTTTGGGTCTAGCCGAGTGGGTTTGGGTCAAGCCGAGTGTGTTTGGGTCTGGCGGAGAGGGTTTCGTTTTAGCCGAGTGGGTTCAGGTTTAGCCGAGTGGGTTTGGGTCTAGCCGAGTGGGTTTGGGTCTAGCCGAGTGGGTTTGTGTCTTGCCGAGTGGGTTTGGGTGTAGCCGAGTGGGTTTGGGTCTAGCCGAGTGGGTTTGGGTCTTGCGGCGCGGGTTTGGGTCTAGCGGAATGGGTTTGGGTCTAGCGGAGTAGGTGTGGGTCTAGCCGAGTGGGTTTGGGTCTAGCGGAGTGGGTTTGGGTCTAGCCGAGTGGGTTTAGGTCTAGCCGAGTGGGTTTGGGTCTAGCCGAGTGTGTTTGTTCTGGCGGAGTGGGTTTGGGTCTAACCGAGTGGGTTTGAGTCTAGCCGAGTGGGTTTGGGTCTAGCCGAGTGAGTTTGGGTCTAGCCGAGTGGGTGTGGGTCTAGCCAAGAGGGTTTGGGTCTCGCCGAGTGGGTTTGGGTCTAGCCGAGTCTGTTTGGGTCTAGCCGCTTGGGTTTGGGTCTAGCCGAGTGGGTTTGGGTCTAGCCGAGTGGGTTTGGGTCTAGCCGAGTGGGTTTGGGTCTAGACGAGTGGGTTTGGGTCTAGCCGAGTGGGCTTGGCTCTAGCCGAGTGTGTTTGGGTCTAGCCGAGTGGGTTTGGGTCTAGCCGAGTGGGTTTGGGTCTAGCCGAGTGGGTTTGGGTCTAGCGGAGTGGGTTTAGGTTTAGCCGAGTGGGTATAGGTCTAGCCGAGTGGGTTTGGGTCTAGCCGAGTTGGTTTGGGACTAGCCGAGTGGGTTGGGGTCTAGCCAAGTGGGTTTGGGTCTAGCCGAGTGGGTTTGGGACTAGCCGAGTGGGTTTGGGTCTAGAGGAGTGGGTTTGGGTCTAGCCGAGTGGGTTGGGGTCTAGCCAAGTGGGTTTGGGTCTAGCGGAGTGGGTTTGGGTATAGCGGAGTGGGTTTGGGTCTAGCCGAGTGGGTATGGGTCTTGCGGCGTGGGTTTGGGACTAGCGGAGTGGGTTTGGGTCTAGCGGAGTGGGTTTGGGTCTAGCCGAGTGGGTTTGGGTCTAGCGGAGTGGGTTTGGGTCTAGCGGAGTGGGTTTGGGTCTAGCCGAGTGGGTTTGGGTCTAGCCGAGTGGGTTTGGGTCTAGCTGAGTGGGTTTGGGTCTAGCGGAGTGGGTTTGGGTCTAACCGAGTGGGTTTGGGTCCAGCCGAGTGGGTTTGGGTCTAGCCGAGTGGGTTTGGGTCCAGCCGAGTGGGTTTGGGTCTAGCCGAGTGGGATTTGGTCTAGCCGAGCGGGTTTGGGTCTAGCCAAGCGGGTTTGGGTCTAGCCGAGCGGGTTTGGGTCTAGCCGAGTGGGTTTGGGTCCAGCCGAGTGGGTTTGGGTCTAGCCGAGTGGGTTTGGGTCTAGCCGAGTGGGTTTGGGTCTGGCCGAGTGGGTTTGGGTCTAGCCGCGTTGGTTTGGGTCTAGCCGAGTGGGTTTGGGTCTAGCCGAGTGGGTTTGGGTCTAGCCGAGTGGGTTTGGGTCTAGCCGAGTGGGTTTGGGTCTAGCGGAGTGGGTTTGGGTCTAGCGGAGTGGGTTTGGGTCTAGCCGAGTGGGTTTGGGTCTAGCCGAGTGGGTTTGGGTCTAGCTGAGTGGGTTTGGGTCTAGCGGAGTGGGTTTGGGTCTAACCGAGTGGGTTTGGGTCCAGCCGAGTGGGTTTGGGTCTAGCCGAGTGGGTTTGGGTCAAGCCGAGTGGGTTTGGGTCTAGCAGAGTGGGATTGGGTCTAGCCGACTGGGTTTCGGTCTAGCCGATTGGGTTTGGGTCTAGCCGAGTGGGTTTGGGTCTATCTGAGTGGGTTTGGGTCTAGCCGAGTGGGTTTGGGTCTAGCCGAGTGGGTTTGGGTCTGGCCGAGTGGGATTGGGTCTAGCCGAGCGGGTTTGGGTCTAGCCGAGCGGGTTTGGGTCTAGCCGAGCGGGTTTGGGTCCAGCCGAGTGGGTTTGGGTCCAGCCGAGTGGGTTTGGGTCTAGCCGAGTGGGTTTGGGTCTAGCCGAGTGGGTTTGGGTCTGGCCGAGTGGGTTTGGGTCTAGCCGCGTTGGTTTGGGTCTAGCCGAGTGGGTTTGGGTCTAGCCGAGCGGGTTTGGGTCTAGCGGAGTGTGTTTGGGTATAGCGGAGTGGGTATGGGTCTAGCGGAGTGGATTTGGGTCTAGCCGAGTGGTTTGGGGTCTATCCGAGTGGGTTTGGGTCTAGCCGAGTCGGTTTCGGTATATCCGAGTGGGTTTGGGTCTTGCCGAGTGGGTATGGGTCTAGCCGAGTGGGTTTGGGTCTAGCCGAGTGGGTTTGGGTCTAGCCGAGCGGGTTTGGGTCTAGCCGAGCGGGATTGGGTCTAGCCGAGCGGGTTTGGGTCTAGCCGAGCGGGTTTGGGTCTAGCCGAGCGGGTTTGGGTCCAGCCGAGTGGGTTTGGGTCCAGCCGAGTGGGTTTGGGTCTAGCCGAGTGGGTTTGGGTCTAGCCGAGTGGGTTTGGGTCTGGCCGAGTGGGTTTGGGTCTAGCCGCGTTGGTTTGGGTCTAGCCGAGTGGGTTTGGGTCTTGCCGAGTGGGTTTGGGTCTAGCCGAGTGGGTTTGGGTCTAGCCGAGTGGGTTTGGGTCTAGCGGAGTGGGTTTGGGTCTAGCCGAGTGGGTTTGTGTCAAGCCGAGTGGGTTTGGGTCTAGCGGTTTCGGTTCAGCCGAGTGGGTTTAGGTTTAGCCGAGTGGGTTTGGGTCTAGCCGAGTGGGTTTGGGTCTCGCCGAGTGGGTTTGTGACTAGCCGAGTGGGTTTGGGTGTAGCCGAGTGGGTTTGGGTCTCGCCGAGTGGGGTTGGGTCTAGCGGAGTGGGTTTGGGTCTAGCGGAGTGGGTTTGGGTCTAGCCGAGTGGGTTTGGGTCTAGCCGAGTGGGTTTGTGTCTAGCCGAGTGGGTTTGGGTCTAGCGGAGTGGGTTTGGGTCTTGCGGCATGCGTTTGGGTCTAGCGCAGTGGGTTTGGGTCTAGCGGAGTGGGTTTGGGTCTAGCCGAGGGGGTGTGGGTCTAGCGGAGTGGGTTTGGGTCTAGCCGAGGGGGTGTGGGTCTAGCGGAGTGGGTTTGGGTCTAGCCGAGTGGGTTTGGGTCTAGCCGAGTGGGTTTGGGTCTAGCCGAGTGGGTTTGGGTCTAGCCGAGTGGGTTTGTGTCTAACCGAGTGGGTTTCGGTCTAGCCGATTGGGTTTGGGTCTAGCCGAGTGGGTTTGGGTCTATCCGAGTGGGTTTGGGTCTAGCCGAGTCTGTTTGGGTCTAGCCGAGTGGGATTGGGTCTAGCCGAGCGGGTTTGGGTCTAGCCGAGCGGGTTTGGGTCTAGCCGAGCGGGTTTGCGTCTAGCCGAGTGGGTTAGGGTCTAGCCGAGTGGGTTTGGGTCCAGCCGAGTGGGTTTGGGTCTAGCCGAGTGGGTTTGGGTCTAGCCGCGTTGGTTTGGGTCTAGCCGAGTGGGTTTGTGTCTAGCCGAGTGGGTTTGGGTCTAGCCGAGTGGTTTTGGGTCTAGCCGAGTGGGTTTGGGTCTAGCCGAGTGGGTTTGGGTCTAGCGGAGTGGGTTTGGGTCTAGCCGAGTGGGTTTGGGTCTAGCGGAGTGTGTTTGGGTCTAGCCGAGTGGGTTTGGGTCTAGCTGAGTGGGTTTGGGTCTAGCGGAATGGGTTTGTGTCTAGCGGAGTGGGTTTTGGTCTAGCCGAGTGGTTTTGGGAATAGCCGAGTGGGTTTGGGTCTAGCGGAGTGGGTTTGGTTATAGCGGAGTGGGTTTGGGTCTAGCCGAGTGGGTTTGGGTCTAGCCGAGTGGGTTTGGGTCTTGCCGACTGGGTTTGGGTCTAGCCGAGTGGGTTTGCATCTAGCCGAGTGAGTTTGGGACTAGCCGAGTGTGTTTGGGTCTAGAGGAGTGGGTTTGGGTCTAGCCAAGTCCGTTTGGGTCTAGCCGAGTGGGTTTGGGACTAGCCGAGTGGGTTTGGGTCTAGCGGAGTGGGTTTGGGTCTATCCGAGTGGGTTTGGGTCTGGCCGAGTGGGTTTGGGTCTAGTGGAGTGGGTGTGGGTCCAGCCGAGTGGGTTTGGGTCTAGCCGAGTGGGTTTGGGTCTAGCCGAGTGGGTTTGGGTCTAGCCGACTGGGTTTGTGTCTAGCGGATTGGGTTTGGTTCTAGCGGAGTGGGTTTGGGTCTATCCGAGTGGGTTTGGGTGTAGCTGAGTGGGTTTGGGTCTAGCCGAGTGGGTTTGGGTCTAGCCGAGTGGGTTTGCGTCTAGCCGACTTGGTTTGGGTCTAGCCACGTGGGTTTGGGTCTAGCCGAGTGGGTTTGGGTCTAGCCCAGTGGGTTTGGGTCTAGCCGAGTGGGTTTGGGTCTAGCCGAGTGTGTTTGTTCTGGCGGAGTGGGTTTGGGTCTAACCGAGTGGGTTTGAGTCTAGCCGAGTGGGTTTGGGTCTAGCCGAGTGAGTTTGGGTCTAGCCGAGTGGGTGTGGGTCTAGCCAAGAGGGTTTGGGTCTCGCCGAGTGGGTTTGGGTCTAGCCGAGTCTGTTTGGGTCTAGCCGCTTGGGTTTGGGTCTAGCCGAGTGGGTTTGGGTCTAGCCGAGCGGGTTTGGGTCTAGCCGAGTGGGTTTGGGTCTAGACGAGTGGGTTTGGGTCTAGCCGAGTGGGCTTGGCTCCAGCCGAGTGTGTTTGGGACAAGCCGAGTGGGTTTGGGTCTAGCCGAGTGGGTTTGGGTCTAGCCGAGTGGGTTTGGGTCTAGCGGAGTGGGTTTAGGTTTAGCCGAGTGGGTATAGGTCTAGCCGAGTGGGTTTGGGTCTAGCCGAGTGGGTTTGGGACTAGCCGAGTGGGTTGGGGTCTAGCCAAGTGGGTTTGGTTCTAGCGGAGTGGGTTTGGGTATAGCGGAGTGGGTTTGGGTCTAGCCGAGTGGGTATGGGTCTTGCGGCGTGGGTTTGGGACTAGCGGAGTGGGTTTGGGTCTAGCGGAGTGGGTTTGGGTCTAGCCGAGTGGGTTTGGGTCTAGCGGAGTGGGTTTGGGTCTAGCGGAGTGGGTTTGGGTCTAGCCGAGTGGGTTTGGGTCTAGCCGAGTGGGTTTGGGTCTAGCTGAGTGGGTTTGGGTCTAGCGGAGTGGGATTGGGTCTAACCGAGTGGGTTTGGGTCCAGCCGAGTGGGTTTGGGTCTAGCCAATTGGGTTTGGGTCTAGCCGAGTGGGTTTGGGTCTAGCCGAGTGGGATTTGGTCTAGCCGAGCGGGTTTGGGTCTAGCCGAGCGGGTTTGGGTCTAGCCGAGTGGGTTTGGGTCTAGCCGAGTGGGTTTGGGTCTAGCCGAGTGGGTTTGGGTCTAGCCGAGTGGGTTTGGGTCTAGCCGAGTGGGTTTGGGTCGAGCGGAGTGGGTTTGGGTCTAGCGGAGTGGGTTTGGGCCTAGCCGAGTGGGTTTGGGTCTAGCCGAGTGGGTTTGGGTCTAGCTGAGAGGGTTTGGGTCTAGCGGAGTGGGTTTGGGTCTAACCGAGTGGGTTTGGGTCCAGCCGAGTGGGTTTGGGTCTAGCCGAGTGGGTTTGGGTCAAGCCGAGTGGGTTTGGGTCTAGCAGAGTGGGATTGGGTCTAGCCGACTGGGTTTCGGTCTAGCCGATTGGGTTTGGGTCTAGCCGAGTGGGTTTGGGTCTATCTGAGTGGGTTTGGGTCTAGCCGAGTGGGTTTGGGTCTAGCCGAGTGGGTTTGGGTCTAGCCGAGTGGGATTGGGTCTAGCCGAGCGGGTTTGGGTCTAGCCGAGCGGGTTTGGGTCTAGCCGAGCGGGTTTGGGTCCAGCCGAGTGGGTTTGGGTGCAGCCGAGTGGGTTTGGGTCTAGCCGAGTGGGTTTGGGTCTAGCCGAGTGGGTTTGGGTCTGGCCGAGTGGGTTTGGGTCTAGCCGCGTTGGTTTGGGTCTAGCCGAGTGGGTTTGGGTCTAGCCGAGCGGGTTTGGGTCTGGCGGAGTGTGTTTGGGTATAGCGGAGTGGGTATGGGTCTAGCGGAGTGGATTTGGGTCCAGCCGAGTGGTTTGGGGTCTATCCGAGTGGGTTTGGGTCTAGCCGAGTCGGTTTCGGTATATCCGAGTGGATTTGGGTCTTGCCGAGTGGGTATGGGTCTAGCCGAGTGGGTTTGGGTCTAGCCGAGTGGGTTTGGGTCTAGCCGAGTGGGTTTGGGTCTAGCCGAGTGGGATTGGGTCTAGCCGAGCGGGTTTGGGTCTAGCCGAGCGGGTTTGGGTCTAGCCGAGCGGGTTTGGGTCCAGCCGAGTGGGTTTGGGTCCAGCCGAGTGGGTTTGGGTCTAGCCGAGTGGGTTTGGGTCTAGCCGAGTGGGTTTGGGTCTGGCCGAGTGGGTTTGGGTCTCGCCGCGTTGGTTTGGGTCTAGCCGAGTGGGTTTGGGTCTAGCCGAGTGGGTTTGGGTCTAGCCGAGTGGGTTTGGGTCTAGCCGAGTGGGTTTGGGTCTAGCGGAGTGGGTTTGGGTCTAGCGGAGTGGGTTTGGGTCTAGCCGAGTGGGTTTGGTTCAAGCCGAGTGGGTTTGGGTCTAGCGGTTTCGGTTCAGCCGAGTGGGTTTAGGTTTAGCCGAGTGGGTTTGGGTCTAGCGGAGTGGGTTTGGGTCTTGCGGCATGCGTTTGGGTCTAGCGGAGTGGGTTTGGGTCTAGCGGAGTGGGTTTGGGTCTAGCCGAGGGGGTGTTGGTCTAGCGGAGTGGGTTTGGGTCTAGCCGAGGGGGTGTGGGTCTAGCGGAGTGGGTTTGGGTCTAGCCGAGTGGGTTTGGGTCTAGCCGAGTGGGTTTGGGTCTAGCCGAGTGGGTTTGGGTCTAGCCGAGTGGGTTTGTGTCTAACCGAGTGGGTTTCGGTCTAGCCGATTGGGTTTGGGTCTAGCCGAGTGGGTTTGGGTCTAGCCGCGTTGGTTTGGGTCTAGCCGAGTGGGTTTGGGTCTAGCCGAGTGGGTTTGGGTCTAGCCGAGTGGTTTTGGGTCTAGCCGAGTGGGTTTGGGTCTAGCCGAGTGGGTTTGGGTCTAGCGGAGTTGGTTTGGGTCTAGCCGAGTGGGTTTGGGTCTAGCGGAGTGTGTTTGGGTCTAGCCGAGTGGGTTTGGGTCTAGCTGAGTGGGTTTGGGTCTAGCGGAATGGGTTTGTGTCTAGCGGAGTGGGTTTTGGTCTAGCCGAGTGGTTTTGGGAATAGCCGAGTGGGTTTGGGTCTAGTGGAGTGGGTGTGGGTCCAGCCGAGTGGGTTTGGGTCTAGCCGAGTGGGTTTGGGTCCAGCCGAGTGGGTTTGGGTCTAGCCGAGTGGGTTTGGGTCCAGCGGAGTTGGTTTGCGTGTAGACGAGTGGGTTTGGGTCTAGCCGACTGGGTTTGGGTCTAGCCGACTGGGTTTGGGTCCAGCCGAGTGGGTTTGCATCTAGCCGAGTGGGTTTGGGACTAGCCGAGTGGGTTTGGTTCTAGAGGAGTGGGTTTGGGTCTAGCGAAGTCCGTTTGGGTCTAGCCGAGTGGGTTTGGACTAGCCGAGTGGGTTTGGGTCGAGCCGAGTGGGTTTGGGTCAAGCCGAGTGGGTTTGGGTCTAGCGGTTTTGGTTTAGCCGAGTGGGTTTAGGTTTAGCCGAGTGGGTTTGGGTCTCGCCGAGTGGGTTTGGGTCTAGCCGAGTGGGTTTGGGTCTAGCGGAGTGGGTTTGGGTCTTGCGGCATGGGTTTGGGTCTAGCGGAGTGGGTTTGGGTTTAGCGGAGTGGGTATGGGTCTAGACTAGTGGGTTTGGGTCTAGCCGAGTGGGTTTGGGTCTAGCCGAGTGGGTTTGGGTCTAGCCGAGTGGGTTTGGGTCTAGCCGAGTGGGTTTGGGTCTAGACGAGTGGGTTTGGGTCTAGCCGAGTGGGCTTGGCTCTAGCCGAGTGTGTTTGGGACTAGCCGAGTGGGTTTGGGTCTAGCCGAGTGGGTTTGGGTCTAGCCGAGTGGGTTTGGGTCTAGCGGAGTGGGTTTAGGTTTAGCCGAGTGGGTATAGGTCTAGCCGAGTGGGTTTGGGTCTAGCCGAGTGGGTTGGGACTAGCCGAGTGGGTTGGGGTCTAGCCAAGTGGGTTTGGGTCTAGCCGAGTGGGTTTGGGACTAGCCGAGTGGGTTTGGGTCTAGAGGAGTGGGTTTGGGTCTAGCCGAGTGGGTTGGGGTCTAGCCAAGTGGGTTTGGTTCTAGCGGAGTGGGTTTGGGTATAGCGGAGTGGGTTTGGGTCTAGCCGAGTGGGTATGGGTCTTGCGGCGTGGGTTTGGGACTAGCGGAGTGGGTTTGGGTCTAGCGGAGTGGGTTTGGGTCTAGCCGAGTGGGTTTGGGTCTAGCGGAGTGGGTTTGGGTCTAGCGGAGTGGGTTTGGGTCTAGCCGAGTGGGTTTGGGTCTAGCCGAGTGGGTTTGGGTCTAGCTGAGTGGGTTTGGGTCCAGCCGAGTGGGTTTGGGTCTAGCCGAGTGGGTTTGGGTCTAGCCGAGTGGGTTTGGGTCTAGCCGAGTGGGATTTGGTCTAGCCGAGCGGGTTTGGGTCTAGCCGAGCGGGTTTGGGTCTAGCCGAGTGGGTTTGGGTCTAGCCGAGTGGGTTTGGGTCTAGCCGAGTGGGTTTGGGTCTAGCCGAGTGGGTTTGGGTCTAGCCGAGTGGGTTTGGGTCGAGCGGAGTGGGTTTGGGTCTAGCGGAGTGGGTTTGGGTCTAGCCGAGTGGGTTTGGGTCTAGCCGAGTGGGTTTGGGTCTAGCTGAGAGGGTTTGGGTCTAGCGGAGTGGGTTTGGGTCTAACCGAGTGGGTTTGGGTCCAGCCGAGTGGGTTTGGGTCTAGCCGAGTGGGTTTGGGTCAAGCCGAGTGGGTTTGGGTCTAGCAGAGTGGGATTGGGTCTAGCCGACTGGGTTTCGGTCTAGCCGATTGGGTTTGGGTCTAGCCGAGTGGGTTTGGGTCTATCTGAGTGGGTTTGGGTCTAGCCGAGTGGGTTTGGGTCTAGCCGAGTGGGTTTGGGTCTAGCCGAGTGGGATTGGGTCTAGCCGAGCGGGTTTGGGTCTAGCCGAGCGGGTTTGGGTCTAGCCGAGCGGGTTTGGGTCCAGCCGAGTGGGTTTGGGTGCAGCCGAGTGGGTTTGGGTCTAGCCGAGTGGGTTTGGGTCTAGCCGAGTGGGTTTGGGTCTGGCCGAGTGGGTTTGGGTCTAGCCGCGTTGGTTTGGGTCTAGCCGAGTGGGTTTGGGTCTAGCCGAGCGGGTTTGGGTCTGGCGGAGTGTGTTTGGGTATAGCGGAGTGGGTATGGGTCTAGCGGAGTGGATTTGGGTCTAGCCGAGTGGTTTGGGGTCTATCCGAGTGGGTTTGGGTCTAGCCGAGTCGGTTTCGGTATATCCGAGTGGATTTGGGTCTTGCCGAGTGGGTATGGGTCTAGCCGAGTGGGTTTGGGTCTAGCCGAGTGGGTTTGGGTCTAGCCGAGTGGGTTTGGGTCTAGCCGAGTGGGATTGGGTCTAGCCGAGCGGGTTTGGGTCTAGCCGAGCGGGTTTGGGTCTAGCCGAGCGGGTTTGGGTCCAGCCGAGTGGGTTTGGGTCCAGCCGAGTGGGTTTGGGTCTAGCCGAGTGGGTTTGGGTCTAGCCGAGTGGGTTTGGGTCTGGCCGAGTGGGTTTGGGTCTAGCCGCGTTGGTTTGGGTCTAGCCGAGTGGGTTTGGGTCTAGCCGAGTGGGTTTGGGTCTAGCCGAGTGGGTTTGGGTCTAGCCGAGTGGGTTTGGGTCTAGCGGAGTGGGTTTGGGTCTAGCGGAGTGGGTTTGGGTCTAGCCGAGTGGGTTTGGTTCAAGCCGAGTGGGTTTGGGTCTAGCGGTTTCGGTTCAGCCGAGTGGGTTTAGGTTTAGCCGAGTGGGTTTGGGTCTAGCCTAGTGGGTTTGGGTCTCGCCGAGTGGGTTTGTGACTAGCCGAGTGGGTTTGGGTGTAGCCGAGTGGGTTTGGGTCTCGCCGAGTGGGGTTGGGTCTAGCGGAGTGGGTTTGGGTCTAGCGGAGTGGGTTTGGGTCTAACCGAGTGGGTTTGGGTCTAGCCGAGTGGGTTTGTGTCTAGCCGAGTGGGTTTGGGTCTAGCGGAGTGGGTTTGGGTCTTGCGGCATGCGTTTGGGTCTAGCGGAGTGGGTTTGGGTCTAGCGGAGTGGGTTTGGGTCTAGCCGAGGGGGTGTTGGTCTAGCGGAGTGGGTTTGGGTCTAGCCGAGGGGGTGTGGGTCTAGCGGAGTGGGTTTGGGTCTAGCCGAGTGGGTTTGGGTCTAGCCGAGTGGGTTTGGGTCTAGCCGAGTGGGTTTGGGTCTAGCCGAGTGGGTTTGTGTCTAACCGAGTGGGTTTCGGTCTAGCCGATTGGGTTTGGGTCTAGCCGAGTGGGTTTGGGTCTAGCCGCGTTGGTTTGGGTCTAGCCGAGTGGGTTTGGGTCTAGCCGAGTGGGTTTGGGTCTAGCCGAGTGGTTTTGGGTCTAGCCGAGTGGGTTTGGGTCTAGCCGAGTGGGTTTGGGACTAGCGGAGTTGGTTTGGGTCTAGCCGAGTGGGTTTGGGTCTAGCGGAGTGTGTTTGGGTCTAGCCGAGTGGGTTTGGGTCTAGCTGAGTGGGTTTGGGTCTAGCGGAATGGGTTTGTGTCTAGCGGAGTGGGTTTTGGTCTAGCCGAGTGGTTTTGGGAATAGCCGAGTGGGTTTGGGTCTAGCGGAGTGGGTTTGGTTATAGCGGAGTGGGTTTGGGTCTAGCCGAGTGGGTTTGGGTCTAGCCGAGTGGGTTTGGGTCTTGCCGACTGGGTTTGGGTCTAGCCGAGTGGGTTTGCATCTAGCCGAGTGAGTTTGGGACTAGCCGAGTGTGTTTGGGTCTAGAGGAGTGGGTTTGGGTCTAGCCAAGTCCGTTTGGGTCTAGCCGAGTGGGTTTGGGACTAGCCGAGTGGGTTTGGGTCTAGCGGAGTGGGTTTGGGTCTATCCGAGTGGGTTTGGGTCTGGCCGAGTGGGTTTGGGTCTAGTGGAGTGGGTGTGGGTCCAGCCGAGTGGGTTTGGGTCTAGCCGAGTGGGTTTGGGTCTAGCCGAGTGGGTTTGGGTCTAGCCGACTGGGTTTGTGTCTAGCGGATTGGGTTTGGTTCTAGCGGAGTGGGTTTGGGTCTATCCGAGTGGGTTTGGGTGTAGCTGAGTGGGTTTGGGTCTAGCCGAGTGGGTTTGGGTCTAGCCGAGTGGGTTTGCGTCTAGCCGACTTGGTTTGGGTCTAGCCACGTGGGTTTGGGTCTAGCCGAGTGGGTTTGGGTCTAGCCCAGTGGGTTTGGGTCTAGCCGAGTGGGTTTGGGTCTAGCCGAGTGTGTTTGTTCTGGCGGAGTGGGTTTGGGTCTAACCGAGTGGGTTTGAGTCTAGCCGAGTGGGTTTGGGTCTAGCCGAGTGAGTTTGGGTCTAGCCGAGTGGGTGTGGGTCTAGCCAAGAGGGTTTGGGTCTCGCCGAGTGGGTTTGGGTCTAGCCGAGTCTGTTTGGGTCTAGCCGCTTGGGTTTGGGTCTAGCCGAGTGGGTTTGGGTCTAGCCGAGCGGGTTTGGGTCTAGCCGAGTGGGTTTGGGTCTAGACGAGTGGGTTTGGGTCTAGCCGAGTGGGCTTGGCTCCAGCCGAGTGTGTTTGGGACTAGCCGAGTGGGTTTGGGTCTAGCCGAGTGGGTTTGGGTCTAGCCGAGTGGGTTTGGGTCTAGCGGAGTGGGTTTAGGTTTAGCCGAGTGGGTATAGGTCTAGCCGAGTGGGTTTGGGTCTAGCCGAGTGGGTTTGGGACTAGCCGAGTGGGTTGGGGTCTAGCCAAGTGGGTTTGGTTCTAGCGGAGTGGGTTTGGGTATAGCGGAGTGGGTTTGGGTCTAGCCGAGTGGGTATGGGTCTTGCGGCGTGGGTTTGGGACTAGCGGAGTGGGTTTGGGTCTAGCGGAGTGGGTTTGGGTCTAGCCGAGTGGGTTTGGGTCTAGCGGAGTGGGTTTGGGTCTAGCGGAGTGGGTTTGGGTCTAGCCGAGTGGGTTTGGGTCTAGCCGAGTGGGTTTGGGTCTAGCTGAGTGGGTTTGGGTCTAGCGGAGTGGGATTGGGTCTAACCGAGTGGGTTTGGGTCCAGCCGAGTGGGTTTGGGTCTAGCCAAGTGGGTTTGGGTCTAGCCGAGTGGGTTTGGGTCTAGCCGAGTGGGATTTGGTCTAGCCGAGCGGGTTTGGGTCTAGCCGAGCGGGTTTGGGTCTAGCCGAGTGGGTTTGGGTCTAGCCGAGTGGGTTTGGGTCTAGCCGAGTGGGTTTGGGTCTAGCCGAGTGGGTTTGGGTCTAGCCGAGTGGGTTTGGGTCGAGCGGAGTGGGTTTGGGTCTAGCGGAGTGGGTTTGGGTCTAGCCGAGTGGGTTTGGGTCTAGCCGAGTGGGTTTGGGTCTAGCTGAGAGGGTTTGGGTCTAGCGGAGTGGGTTTGGGTCTAACCGAGTGGGTTTGGGTCCAGCCGAGTGGGTTTGGGTCTAGCCGAGTGGGTTTGGGTCAAGCCGAGTGGGTTTGGGTCTAGCAGAGTGGGATTGGGTCTAGCCGACTGGGTTTCGGTCTAGCCGATTGGGTTTGGGTCTAGCCGAGTGGGTTTGGGTCTATCTGAGTGGGTTTGGGTCTAGCCGAGTGGGTTTGGG
This sequence comes from Raja brachyura, assembly GCA_963514005.1. Next base: position 2,445,648 of record OY740819.1, on the reverse strand, counting down.
TCTAGCCGAGTGGGTTTGGGTCTAGCCGAGTGGGATTGGGTCTAGCCGAGCGGGTTTGGGTCTAGCCGAGCGGGTTTGGGTCTAGCCGAGCGGGTTTGGGTCCAGCCGAGTGGGTTTGGGTGCAGCCGAGTGGGTTTGGGTCTAGCCGAGTGGGTTTGGGTCTAGCCGAGTGGGTTTGGGTCTGGCCGAGTGGGTTTGGGTCTAGCCGCGTTGCTTTGGGTCTAGCCGAGTGGGTTTGGGTCTAGCCGAGCGGGTTTGGGTCTGGCGGAGTGTGTTTGGGTATAGCGGAGTGGGTATGGGTCTAGCGGAGTGGATTTGGGTCCAGCCGAGTGGTTTGGGGTCTATCCGAGTGGGTTTGGGTCTAGCCGAGTCGGTTTCGGTATATCCGAGTGGATTTGGGTCTTGCCGAGTGGGTATGGGTCTAGCCGAGTGGGTTTGGGTCTAGCCGAGTGGGTTTGGGTCTAGCCGAGTGGGTTTGGGTCTAGCCGAGTGGGATTGGGTCTAGCCGAGCGGGTTTGGGTCTAGCCGAGCGGGTTTGGGTCTAGCCGAGCGGGTTTGGGTCCAGCCGAGTGGGTTTGGGTCCAGCCGAGTGGGTTTGGGTCTAGCCGAGTGGGTTTGGGTCTAGCCGAGTGGGTTTGGGTCTGGCCGAGTGGGTTTGGGTCTCGCCGCGTTGGTTTGGGTCTAGCCGAGTGGGTTTGGGTCTAGCCGAGTGGGTTTGGGTCTAGCCGAGTGGGTTTGGGTCTAGCCGAGTGGGTTTGGGTCTAGCGGAGTGGGTTTGGGTCTAGCGGAGTGGGTTTGGGTCTAGCCGAGTGGGTTTGGTTCAAGCCGAGTGGGTTTGGGTCTAGCGGTTTCGGTTCAGCCGAGTGGGTTTAGGTTTAGCCGAGTGGGTTTGGGTCTAGCGGAGTGGGTTTGGGTCTTGCGGCATGCGTTTGGGTCTAGCGGAGTGGGTTTGGGTCTAGCGGAGTGGGTTTGGGTCTAGCCGAGGGGGTGTTGGTCTAGCGGAGTGGGTTTGGGTCTAGCCGAGGGGGTGTGGGTCTAGCGGAGTGGGTTTGGGTCTAGCCGAGTGGGTTTGGGTCTAGCCGAGTGGGTTTGGGTCTAGCCGAGTGGGTTTGGGTCTAGCCGAGTGGGTTTGTGTCTAACCGAGTGGGTTTCGGTCTAGCCGATTGGGTTTGGGTCTAGCCGAGTGGGTTTGGGTCTAGCCGCGTTGGTTTGGGTCTAGCCGAGTGGGTTTGGGTCTAGCCGAGTGGGTTTGGGTCTAGCCGAGTGGTTTTGGGTCTAGCCGAGTGGGTTTGGGTCTAGCCGAGTGGGTTTGGGTCTAGCGGAGTTGGTTTGGGTCTAGCCGAGTGGGTTTGGGTCTAGCGGAGTGTGTTTGGGTCTAGCCGAGTGGGTTTGGGTCTAGCTGAGTGGGTTTGGGTCTAGCGGAATGGGTTTGTGTCTAGCGGAGTGGGTTTTGGTCTAGCCGAGTGGTTTTGGGAATAGCCGAGTGGGTTTGGGTCTAGTGGAGTGGGTGTGGGTCCAGCCGAGTGGGTTTGGGTCTAGCCGAGTGGGTTTGGGTCCAGCCGAGTGGGTTTGGGTCTAGCCGAGTGGGTTTGGGTCCAGCGGAGTTGGTTTGCGTGTAGACGAGTGGGTTTGGGTCTAGCCGACTGGGTTTGGGTCTAGCCGACTGGGTTTGGGTCCAGCCGAGTGGGTTTGCATCTAGCCGAGTGGGTTTGGGACTAGCCGAGTGGGTTTGGTTCTAGAGGAGTGGGTTTGGGTCTAGCGAAGTCCGTTTGGGTCTAGCCGAGTGGGTTTGGACTAGCCGAGTGGGTTTGGGTCGAGCCGAGTGGGTTTGGGTCAAGCCGAGTGGGTTTGGGTCTAGCGGTTTTGGTTTAGCCGAGTGGGTTTAGGTTTAGCCGAGTGGGTTTGGGTCTCGCCGAGTGGGTTTGGGTCTAGCCGAGTGGGTTTGGGTCTAGCGGAGTGGGTTTGGGTCTTGCGGCATGGGTTTGGGTCTAGCGGAGTGGGTTTGGGTTTAGCGGAGTGGGTATGGGTCTAGACTAGTGGGTTTGGGTCTAGCCGAGTGGGTTTGGGTCTAGCCGAGTGGGTTTGGGTCTAGCGTAGTGGGTTTGCGTCTTGCGGCATGGGTTTGGGTCTAGCGGAGTGGGTTTGGGTCTAGCGGAGTGGGTTTGGGTCTAGCCGAGTGGGTTTCGGTCTAGCCGAGTCGGTTTGGGATTAGCCGAGTGGGTTTGGGTCCAGCCGAGTGGGTTTGGGTCTAGCCGAGTGGGTTTGGGTCTAGCCGAGTGGGTTTGGGTCTAGCGGAGTTGGTTTGCGTGTAGCCGAGTGGGTTTGGGTCTAGCCGAGTGGGTTTGGGTCTAGCCGACTGGGTTTGGGTCCAGCCGAGTGGGTTTGCATCTAGCCGAGTGGGTTTGGGACTAGCGGAGTGGATTTGGGTCTAGCCGAGTGGGTTTGGGTATAGCGGCGTGGGTTTGGGTCTAGCCGAGTGGGTTTGGGTCCAGCCGAGTGGGTTTGGGTCTAGCGGAGTGGGTTTGGGTCTAGCGGAGTGTGTTTGGGTCTAGCCGAGTGGGTTTGGGTCTAGCTGAGTGGGTTTGGGTCTAGCGGAGTGGGTTTGGGACCAGCGGAGTGGGTTTGGGTCTAGCCGAGAGGGTTTGGGACTAGCCGAGTGGGTTTGGGTCTAGCGGAGTGGGTTTGGTTATAGCGGAGTGGGTTTGGGTCTAGCCGAGTGGGTTTGGGTCTAGCCGAGTGGGTTTGGGTCTAGTGGAGTGGGTGTGGGTCCAGCCGAGTGGGTTTGGGTCTAGCCGAGTGGGTTTGGGTCTAGCCGAGTGGGTTTTGGTCTTGACGAGTCGGTTTGGGTTTAGCTGAGTGGGTTTGGGTCCAGCCGAGTGGGTTTGGGTCTAGCCGAGTGGGTTTGGGTCTAGCCGAGTGGGTTTGGGTCTAGCGGAATTGGTTTGCGTGTAGCCGAGTGGGTTTGGTTCTAGCCGAGTGGGTTTGGGTCTAGCCGACTGGGTTTGGGTCAAGCCGAGTGGGTTTGGGTCAAGCCGAGTGGGTTTGCATCTAGCCGAGTGGGTTTGGGACTAGCCGAGTGGGTTTGGATCTAGCGGAGTGGGTTTGGGTCTAGCGGAGTGGGTTTGGGTCTAGCCGAGTGGGTTTGGGTCTAGCCGAGTGGGTTTGGGTCTAGCCGAGTGGGTTTGGGTCTGGCCGAGTGGGTTGCGTCTAGCCGAGTGGGTTTGGGTCTAGCCGAGTGGGTTTGGGTCCAGCAGAGTGGGTTTGGGTCTAGCCGAGTGGGTTTGGGTTTAGCCGAGTGGGTTTGGGTCTAGCCGAGTGGGTTTGGGTCTAGCCGAGTGGGTTTGGGTCTAGCCGAGTGGGTTTGGGTCTAGCAGAGTTGGTTTGCGTGTAGCCGAGTGGGTTTGGTTCTAGCCGAGTGGGTTTGGGTCTAGCCGACTGGGTTTGGGTCTAGCCGACTGGGTTTGGGTCCAGCCGAGTGGGTTTGCATCTAGCCGAGTGGGTTTGGGACTAGCCGAGTGGGTTTGGTTCTAGCGGAGTGGGTTTGGGTCTAGCCGAGTGGGTTTGGGTCTAGCCGAGTGGGTTTGGGTCTAGCCGAGTGGGTTTGGGTCTAGCCGAGTGGGTTTGGGTCTAGCCGAGTGGGTTGCGTCTTGCCGAGTGGGTTTGGGTCTTGCCGAGTGGGTTTGGGTCCAGCAGAGTGGGTTTGGGTCTAGCCGAGTGGGTTTGGGTTTAGCCGAGTGGGTTTGGGTCTAGCCGAGTAGGTTTGGTTCTAGCCGAGTGGGTTTGGGTCTAGCCGAGTGGGTTTGGGTCTAGCCGAGTGGGTTTGGGTCTAGCCGAGTGGGTTTGGGTCTAGCCGAGTGGGTTTGTGTCTAGCCGAGTGAGTTTGGGTCTAGCGGAGTGGGTTTGGGTCTAGCCGAGTGGGTTTGGGTCTAGCCGAGTGGGTTTGGGTCTAGCCCAGTGGGTTTGGGTCTAGCCGAGTGGGTTTGGGTCTAGCGGAGTGTGTTTGGGTCTAGCCTAGTGGGTTTGGGTCTAGCCGAGTGGGTTTGGGTCTAGCCGAGTGGGTTTGGGTCTAGCCGAGTGGGTTTGGGTCTAGCCGAGTGGGTTTGGGCCTAGCCGAGTGGGTTTGGGTCTAGCGGAGTGGGTTTAGGTCTAGCGGAGAGGGTTTGGGTCCAGCGGATTGGGTTTGGGTCTAGCGGAGTGGGTTTGGGTCTAGCGGAGTGGGTTTGGGTCTAGCCGAGTGTAATTGGGTCTAGCCGAGTGGGTTTGGGTCTAGCGGAGTGGGTTTGGGTCCAGCGGAGTGGGTTTCGGTCTAGCCGAGTGGATTTGGGACTAGCCGAGTGGGTTTGGGTCTAGAGGAGTGGGTTTGGGTCTAGCCGAGTGGGTTGGGGTCTAGCCAAGTGGGTTTGGGTCTAGCGGAGTGGGTTTGGGTATAGCGGAGTGGGTTTGGGTCTAGCCGAGTGGGTATGGGTCTTGCGGCGTGGGTTTGGGACCAGCGGAGTGGGTTTGGGTCTAGCGGAGTGGGTTTGGGTCTAGCCGAGTGGGTTTGGGTCTTGCGGAGTGGGTTTGGGTCAAGCGGAGTGGGTTTGGGTCTAGCCGAGTGGGTTTGGGTCTAGCCGAGTCGGTGTCGGTCTATCCGAGTGGGTTTGGGTCTAGCCGAGTGGGTATGGGTCTAGCTGAGTGGGTTTGGGACTAGCCGAGTGGGTTTGGGTCTAGCCGAGTGGGATTGGGTCTAGCCGAGTGGGTTTCGGTCTGGCCGAGTGGGTTTGGGTCTAGCCGAGTGGGTTTGGGTCTAGCCCAGTGGGTTTGGGTCTAGCCGAGTGGGTTTGGGTCTAGCGGAGTGTGTTTGGGTCTAGCCTAGTGGGTTTGGGTCTAGCCGAGTGGGTTTGGGTCTAGCCGAGTGGGTTTGGGTCTAGCCGAGTGGGTTTGGGTCTAGCCGAGTGGGTTTGGGCCTAGCCGAGTGGGTTTGGGTCTAGCGGAGTGGGTTTAGGTCTAGCGGAGAGGGTTTGTGTCCAGCGGATTGGGTTTGGGTCTAGCGGAGTGGGTTTGGGTCTAGCGGAGTGGGTTTGGGTCTAGCCGAGTGGGATTGGGTCTAGCCGAGTGGGTTTGGGTCTAGCGGAGTGGGTTTGGGTCCAGCGGTTTCGGTTCAGCCGAGTGGGTTTAGGTTTAGCCGAGTGGGTTTGGGTCTAGCCGAGTGGGTTTGGGTCTCGCCGAGTGGGTTTGTGACTAGCCGAGTGGGTTTGGGTGTAGCCGAGTGGGTTTGGGTCTCGCCGAGTGGGGTTGGGTCTAGCTGAGTGGGTTTGGGTCTAGCGGAGTGGGTTTGGGTCTAACCGAGTGGGTTTGGGTTTAGCCGATTGGGTTTGGGTCTAGCCGAGTGGGTTTGCGTCTAGCGGAGTGGGTTTGGGTCTTGCGGCATGCGTTTGGGTCTAGCGGAGTGGGTTTGGGTCTAGCGGAGTGGGTTTGGGTCTAGCCGAGGGGGTGTGGGTCTAGCGGAGTGGGTTTGGGTCTAGCCGAGTGGGTTTGGGTCTAGCCGAGTGGGTTTGGGTCTAGCCGAGTGGGTTTGGGTCTAGCCGAGTGGGTTTGTGTCTAACCGAGTGGGTTTCGGTCTAGCCGATTGGGTTTGGGTCTAGCCGAGTGGGTTTGGGTCTATCCGAGTGGGTTTGGGTCTAGCCGAGTCCGTTTGGGTCTAGCCGAGTGGGTTTGGGTATAGCGGAGTGGGTTTGGGTCTAGCCGACTGGGTTTGGGTCTAGCCGAGTGGGTTTGGGTCTAGCCGAGTGGGTTTGGGTCTGGCCGAGTGCGTTTGGGTCTAGCCGCGTTGGTTTGGGTCTAGCCGAGTGGGTTTGGGTCTAGCCGAGTGGGTTTGGGTCTAGCCGAGTGGGTTTGGGTCTAGCCGAGTGGGTTTGGGTCTAGCGGAGTGGGTTTGTGTCTAGCGGAGTGGGTTTGGGTCTAGCGGAGTGGGTTTGGGTCAAGCCGAGTGGGTTTGGGTCTTGCGGTTTCGGTTCAGCCGAGTGGGTTTAGGTTTAGCCGAGTGGGTTTGGGTCTAGCCGAGTGGGTTTGGGTCTCGCCGAGCGGGTTTGTGACTAGCCGAGTGGGTTTGGGTGTAGCCGAGTGGGTTTGGGTCTCGCCGAGTGGGGTTGGGTCTAGCGGAGTGGGTTTGGGTCTGGCGGAGTGGGTTTGGGTCTAGCCGAGTGGGTTTGGGTCTAGCCGAGTGGGTTTGGGTCTAGCCGAGTGGGTTTGGGTCTAGCGGAGTGGGTTTGGGTCTTGCGGCATGCGTTTGGGTCTAGCGGAGTGGGTTTGGGTCTAGCGGAGTGGGTTTGGGTCTAGACGAGGGGGTGTGGGTCTAGCGGAGTGGGTTTGGGTCTAGCCGAGTGGATTTGGGTCTAGCCGAGTGGGTTTGGGTCTAGCCGAGTGGGTTTGGGTCTAGCCGAGTGGGTTTGTGTCTAACCGAGTGGGTTTCGGTCTAGCCGATTGGGTTTGGGTCTAGCCGAGTGGGATTGCGTCTATCCGAGTGGGTTTGGGTCTAGCCGAGTCCGTTTGGGTCTAGCCGAGTGGGTTTGGGTATAGCGGAGTGGGTTTGGGTCTAGCCGAGTGGGTTTGGGTCAAGCCGAGTGGGTTTGGGTCCAGCGGTTTCGGTTCAGCCGAGTGGGTTTAGGTTTAGCCGAGTGGGTTTGGGTCTAGCCGAGTGGGTTTGGGTCTCGCCGAGTGGGTTTGTGACTAGCCGAGTGGGTTTGGGTGTAGCCGAGTGGGTTTGGGTCTCGCCGAGTGGGGTTGGGTCTAGCTGAGTGGGTTTGGGTCTAGCGGAGTGGGTTTGGGTCTAACCGAGTGGGTTTGGGTCTAGCCGATTGGGTTTGGGTCTAGCCGAGTGGGTTTGGGTCTAGCGGAGTGGGTTTGGGTCTTGCGGCATGCGTTTGGGTCTAGCGGAGTGGGTTTGGGTCTAGCGGAGTGGGTTTGGGTCTAGCCGAGGGGGTGTGGGTCAAGCCGAGTGGGTTTGGGTCTTGCGGTTTCGGTTCAGCCGAGTGGGTTTAGGTTTAGCCGAGTGGGTTTGGGTCTAGCCGAGTGGGTTTGGGTCTCGCCGAGCGGGTTTGTGACTAGCCGAGTGGGTTTGGGTGTAGCCGAGTGGGTTTGGGTCTCGCCGAGTGGGGTTGGGTCTAGCGGAGTGGGTTTGGGTCTGGCGGAGTGGGTTTGGGTCTAGCCGAGTGGGTTTGGGTCTAGCCGAGTGGGTTTGGGTCTAGCCGAGTGGGTTTGGGTCTAGCGGAGTGGGTTTGGGTCTTGCGGCATGCGTTTGGGTCTAGCGGAGTGGGTTTGGGTCTAGCGGAGTGGGTTTGGGTCTAGACGAGGGGGTGTGGGTCTAGCGGAGTGGGTTTGGGTCTAGCCGAGTGGATTTGGGTCTAGCCGAGTGGGTTTGGGTCTAGCCGAGTGGGTTTGGGTCTAGCCGAGTGGGTTTGTGTCTAACCGAGTGGGTTTCGGTCTAGCCGATTGGGTTTGGGTCTAGCCGAGTGGGATTGCGTCTATCCGAGTGGGTTTGGGTCTAGCCGAGTCCGTTTGGGTCTAGCCGAGTGGGTTTGGGTATAGCGGAGTGGGTTTGGGTCTAGCCGAGTGGGTTTGGGTCTAGCCGAGTGGGTTTGGGTCTAGCCGAGTGGGTTTGGGTCTAGCCGAGTGGGTTTGGGTCTAGCCGAGTGGGATTGGGTCTAGCCGAGCGGGTTTGGGTCTAGCCGAGCGGGTTTGGGTCTAGCCGAGCGGGTTTGGGTCTAGCCGAGTGGGTTTGGGTCTAGCCGAGTGGTTTTGGGTCTAGCCGAGTGGGTTTGGGTCTAGCCGAGTGGGTTTGGGTCTAGCGGAGTGGGTTTGGGTCTAGCCAAGTGGGTTTGGGTCTAGCGGAGTGGGTTTGGGTCTAGCGGAGTGTGTTTGGGTCTAGCCGAGTGGGTTTGGGTCTAGCTGAGTGGGTTTGGGTCTAGCGGAATGGGTTTGTGTCTAGCGGAGTGGGTTTGGGTCTAGCCGAGTGGGATTGGGTCTAGCCGAGTGGGTTTGGGTCTAGCGGAGTGGGTTTGGGTCCAGCGGAGTGGGTTTCGGTCTAGCCGAGTGGGTTTCGGTCTAGCCGAGTGGATTTGGGACTAGCCGAGTGGGTTTGGGTCTAGAGGAGTGGGTTTGGGTCTAGCCGAGTGGGTTGGGGTCTAGCCAAGTGGGTTTGGGTCTAGCGGAGTGGGTTTGGGTATAGCGGAATGGGTTTGGGTCTAGCCGAGTGGGTATGGGTCTTGCGGCGTGGGTTTGGGACTAGCGGAGTGGGTTTGGGTCTAGCGGAGTGGGTTTGGGTCTAGCCGAGTGGGTTTGGGTCTAGCGGAGTGGGTTTGGGTCTAGCGGAGTGGGTTTGGGTCTAGCCGAGTGAGTTTGGGTCTAGCCGAGTGGGTTTGTGTCTAGCTGAGTGGGTTTGGGTCTAGCGGAGTGGGTTTGGGTCTAACCGAGTGGGTTTGGGTCCAGCCGAGTGGGTTTGGGTCTAGCCGAGTGTGTTTGGGTCTAGCCGAGTGGGTTTGGGTCTAGCAGAGTGGGATTGGGTCTAGCCGACTGGGTTTCGGTCTAGCCGATTGGGTTTGGGTCTAGCCGAGTGGGTTTGGGTCTATCTGAGTGGGTTTGGGTCTAGCCGAGTGGGTTTGGGTCCAGCCGAGTGGGTTTGGGTCTAGCCGAGTGGGTATGGGTCTAGCGGAGTGGATTTGGGTCTAGCCGAGTGGTTTGGGGTCTATCCGAGTGGGTTTGGGTCTAGCCGAGTCGGTTTCGGTCTATCCGAGTGGGTTTGGGTCTTGCCGAGTGGGTATGGGTCTACCCGAGTGGGTTTGGGACTAGCCGAGTGGGTTTGGGTCTAGCCGAGTGGGATTGGGTCTAGCCGAGTGGGTTTGGGTCTGGCCGAGTGGGTTTGGGTCTAGCCGAGTGGGTTTGGGTCTAGCCCAGTGGGTTTGGGTCTAGCGGAGTGGGTTTGGGTCTAGCGGAGTGGGTTTGGGTCAAGCCGAGTGGGTTTGGGTCTTGCGGTTTCGGTTCAGCCGAGTGGGTTTAGGTTTAGCCGAGTGGGTTTGGGTCTAGCCGAGTGGGTTTGGGTCTCGCCGAGCGGGTTTGTGACTAGCCGAGTGGGTTTGGGTGTAGCCGAGTGGGTTTGGGTCTCGCCGAGTGGGGTTGGGTCTAGCGGAGTGGGTTTGGGTCTGGCGGAGTGGGTTTGGGTCTAGCCGAGTGGGTTTGGGTCTAGCCGAGTGGGTTTGGGTCTAGCCGAGTGGGTTTGGGTCTAGCGGAGTGGGTTTGGGTCTTGCGGCATGCGTTTGGGTCTAGCGGAGTGGGTTTGGGTCTAGCGGAGTGGGTTTGGGTCTAGACGAGGGGGTGTGGGTCTAGCGGAGTGGGTTTGGGTCTAGCCGAGTGAGTTTGTGTCTAACCGAGTGGGTTTCGGTCTAGCCGATTGGGTTTGGGTCTAGCCGAGTGGGATTGCGTCTATCCGAGTGGGTTTGGGTCTAGCCGAGTCCGTTTGGGTCTAGCCGAGTGGGTTTGGGTATAGCGGAGTGGGTTTGGGTCTAGCCGAGTGGGTTTGGGTCTAGCCGAGTGGGTTTGGGTCTAGCCAAGTGGGTTTGGGTCTAGCGGAGTGGGTTTGGGTATAGCGGAATGGGTTTGGGTCTAGCCGAGTGGGTATGGGTCTTGCGGCGTGGGTTTGGGACCAGCGGAGTGGGTTTGGGTCTAGCGGAGTGGGTTTGGGTCTAGCCGAGTGGGTTTGGGTCTAGCGGAGTGGGTTTGGGTCTAGCGGAGTGGGTTTGGGTCTAGCCGAGTGAGTTTGGGTCTAGCCGAGTGGGTTTGTGTCTAGCTGAGTGGGTTTGGGTCTAGCGGAGTGGGTTTGGGTCTAACCGAGTGGGTTTGGGTCCAGCCGAGTGGGTTTGGGTCTAGCCGAGTGTGTTTGGGTCTAGCCGAGTGGGTTTGGGTCTAGCAGAGTGGGATTGGGTCTAGCCGACTGGGTTTCGGTCTAGCCGATTGGGTTTGGGTCTAGCCGAGTGGGTTTGGGTCTATCTGAGTGGGTTTGGGTCTAGCCGAGTGGGTTTGGGTCTAGCGGAGTGTGTTTGGGTATAGCGGAGTGGGTATGGGTCTAGCGGAGTGGATTTGGGTCTAGCCGAGTGGTTTGGGGTCTATCCGAGTGGGTTTGGGTCTAGCCGAGTCGGTTTCGGTCTATCCGAGTGGGTTTGGGTCTTGCCGAGTGGGTATGGGTCAAGCCGAGTGGGTTTGGGTCTAGCCGAGTGGGTTTGGGTCTAGCCGAGTGGGTTTGGGTCCAGCCGAGTGGGATTGGGTCTAGCCGAGCGGGTTTGGGTCTAGCCGAGCGGGTTTGGGTCTAGCCGAGCGGGTTTGGGTCTAGCCGAGCGGGTTTGGGTCTAGCCGAGTGGGTTTGGGTCCAGCCGAATGGGTTTGGGTCTAGCCGAGTGGGTTTGGGTCCAGCCGAGTGGGTTTGGGTCTAGCCGAGTGGTTTGGGGTCTATCCGAGTGGGTTTGGGTCTAGCCGAGTCGGTTTCGGTCTATCCGAGTGGGTTTGGGTCTTGCCGAGTGGGTATGGGTCTACCCGAGTGGGTTTGGGACTAGCCGAGTGGGTTTGGGTCTAGCCGAGTGGGATTGGGTCTAGCCGAGTGGGTTTGGGTCTGGCCGAGTGGGTTTGAGTCTAGCCGAGTGGGTTTGGGTCTAGCCCAGTGGGTTTGGGTCTAGCCGAGTGGGTTTGGGTCTAGCGGAGTGTGTTTGGGTCTAGCCTAGTGGGTTTGGGTCTAGCCGAGTGGGTTTGGGTCTAGCCGAGTGGGTTTGGGTCTAGCCGAGTGGGTTTGGGTCTAGCCGAGTGGGTTTGGGCCTAGCCGAGTGGGTTTGGGTCTAGCGGAGTGGGTTTAGGTCTAGCGGAGAGGGTTTGGGTCCAGCGGATTGGGTTTGGGTCTAGCGGAGTGGGTTTGGGTCTAGCGGAGTGGGTTTGGGTCTAGCCGAGTGGGATTGGGTCTAGCCGAGTGGGTTTGGGTCTAGCGGAGTGGGTTTGGGTCCAGCGGAGTGGGTTTCGGTCTAGCCGAGTGGATTTGGGACTAGCCGAGTGGGTTTGGGTCTAGAGGAGTGGGTTTGGGTCTAGCCGAGTGGGTTGGGGTCTAGCCAAGTGGGTTTGGGTCTAGCGGAGTGGGTTTGGGTATAGCGGAGTGGGTTTGGGTCTAGCCGAGTGGGTATGGGTCTTGCGGCGTGGGTTTGGGACCAGCGGAGTGGGTTTGGGTCTAGCGGAGTGGGTTTGGGTCTAGCCGAGTGGGTTTGGGTCTAGCGGAGTGGGTTTGGGTCAAGCGGAGTGGGTTTGGGTCTAGCCGAGTGGGTTTGGGTCTAGCCGAGTGGGTTTGTGTCTAGCTGAGTGGGTTTGGGTCTAGCGGAGTGGGTTTGGGTCTAACCGAGTGGGTTTGGGTCCAGCCGACTGGGTTTGGGTCTAGCCGAGTGGTTTGGGGTCTATCCGAGTGGGTTTGGGTCTAGCCGAGTCGGTTTCGGTCTATCCGAGTGGGTTTGGGTCTTGCCGAGTGGGTTTGGGTCTAGCCGAGTGGGATTGGGTCTAGCCGAGTGGGTTTGGGTCTAGCGGAGTGGGTTTGGGTCTAGCCGAGTGGGTTTGGGTCAAGCCGAGTGGGTTTGGGTCCAGCGGTTTCGGTTCAGCCGAGTGGGTTTAGGTTTAGCCGAGTGGGTTTGGGTCTAGCCGAGTGGGTTTGGGTCTCGCCGAGTGGGTTTGTGACTAGCCGAGTGGGTTTGGGTGTAGCCGAGTGGGTTTGGGTCTCGCCGAGTGGGGTTGGGTCTAGCTGAGTGGGTTTGGGTCTAGCGGAGTGGGTTTGGGTCTAACTGAGTGGGTTTGGGTCTAGCCGATTGGGTTTGGGTCTAGCCGAGTGGGTTTGGGTCTAGCGGAGTGGGTTTGGGTCTTGCGGCATGCGTTTGGGTCTAGCGGAGTGGGTTTGGGTCTAGCGGAGTGGGTTTGGGTCTAGCCGAGGGGGTGTGGGTCTAGCGGAGTGGGTTTGGGTCTAGCCGAGTGGGTTTGGGTCTAGCCGAGTCGGTTTGGGTCTAGCCGAGTGGGTTTGGGTCTAGCCGAGTGGGTTTGGGTCTAGCCGAGTGGGTTTGGGTCTAGCCGAGTGTGTTTGTGTCTAGCCGAGTGAGTTTGGGTCTAGCGGAGTGGGTTTGGGTCTAGCCGAGTGGGTTTGGGTCTAGCCGAGTGGGTTTGGGTCTAGCCCAGTGGGTTTGGGTCTAGCCGAGTGGGTTTGGGTCTAGCGGAGTGTGTTTGGGTCTAGCCGAGTGGGTTTGGGTCTAGCCGAGTGGGTTTGGGTCTAGCCGAGTGGGTTTGGGTCTAGCCGAGTGGGTTTGGGTCTAGCCGAGTGGGTTTGGGCCTAGCCGAATGGGTTTGGGTCTAGCGGAGTGGGTTTAGGTCTAGCGGAGAGGGTTTGGGTCCAGCGGATTGGGTTTGGGTCTAGCGGAGTGGGTTTGGGTCTAGCGGAGTGGGTTTGGGTCTAGCCGAGTGGGATTGGGTCTAGCCGAGTGGGTTTGGGTCTAGCGGAGTGGGTTTGGGTCCAGCGGAGTGGGTTTCGGTCTAGCCGAGTGGATTTGGGACTAGCCGAGTGGGTTTGGGTCTAGAGGAGTGGGTTTGGGTCTAGCCGAGTGGGTTGGGGTCTAGCCAAGTGGGTTTGGGTCTAGCGGAGTGGGTTTGGGTATAGCGGAGTGGGTTTGGGTCTAGCCGAGTGGGTATGGGTCTTGCGGCGTGGGTTTGGGACCATCGGAGTGGGTTTGGGTCTAGCGGAGTGGGTTTGGGTCTAGCCGAGTGGGTTTGGGTCTAGCGGAGTGGGTTTGGGTCAAGCGGAGTGGGTTTGGGTTTAGCCGAGTGGGTTTGGGTCTAGCCGAGTGGGTTTGTGTCTAGCTGAGTGGGTTTGGGTCTAGCGGAGTGGGTTTGGGTCTAACCGAGTGGGTTTGGGTCCAGCCGAGTGGGTTTGGGTCTAGCCGAGTGGTTTGGGGTCTATCCGAGTGGGTTTGGGTCTAGCCGAGTCGGTTTCGGTCTATCCGAGTGGGTTTGGGTCTTGCCGAGTGGGTATGGGTCTAGCCGAGTGGGTTTGGGACTAGCCGAGTGGGTTTGGGTCTAGCCGAGTGGGATTGGGTCTAGCCGAGTGGGTTTCGGTCTGGCCGAGTGGGTTTGGGTCTAGCCGAGTGGGTTTGGGTCTAGCCCAGTGGGTTTGGGTCTAGCCGAGTGGGTTTGGGTCTAGCGGAGTGTGTTTGGGTCTAGCCTAGTGGGTTTGGGTCTAGCCGAGTGGGTTTGGGTCTAGCCGAGTGGGTTTGGGTCTAGCCGAGTGGGTTTGGGTCTAGCCGAGTGGGTTTGGGCCTAGCCGAGTGGGTTTGGGTCTAGCGGAGTGGGTTTAGGTCTAGCGGAGAGGGTTTGGGTCCAGCGGATTGGGTTTGGGTCTAGCGGGGTGGGTTTGGGTCTAGCGGAGTGGGTTTGGGTCTAGCCGAGTGGGATTGGGTCTAGCCGAGTGGGTTTGGGTCTAGCGGAGTGGGTTTGGGTCCAGCGGAGTGGGTTTCGGTCTAGCCGAGTGGATTTGGGACTAGCCGAGTGGGTTTGGGTCTAGACGAGTGGGTTTGGGTCTAGCCGAGTGGGTTGGGGTCTAGCCAAGTGGGTTTGGGTCTAGCGGAGTGGGTTTGGGTATAGCGGAGTGGGTTTGGGTCTAGCCGAGTGGGTATGGGTCTTGCGGCGTGGGTTTGGGACCAGCGGAGTGGGTTTGGGTCTAGCGGAGTGGGTTTGGGTCTAGCCGAGTGGGTTGGGGTCTAGCCAAGTGGGTTTTGAGTCTAGCGGAGTGGGTTTGGGTATAGCGGAGTGGGTTTGGGTCTAGCCGAGTGGGTATGGGTCTTGCGGCGTGGGTTTGGGACCAGCGGAGTGGGTTTGGGTCTAGCGGAGTGGGTTTGGGTCTAGCCGAGTGGGTTTGGGTCTAGCGGAGTGGGTTTGGGTCAAGCGGAGTGGGTTTGTGTCTAGCCGAGTGGGTTTGGGTCTAGCCGAGTGGGTTTGTGTCTATCTGAGTGGGTTTGGGTCTAGCGGTGTGGGTTTGGGTCTAACCGAGTGGGTTTGGGTCCAGCCGAGTGGGTTTGGGTCTAGCCGAGTGGTTTGGGGTCTATCCGAGTGGGTTTGGGTCTAGCCCAGTGGGTTTGGGTCTAGCCGAGTGGGTTTGGGTCTAGCGGAGTGTGTTTGGGTCTAGCCTAGTGGGTTTGGGTCTAGCCGAGTGGGTTTGGGTCTAGCCGAGTGGGTTTGGGTCTAGCCGAGTGGGTTTGGGTCTAGCCGAGTGGGTTTGGGCCTAGCCGAGTGGGTTTGGGTCTAGCGGAGTGGGTTTAGGTCTAGCGGAGAGGGTTTGGGTCCAGCGGATTGGGTTTGGGTCTAGCGGAGTGGGTTTGGGTCTAGCGGAGTGGGTTTGGGTCTAGCCGAGTGGGATTGGGTCTAGCCGAGTGGGTTTGGGTCTAGCGGAGTGGGTTTGGGTCCAGCGGAGTGGGTTTCGGTCTAGCCGAGTGGATTTGGGACTAGCCGAGTGGGTTTGGGTCTAGAGGAGTGGGTTTGGGTCTAGCCGAGTGGGTTGGGGTCTAGCCAAGTGGGTTTGGGTCTAGCGGAGTGGGTTTGGGTATAGCGGAGTGGGTTTGGGTCTAGCCGAGTGGGTATGGGTCTTGCGGCATGGGTTTGGGACCAGCGGAGTGGGTTTGGGTCTAGCGGAGTGGGTTTGGGTCTAGCCGAGTGGGTTGGGGTCTAGCCAAGTGGGTTTGGGTCTAGCGGAGTGGGTTTGGGTATAGCGGAGTGGGTTTGGGTCTAGCCGAGTGGGTATGGGTCTTGCGGCGTGGGTTTGGGACCAGCGGAGTGGGTTTGGGTCTAGCGGAGTGGGTTTGGGTCTAGCCGAGTGGGTTTGGGTCTAGCGGAGTGGGTTTGGGTCAAGCGGAGTGGGTTTGTGTCTAGCCGAGTGGGTTTGGGTCTAGCCGAGTGGGTTTGTGTCTATCTGAGTGGGTTTGGGTCTAGCGGTGTGGGTTTGGGTCTAACCGAGTGGGTTTGGGTCCAGCCGAGTGGGTTTGGGTCTAGCCGAGTGGTTTGGGGTCTATCCGAGTGGGTTTGGGTCTAGCCGAGTCGGTTTCGGTCTATCCGAGTGGGTTTGGGTCTTGCCGAGTGGGTATGGGTCTAGCCGAGTGTGTTTGGGTCTAGCCGAGTGGGTTTGGGTCCAGCGGAGTGGGTTTGGGTCTAGCGGAGTGGGTTTGGGTCTAGCCGAGTGGGTTTGGGTCAAGCCGAGTGGGTTTGGGTCCAGCGGTTTCGGTTCAGCCGAGTGGGTTTAGGTTTAGCCGAGTGGGTTTGGGTCTAGCCGAGTGGGTTTGGGTCTCGCCGAGTGGGTTTGTGACTAGCCGAGTGGGTTTGGGTGTAGCCGAGTGGGTTTGGGTCTCGCCGAGTGGGGTTGGGTCTAGCTGAGTGGGTTTGGGTCTAGCGGAGTGGGTTTGGGTCTAACCGAGTGGGTTTGGGTCTAACCGATTGGGTTTGGGTCTAGCCGAGTGGGTTTGGGTCTAGCGGAGTGGGTTTGGGTCTTGCGGCATGCGTTTGGGTCTAGCGGAGTGGGTTTGGGTCTAGCGGAGTGGGTTTGGGTCTAGCCGAGGGGGTGTGGGTCTAGCGGAGTGGGTTTGGGTCTAGCCGAGTGGGTTGGGGTCTAGCCAAGTGGGTTTGGGTCTAGCGGAGTGGGTTTGGGTATAGCGGAGTGGGTTTGGGTCTAGCCGAGTGGGTATGGGTCTTGCGGCGTGGGTTTGGGCCCAGCGGAGTGGGTTTGGGTCTAGCGGAGTGGGTTTGGGTCTAGCCGAGTGGGTTTGGGTCTAGCGGAGTGGGTTTGGGTCAAGCGGAGTGGGTTTGTGTCTAGCCGAGTGGGTTTGGGTCTAGCCGAGTGGGTTTGCGTCTAGCTGAGTGGGTTTGGGTCTAGCGGTGTGGGTTTGGGTCTAACCGAGTGGGTTTGGGTCCAGCCGAGTGGGTTTGGGTCTAGCCGAGTGGTTTGGGGTCTATCCGAGTGGGTTTGGGTCTAGCCGAGTCGGTTTCGGTCTATCCGAGTGGGTTTGGGTCTTGCCGAGTGGGTATGGGTCTAGCCGAGTGTGTTTGGGTCTAGCCGAGTGGGTTTGGGTCCAGCGGAGTGGGTTTGGGTCTAGCGGAGTGGGTTTGGGTCTAGCCGAGTGGGTTTGGGTCAAGCCGAGTGGGTTTGGGTCCAGCGGTTTCGGTTCAGCCGAGTGGGTTTAGGTTTAGCCGAGTGGGTTTGGGTCTAGCCGAGTGGGTTTGGGTCTCGCCGAGTGGGTTTGTGACTAGCCGAGTGGGTTTGGGTGTAGCCGAGTGGGTTTGGGTCTCGCCGAGTGGGGTTGGGTCTAGCTGAGTGGGTTTGGGTCTAGCGGAGTGGGTTTGGGTCTAACCGAGTGGGTTTGGGTCTAGCCGATTGGGTTTGGGTCTAGCCGAGTGGGTTTGGGTCTAGCGGAGTGGGTTTGGGTCTTGCGGCATGCGTTTGGGTCTAGCGGAGTGGGTTTGGGTCTAGCGGAGTGGGTTTGGGTCTAGCCGAGGGGGTGTGGGTCAAGCCGAGTGGGTTTGGGTCTTGCGGTTTCGGTTCAGCCGAGTGGGTTTAGGTTTAGCCGAGTGGGTTTGGGTCTAGCCGAGTGGGTTTGGGTCTCGCCGAGTGGGTTTGTGACTAGCCGAGTGGGTTTGGGTGTAGCCGAGTGGGTTTGGGTCTCGCCGAGTGGGGTTGGGTCTAGCGGAGTGGGTTTGGGTCTGGCGGAGTGGGTTTGGGTCTAGCCGAGTGGGTTTGGGTCTAGCCGAGTGGGTTTGGGTCTAGCCGAGTGGGTTTGGGTCTAGCGGAGTGGGTTTGGGTCTTGCGGCATGCGTTTGGGTCTAGCGGAGTGGGTTTGGGTCTAGCGGAGTGGGTTTGGGTCTAGACGAGGGGGTGTGGGTCTAGCGGAGTGGGTTTGGGTCTAGCCGAGTGGATTTGGGTCTAGCCGAGTGGGTTTGGGTCTAGCCGAGTGGGTTTGGGTCTAGCCGAGTGGGTTTGTGTCTAACCGAGTGGGTTTCGGTCTAGCCGATTGGGTTTGGGTCTAGCCGAGTGGGATTGCGTCTATCCGAGTGGGTTTGGGTCTAGCCGAGTCCGTTTGGGTCTAGCCGAGTGGGTTTGGGTATAGCGGAGTGGGTTTGGGTCTAGCCGAGTGGGTTTGGGTCTAGCCGAGTGGGTTTGGGTCTAGCCGAGTGGGTTTGGGTCTCGCCGAGTAGGTTTGTGACTAGCCGAGTGGGTTTGGGTGTAGCCGAGTGGGTTTGGGTCTCGCCGAGTGGGGTTGGGTCTAGCGGAGTGGGTTTGGGTCTGGCGGAGTGGGTTTGGGTCTAGCCGAGTGGGTTTGGGTCTAGCCGAGTGGGTTTGGGTCTAGCCGAGTGGGTTTGGGTCTAGCCGCATTGGTTTGGGTCTAGCCGAGTGGGTTTGGGTCTAGCCGAGTGGGTTTGGGTCTAGCCGAGTGGTTTTGGGTCTAGCCGAGTGGGTTTGGGTCTAGCCGAGTGGGTTTGGGTCTTGCGGAGTGGGTTTGGGTCTAGCCGAGTGGGTTTGGGTCTAGCGGAGTGGGTTTGGGTCTAGCGGAGTGTGTTTGGGTCTAGCCGAGTGGGTTTGGGTCTAGCTGAGTGGGTTTGGGTCTAGCGGAATGGGTTTGTGTCTAGCGGAGTGGGTTTGGGTCTAGCCGAGTGGGATTGGGTCTAGCCGAGTGGGTTTGGGTCTAGCGGAGTGGGTTTGGGTCCAGCGGAGTGGGTTTCGGTCTAGCCGAGTGGGTTTCGGTCTAGCCGAGTGGATTTGGGACTAGCCGAGTGGGTTTGGGTCTAGAGGAGTGGGTTTGGGTCTAGCCGAGTGGGTTGGGGTCTAGCCAAGTGGGTTTGGGTCTAGCGGAGTGGGTTTGGGTATAGCGGAATGGGTTTGGGTCTAGCCGAGTGGGTATGGGTCTTGCGGCGTGGGTTTGGGACTAGCGGAGTGGGTTTGGGTCTAGCGGAGTGGGTTTGGGTCTAGCCGAGTGGGTTTGGGTCTAGCGGAGTGGGTTTGGGTCTAGCGGAGTGGGTTTGGGTCTAGCCGAGTGAGTTTGGGTCTAGCCGAGTGGGTTTGTGTCTAGCCGAGTGGGTTTGGGTCTAGAAGAGTGGGTTTGGGTCTAGCCGAGTGGGTTGGGGTCTAGCCAAGTGGGTTTGGGTCTAGCGGAGTGGGTTTGGGTATAGCGGAGTGGGTTTGGGTCTAGCCGAGTGGGTATGGGTCTTGCGGCGTGGGTTTGGGACCAGCGGAGTGGGTTTGGGTCTAGCGGAGTGGGTTTGGGTCTAGCCGAGTGGGTTGGGGTCTAGCCAAGTGGGTTTGGGTCTAGCGGAGTGGGTTTGGGTATAGCGGAGTGGGTTTGGGTCTAGCCGAGTGGGTATGGGTCTTGCGGCGTGGGTTTGGGACCAGCGGAGTGGGTTTGGGTCTAGCGGAGTGGGTTTGGGTCTAGCCGAGTGGGTTTGGGTCTAGCGGAGTGGGTTTGGGTCAAGCGGAGTGGGTTTGTGTCTAGCCGAGTGGGTTTGGGTCTAGCCGAGTGGGTTTGTGTCTATCTGAGTGGGTTTGGGTCTAGCGGTGTGGGTTTGGGTCTAACCGAGTGGGTTTGGGTCCAGCCGAGTGGGTTTGGGTCTAGCCGAGTGGTTTGGGGTCTATCCGAGTGGGTTTGGGTCTAGCCGAGTCGGTTTCGGTCTATCCGAGTGGGTTTGGGTCTTGCCGAGTGGGTATGGGTCTAGCCGAGTGTGTTTGGGTCTAGCCGAGTGGGTTTGGGTCCAGCGGAGTGGGTTTGGGTCTAGCGGAGTGGGTTTGGGTCTAGCCGAGTGGGTTTGGGTCAAGCCGAGTGGGTTTGGGTCCAGCGGTTTCGGTTCAGCCGAGTGGGTTTAGGTTTAGCCGAGTGGGTTTGGGTCTAGCCGAGTGGGTTTGGGTCTCGCCGAGTGGGTTTGTGACTAGCCGAGTGGGTTTGGGTGTAGCCGAGTGGGTTTGGGTCTCGCCGAGTGGGGTTGGGTCTAGCTGAGTGGGTTTGGGTCTAGCGGAGTGGGTTTGGGTCTAACCGAGTGGGTTTGGGTCTAACCGATTGGGTTTGGGTCTAGCCGAGTGGGTTTGGGTCTAGCGGAGTGGGTTTGGGTCTTGCGGCATGCGTTTGGGTCTAGCGGAGTGGGTTTGGGTCTAGCGGAGTGGGTTTGGGTCTAGCCGAGGGGGTGTGGGTCTAGCGGAGTGGGTTTGGGTCTAGCCGAGTGGGTTGGGGTCTAGCCAAGTGGGTTTGGGTCTAGCGGAGTGGGTTTGGGTATAGCGGAGTGGGTTTGGGTCTAGCCGAGTGGATATGGGTCTTGCGGCGTGGGTTTGGGCCCAGCGGAGTGGGTTTGGGTCTAGCGGAGTGGGTTTGGGTCTAGCCGAGTGGGTTTGGGTCTAGCGGAGTGGGTTTGGGTCAAGCGGAGTGGGTTTGTGTCTAGCCGAGTGGGTTTGGGTCTAGCCGAGTGGGTTTGTGTCTAGCTGAGTGGGTTTGGGTCTAGCGGTGTGGGTTTGGGTCTAACCGAGTGGGTTTGGGTCCAGCCGAGTGGGTTTGGGTCTAGCCGAGTGGTTTGGGGTCTATCCGAGTGGGTTTGGGTCTAGCCGAGTCGGTTTCGGTCTATCCGAGTGGGTTTGGGTCTTGCCGAGTGGGTATGGGTCTAGCCGAGTGTGTTTGGGTCTAGCCGAGTGGGTTTGGGTCCAGCGGAGTGGGTTTGGGTCTAGCGGAGTGGGTTTGGGTCTAGCCGAGTGGGTTTGGGTCAAGCCGAGTGGGTTTGGGTCCAGCGGTTTCGGTTCAGCCGAGTGGGTTTAGGTTTAGCCGAGTGGGTTTGGGTCTAGCCGAGTGGGTTTGGGTCTCGCCGAGTGGGTTTGTGACTAGCCGAGTGGGTTTGGGTGTAGCCGAGTGGGTTTGGGTCTCGCCGAGTGGGGTTGGGTCTAGCTGAGTGGGTTTGGGTCTAGCGGAGTGGGTTTGGGTCTAACCGAGTGGGTTTGGGTCTAGCCGATTGGGTTTGGGTCTAGCCGAGTGGGTTTGGGTCTAGCCGAGTGGGTTTGGGTCTTGCGGCATGCGTTTGGGTCTAGCGGAGTGGGTTTGGGTCTAGCGGAGTGGGTTTGGGTCTAGCCGAGGGGGTGTGGGTCTAGCGGAGTGGGTTTGGGTCTAGCCGAGTGGGTTTGGGTCTAGCCGAGTGGGTTTGGGTCTAGCCGAGTGGGTTTGGGTCTAGCCGAGTGGGTTTGTGTCTAACCGAGTGGGTTTCGGTCTAGCCGATTGGGTTTGGGTCTATCCGAGTGGGTTTGGGTCTAGCCGAGTCCGTTTGGGTCTAGCCGAGTGGGTTTGGGTATAGCGGAGTGGGTTTGGGTCTAGCCGACTGGGTTTGGGTCTAGCCGAGTGGGTTTGGGTCTAGCCGAGTGGGTTTGGGTCTGGCCGAGTGCGTTTGGGTCTAGCCGCGTTGGTTTGGGTCTAGCCGAGTGGGTTTGGGTCTAGCCGAGTGGGTTTGGGTCTAGCCGAGTGGGTTTGGGTCTAGCCGAGTGGGTTTGGGTCTAGCGGAGTGGGTTTGGGTCTAGCGGAGTGGGTTTGAGTCTAGCGGAGTGGGTTTGGGTCAAGCCGAGTGGGTTTGGGTCTTGCGGTTTCGGTTCAGCCGAGTGGGTTTAGGTTTAGCCGAGTGGGTTTGGGTCTAGCCGAGTGGGTTTGGGTCTCGCCGAGTGGGTTTGTGACTAGCCGAGTGGGTTTGGGTGTAGCCGAGTGGGTTTGGGTCTCGCCGAGTGGGGTTGGGTCTAGCGGAGTGGGTTTGGGTCTGGCGGAGTGGGTTTGGGTCTAGCCGAGTGGGTTTGGGTCTAGCCGAGTGGGTTTGGGTCTAGCCGAGTGGGTTTGGGTCTAGCGGAGTGGGTTTGGGTCTTGCGGCATGCGTTTGGGTCTAGCGGAGTGGGTTTGGGTCTAGCGGAGTGGGTTTGGGTCTAGACGAGGGGGTGTGGGTCTAGCGGAGTGGGTTTGGGTCTAGCCGAGTGGATTTGGGTCTAGCCGAGTGGGTTTGGGTCTAGCCGAGTGGGTTTGGGTCTAGCCGAGTGGGTTTGTGTCTAACCGAGTGGGTTTCTGTCTAGCCGATTGGGTTTGGGTCTAGCCGAGTGGGATTGCGTCTATCCGAGTGGGTTTGGGTCTAGCCGAGTCCGTTTGGGTCTAGCCGAGTGGGTTTGGGTATAGCGGAGTGGGTTTGGGTCTAGCCGAGTGGGTTTGGGTCTAGCCGAGTGGGTTTGAATCTAGCCGAGTGGGTTTGGGTCTCGCCGAGTAGGTTTGTGACTAGCCGAGTGGGTTTGGGTGTAGCCGAGTGGGTTTGGGTCTCGCCGAGTGGGGTTGGGTCTAGCGGAGTGGGTTTGGGTCTGGCGGAGTGGGTTTGGGTCTAGCCGAGTGGGTTTGGGTCTAGCCGAGTGGGTTTGGGTCTAGCCGAGTGGGTTTGGGTCTAGCCGCATTGGTTTGGGTCTAGCCGAGTGGGTTTGGGTCTAGCCGAGTGGGTTTGGGTCTAGCCGAGTGGTTTTGGGTCTAGCCGAGTGGGTTTGGGTCTAGCCGAGTGGGTTTGGGTCTTGCGGAGTGGGTTTGGGTCTAGCCGAGTGGGTTTGGGTCTAGCGGAGTGGGTTTGGGTCTAGCGGAGTGTGTTTGGGTCTAGCCGAGTGGGTTTGGGTCTAGCTGAGTGGGTTTGGGTCTAGCGGAATGGGTTTGTGTCTAGCGGAGTGGGTTTGGGTCTAGCCGAGTGGGATTGGGTCTAGCCGAGTGGGTTTGGGTCTAGCGGAGTGGGTTTGGGTCCAGCGGAGTGGGTTTCGGTCTAGCCGAGTGGGTTTCGGTCTAGCCGAGTGGATTTGGGACTAGCCGAGTGGGTTTGGGTCTAGAGGAGTGGGTTTGGGTCTAGCCGAGTGGGTTGGGGTCTAGCCAAGTGGGTTTGGGTCTAGCGGAGTGGGTTTGGGTATAGCGGAATGGGTTTGGGTCTAGCCGAGTGGGTATGGGTCTTGCGGCGTGGGTTTGGGACTAGCGGAGTGGGTTTGGGTCTAGCGGAGTGGGTTTGGGTCTAGCCGAGTGGGTTTGGGTCTAGCGGAGTGGGTTTGGGTCTAGCGGAGTGGGTTTGGGTCTAGCCGAGTGAGTTTGGGTCTAGCCGAGTGGGTTTGTGTCTAGCTGAGTGGGTTTGGGTCTAGCGGAGTGGGTTTGGGTCTAACCGAGTGGGTTTGGGTCCAGCCGAGTGGGTTTGGGTCTAGCCGAGTGGGTTTGGGTCTAGCCGAGTGGGTTTGGGTCTAGCAGAGTGGGATTGGGTCTAGCCGACTGGGTTTCGGTCTAGCCGATTGGGTTTGGGTCTAGCCGAGTGGGTTTGGGTCTATCTGAGTGGGTTTGGGTCTAGCCGAGTGGGTTTGGGTCTAGCGGAGTGTGTTTGGGTATAGCGGAGTGGGTATGGGTCTAGCGGAGTGGGTTTGGGACTAGCCGAGTGGGTTTGGGTCCAGCGGAGTGGGTTTCGGTCTAGCCGAGTGGATTTGGGACTAGCCGAGTGGGTTTGGGTCTAGAGGAGTGGGTTTGGGTCTAGCCGAGTGGGTTGGGGTCTAGCCAAGTGGGTTTGGGTCTAGCGGAGTGGGTTTGGGTATAGCGGAGTGGGTTTGGGTCTAGCCGAGTGGGTATGGGTCTTGCGGCGTGGGTTTGGGACCAGCGGAGTGGGTTTGGGTCTAGCGGAGTGGGTTTGGGTCTAGCCGAGTGGGTTTGGGTCTAGCGGAGTGGGTTTGGGTCAAGCGGAGTGGGTTTGGGTCTAGCCGAGTGGGTTTGGGTCTAGCCGAGTGGGTTTGTGTCTAGCTGAGTGGGTTTGGGTCTAGCGGAGTGGGTTTGGGTCTAACCGAGTGGGTTTGGGTCCAGCCGAGTGGGTTTGGGTCTAGCCGAGTGGTTTGGGGTCTATCCGAGTGGGTTTGGGTCTAGCCGAGTCGGTTTCGGTCTATCCGAGTGGGTTTGGGTCTTGCCGAGTGGGTATGGGTCTAGCCGAGTGGGTTTGGGACTAGCCGAGTGGGTTTGGGACTAGCCGAGTGGGTTTGGGTCTAGCCGAGTGGGATTGGGTCTAGCCGAGTGGGTTTGGGTCTGGCCGAGTGGGTTTGGGTCTAGCCGCGTTGGTTTGGGTCTAGCCGAGTGGGTTTGGGTCTAGCCGAGTGGGTTTGGGTCTAGCCGAGTGAGTTTGGGTCTAGCCGAGTGGGTTTGGGTCTAGCGGAGTGGGTTTGGGTCTAGCGGAGTGGGTTTGGGTCTAGCCGAGTGGGTTTGGGTCAAGCCGAGTGGGTTTGGGTCCAGCGGTTTCGGTTCAGCCGAGTGGGTTTAGGTTTAGCCGAGTGGGTTTGGGTCTAGCCGAGTGGGTTTGGGTCTCGCCGAGTGGGTTTGTGACTAGCCGAGTGGGTTTGGGTGTAGCCGAGTGGGTTTGGGTCTCGCCGAGTGGGGTTGGGTCTAGCTGAGTGGGTTTGGGTCTAGCGGAGTGGGTTTGGGTCTAACCGAGTGGGTTTGGGTCTAGCCGATTGGGTTTGGGTCTAGCCGAGTGGGTTTGGGTCTAGCGGAGTGGGTTTGGGTCTTGCGGCATGCGTTTGGGTCTAGCGGAGTGGGTTTGGGTCTAGCGGAGTGGGTTTGGGTCTAGCCGAGGGGGTGTGGGTCTAGCGGAGTGGGTTTGGGTCTAGCCGAGTGGGTTTGGGTCTAGCCGAGTGGGTTTGGGTCTAGCCGAGTGGGTTTGGGTCTAGCCGAGTGGGTTTGTGTCTAACCGAGTGGGTTTCGGTCTAGCCGATTGGGTTTGGGTCTAGCCGAGTGGGTTTGGGTCTATCCGAGTGGGTTTGGGTCTAGCCGAGTCCGTTTGGGTCTAGCCGAGTGGGTTTGGGTATAGCGGAGTGGGTTTGGGTCTAGGCGAGTGGGTTTGGGTCTAGCCGAGTGGGTTTGGGTCTAGCCGAGTGGGTTTGGGTCTGGCCGAGTGGGTTTGGGTCTAGCCGCGTTGGTTTGGGTCTAGCCGAGTGGGTTTGGGTCTAGCCGAGTGGGTTTGGGTCTAGCCGAGTGGGTTTGGGTCTAGCCGAGTGGGTTTGGGTCTAGCGGAGTGGGTTTGGGTCTAGCGGAGTGGGTTTGGGTCTAGCGGAGTGGGTTTGGGTCAAGCCGAGTGGGTTTGGGTCTTGCGGTTTCGGTTCAGCCGAGTGGGTTTAGGTTTAGCCGAGTGGGTTTGGGTCTAGCCGAGTGGGTTTGGGTCTCGCCGAGTGGGTTTGTGACTAGCCGAGTGGGTTTGGGTGTAGCCGAGTGGGTTTGGGTCTCGCCGAGTGGGGTTGGGTCTAGCGGAGTGGGTTTGGGTCTAGCGGAGTGGGTTTGGGTCTAGCCGAGTGGGTTTGGGTCTAGCCGAGTGGGTTTGGGTCTAGCCGAGTGGGTTTGGGTCTAGCGGAGTGGGTTTGGGTCTTGCGGCATGCGTTTGGGTCTAGCGGAGTGGGTTTGGGTCTAGCGGAGTGGGTTTGGGTCTAGACGAGGGGGTGTGGGTCTAGCGGAGTGGGTTTGGGTCTAGCCGAGTGGGTTTGGGTCTAGCCGAGTGGGTTTGGGTCTAGCCGAGTGGGTTTGGGTCTAGCCGAGTGGGACAGGGTCTAGCCGAGCGGGTTTGGGTCTAGCCGAGCGGGTTTGGGTCTAGCCGAGCGGGTTTGGGTCTAGCCGAGTGGGTTTGGGTCCAGCCGAGTGGGTTTGGGTCTAGCCGAGTGGGTTTGGGTCTAGCCGCATTGGTTTGGGTCTAGCCGAGTGGGTTTGGGTCTAGCCGAGTGGGTTTGGGTCTAGCCGAGTGGTTTTGGGTCTAGCCGAGTGGGTTTGGGTCTAGCCGAGTGGGTTTGGGTCTAGCGGAGTGGGTTTGGGTCTAGCCGAGGGGGTTTGGGTCTAGCGGAGTGGGTTTGGGTCTAGCGGAGTGTGTTTGGGTCTAGCCGAATGGGTTTGGGTCTAGCTGAGCGGGTTTGGGTCTAGCGGAATGGGTTTGTGTCTAGCGGAGTGGGTTTGGGTCTAGCCGAGTGGGATTGGGTCTAGCCGAGTGGGTTTGGGTCTAGCGGAGTGGGTTTGGGTCCAGCGGAGTGGGTTTCTGTCTAGCCGAGTGGGTTTCGGTCTAGCCGAGTGGATTTGGGACTAGCCTAGTGGGTTTGGGTCTAGAGGAGTGGGTTTGGGTCTAGCCGAGTAGGTTGGGGTCTAGCCAAGTGGGTTTGGGTCTAGCGGAGTGGGTTTGGGTATAGCGGAATGGGTTTGGGTCTAGCCGAGTGGGTATGGGTCTTGCGGCGTGGGTTTGGGACTAGCGGAGTGGGTTTGGGTCTAGCGGAGTGGGTTTGGGTCTAGCCGAGTGGGTTTGGGTCTAGCGGAGTGGGTTTGGGTCTAGCGGAGTGGGTTTGGGTCTAGCCGAGTGGGTTTGGGTCTAGCCGAGTGGGTTTGTGTCTAGCTGAGTGGGTTTGGGTCTAGCGGAGTGGGTTTGGGTCTAACCGAGTGGGTTTGGGTCTAGCAGAGTGGGATTGGGTCTAGCCGACTGGGTTTCGGTCTAGCCGATTGGGTTTGGGTCTAGCCGAGTGGGTTTGGGTCTATCTGAGTGGGTTTGGGGCTAGCCGAGTGGGTTTGGGTCTAGCGGAGTGCGTTTGGGTATAGCGGAGTGGGTATGGGTCTAGCGGAGTGGATTTGGGTCTAGCCGAGTGGTTTGGGGTCTATCCGAGTGGGCTTGGGTCTAGCCGAGTCGGTTTCGGTCTATCCGAGTGGGTTTGGGTCTTGCCGAGTGGGTATGGGTCTAGCCGAGTGGGTTTGGGTCTAGCCGAGTGGGTTTGGGTCTAGCCGAGTGGGTTTGGGTCTGGCCGAGTGGGATTGGGTCTAGCCGAGCGGGTTTGGGTCTAGCCGAGTGGGTTTGGGTCTAGCCGAGTGGGTTTGGGTCTAGCCGAGTGGGTTTGGGTCTAGCCGAGTGGGTTTGGGTCTAGCGGAGTGGGTTTGGGTCTAGCGGAGTGGGTTTGGGTCTAGCCGAGTGGGTTTGGGTCAAGCCGAGTGGGTTTGGGTCTAGCCGAGTGGGTTTGGGTCTAGCCGAGTGGGTTTGGGTCTAGCCGAGTGGGATTGGGTCTAGCCGAGCGGGTTTGGGTCTAGCCGAGCGGGTTTGGGTCTAGCCCAGCGGGTTTGGGTCTAGCCGAGTGGGTTTGCGTCTAGCCGAGTGGGTTTGGGTCCAGCCGAGTGGGTTTGGGTCTAGCCGAGTGGGTTTGGGTCTAGCCGCGTTGGTTTGGGTCTAGCCGAGTGGGTTTGGGTCTAGCCGAGTTAGTTTGGGTCTAGCCGAGTGGTTTTGGGTCTAGCCGAGTGGGTTTAGGTCTAGCCGAGTGGGTTTGGGTCTAGCGGAGTGGGTTTGGGTCTAGCTGAGTGGGTTTGGGTCTAGCGGAATGGGTTTGTGTCTAGCGGAGTGGGTTTGGGTCTAGCCGAGTGGGTTTGGGAATAGCCGAGTGGGTTTGGGTCTAGCGGAGTGGGTTTGGTTATAGCGGAGTGGGCTGGGTCTAGCCGAGTGGGTTTGGGTCGAGCCGATTGTTTTGGGTCTAGCGGAGTGGGTTTAGGTCTAGCGGAGAGGGTTTGGGTCCAGCGGATTGGGTTTGGGTCTAGCGGAGTGGGTTTGGGTCTAGCGGAGTGGGTTTGGGTCTAGCGGAGTGGGTTTAGGTCTAGCGGAGAGGGTTTGGGTCCAGCGGATTGGGTTTGGATCTAGCGGAGTGGGTTTGGGTCTAGCGGAGTGGGTTTGGGTCTAGCCGAGTGGGATTGGGTATAGCCGAGTGGGTTTGGGTCTAGCGGAGTGGGTTTGGGTCTAGCGGTTTCGGTTCAGCCGAGTGGGTTTAGGTTTAGCCGAGTGGGTTTCGGTCTAGCCGAGTGGGTTTGGGTCTATCCGAGTGGGTTTGGTCTAGCCGAGTCCGTTTGGGTCTAGCCGAGTGGGTTTGGGTATAGCGGAGTGGGTTTGGGTCTAGCCGAGTGGGTTTGCGTCAAGCCGAGTGGGTTTGGGTCTAGCCGAGTGGGTTTGGGTCTAGCCGAGTGGGTTTGGGTCTAGCCGAGTGGGATTGGGTCTAGCCGAGCGGGTTTGGGTCTAGCCGAGCGGGTTTGGGTCTAGCCCAGCGGGTTTGGGTCTAGCCGAGTGGGTTTGCGTCTAGCCGAGTGGGTTTGGGTCCAGCCGAGTGGGTTTGGGTCTAGCCGAGTGGGTTTGGGTCTAGCCGCGTTGGTTTGGGTCTAGCCGAGTGGGTTTGGGTCTAGCCGAGTTAGTTTGGGTCTAGCCGAGTGGTTTTGGGTCTAGCCGAGTGGGTTTAGGTCTAGCCGAGTGGGTTTGGGTCTAGCGGAGTGGGTTTGGGTCTAGCTGAGTGGGTTTGGGTCTAGCGGAATGGGTTTGTGTCTAGCGGAGTGGGTTTGGGTCTAGCCGAGTGGGTTTGGGAATAGCCGAGTGGGTTTGGGTCTAGCGGAGTGGGTTTGATTATAGCGGAGTGGGCTGGGTCTAGCCGAGTGGGTTTGGGTCGAGCCGATTGGTTTGGGTCTAGCGGAGTGGGTTTAGGTCTAGCGGAGAGGGTTTGGGTCCAGCGGATTGGGTTTGGGTCTAGCGGAGTGGGTTTGGGTCTAGCGGAGTGGGTTTGGGTCTAACGGAGTGGGTTTAGGTCTAGCGGAGAGGGTTTGGGTCCAGCGGATTGGGTTTGGATCTAGCGGAGTGGGTTTGGGTCTAGCGGAGTGGGTTTGGGTCTAGCCGAGTGGGATTGGGTCTAGCCGAGTGGGTTTGGGTCTAGCGGAGTGGGTTTGGGTCCAGCGGAGTGGGTTTCGGTCTAGCCGAGTGGATTTGGGACTAGCCGAGTGGGTTTGGGTCTAGAGGAGTGGGTTTGGGTCTAGCCGAGTGGGTTGGGGTCTAGCCAAGTGGGTTTGGGTCTAGCGGAGTGGGTTTGGGTATAGCGGAGTGGGTTTGGGTCTAGCCGAGTGGGTATGGGTCTTGCGGCGTGGGTTTGGGACCAGCGGAGTGGGTTTGGGTCTAGCGGAGTGGGTTTGGGTCTAGCCGAGTGGGTTTGGGTCTAGCGGAGTGGGTTTGGGTCAAGCGGAGTGGGTTTGGGTCTAGCCGAGTGGGTTTGGGTCTAGCCGAGTGGGTTTGTGTCTAGCTGAGTGGGTTTGGGTCTAGCGGAGTGGGTTTGGGTCTAACCGAGTGGGTTTGGGTCCAGCCGAGTGGGTTTGGGTCTAGCCGAGTGGTTTGGGGTCTATCCGAGTGGGTTTGGGTCTAGCCGAGTCGGTTTCGGTCTATCCGAGTGGGTTTGGGTCTTGCCGAGTGGGTATGGGTCTAGCCGAGTGGGTTTGGGACTAGCCGAGTGGGTTTGGGTCTAGCCGAGTGGGATTTGGTCTAGCCGAGTGGGTTTGGGTCTGGACGAGTGGGTTTGGGTCTAGCCGCGTTGGTTTGGGTCTAGCCGAGTGGGTTTGGGTCTAGCCGAGTGGGTTTGGGTCTAGCCGAGTGGGTTTGGGTCTAGCCGAGTGGGTTGGGTCTAGCGGAGTGGGTTTGGGTCTAGCGGAGTGGGTTTGGGTCTAGCGGAGTGGGTTTGGGTCAAGCCGAGTGGGTTTGGGCCCAGCGGTTTCGGTTCAGCCGAGTGGGTTTAGGTTTAGCCGAGTGGGTTTGGGTCTAGCCGAGTGGGTTTGGGTCTCGCCGAGTGGGTTTGTGACTAGCCGAGTGGGTTTGGGTGTAGCCGAGTGGGTTTGGGTCTCACCGAGTGGGGTTGGGTCTAGCGGAGTGGGTTTGGGTCTAGCGGAGTGGGTTTGGGTCTAACCAAGTGGGTTTGGGTCTAGCCGAGTGGGTTTGGGTCTAGCCGAGTGGGTTTGGGTCTAGCGGAGTGGGTTTGGGTCTTGCGGCATGCGTTTGGGTCTAGCGGAGTGGGTTTGGGTCTAGCGGAGTGGGTTTGGGTCTAGCCGAGGGGGTGTGGGTCTAGCGGAGTGGGTTTGCGTCTAGCCGAGTGGGTTTGGGTCTAGCCGAGTGGGTTTGGGTCTAGCCGAGTGGGTTTGGGTCTAGCCGAGTGGGTTTGTGTCTAACCGAGTGGGTTTCGGTCTAGCCGATTGGGTTTGGGTCTAGCCGAGTGGGTTTGGGTCTATCCGAGTGGGTTTGGGTCTAGCCGAGTCCGTTTGGGTCTAGCCGAGTGGGTTTGGGTATAGCGGAGTGGGTTTGGGTCTAGCCGAGTGGGTTTGGGTCTAGCCGAGTGGGTTTGGGTCTAGCCGAGTGGGTTTGGGTCTGGCCGAGTGGGTTTGGGTCTAGCCGCGTTGGTTTGGGTCTAGCCGAGTGGGTTTGGGTCTAGCCGAGTGGGTTTGGGTCTAGCCGAGTGGGTTTGGGTCTAGCCGAGTGGGTTTGGGTCTAGCGGAGTGGGTTTGGGTCTAGCGGAGTGGGTTTGGGTCTAGCCGAGTGGGTTTGGGTCAAGCCGAGTGGGTTTGGGTCTTGCGGTTTCGGTTCAGCCGAGTGGGTTTAGGTTTAGCCGAGTGGGTTTGGGTCTAGCCGAGTGGGTTTGGGTCTCGCCGAGTGGGTTTGTGACTAGCCGAGTGGGTTTGGGTGTAGCCTAGTGGGTTTGGGTCTCGCCGAGTGGGGTTGGGTCTAGCGGAGTGGGTTTGGGTCTAGCGGAGTGGGTTTGGGTCTAGCCGAGTGGGTTTGGGTCTAGCCGAGTGGGTTTGGGTCTAGCCGAGTGGGTTTGGGTCTAGCGGAGTGGGTTTGGGTCTTGCGGCATGCGTTTGGGTCTAGCGGAGTGGGTTTGGGTCTAGCGGAGTGGGTTTGGGTCTAGCCGAGGGGGTGTGGGTCTAGCGGAGTGGGTTTGCGTCTAGCCGAGTGGGTTTGGGTCTAGCCGAGTGGGTTTGGGTCTAGCCGAGTGGGTTTGGGTCTAGCCGAGTGGGTTTGTGTCTAACCGAGTGGGTTTCGGTCTAGCCGATTGGGTTTGGGTCTAGCCGAGTGGGTTTGGGTCTATCCGAGTGGGTTTGGGTCTAGCCGAGTCCGTTTGGGTCTAGCCGAGTGGGTTTGGGTATAGCGGAGTGGGTTTGGGTCTAGCCGAGTGGGTTTGGGTCTAGCCGAGTGGGTTTGGGTCTAGCCGAGTGGGTTTGGGTCTGGCCGAGTGGGTTTGGGTCTAGCCGCGTTGGTTTGGGTCTAGCCGAGTGGGTTTGGGTCTAGCCGAGTGGGTTTGGGTCTAGCCGAGTGGGTTTGGGTCTAGCCGAGTGGGTTTGGGTCTAGCGGAGTGGGTTTGGGTCTAGCGGAGTGGGTTTGGGTCTAGCCGAGTGGGTTTGGGTCAAGCCGAGTGGGTTTGGGTCTTGCGGTTTCGGTTCAGCCGAGTGGGTTTAGGTTTAGCCGAGTGGGTTTGGGTCTAGCCGAGTGGGTTTGGGTCTCGCCGAGTGGGTTTGTGACTAGCCGAGTGGGTTTGGGTGTAGCCTAGTGGGTTTGGGTCTCGCCGAGTGGGGTTGGGTCTAGCGGAGTGGGTTTGGGTCTAGCGGAGTGGGTTTGGGTCTAGCCGAGTGGGTTTGGGTCTAGCCGAGTGGGTTTGGGTCTAGCCGAGTGGGTTTGGGTCTAGCGGAGTGGGTTTGGGTCTTGCGGCATGCGTTTGGGTCTAGCGGAGTGGGTTTGGGTCTAGCGGAGTGGGTTTGGGTCTAGACGAGGGGGTGTGGGTCTAGCGGAGTGGGTTTGGGTCTAGCCGAGTGGGTTTGGGTCTAGCCGAGTGGGTTTGGGTCTAGCCGAGTGGGTTTGGGTCTAGCGGAGTGGGTTTGGGTCTAGCTGAGTGGGTTTGGGTCTAGCGGAATGGGTTTGTGTCTAGCGGAGTGGGTTTGGGTCTAGCCGAGTGGGTTTGGGAATAGCCGAGTGGGTTTGGGTCTAGCGGAGTGGGTTTGATTATAGCGGAGTGGGCTGGGTCTAGCCGAGTGGGTTTGGGTCGAGCCGATTGGTTTGGGTCTAGCGGAGTGGGTTTAGGTCTAGCGGAGAGGGTTTGGGTCCAGCGGATTGGGTTTGGGTCTAGCGGAGTGGGTTTGGGTCTAGCGGAGTGGGTTTGGGTCTAGCGGAGTGGGTTTAGGTCTAGCGGAGAGGGTTTGGGTCCAGCGGATTGGGTTTGGATCTAGCGGAGTGGGTTTGGGTCTAGCGGAGTGGGTTTGGGTCTAGCCGAGTGGGATTGGGTCTAGCCGAGTGGGTTTGGGTCTAGCGGAGTGGGTTTGGGTCCAGCGGAGTGGGTTTCGGTCTAGCCGAGTGGATTTGGGACTAGCCGAGTGGGTTTGGGTCTAGAGGAGTGGGTTTGGGTCTAGCCGAGTGGGTTGGGGTCTAGCCAAGTGGGTTTGGGTCTAGCGGAGTGGGTTTGGGTATAGCGGAGTGGGTTTGGGTCTAGCCGAGTGGGTATGGGTCTTGCGGCGTGGGTTTGGGACCAGCGGAGTGGGTTTGGGTCTAGCGGAGTGGGTTTGGGTCTAGCCGAGTGGGTTTGGGTCTAGCGGAGTGGGTTTGGGTCAAGCGGAGTGGGTTTGGGTCTAGCCGAGTGGGTTTGGGTCTAGCCGAGTGGGTTTGTGTCTAGCTGAGTGGGTTTGGGTCTAGCGGAGTGGGTTTGGGTCTAACCGAGTGGGTTTGGGTCCAGCCGAGTGGGTTTGGGTCTAGCCGAGTGGTTTGGGGTCTATCCGAGTGGGTTTGGGTCTAGCCGAGTCGGTTTCGGTCTATCCGAGTGGGTTTGGGTCTTGCCGAGTGGGTATGGGTCTAGCCGAGTGGGTTTGGGACTAGCCGAGTGGGTTTGGGTCTAGCCGAGTGGGATTGGGTCTAGCCGAGTGGGTTTGGGTCTGGACGAGTGGGTTTGGGTCTAGCCGCGTTGGTTTGGGTCTAGCCGAGTGGGTTTGGGTCTAGCCGAGTGGGTTTGGGTCTAGCCGAGTGGGTTTGGGTCTAGCCGTGTGGGTTGGGTCTAGCGGAGTGGGTTTGGGTCTAGCGGAGTGGGTTTGGGTCTAGCGGAGTGGGTTTGGGTCAAGCCGAGTGGGTTTGGGCCCAGCGGTTTCGGTTCAGCCGAGTGGGTTTAGGTTTAGCCGAGTGGGTTTGGGTCTAGCCGAGTGGGTTTGGGTCTCGCCGAGTGGGTTTGTGACTAGCCGAGTGGGTTTGGGTGTAGCCGAGTGGGTTTGGGTCTCACCGAGTGGGGTTGGGTCTAGCGGAGTGGGTTTGGGTCTAGCGGAGTGCGTTTGGGTCTAACCAAGTGGGTTTGGGTCTAGCCGAGTGGGTTTGGGTCTAGCCGAGTGGGTTTGGGTCTAGCGGAGTGGGTTTGGGTCTTGCGGCATGCGTTTGGGTCTAGCGGAGTGGGTTTGGGTCTAGCGGAGTGGGTTTGGGTCTAGCCGAGGGGGTGTGGGTCTAGCGGAGTGGGTTTGCGTCTAGCCGAGTGGGTTTGGGTCTAGCCGAGTGGGTTTGGGTCTAGCCGAGTGGGTTTGGGTCTAGCCGAGTGGGTTTGTGTCTAACCGAGTGGGTTTCGGTCTAGCCGATTGGGTTTGGGTCTAGCCGAGTGGGTTTGGGTCTATCCGAGTGGGTTTGGGTCTAGCCGAGTCCGTTTGGGTCTAGCCGAGTGGGTTTGGGTATAGCGGAGTGGGTTTGGGTCTAGCCGAGTGGGTTTGGGTCTAGCCGAGTGGGTTTGGGTCTAGCCGAGTGGGTTTGGGTCTGGCCGAGTGGGTTTGGGTCTAGCCGCGTTGGTTTGGGTCTAGCCGAGTGGGTTTGGGTCTAGCCGAGTG
The DNA here is from genome assembly GCA_963514005.1 of Raja brachyura. Next base: position 2,412,913 of record OY740819.1, on the reverse strand, counting down.
GGTTTGGGTCTAGCCGAGTGGGTTTGGGTCTAGCCGAGTGGGTTTGGGTCTAGCGGAGTGGGTTTGGGTCTAGCGGAGTGGGTTTGGGTCTAGCCGAGTGGGTTTGGGTCAAGCCGAGTGGGTTTGGGTCTTGCGGTTTCGGTTCAGCCGAGTGGGTTTAGGTTTAGCCGAGTGGGTTTGGGTCTAGCCGAGTGGGTTTGGGTCTCGCCGAGTGGGTTTGTGACTAGCCGAGTGGGTTTGGGTGTAGCCTAGTGGGTTTGGGTCTCGCCGAGTGGGGTTGGGTCTAGCGGAGTGGGTTTGGGTCTAGTGGAGTGGGTTTGGGTCTAGCCGAGTGGGTTTGGGTCTAGCCGAGTGGGTTTGGGTCTAGCCGAGTGGGTTTGGGTCTAGCGGAGTGGGTTTGGGTCTTGCGGCATGCGTTTGGGTCTAGCGGAGTGGGTTTGGGTCTAGCGGAGTGGGTTTGGGTCTAGACGAGGGGGTGTGGGTCTAGCGGAGTGGGTTTGGGTCTAGCCGAGTGGGTTTGGGTCTAGCCGAGTGGGTTTGGGTCTAGCCGAGTGGGTTTGGGTCTAGCCGAGTGGGTTTGTGTCTAACCGAGTGGGTTTCGGTCTAGCCGATTGGGTTTGGGTCTAGCCGAGTGGGTTTGGGTCTATCCGAGTGGGTTTGGGTCTATCCGAGTGGGTTTGGGTCTAGCCGAGTGGGTTTGGGTATAGCGGAGTGGGTTTGGGTCTAGCCGAGTGGGTTTGGGTCTAGCCGAGTGGGTTTGGGTCTAGCCGAGTGAGTTTGGGTCTAGCCGAGTGGGTTTGGGTCTAGCCGAGCGGGTTTGGGTCTAGCCGAGCGGGTTTGGGTCTAGCCGAGCGGGTTTGGGTCTAGCCGAGCGGGTTTGGGTCTAGCCGAGTGGGTTTGGGTCTAGCCGAGTGGGTTTGGGTCTAGCCGCATTGGTTTGGGTCTAGCCGAGTGGGTTTGGGTCTAGCCGAGTGGGTTTGGGTCTAGCCGAGTGGTTTTGGGTCTAGCCGAGTGGGTTTGGGTCTAGCCGAGTGGGTTTGGGTCTAGCGGAGTGGGTTTGGGTCTAGCCGAGTGGGTTTGGGTCTAGCGGAGTGGGTTTGGGTCTAGCGGAGTGTGTTTGGGTTTAGCCGAGTGGGTTTGGGTCTAGCCGAGTGGGTTTGGGTCTCGCCGAGTGGGTTTGTGACTAGCCGAGTGGGTTTGGGTGTAGCCGAGTGGGTTTGGGTCTCGCCGAGTGGGGTTGGGTCTAGCGGAGTGGGTTTGGGTCTAGCGGAGTGGGTTTGGGTCTAACCGAGTGGGTTTGGGTCTAGCCGAGTGGGTTTGGGTCTAGCCGAGTGGGTTTGGGTCTAGCGGAGTGGGTTTGGGTCTTGCGGCATGCGTCTGGGTCTAGCGGAGTGGGTTTGGGTCTAGCGGAGTGGGTTTGGGTCTAGCCGAGGGGGTGTGGGTCTAGCGGAGTGGGTTTGCGTCTAGCCGAGTGGGTTTGGGTCTAGCCGAGTGGGTTTGGGTCTAGCCGAGTGGGTTTGGGTCTAGCCGAGTGGGTTTGTGTCTAACCGAGTGGGTTTCGGTCTAGCCGATTGGGTTTGGGTCTAGCCGAGTGGGTTTGGGTCTATCCGAGTGGGTTTGGGTCTAGCCGAGTCCGTTTGGGTCTAGCCGAGTGGGTTTGGGTATAGCGGAGTGGGTTTGGGTCTAGCCGAGTGGGTTTGGGTCTAGCCGAGTGGGTTTGGGTCTAGCCGAGTGGGTTTGGGTCTGGCCGAGTGGGTTTGGGTCTAGCCGCGTTGGTTTGGTCTAGCCGAGTGGGTTTGGGTCTAGCCGAGTGGGTTTGGGTCTAGCCGAGTGGGTTTGGGTCTAGCCGAGTAGGTTTGGGTCTAGCGGAGTGGGTTTGGGTCTAGCGGAGTGGGTTTGGGTCTAGCCGAGTGGGTTTGGGTCAAGCCGAGTGGGTTTGGGTCTTGCGGTTTCGGTTCAGCCGAGTGGGTTTAGGTTTAGCCGAGTGGGTTTGGGTCTAGCCGAGTGGGTTTGGGTCTCGCCGAGTGGGTTTGTGACTAGCCGAGTGGGTTTGGGTGTAGCCGAGTGGGTTTGGGTCTCGCCGAGTGGGGTTGGGTCAAGCGGAGTGGGTTTGGGTCTAGCGGAGTGGGTTTGGGTCTAGCCGAGTGGGTTTGGGTCTAGCCGAGTGGGTTTGGGTCTAGCGGAGTGGGTTTGGGTCTAGCGGAGTGGGTTTGGGTCTTGCGGCATGCGTTTGGGTCTAGCGGAGTGGGTTTGGGTCTAGCGGAGTGGGTTTGGGTCTAGACGAGGGGGTGTGGGTCTAGCGGAGTGGGTTTGGGTCTAGCCGAGCGGGTTTGGGTCTAGCCGAGCGGGTTTGGGTCTAGCCGAGTGGGTTTGGGTCTAGCCGAGTGGGTTTGGGTCCAGCCGAGTGGGTTTGGGTCTAGCCGAGTGGGTTTGGGTCTAGCCGCATTGGTTTGGGTCTAGCCGAGTGGGTTTGGGTCTAGCCGAGTGGGTTTGGGTCTAGCCGAGTGGTTTTGGGTCTAGCCGAGTGGGTTTGGGTCTAGCCGAGTGGGTTTGGGTCTAGCGGAGTGGGTTTGGGTCTAGCCGAGTGGGTTTGGGTCTAGCGGAGTGGGTTTGGGTCTAGCGGAGTGTGTTTGGGTTTAGCCGAGTGGGTTTTGGTCTAGCTGAGTGGGTTTGGGTCTAGCGGAATGGGTTTGTGTCTAGCGGAGTGGGTTTGGGTCTAGCCGAGTGGGATTGGGTCTAGCCGAGTGGGTTTGGGTCTAGCGGAGTGGGTTTGGGTCCAGCGGAGTGGGTTTCGGTCTAGCCGAGTGGGTTTCGGTCTAGCCGAGTGGATTTGGGACTAGCCGAGTGGGTTTGGGTCTAGAGGAGTGGGTTTGGGTCTAGCCGAGTGGGTTGGGGTCTAGCCAAGTGGGTTTGGGTCTAGCGGAGTGGGTTTGGGTATAGCGGAATGGGTTTGGGTCTAGCCGAGTGGGTATGGGTCTTGCGGCGTGGGTTTGGGACTAGCGGAGTGGGTTTGGGTCTAGCGGAGTGGGTTTGGGTCTAGCCGAGTGGGTTTGGGTCTAGCGGAGTGGGTTTGGGTCTAGCGGAGTGGGTTTGGGTCTAGCCGAGTGGGTTTGGGTCTAGCCGAGTGGGTTTGTGTCTAGCTGAGTGGGTTTGGGTCTAGCGGAGTGGGTTTGGGTCTAACCGAGTGGGTTTGGGTCCAGCCGAGTGGGTTTGGGTCTAGCCGAGTGGGTTTGGGTCTAGCCGAGTGGGTTTGGGTCTAGCAGAGTGGGATTGGGTCTCGCCGACTGGGTTTCGGTCTAGCCGATTGGGTTTGGGTCTAGCCGAGTGGGTTTGGGTCTATCTGAGTGGGTTTGGGTCTAGCCGAGTGGGTTTGGGTCTAGCGGAGTGTGTTTGGGTATAGCGGAGTGGGTATGGGTCTAGCGGAGTGGATTTGGGTCTAGCCGAGTGGTTTGGGGTCTATCCGAGTGGGTTTGGGTCTAGCCGAGTCGGTTTCGGTCTATCCGAGTGGGTTTGGGTCTTGCCGAGTGGGTATGGGTCTAGCCGATTGGGTTTGGGTCTAGCCGAGTGGGTTTGGGTCTAGCCGAGTGGGTTTGGGTCTAGCCGAGTGGGATTGGGTCTAGCCGAGCGGGTTTGGGTCTAGCCGAGCGGGTTTGGGTCTAGCCGAGCGGGTTTGGGTCTAGCCGAGTGGGTTTGGGTCCAGCCGAGTGGGTTTGGGTCTAGCCGAGTGGGTTTGGGTCTAGCCGAGTGGGTTTGGGTCTGGCCGAGTGGGTTTGGGTCTAGCCGCGTTGGTTTGGGTCTAGCCGAGTGGGTTTGGGTCTAGCCGAGTGGGTTTGGGTCTAGCCGAGTGGGTTTGGGTCTAGCCGAGTGGGTTTGGGTCAAGCCGAGTGGGTTTGGGTCTAGCGGTTTCGGTTCAGCCGAGTGGGTTTAGGTTTAGCCGAGTGGGTTTGGGTCTAGCCGAGTGGGTTTGGGTCTATCCGAGTGGGTTTGGGTCTAGCCGAGTCCGTTTGGGTCTAGCCGAGTGGGTTTGGGTATAGCGGAGTGGGTTTGGGTCTAGCCGAGTGGGTTTGGGTCAAGCCGAGTGGGTTTGGGTCTAGCCGAGTGGGTTTGGGTCTAGCCGAGTGGGATTGGGTCTAGCCGAGCGGGTTTGGGTCTAGCCGAGCGGGTTTGGGTCTAGCCGAGCGGGTTTGGGTCTAGCCGAGTGGGTTTGGGTCTAGCCGAGTGGGTTTGGGTCCAGCCGAGTGGGTTTGGGTCTAGCCGAGTGGGTTTGGGTCTAGCCGCGTTGGTTTGGGTCTAGCCGAGTGGGTTTGGGTCTAGCCGAGTGGGTTTGGGTCTAGCCGAGTGGTTTTGGGTCTAGCCGAGTGGGTTTGGGTCTAGCCGAGTGGGTTTGGGTCTAGCGGAGTGGGTTTGGGTCTAGCCGAGTGTGTTTGGGTCTAGCGGAGTGGGTTTGGGTCTAGCTGAGTGGGTTTGGGTCTAGCGGAATGGGTTTGTGTCTAGCGGAGTGGGTTTGGGTCTAGCCGAGTGGGTTTGGGAATAGCCGAGTGGGTTTGGGTCTACCGGAGTGGGTTTGGTTATAGCGGAGTGGGCTGGGTCTAGCCGAGTGGGTTTGGGTCGAGCCGATTGGTTTGGGTCTAGTGGAGTGGGTGTGGGTCCAGCCGAGTGGGTTTGGGTCTAGCCCAGTGGGTTTGGGTCTAGCCGAGTGGGTTAGTGTCTAGCCGAGTGGATTTTGGTCTAGCCGAGTCGGTTTGGGTTTAGCCGAGTGGGTTTGGGTCCAGCCGAGTGGGTTTGGGTCTAGCCGAGTGGGTTTGGGTCTAGCCGAGTGGGTTTGGGTCTAGCAGAGTTGGTTTGCGTGTAGACGAGTGGGTTTGGGTCTAGCCGAGTGGGTTTGGGTCTAGCCGACTGGGTTTGGGTCTAGCCGACTGGGTTTGGGTCCAGCCGAGTGGGTTTGCATCTAGCCGAGTTGGTTTGGGACTAGCCGAGTGGGTTTGGTTGTAGAGGAGTGGGTTTGGGTCTAGCCAAGTCCGTTTGGGTCTAGCCGAGTGGGTTTGGGACTAGCCGAGTGGGTTTGGGTCTAGCGGAGTGGGTTTGGTTCTAGCGGAGTGGGTTTGGGTCTAGCCGAGTGGGTTTGGGTCTAGCCGAGTGGGTTTGGGTCTGGTGGAGTGGGTGTGGGTCAAGCCGAGTGGGTTTGTGTCTAGCCGAGTGGGTTTGGGTCTAGCCGAGTGGTTTAGGGTCCAGCCGAGTGGGTTTTAGTCTAGCCGAGTCGGTTTAGGTTTAACCGAGTGGGTTTGGGTCCAGCCGAGTGGGTTTGGGTCTAGCCGAGTGGGTTTGGGTCTAGCCGACTGGGTTTGGGTCTAGCCGACTGGGTTTGGGTCCAGCCGAGTGGGTTTGCATCTAGCCGAGTGGGTTTGGGACCAGCCGAGTGGGTTTGGGTCTAGAGGAGTGGGTTTGGGTCTAGCCGAGTGGGTTTGGGTCTAGCCGAGTCCGTTTGGGTCTAGCCGAATGGGTTTGGGCCTAGCCGAGTGGGTTTGGGACTAGCGGAGTGGGTTTGGTTCTAGCGGAGTGGGTTTGGGTCTAGCCGAGTTGGTTTGGGTCTAGCCGAGTGGGTTTGAGTCTAGCCGAGTGGGTTTGGGTCTAGCCGAGTGGGTTTGTGTCTAGCCGAGTGGGTTTGGGTCTAGCCGAGTGGGTTTGGGTCTAGCCGAGTGGGTTTGGGTCTAGCCGAGTGGGTTTGGGTCTAGCCGAGTGGGTTTGGGTTTAGCCGAGTGTGTTTGGGTCTAGCCGAGTAGGTTTGGTTCTAGCCGAGTGGGTTTGGGTCTAGCCGCGTTGGTTTGGGTCTAGCCGAGTGGGTTTGGGTCTAGCCGAGTGGGTTTGGGTCTAGCCGAGTGGGTTTGGGTCAGGCCGAGTGGGTTTGGGTCTAGCCGAGTGGGTTTGGGTCTAGCGGAGTGGGTTTGGGTCTAGCCGAGTGGGTTTGGGTCAAGCCGAGTGGGTTTGGGTCTAGCGGTTTTGGTTTAGCCGAGTGGGTTTAGGTTTAGCCGAGTGGGTTTGGGTCTCGCCGAGTGGGTTTGGGTCTAGCCGAGTGGGTTTGGGTCTAGCGGAGTGGGTATGGGTCTAGACGAGTGGGTTTGGGTCTAGCCGAGTGGGTTTGGGTCTAGCCGAGTGGGTATGGGTCTAGCCGAGTGGGTTTGGGTCTAGCGTAGTGGGTTTGCGTCTTGCGGCATGGGTTTGGGTCTAGCGGAGTGGGTTTGGGTCTAGCGGAGTGGGTTTGGGTCTAGCCGAGTGGGTTTCGGTCTCGCTGAGTCGGTTTGGGATTAGACGAGTGGGTTTGGGTCCAGCCGAGTGGGTTTGGGTCTAGCCGAGTGGGTTTGGGTCTAGCCGAGTGGGTTTGGGTCTAGCGTAGTGGGTTTGCGTCTTGCGGCATGGGTTTGGGTCTAGCGGAGTGGGTTTGGGTCTAGCGGAGTGGGTTTGGGTCTAGCCGAGTGGGTTTCGGTCTCGCTGAGTCGGTTTGGGATTAGACGAGTGGGTTTGGGTCTAGCCGACTGGGTTTGGGTCCAGCCGAGTGGGTTTGCATCTAGCCGAGTGGGTTTGGGACTAGCGGAGTGGATTTGGGTCTAGCCGAGTGGGTTTGGGTATAGCGGCGTGGGTTTGGGTCTAGCCGAGTGGGTTTGGGTCTAGCCGAGTGGGTTTGGGTCTAGCGGAGTGGGTTTGGGTCTAGCGGAGTGTGTTTGGGTCTAGCCGAGTGGGTTTGGGTCTAGTTGAGTGGGTTTGGGTCTAGCGGAGTGGGTTTGGGTCTAGCGGAGTGGGTTTGAGTCTAGCCGAGTGGGTTTGGGACTAGCCGAGTGGGTTTGGGTCTAGCGGAGTGGGTTTGGTTATAGCGGAGTGGGTTTGGGTCTAGCCGAGTGGGTTTGGGTCTAGCCGAGTGGGTTTGGGTCCAGTGGAGTGGGTGTGGGTCCAGCCGAGTGGGTTTGGGTCTAGCCGAGTGGGTTTGGGTCTAGCCGAGGGGGTTTTGGTCTTGCCGAGTCGGTTTGGGTTTAGCCGAGTGGGTTTGGGTCCAGCCGAGTGGGTTTGGGTCTAGCCGAGTGGGTTTGGGTCTAGCCGAGTGGGTTTGGGTCTAGCGGAGTTGGTTTGCGTGTAGCCGAGTGGGTTTGGTTCTAGCCGAGTGGGTTTGGGTCTAGCCGACTGGGTTTGTGTCTAGCCGACTGGGTTTGGGTCTAGCCGAGTGGGTTTGGGTCTAGCCGAGTGAGTTTGGGTCTAGCAGAGTGGGTTTGGGTCTAGCCGAGTGGGTTTGGGTCTAGCCGAGTGGGTTTGGGTCTAGCCAAGTGGGTTTGGGTCTAGCCGAGTGGGTTTGGGTCTAGCGGAGTGTGTTTGGGTCTAGCCTAGTGGGTTTGGGTCTAGCCGAGTGGGTTTGGGTCTAGCCGAGTGGGTTTGGGTCTAGCCGAGTGGGTTTGGGTCTAGCCGAGTGGGTTTGGGCCTAGCCGAGTGGGTTTGGGTCTAGCGGAGTGGGTTTATGTCTAGCGGAGTGGGTTTGGGTCCAGCGGATTGGGTTTGGGTCTAGCGGAGTGGGTTTGGGTCTAGCGGAGTGGGTTTGGGTCTAGCCGAGTGGGATTAGGTCTAGCCGAGTGGGTTTGGGTCTAGCGGAGTGGGTTAGGGTCCAGCGGAGTGGGTTTCGGTCTAGCCGAGTGGGTTTGGGTCTAGCCTAGTGGATTTGGGACTAGCCGAGTGGGTTTGGGTCTAGCCGAGTGGGTTTGGGTCTAGCCGAATGGGTTTGGATCTAGCCGAGTGGGTTTGGGTCTATCAGAGTGGGTTTGGGTCAAGCCGAGTGGGTTTGGGTCTAGACGAGTGGGTTTGGGACGAGCCGAGTGGTTTTGGGTCTAGCCGAGTGGGTTTGGGTCTTGCCGAGTGGGTTTGGGTCCAGCCGAGTGGGTTTGGGTCTAGCCGAGTGGGTTTGGGTCTAGCCGAGTAGGTTTGGGTCTAGCCGAGTGGGTTTGGGTCTAGCCGAGTGGGTTTGGGTCTAGCCGAGTGGGTTTGGGTCTAGCCGAGTGGGTTTGGGTCTAGCCGAGTGGGTTTGGGTCTAGCCGAGTGGGTTTGGGTGTAGCCGAGTGAGTTTGGGTCTAGCGGAGTGGGTTTGGGTCTAGCCGAGTGGGTTTGGGTCTAGCCGAGTGGGTTTGGGTCTAGCTGAGTGGGTTTGGGTCTAGCCGAGTGGGTTTGGGTCTAGCGGGGTGTGTTTGGGTCTAGCCTAGTGGGTTTGGGTCTAGCCGAGTGTGTTTGGGTCTAGCCGAGTGGGTTTGGGTCTAGCCGAGTGGGTTTGGGTCTAGCCGAGTGGGTTTGGGCCTAGCTGAGTGGGTTTGGGTCTAGCCGAGTGGGTTTAGGTCTAGCCGAGTGGGTTTGGGTCTAGCCGAGTGGGTTTGGGTCTTGCCGAGTGGGTTTGGGTCTAGCCGAGTGTGTTTGGGTCTAGCCGAATAGGCTTGGGTCTAGCCGAGTGTGTTTGGGTCTAGCCGAGTGGGTTTGGGTCTAGCGGAGTGGGTTTGGGTATAGCCGAGTGGGTTTGGGTCTAGCCGATTGGGTTTGGGTCTGTCCGAGTGGGTTTGCATCTAGCCGAGTGAGTTTGGGACTAGCCGAGTGTGTTTGGGTCTAGAGGAGTGGGTTTGGGTCTAGCCAAGTCCGTTTGGGTCTAGCCGAGTGGGTTTGGGACTAGCCGAGTGGGTTTGGGTCTAGCGGAGTGGGTTTGGTTCTAGCGGAGTGGGTTTGGGTCTAGCCGAGTGGGTTTGGGTCTAGCCGAGTGGGTTTGGGTCTAGTGGAGTGGGTGTGGGTCCAGCCGAGTGGGTTTGGGTCTAGCCGAGTGGGTTTGGGTCTAGCCGAGTGGGTTAGGGTCTAGCCGAGTGGGTTTTGGTCTAGCCGAGTCGGTTTGGGTTTAGCCGAGTGGGTTTGGGTCCAGCCGAGTGGGTTTGGGTCTAGCCGAGTGGGTTTGGGTCTAGCCGAGTAGGTTAAGTTCTAGCCGAGTGGGTTTGGGTCTAGCCGAGTGGGTTTGGGTGTGGCCGAGTGGGTTTGGGTGTAGCCGAGTGGGTTTGGGTCCAGCCGAGTGGGTTTTGGTCTAGCCGACTGGGTTTGGGTCTAGCCGAGTGGGTTTGGGTCTAGCCGAGTGGTTTTGGGTCTAGCCGAGTGAGTTTGGGACTAGCGGAGTGGGTTTGGGTCTAGCCGAGTGGGTTTGGGTCTAGCCGAGTGGGTTTGGGTCTAGCCGAGTGGGTTTGGGTCTAGCCGAGTGGGTTTGTGTCTAGCGGAGTGTGTTTGGGTCTAGCCTAGTGGGTGTGGGTCTAGCCGAGTGGGTTTGGGTCTAGCCGAGTGGGTTTGGGTCTAGCCGAGTGGGTTTGGGTCTAGCCGAGTGGGTTTGGGCCTAGCCGAGTGGGTTTGGGTCTAGCGGAGTGGGTTTAGGTCTAGCGGAGTGGGTTTGGGTCCAGCGGATTGGGTTTGGGTCTAGCGGAGTGGGTTTGGTTCTAGCCGACTGGGTTTGGGTCTATCCGACTGGGTTTGGGTCTAGCCGAGTGGGTTTGCATCTAGCCGAGCGGGTTTGTGTCTAGAGGAGTGGGTTTGGGTCTAACCAAGTCCGTTTGGGTCTAGCCGAATGGGTTTGAGACTAGCCGAATGGGTTTGGGTCTAGCCGAGTGGGTTTGGGTCTCGCCGAGTGGGTTTGGGTCTAGCGGAGTGGGTTTGTGTCTAGCGGAGTGTGTTTGGGTCTGGCCGAGTGGGTTAGGGTCTAGCCGAGTGGGTTTTGGTCTAGCCGAGTGGGTTAGGGTCTAGCCGAGTGGGTTTGGGTCTAGCCGAGTGGGTTTGGGCCTAGCCGAGTGGGTTTGGGTCTAGCGGAGTGGGTTTAGGTCTAGCGGAGTGGGTTTGGGTCCAGCGGATTGAATTTGGGTCTAGCGGAGTGGGTTTGGGTGTGGCCGAGTGGGTTTGGGTGTAGCCGAGTGGGTTTGGGTCCAGCCGAGTGGGTTTGGGTCTAGCCGAGTGGGATTGGGTCTAGCGGAGTGGGTTTGGGTCTAGCGGAGTGGGTTTGGGTATAGCGGAGTGGGTTTTGGTCTAGCCGAGTGGGTTTGGGTCTAGCCGAGTGGGTTTGGGACCAGCCGAGTGGGTTTGGGTCTTGCCGAGTGGGTTTGGGTCTAGCCGAGTGTGTTTGGGTCTAGCCGAATAGGCTTGGGTCTAGCCGAGTGTGTTTGGGTCTAGCCGAGTGGGTTTGGGTCTAGCCTAGTGGATTTGGGACTAGCCGAGTGGGTTTGGGTCTAGCCGAGTGGGTTTGGGTCTAGCCGAATGGGTTTGGATCTAGCCGAGTGGGTTTGGGTCTATCAGAGTGGGTTTGGGTCAAGCCGAGTGGGTTTGGGTCTAGACGAGTGGGTTTGGGACGAGCCGAGTGGTTTTGGGTCTAGCCGAGTGGGTTTGGGTCTTGCCGAGTGGGTTTGGGTCCAGCCGAGTGGGTTTGGGTCTAGCCGAGTGGGTTTGGGTCTAGCCGAGTAGGTTTGGGTCTAGCCGAGTGGGTTTGGGTCTAGCCGAGTGGGTTTGGGTCTAGCCGAGTAGGTTTGGGTCTAGCCGAGTGGGTTTGGGTCTTGCCGAGTGGGTTTGGGTCCAGCCGAGTGGGTTTGGGTCTAGCCGAGTGGGTTTGGGTCTAGCCGAGTGGGTTTGGGTCTAGCTGAGTGGGTTTGGGTCTAGCCGAGTGGGTTTGGGTCTAGCGGGGTGTGTTTGGGTCTAGCCTAGTGGGTTTGGGTCTAGCCGAGTGGGTTTGGGTCTAGCCGAGTGGGTTTGGGTCTAGCCGAGTGGGTTTGGGTCTAGCCGAGTGGGTTTGGGCCTAGCTGAGTGGGTTTGGGTCTAGCGGAGTGGGTTTAACTCTAGCGGAGTGGGTTTGGGTCCAGCGGATTGGGTTTGGGTCTAGCGGAGTGGGTTTGGGTCTAGCGGAGTGGGTTTGGGTCTAGCCGAGTGGGTTTGGGTCTATCCGAATGGGTTTGGGTCAAGCCGAGTATGTTTGGGTCTAGCCGAGTGGGTTTGGGTCTAGACGAGTGGGTTTGGGTCTAGCCGAGTGGGTTTGGGTCTAGCCGAGTGGGTTTAGGTCTAGCCGAGTGGGTTTGGGTCTAGCCGAGTGGGTTTGGGTCTTGCCGAGTGGGTTTGGGTCTAGCCGAGTGTGTTTGGGTCCAGCCGAATAGGCTTGGGTCTAGCCGAGTGTGTTTGGGTCTAGCCGAGTGGGTTTGGGTCTAGCGGAGTGGGTTTGGGTATAGCCGAGTGGGTTTGGGTCTAGCCGATTGGGTTTGGGTCTGTCCGAGTGGGTTTGCATCTAGCCGAGTGAGTTTGGGACTAGCCGAGTGTGTTTGGGTCTAGAGGAGTGGGTTTGGGTCTAGCCAAGTCCGTTTGGGTCTAGCCGAGTGGGTTTGGGACTAGCCGAGTGGGTTTGGGTCTAGCGGAGTGGGTTTGGTTCTAGCGGAGTGGGTTTGGGTCTAGCTGAGTGGGTTTGGGTCTAGCCGAGTGGGTTTGGGTCTAGTGGAGTGGGTGTGGGTCCAGCCGAGTGGGTTTGGGTCTAGCCGAGTGGGTTTGGGTCTAGCCGAGTGGGTTAGGGTCTAGCCGAGTGGGTTTTGGTCTAGCCGAGTCGGTTTGGGTTTAGCCGAGTGGGTTTGGGTCCAGCCGAGTGGGTTTGGGTCTAGCCGAGTGGGTTTGGGTCTAGCCGAGTAGGTTAAGTTCTAGCCGAGTGGGTTTGGGTCTAGCCGAGTGGGTTTGGGTGTGGCCGAGTGGGTTTGGGTGTAGCCGAGTGGGTTTGGGTCCAGCCGAGTGGGTTTGGGTCTAGCCGAGTGGGTTTGGGTCTAGCCGAGTGGGTTTTGGTCTAGCCGACTGGGTTTGGGTCTAGCCGAGTGGGTTTGGGTCTAGCCGAGTGGTTTTGGGTCTAGCCGAGTGAGTTTGGGACTAGCGGAGTGGGTTTGGGTCTAGCCGAGTGGGTTTGGGTCTAGCCGAGTGGGTTTGGGTCTAGCCGAGTGGGTTTGGGTCTAGCCGAGTGGGTTTGTGTCTAGCGGAGTGTGTTTGGGTCTAGCCCAGTGGGTGTGGGTCTAGCCGAGTGGGTTTGGGTCTAGCCGAGTGGGTTTGGGTCTAGCCGAGTGGGTTTGGGTCTAGCCGAGTGGGTTTGGGCCTAGCCGAGTGGGTTTGGGTCTAGCGGAGTGGGTTTAGGTCTAGCGGAGTGGGTTTGGGTCCAGCGGATTGGGTTTGGGTCTAGCGGAGTGGATTTGGTTCTAGCCGACTGGGTTTGGGTCTATCCGACTGGGTTTGGGTCTAGCCGAGTGGGTTTGCATCTAGCCGAGCGGGTTTGTGTCTAGAGGAGTGGGTTTGGGTCTAACCAAGTCCGTTTGGGCCTAGCCGAGTGGGTTTGAGACTAGCCGAATGGGTTTGGGTCTAGCCGAGTGGGTTTGGGTCTCCCCGAGTGGGTTTGGGTCTAGCGGAGTGGGTTTGTGTCTAGCGGAGTGTGTTTGGGTCTGGCCGAGTGGGTTAGGGTCTAGCCGAGTGGGTTTTGGTCTAGCCGAGTGGGTTAGGGTCTAGCCGAGTGGGTTTGGGTCTAGCCGAGTGGGTTTGGGCCTAGCCGAGTGGGTTTGGGTCTAGCGGAGTGGGTTTAGGTCTAGCGGAGTGGGTTTGGGTCCAGCGGATTGGGTTTGGGTCTAGCGGAGTGGGTTTGGGTGTGGCCGAGTGGGTTTGGGTGTAGCCGAGTGGGTTTGGGTCCAGCCGAGTGGGTTTGGGTCTAACCGAGTGGGATTGGGTCTAGCGGAGTGGGTTTGGGTCTAGCGGAGTGGGTTTGGGTATAGCGGAGTGGGTTTTGGTCTAGCCGAGTGGGTTTGGGTCTAGCCGAGTGGGTTTGGGACTAGCCGAGTGGGTTTGGGTCTTGCCGAGTGGGTTTGGGTCTAGCCGAGTGTGTTTGGGTCTAGCCGAATAGGCTTGGGTCTAGCCGAGTGTGTTTGGGTCTAGCCGAGTGGGTTTGGGTCTAGCGGAGTGGGTTTGGGTATAGCCGAGTGGGTTTGGGTCTAGCCGATTGGGTTTGGGTCTGTCCGAGTGGGTTTGCATCTAGCCGAGTGAGTTTGGGACTAGCCGAGTGTGTTTGGGTCTAGAGGAGTGGGTTTGGGTCTAGCCAAGTCCGTTTGGGTCTAGCCGAGTGGGTTTGGGACTAGCCGAGTGGGTTTGGGTCTAGCGCAGTGGGTTTGGTTCTAGCGGAGTGGGTTTGGGTCTAGCCGAGTGGGTTTGGGTCTAGCCGTGTGGGTTTGGGTCTAGTGGAGCGGGTGTGGGTCCAGCCGAGTGGGTTTGGGTCTAGCCGTGTGGGTTTGGGTCTAGCCGGGTGGGTTAGGGTCTAGCCGAGTGGGTTTTGGTCTAGCCGAGTCGGTTTGGGTTTAGCCGAGTGGGTTTGGGTCCAGCCGAGTGGGTTTGGGTCTAGCCGAGTGGGTTTGGGTCTAGCCGAGTAGGTTAAGTTCTAGCCGAGTGTGTTTGGGTCTAGCCGAGTGGGTTTGGGTGTGGCCGAGTGGGTTTGGGTGTAGCCGAGTGGGTTTGGGTCCAGCCGAGTGGGTTTGGGTCTAGCCGAGTGGGTTTGGGTCTAGCCGAGTGGGTTTTGGTCTAGCCGACTGGGTTTGGGTCTAGCCGAGTGGGTTTGGGTCTAGCCGAGTGGGTTTGGGTCTAGCCGAGTGTGTTTGGGACTAGCGGAGTGGGTTTGGGTCTAGCCGAGTGGGTTTGGGTCTAGCCGAGTGGGTTTGGGTCTAGCCGAGTGGGTTTGGGTCTCGCCGAGTGGGTTTGGGTCTAGCGGAGTGGGTTTGTGTCTAGCGGAGTGTGTTTGGGTCTGGCCGAGTGGGTTAGGGTCTAGCCGAGTGGGTTTTGGTCTAGCCGAGTGGGCTAGGGTCTAGCCGAGTGGGTTTGGGTCTAGCCGAGTGGGTTTGGGCCTAGCCGAGTGGGTTTGGGTCTAGCGGAGTGGGTTTAGGTCTAGCGGAGTGGGTTTGGGTCCAGCGGATTGGGTTTGGGTCTAGCGGAGTGGGTTTGGGTCTAGCGGAGTGGGTTTGGGTCTAGCCGAGTGGGATTGGGTCTAGCGGAGTGGGTTTGGGTCTAGCGGAGTGGGTTTGGGTATAGCGGAGTGGGTTTTGGTCTAGCCGAGTGGGTTTGGGTCTAGCCGAGTGGGTTTGGGACTAGCCGAGTGGGTTTGGGTCTAGCTGAGTGGGTTTTGGTCTGGCCGAATGGGTTTGGATCCAGCCGAGTGGGTTTGGGTCTAGCCAAGTGGGTTTGGGACTAGCCGAGTGGGTATGGGACTAGCCGATTGGGTTTGGGTCTAGCGGATTGGGTTTGGTTCTAGCGGAGTGGGTTTGGGTCTAGCCGACTGGGTTTGGGTCTAGCCGACTGGGTTTGGGTCTAGCCGAGTGGGTTTGCATCGAGCCGAGTGGGTTTGGGACTAGCCGAGTGGGTTTGGGTCTAGAGGAGTGGGTTTGCGTCTAACCAAGTCCGTTTGGGTCTTGCCGATTGGGTTTGAGACTAGCCGAATGGGTTTGTGTCTAGCCGAGTGGGTTTGGGTTTAGCCGTGTGGGTTTGGGTCTAGCGGAGTGGGTTTGGGTCTAGCGGAGTGTGTTTGGGTCTAGCCAAGTGGGTTTGGGTCTAGCCGAGTGAGTTTGGGTCTAGCCGAGTGGGTTTGGGTCTAGCCGAGTGGATTTGGGACTAGCCGAGTGGGTTTGGGTCTAGCCGAGTGGGTTTGGGTCTAACCGAATGGGTTTGGATCTAGCCGAGCGGGTTTGGGTCCAGCCGAGTGGGTTTGGGTGAAGCCGAGTGGGTTTGGGTCTAGCCGAGTGGGTTTGGGACGAACCGACTGGTTTTGGGTCTAGCCGAGTGGCCTTGGGTCTAGCCGAGTGGGTTTGGGTCTAGCCGAGTGTGTTTGGGTCTAGCTGAATGGGTTTGGGTCTAGCCGAGTATGTTTGGGTCTAGCCGAGTGGGTTTGGGTCTAGCCGAGTGGGTTTGGGTCTAGCCGAGTGGGTTTGGGTCTAGCCGAGTGGGTTTTGGTCTGGCCGAGTGGGTTTGGGTCTAGCCGAGTGGGTTTGGGTCTAGCCGAGTGGGTTTGGGTCTGGCCGAGTGTGTTTGGGTCTAGCCGAATAGGCTTGGGTCTAGCCGAGTGTGTTTGGGTCTAGCCGAGTGGGTTTGGGACTAGCGGAGTGGGTTTGGGTCAAGCCGAGTGGGTTTGGGTCTAGCTGATTGTGTTTGTGTCTATCCGAGTGGGTTTGCATCTGGCCGAGTGAGTTTGGGACTGGCCGAGTGTGTTTGGGTCTAGAGGAGTGGGTTTGGGTCTAGCCAAGTCCGTTTGGGTCTAGCCGAGTGGGTTTGGGACTAGCCGAGTGGGTTTGGGTCTAGCGGAGTGGGTTTGGTTCTAGCCGAGTGGGTTTGGGTCTAGCGGAGTGGGTTTGGTTCTAGCGGAGTGGGTTTGGGTCTAGCGGAGTTGGTTTGGGTCTAGCCGAGTGGGTTTGGGTCTAGCCGAGTGGGTTTGGGTCTAGCCGAGTGGGTTTGGGTCTAGTGGAGTGGGTGTGGGTCCAGCCGAGTGGGTTTGGGTCTAGCCGAGTGGGTTTGGGTCTAGCCGAGTGGGTTTGGGTCCAGCCGAGTGGGTTTGGGTCTAGCCGAGTGGGTTTGGGTCTAGCCGAATGGGTTTGGGTCTAGCGGATTGGGTTTGGGTCTAGCCGATTGGGTTTGGGTCTATCCGAGTGGGTTTGCATCTAGCCGAGTGAGTTTGCGACTAGCCGAGTGTGTTTGGGTCTAGCCGAGTGGGTTTGGGACTAGCCGAGTGGGTTTGGGGCTAGCGGAGTGGGTTTGGGTCTAGCCGAGTGGGATTGGGTCTAGCGGAGTGGGTTTGGGTCTAGCGGAGTGGGTTTGGGTATAGCGGAGTGGGTTTTGGTCTAGCCGAGTGGGTTTGGGTCTAGCCGAGTGGGTTTGGGACTAGCCGAGTGGGTTTGGGTCTAGCTGAGTGGGTTTTGGTCTGGCCGAATGGGTTTGGATCCAGCCGAGTGGGTTTGGGTCTAGCCAAGTGGGTTTGGGACTAGCCGAGTGGGTATGGGACTAGCCGATTGGGTTTGGGTCTAGCGGATTGGGTTTGGTTCTAGCGGAGTGGGTTTGGGTCTAGCCGACTGGGTTTGGGTCTAGCCGACTGGGTTTGGGTCTAGCCGAGTGGGTTTGCATCGAGCCGAGTGGGTTTGGGACTAGCCGAGTGGGTTTGGGTCTAGAGGAGTGGGTTTGGGTCTAACCAAGTCCGTTTGGGTCTTGCCCATTGGGTTTGAGACTAGCCGAATGGGTTTGTGTCTAGCCGAGTGGGTTTGGGTTTAGCCGTGTGGGTTTGGGTCTAGCGGAGTGGGTTTGGGTCTAGCGGAGTGTGTTTGGGTCTAGCCAAGTGGGTTTGGGTCTAGCCGAGTGAGTTTGGGTCTAGCCGAGTGGGTTTGGGTCTAGCCGAGTGGATTTGGGACTAGCCGAGTGGGTTTGGGTCTAGCCGAGTGGGTTTGGGTCTAACCGAATGGGTTTGGATCTAACCGAGCGGGTTTGGGTCCAGCCGAGTGGGTTTAGGTCTAGCGGATTGGGTTTGGGTCTAGCCGATTGGGTTTGGGTCTATCCGAGTGGGTTTGCATCTAGCCGAGTGAGTTTGCGACTAGCCGAGTGTGTTTGGGTCTAGCCGAGTGGGTTTGGGACTAGCCGAGTGGGTTTGGGGCTAGCGGAGTGGGTTTGGTTCTAGCGGAGTGGGTTTGGGTCTAGCCGAGTTGGTTTGGGTCTAGCCGAGTGGGTTTGGGTCTAGCCGAGTGGGTTTGGGTCTAGCCGAGTGGGTTTGGGTCTAGCCGAGTGGGTTGGGTCTAGCCGAGTGGGTTTGGGTCTAGCCGAGTGGGTTTGGGTCTAGCCGAGTGGGTTTGGGTCTAGCCAAGTCCGTTTGGGTCTAGCCGAGTGGGTTTGGGACTAGCCGAGTGGGTTTGGGTCTAGCGGAGTGGGTTTGGTTCTAGCGGAGTGGGTTTGGGTCTAGCCGAGTGGGTTTGGGTCTAGCCGAGTGGGTTTGGGTCTAGTGGAGTGGGTGTGGGTCCAGCCGAGTGGGTTTGGGTCTAGCCGAGTGGGTTTGTGTCTAGCCGAGTGGGTTAGGGTCTAGCCGAGTGGGTTTGGGTCTAGCCGAGTGGGTTTGTGTCTAGCGGAGAGGGTTGGGGTCTAGCCGAGTGGGTTTGCGTCTAGCCGAGTCCGTTTGGGTCTAGCCGAGTGGGTTTGGGACTAGCCGAGTGGGTTTGGGTCTAGCGGAGTGGTTTTGGTTCTAGCGGAGTGGGTTTGGGTCTAGCCGAGTTGGTTTGGGTCTAGCCGAGTGGGTTTGGGTCTAGCCGAGTGGGTTTGGGTCTAGCCGAGTGGGTTTGGGTCTAGCCGAGTGGGTTGGGTCTAGCCGAGTGGTTTTGGGTCTAGCCGAGTATGGTTTGGGTCCAGCCGAGTGGGTTTGCGTCTAGCGAGTGGGTTTGGGTTTAGCCGAGTGGGTTTGGGTCTAGCCGAGTAGGTTTGGTTCTAGCCGAGTGGGTTTGGGTCTAGCCGAGTGGGTTTGGGTGTGGCCGAGTGGGTTTGGGTCGAGCCGAGTGGGTTTGGGTCCAGCCGAGTGGGTTTGGGTCTAGCCGAGTGGGTTTGGGACTAGCCGAGTGTGTTTGGGTCTAGAGGAGTGGGTTTGGGTCTAGCCAAGTCCGTTTGGGTCTAGCCGAGTGGGTTTGGGACTAGCCGAGTGGGTTTGGGTCTAGCGGAGTGGGTTTGGTTCTAGCGGAGTGGGTTTGGGTCTAGCCAAGTGGGTTTGGGTCTAGCCGAGTGGGTTTGGATCTAGTGGAGTGGGTGTGGGTCCAGCCGAGTGGGTTAGGGTCTAGCCGAGTGGGTTTGGGTCTAGCCGAGTCGGTTTGGGTTTAGCCGAGTGGGTTTGGGTCCAGCCGAGTGGGTTTGGGTCTAGCCGAGTGGGTTTGGGTCTAGCCGAGTGGGTTTGGGTCTAGCGGAGTGGGTTTGAGTCTAGCCGATTGGGTTTGGGTCTATCCGAGTGGGTTTGCATCCAGCCGAGTGAGTTTGGGACTAGCCGAGTGTGTTTGGGTCTAGAGGAGTGGGTTTGGGTCTAGCCAAGTCCGTTTGGGTCTAGCCGAGTGGGTTTGGGCAAGCCGAGTGGGTTTGGGTCTAGCGGAGTGGGTTTGGTTCTAGCGGAGTGGGTTTGGGTCTAGCCGAGTTGGTTTGGGTCTAGCCGAGTGGGTTTGGGTCTAGCCGAGTGGGTTTGTGTCTAGCCGAGTGGGTTTGGGTCTAGCCGAGTGGGTTGGGTCTAGCCGAGTGGGTTTGGGTCTAGCCGAGTGGGTTTGGGTCCAGCCGAGTGGGTTTGGGTCTAGCGAGTGGGTTTGGGTTCAGCCGAGTGGGTTTGGGTTTAGCCGAGTAGGTTTGGTTCTAGCCGAGTGGGTTTGGGTCTAGCCGAGTGGGTTTGGTTGTGGCCGAGTGGGTTTGGGTCGAGCCGAGTGGGTTTGGGTCCAGCCGAGTGGGTTAGGGTCTAGCCGAGTGGGTTTGGGTCTAGCGAGTGGGTTTGGGTTTCGCCGAGTGGGTTTGGGTCTCGCCGAGTAGGTTTGGTTCTAGCCGAGTGGGTTTGGGTCTAGCCGAGTGGGTTTGGGTGTGGCCGAGTGGGTTTGGGTCGAGCCGAGTGGGTTTGGGTCCAGCCGAGTGGGTTTGGGTCTAGCCGAGTGGGTTTGGGTCTAGCCGAGTGGGTTTGGATCTAGCCGAGTGGGTTTGGGTCTAGCTGCGTGGGTTTGCATCTAGCCGAGTGGGTTTGGGTCTAGAGGAGTGGTTTTGGGTCTAACCAAGTCCGTTTGGGTCTAGCCGAGTGGGTTTGAGACTAGCCGAATGGGTTTGGGTCTAGCCGAGTGGGTTTGGGTCTAGCCGAGTGGGTTTGGGTCTAGCGGAGTGGGTTTGGGTCCAGCGGAGTGTGTTTGGGTCTGGCCGAGTGGGTTAGGGTCTAGCCGAGTGGGTTTGGGTCTAGCCGAGTGGGTTAGGGTCTAGCCGAGTGGGTTTGGGTCTAGCCGAGTGGGTTTGGGCCAAGCCGAGTGAGTTTGGGTCTAGCGGAGTGGGTTTAGGTCTAGCGGAGTGGGTTTGGGTCCAGCGGATTGGGTTTGGGTCTAGCGGAGTGGGTTTGGGTCTAGCGGAGTGGGTTTGGATCTAGCCGAGTGGGATTGGGTCTAGCCGAGTGGGTTTGGGTCTAGCGGAGTGGGTTTGGGTATAGCGGAGTGGGTTTGGGTCTAGCCGAGTGGGATTGGGTCTTGCCGAGTGGGTTTGGGTTTAGCGGAGTGGGTTTGGGTCCAGCGGAGTGGGTTTCGGTCTAGCCGAGTGGGTTTGGGTCGAGCCGAGTGGGTTTGGGTCCAGCCGACTGGGTTTCCGTCTAGCCGAGTGGGTTTGGGACTAGCCGAGTGTGTTTGGGTCTAGAGGAGTGGGTTTGGGTCTAGCCAAGTCCGTTTGGGTCTAGCCGAGTGGGTTTGGGACTAGCCGAGTGGGTTTGGGTCTAGCGGAGTGGGTTTGGTTCTAGCGGAGTGGGTTTGGGTCTAGCCGAGTGGGTTTGGGTCTAGCCGAGTGGGTTTGGGTCTAGTGGAGTGGGTGTGGGTCCAGCCGAGTGGGTTTGGGTCTAGCCGAGTGGGTTTGTGTCTAGCCGAGTGGGTTAGGGTCTAGCCGAGTGGGTTTGGGTCTAGCCGAGTGGGTTTGTGTCTAGCGGAGAGGGTTGGGGTCTAGCCGAGTGGGTTTGCGTCTAGCCGAGTCCGTTTGGGTCTAGCCGAGTGGGTTTGGGACTAGCCGAGTGGGTTTGGGTCTAGCGGAGTGGTTTTGGTTCTAGCGGAGTGGGTTTGGGTCTAGCCGAGTTGGTTTGGGTCTAGCCGAGTGGGTTTGGGTCTAGCCGAGTGGGTTTGGGTCTAGCCGAGTGGGTTTGGGTCTAGCCGAGTGGGTTGGGTCTAGCCGAGTGGGTTTGGGTCTAGCCGAGTATGGTTTGGGTCCAGCCGAGTGGGTTTGCGTCTAGCGAGTGGGTTTGGGTTTAGCCGAGTGGGTTTGGGACTAGCCGAGTGTGTTTGGGTCTAGAGGAGTGGGTTTGGGTCTAGCCAAGTCCGTTTGGGTCTAGCCGAGTGGGTTTGGGACTAGCCGAGTGGGTTTGGGTCTAGCGGAGTGGGTTTGGTTCTAGCGGAGTGGGTTTGGGTCTAGCCAAGTGGGTTTGGGTCTAGCCGAGTGGGTTTGGATCTAGTGGAGTGGGTGTGGGTCCAGCCGAGTGGGTTAGGGTCTAGCCGAGTGGGTTTGGGTCTAGCCGAGTCGGTTTGGGTTTAGCCGAGTGGGTTTGGGTCCAGCCGAGTGGGTTTGGGTCTAGCCGAGTGGGTTTGGGTCTAGCCGAGTGGGTTTGGGTCTAGCGGAGTGGGTTTGGGTCTAGCCGATTGGGTTTGGGTCTATCCGAGTGGGTTTGCATCCAGCCGAGTGAGTTTGGGACTAGCCGAGTGTGTTTGGGTCTAGAGGAGTGGGTTTGGGTCTAGCCAAGTCCGTTTGGGTCTAGCCGAGTGGGTTTGGGACAAGCCGAGTGGGTTTGGGTCTAGCGGAGTGGGTTTGGTTCTAGCGGAGTGGGTTTGGGTCTAGCCGAGTTGGTTTGGGTCTAGCCGAGTGGGTTTGGGTCTAGCCGAGTGGGTTTGTGTCTAGCCGAGTGGGTTTGGGTCTAGCCGAGTGGGTTGGGTCTAGCCGAGTGGGTTTGGGTCTAGCCGAGTGGGTTTGGGTCCAGCCGAGTGGGTTTGGGTCTAGCGAGTGGGCTTGGGTTCAGCCGAGTGGGTTTGGGTTTAGCCGAGTAGGTTTGGTTCTAGCCGAGTGGGTTTGGGTCTAGCCGAGTGGGTTTGGTTGTGGCCGAGTGGGTTTGGGTCGAGCCGAGTGGGTTTGGGTCCAGCCGAGTGGGTTTGGGTCTAGCCGAGTGGGTTTGGGACTAGCCGAGTGTGTTTGGGTCTAGAGGAGTGGGTTTGGGTCTAGCCAAGTCCGTTTGGGTCTAGCCGAGTGGGTTTGGGACTAGCCGAGTGGGTTTGGGTCTAGCGGAGTGGGTTTGGTTCTAGCAGAGTGGGTTTGGGTCTAACCAAGTCCGTTTGGGTCTATCCGAGTGGGTTTGAGACTAGCCGAATGGGTTTGGGTCTAGCCGAGTGGGTTTGGGTCTAGCCGAGTGGGTTTGGGTCTAGCGGAGTGGGTTTGGGTCCAGCGGAGTGTGTTTGGGTCTGGCCGAGTGGGTTAGGGTCTAGCCGAGTGGGTTTGGGTCTAGCCGAGTGGGTTAGGGTCTAGCCGAGTGGGTTTGGGTCTAGCCGAGTGGGTTTGGGCCAAGCCGAGTGAGTTTGGGTCTAGCGGAGTGGGTTTAGGTCTAGCGGAGTGGGTTTGGGTCCAGCGGATTGGGTTTGGGTCTAGCGGAGTGGGTTTGGGTCTAGCGGAGTGGGTTTGGATCTAGCCGAGTGGGATTGGGTCTAGCCGAGTGGGTTTGGGTCTAGCGGAGTGGGTTTGGGTCTAGCGGAGTGGGTTTGGGTCTAGCCGAGTGGGATTGGGTCTTGCCGAGTGGGTTTGGGTTTAGCGGAGTGGGTTTGGGTCCAGCGGAGTGGGTTTCGGTCTAGCCGAGTGGGTTTGGGTCGAGCCGAGTGGGTTTGGGTCCAGCCGACTGGGTTTCCGTCTAGCCGAGTGGGTTTGGGACTAGCCGAGTGTGTTTGGGTCTAGAGGAGTGGGTTTGGGTCTAGCCGAGTCCGTTTGGGTCTAGCCGAGTGGGTTTGGGACTAGCCGAGTGGGTTTGGGTCTAGCGGAGTGGTTTTGGTTCTAGCGGAGTGGGTTTGGGTCTAGCCGAGTTGGTTTGGGTCTAGCCGAGTGGGTTTGGGTCTAGCCGAGTGGGTTTGGGTCTAGCCGAGTGGGTTTGGGTCTAGCCGAGTGGGTTGGGTCTAGCCGAGTGGGTTTGGGTCTAGCCGAGTATGGTTTGGGTCCAGCCGAGTGGGTTTGGGTCTAGCGAGTGGGTTTGGGTTTAGCCGAGTGGGTTTGTGTCTAGCCGAGTAGGTTTGGTTCTAGCCGAGTGGGTTTGGGTCTAGCCGAGTGGGTTTGGGTGTGGCCGAGTGGGTTTGGGTCGAGCCGAGTGGGTTTGGGTCCAGCCGAGTGGGTTTGGGTCTAGCCGAGTGAGTTTGGGACTAGCCGAGTGTGTTTGGGTCAAGAGGAGTGGGTTTGGGTCAAGCCAAGTCCGTTTGGGGCTAGCCGAGTCGGTTTGGGACTAGCCGAGTGGGTTTGGGTCTAGCGGAGTGGGTTTGGTTCTAGCAGAGTGGGTTTGGGTCTAGCCGAGTGGGTTTGGGTCTAGCCGAGTGGGTTTGGATCTAGTGGAGTGGGTGTGGGTCCAGCCGAGTGGGTTTGGGTCTAGCCGAGTGGGTTTGGGTCTAGCCGAGTGGGTTAGGGTCTAGCCGAGTGGGTTTTGGTCTAGCCGAGTCGGTTTGGGTTTAGCCGAGTGGGTTTGGGTCCAGCCGAGTGGGTTTGGGTCTAGCCGAGTGGGTTTGGGTCTAGCCGAGTGGGTTTGGGTCTAGCGGAGTGGGTTTGGGTCTAGCCGATTGGGTTTGGGTCTATCCGAGTGGGTTTGCATCCAGCCGAGTGAATTTGGGACTAGCCGAGTGTGTTTGGGTCTAGAGGAGTGGGTTTGGGTCTAGCCAAGTCCGTTTCGGTCTAGCCGAGTGGGTTTGGGACTAGCCGAGTGGGTTTGGGTCTAGCGGAGTGGGTTTGGTTCTAGCGGAGTGGGTTTGGGTCTAGCCGAGTTGGTTTGGGTCTAGCCGAGTGGGTTTGGGTCTAGCCGAGTGGGTTTGGGTCTAGCCGAGTGGGTTTGGGTCTAGCCGAGTGGGTTGGGTCCAGCCGAGTGGGTTTGGGTCTAGCCGAGTGGGTTTGGGTCCAGCCGAGTGGGTTTGGGTCTAGCGAGTGGGTTTGGGTTCAGCCGAGTGGGTTTGGGTCTAGCCGAGTCGGTTTGGTTCTAGCCGAGTGTGTTTTGGTCTAGCCGAGTGGGTTTGGTTGTGGCCGAGTGGGTTTGGGTCGAGCCGAGTGGGTTTGGGTCCAGCCGAGTGGGTTTGGGTCTAGCCGAGTGGGTTTGGGACTAGCCGAGTGTGTTTGGGTCTAGAGGAGTGGGTTTGGGTCTAGCCAAGTCCGTTTGGGTCTAGCCGAGTGGGTTTTGGACTAGCCGAGTGGGTTTGGGTCTAGCGGAGTGGGTTTGGTTCTAGCAGAGTGGGTTTGGGTCTAACCGAGTGGGTTTGGGTCTAGCCGAGTGGGTTTGGGTCTAGTGGAGTGGGTGTGGGTCCAGCCGAGTGGGTTTGGGTTTAGCCGAGTGGGTTTGGGTCTTGCCGAGTAGGTTTGGTTCTAGCCGAGTGGGTTTGGGTCTAGCCGAGTGGGTTTGGGTGTGGCCGAGTGGGTTTGGGTCGAGCCGAGTGGGTTTGGGTCCAGCCGAGTGGGTTTGGGTCTAGCCGAGTGGGTTTGGGACTAGCCGAGTGTGTTTGGGTCTAGAGGAGTGGGTTTGGGTCAAGCCAAGTCCGTTTGGGTCTAGCCGAGTGGGTTTGGGACTAGCCGAGTGGGTTTGGGTCTAGCGGAGTGGGTTTGGTTCTACCAGAGTGGGTTTGGGTCTAGCCGAGTGGGTTTGGGTCTAGCCGAGTGGGTTTGGATCTAGTGGAGTGGGTGTGGGTCCAGCCGAGTGGTTTGGGTCTAGCCGAGTGGGTTTGGGTCTAGCCGAGTGGGTTAGGGTCTTGCCGAGTGGGTTTTGGTCTAGCCGAGTCGGATTGGGTTTAGCCGAGTGGGTTTGGGTCCAGCCGAGTGGGTTTGGGTCTAGCCGAGTGGGTTTGGGTCTAGCCGAGTGGGTTTGGGTCTAGCGGAGTGGGTTTGGGTCTAGCCGATTGGGTTTGGGTCTATCCGAGTGGGTTTGCATCCAGCCGAGTGAGTTTGGGACTAGCCGAGTGTGTTTGGGTCTAGAGGAGTGGGTTTGGGTCTAGCCAAGTCCGTTTGGGTCTAGCCGAGTGGGTTTGGGACTATCCGAGTGGGTTTGGGTCTAGCGGAGTGGGTTTGGTTCTAGCGGAGTGGGTTTGGGTCTAGCCGAGTTGGTTTGGGTCTAGCCGAGTGGGTTTGGGTCTAGCCGAGTGGGTTTGGGTCTAGCCGAGTGGGTTTGGGTCTAGCCGAGTGGGTTGGATCTAGCCGAGTGGGTTTGGGTCTTGCCGAGTGCGTTTGGGTCCAGCCGAGTGGGTTTGGGTCTAGCGAGTGGGTTTGGGTTCAGTCGAGTGGGTTTGGGTCTAGCCGAGTGGGTTTGGTTGTGGCCGAGTGGGTTTGGGTCGAGCCGAGTGGGTTTGGGTCCAGCCGAGTGGGTTTGGGTCTAGCCGAGTGGGTTTGGGACTAGCCGAGTGTGTTTGGGTCTAGAGGAGTGGGTTTGGGTCTAGCCAAGTCCGTTTGGGTCTAGCCGAGTGGGTTTGGGACTAGCCGAGTGGGTTTGGGTCTAGCGGAGTGGGTTTGGTTCTAGCAGAGTGGGTTTGGGTCTAGCCGAGTGGGTTTGGGTCTAGCCGAGTGGGTTTGGGTCTAGTGGAGTGGGTGTGGGTCCAGCCGAGTGGGTTTGGGTCTAGCCGAGTGGGTTTGGGTCTAGCCGAGTGGGTTAGGGTCTAGCCGAGTGGGTTTTGGTCTAGCCGAGTCGGTTTGGGTTTAGCCGAGTGGGTTTGGGTCCAGCCGAGTGGGTTTGGGTCTAGCCGAGTGGGTTTGGGTCTAGCCGAGTGGGTTTGGGTCTAGCGGAGTGGGTTTGGGTCTAGCCGAGTGGGTTTGGGTCTAGCCGAGTCCTTTTGGGTCTAGCCGAGTGGGTTTGGGACTAGCCGAGTGGGTTTGGGTCTAGCGGAATGTTTTTGGTTCTAGCGGAGTGGGTTTGGGTCTAGCCTAGTTGGTTTGGGTCTAGCCGAGTGGGTTTGGGTCTAGCCGAGTGGGTTTGGGTCTAGCCGAGTGGGTTTGGGTCTAGCCGAGTGGGTTGGGTCCAGCCGAGTGGGTTTGGGTCTAGCCGAGTGGGTTTGGGTCCAGCCGAGTGGGTTTGGGTCTAGCGAGTGGGTTTGGGTTTCGCCGAGTGGGTTTGGGTCTCGCCGAGTAGGTTTGGTTCTAGCCGAGTGGGTTTGGGTCTAGCCGAGTGGGTTTGGGTGTGGCCGAGTGGGTTTGGGTCGAGCCGAGTGGGTTTGGGTCCAGCCGAGTGGGTTTGGGTCTAGCAGAGTGGGTTTGGGTCTAGCCGAGTGGGTTTGGGTCTAGACGACTGGGTTTGGGTCTAGCCGACTGGGTTTGGGTCTAGCCGACTGGGTTTGGGTCTAGCCGAGTGGGTTTGCATCTAGCCGAGCGGGTTTGGGTCTAGAGGAGTGGGTTTGGGTCTAACCAAGTCCGTTTGGGTCTAGCAGAGTGGGTTTGAGACTAGCCGAATGGGTTTGGGTCTAGCCGAGTGGGTTTGGGTCTAGCCGAGTGGGCTTGGGTCTAGCCGAGTGGGTTGGATCTAGCCGAGTGGGTTTGGGTCTAGCCGAGTGGGTTTGGGTCCAGCCGAGTGGGTTTGGGTCTAGCGAGTGGGTTTGGGTTCAGCCGAGTGGGTTTGGGTCTAGCCGAGTAGGTTTGGTTCTAGCCGAGTGGGTTTTGGTCTAGCCGAGTGGGTTTGGTTGTGGCCGAGTGGGTTTGGGTCGAGCCGAGTGGGTTTGGGTCCAGCCGAGTGGGTTTGGGTCTAGCCGAGTGGGTTTGGGACTAGCCGAGTGTGTTTGGGTCTAGAGGAGTGGGTTTGGGTCTAGCCAAGTCCGTTTGGGTCTAGCCGAGTGGGTTTGGGACTAGCCGAGTGGGTTTGGGTCTAGCGGAGTGGGTTTGGTTCTAGCAGAGTGGGTTTGGGTCTAGCCGAGTGGGTTTGGGTCTAGCCGAGTGGGTTTGGGTCTAGTGGAGTGGGTGTGGGTCCAGCCGAGTGGGTTTGGGTCTAGCCGAGTGGGTTTCGGTCTAGCCGAGTGGGTTAGGGTCTAGCCGAGTGGGTTTTGGTCTAGCCGAGTCGGTTTGGGTTTAGCCGAGTGGGTTTGGGTCCAGCCGAGTGGGTTTGGGTCTAGCCGAGTGGGTTTGGGTCTAGCCGAGTGGGTTTGGGTCTAGCGGAGTGGGTTTGGGTCTAGCCGAGTGGGTTTGGGTCTAGCCGACTCCGTTTGGGTCTAGCCGAGTGGGTTTGGGACTAGCCGAGTGGGTTTGGGTCTAGCGGAGTGGTTTTGGTTCTAGCGGAGTGGGTTTGGGTCTAGCCGAGTTGGTTTGGGTCTAGCCGAGTGGGTTTGGGTCGAGCCGAGTGGGTTTGGGTCCAGCCGAGTGGGTTTGGGTCTAGCAGAGTGGGTTGGGTCCAGCCGAGTGGGTTTGGGTCTAGCCGACTGGGTTTGGGTCTAGCCGACTGGGTTTGGGTCTAGCCGACTGGGTTTGGGTCTAGCCGAGTGGGTTTGCATCTAGCCGAGCGGGTTTGGGTCTAGAGGAGTGGGTTTGGGTCTAACCAAGTCCGTTTGGGTCTAGCAGAGTGGGTTTGAGACTAGCCGAATGGGTTTGGGTCTAGCCGAGTGGGTTTGGGTCTCGCCGAGTGGGTTTGGATCTAGCGGAGTGGGTTTGTGTCTAGCGGAGTGTGTTTGGGTCTGGCCGAGTGGGTTAGGGTCTAGCCGAGTGGGTTTTGGTCTAGCCGAGTGGGTTAGGGTCTAGCCGAGTGGGTTTGGGTCTAGCCGAGTGGGTTTGGTCCTAGCCGAGTGGGTTTGGGTCTAGCGGAGTGGGTTTACGTCTAGCGGAGTGGGTTTGGGTCCAGCGGATTGGGTTTGGGTCTGGCGGAGTGGGTTTGGGTCTAGCGGAGTGGGTTTGGGTCTGGCCGAGTGGGATTGGGTCTAGCGGAGTGGGTTTGGGTCTAGCGGAGTGGGTTTGGGTAGAGCGGAGTGGGTTTTGGTCTAGCCGAGTGGGTTTGGGTCTAGCCGAGTGGGTTTGGGACTAGCCGAGTGGGTTTGGGTCTAGCTGAGTGGGTTTTGGTCTGGCCGAATGGGTTTGGATCCAGCCGAGTGGGTTTGGGTCTAGCCGAGTGGGTTTTGGGTCTAGCCGAGTGGGTTTGGGACTAGCCGAGTGGGTTTGGGTCTAGCGGAGTGGTTTTGGTTCTAGCGGAGTGGGTTTGGGTCTAGCCTAGTTGGTTTGGGTCTAGCCGAGTGGGTTTGGGTCTAGCCGAGTGGGTTTGGGTCTAGCCGAGTGGGTTTGGGTCTAGCCGAGTGGGTTGGGTCCAGCCGAGTGGGTTTGGGTCTAGCCGAGTGGGTTTGGGTCCAGCCGAGTGGGTTTGGGTCTAGCGAGTGGGTTTGGGTTTCGCCGAGTGGGTTTGGGTCTCGCCGAGTAGGTTTGGTTCTAGCCGAGTGGGTTTGGGTCTAGCCGAGTGGGTTTGGGTGTGGCCGAGTGGGTTTGGGTCGAGCCGAGTGGGTTTGGGTCCAGCCGAGTGGGTTTGGGTCTAGCAGAGTGGGTTTGGGTCTAGCCGAGTGGGTTTGGGTCTAGACGACTGGGTTTGGGTCTAGCCGACTGGGTTTGGGTCTAGCCGACTGGGTTTGGGTCTAGCCGACTGGGTTTGCATCTAGCCGAGCGGGTTTGGGTCTAGAGGAGTGGGTTTGGGTCTAACCAAGTCCGTTTGGGTCTAGCAGAGTGGGTTTGAGACTAGCCGAATGGGTTTGGGTCTAGCCGAGTGGGTTTGGGTCTAGCCGAGTGGGCTTGGGTCTAGCCGAGTGGGTTGGATCTAGCCGAGTGGGTTTGGGTCTAGCCGAGTGGGTTTGGGTCCAGCCGAGTGGGTTTGGGTCTAGCGAGTGGGTTTGGGTTCAGCCGAGTGGGTTTGGGTCTAGCCGAGTAGGTTTGGTTCTAGCCGAGTGGGTTTTGGTCTAGCCGAGTGGGTTTGGTTGTGGCCGAGTGGGTTTGGGTCGAGCCGAGTGGGTTTGGGTCCAGCCGAGTGGGTTTGGGTCTAGCCGAGTGGGTTTGGGACTAGCCGAGTGTGTTTGGGTCTAGAGGAGTGAGTTTGGGTCTAGCCAAGTCCGTTTGGGTCTAGCCGAGTGGGTTTGGGACTAGCCGAGTGGGTTTGGGTCTAGCGGAGTGGGTTTGGTTCTAGCAGAGTGGGTTTGGGTCTAGCCGAGTGGGTTTGGGTCTAGCCGAGTGGGTTTGGGTCTAGTGGAGTGGGTGTGGGTCCAGCCGAGTGGGTTTGGGTCTAGCCGAGTGGGTTTCGGTCTAGCCGAGTGGGTTAATGTCTAGCCGAGTGGGTTTTGGTCTAGCCGAGTCGGTTTGGGTTTAGCCGAGTGGGTTTGGGTCCAGCCGAGTGGGTTTGGGTCTAGCCGAGTGGGTTTGGGTCTAGCCGAGTGGGTTTGGGTCTAGCGGAGTGGGTTTGGGTCTAGCCGAGTGGGTTTGGGTCTAGCCGAGTCCGTTTGGGTCTAGCCGAGTGGGTTTGGGACTAGACGAGTGGGTTTGGGTCTAGCGGAGTGGTTTTGGTTCTAGCGGAGTGGGTTTGGGTCTAGCCGAGTTGGTTTGGGTCTAGCCGAGTGGGTTTGGGTCTAGCCGAGTGGGTTTGGGTCTAGCCGAGTGGGTTTGGGTCTAGCCGAGTGGGTTGGGTCCAGCCGAGTGGGTTTGGGTCTAGCCGAGTGGGTTTGGGTCCAGCCGAGTGGGTTTGGGTCTAGCGAGTGGGTTTGGGTTTCGCCGAGTGGGTTTGGGTCTCGCCGAGTAGGTTTGGTTCTAGCCGAGTGGGTTTGGGTCTAGCCGAGTGGGTTTGGGTGTGGCCGAGTGGGTTTGGGTCTAGCCGAGTGGGTTTGCATCTAGCCGAGCGGGTTTGGGTCTAGAGGAGTGGGTTTGGGTCTAACCAAGTCCGTTTGGGTCTAGCAGAGTGGGTTTGAGACTAGCCGAATGGGTTTGGGTCTAGCCGAGTGGGTTTGGGTCTCGCCGAGTGGGTTTGGGTCTAGCGGAGTGGGTTTGTGTCTAGCGGAGTGTGTTTGGGTCTGGCCGAGTGGGTTAGGGTCTAGCCGAGTGGGTTTTGGTCTAGCCGAGTGGGTTAGGGTCTAGCCGAGTGGGTTTGGGTCTAGCCGAGTGGGTTTGGTCCTAGCCGAGTGGGTTTGGGTCTAGCGGAGTGGGTTTAGGTCTAGCGGAGTGGGTTTGGGTCCAGCGGATTGGGTTTGGGTCTGGCGGAGTGGGTTTGGGTCTAGCGGAGTGGGTTTGGGTCTGGCCGAGTGGGATTGGGTCTAGCGGAGTGGGTTTGGGTCTAGCGGAGTGGGTTTGGGTAGAGCGGAGTGGGTTTTGGTCTAGCCGAGTGGGTTTGGGTCTAGCCGAGTGGGTTTGGGACTAGCCGAGTGGGTTTGGGTCTAGCTGAGTGGGTTTTGGTCTGGCCGAATGGGTTTGGATCCAGCCGAGTGGGTTTGGGTCTAGCCGAGTGGGTTTTGGGACGAGCCGAGTGGGTTTGGGACTAGCCGATTGGGTTTGGGTCTAGCGGATTGGGTTTGGTTCAAGCGGAGTGGGTTTGGGTCTAGCCGATTGGGTTTGGGTCTAGCCGACTGGGTTTGGGTCTAGCCGAGTGGGTTTGCATCGAGCCGAGTGGGTTTGGGACCAGCCGAGTGGATTTGGGTCTAGAGGAGTGGGTTTGGGTCTAACCAAGTCCGTTTGGGTCTAGCCGAGTGGGATTGAGACTAGCCGAATGGGTTTGGGTCTAGCCGAGTGGGTTTGGGTCTAGCCGTGTGGGTTTGGGTCTAGCGGAGTGGGTTTGGGTCTAGCGGAGTGTGTTTGGGTCTAGCCGAGTGGGTTTGGGTCTAGCGGAGTGGGTTTGGGTCTAGCGGAGTGGTTTTGGTTCTAGCGGAGTGGGTTTGGGTCTAGCCGAGTTGGTTTGGGTCTAGCCGAGTGGGTTTGGGTCTAGCCGAGTGGGTTTGGGTCTAGCCGAGTGGGTTTGGGTCTAGCCGAGTGGGTTGGGTCCAGCCGAGTGGGTTTGGGTCTAGCCGAGTGGGTTTGGGTCCAGCCGAGTGGGTTTGGGTCTAGCGAGTGGGTTTGGGTTTCGCCGAGTGGGTTTGGGTCTCGCCGAGTAGGTTTGGTTCTAGCCGAGTGGGTTTGGGTCTAGCCGAGTGGGTTTGGGTGTGGCCGAGTGGGTTTGGGTCTAGCCGAGTGGGTTTGGGTCTAGCCGACTGGGTTTGGGTCTAGCCGACTGGGTTTGGGTCTAGCCGACTGGGTTTGGGTCTAGCCGAGTGGGTTTGCATCTAGCCGAGCGGGTTTGGGTCTAGAGGAGTGCGTTTGGGTCTAACCAAGTCCGTTTGGGTCTAGCAGAGTGGGTTTGAGACTAGCCGAATGGGTTTGGGTCTAGCCGAGTGGGTTTGGGTCTCGCCGAGTGGGTTTGGGTCTAGCGGAGTGGGTTTGTGTCTAGCGGAGTGTGTTTGGGTCTGGCCGAGTGGGTTAGGGTCTAGCCGAGTGGGTTTTGGTCTAGCCGAGTGGGTTAGGGTCTAGCCGAGTGGGTTTGGGTCTAGCCGAGTGGGTTTGGTCCTAGCCGAGTGGGTTTGGGTCTAGCGGAGTGGGTTTAGGTCTAGCGGAGTGGGTTTGGGTCCAGCGGATTGGGTTTGGGTCTGGCGGAGTGGCTTTGGGTGTAGCGGAGTGGGTTTGGGTCTGGCCGAGTGGGATTGGGTCTAGCGGAGTGGGTTTGGGTCTAGCGGAGTGGGTTTGGGTATAGCGGAGTGGGCTTTGGTCTAGCCGAGTGGGTTTGGGTCTAGCCGAGTGGGTTTGGGACTAGCCGAGTGGGTTTGGGTCTAGCTGAGTGGGTTTTGGTCTGGCCGAATGGGTTTGGATCCAGCCGAGTGGGTTTGGGTCTAGCCGAGTGGGTTTTGGGACTAGCCGAGTGGGTTTGGGACTAGCCGATTGGGTTTGGGTCTAGCGGATTGGGTTTGGTTCAAGCGGAGTGGGTTTGGGTCTAGCCGATTGGGTTTGGGTCTAGCCGACTGGGTTTGGGTCTAGCCGAGTGGGTTTGCATCGAGCCGAGTGGGTTTGGGACCAGCCGAGTGGGTTTGGGTCTAGAGGAGTGGGTTTGGGTCTAACCAAGTCCGTTTGGGTCTAGCCGAGTGGGATTGAGACTAGCCGAATGGGTTTGGGTCTAGCCGAGTGGGTTTGGGTCTAGCCGTGTGGGTTTGGGTCTAGCGGAGTGGGTTTGGGTCTAGCGGAGTGTGTTTGGGTCTAGCCGAGTGGGTTAGGGTCTAGCCGAGTGGGTTTGGGTCTAGCGGAGTGGGTTTGGGTCTAGCGGAGTGTGTTTGGGTCTAGCGGAGTGGGTTTAACTCTAGCGGAGTGGGTTTGGGTCCAGCGGATTGGGTTTGGGTCTAGCGGAGTGGGTTTGGGTCTAGCGGAGTGGGTTTGGGTCTAGCCGAGTGGGATTGGGTCTAGCCGAGTGGGTTTGGGTCTAGCGGAGTGGGTTTGGGTCTAGCGCAGTAGGTTTTGGTCTAGCCGAGTGGGTTTGGGTCTAGCCGAGTGGATTTGGGACTAGCCGAGTGGGTTTGGGTCTAGCCGAGTGGGTTTGGGTCTAACCGAATGGGTTTGGATCTAGCCGAGCGGGTTTGGGTCCAGCCGAGTGGGTTTGGGTGAAGCCGAGTGGGTTTGGGTCTAGCCGAGTGGGTTTGGGACGAGCCGAGTGGTTTTGGGTCTAGCCGAGTGGGCTTGGGTCTAGCCGAGTGGGTTTGGGTCTAGCCGAGTGTGTTTGGGTCTAACTGAATGGGTTTGGGTCTACCCGAGTATGTTTGGGTCTAGCCGAGTGGGTTTGGGTCTAGCCGTGTGGGTTTGGGTCTAGCCGAGTGGGTTTTGGTCTAGCCGAGTGGGTTTTGGTCTAGCCGAGTGGGTTTGGGTCTAGCCGAGTGGGTTTGGGTCTAGCCGAGTGGGTTTGGGTCTAGCTGAGTGTGTTTGGGTCTAGCCGAATAGGCTTGGGTCTAGCCGAGTGTGTTTGGGTCTAGCCGAGTGGGTTTGGGTCTAGCGGAGTGGGTTTGGGTCTAGCCGAGTGGGTTTGGGTCTAGCTGATTGGGTTTGGGTCTATCCGAGTGGGTGTGCATCCAGCCGAGTGAGTTTCTGACTAGCCGAGTGTGTTTGGGTCTAGAGGAGTGGGTTTGGGTCTAGCCAAGTCCGTTTGGGTCTAGCCGAGTGGGTTTGGGACTAGCCGAGTGGGTTTGGGTCTAGCGGAGTGGGTTTGGTTCTAGCCGAGTGGTTTTGGGTCTAACGGAGTGGGTTTGGTTCTAGCGGAGTGGGTTTGGGTCTAGCGGAGTTGGTTTGGGTCTAGCCGAGTGGGTTTGGGTCTAGCCGAGTGGGTTTGGGTCTAGCCGAGTGGGTTTTGGTCTAGCCGAGTGGGTTGGGTCTAGCCGAGTGGGTTTGGGTCTAGCCGAGTGGGTTTGGGTCCAGCAGAGTGGGTTTGGGTCTAGCGAGTGGGTTTGGGTTCAGCGGAGTGGGTTTGGGTCTAGCCGAGTAGGTTTGGTTCTAGCCGAGTGGGTTTGGGTCTAGCCGAGTGGGTTTGGGTGTGGCCGAGTGGGTTTGGGTCGAGCCGAGTGGGTTTAGGTCCAGCCGAGTGGGTTTGGGTCTAGCCGAGTGGGTTTGGGTCTAGCCGAGTGGGTTTGGATCTAGCTAAGTGGGTTTGGGTCTAGCTGAGTGAGTTTGCATCTAGCCGAGTGGGTTTGGGTCTAGAGGAGTGGTTTTGGGTCTAACCAAGTCCGTTTGGGTCTAGACGAGTGAGTTTGAGACTAGCCAAATGGGTTTGGGTCTAGCCGAGTGGGTTTGGGTCTAGCCGAGTGGGTTTGGGTCTAGCGGAGTGGGTTTGGGTCTAGCGGAGTGTGTTTGGGTCTGGCCGAGTGGGTTAGGGTCTAGCCGAGTGGGTTTGGGTCTAGCCGAGTGGGTTAGGGTCTAGCCGAGTGGGTTTGGGTCTAGCGGAATGGGTTTGGGCCAAGCCGAGTGGGTTTGGGTCTAGCGGAGTGGGTTTAGGTCTAGCGGAGTGGGTTTGGGTCTAGCGGAGTGGGTTTTGTTCTAGCGGAGTGGGTTTGGGTCTAGCCGAGTTGGTTTGGGTCTAGCCGAGTGGGTTTGGGTCTAGCCGAGTGGGTTTGGGTCTAGCCGAGTGGGTTTGGGTCTAGCCGAGTGGGTTGGATCTAGCCGAGTGGGTTTGGGTCTAGCCGAGTGGGTTTGGGTCCAGCCGAGTGGGTTTGGGTCTAGCGAGTGGGTTTGGGTTCAGCCGAGTGGGTTTGGGTCTAGCCGAGTAGGTTTGGTTCTAGCCGAGTGGGTTTTGGTCTAGCCGAGTGGGTTTGGTTGTGGCCGAGTGGGTTTGGGTCGAGCCGAGTGGGTTTGGGTCCAGCCGAGTGGGTTTGGGTCTAGCCAAGAGGGTTTGGGACTAGCCGAGTGTGTTTGGGTCTAGAGGAGTGGGTTTGGGTCTAGCCGAGTGGGTTTGGGTCTAGCCGAGTGGGTTGGATCTAGCCGAGTGGGTTTGGGTCTAGCCGAGTGGGTTTGGGTCCAGCCGAGTGGGTTTGGGTCTAGCGAGTGGGTTTCGGTTCAGCCGAGTGGGTTTGGGTCTAGCCGAGTAGGTTTGGTTCTAGCCGAGTGGGTTTTGGTCTAGCCGAGTGGGTTTGGTTGTGGCCGAGTGTGTTTGGGTCGAGCCGAGTGGGTTTGGGTCCAGCCGAGTGGGTTTGGGTCTAGCCGAGTGGGTTTGGGACTAGCCGAGTGTGTTTGGGTCTAGAGGAGTGGGTTTGGGTCTAGCCAAGTCCGTTTGGGTCTAGCCGAGTGGGTTTGGGACTAGCCGAGTGGGTTTGGGTCCAGCGGAGTGGGTTTGGTTCTAGCAGAGTGGGTTTGGATCTAGCCGAGTGGGTTTGGGTCTAGCCGAGTGGGTTTGGGTCTAGTGGAGTGGGTGTGGGTCCAGCCGAGTGGGTTTGGGTCTAGCAGAGTGGGTTTGGGTCTAGCCGAGTGTGTTAGGGTCTAGCCGAGTGGGTTTTGGTCTAGCCGAGTCGGTTTGGGTTTAGCCGAGTGGGTTTGGGTCCAGCCGAGTGGGTTTGGGTCTAGCCGAGTGGGTTTGGGTCTAGCCGAGTGGGTTTGGGTCTAGCGGAGTGGGTTTGGGTCTAGCCGAGTGGGTTTGGGTCTAGCCGAGTCCGTTTGGGTCTAGCCGAGTGGGTTTGGGACTAGCCGAGTGGGTTTGGGTCTAGCGGAGTGGTTTTGGTTCTAGCGGAGTGGGTTTGGGTCTAGCCGAGTTGGTTTGGGTCTAGCCGAGTGGGTTTGGGTCTAGCCGAGTGGGTTTGGGTCTAGCCGGGTGGGTTTGGGTCCAGCCGAGTGGGTTTGGGTCTAGCCGAGTGGGTTTGGGTCCAGCCGAGTGGGTTTGGGTCTAGCGAGTGGGTTTGGGTTTCGCCGAGTGGGTTTGGGTCTCGCCGAGTAGGTTTGGTTCTAGCCGAGTGGGTTTGGGTCTAGCCGAGTGGGTTTGGGTGTGGCCGAGTGGGTTTGGGTCGAGCCGAGTGGGTTTGGGTCCAGCCGAGTGGGTTTGGGTCTAGCAGAGTGGGTTTGGGTCTAGCCGAGTGGGTTTGGGTCTAGACGACTGGGTTTGGGTCTAGCCGACTGGGTTTGGGTCTAGCCGACTGGGTTTGGGTCTAGCCGAGTGGGTTTGCATCTAGCCGAGCGGGTTTGGGTCTAGAGGAGTGGGTTTGGGTCTAACCAAGTCCGTTTGGGTCTAGCAGAGTGGGTTTGAGACTAGCCGAATGGGTTTGGGTCTAGGCGAGTGGGTTTGGGTCTCGCCGAGTGGGTTTGGGTCTAGCGGAGTGGGTTTGTGTCTAGCGGAGTGTGTTTGGGTCTGGCCGAGTGGGTTAGGGTCTAGCCGAGTGGGTTTTGGTCTAGCCGAGTGGGTTAGGGTCTAGCCGAGTGGGTTTGGGTCTAGCCGAGTGGGTTTGGTCCTAGCCGAGTGGGTTTGGGTCTAGCGGAGTGGGTTTAGGTCTAGCGGAGTGGGTTTGGGTCCAGCGGATTGGGTTTGGGTCTGGCGGAGTGGGTTTGGGTCTAGCGGAGTGGGTTTGGGTCTAACTGAATGGGTTTGGGTCTACCCGAGTATGTTTGGGTCTAGCCGAGTGGGTTTGGGTCTAGCCGTGTGGGTTTGGGTCTAGCCGAGTGGGTTTTGGTCTAGCCGAGTGGGTTTTGGTCTAGCCGAGTGGGTTTGGGTCTAGCCGAGTGGGTTTGGGTCTAGCCGAGTGGGTTTGGGTCTAGCTGAGTGTGTTTGGGTCTAGCCGAATAGGCTTGGGTCTAGCCGAGTGTGTTTGGGTCTAGCCGAGTGGGTTTGGGTCTAGCGGAGTGGGTTTGGGTCTAGCCGAGTGGGTTTGGGTCTAGCTGATTGGGTTTGGGTCTATCTGAGTGGGTGTGCATCTAGCCGAGTGAGTTTGGGACTAGCCGAGTGTGTTTGGGTCTAGAGGAGTGGGTTTGGGTCTAGCCAAGTCCGTTTGGGTCTAGCCGAGTGGGTTTGGGACTAGCCGAGTGGGTTTGGGTCTAGCGGAATGGGTTTGGGCCAAGCCGAGTGGGTTTGGGTCTAGCGGAGTGGGTTTAGGTCTAGCGGAGTGGGTTTGGGTCTAGCGGAGTGGGTTTTGTTCTAGCGGAGTGGGTTTGGGTCTAGCCGAGTTGGTTTGGGTCTAGCCGAGTGGGTTTGGGTCTAGCCGAGTGGGTTTGGGTCTAGCCGAGTGGGTTTGGGTCTAGCCGAGTGGGTTGGATCTAGCCGAGTGGGTTTGGGTCTAGCCGAGTGGGTTTGGGTCCAGCCGAGTGGGTTTGGGTCTAGCGAGTGGGTTTGGGTTCAGCCGAGTGGGTTTGGGTCTAGCCGAGTAGGTTTGGTTCTAGCCGAGTGGGTTTTGGTCTAGCCGAGTGGGTTTGGTTGTGGCCGAGTGGGTTTGGGTCGAGCCGAGTGGGTTTGGGTCCAGCCGAGTGGGTTTGGGTCTAGCCAAGAGGGTTTGGGACTAGCCGAGTGTGTTTGGGTCTAGAGGAGTGGGTTTGGGTCTAGCGGAGTGTGTTTGGGTCTGGCCGAGTGGGTTAGGGTCTAGCCGAGTGGGTTTGGGTCTAGCCGAGTGGGTTAGGGTCTAGCCGAGTGGGTTTGGGTCTAGCGGAATGGGTTTGGGCCAAGCCGAGTGGGTTTGGGTCTTGCGGAGTGGGTTTAGGTCTAGCGGAGTGGGTTTGGGTCTAGCGGAGTGGGTTTTGTTCTAGCGGAGTGGGTTTGGGTCTAGCCGAGTTGGTTTGGGTCTAGCCGAGTGGGTTTGGGTCTAGCCGAGTGGGTTTGGGTCTAGCCGAGTGGGTTTGGGTCTAGCCGAGTGGGTTGGATCTAGCCGAGTGGGTTTGGGTCTAGCCGAGTGGGTTTGGGTCCAGCCGAGTGGGTTTGGGTCTAGCGAGTGGGTTTGGGTTCAGCCGAGTGGGTTTGGGTCTAGCCGAGTAGGTTTGGTTCTAGCCGAGTGGGTTTTGGTCTAGCCGAGTGGGTTTGGTTGTGGCCGAGTGGGTTTGGGTCGAGCCGAGTGGGTTTGGGTCCAGCCGAGTGGGTTTGGGTCTAGCCGAGTGGGTTTGGGACTAGCCGAGTGTGTTTGGGTCTAGAGGAGTGGGTTTGAGTCTAGCCAAGTCCGTTTGGGTCTAGCCGAGTGGGTTTGGGACTAGCCGAGTGGGTTTGGGTCTAGCGGAGTGGGTTTGGTTCTAGCAGAGTGGGTTTGGGTCTAGCCGAGTGGGTTTGGGTCTAGCCGAGTGGGTTTGGGTCTAGTGGAGTGGGTGTGGGTCCAGCCGAGTGCGTTTGGGTCTAGCCGAGTGGGTTTGGGTCTAGCCGAGTGGGTTAGGGTCTAGCCGAGTGGGTTTTGGTCTAGCCGAGTCGGTTTGGTTGTGGCCGAGTGGGTTTGGGTCGAGCCGAGTGGGTTTGGGTCCAGCCGAGTGGGTTTGGGTCTAGCCGAGTGGGTTTGGGACTAGCCGAGTGTGTTTGGGTCTAGAGGAGTGGGTTTGGGTCTAGCGGAGTGTGTTTGGGTCTGGCCGAGTGGGTTAGGGTCTAGCCGAGTGGGTTTGGGTCTAGCCGAGTGGGTTAGGGTCTAGCCGAGTGGGTTTGGGTCTAGCGGAATGGGTTTGGGCCAAGCCGAGTGGGTTTGGGTCTTGCGGAGTGGGTTTAGGTCTAGCGGAGTGGGTTTGGGTCTAGCGGAGTGGGTTTTGTTCTAGCGGAGTGGGTTTGGGTCTAGCCGAGTTGGTTTGGGTCTAGCCGAGTGGGTTTGGGTCTAGCCGAGTGGGTTTGGGTCTAGCCGAGTGGGTTTGGGTCTAGCCGAGTGGGTTGGATCTAGCCGAGTGGGTTTGGGTCTAGCCGAGTGGGTTTGGGTCCAGCCGAGTGGGTTTGGGTCTAGCGAGTGGGTTTGGGTTCAGCCGAGTGGGTTTGGGTCTAGCCGAGTAGGTTTGGTTCTAGCCGAGTGGGTTTTGGTCTAGCCGAGTGGGTTTGGTTGTGGCCGAGTGGGTTTGGGTCGAGCCGAGTGGGTTTGGGTCCAGCCGAGTGGGTTTGGGTCTAGCCGAGTGGGTTTGGGACTAGCCGAGTGTGTTTGGGTCTAGAGGAGTGGGTTTGAGTCTAGCCAAGTCCGTTTGGGTCTAGCCGAGTGGGTTTGGGACTAGCCGAGTGGGTTTGGGTCTAGCGGAGTGGGTTTGGTTCTAGCAGAGTGGGTTTGGGTCTAGCCGAGTGGGTTTGGGTCTAGCCGAGTGGGTTTGGGTCTAGTGGAGTGGGTGTGGGTCCAGCCGAGTGCGTTTGGGTCTAGCCGAGTGGGTTTGGGTCTAGCCGAGTGGGTTAGGGTCTAGCCGAGTGGGTTTTGGTCTAGCCGAGTCGGTTTGGGTTTAGCCGAGTGGGTTTGGGTCCAGCCGAGTGGGTTTGGGTCTAGCCGAGTGGGTTTGGGTCTAGCCGAGTGGGTTTGGGTCTAGCGGAGTGGGTTTGGGTCTAGCCGAGTGGGTTTGGGTCTAGCCGAGTCCGTTTGGGTCTAGCCGAGTGGGTTTGGGACTAGCCGAGTGGGTTTGGGTCTAGTGGAGTGGTTTTGGTTCTAGCGGAGTGGGTTTGGGTCTAGCCGAGTTGGTTTGGGTCTAGCCGAGTGGGTTTGGGTCTAGCCGAGTGGGTTTGGGTCTAGCCGAGTGGGTTTGGGTCCAGCCGAGTGGGTTGGGTCCAGCCGAGTGGGTTTGGGTCTAGCCGAGTGGGTTTGGGTCCAGCCGAGTGGGTTTGGGTCTAGCGAGTGGGTTTGGGTTTCGCCGAGTGGGTTTGGGTCTCGCCGAGTAGGTTTGGTTCTAGCCGAGTGGGTTTGGGTGTGGCCGAGTGGGTTTGGGTCGAGCCGAGTGGGTTTGGGTCCAGCCGAGTGGGTTTGGGTCTAGCAGAGTGGGTTTGGGTCTAGCCGAGTGGGTTTGGGTCTAGACGACTGGGTTTGGGTCTAGCCGACTGGGTTTGGGTCTAGCCGACTGGGTTTGGGCCTAGCCGAGTGGGTTTGCATCTAGCCGAGCGGGTTTGGGTCTAGAGGAGTGGGTTTGGGTCTAACCAAGTCCGTTTGGGACTAGCAGAGTGGGTTTGAGACTAGCCGAATGGGTTTGGGTCTAGCCGAGTGGGTTTGGGTCTCGCCGAGTGGGTTTGGGTCTAGCGGAGTGGGTTTGTGTCTAGCGGAGTGTGTTTGGGTCTGGCCGAGTGGGTTAGGGTCTAGCCGAGTGGGTTTTGGTCTAGCCGAGTGGGTTAGGGTCTAGCCGAGTGGGTTTGGGTCTAGCCGAGTGGGTTTGGTCCTAGCCGAGTGGGTTTGGGTCTAGCGGAGTGGGTTTAGGTCTAGCGGAGTGGGTTTGGGTCCAGCGGATTGGGTTTGGGTCTGGCGGAGTGGGTTTGGGTCTAGCGGAGTGGGTTTGGGTCTAGCCGAGTGGGATTGGGTCTAGCGGAGTGGGTTTGGGTCTAGCGGAGTGGGTTTGGGTATAGCGGAGTGGGTTTTGGTCTAGCCGAGTGGGTTTGGGTCTAGCCGAGTGGGTTTGGGACTAGCCGAGTGGGTTTGGGTCTAGCTGAGTGGGTTTTGGTCTGGCCGAATGGGTTTGGATCCAGCCGAGTGGGATTGGGTCTAGCCGAGTGGGATTGGGTCTAGCGGAGTGGGTTTGGGTCTAGCGGAGTGGGTTTGGGTATAGCGGAGTGGGTTTTGGTCTAGCCGAGTGGGTTTGGGTCTAGCCGAGTGGGTTTGGGACTAGCCGAGTGGGTTTGGGACTAGCCGATTGGGTTTGGGTCTAGCGGATTGGGTTTGGTTCTAGCGGAGTGGGTTTGGGTCTAGCCGACTGGGTTTGGGTCTAGCCGACTGGGTTTGGGTCTAGCCGAGTGGGTTTGCATCGAACCGAGTGGGTTTGGGACCAGCCGAGTGGGTTTGGGTCTAGAGGAGTGGGTTTGGGTCTAACCAAGTCCGTTTGGGTCTAGCCGAGTGGGATTGAGACTAGCCGAATGGGTTTGGGTCTAGCCGAGTGGGTTTGGGTCTAGCCGTGTGGGTTTGGGTCTAGCGGAGTGGGTTTGGGTCTAGCGGAGTGTGTTTGAGTCTAGACGAGTGGGTTAGGGTCTAGCCGAGTGTGTTTGGGTCTAACTGAATGGGTTTGGGTCTACCCGAGTATGTTTGGGTCTAGCCGAGTGGGTTTGGGTCTAGCTGAGTGTGTTTGGGTCTAGCCGAATAGGCTTGGGTCTAGCCGAGTGTGTTTGGGTCTAGCCGAGTGGGTTTGGGTCTAGCGGAGTGGGTTTGGGTCTAGCCGAGTGGGTTTGGGTCTAGCTGATTGGGTTTGGGTCTATCCGAGTGGGTTTGCATCTAGCCGAGTGAGTTTGGGACTAGCCGAGTGTGTTTGGGTCTAGAGGAGTGGGTTTGGGTCTAGCCAAGTCCGTTTGGGTCTAGCCGAGTGGGTTTGGGACTAGCCGAGTGGGTTTGGGTCTAGCGGAGTGGGTTTGGTTCTAGCCGAGTGGGTTTGGGTCTAGCGGAGTGGGTTTGGTTCTAGCGGAGTGGGTTTGGGTCTAGCGGAGTTGGTATTGGTCTAGCCGAGTGGGTTTGGGTGTAGCCGAGTGGGTTTGGGTCTAGCCGAGTGGGTTGGGTCTAGCCGAGTGGGTTTGGGTCTAGCCGAGTGGGTTTGGGTCCAGCAGAGTGGGTTTGGGTCTGGCGAGTGGGTTTGGGTTCAGCCGAGTGGGTTTGGGTCTAGCCGAGTAGGTTTGGTTCTAGCCGAGTGGGTTTGGGTCTAGCCGAGTGGGTTTGGGTGTGGCCGAGTGGGTTTGGGTCGAGCCGAGTGGGTTTGGGTCCAGCCGAGTGGGTTTGGGTCTAGCCGAGTGGGTTTGGGTCTAGCCGAGTGGGTTTGGATCTAGCTAAGTGGGTTTGGATCTAGCTAAGTGGGTTTGGGTCTAGCTGAGTGGGTTTGCATCTAGCCGAGTGGGTTTGGGTCTAGAGGAGTGGTTTTGGGTCTAACCAAGTCCGTTTGGGTCTAGCCGAGTGGGTTTGAGACTAGCCAAATGGGTTTGGGTCCTGCCGAGTGGGTTTGGGTCTAGCCGAGTGGGTTTGGGTCTAGCGGAGTGGGTTTGGGTCTAGCGGAGTGTGTTTGGGTCTGGCCGAGTGGGTTAGGGTCTAGCCGAGTGGGTTTGGGTCTAGCCGAGTGGGTTAGGGTCTAGCCGAGTGGGTTTGGGTCTAGCGGAATGGGTTTGGGCCAAGCCGAGTGGGTTTGGGTCTAGCGGAGTGGGTTTAGGTCTAGCGGAGTGGGTTTGGGTCCAGCGGATTGGGTTTGGGTCTGGCGGAGTGGGTTTGGGTCTCGCGGAGTGGGTTTGGGTCTAGCCGAGTGGGATTGGGTCGAGCCGAGTGAGTTTGGGTCTAGCCGAGTGGGTTTGGGTCTAGCGGTGTGGGTTTGGGTCTAGCGGAGTGGGTTTGGGTCTAGCCGAGTGGGTTTGGGTCTAGCCGAGTGGGTTTGCGTCTAGCCGAGTGGGTTTGGGTCTAGCGGAGTGGGTTTGGTTATAGCGGAGTGGGAGTGGGTCTAGAGGAGTGGGTTTGGGACTAGCGGAGTGGGTTAGGGTCTAGCGGAGTGGGTTTGGGTCTAGCGGAGTGGGTTTGGGTCTAGCGGAATGGGTTTGGGTCAAGCCGAGTGGGTTTGGGTCTAGCCGAGTGGGTTTGGGACTAGC
Organism: Raja brachyura; assembly: GCA_963514005.1. The sequence goes on along the minus strand of OY740819.1, from coordinate 2,371,788 downwards.
CGAGTGGGTTTGGGACTAGCCGAGTGGATTTGGGTTAGCCGAGTGGGTTTGGGTCTAGCGGAGTAGGTTTGGGTCTAGCGGAGTGGGTTTGGGTCTAGCGGAGTGGGTTTGGGTTTAGACGACTGGGTTTGGGTCTAGCCGAGTGGGTTTGGGTCTAGCCTTGTGGGTTTGGGTCTAGCCGAGTGGGTTTGGGTCTAGCCGAATGGGTTTGGGTCTAGCCGAGTTGGTTTGGGTCTTGCGGAGTGGGTTTGGGTCTAGCGGAGTGGGTTTGGGTCTAGCGGAGTGGCTTTGGGTCTAGCCGTGTGGGTTTGGGTCTAGCCGAGTGGCTTTGGGTCTAGCCGAGTGGGTTTGGGTCAAGGCGAGTGGGTTTGGGTCTAGCCGAGTGGGTTTGGGTCTAGCGGAGTGGGTTTGCGTTTAGCCGAGTGTGTTTCTGTCTAGCCGAGTGGGTTTGTGTCTAGCCGAGTGGGTTTGGGTGTAGCCGAGTGGGTTTGGGTCTAGCGGAGTGGGTTTGGGTCTAACCGAGTGCGTTTGGGTCTAGCGGAGTGGGTTTGGGTCTAGCGGAGTGGGTTTGGGTCTAGCCGAGTGGGTTTGGGTCTAGCGGAGTGGGTTTGGGTCTAGCCGAGTGGGTTTGGGTCTAGCGGAGTGGGTTTGCGTTTAGCCGAGTGTGTTTCTGTCTAGCCGAGTGGGTTTGGGTCTAGCCGAGTGGGTTTGGGTGTAGCCGAGTGGGTTTGGGTCTAGCGGAGTGGGTTTGGGTCTAGCCGAGTGCGTTTGGGTCTAGCGGAGTGGGTTTGGGTCTAGCGGAGTGGGTTTGGGTCTTGCCGAGTGGGTTTGGGTCTAGCGGTGTGGGGTTGGGTCTAGCCGAGTGGGTTTGGGTCTAGCGGAATAGGTTTGGGTCTTGCCGAGTGGGTTTGGGTGTAGCCGAGTGGGTTTGCATCTAGCTGAGTGGGTTTGGGTCTAGCCGAGTGGGTTTGGGTCTAGCCGAGTGGGTTTGGGTCTAGCCGAGTGGGTTTGGGTCTAGCGGAGTGGGTTTGGATCTAGCAGAGTGGGTTTGGGTCCAGCCGAGTGGGTTTGGGTCAATCGTAGTGGGTTTGGGTCTAGCCGAGTGGGTTTGCGTCTAGCCGAGTGGGTTTGGGTCTAGCGGAGTGGGTTTGGGTCTAGGCGAGTGGGTTTGGGTCTAGCCGAGTGGGTTTGGGTCTAGCCGAGTGGCTTTGGGTCGAGCCGAGTGAGTTTGGGTCTAGCCGAGTGGGTTTGGGTCTAGCCGAGTTGGTTTGGGTCTAGCGGAGTGGGTTTGGGTCTAGCCGAGTGGGTTTGGGTCTAGCGGAGTGGGTTTGGGTCTAGCGGAGTGGGTTTGGGTCAAGCGGAGTGGCTTTGGGTCTAGCCGTGTGGGGTTTGGGTCTAGCCGAGTGGGTTTGGGTCTAGCCGAGTGGGTTTGGGTCTAGCCGAATGGGTTTGGGTCTAGCCGAGTGGGTTTGGGTCTAGCGGTGTGGGTTTGGGTTTAGCCGAGTGTGTTTCTGTGTAGCCGAGTGGGTTTGGGTCTAGCCGAGTGGGTTTGGGTCTACCCGAGTGGGTTTGGGTCTAGCGGAGTGGGTTTGGGTCTAGCCGAGTGCGTTTGGGTCTAGCGGAGTGGGTTTGGGTCTAGCCGAGTGGGTTTGGGTCTAGCGGAATGGGTTTGGGTCTAGCCGAGTGGGTTTGGGTGTAGCTGAGTGGGTTTGCGTCTAGCCGAGTGGGTTTGGGTGTAGCCGAGTGGGTTTGGGTCTAGCCGAGTGGGTTTGGGTCTAGCCGAGTGGGTTTGGGTCTAGCCGAGTGGGTTTGGGTCAAGCGGAGTGGGTTTGGGTCTAGCTGAGTGGCTTTGGGTCTAGCCGAGTGTGTTTGGGTCCAGCCGAGTGGGTTTGGGTCTAGCCGAGTGGGTTTGGGTCTAGCGGAGTGGGTTTGGGTCTAGCCGAGTGGGTTTGGGTCTAGCCGAGTGGGTTTGGGTCTAGCGGAGTGGGATTGGGTCTAGCGGAGTGGGTTTGTGTCTAGCGGAGTGGGTTAGGGTCTAGTGGAGTGGCTTTGGGTATAGCCAAGTGGGTTTGGGTCTAGCGGAGTGGGTTTGGGTCTAGCCGAGTGGGTTTGGGTCTAGCCGAGTGGGTTTGGGTCCAGCAGAGTGGATTTGAGTCTAGCCGAGTGGGTTTGGGTCTAGCCGAATGGGTTTGGGTCTAGCCGAGTGGGTTTGGGTCTAGCGGAGTGGGTTTGTGTCTAGCGGAGTGGGTTTGGGTCTAGCGGAGTGAGTTTGGGTCTAGCCGAGTGGGTTTGGGTATAGCCGATTGGGTTTGGGTCTAGCCGAATGGGTTTGGGTCTAGCCGAGTGGCTTAGGGTCTAGCGGAGTGGGTTTGGGTCTAGCGGAGTGGGTTTGGGTCTAGCGGAGTGGCTTTGGGTCTAGCCGTGTGGGTTTGGGACTCGCCGAGTGGGTTTGGGTCTAGCCTAGTGGGTTTGGGTCTAGCGGAGTGGGTTTGGGTCTAGCCGAGTGGTTTGGGTCTAGCGGAGTGGGTTTGGGTCTAGCCGAGTGGGTTTGGGTCTAGCGGAATGGGTTTGGGTCTAGCCGAGTGGGTTTGGGTGCAGCCGAGTGGGTTTGCGTCTTGCTGAGTGTGATTGGGACTAGCCGAGTGGCTTTGGGTCTACCCGAGTGGGTTTGGGTCTAGCCGAGTGGGTTTGGTTCTAGCCGAGTGGGTTTGGGTCTAGCGGAGTGGGTTTGGGTCTAGCCGAGTGGGTTTCTGTCTAGCGGAGTGGGATTGGGTCAAGTGGAGTGGGTTTGCGTCTAGCGGAGTGTGTTAGGGTCTAGCGGAGTGGGTTTGGGTATAGCCGAGTGGGTTTGGTTCTAGCGGAGTGGGTTTGGGTCAAGCCGAGTGGGTTTGGGTCTAGCCGAGTGGGTTTGGGTCTAGCCGAGTGAGTTTGTGTCTAGGCGAATGGGTTTGGGTCTAGCCGAGTGGGTTTGGTTCTAGCGGAGTGGGTTTGGGTCTAGCGGAGTGGGTTTGGGTCTAGCGGATTGGCTTTGGGTCTAGCGGACTGTGTTTGTGTCTAGCCGAGTGGGTTTGGGTGTAGCCGAGTGGGATTGGGTCTAGCCGAGTGGGTTTGGGTCTAGCGGAGTGGGTTTGGGTCCAGCCAAGTGCGTTTGGGTCTAGCGAAGTGGGTTTGGGTCTAGCGGAGTGGGTTTGGGTCTAGCGGAGTGGCTTTGGGTCTAGCCGAGTGGGTTTGGGTCTAGCGGAATGGGTTTGGGTCTAGCCGAGTGGGTTTGGGTGTAGCCGAGTGGGTTTGCATCTAGCTGAGTGGGTTTGGGTCTAGCCGAGTGGGTTTGGGTCTAGCCGAGTGGGTTTGGGTCTAGCGGAATGGGTTTGGGTCTAGCCGAGTGGGTTTGGGTCTTGCCGAGTGGGTTTGGGTCTAGCCGAGTGGGTTTGGGTCTAGCCGATTGGGATTGGGTCTAGCAGAGTGGGTTTGGGTCAAGCCGAGTGGGTTTGGGTCTAGCCAAGGGGGTTTGGGCCTAGCCGAGTGGGTTTGAGACTAGCCGAGTGGGTTTGGGTCTTGCGGAGTGGCTTTGGGTCTAGCCGTGTGGGTTTGGGTGTAGCCGAGTGGGTTTGGGTCTAGCCGAGTGGGTTTGGGTCTAGCGGAGTGGGTTTGGGTCTAGCCGAGTGGGTTTGGGTGTAGCCGAGTGGGTTTGCGTCTAGCTGAGTGGGATTGGGTCTAGCCGAGTGGCTTTGGGTCTACACGAGTGGGTTTGGGTCTAGCCGAGTGGGTTTGGTTCTAGCCGAGTGGGTTTGGGTCTAGCGGAGTGGGTTTGGGTCTAGCCGAGTGGGTTTCTGTCTAGCGGAGTGGGATTGGGTCAAGTGGAGTGGGTTTGCGTCTAGCGGAGTGTGTTAGGGTCTAGCGGAGTGGGTTTGGTTCTAGCGGAGTGGGTTTGGGTCAAGCCGAGTGGGTTTGGGTCCAGCCGAGTTGGTTTGGGTCTAGCGGAGTGGGTTTGGGTCTAGCGGAGTGGGTTTGGGTCTAGCCGAGTGGGTTTGCGTCTAGCCGAGTGGGTTTGGGTCTAGCCGAATGGGTTTGGGTCTAGCCGAGTGGGTTTGGTTCTAGCGGAGTGGGTTTGGGTCTAGCGGAGTGGGTGTGGGTCTAGCGGAGTGGCTTTGGGTCTAGCGGAGTGTGTTTGTGTCTAGCCGAGTGGGTTTGGGTGTAGCCGAGTGGGATTGGGTCTAGCCGAGTGGGTTTGGGTCTAGCGGAGTGGGTTTGGGTCTAGCCAAGTGCGTTTGGGTCTAGCGGAGTGGGTTTGGGTCTAGCCGAGTGCGTTTGGGTCTAGCGAAGTGGGTTTGGGTTTAGCGGAGTGGGTTTGGGTCTAGCGGAGTGGGTTTGGGTCTAGCCGAGTGGGTTTGGGTCTAGCGGAATGGGTTTGGGTCTAGCCGAGTGGGTTTGGGTGTAGCCGAGTGGGTTTGCACCTAGCTGAGTGGGTTTGGGTCTAGCCGAGTGGGTTTGGGTCTAGCCGAGTGGGTTTGGGTTTAGCCGAGTGGGTTTGGGTCTAGCCGAGTGGGTTTGGGTCTAGCGGAGTGGGTTTGGGTCTAGCCGAGTGGGTTTGGGTCTCGCGGAGTGGGTTTGGGTCTAGCGGAGTGGGTTTGGGTCTAGCCGAGTGGGTTTGGGTCTAGCGGAATGGGTTTGGGTCTAGCCGAGTGGGTTTGGGTGTAGCCGAGTGGGTTTGCATCTAGCTGAGTGGGTTTGGGTCTAGCTGAGTGGGTTTGGGTGTAGCCGAGTGGGTTTGCGTCTAGCGGAATGGGTTTGGGTCTAGCCGAGTGGGTTTGGGTCTTGCCGAGTGGGTTTGGGTCTAGCCGAGTGGGTTTGGGTCTAGCCGATTGGGATTGGGTCTAGCAGAGTGGGTTTGGGTCAAGCCGAGTGGGTTTGGGTCTAGCCAAGGGGGTTTGGGCCTAGCCGAGTGGGTTTGAGACTAGCCGAGTGGGTTTGGGTCTTGCGGAGTGGCTTTGGGTCTAGCCGTGTGGGTTTGGGTGTAGCCGAGTGGGTTTGGGTCTAGCCGAGTGGGTTTGGGTCTAGCGGAGTGGGTTTGGGTCTAGCCGAGTGGGTTTGGGTGTAGCCGAGTGGGTTTGCGTCTAGCTGAGTGGGATTGGGTCTAGCCGAGTGGCTTTGGGTCTACCCGAGTGGGTTTGGGTCTAGCCGAGTGGGTTTGGTTCTAGCCGAGTGGGTTTGGGTCTAGCGGAGTGGGTTTGGGTCTAGCCGAGTGGGTTTCTGTCTAGCGGAGTGGGATTGGGTCAAGTGGAGTGGGTTTGCGTCTAGCGGAGTGTGTTAGGGTCTAGCGGAGTGGGTTTGGTTCTAGCGGAGTGGGTTTGGGTCAAGCCGAGTGGGTTTGGGTCCAGCCGAGTTGGTTTGGGTCTAGCGGAGTGGGTTTGGGTCTAGCGGAGTGGGTTTGGGTCTAGCCGAGTGGGTTTGCGTCTAGCCGAGTGGGTTTGGGTCTAGCCGAATGGGTTTGGGTCTAGCCGAGTGGGTTTGGTTCTAGCGGAGTGGGTTTGGGTCTAGCGGAGTGGGTGTGGGTCTAGCGGAGTGGCTTTGGGTCTAGCGGAGTGTGTTTGTGTCTAGCCGAGTGGGTTTGGGTGTAGCCGAGTGGGATTGGGTCTAGCCGAGTGGGTTTGGGTCTAGCGGAGTGGGTTTGGGTCTAGCCAAGTGCGTTTGGATCTAGCGGAGTGGGTTTGGGTCTAGCCGAGTGCGTTTGGGTCTAGCGAAGTGGGTTTGGGTTTAGCGGAGTGGGTTTGGGTCTAGCGGAGTGGGTTTGGGTCTAGCCGAGTGGGTTTGGGTCTAGCGGAATGGGTTTGGGTCTAGCCGAGTGGGTTTGGGTGTAGCCGAGTGGGTTTGCATCTAGCTGAGTGGGTTTGGGTCTAGCCGAGTGGGTTTGGGTCTAGCGGAGTGGGTTTGGGTCTAGCCGAATGGGTTTGGGTCAAGCCGAGTGGGTTTGGGTCTAGCCGATTGGGTTTGGGTCTAGCGGAGTGGGTTTGGGTTTAACCAAGTGTGTTTCTGTATAGCCGAGTGGGTTTGGGTCTGGCCGAGTGGGTTTGGGTCTAGCCGAGTGGGTTTGGGTCTAGCGGAGTGGGTTTGGGTCTAGCCGAGTGCATTTGGGTCCAGCGGAGTGGGTTTGGGTCTAGCCGAGTGGGTTTGGGTCTAGCGGAGTGGGTTTGGGTCTAGCCGAGTGGGTTTGGGTCTAGCGGAGTGGGTTTGGGTCCAGCCGAGTTGGTTTGGGTCTAGCGGAATGGGTTTGGGTCTAGCTGAGTGGGTTTGGGTGTAGCCGAGTGGGTTTGCGTCTAGCGGAATGGGTTTGGGTCTAGCCGAGTGGGTTTGGGTCTTGCCGAGTGGGTTTGGGTCTAGCCGAGTGGGTTTGGGTCTAGCGGAGTGGGTTTGGGTCTAGCCGTGTGGGTTTGGGTCTAGCGGAGTGGGTTTGGGTCTAGCCGAGTGGGTTTGGGTCTAGCGGAATGGGTTTGGGTCTAGCTTAGTGGGTTTGGGTGTAGCCGAGTGGGTTTGCGTCTAGCGGAATGAGTTTGGGTCTAGCCGAGTGGGTTTGGGTCTTGCGGAGTGGCTTTGGGTCTAGCCGTGTGGGTTTGGGTCTAGCCGAGTGGGTTTGGGTCTAGCGGAGTGGGTTTGGGTCTAGCCGAGTGGGTTTGGGTGTAGCCGAGTGGGTTAGCGTCTAGCTGAGTGGGATTGGGTCTAGCCGAGTGGCTTTGGGTCTACCCGAGTGGGTTTGGGTCTAGCCGAGTGGGTTTGGTTCTAGCCGAGTGGGTTTGGGTCTAGCGGAGTGGTTTTGGGTCTAGCCGAGTGGGTTTCTGTCTAGCGGAGTGGGATTGGGTCAAGTGGAGTGGGTTTGCGTCTAGCGGAGTGTGTTAGGGTCTAGCGGAGTGGGTTTGGGTATAGCCGAGTGGGTTTGGTTCTAGCGGAGTGGGTTTGGGTCAAGCCGAGTGGGTTTGGGTCCAGCCGAGTTGGTTTGGGTCTAGCGGAGTGGGTTTGGGTCTAGCGGAGTGGGTTTGGGTCTAGCCGAGTGGGTTTGCGTCTAGCCGAGTGGGTTTGGGTCTAGCCGAATGGGTTTGGGTCTAGCCGAGTGGGTTTGGTTCTAGCGGAGTGGGTTTGGGTCTAGCGGAGTGGGTGTGGGTCTAGCGGAGTGGCTTTGGGTCTAGCGGAGTGTGTTTGTGTCTAGCCGAGTGGGTTTGGGTGTAGCCGAGTGGGATTGGGTCTAGCCGAGTGGGTTTGGGTCTAGCGGAGTGGGTTTGGGTCTAGCCAAGTGCGTTTGGGTCTAGCGGAGTGGGTTTGGGTCTAGCCGAGTGCGTTTGGGTCTAGCGAAGTGGGTTTGGGTTTAGCGGAGTGGGTTTGGGTCTAGCGGAGTGGGTTTGGGTCTAGCCGAGTGGGTTTGGGTCTAGCGGAATGGGTTTGGGTCTAGCCGAGTGGGTTTGGGTGTAGCCGAGTGGGTTTGCATCTAGCTGAGTGGGTTTGGGTCTAGCCGAGTGGGTTTGGGTCTAGCCGAGTGGGTTTGGGTTTAGCCGAGTGGGTTTGGGTCTAGCCGAGTGGGTTTGGGTCTAGCGGAGTGGGTTTGGGTCTAGCCGAGTGGGTTTGGGTCTAGCCGAGTGGGTTTGGGTCTCGCGGAGTGGGTTTGGGTCTAGCGGAGTGGGTTTGGGTCTAGCGGAGTGGCTTTGGGTCCAGCCGTGTGGGTTTGGGTCGAGCCGAGTGAGTTTGGGTCTAGCCGAATGGGTTTGGGTCAAGCCGAGTGGGTTTGGGTCTAGCCGATTGGGTTTGGGTCTAGCCGAGTGGGTTTGGGTTTAACCAAGTGTGTTTCTGTATAGCCGAGTGGGTTTGGGTCTGGCCGAGTGGGTTTGGGTCTAGCCGAGTGGGTTTGGGTCTAGCGGAGTGGGTTTGGGTCTAGCCGAGTGCATTTGGGTCCAGCGGAGTGGGTTTGGGTCTAGCCGAGTGGGTTTGGGTCTAGCGGAGTGGGTTTGGGTCTAGCCGAGTGGGTTTGGGTCTAGCGGAGTGGGTTTGGGTCCAGCCGAGTGGGTTTGGGTCTAGCGGAATGGCTTTGGGTCCAGCCGTGTGGGTTTGGGTCTAGCGGAGTGGGTTTGGGTCTAGCGGAGTGGCTTTGGGTCCAGCCGTGTGGGTTTGGGTCTAGCCGAGTGAGTTTGGGTCTAGCCGAATGGGTTTGGGTCAAGCCGAGTGGGTTTGGGTCTAGCCGATTGGGTTTGGGTCTAGCGGAGTGGGTTTGGGTTTAACCAAGTGTGTTTCTGTATAGCCGAGTGGGTTTGGGTCTGGCCGAGTGGGTTTGGGTCAAGCCGAGTGGGTTTGGGTCTAGCGGAGTGGGTTTGGGTCTAGCCGAGTGCATTTGGGTCCAGCGGAGTGGGTTTGGGTCTAGCCGAGTGGGTTTGGGTCTAGCGGAGTGGGTTTGGGTCTAGCCGAGTGGGTTTGGGTCTAGCGGAGTGGGTTTGGGTCCAGCCGAGTGGGTTTGGGTCTAGCGGAATGGGTTTGGGTCTAGCTGAGTGGGTTTGGGTGTAGCCGAGTGGGTTTGCGTCTAGCGGAATGGGTTAGGGTCTAGCCGAGTGGGTTTGGGTGTAGCTGAGTGGGTTTGTGTCTAGCCGAGTGGGTTTGGGTCTAGCCGAGTGGGTTTGGGTCTAGCGGAGTGGGTTTGGGTCAAGCCGAGTGGGTTTGGGTCTAGCCAAGTGGGTTTGGGTCTAGCCGAGTGGGTTTGAGTCTAGCCGAGTGGGTTTGGGTTTAACGGAGTGGCTTTGGGTCTAGCCGTGTGGGTTTGGGTTTAGCCGAGTGTGTTTCTGTCTAGACGAGTGGGTTTGGGTCTAGCCGAGTGGGTTTGGGTCTAGCCGAGTGGGTTTGGGTTTAGCGGAGTGGTTTGGGGTCTAGCCGAGTGGGTTTGGGTCTAGCGGAGTGGGTTTTGGTCTAGCCGAGTGGGTTTGGGTCTAGCGGAGTGGGTTTGGATCTAGCCGACTGGGTTTGGCTCTAGCCGAGTGGGTTTGGGTCTAGCCGAGTGGGTTTGCGTCTAGCCGAGTGGGTTTGGGTCTAGCCGAATGGGTTTGGGTCTAGCCGAGTGGGTTTGGGTCTAGCGGAGTGGGTTTGGGTCTAGCGGAGTGTGTTTGGGTCTACCGGAGTGGCTTTGGGTCTAGCCGTGTGGGTTTGGGTCTAGCCGAGTGGGTTTGGGTCTAGCCGAGTGGGTTTGGGTCAAGCCGAGTGGGTTTGGGTTTAGCCGAGTGGGTTTGGGTCTAGCGGAGTGGGTTTGCATTTAGCCGAGTGTGTTTCTGTCTAGCCGAGTGGGTTTGGGTCTAGCCGAGTGGGTTTGGGTCTAGCCGAGTGGGTTTGTGTCTAGCGGAGTGGGTTTGGGTCTAGCCAAGTGGGTTTGGGTCTAGCGGAATGGGTTTGGGTCTAGCTGAGTGGGTTTGGGTGAAGCCGAGTGGGTTTGCGTCTGGCGGAATGGGTTTGGGTCTAGCGGAGTGGGTTTGGGTCTAGCCGAGTGGGTTTGGGTCTAGCCGAGTGGGTTTGGGTCTAGCCGAGTGGGTTTGGGTCTAGCGGAGTGGGTTTGGGTCAAGACGAGTGGGTTTGGGTCTAGCCAAGTGGGTTTGGGTCTAGCCGAGTGGGTTTGAGTCTAGCCGAGTGGGTTTGGGTCTAGCGGAGTGGTTTTGGGTCTAGCCGAGTGGGTTTGGGTCTAGCGGAGTGGGTTTCGGTCTAGCCGAGTGGGTTTGGGTCTAGCGGAGTGGGTTTGGGTCTAGCCGAGTGGGTTTGGGTCTAGCCGAGTGGGTTTGCGTCTAGCCGAGTGGGTTTGGGTCTAGCGGAGTGGGTTTGGGTCTAGCCGAGTGGGTTTGGGTCTAGCCGAGTGGGTTTGGGTCTAGCCGAGTGGCTTTCGGTCTAGCCGAGTGGGTTTGGGTCTAGCCGAGTGGGTTAGGGTCTAGCCGAGTGGGTTTGGGTCTAGCCGAGTGGGTTTGGGCCAAGCCGAGTGGGTTTGGGTCTAGCGGAGTGGGTTTAGGTCTAGCGGAGTGGGTTTGGGTCCAGCGGATTGGGTTTGGGTCTAGCCGAGTGGGATTGGGTCTAGCCGAGTGGGTTTGGGTCTAGCGGAGTGGGTTTGGGTCTAGCCGAGTGGGATTGGGTCTAGCCGAGTGCGTTTGGGTCTAGCGGAGTGGGTTTGGGTCCAGCGGAGTGGGTTTCGGTCTAGCCGAGTGGGTTTGTGTCTAGCAGAGTGGATTTGGGTCTAGCCGAGTGTGTTTGGGTCTAGCCGAGTGGGTTTGGGTCTAGCCGAATGGGTTTGGATCTAGCCGAGTGGGTTTGGGTCAAGCCGAGTGGGTTTGGGTCTAGCCGAGTGGGTTTGGGACGAGCCGAGTGGTTTTGGGTCTAGCCGAGTGGGTTTGGGTCTAGCCGAGTGGGTTTGGGTCTAGCCGACTGGGTTTGGGTCTAGCCGACTGGGTTTGGGTCTAGCCGACTGGGTTTGGGTCTAGCCGAGTGGGGTTGCATCTAGCCGAGCGGGTTTGGGTCTAGAGGAGTGGGTTTGGGTCTAACCTAGTCCGTTTGGGTCTAGCAGAGTGGGTTTGAGACTACCCGAATGGGTTTGGGTCTAGCCGAGTGGGTTTGGGTCTCGCCGAGTGGGTTTGGGTCTAGCGGAGTGGGTTTGTGTCTAGCGCAGTGTGTTTGGGTCTGGCCGAGTGGGTTAGGGTCTAGCCGAGTGGGTTTTGGTCTAGCCGAGTGGGTTAGGGTCTAGCCGAGTGGGTTTGGGTCTAGCCGAGTGGGTTTGGTCCTAGCCGAGTGGGTTTGGGTCTAGCGGAGTGGGTTTAGGTCTAGCGGAGTGGGTTTGGGTCCAGCGGATTGGGTTTGGGTCTAGCGGAGTGGGTTAGGGTCTAGCGGAGTGGGTTTGGGTCTAGCCGAGTGGGATTGGGTCTAGCCGAGTGGGTTTGGGTCTAGCCGAGTGGGATTGAGACTAGCCGAATGGGTTTGGGTCTAGCCGAGTGGGTTTGGGTCTAGCCGTGTGGGTTTGGGTCTAGCGGAGTGGGTTTGGGTCTAGCGGAGTGTGTTTGGGTCTAGCCGAGTGGGTTAGGGTCTAGCCGAGTGGGTTTGGGTCTAGCGGAGTGGGTTTGGGTCTAGCGGAGTGTGTTTGGGTCTAGCGGAGTGGGTTTAACTCTAGCGGAGTGGGTTTGGGTCCAGCGGATTGGGTTTGGGTCTAGCGGAGTGGGTTAGGGTCTAGCGGAGTGGGTTTGGGTCTAGCCGAGTGGGATTGGGTCTCGCCGAGTGGGTTTGGGTCTAGCGGAGTGGGTTTGGGTCTAGCGCAGTGGGTTTTGGTCTAGCCGAGTGGGTTTGGGTCTAGCCGAGTGGATTTGGGACTAGCCGAGTGGGTTTGGGTCTAGCCGAGTGGGTTTGGGTCTAACCGAATGGGTTTGGATCTAGCCGAGTGGGTTTGGGTCCAGCCGAGTGGGTTTGGGTGAAGCCGAGTGGGTTTGGGTCTAGCAGAGTGGGTTTGGGACGAGCCGAGTGGTTTTGGGTCTAGCCGAGTGGGCTTGGGTCTAGCCGAGTGGGTTTGGGTCTAGCCGAGTGTGTTTGGGTCTAACTGAATGGGTTTGGCTCTAGCCGAGTATGTTTGGGTCTAGCCGAGTGGGTTTGGGTCTAGCCGTGTGGGTTTGGGTCTAGCCGAGTGGGTTTTGGTCTAGCCGAGTGGGTTTTGGTCTAGCCGAGTGGGTTTGGGTCTAGCCGAGTGGGTTTGGGTCTAGCCGAGTGGGTTTGGGTCTAGCCGAGTGTGTTTGGGTCTAGCCGAATAGGCTTGGGTCTAGCCGAGTGTGTTTGGGTCTAGCCGAGTGGGTTTGGGTCTAGCGGAGTGGGTTTGGGTCTAGCCGAGTGGGTTTGGGTCTAGCTGATTGGGTTTGGGTCTATCCGAGTGGGTTTGCATCTAGCCGAGTGAGTTTGGGACTAGCCGAGTGTGTTTGGGTCTAGAGGAGTGGGTTTGGGTCTAGCCAAGTCCGTTTGGGTCTAGCTGAGTGGGTTTGGGACTAGCCGAGTGGGTTTGGGTCTAGCGGAGTGGGTTTGGTTCTAGCCGAGTGTGTTTGGGTCTAGCGGAGTGGGTTTGGTTCTAGCGGAGTGGGTTTGGGTCTAGCGGAGTTGGTTTGGGTCTAGCCGAGTGGGTTTGGGTCTAGCCGAGTGGGTTTGGGTATAGTCGAGTGGGTTTGGGTCTAGCCGAGTGGGTTGGGTCTAGCCGAGTGGGTTTGGGTCTAGCCGAGTGGGTTTGGGTCCAGCAGAGTGGGTTTGGGTCTAGCGAGTGGGTTTGGGTTCAGCCGAGTGGGTTTGGGTCTAGCCGAGTAGGTTTGATTCTAGCCGAGTGGGTTTGGGTCTAGCCGAGTGGGTTTGGGTGTGGCCGAGTGGGTTTGGGTCGAGCCGAGTGGGTTTGGGTCCAGCCGAGTGGGTTTGGGTCTAGCCGAGTGGGTTTGGGTCCAGCCGAGTGGGTTTGGATCTAGCTGAGTGGGTTTGGGTCTATCTGAGAGGGTTTGCATCTAGCCGAGTTGGTTTGGGTCTAGAGGAGTGGTTTTGGGTCTAACCAAGTCCGTTTGGGTCTAGCCGAGTGGGTTTGAGACTAGCCGAATGGGTTTGGGTCTAGCCGAGTGGGTTTGGGTCTAGCCGAGTGGGTTTGGGTCTGGCGGAGTGGGTTTGGGTCTAGCGGAGTGTGTTTGGGTCTGGCCGAGTGGGTTAGGGTCTAGCCGAGTGGGTTTGGGTCTAGCCGAGTGGGTTAGGGTCTAGCCGAGTGGGTTTGGGTCTAGCGGAATGGGTTTGGGCCAAGCCGAGTGGGTTTGGGTCTAGCGGAGTGGGTTTAGGTCTAGCGGAGTGGGTTTGGGTCCAGCGGATTGGGTTTGGGTCTGGCGGAGTGGGTTTGGGTCTCGCGGAGTGGGTTTGGGTCTAGCCGAGTGGGATTGGGTCGAGCCGAGTGAGTTTGGGTCTAGCGGAGTGGGTTTCGGTCTAGCGGAGTGGGTTTGGGTCTAGCGGAGTGGGTTTGGGTCTAGCCGAGTGGGTTTGGGTCTAGCCGAGTGGGTTTGCGTCTAGCCGAGTGGGTTTGGGTCTAGCGGAGTGGGTTTGGTTATAGCCGAGTGGGTTAGGGTCTAGCCGAGTGGGTTTGCGTCTAGCCGAGTGGGTTTGGGTCTAGCGGAGTGGGTTTCGGTCTAGCGGAGTGGGTTTGGGTCTAGCCGAGTGGGTTTGGGTCTCGCGGAGTGGGTTTGGGTCTGGCGGAGTGGGTTTGGGTCTCGCGGAGTGGGTTTGGGTCTCGCGGAGTGGGTTTGGGTCTAGCCGAGTGGGATTGGGTCGAGCCGAGTGAGTTTGGGTCTAGCGGAGTGGGTTTCGGTCTAGCGGAGTGGGTTTGGGTCTAGCGGAGTGGCTTTGGGTCTAGCGGAGTGTGTTTGTGTCTAGCCGAGTGGGTTTGGGTGTAGCCGAGTGGGATTGGGTCTAGCCGAGTGGGTTTGGGTCTAGCGGAGTGGGTTTGGGTCTAGCCAAGTGCGTTTGGGTCTAGCGGAGTGGGTTTGGGTCTAGCCGAGTGCGTTTGGGTCTAGCGAAGTGGGTTTGGGTTTAGCGGAGTGGGTTTGGGTCTAGCGGAGTGGGTTTGGGTCTAGCCGAGTGGGTTTGGGTCTAGCGGAATGGGTTTGGGTCTAGCCGAGTGGGTTTGGGTGTAGCCGAGTGGGTTTGCATCTAGCTGAGTGGGTTTGGGTCTAGCCGAGTGGGTTTGGGTCTAGCCGAGTGGGTTTGGGTTTAGCCGAGTGGGTTTGGGTCTAGCCGAGTGGGTTTGGGTCTAGCGGAGTGGGTTTGGGTCTAGCCGAGTGGGTTTGGGTCTAGCCGAGTGGGTTTGGGTCTCGCGGAGTGTGTTTGGGTCTAGCGGAGTGGGTTTGGGTCTAGCCGAATGGGTTTGGGTCAAGCCGAGTGGGTTTGGGTCTAGCCGATTGGGTTTGGGTCTAGCGGAGTGGGTTTGGGTTTAACCAAGTGTGTTTCTGTATAGCCGAGTGGGTTTGGGTCTGGCCGAGTGGGTTTGGGTCTAGCCGAGTGGGTTTGGGTCTAGCGGAGTGGGTTTGGGTCTAGCCGAGTGCATTTGGGTCCAGCGGAGTGGGTTTGGGTCTAGCCGAGTGGGTTTGGGTCTAGCGGAGTGGGTTTGGGTCTAGCCGAGTGGGTTTGGGTCTAGCGGAGTGGGTTTGGGTCCAGCCGAGTGGGTTTGGGTCTAGCGGAATGGGTTTGGGTCTAGCTGAGTGGGTTTGGGTGTAGCCGAGTGGGTTTGCGTCTAGCGGAATGGGTTTGGGTCTAGCCGAGTGGGTTTGGGTCTTGCCGAGTGGGTTTGGGTCTAGCCGAGTGGGTTTGGGTCTAGCGGAGTGGGTTTGGGTCTAGCCGTGTGGGTTTGGGTCTAGCGGAGTGGGTTTGGGTCTAGCCGAGTGGGTTTGGGTCTAGCGGAATGGGTTTGGGTCTAGCTTAGTGGGTTTGGGTGTAGCCGAGTGGGTTTGCGTCTAGCGGAATGGGTTTGGGTCTAGCCGAGTGGGTTTGGGTCTTGCCGAGTGGGTTTGGGTCTAGCCGAGTGGGTTTGGGTCTAGCCGATTGGGTTTGGGTCTAGCGGAGTGGGTTTGGGTCAAGCCGAGTGGGTTTGGGTCTAGCCAAGGGGGTTTGGGCCTAGCCGAGTGGGTTTGAGTCTAGCCGAGTGGGTTTGGGTCTTGCGGAGTGGCTTTGGGTCTAGCCGTGTGGGTTTGGGTGTAGCCGAGTGGGTTTGGGTCTAGCGGAGTGGGTTTGGGTCTAGCCGAGTGGGTTTGGGTGTAGCCGAGTGGGTTTGCGTCTAGCTGAGTGGGATTGGGTCTAGCCGAGTGGCTTTGGGTCTACCCGAGTGGGTTTGGGTCTAGCCGAGTGGGTTTGGTTCTAGCCGAGTGGGTTTGGGTCTAGCGGAGTGGGTTTGGGTCTAGCCGAGTGGGTTTCTGTCTAGCGGAGTGGGATTGGGTCAAGTGGAGTGGGTTTGCGTCTAGCGGAGTGTGTTAGGGTCTAGCGGAGTGGGTTTGGGTATAGCCGAGTGGGTTTGGTTCTAGCGGAGTGGGTTTGGGTCAAGCCGAGTGGGTTTGGGTCCAGCCAGTTGGTTTGGGTCTAGCGGAGTGGGTTTGGGTCTAGCGGAGTGGGTTTGGGTCTAGCCGAGTGGGTTTGCGTCTAGCCGAGTGGGTTTGGGTCTAGCCGAATGGGTTTGGGTCTAGCCGAGTGGCTTTGGGTCTAGCGGAGTGTGTTTGTGTCTAGCCGAGTGGGTTTGGGTGTAGCCGAGTGGGATTGGGTCTAGCCGAGTGGGTTTGGGTCTAGCGGAGTGGGTTTGGGTCTAGCCAAGTGCGTTTGGGTCTAGCGGAGTGGGTTTGGGTCTAGCCGAGTGCGTTTGGGTCTAGCGAAGTGGGTTTGGGTTTAGCGGAGTGGGTTTGGGTCTAGCGGAGTGGGTTTGGGTCTAGCCGAGTGGGTTTGGGTCTAGCGGAATGGGTTTGGGTCTAGCCGAGTGGGTTTGGGTGTAGCCGAGTGGGTTTGCATCTAGCTGAGTGGGTTTGGGTCTAGCCGAGTGGGTTTGGGTCTAGCCGAGTGGGTTTGGGTTTAGCCGAGTGGGTTTGGGTCTAGCCGAGTGGGTTTGGGTCTAGCGGAGTGGGTTTGGGTCTAGCCGAGTGGGTTTGGGTCTAGCCGAGTGGGTTTGGGTCTCGCGGAGTGGGTTTGGGTCTAGCGGAGTGGGTTTGGGTCTAGCGGAGTGGCTTTGGGTCCAGCCGTGTGGGTTTGGGTCTAGGCGAGTGAGTTTGGGTCTAGCCGAATGGGTTTGGGTCAAGCCGAGTGGGTTTGGGTCTAGCCGATTGGGTTTGGGTCTATCCGAGTGGGTTTGGGTTTAACCAAGTGTGTTTCTGTATAGCCGAGTGGGTTTGGGTCTGGCCGAGTGGGTTTGGGTCTAGCCGAGTGTGTTTGGGTCTAGCGGAGTGGGTTTGGGTCTAGCCGAGTGCATTTGGGTCCAGCGGAGTGGGTTTGGGTCTAGCCGAGTGGGTTTGGGTCTAGCGGAGTGGGTTTGGGTCTAGCCGAGTGGGTTTGGGTCTAGCGGAGTGGGTTTGGGTCCAGCCGAGTGGGTTTGGGTCTAGCGGAATGGCTTTGGGTCCAGCCGTGTGGGTTTGGGTCTAGCGGAGTGGGTTTGGGTCTAGCGGAGTGGCTTTGGGTCCAGCCGTGTGGGTTTGGGTCTAGCCGAGTGAGTTTGGGTCTAGCCGAATGGGTTTGGGTCAAGCCGAGTGGGTTTGGGTCTAGCCGATTGGGTTTGGGTCTAGCGGAGTGGGTTTGGGTTTAACCAAGTGTGTTTCTGTATAGCCGAGTGGGTTTGGGTCTGGCCGAGTGGGTTTGGGTCTAGCCGAGTGGGTTTGGGTCTAGCGGAGTGGGTTTGGGTCTAGCCGAGTGCATTTGGGTCCAGCGGAGTGGGTTTGGGTCTAGCCGAGTGGGTTTGGGTCTAGCGGAGTGGGTTTGGGTCTAGCCGAGTGGGTTTGGGTCTAGCGGAGTGGGTTTGGGTCCAGCCGAGTGGGTTTGGGTCTAGCGGAATGGGTTTGGGTCTAGCTGAGTGGGTTTGGGTGTAGCCGAGTGGGTTTGCGTCTAGCGGAATGGGTTTGGGTCTAGCCGAGTGGGTTTGGGTCTTGCCGAGTGGGTTTGGGTCTAGCCGAGTGGGTTTGGGTCTAGCCGAGTGGGTTTGGGTCTAGCGGAGTGGGTTTGGGTCAAGCCGAGTGGGTTTGGGTCTAGCCAAGTGGGTTTGGGTCTAGCCGAGTGGGTTTGAGTCTAGCCGAGTGGGTTTGGGTTTAACGGAGTGGCTTTGGGTCTAGCCGTGTGGGTTTGGGTTTAGCCGAGTGTGTTTCTGTCTAGACGAGTGGGTTTGGGTCTAGCCGAGTGGGTTTGGGTCTAGCCGAGTGGGTTTGGGTTTAGCGGAGTGGTTTGGGGTCTAGCCGAGTGGGTTTGGGTCTAGCGGAGTGGGTTTTGGTCTAGCCGAGTGGGTTTGGGTCTAGCGGAGTGGGTTTGGATCTAGCCGACTGGGTTTGGCTCTAGCCGAGTGGGTTTGGGTCTAGCCGAGTGGGTTTGCGTCTAGCCGAGTGGGTTTGGGTCTAGCCGAATGGGTTTGGGTCTAGCCGAGTGGGTTTGGGTCTAGCGGAGTGGGTTTGGGTCTAGCGGAGTGTGTTTGGGTCTACCGGAGTGGCTTTGGGTCTAGCCGTGTGGGTTTGGGTCTAGCCGAGTGGGTTTGGGTCTAGCCGAGTGGGTTTGGGTCAAGCCGAGTGGGTTTGGGTTTAGCCGAGTGGGTTTGGGTCTAGCGGAGTGGGTTTGCATTTAGCCGAGTGTGTTTCTGTCTAGCCGAGTGGGTTTGGGTCTAGCCGAGTGGGTTTGGGTCTAGCCGAGTGGGTTTGTGTCTAGCGGAGTGGGTTTGGGTCTAGCCAAGTGGGTTTGGGTCTAGCGGAATGGGTTTGGGTCTAGCTGAGTGGGTTTGGGTGTAGCCGAGTGGGTTTGCGTCTGGCGGAATGGGTTTGGGTCTAGCCGAGTGGGTTTGGGTCTAGCCGAGTGGGTTTGGGTCTAGCCGAGTGGGTTTGGGTCTAGCCGAGTGGGTTTGGGTCTAGCGGAGTGGGTTTGGGTCAAGCCGAGTGGGTTTGGGTCTAGCCAAGTGGGTTTGGGTCTAGCCGAGTGGGTTTGAGTCTAGCCGAGTGGGTTTGGGTCTAGCGGAGTGGTTTTGGGTCTAGCCGAGTGGGTTTGGGTCTAGCGGAGTGGGTTTCGGTCTAGCCGAGTGGGTTTGGGTCTAGCGGAGTGGGTTTGGGTCTAGCCGAGTGGGTTTGGGTCTAGCCGAGTGGGTTTGCGTCTAGCCGAGTGGGTTTGGGTCTAGCGGAGTGGGTTTGGGTCTAGCCGAGTGGGTTTGGGTCTAGCCGAGTGGGTTTGGGTCTAGCCGAGTGGCTTTCGGTCTAGCCGAGTGGGTTTGGGTCTAGCCGAGTGGGTTAGGGTCTAGCCGAGTGGGTTTGGGTCTAGCCGAGTGGGTTTGGGCCAAGCCGAGTGGGTTTGGGTCTAGCGGAGTGGGTTTAGGTCTAGCTTAGAGGGTTTGGGTCCAGCGGATTGGGTTTGGGTCTAGCGGAGTGGGTTTGGGTCAAGCCGAGTGGGTTTGGGTCTAGCCAAGGGGGTTTGGGCCTAGCCGAGTGGGTTTGAGTCTAGCCGAGTGGGTTTGGGTCTTGCGGAGTGGCTTTGGGTCTAGCCGTGTGGGTTTGGGTGTACCCGAGTGGGTTTGGGTCTAGCGGAGTGGGTTTGGGTCTAGCCGAGTGGGTTTGGGTGTAGCCGAGTGGGTTTGCGTCTAGCTGAGTGGGATTGGGTCTAGCCGAGTGGCTTTGGGTCTACCCGAGTGGGTTTGGGTCTAGCCGAGTGGGTTTGGTTCTAGCCGAGTGGGTTTGGGTCTAGCGGAGTGGGTTTGGGTCTAGCCGAGTGGGTTTCTGTCTAGCGGAGTGGGATTGGGTCAAGTGGAGTGGGTTTGCGTCTAGCGGAGTGTGTTAGGGTCTAGCGGAGTGGGTTTGGGTATAGCCGAGTGGGTTTGGTTCTAGCGGAGTGGGTTTGGGTCAAGCCGAGTGGGTTTGGGTCCAGCCAGTTGGTTTGGGTCTAGCGGAGTGGGTTTGGGTCTAGCGGAGTGGGTTTGGGTCTAGCCGAGTGGGTTTGGGTCTAGCCGAATGGGTTTGGGTCTAGCCGAGTGGGTTTGGTTCTAGCGGAGTGGGTTTGGGTCTAGCGGAGTGGGTGTGGGTCTAGCGGAGTGGCTTTGGGTCTAGCGGAGTGTGTTTGTGTCTAGCCGAGTGGGTTTGGGTGTAGCCGAGTGGGATTGGGTCTAGCCGAGTGGGTTTGGGTCTAGCGGAGTGGGTTTGGGTCTAGCCAAGTGCGTTTGGGTCTAGCGGAGTGGGTTTGGGTCTAGCCGAGTGCGTTTGGGTCTAGCGAAGTGGGTTTGGGTTTAGCGGAGTGGGTTTGGGTCTAGCGGAGTGGGTTTGGGTCTAGCCGAGTGGGTTTGGGTCTAGCGGAATGGGTTTGGGTCTAGCCGAGTGGGTTTGGGTGTAGCCGAGTGGGTTTGCATCTAGCTGAGTGGGTTTGGGTCTAGCCGAGTGGGTTTGGGTCTAGCCGAGTGGGTTTGGGTTTAGCCGAGTGGGTTTGGGTCTAGCCGAGTGGGTTTGGGTCTAGCGGAGTGGGTTTGGGTCTAGCCGAGTGGGTTTGGGTCTAGCCGAGTGGGTTTGGGTCTCGCGGAGTGGGTTTGGGTCTAGCGGAGTGGGTTTGGGTCTAGCGGAGTGGCTTTGGGTCCAGCCGTGTGGGTTTGGGTCTAGGCGAGTGAGTTTGGGTCTAGCCGAATGGGTTTGGGTCAAGCCGAGTGGGATTGGGTCTAGCCGATTGGGTTTGGGTCTAGCCGAGTGGGTTTGGGTTTAACCAAGTGTGTTTCTGTATAGCCGAGTGGGTTTGGGTCTGGCCGAGTGGGTTTGGGTCTAGCCGAGTGTGTTTGGGTCTAGCGGAGTGGGTTTGGGTCTAGCCGAGTGCATTTGGGTCCAGCGGAGTGGGTTTGGGTCTAGCCGAGTGGGTTTGGGTCTAGCGGAGTGGGTTTGGGTCTAGCCGAGTGCATTTGGGTCCAGCGGAGTGGGTTTGGGTCTAGCCGAGTGGGTTTGGGTCTAGCGGAGTGGGTTTGGGTCTAGCCGAGTGGGTTTGGGTCTAGCGGAGTGGGTTTGGGTCCAGCCGAGTGGGTTTGGGTCTAGCGGAATGGGTTTGGGTCTAGCTGAGTGGGTTTGGGTGTAGCCGAGTGGGTTTGCGTCTAGCGGAATGGGTTTGGGTCTAGCCGAGTGGGTTTGGGTCTTGCCGAGTGGGTTTGGGTCTAGCCGAGTGGGTTTGGGTCTAGCCGAGTGGGTTTGGGTCTAGCGGAGTGGGTTTGGGTCAAGCCGAGTGGGTTTGGGTCTAGCCAAGTGGGTTGGGGTCTAGCCGAGTGGGTTTGAGTCTAGCCGAGTGGGTTTGGGTTTAACGGAGTGGCTTTGGGTCTAGCCGTGTGGGTTTGGGTTTAGCCGAGTGTGTTTCTGTCTAGACGAGTGGGTTTGGGTCTAGCCGAGTGGGTTTGGGTCTAGCCGAGTGGGTTTGGGTTTAGCGGAGTGGTTTGGGGTCTAGCCGAGTGGGTTTGGGTCTAGCGGAGTGGGTTTTGGTCTAGCCGAGTGGGTTTGGGTCTAGCGGAGTGGGTTTGGATCTAGCCGACTGGGTTTGGCTCTAGCCGAGTGGGTTTGGGTCTAGCCGAGTGGGTTTGCGTCTAGCCGAGTGGGTTTGGGTCTAGCCGAATGGGTTTGGGTCTAGCCGAGTGGGTTTGGGTCTAGCGGAGTGGGTTTGGGTCTAGCGGAGTGTGTTTGGGTCTACCGGAGTGGCTTTGGGTCTAGCCGTGTGGGTTTGGGTCTAGCCGAGTGGGTTTGGGTCTAGCCGAGTGGGTTTGGGTCAAGCCGAGTGGGTTTGGGTTTAGCCGAGTGGGTTTGGGTCTAGCGGAGTGGGTTTGCATTTAGCCGAGTGTGTTTCTGTCTAGCCGAGTGGGTTTGGGTCTAGCCGAGTGGGTTTGGGTCTAGCCGAGTGGGTTTGTGTCTAGCGGAGTGGGTTTGGGTCTAGCCAAGTGGGTTTGGGTCTAGCGGAATGGGTTTGGGTCTAGCTGAGTGGGTTTGGGTGTAGCCGAGTGGGTTTGCGTCTGGCGGAATGGGTTTGGGTCTAGCCGAGTGGGTTTGGGTCTAGCCGAGTGGGTTTGGGTCTAGCCGAGTGGGTTTGGGTCTAGCCGAGTGGGTTTGGGTCTAGCGGAGTGGGTTTGGGTCAAGCCGAGTGGGTTTGGGTCTAGCCAAGTGGGTTTGGGTCTAGCCGAGTGGGTTTGAGTCTAGCCGAGTGGGTTTGGGTCTAGCGGAGTGGTTTTGGGTCTAGCCGAGTGGGTTTGGGTCTAGCGGAGTGGGTTTGGGTCTAGCCGAGTGGGTTTGGGTCTAGCGGAGTGGGTTTGGGTCTAGCCGAGTGGGTTTGGGTCTAGCCGAGTGGGTTTGCGTCTAGCCGAGTGGGTTTGGGTCTAGCGGAGTGGGTTTGGGTCTAGCCGAGTGGGTTTGGGTCTAGCCGAGTGGGTTTGGGTCTAGCCGAGTGGCTTTCGGTCTAGCCGAGTGGGTTTGGGTCTAGCCGAGTGGGTTAGGGTCTAGCCGAGTGGGTTTGGGTCTAGCCGAGTGGGTTTGGGCCAAGCCGAGTGGGTTTGGGTCTAGCGGAGTGGGTTTAGGTCTAGCTTAGAGGGTTTGGGTCCAGCGGATTGGGTTTGGGTCTAGCCGAGTGGGATTGGGTCTAGCCGAGTGGGTTTGGGTCTAGCGGAGTGGGTTTGGGTCTAGCCGAGTGGGATTGGGTCTAGCCGAGTGCGTTTGGGTCTAGCGGAGTGGGTTTGGGTCCAGCGGAGTGGGTTTCGGTCTAGCCGAGTGGGTTTGGGTCTAGCAGAGTGGATTTGGGTCTAGCCGAGTGTGTTTGGGTCTAGCCGAGTGGGTTTGGGTCTAGCCGAATGGGTTTGGATCTAGCCGAGTGGGTTTGGGTCAAGCCGAGTGGGTTTGGGTCTAGCCGAGTGGGTTTGGGACGAGCCGAGTGGTTTTGGGTCTAGCCGAGTGGGTTTGGGTCTAGCCGAGTGGGTTTGGGTCTAGCCGACTGGGTTTGGGTCTAGCCGACTGGTTTTGGGTCTAGCCGACTGGGTTTGGGTCTAGCCGAGTGGGGTTGCATCTAGCCGAGCGGGTTTGGGTCTAGAGGAGTGGGTTTGGGTCTAACCAAGTCCGTTTGGGTCTAGCAGAGTTGGTTTGAGACTACCCGAATGGGTTTGGGTCTAGCCGAGTGGGTTTGGGTCTCGCCGAGTGGGTTTGGGTCTAGCGGAGTGGGTTTGTGTCTAGCGCAGTGTGTTTGGGTCTGGCCGAGTGGGTTAGGGTCTAGCCGAGTGGGTTTTGGTCTAGCCGAGTGGGTTAGGGTCTAGCCGAGTGGGTTTGGGTCTAGCCGAGTGGGTTTGGTCCTAGCCGAGTG
Source organism: Raja brachyura (assembly GCA_963514005.1). Next base: position 2,349,747 of record OY740819.1, on the reverse strand, counting down.
GGTTTGGGTCTAGCGGAGTGGGTTTAGGTCTAGCGGAGTGGGTTTGGGTCCAGCGGATTGGGTTTGGGTCTAGCGGAGTGGGTTAGGGTCTAGCGGAGTGGGTTTGGGTCTAGCCGAGTGGGATTGGGTCTAGCCGAGTGGGTTTGGGTCTAGCCGAGTGGGATTGAGACTAGCCGAATGGGTTTGGGTCTAGCCGAGTGGGTTTGGGTCTAGCCGTGTGGGTTTGGGTCTAGCGGAGTGGGTTTGGGTCTAGCGGAGTGTGTTTGGGTCTAGCCGAGTGGGTTAGGGTCTAGCCGAGTGGGTTTGGGTCTAGCGGAGTGGGTTTGGGTCTAGCGGAGTGTGTTTGGGTCTAGCGGAGTGGGTTTAACTCTAGCGGAGTGGGTTTGGGTCCAGCGGATTGGGTTTGGGTCTAGCGGAGTGGGTTAGGGTCTAGCGGAGTGGGTTTGGGTCTAGCCGAGTGGGATTGGGTCTAGCCGAGTGGGTTTGGGTCTAGCGGAGTGGGTTTGGGTCTAGCGCAGTGGGTTTTGGTCTAGCCGAGTGGGTTTGGGTCTAGCCGAGTGGATTTGGGACTAGCCGAGTGGGTTTGGGTCTAGCCGAGTGGGTTTGGGTCTAACCGAATGGGTTTGGATCTAGCCGAGTGGGTTTGGGTCCAGCCGAGTGGGTTTGGGTGAAGCCGAGTGGGTTTGGGTCTAGCAGAGTGGGTTTGGGACGAGCCGAGTGGTTTTGGGTCTAGCCGAGTGGGCTTGGGTCTAGCCGAGTGGGTTTGGGTCTAGCCGAGTGTGTTTGGGTCTAACTGAATGGGGTTGGCTCTAGCCGAGTATGTTTGGGTCTAGCCGAGTGGGTTTGGGTCTAGCCGTGTGGGTTTGGGTCTAGCCGAGTGGGTTTTGGTCTAGCCGAGTGGGTTTTGGTCTAGCCGAGTGGGTTTGGGTCTAGCCGAGTGGGTTTGGGTCTAGCCGAGTGGGTTTGGGTCTAGCCGAGTGTGTTTGGGTCTAGCCGAATAGGCTTGGGTCTAGCCGAGTGTGTTTGGGTCTAGCCGAGTGGGTTTGGGTCTAGCGGAGTGGGTTTGGGTCTAGCCGAGTGGGTTTGGGTCTAGCTGATTGGGTTTGGGTCTATCCGAGTGGGTTTGCATCTAGCCGAGTGAGTTTGGGACTAGCCGAGTGTGTTTGGGTCTAGAGGAGTGGGTTTGGGTCTAGCCAAGTCCGTTTGGGTCTAGCCGAGTGGGTTTGGGACTAGCCGAGTGGGTTTGGGTCTAGCGGAGTGGGTTTGGTTCTAGCCGAGTGTGTTTGGGTCTAGCGGACTGGGTTTGGTTCTAGCGGAGTGGGTTTGGGTCTAGCGAGTGGGTTTGGGTTCAGCCGAGTGGGTTTGGGTCTAGCCGAGTAGGTTTGATTCTAGCCGAGTGGGTTTGGGTCTAGCGGAGTGGGTTTGGTTCTAGCGGAGTGGGTTTGGGTCTAGCGGAGTTGGTTTGGGTCTAGCCGAGTGGGTTTGGGTCTAGCCGAGTGGGTTTGGGTATAGTCGAGTGGGTTTGGGTCTAGCCGAGTGGGTTGGGTCTAGCCGAGTGGGTTTGGGTCTAGCCGAGTGGGTTTGGGTCCAGCAGCGTGGGTTTGGGTCTAGCGAGTGGGTTTGGGTTCAGCCGAGTGGGTTTGGGTCTAGCCGAGTAGGTTTGGTTCTAGCCGAGTGGGTTTGGGTCTAGCCGAGTGGGTTTGGGTGTGGCCGAGTGGGTTTGGGTCGAGCCGAGTGGGTTTGGGTCCAGCCGAGTGGGTTTGGGTCTAGCCGAGTGGGTTTGGGTCCAGCCGAGTGGGTTTGGATCTAGCTGAGTGGGTTTGGGTCTAGCTGAGTGGGTTTGCATCTAGCCGAGTGGGTTTGGGTCTAGAGGAGTGGTTTTGGGTCTAACCAAGTCCGTTTGGGTCTAGCCGAGTGGGTTTGAGACTAGCCGAATGGGTTTGGGTCTAGCCGAGTGGGTTTGGGTCTAGCCGAGTGGGTTTGGGTCTAGCGGAGTGGGTTTGGGTCTAGCGGAGTGTGTTTGGGTCTGGCCGAGTGGGTTAGGGTCTAGCCAAGTGGGTTTGGGTCTAGCCGATTGGGTTAGGGTCTAGCCGAGTGGGTTTGGGTCTAGCGGAATGGGTTTGGGCCAAGCCGAGTGGGTTTGGGTCTAGCGGAGTGGGTTTAGGTCCAGCGGAGAGGGTTTGGGTCCAGCGGATTGGGTTTGGGTCTGGCGGAGTGGGTTTGGGTCTCGCGGAGTGGGTTTGGGTCTAGCCGAGTGGGATTGGGTCGAGCCGAGTGAGTTTGGGTCTAGCCGAGTGGGTTTGCGTCTAGCCGAGTGGGTTTGGGTCTAGCGGAGTGGGTTTGGTTATAGCCGAGTGGGTTAGGGTCTAGCCGAGTGGGTTTGCGTCTAGCCGAGTGGGTTTGGGTCTAGCGGAGTGGGTTTCGGTCTAGCCGAGTGGGTTTGGGTCTAGCCGAGTGGATTTGGGTCTAGCCGATTGGGTTTGCGTCTAGCCGAGTGGGTTTGGGTCTAGCAGAGTGGGTTTGGGTCTAGCCGAGTGGGTTTGGGTCTAGCCGAGTGGGTTTAGGTCTAGCCGAGTGGGTTTGGGTCTAGCCGAGTGGGTTTGGGTCTGGCGGAGTGGGTTTGGGTCTAGCGGAGTGTGTTTGGGTCTGGCCGAGTGGGTTAGGGTCTAGCCGAGTGGGTTTGGGTCTAGCCGAGTGGGTTAGGGTCTAGCCGAGTGGGTTTGGGTCTAGCGGAGTGGGTTTGGTTATAGCCGAGTGGGTTAGGGTCTAGCCGAGTGGGTTTGCGTCTAGCCGAGTGGGTTTGGGTCTAGCGGAGTGGGTTTCGGTCTAGCCGAGTGCGTTTGGGTCTAGCGGAGTGGGTTTGGGTCCAGCGGAGTGGGTTTCGGTCTAGCCGAGTGGGTTTGGGTCTAGCAGAGTGGATTTGGGTCTAGCCGAGTGTGTTTGGGTCTAGCCGAATGGGTTTGGATCTAGCCGAGTGGGTTTGGTTCAAGCCGAGTGGGTTTGGGTCTAGCCGAGTGGGTTTGGGACGAGCCGAGTGGTTTTGGGTCTAGCCGAGTGGGTTTGGGTCTAGCCGAGTGGGTTTGGGTCTAGCCGACTGGGTTTGGGTCTAGCCGACTGGGTTTGGGTCTAGCCGACTGGGTTTGGGTCTAGCCGAGTGGGTTTGCATCTAGCCGAGCGGGTTTGGGTCTAGAGGAGTGGGTTTGGGTCTAACCAAGTCCGTTTGGGTCTAGCAGAGTGGGTTTGAGACTAGCCGAATGGGTTTGGGTCTAGCCGAGTGGGTTTGGGTCTCGCCGAGTGGGTTTGGGTCTAGCGGAGTGGGTTTGTGTCTAGCGGAGTGTGTTTGGGTCTGGCCGAGTGGGTTAGGGTCTAGCCGAGTGGGTTTTGGTCTAGCCGAGTGGGTTAGGGTCTAGCCGAGTGGGTTTGGGTCTAGCCGAGTGGGTTTGGTCCTAGCCGAGTGGGTTTGGGTCTAGCGGAGTGGGTTTAGGTCTAGCGGAGTGGGTTTGGGTCCAGCGGATTGGGTTTGGGTCTAGCGGAGTGGGTTAGGGTCTAGCGGAGTGGGTTTGGGTCTAGCCGAGTGGGATTGGGTCTAGCCGAGTGGGTTTGGGTCTAGCCGAGTGGGATTGAGACTAGCCGAATGGGTTTGGGTCTAGCCGAGTGGGTTTGGGTCTAGCCGTGTGGGTTTGGGTCTAGCGGAGTGGGTTTGGGTCTAGCGGAGTGTGTTTGGGTCTAGCCGAGTGGGTTGGGGTCTAGCCGAGTGGGTTTGGGTCTAGCGGAGTGGGTTTGGGTCTAGCGGAGTGTGTTTGGGTCTAGCGGAGTGGGTTTAACTCTAGCGGAGTGGGTTTGGGTCCAGCGGATTGGGTTTGGGTCTAGCGGAGTGGGTTAGGGTCTAGCGGAGTGGGTTTGGGTCTAGCCGAGTGGGATTGGGTCTAGCCGAGTGGGTTTGGGTCTAGCCGAGTGGGTTTGGGTCTAGCGCAGTGGGTTTTGGTCTAGCCGAGTGGGTTTGGGTCTAGCCGAGTGGATTTGGGACTAGCCGAGTGGGTTTGGGACTAGCCGAGTGGGTTTGGGTCTAGCCGAGTGGGTTTGGGTCTAACCGAATGGGTTTGGATCTAGCCGAGCGGGTTTGGGTCCAGCCGAGTGGGTTTGGGTGAAGCCGAGTGGGTTTGGGTCTAGCCGAGTGGGTTTGGGACGAGTCGAGTGGTTTTGGGTCTAGCCGAGTGGGCTTGGGTCTAGCCGAGTGGGTTTGGGTCTAGCCGAGTGTGTTTGGGTCTAACTGAATGGGTTTGGGTCTAGCCGAGTATGTTTGGGTCTAGCCGAGTGGGTTTGGGTCTAGCCGTGTGGGTTTGGGTCTAGCCGTGTGGGTTTGGGTCTAGCCGAGTGGGTTTTGGTCTAGCCGAGTGGGTTTTGGTCTAGCCGAGTGGGTTTGGGTCTAGCCGAGTGGGTTTGGGTCTAGCCGAGTGGGTTTGGGTCTAGCCGAGTGTGTTTGGGTCTAGCCGAATAGGCTTGGGTCTAGCCGAGTGTGTTTGGGTCTAGCCGAGTGGGTTTGGGTCTAGCGGAGTGGGTTTGGGTCTAGCCGAGTGGGTTTGGGTCTAGCTGATTGGGTTTGGGTCTATCCGAGTGGGTTTGCATCTAGCCGAGTGAGTTTGGGACTAGCCGAGTGTGTTTGGGTCTAGAGGAGTGGGTTTGGGTCTAGCCAAGTCCGTTTGGGTCTAGCCGAGTGGGTTTGGGACTAGCCGAGTGGGTTTGGGTCTAGCGGAGTGGGTTTGGTTCTAGCCGAGTGTGTTTGGGTCTAGCGGAGTGGGTTTGGTTCTAGCGGAGTGGGTTTGGGTCTAGCGGAGTTGGTTTGGGTCTAGCCGAGTGGGTTTGGGTCTAGCCGAGTGGGTTTGGGTATAGTCGAGTGGGTTTGGGTCTAGCCGAGTGGGTTGGGTCTAGCCGAGTGGGTTTGGGTCTAGCCGAGTGGGTTTGGGTCCAGCAGAGTGGGTTTGGGTCTAGCGAGTGGGTTTGGGTTCAGCCGAGTGGGTTTGGGTCTAGCCGAGTAAGTTTGGTTCTAGCCGAGTGGGTTTGGGTCTAGCCGAGTGGGTTTGGGTGTGGCCGAGTGGGTTTGGGTCGAGCCGAGTGGGTTTGGGTCCAGCCGAGTGGGTTTGGGTCTAGCCGAGTGGGTTTGGGTCCAGCCGAGTGGGTTTGGATCTAGCTGAGTGGGTTTGGGTCTAGCTGAGTGGGTTTGCATCTAGCCGAGTGGGTTTGGGTCTAGAGGAGCGGTTTTGGGTCTAACCAAGTCCGTTTGGGTCTAGCCGAGTGGGTTTGAGACTAGCCGAATGGGTTTGGGTCTAGCCGAGTGGGTTTGGGTCTAGCCGAGTGGGTTTGGGTCTAGCGGAGTGGGTTTGGGTCTAGCGGAGTGTGTTTGGGTCTGGCCGAGTGGGTTAGGGTCTAGCCGAGTGGGTTTGGGTCTAGCCGAGTGGGTTAGGGTCTAGCCGAGTGGGTTTGGGTCTAGCGGAATGGGTTTGGGCCAAGCCGAGTGGGTTTGGGTCTAGCGGAGTGGGTTTAGGTCTAGCGGAGAGGGTTTGGGTCCAGCGGATTGGGTTTGGGTCTGGCGGAGTGGGTTTGGGTCTCGCGGAGTGGGTTTGGGTCTAGCCGAGTGGGATTGGGTCGAGCCGAGTGAGTTTGGGTCTAGCCGAGTGGGTTTGCGTCTAGCCGAGTGGGTTTGGGTCTAGCGGAGTGGGTTTGGTTATAGCCGAGTGGGTTAGGGTCTAGCCGAGTGGGTTTGCGTCTAGCCGAGTGGGTTTGGGTCTAGCGGAGTGGGTTTCGGTCTAGCCGAGTGGGTTTGGGTCTAGCCGAGTGGATTTGGGTCTAGCCGATTGGGTTTGCGTCTAGCCGAGTGGGTTTGGGTCTAGCAGAGTGGGTTTGGGTCTAGCCGAGTGGGTTTGGGTCTAGCCGAGTGGGTTTAGGTCTAGCCGAGTGGCTTTGGGTCTAGCCGAGTGAGTTTGGGTCTAGCCGAGTGGGTTTGGGTCTAGCCGAGTGGGTTTGGGTCTAGCCGAGTGGGTTTGGGTCTAGCCAAGTGCGTTTGGGTCTAGCGGAGTGGGTTTGGGTCTAGCCGAGTGGGTTTGGGTCTAGCCGAGTGGGTTTGGGTCTAGCCGAGTGGGTTTGGGTCTAGCCGAGTGGGTTTGGGTCTAGCCGAGTGGGTTTGGGTGTAGCGGAGTGGGATTGGGTCTAGCGGAGTGGGTTTGGGACTAGCGGAGTGGGTTAGGGTCCAGCGGAGTGGGTTTGGGTCTAGCGGAGTGGGTTTGGGTCTAGCGGAATAGGTTTGGGTCAAGCCGAGTGGGTTTAGGTCTAGCCGAGTGGGTTTGGGGCTAGCCGAGTGGGTTTGGGACTAGCCGAGTGGATTTGGGTTAGCCGAGTGGGTTTGGGTCTAGTGGAGTGGGTTTGGGTCTAGCGGAGTGGGTTTGGGTCTAGCGGAGTGGGTTTGGGTCTAGCGGAGTGGGTTTGGGTCTAGCGGAGTGGCTTTGGGTCTAGCCGTGTGGGTTTGGGTCTAGCCGAGTGGCTTTGGGTCTAGCCGAGTGGGTTTGGGTCAAGCCGAGTGGGTTTGGGTCTAGCCGAGTGGGTTTGGGTCTAGCGGAGTGGGTTTGCGTTTAGCCGAGTGTGTTTCTGTCTAGCCGAGTGGGTTTGGGTCTAGCCGAGTGGGTTTGGGTGTAGCCGAGTGGGTTTGGGTCTCGCAGAGTGGGTTTGGGTCTAGCCGAGTGCGTTTGGGTCTAGCGGAGTGGGTTTGGGTCTGGCGGAGTGGGTTTGGGTCTAGCCGAGTGGGTTTGGGTCTAGCGGAGTGGGTTTGGGTCTAGCCGAGTGGGTTTGGGTCTAGCGGAGTGGGTTTTGCGTTTAGCCGAGTGTGTTTCTGTCTAGCCGAGTGGGTTTGGGTCTAGCCGAGTGGCTTTGGGTGTAGCCGAGTGGGTTTGGGTCTAGCGGAGTGGGTTTGGGTCTAGCCGAGTGCGTTTGGGTCTAGCGGAGTGGGTTTGGGTCTAGCGGAGTGGGTTTGGGTCTAGCCGAGTGGGTTTGGGTCTAGCGGAGTGGGGTTGGGTCTAGCCGAGTGGGTTTGGGTCTAGCGGAATAGGTTTGGGTCTTGCCGAGTGGGTTTGGGTGTAGCCGAGTGGGTTTGCATCTAGCTGAGTGGGTTTGGGTCTAGCCGAGTGGGTTTGCGTCTAGCCGAGTGGGTTTGGGTCTAGCGGAGTGGGTTTGGGTCTAGGCGAGTGGGTTTGGGTCTAGCCGAGTGGGTTTGGGTCTAGCCGAGTGGCTTTGGGTCGAGCCGAGTGAGTTTGGGTCTAGCCGAGTGGGTTTGGGTCTAGCCGAGTTGGTTTAGGTCTAGCGGAGTGGGTTTGGGTCTAGCCGAGTGGGTTTGGGTCTAGCGGAGTGGGTTTGGGGCTAGCGGAGTGGGTTTGGGTCAAGCGGAGTGGCTTTGGGTCCAGCCGTGTGGGTTTGGGTCTAGCCGAGTGGGTTTGGGTCTAGCCGAGTGGGTTTGGGTCTAGCCGAGTGGCTTTGGGTGTAGCCGAGTGGGTTTGGGTCTCGCAGAGTGGGTTTGGGTCTAGCCGAGTGCGTTTGGGTCTAGCGGAGTGGGTTTGGGTCTGGCGGAGTGGGTTTGGGTCTAGCCGAGTGGGTTTGGGTCTAGCGGAGTGGGTTTGGGTCTAGCCGAGTGGGTTTGGGTCTAGCGGAGTGGGTTTGCGTTTAGCCGAGTGTGTTTCTGTCTAGCCGAGTGGGTTTGGGTCCAGCGGATTGGGTTTGGGTCTGGCGGAGTGGGTTTGGGTCTCGCGGAGTGGGTTTGGGTCTCGCGGAGTGGGTTTGGGTCTGGCCGAGTGGGATTGGGTCGAGCCGAGTGAGTTTGGGTCTAGCCGAGTGGGTTTGCGTCTAGCCGAGTGGGTTTGGGTCTAGCGGAGTGGGTTTGGTTATAGCCGAGTGGGTTAGGGTCTAGCCGAGTGGGTTTGCGTCTAGCCGAGTGGGTTTGGGTCTAGCGGAGTGGGTTTCGGTCTAGCCGAGTGGGTTTGGGTCTAGCCGAGTGGATTTGGGTCTAGCCGATTGGGTTTGCGTCTAGCCGAGTGGGTTTGGGTCTAGCAGAGTGGGTTTGGGTCTAGCCGAGTGGGTTTGGGTCTAGCCGAATGGGTTTAGGTCTAGCCGAGTGGCTTTGGGTCTAGCCGAGTGAGTTTGGGTCTAGCCGAGTGGGTTTGGGTCTAGCCGAGTGGGTTTGGGTCTAGCCGAGTGGGTTTGGGTCTAGCCAAGTGCGTTTGGGTCTAGCGGAGTGGGTTTGGGTCTAGCCGAGTGGGTTTGGGTCTAGCCGAGTGGGTTTGGGTCTAGCCGAGTGGGTTTGGGTCTAGCCGAGTGGGTTTGGGTCTAGCCGAGTGGGTTTGGGTGTAGCGGAGTGGGATTGGGTCTAGCGGAGTGGGTTTGGGACTAGCGGAGTGGGTTAGGGTCCAGCGGAGTGGGTTTGGGTCTAGCGGAGTGGGTTTGGGTCTAGCGGAATAGGTTTGGGTCAAGCCGAGTGGGTTTAGGTCTAGCCGAGTGGGTTTGGGGCTAGCCGAGTGGGTTTGGGACTAGCCGAGTGGATTTGGGTTAGCCGAGTGGGTTTGGGTCTAGTGGAGTGGGTTTGGGTCTAGCGGAGTGGGTTTGGGTCTAGCGGAGTGGGTTTGGGTCTAGCGGAGTGGGTTTGGGTCTAGCGGAGTGGCTTTGGGTCTAGCCGTGTGGGTTTGGGTCTAGCCGAGTGGCTTTGGGTCTAGCCGAGTGGGTTTGGGTCAAGCCGAGTGGGTTTGGGTCTAGCCGAGTGGGTTTGGGTCTAGCGGAGTGGGTTTGCGTTTAGCCGAGTGTGTTTCTGTCTAGCCGAGTGGGTTTGGGTCTAGCCGAGTGGGTTTGGGTGTAGCCGAGTGGGTTTGGGTCTCGCAGAGTGGGTTTGGGTCTAGCCGAGTGCGTTTGGGTCTAGCGGAGTGGGTTTGGGTCTGGCGGAGTGGGTTTGGGTCTAGCCGAGTGGGTTTGGGTCTAGCGGAGTGGGTTTGGGTCTAGCCGAGTGGGTTTGGGTCTAGCGGAGTGGGTTTTGCGTTTAGCCGAGTGTGTTTCTGTCTAGCCGAGTGGGTTTGGGTCTAGCCGAGTGGCTTTGGGTGTAGCCGAGTGGGTTTGGGTCTAGCGGAGTGGGTTTGGGTCTAGCCGAGTGCGTTTGGGTCTAGCGGAGTGGGTTTGGGTCTAGCGGAGTGGGTTTGGGTCTAGCCGAGTGGGTTTGGGTCTAGCGGAGTGGGGTTGGGTCTAGCCGAGTGGGTTTGGGTCTAGCGGAATAGGTTTGGGTCTTGCCGAGTGGGTTTGGGTGTAGCCGAGTGGGTTTGCATCTAGCTGAGTGGGTTTGGGTCTAGCCGAGTGGGTTTGCGTCTAGCCGAGTGGGTTTGGGTCTAGCGGAGTGGGTTTGGGTCTAGGCGAGTGGGTTTGGGTCTAGCCGAGTGGGTTTGGGTCTAGCCGAGTGGCTTTGGGTCGAGCCGAGTGAGTTTGGGTCTAGCCGAGTGGGTTTGGGTCTAGCCGAGTTGGTTTAGGTCTAGCGGAGTGGGTTTGGGTCTAGCCGAGTGGGTTTGGGTCTAGCGGAGTGGGTTTGGGGCTAGCGGAGTGGGTTTGGGTCAAGCGGAGTGGCTTTGGGTCCAGCCGTGTGGGTTTGGGTCTAGCCGAGTGGGTTTGGGTCTAGCCGAGTGGGTTTGGGTCTAGCCGAGTGGGTTTGGGTCTAGCCGAGTGGGTTTGGGTCTAGCGGTGTGGGTTTGGGTTTAGCCGAGTGTGTTTCTGTGTAGCCGAGTGGGTTTGGGTCTAGCCGAGTGGGTTTGGGTCTACCCGAGTGGGTTTGGGTCTAGCGGAGTGGGTTTGGGTCTAGCCGAGTGCGTTCGGGTCTAGCGGAGTGGGTTTGGGTCTAGCCGAGTGGGTTTGGGTCTAGCGGAATGGGTTTGGGTCTAGACGAGTGGGTTTGGGTGTAGCTGAGTGGGTTTGCGTCTAGCCGAGTGGGTTTGGGTCTAGCCGAGTGGGTTTGGGTCTAGCCATGTGGGTTTGGGTCTAGCCGAGTGGGTTTGGGTCTAGCCGAGTGGGTTTGGGTCTAGCGGAGAGGGTTTGGGTCTAGCTGAGTGGCTTCGGGTCTAGCCGAGTGTGTTTCTGTCCAGCCGAGTGGGTTTGGGTCTAGCCGAGTGGGTTTGGGTGTAGCCGAGTGGGTTTGGGTCTAGCGGAGTGGGTTTGGGTCTAGCCGAGTGCGTTTGGGTCTAGCGGAGTGGGTTTGGGTCTAGCGGAGTGGGTTTGGGTCTAGCCGAGTGGGTTTGGGTCTAGCGGAGTGGGGTTGGGTCTAGCCGAGTGGGTTTGGGTCTAGCGGAATAGGTTTGGGTCTTGCCGAGTGGGTTTGGGTGTGGCCGAGTGGGTTTGCATCCAGCTGAGTGGGTTTGGGTCTAGCCGATTGGGTTTGGGTCTAGCCGAGTGGGTTTGGGTCTAGCCGAGTGGGTTTGCGTCTAGCCGAGTGGGTTTGGGTCTAGCGGAGTGGGTTTCTGTCTAGCCGAGTGGGTTTGGGTCTAGCCGAGTGGATTTGGGTCTAGCCGATTGGGTTTGCGTCTAGCCGAGTGGGTTTGGGTCTAGCAGAGTGGGTTTGGGTCTAGCCGAGTGGGTTTGGGTCTAGCCGAGTGGGTTTAGGTCTAACCGAGTGGCTTTGGGTCCAGCCGAGTGAGTTTGGGTCTAGCCGAGTGGGTTTGGGTCTAGCCGAGTGGGTTTGGGTATAGCCGAGTGGGTTTGGGTCTAGCCAAGTGCGTTTGGGTCTAGCGGAGTGGGTTTGGGTCTAGCCGAGTGGGTTTGGGTCTAGCCGAGTGGGTTTGGGTCTAGCCGAGTGTGTTTGGGTCTAGCGGAGTGGGTTTGGGTCTAGCCGAGTGGGTTTGGGTGTAGCGGAGTGGGATTGGGTCTAGCGGAGTGGGTTTGGGACTAGCGGAGTGGGTTAGGGTCCAGCGGAGTGGGTTTGGGTCTAGCGGAGTGGGTTTGGGTCTAGCGGAATAGGTTTGGGTCAAGCCGAGTGGGTTTAGGTCTAGCCGAGTGGGTTTGGGGCTAGCCGAGTGGGTTTGGGACTAGCCGAGTGGATTTGGGTTAGCCGAGTGGGTTTGGGTCTAGTGGAGTGGGTTTGGGTCTAGCGGAGTGGGTTTGGGTCTAGCGGAGTGGGTTTGGGTCTAGCGGAGTGGGTTTGGGTCTAGCGGAGTGGCTTTGGGTCTAGCCGTGTGGGTTTGGGTCTAGCCGAGTGGCTTTGGGTCTAGCCGAGTGGGTTTGGGTCAAGCCGAGTGGGTTTGGGTCTAGCCGAGTGGGTTTGGGTCTAGCGGAGTGGGTTTGCGTTTAGCCGAGTGTGTTTCTGTCTAGCCGAGTGGGTTTGGGTCTAGCCGAGTGGGTTTGGGTGTAGCCGAGTGGGTTTGGGTCTCGCAGAGTGGGTTTGGGTCTAGCCGAGTGCGTTTGGGTCTAGCGGAGTGGGTTTGGGTCTGGCGGAGTGGGTTTGGGTCTAGCCGAGTGGGTTTGGGTCTAGCGGAGTGGGTTTGGGTCTAGCCGAGTGGGTTTGGGTCTAGCGGAGTGGGTTTTGCGTTTAGCCGAGTGTGTTTCTGTCTAGCCGAGTGGGTTTGGGTCTAGCCGAGTGGCTTTGGGTGTAGCCGAGTGGGTTTGGGTCTAGCGGAGTGGGTTTGGGTCTAGCCGAGTGCGTTTGGGTCTAGCGGAGTGGGTTTGGGTCTAGCGGAGTGGGTTTGGGTCTAGCCGAGTGGGTTTGGGTCTAGCGGAGTGGGGTTGGGACTAGCCGAGTGGGTTTGGGTCTAGCGGAATAGGTTTGGGTCTTGCCGAGTGGGTTTGGGTGTAGCCGAGTGGGTTTGCATCTAGCTGAGTGGGTTTGGGTCTAGCCGAGTGGGTTTGCGTCTAGCCGAGTGGGTTTGGGTCTAGCGGAGTGGGTTTGGGTCTAGGCGAGTGGGTTTGGGTCTAGCCGAGTGGGTTTGGGTCTAGCCGAGTGGCTTTGGGTCGAGCCGAGTGAGTTTGGGTCTAGCCGAGTGGGTTTGGGTCTAGCCGAGTTGGTTTAGGTCTAGCGGAGTGGGTTTGGGTCTAGCCGAGTGGGTTTGGGTCTAGCGGAGTGGGTTTGGGGCTAGCGGAGTGGGTTTGGGTCAAGCGGAGTGGCTTTGGGTCCAGCCGTGTGGGTTTGGGTCTAGCCGAGTGGGTTTGGGTCTAGCCGAGTGGGTTTGGGTCTAGCCGAGTGGGTTTGGGTCTAGCCGAGTGGGTTTGGGTCTAGCGGTGTGGGTTTGGGTTTAGCCGAGTGTGTTTCTGTGTAGCCGAGTGGGTTTGGGTCTAGCCGAGTGGGTTTGGGTCTACCCGAGTGGGTTTGGGTCTAGCGGAGTGGGTTTGGGTCTAGCCGAGTGCGTTCGGGTCTAGCGGAGTGGGTTTGGGTCTAGCCGAGTGGGTTTGGGTCTAGCGGAATGGGTTTGGGTCTAGACGAGTGGGTTTGGGTGTAGCTGAGTGGGTTTGCGTCTAGCCGAGTGGGTTTGGGTCTAGCCGAGTGGGTTTGGGTCTAGCCATGTGGGTTTGGGTCTAGCCGAGTGGGTTTGGGTCTAGCCGAGTGGGTTTGGGTCTAGCGGAGAGGGTTTGGGTCTAGCTGAGTGGCTTCGGGTCTAGCCGAGTGTGTTTCTGTCCAGCCGAGTGGGTTTGGGTCTAGCCGAGTGGGTTTGGGTGTAGCCGAGTGGGTTTGGGTCTAGCGGAGTGGGTTTGGGTCTAGCCGAGTGCGTTTGGGTCTAGCGGAGTGGGTTTGGGTCTAGCGGAGTGGGTTTGGGTCTAGCCGAGTGGGTTTGGGTCTAGCGGAGTGGGGTTGGGTCTAGCCGAGTGGGTTTGGGTCTAGCGGAATAGGTTTGGGTCTTGCCGAGTGGGTTTGGGTGTGGCCGAGTGGGTTTGCATCCAGCTGAGTGGGTTTGGGTCTAGCCGATTGGGTTTGGGTCTAGCCGAGTGGGTTTGGGTCTAGCCGAGTGGGTTTGCGTCTAGCCGAGTGGGTTTGGGTCTAGCGGAGTGGGTTTCTGTCTAGCCGAGTGGGTTTGGGTCTAGCCGAGTGGATTTGGGTCTAGCCGATTGGGTTTGCGTCTAGCCGAGTGGGTTTGGGTCTAGCAGAGTGGGTTTGGGTCTAGCCGAGTGGGTTTGGGTCTAGCCGAGTGGGTTTAGGTCTAACCGAGTGGCTTTGGGTCCAGCCGAGTGAGTTTGGGTCTAGCCGAGTGGGTTTGGGTCTAGCCGAGTGGGTTTGGGTATAGCCGAGTGGGTTTGGGTCTAGCCAAGTGCGTTTGGGTCTAGCGGAGTGGGTTTGGGTCTAGCCGAGTGGGTTTGGGTCTAGCCGAGTGGGTTTGGGTCTAGCCGAGTGTGTTTGGGTCTAGCCGAGTGGGTTTGGGTCTAGCCGAGTGGGTTTGGGTGTAGCGGAGTGGGATTGGGTCTAGCGGAGTGGGTTTGGGACTAGCGGAGTGGGTTAGGGTCCAGCGGAGTGGGTTTGGGTCTAGCGGAGTGGGGTTGGGTCTAGCGGAATAGGTTTGGGTCAAGCCGAGTGGGTTTGGGTCTAGCCGAGTGGGTTTGGGGCTAGCCGAGTGGGTTTGGGACTAGCCGAGTGGATTTGGGTTAGCCGAGTGGGTTTGGGTCTAGCGGAGTGGGTTTGGGTCTAGCGGAGTGGGTTTGGGACTAGCGGAGTGGGTTAGGGTCCAGCGGAGTGGGTTTGGGTCTAGCGGAGTGGGGTTGGGTCTAGCGGAATAGGTTTGGGTCAAGCCGAGTGGGTTTGGGTCTAGCCGAGTGGGTTTGGGGCTAGCCGAGTGGGTTTGGGACTAGCCGAGTGGATTTGGGTTAGCCGAGTGGGTTTGGGTCTAGCGGAGTGGGTTTGGGTCGAGCGGAGTGGGTTTGGGTCTAGCGGAGTGGGTTTGGGTCTAGCGGAGTGGGTTTGGGTCTAGCGGAGTGGGTTTGGGTCTAGCCGAGTGGGTTTGGGTCTAGCGGAGTGGGTTTGGGTTTAGACTACTGGGTTTGGGTCTAGCCGAGTGGGTTTGGGTCTAGCCTTGTGGGTTTGGGTCTAGCCGAGTGGGTTTGGGTCTAGCCGAATGGGTTTGGGTCTTGCCGAGTGGGTTTGGGTCTTGCGGAGTGGGTTTGGGTCTAGCGGAGTGGGTTTGGGTCTAGCGGAGTGGCTTTGGGTCTAGCCGTGTGGGTTTGGGTCTAGCCGAGTGGCTTTGGGTCTAGCCGAGTGGGTTTGGGTCAAGCCGAGTGGGTTTGGGTCTTGCCGAGTGGGTTTGGGTCTAGCGTAGTGGGTTTGCGTTTAGCCGAGTGTGTTTCTGTCTAGCCGAGTGGGTTTGGGTCTAGCCGAGTGGGTTTGGGTGTAGCCGAGTGGGTTTGGGTCTAGCAGAGTGGGTTTGGGTCTAGCCGAGTGCGTTTGGGTCTAGCGGAGTGGGTTTGGGTCTAGCGGAGTGGGTTTGGGTCTAGCCGAGTGGGTTTGGGTCTAGCGGAGTGGGTTTGGGTTTAGCCGAGTGTGTTTCTGTGTAGCCGAGTGGGTTTGGGTCTAGCCGAGTGGGTTTGGGTCTACCCGAGTGGGTTTGGGTCTAGCGGAGTGGGTTTGGGTCTAGCCGAGTGTGTTCGGGTCTAGCGGAGTGGGTTTGGGTCTAGCCGAGTGGGTTTGGGTCTAGCGGAATGGGTTTGGGTCTAGACGAGTGGGTTTGGGTGTAGCTGAGTGGGTTTGCGTCTAGCCGAGTGGGTTTGGGTCTAGCCGAGTGGGTTTGGGTCTAGCCGAGTGGGTTTGGGTCTAGCCGAGTGGGTTTGGGTCTAGCCGAGTGGGTTTGGGTCTAGCGGAGTGGGTTTGGGTCTAGCTGAGTGGCTTTGGGTCTAGCCGAGTGTGTTTCTGTCCAGCCGAGTGGGTTTGGGTCTAGCCGAGTGGGTTTGGGTGTAGCCGAGTGGGTTTGGGTCTAGCGGAGTGGGTTTGGGTCTAGCCGAGTGCGTTTGGGTCTAGCGGAGTGGGTTTGGGTCTAGCGGAGTGGGTTTGGGTCTAGCCGAGTGGGTTTGGGTCTAGCGGAGTGGGGTTGGGTCTAGCCGAGTGGGTTTGGGTCTAGCGGAATAGGTTTGGGTCTTGCCGAGTGGGTTTGGGTGTAGCCGAGTGGGTTTGCATCTAGCTGAGTGGGTTTGGGTCTAGCCGAGTGGGTTTGGGTCTAGCCGAGTGGGTTTGGGTCTAGCCGAGTGGGTTTGCGTCTAGCCGAGTGGGTTTGGGTCTAGCGGAGTGGGTTTCGGTCTAGCCGAGTGGGTTTGGGTCTAGCCGAGTGGATTTGGGTCTAGCCGATTGGGTTTGCGTCTAGCCGTGTGGGTTTGGGTCTAGCAGAGTGGGTTTGGGTCTAGCCGAGTGGGTTTGGGTCTAGCCGAGTGGGTTTAGGTCTAGCCGAGTGGCTTTGGGTCCAGCCGAGTGAATTTGGGTCTAGCCGAGTGGGTTTGGGTCTAGCCGAGTGGGTTTGGGTATAGCCGAGTGGGTTTGGGTCTAGCCAAGTGCGTTTGGGTCTAGCGGAGTGGGTTTGGGTCTATCCGAGTGGGTTTGGGTCTAGCCGAGTGGGTTTGGGTCTAGCCGAGTGGGTTTGGGTCTAGCCGAGTGGGTTTGGGTCTAGCCGAGTGGGTTTGGGTGTAGCGGAGTGGGATTGGGTCTAGCGGAGTGGGTTTGGGACTAGCGGAGTGGGTTAGGGTCCAGCGGAGTGGGTTGGGTCTAGCGGAGTGGGTTTGGGTCTAGCGGAATAGGTTTGGGTCAAGCCGAGTGGGTTTGGGTCTAGCCGAGTGGGTTTGGGCTAGCCGAGTGGGTTTGGGACTAGCCGAGTGGATTTGGGTTAGCCGAGTGGGTTTGGGTCTAGCGGAGTGGGTTTGGGTCGAGCGGAGTGGGTTTGGGTCTAGCGGAGTGGGTTTGGGTCTAGCGGAGTGGGTTTGGGTCTAGCGGAGTGGGTTTGGGTCTAGCCGAGTGGGTTTGGGTCTAGCGGAGTGGGTTTGGGTTTAGACGACTGGGTTTGGGTCTAGCCGAGTGGGTTTGGGTCTAGCCTTGTGGGTTTGGGTCTAGCCGAGTGGGTTTGGGTCTAGCCGAATGGGTTTGGGTCTTGCCGAGTGGGTTTGGGTCTTGCGGAGTGGGTTTGGGTCTAGCGGAGTGGGTTTGGGTCTAGCGGATTGGCTTTGGGTCTAGCCGTGTGGGTTTGGGTCTAGCCGAGTGGCTTTGGGTCTAGCCGAGTGGGTTTGGGTCAAGCCGAGTGGGTTTGGGTCTTGCCGAGTGGGTTTGGGTCTAGCGTAGTGGGTTTGCGTTTAGCCGAGTGTGTTTCTGTCTAGCCGAGTGGGTTTGGGTCTAGCCGAGTGGGTTTGGGTGTAGCCGAGTGGGTTTGGGTCTAGCAGAGTGGGTTTGGGTCTAGCCGAGTGCGTTTGGGTCTAGCGGAGTGGGTTTGGGTCTAGCGGAGTGGGTTTGCGTCTAGCCGAGTGGGTTTGGGTCTAGCGGAGTGGGTTTCGGTCTAGCCGAGTGGGTTTGGGTCTAGCCGAGTGGATTTGGGTCTAGCCGATTGGGTTTGCGTCTAGCCGTGTGGGTTTGGGTCTAGCAGAGTGGGTTTGGGTCTAGCCGAGTGGGTTTGGGTCTAGCCGAGTGGGTTTAGGTCTAGCCGAGTGGCTTTGGGTCCAGCCGAGTGAATTTGGGTCTAGCCGAGTGGGTTTGGGTCTAGCCGAGTGGGTTTGGGTATAGCCGAGTGGGTTTGGGTCTAGCCAAGTGCGTTTGGGTCTAGCGGAGTGGGTTTGGGTCTATCCGAGTGGGTTTGGGTCTAGCCGAGTGGGTTTGGGTCTAGCCGAGTGGGTTTGGGTCTAGCCGAGTGGGTTTGGGTCTAGCCGAGTGGGTTTGGGTGTAGCGGAGTGGGATTGGGTCTAGCGGAGTGGGTTTGGGACTAGCGGAGTGGGTTAGGGTCCAGCGGAGTGGGTTTGGGTCTAGCGGAGTGGGTTTGGGTCTAGCGGAATAGGTTTGGGTCAAGCCGAGTGGGTTTGGGTCTAGCCGAGTGGGTTTGGGCTAGCCGAGTGGGTTTGGGACTAGCCGAGTGGATTTGGGTTAGCCGAGTGGGTTTGGGTCTAGCGGAGTGGGTTTGGGTCGAGCGGAGTGGGTTTGGGTCTAGCGGAGTGGGTTTGGGTCTAGCGGAGTGGGTTTGGGTCTAGCGGAGTGGGTTTGGGTCTAGCCGAGTGGGTTTGGGTCTAGCGGAGTGGGTTTGGGTTTAGACGACTGGGTTTGGGTCTAGCCGAGTGGGTTTGGGTCTAGCCTTGTGGGTTTGGGTCTAGCCGAGTGGGTTTGGGTCTAGCCGAATGGGTTTGGGTCTTGCCGAGTGGGTTTGGGTCTTGCGGAGTGGGTTTGGGTCTAGCGGAGTGGGTTTGGGTCTAGCGGATTGGCTTTGGGTCTAGCCGTGTGGGTTTGGGTCTAGCCGAGTGGCTTTGGGTCTAGCCGAGTGGGTTTGGGTCAAGCCGAGTGGGTTTGGGTCTTGCCGAGTGGGTTTGGGTCTAGCGTAGTGGGTTTGCGTTTAGCCGAGTGTGTTTCTGTCTAGCCGAGTGGGTTTGGGTCTAGCCGAGTGGGTTTGGGTGTAGCCGAGTGGGTTTGGGTCTAGCAGAGTGGGTTTGGGTCTAGCCGAGTGCGTTTGGGTCTAGCGGAGTGGGTTTGGGTCTAGCGGAGTGGGTTTGGGTCTAGCCGAGTGGGTTTGGGTCTAGCCGAGTGGGTTTGGGTCTAGCCGAGTGGGTTTGGGTCTAGCGGAGTGGGTTTGGGTTTAGCCGAATGTGTTTCTGTGTAGCCGAGTGGGTTTGGGTCTAGCCGAGTGGGTTTGGGTCTACCCGAGTGGGTTTGGGTCTACCCGAGTGGGTTTGGGTCTAGCGGAGTGGGTTTGGGTCTAGCCGAGTGCGTTCGGGTCTAGCGGAGTGGGTTTGGGTCTAGCCGAGTGGGTTTGGGTCTAGCGGAGTGGGTTTGGGTCGAGCGGAGTGGGTTTGGGTCTAGCGGAGTGGGTTTGGGTCTAGCGGAGTGGGTTTGGGTCTAGCCGAGTGGGTTTGGGTCTAGCCGAGTGGGTTTGGGTCTAGCGGAGTGGGTTTGGGTTTAGACTACTGGGTTTGGGTCTAGCCGAGTGGGTTTGGGTCTAGCCTTGTGGGTTTGGGTCTAGCCGAGTGGGTTTGGGTCTAGCCGAATGGGTTTGGGTCTTGCCGAGTGGGTTTGGGTCTTGCGGAGTGGGTTTGGGTCTAGCGGAGTGGGTTTGGGTCTAGCGGAGTGGCTTTGGGTCTAGCCGTGTGGGTTTGGGTCTAGCCGAGTGGCTTTGGGTCTAGCCGAGTGGGTTTGGGTCAAGCCGAGTGGGTTTGGGTCTTGCCGAGTGGGTTTGGGTCTAGCGTAGTGGGTTTGCGTTTAGCCGAGTGTGTTTCTGTCTAGCCGAGTGGGTTTGGGTCTAGCCGAGTGGGTTTGGGTGTAGCCGAGTGGGTTTGGGTCTAGCAGAGTGGGTTTGGGTCTAGCCGAGTGCGTTTGGGTCTAGCGGAGTGGGTTTGGGTCTAGCGGAGTGGGTTTGGGTCTAGCCGAGTGGGTTTGGGTCTAGCGGAGTGGGTTTGGGTTTAGCCGAGTGTGTTTCTGTGTAGCCGAGTGGGTTTGGGTCTAGCCGAGTGGGTTTGGGTCTACCCGAGTGGGTTTGGGTCTAGCGGAGTGGGTTTGGGTCTAGCCGAGTGTGTTCGGGTCTAGCGGAGTGGGTTTGGGTCTAGCCGAGTGGGTTTGGGTCTAGCGGAATGGGTTTGGGTCTAGACGAGTGGGTTTGGGTGTAGCTGAGTGGGTTTGCGTCTAGCCGAGTGGGTTTGGGTCTAGCCGAGTGGGTTTGGGTCTAGCCGAGTGGGTTTGGGTCTAGCCGAGTGGGTTTGGGTCTAGCCGAGTGGGTTTGGGTCTAGCGGAGTGGGTTTGGGTCTAGCTGAGTGGCTTTGGGTCTAGCCGAGTGTGTTTCTGTCCAGCCGAGTGGGTTTGGGTCTAGCCGAGTGGGTTTGGGTGTAGCCAAGTGGGTTTGGGTCTAGCGGAGTGGGTTTGGGTCTAGCCGAGTGCGTTTGGGTCTAGCGGAGTGGGTTTGGGTCTAGCGGAGTGGGTTTGGGTCTAGCCGAGTGGGTTTGGGTCTAGCGGAGTGGGGTTGGGTCTAGCCGAGTGGGTTTGGGTCTAGCGGAATAGGTTTGGGTCTTGCCGAGTGGGTTTGGGTGTAGCCGAGTGGGTTTGCATCTAGCTGAGTGGGTTTGGGTCTAGCCGAGTGGGTTTGGGTCTAGCCGAGTGGGTTTGGGTCTAGCCGAGTGGGTTTGCGTCTAGCCGAGTGGGTTTGGGTCTAGCGGAGTGAGTTTCGGTCTAGCCGAGTGGGTTTGGGTCTAGCCGAGTGGATTTGGGTCTAGCCGATTGGGTTTGCGTCTAGCCGTGTGGGTTTGGGTCTAGCAGAGTGGGTTTGGGTCTAGCCGAGTGGGTTTGGGTCTAGCCGAGTGGGTTTAGGTCTAGCCGAGTGGCTTTGGGTCCAGCCGAGTGAATTTGGGTCTAGCCGAGTGGGTTTGGGTCTAGCCGAGTGGGTTTGGGTATAGCCGAGTGGGTTTGGGTCTAGCCAAGTGCGTTTGGGTCTAGCGGAGTGGGTTTGGGTCTATCCGAGTGGGTTTGGGTCTAGCCGAGTGGGTTTGGGTCTAGCCGAGTGGGTTTGGGTCTAGCCGAGTGGGTTTGGGTCTAGCCGAGTGGGTTTGGGTCTAGCCGAGTGGGTTTGGGTTAGCCGAGTGGGTTTGGGTCTAGCGGAGTGGGTTTGGGTCGAGCGGAGTGGGTTTGGGTCTAGCGGAGTGGGTTTGGGTCGAGCGGAGTGGGTTTGGGTCTAGCGGAGTGGGTTTGGGTCTAGCCGAGTGGGTTTGGGTCTAGCGGAGTGGGTTTGGGTTTAGACGACTGGGTTTGGGTCTAGCCGAGTGGGTTTGGGTCTAGCCTTGTGGGTTTGGGTCTAGCCGAGTGGGTTTGGGTCTAGCCGAATGGGTTTGGGTCTTGCCGAGTGGGTTTGGGTCTTGCGGAGTGGGTTTGGGTCTAGCGGAGTGGGTTTGGGTCTAGCGGATTGGCTTTGGGTCTAGCCGTGTGGGTTTGGGTCTAGCCGAGTGGCTTTGGGTCTAGCCGAGTGGGTTTGGGTCAAGCCGAGTGGGTTTGGGTCTTGCCGAGTGGGTTTGGGTCTAGCGTAGTGGGTTTGCGTTTAGCCGAGTGTGTTTCTGTCTAGCCGAGTGGGTTTGGGTCTAGCCGAGTGGGTTTGGGTGTAGCCGAGTGGGTTTGGGTCTAGCAGAGTGGGTTTGGGTCTAGCCGAGTGCGTTTGGGTCTAGCGGAGTGGGTTTGGGTCTAGCGGAGTGGGTTTGGGTCTAGCCGAGTGGGTTTGGGTCTAGCGGAGTGGGTTTGGGTTTAGCCGAATGTGTTTCTGTGTAGCCGAGTGGGTTTGGGTCTAGCCGAGTGGGTTTGGGTCTACCCGAGTGGGTTTGGGTCTACCCGAGTGGGTTTGGGTCTAGCGGAGTGGGTTTGGGTCTAGCCGAGTGCGTTCGGGTCTAGCGGAGTGGGTTTGGGTCTAGCCGAGTGGGTTTGGGTCTAGCGGAATGGGTTTGGGTCTAGACGAGTGGGTTTGGGTGTAGCTGAGTGGGTTTGGGTCTAGCGGAGTGGGTTTGGGTCTAGCTGAGTGGCTTTGGGTCTAGCCGAGTGTGTTTCTGTCCAGCCGAGTGGGTTTGGGTCTAGCCGAGTGGGTTTGGGTGTAGCCGAGTGGGTTTGGGTCTAGCGGAGTGGGTTTGGGTCTAGCCGAGTGCGTTTGGGTCTAGCGGAGTGGGTTTGGGTCTAGCGGAGTGGGTTTGGGTCTAGCCGAGTGGGTTTGGGTCTAGCGGAGTGGGGTTGGGTCTAGCCGAGTGGGTTTGGGTCTAGCGGAATAGGTTTGGGTCTTGCCGAGTGGGTTTGGGTGTAGCCGAGTGGGTTTGCATCTAGCTGAGTGGGTTTGGGTCTAGCCGAGTGGGTTTGGGTCTAGCCGAGTGGGTTTGGGTCTAGCCGAGTGGGTTTGCGTCTAGCCGAGTGGGTTTGGGTCTAGCGGAGTGGGTTTCGGTCTAGCCGAGTGGGTTTGGGTCTAGCCGAGTGGATTTGGGTCTAGCCGATTGGGTTTGCGTCTAGCCGAGTGGGTTTGGGTCTAGCAGAGTAGGTTTGGGTCTAGCCGAGTGGGTTTGGGTCTAGCCGAGTGGGTTTAGGTCTAGCCGAGTGGCTTTGGGTCCAGCCGAGTGAGTTTGGGTCTAGCCGAGTGGGTTTGGGTCTAGCCGAGTGGGTTTGGGTCTGGCCGAGTGGGTTTGGGTCTAGCCAAGTGCGTTTGGGTCTAGCGGAGTGGGTTTGGGTCTAGCCGAGTGGGTTTGGGTCTAGCCGAGTGGGTTTGGGTGTAGCGGAGTGGGTTTGGGTCTAGCCGAGTGGGTTTGGGTGTAGCGGAGTGGGATTGGGTCTAGCGGAGTGGGTTTGGGACTAGCGGAGTGGGTTGGGGTCCAGCGGAGTGGGTTTGGGTCTAGCGGAGTGGGTTTGGGTCTAGCGGAATAGGTTTGGGTCAAGCCGAGTGGGTTTGGGTCTAGCCGAGTGGGTTTGGGTCTAGCCTTGTGGGTTTGGGTCTAGCCGAGTGGGTTTGGGTCTAGCCGAATGGGTTTGGGTGTAGCGGAGTGGGTTTGGGTATAGCGGAGTGGGATTGGGTCTAGCGGAGTGGGTTTGGGACTAGCGGAGTGGGTTAGGGTCCAGCGGAGTGGGTTTGGGTCTAGCGGAGTGGGTTTGGGTCTAGCGGAATAGGTTTGGCTCAAGCCGAGTGGGTTTGGGGCTAGCCGAGTGGGTTTGGGACTAGCCGAGTGGATTTGGGTTAGCCGAGTGGGTTTGGGTCTAGCGGAGTGGGTTTGCGTCGAGCGGAGTGGGTTTGGGTCTAGCGGAGTGGGTTTGGGTCTAGCGGAGTGGGTTTGGGTCTAGCGGAGTGGGTTTGGGTCTAGCCAAGTGGGTTTGGGTCTAGCGGAGTGGGTTTGGGTTTAGACGACTGGGTTTGGGTCTAGCCGAGTGGGTTTGGGTCTAGCCTTGTGGGTTTGGGTCTAGCCGAGTGGGTTTGGGTCTAGCCGAATGGGTTTGGGTCTAGCCGAGTGGGTTTGGGTCTTGCGGAGTGGGTTTGGGTCTAGCGGAGTGGGTTTGGGTCTAGCGGAGTGGCTTTGGGTCTAGCCGTGTGGGTTTGGGTCTAGCCGAGTGGCTTTGGGTCTAGCTGAGTGGGTTTGGGTCAAGCCGAGTGGGTTTGGGTCTTGCCGAGTGGGTTTGGGTCTAGCGTAGTGGGTTTGCGTTTAGCCGAGTGTGTTTCTGTCTAGCCGAGTGGGTTTGGGTCTAGCCGAGTGGGTTTGGGTGTAGCCGAGTGGGTTTGGGTCTAGCAGAGTGGGTTTGGGTCTAGCCGAGTGTGTTTGGGTCTGGCGGAGTGGGTTTGGGTCTAGCGGAGTGGGTTTGGGTCTAGCCGAGTGGGTTTGGGTCTAGCGGAGTGGGTTTGGGTCTAGCCGAGTGGGTTTGGGTCTAGCGGAGTGGGTTTGCGTTTAGCCGAGTGTGTTTCTGTCTAGCCGAGTGGGTTTGGGTCTAGCCGAGTGGGTTTGGGTGTAGCCGAGTGGGTTTGGGTCTAGCGGAGTGGGTTTGGGTCTAGCCGAGTGCGTTTGGGTCTAGCGGAGTGGGTTTGGGTCTAGCGGAGTGGGTTTGGGTCTAGCCGAGTGGGTTTGGGTCTTGCGGAGTGGGGTTGGGTCTAGCCGAGTGGGTTTCGGTCTAGCGGAATAGGTTTGGGTCTTGCCGAGTGGGTTTGGGTGTAGCCGAGTGGGTTTGCATCTAGCTGAGTGGGTTTGGGTCTAGCCGAGTGGGTTTGCGTCTAGCCGAGTGGGTTTGGGTCTAGCGGAGTGGGTTTGCGTCTAGGCGAGTGGGTTTGGGTCTAGCCGAGTGGGTTTGGGTCTAGCCGAGTGGCTTTGGGTCGAGCCGAGTGAGTTTGGGTCTAGCCGAGTGGGTTTGGGTCTAGCCGAGTTGGTTTGGGTCTAGCGGAGTGGGTTTGGGTCTAGCGGAGTGGGTTTGGGTCTAGCGGAGTGGGTTTGGGTCTAGCGGAGTGGGTTTGGGTCAAGCGGAGTGGCTTTGGGTCTAGCCGTGTGGGTTTGGGTCTAGCCGAGTGGGTTTGGGTCTAGCCGAGTGGGTTTGGGTCTAGCCGAGTGGGTTTGGGTCTAGCCGAGTGGGTTTGGGTCTAGCGGTGTGGGTTTGGGTTTAGCCGAGTGTGTTTCTGTGTAGCCGAGTGGGTTTGCGTCTAGCCGAGTGGGTTTGGGTCTACCCGAGTGGGTTTGTGTCTAGCGGAGTGGGTTTGGGTCTAGCCGAGTGCGTTCGGGTCTAGCGGAGTGGGTTTGGGTCTAGCCGAGTGGGTTTGGGTCTAGCGGAATGGGTTTGGGTCTAGACGAGTGGGTTTGGGTGTAGCTGAGTGGGTTTGCGTCTAGCCGAGTGGGTTTGGGTCTAGCCGAGTGGGTTTGGGTCTAGCCGAGTGGGTTTGGGTCTAGCCGAGTGGGTTTGGGTCTAGCCGAGTGGGTTTGGGTCTAGCGGAGTGGGTTTGGGTCTAGCTGAGTGGCTTTGGGTCTAGCCGAGTGTGTTTCTGTCTAGCCGAGTGGGTTTGGGTCTAGCCGAGTGGGTTTGGGTGTAGCCGAGTGGGTTTGGGTCTAGCGGAGTGGGTTTGGGTCTAGCCGAGTGCGTTTGGGTCTAGCGGAGTGGGTTTGGGTCTAGCGGAGTGGGTTTGGGTCTAGCCGAGTGGGTTTGGGTCTAGCGGAGTGGGGTTGGGTCTAGCCGAGTGGGTTTGGTTCTAGCGGAATAGGTTTGGGTCTTGCCGAGTGGGTTTGGGTGTAGCCGAGTGGGTTTGCATCTAGCTGAGTGGGTTAGGGTCTAGCCGAGTGGGTTTGGGTCTAGCCGAGTGGGTTTGGGTCTAGCCGAGTGGGTTTGGGTCTAGCGGAGTGGGTTTGGGTCTAGCAGTGTGGGTTTGGGTCCAGCCGAGTGGGTTTGGGTCTAGCGGAGTGGGTTTGGGTCTAGCCAAGTGGGTTTGCGTCTAGCCGAGTGGGTTTGGGTCTAGCGGAGTGGGTTTGGGTCTAGGCGAGTGGGTTTGGGTCTAGCCGAGTGGGTTTGGGTCTAGCCGAGTGGCTTTGGGTCGAGCCGAGTGAGTTTGTGTCTAGCCGAGTGGGTTTGGGTCTAGCCGAGTTGGTTTGGGTCCAGCGGAGTGGGTTTGGGTCTAGCCGAGTGGGTTTGGGTCTAGCGGAGTGGGTTTGGGTCTAGCGGAGTGGGTTTGGGTCAGGCGGAGTGGCTTTGGGTCTAGCCGTGTGGGTTTGGCTCTTGCCGAGTGGGTTTGGGTCTAGCCGAGTGGGTTTGGGTCTAGCCGAGTGGGTTTGGGTCCAGCCGAGTGGCTTTGGGTCTAGCGGTGTGGGTTTGGGTTTAGCCGAGTGTGTTTCTGTGTAGCCGAGTGGGTTTGGGTCTACCCGAGTGGATTTGGGTCTAGCGGAGTGCGTTTGGGTCTAGCGGAGTGGGTTTGGGTCTAGCGGAGTGGGTTTGGGTCTAGCCGAGTGGGTTTGGGTCCAGCCGAGTGGCTTTGGGTCTAGCGGTGTGGGTTTGGGTTTAGCCGAGTGTTTTTCTGTGTAGCCGAGTGGGTTTGGGTCTAGCCGAGTGGGTTTGGGTGTAGCCGAGTGGGTTTGGGTCTAGCGGAATAGGTTTGGGTCTTGCCGAGTGGGTTTGGGTGTAGCCGAGTGGGTTTGCATCTAGCTGAGTGGGTTTGGGTCTAGCCGAGTGGGTTTGCGTCTAGCCGAGTGGGTTTGGGTCTAGCGGAGTGGGTTTGCGTCTAGGCGAGTGGGTTTGGGTCTAGCCGAGTGGGTTTGGGTCTAGCCGAGTGGCTTTGGGTCGAGCCGAGTGAGTTTGGGTCTAGCCGAGTGGGTTTGGGTCTAGCCGAGTTGGTTTGGGTCTAGCGGAGTGGGTTTGGGTCTAGCCGAGTGGGTTTGGGTCTAGCGGAGTGGGTTTGGGTCTAGCGGAGTGGGTTTGGGTCAAGCGGAGTGGCTTTGGGTCTAGCCGTGTGGGTTTGGGTCTAGCCGAGTGGGTTTGGGTCTAGCCGAGTGGGTTTGGGTCTAGCCGAGTGGGTTTGGGTCTAGCCGAGTGGGTTTGGGTCTAGCGGTGTGGGTTTGGGTTTAGCCGAGTGTGTTTCTGTGTAGCCGAGTGGGTTTGCGTCTAGCCGAGTGGGTTTGGGTCTACCCGAGTGGGTTTGTGTCTAGCGGAGTGGGTTTGGGTCTAGCCGAGTGCGTTCGGGTCTAGCGGAGTGGGTTTGGGTCTAGCCGAGTGGGTTTGGGTCTAGCGGAATGGGTTTGGGTCTAGACGAGTGGGTTTGGGTGTAGCTGAGTGGGTTTGCGTCTAGCCGAGTGGGTTTGGGTCTAGCCGAGTGGGTTTGGGTCTAGCCGAGTGGGTTTGGGTCTAGCCGAGTGGGTTTGGGTCTAGCCGAGTGGGTTTGGGTCTAGCGGAGTGGGTTTGGGTCTAGCTGAGTGGCTTTGGGTCTAGCCGAGTGTGTTTCTGTCTAGCCGAGTGGGTTTGGGTCTAGCCGAGTGGGTTTGGGTGTAGCCGAGTGGGTTTGGGTCTAGCGGAGTGGGTTTGGGTCTAGCCGAGTGCGTTTGGGTCTAGCGGAGTGGGTTTGGGTCTAGCGGAGTGGGTTTGGGTCTAGCCGAGTGGGTTTGGGTCTAGCGGAGTGGGGTTGGGTCTAGCCGAGTGGGTTTGGGTCTAGCGGAATAGGTTTGGGTCTTGCCGAGTGGGTTTGGGTGTAGCCGAGTGGGTTTGCATCTAGCTGAGTGGGTTAGGGTCTAGCCGAGTGGGTTTGGGTCTAGCCGAGTGGGTTTGGGTCTAGCCGAGTGGGTTTGGGTCTAGCGGAGTGGGTTTGGGTCTAGCAGAGTGGGTTTGGGTCCAGCCGAGTGGGTTTGGGTCTAGCGGAGTGGGTTTGGGTCTAGCCGAGTGGGTTTGCGTCTAGCCGAGTGGGTTTGGGTCTAGCGGAGTGGGTTTGGGTCTAGGCGAGTGGGTTTGGGTCTAGCCGAGTGGGTTTGGGTCTAGCCGAGTGGCTTTGGGTCGAGCCGAGTGAGTTTGTGTCTAGCCGAGTGGGTTTGGGTCTAGCCGAGTTGGTTTGGGTCCAGCGGAGTGGGTTTGGGTCTAGCCGAGTGGGTTTGGGTCTAGCGGAGTGGGTTTGGGTCTAGCGGAGTGGGTTTGGGTGAGGCGGAGTGGCTTTGGGTCTAGCCGTGTGGGTTTGGGTCTTGCCGAGTGGGTTTGGGTCTAGCCGAGTGGGTTTGGGTCTAGCCGAGTGGGTTTGGGTCCAGCCGAGTGGCTTTGGGTCTAGCGGTGTGGGTTTGGGTTTAGCCGAGTGTGTTTCTGTGTAGCCGAGTGGGTTTGGGTCTAGCCGAGTGGGTTTGGGTCTACCCGAGTGGATTTGGGTCTAGCGGAGTGCGTTTGGGTCTAGCGGAGTGGGTTTGGGTCTAGCGGAGTGGGTTTGGGTCTAGCCGAGTGGGTTTGGGTCTAGCGGAGTGGGTTTGCGTCTAGGCGAGTGGGTTTGGGTCTAGCCGAGTGGGTTTGGGTCTAGCCGAGTGGCTTTGGGTCTAGCGGAATAGGTTTGGGTCTTGCCGAGTGGGTTTGGGTGTAGCCGAGTGGGTTTGCATCTAGCTGAGTGGGTTTGGGTCTAGCCGAGTGGGTTTGCGTCTAGCCGAGTGGGTTTGGGTCTAGCGGAGTGGGTTTGCGTCTAGGCGAGTGGGTTTGGGTCTAGCCGAGTGGGTTTGGGTCTAGCCGAGTGGCTTTGGGTCGAGCCGAGTGAGTTTGGGTCTAGCCGAGTGGGTTTGGGTCTAGCCGAGTTGGTTTGGGTCTAGCGGAGTGGGTTTGGGTCTAGCCGAGTGGGTTTGGGTCAAGCGGAGTGGCTTTGGGTCTAGCCGTGTGGGTTTGGGTCTAGCCGAGTGGGTTTGGGTCTAGCCGAGTGGGTTTGGGTCTAGCCGAGTGGGTTTGGGTCTAGCCGAGTGGGTTTGGGTCTAGCGGTGTGGGTTTGGGTTTAGCCGAGTGTGTTTCTGTGTAGCCGAGTGGGTTTGCGTCTAGCCGAGTGGGTTTGGGTCTACCCGAGTGGGTTTGTGTCTAGCGGAGTGGGTTTGGGTCTAGCCGAGTGCGTTCGGGTCTAGCGGAGTGGGTTTGGGTCTAGCCGAGTGGGTTTGGGTCTAGCGGAATGGGTTTGGGTCTAGACGAGTGGGTTTGGGTGTAGCTGAGTGGGTTTGCGTCTAGCCGAGTGGGTTTGGGTCTAGCCGAGTGGGTTTGGGTCTAGCCGAGTGGGTTTGGGTCTAGCCGAGTGGGTTTGGGTCTAGCCGAGTGGGTTTGGGTCTAGCGGAGTGGGTTTGGGTCTAGCTGAGTGGCTTTGGGTCTAGCCGAGTGTGTTTCTGTCTAGCCGAGTGGGTTTGGGTCTAGCCGAGTGGGTTTGGGTGTAGCCGAGTGGGTTTGGGTCTAGCGGAGTGGGTTTGGGTCTAGCCGAGTGCGTTTGGGTCTAGCGGAGTGGGTTTGGGTCTAGCGGAGTGGGTTTGGGTCTAGCCGAGTGGGTTTGGGTCTAGCGGAGTGGGGTTGGGTCTAGCCGAGTGGGTTTGGGTCTAGCGGAATAGGTTTGGGTCTTGCCGAGTGGGTTTGGGTGTAGCCGAGTGGGTTTGCATCTAGCTGAGTGGGTTAGGGTCTAGCCGAGTGGGTTTGGGTCTAGCCGAGTGGGTTTGGGTCTAGCCGAGTGGGTTTGGGTCTAGCGGAGTGGGTTTGGGTCTAGCAGAGTGGGTTTGGGTCCAGCCGAGTGGGTTTGGGTCTAGCGGAGTGGGTTTGGGTCTAGCCGAGTGGGTTTGCGTCTAGCCGAGTGGGTTTGGGTCTAGCGGAGTGGGTTTGGGTCTAGGCGAGTGGGTTTGGGTCTAGCCGAGTGGGTTTGGGTCTAGCCGAGTGGCTTTGGGTCGAGCCGAGTGAGTTTGTGTCTAGCCGAGTGGGTTTGGGTCTAGCCGAGTTGGTTTGGGTCCAGCGGAGTGGGTTTGGGTCTAGCCGAGTGGGTTTGGGTCTAGCGGAGTGGGTTTGGGTCTAGCGGAGTGGGTTTGGGTCAGGCGGAGTGGCTTTGGGTCTAGCCGTGTGGGTTTGGGTCTAGCGGAGTGGGTTTGCGTCTAGGCGAGTGGGTTTGGGTCTAGCCGAGTGGGTTTGGGTGTAGCCGAGTGGGTTTGGGTCTAGCGGAATAGGTTTGGGTCTTGCCGAGTGGGTTTGGGTGTAGCCGAGTGGGTTTGCATCTAGCTGAGTGGGTTTGGGTCTAGCCGAGTGGGTTTGCGTCTAGCCGAGTGGGTTTGGGTCTAGCGGAGTGGGTTTGCGTCTAGGCGAGTGGGTTTGGGTCTAGCCGAGTGGGTTTGGGTCTAGCCGAGTGGCTTTGGGTCGAGCCGAGTGAGTTTGGGTCTAGCCGAGTTGGTTTGGGTCTAGCCGAGTTGGTTTGGGTCTAGCGGAGTGGGTTTGGGTCTAGCCGAGTGGGTTTGGGTCTAGCGGAGTGGGTTTGGGTCTAGCGGAGTGGGTTTGGGTCAAGCGGAGTGGCTTTGGGTCTAGCCGTGTGGGTTTGGGTCTAGCCGAGTGGGTTTGGGTCTAGCCGAGTGGGTTTGGGTCTAGCCGAGTGGGTTTGGGTCTAGCCGAGTGGGTTTGGGTCTAGCGGTGTGGGTTTGGGTTTAGCCGAGTGTGTTTCTGTGTAGCCGAGTGGGTTTGCGTCTAGCCGAGTGGGTTTGGGTCTACCCGAGTGGGTTTGTGTCTAGCGGAGTGGGTTTGGGTCTAGCCGAGTGCGTTCGGGTCTAGCGGAGTGGGTTAGGGTCTAGCCGAGTGGGTTTGGGTCTAGCGGAATGGGTTTGGGTATAGACGAGTGGGTTTGGGTGTAGCTGAGTGGGTTTGCGTCTAGCCGAGTGGGTTTGGGTCTAGCCGAGTGGGTTTGGGTCTAGCCGAGTGGGTTTGGGTCTAGCCGAGTGGGTTTGGGTCTAGCTGAGTGGCTTTGGGTCTAGCCGAGTGTGTTTCTGTCTAGCCGAGTGGGTTTGGGTCTAGCCGAGTGGGTTTGGGTGTAGCCGAGTGGGTTTGGGTCTAGCGGAGTGGGTTTGGGTCTAGCCGAGTGCGTTTGGGTCTAGCGGAGTGGGTTTGGGTCTAGCGGAGTGGGTTTGGGTCTAGCCGAGTGGGTTTGGGTCTAGCGGAGTGGGGTTGGGTCTAGCCGAGTGGGTTTGGGTCTAGCGGAATAGGTTTGGGTCTTGCCGAGTGGGTTTGGGTGTAGCCGAGTGGGTTTGCATCTAGCTGAGTGGGTTAGGGTCTAGCCGAGTGGGTTTGGGTCTAGCCGAGTGGGTTTGGGTCTAGCCGAGTGGGTTTGGGTCTAGCGGAGTGGGTTTGGGTCTAGCAGAGTGGGTTTGGGTCCAGCCGAGTGGGTTTGGGTCTAGCGGAGTGGGTTTGGGTCTAGCCGAGTGGGTTTGCGTCTAGCCGAGTGGGTTTGGGTCTAGCGGAGTGGGTTTGGGTCTAGGCGAGTGGGTTTGGGTCTAGCCGAGTGGGTTTGGGTCTAGCCGAGTGGCTTTGGGTCGAGCCGAGTGAGTTTGTGTCTAGCCGAGTGGGTTTGGGTCTAGCCGAGTTGGTTTGGGTCCAGCGGAGTGGGTTTGGGTCTAGCCGAGTGGGTTTGGGTCTAGCGGAGTGGGTTTGGGTCTAGCGGAGTGGGTTTGGGTCAGGCGGAGTGGCTTTGGGTCTAGCCGTGTGGGTTTGGGTCTTGCCGAGTGGGTTTGGGTCTAGCCGAGTGGGTTTGGGTCTAGCCGAGTGGGTTTGGGTCCAGCCGAGTGGCTTTGGGTCTAGCGGTGTGGGTTTGGGTTTAGCCGAGTGTGTTTCTGTGTAGCCGAGTGGGTTTGGGTCTAGCCGAGTGGGTTTGGGTCTACCCGAGTGGATTTGGGTCTAGCGGAGTGCGTTTGGGTCTAGCGGAGTGGGTTTGGGTCTGGCTGAGTGGGTTTGGGTCTAGCGGAGTGGGTTTGGGTCTAGGCGAGTGGGTTTGGGTCTAGCGGAATGGGTTTGGGTCTAGCCGAGTGGGTTTGGGTGTAGCTGAGTGGGTTTGCGTCTAGCCGAGTGGGTTTGGGTCTAGCCGAGTGGGTTTGGGTCTAGCCGAGTAGGTTTGGGTCTAGCCGAGTGGGTGTGGGTCTAGCGGAGTGGGTTTGGGTCTAGCCGAGTGCGTTTGGGTCTGGCTGAGTGGGTTTGGGTCTAGCCGAGTGTGTTTGGGTCTAGCCGAGTGGGTTTGGGTCTAGTCGAGTGGGGTTGGGTCTAGCGGAGTGGGTTTGGGTCTAGCGGAATAGGTTTGGGTCTTGCCGAGTGGGTTTGGGTGTAGCCGAGTGGGTTTGCATCTAGCTGAGTGGGTTTGGTCTAGCCGAGTGGGTTTGCGTCTAGCCGAGTGGGTTTGGGTCTAGCGGAGTGGGTTTGGGTCTAGGCGAGTGGGTTTGGGTCTAGCCGAGTGGGTTTGGGTCTAGCCGAGTGGCTTTGGGTCGAGCCGAGTGAGTTTGGGTCTAGCCGAGTGGGTTTGGGTCTAGCCGAGTGCGTTCGGGTCTAGCGGAGTGGGTTTGGGTCTAGCCGAGTGGGTTTGGGTCTAGCGGAATGGGTTTGGGTCTAGCCGAGTGGGTTTGGGTGTAGCTGAGTGGTTTTGCGTCTAGCCGAGTGGGTTTGGGTCTAGCCGAGTGGGTTTGGTTCTAGCCGAGTGGGTTTGGGTCTAGCCGAGTGGGTTTGGGTCTAGCCGAGTGGGTTTGGGTCTAGCGGAGTGGGTTTGGGTCTAGCCGAGTGGGTTTGGGTGTAGCTGAGTGGGTTTGCGTCTAGCCGAGTGGGTTTGGGTCTAGCCGAGTGGGTTTGGGTCTAGCCGAGTAGGTTTGGGTCTAGCCGAGTGGGTGTGGGTCTAGCGGAGTGGGTTTGGGTCTAGCCGAGTGCGTTTGGGTCTGGCTGAGTGGGTTTGGGTCTAGCCGAGTGTGTTTGGGTCTAGCCGAGTGGGTTTGGGTCTAGCCGAGTGGGGTTGGGTCTAGCGGAGTGGGTTTGGGTCTAGCGGAATAGGTTTGGGTCTTGCCGAGTGGGTTTGGGTGTAGCCGAGTGGGTTTGCATCTAGCTGAGTGGGTTTGGTCTAGCCGAGTGGGTTTGCGTCTAGCCGAGTGGGTTTGGGTCTAGCGGAGTGGGTTTGGGTCTAGGCGAGTGGGTTTGGGTCTAGCCGAGTGGGTTTGGGTCTAGCCGAGTGGCTTTGGGTCGAGCCGAGTGAGTTTGGGTCTAGCCGAGTGGGTTTGGGTCTAGCCGAGTGCGTTCGGGTCTAGCGGAGTGGGTTTGGGTCTAGCCGAGTGGGTTTGGGTCTAGCGGAATGGGTTTGGGTCTAGCCGAGTGGGTTTGGGTGTAGCTGAGTGGTTTTGCGTCTAGCCGAGTGGGTTTGGGTCTAGCCGAGTGGGTTTGGTTCTAGCCGAGTGGGTTTGGGTCTAGCCGAGTGGGTTTGGGTCTAGCCGAGTGGGTTTGGGTCTAGCGGAGTGGGTTTGGGTCTAGCTGAGTGGCTTTGGGTCTAGCCGAGTGTGTTTCTGTCTAGCCGAGTGGGTTTGGGTCTAGCTGAGTGGCTTTGGGTCTAGCCGAGTGTGTTTCTGTCTAGCCGAGTGGGTTTGGGTCTAGCCGAGTGGGTTTGGGTCTAGCCGAGTGGGTTTGGGTGTAGCGGAGTGGGGTTGGGTCTAGCCGAGTGGGTTTGGGTCTAGCGGAATAGGTTTGGGTCTTGCCGAGTGGGTTTGGGTGTAGCCGAGTGGGTTTGCATCTAGCTGAGTGGGTTTGGGTCTAGCCGAGTGTGTTTGGGTCTAGCCGAGTGGGTTTGGGTCTAGCCGAGTGGGTTTGGGTCTAGCGGAGTGGGTTTGGGTCTAGCGGAATAGGTTTGGGTCTTGCCGAGTGGGTTTGGGTGTAGCCGAGTGGGTTTGCATCTAGCTGAGTGGGTTTGGGTCTAGCCGAGTGGGTTTGCGTCTAGCCGAGTGGGTTTGGGTCTAGCGGAGTGGGTTTGGGTCTAGGCGAGTGGGTTTGGGTCTAGGCGAGTGGGTTTGGGTCTAGCCGAGTGGCTTTGGGTCGAGCCGAGTGAGTTTGGGTCTAGCCGAGTGGGTTTGGGTCTAGCCGAGTTGGTTTGGGTCTAGCGGAGTGGGTTTGGGTCTAGCCGAGTGGGTTTGGGTCTAGCGGAGTGGGTTTGGGTCTAGCGGAGTGGGTTTGGGTCAAGCGGAGTGGCTTTGGGTCTAGCCGTGTGGGTTTGGGTCTAGCCGAGTGGGTTTGGGTCTAGCCAAGTGGGTTTGGGTCTAGCCGAGTGGGTTTGGGTCTAGCCGAGTGGGTTTGGGTCTAGCGGTGTGGGTTTGGGTTTAGCCGAGTGTGTTTCTGTGTAGCCGAGTGGGTTTGGGTCTAGCCGAGTGGGTTTGGGTCTACCCGAGTGGGATTGGGTCTAGCGGAGTGGGTTTGGGTCTAGCCGAGTGCGTTCGGGTCTAGCGGAGTGGGTTTGGGTCTAGCCGAGTGGGTTTGGGTCTAGCGGGAATGGGTTTGGGTCTAGCCGAGTGGGTTTGGGTGTAGCTGAGTGGGTTTGCGTCTAGCCGAGTGGGTTTGGGTCTAGCCGAGTGGGTTTGGGTCTAGCCGAGTGGGTTTGGGTCTAGCCGAGTGGGTTTGGGTCTAGCCGAGTGGGTTTGGGTCTAGCGGAGTGGGTTTGGGTCTAGCTGAGTGGCTTTGGGTCTAGCCGAGTGTGTTTCTGTCTAGCCGAGTGGGTTTGGGTCTAGCTGAGTGGCTTTGGGTCTAGCCGAGTGTGTTTCTGTCTAGCCGAGTGGGTTTGGGTCTAGCCGAGTGGGTTTGGGTGTAGCGGAGTGGGGTTGGGTCTAGCCGAGTGGGTTTGGGTCTAGCGGAATAGGTTTGGGTCTTGCCGAGTGGGTTTGGGTGTAGCCGAGTGGGTTTGCATCTAGCTGAGTGGGTTTGGGTCTAGCCGAGTGTGTTTGGGTCTAGCCGAGTGGGTTTGCGTCTAGCCGAGTGGGTTTGGGTCTAGCGGAGTGGGTTTGGGTCTAGCCGAGTGGGTTTGCGTCTAGCCGAGTGGGTTTGGGTCTAGCGGAGTGGGTTTGGGTCTAGGCGAGTGGGTTTGGGTCAAGCCGAGTGGGTTTGGGTCTAGCCGAGTGGCTTTGGGTCGAGCCGAGTGAGTTTGGGTCTAGCCGAGTGGGTTTGGGTCTAGCCGAGTTGGTTTGGGTCTAGCGGAGTGGGTTTGGGTCTAGCCGAGTGGGTTTCGGTCTAGCGGAGTGGGTTTGGGTCTAGCGGAGTGGGTTTGGGTCAAGCGGAGTGGCTTTGGGTCTAGCCGTGTGGGTTTGGGTCTTGCCGAGTGGGTTTGGGTCTAGCCGAGTGGGTTTGGGTCTAGCCGAGTGGGTTTGGGTCCAGCCGAGTGGCTTTGGGTCTAGCGGTGTGGGTTTGGGTTTAGCCGAGTGTGTTTCTGTGTAGCCGAGTGGGTTTGGGTCTAGCCGAGTGGGTTTGGGTCTACCCGAGTGGATTTGGGTCCAGCCGAGTGGGTTTGGGTCTAGCGGATTGGGTTTGGGTCTAGCCGAGTGGGTTTGCGTCTAGCCGAGTGGGTTTGGGTCTAGCGGAGTGGGTTTGGGTCTAGGCGAGTGGGTTTGGGTCAAGCCGAGTGGGTTTGGGTCTAGCCGAGTGGCTTTGGGTCGAGCCGAGTGAGTTTGGGTCTAGCCGAGTGGGTTTGGGTCTAGCCGAGTTGGTTTGGGTCTAGCGGAGTGGGTTTGGGTCTAGCCGAGTGGGTTTCGGTCTAGCGGAGTGGGTTTGGGTCTAGCGGAGTGGGTTTGGGTCAAGCGGAGTGGCTTTGGGTCTAGCCGTGTGGGTTTGGGTCTTGCCGAGTGGGTTTGGGTCTAGCCGAGTGGGTTTGGGTCGAGCCGAGTGGGTTTGGGTCCAGCCGAGTGGCTTTGGGTCTAGCGGTGTGGGTTTGGGTTTAGCCGAGTGTGTTTCTGTGTAGCCGAGTGGGTTTGGGTCTAGCCGAGTGGGTTTGGGTCTACCCGAGTGGATTTGGGTCTAGCGGAGTGGGTTTGGGTCTAGCCGAGTGCGTTTGGGTCTAGCGGAGTGGGTTTGGGTCTAGCCGAGTGGGTTTGGGTCTAGCGGAATGGGTTTGGGTCTAGCCGAGTGGGTTTGGGTGTAGCTGAGTGGGTTTGCGTCTAGCCGAGTGGGTTTGGGTCTAGCCGTGTGGGTTTGGGTCTTGCCGAGTGGGTTTGGGTCTAGCCGAGTGGGTTTGGGTCGAGCCGAGTGGGTTTGGGTCCAGCCGAGTGGCTTTGGGTCTAGCGGTGTGGGTTTGGGTTTAGCCGAGTGTGTTTCTGTGTAGCCGAGTGGGTTTGGGTCTAGCCGAGTGGGTTTGGGTCTACCCGAGTGGATTTGGGTCTAGCGGAGTGGGTTTGGGTCTAGCCGAGTGCGTTTGGGTCTAGCGGAGTGGGTTTGGGTCTAGCCGAGTGGGTTTGGGTCTAGCGGAATGGGTTTGGGTCTAGCCGAGTGGGTTTGGGTGTAGCTGAGTGGGTTTGCGTCTAGCCGAGTGGGTTTGGGTCTAGCCGAGTGGGTTTGGGTCTTGCCGAGTGGGTTTGGGTCTAGCCGAGTGGGTTTGGGTCTAGCGGAGTGGGTTTGGGTCTAGCCGAGTGCGTTTGGGTCTGGCTGAGTGGGTTTGGGTCTAGACGAGTGTGTTTGGGTCTAGCCGAGTGGGTTTGGGTCTAGCCGAGTGGGGTTGCATCTAGCGGAGTGGGTTTGGGTCTAGCGGAATAGGTTTGGGTCTTGCCGAGTGGGTTTGGGTGTAGCCGAGTGGGTTTGCATCTAGCTGAGTGGGTTTGGGTCTAGCGGAGTGGGTTTGCGTCTAGGCGAGTGGGTTTGGGTCTAGCCGAGTGGGTTTGGGTCTAGCCGAGTGGCTTTGGGTCGAGCCGAGTGAGTTTGGGTCTAGCCGAGTGGGTTTGGATCTAGCCGAGTTGGTTTGGGTCTAGCGGAGTGGGTTTGGGTCTAGCCGAGTGGGTTTGGGTCTAGCGGAGTGGGTTTGGGTCTAGCGGAGTGGGTTTGGGTCAAGCGGAGTAGCTTTGGGTCTAGCCGTGTGGGTTTGGGTCTAGCCGAGTGGGTTTGGGTCTAGCCGAGTGGGTTTGGGTCTAGCCGAGTGGGTTTGGGTCTAGCCGAGTGGGTTTGGGTCTAGCGGTGTGGGTTTGGGTTTAGCCGAGTGTGTTTCTGTGTAGCCGCGTGGGTTTGGGTCTAGCCGAGTGGGTTTGGGTCTACCCGAGTGGGATTGGGTCTAGCGGAGTGGGTTTGGGTCTAGCCAAGTGCGTTCGGGTCTAGCGGAGTGGGTTTGGGTCTAGCCGAGTGGGTTTGGGTCTAGCGGAATGGGTTTGGGTCTAGCCGAGTGGGTTTGGGTGTAGCTGAGTGGGTTTGCGTCTAGCCGAGTGGGTTTGGGTCTGGCCGAGTGTGTTTGGGTCTGGCCGAGTGGGTTTGGGTCTAGCCGAGTGGGTTTGGGTCTAGCCGAGTGGGTTTGGGTCTAGCGGAGTGGGTTTGGGTGTAGCTGAGTGGCTTTGGGTCTAGCCGAGTGTGTTTCTGTCTAGCCGAGTGGGCTTGGGTCTAGCCGAGTGGGTTTGGGTGTAGCCGAGTGGGTTTGGGTCTAGCGGAGTGGGTTTGGGTCTAGCCGAGTGCGTTTGGGTCTAGCAGAGTGGGTTTGGGTCTAGCGGAGTGGGTTTGGGTCTAGCCGAGTGGGTTTGGGTCTAGCGGAGTGGGGTTGGGTCTAGCCGAGTGGGTTTGGGTCTAGCGGAATAGGTTTGGGTCTTGCCGAGTGGGTTTGGGTGTAGCCGAGTGGGTTTGCATCTAGCTGAGTGTGTTTGGGTCTAGCCGAGTGGGTTTGGGTCTAGCCGAGTGGGTTTGGGTCTAGCCGAGTGGGTTTGGGACTAGCGGAGTGGGTTTGGGTCTAGCAGAGTGGGTTTGGGTCCAGCCGAGTGGGTTTGGGTCTAGCGGAGAGGGTTTGGGTCTAGCCGAGTGGCTTTGGGTCGAGCCGAGTGAGTTTGGGTCTAGCCGAGTGGGTTTGGGTCTAGCCGAGTTTGTTTGGGTCTAGCGGAGTGGGTTTGGGTCTAGCCGAGTGTGTTTGGGTCTAGCGGAGTGGGTTTGCGTTAGGCGGAGTGGGTTTGGGTCAAGCGGAGTGGCTTTGGGTCTAGTCGTGTGGGTTTGGGTCTAGCCGAGTGGGTTTGGGTCTAGCCGAGTGGGTTTGGG
Organism: Raja brachyura; assembly: GCA_963514005.1. Next base: position 2,313,434 of record OY740819.1, on the reverse strand, counting down.
TCTAGCCGAGTGGGTTTGGGTCTAGCCGAGTGGGTTTGGGTCTAGCGGTGTGGGTTTGGGTTTAGCCGAGTGTGTTTCTGTGTAGCTGAGTGGGTTTGGGTCTAGCCGAGTGGGTTTGGGTCTACCCGAGTGGATTTGGGTCTAGCGGAGTGGGTTTGGGTCTAGCCGAGTGCGTTTGGGTCTAGCGGAGTGGGTTTGGGTCTAGCCGAGTGGGTTTGGGTCTAGCGGAATGGGTTTGGGTCTAGCCGAGTGGGTTTGGGTGTAGCTGAGTGGGTTTGCGTCTAGCCGAGTGGGTTTGGGTCTAGCCGAGTGGGTTTGGGTCTAGCCGAGTGCGTTTGGGTCTAGCCGAGTGGGTTTGGGTCTAGCGGAGTGGGTTTGGGTCTAGCCGAGTGCGTTTGGGTCTGGCTGAGTGGGTTTGGGTCTAGACGAGTGTGTTTGGGTCTAGCCGAGTGGGTTTGGGTCTAGCCGAGTGGGGTTGCATCTAGCGGAGTGGGTTTGGGTCTAGCGGAATAGGTTTGTGTCTTGCCGAGTGGGTTTGGGTGTAGCCGAGTGGGTTTGCATCTAGCTGAGTGGGTTTGGGTCTAGCGGAGTGGGTTTGCGTCTAGGCGAGTGGGTTTGGGTCTAGCCGAGTGGGTTTGGGTCTAGCCGAGTGGCTTTGGGTCGAGCCGAGTGAGTTTGGGTCTAGCCGAGTGGGTTTGGATCTAGCCGAGTTGGTTTGGGTCTAGCGGAGTGGGTTTGGGTCTAGCCGAGTGGGTTTGGGTCTAGCGGAGTGGGTTTGGGTCTAGCGGAGTGGGTTTGGGTCAAGCGGAGTAGCTTTGGGTCTAGCCGTGTGGGTTTGGGTCTAGCCGAGTGGGTTTGGGTCTAGCCGAGTGGGTTTGGTTCTAGCCGAGTGGGTTTGGGTCTAGCCGAGTGGGTTTGGGTCTAGCGGTGTGGGTTTGGGTTTAGCCGAGTGTGTTTCTGTGTAGCCGCGTGGGTTTGGGTCTAGCCGAGTGGGTTTGGGTCTACCCGAGTGGGATTGGGTCTAGCGGAGTGGGTTTGGGTCTAGCCAAGTGCGTTCGGGTCTAGCGGAGTGGGTTTGGGTCTAGCCGAGTGGGTTTGGGTCTAGCGGAATGGGTTTGGGTCTAGCCGAGTGGGTTTGGGTGTAGCTGAGTGGGTTTGCGTCTAGCCGAGTGGGTTTGGGTCTGGCCGAGTGGGTTTGGGTCTGGCCGAGTGGGTTTGGGTCTAGCCGAGTGGGTTTGGGTCTAGCCGAGTGGGTTTGGGTCTAGCGGAGTGGGTTTGGGTGTAGCTGAGTGGCTTTGGGTCTAGCCGAGTGTGTTTCTGTCTAGCCGAGTGGGCTTGGGTCTAGCCGAGTGGGTTTGGGTGTAGCCGAGTGGGTTTGGGTCTAGCGGAGTGGGTTTGGGTCTAGCCGAGTGCGTTTGGGTCTAGCAGAGTGGGTTTGGGTCTAGCGGAGTGGGTTTGGGTCTAGCCGAGTGGGTTTGGGTCTAGCGGAGTGGGGTTGGGTCTAGCCGAGTGGGTTTGGGTCTAGCGGAATAGGTTTGGGTCTTGCCGAGTGGGTTTGGGTGTAGCCGAGTGGGTTTGCATCTAGCTGAGTGTGTTTGGGTCTAGCCGAGTGGGTTTGGGTCTAGCCGAGTGGGTTTGGGTCTAGCCGAGTGGGTTTGGGACTAGCGGAGTGGGTTTGGGTCTAGCAGAGTGGGTTTGGGTCCAGCCGAGTGGGTTTGGGTCTAGCGGAGAGGGTTTGGGTCTAGCCGAGTGGCTTTGGGTCGAGCCGAGTGAGTTTGGGTCTAGCCGAGTGGGTTTGGGTCTAGCCGAGTTTGTTTGGGTCTAGCGGAGTGGGTTTGGGTCTAGCCGAGTGTGTTTGGGTCTAGCGGAGTGGGTTTGCGTTAGGCGGAGTGGGTTTGGGTCAAGCGGAGTGGCTTTGGGTCTAGTCGTGTGGGTTTGGGTCTAGCCGAGTGGGTTTGGGTCTAGCCGAGTGGGTTTGGGTCTAGCCGAGTGGGTTTGGGTCTAGCCGAGTGGGTTTGGGTCTAGCGGTGTGGGTTTGGGTTTAGCCGAGTGTGTTTCTGTGTAGCTGAGTGGGTTTGGGTCTAGCCGAGTGGGTTTGGGTCTACCCGAGTGGGTTTGGGTCTAGCGGAGTGGGTTTGGGTCTAGCCGAGTGCGTTTGGGGCTAGCGGAGTGGGTTTGGGTCTAGCGGAGTGGGTTTGGGTCTTGCCGAGTGGGTTTGGGTCTAGCGGAGTGGGGTTGGGTCTAGCCGAGTGGGTTTGGGTCTAGCGGAATAGGTTTGGGTCTTGCCGAGTGGGTTTGGGTGTAGCCGAGTGGGTTTGCATCTAGCTGAGTGGGTTTGGGTCTAGCCGAGTGGGTTTGGGTCTAGCCGAGTGGGTTTGGGTCTAGCGGAGTGGGTTTGGGTCTAGCTGAGTGGCTTTGGGTGTAGCCGAGTGTGTTTCTGTCTAGCCGAGTGGGTTTGGGTCTAGCCGAGTGGGTTTGGGTGTAGCCGAGTGGGTTTGGGTCTAGCAGAGTGGGTTTGGGTCTAGCCGAGTGCGTTTGGGTCTAGCGGAGTGGGTTTGGGTCTAGCGGAGTGGGTTTGGGTCTAGCCGAGTGGGTTTGGGTCTAGCGGAGTGGGGTTGGGTCTAGCCGAGTGGGTTTGGGTCTAGCGGAATAGGTTTGGGTCTTGCCGAGTGGGTTTGGGTGTAGCCGAGTGGGTTTGCATCTAGCTGAGTGTGTTTGGGTCTAGCCGAGTGGGTTTGGGTCTAGCCGAGTGGGTTTGGGTCTAGCCGAGTGGGTTTGGGACTAGCGGAGTGGGTTTGGGTCTAGCAGAGTGGGTTTGGGTCCAGCCGAGTGGGTTTGGGTCTAGCGGAGAGGGTTTGGGTCTAGCCGAGTGGGTTTGCGTCTAGCCGAGTGGGTTTGGGTCTAGCGGAGTGGGTTTGGGTCTAGGCGAGTGGGTTTGGGTCTAGCCGAGTGGGTTTGGGTCTAGCCGAGTGGCTTTGGGTCGAGCCGAGTGAGTTTGGGTCTAGCCGAGTGGGTTTGGGTCTAGCCGAGTTTGTTTGGGTCTAGCGGAGTGGGTTTGGGTCTAGCCGAGTGGGTTTGGGTCTAGCGGAGTGGGTTTCGGTCTAGCGGAGTGGGTTTGGGTCAAGCGGAGTGGCTTTGGGTCTAGCCGTGTGGGTTTGGGTCTAGCCGAGTGGGTTTGGGTCTAGCCGAGTGGGTTTGGGTCTAGCCGAGTGGGTTTGGGTCTAGCCGAGTGGGTTTGGGTCTAGCGGTGTGGGTTTGGGTTTAGCCGAGTGTGTTTCTGTGTAGCTGAATGGGTTTGGGTCTAGCCGAGTGGGTTTGGGTCTACCCGAGTGGGTTTGGGTCTAGCGGAGTGGGTTTGGGTCTAGCCGAGTGCGTTTGGGTCTAGCGGAGTGGGTTTGGGTCTAGCGGAGTGGGTTTGGGTCTAGCCGAGTGGGTTTGGGTCTAGCGGAGTGGGGTTGGGTCTAGCCGAGTGGGTTTGGGTCTAGCGGAATAGTTTTGGGTCTTGCCGAGTGTGTTTGGGTGTAGCCGAGTGGGTTTGCATCTAGCTGAGTGGGTTTGGGTCTAGCCGAGTGGGTTTGGGTCTAGCCGAGTGGGTTTGGGTCTAGCCGAGTGGGTTTGGGTCTAGCGGAGTGGGTTTGGGTCTAGCAGAGTGGGTTTGGGTCCAGCCGAGTGGGTTTGGGTCTAGCGGAGTGGGTTTGGGTCTAGCCGAGTGGGTTTGCGTCTAGCCGATTGGGTTTGGGTCTAGCGGAGTGGGTTTGGGTCTAGGCGAGTGGGTTTGGGTCTAGCCGAGTGGGTTTGGGTCTAGCCGGGTGGCTTTGGGTCGAGCCGAGTGAGTTTGGGTCTAGCCGAGTGGGTTTGGGTCTAGCCGAGTTGGTTTGGGTCTAGCGGAGTGGGTTTGGGTCTAGCCGAGTGGGTTTGGGTCTAGCGGAGTGGGTTTGGGTCTAGCGGAGTGGGTTTGGGTCAAGCAGAGTGGCTTTGGGTCTAGCCGTGTGGGTTTGGGTCTAGCTGAGTGGGTTTGGGTCTAGCCGAGTGGGTTTGGGTCTAGCCGAGTGGGTTTGGGTCCAGCCGAGTGGCTTTGGGTCTAGCGGTGTGGGTTTGGGTTTAGCCGAGTGTGTTTCTGTGTAGCCGAGTGGGTTTGGGTCTAGCCGAGTGGGTTTGGGTCTACCCGAGTGGATTTGGGTCTAGCGGAGTGGGTTTGGGTCTAGCCGAGTGCGTTTGGGTCTAGCGGAGTGGGTTTGGGTCTAGCCGAGTGGGTTTGGGTCTAGCGGAATGGGTTTGGGTCTAGCCGAGTGGGTTTGGGTGTAGCTGAGTGGGTTTGCGTCTAGCCGAGTGGGTTTGGGTCTAGCCGAGTGGGTTTGGGTCTAGCCGAGTGGGTTTGGGTCTAGCCGAGTGGGTTTGGGTCTAGCGGAGTGGGTTTGGGTCTAGCCGAGTGCGTTTGGGTCTGGCTGAGTGGGTTTGGGTCTAGCCGAGTGTGTTTGGGTCTAGCCGAGTGGGTTTGGGTCTAGCCGAGTGGGGTTGGGTCTAGCGGAGTGGGTTTGGGTCTAGCGGAATAGGTTTGGGTCTTGCCGAGTGGGTTTGGGTGTAGCCGAGTGGGTTTGCATCTAGCTGAGTGGGTTTGGGTCTAGCCAAGTGGGTTTGCGTCTAGCCGAGTGGGTTTGGGTCTAGCGGAGTGGGTTTGGGTCTAGGCGAGTGGGTTTGGGTCTAGCCGAGTGGGGTTGGGTCTAGCCGAGTGGCTTTGGGTCGAGCCGAGTGAGTTTGGGTCTAGCCGAGTGGGTTTGGGTCTAGCCGAGTGGGTTTGGGTCTAGGCGAGTGGGTTTGGGTCTAGCCGAGTGGGGTTGGGTCTAGCCGAGTGGCTTTGGGTCGAGCCGAGTGAGTTTGGGTCTAGCCGAGTGGGTTTGGGTCTAGCCGAGTTGGTTTGGGTCTAGCGGAGTGGGTTTGGGTCTAGCCGAGTGGGTTTGCGTCTAGCCGAGTGGGTTTGGGTCAAGCGGAGTGGGTTTGGTTCTAGGCGAGTGGGTTTGGGTCTAGCCGAGTGGGGTTGGGTCTAGCCGAGTGGCTTTGGGTCGAGCCGAGTGAGTTTGGGTCTAGCCGAGTGGGTTTGGGTCTAGCCGAGTTGGTTTGGGTCTAGCGGAGTGGGTTTGGGTCTAGCCGAGTGGGTTTGGGACTAGCGGAGTGGGTTTGGGTCTAGCGGAGTGGGTTTGGGTCGAGCCGAGTGGGTTTGGGTCTAGCGGAGTGGGTTTGGGTCTAGCTGAGTGGCTTTGGGTCTAGCCGAGTGTGTTTCTGTCTAGCCGAGTGGGTTTGGGTCTAGCCGAGTGGGTTTGGGTGTAGCCGAGTGGGTTTGGGTCTAGCGGAGTGGGTTTGGGTCTAGCCGAGTGCGTTTGGGTCTAGCCGAGTGGGTTTGGGTCTAGCGGAGTGGGGTTGGGTCTAGCCGAGTGGGTTTGGGTCTAGCGGAATAGGTTTGGGTCCAGCCGAGTGGGTTTGGGTCTAGCGGAGAGGGTTTGGGTCTAGCCGAGTGGGTTTGCGTCTAGCCGAGTGGGTTTGGGTCTAGCCGAGTGGGTTTGGGTCTAGCCGAGTGGGTTTGGGACGAGCGGAGTGGGTTTGGGTCTAGCCGAGTTTGTTTGGGTCTAGCGGAGTGGGTTTGGGTCTAGCCGAGTGGGTTTGGGTCTAGCGGAGTGGGTTTGGGTCTAGCGGAGTGGGTTTGGGTCAAGCGGAGTGGCTTTGGGTCTAGCCGTGTGGGTTTGGGTCTAGCCGAGTGGGTTTGGGTCTAGCCGAGTGGGTTTGGGTCTAGCCGAGTGGGTTTGGGTCTAGCCGAGTGGGTTTGGGTCTAGCGGTGTGGGTTTGGGTTTAGCCGAGTGTGTTTCTGTGTAGCCGAGTGGGTTTGGGTCTAGCCGAGTGGGTTTGGGTCTACCCGAGTGGGTTTGGGTCTAGCGGAGTGGGTTTGGGTCCAGCCGAGTGCGTTTGGGTCTAGCCGAGTGGGTTTGGGTCTAGCCGAGTGGGTTTGGGTCTAGCGGAATGGGTTTGGGTCTAGCCGAGTGGGTTTGGGTGTGGCTGAGTGGGTTTGCGTCTAGCCGAGTGGGTTTGGGTCTAGCCGAGTGGGTTTGGGTCTAGCCGAGTGGGTTTGGGTCTAGCCGAGTGGGTTTGGGTCTAGCCGAGTGGGTTTGGGTCTAGCGGAGTGGGTTTGGGTCTGGCTGAGTGGCTTTGGGTCTAGCCGAGTGTGTTTGGGTCTAGCCGAGTGGGTTTGGGTCTAGCCGAGTGGGTTTGGGTCTAGCGGAGTGGGTTTGGGTCTAGCCGAGTGGGTTTGGGTCTAGCCGAGTGGGTTTGGGTCTAGCGGAGTGGGATTGGGTCTACCGGAGTGGGTTTGTGTCTAGCGGAGTGGGTTAGGGTCTAGCGGAGTGGGTTTGGGTATAGCCAAGTGGGTTTGGGTCTAGCGGAGTGGGTTTGGGTCAAGCCGAGTGGGTTTGGGTCTAGCCGAGTGGGTTTGGGTCTAGCGGAGTGGGTTTGGGTCTAGCGGAGTTGGTTTGGGTCTAGCGCAGTGGGTTTGGGTCTAGCGGAGTGGGTTTGGGTCTAGCCGAGTTGGTTTGGGTCCAGCAGAGTGGATTTGAGTCTAGCCGAGTGGGTTTGGGTCTAGCCGAATGGTTTTGGGTCTAGCCGAGTGGGTTTGGGTCTAGCGGAGTGGGTTTGTGTCTAGCAGAGTGGGTTTGGGTCTAGCGGAGTGAGTTTGGGTCTAGCCGAGTGGGTTTGGGTATAGCCGAGTGGGTTTGGGTCTAGCCGAATGGGTTTGGGTCTAGCCGAGTGGCTTAGGGTCTAGCGGAGTGGGTTTGGGTCTAGCGGAGTGGGTTTGGGTCTGGCGGAGTGGCTTTGGGTCTAGCCGTGTGGGTTTGGGACTAGCCGAGTGGGTATGGGTCTAGCCTAGTGGGTTTGGGTCTAGCGGAGTGGGTTTGGGTCTAGCCGAGTGGGTTTGGGTCTAGCGGAGTGGGTTTGGGTCTAGCCGAGTGGGTTTGGGTCTAGCGGAATGGGTTTGGGTCTAGCCGAGCGGGTTTGGGTGTAGCCGAGTGGGTTTGCGTCTAGCTGAGTGGGATTGGGTCTAGCCGAGTGGCTTTGGGTCTACCCGAGTGGCTTTGGGTCTAGCCGAGTGGGTTTGGTTCTAGCCGAGTGGGTTTGGGTCTAGCGGAGTGGGTTTGGGTCTAGCCGAGTGGGCTTCTGTCTAGCGGAGTGGGATTGGGTCAAGTGGAGTGGGTTTGCGTCTAGCGGAGTGTGTTAGGGTCTAGCGGAGTGGGTTTGGGTATAGCCGAGTGGGTTTGGTTCTAGCGGAGTGGGTTTGGGTCAAGCCGAGTGGGTTTGGGTCCAGCCGAGTTGGTTTGGGTCTAGCGGAGTGGGTTTGGGTCTAGCGGAGTGGGGTTGGGTCTAACCGAGTGGGTTTGGGTCCAGCCGAGTGAGTTTGGGTCTAGCCGAATGGGTTTGGGTCTAGCCGAGTGGGTTTGGTTCTAGCGGAGTGGGTTTGGGTCTAGCGGAGTGGGTTTGGGTCTAGCGGAGTGGCTTTGGGTCTAACGGAGTGTGTTTGTGTCTAGCCGAGTGGGTTTGGGTGTAGCCAAGTGGGATTGGGTGTAGCCGAGTGAGTTTGGGTCTAGCGGAGTGGGTTTGGGTCTAGCCAAGTGCGTTTGGGTCTAGCGGAGTGGGTTTGGGTCTAGCCGAGTGCGTTTGGGTCTAGCGAAGTGGGTTTGGGTCTAGCGGAGTGGGTTTGGGTCTAGCGGAGTGGGTTTGGGTCTAGCCGAGTGGGTTTGGGTCTAGCGGAATTGGTTTGGGTCTAGCCGAGTGGGTTTGGGTGTAGCCGAGTGGGTTTGCATCTAGCTGAGTGGGTTTGGGTCTAGCCGAGTGGGTTTGGGTCTAGCCGAGTGGGTTTGGGTTTAGCCGAGTGGGTTTGGGTCTAGCCGAGTGGGTTTGGGTCTAGCGGAGTGGGTTTGGGTCTAGCCGAGTGGGTTTGGGTCTAGCCGAGTGGGTTTGGGTCTCGCGGAGTGGGTTTGGGTCTAGCCGAGTGGGTTTGGGTCTAGCGGAGTGGCTTTGGGTCCAGCCGTGTGAGTTTGGGTCTAGCCGAGTGGGTTTGGGTCTAGCCGAATGGGTTTGGGTCAAGCCGAGTGGGTTTGGGTCTAGCCGAGTGGGTTTGGGTCTAGCGGAGTGGGTTTGGTTTTAGCCGAGTGTGTTTCTGTATAGCCGAGTGGGTTTGGGTCTAGCCGAGTGGGTTTGGGTCTAGCCGAGTGGGTTTGGGTCTAGCGGAGTGGGTTTGGGTCTAGCGGAGTGGGTTTGGGTCTAGCGGAGTGGGTTTGGGTCTAGCGGAGTGGGTTTGGGTCAAGCCGAGTGGGTTTGGGTCTAGCCGAGTGGGTTTGGGTCTAGCGGAGTGGGTTTGGGTCTAACGGAGTTGGTTTGGGTCTAGCGCAGTGGGTTTGGGTCTAGCGGAGTGGGTTTGGGTCTAGCCGAGTTGGTTTGGGTCCAGCAGAGTGGATTTGTGTCTAGCCGAGTGGGTTTGGGTCTAGCCGAATGGTTTGGGGTCTAGCCGAGTGGGTTTGGGTCTAGCGGAGTGGGTTTGTGTTTAGCGGAGTGGGTTTGGGTCTAGCGGAGTGAGTTTGGGTCTAGCCGAGTGGGTTTGGGTATAGCCGAGTGGGTTTGGGTCTAGCCGAATGGGTTTGGGTCTAGCGGAGTGGCTTTGGGTCTAACGGAGTGTGTTTGTGTCTAGCCGAGTGGGTTTGGGTGTAGCCAAGTGGGATTGGGTGTAGCCGAGTGAGTTTGGGTCTAGCGGAGTGGGTTTGGGTCTAGCCAAGTGCGTTTGGGTCTAGCGGAGTGGGTTTGGGTCTAGCCGAGTGCGTTTGGGTCTAGCGAAGTGGGTTTGGGTCTAGCGGAGTGGGTTTGGGTCTAGCGGAGTGGGTTTGGGTCTAGCCGAGTGGGTTTGGGTCTAGCGGAATTGGTTTGGGTCTAGCCGAGTGGGTTTGGGTGTAGCCGAGTGGGTTTGCATCTAGCTGAGTGGGTTTGGGTCTAGCCGAGTGGGTTTGGGTCTAGCCGAGTGGGTTTGGGTTTAGCCGAGTGGGTTTGGGTCTAGCCGAGTGGGTTTGGGTCTAGCGGAGTGGGTTTGGGTCTAGCCGAGTGGGTTTGGGTCTAGCCGAGTGGGTTTGGGTCTAGCCGAATGGGTTTGGGTCAAGCCGAGTGGGTTTGGGTCTAGCCGAGTGGGTTTGGGTCTAGCGGAGTGGGTTTGGTTTTAGCCGAGTGTGTTTCTGTATAGCCGAGTGGGTTTGGGTCTAGCCGAGTGGGTTTGGGTCTAGCCGAGTGGGTTTGGGTCTAGCGGAGTGGGTTTGGGTCTAGCGGAGTGGGTTTGGGTCTAGCGGAGTGGGTTTGGGTCTAGCGGAGTGGGTTTGGGTCAAGCCGAGTGGGTTTGGGTCTAGCCGAGTGGGTTTGGGTCTAGCGGAGTGGGTTTGGGTCTAGCGGAGTTGGTTTGGGTCTAGCGCAGTGGGTTTGGGTCTAGCGGAGTGGGTTTGGGTCTAGCCGAGTTGGTTTGGGTCCAGCAGAGTGGATTTGTGTCTAGCCGAGTGGGTTTGGGTCTAGCCGAATGGTTTGGGGTCTAGCCGAGTGGGTTTGGGTCTAGCGGAGTGGGTTTGTGTCTAGCGGAGTGGGTTTGGGTCTAGCGGAGTGAGTTTGGGTCTAGCCGAGTGGGTTTGGGTATAGCCGAGTGGGTTTGGGTCTAGCCGAATGGGTTTGGGTCTAGCCGAGTGGCTTAGGGTCTAGCGGAGTGGGTTTGGGTCTAGCGGCTTGGGTTTGGGTCTGGCGGAGTGGCTTTGGGTCTAGCCGTGTGGGTTTGGGACTAGCCGAGTGGGTATGGGTCTAGCCTAGTGGGTTTGGGTCTAGCGGAGTGGGTTTGGGTCTAGCCGAGTGGGTTTGGGTCTAGCGGAGTGGGTTTGGGTCTAGCCGAGTGGGTTTGGGTCTAGCGGAATGGGTTTGGGTCTAGCCGAGCGGGTTTGGGTGTAGCCGAGTGGGTTTGCGTCTAGCTGAGTGGGATTGGGTCTAGCCGAGTGGCTTTGGGTCTACCCGAGTGGCTTTGGGTCTAGCCGAGTGGGTTTGGTTCTAGCCGAGTGGGTTTGGGTCTAGCGGAGTGGGTTTGGGTCTAGCCGAGTGGGCTTCTGTCTAGCGGAGTGGGATTGGGTCAAGTGGAGTGGGTTTGCGTCTAGCGGAGTGTGTTAGGGTCTAGCGGAGTGGGTTTGGGTATAGCCGAGTGGGTTTGGTTCTAGCGGAGTGGGTTTGGGTCAAGCGGAGTGGCTTTGGGTCTAGCCGTGTGGGTTTGGGTCTAGCCGAGTGGGTTTGGGTCTAGCGGAGTGGGTTTGGGTCTAGCCGAGTGGGTTTGGGTCTAGCCGAGTGGGTTTGGGTCTAGCCGAGTGCGTTTGGGTCTTGCGAAGTGGGTTTGGGTCTAGCGGAGTGGGTTTGGGTCTAGCGGAGTGGGTTTCGGTCTAGCCGAGTGGGTTTGGGTCTAGCGGAATTGGTTTGGGTCTAGCCGAGTGGGTTTGGGTGTAGCCGAGTGGGTTTGCATCTAGCTGAGTGGGTTTGGGTCTAGCCGAGTGGGTTTGGGTCTAGCCGAGTGGGTTTGGGTTTAGCCGAGTGGGTTTGGGTCTAGCCGAGTGGGTTTGGGTCTAGCGGAGTGGGTTTGGGTCTAGCGGAGTGGGTTTGGGTCTAGCCGAGTGGGTTTGGGTCTCGCGGAGTGGGTTTGGGTCTAGCGGAGTGGGTTTGGGTCTAGCGGAGTGGCTTTGGGTCCAGCCGTGTGAGTTTGGGTCTAGCCGAGTGGGTTTGGGTCTAGCCGAATGGGTTTGGGTCAAGCCGAGTGGGTTTGGGTCTAGCCGAGTGGGTTTGGGTCTAGCGGAGTGGGTTTGGTTTTAGCCGAGTGTGTTTCTGTATAGCCGAGTGGGTTTGGGTCTAGCCGAGTGGGTTTGGGTCTAGCCGAGTGGGTTTGGGTCTAGCGGAGTGGGTTTGGGTCTAGCGGAGTGGGTTTGGGTCTAGCGGAGTGGGTTTGCGTCTAGCGGAGTGGGTTTGGGTCAAGCCGAGTGGGTTTGGGTCTAGCCGAGTGGGTTTGGGTCTAGCGGAGTGGGTTTGGGTCTAGCGGAGTTGGTTTGGGTCTAGCGCAGTGGGTTTGGGTCTAGCGGAGTGGGTTTGGGTCTAGCCGAGTTGGTTTGGGTCCAGCAGAGTGGATTTGTGTCTAGCCGAGTGGGTTTGGGTCTAGCCGAATGGTTTGGGGTCTAGCCGAGTGGGTTTGGGTCTAGCGGAGTGGGTTTGTGTCTAGCGGAGTGGGTTTGGGTCTAGCGGAGTGAGTTTGGGTCTAGCCGAGTGGGTTTGGGTATAGCCGAGTGGGTTTGGGTCTAGCCGAATGGGTTTGGGTCTAGCCGAGTGGCTTAGGGTCTAGCGGAGTGGGTTTGGGTCTAGCGGAGTGGGTTTGGGTCTGGCGGAGTGGCTTTGGGTCTAGCCGTGTGGGTTTGGGACTAGCCGAGTGGGTATGGGTCTAGCCTAGTGGGTTTGGGTCTAGCGGAGTGGGTTTGGGTCTAGCCGAGTGGGTTTGGGTCTAGCGGAGTGGGTTTGGGTCTAGCCGAGTGGGTTTGGGTCTAGCGGAATGGGTTTGGGTCTAGCCGAGCGGGTTTGGGTGTAGCCGAGTGGGTTTGCGTCTAGCTGAGTGGGATTGGGTCTAGCCGAGTGGCTTTGGGTCTACCCGAGTGGCTTTGGGTCTAGCCGAGTGGGTTTGGTTCTAGCCGAGTGGGTTTGGGTCTAGCGGAGTGGGTTTGGGTCTAGCCGAGTGGGCTTCTGTCTAGCGGAGTGGGATTGGGTCAAGTGGAGTGGGTTTGCGTCTAGCGGAGTGTGTTAGGGTCTAGCGGAGTGGGTTTGGGTATAGCCGAGTGGGTTTGGTTCTAGCGGAGTGGGTTTGGGTCAAGCGGAGTGGCTTTGGGTCTAGCCGTGTGGGTTTGGGTCTAGCCGAGTGGGTTTGGGTCTAGCCGAGTGGGTTTGGGTCTAGCCGAGTGGGTTTGGGTCTAGCCGAGTGGGTTTGGTTCTAGCGGAGTGGGTTTGGGTCTAGCGGAGTGGGTTTGGGTCTAGCGGAGTGGCTTTGGGTCTAACGGTGTGTGTTTGCGTCTAGCCGAGTGGGTTTGGGTCTAGCCGAGTGGGTTTGGGTCTAGCCGAGTGGGTTTGGGTCTAGCCGAGTGGGTTTGGGTCTAGCCGAGTGGGTTTGGGTCTAGCGGAGTGGGTTTGGGTCTGGCTGAGTGGCTTTGGGTCTAGCCGAGTGTGTTTGGGTCTAGCCGAGTGGGTTTGGGTCTAGCCGAGTGGGTTTGGGTCTAGCGGAGTGGGTTTGGGTCTAGCCGAGTGGGTTTGGGTGTAGCCAAGTGGGATTGGGTGTAGCCGAGTGAGTTTGGGTCTAGCGGAGTGGGTTTGGGTCTAGCCAAGTGCGTTTGGGTCTAGCGGAGTGGGTTTGGGTCTAGCCGAGTGCGTTTGGGTCTAGCGAAGTGGGTTTGGGTCTAGCGGAGTGGGTTTGGGTCTAGCGGAGTGGGTTTGGGTCTAGCCGAGTGGGTTTGGGTCTAGCGGAATTGGTTTGGGTCTAGCCGAGTGGGTTTGGGTGTAGCCGAGTGGGTTTGCATCTAGCTGAGTGGGTTTGGGTCTAGCCGAGTGGGTTTGGGTCTAGCCGAGTGGGTTTGGGTTTAGCCGAGTGGGTTTGGGTCTAGCCGACTGGGTTTGGGTCTAGCGGAGTGGGTTTGGGTCTAGCCGAGTGGGTTTGGGTCTAGCCGAGTGGGTTTGGGTCTCGCGGAGTGGGTTTGGGTCTAGCGGAGTGGGTTTGGGTCTAGCGGAGTGGCTTTGGGTCCAGCCGTGTGAGTTTGGGTCTAGCCGAGTGGGTTTGGGTCTAGCCGAATGGGTTTGGGTCAAGCCGAGTGGGTTTGGGTCTAGCCGAGTGGGTTTGGGTCTAGCGGAGTGGGTTTGGTTTTAGCCGAGTGTGTTTCTGTATAGCCGAGTGGGTTTGGGTCTAGCCGAGTGGGTTTGGGTCTAGCCGAGTGGGTTTGGGTCTAGCGGAGTGGGTTTGGATCTAGCCAAGTGCGTTTGGGTCCAGCGGAGTGGGTTTGGGTCTAGCCGAGTGGGTTTGGGTCTAGCGGAGTGGGTTTGGGTCTAGCCGAGTGAGTTTGGGTCTAGCGGAGTGGGTTTGGGTCTAGCCAAGTGCGTTTGGGTCTAGCGGAGTGGGTTTGGGTCTAGCCGAGTGCGTTTGGGTCTAGCGAAGTGGGTTTGGGTCTAGCAGAGTGGGTTTGGGTCTAGCGGAGTGGGTTTGGGTCTAGCAGAGTGGGTTTGGGTCTAGCGGAATTGGTTTGGGTCTAGCCGAGTGGGTTTGGGTGTAGCCGAGTGGGTTTGCATCTAGCTGAGTGGGTTTGGGTCTAGCCGAGTGGGTTTGGGTCTAGCCGAGTGGGTTTGGGTTTAGCCGAGTGGGTTTGGGTCTAGCCGAGTGGGTTTGGGTCTAGCGGAGTGGGTTTGGGTCTAGCCGAGTGGGTTTGGCTCTAGCCGAGTGGGTTTGGGTCTCGCGGAGTGGGTTTGGGTCTAGCGGAGTGGCTTTGGGTCTAGCGGAGTGGCTTTGGGTCCAGCCGTGTGGGTTTGGGTCTAGCCGAGTGGGTTTGGGTCTAGCCGAATGTGTTTGGGTCAAGCCGAGTGGGTTTGGGTCTAGCCGAGTGGGTTTGGGTCTAGCGGAGTGGGTTTGGGTTTAGCCGAGTGTGTTTCTGTATAGCCGAGTGGGTTTGGGTCTAGCCGAGTGGGTTTGGGTCTAGCCGAGTGGGTTTGTGTCTAGCGGAGTGGGTTTGGGTCTAGCCGAGTGCGTTTGGGTCCAGCGGAGTGGGTTTGGGTCTAGCCGAGTGGGTTTGGGTCTAGCGGAGTGGGTTTGGGTCTAGCCGAGTGGGTTTGGGTCTAGCGGAGTGCGTTTGGGTCTAGCCGAGTGGGTTTGGGTCTAGCGGAATGGGTTTGGGTCTAGCTGAGTGGGTTTGGGTGTAGCCGAGTGGGTTTGCGTCTAGCGGAATGGGTTTGGGTCTAGCCGAGTGGGTTTGGGTCTTGCCGAGTGGGTTTGGGTCTAGCCGAGTGGGTTTGGGTCTAGCCGAGTGGGTTTGGGTCTAGCGGAGTGGGTTTGGGTCAAGCCGAGTGGGTTTGGGTCTAGCCAAGTGGGTTTGGGTCTAGCCGAGTGGGTTTGAGTCTAGCCGAGTGGGTTTGGGTCTAGCGGAGTGGCTTTGGGTCTAGCCGTGTGGGTTTGGGTGTAGCCGAGTGGGTTTGGGTCTAGCCGAGTGGGTTTGGGTCTAGCGGAGTGGGTTTGGGTCTAGCCGAGTGGGTTTGGGTCTAGCGGAATGGGTTTGGGTGTAGCCGAGTGGGTTTGGGTCTAGCGGAGTGGGTTTGTGTCTAGCGGAGTGGGTTTGGGTCTAGCGGAGTGAGTTAGGGTCTAGCCGAGTGGGTTTGGGTCTAGCGGAGTGGGTTTGGGTCTAGCCGAGTGGGTTTGGGTCTAGCGGAATGGGTTTGGGTCTAGCCGAGTGGGTTTGGGTGTAGCCGAGAGGGTTTGCGTCTAGCTGAGTGGGATTGGGTCTAGCCGAGTGGGTTTCAGTCTAGCGGAGTGGGATTGGGTCAAGTGGAGTGGGTTTGCGTCTAGCGGAGTGTGTTAGGGTCTAGCGGAGTGGGTTTGGGTATAGCCGAGTGGGTTTGGTTCTAGCGGAGTGGGTTTGGGTCAAGCCGAGTGGGTTTGGGTCCAGCCGAGTTGGTTTGGGTCTAGCGGAGTGGGTTTCGGTCTAGCGGAGTGGGTTTGGGTCTAGCCGAGTGGGTTTGCGTCTAGCCGAGTGGGTTTGGGTCTAGCCGAATGGGTTTGGGTCTAGCCGAGTGGGTTTGGTTCTAGCGGAGTGGGTTTGGGTCTAGCGGAGTGGGTTTGGGTCTAGCGGAGTGGCTTTGGGTCTAGCGGAGTGTGTTTGTGTCTAGCCGAGTGGGTTTGGGTGTAGCCGAGTGGGATTGGATCTAGCCGAGTGGGTTTGGGTCTAGCGGAGTGGGTTTGGGTCTAGCCAAGTGCGTTTGGGTCTAGCGGAGTGGGTTTGGGTCTAGCCGAGTGCGTTTGGGTCTAGCGAAGTGGGTTTGGGTCCAGCGGAGTGGGTTTGGGTCTAGCGGAGTGGGTTTGGGTCTAGCCGAGTGGGTTTGGGTCTAGCGGAATGGGTTTGGGTCTAGCCGAGTGGGTTTGGGTGTAGCCGAGTGGGTTTGCATCTAGCTGAGTGGGTTTGGGTCTAGCCGAGTGGGTTTGGGTCTAGCCGAGTGGGTTTGGGTTTAGCCGAGTGGGTTTGGGTCTAGCCGAGTGGGTTTGGGTCTAGCGGAGTGGGTTTGGGTCTAGCCGAGTGGGTTTGGGTCTAGCCGAGTGAGTTTGGGTCTCGCGGAGTGGGTTTGGGTGTAGCGGATTGGGTTTGGGTCTAGCGGAGTGGCTTTGGGTCCAGCCGTGTGGGTTTGGGTCTAGCCGAGTGGGTTTGGGTCTAGCCGAATGGGTTTGGGTCAAGCCGAGTGGGTTTGGGTCTAGCCGAGTGGGTTTGGGTCTAGCGGAGTGGGTTTGGGTTTAGCCGAGTGTGTTTCTGTATAGCCGAGTGGGTTTGGGTCTAGCCGAGTGGGTTTGGGTCTAGCCGAGTGGGTTTGGGTCTAGCGGAGTGGGTTTGGGTCTAGCCGAGTGCGTTTTGGTCCAGCGGAGTGGGTTTGGGTCTAGCCGAGTGGGTTTGGGTCTAGCGGAGTGGGTTTGGGTCTAGCCGAGTGGGTTTGGGTCTAGCGGAGTGGGTTTGGGTCTAGCCGAGTGGGTTTGGGTCTAGCGGAATGGGTTTGGGTCTAGCTGAGTGGGTTTGGGTGTAGCCGAGTGGGTTTGCATCTAGCGGAATGGGTTTGGGTCTAGCCGAGTGGGTTTGGGTCTTGCCGAGTGGGTTTGGGTCTAGCCGAGTGGGTTTGGGTCTAGCCGAGTGGGTTTGGGTCTAGCGGAGTGGGTTTGGTTCAAGCCGAGTGGGTTTCAGTCTAGCCAAGTGGGTTTGGGTCTAGCCGAGTGGGTTTGAGTCTAGCCGAGTGGGTTTGGGTCTAGCGGAATGGGTTTGGGTCTAGCCGAGTGGGTTTGGGTGTAGCCGAGTGGGTTTGCATCTAGCTGAGTGGGTTTGGGTCTAGCCGAGTGGGTTTGGGTCTAGCCGAGTGGGTTTGGGTTTAGCCGAGTGGGTTTGGGTCTAGCCGAGTGGGTTTGGGTCTAGCGGAGTGGGTTTGGGTCTAGCCGAGTGGGTTTGGCTCTAGCCGAGTGGGTTTGGGTCTCGCGGAGTGGGTTTGGGTCTAGCGGAGTGGGTTTGGGTCTAGCGGAGTGGCTTTGGGTCCAGCCGTGTGGGTTTGGGTCTAGCCGAGTGGGTTTGGGTCTAGCCGAATGTGTTTGGGTCAAGCCGAGTGGGTTTGGGTCTAGCCGAGTGGGTTTGGGTCTAGCGGAGTGGGTTTGGGTTTAGCCGAGTGTGTTTCTGTATAGCCGAGTGGGTTTGGGTCTAGCCGAGTGGGTTTGGGTCTAGCCGAGTGGGTTTGTGTCTAGCGGAGTGGGTTTGGGTCTAGCCGAGTGCGTTTGGGTCCAGCGGAGTGGGTTTGGGTCTAGCCGAGTGGGTTTGGGTCTAGCGGAGTGGGTTTGGGTCTAGCCGAGTGTGTTTGGGTCTAGCGGAGTGCGTTTGGGTCTAGCCGAGTGGGTTTGGGTCTAGCGGAATGGGTTTGGGTCTAGCTGAGTGGGTTTGGGTGTAGCCGAGTGGGTTTGCGTCTAGCGGAATGGGTTTGGGTCTAGCCGAGTGGGTTTGGGTCTTGCCGAGTGGGTTTGGGTCTAGCCGAGTGGGTTTGGGTGTAGCCGAGTGGGTTTGGGTCTAGCGGAGTGGGTTTGGGTCAAGCCGAGTGGGTTTGGGTCTAGCCAAGTGGGTTTGGGTCTAGCCGAGTGGGTTTGAGTCTAGCCGAGTGGGTTTGGGTCTAGCGGAGTGGCTTTGGGTCTAGCCGTGTGGGTTTGGGAGTAGCCGAGTGGGTTTGGGTCTAGCCGAGTGGGTTTGTGTCTAGCGGAGTGGGTTTGGGTCTAGCCGAGTGGGTTTGGGTCTAGCGGAATGGGTTTGGGTGTAGCCGAGTGGGTTTGGGTCTAGCGGAGTGGGTTTGTGTCTAGCGGAGTGGGTTTGGGTCTAGCGGAGTGAGTTAGGGTCTAGCCGAGTGGGTTTGGGTATAGCCGAGTGGGTTTGGGTCTAGCCGAATGGGTTTGGGTCTAGCCGAGTGGCTTAGGGTCTAGCGGAGTGGGTGTGGGTCTAGCGGAGTGGGTTTGGGTCTAGCGGAGTGGCTTTGGGTCTAGCCGTGTGGGTTTGGGACTAGCCGAGTGGGTTTGGGTCTAGCCGAGTGGGTTTGGGTCTAGCGGAGTGGGTTTGGGTCTAGCCGAGTGGGTTTGGGTCTAGCGGAGTGGGTTTGGGTCTAGCCGAGTGGGTTTGGGTCTAGCGGAATGGGTTTGGGTCTAGCCGAGTGGGTTTGGGTGTAGCCGAGAGGGTTTGCGTCTAGCTGAGTGGGATTGGGTCTAGCCGAGTGGGTTTCAGTCTAGCGGAGTGGGATTGGGTCAAGTGGAGTGGGTTTGCGTCTAGCGGAGTGTGTTAGGGTCTAGCGGAGTGGGTTTGGGTATAGCCGAGTGGGTTTGGTTCTAGCGGAGTGGGTTTGGGTCAAGCCGAGTGGGTTTGGGTCCAGCCGAGTTGGTTTGGGTCTAGCGGAGTGGGTTTCGGTCTAGCGGAGTGGGTTTGGGTCTAGCCGAGTGGGTTTGCGTCTAGCCGAGTGGGTTTGGGTCTAGCCGAATGGGTTTGGGTCTAGCCGAGTGGGTTTGGTTCTAGCGGAGTGGGTTTGGGTCTAGCGGAGTGGGTTTGGGTCTAGCGGAGTGGCTTTGGGTCTAGCGGAGTGTGTTTGTGTCTAGCCGAGTGGGTTTGGGTGTAGCCGAGTGGGATTGGATCTAGCCGAGTGGGTTTGGGTCTAGCGGAGTGGGTTTGGGTCTAGCCAAGTGCGTTTGGGTCTAGCGGAGTGGGTTTGGGTCTAGCCGAGTGCGTTTGGGTCTAGCGAAGTGGGTTTGGGTCCAGCGGAGTGGGTTTGGGTCTAGCGGAGTGGGTTTGGGTCTAGCCGAGTGGGTTTGGGTCTAGCGGAATGGGTTTGGGTCTAGCCGAGTGGGTTTGGGTGTAGCCGAGTGGGTTTGCATCTAGCTGAGTGGGTTTGGGTCTAGCCGAGTGGGTTTGGGTCTAGCCGAGTGGGTTTGGGTTTAGCCGAGTGGGTTTGGGTCTAGCCGAGTGGGTTTGGGTCTAGCGGAGTGGGTTTGGGTCTAGCCGAGTGGGTTTGGGTCTAGCCGAGTGAGTTTGGGTCTCGCGGAGTGGGTTTGGGTGTAGCGGATTGGGTTTGGGTCTAGCGGAGTGGCTTTGGGTCCAGCCGTGTGGGTTTGGGTCTAGCCGAGTGGGTTTGGGTCTAGCCGAATGGGTTTGGGTCAAGCCGAGTGGGTTTGGGTCTAGCCGAGTGGGTTTGGGTCTAGCGGAGTGGGTTTGGGTTTAGCCGAGTGTGTTTCTGTATAGCCGAGTGGGTTTGGGTCTAGCCGAGTGGGTTTGGGTCTAGCCGAGTGGGTTTGGGTCTAGCGGAGTGGGTTTGGGTCTAGCCGAGTGCGTTTTGGTCCAGCGGAGTGGGTTTGGGTCTAGCCGAGTGGGTTTGGGTCTAGCGGAGTGGGTTTGGGTCTAGCCGAGTGGGTTTGGGTCTAGCGGAGTGGGTTTGGGTCTAGCCGAGTGGGTTTGGGTCTAGCGGAATGGGTTTGGGTCTAGCTGAGTGGGTTTGGGTGTAGCCGAGTGGGTTTGCGTCTAGCGGAATGGGTTTGGGTCTAGCCGAGTGGGTTTGGGTCTTGCCGAGTGGGTTTGGGTCTAGCCGAGTGGGTTTGGGTCTAGCCGAGTGGGTTTGGGTCTAGCGGAGTGGGTTTGGTTCAAGCCGAGTGGGTTTCAGTCTAGCCAAGTGGGTTTGGGTCTAGCCGAGTGGGTTTGAGTCTAGCCGAGTGGGTTTGGGTCTAGCGGAGTGGCTTTGTGTCTAGCCGTGTGGGTTTGGGTGTAGCCGAGTGGGTTTGTGTCTAGCCGAGTGGGTTTGGGTCTAGCGGAGTGGGTTTGGGTCTAGCCGAGTGGGTTTGGGTCTAGCGGAATGGGTTTGGGTTTAGCCGAGTGGGTTTGGGTCTAGCCGAGTGGGTTTGGGTCTAGCGGAATGGGTTTGGGTTTAGCCGAGTGTGTTTCTGTCTAGACGAGTGGGTTTGGGTCTAGCCGAGTGGGTTTGGGTCTAGCCGAGTGGGTTTGGGTCTAGCGGAGTGGTTTTGGGTCTAGCCGAGTGGGTTTGGGTCTAGCGGAGTGGGTTTCGGTCTAGCCGAGTGGGTTTGGGTCTAGCGGAGTGGGTTTGGGTCTAGCCGAGTGGGTTTGGGTCTAGCCGAGTGGGTTTGCGTCTAGCCGAGTGTGTTTGGGTCTAGCGGAGTGGGTTTGGGTCTAGCCGAGTGGGTTTGGGTCTAGCCGAGTGGGTTTGGGTCTAGCCGATTGGCTTTCGGTCTAGCCGAGTGGGTTTGGGTCTAGCCGAGTGGGTTTGGGTCTAGCCGAGTGGGTTTGGGTCTAGCGGAGTGGGTTTGGGTCAACCCGAGTGGGTTTGGGTCTAGCCGAGTGGGTTTGGGTCTAGCCGAGTGGGTTTGGGACTAGCCGAGTGGATTTGGGTCTAGCCGAGTGGTTTTGGGTCTAGCGGAGTGGGTTTGGGTCTAGCCGAGTGGGTTTGGGTCTAGCGGAGTGGGTTTGGGTCTAGCCGAGTGGGTTTGGGTCTAGCGGAGCGGGTTTGGGTCTAGCCGAGTGGGTTTGGGTCTAGCGGAGTGGGTTTGGATCTAGCCGACTGGGTTTGGCTCTAGCCGAGTGGGTTTGGGTCTAGCCGAGTGGGTTTGGGTCTAGCCGAGTGGGTTTGGGTCTAGCCGAGTGGGTTTGGGTCTAGCGGAGTGGGTTTGTGTCAAGCCGAGTGGGTTTGGGTCTAGCCAAGTGGGTTTGGGTCTAGCCGAGTGGGTTTGAGTCTAGCCGAGTGGGTTTGGGTCTAGCGGAGTGGCTTTGGGTCTAGCCGTGTGGGTTTGGGTGTAGCCGAGTGGGTTTGGGTCTAGCGGAGTGGGTTTGGGTCTAGCGGAGTGGGTTTGGGTCTAGCCGAGTGGGTTTGGGTCTAGCGGAATGGGTTTGGGTCTAGCCGAGTGGGTTTGGGTCTCGCGGAGTGGGTTTGTGTCTAGCGGAGTGGGTTTGGGTCTAGCGGAGTGAGTTAGGGTCTAGCCGAGTGGGTTTGGGTATAGCCGAGTGGGTTTGGGTCTAGCCGAATGGGTTTGGGTCTAGCCGAGTGGCTTAGGGTCTAGCGGAGTGGGTGAGGGTCTAGCGGAGTGGGTTTGTGTCTAGCGGAGTGGCTTTGGGTCTAGCCGTGTGGGTTTGCGACTAGCCGAGTGGGTTTGGGTCTAGCCGAGTGGGTTTGGGTCTAGCGGAGTGGGTTTGGGTCTAGCCGAGTGGGTTTGGGTCTAGCGGAGTGGGTTTGGGTCTAGCCGAGTGGGTTTGGGTCTAGCGGAATGGGTTTGGGTCTAGCCGAGTGGGTTTGGGTCTAGCGGAGTGGGTTTGGGTCTAGCCGAGTGCGTTTTGGTCTCGCGGAGTGGGTTTGGGTGTAGCGGATTGGGTTTGGGTCTAGCGGAGTGGCTTTGGGTCCAGCCGTGTGGGTTTGGGTCTAGCCGAGTGGGTTTGGGTCTAGCCGAATGGGTTTGGGTCAAGCCGAGTGGGTTTGGGTCTAGCCGAGTGGGTTTGGGTCTAGCGGAGTGGGTTTGGGTTTAGCCGAGTGTGTTTCTGTATAGCCGAGTGGGTTTGGGTCTAGCCGAGTGGGTTTGGGTCTAGCCGAGTGGGTTTGGGTCTAGCGGAGTGGGTTTGGGTCTAGCCGAGTGCGTTTTGGTCCAGCGGAGTGGGTTTGGGTCTAGCCGAGTGGGTTTGGGTCTAGCGGAGTGGGTTTGGGTCTAGCCGAGTGGGTTTGGGTCTAGCGGAGTGGGTTTGGGTCTAGCCGAGTGGGTTTGGGTCTAGCGGAATGGGTTTGGGTCTAGCTGAGTGGGTTTGGGTGTAGCCGAGTGGGTTTGCGTCTAGCGGAATGGGTTTGGGTCTAGCCGAGTGGGTTTGGGTCTTGCCGAGTGGGTTTGGGTCTAGCCGAGTGGGTTTGGGTCTAGCCGAGTGGGTTTGGGTCTAGCGGAGTGGGTTTGGTTCAAGCCGAGTGGGTTTCAGTCTAGCCAAGTGGGTTTGGGTCTAGCCGAGTGGGTTTGAGTCTAGCCGAGTGGGTTTGGGTCTAGCGGAGTGGCTTTGTGTCTAGCCGTGTGGGTTTGGGTGTAGCCGAGTGGGTTTGTGTCTAGCCGAGTGGGTTTGGGTCTAGCGGAGTGGGTTTGGGTCTAGCCGAGTGGGTTTGGGTCTAGCGGAATGGGTTTGGGTTTAGCCGAGTGTGTTTCTGTCTAGACGAGTGGGTTTGGGTCTAGCCGAGTGGGTTTGGGTCTAGCCGAGTGGGTTTGGGTCTAGCGGAGTGGTTTTGGGTCTAGCCGAGTGGGTTTGGGTCTAGCGGAGTGGGTTTCGGTCTAGCCGAGTGGGTTTGGGTCTAGCGGAGTGGGTTTGGGTCTAGCCGAGTGGGTTTGGGTCTAGCCGAGTGGGTTTGCGTCTAGCCGAGTGTGTTTGGGTCTAGCGGAGTGGGTTTGGGTCTAGCCGAGTGGGTTTGGGTCTAGCCGAGTGGGTTTGGGTCTAGCCGATTGGCTTTCGGTCTAGCCGAGTGGGTTTGGGTCTAGCCGAGTGGGTTTGGGTCTAGCCGAGTGGGTTTGGGTCTAGCGGAGTGGGTTTGGGTCAACCCGAGTGGGTTTGGGTCTAGCCGAGTGGGTTTGGGTCTAGCCGAGTGGGTTTGGGACTAGCCGAGTGGATTTGGGTCTAGCCGAGTGGTTTTGGGTCTAGCGGAGTGGGTTTGGGTCTAGCCGAGTGGGTTTGGGTCTAGCGGAGTGGGTTTGGGTCTAGCCGAGTGGGTTTGGGTCCAGCGGAGCGGGTTTGGGTCTAGCCGAGTGGGTTTGGGTCTAGCGGAGTGGGTTTGGATCTAGCCGACTGGGTTTGGCTCTAGCCGAGTGGGTTTGGGTCTAGCCGAGTGGGTTTGGGTCTAGCCGAGTGGGTTTGGGTCTAGCCGAGTGGGTTTGGGTCTAGCGGAGTGGGTTTGGGTCAAGCCGAGTGGGTTTGGGTCTAGCCAAGTGGGTTTGGGTCTAGCCGAGTGGGTTTGAGTCTAGCCGAGTGGGTTTGGGTCTAGCGGAGTGGCTTTGGGTCTAGCCGTGTGGGTTTGGGTGTAGCCGAGTGGGTTTGGGTCTAGCGGAGTGGGTTTGGGTCTAGCGGAGTGGGTTTGGGTCTAGCCGAGTGGGTTTGGGTCTAGCGGAATGGGTTTGGGTCTAGCCGAGTGGGTTTGGGTCTCGCGGAGTGGGTTTGTGTCTAGCGGAGTGGGTTTGGGTCTAGCGGAGTGAGTTAGGGTCTAGCCGAGTGGGTTTGGGTATAGCCGAGTGGGTTTGGGTCTAGCCGAATGGGTTTGGGTCTAGCCGAGTGGCTTAGGGTCTAGCGGAGTGGGTGAGGGTCTAGCGGAGTGGGTTTGTGTCTAGCGGAGTGGCTTTGGGTCTAGCCGTGTGGGTTTGCGACTAGCCGAGTGGGTTTGGGTCTAGCCGAGTGGGTTTGGGTCTAGCGGAGTGGGTTTGGGTCTAGCCGAGTGGGTTTGGGTCTAGCGGAGTGGGTTTGGGTCTAGCCGAGTGGGTTTGGGTCTAGCGGAATGGGTTTGGGTCTAGCCGAGTGGGTTTGGGTGTAGCCGAGAGGGTTTGCGTCTAGCTGAGTGGGATTGGGTCTAGCCGAGTGGGTTTCAGTCTAGCGGAGTGGGATTGGGTCAAGTGGAGTGGGTTTGCGTCTAGCGGAATGTGTTAGGGTCTAGCGGAGTGGGTTTGGGTATAGCCGAGTGGGTTTGGTTCTAGCGGAGTGGGTTTGGGTCAAGCCGAGTGGGTTTGGGTCCATCCGAGTTGGTTTGGGTCTAGCGGAGTGGGTTTGGGTCTAGCGGAATGGGTTTGGGTCTAGCCGAGTGGGTTTGGGTCTAGCCGAGTGGGTTTGGGTCTAGCCGAATGGGTTTGGGTCTAGCCGAGTGGGTTTGGTTCTAGCGGAGTGGGTTTGGGTCTAGCGGAGTGGGTTTGGGTCTAGCGGAGTGGCTTTGGGTCTAGCGGAGTGTGTTTGTGTCTAGCCGAGTGGGTTTGGGTGTAGCCGAGTGGGATTGGATGTAGCCGAGTGGGATTGGGTCTAGCGGAGTGGGTTTGGGTCTAGCCAAGTGCCTTTGGGTCTAGCGGAGTGGGTTTGGGTCTAGCCGAGTGCGTTTGGGTCTAGCGAAGTGGGTTTGGGTCCAGCGGAGTGGGTTTGGGTCTAGCGGAGTGAGTTAGGGTCTAGCCGAGTGGGTTTGGGTATAGCCGAGTGGGTTTGGGTCTAGCCGAATGGGTTTGGGTCTAGCCGAGTGGCTTAGGGTCTAGCGGAGTGGGTGAGGGTCTAGCGGAGTGGGTTTGTGTCTAGCGGAGTGGCTTTGGGTCTAGCCGTGTGGGTTTGCGACTAGCCGAGTGGGTTTGGGTCTAGCCGAGTGGGTTTGGGTCTAGCGGAGTGGGTTTGGGTCTAGCCGAGTGGGTTTGGGTCTAGCGGAGTGGGTTTGGGTCTAGCCGAGTGGGTTTGGGTCTAGCGGAATGGGTTTGGGTCTAGCCGAGTGGGTTTGGGTCTAGCGGAGTGGGTTTGGGTCTAGCCGAGTGCGTTTTGGTCTCGCGGAGTGGGTTTGGGTGTAGCGGATTGGGTTTGGGTCTAGCGGAGTGGCTTTGGGTCCAGCCGTGTGGGTTTGGGTCTAGCCGAGTGGGTTTGGGTCTAGCCGAATGGGTTTGGGTCAAGCCGAGTGGGTTTGGGTCTAGCCGAGTGGGTTTGGGTCTAGCGGAGTGGGTTTGGGTTTAGCCGAGTGTGTTTCTGTATAGCCGAGTGGGTTTGGGTCTAGCCGAGTGGGTTTGGGTCTAGCCGAGTGGGTTTGGGTCTAGCGGAGTGGGTTTGGGTCTAGCCGAGTGCGTTTTGGTCCAGCGGAGTGGGTTTGGGTCTAGCCGAGTGGGTTTGGGTCTAGCGGAGTGGGTTTGGGTCTAGCCGAGTGGGTTTGGGTCTAGCGGAGTGGGTTTGGGTCTAGCCGAGTGGGTTTGGGTCTAGCGGAATGGGTTTGGGTCTAGCTGAGTGGGTTTGGGTGTAGCCGAGTGGGTTTGCGTCTAGCGGAATGGGTTTGGGTCTAGCCGAGTGGGTTTGGGTCTTGCCGAGTGGGTTTGGGTCTAGCCGAGTGGGTTTGGGTCTAGCCGAGTGGGTTTGGGTCTAGCGGAGTGGGTTTGGTTCAAGCCGAGTGGGTTTCAGTCTAGCCAAGTGGGTTTGGGTCTAGCCGAGTGGGTTTGAGTCTAGCCGAGTGGGTTTGGGTCTAGCGGAGTGGCTTTGTGTCTAGCCGTGTGGGTTTGGGTGTAGCCGAGTGGGTTTGTGTCTAGCCGAGTGGGTTTGGGTCTAGCGGAGTGGGTTTGGGTCTAGCCGAGTGGGTTTGGGTCTAGCGGAATGGGTTTGGGTTTAGCCGAGTGTGTTTCTGTCTAGACGAGTGGGTTTGGGTCTAGCCGAGTGGGTTTGGGTCTAGCCGAGTGGGTTTGGGTCTAGCGGAGTGGTTTTGGGTCTAGCCGAGTGGGTTTGGGTCTAGCGGAGTGGGTTTCGGTCTAGCCGAGTGGGTTTGGGTCTAGCGGAGTGGGTTTGGGTCTAGCCGAGTGGGTTTGGGTCTAGCCGAGTGGGTTTGCGTCTAGCCGAGTGTGTTTGGGTCTAGCGGAGTGGGTTTGGGTCTAGCCGAGTGGGTTTGGGTCTAGCCGAGTGGGTTTGGGTCTAGCCGATTGGCTTTCGGTCTAGCCGAGTGGGTTTGGGTCTAGCCGAGTGGGTTTGGGTCTAGCCGAGTGGGTTTGGGTCTAGCGGAGTGGGTTTGGGTCAACCCGAGTGGGTTTGGGTCTAGCCGAGTGGGTTTGGGTCTAGCCGAGTGGGTTTGGGACTAGCCGAGTGGATTTGGGTCTAGCCGAGTGGTTTTGGGTCTAGCGGAGTGGGTTTGGGTCTAGCCGAGTGGGTTTGGGTCTAGCGGAGTGGGTTTGGGTCTAGCCGAGTGGGTTTGGGTCCAGCGGAGCGGGTTTGGGTCTAGCCGAGTGGGTTTGGGTCTAGCGGAGTGGGTTTGGATCTAGCCGACTGGGTTTGGCTCTAGCCGAGTGGGTTTGGGTCTAGCCGAGTGGGTTTGGGTCTAGCCGAGTGGGTTTGGGTCTAGCCGAGTGGGTTTGGGTCTAGCGGAGTGGGTTTGGGTCAAGCCGAGTGGGTTTGGGTCTAGCCAAGTGGGTTTGGGTCTAGCCGAGTGGGTTTGAGTCTAGCCGAGTGGGTTTGGGTCTAGCGGAGTGGCTTTGGGTCTAGCCGTGTGGGTTTGGGTGTAGCCGAGTGGGTTTGGGTCTAGCGGAGTGGGTTTGGGTCTAGCGGAGTGGGTTTGGGTCTAGCCGAGTGGGTTTGGGTCTAGCGGAATGGGTTTGGGTCTAGCCGAGTGGGTTTGGGTCTCGCGGAGTGGGTTTGTGTCTAGCGGAGTGGGTTTGGGTCTAGCGGAGTGAGTTAGGGTCTAGCCGAGTGGGTTTGGGTATAGCCGAGTGGGTTTGGGTCTAGCCGAATGGGTTTGGGTCTAGCCGAGTGGCTTAGGGTCTAGCGGAGTGGGTGAGGGTCTAGCGGAGTGGGTTTGTGTCTAGCGGAGTGGCTTTGGGTCTAGCCGTGTGGGTTTGCGACTAGCCGAGTGGGTTTGGGTCTAGCCGAGTGGGTTTGGGTCTAGCGGAGTGGGTTTGGGTCTAGCCGAGTGGGTTTGGGTCTAGCGGAATGGGTTTGGGTCTAGCCGAGTGGGTTTGGGTGTAGCCGAGAGGGTTTGCGTCTAGCTGAGTGGGATTGGGTCTAGCCGAGTGGGTTTCAGTCTAGCGGAGTGGGATTGGGTCAAGTGGAGTGGGTTTGCGTCTAGCGGAATGTGTTAGGGTCTAGCGGAGTGGGTTTGGGTATAGCCGAGTGGGTTTGGTTCTAGCGGAGTGGGTTTGGGTCAAGCCGAGTGGCTTAGGGTCTAGCGGAGTGGGTGAGGGTCTAGCGGAGTGGGTTTGTGTCTAGCGGAGTGGCTTTGGGTCTAGCCGTGTGGGTTTGCGACTAGCCGAGTGGGTTTGGGTCTAGCCGAGTGGGTTTGGGTCTAGCGGAGTGGGTTTGGGTCTAGCCGAGTGGGTTTGGGTCTAGCGGAGTGGGTTTGGGTCTAGCCGAGTGGGTTTGGGTCTAGCGGAATGGGTTTGGGTCTAGCCGAGTGGGTTTGGGTGTAGCCGAGAGGGTTTGCGTCTAGCTGAGTGGGATTGGGTCTAGCCGAGTGGGTTTCAGTCTAGCGGAGTGGGATTGGGTCAAGTGGAGTGGGTTTGCGTCTAGCGGAATGTGTTAGGGTCTAGCGGAGTGGGTTTGGGTATAGCCGAGTGGGTTTGGTTCTAGCGGAGTGGGTTTGGGTCAAGCCGAGTGGGTTTGGGTCCATCCGAGTTGGTTTGGGTCTAGCGGAGTGGGTTTGGGTCTAGCGGAGTGGGTTTGGGTCTAGCCGAGTGGGTTTGGGTCTAGCCGAGTGGGTTTGGGTCTAGCCGAATGGGTTTGGGTCTAGCCGAGTGGGTTTGGTTCTAGCGGAGTGGGTTTGGGTCTAGCGGAGTGGGTTTGGGTCTAGCGGAGTGGCTTTGGGTCTAGCGGAGTGTGTTTGTGTCTAGCCGAGTGGGTTTGGGTGTAGCCGAGTGGGATTGGATGTAGCCGAGTGGGATTGGGTCTAGCGGAGTGGGTTTGGGTCTAGCCAAGTGCCTTTGGGTCTAGCGGAGTGGGTTTGGGTCTAGCCGAGTGCGTTTGGGTCTAGCGAAGTGGGTTTGGGTCCAGCGGAGTGGGTTTGGGTCTAGCGGAGTGGGTTTGGGTCTAGCCGAGTGGGTTTGGGTCTAGCGGAATGGGTTTGGGTCTAGCCGAGTGGGTTTGGGTGTAGCCGAGTGGGTTTGCATCTAGCTGAGTGGGTTTGGGTCTAGCCGAGTGGGTTTGGGTCTAGCCGAGTGGGTTTGGGTTTAGCCGAGTGGGTTTGGGTCTAGCCGAGTGGGTTTGGGTCTAGCGGAGTGGGTTTGGGTCTAGCCGAGTGGGTTTGGGTCTAGCCGAGTGGGTTTGGGTCTCGCGGAGTGGGTTTGGGTGTAGCGGATTGGGTTTGGGTCTAGCGGAGTGGCTTTGGGTCCAGCCGTGTGGGTTTGGGTCTAGCCGAGTGGGTTTGGGTCTAGCCGAATGGGTTTGGGTCAAGCCGAGTGGGTTTGGGTCTAGCCGAGTGGGTTTGGGTCTAGCGGAGTGGGTTTGGGTTTAGCCGAGTGTGTTTCTGTATAGCCGAGTGGGTTTGGGTCTAGCCGAGTGGGTTTGGGTCTAGCCGAGTGGGTTTGGGTCTAGCGGAGTGGGTTTGGGTCTAGCCGAGTGCGTTTTTGGTCCAGCGGAGTGGGTTTGGGTCTAGCCGAGTGGGTTTGGGTCTAGCGGAGTGGGTTTGGGTCTAGCCGAGTGGGTTTGGGTCTAGCGGAGTGGGTTTGGGTCTAGCCGAGTGGGTTTGGGTCTAGCGGAATGGGTTTGGGTCTAGCTGAGTGGGTTTGGGTGTAGCCGAGTGGGTTTGCGTCTAGCGGAATGGGTTTGGGTCTAGCCGAGTGGGTTTGGGTCTTGCCGAGTGGGTTTGGGTCTAGCCGAGTGGGTTTGGGTCTAGCCGAGTGGGTTTGGGTCTAGCGGAGTGGGTTTGGTTCAAGCCGAGTGGGTTTCAGTCTAGCCAAGTGGGTTTGGGTCTAGCCGAGTGGGTTTGAGTCTAGCCGAGTGGGTTTGGGTCTAGCGGAGTGGCTTTGTGTCTAGCCGTTTGGGTTTGGGTGTAGCCGAGTGGGTTTGTGTCTAGCCGAGTGGGTTTGGGTCTAGCGGAGTGGGTTTGGGTCTAGCCGAGTGGGTTTGGGTCTAGCGGAATGGGTTTGGGTTTAGCCGAGTGTGTTTCTGTCTAGACGAGTGGGTTTGGGTCTAGCCGAGTGGGTTTGGGTCTAGCCGAGTGGGTTTGGGTCTAGCGGAGTGGTTTTGGGTCTAGCCGAGTGGGTTTGGGTCTAGCGGAGTGGGTTTCGGTCTAGCCGAGTGGGTTTGGGTCTAGCGGAGTGGGTTTGGGTCTGGCCGAGTGGGTTTGGGTCTAGCCGAGTGGGTTTGCGTCTAGCCGAGTGTGTTTGGGTCTAGCGGAGTGGGTTTGGGTCTAGCCGAGTGGGTTTTGGTCTAGCCGAGTGGGTTTGGGTCCAGCCGATTGGCTTTCGGTCTAGCCGAGTGGGTTTGGGTCTAGCCGAGTGGGTTTGGGTCTAGCCGAGTGGGTTTGGGTCTAGCGGAGTGGGTTTGGGTCAACCCGAGTGGGTTTGGGTCTAGCCGAGTGGGTTTGGGTCTAGCCGAGTGGGTTTGGGACTAGCCGAGTGGATTTGGGTCTAGCCGAGTGGTTTTGGGTCTAGCGGAGTGGGTTTGGGTCTAGCCGAGTGGGTTTGGGTCTAGCGGAGTGGGTTTGGGTCTAGCCGAGTGGGTTTGGGTCTAGCGGAGCGGGTTTGGGTCTAGCCGAGTGGGTTTGGGTCTAGCGGAGTGGGTTTGGATCTAGCCGACTGGGTTTGGCTCTAGCCGAGTGGGTTTGGGTCTAGCCGAGTGGGTTTGGGTCTAGCCGAGTGGGTTTGGGTCTAGCCGAATGGGTTTGGGTCTAGCCGAGTGGGTTTGGGTCTGGCGGAGTGGGTTTGGGTCTAGCGGAGTGGGTTTGGGTCTACCGGAGTGGCTTTGGGTCTAGCCGTGTGGGTTTGGGTCTAGCCGAGTGGGTTTGGGTCTAGCCGAGTGGGTTTGGGTCAAGCCGAGTGGGTTTGGGTTTAGCCGAGTGGGTTTGGGTCTAGCGGAGTGGGTTTGCATTTAGCCGAGTGTGTTTCTGTCTAGCCGAGTGGGTTTGGGTCTAGCCGAGTGGGTTTGGGTCTAGCCGAGTGGGTTTGGGTCTAGCGGAGTGGGTTTGGGTCTAGCCGAGTGGGTTTGGGTCTAGCGGAATGGGTTTGGGTCTAGCTGAGTGGGTTTGGGTGTAGCCGAGTGGGTTTGCGTCTAGCGGAATGGGTTTGGGTCTAGCCGAGTGGGTTTGGGTCTAGCCGAGTGGGTTTGGGTCTAGCCGAGTGGGTTTGGGTCTAGCCGAGTGGGTTTGGGTCTAGCGGAGTGGGTTTGGGTCAAGCCGAGTGGGTTTGGGTCTAGCCAAGTGGGTTTGGGTCTAGCCGAGTGGGTTTGAGTCTAGCCGAGTGGGTTTGGGTCTAGCGGCGTGGCTTTGGGTCTAGCCGTGTGGGTTTGGGTGTAGCCGAGTGGGTTTGGGTCTAGCCGAGTGGGTTTGGGTCTAGCGGAGTGGGTTTGGGTCTAGCCGAGTGGGTTTGGGTCTAGCGGAATGGGTTTGGGTTTAGCCGAGTGTGTTTCTGTCTAGACGAGTGGGTTTGGGTCTAGCCGAGTGGGTTGGGGTCTAGCTGAGTGGGTTTGGGTCTAGCGGAGTGGTTTTGGGTCTAGCCGAGTGGGTTTGGGTCTAGCGGAGTGGGTTTCGGTCTAGCCGAGTGGGTTTGTGTCTAGCGGAGTGGGTATGGGTCTAGCCGAGTGGGTTTGGGTCTCGCCGAGTGGGTTTGCGTCTAGCCGAGTGGGTTTGGGTCTAGCGGAGTGGGTTTGGGTCTAGCCGAGTGGGTTTGGGTCTAGCCGAGTGGGTTTGGGTCTAGCCGAGTGGCTTTCGGTCTAGCCGAGTGGGTTTGGGTCTAGCCGAGTGGGTTTGGGTCTAGCCGATTGGGTTTGGGTCTAGCGGAGTGGGTTTGGGTCTAGCCGAGTGGGTTTGGGTGTAGCCGAGTGTGTTTGGGTCTAGCGGAGTGGGATTGGGTCTAGCGGAGTGGGTTTGGGACTAGCGGAGTGGGTTAGGGTCTAGCGGAGTGGGTTTGGGTATAGCCGAGTGGGTTTGGGTCTAGCGGAATGGGTTTGGGTCAAGCCGAGTGGGTTCGGGTCTAGCGGAGCGGGTTTGGGTCTAGCCGAGTGGGTTTGGGTCTAGCGGAGTGGGTTTGGATCTAGCCGACTGGGTTTGGCTCTAGCCGAGTGGGTTCGGGTCTAGCCGAGTGGGTTTGGGTCTAGCCAAGTGGGTTTGGGTCTAGCCGAGTGGGTTTGGGTCTAGCGGAGTGGGTTTGGGTCAAGCCGAGTGGGTTTGGGTCTAGCCAAGTGGGTTTGGGTCTAGCCGAGTGGGTTTGAGTCTAGCCGAGTGGGTTTGGGTCTAGCGGAGTGGCTTTGGGTCTAGCCGTGTGGGTTTGGGTGTAGCCGAGTGGGTTTGGGTCTAGCCGAGTGGGTTTGGGTCTAGCGGAGTGGGTTTGGGTCTAGCCGAGTGGGTTTGGGTCTAGCGGAATGGGTTTGGGCTTAGCCGAGTGTGTTTCTGTCTAGACGAGTGGGTTTGGGTCTAGCCGAGTGGGTTGGGGTCTAGCTGAGTGGGTTTGGGTCTAGCGGAGTGGTTTTGGGTCTAGCCGAGTGGGTTTGGGTCTAGCGGAGTGGATTTCGGTCTAGCCGAGTGGGTTTGGGTCTAGCGGAGTGGGTTTGGGTCTAGCCGAGTGGGTTTGGGTCTAGCCGAGTGGGTTTGCGTCTAGCCGAGTGGGTTTGGGTCTAGCGGAGTGGGTTTGGGTCTAGCCGAGTGGGTTTGGGTCTAGCCGAGGGGGTTTGCGTCTAGCCGAGTGGCTTTCGGTCTAGCCGAGTTGGTTTGGGTCTAGCCGAGTGGGTTTGGGTCTGGCCGAGTGGGTTTGGGTCTAGCGGAGTGGGTTTGGGTCTAGCCGAGTGGGTTTGGGTGTAGCCGAGTGGGTTTGGGTCTAGCGGAGTGGGATTGGGTCTAGCGGAGTGGGTTTGGGACTAGCGGAGTGGGTTAGGGTCTAGCCGAGTGCGTTTGGGTCTAGCGAAGTGGGTTTGGGTCTAGCGGAGTGGGTTTGGGTCTAGCGGAGTGGGTTTGGGTCTAGCCGAGTGGGTTTGGGTCTAGCGGAATTGGTTTGGGTCTAGCCGAGTGGGTTTGGGTGCAGCCGAGTGGGTTTGCATCTAGCTGAGTGGGTTTGGGTCTAGCCGAGTGGGTTTGTGTCTAGCCGAGTGGGTTTGGGTCTAGCCGAGTGGCTTTGGGTCTCGCGGAGTGGGTTTGGGTCTAGCGGAGTGGCTTTGGGTCTAGCGGAGTGGCTTTGGGTCCAGCCGTGTGGGTTTGGGTCTAGCCGAGTGGGTTTGGGTCTAGCCGAATGGGTTTGGGTCAAGCCGAGTGGGTTTGGGTCTAGCCGAGTGGGTTTGGGTCTAGCGGAGTGGGTTTGGGTTTAGCCGAGTGTGTTTCTGTATAGCCGAGTGGGTTTGGGTCTAGCCGAGTGGGTTTGGGTCTAGCCGAGTGGGTTTGGGTCTAGCGGAGTGGGTTTGGGTCTAGCCGAGTGCGTTTGGGTCCAGCGGAGTGGGTTTGGGTCTAGCCGAGTGGGTTTCTGTATAGCCGAGTGGGTTTGGGTCTAGCCGAGTGGGTTTGGGTCTAGCCGAGTGGGTTTGGGTCTAGCGGAGTGGGTTTGGGTCTAGCCGAGTGCGTTTTTGGTCCAGCGGAGTGGGTTTGGGTCTAGCCGAGTGGGTTTGGGTCTAGCGGAGTGGGTTTGGGTCTAGCCGAGTGGGTTTGGGTCTAGCGGAGTGGGTTTGGGTCTAGCCGAGTGGGTTTGGGTCTAGCGGAATGGGTTTGGGTCTAGCTGAGTGGGTTTGGGTGTAGCCGAGTGGGTTTGCGTCTAGCGGAATGGGTTTGGGTCTAGCCGAGTGGGTTTGGGTCTTGCCGAGTGGGTTTGGGTCTAGCCGAGTGGGTTTGGGTCTAGCCGAGTGGGTTTGGGTCTAGCGGAGTGGGTTTGGTTCAAGCCGAGTGGGTTTCAGTCTAGCCAAGTGGGTTTGGGTCTAGCCGAGTGGGTTTGAGTCTAGCCGAGTGGGTTTGGGTCTAGCGGAGTGGCTTTGTGTCTAGCCGTGTGGGTTTGGGTGTAGCCGAGTGGGTTTGTGTCTAGCCGAGTGGGTTTGGGTCTAGCGGAGTGGGTTTGGGTCTAGCCGAGTGGGTTTGGGTCTAGCGGAATGGGTTTGGGTTTAGCCGAGTGTGTTTCTGTCTAGACGAGTGGGTTTGGGTCTAGCCGAGTGGGTTTGGGTCTAGCCGAGTGGGTTTGGGTCTAGCGGAGTGGTTTTGGGTCTAGCCGAGTGGGTTTGGGTCTAGCGGAGTGGGTTTCGGTCTAGCCGAGTGGGTTTGGGTCTAGCGGAGTGGGTTTGGGTCTGGCCGAGTGGGTTTGGGTCTAGCCGAGTGGGTTTGCGTCTAGCCGAGTGTGTTTGGGTCTAGCGGAGTGGGTTTGGGTCTAGCCGAGTGGGTTTTGGTCTAGCCGAGTGGGTTTGGGTCCAGCCGATTGGCTTTCGGTCTAGCCGAGTGGGTTTGGGTCTAGCCGAGTGGGTTTGGGTCTAGCCGAGTGGGTTTGGGTCTAGCGGAGTGGGTTTGGGTCAACCCGAGTGGGTTTGGGTCTAGCCGAGTGGGTTTGGGTCTAGCCGAGTGGGTTTGGGACTAGCCGAGTGGATTTGGGTCTAGCCGAGTGGTTTTGGGTCTAGCGGAGTGGGTTTGGGTCTAGCCGAGTGGGTTTGGGTCTAGCGGAGTGGGTTTGGGTCTAGCCGAGTGGGTTTGGGTCTAGCGGAGCGGGTTTGGGTCTAGCCGAGTGGGTTTGGGTCTAGCGGAGTGGGTTTGGATCTAGCCGACTGGGTTTGGCTCTAGCCGAGTGGGTTTGGGTCTAGCCGAGTGGGTTTGGGTCTAGCCGAGTGGGTTTGGGTCTAGCCGAATGGGTTTGGGTCTAGCCGAGTGGGTTTGGGTCTGGCGGAGTGGGTTTGGGTCTAGCGGAGTGGGTTTGGGTCTACCGGAGTGGCTTTGGGTCTAGCCGTGTGGGTTTGGGTCTAGCCGAGTGGGTTTGGGTCTAGCCGAGTGGGTTTGGGTCAAGCCGAGTGGGTTTGGGTTTAGCCGAGTGGGTTTGGGTCTAGCGGAGTGGGTTTGCATTTAGCCGAGTGTGTTTCTGTCTAGCCGAGTGGGTTTGGGTCTAGCCGAGTGGGTTTGGGTCTAGCCGAGTGGGTTTGGGTCTAGCGGAGTGGGTTTGGGTCTAGCCGAGTGGGTTTGGGTCTAGCGGAATGGGTTTGGGTCTAGCTGAGTGGGTTTGGGTGTAGCCGAGTGGGTTTGCGTCTAGCGGAATGGGTTTGGGTCTAGCCGAGTGGGTTTGGGTCTAGCCGAGTGGGTTTGGGTCTAGCCGAGTGGGTTTGGGTCTAGCCGAGTGGGTTTGGGTCTAGCGGAGTGGGTTTGGGTCAAGCCGAGTGGGTTTGGGTCTAGCCAAGTGGGTTTGGGTCTAGCCGAGTGGGTTTGAGTCTAGCCGAGTGGGTTTGGGTCTAGCGGCGTGGCTTTGGGTCTAGCCGTGTGGGTTTGGGTGTAGCCGAGTGGGTTTGGGTCTAGCCGAGTGGGTTTGGGTCTAGCGGAGTGGGTTTGGGTCTAGCCGAGTGGGTTTGGGTCTAGCGGAATGGGTTTGGGTTTAGCCGAGTGTGTTTCTGTCTAGACGAGTGGGTTTGGGTCTAGCCGAGTGGGTTGGGGTCTAGCTGAGTGGGTTTGGGTCTAGCGGAGTGGTTTTGGGTCTAGCCGAGTGGGTTTGGGTCTAGCGGAGTGGGTTTCGGTCTAGCCGAGTGGGTTTGTGTCTAGCGGAGTGGGTATGGGTCTAGCCGAGTGGGTTTGGGTCTCGCCGAGTGGGTTTGCGTCTAGCCGAGTGGGTTTGGGTCTAGCGGAGTGGGTTTGGGTCTAGCCGAGTGGGTTTGGGTCTAGCCGAGTGGGTTTGGGTCTAGCCGAGTGGCTTTCGGTCTAGCCGAGTGGGTTTGGGTCTAGCCGAGTGGGTTTGGGTCTAGCCGATTGGGTTTGGGTCTAGCGGAGTGGGTTTGGGTCTAGCCGAGTGGGTTTGGGTGTAGCCGAGTGTGTTTGGGTCTAGCGGAGTGGGATTGGGTCTAGCGGAGTGGGTTTGGGACTAGCGGAGTGGGTTAGGGTCTAGCGGAGTGGGTTTGGGTATAGCCGAGTGGGTTTGGGTCTAGCGGAATGGGTTTGGGTCAAGCCGAGTGGGTTCGGGTCTAGCGGAGCGGGTTTGGGTCTAGCCGAGTGGGTTTGGGTCTAGCGGAGTGGGTTTGGATCTAGCCGACTGGGTTTGGCTCTAGCCGAGTGGGTTTGGGTCTAGCCGAGTGGGTTTGGGTCTAGCCAAGTGGGTTTGGGTCTAGCCGAGTGGGTTTGGGTCTAGCGGAGTGGGTTTGGGTCAAGCCGAGTGGGTTTGGGTCTAGCCAAGTGGGTTTGGGTCTAGCCGAGTGGGTTTGAGTCTAGCCGAGTGGGTTTGGGTCTAGCGGAGTGGCTTTGGGTCTAGCCGTGTGGGTTTGGGTGTAGCCGAGTGGGTTTGGGTCTAGCCGAGTGGGTTTGGGTCTAGCGGAGTGGGTTTGGGTCTAGCCGAGTGGGTTTGGGTCTAGCGGAATGGGTTTGGGCTTAGCCGAGTGTGTTTCTGTCTAGACGAGTGGGTTTGGGTCTAGCCGAGTGGGTTGGGGTCTAGCTGAGTGGGTTTGGGTCTAGCGGAGTGGTTTTGGGTCTAGCCGAGTGGGTTTGGGTCTAGCGGAGTGGATTTCGGTCTAGCCGAGTGGGTTTGGGTCTAGCGGAGTGGGTTTGGGTCTAGCCGAGTGGGTTTGGGTCTAGCCGAGTGGGTTTGCGTCTAGCCGAGTGGGTTTGGGTCTAGCGGAGTGGGTTTGGGTCTAGCCGAGTGGGTTTGGGTCTAGCCGAGGGGGTTTGCGTCTAGCCGAGTGGCTTTCGGTCTAGCCGAGTTGGTTTGGGTCTAGCCGAGTGGGTTTGGGTCTGGCCGAGTGGGTTTGGGTCTAGCGGAGTGGGTTTGGGTCTAGCCGAGTGGGTTTGGGTGTAGCCGAGTGGGTTTGGGTCTAGCGGAGTGGGATTGGGTCTAGCGGAGTGGGTTTGGGACTAGCGGAGTGGGTTAGGGTCTAGCCGAGTGCGTTTGGGTCTAGCGAAGTGGGTTTGGGTCTAGCGGAGTGGGTTTGGGTCTAGCGGAGTGGGTTTGGGTCTAGCCGAGTGGGTTTGGGTCTAGCGGAATTGGTTTGGGTCTAGCCGAGTGGGTTTGGGTGCAGCCGAGTGGGTTTGCATCTAGCTGAGTGGGTTTGGGTCTAGCCGAGTGGGTTTGTGTCTAGCCGAGTGGGTTTGGGTCTAGCCGAGTGGGTTTGGGT
Source organism: Raja brachyura (assembly GCA_963514005.1). The sequence goes on along the minus strand of OY740819.1, from coordinate 2,277,951 downwards.
CTAGCCGAGTGGGTTTGGGTCTAGCGGAGTGGGTTTGGGTCAAGCCGAGTGGGTTTGGGTCTAGCCAAGTGGGTTTGGGTCTAGCCGAGTGGGTTTGAGTCTAGCCGAGTGGGTTTGGGTCTAGCGGCGTGGCTTTGGGTCTAGCCGTGTGGGTTTGGGTGTAGCCGAGTGGGTTTGGGTCTAGCCGAGTGGGTTTGGGTCTAGCGGAGTGGGTTTGGGTCTAGCCGAGTGGGTTTGGGTCTAGCGGAATGGGTTTGGGTTTAGCCGAGTGTGTTTCTGTCTAGACGAGTGGGTTTGGGTCTAGCCGAGTGGGTTGGGGTCTAGCTGAGTGGGTTTGGGTCTAGCGGAGTGGTTTTGGGTCTAGCCGAGTGGGTTTGGGTCTAGCGGAGTGGGTTTCGGTCTAGCCGAGTGGGTTTGTGTCTAGCGGAGTGGGTATGGGTCTAGCCGAGTGGGTTTGGGTCTCGCCGAGTGGGTTTGCGTCTAGCCGAGTGGGTTTGGGTCTAGCGGAGTGGGTTTGGGTCTAGCCGAGTGGGTTTGGGTCTAGCCGAGTGGGTTTGGGTCTAGCCGAGTGGCTTTCGGTCTAGCCGAGTGGGTTTGGGTCTAGCCGAGTGGGTTTGGGTCTAGCCGATTGGGTTTGGGTCTAGCGGAGTGGGTTTGGGTCTAGCCGAGTGGGTTTGGGTGTAGCCGAGTGTGTTTGGGTCTAGCGGAGTGGGATTGGGTCTAGCGGAGTGGGTTTGGGACTAGCGGAGTGGGTTAGGGTCTAGCGGAGTGGGTTTGGGTATAGCCGAGTGGGTTTGGGTCTAGCGGAATGGGTTTGGGTCAAGCCGAGTGGGTTCGGGTCTAGCGGAGCGGGTTTGGGTCTAGCCGAGTGGGTTTGGGTCTAGCGGAGTGGGTTTGGATCTAGCCGACTGGGTTTGGCTCTAGCCGAGTGGGTTTGGGTCTAGCCGAGTGGGTTTGGGTCTAGCCCAGTGGGTTTGGGTCTAGCCGAGTGGGTTTGGGTCTAGCGGAGTGGGTTTGGGTCAAGCCGAGTGGGTTTGGGTCTAGCCAAGTGGGTTTGGGTCTAGCCGAGTGGGTTTGAGTCTAGCCGAGTGGGTTTGGGTCTAGCGGAGTGGCTTTGGGTCTAGCCGTGTGGGTTTGGGTGTAGCCGAGTGGGTTTGGGTCTAGCCGAGTGGGTTTGGGTCTAGCGGAGTGGGTTTGGGTCTAGCCGAGTGGGTTTGGGTCTAGCGGAATGGGTTTGGGCTTAGCCGAGTGTGTTTCTGTCTAGACGAGTGGGTTTGGGTCTAGCCGAGTGGGTTGGGGTCTAGCTGAGTGGGTTTGGGTCTAGCGGAGTGGTTTTGGGTCTAGCCGAGTGGGTTTGGGTCTAGCGGAGTGGATTTCGGTCTAGCCGAGTGGGTTTGGGTCTAGCGGAGTGGGTTTGGGTCTAGCCGAGTGGGTTTGGGTCTAGCCGAGTGGGTTTGCGTCTAGCCGAGTGGGTTTGGGTCTAGCGGAGTGGGTTTGGGTCTAGCCGAGTGGGTTTGGGTCTAGCCGAGGGGGTTTGCGTCTAGCCGAGTGGCTTTCGGTCTAGCCGAGTTGGTTTGGGTCTAGCCGAGTGGGTTTGGGTCTGGCCGAGTGGGTTTGGGTCTAGCGGAGTGGGTTTGGGTCTAGCCGAGTGGGTTTGGGTGTAGCCGAGTGGGTTTGGGTCTAGCGGAGTGGGATTGGGTCTAGCGGAGTGGGTTTGGGACTAGCGGAGTGGGTTAGGGTCTAGCCGAGTGCGTTTGGGTCTAGCGAAGTGGGTTTGGGTCTAGCGGAGTGGGTTTGGGTCTAGCGGAGTGGGTTTGGGTCTAGCCGAGTGGGTTTGGGTCTAGCGGAATTGGTTTGGGTCTAGCCGAGTGGGTTTGGGTGCAGCCGAGTGGGTTTGCATCTAGCTGAGTGGGTTTGGGTCTAGCCGAGTGGGTTTGTGTCTAGCCGAGTGGGTTTGGGTTTAGCCGAGTGGGTTTGGGTCTAGCCGAGTGGGTTTGGGTCTAGCGGAGTGGGTTTGGGTCTAGCCGAGTGGGTTTGGGTCTAGCCGAGTGGCTTTGGGTCTCGCGGAGTGGGTTTGGGTCTAGCGGAGTGGCTTTGGGTCTAGCGGAGTGGCTTTGGGTCCAGCCGTGTGGGTTTGGGTCTAGCCGAGTGGGTTTGGGTCTAGCCGAATGGGTTTGGGTCAAGCCGAGTGGGTTTGGGTCTAGCCGAGTGGGTTTGGGTCTAGCGGAGTGGATTTGGGTTTAGCCGAGTGTGTTTCTGTATAGCCGAGTGGGTTTGGGTCTAGCCGAGTGGGTTTGGGTCTAGCCGAGTGGGTTTGGGTCTAGCGGAGTGGGTTTGGGTCTAGCCGAGTGCGTTTGGGTCCAGCGGAGTGGGTTTGGGTCTAGCCGAGTGGGTTTGGGTCTAGCGGAGTGGGTTTGGGTCTAGCCGAGTGGGTTTGGATCTAGCGGAGTGCGTTTGGGTCTAGCCGAGTGGGTTTGGGTCTAGCGGAATGGGTTTGGGTCTAGCTGAGTGGGTTTGGGTGTAGCCGAGTGGGTTTGCGTCTACCGGAATGGGTTTGGGTCTAGCCGAGTGGGTTTGGGTCTTGCCGAGTGGGTTTGGGTCTAGCCGAGTGGGTTTGGGTCTAGCCGAGTGGGTTTGGGTCTAGCGGAGTGGGTTTGGGTCAAGCCGAGTGGGTTTGGGTCTAGCCAAGTGGGTTTGGGTCTAGCCGAGTGGGTTTGAGTCTAGCCGAGTGGGTTTGGGTCTAGCGGATTGGCTTTGGGTCTAGCCGAGTGGGTTTGGGTCTAGCGGAGTGGTTTTGGGTCTAGCCGAGTGGGTTTGGGTCTAGCGGAGTGGGTTTCGTTCTAGCCGAGTGGGTTTGGGTCTAGCGGAGTGGGTTTGGGTCTGGCCGAGTGGGTTTGGGTCTAGCCGAGTGGGTTTGCGTCTAGCCGAGTGGGTTTGGGTCTAGCCGAGTGGGTTTGGGACTAGCCGAGTGGATTTGGGTCTAGCCGAGTGGTTTTGGGTCTAGCGGAGTGGGTTTGGGTCTAGCCGAGTGGGTTTGGGTCTAGCGGAGTGGGTTTGGGTCTAGCCGAGTGGGTTTGGGTCTAGCGGAGCGGGTTTGGGTCTAGCCGAGTGGGTTTGGGTCAAGCCGAGTGGGTTTGGGTCTAGCCGAGTGGGTTTGGGTCTAGCGGAGTGGGTTTGGGTTTAGCCGAGTGTGTTTCTGTATAGCCGAGTGGGTTTGGGTCTAGCCGAGTGGGTTTGGGTCTAGCCGAGTGGGTTTGGGTCTAGCGGAGTGGGTTTGGGTCTAGCCGAGTGCGTTTGGGTCCAGCGGAGTGGGTTTGGGTCTAGCCGAGTGGGTTTGGGTCTAGCGGAGTGGGTTTGGGTCTAGCCGAGTGGGTTTGGATCTAGCGGAGTGCGTTTGGGTCTAGCCGAGTGGGTTTGGGTCTAGCGGAATGGGTTTGGGTCTAGCTGAGTGGGTTTGGGTGTAGCCGAGTGGGTTTGCGTCTACCGGAATGGGTTTGGGTCTAGCCGAGTGGGTTTGGGTCTTGCCGAGTGGGTTTGGGTCTAGCCGAGTGGGTTTGGGTCTAGCCGAGTGGGTTTGGGTCTAGCGGAGTGGGTTTGGGACAAGCCGAGTGGGTTTGGGTCTAGCCAAGTGGGTTTGGGTCTAGCCGAGTGGGTTTGAGTCTAGCCGAGTGGGTTTGGGTCTAGCGGATTGGCTTTGGGTCTAGCCGAGTGGGTTTGGGTCTAGCGGAGTGGTTTTGGGTCTAGCCGAGTGGGTTTGGGTCTAGCGGAGTGGGTTTCGTTCTAGCCGAGTGGGTTTGGGTCTAGCGCAGTGGGTTTGGGTCTGGCCGAGTGGGTTTGGGTCTAGCCGAGTGGGTTTGCGTCTAGCCGAGTGGGTTTGGGTCTAGCCGAGTGGGTTTGGGACTAGCCGAGTGGATTTGGGTCTAGCCGAGTGGTTTTGGGTCTAGCGGAGTGGGTTTGGGTCTAGCCGAGTGGGTTTGGGTCTAGCGGAGTGGGTTTGGGTCTAGCCGAGTGGGTTTGGGTCTAGCGGAGCGGGTTTGGGTCTAGCCGAGTGGGTTTGGGTCTAGCGGAGTGGGTTTGGATCTAGCCGAATGGGTTTGGCTCTAGCCGAGTGGGTTTGGGTCTAGCCGAGTGGGTTTGGGTCTGGCGGAGTGGGTTTGGGTCTAGCGGAGTGGGTTTGGGTCTACCGGAGTGGCTTTGGGTCTAGCCGTGTGGGTTTGGGTCTAGCCGAGTGGGTTTGGGTCTAGCCGAGTGGGTTTGGGTCAAGCCGAGTGGGTTTGGGTTTAGCCGAGTGGGTTTGGGTCTAGCGGAGTGGGTTTGCATTTAGCCGAGTGTGTTTCTGTCTAGCCGAGTGGGTTTGGGTCTAGCCGAGTGGGTTTGGGTCTAGCCGAGTGGGTTTGGGTCTAGCGGAGTGGGTTTGGGTCTAGCCGAGTGGGTTTGGGTCTAGCGGAATGGGTTTGGGTCTAGCTGAGTGGGTTTGGGTGTAGCCGAGTGGGTTTGCGTCTAGCGGAATGGGTTTGGGTCTAGCCGAGTGGGTTTGGGTCTAGCCGAGTGGGTTTGGGTCTAGCCGAGTGGGTTTGGGTCTAGCCGAGTGGGTTTGGGTCTAGCGGAGTGGGTTTGGGTCAAGCCGAGTGGGTTTGGGTCTAGCCAAGTGGGTTTGGGTCTAGCCGAGTGGGTTTGAGTCTAGCCGAGTGGGTTTGGGTCCAGCGGCGTGGCTTTGGGTCTAGCCGTGTGGGTTTGGGTGTAGCCGAGTGGGTTTGGGTCTAGCCGAGTGGGTTTGGGTCTAGCGGAGTGGGTTTGGGTCTAGCCGAGTGGGTTTGGGTCTAGCGGAATGGGTTTGGGTTTAGCCGAGTGTGTTTCTGTCTAGACGAGTGGGTTTGGGTCTAGCCGAGTGGGTTGGGGTCTAGCTGAGTGGGTTTGGGTCTAGCGGAGTGGTTTTGGGTCTAGCCGAGTGGGTTTGGGTCTAGCGGAGTGGGTTTCGGTCTAGCCGAGTGGGTTTGTGTCTAGCGGAGTGGGTATGGGTCTAGCCGAGTGGGTTTGGGTCTCGCCGAGTGGGTTTGCGTCTAGCCGAGTGGGTTTGGGTCTAGCGGAGTGGGTTTGGGTCTAGCCGAGTGGGTTTGGGTCTAGCCGAGTGGGTTTGGGTCTAGCCGAGTGGCTTTCGGTCTAGCCGAGTGGGTTTGGGTCTAGCCGAGTGGGTTTGGGTCTAGCCGATTGGGTTTGGGTCTAGCGGAGTGGGTTTGGGTCTAGCCGAGTGGGTTTGGGTGTAGCCGAGTGTGTTTGGGTCTAGCGGAGTGGGATTGGGTCTAGCGGAGTGGGTTTGGGACTAGCGGAGTGGGTTAGGGTCTAGCGGAGTGGGTTTGGGTATAGCCGAGTGGGTTTGGGTCTAGCGGAATGGGTTTGGGTCAAGCCGAGTGGGTTCGGGTCTAGCGGAGCGGGTTTGGGTCTAGCCGAGTGGGTTTGGGTCTAGCGGAGTGGGTTTGGATCTAGCCGACTGGGTTTGGCTCTAGCCGAGTGGGTTTGGGTCTAGCCGAGTGGGTTTGGGTCTAGCCAAGTGGGTTTGGGTCTAGCCGAGTGGGTTTGGGTCTAGCGGAGTGGGTTTGGGTCAAGCCGAGTGGGTTTGGGTCTAGCCAAGTGGGTTTGGGTCTAGCCGAGTGGGTTTGAGTCTAGCCGAGTGGGTTTGGGTCTAGCGGAGTGGCTTTGGGTCTAGCCGTGTGGGTTTGGGTGTAGCCGAGTGGGTTTGGGTCTAGCCGAGTGGGTTTGGGTCTAGCGGAGTGGGTTTGGGTCTAGCCGAGTGGGTTTGCGTCTAGCGGAATGGGTTTGGGCTTAGCCGAGTGTGTTTCTGTCTAGACGAGTGGGTTTGGGTCTAGCCGAGTGGGTTGGGGTCTAGCTGAGTGGGTTTGGGTCTAGCGGAGTGGTTTTGGGTCTAGCCGAGTGGGTTTGGGTCTAGCGGAGTGGATTTCGGTCTAGCCGAGTGGGTTTGGGTCTAGCGGAGTGGGTTTGGGTCTAGCCGAGTGGGTTTGGGTCTAGCCGAGTGGGTTTGCGTCTAGCCGAGTGGGTTTGGGTCTAGCGGAGTGGGTTTGGGTCTAGCCGAGTGGGTTTGGGTCTAGCCGAGGGGGTTTGCGTCTAGCCGAGTGGCTTTCGGTCTAGCCGAGTTGGTTTGGGTCTAGCCGAGTGGGTTTGGGTCTGGCCGAGTGGGTTTGGGTCTAGCGGAGTGGGTTTGGGTCTAGCCGAGTGGGTTTGGGTGTAGCCGAGTGGGTTTGGGTCTAGCGGAGTGGGATTGGGTCTAGCGGAGTGGGTTTGGGACTAGCGGAGTGGGTTAGGGTCTAGCCGAGTGCGTTTGGGTCTAGCGAAGTGGGTTTGGGTCTAGCGGAGTGGGTTTGGGTCTAGCGGAGTGGGTTTGGGTCTAGCCGAGTGGGTTTGGGTCTAGCGGAATTGGTTTGGGTCTAGCCGAGTGGGTTTGGGTGCAGCCGAGTGGGTTTGCATCTAGCTGAGTGGGTTTGGGTCTAGCCGAGTGGGTTTGTGTCTAGCCGAGTGGGTTTGGGTTTAGCCGAGTGGGTTTGGGTCTAGCCGAGTGGGTTTGGGTCTAGCGGAGTGGGTTTGGGTCTAGCCGAGTGGGTTTGGGTCTAGCCGAGTGGCTTTGGGTCTCGCGGAGTGGGTTTTGGTCTAGCGGAGTGGCTTTGGGTCTAGCGGAGTGGCTTTGGGTCCAGCCGTGTGGGTTTGGGTCTAGCCGAGTGGGTTTGGGTCTAGCCGAATGGGTTTGGGTCAAGCCGAGTGGGTTTGGGTCTAGCCGAGTGGGTTTGGGTCTAGCGGAGTGGGTTTGGGTTTAGCCGAGTGTGTTTCTGTATAGCCGAGTGGGTTTGGGTCTAGCCGAGTGGGTTTGGGTCTAGCCGAGTGGGTTTGGGTCTAGCGGAGTGGGTTTGGGTCTAGCCGAGTGCGTTTGGGTCCAGCGGAGTGGGTTTGGGTCTAGCCGAGTGGGTTTGGGTCTAGCGGAGTGGGTTTGGGTCTAGCCGAGTGGGTTTGGATCTAGCGGAGTGCGTTTGGGTCTAGCCGAGTGGGTTTGGGTCTAGCGGAATGGGTTTGGGTCTAGCTGAGTGGGTTTGGGTGTAGCCGAGTGGGTTTGCGTCTACCGGAATGGGTTTGGGTCTAGCCGAGTGGGTTTGGGTCTTGCCGAGTGGGTTTGGGTCTAGCCGAGTGGGTTTGGGTCTAGCCGAGTGGGTTTGGGTCTAGCGGAGTGGGTTTGGGTCAAGCCGAGTGGGTTTGGGTCTAGCCAAGTGGGTTTGGGTCTAGCCGAGTGGGTTTGAGTCTAGCCGAGTGGGTTTGGGTCTAGCGGATTGGCTTTGGGTCTAGCCGTGTGGGTTTGGGTGTAGCCGAGTGGGTTTGGGTCTAGCCGAGTGGGTTTGGGTCTAGCGGAGTGGGGTTTGGGTCTAGCCGAGTGGGTTTGTGTCTAGCGGAGTGGGTTTGGGTCTAGCGGAGTGAGTTAGGGTCTAGCCGAGTGGGTTTGGGTATAGCCGTGTGGGTTTGGGTCTAGCCGAATGGGTTTGGGTCTAGCCGAGTGGCTTAGGGACTAGCGGAGTGGGTGTGGGTCTAGCGGAGTGGGTTTGGGGCTAGCGGAGTGGCTTTGGGTCTAGCCGTGTGGGTTTGGGACTAGCCGAGTGGGTTTGGGTCTAGCCGAGTGGGTTTGGGTCTAGCGGAGTGGGTTTGGGTGTAGCCGAGTGGGTTTGGGTCTAGCGGAGTGGGTTTGGGTCTAGCCGAGTGGGTTTGGGTCTAGCGGAATGGGTTTGGGTCTAGCCGAGTGGGTTTGGGTGTAGCCGAGAGGGTTTGCGTCTAGCTGAGTGGGATTGGGTCCAGCCGAGTGGGTTTCAGTCTAGCGGAGTGGGATTGGGTCAAGTGGAGTGGGTTTGCGTCTAGCGGAGTGTGTTAGGGTCTAGCGGAGTGGGTTTGGGTATAGCCGAGTGGGTTTGGTTCTAGCGGAGTGGGTTTGGGTCAAGCCGAGTGGGTTTGGGTCCAGCCGAGTGGGTTTGGGTCTAGCCGATTGGGTTTGGGTCTAGCGGAGTGGGTTTGGGTCTAGCCGAGTGGGTTTGGGTGTAGCCGAGTGTGTTTGGGTCTAGCGGAGTGGGATTGGGTCTAGCGGAGTGGGTTTGGGACTAGCGGAGTGGGTTAGGGTCTAGCGGAGTGGGTTTGGGTATAGCCGAGTGGGTTTGGGTCTAGCGGAATGGGTTTGGGTCAAGCCGAGTGGGTTTGGGTCTAGCGGAGCGGGTTTGGGTCTAGCCGAGTGGGTTTGGGTCTAGCGGAGTGGGTTTGGATCTAGCCGACTGGGTTTGGCTCTAGCCGAGTGGGTTTGGGTCTAGCCGAGTGGGTTTGGGTCTAGCCAAGTGGGTTTGGGTCTAGCCGAGTGGGTTTGGGTCTAGCGGAGTGGGTTTGGGTCAAGCCGAGTGGGTTTGGGTCTAGCCAAGTGGGTTTGGGTCTAGCCGAGTGGGTTTGAGTCTAGCCGAGTGGGTTTGGGTCTAGCGGAGTGGCTTTGGGTCTAGCCGTGTGGGTTTGGGTGTAGCCGAGTGGGTTTGGGTCTAGCCGAGTGGGTTTGGGTCTAGCGGAGTGGGTTTGGGTCTAGCCGAGTGGGTTTGGGTCTAGCGGAATGGGTTTGGGCTTAGCCGAGTGTGTTTCTGTCTAGACGAGTGGGTTTGGGTCTAGCCGAGTGGGTTGGGGTCTAGCTGAGTGGGTTTGGGTCTAGCGGAGTGGTTTTGGGTCTAGCCGAGTGGGTTTGGGTCTAGCGGAGTGGATTTCGGTCTAGCCGAGTGGGTTTGGGTCTAGCGGAGTGGGTTTGGGTCTAGCCGAGTGGGTTTGGGTCTAGCCGAGTGGGTTTGCGTCTAGCCGAGTCGGTTTGGGTCTAGCGGAGTGGGTTTGGGTCTAGCCGAGTGGGTTTGGGTCTAGCCGAGGGGGTTTGCGTCTAGCCGAGTGGCTTTCGGTCTAGCCGAGTTGGTTTGGGTCTAGCCGAGTGGGTTTGGGTCTGGCCGAGTGGGTTTGGGTCTAGCGGAGTGGGTTTGGGTCTAGCCGAGTGGGTTTGGGTGTAGCCGAGTGGGTTTGGGTCTAGCGGAGTGGGATTGCGTCTAGCGGAGTGGGTTTGGGAGTAGCGGAGTGGGTTAGGGTCTAGCCGAGTGCGTTTGGGTCTAGCGAAGTGGGTTTGGGTCTAGCGGAGTGGGTTTGGGTCTAGCGGAGTGGGTTTGGGTCTAGCCGAGTGGGTTTGGGTCTAGCGGAATTGGTTTGGGTCTAGCCGAGTGGGTTTGGGTGCAGCCGAGTGGGTTTGCATCTAGCTGAGTGGTTTTGGGTCTAGCCGAGTGGGTTTGGGTCTAGCCGAGTGGGTTTGGGTCTAGCCGAGTGGGTTTGGGTCAAGCGGAGTGGGTTTGGGTCTAGCCGAGTGGGTTTGGGTCTAGCCGAGTGGGTTTGGGTCTCGCGGAGTGGGTTTGGGTCTAGCGGAGTGGGTTTGGGTCTAGCGGAGTGGCTTTGGGTCCAGCCGTGTGGGTTTGGGTCTAGCCGAGTGGGTTTGGGTCTAGCCGAATGGGTTTGGGTCAAGCCGAGTGGGGTTGGGTCTAGCCGAGTGGGTTTGGGTCTAGCGGAGTGGGTTTGGGTTTACCCGAGTGTGTTTCTGTATAGCCGAGTGGGTTTGGGTCTAGCGGAGTGGGTTTGGGTCTAGCCGAGTGCGTTTGGGTCCAGCGGAGTGGGTTTGGGTCTAGCCGAGTGGGTTTGGGTCTAGCGGAGTGGGTTTGGGTCTAGCCGAGTGGGTTTGGATCTAGCGGAGTGCGTTTGGGTCTAGCCGAGTGGGTTTGGGTCTAGCGGAATGGGTTTGGGTCTAGCTGAGTGGGTTTGGGTGTAGCCGAGTGGGTTTGCGTCTACCGGAATGGGTTTGGGTCTAGCCGAGTGGGTTTGGGTCTTGCCGAGTGGGTTTGGGTCTAGCCGAGTGGGTTTGGGTCTAGCCGAGTGGGTTTGGGTCTAGCGGAGTGGGTTTGTGTCAAGCCGAGTGGGTTTGGGTCTAGCCAAGTGGGTTTGGGTCTAGCCGAGTGGGTTTGAGTCTAGCCGAGTGGGTTTGGGTCTAGCGGAGTGGCTTTGGGTCTAGCCGTGTGGGTTTGGGTGTAGCCGAGTGGGTTTGGGTCTAGCCGAGTGGGTTTGGGTCTAGCGGAGTGGGTTTGGGTCTAGCCGAGTGGGTTTGTGTCTAGCGGAGTGGGTTTGGGTCTAGCGGAGTGAGTTAGGGTCTAGCCGAGTGGGTTTGGGTATAGCCGAGTGGGTTTGAGTCTAGCGGAGTGGGATTGGGTCTAGCGGAGTGGGTTTGGGAGTAGCGGAGTGGGTTAGGGTCTAGCCGAGTGCGTTTGGGTCTAGCGAAGTGGGTTTGGGTCTAGCGGAGTGGGTTTGGGTCTAGCGGAGTGGGTTTGGGTCTAGCCGAGTGGGTTTGGGTCTAGCGGAATTGGTTTGGGTCTAGCCGAGTGGGTTTGGGTGCAGCCGAGTGGGTTTGCATCTAGCTGAGTGGTTTTGGGTCTAGCCGAGTGGGTTTGGGTCTAGCCGAGTGGGTTTGGGTCTAGCCGAGTGGGTTTGGGTCAAGCGGAGTGGGTTTGGGTCTAGCCGAGTGGGTTTGGGTCTAGCCGAGTGGGTTTGGGTCTCGCGGAGTGGGTTTGGGTCTAGCGGAGTGGGTTTGGGTCTAGCGGAGTGGCTTTGGGTCCAGCCGTGTGGGTTTGGGTCTAGCCGAGTGGGTTTGGGTCTAGCCGAATGGGTTTGGGTCAAGCCGAGTGGGGTTGGGTCTAGCCGAGTGGGTTTGGGTCTAGCGGAGTGGGTTTGGGTTTACCCGAGTGTGTTTCTGTATAGCCGAGTGGGTTTGGGTCTAGCCGAGTGGGTTTGGGTCTAGCCGAGTGGGTTTGGGTCTAGCGGAGTGGGTTTGGGTCTAGCCGAGTGCGTTTGGGTCCAGCGGAGTGGGTTTGGGTCTAGTCGAGTGGGTTTGGGTCTAGCGGAGTGGGTTTGGGTCTAGCCGAGTGGGTTTGGATCTAGCGGAGTGCGTTTGGGTCTAGCCGAGTGGGTTTGGGTCTAGCGGAATGGGTTTGGGTCTAGCTGAGTGGGTTTGGGTGTAGCCGAGTGGGTTTGCGTCTACCGGAATGGGTTTGGGTCCAGCCGAGTGGGTTTGGGTCTTGCCGAGTGGGTTTGGGTCTAGCCGAGTGGGTTTGGGTCTAGCCGAGTGGGTTTGGGTCTAGCGGAGTGGGTTTGTGTCAAGCCGAGTGGGTTTGGGTCTAGCCAAGTGGGTTTGGGTCTAGCCGAGTGGGTTTGAGTCTAGCCGAGTGGGTTTGGGTCTAGCGGAGTGGCTTTGGGTCTAGCCGTGTGGGTTTGGGTGTAGCCGAGTGGGTTTGGGTCTAGCCGAGTGGGTTTGGGTCTAGCGGAGTGGGTTTGGGTCTAGCCGAGTGGGTTTGTGTCTAGCGGAGTGGGTTTGGGTCTAGCGGAGTGAGTTAGGGTCTAGCCGAGTGGGTTTGGGTATAGCCGTGTGGGTTTGGGTCTAGCCGAATGGGTTTGGGTCTAGCCGAGTGGCTTAGGGACTAGCGGAGTGGGTGTGGGTCTAGCGGAGTGGGTTTGGGTCTAGCGGAGTGGCTTTGGGTCTAGCCGTGTGGGTTTGGGACTAGCCGAGTGGGTTTGGGTCTAGCCGAGTGGGTTTGGGTCTAGCGGAGTGGGTTTGGGTCTAGCCGAGTGGGTTTGGGTCTAGCGGAGTGGGTTTGGGTCTAGCCGAGTGGGTTTGGGTCTAGCGGAATGGGTTTGGGTCTAGCCGAGTGGGTTTGGGTGTAGCCGAGAGGGTTTGCGTCTAGCTGAGTGGGATTGGGTCTAGCCGAGTGGGTTTCAGTCTAGCGGAGTGGGATTGGGTCAAGTGGAGTGGGTTTGCGTCTAGCGGAGTGTGTTAGGGTCTAGCGGAGTGGGTTTGGGTATAGCCGAGTGGGTTTGGTTCTAGCGGAGTGGGTTTGGGTCAAGCCGAGTGGGTTTGGGTCCAGCCGAGTTGGTTTGGGTCTAGCGGAGTGGGTTTGGGTCTAGCGGAGTGGGTTTGGGTCTAGCCGAGTGGGTTTGCGTCTAGCCGAGTGGGTTTTGGTCTAGCCGAATGGGTTTGGGTCTAGCCGAGTGGGTTTGGGTGTAGCCGAGTGGGATTGGATCTAGCCGAGTGGGTTTGGGTCTGGCGGAGTCGGTTTGGGTCTAGCCAAGTGCGTTTGGGTCTAGCCGAGTGGGTTTGGGTCTAGCCGAGTGCGTTTGGGTCTAGCGAAGTGGGTTTGGGTCCAGCGGAGTGGGTTTGGGTCTAGCGGAGTGGGTTTGGGTCTAGCCGAGTGGGTTTGGGTCTAGCGGAATGGGTTTGGGTCTAGCCGAGTGGGTTTGGGTGTAGCCGAGTGGGTTTGCATCTAGCTGAGTGGGTTTGGTCCAGCCGAGTGGGTTTGGGTCTAGCCGAGTGGGTTTGGGTTTAGCCGAGTGGGTTTGGGTCTAGCCGAGTGGGTTTGGGTCTAGCGGAGTGGGTTTGGGTCTAGCCGAGTGGGTTTGGGTCTAGCCGAGTGGGTTTGGGTCTCGCAGAGTGGGTTTGGGTGTAGCGGATTGGGTTTGGGTCTAGCGGAGTGGCTTTGGGTCCAGCCGTGTGGGTTTGGGTCTAGCCGAGTGGGTTTGGGTCTAGCCGAATGGGTTTGGGCCAAGCCGAGTGGGTTTGGGTCTAGCCGAGTGGGTTTGGGTCTAGCGGAGTGGGTTTGGGTTTAGCCGAGTGTGTTTCTGTATAGCCGAGTGGGTTTGGGTCTAGCCGAGTGGGTTTGGGTGTAGCCGAGTGGGTTTGGGTCTAGCGGAGTGGGTTTGGGTCTAGCCGAGTGCGTTTGGGTCCAGCGGAGTGGGTTTGGGTCTAGCCGAGTGGGTTTGGGTCTAGCGGAGTGGGTTTGGGTCTAGCCGAGTGGGTTTGGGTCTAGCGGAGTGGGTTTGGGTCTAGCCGAGTGGGTTTGGGTCTAGCGGAATGGGTTTGGGTCTAGCTGAGTGGGTTTGGGTGTAGCCGAGTGGGTTTGCGTCTAGCGGAATGGGTTTGGGTCTAGCCGAGTGGGTTTGGGTCTTGCCGAGTGGGTTTGGGTCTAGCCGAGTGGGTTTGGGTCTAGCCGAGTGGGTTTGGGTCTAGCCGAGTGGCTTAGGGACTAGCGGAGTGGGTGTGGGTCTAGCGGAGTGGGTTTGGGTCTTGCGGAGTGGCTTTGGGTCTAGCCGTGTGGGTTTGGGACTAGCCGAGTGGGTTTGGGTCTAGCCGAGTGGGTTTGGGTCTAGCGGAGTGGGTTTGGGTCTAGCCGAGTGGGTTTGGGTCTAGCGGAGTGGGTTTGGGTCTAGCCGAGTGGGTTTGGGTCTAGCGGAATGGGTTTGGGTCTAGCCGAGTGGGTTTGGGTGTAGCCGAGAGGGTTTGCGTCTAGCTGAGTGGGATTGGGTCTAGCCGAGTGGGTTTCAGTCTAGCGGAGTGGGATTGGGTCAAGTGGAGTGGGTTTGCGTCTAGCGGAGTGTGTTAGGGTCTAGCAGAGTGGGTTTGGGTATAGCCGAGTGGGTTTGGTTCTAGCGGAGTGGGTTTGGGTCAAGCCGAGTGGGTTTGGGTCCAGCCGAGTTGGTTTGGGTCTAGCGGAGTGGGTTTGGGTCTAGCGGAGTGGGTTTGGGTCTAGCCGAGTGGGTTTGCGTCTAGCCGAGTGGGTTTTGGTCTAGCCGAATGGGTTTGGGTCTAGCCGAGTGGGTTTGGTTCTAGCGGAGTGGGTTTGGGTCTAGCGGAGTGGGTTTGGGTCTAGCGGAGTGGCTTTGGGTCTAGCGGAGTGTGTTTGTGTCTAGCCGAGTGGGTTTGGGTGTAGCCGAGTGGGATTGGATCTAGCCGAGTGGGTTTGGGTCTGGCGGAGTCGGTTTGGGTCTAGCCAAGTGCGTTTGGGTCTAGCGGAGTGGGTTTGGGTCTAGCCGAGTGCGTTTGGGTCTAGCGAAGTGGGTTTGGGTCCAGCGGAGTGGGTTTGGGTCTAGCGGAGTGGGTTCGGGTGTAGCCGAGTGGGTTTGGGTCTAGCGGAATGGGTTTGGGTCTAGCCGAGTGGGTTTGGGTGTAGCCGAGTGGGTTTGCATCTAGCTGAGTGGGTTTGGTCTAGCCGAGTGGGTTTGGGTCTAGGCGAGTGGGTTTGGGTTTAGCCGAGTGGGTTTGGGTCTAGCCGAGTGGGTTTGGGTCTAGCGGAGTGGGTTTGGGTCTAGCCGAGTGGGTTTGGGTCTAGCCGAGTGGGTTTGGGTCTCGCAGAGTGGGTTTGGGTGTAGCGGATTGGGTTTGGGTCTAGCGGAGTGGCTTTGGGTCCAGCCGTGTGGGTTTGGGTCTAGCCGAGTGGGTTTGGGTCTAGCCGAATGGGTTTGGGCCAAGCCGAGTGGGTTTGGGTCTAGCCGAGTGGGTTTGGGTCTAGCGGAGTGGGTTTGGGTTTAGCCGAGTGTGTTTCTGTATAGCCGAGTGGGTTTGGGTCTAGCCGAGTGGGTTTGGGTGTAGCCGAGTGGGTTTGGGTCTAGCGGAGTGGGTTTGGGTCTAGCCGAGTGCGTTTGGGTCCAGCGGAGTGGGTTTGGGTCTAGCGGAGTGGCTTTGGGTCTAGCGGAGTGTGTTTGTGTCTAGCCGAGTGGGTTTGGGTCTAGCCGAGTGGGTTTGCGTCTAGCCGAGTGGGTTTTGGTCTAGCCGAATGGGTTTGGGTCTAGCCGAGTGGGTTTGGTTCTAGCGGAGTGGGTTTGGGTCTAGCGGAGTGGGTTTGGGTCTAGCGGAGTGGCTTTGGGTCTAGCGGAGTGGGTTTGGGTCTAGCCGAGTGGGTTTGCGTCTAGCCGAGTGGGTTTTGGTCTAGCCGAATGGGTTTGGGTCTAGCCGAGTGGGTTTGGTTCTAGCGGAGTGGGTTTGGGTCTAGCGGAGTGGGTTTGGCTCTAGCGGAGTGGCTTTGGGTCTAGCGGAGTGTGTTTGTGTCTAGCCGAGTGGGTTTGGGTGTAGCCGAGTGGGATTGGATCTAGCCGAGTGGGTTTGGGTCTGGCGGAGTCGGTTTGGGTCTAGCCAAG
Source organism: Raja brachyura (assembly GCA_963514005.1). The sequence continues at coordinate 2,262,903 of OY740819.1, read as the reverse complement.
TGCGTTTGGGTCTAGCGGAGTGGGTTTGGGTCTAGCCGAGTGCGTTTGGGTCTAGCGAAGTGGGTTTGGGTCCAGCGGAGTGGGTTTGGGTCTAGCGGAGTGGGTTTGGGTCTAGCCGAGTGGGTTTGGGTCTAGCGGAATGGGTTTGGGTCTAGCCGAGTGGGTTTGGGTGTAGCCGAGTGGGTTTGCATCTAGCTGAGTGGGTTTGGTCTAGCCGAGTGGGTTTGGGTCTAGCCGAGTGGGTTTGGGTTTAGCCGAGTGGGTTTGGGTCTAGCCGAGTGGGTTTGGGTCTAGCGGAGTGGGTTTGGGTCTAGCCGAGTGGGTTTGGGTCTAGCCGAGTGGGTTTGGGTCTCGCAGAGTGGGTTTGGGTGTAGCGGATTGGGTTTGGGTCTAGCGGAGTGGCTTTGGGTCCAGCCGTGTGGGTTTGGGTCTAGCCGAGTGGGTTTGGGTCTAGCCGAATGGGTTTGGGCCAAGCCGAGTGGGTTTGGGTTTAGCCGAGTGGGTTTGGGTCTAGCGGAGTGGGTTTGGGTTTAGCCGAGTGGGTTTGCGTCTAGCGGAATGGGTTTGGGTCTAGCCGAGTGGGTTTGGGTCTAGCCGAGTGGGTTTGGGTCTAGCCGAGTGGGTTTGGGTCTAGCCGAGTGGGTTTGGGTCTAGCGGAGTGGGTTTGGGTCAAGCCGAGTGGGTTTGGGTCTAGCCAAGTGGGTTTGGGTCTAGCCGAGTGGGTTTGAGTCTAGCCGAGTGGGTTTGGGTCTAGCGGCGTGGCTTTGGGTCTAGCCGTGTGGGTTTGGGTGTAGCCGAGTGGGTTTGGGTCTAGCCGAGTGGGTTTGGGTCTAGCGGAGTGGGTTTGCGTCTAGCCGAGTGGGTTTGGGTCTAGCGGAATGGGTTTGGGTTTAGCCGAGTGTGTTTCTGTCTAGACGAGTGGGTTTGGGTCTAGCCGAGTGGGTTGGGGTCTAGCTGAGTGGGTTTGGGTCTAGCGGAGTGGGTTTGGGTCTAGCCGAGTGGGTTTGGGTCTAGCGGAGTGGGTTTCGGTCTAGCCGAGTGGGTTTGTGTCTAGCGGAGTGGGTTTGGGTCTAGCCGAGTGGGTTTGGGTCTAGCCGAGTGGCTTTCGGTCTAGCCGAGTGGGTTTGGGTCTAGCCGAGTGGGTTTGGGTCTAGCCGATTGGGTTTGGGTGTAGCCGAGTGGGTTTGGGTCTAGCGGAGTGGGATTGGGTCTAGCGGAGTGGGTTTGGGAGTAGCGGAGTGGGTTAGGGTCTAGCCGAGTGCGTTTGGGTCTAGCGAAGTGGGTTTGGGTCTAGCGGAGTGGGTTTGGGTCTAGCGGAGTGGGTTTGGGTCTAGCCGAGTGGGTTTGGGTCTAGCGGAATTGGTTTGGGTCTAGCCGAGTGGGTTTGGGTGCAGCCGAGTGGGTTTGCATCTAGCTGAGTGGGTTTGGGTCTAGCCGAGTGGGTTTGGGTCTAGGCGAGTGGGTTTGGGTCTAGCCGAGTGGGTTTGGGTCAAGCGGAGTGGGTTTGGGTCTAGCCGAGTGGGTTTGGGTCTAGCCGAGTGGGTTTGGGTCTCGCGGAGTGGGTTTGGGTCTAGCGGAGTGGGTTTGGGTCTAGCGGAGTGGCTTTGGGTCCAGCCGTGTGGGTTTGGGTCTAGCCGAGTGGGTTTGGGTCTAGCCGAATGGGTTTGGGTCAAGCCGAGTGGGGTTGGGTCTAGCCGAGTGGGTTTGGGTCTAGCGGAGTGGGTTTGGGTTTACCCGAGTGTGTTTCTGTATAGCCGAGTGGGTTTGGGTCTAGCCGAGTGGGTTTGGGTCTAGCCGAGTGGGTTTGGGTCTAGCGGAGTGGGTTTGGGTCTAGCCGAGTGCGTTTGGGTCCAGCGGAGTGGGTTTGGGTCTAGCCGAGTGGGTTTGGGTCTAGCGGAGTGGGTTTCGGTCTAGCCGAGTGGGTTTGGATCTAGCGGAGTGCGTTTGGGTCTAGCCGAGTGGGTTTGGGTCTAGCGGAATGGGTTTGGGTCTAGCTGAGTGGGTTTGGGTGTAGCCGAGTGGGTTTGCGTCTACCGGAATGGGTTTGGGTCTAGCCGAGTGGGTTTGGGTCTTGCCGAGTGGGTTTGGGTCTAGCCGAGTGGGTTTGGGTCTAGCCGAGTGGGTTTGGGTCTAGCGGAGTGGGTTTGGGTCAAGCCGAGTGGGTTTGGGTCTAGCCAAGTGGGTTTGGGTCTAGCCGAGTGGGTTTGAGACTAGCCGAGTGGGTTTGGGTCTAGCGGAGTGGCTTTGGGTCTAGCCGTGTGGGTTTGGGTGTAGCCGAGTGGGTTTGGGTCTAGCCGAGTGGGTTTGGGTCTAGCGGAGTGGGTTTGGGTCTAGCCGAGTGGGTTTGTGTCTAGCGGAGTGGGTTTGGGTCTAGCGGAGTGAGTTAGGGTCTAGCCGAGTGGGTTTGGGTATAGCCGTGTGGGTTTGGGTCTAGCCGAATGGGTTTGGGTCTAGCCGAGTGGCTTAGGGACTAGCGGAGTGGGTGTGGGTCTAGCGGAGTGGGTTTGGGTCTAGCGGAGTGGCTTTGGGTCTAGCCGTGTGGGTTTGGGACTAGCCGAGTGGGTTTGGGTCTAGCCGAGTGGGTTTGGGTCTAGCGGAGTGGGTTTGGGTCTAGCCGAGTGGGTTTGGGTCTAGCGGAGTGGGTTTGGGTCTAGCCGAGTGGGTTTGGGTCTAGCGGAATGGGTTTGGGTCTAGCCGAGTGGGTTTGGGTGTAGCCGAGAGGGTTTGCGTCTAGCTGAGTGGGATTGGGTCTAGCCGAGTGGGTTTCAGTCTAGCGGAGTGGGATTGGGTCAAGTGGAGTGGGTTTGCGTCTAGCGGAGTGTGTTAGGGTCTAGCGGAGTGGGTTTGGGTATAGCCGAGTGGGTTTGGTTCTAGCGGAGTGGGTTTGGGTCAAGCCGAGTGGGTTTGGGTCCAGCCGAGTTGGTTTGGGTCTAGCGGAGTGGGTTTGGGTCAAGTGGAGTGGGTTTGCGTCTAGCGGAGTGGCTTTGGGTCCAGCCGTGTGGGTTTGGGTCTAGCCGAGTGGGTTTGGGTCTAGCCGAATGGGTTTGGGCCAAGCCGAGTGGGTTTGGGTCTAGCCGAGTGGGTTTGGGTCTAGCGGAGTGGGTTTGGGTTTAGCCGAGTGTGTTTCTGTATAGCCGAGTGGGTTTGGGTCTAGCCGAGTGGGTTTGGGTGTAGCCGAGTGGGTTTGGGTCTAGCGGAGTGGGTTTGGGTCTAGCCGAGTGCGTTTGGGTCCAGCGGAGTGGGTTTGGGTCTAGCGGAGTGGCTTTGGGTCTAGCGGAGTGTGTTTGTGTCTAGCCGAGTGGGTTTGGGTCTAGCCGAGTGGGTTTGCGTCTAGCCGAGTGGGTTTTGTTCTAGCCGAATGGGTTTGGGTCTAGCCGAGTGGGTTTGGTTCTAGCGGAGTGGGTTTGGGTCTAGCGGAGTGGGTTTGGGTCTAGCGGAGTGGCTTTGGGTCTAGCGGAGTGGGTTTGGGTCTAGCCGAGTGGGTTTGCGTCTAGCCGAGTGGGTTTTGGTCTAGCCGAATGGGTTTGGGTCTAGCCGAGTGGGTTTGGTTCTAGCGGAGTGGGTTTGGGTCTAGCGGAGTGGGTTTGGGTCTAGCGGAGTGGCTTTGGGTCTAGCGGAGTGTGTTTGTGTCTAGCCGAGTGGGTTTGGGTGTAGCCGAGTGGGATTGGATCTAGCCGAGTGGGTTTGGGTCTGGCGGAGTCGGTTTGGGTCTAGCCAAGTGCGTTTGGGTCTAGCGGAGTGGGTTTGGGTCTAGCCGAGTGCGTTTGGGTCTAGCGAAGTGGGTTTGGGTCCAGCGGAGTGGGTTTGGGTCTAGCGGAGTGGGTTTGGGTCTAGCCGAGTGGGTTTGGGTCTAGCGGAATGGGTTTGGGTCTAGCCGAGTGGGTTTGGGTGTAGCCGAGTGGGTTTGCATCTAGCTGAGTGGGTTTGGTCTAGCCGAGTGGGTTTGGGTCTAGCCGAGTGGGTTTGGGTTTAGCCGAGTGGGTTTGGGTCTAGCCGAGTGGGTTTGGGTCTAGCGGAGTGGGTTTGGGTCTAGCCGAGTGGGTTTGGGTCTAGCCGAGTGGGTTTGGGTCTCGCAGAGTGGGTTTGGGTGTAGCGGATTGGGTTTGGGTCTAGCGGAGTGGCTTTGGGTCCAGCCGTGTGGGTTTGGGTCTAGCCGAGTGGGTTTGGGTCTAGCCGAATGGGTTTGGGCCAAGCCGAGTGGGTTTGGGTTTAGCCGAGTGGGTTTGGGTCTAGCGGAGTGGGTTTGGGTTTAGCCGAGTGTGTTTCTGTATAGCCGAGTGGGTTTGGGTCTAGCCGAGTGGGTTTGGGTGTAGCCGAGTGGGTTTGGGTCTAGCGGAGTGGGTTTGGGTCTAGCCGAGTGCGTTTGGGTCCAGCGGAGTGGGTTTGGGTCTAGCCGAGTGGGTTTGGGTCTAGCGGAGTGGGTTTGGGTCTAGCCGAGTGGGTTTGGGTCTAGCGGAGTGGGTTTGGGTCTAGCCGAGTGGGTTTGGGTCTAGCGGAATGGGTTTGGGTCTAGCTGAGTGGGTTTGGGTGTAGCCGAGTGGGTTTGCGTCTAGCGGAATGGGTTTGGGTCTAGCCGAGTGGGTTTGGGTCTTGCCGAGTGGGTTTGGGTCTAGCCGAGTGGGTTTGGGTCTAGCCGAGTGGGTTTGGGTCTAGCGGAGTGGGTTTGGTTCAAGCCGAGTGGGTTTCAGTCTAGCCAAGTGGGTTTGGGTCTAGCCGTGTGGGTTTGAGTCTAGCCGAGTGGGTTTGGGTCTAGCGGAGTGGCTTTGGGTCTAGCCGTGTGGGTTTGGGTGTAGCCGAGTGGGTTTGTGTCTAGCCGAGTGGGTTTGGGTCTAGCGGAGTGGGTTTGGGTCTAGCCGAGTGGGTTTGGGTCTAGCGGAATGGGTTTGGGTTTAGCCGAGTGTGTTTCTGTCTAGACGAGTGGGTTTGGGTCTAGCCGAGTGGGTTTGGGTCTAGCCGAGTGGGTTTGGGTCTAGCGGAGTGGTTTTGGGTCTAGCCGAGTGGGTTTGGGTCTAGCGGAGTGGGTTTCGGTCTAGCCGAGTGGGTTTGGGTCTAGCGGAGTGGGTTTGGGTCTAGCCGAGTGGGTTTGGGTCTAGCCGAGTGGGTTTGCGTCTAGCCGAGTGTGTTTGGGTCTAGCGGAGTGGGTTTGGGTCTAGCCGAGTGGGTTTGGGTCTAGCCGAGTGGGTTTGGGTCTAGCCGATTGGCTTTCGGTCTAGCCGAGTGGGTTTGGGTCTAGCCGAGTGGGTTTGGGTCTAGCCGAGTGGGTTTGGGTCTAGCGGAGTGGGTTTGGGTCAACCCGAGTGGGTTTGGGTCTAGCCGAGTGGGTTTGGGTCTAGCCGAGTGGGTTTGGGACTAGCCGAGTGGATTTGGGTCTGGCCGAGTGGTTTTGGGTCTAGCGGAGTGGGTTTGGGTCTAGCGGAGTGGGTTTGGGTCTAGCGGAGCGGGTTTGGGTCTAGCCGAGTGGGTTTGGGTCTAGCGGAGTGGGTTTGGATCTAGCCGACTGGGTTTGGTTCTAGCCGAGTGGGTTTGGGTCTAGCCGAGTGGGTTTGGGTCTAGCCGAGTGGGTTTGGGTCTAGCCGAATGGGTTTGGGTCTAGCCGAGTGGGTTTGGGTCTAGCGGAGTGGGTTTGGGTCTAGCGGAGTGGGTTTGGGTCTACCGGAGTGGCTTTGGGTCTAGCCGTGTGGGTTTGGGTCTAGCCGAGTGGGTTTGGGTCTAGCCGAGTGGGTTTGGGTCAAGCCGAGTGGGTTTGGGTTTAGCCGAGTGGGTTTGGGTCTAGCGGAGTGGGTTTGCATTTAGCCGAGTGTGTTTCTGTCTAGCCGAGTGGGTTTGGGTCTAGCCGAGTGGGTTTGGGTCTAGCCGAGTGGGTTTGGGTCTAGCGGAGTGGGTTTGGGTCTAGCGGAATGGGTTTGGGTCTAGCTGAGTGGGTTTGGGTGTAGCCGAGTGGGTTTGCGTCTAGCGGAATGGGTTTGGGTCTAGCCGAGTGGGTTTGGGTCTAGCCGAGTGGGTTTGGGTCTAGCCGAGTGGGTTTGGGTCTAGCCGAGTGGGTTTGGGTCTAGCGGAGTGGGTTTGGGTCAAGCCGAGTGGGTTTGGGTCTAGCCAAGTTGGTTTGGGTCTAGCCGAGTGGGTTTGAGTCTAGCCGAGTGGGTTTGGGTCTAGCGGCGTGGCTTTGGGTCTAGCCGTGTGGGTTTGGGTGTAGCCGAGTGGGTTTGGGTCTAGCCGAGTGGGTTTGGGTCTAGCGGAGTGGGTTTGCGTCTAGCCGAGTGGGTTTGGGTCTAGCGGAATGGGTTTGGGTTTAGCCGAGTGTGTTTCTGTCTAGACGAGTGGGTTTGGGTCTAGCCGAGTGGGTTGGGGTCTAGCTGAGTGGGTTTGGGTCTAGCGGAGTGGGTTTGGGTCTAGCCGAGTGGGTTTGGGTCTAGCGGAGTGGGTTTCGGTCTAGCCGAGTGGGTTTGTGTCTAGCGGAGTGGGTTTGGGTCTAGCCGAGTGGGTTTGGGTCTAGCCGAGTGGCTTTCGGTCTAGCCGAGTGGGTTTGGGTCTAGCCGAGTGGGTTTGGGTCTAGCCGATTGGGTTTGGGTGTAGCCGAGTGGGTTTGGGTCTAGCGGAGTGGGATTGGGTCTAGCGGAGTGGGTTTGGGAGTAGCGGAGTGGGTTAGGGTCTAGCCGAGTGCGTTTGGGTCTAGCGAAGTGGGTTTGGGTCTAGCGGAGTGGGTTTGGGTCTAGCGGAGTGGGTTTGGGTCTAGCCGAGTGGGTTTGGGTCTAGCGGAATTGGTTTGGGTCTAGCCGAGTGGGTTTGGGTGCAGCCGAGTGGGTTTGCATCTAGCTGAGTGGGTTTGGGTCTAGCCGAGTGGGTTTGGGTCTAGCCGAGTGGGTTTGGGTCTAGCCGAGTGGGTTTGGGACAAGCGGAGTGGGTTTGGGTCTAGCCGAGTGGGTTTGGGTCTAGCCGAGTGGGTTTGGGTCTCGCGGAGTGGGTTTGGGTCTAGCGGAGTGGGTTTGGGTCTAGCGGAGTGGCTTTGGGTCCAGCCGTGTGGGTTTGGGTCTAGCCGAGTGGGTTTGGGTCTAGCCGAATGGGTTTGGGTCAAGCCGAGTGGGGTTGGGTCTAGCCGAGTGGGTTTGGGTCTAGCGGAGTGGGTTTGGGTTTACCCGAGTGTGTTTCTGTATAGCCGAGTGGGTTTGGGTCTAGCCGAGTGGGTTTGGGTCTAGCCGAGTGGGTTTGGGTCTAGCGGAGTGGGTTTGGGTCTAGCCGAGTGCGTTTGGGTCTAGCCGAGTGGGTTTGGGTCTAGCCGAGTGGGTTTGGGTCTAGCGGAGTGGGTTTGGGTCAAGCCGAGTGGGTTTGGGTCTAGCCAAGTGGGTTTGGGTCTAGCCGAGTGGGTTTGAGACTAGCCGAGTGGGTTTGGGTCTAGCGGAGTGGCTTTGGGTCTAGCCGTGTGGGTTTGGGTGTAGCCGAGTGGGTTTGGGTCTAGCCGAGTGGGTTTGGGTCTAGCGGAGTGGGTTTGGGTCTAGCCGAGTGGGTTTGTGTCTAGCGGAGTGGGTTTGGGTCTAGCGGAGTGAGTTAGGGTCTAGCCGAGTGGGTTTGGGTATAGCCGTGTGGGTTTGGGTCTAGCCGAATGGGTTTGGGTCTAGCCGTGTGGCTTAGGGACTAGCGGAGTGGGTGTGGGTCTAGCGGAGTGGGTTTGGGTCTAGCGGAGTGGCTTTGGGTCTAGCCGTGTGGGTTTGGGACTAGCCGAGTGGGTTTGGGTCTAGCCGAGTGGGTTTGGGTCTAGCGGAGTGGGTTTGGGTCTAGCCGAGTGGGTTTGGGTCTAGCGGAGTGGGTTTGGGTCTAGCCGAGTGGGTTTGGGTCTAGCGGAATGGGTTTGGGTCTAGCCGAGTGGGTTTGGGTGTAGCCGAGAGGGTTTGCGTCTAGCTGAGTGGGATTGGGTCTAGCCGAGTGGGTTTCAGTCTAGCGGAGTGGGATTGGGTCAAGTGGAGTGGGTTTGCGTCTAGCGGAGTGTGTTAGGGTCTAGCGGAGTGGGTTTGGGTATAGCCGAGTGGGTTTGGTTCTAGCGGAGTGGGTTTGGGTCAAGCCGAGTGGGTTTGGGTCCAGCCGAGTTGGTTTGGGTCTAGCGGAGTGGGTTTGGGTCTAGCAGAGTGGGTTTGGGTCTAGCCGAGTGGGTTTGCGTCTAGCCGAGTGGGTTTTGGTCTAGCCGAATGGGTTTGGGTCTAGCCGAGTGGGTTTGGTTCTAGCGGAGTGGGTTTGGGTCTAGCGGAGTGGGTTTGGGTCTAGCGGAGTGGCTTTGGGTCTAGCGGAGTGTGTTTGTGTCTAGCCGAGTGGGTTTGGGTGTAGCCGAGTGGGATTGGATCTAGCCGAGTGGGTTTGGGTCTGGCGGAGTCGGTTTGGGTCTAGCCAAGTGCGTTTGGGTCTAGCGGAGTGGGTTTGGGTCTAGCCGAGTGCGTTTGGGTCTAGCGAAGTGGGTTTGGGTCCAGCGGAGTGGGTTTGGGTCTAGCGGAGTGGGTTTGGGTCTAGCCGAGTGGGTTTGGGTCTAGCGGAATGGGTTTGGGTCTAGCCGAGTGGGTTTGGGTGTAGCCGAGTGGGTTTGCATCTAGCTGAGTGGGTTTGGTCCAGCCGAGTGGGTTTGGGTCTAGCCGAGTGGGTTTGGGTTTAGCCGAGTGGGTTTGGGTCTAGCCGAGTGGGTTTGGGTCTAGCGGAGTGGGTTTGGGTCTAGCCGAGTGGGTTTGGGTCTAGCCGAGTGGGTTTGGGTCTCGCAGAGTGGGTTTGGGTGTAGCGGATTGGGTTTGGGTCTAGCGGAGTGGCTTTGGGTCCAGCCGTGTGGGTTTGGGTCTAGCCGAGTGTGTTTGGGTCTAGCCGAATGGGTTTGGGCCAAGCCGAGTGGGTTTGGGTCTAGCCGAGTGGGTTTGGATCTAGCGGAGTGGGTTTGGGTTTAGCCGAGTGTGTTTCTGTATAGCCGAGTGGGTTTGGGTCTAGCCGAGTGGGTTTGGGTGTAGCCGAGTGGGTTTGGGTCTAGCGGAGTGGGTTTGGGTCTAGCCGAGTGCGTTTGGGTCCAGCGGAGTGGGTTTGGGTCTAGCCGAGTGGGTTTGGGTCTAGCGGAGTGGGTTTGGGTCTAGCCGAGTGGGTTTGGGTCTAGCGGAGTGGGTTTGGGTCTAGCCGAGTGGGTTTGGGTCTAGCGGAATGGGTTTGGGTCTAGCTGAGTGGGTTTGGGTGTAGCCGAGTGGGTTTGCGTCTAGCGGAATGGGTTTGGGTCTAGCCGAGTGGGTTTGGGTCTTGCCGAGTGGGTTTGGGTCTAGCCGAGTGGGTTTGGGTCTAGCCGAGTGGGTTTGGGTCTAGCCGAGTGGCTTAGGGACTAGCGGAGTGGGTGTGGGTCTAGCGGAGTGGGTTTGGGTCTTGCGGAGTGGCTTTGGGTCTAGCCGTGTGGGTTTGGGACTAGCCGAGTGGGTTTGGGTCTAGCCGAGTGGGTTTGGGTCTAGCGGAGTGGGTTTGGGTCTAGCCGAGTGGGTTTGGGTCTAGCGGAGTGGGTTTGGGTCTAGCCGAGTGGGTTTGGGTCTAGCGGAATGGGTTTGGGTCTAGCCGAGTGGGTTTGGGTGTAGCCGAGAGGGTTTGCGTCTAGCTGAGTGGGATTGGGTCTAGCCGAGTGGGTTTCAGTCTAGCGGAGTGGGATTGGGTCAAGTGGAGTGGGTTTGCGTCTAGCGGAGTGTGTTAGGGTCTAGCGGAGTGGGTTTGGGTATAGCCGAGTGGGTTTGGTTCTAGCGGAGTGGGTTTGGGTCAAGCCGAGTGGGTTTGGGTCCAGCCGAGTTGGTTTGGGTCTAGCGGATTGGGTTTGGGTCTAGCGGAGTGGGTTTGGGTCTAGCCGAGTGGGTTTGCGTCTAGCCGAGTGGGTTTTGGTCTAGCCGAATGGGTTTGGGTCTAGCCGAGTGGGTTTGGTTCTAGCGGAGTGGGTTTGGGTCTAGCGGAGTGGGTTTGGGTCTAGCGGAGTGGCTTTGGGTCTAGCGGAGTGTGTTTGTGTCTAGCCGAGTGGGTTTGGGTGTAGCCGAGTGGGATTGGATCTAGCCGAGTGGGTTTGGGTCTGGCGGAGTCGGTTTGGGTCTAGCCAAGTGCGTTTGGGTCTAGCGGAGTGGGTTTGGGTCTAGCCGAGTGCGTTTGGGTCTAGCAAAGTGGGTTTGGGTCCAGCGGAGTGGGTTTGGGTCTAGCGGAGTGGGTTTGGGTCTAGCCGAGTGGGTTTGGGTCTAGCGGAATGGGTTTGGGTCTAGCCGAGTGGGTTTGGGTGTAGCCGAGTGGGTTTGCATCTAGCTGAGTGGGTTTGGTCTAGCCGAGTGGGTTTGGGTCTAGCCGAGTGGGTTTGGGTTTAGCCGAGTGGGTTTGGGTCTAGCCGAGTGGGTTTGGGTCTAGCGGAGTGGGTTTGGGTCTAGCCGAGTGGGTTTGGGTCTAGCCGAGTGGGTTTGGGTCTCGCAGAGTGGGTTTGGGTGTAGCGGATTGGGTTTGGGTCTAGCGGAGTGGCTTTGGGTCCAGCCGTGTGGGTTTGGGTCTAGCCGAGTGGGTTTGGGTCTAGCCGAATGGGTTTGGGCCAAGCCGAGTGGGTTTGGGTCTAGCCGAGTGGGTTTGGGTCTAGCGGAGTGGGTTTGGGTTTAGCCGAGTGTGTTTCTGTATAGCCGAGTGGGTTTGGGTCTAGCCGAGTGGGTTTGGGTGTAGCCGAGTGGGTTTGGGTCTAGCGGAGTGGGTTTGGGTCTAGCCGAGTGCGTTTGGGTCCAGCGGAGTGGGTTTGGGTCTAGCCGAGTGGGTTTGGGTCTAGCGGAGTGGGTTTGGGTCTAGCCGAGTGGGTTTGGGCCTAGCGGAGTGGGTTTGGGTCTAGCCGAGTGGGTTTGGGTCTAGCGGAATGGGTTTGGGTCTAGCTGAGTGGGTTTGGGTGTAGCCGAGTGGGTTTGCGTCTAGCGGAATGGGTTTGGGTCTAGCCGAGTGGGTTTGGGTCTTGCCGAGTGGGTTTGGGTCTAGCCGAGTGGGTTTGGGTCTAGCCGAGTGGGTTTGGGTCTAGCGGAGTGGGTTTGGTTCAAGCCGAGTGGGTTTCAGTCTAGCCAAGTGGGTTTGGGTCTAGCCGAGTGGGTTTGAGTCTAGCCGAGTGGGTTTGGGTCTAGCGGAGTGGCTTTGGGTCTAGCCGTGTGGGTTTGGGTGTAGCCGAGTGGGTTTGTGTCTAGCCGAGTGGGTTTGGGTCTAGCGGAGTGGGTTTGGGTCTAGCCGAGTGGGTTTGGGTCTAGCGGAATGGGTTTGGGTTTAGCCGAGTGTGTTTCTGTCTAGACGAGTGGGTTTGGGTCTAGCCGAGTGGGTTTGGGTCTAGCCGAGTGGGTTTGGGTCTAGCGGAGTGGTTTTGGGTCTAGCCGAGTGGGTTTGGGTCTAGCGGAGTGGGTTTCGGTCTAGCCGAGTGGGTTTGGGTCTAGCGGAGTGGGTTTGGGTCTAGCCGAGTGGGTTTGGGTCTAGCCGAGTGGGTTTGCGTCTAGCCGAGTGTGTTTGGGTCTAGCGGAGTGGGTTTGGGTCTAGCCGAGTGGGTTTGGGTCTAGCCGAGTGGGTTTGGGTCTAGCCGATTGGCTTTCGGTCTAGCCGAGTGGGTTTGGGTCTAGCCGAGTGGGTTTGGGTCTAGCCGAGTGGGTTTGGGTCTAGCGGAGTGGGTTTGGGTCAACCCGAGTGGGTTTGGGTCTAGCCGAGTGGGTTTGGGTCTAGCCGAGTGGGTTTGGGACTAGCCGAGTGGATTTGGGTCTGGCCGAGTGGTTTTGGGTCTAGCGGAGTGGGTTTGGGTCTAGCGGAGTGGGTTTGGGTCTAGCGGAGCGGGTTTGGGTCTAGCCGAGTGGGTTTGGGTCTAGCGGAGTGGGTTTGGATCTAGCCTACTGGGTTTGGTTCTAGCCGAGTGGGTTTGGGTCTAGCCGAGTGGGTTTGGGTCTAGCCGAGTGGGTTTGGGTCTAGCCGAATGGGTTTGGGTCTAGCCGAGTGGGTTTGGGTCTAGCGGCGTGGGTTTGGGTCTAGCGGAGTGGGTTTGGGTCTACCGGAGTGGCTTTGGGTCTAGCCGTGTGGGTTTGGGTCTAGCCGAGTGGGTTTGGGTCTAGCCGAGTGGGTTTGGGTCAAGCCGAGTGGGTTTGGGTTTAGCCGAGTGGGTTTGGGTCTAGCGGAGTGGGTTTGCATTTAGCCGAGTGTGTTTCTGTGTAGCCGAGTGGGTTTGGGTCTAGCCGAGTGGGTTTGGGTCTAGCCGAGTGGGTTTGGTTCTAGCGGAGTGGGTTTGGGTCTAGCCGAGTGGGTTTGGGTCTAGCGGAATGGGTTTGGGTCTAGCTGAGTGGGTTTGGGTGTAGCCGAGTGGGTTTGCGTCTAGCGGAATGGGTTTGGGTCTAGCCGAGTGGGTTTGGGTCTAGCCGAGTGGGTTTGGGTCTAGCCGAGTGGGTTTGGGTCTAGCCGAGTGGGTTTGGGTCTAGCGGAGTGGGTTTGGGTCAAGCCGAGTGGGTTTGGGTCTAGCCAAGTGGGTTTGGGTCTAGCCGAGTGGGTTTGAGTCTAGCCGAGTGGGTTTGGGTCTAGCGGCGTGGCTTTGGGTCTAGCCGTGTGGGTTTGGGTGTAGCCGAGTGGGTTTGGGTCTAGCCGAGTGGGTTTGGGTCTAGCGGAGTGGGTTTGCGTCTAGCCGAGTGGGTTTGGGTCTAGCGGAATGGGTTTGGGTTTAGCCGAGTGTGTTTCTGTCTAGACGAGTGGGTTTGGGTCTAGCCGAGTGGGTTGGGGTCTAGCTGAGTGGGTTTGGGTCTAGCGGAGTGGTTTTGGGTCTAGCCGAGTGGGTTTGGGTCTAGCGGAGTGGGTTTCGGTCTAGCCGAGTGGGTTTGTGTCTAGCGGAGTGGGTTTGGGTCTAGCCGAGTGGGTTTGGGTCTAGCCGAGTGGCTTTCGGTCTAGCCGAGTGGGTTTGGGTCTAGCCGAGTGGGTTTGGGTCTAGCCGATTGGGTTTGGGTCTAGCGGAGTGGGTTTGGGTCTTGCCGAGTGGGTTTGGGTGTAGCCGAGTGGGTTTGGGTCTGGCGGAGTGGGATTGGGTCTAGCGAAGTGGGTTTGGGACTAGCGGAGTGGGTTAGGGTCTAGCGGAGTGGGTTTGGGTATAGCCGAGTGGGTTTGGGTCTAGCGGAATGGGTTTGGGTCAAGCCGAGTGGGTTTGGGTCTAGCCGAGTGGGTTTGGGTCTAGCCGAGTGGGTTTGGGACAAGCCGAGTGGATTTGGGTCTAGCCGAGTGGGTTTGGGTCTAGCGGAGTGGGTTTGGGTCTAGCGGAGTGGGTTTGGGTCTAGCGGAGTGGGTTTGGGTCTAGCCGAGTGGGTTTGGGTCTAGCGGAGCGGGTTTGGGTCTAGCCGAGTGGGTTTGGGTCTAGCGGAGTGGGTTTGGATCTAGCCGACTGGGTTTGGCTCTAGCCGAGTGGGTTTGGGTCTAGCCGAGTGGGTTTGGGTCTAGCCAAGTGGGTTTGGGTCCAGCCGAGTGGGTTTGGGTCTAGCGGAGTGGGTTTAGGTCAAGCCGACTGGGTTTGGGTCTAGCCAAGTGGGTTTGGGTCTAGCCGAGTGGGTTTGAGTCTAGCCGAGTGGGTTTGGGTCTACCGGAGTGGCTTTGGGTCTAGCCGTGTGGGTTTGGGTGTAGCCGAGTGGGTTTGGGTCTAGCCGAGTGGGTTTGGGTCTAGAGGAGTGGGTTTGGGTCTAGCCGAGTGGGTTTGGGTCTAGCGGAATGGGTTTGGGTTTAGCCGAGTGTGTTTCTGTCTAGACGAGTGGGTTTGGGTCTAGCCGAGTGGGTTGGGGTCTAGCTGAGTGGGTTTGGGTCTAGCGGAGTGGTTTTGGGTCTAGCCGAGTGGGTTTGAGTCTAGCGGAGTGGATTTCGGTCTAGCCGAGTGGGTTTGGGTCTAGCGGAGTGGGTTTGGGTCTAGCCGAGTGGGTTTGGGTCTAGCCGAGTGGCTTTGCGTCTAGCCGAGTGGGTTTGGGTCTAGCGGAGTGGGTTTGGGTCCAGCCGAGTGGGTTTGGGTCTAGCGGAGTGGGTTTGGGTCTAGCCGAGTGGCTTTCGGTCTAGCCGAGTGGGTTTGGGTCTAGCCGAGTGGGTTTGGGTCTAGCCGATTGGGTTTGGGTCTAGCGGAGTGGGTTTGGGTCTTGCCGAGTGGGTTTGGGTGTAGCCGAGTGGGTTTGGGTCTAGCGGAGTGGGATTGGGTCTAGCGAAGTGGGTTTGGGACTAGCGGAGTGGGTTAGGGTCTAGCGGAGTGGGTTTGGGTATAGCCGAGTGGGTTTGGGTCTAGCGGAATGGGTTTGGGTCAAGCCGAGTGGGTTTGGGTCTAGCCGAGTGGGTTTGGGTCTAGCCGTGTGGGTTTGGGACAAGCCGAGTGGATTTGGGTCTAGCCGAGTGGGTTTGGGTCTAGCCGAGTGGGTTTGGGTCTAGCGGAGCGGGTTTGGGTCTAGCCGAGTGGGTTTGGGTCTAGCGGAGTGGGTTTGGATCTAGCCGACTGGGTTTGGCACTAGCCGAGTGGGTTTGGGTCTAGCCGAGTGGGTTTGGGTCTAGCCGAGTGGGTTTGGGTCTAGCGGAGTGGTTTTGGGTCTAGCCGAGTGGGTTTGGGTCTAGCGGAGTGGATTTCGGTCTAGCCGAGTGGGTTTGGGTCTAGCGGAGTGAGTTTGGGTCTAGCCGAGTGGGTTTGGGTCTAGCCGAGTGGGTTTGCGTCTAGCCGAGTGGGTTTGGGTCTAGCGGAGTGGGTTTGGGTCCAGCCGAGTGGGTTTGGGTCTAGCGGAGTGGGTTTGGGTCTAGCCGAGTGGCTTTCGGTCTAGCCGAGTGGGTTTGGGTCTAGCCGAGTGGGTTTGGGTCTAGCCGATTGGGTTTGGGTCTAGCGGAGTGGGTTTGGGTCTTGCCGAGTGGGTTTGGGTGTAGCCGAGTGGGTTAGGGTCTAGCGGAGTGGGATTGGGTCTAGCGAAGTGGGTTTGGGACTAGCGGAGTGGGTTAGGGTCTAGCGGAGTGGGTTTGGGTATAGCCGAGTGGGTTTGGGTCTAGCGGAATGGGTTTGGGTCAAGCCGAGTGGGTTTGGGTCTAGCCGAGTGGGTTTGGGTCTAGCCGTGTGGGTTTGGGACAAGCCGAGTGGATTTGGGTCTAGCCGAGTGGGTTTGGGTCTGGCGGAGTGGGTTTGGGTCTAGCGGAGTGGGTTTGGGTCTAGCGGAGTGGGTTTGGGTCTATCCGAGTGGGTTTGGGTCTAGCGGAGCGGGTTTGGGTCTAGCCGAGTGGGTTTGGGTCTAGCGGAGTGGGTTTGGATCTAGCCGACTGGGTTTGGCTCTAGCCGAGTGGGTTTGGGTCTAGCCGAGTGGGTTTGGGTCTAGCCAAGTGGGTTTGGGTCTAGCCGAGTGGGTTTGGGTCTAGCGGAGTGGGTTTGGGTCAAGCCGAGAGGGTTTGGGTCTAGCCAAGTGGGTTTGGGTCTAGCCGAGTGGGTTTGAGTCTAGCCGAGTGGGTTTGGGTCTACCGGAGTGGCTTTGGGTCTAGCCGTGTGGGTTTGGGTGTAGCCGAGTGGGTTTGGGTCTAGCCGAGTGGGTTTGGGTCTAGCGGAGTGGGTTTGGGTCTAGCCGAGTGGGTTTGGGTCTAGCGGAATGGGTTTGGGTTTAGCCGAGTGTGTTTCTGTCTAGACGAGTGGGTTTGGGTCTAGCCGAGTGGGTTGGGGTCTAGCTGAGTGGGTTTGGGTCTAGCGGAGTGGTTTTGGGTCTAGCCGAGTGGGTTTGGGTCTAGCGGAGTGGATTTCGGTCTAGCCGAGTGGGTTTGGGTCTAGCGGAGTGGGTTTGGGTCTAGCCGAGTGGGTTTGGGTCTAGCCGAGTGGGTTTGCGTCTAGCCGAGTGGGTTTGGGTCTAGCGGAGTGGGTTTGGGTTTAGCCGAGTGGGTTTGGGTCTAGCGGAGTGGGTTTGCATTTAGCCGAGTGTGTTTCTTTCTAGCCGAGTGGGTTTGGGTCTAGCCGAGTGGGTTTGGGTCTAGCCGAGTGGGTTTGGGTCTAGCGGAGTGGGTTTGGGTCTAGCCGAGTGGGTTTGGGTCTAGCGGAATGGGTTTGGGTCTAGCTGAGTGGGTTTGGGTGTAGCCGAGTGGGTTTGCGTCTAGCGGAATGGGTTTGGGTCTAGCCGAATGGGTTTGGGTCTAGCCGAGTGGGTTTGGGTCTAGACGAGTGGGTTTGTGTCTAGCCGAGTGGGTTTGGGTCTAGCGGAGTGGGTTTGGGTCTCGCCGAGTGGGTTTGGGTCTGGCCAAGTGGGTTTGGGTCTAGCCGAGTGGGTTTGCGTCTAGCCGAGTGGGTTTGGGTCCAGCGGAGTGGCTTTGGGTCTAGCGGAGTGGGTTTGTGTCTAGCGGAGTGGGTTTGGGTCCAGCGGAGTGAGTTTGGGTCTAGCCGAGTGGGTTTGGGTATAGCCGAGTGGGTTTAGGTCTAGCCGAATGGGTTTGGGTCTAGCCGAGTGGCTTAGGGTCTAGCGGAGTGGGTTTGGGTCTAGCGGAGTGGGTTTGGGTCTAGCGGAGTGGCTTTGGGTCTAGCCGTGTGGGTTTGGGACTAGCCGAGTGGGTTTGGGTCTATCCGAGTGGGTTTGGGTCTAGCCGAGTGGGTTTGGGTCTAGCGGAGTGGGTTTGGGTCTAGCCGAGTGGGTTTCTGTCTAGCGGAGTGGGATTGGGTCAAGTGGAGTGGGTTTGCGTCTAGCGGAGTGTGTTAGAGTCTAGCGGAGTGGGTTTGGGTATAGCCGAGTGGGTTTGGTTCTAGCGGAGTGGGTTTGGGTCAAGCCGAGTGGGTTTGGGTCCAGCCGAGTTGGTTTGGGTCTAGCGGAGTGGGTTTGGGTCTAGCGGAGTGGGTTTGGGTCTAGCCGAGTGGGTTTGGGACTAGCCGAGTGGGTTTGGGTCTAGCCGAATGGGTTTGGGTCTAGCCGAGTGGGTTTGGTTCTAGCGGAGTGGGTTTGTGTCTAGCGGAGTGGGTTAGGGTCTAGCGGAGTGGCTTTGGGTCTAGCGGAGTGTGTTTGTGTCTAGCCGAGTGGGTTTGGGTGTAGCCGAGTGGGATTGGGTCTAGCCGAGTGGGTTTGGGTCTAGCGGAGTGGGTTTGGGTCTAGCCAAGTGCGTTTGGGTCTAGCAGTGTGGGTTTGGGTCTAGCCGAGTGCGTTTGGGTCTAGCAAAGTGGGTTTGGGTCTAGCCGAGTGGGTTTGGGTCTAGCGGTGTGGGTTTGGGTCTAGCCGAGTGGGTTTGGGTCTGGCGGAATGGGTTTGGGTCTAGCCGAGTGGGTTTGGGTGTAGCCGAGTGGGTTTGCATCTAGCTGAGTGGGTTTGGGTCTAGCCGAGTGGGTTTGGGTCTAGCCGAGTGGGTTTGGGTCTAGCCGAGTGGGTTTGGGTCTAGCGGAGTGGGTTTGGGTCTAGCTGAGTGCGTTTGGGTCCAGCGGAGTGGGTTTGGGTCTAGCCGAGTGGGTTTGGGTCTAGCGGAGTGGGTTTGGGTCTAGCCGAGTGGGTTTGGGTCTAGCGGAGTGGGTTTGGGTCTAGCCGAGTGGGTTTGGGTCTAGCGGAGCGGGTTTGGGTCTAGCCGAGTGGGTTTGGGTCTAGCGGAGTGGGTTTGGATCTAGCCGACTGGGTTTGGCTCTAGCCGAGTGGGTTTGGGTCTAGCCGAGTGGGTTTGGGTCTAGCCAAGTGGGTTTGGGACTAGCCGAGTGGGTTTGGGTCTAGCGGAGTGGGTTTAGGTCAAGCCGAGTGGGTTTGGGTCTAGCCAAGTGGGTTTGGGTCTAGCCGAGTGGGTTTGAGTCTAGCCGAGTGGGTTTGGGTCTACCGGAGTGGCTTTGGGTCTAGCCGTGTGGGTTTGGGTGTAGCCGAGTGGGTTTGGGTCTAGCCGAGTGGGTTTGGGTCTAGCGGAGTGGGTTTGGGTCTAGCCGAGTGGGTTTGGGTCTAGCGGAATGGGTTTGGGTTTAGCCGAGTGTGTTTCTGTCTAGACGAGTGGGTTTGGGTCTAGCCGAGTGGGTTGGGGTCTAGCTGAGTGGGTTTGGGTCTAGCGGAGTGGTTTTGGGTCTAGCCGAGTGGGTTTGGGTCTAGCGGAGTGGATTTCGGTCTAGCCGAGTGGGTTTGGGTCTAGCGGAGTGGGTTTGGGTCTAGCCGAGTGGGTTTGGGTCTAGCCGAGTGGGTTTGCGTCTAGCCGAGTGGGTTTGGGTCTAGCGGAGTGGGTTTGGGTCCAGCCGAGTGGGTTTGGGTCTAGCGGAGTGGGTTTGGGTCTAGCCGAGTGGCTTTCGGTCTAGCCGAGTGGGTTTGGGTCTAGCCGAGTGGGTTTGGGTCTAGCCGATTGGGTTTGGGTCTAGCGGAGTGGGTTTGGGTCTTGCCGAGTGGGTTTGGGTGTAGCCGAGTGGGTTTGGGTCTAGCGGAGTGGGATTGGGTCTAGCGAAGTGGGTTTGGGACTAGCGGAGTGGGTTAGGGTCTAGCGGAGTGGGTTTGGGTATAGCCGAGTGGGTTTGGGTCTAGCGGAATGGGTTTGGGTCAAGCCGAGTGGGTTTGGGTCTAGCCGAGTGGGTTTGGGTCTAGCCGTGTGGGTTTGGGACAAGCCGAGTGGATTTGGGTCTAGCCGAGTGGGTTTGGGTCTAGCCGAGTGGGTTTGGGTCTAGCGGAGCGGGTTTGGGTCTAGCCGAGTGGGTTTGGGTCTAGCGGAGTGGGTTTGGATCTAGCCGACTGGGTTTGGCTCTAGCCGAGTGGGTTTGGGTCTAGCCGAGTGGGTTTGGGTCTAGCCGAGTGGGTTTGGGTCTAGCCGAGTGGGTTTGGGTCTAGCGGAGTGGGTTTGGGTCAAGCCGAGTGGGTTTGGGTCTAGCCAAGTGGGTTTGGGTCTAGCCGAGTGGGTTTGAGTCTAGCCGAGTGGGTTTGGGTCTACCGGAGTGGCTTTGGGTCTAGCCATGTGGGTTTGGGTGTAGCCGAGTGGGTTTGGGTCTAGCCGAGTGGGTTTGGGTCTAGCGGAGTGGGTTTGGGTCTAGCCGAGTGGGTTTGGGTCTAGCGGAATGGGTTTGGGTTTAGCCGAGTGTGTTTCTGTCTAGACGAGTGGGTTTGGGTCTAGCCGAGTGGGTTGGGGTCTAGCTGAGTGGGTTTGGGTCTAGCGGAGTGGTTTTGGGTCTAGCCGAGTGGGTTTGGGTCTAGCGGAGTGGATTTCGGTGTAGCCGAGTGGGTTTGGGTCTAGCGGAGTGGGTTTGGGTCTAGCCGAGTGGGTTTGGGTCTAGCCGAGTGGGTTTGCGTCTAGCCGAGTGGGTTTGGGTCTAGCGGAGTGGGTTTGGGTCCAGCCGAGTGGGTTTGGGTCTAGCGGAGTGGGTTTGGGTCTAGCCGAGTGGCTTTCGGTCTAGCCGAGTGGGTTTGGGTCTAGCCGAGTGGGTTTGGGTCTAGCCGATTGGGTTTGGGTCTAGCGGAGTGGGTTTGGGTCTTGCCGAGTGGGTTTGGGTGTAGCCGAGTGGGTTTGGGTCTAGCGGAGTGGGATTGGGTCTAGCGAAGTGGGTTTGGGACTAGCGGAGTGGGTTAGGGTCTAGCGGAGTGGGTTTGGGTATAGCCGAGTGGGTTTGGGTCTAGCGGAATGGGTTTGGGTCAAGCCGAGTGGGTTTGGGTCTAGCCGAGTGGGTTTGGGTCTAGCCGTGTGGGTTTGGGACAAGCCGAGTGGATTTGGGTCTAGCCGAGTGGGTTTGGGTCTGGCGGAGTGGGTTTGGGTCTAGCGGAGTGGGTTTGGGTCTAGCGAAGTGGGTTTGGGTCTAGCCGAGTGGGTTTGGGTCTAGCGGAGCGGGTTTGGGTCTAGCCGAGTGGGTTTGGGTCTAGCGGAGTGGGTTTGGATCTAGCCGACTGGGTTTGGCTCTAGCCGAGTGGGTTTGGGTCTAGCCGAGTGGGTTTGGGTCTAGCCAAGTGGGTTTGGGTCTAGCCGAGTGGGTTTGGGTCTAGCGGAGTGGGTTTGGGTCAAGCCGAGAGGGTTTGGGTCTAGCCAAGTGGGTTTGGGTCTAGCCGAGTGGGTTTGAGTCTAGCCGAGTGGGTTTGGGTCTACCGGAGTGGCTTTGGGTCTAGCCGTGTGGGTTTGGGTGTAGCCGAGTGGGTTTGGGTCTAGCCGAGTGGGTTTGGGTCTAGCGGAGTGGGTTTGGGTCTAGCCGAGTGGGTTTGGGTCTAGCGGAATGGGTTTGGGTTTAGCCGAGTGTGTTTCTGTCTAGACGAGTGGGTTTGGGTCTAGCCGAGTGGGTTGGGGTCTAGCTGAGTGGGTTTGGGTCTAGCGGAGTGGTTTTGGGTCTAGCCGAGTGGGTTTGGGTCTAGCGGAGTGGATTTCGGTCTAGCCGAGTGGGTTTGGGTCTAGCGGAGTGGGTTTGGGTCTAGCCGAGTGGGTTTGGGTCTAGCCGAGTGGGTTTGCGTCTAGCCGAGTGGGTTTGGGTCTAGCGGAGTGGGTTTGGGTCTAGCCGAGTGGGTTTGCGTCTAGCGGAATGGGTTTGGGTCTAGCCGAATGGGTTTGGGTCTAGCCGAGTGGGTTTGGGTCTAGACGAGTGGGTTTGTGTCTAGCCGAGTGGGTTTGGGTCTAGCGGAGTGGGTTTGGGTCTCGCCGAGTGGGTTTGGGTCTGGCCAAGTGGGTTTGGGTCTAGCCGAGTGGGTTTGCGTCTAGCCGAGTGGGTTTGGGTCCAGCGGAGTGGCTTTGGGTCTAGCGGAGTGGGTTTGTGTCTAGCGGAGTGGGTTTGGGTCCAGCGGAGTGAGTTTGGGTCTAGCCGAGTGGGTTTGGGTATAGCCGAGTGGGTTTAGGTCTAGCCGAATGGGTTTGGGTCTAGCCGAGTGGCTTAGGGTCTAGCGGAGTGGGTTTGGGTCTAGCGGAGTGGGTTTGGGTCTAGCGGAGTGGCTTTGGGTCTAGCCGTGTGGGTTTGGGACTAGCCGAGTGGGTTTGGGTCTAGCCGAGTGGGTTTGGGTCTAGCCGAGTGGGTTTGGGTCTAGCGGAGTGGGTTTGGGTCTAGCCGAGTGGGTTTCTGTCTAGCGGAGTGGGATTGGGTCAAGTGGAGTGGGTTTGCGTCTAGCGGAGTGTGTTAGAGTCTAGCGGAGTGGGTTTGGGTATAGCCGAGTGGGTTTGGTTCTAGCGGAGTGGGTTTGGGTCAAGCCGAGTGGGTTTGGGTCCAGCCGAGTTGGTTTGGGTCTAGCGGAGTGGGTTTGGGTCTAGCGGAGTGGGTTTGGGTCTAGCCGAGTGGGTTTGGGACTAGCCGAGTGGGTTTGGGTCTAGCCGAATGGGTTTGGGTCTAGCCGAGTGGGTTTGGTTCTAGCGGAGTGGGTTTGTGTCTAGCGGAGTGGGTTAGGGTCTAGCGGAGTGGCTTTGGGTCTAGCGGAGTGTGTTTGTGTCTAGCCGAGTGGGTTTGGGTGTAGCCGAGTGGGATTGGGTCTAGCCGAGTGGGTTTGGGTCTAGCGGAGTGGGTTTGGGTCTAGCCAAGTGCGTTTGGGTCTAGCAGTGTGGGTTTGGGTCTAGCCGAGTGCGTTTGGGTCTAGCAAAGTGGGTTTGGGTCTAGCCGAGTGGGTTTGGGTCTAGCGGTGTGGGTTTGGGTCTAGCCGAGTGGGTTTGGGTCTGGCGGAATGGGTTTGGGTCTAGCCGAGTGGGTTTGGGTGTAGCCGAGTGGGTTTGCATCTAGCTGAGTGGGTTTGGGTCTAGCCGAGTGGGTTTGGGTCTAGCCGAGTGGGTTTGGGTCTAGCCGAGTGGGTTTGGGTCTAGCGGAGTGGGTTTGGGTCTAGCTGAGTGCGTTTGGGTCCAGCGGAGTGGGTTTGGGTCTAGCCGAGTGGGTTTGGGTCTAGCGGAGTGGGTTTGGGTCTAGCCGAGTGGGTTTGGGTCTAGCGGAATGGGTTTGGGTCTAGCTGAGTGGGTTTGGGTGTAGCCGAGTGGGTTTGCGTCTAGCGGAATGGGTTTGGGTCTAGCCGAGTGGGTTTGGGTCAAGCCGAGTGGGTTTGGGTCTAGCCAAGTGGGTTTGGGTCTAGCCGAGTGGGTTTGAGTCTAGCCGAGTGGGTTTAGGTCTAGCGGAATGGCTTTGGGTCTAGCCGTGTGGGTTTGGGTGTAGCCGAGTGGGTTTGGGTCTAGCCGAGTGGATTTGGGTCTAGCGGAGTGGGTTTGGGTGTAGCCGAGTGGGTTTGCGTCTAGCGGAATGGGTTTGGGTCTAGCCGAGTGGGTTTGGGTCAAGCCGAGTGGGTTTGGGTCTAGCCAAGTGGGTTTGGGTCTAGCCGAGTGGGTTTGAGTCTAGCCGAGTGGGTTTAGGTCTAGCGGAATGGCTTTGGGTCTAGCCGTGTGGGTTTGGGTGTAGCCGAGTGGGTTTGGGTCTAGCCGAGTGGATTTGGGTCTAGCGGAGTGGGTTTGGGTCTAGCCGAGTGGGTTTGGGTCTAGCGGAATGGGTTTGGGTTTAGCCGAGTGTGTTTCTGTCTAGACGAGTGGGTTTGGGTCTAGCCGAGTGGGTTTGTGTCTAGCCGAGTGGGTTTGGGTCTAGCGGAGTGGGTTTGGGTCTAGCCGAGTGGGTTTGGGTCTAGCCGAGTGGGTTTGCGTCTAGCCGAGTGGGTTTGGGTCTAGCGGAGTGGGTTTGGGTCTAGCCGAGTGGGTTTGGGTCTAGCCGAGTGGGTTTGGGTCTAGCCGAGTGGCTTTCGGTCTAGCCGAGTGGGTTTGGGTCTAGCCGAGTGGGTTTGGGTCTAGCCGAGTGGGTTTGGGTCTAGCGGAGTGGGTTTGGGTCTAGCCGAGTGGGTTTGGGTGGAGCTGAGTGGGTTTGGGTATAGCGGAGTGGGATTGGGTCTAGCGGAGTGGGTTTGGGACTAGCGGAGTGGGTTAGGGTCTAGCGGAGTGGGTTTGGGTATAGCCGAGTGGGTTTGGGTCTAGCGGAATGGGTTTGGGTCAAGCCGAGTGGGTTTGGGTCTAGCCGAGTGGGTTTGGGTCTAGCCGAGTGGGTTTGGGACTAGCCGAGTGGATTTGGGTCCAGCCGAGTGGGTTTGGGTCTAGCTGAGTGGGTTTGGGTCTAGCGGAGTGGGTTTGGGTCTAGCGGAGTGGGTTTGGGTCTAGCGGAGTGGGTTTGGGTCTAGCGGAGCGGGTTTGGGTCTAGCCGAGTGGGTTTGGGTCTAGCGAAGTGGGTTTGGATCTAACCGACTGGGTTTGGCTCTAGCCGAGTGGGTTTGGGTCTAGCCGAGTGGGTTTGGGTCTAGCCGAGTGGGGTTGGGTCTAGCCGAATGGGTTTGGGTCTAGCCGAGTTCGTTTGGGTCTAGCGGAGTGGGTTTGGGTCTAGCGGAGTGGGTTTGGGTCTACTGGAGTGGCTTTATGTCTAGCCGTGTGGGTTTGGGTCTAGCCGAGTGGGTTTGGGTCTAGCCGAGTGGGTTTGGGTCAAGCCGAGTGGGTTTGGGTCTAGCCGAGTGGGTTAGGGTCTAGCGGAGTGGGTTTGCATTTAGCCGAGTGTGTTTCTGTCTAGCCGAGTGGGTTTGGGTCTAGCCGAGTGGGTTTGGGTCTAGCCGAGTGGGTTTGGGTCTAGCGGAGTGGGTTTGGGTCTAGCCGAGTGGGTTTGGGTCTAGCGGAATGGGTTTGGGTCTAGCTGAGTGGGTTTGGGTGTATCCGAGTGGGTTTGCGTCTAGCGGAATGGGTTTGGGTCTAGCCGAGTGGGTTTGGGTCTAGCCGTGTGGGTTTGGGTCTAGCCGAGTGGGTTTGGGTCTAGCCGAGTGGGTTTGGGTCTAGCGGAGTGGGTTTGGGTCTAGCGGAGTGGGTTTGGGTCTCGCCGAGTGGGTTTGGGTCTAGCCAAGTGGCTTTGGGTCTAGCCGTGTGGGTTTGGGTGTAGCCGAGTGGGTTTTAGTCTAGCCGAGTGGGTTTGGGTCTAGCGAAGTGGGTTTGGATCTAACCGACTGGGTTTGGCTCCAGCCGAGTGGGTTTGGGTCTAGCCGAGTGGGTTTGGGTCTAGCCGAGTGGGGTTGGGTCTAGCCGAATGGGTTTGGGTCTAGCCGAGTTCGTTTGGGTCTAGCGGAGTGGGTTTGGGTCTAGCGGAGTGGGTTTGGGTCTACCGGAGTGGCTTTAGGTCTAGCCGTGTGGGTTTGGGTCTAGCCGAGTGGGTTTGGGTCTAGCCGAGTGGGTTTGGGTCAAGCCGAGTGGGTTTGGGTCTAGCCGAGTGGGTTTGGGTCTAGCGGAATGGGTTTGGGTCTAGCTGAGTGGGTTTGGGTGTATCCGAGTGGGTTTGCGTCTAGCGGAATGGGTTTGGGTCTAGCCGAGTGGGTTTGGGTCTAGCCGTGTGGGTTTGGGTCTAGCCGAGTGGGTTTGGGTCTAGCCGAGTGGGTTTGGGTCTAGCGGAGTGGGTTTGGGTCTAGCGGAGTGGGTTTGGGTCTCGCCGAGTGGGTTTGGGTCTAGCCAAGTGGCTTTGGGTCTAGCCATGTGGGTTTGGGTGTAGCCGAGTGGGTTTGAGTCTAGCCGAGTGGGTTTAGGTCTAGCGGAGTGGGTTTGGGTCTAGCCGAGTGGGTTTGGGTCTAGCGGAATGGGTTTGGGTTTAGCCGAGTGTGTTTCTGTCTAGACGAGTGGGTTTGGGTCTAGCCGAGTGGGTTTGGGTCTAGCCGAGTGGGTTTGGGTCTAGCGGAGTGGTTTTGGGTCTAGCCGAGTGGGTTTGGGTCTAGCGGAGTGGGTTTCGGTCTAGCCGAGTGGGTTTGGGTCTAGCGGAGTGGGTTTGGGTCTAGCCGAGTGGGTTTGGGTCTAGCCGAGTGGGTTTGCGTCTAGCCGAGTGCGTTTGGGTCTAGCGAAGTGGGTTTGGGTCTAGCCGAGTGGGTTTGGGTCTAGCGGAGTGGGTTTGGGTCTAGCCGAGTGGGTTTGGGTCTAGCTGAATGGGTTTGGGTCTAGCCGAGTGGGTTTGGGTGTAGCCGAGTGGGTTTGCATCTAGCTGAGTGGGTTTGGGTCTAGCCGAGTGGGTTTGGGTCTAGCCGAGTGGGTTTGGGTCTAGCCGAGTGGGTTTGGGTCTAGCGGAGTGGGTTTGGGTCTAGCCGAGTGCGTTTGGGTCCAGCGGAGTGGGTTTGGGTCTATCCGAGTGAGTTTGCATCTAGCGGAGTGGGTTTGGGTCTAGCTGAGTGGGTTTGGGTCTAGCGGAGTGGGTTTGGGAATAGCCGAGTAGGTTTGGGTCTAGCGGAATGGGTTTGGGTCTAGCTGAGTGGGTTTGGGTGTAGCCGAGTGGGTTTGCGTCTAGCGGAATGGGTTTGGGTCTAGCGGAGTGGGTTTGGGTCAAGCCGAGTGGGTTTGGGTCTAGCCAAGTGGGTTTGGGTCTAACCGAGTGGGTTTGAGTCTAGCCGAGTGGGTTTGGGTCTAGCGGAGTGGCTTTGTGTCTAGCGGAGTGGGTTTGGGTCTAGCCGAGTGGGTTTGGGTCTAGCGGAATGGGTTTGGGTTTAGCCGAGTGTGTTTCTGTCTAGACGAGTGGGTTTGGGTCTAGCCGAGTGGGTTTGTGTCTAGCCGAGTGGGTTTGGGTCTAGCGGAGTGGTTTTGGGTCTAGCCGAGTGGGTTTGGGTCTAGCGGAGTGGGTTTGGGTCTAGCCAAGTGCGTTTGGGTCTAGCAGTGTGGGTTTGGGTCTAGCCGAGTGCGTTTGGGTCTAGCAAAGTGGGTTTGGGTCTAGCCGAGTGGGTTTGGGTCTAGCGGTGTGGGTTTGGGTCTAGCCGAGTGGGTTTGGGTCTGGCGGAATGGGTTTGGGTCTAGCCGTGTGGGTTTGGGTGTAGCCGAGTGGGTTTGGGTCTAGCCGAGTGGGTTTGGGTCTAGCGGAGTGGGTTTGGGTCTAGCCGAGTGGCTTTCGGTCTAGCCGAGTGGGTTTGGGTCTAGCCGAGTGGGTTTGGGTCTAGCCGAGTGGGTTTGGGTCTAGCGGAGTGGGTTTGGGTCTAGCCGAGTGGGTTTGGGTGGAGCCGAGTGGGTTTGGGTCTAGCGGAGTGGGATTGGTTCTAGCGGAGTGGGTTTGGGACTAGCGGAGTGGGTTAGGGTCTAGCGGAGTGGGTTTGGGTATAGCCGAGTGGGTTTGGGTCTAGCCGAGTGGGTTTGGGTCTAGCCGAGTGGGTTTGGGTCAAGCCGAGTGGGTTTGGGTCTAGCCGAGTGGGTTTGGGTCTAGCGGAGTGGGTTTGGGTCTAGCCGAGTAGGTTTGGGTCTAGCGGAATGGGTTTGGGTCTAGCTGAGTGGGTTTGGGTGTAGCCGAGTGGGTTTGCGTCTAGCGGAATGGGTTTGGGTCTAGCCGAGTGGGTTTGGGTCTAGCCGAGTGGGTTTGGGTCTAGCGGAGTGGGTTTGGGTCTAGCGGAGTGGGTTTGGGTCAAGCCGAGTGGGTTTGGGTCTAGCCCAGTGGGTTTGGGTCTAACCGAGTGGGTTTGAGTCTAGCCGAGTGGGTTTGGGTCTAGCGGAGTGGCTTTGGGTCTAGCGGAGTGGGTTTGGGTCTAGCCGAGTGGGTTTGGGGCTAGCGGAATGGGTTTGGGTTTAGCCGAGTGTGTTTCTGTCTAGACGAGTGGGTTTGGGTCTAGCCGAGTGGGTTTGTGTCTAGCCGAGTGGGTTTGGGTCTAGCGGAGTGGTTTTGGGTCTAGCCGAGTGGGTTTGGGTCTAGCGGACTGGGTTTCGTTCCAGCCGAGTGGGTTTGGGTCTAGCGGAGTGGGTTTGGGTCTAGCCGAGTGGGTTTGGGTCTAGCCGAGTGAGTTTGCGTCTAGCCGAGTGGGTTTGGGTCTAGCGGAGTGGGTTTGGGTCTAGCGGACTGGGTTTCGTTCCAGCCGAGTGGGTTTGGGTCTAGCGGAGTGGGTTTGGGTCTAGCCGAGTGGGTTTGGGTCTAGCGGAGTGGGTTTGGGTCTAGCCAAGTGCGTTTGGGTCTAGCAGTGTGGGTTTGGGTCTAGCCGAGTGCGTTTGGGTCTAGCAAAGTGGGTTTGGGTCTAGCCGAGTGGGTTTGGGTCTAGCGGTGTGGGTTTGGGTCTAGCCGAGTGGGTTTGGGTCTGGCGGAATGGGTTTGGGTCTAGCCGTGTGGGTTTGGGTGTAGCCGAGTGGGTTTGGGTCTAGCCGAGTGGGTTTGGGTCTAGCGGAGTGGGTTTGGGTCTAGCCGAGTGGGTTTGGGTCTAGCGGAATGGGTTTGGGTTTAGCCGAGTGTGTTTCTGTCCAGACGAGTGGGTTTGGGTCTAGCCGAGTTGGTTTGGGTCTAGCGGAGTGGGTTTGGGTCTAGCGGAGTGGGTTTGGGTCTAGCCGAGTGGGTTTGGGTCTAGCCGAGTGGGTTTGGGTCTAGCCGAATGGGTTTGGGTCTAGCCGAGTGGGTTTGGTTCTAGCGGAGTGGGTTTGGGTCTAGCGGAGTGGGTTAGGGTCTAGCGGAGTGGCTTTGCGTCTAGCCGTGTGGGTTTGGGTGTAGCCGAGTGGGTTTGAGTCTAGCCGAGTGGGTTTGGGTCTAGCGGAGTGGGTTTGGGTCTAGCCGAGTGGGTTTGGGTCTAGCGGAATGGGTTTGGGTTTAGCCGAGTGTGTTTCTGTCTAGACGAGTGGGTTTGGGTCTAGCCGAGTGGGTTTGGGTCTAGCCGAGTGGGTTTGGGTCTAGCGGTGTGGGTTTGGGTCTAGCCGAGTGGGTTTGGGTCTGGCGGAATGGGTTTGGGTCCAGCCGAGTGGGTTTGGGTGTAGCCGAGTGGGTTTGCATCTAGCTGAGTGGGTTTGGGTCTAGCCGAGTGGGTTTGGGTCTAGCCGAGTGGGTTTGGGTCTAGCGGAGTGGGTTTGGGTCTAGCGGAGTGGGTTTGGGTCTAGCTGAGTGCGTTTGGGTCCAGCGGAGTGGGTTTGGGTCTAGCCGAGTGGGTTTGGGTCTAGCGGTGTGGGTTTGGGTCTAGCCGAGTGGGTTTGGGTCTAGCGGAGTGGGTTTGTGTCTAGCCGAGTGGGCTTGGGTCTAGCGGAATGGGTTTGGGTCTAGCTGAGTGGGTTTGGGTGTAGCCGAGTGGGTTTGCGTCTAGCGGAATGGGTTTGGGTCTAGCCGAGTGGGTTTGGGTCTAGCCGAGTGGGTTTGGGTCTAGCCGAGTGGGTTTGGGTCTAGCGGAGTGGGTTTGGGTCTAGCCGAGTGGGTTTGGGTGGAGCCGAGTGGGTTTGGGTCTAGCGGAGTGGGATTGGTTCTAGCGGAGTGGGTTTGGGACTAGCGGAGTGGGTTAGGGTCTAGCGGAGTGGGTTTGGGTATAGCCGAGTGGGTTTGGGTCTAGCCGAGTGGGTTTGGGTCTAGCCGAGTGGGTTTGGGTCAAGCCGAGTGGGTTTGGGTCTAGCCGAGTGGGTTTGGGTCTAGCGGAGTGGGTTTGGGTCTAGCCGAGTAGGTTTGGGTCTAGCGGAATGGGTTTGGGTCTAGCTGAGTGGGTTTGGGTGTAGCCGAGTGGGTTTGCGTCTAGCGGAATGGGTTTGGGTCTAGCCGAGTGGGTTTGGGTCTAGCCGAGTGGGTTTGGGTCTAGCGGAGTGGGTTTGGGTCTAGCGGAGTGGGTTTGGGTCAAGCCGAGTGGGTTTGGGTCTAGCCCAGTGGGTTTGGGTCTAACCGAGTGGGTTTGAGTCTAGCCGAGTGGGTTTGGGTCTAGCGGAGTGGCTTTGGGTCTAGCGGAGTGGGTTTGGGTCTAGCCGAGTGGGTTTGGGTCTAGCGGAATGGGTTTGGGTTTAGCCGAGTGTGTTTCTGTCTAGACGAGTGGGTTTGGGTCTAGCCGAGTGGGTTTGTGTCTAGCCGAGTGGGTTTGGGTCTAGCGGAGTGGTTTTGGGTCTAGCCGAGTGGGTTTGGGTCTAGCGGACTGGGTTTCGTTCCAGCCGAGTGGGTTTGGGTCTAGCGGAGTGGGTTTGGGTCTAGCCGAGTGGGTTTGGGTCTAGCCGAGTGAGTTTGCGTCTAGCCGAGTGGGTTTGGGTCTAGCGGAGTGGGTTTGGGTCTAGCGGACTGGGTTTCGTTCCAGCCGAGTGGGTTTGGGTCTAGCGGAGTGGGTTTGGGTCTAGCCGAGTGGGTTTGGGTCTAGCGGAGTGGGTTTGGGTCTAGCCAAGTGCGTTTGGGTCTAGCAGTGTGGGTTTGGGTCTAGCCGAGTGCGTTTGGGTCTAGCAAAGTGGGTTTGGGTCTAGCCGAGTGGGTTTGGGTCTAGCGGTGTGGGTTTGGGTCTAGCCGAGTGGGTTTGGGTCTGGCGGAATGGGTTTGGGTCTAGCCGTGTGGGTTTGGGTGTAGCCGAGTGGGTTTGGGTCTAGCCGAGTGGGTTTGGGTCTAGCGGAGTGGGTTTGGGTCTAGCCGAGTGGGTTTGGGTCTAGCGGAATGGGTTTGGGTTTAGCCGAGTGTGTTTCTGTCCAGACGAGTGGGTTTGGGTCTAGCCGAGTTGGTTTGGGTCTAGCGGAGTGGGTTTGGGTCTAGCGGAGTGGGTTTGGGTCTAGCCGAGTGGGTTTGGGTCTAGCCGAGTGGGTTTGGGTCTAGCCGAATGGGTTTGGGTCTAGCCGAGTGGGTTTGGTTCTAGCGGAGTGGGTTTGGGTCTAGCGGAGTGGGTTAGGGTCTAGCGGAGTGGCTTTGCGTCTAGCCGTGTGGGTTTGGGTGTAGCCGAGTGGGTTTGAGTCTAGCCGAGTGGGTTTGGGTCTAGCGGAGTGGGTTTGGGTCTAGCCGAGTGGGTTTGGGTCTAGCGGAATGGGTTTGGGTTTAGCCGAGTGTGTTTCTGTCTAGACGAGTGGGTTTGGGTCTAGCCGAGTGGGTTTGGGTCTAGCCGAGTGGGTTTGAGTCTAGCCGAGTGGGTTTAGGTCTAGCGGAATGGCTTTGGGTCTAGCCGTGTGGGTTTGGGTGTAGCCGAGTGGGTTTGGGTCTAGCCGAGTGGGTTTGGGTCTAGCGGAGTGGGTTTGGGTCTAGCCGAGTGGGTTTGGGTCTCGCGGAATGGGTTTGGGTTTAGCCGAGTGTGTTTCTGTCTAGACGAGTGGGTTTGGGTCTAGCCGAGTGGGTTTGTGTCTAGCCGAGAGGGTTTGGGTCTAGCGGAGTGGTTTTGGGTCTAGCTGAGTGGGTTTGGGTCTAGCGGAGTGGGTTTGGCTCTAGCCGAATGGGTTTGGGTCTAGCCGAGTTCGTTTGGGTCTAGCGGAGTGGGTTTGGGTCTAGCGGAGTGGGTTTGGGTCTACCGGAGTGGCTTTGGGTCTAGCCGTGTGGGTTTGGGTCTAGCCGAGTGGGTTTGGGTCTAGCCGAGTGGGTTTGGGTCAAGCCGAGTGGGTTTGGGTCTAGCCGAGTGGGTTAGGGTCTAGCGGAGTGGGTTTGCATTTAGCCGAGTGTGTTTCTGTCTAGCCGAGTGGGTTTGGGTCTAGCCGAGTGGGTTTGGGTCTAGCCGAGTGGGTTTGGGTCTAGCGGAGTGGGTTTGGGTCTAGCCGAGTGGGTTTGGGTCTAGCGGAATGGGTTTGGGTCTAGCTGAGTGGGTTTGGGTGTAGCCGAGTGGGTTTGCGTCTAGCGGAATGGGTTTGGGTCGAGCCGAGTGGGTTTGGGTCTAGCCGTGTGAGTTTGGGGCTAGCCGAGTGGGTTTGGGTCTAGCCGAGTGGGTTTGGGTCTAGCGGAGTGGGTTTGGGTCTCGCCGAGTGGGTTTGGGTCTAGCCAAGTGGGTTTGGGTCTAGCCGAGTGGGTTTGCGTCTAGCCGAGTGGGTTTGGGTCTAGCCGAGTGGGTTTGGGTCTAGCCGTGTGGGTTTGTGTCTAGCCGAGTGGGTTTGGGTGTAGCCGAGTGGGTTTGGGTCTAGCGGAGTGGGTTTGGGTCTAGCCGAGTGGGTTTGGGTCTAGCGGAGTGGGTTTGTGTCTAGCCGAGTGGGTTTGGGTCTAGCGGAATGGGTTTGGGTCTAGCTGAGTGGGTTTGGGTGTAGCCGAGTGGGTTTGCGTCTAGCGGAATGGGTTTGGGTCTAGCCGAGTGGGTTTGGGTCAAGCCGAGTGGGTTTGGGTCTAGCCAAGTGGGTTTGGGTCTAGCCGAGTGGGTTTGAGTCTAGCCGAGTGGGTTTAGGTCTAGCGGAAAGGCTTTGGGTCTAGCCGTGTGGGTTTGGGAGTAGCCGAGTGGGTTTGGGTCTAGCCGAGTGGGTTTGGGTCTAGCGGAGTGGGTTTGGGTCTAGCCGAGTGGGTTTGGGTCCAGCGGAATGGGTTTGGGTTTAGCCGAGTGTGTTTCTGTCTAGACGAGTGGGTTTGGGTCTAGCCGAGTGGGTTTGTGTCTAGCCGAGTGGGTTTGGGTCTAGCGGAGTGGTTTTGGGTCTAGCTGAGTGGGTTTGGGTCGAGCGGAGTGGGTTTGGGTCTAGCCGAGTGTGTTTGGGTCTAGCGGAGTGGGTTTGGGTCTAGCCGAGTGGGTTTGCGTCTAGCCGAGTGGGTTTGGGTCTAGCGGAGTGGGTTTGGGTCTAGCCGAGTGGGTTTGGGTCTAGCCGAGTGGTTTTGGGTCTAGCCGAGTGGCTTTCGGTCT
This sequence comes from Raja brachyura, assembly GCA_963514005.1. The sequence goes on along the minus strand of OY740819.1, from coordinate 2,231,614 downwards.
AGCCGAGTGGGTTTGGGTCTAGCCGAGTGGGTTTGGGTCTAGCCGAGTGGGTTTGGGTCTAGCGGAGTGGGTTTGGGTCTAGCCGAGTGGGTTTGGGTGGAGCTGAGTGGGTTTGGGTATAGCGGAGTGGGATTGGGTCTAGCGGAGTGGGTTTGGGACTAGCGGAGTGGGTTAGGGTCTAGCGGAGTGGGTTTGGGTATAGCCGAGTGGGTTTGGGTCTAGCGGAATGGGTTTGGTTCAAGCCGAGTGGGTTTGGGTCTAGCCGAGTGGGTTTGGGTCTAGCCGAGTGGGTTTGGGACTAGCCGAGTGGATTTGGGTCCAGCCGAGTGGGTTTGGGTCTAGCGGAGTGGGTTTGGGTCTAGCGGAGTGGGTTTGGGTCTAGCGGAGTGGGTTTGGGTCTAGCGGAGTGGGTTTGGGTCTAGCGGAGCGGGTTTGGGTCTAGCCGAGTGGGTTTGGGTCTAGCGGAGTGGGTTTGGATCTAGCCGACTGGGTTTGGCTCTAGCCGAGTGGGTTTGGGTCTAGCCGAGTGGGTTTGGGTCTAGCCGAGTGGGTTTGGGTCTAGCCGAATGGGTTTGGGTCTAGCCGAGTTCGTTTGGGTCTAGCGGAGTGGGTTTGGGTCTAGCGGAGTGGGTTTGGGTCTTCCGGAGTGGCTTTGGGTCTAGCCGTGTGGGTTTGGGTCTAGCCGAGTGGGTTTGGGTCTAGCCGAGTGGGTTTGGGTCAAGCCGAGTGGGTTTGGGTCTAGCCGAGTGGGTTAGGGTCTAGCGGAGTGGGTTTGCATTTAGCCGAGTGTGTTTCTGTCTAGCCGAGTGGGTTTGGGTCTAGCCGAGTGGGTTTGGGTCTAGCCGAGTGGGTTTGGGTCTAGCGGAGTGGGTTTGGGTCTAGCCGAGTGGGTTTGGGTCTAGCGGAATGGGTTTGGGTCTTGCTGAGTGGGTTTGGGTGTAGCCGAGTGGGTTTGCGTCTAGCGGAATGGGTTTGGGTCTAGCCGAGTGGGTTTGGGTCTAGCCGTGTGGGTTTGGGTCTAGCCGAGTGGGTTTGGGTCTAGCCGAGTGGGTTTGGGTCTAGCGGAGTGGGTTTGGGTCTCGCCGAGTGGGTTTGGGTCTAGCCAAGTGGGTTTGGGTCTAGCCGAGTGGGTTTGCGTCTAGCCGAGTGGGTTTGGATCTAGCGGAGTGGCTTTGGGTCTAGCCGTGTGGGTTTGGGTGTAGCCGAGTGGGTTTGAGTCTAGCCGAGTGGGTTTGGGTCTAGCGGAGTGGGTTTGGGTTTAGCCGAGTGTGTTTCTGTCTAGACGAGTGGGTTTGGGTCTAGCCGAGTGGGTTTGTGTCTAGCCGAGTGGGTTTGGGTCTAGCGGAGTGGTTTTGGGTCTAGCTGAGTGGGTTTGGGTCGAGCGGAGTGGGTTTGGGTCTAGCCGAGTGTGTTTGGGTCTAGCGGAGTGGGTTTGGGTCTAGCCGAGTGGGTTTGCGTCTAGCCGAGTGGGTTTGGGTCTAGCGGAGTGGGTTTGGGTCTAGCCGAGTGGGTTTGGGTCTAGCCGAGTGGTTTTGGGTCTAGCCGAGTGGCTTTCGGTCTAGCCGAGTGGGTTTGGGTCTAGCCGAGTGGGTTTGGGTCTAGCCGAGTGGGTTTGGGTCTAGCGGAGTGGGTTTGGGTCTAGCCGAGTGGGTTTGGGTGGAGCTGAGTGGGTTTGGGTATAGCGGAGTGGGATTGGGTCTAGCGGAGTGGGTTTGGGACTAGCGGAGTGGGTTAGGGTCTAGCGGAGTGGGTTTGGGTATAGCCGAGTGGGTTTGGGTCTAGCGGAATGGGTTTGGTTCAAGCCGAGTGGGTTTGGGTCTAGCCGAGTGGGTTTGGGTCTAGCCGAGTGGGTTTGGGACTAGCCGAGTGGATTTGGGTCCAGCCGAGTGGGTTTGGGTCTAGCGGAGTGGGTTTGGGTCTAGCGGAGTGGGTTTGGGTCTAGCGGAAAGGCTTTGGGTCTAGCCGTGTGGGTTTGGGAGTAGCCGAGTGGGTTTGGGTCTAGCCGAGTGGGTTTGGGTCTAGCGGAGTGGGTTTGGGTCTAGCCGATTGGGTTTGGGTCTAGCGGAATGGGTTTGGGTTTAGCCGAGTGTGTTTCTGTCTAGACGAGTGGGTTTGGGTCTAGCCGAGTGGCTTTTTGTCTAGCCGAGTGGGTTTGGGTCTAGCGGAGTGGTTTTGGGTCTAGCTGAGTGGGTTTGGGTCGAGCGGAGTGGGTTTGGGTCTAGCCGAGTGTGTTTGGGTCTAGCGGAGTGGGTTTGGGTCTAGCCGAGTGGGTTTGCGTCTAGCCGAGTGGGTTTGGGTCTAGCGGAGTGGGTTTGGGTCTAGCCGAGTGGGTTTGGGTCTAGCCGAGTGGTTTTGGGTCTAGCCGAGTGGCTTTCGGTCTAGCCGAGTGGGTTTGGGTCTAGCCGAGTGGGTTTGGGTCTAGCCGAGTGGGTTTGGGTCTAGCGGAGTGGGTTTGGGTCTAGCCGAGTGGGTTTGGGTGGAGCTGAGTGGGTTTGGGTATAGCGGAGTGGGATTGGGTCTAGCGGAGTGGGTTTGGGACTAGCGGAGTGGGTTAGGGTCTAGCGGAGTGGGTTTGGGTATAGCCGAGTGGGTTTGGGTCTAGCGGAATGGGTTTGGTTCAAGCCGAGTGGGTTTGGGTCTAGCCGAGTGGGTTTGGGTCTAGCCGAGTGGGTTTGGGACTAGCCGAGTGGATTTGGGTCCAGCCGAGTGGGTTTGGGTCTAGCGGAGTGGGTTTGGGTCTAGCGGAGTGGGTTTGGGTCTAGCGGAGTGGGTTTGGGTCTAGCGGAGTGGGTTTGGGTCTAGCGGAGCGGGTTTGGGTCTAGCCGAGTGGGTTTGGGTCTAGCGGAGTGGGTTTGGATCTAGCCGACTGGGTTTTGCTCTAGCCGAGTGGGTTTGGGTCTAGCCGAGTGGGTTTGGGTCTAGCCGAGTGGGTTTGGGTCTAGCCGAATGGGTTTGGGTCTAGCCGAGTTCGTTTGGGTCTAGCGGAGTGGGTTTGGGTCTAGCGGAGTGGGTTTGGGTCTACCGGAGTGGCTTTGGGTCTAGCCGTGTGGGTTTGGGTCTAGCCGAGTGGGTTTGGGTCTAGCCGAGTGGGTTTGGGTCAAGCCGAGTGGGTTTGGGTCTAGCCGAGTGGGTTAGGGTCTAGCGGAGTGGGTTTGCATTTAGCCGAGTGTGTTTCTGTCTAGCCGAGTGGGTTTGGGTCTAGCCGAGTGGGTTTGGGTCTAGCCGAGTGGGTTTGGGTCTAGCGGAGTGGGTTTGGGTCTAGCCGAGTGGGTTTGGGTCTAGCGGAATGGGTTTGGGTCTTGCTGAGTGGGTTTGGGTGTAGCCGAGTGGGTTTGCGTCTAGCGGAATGGGTTTGGGTCTAGCCGAGTGGGTTTGGGTCTAGCCGTGTGGGTTTGGGTCTAGCCGAGTGGGTTTGGGTCTAGCCGAGTGGGTTTGGGTCTAGCGGAGTGGGTTTGGGTCTCGCCGAGTGGGTTTGGGTCTAGCCAAGTGGGTTTGGGTCTAGCCGAGTGGGTTTGCGTCTAGCCGAGTGGGTTTGGATCTAGCGGAGTGGCTTTGGGTCTAGCCGTGTGGGTTTGGGTGTAGCCGAGTAGGTTTGAGTCTAGCCGAGTGGGTTTGGGTCTAGCGGAGTGGGTTTGGGTCTAGCCGAGTGGGTTTGGGTCTAGCGGAATGGGTTTGGGTTTAGCCGAGTGTGTTTCTGTCTAGACGAGTGGGTTTGGGTCTAGCCGAGTGGGTTTGGGTCTAGCCGAGTGGGTTTGGGTCTAGCGGAGTGGTTTAGGGTCTAGCCGAGTGGGTTTGGGTCTAGCGGAGTGGGTTTCGGTCTAGCCGAGTGGGTTTGGGTCTAGCGGAGTGGGTTTGGGTCTAGCCGAGTGGGTTTGGGTCTAGCCGAGTGGGTTTGCGTCTAGCCGTGTGCGTTTGGGTCTAGCGAAGTGGGTTTGGGTCTAGCCGAGTGGGTTTGGGTCTAGCGTAGTGGGTTTGGGTCTAGCCGAGTGGGTTTGGGTCTAGCGGAATGGGTTTGGGTCTAGCCGAGTGGGTTTGGGTGTAGCCGAGTGGGTTTGCATCTAGCTGAGTGGGTTTGGGTCTAGCCGAGTGGGTTTGGGTCTAGCCGAGTGGGTTTGGGTCTAGCCGAGTGGGTTTGGGTCTAGCGGAGTGGGTTTGGGTCTAGCCTAGTGCGTTTGGGTCCAGCGGAGTGGGTTTGGGTCTATCCGAGTGAGTTTGCATCTAGCGGAGTGGGTTTGGGTCTAGCTGAGTGGGTTTGGGTCTAGCGGAGTGGGTTTCGTTCTAGCGGAGTGCGTTTGGGTCTAGCGGAGTGGGTTTGGGTCTAGCCGAGTGGGTTTGGGTCTAGCCGAGTGGGTTTGTGTCTAGCCGAGTGGGTTTGGGTCTAGCGGAGTGGTTTTGGGTCTAGCCGAGTGGGTTTGGGTCTAGCGGAGTGGGTTTCGTTCTAGCGGAGTGCGTTTGGGTCTAGCGGAGTGGGTTTGGGTCTAGCCGAGTGGGTTTGGGTCTAGCCGAGTGAGTTTGCGTCTAGCCGAGTGGGTTTGGGTCTAGCTGAGTGGGTTTGGGTCTAGCCGAGTGGGTTTGGGTCTAGCCGAGTGGGTTTGGGTCTAGCCGAGTGGCTTTCGGTCTAGCCGAGTGGGTTTGGGTCTAGCCGAGTGGGTTTGGGTCTAGCCGAGTGGGTTTGGGTCTAGCGGAGTGGGTTTGGGTCTAGCCGAGTGGGTTTGGGTGGAGCCGAGTGGGTTTGGGTCTAGCGGAGTGGGATTGGGTCTAGCGGAGTGGGTTTGGGACTAGCGGAGTGGGTTAGGGTCTAGCGGAGTGGGTTTGGGTATAGCCGAGTGGGTTTGGGTCTAGCCGAGTGGGTTTGGGTCTAGCCGAGTGGGTTTGGGTCAAGCCGAGTGGGTTTGGGTCTAGCCGAGTGGGTTTGGGTCCAGCGGAGTGGGTTTGCATTTAGCCGAGTGTGTTTCTGTCTTGCCGAGTGGGTTTGGGTCTAGCCGAGTGAGTTTGGGTCTAGCGGAGTGGGTTTGGGTCTAGCCGAGTAGGTTTGGGTCTAGCGGAATGGGTTTGGGTCTAGCTGAGTGGGTTTGGGTGTAGCCGAGTGGGTTTGCGTCTAGCGGAATGGGTTTGGGTCTAGCCGAGTGGGTTTGGGTCTAGCCGAGTGGGTTTGGGTCTAGCGGAGTGGGTTTGGGTCTAGCGGAGTGGGTTTGGGTCAAGCCGAGTGGGTTTGGGTCTAGCCAAGTGGGTTTGGGTCTAATCGAGTGGGTTTGAGTCTAGCCGAGTGGGTTTGGGTCTAGCGGAGTGGCTTTGGGTCTAGCGGAGTGGGTATGGGTCTAGCCGAGTGGGTTTGGGTCTAGCGGAATGGGTTTGGGTTTAGCCGAGTGTGTTTCTGTCTAGACGAGTGGGTTTGGGTCTAGCCGAGTGGGTTTGTGTCTAGCCGAGTGGGTTTGGGTCTAGCGGAGTGGTTTTGGGTCTAGCCGAGTGGGTTTGGGTCTAGCGGAGTGGGTTTCGTTCTAGCCGAGTGGGTTTGGGTCTAGCGGAGTGGGTTTGGGTCTAGCCGAGTGAGTTTGCGTCAAGCCGAGTGGGTTTGGGTCTAGCGGAGTGGGTTTGGGTCTAGCCGAGTGGGTTTGGGTCTAGCCGAGTGGGTTTGGGTCTAGCCGAGTGGGTTTGGGTCTAGCGGAGTGGGTTTGGGTCTAGCCGAGTGGGTTTGGGTGGAGCCGAGTGGGTTTGGGTCTAGCGGAGTGGGATTGGGTCTAGCGGAGTGGGTTTGGGACTAGCGGAGTGGGTTAGTGTCTAGCGGAGTGGGTTTGGGTATAGCCGAGTGGGTTTGGGTCTAGCCGAGTGGGTTTGGGTCTAGCCGAGTGGGTTTGGGTCAAGCCGAGTGGGTTTGGGTCCAGCCGAGTGGGTTTGGGTCTAGCGGAGTGGGTTTGGGTCTAGCCGAGTGGGTTTGGGTCTAGCGGAGTGGCTTTGGTTCTAGCGGAGTGGATTAGGGTCTAGCGGAGTGGGTTTGGGTCTAGCCGGGAGGGTTTGGGTCTAGCCGAGTGGGTTTGGGTTTAGCCGAGTGGGTTTGGCTCTAGCCGAGTGGGTTTGGGTCGAGCCGAGTGGGTTTGGGTCTAGCCGAGTGGGTTTGGGTCTAGCGGAGTGGGTTTGGGTCTAGCCGAGTGGGTTTGGGTGGAGCCGAGTGGGTTTGGGTCTAGCGGAGTGGGATTGGGTCTAGCGGAGTGGGTTTGGGACTAGCGGAGTGGGTTAGTGTCTAGCGGAGTGGGTTTGGGTCTAGCCGAGTGGGTTTGGGTCTAGCCGAGTGGGTTTGGGTCTAGCGGAGTGGTTTTGAGTCTAGCCGAGTGGGTTTGGGTCTAGCGGAGTGGGTTTCGGTCTAGCCGAGTGGGTTTGGGTCTAGCGGAGTGGGTTTGGGTCTAGCCGAGTGGGTTTGGGTCTAGCGGAGTGGGTTTGGGTCTAGCCGAGTGGGTTTGGGTCTAGCCGAGTGGGTTTGGGTCTAGCCGAGTGGCTTTGGGTCTATCCGAGTGGGTTTGGGTCTAGCCGAGTGGGTTTGGGTCTAGCCGAGTGGGTTTGGGTCTAGCAGAGTGGGTTTGGGTCTAGCCGAGTGGGTTTGGGTGTAGCCGAGTGGGTTTGGGTCTAGCGGAGTGGGATTGAGTCTAGCGGAGTGGGTTTGGGACTAGCGGAGTGGGTTAGGGTCTAGCGGAGTGGGTTTGGGTATAGCCGAGTGGGTTTGGGTCTAGCGGAATGGGTTTGGGTCAAGCCGAGTGGGTTTGGGTCTAGCCGAGTGGGTTTGGGTCTAGCCGAGTGGGTTTGGGACTAGCCGAGTGGATTTGGGTTTAGCCGAGTGGGTTTGGGTCTAGCGGAGTGGGTTTGGGTCTAGCGGAGTGGGTTTGGGTCTAGCGGAGTGGGTTTGGGTCTAGCGGAGTGGGTTTGGGTCTAGCGGAGTGGGTTTGGGTCAAGCCGAGTGGGTTTGGGTCTAGCCGAGTGGGTTTGGGTCTAGCGGAGTGGGTTTGCATTTAGCCGAGTGTGTTTCTGTCTAGCCGAGTGGGTTTGGGTGTAGCCGAGTGGGTTTGGGTGTAGCCGAGTGGGTTTGCGTCTAGCGGAGTGGGTTTGGGTCTAGCCGAGTGCATTTGGGTCTAGCGGAGTGGGTTTGGGCCTAGCCGAGTGGGTTTGGGTCTAGCGGAGTGGGTTTGGGTCTAGCCGAGTGGGTTTGGGTCTAGCGGAGTGGGTTTGGGTCTAGCTGAGTGGGTTTGGGTCTAGCGGAATGGGTTTGGGTCTAGCTTAGTGGGTTTGGGTGTAGCCGAGTGGGTTTGGGTCTAGCGGAATGGGTTTGGGTCTAGCCGAGTGGGTTTGGGTCTAGCCGAGTGGGTTTGGGTCTAGCCGAGTGTGTTTGGGTCTAGCGGAGTGGGTTTGGGTCTCGCCGAGTGGGTTTGGGTCTAGCCAAGTGGGTTTGGGTCTAGCCGAGTGGGTTTGCGTCTAGCCGAGTGGGTTTGCGTCTAGCCGAGTGGGTTTGGGTCTAGCGGAGTGGCTTTGGGTCTAGCCGTGTGGGTTTGGGTGTAGCCGAGTGGGTTTGGGCCTAGCCGAGTGGGTTTGCGTCTAGCCGAGTGGGTTTGGGTCTAGCGGAGTGGGTTTGGGTCTAGCCGAGTGGGTTTGGGTCTAGCCGAGTGGGTTTGGGTCTAGCCGAGTGGGTTTGGGTCTAGCGGAATGGGTTTGGGTCAAGCCGAGTGGGTTTGGGTCTAGCCGAGTGGGTTTGGGTCTAGCCGAGTGGGTTTGGGACTAGCCGAGTGGATTTGGGTTTAGCCGAGTGGGTTTGGGTCTAGCGGAGTGGGTTTGGGTCTAGCGGAGTGGGTTTGGGTCAAGCCGAGTGGGTTTGGGTCTAGCCGAGTGGGTTTGGGTCTAGCGGAGTGGGTTTGCATTTAGCCGAGTGTGTTTCTGTCTAGCCGAGTGGGTTTGGGTTTAGCCGAGTGGGTTTGGGTGTAGCCGAGTGGCTTTGGGTCTAGCGGAGTGGGTTTGGGTCTAGCCGAGTGCATTTGGGTCTAGCGGAGTGGGTTTGGGCCTAGCCGAGTGGGTTTGGGTCTAGCGGAGTGGGGTTGGGTCTAGCCAAGTGGGTTTGGGTCTAGCGGAGTGGGTTTGGGTCTAGCTGAGTGGGTTTGGGTCTAGCGGAATGGGTTTGGGTCTAGCTGAGTGGGTTTGGGTGTAGCCGAGCGGGTTTGGGTCTAGCGGAATGGGTTTGGGTCTAGCCGAGTGGGTTTGGGTCTAGCCGAGTGGGTTTGGGTCTAGCCGAGTGTGTTTGGGTCTAGCGGAGTGGGTTTGGGTCTCGCCGAGTGGGTTTGGGTCTAGCCAAGTGGGTTTGGGTCTAGCCGAGTGGGTTTGCGTCTAGCCGAGTGGGTTTGGGTCTAGCGGAGTGGCTTTGGGTCTAGCCGTGTGGGTTTGGGTGTAGCCGAGTGGGTTTGGGTCTAGCCGAGTGGGTTTGCGTCTAGCCGAGTGGGTTTGGGTCTAGCCGAGTGGGTTTGGGTCTAGCGGAGTGGGTTTGCATTTAGCCGAGTGTGTTTCTGTCTAGCCGAGTGGGTTTGGGTTTAGCCGAGTGGGTTTGGGTGTAGCCGAGTGGCTTTGGGTCTAGCGGAGTGGGTTTGGGTCTAGCTGAGTGGGTTTGGGTCTAGCGGAATGGGTTTGGGTCTAGCTGAGTGGGTTTGGGTGTAGCCGAGCGGGTTTGGGTCTAGCGGAATGGGTTTGGGTCTAGCCGAGTGGGTTTGGGTCTAGCCGAGTGGGTTTGGGTCTAGCCGAGTGTGTTTGGGTCTAGCGGAGTGGGTTTGGGTCTCGCCGAGTGGGTTTGGGTCTCGCCAAGTGGGTTTGGGTCCAGCCGAGTGGGTTTGCGTCTAGCCGAGTGGGTTTGGGTCTAGCGGAGTGGCTTTGGGTCTAGCCGTGTGGGTTTGGGTGTAGCCGAGTGGGTTTTGGTCTAGCCGAGTGGGTTTGCGTCTAGCCGAGTGGGTTTGGGTCCAGCGGAGTGGGTTTGGGTCTAGCCGAGTGGGTTTGGGTCTAGCCAAGTGGGTTTGGGTCTAGCCGAGTGGCTTTGGGTCTATCCGAGTGGGTTTGGGTCTAGCCGAGTGGGTTTGGGTGTAGCCGAGTGGGTTTGGGTCTAGCGGAGTGGGATTGGGTCTAGCGGAGTGGGTTTGGGACTAGCGGAGTGGGTTAGGGTCTAGCGGAGTGGGTTAGGGTATAGCCGAGTGGGTTTGGGTCTAGCGGAATGGGTTTGGGTCAAGCCGAGTGGGTTTGGGTCTAGCCGAGTGGGTTTGGGTCTAGCCGAGTGGGTTTGGGACTAGCCGAGTGGATTTGGGTTTAGCCGAGTGGGTTTGGGTCTGGCGGAGTGGGTTTGGGTCTAGCGGAGTGGGTTTGGGTCAAGCCGAGTGGGTTTGGGTCTAGCCGAGTGGGTTTGGGTCTAGCGGAGTGGGTTTGCATTTAGCCGAGTGTGCTTCTGTCTAGCCGAGTGGGTTTGGGTGTAGCCGAGTGGGTTTGGGTGTAGCCGAGTGGGTTTGGGTCTAGCGGAGTGGGTTTGGGTCTAGCCGAGTGCATTTGGGTCTAGCGGAGTGGGTTTGGGCCTAGCCGAGTGGGTTTGGGTCTAGCGGAGTGGGTTTGGGTCTAGCCGAGTGGGTTTGGGTCTAGCGGAGTGGGTTTGGGTCTAGCTGAGTGGGTTTGGGTCTAGCGGAATGGGTTTGGGTCTAGCTGAGTGGGTTTGGGTGTAGCCGAGTGGGTTTGGGTCTAGCGGAATGGGTTTGGGTCTAGCCGAGTGGGTTTGGGTCTAGCCGAGTGGGTTTGGGTCTAGCCGAGTGTGTTTGGGTCTTGCGGAGTTGGTTTGGGTCTCGCCGAGTGGGTTTCGGTCTAGCCAAGTGGGTTTGGGTCTAGCCGAGTGGGTTTGCGTCTAGCCGAGTGGGTTTGGGTCTAGCTGAGTGGCTTTGGGTCTAGCCGTGTGGGTTTGGGTGTAGCCGAGTGGGTTTGGGTCTAGCCGAGTGGGTTTGCGTCTAGCCGAGTGGGTTTGGGTCTAGCGGAGTGGGTTTGGGTCTAGCCGAATGGGTTTGGGTCTAGCCGAGTGGGTTCGGGTCTAGCCGAGTGGCTTTGGGTCTATCCGAGTGGGTTTGGGTCTAGCCGAGTGGGTTTGGGTCTAGCCGAGTGGGTTTGGGTCTAGCGGAGTGGGTTTGGGTCTAGCCGAGTGGGTTTGGGTCTAGCCGAGTGGGTTTGGGTCTAGCGGAGTGGGATTGGGTCTAGCGGAGTGGGTTTGGGACTAGCGGAGTGGGTTAGGGTCTAGCGGAGTGGGTTTGGGTATAGCCGAGTGGGTTTGGGTCTAGCGGAATGGGTTTGGGTCAAGCCGAGTGGGTTTGGGTCTAGCCGAGTGGGTTTGGGTCTAGCCGAGTGGGTTTGGGACTAGCCGAGTGGATTTGGGTTTAGCCGAGTGGGTTTGGGTCTAGCGGAGTGGGTTTGGGTCTAGCGGAGTGGGTTTGGGTCTAGCGGAGTGGGTTTGGGTCTAGCGGAGTGGGTTTGGGTCTAGCGGAGTGGGTTTGGGTCAAGCCGAGTGGGTTTGGGTGTACCCGAGTGGGTTTGGTCTAGCCGAGTGGGTTTGGGTCTAGCGGAGTGGGTTTGGGTCTCGCGGAGTGGGTTTGGGTATAGCAGAGTTGGTTCGGGTCTAGCGGAGTGGGTTTGTGTCTAGCGGAGTGGGTTTGGGTCTGGTGGAGTGGGTTTGCGTCTGGCGGAGCGGGTTTGGGTCTGACGGATTGGGTTTGGGTCTGGCGGAGTGGGTTTGGGTCAAGCGGAGTGGGATTGGGTTTAGCGGAGTGGGTTTGGGTCTAACGGAGTGGGTTTGGGTCCAGCGGAGTGGGTTTGGTTCTAGCGGAGTGGGCTTAGGTATAGCGGAGTGGGTGTGGGTCTAGCGGAGTGGGTTTGGGTCTAGCGGACTGGGTTTGGGTCTAGCGGATTGGGTTTGAGTCTAGCGGAGTGGGTTTGGGTCTTGCGGAGTGGGTTTGCGTCTGGCGGAGTGGGTTTGTGTCTCGCGGAGTGGGTTTGGGTATAGCGGAGTGGGTTTGGGTCTAGCAGAGTGGGTGTGGGTCTAGCGGAGTGGGTGTGGGTCTAGCGGAGTGGGTTTGGGTCTAGCGGAGTGGGTTTGGGTCTAGCCGAGTGGGTTTGGGTCTGGCCGAGTGGGTTTGGGTCTAGCGGAGTGGGTTTGGTCTAGCCGAGTGGGTTTCGGTCTAGCGGAGTGGGTTTGGGTCTAGCGGACTGGGTTTGGGTCTAGCGGAGTGGGTTTGGGTCTAGCGGAGTGGGATTGGGTTTAGCGGAGTGGGTTTGGGTCTAACGGTGTGGGTTTGGGTCCAGCGGAGTGGGTTTGGGTCTAGCGGAGTGGGCTTGGGTATAGCGGAGTGGGTGTGGGTCTAGCGGAGTGGGTTTGGGTCTAGCGGAGTGGGTTTGGGTCTAGCGGAGTGGGTTTGGGTCTCGCGGAGTGGGTTTGGGTCTTGCGGAGTGGGTTTGGGTCTGGCGGAGTGGGTTTGTGTCTAGCGGAGTGGGTTTCGGTATAGCGGAGTGGGTTTGTGTCTAGCGGAGTGGGTGTGGGTCTAGCGGAGTGGGTGTGGGTCTAGCGGAGTGGGTTTGGGTCTACCGGAGTGGGTTTGGGTCTAGCCGAGTGGGTTTGGGTCTAGCCGAGTGGGTTTGGGTCTAGCCGAGTGGGTTTGGTCTAGCCGAGTGGGTTTGGGTCTAGCGGAGTGGGTTTGGGTATAGCGGAGTGGGTTTGGGTCTAGCGGAGTGGGTTTGTGTCTAGCGGAGTGGGTTTGGGTCTGGTGGAGTGGGTTTGGGTCTCGCGGAGTGGGTTTGGGTCTGGCGGAGTGGGTTTGGGTCTAGCCGAGCGGGTTTGGCTCTAGCCGAGTGGGTTTGGGTCGAGCGGAGTGGGTTTGGGTGTAGCGGAGTGGGTTTGGGTCTAGCGGAGTGGGTTTGGGTCTCTCGGAGTGGGTATGCGTCTGGCAGATTGGGTTTGGGTCTCGCCGAGTGGGTTTGGGTCTAGCGGATTGGGTTTGGGTTTGTTGGAGTGGGTGTGTGTCTGGCAGAGTGGGTTTGGGTCTCGCCGTGTGGGTTTGGGTATAGCGGAGTGGGTGTGGGTCTAGCGGAGTGGGTGTGGGTCTAGAGGAGTGGGTTTGGATGAAGCGGAGTGGGTTTGGGTCTAGCGGAGTGAGTTTGGGTCTAGCGGAGTGGGTTTGGGTCTAGCGGAGTGGGTTTGGGTCTAGCCGAGTGGGTTTGGGTCTAGCGGAGTGGCTTTGGTTCTAGCGGAGTGGATTAGGGTCTAGCGGAGTGGGTTTGGGTCTAGCCGGGAGGGTTTGGGTCTAGCCGAGTGGGTTTGGGTTTAGCCGCGTGGGTTTGGCTCTAGCCGAGTGGGTTTGGGTCGAGCCGAGTGGGTTTGGGTCTAGCCGAGTGGGTTTGGGTCTAGCGGAGTGGGTTTGGGTCTAGCGGAGTGGGTTTGGGTCTAGCCGAGTTGGTTTGGGTCTAGCCGAGTGGGATTGGGTCTAGCCGAGTGGGTTTGGGTCTAGCCGAGTGGGTTTGGGTCTAGCAGAGTGGGTTTGGGTCTGGCGGAGTGGGTTTGGGTCTCGCGGAGTGGTTTTGGGTCTAGCGGAGTGCGTTTGGGTCTAGCGGAGTGGGTTTGGGTCTAGCGGAGTGGGTTTGGATCTAGCGGAGTGGGTTTGGGTATAGCGGAGTGGGTGTGGGTCTAGCGGAGTGGGTTTGGGTCTAGCGGAGTGGGTTTGTGTCTAGCGGAGTGGGTTTGGGTATAGCGGAGTGGGTTTGGGTCTAGCAGAGTGGGTGTGGGTCTAGCAGAGTGGGTGTGGGTCTAGCGGAGTGGGTTTGGGTCTAGCGGAGTGGGTTTGGGTCTAGCGGAGTGGGTTTGGGTCTGGCGGAGTGGGTTTGTGTCTAGCGGAGTGGGTTTGGGTATAGCGGAGTGGGTTTGGGTCTAGCGGAGTGGGTTTGGGTCTAGCGGAGTGGGTTTGGGTCTAGCGGAGTGGGTTTGGGTCTAGCGCAGTGGGTTTGGGTCTTGCGGAGTGGGTTTGGGTCTGGCGGAGTGGGTTTGTGTCTAGCGGAGTGGGTTTGGGTATAGCGGAGTGGGTTTGGGTCTAGCGGAGTGGGTTTGGGTCTACTGGAGTGGGTTTGGGTCTAGCCGAGTGGGTTTGGGTCTAGCCGATTGGGTTTGGGTCTAGCCGAGTGGGTTTGGTCTAGCCGAGTGGGTTTGGGTCTAGCGGAGTGGGTTTGGGTCTAGCGGAGTGGGTTTGGGTGTAGCGGAGTGGGTTTGGGTCTAGCGGAGTGGGTTTGTGTCTAGCGGAGTGGGGTTGGGTCTGGTGGAGTGGGTTTGGGTCTAGCCGAGCGGGTTTGGCTCTAGCCGAGTGGGTTTGGCTCTAGCCGAGTGGGTTTGGGTCGAGCGGAGTGGGTTTGGGTGTAGCGGAGTGGGTTTGGGTCTAGCGGAGTGGGTTTGGGTCTCTCGGAGTGGGTTTGCGTCTGGCAGATTGGGTTTGGGTCTCGCCGAGTGGGTTTGGGTCTAGCGGATTGGGTTTGGGTTTGTTGGAGTGGGTTTGTGTCTGGCAGAGTGGGTTTGGGTCTCGCCGTGTGGGTTTGGGTATAGCGGAGTGGGTGTGGGTCTAGCGGAGTGGGTGTGGGTCTAGAGGAGTGGGTTTGGGTGAAGCGGAGTGGGTTTGGGTCTAGCGGAGTGAGTTTGGGTCTAGCGGAGGGGGTTTGGGTCTAGCGGAGTGGGTTTGGGTCTAGCCGAGTGGGTTTGGGTCTAGCGGAGTGGCATTGGTTCTAGCGGAGTGGATTAGGGTCTAGCGGAGTGGGTTTGGGTCTAGCCGGGAGGGTTTGGGTCTAGCCGAGTGGGTTTGGGTTTAGCCGAGTGGGTTTGGCTCTAGCCGAGTGGGTTTGGGTCGAGCCGAGTGGGTTTGGGTCTAGCCGAGTGGGTTTGGGTCTAGCGGAGTGGGTTTGGGTCTAGCGGAGTGGGTTTGGGTCTAGCCGAGTTGGTTTGGGTCTAGCCGAGTGGGATTGGGTCTAGCCGAGTGGGTTTGGGTCTAGCCGAGTGGGTTTGGGTCTAGCAGAGTGGGTTTGGGTCTGGCGGAGTGGGTTTGGGTCTCGCGGAGTGGGTTTGGGTCTAGCGGAGTGCGTTTGGGTCTAGCGGAGTGGGTTTGGGTCTAGCGGAGTGGGTTTGGATCTAGCGGAGTGGGTTTGGGTATAGCGGAGTGGGTGTGGGTCTAGCGGAGTGGGTTTGGGTCTAGCGGAGTGGGTTTGTGTCTAGCGGAGTGGGTTTGGGTATAGCGGAGTGGGTTTGGGTCTAGCAGAGTGGGTGTGGGTCTAGCAGAGTGGGTGTGGGTCTAGCGGAGTGGGTTTGGGTCTAGCGGAGTGGGTTTGGGTCTAGCGGAGTGGGTTTGGGTCTAGCGGAGTGGGTTTAGGTCTAGCGCAGTGGGTTTGGGTCTTGCGGAGTGGGTTTGGGTCTGGCGGAGTGGGTTTGTGTCTAGCGGAGTGGGTTTGGGTATAGCGGAGTGGGTTTGGGTCTAGCAGAGTGGGTGTGGGTCTAGCGGAGTGGGTGTGGGTCTAGCGGAGTGGGTTTGGGTCTAGCCGAGTGGGTTTGGTCTAGCCGAGTGGGTTTCGGTCTAGCGGAGTGGGTTTGGGTCTAGCGGACTGGGTTTGGATCTAGCGGAGTGGGTTTGGGTCTAGCGGAGTGGGATTGGGTTTGGCGGAGTGGGTTTGCGTCTAACGGAGTGGGTTTGGGTCCAGCGGAGTGGGTTTGGGTCTAGCGGCTTGGGCTTGGGTATAGCTGAGTGGGTGTGGGTCTAGCGAAGTGGGTTTGGGTCTAGCGGAGTGGGTTTGGGTCTAGCCGGGAGGGTTTGGGTCTAGCCGAGTGGGTTTGGGTTTAGCCGAGTGGGTTTGGGTCTGGCGGAGTGGGTTTGTGTCTAGCGGAGTGGGTTTGGGTATAGCGGAGTGGGTTTGGGTCTAGCAGAGTGGGTGTGGGTCTAGCGGAGTGGGTGTGCGTCTAGCGGAGTTGGTTTGGGTCTAGCGGAGTGGGTTTGGGTCTAGCCGAGTGGGTTTGGGTATAGCAGAGTGGGTTTGGGTCTGGCGGAGTGGGTTTGTGTCTAGCGGAGTGGGTTTGGGTCTGGTGGAGTGGGTTTGCGTCTGGCGGAGCGGGTTTGGGTCTGGCGGATAGGGTTTGGATCTGGCGGAGTGGGTTTGGGTCTAGCCGAGCGGGTTTGGCTCTAGCCGAGTGGGTTTGGGTCTAGCCGAGTGGGTTTGGGTCTAGCGGAGTGGGTTTGGGTCCAGCGGAGTGGGTTTGGGTCTAGCGGAGTGGGTTTGGGTCTCTCGCAGTGGGTTTGGGTCTGGCGGATTGGGTTTGGGTCTAGCCGAGTGGGTTTGGGTCTAGCGGATTGGGTTTGGGTTTGTTGGAGTGGGTTTGGGTCTGGCAGAGAGGGTTTGGGTCACGCCGTGTGGGTTTGGGTATAGCGGAGTGGCTGTGGGTCTAGCGGGGTGGGTGTGGGTCTAGCGGAGTGGGTTTCAGTCAAGCGGAGTGGGTTTGGGTCTAGCGGAGTGAGTTTGGGGCTAGCGGAGTGGGTTTGGGTCTTGTGGAGTGGGTTTGGGTCTAGCGGAGTGGGTTTGGGTCTAGCCGAGAGTGTTTGGCTCGAGCCGAGTGGGTTTGGGTCTAGCCGAGTGGGTTTGGGTCTAGCCGAGTGGGTTTGGGGCTAGCGGAGTGGGTTTGGGTCTAGCGGAGTGGGTTTGGGTCTGGTGGAGTGGGTTTGGGTCTATCAGAGTGGGTTTGGGTCTGGCGGAGTGGGTTTGGATCTCTCGGAGTGGGTTTGGGTCTAGCGGAGTGGGTTTGGGTCTAGCGGAGTGGGTTTGGGTCTAGCGGAGTGGGTTTGGGTCTAGCGGAGTGGGTTTGGGTCTAGCGGAGTGGGTTTGTGTATAGCGGAGTGGATTTGGGTCTGTCGGAGTGGGTTTGGGTCTGGCGAATTGGGTTTGGGTCTAGCCGAGTGGGTTTGGGTCTAGCCGAGTGGGTTTGGGTCTAGTGGATTGGGTTTGGGTTTGTTGGAGTGGGTTTGGGTCTGGCAGAGTGGGTTTAGGTATAGCGGAGTGGGTGTGGGTCTAGCGGAGTGGGTGTGGGTCTAGCGGAGTGGGTGTGGGTCTAACGGAGTGGGTTTGGGTCTAGCCGAGTGGGATTGGGTTTAGCGGAGTGGGTTTGGGTCTAACGGAGTGGGTTTGGGTCCAGCGGAGTGGGTTTGGTTCTAGCGGAGTGGGCTTAGGTATAGCGGAGTGTGTGTGGGTCTAGCGGAGTGGGTTTGGGTCTAGCGGAGTGGGTTTGGGTCTAGCGGAGTGGGTTTGAGTCTAGCGGAGTGGGTTTGGGTGTTGCGGAGTGGGTTTGGGTCTAGCGGAGTGGGTTTGAGTCTAGCGGAGTGGGTTTGGGTCTTGCGGAGTGGGTTTGGGTCTGGCGGAGTGGGTTTGTGTCTCGCGGAGTGGGTTTCGGTATAGCGGAGTGTGTTTGGGTCTAGCAGAGTGGGTGTGGGTCTAGCGGAGTGGGTGTGGGTCTAGCGGAGTGGGTTTGGGTCTAGAGGAGTGGGTTTGGGTCTAGCCGAGTGGGTTTGGGTCTAGCCGAGTAGGTTTGGGTCTAGCCGAGTGGGTTTGGTCTAGCCGAGTGGGTTTCGGTCTAGCGGAGTGGGTTTGGGTCTAACGGAGTGGGTTTGGGTCCAGCGGAGTGGGTTTCGGTCTAGCGGAGCGGGTGTGGGTCTAGCGGAGTGGGTGTGGGTCTGGCGGAATGGGTTTGGGTCTGGCGGAGTGGGTTTGGGTCTAGCCGAGTGGGTTTGGGTCTAGCCGAGTGGGTTTGGGTCTAGCCGAGTGGATTTGGATCTAGCCGAGTGGGTTTGGGTCTAGCCGAGTGGGTTTGGGTCAAGCCGAGTGGGTTTGGGTCTAGCCGAGTGGGTTTGGGTCTAGCCGAGTGGGTTTCGATCTAGCCGAGCGGGTTTGTGTCTAGCCGAGCGGGTTTGGGTCTAGCCGAGTGGGATTGGGTCTAGCCGAGTGGGTTTGTGTCTAGCCGAGTGGGTTTGGGTCTAGCCGAGTGAGTTTGGGTCTAGCCGTGTGGGTTTGGGTGTAGCGGAGTAGGTTTGGCTCTAGCGGAGTGGGTTTGGGTCTAGCGGAATCGGTTTGGCTCTGGTGGAGTGGGTTTGGGTCTAGCCGAGTGGGTTTGGGTCTAGCGGAGTGGGTTTGGGTCTAGCGGAGTGGGTTTGGGTCTAGCGGAGTGGATTTGGGTCTAGCGGAGTGGGTTTGGGTCAAGCGGAGTGGGTTTGGGTCTAGCGGAGTGGGTTTGGATCTAGCAGAATGGGTTTGGATCTAGCGGAGTGGGATTGGGTCTAGCTGAGTGGGTTTGGATCCAGCAGAGTGGGTTTGGGTCTAGCCGAGTGGGTTTGGCTCTAGCCGAGTGGGTTTGGGTCTAGCCGAGTGGGCTTGGTCTAGCCGAGTGGGTTTCGGTCTAGCTGAGTGGGTTTGGGTCTCGCAGAGTGGGTGTGGGTCTAGCGGAGTGGGTGTGAGTCTGGCGGAATGGGTTTGGGTCTGGCGGAGTGGGTTTGGGTCTAGCCGAGTGGGTTTGGGTCTAGCCGAGTGTGTTTGGGTCTAGCCGAGTGGATTTGGATCTAGCCGAGTGGGTTTGGGTCTAGCCAAGTGGGTTTGGGTCCAGCCGTGTGGGTTTGGGTCTAGCCGAGTGGGTTTGGGTCTAGCCGAGTGGGTTTGGATCTAGCCGAGCAGGTTTGTGTCTAGCCGAGCGGGTTTGTGTCTAGCCGAGTGGGATTGGGTCTAGCCGAGTGGGTTTGTGTCTAGCCGAGTGGGTTTGGGTCTAGCCGAGTGAGTTTGGGTCTAGCCGAGTGGGTTTGGGTGTAGCGGAGTGGGTTTGGCTCTAGCGGAGTGGGTTTGGGTCTAGCGGAATGGGTTTGGCTCTGGCGGAGTGGGTTTGGGTCTAGCCGAGTGGGTTTGGGTCTAGCGGAGTGGGTTTGCCTCTAGCGGAGTGGGTTTGGTTCTAGCCGAGTGGGTTTGGGTCTAGCGGAATGGGTTTGGGTCTAGCGGAGTGGGTTTGGGTCTAGCGGAGTGGATTTGTGTCTAGCGGAGTGGGTTTGGGTCAAGCGGAGTGGGTTTGTGTCTGGCGGAGTGGGTTTGGATCTAGCAGAGTGGGTTTGGATCTAGCGCAGTGGGATTGGGTCTAGCTGAGTGGGTTTGGGTCTAGCAGAGTGGGTTTGGGTCTAGCCGAGTGGGTTTGGGTCTAGCCGAGTGGGTTTGGGTCCAGCCGAGTGGGTTTGGTCTAGCCGAGTGGGTTTCGGTCTAGCGGAGTGGGTTTGGGTCTAGCGGTCTGGGTTTGGGTCTAGCGGAGTGGGTTTGGGTCTAGCGGACTGGGATTGGGTTTAGCGGAGTGGGTTTGGGTCTAACGGAGTGGGTTTGGGTCCAGCGGAGTGGGTTTGGGTCTAGCGGAGTGGGCTTGGGTATAGCGGAGTGGGTGTGGGTCTAGCGGAGTGGGTTTGGGTCTAGCGGAGTGGGTTTGGGTCTAGCGGAGTGGGTTTGGGTCTCGCGGAGTGGGTTTGGGTCTTGCGGAGTGGGTTTGGGTCTAGCGGAGTGGGTTTGGGTCTAGCCGAGTGGGTTTGGGTCTAGCCGAGTGGGTTTGGGTCTAGCCGAGTGGGTTTGGTCTAGCCGAGTGGGTTTGGGTCTAGCGGAGTGGGTTTGGGTCTAGCGGAGTGGGTTTGGGTATAGCGGAGTGGGTTTGGGTCTAGCGGAGTGGGATTGGGTCTAGCTGAGTGGGTTTGGGTCTGGCGGATTGGGTTTGGGTTTGTTGGAGTGGGTTTGGGTCTGGCAGAGTGGGTTTGAGTCTCGCCGTGTGGGTTTGGGTATAGTGGAGTGGGTATGGGTCTAGCGGAGTGGGTGTGGGTCTAGCGGAGTGGGTTTGGGTCAAGCGGAGTGGGTTTGGGTCTAGCGGACTGGGTTTGGATCTAGCGGAGTGGGTTTGGATCTAGCGGAGTGGGATTGGGTTTAGCGGAGTGGGTTTGGGTCTAACGGAGTGGGTTTGGGTCCAGCGGAGTGGGTTTGGATCTAGCAGAGTGGGTTTGGATCTAGCGGAGTGGGATTGGGTCTAGCTGAGTGGGTTTGGGTCTAGCAGAGTGGGTTTGGGTCTAGCGGAGTGGGTTTGTGTCTAGCGGAGTGGGTTTGGGTATAGCGGAGTGGGTTTGGGTCTAGTGGAGTCGGTTTGGGTCAAGCGGAGTGGGTTTGTGTCTGGCGGAGTGGGTTTGGATCTAGCAGAGTGGGTTTGGATCTAGCGCAGTGGGATTGGGTCTAGCTGAGTGGGTTTGGGTCTAGCAGAGTGGGTTTGGGTCTAGCCGAGTGGGTTTGGGTCTAGCCGAGTGGGTTTGGGTCTAGCCGAGTGGGTTTGGTCTAGCCGAGTGGGTTTCGGTCTAGCGGAGTGGGTTTGGGTCTAGCGGACTGGGTTTGGGTCTAGCGGAGTGGGTTTGGGTCTAGCGGAGTGGGATTGGGTTTAGCGGAGTGGGTTTGGGTCTAACGGAGTGGGTTTGGGTCCAGCGGAGTGGGTTTGGGTCTAGCGGAGTGGGCTTGGGTATAGCGGAGTGGGTGTGGGTCTAGCGGAGTGGGTTTGGGTCTAGCGGAGTGGGTTTGGGCCTAGCGGAGTGGGTTTGTGTCTCGCGGAGTGGGTTTGGGTCTTGCGGAGTGGGTTTGGGTCTAGCGGAGTGGGTTTGGGTCTAGCCGAGTGGGTTTGGGTCTAGCCGAGTGGGTTTGGTCTAGCCGAGTGGGTTTGGGTCTAGCGGAGTGGGTTTGGGTCTAGCGGAGTGGGTTTGGGTATAGCGGAGTGGGTTTGGGTCTAGCGGAGTGGGATTGGGTCTAGCTGAGTGGGTTTGGGTCTGGCGGATTGGGTTTGGGTTTGTTGGAGTGGGTTTGGGTCTGGCAGAGTGGGTTTGAGTCTCGCCCTGTGGGTTTGGGTATAGTGGAGTGGGTATGGGTGTAGCGGAGTGGGTGTGGGTCTAGCGGAGTGGGTTTGGGTCAAGCGGAGTGGGTTTGGGTCTAGCGGACTGGGTTTGGATCTAGCGGAGTGGGTTTGGATCTAGCGGAGTGGGATTGGGTTTAGCGGAGTGGGTTTGGGTCTAACGGAGTGGGTTTGGGTCCAGCGGAGTGGGTTTGGATCTAGCAGAGTGGGTTTGGATCTAGCGGAGTGGGATTGGGTCTAGCTGAGTGGGTTTGGGTCTAGCAGAGTGGGTTTGGGTCTAGCGGAGTGGGTTTGTGTCTAGCGGAGTGGGTTTGGGTATAGCGGAGTGGGTTTGGGTCTAGCGGAGTCGGTTTGTGTCTAGCGGAGTGGGTTTGGGTATAGCGGAGTGGGTTTGGGTCTAGCGGAGTGGGTTTGGCTCTAGCGGAGTGGGATTGGGTCTAGCTGAGTGGGTTTGGGTCTAGCAGAGTGGGTTTGGGTCTAGCGGAGTGGGATTGGGTCTAGCTGAGTGGGTTTGGGTCTAGCAGAGTGGGTTTGGGTCTAGCGGAGTGGGTTTGTGTCCAGCGGAGTGGGTTTGAGTATAGCGGAGTGGGTTTGGGTCTAGCGGAGTGGGTTTATTTCTAGAGCAGTCGGTTTGGGTCTGGCGGAGTGGGTTTGTGTCTAGCGGAGTGGGTTTGGGTCTGGTGGAGTGGGTTTGCGTCTGGCGGAGCGGGTTTGGGTCTGGCGGAGTGGGTTTGGGTCTGGCGGAGTGGGTTTGGGTCTAGCCGAGTGGGTTTGGCTCTAGCCGAGTGGGTTTGGGTCTAGCCGAGTGGGTTTGGGTCTAGCGGAGTGGGTTTGTGTCTAGCGGAGTGGGTTTTGGTCTAGCGGAGTGGGTTTGGGTCTCTCGGAGTGGGTTTTTGTCTGGCGGATTGGGTTTGGGTCTAGTCGAGTGGGTTTGTGTCTTGCGGATTGGGTTTGGGTTTGTTGGAGTGGGTTTGGGTCTGGCAGATTGGGTTTGGGTCTCGCCGTGTGGGTTTGGGTATAGCGGAGTGGGTGTGGGTCTAGCGGAGTGGGTGAGGGTCTAGCGGAGTGGGTTTGGGTCAAGCGGAGTGGGTTTGGGTCTAGCGGAGCGAGTTTGGGTCGAGCGGAGTGGGTTTGGGTTTATTGGAGTGGGTTTGGGTCTGGCAGAGTGGGATTGAGTCTCGCCGTGTGGGTTTGGGTATAGTGGAGTGGGTATGGGTCTAGCGGAGTGGGTGTGGGTCTAGCGGAGTGGGTTTGGTCAAGCGGAGTGGGTTTGGGTCTAGCGGACTGGGTTTGGATCTAGCGGAGTGGGTTTGGGTCTAGCGGAGTGGGATTGGGTTTAGCGGAGTGGGTTTGGGTCTAACGGAGTGGGTTTGGGTCCAGCGGAGTGGGTTTGGGTCTAGCGGAGTGGGTTTGGGTATAGCGGAGTGGGTGTGGGTGTAGCGGACTGGGTTTGGGTCTAGCGGAGTGGGTTTGGGTCTAGCGGAGTGGGTTTGGGTCCAGCGGAGTGGGTTTGGGTCTTGCGGAGTGGGTTTGGGTCTAGCGGAGTGGGTTTGGGTCTAGCGGAGTGGGTTGGGTATGGCGGAGTGGGTTTGGGTCTAGCAGAGTGGGTGTGGGTCTGGCGGAGTGGGTGTGGGTCTGGCGGAATGGGTTTGGGTCTGGCGGAGTGGGTTTGGGTCCAGTCGAGTGGGTTTGGGTCTAGCCAAGTGGGTTTGGGTCCACCGAGTGGGTTTGGGTCCAGCCGAGTGGATTTGGATCTAGCCGGGTGGGTTTGGGTCTAGCCGAGTGGGTTTGGGTCCAGCCGAGTGGGTTTGGGACTAGCCGAGTGGGTTTGGGTCTAGCCGAGTGGGTTTGGATCTAGCCGAGCGGGTTTGTGTCTAGCCGAGCGGGTTTGGGTCTAGCCGAGTGGGATTGGGTCTAGCCGAGTAGGTTTGTGTCTAGCCGAGTGGGTTTGGGGCTAGCCGAGTGGGTTTGGTTCTAGCCGAGTGGGTTTGGGTGTAGCGGAGTGGGTTTGGCTCTAGCGGAGTGGGTTTGGGTCTAGCGGAATGGGTTTGGCTCTAGCGGAGTGGGTTTGGGTCTAGCGGAGTGGGTTTGCGTCTAGCGGAGTGGGTTTGGGTCTAGAGGAGTGGGTTTGGGTCAAGCGGGGTGGGTTTGGGTCTAGCGGAGTGGGTTTGGATCTAGCAGAGTGGGTTTGGATCTAGCGGAGTGGGATTGGGTCTAGCTGAGTGGGTTTGGGTCTAGCAGAGTGGGTTTGGGTCTAGCGGAGTGGGTTTGTGTCTAGCGGAGTGGGTTTGTGTCTAGCGCAGTGGGTTTATTTCTAGCGCAGTCGGTTTGGGTCTGGCGGAGTGGGTTTGTGTCTACCGGAGTGTGTTTGGGTCTGGTGGAGTGGGTTTGCGTCTGGCGGAGCGGGTTTGGGTCTGGCGGAGTGGGTTTGGTTCTGGCGGAGTGTGTTTGGGTCTAGCCGAGTGGGTTTGGCTCTAGCCGAGTGGGTTTGGGTCTAGCCGAGTGGGTTTGGGTCTAGCGGAGTGGCTTTGGGTCTAGCGGAGTGAGTTTGGGTCTAGCGGAGTGGGTTTGGGTCTCTCGGAGTGGGTTTGGGTCTGGCGGATTGGGTTTGGGTCTAGCCGAGTGGGTTTGTGTCTAGCGGATTGGGTTTGGGTTTGTTGGAGTGGGTTTGGGTCTGGCAGTGTGGGTTTGGGTCTCGCCGTGGGGTTTGGGTATAGCGGAGTGGGTGTGGGTCTAGCGGAGTGGGTGAGGGTCTAGCGGAGTGGGTTTGGGTCAAGCGGAGTGGGTTTGGGTCTAGCAGAGTGAGTTTGGGTCTAGCGGCGTGGGTTTGGGTTTGTGGGAGTGGGTTTGTGCCTGGCAGAGTGGGGTTGGGTCTAGCGGCGTGGGTTTGGGTTTGTGGGAGTGGGTTTGTGCCTGGGAGAGTGGGTTTGGTTCTCGCCGAGCGGGTTTGGGTCTAGCCGAGTGGGTTTGGGTCTAGCGGAGTGGGTTTGGGTCTAGCGGTGTGGCTTTGGGTCTAGCGGAGTGGGTTTGGGTTTGTCGGAGTGGGTTTGGGCCTGGCGGAGTGGGTTTCGGTCTGGCGGAGTGTGTTTGGGTCTAGCCGAGTGGGTTTGGGTCTAGCCGAGTGGGTTTGGGTCTAGCCGAGCGGGTTTGGGTCTGGCCGAGTGGGATTGGGTCGAGCCGAGTGGGTTTGTGTCTAGGCGAGTGGGTTTGGGTCTAGCCGAGTGGGTTTGGGTCTAGCCGAGTGGGTTTGGGTGTAGCGGAATGGGTTTGGCTCTAGCGGAGTGGGTATGGGTCTAGCGGAGTGGGTTTGTGTCTAGCGGAGTGGGTTTGGGTCTGGTGGAGTGGGTTTGCGTCTGGCAGAGCGGGTTTGGGTATAGCGGAGTGGGTTTGGGTCTAGCGGAGTGGGTTTATGTCTAGCGGAGTGGGTTTGGGTCTGGTGGAGTGGGTTTGGTTCTGGCGGAGTGGGTTTGGGTCTAGCCGAGTGGGTTTGGATCTAGCCGAGTGGGTTTGGCTCTAGCCGAGTGGGTTTGGGTGTAGCCGAGTGGGTTTGGGTCTAGCGGAGTGGGTTTGGGTCTAGCGGAGTGAGTGTGGGTCTAGCGGAGTGGGTTTGGGTCAAGCGGAGTGGGTTTGGGTCTAGCGGACTGGGTTTGGATCTAGCGGAGTGGGTTTGGGTGTAGCGGAGTGGGATTGGGTTTAGCGGAGTGGGTTTGGTTCTAACGGAGTGGGTTTGGGTCCAGCGGAGTGGGTTTGGGTCTAGCAGAGTGGGTTTGGGTATAGCGGAGTGGGTGCGGGTCTAGCGGAGTGGGTTTGGGTCTAGCGGAGTGGGTTTGGGTCTAGCGGAGTGGGTTTGGTTCTAGCGGAGTGGGTTTGGGTCTTGCGGAGTGGGTTTGGGTCTAGCGGAGTGGGTTTGCGTCTAGCGGAGTGGGTTTGGGTCTAGCGGAGTGGGTTTGGGTCTAGCGGAGTGGGTTTGGGTCTCTCGGAGTGGGTTTGGGTCTGGCGGATTGGGTTTGGGTCTAGCCGAGTGGGTTTGGGTCTAGCGGATTGGGTTTGGGTTTGTTGGAATGGGTTTGGGTCTGGCAGAGTTGGTTTGGGTCTCGCCGTGTGGGTTTGGGTCTAGCGGAGTGGGTTTGGGTCTAGCGGTGTAGCTTTGGGTCTAGCGGAGTGGGTTTGGGTTTGTCGGAGTGGGTTTGGTTCTGGCGGAGTGGGTTTCGGTCTGGCGGAGTGGGTTTGTGTCTAGCCGAGTGGGTTTGGGTCTAGCCGAGTGGGTTTGGGTTTGGCCGAGTGGGTTTGGGTGTAGCGGAATGGGTTTGGCTCTAGCGGAGTGGGTATGGGTCTAGCGGAGTGGGTTTGTGTCTAGCGGAGTGGGTTTGGGTCTGGTGGAGTGGGTTTACGTCTGCTAGAGCGGGTTTGGGTATAGCGGAGTGGGTTTGGGTCTAGGGAGTGGGTTTATGTCTAGCGGAGTGGGTTTGGGTCTGGTGGAGTGGGTTTGGGTCTGGCGGAGTGGGTTTGGGTCTAGCCGAGTGGGTTTGGCTCTAGCCGAGTGGGTTTGGGTGTAGCCGAGTGGGTTTGGGTCTAGCGGAGTGGGTTTGGGTCTAGCGGAGTGGGTTTGGGTCTAGCGGAGTGGGTTTGGGTCTCTCGGAGTGGGTTTGGGTCTAGCGGATTGGGTTTGGGTTTGTTGGAGTGGGTTTGGTTCTGGCAGAGTGGGTTCGGGTCTCGCTGTGTGGGTTTGGGTATAGCGGAGTGGGTGTGGGTCTAGCGGAGTGGGTGTGGGTCTAGCGGAGTGGGTTTGGGTCAAGCGGAGTGGGTTTCGGTCTAGCGGAGTGAGTTTGGGTCTAACGGAGTGGGTTTGGGTCTAGCGGAGTGGGTTTGGGTCTAGCCGAGTGGGTTTGGGTCTAGCATAGTGGCTTTGGTTGTAGCGGGGTGGATTAGGGCCTAGCGGAGTGGGTTTGGGTCTAGCCGAGAGGGTTTGGGTCTAGCCGAGTGGGTTTGTGTCTAGCCGAGTGGGTTTGGATCTAGCCGAGCGGGTTTGTGTCTAGCCGAGCGGGTTTGAGTCTAGCCGAGTGGGATTGGGTCTAGCCGATTAGGTTTGTGTCTAGCCGAGTGGGTTTGGGGCTAGCCGAGTGGGTTTGGGTCTAGCCGAGTGGGTTTGGGTGTAGCGGAGTGGGTTTGGCTCTAGCGGAGTGGGTTTGGGTCTAGCGGAATGGGTTTGGCTCTGGAGGAGTGGGTTTGGGTCTAGCGGAGTGGGTTTGTGTCTAGCGGAGTGGGTTTGGGTCTAGCGGAGTGGGTTTGGATCTAGCAGAGTGGGTTTGGATCTAGCGGAGTGGGATTGGGTCTAGCTGAGTGGGTTTGGGTCTAGCAGAGTGGGTTTGGGTCTAGCGGAGTGGGTTTGTGTCTAGCGGAGTGGGTTTGGGTATAGCGGAGTGGGTTTGGGTCTAGCGGAGTGGGTTTATTTCTAGCGCAGTCGGTTTGGGTCTGGCGGAGTGGGTTTGTGTCTACCGGAGTGGGTTTGGGTCTGGTGGAGTGGGTTTGCGTCTGGCGGAGCGGGTTTGGGTCTGGCGGAGTGGGTTTGGGTCTGGCGGAGTGTGTTTGGGTCTAGCCGAGTGGGTTTGGCTCTAGCCGAGTGGGTTTGGGTCTAGCCGAGTGGGTTTGGGTCTAGCGGAGTGGGTTTGGGTCTAGCGGAGTGGGTTTGGGTCTAGCGGAGTGGGTTTGGGTCTCTCGGGGTGGGTTTGGGTCTGGCGGATTGGGTTTGGGTCTAGCCGAGTGGGTTTGGGTCTAGTGGAGTGGCTTTGGTTGTAGCGGAGTGGATTAGGGTCTAGCGGAGTGGGTTTGGGTCTAGCCGAGAGGGTTTGGGTCCAGCCGAGTGGGTTTGGGTTTAGCCGAGTGGGTTTGGCTCTAGCCGAGTGGGTTTGGGTCTAGCCGAGTGGGTTTGGGTCTAGCCGGATGGGTTTGGGTCTAGCGGAGTGGGTTTGGGTCAAGCGGAGTGGGTTTGGGTCTAGCCGAGTTGGTTTGGGTCTAGCCGAGTGGGTTTGGGTCTAGCCGAGTGGGTTTGGGTCTAGCCGAGTGGGTTTGGGTCTAGCAGAGTGGGTTTGGGTCTGGCGGAGTGGGTTTAGGTCTCGCGGAGTGGGTTTGGGTCTAACGGAGTGGGTTTGCGTCTAGCGGAGTGGGTGTGGGTCTAGCGGAGTGGGTTTGGGTCAAGCGGAGTGGGTTTGGGTCTAGCGGACTGGGGTTGGATCTAGCTGAGTGGGTTTGGGTGTAGCGGAGTGGGATTGGGTTTAGCGGAGTGGGTTTGGTTCTAACGGAGTGGGTTTGGGTCCAGTGGAGTGGGTTTGGGTCTAGCAGAGTGGGTTTGGGTATAGCGGAGTGGGTGCGGGTCTAGCGGAGTGGGTTTGGGTCTAGCGGAGTGGGTTTGGGTCTTGCGGAGTGGGTTTGGTTCTAGCGGAGTGGGTTTGGGTCTTGCGGAGTGGGTTTGGGTCTAGCGGAGTGGGTTTGCGTCTAGCGGAGTGGGTTTGGGTCTAGCGGAGTGGGTTTGGGTCTAGCGGAGTGGGTTTGGGCCTCTCGGAGTGGGTTTGGGTCTGGCGGATTGGGTTTGGGTCTAGCCGAGTGGGTTTGGGTCTAGCGGATTGGGTTTGGGTTTGTTGGAATGGGTTTGGGTCTGGCAGAGTGGGTTTGGGTCTCGCCGTGTGGGTTTGTGTCTAGCGGAGCGGGTTTGGGTCTAGCGGTGTAGCTTTGGGTCTAGCGGAGTGGGTTTGGGTTTGTCGGAGTGGGTTTGGGTCTGGCGGAGTGGGTTTCGGTCTGGCGGAGTGGGTTTGGGTCTAGCCGAGTGGGTTTGGGTCTAGCCGAGTGGGTTTGGGTCTAGCCGAGCGGGTTTGGGTCTGGCCGAGTGGTGTTGGGTCGAGCCGAGTGGGTGTGGGTCTAGCCGAGTGGGTTTGGGTGTAGCGGAATGGGTTTGGATCTAGCGGAGTGGGTATGGGTCTAGCGGAGTTGGTTTGTGTCTAGCGGAGTGGGTTTGGGTCTGGTGGAGTGGGTTTGCGTCTGCTAGAGCGGGTTTGGGTATAGCGGAGTGGGTTTGGGTCTAGGGAGTGGGTTTATGTCTAGCGGAGTGGGTTTGGGTCTGGTGGAGTGGGTTTGGGTCTGGCGGAGTGGGTTTGGGTCTAGCCGAGTGGGTTTGGCTCTAGCCGAGTGGGTTTGGGTGTAGCCGAGTGGGTTTGGGTCTAGCGGAGTGGGTTTGGGTCTAGCGGAGTGGGTTTGGGTCTAGCGGAGTGGGTTTGGGTCTGGCGGATTGGGTTTGGGTCTAGCCGAGTGGGTTTGGGTCTAGCGGATTGGGTTTGGGTTTGTTGGAGTGGGTTTGGTTCTGGTAGAGTGGGTTCGGGTCTCGCTGTGTGGGTTTGGGTATAGCGGAGTGGGTGTGGGTCTAGCGGAGTGGGTGTCGGTCTAGCGGAGTGGGTTTGGGTCAAGCGGAGTGGGTTTCGGTCTAGAGGAGTGAGTTTGGGTCTAGCGGAGTGGGTTTGGGTCTAGCGGAGTGGGTTTGGGTCTAGCCGAGTGGGTTTGGGTCTAGCAGAGTGGCTTTGGTTGTAGCGGAGTGGATTAGGGCCTAGCGGAGTGGGTTTGGGTCTAGCCGAGAGGGTTTGGGTCTAGCCGAATGGGTTTGGGTTTAGCCGAGTGGGTTTGGCTCTAGCCGAGTGGGTTTGGGTCTCGCCGAGTGGGTTTGGGTCTAGCCGAGTGGGTTTGGGTCTAGCGGAGTGGGTTTGGGTCTAGCGGAGTGGGTTTGGGTCTAGCCGAGTTGGTTTGGGTCTAGCCGAGTGGGTTTGGGTCTAGCCGAGTGGGTTTGGGTCTAGCCGAGTGGGTTTGGGTCTAGCGGATTGGGTTTGGGTTTGTTGGAGTGGGTTTGGGTCTGGCAGAGTGGGTTTGGGTCTCGCCGTGTGGGTTTGGGTATAGTGGAGTGGGTGTGGGTCTTGCGGAGTGGGTGTGGGTCTAGCGGAGTGGGTTTGGGTCAAGCGGAGTGGGTTTGGGTCCAGAGGATTGGGTTTTGATCTAGCGGAGTGGGTTTGGGTCTAGCGGAGTGGGATTGGGTTTAGCGGAGTGGGTTTGGGTCTAACAGAGTGGGTTTGGCTCCAGCGGAGTGGGTTTGGGTCTATCGGAGTGGGTTTGGGTATAGCGGAGTGGGTGCGGGTCTAGCGGAGTGGGTTTGGGTCTAGCGGAGTGGGTTTGGGTCTAGCGGAGTGGGTTTGGGTCTAGCGGAGTGGGTTTGGGTCTCTCGGAGTGGGTTTGGGTCTGGCGGATTGGGTTTGGGTCTAGCCGAGTGGGTTTGGGTCTAGCGGATTGGGTTTGGGTTTGTTGGAGTGGGTTTGGGTCTGGCAGAGTGGGTTTGGGTCTCGCCGTGTGGGTTTGGGTATAGCGGAGTGGGTGTGGGTCTAGCGGAGTGGGTTTGGGTCTAGCCGAGTAGGTTTGGGTCTAGCCGAGCGGGTTTGGGTCTGGCCGAGTGGGGTTGGGTCGAGCCGAGTGGGTTTGTGTCCAGCCGAGTGGGTTTGGGTCTAGCCGAGTGGGTTTGGGTCTAGCCGAGTGGGTTTGGGTGTAGCGGAATGGGTTTGGCTCTAGCGGAGTGGGTATGGGTCTAGCGGAATGGGTTTGTGTCTAGCGGAGTGGGTTTATGTCTAGCGGAGTGGGTTTGGGTTTGTTGGAGTGGGTTTGGGTCTGGCAGAGTGGGTTTGGGTCTCGCCGTGTGGGTTTGGGTATAGCGGAGTGGGTGTGGGTCTAGCGGAGTGGGTTTGGGTCTAGCCGAGTAGGTTTGGGTCTAGCCGAGCGGGTTTGGGTCTGGCCGAGTGGGGTTGGGTCGAGCCGAGTGGGTTTGTGTCTAGCCGAGTGGGTTTGGGTCTAGCCGAGTGGGTTTGGGTCTAGCCGAGTGGGTTTGGGTGTAGCGGAATGGGTTTGCCTCTAGCGGAGTGGGTATGGGTCTAGCGGAATGGGTTTGTGTCTAGCGGAGTGGGTTTGGGTCTGGTGGAGTGGGTTTGGGTCTGGCGGAGTGGGTTTGGGTCTAGCCGAGTGGGTGTGGCTCTAGCCGAGTGGGTTTGGCTTTAGCCGAGTGGGTTTGGGTGTAGCCGAGTGGGTTTGGGTTTAGCCGAGTGGGTTTGGGTTTAGCCGAGTGGGTTTGGCTCTAGCCGAGTGGGTTTGGGTCTAGCCGAGTGGGTTTGGGTCTAGCCGAGTGGGTTTGGGTCTAGCGGAGTGGGTTTGGGTCTAGCGGAGTGGGTTTGGGTCTAGCGGAGTGGGTTTGGGTCTAGCCGAGTTGGTTTGGGTCTAGCCGAGTGGGTTTGGGTCTAGCCGAGTGGGTTTTGTTCTAGCCGAGTGGGTTTGGGTCTAGCGGATTGGGTTTGGGTTTGTTGGAGTGGGTTTGGGTCTGGCAGAGTGGGTTTGGGTCTCGCCGTGTGGGTTTGGGTATGGTGGAGTGGGTGTGGGTCTAGCGGAGTGGGTGTGGGTCTAGCGGAGTGGGTTTGGGTCAAGCGGAGTGGGTTTGGGTCTAGAGGACTGGGTTTTGATCTAGCGGAGTGGGTTTGGGTCTAGCGGAGTGGGATTGGGTTTAGCGGAGTGGGTTTGGGTCTAGCGGAGTGGGTTTGGGTCTGGTGGAGTGGGTTTGGTTCTGGCGGAGTGGGTTTGGGTCTAGCCGAGTGGGTTTGGCTCTAGCCGAGTGGGTTTGGGTGTAGCCGAGTGGGTTTGGGTCTAGCGGAGTGGGTTTGGGTCTAGCGGAGTGGGTTTGGGTTTCTCGGAGTGGGTTTGGGTCTGGCGGATTGGGTTTGGGTCTAGCCGAGTGGGTTTGGGTCTAGCGGATTGGGTTTGGGTTTGTTGGAGTGGGTTTGGTTCTGGCAGAGTGGGTTCGGGTCTCGCTGTGTGGGTTTGGGTATAGCGGAGTGGGTGTGGGTCTAGCGGAGTGGGTGTGGGTTTAGCGGAGTGGGTTTGGGTCAAGCGGAGTGGGTTTGGGTCTAGCGGAGTGAGTTTGGGTCTAGCGGAGTGGGTTTGGGTCTAGCGGGGTGGGTTTGGGTCTAGCCGAGTGGGTTTGGGTCTAGCGGAGTGGCTTTGGTTGTGGCGGAGTGGATTAGGGTCTAGCGAAGTGGGTTTGGGTCTAGCAGAGTGGGTTTGTGTCTAGCCGAGTGGGTTTGGGTCTAGCAGAGTGGGTTTGGGTCTGGCGGAGTGGGTTTAGGCCTCGCGGAGTGGGTTTGGGTCTAGCGGAGTGGGTTTGCGTCTAGCGGAGTGGGTGTGGGTCTAGCGGAGTGGGTTTGGGTCAAGCGGAGTGGGTTTGGGTCTAGCGGACTGGGTTTGGATCTAGCGGAGTGGGTTTGGGTGTAGCGGAGTGGGTTTGGGTCTAGCGGAGTGGGTTTGGGTCTAGCGGAGTGGGTTTGGGTCTGGCCGAGTTGGTTTGGGTCTAGCAGAGTGGGTTTGGGTCTAGCCGAGTGGGTTTGGGTCTAGCAGAGTGGGTTTGGGTCTGGCGGAGTGGGTTTAGGCCTCGCGGAGTGGGTTTGGTTCTAGCGGAGTGGGTTTGCGTCTAGCGGAGTGGGTGTGGGTCTAGCGGACTGGGTTTGGATCTAGCGGAGTGGGTTTGGGTCTAGCGGAGTGGGTTTGGGTCTAGCGGAGTGGGTTTGGGTCTCTCGGAGTGGGTTTGGGTTTGGCGGATTGGGTTTGGGTCTAGCCGAGTGGGTTTGGGTCTAGCGGATTGGGTTTGGGTTTGTTGGAGTGGGTTTGGGTCTGGCAGAGTGGGTTTGGGTCTCGCCGTGTGGGTTTGGGTCTAGCGGAGTGGGTTTGGGTCTCGCGGTGTAGCTTTGGGTCTAGCGGAGTGGGTTTGGGTTTGTCGGAGTGGGTTTGGGTCTGGCGGAGTGGGTTTCGGTCTGGCGGAGTGGGTTTGGGTCTAGCCGAGTGGGTTTGGGTCTAGCCGAGTGGGTTTGGGTCTAGCCGAGCGGGTTTGGGTCTGGCCGAGTGGGGTTGGGTCGAGCCGAGTGGGTTTGTGTCTAGCCGAGTGGGTTTGGGTCTAGCCGAGTGGGTGTGGGTCTAGCCGAGTGGGTTTGGGTGTAGCGGAATGGGTTTGGCTCTAGCGGAGTGGGTATGGGTCTAGCGGAGTGGGTTTGTGTCCAGCGGAGTGGGTTTGGGTCTGGTGGAGTGGGTTTGCGTCTGCTAGAGCGGGTTTGGGTATAGCGGAGTGGGTTTGGGTCTAGGGAGTGGGTTTATGTCTAGCGGAGTGGGTTTGGGTCTGGTGGAGTGGGTTTGGGTCTGGCGGAGTGGGTTTGGGTCTAGCCGAGTGGGTTTGGCTCTGGCCGAGTGGGTTTGGGTGTAGCCGAGTGGGTTTGGGTCTAGCGGAGTGGGTTTGGGTCTAGCGGAGTGGGTTTGGGTCTAGCGGAGTGGGTTTGGGTCTCTCGGAGTGGGTTTGGGTCTGGCGGATTGGGTTTGGGTCTGGCGGATTGGGTTTGGGTCTAGCCGAGTGGGTTTGGGTCTAGCGGATTGGGTTTGGGTTTGTTGGAGTGGGTTTGGTTCTGGCAGAGTGGGTTCGGGTCTCGCTGTGTGGGTTTGGGTATAGCGGAGTGGTTGTGGGTCTAGCGGAGTGGGTGTGGGTCTAGCGGAGTGGGTTTGGGTGAAGCGGAGTGGGTTTGGGTCTAGCGGAGTGAGTTTGGGTCTAGCGGAGTGGGTTTGGGTCTAGCGGAGTGGGTTTGGGTCTAGCCGAGTGGGTTTGGGTCTAGCAGAGTGGCTTTGGTTGTAGCGGAGTGGATTAGGGCCTAGCGGAGTGGGTTTGGGTCTAGCCGAGAGGGTTTGGGTCTAGCCGAGTGGGTTTGGGTTTAGCCGAGTGGGTTTGGCTCTAGCCGAGTGGGTTTGGGTCTCGCCGAGTGGGTTTGGGTCTAGCCGAGTGGGTTTGGGTCTAGCGGAGTGGGTTTGGGTCTAGCGGAGTGGGTTTGGGTCTAGCCGAGTTGGTTTGGGTCTAGCCGAGTGGGTTTGGGTCTAGCCGAGTGGGTTTGGGTCTAGCCGAGTGGGTTTGGGTCTAGCGGATTGGGTTTGGGTTTGTTGGAGTGGGTTTGGGTCTGGCAGAGTGGGTTTGGGTCTCGCCGTGTGGGTTTGGGTATAGTGGAGTGGGTGTGGGTCTAGCGGAGTGGGTGTGGGTCTAGCGGAGTGGGTTTGGGTCAAGCGGAGTGGGTTTGGGTCTCGAGGACTGGGTTTTGATCTAGCGGAGTGGGTTGGGTCTAGCGGAGTGGGATTGGGTTTAGCGGAGTGGGTTTGGGTCTAACGGAGTGGGTTTGGCTCCAGCGGAGTGGGTTTGGGTCTATCGGAGTGGGTTTGGGTCTAGCGGAGTGGGATTGGGTTTAGCGGAGTGGGTTTGGGTCTAGCGGAGTGGGTTTTGGTCTGGTGGAGTGGGTTTGGTTCTGGCGGAGTGGGTTTGGGTCTAGCCGAGTGGGTTTGGCTCTAGCCGAGTGGGTTTGGGTGTAGCCGAGTGGGTTTGGGTCTAGCGGAGTGGGTTTGGGTCTAGCGGAGTGAGTGTGCGTCTAGCGGAGTGGGTTTGGGTTTCTCGGAGTGGGTTTGGGTCTGGCGGATTGGGTTTGGGTCTAGCCGAGTGGGTTTGGGTCTAGCGGATTGGGTTTGGGTTTGTTGGAGTGGGTTTGGTTCTGGCAGAGTGGGTTCGGGTCTCGCTGTGTGGGTTTGGGTATAGCGGAGTGGGTGTGGGTCTAGCGGAGTGGGTGTGGGTTTAGCGGAGTGGGTTTGGGTCAAGCGGAGTGGGTTTGGGTCTAGCGGAGTGAGTTTGGGTCTAGCGGAGTGGGTTTGGGTCTAGCGGAGTGGGTTTGGGTCTAGCCGAGTGGGTTTGGGTCTAGCGGAGTGGCTTTGGTTGTGGCGGAGTGGATTAGGGTCTAGCGAAGTGGGTTTGGGTCTAGCCGAGAGGGTTTGGGTCCAGCCGAGTGGGTTTGGGTTTAGCCGAGTGGGTTTGGCTCTAGCCGAGTGGGTTTGGGTCTAGCCGAGTGGGTTTGGGTCTAGCCGGATGGGTTTGGGTCTAGCGGAGTGGGTTTGGGTCTAGCGGAGTGGGTTTGGGTCTGGCCGAGTTGGTTTGGGTCTAGCAGAGTGGGTTTGGGTCTAGCCGAGTGGGTTTTGGTCTAGCAGAGTGGGTTTGGGTCTGGCGGAGTGGGTTTAGGCCTCGCGGAGTGGGTTTGGGTCTAGCGGAGTGGGTTTGCATCTAGCGGAGTGGGTGTGGGTCTAGCGGAGTGGGTTTGGGTCAAGCGGAGTGGGTGTGGGTCTGGCGGAGTGGGTGTGAGTCTGGCGGAATGGGTTTGGGTCTGGCGGAGTGGGTTTGGGTCTAGCCGAGTGGGTTTGGGTCTAGCCGAGTGTGTTTGGGTCTAGCCGAGTGGATTTGGATCTAGCCGAGTGGGTTTGGGTCTAGCCAAGTGGGTTTGGGTCCAGCCGTGTGGGTTTGGGTCTAGCCGAGTGGGTTTGGGTCTAGCCGAGTGGGTTTGGATCTAGCCGAGCAGGTTTGTGTCTAGCCGAGCGGGTTTGTGTCTAGCCGAGTGGGATTGGGTCTAGCCGAGTGGGTTTGTGTCTAGCCGAGTGGGTTTGGGTCTAGCCGAGTGAGTTTGGGTCTAGCCGAGTGGGTTTGGGTGTAGCGGAGTGGGTTTGGCTCTAGCGGAGTGGGTTTGGGTCTAGCGGAATGGGTTTGGCTCTGGCGGAGTGGGTTTGGGTCTAGCCGAGTGGGTTTGGGTCTAGCGGAGTGGGTTTGCCTCTAGCGGAGTGGGTTTGGTTCTAGCCGAGTGGGTTTGGGTCTAGCGGAATGGGTTTGGGTCTAGTGGAGTGGGTTTGGGTCTAGCGGAGTGGATTTGTGTCTAGCGGAGTGGGTTTGGGTCAAGCGGAGTGGGTTTGTGTCTGGCGGAGTGGGTTTGGATCTAGCAGAGTGGGTTTGGATCTAGCGCAGTGGGATTGGGTCTAGCTGAGTGGGTTTGGGTCTAGCAGAGTGGGTTTGGCTCTAGCCGAGTGGGTTTGGGTCTAGCCGAGTGGGTTTGGGTCCAGCCGAGTGGGTTTGGTCTAGCCGAGTGGGTTTCGGTCTAGCGGAGTGGGTTTGGGTCTAGCGGTCTGGGTTTGGGTCTAGCGGAGTGGGTTTGGGTCTAACGGACTGGGATTGGGTTGAGCGGAGTGGGTTTGGGTCTAACGGAGTGGGTTTGGGTCCAGCGGAGTGGGTTTGGGTCTAGCGGAGTGGGCTTGGGTATAGCGGAGTGGGTGTGGGTCTAGCGGAGTGGGTTTGGGTCTAGCGGAGTGGGTTTGGGTCTAGCGGAGTGGGTTTGGGTCTCGCGGAGTGGGTTTGGGTCTTGCGGAGTGGGTTTGGGTCTAGCGGAGTGGGTTTGGGTCTAGCCGAGTGGGTTTGGGTCTAGCCGAGTGGGTTTGGGTCTAGCCGAGTGGGTTTGGTCTAGCCGAGTGGGTTTGGGTCTAGCGGAGTGGGTTTGGGTCTAGCGGAGTGGGTTTGGGTATAGCGGAGTGGGTTTGGGTCTAGCGGAGTGGGATTGGGTCTAGCTGAGTGGGTTTGGGTCTGGCGGATTGGGTTTGGGTTTGTTGGAGTGGGTTTGGGTCTGGCAGAGTGGGTTTGAGTCTCGCCGTGTGGGTTTGGGTATAGTGGAGTGGGTATGGGTCTAGCGGAGTGGGTGTGGGTCTAGCGGAGTGGGTTTGGGTCAAGCGGAGTGGGTTTGGGTCTAGCGGACTGGGTTTGGATCTAGCGGAGTGGGTTTGGATCTAGCGGAGTGGGATTGGGTTTAGCGGAGTGGGTTTGCGTCTAACGGAGTGGGTTTGGGTCCAGCGGAGTGGGTTTGGATCTAGCAGAGTGGGTTTGGATCTAGCGGAGTGGGATTGGGTCTAGCTGAGTGGGTTTGGGTCTAGCAGAGTGGGTTTGGGTCTAGCGGAGTGGGTTTGTGTCTAGCGGAGTGGGTTTGGGTATAGCGGAGTGGGTTTGGGTCTAGCGGAGTCGGTTTGGGTCAAGCGGAGTGGGTTTGTGTCTGGCGGAGTGGGTTTGGATCTAGCAGAGTGGGTTTGGATCTAGCGCAGTGGGATTGGGTCTAGCTGAGTGGGTTTGGGTCTAGCAGAGTGGGTTTGGGTCTAGCCGAGTGGGTTTGGGTCTAGCCGAGTGGGTTTGGGTCTAGCCGAGTGGGTTTGGTCTAGCCGAGTGGGTTTCGGTCTAGCGGAGTGGGTATGGGTCTAGCGGACTGGGTTTGGGTCTAGCGGAGTGGGTTTGGGTCTAGCGGAGTGGGATTGGGTTTAGCGGAGTGGGTTTGGGTCTAACGGAGTGGGTTTGGGTCCAGCGGAGTGGGTTTGGGTCTAGCGGAGTGGGCTTGGGTATAGCGGAGTGGGTGTGGGTCTAGCGGAGTGGGTTTGGGTCTAGCGGAGTGGGTTTGGGTCTAGCGGAGTGGGTTTGTGTCTCGCGGAGTGGGTTTGGGTCTTGCGGAGTGGGTTTGGGTCTAGCGGAGTGGGTTTGGGTCTAGCCGAGTGGGTTTGGGTCTAGCCGAGTGGGTTTGGTCTAGCCGAGTGGGTTTGGGTCTAGCGGAGTGGGTTTGGGTCTAGCGGAGTGGGTTTGGGTATAGCGGAGTGGGTTTGGGTCTAGCGGAGTGGGATTGGGTCTAGCTGAGTGGGTTTGGGTCTGGCGGATTGGGTTTGGGTTTGTTGGAGTGGGTTTGGGTCTGGCAGAGTGGGTTTGAGTCTCGCCCTGTGGGTTTGGGTATAGTGGAGTGGGTATGGGTCTAGCGGAGTGGGTGTGGGTCTAGCGGAGTGGGTTTGGGTCAAGCGGAGTGGGTTTGGGTCTAGCGGACTGGGTTTGGATCTAGCGGAGTGGGTTTGGATCTAGCGGAGTGGGATTGGGTTTAGCGGAGTGGGTTTGGGTCTAACGGAGTGGGTTTGGGTCCAGCGGAGTGGGTTTGGATCTAGCAGAGTGGGTTTGGATCTAGCGGAGTGGGATTGGGTCTAGCTGAGTGGGTTTGGGTCTAGCAGAGTGGGTTTGGGTCTAGCGGAGTGGGTTTGTGTCTAGCGGAGTGGGTTTGGGTATAGCGGAGTGGGTTTGGGTCTAGCGGAGTCGGTTTGTGTTTAGCGGAGTGGGTTTGGGTATAGCGGAGTGGGTTTGGGTCTAGCGGAGTGGGTTTGGCTCTAGCGGAGTGGGATTGGGTCTAGCTGAGTGGGTTTGGGTCTAGCAGAGTGGGTTTGGGTCTAGCGGAGTGGGATTGGGTCTAGCTGAGTGGGTTTGGGTCTAGCAGAGTGGGTTTGGGTCTAGCGGAGTGGGTTTGTGTCTAGCGGAGTGGGTTTGAGTATAGCGGAGTGGGTTTGGGTCTAGCGGAGTGGGTTTATTTCTAGAGCAGTCGGTTTGGGTCTGGCGGAGTGGGTTTGTGTCTAGCGGAGTGGGTTTGGGTCTGGTGGAGTGGGTTTGCGTCTGGCGGAGCGGGTTTGGGTCTGGCGGAGTGGGTTTGGGTCTGGCGGAGTGGGTTTGGGTCTAGCCGAGTGGGTTTGGCTCTAGCCGAGTGGGTTTGGGTCTAGCCGAGTGGGTTTGGGTCTAGCGGAGTGGGTTTGTGTCTAGCGGAGTGGGTTTTGGTCTAGCGGAGTGGGTTTGGGTCTCTCGGAGTGGGTTTTTGTCTGGCGGATTGGGTTTGGGTCTAGTCGAGTGGGTTTGTGTCTTGCGGATTGGGTTTGGGTTTGTTGGAGTGGGTTTGGGTCTGGCAGATTGGGTTTGGGTCTCGCCGTGTGGGTTTGGGTATAGCGGAGTGGGTGTGGGTCTAGCGGAGTGGGTGAGGGTCTAGCGGAGTGGGTTTGGGTCAAGCGGAGTGGGTTTGGGTCTAGCGGAGTGAGTTTGGGTCGAGCGGAGTGGGTTTGGGTTTATTGGAGTGGGTTTGGGTCTGGCAGAGTGGGATTGAGTCTCGCCGTGTGGGTTTGGGTATAGTGGAGTGGGTATGGGTCTAGCGGAGTGGGTGTGGGTCTAGCGGAGTGGGTTTGGTCAAGCGGAGTGGGTTTGGGTCTAGCGGACTGGGTTTGGATCTAGCGGAATGGGTTTGGGTCTAGCGGAGTGGGATTGGGTTTAGCGGAGTAGGTTTGGGTCTAACGGAGTGGGTTTGGGTCCAGCGGAGTGGGTTTGGGTCTAGCGGAGTGGGTTTGGGTATAGCGGAGTGGGTGTGGGTGTAGCGGACTGGGTTTGGGTCTAGCGGAGTGGGTTTGGGTCTAGCGGAGTGGGTTTGGGTCCAGCGGAGTGGGTTTGGGTCTTGCGGAGTGGGTTTGGGTCTAGCGGAGTGGGTTTGGGTCTAGCGGAGTGGGTTGGGTATGGCGGAGTGGGTTTGGGTCTAGCAGAGTGGGTGTGGGTCTGGCGGAGTGGGTGTGGGTCTGGCGGAATGGGTTTGGGTCTGGCGGAGTGGGTTTGGGTCCAGTCGAGTGGGTTTGGGTCTAGCCAAGTGGGTTTGGGTCCAGCCGAGTGGATTTGGATCTAGCCGGGTGGGTTTGGGTCTAGCCGAGTGGGTTTGGGTCCAGCCGAGTGGGTTTGGGACTAGCCGAGTGGGTTTGGGTCTAGCCGAGTGGGTTTGGATCTAGCCGAGCGGGTTTGTGTCTAGCCGAGCGGGTTTGGGTCTAGCCGAGTGGGATTGGGTCTAGCCGAGTGGGTTTGGGTCTTGCCGAGTGGGTTTGGGTGTAGCGGAGTGGGTTTGGCTCTAGCGGAGTGGGTTTGGGTCTAGCGGAATGGGTTTGGCTCTAGCGGAGTGGGTTTGGGTCTAGCGGAGTGGGTTTGCGTCTAGCGGAGTGGGTTTGGGTCTAGAGGAGTGGGTTTGGGTCAAGCGGGGTGGGTTTGGGTCTAGCGGAGTGGGTTTGGATCTAGCAGAGTGGGTTTGGATCTAGCGGAGTGGGATTGGGTCTAGCTGAGTGGGTTTGGGTCTAGCAGAGTGGGTTTGGGTCTAGCGGAGTGGGTTTGTGTCTAGCGGAGTGGGTTTGTGTCTAGCGGAGTGGGTTTATTTCTAGCGCAGTCGGTTTGGGTCTGGCGGAGTGGGTTTGTGTCTACCGGAGTGTGTTTGGGTCTGGTGGAGTGGGTTTGCGTCTGGCGGAGCGGGTTTGGGTCTGGCGGAGTGGGTTTGGTTCTGGCGGAGTGTGTTTGGGTCTAGCCGAGTGGGTTTGGCTCTAGCCGAGTGGGTTTGGGTCTAGCCGAGTGGGTTTGGGTCTAGCGGAGTGGCTTTGGGTCTAGCGGAGTGAGTTTGGGTCTAGCGGAGTGGGTTTGGGTCTCTCGGAGTGGGTTTGGGTCTGGCGGATTGGGTTTGGGTCTAGCCGAGTGGGTTTGTGTCTAGCGGATTGGGTTTGGGTTTGTTGGAGTGGGTTTGGGTCTGGCAGTGTGGGTTTGGGTCTCGCCGTGGGGTTTGGCTATAGCGGAGTGGGTGTGGGTCTAGCGGAGTGGGTGAGTGGGTTTATTTCTAGCGCAGTCGGTTTGGGTCTGGCGGAGTGGGTTTGTGTCTACCGGAGTGTGTTTGGGTCTGGTGGAGTGGGTTTGCGTCTGGCGGAGCGGGTTTGGGTCTGGCGGAGTGGGTTTGGTTCTGGCGGAGTGTGTTTGGGTCTAGCCGAGTGGGTTTGGCTCTAGCCGAGTGGGTTTGGGTCTAGCCGAGTGGGTTTGGGTCTAGCGGAGTGGCTTTGGGTCTAGCGGAGTGAGTTTGGGTCTAGCGGAGTGGGTTTGGGTCTCTCGGAGTGGGTTTGGGTCTGGCGGATTGGGTTTGGGTCTAGCCGAGTGGGTTTGTGTCTAGCGGATTGGGTTTGGGTTTGTTGGAGTGGGTTTGGGTCTGGCAGTGTGGGTTTGGGTCTCGCCGTGGGGTTTGGCTATAGCGGAGTGGGTGTGGGTCTAGCGGAGTGGGTGAGGGTCTAGCGGAGTGGGTTTGGGTCAAGCGGAGTGGGTTTGGGTCTAGCAGAGTGAGTTTGGGTCTAGCGGCGTGGGTTTGGGTTTGTGGGAGTGGGTTTGTGCCTGGCAGAGTGGGTTTGGTTCTCGCCGAGCGGGTTTGGGTCTAGCCGAGTGGGTTTGGGTCTAGCGGAGTGGGTTTGGGTCTAGCGGTGTGGCTTTGGGTCTAGCGGAGTGGGTTTGGGTTTGTCGGAGTGGGTTTGGGTCTGGCGGAGTGGGTTTCGGTCTGGCGGAGTGTGTTTGGGTCTAGCCGAGTGGGTTTGGGTCTAGCCGAGTGGGTTTGGGTCTAGCCGAGCGGGTTTGGGTCTGGCCGAGTGGGATTGGGTCGAGCCGAGTGGGTTTGTGTCTAGGCGAGTGGGTTTGGGTCTAGCCGAGTGGGTTTGGGTCTAGCCGAGTGGGTTTGGGTGTAGCGGAATGGGTTTGGCTCTAGCGGAGTGGGTATGGATCTAGCGGAGTGGGTTTGTGTCTAGCGGAGTGGGTTTGGGTCTGGTGGAGTGGGTTTGCGTCTGGCAGAGCGGGTTTGGGTATAGCGGAGTGGGTTTGGGTCTAGCGGAGTGGGTTTATGTCTAGCGGAGTGGGTTTGGGTCTGGTGGAGTGGGTTTGGTTCTGGCGGAGTGGGTTTGGGTCTAGCCGAGTGGGTTTGGCTCTAGCCGAGTGGGTTTGGCTCTAGCCGAGTGGGTTTGGGTGTAGCCGAGTGGGTTTGGGACTAGCGGAGTGGGTTTGGGTCTAGCGGAGTGAGTGTGGGTCTAGCGGAGTGGGTTTGGGTCAAGCGGAGTGGGTTTGGGTCTAGCGGACTGGGTTTGGATCTAGCGGAGTGGGTTTGGGTGTAGCGGAGTGGGATTGGGTTTAGCGGAGTGGGTTTGGTTCTAACGGAGTGGGTTTGGGTCCAGCGGAGTGGGTTTGGGTCTAGCAGAGTGGGTTTGGGTATAGCGGAGTGGGTGCGGGTCTAGCGGAGTGGGTTTGGGTCTAGCGGAGTGGGTTTGGGTCTAGCGGAGTGGGTTTGGTTCTAGCGGAGTGGGTTTGGGTCTTGCGGAGTGGGTTTGGGTCTAGCGGAGTGGGTTTGCGTCTAGCGGAGTGGGTTTGGGTCTAGCGGAGTGGGTTTGGGTCTAGCGGAGTGGGTTTGGGTCTCTCGGAGTGGGTTTGGGTCTGGCGGATTGGGTTTGGGTCTAGCCGAGTGGGTTTGGGTCTAGCGGATTGGGTTTGGGTTTTTTGGAATGGGTTTGGGTCTGGCAGAGTTGGTTTGGGTCTCGCCGTGTGGGTTTGGGTCTAGCGGAGTGGGTTTGGGTCTAGCGGTGTAGCTTTGGGTCTAGCGGAGTGGGTTTGGGTTTGTCGGAGTGGGTTTGGTTCTGGCGGAGTGGGTTTCGGTCTGGCGGAGTGGGTTTGTGTCTAGCCGAGTGGGTTTGGGTCTAGCCGAGTGGGTTTGGGTTTGGCCGAGTGGGTTTGGGTGTAGGTGAATGGGTTTGGCTCTAGCGGAGTGGGTATGGGTCTAGCGGAGTGGGTTTGTGTCTAGCGGAGTGGGTTTGGGTCTGGTGGAGTGGGTTTGCGTCTGCTAGAGCGGGTTTGGGTATAGCGGAGTGGGTTTGGGTCTAGGGAGTGGGTTTATGTCTAGCGGAGTGGGTTTGGGTCTGGTGGAGTGGGTTTGGGTCTGGCGGAGTGGGTTTGGGTCTAGCCGAGTGGGTTTGGCTCTAGCCGAGTGGGTTTGGGTGTAGCCGAGTGGGTTTGGGTCTAGCGGAGTGGGTTTGGGTCTAGCGGAGTGGGTTTGGGTCTAGCGGAGTGGGTTTGGGTCTCTCGGAGTGGGTTTGGGTCTAGCGGATTGGGTTTGGGTTTGTTGGAGTGGGTTTGGTTCTGGCAGAGTGGGTTCGGGTCTCGCTGTGTGGGTTTGGGTATAGCGGAGTGGGTGTGGGTCTAGCGGAGTGGGTGTGGGTCTAGCGGAGTGGGTTTGGGTCAAGCGGAGTGGGTTTCGGTCTAGCGGAGTGAGTTTGGGTCTAGCGGAGTGGGTTTGGGTCTAGCGGAGTGGGTTTGGGTCTAGCCGAGTGGGTTTGGGTCTAGCATAGTGGCTTTGGTTGTAGCGGGGTGGATTAGGGCCTAGCGGAGTGGGTTTGGGTCTAGCCGAGAGGGTTTGGGTCTAGCCGAGTGGGTTTGGGTCTAGCCGAGTGGGTTTGGATCTAGCCGAGCGGGTTTGTGTCTAGCCGAGCGGGTTTGAGTCTAGCCGAGTGGGATTGGGTCTAGCCGAGTAGGTTTGTGTCTAGCCGAGTGGGTTTGGGGCTAGCCGAGTGGGTTTGGGTCTAGCCGAGTGGGTTTGGGTGTAGCGGAGTGGGTTTGGCTCTAGCGGAGTTGGTTTGGGTCTAGCGGAATGGGTTTGGCTCTGGAGGAGTGGGTTTGGGTCTAGCGGAGTGGGTTTGTGTCTAGCGGAGTGGGTTTGGGTCTAGCGGAGTGGGTTTGGATCTAGCAGAGTGGGTTTGGATCTAGCGGAGTGGGATTGGGTCTAGCTGAGTGGGTTTGGGTCTAGCAGAGTGGGTTTGGGTCTAGCGGAGTGGGTTTGTGTCTAGCGGAGTGGGTTTGGGTATAGCGGAGTGGGTTTGGGTCTAGCGGAGTGGGTTTATTTCTAGCGCAGTCGGTTTGGGTCTGGCGGAGTGGGTTTGTGTCTACAGGAGTGGGTTTGGGTCTGGTGGAGTGGGTTTGCGTCTGGCGGAGCGGGTTTGGGTCTGGCGGAGTGGGTTTGGGTCTGGCGGAGTGTGTTTGGGTCTAGCCGAGTGGGTTTGGCTCTAGCCGAGTGGGTTTGGGTCTAGCCGAGTGGGTTTGGGTCTAGCGGAGTGGGTTTGGGTCTAGCGGAGTGGGTTTGGGTCTAGCGGAGTGGGTTTGGGTCTCTCGGGGTGGGTTTGGGTCTGGCGGATTGGGTTTGGGTCTAGCCGAGTGGGTTTGGGTCTAGTGGAGTGGCTTTGGTTGTAGCGGAGTGGATTAGGGTCTAGCGGAGTGGGTTTGGGTCTAGCCGAGAGGGTTTGGGTCCAGCCGAGTGGGTTTGGGGTTAGCCGAGTGGGTTTGGCTCTAGCCGAGTGGGTTTGGGTCTAGCCGAGTGGGTTTGGGTCTAGCCGGATGGGTTTGGGTCTAGCGGAGTGGGTTTGGGTCTAGCGGAGTGGGTTTGGGTCTAGCCGAGTTGGTTTGGCTCTAGCCGAGTGGGTTTGGGTCTAGCCGAGTGGGTTTGGGTCTAGCCGAGTGGGTTTGGGTCTAGCAGAGTGGGTTTGGGTCTGGCGGAGTGGGTTTAGGTCTCGCGGAGTGGGTTTGGGTCTAGCGGAGTGGGTTTGCGTCTAGCGGAGTGGGTGTGGGTCTAGCGGAGTGGGTTTGGGTCAAGCGGAGTGGGTTTGGGTCTAGCGGACTGGGTTTGGATCTAGCGGAGTGGGTTTGGGTGTAGCGGA
This sequence comes from Raja brachyura, assembly GCA_963514005.1. The sequence continues at coordinate 2,189,328 of OY740819.1, read as the reverse complement.
GTGGGATTGGGTTTAGCGGAGTGGGTTTGGTTCTAACGGAGTGGGTTTGGGTCCAGTGGAGTGGGTTTGGGTCTAGCAGAGTGGGTTTGGGTATAGCGGAGTGGGTGCGGGTCTAGCGGAGTGGGTTTGGGTCTAGCGGAGTGGGTTTGGGTCTTGCGGAGTGGGTTTGGTTCTAGCGGAGTGGGTTTGGGTCTTGCGGAGTGGGTTTGGGTCTAGCGGAGTGGGTTTGCGTCTAGCGGAGTGGGTTTGGGTCTAGCGGAGTGGGTTTGGGTCTAGCGGAGTGGGTTTGGGCCTCTCGGAGTGGGTTTGGGTCTGGCGGATTGGGTTTGGGTCTAGCCGAGTGGGTTTGGGTCTAGCGGATTGGGTTTGGGTTTGTTGGAATGGGTTTGGGTCTGGCAGAGTGGGTTTGGGTCTCGCCGTGTGGGTTTGTGTCTAGCGGAGCGGGTTTGGGTCTAGCGGTGTAGCTTTGGGTCTAGCGGAGTGGGTTTGGGTTTGTCGGAGTGGGTTTGGGTCTGGCGGAGTGGGTTTGGGTCTAGCCGAGCGGGTTTGGGTCTGGCCGAGTGGGGTTGGGTCGAGCCGAGTGGGTTTGTGTCTAGCCGAGTGGGTTTGGGTCTAGCCGAGTGGGTGTGGGTCTAGCCGAGTGGGTTTGGGTGTAGCGGAATGGGTTTGGATCTAGCGGAGTGGGTATGGGTCTAGCGGAGTTGGTTTGTGTCTAGCGGAGTGGGTTTGGGTCTGGTGGAGTGGGTTTGCGTCTGCTAGAGCGGGTTTGGGTATAGCGGAGTGGGTTTGGGTCTAGGGAGTGGGTTTATGTCTAGCGGAGTGGGTTTGGGTCTGGTGGAGTGGGTTTGGGTCTGGCGGAGTGGGTTTGGGTCTAGCCGAGTGGGTTTGGCTCTAGCCGAGTGGGTTTGGGTGTAGCCGAGTGGGTTTGGGTCTAGCGGAGTGGGTTTGGGTCTAGCGGAGTGGGTTTGGGTCTAGCGGAGTGGGTTTGGGTCTGGCGGATTGGGTTTGGGTCTAGCCGAGTGGGTTTGGGTCTAGCGGATTGGGTTTGGGTTTGTTGGAGTGGGTTTGGTTCTGGTAGAGTGGGTTCGGGTCTCGCTGTGTGGGTTTGGGTATAGCGGAGTGGGTGTGGGTCTAGCGGAGTGGGTGTGGGTCTAGCGGAGTGGGTTTGGGTCAAGCGGAGTGGGTTTCGGTCTAGAGGAGTGAGTTTGGGTCTAGCGGAGTGGGTTTGGGTCTAGCGGAGTGGGTTTGGGTCTAGCCGAGTGGGTTTGGGTCTAGCAGAGTGGCTTTGGTTGTAGCGGAGTGGAGTAGGGCCTAGCGGAGTGGGTTTGGGTCTAGCCGAGAGGGTTTGGGTCTAGCCGAGTGGGTTTGGGTTTAGCCGAGTGGGTTTGGCTCTAGCCGAGTGGGTTTGGGTCTCGCCGAGTGGGTTTGGGTCTAGCCGAGTGGGTTTGGGTCTAGCGGAGTGGGTTTGGGTCTAGCGGAGTGGGTTTGGGTCTAGCCGAGTTGGTTTGGGTCTAGCCGAGTGGGTTTGGGTCTAGCCGAGTGGGTTTGGGTCTAGCCGAGTGGGTTTGGGTCTAGCGGATTGGGTTTGGGTTTGTTGGAGTGGGTTTGGGTCTGGCAGAGTGGGTTTGGGTCTCGCCGTGTGGGTTTGGGTATAGTGGAGTGGGTGTGGGTCTTGCGGAGTGGGTGTGGGTCTAGCGGAGTGGGTTTGGGTCAAGCGGAGTGGGTTTGGGTCCAGAGGATTGGGTTTTGATCTAGCGGAGTGGGTTTGGGTCTAGCGGAGTGGGATTGGGTTTAGCGGAGTGGGTTTGGGTCTAACAGAGTGGGTTTGGCTCCAGCGGAGTGGGTTTGGGTCTATCGGAGTGGGTTTGGGTATAGCGGAGTGGGTGCGGGTCTAGCGGAGTGGGTTTGGGTCTAGCGGAGTGGGTTTGGGTCTAGCGGAGTGGGTTTGGGTCTAGCGGAGTGGGTTTGGGTCTCTCGGAGTGGGTTTGGGTCTGGCGGATTGGGTTTGGGTCTAGCCGAGTGGGTTTGGGTCTAGCGGATTGGGTTTGGGTTTGTTGGAGTGGGTTTGGGTCTGGCAGAGTGGGTTTGGGTCTCGCCGTGTGGGTTTGGGTATAGCGGAGTGGGTGTGGGTCTAGCGGAGTGGGTTTGGGTCTAGCCGAGTAGGTTTGGGTCTAGCCGAGCGGGTTTGGGTCTGGCCGAGTGGGGTTGGGTCGAGCCGAGTGGGTTTGTGTCTAGCCGAGTGGGTTTGGGTCTAGCCGAGTGGGTTTGGGTCTAGCCGAGTGGGTTTGGGTGTAGCGGAATGGGTTTGGCTCTAGCGGAGTGGGTATGGGTCTAGCGGAATGGGTTTGTGTCTAGCGGAGTGGGTTTATGTCTAGCGGAGTGGGTTTGGGTTTGTTGGAGTGGGTTTGGGTCTGGCAGAGTGGGTTTGGGTCTCGCCGTGTGGGTTTGGGTATAGCGGAGTGGGTGTGGGTCTAGCGGAGTGGGTTTGGGTCTAGCCGAGTAGGTTTGGGTCTAGCCGAGCGGGTTTGGGTCTGGCCGAGTGGGGTTGGGTCGAGCCGAGTGGGTTTGTGTCTAGCCGAGTGGGTTTGGGTCTAGCCGAGTGGGTTTGGGTCTAGCCGAGTGGGTTTGGGTGTAGCGGAATGGGTTTGCCTCTAGCGGAGTGGGTATGGGTCTAGCGGAATGGGTTTGTGTCTAGCGGAGTGGGTTTGGGTCTGGTGGAGTGGGTTTGGGTCTGGCGGAGTGGGTTTGGGTCTAGCCGAGTGGGTGTGGCTCTAGCCGAGTGGGTTTGGCTTTAGCCGAGTGGGTTTGGGTGTAGCCGAGTGGGTTTGGGTTTAGCCGAGTGGGTTTGGGTTTAGCCGAGTGGGTTTGGCTCTAGCCGAGTGGGTTTGGGTCTAGCCGAGTGGGTTTGGGTCTAGCCGAGTGGGTTTGGGTCTAGCGGAGTGGGTTTGGGTCTAGCGGAGTGGGTTTGGGTCTAGCGGAGTGGGTTTGGGTCTAGCCGAGTTGGTTTGGGTCTAGCCGAGTGGGTTTGGGTCTAGCCGAGTGGGTTTTGGTCTAGCCGAGTGGGTTTGGGTCTAGCGGATTGGGTTTGGGTTTGTTGGAGTGGGTTTGGGTCTGGCAGAGTGGGTTTGGGTCTCGCCGTGTGGGTTTGGGTATGGTGGAGTGGGTGTGGGTCTAGCGGAGTGGGTGTGGGTCTAGCGGAGTGGGTTTGGGTCAAGCGGAGTGGGTTTGGGTCTAGAGGACTGGGTTTTGATCTAGCGGAGTGGGTTTGGGTCTAGCGGAGTGGGATTGGGTTTAGCGGAGTGGGTTTGGGTCTAGCGGAGTGGGTTTGGGTCTGGTGGAGTGGGTTTGGTTCTGGCGGAGTGGGTTTGGGTCTAGCCGAGTGGGTTTGGCTCTAGCCGAGTGGGTTTGGGTGTAGCCGAGTGGGTTTGGGTCTAGCGGAGTGGGTTTGGGTCTAGCGGAGTGAGTGTGGGTCTAGCGGAGTGGGTTTGGGTTTCTCGGAGTGGGTTTGGGTCTGGCGGATTGGGTTTGGGTCTAGCCGAGTGGGTTTGGGTCTAGCGGATTGGGTTTGGGTTTGTTGGAGTGGGTTTGGTTCTGGCAGAGTGGGTTCGGGTCTCGCTGTGTGGGTTTGGGTATAGCGGAGTGGGTGTGGGTCTAGCGGAGTGGGTGTGGGTTTAGCGGAGTGGGTTTGGGTCAAGCGGAGTGGGTTTGGGTCTAGCGGAGTGAGTTTGGGTCTAGCGGAGTGGGTTTGGGTCTAGCGGGGTGGGTTTGGGTCTAGCCGAGTGGGTTTGGGTCTAGCGGAGTGGCTTTGGTTGTGGCGGAGTGGATTAGGGTCTAGCGAAGTGGGTTTGGGTCTAGCAGAGTGGGTTTGGGTCTAGCCGAGTGGGTTTGGGTCTAGCAGAGTGGGTTTGGGTCTGGCGGAGTGGGTTTAGGCCTCGCGGAGTGGGTTTGGGTCTAGCGGAGTGGGTTTGCGTCTAGCGGAGTGGGTGTGGGTCTAGCGGAGTGGGTTTGGGTCAAGCGGAGTGGGTTTGGGTCTAGCGGACTGGGTTTGGATCTAGCGGAGTGGGTTTGGGTGTAGCGGAGTGGGTTTGGGTCTAGCGGAGTGGGTTTGGGTCTAGCGGAGTGGGTTTGGGTCTGGCCGAGTTGGTTTGGGTCTAGCAGAGTGGGTTTGGGTCTAGCCGAGTGGGTTTGGGTCTAGCAGAGTGGGTTTGGGTCTGGCGGAGTGGGTTTAGGCCTCGCGGAGTGGGTTTGGTTCTAGCGGAGTGGGTTTGCGTCTAGCGGAGTGGGTGTGGGTCTAGCGGAGTGGGTTTGGGTCAAGCGGAATGGGTTTGGGTCTAGCGGACTGGGTTTGGATCTAGCGGAGTGGGTTTGGGTGTAGCGGAGTGGGATTGGGTTTAGCGGAGTGGGTTTGGTTCTAACGGAGTGGGTTTGGGTCCAGCGGAGTGGGTTTGGGTCCAGCAGAGTGGGTTTGGGTATAGCGGAGTGGGTGCGGGTCTAGCGGAGTGGGTTTGGGTCTAGCGGAGTGGGTTTGGGTCTAGCGGAGTGGGTTTGGTTCTAGCGGAGTGGGTTTGGGTCTTGCGGAGTGGGTTGAGGTCAAGCGGAGTGGGTCTGCGTCTAGCGGAGTGGGTTTGGGTCTAGCGGAGTGGGTTTGGGTCTAGCGGAGTGGGTTTGGGTCTCTCGGAGTGGGTTTGGGTTTGGCGGATTGGGTTTGGGTCTAGCCGAGTGGGTTTGGGTCTAGCGGATTGGGTTTGGGTTTGTTGGAGTGGGTTTGGGTCTGGCAGAGTGGGTTTGGGTCTCGCCGTGTGGGTTTGGGTCTAGCGGAGTGGGTTTGGGTCTCGCGGTGTAGCTTTGGGTCTAGCGGAGTGGGTTTGGGTTTGTCGGAGTGGGTTTGGGTCTGGCGGAGTGGGTTTCGGTCTGGCGGAGTGGGTTTGGGTCTAGCCGAGTGGGTTTGGGTCTAGCCGAGTGGGTTTGGGTCTAGCCGAGCGGGTTTGGGTCTGGCCGAGTGGGGTTGGGTCGAGCCGAGTGGGTTTGTGTCTAGCCGAGTGGGTTTGGGTCTAGCCGAGTGGGTGTGGGTCTAGCCGAGTGGGTTTGGGTGTAGCGGAATGGGTTTGGCTCTAGCGGAGTGGGTATGGGTCTAGCGGAGTGGGTTTGTGTCCAGCGGAGTGGGTTTGGGTCTGGTGGAGTGGGTTTGCGTCTGCTAGAGCGGGTTTGGGTATAGCGGAGTGGGTTTGGGTCTAGGGAGTGGGTTTATGTCTAGCGGAGTGGGTTTGGGTCTGGTGGAGTGGGTTTGGGTCTGGCGGAGTGGGTTTGGGTCTAGCCGAGTGGGTTTGGCTCTGGCCGAGTGGGTTTGGGTGTAGCCGAGTGGGTTTGGGTCTAGCGGAGTGGGTTTGGGTCTAGCGGAGTGGGTTTGGGTCTAGCGGAGTGGGTTTGGGTCTCTCGGAGTGGGTTTGGGTCTGGCGGATTGGGTTTGGGTCTGGCGGATTGGGTTTGGGTCTAGCCGAGTGGGTTTGGGTCTAGCGGATTGGGTTTGGGTTTGTTGGAGTGGGTTTGGTTCTGGCAGAGTGGGTTCGGGTCTCGCTGTGTGGGTTTGGGTATAGCGGAGTGGTTGTGGGTCTAGCGGAGTGGGTGTGGGTCTAGCGGAGTGGGTTTGGGTCAAGCGGACTGGGTTTGGGTCTAGCGGAGTGAGTTTGAGTCTAGCGGAGTGGGTTTGGGTCTAGCGGAGTGGGTTTGGGTCTAGCCGAGTGGGTTTGGGTCTAGCAGAGTGGCTTTGGTTGTAGCGGAGTGGATTAGGGCCTAGCGGAGTGGGTTTGGGTCTAGCCGAGAGGGTTTGGGTCTAGCCGAGTGGGTTTGGGTTTAGCCGAGTGGGTTTGGCTCTAGCCGAGTGGGTTTGGGTCTCGCCGAGTGGGTTTGGGTCTAGCCGAGTGGGTTTCGGTCTAGCGGAGTGGGTTTGGGTCTAGCGGAGTGGGTTTGGGTCTAGCCGAGTTGGTTTGGGTCTAGCCGAGTGGGTTTGGGTCTAGCCGAGTGGGTTTGGGTCTAGCCGAGTGGGTTTGGGTCTAGCGGATTGGGTTTGGGTTTGTTGGAGTGGGTTTGGGTCTGGCAGAGTGGGTTTGGGTCTCGCCGTGTGGGTTTGGGTATAGTGGAGTGGGTGTGGGTCTAGCGGTGGGTGTGGGTCTAGCGGAGTGGGTTTGGGTCAAGCGGAGTGGGTTTGGGTCTCGAGGACTGGGTTTTGATCTAGCGGAGTGGGTTGGGTCTAGCGGAGTGGGATTGGGTTTAGCGGAGTGGGTTTGGGTCTAACGGAGTGGGTTTGGCTCCAGCGGAGTGGGTTTGCGTCTATCGGAGTGGGTTTGGGTCTAGCGGAGTGGGATTGGGTTTAGCGGAGTGGGTTTGGGTCTAGCGGAGTGGGTTTGGGTCTGGTGGAGTGGGTTTGGTTCTGGCGGAGTGGGTTTGGGTCTAGCCGAGTGGGTTTGGCTCTAGCCGAGTGGGTTTGGGTGTAGCCGAGTGGGTTTGGGTCTAGCGGAGTGGGTTTGGGTCTAGCGGAGTGAGTGTGCGTCTAGCGGAGTGGGTTTGGGTTTCTCGGAGTGGGTTTGGGTCTGGCGGATTGGGTTTGGGTCTAGCCGAGTGGGTTTGGGTCTAGCGGATTGGGTTTGGGTTTGTTGGAGTGGGTTTGGTTCTGGCAGAGTGGGTTCGGGTCTCGCTGTGTGGGTTTGGGTATAGCGGAGTGGGTGTGGGTCTAGCGGAGTGGGTGTGGGTCTAGCGGAGTGGGTTTGGGTCAAGCGGAGTGGGTTTGGGTCTAGCGGAGTGAGTTTGGGTCTAGCGGAGTGGGTTTGGGTCTAGCGGAGTGGGTTTGGGTCTAGCCGAGTGGGTTTGGGTCTAGCGGAGTGGCTTTGGTTGTGGCGGAGTGGATTAGGGTCTAGCGAAGTGGGTTTGGGTCTAGCCGAGAGGGTTTGGGTCCAGCCGAGTGGGTTTGGGTTTAGCCGAGTGGGTTTGGGTCTAGCCGAGTGGGTTTGGGTCTAGCCGAGTGGGTTTGGGTCTAGCCGGATGGGTTTGGGTCTAGCGGAGTGGGTTTGGGTCTAGCGGAGTGGGTTTGGGTCTGGCCGAGTTGGTTTGGGTCTAGCAGAGTGGGTTTGGGTCTAGCCGAGTGGGTTTGGGTCTAGCAGAGTGGGTTTGGGTCTGGCGGAGTGGGTTTAGGCCTCGCGGAGTGGGTTTGGGTCTAGCGGAGTGGGTTTGCATCTAGCGGAGTGGGTGTGGGTCTAGCGGAGTGGGTTTGGGTCAAGCGGAGTGGGTTTGGGTCTAGCGGACTGGGTTTGGATCTAGCGGAGTGGGTTTGGGTGTAACGGAGTGGGATTGGGTTTAGCGGAGTGGGTTTGGTTCTAACGGAGTGGGTTTGGGTCCAGCGGAGTGGGTTTGGGTCTAGCAGAGTGGGTTTGGGTATAGCGGAGTGGGTGCGGGTCTAGCGGAGTGGGTTTGGGTCTAGCGGAGTGGGTTTGGGTCTAGCGGAGTGGGTTTGGTTCTAGCGGAGTGGGTTTGGGTCTTGCGGAGTGGGTTGAGGTCAAGCGGAGTGGGTTTGCGTCTAGCGGAGTGGGTTTGGGTCTAGCGGAGTGGGTTTGGGTCTAGCGGAGTGGGTTTGGGTCTCTCGGAGTGGGTTTGGGTTTGGCGGATTGGGTTTGGTTCTAGCCGAGTGGGTTTGGGTCTAGCGGATTGGGTTTGGGTTTGTTGGAGTGGGTTTGGGTCTGGCAGAGTGGGTTTGGGTCTCGCCGTGTGGGTTTGGGTCTAGCGGAGTGGGTTTGGGTCTCGCGGTGTAGCTTTGGGTCTAGCGGAGTGGGTTTGGGTTTGTCGGAGTGGGTTTGGGTCTGGCGGAGTGGGTTTCGGTCTGGCGGAGTGGGTTTGGGTCTAGCCGAGTGGGTTTGGGTCTAGCCGAGTGGGTTTGGGTCTAGCCGAGCGGGTTTGGGTCTGGCCGAGTGGGTTTGGGTCTAGCAGAGTGGCTTTGGTTGTAGCGGAGTGGATTAGGGCCTAGCGGAGTGGGTTTGGGTCTAGCCGAGAGGGTTTGGGTCTAGCCGAGTGGGTTTGGGTTTAGCCGAGTGGGTTTGGCTCTAGCCGAGTGGGTTTGGGTCTCGCCGAGTGGGTTTGGGTCTAGCCGAGTGGGTTTGGGTCTAGCGGAGTGGGTTTGGGTCTAGCGGAGTGGGTTTGGGTCTAGCCGAGTTGGTTTGGGTCTAGCCGAGTGGGTTTGGGTCTAGCCGAGTGGGTTTGGGTCTAGCCGAGTGGGTTTGGGTCTAGCGGATTGGGTTTGGGTTTGTTGGAGTGGGTTTGGGTCTGGCAGAGTGGGTTTGGGTCTCGCCGTGTGGGTTTGGGTATAGTGGAGTGGGTGTGGGTCTAGCGGAGTGGGTGTGGGTCTAGCGGAGTGGGTTTGGCTCCAGCGGAGTGGGTTTGCGTCTATCGGAGTGGGTTTGGGTCTAGCGGAGTGGGATTGGGTTTAGCGGAGTGGGTTTGGGTCTAGCGGAGTGGGTTTGGGTCTGGTGGAGTGGGTTTGGTTCTGGCGGAGTGGGTTTGGGTCTAGCCGAGTGGGTTTGGCTCTAGCCGAGTGGGTTTGGGTGTAGCCGAGTGGATTTGGGTCTAGCGGAGTGGGTTTGGGTCTAGCGGAGTGAGTGTGCGTCTAGCGGAGTGGGTTTGGGTTTCTCGGAGTGGGTTTGGGTCTGGCGGATTGGGTTTGGGTCTAGCCGAGTGGGTTTGGGTCTAGCGGATTGGGTTTGGGTTTGTTGGAGTGGGTTTGGTTCTGGCAGAGTGGGTTCGGGTCTCGCTGTGTGGGTTTGGGTATAGCGGAGTGGGTGTGGGTCTAGCGGAGTGGGTGTGGGTCTAGCGGAGTGGGTTTGGGTCAAGCGGAGTGGGTTTGGGTCTAGCGGAGTGAGTTTGGGTCTAGCGGAGTGGGTTTGGGTCTAGCGGAGTGGGTTTGGGTCTAGCCGAGTGGGTTTGGGTCTAGCGGAGTGGCTTTGGTTGTGGCGGAGTGGATTAGGGTCTAGCGAAGTGGGTTTGGGTCCAGCCGAGAGGGTTTGGGTCCAGCCGAGTGGGTTTGGGTTTAGCCGAGTGGGTTTGGCTCTAGCCGAGTGGGTTTGGGTCTAGCCGAGTGGGTTTGGGTCTAGCCGGATGGGTTTGGGTCTAGCGGAGTGGGTTTGGGTCTAGCGGAGTGGGTTTGGGTCTGGCCGAGTTGGTTTGGGTCTAGCAGAGTGGGTTTGGGTCTAGCCGAGTGGGTTTGGGTCTAGCAGAGTGGGTTTGCGTCTGGCGGAGTGGGTTTAGGCCTCGCGGAGTGGGTTTGGGTCTAGCGGAGTGGGTTTGCATCTAGCGGAGTGGGTGTGGGTCTAGCGGAGTGGGTTTGGGTCAAGCGGAGTGGGTTTGGGTCTAGCGGACTGGGTTTGGATCTAGCGGAGTGGGTTTGGGTGTAACGGAGTGGGATTGGGTTTAGCGGAGTGGGTTTGGTTCTAACGGAGTGGGTTTGGGTCCAGCGGAGTGGGTTTGGGTCTAGCAGAGTGGGTTTGGGTATAGCGGAGTGGGTGCGGGTCTAGCGGAGTGGGTTTGGGTCTAGCGGAGTGGGTTTGGGTCTAGCGGAGTGGGTTTGGTTCTAGCGGAGTGGGTTTGGGTCTTGCGGAGTGGGTTGAGGTCAAGCGGAGTGGGTTTGCGTCTAGCGGAGTGGGTTTGGGTCTAGCGGAGTGGGTTTGGGTCTAGCGGAGTGGGTTTGGGTCTCTCGGAGTGGGTTTGGGTTTGGCGGATTGGGTTTGGGTCTAGCCGAGTGGGTTTGGGTCTAGCGGATTGGGTTTGGGTTTGTTGGAGTGGGTTTGGGTCTGGCAGAGTGGGTTTGGGTCTCGCCGTGTGGGTTTGGGTCTAGCGGAGTGGGTTTGGGTCTCGCGGTGTAGCTTTGGGTCTAGCGGAGTGGGTTTGGGTTTGTCGGAGTGGGTTTGGGTCTGGCGGAGTGGGTTTCGGTCTGGCGGAGTGGGTTTGGGTCTAGCCGAGTGGGTTTGGGTCTAGCCGAGTGGGTTTGGGTCTAGCCGAGCGGGTTTGGGTCTGGCCGAGTGGGGTTGGGTCGAGCCGAGTGGGTTTGTGTCTAGCCGAGTGGGTTTGGGTCTAGCCGAGTGGGTGTGGGTCTAGCCGAGTGGGTTTGGGTGTAGCGGAATGGGTTTGGCTCTAGCGGAGTGGGTATGGGTCTAGCGGAGTGGGTTTGTGTCCAGCGGAGTGGGTTTGGGTCTGGTGGAGTGGGTTTGCGTCTGCTAGAGCGGGTTTGGGTATAGCGGAGTGGGTTTGGGTCTAGGGAGTGGGTTTATGTCTAGCGGAGTGGGTTTGGGTCTGGTGGAGTGGGTTTGGGTCTGGCGGAGTGGGTTTGGGTCTAGCCGAGTGGGTTTGGCTCTGGCCGAGTGGGTTTGGGTGTAGCCGAGTGGGTTTGGGTCTAGCGGAGTGGGTTTGGGTCTAGCGGAGTGGGTTTGGGTCTAGCGGAGTGGGTTTGGGTCTCTCGGAGTGGGTTTGGGTCTGGCGGATTGGGTTTGGGTCTGGCGGATTGGGTTTGGGTCTAGCCGAGTGGGTTTGGGTCTAGCGGATTGGGTTTGGGTTTGTTGGAGTGGGTTTGGTTCTGGCAGAGTGGGTTCGGGTCTCGCTGTGTGGGTTTGGGTATAGCGGAGTGGGTGTGGGTCTAGCGGAGTGGGTGTGGGTCTAGCGGAGTGGGTTTGGGTCTAGCGGAGTGGGTTTGGGTCTAGCCGAGTGGGTTTGGGTCTAGCAGAGTGGCTTTGGTTGTAGCGGAGTGGATTAGGGCCTAGCGGAGTGGGTTTGGGTCTAGCCGAGAGGGTTTGGGTCTAGCCGAGTGGGTTTGGGTTTAGCCGAGTGGGTTTGGCTCTAGCCGAGTGGGTTTGGGTCTCGCCGAGTGGGTTTGGGTCTAGCCGAGTGGGTTTGGGTCTAGCGGAGTGGGTTTGGGTCTATCGGAGTGGGTTTGGGTCTAGCCGAGTTGGTTTGGGTCTAGCCGAGTGGGTTTGGGTCTAGCCGAGTGGGTTTGGGTCTAGCCGAGTGGGTATGGGTCTAGCGGATTGGGTTTGGGTTTGTTGGAGTGGGTTTGGGTCTGGCAGAGTGGGTTTGGGTCTCGCCGTGTGGGTTTGGGTATAGTGGAGTGGGTGTGGGTCTAGCGGAGTGGGTGTGGGTCTAGCGGAGTGGGTTTGGGTCAAGCGGAGTGGGTTTGGGTCTCGAGGACTGGGTTTTGATCTAGCGGAGTGGGTTGGGTCTAGCGGAGTGGGATTGGGTTTAGCGGAGTGGGTTTGGGTCTAACGGAGAGGGTTTGGCTCCAGCGGAGTGGGTTTGGGTCTATCGGAGTGGGTTTGGGTATAGCGGAGTGGGTGCGGGTCTAGCGGAGTGGGTTTGGGTCTAGCGGAGTGGGTTTGGGTCTAGCGGAGTGGGTTTGGGTCTAGCGGAGTGGGTTTGGGTCTCTCGGAGTGGGTTTGGGTCTGGCGGATTGGGTTTGGGTCTAGCCGAGTGGGTTTGGGTCTAGCGGATTGGGTTTGGGTTTGTTGGAGTGGGTTTGGGTCTGGCAGAGTGGGTTTGGGTCTCGCCGTGTGGGTTTGGGTATAGCGGAGTGGGTGTGGGTCTAGCGGAGTGGGTTTGGGTCTAGCCGAGTGGGTTTGGGTCTAGCCGAGCGGGTTTGGGTCTGGCCGAGTGGGGTTGGGTCGAGCCGAGTGGGTTTGTGTCTAGCCGTGTGGGTTTGGGTCTAGCCGAGTGGGTTTGGGTCTAGCCGAGTGGGTTTGGGTGTAGCGGAATGGGTTTGGCTCTAGCGGAGTGGGTATGGGTCTAGCGGAATGGGTTAGTGTCTAGCGGAGTGGGTTTATGTCTAGCGGAGTGGGTTTGGGTCTGGTGGAGTGGGTTTGGGTCTGGCGGAGTGGGTTTGGGTCTAGCCGAGTGGGTTTGGCTCTAGCCGAGTGGGTTTGGCTCTAGCCGAGTGGGTTTGGGTGTAGCCGAGTGGGTTTGGGTCTAGCGGAGTGGGTTTGGGTCTAGCGGAGTGGGTTTGGGTCTAGCGGAGTGGGTTTGGGTCTCTCGGAGTGGGTTTGGGTCTGGCGGATTGGGTTTTGGTCTAGCCGAGTGGGTTTGGGTCTAGCGGATTGGGTTTGGGTTTGTTGGAGTGGGTTTGGTTCTGGCAGAGTGGGTTCGGGTCTCGCTGTGTGGGTTTGGGTATAGCGGAGTGGGTGTGGGTCTAGCGGAGTGGGTGTGGGTCTAGCGGAGTGGGTTTGGGTCTAGCGGAGTGGGTTTGGGTCTAGCCGAGTGGGTTTGGGTCTAGCAGAGTGGCTTTGGTTGTAGCGGAGTGGATTAGGGCCTAGCGGAGTGGGTTTGGGTCTAGCCGAGAGGGTTTGGGTCTAGCCGAGTGGGTTTGGGTTTAGCCGAGTGGGTTTGGCTCTAGCCGAGTGGGTTTGGGTCTCGCCGAGTGGGTTTGGGTCTAGCCGAGTGGGTTTGGGTCTAGCGGAGTGGGTTTGGGTCTATCGGAGTGGGTTTGGGTCTAGCCGAGTTGGTTTGGGTCTAGCCGAGTGGGTTTGGGTCTAGCCGAGTGGGTTTGGGTCTAGCCGAGTGGGTATGGGTCTAGCGGATTGGGTTTGGGTTTGTTGGAGTGGGTTTGGGTCTGGCAGAGTGGGTTTGGGTCTCGCCGTGTGGGTTTGGGTATAGTGGAGTGGGTGTGGGTCTAGCGGAGTGGGTGTGGGTCTAGCGGAGTGGGTTTGGGTCAAGCGGAGTGGGTTTGGGTCTCGAGGACTGGGTTTTGATCTAGCGGAGTGGGTTGGGTCTAGCGGAGTGGGATTGGGTTTAGCGGAGTGGGTTTGGGTCTAACGGAGAGGGTTTGGCTCCAGCGGAGTGGGTTTGGGTCTATCGGAGTGGGTTTGGGTATAGCGGAGTGGGTGCGGGTCTAGCGGAGTGGGTTTGGGTCTAGCGGAGTGGGTTTGGGTCTAGCGGAGTGGGTTTGGGTCTAGCGGAGTGGGTTTGGGTCTCTCGGAGTGGGTTTGGGTCTGGCGGATTGGGTTTGGGTCTAGCCGAGTGGGTTTGGGTCTAGCGGATTGGGTTTGGGTTTGTTGGAGTGGGTTTGGGTCTGGCAGAGTGGGTTTGGGTCTCGCCGTGTGGGTTTGGGTATAGCGGAGTGGGTGTGGGTCTAGCGGAGTGGGTTTGGGTCTAGCCGAGTGGGTTTGGGTCTAGCCGAGCGGGTTTGGGTCTGGCCGAGTGGGGTTGGGTCGAGCCGAGTGGGTTTGTGTCTAGCCGTGTGGGTTTGGGTCTAGCCGAGTGGGTTTGGGTCTAGCCGAGTGGGTTTGGGTGTAGCGGAATGGGTTTGGCTCTAGCGGAGTGGGTATGGGTCTAGCGGAATGGGTTAGTGTCTAGCGGAGTGGGTTTATGTCTAGCGGAGTGGGTTTGGGTCTGGTGGAGTGGGTTTGGGTCTGGCGGAGTGGGTTTGGGTCTAGCCGAGTGGGTTTGGCTCTAGCCGAGTGGGTTTGGCTCTAGCCGAGTGGGTTTGGGTGTAGCCGAGTGGGTTTGGGTCTAGCGGAGTGGGTTTGGGTCTAGCGGAGTGGGTTTGGGTCTAGCGGAGTGGGTTTGGGTCTCTCGGAGTGGGTTTGGGTCTGGCGGATTGGGTTTTGGTCTAGCCGAGTGGGTTTGGGTCTAGCGGATTGGGTTTGGGTTTGTTGGAGTGGGTTTGGTTCTGGCAGAGTGGGTTCGGGTCTCGCTGTGTGGGTTTGGGTATAGCGGAGTGGGTGTGGGTCTAGCGGAGTGGGTGTGGGTCTAGCGGAGTGGGTTTGGGTCAAGCGGAGTGGGTTTGGGTCTAGCGGAGTGTGTTTGGGTCTAGCGGAGTGGGTTTGGGTCTAGCGGAGTGGGTTTGGGTCTAGCCGAGTGGGTTTGGGTCTAGCAGAGTGGCTTTGGTTGTAGCGGAGTGGATTAGGGCCTAGCCGAGTGGGTTTGGGTCTAGCCGAGAGGGTTTGGGTCTAGCCGAGTGGGTTTGGGTTTAGCCGAGTGGGTTTGGCTCTAGCCGAGTGGGTTTGGGTCTAGCCGAGTGGGTTTGGGTCTAGCCGAGTGGGTTTGGGTCTAGCGGAGTGGGTTTGGGTCTAGCGGAGTGGGTTTGGGTCTAGCGGAGTGGGTTTGGGTCTAGCCGAGTTGGTTTGGGTCTAGCCGAGTGGGTTTGGGTCTAGCCGAGTGGGTTTTGGTCTAGCCGAGTGGGTTTGGGTCTAGCCGAGTGGGTTTGGGTTTGTTGGAGTGGGTTTGGGTCTGACAGAGTGGGTTTGGGTCTAGCCGAGTGGGTTTGGGTCTAGCCGAGTGGGTATGGGTCTAGCGGATTGGGTTTGGGTTTGTTGGAGTGGGTTTGGGTCTGGCAGAGTGGGTTTGGGTCTCGCCGTGTGGGTTTGGGTATAGTGGAGTGGGTGTGGGTCTAGCGGAGTGGGTGTGGGTCTAGCGGAGTGGGTTTGGGTCAAGCGGAGTGGGTTTGGGTCTCGAGGACTGGGTTTTGATCTAGCGGAGTGGGTTGGGTCTAGCGGAGTGGGATTGGGTTTAGCGGAGTGGGTTTGGGTCTAACGGAGAGGGTTTGGCTCCAGCGGAGTGGGTTTGGGTCTATCGGAGTGGGTTTGGGTATAGCGGAGTGGGTGCGGGTCTAGCGGAGTGGGTTTGGGTCTAGCGGAGTGGGTTTGGGTCTAGCGGAGTGGGTTTGGGTCTAGCGGAGTGGGTTTGGGTCTCTCGGAGTGGGTTTGGGTCTGGCGGATTGGGTTTGGGTCTAGCCGAGTGGGTTTGGGTCTAGCGGATTGGGTTTGGGTTTGTTGGAGTGGGTTTGGGTCTGGCAGAGTGGGTTTGGGTCTCGCCGTGTGGGTTTGGGTATAGCGGAGTGGGTGTGGGTCTAGCGGAGTGGGTTTGGGTCTAGCCGAGTGGGTTTGGGTCTAGCCGAGCGGGTTTGGGTCTGGCCGAGTGGGGTTGGGTCGAGCCGAGTGGGTTTGTGTCTAGCCGTGTGGGTTTGGGTCTAGCCGAGTGGGTTTGGGTCTAGCCGAGTGGGTTTGGGTGTAGCGGAATGGGTTTGGCTCTAGCGGAGTGGGTATGGGTCTAGCGGAATGGGTTAGTGTCTAGCGGAGTGGGTTTATGTCTAGCGGAGTGGGTTTGGGTCTGGTGGAGTGGGTTTGGGTCTGGCGGAGTGGGTTTGGGTCTAGCCGAGTGGGTTTGGCTCTAGCCGAGTGGGTTTGGCTCTAGCCGAGTGGGTTTGGGTGTAGCCGAGTGGGTTTGGGTCTAGCGGAGTGGGTTTGGGTCTAGCGGAGTGGGTTTGGGTCTAGCGGAGTGGGTTTGGGTCTCTCGGAGTGGGTTTGGGTCTGGCGGATTGGGTTTTGGTCTAGCCGAGTGGGTTTGGGTCTAGCGGATTGGGTTTGGGTTTGTTGGAGTGGGTTTGGTTCTGGCAGAGTGGGTTCGGGTCTCGCTGTGTGGGTTTGGGTATAGCGGAGTGGGTGTGGGTCTAGCGGAGTGGGTGTGGGTCTAGCGGAGTGGGTTTGGGTCAAGCGGAGTGGGTTTGGGTCTAGCGGAGTGTGTTTGGGTCTAGCGGAGTGGGTTTGGGTCTAGCGGAGTGGGTTTGGGTCTAGCCGAGTGGGTTTGGGTCTAGCAGAGTGGCTTTGGTTGTAGCGGAGTGGATTAGGGCCTAGCCGAGTGGGTTTGGGTCTAGCCGAGAGGGTTTGGGTCTAGCCGAGTGGGTTTGGGTTTAGCCGAGTGGGTTTGGCTCTAGCCGAGTGGGTTTGGGTCTAGCCGAGTGGGTTTGGGTCTAGCCGAGTGGGTTTGGGTCTAGCGGAGTGGGTTTGGGTCTAGCGGAGTGGGTTTGGGTCTAGCGGAGTGGGTTTGGGTCTAGCCGAGTTGGTTTGGGTCTAGCCGAGTGGGTTTGGGTCTAGCCGAGTGGGTTTTGGTCTAGCCGAGTGGGTTTGGGTCTAGCCGAGTGGGTTTGGGTTTGTTGGAGTGGGTTTGGGTCTGACAGAGTGGGTTTGGGTCTCGCCGTGTGGGTTTGGGTATAGTGGAGTGGGTGTGGGTCTAGCGGAGTGGGTGTGGGTCTAGCGGAGTGGGTTTGGGTCAAGCGGAGTGGGTTTGGGTCTAGAGGACTGGGATTTGATCTAGCGGAGTGGGTTTGGGTCTAGCGGAGTGGGATTGGGTTTAGCGGAGTGGGTTTGGGTCTAACGGAGTGGGTTTGGGTCCAGCGGAGTGGGTTTGGGTCTAGCGGAGTGGGTTTGGGTATAGCGGCGTGGGTGCGCGTCTAGCGGAGTGGGTTTGGGTCTAGCGGAGTGGGTTTGGGTCTAGCGGAGTGGGTTTGGGTCTAGCGGAGTGGGTTTGGGTCTCTCGGAGTGGGTTTGGGTCTGGCGGATTGGGTTTGGGTCTAGCCGAGTGGGTTTGCGTCGAGCGGATTGGGTTTGGGTTTGTTGGAGTGGGTTTGGGTCTGGCAGAGTGGGTTTCGGTCTCGCCGTGTGGGTTTGGGTATAGCGGAGTGGGTGTGGGTCTAGCGGAGTGGGTGTGGGTCTAGCGGAGTGGGTTTGGGTCAAGCGGAGTGGGTTTGGGCCTCGCGGAGTGGGGTTGGGTCTAGCGGAGTTGGTTTGCGTCTAGCCGAGTGGGTTTGGGTCTAGCAGAGTGGCTTTGGTTCTAGCGGAGTGGATTAGGGTCTCGCGGAGTGGGTTTGGGTCTAGCGGAGTGGGTTTGGGTCTAGCCGTGTTGGTTTGGGTCTAGCCGAGTGGGTTTGGGTCTAGCCGAGTGGGTTTGGGTCTAGCCGAGTGGGTTTGGGTCTGGCAGAGTGGGTTTGGGTTGAGCCGAGTGGGTTTGGCTCCAGCCGAGTGGGTTTGGGTCTAGCCGAGTGGGTTTGGGTCTAGCCGAGTGGGTTTGGGTCTAGCGGAGTGGGTTTGGGTCTAGCGGAGTGGGTTTGGGTCTAGCCGTGTTGGTTTGGGTCTAGCCGAGTGGGTTTGGGTCTAGCCGAGTGGGTTTGGGTCTAGCCGAGTGGGTTTGGGTCTGGCAGAGTGGGTTTGGGTCTGGCGGAGTGGGTTTTGGTCTCGCGGATTCGGTTTGGGTCTAGCGGAGTGGGTTTGGGTCTAGCGGAGTGGGTTTGGGTCTAGCGGAGTGGGTTTGGGTCTAGCGGAGTGGGTTTGGGTCTGGCGGAGTGGGTTTGTGTCTAGCGGAGTGGGTTTGGGTCTGTCGGAGTGGGTTTGGGTCTGGCGAATTGGGTTTGGGTCTAGCCGAGTGGGTTTGGGTCTAGCCGATTGGGTTTGGGTTTGTTGGAGTGGGTTTTGGTCTGGCAGAGTGGGTTTGGGTCTCGCCGTGTGGGTTTGGGTATAGTGGAGTGGGTGTGGGTCTAGCGGAGTGGGTGTGGGTCTAGCGGAGTGGGTTTGGGTCAAGCGGAGTGGGTTTGGGTCTAGCAGACTGGGTTTGGATCTAGCGGAGTGGGTTTGGGTCTAGCGGAGTGAGATTGGGTTTAGCGGAGTGGGTTTGGGTCTAACGGAGTGGGTTTGGGTCCAGCGGAGTGGGTTTGGGTATAGCGGAGTGGGTTTGGGTCTAGGGAGTGGGTTTATGTCTAGCGGAGTGGGTTTGGGTCTGGTGGAGTGGGTTTGGGTCTGGCGGAGTGGGTTTGGGTCTAGCCGAGTGGGTTTGGCTCTGGCCGAGTGGCTTTGGGTGTAGCCGAGTGGGTTTGGGTCTAGCGGAGTGGGTTTGGGTCTAGCGGAGTGGGTTTGGGTCTAGCGGAGTGGGTTTGGGTCTCTCGGAGTGGGTTTGGGTCTGGCGGATTGGGTTTGGGTCTGGCGGATTGGGTTTCGGTCTAGCCGAGTGGGTTTGGGTCTAGCGGATTGGGTTTGGGTTTGTTGGAGTGGGTTTGGTTCTGGCAGAGTGAGTTCGGGTCTCGCTGTGTGGGTTTGGGTATAGCGGAGTGGTTGTGGGTCTAGCGGAGTGGGTGTGGGTCTAGCGGAGTGGGTTTGGGTCAAGCGGAGTGGGTTTGGGTCTAGCGGAGTGAGTTTGGGTCTAGCGGAGTGGGTTTGGGTCTAGCGGAGTGGGTTTGGGTCTAGCCGAGTGGGTTTGGGTCTAGCAGAGTGGCTTTGGTTGTAGCGGAGTGGATTAGGGCCTAGCGGAGTGGGTTTGGGTCTAGCCGAGAGGGTTTGGGTCTAGCCGAGTGGGTTTGGGTTTAGCCGAGTGGGTTTGGCTCTAGCCGAGTGAGTTTGGGTCTCGCCGAGTGGGTTTGGGTCTAGCCGAGTGGGTTTGGGTCTAGCGGAGTGGGTTTGGGTCTAGCGGAGTGGGTTTGGGTCTAGCCGAGTTGGTTTGGGTCTAGCCGAGTGGGTTTGGGTCTAGCCGAGTGGGTTTGGGTCTAGCCGAGTGGGTTTGGGTCTAGCGGATTGGGTTTGGGTTTGTTGGAGTGGGTTTGGGTCTGGCAGAGTGGGTTTGGGTCTCGCCGTGTGGGTTTGGGTATAGTGGAGTGGATGTGGGTCTAGCGGAGTGGGTGTGGGTCTAGCGGAGTGGGTTTGGGTCAAGCGGAGTGGGTTTGGGTCTCGAGGACTGGGTTTTGATCTAGCGGAGTGGGTTTGGGTCTAGCGGAGTGGGATTGGGTTTAGCGGAGTGGGTTTGGGTCTAACGGAGTGGGTTTGGCTCCAGCGGAGTGGGTTAGGGTCTATCGGAGTGGGTTTGGGTATAGCGGAGTGGGTGCGGGTCTAGCGGAGTGGGTTTGGGTCTAGCGGACTGGGTTTGGGTCTAGCGGAGTGGGTTTGGGTCTAACGGAGTGGGTTTGGGTCTCTCGGAGTGGGTTTGGGTCTGGCGGATTGGGTTTGGGTCTAGCCGAGTGGGTTTGGGTCTAGCGGATTGGGTTTGGGTTTGTTGGAGTGGGTTTGGGTCTGGCAGAGTGGGTTTGGGTCTCGCCGTGTGGGTTTGGGTATAGCGGAGTGGGTGTGGGTCTAGCGGAGTGGGTTTGGGTCTAGCCGAGTGGGTTTGGGTCTAGCCGAGCGGGTTTGGGTCTGGCCGAGTGGGGTTGGGTCGAGCCGAGTGGGTTTGTGTCTAGCCGAGTGGGTTTGGGTCTAGCCGAGTGGGTTTGGGTCTAGCCGAGTGGGTTTGGGAGTAGCGGAATGGGTTTGGCTCTCGCCGAGTGGGTTTGGCTCTAGCCGAGTGGGTTTGGGTGTAGCCGAGTGGGTTTGGGTCTAGCGGAGTGGGTTTGGGTCTAGCGGAGTGGGTTTGGGTCTAGCGGAGTGGGTTTGGGTCTCTCGGAGTGGGTTTGGGTCTGGCGGATTGGGTTTGGGTCTAGCCGAGTGGGGTTGGGTCTAGCGGATTGGGTTTGGGTTTGTTGGAGTGGGTTTGGTTCTGGCAGAGTGGGTTCGGGTCTCGCTGTGTGGGTTTGGGTATAGCGGAGTGGGTGTGGGTCTAGCGGAGTGGGTGTGGGTCTAGCGGAGTGGGTTTGGGTCAAGCGGAGTGGGTTTGGGTCTAGCGGAGAGAGTTTGGGTCTAGCGGAGTGGGTTTGGGTGTAGCGGAGTTTGTTTGGGTCTAGCCGAGTGGGTTTGGGTCTAGCAGAGTGGCTTTGGTTGTAGCGGAGTGGATTAGGGCCTAGCCGAGTGGGTTTGGGTCTAGCCGAGAGGGTTTGGGTCTAGCCGAGTGGGTTTGGGTTTAGCCGAGTGGGTTTGGCTCTAGCCGAGTGGGTTTGGGTCTAGCCGAGTGGGTTTGGGTCTAGCCGAGTGGGTATGGGTCTAGCGGAGTGGGTTTGAGTCTAGCGGAGTGGGTTTGGGTCTAGCGGAGTGGGTTTGGGTCTAGCCGAGTTGGTTTGGGTCTAGCCGAGTGGGTTTGGGTCTAGCCGAGTGGGTTTTGGTTTAGCCGAGTGGGTTTGGGTCTAGCGGATTGGGTTTGGGTTTGTTGGAGTGGGTTTGGGTCTGACAGAGTGGGTTTGGGTCTCGCCGTGTGGGTTTGGGTATAGTGGAGTGGGTGTGGGTCTAGCGGAGTGGGTGTGGGTCTAGCGGAGTGGGTTTGGGTCAAGCGGAGTGGGTTTGGGTCTAGAGGACTGGGTTTTGAACTAGCGGAGTGGGTTTGGGACTAGCGGAGTGGGATTGGGTTTAGCGGAGTGGGTTTGGGTCTAACGGAGTGGGTTTGGGTCCAGCGGAGTGGGTTTGGGTCTAGCGGAGTGGGTTTGGGTATAGCGGAGTGGGTGCGGGTCTAGCGGAGTGGGTTTGGGTCTAGCGGAGTGGGTTTGGGTCTAGCGGAGTGGGTTTGGGTCTAGCGGAGTGGGTTTGGGTCTCTCGGAGTGGGTTTGGGTCTGGCGGATTGGGTTTGGGTCTAGCCGAGTGGGTTTGGGTCGAGCGGATTGGGTTTGGGTTTGTTGGAGTGGGTTTGGGTCTGGCAGAGTGGGTTTCGGTCTCGCCGTGTGGGTTTGGGTATAGCGGAGTGGGTGTGGGTCTAGCGGAGTGGGTGTGGGTCTAGCAGAGTGGGTTTGGGTCAAGCGGAGTGGGTTTGGGCCTCACGGAGTGGGGTTGGGTCTAGCGGAGTGGGTTTGCGTCTAGCCGAGTGGGTTTGGGTCTAGCAGAGTGGCTTTGGTTCTAGCGGAGTGGATTAGGGTCTCGCGGAGTGGGTTTGGGTCTAACGGAGTGGGTTTGGGTCCAGCGGAGTGGGTTTGGGTCTAGCGGAGTGGGTTTGGGTATAGCGGAGTGGGTGTGGGTGTAGCGGACTGGGTTTGGGTCTAGCGGAGTGGGTTTGGGTCTAGCAGAGTGGGTGTGGGTCTGGCGGAGTGGGTGTGGGTCTGGAGGAATGGGTTTGGGTCTGGCGGAGTGGGTTTGGGTCCAGTCGAGTGGGTTTGGGTCTAGCCGAGTGGGTTTGGGTCCAGCCGAGTGGATTTGGATCTAGCCGGGTGGGTTTGGGTCTAGCCGAGTGGGTTTGGGTCCAGCCGAGTGGGTTTGGGACTAGCCGAGTGGGTTTGGGTCTAGCCGAGTGGGTTTGGATCTAGCCGAGCGGGTTTGTGTCTAGCCGAGCGGGTTTGGGTCTAGCCGAGCGGGTTTGGGTCTAGCCGAGTGGGATTGGGTCTAGCCGAGTAGGTTTGTGTCTAGCCGAGTGGGTTTGGGGCTAGCCGAGTGGGTTTGGGTCTAGCCGAGTGGGTTTGGGTGTAGCGGAGTGGGTTTGGCTCTAGCGGAGTGGGTTTGGGTCTAGCGGAATGGGTTTGGCTCTAGCGGAGTGGGTTTGGGTCTAGCGGAGTGGGTTTGCGTCTAGCGGAGTGGGTTTGGGTCTAGCGGAGTGGGTTTGGGTCAAGCGGGGTGGGTTTGGGTCTAGCGGAGTGGGTTTGGATCTAGCAGAGTGGGTTTGGATCTAGCGGAGTGGGATTGGGTCTAGCTGAGTGGGTTTGGGTCTAGCAGAGTGGATTTGGGTCTAGCGGAGTGGGTTTGTGTCTAGCGGAGTGGGTTTGTGTCTAGCGGAGTGGGTTTATTTCTAGCGCAGTCGGTTTGGGTCTGGCGGAGTGGGTTTGTGTCTACCGGAGTGTGTTTGGGTCTGGTGGAGTGGGTTTGCGTCTGGCGGAGCGGGTTTGGGTCTGGCGGAGTGGGTTTGGTTCTGGCGGAGTGTGTTTGGATCTAGCCGAGTGGGTTTGGCTCTAGCCGAGTGGGTTTGGGTCTAGCCGAGTGGGTTTGGGTCTAGCGGAGTGGGTTTGGGTCTAGCGGAGTGAGTTTGGGTCTAGCGGAGTGGGTTTGGGTCTCTCGGAGTGGGTTTGGGTCTGGCGGATTGGGTTTGGGTCTAGCCGAGTGGGTTTGTGTCTAGCGGATTGGGTTTGGGTTTGTTGGAGTGGGTTTGGGTCTGGCAGTGTGGGTTTGGGTCTCGCCGTGGGGTTTGGGTATAGCGGAGTGGGTGTGGGTCTAGCGGAGTGGGTGAGGGTCTAGCGGAGTGGGTTTGGGTCAAGCGGAGTGGGTTTGGGTCTAGCAGAGTGAGTTTGGGTCTAGCGGCGTGGGTTTGGGTTTGTGGGAGTGGGTTTGTGCCTGGCAGAGTGGGTTTGGTTCTCGCCGAGCGGGTTTGGGTCTAGCCGAGTGGGTTTGGGTCTAGCGGAGTGGGTTTGGGTCTAGCGGTGTGGCTTTGGGTCTAGCGGAGTGGGTTTGGGTTTGTCGGAGTGGGTTTGGGTCTGGCGGAGTGGGTTTCGGTCTGGCGGAGTGTGTTTGGGTCTTGCCGAGTGGGTTTGGGTCTGGCCGAGTGGGATTGGGTCGAGCCGAGTGGGTTTGTGTCTAGGCGAGTGGGTTTGGGTCTAGCCGAGTGGGTTTGGGTCTAGCCGAGTGGGTTTGGGTGTAGCGGAATGGGTTTGGCTCTAGCGGAGTGGGTATGGGTCTAGCGGAGTGGGTTTGTGTCTAGCGGAGTGGGTTTGGGTCTGGTGGAGTGGGTTTGCGTCTGGCAGAGCGGGTTTGGGTATAGCGGAGTGGGTTTGGGTCTAGCGGAGTGGGTTTATGTCTAGCGGAGTGGGTTTGGGTCTGGTGGAGTGGGTTTGGTTCTGGCGGAGTGGGTTTGGGTCTAGCCGAGTGGGTTTGGCTCTAGCCGAGTGGGTTTGGGTGTAGCCGAGTGGGTTTGGGTCTAGCGGAGTGGGTTTGGGTCTAGCGGAGTGAGTGTGGGTCTAGCGGAGTGGGTTTGGGTCAAGCGGAGTGGGTTTGGGTCTAGCGGACTGGGTTTGGATCTAGCGGAGTGGGTTTGGGTGTAGCGGAGTGGGATTGGGTTTAGCGGAGTGGGTTTGGTTCTAACGGAGTGGGTTTGGGTCCAGCGGAGTGGGTTTGGGTCTAGCAGAGTGGGTTTGGGTATAGCGGAGTGGGTGCGGGTCTAGCGGAGTGGGTTTGGGTCTAGCGGAGTGGGTTTGGGTCTAGCGGAGTGGGTTTGGTTCTAGCGGAGTGGGTTTGGGTCTTGCGGAGTGGGTTTGGGTCTAGCGGAGTGGGTTTGCGTCTAGCGGAGTGGGTTTGGGTCTAGCGGAGTGGGTTTGGGTCTAGCGGAGTGGGTTTGGGTCTCTCGGAGTGGGTTTGGGTCTGGCGGATTGGGTTTGGGTCTAGCCGAGTGGGTTTGGGTCTAGCGGATTGGGTTTGGGTTTGTTGGAATGGGTTTGGGTCTGGCAGAGTGGGTTTGGGTCTAGCGGAGTGGGTTTGGGTCTAGCGGAGTGGGTTTGGGTTTGTCGGAGTGGGTTTGGGTCTGGCGGAGTGGGTTTCGGTCTGGCGGAGTGCGTTTGTGTCTAGCCGAGTGGGTTTGGGTCTAGCCGAGTGGGTTTGGGTTTGGCCGAGTGGGTTTGGGTGTAGCGGAATGGGTTTGGCTCTAGCGGAGTGGGTATGGGTCTAGCTGAGTGGGTTTGTGTCTAGCGGAGTGGGTTTGGGTCTGGTGGAGAAGGTTTGCGTCTGCTAGAGCGGGTTTGGGTATAGCGGAGTGGGTTTGGGTCTAGGGAGTGGGTTTATGTCTAGCGGAGTGGGTTTGGGTCTGGTGGAGTGGGTTTGGGTCTGGCGGAGTGGGTTTGGGTCTAGCCGAGTGGGTTTGGCTCTAGCCGAGTGGGTTTGGGTGTAGCCGAGTGGGTTCGGGTCTAGCGGAGTGGGTTTGGGTCTAGCGGAGTGGGTTTGGGTCTAGCGGAGTGGGTTTGGGTCTCTCGGAGTGGGTTTGGGTCTGGCGGATTGGGTTTGGGTCTAGCCGAGTGGGTTTGGGTCTAGCGGATTGGGTTTGGGTTTGTTGGAGTGGGTTTGGTTCTGGCAGAGTGGGTTCGGGTCTCGCTGTGTGGGTTTGGGTATAGCGGAGTGGGTGTGGGTCTAGCGGAGTGGGTGTGGGTCTAGCGGATTGGGTTTGGGTCAAGCGGAGTGGGATTCGGTCTAGCGGAGTGAGTTTGGGTCTAGCGGAGTGGGTTTGGGTCTAGCGGAGTGGGTTTGGGTCTAGCCGAGTGGGTTTGGGTCTAGCATAGTGGCTTTGGTTGTAGCGGAGTGGATTAGGGCCTAGCGGAGTGGGTTTGGGTCTAGCCGAGTGGGTTTGGATCTAGCCGAGCGGGTTTGTGTCTAGCCGAGCGGGTTTGGGTCTAGCCGAGTGGGATTGGGTCTAGCCGAGTAGGTTTGTTTCTAGCCGAGTGGGTTTGGGGCTAGCCGAGTGGGTTTGGGTCTAGCCGAGTGGGTTTGGGTGTAGCGGAGTGGGTTTGGCTCTAGCGGAGTGGGTTTGGGTCTAGCGGAATGGGTTTGGCTCTAGCGGAGTGGGTTTGGGTCTAGCGGAGTGGGTTTGTGTCTAGCGGAGTGGGTTTGGGTCTAGCGGAGTGGGTTTGGATCTAGCAGAGTGGGTTTGGATCTAGCGGAGTGGGATTGGGTCTAGCTGAGTGGGTTTGGGTCTAGCAGAGTGGGTTTGGGTCTAGCGGAGTGGGTTTGTGTCTAGCGGAGTGGGTTTGGGTATAGCGGAGTGGGTTTGGGTCTAGCGGAGTGGGTTTATTTCTAGCGCAGTCGGTTTGGGTCTGGCGGAGTGGGTTTGTGTCTACCGGAGTGGGTTTGGGTCTGGTGGAGTGGGTTTGCGTCTGGCGGAGCGGGTTTGGGTCTGGCGGAGTGGGTTTGGGTCTGGCGGAGTGTGTTTGGGTCTAGCCGAGTGGGTTTGGCTCTAGCCGAGTGGGTTTGGGTCTAGCCGAGTGGGTTTGGGTCTAGCGGAGTGGGTTTGGGTCTAGCGGAGTGGGTTTGGGTCTAGCGGAGTGGGTTTGGGTCTCTCGGGGTGGGTTTGGGTCTGGCGGATTGGGTTTGGGTCTAGCCGAGTGGGTTTGGGTCTAGTGGAGTGGCTTTGGTTGTAGCGGAGTGGATTAGGGTCTAGCGGAGTGGGTTTGGGTCTAGCCGAGAGGGTTTGGGTCCAGCCGAATGGGTTTGGGTTTAGCCGAGTGGGTTTGGCTCTAGCCGAGTGGGTTTGTGTCTAGCCGAGTGGGTTTGGGTCTTGCCGGATGGGTTTGGGTCTAGCGGAGTGGGTTTGGGTCTAGCGGAGTGGGTTTGGGTCTAGCCGAGTTGGTTTGGGTCTAGCCGAGTGGGTTTGGGTCTAGCCGAGTGGGTTTGGGTCTAGCCGAGTGGGTTTGGGTCTAGCAGAGTGGGTTTGGGTCTGGCGGAGTGGGTTTAGGTCTCGCGGAGTGGGTTTGGGTCTAGCGGAGTGGGTTTGCGTCTAGCGGAGTGGGTGTGGGTCTAGCGGAGTGGGTTTGGGTCAAGCGGAGTGGGTTTGGGTCTAGCGGACTGGGTTTGGATCTAGCGGAGTGGGTTTGGGTGTAGCGGAGTGGGATTGGGTCTAGCGGAGTGGGTTTGGGCCTCTCGGAGTGGGTTTGGGTCTGGCGAATTGGGTTTGGGTCTAGCCGAGTGGGTTTGGGTCTAGCGGATTGGGTTTGGGTTTGTTGGAATGGGTTTGGGTCTGGCAGAGTGGGTTTGGGTCTCGCCGTGTGGGTTTGGGTCTAGCGGAGCGGGTTTGGGTCTAGCGGTGTAGCTTTGGGTCTAGCGGAGTGGGTTTGGGTTTGTCGGAGTGGGTTTGGGTCTGGCGGAGTGGGTTTCGGTCTGGCGGAGTGGGTTTGGGTCTAGACGAGTGGGTTTGGGTCTAGCCGAGTGGGTTTGGGTCTAGCCGAGCGGGTTTGGGTCTGGCCGAGTGGGGTTGGGTCGAGCCGAGTGGGTTTGTGTCTAGCCGAGTGGGTTTGGGTCTAGCCGAGTGGGTGTGGGTCTAGCCGAGTGGGTTTGGGTGTAGCGGAATGGGTTTGGATCTAGCGGAGTGGGTATGGGTCTAGCGGAGTGGGTTTGTGTCTAGCTGAGTGGGTTTGGGTCTGGTGGAGTGGGTTTGCGTCTGCTAGAGCGGGTTTGGGTATAGCGGAGTGGGTTTGGGTCTAGGGAGTGGGTTTATGTCTAGCGGAGTGGGTTTGGGTCTGGTGGAGTGGGTTTGGGTCTGGCGGAGTGGGTTTGGGTCTAGCCGAGTGGGTTTGGCTCTAGCCGAGTGGGTTTGGGTGTAGCCGAGTGGGTTTGGGTCTAGCGGAGTGGGTTTGGGTCTAGCGGAGTGGGTTTGGGTCTAGCGGAGTGGGTTTGGGTCTCTCGGAGTGGGTTTGGGTCTGGCGGATTGGGTTTGGGTCTAGCCGAGTGGGTTTGGGTCTAGCGGATTGGGTTTGGGTTTGTTGGAGTGGGTTTGGTTCTGGCAGAGTGGGTTCGGGTCTCGCTGTGTGGGTTTGGGTATAGCGGAGTGGGTGTGGGTCTAGCGGAGTGGGTGTGGGTCTAGCGGAGTGGGTTTGGGTCAAGCGGAGTGGGTTTGGGTCTAGAGGATTGGGTTTTGATCTAGCGGAGTGGGTTTGGGTCTAGCGGAGTGGGATTGGGTTTAGCGGAGTGGGTTTGGGTCTAACAGAGTGGGTTTGGCTCCAGCGGAGTGGGTTTGGGTCTATCGGAGTGGGTTTGGGTATAGCGGAGTGGGTGCGGGTCTAGCGGAGTGGGTTTGGGTCTAGCGGAGTGGGTTTGGGTCTAGCGGAGTGGGTTTGGGTCTAGCGGAGTGGGTTTGGGTCTCTCGGAGTGGGTTTGGGTCTGGCGGATTGGGTTTGGGTCTAGCCGAGTGGGTTTGGGTCTAGCGGATTGGGTTTGAGTTTGTTGGAGTGGGTTTGGGACTGGCAGAGTGGGTTTGGGTCTCGCCGTGTGGGTTTGGGTATAGCGGAGTGGGTGTGGGTCTAGCGGAGTGGGTTTGGGTCTAGCGGAGTGGGTTTGGGTCTATCCGAGCGGGTTTGGGTCTGGCCGAGTGGGGTTGGGTCGAGCCGAGTGGGTTTGTGTCTAGCCGAGTGGGTTTGGGTCTAGCCGAGTGGGTTTGGGTCTAGCCGAGTGGGTTTGGGTGTAGCGGAATGGGTTTGGCTCTAGCGGAGTGGGTATGGGTCTAGCGGAATGGGTTTGTTAGCGGAGTGGGTTTATGTCTAGCGGAGTGGGTTTGGGTCTGGTGGAGTGGGTTTGGGTCTGGCGGAGTGGGTTTGGGTCTAGCCGAGTGGGTGTGGCTCTAGCCGAGTGGGTTTGGCTCTAGCCGAGTGGGTTTGGGTGTAGCCGAGTGGGTTTGGGTCTAGCGGAGTGGGTTTGGGTCTAGCGGAGTGGGTTTGGGTCTAGCGGAGTGGGTTTGGGTCTCTCGGAGTGGGTTTGGGTCTGGCGGATTGGGTTTGGGTCTAGCCGAGTGGGTTTGGGTCTAGCGGATTGGGTTTGGGTTTGTTGGAGTGGGTTTGGTTCTGGCAGAGTGGGTTCGGGTCTCGCTGTGTGGGTTTGGGTATAGCGGAGTGGGTGTGGGTCTAGCGGAGTGGGTGTGGGTCTAGCGGAGTGGGTTTGGGTCAGGCGGAGTGGGTTTGGGTCTAGCGGAGTGAGTTTGGGTCTAGCGGAGTGGGTTTGGGTCTAGCGGAGTGGGTTTGGGTCTAGCCGAGTGGGGTTGGGTCTAGCAGAGTGGCTTTGGTTGTAGCGGAGTGGATTAGGGCCTAGCGGAGTGGGTTTGGGTCTAGCCGAGAGGGTTTGGGTCTAGCCGAGTGGGTTTCGGTTTAGCCGAGTGGGTTTGGCTCTAGCCGAGTGGGTTTGGGTCTAGCCGAGTGGGTTTGGGTCTAGCCGAGTGGGTTTGGGTCTAGCGGAGTGGGTTTGGGTCTAGCGGAGTGGGTTTGGGTCTAGCGGAGTGGGTTTGGGTCTAGGCGAGTTGGTTTGGGTCTAGCCGAGTGGGTTTGGGTCTAGCTGAGTGGGTTTTGGTCTAGCCGAGTGGGTTTGGGTCTAGCGGATTGGGTTTGGGTTTGTTGGAGTGGGTTTGGGTCTGGCAGAGTGGGTTTGGGTCTCGCCGTGTGGGTTTGGGTATGGTGGAGTGGGTGTGGGTCTAGCGGAGTGGGTGTGGGTCTAGCGGAGTGGGTTTGGGTCAAGCGGAGTGGGTTTGGGTCTAGAGGACTGGGTTTTGATCTAGCGGAGTGGGTTTGGGTCTAGCGGAGTGGGATTGGGTTTAGCGGAGTGGGTTTGGGTCTAGCGGAGTGGGTTTGGGTCTGGTGGAGTGGGTTTGGTTCTGGCGGAGTGGGTTTGGGTCTAGCCGAGTGGGTTTGGCTCTAGCCGAGTGGGTTTGGGTGTAGCCGAGTGGGTTTGGGTCTAGCGGAGTGGGTTTGGGTCTGGCGGAGTGAGTGTGGGTCTAGCGGAGTGGGTTTGGGTTTCTCGGAGTGGGTTTGGGTCTGGCGGATTGGGTTTGGGTCCAGCCGAGTGGGTTTGGGTCTAGCGGATTGGGTTTGGGTTTGTTGGAGTGGGTTTGGTTCTGGCAGAGTGGGTTCGGGTCTCGCTGTGTGGGTTTGGGTATAGCGGAGTGGGTGTGGGTCTAGCGGAGTGGGTGTGGGTCTAGCGGAGTGGGTTTGGGTCAAGCGGAGTGGGTTTGGGTCTAGCGGAGTGAGTTTGGGTCTAGCGGAGTGGGTTTGGGTCTAGCGGAGTGGGTTTGGGTCTAGCCGAGTGGGTTTGGGTCTAGCGGAGTGGCTTTGGTTGTGGCAGAGTGGATTAGGGTCTAGCTAAGTGGGTTTGGGTCTAGCCGAGAGGGTTTGGGTCCAGCCGAGTGGGTTTGGGTTTAGCCGAGTGGGTTTGGCTCTAGCCGAGTGGGTTTGGGTCTAGCCGAGTGGGTTTGGGTCTAGCCGGATGGGTTTGGGTCTAGCGGAGTGGGTTTGGGTCTAGCGGAGTGGGTTTGGGTCTGGCCGAGTTGGTTTGGGTCTAGCAGAGTGGGTTTGGGTCTAGCCGAGTGGGTTTGGGTCTAGCAGAGTGGGTTTGGGTCTGGCGGAGTGGGTTTAGGCCTCGCGGAGTGGGTTTGGGTCTAGCGGAGTGGGTTTGCGTCTAGCGGAGTGGGTGTGGGTCTAGCGGACTGGGTTTGGATCTAGCGGAGTGGGTTTGGGTGTAGCGGAGTGGGATTGGGTTTAGCGGAGTGGGTTTGGTTCTAACGGAGTGGGTTTGGGTCCAGCGGAGTGGGTTTGGGTCTAGCAGAGTGGGTTTGGGTATAGCGGAGTGGGTGCGGGTCTAGCGGAGTGGGTTTGGGTCTAGCGGAGTGGGTTTGGGTCTAGCGGAGTGGGTTTGGTTCTAGCGGAGTGGGTTTGGGTCTTGCGGAGTGGGTTGAGGTCAAGCGGAGTGGGTTTGCGTCTAGCGGAGTGGGTTTGGGTCCAGCGGAGTGGGTTTGGGTCCAGCGGAGTGGGTTTGGGTCTAGCAGAGTGGGTTTGGGTATAGCGGAGTGGGTGCGGGTCTAGCGGAGTGGGTTTGGGTCTAGCGGAGTGGGTTTGGGTCTAGCGGAGTGGGTTTGGTTCTAGCGGAGTGGGTTTGGGTCTTGCGGAGTGGGTTGAGGTCAAGCGGAGTGGGTTTGCGTCTAGCGGAGTGGGTTTGGGTCTAGCGGAGTGGGTTTGGGTCTAGCGGAGTGGGTTTGGGTCTCTCGGAGTGGGTTTGGGTTTGGCGGATTGGGTTTGGGTCTAGCCGAGTGGGTTTGGGTCTAGCGGATTGGGTTTGGGTTTGTTGGAGTAGGTTTGGGTCTGGCAGAGTGGGTTTGGGTCTCGCCGTGTGGGTTTGGGTCTAGCGGAGTGGGTTTGGGTCTAGCGGTGTAGCTTTCGGTCTAGCGGAGTGGGTTTGGGTTTGTCGGAGTGGGTTTGGGTCTGGCGGAGTGGGTTTCGGTCTGGCGGAGTGGGTTTGGGTCTAGCCGAGTGGGTTTGGGTCTAGCCGAGTGGGTTTGGGTCTAGCCGAGCGGGTTTCGGTCTGGCCGAGTGGGGTTGGGTCGAGCCGAGTGGGTTTGTGTCTAGCCGTGTGTGTTTGGGTCTAGCCGAGTGGGTGTGGGTCTAGCCGAGTGGGTTTGGGTGTAGCGGAATGGGTTTGGCTCTAGCGGAGTGGGTATGGGTCTAGCGGAGTGGGTTTGTGTCCAGCGGAGTGGGTTTGGGTCTGGTGGAGTGGGTTTGCGTCTGCTAGAGCGGGTTTGGGTATAGCGGAGTGGGTTTGGGTCTAGGGAGTGGGTTTATGTCTAGCGGAGTGGGTTTGGGTCTGGTGGAGTGGGTTTGGGTCTGGCGGAGTGGTTTTGGGTCTAGCCGAGTGGGTTTGGCTCTGGTCGAGTGGGTTTGGGTGTAGCCGAGTGGGTTTGGGTCTAGCGGAGTGGGTTTGGGTCTAGCGGAGTGGGTTTGGGTCTAGCGGAGTGGGTTTGGGTCTCTCGGAGTGGGTTTGGGTCTGGCGGATTGGGTTTGGGTCTGGCGGATTGGGTTTGGGTCTAGCCGAGTGGGTTTGGGTCTAGCGGATTGGGTTTGGGTTTGTTGGAGTGGGTTTGGTTCTGGCAGAGTGGGTTCGGGTCTCGCTGTGTGGGTTTGGGTATAGCGGAGTGGTTGTGGGTCTAGCGGAGTGGGTGTGGGTCTAGCGGAGTGGGTTTGGGTCAAGCGGAGTGGGTTTGGGTCTAGCGGAGTGAGTTTGGGTCTAGCGGAGTGGGTTTGGGTCTAGCGGAGTGGGTTTGGGTCTAGCCGAGTGGGTTTGGGTCTAGCAGAGTGGCTTTGGTTGTAGCGGAGTGGATTAGGGCCTAGCGGAGTGGGTTTGGGTCTAGCCGAGAGGGTTTGGGTCTAGCCGAGTGGGTTTGGGTTTAGCCGAGTGGGTTTGGCTCTAGCCGAGTGGGTTTGGGTCTCGCCGAGTGGGTTTGGGTCTAGCCGAGTGGGTTTGGGTCTAGCGGAGTGGGTTTGGGTCTAGCGGAGTGGGTTTGGGTCTAGCCGAGTTGGTTTGGGTCTAGCCGAGTGGGTTTGGGTCTAGCCGAGTGTGTTTGGGTCTAGCCGAGTGGGTTTGGGTCTAGCGGATTGGGTTTGGGTTTGTTGGAGTGGGTTTGGGTCTGGCAGAGTGGGTTTGGGTCTCGCCGTGTGGGTTTGGGTATAGTGGAGTGGGTGTGGGTCTAGCGGAGTGGGTGTGGGTCTAGCGGAGTGGGTTTGGGTCAAGCGGAGTGGGTTTGGGTCTCGAGGACTGGGTTTTGGTCTAGCGGAGTGGGTTTGGGTCTAGCGGAGTGGGATTGGGTTTAGCGGAGTGGGTTTGGGTCTAACGGAGTGGGTTTGGCTCCAGCGGAGTGGGTTTGGGTCTATCGGAGTGGGTTTGGGTATAGCGGAGTGGGTGCGGGTCTAGCGGAGTGGGTTTGGGTCTAGCGGAGTGGGTGCGGGTCTAGCGGAGTGGGTTTGGGTCTAGCGGAGTGGGTTTGGGTCTCTCGGAGTGGGTTTGGGTCTGGCGGATTGGGTTTGGGTCTAGCCGAGTGGGTTTGGGTCTAGCGGATTGGGTTTGGGTTTGTTGGAGTGGGTTTGGGTCTGGCAGAGTGGGTTTGGGTCTCGCCGTGTGGGTTTGGGTATAGCGGAGTGGGTGTGGGTCTAGCGGAGTGGGTTTGGGTCTAGCCGAGTGGGTTTGGGTCTAGCCGAGCGGGTTTGGGTCTGGCCGAGTGGGGTTGGGTCGAGCCGAGTGGGTTTGTGTCTAGCCGAGTGGGTTTGGGTCTAGCCGAGTGGGTTTGGGTCTAGCCGAGTGGGTGTGGGTGTAGCGGAATGGGTTTGGCTCTAGCGGAGTGGGTATGGGTCTAGCGGAATGGGTTAGTGTCTAGCGGAGTGGATTTATGTCTAGCGGAGTGGGTTTGGGTCTGGTGGAGTGGGTTTGGGTCTGGCGGAGTGGGTTTGGGTCTAGCCGAGTGGGTTTGGGTGTAGCCGAGTGGGTTTGGGTGTAGCCGAGTGGGTTTGGGTCTAGCGGAGTGGGTTTGGGTCTAGCGGAGTGGGTTTGGGTCTAGCGGAGTGGGTTTGGGTCTCTCGGAGTGGGTTTGGGTCTGGGGGATTGGGTTTGGGTCTAGCCGAGTGGGTTTGGGTCTAGCGGATTGGGTTTGGGTTTGTTGGAGTGGGTTTGGTTCTGGCAGAGTGGGTTCGGGTCTCGCTGTGTGGGTTTGGGTATAGTGGAGTGGGTGTGGGTCTAGCGGAGTGGGTGTGGGTCTAGCGGAGTGGGTTTGGGTCAAGCGGAGTGGGTTTGGGTCTAGCGGAGTGAGTTTGGGTCTAGCGGAGTGGGTTTGGGTCTAGCGGAGTGGGTTTGGGTCTAGCCGAGTGGGTTTGGGTCTAGCAGAGTGGCTTTGGTTGTAGCGGAGTGGATTAGGGCCTAGCCGAGTGGGTTTGGGTCTAGCCGAGAGGGTTTGGGTCTAGCCGAGTGGGTTTGGGTTTAGCCGAGTGGGTTTGGCTCTAGCCGAGTGGGTTTGGGTCTAGCCGAGTGGGTTTGGGTCTAGCCGAGTGGGTTTGGGTCTAGCGGAGTGGGTTTGGGTCTAGCGGAGTGGGTTTGGGTCTAGCGGAGTGGGTTTGGGTCTAGCCGAGTTGGTTTGGGTCTAGCCGAGTGGGTTTGGGTCTAGCCGAGTGGGTTTTGGTCTAGCCGAGTGGGTTTGGGTCTAGCGGATTGGGTTTGGGTTTGTTGGAGTGGGTTTGGGTCTGACAGAGTGGGTTTGGGTCTCGCCGTGTGGGTTTGGGTATAGTGGAGTGGGTGTGGGTCTAGCGGAGTGGGTGTGGGTCTAGCGGAGTGGGTTTGGGTCAAGCGGAGTGGGTTTGGGTCTAGAGGACTGGGTTTTGATCTAGCGGAGTGGGTTTGGGTCTAGCGGAGTGGGATTGGGTTTAGCGGAGTGGGTTTGGGTCTAACGGAGTGGGTTTGGGTCCAGCGGAGTGGGTTTGGGTCTAGCGGAGTGGGTTTGGGTATAGCGGAGTGGGTGCGGGTCTAGCGGAGTGGGTTTGGGTCTAGCGGAGTGGGTTTGGGTCTAGCGGAGTGGGTTTGGGTCTAGCGGAGTGGGTTTGGGTCTCTCGGAGTGGGTTTGGGTCTGGCGGATTGGGTTTGGGTCTAGCCGAGTGGGTTTGGGTCGAGCGGATTGGGTTTGGGTTTGTTGGAGTGGGTTTGGGTCTGGCAGAGTGGGTTTCGGTCTCGCCGTGTGGGTTTGGGTATAGCGGAGTGGGTGTGGGTCTAGCGGAGTGGGTGTGGGTCTAGCGGAGTGGGTTTGGGTCAAGCGGAGTGGGTTTGGGCCTCGCGGAGTGGGGTTGGGTCTAGCGGAGTGGGTTTGCGTCTAGCCGAGTGGGTTTGGGTCTAGCAGTGTGGCTTTGGTTCTAGCGGAGTGGATTAGGGTCTCGCGGAGTGGGTTTGGGTCTAGCCGAGAGGGTTTGGGTCTAGCCGAGTGAGTTTGGGTTGAGCCGAGTGGGTTTGGCTCCAGCCGAGTGGGTTTGGGTCTAGCCGAGTGGGTTTGGGTCTAGCCGAGTGGGTTTGGGTCTAGCGGAGTGGGTTTGGGTCTAGCGGAGTGGGTTTGGGTCTAGCCGAGTTGGTTTGGGTCTAGCCGAGTGGGTTTGGGTCTAGCCGAGTGGGTTTGGGTCTAGCCGAGTGGGTTTGGGTCTGGCAGAGTGGGTTTGGGTCTGGCGGAGTGGGTTTTGGTCTCGCGGATTCGGTTTGGGTCTAGCGGAGTGGGTTTGGGTCTAGCGGAGTGGGTTTGGGTCTAGCGGAGTGGGTTTGGGTCTAGCGGAGTGGGTTTGGGTCTGGCGGAGTGGGTTTGTGTCTAGCGGAGTGGGTTTGGGTCTGTCGGAGTGGGTTTGCGTCTGGCGAATTGGGTTTGGGTCTAGCCGAGTGGGTTTGGGTCTAGCCGATTGGGTTTGGGTTTGTTGGAGTGGGTTTTGGTCTGGCAGAGTGGGTTTGGGTCTCGCCGTGTGGGTTTGGGTATAGTGGAGTGGGTGTGGGTCTAGCGGAGTGGGTGTGGGTCTAGCGGAGTGGGTTTGGGTCAAGCGGAGTGGGTTTGGGTCTAGCAGACTGGGTTTGGATCTAGCGGAGTGGGTTTGGGTCTGGCGGAGTGAGATTGGGTTTACCGGAGTGGGTTTGGGTCTAACGGAGTGGGTTTGGGTCCAGCGGAGTGGGTTTGGGTATAGCGGAGTGGGTTTTGGTCTAGGGAGTGGGTTTATGTCTAGCGGAGTGGGTTTGGGTCTGGTGGAGTGGGTTTGGGTCTGGCGGAGTGGGTTTGGGTCTAGCCGAGTGGGTTTGGCTCTGGCCGAGTGGGTTTGGGTGTAGCCGAGTGGGTTTGGGTCTAGCGGAGTGGGTTTGGGTCTAGCGGAGTGGGTTTGGGTCTAGCGGAGTGGGTTTGGGTCTCTCGGAGTGGGTTTGGGTCTGGCGGATTGGGTTTGGGTCTGGCGGATTGGGTTTGGGTCTAGCCGAGTGGGTTTGGGTCTAGCGGATTGGGTTTGGGTTTGTTGGAGTGGGTTTGGTTCTGGCAGAGTGGGTTCGGGTCTCGCTGTGTGGGTTTGGGTATAGCGGAGTGGTTGTGGGTCTAGCGGAGTGGGTGTGGGTCTAGCGGAGTGGGTTTGGGTCAAGCGGAGTGGGTTTGGGTCTAGCGGAGTGAGTTTGGGTCTAGCGGAGTGGGTTTGGGTCTAGCGGAGTGGGTTTGGGTCTAGCCGAGTGGGTTTGGGTCTAGCAGAGTGGCTTTGGTTGTAGCGGAGTGGATTAGGGCCTAGCGGAGTGGGTTTGGGTCTAGCCGAGAGGGTTTGGGTCTAGCCGAGTGGGTTTGGGTTTAGCCGAGTGGGTTTGGCTCTAGCCGAGTGGGTTTGGGTCTCGCCGAGTGGGTTTGGGTCTAGCCGAGTGGGTTTGGGTCTAGCGGAGTGGGTTTGGGTCTAGCGGAGTGGGTTTGGGTCTAGCCGAGTTGGTTTGGGTCTAGCCGAGTGGGTTTGGGTCTAGCCGAGTGGGTTTGGGTCTTGCCGAGTGGGTTTGGGTCTAGCGGATTGGGTTTGGGTTTGTTGGAGTGGGTTTGGGTCTGGCAGAGTGGGTTTGGGTCTCGCCGTGTGGGTTTGGGTATAGTGGAGTGGGAGTGGGTCTAGCGGAGTGGGTGTGGGTCTAGCGGAGTGGGTTTGGGTCAAGCGGAGTGGGTTTGGGTCTCGAGGACTGGGTTTTGATCTAGCGGAGTGGGTTTGGGTCTAGCGGAGTGGGATTGGGTTTAGCGGAGTGGGTTTGGGTCTAACGGAGTGGGTTTGGCTCCAGCGGAGTGGGTTTGGGTCTATCGGAGTGGGTTTGGGTATAGCGGAGTGGGTGCGGGTCTAGCGGAGTGGGTTTGGGTCTAGCGGAGTGGGTTTGGGTCTAGCGGAGTGGGTTTGGGTCTAGCGGAGTGGGTTTGGGTCTCTCGGAGTGGGTTTGGGTCTGGCGGATTGGGTTTGGGTCTAGCCGAGTGGGTTTGGGTCTAGCGGATTGGGTTTGGGTTTGTTGGAGTGGGTTTGGGTCTGGCAGAGTGGGTTTGGGTCTCGCCGTGTGGGTTTGGGTATAGCGGAGTGGGTGTGGGTCTAGCGGAGTGGGTTTGGGTCTAGCCGAGTGGGTTTGGGTCTAGCCGAGCCGGTTTGGGTCTGGCCGAGTGGGGTTGGATCGAGCCGAGTGGGTTTGTGTCTAGCCGAGTGGGTTTGGGTCTAGCCGAGTGGGTTTGGGTCTAGCCGAGTGGGTTTGGGTGTAGCGGAATGGGTTTGGCTCTAGCCGAGTGGGTTTGGCTCTAGCCGAGTGGGTTTGGGTGTAGCCGAGTGGGTTTGGGTCTAGCGGAGTGGGTTTGGGTCTAGCGGAGTGGGTTTGGGTCTAGCGGAGTGGGTTTGGGTCTCTCGGAGTGGGTTTGGGTCTGGCGGATTGGGTTTGGGTTTGTTAGAAACATAGAAACATAGACATTAGGTGCAGGAATAGGCCATTCGGCCCTTCGAGCCTGCACCGCCATTCAATATGATCATGGCTGATCATCCAACTCGGTATCCCGAACCTGCCTTCTCTCCATACCCTCTGATCCCCTTAGCCACAAGGGCCACATCTAACTCCCTCTTAAATATATCCAATGAACTGGCATCAACTACCCTCTGTGGCAGAGAATTCCAGAGACCCACCACTCTCTGTGTGAAAAAATTCCTTCTCATCTCGGTCCTAAAGGATTTCCCCCTTATCCTTAAGCTGTGACCCCTTGTCCTGGACGTCCCCAACATCGGGAACAATCTTCCTGCATCTAGCCTGTCCAACCCCTTAAGAATCTTGTAAGTTGGAGTGGGTTTGGTTCTGGCAGAGTGGGTTCGGGTCTCGCTGTGTGGGTTTGGGTATAGCGGAGTGGGTGTGGGTCTAGCGGAGTGGGTGTGGGTCTAGCGGAGTGGGTTTGGGTCAAGCGGAGTGGGTTTGGGTCTAGCGGAGTGAGTTTGGGTCTAGCGGAGTGGGTTTGGGTCTAGCGGAGTGGGTTTGGGTCCAGCGGAGTGGGTTTGGGTCTAGCGGAGTGGGTTTGGGTATAGCGGAGTGGGTGCGGGTCTAGCGGAGTGCGTTTGGGTCTAGCGGAGTGGGTTTGGGTCTAGCGGAGTGGGTTTGGGTCTAGCGGAGTGGGTTTGGGTCTCTCGGAGTGGGTTTGGGTCTGGCGGATTGGGTTTGGGTCTAGCCGAGTGGGTTTGGGTCGAGCGGATTGGGTTTGGGTTTGTTGGAGTGGGTTTGGGTCTGGCAGAGTGGGTTTCGGTCTCACCGTGTGGGTTTGGGTATAGCGGAGTGGGTTTGGGCCTCCCGGAGTGGGGTTGGGTCTAGCGGAGTGGGTTTGCGTCTAGCCGAGTGGGTTTGGGTCTAGCAGAGTGGCTTTGGTTCTAGCGGAGTGGATTAGGGTCTCGCGGAGTGGGTTTGGGTCTAGCCGAGAGGGTTTGGGTCTAGCCGAGTGAGTTTGGGTTGAGCCGAGTGGGTTTGGCTCCAGCCGAGTGGGTTTGGGTCTAGCCGAGTGGGTTTGGGTCTAGCCGAGTGGGTTTGGGTCTAGCGGAGTGGGTTTGGGTCTAGCGGAGTGGGTTTGGGTCTAGCCGAGTTGGTTTGGGTCTAGCCGAGTGGGTTTGGGTCTAGCCGAGTGGGTTTGGGTCTAGCCGAGTGGGTTTGGGTCTGGCAAAGTGGGTTTGGGTCTGGCGGAGTGGGTTTTGGTCTCGCGGATTCGGTTTGGGTCTAGCGGAGTGGGTTTGGGTCTAGCGGAGTGGGTTTGGGTCTAGCGGAGTGGGTTTGGGTCTAGCGGAGTGGGTTTGGGTCTGGCGGAGTGGGTTTGTGTCTAGCGGAGTGGGTTTGGGTCTGTCGGAGTGGGTTTGGGTCTGGCGAATTGGGTTTGGGTCTAGCCGAGTGGGTTTGGGTCTAGCCGATTGGGTTTGGGTTTGTTGGAGTGGGTTTTGGTCTGGCAGAGTGGGTTTGGGTCTCGCCGTGTGGGTTTGGGTATAGTGGAGTGGGTGTGGGTCTAGCGGAGTGGGTGTGGGTCTAACGGAGTGGGTTTGGGTCCAGCGGAGTGGGTTTGGGTATAGCGGAGTGGGTTTGGGTCTAGGGAGTGGGTTTATGTCCAGCGGAGTGGGTTTGGGTCTGGTGGAGTGGGTTTGGGTCTGGCGGAGTGGGTTTGGGTCTAGCCGAGTGGGTTTGGCTCTGGCCGAGTGGGTTTGGGTGTAGCCGAGTGGGTTTGGGTCTAGCGGAGTGGGTTTGGGTCTAGCGGAGTGGGTTTGGGTCTAGCGGAGTGGGTTTGGGTCTCTCGGAGTGGGTTTGGGTCTGGCGGATTGGGTTTGGGTCTGGCGGATTGGGTTTGGGTCTAGCCGAGTGGGTTTGGGTCTAGCGGATTGGGTTTGGGTTTGTTGGAGTGGGTTTGGTTCTGGCAGAGTGGGTTCGGGTCTAGCTGTGTGGGTTTGGGTATAGCGGAGTGGTTGTGGGTCTAGCGGAGTGGGTGTGGGTCTAGCGGAGTGGGTTTGGGTCAAGCGGAGTGGGTTTGGGTCTAGCGGAGTGAGTTTGGGTCTAGCGGAGTGGGTTTGGGTCTAGCGGA
Organism: Raja brachyura; assembly: GCA_963514005.1. Next base: position 2,151,645 of record OY740819.1, on the reverse strand, counting down.
GTGGGTTTGGGTCTAGCCGAGTGGGTTTGGGTCAAGCAGAGTGGCTTTGGTTGTAGCGGAGTGGATTAGGGCCTAGCGGAGTGGGTTTGGGTCTAGCCGAGAGGGTTTGGGTCTAGCCGAGTGGGTTTGGGTTTAGCCGAGTGGGTTTGGCTCTAGCCGAGTGGGTTTGGGTCTATCCGAGTGGGTTTGGGTCTAGCCGAGTGGGTTTGGGTCTAGCGGAGTGGGTTTGGGTCTAGCGGAGTGGGTTTGGGTCTAGCCGAGTTGGTTTGGGTCTAGCCGAGTGGGTTTGGGTCTAGCCGAGTGGGTTTGGGTCTAGCCGAGTGGGTTTGGGTCTAGCGGATTGGGTTTGGGTTTGTTGGAGTGGGTTTGGGTCTGGCAGAGTGGGTTTGGGTCTCGCCGTGTGGGTTTGGGTATAGTGGAGTGGGTGTGGGTCTAGCGGAGTGGGTGTGGGTCTAGCGGAGTGGGTTTGGGTCAAGCGGAGTGGGTTTGGGTCTCGAGGACTGGGTTTTGATCTAGCGGAGTGGGTTTGGGTCTAGCGGAGTGGGATTGGGTTTAGCGGAGTGGGTTTGGGTCTAACGGAGTGGGTTTGGCTCCAGCGGAGTGGGTTTGGGTCTATCGGAGTGGGTTTGGGTATAGCGGAGTGGGTGCGGGTCTAGCGGAGTGGGTTTGGGTCTAGCGGAGTGGGTTTGGGTCTAGCGGAGTGGGTTTGGGTCTAGCGGAGTGGGTTTGGGTCTCTCGGAGTGGGTTTGGGTCTGGCGGATTGGGTTTGGGTCTAGCCGAGTGGGTTTGGGTCTAGCGGATTGGGTTTGGGTTTGTTGGAGTGGGTTTGGGTCTGGCAGAGTGGGTTTGGGTCTCGCCGTGTGGGTTTGGGTATAGCGGAGTGGGTGTGGGTCTAGCGGAGTGGGTTTGGGTCTAGCCGAGTGGGTTTGGGTCTAGCCGAGCGGGTTTGGGTCTGGCCGAGTGGGGTTGGGTCGAGCCGAGTGGGTTTGTGTCTAGCCGAGTGGGTTTGGGTCTAGCCGAGTGGGTTTGGGTGTAGCGGAATGGGTTTGGCTCTAGCCGAGTGGGTTTGGCTCTAGCCGAGTGGGTTTGGGTGTAGCCGAGTGGGTGTGGGTCTAGCGGAGTGGGTTTGGGTCTAGCGGAGTGGGTTTGGGTCTAGCGGAGTGGGTTTGGGTCTCTCGGAGTGGGTTTGGGTCTGGCGGATTGGGTTTGGGTCTAGCCGAGTGGGTTTGGGTCTAGCGGATTGTGTTTGGGTTTGTTGGAGTGGGTTTGGTTCTGGCAGAGTGGGTTCGGGTCTCGCTGTGTGGGTTTGGGTATAGCGGAGTGGGTGTGGGTCTAGCGGAGTGGGTGTGGGTCTAGCGGAGTGGGTTTGGGTCAAGCGGAGTGGGTTTGGGTCTAGCGGAGTGAGTTTGGGTCTAGCGGAGTGGGTTTGGGTCTAGCGGAGTGGGTTTGGGTCTAGCCGAGTGGGTTTGGGTCTAGCAGAGTGGCTTTGGTTGTAGCGGAGTGGATTAGGGCCTAGCCGAGTGGGTTTGGGTCTAGCCGAGAGGGTTTGGGTCTAGCCGAGTGGGTTTGGGTTTAGCCGAGTGGGTTTGGCTCTAGCCGAGTGGGTTTGGGTCTAGCCGAGTGGGTTTGGGTCTAGCCGAGTGGGTTTGGGTCTAGCGGAGTGGGTTTGGGTCTAGCGGAGTGGGTTTGGGTCTAGCGGAGTGGGTTTGGGTCTAGCCGAGTTGGTTTGGGTCTAGCCGAGTGGGTTTGGGTCTAGCCGAGTGGGTTTTGGTCTAGCCGAGTGGGTTTGGGTCTAGCGGATTGGGTTTGGGTTTGTTGGAGTGGGTTTGGGTCTGACAGAGTGGGTTTGGGTCTCGCCGTGTGGGTTTGGGTATAGTGGAGTGGGTGTGGGTCTAGCGGAGTGGGTGTGGGTCTAGCGGAGTGGGTTTGGGTCAAGCGGAGTGGGTTTGGGTCTAGAGGACTGGGTTTTGATCTAGCGGAGTGGGTTTGGGTCTAGCGGAGTGGGATTGGGTTTAGCGGAGTGGGTTTGGGTCTAACGGAGTTGGTTTGGGTCCAGCGGAGTGGGTTTGGGTCTAGCGGAGTGGGTTTGGGTATAGCGGAGTGGGTGCGGGCCTAGCGGAGTGGGTTTGGGTCTAGCGGAGTGGGTTTGGGTCTAGCGGAGTGGGTTTGGGTCTAGCGGAGTGGGTTTGGGTCTCTCGGAGTGGGTTTGGGTCTGGCGGATTGGGTTTGGGTCTAGCCGAGTGGGTTTGGGTCGAGCGGATTGGGTTTGGGTTTGTTGGAGTGGGTTTGGGTCTGGCAGAGTGGGTTTCGGTCTGGCCGTGTGGGTTTGGGTATAGCGGAGTGGGTGTGGGTCTAGCGGAGTGGGTGTGGGTCTAGCGGAGTGGGTTTGGGTCAAGCGGAGTGGGTTTGGGCCTCGCGGAGTGGGGTTGGGTCTAGCGGAGTGGGTTTGCGTCTAGCCGAGTGGGTTTGGGTCTAGCAGAGTGGCTTTGGTTCTAGCGGAGTGGATTAGGGTCTCGCGGAGTGGGTTTGGGTCTAGCCGAGAGGGTTTGGGTCTAGCCGAGTGAGTTTGGGTTGAGCCGAGTGGGTTTGGCTCCAGCCGAGTGGGTTTGGGTCTAGCCGAGTGGGTTTGGGTCTAGCCGAGTGGGTTTGGGTCTAGCGGAGTGGGTTTGGGTCTAGCGGAGTGGGTTTGGGTCTAGCCGAGTTGGTTTGGGTCTAGCCGAGTGGGTTTGGGTCTAGCCGAGTGGGTTTGGGTCTAGCCGAGTGGCTTTGGGTCTGGCAGAGTGGGTTTGGGTCTGGCGGAGTGGGTTTTGGTCTCGCGGATTCGTTTTGGGTCTAGCGGAGTGGGTTTGGGTCTAGCGGAGTGGGTTTGGGTCTAGCGGAGTGGGTTTGGGTCTAGCGGAGTGGGTTTGGGTCTGGCGGAGTGGGTTTGTGTCTAGCGGAGTGGGTTTGGGTCTGTCGGAGTGGGTTTGGGTCTGGCGAATTGGGTTTGGGTCTAGCCGAGTGGGTTTGGGTCTAGCCGATTGGGTTTGGGTTTGTTGGAGTGGGTTTTGGTCTGGCAGAGTGGGTTTGGGTCTCGCCGTGTGGGTTTGGGTATAGTGGAGTGGGTGTGGGTCTAGCGGAGTGGGTGTGGGTCTAGCGGAGTGGGTTTGGGTCAAGCGGAGTGGGTTTGGGTCTAGCAGACTGGGTTTGGATCTAGCGGAGTGGGTTTGGGTCTAGCGGAGTGAGATTGGGTTTAGCGGAGTGGGTTTGGGTCTAACGGAGTGGGTTTGGGTCCAGCGGAGTGGGTTTGGGTCTAGCGGAGTGGGTTTGGGTATAGCGGAGTGGGTGTGGGTCTAGCGGAGTGGGTTTGGGTCTAGCGGAGTGGGTTTGGGTCTAGCGGAGTGGGTTTGGGTCTAGCGGAGTGGGTTTGGGTCTTGCGGAGTGGGTTTGGTTCTAGCGGAGTGGGTTTGGGTCTAGCGGAGTGGGTTTGGGTATAGCGGAGTGGGTTTGGGTCTAGCAGAGTGGGTGTAGGTCTAGCGGAGTGGGTTTGGGTCTGGCGGATTGGGTTTGGGTCTAGCCGAGTGGGTTTGGGTCTAGCGGATTGGGTTTGGGTTTGTTGGAGTGGGTTTGGGTCTGGCAGAGTGGGTTTGGGTCTCGCCGTGTGGGTTTGGGTATAGCGGAGTGGGTGTGGGTCTAGCGGAGTGGGTGTGGGTCTAGCGGAGTGGGTTGGGTCAAGCGGAGTGGGTTTGGGTCTCGCGGAGTGGGTTTGGGTCTAGCGGAGTGGGTTTGCGTCTAGCCGAGTGGGTTTGGGTCTAGCAGAGTGGCTTTGGTTCTAGCGGAGTGGGTTTGGGTCTAGCCGAGAGGGTTTGGGTCAAGCCGAGTGAGTTTGGGTTCAGCCGAGTGGGTTTGGCTCCAGCCGAGTGGGTTTGGGTCCAGCCGAGTGGGTTTGGGTCTAGCCGAGTGGGTTTGGGTCTAGCGGAGTGGGTTTGGGTCTAGCGGAGTGGGTTTGGGTCTAGCCGAGTTGGTTTGGATCTGGCCGAGTGGGTTTGGGTCTAGCCGAGTGGGTTTGGGTCTAGCCGAGCGGGTTTGGGTCTGGCAGAGTGGGTTTGGGTCTGGCGGAGTGGGTTTTGGTATCGCGGATTCGGTTTGGGTCTAGCGGAGTGGGTTTGGGTCTAGCGGAGTGGGTTTGGGTCTAGCGGAGTGGGTTTGGGTCTAGCGGAGTGGTTTTGGGTCTGGCGGAGTGGGTTTGTGTCTAGCGGAGTGGGTTTGGGTCTGTCGGAGTGGGTTTGGGTCTGGCGAATTGGGTTTGGGTCTAGCCGAGTGGGTTTGGGACTAGCGGATTGGGTTTGGGTTTGTTGGAGTGGGTTTGGGTCTGGCAGAGTGGGTTTGGGTCCAGCGGAGTGGGTTTGGGTCTAGCGGAGTGGGTTTGGGTATAGCGGAGTGGGTGTGGGTCTAGCGGAGTGGGTTTGGGTCTAGCGGAGTGGGTTTGGGTCTTGCGGAGTGGGTTTGGTTCTAGCGGAGTGGGTTTGGGTCTAGCGGAGTGGGTTTGGGTATAGCGGAGTGGGTTTGGGTCTAGCAGAGTGGGTGTAGGTGTAGCGGAGTGGGTTTGGGTCTGGCGGATTGGGTTTGGGTCTAGCCGAGTGGGTTTGTGTCTAGCGGATTGGGTTTGGGTTTGTTGGAGTGGGTTTGGGTCTGGCAGAGTGGGTTTGGGTCTCTCCGTGTGGGTTTGGGTATAGTGGAGTGGGTGTGGGTCTAGCGGAGTGGGTGTGGGTCTAGCGGAGTGGGTTTGGGTCAAGCGGAGTGGGTTTGGGTCTAGAGGACTGGGTTTTGAACTAGCGGAGTGGGTTTGGGTCTAGCGGAGTGGGATTGGGTTTAGCGGAGTGGGTTTGGGTCTAACGGAGTGGGTTTGGGTCCAGCGGAGTGGGTTAGGGTCTAGCGGAGTGGGTTTGGGTATAGCGGAGTGGGTGCGGGTCTAGCGGAGTGGGTTTGGGTCTAGCGGAGTGGGTTTGGGGCTAGCGGAGTGGGTTTGGGTCTAGCGGAGTGGGTTTGGGTCTCTCGGAGTGGGTTTGGGTCTGGCGGATTGGGTTTGCGTCTAGCCGAGTGGGTTTGGGTCTAGCGGATTGGGTTTGGGTTTGTTGGAGTGGGTTTGGGTCTGGCAGAGTGGGTTTGGGTCTCGCCGTGTGGGTTTGGGTATAGCGGAGTGGGTGTGGGTCTAGCGGAGTGGGTGTGGGTCTAGCGGAGTGGGTTTGGGTCAAGCGGAGTGGGTTTGGGTCTCGCGGAGTGGGTTTGGGTCTAGCGGAGTGGGTTTGCGTCTAGCCGTGTTGGTTTGGGTCTAGCAGGGTGGCTTTGGTTCTAGCGGAGTGGATTAGGGTCTCGCGGAGTGGGTTTGGGTCTAGCCGAGAGGGTTTGGGTCTAGCCGAGTGAGTTTGGGTTGAGCCGAGTGGGTTTGGCTCCAGCCGAGTGGGTTTGGGTCTAGCCGAGTGGGTTTGGGTCTAGCCGAGTGGGTTTGGGTCTAGCGGAGTGGGTTTGGGTCTAGCGGAGTGGGTTTGGGTCTAGCCGAGTTGGTTTTGGTCTAGCCGAGTTTGTTTGGGTCTAGCCGAGTGGGTTTGGGTCTAGCCGAGTGGGCTTGGGTCTGGCAGAGTGGGTTTGGGTCTGGCGGAGTGGGTTTTGGTCTCGCGGATTCGGTTTGGGTCTAGCGGAGTGGGTTTGGGTCTAGCGGAGTGGGTTTGGGTCTAGCGGAGTGGGTTTGGGTCTAGCGGAGTGGGTTTGGGTCTGGCGGAGTGGGTTTGTGTCTAGCGGAGTGGGTTTGGGTCTGTCGGAGTGGGTTTGGGTCTGGCGAATTGGGTTTGGGTCTAGCCGAGTGGGTTTGGGTCTAGCCGATTGGGTTTGGGTTTGCTGGAGTGGGTTTGGGTCTGGCAGAGTGGGTTTGGGTCTCGCCGTGTGGGTTTGGGTATAGTGGCGTGGGTGTGGGTCTAGCGGAGTGGGTGTGGGTCTAGCGGAGTGGGTTTGGGTCAAGCGGAGTGGGTTTGGGTCTGGCAGACTGGGTTTGGATCTAGCGGAGTGGGTTTGGGTCTAGCGGAGTGAGATTGGGTTTAGCGGAGTGGGTTTGGGTCTAACGGAGTGGGTTTGGGTCCAGCGGAGTGGGTTTGGGTCTAGCGGAGTGGGTTTGGGTATAGCGGAGTGGGTGTGGGTCTAGCGGAGTGGGTTTGGGTCTAGCGGAGTGGGTTTGGGTCTAGCGGAGTGGGTTTGGTTCTAGCGGAGTGGGTTTGGGTCTAGCGGAGTGGGTTTGGGTATAGCGGAGTGGGTTTGGGTCTAGCAGAGTGGGTGTAGGTGTAGCGGAGTGGGTTTGGGTCTGGCGGATTGGGTTTGGGTCTAGCCGAGTGGGTTTGGGTCTAGCGGAGTGGGTGTGGGTCTAGCGGAGTGGGTGTGGGTCTAGCGGAGTGGGTTTGGGTCTCGCGGAGTGGGTTTGGGTCTAGCGGAGTGGGTTTGCGTCTAGCCGAGTGGGTTTGGGTCTAGCAGAGTGGCTTTGGTTCTAGCGGAGTGGATTAGCGTCTAGCGGAGTGGGTTTGGGTCTAGCCGAGAGGGTTTGGGTCTAGCCGAGTGAGTTTGGGTTTAACCGAGTGGGTTTGGCTCCAGCCGAGTGGGTTTGGGTCTAGCCGAGTGGGTTTCGGTCTAGCCGAGTGGGTTTGGGTCTATCGGAGTGGGTTTGGGTCTAGCGGAGTGGGTTTGGGTCTAGCCGAGTTGGTTTGGGTCTAGCCGAGTGGGTTTGGGTCTAGCCGAGTGGGTTTGGGTCTAGCCGAGTGGGTTTGGGTCTGGCAGAGTGGGTTTGGGTCTGGCGGAGTGGGTTTTGGTCTCGCGGATTCGGTTTGGGTCTAGCGGAGTGGGTTTGGGTCTAGCGGAGTGGGTTTGGGTCTAGCGGAGTGGGTTTGGGTCTAGCGGAGTGGTTTTGGGTCTGGCGGAGTGGGTTTGTGTCTAGCGGAGTGGGTTTGGGTCAGTCGGAGTGGGTTTGCGTCTGCCGAATTGGGTTTGGGTCTAGCCGAGTGGGTTTGGGTCTAGCGGATTGGGTTTGGGTTTGTTGGAGTGGGTTTGGGTCTGGCAGAGTGGGTTTGGGTCTAGCGGAGTGGGTTTGGGTATAGCAGAGTGGGTTAGGGTCTAGCAGAGTGGGTGTGGGTCTAGCGGAGTGGGTGTGGGTCTAGCAGAGTGGGTTTGGGGCTAGCCGAGTGGGTTTTGGTCTAGCGGAGTGGGTGTGGGTCTAGCAGAGTGGGTTTGGGTATAGCGGAGTGGGTTTGGGTCTAGCGGAGTGGGTTTGTGTCTAGCGGAGTGGGTTTGGGTCTGGTGGAGTGGGTTTGCGTCTGGCGGAGTGGGTTTGGGTCTGGCGGAGTGGGTTTGGGTCTGGCGGAGTGGGTTTGGGTCTAGCCGAGTGGGTTTGGGTCTAGCCGTGTGGGTTTGGGTCTAGCCGAGTGGGTTTGGGTCTAGCCGAGTGGGTTTGGGTCTAGCCGAGTGGGTTTGGGTCTAGCCGAGTGGGTTTGGGTCTAGCCGAGTGGGTTTGGGTCTAGCCGAGTGGGTTTGGATCTGGCCCAGTGTTTCTGGGTCTAGCCGAGTGGGTTTGGGTCTAGCCGAGTGGGTTTGGGTCTAGCCGAGTGGGTTTGGGTCTAGCCGAGTGGGTTTGGGTCTGGTGGAGTGGGTTTGCGTCTGGCGGAGCGGGTTTGGGTCTGGCGGAGTGGGGTTGGGTCTGGCGGAGTGGGTTTGGGTCTGGCGGAGTGGGTTTGGGTTTGGCGGAGTGGGTTTGGGTCTAGCGGAGTGTGTTTGGGGCTAGCGGAGTGGGTTTGGGTCTAGCCGAGTGGGTTTGGTTCTAGCCGAGTGGCTTTGGGTCTAGCCGAGTGGGTTTGGGTATAGCTGAGTGGGTTTGGGTCTAGCCGAGTGGGTTTGCGTCTAACCGAGTGGGTTTGGGTCGAGCCGAGTGGGTTTGGCTCTAGCGGAGTGGGTTTGGGTCTAGCGGAATGGGTTTGGCTCTAGCGGAGTGGGTTTGGGGCAAGCGGAGTGGGTTTGTGTCTAGCGGAGTGGGTTTGGGTCTGGTGGAGTGGGTTTGCGTCTGGCGGAGCGGGTTTGGGTATAGCGGAGTGGGTTTGGGTCAAGAGGAGTGGGTTTATGTCTAGCGGAGTGGGTTTGGGCCTGGTGGAGTGGGTTTGCGTCTGGCGGAGCGGGTTTGGGTATAGCGGGGTGGGTTTGGGTCTAGCGGAGTGGGTTTATGTCTAGCGCAGTGGGTTTGGGTCTGGCGGAGTGGGTTTGGGTCTGGCGGAGTGAGTTTGGGTCTGGCGGAGTGGGTTTGGGTCTGGCGGAGTGGGTTTGGGTCTAGCGGAGTGTGTTTGGGCCTAGCGGAGTGGGTTTGGGTCTAGCTGAGTGCGTTGGGATGTAGCCGAGTGGGTTTGGGTCTAGCCGAGTGGGTTTGGGTCTAGCCGTGTGGGTTTGGATCTAGCCGAGTGGGTTTGAGTTTAGCCGAGTGGGTTTGGGTCTAGCCGAGTGGGTTTGGGTGTAGCCGAGTAGGTTTGGGTCTAGCCGAGTGGGTTTGGGTCTAGCCGAGTGAGTTTGGGTCTGGCGGAGTGGGTTTGGGTCTGGCGGAGTGGGTTTGGGTCTAGCGGAGTGTGTTTGGGCCTAGCGGAGTGGGTTTGGGTCTAGCTGAGTGCGTTGGGATGTAGCCGAGTGGGTTTGGGTCTAGCCGAGTGGGTTTGGGTCTAGCCGTGTGGGTTTGGATCTAGCCGAGTGGGTTTGAGTTTAGCCGAGTGGGTTTGGGTCTAGCCGAGTGGGTTTGGGTGTAGCCGAGTAGGTTTGGGTCTAGCCGAGTGGGTTTGGGTCTAGCCGAGTGGGTTTGGGTCTTGCCGAGTGGGTTTGGGTCTAGCCGAGTGGTTTTGGGTCTAGCGGAGTGGGTTTAGGTCTAGCGGAGTGGGTTTGGGTCTAGCGGAGTGGGTTTGGGCCTAGCGGAGTGGGTTTGGGTCTAGCCTAGTGGGTTTGGGTCTACCGGAGTGGGTTTGGGTCTAGCGGAGTGTGTTTGGGTTTAGCGGTGTGTGTTTGGGTCTAGCGGAGTGGGTTTAGGTCTAGCGGAGTGGGTTTGGGTCAAGCGCGGTGGGTTTGGGTCTAGCGGAGTGGGTTTGGGTCTAGCGCAGTGGGTTTGGGTCTAGCCGAGTGGGTTTTTGTCTGGCCGAGTGGGTTTGGGTCTAGCCGAGTGGGTTTGGGTCTAGCCGAGCGGATTTGGGTCTGGCCGAGTGGGTTTGGGTCTAGCCGAGTGGGATTGCGTCTAGGCGAGTGGGTTTGGGTCTAGCCGAGTGGGTTTGGGTCTAGCCGAGTGGGTTTGGGTGTAGCGGAGTGGGTTTGGCCCTAGCGGAGTGGGTTTGGGTCTAGCGGAATGGGTTTGGCTCTCGCAGAGTGTGTTTGGGTCTAGCCGAGTGTGTTTGGGTCTAGCCGAGTGGGTTTGGGTCTCGCGGAGTGGGTTTGGGTCTAGCGGAGTGGGTTTGGGTCTAGCGGAGTGGGTTTGGGTCTGGCGGAGAGGGTTTGGGTCTAGCGGAGTGGGTTTGGGTCAAGCGGAGTGGGTTTGAGTCTAGCGGAGTGGGTTTGGATCTAGCAGAGTGGGTTTGGATCTAGCGGAGTGGGATTGGGTCCAGCGGAGTGGGTTTGGGTCTAGCAGAGTGGGTTTCCGTCTAGCGGAGTGGGTATGGGCCTAGCGAAGTGGGTTTGGGTATAGCGGAGTGGGTTTGGGTCTAGCGAAGTGGGTTTATGTCTAGCGCAGTGGGTTTGGGTCTGGCGGAGTGGGGTTGGGTTTGGCGGATTGAGTTTCGGTCTGGCGGAGTGGGTTTGGGTCTGTCGGAGTGGGTTTGGGTCTAGCGGAGTGTGTTTGGGGCTAGCGGAGTGGGTTTGGGTCTAGCCGAGTGGGTTTGGATCTTGCCGAGTGGGTTTGGGTCTAGCCGAGTGGGTTTGGGTCTAGCCGTGTGGGTTTGGATCTAGCCGAGCGGGTTTGAGTTAAGCCGAGTGGGTTTGGGTCTTGCCGAGTGGGTTTGGGTCTAGCCGAGTGGGTTTGGGTCTAGCCGAGTGTGTTTGGGTCTAGCGGAGTGGGTTTGGGTCTAGCGGAATGGGTTTGGCTCTAGCGGAGTGGGTTTGGGTCTAGCGGAGTGGGTTTGTGTTGTGCGGAGTGGGTTTGGGTCTGGTGGAGTGGGTTTGCGTCTGGCGGAGCGGGTTTGGGTATAGCGGTGTGGGTTTGGGTCTAGAGGAGTGGGTTTATGTCTGGCGGAGTGGGTTTGGGTCTGGTGGAGTGGGTTTGCGTCTGGCGGAGCGGGTTTGGGTATAGCGGAGTGGGTTTGGGTCTAGCGGAGTGGGTTTGGGTCTAGCCGAGTGGGTTTGGGTGTAGCCGAGTAGGTTTGGGTCTAGCCGAGTGGGTTTGGGTCTAGCCGAGTGAGTTTGGGTCTGGCGGAGTGGGTTTGGGTCTGGCGGAGTGGGTTTGGGTCTAGCGGAGTGTGTTTGGGCCTAGCGGAGTGGGTTTGGGTCTAGCTGAGTGCGTTGGGATGTAGCCGAGTGGGTTTGGGTCTAGCCGAGTGGGTTTGGGTCTAGCCGTGTGGGTTTGGATCTAGCCGAGTGGGTTTGAGTTTAGCCGAGTGGGTTTGGGTCTAGCCGAGTGGGTTTGGGTGTAGCCGAGTAGGTTTGGGTCTAGCCGAGTGGGTTTGGGTCTAGCCGAGTGGGTTTGGGTCTTGCCGAGTGGGTTTGGGTCTAGCCGAGTGGTTTTGGGTCTAGCGGAGTGGGTTTAGGTCTAGCGGAGTGGGTTTGGGTCTAGCGGAGTGGGTTTGGGCCTAGCGGAGTGGGTTTGGGTCTAGCCTAGTGGGTTTGGGTCTACCGGAGTGGGTTTGGGTCTAGCGGAGTGTGTTTGGGTTTAGCGGTGTGTGTTTGGGTCTAGCGGAGTGGGTTTAGGTCTAGCCGAGTGGGTTTGGGTCAAGCGCGGTGGGTTTGGGTCTAGCGGAGTGGGTTTGGGTCTAGCGCAGTGGGTTTGGGTCTAGCCGAGTGGGTTTTTGTCTGGCCGAGTGGGTTTGGGTCTAGCCGAGTGGGTTTGGGTCTAGCCGAGCGGATTTGGGTCTGGCCGAGTGGGTTTGGGTCTAGCCGAGTGGGATTGCGTCTAGGCGAGTGGGTTTGGGTCTAGCCGAGTGGGTTTGGGTCTAGCCGAGTGGGTTTGGGTGTAGCGGAGTGGGTTTGGCCCTAGCGGAGTGGGTTTGGGTCTAGCGGAATGGGTTTGGCTCTCGCAGAGTGTGTTTGGGTCTAGCCGAGTGTGTTTGGGTCTAGCCGAGTGGGTTTGGGTCTCGCGGAGTGGGTTTGGGTCTAGCGGAGTGGGTTTGGGTCTAGCGGAGTGGGTTTGGGTCTGGCGGAGAGGGTTTGGGTCTAGCGGAGTGGGTTTGGGTCAAGCGGAGTGGGTTTGAGTCTAGCGGAGTGGGTTTGGATCTAGCAGAGTGGGTTTGGATCTAGCGGAGTGGGATTGGGTCCAGCGGAGTGGGTTTGGGTCTAGCAGAGTGGGTTTCCGTCTAGCGGAGTGGGTATGGGCCTAGCGAAGTGGGTTTGGGTATAGCGGAGTGGGTTTGGGTCTAGCGAAGTGGGTTTATGTCTAGCGCAGTGGGTTTGGGTCTGGCGGAGTGGGGTTGGGTTTGGCGGATTGAGTTTCGGTCTGGCGGAGTGGGTTTGGGTCTGTCGGAGTGGGTTTGGGTCTAGCGGAGTGTGTTTGGGGCTAGCGGAGTGGGTTTGGGTCTAGCCGAGTGGGTTTGGATCTTGCCGAGTGGGTTTGGGTCTAGCCGAGTGGGTTTGGGTCTAGCCGTGTGGGTTTGGATCTAGCCGAGCGGGTTTGAGTTAAGCCGAGTGGGTTTGGGTCTTGCCGAGTGGGTTTGGGTCTAGCCGAGTGGGTTTGGGTCTAGCCGAGTGTGTTTGGGTCTAGCGGAGTGGGTTTGGGTCTAGCGGAGTGGGTTTGTGTTGTGCGGAGTGGGTTTGGGTCTGGTGGAGTGGGTTTGCGTCTGGCGGAGCGGGTTTGGGTATAGCGGTGTGGGTTTGGGTCTAGAGGAGTGGGTTTATGTCTGGCGGAGTGGGTTTGGGTCTGGTGGAGTGGGTTTGCGTCTGGCGGAGCGGGTTTGGGTATAGCGGAGTGGGTTTGGGTCTAGCGGAGTGGGTTTATGTCTAGCGCAGTGGGTTTGGGTCTGGCGGAGTGGGTTTGGGTCTAGCCGAGTGCGTTTGGATCTAGCCGAGTGGGTTTGGGTCTAGCCGAGTGGGTTTGGGTCTAGCCGTGTGGGTTTGGATCTAGCCGAGTGGGTTTGAGTTTAGCCGAGTGGGTTTGGGTCTAGCCGAGTGGGTTTGGGTCTAGCCGAGTGGGTTTGGGTCTAGCCGAGTGGGTTTGGGTCTAGCCGATTGGGTTTGGGTCTTGCCGAGTGGGTTTGGGTCTAGCCGAGTGGTTTTGGGTCTAGCGGAGTGGGTTTGGGTCTAGCGGAGTGGGTTTGGGTCTAGCGGAGTGGGTTTGGGCCTAGCGGAGTGGGTTTGGGTCTAGCCTAGTGGGTTTGGGTCTACCGGAGTGGGTTTGGGTCTAGCGGAGTGTGTTTGGGTTTAGCGGTGTGTGTTTGGGTCTAGCGGTGTGGGTTTAGGTCTAGCGGAGTGGGTTTGGGTCAAGCGCGGTGGGTTTGGGTCTAGCAGAGTGGGTTTGGGTCTAGCGCAGTGGGTTTGGGTCTAGCCGAGTGGGTTTGGGTCTGGCCGAGTGGGTTTGGGTCTAGCCGAGTGGGTTTGGGTCTAGCCGAGCGGATTTGGGTCTGGCCAAGTGGGTTTGGGTCTAGCCGAGTGGGATTGCGTCTAGCCGAGTGGGTTTGGGTCTAGCCGAGTGGGTTTGGGTCTAGCCGAGTGGGTTTGGGTGTAGCGGAGTGGGTTTGGCTCTAGCGGAGTGGGTTTGGTTCTAGCGGAATGGGTTTGGCTCTCGCGGAGTGTGTTTGGGTCTAGCCGAGTGTGTTTGGGTCTAGCCGAGTGGGTTTGGGTCTCGCGGAGTGGGTTTGCATCTAGCGGAGTGGGTTTGGGTCTAGCGGAGTGGGTTTGGGTCTAGCGGAGAGTGTTTTGGTCTAGCGGAGTGGGTTTGGGTCTAGTGGAGTGGGTTTGGGTGTAGCGGAGTGGGTTTATGTCTAGCGCAGTGGGTTTGGGTCTGGCGGAGTGGGGTTGGGATTGGCGGATTGTGTTTCGGTCTGGCGGAGTGGGTTTGGGTCTGTCGGAGTGGGTTTGGGTCTAGCGGAGTGTGTTTGGGGCTAGCGGAGTGGGTTTGGGTCTAGCCGAGTGGGTTTGGATCTTGCCGAGTGGGTTTGGGTCTTGCCGAGTGGGTTTGGGTCTAGCCGTGTGGGTTTGGATCTAGCCGAGTGGGTTTGAGTTAAGCCGAGTGGGTTTGGGTCTTGCCGAGTGGGTTTCGGTCTAGCCGAGTGGGTTTGGGTCTAGCCGAGTGGGTTTGGGTCTAGCCGAGTGGGTTTGGGTATAGCTGAGTGGGTTTGGGTTTAGCCGAGTGGGTTTGGGTCTAGCCGAGTGGCTTTGGGTATAGCCGAGTGGGTTTGGATCTAACCGAGTGGGTTTGGGCCTAGCCGAGTGGGGTTGGGTCTAGCCGAGTGGGTTTGGGTCTAGCCGAGTAGGTTTTGAGTCTAGCCGAGTGGGTTTGAGTTTAGCCGAGTAGGTTTGGGTCTTGCCGAGTGGGTTTGGGTCTTGCTGAGAGGGATTCGGTCTAGCCGAGTCGGGTAGCGTCTAGCCGAGTGGGTTTGGGTATAGCTGAGTGGGTTTGGGTCAAGCCGAGTGGGTTTGGGTCTACCCGAGTGGGTTTGGGTCTAGCCGAGTGGGTTTGGATCTAGCGGAGTTGGTTTGGGTCTAGCCGAGTGGGTTTGGGTGTAGCCGAGTGGGTTTTGGTCTAGCCGAGTGGGTTTGGGTCTAGCCGAGTGGGTTTGCGTCTAGAGGAGTGGGTTTGGGTCTAGCGGAGTGGGTTTGGGTCAGGCGAAGTGGGTTTGGGTCTAGCGGAATGGGTTTGGATCTAGCAGAGTGGGTTTGGATCTAGCGGAGTGGGATTGGGTCCAGCGGAGTGGGTTTGGGTCTAGCAGAGTGGGTTTGGGTCTAGCGGAGTGGGTATGGGTCTAGCGGAGTGGGTTTGGGTATAGCGGAGTGGGTTTGGGTCTAGCCGAGTGGGTTTGGGTCTAGCCGTGTGGGTTTGGATCTAGCCGAGTGGGTTTGAGTTTAGCCGAGTGGGTTTGGGTCTAGCCGAGTGGGTTTGGTTCTTGCCGAGTGGGTTTGGGTCTAGCCGAGTGGTTTTGGGTCTAGCGGAGTGGGTTTGGGTCTAGCGGAGTGGGTTTGGGTCTAGCGGAGTGGGTTTGGGCCTAGCGGAGTGGGTTTGGGTCTAGCCTAGTGGGTTTGGGTCTACCGGAGTGGGTTTGGGTCTAGCGGAGTGTGTTTGGGTTTAGCGGTGTGTGTTTGGGTCTAGGGGAGTGGGTTTAGGTCTAGCGGAGTGGGTTTGGGTGAAGCGCGGTGGGTTTGGGTCTAGCGGAGTGGGTTTGGGTCTAGCGCAGTGGGTTTGGGTCTAGCCGAGTGGGTTTGGGTCTGGCCGAGTGGGTTTGGGTCTAGCCGAGTGGGTTTGGGTCTAGCCGAGCGGATTTGGGTCTGGCCGAGTGGGTTTGGGTCTAGCCGAGTGGGATTGTGTCTAGCCGAGTGGGTTTGGGTCTAGCCGAGTGGGTTTGGGTCTAGCCGAGTGGGTTAGGGTGTAGCGGAGTGGGTTTGGCTCTGGCGGAGTGGGTTTGCGTCTAGCGGAATGGGTTTGGCTCTAGCGGAATGTGTTTGGGTCTAGCCGAGTGTGTTTGGGTATAGCCGAGTGGGTTTGGGTCTCGCGGAGGGGGTTTGCGTCTAGCGGAGTAGGTTTGGGTCTAGCGGAGTGGGTTTGGGTCTAGCGGAGAGGGTTTGTGTCTAGCGGAGTGGGTTTGGGTCTAGGGGAGTGGGTTTGGGTCAAGCGGAGTGGGTTTGAGTCTAGCGGAGTGGGTTTGGATCTAGCAGAGTGGGTTTGGATCTAGCGGAGTGGGATTGGGTCCAGCGGAGTGGGTTTGTGTCTAGCAGAGTGGGTTTGGGTCTAGCGGAGTGGGTATGGCCCGAGCGGAGTGGGTTTGGGTATAGCGGAGTGGGTTTGGGTCTAGCGGAGTGGGTTTATGTCTAGCGCAGTGGGTTTGGGTCTGGCGGAGTGGGGTTGGGTTTGGCGGATTGAGTTTCGGTCTGGCGGAGTGGGTTTGGGTCTGTCGGAGTGGGTTTGGGTCTGGCGGAGTGTGTTTGGGGCTAGCGGAGTGGGTTTGGGTCTAGCCGAGTGGGTTTGGATCTTGCCGAGTGGGTTTGGGTCTAGCCGAGTGGGTTTGGGTCTAGCCGTGTGGGTTTGGATCTAGCCGAGTGGGTTTGAGTTAAACCGAGTGGGTTTGGGTCTTGCCGAGTGGGTTTGGGTCCAGCCGAGTGTGTTTGGGTCTAGCCGAGTGGGTTTGGGTCTAGCCGAGTGGGTTTGGGTATAGCTGAGTGGGTTTGGGTGTAGCCGAGTGGGTTTGGGTCTAGCCGAGTGGGTTTGGGTCTAACCGAGTGGGTTTGGATCTAGCCGAGTGGGTTTGGGCCCAGCCGAGTGGGGTTGGGTCTAGCCGAGTGGGTTTGGGTCTAGCCGAGTGGGTTTGGGTCTAACCGAGTGGGTTTGGGTCTACCCGAGTGGGTTTGGGTCTAGCCGAGTGGGTTTGGATCTAGCGGAGTTAGTTTGGGTCTAGCCGAGTGGGTTTGGGTGTAGCCGAGTGGGTTTGGGTCTAGCCGAGTGGGTTTGGGTCTAGCCGAGTGGGTTTGCGTCTGGCGGAGTGGGTTTGGGTCTAGCGGAGTGGGTTTGGGTCTAGCGGAGTGGGTTTGGATCTAGCGGAGTGGGTATGGGTCTAGCGGAGTGGGTTTGGGTATAGCGGAGTGGGTTTGGGTCTAGAGGAGTGGGTTTATGTCTAGCGCATTGGGTTTGGGTCTGGCGGAGTGGGGTTGGGTCTGGCGGAGTGGGTTTGCGTCTGGCGGAGTGGGTTTGGGTCTGGCGGTGTGGGTTTGGGCCTAGCGGAGTGGGTTTGGGTCTAGCCGAGTCGGTTTGGATCTAGCCAAGTGGGTTTGGGTCTAGCCGAGTGGGTTTGGGTCTAGCCGTGTGGGTTTGGGTCTAGCCGAGTGGGTTTGAGTTCAGACGAGTGGGTTTGGGTCTTGCCGAGTGGGTTTGGGTCTAGCCGAGTGGGTTTGGGTCTAGCCGAGTCGGTTTGGGTCTAGCCGAGTGGGTTTGGGTATAGCGGAGTGGGTTTGGGTCTAGCCGAGTGGGCTTGGGTCTAGCCGAGAGGGTTTCGATCTAGCTGAGTGGGTTTGGGTCCAGCCGAGTGGGTTTGGGTCTAGCCGAGTGGGTTTGGGTCTAGCCGAGTGGATTTGGGTCTAGCCGAGTGGGTTTGGGTCTAGCCGAGTGGGTTTGCATCTTGCGGAGTGGGTTTGGGTCTGGCGGAGTGTGTTTGGGGCTAGCGGAGTGGGTTTGGGTCTAGCCGAGTGGGTTTGGATCTTGCCGAGTGGGTTTGGGTCTAGCCGAGTGGGTTTGGGTCTAGCCGTGTGGGTTTGGATCTAGCCGAGTGGGTTTGAGTTAAGCCGAGTGGGTTTGGGTCTTGCCGAGTGGGTTTGGGTCCAGCCGAGTGTGTTTGGGTCTAGCCGAGTGGGTTTGGGTCTAGCCGAGTGGGTTTGGGTATAGCTGAGTGGGTTTGGGTGTAGCCGAGTGGGTTTGGGTCTAGCCGAGTGGGTTTGGGTCTAGCCAAGTGGGTTTGGATCTAGCCGAGTGGGTTTGGGCCCAGCCGAGTGGGGTTGGGTCATGCCGAGTGGGTTTGGGTCTAGCCGAGTGGGTTTGGGTCTAACCGAGTGGGTTTGGGTGTAGCCGAGTGGGTTTGGGTCTAGCCGAGTGGGTTTGGGTCTAGCCGAGTGGGTTTGCGTCTGGCGGAGTGGGTTTGGGTCTAGCGGAGTGGGTTTGGGTCTAGCGGAGAGGGTTTGGGTCTAGCGAAGTGGGTTTGGGTCTAGTGGAGTGGGTTTGGGTCAAGCGGAGTGGGTTTGGGTCTAGCGGAGTGGGTTTGGATATAGCGGAGTGGGTATGGGTCTAGCGGAGTGGGTTTGGGTATAGCGGAGTGGGTTTGGGTCTAGAGGAGTGGGTTTATGTCTAGCGCATTGGGTTTGGGTCTGGCGGAGTGGGGTTGGGTCTGGCCGAGTGGGTTTGGATCTAGCCAAGTGGGTTTGGGTCTAGCCGAGTGGGTTTGGGTCTAGCCGTGTGGGTTTGGGTCTAGCCGTGTGGGTTTGGTTCTAGCCGAGTGGGTTTGAGTTTAGACGAGTGGGTTTGGGTCTTGCCGAGTGGGTTTGGGTCTAGCCGAGTGGGTTTGGGTCTAGCCGAGTCGGTTTGGGTCTAGCCGAGTGGGTTTGGGTATAGCGGAGTGGGTTTGGGTCTAGCCGAGTGGGTTTGCATCTTGCGGAGTGGGTTTGCGTCTGGTGGAGTGGGTTTGGGTCTAGCGGAGAGGGTTTGGGTCTAGCGGAGTGGGTTTGGGTCTAGCGGAATGGGTTTGGGTATAGCGGAGTGGGTTTGGGTCTAGCGGAGTGGGTTTAAGTCTAGCGCAGTGGGTTTGGGTCTGGCGGAGTGGGGTTGGGTCTGGCGGAGTGGGTTTGGGTCTGGCGGAGTGGGTTTGGGTCTAGCGGAGTGTGTTTTGGCCTAGCGGAGTGGGTTTGGGTCTAGCCGAGTGGGTTAGGGTCTAGCCGAGTGGGTCTGGGACTAGCCGAGTGGGTTTTGATCTAGCTGAGTGGGTTTGGGTCCAGACGAGTGGGTTTGGGTCTGGCCGAGTGGCTTTGGGTCCAGCCGAGTGGGTTTGGGTATAGCGGAGTGGATTTGCGTCTAGCGGTGTGGGTTTACGTCTAGCGCAGTGCGTTTGGGTCTGGAGGAGTGGGTTTCGGTCTAGCCGAGTGGGTGTGGGTCTGGCCGAGTGGGTTTGGGTCTAGCCGAGTGGGTTTGTGTCCAGCCGAGTGGGTTTGGGTCTAGCCGAGTGTGTTTGGGTCTAGCCGAGTGGGTTTGGGTGTAGCGGAGTGGGTTTGGCTCTAGCGGAGTGGGTTTGGGTCTAGCAGAATTGTTTTGGATTTCGCTGAGTGGGTTTGGGTCTAGCCGAATGAGTTTGGGTATAGCGGAGTGGGTTTGCATCTAGCGGAGTGGGTTTGGGTCTAGCGGAGTGGGTTTGGGTGTAGCGGAGTGGGTTTGGGTCTAGCGGAGTGGGTTTAGGTCTAGCCGAGTGGGTTTGAGTCGAGCGGAGTGGGTTTGGGTCTAGCGCAGTGGGTTTGGGTCTGGCCGAGTGGGTTTGGGACTAGCCGAGTGGGTTTGGGGCTAGCGGAGTGGGTTTGGGTCTAGCGGAGTGGGTTTGGGTGTAGCGGAGTGGGTTTGGGTCTAGCGGAGTGGGTTTGGGTCTAGCGGAGTTGGTTTGGGCCAAGCGGAGTGGGTTTGGGTCTAGCCTAGTGGGTTTGGGTCTAGCGGAGTGGGTTTCGGTCTAGCGGAGTGTGTTTGGGTTTAGCGGTGTGTGTTTGGGTCTAGCGGAGTGGGTTTAGGTCTAGCCGAGTGGGTTTGAGTGGAGCGGAGTGGGTTTGGGTCTAGCGCAGTGGGTTTGGGTCTGGCCGAGTGGGTTTGGGTCTAGCCGAGTGGGTTTGGGGTTAGCGGAGTGGGTTTGGGTCTAACGGAGTGGGTTTGGGTTTAGCGGAGTGGGTTTGGGTCTAGCCGAGTGTGTTTGGATCTAGCCGAGTGGGTTTGCGTCTAGCCGAGTGGGTTTGGGTCTCGCCGTGTGGGTTTGGATCTAGCCGAGTGGGTTTAGGTCTAGCGGAGTGGGTTTGGGTCAAGCGGAGTGGTTTTGGGTATAGCGGAGTGGGTGTGGGTCTTGCGGAGTGGGTTTCGGTCTAGCGGAGTGCGTTTGGGTCTAGCGGAGTGGGTTTGGGTCTGGCGGAGAGGGTTTGGGTCTTGCGGAATGGGTTTGGGTCTAGCGGAGTGGGTTTGGGTCTAGCGGAGTGGGTTTGGGTATAGCGGAGTGGGTTTGGGTCTAGCGGAGTGGGTTTGGGTATAGCGGAGTGGGTTTGGGTCTAGCAGTGTGGGTGTGGGTCTAGCGGAGTGGGTGTGGGTCTAGCGGAGTGGGTTTGGGGCTAGCCGAGTGGGTTTTGGTCTAGCGGAGTGGGTTTGGGTCTAGCGGAGTGGGTTTGGGTCTAGCGGAGTGGGTTTGGGTATAGCGGAGTGGGTTTGTGTCTAGCGGAGTGGGTTTGGGTCTGGTGGAGTGGGTTTGCGTCTGGCGGAGTGGGTTTGGGTCTGGCGGAGCGGGTTTGGGTCTGGCGGAGTGGGTTTGGGTCTAGCCGAGTGGGTTTGGGTCTAGCCGAGTGGGTTTGGGTCTAGCCGAGTGGGTTTGGGTCTAGCCGAGTGGGTTTGGGTCTAGCCGAGTGGGTTTGGGTCTAGCCGAGTGGGTTTGGATCTCGCCCAGTGGGTTTGGGTCTAGCCGAGTGGGTTTGGGTCTAGCCGAGTGGGTTTGGGTCTAGCCGAGTGTGTTTGGGTCTAGCCGAGTGGGTTTGGGTCTGGTGGAGTGGGTTTGCGTCTGGCGGAGCGGGTTTGGGTCTGGCGGAGTGGGGTTGGGTCTGGCGGAGTGGGTTTGGGTCTGGCGGAGTGGTTTTGGGTCTAGCGGAGTGTGTCTGGGGCTAGCGGAGTGGGTTTGTGTCTAGCCGAGTGGGTTTGTGTCTGTCGGAGTGGGTTTGGGTCTGGCGAATTGGGTTTGGGTCGAGCCGAGTGGGTTTGGGTTTGTTGGAGTGGGTTTGGGTCTGGCAGAGTGAGTTTGGGTCTCGCCGTGTGGGTTTGGGTATAGTGGAGTGGGTGTGGGTCCAGCGGAGTGGGTGTGGGTCAGCGGAGTGGGTTTGGGACAGGCGGAGTGGGTTAGGGTCTAGCAGACTGGGTTTGGATCTAGCGGAGTGGGTTTGGGTCTAGCGAAGTGAGATTGGGTTTAGCGGAGTGGGTTTGAGTCTAACGGAGTGGGTTTGGGTCCAGCGGAGTGGGTTTGGGTCTAGCGGAGTGGGTTTGGGTATAGCGGAGTGGGTGTGGGTCTAGCGGAGAGGGTTTGGGTCTAGCCGAGTGGGTTTGGGTCTAGCCGAGTGGGTTTGGGGCTAGCGGAGTGGGTTTGGGTCTTGCGGAGTGGGTTTGGGTCTGGCGGAGTGGGTTTGGGTCTAGCCGAGTGGGTTTGGGTCTAGCCGAGTGGGTTTGGGTCTAGCCGAGTGGGTTTGGGTCTGGCCGAGTGGGTTTGGGTCTAGCGGAGTGGGTTTGGGTCTGGCGAATAGGGATTGGGTCGAGCCGAGTGGGTTTGGGTTTGTTGGAGTGGGTTTGGGTCTGGCAGAGTGGGTTTGGGTCTCGCCGTGTGGGTTTGGGTATAGTGGAGTGGGTGTGGGTCTAGCGGATTGGGTGTGGGTCTAGCGGAGTGGGTTTGGGTCAAGCGGAGTGGGTTTGGGTCTAGCAGACTGGGTTTGGGTCTAGCGGAGAGGGTTTGGGTCTAGCCGAGTGGGTTTGGGTCTAGCCGAGTGGGTTTGGGGCTAGCGGAGTGGGTTTGGGTCTTGCGGAGTGGGTTTGGGTCTGGCGGAGTGGGTTTGGGTCTAGCCGAGTGGGTTTGGGTCTAGCCGAGTGGGTTTGGGTCTGGCCGAGTGGGTTTGGGTCTAGCAGAGTGGGTTTGGGTCTGGCGAATAGGGATTGGGTCGAGCCGAGTGGGTTTGGGTTTGTTGGAGTGGGTTTGGGTCTGGCAGAGTGGGTTTGGGTCTCGCCGTGTGGGTTTGGGTATAGTGGAGTGGGTGTGGGTCTAGCGGAGTGGGTGTGGGTCTAGCGGAGTGGGTTTGGGTCAAGCGGATTGGGTTTGGGTCTAGCAGACTGGGTTTGGATCTAGCGGAGTGGGTTTGGGTCTAGCGGAGTGAGATTGGGTTTAGCGGAGTGGGTTTGAGTCTAACGGAGTGGGTTTGGGTCCAGCGGAGTGGGTTTGGGTCTAGCGGAGTGGGTTGGGGTATAGCGGAGTGGGTGTGGGTCTAGCGGAGTGGGTTTGAGTCAAACGGAGTGGGTTTGGGTCCAGCGGAGTGGGTTTGGGTCTAGCGGAGTGGGTTTGGGTATAGCGGAGTGGGTTTGGGTCTAGCGGAGTGGGTTTGGGTATAGCGGAGTGGGTTTGGGTCCGGCGGAGTGGGTTTGGGTCTAGCGGAGTGGGTTTGGGTATAGCGGAGTGGGTGTGGGTCTAGCGGAGAGGGTTTGGGTCTAGCCGAGTGGGTTTGGGTCTAGCCGAGTGGGTTTGGGGCTAGCGGAGTGGGTTTGGGTCTTGCGGAGTGGGTTTGGGTCTGGCGGAGTGGGTTTGGGTCTAGCCGAGTGGGTTTGGGTCTAGCCGAGTGGGTTTGGGTCTAGCCGAGTGGGTTTGGGTCTAGCGGAGTGGGTTTGGGTCTGGCGAATAGGGATTGGGTCGAGCCGAGTGGGTTTGGGTTTGTTGGAGTGGGTTTGGGTCTGGCAGAGTGGGTTTGGGTCTCGCCGTGTGGGTTTGGGTATAGTGGAGTGGGTGTGGGTCTAGCGGATTGGGTGTGGGTCTAGCGGAGTGGGTTTGGGTCAAGCGGAGTGGGTTTGGGTCTAGCAGACTGGGTTGGGGTATAGCGGAGTGGGTGTGGGTCTAGCGGAGTGGGTTTGAGTCTAACGGAGTGGGTTTGGGTCCAGCGGAGTGGGTTTGGGTGTAGCGGAGTGGGTTTGGGTATAGCGGAGTGGGTGTGGGTCTAGCGGAGTGGGTTTGGGTCTAGCCGAGTGGGTTTGAGTCTAACGGAGTGGGTTTGGGTCTGGTGGAGTGGGTTTGCGTCTGGCGGAGTGGGTTTGGGTCTGGCGGAGTGGGTTTGGGTCTGGCGGAGTGGGTTTGGGTCTAGCCGAGTGGGTTTCGGTATAGCCGAGTGGGTTTGGGTCCAGCCGAGTACGTTTGGGTGTAGCCGAGTGGGTTTGGGTCTAGCCGAGTGGGTTTGGGTCTAGCCGAGTGGGTTTGGATCTTGCCGAGTGGGTTTGGGTCTAGCCGAGCGGGTTTGGGTCTAGCCGAGTGGGTTTGGGTCTAGCCGAGTGGGTTTGGGTCTAGCCGAGAGGGTTTGGGTCTGGCCGAGTGGGATTGGGTCTAGCCGAGTGGGTTTGTGTCTAGCCGTGTGGTTTTGGGTCTAGCCGAGTGGGTTAGGGTCTAGCCGAGTGGGTTTGGGTCTAGCGGAATGGGTTTGGCTCTAGCGGAGTGGGTTTGGGTCCAGCCGAGTGGGTTTGGGTCTAGCGGAGTGGGTTTGGGTATAGCGGAGTGGGTGTGGGTCTAGCGGAGTGAGTTTCGGTCTAGCGGAGTGGGTTTGGGTCTAGCGGAGTGGGTTTGGGTCTATCGGAGAGGGTTTGGGTCTTCCGGAGTGGGTTTGGGTCTAGCGGAGTGGGTTTGGGTCTAGCGGAGTGGGTTTGGGTCTAGCGGAGTGCGTTTGGGTTTAGCCGAGTGTGTTTGGGTCTAGCGGAATGGGTTTGGGTCTAGCCGAGTGGGTTTGGGTCTAGCCGAGTGGGTTTGGGTCTAGCCGAGTGGGTTTGGGTCTAGCAGATTGGGTGTGGGTTTTGCGGAGTGGGTGTGGGTCTAGCGGAGTGGGTTTAGGGCTAGCCGAGTGGGTTTTGGTCTAGCGGAGTGGGTTTGGGTCTAGCGGAGTGGGTTTGGGTATAGCGGAGTGGGTTTGGGTCTAGCGGAGTGGGTTTGTGTCTAGCGGAGTGGGTTTGGGTCTGGTGGAGTGGGTTTGCGTCTGGCGGAGTGGGTTTGGGTCTGGCGGAGTTGGTTTGGGTCTGGCGGAGTGGGTTTGGGTCTAGCCGAGTGGGTTTGGGTCTAGCCGAGTGGGTTTGGGTCTAGCCGAGTGGGTTTGGGTCTAGCCGAGTGGGTTTGGGTCTAGCCGAGTGGGTTTGGGTCTAGCCGAGTGGGTTTGTTTCTAGCCGAGTGGGTTTGGGTCTAGCCGAGTGGGTTTGGATCTATCTCAGTGGGTTTTGGTCTAGCGGAGTGGGTTTGGGTCTACCGGAATGGGTTTGGCTCTAGCGGAGTGGGTTTGGGTCCAGCCGAGTGGGTTTGGGTCTAGCGGAGTGGGTTTGGGTATAGCGGAGTGGGTGTGGGTCTAGCGGAGTGAGTTTCGGTCTAGCGGAGTGGGTTTGGGTCTAGCGGAGTGGGTTTGGGTCTATCGGAGAGGGTTTGGGTCTTCCGGAGTGGGTTTGGGTCTAGCGGAGTGGGTTTGGGTCTAGCGGAGTGGGTTTGGGCATAGCGGAGTGGGTTTGGGTCTAGCAGATTGGGTGTGGGTTTTGCGGAGTGGGTGTGGGTCTAGCGGAGTGGGTTTAGGGCTAGCCGAGTGGGTTTTGGTCTAGCGGAGTGGGTTTGGGTCTAGCGGAGTGGGTTTGGGTATAGCGGAGTGGGTTTGGGTCTAGCGGAGTGGGTTTGTGTCTAGCGGAGTGGGTTTGGGTCTGGTGGAGTGGGTTTGCGTCTGGCGGAGTGGGTTTGGGTCTGGCGGAGTGGGTTTGGGTCTGGCGGAGTGGGTTTGGGTCTAGCCGAGTGGGTTTGGGTCTAGCCGAGTGGGTTTGGGTCTAGCCGAGTGGGTTTGGGTCTAGCCGAGTGGGTTTGGGTCTAGCCGAGTGGGTTTGGGTCTAGCCGAGTGGGTTTGTTTCTAGCCGAGTGGGTTTGGGTCTAGCCGAGTGGGTTTGGATCTAGCCCAGTGGGTTTTGGTCTAGCGGAGTGGGTTTGGGTCTACCGGAATGGGTTTGGGTCTAGAGTAGTGTGCTTGGGTTTAGCGGTGTGTGTTTGGGTCTAGCGGAGTGGGTTTAGGTCTAGCGGAGTGGGTTTGGGTCAAGCGCGGTGGGTTTGGGTCTAGCGGAGTGGGTTTGGGTCTAGCGCAGTGGGTTTGGGTCTAGCCGAGTGGGTTTGTGTCTGGCCGAGTGGGTTTGGGTCTAGCCGTGTGGGTTTGGGTCTAGCCGAGCGGATTTGGGTCTGGCCGAGTGGGTTTGGGTCTAGCCGAGTGGGATTGCGTCTAGCCGAGTGGGTTTGGGTCTAGCCGAGTGGGTTTGGGTCTAGCCGAGTGGGTTTGGGTGAAGCGGAGTGGGTTTGGCTCTAGCGGAGTGGGTTTGGGTCTAGCGGAATGGGTTTGGCTCTCGTGGAGTGTGTTTGGGTCCAGCCAAGTGTGTTTGGGTCTAGCCGATTGGGTTTGTGTCTCGCGGAGTGGGTTTGCGTCTAGAGGATTGGGTTTGGATCTAGCGGAGTGGGTTTGGGTCTAGCGGAGAGGTTTTGGGTCTAGAGGAGTGGGTTTGGGTCTAGTGGAGTGGGTTTGGGTTAAGCGGAGTGGGTTTGAGTCTAGCGGAGTGGGTTTGGATCTAGCAGAGTGGGTTTGGATCTAGCGGAGTGGGACTGGGACAGCGGAGTGGGTTTGGGTCTAGCAGAGTGGGTTTGGATCTAGCCCAGTGGGTTTGGGTCTAGCCGAGTGGGTTTGGGTCTAGCCGAGTGGGTTTGGGTCTAGCCGAGTGCGTTTGGGTCTAGCCGAGTGGGTTTGGGTCTGGTGGAGTGGGTTTGCGTCTGGCGGAGCGGGTTTGGGTCTGGCGGAGTGGGGTTGGGTCTGGCGGAGTGCGTTTGGGTCTGGCGGAGTGGGTTTGGGTCTGGCGGAGTGGGTTTGGGTCTAGCGGAGTGCGTTTGGGGCTAGCGGAGTGGGTTTGGGTCTAGCCGAGTGGGTTTGGGTCTAGCCGAGTGGGTTTGGGTCTAGCCGAGTGGGTTTGGGTCTAGCGGAGTGGGTTTGGGCCTAGCGGAGTGGGTTTGGGTCTAGCCTAGTGGGTTTGGGTCTACCGGAGTGGGTTTGGGTCTAGCGGAGTGTGTTTGGGTTTACCGGAGTGGGTTTGGGTCTAGCGGAGTGGGTTTAGGTCTAGCGGAGTGGGTTTGGGTCAAGCGCGGTGGGTTTGGGTCTAGCGGAGTGGGTTTGGGTCTAGCGCAGTGGGTTTGGGTCTAGCCGAGTGGGTTTGTGTCTGGCCGAGTGGGTTGGGGTCTAGCCGAGTGGGTTTGGGTCTAGCCGAGCGGATTTGGGTCTGGCCGAGTGGGTTTGTGTCTAGCCGAGTGGCATTGCGTCTGGCCGAGTGGGTTTGGGTCTAGCCGAGTGGGTTTGGGTCTAGCCGAGTGGGTTTGGGTGTAGCGGAGTGGGTTTGGCTCTAGCGGAGTGGGTTTGGGTCTAGCGGAATGGGTTTGGCTCTCGCGGAGTGTGTTTGGGTCTAGCCGAGTGTGTTTGGGTCTAGCCGAGTGGGTTTGTGTCTCGCGGAGTGGGTTTGCGTCTAGCGGAGTGGGTTTGGGTCTAGCGGAGTGGGTTTGGGTCTAGCGGAGAGGGTTTGGGTCCAGCGGAGTGGGTTTGGGTCCAGTGGAGTGGGTTTGGGTTAAGCGGAATGGGTTTGAGTCTAGCGGAGTGGGTTTGGATCTAGCAGAGTGGGTTTGGATCTAGCGGAGTGGGATTGGGTCCAGCGGAGTGGGTTTGGGTCTAGCAGAGTGGGTTTCGGTCTAGCGGAGTGGGTATGGGCCTAGCGGAGTGGGTTTGGGTATAGCGGAGTGGGTTTGGGTCTAGCGGAGTGGGTTTATGTCTAGCGCAGTGGGTTTGGGTCTGGCGGAGTGGGGTTGGGTTTGGCGGATTGAGTTTCGGTCTGGCGGAGTGTGTTTGGGTCTGTCGGAGTGGGTTTGGGTCTAGCCGAGTGGGTTTGGATCTTGCCGAGTGGGTTTGGGTCTAGCCGAGTGGGTTTGAGTTTAGCCGAGTGGGTTTGGGTCTAGCCGAGTGGGTTTGGGACTAGCCGAGTGGGTTTGGGTCTAGCCGAGTGGGTTTGGGTCTAGCCGAGTGGGTTTGGGTCTTGCCGAGTGGGTTTGGGTCTAGCCGAGTGGTTTTGGGTCTAGCGGAGTGGGTTTGGGTCTAGCGGAGTGGGTTTGGGTCTAGCGGAGTGGGTTTGGGCCTAGCGGAGTAGGTTTGGGTCTAGCCTAGTGGGTTTGGGTCTACCGGAGTGGGTTTGGGTCCAGCGGAGTGTGTTTGGGTTTAGCGGTGTGTGTTTGGGTCTAGCGGAGTGGGTTTAGGTCTAGCGGAGTGGGTTTGGGTCAAGCGCGGTGGGTTTGGGTCTAGCGGAGTGGGTTTGGTTCTAGCGCAGTGGGTTTGGGTCTAGCCGACTGGGTTTGGGTCTAGCCGAGTGGGTTTGGGTATAGCCGAGTGGGTTTGGATCGAGCCAAGTGGGTTTGGGCCTAGCCGAGTGGGTTTGGGTCTAGCCGAGTGGGTTTGGGTCTAGCCGATTGGGTTTGGGTCTAGCCGAGTGGGTTTGGGTATAGCGGAGTGTGTTTGGGTCTAGCGGAGTGGGTTCATGTCTAGCGCAGTGGGTTTGGGTCTGGCGGAGTGGGTTTGGGTCTGGCGGAGTGGGTTTGGTTCTGGTGGAGTGGGTTTGGGCCTGGCGGAGTGTGTTTGGGCCTAGCGGCGTGGGTTTGGGTCTAGCCGTGTAGATTTTGAGTCTAGCCGAGTGGGTTTGAGTTTAGCCGAGTAGGTTTGGGTCTTGCCGAGTGGGTTTGGGTTTTGCTGGGAGGGATTCGGTCTAGCCGAGTCGGGTTGCGTCTAGCCGAGTGGGTTTGGGTATAGCTGAGTGGGTTTGGGTCTAGCCGAGTGGGTTTGGGTCTACCCGAGTGGGTTTGGGTCTAGCCGAGTGGGTTTGGATCTAGCGGAGTTGGTTTGGGTCTAGCCGAGTGGGTTTGGGAAAAGCTGAGTGGGTTTGGGTCTAGCGGAGCGGGTTTGGGTCTAACCGAGTGGGTTTGGGTCGAGCCGAGTGGGTTTGGCTCTAGCGGAGTGGGTTTGGGTCTAGCGGAATGGGTTTGGCTCTAGCGGAGTGGGTTTGGGGCTAGCGGAGTGGGTTTATGTCTAGCGGAGTGGGTTTGGGTCTGGTGGAGTAGGTTTGCGTCTGGCGGAGCGGGTTTGGGTTTTGCGGAGTGGGTTTGGGTCTGGCGGAGTGGGTTTGGGTCTAGCGGAGTGTGTTTGGGCCTAGCGGAGTGGGTTTGGGTCTAGCTGAGTGCGTTTGGATCTAGCCGAGTGGGTTTGGGTCTAGCCTAGTGGGTTTGGGTCTAGCCGTGTGGGTTTGGATCTAGCCGAGTGGGTTTGAGATTAGCCGAGTGGGTTTGGGTCTAGCCGAGTGGGTTTGGGTCTAGCCGAGTGGGTTTGGGTCTAGCCGAGTGGGTTTGGGTCTAGCCGAGTGGGTTTGGGTCTTGCCGAGTGGGTTTGGGTCTAGCCGAGTGGTTTTGGGTCTAGCGGAGTGGGTTTGGGTCTAGCGGAGTGGGTTTGGGTCTAGCGGAGTGGGTTTGGGCCTAGCGGAGTGGGTTTGGGTCAAGCGCGGTGGGTTTGGGTCTAGCGGAGTGGGTTTGGGTCTAGCGCAGTGGGTTTGGGTCTAGCCGAGTGGGTTTGTGTCTTGCCGAGTGGGTTGGGGTCTAGCCGAGTGGGTTTGGGTCTAGCCGAGCGAATTTGGGTCTGGCCGAGTGGGTTTGGGTCTAGCCGAGTGGCATTGCGTCTGGCCGAGTGGGTTTGGGTCTAGCCGAGTGGGTTTGGGTCTAGCCGAGTGGGTTTGGGTGTAGCGGAGTGGGTTTGGCTCTAGCGGAGTGGGTTTGGGTCTAGCGGAATGGGTTTGGCTCTCGCGGAGTGTGTTTGGGTCTAGCCGAGTGTGTTTGGGTCTAGCCGAGTGGGTTTGTGTCTCGCGGAGTGGGTTTGCGTCTAGCGGAGTGGGTTTGGGTCTAGCCGAGTGGGTTTGGGTCTAGCCGAGTGCGTTTGGATCTAGCGGAGTTGGTTTGGGTCTAGCGGAGTTGGTTTGGGTCTAGCCGAGTGGGTTTGGGAAAAGCTGAGTGGGTTTGGGTCTAGCGGAGCGGGTTTGGGTCTAACCGAGTGGGTTTGGGTCGAGCCGAGTGGGTTTGGCTCTAGCGGAGTGGGTTTGGGTCTAGCGGAATGGGTTTGGCTCTAGCGGAGTGGGTTTGGGGCTAGCGGAGTGGGTTTATGTCTAGCGGAGTGGGTTTGGGTCTGGTGGAGTAGGTTTGCGTCTGGCGGAGCGGGTTTGGGTTTTGCGGAGTGGGTTTGGGTCTAGCGGAGTGGGTTTGGATCTAGCAGAGTGGGTTTGGATCTAGCGGAGTGGGATTGGGTCCAGCGGAGTGGGTTTGGGTCTAGCAGAGTGGGTTTCGGTCTAGCGGAGTGGGTATGGGCCTAGCGGAGTGGGTTTGGGTATAGCGGAGTGGGTTTGGGCCTAGCGGAGTGGGTTTGGGTCAAGCGCGGTGGGTTTGGGTCTAGCGGAGTGGGTTTGGGTCTAGCGCAGTGGGTTTGGGTCTAGCCGAGTGGGTTTGTGTCTGGCCGAGTGGGTTGGGGTCTAGCCGAGTGGGTTTGGGTCTAGCCGAGCGGATTTGGGTCTGGCCGAGTGGGTTTGGGTCTAGCCGAGTGGCATTGCGTCTGGCCGAGTGGGTTTGGGTCTAGCCGAGTGGGTTTGGGTCTAGCCGAGTGGGTTTGGGTGTAGCGGAGTGGGTTTGGCTCTAGCGGAGTGGGTTTGGGTCTAGCGGAATGGGTTTGGCTCTCGCGGAGTGTGTTTGGGTCTAGCCGAGTGTGTTTGGGTCCAGCCGAGTGGGTTTGTGTCTCGCGGAGTGGGTTTGCGTCTAGCGGAGTGGGTTTGGGTCTAGCGGAGTGGGTTTGGGTCTAGCGGAGAGGGTTTGGGTCCAGCGGAGTGGGTTTGGGTCCAGTGGAGTGGGTTTGGGTTAAGCGGAATGGGTTTGAGTCTAGCGGAGTGGGTTTGGATCTAGCAGAGTGGGTTTGGATCTAGCGGAGTGGGATTGGGTCAAGCGGAGTGGGTTTGGGTCTAGCAGAGTGGGTTTCGGTCTAGCGGAGTGGGTATGGGCCTAGCGGAGTGGGTTTGGGTATAGCGGAGTGGGTTTGGGTCTAGCGGAGTGGGTTTATGTCTAGCGCAGTGGGTTTGGGTCTGGCGGAGTGGGGTTGGGTTTGGCGGATTGAGTTTCGGTCTGGCGGGGTGTGTTTGGGTCTGTCGGAGTGGGTTTAGGTCTAGCGGAGTGTGTTTGGGGCTAGCGGAGTGGGTTTGGGTCTAGCCGAGTGGGTTTGGATCTTGCCGAGTGGGTTTGGGTCTAGCCGAGTGGGTTTGAGTTTAGCCGAGTGGGTTTGGGTCTAGCCGAGTGGGTTTGGGACTAGCCGAGTGGGTTTGGGTCTAGCCGAGTGGGTTTGGGTCTAGCCGAGTGGGTTTGGGTCTTGCCGAGTGGGTTTGGGTCTAGGCGAGTGGTTTTGGGTCTAGCGGAGTGGGTTTGGGTCTAGCGGAGTGGGTTTGGGTCTAGCGGAGTGGGTTTGGGCCTAGCGGAGTAGGTTTGGGTCTAGCCTAGTGGGTTTGGGTCTACCGGAGTGGGTTTGGGTCCAGCGGAGTGTGTTTGGGTTTAGCGGTGTGTGTTTGGGTCTAGCGGAGTGGGTTTAGGTCTAGCGGAGTGGGTTTGGGTCAAGCGCGGTGGGTTTGGGTCTAGCGGAGTGGGTTTGGTTCTAGCGCAGTGGGTTTGGGTCTAGCCGACTGGGTTTGGGTCTAGCCGAGTGGGTTTGGGTATAGCCGAGTGGGTTTGGATCTAGCCGAGTGGGTTTGGGCCTAGCCGAGTGGGTTTGGGTCTAGCCGAGTGGGTTTGGGTCTAGCCGATTGGGTTTGGGTCTAGCCGAGTGGGTTTGGGTATAGCGGAGTGTGTTTGGGTCTAGCGGAGTGGGTTCATGTCTAGCGCAGTGGGTTTGGGTCTGGCGCAGTGGGTTTGGGTCTGGCGGAGTGGGTTTGGTTCTGGTGGAGTGGGTTTGGGCCTGGCGGAGTGTGTTTGGGCCTAGCGGCGTGGGTTTGGGTCTAGCCGTGTAGGTTTTGAGTCTAGCCGAGTGGGTTTGAGTTTAGCCGAGTAGGTTTGGGTCTTGCCGAGTGGGTTTGGGTTTTGCTGAGAGGGATTCGGTCTAGCCGAGTCGGGTTGCGTCTAGCCGAGTGGGTTTGGGTATAGCTGAGTGGGTTTGGGTCTAGCCGAGTGGGTTTGGGTCTACCCGAGTGGGTTTGGGTCTAGCCGAGTGGGTTTGGATCTAGCGGAGTTGGTTTGGGTCTAGCCGAGTGGGTTTGGGTGTAGCCGAGTGGGTTTGGGTCTAGCCGAGTGGGTTTGCGTCTAGCGGAGTGGGTTTGGGTCTAGCGGAGTGGGTTTGGGTCTAGCGGAGTGGGTTTGGGTCTAGCGGAGAGGGTTTGGGTCTAGCGGAGTGGGTTTGGGTCTAGCGGAGTGGGTTTGGGTCAAGCGCAGTGGGTTTGGGTCTAGCAGAATGGGTTTGGATCTAGCAGAGTGGGTTTGGATCTAGCGGAGTGGGATTGGGTCCAGCGGAGTGGGTTTGGGTCTAGCAGAGTGGGTTTGGGTCTAGCGGAGTGGGTATGGGTCTAGCGGAGTGGGTTTGGGTATAGCGGAGTGGGTTTGGGTCTAGCCGAGTGGGTTTGGGTCTAGCCGAGTGGGTTTGGATCTAGCCGAGTGGGTTTGAGTTTAGCCGAGTGGGTTTGGGTCTAGCCGAGTGGGTTTGGGTCTTGCCGAGTGGGTTTGGGTCTAGCCGAGTGGTTTTGGGTCTAGCGGAGTGGGTTTGGGTCTAGCGGAGTGGGTTTGGGTCTAGCGGAGTGGGTTTGGGCCTAGCGGAGTGGGTTTGGGTCTAGCCTAGTGGGTTTGGGTCTACCGGAGTGGGTTTGGGTCTAGCGGAGTGTGTTTGGGTTTAGCGTTGTGTGTTTGGGTCTAGGGGAGTGGGTTTGGGTCTAGCGCAGTGGGTTTGGGTCTAGCCGAGTGGGTTTGGGTCTGGCCGAGTGGGTTTGGGTCTAGCCGAGTGGGTTTGGGTCCAGCCGAGCGGATTTGGGTCTGGCCGAGTGGGTTTGGGTCTAGCCGAGTGGGATTGCGTCTAGCCGAGTGGGTTTGGGTCTAGCCGAGTGGGTTTGGGTCTAGCCGAGTGGGTTTGGGTGTAGCGGAGTGGGTTTGGCTCTAGCGGACTGGGTATGGGTCTAGCGGAATGGGTTTGGCTCTAGCGGAATGTGTTTGGGTCTAGCCGAGTGTGTTTGGGTATAGCCGAGTGGGTTTGGGTCTCGCGGAGTGGGTTTGCGTCTAGCGGAGTAGGTTTGGGTCTAGCGGAGTGGGTTTGGGTCTAGCGGAGAGGGTTTCGGTCTAGCGGAGTGGGTTTGGGTCTGGGGGAGTGGGTTTGGGTCAAGCGGAGTGGGTTTGAGTCTAGCGGAGTGGGTTTGGATCTAGCAGAGTGGGTTTGGATCTAGCGGAGTGGGATTGGGTCCAGCGGAGTGGGTTTGTGTCTAGCAGAGTGGGTTTGGGTCTAGCGGAGTGGGTATGGGCCTAGCGGAGTGGGTTTGGGTATAGCGGAGTGGGTTTGGGTCTAGCGGAGTGGGTTTATGTCTAGCGCAGTGGGTTTGGGTCTGGCGGAGTGGGGTTGGGTTTGGCGGATTGAGTTTCGGTCTGGCGGAGTGGGTTTGGGTCTGTCGGAGTGGGTTTGGGTCTGGCGGAGTGTGTTTGGGGCTAGCGGAGTGGGTTTGGGTCTAGCCGAGTGGGTTTGGATCTTGCCGAGTGGGTTTGGGTCTAGCCGAGTGGGTTTGGGTCTAGCCGTGTGGGTTTGGATCTAGCCGAGTGGGTTTGAGTTAAGCCGAGTGGGTTTGGGTCTTGCCGAGTGGGTTTGGGTCCAGCCGAGTGTGTTTGGGTCTAGCCGAGTGTGTTTGGGTCTAGCCGAGTGGGTTTGGGTATAGCTGAGTGGGTTTGGGTGTAGCCGAGTGGGTTTGGGTCTAACCGAGTGGGTTTGGGTCTACCCGAGTGGGTTTGGGTCTAGCCGAGTGGGTTTGGATCTAGCGGAGTTGGTTTGGGACTAGCCGAGTGGGTTTGGGTGTAGCCGAGTGGGTTTGGGTCTAGCCGAGTGGGTTTGGGTCTAGCCGAGTGGGTTTGCGTCTGGCGGAGTGGGTTTGGGTCTAGCGGAGTGGGTTTGGGTCTAGCCGAGTGGGTTTGGGTCTAGCCGAGTGGATTTGGGTCTAGCCGAGTGGGTTTGGGTCTAGCCGAGTGGGTTTGCATCTTGCGGAGTGGGTTTGCGTCTGGTGGAGTGGGTTTGGGTCTAGCGGAGAGGGTTTGGGTCTAGCGGAGTGGGTTTGGGTCTAGCGGAATGGGGTTGGGTATAGCGGAGTGGGTTTGGGTCTAGCGGAGTGGGTTTAAGTCTAGCGCAGTGGGTTTGGGTCTGGCGGAGTGGGGTTGGGTCTGGCGGAGTGGGTTTGGGTCTGGCGGAGTGGGTTTGGGTCTAGCGGAGTGTGTTTTGGCCTAGCGGAGTGGGTTTGGGTCTAGCCGAGTGGGTTTGGATCTTGCCGAGTGGGTTTGGGTCTAGCCGAGTGGATTTGGGTATAGCCGTGTGGGTTTGGATCTAGCCGAGTGGGTTTGAGTTTAGCCGAGTGGGTTTGTGTCTTGCCGAGTGGGTTTGGGTCTAGCCGAGTGGGTTTGGGTATAGCTGAGTGGGTTTGGGTCTAGCCGAGTGGGTTAGGGTCTAGCCGAGTGGGTCTGGGACTAGCCGAGTGGGTTTTGATCTAGCTGAGTGGGTTTGGGTCCAGACGAGTGGGTTTGGGTCTGGCCGAGTGGGTTTGGGTCCAGCCGAGTGGTTTTGGGTCTAGCCGAGTGGGTTTGGGTCTAGCGGAGTGGGTTTGCGTATAGCGGAGTGGGTTTGGGTCAAGCCGAGTGGGTTTGGGTCTAGCCGTGTGGGTTTGGATCTAGCCGAGTGGGTTTGAGTTTAGCCGAGTGGGTTTGGGTCTAGCCGAGTGGGTTTGGGTCTTGCCGAGTGGGTTTGGCTCTAGCCGAGTGGTTTTGGGTCTAGCGGAGTGGGTTTGGGTCTAGCGGAGTGGGTTTGGGTCTAGCGGAGTGGGTTTGGGCCTAGCGGAGTGGGTTTGGGTCTAGCCTAGTGGGTTTGGGTCTACCGGAGTGGGTTTGGGTCTAGCGGAGTGTGTTTGGGTTTAGCGGTGTGTGTTTCGGTCTAGGGGAGTGGGTTTAGGTCTAGCGGAGTGGGTTTGGGTCAAGCGCGGTGGGTTTGGGTCTAGCGGAGTGGGTTTGGGTCTAGCGCAGTGGGTTTGGGTCTAGCCGAGTAGGTTTGGGTCTGGCCGAGTGGGTTTGGGTCTAGCCGAGTGGGTTTGGGTCTAGCCGAGCGGATTTGGGTCTGGCCGAGTGGGTTTGGGTCTAGCCGAGTGGGATTGCGTCTAGCCGAGTGGGTTTGGGTCTAGCCGAGTGGGTTTGGGTCTAGCCGAGTGGGTTTGGGTGTAGCGGAGTGGGTTTGGCTCTAGCGGAATGTGTTTGGGTCTAGCCGAGTTTGTTTGGGTATAGCCGAGTGGGTTTGGGTCTCGCGGAGTGGGTTTGCGTCTAGCGGAGTAGGTTTGGGTCTAGCGGAGTGGGTTTGGGTCTAGCGGAGAGGGTTTGGGTCTAGCGGAGTGGGTTTGGGTCTAGGGGAGTGGGTTTGGGTCAAGCGGAGTGGGTTTGAGTCTAGCGGAGTGGGTTTGGATCTAGCAGAGTGGGTTTGGGTCTAGCGGAGTGGGTATGGGCCTAGCGGAGTGGGTTTGGGTATAGCGGAGTGGGTTTGGGTCTAGCGGAGTGGGTTTATGTCTAGCGCAGTGGGTTTGGGTCTGGCGGAGTGGGGTTGGGTTTGGCGGATTGAGTTTCGGTCTGGCGGAGTGGGTTTGGGTCTGTCGGAGTGGGTTTGGGTCTGGCGGAGTGGGTTTGGGTCTAGCGGAGTGGGTTTGCATCTAGCGGAGTGGGTATGGGTCTAGCGGAGTGGGTTTGGGTCCAGCGGAGAGGGTTTGGGTCTAGCGAAGTGGGTTTGGGTCTAGCGGAGTGGGTTTGGGTCAAGCGGAGTGGGTTTGGGTCTAGCGGAGTGGGTTTGCATCTAGCGGAGTGGGTATGGGTCTAGCGGAGTGGGTTTGGGTATAGCGGAGTGGGTTTGGGTCTAGAGGAGTGGGTTTATGTCTAGCGCATTGGGTTTGGGTCTGGCGGAGTGGGGTTGGGTCTGGCGGAGTGGGTTTGCGTCTGGCGGAGTGGGTTTGGGTCTGGCGGTGTGGGTTTGGGCCTAGCGGAGTGGGTTTGGGTCTAGCCGAGTGGGTTTGGATCTAGCCAAGTGGGTTTGGGTCTAGCCGAGTGGGTTTGGGTCCAGCCGTGTGGGTTTGGGTCTAGCCGAGTTTGTTTGGGTATAGCCGAGTGGGTTTGGGTCTCGCGGAGTGGGTTTGCGTCTAGCGGAGTAGGTTTGGGTCTAGCGGAGTGGGTTTGGGTCTAGCGGAGAGGGTTTGGGTCTAGCGGAGTGGGTTTGGGTCTAGGGGAGTGGGTTTGGGTCAAGCGGAGTGGGTTTGAGTCTAGCGGAGTGGGTTTGGATCTAGCAGAGTGGGTTTGGGTCTAGCGGAGTGGGTATGGGCCTAGCGGAGTGGGTTTGGGTATAGCGGAGTGGGTTTGGGTCTAGCGGAGTGGGTTTATGTCTAGCGCAGTGGGTTTGGGTCTGGCGGAGTGGGGTTGGGTTTGGCGGATTGAGTTTCGGTCTGGCGGAGTGGGTTTGGGTCTGTCGGAGTGGGTTTGGGTCTGGCGGAGTGGGTTTGGGTCTAGCGGAGTGGGTTTGCATCTAGCGGAGTGGGTATGGGTTTGGCGGAGTGGGTTTGGGTATAGCGGAGTGGGTTTGGGTCTAGAGGAGTGGGTTTATGTCTAGCGCATTGGGTTTGGGTCTGGCGGAGTGGGGTTGGGTCTGGCGGAGTGGGTTTGCGTCTGGCGGAGTGGGTTTGGGTCTGGCGGTGTGGGTTTGGGCCTAGCGGAGTGGGTTTGGGTCTAGCCGAGTGGGTTTGGATCTAGCCAAGTGGGTTTGGGTCTAGCCGAGTGGGTTTGGGTCCAGCCGTGTGGGTTTGGGTCTAGCCGAGTGGGTTTGAGTTTAGACGAGTGGGTTTGGGTCTTGCCGAGTGGGTTTGGGTCTAGCCGAGTGGGTTTGGGTCTAGCCGAGTCGGTTTGGGTCTAGCCGAGTGGGTTTGGGTATAGCGGAGTGGGTTTGGGTCTAGCCGAGTGGGTTTGGGTCTAGCCGAGAGGGTTTCGATCTAGCTGAGTGGGTTTGGGTCCAGCCGAGTGGGTTTGGGTCTAGCCGAGTGGGTTTGGGTGTAGCCGAGTGGATTTGGGTCTAGCCGAGTGGGTTTGGGTCTAGCCGAGTGGGTTTGCATCTTGCGGAGTGGGTTTGCGTCTGGTGGAGTGGGTTTGGGTCTAGCGGAGAGGGTTTGGGTCTAGCGGAGTGGGTTTGGGTCTAGCGGAATGGGGTTGGGTATAGCGGAGTGGGTTTGGGTCTGGCGGAGTGGGTTTGGGTCTGGCGGAGTGGGGTTGGGTCTGGCGGAGTGGGTTTGGGTCTGGCGGAGTGGGTTTGGGTCTAGCGGAGTGTGTTTTGGCCTAGCGGAGTGGGTTTGGGTCTACCCGAGTGGGTTTGGATCTTGCCGAGTGGGTTTGGGTCTAGCCGAGTGGGTTTGGGTATAGCCGTGTGGGTTTGGATCTAGCCGAGTGGGTTTGAGTTAAGCCGAGTGGGTTTGTGTCTTGCCGAGTGGGTTTGGGTCTAGCCGTGTGGGTTTGGGTATAGCTGAGTGGGTTTGGGTCTAGCCGAGTGGGTTAGGGTCTAGCCGAGTGGGTCTGGGACTAGCCGAGTGGGTTTTGATCTAGCTGAGTGGGTTTGGGTCCAGACGAGTGGGTTTGGGTCTGGCCGAATGGGTTTGGGTCCAGCCGAGTGGTTTTGGGTCTGGCGGAGTGGGTTTGGGTCTGGCGGTGTGGGTTTGGGCCTAGCGGAGTGGGTTTGGGTCTAGCCGAGTGGGTTTGGATCTAGCCAAGTGGGTTTGGGTCTAGCCGAGTGGGTTTGGGTCTAGCCGTGTGGGTTTGGGTCTAGCCGAGTGGGTTTGAGTTTAGACGAGTGGGTTTGGGTCTTGCCGAGTGGGTTTGGGTCTAGCCGAGTGGGTTTGGGTCTAGCCGAGATGGTTTGGGTCTAGCCGCGTGGGTTTGGGTATAGCGGAGTGGGTTTGGGTCTAGCCGAGTGGGTTTGGGTCTAGCCGAGAGGGTTTCGATCTAGCTGAGTGGGTTTGGGTCCAGCCGAGTGGGTTTGGGTCTAGCCGAGTGGGTTTGGGTGTAGCCGAGTGGATTTGGGTCCAGCCGAGTGGGTTTGGGTCTAGCCGAGTGGGTTTGCATCTTGCGGAGTGGGTTTGCGTCTGGTGGAGTGGGTTTGGGTCTAGCGGAGAGGGTTTGGGTCTAGCGGAGTGGGTTTGGGTCTAGCGGAATGGGGTTGGGTATAGCGGAGTGGGTTTGGGTCTGGCGGAATGGGTTTGGGTCTGGCGGAGTGGGGTTGGGTCTGGCGGAGTGGGTTTGGGTCTGGCGGAGTGGGTTTGGGTCTAGCGGAGTGTGTTTTGGCCTAGCGGAGTGGGTTTGGGTCTAGCCGAGTGGGTTTGGATTTTGCCGAGTGGGTTTGGGTCTAGCCGAGTGGGTTTGGGTATAGCCGTGTGGGTTTGGATCTAGCCGAGTGGGTTTGAGTTAAGCCGAGTGGGTTTGTGTCTTGCCGAGTGGGTTTGGGTCTAGCCGTGTGGGTTTGGGTATAGCTGAGTGGCTTTGGGTCTAGCCGAGTGGGTTAGGGTCTAGCCGAGTGGGTCTGGGACTAGCCGAGTGGGTTTTGATCTAGCTGAGTGGGTTTGGGTCCAGACGAGTGGGTTTGGGTCTGGCCGAGTGGGTTTGGGTCCAGCCGAGTGGTTTTGGGTCTGGCCGAGTGGGTTTGGGTATAGCGGAGTGGATTTGCGTCTAGCGGTGTGGGTTTACGTCTAGCGCAGTGCGTTTGGGTCTGGAGGAGTGGGTTTGGGTCTGGCGGAGTGGGTTTGGGTCTGGCAGAGTGAGTTTGGGTCTGGCGGAGTGTGTTTGCGTCTAGCCGAGTGGGTTTGGGTCTCGCCGAGTTGGTTTGGGTCTAGCCGAGAGGGTTTCGATCTAGCTGAGTGGGTTTGGGTCCAGCCGAGTGGGTTTGGGTCTAGCCGAGTGGGTTTGGGTGTAGCCGAGTGGATTTGGGTCTAGCCGAGTGGGTTTGGGTCTAGCCGAGTGGGTTTGCATCTTGCGGAGTGGGTTTGCGTCTGGTGGAGTGGGTTTGGGTCTAGCGGAGAGGGTTGGGGTCTAGCGGAGTGGGTTTGGGTCTAGCGGAATGGGGTTGGGTATAGCGGAGTGGGTTTGGGTCTGGCGGAGTGGGTTTGCGTCTAGCCGAGTGGGTTTGGGTCTAGCCGAGTGGGTTTGGGTCTAGCCGAGAGGTTTTCGATCTAGCTGAGTGGGTTTGGGTCCAGCCGAGTGGGTTTGGGTCTAGCCGAGTGGGTTTGGGTGTAGCCGAGTGGATTTGGGTCTAGCCGAGTGGGTTTGGGTCTAGCCGAGTGGGTTTGCATCTTGCGGAGTGGGTTTGCGTCTGGTGGAGTGGGTTTGGGTCTAGCGGAGAGGGTTTGGGTCTAGCGGAGTGGGTTTGGGTCTAGCGGAATGGGGTTGGGTATAGCGGAGTGGGTTTGGGTCTGGCGGAGTGGGTTTGGGTCTGGCGGAGTGGGGTTGGGTCTGGCGGAGTGGGTTTGGGTCTGGCGGAGTGGGTTTGGGTCTAGCGGAGTGTGTTTTGGCCTAGCGGAGTGGGTTTGGGTCTAGCCGAGTGGGTTTGGGTATAGCCGTGTGGGTTTGGATCTAGCCGAGTGGGTTTGAGTTAAGCCGAGTGGGTTTGTGTCTTGCCGAGTGGGTTTGGGTCTAGCCGTGTGGGTTTGGGTATAGCTGAGTGGGTTTGGGTCTAGCCGAGTGGGTTAGGGTCTAGCCGAGTGGGTCTGGGACTAGCCGAGTGGGTTTTGATCTAGCTGAGTGGGTTTGGGTCCAGACGAGTGGGTTTGGGTCTGGCCGAGTGGGTTTGGGTCCAGCCGAGTGGTTTTGGGTCTGGCGGAGTGGGTTTGGGTCTGGCGGTGTGGGTTTGGGCCTAGCGGAGTGGGTTTGGGTCTAGCCGAGTGGGTTTGGATCTAGCCAAGTGGGTTTGGGTCTAGCCGAGTGGGTTTGGGTCTAGCCGTGTGGGTTTGGGTCTAGCCGAGTGGGTTTGAGTTTAGACGAGTGGGTTTGGGTCTTGCCGAGTGGGTTTGGGTCTAGCCGAGTGGGTTTGGGTCTAGCCGAGTCGGTTTGGGTCTAGCCGAGTGGGTTTGGGTATAGCGGAGTGGGTTTGGGTCTAGCCGAGTGGGTTTGGGTCTAGCCGAGAGGGTTTCGATCTAGCTGAGTGGGTTTGGGTCCAGCCGAGTGGGTTTGGGTAGAGCCGAGTGGGTTTGGGTGTAGCCGAGTGGATTTGGGTCTAGCCGAGTGGGTTTGGGTCTAGCCGAGTGGGTTTGCATCTTGCGGAGTGGGTTTGCGTCTGGTGGAGTGGGTTTGGGTCTAGCGGAGAGGGTTTGGGTCTAGCGGAGTGGGTTTGGGTCTAGCGGAATGGGGTTGGGTATAGCGGAGTGGGTTTGGGTCTGGCGGAGTGGGTTTGGGTCTGGCGGAGTGGGGTTGGGTCTGGCGGAGTGGGTTTGGGTCTGGCGGAGTGGGTTTGGGTCTAGCGGAGTGTGTTTTGGCCTAGCGGAGTGGGTTTGGGTCTAGCTGAGTGGGTTTGGATCTTGCCGAGTGGGTTTGGGTCTAGCCGAGTGGGTTTGGGTATAGCCGTGTGGGTTTGGATCTAGCCGAGTGGGTTTGAGTTAAGCCGAGTGGGTTTGTGTCTTGCCGAGTGGGTTTGGGTCTAGCCGTGTGGGTTTGGGTATAGCTGAGTGGGTTTGGGTCTAGCCGAGTGGGTTAGGGTCTAGCCGAGTGGGTCTGGGACTAGCCGAGTGGGTTTTGATCTAGCTGAGTGGGTTTGGGTCCAGACGAGTGGGTTTGGGTCTGGCCGAGTGGGTTTGGGTCCAGCCGAGTGGTTTTGGGTCTGGCCGAGTGGGTTTGGGTATAGCGGAGTGGATTTGCGTCTAGCGGTGTGGGTTTACGTCTAGCGCAGTGCGTTTGGGTCTGGAGGAGTGGGTTTGGGTCTGGCGGAGTGTTTTTGGGTCTGGCAGAGTGAGTTTGGGTCTGGCGGAGTGTGTTTGCGTCTAGCCGAGTGGGTTTGGGTCTCGCCGAGTGGGTTTTGGTCTAGCCGAGTGAGTTTCGGTCTAGCCGAGTGGGTGTGGGTCTGGCCGAGTGGGTTTGGGTCTAGCCGAGTGGGTTTGTGTCCAGCCGAGTGGGTTTGGGTCTAGCCGAGTGTGTTTGGGTCTAGCCGAGTGGGTTTGGGTGTAGCGGAGTGGGTTTGGCTCTAGCGGAGTGGGTTTGGGTCTAGCAGAATTGTTTTGGCTTTCGCTGAGTGGGTTTGGGTCCAGCCGAATGAGTTTGGGTATAGCGGAGTGGGTTTGCATCTAGCGGAGTGGGTTTGGGTCTAGCGGAGTGGATTTGGGTGTAGCGGAGTGGGTGTGGGTCTGGCCGAGTGGGTTTGGGTCTAGCCGAGTGGGTTTGTGTCCAGCCGAGTGGGTTTGTGTCTTGCCGAGTGGGTTTGGGTCTAGCCGTGTGGGTTTGGGTATAGCTGAGTGGGTTTGGGTCTAGCCGAGTGGGTTAGGGTCTAGCCGAGTGGGTCTGGGACTAGCCGAGTGGGTTTTGATCTAGCTGAGTGGGTTTGGGTCCAGACGAGTGGGTTTGGGTCTGGCCGAGTGGGTTTGGGTCCAGCCGAGTGGTTTTGGGTCTGGCGGAGTGGGTTTGGGTCTGGCGGTGTGGGTTTGGGCCTAGCGGAGTGGGTTTGGGTCTAGCCGAGTGGGTTTGGATCTAGCCAAGTGGGTTTGGGTCTAGCCGAGTGGGTTTGGGTCTAGCCGTGTGGGTTTGGGTCTAGCCGAGTGGGTTTGAGTTTAGACGAGTGGGTTTGGGTCTTGCCGAGTGGGTTTGGGTCTAGCCGAGTGGGTTTGGGTCTAGCCGAGTCGGTTTGGGTCTAGCCGAGTGGGTTTGGGTATAGCGGAGTGGGTTTGGGTCTAGCCGAGTGGGTTTGGGTCTAGCCGAGAGGGTTTCGATCTAGCTGAGTGGGTTTGGGTCCAGCCGAGTGGGTTTGGGTCTAGCCGAGTGGGTTTGGGTGTAGCCGAGTGGATTTGGGTCTAGCCGAGTGGGTTTGGGTCTAGCCGAGTGGGTTTGCATCTTGCGGAGTGGGTTTGCGTCTGGTGGAGTGGGTTTGGGTCTAGCGGAGAGGGTTTGGGTCTAGCGGAGTGGGTTTGGGTCTAGCGGAATGGGGTTGGGTATAGCGGAGTGGGTTTGGGTCTGGCGGAGTGGGTTTGGGTCTGGCGGAGTGGGGTTGGGTCTGGCGGAGTGGGTTTGGGTCTGGCGGAGTGGGTTTGGGTCTAGCGGAGTGTGTTTTGGCCTAGCGGAGTGGGTTTGGGTCTAGCCGAGTGGGTTTGGATCTTGCCGAGTGGGTTTGGGTCTAGCCGAGTGGGTTTGGGTATAGCCGTGTGGGTTTGGATCTAGCCGAGTGGGTTTGAGTTAAGCCGAGTGGGTTTGTGTCTTGCCGAGTGGGTTTGGGTCTAGCCGTGTGGGTTTGGGTATAGCTGAGTGGGTTTGGGTCTAGCCGAGTGGGTTAGGGTCTAGCCGAGTGGGTCTGGGACTAGCCGAGTGGGTTTTGATCTAGCTGAGTGGGTTTGGGTCCAGACGAGTGGGTTTGGGTCCAGACGAGTGGGTTTGGGTCTGGCCGAGTGGGTTTGGGTCCGGCCGAGTGGTTTTGGGTCTGGCCGAGTGGGTTTGGG
Source organism: Raja brachyura (assembly GCA_963514005.1). The sequence goes on along the minus strand of OY740819.1, from coordinate 2,110,754 downwards.
TATAGCGGAGTGGATTTGCGTCTAGCGGTGTGGGTTTACGACTAGCGCAGTGCGTTTGGGTCTGGAGGAGTGGGTTTGGGTCTGGCGGAGTGGGTTTGGGTCTGGCAGAGTGAGTTTGGGTCTGGCGGAGTGTGTTTGCGTCTAGCCGAGTGGGTTTGGGTCTCGCCGAGTGGGTTTTGGTCTAGCCGAGTGAGTTTCGGTCTAGCCGAGTGGGTGTGGGTCTGGCCGAGTGGGTTTGGGTCTAGCCGAGTGGGTTTGTGTCCAGCCGAGTGGGTTTGGGTCTAGCCGAGTGTGTTTGGGTCTAGCCGAGTGGGTTGGGGTGTAGCGGAGTGGGTTTGGCTCTAGCGGAGTGGGTTTGGGTCTAGCAGAATTGTTTTGGCTTTCGCTGAGTGGGTTTGGGTCTAGCCGAATGAGTTTGGGTATAGCGGAGTGGGTTTGCATCTAGCGGAGTGGGTTTGGGTCTAGCGGAGTGGGTTTGGGTGTAGCGGAGTGGGTTTGGGTCTAGCGGAGTGGGTTTGGGTCTAGCGGAGTTGGTTTGGGCCAAGCGGAGTGGGTTTGGGTCTAGCCTAGTGGGTTTGGGTCTAGCGGAGTGGGTTTGGGTCTAGCGGAGTGTGTTTGGGTTTAGCGGTGTGTGTTTGGGTCTAGCGGAGTGGGTTTAGGTCTAGCCGAGTGGGTTTGGGTCGAGCGGAGTGGGTTTGGGTCTAGCGCAGTGGGTTTGGGTCTAGCCGAGTGGGTTTGGGTCTAGCCGAGAGGGTTTGGGGCTAGCGGAGTGGGTTTGGGTCTTACGGAGTGGGTTTGGGTTTAGCGGAGTGGGTTTGGGTCTAGCCGAGTGTGTTTGGATCTAGCCGAGTGGGTTTGGGTCTAGCCGAGTGGGTTTGGGTCTAGCCGTGTGGGTTTGGATCTAGCCGAGTGGGTTTAGGTCTAGCGGAGTGGGTTTGGATCAAGCGGAGTGGTTTTGGGTATAGCGGAGTGGGTGTGGGTCTAGCGGAGTGGGTTTCGGTCTAGCGGAGTGGGTTTGGGTCTAGCGGAGTGGGTTTGGGTCTAGCGGAGAGGGTTTGGGTCTTGCGGAATGGGTTTGGGTCTAGCGGAGTGGGTTTGGGTCTTGCGGAGTGGGTTTGGGTATAGCGGAGTGGGTTTGGGTCTAGCAGAGTGGGCGTGGGTCTAGCGGAGTGGGTGTGGGTCTAGCGGAGTGGGTTTGGGGCTAGCCGAGTGGGTTTTGGTCTAGCGGAGTGGGTTTGGGTCTAGCGGAGTGGGTTTGGGTATAGCGGAGTGGGTTTGCGTCTAGCGGAGTGGGTTTGTGTCTAGCGGAGTGGGTTTGGGTCTGGTGGAGTGGGTTTGCGTCTGGCGGAGTGGGTTTGGGTCTGGCGGAGTGGGCTTGGGTCTGGCGGAGTGGGCTTGGGTCTAGCCGAGTGAGTTTGGGTCTAGCCGAGTGGGTTTGGGTCTAGCCGAGTGGGTTTGGGTCTAGCCGAGTGGGTTTGGGTCTAGCCGAGTGGGTTTGGGTCTAGCCGAGTGGGTTTGGATCTCGCCCAGTGGGTTTGGGTCTAGCCGAGTGGGTTTGGGTCTAGCCGAGTGGGTTTCGGTCTAGCCGAGTGGGTTTGGGTCTAGCCGAGTGGGTCTGGGTCTGGTGGAGTGGGTTTGCGTCTGGCGGAGCGGGTTTGGGTCTGGCGGAGTGGGGTTGGGTCTGGCGGAGTGGGTTTGCGTCTGGCGGAGTGGGTTTGGGTCTAGCGGAGTGTGTTTGGGGCTAGCGGAGTGGGTTTGGGTCTAGCCGAGTGGGTTTGGGTCTAGCCGTGTGGGTTTGGGGCTAGCGGAGTGGGTTTGGGTCTTGCGGAGTGGGTTTGGGTCTGGCGGAGTGGGTTTGGGACTAGCTGAGTGGGTTTGGGTCTAGCCGAGTGGGTTTGGGTCTAGCCGAGTGGGTTTGGGTCTAGCGGAGTGGGTTTGGGTCTGGCGAATAGGGATTGGGTCGAGCCGAGTGGGTTTGGGTTTGTTGGAGTGGGTTTGGGTCTGGCAGAGTGGGTTTGGGTCCCGCCGTGTGGGTTTGGGTATAGTGGAGTGGGTGTGGGTCTAGCGGAGTGGGTGTGGGTCTAGCGGAGTGGGTTTGGGTCAAGCGGAGTGGGTTTGGGTCTAGCAGACTGGGTTTGGATCTAGCGGAGTGGGTTTGGGTCTAGCGGAGTGAGATTGGGTTTAGCGGAGTGGGTTTGAGTCTAACGGAGTGGGTTTGGGTCCAGCGGAGTGGGTTTGGGTCTAGCGGAGTGGGTTGGGGTATAGCGGAGTGGGTGTGGGTCTAGCGGAGTGGGTTTGCGTCTAGCGGAATGGGTTTGGCTCTAGCGGAGTGGGTTTGGGTCCAGCCGAGTGGGTTTGGGTCTAGCGGAGTGGGTTTGGGTATAGCGGAGTGGGTGTGGGTCTAGCGGAGTGGGTTTCGGTCTAGCGGAGTGGGTTTGGGTCTAGCGGAGTGGGTTTGGGTCTATCGGAGAGGGTTTGGGTCTTCCGGAGTGGGTTTGGGTCTAGCGGAGTGGGTTTGGGTCTAGCGGAGTGGGTTTGGGTATAGCGGAGTGGGTTTGGGTCTAGCAGAGTGGGTGTGGGTTTAGCGGAGTGGGTGTGGGTCTAGCGGAGTGGGTTTGGGGCTAGCCGAGTGGGTTTTGGTCTAGCGGAGTGGGTTTGGGTCTAGCGGAGTGGGTTTGGGTATAACGGAGTGGGTTTGGGTCTAGCGGAGTGGGTTTGTGTCTAGCGGAGTGGGTTTGGGTCTGGTGGAGTGGGTTTGCGTCTGGCGGAGTGGGTTTGGGTCTGGCGGAGTGGGTTTGGGTCTGGCGGAGTGGGTTTGGGTCTAGCCGAGTGGGTTTGGGTCTAGCCGAGTGGGTTTGGGTCTAGCCGAGTGGGTTTGGGTGTAGCCGAGTGGGTTTGGGTCTAGCCGAGTGGGTTTGGGTCTAGCCGAGTGGGTTTGTTTCTAGCCGAGTGGGTTTGGGTCTAGCCGAGTGGGTTTGGGTCCAGCCCAGTGGGTTTTGGTCTAGCGGAGTGGGTTTGGGTCTACCGGAGTGGGTTTGGGTCTAGTGGAGTGTGCTTGGGTTTAGCGGTGTGTGTTTGGGTCTAGCGGAGTGGGTTTAGGTCTAGCGGAGTGAGTTTGGGTCAAGCGCGGTGGGTTTGGGTCTAGCGGAGTGGGTTTGGGTCTAGCGAAGTGGGTTTGGGTCTAGCGGAGAGGGTTTGGGTCTAGCGGAGTGGGTTTGGGTCTAGTGGAGTGGGTTTGGGTTAAGCGGAGTGGGTTTGAGTCTAGCGGAGTGGGTTTGGATCTAGCAGAGTGGGTTTGGATCTAGCGGAGTGGGATTGGGTCCAGCGGAGTGGGTTTGGGTCTAGCAGAGTGGGTTTGGATCTAGCCCAGTGGGTTTGGGTCTAGCCGAGTGGGTTTGGGTCTAGCCGAGTGGGTTTGGGTCTAGCCGAGTGCGTTTGGGTGTAGCCGAGTGGGTTTGGGTCTGGTGGAGTGGGTTTGCGTCTGGCGGAGCGGGTTTCGGACTGGCGGAGTGGGGTTGGGTCTGGCGGAGTGCGTTTGGGTCTGGCGGAGTGGGTTTGGGTCTGGCGGAGTGGGTTTGGGTCTAGCGGAGTGTGTTTGGGGCTAGCGGAGTGGGTTTGGGTCTAGCCGAGTGGGTTTGGGTCTAGCCGAGTGGGTTTGGGTCTAGCCGAGTGGGTTTGGGAAAAGCTGCGTGGGTTTGGGTCTAGCGGAGCGGGTTTGGGTCTAACCGAGTGGGTTTGGGTCGAGCCGAGTGGGTTTGGCTCTAGCGGAGTGGGTTTGGGTCTAGCGGAATGGGTTTGGCTCTAGCGGAGTGGGTTTGGGGCTAGCGGAGTGGGTTTGTGTCTAGCGGAGTGCGTTTGGGTCTGTGGAGTGGGTTTGCGTCTGGCGGAGCGGGTTTGGGTATAGCGGAGTGGGTTTGGGTCTAGAGGAGTGGGTTTATGTCTAGCGGAGTGGGTTTGGGTCTGGTGGAGTAGGTTTGCGTCTGGCGGAGCGGGTTTGGGTTTTGCGGAGTGGGTTTGGGTCTAGCGGAGTGGGTTTATGTCTAGCGCAGTGGGTTTGGGTCTGGTGGAGTGGGTTTGGGTCTGGCGGAGTGAGTTTGGGTCTGGCGGAGTGGGTTTGGGTCTGGCGGAGTGGGTTTGGGTCTAGCGGAGTGTGTGTGGGCCTAGCGGAGTGGGTTTGGGTCTAGCTGAGTGCGTTTGGATCTAGCCGAGTGGGTTTGGGTCTAGCCGAGTGGGTTTGGGTCTAGCCGTGTGGGTTTGGATCTAGCCGAGTGGGTTTGAGTTTAGCCGAGTGGGTTTGTGTCTAGCCGAGTGGGTTTGGGTCTAGCCGAGTGGGTTTGGGTCTAGCCGAGTGGGTTTGGGTCTAGCCGAGTGGGTTTGGGTCTTGCCGAGTGGGTTTGGGTCTAGCCGAGTGGTTTTGGGTCTCGCGGAGTGGGTTTGGGTCTAGCGGAGTGGGTTTGGGTCTAGCGGAGTGGGTTTGGGCCTAGCGGAGTGGGTTTGGGTCTAGCCTAGTGGGTTTGGGTCTACCGGAGTGGGTTTGGGTCTAGCGGAGTGTGTTTGGGTTTAGCGGTGTGTGTTTGGGTCTAGCGGAGTGGGTTTAGGTCTAGCGGAGTGGGTTTGGGTCAGTCGCGTTGGGTTTGGGTCTAGCGGAGTGGGTTTGGGTCTGGCGCAGTGGGTTTGGGTCTAGCCGAGTGGGTTTGTGTCTGGCCGAGTGGGTTTGGGTCTAGCCGAGTGGGTTTGGGTCTAGCCGAGCGGATTTGGGTCTGGCCGAGTGGGTTTGGGTCTAGCCGAGTGGGATTGCGTCTGGCCGAGTGGGTTTGGGTCTAGCCGAGTGGGTTTGGATCTAGCCGAGTGGGTTTGGGTGTAGCGGAGTGGGTTTGGCTCTAGCGGAGTGGGTTTGGGTCTAGCGGAATGGGTTTGGCTCTCGCGGAGTGTGTTTGGGTTTAGCCGAGTGTGTTTGGTTCTAGCCGAGTGGGTTTGTGTCTCGCGGAGTGGGTTTGCGTCTAGCGGAGTGGGTTTGGGTCTAGCGGAGTGGGTTTGGGTCTAGTGGAGTGGGTTTGGGTTAAGCGGAATGGGTTTGAGTCTAGCGGAGTGGGTTTGGATCTAGCAGAGTGGGTTTGGATCTAGCAGAGTGGGATTGGGTCCAGCGGAGTGGGTTTGGGTCTAGCAGAGTGGGTTTCGGTCTAGCGGAGTGGGTATGGGCCTAGCGGAGTGGGTTTGGGTATAGCGGAGTGGGTTTGGGTCTAGCGGAGTGGGTTTATGTCTAGCGCAGTGGGTTTGGGTCTGGCGGAGTGGGGTTGGGTTTGGCGGATTGAGTTTCGGTCTGGCGGAGTGTGTTTGGGTCTGTCGGAGTGGGTTTGGGTCTAGCGGAGTGTGTTTGGGGCTAGCGGAGTGGGTTTGGGTCTAGCCGAGTGGGTTTGGATCTTGCCGAGTGGGTTTGGGTCTAGCCGAGTGGGTTTGAGTTTAGCCGAGTGGGTTTGGGTCTAGCCGAGTGGGTTTGGGTCTAGCCGAGTGGGTTTGGGTCTAGCCGAGTGGGTTTAGGTCTTGCCGAGTGGGTTTGGGTCTAGCCGAGAGGGTTTGTGTCTAGCCGAGTGGGTTTGTGTCTAGCGGAGTGGGTTTGGGTCTGGTGGAGTGGGTTTGCGTCTGGCGGAGCGGGTTTGGGTATAGCGGAGTGGGTTTGGGACTAGAGGAGTGGGTTTATGTCTAGCGGAGTGGGTTTGCGTCTGGTGGAGTGGGTTTGCGTCTGGCGGAGCGGGTTTGGGTATAGCGGAGTGTGTTTGGGTCTAGCGGAGTGGGTTTGGGTCTAGCGGATTGGTTTATGTCTAGCGCAGTGGGTTTGGGTCTAGCCGAGTGCGTTTGGATCTAGCCGAGTGGGTTTGGGTCTAGCCGAGTGGGTTTGGGTCTAGCCGTGTGGGTTTGGATCTAGCCGAGTGGGTTTGAGTTTAGCCGAGTGGGTTTGGGTCTAGCCGAGTGGGTTTGGGTGTAGCGGAGTGGGTTTGGCTCTAGCGGAGTGGGTTTCGGTCTAGCGGAATGGGTTTGGCTCTAGCGGAGTGTGTTTGGGTCTAGCCGAGTGTGTTTGGGTCTAGCCGAGTGGGTTTGGGTCTCGCGGAGTGGGTTTGCGTCTAGTGGAGTGGGTTTGGGTCTAGCGCAGTGGGTTTGGGTCTAGCCGAGTGGGTTTGGGTCTGGCCGAGTGGGTTTGGGTCTAGCCGAGTGGGTTTGGGTCTAGCCGAGCGGATTTGGGTCTGGCCGAGTGGGTTTGGGTCTAGCCGAGTGGGATTGCGTCTAGCCGAGTGGGTTTGGGTCTAGCCGAGTGGGTTTGGGTCTAGCCGAGTGGGTTTGGGTGTAGCGGAGTGGGTTTGGCTCTAGCGGAGTGGGTTTCGGTCTAGCGGAATGGGTTTGTGTCTAGCGCAGTGGGTTTGGGTCTGGCGGAGTGGGGTTGGGTTTGGTGGATTGAGTTTCGGTCTGGCGGAGTGGGTTTGGGTCTGTCGGAGTGGGTTTGGGTCTAGCGGAGTGTGTTTGGGGCTAGCGGAGTGGGTTTGGATCTAGCTGAGTGGGTTTGAGTTAAGCCGAGTGGGTTTGGGTCTTGCCGAGTGGGTTTGGGTCTAGCCGAGTGGGTTTGGGTCTAGCCGAGTGGGTTTGGGTCTAGCGGAGTGGGTTTGGGTCTAGCGGAATGGGTTTGGCTCTAGCGGAGTGGGTTTGGGTCTAGCGGAGTGGGTTTGTGTCTAGCGGAGTGGGTTTGGGTCTGGTGGAGTGGGTTTGCGTCTGGCGGAGCGGGTTTGGGTATAGCGGAGTGGGTTTGGGTCTAGAGGAGTGGGTTTATGTCTAGCGGAGTGGGTTTGGGTCTGGTGGAGTGGGTTTGCGTCTGGCGGAGCGGGTTTGGGTATAGCGGAGTGGGTTTGGGTCTAGAGGAGTGGGTTTATGTCTAGCGGAGTGGGTTTGGGTCTGGTGGAGTGGGTTTGCGTCTGGCGGAGCGGGTTTGGGTATAGCGGAGTGGGTTTGGGTCTACCCGAGTGGGTTTGGGTCTAGCCGAGTGGGTTTGGATCTAGCGGAGTTGGTTTGGGTCTAGCCGAGTGGGTTTGGTTGTAGCCGAGTGGGTTTGGGTCTAGCCGAGTGGGTTTGGGTCTAGCCGTGTGGGTTTGCGTCTAGAGGAGTGGGTTTGGGTCTAGCGGAGTGGGTTTGGGTCTAGCGGAGTGGGTTTGGGTCTAGCGGAGAGGGTTTGGGTCTAGCGGAGTGGGTTTGGGTCTAGCGGAGTGGGTTTGGGTCAAGGAAAGTGGGTTTGGGTCTAGCGGAATGGGTTTGCATCTAGCCGAGAAGGGTTTGGGTCTAGCCGAGTGTGTTTGGGTCAAGCCGTGTGGGTTTGGATCTAGCCGAGTGGGTTTGAGTTAAGCCCAGTGGGTTTGGGTCTTGCCGAGTGGGTTTGGGTCTAGCCGAGTGGGTTTTGGTCTAGCCGAGTGGGTTTGGGTCCACCCGAGTGGGTTTGGGTCTAGCGGAGTGGGTTTGCGTCTTGCCGAGTGGGTTTGGGTCTAGCCGAGTGGGTTTGGGTCTAGCCGAGTGGGTTTGGGTCTAGCCGAGTGGGTTTGGGGCTAGCGGAGTGGGTTTGGGTCTAGCGGAGTGGGTTTGCGTCTAGCGGAGTGGGTTTGGGTTTAGCGGAGTGGGTTTGGGTCTAGCGGACAGGGTTTGGGTCTAGCCGAGTGGGTTTGGGTCTAGCCGAGTGGGTTTGGGTCCACCCGAGTGGGTTTGGGTCCAGCGGAGTGGGTTTGTGTCTAGCCAAGTGGGTTTGGGTCTAGCCGAGTGGGTTTGGGTCTAGCATAGTGGGTTTGGGTGTAGCCGAGTGGGTTTGGGTCTAGCCGATTGGGTTTGGGTCCCGCTGAGTGGGTTTGGGTCTAGGGGAGTGGGTTTGGGTCTAGCGGAGTGGGTTTGGGTCTAGCGGAGTGGGTTTGGGTCTAGCGGAGTGCGTTTGGGTTTAGCCGAGTGTGTTTGGGTCTAGCGGAATGGGTTTGGGTCTAGCCGAGTGGGTTTGGGTCTAGCCGAGTGGGTTTGGGCCTAGCCGAGTGGGTTTGGGTCTAGCAGAATGGGCTTGGGTCTAGCCGAGTGGGATTGGGCCTAGCCGAGTGGGTTTGGGTCTATCCGAGTGGGTTTGGGTCTAGCGGAGTGGGTTTGTGTCTAGCCGATTGGGTTTGGGACTAGCGGAGTGGGTTTGGGTCTAGCGGAGTGGGTTTGGGTCTAGCGGAGTGGGTTTGGGTCTAGCCGAGTGCGTTTTTGTCTAGCCGAGTGGGTTTGGGTCTAGCCGAGTGGGTTTGGGTGTAGCCGAGTGGGTTTGGGACTAGCCGAGTGGGTTTGGGTCTAGCGGAGTGGGTTTGGGTGTCGCCGAGTGGGTTTGGGTCTAGCCGAGTGGGTTTGGGTCCAGCCGTCAGGGTTTGGGTCTAGCCGACTGGGTTTGGGTCTAGACGAGTGGGTTTCTGTCTAGCCGAGTGGGTTTGGGTCTAGCCGAGTGGGTTTGGGTTAGCCGAGTGGGTTTGTGTCTAGCGGAGTGGGTTTGAGTCTAGCGGAGTGGGTTTGGGTTTGGCGGAGTGGGTTTGGGTCTAGCCGAGCGGGTTTGGGTCTAGCCGAGTGGGTTTGGGTCTAGCCGAGTGGGTTTAGGTCTAGCGGAGTGGGTTGGGTCTAGCGGAGTGGGTTTGCATCTAGCCGAGTGGGTTTGGGTCCACCCGAGTGGGTTTGAGTCTAGCCGAGTGGGTTTGGGTCTAGCGGAGTGGGTTTGGGTTTAGCCGAGTGTGTTTGGGTCTAGCGGAATGGGTTTGGGTCTAGCCGAGTGGGTTTGGGTCTAGCCGAGTGGGTTTGGGCCTAGCCGAGTGGGTTTGGGTCTAGCAGAATGGGCTTGGGTCTAGCCGAGTGGGATTGGGCCTAGCCGAGTGGGTTTGGGTCTATCCGAGTGGGTTTGGGTCTAGCGGAGTGGGTTTGTGTCTAGACGATTGGGTTTGGGACTAGCGGAGTGGGTTTGGGTCTAGCGGAGTGGGTTTGGGTCTAGCGGAGTGGGTTTGGGTCTAGCCGAGTGCGTTTTTGTCTAGCCGAGTGGGTTTGGGTCTAGCCGAGTGGGTTTGGGTGTAGCCGAGTGGGTTTGGGACTAGCCGAGTGGGTTTGGGTCTAGCGGAGTGGGTTTGGGTGTCGCCGAGTGGGTTTGGGTCTAGCCGAGTGGGTTTGGGCCCAGCCGGCAGGGTTTGGGTCTAGCCGACTGGGTTTGGGTCTAGACGAGTGGGTTTCTGTCTAGCCGAGTGGGTTTGGGTCTAGCCGAGTGGGTTTGGGTCTAGCCGAGTGGGTTTGTGTCTAGCGGAGTGGGTTTGAGTCTAGCGGAGTGGGTTTGGGTCTGGCGGAGTGGGTTTGGGTCTAGCCGAGCGGGTTTGGGTCTAGCCGAGTGGGTTTGGGTCTAGCCGAGTGGGTTTAGGTCTAGCGGAGTGGGTTGGGTCTAGCGGAGTGGGTTTGCATCTAGCCGAGTGGGTTTGGGTCCACCCGAGTGGGTTTGAGTCTAGCCGAGTGGGTTTGGGTCTAGCCGAGTGGGTTTGGGTCTAGCCGAGTGGGTTTTGGTCCAGCCGAGTGGGTTTGGGTCTAGCGCAGTGGGTTTGGGTCTAGCGGAGTGGGTTTGGGTCTAGTCGAGTGGGTTTGGGTCTAGCGCAGTGGGTTTGGGTCTAGCGGAGTGGGTTTGGGTCTAGTCGAGTGGGTTTGGATCTAGCGGAGTGGGTTTGGGTCTAGCGAAGTGGGTTTGGGACCAGCCGAGTGTGTTTGGGTCTAGCCGAGTGGGTTTGGGTCTAGCCGAGTGGGTTTTGGTCTAGCCGAGTGGGTTTGGGTTTAGCGGAGTGGGTTTGGGTCTAGCCGAGTGGGTTTGGGTCTAGCGGAGTGGGTTTGGGTCCAGTGGAGTGGGTTTGGGTTTAGCCGAGTGGGTTTGGGTCTAGCGGAGTGGGTTGGGGTCTAGCCGAGTGGGTTTGGGTCTAGCGGAGTGGGTTTGGGTCTAGCGGAGTGGGTTTGGGTCGAGTGGAGTGGGTTTGGGTCTAGCGGAGTGGGTTTGGGTCTAGCGGAGTGGGTTTGCGTCGATCAGAGTGGGCTTTGGTCTGGCGGAGTGGGTTTGAGTCTAGCGGAGTGGGTTTGGGTCTAGCCGAGTGGGTTTGGGTCTAGCGGAGTGGGTTTGGGTCTAGCGGAGTGGGTTTGGGTCTAGCCGAGTGGGTTTGGGACTAGCCGAGTGGGTTTTGGTCTAGCCGAGTGGGTTTGGGTCTAGCCGAGTGGGTTTGTGTCTAGCGGAGTGGGTTTGGGTCTAGCGGAGTGGGTTTGAGTCTAGCGGAGTGGGTTTGGGTTTAGCGGAGTGGGTTTGGGTCTAGCGGACAGGGTTTGGGTGTAGCCGAGTGGGTTTGGGTCTAGCGGAGTGGGTTTGGGTCTAGCGGAGTGGGTTTGAGTCTAGCGGAGTGGGTTTGGGTTTAGCGGAGTGGGTTTGGGTCTAGCGGACAGGGTTTGGGTCTAGCCGAGTGGGTTTTGGTCTAGCCGAGTGGGTTTGGGTCCACCCGAGTGGGTTTGGGTCTAGCGGAGTTGGTTTGCGTCTAGCCGAGTGGGTTTGGGTCTAGCCGAGTGGGTTTGGGTCTAGCCGAGTGGGTTTGGGTCTAGCCGAGTGGGTTTGGTGCTAGCGGAGTGGGTTTGGGTCTAGCGGAGTGGGTTTGGGTCTAGCGGAGTGGGTTTGGGCCTAGCGGAGTGGGTTTGGGTCTAGCCTAGTGGGTTTGGGTCTACCGGAGTGGGTTTGGGTCTAGCGGAGTGTGTTTGGGTTTAGCGGTGTGTGTTTCGGTCTAGGGGAGTGGGTTTAGGTCTAGCGGAGTGGGTTTGGGTCAAGCGCGGTGGGTTTGGGTCTAGCGGAGTGGGTTTGGGTCTAGCGCAGTGGGTTTGGGTCTAGCCGAGTAGGTTTGGGTCTGGCCGAGTGGGTTTGGGTCTAGCCGAGTGGGTTTGGGTCTAGCCGAGCGGATTTGGGTCTGGCCGAGTGGGTTTGGGTCTAGCCGAGTGGGATTGCGTCTAGCCGAGTGGGTTTGGGTCTAGCCGAGTGGGTTTGGGTCTAGCCGAGTGGGTTTGGGTGTAGCGGAGTGGGTTTGGCTCTAGCGGAATGTGTTTGGGTCTAGCCGAGTTTGTTTGGGTATAGCCGAGTGGGTTTGGGTCTCGCGGAGTGGGTTTGCGTCTAGCGGAGTAGGTTTGGGTCTAGCGGAGTGGGTTTGGGTCTAGCGGAGAGGGTTTGGGTCTAGCGGAGTGGGTTTGGGTCTAGGGGAGTGGGTTTGGGTCAAGCGGAGTGGGTTTGAGTCTAGCGGAGTGGGTTTGGATCTAGCAGAGTGGGTTTGGGTCTAGCGGAGTGGGTATGGGCCTAGCGGAGTGGGTTTGGGTATAGCGGAGTGGGTTTGGGTCTAGCGGAGTGGGTTTATGTCTAGCGCAGTGGGTTTGGGTCTGGCGGAGTGGGGTTGGGTTTGGCGGATTGAGTTTCGGTCTGGCGGAGTGGGTTTGGGTCTGTCGGAGTGGGTTTGGGTCTGGCGGAGTGGGTTTGGGTCTAGCGGAGTGGGTTTGCATCTAGCGGAGTGGGTATGGGTCTAGCGGAGTGGGTTTGGGTCTAGCGGAGAGGGTTTGGGTCTAGCGAAGTGGGTTTGGGTCTAGCGGAGTGGGTTTGGGTCAAGCGGAGTGGGTTTGGGTCTAGCGGAGTGGGTTTGCATCTAGCGGAGTGGGTATGGGTCTAGCGGAGTGGGTTTGGGTATAGCGGAGTGGGTTTGGGTCTAGAGGAGTGGGTTTATGTCTAGCGCATTGGGTTTGGGTCTGGCGGAGTGGGGTTGGGTCTGGCGGAGTGGGTTTGCGTCTGGCGGAGTGGGTTTGGGTCTGGCGGTGTGGGTTTGGGCCTAGCGGAGTGGGTTTGGGTCTAGCCGAGTGGGTTTGGATCTAGCCAAGTGGGTTTGGGTCTAGCCGAGTGGGTTTGGGTCCAGCCGTGTGGGTTTGGGTCTAGCCGAGTTTGTTTGGGTATAGCCGAGTGGGTTTGGGTCTCGCGGAGTGGGTTTGCGTCTAGCGGAGTAGGTTTGGGTCTAGCGGAGTGGGTTTGGGTCTAGCGGAGAGGGTTTGGGTCTAGCGGAGTGGGTTTGGGTCTAGGGGAGTGGGTTTGGGTCAAGCGGAGTGGGTTTGAGTCTAGCGGAGTGGTTTTGGATCTAGCAGAGTGGGTTTGGGTCTAGCGGAGTGGGTATGGGCCTAGCGGAGTGGGTTTGGGTATAGCGGAGTGGGTTTGGGTCTAGCGGAGTGGGTTTATGTCTAGCGCAGTGGGTTTGGGTCTGGCGGAGTGGGGTTGGGTTTGGCGGATTGAGTTTCGGTCTGGCGGAGTGGGTTTGGGTCTGTCGGAGTGGGTTTGGGTCTGGCGGAGTGGGTTTGGGTCTAGCGGAGTGGGTTTGCATCTAGCGGAGTGGGTATGGGTCTAGCGGAGTGGGTTTGGGTATAGCGGAGTGGGTTTGGGTCTAGAGGAGTGGGTTTATGTCTAGCGCATTGGGTTTGGGTCTGGCGGAGTGGGGTTGGGTCTGGCGGAGTGGGTTTGCGTCTGGCGGAGTGGGTTTGGGTCTGGCGGTGTGGGTTTGGGCCTAGCGGAGTGGGTTTGGGTCTAGCCGAGTGGGTTTGGATCTAGCCAAGTGGGTTTGGGTCTAGCCGAGTGGGTTTGGGTCCAGCCGTGTGGGTTTGGGTCTAGCCGAGTGGGTTTGAGTTTAGACGAGTGGGTTTGGGTCTTGCCGAGTGGGTTTGGGTCTAGCCGAGTGGGTTTGGGTCTAGCCGAGATGGTTTGGGTCTAGCCGCGTGGGTTTGGGTATAGCGGAGTGGGTTTGGGTCTAGCCGAGTGGGTTTGGGTCTAGCCGAGAGGGTTTCGATCTAGCTGAGTGGGTTTGGGTCCAGCCGAGTGGGTTTGGGTCTAGCCGAGTGGGTTTGGGTGTAGCCGAGTGGATTTGGGTCCAGCCGAGTGGGTTTGGGTCTAGCCGAGTGGGTTTGCATCTTGCGGAGTGGGTTTGCGTCTGGTGGAGTGGGTTTGGGTCTAGCGGAGAGGGTTTGGGTCTAGCGGAGTGGGTTTGGGTCTAGCGGAATGGGGTTGGGTATAGCGGAGTGGGTTTGGGTCTGGCGGAATGGGTTTGGGTCTGGCGGAGTGGGGTTGGGTCTGGCGGAGTGGGTTTGGGTCTGGCGGAGTGGGTTTGGGTCTAGCGGAGTGTGTTTTGGCCTAGCGGAGTGGGTTTGGGTCTAGCCGAGTGGGTTTGGATTTTGCCGAGTGGGTTTGGGTCTAGCCGAGTGGGTTTGGGTATAGCCGTGTGGGTTTGGATCTAGCCGAGTGGGTTTGAGTTAAGCCGAGTGGGTTTGTGTCTTGCCGAGTGGGTTTGGGTCTAGCCGTGTGGGTTTGGGTATAGCTGAGTGGGTTTGGGTCTAGCCGAGTGGGTTAGGGTCTAGCCGAGTGGGTCTGGGACTAGCCGAGTGGGTTTTGATCTAGCTGAGTGGGTCTGGGTCCAGACGAGTGGGTTTGGGTCTGGCCGAGTGGGTTTGGGTCCAGCCGAGTGGTTTTGGGTCTGGCCGAGTGGGTTTGGGTATAGCGGAGTGGATTTGCGTCTAGCGGTGTGGGTTTACGTCTAGCGCAGTGCGTTTGGGTCTGGAGGAGTGGGTTTGGGTCTGGCGGAGTGGGTTTGGGTCTGGCAGAGTGAGTTTGGGTCTGGCGGAGTGTGTTTGCGTCTAGCCGAGTGGGTTTGGGTCTCGCCGAGTTGGTTTGGGTCTAGCCGAGAGGGTTTCGATCTAGCTGAGTGGGTTTGGGTCCAGCCGAGTGGGTTTGGGTCTAGCCGAGTGGGTTTGGGTGTAGCCGAGTGGATTTGGGTCTAGCCGAGTGGGTTTGGGTCTAGCCGAGTGGGTTTGCATCTTGCGGAGTGGGTTTGCGTCTGGTGGAGTGGGTTTGGGTCTAGCGGAGAGGGTTGGGGTCTAGCGGAGTGGGTTTGGGTCTAGCGGAATGGGGTTGGGTATAGCGGAGTGGGTTTGGGTCTGGCGGAGTGGGTTTGCGTCTAGCCGAGTGGGTTTGGGTCTAGCCGAGTGGGTTTGGGTCTAGCCGAGAGGGTTTCGATCTAGCTGAGTGGGTTTGGGTCCAGCCGAGTGGGTTTGGGTCTAGCCGAGTGGGTTTGGGTGTAGCCGAGTGGATTTGGGTCTAGCCGAGTGGGTTTGGGTCTAGCCGAGTGGGTTTGCATCTTGCGGAGTGGGTTTGCGTCTGGTGGAGTGGGTTTGGGTCTAGCGGAGAGGGTTTGGGTCTAGCGGAGTGGGTTTGGGTCTAGCGGAATGGGGTTGGGTATAGCGGAGTGGGTTTGGGTCTGGCGGAGTGGGTTTGGGTCTGGCGGAGTGGGGTTGGGTCTGGCGGAGTGGGTTTGGGTCTGGCGGAGTGGGTTTGGGTCTAGCGGAGTGTGTTTTGGCCTAGCGGAGTGGGTTTGGGTCTAGCCGAGTGGGTTTGGGTATAGCCGTGTGGGTTTGGATCTAGCCGAGTGGGTTTGAGTTAAGCCGAGTGGGTTTGTGTCTTGCCGAGTGGGTTTGGGTCTAGCCGTGTGGGTTTGGGTATAGCTGAGTGGGTTTGGGTCTAGCCGAGTGGGTTAGGGTCTAGCCGAGTGGGTCTGGGACTAGCCGAGTGGGTTTTGATCTAGCTGAGTGGGTTTGGGTCCAGACGAGTGGGTTTGGGTCTGGCCGAGTGGGTTTGGGTCCAGCCGAGTGGTTTTGGGTCTGGCGGAGTGGGTTTGGGTCTGGCGGTGTGGGTTTGGGCCTAGCGGAGTGGGTTTGGGTCTAGCCGAGTGGGTTTGGATCTAGCCAAGTGTGTTTGGGTCTAGCCGAGTGGGTTTGGGTCTAGCCGTGTGGGTTTGGGTCTAGCCGAGTGGGTTTGAGTTTAGACGAGTGGGTTTGGGTCTTGCCGAGTGGGTTTGGGTCTAGCCGAGTGGGTTTGGGTCTAGCCGAGTCGGTTTGGGTCTAGCCGAGTGGGTTTGGGTATAGCGGAGTGGGTTTGGGTCTAGCCGAGTGGGTTTGGGTCTAGCCGAGAGGGTTTCGATCTAGCTGAGTGGGTTTGGGTCCAGCCGAGTGGGTTTGGGTCTAGCCGAGTGGGTTTGGGTGTAGCCGAGTGGATTTGGGTCTAGCCGAGTGGGTTTGGGTCTAGCCGAGTGGGTTTGCATCTTGCGGAGTGGGTTTGCGTCTGGTGGAGTGGGTTTGGGTCTAGCGGAGAGGGTTTGGGTCTAGCGGAGTGGGTTTGGGTCTAGCGGAATGGGGTTGGGTATAGCGGAGTGGGTTTGGGTCTGGCGGAGTGGGTTTGGGTCTGGCGGAGTGGGGTTGGGTCTGGCGGAGTGGGTTTGGGTCTGGCGGAGTGGGTTTGGGTCTAGCGGAGTGTGTTTTGGCCTAGCGGAGTGGGTTTGGGTCTAGCTGAGTGGGTTTGGATCTTGCCGAGTGGGTTTGGGTCTAGCCGAGTGGGTTTGGGTATAGCCGTGTGGGTTTGGATCTAGCCGAGTGGGTTTGAGTTAAGCCGAGTGGGTTTGTGTCTTGCCGAGTGGGTTTGGGTCTAGCCGTGTGGGTTTGGGTATAGCTGAGTGGGTTTGGGTCTAGCCGAGTGGGTTAGGGTCTAGCCGAGTGGGTCTGGGACTAGCCGAGTGGGTTTTGATCTAGCTGAGTGGGTTTGGGTCCAGACGAGTGGGTTTGGGTCTGGCCGAGTGGGTTTGGGTCCAGCCGAGTGGTTTTGGGTCTGGCCGAGTGGGTTTGGGTATAGCGGAGTGGATTTGCGTCTAGCGGTGTGGGTTTACGTCTAGCGCAGTGCGTTTGGGTCTGGAGGAGTGGGTTTGGGTCTGGCGGAGTGTTTTTGGGTCTGGCAGAGTGAGTTTGGGTCTGGCGGAGTGTGTTTGCGTCTAGCCGAGTGGGTTTGGGTCTCGCCGAGTGGGTTTTGGTCTAGCCGAGTGAGTTTCGGTCTAGCCGAGTGGGTGTGGGTCTGGCCGAGTGGGTTTGGGTCTAGCCGAGTGGGTTTGTGTCCAGCCGAGTGGGTTTGGGTCTAGCCGAGTGTGTTTGGGTCTAGCCGAGTGGGTTTGGGTGTAGCGGAGTGGGTTTGGCTCTAGCGGAGTGGGTTTGGGTCTAGCAGAATTGTTTTGGCTTTCGCTGAGTGGGTTTGGGTCCAGCCGAATGAGTTTGGGTATAGCGGAGTGGGTTTGCATCTAGCGGAGTGGGTTTGGGTCTAGCGGAGTGGATTTGGGTGTAGCGGAGTGGGTGTGGGTCTGGCCGAGTGGGTTTGGGTCTAGCCGAGTGGGTTTGTGTCCAGCCGAGTGGGTTTGTGTCTTGCCGAGTGGGTTTGGGTCTAGCCGTGTGGGTTTGGGTATAGCTGAGTGGGTTTGGGTCTAGCCGAGTGGGTTAGGGTCTAGCCGAGTGGGTCTGGGACTAGCCGAGTGGGTTTTGATCTAGCTGAGTGGGTTTGGGTCCAGACGAGTGGGTTTGGGTCTGGCCGAGTGGGTTTGGGTCCAGCCGAGTGGTTTTGGGTCTGGCGGAGTGGGTTTGGGTCTGGCGGTGTGGGTTTGGGCCTAGCGGAGTGGGTTTGGGTCTAGCCGAGTGGGTTTGGATCTAGCCAAGTGGGTTTGGGTCTAGCCGAGTGGGTTTGGGTCTAGCCGTGTGGGTTTGGGTCTAGCCGAGTGGGTTTGAGTTTAGACGAGTGGGTTTGGGTCTTGCCGAGTGGGTTTGGGTCTAGCCGAGTGGGTTTGGGTCTAGCCGAGTCGGTTTGGGTCTAGCCGAGTGGGTTTGGGTATAGCGGATTGGGTTTGGGTCTAGCCGAGTGGGTTTGGGTCTAGCCGAGAGGGTTTCGATCTAGCTGAGTGGGTTTGGGTCCAGCCGAGTGGGTTTGGGTCTAGCCGAG
The DNA here is from genome assembly GCA_963514005.1 of Raja brachyura. Next base: position 2,093,848 of record OY740819.1, on the reverse strand, counting down.
TGGGTTTGGGTGTAGCCGAGTGGATTTGGGTCTAGCCGAGTGGGTTTGGGTCTAGCCGAGTGGGTTTGCATCTTGCGGAGTGGGTTTGCGTCTGGTGGAGTGGGTTTGGGTCTAGCGGAGAGGGTTTGGGTCTAGCGGAGTGGGTTTGGGTCTAGCGGAATGGGGTTGGGTATAGCGGAGTGGGTTTGGGTCTGGCGGAGTGGGTTTGGGTCTGGCGGAGTGGGGTTGGGTCTGGCGGAGTGGGTTTGGGTCTGGCGGAGTGGGTTTGGGTCTAGCGGAGTGTGTTTTGGCCTAGCGGAGTGGGTTTGGGTCTAGCCGAGTGGGTTTGGATCTTGCCGAGTGGGTTTGGGTCTAGCCGAGTGGGTTTGGGTATAGCCGTGTGGGTTTGGATCTAGCCGAGTGGGTTTGAGTTAAGCCGAGTGGGTTTGTGTGTTGCCGAGTGGGTTTGGGTCTAGCCGTGTGGGTTTGGGTATAGCTGAGTGGGTTTGGGTCTAGCCGAGTGGGTTAGGGTCTAGCCGAGTGGGTCTGGGACTAGCCGAGTGGGTTTTGATCTAGCTGAGTGGGTTTGGGTCCAGACGAGTGGGTTTGGGTCCAGACGAGTGGGTTTGGGTCTGGCCGAGTGGGTTTGGGTCCGGCCGAGTGGTTTTGGGTCTGGCCGAGTGGGTTTGGGTATAGCGGAGTGGATTTGCGTCTAGCGGTGTGGGTTTACGACTAGCGCAGTGCGTTTGGGTCTGGAGGAGTGGGTTTGGGTCTGGCGGAGTGGGTTTGGGTCTGGCAGAGTGAGTTTGGGTCTGGCGGAGTGTGTTTGCGTCTAGCCGAGTGGGTTTGGGTCTCGCCGAGTGGGTTTTGGTCTAGCCGAGTGAGTTTCGGTCTAGCCGAGTGGGTGTGGGTCTGGCCGAGTGGGTTTGGGTCTAGCCGAGTGGGTTTGTGTCCAGCCGAGTGGGTTTGGGTCTAGCCGAGTGTGTTTGGGTCTAGCCGAGTGGGTTGGGGTGTAGCGGAGTGGGTTTGGCTCTAGCGGAGTGGGTTTGGGTCTAGCAGAATTGTTTTGGCTTTCGCTGAGTGGGTTTGGGTCTAGCCGAATGAGTTTGGGTATAGCGGAGTGGGTTTGCATCTAGCGGAGTGGGTTTGGGTCTAGCGGAGTGGGTTTGGGTGTAGCGGAGTGGGTTTGGGTCTAGCGGAGTGGGTTTGGGTCTAGCGGAGTTGGTTTGGGCCAAGCGGAGTGGGTTTGGGTCTAGCCTAGTGGGTTTGGGTCTAGCGGAGTGGGTTTGGGTCTAGCGGAGTGTGTTTGGGTTTAGCGGTGTGTGTTTGGGTCTAGCGGAGTGGGTTTAGGTCTAGCCGAGTGGGTTTGGGTCGAGCGGAGTGGGTTTGGGTCTAGCGCAGTGGGTTTGGGTCTAGCCGAGTGGGTTTGGGTCTAGCCGAGAGGGTTTGGGGCTAGCGGAGTGGGTTTGGGTCTTACGGAGTGGGTTTGGGTTTAGCGGAGTGGGTTTGGGTCTAGCCGAGTGTGTTTGGATCTAGCCGAGTGGGTTTGGGTCTAGCCGAGTGGGTTTGGGTCTAGCCGTGTGGGTTTGGATCTAGCCGAGTGGGTTTAGGTCTAGCGGAGTGGGTTTGGATCAAGCGGAGTGGTTTTGGGTATAGCGGAGTGGGTGTGGGTCTAGCGGAGTGGGTTTCGGTCTAGCGGAGTGGGTTTGGGTCTAGCGGAGTGGGTTTGGGTCTAGCGGAGAGGGTTTGGGTCTTGCGGAATGGGTTTGGGTCTAGCGGAGTGGGTTTGGGTCTTGCGGAGTGGGTTTGGGTATAGCGGAGTGGGTTTGGGTCTAGCAGAGTGGGCGTGGGTCTAGCGGAGTGGGTGTGGGTCTAGCGGAGTGGGTTTGGGGCTAGCCGAGTGGGTTTTGGTCTAGCGGAGTGGGTTTGGGTCTAGCGGAGTGGGTTTGGGTATAGCGGAGTGGGTTTGCGTCTAGCGGAGTGGGTTTGTGTCTAGCGGAGTGGGTTTGGGTCTGGTGGAGTGGGTTTGCGTCTGGCGGAGTGGGTTTGGGTCTGGCGGAGTGGGCTTGGGTCTGGCGGAGTGGGCTTGGGTCTAGCCGAGTGAGTTTGGGTCTAGCCGAGTGGGTTTGGGTCTAGCCGAGTGGGTTTGGGTCTAGCCGAGTGGGTTTGGGTCTAGCCGAGTGGGTTTGGGTCTAGCCGAGTGGGTTTGGATCTCGCCCAGTGGGTTTGGGTCTAGCCGAGTGGGTTTGGGTCTAGCCGAGTGGGTTTGGGTCTAGCCGAGTGGGTTTGGGTCTAGCCGAGTGGGTCTGGGTCTGGTGGAGTGGGTTTGCGTCTGGCGGAGCGGGTTTGGGTCTGGCGGAGTGGGGTTGGGTCTGGCGGAGTGGGTTTGCGTCTGGCGGAGTGGGTTTGGGTCTAGCGGAGTGTGTTTGGGGCTAGCGGAGTGGGTTTGGGTCTAGCCGAGTGGGTTTGGGTCTAGCCGTGTGGGTTTGGGGCTAGCGGAGTGGGTTTGGGTCTTGCGGAGTGGGTTTGGGTCTGGCGGAGTGGGTTTGGGTCTAGCCGAGTGGGTTTGGGTCTAGCCGAGTGGGTTTGGGTCTAGCGGAGTGGGTTTGGGTCTGGCGAATAGGGATTGGGTCGAGCCGAGTGGGTTTGGGTTTGTTGGAGTGGGTTTGGGTCTGGCAGAGTGGGTTTGGGTCCCGCCGTGTGGGTTTGGGTATAGTGGAGTGGGTGTGGGTCTAGCGGAGTGGCTGTGGGTCTAGCGGAGTGGGTTTGGGTCAAGCGGAGTGGGTTTGGGTCTAGCAGACTGGGTTTGGATCTAGCGGAGTGGGTTTGGGTCTAGCGGAGTGAGATTGGGTTTAGCGGAGTGGGTTTGAGTCTAACGGAGTGGGTTTGGGTCCAGCGGAGTGGGTTTGGGTCTAGCGGAGTGGGTTGGGGTATAGCGGAGTGGGTGTGGGTCTAGCGGAGTGGGTTTGCGTCTAGCGGAATGGGTTTGGCTCTAGCGGAGTGGGTTTGGGTCCAGCCGAGTGGGTTTGGGTCTAGCGGATTGGGTTTGGGTATAGCGGAGTGGGTGTGGGTCTAGCGGAGTGGGTTTCGGTCTAGCGGAGTGGGTTTGGGTCTAGCGGAGTGGGTTTGGGTCTATCGGAGAGGGTTTGGGTCTTCCGGAGTGGGTTTGGGTCTAGCGGAGTGGGTTTGGGTCTAGCGGAGTGGGTTTGGGTACAGCGGAGTGGGTTTGGGTCTAGCAGAGTGGGTGTGGGTTTAGCGGAGTGGGTGTGGGTCTAGCGGAGTGGGTTTGGGGCTAGCCGAGTGGGTTTTGGTCTAGCGGAGTGGGTTTGGGTCTAGCGGAGTGGGTTTGGGTATAACGGAGTGGGTTTGGGTCTAGCGGAGTGGGTTTGTGTCTAGCGGAGTGGGTTTGGGTCTGGTGGAGTGGGTTTGCGTCTGGCGGAGTGGGTTTGGGTCTGGCGGAGTGGGTTTGGGTCTGGCGGAGTGGGTTTGGGTCTAGCCGAGTGGGTTTGGGTCTAGCCGAGTGGGTTTGGGTCTAGCCGAGTGGGTTTGGGTGTAGCCGAGTGGGTTTGGGTCTAGCCGAGTGGGTTTGGGTCTAGCCGAGTGGGTTTGTTTCTAGCCGAGTGGGTTTGGGTCTAGCCGAGTGGGTTTGGGTCCAGCCCAGTGGGTTTTGGTCTAGCGGAGTGGGTTTGGGTCTACCGGAGTGGGTTTGGGTCTAGTGGAGTGTGCTTGGGTTTAGCGGTGTGTGTTTGGGTCTAGCGGAGTGGGTTTAGGTCTAGCGGAGTGAGTTTGGGTCAAGCGCGGTGGGTTTGGGTCTAGCGGAGTGGGTTTGGGTCTAGCGAAGTGGGTTTGGGTCTAGCGGAGAGGGTTTGGGTCTAGCGGAGTGGGTTTGGGTCTAGTGGAGTGGGTTTGGGTTAAGCGGAGCGGGTTTGAGTCTAGCGGAGTGGGTTTGGATCTAGCAGAGTGGGTTTGGATCTAGCGGAGTGGGATTGGGTCCAGCGGAGTGGGTTTGGGTCTAGCAGAGTGGGTTTGGATCTAGCCCAGTGGGTTTGGGTCTAGCCGAGTGGGTTTGGGTCTAGCCGAGTGGGTTTGGGTCTAGCCGAGTGCGTTTGGGTGTAGCCGAGTGGGTTTGGGTCTGGTGGAGTGGGTTTGCGTCTGGCGGAGCGGGTTTCGGACTGGCGGAGTGGGGTTGCGTCTGGCGGAGTGCGTTTGGGTCTGGCGGAGTGGGTTTGGGTCTGGCGGAGTGGGTTTGGGTCTAGCGGAGTGTGTTTGGGGCTAGCGGAGTGGGTTTGGGTCTAGCCGAGTGGGTTTGGGTCTAGCCGAGTGGGTTTGGGTCTAGCCGAGTGGGTTTGGGAAAAGCTGCGTGGGTTTGGGTCTAGCGGAGCGGGTTTGGGTCTAACCGAGTGGGTTTGGGTCGAGCCGAGTGGGTTTGGCTCTAGCGGAGTGGGTTTGGGTCTAGCGGAATGGGTTTGGCTCTAGCGGAGTGGGTTTGGGGCTAGCGGAGTGGGTTTGTGTCTAGCGGAGTGCGTTTGGGTCTGTGGAGTGGGTTTGCGTCTGGCGGAGCGGGTTTGGGTATAGCGGAGTGGGTTTGGGTCTAGAGGAGTGGGTTTATGTCTAGCGGAGTGGGTTTGGGTCTTGTGGAGTAGGTTTGCGTCTGGCGGAGCGGGTTTGGGTTTTGCGGAGTGGGTTTGGGTCTAGCGGAGTGGGTTTATGTCTAGCGCAGTGGGTTTGGGTCTGGTGGAGTGGGTTTGGGTCTGGCGGAGTGAGTTTGGGTCTGGCGGAGTGGGTTTGGGTCTGGCGGAGTGGGTTTGGGTCTAGCGGAGTGTGTGTGGGCCTAGCGGAGTGGGTTTGGGTCTAGCTGAGTGCGTTTGGATCTAGCCGAGTGGGTTTGGGTCTAGCCGAGTGGGTTTGGGTCTAGCCGTGTGGGTTTGGATCTAGCCGAGTGGGTTTGAGTTTAGCCGAGTGGGTTTGTGTCTAGCCGAGTGGGTTTGGGTCTAGCCGAGTGGGTTTGGGTCTAGCCGAGTGGGTTTGGGTCTAGCCGAGTGGGTTTGGGTCTTGCCGAGTGGGTTTGGGTCTAGCCGAGTGGTTTTGGGTCTCGCGGAGTGGGTTTGGGTCTAGCGGAGTGGGTTTGGGTCTAGCGGAGTGGGTTTGGGCCTAGCGGAGTGGGTTTGGGTCTAGCCTAGTGGGTTTGGGTCTACCGGAGTGGGTTTGGGTCTAGCGGAGTGTGTTTGGGTTTAGCGGTGTGTGTTTGGGTCTAGCGGAGTGGGTTTAGGTCTAGCGGAGTGGGTTTGGGTCAGTCGCGTTGGGTTTGGGTCTAGCGGAGTGGGTTTGGGTCTGGCGCAGTGGGTTTGGGTCTAGCCGAGTGGGTTTGTGTCTGGCCGAGTGGGTTTGGGTCTAGCCGAGTGGGTTTGGGTCTAGCCGAGCGGATTTGGGTCTGGCCGAGTGGGTTTGGGTCTAGCCGAGTGGGATTGCGTCTGGCCGAGTGGGTTTGGGTCTAGCCGAGTGGGTTTGGATCTAGCCGAGTGGGTTTGGGTGTAGCGGAGTGGGTTTGGCTCTAGCGGAGTGGGTTTGGGTCTAGCGGAATGGGTTTGGCTCTCGCGGAGTGTGTTTGGGTTTAGCCGAGTGTGTTTGGTTCTAGCCGAGTGGGTTTGTGTCTCGCGGAGTGGGTTTGCATCTAGCGGAGTGGGTTTGGGTCTAGCGGAGTGGGTTTGGGTCTAGTGGAGTGGGTTTGGGTTAAGCGGAATGGGTTTGAGTCTAGCGGAGTGGGTTTGGATCTAGCAGAGTGGGTTTGGATCTAGCAGAGTGGGATTGGGTCCAGCGGAGTGGGTTTGGGTCTAGCAGAGTGGGTTTCGGTCTAGCGGAGTGGGTATGGGCCTAGCGGAGTGGGTTTGGGTATAGCGGAGTGGGTTTGGGTCTAGCGGAGTGGGTTTATGTCTAGCGCAGTGGGTTTGGGTCTGGCGGAGTGGGGTTGGGTTTGGCGGATTGAGTTTCGGTCTGGCGGAGTGTGTTTGGGTCTGTCGGAGTGGGTTTGGGTCTAGCGGAGTGTGTTTGGGGCTAGCGGAGTGGGTTTGGGTCTAGCCGAGTGGGTTTAGGTCTTGCCGAGTGGGTTTGGGTCTAGCCGAGTGGGTTTGAGTTTAGCCGAGTGGGTTTGGGTCTAGCCGAGTGGGTTTGGGTCTAGCCGAGTGGGTTTGGGTCTAGCCGAGTGGGTTTAGGTCTTGCCGAGTGGGTTTGGGTCTAGCCGAGAGGGTTTGGGTCTAGCCGAGTGGGTTTGTGTCTAGCGGAGTGGGTTTGGGTCTGGTGGAGTGGGTTTGCGTCTGGCGGAGCGGGTTTGGGTATAGCGGAGTGGGTTTGGGACTAGAGGAGTGGGTTTATGTCTAGCGGAGTGGGTTTGCGTCTGGTGGAGTGGGTTTGCGTCTGGCGGAGCGGGTTTGGGTATAGCGGAGTGTGTTTGGGTCTAGCGGAGTGGGTTTGGGTCTAGCGGATTGGTTTATGTCTAGCGCAGTGGGTTTGGGTCTAGCCGAGTGCGTTTGGATCTAGCCGAGTGGGTTTGGGTCTAGCCGAGTGGGTTTGGGTCTAGCCGTGTGGGTTTGGATCTAGCCGAGTGGGTTTGAGTTTAGCCGAGTGGGTTTGGGTCTAGCCGAGTGGGTTTGGGTGTAGCGGAGTGGGTTTGGCTCTAGCGGAGTGGGTTTCGGTCTAGCGGAATGGGTTTGGCTCTAGCGGAGTGTGTTTGGGTCTAGCCGAGTGTGTTTGGGTCTAGCCGAGTGGGTTTGGGTCTCGCGGAGTGGGTTTGCGTCTAGTGGAGTGGGTTTGGGTCTAGCGCAGTGGGTTTGGGTCTAGCCGAGTGGGTTTGGGTCTGGCCGAGTGGGTTTGGGTCTAGCCGAGTGGGTTTGGGTCTAGCCGAGCGGATTTGGGTCTGGCCGAGTGGGTTTGGGTCTAGCCGAGTGGGATTGCGTCTAGCCGAGTGGGTTTGGGTCTAGCCGAGTGGGTTTGGGTCTAGCCGAGTGGGTTTGGGTGTAGCGGAGTGGGTTTGGCTCTAGCGGAGTGGGTTTCGGTCTAGCGGAATGGGTTTGTGTCTAGCGCAGTGGGTTTGGGTCTGGCGGAGTGGGGTTGGGTTTGGTGGATTGAGTTTCGGTCTGGCGGAGTGGGTTTGGGTCTGTCGGAGTGGGTTTGGGTCTAGCGGAGTGTGTTTGGGGCTAGCGGAGTGGGTTTGGGGCTAGCGGAGTGGGTTTGGGTCTAGCCGAGTGGGTTTGGATCTTGCCGAGTGGGTTTGGGTCTAGCCGAGTGGGTTTGGGTCTAGCCGTGTGGGTTTGGATCTAGCTGAGTGGGTTTGAGTTAAGCCGAGTGGGTTTGGGTCTTGCCGAGTGGGTTTGGGTCTAGCCGAGTGGGTTTGGGTCTAGCCGAGTGGGTTTGGGTCTAGCGGAGTGGGTTTGGGTCTAGCGGAATGGGTTTGGCTCTAGCGGAGTGGGTTTGGGTCTAGCGGAGTGGGTTTGTGTCTAGCGGAGTGGGTTTGGGTCTGGTGGAGTGGGTTTGCGTCTGGCGGAGCGGGTTTGGGTATAGCGGAGTGGGTTTGGGTCTAGAGGAGTGGGTTTATGTCTAGCGGAGTGGGTTTGGGTCTGGTGGAGTGGGTTTGCGTCTGGCGGAGCGGGTTTGGGTATAGCGGAGTGGGTTTGGGTCTAGAGGAGTGGGTTTATGTCTAGCGGAGTGGGTTTGGGTCTGGTGGAGTGGGTTTGCGTCTGGCGGAGCGGGTTTGGGTATAGCGGAGTGGGTTTGGGTCTACCCGAGTGGGTTTGGGTCTAGCCGAGTGGGTTTGGATCTAGCGGAGTTGGTTTGGGTCTAGCCGAGTGGGTTTGGTTGTAGCCGAGTGGGTTTGGGTCTAGCCGAGTGGGTTTGGGTCTAGCCGAGTGGGTTTGCGTCTAGAGGAGTGGGTTTGGGTCTAGCGGAGTGGGTTTGGGTCTAGCGGAGTGGGTTTGGGTCTAGCGGAGAGGGTTTGGGTCTAGCGGAGTGGGTTTGGGTCTAGCGGAGTGGGTTTGGGTCAAGGAAAGTGGGTTTGGGTCTAGCGGAATGGGTTTGCATCTAGCCGAGAAGGGTTTGGGTCTAGCCGAGTGTGTTTGGGTCAAGCCGTGTGGGTTTGGATCTAGCCGAGTGGGTTTGAGTTAAGCCCAGTGGGTTTGGGTCTTGCCGAGTGGGTTTGGGTCTAGCCGAGTGGGTTTTGGTCTAGCCGAGTGGGTTTGGGTCCACCCGAGTGGGTTTGGGTCTAGCGGAGTGGGTTTGCGTCTTGCCGAGTGGGTTTGGGTCTAGCCGAGTGGGTTTGGGTCTAGCCGAGTGGGTTTGGGTCTAGCCGAGTGGGTTTGGGGCTAGCGGAGTGGGTTTGGGTCTAGCGGAGTGGGTTTGCGTCTAGCGGAGTGGGTTTGGGTTTAGCGGAGTGGGTTTGGGTCTAGCGGACAGGGTTTGGGTCTAGCCGAGTGGGTTTGGGTCTAGCCGAGTGGGTTTGGGTCCACCCGAGTGGGTTTGGGTCCAGCGGAGTGGGTTTGTGTCTAGCCAAGTGGGTTTGGGTCTAGCCGAGTGGGTTTGGGTCTAGCATAGTGGGTTTGGGTGTAGCCGAGTGGGTTTGGGTCTAGCCGATTGGGTTTGGGTCCCGCTGAGTGGGTTTGGGTCTAGGGGAGTGGGTTTGGGTCTAGCGGAGTGGGTTTGGGTCTAGCGGAGTGGGTTTGGGTCTAGCGGAGTGCGTTTGGGTTTAGCCGAGTGTGTTTGGGTCTAGCGGAATGGGTTTGGGTCTAGCCGAGTGGGTTTGGGTCTAGCCGAGTGGGTTTGGGCCTAGCCGAGTGGGTTTGGGTCTAGCAGAATGGGCTTGGGTCTAGCCGAGTGGGATTGGGCCTAGCCGAGTGGGTTTGGGTCTATCCGAGTGGGTTTGGGTCTAGCGGAGTGGGTTTGTGTCTAGCCGATTGGGTTTGGGACTAGCGGAGTGGGTTTGGGTCTAGCGGAGTGGGTTTGGGTCTAGCGGAGTGGGTTTGGGTCTAGCCGAGTGCGTTTTTGTCTAGCCGAGTGGGTTTGGGTCTAGCCGAGTGGGTTTGGGTGTAGCCGAGTGGGTTTGGGACTAGCCGAGTGGGTTTGGGTCTAGCGGAGTGGGTTTGGGTGTCGCCGAGTGGGTTTGGGTCTAGCCGAGTGGGTTTGGGTCCAGCCGTCAGGGTTTGGGTCTAGCCGACTGGGTTTGGGTCTAGACGAGTGGGTTTCTGTCTAGCCGAGTGGGTTTGGGTCTAGCCGAGTGGGTTTGGGTTAGCCGAGTGGGTTTGTGTCTAGCGGAGTGGGTTTGAGTCTAGCGGAGTGGGTTTGGGTTTGGCGGAGTGGGTTTGGGTCTAGCCGAGCGGGTTTGGGTCTAGCCGAGTGGGTTTGGGTCTAGCCGAGTGGGTTTAGGTCTAGCGGAGTGGGTTGGGTCTAGCGGAGTGGGTTTGCATCTAGCCGAGTGGGTTTGGGTCCACCCGAGTGGGTTTGAGTCTAGCCGAGTGGGTTTGGGTCTAGCGGAGTGGGTTTGGGTTTAGCCGAGTGTGTTTGGGTCTAGCGGAATGGGTTTGGGTCTAGCCGAGTGGGTTTGGGTCTAGCCGAGTGGGTTTGGGCCTAGCCGAGTGGGTTTGGGTCTAGCAGAATGGGCTTGGGTCTAGCCGAGTGGGATTGGGCCTAGCCGAGTGGGTTTGGGTCTATCCGAGTGGGTTTGGGTCTAGCGGAGTGGGTTTGTGTCTAGACGATTGGGTTTGGGACTAGCGGAGTGGGTTTGGGTCTAGCGGAGTGGGTTTGGGTCTAGCGGAGTGGGTTTGGGTCTAGCCGAGTGCGTTTTTGTCTAGCCGAGTGGGTTTGGGTCTAGCCGAGTGGGTTTGGGTGTAGCCGAGTGGGTTTGGGACTAGCCGAGTGGGTTTGGGTCTAGCGGAGTGGGTTTGGGTGTCGCCGAGTGGGTTTGGGTCTAGCCGAGTGGGTTTGGGCCCAGCCGTCAGGGTTTGGGTCTAGCCGACTGGGTTTGGGTCTAGACGAGTGGGTTTCTGTCTAGCCGAGTGGGTTTGGGTCTAGCCGAGTGGGTTTGGGTCTAGCCGAGTGGGTTTGTGTCTAGCGGAGTGGGTTTGAGTCTAGCGGAGTGGGTTTGGGTCTGGCGGAGTGGGTTTGGGTCTAGCCGAGCGGGTTTGGGTCTAGCCGAGTGGGTTTGGGTCTAGCCGAGTGGGTTTAGGTCTAGCGGAGTGGGTTGGGTCTAGCGGAGTGGGTTTGCATCTAGCCGAGTGGGTTTGGGTCCACCCGAGTGGGTTTGAGTCTAGCCGAGTGGGTTTGGGTCTAGCCGAGTGGGTTTGGGTCTAGCCGAGTGGGTTTTGGTCCAGCCGAGTGGGTTTGGGTCTAGCGCAGTGGGTTTGGGTCTAGCGGAGTGGGTTTGGGTCTAGTCGAGTGGGTTTGGGTCTAGCGCAGTGGGTTTGGGTCTAGCGGAGTGGGTTTGGGTCTAGTCGAGTGGGTTTGGATCTAGCGGAGTGGGTTTGGGTCTAGCGAAGTGGGTTTGGGACCAGCCGAGTGTGTTTGGGTCTAGCCGAGTGGGTTTGGGTCTAGCCGAGTGGGTTTTGGTCTAGCCGAGTGGGTTTGGGTTTAGCGGAGTGGGTTTGGGTCTAGCCGAGTGGGTTTGGGTCTAGCGGAGTGGGTTTGGGTCCAGTGGAGTGGGTTTGGGTTTAGCCGAGTGGGTTTGGGTCTAGCGGAGTGGGTTGGGGTCTAGCCGAGTGGGTTTGGGTCTAGCGGAGTGGGTTTGGGTCTAGCGGAGTGGGTTTGGGTCGAGTGGAGTGGGTTTGGGTCTAGCGGAGTGGGTTTGGGTCTAGCGGAGTGGGTTTGCGTCGATCAGAGTGGGCTTTGGTCTGGCGGAGTGGGTTTGAGTCTAGCGGAGTGGGTTTGGGTCTAGCCGAGTGGGTTTGGGTCTAGCGGAGTGGGTTTGGGTCTAGCGGAGTGGGTTTGGGTCTAGCCGAGTGGGTTTGGGACTAGCCGAGTGGGTTTTGGTCTAGCCGAGTGGGTTTGGGTCTAGCCGAGTGGGTTTGTGTCTAGCGGAGTGGGTTTGGGTCTAGCGGAGTGGGTTTGAGTCTAGCGGAGTGGGTTTGGGTTTAGCGGAGTGGGTTTGGGTCTAGCGGACAGGGTTTGGGTGTAGCCGAGTGGGTTTGGGTCTAGCGGAGTGGGTTTGGGTCTAGCGGAGTGGGTTTGAGTCTAGCGGAGTGGGTTTGGGTTTAGCGGAGTGGGTTTGGGTCTAGCGGACAGGGTTTGGGTCTAGCCGAGTGGGTTTTGGTCTAGCCGAGTGGGTTTGGGTCCACCCGAGTGGGTTTGGGTCTAGCGGAGTTGGTTTGCGTCTAGCCGAGTGGGTTTGGGTCTAGCCGAGTGGGTTTGGGTCTAGCCGAGTGGGTTTGGGTCTAGCCGAGTGGGTTTGGTGCTAGCGGAGTGGGTTTGGGTCTAGCGGAGTGGGTTTGAGTCTAACGGAGTGGGTTTGGGTTTAGCGGAGTGGGTTTGGGTCTAGCGGACAGGGTTTGGGTCTAGCCGAGTGGGTTTGGGTCTAGCCGAGTGGGTTTGGGTCCAACCGAGTGGGTTTGGGTCCAGCGGAGTGGGTTTGTGTCTAGCCGAGTGGGTTTGGGTCTAGCCGAGTGGGTTTGGGTGTAGCCGAGTGGGTTTGGGTCTAGCCGAGTGGGTTTGGGTTTAGCCGAGTGGGTTTGTGTCTAGCCGAGTGGGTTTGGGTTTAGCCGAGTGGGTTTGGGTGTAGCCGAGTGGGTTTGTGTCTAGCCAAGTGGGTTTGGGTTTAGCCGAGTGGGTTTGGGTCTAGCCGAGTGGGTTTGGGTCTAGAGGAGTGGGTTTCGGTCTAGCGGAGTGGGTTTGGGTCTAGCGGAGTGGGTTTGGGTCTAGCGGAGTGGGTTTGGGTCTAGCGGAGTGGGTTTGGCCCTAGCGGAGTGGGTTTGGGTCTAGCCGAGTGGGTTTGGGTCTAGCCGAGTGGGTTTGGGTCTAGCGGAGTGGGTTTGGGTCTAGCCGAGTGGGTTTGGTCTAGCGGAGTGGGTTTGGGTCTAGCCGAGTGGGTTTGGGTCTGGCCGAGTGGGTTTGTGTGTAGCCGAGTTCGTTTGGATCTAGCCGATTGGGTTTGGGTCCCGCTGAGTGGGTTTGGGTCTAGGGAAGTGGGGTTGGGTCTAGCCAAGTGGGTTTGGGTCTAACCGAGTGGGTTTGGGTGTAGCCGAGTGGGTTTGGGTCTAGCGGAGTGGGTTTGGGTCTAGCCGAGTGCGTTTGCGTCTAGCTGAGTGGGTTTGGGTCTAGCTGAGTGGGTTTGGGTCTGGCCGAGTGGGTTTGTGTCTAGCCGAGTGGGTTTGGGTCTAGCCGAGTGGGTTTGGGTGTAGCCAAGTGGGTTTGGGTCTCGCATAGTGGGTTTGGGTGTAGCCGAGTGGGTTTGGGTCTAGCCGTGTGGGTTTGGGTCCAGCCGAGTGGGTTTGGGTCTAGTCGAGTGGGTTTCTGTCTAGCCGAGAGGGTTGGGGGCTCGCTGAGTGGGTTGGGGGCTAGCCGAGTGGGTTTGGGTCTAGCCGAGTGGGTGTGGGTCTAGTGGAGTGGGTTTGGGTGTAGCGGAGTGGGTTTGGGTATAGCGGAGTGGGTTTGGGTCTAGCAGAGTGGGTTGGGGCCTAGACGAGTGGGTTTGGGTGTGGCGGAGTGGGTTTGTGTTTAGGCGAGTGGGTTTGGGTCCAGCCGAGTGGGTTTGGGGCCAGCCGAGTGGGTTTGGGTCTAGCGGAGTGGGTTTGGGTCTAGTGGAGTGGGTTTGGGTCTAGCGGAGTGGGTTTGCGTATAGCGGAGTGGGTTTGGGGCTAGCAGAGTGGGTTTGGGTCTAGCCGCGTGGGTTTGGGTCTACCGGAGTGGGTTTGGGTCTAGCCGAGTGGGTTTGGGTCTAGCGGCGTGGGTTTGGGTCTAGCGGAGTGGGTTTGGGTCTAGCCGAGTGGGTTTGTGTCTAACGGAGTGGGTTTGAGTCTAGCGGAGTGGGTTTGGGTCTGGCGGAGTGGATTTGGGTCTAGCCGAGCGGGTTTGGGGCTAGCCGAGTGGGTTTGGGTCCAGCATTGTGGGTTTGGGTCTAGTCGAGTGGGTTTGTGTCTAGCCGAGTGGGTTGGGGGCTCGCTGAGTGGGTTGGGGGCTAGCCGAGTGGGTTTGGGTCTAGCCGAGTGGGTTTGTGTCTAACGGAGTGGGTTTGAGTCTAGCGGAGTTGGTTTGGGTCTGGCGGAGTGGGTTTGGGTCTAGCCGAGTGGGTTTGGGTCTAGCCGAGTGGGTTTGGGTCCACCCAAGTGGGTTTGGGTCCAGCGGAGTGGGTTTGTGTCTAGCCGAGTGGGTTTGGGTCTAGCCGAGTGGGTTTGGGTCCAGCATAGTGGGTTTGGGTCTAGGGGAGTGGGTTTGGGTCGAGCCAAGTGGGTTTGGGTCTAACCGAGTGGGTTTGGGTGTAGCCGAGTGGGTTTGGGTGTAGCCGAGTGGGTTTGGGTTTAGCCGAGTGGGTTTGTGTCTAGCCGAGTGGGTTTGGGTTTAGCCGAGTGGGTTTGGGTGTAGCCGAGTGGGTTTGTGTCTAGACGAGTGGGTTTCGGTTTAGCCGAGTGGGTTTGGGTCTAGCCGAGTGGGTTTGGGTCTAGAGGAGTGGGTTTGGGTCTGGCGGAGTGGGTTTGGGTCTAGCCGAGCGGGTTTGGGTCTAGCCGAGTGGGTTTGGGTCTAGCCGAGTGGGTTTAGGTCTAGCGGAGTGGGTTGGGTCTAACGGAGTGGGTTTGCATCTAGCCGAGTGGGTTTGGGTCCACCCGAGTGGGTTTGAGTCTAGCCGAGTGGGTTTGGGTCTAGCCGAGTGGGTTTGGGTCTAGCCGAGTGGGTTTTGGTCCAGCCGAGTGGGTTTGGGTCTAGCGCAGTGGGTTTGGGTCTAGCGGAGTGGGTTTGGGTCTAGTCGAGTGGGTTTGGATCTAGCGGAGTGGGTTTGGGTCTAGCGAAGTGGGTTTGGGACCAGCCGAGTGTGTTTGGGTCTAACCGAGTGGGTTTGGGTCTAGCCGAGTGGGTTTTGGTCTAGCCGAGTGGGTTTGGGTTTAGCGGAGTGGGTTTGGGTCTAGCCGAGTGGGTTTGGGTCTAGCGGAGTGGGTTTGGGTCCAGTGGAGTGGGTTTGGGTTTAGCCGAGTGGGTTTGGGTCTAGCGGAGTGGGTTGGGGTCTAGCCGAGTGGGTTTGGGTCTAGCGGAGTGGGTTTGGGTCTAGCGGAGTGGGTTTGGGTCGAGTGGAGTGGGTTTGGGTCTAGCGGAGTGGGTTTGGGTCTAGCGGAGTGGGTTTGCGTCGAGCGGAGTGGGTTTTGGTCTAGCGGAGTGGGTTTGAGTCTAGCGGAGTGGGTTTGGGTCTAGCTGACTGGGTTTGGGTCTAGCGGAGTGGGTTTGGGTCTAGCGGAGTGGGTTTGGGTCTAGCCGAGTGGGTTTGGGACTAGCCGAGTGGGTTTTGGTCTAGCCGAGTGGGTTTGGGTCTAGCCGAGTGGGTTTGTGTCTAGCGGAGTGGGTTTGGGTCTAGCGGAGTGGGTTTGAGTCTAGCGGAGTGGGTTTGGGTTTAGCGGAGTGGGTTTGGGTCTAGCGGACGGGGTTTGGGTGTAGCCGAGTGGGTTTGGGTCTAGCGGAGTGGGTTTGGGTCTAGCGGAGTGGGTTTGAGTCTAGCGGAGTGGGTTTGGGTTTAGCGGAGTGGGTTTGGGTCTAGCGGACAGGGTTTGGGTCTAGCCGAGTGGGTTTTGGTCTAGCCGAGTGGGTTTGGGTCCACCCGAGTGGGTTTGGGTCTAGCGGAGTGGGTTTGCGTCTAGCCGAGTGGGTTTGGGTCTAGCCGAGTGGGTTTGGGTCTAGCCGAGTAGGTTTGGGTCTAGCCGAGTGGGTTTGGTGCTAGCGGAGTGGGTTTGGGTCTAGCGGAGTGGGTTTGAGTCTAGCGGAGTGGGTTTGGGTTTAGCGGAGTGGGTTTGGGTCTAGCGGACAGGGTTTGGGTCTAGCCGAGTGGGTTTGGGTCTAGCCGAGTGGGTTTGGGTCCACCCGAGTGGGTTTGGGTCCAGCGGAGTGGGTTTGTGTCTAGCCGAGTGGGTTTGGGTCTAGCCGAGTGGGTTTGGGTGTAGCCGAGTGGGTTTGGGTCTAGCCGAGTGGGTTTGGGTTTAGCCGAGTGGGTTTGTGTCTAGCCGAGTGGGTTTGGGTTTAGCCGAGTGGGTTTGGGTGTAGCCGAGTGGGTTTGTGTCTAGCCGAGTGGGTTTGGGTTTAGCCGAGTGGGTTTGGGTCTAGCCGAGTGGGTTTGAGTCTAGAGGAGTGGGTTTGGGTCTAGCGGAGTGGGTTTGGGTCTAGCGGAGTGGGTTTGGGTCTAGCGGAGTGGGTTTGGGTCTAGCGGAGTGGGTTTGGGCCTAGCGGAGTGGGTTTGGGTCTAGCCCAGTGGGTTTGGGTCTAGCAGAGTGGGTTTGGGTCTAGCGGAGTGGGTTTGGGTCTAGCCGAGTGGGTTTGGTCTAGCGGAGTGGGTTTGGGTCTAGCCGAGTGGGTTTGGGTCTGGCCGAGTGGGTTTGTGTGTAGCCGAGTTCGTTTGGATCTAGCCGATTGGGTTTGGGTCCCGCTGAGTGGGTTTGGGTCTAGGGAAGTGGGGTTGGGTCTAGCCAAGTGGGTTTGGGTCGAACCGAGTGGGTTTGGGTGTAGCCGAGTGGGTTTGGGTCTAGCGGAGTGGGTTTGGGTCTAGCCGAGTGCGTTTGCGTCTAGCTGAGTGGGTTTGGGTCTAGCTGAGTGGGTTTGGGTCTGGCCGAGTGGGTTTGTGTCTAGCCGAGTGGGTTTGGGTCTAGCCGAGTGGGTTTGGGTCTAGCCAAGTGGGTTTGGGTCTCGCATAGTGGGTTTGGGTGTAGCCGAGTGGGTTTGGGTCTAGCCGAGTGGGTTTGGGTCTAGCCGAGTGGGTTTGGGTCTAGTCGAGTGGGTTTGTGTCTAGCCGAGTGCGTTGGGGGCTCGCTGAGTGGGTTGGGGGCTAGCCGAGTGGGTTTGGGTCTAGCCGAGTGGGTGTGGGTCTTGTGGAGTGGGTTTGGGTCTAGCGGAGTGGGTTTGGGTATAGAGGAGTGGGTTTGGGTCTAGCAGAGTGGGTTGGGGCCTAGACGAGTGGGTTTGGGTGTGGCGGAGTGGGTTTGTGTTTAGGCGAGTGGGTTTGGGTCCAGCCGAGTGGGTTTGGGGCCAGCCGAGTGGGTTTGGGTCTAGCGGAGTGGGTTTGGGTCTAGTGGAGTGGGTTTGGGTCTAGCGGAGTGGGTTTGCGTATAGCGGAGTGGGTTTGGGGCTAGCAGATTGGGTTTGGGTCTAGCCGCGTGGGTTTGGGTCTAGCGGAGTGGGTTTGTGTCTAGCCGAGTGGGTTTGGGTCTAGCGGCGTGGGTTTGGGTCTAGCGGAGTGGGTTTGGGTCTAGCCGAGTGGGTTTGTGTCTAACGGAGTGGGTTTGAGTCCAGCCGAGCGGGTTTGGGGCTAGCCGAGTGGGTTTGGGTCCAGCATAGTGGGTTTGGGTCTAATCGAGTGGGTTTGTGTCTAGCCGAGTGGGTTGGGGGCTCGCTGAGTGGGTTGGGGGCTAGCCGAGTGGGTTTGGGTCTAGCCGAGTGGGTTTGTGTCTAACGGAGTGGGTTTGAGTCTAGCGGAGTTGGTTTGGGGCTGGCGGAGTGGGTTTGGGTCTAGCCGAGTGGGTTTGGGTCTAGCCGAGTGGGTTTGGGTCCACCCAAGTGGGTTTGGGTCCAGCGGAGTGGGTTTGTGTCTAGCCGAGTGGGTTTGGGTCTAGCCGAGTGGGTTTGGGTCCAGCATAGTGGGTTTGGGTGTAGCCGAGTGGGTTTGGGTCTAGCCGATTGGGTTTGGGTCCCGCTGAGTGGGTTTGGGTCTAGGGGAGTGGGTTTGGGTCGAGCCAAGTGGGTTTGGGTCTAACCGAGTGGGTTTGGGTGTAGCCGAGTGGGTTTGGGTCTAGCCGAGTGGGTTTGGGTTTAGCCGAGTGGGTTTGTGTCTAGCCGAGTGGGTTTGGGTTTAGCCGAGTGGGTTTGGGTGTAGCCGAGTGGGTTTGTGTCTAGCCGAGTGGGTTTGGGTTTAGCCGAGTGGGTTTGGGTCTAGCCGAGTGGGTTTGGGTCTAGAGGAGTGGGTTTGAGTCTAGCGGAGTGGGTTTGGGTCTAGCGGAGTGGGTTTGGGTCTAGCGGAGTGGGTTTGGGTCTAGCGGAGTGGGTTTGGGCCTAGCGGAGTGGGTTTTGGTCTAGCCGAGTGGGTTTGGGTCTAGCCGAGTGGGTTTGGGTCTAGCGGAGTGGGTTTGGGTCTAGCCGAGTGGGTTTGGTCTAGCGGAGTGGGTTTGGGTCTAGCCGAGTGGGTTTGGGTCTGGCCGAGTGGGTTTGTGTGTAGCCGAGTGGGTTTGGATCTAGCCGATTGGGTTTGGGTCCCGCTGAGTGGGTTTGGGTCTAGGGAAGTGGGGTTGGGTCTAGCCAAGTGGGTTTGGGTCTAACCGAGTGGGTTTGGGTGTAGCCGAGTGGGTTTGGGTCTAGCGGAGTGGGTTTGGGTCTAGCCGAGTGCGTTTGCGTCTAGCTGAGTGGGTTTGGGTCTAGCTGAGTGGGTTTGGGTCTGGCCGAGTGGGTTTGTGTGTAGCCGAGTGGGTTTGGGTCTAGCCGAGTGGGTTTGGGTCTAGCCACGTGGGTTTGGGTCTCGCATAGTGGGTTTGGGTGTAGCCGAGTGGGTTTGGGATTAGCCGAGTGGGTTTGGGTCTAGCCGAGTGGGTTTGGGTCTAGTCGAGTGGGTTTGTGTCTAGCCGAGTGGGTTGGGGGCTCGCTGAGTGGGTTGGGGGCTAGCCGAGTGGGTTTGGGTCTAGCCGAGTGGGTGTGGGTCTAGTGGAGTGGGTTTGGGTCTAGCGGAGTGGGTTTGGGTATAGCGGAGTGGGTTTGGGTCTAGCAGAGTGGGTTGGGGCCTAGACGAGTGGGTTTGGGTGTGGCGGAGTGGGTTTGTGTTTAGGCGAGTGGGTTTGGGTCCAGCCGAGTGGGTTTGTGGCCAGCCGAGTGGGTTTGGGTCTAGCCGAGTGGGTTTGGGTCTAGCGGCGTGGGTTTGGGTCTAGCGGAGTGGGTTTGGGTCTAGCCGAGTGGGTTTGTGTCTAACGGAGTGGGTTTGAGTCTAGCGGATTGGGTTTTGGGTCTGGCGGAGTGGGTTTGGGTCTAGCCGAGCGGGTTTGGGGCTAGCCGAGTGGGTTTGGGTCTAGCCGAGTGGGTTTAGGTCTAGCGGAGTGGGTTGGGTCTAGCGGAGTGGGTTTGCATCTAGCCGAGTGGGTTTGGGTCTAGCGCAGTGGGTTTGGGTCTGGCGGAGTGGGTTTGGGTCTAGTCGAGTGGGTTTGGGTCTAGCGGAGTGGGTTTGGGTCTAGCGGAGTGGGTTTGGGTCTAGCCGAGTGGGTTTGGGACTAGCCGAGTGGGTTTTGGTCTAGCCGAGTGGGTTTGGGTCTAGCGGAGTGGGTTTGTGTCTAGCGGAGTGGGTTTTGGTCTAGCGGAGTGGGTTTGAGTCTAGCGGAGTGGGTTTGGGTTTAGCGGAGTGGGTTTGGGTCTAGCGGACAGGGTTTGGGTCTAGCCGAGTGGGTTTGGGTCTAGCCGAGTGGGTTTGGGTCCAGCATAGTGGGTTTCGGTGTAGCCGAGTGGGTTTGGGTCTAGCCGATTGGGTTTGGGTCCCGCTGAGTGGGTTTGGGTCTAGGGGAGTGGGTTTGGGTCGAGCCAAGTGGGTTTGGGTCTAGCGGAGTGGGTTTGGGTCTAGCCGAGTGGGTTTGGGTCTAGCGGCGTGGGTTTGGGTCTAGCGGAGTGGGTTTGGGTCTGCCGGAGTGGGTTTGGGTCTAGCCGCGTGGGTTTGGTCTAGCCGAGTGTGTTTGGGTCTAGCGGAGTGTGTTTGGGTCTAGCCGAGTGGGTTTGGGTCTAGCTGATTGGGTTTGGGTCTAGCCGAGTGGGTTTGGGTCTGGCGGAGTGGGTTTGGGTCTAGCAGAGTGGGTTTGGGTCTAGCGGAGTGTGTTTGGGTCTCGCTGAGTGGGTTGGGGGCTAGCCGAGTGGGTTTGGGTCTAGCCGAGTGGGTTTGGGTCTAGTGGAGTGGGTTTGGGTCTAGCGGAGTGGGTTTGGGTGTAGCGGAGTGGGTTTGGGTCTAGCAGAGTGGGTTGGGGCCTAGACGAGTGGGTTTGGGTGTAGCGGAGTGGGTTTGTGTTTCGGCGAGTGGGTTTGGGTCTAGCCGAGTGGGTTTGGGTCAGCCGAGTGGGTTTGGGTCTAGCGGAGTGGGTTTGGGTCTAGTGGAGTGGGTTTGGGTCTCGCTGAGTGGGTTTGCGTATAGCGGAGTGGGTTTGGGGCTAGCAGAGTGGGTTTGGGTCTAGCGGCGTGGGTTTCGGTCTAGCGGAGTGGGTTTGGGTCTGCCGGAGTGGGTTTGGGTCTAGCCGAGTGGGTTTGGGTCTACCCGAGTGGGTTTGGGTCTAGCCGCGTGGGTTTAGTCTAGCCGAGTGTGTTTGGGTCTAGCCGAGTGGGTTTGGGTCTAGCCGAGTGGGTTTGGGTCTAGCCGAGTGGGTTTGGTGCTAGCGGAGTGGGTTTGGGTCTAGCGGAGTGGGTTTGAGTCTAGCGGAGTGGGTTTGGGTTTAGCGGAGTGGGTTTGGGTCTAGCGGACAGGGTTTGGGTCTAGCCGAGTGGGTTTGGGTCTAGCCGAGTGGGTTTGGGTCCACCCAAGTGGGTTTGGGTCCAGCGGAGTGGGTTTGTGTCTAGCCGAGTGGGTTTGGGTCTAGCCGAGTGGGTTTGGGTCCAGCATAGTGGGTTTCGGTGTAGCCGAGTGGGTTTGGGTCTAGCCGATTGGGTTTGGGTC
Organism: Raja brachyura; assembly: GCA_963514005.1. The sequence goes on along the minus strand of OY740819.1, from coordinate 2,074,047 downwards.
CCGCTGAGTGGGTTTGGGTCTAGGGGAGTGGGTTTGGGTCGAGCCAAGTGGGTTTGGGTCTAACCGAGTGGGTTTGGGTGTAGCCGAGTGGGTTTGGGTCTAGCCGAGTGGGTTTGGGTTTAGCCGAGTGGGTTTGTGTCTAGCCGAGTGGGTTTGGGTTTAGCCGAGTGGGTTTGGGTGTAGCCGAGTGGGTTTGTGTCTAGCCGAGTGGGTTTGGGTTTAGCCGAGTGGGTTTGGGTCTAGCCGAGTGGGTTTGGGTCTAACCGAGTGGGTTTGGGTGTAGCCGAGTGGGTTTGGGTCCAGCCGAGTGGATATGGGGCCAGCCGAGTGGGTTTGGGTCAAGCGGAGTGGGTTTGGGTCTAGTGGAGTGGGTTTGGGTCTAGCGGAGTGGGTTTGCGTATAGCGGAGTGGGTTTGGGGCTAGCAGAGTGGGTTTGGGTCTAGCCGCGTAGGTTTGGGTCTAGCGGAGTGGGTTTGGGTCTAGCCGAATGGGTTTGGGTCTAGCGGCGTGGGTTTGGGTCTAGCGGAGTGGGTTTGGGTCTGCCGGAGTGGGTTTGGGTCTAGCCGAGTGGGTTTGGGTCTAGCCGCGTGGGTTTGGTCTAGCCGAGTGTGTTTGGGTCTAGCGGAGTGTGTTTGGGTCTAGCCGAGTGGGTTTGGGTCTAGCTGATTGGGTTTGGGTCTAGCCGAGTGGGTTTGGGTCTGGCGGAGTGGGTTTGGGTTTAGCAGAGTGGGTTTGGGTCTAGCGGAGTGTGTTTGGGTCTCGCTGAGTGGGTTGGGGGCTAGCCGAGTAGGTTTGGGTCTAGCCGAGTGGGTTTGGGTCTAGTGGAGTGGGTTTGGGTCTAGCGGAGTGGGTTTGGGTGTAGCGGAGTGGGTTTGGGTCTAGCAGAGTGGGTTGGGGCCTAGACGAGTGGGTTTGGGTGTAGCGGAGTGGGTTTGTGTTTAGGCGAGTGGGTTTGGGTCTAGCCGAGTGGGTTTGGGTCCAGCCGAGTGGGTTTGGGTCTAGCGGAGTGGGTTTGGGTCTAATGGAGTGGGTTTGGGTCTCGTTGAGTGGGTTTGCGTATAGCGGAGTGGGTTTGTGGCTAGCAGAGTGGGTTTGGGTCTAGCCGCGTGGGTTTGGGTCTAGCGGAGTGGGTTTGGGTCTAGCCGAGTGGGTTTGGGTCTAGCGGCGTGGGTTTGGGTCTAGCGGAGTGGGTTTGGGTCTGCCGGAGTGGGTTTGGGTCTAGCCGAGTGGGTTTGGGTCTAGCCGCGTGGGTTTGGTCTAGCCGAGTGTGTTTGGGTCTAGCGGAGTGTGTTTGGGTCTAGCGGAGTGGGTTTGGGTCTAGCGGAGTGGGTTTGGGTCTAGCGGAGTGGGTTTGGGTCTAGCGGAGTGGGTTTGGGCCTAGCGGAGTGGGTTTTGGTCTAGCCGAGTGGGTTTGGGTCTAGCCGAGTGGGTTTGGGTCTAGCGGAGTGGGTTTGGGTCTAGCCGAGTGGGTTTGGTCTAGCGGAGTGGGTTTGGGTCTAGCCGAGTGGGTTTGGGTCTGGCCGAGTGGGTTTGTGTGTAGCCGAGTGGGTTTGGATCTAGCCGATTGGGTTTGGGTCCCGCTGAGTGGGTTTGGGTCTAGGGAAGTGGGGTTGGGTCTAGCCAAGTGGGTTTGGGTCTAACCGAGTGGGTTTGGGTGTAGCCGAGTGGGTTTGGGTCTAGCGGAGTGGGTTTGGGTCTAGCCGAGTGCGTTTGCGTCTAGCTGAGTGGGTTTGGGTCTAGCTGAGTGGGTTTGGGTCTGGCCGAGTGGGTTTGTGTGTAGCCGAGTGGGTTTGGGTCTAGCCGAGTGGGTTTGGGTCTAGCCACGTGGGTTTGGGTCTCGCATAGTGGGTTTGGGTGTAGCCGAGTGGGTTTGGGTCTAGCCGAGTGGGTTTGGGTCTAGTCGAGTGGGTTTGTGTCTAGCCGAGTGGGTTGGGGGCTCGCTGAGTGGGTTGGGGGCTAGCCGAGTGGGTTTGGGTCTAGCCGAGTGGGTGTGGGTCTAGTGGAGTGGGTTTGGGTCTAGCGGAGTGGGTTTGGGTATAGCGGAGTGGGTTTGGGTCTAGCAGAGTGGGTTGGGGCCTAGACGAGTGGGTTTGGGTGTGGCGGAGTGGGTTTGTGTTTAGGCGAGTAGGTTTGGGTCCAGCCGAGTGGGTTTGTGGCCAGCCGAGTGGGTTTGGGTCTAGCCGAGTGGGTTTGGGTCTAGCGGCGTGGGTTTGGGTCTAGCGGAGTGGGTTTGGGTCTAGCCGAGTGGGTTTGTGTCTAACGGAGTGGGTTTGAGTCTAGCGGAGTGGGTTTGGGTCTGGCGGAGTGGGTTTGGGTCTAGCCGAGCGGGTTTGGGGCTAGCCGAGTGGGTTTGGGTCTAGCCGAGTGGGTTTAGGTCTAGCGGAGTGGGTTGGGTCTAGCGGAGTGGGTTTGCATCTAGCCGAGTGGGTTTGGGTCCACCCGAGTGGGTTTGAGTCTAGCCGAGTGGGTTTGGGTCTAGCCGAGTGGGTTTGGGTCTAGCCGAGTGGGTTTTGGTCCAGCCGTGTGGGTTTGGGTCTAGCGCAGTGGGTTTGGGTCTAGCGGAGTGGGTTTGGGTCTAGTCGAGTGGGTTTGGGTCTAGCGGAGTGGGTTTGGGTCTAGCGGAGTGGGTTTGGGTCTAGCCGAGTGGGTTTGGGACTAGCCGAGTGGGTTTTGGTCTAGCCGAGTGGGTTTGGGTCTAGCGGAGTGGGTTTGTGTCTAGCGGAGTGGGTTTGGGTCTAGCGGAGTGGGTTTGAGTCTAGCGGAGTGGGTTTGGGTTTAGCGGAGTGGGTTTGGGTCTAGCGGACAGGGTTTGGGTCTAGCCGAGTGGGTTTGGGTCTAGCCGAGTGGGTTTGGGTCCAGCATAGTGGGTTTCGGTGTAGCCGAGTGGGTTTGGGTCTAGCCGATTGGGTTTGGGTCCCGCTGAGTGGGTTTGGGTCTAGGGGAGTGGGTTTGGGTCGAGCCAAGTGGGTTTGGGTCTAGCGGAGTGGGTTTGGGTCTAGCCGAGTGGGTTTGGGTCTAGCGGCGTGGGTTTGGGTCTAGCGGAGTGGGTTTGGGTCTGCCGGAGTGGGTTTGGGTCTAGCCGCGTGGGTTTGGTCTAGCCGAGTGTGTTTGGGTCTAGCGGAGTGTGTTTGGGTCTAGCCGAGTGGGTTTGGGTCTAGCTGATTGGGTTTGGGTCTAGCCGAGTGGGTTTGGGTCTGGCGGAGTGGGTTTGGGTCTAGCAGAGTGGGTTTGGGTCTAGCGGAGTGTGTTTGGGTCTCGCTGAGTGGGTTGGGGGCTAGCCGAGTGGGTTTGGGTCTAGCCGAGTGGGTTTGGGTCTAGTGGAGTGGGTTTGGGTCTAGCGGAGTGGGTTTGGGTGTAGCGGAGTGGGTTTGGGTCTAGCAGAGTGGGTTGGGGCCTAGACGAGTGGGTTTGGGTGTAGCGGAGTGGGTTTGTGTTTCGGCGAGTGGGTTTGGGTCTAGCCGAGTGGGTTTGGGTCCAGCCGAGTGGGTTTGGGTCTAGCGGAGTGGGTTTGGGTCTAGTGGAGTGGGTTTGGGTCTCGCTGAGTGGGTTTGCGTATAGCGGAGTGGGTTTGGGGCTAGCAGAGTGGGTTTGGGTCTAGCGGCGTGGGTTTCGGTCTAGCGGAGTGGGTTTGGGTCTGCCGGAGTGGGTTTGGGTCTAGCCGAGTGGGTTTGGGTCTACCCGAGTGGGTTTGGGTCTAGCCGCGTGGGTTTAGTCTAGCCGAGTGTGTTTGGGTCTAGCGGAGTGTGTTTGGGTCTAGCCGAGTGGGTTTGGGTCTAGCCGAGTGGGTTTGGGTCTAGCCGAGTGGGTTTGGTGCTAGCGGAGTGGGTTTGGGTCTAGCCGAGTGCGTTTGCGTCTAGCTGAGTGGGTTTGGGTCTAGCTGAGTGGGTTTGGGTCTGGCCGAGTGGGTTTGTGTGTAGCCGAGTGGGTTTGGGTCTAGCCGAGTGGGTTTGGGTCTAGCCACGTGGGTTTGGGTCTCGCATAGTGGGTTTGGGTGTAGCCGAGTGGGTTTGGGTCTAGCCGAGTGGGTTTGGGTCTATCCGAGTGGGTTTGGGTCTAGTCGAGTGGGTTTGTGTCTAGCCGAGTGGGTTGGGGGCTCGCTGAGTGGGTTGGGGGCTAGCCGAGTGGGTTTGGGTCTAGCCGAGTGGGTGTGGGTCTAGTGGAGTGGGTTTGGGTCTAGCGGAGTGGGTTTGGGTATAGCGGAGTGGGTTTGGGTCTAGCAGAGTGGGTTGGGGCCTAGACGAGTGGGTTTGGGTGTGGCGGAGTGGGTTTGTGTTTAGGCGAGTGGGTTTGGGTCCAGCCGAGTGGGTTTGTGGCCAGCCGAGTGGGTTTGGGTCTAGCCGAGTGGGTTTGGGTCTAGCGGCGTGGGTTTGGGTCTAGCGGAGTGGGTTTGGGTCTAGCCGAGTGGGTTTGTGTCTAACGGAGTGGGTTTGAGTCTAGCGGAGTGGGTTTGGGTCTGGCGGAGTGGGTTTGGGTCTAGCCGAGCGGGTTTGGGGCTAGCCGAGTGGGTTTGGGTCTAGCCGAGTGGGTTTAGGTCTAGCGGAGTGGGTTGGGTCTAGCGGAGTGGGTTTGCATCTAGCCGAGTGGGTTTGGGTCCACCCGAGTGGGTTTGAGTCTAGCCGAGTGGGTTTGGGTCTAGCCGAGTGGGTTTGGGTCTAGCCGAGTGGGTTTTGGTCCAGCCGTGTGGGTTTGGGTCTAGCGCAGTGGGTTTGGGTCTAGCGCAGTGGGTTTGGGTCTAGCGGAGTGGGTTTGGGTCTAGTCGAGTGGGTTTGGGTCTAGCGGAGTGGGTTTGGGTCTAGCGGAGTGGGTTTGGGTCTAGCCGAGTGGGTTTGGGACTAGCCGAGTGGGTTTTGGTCTAGCCGAGTGGGTTTGGGTCTAGCGGAGTGGGTTTGTGTCTAGCGGAGTGGGTTTGGGTCTAGCGGAGTGGGTTTGAGTCTAGCGGAGTGGGTTTGGGTTTAGCGGAGTGGGTTTGGGTCTAGCGGACAGGGTTTGGGTCTAGCCGAGTGGGTTTGGGTCTAGCCGAGTGGGTTTGGGTCCAGCATAGTGGGTTTCGGTGTAGCCGAGTGGGTTTGGGTCTAGCCGATTGGGTTTGGGTCCCGCTGAGTGGGTTTGGGTCTAGGGGAGTGGGTTTGGGTCGAGCCAAGTGGGTTTGGGTCTAGCGGAGTGGGTTTGGGTCTAGCCGAGTGGGTTTGGGTCTAGCGGCGTGGGTTTGGGTCTAGCGGAGTGGGTTTGGGTCTGCCGGAGTGGGTTTGGGTCTAGCCGCGTGGGTTTGGTCTAGCCGAGTGTGTTTGGGTCTAGCGGAGTGTGTTTGGGTCTAGCCGAGTGGGTTTGGGTCTAGCTGATTGGGTTTGGGTCTAGCCGAGTGGGTTTGGGTCTGGCGGAGTGGGTTTGGGTCTAGCAGAGTGGGTTTGGGTCTAGCGGAGTGTGTTTGGGTCTCGCTGAGTGGGTTGGGGGCTAGCCGAGTGGGTTTGGGTCTAGCCGAGTGGGTTTGGGTCTAGTGGAGTGGGTTTGGGTCTAGCGGAGTGGGTTTGGGTGTAGCGGAGTGGGTTTGGGTCTAGCAGAGTGGGTTGGGGCCTAGACGAGTGGGTTTGGGTGTAGCGGAGTGGGTTTGTGTTTCGGCGAGTGGGTTTGGGTCTAGCCGAGTGGGTTTGGGTCCAGCCGAGTGGGTTTGGGTCTAGCGGAGTGGGTTTGGGTCTAGTGGAGTGGGTTTGGGTCTCGCTGAGTGGGTTTGCGTATAGCGGAGTGGGTTTGGGGCTAGCAGAGTGGGTTTGGGTCTAGCGGCGTGGGTTTCGGTCTAGCGGAGTGGGTTTGGGTCTGCCGGAGTTGGTTTGGGTCTAGCCGAGTGGGTTTGGGTCTACCCGAGTGGGTTTGGGTCTAGCCGCGTGGGTTTAGTCTAGCCGAGTGTGTTTGGGTCTAGCGGAGTGTGTTTGGGTCTAGCCGAGTGGGTTTGGGTCTAGCCGAGTGGGTTTGGGTCTAGCCGAGTGGGTTTGGTGCTAGCGGAGTGGGTTTGGGTCTAGCGGAGTGGGTTTGAGTCTAGCGGAGTGGGTTTGGGTTTAGCGGAGTGGGTTTGGGTCTAGCGGACAGGGTTTGGGTCTAGCCGAGTGGGTTTGGGTCTAGCCGAGTGGGTTTGGGTCCACCCAAGTGGGTTTGGGTCCAGCGGAGTGGGTTTGTGTCTAGCCGAGTGGGTTTGGGTCTAGCCGAGTGGGTTTGGGTCCAGCATAGTGGGTTTCGGTGTAGCCGAGTGGGTTTGGGTCTAGCCGATTGGGTTTGGGTCCCGCTGAGTGGGTTTGGGTCTAGGGGAGTGGGTTTGGGTCGAGCCAAGTGGGTTTGGGTCTAACCGAGTGGGTTTGGGTGTAGCCGAGTGGGTTTGGGTCTAGCCGAGTGGGTTTGGGTTTAGCCGAGTGGGTTTGTGTCTAGCCGAGTGGGTTTGGGATTAGCCGAGTGGGTTTGGGTGTAGCCGAGCGGGTTTGTGTCTAGCCGAGTGGGTTTGGGTTTAGCCGAGTGGGTTTGGGTCTAGCCGAGTGGGTTTGGGTCTAGAGGAGTGGGTTTGGGTCTAGCGGAGTGGGTTTGGGTCTAGCGGAGTGGGTTTGGGTCTAGCGGAGTGGGTTTGGGTCTAGCGGAGTGGGTTTGGGCCTAGCCGAGTGGGTTTGGGTCTAGCTGAGTGGGTTTGGGTCTAGCCGAGTGGGTTTGGGTCTAGCGGAGTGGGTTTGGGTCTAGCCGAGTGGGTTTGGTCTAGCGGAGTGGGTTTGGGTCTAGCCGAGTGGGTTTGGGTCTGGCCGAGTGGGTTTGTGTGTAGCCGAGTGGGTTTGGATCTGGCCGATTGGGTTTGGGTCCCGCTGAGTGGGTTTGGGTCTAGGGAAGTGGGGTTGGGTCTAGCCAAGTGGGTTTGGGTCTAACCGAGTGGGTTTGGGTGTAGCCGAGTGGGTTTGGGTCCAGCCGAGTGGATATGGGGCCAGCCGAGTGGGTTTGGGTCTAGCGGAGTGGGTTTGGGTCTAGTGGAGTGGGTTTGGGTCTAGCGGAGTGGGTTTGCGTATAGCGGAGTGGGTTTGGGGCTAGCAGAGTGGGTTTGGGTCTAGCCGCGTAGGTTTGGGTCTAGCGGAGTGGGTTTGGGTCTAGCCGAATGGGTTTGGGTCTAGCGGCGTGGGTTTGGGTCTAGCGGAGTGGGTTTGGGTCTGCCGGAGTGGGTTTGGGTCTAGCCGAGTGGGTTTGGGTCTAGCCGCGTGGGTTTGGTCTAGCCGAGTGTGTTTGGGTCTAGCGGAGTGTGTTTGGGTCTAGCCGAGTGGGTTTGGGTCTAGCTGATTGGGTTTGGGTCTAGCCGAGTGGGTTTGGGTCTGGCGGAGTGGGTTTGGGTCTAGCAGAGTGGGTTTGGGTCTAGCGGAGTGTGTTTGGGTCTCGCTGAGTGGGTTGGGGGCTAGCCGAGTAGGTTTGGGTCTAGCCGAGTGGGTTTGGGTCTAGTGGAGTGGGTTTGGGTCTAGCGGAGTGGGTTTGGGTGTAGCGGAGTGGGTTTGGGTCTAGCAGAGTGGGTTGGGGCCTAGACGAGTGGGTTTGGGTGTAGCGGAGTGGGTTTGTGTTTAGGCGAGTGGGTTTGGGTCTAGCCGAGTGGGTTTGGGTCCAGCCGAGTGGGTTTGGGTCTAGCGGAGTGGGTTTGGGTCTAGTGGAGTGGGTTTGGGTCTCGCTGAGTGGGTTTGCGTATAGCGGAGTGGGTTTGTGGCTAGCAGAGTGGGTTTGGGTCTAGCCGCGTGGGTTTGGGTCTAGCGGAGTGGGTTTGGGTCTAGCCGAGTGGGTTTGGGTCTAGCGGCGTGGGTTTGGGTCTAGCGGAGTGGGTTTGGGTCTGCCGGAGTGGGTTTGGGTCTAGCCGAGTGGGTTTGGGTCTAGCCGCGTGGGTTTGGTCTAGCCGAGTGTGTTTGGGTCTAGCGGAGTGTGTTTGGGTCTAGCCGAGTGGGTTTGGGTCTGGCGGAGTGGGTTTGGGTCTAGCAGAGTGGGTTTGGGTCTAGCGGAGTGTGTTTGGGTCTCGCTGAGTGGGTTGGGGGCTAGCCGAGTGGGTTTGGGTCTAGCCGAGTGGGTTTGGGTCTAGTGGAGTGGGTTTGGGTCTAGCGGAGTGGGTTTGGGTGTAGCGGAGTGGGTTTGGGTCTAGCAGAGTGGGTTGGGGCCTAGACGAGTGGGTTTGGGTGTAGCGGAGTGGGTTTGTGTTTAGGCGAGTGGGTTTGGGTCTAGCCGAGTGGGTTTGGGTCCAGCCGAGTGGGTTTGGGTCTAGCGGAGTGGGTTTGGGTCTAGTGGAGTGGGTTTGGGTCTCGCTGAGTGGGTTTGCGTATAGCGGAGTGGGTTTGGGGCTAGCAGAGTGGGTTTGGGTCTAGCGGCGTGGGTTTCGGTCTAGCGGAGTGGGTTTGGGTCTGCCGGAGTGGGTTTGGGTCTAGCCGAGTGGGTTTGGGTCTACCCGAGTGGGTTTGGGTCTAGCCGCGTGGGTTTGGTCTAGCCGAGTGTGTTTGGGTCTAGCGGAGTGTGTTTGGGTCTAGCCGAGTGGGTTTGGGTCTACCCGAGTGGGTTTGGGTCTAGCCGAGTGGGTTTGGTGCTAGCGGAGTGGGTTTGGGTCTAGCGGAGTGGGTTTGAGTCTAGCGGAGTGGGTTTGGGTTTAGCGGAGTGGGTTTGGGTCTAGCGGACAGGGTTTGGGTCTAGCCGAGTGGGTTTGGGTCTAGCCGAGTGGGTTTGGGTCCACCCAAGTGGGTTTGGGTCCAGCGGAGTGGGTTTGTGTCTAGCCGAGTGGGTTTGGGACTAGCCGAGTGGGTTTGGGTCCAGCATAGTGGGTTTCGGTGTAGCCGAGTGGGTTTGGGTCTAGCCGATTGGGTTTGGGTCCCGCTGAGTGGGTTTGGGTCTAGGGGAGTGGGTTTGGGTCGAGCCAAGTGGGTTTGGGTCTAACCGAGTGGGTTTGGGTGTAGCCGAGTGGGTTTGGGTCTAGCCGAGTGGGTTTGGGTTTAGCCGAGTGGGTTTGTGTCTAGCCGAGTGGGTTTGCGTTTAGCCGAGTGGGTTTGGGTGTAGCCGAGTGAGTTTGTGTCTAGCCGAGTGGGTTTGGGTTTAGCCGAGTGGGTTTGGGTCTAGCCGAGTGGGTTTGGGACTAGAGGAGTGGGTTTGGGTCTAGCGGAGTGGGTTTGGGTCTAGCGGAGTGGGTTTGGGTCTAGCGGAGTGGGTTTGGGTCTAGCGGAGTGGGTTTGGGCCTAGCCGAGTGGGTTTGGGTCTAGCTGAGTGGGTTTGGGTCTACCCGAGTGGGTTTGGGTCTAGCGGAGTGGGTTTGGGTCTAGCCGAGTGGGTTTGGTCTAGCGGAGTGGGTTTGGGTCTAGCCGAGTGGGTTTGGGTCTGGCCGAGTGGGTTTGTGTGTAGCCGAGTGGGTTTGGATCTAGCCGATTGGGTTTGGGTCCCGCTGAGTGGGTTTGGGTCTAGGGAAGTGGGGTTGGGTCTAGCCAAGTGGGTTTGGGTCTAACCGAGTGGGTTTGGGTGTAGCCGAGTGGGTTTGGGTCTAGCGGAGTGGGTTTGGGTCTAGCCGAGTGCGTTTGCGTCTAGCTGAGTGGGTTTGGGTCTAGCTGAGTGGGTTTGGGTCTGGCCGAGTGGGTTTGTGTCTAGCCGAGTGGGTTTGGGTCTAGCCGAGTGGGTTTGGGTCTAGCCAAGTGGGTTTGGGTGTAGCCGAGTGGGTTTGGGTCTAGCCGAGTGGGTTTGGGTCTAGCCGAGTGGGTTTGGGTCTAGTCGAGTGGGTTTGTGTCTAGCCGAGTGGGTTGGGGGCTCGCTGAGTGGGTTGGGGGCTAGCCGAGTGGGTTTGGGTCTAGCCGAGTGGGTGTGGGTCTAGTGGAGTGGGTTTGGGTCTAGCGGAGTGGGTTTGGGTATAGCGGAGTGGGTTAAGGGTCTAGCAGAGTGGGTTGGGGCCTAGACAAGTGGGTTTGGGTGTGGCGGAGTGGGTTTGTGTTTAGGCGAGTGGGTTTGGGTCCAGCCGAGTGGGTTTGGGGCCAGCCGAGTGGGTTTGGGTCTAGCGGAGTGGGTTTGGGTCTAGTGAAGTGGGTTTGGCTTTAGCGGAGTGGGTTTGCGTATAGCGGAGTGGGTTTGGGGCTGGCAGAGTGGGTTTGGGACTAGCCGCGTGGGTTTGGGTCTAGCGGAGTGGGTTTGGGTCTAGCCGAGTGGGTTTGGGTCTAGCGGCGTGGGTTTGGGTCTAGCGGAGTGGGTTTGGGTCTGCCGGAGTGGGTTTGGGTCTAGCCGAGTGGGTTTGGGTCTAGCCGCGTGGGTTTGGTCTAGCCGAGTGTGTTTGGGTCTAGCGGAGTGTGTTTGGGTCTAGCCGAGTGGGTTTGGGTCTAGCTGATTGGGTTTGGGTCTAGCCGAGTGGGTTTGGGTCTGGCGGAGTGGGTTTGGGTCTAGCAGAGTGGGTTTGGGTCTAGCGGAGTGTGTTTGGGTCTCGCTGAGTGGGTTGGGGGCTAGCCGAGTGGGTTTGGGTCTAGCCGAGTGGGTTTGGGTCTAGTGGAGTGGGTTTGGGTCTAGCGGAGTGGGTTTGGGTGTAGCGGAGTGGGTTTGGGTCTAGCAGAGTGGGTTGGGGCCTAGACGAGTGGGTTTGGGTGTAGCGAAGTGGGTTTGTGTTTAGGCGAGTGGGTTTGGGTCTAGCCGAGTGGGTTTGGGTCCAGCCGAGTGGGTTTGGGTCTAGCGGAGTGGGTTTGGGTCTAGTGGAGTGGGTTTGGGTCTCGCTGAGTGGGTTTGCGTATAGCGGAGTGGGTTTGGGGCTAGCAGAGTGGGTTTGGGTCTAGCCGAGTGGGTTTGGGTCTAGCGGAGTGGGTTTGGGTCTAGCCGAGTGGGTTTGGGTCTAGCGGCGTGGGTTTCGGTCTAGCGGAGTGGGTTTCGGTCTGCCGGAGTGGGTTTGGGTCTAGCCGAGTGGGTTTGGGTCTACCCGAGTGGGTTTGGGTCTAGCCGCGTGGGTTTGGTCTAGCCGAGTGTGTTTGGGTCTAGCGGAGTGTGTTTGGGTCTAGCCGAGTGGGTTTGGGTCTAGCCGATTGGGTTTGGGTCTAGCCGAGTGGGTTTGGGTCTGGCGGAGTGGGTTTGGGTCTAGCAAAGTGGGTTTGGGTCTAGTGGAGTGGGTTTGGCTCTAGCGGAGTGGGTTTGGGTCTAGCGGAGTGGGTTTGGGTCTTGCGGAGTGGGTTTGGGTCTAACAGAGTGGGTTTGGGTCTAGCCGAGTGGGTTTTGGTCTAGCCGAGTGGGTTTGGGTCTAGCCGAGTGGGTTTGGGTCTAGCCGAGTAGGTTTGGGTCTAGCGGCGTGGGTTTGGGTCTAGCGGAGTGGGTTTGGGTCAGCCGGAGTGGGTTTGAGTCTAGCCGAGTGGGTTTGGGTCCTCCCGAGTGGGTTTGGGTCTAACCGCGTGGGTTTGCTCTAGCCGAGTGTGTTTGGGTCTAGCGGAGTGTGTTTGGGTCTAGCCGAGTGGGTTTGGGTCTAGCCGATTGGGTTTGGGTCTAGCCGAATGGGTTTGGGTCTGGCGGAGTGGGTTTGGGTCTAGCAGAGTGGGTTTGGGTCTAGCGGAGTGGGATTGGGTCTAGCGGAGTGGGTTTGGGTCTACCGGAGTGGGTTTGGGTATAGCGGAGTGGGTTTGGGTCTAGCAGAGTGGGTTTGGGTCTAGCCGAGTGGGTTTGGGTCTAGCGGAGTGGGTTTTGGTCTAGCCGAGTGGGTTTGGGTCGAGCGGAGTGGGTTTGGGTCTAACCAAGTGGGTTTGGGTCTAGCCGAGTGGGTTTGGGTCTGGCCGAGTGGGTTTGGGTCTAGTCAAGTGGGTTTGGGTCTAGCCGAGTGGGTTGGGGGCTAGCCGAGTGGGTTGGGGGCTAGCCGAGTGGGTTTGGGTGTAGCCGAGTGGGTTTGGGTCCAGCGGAGCGGGTGTGGGCCTAGCGGAGTGGGTTTGGGTCTAGCCGAGTGGGTTTGGGTCTAGCCGAGTGGGTTTGGGTCTAGCGGAGTGGGTTTGGGTCTGGCCGAGTGGGTTTGTGTCTAGCCGAGTGGGTTTGGATCTAGCCGAGTGGGTTTGGGTCTAGCCAAGTGGGTTTGGGTCTAGCATAGTGGGTTTGGGTGTAGCCGAGTGGGTTTGGGTCTAGCTGATTGGGTTTGGGTCTAGCCGAGTGGGTTTGGGTCTGGCGGAGTGGGTTTGGGTCTAGCAGAGTGGGTTTGGGTCTAGCGGAGTGTGTTTGGGTCTCGCTGAGTGGGTTGGGGGCTAGCCGAGTGGGTTTGGGTCTAGCCGAGTGGGTTTGGGTCTAGTGGAGTGGGTTTGGGTCTAGCGGAGTGGGTTTGGGTGTAGCGGAGTGGGTTTGGGTCTAGCAGAGTGGGTTGGGGCCTAGACGATTGGGTTTGGGTGTAGCGGAGTGGGTTTGTGTTTAGGCGAATGGGTTTGGGTCTAGCCGAGTGGGATTGGGTCCAGCCGAGTGGGTTTGGGTCTAGCGGAGTGGGTTTGGGTCTAGTGGGGTGGGTTTGGGTCTCGCTGAGTGGGTTTGCGTATAGCGGAGTGGGTTTGGGTCTAGCAGAGTGGGTTTGGGTCTAGCCGAGTGGGTTTGGGTCTAGCGGAGTGGGTTTGGGTCTAGCCGAGTGGGTTTGGGTCTAGCGGCGTGGGTTTCGGTCTAGCGGAGTGGGTTTGGGTCTGCCAGAGTGGGTTTGGGTCTAGCCGAGTGGGTTTGGGTCTACCCGAGTGGGTTTGGGTCTAGCCGCGTGGGATTGGTCTAGCCGAGTGTGTTTGGGTCTAGCGGAGTGTGTTTGGGTCTAGCCGAGTGGGTTTGGGTCTAGCCGATTGGGTTTGGGTCTAGCCGAGTGGGTTTGGGTCTGGCGGAGTGGGTTTGGGTCTAGCAGAGTGGGTTTGGGTCTAGTGGAGTGGGTTTGGCTCTAGCGGAGTGGGTTTGGGTCTAGCGGAGTGGGTTTGGGTCTTGCGGAGTGGGTTTGTGTCTAACAGAGTGGGTTTGGGTCTAGCCGAGTGGGTTTTGGTCTAGCCGAGTGGGTTTGGGTCTAGCCGAGTGGGTTTGGGTCTAGCCGAGTGGGTTTGGGTCTAGCGGCGTGGGTTTGGGTCTAGCGGAGTGGGTATGGGTTTGCCGGAGTGGGTTTGGGTCTAGCCGAGTGGGTTTGGGTCCTCCCGAGTGGGTTTGGGTCTAACCGCGTGGGTTTGCTCTAGCCGAGTGTGTTTGGGTCTAGCGGAGTGTGTTTGGGTCTAGCCGAGTGGGTTTGGGTCTAGCCGATTGGGTTTGGGTCTAGCCGAATGGGTTTGGGTCTGGCGGAGTGGGTTTGGGTCTAGTGGAGTGGGTTTGGGTCTAGCGGAGTGGGTTTGGGTGTAGCGGAGTGGGTTTGGGTCTAGCAGAGTGGGTTGGGGCCTAGACGATTGGGTTTGGGTGTAGCGGAGTGGGTATGTGTTTAGGCGAATGGGTTTGGGTCTAGCCGAGTGGGATTGGGTCCAGCCGAGTGGGTTTGGGTCTAGCGGAGTGGGTTTGGGTCTAGCAGAGTGGGTTTGGGTCTAGCCGAGTGGGTTTGGGTCTAGCGGAGTGGGTTTGGGTCTAGCCGAGTGGGTTTGGGTCTAGCGGCGTGGGTTTCGGTCTAGCGGAGTGGGTTTGGGTCTGCCAGAGTGGGTTTGGGTCTAGCCGAGTGGGTTTGGGTCTACCCGAGTGGGTTTGGGTCTAGCCGCGTGGGTTTGGTCTAGCCGAGTGTGTTTGGGTCCAGCGGAGTGTGTTTGGGTCTAGCCGAGTGGGTTTGGGTCTAGCCGATTGGGTTTGGGTCTAGCCGAGTGGGTTTGGGTCTGGCGGAGTGGGTTTGGGTCTAGCAGAGTGGGTTTGGGTCTAGTGGAGTGGGTTTGGCTCTAGCGGAGTGGGTTTGGGTCTAGCGGAGTGGTTTTGGGTCTTGCGGAGTGGGTTTGTGTCAAACAGAGTGGGTTTGGGTCTAGCCGAGTGGGTTTTGGTCTAGCCGAGTGGGTTTGGGTCTAGCCGAGTGGGTTTGGGTCTAGCCGAGTGGGTTTGGGTCTAGCGGCGTGGGTTTGGGTCTAGCGGAGTGGGTATGGGTCTGCCGGAGTGGGTTTGGGTCTAGCCGAGTGGGTTTGGGTCCTCCCGAGTGGGTTTGGGTCTAACCGCGTGGGTTTGCTCTAGCCGAGTGTGTTTGGGTCTAGCGGAGTGTGTTTGGGTCTAGCCGAGTGGGTTTGGGTCTAGCCGATTGGGTTTGGGTCTAGCCGAATGGGTTTGGGTCTGGCGGAGTGGGTTTGGGTCTAGCAGAGTGGGTTTGGGTCTAGCGGAGTGGGATTGGGTCTAGCGGAGTGGGTTTGGGTCTACCGGAGTGGGTTTGGGTATAGCGGAGTGGGTTTGGGTCTAGCAGAGTGGGTTTGGGTCTATCCGAGTGGGTTTGGGTCTAGCGGAGTGGGTTTGGGTCTAGCCGAGTGGGTTTGGGTCGAGCGGAGTGGGTTTGGGTCTAACCGAGTGGGTTTGGGTCTAGCCGAGTGGGTTTGGGTCTAGCCGAGTGGGTTTGGGTCTAGTCAAGTGGGTTTGGGTCTAGCCGAGTGGGTTGGGGGCTAGGCGAGTGGGTTGGGGGCTAGCCGAGTGGGTTTGGGTGTAGCCGAGTGTGTTTGGGTCTAGCGGAGCGGGTTTGGGCCTAGCGGAGTGGGTTTGGGTCTAGCCGAGTGGGTTTGGGTCTAGCCGAGTGGGTTTGGGTCTAGCGGAGTGGGTTTGGGTCTGTCCGAGTGGGTTTGTGTCTAGCCGAGTGGGTTTGGATCTAGCCGAGTGGGTTTGGGTCTAGCCAAGTGGGTTTGGGTCTAGCATAGTGGGTTTGGGTGTAGCCGAGTGGGTTTGGGTCTAGCCGATTGGGTTTGGGTCCCGCTGAGAGGGTTTGGGTCTAGGGGAGTGGGTTTGGGTCTAGCCAAGTGGGTTTGGGTCTAACCGAGTGGGTTTGGGTGTAGCCGAGTGGGTTTGGGTCTAGCCGAGTGGGTTTGAGTTTAGCCAAGTGGGTTAGGGTCTAGCCGAGTGGGTTTGGGTTTAGCCGAGTGGGTTTGTGTCTAGCCGAGTGGGTTTGTGTCTAGCCGAGTGGGTTTGGGTTTAGCCGAGTGGGTTTGGGTCTAGCCGAGTGTGTTTGGGTCTAGAGGAGTGGGTTTGGGTCTAGCTTAGTGGGTTTGTGTCTAGCGGAGTGGGTTTGGGTCTAGCGGAGTGGGTTTGGGTCTAGCGGAGTGGGTTTGGGCCTAGCGGAGTGGGTTTGGGTCTAGCCGAGTGGGTTTGGGTCTAGCCGAGTGGGTTTGGGTCTAGCGGAGTGGGTTTGGGTCTAGCCGAGTGGGTTTGGGTCTAGCGGAGTGGGTTTGGGTCTAGCCCAGTGGGTTTGTGTCTGGCCGAGTGGGTTTGTGTCTAGCCGAGTGGGTTTGGATCTAGCCGAGTGGGTTTGGGTCTAGCCAAGTGGGTTTGGGTCTAGCATAGTGGGTTTGGGTGTAGCCGAGTGGGTTTGTGTCTAGCCGATTGGGTTTGGGTCCCGCTGAGTGGGTTTGGGTCTAGCCGAGTGGGTTTGGGTCTAGCCGAGTGGGTTTGGGTCTAGCCGAGTGGGTTTGGGTCTAGCCGAGTGGGTTTGGGACTAGCCGATTGGGTTTGGGTCTAGCCGAGTGGGTTTGTGACTAGCGGAGTGGGTTTGGGTCTAGCAGAGTGGATTTCGGTCTAGAGGAGTGGGTTTGGGTCTGGCGGAGTGGGTTTGGGTTTAGCCGAGTGGGTTTGGGTCTACCGGAGTGGGTTTGGGTCTAACCGAGTGGGTTTGGGTCTAGCCGAGTGGGTTTGCATCTAGCGGAGTGGGTTTGGGTCTAGTTGAGTGGGTTTGGGTCTGGCCGAGTGGGTTTGTGTCTAGCCGAGTGGGTTTGGGTCTAGCAGAGTGGGTTTGGGTCTAGCGAAGTGGGTTTGGGTCTAGCATAGTGGGTTTGGGTGTAGCCGAGTGGGTTTGGGTCTAGCCGAGTGGGTTTGGGTCTAGCCGAGTGGGTTTGGGTCTAGTCGAGTGGGTTTGGGTCTAGCCGCGTGGGTTGGGGGCTCGCTGAGTGGGTTGGGGGCCAGCCGAGTGGGTTTGGGTCTAGCCGAGTGCGTGTGGGTCTAGTGGAGTGGGTTTGGGTCTAGCGGAGTGGGTTTGGGTATAGCGGAGTGGGTTTGGGTCTAGCAGAGTGGGTTGGGGCCTAGACGAGTGGGTTTGGAACTAGCGGAGTGGGTTTAGGTCTGGCGGAGTGGGTTTGGGTCTTGCGGAGTGGGTTTGGGTCTAACAGAGTGGGTTTGGGTCTCGCCGAGTGGGTTTGGGTCCAGCCGAGTGGGTTTGGGTCTAGCCGAGTGGGTTTGGGTCTAGCCGAGTGGGTTTGGGTCTAGCGGCGTGGGTTTGGGTCTAGCGGAGTGGGTTTGGGTCTAGCGGAGTGTGTTTGGGTCTAGCGGAGTGGGTTTGGGTCTAGCGGAGTGGGTTTTTGTCTAGCGGAGTGGGTTTGGGTCTAGCCGAGTGGGTTTGGGTCTAGCCGAGTGGGTTTGGGTCTAGCCAAGTGGGTTTGGGTCTAACCGAGTGGGTTTGGGTCTAGCCGAGTGGGTTGGGGGTTAGCCGAGTGGGTTTGGGTCTAGCCGAGTGGGTTTGGGTCTAGTGGAGTGGGTTTGGGTCTAGCGGAGTGGGTTTGGGTATAGCGGAGTGGGTTTGGGTCTAGCAGAGTGGGTTTGGGTCTAGCCGAGTGGGTTTGGGTCTAGCGGAGTGGGTTGGGTCTAGCCGAGTGGGTTTGGGTCGAGCGGAGTGGGTTTGGGTCTAACCGAGTGGGTTTGGGTCTAGCCGAGTAGGTTTGGGTCTAGCCGAGTGGGTTTGGGTCTAGTCAAGTGGGTTTGGGTCTAGCCGAGTGGGTTGGGGGCTAGCCGAGTGGGTTGGGGGCTAGCCGAGTGGGTTTGGGTGTAGCCGAGTGGGTTTGGGTCTAGCGGAGCGGGTTTGGGCCTAGCGGAGTGGGTTTGGGTCTAGCCGAGTGGGTTTGGGTCTAGCTGAGTGGGTTTGGGTCTAGCCGAGTGGGTTTGGGTCTGGCCGAGTGGGTTTGTGTCTAGCCGAGTGGGTTTGGATCTAGCCGAGTGGGTTTGGGTCTAGCCAAGTGGGTTTGGGTCTAGCATAGTGGGTTTGGGTGTAGCCGAGTGGGTTTGGGTCTAGCCGATTGGGTTTGGGTCCCGCTGAGGGGTTTGGGTCTAGGGGAGTGGGTTTGGGTCTAGCCAAGTGGGTTTGGGTCTAGCCAAGTGGGTTTGGGTCTAACCGAGTGGGTTTGGGTGTAGCCGAGTGGGTTTGGGTCTACCCGAGTGGGTTTGGGTTTAGCCAAGTGGGTTAGGGTCTAGCCGAGTGGGTTAGGGTTTAGCCGAGTGGGTTTGTGTCTAGCCGAGTGGGTTTGTGTCTAGCCGAGTGGGTTTGGGTTTAGCCGAGTGGGTTTGGGTCTAGCCGAGTGGGTTTGGGTCTAGAGGAGTGGGTTTGGGTCTAGCGGAGTGGGTTTGGGTCTAGCGGAGTGGGTTTGGGTCTAGCGGAGTGGGTTTGGGTCTAGCGGAGTGGGTTTGGGCCTAGCGGAGTGGGTTTGGGTCTAGCCGAGTGGGTTTGGGTCTAGCCGAGTGGGTTTGGGTCGAGCGGAGTGGGTTTGGGTCTAGCCGAGTGGGTTTGGGTCTAGCGGAGTGGGTTTGGGTCCAGCCGAGTGGGTTTGTGTCTGGCCGAGTGGGTTTGTGTCTAGCCGAGTGGGTTTGGATCTAGCCGAGTGGGTTTGGGTCCAGCCAAGTGGGTTTGGGTCTAGCATAGTGGGTTTGGGTGTAGCCGAGTGGGTTTGTGTCTAGCCGATTGGGTTTGGGTCCCGCTGAGTGGGTTTGGGTCTAGGGGAGTGGGTTTGGGTCTAGCCAAGTGGGTTTGGGTCTAACCGAGTGGGTTTGGGTGTAGCCGAGTGGGTTTGGGTCTAGCCGAGTGGGTTTGGGTTTAGCCGAGTGGGTTTGGGTCTAGCGGAGTGGGTTTGGGTTTAGCCGAGTGGGTTTGCGTCTAGCTGAGTGTGTTTGGGTCTAGCCGAGTGGGTTTGAGTCTAGCGGAGTGGGTTTGGGTCTAGCCGAGTGGGTTTGTGACTAGCCGATTGGGTTTGGGTCTAGCCGAGTGGGTTTGGGACTAGCGGAGTGGGTTTGGGTCTAGCAGAGTGGGTTTCGGTCTAGCGGAGTGGGTTTGGGTCTGGCGGAGTGGGTTTGGGTTTAGCCGAGTGGGTTTGGGTCTAGCGGAGTGGGTTTGGGTCTAACCGAGTGAGTTTGGGTCTAGCCGAGTGGGTTTGCGTCTAGCGGAGTGGGTTTGCGTCTAGCTGAGTGGGTTTGGGTCTGGCCGAGTGGGTTTGTGTCTAGCCGAGTGGGTTTGGGTCTAGCCGAGTGGGTTTGGGTCTAGCCAAGTGGGTTTGGGTCTAGCATAGTGGGTTTGAGTGTAGCCGAGTGGGTTTGGGTCTAGCCGAGTGGGTTTGGGTCTAGCCGAGTGGGTTTGGGTCTAGTCGAGTGGGTTTGGGTCTAGCCGCGTGGGTTGGGGGCTCGCTGAGTGGGTTGGGGGCTAGCCGAGTGGGTTTGGGTCTAGCCGAGTGGGTGTGGGTCTAGTGGAGTGGGTTTGGGTCTAGCGGAGTGGGTTTGGGTATAGCGGAGTGGGTTTGGGTCTAGCAGATTGGGTTGGGGCCTAGACGAGTGGGTTTGGGTGTAGCGGAGTGGGTTTGTGTTTAGGCGAGTGGGTTTGGGTCTAGCCGAGTGGGATTGGGGCCAGCCGAGTGGGTTTGGGTCTAGCAGAGTGGGTTTGGGTCTAGCCGAGTGGGTTTGGGTCTAGCCGAGTGGGTTTGGGACTAGCAGAGTGGGTTTGGGTCTAGCAGAGTGGGTTTCGGTCTAGCGGAGTGGGTTTGGGTCTAGCTGAGTGGGTTTGGGTCTGGCCGAGTGGGTTTGAGTCTAGCCAAGTGGGTTTGGGTCTAGCCGAGTGGGTTTGGGTCTAGCCAAGTGGGTTTGTGTCTAGCATAGTGGGTTTGGGTGTAGCCGAGTGGGTTTGGGTCTAGCCGAGTGGGTTTGGGTCTAGCCGAGTGGGTTTGGGTCTAGTCGAGTGGGTTTGGGTCTAGCCGCGTGGGTTGGGGGCTAGCCGAGTGGGTTTGGGTCTGGCGGAGTGGGTTTGGGTCTAGCAGAGTGGGTTTAGGTATAGCGGAGTGGGCTTGGGTCTTGCGGAGTGGGTTTGGGTCTAACAGAGTGGGTTTGGGTCTAGCCGAGTGGGTTTGGGTCTAGCCGAGTGGGTTTGGGTCTAGCCGAGTGGGTTTGGGTCTAGCGGCGTGGGTTTGGGTCTAGCGGAGTGGGTTTGGGTCTGCCGGAGTGGGTTTGGGTCTAGCCGAGTGGGTTTGGGTCTTCAATAGTGGGTTTGGGTCTAGCCGCGTGGGTTTGGTCTAGCCGAGTGTGTTTGGGTCTAGCGGAGTGTGTTTGGGTCTAGCCGAGTGGGTTTGCGTCTAGCCGATTGGGTTTGGGTCTAGCCGAGTGTGTTTGGGTCTAGCGGAGTGGGTTTGGGTCTAGCCGAGTGGGTTTGGTACTAGCCGATTGGGTTTGGGTCTAGCCGAGTGGGTTTGGGACTAGCGGAGTGGGTTTGGGTCTAGCAGAGTTGGTTTCGGTCTAGCGGAGTGGGTTTGGGTCTGGCGGAGTGGGTTTGGGTTTAGCCGAGTGGGTTTGGGTCTAGCGGAGTGGGTTTGGGTCTAACCGAATGAGTTTGGGTCTAGCCGAGTGGGTTTGCGTCTAGCGGAGTGGGATTGGGTCTAGCTGAGTGGGTTTGGATCTGGCCGAGTGGGTTTGTGTCTAGCCGAGTGGGTTTGGGTCTAGCCGAGTGGGTTTGGGTCTAGCCAAGTGGGTTTGGGTATAGCATTGTGGGTTTGAGTGTAGCCGAGTGGGTTTGGGTCTAGCCGAGTGGGTTTGGGTCTAGCCGAGTGGGTTTGGGTCTAGACGAGTGGGTTTTGGTCTAGCCGCGTGGGTTGGGGGCTCGCTGAGTGGGTTGGGGGCTAGCCGAGTGGGTTTGGGTCTAGCCGAGTGGGTGTGGGTCTGGTGGAGTGGGTTTGGGTCTAGCGGAGTGGGTTTGGGTATAGCGGAGTGGGTTTGGGTCTAGCAGAGTGGGTTGGGGCCTAGACGAGTGGGTTTGGGTCTAGCGGAGTGTGTTTGGGTCTAGCCGAGTGGGTTTGGGTCTAGCCGATTGGGTTTGGGTCTAGCCGAGTGGGTTTGGGTCTGGCGGAGTGGGTTTGGGTCTAGCAGAGTGGGTTTGGGTCTAGCGGAGTGGGTTTGGCTCTAGCGGAGTGGGTTTAGTTCTAGCGGAGTGGGCTTGGGTCTTGCGGAGTGGGTTTGGGTCTAACAAAGTGGGTTTGGGTCTGGCCGAGTGGGTTTGGGTCCAGCCGAGTGGGTTTGGGTCTAGCCGAGTGGGTTTGGGTCTAGCCGAGTGGGTTTGGGTCTAGCGGCGTGGGTTTGGGTCTAGCGGAGTGGGTTTGGGTCTGCCGGAGTGGGTTTGGGTCTAGCCGAGTGGGTTTGGGTCTTCAATAGTGGGTTTGGGTCTAGCCGCGTGGGTTTGGTCTAGCCGAGTGTGTTTGGGTCTAGCGGAGTGTGTTTGGGTCTAGCCGAGTGGGTTTGCGTCTAGCCGATTGGGTTTGGGTCTAGCCGAGTGTGTTTGGGTCTAGCGGAGTGGGTTTGGGTCTAGCCGAGTGGGTTTGGGACTAGCCGATTGGGTTTGGGTCTAACCGAGTGGGTTTGGGACTAGCGGAGTGGGTTTGGGTCTAGCAGAGTGGGTTTCGGTCTAGCGGAGTGGGTTTGGGTCTGGCGGAGTGGGTTTGTGTTTAGCCGAGTGGGTTTGGGTCTAGCGGAGTGGGTTTGGGTCTAACCGAGTGAGTTTGGGTCTAGCCGAGTGGGTTTGCGTCTAGCGGAGTGGGTTTGGGTCTAGCTGAGTGGGTTTGGATCTGGCCGAGTGGGTTTGTGTCTAGCCGAGTGGGTTTGGGTCTAGCCGAGTGGGTTTGGGTCTAGCCAAGTGGGTTTGGGTCTAGCATAGTGGGTTTGAGTGTAGCCGAGTGGGTTTGGGTCTAGCCGAGTGGGTTTGGGTCTAGCCGAGTG
This sequence comes from Raja brachyura, assembly GCA_963514005.1. The sequence goes on along the minus strand of OY740819.1, from coordinate 2,052,981 downwards.
GGTTTGGGTCTAGACGAGTGGGTTTTGGTCTAGCCGCGTGGGTTGGGGGCTCGCTGAGTGGGTTGCGGGCTAGCCGAGTGGGTTTGGGTCTAGCCGAGTGGGTGTGGGTCTGGTGGACTGGGTTTGGGTCTCGCGGAGTGGGTTTGGGTTTCGCGGAGTGGGTTTGGGTCTAGCAGAGTGGGTTGGGGCCTAGACGAGTGGGTTTGGGTGTAGCGGAGTGGGTTTGTGTTTAGGCGAGTGGGTTTGGGTCTAGCCGAGTGGGTTTGGGGCCAGCCGAGTAGGTTTGGGTCTAGCGGAGTGGGTTTGGGTCTAGTGGAGTGGGTTTGGGTCTAGCGGAGTGGGTTTGCGTATAGCGGAGTGGGTTTGGGGCTAGCAGAGTGGGTTTGGGTCTAGCCGAGTGGGTTTGGGTCTAGCCGAGTGGGTTTGCGTCTAGCCGAGTGGGTTTGGGTCTAGCGGCGTGGGTTTGGGTCCAGCGGAGTGGGTTTGGGTCTGCCGGAGTGGGTTTGGGTCTGGCTGAGTGGGTTTGGGTCTACCCGAGTGGGTTTGGGTCTAGCCGCGTGGGTTTGGTCTAGCCGAGTGTGTTTGGGTCTAGCGGAGTGTGTTTGGGTCTAGCCGAGTGGGTTTGGGTCTAGCCGATTGGGTTTGGTTCTAGCCGAGTGGGTTTGGGTCTGGCGGAGTGGGTTTGGGTCTGGCCGAGTGGGTTTGTGTCTAGCCGAGTGGGTTTGGATCTAGCCGAGTGGGTTTGGGTCTAGCCAAGTGGGTTTCGGTCTAGCATAGTGGGTTTGGGTGTAGCCGAGTGGGTTTGGGTCTAGCCGATTGGGTTTGGGTCCCGCTGAGGGGTTTGGGTCTAGGGGAGTGGGTTTGGGTCTAGCCAAGTGGGTTTGGGTCTAACCGAGTGGGTTTGGGTGTAGCCGAGTGGGTTTGGGTCTAGCCGAGTGGGTTTGGGTTTAGCCAAGTGGGTTAGGGTCTAGCCGAGTGGGTTTGGGTTTAGCCGAGTGGGTTTGTGTCTAGCCGAGTGGGTTTGTGTCTAGCCGAGTGGGTTTGGGTTTAGCCGAGTGGGTTTGGGTCTAGCCGAGTGGGTTTGGGTCTAGAGGAGTGGGTTTGGGTCTAGCGGAGTGGGTTTGGGTCCAGCCGAGTGGGTTTGTGTCTGGCCGAGTGGGTTTGTGTCTAGCCGAGTGGGTTTGGATCTAGCCGAGTGGGTTTGGGTCCAGCCAAGTGGGTTTGGGTCTAGCATAGTGGGTTTGGGTGTAGCCGAGTGGGTTTGTGTCTAGCCGATTGGGTTTGGGTCCCGCTGAGTGGGTTTGGGTCTAGGGGAGTGGGTTTGGGTCTTGCCAAGTGGGTTTGGGTCTAACCGAGTGGGTTTGGGTGTAGCCGAGTGGGTTTGGGTCTAGCCGAGTGGGTTTGGGTTTAGCCGAGTGGGTTTGGGTCTAGCGGAGTGGGTTTGGGTTTAGCCGAGTGGGTTTGCGTCTAGCTGAGTGGGTTTGGGTCTAGCCGAGTGGGTTTGGGTCTAGCGGAGTGGGTTTGGGTCTAGCCGAGTGGGTTTGGGACTAGCCGATTGGGTTTGGGTCTAGCCGAGTGGGTTTGGGACTAGCGGAGTGGGTTTGGGTCTAGCAGAGTGGGCTTCGGTCTAGCGGAGTGGGTTTGGGTCTGGCGGAGTGGGTTTGGGTTTAGCCGAGTGGGTTTGGGTCTAGCGGAGTGGGTTTGGGTCTAACCGAGTGAGTTTGGGTCTAGCCAAGTGGGTTTGCGTCTAGCGGAGTGGGTTTGGGTCTAGCTGAGTGGGTTTGGGTCTGGCCGAGTGGGTTTGTGTCTAGCCGAGTGGGTTTGGGTCTAGCCGAGTGGGTTTGGGTCTAGACAAGTGGGTTTGGGTCTAGCATAGTGGGTTTGAGTGTAGCCGAGTGGGTTTGGGTCTAGCCGAGTGGGTTTGGGTCTAGCCGAGTGGGTTTGGGTCTAGTCGAGTGGGTTTGGGTCTAGCCGCGTGGGTTGGGGGCTCGCTGAGTGGGTTGGGGGCTAGCCGAGTGGGTTTGGGTCTAGCCGAGTGGGTGTGGGTCTAGTGGAGTGGGTTTGGGTCTACCGGAGTGGGTTTGGGTATAGCGGAGTGGGTTTGGGTCTAGCAGAGTGGGTTGGGTCCTAGACGAGTGGGTTTGGGTGTAGCGGAGTGGGTTTGTGTTTAGGCGAGTGGGTTTGGGTCTAGCCGAGTGGGATTGGGGCCAGCCGAGTGGGTTTGGGTCTAGCGGAGTGGGTTTGGCTCTAGCCGAGTGGGTTTGGGTCTAGCCGAGTGGGTTTGGGACTAGCGGAGTGGGTTTGGGTCTAGCAGAGTGGGTTTCGGTCCAGCGGAGTGGGTTTGGGTCTAGCTGAGTGGGTTTGGGTCTGGCCGAGTGGGTTTGAGTCTAGCCAAGTGGGTTTGGGTCTTGCCGAGTGGGTTTGGGTCTAGCCAAGTGGGTTTGTGTCTAGCATAGTGGGTTTGGGTGTAGCCGAGTGGGTTTGGGTCTAGCCGAGTGGGTTTGGGTCTAGCGGAGTGGGTTTGGGTCTAGTCGAGTGGGTTTGGGTCTAGCCGCGTGGGTTGGGGGCTCGCTGAGTGGGTTGGGGGCTAGCCGAGTGGGTTTGGGTCTAGCCGAGTGGGTGTGGGTCTAGTGGAGTGGGTTTGTGTCTAGCGGAGTGGGTTTGGGTATAGCGGAGTGGGTTTGGGTCTAGCAGAGTGGGTTGGGGCCTAGACGAGTGGGTTTGGGTCTAGCGGAGTGTGTTTGGGTCTAGCCGAGTGGGTTTGGGTCTAGCCGATTGGGTTTGGGTCTAGCCGAGTGGGTTTGGGTCTGGCGGAGTGGGTTTGGGTCTAGCAGAGTGGGTTTGGGTCTAGCGGAGTGGGTTTGGCTCTAGCGGAGTGGGTTTAGGTCTAGCGGTGTGGGCTTGGGTCTTGCGGAGTGGGTTTGGGTCTAACAGAGTGGGTTTGGGTCTAGCCGAGTGGGTTTGGGTCCAGCCGAGTGGGTTTGGGTCTAGCCGAGTGGGTTTGGGTCTAGCCGAGTGGGTTTGGGTCTAGCGGCGTGGGTTTGGGTCTAGCGGAGTGGGTTTGGGTCTGCCGGAGTGGGTTTGGGTCTAGCCGAGTGGGTTTGGGTCTTCAATAGTGGGTTTGGGTCTAGCCGCGTGGGTTTGGTCTAGCCGAGTGTGTTTGGGTCTAGCGGAGTGTGTTTGGGTCTAGCCGAGTGGGTTTGCGTCTAGCCGATTGGGTTTGGGTCTGGCCGAGTGTGTTTGGGTCTAGCGGAGTGGGTTTGGGTCTAGCCGAGTGGGTTTGGGACTAGCCGATTGGGTTTGGGACCAGCGGAGTGGGTTTGGGTCTAGCAGAGTGGGTTTCGGTCTAGCGGAGTGGGTTTGGGTCTGGCGGAGTGGGTTTGGGTTTAGCCGAGTGGGTTTGGGTCTAGCGGAGTGGGTTTGGGTCTAACCGAGTGAGTTTGGGTCTAGCCGAGTGGGTTTGCGTCTAGCGGAGTGGGTTTGGGTCTAGCTGAGTGGGTTTGGATCTGGCCGAGTGGGTTTGTGTCTAGCCGAGTGGGTTTGGGTCTAGCCGAGTGGGTTTGGGTCTAGCAGAGTGGGTTTGTGTCTAGCCGAGTGGGTTTGGATCTAGCCGAGTGGGTTTGGGTCCAGCCAAGTGGGTTTGGGTCTAGCATAGTGGGTTTGGGTGTAGCCGAGTGGGTTTGTGTCTAGCCGATTGGGTTTGGGTCCCGCTGAGTGGGTTTGGGTCTAGGGGAGTGGGTTTGGGTCTTGCCAAGTGGGTTTGGGTCTAACCGAGTGGGTTTGGGTGTAGCCGAGTGGGTTTGGGTCTAGCCGAGTGGGTTTTGGATTAGCCGAGTGGGTTTGGGTCTAGCGGAGTGGGTTTGGCTTTAGCCGAGTGGGTTTGCGTCTAGCTGAGTGGGTTTGGGTCTAGCCGAGTGGGTTTGGGTCTAGCGGAGTGGGTTTGGGTCTAGCCGAGTGGGTTTGGGACTAGCCGATTGGGTTTGGGTCTAGCCGAGTGGGTTTGGGACTAGCGGAGTGGGTTTGGGTCTAGCAGAGTGGGCTTCGGTCTAGCGGAGTGGGTTTGGGTCTGGCGGAGTGGGTTTGGGTTTAGCCGAGTGGGTTTGGGTCTAGCGGAGTGGGTTTGGGTCTAACCGAGTGAGTTTGGGTCTAGCCAAGTGGGTTTGCGTCTAGCGGAGTGGGTTTGGGTCTAGCTGAGTGGGTTTGGGTCTGGCCGAGTGGGTTTGTGTCTAGCCGAGTGGGTTTGGGTCTAGCCGAGTGGGTTTGGGTCTAGACAAGTGGGTTTGGGTCTAGCATAGTGGGTTTGAGTGTAGCCGAGTGGGTTTGGGTCTAGCCGAGTGGGTTTGGGTCTAGCCGAGTGGGTTTGGGTCTAGTCGAGTGGGTTTGGGTCTAGCCGCGTGGGTTGGGGGCTCGCTGAGTGGGTTGGGGGCTAGCCGAGTGGGTTTGGGTCTAGCCGAGTGGGTGTGGGTCTAGTGGAGTGGGTTTGGGTCTACCGGAGTGGGTTTGGGTATAGCGGAGTGGGTTTGGGTCTAGCAGAGTGGGTTGGGTCCTAGACGAGTGGGTTTGGGTGTAGCGGAGTGGGTTTGTGTTTAGGCGAGTGGGTTTGGGTCTAGCCGAGTGGGATTGGGGCCAGCCGAGTGGGTTTGGGTCTAGCGGAGTGGGTTTGGCTCTAGCCGAGTGGGTTTGGGTCTAGCCGAGTGGGTTTGGGACTAGCGGAGTGGGTTTGGGTCTAGCAGAGTGGGTTTCGGTCCAGCGGAGTGGGTTTGGGTCTAGCTGAGTGGGTTTGGGTCTGGCCGAGTGGGTTTGAGTCTAGCCAAGTGGGTTTGGGTCTTGCCGAGTGGGTTTGGGTCTAGCCAAGTGGGTTTGTGTCTAGCATAGTGGGTTTGGGTGTAGCCGAGTGGGTTTGGGTCTAGCCGAGTGGGTTTGGGTCTAGCGGAGTGGGTTTGGGTCTAGTCGAGTGGGTTTGGGTCTAGCCGCGTGGGTTGGGGGCTCGCTGAGTGGGTTGGGGGCTAGCCGAGTGGGTTTGGGTCTAGCCGAGTGGGTGTGGGTCTAGTGGAGTGGGTTTGGGTCTAGCGGAGTGGGTTTGGGTATAGCGGAGTGGGTTTGGGTCTAGCAGAGTGGGTTGGGGCCTAGACGAGTGGGTTTGGGTCTAGCGGAGTGTGTTTGGGTCTAGCCGAGTGGGTTTGGGTCTAGCCGATTGGGTTTGGGTCTAGCCGAGTGGGTTTGGGTCTGGCGGAGTGGGTTTGGGTCTAGCAGAGTGGGTTTGGGTCTAGCGGAGTGGGTTTGGCTCTAGCGGAGTGGGTTTAGGTCTAGCGGTGTGGGCTTGGGTCTTGCGGAGTGGGTTTGGGTCTAACAGAGTGGGTTTGGGTCTAGCCGAGTGGGTTTGGGTCCAGCCGAGTGGGTTTGGGTCTAGCCGAGTGGGTTTGGGTCTAGCCGAGTGGGTTTGGGTCTAGCGGCGTGGGTTTGGGTCTAGCGGAGTGGGTTTGGGTCTGCCGGAGTGGGTTTGGGTCTAGCCGAGTGGGTTTGGGTCTTCAATAGTGGGTTTGGGTCTAGCCGCGTGGGTTTGGTCTAGCCGAGTGTGTTTGGGTCTAGCGGAGTGTGTTTGGGTCTAGCCGAGTGGGTTTGCGTCTAGCCGATTGGGTTTGGGTCTGGCCGAGTGTGTTTGGGTCTAGCGGAGTGGGTTTGGGTCTAGCCGAGTGGGTTTGGGACTAGCCGATTGGGTTTGGGACCAGCGGAGTGGGTTTGGGTCTAGCAGAGTGGGTTTCGGTCTAGCGGAGTGGGTTTGGGTCTGGCGGAGTGGGTTTGGGTTTAGCCGAGTGGGTTTGGGTCTAGCGGAGTGGGTTTGGGTCTAACCGAGTGAGTTTGGGTCTAGCCGAGTGGGTTTGCGTCTAGCGGAGTGGGTTTGGGTCTAGCTGAGTGGGTTTGGATCTGGCCGAGTGGGTTTGTGTCTAGCCGAGTGGGTTTGGGTCTAGCCGAGTGGGTTTGGGTCTAGCCAAGTGGGTTTGGGTCTAGCATAGTGGGTTTGAGTGTAGCCGAGTGGGTTTGGGTCTAGCCGAGTGGGTTTGGGTCTAGCCGAGTGGGTTTGGGTCTAGACGAGTGGGTTTTGGTCTAGCCGCGTGGGTTGGGGGCTCGCTGAGTGGGTTGGGGGCTAGCCGAGTGGGTTTGGGTCTAGCCGAGTGGGTGTGGGTCTGGTGGAGTGGGTTTGGGTCTAGCAGAGTGGGTTGGGGCCTAGACGAGTGGGTTTGGGTGTAGCGGAGTGGGCTTGTGTTTAGGCGAGTGGGTTTGGGTATAGCCGAGTGGGTTTGTGGCCAGCCGAGTAGGTTTGGGTCTAGCGGAGTGGGTTTGGGTCTAGTGGAGTGTGTTTGGGTCTAGCGGAGTGGGTTTGCGTATAGCGGAGTGGGTTTGGGGCTAGCAGAGTGGGTTTGGGTCTAGCCGAGTGGGTTTGGGTCTAGCGGAGTGGGTTTGGGTCTAGCCGAGTGGGTTTGGGTCTAGCGGCGTGGGTTTGGGTCTAGTGGAGTGGGTTTGGGTCTGCCGGAGTGGGTTTGGGTCTACCCGAGTGGGTTTGGGTCTACCCGAGTGGGTTTGAGTCTAGCCGCGTGGGTTTGATCTAGCCGAGTGTGTTTGGGTCTAGCGGAGTGTGTTTGGGTCTAGCCGAGTGGGTTTGGGTCTAGCCGATTGGGTTTGGTTCTAGCCGAGTGGGTTTGGGTCTGGCGGAGTGGGTTTGGGTCCAGCAGAGTGGGTTTGGGTCTAGCGGAGTGGGTTTGGGTCTAGCGGAGTGGGTTTGGGTCTAGCGGAGTGGGTTTGGCTCTAATCGAGTGGGTTTGGGTCTAGCCGAGTAAGTTTGGGTCTAGCCGAGTGGGTTTGGGTCTAGCCGAGTGGGTTTGGGTCTAGCCGAGTGGGTTTGGGTCTAGCGGCGTGGGTTTGGGTCTAGCGGAGTGGGTTTGGGTCTGCCGGAGTGGGTTTGGGTCTAGCTGAGTGGGTTTGGGTCTACCCGAGTGGGTTTGGGTCAGCCGCGTGGGTTTGGTCTAGCCGAGTGTGTTTGGGTCTAGCGGAGTGTGTTTGGGTCTAGCCGAGTGGGTTTGGGTCTAGCCGATTGGGTTTGGTTCTAGCCGAGTGGGTTTGGGTCTGGCGGAGTGGGTTTGGGTCTAGCAGAGTGGGTTTGGGTCTAGCAGAGTGGGTATGGGTCTAGCGGAGTGGGTTTGGGTCCAGCGGAGTGGGTTTGGGTCTAGCGGAGTGGGTTTGGGTCTAATCGAGTGGGTTTGGGTCTAGCCGAGTGGGTTTGGGTCTAGCCGAGTGGGTTTGGGTCTAGCCGAGTGGGTTTGAGTCTAGCCGATTGGGTTTGGGTCTAGCCGAGTGGGTTTGGGTCTGGCGGAGTGGGTTTGGGTCTAGCAGAGTGCGTTTGGGTCTAGCGGAGTGGGTTTGGCTCTAGCGGAGTGGGTTTAGGTCTAGCGGAGTGGGCTTGGGTCTTGCGGAGTGGGTTTGGGTCTAACAGAGTGGGTTTGGGTCTAGCCGAGTGGGTTTGGGTCCAGCCGAGTGGGTTTGGGTTTAGCCGAGTGGGTTTGGGTCTAGCCGAGTGGGTTTGGGTCTAGCGGCGTGGGTTTGGGTCTAGCGGAGTGGGTTTGGGTCTGCCGGAGTGGGTTTGGGTCTAGCCGAGTGGGTTTGGGTCTTCAATAGTGGGTTTGGGTCTAGCCGCGTGGGTTTGGTCTAGCCGAGTGTGTTTGGGTCTAGCGGAGTGTGTTTGGGTCTAGCCGAGTGGGTTTGCGTCTAGCCGATTGGGTTTGGGTCTGGCCGAGTGTGTTTGGTTCTAGCGGAGTGGGTTTGGGTCTAGCCGAGTGGGTTTGGGACTAGCCGATTGGGTTTGGGTCTAGCCGAGTGGGTTTGGGACTAGCGGAGTGGGTTTGGGTCTAGCAGAGTGGGTTTCGTTCTAGCGGAGTGGGTTTGGGTCTGGCGGAGTGGGTTTGGGTTTAGCCGAGTGGGTTTGGGTCTAGCGGAGTGGGTTTGGGTCCAACCGAGTGAGTTTGGGTCTAGCCGAGTGGGTTTGCGTCTAGCGGAGTGGGTTTGGGTCTAGCTGAGTGGGTTTGGATCTGGCCGAGTGGGTTTGTGTCTAGCCGAGTGGGTTTGGGTCTAGCCGAGTGGGTTTGGGTCTAGCCAAGTGGGTTTGGGTCTAGCATAGTGGGTTTGAGTGTAGCCGAGTGGGTTTGGGTCTAGCCGAGTGGGTTTGGGTCTAGACGAGTGGGTTTTGGTCTAGCCGCGTGGGTTGGGGGCTCGCTGAGTGGGTTGGGGGCGAGCCGAGTGGGTTTGGGTCTAGCCGAGTGGGTGTGCGTCTGGTGGAGTGGGTTTGGGTCTAGCAGAGTCGGTTGGGGCCTAGACGAGTGGGTTTGGGTGTAGCGGAGTGGGTTTGTGTTTAGGCGAGTGGGTTTGGGTATAGCCGAGTGGGTTTGTGGCCAGCCGAGTAGGTTTGGGTCTAGCGGAGTGGGTTTGGGTCTAGTGGAGTGGGTTTGGGTCTAGCGGAGTGGGTTTGCGTATAGCGGAGTGGGTTTGGGGCTAGCAGAGTGGGTTTGGGTCTAGCCGAGTGGGTTTGGGTCTAGCGGAGTGGGTTTGGGTCTAGCCGAGTGGGTTTGGGTCTAGCGGCGTGGGTTTGGGTCTAGCGGAGTGGGTTTGGGTCTGCCGGAGTGGGTTTGGCTCTACCCGAGTGGGTTTGGGTCTACCCGAGTGGGTTTGAGTCTAGCCACGTGGGTTTGGTCTAGCCGAGTGTGTTTGGGTCTAGCGGAGTGTGTTTGGGTCGAGCCGAGTGGGTTTGGGTCTAGCCGATTGGGTTTGGTTCTAGCCGAGTGGGTTTGGGTCTGGCGGAGTGGGTTTGGGTCTAGCAGAGTGGGTTTGGGTCTAGCGGAGTGGGTTTGGGTCTAGCGGAGTGGGTTTGGGTCTAGCGGAGTGGGTTTGGGTCTAGCGGAGTGGGTTTGGGTCTAATCGAGTGGGTTTGGGTCTGGCCGAGTAAGTTTGGGTCTAGCCGATTGGGTTTGGGTCTGGCCGAGTGGGTTTGGGTCTAGCCGAGTGGGTTTGGGTCTAGCGGCGTGGGTTTGGGTCTAGCGGAGTGGGTTTGGGTCTGCCGGAGTGGGTTTGGGTCTAGCTGAGTGGGTTTGGGTCTACCCGAGTGGGTTTGGGTCTAGCCGCGTGGGTTTGGTCTAGCCGAGTGTGTTTGGGTCTAGCGGAGTGTGTTTGGGTCTAGCCGAGTGGGTTTGGGTCTAGCCGATTGGGTTTGGTTCTAGCCGAGTGGGTTTGGGTCTGGCGGAGTGGGTTTGGGTCTAGCAGAGTGGGTTTGGGTCTAGCAGAGTGGGTTTGGGTCTAGCGGAGTGGGTTTGGGTCCAGCGGAGTGGGTTTGGGTCTAGCGGAGTGGGTTTTGGTCTAATCGAGTGGGTTTGGGTCTAGCCGAGTGGGTTTGGGTCTAGCCGAGTGGGTTTGGGTCTAGCCGAGTGGGTTTGGGTCTAGCCGAGTGGGTTTGGGTCTAGCCGAGTGGGTTTGGGTCTAGCCGAGTGGGTTTGGGTCTAGCCGAGTGGGTTTGGGTCTAGTGGAGTGGGTTTGGGTCTAGCGGAGTGGGTTTGGGTAGAGCGGAGTGGGTTTGGGTCTAGCAGAGTGGGTTTGGGTCTTGCCGAGTGGGTTTGGGTCTAGCGGAGTGGGTTTGGGTCTAGCCAAGTGGGTTTGGGTCGAGCGGAGTGGGTTTAGGTCTAACCGAGTGGGTTTGGGTCTAGCCGAGTGGGTTTTGGTCTAGCCGAGTGGGTTTGGGTCTAGTCGAGTGGGTTTGGGTCTAGCCGAGTGGGTTGGGGGCTAGCCGAGTGGGTTGGGGGCTAGCCGAGTGGGTTTAGGTGTAGCCGAGTGGGTTTGGGTCTAGTGGAGTGGGTTTGGGTCTAGCGGAGTGGGTTTGGGTATAGCGGAGTGGGTTTGGGTCTAGCAGAGTGGGTTTGGGCCTAGACGAGTGGGTTTGGATGTAGCGGAGTTGGTTTGTGTTTAGCCGAGTGGGTTTAGTTCTAGCCGAGTGGGTTTGGGTCTAGCCGAGTGGGTTTGGGTGTAGCGGAGTGGGTTTGCGTTTAGCCGAGTGGGTTTGGGTCTAGCCGAGTGGGTTTGGGTCTAGCGGAGTGGGTTTGTGTCTAGCGGAATGGGTTTGGGTCTAGCGGAGTGGGTTTGGGTCTAGCGGAGTGGGTTTGGGTCTAGCGGAGTGGGTTTGGGTCTAGCGGAGTGGGTTTGGGCCTAGCGGAGTGGGTTTGGGTCTAGCCGAGTGGGTTTGGGTCTAGCCGAGTGGGTTTGGGTCTAGCGGAGTGGGTTTGGGTCTAGCCGAGTGGGTTTGGGTCTAGCGGAGTGGGTTTTGGTCTAGCCGAGTGGGTTTGGGTCTGGCCGAGTGGGTTTGTGTCTAGCCGAGTGGGTTTGGATCTAGCCGAGTGGGTTTGGGTCTAGCCAAGTGGGTTTGGGTCTAGCATAGTGGGTTTGGATGTAGCCGAGTGGGTTTGGGTCTAGCCGATTGGGTTTGGGTCCCGCTGAGTGGGTTTGGGTCTAGGGGAGTGGGTTTGGGTCTAGCCAAGTGGGTTTGGGTCTAACCGAGTGGGTTTAGGTGTAGCCGAGTGGGTTTGGGTCTAGCCGAGTGGGTTTGGGTTCAGCCGAGTGGGTTTGGGTCTAGCCGAGTGGGTTTGGGTTTAGCCGAGTGGGTTTGGTTCTAGCGAGTGGGTTTGTGTATAGCCGAGTGGGTTTGGGTCTAGCCGAGTGGGTTTGGGTCTAGCCGAGTGGGTTTGCGTCTAGAGGAGTGGGTTTGGGTCTAGCGGAGTGGGTTTGGATCTAGCAGAGTGGGTTTGGGTCTAGCGGAGTGGGTTTGGGTCTAGCCAAGTGGGTTTCGGTCTAGCCGAGTGGGTTTGGGTCTCGCCGAGTGGGTTTGGGTCTAACCGAGTGGGTTTGGGTCGAGCCGAGTGGGTTTGGGTCTAGCCGAGTGGGTTTGGGTCTAGACGAGTGGGTTTGGGTCTAGCCGAGTGGGTTTGTGTCTAGCCGATTGGGTTTGGGTCTAGCGGAGTGGGTTTGGGTCTAGCGGAGTGGGTTTGGGTCTGGCGGAGTGGGTTTGGTTCTAGCGGACTGGGTTTGGGTCCAGCGGAGTGGGTTTGGGTCTAGCGGAGTGGGTTTGGGTCTAGCCGAGTGGGTTTGCGTCTAGCTGAGTGGGTTTGGGTCTAGCCGAGTGGGTTTGGGTCTAGCCGAGTGGGTTTGGGTCTAGCCGAGTGGGTTTGGGTCTAGCCGAGTGGGTTTGGGTCTAGTGGAGTGGGTTTGGGTCTAGCGGAGTGCGTTTGGGTAGAGCGGAGTGGGTTTGGGTCTAGCAGAGTGGTTTTGGGTCTTGCCGAGTGGGTTTGGTTCTAGCGAGTGGGTTTGTGTCTAGCCGAGTGGGTTTGGGTCTAGCCGAGTGGGTTTGGGTCTAGCCGAGTGGGTTTGCGTCTAGAGGAGTGGGTTTGGGCCTAGACGAGTGGGTTTGGATGTAGCGGAGTTGGTTTGTGTTTAGCCGAGTGGGTTTAGGTCTAGCCGAGTGGGTTTGGGTCTAGCCGAGTGGGTTTGGTTCTAGCGAGTGGGTTTGTGTCTAGCCGAGTGGGTTTGGGTCTAGCCGAGTGGGTTTGGGTCTAGCCGAGTGGGTTTGCGTCTAGAGGAGTGGGTTTTGGGTCTAGCGGAGTGGGTTTGGATCTAGCAGAGTGGGTTTGGGTCTAGCGGAGTGGGTTTGGGTCTAGCCAAGTGGGTTTCGGTCTAGCCGAGTGGGTTTGGGTCTCGCCGAGTGGGTTTGGGTCTAACCGAGTGGGTTTGGGTCGAGCCGAGTGGGTTTGGGTCTAGCCGAGTGGGTTTGGGTCTTGCCGAGTGGGTTTGTATCTAGCCGATTGGGTTTGGGTCTAGCGGAGTGGGTTTGGGTCTAGCGGAGTGGGTTTGGGTCTGGCGGAGTGGGTTTGGTTCTAGCGGACTGGGTTTGGGTCCAGCGGAGTGGGTTTGGGTCTAGCGGAGTGGGTTTGGGTCTAGCCGAGTGGGTTTGCGTCTAGCTGAGTGGGTTTGGGTCTAGCCGAGTGGGTTTGGGTCTCGCGGAGTGGGTTTGGGTCTAGCCGAGTGGGTTTGGGTCTAGCCGAGTGGGTTTGGGTCTAGCCGAGTGGGTTTGGGTCTAGCCGAGTGGGTTTGGGTCTAGTGGAGTGGGTTTGGGTCTAGCGGAGTGGGTTTGGGTAGAGCGGAGTGGGTTTGGGTCTAGCAGAGTGGGTTTGGGTCTTGCCGAGTGGGTTTGGGTCTAGCGGAGTGGGTTTGGGTCTAGCCGAGTGGGTTTGGGTCGAGCGGAGTGGGTTTAGGTCTAACCGAGTGGGTTTGGGTCTAGCCGAGTGGGTTTTGGTCTAGCCGAGTGGGTTTGGGTCTAGTCGAGTGGGTTTGGGTCTAGCCGAGTGGGTTGGGGGCTAGCCGAGTGGGTTGGGGGCTAGCCGAGTGGGTTTAGGTGTAGCCGAGTGGGTTTGGGTCTAGTGGAGTGGGTTTGGGTCTAGCGGAGTGGGTTTGGGTATAGCGGAGTGGGTTTGGGTCTAGCAGAGTGGGTTTGGGCCTAGACGAGTGGGTTTGGATGTAGCGGAGTTGGTTTGTGTTTAGCCGAGTGGGTTTAGGTCTAGCCGAGTGGGTTTGGGTCTAGCCGAGTGGGTTTGGGTGTAGCGGAGTGGGTTTGCGTTTAGCCGAGTGGGTTTGGGTCTAGCCGAGTGGGTTTGGGTCTAGCGGAGTGGGTTTGTGTCTAGCGGAATGGGTTTGAGTCTAGCGGAGTGGGTTTGGGTCTAGCGGAGTGGGTTTGGGTCTAGCGGAGTGGGTTTGGGTCTAGCGGAGTGGGTTTGGGCCTAGCGGAGTGGGTTTGGGTCTAGCCGAGTGGGTTTGGGTCTAGCCGAGTGGGTTTGGGTCTAGCGGAGTGGGTTTGGGTCTAGCCGAGTGAGTTTGGGTCTAGCGGAGTGGGTTTTGGTCTAGCCGAGTGGGTTTGGGTCTGGCCGAGTGGGTTTGTGTCTAGCCGAGTGGGTTTGGATCTAGCCGAGTGGGTTTGGGTCTAGCCAAGTGGGTTTGGGTCCAGCATAGTGGGTTTGGATGTAGCCGAGTGGGTTTGGGTCTAGCCGATTGGGTTTGGGTCCCGCTGAGTGGGTTTGGGTCTGGGGGAGTGGGTTTGGGTCTAGCCAAGTGCGTTTGGGTCCAACCGAGTGGGTTTGGGTGTAGCCGAGTGGGTTTGGGTCTAGCCGAGTGGGTTTGGGTCTAGCCGAGTGGGTTTGGGTCTAGCCGAGTGGGTTTGGGTCTAGCCGATTGGGTTTGGGTCCCGCTGAGTGGGTTTGGGTCTGGGGGAGTGGGTTTGGGTCTAGCCAAGTGCGTTTGGGTCCAACCGAGTGGGTTTGGGTGTAGCCGAGTGGGTTTGGGTCTAGCCGAGTGGGTTTGGGTCTAGCCGAGTGGGTTTGGGTTTAGCCGAGTGGGTTTGGTTCTAGCGAGTGGGTTTGTGTCTAGCCGAGTGGGTTTGGGTCTAGCCGAGTGGGTTTGGGTCTAGCCGAGTGGGTTTGCGTCTAGAGGAGTGGGTTTGGGCCTAGACGAGTGGGTTTGGATGTAGCGGAGTTGGTTTGTGTTTAGCCGAGTGGGTTTAGGTCTAGCCGAGTGGGTTTGGGTCTAGCCGAGTGGGTTTGGGTGTAGCGGAGTGGGTTTGCGTTTAGCCGAGTGGGTTTGGGTCTAGCCGAGTGGGTTTGGGTCTAGCGGAGTGGGTTTGTGTCTAGCGGAATGGGTTTGAGTCTAGCGGAGTGGGTTTGGGTCTAGCGGAGTGGGTTTGGGTCTAGCGGAGTGGGTTTGGGTCTAGCGGAGTGGGTTTGGGCCTAGCGGAGTGGGTTTGGGTCTAGCCGAGTGGGTTTGGGTCTAGCCGAGTGGGTTTGGGTCTAGCGGAGTGGGTTTGGGTCTAGCCGAGTGAGTTTGGGTCTAGCGGAGTGGGTTTTGGTCTAGCCGAGTGGGTTTGGGTCTGGCCGAGTGGGTTTGTGTCTAGCCGAGTGGGTTTGGATCTAGCCGAGTGGGTTTGGGTCTAGCCAAGTGGGTTTGGGTCCAGCATAGTGGGTTTGGATGTAGCCGAGTGGGTTTGGGTCTAGCCGATTGTGTTTGGGTCCCGCTGAGTGGGTTTGGGTCTGGGGGAGTGGGTTTGGGTCTAGCCAAGTGCGTTTGGGTCCAACCGAGTGGGTTTGGGTGTAGCCGAGTGGGTTTGGGTCTAGCCGAGTGGGTTTGGGTTCAGCCGAGTGGGTTTGGGTCTAGCGGAGTGGGTTTGGGTCTAGCCGAGTGGGTTTGGGTCGAGCGGAGTGGGTTTAGGTCTAACCGAGTGGGTTTGGGTCTAGCCGAGTGGGTTTTGGTCTAGCCGAGTGGGTTTGGGTCTAGTCGAGTGGGTTTGGGTCTAGCCGAGTGGGTTGGGGGCTAGCCGAGTGGGTTGGGGGCTAGCCGAGTGGGTTTAGGTGTAGCCGAGTGGGTTTGGGTCTAGTGGAGTGGGTTTGGGTCTAGCGGAGTGGGTTTGGGTATAGCGGAGTGGGTTTGGGTCTAGCAGAGTGGGTTTGGGCCTAGACGAGTGGGTTTGGATGTAGCGGAGTTGGTTTGTGTTTAGCCGAGTGGGTTTAGGTCTAGCCGAGTGGGTTTGGGTCTAGCCGAGTGTGTTTGGGTGTAGCGGAGTGGGTTTGCGTTTAGCCGAGTGGGTTTGGGTCTAGCCGAGTGGGTTTGGGTCTAGCGGAGTGGGTTTGTGTCTAGCGGAATGGGTTTGAGTCTAGCGGAGTGGGTTTGGGTCTAGCGGAGTGGGTTTGGGTCTAGCGGAGTGGGTTTGGGTCTAGCGGAGTGGGTTTGGGCCTAGCGGAGTGGGTTTGGGTCTAGCCGAGTGGGTTTGGGTCTAGCCGAGTGGGTTTGGGTCTAGCGGAGTGGGTTTGGGTCTAGCCGAGTGAGTTTGGGTCTAGCGGAGTGGGTTTTGGTCTAGCCGAGTGGGTTTGGGTCTGGCCGAGTGGGTTTGTGTCTAGCCGAGTGGGTTTGGATCTAGCCGAGTGGGTTTGGGTCTAGCCAAGTGGGTTTGGGTCCAGCATAGTGGGTTTGGATGTAGCCGAGTGGGTTTGGGTCTAGCCGATTGGGTTTGGGTCCCGCTGAGTGGGTTTGGGTCTGGGGGAGTGGGTTTGGGTCTAGCCAAGTGCGTTTGGGTCCAACCGAGTGGGTTTGGGTGTAGCCGAGTGGGTTTGGGTCTAGCCGAGTGGGTTTGGGTTCAGCCGAGTGGGTTTGGGTCTAGCCGAGTGGGTTTGGGTTTAGCCGAGTGTGTTTGGTTCTAGCGAGTGGGTTTGTGTCTAGCCGAGTGGGTTTGGGTCTAGCCGAGTGGGTTTGGGTCTAGCCGAGTGGGTTTGCGTCTAGAGGAGTGGGTTTGGGCCTAGACGAGTGGGTTTGGATGTAGCGGAGTTGGTTTGTGTTTAGCCGAGTGGGTTTAGGTCTAGCCGAGTGGGTTTGGGTCTAGCCGAGTGGGTTTGGGTGTAGCGGAGTGGGTTTGCGTTTAGCCGAGTGGGTTTGGGTCTAGCCGAGTGGGTTTGGGTCTAGCGGAGTGGGTTTGTGTCTAGCGGAATGGGTTTGAGTCTAGCGGAGTGGGTTTGGGTCTAGCGGAGTGGGTTTGGGTCTAGCGGAGTGGGTTTGGGTCTAGCGGAGTGGGTTTGGGCCTAGCGGAGTGGGTTTGGGTCTAGCCGAATGGGTTTGGGTCTAGCCGAGTGGGTTTGGGTCTAGCGGAGTGGGTTTGGGTCTAGCCGAGTGAGTTTGGGTCTAGCGGAGTGGGTTTTGGTCTAGCCGAGTGGGTTTGGGTCTGGCCGAGTGGGTTTGTGTCTAGCCGAGTGGGTTTGGATCTAGCCGAGTGGGTTTGGGTCTAGCCAAGTGGGTTTGGGTCCAGCATAGTGGGTTTGGATGTAGCCGAGTGGGTTTGGGTCTAGCCGATTGGGTTTGGGTCCCGCTGAGTGGGTTTGGGTCTGGGGGAGTGGGTTTGGGTCTAGCCAAGTGCGTTTGGGTCCAACCGAGTGGGTTTGGGTGTAGCCGAGTGGGTTTGGGTCTAGCCGAGTGGGTTTGGGTTCAGCCGAGTGGGTTTGGGTCTAGCCGAGTGGGTTTGGGTTTAGCCGAGTGGGTTTGGTTCTAGCGAGTGGGTTTGTGTCTAGCCGAGTGGGTTTGGGTCTAGCCGAGTGGGTTTGGGTCTAGCCGAGTGGGTTTGCGTCTAGAGGAGTGGGTTTGGGTCTAGCGGAGTGGGTTTGGATCTAGCAGAGTGGGTTTGGGTCTAGCGGAGTGGGTTTGGGTCTAGACAAGTGGGTTTCGGTCTAGCCGAGTAGGTTTGGGTCTCGCCGAGTGGGTTTGGGCCGAGACGAGTGGGTTTGGGTCTAGCCGAGTGGGTTTGGGTCTAACCGAGTGGGTTTG
Source organism: Raja brachyura (assembly GCA_963514005.1). The sequence continues at coordinate 2,036,550 of OY740819.1, read as the reverse complement.
GGTCGTGCCGAGTGGGTTTGGGTCTAGCCGAGTGGGTTTGGGTCTAGACGAGTGGGTTTGGGTCTAGCCGAGTGGGTTTGTGTCTAGCCGATTGGGTTTGGGTCTAGCGGAGTGGGTTTGGGTCTAGCGGAGTGGGTTTGGGTCTGGCGGAGTGGGTTTGGTTCTAGCGGACTGGGTTTGGGTCCAGCGGAGTGGGTTTGGGTCTAGCGGAGTGGGTTTGGGTCTAGCCGAGTGGGTTTGCGTCTAGCTGAGTGGGTTTGGGTCTAGCCGAGTGGGTTTGGGTCCCGCTGAGTGGGTTTGGGTCTGGGGGAGTGGGTTTGGGTCTAGCCAAGTGCGTTTGGGTCCAACCGAGTGGGTTTGGGTGTAGCCGAGTGGGTTTGGGTCTAGCCGAGTGGGTTTGGGTTCAGCCGAGTGGGTTTGGGTCTAGCCGAGTGGGTTTGGGTTTAGCCGAGTGGGTTTGGTTCTAGCGAGTGGGTTTGTGTCTAGCCGAGTGGGTTTGGGTCTAGCCGAGTGGGTTTGGGTCTAGCCGAGTGGGTTTGCGTCTAGAGGAGTGGGTTTGGGTCTAGCGGAGTGGGTTTGGATCTAGCAGAGTGGGTTTGGGTCTAGCGGAGTGGGTTTGGGTCTAGACAAGTGGGTTTCGGTCTAGCCGAGTGGGTTTGGGTCTCGCCGAGTGGGTTTGGGCCGAGACGAGTGGGTTTGGGTCTAGCCGAGTGGGTTTGGGTCTAACCGAGTGGGTTTGGGTCGAGCCGAGTGGGTTTGGGTCTAGCCGAGTGGGTTTGGGTCTAGACGAGTGGGTTTGGGTCTAGCCGAGTGGGTTTTATGTCTAGCCGATTGGGTTTGGGTCTAGCGGAGTGGGTTTGGGTCTAGCGGAGTGGGTTTGGGTCTGGCGGAGTGGGTTTGGTTCTAGCGGACTGGGTTTGGGTCCAGCGGAGTGGGTTTGGGTCTAGCGGAGTGGGTTTGGGTCTAGCCGAGTGGGTTTGCGTCTAGCTGAGTGGGTTTGGGTCTAGCCGAGTGGGTTTGGGTCCCGCTGAGTGGGTTTGGGTCTGGGGGAGTGGGTTTGGGTCTAGCCAAGTGCGTTTGGGTCCAACCGAGTGGGTTTGGGTGTAGCCGAGTGGGTTTGGGTCTAGCCGAGTGGGTTTGGGTTCAGCCGAGTGGGTTTGGGTCTAGCCGAGTGGGTTTGGGTTTAGCCGAGTGGGTTTGGTTCTAGCGAGTGGGTTTGTGTCTAGCCGAGTGGGTTTGGGTCTAGCCGAGTGGGTTTGGGTCTAGCCGAGTGGGTTTGCGTCTAGAGGAGTGGGTTTGGGTCTAGCGGAGTGGGTTTGGATCTAGCAGAGTGGGTTTGGGTCTAGCGGAGTGGGTTTGGGTCTAGACAAGTGGGTTTCGGTCTAGCCGAGTGGGTTTGGGTCTCGCCGAGTGGGTTTGGGCCGAGACGAGTGGGTTTGGGTCTAGCCGAGTGGGTTTGGGTCTAACCGAGTGGGTTTGGGTCGAGCCGAGTGGGTTTGGGTCTAGCCGAGTGGGTTTGGGTCTAGACGAGTGGGTTTGGGTCTAGCCGAGTGGGTTTGTGTCTAGCCGATTGGGTTTGGGTCTAGCGGAGTGGGTTTGGGTCTAGCGGAGTGGGTTTGGGTCTGGCGGAGTGGGTTTGGTTCTAGCGGACTGGGTTTGGGTCCAGCGGAGTGGGTTTGGGTCTAGCGGAGTGGGTTTGGGTCTAGCCGAGTGGGTTTGCGTCTAGCTGAGTGGGTTTGGGTCTAGCCGAGTGGGTTTGGGTCTCGCGGAGTGGGATTGGGTCTAGCCGAGTGGGTTTGGGTCTAGCCGATTGGGTTTAGGTCTAGCCGAGTGGGTTTGGGACTAGCGGAGTGGGTTTGGGTGTAGCAGAGTGGGTTTGGGTCTAGCGCAGTGGGTTTGGGTCTAGCGGAGTGGGTTTGGGTCTAGCGGAGTGGGTTTGGGTCTAGTGGAGTGGGTTTGGGTCTAGCAGAGTGGGTTTGCGTATAGCGGAGTGGGTTTGGGGCTAGCAGAGTGGGTTTGGGTCTAGCCGAGTGGGTTTGGGTCTAGCGGAGTGGGTTTGGGTCTAGCCGAGTGGGTTTGGGTCTAGCGGCGTGGGTTTGGGTCTAGCGGAGTGGGTTTGGGTCTGCCGGAGTGGGTTTGGGTCTAGCCGAGTGGTTTTGGGTCTACCCGAGTGGGTTTGGGTCTAGCCGCGTGGGTTTGGTCTAGCCGAGTGTGTTTGTGTCTAGCCGAGTGGGTTTGGATCTAGCCGAGTGGGTCTGGGTCTAGCCAAGTGGGTTTGGGTCTAGCATAGTGGGTTTGGGTCTAGCATAGTGGGTTTGGGTGTAGCCGAGTGGGTTTGGGTCTAGCCGATTGGGTTTGGGTCCCGCTGAGTGGGTTTGGGTCTAGGGGAGTGGGTTTGGGTCTAGCCAAGTGGGTTTGGGTCTAACTGAGTGGGTTTGGGTCTAGCCAAGTGGGTTTCGGTCTAGCCGAGTGGGTTTGGGTCTCGCCGAGTGGGTTTGGGTCTAACCGAGTGGGTTTGGGTCTAGCATAGTGGGTTTGGGTCTAGCATAGTGGGTTTGGGTGTAGCCGAGTGGGTTTGGGTCTAGCCGATTGGGTTTGGGTCCCGCTGAGTGGGTTTGGGTCTAGCATAGTGGGTTTGGGTCTAGCATAGTGGGTTTGGGTGTAGCCGAGTGGGTTTGGGTCTAGCCGATTGGGTTTGGATCCCGCTGAGTGGGTTTGGGTCTAGCGGAGTGGGTTTGGATCTAGCAGAGTGGGTTTGGGTCTAGCGGAGTGGGTTTGGGTCTAGCCAAGTGGGTTTCGGTCTAGCCGAGTGGGTTTGGGTCTCGCCGAGTGGGTTTGGGTCTAACCGAGTGGGTTTGGGTCGAGCCGAGTGGGTTTGGGTCTAGCCGAGTGGGTTTGGGTCTAGACGAGTGGGTTTGGGTCTAGCCGAGTGGGTTTGTGTCTAGCCGATTGGGTTTGGGTGTAGCGGAGTGGGTTTGGGTCTAGCGGAGTGGGTTTGGGTCTGGCGGAGTGGGTTTGGTTCTAGCGGACTGGGTTTGGGTCCAGCGGAGTGGGTTTGGGTCTAGCGGAGTGGGTTTGGGTCTAGCCGACTGGGTTTGCGTCTAGCTGAGTGGGTTTGGGTCTAGCCGAGTGGGTTTGGGTCTAGCCGAGTGGGTTTGGGTCTAGCCGAGTGGGTTTGGGTCTAGCCGAGTGGGTTTGGGTCTAGTGGAGTGGGTTTGGGTCTAGCGGAGTGGGTTTGGGTCTAGCCGAGTGGGTTTGGATCTAGCCGAGTGGGTTTGGGTCTAGCCAAGTGGGTTTGGGTCCAGCATAGTGGGTTTGGATGTAGCCGAGTGGGTTTGGGTCTAGCCGATTGGGTTTGGGTCCCGCTGAGTGGGTTTGGGTCTGGGGGAGTGGGTTTGGGTCTAGCAAAGTGCGTTTGGGTCCAACCGAGTGGGTTTGGGTGTAGCCGAGTGGGTTTGGGTCTAGCCGAGTGGGTTTGGGTTCAGCCGAGTGGGTTTGGGTCTAGCCGAGTGGGTTTGGGTTTAGCCGAGTGGGTTTGGTTCTAGCGAGTGGGTTTGTGTCTAGCCGAGTGGGTTTGGGTCTAGCCGAGTGGGTTTGGGTCTAGCCGAGTGGGTTTGCGTCTAGAGGAGTGGGTTTGGGCCTAGACGAGTGGGTTTGGATGTAGCGGAGTTGGTTTGTGTTTAGCCGAGTGGGTTTAGGTCTAGCCGAGTGGGTTTGGGTCTAGCCGAGTGGGTTTGGGTGTAGCAGAGTGGGTTTGCGTTTAGCCGAGTGGGTTTGGGTCTAGCCGAGTGGGTTTGGGTCTAGCGGAGTGGGTTTGTGTCTAGCGGAATGGGTTTGAGTCTAGCGGAGTGGGTTTGGGTCTAGCGGAGTGGGTTTGGGTCTAGCGGAGTGGGTTTGGGTCTAGCGGAGTGGGTTTGGGCCTAGCGCAGTGGGTTTGGGTCTAGCCGAGTGGGTTTGGGTCTAGCCGAGTGGGTTTGGGTCTAGCGGAGTGGGTTTGGGTCTAGCCGAGTGAGTTTGGGTCTAGCGGAGTGGGTTTTGGTCTAGCCGAGTGGGTTTGGGTCTGGCCGAGTGGGTTTGTGTCTAGCCGAGTGGGTTTGGATCTAGCCGAGTGGGTTTGGGTCTAGCCAAGTGGGTTTGGGTCCAGCATAGTGGGTTTGGATGTAGCCGAGTGGGTTTGGGTCTAGCCGATTGGGTTTGGGTCCCGCTGAGTGGGTTTGGGTCTGGGGGAGTGGGTTTGGGTCTAGCCAAGTGCGTTTGGGTCCAACCGAGTGGGTTTGGGTGTAGCCGAGTGGGTTTGGGTTTAGCCGAGTGGGTTTGGTTCTAGCGAGTGGGTTTGTGTCTAGCCGAGTGGGTTTGGGTCTAGCCGAGTGGGTTTGGGTCTAGCCGAGTGGGTTTGCGTCTAGACAAGTGGGTTTCGGTCTAGCCGAGTGGGTTTGGGTCTCGCCGAGTGGGTTTGGGCCGAGACGAGTGGGTTTGGGTCTAGCCGAGTGGGTTTGGGTCTAACCGAGTGGGTTTGGGTCGAGCCGAGTGGGTTTGGGTCTAGCCGAGTGGGTTTGGGTCTAGACGAGTGGGTTTGGGTCTAGCCGAGTGGGTTTGTGTCTAGCCGATTGGGTTTGGGTCTAGCGGAGTGGGTTTGGGTCTAGCGGAGTGGGTTTGGGTCTGGCGGAGTGGGTTTGGTTCTAGCGGACTGGGTTTGGGTCCAGCGGAGTGGGTTTGGGTCTAGCGGAGTGGGTTTGGGTCTAGCCGAGTGGGTTTGCGTCTAGCTGAGTGGGTTTGGGTCTAGCCGAGTGGGTTTGGGTCCCGCTGAGTGGGTTTGGGTCTGGGGGAGTGGGTTTGGGTCTAGCCAAGTGCGTTTGGGTCCAACCGAGTGGGTTTGGGTGTAGCCGAGTGGGTTTGGGTCTAGCCGAGTGGGTTTGGGTTCAGCCGAGTGGGTTTGGGTCTAGCCGAGTGGGTTTGGGTTTAGCCGAGTGGGTTTGGTTCTAGCGAGTGGGTTTGTGTCTAGCCGAGTGGGTTTGGGTCTAGCCGAGTGGGTTTGGGTCTAGCCGAGTGGGTTTGCGTCTAGAGGAGTGGGTTTGGGTCTAGCGGAGTGGGTTTGGATCTAGCAGAGTGGGTTTGGGTCTGGCGGAGTGGGTTTGGGTCTAGACAAGTGGGTTTCGGTCTAGCCGAGTGGGTTTGGGTCTCGCCGAGTGGGTTTGGGCCGAGACGAGTGGGTTTGGGTCTAGCCGAGTGGGTTTGGGTCTAACCGAGTGGGTTTGGGTCGAGCCGAGTGGGTTTGGGTCTAGCCGAGTGGGTTTGGGTCTAGACGAGTGGGTTTGGGTCTAGCCGAGTGGGTTTGTGTCTAGCCGATTGGGTTTGGGTCTAGCGGAGTGGGTTTGGGTCTAGCGGAGTGGGTTTGGGTCTGGCGGAGTGGGTTTGGTTCTAGCGGACTGGGTTTGGGTCCAGCGGAGTGGGTTTGGGTCTAGCGGAGTGGGTTTGGGTCTAGCCGAGTGGGTTTGCGTCTAGCTGAGTGGGTTTGGGTCTAGCCGAGTGGGTTTGGGTCTCGCGGAGTGGGATTGGGTCTAGCCGAGTGGGTTTGGGTCTAGCCGATTGGGTTTAGGTCTAGCCGAGTGGGTTTGGGACTAGCGGAGTGGGTTTGGGTGTAGCAGAGTGGGTTTGGGTCTAGCGCAGTGGGTTTGGGTCTAGCGGAGTGGGTTTGGGTCTAGCGGAGTGGGTTTGGGTCTAGTGGAGTGGGTTTGGGTCTAGCAGAGTGGGTTTGCGTATAGCGGAGTGGGTTTGGGGCTAGCAGAGTGGGTTTGGGTCTAGCCGAGTGGGTTTGGGTCTAGCGGAGTGGGTTTGGGTCTAGCCGAGTGGGTTTGGGTCTAGCGGCGTGGGTTTGGGTCTAGCGGAGTGGGTTTGGGTCTGCCGGAGTGGGTTTGGGTCTAGCCGAGTGGTTTTGGGTCTACCCGAGTGGGTTTGGGTCTAGCCGCGTGGGTTTGGTCTAGCCGAGTGTGTTTGTGTCTAGCCGAGTGGGTTTGAATCTAGCCGAGTGGGTCTGGGTCTAGCCAAGTGGGTTTGGGTCTAGCATAGTGGGTTTGGGTCTAGCATAGTGGGTTTGGGTGTAGCCGAGTGGGTTTGGGTCTAGCCGATTGGGTTTGGGTCCCGCTGAGTGGGTTTGGGTCTAGGGGAGTGGGTTTGGGTCTAGCCAAGTGGGTTTGGGTCTAACTGAGTGGGTTTGGGTCTAGCCAAGTGGGTTTCGGTCTAGCCGAGTGGGTTTGGGTCTCGCCGAGTGGGTTTGGGTCTAACCGAGTGGGTTTGGGTCTAGCATAGTGGGTTTGGGTCTAGCATAGTGGGTTTGGGTGTAGCCGAGTGGGTTTGGGTCTAGCCGATTGGGTTTGGGTCCCGCTGAGTGGGTTTGGGTCTAGCATAGTGGGTTTGGGTCTAGCATAGTGGGTTTGGGTGTAGCCGAGTGGGTTTGGGTCTAGCCGATTGGGTTTGGATCCCGCTGAGTGGGTTTGGGTCTAGCGGAGTGGGTTTGGATCTAGCAGAGTGGGTTTGGGTCTAGCGGAGTGGGTTTGGGTCTAGCCAAGTGGGTTTCGGTCTAGCCGAGTGGGTTTGGGTCTCGCCGAGTGGGTTTGGGTCTAACCGAGTGGGTTTGGGTCGAGCCGAGTGGGTTTGGGTCTAGCCGAGTGGGTTTGGGTCTAGACGAGTGGGTTTGGGTCTAGCCGAGTGGGTTTGTGTCTAGCCGATTGGGTTTGGGTCTAGCGGAGTGGGTTTGGGTCTAGCGGAGTGGGTTTGGGTCTGGCGGAGTGGGTTTGGTTCTAGCGGACTGGGTTTGGGTCCAGCGGAGTGGGTTTGCGTCTAGCGGAGTGGGTTTGGGTCTAGCCGAGTGGGTTTGGGTCTGGCGGAGTGGGTTTGGTTCTAGCGGACTGGGTTTGGGTCCAGCGGAGTGGGTTTGGGTCTAGCCGAGTGGGTTTGGGTCTAGCCGAGTGGGTTTGGGTCTAGTGGAGTGGGTTTGGGTCTAGCGGAGTGGGTTTGGGTAGAGCGGAGTGGGTTTGGGTCTAGCAGAGTGGTTTTGGGTCTTGCCGAGTGGGTTTGGTTCTAGCGAGTGGGTTTGTGTCTAGCCGAGTGGGTTTGGGTCTAGCCGAGTGGGTTTGGGTCTAGCCGAGTGGGTTTGCGTCTAGAGGAGTGGGTTTTGGGTCTAGCGGAGTGGGTTTGGATCTAGCAGAGTGGGTTTGGGTCTAGCGGAGTGGGTTTGGGTCTAGCCAAGTGGGTTTCGGTCTAGCCGAGTGGGTTTGGGTCTCGCCGAGTGGGTTTGGGTCTAACCGAGTGGGTTTGGGTCGAGCCGAGTGGGTTTGGGTCTAGCCGAGTGGGTTTGGGTCTGGACGAGTGTGTTTGGGTCTAGCCGAGTGGGTTTGTGTCTAGCCGATTGGGTTTGGGTCTAGCGGAGTGGGTTTGGGTCTAGCGGAGTGGGTTTGGGTCTGGCGGAGTGGGTTTGGTTCTAGCGGACTGGGTTTGGGTCCAGCGGAGTGGGTTTGGGTCTAGCGGAGTGGGTTTGGGTCTAGCCGAGTGGGTTTGCGTCTAGCTGAGTGGGTTTGGGTCTAGCCGAGTGGGTTTGGGTCTCGCGGAGTGGGTTTGGGTCTAGCCGAGTGTGTTTGGGTCTAGCCGAGTGGGTTTGGGTCTAGCCGAGTGGGTTTGGGTCTAGCCGAGTGGGTTTGGGTCTAGCCGAGTGGGTTTGGGTCTAGTGGAGTGGGTTTGGGTCTAGCGGAGTGGGTTTGGGTAGAGCGGAGTGGGTTTGGGTCTAGCAGAGTGGGTTTGGGTCTTGCCGAGTGGGTTTGGGTCTAGCGGAGTGGGTTTGGGTCTAGCCGAGTGGGTTTGGGTCGAGCGGAGTGGGTTTAGGTCTAACCGAGTGGGTTTGGGTCTAGCCGAGTGGGTTTTGGTCTAGCCGAGTGGGTTTGGGTCTAGTCGAGTGGGTTTGGGTCTAGCCGAGTGGGTTGGGGGCTAGCCGAGTGGGTTGGGGGCTAGCCGAGTGGGTTTAGGTGTAGCCGAGTGGGTTTGGGTCTAGTGGAGTGGGTTTGGGTCTAGCGGAGTGGGTTTGGGTATAGCGGAGTGGGTTTGGGTCTAGCGGAGTGGGTTTGGGCCTAGACGAGTGGGTTTGGATGTAGCGGAGTTGGTTTGTGTTTAGCCGAGTGGGTTTAGGTCTAGCCGAGTGGGTTTGGGTCTAGCCGAGTGGGTTTGGGTGTAGCGGAGTGGGTTTGCGTTTAGCCGAGTGGGTTTGGGTCTAGCCGAGTGCGTTTGGGTCTAGCGGAGTGGGTTTGTGTCTAGCGGAATGGGTTTGAGTCTAGCGGAGTGGGTTTGGGTCTAGCGGAGTGGGTTTGGGTCTAGCGGAGTGGGTTTGGGTCTAGCGGAGTGGGTTTGGGCCTAGCGGAGTGGGTTTGGGTCTAGCCGAGTGGGTTTGGTTCTAGCCGAGTGGGTTTGGGTCTAGCGGAGTGGGTTTGGGTCTAGCCGAGTGAGTTTGGGTCTAGCGGAGTGGGTTTTGGTCTAGCCGAGTGGGTTTGGGTCTGGCCGAGTGGGTTTGTGTCTAGCCGAGTGGGTTTGGATCTAGCCGAGTGGGTTTGGGTCTAGCCAAGTGGGTTTGGGTCCAGCATAGTGGGTTTGGATGTAGCCGAGTGGGTTTGGGTCTAGCCGATTGGGTTTGGGTCCCGCTGAGTGGGTTTGGGTCTGGGGGAGTGGGTTTGGGTCTAGCCAAGTGCGTTTGGGTCCAAACGAGTGGGTTTGGGTGTAGCCGAGTGGGTTTGGGTCTAGCCGAGTGGGTTTGGGTTCAGCCGAGTGGGTTTGGGTCTAGCCGAGTGGGTTTGGGTTTAGCCGAGTGGGTTTGGTTCTAGCGAGTGGGTTTGTGTCTAGCCGAGTGGGTTTGGGTCTAGCCGAGTGGATTTGGGTCTAGCCGAGTGGGTTTGCGTCTAGAGGAGTGGGTTTGGGTCTAGCGGAGTGGGTTTGGATCTAGCAGAGTGGGTTTGGGTCTAGCGGAGTGGGTTTGGGTCTAGACAAGTGGGTTTCGGTCTAGCCGAGTGGGTTTGGGTCTCGCCGAGTGGGTTTGGGCCGAGACGAGTGGGTTTGGGTCTAGCCGAGTGGGTTTGGGTCTAACCGAGTGGGTTTGGGTCGAGCCGAGTGGGTTTGGGTCTAGCCGAGTGGGTTTGGGTCTAGACGAGTGGGTTTGGGTCTAGCCGAGTGGGTTTGTGTCTAGCCGATTGGGTTTGGGTCTAGCGGAGTGGGTTTGGGTCTAGCGGAGTGGGTTTGGGTCTGGCGGAGTGGGTTTGGTTCTAGCGGACTGGGTTTGGGTCCAGCGGAGTGGGTTTGGGTCTAGCGGAGTGGGTTTGGGTCTAGCCGAGTGGGTTTGCGTCTAGCTGAGTGGGTTTGGGTCTAGCCGAGTGGGTTTGGGTCTCGCGGAGTGGGTTTGGGTCTAGCCGAGTGGGTTTGGGTCTAGCCGATTGGGTTTAGGTCTAGCCGAGTGGGTTTGGGACTAGCGGAGTGGGTTTGGGTCTAGCAGAGTGGGTTTGGGTCTAGCGCAGTGGGTTTGGGTCTAGCGGAGTGGGTTTGGGTCTAGCGGAGTGGGTTTGGGTCCAGTGGAGTGGGTTTGGGTCTAGCAGAGTGGGTTTGCGTATAGCGGAGTGGGTTTGGGGCTAGCAGAGTGGGTTTGGGTCTAGCCGAGTGGGTTTGGGTCTAGCGGAGTGGGTTTGGGTCTAGCCGAGTGGGTTTAGGTCTGGCGGCGTGGGTTTGGGTCTAGCGGAGTGGGTTTGGGTCTGCCGGAGTGGGTTTGGGTCTAGCCGAGTGGTTTTGGGTCTACCCGAGTGGGTTTGGGTCTAGCCGCGTGGGTTTGGTCTAGCCGAGTGTGTTTGTGTCTAGCCGAGTGGGTTTGGATCTAGCCGAGTGGGTCTGGGTCTAGCCAAGTGGGTTTGGGTCTAGCATAGTGGGTTTGGGTCTAGCATAGTGGGTTTGGGTGTAGCCGAGTGGGTTTGGGTCTAGCCGATTGGGTTTGGGTCCCGCTGAGTGGGTTTGGGTCTAGGGGAGTGGGTTTGGGTCTAGCCAAGTGGGTTTGGGTCTAACTGAGTGGGTTTGGGTGTAGCCGAGTGGGTTTGGGTCTAGCCGAGTGGGTTTGGGTTTAGCCGAGTGGGTTTGAGTCTAGCCGAGTGGGTTTGGGTTTAGCCGAGTGGGTTTGGTTCTAGCGAGTGGGTTTGTGTCTAGCCGAGTGGGTTTGGGTCTAGCGGAGTGGGTTTGGATCTAGCAGAGTGGGTTTGGGTCTAGCGGAGTGGGTTTGGGTCTAGCCAAGTGGGTTTCGGTCTAGCCGAGTGGGTTTGGGTCTCGCCGAGTGGGTTTGGGCCGAGACGAGTGGGTTTGGGTCTAGCCGAGTGTGTTTGGGTCTAACCGAGTGGGTTTGGGTCGAGCCGAGTGGGTTTCGGTCTAGCCGAGTGGGTTTGGGTCTAGACGAGTGGGTTTGGGTCTAGCCGAGTGGGTTTGTGTCTAGCCGATTGGGTTTGGGTCTAGCGGAGTGGGTTTGGGTCTAGCGGAGTGGGTTTGGGTCTGGCGGAGTGGGTTTGGTTCTAGCGGACTGGGTTTGGGTCCAGCGGAGGTGGTTTGGGTCTAGCGGAGTGGGTTTGGGTCTAGCCGAGTGGGTTTGCATCTAGCTGAGTGGGTTTAGGTCTAGCCGAGTGGGTTTGGGTCTAGCGGAGTGGGTTTGGGTCTAGCCGAGTGGGTTTGGGTCTAGCCGATTGGGTTTAGGTCTCGCCGAGTGGGTTTGGGACTAGCGGAGTGGGTTTGGGTCTAGCAGAGTGGGTTTGGGTCTAGCGCAGTGGGTTTGGGTCTAGCGGAGTGGGTTTGGGTCTAGCGGAGTGGGTTTGGGTCTAGTGGAGTGGGTTTGGGTCTAGCGGAGTGGGTTTGCGTATAGCGGAGTGGTTTTGGGGCTAGCAGAGTGGGTTTGGGTCTAGCCGAGTGGGTTTGGGTCTAGCGGAGTGGGTTTGGCTCTAGCCGAGTGGGTTTGGGTCTAGCGGCGTGGGTTTGGGTCTAGCGGAGTGGGTTTGGGTCTGCCGGAGTGAGTTTGGGTCTAGCAGAGTGGGTTTGGGTCTACCCGAGTGGGTTTGGGTCTAGCCGCGTGGGTTTGGTCTAGCCGAGTGTGTTTGGGTCTAGCGGAGTGTGTTTGGGTCTAGCCGAGTGGGTTTGGGTCTAGCTGATTGGGTTTGGGTCTCGCCGAGTGGGTTTGGGTCTGGCGGAGTGGGTTTGGGTCTAGCAGAGTGGGTTTGGGTCTAGCGGAGTGGGTTTGCGTCTAGCGGAGTGGGTTTGGGTCTAGCGGAGTGGGTTTGGGTCTAGCGGAGTGGGTTTGGGTCTAACCGAGTGGGTTTGGGTCTAGCCGAGTGGGTTTGGGTCTAGCCGAGTGGGTTTGGGTCTAGCCGAGTGGGTTTGGGTCTAGCCGAGTGGGTTTGGGTCTAGCGGCGTGGGTTTGGGTGTAGCGGAGTGGGTTTGGGTGTAGCGGAGTGGGTTTGGGTCTAGCTGAGTGGGTTTGGGTCTACCCGAGTGGGTTTGGGTCTAGCCGCGTGGGTTTGGTCTAGCCGAGTGTGTTTGGGTCTAGCGGAGTGTGTTTGGGTCTAGCCGAGTGGGTTTGGGTCTAGCCGAGTGGGTTTGGGTCTAGCCGATTGGGTTTGCGTCTAGCCGAGTGGGTTTGGGTCTGGCGGAGTGGGTTTGGGTATGGCAGAGTGGGTTTGGGTCTAGCGGAGTGGGTTTCGGTCTAGCGGAGTGGGTTTGGGTCCAGCGGAGTGGGTTTGGGTCTAGCGGAGTGGGTTTGGGTCTAACCGAGTGGGTTTGGGTCTAGCCGAGTGGGTTTGGGTCTAGCCGAGTGGGTTTGGGTCTAGCCGAGTGGGTTTGGGTATAGCGGAGTGGGTTTGGGTCTAGCAGAGTGGGTTTGGGTCTTGCCGAGTGGGTTTGGGTCTGGCGGAGTGGGTTTGTGTCTAGCCGAGTGGGTTTGGGTTGAGCGGAGTGGGTTTAGGTCTAACCAAGTAGGTTTGGGTCTAGCCGAGTGGGTTTGGGTCTAGCCGAGTGGGTTTGGGTCTAGTCGAGTGTGTTTGGGTCTAGCCGAGTGGGTTGGGGGCTAGCCGAGTGGGTTGGGGGCTAGCCGAGTGGGTTTGGGTGTAGCCGAGTGGGTTTGGGTCTAGTGGAGTGGGTTTGGGACTAGCGGAGTGGGTTTGGGTATAGCGGAGTGGGTTTGGGTCTAGCAGAGTGGGTTTGGGCCTAGACGAGTGGGTTTGGATGTAGCGGAGTTGGTTTGTGTTTAGCCGAGTGGGTTTAGGTCTAGCCGAGTGGGTTTGGGTCCAGCCGAGTGGGTTTGGGTGTAGCGGAGTGGGTTTGCGTTTAGCCGAGTGGGTTTGGGTCTAGCCGAGTGGGTTTGGGTCTAGCGGAGTGGGTTTGTGTCTAGCGGAATGGGTTTGGGTCTAGCGGAGTGGGTTTGGGTCTAGCGGAGTGGGTTTGGGTCTAGCGGAGTGGGTGTGGGTCTAGCGGAGTGGGTTTGGGTCTAGCCGAGTGGGTTTGGGTCTAGCCGAGTGGGTTTGGGTCTAGCCGAGTGGGTTTGGGTCTAGCCGAGTGGGTTTGGGTCTAGCGGAGTGGGTTTTGGTCTAGCCGAGTGGGTTTGGGTCTGGCCGAGTGGGTTTGTGTCTAGCCGAGCGGGTTTGGATCTAGCCGAGTGGGTTTGGGTCTAGCCAAGTGGGTTTGAGTCTAGCATAGTGGGTTTGGGTGTAGCCGAGTGGGTTTGGGTCTAGCCGATTGGGTTTGGGTCCCGCTGAGTGGGTTTGGGTCTAGGGGAGTGGGTTTGGGTCTAGCCAAGTGGGTTTGGGTCTAACCTAGTGGGTTTGGGTGTAGCCGAGTGGGTTTGGGTCTAGCGGAGTGGGTTTGGGTGTAGCCGAGTGGGTTTGGGTCTAGTGGAGTGGGTTTGGGTCTAGCGGAGTGGGTTTGGGTATAGCGGAGTGGGTTTGGGTCTAGCAGAGTGGGTTTGGGCCAAGACGAGTGGGTTTGGATGTAGCGGAGTTGGTTTGTGTTTAGCCGAGTGGGTTTAGGTCTAGCCGAGTGGGTTTGGGTCCAGCCGAGTGGGTTTGGGTGTAGCGGAGTGGGTTTGCGTTTAGCCGAGTGGGTTTGGGTCTAGCCGAGTGGGTTTGGGTCTAGCGGAGTGGGTTTGTGTCTAGCGGAATGGGTTTGGGTCTAGCGGAGTGGGTTTGGGTCTAGCGGAGTGGGTTTGGGTCTAGCGGAGTGGGTTTGGGTCTAGCGGAGTGGGTTTGGGTCTAGCCGAGTGGGTTTGGGTCTAGCCGAGTGGGTTTGGGTCTAGCCGAGTGGGTTTGGGTCTAGCCGAGTGGGTTTGGGTCTAGCGGAGTGGGTTTGGGTCTAGCGGAGTGGGTTTTGGTCTAGCCGAGTGGGTTTGGGTCTGGCCGAGTGGGTTTGTGTCTAGCCGAGCGGGTTTGGATCTAGCCGAGTGGGTTTGGGTCTAGCCAAGTGGGTTTGAGTCTAGCATAGTGGGTTTGGGTGTAGCCGAGTGGGTTTGGGTCTAGCCGATTGGGTTTGGGTCCCGCTGAGTGGGTTTGGGTCTAGGGGAGTGGGTTTGGGTCTAGCCAAGTGGGTTTGGGTCTAACCGAGTGGGTTTGGGTGTAGCCGAGTGGGTTTGGGTCTAGCCGAGTGGGTTTGGGTTTAGCCGAGTGGGTTTGGGTCTAGCCGAGTGGGTTTGGGTTTAGCCGAGTGCGTTTGGTTCTAGCGAGTGGGTTTGTGTCTAGCTGAGTGGGTTTGGGTCTAGCCGAGTGGGTTTGGGTCTAGCCGAGTGGGTTTGGGTCTAGAGGAGTGGGTTTGGGTCTAGCGGAGTGGGTTTGGATCTAGCAGAGTGGGTTTGGGTCTAGCGGAGTGGGTTTGGGTCTAGCCAAGTGGGTTTCGGTCTAGCCGAGTGGGTTTGGGTCTCGCCGAGTGGGTTTGGGCCGAGACGAGTGGGTTTGGGTCTGGCCGAGTGGGTTTGGGTCTAACCGAGTGGGTTTGGGTCGAGCCGAGTGGGTTTGGGTCTAGCCGAGTGGGTTTGGGTCTAGCGGAGTGGGTTTGGGTCTGGCGGAGTGGGTTTGGTTCTAGCGGACTGGGTTTGGGTCCAGCGGAGTGGGTTTGGGTCTAGCCGAGTGGGTTTGGGTCTAGCCGAGTGGGTTTGCGTCTAGCTGAGTGGGTTTGGGTCTAGCCGAGTGGGTTTGGGTCTAGCGGAGTGGGTTTGGGTCTAGCCGAGTGGGTTTGGGTCTACCCGATTGGGTTTGGGTCTAGCCGAGTGGGTTTGGGTCTAGCGGCGTGGGTTTGGGTCTAGCGGAGTGGGTTTGGGTCTGCCGGAGTGGGTTTGGGTCTAGCCGAGTGGGTTTGGGTCTACCCGAGTGGGTTTGGGTCTAGCCGCGTGGGTTTGGTCTAGCCGAGTGTGTTTGGGTCTAGCGGAGTGTGTTTGGGTCTAGCCGAGTGGGTTTGGGTCTAGCTGATTGGGTTTGGGTCTAGCCGAGTGGGTTTGGGTCTGGCGGAGTGGGTTTGGGTCTAGCAGAGTGGGTTTGGGTCTAGCGGAGTGGGTTTGGGTCTAGCGGAGTGGGTTTGGGTCTAGCGGAGTGGGTTTGGGTTTAGCGGAGTGGGTTTGGGTCTAACCGAGTGGGTTTGGGTCTAGCCGAGTGGGTTTGGGTCTAGCCGAGTGGGTTAGGGTCTAGCCGAGTGGGTTTGGGTCTAGCCGAGTGGGTTTGGGTCTAGTGGCGTGGGTTTGGGTGTAGCGGAGTGGGTTTGGGTCTGCCGGAGTGGGTTTGGGTCTAGCTGAGTGGGTTTGGGTCTACCCGAGTGGGTTTGGGTCTAGCCGTGTGGGTTTGGTCTGACCGAGTGTGTTTGGGTCTAGCGGAGTGTGTTTGGGTCTAGCCGAGTGGGTTTGGGTCTAGCCGAGTGGGTTTGGGTCTAGCCGATTGGGTTTGGGTCTAGCCGAGTGGGTTTGGGTCTGGCGGAGTGGGTTTGGGTCTAGCAAAGTGGGTTTGGGTCTAGCGGAGTGGGTTTGGGTCTAGCGGAGTGGGTTTGGGTCCAGCGGAGTGGGTTTGGGTCTAGCGGAGTGGGTTTGGGTCTAGCCGAGTGGGTTTGGGTCTAGCCGAGTGGGTTTAGGTATAGCGGAGTGGGTTTGGGTCTAGCAGAGTGGGTTTGGGTCTTGCCGAGTGGGTTTGGGTCTAGCGGAGTGGGTTTGGGTCTAGCCGAGTGGGTTTGGGTCGAGCGGAGTGGGTTTAGGTCTAACCGAGTAGGTTTGGGTCTAGCCGAGTGGGTTTGGGTCTAGCCGAGTGGGTTTGGGTCTAGTCGAGTGGGTTTGGGTCTAGCCGAGTGGGTTGGGGGCTAGCCGAGTGGGTTGGGGGCTAGCCGAGTGGGTTTGGGTGTCGCCGAGTGGGTTTGGGTCTAGTGGAGTGGGTTTGGGTCTAGCGGAGTGGGTTTGGGTATAGCGGAGTGGGTTTGGGTCTAGCAGAGTGGGTTTGGGCCTAGACGAGTGGGTTTGGATGTAGCGGAGTGGGTTTGTGTTTAGCCGAGTGGGTTTAGGTCTAGCCGAGTGGGTTTGGGTCTAGCCGAGTGGGTTTGGGTGTAGCGGAGTGGGTTTGCATTTAGCCGAGTGGGTTTGGGTCTAGCCGAGTGGGTTTGGGTCTAGCGGAGTGGGTTTGTGTCTAGCGGAATGGGTTTGGGTCTAGCGGAGTGGGTTTGGGTCTAGCGGAGTGGGTTTGGGTCTAGCGGAGTGGGTTTGGGTCTAGCGTAGTGGGTTTGGGCCTAGCGGAGTGGGTTTGGGTCTAGCCGAGTGGGTTTGGGTCTAGCCCAGTGGTTTTGGGTCTAGTGGAGTGGGTTTGGGTCTAGCCGAGTGGGTTTGGGTCTAGCGGAGTGGGTTTGGGTCTAGCCGAGTGGGTTTGGGTCTGGCCGAGTGGGTTTGTGTCTAGCCGAGTGGGTTTGGATCTAGCCGAGTGGGTTTGGTTCTAGCCAAGTGGGTTTGGGTCTAGCATAGTGGGTTGGGGTGTAGCCGAGTGGGTTTGGGTCTAGCCGATTGGGTTTGGGTCCCGCTGAGTGGGTTTGGGTCTAGGGGAGTGGGTTTGGGTCTAGCCAAGTGGGTCTGGGTCTAACCGAGTGGGTTTGGGTGTAGCCGAGTGGGTTTGTGTCTGGCCGAGTGGGTTTGGGTTTAGCCGAGTGGGTTTGGGTCTAGCCGAGTGGGTTTGGGTTTAGCCGAGTGGGTTTGGTTCTAGCGAGTGGGTTTGTGTCTAGCCGAGTGGGTTTGGGTCTAGCCGAGTGGGTTTGGGTCTAGCCGAGTGGGTTTGGGTCTAGAGGAGTGGGTTTGGGTCTAGCGGAGTGGGTTTGGGTCTAGCGGAGTGGGTTTGGGTCTCGCGGAGTGGGTTTGGGTCTAGCCGCGTGGGTTTGGTCTAGCCGAGTGTGTTTGGGTCTAGCGGAGTGTGTTTGGGTCTAGCCGAGTGGGTTTGGGTCTAGCTGATTGGGTTTGGGTCTAGCCGAGTGGGTTTGGGTCTGGCGGAGTGGGTTTGGGTCTAGCAGAGTGGGTTTGGGTCTAGCGGAGTGGGTTTGGGTCTAGCGGAGTGGGTTTGGGTCTAGCGGAGTGGGTTTGGGTCTAGCGGAGTGGGTTTGGGTCTAACCGAGTGGGTTTGGGTCTAGCCGAGTGGGTTTGGGTCTAGCCGAGTGGGTTTGGGTCTAGCCGAGTGGGTTTGGGTCCAGCCGAGTGGGTTTGGGTCTAGTGGCGTGGGTTTGGGTGTAGCGGAGTGGGTTTGGGTCTGCCGGAGTGGGTTTGGGTCTAGCTGAGTGGGTTTGGGTCTACCCGAGTGGGTTTGGGTCTAGCCGTGTGGGTTTGGTCTAACCGAGTGTGTTTGGGTCTAGCGGAATGTGTTTGGGTCTAGCCGAGTGGGTTTGGGTCTAGCCGAGTGGGTTTGGGTCTAGCCGATTGGGTTTGGGTCTAGCCGAGTGCGTTTGGGTCTGGCGGAGTGGGTTTGGGTCTAGCAGAGTGGGTTTGGGTCTAGCGGAGTGGGTTTGGGTCTAGCGGAGTGGGTTTGGGTCCAGCGGAGTGGGTTTGGGTCTAGCGGAGTGGGTTTGGGTCTAACCGAGTGGGTTTGGGTCTAGCCGAGTGGGTTTGGGTCTAGCCGAGTGGGTTTGGGTCTAGCCGAGTGGGTTTGGGTATAGCGGATTGGGTTTGGGTCTAGCAGAGTGGGTTTGGGTCTTGCCGAGTGGGTTTGGGTCTAGCGGAGTGGGTTTGGGTCTAGCCGTGGTGGGTTTGGGTCGAGCGGAGTGGGTTTAGGTCTAACCGAGTAGGTTTGGGTCTAGCCGAGTGGGTTTGGGTCTAGCCGAGTGGGTTTGGGTCTAGTCGAGTGGGTTTGGGTCTAGCCGAGTGGGTTGGGGGCTAGCCGAGTGGGTTGGGGGCTAGCCGAGTGGGTTTGGGTGTAGCCGAGTGGGTTTGGGTCTAGTGGAGTGGGTTTGGGTCTAGCGGAGTGGGTTTGGGTATAGCGGAGTGGGTTTGGGTCTAGCAGAGTGGGTTTGGGCCTAGACGAGTGGGTTTGGATGTAGCGGAGTGGGTTTGTGTTTAGCCGAGTGGGTTTAGGTCTAGCCGAGTGGGTTTGGGTCTAGCCGAGTGGGTTTGGGTGTAGCGGAGTGGGTTTGCGTTTAGCCGAGTGGGTTTGGGTCTAGCCGAGTGGGTTTGGGTCTAGCGGAGTGGGTTTGTGTCTAGCGGAATGGGTTTGGGTCTAGCGGAGTGGGTTTGGGTCTAGCGGAGTGGGTTTGGGTCTAGCGGAGTGGGTTTGGGTCTAGCGTAGTGGGTTTGGGCCTAGCGGAGTGGGTTTGGGTCTAGCCGAGTGGGTTTGGGTCTAGCCGAGTGGGTTTGGGTCTAGTGGAGTGGGTTTGGGTCTAGCCGAGTGGGTTTGGGTCTAGCGGAGTGGGTTTGGGTCTAGCCCAGTGGGTTTGGGTCTGGCCGAGTGGGTTTGTGTCTAGCCGAGTGGGTTTGGATCTAGCCGAGTGGGTTTGGTTCTAGCCAAGTGGGTTTGGGTCTAGCATAGTGGGTTGGGGTGTAGCCGAGTGGGTTTGGGTCTAGCCGATTGGGTGTGGGTCCCGCTGAGTGGGTTTGGTCTAGGGGAGTGGGTTTGGGTCTAGCCAAGTGGGTCTGGGTCTAACCGAGTGGGTTTGGGTGTAGCCGAGTGGGTTTGTGTCTGGCCGAGTGGGTTTGGGTTTAGCCGAGTGGGTTTGGGTCTAGCCGAGTGGGTTTGGGTTTAGCCGAGTGGGTTTGGGTTTAGCCGAGTGGGTTTGGTTCTAGCAGAGTGGGTTTGGGCCTAGACGAGTGGGTTTGGATGTAGCGGAGTGGGTTTGTGTTTACCCGAGTGGGTTTAGGTCTAGCCGAGTGGGTTTGGGTCTAGCCGAGTGGGTTTGGGTGTAGCGGAGTGGGTTTCCGTTTAGCCGAGTGGGTTTGGGTCTAGCCGAGTGGGTTTGGGTCTAGCGGAGTGGGTTTGTGTCTAGCAGAATGGGTTTGGGTCTGGCGGAGTGGGTTTGGGTGTAGCGGAGTGGGTTTGGGTCTAGCCGAGTGGGTTTGGGTCTAGCGTAGTGGGTTTGGGCCTAGCGGAGTGGGTTTGGGTCTAGCCGAGTGGGTTTGGGTCTAGCCGAGTGGGTTTGGGTCTAGTGGAGTGGGTTTGGTTCTAGCCGAGTGGGTTTGGGTCCAGCGGAGAGGGTTTGGGTCTAGCCGAGTGGGTTTGGGTCTGGCCGAGTGGGTTTGTGTCTAGCCGAGTGGGTTTGGATCTAGCCGAGTGGGTTTGGTTCTAGCCAAGTGGGTTTGGGTCTAGCATAGTGGGTTGGGGTGTAGCCGAGTGGGTTTGGGTCTAGCCGATTGGGTTTGGGTCCCGCTGAGTGGGTTTGGGTCTAGGGGAGTGGGTTTGGGTCTAGCCAAGTGGGTCTGGGTCTAACCGAGTGGGTTTGGGTGTAGCCGAGTGGGTTTGTGTCTGGCCGAGTGGGTTTGGGTTTAGCCGAGTGGGTTTGGGTCTAGCCGAGTGGGTTTGGGTTTAGCCGAGTGGGTTTGGTTCTAGCGAGTGGGTTTGTGTCTAGCCGAGTGGGTTTGGGTCTAGCCGAGTGGGTTTGGGTCTAGCCGAGTGGGTTTGGGTCTAGAGGAGTGGGTTTGGGTCTAGCGGAGTGGGTTTGGGTCTAGCGGAGTGGGTTTCGGTCTAGCGGAGTGGGTTTGGGTCTAGCCAAGTGGGTTTCGGTCTAGCCGAGTGGGTTTGGGTCTCGCCGAGTGGGTTTGGGCCGAGACGAGTGGGTTTGGGTCTAGCCGAGTGGGTTTGGGTCTAACCGAGTGGGTTTGGGTCTAGCCGAGTGGGTTTGGGTCTAGAGGAGTGGGTTTGGGTCTAGCGGAGTGGGTTTGGGTCTAGCGGAGTGGGTTTGGGTCCAGACGAGTGGGTTTGGGTCTAGCCGAGTGGGTTTGTGTCTAGCCGATTGGGTTTGTGTCTAGCGGAGTGGGTTTGGGACTAGCGGAGTGGGTTTGGGTCTAGCGGAGTGGGTTTGGTTCTAGCGGACTGGGTTTGGGTCTAGCGGAGTGGGTTTGGGTCTAGCGGAGTGGGTTTGGGTCTAGCCGAGTGGGTTTGCGTCTAGCTGAGTGGGTTTGGGTCTAGCCGAGTGGGTTTGGGACTAGCGGAGTGGGTTTGGGTCTAGCCGAGTGGGTTTGGGTCTAGCCGATTGGGTTTGGGTCTAGCCGAGTGGGTTTGGGACTAGCGGAGTGGGTTTGGGTCTAGCAGAGTGGGTTTGGGTCTAGCGGAGTGGGTTTGGGTCTAGCGGAGTGGGTTTGGGTTTAGCCGAGTGGGTTTGGGTCTAGCGGAGTGGGTTTGGGTCTAACCGAGTGGGTTTGGGTCTAGCCGAGTGGGTTTGCGTCTAGCGGAGTGGGTTTGGGTCTAGCTGAGTGGGTTTGGGTCTGGCCGAGTGGGTTTGTGTCTAGCCGAGTGGGTTTGGGTCTAGTCGAGTGGGTTTGGGTCTAGCCAAGTGGGTTTGGTTCTAGCATAGTGGGTTTGGGTGTAGCCGAGTGTGTTTGGGTCTAGCCGAGTGGGGTTGGGTACAGCCGAGTTGGTTTCGGTCTATCCGAGTGGGTTTGGGTCTAGCTGAGTGGGTTTGGGTCTAGCCCGGTGGGTTTGGGTCTAGCCGAGTGGGTTTGGGTCTAGCCGAGTGGGTTTGGGTCTAGCCGAGTGGGATTGGGTCTAGCTGAGTGGGTTTGGGTCTAGCGGAGTGGGTTTGGGTCTAGCCGAGTGGGTTTGCATCTAGCCGAGTGGGTTTGGGTCCAGCTGAGTGGGTTTGGGGCTAGCCGAGTGGGTTTGTGACTAGCCGAGTGGGTTTGGGTCTCGCGGAGTGGGTTAGGGTCTAGCGGAGTGGGTTTCAGTCCAGCCGAGTGTGTTTGGGTCTAGTCGAGTGGGTTTCGGTCTAGCCGAGTGGGTTTGGGTCTATCTGGTGGGTTTGGGTCTTGCCGAGTGGGATTGGTCTAGCGTAGTGGGTTTGGGTTTAGCCGAGTGGGTTTGGGTCTAGCAGAGTGGGTTTGGGTCTAGCCGAGTGGGTTTGGGTCTAGCGGAGTGGGTTTGGGTCTAGCCGAGTGGGTTTGGGTCTAGCCGAGTGGGTTTGGGTCTAGCCGAGTGGGTTTGGGTCAAGCCGAGTGGGTTTGGTCAAGCGGAGTGGGTTTGGGTTTAGCCGAGTGGGTTTGGGTCTAGCCGAGTGGGTTTGGGTCTAGCCGAGTGGGTTTGGGTCTAGCCGAGTGGGTTTGGGTCTAGCAGAGTGGGTTTGGGTCTAGCCGAGTGGGTTTGGGCCTAGCGGACTGGGTTTGGGTCTAGCCGAGTGGGCGTGGGTCTAGCCGAGTGGGTTTGGGTCTCGCCGAGTGGGTTTGGGTCTAGCCGAATGGGTTTGGGTCTAGCCGCGTGGGTTTGGGTCTAGCCGAGTGGGTTTGGGTCTAGCCGAGTGGGTTTGGGTCTAGCCGAGTGGGTTTGGGTATAGCCGAGTGGGTTTGGGTCTAGCGGAGTGGTTTTGGGTCTAGCGGAGTGGGTTTGGGTTTAGCCGAGTGGGTTTGGGTCTAGCCGAGTGGGTTTGGGTCTAGCCGAGTGGGTTTGGGTCTAGCCGCGTGGGTTTGGGTCTAGCCGAGTGGGTTTGGGTCTAGCCGAGTGGGCGTGGGTCTAGCCGAGTGGGTTTGGGTATCGACGAGTGGGTTTGGGTCTAGCCGAATGGGTTTGGGTCTAGCCGCGTGGGTTTGGGTCTAGCCGAGTGGGTTTGGGTCTAGCCGAGTGGGTTTGGGTCTAGCCGAGTGGGTTTGTGTGTAGCCGAGTGGGTTTGGGTCTAGCGGAGTGGTTTTGGGTCTAGCGGAGTGGGTTTGGATATAGCCGAGTGGGTTTGGGTGTAGCCGAGTGGGTTTGGGTCTAGCCGAGTGGGTTTGGTTCTAGCCGAGTGGGTTTGGGTCTAGCCAAGTGGGTTTGGGTCTAGCCGCGTGGGTTTGGGTCTAGCCGAGTGGGTTTGGGTCTAGCCGAGTGGGTTTGCATCTAGCCGAGTGGGTTTGGGTCCAGCCGAGTGGGTTTGGGTCTAGCGGAGTGGGTTTGGGTCTTCCCGAGTGGGTTTGCGTCTAGCCGAGTGGGTTTCGGTCTAGCGGAGTGGGTTTGGGTTTAGCCGAGTGGGTTTGTGCCTAGCCAAGTGGGTTTGGGTCTTGCTGAGTGGGTTTGGGGCTAGCCGAGTGGGTTTGTGCCTAGCCGAGTGGGTTTGGGTCTCGCGGAGTGGGTTTGGGTCTAGCGGAGTGGGTTTCAGTCCAGCCGAGTGGGTTTGGGTCTAGTCGAGTGGGTTTCGGTCTAGCCGAGTGGGTTTGGGTCTATCTAGTGGGTTTGGGTCTTGCCGAGTGGGATTGGTCTAGCGGAGTGGGTTTGGGTTTAGCCGAGTGGGTTTGGGTCTAGCAGAGTGGGTTTGGGCCTATCCGAGTGGGTTTGGGTCTCGCGGAGTGGGTTTGGGTCTTGCGGAGTGGGTTTCCGTCCAGCCGAGTGGGTTTGGGTCTAGCCGAGCGGGTGTGGGTCTAGCCGAGTGGGTTTGGGTCTCGCCGAGTGGGTTTGGGTCTAGCCGAATGGGTTTGGGTCTAGCCGCGTGGGTTTGGGTCTAGCCGAGTGGGTTTGGTTCTAGCCGAGTGGGTTTGGGTCTTGCCGAGTGGGTTTGGGTGTAGCCGAGTGGGTTTGGGTCTAGCGGAGTGGTTTTGGGTCTAGCGGAGTGGGTTTGGGTCTAGCCGAGTGGGTTTGGGTCTAGCCGAGTGGGTTTGGGTCTAGCCGAGTGGGTTTGGGTCAAGCCGAGTGGGTTTGGTCAAGCGGAGTGGGTTTGGGTTTAGCCGAGTGGGTTTGGGTCTAGCCGAGTGGGTTTGGGTCTTGCCGAGTGGGTTTGGGTCTAGCCGAGTGGGTTTGGGTCTAGCAGAGTGGGTTTGGGTCTAGCCGAGTGGGTTTGGGCCTAGCGGACTGGGTTTGGGTCTAGCCGAGTGGGTTTGGGTCTAGCCGAGTGGGTTTGGGTCTAGCCGAGTGGGCGTGGGTCTAGCCGAGTGGGTTTGGGTCTCGCCGAGTGGGTTTGGGTCTAGCCGATTGGGTTTAGGTCTAGCCGCGTGGGTTTGGGTCTAGCCGAGTGGGTTTGGGTCTAGCCGAGCTGGTTTGGGTCTAGCCGAGTGGGTTTGGGTGTAGCCGAGTGGGTTTGGGTCTAGCGGAGTGGTTTTGGGTCTAGCGGAGTGGGTTTGGGTCTAGCCGAGTGGGTTTGTGTGTAGCCGAGTGGGTTTGGGTCTAGCGGAGTGGTTTTGGGTCTAGCGTAGTGGGTTTGGATATAGCCGAGTGGGTTTGGGTCTAGCCGAGTGGGTTTGGGTCTAGCCGAGTGGGTTTGGGTCTAGCCGAGTGGGTTTGGGTCTAGCCGAGTGGGTTTGGGTCTAGCCGAGTGGGTTTGGGTCTAGCGGAGTGGGTTTGGGTCTAGCGGAGTGGGATTGGGTCCAGCCGAGTGGGTTTGGGTCTAGCCGAGTGGGTTTGGGTCTAGCCGAGTAGGTTTGGGTCTAGCGGAGTGGGTTTCGTTCTTGCGGAGTGGGTTTGGGTCTAGCGGAGTGGGTTTGGGTCTAGCGGAGTGGGTTTGGGTCTGCCCGAGTGGGTTTGTGTCTAGCCGAGTGGGTTTGGGTCTAGCCGCGTGGGTTTGGGTCTAGCCGAGTGGGTTTGGGTCTAGCCGAGTGGGTTTGCGTCTAGCCAAGTGGGTTTGGGTCTAGCCGAGTGGGTTTGGGTCTAGTGGAGTGGGTTTGGGTTTAGCCGAGTGGGTTTGGGTCTAGCCGAGTGGGTTTGGGTCTAGCCGATTAGGTTTGGGTCTAGCGGAGTGGGTTTGGGTCTAGCGGAGTGGGTTTGGGACTGCCCGAGTGGGTTTGTGTCTAGCCGAGTGGGTTTGGGTCTAGCCGCGTGGGTTTGGGTCTAGCCGAGTGGGTTTGGGTCTAGCCGAGTGGGTTTGCGTCTAGCCAAGTGGGTTTGGGTCTAGCCGAGTGGGTTTGGGTCTAGTGGAGTGGGTTTGGGTTTAGCCGAGTGGGTTTGGGTCTAGCCGAGTGGGTTTGGGTCTAGCCGATTAGGTTTGGGTCTAGCGGAGTGGGTTTGGGTCTTGCCGAGTGGGTTTGGGTCCAGCTGAGTGGGTTTGGGTCTAGCCGAGTGGGTTTGTGCTTAGCCGAGTGGGTTTGGGTCTCGCGGAGTGGGTTTGGGTCTAGCGGAGTGGGTTTCCGTCCAGCCGAGTGGGTTTGGGTCTAGTCGAGTGGGTTTCGGTCTAGCCGAGTGGGTTTGGGTCTAGCGAGTGGGTTTGGGTCTTGCCGAGTGGGTTTGGGTCTAGCGGAGTGGGTTTGGGTCTAGCCGAGTGGGTTTGGGTCTAGCCGAGTGGGTTTGGGTCTAGCCCAGTAGGTTTGGGTCTAGCGGAGTGGGTTTGGGTCTAGCAGAGTGGGTTTGGGTCAAGAGGAGTGGGTTTGGGTCTAGCCGAGTGGGTTTGTGCCTAGCCGAGTGGGTTTGGGTCTCGCGGAGTGGGTTGGGGTCTTGCGGAGTGGGTTTCAGTCCAGCCGAGTGGGTTTGGGTCTACCGAGTGGGTTTGGGTCTCGCCTAGTGGGTTTGGGTCTAGCGGAGTGGGTTTGGGTCTAGCCGAGTTGGTTTAGGTCTAGCCGAGTGGGTTTGGGTCTAGCCCAGTGGGTTTGGGTCTAGCGGAGTGGGTTTGGGTCTAGCAGAGTGGGTTTGGGTCTAGAGGAGTGGGTTTGGGTCTAGCAGAGTGGGTTTGGGTCTGGCCGAGTGGGTTTGTGTCTAGCCGAGTGGGTTTGGGTCAAGCCGAATGGGTTTGGGTCTAGCCGAGTGGGTTTGGGTCTAGCCGAGTGGGTTTGGGTCTAGCCGAGTGGGTTTGGGTCTAGCGGAGTGGGTTTGGGTTTAGCCGAGTGGGTTTGGGTCCAGCCGAGTGGGTTTGGGTCTATCCGAGTGGGTTTGGGTCTAGCGGAGTGGGTTTGGGTCTAGCCGAGTGGGTTTGGGTCTAGCGGAGTGGGTTTGGGTCTAGCCGAGTGGGTTTGCGTCTCGCGGAGTGGGTTTGGGTCTAGCCGAGTGGGTTTGGGTCTAGCCGAGTGGATTTGGGTCTAGCCGAGTGGGTGTGGGTCTAGCGGAGTGGGTTTGGGTCTCGCCGAGTGGGATTGGGTCTAGCCGAGTGGGTTTGGGTCTAGCCGTGTTGGTTTGGGTCTAGCCGAGTGGGTTTGGGTCTAGCCGAGTGGGTTTGCGTCTAGCCAAGTGGGTTTGGGTCTAGACGAGTGGATATGGGTCTAGCGGAGTGGGTTTGGGTTTAGCCGAGTGGGTTTGGGTCCAGCCGAGTGGTTTTGGGTCTAGCCGAGTGGGTTTGGGTCTAGCCGAGTGGGTTTGGGTCTAGCAGAGTGGGTTTGGGTCTAGCCGAGTGGGTTTGGGTCTAGCCGAGTGGGTTTGGGTCTAGCCGAGTGGGTTTGGGTCTAGCGGCGTGGGTTTGGGTCTAGCGGAGTGTGTTTGGGTCTGCCGGAGTGGGTTTGGGTCTAGCTGTGTGGGTTTGGGTCTACCCGAGTGGGTTTGGGTCTAGTCGCGTGGGTTTGGTCTAGCCGAGTGTGTTTGGGTCTAGCGGAGTGTGTTTGGGTCTAGCCGAGTGGGTTTGGGTCTAGCCGATTGGGTTTGGGTCTAGCCGAGTGGGTTTGGGTCTGGCGGCGTGGGTTTGGGTCTAGCAGAGTGCGTTTGGGTCTAGCGGAGTGGGTTTGGGTCTACCGGAGTGGGTTTGGGTCCAGCGGAGTGGGTTTGGGTCTAGCGTAGTGGGTTTGGGTCTAACCGAGTGGGTTTGGGTCTAGCCGAGTGGGTTTGGGTCTAGCCGAGTGGGTTTGGGTCTAGCCGAGTGGGTTTGGGTCTAGCCGAGTGGGTTTGGGTCTAGCCGAGTGGGTTTGGGTCTAGCCGAGTGGGTTTGTGTGTAACCCAGTGGGTTTGGGTCTAGCGGAGTGGTTTTGGGTCTAGCGTAGTGGGTTTGGATATAGCCGAGTGGGTTTGGGTCTAGCCGAGTGGGTTTGGGTCTAGCCGAGTGGGTTTGGTTCTAGCCGAGTGGGTTTGGGTCTAGCCGAGTGGGTTTGGGTCTAGCCGAGTGGGTTTGGGTCTAGCGGAGTGGGTTTGGGTCTAGCGGAGTGGGTTTGGGTCCAGCCGAGTGGGTTTGGGTCTAGCCGAGTGGGTTTGGGTCTAGCCGAGTAGGTTTGGGTCTAGCGGAGTGGGTTTCGTTCTTGCGGAGTGGGTTTGGGTCTAGCGGAGTGGGTTTGGGTCTAGCGGAGTGGGTTTGGGTCTGCCCGAGTGGGTTTGTGTCTAGCCGAGTGGGTTTGGGTCTAGCCGCGTGGGTTTGGGTCTAGCCGAGTGCATTTGGGTCTAGCCGAGTGGGTTTGCGTCTAGCCAAGTGGGTTTGGGTCTAGCCGAGTGGGTTTGGGTCTAGTGGAGTGGGTTTGGGTTTAGCCGAGTGGGTTTGGGTCTAGCCGAGTGGGTTTGGGTCTAGCCGATTAGGTTTGGGTCTAGCGGAGTGGGTTTGGGTCTTGCCGAGTGGGTTTGGGTCCAGCTGAGTGGGTTTGGGTCTAGCCGAGTGGGTTTGTGCCTAGCCGAGTGGGTTTGGGTCTCGCGGAGTGGGTTTGGGTCTAGCGGAGTGGGTTTCCGTCCAGCCGAGTGGGTTTGGGTCCAGTCGAGTGGGTTTCGGTCTAGCCGAGTGGGTTTGGGTCTAGCGAGTGGGTTTGGGTCTTGCCGAGTGGGTTTGGGTCTAGCGGAGTGGGTTTGGGTCTAGCCGAGTGGGTTTGGGTCTAGCCGAGTGGGTTTGGGTCTAGCCCAGTGGGTTTGGGTTTAGCGGAGTGGGTTTGGGTCTAGCAGAGTGGGTTTGGGTCAAGAGGAGTGGGTTTGGGTCTAGCCGAGTGGGTTTGTGCCTAGCCGAGTGGGTTTGGGTCTCGCGGAGTGGGTTGGGGTCTTGCGGAGTGGGCTTCAGTCCAGCCGAGTGGGTTTGGGTCTAGTCGAGTGGGTTTCGGTCTAGCCGAGTGGGTTTGGGTCTACCGAGTGGGTTTGGGTCTTGCCAAGTGGGTTTGGGTCTAGCGGAGTGGGTTTGGGTCTAGCCGAGTTGGTTTGGGTCTAGCCGAGTGGGTTTGGGTCTAGCCCAGTGGGTTTGGGTCTAGCGGAGTGGGTTTGGGTCTAGCAGAGTGGGTTTGGGTCTAGAGGAGTGGGTTTGGGTCTAGCAGAGTGGGTTTGCGTCTGGCCGAGTGGGTTTGTGTCTAGCCGAGTGGGTTTGGGTCAAGCCGAATGGGTTTGGGTCTAGCCGAGTGGGTTTGGGTCTAGCCGAGTGGGTTTGGGTCTAGCCGAGTGGGTTTGGGTCTAGCGGAGTGGGTTTGGGTTTAGCCGAGTGGGTTTGGGTCCAGCCGAGTGGGTTTGGGTCTATCCGAGTGGTTTTGGGTCTAGCGGAGTGGGTTTGGGTCTGGCGGCTTGGGTTTGGGTCTAGCAGAGTGCGTTTGGGTCTAGCGGAGTGGGTTTGGGTCTAGCGGAGTGGGTTTGGGTCCAGCGGAGTGGGTTTGGGTCTAGCGTAGTGGGTTTGGGTCTAACCGAGTGGGTTTGGGTCTAGCCGAGTGGGTTTGGGTCTAGCCGAGTGGGTTTGGGTCTAGCCGAGTGGGTTTGGGTCTAGCCGAGTCGGTTTGGGTCTAGCCGAGTGGGTTTGGGTCTAGCCGAGTGGGTTTGTGTGTAGCCGAGTGGGTTTGGGTCTAGCGGAGTGGTTTTGGGTCTAGCGTAGTGGGTTTGGATATAGCCGAGTGGGTTTGGGTCTAGCCGAGTGGGTTTGGGTCTAGCCGAGTGGGTTTGGTTCTAGCCGAGTGGGTTTGGGTCTAGCCGAGTGGGTTTGGGTCTAGCCGAGTGGGTTTGGGTCTAGCGGAGTGGGTTTGGGTCTAGCGGAGTGGGTTTGGGTCCAGCCGAGTGGGTTTGGGTCTAGCCGAGTGGGTTTGGGTCTAGCCGAGTAGGTTTGGGTCTAGCGGAGTGGGTTTCGTTCTTGCGGAGTGGGTTTGGGTCTAGCGGAGTGGGTTTGGGTCTAGCGGAGTGGGTTTGGGTCTGCCCGAGTGGGTTTGTGTCTAGCCGAGTGGGTTTGGGTCTAGCCGCGTGGGTTTGGGTCTAGCCGAGTGGATTTGGGTCTAGCCGAGTGGGTTTGCGTCTAGCCAAGTGGGTTTGGGTCTAGCCGAGTGGGTTTGGGTCTAGTGGAGTGGGTTTGGGTTTAGCCGAGTGGGTTTGGGTCTAGCCGAGTGGGTTTGGGTCTAGCCGATTAGGTTTGGGTCTAGCGGAGTGGGTTTGGGTCTTGCCGAGTGGGTTTGGGTCCAGCTGAGTGGGTTTGGGTCTAGCCGAGTGGGTTTGTGCCTAGCCGAGTGGGTTTGGGTCTCGCGGAGTGGGTTTGGGTCTAGCGGAGTGGGTTTCCGTCCAGCCGAGTGGGTTTGGGTCTAGTCGAGTGGGTTTCGGTCTAGCCGAGTGGGTTTGGGTCTAGCGAGTGGGTTTGGGTCTTGCCGAGTGGGTTTGGGTCTAGCGGAGTGGGTTTGGGTCTAGCCGAGTGGGTTTGGGTCTAGCCGAGTGGGTTTGGGTCTAGCCCAGTGGGTTTGGGTTTAGCGGAGTGGGTTTGTGCCTAGCCGAGTGGGTTTGGGTCTCGCGGAGTGGGTTGGGGTCTTGCGGAGTGGGTTTCAGTCCAGCCGAGTGGGTTTGGGTCTAGTCGAGTGGGTTTCGGTCTAGCCGAGTGGGTTTGGGTCTACCGAGTGGGTTTGGGTCTAGCCCAGTGGGTTTGGGTCTAGCGGAGTGGGTTTGGGTCTAGCAGAGTGGGTTTGGGTCTAGAGGAGTGGGTTTGGGTCTAGCAGAGTGGGTTTGGGTCTGGCCGAGTGGGTTTGTGTCTAGCCGAGTGGGTTTGGGTCAAGCCGAATGGGTTTGGGTCTAGCCGAGTGGGTTTGGGTCTAGCCGAGTGGGTTTGGGTCTAGCCGAGTGGGTTTGGGTCTAGCGGAGTGGGTTTGGGTTT
This sequence comes from Raja brachyura, assembly GCA_963514005.1. The sequence goes on along the minus strand of OY740819.1, from coordinate 2,007,996 downwards.
AGCCGAGTGGGTTTGGGTCCAGCCGAGTGGGTTTGGGTCTATCCGAGTGGGTTTGGGTCTAGCGGAGTGGGTTTGGGTCTAGCCGAGTGGGTTTGGGTCTAGCGGAGTGGGTTTGGGTCTAGCCGAGTGGGTTTGCGTCTCGCGGAGTGGGTTTGGGTCTAGCCGAGTGGGTTTGGGTCTAGCCGAGTGGATTTGGGTCTAGCCGAGTGGGTGTGGGTCTAGCGGAGTGGGTTTGGGTCTCGCCGAGTGGGTTTGGGTCTAGCCGAGTGGGTTTGGGTCTAGCTGCGTTGGTTTGGGTCTAGCCGAGTGGGTTTCGGTCTAGCCGAGTGGGTTTGCGTCTAGCCAAGTGGGTTTGGGTCTAGACGAGTGGATATGGGTCTAGCGGAGTGGGTTTGGGTTTAGCCGAGTGGGTTTGGGTCCAGCCGAGTGGTTTTGGGTCTAGCCGAGTGGGTTTGGGTCTAGCCGAGTGGGTTTGGGTCTAGCAGAGTGGGTTTGGGTCTAGCCGAGTGGGTTTGGGTCTAGCCGAGTGGGTTTGGGTCTAGCCGAGTGGGTTTGGGTCTAGCGGCGTGGGTTTGGGTCTAGCGGAGTGTGTTTGGGTCTGCCGGAGTGGGTTTGGGTCTAGCTGTGTGGGTTTGGGTCTACCCGAGTGGGTTTGGGTCTAGCCGCGTGGGTTTGGTCTAGCCGAGTGTGTTTGGGTCTAGCGGAGTGTGTTTGGGTCTAGCCGAGTGGGTTTGGGTCTAGCCGAGTGGGTTTGTGTCTAGCCGAGTGGGTTTGGGTCTGGCGGAGTGGGTTTGGGTCTAGCAGAGTGCGTTTGGGTCTAGCGGAGTGGATTTGGGTCTAGCGGAGTGGGTTTGGGTCCAGCGGAGTGGGTTTGGGTCTAGCGTAGTGGGTTTGGGTCTAACCGAGTGGGTTTGGGTCTAGCCGAGTGGGTTTGGGTCTAGCCGAGTGGGTTTGGGTCTAGCCGAGTGGGTTTGGGTCTAGCCGAGTGGGTTTGGGTCTAGCCGAGTGGGTTGGGGGCTAGCCGAGTGGGTTTGGGTCTAGCCGAGTGGGTTTGAGTCTAGTGGAGTGGGTTTGGGTCTAGCCGAGTGGGTTTGGGTCTAGCCGAGTGGGTTTGGGTCTAGCAGAGTGGGTTTGGGTCTTGCCGAGTGGGTTTGGGTCTAGCGGAGTGGGTTTGGGTCTAGCCGAGTGGGTTTGGGTCGAGCGGAGTGGGTTTAGGTCTAAACGAGTGGGTTTGGGTCTAGCCGAGTGGGTTTGGGTCTAGCCGAGTGGGTTTGGGTCTAGCCGAGTGGGATTGGGTCTAGCCGAGTGGGTTTTGGTCTAGCCGAGTGGGTTTGGGTCTAGCCGAGTGGGATTGGGTCTAGCCGAGTGGGTTTTGGTCTAGCCGAGTGGGTTTGGGTCTAGCCGAGTGGGTTTGGGTCTAGCCGAGTGGGTTGGGGGCTAGCCGAGTGGGTTGGGGGCTAGCCGAGTGGGTTTGGGTGTAGCCGAGTGGGTTTGGGTCTAGTGGAGTGGGTTTGGGTCTAGCGGAGTGGGTTTGGGTATAGCGGAGTGGGTTTGCGTCTAGCAGAGTGGGTTTGGGCCTAGACGAGTGGGTTTGGATGTAGCGGAGTGGGTTTGTGTTTAGCCGAGTGGGTTTAGGTCTAGCCGAGTGGGTTTGGGTCTAGCCGAGTGGGTTTGGGTGTAGCGGAGTGGGTTTGCGTTTTGCCGAGTGGGTTTGGGTCTAGCCGAGTGGGTTTGGATCTAGCGGAGTGGGTTTGTGTCTAGCGGAATGGGTTTGGGTCTAGCGGAGTGGGTTTGGGTCTAGCGGAGTGGGTTTGGGTCTAGCGGAGTGGGTTTGTGTCTAGCGGAATGGGTTTGGGTCTAGTGGAGTGGGTTTGGGTCTAGCGGAGTGGGTTTGGGTCTAGCGGAGTGGGTTTGGGTCTAGCGGAGTGGGTTTGGGCCTAGCGGAGTGGGTTTGGGTCTAGCCGAGTGGGTTTGGGTCTAACGGAGTGTGTTTGGCTCTAGCCGAGTGGGTTTCGGTCTAGCCGAGTGGGATTGGGTCTAGCCGAGTGGGTTTTGGTCTAGCCGAGTGGGTTTGGGTCCAGCCGAGTGGGTTTGGGTCTAGCGGCGTGGGTTTGGGTCTAGCGGAGTGTGTTTGGGTCTGCCGGAGTGGGTTTGGGTCTAGCTGTGTGGGTTTGGGTCTACCCGAGTGGGTTTGGGTCTAGCCGCGTGGGTTTGGTCTAGCCGAGTGTGTTTGGGTCTAGCGGAGTGTGTTTGGGTCTAGCCGAGTGGGTTTGGGTCTAGCCGATTGGGTTTGGGTCTAGCCGAGTGGGTTTGGGTCAGGCGGAGTGGGTTTGGGTCTAGCAGAGTGCGTTTGGGTCTAGCGGAGTGGATTTGGGTCTAGCGGAGTGGTTTTGGGTCCAGCGGAGTGGGTTTGGGTCTAGCGTAGTGGGTTTGGGTCTAACCGAGTGGGTTTGGGTCTAGCCGAGTGGGTTTGGGTCTAGCCGAGTAGGTTTGGGTCTAGCCGAGTGGGTTTGGGTCTAGCCGAGTGGGTTTGGGTCTAGCCGAGTGGGTTGGGGGCTAGCCGAGTGGGTTTGGATCTAGCCGAGTGGGTTTGGGTCTAGTGGAGTGGGTTTGGGTCTAGCCGAGTGGGTTTGGGTCTAGCCGAGTGGGTTTGGGTCTAGCAGAGTGGGTTTGGGTCTTGCCGAGTGGGTTTGGGTCTAGCGGAGTGGGTTTGGGTCTAGCCGAGTGGGTTTGGGTCGAGCGGAGTGGGTTTAGGTCTAAACGAGTGGGTTTGGGTCTAGCCGAGTGGGTTTGGGTCTAGCCGAGTGGGTTTGGGTCTAGCCGAGTGGGATTGGGTCTAGCCGAGTGGGTTTTGGTCTAGCCGAGTGGGTTTGGGTCTAGCCGAGTGGGTTTGGGTCTAGCCGAGTGGGTTGGGGGCTAGCCGAGTGGGTTGGGGGCTAGCCGAGTGGGTTTGGGTGTAGCCGAGTGGGTTTGGGTCTAGTGGAGTGGGTTTGGGTCTAGCGGAGTGGGTTTGGGTATAGCGGAGTGGTTTTGGGTCTAGCAGAGTGGGTTTGGGCCTAGACGAGTGGGTTTGGATGTAGCGGAGTGGGTTTGTGTTTAGCCGAGTGGGTTTAGGTCTAGCCGAGTGGGTTTGGGTCTAGCCGAGTGGATTTGGGTGTAGCGGAGTGGGTTTGCGTTTTGCCGAGTGGGTTTGGGTCTAGCCGAGTGGGTTTGGGTCTAGCGGAGTGGGTTTGTGTCTAGCGGAATGGGTTTGGGTCTAGCGGAGTGGGTTTGGGTCTAGCGGAGTGGGTTTGGGTCTAGCGGAGTGGGTTTGTGTCTAGCGGAATGGGTTTGGGTCTAGTGGAGTGGGTTTGGGTGTAGCGGAGTGGGTTTGGGTCTAGTGGAGTGGGTTTGGGTCTAGCGGAGTGGGTTTGGGCCTAGCGGAGTGGGTTTGGGTCTAGCCGAGTGGGTTTGGGTCTAACGGAGTGGGTTTGGCTCTAGCCGAGTGGGTTTCGGTCTAGCGGAGTGGGTTTGGGTTTAGCCGAGTGGGTTTTGGTCTAGCCGAGAGGGTTTGGGTCTAGCCGAGTGGGTTTGGGTCTAGCGGAGCGGGTTTTGGTCTAGCGGAGTGGGTTTGGGTCTGGCCGAGTGGGTTTGGGTCTAGCGTAGTGGTTTTGGGTCTTGTGGAGTGGGTTTGGCTCTAGCCGAGTGGGTTTCGGTCTAGTCGAGTGGGTTTGGGTCTAGCCGATTCGGTTTGGGTCTTGCCGAGTGGGTTTGGGTCTAGCCGAGTGGGTTTGGGTCTAGCCGAGTGGGATTGGGTCTAGCCGAGTGGGTTTGGGTCTAGCGGTGTGGGTTTGGGTCTAGCCGAGTGGGTTTGGGTCTAGCCGATTGGGCTTGGGTCTAGCCGAGTGGGTTTGGGTCTAGCCGAGTGGGTTTGGGTCTTGCGGCGTGGGTTTGGGTCTAGCGGAGTGGGTTTGGGTCTAGCGGAGTGGGTTTGGGTCTAGCCGAGTGGGTTTGGGTCTAGCGGAGTGGGTTTGGGTCTAGCGGAGTGGGTTTGGGTCTAGCCGAGTGGGTTTGGGTCTAGCCGAGTGGGTTTGGGTCTTGCCGAGTGGGGTTGGGTCTAGCCGAGTGGGTTTGGGTCCAGCCGAGTGGGTTTGGGTCTAGCCGAGTGGGTTTGGGTCTAGCCGAGTGGGTTTGGGTCTCGCGGAGTGGGTTTGGGTCTAGCCGAGTGGGTTTGGGTCTGGCCGAGTGGGTTTGGGTCTTGCCGAGTGGGTTTGGGAGTAGCCGAGTGGGTTTGGGTCTAGCCGAGTGGGTTTGCATCTAGCCGAGTGGGTTTGGGTCTAGCCGAGTGGGTTTGGGTCTAGCCGAGTGGGTTTGGGTCTAGCGGAGTGGGTTTGGGTCTAGCCGAGTGGATTTGGGTCTAGCCGAGTGGGTTTGGGTATAGCCGAGTGGGTTTGGGTCTAGCGTAGTGGTTTTGGGTCTTGTGGAGTGGGTTTGGCTCTAGCCGAGTGGGTTTCGGTCTAGTCGAGTGGGTTTGGGACTAGCCGATTCGGTTTGGGTCTTGCCGAGTGGGTTTGGGTCTAGCCGAGTGGGTTTGGGTCTAGCCGAGTGGGATTGGGTCTAGCCGAGTGGGTTTGGGTCTAGCGGTGTGGGTTTGGGTCTAGCCGAGTGGGTTTGGGTCTAGCCGATTGGGCTTGGGTCTAGCCGAGTGGGTTTGGGTCTAGCCGAGTGGGTTTGGGTCTTGCGGCGTGGGTTTGGGTCTAGCGGAGTGGGTTTGGGTCTAGCGGAGTGGATTTGGGTCTAGCCGAGTGGGTTTGGGTCTAGCGGAGTGGGTTTGGGTCTAGCGGAGTGGGTTTGGGTCTAGCCGAGTGGGTTTGGGTCTAGCCGAGTGGGTTTGGGTCTTGCCGAGTGGGGTTGGGTCTAGCCGAGTGGGTTTGGGTCCAGCCGAGTGGGTTTGGGTCTAGCCGAGTGGGTTTGGGTCTAGCCGAGTGGGTTTGGGTCTCGCGGAGTGGGTTTGGGTCTAGCCGAGTGGGTTTGGGTCTGGCCGAGTGGGTTTGGGTCTTGCCGAGTGGGTTTGGGAGTAGCCGAGTGGGTTTGGGTCTAGCCGAGTGGGTTTGCATCTAGCCGAGTGGGTTTGGGTCTAGCCGAGTGGGTTTGGGTCTAGCCGAGTGGGTTTGGGTCTAGCGGAGTGGGTTTGGGTCTAGCCGAGTGGATTTGGGTCTAGCCGAGTGGGTTTGGGTCCAGCGGAGTGGGTTTGGGTTTAGCCGAGTGTGTTTAGGTCTAGCCAAGTGGTTTGTGTCTGGCCAAGTGGGTTTGGGTCTAGCCGATTGGGTTTGGGTCTGGCCGAGTGGGTTTGGGTCTAGCGGAGTGGGTTTGGGTCTAGCCGAGTGGGATGGGGTCTAGCCGAGTGGGTTTGGGTCTAGCGGTGTGGGTTTGGGTCTAGCCGAGTGGGTTTCGGTCTAGCCGATTGGGCTTGGGTCTAGTCGAGTGGGTTTGGGTCTAACCGAGTGGGTTTGGGTCTTGCGGCGTGGGTTTGGGTCTAGCGGAGTGGGATTGGGTCTAGCGGAGTGGGTTTGGGTCTAGCCGTGTGGGTTTGGGTTTAGCGGAGTGGGTTTGGTTCTAGCCGAGTGGGTTTGGGTCTAGCCGAGCGGGTTTGGGTCTAGCCGAGGGGGTTTGGGTCTAGCCGAGTGGGTTTGGGTCTAGCGGAGTGGGTTTGGGTCTAACCGAGTGGGTTTGGGTCTAGCCGAGAGGGTTTGGGTCTAGCCGAGTGGGTTTGGGTCTAGCCGAGTGGGTTTGGGGCTACCAGAGTGGGATTGGGTCTAGCCGACTGGGTTTCGGTCTAGCCGATTGGGTTTGGGTCTAGCCGAGTGGGTTTGGGTCTATCCGAGTGGGTTTGGGTCTAGCCGAGTGGGTTTGGGTCTAGCCGAGTGGGTTTGGGTATAGCGGGGTGGGTATGCTTCTAGCCGAGTGGGTTTGGGTCTCGCCGAGTGGTTTTGGGTCTATCCGAGTGGGTTTGGGTCTAGCCGAGTCGGTTTCGGTCTATCCGAGCGGGTTTGGGTCTAGCTGAGTGGGTTTGGGTCTAGCCCAGTGGGTTTGGGTCTAGCCGAGTGGGTTTGGGTCTAGCCGAGTGGGTTTGGGTCTAGCCGAGTGGGATTGGGTCTAGCCGAGTGGGTTTGGGTCTAGCGGTGTGGGTTTGGGTCTAGCCGAGTGGGTTTGCATCTAGCCGAGTGGGTTTGGGTCTAGCCGAGTGGGTTTGGGTCTAGCGGAGTGGGATTGGGTCTAGCCGAGAGGGTTTGGGTGTAGCCGAGTGGGTTTGGGTCTAGCAGAGTGGGTTTGGGCTTAGCCGAGTGGGTTTAGGTCTAGCCAAGTGGGTTTGGGTCTAACCAAGTGGGTTTGGGTCTAGCCGATTGGGTTTGGGTCTAGCCGAGTGGGTTTGGGTCTAGCCGAGTGGGATTGGGTCTAGCCGAGTGGGTTTGGGTCTAGCGGTGTGGGTTTGGGTCTAGCCGAGTGGCTTTGCATCTAGCCGAGTGGGTTTGGGTCTAGCCGAGTGGGTTTGGGTCTAGCGGAGTGGGATTGGGTCTAGCCGAGAGGGTTTGGGTGTAGCCGAGTGGGTTTGGGTCTAGCAGAGTGGGTTTGGGCTTAGCCGAGTGGGTTTAGGTCTAGCCAAGTGGGTTTGGGTCTAACCAAGTGGGTTTGGGTCTAGCCGATTGGGTTTGGGTCTAGCCGAGTGGGTTTGGGTCTAGCCGAGTGGGTTGAGGTCTAGCCGAGTGGGTTTGGGTCTAGCGGAGTGGGTTTGGGTCTAGCCGATTGGGTTTGGGTCTAGCCGATTGGGCTTGGGTCTAGCCATGTTGGTTTGAGTCTAGCCGAGTGGGTTTGGGTCTTGCGGCGTGGGTTTGGGTCTAGCGGAGTGGGTTTGGGTCTAGCGGAGTGGGTTTGGGTCTAGTCGAGTGGGTTTGGGTCTGGCGGAGTGGGTTTGGGTCTAGCCGAGTGGGTTTGGGTCTAGCCGAGTGGGTTTGGGTCTAGCCGAGAGGGTTTGGGTCTAGCCGAGTGGGTTTGGGTCTAGCGGAGTGGGTTTGGGTCTAGCCGAGTGGGTTTGGGTCTAGCCGAGTGGGTTTGGGTCTAGCCGAGTGGGTTTGGGTCTAGCCGAGTGGGTTTGGGTCTAGCCGAGTGGGTTTGGGTCTAGCCGAGTGGGTTTGGGTCTAGCCGAGTGGGTTTGGGTCCAGCCGAGTGGGTTTGGGTCTCGCCGAGTGGGTTTGGGTCTAGCGGAGTGGGTTTCAGTCTAGCCGAGTGGGTCTGGGTGTAGTCGAGTGGGTTTGGGTCTAGCCGAGTGGGTTTGGGTCTAGCCGAGTGGGTTTGGGTCTAGCCGAGTGGGTTTGGGAGTAGCCGAGTGGGTTTGGGTCTAGCCGAGTGGGTTTGCATCTAGCCGAGTGGGTTTGGGTCTAGCCGAGTGGGTTTGAGTCTAGCGGAGTGGGTTTGGGTCTAGCCGAGTGGGTTTGGGTCTAGCCGAGTGGGTTTGGGTCCAGCGGAGTGGGTTTGGGTTTAGCCGAGTGGGTTTGGGTCTAGCCAAGTGGTTTGGGTCTAGCCAAGTGGGTTTGGGTCTAGCCGATTGGGTTTGGGTCTAGCCGAGTGGGTTTGGGTCTAGCGGAGTGGGTTTGGGTGTAGCCGAGTGGGTTGGGGTCTAGCCGAGTGGGTTTGGGTCCAGCGGAGTGGGTTTGGGTCTAGCCGAGTGGGTTTGGGTCCAGCCGATTGGGCTTGGGTCTAGCCGAGTGGGTTTGGGTCTAACTGAGTGGGTTTGGGTCTTGCGGCGTGGGTTTGGGTCTAGCGGAGTGGGATTGGGTCTAGCGGAGTGGGTTTGGGTCTAGCCGAGTGGGTTTGGGTCTAGTGGAGTGGTTTTGCGTCTAGCCGAGTGGGTTTGGGTCTAGCCGAGCGGGTTTGGGTCTAGACGAGTGGGTTTGGATCTAGCGGAGTGGGTTTGGGTCTAGCGGAGTGGGTTTGGGTCTAACCGAGTGGGTTTGGGTCCAGCCGAGTGGGTTTGGGTCTAGCCGAGTGGGTTTGGGTCTAGCCGAGTGGGTTTGGGGCTAGCAGAGTGGGATTGGGTCTAGCCGACTGGGTTTCGGTCTAGCCGATTGGGTTTGGGTCTAGCCGAGTGGGTTTGGGTCTATCCGAGTGGGTTTGGGTCTAGCCGAGTGGGTTTGGGTCTAGCCGAGTGGGTTTGGGTATAGCGGGGTGGGTATGCGTCTAGCCTAGTGGGTTTGGGTCTCACCGAGTGGTTTTGGGTCTATCCGAGTGGGTTTGGGTCTAGCCGAGTCGGCTTCGGTCTATCCGAGCGGGTTTGGGTCTAGCTGAGTGGGTTGGGGTCTAGCCGAGCAGGTTTGGGTCTAGCGGAGTGGGTTTGGGTCTAGCCGAGTGGGTTTGGGTCTAGCCGAGTGGGATTGGGGCTAGCAGAGTGGGATTGGGTCTAGCCGACTGGGTTTCGGTCTAGCCGATTGGGTTTGGGTCTAGCCGAGTGGGTTTGGCTCTAGCCGAGTGGGTTTGGGTCTAGAGGAGTGGGTTTGGGTCTAGCCGAGTGGGTTTGGGTCTAGCCGAGTGGGGTTGGGTCTAGCCGATTGGGTTTGGGTCCAGCCGAGTGGGTTTGGGTCTAGCGGAGTGGGTTTGGGTCTAGCCGAGTGGGTTGGGGTCTAGCCGACTGGGTTTGGGTCTAGCGGAGTGGGTTTGGGTCTAGCCGAGTGGGTTGGGGTCTAGCCGAGTGGGTTTGGGTCTAGCGCAGTGGGTTTGGGTCGAGCCAAGTGGGTTTGGGTCCAGCCGATTGGGCTTGGGTCTAGCCGAGTGGGTTTGGGTCTAACCGAGTGGGTTTGGGTTTAGCCGAGTGGATTTAGGTCTAGCCAAGTGGGTTTGGGTCTAACCAAGTGGGTTTGGGTCTAGCCGATTGGGTTTGGGTCTAGCCGAGTGGGTTTGGGTCTAGCGGAGTGGGTTTGGGTCTAGCCGAGTGGGTTGAGGTCTAGCCGAGTGGGTTTGGGTCTAGCGGAGTGGGTTTGGGTCTAGCCGAGTGGGTTTGGTTCTAGCCGATTGGGCTTGGGTCTAGCCATGTTGGTTTGAGTCTAGCCGAGTGGGTTTGGGTCTTGCGGCGTGGGTTTGGGTCTAGCGGAGTGGGTTTGGGTCTAGCGGAGTGGGTTTGGGTCTAGCCGATTGGGTTTGGGTCTAGCCGAGTGGGTTTGGGTCTAGCGGAGTGGGTTTGGGTCTAGCCGAGTGGGTTGAGGTCTAGCCGAGTGGGTTTGGGTCTAGCGGAGTGGGTTTGGGTCTAGCCGAGTGGGTTTGGGTCTAGCCGATTGGGCTTGGGTCTAGCCATGTTGGTTTGAGTCTAGCCGAGTGGGTTTGGGTCTTGCGGCGTGGGTTTGGGTCTAGCGGAGTGGGTTTGGGTCTAGCGGAGTGGGTTTGGGTCTAGCCGAGTGGGTTTGGGTCTAGCGGAGTGGGTTTGGGTCTAGCCGAGTGGGTTTGGGTCTAGCCGAGTGGGTTTGGGTTTAGCCGAGTGGGTTTGGGTCTAGCCGAGTGGGTTTGGGTCCAGCGGAGTGGGTTTGGGTCTAGCCGAGTGGGTTTGGGTCTAGCCGAGTGGGTTTGGGTCTAGCCGAGTGGGTTTGGGTCTAGCCGAGTGGGTTTGGGTCTAGCCGAGTGGGTTTGGGTCTAGCCGAGTGGGTTTGGGTCTAGCCGAGTGGGTTTGGGTCCAGCCGAGTGGGTTTGGGTCTAGCCGAGGGGGTTTGGGTCTAGCCGAGTGGGTCTGGGTGTAGTCGAGTGGGTTTGGGTCTAGCCGAGTGGGTTTGGGTCTAGCCGAGGGGGTTTGGGTCTAGCCGAGTGGGTTTGGGTCTAGCCGAGTGGGTTTGGGTCTAGCGGAGTGGGTTTGGGTCTAGCCATGTTGGTTTGAGTCTAGCCGAGTGGGTTTGGGTCTTGCGGCGTGGGTTTGGGTCTAGCCGAGTGGGTTTGGGGCTAGCGGAGTGGGTTTGGGTCTAGCCGAGTGGGTTTGGGTCTAGCCGAGTGGGTTTGGGTCTAGCCGAGTGGGTTTGGGTCTAGCCGAGTGGGTTTGGGTCTAGCCGAGTGGGTTTGGGTCTAGCCGAGTGGGTTTGGGTCTAGCCGAGTGGGTTTGGGTCCAGCCGAGTGGGTTTGGGTCTCGCGGAATGGGTTTGGGTATAGCGGAGTGGGTTTCCGTCTAGCCGAGTGGGTCTGGGTGTAGTCGAGTGGGTTTGGGTCTAGCCGAGTGGGTTTGGGTCTAGCCGAGTGGGTTTGGGTCTAGCCGAGTGGGTTTGGGAGTAGCCGAGTGGGTTTGGGTCTAGCCGAGTGGGTTTGCATCGAGCCGAGTGGGTTTGGGTCTAGCCGAGTGGGTTTGAGTCTAGCGGAGTGGGTTTGGGTCCAGCCGAGTGGGTTTGGGTCTAGCCGAGTGGGTTTGGGTCCAGCGGAGTGGGTTTGGGTTTAGCCGAGTGGGTTTGGGTCTAGCCAAGTGGTTTGGGTCTAGCCAAGTGGGTTTGGGTCTAGCCGATTGGGTTTGGGTCTAGCCGAGTGGGTTTGGGTCTAGCGGAGTGGGTTTGGGTCTAGCGGAGTGGGTTTGGGTCTAGCCGAGTGGGTTTGGGTCCAGCCGATTGGGCTTGGGTCTAGCCGAGTGGGTTTGGGTCTAACCGAGTGGGTTTGGGTCTTGCGGCGTGGGTTTGGGTCTAGCGGAGTGGGATTGGGTCTAGCGGAGTGGGTTTGGGGCTAGCAGAGTGGGATTGGGTCTAGCCGACTGGGTTTCGGTCTAGGCGATTGGGTTTGGGTCTAGCCGAGTGGGTTTGGGTCTAGCCGAGTCGGCTTCGGTCTATCCGAGCGGGTTTGGGTCTAGCTGAGTGGGTTGGGGTCTAGCCGAGTGGGTTTGGGTCTAGCGGAGTGGGTTTGGGTCTAGCCGAGTGGGTTTGGGTCTAGCCGAGTGGGTTTGGGGCTAGCAGAGTGGGATTGGGTCTAGCCGACTGGGTTTCGGTCTAGCCGATTGGGTTTGGGTCTAGCCGAGTGGGTTTGGGTCTAGCCGAGTGGGTTTGGGTCTAGAGGAGTGGGTTTGGGTCTACCCGAGTGGGTTTGGGTCTAGCCGAGTGGGGTTGGGTCTAGCCGATTGGGTTTGGGTCTAGCCGAGTGGGTTTGGGTCTAGCGGAGTGGGTTTGGGTCTAGCCGAGTGGGTTGGGGTCTAGCCGACTGGGTTTGGGTCTAGCGGAGTGGGTTTGGGTCTAGCCGAGTGGGTTGGGGTCTAGCCGAGTGGGTTTGGGTTTAGCGCAGTGGGTTTGGGTCGAGCCAAGTGGGTTTGGGTCCAGCCGATTGGGCTTGGGTCTAGCCGAGTGGGTTTGGGTCTAACCGAGTGGGTTTGGGTCTTGCGGCGTGGGTTTGGGTCTAGCGGAGTGGGATTGGGTCTAGCGGAGTGGGTTTGGGTCTAGCGGAGTGGGATTGGGTCTAGCGGAGTGGGTTTGGGTCTAGCCGTGTGGGTTTGGGTTTAGCGGAGTGGGTTTGGGTCTAGCCGAGTGGGTTTGGGTCTAGCCGAGCGGGTTTGCGTCTAGCCGAGTGGGTTTGGGTCTAGCCGAGTGGGTTTGGGTCTAGCGGAGTGGGTTTGGGTCTAACCGAGTGGCTTTGGGTCTAGCCGAGAGGGTTTGGGTCTAGCCGAGTGGGTTTGGGTCTAGCCGAGTGGGTTTGGGGCTACCAGAGTGGGATTGGGTCTAGCCGACTGGGTTTCGGTCTAGCCGATTGGGTTTGGGTCTAGCCGAGTGGGTTTGGGTCTATCCGAGTGGGTTTGGGTCTGGCCGAGTGGGTTTGGGTCTAGCCGAGTGGGTTTGGGTATAGCGGGGTGGGTATGCGTCTAGCCGAGTGGGTTTGGGTCTCGCCGAGTGGTTTTGGGTCTATCCGAGTGGGTTTGGGTCTAGCCGAGTCGGTTTCGGTCTATCCGAGTGGGTTTGGGTCTTGCGGCGTGGGTTTGGGTCTAGCGGAGTGGGTTTGGGTCTAGCGGAGTGGGTTTGGGTCTAGCCGAGTGGGTTTGGGTGTAGTCGAGTGGGTTTGGGTCTAGCCGAGTGGGTTTGGGTCTAGCCGAGTGGGTTTGGGTCTAGCCGAGTGGGTTTGGGAGTAGCCGAGTGGGTTTGGGTCTAGCCGAGTGGGTTTGCATCGAGCCGAGTGGGTTTGGGTCTAGCCGAGTGGGTTTGAGTCTAGCGGAGTGGGTTTGGGTCCAGCCGAGTGGGTTTGGGTCTAGCCGAGTGGGTTTGGGTCCAGCGGAGTGGGTTTGGGTTTAGCCGAGTGGGTTTGGGTCTAGCCAAGTGGTTTGGGTCTAGCCAAGTGGGTTTGGGTCTAGCCGATTGGGTTTGGGTCTAGCCGAGTGGGTTTGGGTCTAGCGGAGTGGGTTTGGGTCTAGCGGAGTGGGTTTGGGTCTAGCCGAGTGGGTTTGGGTCCAGCCGATTGGGCTTGGGTCTAGCCGAGTGGGTTTGGGTCTAACCGAGTGGGTTTGGGTCTTGCGGCGTGGGTTTGGGTCTAGCGGAGTGGGATTGGGTCTAGCGGAGTGGGTTTGGGTCTAGCCGAGTGGGTTTGGGTCTAGTGGAGTGGTTTTGCGTCTAGCCGTGTGGGTTTGGGTCTAGCCGAGCGGGTTTGGGTCTAGACGAGTGGGTTTGGATCTAGCGGAGTGGGTTTGGGTCTAGCGGAGTGGGTTTGGGTCTAACCGAGTGGGTTTGGGTCCAGCCGAGTGGGTTTGGGTCTAGCCGAGTGGGTTTGGGTCTAGCCGAGTGGGTTTGGGGCTAGCAGAGTGGGATTGGGTCTAGCCGACTGGGTTTCGGTCTAGGCGATTGGGTTTGGGTCTAGCCGAGTGGGTTTGGGTCTATCCGAGTGGGTTTGGGTCTAGCCGAGTGGGTTTGGGTCTAGCCGAGTGGGTTTGGGTATAGCGGGGTGGGTATGCGTCTAGCCGAGTGGGTTTGGGTATAGCGGGGTGGGTATGCGTCTAGCCTAGTGGGTTTGGGTCTCACCGAGTGGTTTTGGGTCTATCCGAGTGGGTTTGGGTCTAGCCGAGTCGGCTTCGGTCTATCCGAGCGGGTTTGGGTCTAGCTGAGTGGGTTGGGGTCTAGCCGAGTGGGTTTGGGTCTAGCGGAGTGGGTTTGGGTCTAGCCGAGTGGGTTTGGGTCTAGCCGAGTGGGTTTGGGGCTAGCAGAGTGGGATTGGGTCTAGCCGACTGGGTTTCGGTCTAGCCGATTGGGTTTGGGTCTAGCCGAGTGGGTTTGGGCCTAGCCGAGTGGGTTTGGGTCTAGAGGAGTGGGTTTGGGTCTACCCGAGTGGGTTTGGGTCTAGCCGAGTGGGTTTGGGTCCAGCCGATTGGGCTTGGGTCTAGCCGAGTGGGTTTGGGTCTAACCGAGTGGGTTTGGGTCTTGCGGCGTGGGTTTGGGTCTAGCGGAGTGGGATTGGGTCTAGCGGAGTGGGTTTGGGTCTAGCCGAGTGGGTTTGGGTCTAGTGGAGTGGTTTTGCGTCTAGCCGTGTGGGTTTGGGTCTAGCCGAGCGGGTTTGGGTCTAGACGAGTGGGTTTGGATCTAGCGGAGTGGGTTTGGGTCTAGCGGAGTGGGTTTGGGTCTAACCGAGTGGGTTTGGGTCCAGCCGAGTGGGTTTGGGTCTAGCCGAGTGGGTTTGGGTCTAGCCGAGTGGGTTTGGGGCTAGCAGAGTGGGATTGGGTCTAGCCGACTGGGTTTCGGTCTAGGCGATTGGGTTTGGGTCTAGCCGAGTGGGTTTGGGTCTATCCGAGTGGGTTTGGGTCTAGCCGAGTGGGTTTGGGTCTAGCCGAGTGGGTTTGGGTATAGCGGGGTGGGTATGCGTCTAGCCGAGTGGGTTTGGGTATAGCGGGGTGGGTATGCGTCTAGCCTAGTGGGTTTGGGTCTCACCGAGTGGTTTTGGGTCTATCCGAGTGGGTTTGGGTCTAGCCGAGTCGGCTTCGGTCTATCCGAGCGGGTTTGGGTCTAGCTGAGTGGGTTGGGGTCTAGCCGAGTGGGTTTGGGTCTAGCGGAGTGGGTTTGGGTCTAGCCGAGTGGGTTTGGGTCTAGCCGAGTGGGTTTGGGGCTAGCAGAGTGGGATTGGGTCTAGCCGACTGGGTTTCGGTCTAGCCGATTGGGTTTGGGTCTAGCCGAGTGGGTTTGGGTCTAGCCGAGTGGGTTTGGGTCTAGAGGAGTGGGTTTGGGTCTACCCGAGTGGGTTTGGGTCTAGCCGAGTGGGGTTGGGTCTAGCCGATTGGGTTTGGGTCTAGCCGAGTGGGTTTGGGTCTAGCGGAGTGGGTTTGGGTCTAGCCGAGTGGGTTGGGGTCTAGCCGACTGGGTTTGGGTCTAGCGGAGTGGGTTTGGGTCTAGCCGAGTGGGTTGGGGTCTAGCCGAGTGGGTTTGGGTTTAGCGCAGTGGGTTTGGGTCGAGCCAAGTGGGTTTGGGTCCAGCCGATTGGGCTTGGTTCTAGCCGAGTGGGTTTGGGTCTAACCGAGTGGGTTTGGGTCTTGCGGCGTGGGTTTGGGCCTAGCGGAGTGGGATTGGGTCTAGCGGAGTGGGTTTGGGTCTAGCGGAGTGGGATTGGGTCTAGCGGAGTGGGTTTGGGTCTAGCCGTGTGGGTTTGGGTTTAGCGGAGTGGGTTTGGGTCTAGCCGAGTGGGTTTGGGTCTAGCCGAGCGGGTTTGCGTCTAGCCGAGTGGGTTTGGGTCTAGCCGAGTGGGTTTGGGTCTAGCGGAGTGGGTTTGGGTCTAACCGAGTGGCTTTGGGTCTAGCCGAGAGGGTTTGGGTCTAGCCGAGTGGGTTTGGGTCTAGCCGAGTGGGTTTGGGGCTACCAGAGTGGGATTGGGTCTAGCCGACTGGGTTTCGGTCTAGCCGATTGGGTTTGGGTCTAGCCGAGTGGGTTTGGGTCTATCCGAGTGGGTTTGGGTCTGGCCGAGTGGGTTTGGGTCTAGCCGAGTGGGTTTGGGTATAGCGGGGTGGGTATGCGTCTAGCCGAGTGGGTTTGGGTCTAGTGGAGTGGGTTTGGGTCTATCCGAGTGGGTTTGGGTCTAGCCGAGTTGGTTTCGGTCTATCCGAGTGGGTTTGGGTCTTGCGGCGTGGGTTTGGGTCTAGCGGAGTGGGTTTGGGTCTAGCGGAGTGGGTTTGGGTCTAGCCGAGTGGGTTTGGGTCTAGCGGAGTGGGTTTGGGTCTAGCCGAGTGGGTTTGGGTCTCGCCGAGTGGGTTTGGGTCTAGCCGAGTGGGTTTGGGTCTAGCCGAGTGGTTTTGGGTCTAGCGGAGTGGGTTTGGGTCTAGCCGAGTGGGTTTGGGTCTAGCCGAGTGGGTTTGGGTCTAGCCGAGTGGGTTTGGGTCTAGCCGAGTGGGTTTGGGTCTAGCCGAGTGGGTTTGGGTCTAGCCGAGTGGGTTTGGGTCTAGCGGAGTGGGTTTGGGTCTAGCCGAGTGGGTTTGGGTCTCGCGGATTGGGTTTGGGTCTAGCGGAGTGGGTTTCAGTCTAGCCGAGTGGGTCTGGGTGTAGTCGAGTGGGTTTGGGTCTAGCCGAGTGGGTTTGGGTCTAGCCGAGTGGGTTTGGGTCTAGCCGAGTGCGTTTGGGAGTAGCCGAGTGGGTTTGGGTCTAGCCGAGTGGGTTTGCATCTAGCCGAGTGGGTTTGGGTCTAGCCGAGTGGGTTTGAGTCTAGTGGAGTGGGTTTGGGTCTAGCCGAGTGGGTTTGGGTCTAGCCGAGTGGGTTTGGGTCCAACGGAGTGGGTTTGGGTTTAGCCGAGTGGGTTTGGGTCTAGCCATGTTGTTTGGGTCTAGCCAAGTGGGTTTGGGTCTAGCCGATTGGGTTTGGGTCTAGCCGAGTGGGTTTGGGTCTAGCGGAGTGGTTTTGGGTGTAGCCGAGTGGGTTGGGGTCTAGCCGAGTGGGTTTGGGTCTAGCGGAGTGGGTTTGGGTCTAGCCGAGTGGGTTTAGGTCCAGCCGATTGGGCTTGGGTCTAGCCGAGTGGGTTTGGGTCTAACCGAGTGGGTTTGGGTCTTGCGGCGTGGGTTTGGGTCTGGCGGAGTGGGATTGGGTCTAGCGGAGTGGGTTTGGGTCTAGCCGAGTGGGTTTGGGTCTAGTGGAGTGGTTTTGGGTCTAGCCGAGTGGGTTTGGGTCTAGCCGAGCGGGTTTGGGTCTAGACGAGTGGGTTTGGATCTAGCGGAGTGGGTTTGGGTCTAGCGGAGTGGGTTTGGGTCTAACCGAGTGGGTTTGGGTCCAGCCGAGTGTGTTTGGGTCTAGCCGAGTGGGTTTGGGTCTAGCCGAGTGGGTTTGGGGCTAGCAGAGTGGGATTGGGTCTAGCAGACTGGGTTTCGGTCTAGCCGATTGGGTTTGTGTCTAGCCGAGTGGGTTTGGGTCTATCCGAGTGGGTTTGGGTCTAGCCGCGTGGGTTAGGGTCTAGCCGAGTGGGTTTGGGTATAGCGGGGTGGGTATGCATCTAGCCTAGTGGGTTTGGGTCTCACCGAGTGGTTTTGGGTCTATCCGAGTGGGTTTGGGTCTAGCCGAGTCGGCTTCGGTCTATCCGAGCGGGTTTGGGTCTAGCTGAGTGGGTTGGGGTCCAGCCGATTGGGTTTGGGTCTAGCCGAGTGGGTTTGGGTCTAGCCGAGTGGGTTTGGGTCTAGCGGAGTGGGTTTGGGTCTAGCCGAGTGGGTTTGGGTCTAGCCGAGTGGGGTTGGGTCCAGCGGAGTGGGTTTGGGTTTAGCCGAGTGGGTTTAGGTCTAGCCAAGTGGGTTTGGGTCTAGCCAAGTGGGTTTGGGTCTAGCCGATTGGGTTTGGGTCTAGCCGAGTGGGTTTGGGTCTAGCGGAGTGGGTTTGGGTCTAGTCGAGTGGGTTGGGGTCTAGCCGACTGGGTTTGGGTCTAGCGGAGTGGGTTTGGGTCTAGCCGAGTGGGTTGGGGTCTAGCCGAGTGGGTTTGGGTCTAGCGGAGTGGGTTTGGGTCGAGCCAAGTGAGTTTGGGTCCAGCCGATTGGGCTTGGGTCTAGCCGAGTGGGTTTGGGTCTAACCGAGTGGGTTTGGGTCTTGCAGCGTGGGTTTGGGTCTAGCGGAGTGGGATTGGGTCTAACGAGGTGGGTTTGGGTCTAGCCGAGTGGGTTTGGGTCTAGTGGAGTGGGTTTGGGTCTAGCCGAGTGGGTTTGGGTCTAGCCGAGCGGGTTTGTGTCTAGCCGAGTGGGTTTGGGTCTAGCCGAGTGGGTTTGGGTCTAGCGGAGTGGGTTTGGGTCTAACCGAGTGGGTTTGGGTCCAGCCGAGTGGGTTTGGGTCTAGCCGAGTGGGTTTGGGTCTAGCCGAGTGGGTTTGGGGCTAGCAGAGTGGGATTGGGTCTAGCCGACTGGGTTTCGGTCTAGCCGATTGGGTTTGGGTCTAGCCGAGTGGGTTTGGGTCTATCCGAGTGGGTTTGGGTCTAGCCGAGTGGCTTTGGGTCTAGCCAAGTGGGTTTGGGTCTAGCGGAGTGAGTTTGGGTCTAGCCGAGTGGGTTTAGGTCCAGCCGATTGGGCTTGGGTCTAGCCGAGTGGGTTTGGGTCTAACCGAGTGGGTTTGGGTCCTGCGGCGTGGGTTTGGGTCTGGCGGAGTGGGATTGGGTCTAGCGGAGTGGGTTTGGGTCTAGCCGAGTGGGTTTGGGTCTAGTGGAGTGGTTTTGGGTCTAGCCGAGTGGGTTTGGGTGTAGCCGAGCGGGTTTGGGTCTAGACGAGTGGGTTTGGATCTAGCGGAGTGGGTTTGGGTCTAGCGGAGTGGGTTTGGGTCTAACCGAGTGGGTTTGGGTCCAGCCGAATGTGTTTGGGTCTAGCCAAGTGGGTTTGGGTCTAGCCGAGTGGGTTTGGGGCTAGCAGAGTGGGATTGGGTCTAGCCGACTGGGTTTCGGTCTAGCCGATTGGGTTTGGGTCTAGCCGAGTGGGTTTGGGTCTATCCGAGTGGGTTAGGGTCTAGCCGAGTGGGTTTGGGTATAGCGGGGTGGGTATGCATCTAGCCTAGTGGGTTTGGGTCTCACCGAGTGGTTTTGGGTCTATCCGAGTGGGTTTGGGTCTAGCCGAGTCGGCTTCGGTCTATCCGAGTGGGTTTGGGTCTAGCGGAGTGGGTTTGGGTCTAGCCGAGTGGGTTTGGGTCTAGCCGAGTGGGGTTGGGTCTAGCGGAGTGGGTTTGGGTTTAGCCGAGTGGGTTTAGGTCTAGCCAAGTGGGTTTGGGTCTAGCCAAGTGGGTTTGGGTCTAGCCGATTGGGTTTGGGTCTAGCCGAGTGGGTTTGGGTGTAGCGGAGTGGGTTTGGGTCTAGCCGACTGGGTTGGGGTCTAGCCGACTGGGTTTGGGTCTAGCCGACTGGGTTTGGGTCTAGCGGAGTGGGTTTGGGTCTAGCCGAGTGGGTTGGGGTCTAGCCGAGTGGGTTTGGGTCTAGCGGAGTGGGTTTGGGTCGAGCCAAGTGAGTTTGGGTCCAGCAGATTGGGCTTGGGTCTAGCCGAGTGGGTTTGGGTCTAACCGAGTGGGTTTGGGTCTTGCGGCGTGGGTTTGGGTCTAGCGGAGTGGGATTGGGTCTAGCGGAGTGGGTTTGGGTCTAACCGAGTGGGTTTGGGTCCTGCCGAGTGGGTTGGGTCTAGCGGAGTGGGTTTGGGTCTAACCGAGTGGGGTTGGGTCTAGCCGAGTGGCTTTGGGTCTAGCCAAGTGGGTTTGGGTCTAGCGGAGTGGGTTTGGGTCTAGCCGAGTGGGTTTAGGTCCAGCCGATTGGGCTTGGGTCTAGCCGAGTGGGTTTGGGTCTAACCGAGTGGGTTTGGGTCTTGCGGCGTGGGTTTGGGTCTGGCGGAGAGGGATTGGGTCTAGCGGAGTGGGTTTGGGTCTAGCCGAGTGGGTTTGGGTCTAGTGGAGTGGTTTTGGGTCTAGCCGAGTGGGTTTGGGTCTAGCCGAGCGGGTTTGGGTCTAGACGAGTGGGTTTGGATCTAGCGGAGTGGGTTTGGGTCTGGCGGAGTGGGTTTGGGTCTAACCGAGTGGGTTTGGGTCCAGCCGAGTGTGTTTGGGTCTAGCCGAGTGGGTTTGGGTCTAGCCGAGTGGGTTTGGGGCTAGCAGAGTGGGATTGGGTCTAGCCGACTGGGTTTCGGTCTAGCCGATTGGGTTTGGGTCTAGCCGAGTGGGTTTGGGTCTATCCGAGTGGGTTTGGGTCTAGCCGAGTGGGTTAGGGTCTAGCCGAGTGGGTTTGGGTATAGCGGGGTGGATATGCATCTAGCCTAGTGGGTGTGGGTCTCACCGAGTGGTTTTGGGTCTATCCGAGTGGGTTTGGGTCTAGCCGAGTCGGCTTCGGTCTATCCGAGCGGGTTTGGGTCTAGCTGAGTGGGTTGGGGTCTAGCCGATTGGGTTTGGGTCTAGCCGAGTGGGTTTGGGTCTAGCCGAGTGGGTTTGGGTCTAGCGGAGTGGGTTTGGGTCTAGCCGAGTGGGTTTGGGTCTAGCCGAGTGGGGTTGGGTCTAGCGGAGTGGGTTTGGGTTTAGCCGAGTGGGTTTAGGTCTAGCCAAGTGGGTTTGGGTCTAGCCAAGTGGGTTTGGGTCTAGCCGATTGGGTTTGGGTCTAGCCGAGTGGGTTTGGGTCTAGCGGAGTGGGTTTGGGTCTAGCCGAGTGGGTTGGGGTCTAGCCGACTGGGTTTGGGTCAAGCGGAGTGGGTTTGGGTCTAGCCGAGTGGGTTGGGGTCTAGCCGAGTGGGTTTGGGTCTAGCGGAGTGGGTTTGGGTCGAGCCAAGTGAGTTTGGGTCCAGCCGATTGGGCTTGGGTCCAGCCGAGTGGGTTT
Organism: Raja brachyura; assembly: GCA_963514005.1. The sequence continues at coordinate 1,988,270 of OY740819.1, read as the reverse complement.
GGGTCTAACCGAGTGGGTTTGGGTCTTGCGGCGTGGGTTTGGGTCTAGCGGAGTGGGATTGGGTCTAGCGGAGTGGGTTTGGGTCTAGCCGAGTGGGTTTGGGTCTAGTGGAGTGGGTTTGGGTCTAGCCGAGTGGGTTTGGGTCTAGCCGAGCGGGTTTGTGTCTAGCCGAGTGGGTTTGGGTCTAGCCGAGTGGGTTTGGGTCTAGCGGAGTGGGTTTGGGTCTAACCGAGTGGGTTTGGGTCCAGCCGAGTGGGTTTGGGTCTAGCCGAGTGGGTTTGGGTCTAGCCGAGTGGGTTTGGGGCTAGCAGAGTGGGATTGGGTCTAGCCGACTGGGTTTCGGTCTAGCCGATTGGGTTTGGGTCTAGCCGAGTGGGTTTGGGTCTATCCGAGTGGGTTTGGGTCTAGCCGAGTGGCTTTGGGTCTAGCCATGTGGGTTTGGGTCTAGCGGAGTGGGTTTGGGTCTAGCCGAGTGGGTTTAGGTCCAGCCGATTGGGCTTGGGTCTAGCCGAGTGGGTTTGGGTCTAACCGAGTGGGTTTGGGTCTTGCGGCGTGGGTTTGGGTCTGGCGGAGTGGGATTGGGTCGAGCGGAGTGGGTTTGGGTCTAGCCGAGTGGGTTTGGGTCTAGTGGAGTGGTTTTGGGTCTAGCCGAGTGGGTTTGGGTGTAGCCGAGCGGGTTTGGGTCTAGACGAATGGGTTTGGATCTAGCGGAGTGGGTTTGGGTCTAGCGGAGTGGGTTTGGGTCTAACCGAGTGGGTTTGGGTCCAGCCGAGTGTGTTTGGGTCTAGCCAAGTGGGTTTGGGTCTAGCCGAGTGGGTTTGGGGCTAGCAGAGTGGGATTGGGTCTAGCCGACTGGGTTTCGGTCTAGCCGATTGGGTTTGGGTCTAGCCGAGTGGGTTTGGGTCTATCCGAGTGGGTTTGGGTCTAGCCGAGTGGGTTAGGGTCTAGCCGAGTGGGTTTGGGTATAGCGGGGTGGGTATGCATCTAGCCTAGTGGGTTTGGGTCTCACCGAGTGGTTTTGGGTCTATCCGAGTGGGTTTGGGTCTAGCCGAGTCGGCTTCGGTCTATCCGAGTGGGTTTGGGTCTAGCGGAGTGGGTTTGGGTCTAGCCGAGTGGGTTTGGGTCTAGCCGAGTGGGGTTGGGTCTAGCGGAGTGGGTTTGGGTTTAGCCGAGTGGGTTTAGGTCTAGCCAAGTGGGTTTGGGTCTAGCCGAGTGGGTTGTGGTCTAGCCGAGTGGGTTTGGGTGTAGCGGAGTGGGTTTGTGTCGAGCCAAGTGAGTTTGGGTCCAGCCGATTGGGCTTGGGTCTAGCCGAGTGGGTTTGGGTCTAACCGAGTGGGTTTGGGTCTTGCGGCGTGGGTTTGGGTCTAGCGGAGTGGGATTGGGTCTAGCGGAGTGGGTTTGGGTCTAACCGAGTGGGTTTGGGTCCTGTCGAGTGGGTTTGGGTCTAGCGGAGTGGGTTTGGGTCTAACCGAGTGGGTTTGGGTCCTGCCGAGTGGGTTTGGGTCTAGCCGAGTGGGTTTGGGTCTAGCCGAGTGGGTTTGGGGCTAGCAGAGTGGGATTGGGTCTAGCCGACTGGGTTTCGGTCTAGCCGATTGGGTTTGGGTCTATCCGAGTGGGTTTGGGTCTAGCCGAGTGGGTTAGGGTCTAGCCGAGTGGGTTTGGGTATAGCGGGGTGGGTATGCATCTAGCCTAGTGGGTTTGGGTCTCACCGAGTGGTTTTGGGTCTATCCGAGTGGGTTTGGGTCTAGCCGAGTCGGCTTCGGTCTATCCGAGTGGGTTTGGGTCTAGCGGAGTGGGTTTGGGTCTAGCCGAGTGGGTTTGGGTCTAGCCGAGTGGGGTTGGGTCTAGCGGAGTGGGTTTGGGTTTAGCCGAGTGGGTTTAGGTCTAGCCAAGTGGGTTTGGGTCTAGCCGAGTGGGTTGTGGTCTAGCCGAGTGGGTTTGGGTGTAGCGGAGTGGGTTTGTGTCGAGCCAAGTGAGTTTGGGTCCAGCCGATTGGGCTTGGGTCTAGCCGAGTGGGTTTGGGTCTAACCGAGTGGGTTTGGGTCTTGCGGCGTGGGTTTGGGTCTAGCGGAGTGGGATTGGGTCTAGCGGAGTGGGTTTGGGTCTAACCGAGTGGGTTTGGGTCCTGTCGAGTGGGTTTGGGTCTAGCGGAGTGGGTTTGGGTCTAACCGAGTGGGTTTGGGTCCTGCCGAGTGGGTTTGGGTCTAGCCGAGTGGGTTTGGGTCTAGCCGAGTGGGTTTGGGGCTAGCAGAGTGGGATTGGGTCTAGCCGACTGGGTTTCGGTCTAGCCGATTGGGTTTGGGTCTAGCCGAGTGGGTTTGGGTCTATCCGAGTGGGGTTGGGTCTAGCCGAGTGGCTTTGGGTCTAGCCATGTGGGTTTGGGTCTAGCGGAGTGGGTTTGGGTCTAGCCGAGTGGGTTTAGGTCCAGCCGATTGGGCTTGGGTCTAGCCGAGTGGGTTTGGGTCTAACCGAGTGGGTTTGGGTCTTGCGGCGTGGGTTTGGGTCTGGCGGAGTGGGATTGGGTCTAGCGGAGTGGGTTTGGGTCTAGCCGAGTGGGTTTGGGTCTAGTGGAGTGGTTTTGGGTCTAGCCGAGTGGGTTTGGGTCTAGCCGAGTGGGTTTGGGTCTAGACGAGTGGGTTTGGATCTAGCGGAGTGGGTTTGGGTCTATCCGAGTGGGTTTGGGTCTAGCCGAGTGGCTTTGGGTCTAGCCATGTGGGTTTGGGTCTAGCGGAGTGGGTTTGGGTCTAGCCGAGTGGGTTTAGGTCCAGCCGATTGGGCTTGGGTCTAGCCGAGTGGGTTTGGGTCTAACCGAGTGGGTTTGGGTCTTGCGGCGTGGGTTTGGGTCTGGCGGAGTGGGATTGGGTCGAGCGGAGTGGGTTTGGGTTTAGCCGAGTGGGTTTGGGTCTAGTGGAGTGGTTTTGGGTCTAGCCGAGTGGGTTTGGGTGTAGCCGAGCGGGTTTGGGTCTAGACGAATGGGTTTGGATCTAGCGGAGTGGGTTTGGGTCTAGCGGAGTGGGTTTGGGTCTAACCGAGTGGGTTTGGGTCCAGCCGAGTGTGTTTGGGTCTAGCCAAGTGGGTTTGGGTCTAGCCGAGTGGGTTTGGGGCTAGCAGAGTGGGATTGGGTCTAGCCGACTGGGTTCCGGTCTAGCCGATTGGGTTTGGGTCTAGCCGAGTGGGTTTGGGTCTATCCGAGTGGGTTTGGGTCTAGCCGAGTGGGTTAGGGTCTAGCCGAGTGGGTTTGGGTATAGCGGGGTGGGTATGCATCTAGCCTAGTGGGTTTGGGTCTCACCGAGTGGGTTTGGGTCTAGCCGAGTGGGTTTGGGTCTAGCCGAGTGGGGTTGGGTCTAGCGGAGTGGGTTTGGGTTTAGCCGAGTGGGTTTAGGTCTAGCCAAGTGGGTTTGGGTCTAGCCAAGTGGGTTTGGGTCTAGCCGATTGGGTTTGGGTCTAGCCGAGTGGGTTTGGGTCTAGCGGAGTGGGTTTGGGTCTAGCCGAGTGGGTTGGGGTCTAGCCGACTGGGTTTGGGTCTAGCGCAGTGGGTTTGGGTCTAGCCGAGTGGGTTGGGGTCTAGCCGAGTGGGTTTGGGTGTAGCGGAGTGGGTTTGGGTCGAGCCAAGTGAGTTTGGGTCCAGCCGATTGGGCTTGGGTCTAGCCGAGTGGGTTTGGGTCTAACCGAGTGGGTTTGGGTCTTGCGGCGTGGGTTTGGGTCTAGCGGAGTGGGATTGGGTCTAGCGGAGTGGGTTTGGGTCTAACCGAGTGGGTTTGGGTCCTGCCGAGTGGGTTTGGGTCTAGCGGAGTGGGTTTGGGTCTAACCGAGTGGGTTTGGGTCCTGCCGAGTGGGTTTGGGTCTAGCCGAGTGGGTTTGGGTCTAGCCGAGTGGGTTTGGGGCTAGCAGAGTGGGATTGGGTCTAGCCGACTGGGTTTCGGTCTAGCCGATTGGGTTTGGGTCTAGCCGAGTGGGTTTGGGTCTATCCGAGTGGGGTTGGGTCTAGCCGAGTGGCTTTGGGTCTAGCCAAGTGGGTTTGGGTCTAGCGGAGTGGGTTTGGGTCTAGCCGAGTGGGTTTAGGTCCAGCCGATTGGGCTTGGGTCTAGCCGAGTGGGTTTGGGTCTAACCGAGTGGGTTTGGGTCTTGCGGCGTGGGTTTGGGTCTGGCGGAGTGGGATTGGGTCTAGCGGAGTGGGTTTGGGTCTAGCCGAGTGGGTTTGGGTCTAGTGGAGTGGTTTTGGGTCTAGCCGAGAGGGTTTGGGTCTAGCCGAGTGGGTTTGGGTCTAGACGAGTGGGTTTGGATCTAGCGGAGTGGGTTTGGGTCTAGCGGAGTGGGTTTGGGTCTAACCGAGTGGGTTTGGGTCCAGCCGAGTGTGTTTGGGTCTAGCCGAGTGGGTTTGGGTCTAGCCGAGTGGGTTTGGGGCTAGCAGAGTGGGATTGGGTCTAGCCGACTGGGTTTCGGTCTAGCCGATTGGGTTTGGGTCTAGCCGAGTGGGTTTGGGTCTATCCGGGTGGGTTTGGGTCTAGCCGAGTGGGTTAGGGTCTAGCCGAGTGGGTTTGGGTATAGCGGGGTGGATATGCATCTAGCCTAGTGGGTGTGGGTCTCACCGAGTGGTTTTGGGTCCAGCCGAGTGTGTTTGGGTCTAGCCGAGTCGGCTTCGGTCTATCCGAGCGGGTTTGGGTCTAGCTGAGTGGGTTGGGGTCTAGCCGATTGGGTTTGGGTCTAGCCGAGTGGGTTTGGGTCTAGCCGAGTGGGTTTGGGTCTAGCGGAGTGGGTTTGGGTCTAGCCGAGTGGGTTTGGGTCTAGCCGAGTGGGGTTGGGTCTAGCGGAGTGGGTTTGGGTTTAGCCGAGTGGGTTTCGGTCTAGCCAAGTGGGTTTGGGTCTAGCCAAGTGGGTTTGGGTCTAGCCGATTGGGTTTGGGTCTAGCCGAGTGGGTTTGGGTCTAGCGGAGTGGGTTTGGGTCTAGCCGAGTGGGTTGGGGTCTAGCCGACTGGGTTTGGGTCTAGCGGAGTGGGTTTGGGTCTAGCGGAGTGGGCTGGGGTCTAGCCGAGTGGGTTTGGGTCTAGCGGAGTGGGTTTGGGTCGAGCCAAGTGAGTTTGGGTCCAGCCGATTGGGCTTGGGTCCAGCCGAGTGGGTTTGGGTCTAACCGAGTGGGTTTGGGTCTTGCGGCGTGGGTTTGGGTCTAGCGGAGTGGGATTGGGTCTAGCGGAGTGGGTTTGGGTCTAGCCGAGTGGGTTTGGGTCTAGTGGAGTGGGTTTGGGTCTAGCCGAGTGGGTTTGGGTCTAGCCGAGCGGGTTTGGGTCTAGCCGAGTGGGTTTGCTTCTAGCCGAGTGGGTTTGGGTCTAGCGGAGTGGGTTTGGGTCTAACCGAGTGGGTTTGGGTCCAGCCGAGTGGGTTTGGGTCTAGCCGAGTGGGTTTGGGTCTAGCCGAGTCGGCTTCGGTCTATCCGAGCGGGTTTGGGTCTAGCTGAGTGGGTTGGGGTCTAGCCGATTGGGTTTGGGTCTAGCCGAGTGGGTTTGGGGCTAGCCGAGTGGGTTTGGGTCTAGCGGAGTGGGTTTGGGTCTAGCCGAGTGGGTTTGGGTCTAGCCGAGTGGGGTTGGGTCTAGCGGAGTGGGTTTGGGTTTAGCCGAGTGGGTTTAGGTCTAGCCAAGTGGGTTTGGGTCTAGCCAAGTGGGTTTGGGTCTAGCCGATTGGGTTTGGGTCTAGCCGAGTGGGTTTGGGTCTAGCGGAGTGGGTTTGGGTCTAGCCGAGTGGGTTGGGGTCTAGCCGACTGGGTTTGGGTCTAGCGGAGTGGGTTTGGGTCTAGCGGAGTGGGCTGGGGTCTAGCCGAGTGGGTTTGGGTCTAGCGGAGTGGGTTTGGGTCGAGCCAAGTGAGTTTGGGTCCAGCCGATTGGGCTTGGGTCTAGCCGAGTGGGTTTGGGTATAGCGGGGTGGATATGCATCTAGCCTAGTGGGTGTGGGTCTCACCGAGTGGTTTTGGGTCCAGCCGAGTGTGTTTGGGTCTAGCCGAGTCGGCTTCGGTCTATCCGAGCGGGTTTGGGTCTAGCTGAGTGGGTTGGGGTCTAGCCGATTGGGTTTGGGTCTAGCCGAGTGGGTTTGGGTCTAGCCGAGTGGGTTTGGGTCTAGCGGAGTGGGTTTGGGTCTAGCCGAGTGGGTTTGGGTCTAGCCGAGTGGGGTTGGGTCTAGCGGAGTGGGTTTGGGTTTAGCCGAGTGGGTTTCGGTCTAGCCAAGTGGGTTTGGGTCTAGCCAAGTGGGTTTGGGTCTAGCCGATTGGGTTTGGGTCTAGCCGAGTGGGTTTGGGTCTAGCGGAGTGGGTTTGGGTCTAGCCGAGTGGGTTGGGGTCTAGCCGACTGGGTTTGGGTCTAGCGGAGTGGGTTTGGGTCTAGCGGAGTGGGCTGGGGTCTAGCCGAGTGGGTTTGGGTCTAGCGGAGTGGGTTTGGGTCGAGCCAAGTGAGTTTGGGTCCAGCCGATTGGGCTTGGGTCCAGCCGAGTGGGTTTGGGTCTAACCGAGTGGGTTTGGGTCTTGCGGCGTGGGTTTGGGTCTAGCGGAGTGGGATTGGGTCTAGCGGAGTGGGTTTGGGTCTAGCCGAGTGGGTTTGGGTCTAGTGGAGTGGGTTTGGGTCTAGCCGAGTGGGTTTGGGTCTAGCCGAGCGGGTTTGGGTCTAGCCGAGTGGGTTTGCTTCTAGCCGAGTGGGTTTGGGTCTAGCGGAGTGGGTTTGGGTCTAACCGAGTGGGTTTGGGTCCAGCCGAGTGGGTTTGGGTCTAGCCGAGTGGGTTTGGGTCTAGCCGAGTCGGCTTCGGTCTATCCGAGCGGGTTTGGGTCTAGCTGAGTGGGTTGGGCTCTAGCCGATTGGGTTTGGGTCTAGCCGAGTGGGTTTGGGGCTAGCCGAGTGGGTTTGGGTCTAGCGGAGTGGGTTTGGGTCTAGCCGAGTGGGTTTGGGTCTAGCCGAGTGGGGTTGGGTCTAGCGGAGTGGGTTTGGGTTTAGCCGAGTGGGTTTAGGTCTAGCCAAGTGGGTTTGGGTCTAGCCAAGTGGGTTTGGGTCTAGCCGATTGGGTTTGGGTCTAGCCGAGTGGGTTTGGGTCTAGCGGAGTGGGTTTGGGTCTAGCCGAGTGGGTTGGGGTCTAGCCGACTGGGTTTGGGTCTAGCGGAGTGGGTTTGGGTCTAGCGGAGTGGGCTGGGGTCTAGCCGAGTGGGTTTGGGTCTAGCGGAGTGGGTTTGGGTCGAGCCAAGTGAGTTTGGGTCCAGCCGATTGGGCTTGGGTCTAGCCGAGTGGGTTTGGGTCTAACCGAGTGGGTTTGGGTCTTGCGGCGTGGGATTGGGTCTAGCGGAGTGGGATTGGGTCTAGCGGAGTGGGTTTGGGTCTAGCCGTGTGGGTTTGGGTCTAGTGGAGTGGGTTTGGGTCTAGCCGAGTGGGTTTGGGTCTAGCCGAGCGGGTTTGGGTCTAGCCGAGTGGGTTTGGGTCTAGCCGAGTGGGATTGGGTCTAGCCGAGTGGGTTTGGGTCTAGCGGAGTGGGTTTGGGTCTAGCCGAGTGTGTTTGGGTCTAGCCGAGCGGGTTTGGGTCTAGCCGAGTGGGTTTGCTTCTAGCCGAGTGGGTTTGGGTCTAGCGGAGTGGGTTTGGGTCTAACCGAGTGGGTTTGGGTCCAGCCGAGTGGGTTTGGGTCTAGCCGAGTGGGTTTGGGTCTAGCCGAGTCGGCTTCGGTCTATCCGAGCGGGTTTGGGTCTAGCTGAGTGGGTTGGGGTCTAGCCGATTGGGTTTGGGTCTAGCCGAGTGGGTTTGGGTCTAGCCGAGTGGGTTTGGGTCTAGCGGAGTGGGTTTGGGTCTAGCCGAGTGGGTTTGGGTCTAGCCGAGTGGGGTTGGGTCTAGCGGAGTGGGTTTGGGTTTAGCCGAGTGGGTTTAGGTCTAGCCAAGTGGGTTTGGGTCTAGCCAAGTGGGTTTGGGTCTAGCCGATTGGGTTTGGGTCTAGCCGTGTGGGTTTGGGTCTAGCGGAGTGGGTTTGGGTCTATCCGAGTGGGTTGGGGTCTAGCCGACTGGGTTTGGGTCTAGCGGAGTGGGTTTGGGTCTAGCGGAGTGGGCTGGCGTCTAGCCGAGTGGGTTTGGGTCTAGCGGAGTGGGTTTGGGTCGAGCCAAGTGAGTTTGGGTCCAGCCGATTGGGCTTGGGTCTAGCCGAGTGGGTTTGGGTCTAACCGAGTGGGTTTGGGTCTAGCCGAGGGGTTTGGGGCTAGCAGAGTGGGATTGGGTCTAGCCGACTGGGTTTCGGTCTAGCCGATTGGGTTTGGGTCTAACCGAGTGGGTTTGGGTCTATCCGAGTGGGTTTGGGTCTAGCCGAGTGGGTTTGGGTCTAGCCGAGTGGGTTTGGGTCTAGCCGAGTGGGATTGGGTCTAGCCGAGTGGGTTTGTGTCTAGCGGAGTGGGTTTGGGTCTAGCCGAGGGGGTTTGCATCTAGCCGAGGGGGTTTGGGTTTAGCCGAGTGGGTTTGGGTCTATCCGAGTGGGTTTTGGGTCTAGCCGAGTGGGTTTTGGTCTAGCCGAGTGGGTTTGGGTCTAGCCGAGTGGGATTGGGTCTAGCCGAGTGGGTTTGGGTCTAGCGGAGTGGGTTTGGGTCTAGCCGAGTGGGTTTGCATCTAGCCGAGGGGGTTTTGGTCTAGCCGAGTGGGTTTGGGCCTAGCGGAGTGGGTTTGGGTTTAGCCGAGTGGGTTTAGGTCTAGCCAAGTGGGTTTGGGTCTAGCCAAGTGGGTTTGGGTATAGCCGATTGGGTTTGGGTCTAGCCGAGTGGGTTTGGGTCTAGCGGAGTGGGTTTGGGTCTTGCGGCGTTGGTTTGGGTCTAGCCGAGTGGGTTTGGGTCTAGCGGAGTGGGTTTGGGTTGAGCCGAGTGTGTTTAGGTCTAGCCAAGTGGTTTGGGTCCAGCCAAGTGGGTTTGGGTCTAGCCGATTGGGTTTGGGTCTGGCCGAGTGTGTTTGGGATTAGCGGAGTGGGTTTGGGTCTAGCCGAGTGGGATGGGGTCTAGCCGAGTGGGTTTGGGTCTACGGTGTGGGTTTGGGTCTAGCCGTGTGGGTTTGGGTCTAGCCGATTGGGCTCGGGTCTAGCCGAGTGGGTTTGGGTCTAACCGAGTGGGTTTGGGTCTTGCGGCGTGGGTTTGGGTCTAGCGGAGTGGGATTGGGTCTAGCGGAGTGGGTTTGGGTCTAGCCGAGTGGGTTTGCTTCTAGCCGAGTGGGTTTGGGTCTAGCGGAGTGGGTTTGGGTCTAACCGAGTGGGTTTGGGTCCAGCCGAGTGGGTTTGGGTCTAGCCGAGTGGGTTTGGGTCTAGCCGAGTCGGCTTCGGTCTATCCGAGCGGGTTTGGGTCTAGCTGAGTGGGTTGGGGTCTAGCCGATTGGGTTTGGGTCTAGCCGAGTGGGTTTGGGGCTAGCCGAGTGGGTTTGGGTCTAGCGGAGTGGGTTTGGGTCTAGCCGAGTGGGTTTGGGTCTAGCCGAGTGGGGTTGGGTCTAGCGGAGTGGGTTTGGGTTTAGCCGAGTGGGTTTAGGTCTAGCCAAGTGGGTTTGGGTCTAGCCAAGTGGGTTTGGGTCTAGCCGATTGGGTTTGGGTCTAGCCGAGTGGGTTTGGGTCTAGCGGAGTGGGTTTGGGTCTAGCCGAGTGGGTTGGGGTCTAGCCGACTGGGTTTGGGTCTAGCGGAGTGGGTTTGGGTCTAGCGGAGTGGGCTGGGGTCTAGCCGAGTGGGTTTGGGTCTAGCGGAGTGGGTTTGGGTCGAGCCAAGTGAGTTTGGGTCCAGCCGATTGGGCTTGGGTCTAGCCGAGTGGGTTTGGGTCTAACCGAGTGGGTTTGGGTCTTGCGGCGTGGGTTTGGGTCTAGCGGAGTGGGATTGGGTCTAGCGGAGTGGGTTTGGGTCTAGCCGTGTGGGTTTGGGTCTAGTGGAGTGGGTTTGGGTCTAGCCGAGCGGGTTTGGGTCTAGCCGAGTGGGTTTGGGTCTAGCCGAGTGGGATTGGGTCTAGCCGAGTGGGTTTGGGTCTAGCGGAGTGGGTTTGGGTCTAGCCGAGTGTGTTTGGGTCTAGCCGAGCGGGTTTGGGTCTAGCCGAGTGGGTTTGCTTCTAGCCGAGTGGGTTTGGGTCTAGCGGAGTGGGTTTGGGTCTAACCGAGTGGGTTTGGGTCCAGCCGAGTGGGTTTGGGTCTAGCCGAGTGGGTTTGGGTCTAGCCGAGTCGGCTTCGGTCTATCCGAGCGGGTTTGGGTCTAGCTGAGTGGGTTGGGGTCTAGCCGATTGGGTTTGGGTCTAGCCGAGTGGGTTTGGGTCTAGCCGAGTGGGTTTGGGTCTAGCGGAGTGGGTTTGGGTCTAGCCGAGTGGGTTTGGGTCTAGCCGAGTGGGGTTGGGTCTAGCGGAGTGGGTTTGGGTTTAGCCGAGTGGGTTTAGGTCTAGCCAAGTGGGTTTGGGTCTAGCCAAGTGGGTTTGGGTCTAGCCGATTGGGTTTGGGTCTAGCCGAGTGGGTTTGGGTCTAGCGGAGTGGGTTTGGGTCTATCCGAGTGGGTTGGGGTCTAGCCGACTGGGTTTGGGTCTAGCGGAGTGGGTTTGGGTCTAGCGGAGTGGGCTGGGGTCTAGCCGAGTGGGTTTGGGTCTAGCGGAGTGGGTTTGGGTCGAGCCAAGTGAGTTTGGGTCCAGCCGATTGGGCTTGGGTCTAGCCGAGTGGGTTTGGGTCTAACCGAGTGGGTTTGGGTCTTGCGGCGTGGGTTTGGGTCTAGCGGAGTGGGATTGGGTCTAGCGGAGTGGGTTTGGGTCTAGCTGAGTGGGTTTGGGTCTAGCCGAGTGGGTTTGGGTCTAGCCGAGGGGTTTGGGGCTAGCAGAGTGGGATTGGGTCTAGCCGACTGGGTTTCGGTCTAGCCGATTGGGTTTGGGTCTAACCGAGTGGGTTTGGGTCTATCCGAGTGGGTTTGGGTCTAGCCGAGTGGGTTTGGGTCTAGCCGAGTGGGTTTGGGTCTAGCCGAGTGGGATTGGGTCTAGCCGAGTGGGTTTGGGTCTAGCGGAGTGGGTTTGGGTCTAGCCGAGTGGGTTTGCATCTAGCCGAGGGGGTTTGGGTTTAGCCGAGTGGGTTTGGGTCTATCCGAGTGGGTTTGGGTCTAGCCGAGTGGGTTTGGGTCTAGCCGAGTGGGTTTGGGTCTAGCCGAGTGGGATTGGGTCTAGCCGAGTGGGTTTGGGTCTAGCGGAGTGGGTTTGGGTCTAGCCGAGTGGGTTTGCATCTAGCCGAGGGGGTTTTGGTCTAGCCGAGTGGGTTTGGGCCTAGCGGAGTGGGTTTGGGTTTAGCCGAGTTGGTTTAGGTCTAGCCAAGTGGGTTTGGGTCTAGCCAAGTGGGTTTGGGTATAGCCGATTGGGTTTGGGTCTAGCCGAGTGGGTTTGGGTCTAGCGGAGTGGGTTTGGGTCTTGCGGCGTTGGTTTGGGTCTAGCCGAGTGGGTTTGGGTCTAGCGGAGTGGGTTTGGGTTGAGCCGAGTGTGTTTAGGTCTAGCCAAGTGGTTTGGGTCTAGCCAAGTGGGTTTGGGTCTAGCCGATTGGGTTTGGGTCTGGCCGAGTGTGTTTGGGATTAGCGGAGTGGGTTTGGGTCTAGCCGAGTGGGATGGGGTCTAGCCGAGTGGGTTTGGGTCTACGGTGTGGGTTTGGGTCTAGCCGTGTGGGTTTGGGTCTAGCCGATTGGGCTCGGGTCTAGCCGAGTGGGTTTGGGTCTAACCGAGTGGGTTTGGGTCTTGCGGCGTGGGTTTGGGTCTAGCGGAGTGGGATTGGGTCTAGCGGAGTGGGTTTGGGTCTAGCCGTGTGGGTTTGGGTTTAGCGGAGTGGATTTGGGTCTAGCCGAGTGGGTTTGGGTCTAGCCGAGCGGGTTTGCGTCTAGCCGAGTGGGTTTGGGTCTAGCCGAGTGGGTTTGGGTCTAGCGGAGTGGGTTTGGGTCTAACCGAGTGGCTTTGGGTCTAGCCGAGAGGGTTTGGGTCTAGCCGAGTGGGTTTGGGTCTAGCCGAGTGGGTTTGGGGCTACCAGAGTGGGATTGGGTCTAGCCGACTGGGTTTCGGTCTAGCCGATTGGGTTTGGGTCTAGCCGAGTGGGTTTGGGTCTATCCGAGTGGGTTTGTGTCTAGCCGAGTGGGTTTGGGTCTAGCCGAGTGGGTTTGGGTATAGCGGGGTGGGTATGCGTCTAGCCGAGTGGGTTTGGGTCTCGCCGAGTGGTTTTGGGTCTATCCGAGTGGGTTTGGGTCTAGCCGAGTCGGTTTCGGTCTATCCGAGCGGGTTTGGGTCTAGCTGAGTGGGTTTGGGTCTAGCCCAGTGGGTTTGGGTCTAGCAGAGTGGGTTTGGGTCTAGCCGAGTGGGTTTGGGTCTAGCCGAGTGGGATTGGGTCTAGCCGAGTGGGTTTGGGTCTAGCGGAGTGGGTTTGGGTCTAGCCGAGTGGGTTTGCATCTAGCCGAGGGGGTTTGGGTCTAGCCGAGTGGGTTTGGGTCTAGCGGAGTGGGTTTGGGTCTAGCCGAGAGGGTTTGGGTCTAGCCGAGTGGGTTTGGGTCTAGCGGAGTGGGTTTGGGTTTAGCCGAGTGGGTTTAGGTCTAGCCAAATGGGTTTGGGTCTAGCCAAGTGGGTTTGGGTCTAGCCGATTGGGTTTGGGTCTAGCCGAGTGGGTTTGGGTCTAGCGGAGTGGGTTTGGGTCTAGCCGAGTGGGTTGGGGTCTAGCCGAGTGGGTTTGGGTCTAGTGGAGTGGGTTTGGGTCTAGCCGAGTGGCTTTGGGTCTAGCCGATTGGGCTTGGGTCTAGCCGAGTTTGTTTGAGTCTAGCCGAGTGGGTTTGGGTCTTGCGGCGTGGGTTTGGGTCTAGCGGAGTGGGTTTGGGTCTAGCGGAGTGGGTTTGGGTCTAGCCGAGTGGGTTTGGGTCTAGCAGAGTGGGTTTGGGTCTAGCCGAGTGGGTTTGGGTCTCGCCGATTGGGTTTGGGTCTAGCCGAGTGGGTTTGGGTCTAGCCGAGTGGTTTTGGGTCTAGCGGAGTGGGTTTGGGTCTAGCCGAGTGGGTTTGGGTCTAGCCGAGTGGGTTTGGGTCTAGCCGAGTGGGTTTGGGTCTAGCCGAGTGGGTTTGGGTCTAGCCGAGTGGGTTTGGGTCTAGCCGAGTGGGTTTGGGTCTAGCGGAGTGGGTTTCAGTCTAGCCGAGTGGGTCTCGGTGTAGTCGAGTGGGTTTGGGTCTAGCCGAGTGGGTTTGGGTCTAGCCGAGTGCGTTTGGGAGTAGCCGAGTGGGTTTGGGTCTAGCCGAGTGGGTTTGCATCTAGCCGAGTGGGTTTGGGTCTAGCCGAGTGGGTTTGAGTCTAGCGGAGTGGGTTTGGGTCTAGCCGAGTGGGTTTGGGTCTAGCCGAGTGGGTTTGGGTCCAGCGGAGTGGGTTTGGGTTTAGCCGAGTGGGTTTGGGTCTAGCCAAGTTGTTTGGGTCTAGCCAAGTGGGTTTGGGTCTAGCCGATTGGGTTTGGTTCTAGCCGAGTGGGTTTGGGTCTAGACGAGTGGGTTTGGATCTAGCGGAGTGGGTTTGGGTCTAGCGGAGTGGGTTTGGGTCTAACCGAGTGGGTTTGGGTCCAGCCGAGTGTGTTTGGGTCTAGCCGAGTGGGTTTGGGTCTAGCCGAGTGGGTTTGGGGCTAGCAGAGTGGGATTGGGTCTAGCCGACTGGGTTTCGGTCTAGCCGATTGGGTTTGGGTCTAGCCGAGTGGGTTTGGGTCTATCCGGGTGGGTTTGGGTCTAGCCGAGTGGGTTAGGGTCTAGCCGAGTGGGTTTGGGTATAGCGGGGTGGATATGCATCTACCCTAGTGGGTGTGGGTCTCACCGAGTGGTTTTGGGTCTATCCGAGTGGGTTTGGGTCTAGCCGAGTCGGCTTCGGTCTATCCGAGCGGGTTTGGGTCTAGCTGAGTGGGTTGGGGTCTAGCCGATTGGGTTTGGGTCTAGCCGAGTGGGTTTGGGTCTAGCCGAGTGGGTTTGGGTCTAGCGGAGTGGGTTTGGGTCTAGCCGAGTGGGTTTGGGTCTAGCCGAGTGGGGTTGGGTCTAGCGGAGTGGGTTTGGGTTTAGCCGAGTGGGTTTCGGTCTAGCCAAGTGGGTTTGGGTCTAGCCAAGTGGGTTTGGGTCTAGCCGATTGGGTTTGGGTCTAGCCGAGTGGGTTTGGGTCTAGCGGAGTGGGTTTGGGTCTAGCCGAGTGGGTTGGGGTCTAGCCGACTGGGTTTGGGTCTAGCGGAGTGGGTTTGGGTCTAGCGGAGTGGGCTGGGGTCTAGCCAAGTGGGTTTGGGTCTAGCGGAGCGGGTTTGGGTCGAGCCAAGTGAGTTTGGGTCCAGCCGATTGGGCTTGGGTCCAGCCGAGTGGGTTTGGGTCTAACCGAGTGGGTTTGGGTCTTGCGGCGTGGGTTTGGGTCTAGCGGAGTGGGATTGGGTCTAGCGGAGTGGGTTTGGGTCTAGCCGAGTGGGTTTGGGTCTAGTGGAGTGGGTTTGGGTCTAGCCGAGTGGGTTTGGGTCTAGCCGAGCGGGTTTGGGTCTAGCCGAGTGGGTTTGCTTCTAGCCGAGTGGGTTTGGGTCTAGCGGAGTGGGTTTGGGTCTAACCGAGTGGGTTTGGGTCCAGCCGAGTGGGTTTGGGTCTAGCCGAGTGGGTTTGGGTCTAGCCGAGTCGGCTTCCGTCTATCCGAGCGGGTTTGGGTCTAGCTGAGTGCGTTGGGGTCTAGCCGATTGGGTTTGGGTCTAGCCGAGTGGGTTTGGGTCTAGCCGAGTGGGTTTGGGTCTAGCGGAGTGGGTTTGGGTCTAGCCGAGTGGGTTTGGGTCTAGCCGAGTGGGGTTGGGTCTAGCGGAGTGGGTTTGGGTTTAGCCGAGTGGGTTTAGGTCTAGCCAAGTGGGTTTGGGTCTAGCCAAGTGGGTTTGGGTCTAGCCGATTGGGTTTGGGTCTAGCCGAGTGGGTTTGGGTCTAGCGGAGTGGGTTTGGGTCTAGCCGAGTGGGTTGGGGTCTAGCCGACTGGGTTTGGGTCTAGCGGAGTGGGTTTGGGTCTAGCGGAGTGGGCTGGGGTCTAGCCGAGTGGGTTTGGGTCTAGCGGAGTGGGTTTGGGTCGAGCCAAGTGAGTTTGGGTCCAGCCGATTGGGCTTGGGTCTAGCCGAGTGGGTTTGGGTCTAACCGAGTGGGTTTGGGTCTTGCGGCGTGGGTTTGGGTCTAGCGGAGTGGGATTGGGTCTAGCGGAGTGGGTTTGGGTCTAGCCGTGTGGGTTTGGGTCTAGTGGAGTGGGTTTGGGTCTATCCGAGTGGGTTTGGGTCTAGCCGAGTGGGTTTGGGTCTAGCCGAGTGGGTTTGGGTCTAGCCGAGTGGGATTGGGTCTAGCCGAGTGGGTTTGGGTCTAGCGGAGTGGGTTTGGGTCTAGCCGAGTGGGTTTGCATCTAGCCGAGGGGGTTTGGGTTTAGCCGAGTGGGTTTGGGTCTAGCCGAGTGGGTTTGGGTCTAGCCGAGTGGGTTTGGGTCTAGCCGAGTGGGTTTGGGTCTAGCCGAGTGGGATTGGGTCTAGCCGAGTGGGTTTGGGTCTAGCGGAGTGGGTTTAGGTCTAGCCGAGTGGGTTTGCATCTAGCCGAGGGGGTTTTGGTCTAGCCGAGTGGGTTTGACCCTAGCGGAGTGGGTTTGGGTTTAGCCGAGTGGGTTTAGGTCTAGCCAAGTGGGTTTGGGTCTAGCCAAGTGGGTTTGGGTATAGCCGATTGGGTTTGGGTCTAGCCGAGTGGGTTTGGGTCTAGCGGAGTGGGTTTGGGTCTTGCGGCGTTGGTTTGGGTCTAGCCGAGTGGGTTTGGGTCTAGCGGAGTGGGTTTGGGTTTAGCCGAGTGTGTTTAGGTCTAGCCAAGTGGTTTGGGTCTAGCCAAGTGGGTTTGGGTCTAGCCGATTGGGTTTGGGTCTGGCCGAGTGTGTTTGGGATTAGCGGAGTGGGTTTGGGTCTAGCCGAGTGGGATGGGGTCTAGCCGTGTGGGTTTGGGTCTACGGTGTGGGTTTGGGTCTAGCCGTGTGGGTTTGGGTCTAGCCGATTGGGCTCGGTCTATCCGAGCGGGTTTGGGTCTAGCTGAGTGGGTTGGGGTCTAGCCGAGTGGGTTGGAGTCTAGCCGAGTGGGTTTGGGTCTAGCGGAGTGGGTTTGGGTCTAGCCGAGTGGGTTTGGGTCTAGTGGAGTGGGTTTGGGTCTAGCCGATTGGGCTTGGGTCTAGCCGAGTGGGTTTGGGTGTAACCGAGTGGGTTTGGGTCTTGCGGCGTGGGTTTGGGTCTAGCGGAGTGGGATTGGGTCTAGCGGAGTGGGTTTGGGTCTAGCCGAGTGGGTTTGGGTCTAGTGGAGTGGGTTTGGGTCTAGCCGAGTGGGTTTGGGTCTAGCCGAGCGGGTTTGGGTTTAGCCGAGTGGGTTTGGGTCTAGCCGAGTGGCTTTGGGTCTAGCGGAGTGGGTTTGGGTCTAACCGAGTGTGTTTGGGTCCAGCCGAGTGGGTTTGGGTCTAGCCGAGTGGGTTTGGGTCTGGCCGAGTGGGTTTGGGGCTAGCAGAGTGGGATTGGGTCTAGCCGACTGGGTTTTGGTCTAGCCGATTGGGTTTGGGTCTAGCCGAGTGGGTTTGGGTCTATCCGAGTGGGTTTGGGTCTAGCCGAGTGGCTTTGGGTCTAGCCAAGTGGGTTTGGGTCTAGCGGAGTGGGTTTGGGTCTAGCCGAGTGGGTTTAGGTCCAGCCGATTGGGCTTGGGTCTAGCCGAGTGGGTTTGGGTCTAACCGAGTGTGTTTGGGTCTTGCGGCGTGGGTTTGGGTCTGGCGGAGTGGGATTGGTTCTAGCGGAGTGGGTTTGGGTCTAGCCGAGTGGGTTTGGGTCTAGTGGAGTGGTTTTGGGTCTAGCCGAGTGGGTTTGGGGCTAGCAGTGGGATTGGGTCTAGCCGACTGGGTTTCGGTCTAGCCGATTGGGTTTGGGTCTAGCCGAGTGGGTTTGGGTCTATCCGAGTGGGTTTGGGTCTAGCCGAGTGGGTTAGGGTCTAGCCGAGTGGGTTTGGGTATAGCGGGGTGGGTATGCATCTAGCCTAGTGGGTTTGGGTCTCACCGAGTGGTTTTGGGTCTATCCGAGTGGGTTTGGGTCTAGCCGAGTCGGCTTCAGTCTATCCGAGCGGGTTTGGGTCTAGCTGAGTGGGTTGGGGTCTAGCCGATTGGGTTTGGGTCTAGCCGAGTGGGTTTGGGTCTAGCCGAGTGGGTTTGGGTCTAGCGGAGTGGGTTTGTGTCTAGCCGAGTGGTTTTGGGTCTAGCCGAGTGGGGTTGGGTCTAGCGGAGTGGGTTTGGGTTTAGCCGAGTGGGTTTAGGTCTAGCCAAGTGGGTTTGGGTCTAGCCAAGTGGGTTTGGGTCTAGCCGATTGGGTTTGGGTCTAGCCGAGTGTGTTTGGGTCTAGCGGAGTGGGTTTGGGTCTAGCCGAGTGGGTTGGGGTCTAGCCGACTGGGTTTGGATCTAGCGGAGTGGGTTTGGGTCTAGCCGAGTGGGTTGGGGTCTAGCCGAGTGGGTTTGGGTCTAGCGGAGTGGGTTTGGGTCGAGCCAAGTGAGTTTGGGTCCAGCCGATTGGGCTTGGGTCTAGCCGAGTGGGTTTGGGTCTAACCGAGTGGGTTTGCATCTTGCGGCGTGGGTTTCGGTCTAGCGGAGTGGGATTGGGTCTAGCGGAGTGGGTTTGGGTCTAGCCGAGTGGGTTTGGGTCTAGTGGAGTGGGTTTTGGGTCTTGCCGAGTGGGTTTGGGTCTAGCCGAGCGGGTTTGGGTCTAGCCGAGTGGGTTTGGGTCTAGCCGAGTGGGTTTGGGTCTAGCGGAGTGGGTTTGGGTCTAACCGAGTGGGTTTGGGTCCTGCCGAGTGGGTTTGGGTCTAGCCGAGTGGGTTTGGGTCTAGCCGAGTGGGTTTGGGGCTAGCAGAGTGGGATTGGGTCTAGCCGACTGGTTTTCGGTCTAGCCGATTGGGTATGGGTCTAGCCGAGTGGGTTTGGGTCTATCCGAGTGGGGTTGGGTCTAGCCGAGTGGCTTTGGGTCTAGCCAAGTGGGTTTGGGTCTAGCGGAGTGGGTTTGGGTCTAGCCGAGTGGGTTTAGGTCCAGCCGATTGGGCTTGGGTCTAGCCGAGTGGGTTTGGGTCTAACCGAGTGGGTTTGGGTCTTGCGGCGTGGGTTTGGGTCTGGCGGAGTGGGATTGGGTCTAGCGGAGTGGGTTTGGGTCTAGCCGAGTGGGTTTGGGTCTAGTGGAGTGGTTTTGTGTCTAGCCGAGTGGGTTTGGGTCTAGCCGAGCGGGTTTGGGTCTAGACGAGTGGGTTTGGATCTAGCGGAGTGGGTTTGGGTCTAGCGGAGTGGGTTTGGGTCTAACCGAGTGCGTTTGGGTCCAGCCGAGTGTGTTTGGGTCTAGCCGAGTGGGTTTGGGTCTAGCCGAGTGGGTTTGGGGCTAGCAGAGTGGGATTGGGTCTAGCCGACTGGGTTTCGGTCTAGCCGATTGGGTTTGGGTCTAGCCGAGTGGGTTTGGGTCTTTCCGAGTGGGTTTGGGTCTAGCCGAGTGGGTTAGGGTCTAGCCGAGTGAGTTTGGGTATAGCGGGGTGGGTATGCATCTAGCCTAGTGGGTTTGGGTCTCAACGAGTGATTTTGGGTCTATCCGAGTGGGTTTGGGTCTAGCCGAGTCGGCTTCGGTCTATCCGAGCGGGTTTGGGTCTAGCTGAGTGGGTTGGGGTCTAGCCGATTGGGTTTGGGTCTAGCCGAGTGGGTTTGGGTCTAGCCGAGTGGGTTTGGGTCTAGCGGAGTGGGTTTGGGTCTAGCCGAGTGGGTTTGGGTCTAGCCGAGTGGGGTTGGGTCTAGCGGAGTGGGTTTGGGTCTAGCCGATTGGGTTTGGGTCTAGCCGAGTGGGTTTGGGTCTAGCGGAGTGGGTTTGGGTCTAGACGAGTGGGTTGGGGTCTAGCCGACTGGGTTTGGGTCTAGCGGAGTGGGTTTGGGTCTAGCCGAGTGGGCTGGGGTCTAGCCGAGTGGGTTTGGGTCTAGCGGAGTGGGTTTGGGTCGAGCCAAGTGAGTTTGGGTCCAGCCGATTGGGCTTGGGTCTAGCCGAGTGGGTTTGGGTCTAACCGAGTGGGTTTGGGTCTTGCGGCGTGGGTTTGGGTCTGGCGGAGTGGGATTGGGTCTAGCGGAGTGGGTTTGGGTCTTGCCGAGTGGGTTTGGGTCTAGTGGAGTGGTTTTGGGTCTAGCCGAGTGGGTTTGGGTCTAGCCGAGCGGGTTTGGGTCTAGACGAGTGGGTTTGGATCTAGCGGAGTGGGTTTGGGTCTAGCGGAGTGGGTTTGGGTCTAACCGAGTGCGTTTGGGTCCAGCCGAGTGTGTTTGGGTCTAGCCGAGTGGGTTTGGGTCTAGCCGAGTGGGTTTGGGGCTAGCAGAGTGGGATTGGGTCTAGCCGACTGGGTTTCGGTCTAGCCGATTGGGTTTGGGTCTAGCCGAGTGGGTTTGGGTCTATCCGAGTGGGTTTGGGTCTAGCCGAGTGGGTTAGGGTCTAGCCGAGTGGGTTTGGGTATAGCGGGGTGGGTATGCATCTAGCCTAGTGGGTTTGGGTCTCACCGAGTGATTTTGGGTCTATCCGAGTGGGTTTGGGTCTAGCCGAGTCGGCTTCGGTCTATCCGAGCGGGTTTGGGTCTAGCTGAGTGGGTTGGGGTCTAGCCGATTGGGTTTGGGTCTAGCCGAGTGGGTTTGGCGCTACCAGAGTGGGATTGGGTCTAGCCGACTGGGTTTCGGTCTAGCCGATTGGGTTTGGGTCTAGCCGAGTGGGTTTGGGTCTATCCGAGTGGGTTTGGGTCTAGCCGAGTGGGTTTGGGTCTAGCCGAGTGGGTTTGGGTATAGCGGGGTGGGTATGCGTCTAGCCGAGTGGGTTTGGGTCTCGCCGAGTGGTTTTGGGTCTATCCGAGTGGGTTTGGGTCTAGCCGAGTCGGTTTCGGTCTATCCGAGCGGGTTTGGGTCTAGCTGAGTGGGTTTGGGTCTAGCCCAGTGGGTTTGGGTCTAGCAGAGTGGGTTTGGGTCTAGCCGAGTGGGTTTGGGTCTAGCCGAGTGGGATTGGGTCTAGCCGAGTGGGTTTGGGTCTAGCGGAGTGGGTTTGGGTCTAGCCGAGTGGGTTTGCATCTAGCCGAGGGGGTTTGGGTCTAGCCGAGTGGGTTTGGGTCTAGCGGAGTGGGTTTGGGTCTAGCCGAGAGGGTTTGGGTCTAGCCGAGTGGGTTTGGGTCTAGCGGAGTGGGTTTGGGTTTAGCCGAGTGGGTTTAGGTCTAGCCAAATGGGTTTGGGTCTAGCCAAGTGGGTTTGGGTCTAGCCGATTGGGTTTGGGTCTAGCCGAGTGGGTTTGGGTCTAGCGGAGTGGGTTTGGGTCTAGCCGAGTGGGTTGGGGTCTAGCCGAGTGGGTTTGGGTCTAGTGGAGTGGGTTTGGGTCTAGCCGAGTGGCTTTGGGTCTAGCCGATTGGGCTTGGGTCTAGCCGAGTTTGTTTGAGTCTAGCCGAGTGGGTTTGGGTCTTGCGGCGTGGGTTTGGGTCTAGCGGAGTGGGTTTGGGTCTAGCGGAGTGGGTTTGGGTCTAGCCGAGTGGGTTTGGGTCTAGCAGAGTGGGTTTGGGTCTAGCCGAGTGGGTTTGGGTCTCGCCGATTGGGTTTGGGTCTAGCCGAGTGGGTTTGGGTCTAGCCGAGTGGTTTTGGGTCTAGCGGAGTGGGTTTGGGTCTAGCCGAGTGGGTTTGGGTCTAGCCGAGTGGGTTTGGGTCTAGCCGAGTGGGTTTGGGTCTAGCCGAGTGGGTTTGGGTCTAGCCGAGTGGGTTTGGGTCTAGCCGAGTGGGTTTGGGTCTAGCGGAGTGGGTTTCAGTCTAGCCGAGTGGGTCTCGGTGTAGTCGAGTGGGTTTGGGTCTAGCCGAGTGGGTTTGGGTCTAGCCGAGTGCGTTTGGGAGTAGCCGAGTGGGTTTGGGTCTAGCCGAGTGGGTTTGCATCTAGCCGAGTGGGTTTGGGTCTAGCCGAGTGGGTTTGAGTCTAGCGGAGTGGGTTTGGGTCTAGCCGAGTGGGTTTGGGTCTAGCCGAGTGGGTTTGGGTCCAGCGGAGTGGGTTTGGGTTTAGCCGAGTGGGTTTGGGTCTAGCCAAGTTGTTTGGGTCTAGCCAAGTGGGTTGGGGTCTAGCCGATTGGGTTTGGTTCTAGCCGAGTGGGTTTGGGTCTAGACGAGTGGGTTTGGATCTAGCGGAGTGGGTTTGGGTCTAGCGGAGTGGGTTTGGGTCTAACCGAGTGGGTTTGGGTCCAGCCGAGTGTGTTTGGGTCTAGCCGAGTGGGTTTGGGTCTAGCCGAGTGGGTTTGGGGCTAGCAGAGTGGGATTGGGTCTAGCCGACTGGGTTTCGGTCTAGCCGATTGGGTTTGGGTCTAGCCGAGTGGGTTTGGGTCTATCCGGGTGGGTTTGGGTCTAGCCGAGTGGGTTAGGGTCTAGCCGAGTGGGTTTGGGTATAGCGGGGTGGATATGCATCTAGCCTAGTGGGTGTGGGTCTCACCGAGTGGTTTTGGGTCTATCCGAGTGGGTTTGGGTCTAGCCGAGTCGGCTTCGGTCTATCCGAGCGGGTTTGGGTCTAGCTGAGTGGGTTGGGGTCTAGCCGATTGGGTTTGGGTCTAGCCGAGTGGGTTTGGGTCTAGCCGAGTGGGTTTGGGTCTAGCGGAGTGGGTTTGGGTCTAGCCGAGTGGGTTTGGGTCTAGCCGAGTGGGGTTGGGTCTAGCGGAGTGGGTTTGGGTTTAGCCGAGTGGGTTTCGGTCTAGCCAAGTGGGTTTGGGTCTAGCCAAGTGGGTTTGGGTCTAGCCGATTGGGTTTGGGTCTAGCCGAGTGGGTTTGGGTCTAGCGGAGTGGGTTTGGGTCTAGCCGAGTGGGTTGGGGTCTAGCCGACTGGGTTTGGGTCTAGCGGAGTGGGTTTGGGTCTAGCGGAGTGGGCTGGGGTCTAGCCAAGTGGGTTTGGGTCTAGCGGAGCGGGTTTGGGTCGAGCCAAGTGAGTTTGGGTCCAGCCGATTGGGCTTGGGTCCAGCCGAGTGGGTTTGGGTCTAACCGAGTGGGTTTGGGTCTTGCGGCGTGGGTTTGGGTCTAGCGGAGTGGGATTGGGTCTAGCGGAGTGGGTTTGGGTCTAGCCGAGTGGGTTTGGGTCTAGTGGAGTGGGTTTGGGTCTAGCCGAGTGGGTTTGGGTCTAGCCGAGCGGGTTTGGGTCTAGCCGAGTGGGTTTGCTTCTAGCCGAGTGGGTTTGGGTCTAGCGGAGTGGGTTTGGGTCTAACCGAGTGGGTTTGGGTCCAGCCGAGTGGGTTTGGGTCTAGCCGAGTGGGTTTGGGTCTAGCCGAGTCGGCTTCGGTCTATCCGAGCGGGTTTGGGTCTAGCTGAGTGCGTTGGGGTCTAGCCGATTGGGTTTGGGTCTAGCCGAGTGGGTTTGGGTCTAGCCGAGTGGGTTTGGGTCTAGCGGAGTGGGTTTGGGTCTAGCCGAGTGGGTTTGGGTCTAGCCGAGTGGGGTTGGGTCTAGCGGAGTGGGTTTGGGTTTAGCCGAGTGGGTTTAGGTCTAGCCAAGTGGGTTTGGGTCTAGCCAAGTGGGTTTGGGTCTAGCCGATTGGGTTTGGGTCTAGCCGAGTGGGTTTGGGTCTAGCGGAGTGGGTTTGGGTCTAGCCGAGTGGGTTGGGGTCTAGCCGACTGGGTTTGGGTCTAGCGGAGTGGGTTTGGGTCTAGCGGAGTGGGCTGGGGTCTAGCCGAGTGGGTTTGGGTCTAGCGGAGTGGGTTTGGGTCGAGCCAAGTGAGTTTGGGTCCAGCCGATTGGGCTTGGGTCTAGCCGAGTGGGTTTGGGTCTAACCGAGTGGGTTTGGGTCTTGCGGCGTGGGTTTGGGTCTAGCGGAGTGGGATTGGGTCTAGCGGAGTGGGTTTGGGTCTAGCCGTGTGGGTTTGGGTCTAGTGGAGTGGGTTTGGGTCTATCCGAGTGGGTTTGGGTCTAGCCGAGTTGGCTTCGGTCTATCCGAGCGGGTTTGGGTCTAGCTGAGTGGGTTGGGGTCTAGCCGAGTGGGTTTGGGTCTAGCCGAGTGGGATTGGGTCTAGCCGAGTGGGTTTGGGTCTAGCGGAGTGGGTTTGGGTCTAGCCGAGTGGGTTTGCATCTAGCCGAGGGGGTTTGGGTTTAGCCGAGTGGGTTTGGGTCTAGCCGAGTGGGTTTGGGTCTAGCCGAGTGGGTTTGGGTCTAGCCGAGTGGGTTTGGGTCTAGCCGAGTGGGATTGGGTCTAGCCGAGTGGGTTTGGGTCTAGCGGAGTGGGTTTGGGTCTAGCCGAGTGGGTTTGCATCTAGCCGAGGGGGTTTTGGTCTAGCCGAGTGGGTTTGACCCTAGCGGAGTGGGTTTGGGTTTAGCCGAGTGGGTTTAGGTCTAGCCAAGTGGGTTTGGGTCTAGCCAAGTGGGTTTGGGTATAGCCGATTGGGTTTGGGTCTAGCCGAGTGGGTTTGGGTCTAGCGGAGTGGGTTTGGGTCTTGCGGCGTTGGTTTGGGTCTAGCCGAGTGGGTTTGGGTCTAGCGGAGTGGGTTTGGGTTTAGCCGAGTGTGTTTAGGTCTAGCCAAGTGGTTTGGGTCTAGCCAAGTGGGTTTGGGTCTAGCCGATTGGGTTTGGGTCTGGCCGAGTGTGTTTGGGATTAGCGGAGTGGGTTTGGGTCTAGCCAAGTGGGATGGGGTCTAGCCGAGTGGGTTTGGGTCTACGGTGTGGGTTTGGGTCTAGCCGTGTGGGTTTGGGTCTAGCCGATTGGGCTCGGTCTATCCGAGCGGGTTTGGGTCTAGCTGAGTGGGTTGGGGTCTAGCCGAGTGGGTTGGGGTCTAGCCGAGTGGGTTTGGGTCTAGCGGAGTGGGTTTGGGTCTAGCCGAGTGGGTTTGGGTCTAGTGGAGTGGGTTTGGGTCTAGCCGATTGGGCTTGGGTCTAGCCGAGTGGGTTTGGGTGTAACCGAGTGGGTTTGGGTCTTGCGGCGTGGGTTTGGGTCTAGCGGAGTGGGATTGGGTCTAGCGGAGTGGGTTTGGGTCTAGCCGAGTGGGTTTGGGTCTAGTGGAGTGGGTTTGGGTCTAGCCGAGTGGGTTTGGGTCTAGCCGAGCGGGTTTGGGTTTAGCCGAGTGGGTTTGGGTCTAGCCGAGTGGGTTTGGGTCTAGCGGAGTGGGTTTGGGTCTAACCGAGTGTGTTTGGGTCCAGCCGAGTGGGTTTGGGTCTAGCCGAGTGGGTTTGGGTCTGGCCGAGTGGGTTTGGGGCTAGCAGAGTGGGATTGGGTCTAGCCGACTGGGTTTTGGTCTAGCCGATTGGGTTTGGGTCTAGCCGAGTGGGTTTGGGTCTATCCGAGTGGGTTTGGGTCTAGCCGAGTGGCTTTGGGTCTAGCCAAGTGGGTTTGGGTCTAGCGGAGTGGGTTTGGGTCTAGCCGAGTGGGTTTAGGTCCAGCCGATTGGGCTTGGGTCTAGCCGAGTGGGTTTGGGTCTAACCGAGTGTGTTTGGGTCTTGCGGCGTGGGTTTGGGTCTGGCGGAGTGGGATTGGTTCTAGCGGAGTGGGTTTGGGTCTAGCCGAGTGGGTTTGGGTCTAGTGGAGTGGTTTTGGGTCTAGCCGAGTGGGTTTGGGTCTAGCCGAGCGGGTTTGGGTCTAGACGAGTGGGTTTGGATCTAGCGGAGTGGGTTTGGGTCTAGCGGAGTGGGTTTGGGTCTAACCGAGTGGGTTTGTGTCCAGCCGAGTGTGTTTGGGTCTAGCCGAGTGGGTTTGGGTCTAGCCGAGTGGGTTTGGGGCTAGCAGTGGGATTGGGTCTAGCCGACTGGGTTTCGGTCTAGCCGATTGGGTTTGGGTCTAGCCGAGTGGGTTTGGGTCTATCCGAGTGGGTTTGGGTCTAGCCGAGTGGGTTAGGGTCTAGCCGAGTGGGTTTGGGTATAGCGGGGTGGGTATGCATCTAGCCTAGTGGGTTTGGGTCTCACCGAGTGGTTTTGGGTCTATCCGAGTGGGTTTGGGTCTAGCCGAGTCGGCTTCGGTCTATCCGAGCGGGTTTGGGTCTAGCTGAGTGGGTTGGGGTCTAGCCGATTGGGTTTGGGTCTAGCCGAGTGGGTTTGGGTCTAGCCGAGTGGGTTTGGGTCTAGCGGAGTGGGTTTGTGTCTAGCCGAGTGGTTTTGGGTCTAGCCGAGTGGGGTTGGGTCTAGCGGAGTGGGTTTGGGTTTAGCCGAGTGGGTTTAGGTCTAGCCAAGTGGGTTTGGGTCTAGCCAAGTGGGTTTGGGTCTAGCCGATTGGGTTTGGGTCTAGCCGAGTGTGTTTGGGTCTAGCGGAGTGGGTTTGGGTCTAGCCGAGTGGGTTGGGGTCTAGCCGACTGGGTTTGGATCTAGCGGAGTGGGTTTGGGTCTAGCCGAGTGGGTTGGGGTCTAGCCGAGTGGGTTTGGGTCTAGCGGAGTGGGTTTGGGTCGAGCCAAGTGAGTTTGGGTCCAGCCGATTGGGCTTGGGTCTAGCCGAGTGGGTTTGGGTCTAACCGAGTGGGTTTGCGTCTTGCGGCGTGGGTTTCGGTCTAGCGGAGTGGGATTGGGTCTAGCGGAGTGGGTTTGGGTCTAGCCGAGTGGGTTTGGGTCTAGTGGAGTGGGTTTGGGTCTTGCCGAGTGGGTTTGGGTCTAGCCGAGCGGGTTTGGGTCTAGCCGAGTGGGTTTGGGTCTAGCCGAGTGGGTTTGGGTCTAGCGGAGTGGGTTTGGGTCTAACCGAGTGGGTTTGGGTCCTGCCGAGTGGGTTTGGGTCTAGCCGAGTGGGTTTGGGTCTAGCCGAGTGGGTTTGGGGCTAGCAGAGTGGGATTGGGTCTAGCCGACTGGGTTTCGTTCTAGCCGATTGGGTTTGGGTCTAGCCGAGTGGGTTTGGGTCTATCCGAGTGGGGTTGGGTCTAGCCGAGTGGCTTTGGGTCTAGCCAAGTGGGTTTGGGTCTAGCGGAGTGGGTTTGGGTCTAGCCGAGTGGGTTTAGGTCCAGCCGATTGGGCTTGGGTCTAGCCGAGTGGGTTTGGGTCTAACCGAGTGGGTTTGGGTCTTGCGGCGTGGGTTTGGGTCTGGCGGAGTGGGATTGGGTCTAGCGGAGTGGGTTTGGGTCTAGCCGAGTGGGTTTGGGTCTAGTGGAGTGGTTTTGGGTCTAGCCGAGTGGGTTTGGGTCGAGCCGAGCGGGTTTGGGTCTAGACGAGTGGGTTTGGATCTAGCGGAGTGGGTTTGGGTCTAGCGGAGTGGGTTTGGGTCTAACCGAGTGCGTTTGGGTCCAGCCGAGTGTGTTTGGGTCTAGCCGAGTGGGTTTGGGTCTAGCCGAGTGGGTTTGGGGCTAGCAGAGTGGGATTGGGTCTAGCCGACTGGGTTTCGGTCTAGCCGATTGGGTTTGGGTCTAGCCGAGTGGGTTTGGGTCTTTCCGAGTGGGTTTGGGTCTAGCCGAGTGGGTTAGGGTCTAGCCGAGTGAGTTTGGGTATAGCGGGGTGGGTATGCATCTAGCCTAGTGGGTTTGGGTCTCACCGAGTGATTTTGGGTCTCTCCGAGTGGGTTTGGGTCTAGCCGAGTTGGCTTCGGTCTATCCGAGCGGGTTTGGGTCTAGCTGAGTGGGTTGGGGTCTAGCCGATTGGGTTTGGGTCTAGCCGAGTGGGTTTGGGTCTAGCCGAGTGGGTTTGGGTCTAGCGGAGTGGGTTTGGGTCTAGCCGAGTGGGTTTGGGTCTAGCCGAGTGGGGTTGGGTCTAGCGGAGTGGGTTTGGGTCTAGCCGATTGGGTTTGGGTCTAGCCGAGTGGGTTTGGGTCTAGCGGAGTGGGTTTGGGTCTAGACGAGTGGGTTGGGGTCTAGCCGACTGGGTTTGGGTCTAGCGGAGTGGGTTTGGGTCTAGCCGAGTGGGCTGGGGTCTAGCCGAGTGGGTTTGGGTCTAGCGGAGTGGGTTTGGGTCGAGCCAAGTGAGTTTGGGTCCAGCCGATTGGGCTTGGGTCTAGCCGAGTGGGTTTGGGTCTAACCGAGTGGGTTTGGGTCTTGCGGCGTGGGTTTGGATCTGGCGGAGTGGGATTGGGTCTAGCGGAGTGGGTTTGGGTCTAGCCGAGTGGGTTTGGGTCTAGTGGAGTGGTTTTGGGTCTAGCCGAGTGGGTTTGGGTCTAGCCGAGCGGGTTTGGGTCTAGACGAGTGGGTTTGGATCTAGCGGAGTGGGTTTGGGTCTAGCGGAGTGGGTTTGGGTCTAACCGAGTGCGTTTGGGTCCAGCCGAGTGTGTTTGGGTCTAGCCGAGTGGGTTTGGGTCTAGCCGAGTGGGTTTGGGGCTAGCAGAGTGGGATTGGGTCTAGCCGACTGGGTTTCGGTCTAGCCGATTGGGTTTGGGTCTAGCCGAGTGGGTTTGGGTCTATCCGAGTGGGTTTGGGTCTAGCCGAGTGGGTTAGGGTCTAGCCGATTGGGTTTGGGTATAGCGGGGTGGGTATGCATCTAGCCTAGTGGGTTTGGGTCTCACCGAGTGATTTTGGGTCTATCCGAGTGGGTTTGGGTCTAGCCGAGTCGGCTTCGGTCTATCCGAGCGGGTTTGGGTCTAGCTGAGTGGGTTGGGGTCTAGCCGATTGGGTTTGGGTCTAGCCGAGTGGGTTTGGGTCTAGCCGAGTGGGTTTGGGTCTAGCAGAGTGGGTTTGGGTCTAGCCGAGTGGGTTTGGGTCTAGCCGAGTGGGGTTGGGTCTAGCGGAGTGGGTTTGGGTCTAGCCGATTGGGTTTGGGTCTAGCCGAGTGGGTTTGGGTCTAGCGGAGTGGGTTTGGGTCTAGACGAGTGGGTTGGGGTCTAGCCGACTGGGTTTGGGTCTAGCGGAGTGGGTTTGGGTCTAGCCGAGTGGGCTGGGGTCTAGCCGAGTGGGTTTGGGTCTAGCGGAGTGGGTTTGGGTCGAGCCAAGTGAGTTTGGGTCCAGCCGATTGGGCTTGGGTCTAGCCGAGTGGGTTTGGGTCTAACCGAGTGGGTTTGGGTCTTGCGGCGTGGGTTTGGGTCTAGCGGAGTGGGATTGGGTCTAGCGGAGTGGGTCTGGGTCTAGCCGAGTGGGTTTGGGTCTAGTGGAGTGGGTTTGGGTCTAGCCGAGTGGGTTTGGGTCTAGCCGAGCGGGTTTGGGTCTGGCCGAGTGGGTTTGGGTCTAGCCGAGTGGGTTTGGGTCTAGCGGAGTGGGTTTGGGTCTAACCGAGTGGGTTTGGGTCCAGCCGAGTGGGTTTGGGTCTAGCCGAGTGGGTTTGGGTCTAGCCGAGTGGGTTTGGGGCTAGCAGAGTGGGATTGGGTCTAGCCGACTGGGTTTCGGTCTAGCCGATTGGGTTTGGGTCTAACCGAGTGGGTGTGGGTCTATCCGAGTGGGTTTGGGTCTAGCCGAGTGGCTTTGGGTCTGGCCAAGTGGGTTTGGGTATAGCGGGGTGGGTATGCGTCTAGCCGAGTGGGTTTGGGTCTCGCCGAGTGGTTTTGGGTCTATCCGAGTGGGTTTGGGTCTAGCCGAGTCGGTTTCGGTCTATCCGAGCGGGTTTGGGTCTAGCTGAGTGGGTTTGGGTCTAGCCCAGTGGGTTTGGGTCTAGCCGAGTGGGTTTGGGTCTAGCCCAGTGGGTTTGGGTCTAGCCGAGTGGGATTGGGTCTAGCCGAGTGGGTTTGGGTCTAGCGGAGTGGGTTTGGGTTTAGCCGAGTGGGTTTAGGTCTAGCCAAGTGGGTTTGGGTCTAGCCAAGTGGGTTTGGGTCTAGCCGATTGGGTTTGGGTCTAGCCGAGTGGGTGTGGGTCTAACGGAGTGGGTTTGGGTCTAGCCGAGTGGGTTTGGGTCTAGCCGATTGGGCTTGGGTCTAGCCGAGTGGGTTTGGGTCTAGCCGAGTGGGTTTGGGTCTTGCGGCGTGGGTTTGGGTCTAGCGGAGTGGGATTGGGTCTAGCCGAGTGGGTTTGGGTCTAGCGGAGTGGGTTTGGGTCTAGCCGATTGGGTTTGCATCTAGCCGAGGGGGTTTGGGTCTAGCCGAGTGGGTTTGGGTCTAGACCCAAACTGAGTATGAGAAGGGTATGGAGGGTTATGGTATGAGTGCAGGCAGGTGGGACTAAGAGAAAAAAGTTGTTCGGCACGGATTTGAAGGGCCGAGATGGCCTGTTTCCGTGCTGTAATTGTTATATGGTTATATGGTTATATGGTTTGGGTCTAGCCCAGTGGGTTTGGGTCTAGCCGAGTGGGTTTGGGTCTAGCCGAGCGGGTTTGGGTCTAGCCGAGTGGGATTGGGTCTAGCCGAGTGGGTTTGGGTCTAGCGGAGTGGGTTTTGGTCTAGCCGAGTGGGTTTGGGTCTAGCGGAGTGGGTTTGGGTTTAGCCGAGTGGGTTTAGGTCTAGCCAAGTGGATTTGGGTCTAGCCAAGTGGGTTTGGGTCTAGCCGATGGGGTTTGGGTCTAGCCGAGTGGGTTTGGGTCTAGCGGAGTGGGTTTGGGTCTTGCGGCGTGGGTTTGGGTCTAGCCGAGTGGGTTTGGGTCTAGCGGATTGGGTTTGGGTCCAGCCGAGTGGGTTTGGGTCTAGCCGAGTGGGTTTGGGTCTAGCCGAGTGGGTTTGGGTCTAGCCAAGTGGTTTTGGGTCTATCCGAGTGGGTTTGGGTCTCGCCGAGTCGGTTTCGGTCTATCCGAGCGGGTTTGGGTCTAGCTGAGTTGGTTTGGGTCTAGCCCAGTGGGTTTGGGTCTAGCCGAGTGGGTTTGGGTCTCGCCGAGTGGTTTTGGGTCTATCCGAGTGGGTTTGGGTCCAGCCGAGTCGGTTTCGGTCTATCCGAGCGGGTTTGGGTCTGGCTGAGTGGGTTTGGGTCTAGCCCAGTGGGTTTGGGTCTAGCCGAGTGGGTTTGGGTCTAGCCGAGTGGGTTTGGGTCTAGCCGAGTGGGATTGGGTCTAGCCGAGTGGGTTTGGGTCTAGCGGAGTGGGTTTGGGTCTAGCCGAGTGGGTTTGCATCTAGCCGAAGGGGTTTGGGTCTAGCCGAGTGGGTTTGGGTCTAGCCGAGTGGGATTGTGTCTAGCCGAGTGTGTTTGGGTCTAGCGGAGTGGGTTTGGGTCTAGCCGAGTGGGTTTGCATCTAGCCGAGGGGGTTTGGGTCTAGCCGAGTGGGTTTGGGTCTAGCGGAGTGGGTTTGGGGCTAGCCGAGTGGGTTTGGGTCTAGCCGAGTGGGTTTGGGTCTAGCGGAGTGGGTTTGGGTCTAGCCGAGTGGGTTTGGGTTTAGCCGATTGGGCTTGGGTCTAGCCGAGTGGGTTTGGGTCTAGCCGAGTGGGTTTGGGTCTAGCCGAGTGGGTTTGGGTCTAGCCAAGTGGGTTTGGGTCTAGCCGATTGGGTTTGGGTCTAGCCGAGTGGGTTTGGGTCTAGCGGAGTGGGTTTGGGTCTAGCCGAGTGGGTTGGGGTCTAGCCGAGTGGGTTTGGGTCTAGCGGAGTGGGTTTGGGTCTAGCGGAGTGGGTTTGGGTCTAGCGGAGTGGGTTTGGGTCCAGCCGAGTGGGTTTGGGTCTAGCCGAGTGGGTTTGGGTCTAGCCGAGTGGGTTTGGGTCTAGCGGAGTGGGTTTGGGTCTAGCGGAGTGGGTTTGGGTCTAGCGGAGTGGGTTTGGGTCCAGCCGAGTGGGTTTGGGTCTAGCCGAGTGGGTTTGGGTCTAGCCGAGTGGGTTTGGGTCTAGCCGAGTGGGTTTGGGTCTAGCGGAGTGGGTTTGGGTCTAGCCGAGTGGGTTTGGGTCTAGCCGAGTGGGTTTGGGTCTAGCCGAGTGTGTTTGGGTCTAGCCTAGTGGGTTTAGAAACATAGAAACATAGAAAATAGGTGCAGGAGTAGGCCATTCGGCCCTTCGAGCCTGCACCGCCATTCAATGTGATCATGGCTGATCATCCAACTCAGTATCCCGTACCTGCCTTCTCTCCATACCCCCTGATCCCTTTAGCCACAAGTGCCACATCTAACGCCCTCTTAAATATAGCCAATGAACTGGCCTCAACTACCTTCTGTGGCAGAGAATTCCAGAGACTCACCACCCTCTGTGTAAAGAATGTTTTCCTCATTTCGGTCCTAAAGGAATTTCCCCTTATCCTTAGACTGTGACCCCTTGTTCTGGACTCCCCCATCATCGGGAACAATCTTCCAGCATCTAGCTTGTCCAACCCCTTAAGACTTTTGTAGGTTTCTATAAGATCCCCCCTCAATCTTCTAAATTCCATCGAGTACAAACCGAGCCTATCCAATCTTTCCTCATATGAAAGTCCTGACATCCCAGGAATCAGTCTGGTGAATCTTCTCTGTACCCCCTCTATGGCAAGGATGTCTTTCCTCAGATTTGGAGACCAAAACTGTACGCAGTACTCCAGGTGTGGCCTCACCAAAACCCTGTACAACTGCAGTAGAACCTCCCTGCTCCTATACTCAAATCCTTTCGCTATGAATGCTAACATACCATTTGCTTTCTTCACTGCCTGCTGCACCTGCATGCCTACTTTCAATGACTGGTGTACCATGACACCCAGGTCTCGTTGCATCTCCCCCTTACCTAATCTGCCACCATTCAGATAATAGTCTACCCTCATGTTTTTGCCACCAAAGTGGATAACCTCACATTTATCCACATTGTACTGCATCTGCCATGCATCTGCCCATTCACTCAGCCTATCCAAATCACCCTGCAGCCTCCAAGCATCCTCCTCACACCTAACTATACCCCCCAGCTTGGTATCATCTGCAAATTTGGAGATGTTGCATTGAATTCCCACGTCCAAATCATTAATATATATTGTAAATAGCTGGGGTCCCAGCACTGAGCCTTGCGGCACCCCACTAGTCACTGCCTGCCATTCTGAAAAGGACCCGTTTACTCCTACCCTTTGCCTCCTGTCTGCTAGCCAGTTCTCTATCCACATCAATACTGAACCCCCAATACCGTGTGCTTTAAGTTTGTATGCTAATCTCTTATGCGGGACCTTGTCGAAAGCCTTCTGAAAGTCTAGATATAACACATCCACTGGTTCTCCCTTATCCACTCTACTAGTTACATCCTCGAAAAATTCTATCAGATTTGTCAGACATGATTTACCTTTCGTAAATCCATGCTGACTTTGTCCAATGATTTCACCACTTTCCAAATGCGCTGCTATCCCATCTGTAATAACTGACTCTAGCAGTTTCCCCACTACCGATGTTAGACTAACTGGTCTGTAATTCTCCGCTTTCTCTCTCCCTCCTTTTTTAAATTTGGGTCTAGCGGAGTGGGTTTGGGTCTAGCCGAGTGGGTTTGGGTCTAGCCGAGTGGGTTTGGGAGTAGCCGAGTGGGTTTGGGTCTTGCCGAGTGGGTTTGCATCTAGCCGAGTGGGTTTGGGTCTAGCCGAGTGGGTTTGGGTCTAGCGGAGTGGGTTTGGGTCTAGCCGAGTGGGTTTGGGTCTAGCCGAGTGGGTTTGGGTCTCGCGGAGTGGGTTTGGGTTTAGCCGAGTGGGTTTAGGTCAAGCCAAGTGGTTTTGGTCTAGCCAAGTGGGTTTGGGTCTAGCCGATTGGGTTTGGTTCTAGCCGAGTGGGTTTGGGTCTAGCGGAGTGGGTTTGGGTGTAGCCGAGTGGGTTGGGGTCTAGCCGAGTGGGTTTGGGTCTAGCGGAGTGGGTTTGGGTCTAGCCGAGTTGGTTTGAGTCCAGCCGATTGGGCTTGGGTCTAGCCGAGTGGGTTTGGGTCCAACCGAGTGGGTTTGGGTCTTGCGGCGTGGGTTTGGGTCTAGCGGAGTGGGATTGGGTCTAGCGGAGTGGGTTTGGGTCTAGCCGAGTGGGTTTGGGTCTAGCGGAGTGTGTTTGGGTCTAGCCGAGTGGGTTTGGATCTAGCCGAGCGGGTTTGGGACTAGCCGAGTGGGTTTGGGTCTAGCCGAGTGGGTTGGGGTCTAGCCGAGTGGGTTTGGGTCTAGCGGAGTGGGTTTGGGTCGAGCCAAGTGAGTTTGGGTCCAGCCGATTGGGCTTGGGTCTAGCCGAGTGGGTTTGGGTCTAACCGAGTGGGTTTGGGTCTTGCGGCGTGGGTTTGCGTCTAGCGGAGTGGGATTGGGTCTAGCGGAGTGGGTTTGGGTCTAGCCGAGTGGGTTTGGGTCTAGTGGAGTGGGTTTGGGTCTAGCCGAGTGAGTTTGGGTCTAGCCGAGCGGGTTTGGGTCTAGCCGAGTGGGTTTGGGTCTAGCCGAGTGGGTTTGGGTCTAGCGGAGTGGGTTTGGGTCTAACCGAGTGGGTTTGGGTCCAGCCGAGTGGGTTTGGGTCTAGCCGAGTGGGTTTGGGTCTAGCCGAGTGGGTTTGGGGCTAGCAGAGTGGGATTGGGTCTAGCCGACTGGGTTTCGGTCTAGCCGATTGGGTTTGGGTCTAGCCGAGTGGGTTTGGGTCTATCCGAGTGGGTGTGGGTCTAGCCGAGTGGCTTTGGGTCTAGCCAAGTGGGTTTGGGTCTAGCGGAGTGGGTTTGGGTCTAGCCGAGTGGGTTTAGGTCCAGCCGATTGGGCTTGGGTCTAGCCGAGTGGGTTTCGGTCTAACCGAGTGGGTTTGGGTCTTGCGGCGTGGGTTTGGGTCTGGCGGAGTGGGATTGGGTCTAGCGGAGTGGGTTTGGGTCTAGCCGAGTGGGTTTGGGTCTAGTGGAGTGGTTTTGGGTCTAGCCGAGTGGGTTTGGGTCTAGCCGAGCGGGTTTGGGTCTAGACGAGTGGGTTTGGATCTAGCGGAGTGGGTTTGGGTCTAGCGGAGTGGGATTGGGTCCAGCCGAGTGTGTTTGGGTCTAGCCGAGTGGGTTTGGGTCTAGCCGAGTGGGTTTGGGGCTAGCAGAGTGGGATTGGGTCTAGCCGACTGGGTTTCGGTCTAGCCGATTGGGTTTGGGTCTAGCCGAGTGGGTTTGGGTCTATCCGAGTGGGTTTGGGTCTAGCCGAGTGGGTTAGGGTCTAGCCGAGTGGGTTTGTGTATAGCGGGGTGGGTATGAATCTAGCCTAGTGGGTTTGGGTCTCACCGAGTGGTTTTGGGTCTATCCGAGTGGGTTTGGGTCTAGCCGAGTCGGCTTCGGTCTATCCGAGCGGGTTTGGGTCTAGCTGAGTGGGTTCGGGTCTAGCCGATTGGGTTTGGGTCTAGCCGAGTGGGTTTGGGTCTAGCCGAGTGGGTTTGGGTCTAGCGGAGTGGGTTTGGGTCTAGCCGAGTGGGTTTGGGTCTAGCCGAGTGGGCTCGGGTCTAACCGAGTGGGTTTGGGTCCAGCCGAGTGGGTTTGGGTCTAGCCGAGTGGGTTTGGGTCTAGCCGAGTGGGTTTGGGGCAAGCAGAGTGGGATTGGGTCTAGCCGACTGGGTTTCGGTCTAGCCGATTGGGTTTGGGTCTAGCCGAGTGGGTTTGGGTCTATCCGAGTGGGTTTGGGTCTAGCCGAGTGGCTTTGGGTCTCGCCAAGTGGGTTTGGGTCTAGCGGAGTGGGTTTGGGTCTAACCGAGTGGGTTTGGGTCTTGCGGCGTGGGTTTGGGTCTAGCGGAGTGGGATTGGGTCTAGCGGAGTGGGTTTGGGTCTAGCCGAGTGGGCTTGCGTCTAGTGGAGTGGGTTTGGGTCTAGCCGAGTGGGTTTGGGTCTAGCCGAGCGGGTTTGGGTCCAGCCGAGTGGGTTTGGGTCTAGCCGAGTGGGTATGGGTCTAGTGGAGTGGGTTTGGGTCTAGCCGAGTGGGTTTGGGTCTAGCCGAGCGGGTTTGGGTCTAGCCGAGTGGGTTTGGGTCTAGCCGAGTGGGTTTTGGTCTAGCGGAGTGGGTTTGGGTCTAACCGAGTGGGTTTGGGTCCAGCCGAGTGGGTTTGGGTCTAGCCGAGTGGGTTTGGGTCTAGCCGAGTGGGTTTGGGGCTAGCAGAGTGGGATTGGGTCTAGCCGACTGGGTTTCGGTCTAGCCGATTGGGTTTGGGTCTAGCCGAGTGGGTTTGGGTCTATCCGAGTGGGTTTGGGTCTAGCCGAGTGGCTTTGGGTCTAGCCAAGTGGGTTTGTGTCTAGCGGAGTGGGTTTGGGTCTAGCCGAGTGGGTTTAGGTCCAGCCGATTGGGCTTGGGTCTAGCCGAGTGGGTTTGGGTCTAACCGAGTGGGTTTGGGTCTTGCGGCGTGGGTTTGGGTCTGGCGGAGTGGGATTGGGTCTAGCGGAGTGGGTTTGGGTCTAGCCGAGTGGGTTTGGGTCTAGTGGAGTGGTTTTGGGTCTAGCCGAGTGGGTTTGGGTCTAGCCGAGCGGGTTTGGGTCTAGACGAGTGGGTTTGGATCTAGCGGAGTGGGTTTGGGTCTAGCGGAGTGGGTTTGGGTCTAACCGAGTGGGTTTGGGTCCAGCCGAGTGTGTTTGGGTCTAGCCGAGTGGGTTTGGGTCTAGCCGAGTGGGTTTAGGGCTAGCAGAGTGGGATTGGGTCTAGCCGACTGGGTTTGGGTCTAGCCGATTGGGTTTGGGTCTAGCCGAGTGGGTTTGGGTCTATCCGAGTGGGTTTGGGTCTAGCCGAGTGGGTTAGGGTCTAGCCGAGTGGGTTTGGGTATAGCGGGGTGGGTATGCATCTAGCCTAGTGGGTTTGGGTCTCACCGAGTGGTTTTGGGTCTATCCGAGTGGGTTTGGGTCTAGCCGAGTCGGCTTCGGTCTATCCGAGCGGGTTTGGGTCTAGCTGAGTGGGTTGGGGTCTAGCCGATTGGGTTTGGGTCTAGCCGAGCGGGTTTGGGTCTAGCCGCGTTGGTTTGGGTCTATCCGAGTGGGTTTGGGTCTAGCCGAGTGGCTTTGGGTCTAGCCAAGTGGGTTTGGGTCTAGCGGAGTGGGTTTGGGTCTAGCCGAGTGGGTTTAGGTCCAGCCGATTGGGCTTGGGTCTAGCCGAGTGGGTTTGGGTCTAACCGAGTGGGTTTGGGTCTTGCGGCGTGGGTTTGGGTCTGGCGGAGTGGGATTGGGTCTAGCGGAGTGGGTTTGGGTCTAGCCGAGTGGGTTTGGGTCTAGTGGAGTGGTTTTGGGTCTAGCCGAGTGGGTTTGGGTCTAGCCGAGCGGGTTTGGGTCTAGACGAGTGGGTTTGGATCTAGCGGAGTGGGTTTGGGTCTAGCGGAGTGGGTTTGGGTCTAACCGAGTGGGTTTGGGTCCAGCCGAGTGTGTTTGGGTCTAGCCGAGTGGGTTTGGGTCTAGCCGAGTGGGTTTGGGGCTAGCAGAGTGGGATTGGGTCTAGCCGACTGGGTTTCGGTCTAGCCGATTGGGTTTGGGTCTAGCCGAGTGGGTTTGGGTCTATCCGAGTGGGTTTGGGTCTAGCCGAGTGGGTTAGGGTCTAGCCGAGTGGGTTTGGGTATAGTGGGGTGGGTATGCATCTAGCCTAGTGGGTTTGGGTCTCACCGAGTGGTTTTGGGTCTATCCGAGTGGGTTTGGGTCTAGCCGAGTGGGTTTCGGTCTAACCGAGTGGGTTTGGGTCTTGCGGCGTGGGTTTGGGTCTGGCGGAGTGGGATTGGGTCTAGCGGAGTGGGTTTGGGTCTAGCCGAGTGGGTTTGGGTCTAGTGGAGTGGTTTTGGGTCTAGCCGAGTGGGTTTGGGTCTAGCCGAGCGGGTTTGGGTCTAGACGAGTGGGTTTGGATCTAGCGGAGTGGGTTTGGGTCTAGCGGAGTGGGATTGGGTCCAGCCGAGTGTGTTTGGGTCTAGCCGAGTGGGTTTGGGTCTAGCCGAGTGGGTTTGGGGCTAGCAGAGTGGGATTGGGTCTAGCCGACTGTGTTTCGGTCTAGCCGATTGGGTTTGGGTCTAGCCGAGTGGGTTTGGGTCTATCCGAGTGGGTTTGCGTCTAGCCGAGTGGGTTAGGGTCTAGCCGAGTGGGTTTGTGTATAGCGGGGTGGGTATGAATCTAGCCTAGTGGGTTTGGGTCTCACCGAGTGGTTTTGGGTCTATCCGAGTGGGTTTGGGTCTAGCCGAGTCGGCTTCGGTCTATCCGAGCGGGTTTGGGTCTAGCTGAGTGGGTTCGGGTCTAGCCGATTGGGTTTGGGTCTAGCCGAGTGGGTTTGGGTCTAGCCGAGTGGGTTTGGGTCTAGCGGAGTGGGTTTGGGTCTAGCCGAGTGGGTTTGGGTCTAGCCGAGTGGGCTCGGGTCTAACCGAGTGGGTTTGGGTCCAGCCGAGTGGGTTTGGGTCTAGCCGAGTGGGTTTGGGTCTAGCCGAGTGGGTTTGGGGCTAGCAGAGTGGGATTGGGTCTAGCCGAATGGGTTTCGGTCTAGCCGATTGGGTTTGGGTCTAGCCGAGTGGGTTTGGGTCTATCCGAGTGGGTTTGGGTCTAGCCGAGTGGCTTTGGGTCTCGCCAAGTGGGTTTGGGTCTAGCGGAGTGGGTTTGGGTCTAACCGAGTGGGTTTGGGTCTTGCGGCGTGGGTTTGGGTCTAGCGGAGTGGGATTGGGTCTAGCGGAGTGGGTTTGGGTCTAGCCGAGTGGGTTTGGGACTAGTGGAGTGGGTTTGGGTCTAGCCGAGTGGGTTTGGGTCTAGCCGAGCGGGTTTGGGTCCAGCCGAGTGGGTTTGGGTCTAGCCGAGTGGGTATGGGTCTAGTGGAGTGGGTTTGGGTCTAGCCGAGTGGGTTTGGGTCTAGCCGAGCGGGTTTGTGTCTAGCCGAGTGGGTTTGGGTCTAGCCGAGTGGGTTTTGGTCTAGCGGAGTGGGTTTGGGTCTAACCGAGTGGGTTTGGGTCCAGCCGAGTGGGTTTGGGTCTAGCCGAGTGGGTTTGGGTCTAGCCGAGTGGGTTTGGGGCTAGCAGAGTGGGATTGGGTCTAGCCGACTGGGTTTCGGTCTAGCCGATTGGGTTTGGGTCTAGCCGAGTGGGTTTGGGTCTATCCGAGTGGGTTTGGGTCTAGCCGAGTGGCTTTGGGTCTAGCCAAGTGGGTTTGTGTCTAGCGGAGTGGGTTTGGGTCTAGCCGAGTGGGTTTAGGTCCAGCCGATTGGGCTTGGGTCTAGCCGAGTGGGTTTGGGTCTAACCGAGTGGGTTTGGGTCTTGCGGCGTGGGTTTGGGTCTGGCGGAGTGGGATTGGGTCTAGCGGAGTGGGTTTGGGTCTAGCCGAGTGGGTTTGGGTCTAGTGGAGTGGTTTTGGGTCTAGCCGAGTGGGTTTGGGTCTAGCCGAGCGGGTTTGGGTCTAGACGAGTGGGTTTGGGTCTAGCGGAGTGGGATTGGGTCTAGCGGAGTGGGTTTGGGTCTAGCCGAGTGGGTTTGGGTCTAGTGGAGTGGGTTTGGGTCTAGCCGAGTGGGTTTGGGTCTAGCCGAGCGGGTTTGGGTCTAGCCGAGTGGGTTTGGGTCTAGCCGAGTGGGTTTGGGTCTAGCGGAGTGGGTTTGGGTCTAACCGAGTGGGTTTGGGTCCAGCCGAGTGGGTTTGGGTCTAGCCGAGTGGGTTTGGGTCTAGCCGAGTGGGTTTGGGGCTAGCAGAGTGGGATTGGGTCTAGCCGACTGGGTTTCGGTCTAGCCGATTGGGTTTGGGTCTAACCGAGTGGGTTTGGGTCTATCCGAGTGGGTTTGGGTCTAGCCGAGTGGCTTTGGGTCCAGCCAAGTGGGTTTGGGTATAGCGGGGTGGGTATGCGTCTAGCCGAGTGGGTTTGGGTCTCGCCGAGTGGTTTTGGGTCTATCCGAGTGGGTTTGGGTCTAGCCGAGTCGGTTTCGGTCTATCCGAGCGGGTTTGGGTCTAGCTGAGTGGGTTTGGGTCTAGCCCAGTGGGTTTGGGTCTAGCCGAGTGGGTTTGGGTCTAGCCCAGTGGGTTTGGGTCTAGCCGAGTGGGATTGGGTCTAGCCCAGTGGGTTTGGGTCTAGCGGAGTGGGTTTGGGTTTAGCCGAGTGGGTTTAGGTCTAGCCAAGCGGGTTTGGGTCTAGCCAAGTGGGTTTGGGTCTAGCCGATTGGGTTTGGGTCTAGCCGAGTGGGTGTGGGTCTAACGGAGTGGGTTTGGGTCTAGCCGAGTGGGTTTGGGTCTAGCCGATTGGGCTTGGGTCTAGCCGAGTGGGTTTGGGTCTAGCCGAGTGGGTTTGGGTCTTGCGGCGTGGGTTTGGGTCTAGCGGAGTGGGATTGGGTCTAGCCGAGTGGGTTTGGGTCTAGCGGAGTGGGTTTGGGTCTAGCCGAGTGGGTTTGCATCTAGCCGAGGGGGTTTGGGTCTAGCCGAGTGGGTTTGGGTCTAGACCCAAACTGAGTATGAGAAGGGTATGGAGGGTTATGGTATGAGTGCAGGCAGGTGGGACTAAGAGAAAAAAAGTTGTTCGGCACGGACTTGAAGGGCCGAGATGGCCTGTTTCCGTGCTGTAATTGTTATATGGTTATATGGTTATATGGTTTGGGTCTAGCCCAGTGGGTTTGGGTCTAGCCGAGTGGGTTTGGGTCTAGCCGAGTGGGTTTGGGTCTAGCCGAGTGGGATTGGGTCTAGCCGAGTGGGTTTGGGTCTAGCGGAGTGGGTTTGGGTCTAGCCGAGTGGGTTTGCTTCTAGCCGAGGGGGTTTGGGTCTAGCCGAGTGGGTTTGGGTCTAGCGGAGTGGGTTTGGGTCTAGCCGAGTGGGTTTTGGTCTAGCCGAGTGGGTTTGGGTCTAGCGGAGTGGGTTTGGGTTTAGCCGAGTGGGTTTAGGTCTAGCCAAGTGGATTTGGGTCTAGCCAAGTGGGTTTGGGTCTAGCCGATTGGGTTTGGGTCTAGCCGAGTGGGTTTGGGTCTAGCGGAGTGGGTTTGGGTCTTGCGGCGTGGGTTTGGGTCTAGCCGAGTGGGTTTGGGTCTAGCGGATTGGGTTTGGGTCCAGCCGAGTGGGTTTGGGTCTAGCCGAGTGGGTTTGGGTCTAGCCGAGTGGGTTTGGGTCTAGGCGAGTGGTTTTGGGTCTATCCGAGTGGGTTTGTGTCTCGCCGAGTCGGTTTCGGTATATCCGAGCGGGTTTGGGTCTAGCTGAGTTGGTTTGGGTCTAGCCCAGTGGGTTTGGGTCTAGCCGAGTGGGTTTGGGTCTCGCCGAGTGGTTTTGGGTCTATCCGAGTGGGTTTGGGTCCAGCCGAGTCGGTTTCGGTCTATCCGAGAGGGTTTCGGTCTAGCTGAGTGTGTTTGGGTCTAGCCCAGTGGGTTTGGGTCTAGCCGAGTGGGTTTGGGTCTAGCCGAGTGGGTTTGGGTCTAGCCGAGTGGGATTGGGTCTAGCCGAGTGGGTTTGGTCTAGCGGAGTGGGTTTGGGTCTAGCCGAGTGGGTTTGCATCTAGCCGAAGGGGTTTGGGTCTAGCCGAGTGGGTTTGGGTCTAGCCGAGTGGGATTGTGTCTAACCGAGTGGGTTTGGGTCTAGCGGAGTGGGTTTGGGCCTAGCCGAGTGGGTGTGCATCTAGCCGAGGGGGTTTGGGTTTAGCCGAGTGGGATTGGGTCTAGCGGAGTGGGTTTGGGGCTAGCCGAGTGGGTTTGGGTCTAGCCGAGTGGGTTTGGGTCTGGCCAAGTGGGTTTGGGTCTAGCCGATTGGGTTTG
Source organism: Raja brachyura (assembly GCA_963514005.1). The sequence goes on along the minus strand of OY740819.1, from coordinate 1,948,001 downwards.
GGTCTAGCCGAGTGGGTTTGGGTCTAGCGGAGTGGGTTTGGGTCTAGCCGAGTGGGTTGGGGTCTAGCCGAGTCGGTTTGGGTCTAGCCGAGTGGGTTTGGGTCTAGCCAAGTGGGTTTGGGTCTAGCCGATTGGGTTTGGGTCTAGCCGAGTGGGTTTGTGTCTAGCGGAGTGGGTTTGCGTCTAGCCGAGTGGGTTTGGGTCTAGCCGAGTGGGTTTGGGTCTAGCGGAGTGGGTTTGGGTCTAGCGGAGTGGGTTTGGGTCTAGCGGAGTGGGTTTGGGTCCAGCCGAGTGGGTTTGGGTCTAGCCGAGTGGGTTTGGGTCTAGCCGAGTGGGTTTGGGTCTAGCCGAGTGGGTTTGGGTCTAGCGGAGTGGGTTTGGGTCTAGCGGAGTGGGTTTGGGTCTAGCGGAGTGGGTTTGGGTCCAGCCGAGTGGGTTTGGGTCTAGCCGAGTGGGTTTGGGTCTAGCCGAGTGGGTTTGAATCTAGCCGAGTGGGTTTAGAAACATAGAAACATAGAAAATAGGTGCAGGAGTAGGCCATTCGGCCCTTCGAGCCTGCACCGCCATTCAATGTGATCATGGCTGATCATCCAACTCAGTATCCCGTACCTGCCTTCTCTCCATACCCCCTGATCCCTTTAGCCACAAGTGCCACATCTAACGCCCTCTTAAATATAGCCAATGAACTGGCCTCAACTACCTTCTGTGGCAGAGAATTCCAGAGACTCACCACCCTCTGTGTAAGGAATGTGTTCCTCATTTCGGTCCTAAAGGAATTCCCCCTTATCCTTAGACTGTGACCCCTTGTTCTGGACTCCCCCATCATCGGGAACAATCTTCCAGCATCTACCTTGTCCAACCCCTTAAGAATTTTGTAGGTTTCTATAAGATCCCCCCTCAATCTTCTAAATTCCATCGAGTACAAACCGAGTCTATCCAATCTTTCCTCATATGAAAGTCCTGACATCCCAGGAATCAGTCTGGTGAATCTTCTCTGTACCCCCTCTATGGCAAGGATGTCTTTCCTCAGATTTGGAGACCAAAACTGTACGCAGTACTCCAGGTGTGGCCTCACCAAAACCCTGTACAACTGCAGTAGAACCTCCCTGCTCCTATACTCAAATCCTTTCGCTATGAATGCTAACATACCATTTGCTTTCTTCACTGCCTGCTGCACCCGCATGCCTACTTTCAATGACTGGTGTACCATGACACCCAGGTCTCGTTGCATCTCCCCCTTACCTAATCTGCCACCATACAGATAATAGTCTACCCTCATGTTTTTGCCACCAAAGTGGATAACCTCACATTTATCCACATTGTACGGCATCTGCCATGCATCTGCCCATTCACTCAGCCTATCCAAATCACCCTGCAGCCTCCAAGCATCCTCCTCACACCTAACTATACCCCCCAGCTTGGTATCATCTGCAAATTTGGAGATGTTGCATTGAATTCCCTCGTCCAAATCATTAATATATATTGTAAATAGCTGGGGTCCCAGCACTGAGCCTTGCGGCACCCCACTAGTCACTGCCTGCCATTCTGAAAAGGACCCGTTTACTCCTACCCTTTGCCTCCTGTCTGCTAGCCAGTTCTCTATCCACATCAATACTGAACCCCCAATACCGTGTGCTTTAAGTTTGTATGCTAATCTCTTATGCGGGACCTTGTCGAAAGCCTTCTGAAAGTCTAGATATAACACATCCACTGGTTCTCCCTTATCCACTCTACTAGTTACATCCTCGAAAAATTCTATCAGATTTGTCAGACATGATTTACCTTTCGTAAATCCATGCTGACTTTGTCCAATGATTTCACCACTTTCCAAATGCGCTGCTATCCCATCTTTAATAACTGACTCTAGCAGTTTCCCCACTACCGATGTTAGACTAACTGGTCTGTAATTCCCCGCTTTCTCTCTCCCTCCTTTTTTAAATTTGGGTCTAGCGGAGTGGGTTTGGGTCTAGCCGAGTGGGTTTGGGTCTAGCCGAGTGGGTTTGGGTCTAGCCGAGTGGGTTTGGGTCTAGCCGAGTGGGTTTGGGTCAAGCCGAGTGGGTTTGGGTCTAGCCGAGTGGGTTTGGGTCAAGCCGAGTGGGTTTGGGTCAAGCCGAGTGGGTTTGGGTCTAGCCGAGTGGGTTTGGGTCTAGCCGAGTGGGTTTGGGAGTAGCCGAGTGGGTTTGGGTCTAGTCGAGTGGGTTTCGGTCTAGCCGAGTGGGTTTGGGTCTAGCCGAGTGGGTTTGGGTCTAGCCGAGTGGGTTTGGGAGTAGCCGAGTGGGTTTGGGTCTTGCCGAGTGGGTTTGCATCTAGCCGAGTGGGTTTGGGTCTAGCCGAGTGGGTTTGGGTCTAGCGGAGTGGGTTTGGGTCTAGCCGAGTGGGTTTGGGTCTAGCCGAGTGGGTTTGGGTCTCGCGGAGTGGGTTTGGGTTTAGCCGAGTGGGTTTAGAAACATAGAAACATAGAAAATAGGTGCAGGAGTAGGCCATTCGGCCCTTAGAGCCTGCACCGCCATTCAATGTGATCATGGCTGATCATCCAACTCAGTATCCCGTACCTGCCTTCTCTCCATACCCCCTGATCCCTTTAGCCACAAGTGCCACATCTAACGCCCTCTTAAATATAGCCAATGAACTGGCCTCAACTACCTTCTGTGGCAGAGAATTCCAGAGACTCACCACTCTCTGTGTAAAGAATGTTTTCCTCATTTCGGTCCTAAAGGAATTCCCCCTTATCCTTAGACTGTGACCCCTTGTTCTGGACTCCCCCAACATCGGGAACAATCTTCCAGCATCTTGCTTGTCCAACCCCTTAAGAATTTTGTAGGTTTCTATAAGATCCCCCCTCAATCTTCTAAATTCCATCGAGTACAAACCGAGTCTATCCAATCTTTCCTCATATGAAAGTCCTGACATCCCAGGAATCAGTCTGGTATAGTCTGGAATCAGTTTAGGTCAAGCCAAGTGGTTTTGGTCTAGCGGAGTGGGTGTGGGTGTAGCCGAGTGGGTTGGGGTCTAGCCGAGTGGGTTTGGGTCTAGCGGAGTGGGTTTGGGTCTAGCCGAGTTGGTTTGGGTCCAGCCGATTGGGCATGGGTCTAGCCGAGTGGGTTTGGGTCCAACCGAGTGGGTTTGGGTCTTGCGGCGTGGGTTTGGGTCTAGCGGAGTGGGATTGGGTCTAGCGGAGTGGGTTTGGGTCTAGCCGAGTGGGTTTGGGTCTAGCGGAGAGTGTTTGGGTCTTGCCGAGTGGGTTTGGATCTAGCCGAGCGGGTTTGGGTCTAGCCGAGTGGGTTTGGGTCTAGCCGAGTGGGTTTGGGTCTAGCGGAGTGGGTTTGGGACTAACCGAGTGGGTTTGGGTCCAGCCGAGTGGGTTTGGGTCTAGACGAGTGGGTTTGGGTCCAGCCGAGTGGGTTTGGGGCTAGCAGAGTGGGATTGGCTCTAGCCGACTGGGTTTCGGTCTAGCCGATTGGGTTTGGGTCTAGCCGAGTGGGTCTGGGTCTATCCGAGTGGGTTTGTGTCTAGCCGAGTGGGATTGGGTCTAGCGGAGTGGGTTTGGGTCTAGCGGAGTGGGTTTGGGTCTAGCCGAGTGGGTTTGCATCTAGCCGAGGGGGTTTGGGTCTAGCCGAGTGGGTTTGCATCTAGCCGAGTGGGTTTCAGTCTAGCCGAGTGGGTTTGGGTCTAGTCGAGTGGGTTTCGGTCTAGCCGAGTGGGTTTGGGTCTAGCCGAGTGGGTTTGGGTCAAGCCGAGTGGGTTTGGGTCTAGCGGAGTGGGTTTGGGTCTAGCCGAGTGGGTTTGGGTCTAGCCGATTGGGCTTGGGTCTAGCCGAGTGGGTCTGGGTCTAGCCGAGTGGGTTTGGGTCTTGCGGCGTGGGTTTGGGTCTAGCGGAGTGGGATTGGGTCTAGCGGAGTGGGTTTGGGTCTAGCGGAGTGGGTTTGGGTCTAGCGGAGTGGGTTTGGATCTAGCCGAGTGGGTTTGGGTCTAGCCGAGCGGGTTTGGGTCTAGCCGAGTGGGTTTGGGTCTAGCCGAGTGGGTTTGGGTCTAGCGGAGTGGGTTTGGGTCTAACCGAGTGGGTTTGGGTCCAGCCGAGTGGGTTTGGGTCTAGCCGAGTGGGTTTGGGTCTAGCCGAGTGGGTTTGGGGCTAGCAGAGTGGGTTTGGGGCTAGCACAATGGGATTGGGTCTAGCCGACTGGGTTTCGGTCTAGCCGATTGGGTTTGGGTCTAGCCGAGTAGGTTTGGGTCTATCCGAGTGGGTTTGGGTCTAGCCGAGTGGGTTTGGGTCTAGCCGAGTGGGTTTGGGTCTAGCCGAGTGGGTTTGGGTCTAGCCGAGTGGTTTTGGGTCTATCCGAGTGGGTTTGGGTCTAGCCGAGTGGGTTTGGGTCTATCCGAGTGGGTTTGGGTCTAGCTGAGTGGGTTTGGGTCTAGCCCAGTGGGTTTGGGTCTAGCCGAGTGGTTTTGGGTCAAGCCGAGTGGGTTTGGGTCTAGCCGAGTGGGATTGGGTCTAGCCGAGTGGGTTTGGGTGTAGCCGAGTGGGTTTAGGTCTAGCCGAGCGGGTTTGGGTCTAGCCGAGTGGGTTTGCGTCTAGCCGAGTGGGTTTGCGTCTAGCCGAGTGGGGTTGGGTCTAGCCGAGTGGGTTTGGGTCTAGCCGAGTGGGTTTGGGTCTAGCCGAGTGGGTTTGGGTCTAGCGGAGTGGGTTTCAGTCTAGCCGAGTAGGTTTGGGTCTAGTCGAGTGGGTTTCGGTCTAGCCGAGTGGGTTTGGGTCTAGCCGAGTGGGTTTGGGTCAAGCCGAGTGGGTTTGGGTCTAGCGGAGTGGGTTTGGGTCTAGCCGAGTGGGTTTGGGTCTAGCCGATTGGGCTTGGGTCTAGCCGAGTGGGTCTGGGTCTAGCCGAGTGGGTTTGGGTCTTGCGGCGTGGGTTTGGGTCTAGCGGAGTGGGATTGGGTCTAGCGGAGTGGGTTTGGGTCTAGCGGAGTGGGTTTGGGTCTAGCGGAGTGGGTTTGGTTCTAGCCGAGTGGGTTTGGGTCTAGCCGAGCGGGTTTGGGTCTAGCCGAGTGGGTTTGGGTCTAGCCGAGTGGGTTTGGGTTTAGCGGAGTGGGTTTGGGTCTAACCGAGTGGGTTTGGGTCCAGCCGAGTGGGTTTGGGTCTAGCCGAGTGGGTTTGGGTCTAGCCGAGTGGGTTTGGGGCTAGCAGAGTGGGTTTGGGGCTAGCAGAATGGGATTGGGTCTAGCCGACTGGGTTTCGGTCTAGCCGATTGGGTTTGGGTCTAGCCGAGTAGGTTTGGGTCTATCCGAGTGGGTTTGGGTCTAGCCGAGTGGGTTTGGGTCTAGCCGAGTGGGTTTGAGTCTAGCCGAGTGGGTTTGGGTCTAGCCGAGTGGTTTTGGGTCTATCCGAGTGGGTTTGGGTCTAGCCGAGTGGGTTTGGGTCTATCCGAGTGGGTTTGGGTCTAGCTGAGTGGGTTTGGGTCTAGCCCAGTGGGTTTGGGTCTAGCCGAGTGGTTTTGGGTCAAGCCGAGTGGGTTTGGGTCTAGCCGAGTGGGATTGGGTCTAGCCTGGTGGGTTTGGGTGTAGCCGAGTGGGTTTGGGTCTAGCCGAGCGGGTTTGGGTCTAGCCGAGTGGGTTTGCGTCTAGCCGAGTGGGTTTGCGTCTAGCCGAGTGGGGTTGGGTCTAGCCGAGTGGGTTTGGGTCTAGCCGAGTGGGTTTGGGTCTAGCCGAGTGGGTTTGGGTCTAGCGGAGTGGGTTTGGGTCGAGCCGAGTGGGTTTGCATCTAGCCGAGGGGGTTTGGTTCTAGCCGAGTGGGTTTGGGTCTAGCGGAGTGGGTTTGGGTCTAGCCAAGTGGGTTTGGGTCTAGACGATTGGGTTTGGGTCTAGCCGAGTGGGTTTGGGTCTAGCGGAGTGGGTTTGGGTCTAGCCGAGTGGGTTGGGGTCTAGCCGAGTGGGTTTGGGTCTAGCGGAGTGGGTTTGGGTCTAGCCAAGTGGGTTTGGGTCTTGCGGCGTGGGTTTGGGTCTAGCGGAGTGGGTTTGGGTCTAGCGGAGTGGGTTTGGGTCTAGCCGAGTGGGTTTGGGTCCAGCCGAGTGGGTTTGGGTCTAGCCGAGTGGGTTTGGGTCTAGCTGAGTGGGTTTGGGTCTGGCTGAGTGGGTTTGGGTCTAGCCGAGTGGGTTTGGGTCTAGCCGAGTGGGTTTGGGTCTAGCCGAGTGGGTTTGGGTCTAGCCGAGTGGGTTTGGGTCTCGCGGAGTGGGTTTGGGTCTAGCGGAGTGGGTTTCAGTCTAGCCGAGTGGGTTTGGGACTAGCCGAGTGGGATTGGGTCTAGCCGAGTGGGTTTGGGTGTAGCCGAGTGGGTTTGGGTCTAGCCGAGCGGGTTTGGGTCTAGCCGAGTGGGTTTGCGTCTAGCCGAGTGGGTTTGGGTCTAGCCGAGTGGGTTTGGGTCTAGCCGAGTGGGTTTGGGTGTAGCCGAGTGGGTTTGGGTGTAGCCGAGTGGGTTTGGGTCTAGCGTAGTGGTTTTGGGTCTGGCGGAGTGGGTTTGGCTCTGGCCGAGTGGGTTTGGGTCTAGTCGAGTGGGTTTGGGTCTAGCCGAGTCGGTTTGTGTCTAGCCGAGTGGGTTTGGGTCCAGCCGAGTGGGTTTGGTTCTAGCCGAGTGGGATTGGGTCCAGCCGAGTGGGTTTGGGTCTAGCCGAGTGGGTTTGGGTCTAGCCGAGTGGGTTTGGGTCTAGCAGAGTGGGTTTGGGTCTAGCGGAGTGGGTTTGGGTCTAGCCGAGTGGGTTTGGGTCCAGCGGAGTGGGTTTGGGTTTAGCCGAGTGGGTTTAGGTCCAGCCAAGTGGGTTTGGGTCTAGCCAAGTGGGTTTGGGTCTAGACGATTGGGTTTGGGTCTAGCCGAGTGGGTTTGGGTCTAGCGGAGTGGGTTTGGGTCTAGCCGAGTGGGTTTGGGTCTTGCGGCGTGGGTTTGGGTCTAGCGGAGTGGGTTTGGGTCTAGCGGAGTGGGTTTCAGTCTAGCCGAGTGGGTTTGGGTCTAGCCGAGTGGGATTGGGTCTAGCCGAGTGGGTTTGGGTGTAGCCGAGTGGGTTTGGGTCTAGCCGAGCGGGTTTGGGTCTAGCCGAGTGGGTTTGCGTCTAGCCGAGTGGGTTTGGGTCTAGCCGAGTGGGTTTGGGTCTAGCCGAGTGGGTTTGGGTGTAGCCGAGTGGGTTTGGGTGTAGCCGAGTGGGTTTGGGTCTAGCGTAGTGGTTTTGGGTCTAGCGGAGTGGGTTTGGCTCTAGCCGAGTGGGTTTGGGTCTAGTCGAGTGGGTTTGGGTCTAGCCGAGTCGGTTTGTGTCTAGCCGAGTGGGTTTGGGTCCAGCCGAGTGGGTTTGGGTCTAGTCGAGTGGGATTGGGTCTAGCCGAGTGGGTTTGGGTCTAGCCGAGTGGGTTTGGGTCTAGCCGAGTGGGTTTGGGTCTAGCGGAGTGGGTTTGGGTCTCGCGGAGTGGGTTTGGGTCTAGCCGAGTGGGTTTGGGTCCAGCGGAGTGGGTTTGGGTTTAGCCGAGTGGGTTTAGGTCCAGCCAAGTGGGTTTGGGTCTAGCCAAGTGGGTTTGGGTCTAGACGATTGGGTTTGGGTCTAGCCGAGTGGGTTTGGGTCTAGCGGAGTGGGTTTGGGTCTAGCCGAGTGGGTTGGGGTCTAGCCGAGTGGGTTTGGGTCTAGCGGAGTGGGTTTGGTTCTAGCCGAGTGGGTTTGGGTCTAGCCGATTGGGCTTGGGTCTAACCGAGTGGGTTTGGGTCTAGCCGAGTGGGTTTGGGTCTTGCGGCGTGGGTTTGGGTCTAGCGGAGTGTGTTTGGGTCTAGCCGAGTGGGTTTGGGTCTAGCCGAGTGGGTTTGGGTCTAGCCGAGTGGGTTTGGGTCTAGCCGAGTGGGTTTGGGTCTAGCCGAGTGGGTTTGGGTCTAGCCGAGTGGGTTTGGGTCTGGCCGAGTGGGTTTGGGTCTAGCCGAGTGGGTTTGGGTCTCGCGGAGTGGGTTCGGGTCTAGCGGAGTGGGTTTCAGTCTAGCCGAGTGGGTTTGGGTCTAGTCGAGTGGGTTTCGGTCTAGCCGAGTGGGTTTGGGTCTAGCCGAGTGGGTTTGGGTCTAGCCGAGTGGGTTGGGGTCTAGCCGAGTGGGTTTGGGTCTAGCGGAGTGGGTTTGGGTCTAGCCGAGTGGGATTGGGTCTAGCCGATTGGGCTTGGGTCTAGCCGAGTGGGTTTGGGTCTAGCCGAGTGGGTTTGGGTCTTGCGGCGTGGGTTTGGGTCTAGCGGAGTGGGATTGGGTCTAGCCGAGTGGGTTTGGGTCTAGCGGAGTGGGTTTGGGTTTAGCCGAGTGGGTTTAGGTCCAGCCAAGTGGGTTTGGGTCAAGCCAAGTGGGTTTGGGTCTAGACGATTGGGTTTGGGTTTAGCCGAGTGGGTTTGGGTCTAGCGGAGTGGGTTTGGGTCTAGCCGAGTGGGTTGGGGTCAAGCCGAGTGGGTTTGGGTCTAGCGGAGTGGGTTTGGGTCTAGCCGAGTGGGTTTGGGTCTAGCCGATTGGGCTTGGGTCTAACCGAGTGGGTTTGGGTCTAGCCGAGTGGGTTTGGGTCTTGCGGCGTGAGTTTGGGTCTAGCGGAGTGGGTTTGGGTCTAGCCGAGTGGGTTTGGGTCGAGCCGAGTGGGTTTGGGTCTAGCCGAGTGGGTTTGGGTCTAGCCGAGTGGGTTTGGGTCTAGCCGAGTGGGTTTGGGTCTAGCCGAGTGGGTTTGGGTCTAGCCGATTGGGTTTGGGTCTAGCCGAGTGGGTTTGGGTCTCGCGGAGTGGGTTCGGGTCTAGCGGAGTGGGTTTCAGTCTAGCCGAGTGGGTTTGGGTCTAGCCGAGTGGGTTTGGGTCTAGCGGAGTGGGTTTGGGTCTAGCCGAGTGGGTTTGGGTCTAGCCGATTGGGCTTGGGTCTAGCCGAGTGGGTTTGGGTCTAGCCGAGTGGGTTTGGGTCTTGCGGCGTGGGTTTGGGTCTAGCGGAGTGGGATTGGGTCTAGCGGAGTGGGTTTGGGGCTAGCGGAGAGGGTATGGGTCTAGCGGAGTGGGTTTGGTTCTAGCCGAGTGGGTTTGGGTCTAGCCGAGCGGGTTTGGGTCTAGCCGAGTGGGTTTGGGTCTAGCCGAGTGGGTTTGGGACTAGCGGAGTGGGTTTGGGTCTAACCGAGTGGGTTTGGGTCCAGCCGAGTGGGTTTGGGTCTAGCCGAGTGGGTTTGGGTCTAGCCGAGTGGGTTTGGGGCTAGCAGAGTGGGTTTGGGGCTAGCAGAGTGGGATTATGTCTAGCCGACTGGGTTTCGGTCTAGCCGATTGGGTTTGGGTCTAGCCGAGTAGGTTTGGGTCTATCCGAGTGGGTTTGGGTCGAGCCGAGTGGGTTTGGGTCTAGCCGAGTGGGTTTGGGTCTTGCGGCGTGGGTTTGGGTCTAGCGGAGTGGGTTTGGGTCTAGCGGAGTGGGTTTGGGTCTAGCCGAGTGGGTTTGGGTCTAGCCGAGTGGGTTTGGGTCTAGCCGAGTGGGTTTGGGTCTAGCGGAGTGGGTTTGGGTCTAGCGGAGTGGGTTTGGGTCTAGCGGAGTGGGTTTGGGTCCAGCCGAGTGGGTTTGGGTCTAGCCGAGTGGGTTTGGGTCTAGCCGAGTGGGTTTGGGTCTAGCCGAGTGGGTTTGGGTCTAGCGGAGTGGGTTTGGGTCTAGCCGAGTGGGTTTGGGTCTAGCCGAGTGGGTTTGGGTCTAGCCGAGTGGGTTGGAATCTAGCCGAGTGGGTTTAGAAACATAGAAACATAGAAAATAGGTGCAGGAGTAGGCCATTCGGCCCTTCGAGCCTGCACCGCCATTCAATGTGATCATGGCTGATCATCCAACTCAGTATCCCGTACCTGCCTTCTCTCCATACCCCCTGATCCCTTTAGCCACAAGTGCCACATCTAACGCCCTCTTAAATATAGCCAATGAACTGGCCTCAACTACCTTCTGTGGCAGAGAATTCCAGAGACTCACCACCCTCTGTGTAAAGAATGTTTTCCTCATTTCGGTCCTAAAGGAATTCCCCCTTATCCTTAGACTGTGACCCCTTGTTCTGGACTCCCCCATCATCGGGAACAATCTTCCAGCATCTAGCTTGTCCAACCCCTTAAGAATTTTGTAGGTTTCTATAAGATCCCCCCTCAATCTTCTAAATTCCATCGAGTACAAACCGAGTCTATCCAATCTTTCCTCATATGAAAGTCCTGACATCCCAGGAATCAGTCTGGTGAATCTTCTCTGTACCCCCTCTATGGCAAGGATGTATTTCCTCAGATTTGGAGACCAAAACTGTACGCAGTACTCCAGGTGTGGCCTCACCAAAACCCTGTACAACTGCAGTAGAACCTCCCTGCTCCTATACTCAAATCCTTTCGCTATGAATGCTAACATACCATTTGCTTTCTTCACTGCCTGCTGCACCTGCATGCCTACTTTCAATGACTGGTGTACCATGACACCCAGGTCTCGTTGCATCTCCCCCTTACCTAATCTGCCACCATTCAGATAATAGTCTACCCTCATGTTTTTGCCACCAAAGTGGATAACCTCACATTTATCCACATTGTACGGCATCTGCCATGCATCTGCCCATTCACTCAGCCTATCCAAATCACCCTGCAGCCTCCAAGCATCCTCCTCACACCTAACTATACCCCCCAGCTTGGTATCATCTGCAAATTTGGAGATGTTGCATTGAATTCCCTCGTCCAAATCATTAATATATATTGTAAATAGCTGGGGTCCCAGCACTGAGCCTTGCGGCACCCCACTAGTCACTGCCTGCCATTCTGAAAAGGACCCGTTTACTCCTACCCTTTGCCTCCTGTCTGCTAGCCAGTTCTCTATCTACATCAATACTGAACCCCCAATACCGTGTGCTTTAAGTTTGTATGCTAATCTCTTATGCGGGACCTTGTCGAAAGCCTTCTGAAAGTCTAGATATAACACATCCACTGGTTCTCCCTTATCCACTCTACTAGTTACATCCTCGAAAAATTCTATCAGATTTGTCAGACATGATTTACCTTTCGTAAATCCATGCTGACTTTGTCCAATGATTTCACCACTTTCCAAATGCGCTGCTATCCCATCTTTAATAACTGACTCTAGCAGTTTCCCCACTACCGATGTTAGACTAACTGGTCTGTAATTCCCCGCTTTCTCTCTCCCTCCTTTTTTAAATTTGGGTCTAGCGGAGTGGGTTTGGGTCTAGCGGAGTGGGTTTGGGTCTAGCCGAGTGGGTTTGGGTCTAGCCGATTGGGCTTGGGTCTAGCCGAGTGGGTTTGGGTCTAGCCGAGTGGGTTTTGGTCTTGCGGCGTGGGTTTGGGTCTAGCGGAGTGGGATTGGGTCTAGCGGAGTGGGTTTGGGTCTAGCGGAGAGGGTTTGGGTCTAGCGGAGTGGGTTTGGTTCTAGCCGAGTGGGTTTGGGTCTAGCCGAGCGGGTTTGGGTCTAGCCGAGTGGGTTTGGGTCTAGCCGAGTGGGTTTGGGACTAGCGGAGTGGGTTTGGGTCTAACCGAGTGGGTTTGGGTCCAGCCGAGTGGGTTTGGGTCTAGCCGAGTGGGTTTGGGTCTAGCCGAGTGGGTTTGGGGCTAGCAGAGTGGGTTTGGGGCTAGCAGAGTGGGATTGGGTCTAGCTGACTGGGTTTCGGTCTAGCCGATTGGGTTTGGGTCTAGCCGAGTAGGTTTGGGTCTATCCGAGTGGGTTTGGGTCGAGCCGAGTGGGTTTGGGTCTAGCCGAGTGGGTTTGGGTCTAGCCGATTGGGCTTGGGTCTAACCGAGTGGGTTTGGGTCTAGCCGAGTGAGTTTGGGTTTTGCGGCGTGGGTTTGGGTCTAGCGGAGTGGGTTTGGGTCTAGCGGAGTGGGTTTGGGTCTAGCCGAGTGGGTTTGGGTCTAGCCGAGTGGGTTTGGGTCTAGCCGAGTGGGTTTGGGTCTAGCAGAGTGGGTTTGGGTCTAGCCGAGTGGGTTTGGGTCTAGCCGAGTGGGTTTGGGTCTAGCCGAGTGGGTTTGGGTCTAGCCGAGTGGGTTTGGGTCTCGCGGAGTGGGTTTGGGTCTAGCGGACTGGGTTTCAGTCTAGCCGAGTGGGTTTGGGTCTAGTCGAGTGGGTTTGGGTCTAGCCGAGTGGGTTTGGGTCTAGCCGAGTGGGTTTGGGTCTAGCCGAGTGGGTTTGGGTCTAGCCGAGTGGGTTGGAGTCTAGCCGAGTGGGTTTGGGTCTAGCGGACTGGGTTTGGATCTAGCCGAGTGGGTTTGGGTCTAGCCGATTGGACTTGGGTCTAGCCGAGTGGGTTTGGGTCTAACCGAGTGGGTTTGGGTCTTGCGGCGTGGGTTTGGGTCTAGCGGAGTGGGATTGGGTCTAGCGGAGTGGGTTTGGGTCTAGCCGAGTGGGTTTGGGTCTAGCGGAGTGTGTTTGGGTCTAGCCGAGTGGGTTTGGGTCTAGCCGAGCGGGTTTGGGTCTAGCCGAGTGGGTTTGGGTCTAGCCGAGTTGGTTTGGGTCTAGCGGAGTGGGTTTGGGTCTAACCGAGTGGGTTTGGGTCCAGCCGAGTGGGTTTGGGTCTAGCCGAGTGGGTTTGGGTCCAGCCGAGTGGGTTTGGGGCTAGCAGAGTGGGTTTGGGGCTAGCAGAGTGGGATTGGGTCTAGCCGACTGGGTTTCGGTCTAGCCGATTGGGTTTGGGTCTAGCCGAGTAGGTTTGGGTCTATCCGAGTGGGTTTGGGTCGAGCCGAGTGGGTTTGGGTCTAGCCGAGTGGGTTTGGGTCTTGCGGCGTGGGTTTGGGTCTAGCGGAGTGGGTTTGGGTCTAGCGGAGTGGGTTTGGGTCTAGCCGAGTGGGTTTGGGTCTAGCCGAGTGGGTTTGGGTCTTGCCGATTGGGCTTGGGTCTAGCCTAGTGGGTTTGGGTCTAGCCGAGTGGGTTTTGTTCTTGCGGCGTGGGTTTGGGTCTAGCGGAGTGGGATTGGGTCTAGCGGAGTGGGTTTGGGTCTAGCGGAGAGGGTTTGGGTCTAGCGGAGTGGGTTTGATTCTAGCCGAGTGGGTTTGGGTCTAGACGAGCGGGTTTGGGTCTAGCCGAGTGGGTTTGGGTCTAGCCGAGTGGGTTTGGGACTAGCGGAGTGGGTTTGGGTCTAACCGAGTGGGTTTGGGTCCAGCCGAGTGGGTTTGGGTCTAGCCGAGTGGGTTTGGGTCTAGCCGAGTGGGTTTGGGGCTAGCAGAGTGGGTTTGGGGCTAGCAGAGTGGGATTGGGTCTAGCCGACTGGGTTTCGGTCTAGCCGATTGGGTTTGGGTCTAGCCGAGTAGGTTTGGGTCTATCCGAGTGGGTTTGGGTCGAGCCGAGTGGGTTTGGGTCTAGCCGAGTGGGTTTGGGTCTAGCCGATTGGGCTTGGGTCTAACCGAGTGGGTTTGGGTCTAGCCGAGTGGGTTTGGGTCTTGCGGCGTGGGTTTGGGTCTAGCGGAGTGGGTTTGGGTCTAGCCGAGTGGGTTTGGGGCTAGCAGAGTGGGTTTGGGGCTAGCAGAGTGGGATTGGGTCTAGCCGACTGGGTTTCGGTCTAGCCGATTGGGTTTGGGTCTAGCCGAGTAGGTTTGGGTCTATCCGAGTGGGTTTGGGTCGAGCCGAGTGGGTTTGGGTCTAGCCGAGTGGGTTTGGGTCTAGCCGATTGGGCTTGGGTCTAACCGAGTGGGTTTGGGTCTAGCCGAGTGGGTTTGGGTCTTGCGGCGTGGGTTTGGGTCTAGCGGAGTGGGTTTGGGTCTAGCGGAGTGGGTTTGGGTCTAGCCGAGTGGGTTTGGGTCTAGCCGAGTGGGTTTGGGTCTAGCCGAGTGGGTTTGGGTCTAGCTGCGTGGGTTTGGGTCTAGCCGAGTGGGTTTGGGTCTAGCCGAGTGGGTTTGGGTCTAGCCGAGTGGGTTTGGGTCTAGCCGAGTGGGTTTGGGTCTCGCGGAGTGGGTTTGGGTCTATCGGAGTGGGTTTCAGTCTAGCCGAGTGGGTTTGTGTCTAGTCGAGTGGGTTTGGGTCTAGCCGAGTGGGTTTGGGTCCAGCCGAGTGGGTTTGGGTCTAGCCGAGTGGGTTTGGGTCTAGCCGAGTGGGTTGGGGTCTAGCCGAGTGGGTTTGGGTCTAGCGGACTGGGTTTGGGTCTAGCCGAGTGGGTTTGGGTCTAGCCGATTGGGCTTGGGTCTAGCCGAGTGGGTTTGGGTCTAGCCGAGTGGGTTTTGGTCTTGCGGCGTGGGTTTGGGTCTAGCGGAGTGGGATTGGGTCTAGCGGAGTGGGTTTGGGTCTAGCCGAGTGGGTTTGGGTCTAGCGGAGTGTGTTTGGGTCTAGCCGAGTGGGTTTGGGTCTAGCCGAGCGGGTTTGGGTCTAGCCGAGTGGGTTTGGGTCTAGCCGAGTTGGTTTGGGTCTAGCGGAGTGGGTTTGGGTCTAACCGAGTGGGTTTGGGTCCAGCCGAGTGGGTTTTGGTCTAGCCGAGTGGGTTTGGGTCCAGCCGAGTGGGTTTGGGGCTAGCAGAGTGGGTTTGGGGCTAGCAGAGTGGGATTGGGTCTAGCCGACTGGGTTTCGGTCTAGCCGATTGGGTTTGGGTCTAGCCGAGTAGGTTTGGGTCTATCCGAGTGGGTTTGGGTCGAGCCGAGTGGGTTTGGGTCTAGCCGAGTGGGTTTGGGTCTTGCGGCGTGGGTTTGGGTCTAGCGGAGTTGGTTTGGGTCTAGCGGAGTGGGTTTGGGACTAGCCGAGTGGGTTTGGGTCTAGCCGAGTGGGTTTGGGTCTAGCCGAGTGGGTTTGGGTCTAGCGGAGTGGGTTTGGGTCTAGCCGAGTGGGTTTGGGTCTAGCCGAGTGGGTTTGGGTCTAGCCGAGTGGGTTTGGGTCTAGCCGAGTGGGTTTAGAAACATAGAAACATAGAAAATAGGTGCAGGAGTAGGCCATTCGGCCCTTCGAGCCTGCACCGCCATTCAATGTGATCATGGCTGATCATCCAACTCAGTATCCCGTACCTGCCTTCTCTCCATACCCCCTGATCCCTTTAGCCACAAGTGCCACATCTAACGCCCTCTTAAATATAGCCAATGAACTGGCCTCAACTACCTTCTGTGGCAGAGAATTCCAGAGACTCACCACCCTCTGTGTAAAGAATGTTTTCCTCATTTCGGTCCTAAAGGAATTCCCCCTTATCCTTAGACTGTGACCCCTTGTTCTGGACTCCCCCATCATCGGGAACAATCTTCCAGCATCTACCTTGTCCAACCCCTTAAGAATTTTGTAGGTTTCTATAAGATCCCCCCTCAATCTTCTAAATTCCATCGAGTACAAACCGAGTCTATCCAATCTTTCCTCATATGAAAGTCCTGACATCCCAGGAATCAGTCTGGTGAATCTTCTCTGTACCCCCTCTATGGCAAGGATGTCTTTCCTCAGATTTGGAGACCAAAACTGTACGCAGTACTCCAGGTGTGGCCTCACCAAAACCCTGTACAACTGCAGTAGAACCTCCCTGCTCCTATACTCAAATCCTTTCGCTATGAATGCTAACATACCATTTGCTTTCTTCACTGCCTGCTGCACCTGCATGCCTACTTTCAATGACTGGTGTACCATGACACCCAGGTCTCGTTGCATCTCCCCCTTACCTAATCTGCCACCATTCAGATAATAGTCTACCCTCATGTTTTTGCCACCAAAGTGGATAACCTCACATTTATCCACATTGTACTGCATCTGCCATGCATCTGCCCATTCACTCAGCCTATCCAAATCACACTGCAGCCTCCAAGCATCCTCCTCACACCTAACTATACCCCCCAGCTTGGTATCATCTGCAAATTTGGAGATGTTGCATTGAATTCCCTCGTCCAAATCATTAATATATATTGTAAATAGCTGGAGTCCCAGCACTGAGCCTTGCGGCACCCCACTAGTCACTGCCTGCCATTCTGAAAAGGACCCGTTTACTCCTACCCTTTGCCTCCTGTCTGCTAGCCAGTTCTCTATCCACATCAATACTGAACCCCCAATACCGTGTGCTTTAAGTTTGTATGCTAATCTCTTATGCGGGACCTTGTCGAAAGCCTTCTGAAAGTCTAGATATAACACATCCACTGGTTCTCCCTTATCCACTCTACTAGTTACATCCTCGAAAAATTCTATCAGATTTGTCAGACATGATTTACCTTTCGTAAATCCATGCTGACTTTGTCCAATGATTTCACCACTTTCCAAATGCGCTGCTATCCCATCTTTAATAACTGACTCTAGCAGTTTCCCCACTACCGATGTTAGACTAACTGGTCTGTAATTCCCCGCTTTCTCTCTCCCTCCTTTTTTAAATTTGGGTCTAGCGGAGTGGGTTTGGGTCTAGCCGAGTGGGTTTGGGTCTAGCCGAGTGGGTTTGGGTCTAGCCGAGTGGGTTTGGGTCTAGCCGAGTGGGTTTGGGTCAAGCCGAGTGGGTTTGGGTCTAGCCGAGTGGGTTTGGGTCAAGCCGAGTGGGTTTGGGTCTAGCCGAGTGGGTTTGGGTCTCGCGGAGTGGGTTTGGGTCTAGCGGAGTGGGTTTCAGTCTAGCCGAGTGGGTTTGGGTCTAGTCGAGTGGGTTTCGGTCTAGCCGAGTGGGTTTGGGTCTAGCCGAGTGGGTTTGGGTCCAGCCGAGTGGGTTTGGGAGTAGCCGAGTGGGTTTGGGTCTTGCCGAGTGGGTTTGCATCTAGCCGAGTGGGTTTGGGTCTAGCCGAGTGGGTTTGGGTCTAGCGGAGTGGGTTTGGGTCTAGCCGAGTGGGTTTGGGTCTAGCCGAGTGGGTTTGGGTCTCGCGGAGTGGGTTTGGGTTTAGCCGAGTGGGTTTAGGTCAAGCCAAGTGGTTTTGGTCTAGCCAAGTGGGTTTGGGTCTAGCCGATTGGGTTTGGTTCTAGCCGAGTGGGTTTTGGTCTAGCGGAGTGGGTTTGGGTGTAGACGAGTGGGTTGGGGTCTAGCCGAGTGGGTTTGGGTCTAGCGGAGTGGGTTTGGGTCTAGCCGAGTTGGTTTGGGTCCAGCCGATTGGGCTTGAGTCTAGCCGAGTGGGTTTGGGTCTAACCGAGTGGGTTTGGGTCTTGCGGCGTGGGTTTGGGTCTAGCGGAGTGGGATTGGGTCTAGCGGAGTGGGTTTGGGTCTAGCCGAGTGGGTTTGTTCTAGCGGAGTGTGTTTGGGTCTCGCCGAGTGGGTTTGGATCTAGCCGAGCGGGTTTGGGTCTAGCCGAGTGGGTTTGGGTCTAGCCGAGTGGGTTTGGGTCTAGCGGAGTGGGTTTGGGACTAACCTAGTGGGTTTGGGTCCAGCCGAGTGGGTTTGGGTCTAGACGAGTGGGTTTGGGTCCAGCCGAGTGGGTTTGGGGCTAGCAGAGTGGGATTGGCTCTAGCCGACTGGGTTTCGGTCTAGCCGATTGGGTTTGGGTCTAGCCGAGTGGGTCTGGGTCTATCCGAGTGGGTTTGTGTCTAGCCGAGTGGGATTGGGTCTAGCCGAGTGGGTTTGGGTCTAGCGGAGTGGGTTTGGGTCTAGCCGAGTGGGTTTGCATCTAGCCGAGGGGGTTTGGGTCCAGCCGAGTGGGTTTGGGTCCAGCGGAGTGGGTTTGGGTCTAGCGGAGTGGGATTGGGTCTAGCCGAGTGGGTTTGTGTCTAGCGGAGTGGGTTTGGGTTTAGCCGAGTGGGTTTAGGTTCAGCCAAGTGGGTTTGGGTCTAGCCAAGTGGGTTTGGGTCTAGACGATTGGGTTTGGGTCTAGCCGAGTGGGTTTGGGTCTAGCGGAGTGGGTTTGGGTCTAACCGAGTGGGTTGGGGTCTAGCCGAGTGGGTTTGGGTCTAGCGGAGTGGGTTTGGGTCTAGCCGAGTGGGTTTGGGTCTAGCCGATTGGGCTTGGGTCTAGCCGAGTGGCTTTGGTTCAAGCCGAGTGGGTTTGGGTCTTGCGGCGTGGGTTTGGGTCTAGCGGAGTGGGTTTGGGTCTAGCAGAGTGGGTTTGGGTCTAGCCAAGTGGGTTTGGGTCTAGCGGAGTGGGTTTGGGTCTCGCCGAGTGGGTTTGGGTCTAGCCGAGTGGGTTTGGGTCTAGCCGAGTGGGTTTGGGTCTAGCCGAGTAGGTTTGGGTCTAGCCGAGTGGGTTTGGGTCTAGCCGAGTGGTTTTGGGTCTAGCCGAGTGGGTTTGGGTCTAGCCGAGTGGGTTTGGGTCTCGCGGAGTGGGTTCGGGTCCAGCGGAGTGGGTTTCAGTCTAGCCGAGTGGGTTTGGGTCTAGTCGAGTGGGTTTCGGTCTAGCCGAGTGGGTTTGGGTCTAGCCGAGTGGGTTTGGGTCAAGCCGAGTGGGTTTGGGTCTAGCGGAGTGGGTTTGGGTCTAGCCGAGTGGGTTTGGGTCTAGCCGATTGGGCTTGGGTCTAGCCGAGTGGGTTTGGGTCTAGCCGAATGGGTTTAGGTCTTGCGGCGTGGGTTTGGGTCTAGCGGAGTGGGATTGGGTCTATCGGAGTGGGTTTGTGTCTAGCGGAGTGGGTTTGGGTCTAGCGGAGTGGGTTTGGTTCTAGCCGAGTGGGTTTGGGTCTAGCCGAGCGGGTTTGGGTCTAACCGAGTGGGTTTGGGTCTAGCCGAGTGGGTTTGGGTCTAGCGGAGTGGGTTTGGGTCTAACCGAGTGGGTTTGGGTCCAGCCGAGTGGGTTTGGGTCTAGCGGAGTGGGTTTGGGTCTAGCGGAGTGGGTTTGGTTCTAGCCGAGTGAGTTTGGGTCTAGCCGAGCGGGTTTGGGTCTAACCGAGTGGGTTTGGGTCTAGCCGAGTGGGTTTGGGTCTAGCGGAGTGGGTTTGGGTCTAACCGAGTGGGTTTGGGTCCAGCCGAGTGGGTTTGGGTCTAGCCGAGTGGGTTTGGGTCTAGCCGAGTGGGTTTGGGGCTAGCAGAGTGGGTTTGGGGCTAGCAGAATGGGATTGCGTCTAGCCGACTGGGTTTCGGTCTAGCCGATTGGGTTTGGGTCCAGCCGAGTAGGTTTGGGTCTATCCGAGTGTGTTTGGGTCTAGCCGAGTGGGTTTGGGTCTAGCCGAGTGGGTTTGGGTCTAGCCGAGTGGGTTTGGGTCTAGCCGAGTGGTTTTGGGTCTATCCGAGTGGGTTTGGGTCTAGCCGAGTGGGTTTGGGTCTATCCGAGTGGGTTTGGGTCTAGCTGAGTGGGTTTGGGTCTAGCCCAGTGGGTTTGGGTCTAGCCGAGTGGTTTTCGGTCAAGCCGAGTGGGTTTGGGTCTAGCCGAGTGGGATTGGGTCTAGCCGAGTGGGTTTGGGTGTATCCGAGTGGGTTTGGGTCTAGCCGAGCGGGTTTGGGTCTAGCCGAGTGGGTTTGCGTCTAGCCGAGTGGGTTTGCGTCTAGCCGATTGGGTTTGGGTCTAGCCGAGTGGGTTTGGGTCTCGCGGAGTGGGTTTGGGTTTAGCCGAGTGGGTTTAGGTCAAGCCAAGTGGTTTTGGTCTAGCCAAGTGGGTTTGGGTCTAGCCGATTGGGTTTGGTTCTAGCCGAGTGGGTTTGGGTCTAGCGGAGTGGGTTTGGGTATAGACGAGTGGGTTGGGGTCTAGCCGAGTGGGTTTGGGTCTAGCGGAGTGGGTTTGGGTCTAGCCGAGTTGGTTTGGGTCCAGCCGATTGGGCTTGGGTCTAGCCGAGTAGGTTTGGGTCTAACCGAGTGGGTTTGGGTCTTGCGGCGTGGGTTTGGGTCTAGCGGAGTGGGATTGGGTCTAGCGGAGTGTGTTTGGGTCTAGCCGAGTGGGTTTGGGTCTAGCGGAGTGTGTTTGGGTCTAGCCGAGTGGGTTTGGATCTAGCCGAGCGGGTTTGGGTCTAGCCGAGTGGGTTTGGGTCTAGCCGAGTGGGTTTGGGTCTAGCGGAGTGGGTTTGGGACTAACCTCGTGGGTTTGGGTCCAGCCGAGTGGGTTTGGGTCTAGACGAGTGGGTTTGGGTCCAGCCGAGTGGGTTTGGGGCTAGCAGAGTGGGATTTGCTCTAGCCGACTGGGTTTCGGTCTAGCCGATTGGGTTTGGGTCTAGCCGAGTGGGTCGGGGTCTATCCGAGTGGGTTTGTGTCTAGCCGAGTGGGATTGGGTCTAGCCGAGTGGGTTTGGGTCTAGCGGAGTGGGTTTGGGTCTAGCCGAGTGGGTTTGCATCTAGCCGAGGGGGTTTGGGTCTAGCCGAGTGGGTTTGGGTCTAGCGGAGTGGGTTTGGGTCTAGCGGAGTGGGATTGGGTCTAGCCGAGTGGGTTTGTGTCTAGCGGAGTGGGTTTGGGTTTAGCCGAGTGGGTTTAGGTCCAGCCAAGTGGGTTTGGGTCTAGCCAAGTGGGTTTGGATCTAGACGATTGGGTTTGGGTCTAGCCGAGTGGGTTTGGGTCTAGCGGAGTGGGTTTGGGTCTAGCCGAGTGGGTTGGGGTCTAGCTGAGTGGGTTTGGGTCTAGCGGAGTGGGTTTGGGTCTAGCCGAGTGGGTTTGGGTCTAGCCGATTGGGCTTGGGCCCAGCCGAGTGGGTTTGTTTCAAGCCGAGTGGGTTTGGGTCTTGCGGCGTGGGTTTGGGTCTAGCGGAGTGGGTTTGGGTCTAGCAGAGTGGGTTTGGGTCTAGCCAAGTGGGTTTGGGTCTAGCGGAGTGGGTTTGGGTCTAGCCGAGTGGGTTTGGGTCTAGCCGAGTGGGTTTGGGTCTAGCCGAGTGGGTTTGGGTCTAGCCGAGTAGGTTTGGATCTAGCCGAGTGGGTTTGGGTCTAGCCGAGTGGTTTTGGGTCTAGCCGAGTGGGTTTGGGTCTAGCCGAGTGGGTTTGGGTCTCGCGGAGTGGGTTCGGGCCCACCGGAGTGGGTTTCAGTCTAGCCGAGTGGGTTTGGGTCTAGTCGAGTGGGTTTCGGTCTAGCCGAGTGGGTTTGGGTCTAGCCGAGTGGGTTTGGGTCAAGCCGAGTGGGTTTGGGTCTAGCGGAGTGGGTTTGGGTCTAGCCGAGTGGGTTTGGGTCTAGCCGATTGGGCTTGGGTCTAGCCGAGTGGGTTTGGGTCTAGCCGAGTGGGTTTGGGTCTTGCGGCGTGGGTTTGGGTCTAGCGGAGTGGGATTGGGTCTAGCGGAGTGGGTTTGGGTCTAGCGGAGTGGGTTTGGGTCTAGCGGAGTGGGTTTGGTTCTAGCCGAGTGGGTTTGGGTCTAGCCGAGCGGGTTTGGGTCTAACCGAGTGGGTTTGGGTCTAGCCGAGTGGGTTTGGGTCTAGCGGAGTGGGTTTGGGTCTAACCGAGTGGGTTTGGGTCCAGCCGAGTGGGTTTGGGTCTAGCCGAGTGGGTTTGGGTCCAGCCGAGTGGGTTTGGGGCTAGCAGAGTGGGTTTGGGGCTAGCAGAATGGGATTGCGTCTAGCCGACTGGGTTTCAGTCTAGCCGATTGGGTTTGGGTCTAGCCGAGTAGGTTTGGGTCTATCCGAGTGGGTTTGGGTCTAGCCGAGTGGGTTTGGGTCTAGCCGAGTGGGTTTGGGTCTAGCCGAGTGGGTTTGGGTCTAGCCGAGTGGTTTTGGGTCTATCCGAGTGGGTTTGGGTCTAGCCGAGTGGGTTTGGGTCTATCCGAGTGGGTTTGGGTCTAGCTGAGTGGGTTTGGGTCTAGCCCAGTGGGTTTGGGTCTAGCCGAGTGGTTTTGGGTCAAGCCGAGTGGGTTTGGGTCTAGCCGAGTGGGATTGGGTCTAGCCGAGTGGGTTTGGGTGTATCCGAGTGGGTTTGGGTCTAGCCGAGCGGGTTTGGGTCTAGCCGAGTGGGTTTGCGTCTAGCCGAGTGGGTTTGCGTCTAGCCGAGTGGGTTTGGGTCTAGCCGAGTGGGTTTGGGTCTAGACGAGTGGGTTTGGGTCTAGCCGCGTGGGTTTGGGTCTAGCCGAATGGGTTTGGGTCTAGCCGAGTGGGTTTGGGTGTAGCCGAGTGGGTTTGGGTGTAGCCGAGTGGGTTTGGGTCTAGCGTAGTGGTTTTGGGTCTAGCGGAGTGGGTTTGGCTCTAGCCGAGTGGGTTTGGGTCTAGTCGAGTGGGTTTGGGTCTAGCCGAGTCGGTTTGTGTCTAGCCGAGTGGGTTTGGGTCCAGCCGAGTGGGTTTGGGTCTAGCCGAGTGGGATTGGGTCTAGCCGAGTGGGTTTGGGTCTAGCCGAGTGGGTTTGGGTCTAGCCGAGTGGGTTTGGGTCTAGCGGAGTGGGTTTGGGTTTAGCCGAGTGGGTTTTGGTCTAGCCGAGTGGGTTTGGGTCTAGCCGAGTGGGTTTGGGTCTAGCGGAGTGGGTTTGGGTCGAGCCGAGTGGGTTTGCATCTAGCCGAAGGGGTTTGGGTCTAGCCGAGTGGGTTTGGGTCTAGCGGAGTGGGTTTGGGTCTAGCGGAGTGGGTTTGGGTCTAGCCGACTGGGTTTTGGTCTAGCGGAGTGGGTTTGGGTTTAGCCGAGTGGGTTTAGGTCCAGCCAAGTGGGTTTGGGTCTAGCCAAGTGGGTTTGGGTCTAGACGATTGGGTTTGGGTCTAGCCGAGTGGGTTTGGGTCTAGCGGAGTGGGTTTGGGTCTAGCCGAGTGGGTTGGGTCTAGCTGAGTGGGTTTGGGTCTAGCGGAGTGGGTTTGGGTCTAGCCGAGTGGGTTTGGGTCTAGCCGATTGGGCTTGGGTCTAACCGAGTGGGTTTGGGTCTAGCCAAGTGGGTTTGGGTCTTGCGGCGTGGGTTTGGGTCTAGCGGAGTGGGTTTGGGTCTAGCGGAGTGGGTTTGGGTCCAGCCGAGTGGGTTTGGGTCTAGCCGAGTGGGTTTGGGTCTAGCAGAGTGGGTTTGGGTCTAGCCGAGTGGCTTTGGGTGTAGCCGAGTGGGTTTGGGTCTAGCCGAGCGGGTTTGGGTCTAGCCGAGTGGGTTTGCGTCTAGCCGAGTGGGTTTGGGTCTAGCCGAGTGGGTTTGGGTCTAGCCGAGTGGGTTTGGGTGTAGCCGAGTGGGTTTGGGTGTAGCCGAGTGGGTTTGGGTCTAGCGTAGTGGTTTTGGGTCTAGCGGAGTGGGTTTGGCTCTAGCCGAGTGGGTTTGGCTCTAGCCGAGTGGGTTTGGGGCTAGCCGAGTCGGTTTGTGTCTAGCCGAGTGGGTTTGGGTCCAGCCGAGTGGGTTTGGGTCTAGCCGAGTGGGATTGGGTCTAGCCGAGTGGGTTTGGGTCTAGCCGAGTGGGTTTAGGTCTAGCCGAGTGGGTTTGGGTCTAGCGGAGTGGGTTTGGGTCTAGCGGAGTGGATTTGGGTCTAGCCGAGTGGGTTTGGGTCTAGCGGAGTGGGTTTGGGTTTAGCCGAGTGGGTTTAGGTCCAGCCAAGTTGGTTTGGGTCTAGCCAAGTGGGTTTGGGTCTAGACGATTGGGTTTGGGTCTAGCCGAGTGGGTTTGGGTCTAGCGGAGTGGGTTTGGGTCTAGCCGAGTGGGTTGGGGTCTAGCCGAGTGGGTTTGGGTCTAGCGGAGTGGGTTTGGGTCTAGCCGAGTGGGTTTGTGTCTAGCCGATTGGGCTTGGGTCTAACCGAGTGGGTTTGTGTCTAGCCGAGTGGGTTTGGGTCTTGCGGCGTGGGTTTGGGTCTAGCGGACTGGGTTTGCGTCTAGCCGAGTGGGTTTGGGTCTAGCCGAGTGGGTTTGGGTCTAGCCGAGTGGGTTTGGGTCTAGCCGAGTGGGTTTGGGTCTAGCCGAGTGGGTTTGGGTCTAGCCGAGTGGGTTTGGGTCTAGCCGAGTGGGTTTGGGTCTAGCCGAGTGGGTTTGGGTCTCGCGGAGTGGGTTTGGGTCTAGCGGAGTGGGTTTGGGTCTAGCCGAGTGGGTTGGGGTCTAGCCGAGTGGGTTTGGGTCTAGCGGAGTGGGTTTGGGTCTAGCCGAGTGGGTTTGGGTCTAGCCGATTGGGCTTGGGTCTAACCGAGTGGGTTTGGGTCTAGCCAAGTGTGTTTGGGTCTTGCGGCGTGGGTTTGGGTCTAGCGGAGTGGGTTTGGGTCTAGCGGAGTGGGTTTGGGTCTAGCCGAGTGGGTTTGGGTCTAGCCGAGTGGGTTTGGGTCTAGCCGAGTGGGTTTGGGTCTAGCTGAGTGGGTTTGGGTCTAGCTGAGTGGGTTTGGGTCTAGCCGAGTGGGTTTGGGTCTAGCCGAGTGGGTTTGGGTCTAGCCGAGTGGGTTTGGGTCTAGCCGAGTGGGTTTGGGTCTCGCGGAGTGGGTTTGGGTCTAGCGGAGTGGGTTTCAGTCTAGCCGAGTGGGTTTGGGTCTAGCCGAGTGGGATTGGGTCTAGCCGAGTGGGTTTGGGTGTAGCCGAGAGGGTTTGGGTCTAGCCGAGCGGGTTTGCGTCTAGCCGAGTGGGTTTGGGTCTAGCCGAGTGGGTTTGGGTCTAGCCGAGTGGGTTTGGGTGTAGCCGAGTGGGTTTGGGTGTAGCCGAGTGGGTTTGGGTCTAGCGTAGTGGTTTTGGGTCTGGCGGAGTGGGTTTGGCTCTAGCCGAGTGGGTTTGGGTCTAGTCGAGTGGGTTTGGGTCTAGCCGAGTCGGTTTGTGTCTAGCCGAGTGGGTTTGGGTCCAGCCGAGTGGGTTTGGGTCTAGCCGAGTGGGATTGGGTCTAGCCGAGTGGGTTTGGGTCTAGCCGAGTGGGTTTGGGTGTAGCCGAGTGGGTTTGGGTGCAGCCGAGTGGGTTTGGGTCTAGCGTAGTGGTTTTGGGTCTAGCGGAGTGGGTTTGGCTCTAGCCGAGTGGGTTTGGGTCTAGTCGAGTGGGTTTGGGTCTAGCCGAGTCGGTTTGTGTCTAGCCGAGTGGGTTTGGGTCCAGCCGAGTGGGTTTGGGTCTAGCCGAGTGGGATTGGGTCTAGCCGAGTGGGTTTGGGTCTAGCCGAGTGGGTTTGGGTCTAGCCGAGTGGGTTTCGGTCTAGCGGAGTGGGTTTGGGTCTAGCGGAGTGGGTTTGGGTCTAGCCGAGTGGGTTTGGGTCTAGCGGAGTGGGTTTGGGTTTAGCCGAGTGGGTTTTGTTCCAGCCAAGTGGGTTTGGGTCTAGCCAAGTGGGTTTGGGTCTAGACGATTGGGTTTGGGTCTAGCCGAGTGGGTTTGGGTCTAGCGGAGTGGGTTTGGGTCTAGCCGTGTGGGTTGAGGTCTAGCCGAGTGGGTTTGGGTCTAGCGGAGTGGGTTTGGGTCTAGCCGAGTGGGTTTGGGTCTAGCCGATTGGGCTTGGGTCTAACCGAGTGGGTTTGGGTCTAGCCGAGTGGGTTTGGGTCTTGCGGCGTGGGTTTGGGTCTAGCGGAGTGGGTTTGGGTCTAGCCGAGTGGGTTTGGGTCTAGCCGAGTGGGTTTGGGTCTAGCCGAGTGGGTTTGGGTCTAGCCGAGTGGGTTTGGGTCTAGCCGAGTGGGTTTGGGTCTAGCCGAGTGGGTTTGGGTCTAGCCGAGTGGGTTTGGGTCTCGCGGAGTGGGTTCGGGTCTAGCGGAGTGGGTTTCAGTCTAGCCGAGTGGGTTTGGGTCTAGTCGAGTGGGTTTCGGTCTGGCCGAGTGGGTTTGGGTCTAGCCGAGTGGGTTTGGGTCTTGCGGCGTGGGTTTGGGTCTAGCGGAGTGGGATTGGGTCTAGCCGAGTGGGTTTGGGTCTAGCGGAGAGGGTTTGGGTCTAGCGGAGTGGGTTTGGTTCTAGCCGAGTGGGTTTGGGTCTAGCCGAGCGGGTTTGGGTCTAGCCGAGTGGGTTTGGGTCTAGCCGAGTGGGTTTGGGACTAGCGGAGTGGGTTTGGGTCTAACCGAGTGGGTTTGGGTCCAGCCGAGTGGGTTTGGGTCTAGCCGAGTGGGTTTGGGTCTAGCCGAGTGGGTTTGGGGCTAGCAGAGTGGGTTTGGGGCTAGCAGAGTGGGATTGGGTCTAGCCGACTGGGTTTCGGTCTAGCCGATTGGGTTTGGGTCTAGCCGAGTAGGTTTGGGTCTATCCGAGTGGGTTTGGGTCGAGCCGAGTGGGTTTGGGTCTAGCCGAGTGGGTTTGGGTCTAGCCGATTGGGCTTGGGTCTAACCGAGTGGGTTTGGGTGTAGCCGAGTGGGTTTGGGTCTTGCGGCGTGGGTTTGGGTCTAGCGGAGTGGGTTTGGGTCTAGCCGAGTGGGTTTGGGTCCAGCCAAGTGGGTTTGGGGCTAGCAGAGTGGGTTTGGTCTAGCAGAGTGGGATTGGGTCTAGCCGACTGGGTTTCGGTCTAGCCGATTGGGTTTGGGTCTAGCCGAGTAGGTTTGGGTCTATCCGAGTGGGTTTGGGTCGAGCCGAGTGGGTTTGGGTCTAGCCGAGTGGGTTTGGGTCTTGCGGCGTGGGTTTGGGTCTAGCGGAGTGGGTTTGGGTCTAGCGGAGTGGGTTTGGGTCTAGCCGAGTGGGTTTGGGTCTAGCCGAGTGGGTTTGGGTCTAGCCGAGTGGGTTTGGGTCTAGCGGAGTGGGTTTGGGTCTAGCGGAGTGGGTTTGGGTCTAGCGGAGTGGGTTTGGGTCCAGCCGAGTGGGTTTGGGTCTAGCCGAGTGGGTTTGGGTCTAGCCGAGTGGGTTTGGGTCTAGCCGAGTGGGTTTGGATCTAGCGGAGTGGGTTTGGGTCTAGCCGAGTGGGTTTGGGTCTAGCCGAGTGGGTTTGGGTCTAGCCGAGTGGGTTTGGGTCTAGCCGAGTGGGTTTAGAAACATAGAAACATAGAAAATAGGTGCAGGAGTAGGCCATTCGGCCCTTCGAGCCTGCACCGCCATTCAATGTGATCATGGCTGATCATCCAACTCAGTTACCGTACCTGCCTTCTCTCCATACCCCCTGATCCCTTTAGCCACAAGTGCCACATCTAACGCCCTCTTAAATATAGCCAATGAACTGGCCTCAACTACCTTCTGTGGCAGAGAATTCCAGAGACTCACCACCCTCTGTGTAAAGAATGTTTTCCTCATTTCGGTCCTAAAGGAATTCCCCCTTATCCTTAGACTGTGACCCCTTGTTCTGGACTCCTCCATCATCGGGAACAATCTTCCAGCATCTAGCTTGTCCAACCCCTTAAGAATTTTGTAGGTTTCTATAAGATCCCCCCTCAATCTTCTAAATTCCATCGAGTACAAACCGAGTCTATCCAATTTTTCCTCATATGAAAGTCCTGACATCCCAGGAATCAGTCTGGTGAATCTTCTCTGTACCCCCTCTATGGCAAGGATGTCTTTCCTCAGATTTGGAGACCAAAACTGTACGCAGTACTCCAGGTGTGGCCTCACCAAAACCCTGTACAACTGCAGTAGAACCTCCCTGCTCCTATACTCAAATCCTTTCGCTATGAATGCTAACATACCATTTGCTTTCTTCACTGCCTGCTGCACCTGCATGCCTACTTTCAATGACTGGTGTACCATGACACCCAGGTCTCGTTGCATCTCCCCCTTACCTAATCTGCCACCATTCAGATAATAGTCTACCCTCATGTTTTTGCCACCAAAGTGGATAACCTCACATTTATCCACATTGTACTGCATCTGCCATGCATCTGCCCATTCACTCAGCCTATCCAAATCACCCTGCAGCCTCCAAGCATCCTCCTCACACCTAACTATACCCCCCAGCTTGGTATCATCTGCAAATTTGGAGATGTTGCATTGAATTCCCTCGTCCAAATCATTAATATATATTGTAAATAGCTGGGGTCCCAGCGCTGAGCCTTGCGGCACCCCACTAGTCACTGCCTGCCATTCTGAAAAGGACCCGTTTACTCCTACCCTTTGCCTCCTGTCTGCTGGCCAGTTCTCTATCCACATCAATACTGAACCCCCAATACCGTGTGCTTTAAGTTTGTATGCTAATCTCTTATGCGGGACCTTGTCGAAAGCCTTCTGAAAGTCTAGATATAACACATCCACTGGTTCTCCCTTATCCACTCTACTAGTTACATCCTCGAAAAATTCTATCAGATTTGTCAGACATGATTTACCTTTCGTAAATCCATGCTGACTTTGTCCAATGATTTCACCACTTTCCAAATGCGCTGCTATCCCATCTTTAATAACTGACTCTAGCAGTTTCCCCACTACCGATGTTAGACTAACTGGTCTGTAATTCCCCGCTTTCTCTCTCCCTCCTTTTTTAAATTTGGGTCTAGCGGAGTGGGTTTGGGTCTAGCCGAGTGGGTTTGGGTCTAGCCGAGTGGGTTTGGGTCTAGCCGAGTGGGTTTGGGTCTAGCCGAGTGGGTTTGGGTCAAGCCGAGTGGGTTTGGGTCTAGCCGAGTGGGTTTGGGTCAAGCCGAGTGGGTTTGGGTCTAGCCGAGTGGGTTTGGGTCTCGCGGAGTGGGTTTGGGTCTAGCGGAGTGGGTTTCAGTCTAGCCGAGTGGGTTTGGGTCTAGTCGAGTGGGTTTCGGTCTAGCCGAGTGGGTTTGGGTCTAGCCGAGTGGGTTTGGGTCTAGCCGAGTGGGTTTGGGAGTAGCCGAGTGGGTTTGGGTCTTGCCGAGTGGGTTTGCATCTAGCCGAGTGGGTTTGGGTCTAGCCGAGTGGGTTTGGGTCTAGCGGAGTGGGTTTGGGTCTAGCCGAGTGGGTTTGGGTCTAGCCGAGTGGGTTTGGGTCTCGCGGAGTGGGTTTGGGTTTAGCCGAGTGGGTTTAGGTCAAGCCAAGTGGTTTTGGTCTAGCCAAGTGGGTTTGGGTCTAGCCGATTGGGTTTGGTTCTAGCCGAGTGGGTTTGGGTCTAGCGGAGTGGGTTTGGGTGTAGACGAGTGGGTTGGGGTCTAGCCGAGTGGGTTTGGGTCTAGCGGAGTGGGTTTGGGTCTAGCCGAGTTGGTTTGGGTCCAGCCGATTGGGCTTGGGTCTAGCCGAGTGGGTTTGGGTCTAACCGAGTGGGTTTGGGTCTTGCGGCGTGGGTTTGGGTCTAGCGGAGTGGGATTGGGTCTAGCGGAGTGGGTTTGGGTCTAGCCGAGTGGGTTTGGGTCTAGCGGAGTGTGTTTGGGTCTAGCCGAGTGGGTTTGGATCTAGCCGAGCGGGTTTGGGTCTAGCCGAGTGGGTTTGGGTCTAGCCGAGTGGGTTTGGGTCTAGCGGAGTGGGTTTGGGACTAACCGAGTGGGTTTGGGTCCAGCCGAGTGGGTTTGGGTCTAGACGAGTGGGTTTGGGTCCAGCCGAGTGGGTTTGGGGCTAGCAGAGTGGGATTGGCTCTAGCCGACTGGGTTTCGGTCTAGCCGATTGGGTTTGGGTCTAGCCGAGTGGGTCTGGGTCTATCCGAGTGGGTTTGTGTCTAGCCGAGTGGGATTGGGTCTAGCCGAGTGGGTTTGGGTCTAGCGGAGTGGGTCTGGGTCTATCCGAGTGGGTTTGTGTCTAGCCGAGTGGGATTGGGTCTAGCCGAGTGGGTTTGGGTCTAGCGGAGTGGGTTTGGGTCTAGCCGAGTGGGTTTGCATCTAGCCGAGGGGGTTTGGGTCTAGCCGAGTGGGCTTGGGTCTAGCGGAGTGGGTTTGGGTCTAGCCGAGTGGGTTTGGGTCTAGCCGATTGGGCTTGGGTCTAGCCGAGTGGGTTTGGTTCAAGCCGAGTGGGTTTGGGTCTTGCGGCGTGGGTTTGGGTCTAGCGGAGTGGGTTTGGGTCTAGCAGAGTGGGTTTGGGTCTAGCCAAGTGGGTTTGGGTCTAGCGGAGTGGGTTTGGGTCTAGCCGAGTGGGTTTGGGTCTAGCCGAGTGGGTTTGGGTCTAGCCGAGTGGGTTTGGGTCTAGCCGAGTAGGTTTGGGTCTAGCCGAGTGGGTTTGGGTCTAGCCGAGTGGTTTTGGGTCTAGCCGAGTGGGTTTGGGTCTAGCCGAGTGGGTTTGGGTCTCGCGGAGTGGGTTCGGGTCCAGCGGAGTGGGTTTCAGTCTAGCCGAGTGGGTTTGGGTCTAGTCGAGTGGGTTTCGGTCTAGCCGAGTGGGTTTGGGTCTAGCCGAGTGGGTTTGGGTCAAGCCGAGTGGGTTTGGGTCTAGCGGAGTGGGTTTGGGTCTAGCCGAGTGGGTTTGGGTCTAGCCGATTGGGCTTGGGTCTAGCCGAGTGGGTTTGGGTCTAGCCGAGTGGGTTTGGGTCTTGCGGCGTGGGTTTGGGTCTAGCGGAGTGGGATTGGGTCTAGCGGAGTGGGTTTGGGTCTAGCAGAGTGGGTTTGGGTCTAGCGGAGTGGGTTTGGTTCTAGCCGAGTGGGTTTGGGTCTAGCCGAGCGGGTTTGGGTCTAACCGAGTGGGTTTGGGTCTAGCCGAGTGGGTTTGGGTCTAGCGGAGTGGGTTTGGGTCTAACCGAGTGGGTTTGGGTCCAGCCGAGTGGGTTTGGGTCTAGCCGAGTGGGTTTGGGTCTAGCCGAGTGGGTTTGGGGCTAGCAGAGTGGGTTTGGGGCTAGCAGAATGGGATTGCGTCTAGCCGACTGGGTTTCGGTCTAGCCGATTGGGTTTGGGTCTAGCCGAGTAGGTTTGGGTCTATCCGAGTGGGTTTCGGTCTAGCCGAGTGGGTTTGGGTCTAGCCGAGTGGGTTTGGGTCTAGCCGAGTGGGTTTGGGTCTAGCCGAGTGGTTTTGGGTCTATCCGAGTGGGTTTGGGTCTAGCCGAGTGGGTTTGGGTCTATCCGAGTGGGTTTGGGTCTAGCTGAGTGGGTTTGGGTCTAGCCCAGTGGGTTTGGGTCTAGCCGAGTGGTTTTGGGTCAAGCCGATTGGGTTTGGGTCTAGCCGATTGGGATTGGGTCTAGCCGAGTGGGTTTGGGTGTAGCCGAGTGGGTTTGGGTCTAGCCGAGCGGGTTTGGGTCCAGCCGAGTGGGTTTGCGTCTAGCCGAGTGGGTTTGCGTCTAGCCGAGTGGGTTTGGGTCTAGCCGAGTGGGTTTCGGTCTAGACGAGTGGGTTTGGGTCTAGTCGCGTGGGTTTGGGTCTAGCCGAATGGGTTTGGGTCTAGCCGAGTGGGTTTGGGTGTAGCCGAGTGGGTTTGGGTGTAGCCGAGTGGGTTTGGGTCTAGCGTAGTGGTTTTGGGTCTAGCGGAGTGGGTTTGGCTCTAGCCGAGTGGGTTTGGGTCTAGTCGAGTGGGTTTGGGTCTAGCCGAGTCGGTTTGTGTCTAGCCGAGTGGGTTTGGGTCCAGCCGAGTGGGTTTGGGTCTAGCCGAGTGGGATTGGGTCTAGCCGAGTGGGTTTGGGTCTAGCCGAGTGGGTTTGGGTCTAGCCGAGTGGGTTTGGGTCTAGCGGAGTGAGTTTGGGTTTAGCCGAGTGGGTTTTGGTCTAGCCGAGTGGGTTTGGGTCTAGCCGAGTGGGTTTGGGTCTAGCGGAGTGGGTTTGGGTCGAGCCGAGTGGGTTTGCATCTAGCCGAGGGGGTTTGGGTCTAGCCGAGTGGGTTTGGGTCTAGCGGAGTGGGTTTGGGTCTAGCGGAGTGGGTTTGGGTCTAGCCGAGTGGGTTTTTGTCTAGCGGAGTGGGTTTGGGTTTAGCCGAGTGGGTTTAGGTCCAGCCAAGTGGGTTTGGGTCTAGCCAAGTGGGTTTGGGTCTAGCCGAGTGGGTTTGGGTCTAGCCGAGTGGGTTTGGGTCTAGCGGAGTGGGTTTGGGTCTAGCCAAGTGGGTTTGGGTCTTGCGGCGTGGGTTTGGGTCTAGCGGAGTGGGTTTGGGTCTAGCGGAGTGGGTTTGGGTCCAGCCGAGTGGGTTTGGGTCTAGCCGAGTGGGTTTGGGTCTAGCGGAGTGGGTTTGCGTCTTGCCGAGTGGGTTTGGGTGTAGCCGAGTGGGTTTGGGTCTAGCCGAGCGGGTGTGGGTCTAGCCGAGTGGGTTTGCGTCTAGCCGAGTGGGTTTGGGTCTAGCCGAGTGGGTTTGGGTCTAGCCGAGTGGGTTTGGGTGTAGCCGAGTGGGTTTGGGTGTAGCCGAGTGGGTTTGGGTCTAGCGTAGTGGTTTTGGGTCTAGCGGAGTGGGTTTGGCTCTAGCCGAGTGGGTTTGGGTCTGGTCGAGTGGGTTTGGGGCTAGCCGAGTCGGTTTGTGTCTAGCCGAGTGGGTTTGGGTCCAGCCGAGTGGGATTGGGTCTAGCCGAGTGGGATTGGGTCTAGCCGAGTGGGTTTGGGTATAGCCGAGTGGGTTTGGGTCTAGCCGAGTGGGTTTGGGTCTAGCGGAGTGGGTTTGGGTCTCGCGGAGTGGGTTTGGGTCTAGCGGAATGGGTTTGCGTCTAGCCGAGTGGGTTGGGGTCTAGCCGAGTGGGTTTGGGTCCTGCCGATTGGGCTTGGGTCTAACCGAGTGGGTTTGGGTCTAGCCAAGTGGGTTTGGGTCTTGCGGCGTGGGTTTGGGTCTAGCGGAGTGGGTTTAGGTCTAGCGGAGTGGGTTTGGGTCTAGCCGAGTGGATTTGGGTCTAGCCGAGTGGGTTTGGGTCTAGCCGAGTGGGTTTGGGTCTAGCTGCGTGGGTTTGGGTCTAGCTGAGTGGGTTTGGGTCTAGCCGAGTGGGTTTGGGTCTAGCCGAGTGGGTTTGGGTCTAGCCGAGTGGGTTTGGGTCTAGCCGAGTGGGTTTGGGTCTCGCGGAGTGGGTTTGGGTCTAGCGGAGTGGGTTTCAGTCTAGCCGAGTGGGTTTGGGTCTAGCCGAGTGGGATTGGGTCTAGCCGAGTGGGTTTGGGTGTAGCCGAGAGGGTTTGGGTCTAGCCGAGCGGGTTTGGGTCTAGCCGAGTGGGTTTGCGTCTAGCCGAGTGGGTTTGGGTCTAGCCGAGTGGGTTTGGGTCTAGCCGAGTGGGTTTGGGTGTAGCCGAGTGGGTTTGGGTGTAGCCGAGTGGGTTTGGGTCTAGCGTAGTGGTTTTGGGTCTAGCGGAGTGGGTTTGGCTCTAGCCGAGTGGGTTTGGGTCTAGTCGAGTGGGTTTGGGTCTAGCCGAGTCGGTTTGTGTCTAGCCGAGTGGGTTTGGGTCCAGCCGAGTGGGTTTGGGTCTAGCCGAGTGGGATTGGGTCTAGCCGAGTGGGTTTGGGTCTAGCCGAGTGGGTTTGGGTCTAGCCGAGTGGGTTTGGGTCTAGCGGAGTGGGTTTGGGTCTAGCGGAGTGGGTTTGGGTCTAGCCGAGTGGGTTTGGGTCTAGCGGAATGGGTTTGGGTTTAGCCGAGTGGGTTTAGGTCCAGCCAAGTGGGTTTGGGTCTAGCCAAGTGGGTTTGGGTCTAGACGATTGGGTTTGGGTCTAGCCGAGTGGGTTTGGGTCTAGCGGAGTGGGTTTGGGTCTAGCCGTGTGGATTGAGGTCTAGCCGAGTGGGTTTGGGTCTAGCGGAGTGGGTTTGGGTCTAGCCGAGTGGGTTTGGGTCTAGCCGATTGGGCTTGGGTCTAACCGAGTGGGTTTGGGTCTAGCCGAGTGGGTTTGGGTCTTGCGGCGTGGGTTTGGGTCTAGCGGAGTGGGTTTGGGTCTAGCCGAGTGGGTTTGGGTCTAGCCGAGTGGGTTTGGGTCTAGCCGAGTGGGTTTGGGTCTAGCCGAGTGGGTTTGGGTCTAGCCGAGTGGGTTTGGGTCTAGCCGAGTGGGTTTGGGTCTAGCCGAGTGGGTTTGGGTCTAGCCGAGTGGGTTTGGGTCTCGCGGAGTGGGTTCGGGTCTAGCGGAGTGGGTTTCAGTCTAGCCGAGTGGGTTTGGGTCTAGTCGAGTGGGTTTGGGTCTAGCCGAGTGGGTTTGGGTCTAGCCGAGTGGGTTTGGGTCTAGCCGAGTGGGTTGGGGTCTAGCCGAGTGGGTGTGGGTCTAGCGGAGTGGGTTTGGGTCTAGCCGAGTGGGTTTGGGTCTAGCCGATTGGGCCTGGGTCTAGCCGAGTGGGTTTGGGTCTAGCCGAGTGGGTTTTGGTCTTGCGGCGTGGGTTTGGGTCTAGCGGAGTGGGATTGGGTCTAGCGGAGTGGGTTTGGGTCTAGCGGAGAGGGTTTGGGTCTAGCGGAGTGGGTTTGGTTCTAGCCGAGTGGGTTTGGGTCTAGCCGAGCGGGTTTGGGTCTAGCCGAGTGGGTTTGGGTCTAGCCGAGTGGGTTTGGGACTAGCGGATTGGGTTTGGGTCTAACCGAGTGGGTTTGGGTCCAGCCGAGTGGGTTTGGGTCTAGCCGAGTGGGTTTGGGTCTAGCCGAGTGGGTTTGGGGCTAGCAGAGTGGGTTTGGGGCTAGCAGAGTGGGATTGGGTCTAGCCGACTGGGTTTCGGTCTAGCCGATTGGGATTGGGTCTAGCCGAGTAGGTTTGGGTCTATCCGAGTGGGTTTGGGTCGAGCCGAGTGGGTTTGGGTCTAGCCGAGTGGGTTTGGGTCTAGCCGATTGGGCTTGGGTCTAGCCGAGTGGGTTTGGGTCTAACCGAGTGGGTTTGGGTCTTGCGGCGTGGGTTTGGGTCTAGCGGAGTGGGATTGGGTCTAGCGGAGTGGGTTTGGGTCTAGCCGAGTGGGTTTGGGTCTAGCGGAGTGTGTTTGGGTCTAGCCGAGTGGGTTTGGGTCTAGCCGAGCGGGTTTGGGTCTAGCCGAGTGGGTTTGGGTCTAGCCGAGTTGGTTTGGGTCTAGCGGAGTGGGTTTGGGTCTAACCGAGTGGGTTTGGGTCCAGCCGAGTGGGTTTGGGTCTAGCCGAGTGGGTTTGGGTCCAGCCGAGTGGGTTTGGGGCTAGCAGAGTGGGATTGGCTCTAGCCGACTGGGTTTCGGTCTAGCCGATTGGGTTTGGGTCTAGCCGAGTGGGTTTGGGTCTATCCGAGTGGGTTTGGGTCTAGCCGAGTGGGTTTGGGACTAGCCGAGTGGGTTTGGGTATAGCGGGGTGGGTATGGATCTAGCCGAATGGGTTTGGGTCTCGCCGAGTGATTTTGGGTCTATCCGAGTGGGTTTGGGTCTAGCCGAGTCGGTTTCGGTCTATCCGAGTGGGTTTGAGTCTAGCTGAGTGGGTTTGGGTCTAGCCGAGTGGGTTTGGGTCTAGCGGAGTGGGTTTGGGTCTAGCCGAGTGGGTTTGCATCTAGCCGAGGGGGTTAGGGTCTAGCCGAGTGGGTTTGGGTCTAGCGGAGTGGGTTTGGGTCTAGTGGAGTGGGATTGGGTCTAGCCGAGTGGGTTTGGGTCTAGCGGAGTGGGTTTGGGTTTTGCCGAGTGAGTTTAGGTCCAGCCAAGTGGGTTTGGTTCTAGCCAAGTGGGTTTGGGTCTAGACGATTGGGTTTGGGTCTAGCCGAGTGGGTTTGGGTCTAGCGGAGTGGGTTTGGGTCTAGCCGAGTGTGTTGGGGTCTAGCCGAGTGGGTTTGGGTCTAGCGGAGTGGGTTTGGGTCTAGCCGAGTGGGTTTGGGTCTAGCCGATTGGGCTTGCGTCTAGCCGAGTGGGTTTGGGTCCAGCTGAGTGGGTTTGGGTCTTGCGGCGTGGGTTTGGGTCTAGCGGAGTGGGTTTGGGTCTAGCGGAGTGGGTTTGGGTCTAGCCGAGTGGGTTTGGGTCTAGCGGAGTGTGTTTGGGTCTAGCCGAGTGGGTTTGGGTCTCGCCGAGTGGGTTTGGGTCTAGCCGAGTGGGTTTGGGTCTAGCCGAGTGGGTTTGGGTCTAGCCGAGTGGGTTTGGGTCTAGCCGAGTGGGTTTGGGTCTAGCCGAGTGGGTTTGGGTCTAGCCGAGTGGGTTTGGGTCTCGCGGAGTGGGTTCGGGTCTAGCGGAGTGGGTTTCAGTCCATCCGAGTGGGTTTGGGTCTAGTCGAGTGGGTTTCGGTCTAGCCGAGAGGGTTTGGGTCTAGCCGAATGGGTTTGGGTCTAGCCGAGTGGGTTGGGGTCTAGCCGAGTGGGTTTGGGTCTAGCGGAGTGGGTTTGGGTCTAGCCGAGTGGGTTTGCATCTAGCGGAGTGGGTTTGGGTCTAGCGGAGTGGGATTGGGTCTAGCGGAGTGGGTTTGGGTCTAGCGGAGAGGGTTTGGGTCTAGCGGAGTGGGTTTGGTTCTAGCTGAGTGGGTTTGGGTCTAGCCGAGCGGGTTTGGGTCTAGCCGAGTGGGTTTGGGTCTAGCCGAGTGGGTTTGGGACTAGCGGAGTGGGTTTGGGTCTAACCGAGTGGGTTTGGGTCCAGCTGAGTGGGTTTGGGTCTAGCCGAGTGGGTTTGGGTCTAGCCGAGTGGGTTTGGGGCTAGCAGAGTGGGTTTGGGGCTAGCAGAGTGGGATTGGGTCTAGCCGACAGTGTTTCGGTCTAGCCGATTGGGTTTGGGTCTAGCCGAGTAGGTTTGAGTCTATCCGAGTGGGTTTGGGTCGAGCCGAGTGGGTTTGGGTCTAGCCGAGTGGGTTTGGGTCTAGCCGATTGGGCTTGGGTCTAACCGAGTGGGTTTGGGTCTAGCCAAGTGGGTTTGGGTCTTGCGGCGTGGGTTTGGGTCTAGCGGAGTGGGTTTGGGTCTAGCGGAGTGGGTTTGGGTATAGCCGAGTGGGTTTGGGTCTAGCCGAGTGGGTTTGGGTCTAGCCGAGTGGGTTTGGGTCTAGCTGAGTGGGTTTGGGTCTAGCCGAGTGGGTTTGGGTCTAGCCGAGTGGGTTTGGGTCTAGCCGAATGGGTTTGGGTCTAGCCGAGTGGGTTTGGGTGTAGCCGAGTGGGTTTGGGTGTAGCCGAGTGGGTTTGGGTCTAGTGTAGTGGTTTTGGGTCTAGCGGAGTGGGTTTGGCTCTAGCCGAGTGGGTTTGGTTCTAGTCGAGTGGGTTTGGGTCTAGCCGAGTCGGTTTGTGTCTAGCCGAGTGGGTTTGGGTCCAGCCGAGTGGGTTTGGGTCTAGCCGAGTGGGATTGGGTCTAGCCGAGTGGGTTTGGGTCTAGCCGAGTGGGTTTGGGTCTAGCCGAGTGGGTTTGGGTCTAGCGGAGTGGGTTTGGGTTTAGCCGAGTGGGTTTTGGTCTAGCCGAGTGGGTTTGGGTCTAGCCGAGTGGGTTTGGGTCTAGCGGAGTGGGTTTGGGTCTAGCCGAGTGGGTTGGGGTCTAGCCGAGTGGGTTTGGGTCTAGCGGAGTGGGTTTGGGTCTAGACGAGTGGGTTTGGGTCTAGCCGATTGGGCTTGGGTCTAACCGAGTGGGTTTGGGTCTAGCCGAGTGGGTTTGGGTGTAGCCGAGTGGGTTTGGGTGTAGCCGAGTGGGTTTGGGTCTAGCGTAGTGGTTTTGGGTCTAGCGGAGTGGGTTTGGCTCTAGCCGAGTGGGTTTGGTTCTAGTCGAGTGGGTTTGGGTCTAGCCGAGTCGGTTTGTGTCTAGCCGAGTGGGTTTGGGTCCAGCCGAGTGGGTTTGGGTCTAGCCGAGTGGGATTGGGTCTAGCCGAGTGGGTTTGGGTCTAGCCGAGTGGGTTTGGGTCTAGCCGAGTGGGTTTGGGTGTAGCGGAGTGGGTTTGGGTTTAGCCGAGTGGGTTTTGGTCTAGCCGAGTGGGTTTGGGTCTAGCCGAGTGGGTTTGGGTCTAGCGGAGTGGGTTTGGGTCGAGCCGAGTGGGTTTGCATCCAGCCGAGGGGGTTTGGGTCTAGCCGAGTGGGTTTGGGTCTAGCGGAGTGGGTTTGGGTCTAGCGGAGTGGGTTTGGGTCTAGCCGAGTGGGTTTGGGTCTAGCGGAGTGGGTTTGGGTTTAGCCGAGTGGGTTTAGGTCCAGCCAAGTGGGTTTGGGTCTAGCCAAGTGGGTTTGGGTCTAGACGATTGGGTTTGGGTCTAGCCGAGTGGGTTTGGGTCTAGCGGAGTGGGTTTGGGTCTAGCCGAGTGGGTTTGGGGCTAGCAGAGTGGGTTTGGGGCTAGCAGAGTGGGATTGGGTCTAGCCGACAGTGTTTCGGTCTAGCCGATTGGGTTTGGGTCTAGCCGAGTAGGTTTGAGTCTATCCGAGTGGGTTTGGGTCGAGCCGAGTGGGTTTGGGTCTAGCCGAGTGGGTTTGGGTCTAGCCGATTGGGCTTGGGTCTAACCGAGTGGGTTTGGGTCTAGCCAAGTGGGTTTGGGTCTTGCGGCGTGGGTTTGGGTCTAGCGGAGTGGGTTTGGGTCTAGCGGAGTGGGTTTGGGTATAGCCGAGTGGGTTTGGGTCTAGCCGAGTGGGTTTGGGTCTAGCCGAGTGGGTTTGGGTCTAGCTGAGTGGGTTTGGGTCTAGCCGAGTGGGTTTGGGTCTAGCCGAGTGGGTTTGGGTCTAGCCGAATGGGTTTGGGTCTAGCCGAGTGGGTTTGGGTGTAGCCGAGTGGGTTTGGGTGTAGCCGAGTGGGTTTGGGTCTAGTGTAGTGGTTTTGGGTCTAGCGGAGTGGGTTTGGCTCTAGCCGAGTGGGTTTGGTTCTAGTCGAGTGGGTTTGGGTCTAGCCGAGTCGGTTTGTGTCTAGCCGAGTGGGTTTGGGTCCAGCCGAGTGGGTTTGGGTCTAGCCGAGTGGGATTGGGTCTAGCCGAGTGGGTTTGGGTCTAGCCGAGTGGGTTTGGGTCTAGCCGAGTGGGTTTGGGTCTAGCGGAGTGGGTTTGGGTTTAGCCGAGTGGGTTTTGGTCTAGCCGAGTGGGTTTGGGTCTAGCCGAGTGGGTTTGGGTCTAGCGGAGTGGGTTTGGGTCTAGCCGAGTGGGTTGGGGTCTAGCCGAGTGGGTTTGGGTCTAGCGGAGTGGGTTTGGGTCTAGACGAGTGGGTTTGGGTCTAGCCGATTGGGCTTGGGTCTAACCGAGTGGGTTTGGGTCTAGCCGAGTGGGTTTGGGTGTAGCCGAGTGGGTTTGGGTGTAGCCGAGTGGGTTTGGGTCTAGCGTAGTGGTTTTGGGTCTAGCGGAGTGGGTTTGGCTCTAGCCGAGTGGGTTTGGTTCTAGTCGAGTGGGTTTGGGTCTAGCCGAGTCGGTTTGTGTCTAGCCGAGTGGGTTTGGGTCCAGCCGAGTGGGTTTGGGTCTAGCCGAGTGGGATTGGGTCTAGCCGAGTGGGTTTGGGTCTAGCCGAGTGGGTTTGGGTCTAGCCGAGTGGGTTTGGGTGTAGCGGAGTGGGTTTGGGTTTAGCCGAGTGGGTTTTGGTCTAGCCGAGTGGGTTTGGGTCTAGCCGAGTGGGTTTGGGTCTAGCGGAGTGGGTTTGGGTCGAGCCGAGTGGGTTTGCATCCAGCCGAGGGGGTTTGGGTCTAGCCGAGTGGGTTTGGGTCTAGCGGAGTGGGTTTGGGTCTAGCGGAGTGGGTTTGGGTCTAGCCGAGTGGGTTTGGGTCTAGCGGAGTGGGTTTGGGTTTAGCCGAGTGGGTTTAGGTCCAGCCAAGTGGGTTTGGGTCTAGCCAAGTGGGTTTGGGTCTAGACGATTGGGTTTGGGTCTAGCCG
The DNA here is from genome assembly GCA_963514005.1 of Raja brachyura. Next base: position 1,909,123 of record OY740819.1, on the reverse strand, counting down.
AGTGGGTTTGGGTCTAGCGGAGTGGGTTTGATTCTAGCCGAGTGGGTTGGGGTCTAGCCGAGTGGGTTTGGGTCTAGCGGAGTGGGTTTGGGTCTAGCCGAGTGGGTTTGGGTCTAGCCGATTGGGCTTGGGTCTAACCGAGTGGGTTTGGGTCTAGCCGAGTGGGTTTGGGTCTTGCGGCGTGGGTTTGGGTCTAGCGGAGTGGGCTTGGGTCTAGCGGAGTGGGTTTGGGTCTAGCCGAGTGGGTTTGGGTCTAGCCGAGTGGCTTTGGGTCTAGCCGAGTGGGTTTGGGTCTAGCTGAGTGGGTTTGGGTCTAGCCGAGTGGGTTTGGGTCTAGCCGAGTGGGTTTGGGTCTAGCCGAGTGGGTTTGGGTCTAGCCGAGTGGGTTTGGGTCTCGCGGAGTGGGTTTGGGTCTAGCGGAGTGGGTTTCAGTCTAGCCGAGTGGGTTTGGGTCTACTCGAGTGGGTTTGGGTGTAGCCGAGTGGGTTTGGGTCTAGCCGAGTGGGTTTGGGTCTAGCCGAGTGGGTTGGGGTCTAAGCAAGTGGGTTTGGGTCTAGCGGAGTGGGTTTGGGTCTAGCCGAGTGGGTTTGGGTCTAGCGGAGTGGGTTTGGGTCTAACCGAGTGGGTTTGGGTCTTGCGGCGTGGGTTTGGGTCTAGCGGAGTGGGATTGGGTCTAGCGGAGTGGGTTTGGGTCTAGCCGAGTGGGTTTGGATCTAGCGGAGTGTGTTTGGATCTAGCGGAGTGTGTTTGGGTCTAGCCGAGTGGGTTTGGGTCTAGCCGAGCGGGTTTGGGTGTAGCCGAGTGGGTTTGGGTCTAGCCGAGTGGGTTTGGGTCTAGCCGAGTGGGTTGGGGTCTAAGCAAGTGGGTTTGGGTCTAGCGGAGTGGGTTTGGGTCTAGCCGAGTGGGTTTGGGTCCAGCCGAGTGGGTTTGGGGCTAGCAGAGTGGGATTGGCTCTAGCCGACTGGGTTTCGGTCTAGCCGATTGGGTTTGGGTCTAGCCGAGTGGGTTTGGGTCTATCCGAGTGGGTTTGGGTCTAGCCGAGTGGGTTTGGGTCTAGCCGAGTGGGTTTGGGTATAGCGGGGTGTGTATGGGTCTAGCCGAATGGGTTTGGGTCTCGCCGAGTGATTTTGGGTCTATCCGAGTGGGTTTGGGTCTAGCCGAGTCGGTTTCGGTCTATCCGAGTGGGTTTGGGTCTAGCCAAGTGGGTTTGGGTCTAGACGATTGGGTTTGGGTCTAGCCGAGTGGGTTTGGGTCTAGCCGAGTGGGTTTGCATCTAGCCGAGTGGGTTGGGGTCTAGCCGAGTGGGTTTGGGTCTAGCGGAGTGGGTTTGGGTCTAGCCGTGGGTTTGGGTCTAGCCGATTGGGCTTGCGTCTAGCCGAGTGGGTTTGGGTCTAGCTGAGTGGGTTTGGGTCTAGCTGAGTGGGTTTGGGTCTTGCGGCGTGGGTTTGGGTCTAGCGGAGTGGGTTTGGGTCTAGCGGAGTGGGTTTGGGTCTAGCCGAGTGGGTTTGGGTCTAGCGGAGTGGGTTTGGGTCTAGCGGAGTGGGTTTGGGTCTAGCCGAGTGGGTTTGGGTCTAGCCGAGTGGGTTTGGGTCTAGCCGATTGGGTTTGGGTCTAGCCGAGTGGGTTTGGGTCTATCCGAGTGGGTTTGGGTCTAGCCGAGTGGGTTTGGGTCTAGCCGAGTGGGTTTGGGTATAGCGGGGTGGGTATGGGTCTAGCCGTATGGGTTTGGGTCTCGCCGAGTGATTTTGGGTCTATCCGAGTGGGTTTGGGTCTAGCCGAGTCGGTTTCTGTCTATCCGAGTGGGTTTGGGTCTAGCTGAGTTGGTTTGAGTCTAGCCGAGTGGGTTTGGGTCTAGCGGAGTGGGTTTGGGTCTAGCCGAGTGGGTTTGCATCTAGCCGAGTGGGTTTGGGTCTAGCCGAGTGGGTTGGGGTCTAGCCAAGTGGGTTTGGGTCTAGCGGAGTGGGTTTGGGTCTAGCCGAGTGGGTTTGGGTCTAGCCGATAGGGCTTGGGTCTAGCCGAGTGGGTTTGGGTCTAACCGAGTGGGTTTGGGTCTTGCGGCGTGGGTTTGGGTCTAGCGGAGTGGGATTGGGTCTAGCGGAGTGGGTTTGGGTCTAGCCGAGTGGGTTTGGATCTAGCGGAGTGTGTTTGGGTCTAGCCGAGTGGGTTTGGGTCTAGCCGAGCGGGTTTGGGTGTAGCCGAGTGGGTTTGGGTCTAGCCGAGTGGGTTTGGGTCTAGCCGAGTGGGTTGGGGTCTAAGCAAGTGGGTTTGGGTCTAGCGGAGTGGGTTTGGGTCTAGCCGAGTGGGTTTGGGTCCAGCCGAGTGGGTTTGGGGCTAGCAGAGTGGGATTGGCTCTAGCCGACTGGGTTTCGGTCTAGCCGATTGGGTTTGGGTCTAGCCGAGTGGGTTTGGGTCTATCCGAGTGGGTTTGGGTCTAGCCGAGTGGGTTTGGGTCTAGCCGAGTGGGTTTGGGTATAGCGGGGTGTGTATGGGTCTAGCCGAATGGGTTTGGGTCTCGCCGAGTGATTTTGGGTCTATCCGAGTGGGTTTGGGTCTAGCCGAGTCGGTTTCCGTCTATCCGAGTGGGTTTGGGTCTAGCCAAGTGGGTTTGGGTCTAGACGATTGGGTTTGGGTCTAGCCGAGTGGGTTTGGGTCTAGCCGAGTGGGTTTGCATCTAGCCGAGTGGGTTGGGGTCTAGCCGAGTGGGTTTGGGTCTAGCGGAGTGGGTTTGGGTCTAGCCGAGTGGGTTTGGGTCTAGCCGATTGGGCTTGCGTCTAGCCGAGTGGGTTTGGGTCTAGCTGAGTGGGTTTGGGTCTAGCTGAGTGGGTTTGGGTCTTGCGGCGTGGGTTTGGGTCTAGCGGAGTGGGTTTGGGTCTAGCGGAGTGGGTTTGGGTCTAGCCGAGTGGGTTTGGGTCTAGCGGAGTGGGTTTGGGTCTAGCGGAGTGGGTTTGGGTCTAGCCGAGTGGGTTTGGGTCTAGCCGAGTGGGTTTGGGTCTAGCCGATTGGGTTTGGGTCTAGCCGAGTGGGTTTGGGTCTATCCGAGTGGGTTTGGGTCTAGCCGAGTGGGTTTGGGTCTAGCCGAGTGGGTTTGGGTATAGCGGGGTGGGTATGGGTCTAGCCGTATGGGTTTGGGTCTCGCCGAGTGATTTTGGGTCTATCCGAGTGGGTTTGGGTCTAGCCGAGTCGGTTTCTGTCTATCCGAGTGGGTTTGGGTCTAGCTGAGTTGGTTTGAGTCTAGCCGAGTGGGTTTGGGTCTAGCGGAGTGGGTTTGGGTCTAGCCGAGTGGGTTTGCATCTAGCCGAGTGGGTTTGGGTCTAGCCGAGTGGGTTGGGGTCTAGCCAAGTGGGTTTGGGTCTAGCGGAGTGGGTTTGGGTCTAGCCGAGTGGGTTTGGGTCTAGCCGATAGGGCTTGGGTCTAGCCGAGTGGGTTTGGGTCTAACCGAGTGGGTTTGGGTCTTGCGGCGTGGGTTTGGGTCTAGCGGAGTGGGATTGGGTCTAGCGGAGTGGGTTTGGGTCTAGCCGAGTGGGTTTGGATCTAGCGGAGTGTGTTTGGGTCTAGCCGAGTGGGTTTGGGTCTAGCCGAGCGGGTTTGGGTCTAGCCGAGTGTGTTTGGGTCTAGCCGAGTTGGTTTGGGTCTAGCGGAGTGGGTTTGGGTCTAACCGAGTGGGTTTGGGTCCAGCCGAGTGGGTTTGGGTCTAGCCGAGTGGGTTTGGGTCCAGCCGAGTGGGTTTGGGGCTAGCAGAGTGGGATTGGCTCTAGCCGACTGGGTTTCGGTCTAGCCGATTATGTTTGGGTCTAGCCGAGTGGGTTTGGGTCTATCCGAGTGGGTTTGGGTCTAGCCGAGTGGGTTTGGGTCTAGCCGAGTGGGTATGGGTATAGCGGGGTGTGTATGGGTCTAGCCGAATGGGTTTGGGTCTCGCCGAGTGATTTTGGGTCTATCCGAGTGGGTTTGGGTCTAGCCGAGTCGGTTTCGGTCTATCCGAGTGGGTTTGGGTCCAGCCAAGTGGGTTTGGGTCCAGACGATTGGGTTTGGGTCTAGCCGAGTGGGTTTGGGTCTAGCCGAGTGGGTTTGCATCTCGCCGAGTGGGTTGGGGTCTAGCCGAGTGGGTTTGGGTCTAGCGGAGTGGGTTTGGGTCTAGCCGAGTGGGTTTGGGTCTAGCCGATTGGGCTTGCGTCTAGCCGAGTGGGTTTGGGTCTAGCTGAGTGGGTTTGGGTCTTGCGGCGTGGGTTTGGGTCTAGCGGAGTGGGTTTGGGTCTAGCGGAGTGGGTTTGGGTCTAGCCGAGTGGGTTTGGGTCTAGCGGAGTGGGTTTGGGTCTAGCCGAGTGGGTTTGGGTCTAGCCGACTGGGTTTGGGTCTAGCCGAGTGGGTTTGGGTCTAGCCGATTGGGTTTGGGTCTAGCCGAGTGGGTTTGGGTCTATCCGAGTGGGTTTGGGTCTAGCCGAGTGGGTTTGGGTCTAGCCGAGTGGGTTTGGGTATAGCGGGGTGGGTATGGGTCTAGCCGAATGGGTTTGGGTCTCGCCGAGTGATTTTGGGTCTATCCGAGTGGGTTTGGGTCTAGCCGAGTCGGTTTCGGTCTATCCGAGTGGGTTTGGGTCTAGCTGAGTGGGTTTGAGTCTAGCCGAGGATGTTTGGGTCTAGCGGAGTGGGTTTGGGTCTAGCCGAGTGGGTTTGCATCTAGCCGAGGGGGTTAGGGTCTAGCCGAGTGGGTTTGGGTCTGGCGGAGTGGGTTTGGGTCTAGTGGAGTGGGTTTGGGTCTAGCCGAGTGGGTTTGGGTCTAGCGGAGTGGGTTTGGGTTTTGCCGAGTGGGTTTAGGTCCAGCCTAGTGGGTTTGGGTCTAGCCAAGTGGGTTTGGGTCTAGACGATTGGGTTTGGGTCTAGCCGAGTGGGTTTGGGTCTAGCGGAGTGGGTTTGGGTCTAGCCGAGTGGGTTAGGGTCCAGCCGAGTGGGTTTGGGTCTAGCGGAGTGGGTTTGGGTCTAGCCGAGTGGGTTTGGGTCTAGCGTAGTGGGTTTGGGTCTAGCCGAGTGGGTTTGGGTCTAGCCGAGTGGGTTTGGGTCCAGCCGAGTGGTTTTGGGTCTAGCCGAGTGGGTTTGGGTCTAGCCGAGTGGGTTTGGGGCTAGCAGAGTGGGTTTGGGGCTAGCAGAGTGGGATTGGGTCTAGCCGACTGGGTTTCGGTCTAGCCGATTGGGTTTGGGTCTAGCCGAGTAGGTTTGGGTCTATCCGAGTGGGTTTGGGTCGAGCTGAGTGGGTTTGGGTCTAGCCGAGTGGGTTTGGGTCTAACCGAGTGGGTTTGGGTCTAGCCGAGTGGTTTTGGGTCTATCCGAGTGGGTTTGGGTCTAGCCGAGTGGGTTTGGGTCTATCCGAGTGGGTTTGGGTCTAGCTGAGTGGGTTTGGGTCTAGCCCAGTGGGTTTGGGTCTAGCCGAGTGGTTTTGGGTCTAGCCGAGTGGGTTTGGGTCTAGCCGAGTGGGATTGGGTCTAGCCGAGTGGGTTTGGGTGTAGCCGAGTGGGTTTGGGTCTAGCCGAGCGGGTTTGGGACTAGCCGAGTGGGTTTGCGTCTAGCCGAGTGGGTTTGGGTCTAGCCGAGTGGGTTTGGGTCTAGCCGAGTGCGTTTGGGTCTAGACGAGTGGGTTTGGGTCTAGCCGCGTGGGTTTGGGTCTAGCCGAGTGGGTTTGGGTGTAGCCGAGTGGGTTTGGGTGTAGCCGAGTGGGTTTGGGTGTAGCCGAGTGGGTTTGGGTCTAGCGTACTGGTTTTGGGTCTAGCGGAGTGGGTTTGGCTCTAGCCGAGTGGGTTTGGGTCTAGTCGAGTGGGTTTGGGTCTAGCCGAGTCGGTTTGTGTCTAGCCGAGTGGGTTTGGGTCTAGCCGAGTGGGTTTGGGTCTAGCCGAGTGGGTTTGGGTCTAGCCGAGTGGGTTTGGGTCTAGCGGAGTGTGTTTGGGTCTAGCCGAGTGGGTTTGGGTCTAGCCGAGCGGGTTTGGGTCTAGCCGAGTGGGTTTGGGTCTAGCCGAGTTGGTTTGGGTCTAGCGGAGTGGGTTTGGGTCTAACCGAGTGGGTTTGGGTCCAGCCGAGTGGGTTTGGGTCTAGCCGAGTGGGTTTGGGTCCAGCCGAGTGGGTTTGGGGCTAGCAGAGTGGGATTGGCTCTAGCCGACTGGGTTTCGGTCTAGCCGATTGGGTTTGGGTCTAGCCGGGTGGGTTTGGGTCTGTCCGAGTGGGTTTGGGTCTAGCCGAGTGGGTTTGGGTCTAGCCGAGTGGGTTTGGGTGTAGCGGGGTGGGTATGGGTCTAGCCGAATGGGTTTGGGTCTCGCCGAGTGATTTTGGGTCTATCCGAGTGGGTTTGGGTCTAGCCGAGTCGGTTTCGGTCTATCCGAGTGGGTTTGGGTCTAGCCAAGTGGGTTTGGGTCTAGACGATTGGGTTTGGGTCTAGCCGAGTGGGTTTGGGTCTAGCCGAGTGGGTTTGCATCTAGCCGAGTGGGTGAGGGTCTAGCCGAGTGGGTTTGGGTCTAGCGGAGTGGGTTTGGGTCTAGCCGAGTGGGTTTGGGTCTAGCCGATTGGGTTTGGGTCTAGCCGAGTGGGTTTGGGTATAGCGGGGTGGGTATGGGTCTAGCCGAATGGGTTCCGGTCTCGTCGAGTGATTTTGGGTCTATCCGAGTGGGTTTGGGTCTAGCCGAGTCGGTTTCGGTCTATCCGATGGGTTTGGGTCTAGCTGAGTGGGTTTGGGTCTAGCCGAGTGGGTTTGGGTCTAGCGGAGTGGGTTTGGGTCTAGCCGAGTGGGTTTGCATCTAGCCGAGGGGGTTAGGGTCTAGCCGAGTGGGTTTGGGTCTAGCGGAGTGGGTTTGGGTCTAGTGGAGTGGGTTTGGGTCTAGCCGAGTGGGTTTGGGTCTAGCGGAGTGGGTTTGGGTTTTGCCGAGTGGGTTTAGGTCCAGCCAAGTGGGTTTGGGTCTAGCCAAGTGGGTTTGGGTCTAGACGATTGGGTTTGGGTCTAGCCGAGTGGGTTTGGGTCTAGCGGAGTGGGTTTGGGTCTAGCCGAGTGGGTTGGGGTCTAGCCGAGTGGGTTTGGGTCTAGCGGAGTGGGTTTGGGTCTAGCCGAGTGGGTTTGGGTCTAGCCGATTGGGCTTGCGTCTAGCCGAGTGGGTTTGGGTCTAGCTGAGTGGGTTTGGGTCTTGCGGCATGGGTTTGGGTCTAGCGGAGTGGGTTTGGGTCTAGCGGAGTGGGTTTGGGTCCAGCCGAGTGGGTTTGGGTCTAGCGGAGTGGGTTTGGGTCTAGCCGAGTGGGTTTGGGTCTAGCCGAGTGGGTTTGGGTCTAGCCGAGTGGGTTTGGGTCTAGCCGAGTGGGTTTGGGTCTAGCCGAGTGGGTTTGGGTCTAGCCGAGTGGGTTTGGGTCTAGCCGAGTGGGTTTGGGTCTAGCCGAGTGGGTTTGGGGCTCGCGGAGTGGGTTCGGGTCTAGCGGAGTGGGTTTCAGTCTAGCCGAGTGGGTTGGGGTCTAGCCGAGTGGGTTTGGGTCTAGCGGAGTGGGTTTGGGTCTAGCCGAGTGGGTTTGGGTCTAGCCGATTGGGCTTGGGTCTAGCCGAGTGGGTTTGGGTCTAGCCGAGTGGGTTTGGGTCTTGCGGCGTGGGTTTGGGTCTAGCGGAGTGGGATTGGGTCTAGCGGAGTGGGTTTGGGTCTAGCGGAGAGGGTTTGGGTCTAGTGGAGTGGGTTTGGTTCTAGCCGAGTGGGTTTGGGGCTAGCAGAGTGGGTTTGGGGCTAGCAGAGTGGGATTGGGTCTAGCCGAGTGGGTTTCGGTCTAGCCGATTGGGTTTGGGTCTAGCCGAGTAGGTTTGGGTCTATCCGAGTGGGTTTGGGTCGAGCCGAGTGGGTTTGGGTCTAGCCGAGTGGGTTTGGGTCTAACCGAGTGGGTTTGGGTCTAGCCGAGTGGTTTTGGGTCTATCCGAGTGGGTTTGGGTCTAGCCGAGTGGGTTTGGGTCTATCCGAGTGGGTTTGGGTCTAGCTGAGTGGGTTTGGGTCTAGCCCAGTGGGTTTGGGTCTAGCCGAGTGGTTTTGGGTCTAGCCGAGTGGGTTTGGGTCTAGCCGAGTGGGATTGGGTCTAGCCGAGTGGGTTTGGGTGTAGCCGAGTGAGTTTGGGTCTAGCCGAGCGGGTTTGGGACTAGCCGAGTGGGTTTGCGTCTAGCCGAGTGGGTTTGGGTCTAGCCGAGTGGGTTTGGGTCTAGACGAGTGGGTTTGGGTCTAGCCGCGTGGGTTTGGGTCTAGCCGAGTGGGTTTGGGTCTAGCCGAGTGGGTTTGGATGTAGCCGAGTGGGTTTGGGTGTAGCCGAGTGGGTTTGGGTCTAGCGTAGTGGTTTTGGGTCTAGCGGAGTGGGTTTGGCTCTAGCCGAGTGGGTTTGGGTCTAGTCGAGTGGGTTTGGGTCTAGCCGAGTGGGTTTGTGTCTAGCCGAGTGGGTTTGGGTCTAGCCGAGTGGGTTTGGGTCTAGCCGAGTGGGATTGGGTCTAGCCGAGTGGGTTTGGGTCTAGCCGAGTGGGTTTGGGTCTAGCCGAGTGGGTTTGGGTCTAGCGGAGTGGGTTTGGGTTTAGCCGAGTGGGTTTTGGTCTAGCCGAGTGGGTTTGGGTCTAGCCGAGTGGGTTTGGGTCTAGCGGAGTGGGTTTGGGTCGAGCCGAGTGGGTTTGCATCTAGCCGAGGGGGTTTGGGTCTAGCCGAGTGGGTTTGGGTCTAGCGGAGTGGGTTTGGGTATAGCGGAGTGGGTTTGGGTCTAGCCGAGTGGGTTTGGGTCTAGCGGAGTGGGTTTGGGTTTAGCCGAGGGGGTTTAGGTCCAGCCAAGTGGGTTTGGGTCTAGCCAAGTGGGTTTTGGGTCTAGACGATTGGGTTTGTGTCTAGCAGAGTGGGTTTGGGTCTAGCCGAGTGGGTTGGGGTCTAGCCGAGTGGGTTTGGGTCTAGCGGAGTGGGTTTGGGTCTAGCCGAGTGGGTTTGGGTCTAGCCGATAGGGCTTGGGTCTAGCCGAGTGGGTTTGGGTCTAGCCGAGTGGGTTTGGGTCTTGCGGCGTGGGTTTGGGTCTAGCGGAGTGGGTTTGGGTCTAGCGGAGTGGGTTTGGGTCTAGCCGAGTGGGTTTGGGTCTAGCGGAGTGGGTTTGGGTCGAGCCGAGTGGGTTTGGGTCTAGCCGAGTGGGTTTGGGTCTAGGCGAGTGGGTTTGGGTCTAGCCGAGTGAGTTTGGGTCTAGCCGAGTGGGTTTGGGTCTAGCCCAGTGGGTTTGGGTCTAGCCGAGTGGGTTTGGGTCTAGCCGAGTGGGTTTGGGTCTCACGGAGTGGGTTTGGGTCTAGCGGAGTGGGTTTCAGTCTAGCCGAGTGGGTTTGGGTCTAGTCGAGTGGGTTTGGGTCTAGCCGAGTGGGTTTGGGTCTAGCCGAGTGGGTTTGGGTCTAGCCGAGTGGGTTGGGGTCTAGCCGAGTGGGTTTGGGTCTAGCGGAGTGGGTTTGGGTCTAGCCGAGTGGGTTTGGGTCTAGCCGATTGGGCTTGGGTCTTGCGGCGTGGGTTTGGGTCTAGCGGAGTGGGATTGGGTCTAGCGGAGTGGGTTTGGGTCTAGCCGAGTGGGTTTGGGTCTAGCGGAGTGGGTTTGGGTCTAACCGAGTGGGTTTGGGTCCAGCCGAGTGGGTTTGGGTCTAGCCGAGTGGGTTTGGGTCTAGCCGAGTGGGTTTGGGGCTAGCAGAGTGGGTTTGGGGCTAGCAGAGTGGGATTGGGTCTAGCCGTCTGGGTTTCGGTCTAGCCGATTGGGTTTGGGTCTAGCCGAGTGGGTTTTGGTCTATCCGAGTGGGTTTGGGTCTAGCCGAGTGGGTTTGGGTCTAGCCGAGTGGGTTTGGGTCTAGCCGAGTGGGTTTGGGTCTAGCCGAGTGGTTTTGTGTCTATCCGAGTGGGTTTGGGTCTAGCCGAGTGGGTTTGGGTCTATCCGAGTGGGTTTGGGTCTAGCTGAGTGGGTTTGGGTCTAGCCCAGTGGGTTTGGGTCTAGCCGAGTGGTTTTGGGTCTAGCCGAGTGGGTCTGGGTCTAGCCGAGTGGGATTGGGTCTAGCCGAGTGGGTTTGGGTGTAGCCGAGTGGGTTTGGGTCTAGCCGAGCGGGTTTGGGTCTAGCCGAGTGGGTTTGCGTCTAGCCGAGTGGGTTTGGGTCTAGCCGAGTGGGTTTGGGTCTAGCCGAGTGGGTTTGGGTCTAGACGAGTGGGTTTGGGTCTAGCCGCGTGGGTTTGGGTCTAGCCGAGTGGGTTTGGGTCTAGCCGAGTGGGTTTGGGTCTAGCCGAGTGGGTTTGGGTGTAGCCGAGTGGGTTTGGGTCTAGCGTAGTGGTTTTGGGTCTAGCGGAGTGGGTTTGGCTCTAGCCGAGTGGGTTTGGGTCTAGTCGAGTGGGTTTGGGTCTAGCCGAGTCGGTTTGGGTCTAGCCGAGTGGGTTTGGGTCTAGCCGAGTGGGTTTGGGTCTAGCCGAGTGGGATTGGGTCTAGCCGAGTGGGTTTGGGTCTAGCCGAGTGGGTTTGGGTCTAGCCGAGTGGGTTTGGGTCTAGCGGAGTATGTTTGGGTTTAGCCGAGTGGGTTTTGGTCTAGCCGAGTGGGTTTGGGTCTAGCCGAGTGGGTTTGGGTGTAGCGGAGTGGGTTTGGGTCTAGCCGAGTGGGTTTGGGTCTTGCGGAGTGGGTTTGGGTTTGGCCGAGTGGGTTTGGGTCTAGCCGAGTGGGTTTGGGACTAGCCGAGTGGGTTTGGGTCTAGCCGAGTGGGTTTGCATCTAGCCGAGTGGGTTTGGGTCTAGCCGAGTGGGTTTGGGTCTAGCGGAGTGGGTTTGAGTGTAGCCGAGTGGGTTTGGGTCTAGCCGAGTGGGTTTGGGTCTAGAGGAGTGGGTTTGGGTTTAGCCGAGTGGGTTGAGGTCTAGCCAAGTGGGTTTGGGTCTAGCCAAGTGGGTTTGGGTCTAGCCGATTGTGTTTGGGTGTAGCCGAGTGGGTTTGGGTCTAGCGGAGTGGGTTTGGGCCTAGCCGAGTGGGTTTGCATCTAGCCGAGTGGGTTTGGGTCTAGCCGAGTGGGTTTGGGTCTAGCGGAGTGGGTTTGGGTCTAGCCGAGTGGGTTTGTGTCTAGCCGAGTGGGTTTGGGTCTAGCGGAGTGGGTTTGGGTTTAGCCGAGTGGGTTTAGGTCTAGCCAAGTGGGTTTGGGTCTAGCCGAGTGGGTTTGGGTCTAGCGGAGTGGGTTTGGGTCGAGCCGAGTGGGTTTGGGTCTAGCCGAGTGGGTTTGGGTCTAGGCGAGTGGGTTTGGGTCTAGCCGAGTGAGTTTGGGTCTAGCCGAGTGGGTTTGGGTCTAGCCCAGTGGGTTTGGGTCTAGCCGAGTGGGTTTGGGTCTAGCCGAGTGGGTTTGGGTCTCACGGAGTGGGTTTGGGTCTAGCGGAGTGGGTTTCAGTCTAGCCGAGTGGGTTTGGGTCTAGTCGAGTGGGTTTGGGTCTAGCCGAGTGGGTTTGGGTCTAGCCGAGTGGGTTTGGGTCTAGCCGAGTGGGTTGGGGTCTAGCCGAGTGGGTTTGGGTCTAGCGGAGTGGGTTTGGGTCTAGCCGAGTGGGTTTGGGTCTAGCCGATTGGGCTTGGGTCTTGCGGCGTGGGTTTGGGTCTAGCGGAGTGGGATTGGGTCTAGCGGAGTGGGTTTGGGTCTAGCCGAGTGGGTTTGGGTCTAGCGGAGTGGGTTTGGGTCTAACCGAGTGGGTTTGGGTCCAGCCGAGTGGGTTTGGGTCTAGCCGAGTGGGTTTGGGTCTAGCCGAGTGGGTTTGGGGCTAGCAGAGTGGGTTTGGGGCTAGCAGAGTGGGATTGGGTCTAGCCGTCTGGGTTTCGGTCTAGCCGATTGGGTTTGGGTCTAGCCGAGTGGGTTTTGGTCTATCCGAGTGGGTTTGGGTCTAGCCGAGTGGGTTTGGGTCTAGCCGAGTGGGTTTGGGTCTAGCCGAGTGGGTTTGGGTCTAGCCGAGTGGTTTTGTGTCTATCCGAGTGGGTTTGGGTCTAGCCGAGTGGGTTTGGGTCTATCCGAGTGGGTTTGGGTCTAGCTGAGTGGGTTTGGGTCTAGCCCAGTGGGTTTGGGTCTAGCCGAGTGGTTTTGGGTCTAGCCGAGTGGGTCTGGGTCTAGCCGAGTGGGATTGGGTCTAGCCGAGTGGGTTTGGGTGTAGCCGAGTGGGTTTGGGTCTAGCCGAGCGGGTTTGGGTCTAGCCGAGTGGGTTTGCGTCTAGCCGAGTGGGTTTGGGTCTAGCCGAGTGGGTTTGGGTCTAGCCGAGTGGGTTTGGGTCTAGACGAGTGGGTTTGGGTCTAGCCGCGTGGGTTTGGGTCTAGCCGAGTGGGTTTGGGTCTAGCCGAGTGGGTTTGGGTCTAGCCGAGTGGGTTTGGGTGTAGCCGAGTGGGTTTGGGTCTAGCGTAGTGGTTTTGGGTCTAGCGGAGTGGGTTTGGCTCTAGCCGAGTGGGTTTGGGTCTAGTCGAGTGGGTTTGGGTCTAGCCGAGTCGGTTTGGGTCTAGCCGAGTGGGTTTGGGTCTAGCCGAGTGGGTTTGGGTCTAGCCGAGTGGGATTGGGTCTAGCCGAGTGGGTTTGGGTCTAGCCGAGTGGGTTTGGGTCTAGCCGAGTGGGTTTGGGTCTAGCGGAGTATGTTTGGGTTTAGCCGAGTGGGTTTTGGTCTAGCCGAGTGGGTTTGGGTCTAGCCGAGTGGGTTTGGGTGTAGCGGAGTGGGTTTGGGTCTAGCCGAGTGGGTTTGGGTCTTGCGGAGTGGGTTTGGGTTTGGCCGAGTGGGTTTGGGTCTAGCCGAGTGGGTTTGGGACTAGCCGAGTGGGTTTGGGTCTAGCCGAGTGGGTTTGCATCTAGCCGAGTGGGTTTGGGTCTAGCCGAGTGGGTTTGGGTCTAGCGGAGTGGGTTTGAGTGTAGCCGAGTGGGTTTGGGTCTAGCCGAGTGGGTTTGGGTCTAGAGGAGTGGGTTTGGGTTTAGCCGAGTGGGTTGAGGTCTAGCCAAGTGGGTTTGGGTCTAGCCAAGTGGGTTTGGGTCTAGCCGATTGTGTTTGGGTGTAGCCGAGTGGGTTTGGGTCTAGCGGAGTGGGTTTGGGCCTAGCCGAGTGGGTTTGCATCTAGCCGAGTGGGTTTGGGTCTAGCCGAGTGGGTTTGGGTCTAGCGGAGTGGGTTTGGGTCTAGCCGAGTGGGTTTGTGTCTAGCCGAGTGGGTTTGGGTCTAGCGGAGTGGGTTTGGGTTTAGCCGAGTGGGTTTAGGTCTAGCCAAGTGGGTTTGGGTCTAGCCAAGTGGGTTTGGGTCTAGCCGATTGGGTTTGGGTCTAGCCGAGTGGGTTTGGGTCTAGCGGAGTGGGTTAGGGTCTAGCCGAGTGCGTTGGGGTCTAGCCGAGTGGGTTTGGGTCTAGCGGAGTGGGTTTGGGTCTAGCCGAGTGGGTTTGGGTCTAGCCGATTGGGCTTGGGTCTAGCCGAGTGTGTTTGGGTCTAGCCGAGTGGGTTTGGGTCTAGCCGAGCGGGTTTGGGTCTAGCCGAGTGGGTTTGGGTCTAGCCGAGTGGGTTTGGGTCTGGCGGAGTGGGTTTTCGTCTATCCGAGTGGGTTTGGGTCTAGCTGAGTGGGTTTGGGTCTAGCCCAGTGGGTTTGGGTCTAGCCGAGTGGGTTTGGGTCTAGCCGAGTGGGTTTGGGTCTAGCCGAGTGGGATTGGGTCCAGCCGAGTGGGTTTGGGTATAGCGGAGTGGGTTTGGGTCTAGCCGAGTGGGTTTGCATCTAGCCGAGTGGGTTTGGGTCTAGTCAAGTGGGTTTGGGTCTAACGGAGTGGGTTTGGGTCTAGCCGAGTGGGTTTGGGTCTAGCCGAGTGGGTGTGGGTCTAGCGGAGTGGGTTTGTGTTTAGCTGAGTGGGTTCAGGTCTAGCCAAGTGGGTTTGGGTCTAGCGGAGTGGGTTTGGGTGTAGCCGAGTGTGTTTGGGTCTAGCCGAGTGGGTTTGGGTCTAGCGGAGTGGGTTTGGTTTTAGCCGAGTGGGTTGAGGTCTAGCCAAGTGGGTTTGGGTCTAGCCAAGTGGGTTTGGGTCTAGCCGATTGGGTTTGGGTCTAGCCGAGTGTGTTTGGGTCTAGCGGAGTGGGTTTGGGTCAAGCCGAGTGGGTTTGCATCTAGCCGAGTGGGTTTGGGTCTAGCTGAGTGGGTTTGGGTCTAGCGGAGTGGGTTTGGGTCTAGCCGAGTGGGTTTTGGTCTAGCGGAGTGGTTTTGGGTCTAGCCGAGTGGGTTTGGGTCTGGCCGATTGGGCTTGGGTGTAGCCGAGTGGGTTTGGGTGCAGCGGAGTGGGTTTGGGTCTAGCCGAGTGGGTTGGGGTCTAGCCGAGTGGGTTTTGGTCTAGCGGAGTGGGTTTGGGTCTAGCCGAGTGGGTTTGGGTCTAGCCGATTGGGCTTGGGTCTAGCCGAGTGGGTTTGGGTCTAGCCGAGTGGGTTTGGGTCTTGCGGCGTGGGTTTGGGTCTAGCGGAGTGGGTTTGGGTCTAGCGGAGTGGGTTTTGGGTCTAGCCGAGTGGGTTTGAGTCTAGCGGAGTGGGTTTGGGTCTAGCCGAGTGGGTTTGGGTCTAGCCGTGTGGGTTTCGGTCTAGCCGAGTGGGTTTGGGTCTAGCTGAGTGCGTTTGGGTCTAGCCGAGTTGGTTTGGGTCTAGCGGAGTGGGTTTCAGTCTAGCCGAGTGGGTTTGGGTATAGTCGAGTGGGTTTCGGTCTAGCCGAGTGGGTTTCGGTCCAGCTGAGTGGGTTTGGGTCTGGCCGATTGGGTTTGGGTCCAGCCGAGTGGGTTTGGGTCTAGCCGAGTGGGTTTGGGTCTAGCCGAGTGGGTTGGGGTCTAGCCGAGTGGGTTTGGGTCTGGCGGAGTGGGTTTGGGTCTAGCCGATTGGGCTTGGGTCTAGCCGAGTGGGTTTGGGTCTAGCCGAGTGGGTTTGGGTCTTGCGGCGTGGGTTTGGGTCTAGCGGAGTGGGTTTGTGTCTAGCGGAGTGGGTTTGGGTCTAGCCGAGTGGGTTTGGGTCTAGCGGAGTGGGTTTGGGTCTAGCCGAGTGGGTTTGGGTCTAGCCGAGAGAGTTTGGGTCTAGCCGAGTGGGTTTGGGTCTAGCCGAGTGGGTTTGGGTCTAGCCGAGTGGGTTTGGGTCTAGCCGAGTGCGTTGGGGTCTAGCCGAGTGGGTTTGGGTCTAGCGGAGTGGGTTTGGGTCTAGCCGAGTGGGTTTGGGTCTAGCCGATTGGGCTTGGGTCTAGCCGAGTGTGTTTGGGTCTAGCCGAGTGGGTTTGGGTCTAGCCGAGCGGGTTTGGGTCTAGCCGAGTGGGTTTGGGTCTAGCCGAGTGGGTTTGGGTCTGGCGGAGTGGGTTTTCGTCTATCCGAGTGGGTTTGGGTCTAGCTGAGTGGGTTTGGGTCTAGCCCAGTGGGTTTGGGTCTAGCCCAGTGGGTTTGGGTCTAGCCGAGTGGGTTTGCATCTAGCCAAGTGGGTTTGGGTCTAGCGGAGTGGGTTTGGGTGTAGCCGAGTGGGTTTGGGTCTAGCCGAGTGGGTTTGGGTCTAGCGGAGTGGGTTTGGTTTTAGCCGAGTGGGTTGAGGTCTAGCCAAGTGGGTTTGGGTCTAGCCAAGTGGGTTTGGGTCTAGCCGATTGGGTTTGGGTCTAGCCGAGTGTGTTTGGGTCTAGCGGAGTGGGTTTGGGTCAAGCCGAGTGGGTTTGCATCTAGCCGAGTGGGTTTGGGTCTAGCTGAGTGGGTTTGGGTCTAGCGGAGTGGGTTTGGGTCTAGCCGAGTGGGTTTTGGTCCAGCGGAGTGGTTTTGGGTCTAGCCGAGTGGGTTTGGGTCTGGCCGATTGGGCTTGGGTGTAGCCGAGTGGGTTTGGGTGCAGCGGAGTGGGTTTGGGTCTAGCCGAGTGGGTTGGGGTCTAGCCGAGTGGGTTTTGGTCTAGCGGAGTGGGTTTGAGTCTAGCCGAGTGGGTTTGGGTCTAGCCGATTGGGCTTGGGTCTAGCCGAGTGGGTTTGGGTCTAGCCGAGTGGGTTTGGGTCTTGCGGCGTGGGTTTGGGTCTAGCGGAGTGGGTTTGGGTCTAGCGGAGTGGGTTTTGGGTCTAGCCGAGTGGGTTTGAGTCTAGCGGAGTGGGTTTGGGTCTAGCCGAGTGGGTTTGGGTCTAGCCGTGTGGGTTTCGGTCTAGCCGAGTGGGTTTGGGTCTAGCTGAGTGGGTTTGGGTCTAGCAGAGTTGGTTTGGGTCTAGCGGAGTGGGTTTCAGTCTAGCCGAGTGGGTTTGGGTCTAGTCGAGTGGGTTTCGGTCTAGCCGAGTGGGTTTCGGTCCAGCTGAGTGGGTTTGGGTCTGGCCGATTGGGTTTGGGTCCAGCCGAGTGGGTTTGGGTCTAGCCGAGTGGGTTTGGGTCTAGCCGAGTGGGTTGGGGTCTAGCCGAGTGGGTTTGGGTCTGGCGGAGTGGGTTTGGGTCTAGCCGATTGGGTTTGTGTCTAGCGGAGTGGGTTTGGGTCTAGCCGAGTGGGTTTGGGTCTAGCGGAGTGGGTTTGGGTCTAGCCGAGTGGGTTTGGGTCTAGCCGAGAGAGTTTGGGTCTAGCCGAGTGGGTTTGGGTCTAGCCGAGTGGGTTTGGTTCTAGCTGAGTGGGTTTGGGTCTAGCCGAGTGGGTTTGGGAGTAGCCGAGTGGGTTTGGGTCCAGCCGAGTGGGTTTGCATCTAGCCGAGTGGGTTTGGGTCTAGCCGAGTGGGTTTGGGTCTAGCGGAGTGGGTTTGGGTCTAGCCGAGTGGGTTTGGGTCTAGCCGAGTGGGTTTGGGTCTAGCCGATTGGGTTTGGGTCTAGCCGAGTGGGTTTGGGTCTAGCGGAGTGGGTTTGGGTCTAGCGGAGTGGGTTGGGGTCCAGCCGAGTGGGTTTGGGTCTAGCGGAGTGGGTTTGGGTCTAGCCGAGTGGGTTTGGGTCTAGCCGATTGGGCTTGGGTCTAGCCGAGTGGGTTTGGGTCTAGCCGAGTGGGTTTGGGTCTAGCCGAGCGGGTTTGGGTCTAGCCGATTGGGTTTGGGTCTAGCCGAGTGGGTTTGGGTCTCGCGGAGTGGGTTTTGGTCTATCCGAGTGGGTTTGGGTCCAGCTGAGTGGGTTTGGGTCTAGCCCAGTGGGTTTGGGTCTAGCTGAGTGGGTTTGGGTCTAGGCGAGTGGGTTTGGGTCTAGCCGAGTGGGATTGGGTCTAGCCGAGTGGGTTTGGGTCTAGCGGAGTGGGTTTGGGTCTAGCCGAGTGGGTTTGCGTCTAGCCGAGTGGGTTTGCATCTAGCCGAGTGGGTTTGGGTCTAGTCAAGTGGGTTTGGGTCTAGCGGAGTGGGCTTGGGTCTAGCCGAGTGGTTTGGGTCTAGCCGAGTGGGTTTGGGTCTAGCGGAGTGGGTTTGTGTTTAGCTGAGTGGGTTCAGGTCTAGCCGAGTGGGTTTGGGTCTAGCCAAGTGGGTTTGGGTCTAGCCGATTGGGTTTGGGTCTAGCCGAGTGGGTTTGGGTCTAGCGGAGTGGGTTTGGGTCTAGCCGAGTGGGTTGGGGTCTAGCCGAGTGGGTTTGGGTCTAGCGGAGTGGGTTTGGGTCTATCCGAGTGGGTTTGGGTTTAGCCGATTGGGCTTGGGTCTAGCCGAGTGGGTTTGGGTCTAGCCGAGTGGGTTTGGGTCTTGCGGCGTGGGTTTGGGTCTAGCGGAGTGGGTTTGGGTCTAGCGGAGTGGGTTTGGGTCTAGCCGAGTGGGTTTGGGTCTAGCCGAGTGGGTTTGGGTCCAGCCGAGTGGGTTTGGGTCTAGCCGAGTGGGTTTGGGTCTAGCCGAGTGGGTTTGGGTCTAGCCGAGTGGGTTTGGGTCTAGCCGAGTGGGTTTGGGTCTAGCCGAGAGGTTTTGGGTCTAGCCGAGTGGGTTTGGGTCTAGCCGAGTGGGTTTGGGTCTCGCGGAGTGGGTTTGGGTCTAGCGGAGTGGGTTTCAGTCTAGCCGAGTGGGTTTGGGTCCAGTCGAGTGGGTTTCGGTCTAGCCGAGTGGGTTTGGGTCTAGCGGAGTGGGTGTGGGTCTAGCCGAGTGGGTTTGGGTCTAGCCGAGTGGGTGTGGGTCCAGCCGAGTGGGTTTGGGTCTAGCCGAGTGGGTTTGGGTCTAGCGGAGTGGGTTTGGGTCTAACCGAGTGGGTTTGGGTCTAACCGAGTGGGTTTGGGTATAGCCGAGTGGGTTTGGGTCTAGCGGAGTGGGTTTGGGTCTGACCGAGTGGGTTTCGGTCTAGCCGATTGGGTTTGGGTCTAGCCGAGTGGGTTTGGGTCTAGCCGAGTGGGTTTGGGTCTTGCGGCGTGGGTTTGGGTCTAGCGGAGTGGGTTTGGGTCTAGCGGAGTGGGTTTGGGTCCAGCCGAGTGGGTTTGGGTCTAGCCGAGTGGGTTTGGGTCTAGCCGAGTGGGTTTGGGTCTGGCCGAGTGGGTTTGGGTCTAGCCGAGTGGGTTTGGGTCTAGCCGAGTGGGTTTGGGTCTAGCCGAGTGGTTTTGTGTCTAGCCGAGTGGGTTTGGGTCTAGCCGAGTGGGTTTGGGTCCAGCCGAGTGGGTTTGGGTCTAGCCGAGTGGGTTTGGGGCTAGCCGAGTGGGTTTGTGTCTAGCCGAGTGGGTTTGGGTCTCGCGGAGTGGGTTTGGGTCTAGCGGAGTGGGTTTCAGTCTAGCCGAGTGGGTTTGGGTCTAGTCGAGTGTGTTTCGGTCTAGCCGAGTGGGTTTGGGTCTACCGAGTGGGTTTGGGTCTAGCCGAGTGGGTTTGGGTCCAGCGCAGTGGGTTTGGGTCTATCCGAGTGGGTTTGGGTCTAGCCGAGTGGGTTTGCGTCTAGCCGAGTGGGTTTGGGTCTAGCGGAGTGGTTTGGGTCTAGCCGAGTGGGTTTGGGTCTAGCGGAGTGGATTTGGGACTAGCGGAGTGGGTTTGGGTCTGGCCGAGTGGGTTTGCGTCAAGCCGAGTGGGTTTGCGTCTAGCCGAGTGGGTTTGGGTCCAGCCGAGTGGGTTTGGGTCTAGCCGAGTGGGTTTGGGTCTAGCCGAGTGGGTTTGGGACTAGCCGAGTGGGTTTGGGTCTAGCCGAGTGGGTTTGGGTCTAGCCGAGAGGGTTTGGGTCTAACCGAGTGGGTTTGGGTCTAGCCGAGTCGGTTTGGGTCCAGCTGAGTGGGTTTGGGTCTAGCCGAGTGGGTTTGTGGCAAGCTGAGTTGGTTTGTGTCCAGCCGAGTGGGTTGGGTCTCGCGGAGTGGATTTGGGTCTAGCGGAGTGGGTTTCAGTCTAGCCGAGTGGGTTTGGGTCTAGTCGAGTGGGTTTGGGTCTAGCCGAGTGGGTTTGGGTCTAGCCGAGTGGGTTTGGGTCTAGCCGAGTGGGTTTGGGACTAGCCGAGTGGGTTTGGGTCTAGCCGAGTGGGTTTGCATCTAGCCGAGTGGGTTTGGGTCTAGCCGAGTGGGTTTGGGTCTAGCCGAGTGGGTTTGGGGCAAGCTGTGTTGGTTTGTGTCTAGCCGAGTGGGTTGGGTCTCGCGGAGTGGATTTGGGTCTAGCGGAGTGGGTTTCAGTCTAGCCGAGTGGGTTTGGGTCTAGTCGAGTGGGTTTGGGTCTAGCCGAGTGGGTTTGGGTCTAGCCGAGTGGGTTTGGGTCTAGCCGAGTGGGTTTGGGACTAGCCAAGTGGGTTTGGGTCTAGCCGAGTGGGTTTGCATCTAGCCGAGTGGGTTTGGGTCTAGCCGAGTGGGTTTGGGTCTAGCGGAGTGGGTTTGGGTCTAGCCGAGTGGGTTTGGGTCTAGCCGAGTAAGTTTGGGTCTAGCGGAGTGGGTTTGGGTTTAGCCGAGTGGGTTTAGGTCTAGCCCAGTGGGTTTGGGTCTTGCGGCGTGGGTTTGGGTCTAGCGGAGTGGGATTGGGTCTAGCGGAGTGGGTTTGGGTCTAGCCGAGTGGGTTTGGGTCTACCGAGTGGGTTTGGGTCTAGCCGAGTGGGTTTGGGTCTAGCGGAGTGGGTTTGGGTCTAGCCGAGTGGGTTGGGGTCCAGCCGAGTGGGTTTGGGTCTAGCGGAGTGGGTTTGGGTCTAGCCGAGTGGGTTTGGGTCTAGCCGATTGGGCTTGGGTCTAGCCGAGTGGGTTTGGGTCTAGCCGAGAGGGTTTGGGTCCTGCGGCATGGGTTTGGGTCTAGCGGAGTGGGATTTGGTCTAGCGGAGTGGGTTTGGGTCTAGCCGAGTGGGTTTGGGTCTAACCAAGTGGGTTTGGGTCTAGCCGAGTGGGTTTGGGTATAGCCGAGTGGGTTTGGGTCTAGCCGAGTGGGTTTGGGGCTAGCCGAGTGGGTTTGTGTTTTTGCCGAGTGGGTTTGCGTCTCGCGGAGTGGGTTTAGGTCTAGCGGAGTGGGTTTCAGTCTAGCCGAGTGGGTTTGGGTCTAGTCGAGTGTGTTTCGGTCTAGCCGAGTGGGTTTGGGTCTACCGAGTGGGTTTGGGTCTAGCCGAGTGGGTTTGCTTCTAGCGGAGTGGGTTTGGGTCTAGCCGAGTGGGTTTGGGTCTAGCCGAGTGGGTTTAGGTCTAGCCGAGTGGGTTTGGGTCTAGCGGAGTGATTTGGGTCTAGCCGAGTGGGTTTGGGTCTAGCGGAGTGGATTTGGGACTAGCGGAGTGGGTTTGGGTCTGGCCGAGTGGGTTTGCGTCTAGCCGAGTGGGTTTGCGTCTAGCCGAGTGGGTTTGGGTCTAGCCGAGTAGGTTTGGGTCTAGCCGAGTGGGTTTGGGTCCAGCCGAGTGGGTTTGGGTCTAGCCGAGTGGGTTTGGGTCTAGCCGAGTGGGTTTGGGTCTAGCCGAGTGGGTTTGGGTCTAGCGGAGTGGGTTTGGGTTTAGCCGAGTGGGTTTGGGTCTAGCCGAGTGGGTTTCCGTCTAGCCAAGTGGGTTTGGGTCTCGCGGAGTGGGTTTGGGTCTAGCGGAGTGGGTTTCAGTCTAGCCGAGTGGGTTTGCGTCTGGCCGAGTGGCTTTGGGTCTAGCCGAGTGGGTTTGGGTCCAGCCGAGTGGGTTTGGGTCTAGCCGAGTGGGTTTGGGTCTAGCCGAGTGGGTTTGGGTCTAGCGGAGTGGGTTTGGGTCTAGCCGATTGGGTTTGGGTCTAGCCGAGTGGGTTTGGGTCTAGCCGAGTGGGTTTGCGTCTTGCGGCGTGGGTTTGGGTCTAGCGGAGTGGGTTTGGGTCTAGTGGAGTGGGTTTGGGTTTAGCGGAGTGGGTTTCAGTCTAGCCGAGTGGGTTTGGGTCTAGTCGAGTGTGTTTCGGTCTAGCCGAGTGGGTTTGGGTCTACCGAGTGGGTTTGGGTCTAGCCGAGTGGGTTTGGTTCTAGCGGAGTGGGTTTGGGTCTAGCCGAGTGGGTTTGGGTCTAGCCGAGTGGGTTTAGGTCTAGCCGAGTGGGTTTGGGTCTGGCGGAGTGATTTGGGTCTAGCCGAGTGGGTTTGGGTCTAGCGGAGTGGATTTGGGACTAGCGGAGTGGGTTTGGGTCTGGCCGAGTGGGTTTGCGTCTAGCCGAGTGGGTTTGCGTCTAGCCGAGTGTGTTTGGGTCTAGCCGAGTAGGTTTGGGTCTAGCCGAGTGGGTTTGGGTCTAGCCGAGTGGGTTTGGGTCTAGCCGAGTGGGTTTGGGTCTAGCCGAGTGGGTTTGGGTCTAGCCGAGTGGGTTTGGGTCTAGCGGAGTGGGTTTGGGTTTAGCCGAGTGGGTTTGGGTCCAGCCGAGTGGGTTTCCGTCTAGCCAAGTGGGTTTGGGTTTAGCCGAGTGGGTTTGGGTCTGGCGGAGTGGGTTTGGGTCTAGCCGAGTGTGTTTGGGTCTAGCCGAGTGGGTTTGGGTCTAGCCGAGTGGGTTTGGGTCTAGCCGAGTGGGTTTGGGTCTAGCCGAGTGGTTTTGGGTCTAGCCGAGTGGGTTTGGGTCTAGCCCAGTGGGTTTGGGTCTAGCCGAGTGGGTTTGGGTCTAGCCGAGTGGGTTTGGGTCCAGCCGAGTGGGTTTGGGTCTAGCCGAGTGGGTTTGGGTCTAGCCGAGTGGGTTTGGGTCTAGCCGAGTGGGTTTGGGTCTAGCCGAGTGGTTTTGGGTCTAGCCGAGTGGGTTTGGGTCTAGCCCAGTGGGTTTGGGTCTAGCCGAGTGGGTTTGGGTCTAGCCGAGTGGGTTTGGGTCTAGCCGAGTGGGTTTGGGTCTAGCCGAGTGGGTTTGGGTCTAGCCGAGTGGGTTTGGGTCTAGCCGAGTGGGTTTGGGTCTAGCCGAGAGGTTTTGGGTCTAGCCGAGTGGGTTTGGGTCTAGCCGAGTGGGTTTGGGTCTCGCGGAGTGGGTTTGGGTCTAGCGGAGTGGGTTTCAGTCTTGCCGAGTGGGTTTGGGTCCAGTCGAGTGGGTGTGGGTCTAGCCGAGTGGGTTTGGGGCTAGCCGAGTGGGTGTGGGTCCAGCCGAGTAGGTTAGGGTCTAGCTGAGTGGGTTTGGGTCTAGCGGAGTGGGTTTGGGTCTAACCGAGTAGGTTTGGGTCTAACCGAGTGGGTTTGGGTATAGCCGAGTGCGTTTGGGTCTAGCGGAGTGGGTTTGGGTCTAGCCGAGTGGGTTTGGGTCTAGCCGAGTGGTTTTGGGGCTAGCCGAGTGGGTTTGTGTCTAGCCGAGTGGGTTTGGGTCTCGCGGAGTGGGTTTGGGTCTAGCGGAGTGGGTTTCAGTCTAGCCGAGTGGGTTTGGGTCTAGTCGAGTGTGTTTCGGTCTAGCCGAGTGGGTTTGGGTCTACCGAGTGGGTTTGGGTCTAGCCGAGTGGGTTTGGGTCTAGCGGAGTGGGTTTGGGTCTAGCCGAGTGGGTTTGGGTCTAGCCGAGTGGGTTTGCGTCCAGCCGAGTGGGTTGGGGTCCAGCGGAGTGGTTTGGGTCTAGCCGAGTGGGTTTGGGTCTAGCGGAGTGGATTTGGGACTAGCGGAGTGGGTTTGGGTCTGGCCGAGTGGGTTTGCGTCTAGCCTAGTGGGTTTGCGTCTAGCCGAGTAGGTTTGGGTCTAGCCGAGTGGGTTTGGGTCTAGCCGAGTGGGTTTGGGTCTAGCCGAGTGGGTTTGGGTCAACCGGAGTGGGTTTGGGTTTAGCCGAGTGGGTTTGGGTCTAGCCGAGTGGGTTTGGGTCTAGCCGAGTGGGTTTGGGTCTAGCCGAGTGGGTTTGGGTCTAGCCGGGTGGGTTTGGGTCTAGCGGAGTGGGTTTGGGTCTAGCGGAGTGGGTTTGGGTCTAGCCGAGTAGGTTTGGGTTTAGCGGAGTGGGTTTGGGTCTAGCCGAGTGGGTTTGGGTCTAGCGGAGTGGGTTTGGGTCTACCCGAGTGGGTTTGGTTCTAGCCGAGAGGGTTTGGGTCTAACCGAGTGGGTTTGGGTCTAGCCGAGTGGGTTTGGGTCTAGCCAAGTGGGTTTGGGTCTAGCCGAGTGGGTTTGGGGCTAGCTGAGTTGGTTTGTGTCTAGCCGAGTGGGTTGGGTCTCGCGGAGTGGATTTGGGACTAGCGGAGTGGGTTTCAGTCTAGCCGAGTGGGTTTGGGTCTAGTCGAGTGGGTTTGGGTCTAGCCGAGTGGGTTTGGGTCTAGCCAAGTGGGTTTGGGTCTAGCCGAGTGGGTTTGGGTCTAGCCGAGTGGGTTTGGGTCTAGCCGAGTGGGTTTGGGTCTAGCGGAGTGGGTTTGGGTCTAGCCGATTGGGTTTGGGTCTAGCCGAGTGGGTTTGGGTCTAGCCGAGTGGGTTTGCGTCTTGCGGCGTGGGTTTGGGTCTAGCGGAGTGGGTTTGGGTCTAGTGGAGTGGGTTTGGGTTTAGCCGAGTGGGTTTGGGTCTGGCGGAGTGGGTTTGGGTCTAGCCGAGTGTGTTTGGGTCTAGCCGAGTGGGTTTGGGTCTAGCCGAGTGGGTTTGGGTCTAGCCGAGTGGGTTTGGGTCTAGCCGAGTGGTTTTCGGTCTAGCCGAGTGGGTTTGGGTCTAGCCCAGTGGGTTTGGGTCTAGCCGAGTGGGTTTGGGTCTAGCCGAGTGGGTTTGGGTCCAGCCGAGTGGGTTTGGGTCCAGCCGAGTGGGTTTGGGTCTAGCCGAGTGGGTTTGGGTCTAGCCGAATGGGTTTGGGTCTAGCCGAGTGGTTTTGGGTCTAGCCGAGTGGGTTTGGGTCTAGCCGAGTGGGTTTGGGTCTAGCCGAGTGGGTTTGGGTCTAGCCGAGAGGTTTTGGGTCTAGCCGAGTGGGTTTGGGTCTAGCCGAGTGGGTTTGGGTCTCGCGGAGTGGGTTTGGGTCTAGCCGAGTGGGTTTCAGTCTTGCCGAGTGGGTTTGGGTCCAGTCGAGTGGGTTTCGGTCTAGCCGAGTGGGTTTGGGTCTAGCGGAGTGGGTGTGGGTCTAGCCGAGTGGGTTTGGGTCTAGCCGAGTGGGTGTGGGTCCAGCCGAGTAGGTTAGGGTCTAGCTGAGTGGGTTTGGGTCTAGCGGAGTGGGTTTGGGTCTAACCGAGTGGGTTTGGGTCTAACCGAGTGGGTTTGGGTATAGCCGAGTGCGTTTGGGTCTAGCGGAGTGGGTTTGGGTCTAGCCGAGTGGGTTTGGGTCTAGCCGAGTGGTTTTGGGGCTAGCCGAGTGGGTTTGTGTCTAGCCGAGTGGGTTTGGGTCTCGCGGAGTGGGTTTGGGACTAGCGGAGTGGGTTTCAGTCTAGCCGAGTGGGTTTGGGTCTAGTCGAGTGTGTTTCGGTCTAGCCGAGTGGGTTTGGGTCTACCGAGTGGGTTTGGGTCTAGCCGAGTGGGTTTGGGTCTAGCGGAGTGGGTTTGGGTCTAGCCGAGTGGGTTTGGGTCTAGCCGAGTGGGTTTGCATCCAGCCGAGTGGGTTGGGGTCTAGCGGAGTGGTTTGGGTCTAGCCGAGTGGGTTTGGGTCTAGCGGAGTGGATTTGGGACTAGCGGAGTGGGTTTGGGTCTGGCCGAGTGGGTTTGCGTCTAGCCTAGTGGGTTTGCGTCTAGCCGAGTGGGTTTGGGTCTAGCCGAGTGGGTTTGGGTCTAGCCGAGTGGGTTTGGGTCTAGCCGAGTGGGTTTGGGTCAACCGGAGTGGGTTTGGGTTTAGCCGAGTGGGTTTGGGTCTAGCCGAGTGGGTTTGGGTCTAGCCGAGTGGGTTTGGGTCTAGCCGAGTGGGTTTGGGTCTAGCCGGGTGGGTTTGGGTCTAGCGGAGTGGGTTTGGGTCTAGCGGAGTGGGTTTGGGTCTAGCCGAGTAGGTTTGGGTTTAGCAGAGTGGGTTTGGGTCTAGCCGAGTGGGTTTGGGTCTAGCGGAGTGGGTTTGGGTCTACCCGAGTGGGTTTGGTTCTAGCCGAGAGGGTTTGGGTCTAACCGAGTGGGTTTGGGTCTAGCCGAGTGGGTTTGGGTCTAGCCAAGTGGGTTTGGGTCTAGCCGAGTGGGTTTGGGGCTAGCTGAGTTGGTTTGTGTCTAGCCGAGTGGGTTGGGTCTCGCGGAGTGGATTTGGGTCTAGCGGAGTGGGTTTCAGTCTAGCCGAGTGGGTTTGGGTCTAGTCGAGTGGGTTTGGGTCTAGCCGAGTGGGTTTGGGTCTAGCCGAGTGGGTTTGGGTCTAGCCGAGTGGGTTTGGGCCTAGCCGAGTGGGTTTGGGTCTAGCCGAGTGGGTTTGCATCTAGCCGAGTGGGTTTGGGTCTAGCCGAGTTGGTTTGGGTCTAGCGGAGTGCGTTTGGGTCTAGCCGAGTGGGTTTGGGTCTAGCCGAGTAAGTTTGGGTCTAGCGGAGTGGGTTTGGGTTTAGCCGAGTGGGTTTAGGTCTAGCCCAGTGGGTTTGGGTCTAGCAAGTGGGTTTGGGTCTCGCCGATTGGGTTTGGGTCTAGCCGAGTGGGTTTGGGTCTAGCGGAGTGGGTGTGGGTCTAGCCGAGTGGGTTTGGGTCTAGCCGAGTGGGTGTGGGTCCAGCCGAGTGGGTTTGGGTCTAGCCGAGTGGGTTTGGGTCTAGCGGAGTGGGTTTGGGTCCAACCGAGTGGGTTTGGGTCTAACCGAGTGGGTTTGGGTTTAGCCGAGTGCGTTTGGGTCTAGCGGAGTGGGTTTGGGTCTGACCGAGTGGGTTTCGGTCTAGCCGATTGGGTTTGGGTCTAGCCGAGTGGGTTTGGGTCTAGCCGAGTGGGTTTGGGTCTTGCGGCGTGGGTTTGGGTCTAGCGGAGTGGGTTTGGGTCTAGCGGAGTGGGTTTGGGTCTAGCCGAGTGGGTTTGGGTCTAGCGGAGTGGGTTTGGGTCTAGCCGAGTGTGTTTGGGTCTAGCCGAGTGGGTTTGGGTCTAGCCGAGTGGGTTTGGGTCTAGCCGAGTGGGTTTGGGTCTAGCCGAGTGGTTTTGGGTCTAGCCGAGTGGGTTTGGGTCTAGCCGAGTGGGTTTGGGGCTAGCCGAGTGGGTTTGTGTCTAGCCGAGTGGGTTTGGGTCTCGCGGAGTGGGTTTGGGTCTAGCGGAGTGGGTTTCAGTCTAGCCGAGTGGGTTTGGGTCTAGTCGAGTGTGTTTCGGTCTAGTCGAGTGGGTTTGGGTCTACCGAGTGGGTTTGGGTCTAGCCGAGTGGGTTTGGGTCTAGCGGAGTGGGTTTGGGTCTAGCCGAGTGGGTTTGGGTCTAGCCGAGTGGGTTTGCGTCCAGCCGAGTGGGTTGGGGTCTAGCGGAGTGGTTTGGGTCTAGCCGAGAGGGTTTGGGTCTAGCGGAGTGGATTTGGGACTAGCGGAGTGGGTTTGGGTCTGGCCGAGTGGGTTTACGTCTAGCCGAGTGGGTTTGCGTCTAGCCGAGTGGGTTTGGGTCTAGCCGAGTGGGTTTGGGTCTAGCCGAGTGGGTTTGGGGCTAGCTGAGTTGGTTTGTGTCTAGCCGAGTGGGTTGGGTCTCGCGGAGTGGATTTGGGTCTAGCGGAGTGGGTTTCAGTCTAGCCGAGTGGGTTTGGGTCTAGTCGAGTGGGTTTGGGTCTAGCCGAGTGGGTTTGGGTCTAGCCGAGTGGGTTTGGGTCTAGCCGAGTGGGTTTGGGACTAGCCGAGTGGGTTTGGATCTAGCCGAGTGGGTGTGCATCTAGCCGAGTGGGTTTGGGTCTAGCCGAGTGGGTTTGGGTCTAGCGGAGTGGGTTTGCGTCTTGCCGAGTGGGTTTGGGTCTAGCCGAGTAAGCTTGGGTCTAGCGGAGTGGGTTTGGGTTTAGCTGAGTGGGTTTAGGTCTAGCCGAGTGGGTTTGGGTCAACCGGAGTGGGTTTGGGTTTAGCCGAGTGGGTTTGGGTCTAGCCGAGTGGGTTTGGGTCTAGCCGAGTGGGTTTGGGTCTAGCGGAGTGGGTTTGGGTCTAGCCGAGTGGGTTTGGGTCTAGTGGAGTGGGTTTGGGTCTAGCGGAGTGGGTTTGGGTCTAGCCGAGTAGGTTTGGGTTTAGCGGAGTGGGTTTGGGTCCAGCCGAGTGGGTTTGGGTCCAGCGGAGTGGGTTTGGGTCTAGCCGAGTGGGTTTGGGTCTAGCCGAGAGGGTTTGGGTCTAACCGAGTGGGTTTGGGTCTAGCCGAGTGGGTTTGGGTCTGGCCAAGTGGGTTTGGGTCTAGCCGTGTGGGTTTCGGGCTAGCTGAGTTGGTTTGTGTCTAGCCGAGTGGGTTGGGTCTCGCGGAGTGGATTTGGGTCTAGCGGAGTGGGTTTCAGTCTAGCCGAGTGGGTTTGGGTCTAGTCGAGTGGGTTTGGGTCTAGCCGAGTGGGTTTGGGTCTTGCCGAGTGGGTTTGGGTCTAGCCGAGTGGGTTTGGGACTAGCCGAGTGGGTTTGGGTCTAGCCGAGTGGGTTTGCATCTAGCCGAGTGGGTTTGGGTCTAGCCGAGTGGGTTTGGGTCTAGCGGAGTGGGTTTGGGTCTAACCGAGTGGGTTTGGGTCTAACCGAGTGGGTTTGGGTATAGCCGAGTGCGTTTGGGTCTAGCGGAGTGGGTTTGGGTCTGACCGAGTGGGTTTCGGTCTAGCCGATTGGGTTTGGGTCTAGCCGAGTGGGTTTGGGTCTAGCCGAGTGGGTTTGGGTCTTGCGGCGTGGGTTTGGGTCTAGCGGAGTGGGTTTGGGTCTAGCGGAGTGGGTTTGGGTCTAGCCGAGTGGGTTTGGGTCTAGCGGAGTGGGTTTGGGTCTAGCCGAGTGTGTTTGGGTCTAGCCGAGTGGGTTTGGGTCTAGCCGAGTGGGTTTGGGTCTAGCCGAGTGGGTTTGGGTCTTGCCGAGTGGTTTTGGGTCTAGCCGAGTGGGTTTGGGTCCAGCCGAGTGGGTTTGGGTCTAGCCGAGTGGGTTTGGGTCTAGCCGAGTGGGTTTGGGGCTAGCCGAGTGGGTTTGTGTCTAGCCGAGTGGGTTTGGGTCTCGCGGAGTGGGTTTGGGTCTAGCGGAGTGGGTTTCAGTCTAGCCGAGTGGGTTTGCGTCTAGTCGAGTGTGTTTCGGTCTAGCTGAGTGGGTTTGGGTCTACCGAGTGGGTTTGGGTCTAGCCGAGTGGGTTTGGGTCTAGCGGAGTGGGTTTGGGACTAGCCGAGTGGGTTTGGGTCTAGCCGAGTGGGTTTGCGTCCAGCCGAGTGGGTTGGGGTCTAGCGGAGTGGTTTGGGTCTAGCCGAGTGGGTTTGGGTCTAGCGGAGTGGATTTGGGACTAGCGGAGTGGGTTTGGGTCTGGCCGAGTGGGTTTGCGTCTAGCCGAGTGGGTTTGCGTCTAGCCGAGTGAGTTTGGGTCTAGCCGAGTGGGTTTGGGTCTAGCCGAGTGGGTTTGGGTCTAGCCGAGTGGGTTTGGGTCTAGCCGAGTGGGTTTGGGTCTAGCGGAGTGGGTTTGGGTCTAGCCAAGTGGGTTTGCGTCTAGCCGAGTGGGTTTGGGGCTAGCTGAGTTGGTTTGTGTCTAGCCGAGTGGGTTGGGTCTCGCGGAGTGGATTTGGGTCTAGCGGAGTGGGTTTCAGTCTAGCCGAGTGGGTTTGGGTCTAGTCGAGTGGGTTTGGGTCTAGCCGAGTGGGTTTGGGTCTAGCCGAGTGGGTTTGGGTCTAGCCGAGTGGGTTTGGGACTAGCCGAGTGGGTTTGGATCTAGCCGAGTGGGTTTGCATCTAGCCGAGTGGGTTTGGGTCTAGCCGAGTGGGTTTGGGTCTAGCGGAGTGGGTTTGCATCTAGCCGAGTGGGTTTGGGTCTATCCGAGTAAGCTTGGGTCTAGCGGAGTGGGTTTGGGTTTAGCCGAGTGGGTTTAGGTCAAGCCGAGTGGGTTTGGGTCAACCGGAGTGGGTTTGGGTTTAGCCGAGTGGGTTTGGGTCTAGCCGAGTGGGTTTGGGTCTAGCCGAGTGGGTTTGGGTCTAGCGGAGTGGGTTTGGGTCTAGCCGAGTGGGTTTGGGTCTAGCGGAGTGGGTTTGGGTCTAGCGGAGTGGGTTTGGGTCTAGCCGAGTAGGTTTGGGTTTAGCGGAGTGCGTTTGGGTCTAGCCGAGTGGGTTTGGGTCTAGCGGAGTGGGTTTGGGTCTAGCCGAGTGGGTTTGGGTCTAGCCGAGAGGGTTTGGGTCTAACCGAGTGGGTTTGGGTCTAGCCGAGTGGGTTTGGGTCTAGCCAAGTGGGTTTGGGTCTAGCCGAGTGGGTTTGGGGCTACCTGAGTTGGTTTGTGTCTAGCCGAGTGGGTTGGGTCTCGCGGAGTGGATTTGGGTCTAGCGGAGTGGGTTTCAGTCTAGCCGAGTGGGTTTGGGTCTAGTCGAGTGGGTTTGGGTCTAGCCGAGTGGGTTTGGGTCTAGCCGAGGGGGTTTGGGTCTAGCCGAGTGGGTTTGGTACTAGCTGAGTGGGTTTGGGTCTAGCCGAGTGGGTTTGCATCTAGCCGAGTGGGTTTGGGTCTAGCCGAGTGGGTTTGGGTCTAGCGGAGTGGGTTTGGGTCTAGCCGAGTGGGTTTGGGTCTAGCCTAGTAAGTTTGGGTCTAGCGGAGTGGGTTTGGGTTTAGCCGAGTGCGTTTAGGTCTAGCCCAGTGGGTTTGGGTCTGGCCAAGTGGGTTTGGGTCTAGCCGATTGGGTTTGGGTCTAGCCGAGTGGGTTTGGGTCTAGCGGAGTGGGTGTGGGTCTAGCCGAGTGGGTTTGGGTCTAGCCGAGTGGGTGTGGGTCCAGCCGAGTGGGTTTGGGTCTAGCCGAGTGGGTTTGGGTCTAGCGGAGTGGGTTTGGGTCTAACCAAGTGGGTTTGGGTCTAACCGAGTGGGTTTGGGTATAGCCGACTGCGTTTGGGTCTAGCGGAGTGGGTTTGGGTCTGACCGAGTGGGTTTCGGTCTAGCCGATTGGGTTTGGGTCTAGCCGAGTGGGTTTGGGTCTAGCCGAGTGGGTTTGGGTCTTGCGGCGTGGGTTTGGGTCTAGCGGAGTGGGCTTGGGTCTAGCGGAGTGGGTTTGGGTCTCGCCGAGTGGGTTTGGGTCTAGCGGAGTGTGTTTGGGTCTAGCCGAGTGTGTTTGGGTCTAGCCGAGTGGGTTTGGGTCTAGCCGAGTGGGTTTGGGTCTAGCCGAGTGGGTTTGGGTCTAGCCGAGTGGTTTTGGGTCTAGCCGAGTGGGTTTGGGTCTAGCCGAGTGGGTTTGGGTCTAGCCGAGTGGGTTTGGGGCTAGCCGAGTGGGTTTGTGTCTAGCCGAGTGGGTTTGGGTCTCGCGGAGTGGGTTTGGGTCTAGCGGAGTGGGTTTCAGTCTAGCCGAGTGGGTTTGGGTCTAGTCGAGTGTGTTTCGGTCTAGCCGAGTGGGTTTGGGTCTACCGAGTGGGTTTGGGTCTAGCCGAGTGGGTTTGGGTCTAGCGGAGTGGGTTTGGGTCTAGCCGAGTGGGTTTGGGTCTAGCCGAGTGGGTTTGCGTATAGCCGAGTGGGTTTGGGTCTAGCCGAGTGGGTTTGGGTGTAACCAAGTGGGTTTGGGTCTGGCCGAGTGGGTTTGGGTATAGCCGAGCGGGTTTGGGTCTAGCGGAGTGGGTTTGGGTCTGACCGAGTGGGTTTCGGTCTAGCCGATTGGGTTTGGGTCTAGCCGAGTGGGTTTGGGTCTAGCCGAGTGGGTTTGGGTCTTGCGGCGTGGGTTTGGGTCTAGCGGAGTGGGTTTGGGTCTAGCGGTGTGGGTTTGGGTCTAGCCGAGTGGGTTTGGGTCTAGCGGAGTGGGTTTGGGTCTAGCGGAGTGTGTTTGGGTCTAGCCGAGTGGGTTTGGGTCTAGCCGAGTGGGTTTGGGTCTATCCAAGTGGGTTTGGGTCTAGCCGAGTGGGTTTGGGTCTAGCCGAGTGGGTTTGGGTCTAGCCGAGTGGGTTTGGGTCTAGCCGAGTGGGTTTGGGTCTGGCCGAGTGGGTTTGGGGCTAGCCGAGTGGGTTTGCGTCCAGCCGAGTGGCTTGGGGTCTAGCGGAGTGGTTTGGGTCTAGCCGAGTGGGTTTGGGTCTAGCGGAGTGGATTTGGGACTAGCGGAGTGGGTTTGGGTCTGGCCGAATGGGTTTGCGTCTAGCCGAGTGGGTTTGCGTCTAGCCGAGTGGGTTTGGGTCTAGCCGAGTGGGTTTGGGTCTAGCCGAGTAGGTTTGGGTCTAGCCGAGTGGGTTTGGGTCTAGCCGAGTGGGTTTGGGTCAACCGGAGTGGGTTTGGGTTTAGCCGAGTGGGTTTGGGTCTAGCCGAGTGGGTTTGGGTCTAGCCGAGTGGGTTTGGGTCTAGCGGAGTGGGTTTGGGTCTAGCCGAGTGGGTTTGGGTCTAGCGGAGTGGGTTTGGGTCTAGCGGAGTGGGTTTGGGTCTAGCCGAGTAGGTTTGGGTTTAGCGGAGTGGGTTTGGGTCTAGCCGAGTGGGTTTGGGTCTAGCGGAGTGGGTTTGGGTCTAGCCGAGTGGGTTTGGGTCTAGCCGAGAGGGTTTGGGTCTAACCGAGTGGGTTTGGGTCTAGCCGAGTGGGTTTGGGTCTAGCCAAGTGGGTTTGGGTCTAGCCGAGTGGGTTTGGGGCTACCTGAGTTGGTTTGTGTCTAGCCGAGTGGGTTGGGTCTCGCGGAGTGGATTTGGGTCTAGCGGAGTGGGTTTCAGTCTAGCCGAGTGGGTTTGGGTCTAGTCGAGTGGGTTTGGGTCTAGCCGAGTGGGTTTGGGTCTAGCCGAGGGGGTTTGGGTCTAGCCGAGTGGGTTTGGTACTAGCTGAGTGGGTTTGGGTCTAGCCGAGTGGGTTTGCGTCTAGCCGAGTGGGTTTGGGTCTAGCCGAGTGGGTTTGGGTCTAGCGGAGTGGGTTTGGGTCTAGCCGAGTGGGTTTGGGTCTAGCCTAGTAAGTTTGGGTCTAGCGGAGTGGGTTTGGGTTTAGCCGAGTGCGTTTAGGTCTAGCCCAGTGGGTTTGGGTCTGGCCAAGTGGGTTTGGGTCTAGCCGATTGGGTTTGGGTCTAGCCGAGTGGGTTTGGGTCTAGCGGAGTGGGTGTGGGTCTAGCCGAGTGGGTTTGGGTCTAGCCGAGTGGGTGTGGGTCCAGCCGAGTGGGTTTGGGTCTAGCCGAGTGGGTTTGGGTCTAGCGGAGTGGGTTTGGGTCTAACCAAGTGGGTTTGGGTCTAACCGAGTGGGTTTGGGTATAGCCGACTGCGTTTGGGTCTAGCGGAGTGGGTTTGGGTCTGACCGAGTGGGTTTCGGTCTAGCCGATTGGGTTTGGGTCTAGCCGAGTGGGTTTGGGTCTAGCCGAGTGGGTTTGGGTCTTGCGGCGTGGGTTTGGGTCTAGCGGAGTGGGCTTGGGTCTAGCGGAGTGGGTTTGGGTCTCGCCGAGTGGGTTTGGGTCTAGCGGAGTGGGTTTGGGTCTAGCCGAGTGTGTTTGGGTCTAGCCGAGTGGGTTTGGGTCTAGCCGAGTGGGTTTGGGTCTAGCCGAGTGGGTTTGGGTCTAGCCGAGTGGTTTTGGGTCTAGCCGAGTGGGTTTGGGTCTAGCCGAGTGGGTTTGGGTCTAGCCGAGTGGGTTTGGGGCTAGCCGAGTGGGTTTGTGTCTAGCCGAGTGGGTTTGGGTCTCGCGGAGTGGGTTTGGGTCTAGCGGAGTGGGTTTCAGTCTAGCCGAGTGGGTTTGGGTCTAGTCGAGTGTGTTTCGGTCTAGCCGAGTGGGTTTGGGTCTACCGAGTGGGTTTGGGTCTAGCCGAGTGGGTTTGGGTCTAGCGGAGTGGGTTTGGGTCTAGCCGAGTGGGTTTGGGTCTAGCCGAGTGGGTTTGCGTATAGCCGAGTGGGTTTGGGTCTAGCCGAGTGGGTTTGGGTGTAACCAAGTGGGTTTGGGTCTGGCCGAGTGGGTTTGGGTATAGCCGAGCGGGTTTGGGTCTAGCGGAGTGGGTTTGGGTCTGACCGAGTGGGTTTCGGTCTAGCCGATTGGGTTTGGGTCTAGCCGAGTGGGTTTGGGTCTAGCCGAGTGGGTTTGGGTCTTGCGGCGTGGGTTTGGGTCTAGCGGAGTGGGTTTGGGTCTAGCGGTGTGGGTTTGGGTCTAGCCGAGTGGGTTTGGGTCTAGCGGAGTGGGTTTGGGTCTAGCGGAGTGTGTTTGGGTCTAGCCGAGTGGGTTTGGGTCTAGCCGAGTGGGTTTGGGTCTATCCGAGTGGCTTTGGGTCTAGCCGAGTGGGTTTGGGTCTAGCCGAGTGGGTTTGGGTCTAGCCGAGTGGGTTTGGGTCTAGCCGAGTGGGTTTGGGTCTGGCCGAGTGGGTTTGGGGCTAGCCGAGTGGGTTTGCGTCCAGCCGAGTGGCTTGGGGTCTAGCGGAGTGGTTTGGGTCTAGCCGAGTGGGTTTGGGTCTAGCGGAGTGGATTTGGGACTAGCGGAGTGGGTTTGGGTCTGGCCGAATGGGTTTGCGTCTAGCCGAGTGGGTTTGCGTCTAGCCGAGTGGGTTTGGGTCTAGCCGAGTGGGTTTGGGTCTAGCCGAGTAGGTTTGGGTCTAGCCGAGTGGGTTTGGGTCTAGCCGAGTGGGTTTGGGTCAACCGGAGTGGGTTTGGGTTTAGCCGAGTGGGTTTGGGTCTAGCCGAGTGGGTTTGGGTCTAGCCGAGTGGGTTTGGGTCTAGCGGAGTGGGTTTGGGTCTAGCCGAGTGGGTTTGGGTCTAGCGGAGTGGGTTTGGGTCTAGCGGAGTGGGTTTGGGTCTAGCCGAGTAGGTTTGGGTTTAGCGGAGTGGGTTTGGGTCTAGCCGAGTGGGTTTGGGTCTAGCGGAGTGGGTTTGGGTCTAGCCGAGTGGGTTTGGGTCTAGCGAGAGGGTTTGGGTCTAACCGAGTGGGTTTGGGTCTAGCCGAGTGGGTTTGGGTCTAGCCAAGTGGGTTTGGGTCTAGCCGAGTGGGTTTGGGGCTAGCTGAGTTGGTTTGTGTCTAGCCGAGTGGGTTGGGTCTCGCGGAGTGGATTTGGGTCTAGCGGTGTGGGTTTCAGTCTAGCCGAGTGGGTTTGGGTCTAGTCGAGTGGGTTTGGGTCTAGCCGAGTGGGTTTGGGTCTAGCCGAGTGGGTTTGGGTCTACCCGAGTGGGTTTGGGACTAGCCGAGTGGGTTTGGGTCTAGCCGAGTGGGTTTGCATCTAGCCGAGTGGGTTTGGGTCTAGCCGAGTGGGTTTGGGTCTAGCGGAGTTGGTTTGGGTCTAGCCGAGTGGGTTTGGGTCTAGCCGAGTAAGTTTGGGTCTAGCGGAGTGGGTTTGGGTTTAGCCGAGTGGGTTTAGGTCTAGCCCAGTGGGTTTGGGTCTAGCCAAGTGGGTTTGGGTCTAGCCGATTGGGTTTGGGTCTAGCCGAGTGGGTTTGGGTCTAGCGGAGTGGGTTTGGGTCTAGCCGAGTTGGTTGGGGTCTAGCCGAGTGGGTTTGGGTCTAGTGGAGTGGGTTTGGGTCTGGCCGAGTGGGTTTGGGTCTAGCCGATTGGGCTTGGGTCTAGCCGAGTGGGTTTGTGTCTAGCCGAGTGGGTTTGGGTTTGCGGCGTGGGTTTGGGTCTAGCCGAGTGGGTTTGGGTCTAGCGGAGTGGGTTTGGGTCTAGCCGAGTGTGTTTGGGTCTAGCCGAGTGCGTTTGGGTCTAGCGGAGTGGGTTTGGGTCTGACCGAGTGGGTTTTGGTCTAGCCGATTGGGTTTGGGTCTAGCCGAGTGGGTTTGGGTCTTGCGGCGTGGGTTTGGGTCTAGCGGAGTGGGTTTGGGTCTAGCGGAGTGGGTTTGGGTCTAGCCGAGTGGGTTTGGGTCTAGCGGAGTGGGTTTGGGTCTAGCCGAGTGTGTTTGGGTCTAGCCGAGTGGGTTTGGGTCTAGCCGAGTGGGTTTGGGTCTGGCCGAGTGGGTTTGGGTCTAGCCGAGTGGGTTTGGGGCTATCCGAGTGGGTTTGTGCCTAGCCGAGTGGGTTTGGGTCTCGCGGAGTGGGTTTGGGTCTAGCGGAGTGGGTTTCAGTCTAGCCGAGTGGGTTTGGGTCTAGTCGAGTGTGTTTCGGTCTAGCCGAGTGGGTTTGGGTCTACCGAGTGGGTTTGGGTCTAGCCGAGTGGGTTTGGGTCTAGCGGAGTGGGTTTGGGTCTAGCCGAGTGGGTTTGGGTCTAGCCGAGTGGGTTTGCGTCCAGCCGAGTGGGTTGGGGTCTAGCGGAGTGGTTTGGGTCTAGCCGAGTGGGTTTGGGTCTAGCGGAGTGGATTTGGGACTAGCGGAGTGGGTTTGGGTCTGGCCGAGTGGGTTTGCGTCTAGCCGAGTGGGTTTGCGTCTAGCCGAGTGGGTTTGGGTCTAGCCGAGTGGGTTTGGGTCTAACCAAGTGGGTTTGGGTCTAGCCGAGTGGGTTTGGGATTAGCCGAGCGGGTTTGGGTCTAGCGGAGTGGGTTTGGGTCTGACCGAGTGGGTTTGGGTCTAGCCGAGTGGGTTTGGGTCTTGCGGCGTGGGTTTGGGTCTAGCGGAGTGGGTTTGGGTCTAGCGGTGTGGGTTTGGGTCTAGCCGAGTGGGTTTGGGTCTAGCGGCGTGGGTTTGGCTCTAGCGGAGTGTGTTTGGGTCTAGCCGAGTGGGTTTGGGTGTAGCCGAGTGGGTTTGGGTGTATCCGAGTGGGTTTGGGTCTAGCCGATTGGGCTTGGGTCTAGCCGAGTGGATTTCGGTCTAGCCGAGTGGGTTTGGGTCTTGCGGTGTGGGTTTGGGTCTAGCGGAGTGGGTTTGGGTCTAGCCGAGTGGGTTTGGGTGTAACCGAGTGGGTTTGGGTCTAGCTGAGTGGGTTTGGGTATAGCCGAGCGGGTTTGGGTCTAGCGGAGTGGGTTTGGGTCTGACCGAGTGGGTTTGGGTCTAGCCGATTGGGTTTGGGTCTAGCTGAGTGGGTATGGGTCTAGCCGATTGGGTTTGGGTCTTGCGGCGTGGGTTTGGGTCTAGCGGAGTGGGTTTGGGGCTAGCGGAGTGGGTTTGGGTCTAGCCGAGTGGGTTTGGGTCTAGCGGAGTGGGTTTGGGTCTAGCCGAGTGTGTTTGGGTCTAGCCGAGTGGGTTTGGATCTAGCCGAGTGGGTTTGGGTCTAGCGGAGTGGGTTTGGGTTTAGCGGAGTGGGTTTGGGTCTAGCCGAGTGGGTTTGGGTCTAGCCGAGTGGGTTTGGGTCTATCGGAGTGGGTTTGGGTTTAGCCGAGTGGGTTTAGGTCTAGCCCAGTGGGTTTGGGTCTAGCCAAGTGGGTTTGGGTCTAGCCGATTGTGTTTGGGTCTAGCCGAGTGGGTTTGGGTCTAGCGGAGTGTGTTTGGGTCTAGCCGAGTGGGTTTGGGTCTAACCGAGTGGGTTTGGGTCTAGCCGAGTGGGTTTGGGTCCAGCCGAGTGGGTTTGGGTCTAGCCGAGTGGGTTTGGGGCTAGCCGAGTGGGTTTGTGTCTAGCCGAGTGGGTTTGGGTCTCGCGGAGTGGGTTTGGGTCTAGCGGAGTGGGTTTCAGTCTAGCCGAGTGGGTTTGGGTCTAGCGGAGTGGAATTGGGACTAGCGGAGTGGGTTTGGGTCTGGCCGAGTGGGTTTGCGTCTAGCCGAGTGGGTTTGCATCTAGCCGAGTGGGTTTGGGTCTAGCCGAGTGGGTTTGGGTCTAGCCGAGTGGGTTTGGGTCTAGCCGAGTGGGTTTGGGTCTAGCGGAGTGGGTTTGGGTTTAGCCGAATGGGTTTGGGTCTAGCCGAGTAGGTTTGGGTCTAGCCGAGTGGGTTTGGGTCTAGCGGAGTGGGTTTGGGTCTAGCCGAGTGGGTTTGGGTCTAGCGGAGTGGGTTTGGGTCTAGCGGAGTGGGTTTGGGTCTGGCCGAGTGGGTTTGGGTCTAGCGGAGTGGGTTTGGGTCTAGCCGAGTGGGTTTGGGTCTAGCCGAGTGGGTTTGGGTCTAGCCGAGTGGGTTTGGGTCTAGCCGAGTGGGTTTAGGTCTAGCCGAGTGGGTTGTGGCTAGCCGAGTTGGTTTGTGTCTAGCCGAGTGGGTTTGGGTCTCGCGGAGTGGGTTTGGGTCTAGCGGAGTGGGTTTCAGTCTAGCCGAGTGGGTTTGGGTCTAGTCGAGTGGGTTTCGGTCTAGCCGAGTGGGTTTGGGTCGAACCGAGTGGGTTTGGGTCTAGCCGAGTGGGTTTGGGACTAGCCGAGTGGGTTTGGGTCTAGCCGAGTGGGTTTGCATCTAGACGAGTGGGTTTAGGTCTAGCCGAGTGGGTTTGGGTCTAGCGGAGTGGGTTTGGGTCTAGCCGAGTGGGTTTGGGTCTAGCCGAGTGGGTTTGGGTCTATCGGAGTGGGTTTGGGTTTAGCCGATTGGGTTTAGGTCTAGCCCAGTGGGTTTGGGTCTAACCAAGTGGGTTTGGGTCTAGCCGATTGGGTTTGGGTCTAGCCGAGTGGGTTTGGGTCTAGCGGATTGGGTTTGGGTCTAGCCGAGTGGGTTGGTGTCTAGCCGAGTGATTTTGGGTCTAGCGGAGTGGGTTTGGGTCTAGCCGAGTGGGTTTGGGTCTAGCCGATTGGGCTTGGGTCTAGCCGAGTGGATTTCGGTCTAGCCGAGTGGGTTTGGGTCTTGCGGCGTGGGTTTGGGTCTAGCGGAGTGGGTTTGGGTCTAGCCGAGTGGGTTTGGGTGTAACCGAGTGGGTTTGGGTCTAGCCGAGTGGGTTTGGGTATAGCCGAGCTGGTTTGGGTCTAGCGGAGTGGGTTTGGGTCTGACAGAGTGGGTTTGGGTCTAGCCGATTGGGTTTGGGTCCAGCCGAGTGGGTATGGGTCTAGCCGATTGGGTTTGGGTCTTGCGGCGTGGGTTTGGGTCTAGCGGAGTGGGTTTGGGGCTAGCGGAGTGGGTTTGGGTCTAGCCGAGTGGGTTTGGGTCTAGCGGAGTGGGTTTGGGTCTAGCCGAGTGTGTTTGGGTCTAGCCGAGTGGGTTTGGGTCTAGTCGAGTGGGTTTGGGTCTAGCCGAGTGGGTTTGGGTCTAGCCGAGTGGGTTTCAGTCTAACCGAGTGGGTTTGGGTCTAGTCGAGTGTGTTTCGGTCTAGCCGAGTGGGTTTGGGTCTACCGAGTGGGTTTGGGTCTAGCCGAGTGGGTTTGGGTCTAGCCCAGTGGGTTTGGGTCTAGCCGAGTGGGTTTGGGTCTAGCGGAGTGTGTTTGGGTCTAGCCGAGTGGGTTTGGGTCTAACCGAGTGGGTTTGGGTCTAGCCGAGTGGGTTTGGGTCCAGCCGAGTGGGTTTGGGTCTAGCCGAGTGGGTTTGGGGCTAGCCGAGTGGGTTTGTGTCTAGCCGAGTGGGTTTGGGTCTCGCGGAGTGGGTTTGGGTCTAGCGGAGTGGGTTTCAGTCTAGCCGAGTGGGTTTGGGTCTAGCCGAGTGGGTTTGCGTCTAGCCGAGTGGGTTTGGGTCTAGCGGAGTGGTTTGGGTCTAGCCGAGTGGGTTTAGGTCTAGCGGAGTGGAATTGGGACTAGCGGAGTGGGTTTGGGTCTGGCCGAGTGGGTTTGCGTCTAGCCGAGTGGGTTTGCATCTAGCCGAGTGGGTTTGGGTCTAGCCGAGTGGGTTTGGGTCTAGCCGAGTGGGTTTGGGTCTAGCCGAGTGGGTTTGGGTCTAGCCGAGTGGGTTTGGGTCTAGCGGAGTGGGTTTGGGTTTAGCCGAATGGGTTTGGGTCTAGCCGAGTAGGTTTGGGTCTAGCCGAGTGGGTTTGGGTCTAGCGGAGTGGGTTTGGGTCTAGCCGAGTGGGTTTGGGTCTAGCGGAGTGGGTTTGGGTCTAGCGGAGTGGGTTTGGGTCTGGCCGAGTGGGTTTGGTTCTAGCGGAGTGGGTTTGGGTCTAGCCGAGTGGGTTTGGGTCTAGCCGAGTGGGTTTGGGTCTAGCCGAGTGGGTTTGGGTCTAGCCGAGTGGGTTTAGGTCTAGCCGAGTGGGTTGTGGCTAGCCGAGTTGGTTTGTGTCTAGCCGAGTGGGTTTGGGTCTCGCGGAGTGGGTTTGGGTCTAGCGGAGTGGGTTTCAGTCTAGCCGAGTGGGTTTGGGTCTAGTCGAGTGGGTTTCGGTCTAGCCGAGTGGGTTTGGGTCGAACCGAGTGGGTTTGGGTCTAGCCGAGTGGGTTTGGGACTAGCCGAGTGGGTTTGGGTCTAGCCGAGTGGGTTTGCATCTAGACGAGTGGGTTTAGGTCTAGCCGAGTGGGTTTGGGTCTAGCGGAGTGGGTTTGGGTCTAGCCGAGTGGGTTTGGGTCTAGCCGAGTGGGTTTGGGTCTATCGGAGTGGGTTTGGGTTTAGCCGATTGGGTTTAGGTCTAGCCCAGTGGGTTTGGGTCTAACCAAGTGGGTTTGGGTCTAGCCGATTGGGTTTGGGTCTAGCCGAGTGGGTTTGGGTCTAGCGGATTGGGTTTGGGTCTAGCCGAGTGGGTTGGTGTCTAGCCGAGTGATTTTGGGTCTAGCGGAGTGGGTTTGGGTCTAGCCGAGTGGGTTTGGGTCTAGCCGATTGGGCTTGGGTCTAGCCGAGTGGATTTCGGTCTAGCCGAGTGGGTTTGGGTCTTGCGGCGTGGGTTTGGGTCTAGCGGAGTGGGTTTGGGTCTAGCCGAGTGGGTTTGGGTGTAACCGAGTGGGTTTGGGTCTAGCCGAGTGGGTTTGGGTATAGCCGAGCGGGTTTGGGTCTAGCGGAGTGGGTTTGGGTCTGACAGAGTGGGTTTGGGTCTAGCCGATTGGGTTTGGGTCTAGCCGAGTGGGTATGGGTCTAGCCGATTGGGTTTGGGTCTTGCGGCGTGGGTTTGGGTCTAGCGGAGTGGGTTTGGGGCTAGCGGAGTGGGTTTGGGTCTAGCCGAGTGTGTTTGGGTCTAGCGGAGTGGGTTTGGGTCTAGCCGAGTGTGTTTGGGTCTAGCCGAGTGGGTTTGGGTCTAGTCGAGTGGGTTTGGGTCTAGCAGAGTGGGTTTGGGTCTAGCCGAGTGGGTTTCAGTCTAACCGAGTGGGTTTGGGTCTAGTCGAGTGTGTTTCGGTCTAGCCGAGTGGGTTTGGGTCTACCGAGTGGGTTTTGGTCTAGCCGAGTGGGTTTGGGTCTAGCGGAGTGGATTTGGGACTAGCGGAGTGGGTTTGGGTCTGGCCGAGTGGGTTTGCGTCTAGCCGAGTGGGTTTCGGTCTAGCCGAGTGGGTTTGGGTCGAACCGAGTGGGTTTGGGTCTAGCCGAGTGGGTTTGGGACTAGCCGAGTGGGTTTGGGTCTAGCCGAGTGGGTTTGCATCTAGACGAGTGGGTTTAGGTCTAGCCGAGTGGGTTTGGGTCTAGCGGAGTGGGTTTGGGTCTAGCCGAGTGGGTTTGGGTCTAGCCGAGTGGGTTTGGGTCTATCGGAGTGGGTTTGGGTTTAGCCGATTGGGTTTAGGTCTAGCCCAGTGGGTTTGGGTCTAACCAAGTGGGTTTGGGTCTAGCCGATTGGGTTTGGGTCTAGCCGAGTGGGTTTGGGTCTAGCGGATTGGGTTTGGGTCTAGCCGAGTGGGTTGGTGTCTAGCCGAGTGATTTTGGGTCTAGCGGAGTGGGTTTGGGTCTAGCCGAGTGGGTTTGGGTCTAGCCGATTGG
Organism: Raja brachyura; assembly: GCA_963514005.1. The sequence goes on along the minus strand of OY740819.1, from coordinate 1,868,517 downwards.
GCTTGGGTCTAGCCGAGTGGATTTCGGTCTAGCCGAGTGGGTTTGGGTCTTGCGGCGTGGGTTTGGGTCTAGCGGAGTGGGTTTGGGTCTAGCCGAGTGGGTTTGGGTGTAACCGAGTGGGTTTGGGTCTAGCCGAGTGGGTTTGGGTATAGCCGAGCGGGTTTGGGTCTAGCGGAGTGGGTTTGGGTCTGACAGAGTGGGTTTGGGTCTAGCCGATTGGGTTTGGGTCTAGCCGAGTGGGTATGGGTCTAGCCGATTGGGTTTGGGTCTTGCGGCGTGGGTTTGGGTCTAGCGGAGTGGGTTTGGGGCTAGCGGAGTGGGTTTGGGTCTAGCCGAGTGTGTTTGGGTCTAGCGGAGTGGGTTTGGGTCTAGCCGAGTGTGTTTGGGTCTAGCCGAGTGGGTTTGGGTCTAGTCGAGTGGGTTTGGGTCTAGCAGAGTGGGTTTGGGTCTAGCCGAGTGGGTTTCAGTCTAACCGAGTGGGTTTGGGTCTAGTCGAGTGTGTTTCGGTCTAGCCGAGTGGGTTTGGGTCTACCGAGTGGGTTTTGGTCTAGCCGAGTGGGTTTGGGTCTAGCGGAGTGGATTTGGGACTAGCGGAGTGGGTTTGGGTCTGGCCGAGTGGGTTTGCGTCTAGCCGAGTGGGTTTGCGTCTAGCCGAGTGGGTTTGTGTCTAGCCGAGTGGGTTTGCGTCTAGCCGAGTGGGTTTGGGACTAGCCAAGTGGGTTTGGGTCTAGCCGAGTGGGTTTGCATTTAGACGAGTGGGTTTAGGTCTAGCCGAGTGGGTTTGGGTCTAGCGGAGTGGGTTTGGGTCTAGCCGAGTGGGTTTGGGTCTAGCCGAGTGGGTTTGGGTCTAGCGGAGTGGGTTTGGGTTTAGCGGAGTGGGTTTGGGTCTAGCCGAGTGGGTTTGGGTCTAGCCGAGTGGGTTTGGGTCTAGCGGAGTGGGTTTGGGTTTAGCCGAGTGGGTTTAGGTCTAGCCCAGTGGGTTTGGGTCTAGCCAAGTGGGTTTGGGTCTAGCCGATTGTGTTTGGGTCTAGCCGAGTGGGTTTGGGTCTAGCGGATTGGGTTTGGGTCTAGCCCAGTGGGTTTGGGTCTGGCCGAGTGGGTTTGGGTCTAGCCGAGTGGGTTTGGGTCTAGCGGAGTGGATTTGGGACTAGCGGAGTGGGTTTGGGTCTGGCCGAGTGGGTTTGCGTCTAGCCGAGTGGGTTTGGGAGTAGCCAAGTGGGTTTGGGTCTAGCCGATTGGGTTTGCATTTAGACGAGTGGGTTTGGGTCTAGCCGAGTGGGTTTGGGTCTAGCCGAGTGGGTTTGGGTCTAGCCGAGTGGGTTTGGGTCTAGCCGAGTGGGTTTGGGTCTAGCGGAGTGGGTTTGGGTTTAGCGGAGTGGGTTTGGCTCTAGCCGAGTGGGTTTGGGTCTAGCCGAGTGGGTTTGGGTCTAGCGGAGTGGGTTTGGGTCTGGCCGAGTGGGTTTGGGTCTAGCGGAGTATGTTTGGGTCTAGCCGAGTGGGTTTGGGTCTAGCCGATTGGGTTTGGGTCTAGCCGAGTGGGTTTGGGTCTAGCCGAGTGGGTTTAGGTCTAGCCGAGTGGGTTTGGGGCTAGCCGAGTTGGTTTATGTCTAGCCGAGTGGGTTTGGGTCTCGCGGAGTGGGTTTGGGTCTAGCGGAGTGGGTTTCAGTCTAGCCGAGTGGGTTTGGGTCTAGTCGAGTGGGTTTCGGTCTAGCCGAGTGGGTTTGAGTCTAACCGAGTGGGTTTGGGTCTAGACGAGTGGGTTTGGGACTAGCCGAGTGGGTTTGGGTCTAGCCGAGTGGGTTTGCATCTAGACGAGTGGGTTTAGGTCTAGCCGAGTGGGTTTGGGTCTAGCGGAGTGGGTTTGGGTCTAGCCGAGTGGGTTTGGGTCTAGCCGAGTGGGTTTGGGTCTATCGGAGTGGGTTTGGGTTTAGCCGAGTGGGTTTGGGTCTAGCCGATTGGGTTTGGGTCTAGCCGAGTGGGTTTGGGTCTAGCGGATTGGGTTTGGGTCTAGCCGAGTGGGTTGGTGTCTAGCCGAGTGATTTTGGGTCTAGCGGAGTGGGTTTGGGTCTAGCCGAGTGGGTTTGGGTCTAGCCGATTGGGCTTGGGTCTAGCCGAGTGGATTTCGGTCTAGCCGAGTGGGTTTGGGTCTTGCGGCGTGGGTTTGGGTCTAGCGGAGTGGGTTTGGGTCTAGCCGAGTGGGTTTGGGTGTAACCGAGTGGGTTTGGGTCTAGCCGAGTGGGTTTGGGTATAGCCGAGCGGGTTTGGGTCTAGCGGAGTGGGTTTGGGTCTGACCGAGTGGGTTTGGGTCTAGCCGATTGGGTTTGGGTCTAGCCGAGTGGGTATGGGTCTAGACGATTGGGTTTGGGTCTTGCGGCGTGGGTTTGGGTCTAGCGGAGTCGGTTTGGGGCTAGCGGAGTGGGTTTGGGTCTAGCCGAGTGGGTTTGGGTCTAGCGGAGTGGGTTTGGGTCTAGCCGAGTGTGTTTGGGTCTAGCCGAGTGGGTTTGGGTCTAGTCGAGTGGGTTTGGGTCTAGCCGAGTGGGTTTGGGTCTAGCCGAGTGGGTTTCAGTCTAACCGAGTGGGTTTGGGTCTAGTCGAGTGTGTTTCGGTCTAGCCGAGTGGGTTTGGGTCTACCGAGTGGGTTTGGGTCTAGCCGAGTGGGTTTGGGTCTAGCGGAGTGGATTTGGGACTAGCGGAGTGGGTTTGGGTCTGGCCGAGTGGGTTTGCGTCTAGCCGAGTGGGTTTGCGTCTAGCCGAGTGGGTTTGGGTCTAGCCGAGTGGGTTTGGGTCTAGCCGAGTGGGTTTGGGTCTAGCGGAGTGGGTTTGGGTTTAGCCGAGTGGGTTTAGGTCTAGCCCAGTGGGTTTGGGTCTAGCCAAGTGGGTTTGGGTCTAGCCGATTGTGTTTGGGTCTAGCCGAGTGGGTTTGGGTCTAGCGGATTGGGTTTGGGTCTAGCCCAGTGGGTTTGGGTCTGGCCGAGTGGGTTTGGGTCTAGCCGAGTGGGTTTGGGTCTAGCGGAGTGGATTTGGGACTAGCGGAGTGGGTTTGGGTCTGGCCGAGTGGGTTTGCGTCTAGCCGAGTGGGTTTGGGAGTAGCCAAGTGGGTTTGGGTCTAGCCGATTGGGTTTGCATTTAGACGAGTGGGTTTGGGTCTAGCCGAGTGGGTTTGGGTCTAGCCGAGTGGGTTTGGGTCTAGCCGAGTGGGTTTGGGTCTAGCCGAGTGGGTTTGGGTCTAGCGGAGTGGGTTTGGGTTTAGCGGAGTGGGTTTGGCTCTAGCCGAGTGGGTTTGGGTCTAGCCGAGTGGGTTTGGGTCTAGCGGAGTGGGTTTGGGTCTGGCCGAGTGGGTTTGGGTCTAGCGGAGTATGTTTGGGTCTAGCCGAGTGGGTTTGGGTCTAGCCGATTGGGTTTGGGTCTAGCCGAGTGGGTTTAGGTCTAGCCGAGTGGGTTTGGGGCTAGCCGAGTTGGTTTATGTCTAGCCGAGTGGGTTTGGGTCTCGCGGAGTGGGTTTGGGTCTAGCGGAGTGGGTTTCAGTCTAGCCGAGTGGGTTTGGGTCTAGTCGAGTGGGTTTCGGTCTAGCCGAGTGGGTTTGAGTCTAACCGAGTGGGTTTGGGTCTAGACGAGTGGGTTTGGGACTAGCCGAGTGGGTTTGGGTCTAGCCGAGTGGGTTTGCATCTAGACGAGTGGGTTTAGGTCTAGCCGAGTGGGTTTGGGTCTAGCGGAGTGGGTTTGGGTCTAGCCGAGTGGGTTTGGGTCTAGCCGAGTGGGTTTGGGTCTATCGGAGTGGGTTTGGGTTTAGCCGAGTGGGTTTGGGTCTAGCCGATTGGGTTTGGGTCTAGCCGAGTGGGTTTGGGTCTAGCGGATTGGGTTTGGGTCTAGCCGAGTGGGTTGGTGTCTAGCCGAGTGATTTTGGGTCTAGCGGAGTGGGTTTGGGTCTAGCCGAGTGGGTTTGGGTCTAGCCGATTGGGCTTGGGTCTAGCCGAGTGGATTTCGGTCTAGCCGAGTGGGTTTGGGTCTTGCGGCGTGGGTTTGGGTCTAGCGGAGTGGGTTTGGGTCTAGCCGAGTGGGTTTGGGTGTAACCGAGTGGGTTTGGGTCTAGCCGAGTGGGTTTGGGTATAGCCGAGCGGGTTTGGGTCTAGCGGAGTGGGTTTGGGTCTGACCGAGTGGGTTTGGGTCTAGCCGATTGGGTTTGGGTCTAGCCGAGTGGGTATGGGTCTAGACGATTGGGTTTGGGTCTTGCGGCGTGGGTTTGGGTCTAGCGGAGTCGGTTTGGGGCTAGCGGAGTGGGTTTGGGTCTAGCCGAGTGGGTTTGGGTCTAGCGGAGTGGGTTTGGGTCTAGCCGAGTGTGTTTGGGTCTAGCCGAGTGGGTTTGGGTCTAGTCGAGTGGGTTTGGGTCTAGCCGAGTGGGTTTGGGTCTAGCCGAGTGGGTTTCAGTCTAACCGAGTGGGTTTGGGTCTAGTCGAGTGTGTTTCGGTCTAGCCGAGTGGGTTTGGGTCTACCGAGTGGGTTTGGGTCTAGCCGAGTGGGTTTGGGTCTAGCGGAGTGGATTTGGGACTAGCGGAGTGGGTTTGGGTCTGGCCGAGTGGGTTTGCGTCTAGCCGAGTGGGTTTGCGTCTAGCCGAGTGGGTTTGGGTCTAGCCGAGTGGGTTTGCGTCTAGCCGAGTGGGTTTGGGACTAGCCAAGTGGGTTTGGGTCTAGCCGTTTGGGTTTGCATTTAGACGAGTGGGTTTAGGTCTAGCCGAGTGGGTTTGGGTCTAGCCGAGTGGGTTTGGGTCTAGCGGAGTGGGTTTGGGTCTAGCCGAGTGGGTTTGGGTCTAGCGGAGTGGGTTTGGGTCTAGCGGAGTGGGTTTAGGTCTGGCCGAGTGGGTTTGGGTCTAGCGGAGTATGTTTGGGTCTAGCCGATTGGGCTTGGGTCTAGCGGAGTGGTTTGGGTCTAGCCGAGTGGGTTTGGGTCTAGCGGAGTGGATTTGGGACTAGCGGAGTGGGTTTGGGTCTAGCCGAGTGGGTTTGCGTCTAGCCGAGTGGGTTTGGGTCTAGCGGAGTGGTTTTGGTCTAGCCGAGTGGGTTTGGGTCTAGCGGAGTGGATTTGGGACTAGCGGAGTGGGTTTGGGTCTGGCCGAGTGGGTTTGCCTCTAGCCGAGTGGGTTTGCGTCTAGCCGAGTGGGTTTGGGTCTAGCCGAGTGGGTTTGGGTCTAGCCGAGTGGGTTTGGGACTAGCCGAGTGGGTTTGGGTCTAGCCGAGTAGGTTTGGGTTTAGCCGAGTGGGTTTGGGTCTAGCGGAGTGGGTTTGGGTCTAGCCGAGTGGGTTTGGGTCTAGCCGAGTGGGTTTGGTTCTAGCGCAGTGGGTTTGGGTCTAGCGGAGTGGGTTTGGGTCTAACCGAGTGGGTTTGGGTCTAGCGGAGTGGGTTTGGGTCTAGCCGAGTGGGTTTGGGTCTAGCGGAGTGGGTTTGGGTCTAGCCGAGTGGGTTTGGGTCCAGCCGAGAGGGTTTGGATTTAGCCGAGTGGGTTTGGGTTTAGCCGAGTGGGTTTGGGTCTAGCCGAGTGGGTTTGGGTCTAGCCGAGTGGGTTTGGGGCTAGCCGAGTTGGTTTGTGTCTAGCAGAGTGGGTTTGGGTCTCGCGGAGTGGGTTTGGGTCTAGCAGAGTGGGTTTCAGTCTAGCGGAGTGGGTTTTGGTCTAGTCGAGTGGGTTTCCGTCTAGCCGAGTGGGTTTGGGTCTAGCCGAGTGGGTTTGGGTCTAGCCGAGTGGGTTTGGGACTAGCCGAGTAGGTTTGGGTCTAGCCGAGTGGGTTTGCATCTAGCCGAGTGGGTTTGGGTCTAGCCGAGTGGGTTTGGGTCTAGCGGAGTGGGTTTGGGTCTAGCCGAGTGGGTTTGGGTCTAGCCGAGTAAGTTTGGGTCAAGCGGAGTGGGTTTGGGTTTAGCCGAGTGGGTTTAGGTCTTGCCCAGTGGGTTTGGGTCCAGCCAAGTGGGTTTGGGTCTAGCCGATTGGGTTTGGGTCTAGCCGAGTGGGTTTGGGTCTAGTGGAGTGGGTTTGGGTCTAGCCGAGTGGGTTGGGGTCTAGCCGAGTGGGTTAGGGTCTAGCGGAGTGGGTTTGGGTCTAGCCGAGTGGGTTTGGGTCTAGCCGATTGGGCTTGGGTCTAGCCGTGTGGGTTTGTGTCTAGCCGAGTGGGTTTGGGTCTTGCGGCGTGGGTTTGGGTCTAGCGGAGTGGGATTGGGTCTAGCGGAGTGGGTTTGGGTCTAGCCGAGTGGGTTTCGGTCTAACCGAGTGGGTTTGGGTCTAGCCGAGTGGGTTTGGGTATAGCCGAGCGGGTTTGGGTCTAGCGGAGTGGGTTTGGGTCTGACCGAGTGGGTTTCGGTCTAGCCGATTGGGTTTGGGTCTAGCCGAGTAGGTTTGGGTCCAGCCGAGTGGGTTTGGGTCTTGCGGCGTGGGTTTGGGTATAGCGGAGTGGGTTTGGGTCTAGCGGAGTGGGTTTGGGTCAAGCCGAGTGGGTTTGGGTCTAGCGGAGTGGGTTTGGGTCTAGCGGAGTGTGTTTGGGTCTAGCCAAGTGGGTTTGGGTCTAGCCGAGTGCGTTTGGGTCTAGCCGAGTGGGTTTGGGTCTAGCCGAGTGGGTTTGGGTCTAGCCGAGTGGGTTTGGGGCTAGCCGAGTGGGTTTGTGTCTAGCCGAGTGGGTTTGGGTCTCGCGGAGTGGGTTTGGGTCTAGCGGAGTGGGTTTCAGTCTAGCCGAGTGGGTTTGGGTCTAGCCGAGTGGGTTTGGGTCTAGCGGAGTGGTTTGGGTCTAGCCGAGTGGGTTTGGGTCTAGCGGAGTGGATTTGGGACTAGCGGAGTGGGTTTGGGTCTGGCCGAGTGGGTTTGCGTCTAGCCGAGTGGGTTTGCGTCTAGCCGAGTGAGTTTGGGTCTAGCCGAGTGGGTTTTGGATCTAGCCGAGTGGGTTTGGGTCTAGCCGAGTGTGTTTGGGTCTTACGGAGTGGGTTTGGGTTTAGCCGAGTGGGTTTGGGTCTAGCCGAGTGGGTTTGGGTCTAGCCGAGTGGGTTTGGGTCTCGCGGAGTGGGTTTGGGTCTCGCCGAGTGGGTTTGGGTCTAGCGGAGTGGGTTTGGGTCTAGCGGAGTGGGTTTGGGTCTGGCCGAGTGGGTTTGGGTCTAGCGGAGTGGGTTTGGGTCTAGCCGAGTGGGTTTGTGTCTAACCGAGTGGGTTTGGGTCTAGCCGAGTAGGTTTGGGTCCAGCCGAGTGGGTTTGGGTCTTGCGGCGTGGGTTTGGGTATAGCGGAGTGGGTTTGGGTCTAGCGGAGTGGGTTTGGGTCAAGCCGAGTGGGTTTGGGTCTAGCGGAGTGGGTTTGGGTCTAGCGGAGTGTGTTTGGGTCTAGCCAAGTGGGTTTGGGTCTAGCCGAGTGCGTTTGGGTCTAGCCGAGTGGGTTTGGGTCTAGCCGAGTGGGTTTGGGTCTAGCCGAGTGGGTTTGGGGCTAGCCGAGTGGGTTTGTGTCTAGCCGAGTGGGTTTGGGTCTCGCGGAGTGGGTTTGGGTCTAGCGGAGTGGGTTTCAGTCTAGCCGAGTGGGTTTGGGTCTAGCCGAGTGGGTTTGGGTCTAGCGGAGTGGTTTGGGTCTAGCCGAGTGGGTTTGGGTCTAGCGGAGTGGATTTGGGACTAGCGGAGTGGGTTTGGGTCTGGCCGAGTGGGTTTGCGTCTAGCCGAGTGGGTTTGCGTCTAGCCGAGTGAGTTTGGGTCTAGCCGAGTGGGTTTTGGATCTAGCCGAGTGGGTTTGGGTCTAGCCGAGTGTGTTTGGGTCTAGCGGAGTGGGTTTGGGTTTAGCCGAGTGGGTTTGGGTCTAGCCGAGTGGGTTTGGGTCTAGCCGAGTGGGTTTGGGTCTCGCGGAGTGGGTTTGGGTCTCGCCGAGTGGGTTTGGGTCTAGCGGAGTGGGTTTGGGTCTAGCGGAGTGGGTTTGGGTCTGGCCGAGTGGGTTTGGGTCTAGCGGAGTGGGTTTGGGTCTAGCCGAGTGGGTTTGTGTCTAACCGAGTGGGTTTGGGTCTAGCCGAGTGGGTTTGGGTCTAGCCGAGTGGGTTTAGGTCTAGCCGAGTGGGTTTGGGGCTAGCCGAGTTGGTTTGTGTCTAGCCGAGTGGGTTTGGGTCTCGCGGAGTGGGTTTGGGTCTAGCGGAGTGGGTTTCAGTCTAGCCGAGTGGGTTTGGGTCTAGTCGAGTGGGTTTCGGTCTAGCCGAGTGGGTTTGGGTCTAACCGAGTGGGTTTGGGTCTAGCCGAGTGGGTTTGGGACTAGCCGAGTGGGTTTGGGTCTAGCCGAGTGGGTTTGCGTCTAGACGAGTGGGTTTAGGTCTAGCCGAGTGGGTTTGGGTCTAGCGGAGTGGGTTTGGGTCTAGCCGAGTGGGTTTGGGTCTAGCCGTGTGGGTTTGGGTCTAGCCGAGTGGGTTTGGGTCTAGCGGAGTGGGTTTGGGTTTAGCCGAGTGAGTTTAGGTCCAGCCCAGTGGGTTTGGGTCTAGCCAAGTGGGTTTGGGTCTAGCCGATTGGGTTTGGGTCTAGCCGAGTGGGTTTGGGTCTAGCGGATTGGGTTTGGGTCTAGCCGAGTGGGTTGGGGTGTAGCCGAGTGGTTTTGGGTCTAGCGGAGTGGGTTTGGGTCTAGCCGAGTGGGTTTGGGTCTAGCCGATTGGGCTTGGGTCTAGCCGAGTGGGTTTGGGTCTAGCCGAGTGGGTTTGGGTCTTGCGGCATGGGTTTGGGTCTAGCGGAGTGGGTTTGGGTCTAGCCGAGTGGGTTTGGGTGTAACCGAGTGTGTTTGGGTCTAGCCGAGTGGGTTTGGGTCTAGCCGATTGGGCTTGGGTCTAGCCGAGTGGGTTTGGGTCTAGCCGAGTGGGTTTGGGTCTTGCGGCGTGGGTTTGGGTCTAGCGGAGTGGGATTGGGTCTAGCGGAGTGGGTTTGGGTCTAGCCGAGTGGGTTTGGGTCTAACCGAGTGGGTTTGGGTCTAGCCGAGTGGGTTTGGGTATAGCCGAGCGGGTTTGGGTCTAGCGGAGTGGGTTTCGGTCTGACCGAGTGGGTTTCGGTCTAGCCGATTGGGTTTGGGTCTAGCCGAGTGGGTTTGGGTCTAGCCGAGTGGGTTTGGGTCTTGCGGCGTGGGTTTGGGTATAGCGGAGTGGGTTTGGGTCTAGCGGAGTGGGTTTGGGTCAAGCCGAGTGGGTTTGGGTCGAGCCGAGTGGGTTTGGGTCTTGCGGCGTGGGTTTGGGTATAGCGGAGTGGGTTTGGGTCTAGCGGAGTGGGTTTGGGTCAAGCCGAGTGGGTTTGGGTCTAGCGGAGTGGGTTTGGGTCTAGCGGAGTGTGTTTGGGTCTAGCCGAGTGGGTTTGGGTCTAGCCGAGTGGGTTTGGGTCTAGCCGAGTGGGTTTGGGTCAAGACGAGTGGGTTTGGGTCTAGCCGAGTGGGTTTGGGTCTAGCCGAGTGGGTTTGGGTCTAGCCGAGTGGGTTTGGGTCTAGCGGAGTGCTTTGGGTCTAGCCGAGTGGGTTTGGGTCTAGCGGAGTGGATTTGGGACTAGCGGAGTGGGTTTGGGTCTGGCCGAGTGGGTTTGCGTCTAGCCGAGTGGGTTTGCGTCTAGCCGAGTGGGTTTGGGTCTAGCCGAGTGGGTTTGGGTCTAGCCGAGTGGGTTTGGGTCTAGCCGATTGGGTTTGGGTCTAGCCGAGTGTGTTTGGGTCTAGCGGAGTGGGTTTGGGTTTAGCCGAATGGGTTTGGGTCTAGCCGAGTGGGTTTGGGTCTAGCCGAGTGGGTTTGGGTCTCGCGGAATGGGTTTGGGTCTGGCCGAGTGGGTTTGGGTCTAGCGGAGTGGGTTTGGGTCTAGCGGAGTGGGTTTGGGTCTGGCCGAGTGGGTTTGGGTCTAGCGGAGTGGGTTTGGGTCTAGCCGAGTGGGTTTGGGTCTAACCGAGTGGGTTTGGGTCTAGCCGAGTGGGTTTGGGTCTAGCCGAGTGGGTTTAGGTCTAGCCGAGTGGGTTTGGGGCTAGCCGAGTTGGTTTGTGTCTAGCCGAGTGGGTTTGGGTCTTGCGGAGTGGGTTTGGGTCTAGCGGAGTGGGTTTCAGTCTAGCCGAGTGGGTTTGGGTCTGGTCGAGTGGGTTTCGGTCTAGCCGAGTGGGTTTGGGTCTAACCGAGTGGGTTTGGGTATAGCCGAGTGGGTTTGGGACTAGCCGAGTGGGTTTGGGTCTAGCCGAGTGGGTTTGCATCTGGACGAGTGGGTTTAGGTCTAGCCGAGTGGGTTTGGGTCTAGCGGAGTGAGTTTGGGTCTAGCCGAGTGGCTTTGGGTCTAGCCGAGTGGGTTTGGGTCTAGCGGAGTGGGTTTGGGTTTAGCCGAGTGGGTTTAGGTCTAGCCCAGTGGGTTTGGGTCTAGCCAAGTGGGTTTGGGTCTAGCCGATTGGGTTTGGGTCTAGCCGATTGGGTTTGGGTCTGGCGGATTGGGTTTGGGTCTAGCCGAGTGGGTTGGGGTCTAGCCGAGTGGTTGTGGGTCTAGCGGAGTGGGTTTGGGTCTAGCCGAGTGGGTTTGGGTCTAGCCGATTGGGCTTGGGTCTAGCCGAGTGGGTTTCGGTCTAGCCGAGTGGGTTTGGGTCTTGCGGCGTGAGTTTGGGTCCAGCGGAGTGGGTTTGGGTCTAGCCGAGTGGGTTTGGGTCTAACCGAGTGGGTTTGGGTCTAGCCGAGTGGGTTTGGGTATAGCCGAGCGGGTTTGGGTCTAGCGGAGTGGGTTTCGGTCTGACCGAGTGGGTTTTGGTCTAGCCGATTGGGTTTGGGTCTAGCCGATTGGGTTTGGGTCTAGCCGAGTGGGTTTGGGTCTTGCGGCGTGGGTTTGGGTATAGCAGAGTGGGTTTGGGTCTAGCGGAGTGGGTTTGGGTCAAGCCGAGTGGGTTTGGGTCTAGCCGAGTGGGTTTGGGTCTAGCCGAGTGGGTTTGGGTCCAGCCGAGTGGGTTTGGGTCTAGCCGAGTGGGTTTGGGGCTAGCCGAGTGGGTTTGTGTCTAGCCGAGTGGGTTTGGGTATCGCGGAGTTGGTTTGGGTCTAGCGGAGTGGGTTTCAGTCTAGCCGAGTGGGTTTGGGTCTAGTCGAGTGTGTTTCGGTCTAGCCGAGTGCGTTTGGGTCTACCGAGTGGGTTTGGGTCTAGCCGAGTGGGTTTGGGTCTAGCGGAGTGGGTTTGGGTCTAGCCGAGTGGGTTTGGGTCTAGCGGAGTGGGTTTGGGTCTAGCCGAGTGGGTTTGGGTCTAGCGGAGTGGTTTGGGTCTAGCCGAGTGGGTTTGGGTCTAGCGGAGTGGAATTGGGACTAGCGGAGTGGGTTTGGGTCTGGCCGAGTGGGTTTGCGTCTAGCCGAGTGGGTTTGCGTCTAGCCGAGTGGGTTTGGGTCTAGCCGAGTGGGTTTGGGTCCAGCCGAGTGGGTTTGGGTCTAGCCGAGTGGGTTTGGGTCTAGCCGAGTGGGTTTGGGTCTAGCGGAGTGGGTTTGGGTTTAGCCGAGTGGGTTTAGGTCTAGCCGAGTGGGTTTGGGTCTAGCCGAGTGGGTTTGGGTCTAGCGGAGTGGGTTTGGGTCTAGCTGAGTGGGTTTGGGTCTAGCGGAGTGGGTTTGGGTCTAGCGGAGTGGGTTTGGGTCTGGCCGAGTGGGTTTGGGTGTAGCGGAGTGGGTTTGGGTCTAGCCGAGTGGGTTTGGGTCTAGACGAATGGGTTTGGGTCTAGCCGAGTGGGTTTGGGTCTAGCCGAGTGGGTTTAGGTCTAGCCGAGTGGGTTTGGGGCTAGCCGAGTTGGTTTGTGTCTTGCCGAGTGGGTTTGGGTCTCGCGGAGTGGGTTTGGGTCTAGCGGAGTGGGTTTCAGTCTAGCCGAGTGGGTTTGGGTCTAGTCGAGTGGGTTTCGGTCTAGCCGAGTGGGTTTGGGTCTAACCGAGTGGGTTTGGGTCTAGCCGAGTGGGTTTGGGACTAGCCGAGTGGGTTTGGGTCTAGCCGAGTGGGTTTGCATCTAGACGAGTGGGTTTATGTCTAGCCGTGTGGGTTTGGGTCTAGCGGAGTGGGTTTGGGTCTAGCCGAGTGGGTTTGGGTCTAGCCGAGTGGGTTTGGGTCTAGCGGAGTGGGTTTGGGTTTAGCAGAGTGGGTTTAGGTCCAGCCCAGTGGGTTTGGGTCTAACCAAGTGGGTTTGGGTCTAGCCGATTGGGTTTGGGTCTAGCCGAGTGGGTTTGGGTCTAGCGGATTGGGTTAGGGTCTAGCCGAGTGGGTTGGGGTCTAGCCGAGTGGTTTTGGGTCTAGTGGAGTGGGTTTGGGTCTAGCCGAGTGGGTTTGGGTCTAGCCGATTGGGCTTGGGTCTAGCCGAGTGGATTTCGGTCTAGCCGAGTGGGTTTGGGTCTTGCGGCGTGGGTTTGGGTCTAGCGGAGTGGGTTTGGGTCTAGCCGAGTGGGTTTGGGTGTAACCGAGTGGGTTTGGGTCTAGCCGAGTGGGTTTGGGTATAGCCGAGCGGGTTTGGGTCTAGCGGAGTGGGTTTGGGTCTGACCGAGTGGGTTTGGGTCTAGCCGATTGGGTTTGGGTCTAGCCGAGTGGGTATGGGTCTAGCCGATTGGGTTTGGGTCTTGCGGCGTGGGTTTGGGTCTAGCGGAGTGGGTTTGGGGCTAGCGGAGTGGGTTTGGGTCTAGCCGAGTGGGTTTGGGTCTAGCGGAGTGGGTTTGGGTCTAGCCGAGTGTGTTTGGGTCTAGCCGAGTGGGTTTGGATCTAGCCGAGTGGGTTTGGGTCTAGCGGAGTGGGTTTGGGTTTAGCGGAGTGGGTTTGGGTCTAGCCGAGTGGGTTTGGGTCTAGCCGAGTGGGTTTGGGTCTATCGGAGTGGGTTTGGGTTTAGCCGAGTGGGTTTAGGTCTAGCCCAGTGAGTTTGGGTCTAGCCAAGTGGGTTTGGGTCTAGCCGATTGTGTTTGGGTCTAGCCGAGTGGGTTTGGGTCTAGCGCAGTGTGTTTGGGTCTAGCCGAGTGGGTTTGGGTCTAACCGAGTGGGTTTGGGTCTAGCCGAGTGGGTTTGGGTCCAGCCGAGTGGGTTTGGGTCTAGCCGAGTGGGTTTGGGGCTAGCCGAGTGGGTTTGTGTCTAGCCGAGTGGGTTTGGGTCTCGCGGAGTGGGTTTGGGTCTAGCGGAGTGGGTTTCAGTCTAGCCGAGTGGGTTTGGGTCTAGCCGAGTGGGTTTGCGTCTAGCCGAGTGGGTTTGGGTCTAGCGGAGTGGTTTGGGTCTAGCCGAGTGGGTTTGGGTCTAGCGGAGTGGAATTGGGACTAGCGGAGTGGGTTTGGGTCTGGCCGAGTGGGTTTGCGTCTAGCCGAGTGGGTTTGCATCTAGCCGAGTGGGTTTGGGTCTAGCCGAGTGGGTTTGGGTCTAGCCGAGTGGGTTTGGGTCTAGCCGAGTGGGTTTGGGTCTAGCCGAGTGGGTTTGGGTCTAGCGGAGTGGGTTTGGGTTTAGCCGAATGGGTTTGGGTCTAGCCGAGTGGGTTTGGGTCTAGCCGAGTGGGTTTGGGTCTAGCGGAGTGGGTTTGGGTCTAGCCGAGTGGGTTTGGGTCTAGCGGAGTGGGTTTGGGTCTAGCGGAGTGGGTTTGGGTCTGGCCGAGTGGGTTTGGGTCTAGCGGAGTGGGTTTGGGTCTAGCCGAGTGGGTTTGGGTCTAGCCGAGTGGGTTTGGGTCTAGCCGAGTGGGTTTAGGTCTAGCCGAGTGGGTTGTGGCTAGCCGAGTTGGTTTGTGTCTAGCCGAGTGGGTTTGGGTCTCGCGGAGTGGGTTTGGGTCTAGCGGAGTGGGTTTCAGTCTAGCCGAGTGGGTTTGGGTCTAGTCGAGTGGGTTTCGGTCTAGCCGAGTGGGTTTGGGTCTAACCGAGTGGGTTTGGGTCTAGCCGAGTGGGTTTGGGACTAGCCGAGTGGGTTTGGGTCTAGCCGAGTGGGTTTGCATCTAGACGAGTGGGTTTAGGTCTAGCCGAGTGGGTTTGGGTCTAGCGGAGTGGGTTTGGGTCTAGCCGAGTGGGTTTGGGTCTAGCCGAGTGGGTTTGGGTCTATCGGAGTGGGTTTGGGTTTAGCCGAGTGGGTTTAGGTCTAGCCCAGTGGGTTTGGGTCTAACCAAGTGGGTTTGGGTCTAGCCGATTGGGTTTGGGTCTAGCCGAGTGGGTTTGGGTCTAGCGGATTGGGTTTGGGTCTAGCCGAGTGGGTTGGTGTCTAGCCGAGTGATTTTGTGTCTAGCGGAGTGGGTTTGGGTCTAGCCGAGTGGGTTTGGGTCTAGCCGATTGGGCTTGGGTCTAGCCGAGTGGATTTCGGTCTAGCCGAGTGGGTTGGTGTCTAGCCGAGTGATTTTGGGTATAGCCGAGCGGGTTTGGGTCTAGCGGAGTGGGTTTGGGTCTGACCGAGTGGGTTTGGGTCTAGCCGATTGGGTTTGGGTCTAGCCGAGTGGGTATGGGTCTAGCCGATTGGGTTTGGGTCTTGCGGCGTGGGTTTGGGTCTAGCGGAGTGGGTTTGGGGCTAGCGGAGTGGGTTTGGGTCTAGCCGAGTGGGTTTGGGTCTAGCGGAGTGGGTTTGGGTCTAGCCGAGTGTGTTTGGGTCTAGCCGAGTGGGTTTGGGTCTAGTCGAGTGGGTTTGGGTCTAGCCGAGTGGGTTTGGGTCTAGCCGAGTGGGTTTCAGTCTAACCGAGTGGGTTTGGGTTTAGTCGAGTGTGTTTCGGTCTAGCCGAGTGGGTTTGGGTCTACCGAGTGGGTTTGGGTCTAGCCGAGTGGGTTTGGGTCTAGCGGAGTGGATTTGGGACTAGCGGAGTGGGTTTGGGTCTGGCCGAGTGGGTTTGCGTCTAGCCGAGTGGGTTTGCGTCTAGCCGAGTGGGTTTGGGTCTAGCCGAGTGGGTTTGCGTCTAGCCGAGTGGGTTTGGGACTAGCCAAGTGGGTTTGGGTCTAGCCGAGTGGGTTTGCATTTAGACGAGTGGGTTTAGGTCTAGCCGAGTGGGTTTGGGTCTAGCGGAGTGGGTTTGGGTCTAGCCGAGTGGGTTTCAGTCTAACCGAGTGGGTTTGGGTTTAGTCGAGTGTGTTTCGGTCTAGCCGAGTGGGTTTGGGTCTACCGAGTGGGTTTGGGTCTAGCCGAGTGGGTTTGGGTCTAGCGGAGTGGATTTGGGACTAGCGGAGTGGGTTTGGGTCTGGCCGAGTGGGTTTGCGTCTAGCCGAGTGGGTTTGCGTCTAGCCGAGTGGGTTTGGGTCTAGCCGAGTGGGTTTGCGTCTAGCCGAGTGGGTTTGGGACTAGCCAAGTGGGTTTGGGTCTAGCCGAGTGGGTTTGCATTTAGACGAGTGGGTTTAGGTCTAGCCGAGTGGGTTTGGGTCTAGCGGAGTGGGTTTGGGTCTAGCCGAGTGGGTTTGGGTCTAGCCGAGTGGGTTTGGGTCTAGCGGAGTGGGTTTGGGTTTAGCGGAGTGGGTTTGGGTCTAGCCGAGTGGGTTTGGGTCTAGCCGAGTGGGTTTGGGTCTAGCGGAGTGGGTTTGGGTTTAGCCGAGTGGGTTTAGGTCTAGCCCAGTGGGTTTGGGTCTAGCCAAGTGGGTTTGGGTCTAGCCGATTGTGTTTGGGTCTAGCCGAGTGGGTTTGGGTCTAACGGATTGGGTTTGGGTCTAGCCCAGTGGGTTTGGGTCTGGCCGAGTGGGTTTGGGTCTAGCCGAGTGGGTTTGGGTCTAGCCGAGTGGGTTTGGGTTTAGCCAAATGGGTTTGGGTCTAGCCGAGTGGGTTTGGGTCTAGCCGAGTGGGTTTGGGTCTAGCGGAGTGGGTTTGGGTCTAGCCGAGTGGGTTTGGGTCTAGCGGAGTGGGTTTGGGTCTAGCGGAGTGGGTTTGGGTCTGGCCGAGTGGGTTTGGGTCTAGTGGAGTATGTTTGGGTCTAGCCGAGTGGGTTTGGGTCTAGCCGATTGGGTTTGGGTCTAGCCGAGTGGGTTTGGGTCTAGCCGAGTGGGTTTAGGTCTAGCCGAGTGGGTTTGGGGCTAGCCGAGTTGGTTTGTGTCTAGCCGAGTGGGTTTGGGTCTCGCGGAGTGGGTTTGGGTCTAGCGGAGTGGGTTTCAGTCTAGCCGAGTGGGTTTGGGTCTAGTCGAGTGGGTTTCGGTCTAGCCGAGTGGGTTTGGGTCTAACCGAGTGGGTTTGGGTCTAGCCGAGTGGGTTTGGGACTCTCCGAGTGGGTTTGGGTCTAGCCGAGTGGGTTTGCATCTAGACGAGTGGGTTTAGGTCTAGCCGAGTGGGTTTGGGTATAGCAGAGTGGGTTTGGGTCTAGCCGAGTGGGTTTGGGTCTAGCCGAGTGGGTTTGGGTCTATCGGAGTGGGTTTGGGTTTAGCCGAGTGGGTTTAGGTCTAGCCCAGTGGGTTTGGGTCTAACCAAGTGGGTTTGGGTCTAGCCGATTGGGTTTGGGTCTAGCCGAGTGGGTTTGGGTCTAGCGGATTGGGTTTGGGTCTAGCCGAGTGGGTTGGTGTCTAGCCGAGTGATTTTGGGTCTAGCGGAGTGGGTTTGGGTCAAGCCGAGTGGGTTTGGGTCTAGCCGATTGGGCTTGGGTCTAGCCGAGTGCATTTCTGTCTAGCCGAGTGGGTTTGGGTCTTGCGGCGTGGGTTTGGGTCTAGCGGAGTGGGTTTGGGTCTAGCCGAGTGGGTTTGGGTGTAACCGAGTGGGTTTGGGTCCAGCCGAGTGGGTTTGGGTATAGCCGAGCGGGTTTGGGACTAGCGGAGTGGGTTTGGGTCTGACCGAGTGGGTTTGGGTCTAGCCGATTGGGTTTGGGTCTAGCCGAGTGGGTATGGGTCTAGCCCATTGGGTTTGGGTCTTGCGGCGTGGGTTTGGGTCTAGCGGAGTGGGTTTGGGTCTAGCGGAGTGGGTTTGGGTCTAGCCGAGTGGGTTTGGGTCTAGCGGAGTGGGTTTGGGTCTAGCCGAGTGTGTTTGGGTCTAGCCGAGTGGGTTTCAGTCTAACCGAGTGGGTTTGGGTCTAGTCGAGTGTGTTTCGGTCTAGCCGAGTGGGTTTGGGTCTACCGAGTGGGTTTGGGTCTAGCCGAGTGGGTTTGGGTCTAGCGGAGTGGATTTGGGACTAGCGGTGTGGGTTTGGGTCTGGCCGAGTGGGTTTGCGTCTAGCCGAGTGGGTTTGCGTCTAGCCGAGTGGGTTTGGGTCGAGCCGAGTGGGTTTGCGTCTAGCCGAGTGGGTTTGGGACTAGCCAAGTGGGTTTGGGTCTAGCCGAGTGGGTTTGCATTTAGACGAGTGGGTTTAGGTCTAGCCGAGTGGGTTTGGGTCTAGCGGAGTGGGTTTGGGTCTAGCCGAGTGGGTTTGGGTCTAGCCAAGTGGGTTTGGGCTAGCGGAGTGGGTTTGGGTTTAGCGGAGTGGGTTTGGGTCTAGCCGAGTGGGTTTGGGTCTAGCCGAGTGGGTTTGGGTCTAGCGGAGTGGGTTTGGGTTTAGCCGAGTGGGTTTAGGTCTAGCCCAGTGGGTTTGGGTCTAGCCAAGTGGGTTTGGGTCTAGCCGATTGTGTTTGGGTCTAGCCGAGTGGGTTTGGGTCTAGCGGATTGGGTTTGGGTCAAGCCCAGTGGGTTTGGGTCTGGCCGAGTGGGTTTGGGTCTAGCCGAGTGGGTTTGGGTCTAGCCGAGTGGGTTTGGGTTTAGCCAAATGGGTTTGGGTCTAGCCGAGTGGGTTTGGGTCTAGCCGAGTGGGTTTGGGTCTAGCGGAGTGGGTTTGGGTCTAGCCGAGTGGGTTTGGGTCTAGCGGAGTGGGTTTGGGTCTAGCGGAGTGGGTTTGGGTCTGGCCGAGTGGGTTTGGGTCTAGCGGAGTATGTTTGGGTCTAGCCGAGTGGGTTTGGGTCTAGCCGATTGGGTTTGGGTCTAGCCGAGTGGGTTTGGTTCTAGCCGAGTGGGTTTAGGTCTAGCCGAGTGGGTTTGGGGCTAGCCGAGTTGGTTTTTGTCTAGCCGAGTGGGTTTGGGTCTCGCGGAGTGGGTTTGGGTCTAGCGGAGTGGGTTTCAGTCTAGCCGAGTGGGTTTGGGTCTAGTCGAGTGGGTTTCGGTCTAGCCGAGTGGGTTTGGGTCTAACTGAGTGGGTTTGGGTCTAGCCGAGTGGGTTTGGGACTAGCCAAGTGGGTTTGGGTCTAGCCGAGTGGGTTTGGGTCTAGCCGAGTGGGTTTGGGTCTATCGGAGTGGGTTTGGGTCTAGCCGAGTGGGTTTGGGTGTAACCGAGTGTGTTTGGGTCTAGCCGAGTGGGTTTGGGTCTAGCCGATTGGGCTTGGGTCTAGCCGAGTGGGTTTGGGTCTAGCCGAGTGGGTTTGTGTCTTGCGGCGTTGGTTTGGGTCGAGCGGAGTGGGATTGGGTCTAGCGGAGTGGGTTTGGGTCTAGCCGAGTGGGTTTGGGTCTAACCGAGTGGGTTTGGGTCTAGCCGAGTGGGTTTGGGTATAGCCGAGCGGGTTTGGGTCTAGCGGAGTGGGTTTCGGTCTGACCGAGTGGGTTTTGGTCTAGCCGATTGGGTTTGGGTCTAGCCGAGTGGGTTTGGGTCTAGCCGAGTGGGTTTGGGTCTTGCGGCGTGGGTTTGGGTATAGCGGAGTGGTTTTGGGTCTAGCGGAGTGGGTTTGGGTCAAGCCGAGTGGGTTTGGGTCTAGCCGAGTGGGTTTGGGTCTAGCCGAGTGGGTTTGGGTCCAGCCGAGTGGGTTTGGGTCTAGCCGAGCGGGTTTGGGGCTAGCCGAGTGGGTTTGTGTTTAGCCGAGTGGGTTTGGGTATCGCGGAGTTGGTTTGGGTCTAGCGGAGTGGGTTTCAGTCTAGCCGAGTGGGTTTGGGTCTAGTCGAGTGTGTTTCGGTCTAGCCGAGTGCGTTTGGGTCTACCGAGTGGGTTTGGGTCTAGCCGAGTGGGTTTGGGTCTAGCGGAGTGGGTTTGGGTCTAGCCGAGTGGGTTTGGGTCTAGCGGAGTGGGTTTGGGTCTAGCCGAGTGGGTTTGGGTCTAGCGGAGTGGTTTGGGTCTAGCCGAGTGGGTTTGGGTCTAGCGGAGTGGAATTGGGACTAGCGGAGTGGGTTTGGGTCTGGCCGAGTGGGTTTGCGTCTAGCCGAGTGGGTTTGCGTCTAGCCGAGTGGGTTTGGGTCTAGCCGAGTGGTTTTGGGTCTAGCCGAGTGGGTTTGGGTCTAGCCGAGTGGGTTTGGGTCTAGCCGAGTGGGTTTGGGTCTAGCGGAGTGGGTTTTGGTTTAGCCGAGTGGGTTTGGGTCTAGCCGAGTGGGTTTGGGTCTAGCCGAGTGGGTTTGGGTCTAGCGGAGTGGGTTTGGGTCTAGCTGAGTGGGTTTGGGTCTAGCGGAGTGGGTTTGGGTCTAGCGGAGTGGGTTTGGGTCTGGCCGAGTGGGTTTGGGTGTAGCGGAGTGGGTTTGGGTCTAGCCGAGTGGGTTTGGGTCTAGACGAATGGGTTTGGGTCTAGCCGAGTGGGTTTGGGTCTAGCCGAGTGGGTTTGGGTCTAGCCGAGTGGGTTTAGGTCTAGCCGAGTGGGTTTGGGGCTAGCCGAGTTGGTTTGTGTCTAGCCGAGTGGGTTTGGGTCTCGCGGAGTGGGTTTGGGTCTGGCGGAGTGGGTTTCAGTCTAGCCGAGTGGGTTTGGGTCTAGTCGAGTGGGTTTCGGTCTAGCCGAGTGGGTTTGGGTCTAACCGAGTGGGTTTGGGTCTAGCCGAGTGGGTTTGGGACTAGCCGAGTGGGTTTGGGTCTAGCCGAGTGGGTTTGCATCTAGACGAGTGGGTTTAGGTCTAGCCGTGTGGGTTTGGGTCTAGCGGAGTGGGTTTGGGTCTAGCCGAGTGGGTTTGGGTCTAGCCGAGTGGGTTTGGGTCTAGCGGAGTGGGTTTGGGTTTAGCAGAGTGGGTTTAGGTCTAGCCCAGTGGGTTTGGGTCTAACCAAGTGGGTTTGGGTCTAGCCGATTGGGTTTGGGTCTAGCCGAGTGGGTTTGGGTCTAGCGGATTGGGTTAGGGTCTAGCCGAGTGGGTTGGGGTCTAGCCGAGTGGGTTTGGGTCTAGCCGATTGGGCTTGGGTCTAGCCGAGTGGATTTCGGTCTAGCCGAGTGGGTTTGGGTCTTGCGGCGTGGGTTTGGGTCTAGCGGAGTGGGTTTGGGTCTAGCCGAGTGGGTTTGGGTGTAACCGAGTGGGTTTGGGTCTAGCCGAGTGGGTTTGGGTATAGCCGAGCGGGTTTGGGTCTAGCGGAGTGGGTTTGGGTCTGACCGAGTGGGTTTGGGTCTAGCCGATTGGGTTTGGGTCTAGCCGAGTGGGTATGGGTCTAGCCGATTGGGTTTGGGTCTTGCGGCGTGGGTTTGGGTCTAGCGGAGTGGGTTTGGGGCTAGCGGAGTGGGTTTGGGTCTAGCCGAGTGGGTTTGGGTCTAGCGGAGTGGGTTTGGGTCTAGCCGAGTGTGTTTGGGTCTAGCCGAGTGGGTTTGGATCTAGCCGAGTGGGTTTGGGTCTAGCGGAGTGGGTTTGGGTTTAGCGGAGTGGGTTTGGGTCTAGCCGAGTGGGTTTGGGTCTAGCCGAGTGGGTTTGGGTCTATCGGAGTGGGTTTGGGTTTAGCCGAGTGGGTTTAGGTCTAGCCCAGTGGGTTTGGGTCTAGCCAAGTGGGTTTGGGTCTAGCCGATTGTGTTTGGGTCTAGCCGAGTGGGTTTGGGTCTAGCGGAGTGTGTTTGGGTCTAGCCGAGTGGGTTTGGGTCTAACCGAGTGGGTTTGGGTCTAGCCGAGTGGGTTTGGGTCCAGCCGAGTGGGTTTGGGTCTAGCCGAGTGGGTTTGGGGCTAGCCGAGTGGGTTTGTGTCTAGCCGAGTGGGTTTGGGTCTCGCGGAGTGGGTTTGGGTCTTGCGGAGTGGGTTTCAGTCTAGCCGAGTGGGTTTGGGTCTAGCCGAGTGGGTTTGCGTCTAGCCGAGTGGGTTTGGGTCTAGCGGAGTGGTTTGGGTCTAGCCGAGTGGGTTTGGGTCTAGCGGAGTGGAATTGGGACTAGCCGAGTGGGTTTGGGTCTAGCGGAGTGGAATTGGGACTAGCGGAGTGGGTTTGGGTCTAGCCGAGTGGGTTTGGGTCTAGCCGAGTGGGTTTGGGTCTAGCCGAGTGGGTTTGCGTCTAGCCGAGTGGGTTTGGGTCTAGCGGAGTGGGTTTGGGTTTAGCCGAATGGGTTTGGGTCTAGCCGAGTGGGTTTGGGTCTAGCCGAGTGGGTTTGGGTCTAGCGGAGTGGGTTTGGGTCTAGCCGAGTGGGTTTGGGTCTAGCGGAGTGGGTTTGGGTCTAGCGGAGTGGGTTTGGGTCTGGCCGAGTGGGTTTGGGTCTAGCGGAGTGGGTTTGGGTCTAGCCGAGTGGGTTTGGGTCTAGCCGAGTGGGTTTGGGTCTAGCCGAGTGGGTTTAGGTCTAGCCGAGTGGGTTGTGGCTAGCCGAGTTGGTTTGTGTCTAGCCGAGTGGGTTTGGGTCTCGCGGAGTGGGTTTGGGTCTAGCGGAGTGGGTTTCAGTCTAGCCGAGTGGGTTTGGGTCTAGTCGAGTGGGTTTCGGTCTAGCCGAGTGGGTTTGGGTCTAACCGAGTGGGTTTGGGTCTAGCCGAGTGGGTTTGGGACGAGCCGAGTGGGTTTGGGTCTAGCCGAGTGTGTTTGCATCTAGACGAGTGGGTTTAGGTCTAGCCGAGTGGGTTTGGGTCTAGCGGAGTGGGTTTGGGTCTAGCCGAGTGGGTTTGGGTCTAGCCGAGTGGGTTTGGGTCTATCGGAGTGGGTTTGGGTTTAGCCGAGTGGGTTTAGGTCTAGCCCAGTGGGTTTGGGTCTAACCAAGTGGGTTTGGGTCTAGCCGATTGGGTTTGGGTCTAGCCGAGTGGGTTTGGGTCTAGCGGATTGGGTTTGGGTCTAGCCGAGTGGGTTGGTGTCTAGCCGAGTGATTTTGGGTCTAGCGGAGTGGGTTTGGGTCTAGCCGAGTGGGTTTGGGTCTAGCCGATTGGGCTTGGGTCTAGCCGAGTGGATTTCGGTCTAGCCGAGTGGGTTTGGGTCTTGCGGCGTGGGTTTGGGTCTAGCGGAGTGGGTTTGGGTCTAGCCGAGTGGGTTTGGGTGTAACCGAGTGGGTTTGGGTCTAGCCGAGTGGGTTTGGGTATAGCCGAGCGGGTTTGGGTCTAGCGGAGTGGGTTTGGGTCTGACCGAGTGGGTTTGGGTCTAGCCGATTGGGTTTGGGTCTAGCCGAGTGGGTATGGGTCTAGCCGATTGGGTTTGGGTCTTGCGGCGTGGGTTTGGGTCTAGCGGAGTGGGTTTGGGGCTAGCGGAGTGGGTTTGGGTCTAGCCGAGTGGGTTTGGGTCTAGCGGAGTGGGTTTGGGTCTAGCCGAGTGTGTTTGGGTCTAGCCGAGTGGGTTTGGGTCTAGTCGAGTGGGTTTGGGTCTAGCCGAGTGGGTTTGGGTCTAGCCGAGTGGGTTTCAGTCTAACCGAGTGGGTTTGGGTCTAGTCGAGTGTGTTTCGGTCTAGCCGAGTGGGTTTGGGTCTACCGAGTGGGTTTGGGTCTAGCCGAGTGGGTTTGGGTCTAGCGGAGTGGATTTGGGACTAGCGGAGTGGGTTTGGGTCTGGCCGAGTGGGTTTGCGTCTAGCCGAGTGGGTTTGCGTCTAGCCGAGTGGGTTTGGGTCTAGCCGAGTGGGTTTGCGTCTAGCCGAGTGGGTTTGGGACTAGCCAAGTGGGTTTGGGTCTAGCCGAGTGGGTTTGCATTTAGACGAGTGGGTTTAGGTCTAGCCGAGTGGGTTTGGGTCTAGCGGAGTGGGTTTGGGTCTAGCCGAGTGGGTTTGGGTCTAGCCGAGTGGGTTTGGGTCTAGCGGAGTGGGTTTGGGTTTAGCGGAGTGGGTTTGGGTCTAGTCGAGTGGGTTTGGGTCTAGCCGAGTGGGTTTGGGTCTAGCGGAGTGGGTTTGGGTTTAGCCGAGTGGGTTTAGGTCTAGCCCAGTGGGTTTGGGTCTAGCCAAGTGGGTTTGGGTCTAGCCGATTGTGTTTGGGTCTAGCCGAGTGGGTTTGGGTCTAGCGGATTGGGTTTGGGTCTAGCCCAGTGGGTTTGGGTCTGGCCGAGTGGGTTTGGGTCTAGCCGAGTGGGTTTGGGTCTAGCCGAGTGGGTTTGGGTTTAGCCAAATGTGTTTGGGTCTAGCCGAGTGGGTTTGGGTCTAGCCGAGTGGGTTTGGGTCTAGCCGAGTGGGTTTGGGTCTAGCGGAGTGGGTTTGGGTCTAGCCGAGTGGGTGTGGGTCTAGCGGAGTGGGTTTGGGTCTAGCGGAGTGGGTTTGGGTCTGGCCGAGTGGGTTTGGGTCTAGCGGAGTATGTTTGGGTCTAGCCGAGTGGGTTTGGGTCTAGCCGATTGGGTTTGGGTCTAGCCGAGTGGGTTTGGGTCTAGCCGAGTGGGTTTAGGTCTAGCCGAGTGGGTTTGGGGCTAGCCGAGTTGGTTTGTGTCTAGCCGAGTGGGTTTGGGTCTCGCGGAGTGGGTTTGGGTCTAGCGGAGTGGGTTTCAGTCTAGCCGAGTGGGTTTGGGTCTAGTCGAGTGGGTTTCGGTCTAGCCGAGTGGGTTTGGGTCTAACCGAGTGGGTTTGGGTCTAGCCGAGTGGGTTTGGGACTAGCCGAGTGGGTTTGGGTCTAGCCGAGTGGGTTTGCATCTAGACGAGTGGGTTTAGGTCTAGCCGAGTGGTTTTGGGTCTAGCGGAGTGGGTTTGGGTCTAGCCGAGTGGGTTTGGGTCTAGCCGAGTGGGTTTGGGTCTATCGGAGTGGGTTTGGGTTTAGCCGAGTGGGTTTAGGTCTAGCCCAGTGGGTTTGGGTCTAACCAAGTGGGTTTGGGTCTAGCCGATTGGGTTTGGGTCTAGCCGAGTGGGTTTGGGTCTAGCGGATTGGGTTTGGGTCTAGCCGAGTGGGTTGGTGTCTAGCCGAGTGATTTTGGGTCTAGCGGAGTGGGTTTGGGTCTAGCCGAGTGGGTTTCGGTCTAGCCGATTGGGCTTGGGTCTAGCCGAGTGGATTTCGGTCTAGCCGAGTGGGTTTGGGTCTTGCGGCGTGGGTTTGGGTCTAGCGGAGTGGGTTTGGGTCTAGCCGAGTGGGTTTGGGTGTAACCGAGTGGGTTTGGGTCTAGCCGAGTGGGTTTGGGTATAGCCGAGCGGGTTTGGGTCTAGCGGAGTGGGTTTGGGTCTGACCGAGTGGGTTTGGATCTAGCCGATTGGGTTTGGGTCCAGCCGAGTGGGTATGGGTCTAGCCGATTGGGTTTGGGTCTTGCGGCGTGGGTTTGGGTCTAGCGGAGTGGGTTTGGGGCTAGCGGAGTGGGTTTGGGTCTAGCCGAGTGGGTTTGGGTCTAGCGGAGTGGGTTTGGGTCCAGCCGAGTGTGTTTGGGTCTAGCCGAGTGGGTTTGGGTCTAGTCGAGTGGGTTTGGGTCTAGCCGAGTGGGTTTGGGTCTAGCCGAGTGGGTTTCAGTCTAACCGAGTGGGTTTGGGTCTAGTTGAGTGTGTTTCGGTCTATCCGAGTGGGTTTGGGTCTACCGAGTGGGTTTGGGTCTAGCCGAGTGGGTTTGGGTCTAGCGGAGTGGATTTGGGACTAGCGGAGTGGGTTTGGGTCTGGCCGAGTGGGTTTGCGTCTAGCCGAGTGGGTTTGCGTCTAGCCGAGTGGGTTTGGGTCTAGCCGAGTGGGTTTGCGTCTAGCCGAGTGGGTTTGGGACTAGCCAAGTGGGTTTGGGTCTAGCCGAGTGGGTTTGCATTTAGACGAGTGGGTTTAGGTCTAGCCGAGTAGGTTTGGGTCTAGCGGAGTGGGTTTGGGTCTAGCCGAGTGGGTTTGGGTCTAGCCGAGTGGGTTTGGGTCTAGCGGAGTGGGTTTGGGTTTAGCGGAGTGGGTTTGGGTCCAGCCGAGTGGGTTTGGGTCTAGCCGAGTGGGTTTGGGTCTAGCGGAGTGGGTTTGGGTTTAGCCGAGTGGGTTTAGGTCTAGCCCAGTGGGTTTGGGTCTGGCCAAGTGGGTTTGGGTCTAGCCGATTGTGTTTGGGTCTAGCCGAGTGGGTTTGGGTCTAGCGGATTGGTTTTGGGTCTAGCCCAGTGGGTTTGTGTCTGGCCGAGTGGGTTTGGGTCTAGCCGAGTGGGTTTGGGTCTAGCCGAGTGGGTTTGGGTCTAGCCGATTGGGCTTGGGTCTAGCCGAGTGGATTTCGGTCTAGCCGAGTGGGTTTGGGTCTTGCGGCGTGGGTTTGGGTCTAGTGGAGTGGGTTTGGGTCTAGCCGAGTGGGTTTGGGTGTAACCGAGTGGGTTTGGGTCTAGCCGAGTGGGTTTTGGTATAGCTGAGCGGGTTTGGGTCTAGCGGAGTGGGTTTGGGTCTGACCGAGTGGGTTTGGGTCTAGCCGATTGGGTTTGGGTCTAGCCGAGTGGGTATGGGTCTAGCCGATTGGGTTTGGGTCTTGCGGCGTGGGTTTGGGTCTAGCGGAGTGGGTTTGGGGCTAGCGGAGTGGGTTTGGGTCTAGCCGAGTGGGTTTGGGTCTAGCGGAGTGGGTTTGGGTCTAGCCGAGTGGGTTTGGGTCTAGCCGAGTGGGTTTGGGTCTAGCGGAGTGGGTTTGGGTTTAGCCGAGTGGGTTTGCGTCTAGCCGAGTGGGTTTGGGTCTAGCCGAGTGGGTTTGGTACTAGCCGAGTGGGTTTGGGTCTAGCCGAGTGGGTTTGCATTTAGACGAGTGGGTTTAGGTCTTGCCGAGTGGGTTTGGGTCTAGCGGAGTGGGTTTGGGTCTAGCCGAGTGGGTTTGGGTCTAGCCGAGTGGGTTTGGGTTTAGCGGAGTGGGTTTGGGTATAGCGGAGTGGGTTTGGGTCTAGCCGAGTGGGTTTGGGTCTAGCCGAGTGGGTTTGGGTCTAGCGGAGTGGGTTTGGGTTTAGCCGAGTGGGTTTAGGTCTAGCCCAGTGGGTTTGGGTCTAGCCAAGTGGGTTTGGGTCTAGCCGATTGTGTTTGGGTCTAGCCGAGTGGGTTTGGGTCTAGCGGATTGGGTTTGGGTCTACCCCAGTGGGTTTGGGTCTGGCCGAGTGGGTTTGGGTCTAGCCGAGTGGGTTTGGGTCTAGCCGAGTGGGTTTGGGTCTAGCCGAGTGGGTTTGGGTCTAGCCGAGTGGGTTTAGGTCTAGCCGAGTGGGTTTGAGGCTAGCCGAGTTGGTTTGTGTCTAGCCGAGTGGGTTTGGGTCTCGCGGAGTGGGTTTGGGTCTAGCGGAGTGGGTTTCAGTCTAGCCGAGTGGGTTTGGGTCCAGTCGAGTGGGTTTGGGTCTAGCCGAGTGGGTTTGGGTCTACCCGAGTGGGTTTGGGTCTAGCCGAGTGGGTTTGGGACTAGCCGAGTGGGTTTGGGTCTAGCCGAGTGGGTTTGCATCTAGACGAGTGGGTTTAGGTCTAGCCGAGTGGGTTTAGGTCTATCGGAATGGGTTTGGGTCAAGCCGAGTGGGTTTGGGTCTAGCCGAGTGGGTTTGGGTCTAGCGGAGTGGGTTTGGGTTTAGCCGAGTGGGTTTAGATCTAGGCCAGTGGGTTTGGGTCTAGCCAAGTGGGTTTGGGTCCATCCGATTGGGTTTGGGTCTAGCCGAGTGGGTTTGGGTCTAGCGGATTGGGTTTGGGTCTAGCCGAGTGGGTTGGGGTCTAGCCGAGTGGTTTTGGGTCTAGCGGAGTGGGTTTGGGTCTAGCCGAGTGGGTTTGGGTCTAGCCGATTGGGCTTGGGTCTTGCCGAGTGGGTTTCGGTCTAGCCGAGTGGGTTTGGGTCTTGCGGCGTGGGTTTGGGTCTAGCGGAGTGGGTTTGGCTCTAGCCGAGTGGGTTTGGGTGTAACCGAGTGGGTTTGGGTCTAGCCGAGTGGGTTTGGGTCTAGCCGATTGGGCTTGGGTCTAGCCGAGTGGGTTTGGGTATAGCCGAGCGGGTTTGAGTCTAGCGGAGTGGGTTTCGGTCTGACCGAGTGGGTTTCGGTCTAGCCGATTGGGTTTGGGTCTAGCCGAGTGGGTTTGGGTCTAGCCGAGTGGGTTTGGGTCTTGCGGCGTGGGTTTGGGTATAGCGGAGTGGGTTTGGGTCTAGCGGAGTGGGTTTGGGTCAAGCCGAGTGGGTTTGGGTCTAGCGGAGTGGGTTTGGGTCTAGCGGAGTGTGTTTGGGTCTAGCCGAGTGGGTTTGGGTCTAGCGGAGTGGGTTTGGGTCTAGCCGAGTGGGTTTGGGTCCAGCCGAGTGGGTTTGGGTCTAGCCGAGTGGGTTTGGGGCTAGCCGAGTGGGTTTGGGTCTAGCCGAGTGGGTTTGGGTCTCGCGGAGTGGGTTTGGGTCTAGCGGAGTGGGTTTCAGTCTAGCCGAGTGGGTTTGGGTCTTGTCGAGTGTGTTTCGATCTAGCCGAGTGCGTTTGGGTCTACCGAGTGGGTTTGGGTCTAGCCGAGTGGGTTTGGGTCTAGCGGAGTGGGTTTGGGTCTAGCCGAGTGGGTTTGGGTCTAGCCGAGTGGGTTTGGGTCTAGCCGAGTGGGTTTGGGTCTAGCCGAGTGGGTTTGGGTCTAGCCGAGTGGGTTTGGGCCTAGCCGAGTGGGTTTGGGTCTAGCCGAGTGGGTTTGGGTCTTGCGGAGTGGGTTTGGGTTTAGCGGAGTGGGTTTGGGTCTAGCCGAGTGGGTTTGGGTCTAGCCGAGTGGGTTTGGGTCTAGCGGAGTGGGTTTGGGTTTAGCCGAGTGGGTTTAGGTCTAGCCCAGTGGGTTTGGGTCTAGCCAAGTGGGTTTGGGTCTAGCCGATTGTGTTTGGGTCTAGCCGAGTGGGTTTGGGTCTAGCGGATTGGGTTTGGGTCTAGCCCAGTGGGTTTGGGTCTGGCCGAGTGGGTTTGGGTCTAGCTGAGTGGGTTTGGGTCTAGCCGAGTGGGTTTGGGTTTAGCCGAATGGGTTTGGGTCTAGCCGAGTGGGTTTGGGTCTAGCCGAGTGGGTTTGGGTCTAGCGGAGTGGGTTTGGGTCTAGCCGAGTGGGTTTGGGTCTAGCGGAGTGGGTTTGGGTCTAGCGGAGTGGGTTTGGGTCTGGCCGAGTGGGTTTGGGTCTAGCGGAGTGGGTTTGTGTCTAGCCGAGTGGGTTTGGGTCTAGCCAATTGGGTTTGGGTCTAGCCGAGTGAGTTTGGGTCTAGCCGAGTGGGTTTAGGTCTAGCCGAGTGGGTTTGGGGCTAGCCGAGTTGGTTTGTGTCTAGCCGAGTGGGTTTGGGTCTCGCGGAGTGGGTTTGGGCCTAGCGGAGTGGGTTTCAGTCTAGCCGAGTGGGTTTGGGTCTGGTCGAGTGGGTTTCGGTCTAGCCGAGTGGGTTTGGGTCTAACCGAGTGGGTTTGGGTCTAGCCGAGTGGGTTTGGGACTAGCCGAGTGGGTTTGGGTCTAGCCGAGTGGGTTTGCATCTAGACGAGTGGGTTTAGGTCTAGCCGAGTGGGTTTGGGTCTAGCGGAGTGGGTTTGGGTCTAGCCGAGTGGGTTTGGGTGTAGCCGAGTGGGTTTGGGTCTAGCGGAGTGGGTTTGGGTTTAGCCGAGTGGGTTTAGGTCTAGCCCAGTGGGTTTGGGTCTAACCAAGTGGGTTTGGGTCTAGCCGATTGGGTTTGGGTCTAGCCGAGTGGGTTTGGGTTTAGCGGATTGGGTTTGGGTCTAGCCGAGTGGGTTGGGGTCTAGCCGAGTGGTTGTGGGTCTAACGGAGTGGGTTTGGGTCTAGCCGAGTGGGTTTGTGTCTAGCCGATTGGGCTTGGGTCTAGACGAGTGGATTTCGGTCTAGCCGAGTGGGTTTGGGTCTTGCGGCGTGGGTTTGGGTCTAGCGGAGTGGGTTTGGGTCTAGCCGAGTGGGTTTGGGTGTAACCGAGTGGGTTTGGGTCTAGCCGAGTGGGTTTGGGTATAGCCGAGCGGGATTGGGTCTAGCGGAGTGGGTTTGGGTCTGACCGAGTGGGTTTGGGTCTAGCCGATTGGGTTTGGGTCAAGCCGAGTGGGTATGGGTCTAGCCGATTGGGTTTGGGTCTTGCGGCGTGGGTTTGGGTTTAGCGGAGTGGGTTTGGGGCTAGCGGAGTGGGTTTGGGTCTAGCCGAGTGGGTTTGGGTCTAGCGGAGTGGGTTTGGGTCTAGCCGAGTGTGTTTGGGTCTAGCCGAGTGGGTTTGGGTCCAGTCGAGTGGGTTTGGGTCCAGCCGAGTGGGTTTGGGTCTAGCCGAGTGGGTTTCAGTCGAACCGAGTGGGTTTGGGTCTAGTCGAGTGTGTTTCGGTCTAGCCGAGTGGGTTTGGGTCTACTGAGTGGGTTTGGGTCTAGCCGAGTGGGTTTGGGTCTAGCGGAGTGGATTTGGAACTAGCGGAGTGGGTTTGGGTCTGGCCGAGTGGGTTTGCGTCTAGCCGAGTGGGTTTGCGTCTAGCCGAGTGGGTTTGGGTCTAGCCGAGTGGGTTTGGGACTAGCCGAGTGGGTTTGGGTCTAGCCGAGTGGGTTTGCATTTAGACGAGTGGGTTTAGGTCTACCCGAGTGGGTTTGGGTCTAGCGGAGTGGGTTTGGGTCTAGCCGAGTGGGTTTGGGTCTAGCCGAGTGGGTTTGGGTCTAGCGGAGTGGGATTGGGTTTAGCGGAGTGGGTTTGGGTCTAGCCGAGTGGGTTTGGGTCTAGCCGAGTGGGTTTGGGTCTAGCGGAGTGGGTTTGGGTTTAGCCGAGTGGGTTTAGGTCTAGCCCAGTGGGTTTGGGTCTAGCCAAGTGGGTTTGGGTCTAGCCGATTGTGTTTGGGTCTAGCCGAGTGGGTTTGGGTCTAGCGGATTGGGTTTGGGTCTAGCCCAGTGGGTTTGGGTCTGGCCGAGTGGGTTTGTGTCTAGCCGAGTGGGTTTGGGTCTAGCCGAGTGGGTCTGGGTCTAGCCGAGTGGGTTTGGGTCTAGCCGAGTGGGTTTAGGTCTAGCCGAGTGGGTTTGGGGCTAGCCGAGTTGGTTTGTGTCTAGCCGAGTGGGTTTGGGTCTCGCGGAGTGGGTTTGGGTCTAGCGGAGTGGGTTTCAGTCTAGCCGAGTGGGTTTGGGTCTAGTCGAGTGGGTTTCGGTCTAGCCGAGTGGGTTTGGGTCTACCCGAGTGGGTTTGGGTCTAGCCGAGTGGGTTTGGGACTAGCCGAGTGGGTTTGGGTCTAGCCGAGTGGGTTTGCATCTAGACGAGTGGGTTCAGGTCTAGCCGAGTGTGTTTAGGTCTAGCGGAATGGGTTTGGGTCAAGCCGAGTGGGTTTCAGTCGAACCGAGTGGGTTTGGGTCTAGTCGAGTGTGTTTCGGTCTAGCCGAGTGGGTTTGGGTCTACCGAGTGGGTTTGGGTCTAGCCGAGTGGGTTTGGGTCTAGCGGAGTGGATTTGGAACTAGCGGAGTGGGTTTGGGTCTGGCCGAGTGGGTTTGCGTCTAGCCGAGTGGGTTTGCGTCTAGCCGAGTGGGTTTGGGTCTAGCCGAGTGGGTTTGGGACTAGCCGAGTGGGTTTGGGTCTAGCCGAGTGGGTTTGCATTTAGACGAGTGGGTTTAGGTCTACCCGAGTGGGTTTGGGTCTAGCGGAGTGGGTTTGGGTCTAGCCGAGTGGGTTTGG
The DNA here is from genome assembly GCA_963514005.1 of Raja brachyura. The sequence goes on along the minus strand of OY740819.1, from coordinate 1,838,154 downwards.
GTCTAGCCGAGTGGGTTTGGGTCTAGCGGAGTGGGTTTGGGTTTAGCGGAGTGGGTTTGGGTCTAGCCGAGTGGGTTTGGGTCTAGCCGAGTGGGTTTGGGTCTAGCGGAGTGGGTTTGGGTTTAGCCGAGTGGGTTTAGGTCTAGCCCAGTGGGTTTGGGTCTAGCCAAGTGGGTTTGGGTCTAGCCGATTGTGTTTGGGTCTAGCCGAGTGGGTTTGGGTCTAGCGGATTGGGTTTGGGTCTACCCCAGTGGGTTTGGGTCTGGCCGAGTGGGTTTGGGTTTAGCGGAGTGGGTTTGGGTTTAGCGGAGTGGGTTTGGGTCTAGCCGAGTGGGTTTGGGTCTAGCCGAGTGGGTTTGGGTCTAGCGGAGTGGGTTTGGGTTTAGCCGAGTGGGTTTAGGTCTAGCCCAGTGGGTTTGGGTCTAGCCAAGTGGGTTTGGGTCTAGCCGATTGTGTTTGGGTCTAGCCGAGTGGGTTTGGGTCTAGCGGATTGGGTTTGGGTCTACCCCAGTGGGTTTGGGTCTGGCCGAGTGGGTTTGGGTCTAGCCGAGTGGGTTTGGGTCTAGCCGAGTGGGTTTGGGTCTAGCCGAGTGGGTTTGGGTCTAGCCGAGTGGGTTTAGGTCTAGCCGAGTGGGTTTGGGGCTAGCCGAGTTGGTTTGTGTCTAGCCGAGTGGGTTTGGGTCTCGCGGAGTGGGTTTGGGTCTAGCGGAGTGGGTTTCAGTCTAGCCGAGTGGGTTTGGGTCTAGTCGAGTGGGTTTCGGTCTAGCCGAGTGGGTTTGGGTCTACCCGAGTGGGTTTGGGTCTAGCCGAGTGGGTTTGGGACTAGCCGAGTGGGTTTGGGTCTAGCCGAGTGGGTTTGCATCTAGACGAGTGGGTTTAGGTCTAGCCGAGTGGGTTTAGGTCTAGCGGAATGGGTTTGGGTCAAGCCGAGTGGGTTTGGGTCTAGCCGAGTGGGTTTGGGTCTAGCGGAGTGGGTTTGGGTTTAGCCGAGTGGGTTTAGATCTAGGCCAGTGGGTTTGGGTCTAGCCAAGTGGGTTTGGGTCCAGCCGATTGGGTTTGGGTCTAGCCGAGTGGGTTTGGGTCTAGCGGATTGGGTTTGGGTCTAGCCGAGTGGGTTGGGGTCTAGCCGAGTGGTTTTGGGTCTAGCGGAGTGGGTTTGGGTCTAGCCGAGTGGGTTTGGGTCTAGCCGATTGGGCTTGGGTCTTGCCGAGTGGGTTTCGGTCTAGCCGAGTGGGTTTGGGTCTTGCGGCGTGGGTTTGGGTCTAGCGGAGTGGGTTTGGCTCTAGCCGAGTGGGTTTGGGTGTAACCGAGTGGGTTTGGGTCTAGCCGAGTGGGTTTGGGTCTAGCCGATTGGGCTTGGGTCTAGCCGAGAGGGTTTGGGTATAGCCGAGCGGGTTTGGGTCTAGCGGAGTGGGTTTCGGTCTGACCGAGTGGGTTTCGGTCTAGCCGATTGGGTTTGGGTCTAGCCGAGTGGGGTTGGGTCTAGCCGAGTGGGTTTGGGTCTTGCGGCGTGGGTTTGGGTATAGCGGAGTGGGTTTGGGTCTAGCGGAGTGGGTTTGGGTCAAGCCGAGTGGGTTTGGGTCTAGCGGAGTGGGTTTTGGTCTAGCGGAGTGTGTTTGGGTCTAGCCGAGTGGGTTTGGGTCTAGCCGATTGGGCTTGGGTCTAGCCGAGTGGGTTTGGGGCTAGCCGAGTGGGTTTGGGTCCAGCCGAGTGGGTTTGGGTCTAGCCGAGTGGGTTTGGGGCTAGCCGAGTGGGTTTGTGTCTAGCCGAGTGGGTTTGGGTCTCGCGGAGTGGGTTTGGGTCTAGCGGAGTGGGTTTCAGTCTAGCCGAGTGGGTTTGGGTCTTGTCGATTGTGTTTCGATCTAGCCGAGTGCGTTTGGGTCTACCGAGTGGGTTTGGGTCTAGCCGAGTGGGTTTGGGTCTAGCGAGTGGGTTTGGGTCTAGCCGAGTGGGTTTGGGTCTAGCCGAGTGGGTTTGGGTCTAGCCGAGTGGGTTTGGGTCTAGCGGAGTGGTTTGGGTCTAGCCGAGTGCGTTTGGGTCTAGCGGAGTGGAATTGGGACTAGCGGAGTGGGTTTGGGTCTGGCCGAGTGGGTTTGCGTCTAGCCGAGGGGGTTTGCGTCTAGCCGAGTGGGTTTGGGTCTAGCCGAGTGGGTTTGGGGCTAGCCGAGTGGGTTTGTGTCTAGCCGACTGGGTTTGGGTCTCGCGGAGTGGGTTTGGGTCTAGCGGAGTGGGTTTCAGTCTAGCCGAGTGGGTTTGGGTCTTGTCGATTGTGTTTCGATCTAGCCGAGTGGGTTTGGGTCTAGTGGAGTGGGTTTGGGTCTAGCCGAGTGGGTTTGGGTCTAGCAGAGTGGGTTTGGGTCTAGCGGAGTGGGTTTGGGTCTGGCCGAGTGGGTTTGGGTCTAGCGGAGTGGGTTTGGGTCTAGCCGAGTGGGTTTGCATTTAGACGAGTGGGTTTAGGTCTAGCCGAGTGGGTTTGGGTCTAGCGGAGTGGGTTTGGGTCTAGCCGAGTGGGTTTGGGTCTAGCCGAGTGGGTTTGGGTCTTGTGGAGTGGGTTTGGGTTTAGCGGAGTGGGTTTGGGTCTAGCCGAGTGGGTTTGGGTCTAGCCGAGTGGGTTTGGGTCTAGCGGAGTGGGTTTGGGTTTAGCCGAGTGGGTTTAGGTCTAGCCCAGTGGGTTTGGGTCTAGCCAAGTGGGTTTGGGTCTAGCCGATTGTGTTTGGGTCTAGCCGAGTGGGTTTGGGTCTAGCGGATTGGGTTTGGGTCTAGCCCAGTGGGTTTGGGTCTGGCCGAGTGGGTTTGGGTCTAGCTGAGTGGGTTTGGGTCTAGCCGAGTGGGTTTGGGTTTAGCCGAATGGGTTTGGGTCTAGCCGAGTGGGTTTGGGTCTAGCCGAGTGGGTTTGGGTCTAGCGGAGTGGGTTTGGGTCTAGCCGAGTGGGTTTGGGTCTAGCGGAGTGGGTTTGGGTCCAGCGGAGTGGGTTTGGGTCTGGCCGAGTGGGTTTGGGTCTAGCGGAGTGGGTTTGTGTCTAGCCGAGTGGGTTTGGGTCTCGCGGAGTGGGTTTGGGTCTAGCGGAGTGGGTTTCAGTCTAGCCGAGTGGGTTTGGGTCTGGTCGAGTGGGTTTCGGTCTAGCCGAGTGGGTTTGGGTCTAACCGAGTGGGTTTGGGTCTAGCCGAGTGGGTTTGGGACTAGCCGAGTGGGTTTGGGTCTAGCCGAGTGGGTTTGCATCTAGACGAGTGGGTTTAGGTCTAGCCGAGTGGGTTTGGGTCTAGCGGAGTGGGTTTGGGTCTAGCCGAGTGGGTTTGGGTGTAGCCGAGTGGGTTTGGGTCTAGCGGAGTGGGTTTGGGTTTAGCCGAGTGGGTTTAGGTCTAGCCCAGTGGGTTTGGGTCTAACCAAGTGGGTTTGGGTCTAGCCGATTGGGTTTGGGTCTAGCCGAGTGGGTTTGGGTTTAGCGGATTGGGTTTGGGTCTAGCCGAGTGGGTTGGGGTCTAGCCGAGTGGTTTTGGGTCTAACGGAGTGGGTTTGGGTCTAGCCGAGTGGGTTTGGGTCTAGCCGATTGGGCTTGGGTCTAGCCGAGTGGATTTCGGTCTAGCCGAGTGGGTTTGGATCTTGCGGCGTGGGTTTGGGTCTAGCGGAGTGGGTTTGGGTCTAGCCGAGTGGGTTTGGGTGTAACCGAGTGGGTTTGGGTCTAGCCGAGTGGGTTTGGGTATAGCCGAGCGGGTTTGGGTCTAGCGGAGTGGGTTTGGGTCTGACCGAGTGGGTTTGGGTCTAGCCGATTGGGTTTGGGTCTAGCCGAGTGGGTATGGGTCTAGCCGATTGGGTTTGGGTCTTGCGGCGTGGGTTTGGGTTTAGCGGAGTGGGTTTGGGGCTAGCGGAGTGGGTTTGGGTCTAGCCGAGTGGGTTTGGGTCTAGCGGAGTGGGTTTGGGTCTAGCCGAGTGTGTTTGGGTCTAGCCGAGTGGGTTTGGGTCTAGTCGAGTGGGTTTGGGTCCAGCTGAGTGGGTTTGGGTCTAGCCGACTGGGTTTCAGTCGAACCGAGTGGGTTTGGGTCTAGTCGAGTGTGTTTCGGTCTAGCCGAGTGGGTTTGGGTCTACCGAGTGGGTTTGGGTCTAGCCGAGTGGGTTTGGGTCTAGCGGAGTGGATTTGGAACTAGCGGAGTGGGTTTGGGTCTGGCCGAGTGGGTTTGCGTCTAGCCGAGTGGGTTGGCGTCTAGCCGAGTGGGTTTGGGTCTAGCCGAGTGGGTTTGGGACTAGCCGAGTGGGTTTGGGTCTAGCCGAGTGCGTTTGCATTTAGACGAGTGGGTTTAGGTCTACCCGAGTGGGTTTGGGTCTAGCGGAGTGGGTTTGGGTCTAGCCGAGTGGGTTTGGGTCTAGCCGAGTGGGTTTGGGTCTAGCGGAGTGGGTTTGGTTTAGCGGAGTGGGTTTGGGTCTAGCCGAGTGGGTTTGGGTCTAGCCGAGTGGGTTTGGGTCTAGCGGAGTGGGTTTGGGTTTAGCCGAGTGGGTTTAGGTCTAGCCCAGTGGGTTTGGGTCTAGCCAAGTGGGTTTGGGTCTAGCCGATTGTGTTTGGGTCTAGCCGAGTGGGTTTGGGTCTAGCGGATTGGGTTTGGGTCTAGCCCAGTGGGTTTGGGTCTGGCCGAGTGGGTTTGTGTCTAGCCGAGTGGGTTTGGGTCTAGCCGAGTGGGTTTAGGTCTAGCCGAGTGGGTTTGGGGCTAGCCGAGTTGGTTTGTGTCTAGCCGAGTGGGTTTGGGTCTCGCGGAGTGGGTTTGGGTCTAGCGGAGTGGGTTTCAGTCTAGCCGAGTGGGTTTGGGTCTAGTCGAGTGGGTTTCGGTCTAGCCGAGTGGGTTTGGGTCTACCCGAGTGGGTTTGGGTCTAGCCGAGTGGGTTTGGGACTAGCCGAGTGGGTTTGGGTCTAGCCGAGTGGGTTTGCATCTAGACGAGTGGGTTCAGGTCTAGCCGAGTGGGTTTAGGTCTAGCGGAATGGGTTTGGGTCAAGCCGAGTGGGTTTCAGTCGAACCGAGTGGGTTTGGGTCTAGTCGAGTGTGTTTCGGTCTAGCCGAGTGGGTTTGGGTCTACCGAGTGGGTTTGGGTCTAGCCGAGTGGGTTTGGGTCTAGCGGAGTGGATTTGGAACTAGCGGAGTGGGTTTGGGTCTGGCCGAGTGGGTTTGCGTCTAGCCGAGTGGGTTTGCGTCTAGCCGAGTGGGTTTGGGTCTAGCCGAGTGGGTTTGGGACTAGCCGAGTGGGTTTGGGTCTAGCCGAGTGGGTTTGCATTTAGACGAGTGGGTTTAGGTCTACCCGAGTGGGTTTGGGTCTAGCGGAGTGGGTTTGGGTCTAGCCGAGTGGGTTTGGGTCTAGCCGAGTGGGTTTGGGTCTAGCGGAGTGGGTTTGGGTTTAGCCGAGTGGGTTTAGGTCTAGCCCAGTGGGTTTGGGTCTAGCCAAGTGGGTTTGGGTCTAGCCGATTGTGTTTGGGTCTAGCCGAGTGGGTTTGGGTCTAGCGGATTGGGTTTGGGTCTAGCCCAGTGGGTTTGGGTCTGGCCGAGTGGGTTTGTGTCTAGCCGAGTGGGTTTGGGTCTAGCCGAGTGGGTCTGGGTCTAGCCGAGTGGGTTTGGGTCTAGCCGAGTGGGTTTAGGTCTAGCCGAGTGGGTTTGGGGCTAGCCGAGTTGGTTTGTGTCTAGCCGAGTGGGTTTGCGTCTCGCGGAGTGGGTTTGGGTCTAGCGGAGTGGGTTTCAGTCTAGCCGAGTGGGTTTGGGTCTAGTCGAGTGGGTTTCGGTTTAGCCGAGTGGGTTTGGGTCTACCCGAGTGGGTTTGGGTCTAGCCGAGTGGGTTTGGGACTAGCCGAGTGGGTTTGGGTCTAGCCGAGTGGGTTTGCATCTAGACGAGTGGGTTCAGGTCTAGCCGAGTGGGTTTAGGTCTAGCGGAATGGGTTTGGGTCAAGCCGAGTGGGTTTGGGTCTAGCCGAGTGGGTTTGGGTCTAGCCAAGTGGGTTTGGGTCCAGCCGATTGGGTTTGGGTCTAGCCGAGTGGGTTTGGGTCTAGCGGATTGGGTTTGGGTCTAGCCGAGTGGGTTGTGGTCTAGCCGAGTGGTTTTGGGTCTAGAGGAGTGGGTTTGGGTCTAGCCGAGTGGGTTTGGGTCTAGCCGATTGGGCTTGGGTCTAGCCGAGTGGGTTTCCGTCTAGCCGAGTGGGTTTGGGTCTTGCGGCGTGGGTTTGGGTCTAGCGGAGTGGGTTTCGCTCTAGCCGTGTGGGTTTGGGTGTAACCGAGTGGGTTTGGGTCTAGCCGAGTGGGTTTGGGTCTAGCCGATTGGGCTTGGGTCTAGCCGAGTGGGTTTGGGTATAGCCGAGCGGGTTTGGGTCTAGCGGAGTGGGTTTCGGTCTGACCGAGTGGGTTTCGGTCTAGCCGATTGGGTTTGGGTCTAGCCGAGTGGGTTTGGGTCTAGCCGAGTGGGTTTGGGTCTTGCGGCGTGGGTTTGGGTATAGCGGAGTGGGTTTGGGTCTAGCGGAGTGGGTTTGGGTCAAGGCGAGTGGGTTTGGGTCTAGCGGAGTGGGTTTGGGTCTAGCGGAGTGGGTTTGGGTCTGGCCGAGTGGGTTTGCGTCTAGCCGAGTGGGTTTGCGTCTAGCCGAGTGGGTTTGGGTCTAGCCGAGTGGGTTTGGGACTAGCCGAGTGGGTTTGGGTCTAGCCGAGTGGGTTTGCATTTAGACGAGTGGGTTTAGGTCTACCCGAGTGGGTTTGGGTCTAACGGAGTGGGTTTGGGTCTAGCCGAGTGGGTTTGGGTCTAGCCGAGTGGGTTTGGGTCTAGCTGAGTGGGTTTGGGTTTAGCGGAGTGGGTTTGGGTCTAGCCGAGTGGGTTTGGGTCTAGCCGAGTGGGTTTGGGTCTAGCCGAGTGCGTTTGGGTCTACCGATTGGGTTTGGGTCTAGCCGAGTGGGTTTGGGTCTAGCGGAGTGGATTTGGAACTAGCGGAGTGGGTTTGGGTCTGGCCGAGTGGGTTTGCGTCTAGCCGAGTGGGTTTGCGTCTAGCCGAGTGGGTTTGGGTCTACCCGAGTGGGTTTGGGACTATCCGAGTGGGTTTGGGTCTAGCCGAGTGGGTTTGCATTTAGACGAGTGGGTTTAGGTCTACCCGAGTGGGTTTGGGTCTAGCGGAGTGGGTTTGGGTCTAGCCGAGTGGGTTTGGGTCTAGCCGAGTGGGTTTGGGTCTAGCGGAGTGGGTTTGGGTTTAGCGGAGTGGGTTTGGGTCTAGCCGAGTGGGTTTGGGTCTAGCCGAGTGGGTTTGGGTCTAGCGGAGTGGGTTTGGGTTTAGCCGAGTGGGTTTAGGTCTAGCCCAGTGGGTTTGGGTCTGGCCAAGTGGGTTTGGGTATAGCGGAGTGGGTTTGGGTCTAGCGGAGTGGGTTTGGGTCAAGGCGAGTGGGTTTGGGTCTAGCGGAGTGGGTTTGGGTCTAGCGGAGTGGGTTTGGGTCTGGCCGAGTGGGTTTGCGTCTAGCCGAGTGGGTTTGCGTCTAGCCGAGTGGGTTTGGGTCTAGCCGAGTGGGTTTGGGACTAGCCGAGTGGGTTTGGGTCTAGCCGAGTGGGTTTGCATTTAGACGAGTGGGTTTAGGTCTACCCGAGTGGGTTTGGGTCTAACGGAGTGGGTTTGGGTCTAGCCGAGTGGGTTTGGGTCTAGCCGAGTGGGTTTGGGTCTAGCTGAGTGGGTTTGGGTTTAGCGGAGTGGGTTTGGGTCTAGCCGAGTGGGTTTGGGTCTAGCCGAGTGGGTTTGGGTCTAGCCGAGTGCGTTTGGGTCTACCGATTGGGTTTGGGTCTAGCCGAGTGGGTTTGGGTCTAGCGGAGAGGATTTGGAACTAGCGGAGTGGGTTTGGGTCTGGCCGAGTGGGTTTGCGTCTAGCCGAGTGGGTTTGCGTCTAGCCGAGTGGGTTTGGGTCTACCCGAGTGGGTTTGGGACTAGCCGAGTGGGTTTGGGTCTAGCCGAGTGGGTTTGCATTTAGACGAGTGGGTTTAGGTCTACCCGAGTGGGTTTGGGTCTAGCGGAGTGGGTTTGGGTCTAGCCGAGTGGGTTTGGGTCTAGCCGAGTGGGTTTGGGTCTAGCGGAGTGGGTTTGGGTTTAGCGGAGTGGGTTTGGGTCTAGCCGAGTGGGTTTGGGTCTAGCCGAGTGGGTTTGGGTCTAGCGGAGTGGGTTTGGGTTTAGCCGAGTGGGTTTAGGTCTAGCCCAGTGGGTTTGGGTCTGGCCAAGTGGGTTTGGGTCCAGCCGATTGTGTTTGGGTCTAGCCGAGTGGGTTTGGGTCTAGCGGATTGGGTTTGGGTCTAGCCCAGTGGGTTTGGGTCTGGCCGAGTGGGTTTGTGTCTAGCCGAGTGGGTTTGGGTGTAGCCTAGTGGGTCTGGGTCTAGCCGAGTGGGTTTGGGTCTAGCCGAGTGGGTTTAGGTCTAGCCGAGTGGGTTTGCGGCTAGCCGAGTTGGTTTGTGTCTAGCCGAGTGGGTTTGGGTCTCGCGGAGTGGGTTTGGGTCTAGCGGAGTGGGTTTCAGTCTAGCCGAGTGGGTTTGGGTCTAGTCGAGTGGGTTTCGGTCTAGCCGAGTGGGTTTGGGTCTACCCGAGTGGGTTTGGGTCTAGCCGAGTGGGTTTGGGACTAGCCGACTGGGTTTGGGTCTAGCCGAGTGGGTTTGCATCTAGACGAGTGGGTTCAGGTCTAGCCGAGTGGGTTTAGGTCTAGCGGAATGGGTTTGGGTCAAGCCGAGTGGGTTTGGGTCTAGCCGAGTGGGTTTGGGTCTAGCGGAGTGGGTTTCGGTCTGACCGAGTGGGTTTCGGTCTAGCCGATTGGGTTTGGGTCTAGCCGAGTGGGTTTGGGTCTAGCCGAGTGGGTTGGGTCTTGCGGCATGGGTTTGGGTATAGCGGAGTGGGTTTGGGTCTAGCGGAGTGGGTTTGGGTCAAGGCGAGTGGGTTTGGGTCTAGCGGAGTGGGTTTGGGTCTAGCGGAGTGTTTTTGGGTCTAGCCGAGTGGGTTTGGGTCTAGCCGAGTGGGTTTGGGTCTAGCTGAGTGGGTTTGGGTCCAGCCGAGTGGGGTTGGGTCTAGCCGAGTGGGTTTGGGGCTAGCCGAGTGGGTTTGTGTCTAGCGGAGTGGGTTTGGGTCTAGCCGAGTGGGTTTAGGTCTAGCGGAGTGGTTTGGGTCTAGCCGAGTGGGTTTGGGTCTAGCGGAGTGGAATTGGGACTAGCGGAGTGGGTTTGGGTCTGGCCGAGTGGGTTTGCGTCTAGCCGAGTGGGTTTGCGTCTAGCCGAGTGGGTTTGGGTCTAGCCAAGTGGGTTTGGGTCTAGCCGATTGTGTTTGGGTCTAGCCGAGTGGGTTTGGGTCTAGCGGATTGGGTTTGGGTCTAGCCCAGTGGGTTTGGGTCTAGCCGAGTGGGTCTGGGTCTAGCCGAGTGGGGTTGGGTCTAGCCGAGTGGGTTTAGGTCTAGGCGAGTGGGTTTGGGGCTAGCCGAGTTGGTTTGTGTCTAGCCGAGTGGGTTTGGGTCTCGCGGAGTGGGTTTGGGTCTAGCGGAGTGGGTTTCAGTCTAGCCGAGTGGGTTTGGGTCTAGTCGAGTGGGTTTCGGTCTAGCCGAGTTGGTTTGGGTCTACCCGAGTGGGTTTGGGTCTAGCCGAGTGGGTTTGGGACTAGCCGAGTGGGTTTGGGTCTAGCTGAGTGGGTTTGCATCTAGACGAGTGGGTTCAGGTCTAGCCGAGTGGGTTTAGGTCTAGCGGAATGGGTTTGGGTCAAGCCGAGTGGGTTTGGGTCTAGCCGAGTGGGTTTGGGTCTAGCGGAGTGGGTTTGGGTTTAGCCGAGTGGGTTTAGATCTAGGCCAGTGGGTTTGGGTCTAGCCAAGTGGGTTTGGGTCCAGCCGATTGGGTTTGGGTCCAGCCGATTGGGTTTGGGTCTAGCCGAGTGGGTTTGGGTCTAGCGGATTGGGTTTGGGTCTAGCCGAGTGGGTTGGGGTCTAGCCGAGTGGTTTTGGGTCTAGCGGAGTGGGTTTGGGTCTAGCCGAGTGGGATTGGGTCTAGCCGATTGGGCTTGGGTCTAGCCGAGTGGGTTTCGGACTAGCCGAGTGGGTTTGGGTCTTGCGGCGTGGGTTTGGGTCTAGCGGAGTGGGTTTGGCTCTAGCCGAGTGGGTTTGGGTGTAACCGAGTGGGTTTGGGTCTAGCCGAGTGGGTTTGGGTCTAGCCGATTGGGCTTGGGTCTAGCGGAGTGGGTTTGGGTCTAGCCGAGTGGGTTTGGGTCTAGCCGAGTGGGTTTGGGTCCAGCCGAGTGGGTTTGGGTCTAGCCGAGTGGGTTTGGGTCTAGCCGAGTGGGTTTGGGTCTAGCGGAGTGGGTTTGGGTCTAGCCGAGTGGGTTTGGTTCTAGCCGAGTGGGTTTGGGTCTAGCCGAGTGGGTTTGGGTCTAGCGGAGTGGTTTGGGTCTAGCCGAGTGGGTTTGGGTCTAGCGGAGTGGAATTGGGACTAGCGGAGTGGGTTTGGGTCTGGCCGAGTGGGTTTGCGTCTAGCCGAGTGGGTTTGCGTCTAGCCGAGTGGGTTTGGGTCTAGCCGAGTGGGTTTGGGTCTAGCCGAGTGGGTTTGGGTCTAGCCGAGTGGGTTTGGGTCTAGCCGAGTGGGTTTGGGTCTAGCGGAGTGGGTTTGGGTCTAGCCGAGTGGGTTTGGGTCTAGCAGAGTGGGTTTGGGTCTAGCGGAGTGGGTTTGGGTCTGGCCGAGTGGGTTTGGGTCTAGCGGAGTGGGTTTGGGTCTAGCCGAGTGGGTTTGGGTCTAGCCGAGTGGGTTTGGGTCTAGCCGAGTGGGTTTGGGTCTAGCCGAGTGGGTTTAGGTCTAGCCGAGTGGGTTTGGGGCTAGCCGAGTTGGTTTGTGTCTAGCCGAGTGGGTTTGGGTCTCGCGGAGTGGGTTTGGGTCTAGCGGAGTGGGTTTCAGTCTAGCCGAGTGGGTTTGGGTCTAGTCGAGTGGGTTTCGGTCTAGCCGAGTGGGTTTGGGTCTAACCGAGTGGGTTTGGGTCTAGCCGAGTGGGGTTGGGACTAGCCGAGTGGGTTTGGGTCTAGCCGAGTGGGTTTGCATCTGGACGAGTGGGTTTAGGTCTAGCCGAGTGGGTTTGGGTCAAGCCGAGTGGGTTTGGGTCTAGCCGAGTGGGTTTGGGTCTAGCGGAGTGGGTTTGGGTTTAGCCGAGTGGGTTTAGATCTAGGCCAGTGGGTTTGGGTCTAGCCAAGTGGGTTTGGGTCCAGCCGATTAGGTTTGGGTCCAGCCGATTGGGTTTGGGTCTAGCCGAGTGGGTTTGGGTCTAGCGGATTGGGTTTGGGTCTAGCCGAGTGGGTTGGGGTCTAGCCGAGTGGTTTTGGGTCTAGCGGAGTGGGTTTGGGTCTAGCCGAGTGGGATTGGGTCTAGCCGATTGGGCTTGGGTCTAGCCGAGTGGGTTTCGGACTAGCCGAGTGGGTTTGGGTCTTGCGGCGTGGGTTTGGGTCTAGCGGAGTGGGTTTGGCTCTAGCCGAGTGGGTTTGGGTGTAACCGAGTGGGTTTGGGTCTAGCCGAGTGGGTTTGGGTCTAGCCGATTGGGCTTGGGTCTAGCCGAGTGGGTTTGGGTATAGCCGAGCGGGTTTGGGTCTAGCGGAGTGGGTTTGGGTCTAGCCGAGTGGGTTTGGGTCTAGCCGAGTGGGTTTGGGTCCAGCCGAGTGGGTTTGGGTCTAGCCGAGTGGGTTTGGGTCTAGCCGAGTGGGTTTGGGTCTAGCGGAGTGGGTTTGGGTCTAGCCGAGTGGGTTTGGTTCTAGCCGAGTGGGTTTGGGTCTAGCCGAGTGGGTTTGGGTCTAGCGGAGTGGTTTGGGTCTAGCCGAGTGGGTTTGGGTCTAGCGGAGTGGAATTGGGACTAGCGGAGTGGGTTTGGGTCTGGCCGAGTGGGTTTGCGTCTAGCCGAGTGGGTTTGCGTCTAGCCGAGTGGGTTTGGGTCTAGCCGAGTGGGTTTGGGTCTAGCCGAGTGGGTTTGGGTCTAGCCGAGTGGGTTTGGGTCTAGCCGAGTGGGTTTGGGTCTAGCGGAGTGGGTTTGGGTCTAGCCGAGTGGGTTTGGGTCTAGCAGAGTGGGTTTGGGTCTAGCGGAGTGGGTTTGGGTCTGGCCGAGTGGGTTTGGGTCTAGCGGAGTGGGTTTGGGTCTAGCCGAGTGGGTTTGGGTCTAGCCGAGTGGGTTTGGGTCTAGCCGAGTGGGTTTGGGTCTAGCCGAGTGGGTTTAGGTCTAGCCGAGTGGGTTTGGGGCTAGCCGAGTTGGTTTGTGTCTAGCCGAGTGGGTTTGGGTCTCGCGGAGTGGGTTTGGGTCTAGCGGAGTGGGTTTCAGTCTAGCCGAGTGGGTTTGGGTCTAGTCGAGTGGGTTTCGGTCTAGCCGAGTGGGTTTGGGTCTAACCGAGTGGGTTTGGGTCTAGCCGAGTGGGGTTGGGACTAGCCGAGTGGGTTTGGGTCTAGCCGAGTGGGTTTGCATCTGGACGAGTGGGTTTAGGTCTAGCCGAGTGGGTTTGGGTCTAGCGGAGTGGGTTTGGGTCTAGCCGAGTGTGTTTGGGTCTAGCCGAGTGGGTTTGGGTCTAGCGGAGTGGTTTTGGGTTTAGCCGAGTGGGTTTAGGTCTAGCCCAGTGGGTTTGGGTCTAACCAAGTGGGTTTCGGTCTAGCCGATTGGGTTTGGGTCTAGCCGAGTGGGTTTGGGTCTAGCGGATTGGGTTTGGGTCTAGCCGAGTGCGTTGGGGTCTAGCCGAGTGGTTTTGGGTCTAGTGGAGTGGGTTTGGGTCTAGCCGAGTGGGTTTGGGTCTAGCCGATTGGGCTTGGGTCTAGCCGAGTGGATTTCGGTCTAGCCGAGTGGGTTTGGGTCTTGCGGCGTGGGTTTGGGTCTAGCGGAGTGGGTTTGGGTCTAGCCGAGTGGGTTTGGGTGTAACCGAGTGGGTTTGGTTCTAGCCGAGTGGGTTTGGGTATAGCCGAGCGGGTTTGGGTCTAGCGGAGTGGGTTTGGGTCTGACCGATTGGGTTTGGGTCTAGCCGATTGGTTTTGGGTCTAGCCGAGTGGGTATGGGTCTAGCCGATTGGGTTTGGGTCTTGCGGCGTGGGTTTGGGTCTAGCGGAGTGGGTTTGGGGCTAGCGGAGTGGGTTTGGGTCTAGCCGAGTGGGTTTGGGTCTAGCGGAGTGGGTTTGGGACTAGCTGAGTGTGTTTGGGTCTAGCCGAGTGGGTTTGGGTCTAGCCGAGTGGGTTTCAGTCTAACCGAGTGGGTTTGGGTCTAGTCGAGTGTGTTTCGGTCTAGCCGAGTGGGTTTGGGTCTACCGAGTGGGTTTGGGTCTAGCCGAGTGGGTTTGGGTCTAGCGGAGTGGATTTTGGACTAGCGGAGTGTGTTTGGGTCTGGCCGAGTGGGTTTGCGTCTAGCCGAGTGGGTTTGCGTCTAGCCGAGTGGGTTTGGGTCTAGCCGAGTGGGTTTGGGTCTAGCCGAGTGGGTTTGGGACTAGCCGAGTGGGTTTGGTCTAGCCGAGTGGGTTTGCATTTAGACGAGTGGGTTTAGGTCTACCCGAGTGGGTTTGGGTCTAGCGGAGTGGGTTTGGGTCTAGCCGAGTGGGTTTGGGTCTAGCCGAGTGGGTTTGGGTCTAGCGGAGTGGGTTTGTGTTTAGCGGAGTGGGTTTGGTTCTAGCCGAGTGGGTTTGGGTCTAGCCGAGTGGGTTTGGGTTTAGCCGAGTGGGTTTAGGTCTAGCCCAGTGGGTTTGGGTCTAGCCAAGTGGGTTTGGGTCTAGCCGAGTGGGTTTGGGTCTAGCAGAGTGGGTTTCAGTCTAGCCGAGTGGGTTTGGGTCTTGTCGAGTGTGTTTCGGTCTAGCCGAGTGCGTTTGGGTCTACCGAGTGGGTTTGGGTCTGGCCGAGTGGGTTTGGGTCTAGCGGAGTGGGTTTGGGTCTAGCCGAGTGGGTTTGGGTCTAGCCGAGTGGGTTTGGGTCTAGCCGAGTGGGTTTGGGTCTAGCGGAGTGGTTTGGGTGTAGCCGAGTGGGTTTGGGTCTAGCGGAGTGGAATTGGGACTAGCGGAGTGGGTTTGGGTCTAGCGGATTGGGTTTGGGTCTAGCCGAGTGGGTTGGGGTCTAGCCGAGTGGTTTTGGGTCTAGCGGAGTGCGTTTGGGTCTAGCCGAGTGGGTTTGGGTCTAGCCGATTGGGCTTGGGTCTAGCCGAGTGGGTTTCGGTCTAGCCGAGTGGGTTTGGGTCTTGCGGGGTGGGTTTGGGTCTAGCGGCGTGGGTTTGGCTCTAGCCGAGTGGGTTTGGGTGTAACCGAGTGGGTTTGGGTCTAGCCGAGTGGGTTTGGGTCTAGCCGATTGGGCTTGGGTCTAGCCGAGTGGGTTTGGGTATAGCCGAGCGGGTTTGGGTCTAGCGGAATGGGTTTCGGTCTGACCGAGTGGGTTTCGGTCTAGCCGATTGGGTTTGGGTCTAGCCGAGTGGGTTTGGGTCTAGCCGAGTGGGTTTGGGTCTTGCGGCGTTGGTTTGGGTATAGCGGAGTGGGTTTGGGTATAGCGGAGTGGGTTTGGGTCAAGCCGAGTGGGTTTGGGTCTAGCGGAGTGGGTTTGGGTCTAGCGGAGTGTGTTTGGGTCTAGCCGAGTGGGTTTGGGTCTAGCCGAGTGGGTTTGGGTCTAGCCGAGTGGGTTTGGGTCCAGCCGAGTGGGTTTGGGTCTAGCCGAGTGGGTTTGGGTCTAGCCGAGTGGGTTTGGGTCTAGCGGAGTGGGTTTGGGTCTAGCCGAGTGGGTTTGGTTCTAGCCGAGTGGGTTTGGGTCTAGCCGAGTGGGTTTGGGTCTAGCGGAGTGGTTTGGGTCTAGCCGAGTGGGTTTGGGTCTAGCGGAGTGGAATTGGGACTAGCGGAGTGGGTTTGGGTCTGGCCGAGTGGGTTTGCGTCTAGCCGAGTGGGTTTGCGTCTAGCCGAGTGGGTTTGGGTCTAGCCGAGTGGGTTTGGGTCTAGCCGAGTGGGTTTGGGTCTAGCCGAGTGGGTTTGGGTCTAGCCGAGTGGGTTTGGGTCTAGCGGAGTGGGTTTGGGTCTAGCCGAGTGGGTTTGGGTCTAGCAGAGTGGGTTTGGGTCTAGCGGAGTGGGTTTGGGTCTGGCCGAGTGGGTTTGGGTCTAGCGGAGTGGGTTTGGGTCTAGCCGAGTGGGTTTGGGTCTAGCCGAGTGGGTTTGGGTCTAGCCGAGTGGGTTTGGGTCTAGCCGAGTGGGTTTAGGTCTAGCCGAGTGGGTTTGGGGCTAGCCGAGTTGGTTTGTGTCTAGCCGAGTGGGTTTGGGTCTCGCGGAGTGGGTTTGGGTCTAGCGGAGTGGGTTTCAGTCTAGCCGAGTGGGTTTGGGTCTAGTCGAGTGGGTTTCGGTCTAGCCGAGTGGGTTTGGGTCTAACCGAGTGGGTTTGGGTCTAGCCGAGTGGGGTTGGGACTAGCCGAGTGGGTTTGGGTCTAGCCGAGTGGGTTTGCATCTGGACGAGTGGGTTTAGGTCTAGCCGAGTGGGTTTGGGTCTAGCGGAGTGGGTTTGGGTCTAGCCGAGTGTGTTTGGGTCTAGCCGAGTGGGTTTGGGTCTAGCGGAGTGGTTTTGGGTTTAGCCGAGTGGGTTTAGGTCTAGCCCAGTGGGTTTGGGTCTAACCAAGTGGGTTTCGGTCTAGCCGATTGGGTTTGGGTCTAGCCGAGTGGGTTGGGGTCTAGCCGAGTGGTTTTGGGTCTAGTGGAGTGGGTTTGGGTCTAGCCGAGTGGGTTTGGGTCTAGCCGATTGGGCTTGGGTCTAGCCGAGTGGATTTCGGTCTAGCCGAGTGGGTTTGGGTCTTGCGGCGTGGGTTTGGGTCTAGCGGAGTGTGTTTGGGTCTAGCCGAGTGGGTTTGGGTGTAACCGAGTGGGTTTGGTTCTAGCCGAGTGGGTTTGGGTATAGCCGAGCGGGTTTGGGTCTAGCGGAGTGGGTTTGGGTCTGACCGAGTGGGTTTGGGTCTAGCCGATTGGTTTTGGGTCTAGCCGAGTGGGTATGGGTCTAGCCGATTGGGTTTGGGTCTTGCGGCGTGGGTTTGGGTCTAGCGGAGTGGGTTTGGGGCTAGCGGAGTGGGTTTGGGTCTAGCCGAGTGGGTTTGGGTCTAGCGGAGTGGGTTTGGGACTAGCCGAGTGTGTTTGGGTCTAGCCGAGTGGGTTTGGGTCTAGCCGAGTGGGTTTCAGTCTAACCGAGTGGGTTTGGGTCTAGTCGAGTGTGTTTCGGTCTAGCCGAGTGGGTTTGGGTCTACCGAGTGGGTTTGGGTCTAGCCGAGTGGGTTTGGGTCTAGCGGAGTGGATTTTGGACTAGCGGAGTGTGTTTGGGTCTGGCCGAGTGGGTTTGCGTCTAGCCGAGTGGGTTTGCGTCTAGCCGAGTGGGTTTGGGTCTAGCCGAGTGGGTTTGGGTCTAGCCGAGTGGGTTTGGGACTAGCCGAGTGGGTTTGGTCTAGCCGAGTGGGTTTGCATTTAGACGAGTGGGTTTAGGTCTACCCGAGTGGGTTTGGGTCTAGCGGAGTGGGTTTGGGTCTAGCCGAGTGGGTTTGGGTCTAGCCGAGTGGGTTTGGGTCTAGCGGAGTGGGTTTGTGTTTAGCGGAGTGGGTTTGGTTCTAGCCGAGTGGGTTTGGGTCTAGCCGAGTGGGTTTGGGTTTAGCCGAGTGGGTTTAGGTCTAGCCCAGTGGGTTTGGGTCTAGCCAAGTGGGTTTGGGTCTAGCCGATTGTGTTTGGGTCTAGCCGAGTGGGTTTGGGTCTAGCGGATTGGGTTTGGGTCTAGCCGAGTGGGTTTGGCTCTGGCCGAGTGGGTTTGGGTCTAGCCAAGTGGGTTTGGGTCTAGCCGAGTGGGTTTGGGTCTAGCCGAGTGGGTTTGGGTCTAGCCGAGTGGGTTTAGGTCAAGCCGAGTGGGTTTGGGTCTAGCGGAGTGGGTTTGGGTCTAGCCGAGTGGGTTTGGGTCTAGCCGAGTGGGTTTGGGTCTAGCTGAGTGGGTTTGGGACTAGCCGAGTGGGTTTGGGTCTAGCCGAGTGGGTTTGCATTTAGACGAGTGGGTTTAGGTCTAGCCGAGTGGGTTTGGGTCTAGCGGAGTGGGTTTGGGTCTAGCCGAGTGGGATTGGGTCTAGCCGAGTGGGTTTAGGTCTAGCCCAGTGGGTTTGGGTCTAGCCAAGTGGGTTTGGGTCTAGCCGATTGGGTTTGGGTGTAGCCGAGTGGGTTTGGGTCTAGCGGATTGGGTTTGGGTCTAGCCGAGTGGGTTGGGGTCTAGCCGAGTTGTTTTGGGTCTAGCGGAGTGGGTTTGGGTCCAGCCGAGTGGGTTTGGGTCTAGCCGAGTGGGTTTGGGTCTAGCCGAGTGGGTTTGGGTCTAGCGGAGTGGGTTTGGGTCTAGCCGAGTGGGTTTGGTTCTAGCCGAGTGGGTTTGGGTCTAGCCGAGTGGGTTTGGGTCTAGCGGAGTGGTTTGGGTCTAGCCGAGTGGGTTTGGGTCTAGCGGAGTGGAATTGGGACTAGCGGAGTGGGTTTGGGTCTGGCCGAGTGGGTTTGCGTCTAGCCGAGTGGGTTTGCGTCTAGCCGAGTGGGTTTGGGTCTAGCCGAGTGGGTTTGGGTCTAGCCGAGTGGGTTTGGGTCTAGCCGAGTGGGTTTGGGTCTAGCCGAGTGGGTTTGGGTCTAGCGGAGTGGGTTTGGGTCTAGCCGAGTGGGTTTGGGTCTAGCAGAGTGGGTTTGGGTCTAGCGGAGTGGGTTTGGGTCTGGCCGAGTGGGTTTGGGTCTAGCGGAGTGGGTTTGGGTCTAGCCGAGTGGGTTTGGGTCTAGCCGAGTGGGTTTGGGTCTAGCCGAGTGGGTTTGGGTCTAGCCGAGTGGGTTTAGGTCTAGGCGAGTGGGTTTGGGGCTAGCCGAGTTGGTTTGTGTCTAGCCGAGTGGGTTTGGGTCTCGCGGAGTGGGTTTGGTTCTAGCGGAGTGGGTTTCAGTCTAGCCGAGTGGGTTTGGGTCTAGTCGAGTGGGTTTCGGTCTAGCCGAGTGGGTTTGGGTCTAACCGAGTGGGTTTGGGTCTAGCCTAGTGGGGTTGGGACTAGCCGAGTGGGTTTGGGTCTAGCCGAGTGGGTTTGCATCTAGACGAGTGGGTTTAGGTCTAGCCGAGTGGGTTTGGGTCTAGCGGAGTGGGTTTGGGTCTAGCCGAGTGGGTTTGGGTCTAGCCGAGTGGGTTTGGGTCTAGCGGAGTGGTTTTGGGTTTAGCCGAGTGGGTTTAGGTCTAGCCCAGTGGGTTTGGGTCTAACCAAGTGGGTTTCGGTCTAGCCGATTGGGTTTGGGTCTAGCCGAGTGGGTTTGGGTCTAGCGGATTGGGTTTGGGTCTAGCCGAGTGGGTTGGGGTCTAGCCGAGTGGTTTTGGGTCTAGTGGAGTGGGTTTGGGTCTAGCCGAGTGGGTTTGGGTCTAGCCGATTGGGCTTGGGTCTAGCCGAGTGGATTTCGGTCTAGCCGAGTGGGTTTGGGTCTTGCGGCGTG
The DNA here is from genome assembly GCA_963514005.1 of Raja brachyura. The sequence continues at coordinate 1,819,741 of OY740819.1, read as the reverse complement.
GGTTCGGGGTCTAGCGGAGTGGGTTTGGGTCTAGCCGAGTGGGTTTGGGTGTAACCGAGTGGGTTTGGTTCTAGCCGAGTGGGTTTGGGTATAGCCGAGCGGGTTTGGGTCTAGCGGAGTGGGTTTGGGTCTGACCGAGTGGGTTTGGGTCTAGCCGATTGGTTTTGGGTCTAGCCGAGTGGGTATGGGTCTAGCCGAGTGGGTTTGGGTCTTGCGGCGTGGGTTTGGGTCTAGCGGAGTGGGTTTGGGGCTAGCGGAGTGGGTTTGGGTCTAGCCGAGTGGGTTTGGGTCTAGCGGAGTGGGTTTGGGACTAGCCGAGTGTGTTTGGGTCTAGCTGAGTGGGTTTGGGTCTAGCCGAGTGGGTTTCAGTCTAACCGAGTGGGTTTGGGTCTAGTCGAGTGTGTTTCGGTCTAGCCGAGTGGGTTTGGGTCTACCGAGTGGGTTTGGGTCTAGCCGAGTGGGTTTGGGTCTAGCGGAGTGGATTTGGGACGAGCGGAGTGTGTTTGGGTCTGGCCGAGTGGGTTTGCGTCTAGCCGAGTGGGTTTGCGTCTAGCCGAGTGGGTTTGGGTCTAGCCGAGTGGGTTTGGGTCTAGCCGAGTGGGTTTGGGACTAGCCGAGTGGGTTTGGTCTAGCCGAGTGGGTTTGCATTTAGACGAGTGGGTTTAGGTCTAGCCGAGTGGGTTTGGGTCTAGCGGAGTGGGTTTGGGTCTAGCCGAGTGGGTTTGGGTCTAGCCGAGTGGGTTTGGGTCTAGCGGAGTGGGTTTGGGTTTAGCGGAGTGGGTTTGGTTCTAGCCGAGTGGGTTTGGGTCTAGCCGAGTGGGTTTGGGTTTAGCCGAGTGGGTTTAGGTCTAGCCCAGTGGGTTTGGGTCTAGCCAAGTGGGTTTGGGTCTAGCCGATTGTGTTTGGGTCTAGCCGAGTGGGTTTGGGTCTAGCGGATTGGGTTTGGGTCTAGCTGAGTGGGTTTGGCTCTGGCCGAGTGGGTTTGGGTCTAGCCGAGTGGGTTTGGGTCTAGCCGAGTGGGTTTGGGTCTAGCCGAGTGGGTTTGGGTCTAGCCGAGTGGGTTTAGGTCAAGCCGAGTGGGTTTGGGTCTAGCGGAGTGGGTTTGGGTCTAGCCCAGTGGGTTTGGGTCTAGCCGAGTGGGTTTGGGTCTAGCTGAGTGGGTTTGGGACTAGCCGAGTGGGTTTGGGTCTAGCCGAGTGGGTTTGCATTTAGACGAGTGGGTTTAGGTCTAGCCGAGTGGGTTTGGGTCTAGCGGAGTGGGTTTGGGTCTAGCCGAGTGGGTTTGGGTCTAGCCGAGTGGGTTTAGGTCTAGCCCAGTGGGTTTGGGTCTAGCCAAGTGGGTTTGGGTCTAGCCGATTGGGTTTGGGTCTAGCCGAGTGGGTTTGGGTCTAGCGGATTGGGTTTGGGTCTAGCCGAGTGGGTTGGGGTCTAGCCAAGTGGTTTTGGGTCTAGCGGAGTGGGTTTGGGTCTAGCCGAGTGGGTTTAGGTCTAGCCGAGTGGGTTTGGGTCTAGCGGAGTGGGTTTGGGTCTAGCCGAGTGGGTTTGGGTCTAGCCGAGTGGGTTTGGGTCTAGCTGAGTGGGTTTGGGACTAGCCGAGTGGGTTTGGGTCTAGCCGAGTGGGTTTGCATTTAGACGAGTGGGTTTAGGTCTAGCCGAGTGGGTTTGGGTCTAGCGGAGTGGGTTTGGGTCTAGCCGAGTGGGTTTGGGTCTAGCCGAGTGGGTTTAGGTCTAGCCCAGTGGGGTTGGGTCTAGCCAAGTGGGTTTGGGTCTAGCCGATTGGGTTTGGGTCTAGCCGAGTGGGTTTGGGTCTAGCGGATTGGGTTTGGGTCTAGCCGAGTGGGTTGGGGTCTAGCGGATTGGGTTTGGGTCTAGCCGAGTGGGTTTGGCTCTGGCCGAGTGGGTTTGGGTCTAGCCGAGTGGGTTTGGGTCTAGCCGAGTGGGTTTGGGTCTAGCCGAGTGGGTTTGGGTCTAGCCGAGTGGGTTTAGGTCAAGCCGAGTGGGTTTAGGTCAAGCCGAGTGGGTTTGGGTCTAGCGGAGTGGGTTTGGGTCTAGCCGAGTGGGTTTGGGTCTAGCCGAGTGGGTTTGGGTCTAGCTGAGTGGGTTTGGGACTAGCCGAGTGGGTTTGGGTCTAGCCGAGTGGGTTTGCATTGAGACGAGTGGGTTTAGGTCTAGCCGAGTGGGTTTGGGTCTAGCGGAGTGGGTTTGGGTCTAGCCGAGTGGGTTTGGGTCTAGCCGAGTGGGTTTAGGTCTAGCCCAGTGGGTTTGGGTCTAGCCAAGTGGGTTTGGGTCTAGCCGATTGGGTTTGGGTCTAGCCGAGTGGGTTTGGGTTTAGCGGATTGGGTTTGGGTCTAGCCGAGTGGGTTGGGGTCTAGCCGAGTGGTTTTGGGTCTAGCGGAGTGTGTTTGGGTCTAGCCGAGTGGGCTTAGGTCTAGCCGAGTGGGTTTGGGTCTAGCGGAGTGGGTTTGGGTCTAGCCGAGTGGGTTTGGGTCTAGCCGAGTGGGTTTGGGTCTAGCTGAGTGGGTTTGGGACTAGCCGAGTGGGTTTGGGTCTAGCCGAGTGGGTTTGCATTTAGACGAGTGGGTTTAGGTCTAGCCGAGTGGGTTTGGGTCTAGCGGAGTGGGTTTGGGTCTAGCCGAGTGGGTTTGGGTCTAGCCGAGTGGGTTTAGGTCTAGCCCAGTGGGTTTGGGTCTAGCCAAGTGGGTTTGGGTCTAGCCGATTGGGTTTGGGTCTAGCCGAGTGGGTTTGGGTCTAGCGGATTGGGTTTGGGTCTAGCCGAGTTGGTTGGCGTCTAGCCGAGTGGTTTTGGGTCTAGCGGAGTGGGTTTGGGTCTAGCCGAGTGGGTTTGGGTCTAGCCGATTGGGCTTGGGTCTAGCCGAGTGGGTTTCGGTCTAGCCGAGTGGGTTTGGGTATTGTGGCGTGGGTTTGGGTCTAGCGGAGTGGGTTTGGCTCTAGCCGAGTGGGTTTGGGTGTAACCGAGTGGGTTTGGGTCTAGGCGATTGGGCTTGGGTCTAGCCGAGTGGGTTTGGGTCTAGCCGAGTGGGTTTGGGTCTTGCGGCGTGGGTTTGGGTCTAGCGGAGTGGGATTGGGTCTAGCGGAGTGGGTTTGGGTCTAGCCGAGTGGGTTTGGGTCTAACCGAGTGGGTTTGGGTCTAGCCGAGTGGGTTTGGGTATAGCCGAGCGGGTTTGGGTCTAACGGAGTGGGTTTCGGTCTGACCGAGTGGGTTTCGGTCTAGCCGATTGGGTTTGGGTCTAGCCGAGTGGGTTTGGGTCTAGCCGAGTGGGTTTCGGTCTAGCCGAGTGGGTTTGGGTCTCGCCGAGTGGGTTTGGGCCTAGCCGAGTGGGTTTGGGTCTACCGAGTGGGTTTGGGTCTAGCCGAGTGGGTTTGGGTCTAGCCGAGTGGCTTTGGGTCTAGCCGAGTGGGTTTGGGTCTAGCGGAGTGGGTTTGGGTTTAGCCGATTGGGTTTGGGTCTAGCCGAGTGGGTTTGTGTCTAGCCAAGTGGGTTTGGGTCTAGCCGAGTGGGTTTGGGTCTAGCCGAGTGGGGTTGGGTCTAGAGGAGTGGGGTTGGGTCTAGCGGAGTGGGTTTGGGTCTAGCGGAGTGGGTTTGGGTCTAGCCGAGTGGGTTTGGGTCTAGCCGAGTGGGTTTGGGTATAGCCGAGTGGGTTTAGGTCTAGCCGAGTGGGTTTAGGTCTAGCCGAGTGGGTTTGGGTCTAGCCGAGTGGGTTTGGGTCTAGCCGAGTGGGTTTGGATCTAGTCGAGTGGGTTTGGGTATGGCCGAGTGGGTTGGGGGCTAGCCGAGTGGGTTGGGGGCTAGCCGAGTGGGTTTGGGTCTAGCCGAGTGGGTTTGGGTCTAGCCAAGTGGGTTTGGGACTAGCATATTGGGTTTGGGTGTAGCCGAGTGGGTTTGGGTCTAGCCGAGTGGGTTTGGGTCCAGCTGAGTGGGTTTGGGTCTAGCGGAGTGGGTTTGGGTTTAGCCGAGTGGGTTTGGGTCTAGCCGAGTGGGTTTGGGTCTAGCCGGGTGGGTTTGGGTCTAGCGGAGTGGGTTTGGGTCTAGCGGAGCGGGTTTGGGTCTAGCGGAGTGGGTTTGGGTCTAGCGGAGTGGGTTTGGGTCTAGCGGAGTGGGTTTGGGTCTTGCGGAGTGGGTTTGGATTTAGCCGAGTGGGTTTGGGTCTAGCGGAGTGGGTTTGTGTCTAACCGAGTGGGTTTGGGTCTAGCCGAGTGGGTTTGGGTCTAGCCGAGTGGGTTTGGGTCTAGCCGAGTGGGTTTGGGTCTAGCGGAGTTGGTTTGGGTCTAACCGAGTGGGTTTCGGTCTACCCGAGTGGGTTTGGGTCTAGTCGAGTGGGTTTGGGTCTAGCTGAGTGGGTTTGGGACTAGCCGAGTGGGTTTGGGTCTAGCCGAGTGGGTTTGCATTTAGACGAGTGGGTTTAGGACTAGCCGAGTGGGTTTGGGTCTAGCGGAGTGGGTTTGGGTCTAGCCGAGTGGGTTTGGGTCTAGCCGAGTGGGTTTAGGTCTAGCCCAGTGGGTTTGGGTCTAGCCAAGTGGGTTTGGGTCTTGTGGCGTGGGTTTGGGTCTAGCGGAGTGGGTTTGGCTCTAGCCGAGTGGGTTTGGGTGTAACCGAGTGGGTTTGGGTCTAGCCGATTGGGCTTGGGTCTAGCCGAGTGGGTTTGGGTCTAGCCGAGTGGGTTTGGGTCTTGCGGCGTGGGTTTGGTCTAGCGGAGTGGGATTGGGTCTAGCGGAGTGGGTTTGGGTCTAGCCGAGTGGGTTTGGGTCTAACCGAGTGGGTTTGGGTCTAGCCGAGTGGGTTTGGGTATAGCCGAGCGGGTTTGGGTCTAGCGGAGTGGGTTTGGGTCTAGCCAAGTGGGTTTGGGTCTAGCCGATTGGGTTTGGGTCTAGCCGAGTGGGTTTGGGTCTAGCGGATTGGGTTTGGGTCTAGCCGAGTTGGTTGGGGTCTAGCCGAGTGGTTTTGGGTCTAGCGGAGTGGGTTTGGGTCTAGCCGAGTGGGTTTGGGTCTAGCCGATTGGGCTTGGGTCTAGCCGAGTGGGTTTCGGTCTAGCCGAGTGGGTTTGGGTATTGTGGCGTGGGTTTGGGTCTAGCGGAGTGGGTTTGGCTCTAGCCGAGTGGGTTTGGGTGTAACCGAGTGGGTTTGGGTCTAGCCGATTGGGCTTGGGTCTAGCCGAGTGGGTTTGGGTCTAGCCGAGTGGGTTTGGGTCTTGCGGCGTGGGTTTGGGTCTAGCGGAGTGGGATTGGGTCTAGCGGAGTGGGTTTGGGTCTAGCCGAGTGGGTTTGGGTCTAACCGAGTGGGTTTGGGTCTAGCCGAGTGGGTTTGGGTATAGCCGAGCGGGTTTGGGTCTAACGGAGTGGGTTTCGGTCTGACCGAGTGGGTTTCGGTCTAGCCGATTGGGTTTGGGTCTAGCCGAGTGGGTTTGGGTCTAGCCGAGTGGGTTTCAGTCTAGCCGAGTGGGTTTGGGTCTCGCCGAGTGGGTTTGGGCCTAGCCGAGTGGGTTTGGGTCTAGCCGAGTGGGTTTGGGTCTAGCCGAGTGGGTTTGGGTCTAGCCGAGTGGGTTTGGGTCTAGCCGAGTGGCTTTGGGTCTAGCCGAGTGGGTTTGGGTCTAGCGGAGTGGGTTTGGGTTTAGCCGATTGGGTTTGGGTCTAGCCGAGTGGGTTTGTGTCTAGCCGAGTGGGTTTGGGTCTAGCCGAGTGGGTTTGGGTCTAGCCGAGTGGGGTTGGGTCTAGAGGAGTGGGGTTGGGTCTAGCGGAGTGGGTTTGGGTCTAGCGGAGTGGGTTTGGGTCTAGCGGAGTGGGTTTGGGTCTAGCCGAGTGGGTTTGGGTCTAGCCGAGTGGGTTTGGGTATAGCCGAGTGGGTTTAGGTCTAGCCGAGTGGGTTTAGGTCTAGCCGAGTGGGTTTGGGTCTAGCCGAGTGGGTTTGGGTCTAGCCGAGTGGGTTTGGATCTAGTCGAGTGGGTTTGGGTATGGCCGAGTGGGTTGGGGGCTAGCCGAGTGGGTTGGGGGCTAGCCGAGTGGGTTTGGGTCTAGCCGAGTGGGTTTGGGTCTAGCCAAGTGGGTTTGGGACTAGCATATTGGGTTTGGGTGTAGCCGAGTGGGTTTGGGTCTAGCCGAGTGGGTTTGGGTCCAGCTGAGTGGGTTTGGGTCTAGCGGAGTGGGTTTGGGTTTAGCCGAGTGGGTTTGGGTCTAGCCGAGTGGGTTTGGGTCTAGCCGGGTGGGTTTGGGTCTAGCGGAGTGGGTTTGGGTCTAGCGGAGCGGGTTTGGGTCTAGCGGAGTGGGTTTGGGTCTAGCGGAGTGGGTTTGGGTCTAGCGGAGTGGGTTTGGGTCTTGCGGAGTGGGTTTGGATTTAGCCGAGTGGGTTTGGGTCTAGCGGAGTGGGTTTGTGTCTAACCGAGTGGGTTTGGGTCTAGCCGAGTGGGTTTGGGTCTAGCCGAGTGGGTTTGGGTCTAGCCGAGTGGGTTTGGGTCTAGCGGATTTGGTTTGGGTCTAACCGAGTGGGTTTCGGTCTACCCGAGTGGGTTTGGGTCTAGTCGAGTGGGTTTGGGTCTAGCTGAGTGGGTTTGGGACTAGCCGAGTGGGTTTGGGTCTAGCCGAGTGGGTTTGCATTTAGACGAGTGGGTTTAGGACTAGCCGAGTGGGTTTGGGTCTAGCGGAGTGGGTTTGGGTCTAGCCGAGTGGGTTTGGGTCTAGCCGAGTGGGTTTAGGTCTAGCCCAGTGGGTTTGGGTCTAGCCAAGTGGGTTTGGGTCTTGTGGCTTGGGTTTGGGTCTAGCGGAGTGGGTTTGGCTCTAGCCGAGTGGGTTTGGGTGTAACCGAGTGGGTTTGGGTCTAGCCGATTGGGCTTGGGTCTAGCCGAGTGGGTTTGGGTCTAGCCGAGTGGGTTTGGGTCTTGCGGCGTGGGTTTGGGTCTAGCGGATTGGGATTGGGTCTAGCGGAGTGGGTTTGGGTCTAGCCGAGTGGGTTTGGGTCTAACCGAGTGGGTTTGGGTCTAGCCGAGTGGGTTTGGGTATAGCCGAGCGGGTTTGGGTCTAACGGAGTGGGTTTCGGTCTGACCGAGTGGGTTTCGGTCTAGCCGATTGGGTTTGGGTCTATCCGAGTGGGTTTGGGTCTAGCCGAGTGGGTTTCGGTCTAGCCGAGTGGGTTTGGGTCTCGCCGAGTGGGTTTGGGCCTAGCCGAGTGGGTTTGGGTCTAGCCGAGTGGGTTTGGGTCTAGCCGAGTGGGTTTGGGTCTAGCCGAGTGGGTTTGGGTCTAGCCGAGTGGCTTTGGGTCTAGCCGAGTGGGTTTGGGTCTAGCGGAGTGGGTTTGGGTTTAGCCGATTGGGTTTGGGTCTAGCCGAGTGGGTTTGTGTCTAGCCGAGTGGGTTTGGGTCTAGCCGAGTGGGTTTGGGTCTAGCCGAGTGGGGTTGGGTCTAGAGGAGTGGGGTTGGTCTAGCGGAGTGGGTTTGGGTCTAGCGGAGTGGGTTTGGGTCTAGCCGAGTGGGTTTGGGTCTAGCCGAGTGGGTTTGGGTCTAGCCGAGTGGGTTTGGGTCTCGCCGAGTGGGTTTGGGCCTAGCCGAGTGGGTTTGGGTCTAGCGGAGTGGGTTTGTGTCTAACCGAGTGGGTTTGGGTATAGCCGAGTGGGTTTAGGTCTAGCCGAGTGGGTTTGGGTCTAGCCGAGTGGGTTTGGGTCTAGCCGAGTGGGTTTGGATCTAGTCGAGTGGGTTTGTGTCTGGCCGAGTGGGTTGGGGGCTAGCCGAGTGGGTTGGGGGCTAGCCGAGTGGGTTTGGGTCTAGCCGAGTGGGTTTGGGTCTAGCCAAGCGGGTTTGGGACTAGCATATTGGGTTTGGGTGTAGCCGAGTGGGTTTGGGTCTAGCCGAGTGTGTTTGGGTCCAGCTGAGTGGGTTTGGGTCTAGCGGAGTGGGTTTGGGTTTAGCCGAGTGGGTTTGGGTCTAGCGGAGTGGGTTTGGGTCTAGCGGAGTGGGTTTGGGTTTAGCCGAGTGGGTTTGGGTCTAGCGGAGTGGGTTTGGGTATAACCGAGTGGGTTAGGGTCTAGCCGAGTGGGTTTGGGTCTAGCGGAGTGGGTTTGGGTCTAGCTGAGTGGGTTTGGGTCTAGCCGAGTGGGTTTGGGTCTAGCCGAGTGGGTTTGGGTCTAGCCGAGTGGGTTTGGGTCTAGCGGAGTGGGTTTGGGTCTTGTGGAGTGGGTTTGGATTTAGCCGAGTGGGTTTGGGTCTAGCGGAGTGGGTTTGTGTCTAACGGAGTGGGTTTGGGTCTAGCCGAGTGGGTTTGGGTCTAGCCGAGTGGGTTTGGGTCTAGCCAAGTGGGTTTGGGTCTAGCGGAGTTGGTTTGGGTCTAACCGAGTGGGTTTCGGTCTACCCAAGTGGGTTTGGGTCTAGCCGAGTGGGTTTGGGTCTAGTCGAGTGGGTTTGGGTCTAGTGGAGTGGGTTTGGGTCTAGCGGAGTGGGTTTGGGTATGGCGGAATGGGTTTGGGTCTAGCAGATTGGGTTTGGGCCCAGACAAGTGGGTTTGGGTGTAGCGGAGTGGGTTTGTGTTTAGCCGAGTGGGTTTGGGTCTAGCCGAGTGGGTTTGGGTCTCGCCGAGTGGGTTTGGGTCTAGCGGAGTGGGTTTGGGTTAAGCCGAGTGGGTTTGGGTCTAGCCGAGTGGGTTTGGGTCTAGCGGAGTGGGTTTGGGTCTAGCGGAGTGGGTTTGGGTCTAGCCGAGTGGGTTTGGGTCTAGCGGAGTGGGTTTGTGTCTAACCGAGTGGGTTTCGGTCTGGCCGAGTGGGTTTGGGTCTAGCCGAGTGGGTTTGGGTCTAGCCGAGTGGGTTTGGGTCTAGCCGAGTGGGTTTGGGTCTAGTGGAGTGGGTTTGGGTCTAGCGGAGTGGGTTTGGGTATAGCGGAGTGGGTTTGGGTCTAGCAGAGTGGGTTTGGGTCTAGCCGAGTGGGTTTGGGTCTAGCGGAGTGGGTTTGGGTCTAGCCGAGTGGGTTGGGGCTAGCCTAGTGGGTTGGGGGCTAGCCGAGTGGGTTTGAGTGTAGCCGAGTGGGTTTGGGTCTAGTGGAGTGGGTTTGGGTCTAGCGGAGTGGGTTTGGGTATAGCGGAGTGGGTTTGGGTCTAGCAGATTGGGTTTGGGCCTAGACGAGTGGGTTTGGGTGTAGCGGAGTGGGTTGGTGTTTAGCCGAGTGGGTTTGGGTCTAGCGGAGTGGGTTTGTGTCTAACCGAGTGGGTTTGGGTCTAGCCGAGTGGGTTTGGGTCTAGCCGAGTGGGTTTGGGTCTAGCCGAGTGGGTTTGGGTCTAGCGGAGTTGGTTTGGGTCTAACCGAGTGGGTTTCGGTCTACCCGAGTGGGTTTGGGTCTAGCCGAGTGGGTTTGGGTCTAGTCGAGTGGGTTTGGGTCTAGTGGAGTGGGTTTGGGTCTAGCGGAGTGGGTTTGGGTCTAGCGGAGTGGGTTTGGGTATAGCGGAATGGGTTTGGGTCTAGCAGATTGGGTTTGGGCCCAGACGAGTGGGTTTGGGTGTAGCGGAGTGGGTTTGTGTTTAGCCGAGTGGGTTTGGGTCTAGCCGAGTGGGTTTGGGTCTCGCCGAGTGGGTTTGGGTCTAGCGGAGTGGGTTTGGGTTAAGCCGAGTGGGTTTGGGTCTAGCCGAGTGGGTTTGGGTCTAGCGGAGTGGGTTTGGGTCTAGCGGAGTGGGTTTGGGTCTAGCCGAGTGGGGTTGGGTCTAGCGGAGTGGGTTTGTGTCTAACCGAGTGGGTTTCGGTCTGGCCGAGTGGGTTTGGGTCTAGCCGAGTGGGTTTGGGTCTAGCCGAGTGGGTTTGGGTCTAGCCGAGTGGGTTTGGGTCTAGTGGAGTGGGTTTGGGTCTAGCGGAGTGGGTTTGGGTATAGCGGAGTGGGTTAGGGTCTAGCAGAGTGGGTTTGGGTCTAGCCGAGTGGGTTTGGGTCTAGCGGAGTGGGTTTGGGTATAGCCGAGTGGGTTTGGGTCTAGCGGAGTTGGTTTGGGTCTAACCGAGTGGGTTTTGGTCTAAGCGAGTGGGTTTGGGTCTAGCCGAGTGGGTTTGGGACTAGTCGAGTGGGTTTGGGTCTAGCCGAGTGGGTTGGGGGCTAGCCTAGTGGGTTGGGGGCTAGCCGAGTGGGTTTGAGTGTAGCCGAGTGGGTTTGGGTCTACTGGAGTGGGTTTGGGTCTAGCGGAGTGGGTTTGGGTATAGCGGAGTGGGTTTGGGTCTAGCAGATTGGGTTTGGGCCTAGACGAGTGGGTTTGGGTGTAGCGGAGTGGGTTGGTGTTTAGCCGAGTGGGTTTGGGTCTAGCCGAGTGGGTTTGTGACTAGCCGAGTGGGTTTGGGTCTAGCGGAGTGGGTTTGGGTTTAGCCGAGTGGGTTTCGGTCTGGCCGAGTGGGTTTGGGTCTAGCCGAGTGGGTTTGGGTCTAGCCGAGTGGGTTTGGGTCTAGCCGAGTGGGTTTGGGTCTAGTGGAGTGGGTTTGGGTCTAGCGGAGTGGGTTTGGGTATAGCGGAGTGGGTTAGGGTCTAGCAGAGTGGGTTTGGGTCTATCCGAGTGGGTTTGGGTCTAGCGGAGTGGGTTTGGGTATAGCCGAGTGGGTTTGGGTCTAGCGGAGTTGGTTTGGGTCTAACCGAGTGGGTTTTGGTCTAAGCGAGTGGGTTTGGGTCTAGCCGAGTGGGTTTGGGACTAGTCGAGTGGGTTTGGGTCTAGCCGAGTGGGTTGGGGGCTAGCCTAGTGGGTTGGGGGCTAGCCGAGTGGGTTTGAGTGTAGCCGAGTGGGTTTGGGTCTACTGGAGTGGGTTTGGGTCTAGCGGAGTGGGTTTGGGTATAGCGGAGTGGGTTTGGGTCTAGCAGATTGGGTTTGGGCCTAGACGAGTGGGTTTGGGTGTAGCGGAGTGGGTTGGTGTTTAGCCGAGTGGGTTTGGGTCTAGCCGAGTGGGTTTGTGACTAGCCGAGTGGGTTTGGGTCTAGCGGAGTGGGTTTGGGTTTAGCCGAGTGGGTTTGGGTCTAACCGAGTGGGTTTGGGTCTAGCCGAATGGGTATGGGTCTAGCGGAGTGGGTTTGAGTCTAGCCGAGTGGGTTTGTGTCCAGCCGAGTGGGTTTGGGTGTAGCCGAGTGGGTTTGGGTCTAGCGGTGTGGGTTTGGGTCTAGCTGAGTGGGTTTGGGTCTGGCCGAGTGGGTTTGTGTCTAGCCGAGTGGGTTTGGGTCTAGCCGAGTGGGTTTGGGTCTAGCCAAGTGGGTTTGGGTCTAGCATAGTGGGTTTGGGTGTAGCTGAGTGGGTTTGTGTCTAGCCGAGTGGGTTTGGGTCCAGCTGAATGGGTTTGGGTCTAGCGGAGTGGGTTTGGGTGTAGCCGAGTGGGTTTGGGTCTAGCCGAGTGGGTTTGGGTCTAGCCAAGTGGGTTTGGGTCTAGCCGAGTGGGTTTGTGTCTCGCCGAGTGGGTTTGGGTCTAGCCGAGTGGGGTTGGGTCTAGCCAACTGGGTTTGTGTCTAACCGAGTGGGTTTGGGTGTTGCCGAGTGGGTTTGGGTCTAGCCGAGTGGGTTTGGGTCTAGCCGAGTGGGTTTGGGTCTAGCGGAGTGGGTTTGGGTTTAGCCGAGTGGGTTTGGGTCTAGCCGAGTGGGTTTGTGTCTAGCCGAGTGGGTTTGGGTCTAGCCGAGTGGGTTTGGGTCTAGCCGAGTGGGTTTGGGTCTAGAGGAGTGGGTTTGGGTCTAGCGGAGTGGGTTTGGGTCTAGCGGAGTGGGTTTGGGTCTAGCGGAGTGGGTTTGGGTCTAGCGGAGTGGGTTTGGGTCTAGCCGAATGAGTTTGGGTCTCGCCGAGTGGGTTTGGGTCTAGCGGAGTGGGTTTGGGTCTAGCCGAGTGGGTTTCGGTCTAGCCGAGTGGGTTTGGGACTCGCCGAGTGGGTTTGGGTCTAGCCGAGTGGGTTGGGTCTAGCCGAGTGGGTGTGGGTCTAGCGGAGTGGGTTTGTGTCTAGCGGAGTGCGTTTGGGTCTAGCGGAGTGGGTTTGGGTCTAGCGGACTGGGTTTGGGTCTAGCGGAGTGGGTTTGGGTCTAGCGGAGTGGGTTTGGGTCTAGCCGAGTGGGTTTGGGTCTAGCGGAGTGGGATTGGGTCTAGCGGAGTGGGTTTGGGTCTAGCGGAGTGGGTTTGTGTGTAACCGAGTGGGTTTGGGTCTAACCGAGTGGGTTTGGGTCTAGCCGAGTGGGTTTGGCTCTAGACGAGTGGGTTTGGGTCTAGACGAGTGGGTTTGGGTCTAGCGGAGTGGGTTTGGGTCTAGCGGAGTTGGTTGGGGGCTAGCCGAGTGGGTTGGGGGCTAGCCGAGTGAGTTTTGGTCTAGCCGAGTGAGTTTGGCTCTAGCGGAGTGGGTTTGGGTATAACGGAGCGGGTTTGGGTGTAGCGGAGTGGGTTGGTGTTTAGCCGAGTGGGTTTGGGTCTAGCCGAGTGGGTTTGTGTCTAGCCGAGTGGGTTTGGGTCTAGCGGAGTGGGTTTGGGTTCAGCCGAGTGGGTTTGGGTCTAGCCGAGTGGGTTTGGGTCTAGCCGAATGGGTTTGGGTCTAGCCGAATGGGTTTGGGTCTAGCCGAGTGGGTTTGGGTCCAGCCGAGTGGGTTTGGGTCTAGCCGAGTGGGTTTGGGTCTAGCGGAGAGGGTTTGGGTCCAGCCGAGTGGGTTTGGGTCTAGCCGAGTGGGTTTGGGTCTAGCGGAGTGGGTTTGGGTCTAGCTGAGTGGGTTTGGGTCTGGCCGAGTGGGTTTGTGTCTAGCCGAGTGGGTTTGGGTCTAGCCGAGTGGGTTTGGGTCTAGCCAAGTGGGTTTGGGTCTAGCATAGTGGGTTTGGGTGTAGCTGAGTGGGTTTGTGTCTAGCCGAGTGGGTTTGGGTCCAGCTGAATGGGTTTGGGTCTAGCGGAGTGGGTTTGGGTTTAGCCGAGTGGGTTTGGGTCTAGCCGAGTGGGTTTGCGTCTAGCGGAGTGGGTTTGGGTCTAGCCGAGTGAGTTTGGGTCTAGCCGAGTGGGTTTGGGCCTAGCCGAGTGGGTTTGGGTCTAGCCGAGTGGGTTTGCGTCTAGCCGAGTGGGTTTGGGTCTAGCGGAGTGGGTTTGGGTTTGGCCGAGTGGGTTTGGGTCTAGCCGAGTGGGTTTGTGTCCAGCCGAGTGGGTTTGGGTCTAGCCGAGTGGGTTTGGGTCTAGCCGAGTGGGTTTGGGTCTAGAGGAGTGGATTTGGGTCTAGAGGAGTGGGTTTGGGTCTAGCGGAGTGGGTTTGGGTCTAGCGGAGTGGGTTTGGGTCTAGCGGAGTGGGTTTGGGTCTAGCCGAATGGGTTTGGGTCTCGCCGAGTGGGTTTGGGTCTAGCGGAGTGGGTTTGGGTCTAGCCGAGTGGGTTTGGGTCTAGCCGAGTGGGTTTGGGTCTAGCGGAGTGGGTTTGTGTCTAGCGGAGTGGGTTTGGGTCTAGCAGAGTGGGTTTGGGTCTAGCGGACTGGGTTTGGGTCTAGCGGAGTGGGTTTGGGTCTAGCGGAGTGGGTTTGGGTCTAGCCGAGTGGGTTTGGGTCTAGCGGAGTGGGATTGGGTCTAGCGGAGTGGGTTTGGATTTAGCCGAGTGGGTTTGGGTCTAGCGGAGTGGGTTTGTGTCTAACCGAGTGGGTTTGGGTCTAGCCGAGTGGGTTTGGGTCTAGCCGAGTGTGTTTGGCTCTAGCCGAGTGGGTTTGGGTCTAGCCGAGTGGGTTTGGGTCTAGCGGAGTTGGTTTGGGTCTAACCGAGTAGGTTGGGGGCTAGCCGAGTGGGTTTGGGTCTAGCCGAGTGGGTTTGGGTCTAGTGGAGTGGGTTTGGGTCTAGCGGAGTGGGTTTGGAACTAGCCGAGTGGGTTTCGGTCTAGCCGAGTGGGTTTGGGTCTCGCCGAGTGGGTTTGGGTCTAGCCGAGTGGGTTTGGGTCTAGCCGAGTGGGTTTGGGTCTAGCGGAGTGTGTTTGTGTCTAGCGGAGTGGGTTTGGGTCTAGCAGAGTGGGTTTGGGTCTAGCGGACTGGGTTTGGGTCTAGCGGAGTGGGTTTGGGTCTAGCGGAGTGGGTTTGGGTCTAGCCGAGTGGGTTTGGGTCTAGCGGAGTGGGATTGGGTCTAGCGGAGTGGGTTTGGATTTAGCCGAGTGGGTTTGGGTCTAGCGGAGTGGGTTTGTGTCTAACCGAGTGGGTTTGGGTCTAGCCGAGTGGGTTTGGGTCTAGCCGAGTGGGTTTGGCTCTAGCCGAGTGGGTTTGGGTCTAGCCGAGTGGGTTTGGGTCTAGCGGAGTTGGTTTGGGTCTAACCGAGTAGGTTGGGGGCTAGCCGAGTGGGTTTGGGTCAAGCCGAGTGGGTTTGGGTCTAGTGGAGTGGGTTTGGGTCTAGCGTAGTGGGTTTGGGTATAGCGGAGTGGGTTTGGGTATAGCGGAGTGGGTTTGGGTCTAGCGGAGTGGGTTTGGGTCTAGCGGAGTGGGTTTGGGTCTAGCGGAGTGGGTTTGTGTCTAGCCGAATGGGTTTGGGTCTCGCCGAGTGGGTTTGGGTCTAGCGGAGTGGGTTTGGGTCTAGCCGAGTGGGTTTCGGTCTAGCCGAGTGGGTTCGGGTTTCGCCGAGTGGGTTTGGGTCTAGCCGAGTGGGTTTGGGTCTAGCGGAGTGGGATTGGGTCTAGCGGAGTGGGTTTGGATTCAGCCGAGTGGGTTTGGGTCTAGCGGAGTGGGTTTGTGTCTAACCGAGTGGGTTTGGGTCTAGCCGAGTGGGTTTGGGTATAGTGGAGTGGGTTTGGGTCTAGCAGAGTGGGTTTGGGTCTAGCCGAGTGGGTTTGGGTCTAGCGGAGTGGGTTTGGGTCTAGCCGAGTGGGTTTGGGTCTAGCGGAGTTGGTTTGGGTCTAACCGAGTGGGCTTCGGTCTACCCGAGTGGGTTTGGGTCTAGCCGAGTGGGTTTAGGTCTAGTCGAGTGGGTTTGGGTCTAGTGGAGTGGGTTTGGGTCTAGCGGAGTGGGTTTGGGTATAGCGGAGTGGGTTTGGGTCTAGCAGATTGGGTTTGGGCCTAGACGAGTGGGTTTGGGTGTAGCGGAGTGGGTTTGTGTTTAGCCGAGTGGGTTTGGGTCTAGCCGAGTGTGTTTGGGTCTCGCCGAGTGGGTTTGGGTCTAGCGGAGTGGGTTTGGGTTTAACCGAGTGTGTTTGGGTCTACCCGAGTGGGTTTGGGTCTAGCGGAGTGGGTTTGGGTCTAGCGGAGTGGGTTTGGGTCTAGCCGAGTGGGTTTGGGTCTAGCCGAGTGGGTTTGGGACTAGTCGAGTGGGTTTGAGTGTAGCCGAGTGGGTTTGAGTGTAGCCGAGTGGGTTTGGGTCTAGTGGAGTGGGTTTGGGTCGAGCGGAGTGGGTTTGGGTATAGCGGAGTGGGTTTGGGTCTAGCAGATTGGGTTTGGGCCTAGACGAGTGGGTTTGGGTGTAGCGGACTGGGTTGGTGTTTAGCCGAGTGGGTTTGGGTCTAGGCGAGTGGGTTTGTGTCTAGCCGAGTGGGTTTGGGTCTAGCGGAGTGGGTTTGGGTTTAGCCGAGTGGGTTTGGGTCTTGCCGAGTGGGTTTGTGTCTAGCCGAGTGGGTTTGGGCCTAGCCGAGTGGGTTCGGGTCTAGCGAGTGGGTTTGCATCTAGCGGAGTGGGTTTGGGTCTAGCCGAGTGGGTTTGGGTCTAGCCGAGTGGGTTTGGGTCTAGCCAAGTGGGTTTGGGTCTAGCCGAGTGGGTTTGTGTCTCGCCGAGTGGGTTTGGGTCTAGCCGAGTGGGTTTGGGTCTAGCCAACTGGGTTTGGGTCTAACCGAGTGGGTTTGGGTGTAGCCGAGTGGGTTTGGGTCTAGCCGAGTGGGTTTGGGTCTAGCCGAGTGGGTTTGGGTCTAGCGGAGTGGGTTTGGGTTTAGCCGAGTGGGTTTGGGTCTAGCCGAGTGGGTTTGTGTCTAGCCGAGTGGGTTTGTGTCTAGCCGAGTGGGTTTGGGTCTAGCCGAGTGGGTTTGGGTCTAGCCGAGTGGGTTTGGGTCTAGAGGAGTGGGTTTGGGTCTAGCGGAGTGGGTTTGGGTCTAGCGGAGTGGGTTTGGGTCTAGCGGAGTGGGTTTGGGTCTAGCGGAGTGGGTTTGGGTCTAGCCGAATGGGTTTGGGTCTCGCCGATTGGGTTTGGGTCTAGCGGAGTGGGTTTGGGTCTAGCCGAGTGGGTTTCGGTCTAGCCGAGTGGGTTTGGGTCTCGCCGAGTGGGTTTGGGTCTAGCCGAGTGGGTTTGGGTCTAGCCGAGTGGGTTTGGGTCTAGCGGAGTGGGTTTGTGTCTAGCGGAGTGCGTTTGGGTCTAGCAGAGTGGGTTTGGGTCTAGCGGACTGGGTTTGGGTCTAGCGGAGTGGGTTTGGGTCTAGCGGAGTGGGTTTTGGTCTAGCCGAGTGGGTTTGGGTCTAGCGGAGTGGGATTGGGTCTAGCGGAGTGGGTTTGAATTTAGCCGAGTGGGTTTGGGTCTAGCGGAGTGGGTTTGTGTCTAACCGAGTGGGTTTGGGTCTAGCCGAGTGGGTTTGGGTCTAGCCGAGTGGGTTTGGCTCTAGCCAAGTGGGTTTGGGTCTAGCCGAGTGGGTTTGGGTCTAGCGGAGTTGGTTTGGGTCTAACCGAGTGGGTTGGGGGCTAGCCGAGTGGGTTTGGGTCTAGGCGAGTGAGTTTGGGTCTAGTGGAGTGGGTTTGGGTCTAGCGGAGTGGGTTTGGGTATAACGGAGCAGGTTTGGGTGTAGCGGAGTGGGTTGGTGTTTAGCCGAGTGGGTTTGGGTCTAGCCGAGTGGGTTTGTGTCTAGCCGAGTGGGTTTGGGTCTAGCGGAGTGGGTTTGGGTTTAGCCGAGTGGGTTTGGGTCTAGCCGAGTGGGTTTGGGTCTAGCCGAATGGGTTTGGGTCTAGCGGAGTGGGTTTGGGTCTAGCCGAGTGGGTTTGGGTCCAGCCGATTGGGTTTGGGTCTAGCCGAGTGGGTTTGGGTCTAGCGGAGTGGGTTTGGGTCTAGCTGAGTGGGTTTGGGTCTGGCCGAGTGGGTTTGTGTCTAGCCGAGTGGGTTTGGGTCTAGCCGAGTGGGTTTGGGTCTAGCCAAGTGGGTTTGGGTCTAGCATAGTGGGTTTGGGTGTAGCTGAGTGGGTTTGTGTCTAGCCGAGTGGGTTTGGGTCCAGCTGAATGGGTTTGGGTCTAGCGGAGTGGGTTTGGGTTTAGCCGAGTGGGTTTGGGTCTAGCCGAGTGGGTTTGCGTCTAGCGGAGTGGGTTTGGGTCTAGCCGAGTGGGTTTGGGTCTAGCCGAGTGGGTTTGGGTCTAGCCAAGTAGGTTTGGGTCTAGCCGAGTGGGTTTGTGTCTTGCTGAGTGGGTTTGGGTCTAGCCGAGTGGGTTTGGGTCCAGCCAAGTGGGTTTGATTCTAACCGAGTGGGTTTGGGTCTAGCCGAGTGGGTTTGGGTCTAGCCGAGTGGGTTTGGGTCTAGCGGAGTGGGTTTGGGTTTAGCCGAGTGGGTTTGTGTCCAGCCGAGTGGGTTTGGGTCTAGCCGAGTGGGTTTGGGTCTAGCCGAGTGGGTTTGGGTCTAGAGGAGTGGGTTTGGGTCTAGCGGAGTGGGTTTGGTTCTAGAGGAGTGGGTTTGGGTCTAGCGGAGTGGGTTTGGGTCTAGCGGAGTGGGTTTGGGTCTAGCCGAACGGGTTTGGGTCTCGCCGAGTGGGTTTGGGTCTAGCGGAGTGGGCTTGGGTCTAGCCGAGTGGGTTTCGGTCTAGCCGAGTGGGTTTGGGTCTCGCCGAATGGGTTTGGGTCTAGCCGAGTGGGTTTGGGTCTAGCCGAGTGGGTTTGGGTCTAGCGGAGTGGGTTGTGTCTAGCGGAGTGGATTTGGGTCTAGCAGAGTGGGTTTGGGTCTAGCGGACTGGGTATGCGTCTAGCGGAGTGGGTTTGGGTCTAGCCGAGTGGGTTTGGGTCTAGCCGAGTGGGTTTGGCTCTAGCCGAGTCGGTTTGGGTCTAGCCGAGTGGGTTTGGGTCTAGCGGAGTTGGTTTGGGTCTAACCGAGTAGGTTGGCGGCTAGCCGAGTGGGTTTGGGTCTAGCCGAGTGGGTTTGGGTCCAGCTGAATGGGTTTGGGTCTAGCCGAGTGGGTTTGTGTCCAGCCGAGTGGGTTTGGGTCTAGCCGAGTGGGTTTGGGTCTAGCCGAGTGGGTTTGGGTCTAGAGGAGTGGGTTTGGGTCTAGCGGAGTAGGTTTGGTTCTAGCGGAGTGGGTTTGGGTCTAGCGGAGTGGGTTTGGGTCTAGCGGAGTGGGTTTGGGTCTAGCCGAATGGGTTTGGGTCTCGCCGAGTGGGTTTGGGTCTAGCGGAGTGGGCTTGGGTCTAGCCGAGTGGGTTTCGGTCTAGCCGAGTGGGTTTGGGTCTCGCCGAGTGGGTTTGGGTCTAGCCGAGTGGGTTTGGGTCTAGCTGAGTGGGTTTGGGTCTAGCGGAGTGGGTTGTGTCTAGCGGAGTGGGTTTGGGTCTAGCAGAGTGGGTTTGGGTCTAGCGGACTGGGTATGGGTCTAGCGGAGTGGGTTTGGGTCTAGCGGAGTGGGTTTGGGTCTAGCCGAGTGGGTTTGGGTCTAGCGGAGTGGGATTGGGTCTAGCGGAGTGGGTTTGGATTTAGCCGAGTGGGTTTGGGTCTAGCGGAGTGGGTTTGTGTCTAACCGAGTGGGTTTGGGTCTAGCCGAGTGGGTTTGGGTCTAGCCGAGTGGGTTTGGCTCTAGCCGAGTCGGTTTGGGTCTAGCCGAGTGGGTTTGGGTCTAGCGGAGTTGGTTTGGGACTAACCGAGTAGGTTGGCGGCTACCCGAGTGGGTTTGGGTCTAGCCGAGTGGGTTTGGGTCTAGTGGAGTGGGTTTGGGTCTAGCGGAGTGGGTTTGGGTCTAGCCGAGTGGGTTTCGGTCTAGCCGAGTGGGTTTGGGTCTCGCCGAGTGGGTTTGGGTCTAGCCGAGTGGGTTTGGGTCTAGCCGAGTGGGTTTGGGTCTAGCGGAGTGTGTTTGTGTCTAGCGGAGTGGGTTTGGGTCTAGCGGAGTGGGTTTGGGTCTAGCGGACTGGGTTTGGGTCTAGCGGAGTGGGTTTGGGTCTAGCGGAGTGGGTTTGGGTCTAGCCGAGTGGGTTTGGGTCTAGCGGAGTGGGATTGGGTCTAGCGGAGTGGGTTTGGATTTAGCCGAGTGGGTTTGGGTCTAGCCGAGTGGGTTTGGGTCTAGCGGAGTGGGTTTGGGTTTAGCCGAGTGGGTTTGGGTCTAGCGGAGTGGGTTTGTGTCTAACCGAGTGGGTTTGGGTCTAGCCGAGTGGGTTTGGGTCTAGCCGAGTGGGTTTGGGTCTAGCCGAGTGGGTTTGAGTCTAGCCGAGTGGGTTTGGGTCTAGCCGAGTGGGTTGGGTCTAGCCGAGTGGGTTTGGGGCTAGCCGAGTGGGTTTGGGTCTCGCCGAGTGGGTTTGGGTCTAGCGGAGTGGGTTTGGGATCAGCCGAGTGGGTTTGGGTCTAGCCGAGTGGGTTTGTGTCTAGCCGAGTGGGTTTGGGTCTAGCCGAGTGGGTTTGGGTCCAGCCGAGTGGGTTTGGGTCTAGCGGAGTGGGTTTGGGTCTAGCGGAGTGGGTTTGGGTCTAGCGGAGTGGGTTTGGGTCTAGCGGAGTGGGTTCGGGTCAAGCCGAGTGGGTTTCGATCTAGCCGAGTGGGTTTGTGTCTAGCCGAGTGGGTTTGGGTCTAGCGGAGTGGGTTTGGCTCTAGCGGAGTGGGTTTGGGTCTAGCCGAGTGGGTTTGGGTCTAGCCGAGTGGGTTTGGGTCTAGCTTAGTGGGTTTGGGTCTAGCCGAGTTGGCTTGGGTGTAGCCGAGTGGGTTTGGGTCTAGCCGAGTGGGTTTGGGTCTAGCCGAGTGGGTTTGGGTCTAGCCGAGTGGGTTTGGGTCTAGCCGAGTGGCTTTGTGTCTAGCCGAGTGAGTTTGGGTCTAGCCGAGTGGGTTTGGGTCTAGGCGAGTGGGTTTGGGTCTAGCCGAGTGGGTTTGGGTCTAGCCGAGTGGGTATGGGTCTAGCCGAGTGGGTTTGTGTATAGCCGAGTGGGTTTGGGTCTAGCCGAGTGGGTTTGGGTGTAGCGGAGTGGGTTCGGGTCCAGCCGAGTGGGTTTGGGTCTTGCCGAGTGGGTTTGGGTGTAGCCGAGTGGGTTTGGGTCTAGCGGAGTGGGTTTGGGTATAGCCTAGTAGGTTTGGGTTTAGCCGAGTGGGTTTGGGTCTAGCCGAGTGGGTTTGGGTCTAGCCGATTGGGTGTGGGTCTAGCCCAGTGGGTTTGTGTCTAGCCGAGTGGGTCTGGGTCTAGCCGAGTGGGTTTGGTTCTAGCCGAGTGGTTTGGGTCTAGCCGAGTGGGTTTGGGTCTATCCGAGTGGGTTTGGGTCTAGCCGAGTGGGTTTGGGTTTAGCCGAGTGGGTTTCGGTCTAGCCGAGTGGGTTTGGGTCTAGCCGAGTGGGTTTGGGTCTAGCCGAGTGGGTTTGGGTCTAGTCTAGTGGTTTGGGTCTAGCCGAGTGGGTTTGGGTCTAGCCGAGTGGGTTTGGGTCTAGCCGAGTGGGTTTGGGTCTAGCCGAGTGGGTTTGCGTCCAGATTAGTGGGTTTGGGTCTAGATTAGTGGGTTTGTGTCTAGCCGAGTGGCTTTGTGTCTAGCCGAGTGAGTTTGGGTCTAGCTTAGTGGGTTTGGGTCTAGCCGAGTTGGCTTGGGTGTAGCCGAGTGGGTTTGGGTCTAGCCGAGTGGGTTTGGGTCTAGCCGAGTGGGTTTGGGTCTAGCCGAGTGGGTTTGGGTCTAGCCGAGTGGCTTTGTGTCTAGCCGAGTGAGTTTGGGTCTAGCCGAGTGGGTTTGGGTCTAGGCGAGTGGGTTTGGGTCTAGCCGAGTGGGTTTGGGTCTAGCCGAGTGGGTATGGGTCTAGCCGAGTGGGTTTGTGTATAGGCGAGTGGGTTTGGGTCTAGCCGAGTGGGTTTGGGTGTAGCGGAGTGGGTTCGGGTCCAGCCGAGTGGGTTTGGGTCTTGCCGAGTGGGTTTGGGTGTAGCCGAGTGGGTTTGGGTCTAGCGGAGTGGGTTTGGGTATAGCCTAGTAGGTTTGGGTTTAGCCGAGTGGGTTTGGGTCTAGCCGAGTGGGTTTGGGTCTAGCCGATTGGGTGTGGGTCTAGCCCAGTGGGTTTGTGTCTAGCCGAGTGGGTCTGGGTCTAGCCGAGTGGGTTTGGTTCTAGCCGAGTGGTTTGGGTCTAGCCGAGTGGGTTTGGGTCTATCCGAGTGGGTTTGGGTCTAGCCGAGTGGGTTTGGGTTTAGCCGAGTGGGTTTCGGTCTAGCCGAGTGGGTTTGGGTCTAGCCGAGTGGGTTTGGGTCTAGCCGAGTGGGTTTGGGTCTAGTCTAGTGGTTTGGGTCTAGCCGAGTGGGTTTGGGTCTAGCCGAGTGGGTTTGGGTCTAGCCGAGTGGGTTTGGGTCTAGCCGAGTGGGTTTGCGTCCAGATTAGTGGGTTTGGATCTAGATTAGTGGGTTTGTGTCTAGCCGAGTGGCTTTGTGTCTAGCCGAGTGAGTTTGGGTCTAGCCGAGTGGGTTTGGGTCTAGCCGAGTGGTTTGTGTCTAGCCGAGTGGGTTTGGGTCTAGCCGAGTGGGTTTGGGTCTAGCCGAGTGGGTTTGGGTGTAGCCGAGTGAGTTTCGGTCTAGCCGAGTGGGTTTGGGTCTAGCCGAGTGGGTTTGGGTCTAGCCGAGTGGGTTTGGGTCTAGCCGAGTGGGTTTGGGTCTAGCCGCGTGGGTTTGTGTATAGCCGAGTGGGTTTGGGTCTAGCCGAGTGGATTTGGGTCTAGCCGAGTGGGTTTGGGTCTAGCCGAGTGGGTTTGGGTCTAGCGGAGTGGGTTTGAGTCTAGCGGAGTGGGTTTGGGTCTAGCGGAGTGGGTTTGGGTGTAGCCGAGTGGGTTTGCGTCTAGCCGAGTGGGTTTGGGTCTAGCCGAGTGGGTTTGGGTCTAGCCGAGTGGGTTTGTGTCTAGCTTAGTGGGTTTGGGTCTAGCCGAGTTGGCTTGGGTCTAGCCGAGTGGGTTTGTGTCTAGCCGAGTGGGTTTGGGTCTAGCCGAGAGGGTTTGGTTCTAGCCGAGTGGTTTGGGTCTAGCCGAGTGGGTTTGGGTCTAGCCGAGTGGGTTTGGGTCTAGCCGAGTGGGTTTGGGTTTAGCCGAGTGGGTTTCGGTCTAGCCGAGTGGGTTTGGGTCTAGCCGAGTGGGTTTCGGTCTAGCCGAGTGGGTTTGGGTCTAGTCTAGTGGGTTTGGGTCTAGCCGAGTGGGTTTGGGTCTAGCCGAGTGGGTTTGCGTCTAGCCGAGTGGGTTTGGGTCTAGCCGAGTGGGTTTGGGTCTACCCGAGTGGGTTTGGGTCTAGCTTAGTGGGTTTGCGTTTAGCCGAGTTGGCTTGGGTCTAGCCGAGTGGGTTTGGGTCTAGCCGAGTGGGTTTGGGTCTAGCCGAGTGGGTTTGGGTCTAGCCGAGTGGGTTTGGGTCTAGCCGAGTGGCTTTGTGTCTAGCCGAGTGAGTTTGGGTCTAGCCGAGTGGGTTTGGGTCTAGGCGAGTGGGTTTGGGTCTAGCCGAGTGGGTTTGGGTCTAGCCGAGTGGGTATGGGTCTAGCCGAGTGGGTTTGTGTATAGCCGAGTGGGTTTGGGTCTAGCCGAGTGGGTTTGGGTCTAGCCGAGTGGGTTTGGGTCTAGCCGAGTGGGTTTGGGTCTAGCCGAGTGGGTTTGGGTCTAGCCGAGTGGGTTTGTGTCTAGCCGAGTGGGTTTGGGTCTAGCGGAGTGGGTTTGGGTCTAGCGGAGTGGGTTTGGGTCTAGCCGAGTGGGTTTGGGTCTAGCCGAGTGGGTTTGGGTCTAGCTTAGTGGGTTTGGGTCTAGCCGAGTTGGCTTGGGTCTAGCCGAGTGGGTTTGGGTCTAGACGAGTGGGTTTGGGTCTAGCCCAGTGGGTTTGGGTCTAGCCGAGTGGGTTTGGGTCTAGCCGAGTGGCTTTGTGTCTAGCCGAGTGAGTTTGGGTCTAGCCGAGTGGGTTTGGGTCTAGGCGAGTGGGTTTGGGTCTAGCCGAGTGGGTTTGGGTCTAGCCGAGTGGGTATGGGTCTAGCCGAGTGGGTTTGTGTATAGCCGAGTGGGTTTGGGTCTAGCCGAGTGGGTTTGGGTGTAGCGGAGTGGGTTCGGGTCCAGCCGAATGGGTTTGGGTCCTGCCGAGTGGGTTTGGGTGTAGCCGAGTGGGTTTGGGTCTAGCGGAGTGGGTTTGGGTATAGCCTAGTGGGTTTGGGTTTAGCCGAGTGGGTTTGGGTCTAGCCGAGTGGGTTTGGGTCTAGCCGAGTGGGTGTGGGTCTAGCCGAGTGGGTTTGTGTCTAGCCGAGTGGGTTTGGGTCTAGCCGAGTGGGTTTGGTTCTAGCCGAGTGGTTTGGGTCTAGCCGAGTGGGTTTGGGTCTATCCGAGTGGGTTTGGGTCTAGCCGAGTGGGTTTGGGTTTAGCCGAGTGGGTTTCGGTCTAGCCGAGTGGGTTTGGGTCTAGCCGAGTGGGTTTGGGTCTAGCCGAGTGGGTTTGGGTCTAGTCTAGTGGTTTGGGTCTAGCCGAGTGGGTTTGGGTCTAGCCGAGTGGGTTTGGGTCTAGCCGAGTGGGTTTGGGTCTAGCCGAGTGGGTTTGCGTCCAGATTAGTGGGTTTGGGTCTAGATTAGTGGGTTTGTGTCTAGCCGAGTGGCTTTGTGTCTAGCCGAGTGAGTTTGGGTCTAACCGAGTGGGTTTGGGTCTAGGCGAGTGGGTTTGGGTCTAGCCGAGTGGGTTTAGGTCTAGCCGAGTGGGTTTGGGTCTAGCCGAGTGGGTTTGTGTATAGCCGAGTGGGTTTGGGTCTAGCCGAGTGGGTTTGGGTCTAGCCGAGTGGGTTTGGGTCTAGCCGAGTGGGTTTGGGTCTAGCCGAGTGGGTTTGGGTCTAGCCGAGTGGGTTTGTGTCTAGCTGAGTGGGTTTGGGTCTAGCGGAGTGGGTTTGGGACTAGCGGAGTGGGTTTGGGGCTAGCTGAGTGGGTTTGGGTCTAGCCGAGTGGGTTTGGGTCTACCCGAGTGGGTTTGGGGCAAGCCGAGTGGGTTTGGGTCTAGCCGAGTGGGTTTGCGTCTAGCCGAGTGAGTTTGGGTATAGCCGAGTGGGTTTGGGTCTAGCCGAGTGGGTTTGGGTCTAGCCGAGTGGGTTTGGGTCTAGCCGAGTGGGTTTGCGTCTAGCCGAGTGGGTTTGGGTCCAGCCGAGTTGGTTTGGTCTAGCCGAGTGGGTTTGGGTCTAGCCGAGTGGGTTTGTGTCTAGCCGAGTGGGTTTGGGTCTAGCCGAGTGGGTTTGGTCTAGCCGAGTGGGTTTGGGTCTAGCCGAGAGGGTTTGTGTCTAGCCGAGTGGGTTTGGGTCTAGCCGAGTGGGTTTGGGTCTAGCCGAGTGGGTTTGGGTCTAGCGGAGTGGGTTTGGGTCTAGCGGAGTGGGTTTGGGTCTAGCCGAGTGGGTTAGGGTCTAGCCGAGTGGGTTTGGGTCCAGCCGAGTGGGTCTGGGTCTAGCCGAGTGGTTTGGGTCTAGCCGAGTGGGTTTGGGTCTAGTCGAGTGGGTTTGGGTCTAGCCGAGTGGGTTTGGGTGTAGCCGAGTGGGTTTGGGTCTAGCCGAGTGGTTTTGGGTCTAGCCGAGTGGGTTTGGGTCTAGCCGAGTGGGTTTGGGTGTAGCCGAGTGGGTTTGGGTCTAGCCGAGTGGGTTTGGGTCTAGCCGAGTGGGTTTGGGTCTAGCCGAGTGGGTTTGGGACTAGCCGAGTGGGTTTGGGGCTAGCCGAGTGGGTTTGGGTCTAGCCGAGTGGGTTTGTGTCTAGCCGAGTGGGTTTGGGTCTAGCCGAGTGGGTTTGGTCTAGCCGAGTGGGTTTGGGTCTAGCCGAGAGGGTTTGTGTCTAGACGAGTGGGTTTGGGTCTGGCCGAGTGGGTTTGGGTCTAACGGAGTGGGTTTGGGTCTAGCGGAGTGGGTATGGGTCTAGCCGAGTGGGTTAGGGTCTAGCCGAGTGGGTTTGGGTCCAGCCGAGTGGGTTTGGGTCTAGCCGAGTGGGTTTGGGTTTAGCCGAGTGGGTTTGGGTCTAGCCGAGTGGGTTTGGGTGTAGCCGAGTGGGTTTCGGTCTAGCCGAGTGGTTTTGGGTCCAGCCGTGTGGGTTTGGGTCTAGCCGAGTGGGTTTGGGTCTAGCCGAGTGGGTTTGGGTCTAGCCGAGTGGGTTTGGGTCTAGCCGTGTGGGTTTGCGTCTAGCCGAGTGGGTTTGGGTCTAGCCGAGTGGGTTTGGGTCTAGCCGAGTGGGTTTGGGTCTAGCTTAGTAGGTTTGGGTCTAGCCGAGTTGGCTTGGGTCTAGACGAGTGGGTTTGTGTCTAGCCGAGTGGGTTTGGGTGTAGCGGAGTGGGTTTGTGTCTAGCCGAGTGTGTTTGGGTCTGGCCGAGAGGGTTTGGGTGTAGCCGAGTGGGTTTGGGTCTAGCGGTGTGGGTTTGGGTCTAGCCGAGTGCGTTTGGGTCTAGCCGAGTGGGTTTGGATCCAGCCGAGTGGGTTTGGGTCCAGCCGAGAGGGTTTGGGTCTAGCCGAGTGGGTTTGGGGCTAGCCGAGTGGTTTGGGTCTGGCCGAGTGGGTTTGGGTCTAGCCGAGTGGGTTTGGTCTAGCCGAGTGGGTTTGGGTCTAGCCAAGAGGGTTTGTGTCTAGACGAGTGGGTTTGGGTCTGGCCGAGTGGGTTTGGGTCTAACGGAGTGGGTTTGGGTCTAGCGGAGTGGGTATGGGTCTAGCCGAGTGGGTTAGGGTCTAGCCGAGTGGGTTTGGGTCCAGACGAGTGGGTTTGGGTCTAGCCGAGTGGGTTTGGGTCTAGCCGAGTGGGTTTGGGTCTAGCCGAGTGGGTTTGGGTGTAGCCGAGTGGGTTTCGGTCTAGCCGAGTGGTTTTGGGTCCAGCCGTGTGGGTTTGGGTCTAGCCGAGTGGGTTTGGGTCTAGCCGAGTGGGTTTGGGTCTAGCCGAGTGGGTTTGGGTCTAGCCGAGTGGGTTTGCGTCTAGCCGAGTGGGTTTGGGTCTAGCCGAGTGGGTTTGGGTCTAGCCGAGTGGGTTTGGGTGTAGCTTAGTAGGTTTGGGTCTAGCCGAGTTGGCTTGGGTCTAGACGAGTGGGTTTGTGTCTAGCCGAGTGGGTTTGGGTGTAGCGGAGTGGGTTTGGGTCTAGCCGAGTGGGTTTGGGTCTGGCCGAGTGGGTTTGGGTGTAGCCGAGTGGGTTTGGGTCTAGCGGTGTGGGTTTGGGTCTAGCCGAGTGCGTTTGGGTCTAGCCGAGTGGGTTTGGATCCAGCCGAGTGGGTTTGGGTCCAGCCGAGATGGTTTGGGTCTAGCCGAGTGGGTTTGGGGCTAGCCGAGTGGTTTGGGTCTGGCCGAGTGGGTTTGGGTCTAGCCGAGTGTGTTTGGGTCTAGCCGAGTGGGTTTGGGTGTAGCCGAGTGGGTTTGGGTCTAGCCGAGTGGGTTTGGGTGTAGCCGAGTGGGTTTGGGTCTAGCCGAGTGGTTTTGGGTCTAGCCGAGTGGGTTTGGGTCTAGCCGAGTGGGTTTGGGTCTAGCCGAGTGGGTTTGCGTCTAGCCGAGTGGGTTTGGGTCTAGCCGAGTGGCTATGTGTCTAGCCGAGTGAGTTTGGGTCTAGCCGAGTGGGTTTGGGTCTAGCCGAGTGGGTTTGGGTCTAGCCGAGTGGGTGTGGGTCTAGCCGAGTGGGTTTGGGTCTAGCCGAGTTTGTTTGTGTATAGCCGAGTGGGTTTGGGTCTAGCCGAGTGGGTTTGGGTCTAGCCGAGTGGGTTTGGGTCTAGCAGAGTGGGTTTGGGTCTAGCCGAGTGGGTTTGGGTCTAGCCGAGTGGGTTTGTGTCTATCTGAGTGGGTTTGGGTCTAGCGGAGTGGGTTTGGGTCTAGCGGATTGGGTTTGGGGCTAGCCGAGTGGGTTTGGGTCTAGCCGAGTGGGTTTGGGTCTACCCGAGTGGGTTTGGGGCAAGCCGAGTGGGTTTGGGTCTAGCCGAGTGGGTTTGCGTCTAGCCGAGTGAGTTTGGGTCTAGCCGAGTGGGTTTGGTTCTAGCCGAGTGGGTTTGGGTCTAGCCGAGTGGGTTTGGGTCTAGCCGAGTGGGTTTGGGTCTAGCCGAGTGGGTTTGGGTCTAGCCGAGTGGGTTTGGTCTAGCCGAGTGGTTTGGGTCTAGCCGAGTGGGTTTGTGTCTAGCCGAGTGGGTTTGTGTCTAGCCGAGTGGGTTTGGTCTAGCCGAGTGGGTTTGGGTCTAGCCGAGAGGGTTTGTGTCTAGCCGAGTGGGTTTGGGTCTAGCCGAGTGGGTTTGGGTCTAGCCGAGTGGGTTTGGGTCTAGCGGAGTGGGTTTGGGTCTAGCGGAGTGGGTTTGGGTCTAGCCGAGTGGGTTTGGGTCTAGCCGAGTGGGTTTGGGTCTAGCGGAGTGGGTTTGGGTCAGGCGGAGTGGGTTTGGATCTCGCCGAGTGGGCTTGGGTCTAGCCGAGTGGGTTTGGGTCTAGCCGAGTGGGTTTGGGTCTAGCCGAGTGGGTTTGCGTCTAGCCGAGTGGGTTTAGGTCTAGCCGAGTGGGTTTGGGTCTAGCCGAGTGTGTTTGTGTCTAGCCGAGTGGGTTCGGGTCTAGCCGAGTGGGTTTGGGTCTAGCCGAGTGGGTTTGGGTCTAGCGGAGTGGGTTTGGGTCTAGCCTAGTGGGTTTGCGTCTAGCGGAGTGGGTTTGGGTCTAGCGGAGTGGGTTTGGGTCTAGCCGAGTGGGTTAGGGTCTAGCCGAGTGGGTTTGGGTCCAGCCGAGTGGGTTTGGGTCGAGCCGAGTGGGTTTGGGTGTAGCCGAGTGGGTTTGGGTCTAGCCGAGTGGGTTTGGGTGTAGCCGAGTGGGTTTCGGTCTAGCCGAGTGGTTTTGGGTCCAGCCGTGTGGGTTTGGGTCTAGCCGAGTGGGTTTGAGTCTAGCCGAGTGGGTTTGGGTCTAGCCGAGTGGGTTTGGGTCTAGCCGAGTGTGTTTGTGTCTAGCCGAGTGGGTTCGGGTCTAGCCGAGTGGGTTTGGGTCTAGCCGAGTGGGTTTGGGTCTAGCGGAGTGGGTTTGGGTCTAGCCTAGTGGGTTTGGGTCCAGCGGAGTGGGTTTGGGTCTAGCGGAGTGGGTTTGGGTCTAGCCGAGTGGGTTAGGATCTAGCCGAGTGGGTTTGTGTCCAGCCGAGTGGGTTTGGGTCTAGCCGAGTGGGTTTGGGTCTAGCCGAGTGGGTTTGGGTCTAGCCGAGTGGGTTTGGGTGTAGCCGAGTGGGTTTCGGTCTAGCCGAGTGGTTTTGGGTCCAGCCGTGTGGGTTTGGGTCTAGCCGAGTGGGTTTGGGTCTAGCCGAGTGGGTTTGGGTCTAGCCGAGTGGGTTTGTGTATAGCCGAGTGGGTTTGGGTCTAGCCGAGTGGGTTTGGGTCTAGCCGAGTGGGTTTGGGTCTAGCCGAGTGGGTTTGGGTCTAGCCGAGTGGGTTTGGGTCTAGCCGAGTGGGTTTGTGTCTAGCTGAGTGGGTTTGGGTCTAGCCGAGTGGGTTTGGGTCTAGCCGAGTGGGTGTGGGTCCAGCCGAATGGGTTTGGGTCTAGCCGAGTGGGTTTGTGTTTTGCCGAGTGGGTTTGGGTCTAGCCGAGTGGGTTTGGGTCTAGCCGAGTGGGTTTGGGTCTAGCCGAGTGGGTTTGGGTCTAGCCGAGTGGGTTTGGGTCTAGCCGAGTGGGTTTGTGTCTAGCTGAGTGGGTTTGGGTCAAGCGGAGTGGGTTTGGGTCTAGCTGAGTGGGTTTGGGTCTACCCGAGTGGGTTTGGGTCTAGCCGAGTGGGTTTGGGTCTACCCGAGTGGGTTTGGGGCAAGCCGAGTGGGTTTGGGTCTAGCCGAGTGGGTTTGCGTCTAGCCGAGTGAGTTTGGGTCTAGCCGAGTGGGTTTGGGTCTAGCCGAGTGGGTTTGGGTCTAGCCGAGTGGGTTTGGGTCTAGCCGAGTGGGTTTGGGTCTAGCCGAGTGGGTTTGGGTCTAGCCGAGTGGGTTTGGGTCTAGCCGAGTGGTTTTGGGTCTAGCCGAGTGGGTTTGGTCTAGCCGAGTGGGTTTGGGTCTAGCCGAGTGGGTTTGTGTCTAGCCGAGTGGGTTTGGGTCTAGCCGAGTGGGTTTGGTCTAGCCGAGTGGGTTTGGGTCTAGCCGAGGGGGTTTGTGTCTAGCCGAGTGGGTTTGGGTCTAGCCGAGTGGGTTTGGGTCTAGCCGAGTGGGTTTGGGTCTAGCGGAGTGGGTTTGGGTCTAGCGGAGTGGGTTTGGGTCTAGCCGAGTGGGTTTGGGTCTAGCCGAGTGGGTTTGGGTCTAGCGGAGTGGGTTTGGGTCAGGCGGAGTGGGTTTGGATCTAGCCGAGTGGGCTTGGGTCTAGCCGAGTGGGTTTGGGTCTAGCCGAGTGGGTTTGGGTCTAGCCGAGTGGGTTTGGGTCTAGCCGAGTGTGTTTGGGTCTAGCCGAGTGGGTTTGGGTGTAGCCGAGTGGGTTTGGGTCTAGCCGAGTGGGCTTGGGTCTAGCCGAGTGGGTTTGGGTCTAGCCGAGTGGGTTTGGGTCTAGCCGAGTGGGTTTGGGTCTAGCCGAGTGGGTTTAGGTCTAGCCGAGTGGGTTTGGGTCTAGCCGAGTGTGTTTGTGTCTAGCCGAGTGGGTTCGGGTCTAGCCGAGTGGGTTTGGGTCTAGCCAAGTGGGTTTGGGTCTAGCGGAGTGGGTTTGGGTCTAGCCTAGTGGGTTTGGGTCTAGCCGAGTGGGTTTGCGTCTAGCCGAGTGGGTTTGGGTCTAGCCGAGTGGGTTTGGGTCTAGCCGAGTGGGTTTGGGTCTAGCCGAGTGGGTTTGGTCTAGCCGAGTGGGTTTGGGTCTCGACGAGTGGGTTTGTGTCTCGCCGAGTGGGTTTGGGTCTAGCCGAGTGGGTTTGGTCTAGCCGAGTGGGTTTGGGTCTAGCCGAGAGGGTTTGTGTCTAGCCGAGTGGGTTTGGGTCTAGCCGAGTGGGTTTGGGTCTAGCCGTGTGGGTTTGGGTCTAGCGGAGTGGGTTTGGGTCTAGCGGAGTGGGTTTGGGTCTAGCCGAGTGGGTTTGCGTCTAGCTGAGTGGGTTTGGGTCTAGCGGAGTGGGTTTGGGTCAGGCGGAGTGGGTTTGGATCTAGCCGAGTGGGCTTGGGTCTAGCCGAGTGGGTTTGGGTCTAGCCGAGTGGGTTTGGGTCTAGCCGAGTGGGTTTGGGTCTAGCCGAGTGGGTTTAGGTCTAGCCGAGTGGGTTTGGGTCTAGCCGAGTGTGTTTGTGTCTAGCCGAGTGGGATCGGGTCTAGCCGAGTGGGTTTGGGTCTAGCCGAGTGGGTTTGGGTCTAGCGGAGTGGGTATGGGTCTAGCCTAGTGGGTTTGGGTCTAGCCGAGTGGGTTTGCGTCTAGCCGAGTGGGTTTGGGTCTAGCCGAGTGGGTTTGGGTCTAGCCGAGTGGGTTTGGGTCTAGCTTAGTGGGTTTGGGTCTAGCCGAGTTGGTTTGGGTCTAGCCGAGTGGGTTTGTGTCTAGCCGAGTGGATTTGGGTCTAGCGGAGTGGGTTTGGGTCTAGCCGAGTGGGTTTGGGTCTAGCCGAGTGGCTTTGTGTCTAGCCGAGTGAGTTTGGGTCTAGCCGAGTGGGTTTGGGTCTAGGCGAGTGGGTTTGGGTCTAGCCGAGTGGGTTTGGGTCTAGCCGAGTGGGTTTGTGTGTAGCCGAGTGGGTTTGTGTATAGCCGAGTGGGTTTGGGTCTAGCCGAGTGGGTTTGGGTCTAGCCGAGTGGGTTTGGGTCTAGCCGAGTGGGTTTGGGTGTAGCCGAGTGGGTTTGGGTCTAGCCGAGTGGGTTTGCGTCTAGCCGAGTGGGTTTGGGTCTAGCCGAGTGGGTTTGGGGCTAGCCGAGTGGGTTTGGGTCTAGCTTAGTGGGTTTGGGTCTAGCCGAGTTGGTTTGGGTCTAGCCGAGTGGGTTTGTGTCTAGCCGAGTGGGTTTGGGTGTAGCGGAGTGGGTTTGGGTCTAGCCGAGTGGGTTTGGGTCTGGCCGAGTGGGTTTGTGTGTAGCCGAGTGGGTTTGGGTCTAGCGGAGTGGGTTTGGGTCTAGCCGAGTGGGTTTGGGTCTAGCCGAGTGGGTTTGGGTCTAGCCGAGTGGGTTTGGGTCTAGCCGAGTGGGTTTGGGTCTAGCCGAGTTGGTTTGGGGCTAGCCGAGTTGTTTGGGTCTGGCCGAGTGGGTTTGGGTCTACCCGAGTGGGTTTGGGGCAAGCCGAGTGGGTTTGGGTCTAGCCGAGTGGGTTTGCGTCTAGCCGAGTGAGTTTGGGTCTAGCCGAGTGGGTTTGGGTCTAGCCGAGTGGGTTTGGGTCTAGCCGAGTGGGTTTGGGTCTAGCCGAGTGGGTTTGGGTCTAGCCGAGTGGGTTCGGGTCTAGCCGAGTGGGTTTGGTCTAGCCGAGTGGGTTTGGGTCTAGCCGAGTGGGTTTGTGTCTAGCCGAGTGGGTTTGGATCTAGCCGAGTGGGTTTGGTCTAGCCGAGTGGGTTTGGGTCTAGCCGAGAGGGTTTGTGTCTAGCCGAGTGGGTTTGGGACTAGCCGAGTGGGTTTGGGTCTAGCCGAGTGGGTTTGGGTCTAGCGGAGTGCGTTTGGGTCTAGCTTAGTGGGTTTGGGTCTAGCCGAGTTGGTTTGGGTCTAGCCGAGTGGGTTTGTGTCTAGCCGAGTGGATTTGGGTCTAGCGGAGTGGGTTTGGGTCTAGCCGAGTGGGTTTGGGTCTAGCCGAGTGGCTTTGTGTCTAGCCGAGTGAGTTTGGGTCTAGCCGAGTGGGTTTGGGTCTAGGCGAGTGGGTTTGGGTCTAGCCGAGTGGGTTTGGGTCTAGCCGAGTGGGTTTGTGTGTAGCCGAGTGGGTTTGTGTATAGCCGAGTGGGTTTGGGTCTAGCCGAGTGGGTTTGGGTCTAGCCGAGTGGGTTTGGGTCTAGCCGAGTGGGTTTGGGTGTAGCCGAGTGGGTTTGGGTCTAGCCGAGTGGGTTTGCGTCTAGCCGAGTGGGTTTGGGTCTAGCCGAGTGGGTTTGGGGCTAGCCGAGTGGGTTTGGGTCTAGCTTAGTGGGTTTGGGTCTAGCCGAGTTGGTTTGGGTCTAGCCGAGTGGGTTTGTGTCTAGCCGAGTGGGTTTGGGTGTAGCGGAGTGGGTTTGGGTCTAGCCGAGTGGGTTTGGGTCTGGCCGAGTGGGTTTGTGTGTAGCCGAGTGGGTTTGGGTCTAGCGGAGTGGGTTTGGGTCTAGCCGAGTGGGTTTGGGTCTAGCCGAGTGGGTTTGGGTCTAGCCGAGTGGGTTTGGGTCTAGCCGAGTGGGTTTGGGTCTAGCCGAGTTGGTTTGGGGCTAGCCGAGTTGTTTGGGTCTGGCCGAGTGGGTTTGGGTCTACCCGAGTGGGTTTGGGGCAAGCCGAGTGGGTTTGGGTCTAGCCGAGTGGGTTTGCGTCTAGCCGAGTGAGTTTGGGTCTAGCCGAGTGGGTTTGGGTCTAGCCGAGTGGGTTTGGGTCTAGCCGAGTGGGTTTGGGTCTAGCCGAGTGGGTTTGGGTCTAGCCGAGTGGGTTCGGGTCTAGCCGAGTGGGTTTGGTCTAGCCGAGTGGGTTTGGGTCTAGCCGAGTGGGTTTGTGTCTAGCCGAGTGGGTTTGGATCTAGCCGAGTGGGTTTGGTCTAGCCGAGTGGGTTTGGGTCTAGCCGAGAGGGTTTGTGTCTAGCCGAGTGGGTTTGGGACTAGCCGACTGGGTTTGGGTCTAGCCGAGTGGGTTTGGGTCTAGCGGAGTGGGTTTGGGTCTAGCGGAGTGGGTTTGGGTCTAGCCGAGTGGGTTTGGGTCTAGCCGAGTGGGTTTGGGACTAGCGGAGTGGGTTTGGGTCAGGCGGAGTGGGTTTGGATCTAGCCGAGTGGGCTTGGGTCTAGCCGAGTGGGTTTGGGTCTAGCCGAGTGGGTTTGGGTCAGCCGAGTGGGTTTGGGTCTAGCCGAGTGGGTTTAGGTCTAGCCGAGTGGGTTTGGGTCTAGCCGATTGTGTTTGTGTCTAGCCGAGTGGGTTCGGGTCTAGCCGAGTGGGTTTGGGTCTAGCCGAGTGGGTTTGGGTCTAGCGGAGTGGGTTTGGGTCTAGCTTAGTGGGTTTGGGTCTAGCCGAGTGGGTTTGGGTCTAGCCGAGTGGGTTTGGGTCTAGCCGAGTGGGTTTGGGTCTAGCCGAGTGGGTTTGGGTCTAGCCGAGTGGGTTTGGGTCTAGTCTAGTGGGTTTGGGTCTAGCCGAGTGGGTTTGGGTCTAGCGGAGTGGGTTTGCGTCTAGCCGAGTGGGTTTGGGTCTAGCCGAGTGGGTTTGGGTCTAGCCGAGTGGGTTTGGGTCTAGCTTAGTGGGTTTGGGTCTAGCCGAGTTGGTTTGGGTCTAGTCGAGTGGGTTTGGGTCTAGCGGAGTGGGTTTGGGTCTAGCGGAGTGGGTTTGGGTCTGGCCGAGTGGGTTTGGGACTAGCCGAGTGGGCATGGGTCTAGCCGAGTGGGTTTGGGTCTAGCCGAGTGGGTTTGGGTCTAGCCGAGTGTGTTTGTGTCTAGCCGAGTGGGTTCGGGTCTAGCCGAGTGGGTTTGGGTCTAGCCGTGTGGGTTTGGGTCTAGCCGAGTGGGTTTGGGTCTAGCCTAGTGGGTTTGGGTCTAGCCGAGTGGGTTTGGGTCTAGCCGAGTGGGTTTGGGTCTAGCCGAGTGGGTTTGGGTCTAGCCGAGTGGGTTTGGGTCTAGCCGAGTGGGTTTGGGTATAGTCTAGTGGGTTTAGAAACATAGAAACATAGAAAAATAGGTGCAGGAGTAGGCCATTCGGCCCTTCGAGCCTGCACCGCCATTCAATGTGATCATGACTGATCATCCAACTCAGTATCCCGTACCTGCCTTCTCTCCATACCCCCTGATCCCTTTAGCCACAAGTGCCACATCTCATGCCCTCTTAAATATAGCCAATGAACTGGCCTCAACTACCTTCTGTGGCAGAGAATTCCAGAGACTCACCACTCTCTGTGTAAAGAATGTTTTCCTCATTTCGGTCCTAAAGGAATTCCCCCTTATCCTTGGACTGTGACCCCTTGTTCTGGACTGCCCCAACATCGGGAACAATCTTCCAGCATCTAGCTTGTCCAACCCCTTAAGAATTTTGTAGGTCTCTATAAGATCCCCCCTCAATCTTCTAAATTCCATCGAGTACAAACCGAGTCTATCCAATCTTTCCTCATATGAAAGTCCTGACATCCCAGCCGAGTGGGTTTGGGTCTAGCCGAGTGGGTTTGGGTCTAGCCGAGTGGGTTTGGGTCTAGTCGAGTGGGTTTGGGTCTAGCCGAGTGGGTTTGGGTCTAGCCGAGTGGGTTTGGGTCTAGCGGAGTGGGTTTGCGTCTAGCCGAGTGGGTTTGGGTCTACCCGAGTGGGTTTGGGGCAAGCCGAGTGGGTTTGGGTCTAGCCGAGTGGGTTTGCGTCTAGCCGAGTGAGTTTGGGTCTAGCCGAGTGGGTTTGGGTCTAGCCGAGTGGGTTTGGTTCTAGCCGAGTGGGTTTGGGTCTAGCCGAGTGGGTTTGGGTCTAGCCGAGTGGGTTTAGGTCCAGCCGAGTGGGTTTGGTCTAGCCAAGTGGGTTTGGGTCTAGCCGAGTGGGTTTGTGTCTAGCCGAGTGGGTTTGGGTCTAGCCGAGTGGGTTTGGTCTAGCCGAGTGGGTTTGGGTCTAGCCGAGAGGGTTTGTGTCTAGCCGAGTGGGTTTGGGTCTAGCCGAGTGGGTTTGGGTCTAGCCGAGTGGGTTTGGGTCTAGCGGAGTGGGTTTGGGTCTAGCGGAGTGGGTTTGGGTCTAGCCGAGTGGGTTTGGGTCTAGCCGAGTGGGTTTGGGGCTAGCGGAGTGGGTTTGGGTCAGGCGGAGTGGGTTTGGATCTAGCCGAGTGGGCTTGGGTCTAGCCGAGTGGGTTTGGGTCTAGCCGAGTTGGTTTGGGTCTAGCCGAGTGGGTTTGGGTCTAGCGGAGTGGGTTTAGGTCTAGCCAAGTGGGTTTGGGTCTAGCCGAGTGTGTTTGTGTCTAGCCGAGTGGGTTCGGGTCTTGCGGAGTGGGATTGGGTCAGGCGGAGTGGGTTTGGATCTAGCCGAGTGGGCTTGGGTCTAGCCTAGTGGGTTTGGGTCTAGCCGAGTGGGTTTGGGTCTAGCCGAGTGGGTTTGGGTCTAGCCGAGTGTGTTTGGGTCTAGCCGAGTGGGTTTGGGTCTACCCGAGTGGGTTTGGGGCAAGCCGATTGGGTTTGGGTCTAGCCGAGTGGGTTTGCGTGTAGCCGAGTGGGTTTGGGTCTAGCCGAGTGGGTTTGGGTCTAGCCGAGTGGGTTTAGGTCTAGCCGAGTGGGTTTGGGTCTAGCCGAGTGTGTTTGTGTCTAGCCGAGTGGGTTCGGGTCTAGCCGAGTGGGTTTGGGTCTAGCCGAGTGGGTTTGGGTCAAGCGGAGTGGGTTTGGGTCTAGCCTAGTGGGTTTGGGTCTAGCCGAGTGGGTTTGGGTCTAGCCGAGTGGGTTTGGGTCTAGCCGAGTGGGTTTGGGTCTAGCCGAGTGGGTTTGGGTCTAGCCGACTGGGTTTGGGTCTAGTCTAGTGGGTTTGGGTCCAGCCGAGTGGGTTTGGGTCTAGCGGAGTGGGTTTGCGTCTAGCCGAGTGGGTTTGGGTCTACCCGAGTGGGTTTGGGGCAAGCCGAGTGGGTTTGGTCTAGCCGAGTGGGTTTGGGTCTCGACGAGTGGGTTTGTGTCTCGCCGAGTGGGTTTGGGTCTAGCCGAGTGGGTTTGGTCTAGCCGAGTGGGTTTGGGTCTAGCCGAGAGGGTTTGTGTCTAGCCGAGTGGGTTTGGGTCTAGCCGAGTGGGTTTGGGTCTAGCCGAGTGGGTTTGGGTCTAGCGGAGTGGGTTTGGGTCTAGCGGAGTGGGTTTGGGTCTAGCCGAGTGGGTTTGGGTCTAGCCGAGTGGGTTTGGGTCTAGCGGAGTGGGTTTGGGTCAGGCGGAGTGGGTTTGGATCTAGCCGAGTGGGCTTGGGTCTAGCCGAGTGGGTTTGGGTCTAGCCGAGTGGGTTTGGGTCTAGCCGAGTGGGTTTGGGTCTAGCCGAGTGGGTTTAGGTCTAGCCGAGTGGGTTTGGGTCTAGCCGAGTGTGTTTGTGTCTAGCCGAGTGGGATCGGGTCTAGCCGAGTGGGTTTGGGTCTAGCCGAGTGGGTTTGGGTCTAGCGGAGTGGGTTTGGGTCTAGCCTAGTGGGTTTGGGTCTAGCCGAGTGGGTTTGGGTCTAGCCGAGTGGGTTTGGGTCTAGCCGAGTGGGTTTGGGTCTAGCCGAGTGGGTTTGGGTCTAGCCGAGTGGGTTTGGGTCTAGTCTAGTGGGTTTGGGTCTAGCCGAGTGGGTTTGGGTCTAGCGGAGTGGGTTTGCTTCTAGCCGAGTGGGTTTGGGTCTAGCCGAGTGGGTTTGGGTCTAGCCGAGTGGGTTTGGGTCTAGCTTAGTGGGTTTGGGTCTAGCCGAGTTGGTTTGGGTCTAGCCGATTGGGTTTGTGTCTGGCCGAGTGGGTTTGGGTGTAGCGGAGTGGGTTTGGGTCTAGCCGAGTGGGTTTGGTTCTAGCCGAGTGGGTTTGTGTGTAGCCGAGTGGGTTTGGGTCTAGCGGAGTGGGTTTGGGTCTAGCCGAGTGGGTTTGGGTCTAGCCGAGTGGGTTTGGGTCTAGCCGAGTGGGTTTGGGTCTAGCCGAGTGGGTTTGGGTCTAGCCGAGTTGGTTTGGGTCTAGCCGAGTGGTTTGGGTCTGGCAGAGTGGGTTTGGGTCTAGCCGAGTGGGTTTGGGTCTAGCCGAGTGGGTTTGGGTGTAGCCGAGTGGGTTTGGGTCTAGCCGAGTGTGTTTGGGTCTAGCCGAGTGGGTTTGTGTCTAGCCGAGTGGGTTTGGGTCTAGCCGAGTGGGTTTGGGTCTAGCCGAGTGGGTTTGGGTCTAGCCGAGTGGCTTTGTGTCTAGCCGAGTGAGTTTGGGTCTAGCCGAGTGGGTTTGGGTCTAGGCGAGTGGGTTTGGGTCTAGCCGAGTGGGTTTGGGTCTAGCCGAGTGGGTTTGTGTGTAGCCGAGTGGGTTTGTGTATAGCCGAGTGGGTTTGGGTCTAGCCGAGTGGGTTTGGGTCTAGCCGAGTGGGTTTGGTCTAGCCGAGTGGGTTTGGGTCTCGACGAGTGGGTTTGTGTCTCGCCGAGTGGGTTTGGGTCTAGCCGAGTGGGTTTGGTCTAGCCGAGTGGGTTTGGGTCTAGCCGAGAGGGTTTGTGTCTAGCCGAGTGGGTTTGGGTCTAGCCGAGTGGGTTTGGGTCTAGCCGAGTGGGTTTGGGTCTAGCGGAGTGGGTTTGGGTCTAGCGGAGTCGGTTTGGGTCTAGCCGAGTGGGTTTGGGTCTAGCCGAGTGGGTTTGGGTCTAGCGGAGTGGGTTTGGGTCAGGCGGAGTGGGTTTGGATCTAGCCGAGTGGGCTTGGGTCTAGCCGAGTGGGTTTGGGTCTAGCCGAGTGGGTTTGGGTCTAGCCGAGTGGGTTTGGGTCTAGCCGAGTGGGTTTAGGTCTAGCCGAGTGGGTTTGGGTCTAGCCGAGTGTGTTTGTGTCTAGCCGAGTGGGATCGGGTCTAGCCGAGTGGGTTTGGGTCTAGCCGAGTGGGTTTGGGTCTAGCGGAGTGGGTATGGGTCTAGCCTAGTGGGTTTGGGTCTAGCCGAGTGGGTTTGGGTCTAGCCGAGTGGGTTTGGGTCTAGCCGAGTGGGTTTGGGTCTAGCCGAGTGGGTTTGGGTCTAGCCGAGTGGGTTTGGGTCTAGTCTAGTGGGTTTGGGTCTAGCCGAGTGGGTTTGGGTCTAGCGGAGTGGGTTTGCTTCTAGCCGAGTGGGTTTGGGTCTAGCCGAGTGGGTTTGGGTCTAGCCGAGTGGGTTTGGGTCTAGCTTAGTGGGTTTGGGTCTAGCCGAGTTGGTTTGGGTCTAGCCGAGTGGGTTTGTGTCTGGCCGAGTGGGTTTGGGTGTAGCGGAGTGGGTTTGGGTCTAGCCGAGTGGGTTTGGTTCTAGCCGAGTGGGTTTGTGTGTAGCCGAGTGGGTTTGGGTCTAGCGGAGTGGGTTTGGGTCTAGCCGAGTGGGTTTGGGTCTAGCCGAGTGGGTTTGGGTCTAGCCGAGTGGGTTTGGGTCTAGCCGAGTGGGTTTGGGTCTAGCCGAGTTGGTTTGGGTCTAGCCGAGTGGTTTGGGTCTGGCAGAGTGGGTTTGGGTCTAGCCGAGTGGGTTTGGGTCTAGCCGAGTGGGTTTGGGTGTAGCCGAGTGGGTTTGGGTCTAGCCGAGTGTGTTTGGGTCTAGCCGAGTGGGTTTGTGTCTAGCCGAGTGGGTTTGGGTCTAGCCGAGTGGGTTTGGGTCTAGCCGAGTGGGTTTGGGTCTAGCCGAGTGGCTTTGTGTCTAGCCGAGTGAGTTTGGGTCTAGCCGAGTGGGTTTGGGTCTAGGCGAGTGGGTTTGGGTCTAGCCGAGTGGGTTTGGGTCTAGCCGAGTGGGTTTGTGTGTAGCCGAGTGGGTTTGTGTATAGCCGAGTGGGTTTGGGTCTAGCCGAGTGGGTTTGGGTCTAGCCGAGTGGGTTTGTGTCTAGCCGAGTGGGTTTGGGTGTAGCCGAGTGGGTTTGGGTCTAGCCGAGTGGGTTTGGTCTAGCCGAGTGGGTTTGGGTCTAGCCGAGAGGGTTTGTGTCTAGCCGAGTGGGTTTGGGTCTAGCCGAGTGGGTTTGGGTCTAGCCGAGTGGGTTTGGGTCTAGCGGAGTGGGTTTGGGTCTAGCGGAGTGGGTTTTGGGTGTAGCCGAGTGGGTTTGGGTCTAGCCGAGTGGGTTTGGGTCTAGCGGAGTGGGTTTGGGTCAGGCGGAGTGGGTTTGGATCTAGCCGAGTGGGCTTGGGTCTAGCCGAGTGGGTTTGGGTCTAGCCGAGTTGGTTCAGGTCTAGCCGAGTGGGTTTGGGTCTAGCGGAGTGGGTTTAGGTCTAGCCGAGTGGGTTTGGGTCTAGCCGAGTGTGTTTGTGTCTAGCCGAGTGGGTTCGGGTCTAGCGGAGTGGGTTTGGGTCAGGCGGAGTGTGTTTGGATCTAGCCGAGTGGGCTTGGGTCTAGCCGAGTGGGTTTGGGTCTAGCCGAGTGGGTTTGGGTCTAGCCGAGTGGGTTTGGTCTAGCCGAGTGGGTTTGGTTCAGCCGAGAGGGTTTGTGTCTAGCCGAGTGGGTTTGGGTCTAGCCGAGTGGGTTTGGGTCTAGCCGAGTGGGTTTGGGTCTAGCGGAGTGGGTTTGGGTCTAGCGGAGTGGGTTTGGGTCTAGCCGAGTGGGTTTGGGTCTAGCCGAGTGGGTTTGGGTCTAGCGGAGTGGGTTTGGGTCAGGCGGAGTGGGTTTGGATCTAGCCGAGTGGGCTTGGGTCTAGCCGAGTGGGTTTGGGTCTAGCCGAGTTGGTTTGGGTCTAGCCGAGTGGGTTTGGGTCTAGCCGAGTGGGTTTAGGTCGAGCCGAGTGGGTTTGGGTCTAGCCGAGTGTGTTTGTGTCTAGCCGAGTGGGTTCGGGTCTAGCCGAGTGGGTTTGGGTCTAGCCGAGTGGGTTTGGGTCTAGCGGAGTGGGTATGGGTCTAGCCTAGTGGGTTTGGGTCTAGCCGAGTGGGTTTGGGTCTAGCCGAGTGGGTTTGGGTCTAGCCGAGTGGGTTTGAGTCTAGCCGAATGGGTTTGGGTCTAGCCGAGTGGGTTTGGGTCTAGTCTAGTGGGTTTGGGTCTAGCCGAGTGGGTTTGGGTCTAGCGGAGTGGGTTTGCGTCTAGCCGAGTGGGTTTGGGTCTAGCCGAGTGGGTTTGGGTCTAGCCGAGTGGGTTTGGGTCTAGCTTAGTGGGTTTGGGTCTAGCCGAGTTGGTTTGGGTCTAGCCGAGTGGGTTTGTGTCTGGCCGAGTGGGTTTGGGTGTAGCGGAGTGGGTTTGGGTCTAGCCGAGTGGGTTTGGGTCTAGCCGAGTGGGTTTGTGTGTAGCCGAGTGGGTTTGGGTCTAGCGGAGTGGGTTTGGGTCTAGCCGAGTGGGTTTGGGTCTAGCCGAGTGGGTTTGGGTCTAGCCGAGTGGGTTTGGGTCTAGCCGAGTGGGTTTGGGTCTAGCCGAGTTGGCTTGGGGCTAGCCGAGTGGTTTGGGTCTGGCCGAGTGGGTTTGGGTCTAGCCGAGTGGGTTTGGGTCTAGCCGAGAGGGTTTGTGTCTAGCCGAGTGGGTTTGGGTCTAGCCGAGTGGGTTTGGGTCTAGCCGAGTGGGTTTGGGTCTAGCGGATTGGGTTTGGGTCTAGCGGAGTGGGTTTGGGTCTAGCCGAGTGGGTTTGGGTCTAGCCGAGTGGGTTTGGGTCTAGCGGAGTGGGTTTGGGTCAGGCGGAGTGGGTTTGGATCTAGCCGAGTGGGCTTGGGTCTAGCCGAGTGGGTTTGGGTCTAGCCGAGTTGGTTTGCGTCTAGCCGAGTGGGTTTGGGTCTAGCCGAGTGGGTTTAGGTCTAGCCGAGTGGGTTTGGGTCTAGCCGAGTGTGTTTGTGTCTAGCCGAGTGGGTTCGGGTCTAGCCGAGTGGGTTTGGGTCTAGCCGAGTGGGTTTGGGTCTAGCGGAGTGGGTATGGGTCTAGCCTAGTGGGTTTGGGTCTAGCCGAGTGGGTTTGGGTCTATCCGAGTGGGTTTGGGTCTAGCGGAGTGGGTTTGCGTCTAGCCGAGTGGGTTTGGGTCTGGCCGAGTGGGTTTGGGTCTAGCCGAGTGGGTTTGGGTCTAGCCGAGTGGGTTTGGGTGTAGCCGAGTGGATTTGGGTCTAGCCGAGTGTGTTTGGGTCTAGCCGAGTGGGTTTGGGTCTAGCCGAGTGGGTTTGGGTCTAGCGGAGTGGGTTTGGGTCTAGCGGAGTGGGTTTTGGGTGTAGCCGAGTGGGTTTGGGTCTAGCCGAGTGGGTTTGGGTCTAGCGGAGTGGGTTTGGGTCAGGCGGAGTGGGTTTGGATCTAGCCGAGTGGGCTTGGGTCTAGCCGAGTGGGTTTGGGTCTAGCCGAGTTGGTTCAGGTCTAGCCGAGTGGGTTTGGGTCTAGCGGAGTGGGTTTAGGTCTAGCCGAGTGGGTTTGGGTCTAGCCGAGTGTGTTTGTGTCTAGCCGAGTGGGTTCGGGTCTAGCGGAGTGGGTTGGGTCAGGTGGAGTGGGTTTGGATCTAGCCGAGTGGGCTTGGGTCTAGCCGAGTGGGTTTGGGTCTAGCCGAGTGGGTTTGGGTCTAGCCGAGTGGGTTTGGGTCTAGCCGAGTGTGTTTGGGTCTAGCCGAGTGGGTTTGGGTGTAGCGGAGTGGGTTTGGGTCTAGCCGAGTGGGCTTGGGTCTAGCCGAGTGGGTTTGGGTCTAGCCGAGTGGGTTTGGGTCTAGCCGAGTGGGTTTGGGTCTAGCCGAGTGGGTTTAGGTCTAGCCGAGTGGGTTTGGGTCTAGCCGAGTGTGTTTGTGTCTAGCCGAGTGGGTTCGGGTCTAGCCGAGTGGGTTTGGGTCTAGCCGAGTGGGTTTGGGTCTAGCGGAGTGGGTTTGGGTCTAGCCTAGTGGGTTTGCGTCTAGCCGAGTGGGTTTGGGTCTAGCCGAGTGGGTTTGGGTCTAGCCGAGTGGGTTTGGGTCTAGCCGAGTGGGTTTGGATCTAGCCGAGTGGGTTTGGGTCTAGTCTAGTGGGTTTGGGTCTAGCCGAGTGGGTTTGGGTCTAACGGAGTGGGTTTGCGTCTAGCCGAGTGGGTTTGGGTCTACCTGAGTGGGTTTGGGGCAAGCCGAGTGGGTTTGGGTCGAGCCGAGTGGGTTTGCGTCTAGCCGAGTGAGTTTGGGTCTAGCCGAGTGGGTTTGGGTCTAGCCGAGTGGGTTTGGGTCTAGCGGAGTGGGTTTGGGTCAGGCGGAGTGG
This sequence comes from Raja brachyura, assembly GCA_963514005.1. The sequence goes on along the minus strand of OY740819.1, from coordinate 1,778,024 downwards.
GTTTGGATCTAGCCGAGTGGGCTTGGGTCTAGCCTAGTGGGTTTGGGTCTAGCCGAGTTGGTTCAGGTCTAGCCGAGTGGGTTTGGGTCTAGCGGAGTGGGTTTAGGTCTAGCCGAGTGGGTTTGGGTCTAGCCGAGTGTGTTTGTGTCTAGCCGAGTGGGTTCGGGTCTAGCGGAGTGGGTTGGGTCAGGCGGAGTGGGTTTGGATCTAGCCGAGTGGGCTTGGGTCTAGCCGAGTGGGTTTGGGTCTAGCCGAGTGGGTTTGGGTCTAGCCGAGTGGGTTTGGGTCTAGCCGAGTGTGTTTGGGTCTAGCCGAGTGGGTTTGGGTGTAGCCGAGTGGGTTTGGGTCTAGCCGAGTGGGCTTGGGTCTAGCCGAGTGGGTTTGGGTCTAGCCGAGTGGGTTTGGGTCTAGCCGAGTGGGTTTGGGTCTAGCCGAGTGGGTTTAGGTCTAGCCGAGTGGGTTTGGGTCTAGCCGAGTGTGTTTGTGTCTAGCCGAGTGGGTTCGGGTCTAGCCGAGTGGGTTTGGGTCTAGCCGAGTGGGTTTGGGTCTAGCGGAGTGGGTTTGGGTCTAGCCTAGTGGGTTTGGGTCTAGCCGAGTGGGTTTGGGTCTAGCCGAGTGGGTTTGGGTCTAGCCGAGTGGGTTTGGGTCTAGCCGAGTGGGTTTGGATCTAGCCGAGTGGGTTTGGGTCTAGTCTAGTGGGTTTGGGTCTAGCCGAGTGGGTTTGGGTCTAACGGAGTGGGTTTGCGTCTAGCCGCGTGGGTTTGGGTCTACCTGAGTGGGTTTGGGGCAAGCCGAGTGGGTTTGGGTCGAGCCGAGTGGGTTTGCGTCTAGCCGAGTGAGTTTGGGTCTAGCCGAGTGGGTTTGGGTCTAGCCGAGTGGGTTTGGGTCTAGCCGAGTGGGTTTGTGTCTAGCCGAGTGGGTTTGGGTCTAGCCGAGTGGGTTTGGTCTAGCCGAGTGGGTTTGGTTCAGCCGAGAGGGTTTGTGTCTAGCCGAGTGGGTTTGGGTCTAGCCGAGTGGGTTTGGGTCTAGCCGAGTGGGTTTGGGTCTAGCGGAGTGGGTTTGGGTCTAGCGGAGTGGGTTTGGGTCTAGCCGAGTGGGTTTGGGTCTAGCCGAGTGGGTTTGGGTCTAGCGGAGTGGGTTTGGGTCAGGCGGAGTGGGTTTGGATCTAGCCGAGTGGGCTTGGGTCTAGCCGAGTGGGTTTGGGCCTAGCCGAGTTGGTTTGGGTCTAGCCGAGTGGGTTTGGGTCTAGCGGAGTGGGTTTGGGTCAGGCGGAGTGGGTTTGGATCTAGCCGAGTGGGCTTGGGTCTAGCCGAGTGGGTTTGGGTCTAGCCGAGTTGGTTCAGGTCTAGCCGAGTGGGTTTGGGTCTAGCGGAGTGGGTTTAGGTCTAGCCGAGTGGGTTTGGGTCTAGCCGAGTGTGTTTGTGTCTAGCCGAGTGGGTTCGGGTCTAGCGGAGTGGGTTGGGTCAGGTGGAGTGGGTTTGGATCTAGCCGAGTGGGCTTGGGTCTAGCCGAGTGGGTTTGGGTCTAGCCGAGTGGGTTTGGGTCTAGCCGAGTGGGTTTGGGTCTAGCCGAGTGTGTTTGGGTCTAGCCGAGTGGGTTTGGGTGTAGCGGAGTGGGTTTGGGTCTAGCCGAGTGGGCTTGGGTCTAGCCGAGTGGGTTTGGGTCTAGCCGAGTGGGTTTGGGTCTAGCCGAGTGGGTTTGGGTCTAGCCGAGTGGGTTTAGGTCTAGCCGAGTGGGTTTGGGTCTAGCCGAGTGTGTTTGTGTCTAGCCGAGTGGGTTCGGGTCTAGCCGAGTGGGTTTGGGTCTAGCCGAGTGGGTTTGGGTCTAGCGGAGTGGGTTTGGGTCTAGCCTAGTGGGTTTGCGTCTAGCCGAGTGGGTTTGGGTCTAGCCGAGTGGGTTTGGGTCTAGCCGAGTGGGTTTGGGTCTAGCCGAGTGGGTTTGGATCTAGCCGAGTGGGTTTGGGTCTAGTCTAGTGGGTTTGGGTCTAGCCGAGTGGGTTTGGGTCTAACGGAGTGGGTTTGCGTCTAGCCGAGTGGGTTTGGGTCTACCTGAGTGGGTTTGGGGCAAGCCGAGTGGGTTTGGGTCGAGCCGAGTGGGTTTGCGTCTAGCCGAGTGAGTTTGGGTCTAGCCGAGTGGGTTTGGGTCTAGCCGAGTGGGTTTGGGTCTAGCGGAGTGGGTTTGGGTCAGGCGGAGTGGGTTTGGATCTAGCCGAGTGGGCTTGGGTCTAGCCTAGTGGGTTTGGGTCTAGCCGAGTTGGTTCAGGTCTAGCCGAGTGGGTTTGGGTCTAGCGGAGTGGGTTTAGGTCTAGCCGAGTGGGTTTGGGTCTAGCCGAGTGTGTTTGTGTCTAGCCGAGTGGGTTCGGGTCTAGCGGAGTGGGTTGGGTCAGGCGGAGTGGGTTTGGATCTAGCCGAGTGGGCTTGGGTCTAGCCGAGTGGGTTTGGGTCTAGCCGAGTGGGTTTGGGTCTAGCCGAGTGGGTTTGGGTCTAGCCGAGTGTGTTTGGGTCTAGCCGAGTGGGTTTGGGTGTAGCCGAGTGGGTTTGGGTCTAGCCGAGTGGGCTTGGGTCTAGCCGAGTGGGTTTGGGTCTAGCCGAGTGGGTTTGGGTCTAGCCGAGTGGGTTTGGGTCTAGCCGAGTGGGTTTAGGTCTAGCCGAGTGGGTTTGGGTCTAGCCGAGTGTGTTTGTGTCTAGCCGAGTGGGTTCGGGTCTAGCCGAGTGGGTTTGGGTCTAGCCGAGTGGGTTTGGGTCTAGCGGAGTGGGTTTGGGTCTAGCCTAGTGGGTTTGGGTCTAGCCGAGTGGGTTTGGGTCTAGCCGAGTGGGTTTGGGTCTAGCCGAGTGGGTTTGGGTCTAGCCGAGTGGGTTTGGATCTAGCCGAGTGGGTTTGGGTCTAGTCTAGTGGGTTTGGGTCTAGCCGAGTGGGTTTGGGTCTAACGGAGTGGGTTTGCGTCTAGCCGCGTGGGTTTGGGTCTACCTGAGTGGGTTTGGGGCAAGCCGAGTGGGTTTGGGTCGAGCCGAGTGGGTTTGCGTCTAGCCGAGTGAGTTTGGGTCTAGCCGAGTGGGTTTGGGTCTAGCCGAGTGGGTTTGGGTCTAGCCGAGTGGGTTTGTGTCTAGCCGAGTGGGTTTGGGTCTAGCCGAGTGGGTTTGGTCTAGCCGAGTGGGTTTGGTTCAGCCGAGAGGGTTTGTGTCTAGCCGAGTGGGTTTGGGTCTAGCCGAGTGGGTTTGGGTCTAGCCGAGTGGGTTTGGGTCTAGCGGAGTGGGTTTGGGTCTAGCGGAGTGGGTTTGGGTCTAGCCGAGTGGGTTTGGGTCTAGCCGAGTGGGTTTGGGTCTAGCGGAGTGGGTTTGGGTCAGGCGGAGTGGGTTTGGATCTAGCCGAGTGGGCTTGGGTCTAGCCGAGTGGGTTTGGGCCTAGCCGAGTTGGTTTGGGTCTAGCCGAGTGGGTTTGGGTCTAGCCGAGTGGGTTTAGGTCGAGCCGAGTGGGTTTGGGTCTAGCCGAGTGTGTTTGTGTCTAGCCGAGTGGGTTCGGGTCTAGCCGAGTGGGTTTGGGTCTAGCCGAGTGGGTTTGGGTCTAGCGGCGTGGGTATGGGTCTAGCCTAGTGGGTTTGGGTCTAGCCGAGTGGGTTTGGGTCTAGCCGAGTGGGTTTGGGTCTAGCCGAGTGGGTTTGGGTCTAGCCGAATGGGTTTGGGTCTAGCCGAGTGGGTTTGGGTCTAGTCTAGTGGGTTTCGGTCTAGCCGAGTGGGTTTGGGTCTAGCGGAGTGGGTTTGCGTCTAGCCGAGTGGGTTTGGGTCTAGCCGAGTGGGTTTGGGTCTAGCCGAGTGGGTTTGGGTCTAGCTTAGTGGGTTTGGGTCTAGCCGAGTTGGTTTGGGTCTAGCCGAGTGGGTTTGTGTCTGGCCGAGTGGGTTTGGGTGTAGCGGAGTGGGTTTGGGTCTAGCCGAGTGGGTTTTGGTCTAGCCGAGTGGGTTTGTGTGTAGCCGAGTGGGTTTGGGTCTAGCGGAGTGGGTTTGGGTCTAGCCGAGTGGGTTTGGGTCTAGCCGAGTGGGTTTGGGTCTAGCCGAGTGGGTTTGGGTCTAGCCGAGTGGGTTTGGGTCTAGCCGAGTTGGTTTGGGGCTAGCCGAGTGGTTTGGGTCTGGCCGAGTGGGTTTGGGTCTAGCCGAGTGGGTTTGGGTATAGCCGAGTGGGTTTGGGTGTAGCCGAGTTGGTTTGGGTCTAGCCGAGTGTGTTTGGGTCTAGCCGAGTGGGTTTGTGTCTAGCCGAGTGGGTTTGGGTCTAGCCGAGTGGGTTTGGGTCTAGCCGAGTGGCTTTGTGTCTAGCCGAGTGAGTTTGGGTCTAGCCGAGTGGGTTTGGGTCTAGGCGAGTGGGTTTGGGTCTAGCCGAGTGGGTTTGGGTCTAGCCGAGTGGGTTTGTGTGTAGCCGAGGGGGTTTGTGTATAGCCGAGTGGGTTTGTGTCTAGCGGAGTGGGTTTGGGTCTAGCGGAGTGGGTTTGGGTCTAGCCGAGTGGGTTTGGGTCTAGTCGAGTGGGTTTGGGTCTAGCGGAGTGGGTTTGCGTCAGGCGGAGTGGGTTTGGATCTAGCCGAGTCGGCTTGGGTCTAGCCGAGTGGGTTTGGGTATAGCCGAGTGGGTTTGGGTCTAGCCGAGTGGGTTTGGGTCTAGCCGAGTGGGTTTAGGTCTAGCCGAGTGGGTTTGGGTCTAGCCGAGTGTGTTTGTGTCTAGCCGAGTGGGTTCGGGTCTAGCCGAGTGGGTTTGGGTCTAGCCGAGTGGGTTTGGGTCTAGCCGAGTGGGTTTGGGTCTAGCCTAGTGGGTTTGGGTCTAGCCGAGTGGGGTTGGGTCTAGCCGAGTGGGTTTGGGTCTAGCCGAGTGGGTTTGGGTCTAGCCGAGTGGGTTTGGGTCTAGCCGAGTGGGTTTGGGTATAGTCTAGTGGGTTTAGAAACATAGAAACATAGAAAAATAGGTGCAGGAGTAGGCCATTCGGCCCTTCGAGCCTGCACCGCCATTCAATGTGATCATGGCTGATCATCCAACTCAGTATCCCGTACCTGCCTTCTCTCCATACCCCCTGATCCCTTTAGCCACAAGTGCCACATCTAATGCCCTCTTAAATATAGCCAATGAACTGGCCTCAACTACCTTCTGTGGCAGAGAATTCCAGAGACTCACCACTCTCTGTGTAAAGAATGTTTTCCTCATTTCGGTCCTAAAGGAATTCCCCCTTATTCTTAGACTGTGACCCCTTGTTCTGGACTCCCCCAACATCGGGAACAATCTTCCAGCATCTAGCTTGTCCAACCCCTTAAGAATTTTGTAGGTCTCTATAAGATCCCCCCTCAATCTTCTAAATTCCATCGAGTACAAACCGAGTCTATCCAATCTTTCCTCATATGAAAGTCCTGACATCCCAGCCGAGTGGGTTTGGGTTTGGCCGAGTGGGTTTGGGTCTAGCCGAGTGGGTTTGGGTCTAGCCGAGTGGGTTTGGGTCTAGCCGAGTGGGTTTGGTTCTAGCCGAGTGGGTTTGGGTCCAGCGGAGTGGGTTTGCGTCTAGCCGAGTGGGTTTGGGTCTACCCGAGTGGGTTTGGGGCAAGCCGAGTGGGTTTGGGTCTAGCCGAGTGGGTTTGCGTCTAGCCGAGTGAGTTTGGGTCTAGCCGAGTAGGTTTGGGTCTAGCCGAGTGGGTTTGGGTCTAGCCGAGTGGGTTTGGGTCTAGCCGAGTGGGTTTGGGTCTAGCCGAGTGGGTTTGGGTCTAGCCGAGTGGGTTTGGTCTAGCCGAGTGGGTTTGGGTCTAGCCGAGTGGGTTTGTGTCTAGCCGATTGGGTTTGGGTCTAGCCGAGTGGGTTTGGTCTAGCCGAGTGGGTTTGGGTCTAGCCGAGAGGGTTTGTGTCTAGCCGAGAGGGTTTGGGTCTAGCCGAGTGGGTTTGGGTCTAGCCGAGTGGGTTTGGGTCTAGCGGAGTGGGTTTGGGTCTAGCGGAGTGGGTTTGGGTCTAGCCGAGTGGGTTTGGGTCTAGCCGAGTGGGTTTGGGTCTAGCGGAGTGGGTTTGGGTCAGGCGGAGTGGGTTTGGATCTAGCCGAGTGGGCTTGGGTCTAGCCGAGTGGGTTTGGGTCTAGCCGAGTTGGTTTGGGTCTAGCCGAGTGGGTTTGGGTCTAGCCGAGTGGGTTTAGGTCTAGCCGAGTGGGTTTGGGTCTAGCCGAGTGTGTTTGTGTCTAGCCGAGTGGGTTCGGGTCTAGCCGAGTGGGTTTGGGTCTAGCCGAGTGGGTGTGGGTCTAGCGGAGTGGGTATGGGTCTAGCCTAGTGGGTTTGGGTGTAGCCGAGTGGGTTTGGGTCTAGCCGAGTGTGTTTGGGTCTAGCCGAGTGGGTTTGGGTCTAGCCGAGTGGGCTTGGGTCTAGCCGAGTGGGTTTGGGTCTAGCCGAGTGGGTTTGGGTCTAGCCGAGTGGGTTTGGGTCTAGCGGAGTGGGTTTGTGTCTAGCCGAGTGGGTTTGGGTCTACCCGAGTGGGTTTGGGGCAAGCCGAGTGGGTTTGGGTCTAGCCGAGTGGGTTTGCGTCTAGCCGAGTGAGTTTGGGTCTAGCCGAGTGGGTTTGGGTCTAGCCGAGTGGGTTTGGGTCTAGCCGAGTGGGTTTGGGTCTAGCCGAGTGGGTTTGGGTCTAGCCGAGTGGGTTTGGGTCTAGCCGAGTGGGTTTGGTCTAGCCGAGTGGGTTTGGGTCTAGCCGAGTGGGTTTGTGTCTAGCCGAGTGGGTTTGGGTCTAGCCGAGTGGGTTTGGTCTAGCCGAGTGGGTTTGGGTCTAGCCGAGAGGGTTTGTGTCTAGCCGAGTGGGTTTGGGTCTAGCCGAGTGGGTTTGGGTCTAGCCGAGTGGGTTTGGGTCTAGCGGATTGGGTTTGGGTCTAGCGGAGTGGGTTTGGGTCTAGCCGAGTGGGTTTGGGTCTAGCCGAGTGGGTTTGGGTCTAGCCGAGTGGGTTCGGGTCTAGCCGAGTGGGTTTGGGTCTAGCCGAGTGGGTGTGGGTCTAGCGGAGTGGGTATGGGTCTAGCCTAGTGGGTTTGGGTGTAGCCGAGTGGGTTTGGGTCTAGCCGAGTGTGTTTGGGTCTAGCCGAGTGGGTTTGGGTCTAGCCGAGTGGGCTTGGGTCTAGCCGAGTGGGTTTGGGTCTAGCCGAGTGGGTTTGGGTCTAGCCGAGTGGGTTTGGGTCTAGCGGAGTGGGTTTGCGTCTAGCCGAGTGGGTTTGGGTCTACCCGAGTGGGTTTGGGGCAAGCCGAGTGGGTTTGGGTCTAGCCGAGTGGGTTTGCGTCTAGCCGAGTGAGTTTGGGTCTAGCCGAGTGGGTTTGGGTCTAGCCGAGTGGGTTTGGGTCTAGCCGAGTGGGTTTGGGTCTAGCCGAGTGGGTTTGGGTCTAGCCGAGTGGGTTTGGGTCTAGCCGAGTGGGTTTGGTCTAGCCGAGTGGGTTTGGGTCTAGCCGAGTGGGTTTGTGTCTAGCCGAGTGGGTTTGGGTCTAGCCGAGTGGGTTTGGTCTAGCCGAGTGGGTTTGGGTCTAGCCGAGAGGGTTTGTGTCTAGCCGAGTGGGTTTGGGTCTAGCCGAGTGGGTTTGGGTCTAGCCGAGTGGGTTTGGGTCTAGCGGATTGGGTTTGGGTCTAGCGGAGTGGGTTTGGGTCTAGCCGAGTGGGTTTGGGTCTAGCCGAGTGGGTTTGGGTCTAGCGGAGTGGGTTTGGGTCAGGCGGAGTGGGTTTGGATCTAGCCGAGTGGGCTTGGGTCTAGCCGAGTGGGTTTGGGTCTAGCCGAGTTGGTTTGGGTCTAGCCGAGTGGGTTTGGGTCTAGCCGAGTGGGTTTAGGTCTAGCCGAGTGGGTTTGGGTCTAGCCGAGTGTGTTTGTGTCTAGCCGAGTGGGTTCGGGTCTAGCCGAGTGGGTTTGGGTCTAGCCGAGTGGGTGTGGGTCTAGCGGAGTGGGTATGGGTCTAGCCTAGTGGGTTTGGGTGTAGCCGAGTGGGTTTGGGTCTAGCCGAGTGTGTTTGGGTCTAGCCGAGTGGGTTTGGGTCTAGCCGAGTGGGCTTGGGTCTAGCCGAGTGGGTTTGGGTCTAGCCGAGTGGGTTTGGGTCTAGCCGAGTGGGTTTGGGTCTAGCGGAGTGGGTTTGTGTCTAGCCGAGTGGGTTTGGGTCTACCCGAGTGGGTTTGGGGCAAGCCGAGTGGGTTTGGGTCTAGCCGAGTGGGTTTGCGTCTAGCCGAGTGAGTTTGGGTCTAGCCGAGTGGGTTTGGGTCTAGCCGAGTGGGTTTGGGTCTAGCCGAGTGGGTTTGGGTCTAGCCGAGTGGGTTTGGGTCTAGCCGAGTGGGTTTGGGTCTAGCCGAGTGGGTTTGGTCTAGCCGAGTGGGTTTGGGTCTAGCCGAGTGGGTTTGTGTCTAGCCGAGTGGGTTTGGGTCTAGCCGAGTGGGTTTGGTCTAGCCGAGTGGGTTTGGGTCTAGCCGAGAGGGTTTGTGTCTAGCCGAGTGGGTTTGGGTCTAGCCGAGTGGGTTTGGGTCTAGCCGAGTGGGTTTGGGTCTAGCGGATTGGGTTTGGGTCTAGCGGAGTGGGTTTGGGTCTAGCCGAGTGGGTTTGGGTCTAGCCGAGTGGGTTTGGGTCTAGCCGAGTGGGTTCGGGTCTAGCCGAGTGGGTTTGGGTCTAGCCGAGTGGGTGTGGGTCTAGCGGAGTGGGTATGGGTCTAGCCTAGTGGGTTTGGGTGTAGCCGAGTGGGTTTGGGTCTAGCCGAGTGTGTTTGGGTCTAGCCGAGTGGGTTTGGGTCTAGCCGAGTGGGCTTGGGTCTAGCCGAGTGGGTTTGGGTCTAGCCGAGTGGGTTTGGGTCTAGCCGAGTGGGTTTGGGTCTAGCGGAGTGGGTTTGCGTCTAGCCGAGTGGGTTTGGGTCTACCCGAGTGGGTTTGGGGCAAGCCGAGTGGGTTTGGGTCTAGCCGAGTGGGTTTGCGTCTAGCCGAGTGAGTTTGGGTCTAGCCGAGTGGGTTTGGGTCTAGCCGAGTGGGTTTGGGTCTAGCCGAGTGGGTTTGGGTCTAGCCGAGTGGGTTTGGGTCTAGCCGAGTGGGTTTGGGTCTAGCCGAGTGGGTTTGGTCTAGCCGAGTGGGTTTGGGTCTAGCCGAGTGGGTTTGTGTCTAGCCGAGTGGGTTTGGGTCTAGCCGAGTGGGTTTGGTCTAGCCGAGTGGGTTTGGGTCTAGCCGAGAGGGTTTGTGTCTAGCCGAGTGGGTTTGGGTCTAGCCGAGTGGGTTTGGGTCTAGCCGAGTGGGTTTGGGTCTAGCGGATTGGGTTTGGGTCTAGCGGAGTGGGTTTGGGTCTAGCCGAGTGGGTTTGGGTCTAGCCGAGTGGGTTTGGGTCTAGCGGAGTGGGTTTGGGTCAGGCGGAGTGGGTTTGGATCTAGCCGAGTGGGCTTGGGTCTAGCCGAGTGGGTTTGGGTCTAGCCGAGTTGGTTTGGGTCTAGCCGAGTGGGTTTGGGTCTAGCCGAGTGGGTTTAGGTCTAGCCGAGTGGGTTTGGGTCTAGCCGAGTGTGTTTGTGTCTAGCCGAGTGGGTTCGGGTCTAGCCGAGTGGGTTTGGGTCTAGCCGAGTGGGTTTGGGTCTAGCGGAGTGGGTATGGGTCTAGCCTAGTGGGTTTGGGTCTAGCCGAGTGGGTTTGGGTCTAGCCGAGTGGGTTTGGGTCTAGCGGAGTGGGTTTGCGTCTAGCCGAGTGGGTTTGGGTCTGGCCGAGTGGGTTTGGGTCTAGCCGAGTGGGTTTGGGTCTAGCCGAGTGGGTTTGGGTGTAGCCGAGTGGGTTTGGGTCTAGCCGAGTGTGTTTGGGTCTAGCCGAGTGGGTTTGGGTCTAGCCGAGTGGGTTTGGGTCTAGCCGAGTGGGTTTGGGTCTAGCCGAGTGGGTTTTGGTCTAGCCGAGTGGCTTTGTGTCTAGCCGAGTGAGTTTGGGTCTAGCCGAGTGGGTTTGGGTCTAGGCGAGTGGGTTTGGGTCTAGCCGAGTGGGTTTGGGTCTAGCCGAGTGGGTTTGTGTGTAGCCGAGGGGGTTTGTGTATATCCGAGTGGGTTTGTGTCTAGCCGAGTGGGTTTGGGTCTAGCCGAGTGGGTTTGTGTATAGCCGAGTGGGTTTGGGTGTAGCCGAGTGGGTTTGGGTCTAGCCGAGTGGGTTTGGGTCTAGCCGAGTGGGTTTGGGTGTAGCCGAGTGGGTTTGGGTCTAGCCGAGTTGGTTTGGGGCTAGCCGAGTGGTTTGGGTCTGGCCGAGTGGGTTTGGGTCTAGCCGAGTGGGTTTGGGTCTAGCCGAGTGGGTTTGGGTGTAGCCGAGTTGGTTTGGGTCTAGCCGAGTGTGTTTGGGTCTAGCCGAGTGGGTTTGTGTCTAGCCGAGTGGGTTTGGGTCTAGCCGAGTGGGTTTGGGTCTAGCCGAGTGGGTTTGGGTCTAGCCGAGTGGCTTTGTGTCTAGCCGAGTGAGTTTGGGTCTAGCCGAGTGGGTTTGGGTCTAGGCGAGTGGGTTTGGGTCTAGCCGAGTGGGTTTGGGTCTAGCCGAGTGGGTTTGTGTGTAGCCGAGGGGGTTTGTGTATAGCCGAGTGGGTTTGTGTCTAGCGGAGTGGGTTTGGGTCTAGCGGAGTGGGTTTGGGTCTAGCCGAGTGTGTTTGGGTCTAGCCGAGTGGGTTTGGGTCTAGCGGAGTGGGTTTGGGTCAGGCGGAGTGGGTTTGGATCTAGCCGAGTGGGCTTGGGTCTAGCCGAGTGGGTTTGGGTCTAGCCGAGTGGGTTTGGGTCTAGCCGAGTGGGTTTGGGTCTAGCCGAGTGGGTTTAGGTCTAGCCGAGTTGGTTTGGGTCTAGCCGAGTGTGTTTGTGTCTAGCCGAGTGGGTTCGGGTCTAGCCGAGTGGGTTTGGGTCTAGCCGAGTGGGTTTGGGTCTAGCCGAGTGGGTTTGGGTCTAGCCTAGTGGGTTTGGGTTTAGCCGAGTGGGTTTGGGTCTAGCCGAGTGGGTTTGGGTCTAGCCGAGTGGGTTTGGGTCTAGCCGAGTGGGTTTGGGTCTAGCCGAGTGGGTTTGGGTATAGTCTAGTGGGTTTAGAAACATAGAAACATAGAAAAATAGGTGCAGGAGTAGGCCATTCGGCCCTTCGAGCCTGCACCGCCATTCAATGTGATCATGGCTGATCATCCAACTCAGTATCCCGTACCTGCCTTCTCTCCATACCCCCTGATCCCTTTAGCCACAAGTGCCACATCTAATGCTATCTTAAATATAGCCAATGAACTGGCCTCAACTACCTTCTGTGGCAGAGAATTCCAGAGACTCACCACTCTCTGTGTAAAGAATGTTTTCCTCATTTCGGTCCTAAAGGAATTCCCCCTTATTCTTAGACTGTGACCCCTTGTTCTGGACTCCCCCAACATCGGGAACAATCTTCCAGCATCTAGCTTGTCCAACCCCTTAAGAATTTTGTAGGTCTCTATAAGATCCCCCCTCAATCTTCTAAATTCCATCGAGTACAAACCGAGTCTATCCAATCTTTCCTCATATGAAAGTCCTGACATCCCAGCCGAGTGGGTTTGGGTCTAGCCGAGTGGGTTTGGGTCTAGCCGAGTGGGTTTGGGTCTAGCCGAGTGGGTTTGGGTCTAGCCGAGTGGGTTTGGGTCTAGCCGAGTGGGTTTGGGTCCAGCGGAGTGGGTTTGCGTCTAGCCGAGTGGGTTTGGGTCTACCCGAGTGGGTTTGGGGCAAGCCGAGTGGGTTTGGGTCTAGCCGAGTGGGTTTGCGTCTAGCCGAGTGAGTTTGGGTCTAGCCGAGTGGGTTTGGGTCTAGCCGAGTGGGTTTGGGTCTAGCCGAGTGGGTTTGGGTCTAGCCGAGTGGGTTTGGGTCTAGCCGAGTGGGTTTGGGTCTAGCCGAGTGGGTTTGGTCTAGCCGAGTGGGTTTGGGTCTAGCCGAGTGGGTTTGTGTCTAGCCGAGTGGGTTTGGGTCTAGCCGAGTGGGTTTGGTCTAGCCGAAGTGGGTTTGGGTCTAGCCGAGAGGGTTTGTGTCTAGCCGAGTGGGTTTGGGTCTAGCCGAGTGGGTTTGGGTCTAGCCGAGTGGGTTTGGTCTAGCCGAGTGGGTTTGGGTCTAGCCGAGTGGGTTTGTGTCTAGCCGAGTGGGTTTGGGTCTAGCCGAGTGGGTTTGGTCTTGCCGAGTGGGTTTGGGTCTAGCCGAGAGGGTTTGTGTCTAGCCGAGTGGGTTTGGGTCTAGCCGAGTGGGTTTGGGTCTAGCCGAGTGGGTTTGGGTCTAGCGGAGTGGGTTTGGGTCTAGCGGAGTGGGTTTGGGTCTAGCCGAGTGGGTTTGGGTCTAGCCGAGTGGGTTTGGGTCTAGCGGAGTGGGTTTGGGTCAGGCGGAGTGGGTTTGGATCTAGCCGAGTGGGCTTGGGTCTAGCCGAGTGGGTTTGGGTCTAGCCGAGTGGGTTTGGGTCTAGCCGAGTGGGTTTGGGTCTAGCCGAGTGGGTTTAGGTCTAGCCGAGTTGGTTTGGGTCTAGCCGAGTGTGTTTGTGTCTAGCCGAGTGGGTTCGGGTCTAGCCGAGTGGGTTTGGGTCTAGCCGAGTGGGTTTGGGTCTAGCCGAGTGGGTTTGGGTCTAGCCTAGTGGGTTTGGGTTTAGCCGAGTGGGTTTGGGTCTAGCCGAGTGGGTTTGGGTCTAGCCGAGTGGGTTTGGGTCTAGCCGAGTGGGTTTGGGTCTAGCCGAGTGGGTTTGGGTATAGTCTAGTGGGTTTAGAAACATAGAAACATAGAAAAATAGGTGCAGGAGTAGGCCATTCGGCCCTTCGAGCCTGCACCGCCATTCAATGTGATCATGGCTGATCATCCAACTCAGTATCCCGTACCTGCCTTCTCTCCATACCCCCTGATCCCTTTAGCCACAAGTGCCACATCTAATGCCATCTTAAATATAGCCAATGAACTGGCCTCAACTACCTTCTGTGGCAGAGAATTCCAGAGACTCACCACTCTCTGTGTAAAGAATGTTTTCCTCATTTCGGTCCTAAAGGAATTCCCCCTTATTCTTAGACTGTGACCCCTTGTTCTGGACTCCCCCAACATCGGGAACAATCTTCCAGCATCTAGCTTGTCCAACCCCTTAAGAATTTTGTAGGTCTCTATAAGATCCCCCCTCAATCTTCTAAATTCCATCGAGTACAAACCGAGTCTATCCAATCTTTCCTCATATGAAAGTCCTGACATCCCAGCCGAGTGGGTTTGGGTCTAGCCGAGTGGGTTTGGGTCTAGCCGAGTGGGTTTGGGTCTAGCCGAGTGGGTTTGGGTCTAGCCGAGTGGGTTTGGGTCTAGCCGAGTGGGTTTGGGTCCAGCGGAGTGGGTTTGCGTCTAGCCGAGTGGGTTTGGGTCTACCCGAGTGGGTTTGGGGCAAGCCGAGTGGGTTTGGGTCTAGCCGAGTGGGTTTGCGTCTAGCCGAGTGAGTTTGGGTCTAGCCGAGTGGGTTTGGGTCTAGCCGAGTGGGTTTGGGTCTAGCCGAGTGGGTTTGGGTCTAGCCGAGTGGGTTTGGGTCTAGCCGAGTGGGTTTGGGTCTAGCCGAGTGGGTTTGGTCTAGCCGAGTGGGTTTGGGTCTAGCCGAGTGGGTTTGTGTCTAGCCGAGTGGGTTTGGGTCTAGCCGAGTGGGTTTGGTCTAGCCGAGTGGGTTTGGGTCTAGCCGAGAGGGTTTGTGTCTAGCCGAGTGGGTTTGGGTCTAGCCGAGTGGGTTTGGGTCTAGCCGAGTGGGTTTGGTCTAGCCGAGTGGGTTTGGGTCTAGCCGAGTGGGTTTGTGTCTAGCCGAGTGGGTTTGGGTCTAGCCGAGTGGGTTTGGTCTTGCCGAGTGGGTTTGGGTCTAGCCGAGAGGGTTTGTGTCTAGCCGAGTGGGTTTGGGTCTAGCCGAGTGGGTTTGGGTCTAGCCGAGTGGGTTTGGGTCTAGCGGAGTGGGTTTGGGTCTAGCGGAGTGGGTTTGGGTCTAGCCGAGTGGGTTTGGGTCTAGCCGAGTGGGTTTGGGTCTAGCGGAGTGGGTTTGGGTCAGGCGGAGTGGGTTTGGATCTAGCCGAGTGGGCTTGGGTCTAGCCGAGTGGGTTTGGGTCTAGCCGAGTTGGTTTGGGTCTAGCCGAGTGGGTTTGGGTCTAGCCGAGTGGGTTTAGGTCTAGCCGAGTGGGTTTGGGTCTAGCCGAGTGTGTTTGTGTCTAGCCGAGTGGGTTCGGGTCTAGCCGAGTGGGTTTGGGTCTAGCCGAGTGGGTGTGGGTCTAGCGGAGTGGGTATGGGTCTAGCCTAGTGGGTTTGGGTCTAGCCGAGTGGGTTTGGGTCTAGCCGAGTGGGTTTGGGTCTAGCCGAGTGGGTTTGGGTCTAGCCGAGTGGGTTTGGGTCTAGCCGAGTGGGTTTGGGTCTAGCCGAGTGGGTTTGGGTCTAGCCGAGTGGGTTTGGGTCTAGCGGAGTGGGTTTGCGTCTAGCCGAGTGGGTTTGGGTCTACCCGAGTGGGTTTGGGGCAAGCCGAGTGGGTTTGGGTCTAGCCGAGTGGGTTTGCGTCTAGCCGAGTGAGTTTGGGTCTAGCCGAGTGGGTTTGGGTCTAGCCGAGTGGGTTTGGGTCTAGCCGAGTGGGTTTGGGTCTAGCCGAGTGGGTTTGGGTCTAGCCGAGTGGGTTTGGGTCTAGCCGAGTGGGTTTGGTCTAGCCGAGTGGGTTTGGGTCTAGCCGAGTGGGTTTGTGTCTAGCCGAGTGGGTTTGGGTCTAGCCGAGTGGGTTTGGTCTAGCCGAGTGGGTTTGGGTCTAGCCGAGAGGGTTTGTGTCTGGCCGAGTGGGTTTGGGTCTAGCCGAGTGTGTTTGTGTCTAGCCGAGTGGGTTCGGGTCTAGCCGAGTGGGTTTGGGTCTAGCCGAGTGGGTTTGGGTCTAGCGGAGTGGGTATGGGTCTAGCCTAGTGGGTTTGGGTCTAGCCGAGTGGGTTTGGGTCTAGCCGAGTGGGTTTGGGTCTAGCCGAGTGGGTTTGTGTCTAGCCGAGTGGGTTTGGGTCTAGCCGAGTGGGTTTGGGTCTAGCCGAGTGGGTTTGGGTCTAGCGGAGTGGGTTTGCGTCTAGCCGAGTGGGTTTGGGTCTAGCCGAGTGGGTTTGGGTCTAGCCGAGTGGGTTTGGGTCTAGCCGAGTGGGTTTGGTCTAGCCGAGTGGGTTTGGGTCTAGCCGAGTGGGTTTGTGTCTAGCCGAGTGGGTTTGGGTGTAGCGGAGTGGGTTTGGGTCTAGCCGAGTGGGTTTGGGTCTAGCCGAGTGGGTTTGTGTGTAGCCGAGTGGGTTTGGGTCTAGCGGAGTGGGTTTGGGTCTAGCGGAGTGGGTTTGGGTCTAGCCGAGTGGGTTTGGGTCTAGCCGAGTGGGTTTGGGTCTAGCCGAGTGGGTTTGGGTCTAGCCGAGTTGGTTTGGGGCTAGCCGAGTGGTTTGGGTCTGGCCAGTGGGTTTGGGTCTAGCCGAGTGGGTTTGGTTCTAGCCGAGTGGGTTTGGGTGTAGCCGAGTGGGTTTGGGTCTAGCCGAGTGTGTTTGGGTCTAGCCGAGTGGGTTTGTGTCTAGCCGAGTAGGTTTGGGTCTAGCCGAGTGGGTTTGGGTCTAGCCGAGTGGGTTTGGGTCTAGCCGAGTGGCTTTGTGTCTAGCCGAGTGACTTTGGGTCTAGCCGATTGGGTTTGGGTCTAGGCGAGTGGGTTTGGGTCTAGCCGAGTGGGTTTGGGTCTAGCCGAGTGGGTTTGTGTGTAGCCGAGGGGGTTTGTGTATACCCGAGTGGGTTTGTGTCTAGCCGAGTGGGTTTGGGTCTAGCCGAGTGGGTTTGTGTATAGCCGAATGGGTTTGGGTGTAGCCGAGTGGGTTTGGGTCTAGCCGAGTGGGTTTGCGTCTAGCCGAGTGGGTTTGGGTCTAGCGGAGTGGGTTTGGGGCAAGCCGAGTGGGTTTGGGTCTAGCTTAGTGGGTTTGGGTCTAGCCGAGTTGGTTTGGGTCTAGCCGAGTGGGTTTGTGTCTAGCTGAGTGGGTTTGGGTGTAGCGGAGTGGGTTTGGGTCTAGCGGAGTGGGTTTGGGTCTAGCCGAGTGGGTTTGGGACTAGCCGAGTGGGTTTGGGTCTAGCCGAGTGGGTTTGGGTCTAGCCGAGTGGGTTTGGGTCTAGCCGAGTTGGTTTGGGGCTAGCCGAGTGGTTTGGGTCTGGCCGAGTGGGTTTGGGTCTAGACGAGTGGGTTTGGGTCTAGCCGAGTGGGTTTGGGTGTAGCCGAGTGGGTTTGGGTCTAGCCGAGTGTGTTTGGGTCTAGCCGAGTGGGTTTGTGTCTAGCCGAGTGGGTTTGGGTCTAGCCGAGTGGGTTTGGGTCTAGCCGAGTGGGTTTGGGTCTAGCCGAGTGGCTTTGTGTCTAGCCGAGTGAGTTTGGGTGTAGCCGAGTGGGTTTGTGTATAGCCGAGTGGGTTTGGGTCTAGCCGAGTGGGTTTGTGTCTAGCCTAGTGGGTTTGGGTGTAGCCGAGTGGGTTTGGGTCTAGCCGAGTGGGTTTGTGTCTAGCCGAGTGGGTTTGGGTCTAGCGGAGTGGGTTTGGGTCTAGCCGAGTGGGTTTGGGTCTAGCCGAGTGGGTGTGGGTCTAGCCGAGTGGGTTTGGGTCTAGCCGAGTGGGTTTGTGTATAGCCGAGTGGGTTTGGGTCTAGCGGAGTGGGTTTGGGTCTAGCGGAGTGGGTTTGGGTCTAGCCGAGTGGGTTAGGGTCTAGCCGAGTGGGTTTAGGTCTAGCCCAGTGGGTTTGTGTCTAGCTGAGTGGGTTTGGGTCTAGCGGAGTGGGTTTTGGTCTAGCCGAGTGGGTTTGGGTCTAGCCGAGTGGGTTTGGTCTAGCCGAGTGGGTTTGTGTTTAGCCGAGAGGGTTTGTGTCTAGCCGAGTGGGTTTGGGTCTAGCCGAGTGGGTTGGGTCTAGCCGAGTGGGTTTGGGTCTAGCCGAGTGGGTTTGGGTCTAGCGGAGTGGGTTTGGGTCAGGCGGAGTGGGTTTGGATCTAGCCGAGTGGGCTTGGGTCTAGCCGAGTGGGTTTGGGTCTAGCCGAGTTGGTTTGGGTCTAGCCGAGTGGGTTTGGGTCTAGCCGAGTGGGTTTAGGTCTAGCCGAGTGGGTTTGGGTCTAGCCGAGTGTGTTTGTGTCTTGCCGAGTGGGTTCGGGTCTAGCCGAGTGGGTTTGGGTCTAGCCGCGTGGGTTTGGGTCTAGCGGAGTGGGTATGGGTCTAGCCTAGTGGGTTTGGGTCTAGCCGAGTGGGTTTGGGTCTAGCCGAGTGGGTTTGGGTCTAGCCGAGTGGGTTTGGGTCTAGCCGAGTGGGTTTGGGTCTAGCCGAGTGGGTTTGGGTCTAGTCCAGTGGGTTTGGGTCTAGCCGAGTGGGTTTGGGTCTAGCGGAGTGGGTTTGCGTCTAGCCGAGTGGGTTTGGGTCTAGCCGAGTGGGTTTGGGTCTAGCCGAGTGGGTTTGGGTCTAGCCGAGTGGGTTTGTGTCTAGCCGAGTGGGTTTGGGTCTAGCCGAGTGGGTTTGGGTCTAGCCGAGTGGGTTTGGGTCTAGCCGAGTGGGTTTGTGTGTAGCCGAGTGGGTTTGGGTCTAGCGGAGTGGGTTTGGGTCTAGCCGAGTGGGTTTGGGTCTAGCCGAGTGGGTTTGGGTCTAGCCGAGTGGGTTTGGGTCTAGCCGAGTGGGTTTGGGTCTAGCCGAGTTGGTTTGGGGCTAGCCGAGTGGTTTGGGTCTGGCCGAGTGGGTTTGGGTCTAGCCGAGTGGGTTTGGGTCTAGCCGAGTGGGTTTGGGTGTAGCCGAGTGGGTTTGGGTCTAGCCGAGTGTGTTTGGGTCTAGCCGAGTGGGTTTGTGTCTAGCCGAGTGGGTTTGGGTCTAGCCGAGTGGGTTTGGGTCTAGCCGAGTGGGTTTGGGTCTAGCCGAGTGGCTTTGTGTCTAGCCGAGTGACTTTGGGTCTAGCCGAGTGGGTTTGGGTCTAGGCGAGTGGGTTTGGGTCTAGCCGAGTGGGTTTGGGTCTAGCCGAGTGGGTTTGTGTGTAGCCGAGGGGGTTTGTGTATAGCCGAGTGGGTTTGTGTCTAGCCGAGTGGGTTTGGGTCTAGCCGAGTGGGTTTGTGTATAGCCGAATGGGTTTGGGTGTAGCCGAGTGGGTTTGGGTCTAGCCGAGTGGGTTTGCGTCTAGCCGAGTGGGTTTGGGTCTAGCGGAGTGGGTT
Source organism: Raja brachyura (assembly GCA_963514005.1). The sequence continues at coordinate 1,759,918 of OY740819.1, read as the reverse complement.
TGGGGCTAGCCGAGTGGGTTTGGGTCTAGCTTAGTGGGTTTGGGTCTAGCCGAGTTGGTTTGGGTCTAGCCGAGTGGGTTTGTGTCTAGCTGAGTGGGTTTGGGTGTAGCGGAGTGGGTTTGGGTCTAGCCGAGTGGGTTTGGGTCTAGCCGAGTGGGTTTGTGTGTAGCCGAGTGGGTTTGGGTCTAGCGGAGTGGGTTTGGGTCTAGCCGAGTGGGTTTGGGACTAGCCGAGTGGGTTTGGGTCTAGCCGAGTGGGTTTGGGTCTAGCCGAGTGGGTTTGGGTCTAGCCGAGTTGGTTTGGGGCTAGCCGAGTGGTTTGGGTCTGGCCGAGTGGGTTTGGGTCTAGCCGAGTGGGTTTGGGTGTAGCCGAGTGGGTTTGGGTGTAGCCGAGTGGGTTTGGGTCTAGCCGAGTGTGTTTGGGTCTAGCCGAGTGGGTTTGTGTCTAGCCGAGTGGGTTTGGGTCTAGCCGAGTGGGTTTGGGTCTAGCCGAGTGGGTTTGGGTCTAGCCGAGTGGCTTTGTGTCTAGCCGAGTGAGTTTGGGTGTAGCCGAGTGGGTTTGGGTATAGCCGAGTGGGTTTGGGTCTAGCCGAGTGGGTTTGTGTCTAGCCTAGTGGGTTTGGGTGTAGCCGAGTGGGTTTGGGTCTAGCCGAGTGGGTTTGTGTCTAGCCGAGTGGGTTTGGGTCTAGCGGAGTGGGTTTGGGTCTAGCGGAGTGGGTATGGGTCTAGCCTAGTGGGTTTGGGTCTAGCCGAGTGGGTTTGGGTCTAGCCGAGTGTGTTTGTGTCTTGCCGAGTGGGTTCGGGTCTAGCCGAGTGGGTTTGGGTCTAGCCGAGTGGGTTTGGGTCTAGCGGAGTGGGTATGGGTCTAGCCTAGTGGGTTTGGGTCTAGCCGAGTGGGTTTGGGTCTAGCCGAGTGGGTTTGGGTCTAGCCGAGTGGGTTTGGGTCTAGCCGAGTGGGTTTGGGTCTAGCCGAGTGGGTTTGGGTCTAGTCCAGTGGGTTTGGGTCTAGCCGAGTGGGTTTGGGTCTAGCGGAGTGGGTTTGCGTCTAGCCGAGTGGGTTTGGGTCTAGCCGAGTGGGTTTGGGTCTAGCCGAGTGGGTTTGGGTCTAGCCGAGTGGGTTTGTGTCTAGCCGAGTGGGTTTGGGTCTAGCCGAGTGGGTTTGGGTCTAGCCGAGTGGGTTTGGGTCTAGCCGAGTGGGTTTGTGTGTAGCCGAGTGGGTTTGGGTCTAGCGGAGTGGGTTTGGGTCTAGCCGAGTGGGTTTGGGTCTAGCCGAGTGGGTTTGGGTCTAGCCGAGTGGGTTTGGGTCTAGCCGAGTGGGTTTGGGTCTAGCCGAGTTGGTTTGGGGCTAGCCGAGTGGTTTGGGTCTGGCCGAGTGGGTTTGGGTCTAGCCGAGTGGGTTTGGGTCTAGCCGAGTGGGTTTGGGTGTAGCCGAGTGGGTTTGGGTCTAGCCGAGTGTGTTTGGGTCTAGCCGAGTGGGTTTGTGTCTAGCCGAGTGGGTTTGGGTCTAGCCGAGTGGGTTTGGGTCTAGCCGAGTGGGTTTGGGTCTAGCCGAGTGGCTTTGTGTCTAGCCGAGTGACTTTGGGTCTAGCCGAGTGGGTTTGGGTCTAGGCGAGTGGGTTTGGGTCTAGCCGAGTGGGTTTGGGTCTAGCCTAGTGGGTTTGTGTGTAGCCGAGGGGGTTTGTGTATAGCCGAGTGGGTTTGTGTCTAGCCGAGTGGGTTTGGGTCTAGCCGAGTGGGTTTGTGTATAGCCGAATGGGTTTGGGTGTAGCCGAGTGGGTTTGGGTCTAGCCGAGTGGGTTTGCGTCTAGCCGAGTGGGTTTGGGTCTAGCGGAGTGGGTTTGGGGCTAGCCGAGTGGGTTTGGGTCTAGCTTAGTGGGTTTGGGTCTAGCCGAGTTGGTTTGGGTCTAGCCGAGTGGGTTTGTGTCTAGCTGAGTGGGTTTGGGTGTAGCGGAGTGGGTTTGGGTCTAGCCGAGTGGGTTTGGGTCTAGCCGAGTGGGTTTGTGTGTAGCCGAGTGGGTTTGGGTCTAGCGGAGTGGGTTTGGGTCTAGCCGAGTGGGTTTGGGACTAGCCGAGTGGGTTTGGGTCTAGCCGAGTGGGTTTGGGTCTAGCCGAGTGGGTTTGGGTCTAGCCGAGTTGGTTTGGGGCTAGCCGAGTGGTTTGGGTCTGGCCGAGTGGGTTTGGGTCTAGCCGAGTGGGTTTGGGTGTAGCCGAGTGGGTTTGGGTGTAGCCGAGTGGGTTTGGGTCTAGCCGAGTGTGTTTGGGTCTAGCCGAGTGGGTTTGTGTCTAGCCGAGTGGGTTTGGGTCTAGCCGAGTGGGTTTGGGTCTAGCCGAGTGGGTTTGGGTCTAGCCGAGTTGGTTTGGGTCTAGCCGAGTGGGTTTGGGTCTAGCCGAGTGGGTTTAGGTCAAGCCGAGTGGGTTTGGGTCTAGCCGAGTGTGTTTGTGTCTAGCCGAGTGGGTTCGGGTCTAGCCGAGTGGGTTTGGGTCTAGCCGAGTGGGTTTGGGTCTAGCGGAGTGGGTATGGGTCTAGCCTAGTGGGTTTGGGTCTAGCCGAGTGGGTTTGGGTCTAGCCGAGTGGGTTTGGGTCTAGCCGAGTGGGTTTGGGTCTAGCCGAGTGGGTTTGGGTCTAGCCGAGTGGGTTTGGGTCTAGCCGAGTGGGTTTGGGTCTAGCGGAGTGGGTTTGCGTCTAGCCGAGTGGGTTTGGGTCTAGCCGAGTGGGTTTGGGTCTAGCCGAGTGGGTTTGGGTCTAGCCGAGTGGGTTTGGTCTAGCCGAGTGGGTTTGGGTCTAGCCGAGTGGGTTTGTGTCTAGCCGAGTGGGTTTGGGTGTAGCGGAGTGGGTTTGGGTCTAGCCGAGTGGGTTTGGGTCTAGCCGAGTGGGTTTGTGTGTAGCCGAGTGGGTTTGGGTCTAGCGGAGTGGGTTTGGGTCTAGCGGAGTGGGTTTGGGTCTAGCCGAGTGGGTTTGGGTCTAGCCGAGTGGGTTTGGGTCTAGCCGAGTGGGTTTGGGTCTAGCCGAGTTGGTTTGGGGCTAGCCGAGTGGTTTGGGTCTGGCCGAGTGGGTTTGGGTCTAGCCGAGTGGGTTTGGGTCTAGCCGAGTGGGTTTGGGTGTAGCCGAGTGGGTTTGGGTCTAGCCGAGTGTGTTTGGGTCTAGCCGAGTGGGTTTGTGTCTAGCCGAGTAGGTTTGGGTCTAGCCGAGTGGGTTTGGGTCTAGCCGAGTGGGTTTGGGTCTAGCCGAGTGGCTTTGTGTCTAGCCGAGTGACTTTGGGTCTAGCCGATTGGGTTTGGGTCTAGGCGAGTGGGTTTGGGTCTAGCCGAGTGGGTTTGGGTCTAGCCGAGTGGGTTTGTGTGTAGCCGAGGGGGTTTGTGTATAGCCGAGTGGGTTTGTGTCTAGCCGAGTGGGTTTGGGTCTAGCCGAGTGGGTTTGTGTATAGCCGAATGGGTTTGGGTGTAGCCGAGTGGGTTTGGGTCTAGCCGAGTGGGTTTGCGTCTAGCCGAGTGGGTTTGGGTCTAGCGGAGTGGGTTTGGGGCAAGCCGAGTGGGTTTGGGTCTAGCTTAGTGGGTTTGGGTCTAGCCGAGTTGGTTTGGGTCTAGCCGAGTGGGTTTGTGTCTAGCTGAGTGGGTTTGGGTGTAGCGGAGTGGGTTTGGGTCTAGCGGAGTGGGTTTGGGTCTAGCCGAGTGGGTTTGGGACTAGCCGAGTGGGTTTGGGTCTAGCCGAGTGGGTTTGGGTCTAGCCGAGTGGGTTTGGGTCTAGCCGAGTTGGTTTGGGGCTAGCCGAGTGGTTTGGGTCTGGCCGAGTGGGTTTGGGTCTAGACGAGTGGGTTTGGGTCTAGCCGAGTGGGTTTGGGTGTAGCCGAGTGGGTTTGGGTCTAGCCGAGTGTGTTTGGGTCTAGCCGAGTGGGTTTGTGTCTAGCCGAGTGGGTTTGGGTCTAGCCGAGTGGGTTTGGGTCTAGCCGAGTGGGTTTGGGTCTAGCCGAGTGGCTTTGTGTCTAGCCGAGTGAGTTTGGGTGTAGCCGAGTGGGTTTGTGTATAGCCGAGTGGGTTTGGGTCTAGCCGAGTGGGTTTGTGTCGAGCCTAGTGGGTTTGGGTGTAGCCGAGTGGGTTTGGGTCTAGCCGAGTGGGTTTGTGTCTAGCCGAGTGGGTTTGGGTCTAGCGGAGTGGGTTTGGGTCTAGCCGAGTGGGTTTGGGTCTAGCCGAGTGGGTGTGGGTCTAGCCGAGTGGGTTTGGGTCTAGCCGAGTGGGTTTGTGTATAGCCGAGTGGGTTTGGGTCTAGCGGAGTGGGTTTGGGTCTAGCGGAGCGGGTTTGGGTCTAGCCGAGTGGGTTAGGGTCTAGCCGAGTGGGTTTAGGTCTAGCCCAGTGGGTTTGTGTCTAGCTGAGTGGGTTTGGGTCTAGCGGAGTGGGTTTTGGTCTAGCCGAGTGGGTTTGGGTCTAGCCGAGTGGGTTTGGTCTAGCCGAGTGGGTTTGTGTCTAGCCGAGAGGGTTTGTGTCTAGCCGAGTGGGTTTGGGTCTAGCCGAGTGGGTTTGGGTCTAGCCGAGTGGGTTTGGGTCTAGCGGAGTGGGTTTGGGTCTAGCGGAGTGGGTTTGGGTCTAGCCGAGTGGGTTTGGGTCTAGCCGAGTGGGTTTGGGTCTAGCGGAGTGGGTTTGGGTCAGGCGGAGTGGGTTTGGATCTAGCCGAGTGGGCTTGGGTCTAGCCGAGTGGGTTTGGGTCTAGCCGAGTTGGTTTGGGTCTAGCCGAGTGGGTTTGGGTCTAGCCGAGTGGGTTTAGGTCTAGCCGAGTGGGTTTGGGTCTAGCCGAGTGTGTTTGTGTCTTGCCGAGTGGGTTCGGGTCTAGCCGAGTGGGTTTGGGTCTAGCCGAGTGGGTTTGGGTCTAGCGGAGTGGGTATGGGTCTAGCCTAGTGGGTTTGGGTCTAGCCGAGTGGGTTTGGGTCTAGCCGAGTGGGTTTGGGTCTAGCCGAGTGGGTTTGGGTCTAGCCGAGTGGGTTTGGGTCTAGCCGAGTGGGTTTGGGTCTAGTCCAGTGGGTTTGGGTCTAGCCGAGTGGGTTTGGGTCTAGCGGAGTGGGTTTGCGTCTAGCCGAGTGGGTTTGGGTCTAGCCGAGTGGGTTTGGGTCTAGCCGAGTGGGTTTGGGTCTAGCCGAGTGGGTTTGTGTCTAGCCGAGTGGGTTTGGGTGTAGCGGAGTGGGTTTGGGTCTAGCCGAGTGGGTTTGGGTCTAGCCGAGTGGGTTTGTGTGTAGCCGAGTGGGTTTGGGTCTAGCGGAGTGGGTTTGGGTCTAGCCGAGTGGGTTTGGGTCTAGCCGAGTGGGTTTGGGTCTAGCCGAGTGGGTTTGGGTCTAGCCGAGTGGGTTTGGGTCTAGCCGAGTTGGTTTGGGGCTAGCCGAGTGGTTTGGGTCTGGCCGAGTGGGTTTGGGTCTAGCCGAGTGGGTTTGGGTCTAGCCGAGTGGGTTTGGGTGTAGCCGAGTGGGTTTGGGTCTAGCCGAGTGTGTTTGGGTCTAGCCGAGTGGGTTTGTGTCTAGCCGAGTGGGTTTGGGTCTAGCCGAGTGGGTTTGGGTCTAGCCGAGTGGGTTTGGGTCTAGCCGAGTGGCTTTGTGTCTAGCCGAGTGACTTTGGGTCTAGCCGAGTGGGTTTGGGTCTAGGCGAGTGGGTTTGGGTCTAGCCGAGTGGGTTTGGGTCTAGCCGAGTGGGTTTGTGTGTAGCCGAGGGGGTTTGTGTATAGCCGAGTGGGTTTGTGTCTAGCCGAGTGGGTTTGGGTCTAGCCGAGTGGGTTTGTGTATAGCCGAATGGGTTTGGGTGTAGCCGAGTGGGTTTGGGTCTAGCCGAGTGGGTTTGCGTCTAGCCGAGTGGGTTTGGGTCTAGCGGAGTGGGTTTGGGGCTAGCCGAGTGGGTTTGGGTCTAGCTTAGTGGGTTTGGGTCTAGCCGAGTTGGTTTGGGTCTAGCCGAGTGGGTTTGTGTCTAGCTGAGTGGGTTTGGGTGTAGCGGAGTGGGTTTGGGTCTAGCCGAGTGGGTTTGGGTCTAGCCGAGTGGGTTTGTGTGTAGCCGAGTGGGTTTGGGTCTAGCGGAGTGGGTTTGGGTCTAGCCGAGTGGGTTTGGGACTAGCCGAGTGGGTTTGGGTCTAGCCGAGTGGGTTTGGGTCTAGCCGAGTGGGTTTGGGTCTAGCCGAGTTGGTTTGGGGCTAGCCGAGTGGTTTGGGTCTGGCCGAGTGGGTTTGGGTCTAGCCGAGTGGGTTTGGGTGTAGCCGAGTGGGTTTGGGTGTAGCCGAGTGGGTTTGGGTCTAGCCGAGTGTGTTTGGGTCTAGCCGAGTGGGTTTGTGTCTAGCCGAGTGGGTTTGGGTCTAGCCGAGTGGGTTTGGGTCTAGCCGAGTGGGTTTGGGTCTAGCCGAGTGGCTTTGTGTCTAGCCGAGTGAGTTTGGGTGTAGCCGAGTGGGTTTGGGTATAGCCGAGTGGGTTTGGGTCTAGCCGAGTGGGTTTGTGTCTAGCCTAGTGGGTTTGGGTGTAGCCGAGTGGGTTTGGGTCTAGCCGAGTGGGTTTGTGTCTAGCCGAGTGGGTTTGGGTCTAGCGGAGTGGGTTTGGGTCTAGCCGAGTGGGTGTGGGTCTAGCCGAGTGGGTTTGGATCTAGCCGAGTGGGTTTGTGTATAGCCGAGTGGGTTTGGGTCTAGCGGAGTGGGTTTGGGTCTAGCGGAGTGGGTTTGGGTCTAGCCGAGTGGGTTAGGGTCAAGCCGAGTGGGTTTAGGTCTAGCCCAGTGGGTTTGTGTCTAGCTGAGTGGGTTTGGGTCTAGCGGAGTGGGTTTGGGTCTAGCGGAGTGCGTTTTGGGCTAGCCGAGTGGGTTTGGGTCTAGCCGAGTGGGTTTGGGTCTACCCGAGTGGGTTTGGGGCAAGCCGAGTGGGTTTGGGTCTAGCCGAGTGGGTTTGCGTCTAGCCGAGTGAGTTTGGGTCTAGCCGAGTGGGTTTGGGTCTAGCCGAGTGGATTTGGGTCTAGCCGAGTGGGTTTGGGTCTAGCCGAGTGGGTTTGGGTCTAGCCGAGTGGGTTTGGGTCTAGCCGAGTGGGTTTGGTCTAGCCGAGTGGGTTTGGGTCTAGCCGAGTGGGTTTGGGTCTAGCCGAGTGGCTTTGTGTCTAGCCGAGTGAGTTTGGGTGTAGCCGAGTGGGTTTGTGTATAGCCGAGTGGGTTTGGGTCTAGCCGAGTGGGTTTGGGTCTAGCCTAGTGGGTTTGGGTGTAGCCGAGTGGGTTTGGGTCTAGCCGAGTGGGTTTGTGTCTAGCCGAGTGGGTTTGGGTCTAGCGGAGTGGGTTTGGGTCTAGCCGAGTGGGTTTGGGTCTAGCCGAGTGGGTGTGGGTCTAGCCGAGTGGGTTTGGGTCTAGCCGAGTGGGTTTGTGTATAGCCGAGTGGGTTTGGGTCTAGCGGAGTGGGTTTGGGTCTAGCGGAGTGGGTTTGGGTCTAGCCGAGTGGGTTAGGGTTTAGCCGAGTGGGTTTGGGTCTAGCCGAGTGGGTTTGTGTCTAGCTGAGTGGGTTTGGGTCTAGCGGAGTGGGTTTGGGTCTAGCGGAGTGCGTTTTGGGCTAGCCGAGTGGGTTTGGGTCTAGCCGAGTGGGTTTGGGTCTACCCGAGTGGGTTTGGGGCAAGCCGAGTGGGTTTGGGTCTAGCCGAGTGGGTTTGCGTCTAGCCGAGTGAGTTTGGGTCTAGCCGAGTGGGTTTGCGTCTTGCCGAGTGGGTTTGGGTCTAGCCGAGTGGGTTTGCGTCTTGCCGAGTGGGTTTGGGTCTAGCCGAGTGGGTTTGGGTCTAGCCGAGTGGGTTTGGTCTAGCCGAGTGGGTTTGGGTCTAGCCGAGTGGGTTTGGGTCTAGCCGAGTGGGTTTGGTCTAGCCGAGTGGGTTTGGGTCTAGCCTAGTGGGTTTGTGTCTACCCGAGTGGGTTTGGGTCTAGCCGAGTGGGTTTGGTCTAGCCGAGTGGGTTTGGGTCTAGCCGAGAGGGTTTGTGTCTAGCCGAGTGGGTTTGGGTCTAGCCGAGTGGGTTTGGGTCTAGCCGAGTGGGTTTGGGTCTAGCGGAGTGGGTTTGGGTCTAGCCGAGTGGGTTTGGGTCTAGCCGAGTGGGTTTGCGTCTAGCGGAGTGGGTTTGGTCTAGCCGAGTGGGTTTGGGTCTAGCCGAGAGGGTTTGTGTCTAGCCGAGTGGGTTTGGGTCCAGCCGAGTGGGTTTGGGTCTAGCCGAGTGGGTTTGGGTCTAGCGGAGTGGGTTTGGGTCTAGCCGAGTGGGTTTGGGTTTAGCCGAGTGGGTTTGCGTCTAGCGGAGTGGGTTTGGGTCTAACCGAGTGGGTTTGGGTGTAGCCGAGTGGGTTTGGGTCTAGCCGAGTGGGTTTGTGTCTAGCCGAGTGGGTTTGCGTCTAGCGGAGTGGGTTTGGGTCTAGCCGAGTGGGTTTGGGTCTAGCCGAGTGGGTGTGGGTCTAGCCGAGTGGGTTTGGGTCTAGCCGAGTGGGTTTGTGTATAGCCGAGTGGGTTTGGGTCTAGCGGAGTGGGTTTGGGTCTAGCGGAGTGGGTTTGGGTCTAGCCGAGTGGGTTAGGGTCTAGCCGAGTGGGTTTAGGTCTAGCCCAGTGGGTTTGTGTCTAGCTGAGTGGGTTTGGGTCTAGCGGAGTGGGTTTGGGTCTAGCGGAGTGCGTTTTGGGCTAGCCGAGTGGGTTTGGGTCTAGCCGAGTGGGTTTGGGTCTACCCGAGTGGGTTTGGGGCAAGCCGAGTGGGTTTGGGTCTAGCCGAGTGGGTTTGCGTCTAGCCGAGTGAGTTTGGGTCTAGCCGAGTGGGTTTGGGTCTAGCCGAGTGGGTTTGGGTCTAGCCGAGTGGGTTTGGGTCTAGCCGAGTGGGTTTGGGTCTAGCCGAGTGGGTTTGGGTCTAGCCGAGTGGGTTTGGTCTAGCCGAGTGGGTTTGGGTCTAGCCGAGTGGGTTTGGGTCTAGCCGAGTGGCTTTGTGTCTAGCCGAGTGAGTTTGGGTGTAGCCGAGTGGGTTTGTGTATAGCCGAGTGGGTTTGGGTCTAGCCGAGTGGGTTTGGGTCTAGCCTAGTGGGTTTGGGTGTAGCCGAGTGGGTTTGGGTCTAGCCGAGTGGGTTTGTGTCTAGCCGAGTGGGTTTGGGTCTAGCGGAGTGGGTTTGGGTCTAGCCGAGTGGGTTTGGGTCTAGCCGAGTGGGTGTGGGTCTAGCCGAGTGGGTTTGGGTCTAGCCGAGTGGGTTTGTGTATAGCCGAGTGGGTTTGGGTCTAGCGGAGTGGGTTTGGGTCTAGCGGAGTGGGTTTGGGTCTGGCCGAGTGGGTTAGGGTCTAGCCGAGTGGGTTTGGGTCTAGCCGAGTGGGTTTGTGTCTAGCTGAGTGGGTTTGGGTCTAGCGGAGTGGGTTTGGGTCTAGCGGAGTGCGTTTGGGCTAGCCGAGTGGGTTTGGGTCTAGCCGAGTGCGTTTGGGTCTACCCGAGTGGGTTTGGGGCAAGCCGAGTGGGTTTGGGTCTAGCCGAGTGGGTTTGCGTCTAGCTGAGTGAGTTTGGGTCTAGCCGAGTGGGTTTGCGTCTTGCCGAGTGGGTTTGGGTCTAGCCGAGTGGGTTTGGGTCTAGCCGAGTGGGTTTGGGTCTAGCCGAGTGGGTTTGTGTCTAGCCGAGTGGGTTTGGGTCTAGCCGAGTGGGTTAGGGTCTAGCCGAGTGGGTTTGGGTCTAGCCGAGTGGGTTTGGTCTAGCCGAGTGGGTTTGGGTCTAGCCGAGTGGGTTTGTGTCTAGCCGAGTGGGTTTGGGTCTAGCCGAGTGGGTTTGGTCTAGCCGAGTGGGTTTGGGTCTAGCCGAGAGGGTTTGTGTCTAGCCGAGTGGGTTTGGGTCTAGCCGAGTGGGTTTGGATCTAGCCGAGTGGGTTTGGGTCTAGCGGAGTGGGTTTGGGTCTAGCCGAGTGGGTTTGGGTCTAGCCGAGTGGGTTTGCGTCTAGCGGAGTGGGTTTGGTCTAGCCGAGTGGGTTTGGGTCTAGCCGAGAGGGTTTGTGTCTAGCCGAGTGGGTTTGGGTCCAGCCGAGTGGGTTTGGGTCTAGCCGAGTGGGTTTGGGTCTAGCGGAGTGGGTTTGGGTCTAGCCGAGTGGGTTTGGGTTTAGCCGAGTGGGTTTGCGTCTAGCGGAGTGGGTTTGGGTCTAACCGAGTGGGTTTGGGTGTAGCCGAGTGGGTTTGGGTCTAGCCGAGTGGGTTTGTGTCTAGCCGAGTGGGTTTGCGTCTAGCGGAGTGGGTTTGGGTCTAGCCGAGTGGGTTTGGGTCTAGCCGAGTGGGTGTGGGTCTAGCCGAGTGGGTTTGGGTCTAGCCGAGTGGGTTTGTGTATAGCCGAGTGGGTTTGGGTCTAGCGGAGTGGGTTTGGGTCTAGCGGAGTGGGTTTGGGTCTAGCCGAGTGGGTTAGGGTCTAGCCGAGTGGGTTTAGGTCTAGCCCAGTGGGTTTGTGTCTAGCTGAGTGGGTTTGGGTCTAGCGGAGTGGGTTTGGGTCTAGCGGAGTGCGTTTTGGGCTAGCCGAGTGGGTTTGGGTCTAGCCGAGTGGGTTTGGGTCTACCCGAGTGGGTTTGGGGCAAGCCGAGTGGGTTTGGGTCTAGCCGAGTGGGTTTGCGTCTAGCCGAGTGAGTTTGGGTCTAGCCGAGTGGGTTTGGGTCTAGCCGAGTGGGTTTGGGTCTAGCCGAGTGGGTTTGGGTCTAGCCGAGTGGGTTTGGGTCTAGCCGAGTGGGTTTGGGTCTAGCCGAGTGGGTTTGGTCTAGCCGAGTGGGTTTGGGTCTAGCCGAGTGGGTTTGGGTCTAGCCGAGTGGCTTTGTGTCTAGCCGAGTGAGTTTGGGTGTAGCCGAGTGGGTTTGTGTATAGCCGAGTGGGTTTGGGTCTAGCCGAGTGGGTTTGGGTCTAGCCTAGTGGGTTTGGGTGTAGCCGAGTGGGTTTGGGTCTAGCCGAGTGGGTTTGTGTCTAGCCGAGTGGGTTTGGGTCTAGCGGAGTGGGTTTGGGTCTAGCCGAGTGGGTTTGGGTCTAGCCGAGTGGGTGTGGGTCTAGCCGAGTGGGTTTGGGTCTAGCCGAGTGGGTTTGTGTATAGCCGAGTGGGTTTGGGTCTAGCGGAGTGGGTTTGGGTCTAGCGGAGTGGGTTTGGGTCTAGCCGAGTGGGTTAGGGTCTAGCCGAGTGGGTTTGGGTCTAGCCGAGTGGGTTTGTGTCTAGCTGAGTGGGTTTGGGTCTAGCGGAGTGGGTTTGGGTCTAGCGGAGTGCGTTTGGGCTAGCCGAGTGGGTTTGGGTCTAGCCGAGTGCGTTTGGGTCTACCCGAGTGGGTTTGGGGCAAGCCGAGTGGGTTTGGGTCTAGCCGAGTGGGTTTGCGTCTAGCTGAGTGAGTTTGGGTCTAGCCGAGTGGGTTTGCGTCTTGCCGAGTGGGTTTGGGTCTAGCCGAGTGGGTTTGGGTCTAGCCGAGTGGGTTTGGGTCTAGCCGAGTGGGTTTGTGTCTAGCCGAGTGGGTTTGGGTCTAGCCGAGTGGGTTTGGGTCTAGCCGAGTGGGTTTGGGTCTAGCCGAGTGGGTTTGGTCTAGCCGAGTGGGTTTGGGTCTAGCCGAGTGGGTTTGTGTCTAGCCGAGTGGGTTTGGGTCTAGCCGAGTGGGTTTGGTCTAGCCGAGTGGGTTTGGGTCTAGCCGAGAGGGTTTGTGTCTAGCCGAGTGGGTTTGGGTCTAGCCGAGTGGGTTGGGGTCTAGCCGAGTGGGTTTGGGTCTAGCGGAGTGGGTTTGGGTCTAGCCGAGTGGGTTTGGGTCTAGCCGAGTGGGTTTGCGTCTAGCGGAGTGGGTTTGGTCTAGCCGAGTGGGTTTGGGTCTAGCCGAGAGGGTTTGTGTCTAGCCGAGTGGGTTTGGGTCCAGCCGAGTGGGTTTGGGTCTAGCCGAGTGGGTTTGGGTCTAGAGGAGTGGGTTTGGGTCTAGCCGAGTGGGTTTGGGTCTAGCCGAGTGGGTTTGCGTCTAGCGGAGTGGGTTTGGGTCTAACCGAGTGGGTTTGGGTCCAGCCGAGTGGGTTTGGGTCTAGCCGAGTGGGTTTGGGTCCAGCCGAGTGGGTTTGGGTCTAGCCGAGTCGGTTTTGGTCTATCCGAGTGGGTTTGGGTCTAGCTGAGTGGGTTTGGGTCTAGCCCAGTGGGTTGGGGTCTAGCCGAGTGGGTTTGGGTCTAGCCGAGTGGGTTTGGGTCTAGCCGAGTGGGATTGGGTCTAGCCGAGTGGGTTTGGGTCTAGCGGAGTGGGTTTGGGTCTAGCCGAGTGGGTTTGCATCTAGCCGAGTGGGTTTGGGTCTAGCCGATTGGGTTTGGGTCTAGCCGAGTGGGTTTGGGTCTAGCGGAGTGGGTTTGGGTCTAGCCGAGTGGGTTGGGGTCTAGCCGAGTGGGTTTGGGTCTAGCGGAGTGGGTTTGGGTCTATCCGAGTGGGTTTGGGTTTAGCCGATTGGGCTTGAGTCTAGCCGAGTGAGTTTGGGTCTAGCCGAGTGGCTTTGGGTCTTGCGGCGTGGGTTTGGGTCTAGCGGAGTGGGTTTGGGTCTAGCGGAGTGGGTTTGGGTCTAGCCGAGTGGGTTTGGGTCTAGCCGAGTGGGTTTGGGTCTAGCCGAGTGGGTCTGCGTCTAGCCGAGTGGGTTTGGGTCTAGCCGAGTGGGTTTGGGTCTAGCCGAGTGGGTTTGGGTCTAGCTGAGTGGGTTTGGGTCTAGCCGAGAGGTTTTGGGTCTAGCCGAGTGGGTTTGGGTCTAGCCGAGTGGGTTTGGGTCTCGCGGAGTGGTTTTGGGTCTAGCGGAGTGGGTTACAGTCTAGCCGAGTGGGTTTGGGTCCAGTCGAGTGGGTTTCGGTCTAGCCGAGTGGGTTTGGGTCTAGCGGAGTGGGTGTGGGTCTAGCCGAGTGGGTTTGGGTCTAGCCGAGTGGGTGTGGGTCCAGCCGAGTGGGTTTGGGTCTAGCCGAGTGGGTTTGGGTCTAGCGGAGTGGGTTTGGGTCTAACCGAGCGGGTTTGGGTCCAACCGAGTGGGTTTGGGTATAGCCGAGTGGGTTTGGGTCTAGCGGAGTGGGTTTGGGTCTGACCGAGTGGGTTTCGGTTTAGCCGATTGGGTTTGGGTCTACCGAGTGGGTTTGGGTCTAGCCGAGTGGGTTTGCGTCTAGCCGAGTGGGTTTGGGTCTAGCCGAGTGGGTTTGGGTCTAGCCGAGTGGGTTTGCGTCTAGCCGAGTGGGTTTGGGTCTAGCGGAGTGGTTTGGGTCTAGCCGAGTGGGTTTGGGTCTAGCGGAGTGGATTTGGGACTAGCGGAGTGGGTTTGGGTCTGGCCGAGTGGGTTTGCGTCTAGCAGAGTGGGTTTGCGTCTAGCCGAGTGGGTTTGCGTCTAGCCGAGTGGGTTTGGGTCTAGCCGAGTGGGTTTGGGTCTAGCCGAGTGGGTTTGGGTCTAGCCGAGTGGGTTTGGGTCTAGCCGAGTGGGTTTGGGTCTACCGGAGTGGGTTTGGGTTTAGCCGAGTGGGTTTGGGTCTAGCCGAGTGGGTTTGGGTCTAGCCCAGTGGGTTTGGGTCTACCGGAGTGGGTTTGGGTCTATCCGAGTGGGTTTGGGTCTAGCCGAGCGGGTTTGGGTCTAGCCGAGTGGTTTGGGTCTAGCCGAGTGGGTTTGGGTCTAGCGGAGTGGGTTTGGGTCTAACCGAGTGGGTTTGGGTCCAGCCAAGTGGGTTTGGGTCTAGCCGAGTGGGTTTGGGTCTAGCCGAGTGGGTTTGGGGCTAGCAGAGTGGGATTTGGTCTAGCCGACTGGGTTTCGGTCTAGCCGATTGGGTTTGGGTCTAGCCGAGTGGGTTTGGCTCTAGCCGAGTGGGTTTGGGTCTAGTCGAGTGGGTTTGGGTCTAGCCGAGTCGGTTTGGGTCTAGCCGAGTGGGTTTGGGTCTAGCCGAGTGGGTTTGCGTATAGCCGAGTGGGATTGGGTCTAGCCGAGTGGGTTTGCGTCTAGCCCAGTGGGTTTGGGTCTACCGGAGTGGGTTTGGGTCTAGCCGAGTGGGTTTGGGTCTAGCCGAGCGGGTTTGGGTCTAGCCGAGTGGTTTGGGTCTAGCCGAGTGGGTTTGGGTCTAGCGGAGTGGGTTTGGGTCTAACCGAGTGGGTTTGGGTCCAGCCAAGTGGGTTTGGGTCTGGCCGAGTGGGTTTGGGTCTAGCCGAGTGGGTTTGGGGCTAGCAGAGTGGGATTTGGTCTAGCCGACTGGGTTTCGGTCTAGCCGATTGGGTTTGGGTCTAGCCGAGTGGGTTTGGGTCTAGCTGAGTGGGTTTGGGTCTAGCCGAGTGGGTTTGGGTCTAGCCGAGCGGGTTTGGGTCTAGCCGAGCGGGTTTGGGTCTAGCCGAGTGGGTTTGGGTCTAGCCGAGTGGGTTTGGGTCTAGCCGAGTGGGTTTGGGTCTAGCCGAGTGGGTTTGGGGCTAGACGAGAGGGATTGGGTCTAGACGCGTGGGTTTGGGTCTAGCCGAGTGGGTTTGGGTCTAGCCGAGTGGGTTTGGGTCTAGCCAAGTGGGTTTGGGTGTAGCCGAGTGGGTTTGGGTCTAGCGTAGTGGTTTTGGGTCTAGCGGAGTGGCTTTGGCTCTAGCCGAGTGGGTTTGGGTCTAGTCGAGTGGGTTTGGGTCTAGCCGAGTCGGTTTGGGTCTAGCCGAGTGGGTTTGGGTCTAGCCGAGTGGGTTTGCGTATAGCCGAGTGGGATTGGGTCTAGCCGAGTGGGTTTGCGTCTAGCCCAGTGGGTTTGGGTCTAGCCGAGTGGGTTTGTGTCTAGCCGAGTGGGTTTGGGACTAGCCGAGTGGGTTTGGGTCTAGCCGAGTGTGTTTGGGTCTAGCCAAGTGGGTTTGAGTCTAGGCGAGTGGATTTGGGTCTAGCGGAGTGGGTTTGGGTCTAGCGGAGTGGGTTTGGGTCTAGCCGAGTGGGTTTGGGTTTAGCCGAGTGGGTTTGGGTCTAGCCGAGTGGGTTTGGGTCTAGCCGAGTGGGTTTGGGTCTAGCGGAGTGGGTTTGGGTCTAGCCGAGTGGGTTTGGGTCCAGCGGAGTGGGTTTGGGTCTAGCCGAGTGGGTTTGGGTCTAGCGGAGTGGGTTTGGGTTTAGCCGAGTGGGTTTAGGTCTAGCCGAGTGGGTTTGGGTCTAGCCGAGTGGGTGTGGGTCTAGCCGAGTGGGTTTGGGTCTCGCCGAGTGGGTTTGGGTCTCGCCGAGTGGGTTTGGGTCTAGCCGAGTGGGTTTGGGTCTAGCCGAGTTGGTTTGGTTCTAGCCGAGTCGGTTTGGGTGTAGCCGAGTGGGTTTGGGTGTAGCCGAGTGGTTTTGGGTCTAGCGGAGTGGGATTGGGTCTAGCCGAGTGGGGTTGGGTCTAGCCGAGTGGGTTTGGGTCTAGCCGAGTGGGTTTGGGTCTAGCCGAGTGGGTTTGGGTCTAGCCGAGTGTGTTTGGGTCTAGCCGACTGGGATTGGGTCTAGCCGAGTGGGTTTGGGTCTAGCCGAGTGGGTTTGGGTCTAGCCGAGTGGGTTTGGGTCTAGCCGAGTGGGTTTGGGACTAGCCGAGTGGGTTTGGGTCTAGCCGAGTGGGTTTGGGTCTAGCCGAGTGGGTTTGGGTCTAGTGGAGTGGGTTTGGGTCTAGCGGAGTGGGTTTGGGTCTAGCCGAGTGGGTTTGAGTCTAGCCGAGTGGGTTTGGGTCTAGCGGAGTGGGTTTGGGTTCAGCCGAGTGGGTTTAGGTCTAGCCGAGTGGGGTTGGGTCTAGCCGAGTGGGTTTGGGTCTAGCAGAGTGGGTTTTGGTCTAGCAGAGTGGGTTTGGGTCTAGAGGAGTGGGTTTGGGTCTAGCCGAGTGGTTTGGGGTCTAGCCGAGTGGGTTTGGGTCTAGCGGAGTGGGTTTGGGTCTAGCCGAGTGTGTTTGGGTCTAGCCGAGTGGGTTTGGGTCTAGCGGAGTGGGTTTGCGTCTAGCCGAGTGGGTTTTGGTCTAGCGGAGTGGGTTTGGGTCTAGCGGAGTGGGTTTGGGTCTAGCCGAGTGGGTTTGGGTCTAGCGGAATGGGTTTGGGTCTAGCCGAGTGGGTTTGGGTCTAGCCGAGCGGGTTTGGGTCTAGCCGAGTGGTTTGGGTCTAGCCGAGTGGGTTTGGGTCTAGCGGAGTGGGTTTGGGTCTAACCGAGTGGGTTTGGGTCCAGCCAAGTGGGTTTGGGTCTAGCCGAGTGTGTTTGGGTCTAGCCGAGTGGGTTTGGGGCTAGCAGAGTGGGATTTGGTCTAGCCGACTGGGTTTCGGTCTAGCCGATTGGGTTTGGGTCTAGCCGAGTGGGTTTGGGTCTATCCGAGTGGGTTTGGGTCTTGCCGAGTGGGTTTGGGTCTAGCCGAGTGGGTTTGAGTATAGCGGAGTGGGTGTGGGTCTAGCCGAGTGGGTTTGGGTCCAGCCGAGTGGTTTTGAGTCTATCCGAGTGGGTTTGGGTCTAGCCAAGTGGGTTTCGGTCTATCCGAGTGGGTTTCGGTCTAGCTGAGTGGGTTTGGGTCTAGCCGAGTGGGTTTGGGTCTAGCCGAGTGGGTTTGGGACTAGCCGAGTGGGTTTGGGTCAAGCCGAGTGGGATTGGGTCTAGCCGAGCGGGTTTGGGTCTAGCCGAGCGGGTTTGGGTCTAGCCGAGCGGGTTTGGGTCTAGCCGAGTGGGTTTGGGTCTAGCCGAGTGGGTTTGGGTCTAGCCGAGTGGGTTTGGGTCTAGCCGAGTGGGTTTGGGGCTAGACGAGTGGGATTGGGTCTAGACGCGTGGGTTTGGGTCTAGCCGAGTGGGTTTGGGTCTAGCCGAGTGGGTTTGGGTCTAGCCAAGTGGGTTTGGGTGTAGCCGAGTGGGTTTGGGTCTAGCGTAGTGGTTTTGGGTCTAGCGGAGTGGATTTGGCTCTAGCCGAGTGGGTTTGGGTCTAGTCGAGTGGGTTTGGGTCTAGCCGAGTCGGTTTGGGTCTAGCCGAGTGGGTTTGGGTCTAGCCGAGTGGGTTTGCCTATAGCCGAGTGGGATTGGGTCTAGCCGAGTGGGTTTGCGTCTAGCCCAGTGGGTTTGGGTCTAGCCGAGTGGGTTTGTGTCTAGCCGAGTGGGTTTGGGACTAGCCGAGTGGGTTTGGGTCTAGCCGTGTGTGTTTGGGCCTAGCCGAGTGGGTTTGAGTCTAGGCGAGTGGATTTGGGTCTAGCGGAGTGGGTTTGGGTCTAGCGGAGTGGGTTTGGGTCTAGCCGAGTGGGTTTGGGTCAAGCCGAGTGGGTTTGGGTCTAGCGGAGTGGGTTTCAGGTTAGCCGAGTGGGTTTAGGTTTAGCATTGTGGGTTTGGGTCTCGCCGAGTGGGTTTGGGTCTAGCCGAGTGGGTTTGGGTCTAGCCGAGTGGGTTTGGGTGTAGCCGAGTGGGTTTGGGTCTAGCCGAGTGGGTTTGGGTCTAGCAGAGTGGGTTTGGGTTTAGCCGAGTGGGTTTGGGTCTAGCCGAGTGGGTTTGCATCTAGCCGAGTGGGTTTGGGTCTAGCCGATTGGGTTTGGGTCTAGCCGAGTGGGTTTGGGTCTAGCAGAGTGGGTTTGGGTCTAGCCGAGTGGGTTGGGGTCTAGCCGAGTGGGTTTGGGTCTAGCGGAGTGGGTTTGGGTCTATCCGAGTGGGTTTGGGTTTAGCCGATTGGGCTTGAGTCTAGCCGAGTGAGTTTGGGTCTAGCCGAGTGGCTTTGGGTCTTGCGGCGTGGGTTTGGGTCTAGCGGAGTGGGTTTGGGTCTAGCGGAGTGGGTTTGGGTCTAGCCGAGTGGGTTTTGGTCTAGCCGAGTGGGTTTGGGTCTAGCCGAGTGGGTCTGCGTCTAGCCGAGTGGGTTTGGGTCTAGCCGAGTGGGTTTGGGTCTAGCCGAGTGGGTTTGGGTCTAGCTGAGTGGGTTTGGGTCTAGCCGAGAGGTTTTGGGTCTAGCCGAGTGGGTTTGGGTCTAGCCGAGTGGGTTTGGGTCTCGCGGAGTGGTTTTGGGTCTAGCGGAGTGGGTTACAGTCTAGCCGAGTGGGTTTGGGTCCAGTCGAGTGGGTTTCGGTCTAGCCGAGTGGGTTTGGGTCTAGCCGAGTCGGTTTGGGTCTAGCCGAGTGGGTTTGGGTCTAGCCGAGTGGGTTTGCCTATAGCCGAGTGGGATTGGGTCTAGCCGAGTGGGTTTGGGTCTAGCCGAGTGGGTTTGGGTCTAGCCGAGTGGGTTTGCCTATAGCCGAGTGGGATTGGGTCTAGCCGAGTGGGTTTGCGTCTAGCCCAGTGGGTTTGGGTCTAGCCGAGTGGGTTTGTGTCTAGCCGAGTGGGTTTGGGACTAGCCGAGTGGGTTTGGGTCTAGCCGTGTGTGTTTGGGCCTAGCCGAGTGGGTTTGAGTCTAGGCGAGTGGATTTGGGTCTAGCGGAGTGGGTTTGGGTCTAGCGGAGTGGGTTTGGGTCTAGCCGAGTGGGTTTGGGTCAAGCCGAGTGGGTTTGGGTCTAGCGGAGTGGGTTTCAGGTTAGCCGAGTGGGTTTAGGTTTAGCATTGTGGGTTTGGGTCTCGCCGAGTGGGTTTGGGTCTAGCCGAGTGGGTTTGGGTCTAGCCGAGTGGGTTTGGGTGTAGCCGAGTGGGTTTGGGTCTAGCCGAGTGGGTTTGGGTCTAGCAGAGTGGGTTTGGGTTTAGCCGAGTGGGTTTGGGTCTAGCCGAGTGGGTTTGCATCTAGCCGAGTGGGTTTGGGTCTAGCCGATTGGGTTTGGGTCTAGCCGAGTGGGTTTGGGTCTAGCAGAGTGGGTTTGGGTCTAGCCGAGTGGGTTGGGGTCTAGCCGAGTGGGTTTGGGTCTAGCGGAGTGGGTTTGGGTCTATCCGAGTGGGTTTGGGTTTAGCCGATTGGGCTTGAGTCTAGCCGAGTGAGTTTGGGTCTAGCCGAGTGGCTTTGGGTCTTGCGGCGTGGGTTTGGGTCTAGCGGAGTGGGTTTGGGTCTAGCGGAGTGGGTTTGGGTCTAGCCGAGTGGGTTTTGGTCTAGCCGAGTGGGTTTGGGTCTAGCCGAGTGGGTCTGCGTCTAGCCGAGTGGGTTTGGGTCTAGCCGAGTGGGTTTGGGTCTAGCCGAGTGGGTTTGGGTCTAGCTGAGTGGGTTTGGGTCTAGCCGAGAGGTTTTGGGTCTAGCCGAGTGGGTTTGGGTCTAGCCGAGTGGGTTTGGGTCTCGCGGAGTGGTTTTGGGTCTAGCGGAGTGGGTTACAGTCTAGCCGAGTGGGTTTGGGTCCAGTCGAGTGGGTTTCGGTCTAGCCGAGTGGGTTTGGGTCTAGCGGAGTGGGTGTGGGTCTAGCCGAGTGGGTTTGGGTCTAGCCGAGTGGGTGTGGGTCCAGCCGAGTGGGTTTGGGTCTAGCCGAGTGGGTTTGGGTCTAGCGGAGTGGGTTTGGGTCTAACCGAGCGGGTTTGGGTCCAACCGAGTGGGTTTGGGTATAGCCGAGTGGGTTTGGGTCTAGCGGAGTGGGTTTGGGTCTGACCGAGTGGGTTTCGGTTTAGCCGATTGGGTTTGGGTCTACCGAGTGGGTTTGGGTCTAGCCGAGTGGGTTTGCGTCTAGCCGAGTGGGTTTGGGTCTAGCCGAGTGGGTTTGGGTCTAGCCGAGTGGGTTTGCGTCTAGCCGAGTGGGTTTGGGTCTAGCGGAGTGGTTTGGGTCTAGCCGAGTGGGTTTGGGTCTAGCGGAGTGGATTTGGGACTAGCGGAGTGGGTTTGGGTCTGGCCGAGTGGGTTTGCGTCTAGCAGAGTGGGTTTGCGTCTAGCCGAGTGGGTTTGCGTCTAGCCGAGTGGGTTTGGGTCTAGCCGAGTGGGTTTGGCTCTAGCCGAGTGGGTTTGGGTCTAGTCGAGTGGGTTTGGGTCTAGCCGAGTCGGTTTGGGTCTAGCCGAGTGGGTTTGGGTCTAGCCGAGTGGGTTTGCGTATAGCCGAGTGGGATTGGGTCTAGCCGAGTGGGTTTGCGTCTAGCCCAGTGGGTTTGGGTCTACCGGAGTGGGTTTGGGTCTAGCCGAGTGGGTTTGGGTCTAGCCGAGCGGGTTTGGGTCTAGCCGAGTGGTTTGGGTCTAGCCGAGTGGGTTTGGGTCTAGCGGAGTGGGTTTGGGTCTAACCGAGTGGGTTTGGGTCCAGCCAAGTGGGTTTGGGTCTGGCCGAGTGGGTTTGGGTCTAGCCGAGTGGGTTTGGGGCTAGCAGAGTGGGATTTGGTCTAGCCGACTGGGTTTCGGTCTAGCCGATTGGGTTTGGGTCTAGCCGAGTGGGTTTGGGTCTAGCTGAGTGGGTTTGGGTCTAGCCGAGTGGGTTTGGGTCTAGCCGAGCGGGTTTGGGTCTAGCCGAGCGGGTTTGGGTCTAGCCGAGTGGGTTTGGGTCTAGCCGAGTGGGTTTGGGTCTAGCCGAGTGGGTTTGGGTCTAGCCGAGTGGGTTTGGGGCTAGACGAGAGGGATTGGGTCTAGACGCGTGGGTTTGGGTCTAGCCGAGTGGGTTTGGGTCTAGCCGAGTGGGTTTGGGTCTAGCCAAGTGGGTTTGGGTGTAGCCGAGTGGGTTTGGGTCTAGCGTAGTGGTTTTGGGTCTAGCGGAGTGGCTTTGGCTCTAGCCGAGTGGGTTTGGGTCTAGTCGAGTGGGTTTGGGTCTAGCCGAGTCGGTTTGGGTCTAGCCAAGTGGGTTTGGGTCTAGCCGAGTGGGTTTGCGTATAGCCGAGTGGGATTGGGTCTAGCCGAGTGGGTTTGCGTCTAGCCCAGTGGGTTTGGGTCTAGCCGAGTGGGTTTGTGTCTAGCCGAGTGGGTTTGGGACTAGCCGAGTGGGTTTGGGTCTAGCCGAGTGTGTTTGGGTCTAGCCAAGTGGGTTTGAGTCTAGGCGAGTGGATTTGGGTCTAGCGGAGTGGGTTTGGGTCTAGCGGAGTGGGTTTGGGTCTAGCCGAGTGGGTTTGGGTTTAGCCGAGTGGGTTTGGGTCTAGCCGAGTGGGTTTGGGTCTAGCCGAGTGGGTTTGGGTCTAGCGGAGTGGGTTTGGGTCTAGCCGAGTGGGTTTGGGTCCAGCGGAGTGGGTTTGGGTCTAGCCGAGTGGGTTTGGGTCTAGCGGAGTGGGTTTGGGTTTAGCCGAGTGGGTTTAGGTCTAGCCGAGTGGGTTTGGGTCTAGCCGAGTGGGTGTGGGTCTAGCCGAGTGGGTTTGGGTCTCGCCGAGTGGGTTTGGGTCTCGCCGAGTGGGTTTGGGTCTAGCCGAGTGGGTTTGGGTCTAGCCGAGTTGGTTTGGTTCTAGCCGAGTCGGTTTGGGTGTAGCCGAGTGGGTTTGGGTGTAGCCGAGTGGTTTTGGGTCTAGCGGAGTGGGATTGGGTCTAGCCGAGTGGGGTTGGGTCTAGCCGAGTGGGTTTGGGTCTAGCCGAGTGGGTTTGGGTCTAGCCGAGTGGGTTTGGGTCTAGCCGAGTGTGTTTGGGTCTAGCCGACTGGGATTGGGTCTAGCCGAGTGGGTTTGGGTCTAGCCGAGTGGGTTTGGGTCTAGCCGAGTGGGTTTGGGTCTAGCCGAGTGGGTTTGGGACTAGCCGAGTGGGTTTGGGTCTAGCCGAGTGGGTTTGGGTCTAGCCGAGTGGGTTTGGGTCTAGTGGAGTGGGTTTGGGTCTAGCGGAGTGGGTTTGGGTCTAGCCGAGTGGGTTTGAGTCTAGCCGAGTGGGTTTGGGTCTAGCGGAGTGGGTTTGGGTTCAGCCGAGTGGGTTTAGGTCTAGCCGAGTGGGGTTGGGTCTAGCCGAGTGGGTTTGGGTCTAGCAGAGTGGGTTTTGGTCTAGCAGAGTGGGTTTGGGTCTAGAGGAGTGGGTTTGGGTCTAGCCGAGTGGTTTGGGGTCTAGCCGAGTGGGTTTGGGTCTAGCGGAGTGGGTTTGGGTCTAGCCGAGTGTGTTTGGGTCTAGCCGAGTGGGTTTGGGTCTAGCGGAGTGGGTTTGCGTCTAGCCGAGTGGGTTTTGGTCTAGCGGAGTGGGTTTGGGTCTAGCGGAGTGGGTTTGGGTCTAGCCGAGTGGGTTTGGGTCTAGCGGAATGGGTTTGGGTCTAGCCGAGTGGGTTTGGGTCTAGCCGAGCGGGTTTGGGTCTAGCCGAGCGGGTTTGGGTCTAGCCGAGTGGGTTTGGGTCTAGCCGAGTGGGTTTGGGTCTAGCCGAGTGGGTTTGGGTCTAGCCGAGTGGGTTTGGGGCTAGACGAGTGGGATTGGGTCTAGACGCGTGGGTTTGGGTCTAGCCGAGTGGGTTTGGGTCTAGCCGAGTGGGTTTGGGTCTAGCCAAGTGGGTTTGGGTGTAGCCGAGTGGGTTTGGGTCTAGCGTAGTGGTTTTGGGTCTAGCGGAGTGGATTTGGCTCTAGCCGAGTGGGTTTGGGTTTAGTCGAGTGGGTTTGGGTCTAGCCGAGTCGGTTTGGGTCTAGCCGAGTGGGTTTGGGTCTAGCCGAGTGGGTTTGCCTATAGCCGAGTGGGATTGGGTCTAGCCGAGTGGGTTTGCGTCTAGCCCAGTGGGTTTGGGTCTAGCCGAGTGGGTTTGTGTCTAGCCGAGTGGGTTTGGGACTAGCCGAGTGGGTTTGGGTCTAGCCGTGTGTGTTTGGGCCTAGCCGAGTGGGTTTGAGTCTAGGCGAGTGGATTTGGGTCTAGCGGAGTGGGTTTGGGTCTAGCGGAGTGGGTTTGGGTCTAGCCGAGTGGGTTTGGGTCAAGCCGAGTGGGTTTGGGTCTAGCGGAGTGGGTTTCAGGTTAGCCGAGTGGGTTTAGGTTTAGCATTGTGGGTTTGGGTCTCGCCGAGTGGGTTTGGGTCTAGCCGAGTGGGTTTGGGTCTAGCCGAGTGGGTTTGGGTGTAGCCGAGTGGGTTTGGGTCTAGCCGAGTGGGTTTGGGTCTAGCAGAGTGGGTTTGGGTTTAGCCGAGTGGGTTTGGGTCTAGCCGAGTGGGTTTGGGTCTAGCCGAGTGGGTTTGGGTCTAGCGGAGTGTGTTTGGGTCTAGCCGAGTGGGTTTGGGTCTAGCGGAGTGGGTTTGGGTCTAGCCGAGTGGGTTTGGGTCTAGCGGAGTGGGTTTGGGTTTAGCCGAGTGGGTTTAGGTCTAGCCGAGTGGGTTTGGGTCTAGCCGAGTGGGTGTGGGTCTAGCCGAGTGGGTTTGGGTCTCGCCGAGTGGGTTTGGGTCTCGCCGAGTGGGTTTGGGTCTAGCCGAGTGGGTTTGGGTCTAGCCGAGTTGGTTTGGTTCTAGCCGAGTGGGTTTGGGTGTAGCCGAGTGGGTTTGGGTGTAGCGGAGTGGTTTTGGGTCTAGCGGAGTGGGTTTGGGTCTAGCCGAGTGGGTTTGGGTCTAGCCGAGTGGGTTTGGGTCTAGCCGAGTGGGTTTGGGTCTAGCCGAGTGGGTTTGGGTCTAGCCGAGTGTGTTTGGGTCTAGCCGAGTGGGATTGGGTCTAGCCGAGTGGGTTTGGGTCTAGCCGAGTGGGTTTGGGTCTAGCCGAGTGTGTTTGGGTCTAGCCGAGTGGGTTTGGGTCTAGCCGAGTGGGTTTGGGTCTAGCCGAGTGGGTTTGGGTCTAGCCGAGTGGGTTTGGGTCTAGTGGAGTGGGTTTGGGTCTAGCGGAGTGGGTTTGGGTCTAGCCGAGTGGGTTTGAGTCTAGCCGAGTGGGTTTGGGTCTAGCGGAGTGGGTTTGGGTTCAGCCGAGTGGGTTTAGGTCTAGCCGAGTGGGGTTGGGTCTAGCCGAGTGGGTTTGGGTCTAGCAGAGTGGGTTTTGGTCTAGCAGAGTGGGTTTGGGTCTAGAGGAGTGGGTTTGGGTCTAGCCGAGTGGTTTGGGGTCTAGCCGAGTGGGTTTGGGTCTAGCGGAGTGGGTTTGGGTCTAGCCGAGTGTGTTTGGGTCTAGCCGAGTGGGTTTGGGTCTAGCGGAGTGGGTTTGCGTCTAGCCGAGTGGGTTTTGGTCTAGCAGAGTGGGTTTGGGTCTAGCGGAGTGGGTTTGGGTCTAGCCGAGTGGGTTTGGGTCTAGCGGAATGGGTTTGGGTCTAGCCGAGTGGGTTTGGGTCTAGCCGAGCGGGTTTGGGTCTAGCCGAGTGGTTTGGGTCTAGCCGAGTGGGTTTGGGTCTAGCGGAGTGGGTTTGGGTCTAACCGAGTGGGTTTGGGTCCAGCCAAGTGGGTTTGGGTCTAGCCGAGTGTGTTTGGGTCTAGCCGAGTGGGTTTGGGGCTAGCAGAGTGGGATTTGGTCTAGCCGACTGGGTTTCGGTCTAGCCGATTGGGTTTGGGTCTAGCCGAGTGGGTTTGGGTCTATCCGAGTGGGTTTGGGTCTTGCCGAGTGGGTTTGGGTCTAGCCGAGTGGGTTTGAGTATAGCGGAGTGGGTGTGGGTCTAGCCGAGTGGGTTTGGGTCCAGCCGAGTGGTTTTGAGTCTATCCGAGTGGGTTTGGGTCTAGCCAAGTGGGTTTCGGTCTATCCGAGTGGGTTTCGGTCTAGCTGAGTGGGTTTGGGTCTAGCCGAGTGGGATTGGGTCTAGCCGAGTGGGTTTGGGTCTAGCCGAGCGGGTTTGGGTCTAGCCGAGCGGGTTTGGGTCTAGCCGAGTGGGTTTGGGTCTAGCCGAGTGGGTTTGGGTCTAGCCGAGTGGGTTTGGGTCTAGTCGAGTGGGTTTGGGTCTAGCCGAGTCGGTTTGGGTCTGGCCGAGTGGGTTTGGGTCTAGCCGAGTGGGTTTGCCTATAGCCGAGTGGGATTGGGTCTAGCCGAGTGGGTTTGCGTCTAGCCCAGTGGGTTTGGGTCTAGCCGAGTGGGTTTGTGTCTAGCCGAGTGGGTTTGGGACTAGCCGAGTGGGTTTGGGTCTAGCCGTGTGTGTTTGGGCCTAGCCGAGTGGGTTTGAGTCTAGGCGAGTGGATTTGGGTCTAGCGGAGTGGGTTTGGGTCTAGCGGAGTGGGTTTGGGTCTAGCCGAGTGGGTTTGTGTCAAGCCGAGTGGGTTTGGGTCTAGCGGAGTGGGTTTCAGGTTAGCCGAGTGGGTTTAGGTTTAGCATTGTGGGTTTGGGTCTCGCCGAGTGGGTTTGGGTCTAGCCGAGTGGGTTTGGGTCTAGCCGAGTGGGTTTGGGTGTAGCCGAGTGGGTTTGGGTCTAGCCGAGTGGGTTTGGGTCTAGCCGAGTGGGTTTGGGTTTAGCCGAGTGGGTTTGGGTCTAGCCGAGTGGGTTTGGGTCTAGCCGAGTGGGTTTGGGTCTAGCGGAGTGTGTTTGGGTCTAGCCGAGTGGGTTTGGGTCTAGCGGAGTGGGTTTGGGTCTAGCCGAGTGGGTTTGGGTCTAGCGGAGTGGGTTTGGGTTTAGCCGAGTGGGTTTAGGTCTAGCCGAGTGGGTTTGGGTCTAGCCGAGTGGGTGTGGGTCTAGCCGAGTGGGTTTGGGTCTCGCCGAGTGGGTTTGGGTCTCGCCGAGTGGGTTTGGGTCTAGCCGAGTGGGTTTGGGTCTAGCCGAGTTGGTTTGGTTCTAGCCGAGTGGGTTTGGGTGTAGCCGAGTGGGTTTGGGTGTAGCGGAGTGGTTTTGGGTCTAGCGGAGTGGGTTTGGGTCTAGCCGAGTGGGTTTGGGTCTAGCCGAGTGGGTTTGGGTCTAGCCGAGTGGGTTTGGGTCTAGCCGAGTGGGTTTGGGTCTAGCCGAGTGTGTTTGGGTCTAGCCGAGTGGGATTGGGTCTAGCCGAGTGGGTTTGGGTCTAGCCGAGTGTGTTTGGGTCTAGCCGAGTGTGTTTGGGTCTAGCCGAGTGGGTTTGGGACTAGCCGAGTGGGTTTGGGTCTAGCCGAGTGGGTTTGGGTCTAGCCGAGTGGGTTTGGGTCCAGTGGAGTGGGTTTGGGTCTAGCGGAGTGGGTTTGGGTCTAGCCGAGTGGGTTTGAGTCTAGCCGAGTGGGTTTGGGTCTAGCGGAGTGGGTTTGGGTTCAGCCGAGTGGGTTTAGGTCTAGCCGAGTGGGGTTGGGTCTAGCCGAGTGGGTTTGGGTCTAGCAGAGTGGGTTTGGGTCTAGCAGAGTGGGTTTGGGTCTAGAGGAGTGGGTTTGGGTCTAGCCGAGTGGTTTGGGGTCTAGCCGAGTGGGTTTGTATCTAGCGGAGTGGGTTTGGGTCTAGCCGAGTGTGTTTGGGTCTAGCCGATTGGGTTTGGGTCTAGCGGAGTGGGTTTGCGTCTAGCCGTGTGGGTTTGGGTCTAGCCAAGTGGGTTTGGGTGTAGCCGAGTGGGTTTGGGCCTAGCGTAGTGGTTTTGGGTCTAGCGGAGTGGATTTGGCTCTAGCCGAGTGGGTTTGGGTCTAGTCGAGTGGGTTTGGGTCTAGCCGAGTCGGTTTGGGTCTAGCCGAGTGGGTTTGGGTCTAGCCGAGTGGGTTTGCCTATAGCCGAGTGGGATTGGGTCTAGCCGAGTGGGTTTGCGTCTAGCCCAGTGGGTTTGGGTCTAGCCGAGTGGGTTTGTGTCTAGCCGAGTGGGTTTGGGACTAGCCGAGTGGGTTTGGGTCTAGCCGTGTGTGTTTGGGCCTAGCCGAGTGGGTTTGAGTCTAGGCGAGTGGATTTGGGTCTAGCGGAGTGGGTTTGGGTCTAGCGGAGTGGGTTTGGGTCTAGCCGAGTGGGTTTGGGTCAAGCCGAGTGGGTTTGGGTCTAGCGGAGTGGGTTTCAGGTTAGCCGAGTGGGTTTAGGTTTAGCATTGTGGGTTTGGGTCTCGCCGAGTGGGTTTGGGTCTAGCCGAGTGGGTTTGGGTCTAGCCGAGTGGGTTTGGGTGTAGCCGAGTGGGTTTGGGTCTAGCCGAGTGGGTTTGGGTCTAGCAGAGTGGGTTTGGGTTTAGCCGAGTGGGTTTGGGTCTAGCCGAGTGGGTTTGGGTCTAGCCGAGTGGGTTTGGGTCTAGCGGAGTGTGTTTGGGTCTAGCCGAGTGGGTTTGGGTCTAGCGGAGTGGGTTTGGGTCTAGCCGAGTGGGTTTGGGTCTAGCGGAGTGGGTTTGGGTTTAGCCGAGTGGGTTTAGGTCTAGCCGAGTGGGTTTGGGTCTAGCCGAGTGGGTGTGGGTCTAGCCGAGTGGGTTTGGGTCTCGCCGAGTGGGTTTGGGTCTCGCCGAGTGGGTTTGGGTCTAGCCGAGTGGGTTTGGGTCTAGCCGAGTTGGTTTGGTTCTAGCCGAGTGGGTTTGGGTGTAGCCGAGTGGGTTTGGGTGTAGCGGAGTGGTTTTGGGTCTAGCGGAGTGGGTTTGGGTCTAGCCGAGTGGGTTTGGGTCTAGCCGAGTGGGTTTGGGTCTAGCCGAGTGGGTTTGGGTCTAGCCGAGTGGGTTTGGGTCTAGCCGAGTGTGTTTGGGTCTAGCCGAGTGGGATTGGGTCTAGCCGAGTGGGTTTGGGTCTAGCCGAGTGGGTTTGGGTCTACCCGAGTGTGTTTGGGTCTAGCCGAGTGGGTTTGGGACTAGCCGAGTGGGTTTGGGTCTAGCCGAGTGGGTTTGGGTCTAGCCGAGTGGGTTTGGGTCCAGTGGAGTGGGTTTGGGTCTAGCGGAGTGGGTTTGGGTCTAGCCGAGTGGGTTTGAGTCTAGCCGAGTGGGTTTGGGTCTAGCGGAGTGGGTTTGGGTTCAGCCGAGTGGGTTTAGGTCTAGCCGAGTGGGGTTGGGTCTAGCCGAGTGGGTTTGGGTCTAGCAGAGTGGGTTTGGGTCTAGCAGAGTGGGTTTGGGTCTAGAGGAGTGGGTTTGGGTCTAGCCGAGTGGTTTGGGGTCTAGCCGAGTGGGTTTGTATCTAGCGGAGTGGGTTTGGGTCTAGCCGAGTGTGTTTGGGTCTAGCCGATTGGGTTTGGGTCTAGCGGAGTGGGTTTGCGTCTAGCCGTGTGGGTTTGGGTCTAGCGGAGTGGGTTTGGGTCTAGCGGAGTGGGTTTGGGTCTAGTCGAGTGGGTTTGGGTCTAGCGGAGTGGGTTTGGGTCTAGCCGAGTGGGTTTGGGTCTAGCCGAGTGGGTTTGGGTCTAGTGGAGTGGGTTTGGGTCTAGCGGAGTGGGTTTGGGTCTAGCCGAGTGGGTTTGAGTCTAGCCGAGTGGGTTTGGGTCTAGCGAAGTGGGTTTGGGTTCAGCCGAGTGGGTTTAGGTCTAGCCGAGTGGGGTTGGGTCTAGCCGAGTGGGTTTGGGTCCAGCAGAGTGGGTTTGGGTCTAGCAGAGTGGGTTTGGGTCTAGAGGAGTGGGTTTGGGTCTAGCCGAGTGGTTTGGGGTCTAGCCGAGTGGGTTTGTATCTAGCGGAGTGGGTTTGGGTCTAGCCGAGTGTGTTTGGGTCTAGCCGAGTGGGTTTGGGTCTAGCGGAGTGGGTTTGCGTCTAGCCGTGTGGGTTTGGGTCTAGCGGAGTGGGTTTGGGTCTAGCGGAGTGGGTTTGGGTCTAGTCGAGTGGGTTTGGGTCTAGCGGAGTGGGTTTGGGTCTAGCCGAGTGGGTTTGGGTCTAGCGGAGTGGGTTTGGGTCTAGCCGAGCGGGTTTGGGTCTAGCCGAGTGGGTTTGGGTCTAGCCGAGTGGGTTTGGGTCTAGCCGAGTGGGTTTGGGTCTAGCCGAGTGGGTTTGGGGCTAGACGAGTGGGATTGGGTCTAGACGCGTGGGTTTGGGTCTAGCCGAGTGGGTTTGGGTCTAGCCGAGTGGGTTTGGGTCTAGCCAAGTGGGTTTGGGTGTAGCCGAATGGGTTTGGGTCTAGCGTAGTGGTTTTGGGTCTAGCGGAGTGGGTTTGGCTCTAGCCGAGTGGGTTTGGGTCTAGTCGAGTGGGTTTGGGTCTAGCCGAGTCGGTTTGGGTCTAGCCGAGTGGGTTTGGGTCTAGCCGAGTGGGTTTGCGTATAGCCGAGTGGGATTGGGTCCAGCCGAGTGGGTTTGCGTCTAGCCCAGTGGGTTTGGGTCTAGCCGAGTGGGTTTGTGTCTAGCCGAGTGGGTTTGGGACTAGCCGAGTGGGTTTGGGTCTAGCCGAGTGTGTTTGGGCCTAGCCGAGTGGGTTTGAGGCTAGGCGAGTGGATTTGGGTCTAGCGGAGTGGGTTTGGGTCTAGCGGAGTGGGTTTGGGTCTAGCCGAGTGGGTTTGGGTCAAGCCGAGTGGGTTTGGGTCTAGCGGAGTGGGTTTCAGGTCAGCCGAGTGGGTTTAGGTTTAGCATTGTGGGTTTGGATCTAGCCGAGTGGGTTTGGGTCTAGCCGAGTGGGTTTGGGTCTAGCCGAGTGGGTTTGGGTGTAGCCGAGTGGGTTTGGGTCTAGCCGAGTGGGTTTGGGTCTAGCAGAGTGGGTTTGGGTTTAGCCGAGTGGGTTTGGGTCTAGCCGAGTGGGTTTGGGTCTAGCCGAGTGGGTTTGGGTCTAGCGGAGTGGGTTTGGGTTTAGCCGAGTGGGTTTGGGTCTAGCGGAGTGGGTTTGGGTCTAGCCGAGTGGGTTTGGGTCTAGCGGAGTGGGTTTGGGTTTAGCCGAGTGGGTTTAGGTCTAGCCGAGTGGGTTTGGGTCTAGCCGAGTGGGTGTGGGTCTAGCCGAGTGGGTTTGGGTCTCGCCGAGTGGGTTTGGGTCTCGCCGAGTGGGTTTGGGTCTAGCCGAGTGGGTTTGGGTCTAGCCGAGTTGGTTTGGTTCTAGCCGAGTGGGTTTGGGTGTAGCCGAGTGGGTTTGGGTGTAGCGGAGTGGTTTTGGGTGTAGCGGAGTGGTTTTGGGTCTAGCGGAGTGGGTTTGGGTCTAGCCGAGTGGGTTTGAGTCTAGCCGAGTGGGTTTGGGTCTAGCGGAGTGGGTTTGGGTTCAGCCGAGTGGGTTTAGGTCTAGCCGAGTGGGGTTGGGTCTAGCCGAGTGGGTTTGGGTCTAGCAGAGTGGGTTTGGGTCTAGCAGAGTGGGTTTGGGTCTAGAGGAGTGGGTTTGGGTCTAGCCGAGTGGTTTGGGGTCTAGCCGAGTGGGTTTGGGTCTAGCGGAGTGGGTTTGGGTCTAGCCGAGTGTGTTTGGGTCTAGCCGAGTGGGTTTGGGTCTAGCGGAGTGGGTTTGCGTCTAGCCGAGTGGGTTTGTGTCTAGCAGCGTGGGTTTGGGTCTAGCGGAGTGGGTTTGGGTCTAGCCGAGTGGGTTTGGGTCTAGCGGAGTGGGTTTGGGTCTAGCGGATTGGGTTTGGGTCTAGCGGAGTGGGTTTGGGTCTAGCCGAGTGGGTTTGGGTCTAGCGGAGTGGGTTTGGGTCTAGCCAAGTGGGTTTGGGTCTAGCCGAGTGGGTTTGGGTCTAGCCGAGTGGGTTTGGGTCTAACCGAGTGGGTTTGGGGCTAACCGAGTTGGTTTGTTTCTAGCCGAGTGGGTTTGGGTCTCGCGGAGTGGGTTTGGGTCTAGCGGAGTGGGTTTCAGTCTAGCCGAGTGGGTTTGGGTCTAGTCGAGTGGGTTTGGGTCTAGCGGAGTGGGTTTGGGTCTAACCGAGTGGGTTTGGGTCCAGCCAAGTGGGTTTGGGTCTAGCCGAGTGTGTTTGGGTCTAGCCGAGTGGGTTTGGGGCTAGCAGAGTGGGATTTGGTCTAGCCGACTGGGTTTCGGTCTAGCCGATTGGGTTTGGTTCTAGCCGAGTGGGTTTGGGTCTATCTGAGTGGGTTTGGGTCTTGCCGAGTGGGTTTGGGTCTAGCCGAGTGGGTTTGTGTATAGCGGAGTGGGTGTGGGTCTAGCCGAGTGGGTTTGGGTCTAGCCGAGTGGTTTTGGGTCTATCCGAGTGGGTTTGGGTCTAGCCGAGTGGGTTTCGGTCTCTCCGAGTGGGTTTGGGTCGAGCTGAGTGGGTTTCGGTCTAGCCAAGTGGGTTTGGGTCTAGCGTAGTGGTTTTGGGTCTAGCGGAGTGGGTTTGGCTCTAGCCGAGTGGGTTTGGGTCTAGTCGAGTGGGTTTGGGTCTAGCCGAGTGGGTTTGGGTCTAGCCGAGTGGGTTTGGGTCTAGCCGAGTGGGTTTGGGTCTAGCCGAGTGGGATTGGGTCTAGCCGAGTGGGTTTGTGTCTAGCTGAGTGGGTTTGGAACTAGCCGAGTGGGTTTGGGTCTAGCCGAGTGTGTTTGGGTCTAGCCGAGTGGGTTTGGGTCTAGGCGAGTGAATTTGGGTCTAGCGGAGTGGGTTTGGGTCTAGCGGAGTGGGTTTGGGTCTAGCCGAATGGGTTTGGGTCAAGCCGAGTGGGTTTGGCTCTAGCGGAGTGGGTTTCAGGTTAGCCGAGTGGGTTTAGGTTTAGCATTGTGGGTTTGGGTCTAGCCGAGAGGGTTTGGGTCTAGCCGAGTGGGTTTGGGTCTAGCCGAGTGGGTTTGGGTGTAGCCGAGTGTGTTTGGGTCTAGCCGAGTGGGTTTGGGTCTTGCGGCATGGCTTTGGGTCTAGCGGAGTGGGTTTGGGTCTAGCGGAGTGGGTTTGGGTCTAGCGGAGTGGATTTCAGTCTAGCCGAGTGGCTTTGGGTCTAGTCGAGTGTGTTTTGGTCTAGCCGAGTGGGTTTGGGTCTACCGAGTGGGTTTGGGTCTAGCCGAGTGGGTTTCGGTCTAGCGGAGTGGGTTTGGGTCTAACCGAGTGGGCTTCGGTCTAGCCGAGTGGGTTTGGGTCTGGCCGAGTGGGTTTGTGTCTAGCCGAGTGGGTTTGCGTCTAGCCGAGTCGGTTTGGGTCTAGCCGAGTGGGTTTGGGTCTAGCGTAGTGGTTTTGGGTCTAGCGGAGTGGGTTTGGCTCTAGCCGAGTGGGTTTGGGTCTAGTCGAGTGGGTTTGGGTCTAGCCGAGTCGGTTTGGGTCTAGCCGAGTGGGTTTGGGTCTAGCGGAGTGTGTTTGGGTCTAGCCGAGTGGGTTTGGGTCTAGGCGAGTGAATTTGGGTCTAGCGGAGTGGGTTTGGGTCTAGCGGAGTGGGTTTGGGTCTAGCCGAGTGGGTTTGGGTCAAGCCGAGTGGGTTTGGCTCTAGCGGAGTGGGTTTCAGGTTAGCCGAGTGGGTTTAGGTTTAGCATTGTGGGTTTGGGTCTAGCCGAGAGGGTTTGGGTCTAGCCGAGTGGGTTTGGGTCTAGCCGAGTGGGTTTGGGTGTAGCCGAGTGTGTTTGGGTCTAGCCGAGTGGGTTTGGGTCTTGCGGCATGGCTTTGGGTCTAGCGGAGTGGGTTTGGGTCTAGCGGAGTGGGTTTGGGTCTAGCGGAGTGGGTTTCAGTCTAGCCGAGTGGCTTTGGGTCTAGTCGAGTGTGTTTCGGTCTAGCCGAGTGGGTTTGGGTCTGGCCGAGTGGGTTTGTGTCTAGCGGAGTGGGTTTGGGTCTAGCCGAGTGGGTTTGGGTCTAGCCGAGCGGGTTTGGGTCTTGCCGAGTGGGTTTGGGTCTAGCCGAGTGGGTTTGGGTCTAGCGGAGTGGGTTTGGGTCTAACCGAGTGGGTTTGGGTCCAGCCAAGTGGGTTTGGGTCTAGCCGAGTGTGTTTGGGTCTAGCCGAGTGGGTTTGGGGCTAGCAGAGTGGGATTTGGTCTAGCCGACTGGGTTTCGGTCTAGCCGATTGGGTTTGGGTCTAGCCGAGTGGGTTTGGGTCTATCTGAGTGGGTTTGGGTCTTGCCGAGTGGGTTTGGGTCTAGCCGAGTGGGTTTGGGTATAGCGGAGTGGGTGTGGGTCTAGCCGAGTGGGTTTGGGTCTAGCCGAGTGGTTTTGGGTCTATCCGAGTGGGTTTGGGTCTAGCCGAGTGGGTTTCGGTCTCTCCGAGTGGGTTTGGGTCGAGCTGAGTGGGTTTGGGTCTAGCCAAGTGGGTTTGGGTCTAGCCGAGTGGGTTTGGGTCTAGCCGAGCGGGTTTGGGTCCAGCCGAGCGGGTTTGGGTCTAGCCGAGTGGGTTTGGGTCTAGCCGAGTGGGTTTGGGTCTAGCCGAGTGGGTTTGGGTCTAGCCGAGTGGGTTTGGGTCTAGCCGAGTGGGTTTGGGTCTTGCGGCATGGCTTTGTGTCTAGCGGAGTGGGTTTGGGTCTAGCGGAGTGGGTTTGTGTCTAGCGGAGTGGGTTTCAGTCTAGCCGAGTGGCTTTGGGTCTAGTCGAGTGTGTTTCCGTCTAGCCGAGTGGGTTTGGGTCTACCGAGTGGGTTTGGGTCTAGCCGAGTGGGTTTCGGTCTAGCGGAGTGGGTTTGGGTCTAACCGAGTGGGTTTCGGTCTAGCCGAGTGGGTTTGGGTCTGGCCGAGTGGGTTTGTGTCTAGCGGAGTGGGTTTGGGTCTAGCCGAGTGGGTTTGGGTCTAGCCGAGCGGGTTTGGGTCTTGCCGAGTGGGTTTGGGTCTAGCCGAGTGGGTTTGGGTCTAGCGGAGTGGGTTTGGGTCTAACCGAGTGGGTTTGGGTCCAGCCAAGTGGGTTTGGGTCTAGCCGAGTGTGTTTGGGTCTAGCCGAGTGGGTTTGGGGCTAGCAGAGTGGGATTTGGTCTAGCCGACTGGGTTTCGGTCTAGCCGATTGGGTTTGGGTCTAGCCGAGTGGGTTTGGGTCTATCTGAGTGGGTTTGGGTCTTGCCGAGTGGGTTTGGGTCTAGCCGAGTGGGTTTTTGTATAGCGGAGTGGGTGTGGGTCTAGCCGAGTGGGTTTGGGTCTAGCCGAGTGGTTTTGGGTCTATCCGAGTGGGTTTGGGTCTAGCCGAGTGGGTTTCGGTCTCTCCGAGTGGGTTTGGGTCGAGCTGAGTGGGTTTGGGTCTAGCCAAGTGGGTTTGGGTCTAGCCGAGTGGGTTTGGGTCTAGCCGAGCGGGTTTGGGTCCAGCCGAGCGGGTTTGGGTCTAGCCGATTGGGTTTGGGTCTAGCCGAGTGGGTTTGGGTCTAGCCGAGTGGGTTTGGGTCTAGCTGAGTGGGTTTGGGGCTAGACGAGTGGGATTGGGTCTAGCGTAGTGGTTTTGGGTCTAGCGGAGTGGGTTTGGCTCTAGCCGAGTGGGTTTGGGTCTAGTCGAGTGGGTTTGGGTCTAGCCGAGTCGGTTTGGGTCTAGCCGAGTGGGTTTGGGTCTAGCCGAGTGGGTTTGGGTCTAGCCGAGTGGGATTGGGTCTAGCCGAGTGGGTTTGGGTCTAGCCCAGTGGGTTTGGGTCTAGCGGAGTGGGTTTGGGTCTAGCGGAGTGGGTTTCAGTCTAGCCGAGTGGCTTTGGGTCTAGTCGAGTGTGTTTTGGTCTAGCCGAGTGGGTTTGGCTCTAACGAGTGGGTTTGGGTCTAGCCGAGTGGGTTTGGGTCTAGCGGAGTGGGTTTGGGTCTAACCGAGTGGGTTTCGGTCTAGCCGAGTGGGTTTGGGTCTACCCGAGTGGGTTTGCGTCCAGCCGAGTCGGTTTGGGTCTAGCCGAGTGGGTTTGGGTCTAGCGTAGTGGTTTTGGGTCTAGCGGAGTGGGTTTGGCTCTAGCCGAGTGGGTTTGGGTCTGGTCGAGTGGGTTTGGGTCTAGCCGAGTCGGTTTGGGTCTAGCCGAGTGGGTTTGGGTCTAGCCGAGTGGGTTTGGGTCTAGCCGAGTGGGATTGGGTCTAGCCGAGTGGGTTTGGGTCTAGCCCAGTGGGTTTGGGTCTAGCAGAGTGGGTTTGTGTCTAGCCGAGTGGGTTTGGAACTAGCCGAGTGGGTTTGGGTCTAGCGGAGTGTGTTTGGGTCTAGCCGAGTGGGTTTGGGTCTAGGCGAGTGAATTTGGGTCTAGCGGAGTGGGTTTGGGTCTAGCGGAGTGGGTTTGGGTCTAGCCGAGTGGGTTTGGGTCAAGCCGAGTGGGTTTGGCTCTAGCGGAGTGGGTTTCAGGTTAGCCGAGTGGGTTTAGGTTTAGCATTGTGGGTTTGGGTCTAGCCGAGAGGGTTTGGGTCTAGCCGAGTGGGTTTGGGTCTAGCCGAGTGGGTTTGGGTGTAGCCGAGTGTGTTTGGGTCTAGCCGAGTGGGTTTGGGTCTTGCGGCATGGCTTTGGGTCTAGCGGAGTGGGTTTGGGTCTAGCGGAGTGGGTTTGGGTCTAGCGGAGTGGGTTTCAGTTTAGCCGAGTGGCTTTGGGTCTAGTCGAGTGTGTTTCGGTCTAGCCGAGTGGGTTTGGGTCTACCGAGTGGGTTTGGGTCTAGCCGAGTGGGTTTCGGTCTAGCGGAGTGGGTTTGGGTCTAACCGAGTGGGTTTCGGTCTAGCCGAGTGTGTTTGGGTCTGGCCGAGTGGGTTTGTGTCTAGCCGAGTGGGTTTGCGTCTAGCCGAGTCGGTTTGGGTCTAGCCGAGTGGGTTTGGGTCTAGCCGAGTGGGTTTGGGTCTAGCCGAGTGGGTTTGGGTCTCGCCGAGTGGGTTTGGGTCTAGCCACTTGGGTTTGGGTCTAGCCGAGTTGGTTTGATTCTAGCCGAGTGGGTTTGGGTGTAGCCGAGTGGGTTTGGGTGTAGTGGAGTGGTTTTGGGTCTAGCAGAGTGGGTTTGGGTCTAGCCGAGTGGGTTTGCGTCTAGCCGAGTGGGTTTGGGTCTAGCCGAGTGGGTTTGGGTCTAGCCGAGTGGGTTTGGGTCTAGCCGAGTGTGTTTGGGTCTAGCCGAGTAGGATTGGGACTAGCCGAGTGGGTTTGGGTCTAGCCGAGTGGGTTTGGGTCTAGCCGAGTAGGTTTGGGTCTAGCCGAGTGGGTTTGGAACTAGCCGAGTGGGTTTGGTTCTAGCCGAGTGGGTTTGGGTCTAGCCGAGTGGGTTTGGGTCTAGTGGAGTGGGTTTGGGTCTAGCGGAGTGGGTTTGGGTCTAGCCGAGTGGGTTTGAGTCTAGCCGAGTGGGTTTGGGTCTAGCGGAGTGGGTTTGGGTTTAGCCGAGTGGGTTTAGGTCTAGCCGAGTGGGTTTGGGTCTAGCCGAGTGGGTTTGGGTCTAGCAGAGTGGGTTTGGGTCTAGCAGAGTGGGTTTGGGTCTAGAGGAGTGGGTTTGGGTCTAGCCGAGTGGTTTGGGGTCTAGCCGAGTGGGTTTGGGTCTAGCGGAGTGGGTTTGGGTCTAGCGGAGTGAGTTTCAGGTTAGCCGAGTGGGTTTAGGTTTAGCATTGTGGGTTTGGGTCTAGCCGAGAGGGTTTGGGACTAGCCGAGTGGGTTTGGGTGTAGCCGAGTGGGTTTGGTGTAGCCGAGTGTGTTTGGGTCTAGCCGAGTGGGTTTGGGTCTTGCGGCATGGCTTTGGGTCTAGCGGAGTGGGTTTGGGTCTAGCGGAGTGGGTTTGGGTCTAGCGGAGTGGGTTTCAGTCTAGCCGAGTGGGTTTGGGTCTAGTCGAGTGTGTTTCGGTCTAGCCGAGTGGGTTTGGGTCTATCGAGTGGGTTTTGGTCTAGCCGAGTGGGTTTGGGTCTAGCGGAGTGGGTTTGGGTCTAACCGAGTGGGTTTCGGTCTAGCCGAGTGGGTTTGGGTCTGGCCGAGTGGGTTTGTGTCTAGCCATGTGGGTTTGCATCTAGCCGAGTGGGTTTGGGTCTAGCCGAGTGGGTTTGGGTCTAGCCGAGTGGGTTTGGGTGTAGCCGAGTGGGTTTGGGTGTAGCAGAGTGGTTTTGGGTCTAGCCGAGTGGGTTTGGGTGTAGCCGAGTGGGTTTGGGTGTAGCAGAGTGGTTTTGGGTCTAGCGGAGTGGGTTTGGGTCTAGCCGAGTGGGTTTGGGTCTAGCCGAGTGGGTTTGGGTCTAGCCGAGTGGGTTTGGGTCTAGCCGAGTGGGTTTGGGTCTAGCCGAGTGTGTTTGGGTCTAGCCGAGTGGGATTGGGTCTAGCCGAGTGGGTTTGGGTCTAGCCGAGTGGGTTTCGGTCTAGCCGAGTGGGTTTGGGTCTAGCCGAGTGGGTTTGGGACTAGCCGAGTGTGTTTGGGTCTAGCCGAGTGGGTTTGGGTCTAGCCGAGTGGGTTTGGGTCTAGTGGAGTGGGTTTGGGTCTAGCGGAGTGGGTTTGGGTCTAGCCGAGTGGGTTTGAGTCGAGCCGAGTGGGTTTGGGTCTAGCGGAGTGGGTTTGGGTTTAGCCGAGTGGGGTTAGGTCTGGCCGAGTGGGTTTGGGTCTAGCGGAGTGCGATTGGGTCTAGCCGACTGGGTTTCGGTCTAGCCGATTGGGTTTGGTTCTAGTCGAGTGGGTTTGGGTCTATCCGAGTGGGTTTGGGTCTAGCCGAGTGGGTTTGGGTCTAGCGGAGTGTGTTTGGGTATAGCGGAGTGGGTATGGGTCTAGCGGAGTCAGTTTGGGTCTAGCCGAGTGGTTTTGGGTCTATCCGAGTGGGTTTGGGTCTAGCCGAGTCGGTTTCGGTCTATCCGAGTGGGTTTGGGTCTTGCTGAGTGGGTTTGGGTCTAGCCGAGTGGGTTTGGGTCTAGCCGAGTGGGTTTGGGTCTAGCCGAGTGGGTTTGGGTCTAGCCACGTGGGTTTGGGTCTAGCCGAGTGGGTTTGGGTTTAGCCGATTGGGTTTGGGACTAGCCGAGTGGATTTGGGTCTAGCCGAGTGGGTTTGGGTCTTGCGGCGTGGGTTTGGGTCTAGCGGAGTGGGTTTGGGTCTAGCGGAGTGGGTTTGGGTATAGCCGAGTGGGCTTGGGTCTGGCGGAGTGGGTTTGGGTCTAGCCGAGTGGGTTTGGGTCTAGCCGAGTGGGTTTGGATCTAGCCGAGTGGGTTTGGGTCTAGCGGAGTGGGTTTGGGTCTAGCGGAGTGGGTTTGGGTCTAACCGAGTGGGTTTGGGTCCAGCCGAGTGGGTTTGGGTCTAGCCGAGTGGGTTTGGGTCTAGCCGAGTGGGTTTGGGTCTAGCAGAGTGCGATTGGGTCTAGCCGACTGGGTTTCGGTCTAGCCGATTGGGTTTGGTTCTAGCCGAGTGGGTTTGGGTCTATCCGAGTGGGTTTGGGTCTAGCCGAGTGGGTTTGGGTCTAGCGGAGTGTGCTTGGGTATAGCGGAGTGGGTATGGGTCTAGCGGAGTCAGTTTGGGTCTAGCCGAGTGGTTTTGGGTCTATCCGAGTGGGTTTGGGTCTAGCCGAGTCGGTTTCGGTCTATCCGAGTGGGTTTGGGTCTTGCTGAGTGGGTTTGGGTCTAGCCGAGTGGGTTTGGGTCTAGCCGAGTGGGTTTGGGTCTAGCCGAGTGGGTTTGGGTCTAGCCACGTGGGTTTGGGTCTAGCCGAGTGGGTTTGGGTTTAGCCGATTGGGTTTGGGACTAGCCGAGTGGATTTGGGTCTAGCCGAGTGGGTTTGGGTCTTGCGGCGTGGGTTTGGGTCTAGCGGAGTGGGTTTGGGTCTAGCGGAGTGGGTTTGGGTATAGCCGAGTGGGCTTGGGTCTGGCGGAGTGGGTTTGGGTCTAGCCGAGTGGGTTTGGGTCTAGCCGAGTGGGTTTGGATCTAGCCGAGTGGGTTTGGGTCTAGCGGAGTGGGTTTGGGTCTAGCGGAGTGTGTTTGGGTCTAACCGAGTGGGTTTGGGTCCAGCCGAGTGGGTTTGGGTCTAGCCGAGTGGGTTTGGGTCTAGCCGAGTGGGTTTGGGTCTAGCAGAGTGCGATTGGGTCTAGCCGACTGGGTTTCGGTCTAGCCGATTGGGTTTGGTTCTAGCCGAGTGGGTTTGGGTCTATCCGAGTGGGTTTGGGTCTAGCCGAGTGGGTTTGGGTCTAGCGGAGTGTGCTTGTGTATAGCGGAGTGGGTATGGGTCTAGCGGAGTCAGTTTGGGTCTAGCCGAGTGGTTTTGGGTCTATCCGAGTGGGTTTGGGTCTAGCCGAGTCGGTTTCGGTCTACCCGAGTGGGTTTGGGTCTTGCTGAGTGGGTTTGGGTCTAGCCGAGTGGGTTTGGGTCTAGCCGAGTGGGTTTGGGTCTAGCCGAGTGGGTTTGGGTCTAGCCACGTGGGTTTGGGTCTAGCCGAGTGGGTTTGGGTCTAGCCGAGTGGGTTTGGGTCTAGCCGAGTGGGTTTGGGTCCAGCCGAGTGGGTTTGGGTGTAGCCGAGTGGGTTTGGGTCTAGCGGAATGGTTTTGGGTCTAGCGGAGTGGGTTTGGGTCTAGCCGAGTGGGTTTGGGACTAGCCGAGTGGGTTTGGGTCTAGACGAGTGGGTTTGGGTCTAGCCGAGTGGGTTTGGGTCTAGCCGAGTGTGTTTGGGTCTAGCGGAATGTGTTTGGGTTTAGCCGGGTGGGTTTAGGACTAGCCGAGTGGGTTTGGGTCTAGCCAAGTGGGTTTGGGTCGAACCGAGTGGGTTTGGGTCCAGCCGAGTGGGTTTGGGTCTAGCCGAGTGGGTTTGGGTCCAGCCGAGTGGGTTTGGGTCTAGCAGAGTGGGATTGGGTCTAGCCGACTGGGTTTGGGTCTAGCCGATTGGGTTTGGGTCTAGCCGAGTGGGTTTGGGTCTATCTGAGTGGGTTTGGGTCTAGCCGAGTGGGTTTGGGTCTAGCGGAGTGTGTTTGGGTATAGCGGAGTGGGCATGGGTCTAGCAGAGTGGGTTTGGGTCCAGCCGAGTGGGTTTGGGACTAGCCGAGTGGGTTTGGGTCTAGCCGAGTGGGTTTGGGTCTAGCCGAGTGGGTTTGGGTCCAGTGGAGTGGGTTTGGGTCTAGCGGAGTGGGTTTGGGTCTAGCCGAGTGGGTTTGAGTCGAGCCGAGTGGGTTTGGGTCTAGCGGAGTGGGTTTGGGTTTAGCCGAGTGGGTTTAGGTCTAGCCGAGTGGGTTTGGGACAAGCCGAGTGGGTTTGCGTCTAGCAGAGTGGGTTTGGGTCTAGCAGAGTGGGTTTGGGTCTAGAGGAGTGGGTTTGGGTCTAGCCGAGTGGTTTGGGGTCTAGCCGAGTGGGTTTGGGTCTAGCGGAGTGGGTTTGGGTCTAGCCGAGTGGGTTTGGGTCTAGCCGATTGGGTTTGGGTCTAGCCGAGTGGATTTGGGTCTAGCCGAGTGGGTTTGGGTCTTGCGGCGTGGGTTTGGGTCTAGCGGAGTGGGTTTGGGTCTAGCGGAGTGGGTTTGGGTATAGCCGAGTGGGCTTGGGTCTGGCGGAGTGGGTTTGGGTCTTGCCGAGTGGGTTTGGGTCTAGCCGAGTGGGTTTGGGTCTAGCCGAGTGGGTTTGGGTCTAGCGGAGTGGGTTTGGGTCTAGCGGAGTGGGTTTGGGTCTAACCGAGTGGGTTTGGGTCCAG
This sequence comes from Raja brachyura, assembly GCA_963514005.1. The sequence continues at coordinate 1,720,288 of OY740819.1, read as the reverse complement.
CCGAGTGGGTTTGGGTCTAGCCGAGTGGGTTTGGGTCTAGCCGAGTGGGTTTGGGTCTAGCAGAGTGCGATTGGGTCTAGCCGACTGGGTTTCGGTCTAGCCGATTGGGTTTGGTTCTAGTCGAGTGGGTTTGGGTCTATCCGAGTGGGTTTGGGTCTAGCCGAGTGGGTTTGGGTCTAGCGGAGTGTGCTTGGGTATAGCGGAGTGGGTATGGGTCTAGCGGAGTCAGTTTGGGTCTAGCCGAGTGGTTTTGGGTCTATCCGAGTGGGTTTGGGTCTAGCCGAGTCGGTTTCGGTCTATCTGAGTGGGTTTGGGTCTTGCTGAGTGGGTTTGGGTCTAGCCGAGTGGGTTTGGGTCTAGCCGAGTGGGTTTGGGTCTAGCCGAGTGGGTTTGGGTCTAGCCACGTGGGTTTGGGTCTAGCCGAGTGGGTTTGGGTCTAGCCGATTGGGTTTGGGTCTAGCCGAGTGGGTTTGGGTCCAGCCGAGTGGGTTTGGGTGTAGCCGAGTGGGTTTGGGTCTAGCGGAATGGTTTTGGGTCTAGCGGAGTGGGTTTGGGTCTAGCCGAGTGGGTTTGGGTCTAGCCGAGTGGGTTTGGGTCTAGACGAGTGGGTTTGGGTCTAGCCGAGTGGGTTTGGGTCTAGCCGAGTGTGTTTGGGTCTAGCCGAGTGGGATTGGGTCTAGCCGAGTGGGTTTGGGTCTAGCCGAGTGGGTTTGGGTCTAGCCGAGTGGGTTTGGGTCTAGCCGAGTGGGTTTGGGACTAGCCGAGTGGGTTTGGGTCTAGTGGAGTGGGTTTGGGTCTAGCGGAGTGGGTTTGGGTCTAGCCGAGTGGGTTTGGGTCTAGCCGAGTGGGTTTGGGTCTAGCGGAATGTGTTTGGGTTTAGCCGGGTGGGTTTAGGACTAGCCGAGTGGGTTTGGGTCTAGCCAAGTGGGTTTGGGTCGAACCGAGTGGGTTTGGGTCCAGCCGAGTGGGTTTGGGTCTAGCCGAGTGGGTTTGGGTCCAGCCGAGTGGGTTTGGGTCTAGCAGAGTGGGATTGGGTCTAGCCGACTGGGTTTGGGTCTAGCCGATTGGGTTTGGGTCTAGCCGAGTGGGTTTGGGTCTATCTGAGTGGGTTTGGGTCTAGCCGAGTGGGTTTGGGTCCAGCGGAGTGTGTTTGGGTATAGCGGAGTGGGCATGGGTCTAGCAGAGTGGGTTTGGGTCTAGCCGAGTCGGTTTCGGTCTATCCGAGTGGGTTTGGGTGTAGCCGAGTGGGTTTGGGTCCAGCCGAGTGGGTTTGGGTCTAGCCGAGTGGGTTTGGGTCTAGCCGAGCGGGATTGGGTCTAGCCGAGCGGGTTTGGGTCTAGCCGAGCGGGTTTGGGTCTAGCCGAGCGGGTTTGTGTCTAGCCGAGTGGGTTTGGGTCTAGCCGAGTGGGTTTGGGTCTAGCCGAGTGGGTTTGGGTCTAGCCGAGATTGTTTGGGTCTAGCCGAGTGGGTTTGGGTCTATCCGCGTTAGTTTGGGTCTAGCCGAGTGGGTTTGGGTCTAGACGAGTGGGTTTGGGTCTAGCCGAGTGGGTTTGGGTCGAGCGGAGTGGGTTTGGGTCTAGCCGAGTGGGTTTGTGTCTAGCCGAGTGGGTTTGGGTGTAGCCGAGTGGGTTTGGGTCTAGCCGAGTGGGTTTGGGTCTAGCGGAGTGGATTTGGGTCTAGCGGATTGGGTTTGGGTCTAGCCGAGTGGGTTTGGGTCTAGCCGAGTGGGTTTGGGTCTAGCCGAGTGGGTTTGGGTCTAGCCGAGTGGGTTTGGGTCTAGCGCAGTGGGTTTGGGTCTTGCCGAGTGGGTTTGGGTCCAGCCGAGTGGGTTTGGGTCCAGCGGAGTGGGTTTGGGTCTAACCGAGTGGGTTTCGGTCTAGCCGATTGGGTTTGTGTCTAGCCGAGTGGGTTTGGGTCTATCCGAGTGGGTTTGGGTCTAGCCGAGTCCGTTTGGGTCTAGCCGAGTGGGTTTGGGTATAGCGGAATGGGTTTGGGTCTAGCCGAGTGGGTTTGGGTCTAGCCGAGTGGGTTTGGGTCTAGCGGAGTGGGTTTGGGTCTAGCGGAGTGTGTTTGGGTCTAGCCGAGTGGGTTTGGGTCTAGCTGAGTGGGTTTGGGTCTAGCGGAGTGGGTTTGGGTCTCGCTGAGTGGGTTTGGGTCTAGCCGAGTGGGTTTGGGACTAGCCGAGTGGGTTTGGGTCTAGCGGAGTGGGTTTGGTTATAGCGGAGTGGGTTTGGGTCTAGCCGAGTGGGTTTGGGTCTAGCCGAGTGGGGTTGGGTCTAGCGGAGTGGGTTTGGGTCTAACCGAGTGGGTTTCGGTCTAGCCGATTGGGTTTGGGTCTAGCCGAGTGGGTTTGGGTCTAGCCGAGTGGGTTTAGGTCTAGCGGAGTGGGTTTGGGTATAGCGGAGTGGGTATGGGTCTAGCGGAGTACGTTTGGGTCTAGCCGAGTGGTTTTGGGTCTATCCGAGTGGGTTTGGGTCTAGCCGAGTCGGTTTCGGCCTATCCAAGTGGGTTTGGGTCTAGCCGAGTAGGTTTGGGTCCAGCCGAGTGGGTTTGGGTCTAGCCGAGTGGGTTTGGGTCTAGCGGAGTGGGTTTGTGTCTGGCCGAGTGGGTTTGGGTCTAGCCGAGTGGGTTTGGGTCTAGCGGAGTGGGTTTGGGTCTAGCAGAGTGGGATTGGGTCTAGCCGACTGGGTTTGGGTCTAGCCGATTGGGTTTGGGTCTAGCCGAGTGGGTTTGGGTCTATCTGAGTGGGTTTGGGTCTAGCCGAGTGGGTTTGGGTCTAGCGGAGTGTGTTTGGGTATAGCGGAGTGGGCATGGGTCTAGCAGAGTGGGTTTGGGTCCAGCCGAGTGGGTTTGGGACTAGCCGAGTGGGTTTGGGTCTAGCCGAGTGGGTTTGGGTCTAGCCGAGTGGGTTTGGGTCCAGTGGAGTGGGTTTGGGTCTAGCGGAGTGGGTTTGGGTCTAGCCGAGTGGGTTTGAGTCGAGCCGAGTGGGTTTGGGTCTAGCGGAGTGGGTTTGGGTTTAGCCGAGTGGGTTTAGGTCCAGCCGAGTGGGTTTGGGACAAGCCGAGTGGGTTTGCGTCTAGCAGAGTGGGTTTGGGTCTAGCAGAGTGGGTTTGGGTCTAGAGGAGTGGGTTTGGGTCTAGCCGAGTGGTTTGGGGTCTAGCCGAGTGGGTTTGGGTCTAGCGGAGTGGGTTTGGGTCTAGCCGAGTGGGTTTGGGTCTAGCCGATTGGGTTTGGGTCTAGCCGAGTGGATTTGGGTCTAGCCGAGTGGGTTTGGGTCTTGCGGCGTGGGTTTGGGTCTAGCGGAGTGGGTTTGGGTCTAGCGGAGTGGGTTTGGGTATAGCCGAGTGGGCTTGGGTCTGGCGGAGTGGGTTTGGGTCTTGCCGAGTGGGTTTGGGTCTAGCCGAGTGGGTTTGGGTCTAGCCGAGTGGGTTTGGGTCTAGCGGAGTGGGTTTGGGTCTAGCGGAGTGGGTTTGGGTCTAACCGAGTGGGTTTGGGTCGAGCCGAGTGGGTTTGGGTCTAGCCGAGTGGGTTTGGGTCTAGCCGAGTGGGTTTGGGTCTAGCAGAGTGCGATTGGGTCTAGCCGACTGGGTTTCGGTCTAGCCGATTGGGTTTGGTTCTAGTCGAGTGGGTTTGGGTCTATCCGAGTGGGTTTGGGTCTAGCCGAGTGGGTTTGGGTCTAGCGGAGTGTGCTTGGGTATAGCGGAGTGGGTATGGGTCTAGCGGAGTCAGTTTGGGTCTAGCCGAGTGGTTTTGGGTCTATCCGAGTGGGTTTGGGTCTAGCCGAGTCGGTTTCGGTCTATCCGAGTGGGTTTGGGTCTTGCTGAGTGGGTTTGGGTCTAGCCGAGTGGGTTTGGGTCTAGCCGAGTGGGTTTGGGTCTAGCCGAGTGGGTTTGGGTCTAGCCACGTGGGTTTGGGTCTAGCCGAGTGGGTTTGGGTCTAGCCGATTGGGTTTGGGTCTAGCCGAGTGGGTTTGGGTCCAGCCGAGTGGGTTTGGGTGTAGCCGAGTGGGTTTGGGTCTAGCGGAATGGTTTTGGGTCTAGCGGAGTGGGTTTGGGTCTAGCCGAGTGGGTTTGGGTCTAGCCGAGTGGGTTTGGGTCTAGACGAGTGGGTTTGGGTCTAGCCGAGTGGGTTTGGGTCTAGCCGAGTGTGTTTGGGTCTAGCCGAGTGGGATTGGGTCTAGCCGAGTGGGTTTGGGTCTAGCCGAGTGGGTTTGGGTCTAGCCGAGTGGGTTTGGGTCTAGCCGAGTGGGTTTGGGACTAGCCGAGTGGGTTTGGGTCTAGTGGAGTGGGTTTGGGTCTAGCGGAGTGGGTTTGGGTCTAGCCGAGTGGGTTTGGGTCTAGCCGAGTGGGTTTGGGTCTAGCGGAATGTGTTTGGGTTTAGCCGGGTGGGTTTAGGACTAGCCGAGTGGGTTTGGGTCTAGCCAAGTGGGTTTGGGTCGAACCGAGTGGGTTTGGGTCCAGCCGAGTGGGTTTGGGTCTAGCCGAGTGGGTTTGGGTCCAGCCGAGTGGGTTTGGGTCTAGCAGAGTGGGATTGGGTCTAGCCGACTGGGTTTGGGTCTAGCCGATTGGGTTTGGGTCTAGCCGAGTGGGTTTGGGTCTATCTGAGTGGGTTTGGGTCTAGCCGAGTGGGTTTGGGTCCAGCGGAGTGTGTTTGGGTATAGCGGAGTGGGCATGGGTCTAGCAGAGTGGGTTTGGGTCTAGCCGAGTCGGTTTCGGTCTATCCGAGTGGGTTTGGGTGTAGCCGAGTGGGTTTGGGTCCAGCCGAGTGGGTTTGGGTCTAGCCGAGTGGGTTTGGGTCTAGCCGAGCGGGATTGGGTCTAGCCGAGCGGGTTTGGGTCTAGCCGAGCGGGTTTGGGTCTAGCCGAGCGGGTTTGTGTCTAGCCGAGTGGGTTTGGGTCTAGCCGAGTGGGTTTGGGTCTAGCCGAGTGGGTTTGGGTCTAGCCGAGATTGTTTGGGTCTAGCCGAGTGGGTTTGGGTCTATCCGCGTTAGTTTGGGTCTAGCCGAGTGGGTTTGGGTCTAGACGAGTGGGTTTGGGTCTAGCCGAGTGGGTTTGGGTCGAGCGGAGTGGGTTTGGGTCTAGCCGAGTGGGTTTGTGTCTAGCCGAGTGGGTTTGGGTGTAGCCGAGTGGGTTTGCGTCTAGCCGAGTGGGTTTGGGTCTAGCGGAGTGGATTTGGGTCTAGCGGATTGGGTTTGGGTCTAGCCGAGTGGGTTTGGGTCTAGCCGAGTGGGTTTGGGTCTAGCCGAGTGGGTTTGGGTCTAGCCGAGTGGGTTTGGGTCTAGCGCAGTGGGTTTGGGTCTTGCCGAGTGGGTTTGGGTCCAGCCGAGTGGGTTTGGGTCCAGCGGAGTGGGTTTGGGTCTAACCGAGTGGGTTTCGGTCTAGCCGATTGGGTTTGTGTCTAGCCGAGTGGGTTTGGGTCTATCCGAGTGGGTTTGGGTCTAGCCGAGTCCGTTTGGGTCTAGCCGAGTGGGTTTGGGTATAGCGGAATGGGTTTGGGTCTAGCCGAGTGGGTTTGGGTCTAGCGGAGTGGGTTTGGGTCTAGCGGAGTGGGTTTGGGTCTAGCGGAGTGTGTTTGGGTCTAGCCGAGTGGGTTTGGGTCTAGCTGAGTGGGTTTGGGTCTAGCGGAGTGGGTTTGGGTCTCGCTGAGTGGGTTTGGGTCTAGCCGAGTGGGTTTGGGACTAGCCGAGTGGGTTTGGGTCTAGCGGAGTGGGTTTGGTTATAGCGGAGTGGGTTTGGGTCTAGCCGAGTGGGTTTGGGTCTAGCCGAGTGGGGTTGGGTCTAGCGGAGTGGGTTTGGGTCTAACCGAGTGGGTTTCGGTCTAGCCGATTGGGTTTGGGTCTAGCCGAGTGGGTTTGGGTCTAGCCGAGTGGGTTTAGGTCTAGCGGAGTGGGTTTGGGTATAGCGGAGTGGGTATGGGTCTAGCGGAGTACGTTTGGGTCTAGCCGAGTGGTTTTGGGTCTATCCGAGTGGGTTTGGGTCTAGCCGAGTCGGTTTCGGTCTATCCAAGTGGGTTTGGGTCTAGCCGAGTAGGTTTGGGTCCAGCCGAGTGGGTTTGGGTCTCGCCGAGTGGGTTTGGGTCTAGCGGAGTGGGTTTGTGTCTGGCCGAGTGGGTTTGGGTCTAGCCGAGTGGGTTTGGGTCTAGCGGAGTGGGTTTCGGTTTAGCCGAGTGGGTTTAGGTCTAGCCGAGTGGGTTTGAGTCTAGCCGAGTGGGTTTGGGTCTGGCCGAGTGGGTTTGGGTGCAGCCGAGTGGGTTTGGGTGCAGCCGAGTGGGTTTGGGTCTAGCCGAGTGGGTTTGGGTCTAGCCGAGTGGGTTTGGGTCTAGCCGAGTGGGTTTGGGTCTAGCGGAGTGGGCTTGTGTCTAGCCGAGTGGGTTTGGCTCTAGCCGAGTGGGTTTGGGTCTAGCGGAGTGGGTTTGGGTGTAGCCGAGTGGGTTTGGGTCTAGCGGAATGGTTTTGGGTCTAGCGGAGTGGGTTTGGGACTAGCCGAGTGGGTTTGTGTCTAGCCGAGTGGGTTTGGGTCTAGACGAGTGGGTTTGGGTCTAGCCGAGTGGGTTTGGGTCTAGCCGAGATTGTTTGGGTCTAGCCGAGTGGGTTTGGGTCTATCCGCGTTAGTTTGGGTCTAGCCGAGTGGGTTTGGGTCTAGACGAGTGGGTTTGGGTCTAGCCGAGTGGGTTTGGGTCGAGCGGAGTGGGTTTGGGTCTAGCCGAGTGGGTTTGTGTCTAGCCGAGTGGGTTTGGGTGTAGCCGAGTGGGTTTGGGTCTAGCCGAGTGGGTTTGGGTCTAACGGAGTGGGTTTGGGTCTAGCGGATTGGGTTTGGGTCTAGCCGAGTGGGTTTGGGTCTAGCCGAGTGGGTTTGGGTCTAGCCGAGTGGGTTTGGGTCTAGCCGAGTGGGTTGGGGTCTAGCGCAGTGGGTTTGGGTCTTGCCGAGTGGGTTTGGGTCCAGCCGAGTGGGTTTGGGTCCAGCGGAGTGGGTTTGGGTCTAACCGAGTGGGTTTCGGTCTAGCCGATTGGGTTTGTGTCTAGCCGAGTGGGTTTGGGTCTATCCGAGTGGGTTTGGGTCTAGCCGAGTCCGTTTGGGTCTAGCCGAGTGGGTTTGGGTATAGCGGAATGGGTTTGGGTCTAGCCGAGTGGGTTTGGGTCTAGCCGAGTGGGTTTGGGTCTAGCGGAGTGGGTTTGGGTCTAGCGGAGTGTGTTTGGGTCTAGCCGAGTGGGTTTGGGTCTAGCTGAGTGGGTTTGGGTCTAGCGGAGTGGGTTTGGGTCTCGCGGAGTGGGTTTGGGTCTAGCCGAGTGGGTTTGGGACTAGCCGAGTGGGTTTGGGTCTAGCGGAGTGGGTTTGGTTATAGCGGAGTGGGTTTGGGTCTAGCCGGGTGGGTTTGGGTCTAGCCGAGTGGGGTTGGGTCTAGCGGAGTGGGTTTGGGTCTAACCGAGTGGGTTTGGGTCTAGCCGATTGGGTTTGGGTCTAGCCGAGTGGGTTTGGGTCTAGCCGAGTGGGTTTAGGTCTAGCGGAGTGGGTTTGGGTATAGCGGAGTGGGTATGGGTCTAGCGGAGTACGTTTGGGTCTAGCCGAGTGGTTTTCGGTCTATCCGAGTGGGTTTGGGTCTAGCCGAGTCGGTTTCGGTCTATCCAAGTGGGTTTGGGTCTAGCCGAGTAGGTTTGGGTCCAGCCGAGTGGGTTTGGGTCTAGCCGAGTGGGTTTGGGTCTAGCGGAGTGGGTTTGTGTCTGGCCGAGTGGGTTTGGGTCTAGCCGAGTGGGTTTGGGTCTAGCGGAGTGGGTTTCGGTTTAGCCGAGTGGGTTTAGGTCTAGCCGAGTGGGTTTGGGTCTAGCCGAGTGGGTTTGGGTCTGGCCGAGTGGGTTTGGGTGCAGCCGAGTGGATTTGGGTGCAGCCGAGTGGGTTTGGGTCTAGCCGAGTGGGTTTGGGTCTAGCCGAGTGGGTTTGGGTCTAGCCGAGTGGGTTTGGGTCTAGCGGAGTGGGCTTGTGTCTAGCCGAGTGGGTTTGGCTCTAGCCGAGTGGGTTTGGGTCTAGCGGAGTGGGTTTGGGTGTAGCCGAGTGGGTTTGGGTCTAGCGGAATGGTTTTGGGTCTAGCGGAGTGGGTTTGGGACTAGCCGAGTGGGTTTGTGTCTAGCCGAGTGGGTTTGGGTCTAGACGAGTGGGTTTGGGTCTAGCCGAGTGGGTTTGGGTCTAGCCGAGTGTGTTTGGGTCTAGCCGAGTGGGATTGGGTCTAGCCGAGTGGGTTTGGGTCTAGCCGAGTGGGTTTGGGTCTAGCCGAGTGGGTTTGGGTCTAGCCGAGTGGGTTTGGGACTAGCCGAGTGGGTTTGGGTCTAGTGGAGTGGGTTTGGGTCTAGCGGAGTGGGTTTGGGTCTAGCCGAGTGGGTTTGGGTCTAGCCGAGTGGGTTTGGGTCTAGCGGAGTGTGTTTGGGTTTAGCCGAGTGGGTTTAGGACTAGCCGAGTGGGTTTGGGTCTAGCCGAGTGGGTTTGGGTCGAACCGAGTGGGTTTGGGTCCAGCCGAGTGGGTTTGGGTCTAGCCGAGTGGGTTTGGGTCCAGCCGAGTGGGTTTGGGTCTAGCAGAGTGGGATTGGGTCTAGCCGACTGGGTTTGGGTCTAGCCGATTGGGTTTGTGTCTAGCCGAGTGGGTTTGGGTCTATCTGAGTGGGTTTGGGTCTAGCCGAGTGGGTTTGGGTCTAGCGGAGTGTGTTTGGGTATAGCGGAGTGGGTATGGGTCTAGCAGAGTGGGTTTGGGTCTAGCCGAGTCGGTTTTGGTCTATCCGAGTGGGTTTGGGTGTAGCCGAGTGGGTTTGGGTCCAGCCGAGTGGGTTTGGGTCTAGCCGAGTGGGTTTGGGTCTAGCCGAGCAGGCTTGGGTCTAGCCGAGCGGGTTTGGGTCTAGCCGAGCGGGTTTGGGTCTAGCCGAGCAGGTTTGGGTCTAGCCGAGTGGGTTTGGGTCTAGCCGAGTGGGTTTGGGTCTAGCCGAGTGGGTTTGGGTCTAGCCGAGTGGGTTTGGGTCTTGCGGCATGGGTTTGGCTCTAGCGGAGTGGGTTTGGGTCTAGCGGAGTGGGTTTGGGTCTAGCCGAGGGGGTTTGGGTCTAGCGGATTGGGTTTGGGTCTAGCCGAGTGGGTTTGGGTCTAGCCGAGTGGGTTTGGGTCCAGCCGAGTGGGTTTGGGTCCAGCGGAGTGGGTTTGGGTCTAACCGAGTGGGTTTGGGTCTAGCCGATTGGGTTTGGGTCTAGCCGAGTGGGTTTGGGTCTATCCGAGTGGGTTTGGGTCTAGCCGAGTCCGTTTGGGTCTAGCCGAGTGGGTTTGGGTATAGCGGAATGGGTTTGGGTCTAGCCGAGTGGGTTTGGGTCTAGCCGAGTGGGTTTGGGTCTAGCGGAGTGGGTTTGGGTCTAGCGGAGTGTGTTTGGGTCTAGCCGAGTGGGTTTGGGTCTAGCTGAGTGGGTTTGGGTCTAGCGGAGTGGATTTGGGTCTCGCGGAGTGGGTTTGGGTCTAGCCGAGTGGGTTTGGGACTAGCCGAGTGGGTTTGGGTCTAGCGGAGTGGGTTTGGTTATAGCGGAGTGGGTTTGGGTCTAGCCGAGTGGGTTTGGGTCTAGCCGAGTGGGTTTGGGTCTAGCCGAGTGGGTTTGGGACTAGCCGAGTGGGTTTGGGTCTAGTGGAGTGGGTTTGGGTCTAGCGGAGTGGGTTTGGGTCTAGCCGAGTGGGTTTGGGTCTAGCCGAGTGGGTTTGGGTCTAGCGGAGTGTGTTTGGGTTTAGCCGAGTGGGTTTAGGACTAGCCGAGTGGGTTTGGGTCTAGCCGAGTGGGTTTGGGTCGAACCGAGTGGGTTTGGGTCCAGCCGAGTGGGTTTGGGTCTAGCCGAGTGGGTTTGGGTCCAGCGGAGTGGGTTTGGGTCTAACCGAGTGGGTTTCGGTCTAGCCGATTGGGTTTGTGTCTAGCCGAGTGGGTTTGGGTCTATCCGAGTGGGTTTGGGTCTAGCCGAGTCCGTTTGGGTCTAGCCGAGTGGGTTTGGGTATAGCGGAATGGGTTTGGGTCTAGCCGAGTGGGTTTGGGTCTAGCCGAGTGGGTTTGGGTCTAGCGGAGTGGGTTTGGGTCTAGCGGAGTGTGTTTGGGTCTAGCCGAGTGGGTTTGGGTCTAGCTGAGTGGGTTTGGGTCTAGCGGAGTGGGTTTGGGTCTCGCGGAGTGGGTTTGGGTCTAGCCGAGTGGGTTTGGGACTAGCCGAGTGGGTTTGGGTCTAGCGGAGTGGGTTTGGTTATAGCGGAGTGGGTTTGGGTCTAGCCGGGTGGGTTTGCGTCTAGCCGAGTGGGGTTGGGTCTAGCGGAGTGGGTTTGGGTCTAACCGAGTGGGTTTGGGTCTAGCCGATTGGGTTTGGGTCTAGCCGAGTGGGTTTGGGTCTAGCCGAGTGGGTTTAGGTCTAGCGGAGTGGGTTTGGGTATAGCGGAGTGGGTATGGGTCTAGCGGAGTACGTTTGGGTCTAGCCGAGTGGTTTTCGGTCTATCCGAGTGGGTTTGGGTCTAGCCGAGTCGGTTTCGGTCTATCCAAGTGGGTTTGGGTCTAGCCGAGTAGGTTTGGGTCCAGCCGAGTGGGTTTGGGTCTAGCCGAGTGGGTTTGGGTCTAGCGGAGTGGGTTTGTGTCTGGCCGAGTGGGTTTGGGTCTAGCCGAGTGGGTTTGGGTCTAGCGGAGTGGGTTTCGGTTTAGCCGAGTGGGTTTAGGTCTAGCCGAGTGGGTTTGGGTCTAGCCGAGTGGGTTTGGGTCTGGCCGAGTGGGTTTGGGTGCAGCCGAGTGGGTTTGGGTGCAGCCGAGTGGGTTTGGGTCTAGCCGAGTGGGTTTGGGTCTAGCCGAGTGGGTTTGGGTCTAGCCGAGTGGGTTTGGGTCTAGCGGAGTGGGCTTGTGTCTAGCCGAGTGGGATTGGCTCTAGCCGAGTGGGTTTGGGTCTAGCGGAGTGGGTTTGGGTGTAGCCGAGTGGGTTTGGGTCTAGCGGAATGGTTTTGGGTCTAGCGGAGTGGGTTTGGGACTAGCCGAGTGGGTTTGTGTCTAGCCGAGTGGGTTTGGGTCTAGACGAGTGGGTTTGGGTCTAGCCGAGTGGGTTTGGGTCTAGCCGAGTGTGTTTGGGTCTAGCCGAGTGGGATTGGGTCTAGCCGAGTGGGTTTGGGTCTAGCCGAGTGGGTTTGGGTCTAGCCGAGTGGGTTTGGGTCTAGCCGAGTGGGTTTGGGACTAGCCGAGTGGGTTTGGGTCTAGTGGAGTGGGTTTGGGTCTAGCGGAGTGGGTTTGGGTCTAGCCGAGTGGGTTTGGGTCTAGCCGAGTGGGTTTGGGTCTAGCGGAGTGTGTTTGGGTTTAGCCGAGTGGGTTTAGGACTAGCCGAGTGGGTTTGGGTCTAGCCGAGTGGGTTTGGGTCGAACCGAGTGGGTTTGGGTCCAGCCGAGTGGGTTTGGGTCTAGCCGAGTGGGTTTGGGTCCAGCCGAGTGGGTTTGGGTCTAGCAGAGTGGGATTGGGTCTAGCCGACTGGGTTTGGGTCTAGCCGATTGGGTTTGTGTCTAGCCGAGTGGGTTTGGGTCTATCTGAGTGGGTTTGGGTCTAGCCGAGTGGGTTTGGGTCCAGCGGAGTGTGTTTGGGTATAGCGGAGTGGGTATGGGTCTAGCAGAGTGGGTTTGGGTCTAGCCGAGTCGGTTTTGGTCTATCCGAGTGGGTTTGGGTGTAGCCGAGTGGGTTTGGGTCCAGCCGAGTGGGTTTGGGTCTAGCCGAGTGGGTTTGGGTCTAGCCGAGCAGGCTTGGGTCTAGCCGAGCGGGTTTGGGTCTAGCCGAGCGGGTTTGGGTCTAGCCGAGCGGGTTTGGGTCTAGCCGAGTGGGTTTGGGTCTAGCCGAGTGGGTTTGGGTCTAGCCGAGTGGGTTTGGGTCTAGCCGAGTGGGTTTGGGTCTTGCGGCATGGGTTTGGCTCTAGCGGAGTGGGTTTGGGTCTAGCGGAGTGGGTTTGGGTCTAGCCGAGGGGGTTTGGGTCTAGCGGATTGGGTTTGGGTCTAGCCGAGTGAGTTTGGGTCTAGCCGAGTGGGTTTGGGTCCAGCCGAGTGGGTTTGGGTCCAGCGGAGTGGGTTTGGGTCTAACCGAGTGGGTTTGGGTCTAGCCGATTGGGTTTGGGTCTAGCCGAGTGGGTTTGGGTCCATCCGAGTGGGTTTGGGTCTAGCCGAGTCCGTTTGGGTCTAGCCGAGTGGGTTTGGGTATAGCGGAATGGGTTTGGGTCTAGCCGAGTGGGTTTGGGTCTAGCCGAGTGGGTTTGGGTCTAGCGGAGTGGGTTTGGGTCTAGCAGAGTGTGTTTGGGTCTAGCCGAGTGGGTTTGGGTCTAGCTGAGTGGGTTTGGGTCTAGCGGAGTGGATTTGGGTCTCGCGGAGTGGGTTTGGGTCTAGCCGAGTGGGTTTGGGACTAGCCGAGTGGGTTTGGGTCTAGCGGAGTGGGTTTGGTTATAGCGGAGTGGGTTTGGGTCTAGCCGAGTGGGTTTGGGTCTAGGCGAGTGGGTTTGGGTCTAGCCGAGTGGGTTTGGGACTAGCCGAGTGGGTTTGGGTCTAGTGGAGTGGGTTTGGGTCTAGCGGAGTGGGTTTGGGTCTAGCCGAGTGAATTTGGGTCTAGCCGAGTGGGTTTGGGTCTAGCGGAGTGTGTTTGGGTTTAGCCGAGTGGGTTTAGGACTAGCCGAGTGGGTTTGGGTCTAGCCGAGTGGGTTTGGGTCGAACCGAGTGGGTTTGGGTCCAGCCGAGTGGGTTTGGGTCTAGCCGAGTGGGTTTGGGTCCAGCCGAGTGGGTTTGGGTCTAGCAGAGTGGGATTGGGTCTAGCCGACTGGGTTTGGGTCTAGCCGATTGGGTTTGTGTCTAGCCGAGTGGGTTTGGGTCTATCTGAGTGGGTTTGGGTCTAGCCGAGTGGGTTTGGGTCTAGCGGAGTGTGTTTGGGTATAGCGGAGTGGGTATGGGTCTAGCAGAGTGGGTTTGGGTCTAGCCGAGTCGGTTTTGGTCTATCCGAGTGGGTTTGGGTGTAGCCGAGTGGGTTTGGGTCCAGCCGAGTGGGTTTGGGTCTAGCCGAGTGGGTTTGGGTCTAGCCGAGCAGGCTTGGGTCTAGCCGAGCGGGTTTGGGTCTAGCCGAGCGGGTTTGGGTCTAGCCGAGCGGGTTTGGGTCTAGCCGAGTGGGTTTGGGTCTAGCCGAGTGGGTTTGGGTCTAGCCGAGTGGGTTTGGGTCTAGCCGAGTGGGTTTGGGTCTTGCGGCATGGGTTTGGGTCTAGCGGAGTGGGTTTGGGTCTAGCGGAGTGGGTTTGGGTCTAGCCGAGGGGGTTTGGGTCTAGCGGATTGGGTTTGGGTCTAGCCGAGTGGGTTTGGGTCTAGCCGAGTGGGTTTGGGTCCAGCCGAGTGGGTTTGGGTCCAGCGGAGTGGGTTTGGGTCTAACCGAGTGGGTTTGGGTCTAGCCGATTGGGTTTGGGTCTAGCCGAGTGGGCTTGGGTCTATCCGAGTGGGTTTGGGTCTAGCCGAGTCCGTTTGGGTCTAGCCGAGTGGGTTTGGGTATAGCGGAATGGGTTTGGGTCTAGCCGAGTGGGTTTGGGTCTAGCCGAGTGGGTTTGGGTCTAGCGGAGTGGGTTTGGGTTTAGCGGAGTGTGTTTGGGTCTAGCCGAGTGGGTTTGGGTCTAGCTGAGTGGGTTTGGGTCTAGCGGAGTGGATTTGGGTCTCGCGGAGTGGGTTTGGGTCTAGCCGAGTGGGTTTGGGACTAGCCGAGTGGGTTTGGGTCTAGCGGAGTGGGTTTGGTTATAGCGGAGTGGGTTTGGGTCTAGCCGAGTGGGTTTGGGTCTAGCCGAGTGGGTTTGGGTCTAGTGGAGTGGGTGTGGGTCCAGCCGAGTGGGTTTGGGTCTAGCCGAGTGGGTTTGGGTCTAGCGGAGTGGGTTTGGGACTAGCCGAGTGGGTTTGGGTCTAGCCGAGTGGGTTTGGGTCTAGCCGAGTGGGTTTGGGTCTAGTGGAGTGGGTGTGGGTCTAGCGGAGTGTGTTTGGGTCTAGCCGAGTGGGTTTGGGTCTAGCTGAGTGGGTTTGGGTCTAGCGGAGTGGATTTGGGTCTCGCGGAGTGGGTTTGGGTCTAGCCGAGTGGGTTTGGGACTAGCCGAGTGGGTTTGGGTCTAGCGGAGTGGGTTTGGTTATAGCGGAGTGGGTTTGGGTCTAGCCGAGTGGGTTTGGGTCTAGCCGAGTGGGTTTGGGTCTAGCCGAGTGGGTTTGGGACTAGCCGAGTGGGTTTGGGTCTAGTGGAGTGGGTTTGGGTCTAGCGGAGTGGGTTTGGGTCTAGCCGAGTGGGTTTGGGTCTAGCCGAGTGGGTTTGGGTCTAGCGGAGTGTGTTTGGGTTTAGCCGAGTGGGTTTAGGACTAGCCGAGTGGGTTTGGGTCTAGCCGAGTGGGTTTGGGTCGAACCGAGTGGGTTTGGGTCCAGCCGAGTGGGTTTGGGTCTAGCCGAGTGGGTTTGGGTCCAGCCGAGTGGGTTTGGGTCTAGCAGAGTGGGATTGGGTCTAGCCAACTGGGTTTGGGTCTAGCCGATTGGGTTTGTGTCTAGCCGAGTGGGTTTGGGTCTAGCGGAGTGGGTTTGTGTCTGGCCGAGTGGGTTTGGGTCTAGCCGAGTGGGTTTGGGTCTAGCGGAGTGGGTTTCGGTTTAGCCGAGTGGGTTTAGGTCTAGCCGAGTGGGTTTGGGTCCAGCCGAGTGGGTTTGGGTCTGGCCGAGTGGGTTTGGGTGCAGCCGAGTGGGTTTGGGTGCAGCCGAGTGGGTTTGGGTCTAGCCGAGTGGGTTTGGGTCTAGCCGAGTGGGTTTGGGTCTAGCCGAGTGGGTTTGGGTCTAGCGGAGTGGGCTTGTGTCTAGCCGAGTGGGATTGGCTCTAGCCGAGTGGGTTTGGGTCTAGCGGAGTGGGTTTGGGTGTAGCCGAGTGGGTTTGGGTCTAGCGGAATGGTTTTGGGTCTAGCGGAGTGGGTTTGGGACTAGCCGAGTGGGTTTGTGTCTAGCCGAGTGGGTTTGGGTCTAGACGAGTGGGTTTGGGTCTAGCCGAGTGGGTTTGGGTCTAGCCGAGTGTGTTTGGGTCTAGCCGAGTGGGATTGGGTCTAGCCGAGTGGGTTTGGGTCTAGCCGAGTGGGTTTGGGTCTAGCCGAGTGGGTTTGGGTCTAGCCGAGTGGGTTTGGGACTAGCCGAGTGGGTTTGGGTCTAGTGGAGTGGGTTTGGGTCTAGAGGAGTGGGTTTGGGTCTAGCCGAGTGGGTTTGGGTCTAGCCGAGTGGGTTTGGGTCTAGCGGAGTGTGTTTGGGTTTAGCCGAGTGGGTTTAGGACTAGCCGAGTGGGTTTGGGTCTAGCCGAGTGGGTTTGGGTCGAACCGAGTGGGTTTGGGTCCAGCCGAGTGGGTTTGGGTCTAGCCGAGTGGGTTTGGGTCCAGCCGAGTGGGTTTGGGTCTAGCAGAGTGGGATTGGGTCTAGCCGACTGGGTTTGGGTCTAGCCGATTGGGTTTGTGTCTAGCCGAGTGGGTTTGGGTCTATCTGAGTGGGTTTGGGTCTAGCCGAGTGGGTTTGGGTCTAGCGGAGTGTGTTTGGGTATAGCGGAGTGGGTATGGGTCTAGCAGAGTGGGTTTGGGTCTAGCCGAGTCGGTTTTGGTCTATCCGAGTGGGTTTGGGTGTAGCCGAGTGGGTTTGGGTCCAGCCGAGTGGGTTTGGGTCTAGCCGAGTGGGTTTGGGTCTAGCCGAGCAGGCTTGGGTCTAGCCGAGCGGGTTTGGGTCTAGCCGAGCGGGTTTGGGTCTAGCCGAGCGGGTTTGGGTCTAGCCGAGTGGGTTTGGGTCTAGCCGAGTGGGTTTGGGTCTAGCCGAGTGGGTTTGGGTCTAGCCGAGTGGGTTTGGGTCTTGCGGCATGGGTTTGGCTCTAGCGGAGTGGGTTTGGGTCTAGCGGAGTGGGTTTGGGTCTAGCCGAGGGGGTTTGGGTCTAGCGGATTGGGTTTGGGTCTAGCCGAGTGGGTTTGGGTCTAGCCGAGTGGGTTTGGGTCCAGCCGAGTGGGTTTGGGTCCAGCGGAGTGGGTTTGGGTCTAACCGAGTGGGTTTGGGTCTAGCCGATTGGGTTTGGGTCTAGCCGAGTGGGCTTGGGTCTATCCGAGTGGGTTTGGGTCTAGCCGAGCCCGTTTGGGTCTAGCCGAGTGGGTTTGGGTATAGCGGAATGGGTTTGGGTCTAGCCGAGTGGGTTTGGGTCTAGCCGAGTGGGTTTGGGTCTAGCGGAGTGGGTTTGGGTCTAGCGGAGTGTGTTTGGGTCTAGCCGAGTGGGTTTGGGTCTAGCTGAGTGGGTTTGGGTCTAGCGGAGTGGATTTGGGTCTCGCGGAGTGGGTTTGGGTCTAGCCGAGTGGGTTTGGGACTAGCCGAGTGGGTTTGGGTCTAGCGGAGTGGGTTTGGTTATAGCGGAGTGGGTTTGGGTCTAGCCGAGTGGGTTTGGGTCTAGCCGAGTGGGTTTGGGTCTAGCCGAGTGGGTTTGGGACTAGCCGAGTGGGTTTGGTCTAGTGGAGTGGGTTTGGGTCTAGCAGAGTGGGTTTGGGTCTAGCCGAGTGAATTTGGGTCTAGCCGAGTGGGTTTGGGTCTAGCGGAGTGTGTTTGGGTTTAGCCGAGTGGGTTTAGGACTAGCCGAGTGGGTTTGGGTCTAGCCGAGTGGGTTTGGGTCGAACCGAGTGGGTTTGGGTCCAGCCGAGTGGGTTTGGGTCTAGCCGAGTGGGTTTGGGTCCAGCCGAGTGGGTTTGGGTCTAGCAGAGTGGGATTGGGTCTAGCCGACTGGGTTTGGGTCTAGCCGATTGGGTTTGTGTCTAGCCGAGTGGGTTTGGGTCTATCTGAGTGGGTTTGGGTCTAGCCGAGTGGGTTTGGGTCTAGCGTAGTGTGTTTGGGTATAGCGGAGTGGGTATGGGTCTAGCAGAGTGGGTTTGGGTCTAGCCGAGTCGGTTTTGGTCTATCCGAGTGGGTTTGGGTGTAGCCGAGTGGGTTTGGGTCCAGCCGAGTGGGTTTGGGTCTAGCCGAGTGGGTTTGGGTCTAGCCGAGCAGGCTTGGGTCTAGCCGAGCGGGTTTGGGTCTAGCCGAGCGGGTTTGGGTCCAGCCGAGCGGGTTTGGGTCCAGCCGAGTGGGTTTGGGTCTAGCCGAGTGGGTTTGGGTCTAGCCGAGTGGGTTTGGGTCTAGCCGAGTGGGTTTGGGTCTTGCGGCATGGGTTTGGGTCTAGCGGAGTGGGTTTGGGTCTAGCGGAGTGGGTTTGGGTCTAGCCGAGGGGGTTTGGGTCTAGCGGATTGGGTTTGGGTCTAGCCGAGTGGGTTTGGGTCTAGCCGAGTGGGTTTGGGTCCAGCCGAGTGGGTTTGGGTCCAGCGGAGTGGGTTTGGGTCTAACCGAGTGGGTTTGGGTCTAGCCGATTGGGTTTGGGTCTAGCCGAGTGGGCTTGGGTCTATCCGAGTGGGTTTGGGTCTAGCCGAGTCCGTTTGGGTCTAGCCGAGTGGGTTTGGGTATAGCGGAATGGGTTTGGGTCTAGCCGAGTGGGTTTGGGTCTAGCCGAGTGGGTTTGGGTCTAGCGGAGTGGGTTTGGGTCTAGCGGAGTGTGTTTGGGTCTAGCCGAGTGGGTTTGGGTCTAGCTGAGTGGGTTTGGGTCTAGCGGAGTGGATTTGGGTCTCGCGGAGTGGGTTTGGGTCTAGCCGAGTGGGTTTGGGACTAGCCGAGTGGGTTTGGGTCTAGCGGAGTGGGTTTGGTTATAGCGGAGTGGGTTTGGGTCTAGCCGAGTGGGTTTGGGTCTAGCCGAGTGGGTTTGGGTCTAGTGGAGTGGGTGTGGGTCCAGCCGAGTGGGTTTGGGTCTAGCCGAGTGGGTTTGGGTCTAGCGGAGTGGGTTTGGGACTAGCCGAGTGGGTTTGGGTCTAGCCGAGTGGGTTTGGGTCTAGCCGAGTGGGTTTGGGTCTAGTGGAGTGGGTGTGGGTCTAGCGGAGTGTGTTTGGGTCTAGCCGAGTGGGTTTGGGTCTAGCTGAGTGGGTTTGGGTCTAGCGGAGTGGATTTGGGTCTCGCGGAGTGTGTTTGGGTCTAGCCGAGTGGGTTTGGGACTAGCCGAGTGGGTTTGGGTCTAGCGGAGTGGGTTTGGTTATAGCGGAGTGGGTTTGGGTCTAGCCGAGTGGGTTTGGGTCTAGCCGAGTGGGTTTGGGTCTAGCCGAGTGGGTTTGGGACTAGCCGAGTGGGTTTGGGTCTAGTGGAGTGGGTTTGGGTCTAGCGGAGTGGGTTTGGGTCTAGCCGAGTGGGTTTGGGTCTAGCCGAGTGGGTTTGGGTCTAGCGGAGTGTGTTTGGGTTTAGCCGAGTGGGTTTAGGACTAGCCGAGTGGGTTTGGGTCTAGCCGAGTGGGTTTGGGTCGAACCGAGTGGGTTTGGGTCCAGCCGAGTGGGTTTGGGTCTAGCCGAGTGGGTTTGGGTCCAGCCGAGTGGGTTTGGGTCTAGCAGAGTGGGATTGGGTCTAGCCGACTGGGTTTGGGTCTAGCCGATTGGGTTTGTGTCTAGCCGAGTGGGTTTGGGTCTATCTGAGTGGGTTTGGGTCTAGCCGAGTGGGTTTGGGTCTAGCGGAGTGTGTTTGGGTATAGCGGAGTGGGTATGGGTCTAGCAGAGTGGGTTTGGGTCTAGCCGAGTCGGTTTTGGTCTATCCGAGTGGGTTTGGGTGTAGCCGAGTGGGTTTGGGTCCAGCCGAGTGGGTTTGGGTCTAGCCGAGTGGGTTTGGGTCTAGCCGAGCAGGCTTGGGTCTAGCCGAGCGGGTTTGGGTCTAGCCGAGCGGGTTTGGGTCTAGCCGAGCGGGTTTGGGTCTAGCCGAGTGGGTTTGGGTCTAGCCGAGTGGGTTTGGGTCTAGCCGAGTGGGTTTGGGTCTAGCCGAGTGGGTTTGGGTCTTGCGGCATGGGTTTGGGTCTAGCGGAGTGGGTTTGGGTCTAGCGGAGTGGGTTTGGGTCTAGCCGAGGGGGTTTGGGTCTAGCGGATTGGGTTTGGGTCTAGCCGAGTGGGTTTGGGTCTAGCCGAGTGGGTTTGGGTCCAGCCGAGTGGGTTTGGGTCCAGCGGAGTGGGTTTGGGTCTAACCGAGTGGGTTTGGGTCTAGCCGATTGGGTTTGGGTCTAGCCGAGTGGGTTTGGGTCTATCCGAGTGGGTTTGGGTCTAGCCGAGTCCGTTTGGGTCTAGCCGAGTGGGTTTGGGTATAGCGGAATGGGTTTGGGTCTAGCCGAGTGGGTTTGGGTCTAGCCGAGTGGGTTTGGGTCTAGCGGAGTGGGTTTGGGTCTAGCGGAGTGTGTTTGGGTCTAGCCGAGTGGGTTTGGGTCTAGCTGAGTGGGTTTGGGTCAAGCGGAGTGGATTTGGGTCTCGCGGAGTGGGTTTGGGTCTAGCCGAGTGGGTTTGGGACTAGCCGAGTGGGTTTGGGTCTAGCGGAGTGGGTTTGGTTATAGCGGAGTGGGTTTGGGTCTAGCCGAGTGGGTTTGGGTCTAGCCGAGTGGGTTTGGGTCTAGTGGAGTGGGTGTGCGTCCAGCCGAGTGGGTTTGGGTCTAGCCGAGTGGGTTTGGGTCTAGCGTAGTGGGTTTGGGACTAGCTGAGTGGGTTTGGGTCTAGCCGAGTGGGTTTGGGTCTAGACGAGTGGGTTTGGGTCTAGCCGAGTGGGTTTGGGTCTAGCCGAGTGTGTTTGGGTCTAGCCGAGTGGGATTGGGTCTAGCCGAGTGGGTTTGGGTCTAGCCGAGTGGGTTTGGGTCTAGCCGAGTGGGTTTGGGTCTAGCCGAGTGGGTTTGGGACTAGCCGAGTGGGTTTGGGTCTAGTGGAGTGGGTTTGGGTCTAGCGGAGTGGGTTTGGGTCTAGCCGAGTGGGTTTGGGTCTAGCCGAGTGGGTTTGGGTCTAGCGGAGTGTGTTTGGGTTTAGCCGAGTGGGTTTAGGACTAGCCGAGTGGGTTTGGGTCTAGCCGAGTGGGTTTGGGTCGAACCGAGTGGGTTTGGGTCCAGCCGAGTGGGTTTGGGTCTAGCCGAGTGGGTTTGGGTCCAGCCGAGTGGGTTTGGGTCTAGCAGAGTGGGATTGGGTCTAGCCGACTGGGTTTGGGTCTAGCCGATTGGGTTTGTGTCTAGCCGAGTGGGTTTGGGTCTATCTGAGTGGGTTTGGGTCTAGCCGAGTGGGTTTGGGTCTAGCGGAGTGTGTTTGGGTATAGCGGAGTGGGTATGGGTCTAGCAGAGTGGGTTTGGGTCTAGCGGAGTGGGTTTGGGTCTAGCCGAGGGGGTTTGGGTCTAGCGGATTGGGTTTGGGTCTAGCCGAGTGGGTTTGGGTCTAGCCGAGTGGGTTTCGGTCCAGCCGAGTGGGTTTGGGTCCAGCGGAGTGGGTTTGGGTCTAACCGAGTGGGTTTCGGTCTAGCCGATTGGGTTTGGGTCTAGCCGAGTGGGTTTGGGTCTATCCGAGTGGGTTTGGGTCTAGCCGAGTCCGTTTGGGTCTAGCCGAGTGGGTTTGGGTATAGCGGAATGGGTTTGGGTCTAGCCGAGTGGGTTTGGGTCTAGCCGAGTGGGTTTGGGTCTAGCGGAGTGGGTTTGGGTCTAGCGGAGTGTGTTTGGGTCTAGCCGAGTGGGTTTGGGTCTAGCTGAGTGGGTTTGGGTCTAGCGGAGTGGATTTGGGTCTCGCGGAGTGGGTTTGGGTCTAGCCGAGTGGGTTTGCGACTAGCCGAGTGGGTTTGGGTCTAGCGGAGTGGGTTTGGGTCTAGCCGAGTGGGTTTGGGTCTTGCCGAGTGGGTTTGGGTCTAGTGGAGTGGGTGTGGGTCCAGCCGAGTGGGTTTGGGTCTAGCCGAGTGGGTTTGGGTCTAGCCGAGTGGGTTAGGGTCTAGCCGAGTGGGTTTTGGTCTAGCCGAGTCGGTTTGGGTTTAGCCGAGTGGGTTTGGGTCCAGCCGAGTGGGTTTGGGTCTAGCCGAGTGGGTTTGGGTCTAGCCGAGTGGGTTTGGGTCCAGCGGAGTGGGTTTGCGTGTAGCCGAGTGGGTTTGGGTCTAGCCGAGTGGGTTTGGGTCTAGCTGACTGGGTTTCGGTCTAGCCGACTGGGTTTGGGTCCAGCCGAGTGAGTTTGCATCTAGCCGAGTGGGTTTGGGACTAGCCGAGTGGGTTTGGTCTAGAGGAGAGGGTTTGGGTCTAGCCGAGTGGGTTTGGGTCTAGCCGAGTCCGTTTGGGTCTTGCCGAGTGGGTTTGGGACTAGCCGAGTGGGTTTGGGTCTAGCGGAGTGGGTTTGGTTCTAGCGGAGTGGGTTTGGGTCTAGCAGAGTGGGTTTGGGACTGGCCGAGTGGGTTTGGGTCTAGCCGAGTGGGTTTGCGCCTAGCCGACTGGGTTTGGGTCTAGCGAGTGGGGTTGCATCTAGCCGAGTGAGTTTGGGACTAGCCGAGTGTGTTTGGGTCTAGAGGAGTGGGTTTGGGTCTAGCCAAGTCCGTTTGGGTCTAGCCGAGTGGGTTTGGGACTAGCTGAGTGGGTTTGGGTCTAGCGGAGTGGGTTTGGTTCTAGCGGAGTGGGTTTGGGTCTAGCCGAGTGGGTTTGGGTCTAGAGGTGTGGGTTTGGGTCTAGCCGAGTGGGTTTGGGTCTAGCCGAGTGGGTTTGGGTCTAGCCGAGTGGGTTTGGGTCTAGCGGAGTGGGTTTGGGTCTAGCGGAGTGTGTTTGGGTCTAGCCGAGTGGGTTTGGGTCTAGCTGAGTGGGTTTGGGTCTAGCGGAGTGGATTTGGGTCTCGCGGAGTGGGTTTGGGTCTAGCCGAGTGGGTTTGGGACTAGCCGAGTGGGTTTGGGTCTAGCGGAGTGGGTTTGGTTATAGCGGAGTGGGTTTGGGTCTAGCCGAGTGGGTTTGGGTCTAGCCGAGTGGGTTTGGGTCTAGCCGAGTGGGTTTGGGACTAGCCGAGTGGGTTTGGGTCTAGTGGAGTGGGTTTGGGTCTAGCGGAGTGGGTTTGGGTCTAGCCGAGTGGGTTTGGGTCTAGCCGAGTGGGTTTGGGTCTAGCGGAGTGTGTTTGGGTTTAGCCGAGTGGGTTTAGGACTAGCCGAGTGGGTTTGGGTCTAGCCGAGTGGGTTTGGGTCGAACCGAGTGGGTTTGGGTCCAGCCGAGTGGGTTTGGGTCTAGCCGAGTGGGTTTGGGTCCAGCCGAGTGGGTTTGGGTCTAGCAGAGTGGGATTGGGTCTAGCCGACTGGTTTTGGGTCTAGCCGATTGGGTTTGTGTCTAGCCGAGTGGGTTTGGGTCTATCTGAGTGGGTTTGGGTCTAGCCGAGTGGGTTTGGGTCTAGCGGAGTGTGTTTGGGTATAGCGGAGTGGGTATGGGTCTAGCAGAGTGGGTTTGGGTCTAGATGAGTCGGTTTTGGTCTATCCGAGTGGGTTTGGGTGTAGCCGAGTGGGTTTGGGTCCAGCCGAGTGGGTTTGGGTCTAGCCGAGTGGGTTTGGGTCTAGCCGAGCAGGCTTGGGTCTAGCCGAGCGGGTTTGGGTCTAGCCGAGCGGGTTTGGGTCTAGCCGAGCGGGTTTGGGTCTAGCCGAGTGGGTTTGGGTCTAGCCGAGTGGGTTTGGGTCTAGCCGAGTGGGTTTGGGTCTAGCCGAGTGGGTTTGGGTCTTGCGGCATGGGTTTGGGTCTAGCGGAGTGGGTTTGGGTCTAGCGGAGTGGGTTTGGGTCTAGCCGAGGGGGTTTGGGTCTAGCGGATTGGGTTTGGGTCTAGCGGAGTGGGTTTGGTTCTAGCGGAGTGGGTTTGGGTCTAGCAGAGTGGGTTTGGGACTGGCCGAGTGGGTTTGGGTCTAGCCGAGTGGGTTTGCGCCTAGCCGACTGGGTTTGGGTCTAGCGAGTGGGGTTGCATCTAGCCGAGTGAGTTTGGGACTAGCCGAGTGTGTTTGGGTCTAGAGGAGTGGGTTTGGGTCTAGCCAAGTCCGTTTGGGTCTAGCCGAGTGGGTTTGGGACTAGCTGAGTGGGTTTGGGTCTAGCGGAGTGGGTTTGGTTCTAGCGGAGTGGGTTTGGGTCTAGCCGAGTGGGTTTGGGTCTAGAGGTGTGGGTTTGGGTCTAGCCGAGTGGGTTTGGGTCTAGCCGAGTGGGTTTGGGTCTAGCCGAGTGGGTTTGGGTCTAGCGGAGTGGGTTTGGGTCTAGCGGAGTGTGTTTGGGTCTAGCCGAGTGGGTTTGGGTCTAGCTGAGTGGGTTTGGGTCTAGCGGAGTGGATTTGGGTCTCGCGGAGTGGGTTTGGGTCTAGCCGAGTGGGTTTGGGACTAGCCGAGTGGGTTTGGGTCTAGCGGAGTGGGTTTGGTTATAGCGGAGTGGGTTTGGGTCTAGCCGAGTGGGTTTGGGTCTAGCCGAGTGGGTTTGGGTCTAGCCGAGTGGGTTTGGGACTAGCCGAGTGGGTTTGGGTCTAGTGGAGTGGGTTTGGGTCTAGCGGAGTGGGTTTGGGTCTAGCCGAGTGGGTTTGGGTCTAGCCGAGTGGGTTTGGGTCTAGCGGAGTGTGTTTGGGTTTAGCCGAGTGGGTTTAGGACTAGCCGAGTGGGTTTGGGTCTAGCCGAGTGGGTTTGGGTCGAACCGAGTGGGTTTGGGTCCAGCCGAGTGGGTTTGGGTCTAGCCGAGTGGGTTTGGGTCCAGCCGAGTGGGTTTGGGTCTAGCAGAGTGGGATTGGGTCTAGCCGACTGGTTTTGGGTCTAGCCGATTGGGTTTGTGTCTAGCCGAGTGGGTTTGGGTCTATCTGAGTGGGTTTGGGTCTAGCCGAGTGGGTTTGGGTCTAGCGGAGTGTGTTTGGGTATAGCGGAGTGGGTATGGGTCTAGCAGAGTGGGTTTGGGTCTAGATGAGTCGGTTTTGGTCTATCCGAGTGGGTTTGGGTGTAGCCGAGTGGGTTTGGGTCCAGCCGAGTGGGTTTGGGTCTAGCCGAGTGGGTTTGGGTCTAGCCGAGCAGGCTTGGGTCTAGCCGAGCGGGTTTGGGTCTAGCCGAGCGGGTTTGGGTCTAGCCGAGCGGGTTTGGGTCTAGCCGAGTGGGTTTGGGTCTAGCCGAGTGGGTTTGGGTCTAGCCGAGTGGGTTTGGGTCTAGCCGAGTGGGTTTGGGTCTTGCGGCATGGGTTTGGGTCTAGCGGAGTGGGTTTGGGTCTAGCGGAGTGGGTTTGGGTCTAGCCGAGGGGGTTTGGGTCTAGCGGATTGGGTTTGGGTCTAGCCGAGTGGGTTTGGGTCTAGCCGAGTGGGTTTGGGTCCAGCCGAGTGGGTTTGGGTCCAGCGGAGTGGGTTTGGGTCTAACCGAGTGGGTTTGGGTCTAGCCGATTGGGTTTGGGTCTAGCCGAGTGGGTTTGGGTCTATCCGAGTGGGTTTGGGTCTAGCCAAGTCCGTTTGGGTCTAGCCGAGTGGGTTTGGGTATAGCGGAATGGGTTTGGGTCTAGCCGAGTGGGTTTGGGTCTAGCCGAGTGGGTTTGGGTCTAGCGGAGTGGGTTTGGGTCTAGCGGAGTGTGTTTGGGTCTAGCCGAGTGGGTTTGGGTCTAGCTGAGTGGGTTTGGGTCTAGCGGAGTGGATTTGGGTCTCGCGGAGTGGGTTTGGGTCTAGCCGAGTGGGTTTGGGACTAGCCGAGTGGGTTTGGGTCTAGCGGAGTGGGTTTGGTTATAGCGGAGTGGGTTTGGGTCTAGCCGTGTGGGTTTGGGTCTAGCCGAGTGGGTTTGGGTCTAGTGGAGTGGGTGTGGGTCCAGCCGAGTGGGTTTGGGTCTAGCCGAGTGGGTTTGGGTCTAGCGGAGTGGGTTTGGGACTAGCCGAGTGGGTTTGGGTCTAGCCGAGTGGGTTTGGGTCTAGACGAGTGGGTTTGGGTCTAGCCGAGTGGGTTTGGGTCTAGCCGAGTGTGTTTGGGTCTAGCCGAGTGGGATTGGGTCTAGCCGAGTGGGTTTGGGTCTAGCCGAGTGGGTTTGGGTCTAGCCGAGTGGGTTTGGGTCTAGCCGAGTGGGTTTGGGACTAGCCGAGTGGGTTTGGGTCTAGTGGAGTGGGTTTGGGTCTAGCGGAGTGGGTTTGGGTCTAGCCGAGTGGGTTTGGGTCTAGCCGAGTGGGTTTGGGTCTAGCGGAGTGTGTTTGGGTTTAGCCGAGTGGGTTTAGGACTAGCCGAGTGGGTTTGGGTCTAGCCGAGTGGGTTTGGGTCGAACCGAGTGGGTTTGGGTCCAGCCGAGTGGGTTTGGGTCTAGCCGAGTGGGTTTGGGTCCAGCCGAGTGGGTTTGGGTCTAGCAGAGTGGGATTGGGTCTAGCCGACTGGGTTTGGGTCTAGCCGATTGGGTTTGTGTCTAGCCGAGTGGGTTTGGGTCTATCTGAGTGGGTTTGGGTCTAGCCGAGTGGGTTTGGGTCTAGCGGAGTGTGTTTGGGTATAGCGGAGTGGGTATGGGTCTAGCAGAGTGGGTTTGGGTCTAGCCGAGTCGGTTTAGGTCTATCCGAGTGGGTTTGGGTGTAGCCGAGTGGGTTTGGGTCCAGCCGAGTGGGTTTGGATCTAGCCGAGTGGGTTTGGGTCTAGCCGAGCGGGCTTGGGTCTAGCCGAGCGGGTTTGGGTCTAGCCGAGCGGGTTTGGGTCTAGCCGAGCGGGTTTGGGTCTAGCCGAGTGGGTTTGGGTCTAGCCGAGTGGGTTTGGGTCTAGCCGAGTGGGTTTGGGTCTAGCCGAGTGGGTTTGGGTCTTGCGGCATGGGTTTGGGTCTAGCGGAGTGGGTTTGGGTCTAGCGGAGTGGGTTTGGGTCTAGCCGAGGGGGTTTGGGTCTAGCGGATTGGGTTTGGGTCTAGCCGAGTGGGTTTGGGTCTAGCCGAGTGGGTTTGGGTCCAGCCGAGTGGGTTTGGGTCCAGCGGAGTGGGTTTGGGTCTAACCGAGTGGGTTTCGGTCTAGCCGATTGGGTTTGGGTCTAGCCGAGTGGGTTTGGGTCTATCCGAGTGGGTTTGGGTCTAGCCGAGTCCGTTTGGGTCTAGCCGAGTGGGTTTGGGTATAGCGGAATGGGTTTGGGTCTAGCCGAGTGGGTTTGGGTCTAGCCGAGTGGGTTTGGGTCTAGCGGAGTGGGTTTGGGTCTAGCGGAGTGTGTTTGGGTCTAGCCGAGTGGGTTTGGGTCTAGCTGAGTGGGTTTGGGTCTAGCGGAGTGGATTTGGGTCTCGCGGAGTGGGTTTGGGTCTAGCCGAGTGGGTTTCGGACTAGCCGAGTGGGTTTGGGTCTAGCGGAGTGGGTTTGGTTATAGCGGAGTGGGTTTGGGTCTAGCCGAGTGGGTTTGGGTCTTGCCGAGTGGGTTTGGGTCTAGTGGAGTGGGTGTGGGTCCAGCCGAGTGGGTTTGGGTCTAGCCGAGTGGGTTTGGGTCTAGCCGAGTGGGTTAGGGTCTAGCCGAGTGGGTTTTGGTCTAGCCGAGTCGGTTTGGGTTTAGCCGAGTGGGTTTGGGTCCAGCCGAGTGGGTTTGGGTCTAGCCGAGTGGGTTTGGGTCTAGCCGAGTGGGTTTGGGTCCAGCGGAGTGGGTTTGCGTGTAGCCGAGTGGGTTTGGGTCTAGCCGAGTGGGTTTGGGTCTAGCTGACTGGGTTTGGGTCTAGCCGACTGGGTTTGGGTCCAGCCGAGTGAGTTTGCATCTAGCCGAGTGGGTTTGGGACTAGCCGAGTGGGTTTGGTCTAGAGGAGTGGGTTTGGGTCTAGCCGAGTGGGTTTGGGTCTAGCCGAGTCCGTTTGGGTCTTGCCGAGTGGGTTTGGGACTAGCCGAGTGGGTTTGGGTCTAACGGAGTGGGTTTGGTTCTAGCGGAGTGGGTTTGGGTCTAGCAGAGTGGGTTTGGGTCTAGCCGAGTGGGTTTGGGTCTAGCCGAGTGGGTTTGGGTCTAGCCTAGTGGGTTTGGGTCTAGCCGAGTGGGTGTGGGTCTAGCCGAGTGGATTTGGGTGTAGCCGAGTGGGTTTGGGTCTAGCCGAGTGGGTTTGGGACTGGCCGAGTGGGTTTGGGTCTAGCCGAGTGGGTTTGCGCCTAGCCGACTGGGTTTGGGTCTAGCGAGTGGGGTTGCATCTAGCCGAGTGAGTTTGGGACTAGCCGAGTGTGTTTGGGTCTAGAGGAGTGGGTTTGGGTCTAGCCAAGTCCGTTTGGGTCTAGCCGAGTGGGTTTGGGACTAGCTGAGTGGGTTTGGGTCTAGCGGAGTGGGTTTGGTTCTAGCGGAGTGGGTTTGGGTCTAGCCGAGTGGGTTTGGGTCTAGAGGTGTGGGTTTGGGTCTAGCCGAGTGGGTTTGGGTCTAGCCTAGTGGGTTTGGGTCTAGCCGAGTGGGTTTGGGTCTAGCCGAGTGGATTTGGGTCTAGCCGAGTGGGTTTGGGTCTAGCCGAGTGGGTTTGGGACTGGCCGAGTGGGTTTGGGTCTAGCCGAGTGGGTTTGCGCCTAGCCGACTGGGTTTGGGTCTAGCGAGTGGGGTTGCATCTAGCCGAGTGAGTTTGGGACTAGCCGAGTGTGTTTGGGTCTAGAGGAGTGGGTTTGGGTCTAGCCAAGTCCGTTTGGGTCTAGCCGAGTGGGTTTGGGACTAGCTGAGTGGGTTTGGGTCTAGCGGAGTGGGTTTGGTTCTAGCGGAGTGGGTTTGGGTCTAGCCGAGTGGGTTTGGGTCTAGAGGTGTGGGTTTGGGTCTAACCGAGTGGGTTTGGGTCTAGCCGAGTGGGTTTGGGTCTATCCGAGTGGGTTTGGGTCTAGCCGAGTGGGTTTAGGTCTAGCGGAGTGGGTTTGGGTATAGCGGAGTGGGTATGGGTCTAGCGGAGTGGGTTTGGGTCTAGCCGAGTGGTTTTGGGTCTATCCGAGTGGGTTTGGGTCTAGCCGAGTCGGTTTCGGTCTAGCCGAGTGGGTTTGGGTCTAGCGGAGTGGGTTTCGGTTTAGCCGAGTGGGTTTAGGTCTAGCCGAGTGGGTTTGGGTCTAGCCGAGTGGGTTTGGGTCTAGCCGAGTGGGTTTGGGACTGGCCGAGTGGGTTTGGGTCTAGCCGAGTGGGTTTGCGCCTAGCCGACTGGGTTTGGGTCTAGCGAGTGGGGTTGCATCTAGCCGAGTGAGTTTGGGAATAGCCGAGTGTGTTTGGGTCTAGAGGAGTGGGTTTGGGTCTAGCCAAGTCCGTTTGGGTCTAGCCGAGTGGGTTTGGGACTAGCTGAGTGGGTTTGGGTCTAGCGGAGTGGGTTTGGTTCTAGCGGAGTGGGTTTGGGTCTAGCCGAGTGGGTTTGGGTCTAGAGGTGT
This sequence comes from Raja brachyura, assembly GCA_963514005.1. The sequence goes on along the minus strand of OY740819.1, from coordinate 1,692,170 downwards.
GGGTTTGGGTCTAACCGAGTGGGTTTGGGTCTAGCCGAGTGGGTTTGGGTCTATCCGAGTGGGTTTGGGTCTAGCCGAGTGGGTTTAGGTCTAGCGGAGTGGGTTTGGGTATAGCGGAGTGGGTATGGGTCTAGCGGAGTGGGTTTGGGTCTAGCCGAGTGGTTTTGGGTCTATCCGAGTGGGTTTGGGTCTAGCCGAGTTGGTTTCGGTCTAGCCGAGTGGGTTTGGGTCTAGCGGAGTGGGTTTCGGTTTAGCCGAGTGGGTTTAGGTCTAGCCGAGTGGGTTTGGGTCTAGCCGAGTGGGTTTGGGTCTGGCCGAGTGGGTTTGGGTGTAGCCGAGTGGGTTTGGGTGTAGCCGAGTGGGTTTGGGTCTAGCCGTGTGGGTTTGGGTCTAGCCGAGTGGGTTTGGGTCTAGCGGAGTGGGTTTGTGTCTAGCCGAGTGTGTTTGGGTCTAGCCGAGTGGGTTTCGGTCTAGCTGAGTGGGTTTGGGTCTAGCCGAGTGGGTTTGGGTCCTGCGGCGTGGGTTTGGGTCTAGCGGAGTGGGTTTGGGTCTAGCGGAGTAGGTTTGGTTATAGCGGAGTGGGTTTGGGTCTAGCCGTGTGGGTTTGGGTCTAGCCGAGTGGGTTTGGGTCTAGTGGAGTGGGTGTGGGTCCAGCCGAGTGGGTTTGGGTCTAGCCGAGTGGGTTTGGGTCTAGCGGAGTGGGTTTGGGACTAGCCGAGTGGGTTTGGGTCTAGCCGAGTGGGTTTGGGTCTAGACGAGTGGGTTTGGGTCTAGCCGAGTGGGTTTGGGTCTAGCCGAGTGTGTTTGGGTCTAGCCGAGTGGGATTGGGTCTAGCCGAGTGGGTTTGGGTCTAGCCGAGTGGGTTTGGGTCTAGCCGAGTGGGTTTGGGTCTAGCCGAGTGGGTTTGGGACTAGCCGAGTGGGTTTGGGTCTAGTGGAGTGGGTTTGGGTCTAGCGGAGTGGGTTTGGGTCTAGCCGAGTGGGTTTGGGTCTAGCCGAGTGGGTTTGGGTCTAGCGGAGTGTGTTTGGGTTTAGCCGAGTGGGTTTAGGACTAGCCGAGTGGGTTTGGGTCTAGCCGAGTGGGTTTGGGTCGAACCGAGTGGGTTTGGGTCCAGCCGAGTGGGTTTGGGTCTAGCCGAGTGGGTTTGGGTCCAGCCGAGTGGGTTTGGGTCTAGCAGAGTGGGATTGGGTCTAGCCGACTGGGTTTGGGTCTAGCCGATTGGGTTTGTGTCTAGCCGAGTGGGTTTGGGTCTATCTGAGTGGGTTTGGGTCTAGCCGAGTGGGTTTGGGTCTAGCGGAGTGTGTTTGGGTATAGCGGAGTGGGTATGGGTCTAGCAGAGTGGGTTTGGGTCTAGCCGAGTCGGTTTTGGTCTATCCGAGTGGGTTTGGGTGTAGCCGAGTGGGTTTGGGTCCAGCCGAGTGGGTTTGGGTCTAGCCGAGTGGGTTTGGGTCTAGCCGAGCGGGCTTGGGTCTAGCCGAGCGGGTTTGGGTCTAGCCGAGCGGGTTTGGGTCTAGCCGAGCGGGTTTGGGTCTAGCCGAGTGGGTTTGGGTCTAGCCGAGTGGGTTTGGGTCTAGCCGAGTGGGTTTGGGTCTAGCCGAGTGGGTTTGGGTCTTGCGGCATGGGTTTGGGTCTAGCGGAGTGGGTTTGGGTCTAGCGGAGTGGGTTTGGGTCTAGCCGAGGGGGTTTGGGTCTAGCGGATTGGGTTTGGGTCTAGCCGAGTGGGTTTGGGTCTAGCCGAGTGGGTTTGGGTCCAGCCGAGTGGGTTTGGGTCCAGCGGAGTGGGTTTGGGTCTAACCGAGTGGGTTTCGGTCTAGCCGATTGGGTTTGGGTCTAGCCGAGTGGGTTTGGGTCTATCCGAGTGGGTTTGGGTCTAGCCGAGTCCGTTTGGGTCTAGCCGAGTGGGTTTGGGTATAGCGGAATGGGTTTGGGTCTAGCCGAGTGGGTTTGGGTCTAGCCGAGTGGGTTTGGGTCTAGCGGAGTGGGTTTGGGTCTAGCGGAGTGTGTTTGGGTCTAGCCGAGTGGGTTTGGGTCTAGCTGAGTGGGTTTGGGTCTAGCGGAGTGGATTTGGGTCTCGCGGAGTGGGTTTGGGTCTAGCCGAGTGGGTTTGGGACTAGCCGAGTGGGTTTGGGTCTAGCGGAGTGGGTTTGGTTATAGCGGAGTGGGTTTGGGTCTAGCCGAGTGGGTTTGGGTCTTGCCGAGTGGGTTTGGGTCTAGTGGAGTGGGTGTGGGTCCAGCCGAGTGGGTTTGGGTCTAGCCGAGTGGGTTTGGGTCTAGCCGAGTGGGTTAGGGTCTAGCCGAGTGGGTTTTGGTCTAGCCGAGTCGGTTTGGGTTTAGCCGAGTGGGTTTGGGTCCAGCCGAGTGGGTTTGGGTCTAGCCGAGTGGGTTTGGGTCTAGCCGAGTGGGTTTGGGTCCAGCGGAGTGGGTTTACGTGTAGCCGAGTGGGTTTGGGTCTAGCCGAGTGGGTTTGGGTCTAGCTGACTGGGTTTGGGTCTAACCGAGTGGGTTTCGGTCTAGCCGATTGGGTTTGGGTCTAGCCGAGTGGGTTTGGGTCTATCCGAGTGGGTTTGGGTCTAGCCGAGTCCGTTTGGGTCTAGCCGAGTGGGTTTGGGTATAGCGGAATGGGTTTGGGTCTAGCCGAGTGGGTTTGGGTCTAGCCGAGTGGGTTTGGGTCTAGCGGAGTGGGTTTGGGTCTAGCGGAGTGTGTTTGGGTCTAGCCGAGTGGGTTTGGGTCTAGCTGAGTGGGTTTGGGTCTAGCGGAGTGGATTTGGGTCTCGCGGAGTGGGTTTGGGTCTAGCCGAGTGGGTTTGGGACTAGCCGAGTGGGTTTGGGTCTAGCGGAGTGGGTTTGGTTATAGCGGAGTGGGTTTGGGTCTAGCCGAGTGGGTTTGGGTCTTGCCGAGTGGGTTTGGGTCTAGTGGAGTGGGTGTGGGTCCAGCCGAGTGGGTTTGGGTCTAGCCGAGTGGGTTTGGGTCTAGCCGAGTGGGTTAGGGTCTAGCCGAGTGGGTTTTGGTCTAGCCGAGTCGGTTTGGGTTTAGCCGAGTGGGTTTGGGTCCAGCCGAGTGGGTTTGGGTCTAGCCGAGTGGGTTTGGGTCTAGCCGAGTGGGTTTGGGTCCAGCGGAGTGGGTTTACGTGTAGCCGAGTGGGTTTGGGTCTAGCCGAGTGGGTTTGGGTCTAGCTGACTGGGTTTGGGTCTAGCCGACTGGGTTTGGGTCCAGCCGAGTGAGTTTGCATCTAGCCGAGTGGGTTTGGGACTAGCCGAGTGGGTTTGGTCTAGAGGAGTGGGTTTGGGTCTAGCCGAGTGGGTTTGGGTCTAGCCGAGTCCGTTTGGGTCTTGCCGAGTGGGTTTGGGACTAGCCGAGTGGGTTTGGGTCTAGCGGAGTGGGTTTGGTTCTAGCGGAGTGGGTTTGGGTCTAGCAGAGTGGGTTTGGGTCTAGCCGAGTGGGTTTGGGTCTAGCCGAGTGGGTTTGGGTCTAGCCTAGTGGGTTTGGGTCTAGCCGAGTGGGTGTGGGTCTAGCCGAGTGGATTTGGGTCTAGCCGAGTGGGTTTGGGTCTAGCCGAGTGGGTTTGGGACTGGCCGAGTGGGTTTGGGTCTAGCCGAGTGGGTTTGCGCCTAGCCGACTGGGTTTGGGTCTAGCGAGTGGGGTTGCATCTAGCCGAGTGAGTTTGGGACTAGCCGAGTGTGTTTGGGTCTAGAGGAGTGGGTTTGGGTCTAGCCAAGTCCGTTTGGGTCTAGCCGAGTGGGTTTGGGACTAGCTGAGTGGGTTTGGGTCTAGCGGAGTGGGTTTGGTTCTAGCGGAGTGGGTTTGGGTCTAGCCGAGTGGGTTTGGGTCTAGAGGTGTGGGTTTGGGTCTAGCCGAGTGGGTTTGGGTCTAGCCTAGTGGGTTTGGGTCTAGCCGAGTGGGTTTGGGTCTAGCCGAGTGGATTTGGGTCTAGCCGAGTGGGTTTGGGTCTAGCCGAGTGGGTTTGGGACTGGCCGAGTGGGTTTGGGTCTAGCCGAGTGGGTTTGCGCCTAGCCGACTGGGTTTGGGTCTAGCGAGTGGGGTTGCATCTAGCCGAGTGAGTTTGGGACTAGCCGAGTGTGTTTGGGTCTAGAGGAGTGGGTTTGGGTCTAGCCAAGTCCGTTTGGGTCTAGAGGAGTGGGTTTGGGTCTAGCCAAGTCCGTTTGGGTCTAGCCGAGTGGGTTTGGGACTAGCTGAGTGGGTTTGGGTCTAGCGGAGTGGGTTTGGTTCTAGCGGAGTGGGTTTGGGTCTAGCCGAGTGGGTTTGGGTCTAGAGGTGTGGGTTTGGGTCTAACCGAGTGGGTTTGGGTCTAGCCGAGTGGGTTTGGGTCTATCCGAGTGGGTTTGGGTCTAGCCGAGTGGGTTTAGGTCTAGCGGAGTGGGTTTGGGTATAGCGGAGTGGGTATGGGTCTAGCGGAGTGGGTTTGGGTCTAGCCGAGTGGTTTTGGGTCTATCCGAGTGGGTTTGGGTCTAGCCGAGTCGGTTTCCGTCTAGCCGAGTGGGTTTGGGTCTAGCGGAGTGGGTTTCGGTTTAGCCGAGTGGGTTTAGGTCTAGCCGAGTGGGTTTGGGTCTAGCCGAGTGGGTTTGGGTCTGGCCGAGTGGGTTTGGGTGTAGCCGAGTGGGTTTGGGTGTAGCCGAGTGGGTTTGGGTCTAGCCGTGTGGGTTTGGGTCTAGCCGAGTGGGTTTGGGTCTAGCGGAGTGGGTTTGTGTCTAGCCGAGTGTGTTTGGGTCTAGCCGAGTGGGTTTGGGTCTAGCTGAGTGGGTTTGGGTCTAGCCGAGTGGGTTTGGGTCCTGCGGCGTGGGTTTGGGTCTAGCGGAGTGGGTTTGGGTCTAGCGGAGTAGGTTTGGGTCTAGCCGAGAGGGTTTGGGTCTAGCGGAGTGGGTTTGGGTCTAGCCGATTGGGTTTAGGTCTAGCCGAGTGGGTTTGGGTCTAGCCGAGAGGGTTTGGGTCTCGCCAAGTGGGTTTGGGTCTAGCCGAGTCGGTTTGGGTCTAGCCGCGTGGGTTTGGGTCTGGCCGAGTGGGTTTGGGTCCAGCCGAGTGGGTTTGGGTCTACCTGAGTGGGTTTGGGTGTAGCCAAGTGGGTTTGGCTCTAACGGAGTGGTTTTGGGTCTAGCGGAGTGGGTTTGGGTCTAGCCGAGTGGGTTTGGGTCTAGCCGAGTGGGTTTGGGTCTAGACGAGTGGGTTTGGGTCTAGCCGAGTGGGTTTGGGTCTAGCCGAGTGTGTTTGGGTCTAGCCGAGTGGGATTGGGTCTAGCCGAGTGGGTTTGGGTCTAGCCCAGTGGGTTTGGGTCTAGCCGAGTGGGTTTGGGTCTAGTGGAGTGGGTTTGGGTCTAGCGGAGTGGGTTTGGGTCTAGCCGAGTGGGTTTGGTTCTAGCCGAGTGGGTTTGGGTCTAGCGGAGTGTGTTTGGGTTTAGCCGAGTGGGTTTAGGTCTAGCCGAGTGGGTTTGGGTCTAGCCGAGTGGGTTTGGGTCGAACCGAGTGGGTTTGGGTCCAGCCGAGTGGGTTTGGGTCTAGCCGAGTGGGTTTGGGTCTAGCCGAGTGGGTTTGGGTCTAGCAGAGTGGGATTGGGTCTAGCCGACTGGGTTTGGGTCTAGCCGATTGGGTTTAGGTCTAGCCGAGTGGGTTTGGGTCTAGCCGAGTGGGTTTGGGTCTAGCGGAGTGTGTTTGGGTATAGCGGAGTGGGTATGGGTCTAGCAGAGTGGGTTTGGGTCTAGCCGAGTCGGTTTCGGTCTATCCGAGTGGGTTTGGGTGTAGCCGAGTGGGTTTGGGTCCAGCCGAGTGGGTTTGGGTCTAGCCGAGTGGGTTTGGGTCTAGCCGAGCGGGATTGGGTCTAGCCGAGCGGGTTTGGGTCTAGCCGAGCGGGTTTGGGTCTAGCCGAGTGGGTTTGGGTCTAGCCGAGTGGGTTTGGGTCTAGCCGAGTGGGTTTGGGTCTAGCCGAGTGGGTTTGGGTCTAGCCGAGTGGGTTTGGGTCTAGCCGAGTGGGTTTGGGTCTAGCCGCGTTGGTTTGGGTCTAGCCGAGTGGGTTTGGGTCTAGCCGAGTGGGTTTGGGTCTAGCCGAGTGGGTTTGGGTCTAGCAGAGTGGGTTTGGGTCTAGCCGAGTGGGTTTGGGTCTAGCGGAGTGGGTTTGGGTCTAGCCGAGTGGGTTTGGGTCAAGCCGAGTGGGTTTGGGTCTAGCGGTTTCGGTTTAGCCGAGTGGGTTTAGGTTTAGCCGAGTGGGTTTGGGTCTAGCCGAGTGGGTTTGGGTCTAGCCGAGTGGGTTTGTGTCTAGCCGAGTGGGTTTGGGTGTAGCCGAGTGGGTTTGGGTCTAGCCGAGTGGGTTTGGGTCGAGCGGAGTGGGTTTGGGTCTAGCGGAGTGGGTTTGGGTCTAGCCGAGTGGGTTTGGGTCTAGCCGAGTGGGTTTGGGTCTAGCTGAGTGGGTTTGGGTCTAGCGGAGTGGGTTTGGGTCTTGCGGCATGGGTTTGGGTCTAGCGGAGTGGGTTTGGGTCTAGAGGTGTGGGTTTGGGTCTAACCGAGTGGGTTTGGGTCTAGCCGAGTGGGTTTGGGTCTATCCGAGTGGGTTTGGGTCTAGCCGAGTGGGTTTAGGTCTAGCGGAGTGGGTTTGGGTATAGCGGAGTGGGTATGGGTCTAGCGGAGTGGGTTTGGGTATAGCGGAGTGGGTTTGGGTATAGCGGAGTGGGTATGGGTCTAGCTGAGTGGGTTTGGGTCTAGCCGAGTGGGTTTGGGTCCTGCGGCGTGGGTTTGGGTCTAGCGGAGTGGGTTTGGGTCTAGCGGAGTAGGTTTGGGTCTAGCCGAGAGGGTTTGGGTCTAGCGGAGTGGGTTTGGGTCTAGCCGATTGGGTTTAGGTCTAGCCGAGTGGGTTTGGGTCTAGCCGAGAGGGTTTGGGTCTCGCCAAGTGGGTTTGGGTCTAGCCGAGTCGGTTTGGGTCTAGCCGCGTGGGTTTGGGTCTAGCCGAGTGGGTTTGGGTCCAGCCGAGTGGGTTTGGGTCTACCTGAGTGGGTTTGGGTGTAGCCAAGTGGGTTTGGGTCTAACGGAGTGGTTTTGGGTCTAGCGGAGTGGGTTTGGGTCTAGCCGAGTGGGTTTGGGTCTAGCCGAGTGGGTTTGGGTCTAGACGAGTGGGTTTGGGTCTAGCCGAGTGGGTTTGGGTGTAGCCGAGTGTGTTTGGGTCTAGCCGAGTGGGATTGGGTCTAGCCGAGTGGGTTTGGGTCTAGCCCAGTGGGTTTGGGTCTAGCCGAGTGGGTTTGGGTCTAGCCGAGTGGGTTTGGGACTAGCCGAGTGGGTTTGGGTCTAGTGGAGTGGGTTTGGGTCTAGCGGAGTGGGTTTGGGTCTAGCCGAGTGGGTTTGGTTCTAGCCGAGTGGGTTTGGGTCTAGCGGAGTGTGTTTGGGTTTAGCCGAGTGGGTTTAGGTCTAGCCGAGTGGGTTTGGGTCTAGCCGAGTGGGTTTGGGTCGAACCGAGTGGGTTTGGGTCCAGCCGAGTGGGTTTGGGTCTAGCCGAGTGGGTTTGGGTCTAGCCGAGTGGGTTTGGGTCTAGCAGAGTGGGATTGGGTCTAGCCGACTGGGTTTGGGTCTAGCCGATTGGGTTTGGGTCTAGCCGAGTGGGTTTGGGTCTAGCCGAGTGGGTTTGGGTCTAGCGGAGTGTGTTTGGGTATAGCGGAGTGGGTATGGGTCTAGCAGAGTGGGTTTGGGTCTAGCCGAGTCGGTTTCGGTCTATCCGAGTGGGTTTGGGTGTAGCCGAGTGGGTTTGGGTCCAGCCGAGTGGGTTTGGGTCTAGCCGAGTGGGTTTGGGTCTAGCCGAGCGGGATTGGGTCTAGCCGAGCGGGTTTGGGTCTAGCCGAGCGGGTTTGGGTCTAGCCGAGTGGGTTTGGGTCTAGCCGAGTGGGTTTGGGTCTAGCCGAGTGGGTTTGGGTCTAGCCGAGTGGGTTTGGGTCTAGCCGAGTGGGTTTGGGTCTAGCCGAGTGGGTTTGGGTCTAGCCGCGTTGGTTTGGGTCTAGCCGAGTGGGTTTGGGTCTAGCCGAGTGGGTTTGGGTCTAGCCGAGTGGGTTTGGGTCTAGCAGAGTGGGTTTGGGTCTAGCCGAGTGGGTTTGGGTCTAGCGGAGTGGGTTTGGGTCTAGCCGAGTGGGTTTGGGTCAAGCCGAGTGGGTTTGGGTCTAGCGGTTTCGGTTTAGCCGAGTGGGTTTAGGTTTAGCCGAGTGGGTTTGGGTCTAGCCGAGTGGGTTTGGGTCTAGCCGAGTGGGTTTGTGTCTAGCCGAGTGGGTTTGGGTGTAGCCGAGTGGGTTTGGGTCTAGCCGAGTTGGTTTGGGTCGAGCGGAGTGGGTTTGGGTCTAGCGGAGTGGGTTTGGGTCTAGCCGAGTGGGTTTGGGTCTAGCCGAGTGGGTTTGGGTCTAGCCGAGTGGGTTTGGGTCTAGCCGAGTGGGTTTGGGTCTTGCGGCATGGGTTTGGGTCTAGCGGAGTGGGTTTGGGTCTAGCGGAGTGGGTTTGGGTCTTGCCGAGGGGGTTTGGGTCTGGCGGAGTGGATTTGGGTCTAGCCGAGTGGGTTTGGGTCTAGCCGAGTGGGTTTGGGTCTAGCCGAGTGGGTTTGGGTCTAGCCGAGGGGGTTTGGGTCTAGCGGAGTGGGTTTGGGTCTAACCGAGTGGGTTTGGGTCCAGCCGAGTGGGTTTGGGTCCAGCCGAATGGGTTTGGATCTAGCGGAGTGGGTTTGGGTCTAACCGAGTGGGTTTCGGTCTAGCCGATTGGGTTTGGGTCTCGCCGAGTGGGTTTGGGTCTATCCGAGTGGGTTTGGGTCTAGCCGAGTCCGTTTGGGTCTAGCCGAGTGGGTTTGGGTATAGCCGAGTGGGTTTGGGTCTAACCGAGTGGGTTTGGGTCTAGCCGAGTGGGTTTGGGTCTAGCGGAGTGGGTTTGGGTCTAGCGGAGTGTGTTTGGGTCTAGCCGAGTGGGTTTGGGATAGCTGAGTGGGTTTGGGTCTAGCGGAGTGGGTTTGGGTCTAGCGGAGTGGGTTTGGGTCTAGCCGAGTGGGTTTGGGACTAGCCGAGTGGGTTTGGGTCTAGCGGAGTGGGTTTGGTTATAGCGGAGTGGGTTTGGGTCTAGCCGAGTGGGTTTGGGTCTAGCCGAGTGGGTTTGGGTCTAGTGGAGTGGGTGTGGGTCCAGCCGGGTGGGTTTGGGTCTAGCCAAGTGGGATTGGGTCTAGAGAAGTGGGTTTGGGTCTAGCCGAGTGGGTTTGGGTCTAGCCGAGTCCGTTTGGGTCTAGCCGAGTGGGTTTGGGACTAGCCGAGTGGGTTTGTGTCTAGCGGAGTGGGTTTGGTTCTAGCGGAGTGGGTTTGGGTCCAGCAGAGTGGGTTTGGGTCTAGCCGAGTGGGTTTGGGTCTAGCCGAGTGGGTTTGGGTCTAGCCTAGTGGGTTTGGGTCTAGCCGAGTGGGTTTGGGTCTAGCCGAGTGGATTTGGGTCTAGCCGAGTGGGTTTGGGTCTAGCCGAGTGGGTTTGGGACTGGCCGAGTGGGTTTGGGTCTAGCCGAGTGGGTTTGGGTCTAGCCGACTGGGTTTGGGTCTAGCGAGTGGGGTTGCATCTAGCCGAGTGAGTTTGGGACTAGCCGAGTGTGTTTGGGTCTAGAGGAGTGGGTTTGGGTCTAGCCAAGTGGGTTTGGGTCTAGCCGAGTGGGTTTGGGTCTAGTGGAGTGGGTGTGGGTCCAGCCGAGTGGGTTTGGGTCTAGCCGAGTGGGTTTGGGTCTAGAGGAGTGGGTTTGGGTCTAGCCGAGTGGGTTTGCGTCTAGCCGAGTCCGTTTGGGTCTAGCCGAGTGGGTTTGGGACTAGCCGAGTGGGTTTGGGTCTAGCGGAGTGGGTTTGGTTCTAGCGGAGTGGGTTTGGGTCCAGCAGAGTGGGTTTGGGTCTAGCCGAGTGGGTTTGGGTCTAGCCGAGTGGGTTTGGGTCTAGCCGAGTGGGTTTGGGTCTAGCTGAGTGGATTTGGGTCTAGCCGAGTGGGTTTGGGTCTAACCGAGTGGGTTTGGGTCCAGCCGAGTGGGTTTGGGTCCAGCCGAATGGGTTTGGATCTAGCGGAGTGGGTTTGGGTCTAACCGAGTGGGTTTCGGTCTAGCCGATTGGGTTTGGGTCTCGCCGAGTGGGTTTGGGTCTATCCGAGTGGGTTTGGGTCTAGCCGAGTCCGTTTGGGTCTAGCCGAGTGGGTTTGGGTATAGCGGAGTGGGTTTGGGTCTAACCGAGTGGGTTTGGGTCTAGCCGAGTGGGTTTGGGTCTAGCGGAGTGGGTTTGGGTCTAGCGGAGTGTGTTTGGGTCTAGCCGAGTGGGTTTGGGATAGCTGAGTGGGTTTGGGTCTAGCGGAGTGGGTTTGGGTCTAGCGGAGTGGGTTTGGGTCTAGCCGAGTGGGTTTGGGACTAGCCGAGTGGGTTTGGGTCTAGCGGAGTGGGTTTGGTTATAGCGGAGTGGGTTTGGGTCTAGCCGAGTGGGTTTGGGTCTAGCCGAGTGGGTTTGGGTCTAGTGGAGTGGGTGTGGGTCCAGCCGGGTGGGTTTGGGTCTAGCCAAGTGGGATTGGGTCTAGAGAAGTGGGTTTGGGTCTAGCCGAGTGGGTTTGGGTCTAGCCGAGTCCGTTTGGGTCTAGCCGAGTGGGTTTGGGACTAGCCGAGTGGGTTTGGGTCTAGCGGAGTGGGTTTGGTTCTAGCGGAGTGGGTTTGGGTCTAGCAGAGTGGGTTTGGGTCTAGCCGAGTGGGTTTGGGTCTAACCGAGTGGGTTTGGGTCCAGCCGAGTGGGTTTGGGTCCAGCCGAATGGGTTTGGATCTAGCGGAGTGGGTTTGGGTCTAACCGAGTGGGTTTCGGTCTAGCCGATTGGGTTTGGGTCTCGCCGAGTGGGTTTGGGTCTATCCGAGTGGGTTTGGGTCTAGCCGAGTCCGTTTGGGTCTAGCCGAGTGGGTTTGGGTATAGCGGAGTGGGTTTGGGTCTAACCGAGTGGGTTTGGGTCTAGCCGAGTGGGTTTGGGTCTAGCGGAGTGGGTTTGGGTCTAGCGGAGTGTGTTTGGGTCTAGCCGAGTGGGTTTGGGATAGCTGAGTGGGTTTGGGTCTAGCGGAGTGGGTTTGGGTCTAGCGGAGTGGGTTTGGGTCTAGCCGAGTGGGTTTGGGGCTAGCCGAGTGGGTTTGGGTCTAGCGGAGTGGGTTTGGTTATAGCGGAGTGGGTTTGGGTCTAGCCGAGTGGGTTTGGGTCTAGCCGAGTGGGTTTGGGTCTAGTGGAGTGGGTGTGGGTCCAGCCGGGTGGGTTTGGGTCTAGCCAAGTGGGATTGGGTCTAGAGAAGTGGGTTTGGGTCTAGCCGAGTGGGTTTGGGTCTAGCCGAGTCCGTTTGGGTCTAGCCGAGTGGGTTTGGGACTAGCCGAGTGGGTTTGGGTCTAGCGGAGTGGGTTTGGTTCTAGCGGAGTGGGTTTGGGTCTAGCAGAGTGGGTTTGGGTCTAGCCTAGTGGGTTTGGGTCTAGCCGAGTGGGTTTGGGTCTAGCCGAGTGGATTTGGGTCTAGCCGAGTGGGTTTGGGTCTAGCCGAGTGGGTTTGGGACTGGCCGAGTGGGTTTGGGTCTAGCCGAGTGGGTTTGGGTCTAGCCGACTGGGTTTGGGTCTAGCGAGTGGGGTTGCATCTAGCCGAGTGAGTTTGGGACTAGCCGAGTGTGTTTGGGTCTAGAGGAGTGGGTTTGGGTCTAGCCAAGTCCGTTTGGGTCTAGCTGAGTGGGTTTGGGACTAGCCGAGTGGGTTTGGGTCTAGCGGAGTGGGTTTGGGTCTAGTGGAGTGGGTGTGGGTCCAGCCGAGTGGGTTTGGGTCTAGCCGAGTGGGTTTGGGTCTAGAGGAGTGGGTTTGGGTCTAGCCGAGTGGGTTTGGGTCTAGCCGAGTCCGTTTGGGTCTAGCCGAGTGGGTTTGGGACTAGCCGAGTGGGTTTGGGTCTAGCGGAGAGGGTTTGGTTCTAGCGGAGTGGGTTTGGGTCTAGCAGAGTGGGTTTGTGTCTAGCCGAGTGGGTTTGGGTCTAGCCGAGTGGGTTTGGGTCTAGCCGAGTGGGTTTGGGTCTAGCCGAGTGGATTTGGGTCTAGCCGAGTGGGTTTGGGTCTAACCGAGTGGGTTTGGGTCCAGCCGAGTGGGTTTGGGTCCAGCCGAATGGGTTTGGATCTAGCGGAGTGGGTTTGGGTCTAACCGAGTGGGTTTCGGTCTAGCCGATTGGGTTTGGGTCTCGCCGAGTGGGTTTGGGTCTATCCGAGTGGGTTTGGGTCTAGCCGAGTCCGTTTGGGTCTAGCCGAGTGGGTTTGGGTATAGCGGAGTGGGTTTGGGTCTAACCGAGTGGGTTTGGGTCTAGCCGAGTGGGTTTGGGTCTAGCGGAGTGGGTTTGGGTCTAGCGGAGTGTGTTTGGGTCTAGCCGAGTGGGTTTGGGATAGCTGAGTGGGTTTGGGTCTAGCGGAGTGGGTTTCGGTCTAGCGGAGTGGGTTTGGGTCTAGCCGAGTGGGTTTGGGACTAGCCGAGTGGGTTTGGGTCTAGCGGAGTGGGTTTGGTTATAGCGGAGTGGGTTTGGGTCTAGCCGAGTGGGTTTGGGTCTAGCCGAGTGGGTTTGGGTCTAGTGGAGTGGGTGTGGGTCCAGCCGGGTGGGTTTGGGTCTAGCCAAGTGGGATTGGGTCTAGAGAAGTGGGTTTGGGTCTAGCCGAGTGGGTTTGGGTCTAGCCGAGTCCGTTTGGGTCTAGCCGAGTGGGTTTGGGACTAGCCGAGTGGGTTCGGGTCTAGCGGAGTGGGTTTGGTTCTAGCGGAGTGGGTTTGGGTCTAGCAGAGTGGGTTTGGGTCTAGCCGAGTGGGTTTGGGTCTAGCCGACTGGGTTTGGGTCTAGCCTAGTGGGTTTGGGTCTAGCCGAGTGGGTTTGGGTCTAGCCGAGTGGATTTGGGTCTAGCCGAGTGGGTTTGGGTCTAGCCGAGTGGGTTTGGGACTGGCCGAATGGGTTTGGGTCTAGCCGAGTGGGTTTGGGTCTAGCCGACTGGGTTTGGGTCTAGCGAGTGGGGTTGCATCTAGCCGAGTGAGTTTGGGACTAGCCGAGTGTGTTTGGGTCTAGAGCAGTGGGTTTGGGTCTAGCCAAGTCCGTTTGGGTCTAGCCGAGTGGGTTTGGGACTAGCCGAGTGGGTTTGGGTCTAGCGGAGTGGGTTTGGTTATAGCGGAGTGGGATTGGGTCTAGCCGAGTGGGTTTGGGTTTAGCCGAGTGGGTTTGGGTCTAGTGGAGTGGGTGTGGGTCCAGCCGAGTGGGTTTGGGTCTAGCCGAGTGGGTTTGGGTCTAGAGGAGTGGGTTTGGGTCTAGCCGAGTGGGTTTGGGTCTAGCCGAGTCCGTTTGGGTCTAGCCGAGTGGGTTTGGGACTAGCCGAGTGGGTTTGGGTCTAGCGGTGTGGGTTTGGTTCTAGCGGAGTGGTTTTGGGTCTAGCAGAGTGGGTTTGGGTCTAGCCGAGTGGGTTTGGGTCTAGCCGAGTGGGTTTGGGTCTAGCCGAGTGGGTTTGGGTCTAGCCGAGTGGATTTGGGTCTAGCCGAGTGGGTTTGGGTCTAGCCGAGTGGGTTTGGGACTGGCCGAGTGGGTTTGGGTGTAGCCGAGTGGGTTTGGGTCTAGCCGACTGGGTTTGGGTCTAGCGAGTGGGGTTGCATCTAGCCGACTGAGTTTGGGACTAGCCGAGTGTGTTTGGGTCTAGAGGAGTGGGTTTGGGTCTAGCCAAGTCCGTTTGGGTCTAGCCGAGTGGGTTTGGGACTAGCTGAGTGGGTTTGGGTCCAGTGGAGTGGGTGTGGGTCCAGCCGAGTGGGTTTGGGTCTAGCCGAGTGGGTTTGGGTCTAGCCGAGCGGGTTTGGGTCTAGCCGAGTGGGTTTGGGTCTAGCCGAGTGGGTTTGGGTCTAGCCGAGTGGGTTTGGGTCTAGCCGAGTGGGTTTGGGTCTAGCCGAGTGGGTTTGGGTCTAGCCGCGTTGGTTTGGGTCTAGCCGAGTGGGTTTGGGTCTAGCCGAGTGGGTTTGGGTCTAGCCGAGTGGGTTTGGGTCTAGCAGAGTGGGTTTGGGTCTAGCGAGTGGGTTTGGGTCTAGCGGAGTGGGTTTGGGTCTAGCCGAGTGGGTTTGGGTCAAGCCGAGTGGGTTTGGGTCTAGCGGTTTCGGCTTAGCCGAGTGGGTTTAGGTTTAGCCGAGTGGGTTTGGGTCTAGCCGAGTGGGTTTGGGTCTAGCCAAGTGGGTTTGTGTCTAGCCGAGTGGGTTTGGGTGTAGCCGAGTGGGTTTGGGTCTAGCCGAGTGGGTTTGGGTCTAGCGGAGTGGGTTTGGGTCTAGCGGAGTGGGTTTGGGTCTAGCCGAGTGGGTTTGGGTCTAGCCGAGTGGGTTTGGGTCTAGCCGAGTGGGTTTGGGTCTAGCCGAGTGGGTTTGGGTCTTGCGGCATGGGTTTGGGTCTAGCGGAGTGGGTTTGGGTCTAGCGGAGTGGGTTTGGGTCTTGCCGAGGGGGTTTGGGTCTAGCGGAGTGGATTTGGGTCTAGCCGAGTGGGTTTGGGTCTAGCGGAGTGGGTTTGGGTCTAGCCGAGTGGGTTTGGGTCTAGCCGAGTGGGTTTGGGTCTAGCGGAGTGGGTTTGGGTCTAACCGAGTGGGTTTGGGTCTAGCCGAGTGGGTTTGGGTCCAGCCGAATGGGTTTGGGTCTAGCGGAGTGGGTTTGGGTCTAACCGAGTGGGTTTCGGTCTAGCCGATTGGGTTTGGGTCTAGCCGAGTGGGTTTGGGACTATCCGAGTGGGTTTGGGTCTAGCCGAGTCCGTTTGGGTCTAGCCGAGTGGGTTTGGGTATAGCGGAGTGGGTTTGCGTCTAGCCGAGTGGGTTTGGGTCTAGCCGAGTGGGTTTGGGTCTAGCGGAGTGGGTTTGGGTCTAGCCGAGTGGATTTGGGTCTAGCCGAGTGGGTTTGGGTCTAGCCGAGTGGGTTTGGGTCTGGCGGAGTGGGTTTGGGTCTAGCGGAGTGGGTTTGGGTCTAGCCGAGTGGGTTTGGGACTAGCCGAGTGGGTTTGGGTCTAGCGGAGTGGGTTTGGTTATAGCGGAGTGGGTTTGGGTCTAGCCGAGTGGGTTTGGGTCTAGCCGAGTGGGTTTGGGTCTAGTGGAGTGGGTGAGTCCAGCGGAGTGGGTTTGGGTCTAGCCGAGTGGGTTTAGGTCTAGCCGAGTGGGTTAGGTTCTAGCCGAGTGGGTTTTGGTCTAGCCGAGTCGGTTTGGGTTTAGCCGAGTGGGTTTGGGTCCAGCCGAGTGGGTTTGGGTCTAGCCGAGTGGGTTTGGGTCTAGCCGAGTGGGTTTGGGTCCAGCGGAGTGGGTTTGCGTGTAGCCGAGTGGGTTTGGGTCTAGCCGAGTGGGTTTGGGTCTAGCTGACTGGGGTTGGGTCTAGCCAACTGGGTTTGGGTCCAGCCGAGTGAGTTTTGGGTCTAGCTGAGTGGGTTTGGGTCTAGCGGAGTGGGTTTGGGTCTAGCGGAGTGGGTTTGGGTCTGGCCGAGTGGGTTTGGGACTAGCCGAGTGGGTTTGGGTCTAGCGGAGTGGGTTTGGTTATAGCGGAGTGGGTTTGTGTCCAGCCGAGTGGGTTTGGGTCTAGCCGAGTGGGTCTGGGTCTGGTGGAGTGGGTGTGGTTCCAGCCGAGTGGGTTTGGGTCTAGCCGAGTGGGTTTGGGTCTAGCCGAGTGGGTTTGGGTCCAGCGGAGTGGGTTTGCGTGTAGCCGAGTGGGTTTGGGTCTAGCCGAGTGGGTTTGGGTCTAGCTGACTGTGTTTGGGTCTAGCCGACTGGGTTTGGGTCCAGCCGAGTGAGTTTGCATCTAGCCGAGTGGGTTTGGGACTAGCCGAGTGGGTTTGGGTCTAGAGGAGTGGGTTTGGGTCTAGCCGAGTGGGTTTGGGTCTAGCCGAGTCCGTTTGGGTCTAGCCTAGTGGGTTTGGGTCTAGCCGAGTGGGTTTGGGTCTAGCCGAGTGGATTTGGGTCTAGCCGAGTGGGTTTGGGTCTAGCCGAGTGGGTTTGGGACTGGCCGAGTGGGTTTGGGTCTAGCCGAGTGGGTTTGGGTCTAGCCGACTGGGTTTGGGTCTAGCGAGTGGGGTTGCATCTAGCCGAGTGAGTTTGGGACTAGCCGAGTGTGTTTGGGTCTAGAGGAGTGGGTTTGGGTCTAGCCAAGTCCGTTTGGGTCTAGCCGAGTGGGTTTGGGACTAGCTGAGTGGGTTTGGGTCTAGCGGAGTGGGTTTGGTTCTAGCGGAGTGGGTTTGGGTCAAGAGGTGTGGGTTTGGGTCTAACCGATTGGGTTTGGGTCTAGACGAGTGGGTTGTGGTCTAGCCGAGTGGGGTTGGGTCTAGCCGAGTGGGTTTGGTTCTAACCGAGTGGGTTTGGGTCTAGCCGATTGGGTTTGGGTCTAGCCGAGTGGGTTTGGGTCTATCCGAGTGGGTTTGCGTCTAGCCGAGTGGGTTTAGGTCTAGCGGAGTGGGTTTGGGTATAGCGGAGTGGGTATGGGTCTAGCGGAGTGGGTTTGGGTCTAGCCGAGTGGCTTTGGGTCTATCCGAGTGGGTTTGGGTCTAGCCGAGTCGGTTTCGGACTATCCGAGTGGGTTTGGGTCTAGCCGAGTGGGTTTGGATCCTGCGGCGTGGGTTTGGGTCTAGCGGAGTGGGTTTGGGTCTAGCGGAGTAGGTTTGGGTCTAGCCGAGAGGGTTTGGGTCTAGCGGAGTGGGTTTGGGTCTCGCCGAGTGGGTTTAGGTCTAGCCGAGTGGGTTTGGGTCTAGCCGAGAAGATTTGGGTCTCGCCGAGTGGGTTTGGGTCTAGCCGAGTCGGTTTGGGTCTAGCCGCGTGGGTTTGGGTCTAGCCGAGTGGGTTTGGGTCTAGCGGAGTGGGTTTGGGTCTAGCCGAGTGGGTTTGGGTCTAGCCGAGTGGGTTTGGGTCTAGACGAGTGGGTTTCGGTCTAGCCGAGTGGGTTTGGGTCTAGCCGAGTGTGTTTGGGTCTAGTCGAGTGGGATTGGGTCTAGCCGAGTGGGTTTGGGTCTAGCCGAGTGGGTTTGGGTCTAGCCGAGTGGGTTTGGGTCTAGCCGAGTGGGTTTGGGACTAGCCGAGTGGGTTTGGGTCTAGTGGAGTGGGATTGGGTCTAGCGGAGTGGGTTTGGGTCTAGCCGAGTGGGTTTGGGTCTAGCCGAGTGGGTTTGGGTCTAGCGGAGTGTGTTTGGGTTTAGCCGAGTGGGTTTAGGTCTAGTCGAGTGGGTTTGGGTCTAGCCGAGTGGGTTTGGGTCGAACCGAGTGGGTTTGGGTCCAGCCGAGTGGGTTTGGGTCTAGCCGATTGGGTTTGGGTCTAGCCGAGTGGGTTTGGGTCTAGCAGAGTGGGATTGGGTCTAGCCGACTGGGTTTGGGTCTAGCCGATTGGGTTTGGGTCTAGCCGAGTGGGTTTGGGTCTATCTGAGTGGGTTTGGGTCTAGCCGAGTGGGTTTGGGTCTAGCGGAGTGTGTTTGGGTATAGAGGAGTGGGTATGGGTCTAGCAGAGTGGGTTTGGGTCTAGCCGAGTCGGTTTCGGTCTATCCGAGTGGGTTTGGGTGTAGCCGAGTGGGTTTGGGTCCAGCCGAGTGGGTTTGGTTTTAGCCGAGTGGGTTTGGGTCTAGCGGAGTGGGTTTGGTTATAGCGGAGTGGGTTTGGGTCTAGCCGAGTGGGTTTGGGTCTAGCCGAGTGGGTTTGTGTCTAGTGGAGTGGGTGTGGGTCCAGCCGAGTGGGTTTGGGTCTAGCCGAGTGGGTTTGGGTCTAGCCGAGTGGGTTAGGGTCTGGCCGAGTGGGTTTTGGTCTAGCCGAGTCGGTTTGGGTTTAGCCGAGTGGGTTTGGGTCCAGCCGAGTGGGTTTGGGTCTAGCCGAGTGGGTTTGGGTCTAGCCGAGTGGGTTTGGGTCCAGCGGAGTGGGTTTGCGTGTAGCCGAGTGGGTTTGGGTCTAGCCGAGTGGGTTTGGGTCTAGCTGACTGGGTTTGGGTCTAGCCGAGAGGGTTTGGTTCTAGCGGAGTGGGTTTTGGATCTAGCCGAGTGGGTTTGGGTCTAGCCGAGTGGGTTTGGGTCTAGCCCAGTGGGTTTCGTTCTCGCCGAGTGGGTTTGGGTCTGGCCGAGTGGGTTTGGGTCTAGCCGAGTGGGTTTGGGTCTAGCCGAGTGGGTTTAGGTGTAGCCGAGTGGGGTTGGGTCTAGCCGAGTGGGTTTGGGTCTAGCGGAGTGGGTTTGGGTCTAGCCGAGTGGGTTTGGGTTTAGCGGAGTGGGGTTGGGTCTAGCCGAGAGGGTTTGGGTCTAGCGGAGTGGGTTTTGGATCTAGCCGAGTGGTGTTGGGTCTAGCCGAGTGGGTTTGGGTCTAGCCGAGTGGGTTTGGGCCTAGCCGAGTGGGTTTGGGTCTAACCGAGTTTGTTCGGGTCTAGCCGAGTGGGTTTGGGTCTAGCAGAGTGGGTTTGGGAATAGCCGAGTGGGTTTGGGTCTAGGGAAGTGGGTTTGGATCTAGCCGAGTGGGTTTGGGTCTAGCCGAATGGGTTTGTGTCTAGCCGAGTGGGGTTGGGTCTAGCCGAGTGGGTTTGGGTCTAGCCGAGTGGGTTTGGGTCTAGCCGAGTGGGTTTCGATCTAGCCGAGTGGGTTTGGGTCTAGCCGAGTGGGTTTGGGTCTAGCCGAGTGGGTTTGGGTCTAGCGGAGTGGGTTTGTGTCTAGTCGAGTGGGTTTGGGTCTAGTCGAGTGGGTTTGGGTCTAGCCGTGTGTGTTTGGGTCTAGCAGAGTGGTTTGGGTCTAGCCGATTGGGTTTGGGTCTAGCCGAGTGGGTTTGGGTCTAGCCGAGTGGGTTTGGGCCTAGCCGAGTGGGTTTGGTTCTAGCCGAGTGGGCTTGGGTCTAGCCGAGTGGGTTTGTGTCTAGCCGAGTGGGTTTGGGTCTAGCGAAGTGGGTTTGGGAATAGCCGAGTGGGTTTGGGTCTAGGGAAGTGGGTTTGGATCTAGCCGAGTGGGTTTGGGTCTAGCCGAATGGGTTTGGGTCTAGCCGAGTGGGGTTGGGTCTAGCCGAGTGGGTTTGGGTCCAGCCGAGTGGGTTTGGGTCTAGCCGAGTGGGTTTGGGTCCAGCCGAGTGGGTTTGGGTCTAGCCGAGTGGGTTTGGGTCTAGCGGAGTGGGTTTGTGTCTAGTCGAGTGGGTTTGAGTCTAGCCGAGTGGGTTTGAGTCTAGCCGAGTGTGTTTGGGTCTAGCAGAGTGGGTTTGGGTCTAGCCGATTGGGTTTGGGTCTAGCCGAGTGGGTTTGGGTCTAGCCGAGTGGGTTTGGGCCTAGCCGAGTAGGTTTTGTTCTAGCCGAGTGGGCTTGTGTCTAGCCGAGTGGGTTTGTGTCTAGCCGAGTGGGTTTGGGTCTAGCGGACTGGGTTTGGGAATAGCCGAGGGGGTTTGGGTCTAGCGAAGTGGGTTTGGATCTAGCCGAGTGGGTTTGGGTCTAGCCGAGTGGGTTTGGGTCTATCCGAGTGGGGTTGGGTCTAGCCGAGTGGGTTTGTGTCTGGCCGAGTGGGTTTAGGTCTAACAGAGTGGGTTTGGGTTTAGCGGAGTGGGTTTGGGTCTAGCGGAGTGGGTTTGGGTCTAGCCAAGTGGGTGTGGGTCTAGCCGAGTGGGTTTGGGTCTAGCCGAGAGGGTTTGGTTCTAGCGGAGTGGGTTTTGGATCTAGCCGAGTGGGTTTGGGTCTAGCCGAGTGGGTTTGGGTCTAGCCGAGTGGGTTTGGGCCTAGCCGAGTGGGTTTGGGTCTAACCGAGTGGGTTTGGGTCTAGCCCAGTGGGTTTCGGTCTCGCCGAGTGGGTTTGGGTCTAGCCGAATGGGTTTGGGTCTAGCCGAGTGGGTTTGGGTCTAGCCGAGTGGGTTTGGGTGTAGCCGAGTGGGGTTGGGTCTAGCCGAGTGGGTTTGGGTCTAGCGGAGTGGGTTTGGGTCTAGCCGAGTGGGTTTGGGTCTAGCCGAGTGTGTTTGGGTCTAGCGGAGTGGGTTTGGGTCTAGCCGAGTGGGTTTGGGTCTAGCCGAGTGGGTTTGGGTCTAGCCGAGTGGGTTTGGGTTTAGCGGAGTGGGGTTGGGTCTAGCCGAGAGGGTTTGGGTCTAGCGGAGTGGGTTTTGGATCTAGCCGAGTTGGTTTGGGTCTAGCCGAGTGGGTTTGGGTCTAGCCGAGTGGGTTTGGGCCTAGCCGAGTGGGTTTGGGTCTAGCCGAGTGGGTTCGGGTCTAGCCAAGTGGGTTTCGGTCTCGCCGAGTGGGTTTGTGTCCAGTCGAGTGGGTTTGGGTCGAGCCGAGTGGGTTTGGGTCTAGCCAAGTGGGTTTGGGTGTAGCCGAGTGGGGTTGGGTCCAGCCGAGTGGGTTTGGGTCTAGCGGAGTGGGTTTGGGTCTAGCCGAGTGGGTTTGGGTGTAGCCGAGTGTGTTTGGGTCTAGCGGAGTGGGTTTGGGTCTAGCCGAGTGGGTTTAGAAATATAGAAACAGAGAAAATAGGTTTGGGTCTAGCCAAGTGGGTTTGGGTCTAGCCGAGTGGGTTTGGGTTTAGCGGAGTGGGTTTGGATCTAGCCGAGTGGGTTTGGGTCTAGCCGAGTGGGTTTGGGTCTAGCGGATTGGGTTTGGGTCTAGCCGAGTGGGTTTGGGTCTAGCGGAGTGGGTTTGTGTCTAGCCGAGTGGGTTTGGGTCTAGCCAAGTGGGTTTGGGTGTAGCTGAGTGCGTTTGGGTCTAGCCGAGTGGGGTTGGGTCTAGCCGAGTGGGATTGGGTCTAGCCGAGTGGGTTTGGGTCTAGCCGAGTGGGTTTGGGTCTAGCCGAGTGGGTTTGGGTCTAGCCGAGTGGGTTTGGGTCTTGCCGAGTGGGTTTGGGTCTAACCGAGTGGGTTTGGGCCTAGCCGAGTGGGTTTGGGTCTAGCCGAGTGGGTTTGGGTCTAGCCGAGTGGGTTTGGGTCTCGCCGAGTGGGTTTGGGTCTAGCCGAGTGGTTTGGGTCTAGCGGAGTGGGTTTGGGTCTAGCCGAGTGGGTTTGGGTCTAGCCGAGAGGGTTTGGGTCAAGCGGAGTGGGTTTTGGATCTAGCCGAGTGGGTTGGGTCTAGCCGAGTGGGTTTGGGTCTAGCCGAGTGGGTTTGGGCCTAGCCGAGTGGGTTTGGGTCTAGCCGAGTGGGTTTGGGTCTAGCCAAGTGGGTTTGTGTCTCGCCGAGTGGGTTTGAGTCTAGCCGAGTGGGTATGGGTCGAGCCGAGTGGGTTTGGGTCTAGCCAAGTGGGTTTGGGTGTAGCCGAGTGGGGTTGGGTCTAGCCGAGTGGGTTTGGGTCTAGCGGAGTGGGTTTGGGTCTAGCCGAGTGGGTTTGGGTGTAGCCGAGTGTGTTTGGGTCCAGCAGAGTGGGTTTGGGTCTAGCCGAGTGGGTTTGGGTCTAGCCGAGTGGGTTTGCGTCTGGCGGAGTGGGTTTGGGTCTGGCGGAGTGGGTTTGGGTCTGGCTGAGTGGGTTTGGGTCTAGCCGAGTGGGTTTGGGTCTAGCCGAGTGGGTTTGGGTCTATCCGAGTGGGGTTGGGTCTAGCCGAGTGGGTTTCGGTTTAGCGGAGTGGGGTTGGGTCTAGCCGAGAGGGTTTGGGTCTAGCGGAGTGGGTTTTGGATCTAGCCGAGTGGGTTTGGGTCTAGCCGAGTGGGTTTGGGTCTAGCCGAGTGGGTTTGGGCCTAGCCGAGTGGGTTTGGGTCTAGCCGAGTGGGTTCGGGTCTAGCCAAGTGGGTTTCGGTCTCGCCGAGTGGGTTTGAGTCTAGCCGAGTGGGTTTGGGTCGAGCCGAGTGGGTTTGGGTCTAGCCAAGTGGGTTTGGGTGTAGCCGAGTGGGGTTGGGTCTAGCCGAGTGGGTTTGGGTCTAGCGGAGTGGGTTTGGGTCTAGCCGAGTGGGTTTGGGTGTAGCGGAGTGTGTTTGGGTCTAGCGGAGTGGGTTTGGGTCTAGCCGAGTGGGTTTAGAAATATAGAAACAGAGAAAATAGGTTTGGGTCTAGCCAAGTGGGTTTGGGTCTAGCCGAGTGGGTTTGGGTTTAGCGGAGTGGGTTTGGATCTAGCCGAGTGGGTTTGGGTCTAGCCGAGTGGGTTTGGGTCTAGCGGATTGGGTTTGGGTCTAGCCGAGTGGGTTTGGGTCTAGCGGAGTGGGTTTGTGTCTAGCCGAGTGGGTTTGGGTCTAGCCGAGTGGGTTTGGGTGTAGCCGAGTGCGTTTGGGTCTAGCCGAGTGGGGTTGGGTCTAGCCGAGTGGGTTTGGGTCTAGCCGAGTGGGTTTGGGTCTAGCCGAGTGGGTTTGGGTCTAGCCGAGTGGGTTTGGGTCTAGCCGAGTGGGTTTGGGTCTTGCCGAGTGGGTTTGGGTCTAACCGATTGGGTTTGGGCCTAGCCGAGTGGGTTTGGGTCTAGCCGAGTGGGTTTGGGTCTAGCCGAGTGGGTTTGGGTCTCGCCGAGTGGGTTTGGGTCTAGCCGAGGGGATTTGGGTCTAGCGGAGTGGGTTTGGGTCTAGCCGAGTGGGTTTGGGTCTAGCCGAGTGGTTTCGGTTTAGCCGAGTGGGTTTGTGTCTAGCCGAGTGGGTTTGGGTCTAGCCGAGTGGTTTGGGTCTAGCGGAGTGGGTTTGGGTCTAGCCGAGTGGGTTTGGGTTTAGCGGAGTGGGGTTGGGTCTAGCCGAGTGTGTTTGGGTCTAGCCGAGAGGGTTTGGGTCAAGCGGAGTGGGTTTTGGATCCAGCCGAGTGGGTTGGGTCTAGCCGAGTGGGTTTGGGTCTAGCCGAGTGGGTTTGGGCCTAGCCGAATGGGTTTGGGTCTAGCCGAGTGGGTTTGGGTCTAGCCAAGTGGGTTTGTGTCTCGCCGAGTGGGTTTGAGTCTAGCCGAGTGGGTATGGGTTGAGCCGAGTGGGTTTGGGTCTAGCCAAGTGGGTTTGGGTGTAGCCGAGTGGGGTTGGGTCTAGCCGAGTGGGTTTGGGTCTAGCGGAGTGGGTTTGGGTCTAGCCGAGTGGGTTTGGGTGTAGCCGAGTGTGTTTGGGTCTAGCGGAGTGGGTTTGGGTCTAGCGGAGTGGGTTTGGGTCTAGCCGAGTGGGTTTGGGTCTAGCCGAGTGGGTTTGCGTCTGGCGGAGTGGGTTTGGGTCTGGCGGAGTGGGTTTGGGTCTGGCTGAGTGGGTTTGGGTCTAGCCGAGTGGGTTTGGGTCTAGCCGAGTGGGTTTGGGTCTATCCGAGTGGGGTTGTGTCTAGCCGAGTGGGTTTGGGTCTAGCCGAGTGGGTTTAGGTCGAGCAGAGTGGGTTTGGGTCTAGCGGAGTGGGTTTGGGTCTAGCGGAGTGGGTTTGGGTCTAGCCGAGTGGGTTTGGGTCTAGCCGAGTGGGTTTGGGTTTAGCGGAGTGGGGTTGGGTCTAGCCGAGAGGGTTTGGGTCCAGCGGAGTGGGTTTTGGATCTAGCCGAGTGGGTTTGGGTCTAGCCGAGTGGGTTTGGGTCTAGCCGAGTGGGTTTGGGCCTAGCCGAGTGGGTTTGGGTCTAGCCGAGTGGATTCGGGTCTAGCCATCTGGGTTTCGGTCTCGCCGAGTGGGTTTGAGTCTGGCCGAGTGGGTTTGGGTCGAGCCGAGTGGGTTTGGGTCTAGCCAAGTGGGTTTGAGTGTAGCCGAGTGGGGTTGGGTCTAGCCGAGTGGGTTTGGGTCTAGCGGAGTGGGTTTGGGTCTAGCCGAGTGGGTTTGGGTGTAGCCGAGTGTGTTTGGGTCTAGCGGAGTGGGTTTGGGTCTAGCCGAGTGGGTTTAGAAATATAGAAACATAGAAAATAGGTTTGGGTCTAGCCAAGTGGGTTTGGGTCTAGCCGAGTGGGTTTGGGTTTAGCGGAGTGGGTTTGGGTCTAGCCGAGTGGGTTTGGGTCTAGCCGAGTGGGTTTGGGTCTAGCGGAGTTGGTTTGGGTCTAGCCGAGTGGGTTTGGGTCTAGCGGAGTGGGTTTGTGTCTAGCCGAGTGGGTTTGGGTCTAGCCGAGTGGGTTTGGGTGTAGCCGAGTGCGTTTGGGTCTAGCCGAGTGGGTTTGGGTCTAGCCGAGTGGGTTTGGGTCTAGCCGAGTGGGTTTGGGTCTCGCCGAGTGGGTTTGGGTCTAGCCGAGGGGATTTGGGTCTAGCGGAGTGGGTTTGGGTCTAGCCGAGTGGGTTTGGGTCTAGCCGAGTGGTTTCGGTTTAGCCGAGTGGGTTTGTGTCTAGCCGAGTGGGTTTGGGTCTAGCCGAGTGGTTTGGGTCTAGCGGAGTGGGTTTGGGTCTAGCCGAGTGGGTTTGGGTTTAGCGGAGTGGGGTTGGGTCTAGCCGAGTGTGTTTGGGTCTAGCCGAGAGGGTTTGGGTCAAGCGGAGTGGGTTTTGGATCTAGCCGAGTGGGTTGGGTCTAGCCGAGTGGGTTTGGGTCTAGCCGAGTGGGTTTGGGCCTAGCCGAATGGGTTTGGGTCTAGCCGAGTGGGTTTGGGTCTAGCCAAGTGGGTTTGTGTCTCGCCGAGTGGGTTTGAGTCTAGCCGAGTGGGTATGGGTCGAGCCGAGTGGGTTTGGGTCTAGCCAAGTGGGTTTGGGTGTAGCCGAGTGGGGTTGGGTCTAGCCGAGTGGGTTTGGGTCTAGCGGAGTGGGTTTGGGTCTAGCCGAGTGGGTTTGGGTGTAGCCGAGTGTGTTTGGGTCTAGCGGAGTGGGTTTGGGTCTAGCGGAGTGGGTTTGGGTCTAGCCGAGTGGGTTTGGGTCTAGCCGAGTGGGTTTGCGTCTGGCGGAGTGGGTTTGGGTCTGGCGGAGTGGGTTTGGGTCTGGCTGAGTGGGTTTGGGTCTAGCCGAGTGGGTTTGGGTCTAGCCGAGTGGGTTTGGGTCTATCCGAGTGGGGTTGGGTCTAGCCGAGTGGGTTTGGGTCTAGCCGAGTGGGTTTAGGTCGAGCAGAGTGGGTTTGGGTCTAGCGGAGTGGGTTTGGGTCTAGCGGAGTGGGTTTGGGTCTAGCCGAGTGGGTTTGGGTCTAGCCGAGTGGGTTTGGGTTTAGCGGAGTGGGGTTGGGTCTAGCCGAGAGGGTTTGGGTCCAGCGGAGTGGGTTTTGGATCTAGCCGAGTGGGTTTGGGTCTAGCCGAGTGGGTTTGGGTCTAGCCGAGTGGGTTTGGGCCTAGCCGAGTGGGTTTGGGTCTAGCCGAGTGGATTCGGGTCTAGCCATCTGGGTTTCGGTCTCGCCGAGTGGGTTTGAGTCTGGCCGAGTGGGTTTGGGTCGAGCCGAGTGGGTTTGGGTCTAGCCAAGTGGGTTTGAGTGTAGCCGAGTGGGGTTGGGTCTAGCCGAGTGGGTTTGGGTCTAGCGGAGTGGGTTTGGGTCTAGCCGAGTGGGTTTGGGTGTAGCCGAGTGTGTTTGGGTCTAGCGGAGTGGGTTTGGGTCTAGCCGAGTGGGTTTAGAAATATAGAAACATAGAAAATAGGTTTGGGTCTAGCCAAGTGGGTTTGGGTCTAGCCGAGTGGGTTTGGGTTTAGCGGAGTGGGTTTGGGTCTAGCCGAGTGGGTTTGGGTCTAGCCGAGTGGGTTTGGGTCTAGCGGAGTTGGTTTGGGTCTAGCCGAGTGGGTTTGGGTCTAGCGGAGTGGGTTTGTGTCTAGCCGAGTGGGTTTGGGTCTAGCCGAGTGGGTTTGGGTGTAGCCGAGTGCGTTTGGGTCTAGCCGAGTGGGGTTGGGTCTAGCCGAGTGGGTTTGGGTCTAGCCGAGTGGGTTTGGGTCTAGCCGAGTGGGTTTAGGTCTAGCCGAGTAGGTTTGGGTCTAGCCGAGTGGGTTTGGGTCTAGCGGAGTGGGTTTGGGTCTAGCCAAGTGGGTGTGGGTCTAGCCGAGTGGGTTTGGGTCTAGCCGAGAGGGTTTGGTTCTAGCGGAGTGGGTTTTGGATCTAGCCGAGTGGGTTTGGGTCTAGCCGAGTGGGTTTGGGTCTAGCCGAGTGGGTTTGGGCCTAGCCGAGTGGGTTTGGGTCTAACCGAGTGGGTTTGGGTCTAGCCCAGTGGGTTTCGGTCTCGCCGAGTGGGTTTGGGTCTAGCCGAATGGGTTTGTGTCTAGCCGAGTGGGTTTGGGTCTAGCCGAGTGGGTTTGGGTGTAGCCGAGTGGGGTTGGGTCTAGCCGAGTGGGTTTGGGTCTAGCGGAGTGGGTTTGGGTCTAGCCGAGTGGGTTTGGGTCTAGCCGAGTGTGTTTGGGTCTAGCGGAGTGGGTTTGGGTCTAGCCGAGTGGGTTTGGGTCTAGCCGAGTGGGTTTGGGTCTAGCCGAGTGGGTTTGGGTTTAGCGGAGTGGGGTTGGGTCTAGCCGAGAGGGTTTGGGTCCAGCGGAGTGGGTTTTGGATCTAGCCGAGTGGGTTTGGGTCTAGCCGAGTGGGTTTGGGTCTAGCCGAGTGGGTTTGGGCCTAGCCGAGTGGGTTTGGGTCTAGCCGAGTGGGTTCGGGTCTAGCCAAGTGGGTTTCGGTCTCGCCGAGTGGGTTTGAGTCTAGCCGAGTGGGTTTGGGTCGAGCCGAGTGGGTTTGGGTCTACCAAGTGGGTTTGGGTGTAGCCGAGTGGGGTTGGGTCTAGCCGAGTGGGTTTGGGTCTAGCGGAGTGGGTTTGGGTCTAGCCGAGTGGGTTTGGGTGTAGCCGAGTATGTTTGGGTCTAGCGGAGTGGGTTTGGGTCTAGCCGAGTGGGTTTAGAAATATAGAAACATAGAAAATAGGTTTGGGTCTAGCCAAGTGGGTTTGGGTCTAGCCGAGTGGGTTTGGGTTTAGCGGAGTGGGTTTGGGTCTAGCCGAGTGGGTTTGGGTCTAGCCGAGTGGGTTTGGGCCTAGCCGAGTGGGTTTGGGTCTAACCGAGTGGGTTTGGGTCTAGCCCAGTGGGTTTCGGTCTCGCCGAGTGGGTTTGGGTCTAGCCGAATGGGTTTGTGTCTAGCCGAGTGGGTTTGGGTCTAGCCGAGTGGGTTTGGGTGTAGCCGAGTGGGGTTGGGTCTAGCCGAGTGGGTTTGGGTCTAGCGGAGTGGGTTTGGGTCTAGCCGAGTGGGGTTGGGTCTAGCCGAGTGGGTTTGGGTCTAGCGGAGTGGGTTTGGGTCTAGCCGAGTGGGTTTGGGTGTAGCCGAGTATGTTTGGGTCTAGCGGAGTGGGTTTGGGTCTAGCCGAGTGGGTTTAGAAATATAGAAACATAGAAAATAGGTTTGGGTCTAGCCAAGTGGGTTTGGGTCTAGCCGAGTGGGTTTGGGTTTAGCGGAGTGGGTTTGGGTCTAGCCGAGTGGGTTTGGGTCTAGCCGAGTGGGTTTGGGCCTAGCCGAGTGGGTTTGAGTCTAACCGAGTGGGTTTGGGTCTAGCGGAGTGGGTTTGGGTCTAGCCGAGTGGGTTTGGGTCTAGCCGAGTGGGTTTGGGTCTAGCCGAGTGGGTTTGGGTTTAGCGGAGTGGGGTTGGGTCTAGCCGAGAGGGTTTGGGTCCAGCGGAGTGGGTTTTGGATCTAGCCGAGTGGGTTTGGGTCTAGCCGAGTGGGTTTGGGTCTAGCCGAGTGGGTTTGGGCCTAGCCGAGTGGGTTTGGGTCTAGCCGAGTGGGTTCGGGTCTAGCCAAGTGGGTTTCGGTCTCGCCGAGTGGGTTTGAGTCTAGCCGAGTGGGTTTGGGTCGAGCCGAGTGGGTTTGGGTCTACCAAGTGGGTTTGGGTGTAGCCGAGTGGGGTTGGGTCTAGCCGAGTGGGTTTGGGTCTAGCGGAGTGGGTTTGGGTCTAGCCGAGTGGGTTTGGGTGTAGCCGAGTATGTTTGGGTCTAGCGGAGTGGGTTTGGGTCTAGCCGAGTGGGTTTGGGTCTTGCCGAGTGGGTTTGGGTCTAACCGATTGGGTTTGGGCCTAGCCGAGTGGGTTTGGGTCTAGCCGAGTGGGTTTGGGTCTAGCCGAGTGGGTTTGGGTCTCGCCGAGTGGGTTTGGGTCTAGCCGAGGGGATTTGGGTCTAGCGGAGTGGGTTTGGGTCTAGCCGAGTGGGTTTGGGTCTAGCCGAGTGGTTTCGGTTTAGCCGAGTGGGTTTGTGTCTAGCCGAGTGGGTTTGGGTCTAGCCGAGTGGTTTGGGTCTAGCGGAGTGGGTTTGGGTCTAGCCGAGTGGGTTTGGGTTTAGCGGAGTGGGGTTGGGTCTAGCCGAGTGTGTTTGGGTCTAGCCGAGAGGGTTTGGGTCAAGCGGAGTGGGTTTTGGATCCAGCCGAGTGGGTTGGGTCTAGCCGAGTGGGTTTGGGTCTAGCCGAGTGGGTTTGGGCCTAGCCGAATGGGTTTGGGTCTAGCCGAGTGGGTTTGGGTCTAGCCAAGTGGGTTTGTGTCTCGCCGAGTGGGTTTGAGTCTAGCCGAGTGGGTATGGGTCGAGCCGAGTGGGTTTGGGTCTAGCCAAGTGGGTTTGGGTGTAGCCGAGTGGGGTTGGGTCTAGCCGAGTGGGTTTGGGTCTAGCGGAGTGGGTTTGGGTCTAGCCGAGTGGGTTTGGGTGTAGCCGAGTGTGTTTGGGTCTAGCGGAGTGGGTTTGGGTCTAGCGGAGTGGGTTTGGGTCTAGCCGAGTGGGTTTGGGTCTAGCCGAGTGGGTTTGCGTCTGGCGGAGTGGGTTTGGGTCTGGCGGAGTGGGTTTGGGTCTGGCTGAGTGGGTTTGGGTCTAGCCGAGTGGGTTTGGGTCTAGCCGAGTGGGTTTGGGTCTATCCGAGTGGGGTTGTGTCTAGCCGAGTGGGTTTGGGTCTAGCCGAGTGGGTTTAGGTCGAGCAGAGTGGGTTTGGGTCTAGCGGAGTGGGTTTGGGTCAAGCGGAGTGGGTTTGGGTCTAGCCGAGTGGGTTTGGGTCTAGCCGAGTGGGTTTGGGTTTAGCGGAGTGGGGTTGGGTCTAGCCGAGAGGGTTTGGGTCCAGCGGAGTGGGTTTTGGATCTAGCCGAGTGGGTTTGGGTCTAGCCGAGTGGGTTTGGGTCTAGCCGAGTGGGTTTGGGCCTAGCCGAGTGGGTTTGGGTCTAGCCGAGTGGATTCGGGTCTAGCCATCTGGGTTTCGGTCTCGCCGAGTGGGTTTGAGTCTGGCCGAGTGGGTTTGGGTCGAGCCGAGTGGGTTTGGGTCTAGCCAAGTGGGTTTGAGTGTAGCCGAGTGGGGTTGGGTCTAGCCGAGTGGGTTTGGGTCTAGCGGAGTGGGTTTGGGTCTAGCCGAGTGGGTTTGGGTGTAGCCGAGTGTGTTTGGGTCTAGCGGAGTGGGTTTGGGTCTAGCCGAGTGGGTTTAGAAATATAGAAACATAGAAAATAGGTTTGGGTCTAGCCAAGTGGGTTTGGGTCTAGCCGAGTGGGTTTGGGTTTAGCGGAGTGGGTTTGGGTCTAGCCGAGTGGGTTTGGGTCTAGCCGAGTGGGTTTGGGTCTAGCGGAGTTGGTTTGGGTCTAGCCGAGTGGGTTTGGGTCTAGCGGAGTGGGTTTGTGTCTAGCCGAGTGGGTTTGGGTCTAGCCGAGTGGGTTTGGGTGTAGCCGAGTGCGTTTGGGTCTAGCCGAGTGGGTTTGGGTCTAGCCGAGTGGGTTTGGGTCTAGCCGAGTGGGTTTGGGTCTCGCCGAGTGGGTTTGGGTCTAGCCGAGGGGATTTGGGTCTAGCGGAGTGGGTTTGGGTCTAGCCGAGTGGGTTTGGGTCTAGCCGAGTGGTTTCGGTTTAGCCGAGTGGGTTTGTGTCTA
This sequence comes from Raja brachyura, assembly GCA_963514005.1. The sequence continues at coordinate 1,662,646 of OY740819.1, read as the reverse complement.
GCCGAGTGGGTTTGGGTCTAGCCGAGTGGTTTGGGTCTAGCGGAGTGGGTTTGGGTCTAGCCGAGTGGGTTTGGGTTTAGCGGAGTGGGGTTGGGTCTAGCCGAGTGTGTTTGGGTCTAGCCGAGAGGGTTTGGGTCAAGCGGAGTGGGTTTTGGATCTAGCCGAGTGGGTTGGGTCTAGCCGAGTGGGTTTGGGTCTAGCCGAGTGGGTTTGGGCCTAGCCGAATGGGTTTGGGTCTAGCCGAGTGGGTTTGGGTCTAGCCAAGTGGGTTTGTGTCTCGCCGAGTGGGTTTGAGTCTAGCCGAGTGGGTATGGGTCGAGCCGAGTGGGTTTGGGTCTAGCCAAGTGGGTTTGGGTGTAGCCGAGTGGGGTTGGGTCTAGCCGAGTGGGTTTGGGTCTAGCGGAGTGGGTTTGGGTCTAGCCGAGTGGGTTTGGGTGTAGCCGAGTGTGTTTGGGTCTAGCGGAGTGGGTTTGGGTCTAGCGGAGTGGGTTTGGGTCTAGCCGAGCGGGTTTGGGTCTAGCCGAGTGGGTTTGCGTCTGGCGGAGTGGGTTTGGGTCTGGCGGAGTGGGTTTGGGTCTGGCTGAGTGGGTTTGGGTCTAGCCGAGTGGGTTTGGGTCTAGCCGAGTGGGTTTGGGTCTATCCGAGTGGGGTTGGGTCTAGCCGAGTGGGTTTGGGTCTAGCCGAGTGGGTTTAGGTCGAGCAGAGTGGGTTTGGGTCTAGCGGAGTGGGTTTGGGTCTAGCGGAGTGGGTTTGGGTCTAGCCGAGTGGGTTTGGGTCTAGCCGAGTGGGTTTGGGTTTAGCGGAGTGGGGTTGGGTCTAGCCGAGAGGGTTTGGGTCCAGCGGAGTGGGTTTTGGATCTAGCCGAGTGGGTTTGGGTCTAGCCGAGTGGGTTTGGGTCTAGCCGAGTGGGTTTGGGCCTAGCCGAGTGGGTTTGGGTCTAGCCGAGTGGATTCGGGTCTAGCCATCTGGGTTTCGGTCTCGCCGAGTGGGTTTGAGTCTGGCCGAGTGGGTTTGGGTCGAGCCGAGTGGGTTTGGGTCTAGCCAAGTGGGTTTGAGTGTAGCCGAGTGGGGTTGGGTCTAGCCGAGTGGGTTTGGGTCTAGCGGAGTGGGTTTGGGTCTACCCGAGTGGGTTTGGGTGTAGCCGAGTGTGTTTGGGTCTAGCGGAGTGGGTTTGGGTCTAGCCGAGTGGGTTTAGAAATATAGAAACATAGAAAATAGGTTTGGGTCTAGCCAAGTGGGTTTGGGTCTAGCCGAGTGGGTTTGGGTTTAGCGGAGTGGGTTTGGGTCTAGCCGAGTGGGTTTGGGTCTAGCCGAGTGGGTTTGGGTCTAGCGGAGTTGGTTTGGGTCTAGCCGAGTGGGTTTGGGTCTAGCGGAGTGGGTTTGTGTCTAGCCGAGTGGGTTTGGGTCTAGCCGAGTGGGTTTGGGTGTAGCCGAGTGCGTTTGGGTCTAGCCGAGTGGGGTTGGGTCTAGCCGAGTGGGTTTGGGTCTAGCCGAGTGGGTTTGGGTCTAGCCGAGTGGGTTTAGGTCTAGCCGAGTAGGTTTGGGTCTAGCCGAGTGGGTTTGGGTCTAGCGGAGTGGGTTTGGGTCTAGCCAAGTGGGTGTGGGTCTAGCCGAGTGGGTTTGGGTCTAGCCGAGAGGGTTTGGTTCTAGCGGAGTGGGTTTTGGATCTAGCCGAGTGGGTTTGGGTCTAGCCGAGTGGGTTTGGGTCTAGCCGAGTGGGTTTGGGCCTAGCCGAGTGGGTTTGGGTCTAACCGAGTGGGTTTGGGTCTAGCCCAGTGGGTTTCGGTCTCGCCGAGTGGGTTTGGGTCTAGCCGAATGGGTTTGTGTCTAGCCGAGTGGGTTTGGGTCTAGCCGAGTGGGTTTGGGTGTAGCCGAGTGGGGTTGGGTCTAGCCGAGTGGGTTTGGGTCTAGCGGAGTGGGTTTGGGTCTAGCCGAGTGGGTTTGGGTCTAGCCGAGTGTGTTTGGGTCTAGCGGAGTGGGTTTGGGTCTAGCCGAGTGGGTTTGGGTCTAGCCGAGTGGGTTTGGGTCTAGCCGAGTGGGTTTGGGTTTAGCGGAGTGGGGTTGGGTCTAGCCGAGAGGGTTTGGGTCCAGCGGAGTGGGTTTTGGATCTAGCCGAGTGGGTTTGGGTCTAGCCGAGTGGGTTTGGGTCTAGCCGAGTGGGTTTGAGTCTAGCCGAGTGGGTTTGGGTCGAGCCGAGTGGGTTTGGGTCTACCAAGTGGGTTTGGGTGTAGCCGAGTGGGGTTCGGTCTAGCCGAGTGGGTTTGGGTCTAGCGGAGTGGGTTTGGGTCTAGCCGAGTGGGTTTGGGTGTAGCCGAGTATGTTTGGGTCTAGCGGAGTGGGTTTGGGTCTAGCCGAGTGGGTTTAGAAATATAGAAACATAGAAAATAGGTTTGGGTCTAGCCAAGTGGGTTTGGGTCTAGCCGAGTGGGTTTGGGTTTAGCGGAGTGGGTTTGGGTCTAGCCGAGTGGGTTTGGGTCTAGCCGAGTGGGTTTGGGCCTAGCCGAGTGGGTTTGGGTCTAACCGAGTGGGTTTGGGTCTAGCCCAGTGGGTTTCGGTCTCGCCGAGTGGGTTTGGGTCTAGCCGAATGGGTTTGTGTCTAGCCGAGTGGGTTTGGGTCTAGCCGAGTGGGTTTGGGTGTAGCCGAGTGGGGTTGGGTCTAGCCGAGTGGGTTTGGGTCTAGCGGAGTGGGTTTGGGTCTAGCCGAGTGGGGTTGGGTCTAGCCGAGTGGGTTTGGGTCTAGCGGAGTGGGTTTGGGTCTAGCCGAGTGGGTTTGGGTGTAGCCGAGTATGTTTGGGTCTAGCGGAGTGGGTTTGGGTCTAGCCGAGTGGGTTTAGAAATATAGAAACATAGAAAATAGGTTTGGGTCTAGCCAAGTGGGTTTGGGTCTAGCCGAGTGGGTTTGGGTTTAGCGGAGTGGGTTTGGGTCTAGCCGAGTGGGTTTGGGTCTAGCCGAGTGGGTTTGGGCCTAGCCGAGTGGGTTTGGGTCTAACCGAGTGGGTTTGGGTCTAGCGGAGTGGGTTTGGGTCTAGCCGAGTGGGTTTGGGTCTAGCCGAGTGGGTTTGGGTCTAGCCGAGTGGGTTTGGGTTTAGCGGAGTGGGGTTGGGTCTAGCCGAGAGGGTTTGGGTCCAGCGGAGTGGGTTTTGGATCTAGCCGAGTGGGTTTGGGTCTAGCCGAGTGGGTTTGGGTCTAGCCGAGTGGGTTTGGGCCTAGCCGAGTGGGTTTGGGTCTAGCCGAGTGGGTTCGGGTCTAGCCAAGTGGGTTTCGGTCTCGCCGAGTGGGTTTGAGTCTAGCCGAGTGGGTTTGGGTCGAGCCGAGTGGGTTTGGGTCTACCAAGTGGGTTTGGGTGTAGCCGAGTGGGGTTGGGTCTAGCCGAGTGGGTTTGGGTCTAGCGGAGTGGGTTTGGGTCTAGCCGAGTGGGTTTGGGTGTAGCCGAGTATGTTTGGGTCCAGCGGAGTGGGTTTGGGTCTCGCCGAGTGGGTTTAGAAATATAGAAACATAGAAAATAGGTTTGGGTCTAGCCAAGTGGGTTTGGGTCTAGCCGAGTGGGTTTGGGTTTAGCGGAGTGGGTTTGGGTCTAGCCGAGTGGGTTTGGGTCTAGCCGAGTGGGTTTGGGCCTAGCCGAGTGGGTTTGGGTCTAACCGAGTGGGTTTGGGTCTAGCCCAGTGGGTTTCGGTCTCGCCGAGTGGGTTTGGGTCTAGCCGAATGGGTTTGTGTCTAGCCGAGTGGGTTTGGGTCTAGCCGAGTGGGTTTGGGTGTAGCCGAGTGGGGTTGGGTCTAGCCGAGTGGGTTTGGGTCTAGCGGAGTGGGTTTGGGTCTAGCCGAGTGGGGTTGGGTCTAGCCGAGTGGGTTTGGGTCTAGCGGAGTGGGTTTGGGTCTAGCCGAGTGGGTTTGGGTGTAGCCGAGTATGTTTGGGTCTAGCGGAGTGGGTTTGGGTCTAGCCGAGTGCGTTTAGAAATATAGAAACATAGAAAATAGGTTTGGGTCTAGCCAAGTGGGTTTGGGTCTAGCCGAGTGGGTTTGGGTTTAGCGGAGTGGGTTTGGGTCTAGCCGAGTGGGTTTGAATCTAGCCGAGTGGGTTTGGGCCTAGCCGAGTGGGTTTGGGTCTAACCGAGTGGGTTTGGGTCTAGCCCAGTGGGTTTCGGTCTCGCCGAGTGGGTTTGGGTCTAGCCGAATGGGTTTGTGTCTAGCCGAGTGGGTTTGGGTCTAGCCGAGTGGGTTTGCGTGTAGCCGAGTGGGGTTGGGTCTAGCCGAGTGGGTTTGGGTCTAGCGGAGTGGGTTTGGGTCTAGCCGAGTGGGTTTGGGTCTAGCCGAGTGTGTTTGGGTCTAGCGGAGTGGGTTTGGGTCTAGCCGAGTGGGTTTGGGTCTAGCCGAGTGGGTTTAGAAATATAGAAACAGAGAAAATAGGTTTGGGTCTAGCCAAGTGGGTTTGGGTCTAGCCGAGTGGGTTTGGGTTTAGCGGAGTGGGTTTGGATCTAGCCGAGTGGGTTTGGGTCTAGCCGAGTGGGTTTGGGTCTAGCGGATTGGGTTTGGGTCTAGCCGAGTGGGTTTGGGTCTAGCGGAGTGGGTTTGTGTCTAGCCGAGTGGGTTTGGGTCTAGCCGAGTGGGTTTGGGTGTAGCCGAGTGTGTTTGGGTCTAGCCGAGTGGGGTTGGGTCTAGCCGAGTGGGTTTGGGTCTAGCCGAGTGGGTTTGGGTCTAGCCGAGTGGGTTTGGGTCTAGCCGAGTGGGTTTGGGTCTAGCCGAGTGGGTTTGGGTCTTGCCGAGTGGGTTTGGGTCTAACCGATTGGGTTTGGGCCTAGCCGAGTGGGTTTGGGTCTAGCCGAGTGGGTTTGGGTCTAGCCGAGTGGGTTTGGGTCTCGCCGAGTGGGTTTGGGTCTAGCCGAGGGGATTTGGGTCTAGCGGAGTGGGTTTGGGTCTAGCCGAGTGGGTTTGGGTCTAGCCGAGTGGTTTCGGTTTAGCCGAGTGGGTTTGTGTCTAGCCGAGTGGGTTTGGGTCTAGCCGAGTGGTTTGGGTCTAGCGGAGTGGGTTTGGGTCTAGCCGAGTGGGTTTGGGTTTAGCGGAGTGGGGTTGGGTCTAGCCGAGTGTGTTTGGGGCTAGCCGAGAGGGTTTGGGTCAAGCGGAGTGGGTTTTGGATCTAGCCGAGTGGGTTGGGTCTAGCCGAGTGGGTTTGGGTCTAGCCGAGTGGGTTTGGGCCTAGCCGAGTTGGTTTGGGCATAGCCGAGTGGGTTTGGGTCTAGCCAAGTGGGTTTGTGTCTCGCCGAGTGGGTTTCAGTCTAGCCGAGTGGGTATGGGTCGAGCCGAGTGGGTTTGGGTCTAGCCAAGTGGGTTTGGGTGTAGCCGAGTGGGGTTGGGTCTAGCCGAGTGGGTTTGGGTCTAGTGGAGTGGGTTTGGGTCTAGCCGAGTGGGTTTGGGTGTAGCCGAGTGTGTTTGGGTCTAGCGGAGTGGGTTTGGGTCTAGCGGAGTGGGTTTGGGTCTAGCCGAGTGGGTTTGGGTCTAGCCGAGTGGGTTTGCGTCTGGCGGAGTGGGTTTGGGTCTGGCGGAGTGGGTTTGGGTCTGGCTGAGTGGGTTTGGGTCTAGCCGAGTGGGTTTGGGTCTAGCCGAGTGGGTTTGGGTCTATCCGAGTGGGGTTGGGTCTAGCCGAGTGGGTTTGGGTCTAGCCGAGTGGGTTTAGGTCGAGCAGAGTGGGTTTGGGTCTAGCGGAGTGGGTTTGGGTCTAGCGGAGTGGGTTTGGGTCTAGCCGAGTGGGTTTGGGTCTAGCCGAGTGGGTTTGGGTTTAGCGGAGTGGGGTTGGGTCTAGCCGAGAGGGTTTGGGTCCAGCGGAGTGGGTTTTGGATCTAGCCGAGTGGGTTTGGGTCTAGCCGAGTGGGTTTGGGTCTAGCCGAGTGGGTTTGGGCCTAGCCGAGTGGGTTTGGGTCTAGCCGAGTGGATTCGGGTCTAGCCATCTGGGTTTCGGTCTCGCCGAGTGGGTTTGAGTCTGGCCGAGTGGGTTTGGGTCGAGCCGAGTGGGTTTGGGTCTAGCCAAGTGGGTTTGGGTGTAGCCGAGTGGGGTTGGGTCTAGCCGAGTGGGTTTGGGTCTAGCGGAGTGGGTTTGGGTCTAGCCGAGTGGGTTTGGGTGTAGCCGAGTGTGTTTGGGTCTAGCGGAGTGGGTTTGGGTCTAGCCGAGTGGGTTTAGAAATATAGAAACATAGAAAATAGGTTTGGGTCTAGCCAAGTGGGTTTGGGTCTAGCCGAGTGGGTTTGGGTTTAGCGGAGTGGGTTTGGGTCTAGCCGAGTGGGTTTGGGTCTAGCCGAGTGGGTTTGGGTCTAGCGGAGTGGGTTTGGGTCTAGCCGAGTGGGTTTGGGTCTAGCGGAGTGGGTTTGTGTCTAGCCGAGTGGGTTTGGGTCTAGCCGAGTGGGTTTGGGTGTAGCCGAGTGCTTTTGGGTCTAGCCGAGTGGGGTTGGGTCTAGCCGAGTGGGTTTGGGTCTAGCCGAGTGGGTTTGGGTCTAGCCGAGTGGGTTTAGGTCTAGCCGAGTAGGTTTGGGTCTAGCCGAGTGGGTTTGGGTCTAGCGGAGTGGGTTTGGGTCTAGCCAAGTGGGTGTGGGTCTAGCCGAGTGGGTTTGGGTCTAGCCGAGAGGGTTTGGTTCTAGCGGAGTGGGTTTTGGATCTAGCCGAGTGGGTTTGGGTCTAGCCGAGTGGGTTTGGGTCTAGCCGAGTGGGTTTGGGCCTAGCCGAGTGGGTTTGGGTCTAACCGAGTGGGTTTGGGTCTAGCCCAGTGGGTTTCGGTCTCGCCGAGTGGGTTTGGGTCTAGCCGAATGGGTTTGTGTCTAGCCGAGTGGGTTTGGGTCTAGCCGAGTGGGTTTGGGTGTAGCCGAGTGGGGTTGGGTCTAGCCGAGTGGGTTTGGGTCTAGCGGAGTGGGTTTGGGTCTAGCCGAGTGGGTTTGGGTCTAGCCGAGTGTGTTTGGGTCTAGCGGAGTGGGTTTGGGTCTAGCCGAGTGGGTTTGGGTCTAGCCGAGTGGGTTTGGGTCTAGCCGAGTGGGTTTGGGTTTAGCGGAGTGGGGTTGGGTCTAGCCGAGAGGGTTTGGGTCCAGCGGAGTGGGTTTTGGATCTAGCCGAGTGGATTTGGGTCTAGCCGAGTGGGTTTGGGTCTAGCCGAGTGGGTTTGGGCCTAGCCGAGTGGGTTTGGGTCTAGCCGAGTGGGTTCGGGTCTAGCCCAGTGGGTTTCGGTCTCGCCGAGTGGGTTTGAGTCTAGCCGAGTGGGTTTGGGTCGAGCCGAGTGGGTTTGGGTCTAGCCAAGTGAGTTTGGGTGTAGCCGAGTGGGGTTGGGTCTAGCCGAGTGGGTTTGGGTCTAGCGGAGTGGGTTTGGGTCTAGCCGAGTGGGTTTGGGTGTAGCCGAGTATGTTTGGGTCTAGCGGAGTGGGTTTGGGTCTAGCCGAGTGGGTTTAGAAATATAGAAACATAGAAAATAGGTTTGGGTCTAGCCAAGTGGGTTTGGGTCTAGCCGAGTGGGTTTGGGTTTAGCCGAGTGGGTTTGGGTCTAGCCGAGTGGGTTTGGGCCTAGCCGAGTGGGTTTGGGTCTAGCCGAGTGGGTTCGGGTCTAGCCAAGTGGGTTTCGGTCTCGCCGAGTGGGTTTGAGTCTAGCCGAGTGGGTTTGGGTCGAGCCGAGTGGGTTTGGGTCTACCAAGTGGGTTTGGGTGTAGCCGAGTGGGGTTGGGTCTAGCCGAGTTGGTTTGGGTCTAGCGGAGTGGGTTTGGGTCTAGCCGAGTGGGTTTGGGTGTAGCCGAGTATGTTTGGGTCCAGCGGAGTGGGTTTGGGTCTCGCCGAGTGGGTTTAGAAATATAGAAACATAGAAAATAGGTTTGGGTCTAGCCAAGTGGGTTTGGGTCTAGCCGAGTGGGTTTGGGTTTAGCGGAGTGGGTTTGGGTCTAGCCGAGTGGGTTTGGGTCTAGCCGAGTGGGTTTGGGCCTAGCCGAGTGGGTTTGGGTCTAACCGAGTGGGTTTGGGTCTAGCCCAGTGGGTTTCGGTCTCGCCGAGTGGGTTTGGGTCTAGCCGAATGGGTTTGTGTCTAGCCGAGTGGGTTTGGGTCTAGCCGAGTGGGTTTGGGTGTAGCCGAGTGGGGTTGGGTCTAGCCGAGTGGGTTTGGGTCTAGCGGAGTGGGTTTGGGTCTAGCCGAGTGGGGTTGGGTCTAGCCGAGTGGGTTTGGGTCTAGCGGAGTGGGTTTGGGTCTAGCCGAGTGGGTTTGGGTGTAGCCGAGTATGTTTGGGTCTAGCGGAGTGGGTTTGGGTCTAGCCGAGTGCGTTTAGAAATATAGAAACATAGAAAATAGGTTTGGGTCTAGCCAAGTGGGTTTGGGTCTAGCCGAGTGGGTTTGGGTTTAGCGGAGTGGGTTTGGGTCTAGCCGAGTGGGTTTGAATCTAGCCGAGTGGGTTTGGGCCTAGCCGAGTGGGTTTGGGTCTAACCGAGTGGGTTTGGGTCTAGCCCAGTGGGTTTCGGTCTCGCCGAGTGGGTTTGGGTCTAGCCGAATGGGTTTGTGTCTAGCCGAGTGGGTTTGGGTCTAGCCGAGTGGGTTTGCGTGTAGCCGAGTGGGGTTGGGTCTAGCCGAGTGGGTTTGGGTCTAGCGGAGTGGGTTTGGGTCTAGCCGAGTGGGTTTGGGTCTAGCCGAGTGTGTTTGGGTCTAGCGGAGTGGGTTTGGGTCTAGCCGAGTGGGTTTGGGTCTAGCCGAGTGGGTTTAGAAATATAGAAACAGAGAAAATAGGTTTGGGTCTAGCCAAGTGGGTTTGGGTCTAGCCGAGTGGGTTTGGGTTTAGCGGAGTGGGTTTGGATCTAGCCGAGTGGGTTTGGGTCTAGCCGAGTGGGTTTGGGTCTAGCGGATTGGGTTTGGGTCTAGCCGAGTGGGTTTGGGTCTAGCGGAGTGGGTTTGTGTCTAGCCGAGTGGGTTTGGGTCTAGCCGAGTGGGTTTGGGTGTAGCCGAGTGTGTTTGGGTCTAGCCGAGTGGGGTTGGGTCTAGCCGAGTGGGTTTGGGTCTAGCCGAGTGGGTTTGGGTCTAGCCGAGTGGGTTTGGGTCTAGCCGAGTGGGTTTGGGTCTAGCCGAGTGGGTTTGGGTCTTGCCGAGTGGGTTTGGGTCTAACCGATTGGGTTTGGGCCTAGCCGAGTGGGTTTGGGTCTAGCCGAGTGGGTTTGGGTCTAGCCGAGTGGGTTTGGGTCTCGCCGAGTGGGTTTGGGTCTAGCCGAGGGGATTTGGGTCTAGCGGAGTGGGTTTGGGTCTAGCCGAGTGGGTTTGGGTCTAGCCGAGTGGTTTCGGTTTAGCCGAGTGGGTTTGTGTCTAGCCGAGTGGGTTTGGGTCTAGCCGAGTGGTTTGGGTCTAGCGGAGTGGGTTTGGGTCTAGCCGAGTGGGTTTGGGTTTAGCGGAGTGGGGTTGGGTCTAGCCGAGTGTGTTTGGGGCTAGCCGAGAGGGTTTGGGTCAAGCGGAGTGGGTTTTGGATCTAGCCGAGTGGGTTGGGTCTAGCCGAGTGGGTTTGGGTCTAGCCGAGTGGGTTTGGGCCTAGCCGAGTTGGTTTGGGCATAGCCGAGTGGGTTTGGGTCTAGCCAAGTGGGTTTGTGTCTCGCCGAGTGGGTTTCAGTCTAGCCGAGTGGGTATGGGTCGAGCCGAGTGGGTTTGGGTCTAGCCAAGTGGGTTTGGGTGTAGCCGAGTGGGGTTGGGTCTAGCCGAGTGGGTTTGGGTCTAGTGGAGTGGGTTTGGGTCTAGCCGAGTGGGTTTGGGTGTAGCCGAGTGTGTTTGGGTCTAGCGGAGTGGGTTTGGGTCTAGCGGAGTGGGTTTGGGTCTAGCCGAGTGGGTTTGGGTCTAGCCGAGTGGGTTTGCGTCTGGCGGAGTGGGTTTGGGTCTGGCGGAGTGGGTTTGGGTCTGGCTGAGTGGGTTTGGGTCTAGCCGAGTGGGTTTGGGTCTAGCCGAGTGGGTTTGGGTCTATCCGAGTGGGGTTGGGTCTAGCCGAGTGGGTTTGGGTCTAGCCGAGTGGGTTTAGGTCGAGCAGAGTGGGTTTGGGTCTAGCGGAGTGGGTTTGGGTCTAGCGGAGTGGGTTTGGGTCTAGCCGAGTGGGTTTGGGTCTAGCCGAGTGGGTTTGGGTTTAGCGGAGTGGGGTTGGGTCTAGCCGAGAGGGTTTGGGTCCAGCGGAGTGGGTTTTGGATCTAGCCGAGTGGGTTTGGGTCTAGCCGAGTGGGTTTGGGTCTAGCCGAGTGGGTTTGGGCCTAGCCGAGTGGGTTTGGGTCTAGCCGAGTGGATTCGGGTCTAGCCATCTGGGTTTCGGTCTCGCCGAGTGGGTTTGAGTCTGGCCGAGTGGGTTTGGGTCGAGCCGAGTGGGTTTGGGTCTAGCCAAGTGGGTTTGGGTGTAGCCGAGTGGGGTTGGGTCTAGCCGAGTGGGTTTGGGTCTAGCGGAGTGGGTTTGGGTCTAGCCGAGTGGGTTTGGGTGTAGCCGAGTGTGTTTGGGTCTAGCGGAGTGGGTTTGGGTCTAGCCGAGTGGGTTTAGAAATATAGAAACATAGAAAATAGGTTTGGGTCTAGCCAAGTGGGTTTGGGTCTAGCCGAGTGGGTTTGGGTTTAGCGGAGTGGGTTTGGGTCTAGCCGAGTGGGTTTGGGTCTAGCCGAGTGGGTTTGGGTCTAGCGGAGTGGGTTTGGGTCTAGCCGAGTGGGTTTGGGTCTAGCGGAGTGGGTTTGTGTCTAGCCGAGTGGGTTTGGGTCTAGCCGAGTGGGTTTGGGTGTAGCCGAGTGCTTTTGGGTCTAGCCGAGTGGGGTTGGGTCTAGCCGAGTGGGTTTGGGTCTAGCCGAGTGGGTTTGGGTCTAGCCGAGTGGGTTTAGGTCTAGCCGAGTAGGTTTGGGTCTAGCCGAGTGGGTTTGGGTCTAGCGGAGTGGGTTTGGGTCTAGCCAAGTGGGTGTGGGTCTAGCCGAGTGGGTTTGGGTCTAGCCGAGAGGGTTTGGTTCTAGCGGAGTGGGTTTTGGATCTAGCCGAGTGGGTTTGGGTCTAGCCGAGTGGGTTTGGGTCTAGCCGAGTGGGTTTGGGCCTAGCCGAGTGGGTTTGGGTCTAACCGAGTGGGTTTGGGTCTAGCCCAGTGGGTTTCGGTCTCGCCGAGTGGGTTTGGGTCTAGCCGAATGGGTTTGTGTCTAGCCGAGTGGGTTTGGGTCTAGCCGAGTGGGTTTGGGTGTAGCCGAGTGGGGTTGGGTCTAGCCGAGTGGGTTTGGGTCTAGCGGAGTGGGTTTGGGTCTAGCCGAGTGGGTTTGGGTCTAGCCGAGTGTGTTTGGGTCTAGCGGAGTGGGTTTGGGTCTAGCCGAGTGGGTTTGGGTCTAGCCGAGTGGGTTTGGGTCTAGCCGAGTGGGTTTGGGTTTAGCGGAGTGGGGTTGGGTCTAGCCGAGAGGGTTTGGGTCCAGCGGAGTGGGTTTTGGATCTAGCCGAGTGGATTTGGGTCTAGCCGAGTGGGTTTGGGTCTAGCCGAGTGGGTTTGGGCCTAGCCGAGTGGGTTTGGGTCTAGCCGAGTGGGTTCGGGTCTAGCCCAGTGGGTTTCGGTCTCGCCGAGTGGGTTTGAGTCTAGCCGAGTGGGTTTGGGTCGAGCCGAGTGGGTTTGGGTCTAGCCAAGTGAGTTTGGGTGTAGCCGAGTGGGGTTGGGTCTAGCCGAGTGGGTTTGGGTCTAGCGGAGTGGGTTTGGGTCTAGCCGAGTGGGTTTGGGTGTAGCCGAGTATGTTTGGGTCTAGCGGAGTGGGTTTGGGTCTAGCCGAGTGGGTTTAGAAATATAGAAACATAGAAAATAGGTTTGGGTCTAGCCAAGTGGGTTTGGGTCTAGCCGAGTGGGTTTGGGTTTAGCGGAGTGGGTTTGGGTCTAGCCGAGTGGGTTTGGGTCTAGCCGAGTGGGTTTGGGCCTAGCCGAGTGGGTTTGGGTCTAACCGAGTGGGTTTGGGTCTAGCCCAGTGGGTTTCGGTCTCGCCGAGTGGGTTTGGGTCTAGCCGAATGGGTTTGTGTCTAGCCGAGTGGGTTTGGGTCTAGCCGAGTGGGTTTGGGTGTAGCCGAGTGGGGTTGGGTCTAGCCGAGTGGGTTTGGGTCTAGCGGAGTGGGTTTGGGTCTAGCCGAGTGGGGTTGGGTCTAGCCGAGTGGGTTTGGGTCTAGCGGAGTGGGTTTGGGTCTAGCCGAGTGGGTTTGGGTGTAGCCGAGTATGTTTGGGTCTAGCGGAGTGGGTTTGGGTCTAGCCGAGTGGGTTTAGAAATATAGAAACATAGAAAATAGGTTTGGGTCTAGCCAAGTGGGTTTGGGTCTAGCCGAGTGGGTTTGGGTTTAGCGGAGTGGGTTTGGGTCTAGCCGAGTGGGTTTGGGTCTAGCCGAGTGGGTTTGGGCCTAGCCGAGTGGGTTTGGGTCTAGCCGAGTGGGTTTGGGTCTAGCCCAGTGGGTTTCGGTCTCGCCGAGTGGGTTTGGGTCTAGCCGAATGGGTTTGTGTCTAGCCGAGTGGGTTTGGGACTAGCCGAGTGGGTTTGGGTGTAGCCGAGTGGGGTTGGGTCTAGCCGAGTGGGTTTGGGTCTAGCGGAGTGGGTTTGGGTCTAGCCGAGTGGGTTTGGGTCTAGCCGAGTGTGTTTGGGTCTAGCGGAGTGGGTTTGGGTCTAGCCGAGTGGGTTTGGGTCAAGCCGAGTGGGTTTGGGTCTAGCCGAGTGGGTTTGGGTTTAGCGGAGTGGGGTTGGGTCTAGCCGAGAGGGTTTGGGTCCAGCGGAGTGGATTTTGGATCCAGCCGAGTGGGTTTGGGTCCAGCCGAGTGGGTTTGGGTCTAGCCGAGTGGGTTTGGGCCTAGCCGAGTGGGTTTGGGTCTAGCCGAGTGGGTTCGGGTCTAACCAAGTGGGTTTCGGTCTCGCCGAGTGGGTTTGAGTCTAGCCGAGTGGGTTTGGGTTGAGCCGAGTGGGTTTGGGTCTAGCCAAGTGGGTTTGGGTGTAGCCGAGTGGGGTTGGGTCTAGCCGTGTGGGTTTGGGTCTAGCGGAGTGGGTTTGGGTCTAGCCGAGTGGGTTTGGGTGTAGCCGAGTGTGTTTGGGTCTAGCGGAGTGGGTTTGGGTCTAGCCGAGTGGGTTTAGAAATATAGAAACATAGAAAATAGGTTTGGGTCTAGCCAAGTGGGTTTGGGTCTAGCCGAGTGGGTTTGGGTTTAGCGGAGAGGGTTTGGGTCTAGCCGAGTGGGTTTGGGTCTAGCCGAGTGGGTTTGGGTCTAGCGGAGTGGGTTTGGGTCTAGCCGAGTGGGTTTGGGTCTAGCGGAGTGGGTTTGTGTCTAGCCGAGTGGGTTTGGGTCTAGCCGAGTGGGTTTGGGTGTAGCCGAGTGCGTTTGGGTCTAGCCGAGTGGGGTTGGGTCTAGCCGAGTGGGTTTGGGTCTAGCCGAGTGGGTTTGGGTCTAGCCGAGTGGGTTTGGGTCTAGCCGAGTGGGTTTGGGTCTAGCCGAGTGGGTTTGGGTCTTGCCGAGTGGGTTTGGGTCTAACCGAGTGGGTTTGGGCCTAGCCGAGTGGGTTTGGGTCTAGCCGAGTGGGTTTGGGTCGAGCAGAGTGGGTTTGGGTCTAGCGGAGTGGGTTTGGGTCTGGCGGAGTGGGTTTGGGTCTAGCCGAGTGGGTTTGGGTCTAGCCGAGTGGGTTTGGGTTTAGCGGAGTGGGGTTGGGTCTAGCCGAGAGGGTTTGGGTCCAGCGGAGTGGGTTTTGGATCTAGCCGAGTGGGTTTGGGTCTAGCCGAGTGGGTTTGGGTCTAGCCGAGTGGGTTTGGGCCTAGCCGAGTGGGTTTGGGTCTAGCCGAGTGGGTTCGGGTCTAGCCATCTGGGTTTCGGTCTAGCCGAGTGGGGTTGGGTCTAGCCGAGTGGGTTTGGGTCTAGCCGAGTGGGTTTGGGTCTAGCCGAGTGGGTTTAGGTCTAGCCGAGTAGGTTTGGGTCTAGCCGAGTGGGTTTGGGTCTAGCGGAGTGGGTTTGGGTCTAGCCAAGTGGGTGTGGGTCTAGCCGAGTGGGTTTGGGTCTAGCCGAGAGGGTTTGGTTCTAGCGGAGTGGGTTTTTTGTATCTAGCCGAGTGGGTTTGGGTCTAGCCGAGTGGGTTTGGGTCTAGCCGAGTGGGTTTGGGCCTAGCCGAGTGGGTTTGGGTCTAACCGAGTGGGTTTGGGTCTAGCCCAGTGGGTTTCGGTCTCGCCGAGTGGGTTTGGGTCTAGCCGAATGGGTTTGTGTCTAGCCGAGTGGGTTTGGGTCTAGCCGAGTGGGTTTGGGTGTAGCCGAGTGGGGTTGGGTCTAGCCGAGTGGGTTTGGGTCTAGCGGAGTGGGTTTGGGTCTAGCCGAGTGGGTTTGGGTCTAGACGAGTGTGTTTGGGTCTAGCGGAGTGGGTTTGGGTCTAGCCGAGTGGGTTTGGGTCTAGCCGAGTGGGTTTGGGTCTAGCCGAGTGGGTTTGGGTTTAGCGGAGTGGGGTTGGGTCTAGCCGAGAGGGTTTGGGTCCAGCGGAGTGGGTTTTGGATCTAGCCGAGTGGGTTTGGGTCTAGCCGAGTGGGTTTGGGTCTAGCCGAGTGGGTTTGGGCCTAGCCGAGTGGGTTTGGGTCTAGCCGAGTGGGTTCGGGTCTAGCCAAGTGGGTTTCGGTCTCGCCGAGTGGGTTTGAGTCTAGCCGAGTGGGTTTGGGTCGAGCCGAGTGGGTTTGGGACTAGCCAAGTGGGTTTGGGTGTAGCCGAGTGGGGTTGGGTCTAGCCGAGTGGGTTTGGGTCTAGCGGAGTGGGTTTGGGTCTAGCCGAGTGGGTTTGGGTGTAGCCGAGTATGTTTGGGTCTAGCGGAGTGGGTTTGGGTCTAGCCGAGTGGGTTTAGAAATATAGAAACATAGAAAATAGGTTTGGGTCTAGCCAAGTGGGTTTGGGTCTAGCCGAGTGGGTTTGGGTTTAGCGGAGTGGGTTTGGGTCTAGCCGAGTGGGTTTGGGTCTAGCCGAGTGGGTTTGGGCCTAGCCGAGTGGGTTTGGGTCTAACCGAGTGGGTTTGGGTCTAGCCCAGTGGGTTTCGGTCTCGCCGAGTGGGTTTGGGTCTAGCCGAATGGGTTTGTGTCTAGCCGAGTGGGTTTGGGTCTAGCCGAGTGGGTTTGGGTGTAGCCGAGTGGGGTTGGGTCTAGCCGAGTGGGTTTGGGTCTAGCGGAGTGGGTTTGGGTCTAGCCGAGTGGGGTTGGGTCTAGCCGAGTGGGTTTGGGTCTAGCGAAGTGGGTTTGGGTCTAGCCGAGTGGGTTTGGGTGTAGCCGAGTATGTTTGGGTCTAGCGGAGTGGGTTTGGGTCTAGCCGAGTGGGTTTAGAAATATAGAAACATAGAAAATAGGTTTGGGTCTAGCCAAGTGGGTTTGGGTCTAGCCGAGTGGGTTTGGGTTTAGCGGAGTGGGTTTGGGTCTAGCCGAGTGGGTTTGGGTCTAGCCGAGTGGGTTTGGGCCTAGCCGAGTGGGTTTGGGTCTAACCGAGTGGGTTTGGGTCTAGCCCAGTGGGTTTCGGTCTCGCCGAGTGGGTTTGGGTCTAGCCGAATGGGTTTGTGTCTAGCCGAGTGGGTTTGGGTCTAGCCGAGTGGGTTTGGGTGTAGCCGAGTGGGGTTGGGTCTAGCCGAGTGGGTTTGGGTCTAGCGGAGTGGGTTTGGGTCTAGCCGAGTGGGTTTGGGTCTAGCCGAGTGTGTTTGGGTCTAGCGGAGTGGGTTTGGGTCTAGCCGAGTGGGTTTGGGTCAAGCCGAGTGGGTTTGGGTCTAGCCGAGTGGGTTTGGGTTTAGCGGAGTGGGGTTGGGTCTAGCCGAGAGGGTTTGGGTCCAGCGGAGTGGGTTTTGGATCCAGCCGAGTGGGTTTGGGTCCAGCCGAGTGGGTTTGGGTCTAGCCGAGTGGGTTTGGGCCTAGCCGAGTGGGTTTGGGTCTAGCCGAGTGGGTTCGGGTCTAGCCAAGTGGGTTTCGGTCTCGCCGAGTGGGTTTGAGTCTAGCCGAGTGGGTTTGGGTTGAGCCGAGTGTGTTTGGGTCTAGCCAAGTGGGTTTGGGTGTAGCCGAGTGGGGTTGGGTCTAGCCGAGTGGGTTTGGGTCTAGCGGAGTGGGTTTGGGTCTAGCCGAGTGGGTTTGGGTGTAGCCGAGTGTGTTTGGGTCTAGCGGAGTGGGTTTGGGTCTAGCCGAGTGGGTTTAGAAATATAGAAACATAGAAAATAGGTTTGGGTCTAGCCAAGTGGGTTTGGGTCTAGCCGAGTGGGTTTGGGTTTAGCGGAGTGGGTTTGGGTCTAGCCGAGTGGGTTTGGGTCTAGCCGAGTGGGTTTGGGTCTAGCGGAGTGGGTTTGGGTCTAGCCGAGTGGGTTTGGGTCTAGCGGAGTGGGTTTGTGTCTAGCCGAGTGGGTTTGGGTCTAGCCGAGTGGGTTTGGGTGTAGCCGAGTGCGTTTGGGTCTAGCCGAGTGGGGTTGGGTCTAGCCGAGTGGGTTTGGGTCTAGCCGAGTGGGTTTGGGTCTAGCCGAGTGGGTTTGGGTCTAGCCGAGTGGGTTTGGGTCTAGCCGAGTGGGTTTGGGTCTTGCCGAGTGGGTTTGGGTCTAACCGAGTGGGTTTGGGCCTAGCCGAGTGGGTTTGGGTCTAGCCGAGTGGGTTTGGGTCTAGCCGAGTGGGTTTGGGTCTCGCCGAGTGGGTTTGGGTCTAGCCGAGGGGATTTGGGTCTAGCAGAGTGGGTTTGGGTCTAGCCGAGTGGGTTTGGGTCTAGCCGAGTGGTTTGGGGCTAGCCGAGTGGGTTTGTGTCTAGCCGAGTGGGTTTGGGTCTAGCCGAGTGGGTTTGGGTCTAGCCGAGTGGGTTTGGGTCTAGCGGAGTGGGTTTGGGTCTAGCCAAGTGGGTGTGGGTCTAGCCGAGTGGGTTTGGGTCTAGCCGAGAGGGTTTGGTTCTAGCGGAGTGGGTTTTGGATCTAGCCGAGTGGGCTTGGGTCTAGCCGAGTGGGTTTGGGTCTAGCCGAGTGGGTTTGGGCCTAGCCGAGTGGGTTTGGGTCTAACCGAGTGGGTTTGGGTCTAGCCCAGTGGGTTTCGGTCTCGCCGAGTGGGTTTGGGTCTAGCCGAATGGGTTTGGGTCTAGCCGAGTGGGTTTGGGTCTAGCCGAGTGGGTTTGGGTGTAGCCGAGTGGGGTTGGGTCTAGCCGAGTGGGTTTGGGTCTAGCGGAGTGGGTTTGGGTCTAGCCGAGTGGGTTTGGGTCTAGCCGAGTGTGTTTGGGTCAAGCGGAGTGCGTTTAGCTGTAGCCGAGTGGGTTTGGGTCTAGCCGAGTGGGTTTAGGTCTAGCCGAGTGGGTTTGGGTTTAGCGGAGTGGGGTTGGGTGTAGCCGAGTGGGTTTGTGTCTAGCCGAGTGGGTTTGGGTCTAGCCGAGTGGGTTTGGATCAAGCCGAGTGGGTTTGGGTGTAGCGGAGTGGGTTTGGGTCTAGCCGAGTGGGTTTGGGTCTAGCCGAGTGGGTTTGGGTCTAGCCGAGTGGGTTTGGGCCTAGCCGAGTGGGTTTCGGTCTATCCGAGTGGGTTTGGGTCTAGCCGAGTGGGTTTGGGTCTAGCCGAGTGGGTTTGGGTCTAGCCGAGTGGGGTTGGGTCGAGCCGAGTGGGTTTGGGTCTAACCGAGTGGGTTTTGGTGTGGCCGAGTGGGGTTGGGTCTAGCCGAGTGGGTTTGGGTCTAGCGGAGTGGGTTTGGGTCTAGCCGAGTGGGTTTGGGTCTAGCCGAGTGGGTTTGGGTCTAGCGGAGTGGCTTTTTGTCTAGCCGAGTGGGTTTGGGTCTAGCCGAGTGGGTTTGGGTGTAGCCGAGTGCGTTTGGGTCTAGCCGAGTAGGGTTGGGTCTAGCCGAGTGGGTTTAGGTCTAGCCGAGTGGGTTTGCGTCTTGCCGAGTGGGTGTGGGTCTAGCCGAGTGGGTTTGGGTGTAGCCGAGTGCGTTTGGGTCTAGCCGAGTACGGTTGGGTCTAGCCGAGTGGGTTTGGGTCTAGCCGAGTGGGTTTGCGTCTTGCCGAGTGGGTGTGGGTCTAGCCGAGTGGGTTTGGGTCTAGCCGAGTAGGTTTTTGGATTGCCGAGTGGGTTTGGGTCTAGCCGAGTGGGTTTGGGCCTAGCCGAGTGGGTTTGGGTCTAGGCGAGTGGGTTTGGGTCTAGCCGAGTGGGTTTGGGTCTCGCCGAGTGGGTTTGGGTCTAGCCGAGTGGATTTGGGTCTAGCCGAGTGGGTTTGTGTCTAGCCGAGTGGGTTTGGGTCTAGCCGAGTGGTTTGGGTCTAGCCGAGTGGTTTGTGTCAAGCCGAGTGGGTTTGTGTCTAGCCGAGTGTGTTTGGGTCTAGCCGAGTGGTTTGGGTCTAGCGGAGTGGGTTTGGGTCTAGCCGAGTGGGTTTGGGTCTAGCCGAGTGGGTTTGGGCCTAGGCGAGTGGGTTTGTGTCTAGCCGAGTGGTTTTGGGTCTAGCCAAGTGGGTTTCGGTCTCGCCGAGTGGGTTTGGGTCTAGCCGAGTGGGTTTGGGTCTAGCCGAGTGGGTTTGGGCCTAGGCGAGTGGGTTTGTGTCTAGCCGAGTGGTTTTGGGTCTAGCGGAGTGGGTTTGGGTCTAGCCGAGTGGGTTTGGGTCTAGCCGAGTGGGTTTGGGTCTAGCGGAGTGGCTTTTTGTCTAGCCGAGTGGGTTTGGGTCTAGCCGAGTGGGTTTGGGTGTAGCCGAGTGCGTTTGGGTCTAGCCGAGTAGGGTTGGGTCTAGCCGAGTGGGTTTGGGTCTAGCCGAGTGGGTTTGGATCTAGCCGAGTGGGTTTGGGTCTAGCCGAGTGGGTTTGGGTCTAGCGGATTGGGTTTGGGTCTAGCCGAGTGGGTTTGGGTCTAGCGGAGTGGGTTTGTGTCCAGCCGAGTGGGTTTGGGTCTAGCCAAGTGGGTTTGGGTGTAGCTGAGTGCGTTTGGGTCTAGCCGAGTGGGGTTGGGTCTAGCCGAGTGGGTTTGGGTCTAGCCGAGTGGGTTTGGGTCTAGCCGAGTGGGTTTGGGTCTAGCCGAGTGGGTTTGGGTCTAGCGGAGTGGCTTTTTGTCTAGCCGAGTGGGTTTGGGTCTAGCCGAGTGGGTTTGGGTGTAGCCGAGTGCGTTTGGGTCTAGCCGAGTAGGGTTGGGTCTAGCCGAGTGGGTTTGGGTCTAGCCGAGTGGGTTTGGATCTAGCCGAGTGGGTTTGGGTCTAGCCGAGTGGGTTTGGGTCTAGCGGATTGGGTTTGGGTCTAGCCGAGTGGGTTTGGGTCTAGCGGAGTGGGTTTGTGTCCAGCCGAGTGGGTTTGGGTCTAGCCAAGTGGGTTTGGGTGTAGCTGAGTGCGTTTGGGTCTAGCCGAGTGGGGTTGGGTCTAGCCGAGTGGGTTTGGGTCTAGCGGATTGGGTTTGGGTCTAGCCGAGTGGGTTTGGGTCTAGCGGAGTGGGTTTGTGTCTAGCCGAGTGGGTTTGGGTCTAGCCAAGTGGGTTTGGGTGTAGCTGAGTGCGTTTGGGTCTAGCCGAGTGGGGTTGGGTCTAGCCGAGTGGGTTTGGGTCTAGCCGAGTGGGTTTGGGTCTAGCCGAGTGGGTTTGGGTCTAGCCGAGTGGGTTTGGGTCTAGCCGAGTGGGTTTGGGTCTTGCCGAGTGGGTTTGGGTCTACCCGAGTGGGTTTGGGCCTAGCCGAGTGGGTTTGGGTCTAGCCGAGTGGGTTTGGGTCTAGCCGAGTGGGTTTGGGTCTCGCCGAGTGGGTTTGGGTCTAGCCGAGTGGTTTGGGTCTAGCGGAGTGGGTTTGGGTCTAGCCGAGTGGGTTTGGGTCTAGCCGAGAGGGTTTGGGTCAAGCGGAGTGGGTTTTGGATCTAGCCGAGTGGGTTGAGTCTAGCCGAGTGGGTTTGGGTCTAGCCGAGTGGGTTTGGGCCTAGCCGAGTGGGTTTGGGTCTAGCCGAGTGGGTTTGGGTCTAGCCAAGTGGGTTTGTGTCTCGCCGAGTGGGTTTGAGTCTAGCCGAGTGGGTATGGGTCGAGCCGAGTGGGTTTGGGTCTAGCCAAGTGGGTTTGGGTGTAGCCGAGTGGGGTTGGGTCTAGCCGAGTGGGTTTGGGTCTAGCGGAGTGGGTTTGGGTCTAGCCGAGTGGGTTTGGGTGTAGCCGAGTGTGTTTGGGTCTAGCGGAGTGGGTTTGGGTCTAGCCGAGTGGGTTTGGGTCTAGCCGAGTGGGTTTGCGTCTGGCGGAGTGGGTTTGGGTCTGGCGGAATGGGTTTGGGTCTGGCTGAGTGGGTTTGGGTCTAGCCGAGTGGGTTTGGGTCTAGCCAAGTGGGTTTGGGTCTATCCGAATGGGGTTGGGTCTAGCCGAGTGGGTTTGGGTTTAGCGGAGTGGGGTTGGGTCTAGCCGAGAGGGTTTGGGTCTAGCGGAGTGGGTTTTGGATCTAGCCGAGTGGGTTTGGGTCTAGCCGAGTGGGTTTGGGTCTAGCCGAGTGGGTTTGGGCCTAGCCGAGTGGGTTTGGGTCTAGCCGAGTGGGTTCGGGTCTAGCCAAGTGGGTTTCGGTCTCGCCGAGTGGGTTTGAGTCTAGCCGAGTGGGTTTGGGTCGAGCCGAGTGGGTTTGGGTCTAGCCAAGTGGGTTTGGGTGTAGCCGAGTGGGGTTGGGTCTAGCCGAGTGGGTTTGGGTCTAGCGGAGTGGGTTTGGGTCCAGCCGAGTGGGTTTGGGTGTAGCCGAGTGTGTTTGGGTCTAGCGGAGTGGGTTTGGGTCTAGCCGAGTGGGTTTAGAAATATAGAAACAGAGAAAATAGGTTTGGGTCTAGCCAAGTGGGTTTGGGTCTAGCCGAGTGGGTTTGGGTTTAGCGGAGTGGGTTTGGATCTAGCCGTGTGGGTTTGGGTCTAGCCGAGTGGGTTTGGGTCTAACCGAGTGGGTTTGGGTCTAGCCGAGTGGGTTTGGGTCTATCTTGGCTAGACCCAAACCCACTCGGCTCGACCCAAACCCACTCGGCTAGACTCAAACCCACTCGGCGAGACCGAAACCCACTTGGCTAGACCCGAACCCACTCGGCTAGACCCAAACCCACTCGGCTAGGCCCAAACCCACTCGGCTAGACCCAAACCCACTCGGCTAGACCCAAACCCACTCGGCTAGATCCAAAACCCACTCCGCTGGACCCAAACCCTCTCGGCTAGACCCAACCCCACTCCGCTAAACCCAAACCCACTCGGCTAGACCCAAACCCACTCGGCTAGGCCCAAACCCACTCGGCTAGACCCAAACCCACTCGGCTAGACCCAAACCCACTCGGCTAGATCCAAAACCCACTCCGCTAGAACCAAACCCTCTCGGCTAGACCCAAACCCACTCGGCTAGACCCACACCCACTTGGCTAGACCCAAACCCACTCCGCTAGACCCAAACCCACTCGGCTAGACCCAAACCTACTCGGCTAGACCTAAACCCACTCGGCTAGACCCAAACCCACTCGGCTAGACCCAAACCCACTCGGCTAGACCCAACCCCACTCGGCTAGACCCAAACGCACTCGGCTACACCCAAACCCACTCGGCTAGACCCAAACCCACTCGGCTAGACACAAACCCACTCCGCTAGACCCAAACCCACTCGGCTAGACCCAAACCCACTCCGCTAGACCCAAACCCACTCGGCTAGACCCAAACCCACTCGGCTAGACCCAAACCCACTCCGCTAAACACAAACCCACTCGGCTAGACCCAAACCCACTTGGCTAGACCCAAACCTATGTTCTATGTTTCTATATTTCTAAACCCACTCGGCTAGACCCAAACCCACTCCGCTAGAACCAAACACACTCGGCTACACCCAAACCCACTCGGCTAGACCCAAACCCACTCCGCTAGACCCAAACCCACTCGGCTAGACCCAACCCCACTCGGCTACACCCAAACCCACTTGGCTAGACCCAAACCCACTCGGCTCGACCCAAACCCACTCGGCCAGACTCAAACCCACTCGGCGAGACCGAAACCCAGATGGCTAGACCCGAACCCACTCGGCTAGACCCAAACCCACTCGGCTAGGCCCAAACCCACTCGGCTAGACCCAAACCCACTCGGCTAGACCCAAACCCACTCGGCTAGATCCAAAACCCACTCCGCTGGACCCAAACCCTCTCGGCTAGACCCAACCCCACTCCGCTAAACCCAAACCCACTCGGCTAGACCCAAACCCACTCGGCTAGACCCAAACCCACTCCGCTAGACCCAAACCCACTCCGCAAGACCCAAACCCACTCTGCTCGACCTAAACCCACTCGGCTAGACCCAAACCCACTCGGCTAGACCCAACCCCACTCGGAAAGACCCAAACCCACTCGGCTAGACCCAAACCCACACGGCTAGACCCAAACCCACTCAGCCAGACCCAAACCCACTCCGCCAGACCCAAACCCACTCCGCCAGACGCAAACCCACTCGGCTAGACCCAAACCCACTCGGCTAGACCCAAACCCACTCCGCTAGACCCAAACCCACTCCGCTAGACCCAAACACACTCGGCTACACCCAAACCCACTCGGCTAGACCCAAACCCACTCCGCTAGACCCAAACCCACTCGGCTAGACCCAACCCCACTCGGCTAGACCCAACCCACTCGGCTAGATCCAAAACCCACTCCGCTTGACCCAAACCCTCTCGGCTAGACCCAAACACACTCGGCTAGACCCAACCCCACTCCGCTAAACCCAAACCCACTCAGCTAGACCCAAACCCACTCCGCTAGACCCAAACCACTCGGCTAGACCCAAACCCACTCGGCTAGACACAAACCCACTCGGCTAAACCGAAACCACTCGGCTAGACCCAAACCCACTCGGCTAGACCCAAACCCACTCCGCTAGACCCAAACCCACTCGGCGAGACCCAAACCCACTCGGCTAGACCCAAACCCACTCGGCTAGACCCAAACCCACTCGGCTAGGCCCAAACCCAATCGGTTAGACCCAAACCCACTCGGCAAGACCCAAACCCACTCGGCTAGACCCAAACCCACTCGGCTAGACCCAAACCCACTCGGCTAGACCCAAACCCACTCGGCTAGACCCAAACCCACTCGGCTAGACCCAACCCCACTCGGCTAGACCCAAACGCACTCGGCTACACCCAAACCCACTCGGCTAGACCCAAACCCACTCGGCTAGACACAAACCCACTCCGCTAAACCCAAACCCACTCGGCTAGACCCAAACCCAATCCGCTAGACCCAAACCCACTCGGCTAGACCCAAACCCACTCGGCTAGATCCAAACCCACTCCGCTAAACCCAAACCCACTCGGCTAGACCCAAACCCACTTGGCTAGACCCAAACCTATTTTCTCTGTTTCTATATTTCTAAACCCACTCGGCTAGACCCAAACCCACTCCGCTAGACCCAAACACACTCGGCTACACCCAAACCCACTCGGCTAGACCCAAACCCACTCCGCTAGACCCAAACCCACTCGGCTAGACCCAACCCCACTCGGCTACACCCAAACCCACTTGGCTAGACCCAAACCCACTCGGCTCGACCCAAACCCACTCGGCTAGACTCAAACCCACTCGGCGAGACCGAAACCCACTTGGCTAGACCCGAACCCACTCGGCTAGACCCAAACCCACTCGGCTAGGCCCAAACCCACTCGGCTAGACCCAAACCCACTCGGCTAGACCCAAACCCACTCGGCTAGATCCAAAACCCACTCCGCTAGACCCAAACCCTCTCGGCTAGACCCAACCCCACTCCGCTAAACCCAAACCCACTCGGCTAGACCCAACCACACTCGGATAGACCCAAACCCACTCGGCTAGACCCAAACCCACTCGGCTAGACCCAAACCCACTCAGCCAGACCCAAACCCACTCCGCCAGACCCAAACCCACTCCGCCAGACGCAAACCCACTCGGCTAGACCCAAACCCACTCGGCTAGACCCAAACCCACTCCGCTAGACCCAAACACACTCGGCTACACCCAAACACACTCGGCTAGACCCAAACCCACTCCGCTAGACCCAAACCCACTCGGCTAGACCCAACCCCACTCGGCTACACCCAAACCCACTTGGCTAGACCCAAACCCACTCGGCTCGACCCATACCCACTCGGCTAGACTCAAACCCACTCGGCGAGACACAAACCCACTTGGCTAGACCCAAACCCACTCGGCTAGACCCAAACCCACTCGGCTAGGCCCAAACCCACTCGGCTAGACCCAAACCCACTCGGCTAGACCCAACCCACTCGGCTAGATCCAAAACCCACTCCGCTTGACCCAAACCCTCTCGGCTAGACCCAAACCCACTCGGCTAGACCCAAACCCACTCCGCTAGACCCAAACCACTCGGCTAGACCCAAACCCACTCGGCGAGACCCAAACCCACTCGGCTAGACCCAAACCCACTCGGCTAGACCCAAACCCACTCGGCTAGGCCCAAACCCACTCGGGTAGACCCAAACCCACTCGGCAAGACCCAAACCCACTCGGCTAGACCCAAACCCACTCGGCTAGACCCAAACCCACTCGGCTAGACCCAAACCCACTCGGCTAGACCCAAACCCACTCGGCTAGACCCAACCCCACTCGGCTAGACCCAAACGCACTCAGCTACACCCAAACCCACTTGGCTAGACCCAAACCCACTCGGCTAGACACAAACCCACTCCGCTAGACCCAAACCCAATCCGCTAGACCCAAACCCACTCGGCTAGACCCAAACCCACTCGGCTAGACCCAAACCCACTCGGCTAGACCCAAACCCACTCGGCTAGACCCAACCCCACTCGGCTGGACCCAAACGCACTCAGCTACACCCAAACCCACTTGGCTAGACCCAAACCCACTCGGCTAGACACAAACCCACTCCGCTAGACCCAAACCCACTCGGCTAGACCCAAACCCAATCCGCTAGACCCAAACCCACTCGGCTAGACCCAAACCCACTCGGCTAGATCCAAACCCACTCGGCTAGACCCAAACCCACTCGGCTAGACCCAACCCTACTCGGCTAGACCCAAACGCACTCGGCTACACCCAAACCCACTCGGCTAGACCCAAACCCACTCGGCTAGACAAAAAGCCACTCCGCTAGACCCAAACCCACTCGGCTAGACCCAAACCCACTCGGCTAGACTCAAACCCACTCCGCTAGACCCAAACCCACTCGGCTAGACCCAACCCCACTCGGCCACACCAAAACCCACTCGGTTAGACCCAAACCCACTCGGCTCGACCCAAACCCACTCGGCTAGACCCAAACCCACTCGGCGAGACCGAAACCCACTTGGCTAGACCCAAAACCACTCGGCTAGACACAAACCCACTCGCCTAGGCCCAAACCCACTCGGCTAGACCCAAACCCACTCGGCTAGACCCAAACCCACTCCGCTAGACCCAAACCACTCGGCTAGACCCAAACACACTCGACTAGACACAAACCCACTCGGCTTGACCCAAACCACTCGGCTAGACCCAAACCACTCGGCTAGACCCAAACCCACTCGGCTAGACACAAACCCACTCGGCTAGACCCAAATCCACTCGGCTAGACCCAAACCCACTCGGCGAGACCCAAACCCACTCGGCTATACCCAAACCCACTCGCCTAGACCCAAACCCACTCGGCTAGGCCCAAACCCACTCGGCTAGACCCAAACCCACTCGGCAATCCCAAACCTACTCGGCTAGACCCAAACCCACTCGGCTAGACCCACACCAACTCGGCAAGACGCAAACCCACTCGGCTAGACCCAAACCCACTCGGCTAGACCCAACCCTACTCGGCTAGACCCAAACGCACTCGGCTACACCCAAACCCACTCAGCTAGACCCACACCCACTCGGCAAGACGCAAACCCACTCGGCTAGACCCAAACCCACTCGGCTAGACCCAACCCTACTCGGCTAGACCCAAACGCACTCGGCTACACCCAAACCCACTCGGCTAGACCCAAACCCACTCGGCTAGACAAAAAGCCAATCCGCTAGACCCAAACCCACTCGGCTAGACCCAAACCCACTCGGCTAGACCCAAACCCACTCCGCTAGACCCAAACCCACTCGGCTAGACCCAACCCCACTCGGCCACACCAAAACCCACTCGGTTAGACCCAAACCCACTCGGCTCGACCCAAACCCACTCGGCTAGACCCAAACCCACTCGGCGAGACCGAAACCCACTTGGCTAGACCCAAAACCACTCGGCTAGACACAAACCCACTCGCCTAGGCCCAAACCCACTCGGCTTGAACCAAACCCACTCGGCTAGACCCAAACCCACTCGGCTAGATCCAAAACCCACTCCGCTAGACCCAAACCCTCTCGGCTAGACCCAAACCCACTCGGCTTGACCCAACCCCACTCGGCTAGACCCAAACCCACTCCGCTAGACCCAAACACACTCGGCTAGACCCAAACCAACTCGGCTAGACCCAAACCCACTCCGCTAGACCCAAACCCACTCGGCTAGACCCAACCTCACTCGGCTACACCCAAACCCACTTGGCTAGACCCAAACCCACTCGACTAGACACAAACCCACTCCGCTAGACCTAAACCCACTCGGCTAGACCGAAACCCACTCGGCTATTCCCAAACCCACTCCGCTAGATTCAAACCCACTCGGCTAGACACAAACCCACTCGGCTAGACCCAAGCCCACTCGGCTAGAACCAAACCCACTCGGCTAGGCCCAAACCCACTCGGCTAGACCCAAACCCACTCGGCTAGACCCAAACCCACTCTGCCAGACCCAAACACACACGGCTAGACCCAAACCCACTCGACTAGACACAAACCCACTCCGCTAGACCCAAACACACTCGGCTAGACCCAAACCCACTCGGCTAGACCCAAACCCACTCCGCTAGACCCAAACCCACTCGGCTAGACCCAACCCCACTCGGCTACACCCAAACCCACTCGGCTAGACCCAAACCCACTCGGCTAGACCCAAACCCACTCGGATAGACTGAAACCCACTCGGCTAGGCCCAAACCCACTCGGCTAGAC
Organism: Raja brachyura; assembly: GCA_963514005.1. Next base: position 1,635,761 of record OY740819.1, on the reverse strand, counting down.
CCAAACCCACTCGGCTAGACCCAAAGCCACTCGGCTAGACCCAAACCCACTCCGCTACACCCAAACCCACTCGGCTTGATCCAAACCCACTCGGCTAGACCCAAACCCACTCGGCTAGACACAAACCCACTCGGCTACACCCAACCCCACTCCGCTAAACCCAAACCCACTCGGCTAGACCTAAACCCACTCGGCTAACCCAAACCCACTCGACTACAGCTAAACGCACTCCGCTTGACCCAAACACACTCGGCTAGACCCAAACCCACTCGGCTAGACCCAAACCCACTCCGCTAGACCCAAACCCACTCGGCTAGACCCAACCCCACTCGGCTACACCCAAACCCACTCGGCTAGACCCAAACCCACTCGGCTACACCCAAACCCATTCGGCTAGACCCAAACCCACTCGGCGAGACCGAAACCCACTGGGCTAGACCCAAACCCACTCGGTTAGACCCAAACCCACTCGGCTAGGCCCAAACCCACTCGGCTAGACCCAAACCCACTCGGCTAGACCCAAGCCCACTCGGCTAGATCCAAAACCCACTCCGCTAGAACCAAACCCTCTCGGCTAGACCCAAACCCACTCGGCTAGACCCACACCCACTTGGCTAGACCCAAACCCACTCCGCTAGACCCAAACCCACTCGGCTAGACCCAAACCCACTCGGCTAGACCCAAACCCACTCGGCTAGACACAAACCCACTCGGCTAGCCCCAAACCACTCGGCTAGACCCAAACCCACTCGGCTAGACCCAAACCCACTCTGCTAGACCCAAATCCCCTCGGCTAGACCCAAACCCACTCGGCGAGACCCAAACCCACTCGGCTAGACCCAAACCCACTCGGCTAGACCCAAACCCACTCGGCTAGGCCCAAACCCACTCGGTTAGACCCAAACCCACTCGGCAAGACCCAAACCCACTCGGCTAGACCCAAACCCACTCGGCTAGACCCAAACCCACTCGGCTAGACCCAAACCCACTCGGCTAGACCCAAAATCACTCGGCTAGACCCAACCCCACTCGGCTAGACCCAAACGCACTCGGCTACACCCAAACCCACTCGGCTAGACCCAAACCCACTCGGCTAGACACAAACCCACTCCGCTAGACCCAAACCCACTCGGCTAGACCCAAACCCACTCCGCTAGACCCAAACCCACTCGGCTAGACCCAAACCCACTCGGCTAGACCCAAACCCACTCCGCTAAACCCAAACCCACTCGGCTAGACCCAAACCCACTTGGCTAGACCCAAACCTATTTTCTATGTTTCTATATTTCTAAACCCACTCGGCTAGACCCAAACCCACTCCGCTAGACCCAAACACACTCGGCTACACCCAAACACACTCGGCTAGACCCAAACCCACTCCGCTAGATCCAAACCCACTCGGCTAGACCCAACCCCACTCGGCTACACCCAAACCCACTTGGCTAGACCCAAACACACTCGGCTCAACCCAAACCCACTCGGCTAGACACAAACCCACTGGGCTAGACCCAAACCCACTCGGCTACACCCAAACCCACTAGGCTAGACACAAACCCACTCGGCTAGACCCAAACCCACTCGGCTATACCCAAACCCACTCGGCTACACCCAAACTCACTCGGCTAGACACAAAGCCACTCGGCTAGACCCAAACCCACTCGGCTAGACCCAAACCCACTCGGCTAGACCCAAACCCACTCGGCTAGACACAAACCCACTCGGCTAGACCTAAACACACTCGGCTAGACCCAAACCCACTCGGCTACACCCAAACCCACTCGGCTACACCCAAACCCACTCGGCTAGACCCAAACCCACTCGGCCAGACCCAAACCACTCGGCTAGCCCCAAACCAACTCGGCTAGACCCAAACCCACTCGGCTAGACCCAAACCCACTCGGCTAGACCCAAACCCACTCGGCTAGTCCCAAACCCACTCGGCTATACCCAAACCCACTCCGCTAGACCCAAACCCACTCGGCTACACACAAACCCACTCGGCTAGACCCAAACCCACTCGGCTAGACCCAAACCCACTCCGCTACACCCAAACCCACTCAGCTAGACACAAACCCACTCGGCTAGACCCAAACCAACTCGGCTAGACCCAAACCCACTAAGCTAGACCCAAACCCACTCGGCTAGCCCCAAACCCACTCCGCTAGACCCAAACCCACTCGGCTAGACGCAAACCCACTCGGCTAGACCCAAACCCACTCGGCTACACCCAAACCCATTCGGCTATACACAAACCCACTCGGCTAGACCCAAACCCACTCGGCTAGACACAAACCCACTCGGCTATACACAAACCCCCTCGGCTACACACAAACCCACTCGGCTAGACCCAAACCCACTCGGCTAGACCCAAACCCACTCGCCTAGACCCAAACCCACTCGGCTAGACCCAAAGTCACTCGGCTAGACACAAAGCCACTCGGCTAGACCCAAACCCACTCGGCTAGACCCAAACCCACTCGGCTAGACCCAAACCCACTCGGCTAGACACAAACCCACTCGGCTAGACCCAAACACACTCGGCTAGACCCAAACCCACTCGGCTACACCCAAACCCACTCGGCTAGACCCAAACCCACTCGGCTAGACCCAAACCCACTCGGCCAGACCCAAACCACTCGGCTAGCCCCAAACCAACTCGGCTAGACCCAAACCCACTCGGCTAGACCCAAACCCACTCGGCTAGACCCAAACCCACTCGGCTAGACCCAAACCCACTCGGCTAGACCCAAACCCACTCCGCTAGACCCAAACCCACTCGGCTACACACAAACCCACTCGGCTAGACCCAAACCCACTCGGCTAGACCCAAACCCACTCCGCTACACCCAAACCCACTCGGCTAGACACAAACCCACTCGGCTAGACCCAAACCCACTCGGCTAGACCCAAACCCACTCGGCTAGACCCAAACCAACTCGGCTAGACCCAAACCCACTCCGCTAGACCCAAACCCACTCGGCTAGACCCAACCTCACTCGGCTACACCCAAACCCACTTGGCTAGACCCAAACCCACTCGACTAGACACAAACCCACTCCGCTAGACCTAAACCCACTCGGCTAGACCGAAACCCACTCGGCTATTCCCAAACCCACTCCGCTAGACTCAAACCCACTCGGCTAGACACAAACCCACTCGGCTAGACCCAAGCCCACTCGGCTAGAACCAAACCCACTCGGCTAGGCCCAAACCCACTCGGCTAGACCCAAACCCACACGGCTAGACCCAAACCCACTCTGCCAGACCCAAACACACACGGCTAGACCCAAACCCACTCGACTAGACACAAACCCACTCCGCTAGACCCAAACACACTCGGCTAGACCCAAACCCACTCGGCTAGACCCAAACCCACTCCGCTAGACCCAAACCCACTCGGCTAGACCCAACCCCACTCGGCTACACCCAAACCCACTCGGCTAGACCCAAACCCACTCGGCTAGACCCAAACCCACTCGGATAGACTGAAACCCACTCGGCTAGGCCCAAACCCACTCGGCTAGACCCAAACCCACTCGGCTAGACCCAAAGCCACTCGGCTAGACCCAAACCCACTCCGCTACACCCAAACCCACTCGGCTTGATCCAAACCCACTCGGCTAGACCCAAACCCACTCGGCTAGACACAAACCCACTCGGCTACACCCAACCCCACTCCGCTAAACCCAAACCCACTCGGCTAGACCTAAACCCACTCGGCTAGACCCAAACCCACTCGACTACAGCTAAACGCACTCCGCTTGACCCAAACACACTCGGCTAGACCCAAACCCACTCGGCTAGACCCAAACCCACTCCGCTAGACCCAAACCCACTCGGCTAGACCCAACCCCACTCGGCTACACCCAAACCCACTCGGCTAGACCCAAACCCACTCGGCTACACCCAAACCCATTCGGCTAGACCCAAACCCACTCGGCGAGACCGAAACCCACTGGGCTAGACCCAAACCCACTCGGTTAGACCCAAACCCACTCGGCTAGGCCCAAACCCACTCGGCTAGACCCAAACCCACTCGGCTAGACCCAAGCCCACTCGGCTAGATCCAAAACCCACTCCGCTAGAACCAAACCCTCTCGGCTAGACCCAAACCCACTCGGCTAGACCCACACCCACTTGGCTAGACCCAAACCCACTCCGCTAGACCCAAACCCACTCGGCTAGACCCAAACCCACTCGGCTAGACCCAAACCCACTCGGCTAGACACAAACCCACTCGGCTAGCCCCAAACCACTCGGCTAGACCCAAACCCACTCGGCTAGACCCAAACCCACTCTGCTAGACCCAAATCCCCTCGGCTAGACCCAAACCCACTCGGCGAGACCCAAACCCACTCGGCTAGACACAAACCCACTCGGCTAGCCCCAAACCACTCGGCTAGACCCAAACCCACTCGGCTAGACCCAAACCCACTCTGCTAGACCCAAATCCCCTCGGCTAGACCCAAACCCACTCGGCGAGACCCAAACCCACTCGGCTAGACCCAAACCCACTCGGCTAGACCCAAACCCACTCGGCTAGGCCCAAACCCACTCGGTTAGACCCAAACCCACTCGGCAAGACCCAAACCCACTCGGCTAGACCCAAACCCACTCGGCTAGACCCAAACCCACTCGGCTAGACCCAAACCCACTCGGCTAGACCCAAACCCACTCGGCTAGACCCAACCCCACTCGGCTAGACCCAAACGCACTCGGCTACACCCAAACCCACTCGGCTAGACCCAAACCCACTCGGCTAGACACAAACCCACTCCGCTAGACCCAAACCCACTCGGCTAGACCCAAACCCACTCCGCTAGACCCAAACCCACTCGGCTAGACCCAAACCCACTCGGCTAGACCCAAACCCACTCCGCTAAACCCAAACCCACTCGGCTAGACCCAAACCCACTTGGCTAGACCCAAACCTATTTTCTATGTTTCTATATTTCTAAACCCACTCGGCTAGACCCAAACCCACTCCGCTAGACCCAAACACACTCGGCTACACCCAAACACACTCGGCTAGACCCAAACCCACTCCGCTAGATCCAAACCCACTCGGCTAGACCCAACCCCACTCGGCTACACCCAAACCCACTTGGCTAGACCCAAACACACTCGGCTCAACCCAAACCCACTCGGCTAGACACAAACCCACTGGGCTAGACCCAAACCCACTCGGCTACACCCAAACCCACTAGGCTAGACACAAACCCACTCGGCTAGACCCAAACCCACTCGGCTATACCCAAACCCACTCGGCTACACCCAAACTCACTCGGCTAGACACAAAGCCACTCGGCTAGACCCAAACCCACTCGGCTAGACCCAAACCCACTCGGCTAGACCCAAACCCACTCGGCTAGACACAAACCCACTCGGCTAGACCCAAACACACTCGGCTAGACCCAAACCCACTCGGCTACACCCAAACCCACTCGGCTACACCCAAACCCACTCGGCTAGACCCAAACCCACTCGGCCAGACCCAAACCACTCGGCTAGCCCCAAACCAACTCGGCTAGACCCAAACCCACTCGGCTAGACCCAAACCCACTCGGCTAGACCCAAACCCACTCGGCTAGTCCCAAACCCACTCGGCTATACCCAAACCCACTCCGCTAGACCCAAACCCACTCGGCTACACACAAACCCACTCGGCTAGACCCAAACCCACTCGGCTAGACCCAAACCCACTCCGCTACACCCAAACCCACTCAGCTAGACACAAACCCACTCGGCTAGACCCAAACCAACTCGGCTAGACCCAAACCCACTAAGCTAGACCCAAACCCACTCGGCTAGCCCCAAACCCACTCCGCTAGACCCAAACCCACTCGGCTAGACGCAAACCCACTCGGCTAGACCCAAACCCACTCGGCTACACCCAAACCCATTCGGCTATACACAAACCCACTCGGCTAGACCCAAACCCACTCGGCTAGACACAAACCCACTCGGCTATACACAAACCCCCTCGGCTACACACAAACCCACTCGGCTAGACCCAAACCCACTCGGCTAGACCCAAACCCACTCGCCTAGACCCAAACCCACTCGGCTAGACCCAAAGTCACTCGGCTAGACACAAAGCCACTCGGCTAGACCCAAACCCACTCGGCTAGACCCAAACCCACTCGGCTAGACCCAAACCCACTCGGCTAGACACAAACCCACTCGGCTAGACCCAAACACACTCGGCTAGACCCAAACCCACTCGGCTACACCCAAACCCACTCGGCTAGACCCAAACCCACTCGGCTAGACCCAAACCCACTCGGCCAGACCCAAACCACTCGGCTAGCCCCAAACCAACTCGGCTAGACCCAAACCCACTCGGCTAGACCCAAACCCACTCGGCTAGACCCAAACCCACTCGGCTAGACCCAAACCCACTCGGCTAGACCCAAACCCACTCCGCTAGACCCAAACCCACTCGGCTACACACAAACCCACTCGGCTAGACCCAAACCCACTCGGCTAGACCCAAACCCACTCCGCTACACCCAAACCCACTCGGCTAGACACAAACCCACTCGGCTAGACCCAAACCCACTCGGCTAGACCCAAACCCACTCGGCTAGACCCAAACCCACTCGGCTAGACGCAAACCCACTCCGCTAGACCCAAACCCACTCGGCTAGACCCAAACCCACTGGACTAGACCCAAACCCACTCGGCTAGACCCAAACCAACTCGGCTAGACCCAAACCCACTCGGCTAGACCCAAACCCACTCGGCTAGACCCAAACCCACTCGGCTAGACCCAAACCCACTAGGCTAGACCCATACCCACTCCGCTAGACCCAAACCCACTCGGCTAGACCCAAACCCACTCGGCTAGACCCGAACCCACTCGGCAAGACACAAACACACTCGGCTAGACCCAAACCCACTCGGCTAGACCTAAACCCACTCGGCTAGACCCAAACCCACTCGGCTAGACCCAAACCAACTCGGCTAGACCCAAACCCACTCGGCTAGACCCAAGCCCACTCGGCTAGATCCAAACCCACTCCGCCTGACCCAAACCCACTCCGCTAGACCCAAACCCACTCGGCTAGACCCAAACCCACTCGGCTAGACCCAAACCCACTCCGCTCGACCCAAACCCACTCCGCTAGACCCAAACCCACTCGGCTAGACCCAAACCCACTCGGCTAGACCCAAACCCACTCGGCTAGACACAAACCCTCTCGGCTAGACCCAAACCCACTCGGCTAGACCAAACCCACTCGGCTAGACCCAAACCCACTCGGCTAGACCCAAACCCACTCCGCTAGACCCAAACCCACTCAGCTAGACACAAACCCACTGGGCTAGACCTAAACCCACTCGGCTAAACCCTAACCCACTCGGCTAGACCCAAACCCACTCCGCTAGACCCAAACCCACTCCGCTAGACCCAAACCCACTCGGCTATACACAAACCCACTCGGCTAGACCCAAACCCACTCGGCTAGACCCACACCCACTCGGCTAGACCCAAACCCACTCGGCTAGACCCAAACCCACTCCGCTAGACCCAAACCCACTCGGCTAGACACAAACCCACTCGGCTAGACCCAAACCCACTCGGCTACACCCAAACCCACTAGGCTAGACACAAACCCACTCGGCTAGACCCAAACCCACTCGGCTATACACAAACCCACTCGGCTACACCCAAACTCACTCGGCTAGACACAAAGCCACTCGGCTAGACCCAAACCCACTCGGCTAGACCCAAACCCACTCGGCTAGACCCAAACCCACTCGGCTAGACACAAACCCACTTGGCTAGACCCAAACACACTCGGCTAGACCCAAACGCACTCGGCTACACCCAAACCCACTCGGCTAGACCCAAACCCACTCGGCTAGACCCAAACCCACTCGGCCACACCCAAACCACTCGGCTAGCCCCAAACCAACTCGGCTAGACCCAAACCCACTCGGCTAGACCCAAACCCACTCGGCTAGACCCAAACCCACTCGGCTAGTCCCAAACCCACTCGGCTAGACCCAAACCCACTCCGCTAGACCCAAACCCACTCGGCTACACACAAACCCACTCGGCTAGACCCAAACCCACTCGGCTAGACCCAAACCCACTCCGCTACACCCAAACCCACTCAGCTAGACACAAACCCACTCGGCTAGACCCAAACCAACTCGGCTAGACCCAAACCCACTAAGCTAGACCCAAACCCACTCGGCTAGCCCCAAACCCACTCCGCTAGACCCAAACCCACTCGGCTAGACGCAAACCCACTCGGCTAGACCCAAACCCACTCGGCTACACCCAAACCCATTCGGCTATACACAAACCCACTCGGCTAGACCCAAACCCACTCGGCCAGACCCAAACCACTCGGCTAGCCCCAAACCAACTCGGCTAGACCCAAACCCACTCGGCTAGACCCAAACCCACTCGGCTAGACCCAAACCCACTCGGCTAGTCCCAAACCCACTCGGCTAGACCCAAACCCACTCCGCTAGACCCAAACCCACTCGGCTACACACAAACCCACTCGGCTAGACCCAAACCCACTCGGCTAGACCCAAACCCACTCCGCTACACCCAAACCCACTCAGCTAGACACAAACCCACTCGGCTAGACCCAAACCAACTCGGCTAGACCCAAACCCACTAAGCTAGACCCAAACCCACTCGGCTAGCCCCAAACCCACTCCGCTAGACCCAAACCCACTCGGCTAGACGCAAACCCACTCGGCTAGACCCAAACCCACTCGGCTACACCCAAACCCATTCGGCTATACACAAACCCACTCGGCTAGACCCAAACCCACTCGGCTAGACACAAACCCACTCGGCTATACACAAACCCCCTCGGCTACACACAAACCCACTCGGCTAGACCCAAACCCACTCGGCTAGACCCAAACCCACTCGCCTAGACCCAAACCCACTCGGCTAGACCCAAAGTCACTCGGCTAGACACAAAGCCACTCGGCTAGACCCAAACCCACTCGGCTAGACCCAAACCCACTCGGCTAGACCCAAACCCACTCGGCTAGACACAAACCCACTCGGCTAGACCCAAACACACTCGGCTAGACCCAAACCCACTCGGCTACACCCAAACCCACTCGGCTAGACCCAAACCCACTCGGCTAGACCCAAACCCACTCGGCCAGACCCAAACCACTCGGCTAGCCCCAAACCAACTCGGCTAGACCCAAACCCACTCGGCTAGACCCAAACCCACTCGGCTAGACCCAAACCCACTCGGCTAGACCCAAACCCACTCCGCTAGACCCAAACCCACTCCGCTAGACCCAAACCCACTCGGCTACACACAAACCCACTCGGCTAGACCCAAACCCACTCGGCTAGACCCAAACCCACTCCGCTACACCCAAACCCACTCGGCTAGACACAAACCCACTCGGCTAGACCCAAACCCACTCGGCTAGACCAAACCCACTCGGCTAGACCCAAACCCACTCGGCTAGACCCAAACCCACTCGGCTAGACCCAAACCCACTCGGCTAGACGCAAACCCACTCCGCTAGACCCAAACCCACTCGGCTAGACCCAAACCCACTGGACTAGACCCAAACCCACTCGGCTAGACCCAAACCCACTCGGCTAGACCCAAACCCACTCGGCTAGACCCAAACCCACTCGGCTAGACCCAAACCCACTCGGCTAGACCCAAACCCACTAGGCTAGACCCATACCCACTCCGCTAGACCCAAACCCACTCGGCTAGACCCAAACCCACTCGGCTAGACCCGAACCCACTCGGCTAGACACAAACACACTCGGCTAGACCCAAACCCACTCGGCTAGACCTAAACCCACTCGGCTAGACCCAAACCCACTCGGCTAGACCCAAACCAACTCGGCTAGACCCAAACCCACTCGGCTAGACCCAAGCCCACTCGGCTAGATCCAAACCCACTCCGCCTGACCCAAACCCACTCCGCTAGACCCAAACCCACTCGGCTAGACCCAAACCCACTCGGCTAGACCCAAACCCACTCCGCTAGACCCAAACCCACTCCGCTAGACCCAAACCCACTCGGCTAGACCCAAACCCACTCGGCTAGACCCAAACCCACTCGGCTAGACACAAACCCTCTCGGCTAGACCCAATCCCACTCGGCTAGACCAAACCCACTCGGCTAGACCCAAACCCACTCGGCTAGACACAAACCCACTCGGCTAGACCCAAACCCACTCGGCTAGACCAAACTCACTCGGCTAGACCCAAACCCACTCGGCTAGACCCAAACCCACTCGGCTAGACCCAAACCCACTCGGCTAGACCCAAACCCACTCGGCTAGACCCAAACCCACTCGGCTAGACCCAAACTCACTCGGCTAGACGCAAACCCACTCGGATAGACCCAAACCCACTCGGCTTGCCCCAAACCCACTCGGGTAGACCCAAACCCACTGGGCTAGACGCAAACCCACTCCGCTAGACCCAAACCCACTCGGCTAGACCCAAACCCACTCGGCTAGACCCAAACCCACTCGGCTAGACCCAAACCCACTCGGCTAGACCCAAACCCACTCGGCTAGACCCAAACCCACTGGGCTAGACGCAAACCCACTCCGCTAGACCCAAACCCACTCGGCTAGACCCAAACCCACTCGGCTAGACCCAAACCCACTCGGCTAGACCCAAACCCACTCGGCTAGACCCAAACCCACTCGGCTAGACCCGAACCCACTCGGCTAGACACAAACACACTCGGCTAGACCCAAACCCACTCGGCTAGACCTAAACCCACTCGGCTAGACCCAAACCCACTCGGCTAGACCCAAACCAACTCGGCTAGACCCAAACCCACTCGGCTAGACCCAAGCCCACTCGGCTAGATCCAAACCCACTCCGCCTGACCCAAACCCACTCCGCTAGACCCAAACCCACTCGGCTAGACCCAAACCCACTCGGCTAGACCCAAACCCACTCCGCTAGACCCAAACCCACTCCGCTAGACCCAAACCCACTCGGCTAGACCCAAACCCACTCGGCTAGACCCAAACCCACTCGGCTAGACACAAACCCTCTCGGCTAGACCCAAACCCACTCGGCAAGACCAAACCCACTCGGCTAGACCCATACCCACTCCGCTAGACCCAAACCCACTCGGCTAGACCCAAACCCACTCGGCTAGACCCGAACCCACTCGGCTAGACACAAACACACTCGGCTAGACCCAAACCCACTCGGCTAGACCTAAACCCACTCGGCTAGACCCAAACCCACTCGGCTAGACCCAAACCAACTCGGCTAGACCCAAACCCACTCGGCTAGACCCAAGCCCACACGGCTAGATCCAAACCCACTCCGCCTGACCCAAACCCACTCCGCTAGACCCAAACCCACTCGGCTAGACCCAAACCCACTCGGCTAGACCCAAACCCACTCCGCTAGACCCAAACCCACTCCGCTAGACCCAAACCCACTCGGCTAGACCCAAACCCACTCGGCTAGACCCAAACCCACTCGGCTAGACACAAACCCTCTCGGCTAGACCCAAACCCACTCGGCTAGACCAAACCCACTCGGCTAGACCCAAACCCACTCGGCTAGACACAAACCCACTCGGCTAGACCCAAACCCACTCGGCTAGACCAAACCCACTCGGCTAGACCCAAACCCACTCGGCTAGACCCAAACCCACTCGGCTAGACCCAAACCCACTCGGCTAGACCCAAACCCACTCGGCTAGACCCAAACCCACTCGGCTAGACCCAAACTCACTCGGCTAGACGCAAACCCACTCGGCTAGACCCAAACCCACTCGGCTTGCCCCAAACCCACTCGGGTAGACCCAAACCCACTGGGCTAGACGCAAACCCACTCCGCTAGACCCAAACCCACTCGGCTAGACCCAAACCCACTCGGCTAGACCCAAACCCACTCGGCTCGACCCAAACCCACTCGGCTAGACCCAAACCCACTCGGCTAGACCCAAACCCACTCGGCTAGACCCAAACCCACTCGGCTAGACCCAAACCCACTAGGCTAGACCCATACCCACTCCGCTAGACCCACACCCGCTCGGCTAGACCCAAACCAACTCGGCTAGACCCGAACCCACTCGGCTAGACACAAACACACTCGGCTAGACCCAAACCCACTCGGCTAGACCTAAACCCACTCGGCTAGACCCAAACCCACTCGGCTAGACCCAAACCAACTCGGCTAGACCCAAACCCACTCGGCTAGACCCAAGCCCACTCGGCTAGATCCAAACCCACTCCGCCTGACCCAAACCCACTCCGCTAGACCCAAACCCACTCGGCTAGACCCAAACCCACTCGGCTAGACCCAAACCCACTCCGCTAGACCCAAACCCACTCCGCTAGACCCAAACCCACTCGGCTAGACCCAAACCCACTCGGCTAGACCCAAACCCACTCGGCTAGACACAAACCCTCTCGGCTAGACCCAAACCCACTCGGCAAGACCAAACCCACTCGGCTAGACCCAAACCCACTCGGCTAGACACAAACCCACTCGGCTAGACCCAAACCCACTCGGCTAGACCAAACCCACTCGGCTAGACCCAAACCCACTCGGCTAGACCCAAACCCACTCGGCTAGACACAAACCCTCTCGGCTAGACCCAAACCCACTCGGCTAGACCAAACCCACTCGGCTAGACCCAAACCCACTCGGCTAGACACAAACCCACTCGGCTAGACCCAAACCCACTCCGCTAGACCAAACCCACTCGGCTAGACCCAAACCCACTCGGCTAGACCCAAACCCACTCCGCTAGACCCAAACCCACTCCGCTAGACCCAAACCCACTCGGCTAGACCCAAACCCACTCGGCTAGACCCAAACCCACTCGGCTAGACACAAACCCTCTCGGCTAGACCCAAACCCACTCGGCTAGACCAAACCCACTCGGCTAGACCCAAACCCACTCGGCTAGACACAAACCCACTCGGCTAGACCCAAACCCACTCGGCTAGACCAAACCCACTCGGCTAGACACAAACCCACTCGGCTAGACCCAAACCCACTCGGCTAGACCCAAACCCACTCGGCTAGACCCAAACCCACTCGGCTAGACCCAAACCCACTCGGCTAGACCCAAACTCACTCGGCTAGACGCAAACCCACTCGGCTAGACCCAAACCCACTCGGCTTGCCCCAAACCCACTCGGGTAGACCCAAACCCACTGGGCTAGACGCAAACCCACTCCGCTAGACCCAAACCCACTCGGCTAGACCCAAACCCACTCGGCTAGACCCAAACCCACTCGGCTAGACCCAAACCCACTCGGCTAGACCCAAACCCACTCGGCTAGACCCAAACCCACTCGGCTAGACCCAAACCCACTCGGCTAGACCCAAACCCACTAGGCTAGACCCATACCCACTCCGCTAGACCCACACCCACTCGGCTAGACCCAAACCCACTCGGCTAGACCCGAACCCACTCGGCTAGACACAAACACACTCGGCTAGACCCAAACCCACTCGGCTAGACCTAAACCCACTCGGCTAGACCCAAACCCACTCGGCTAGACCCAAACCAACTCGGCTAGACCCAAACCCACTCGGCTAGACCCAAGCCCACTCGGCTAGATCCAAACCCACTCCGCCTGACCCAAACCCACTCCGCTAGACCCAAACCCACTCGGCTAGACCCAACCCCACTCGGCTAGACCCAAACCCACTCCGCTAGACCCAAACCCACTCCGCTAGACCCAAACCCACTCGGCTAGACCCAAACCCACTCGGCTAGACCCAAACCCACTCGGCTAGACACAAACCCTCTCGGCTAGACCCAAACCCACTCGGCAAGACCAAACCCACTCGGCTAGACCCAAACCCACTCGGCTAGACACAAACCCACTCGGCTAGACCCAAACCCACTCGGCTAGACCAAACCCACTCGGCTACACCAAACCCACTCGGCTAGACCCAAACCCACTCGGCTAGACACAAACCCTCTCGGCTAGACCCAAACCCACTCGGCTAGACCAAACCCACTCGGCTAGACCCAAACCCACTCGGCTAGACAAAAACCCACTCGGCTAGACCCAAACCCACTCGGCTAGACCAAACCCACTCGGCTAGACCCAAACCCACTCGGCTAGACCCAAACCCACTCGGCTAGACCCAAACCCACTCGGCTAGACCCAAACCCACTCGGCTAGACCCAAACCCACTCGGCTAGACCCAAACTCACTCGGCTAGACGCAAACCCACTCGGCTAGACCCAAACCCACTCGGCTTGCCCCAAACCCACTCGGGTAGACCCAAACCCACTCGGCTAGACGCAAACCCACTCCGCTGGACCCAAACCCACTCGGCTAGACCCAAACCCGCTCGGCTAGACCCAAACCCACTCGGCTAGACCCAAACCCACTCGGCTAGACCCAAACCCACTCGGCTAGACCCAAACCCACTCGGCTGGGATGTCAGGACTTTCATATGAGGAAAGATTGGATAGACTCGGTTTGTACTCGATGGAATTTAGAAGATTGAGGGGGGATCTTATAGAGACCTACAAAATTCTTAAGGGGTTGGACAAGCTAGATGCTGGAAGATTGTTCCCGATGTTGGGGGAGTCCAGAACAAGGGGTCACAGTCTAAGAATAAGGGGGAATTCCTTTAGGACCGAAATGAGGAAAACATTCTTTACACAGAGAGTGGTGAGTCTCTGGAATTCTCTGCCACAGAAGGTAGTTGAGGCCAGTTCATTGGCTATATTTAAGATGGCATTAGATGTGGCACTTGTGGCTAAAGGGATCAGGGGGTATGGAGAGAAGGCAGGTACGGGATACTGAGTTGGATGATCAGCCATGATCACATTGAATGGCGGTGCAGGCTCGAAGGGCCGAATGGCCTACTCCTGCACCTATTTTTCTATGTTTCTATGTTTCTAAACCCACTAGACTATACCCAAACCCACTCGGCTAGACCCAAACCCACTCGGCTAGACCCAAACCCACTCGGCCAGACCCAAACCCACTCGGCTAGACCCAAACCCACTCGGCTAAACCCAAACCCACTAGGCTAGACCCAAACCCACTCGGCTAGACCCAAACCCACTCGGCTAGACCCAAACCCACTCGGCTAGACCCGAACCCACTCGGCTAGACACAAACACACTCGGCTAGACCCAAACCCACTCGGCTAGACACAAACCCCCTCGGCTACACACAAACCCACTCGGCTAGACCCAAACCCACTCGGCTAGACCCAAACCCATTCGCCTAGACCCAAACCCACTCGGCTAGACCCAAACTCACTCGGCTAGACACAAAGCCACTCGGCTAGACCCAAACCCACTCGGCTAGACCCAAACCCACTCGGCTAGACCCAAACCCACTCGGCTAGACACAAACCCACTCGGCTAGACCCAAACACACTCGGCTAGACCCAAACCAACTCGGCTACACCCAAACCCACTCGGCTAGACCCAAACCCACTCGGCTAGACCCAAACCCACTCGCCAGACACAAACCACTCGGCTAGCCCCAAACCAACTCGGCTAGACCCAAACCCACTCGGCTACACCCAAACCCACTCGGCTAGACCCAAACCCACTCGGCTAGACCCAAACCCACTCGGCTACACCCAAACCCACTCGGCTATACACAAACCCACTCGGCTAGACCCAAACCCACTCGGCTAGACACAAACCCACTCGGCTATACACAAACCCCCTCGGCTACACACAAACCCACTCGGCTAGACCCAAACCCACTCGGCTAGACCCAAACCCACTCGCCTAGACCCAAACCCACTCGGCTAGACCCAAACTCACTCGGCTAGACACAAAGCCACTCGGCTAGACCAAAACCCACTCGGCTAGACCCAAACCCACTCGGCTAGACCCAAACCCACTCGGCTAGACCCAAACCCACTCGGCTAGACCCAAACACACTCGGCTAGACCCAAACCCACTCGGCTACACCCAAACCCACTCGGCTAGACCCAAACCCACTCGGCTAGACCCAAACCCACTCGGCCAGACCCAAACCCACTCGGCTAGACGCAAACCCACTCCGCTAGACCCAAACCCACTCGGCTAGACCCAAACCCACTCGGCTAGACCCAAACCCACTAGGCTAGACCCATACCCACTCCGCTAGACCCAAACCCACTCGGCTAGACCCAAACCCACTCGGCTAGACCCGAACCCACTCGGCTAGACACAAACACACTCGGCTAGACCCAAACCCACTCGGCTAGACCTAAACCCACTCGGCTAGACCCAAACCCACTCGGCTAGACCCAAACCAACTCGGCTAGACCCAAACCCACTCGGCTAGACCCAAGCCCACTCGGCTAGATCCAAACCCACTCCGCCTGACCCAAACCCACTCCGCTAGACCCAAACCCACTCGGCTAGACCCAAACCCACTCGGCTAGACCCAAACCCACTCCGCTAGACCCAAACCCAATCCGCTAGACCCAAACCCACTCGGCTAGACCCAAACCCACTCGGCTAGACCCAAACCCACTCGGCTAGACACAAACCCTCTCGGCTAGACCCAAACCCACTCGGCTAGACCAAACCCACTCGGCTAGACCCAAACCCACTCGGCTAGACACAAACCCACTCGGCTAGACCCAAACCCACTCGGCTAGACCAAACCCACTCGGCTAGACCCAAACCCACTCGGCTAGACCCAAACCCACTCGGCTAGACCCAAACCCACTCGGCTAGACCCAAACCCACTCGGCTAGACCCAAACCCACTCGGCTAGACCCAAACTCACTCGGCTAGACGCAAACCCACTCGGCTAGACCCAAACCCACTCGGCTTGCCCCAAACCCACTCGGGTAGACCCAAACCCACTCGGCTAGACGCAAACCCACTCCGCTAGACCCAAACCCACTCGGCTAGACCAAAACCCACTCGGCTAGACCCAAACCCACTCGGCTAGACCCAAGCCCACTCGGCTAGACCCAAACCCACTCGGCTAGACCCAAACACACTCGGCTAGACCCAAACCCACTCGGCTAGACCCAAACCCACTAGGCTAGACCCATACCCACTCCGCTAGACCCACACCCACTCGGCTAGACCCAAACCCACTCGGCTAGACCCGAACCCACTCGGCTAGACACAAACACACTCGGCTAGACCCAAACCCACTCGGCTAGACCTAAACCCACTCGGCTAGACCCAAACCCACTCGGCTAGACCCAAACCAACTCGGCTAGACCCAAACCCACTCGGCTAGACCCAAGCCCACTCGGCTAGATCCAAACCCACTCCGCCTGACCCAAACCCACTCCGCTAGACCCAAACCCACTCGGCTAGACCCAAACCCACTCGGCTAAACCCAAACCCACTCCGCTAGACCCAAACCCACTCCGCTAGACCCAAACCCACTCGGCTAGACCCAAACCCACTCGGCTAGACCCAAACCCACTCGGCTAGACACAAACCCTCTCGGCTAGACCCAAACCCACTCGGCTAGACCAAACCCACTCGGCTAGACCCAAACC
This sequence comes from Raja brachyura, assembly GCA_963514005.1. The sequence goes on along the minus strand of OY740819.1, from coordinate 1,618,302 downwards.
CAATCGGCTAGACACAAACCCACTCGGCTAGACCCAAACCCACTCGGCTAGACCAAACCCACTCGGCTAGACCCAAACCCACTCGGCTAGACCCAAACCCACTCGGCTAGACACAAACCCTCTCGGCTAGACCCAAACCCACTCGGCTAGACCAAACCCACTCGGCTAGACCCAAACCCACTGGGCTAGACACAAACCCACTCGGCTAGACCCAAACCCACTCGGCTAGACCAAACCCACTCGGCTAGACCCAAACCCACTCGGCTAGACCCAAACCCACTCGGCTAGACCCAAACCCACTCGGCTAGACCCAAACCCACTCGGCTATACCCAAACCCACTCGGCTAGACCCAAACTCACTCGGCTAGACGCAAACCCACTCGGCTAGACCCAAACCCACTCGGCTTGCCCCAAACCCACTCGGGTAGACCCAAACCCACTCGGCTAGACGCAAACCCACTCCGCTGGACCCAAACCCACTCGGCTAGAACCAAACCCACTCGGCTAGACCCAAACCCACTCGGCTAGACCCAAACCCACTCGGCTAGACCCAAACCCACTCGGCTGGGATGTCAGGACTTTCATATGCGGAAAGATTGGATAGACTCGGTTTGTACTCGATGGAATTTAGAAGATTGAGGGGGGATCTTATAGAGACCTACAAAATTCTTAAGGGGTTGGACAAGCTAGATGCTGGAAGATTGTTCCCGATGTTGGGGGAGTCCAGAACAAGGGGTCACAGTCTAAGAATAAGGGGGAATTCCTTTAGGACCGAAATGAGGAAAACATTCTTTACACAGAGAGTGGTGAGTCTCTGGAATTCTCTGCCACAGAAGGTAGTTGAGGCCAGTTCATTGGCTATATTTAAGAGGGCATTAGATGTGGCACTTGTGGCTAAAGGGATCAGGGGGTATGGAGAGAAGGCAGGTACGGGATACTGAGTTGGATGATCAGCCATGATCACATTGAATGGCGGTGCAGGCTCGAAGGGCCGAATGGCCTACTCCTGCACCTATTTTTCTATGTTTCTATGTTTCTAAACCCACTAGACTATACCCAAACCCACTCGGCTAGACCCAAACCCACTCGGCTAGACCCAAACCCACTCGGCTAGACCCAAACCCACTCGGCTAGACCCAAACCCACTCGGCTAGACCCAAACCCACTAGGCTAGACCCAAACCCACTCGGCTAGACCCAAACCCACTCGGCTAGACCCAAACCCACTCGGCTACACCCGAACCCACTCGGCTAGACACAAACACACTCGGCTAGACCCAAACCCACTCGGCTAGACCTAAACCCACTCGGCTAGACCCAAACCCACTCGGCTAGACCCAAACCCACTCGGCTAGACCCAAACCCACTCGGCTAGACCCAAGCTGACTCGGCTAGATCCAAACCCACTCCGCCTGACCCAAACCCACTCCGCTAGACCCAAACCCACTCGACTAGACCCAAACCCACTCGGCTAGACCCAAACCCACTCCGCTAGACCCAAACCCACTCCGCTAGACACAAACCCACTCGGCTATACACAAACCCCCTCGGCTACACACAAACCCACTCGGCTAGACCCAAACCCACTCGGCTAGACCCAAACCTACTCGCCTAGACCCAAACCCACTCGGCTAGACCCAAACTCACTCGGCTAGACACAAAGCCACTCGGCTAGACCCAAACCCACTCGGCTAGACCCAAACCCACTCGGCTAGACACAAACCCACTCGGCTAGACCCAAACACACTCGGCTAGACCCAAACCAACTCGGCTACACCCAAACCCACTCGGCTAGACCCAAACCCACTCGGCTAGACCCAAACCCACTCAGCCAGACCCAAACCACTCGGCTAGCCCCAAACCAACTCGGCTAGACCCAAACCCACTCGGCTAGACCCAAACCCACTCGGCTAGACCCAAACCCACTCGGCTAGACCCAAACCCACTCGGCTAGACCCAAACCCACTCCGCTAGACCCAAACCCACTCGGCTACACACAAACCCACTCGGCTAGACCCAAACCCACTCGGCTAGACCCAAACCCACTCCGCTACACCCAAACCCACTCGGCCAGACACAAACCCACTCGGCTAGACCCAAACCAACTCGGCTAGACCCAAACCCACTAAGCTAGACCCAAACCCACTCGGCTAGACCCAAACCCACTCGGCTAGACCCAAACCCACTCGGCTAGACGCAAACCCACTCCGCTAGACCCAAACCCACTCGGCTAGACCCAAAACCACTAGACTAGACCCAAACCCACTCGGCTAGACCCAAACCCATTCGGCTAGACCCAAACCCACTCGGCTAGACCCAAACCCACTCGGCTAGACCCAAACCCACTCGGCTAGACACAAACCCACTAGGCTAGACCCATACCCACTCCGCTAGACCCAAACCCACTCGGCTAGACCCAAACCCACTCGGCTAGACCCGAACCCACTCGGCTAGACACAAACACACTCGGCTAGACCCAAACCCACTCGGCTCGACCTAAACCCACTCGGCTAGACCCAAACCCACTCGGCTAGACCCAAACCAACTCGGCTAGACCCAAACCCACTCGGCTAGACCCAAGCCCACTCGGCTAGATCCAAACCCACTCCGCCTGACCCAAACCCACTCCGCTAGACCCAAACCCACTCGGCTAGACCCAAACCCACTCGGCTAGACCCAAACCCACTCCGCTAGACCCAAACCCACTCCGCTAGACCCAAACCCACTCGGCTAGACCCAAACCCACTCGGCTAGACCCAAACCCACTCGGCTAGACACAAACCCTCTCGGCTGAACCAAACCCACTCGGCTAGACCAAACCCACTCGGCTAGACCCAAACCCACTCGGCTAGACACAAACCCACTCGGCTAGACCCAAACCCACTCGGCTAGACCCAAACCCACTCGGCTAGACCCAAACCCACTCGGCTAGACCCAAACTCACTCGGCTAGACGCAAACCCACTCGGCTCGACCCAAACCCACTCGGCTTGCCCCAAACCCACTCGGGTAGACCCAAACCCACTCGGCTAGACGCAAACCCACTCCGTTAGACCCAAACCCACTCGGCTAGACCCAAACCCACTAGACCAGACCCAAACCCACTCGGCTAGATCCAAACCCACTCGGCTAAACCCAAACCCACTCGGCTAGACCCAAACCCACTCGGCTAGACCCAAACCCACTCGGCTAGACCCAAACCCACTAGGCTAGACCCAAACCCACTCCGCTAGACCCAAACCCACTCGGCTAGACCCAAACCCACTCGGCTAGACCCGAACCCACTCGGCTAGACACAAACACACTCGGCTAGACCCAAACCCACTCGGCTAGACCTAAACCCACTCGGCTAGACCCAAACCCACTCGGCTAGACCCAAACCCACTCGGCTAGACCCAAACCCACTCGGCTAGACCCAAGCCCACTCGGCTAGACCCAAACCCACTCGGCTACACCCAAACCCACTCGGCTAGACCCAAACACACTCGGCTAGACCCAAACCCACTCGGCTAGACCCAAACCCACTCGGCTAGACCCAAACCGACTCGGCTAGACCCAAGCCCACTCGGCTAGATCCAAACCCACTCCGCCTGACCCAACCCACTCCGCTAGACCCGAACCCACTCGGCTAGACACAAACACACTCGGCTAGACCCAAACCCACTCGGCTAGACCTAAACCCACTCCGCTAGACCCAAACCCACTCGGCTACACCTGAACCAACTCGGCTAGACCCAAACCCACTCGGCTAGACCCAAGCCCACTCGGCTAGATCCAAACCCACTCCGCCTGACCCAAACCCACTCCGCTAGACCCAAACCCACTCGGCTAGACCCAAACCCACTCGGCTACACCCAAAACCCACTCCGCTAGACCCAAACCCACTCCGCTAGACCCAAACCCACTCGGCTAGACCCAAACCCACTCGGCTAGACCCAAACACACTCGGCTAGACCCAAACCCACTCGGCTACACCCAAACCCACTCGGCTAGACCCAAACCCACTCGGCTAGACCCAAACCCACTCGGCCAGACCCAAACCCACTCGGCTAGACGCAAACCCACTCCGCTAGACCCAAACCCACTCGGCTAGACCCAAACCCACTCGGCTAGACCCAAACCCACTAGGCTAGACCCATACCCACTCCGCTAGACCCAAACCCACTCGGCTAGACCCAAACCCACTCGGCTAGACCCGAACCCACTCGGCTAGACACAAACACACTCGGCTAGACCCAAACCCACTCGGCTAGACCTAAACCCACTCGGCTAGACCCAAACCCACTCGGCTAGACCCAAACCAACTCGGCTAGACCCAAACCCTCTCGGCTAGACCCAAGCCCACTCGGCTAGATCCAAACCCACTCTGCCTGACCCAAACCCACTCCGCTAGACCCAAACCCACTCGGCTAGACCCAAACCCACTCGGCTAGACCCAAACCCACTCCGCTAGACCCAAACCCAATCCGCTAGACCCAAACCCACTCGGCTAGACCCAAACCCACTCGGCTAGACCCAAACCCACTCGGCTAGACACAAACCCTCTCGGCTAGACCCAAACCCACTCGGCTAGACCAAACCCACTCGGCTAGACCCAAACCCACTCGGCTAGACACAAACCCACTCGGCTAGACCCAAACCCACTCGGCTAGACCAAACCCACTCGGCTAGACCCAAACCCACTCGGCTAGACCCAAACCCACTCGGCTAGACCCAAACCCACTCGGCTAGACCCAAACCCACTCGGCTAGACCCAAACTCACTCGGCTAGACGCAAACCCACTCGGCTAGACCCAAACCCACTCGGCTTGCCCCAAACCCACTCGGGTAGACCCAAACCCACTCGGCTAGACGCAAACCCACTCCGCTAGACCCAAACCCACTCGGCTAGACCCAAACCCACTCGGCTAGACCCAAACCCACTCGACTAGACCCAAGCCCACTCGGCTAGACCCAAACCCACTCGGCTAGACCCAAACACACTCGGCTAGACCCAAACCCACTCGGCTAGACCCAAACCCACTCGGCTAGACCCATACCCACTCCGCTAGACCCACACCCACTCGGCTAGACCCAAACCCACTCGGCTATGCCCAAGCCCACTCGGCTAGATCCAAACCCACTCCGCCTGACCCAAACCCACTCGGCTAGACCCAAACCCACTCGGCTAGACCCAAACCCACTCGGCTAGACACAAACCCTCTCGGCTAGACCCAAACCCACTCGGCTAGACCATACCCACTCGGCTAGACCCAAACCCACTGGGCTAGACACAAACCCACTCGGCTAGACCCAAACCCACTCGGCTAGACCAAACCCACTCGGCTAGACCCAAACCCACTCGGCTAGACCCAAACCCACTCGGCTAGACCCAAACCCACTCGGCTAGACCCAAACCCACTCGGCTAGACCCAAACCCACTCGGCTAGACCCAAACTCACTCGGCTAGACGCAAACCCACTCGGCTAGACCCAAACCCACTCGGCTTGCCCCAAACCCACTCGGGTAGACCCAAACCCACTCGGCTAGACGCAAACCCACTCCGCTGGACCCAAACCCACTCGGCTAGACCCAAACCCACTCGGCTAGACCCAAACCCACTCGGCTAGACCCAAACCCACTCGGCTAGACCCAAACCCACTCGGCTAGTCCCAAACCCACTCGGCTGGGATGTCAGGACTTTCATATGAGGAAAGATTGGATAGACTCGGTTTGTACTCGATGGAATTTAGAAGATTGAGGGGGGATCTTATAGAGACCTACAAAATTCTTAAGGGGTTGGACAAGCTAGATGCTGGAAGATTGTTCCCGATGTTGGGGGAGTCCAGAACAAGGGGTCACAGTCTAAGAATAAGGGGGAATTCCTTTAGGACCGAAATGAGGAAAACATTCTTTACACAGAGAGTGGTGAGTCTCTGGAATTCTCTGCCACAGAAGGTAGTTGAGGCCAGTTCATTGGCTATATTTAAGAGGGCATTAGATGTGGCACTTGTGGCTAAAGGGATCAGGGGGTATGGAGAGAAGGCAGGTACGGGATACTGAGTTGGATGATCAGCCATGATCACATTGAATGGCGGTGCAGGCTCGAAGGGCCGAATGGCCTACTCCTGCACCTATTTTTCTATGTTTCTATGTTTCTAAACCCACTAGACTATACCCAAACCCACTCGGCTAAACCCAAACCCACTCGGCTAGACCCAAACCCACTCGGCTAGACCCAAACCCACTCGGCTAGACCCAAACCCACTCGGCTAGACCCAAACCCACTAGGCTAGACCCAAACCCACTCGGCTAGACCCAAACCCACTCGGCTAGACCCAAACCCACTCGGCTAGACCCGAACCCACTCGGCTAGACACAAACACACTCGGCTAGACCCAAACCCACTCGGCTAGACCTAAACCCACTCGGCTAGACCCAAACCCACTCGGCTAGACCCAAACCCACTCGGCTAGACCCAAACCCACTCGGCTAGACCCAAGCCGACTCGGCTAGATCCAAACCCACTCCGCCTGACCCAAACCCACTCCGCTAGACCCAAACCCACTCGACTAGACCCAAACCCACTCGGCTAGACCCAAACCCACTCCGCTAGACCCAAACCCACTCCGCTAGACACAAACCCACTCGGCTATACACAAACCCCCTCGGCTACACACAAACCCACTCGGCTAGACCCAAACCCGCTCGGCTAGACCCAAACCCACTCGCCTAGACCCAAACCCACTCGGCTAGACCCAAACTCACTCGGCTAGACACAAAGCCACTCGGCTAGACCCAAACCCACTCGGCTAGACCCAAACCCACTCGGCTAGACACAAACCCACTCGGCTAGACCCAAACACACTCGGCTAGACCCAAACCAACTCGGCTACACCCAAACCCACTCGGCTAGACCCAAACCCACTCGGCTAGACCCAAACCCACTCGGCCAGACCCAAACCACTCGGCTAGCCACAAACCAACTCGGCTAGACCCAAACCCACTCGGCTAGACCCAAACCCACTCGGCTAGACCCAAACCCACTCGGCTAGACCCAAACCCACTCGGCTAGACCCAAACCCACTCCGCTAGACCCAAACCCACTCGGCTACACACAAACCCACTCGGCTAGACCCAAACCCACTCGGCTAGACCCAAACCCACTCCGCTACACCCAAACCCACTCGGCCAGACACAAACCCACTCGGCTAGACCCAAACCAACTCGGCTAGGCCCAAACCCACTAAGCTAGACCCAAACCCACTCGGCTAGACCCAAACCCACTCGGCTAGACCCAAACCCACTCGGCTAGACGCAAACCCACTCCGCTAGAACCAAACCCACTCGGCTAGACCCAAACCCACTAGACTAGACCCAAACCCACTCGGCTAGACCCAAACCCATTCGGCTAGACCCAAACCCACTCGGCTAGACCCAAACCCAATCGGCTAGACCCAAACCCACTCGGCTAGACCCAAACCCACTAGGCTAGACCCATACCCACTCCGCTAGACCCAAACCCACTCGGCTAGACCCAAACCCACTCGGTTAGACCCGAACCCACTCGGCTAGACACAAACACACTCGGCTAGACCCAAACCCACTCGGCTCGACCTAAACCCACTCGGCTAGACCCAAACCCACTCGGCTAGACCCAAACCAACTCGGCTAGACCCAAACCCACTCGGCTAGACCCAAGCCCACTCGGCTAGATCCAAACCCACTCCGCCTGACCCAAACCCACTCCGCTAGACCCAAACCCACTCGGCTAGACCCAAACCCACTCGGCTAGACCCAAACCCACTCCGCTAGACCCAAACCCACTCCGCTAGACCCAAACCCACTCGGCTAGACCCAAACCCACTCGGCTAGACCCAAACCCACTCGGCTAGACACAAACCCTCTCGGCTGAACCAAACCCACTCGGCTAGACCAAACCCACTCGGCTAGACCCAAACCCACTCGGCTAGACACAAACCCACTCGGCTAGACCCAAACCCACTCGGCTAGACCCAAACCCACTCGGCTAGACCCAAACCCACTCGGCTAGACCCAAACTCACTCGGCTAGACGCAAACCCACTCGGCTCGACCCAAACCCACTCGGCTTGCCCCAAACCCACTCGGGTAGACCCAAACCCACTCGGCTAGACGCAAACCCACTCCGTTAGACCCAAACCCACTCGGCTAGACCCAAACCCACTCGGCTAGACCCAAACACACTCGGCTAGACCCAAACCCACTCGGCTAGACCCAAACCCACTCGGCTAGACCCAGACCCACTCGGCTAGACCCAAGCCCACTCGGCTAGATCCAAACCCACTCCGCCTGACCCAAACCCACTCCGCTAGACCCGAACCCACTCGGCTAGACACAAACACACTCGGCTAGACCCAAACCCACTCGGCTAGACCTAAACCCACTCCGCTAGACCCAAACCCACTCGGCTAGACCTGAACCAACTCGGCTAGACCCAAACCCACTCGGCTAGACCCAAGCCCACTCGGCTAGATCCAAACCCACTCCGCCTGACCCAAACCCACTCCGCTAGACCCAAACCCACTCGGCTAGACCCAAACCCACTCGGCTACACCCAAAACCCACTCCGCTAGACCCAAACCCACTCCGCTAGACCCAAACCCACTCGGCTAGACCCAAACCCACTCGGCTAGACCCAAACCCACTCGGCTAGACACAAACCCTCTCGGCTAGACCCAAACCCACTCGGCTAGACCAAACCCACTCGGCTAGACCCAAACCCACTCGGCTACACCCAAACCCACTCGGCTAGACACAAACCCACTCGGCTAGACCCAAACCCACTCGGCTAGACCCAAACCCACTCGGCTATACACAAACCCACTCGGCTACACACAAACCCACTCGGCTAGACCCAAACCCACTCGGCTAGACCCAAACCCACTCGGCTAGACCCAAACTCACTCGGCTAGACACAAAGCCACTCGGCTAGACCCAAACCCACTCGGCTAGACCCAAACCCACTCGGCTAGACCCAAACCCACTCGGCTAGACACAAACCCACTCGGCTAGACCCAAACACACTCGGCTAGACCCAAACCCACTCGGCTACACCCAAACCCACTCGGCTAGACCCAAACCCACTCGGCTAGACCCAAACCCACTCTGCCAGACCCAAACCACTCGGCTAGACCCAAACCAACTCGGCTAGACCCAAACCCACTCGGCTAGACCCAAACCCACTCGGCTAGACCCAAACCCACTCGGCTAGACCCAAACCCACTCGGCTAGACCCAAACCCACTCCGCTACACCCAAACCCACTCGGCCAGACACAAACCCACTCGGCTAGACCCAAACCAACTCGGCTAGACCCAAACCCACTAAGCTAGACCCAAACCCACTCGGCTAGACCCAAACCCACTCGGCTAGACCCAAACCCACTCGGCTAGAAGCAAACCCACTCCGCTAGACCCAAACCCACTCGGCTAGACCCAAACAGACCAGACCAGGAATTACAGACCAGTTAGTCTAACATCGGTAGTGGGGAAACTGCTAGAGTCAGTTATTAAAGATGGGATAGCAGCGCATTTGGAAAGTGGTGAAATCATTGGACAAAGTCAGCATGGATTTACGAAAGGTAAATCATGTCTGACAAATCTGATAGAATTTTTCGAGGATGTAACTAGTAGAGTGGATAAGGGAGAACCAGTGGATGTGTTATATCTAGACTTTCAGAAGGCTTTCGACAAGGTCCCGCATAAGAGATTAGCATACAAACTTAAAGCACACGGTATTGGGGGTTCAGTATTGATGTGGATAGAGAACTGGCTAGCAGACAGGAGGCAAAGGGTAGGAGTAAACGGGTCCTTTTCAGAATGGCAGGCAGTGACTAGTGGGGTGCCGCAAGGCTCAGTGCTGGGACCCCAGCTATTTACAATATATATTAATGATTTGGACGAGGGAATTCAATGCAACATCTCCAAATTTGCAGATGATACCAAGCTGGGGGGTATAGTTAGGTGTGAGGAGGATGCTTGGAGGCTGCAGGGTGATTTGGATAGGCTGAGTGAATGGGCAGATGCATGGCAGATGCAGTACAATGTGGATAAATGTGAGGTTATCCACTTTGGTGGCAAAAACATGAGGGTAGACTATTATCTGAATGGTGGCAGATTAGGTAAGGGGGAGATGCAACGAGACCTGGGTGTCATGGTACACCAGTCATTGAAAGTAGGCATGCAGGTGCAGCAGGCAGTGAAGAAAGCAAATGGTATGTTAGCATTCATAGCGAAAGGATTTGAGTATAGGAGCAGGGAGGTTCTACTGCAGTTGTACAGGGTTTTGGTGAGGCCACACCTGGAGTACTGCGTACAGTTTTGGTCTCCAAATCTGAGGAAAGACATCCTTGCCATAGAGGGGGTACAGAGAAGATTCACCAGACTGATTCCTGGGATGTCAGGACTTTCATATGAGGAAAGATTGGATAGACTCGGTTTGTACTCGATGGAATTTAGAAGATTGAGGGGGGATCTTATAGAAACCTACAAAATTCTTAAGGGGTTGGACAAGCTAGATGCTGGAAGATTGTTCCCGATGTTGGGGGAGTCCAGAACAAGGGGTCACAGTCTAAGGATAAGGGGGAATTCCTTTAGGACCGAAATGAGGAAAACATTCTTTACACAGAGAGTGGTGAGTCTCTGGAATTCTCTGCCACAGAAGGTAGTTGAGGCCAGTTCATTGGCTATATTTAAGAGGGCGTTAGATGTGGCACTTGTGGCTAAAGGGATCAGGGGGTATGGAGAGAAGGCAGGTACGGGATACTGAGTTGGATGATCAGCCATGATCACATTGAATGGCGGTGCAGGCTCGAAGGGCCGAATGGCCTACTCCTGCACCTATTTTCTATGTTTCTATGTTTCTAAACCCACTAGACTAGACCCAAACCCACTCGGCTAGACCCAAACCCACTCGGCTAGACCCAAACCCACTCGGCTAGACCCAAACCCACTCGGCTAGACCCAAACCCACTCGGCTAGACCCAAACCCACTAGGCTAGACCCATACCCACTCCGCTAGACCCAAACCCACTCGGCTAGACCCAAACCCACTCGGCTAGACCCGATCCCACTCGGCTAGACACAAACACACTCGGCTAGACCCAAACCCACTCGGCTAGACCTAAACCCACTCGGCTAGACCCAAACCCACTCGGCTAGACCCAAACCCACTCGGCTAGACCAAAACCCACTCGGCTAGACCCAAGCCCACTCGGCTAGATCCAAACCCACTCCGCCTGACCCAAACCCACTCCGCTAGACCCAAACCCACTCGGCTGGACCCAAACCCACTCGGCTAGACCCAAACCCACTCCGCTAGACCCAAACCCACTCCGCTAGACCCAAACCCACTCGGCTAGACCCAAACCCACTCGGCTAGACCCAAACCCACTCGGCTAGACACAAACCCTCTCGGCTAGACCCAAACCCACTCGGCTAGACCAAACCCACTCGGCTAGACCCAAACCCACTCGGCGAGACACAAACCCACTCGTCGAGACCCAAACCCACTCGGCTAGACCAAACCCACTCGGCTAGACCCAAACCCACTCGGCTAGACCCAAACCCACTCGGCTAGACCCAAACCCACTCGGCTATACCCAAACCCACTCGGCTAGACCCAAACCCACTCGGGTAGACCCAAACTCACTCGGCTAGACGCAAACCCACTCGGCTAGACCCAAACCCACTCGGCTTGCCCCAAACCCCCTCGGGTAGACCCAAACCCACTCGGCTAGACGCAAACCCACTCCGCTAGACCCAAACCCACTCGGCTGGACCCAAACCCACTAGACTAGACCCAAACCCAGTCGGCTAGACCCAAACCCACTCGGCTAGACCCAAACCCACTCGGCTAGACCCAAACCCACTCGGCTAGACCCAAACCCACTCGGCTAGACCCAAACCCACTAGGCTAGACCCAAACCCACTCCGCTAGACCCAAACCCACTCGGCTAGACCCAAACCCACTCGGCTAGACCCGAACCCACTCGGCTAGACACAAACACACTCGGCTAGACCCAAACCCACTCGGCTAGACCTAAACCCACTCGGCTAGACCCAAACCCACTCGGCTAGACCCAAACCCACTCGGCTAGACGCAAACCCACTCGGCTAGACCCAAACCCAATCGGCTTGCCCCAAACCCACTCGGGTAGACCCAAACCCACTCGGCTAGACCCAAACCCACTCGGCTAGACCCAAACCCACTCGGCTAGACCCAAACCCACTAGGCTAGACCCAAGCCCACTCGGCTAGATCCAAACCCACTCCGCCTGACCCAATCCCACTCCGCAAGACCCGAACCCACGCGGCTAGACACAAACACACTCGGCTAGACCCAAACCCACTTGGCTAGACCTAAACCCACTCCGCTAGACCCAAACCCACTCGGCTAGACCCAAACCAACTCGGCTAGACCCAAACCCACTCGGCTAGACCCAAGCCCACTCGGCTAGATCCAAACCCACTCCGCCTGACCCAAACCCACTCCGCTAGACCCAAACCCACTCGGCTAGACCCAAACCCACTCGGCTAGACCCAAACCCACTCCGCTAGACCCAAACCCACTCCGCTAGACCCAAACCCACTCGGCTAGACCCAAACCCACTCGGCTAGACCCAAACCCACTCGGCTAGACACAAACCCTCTCGGCTAGACCCAAACCCACTCGGCTAGACCAAACCCACTCGGCTAGACCCAAACCCACTCGGCTAGACACAAACCCACTCGGCTAGACCCAAACCCACTTGGCTAGACCAAACCCACTCGGCTGGACCCAAACCCACTCGGCTAAACCCAAACCTACTCGGCTAGACCCAAACCCACTCGGCTAGAACCAAACCCACTCGGCTAGACCCAAACCCACTCGGCTAGACCCAAACTCACTCGGCTAGACGCAAACCCACTCGGCTAGACCCAAACCCACTCGGCTTGCCCCAAACCCACTCGGGTAGACCCAAACCCACTCGGCTAGACGCAAACCCACTCCGCTAGACCCAAACCCACTCGGCTAGATCCAAACCCACTCGGCTAGACCCAAACCCACTCGACTAGACCCAAACCCACTCGGCTAGACCCAAACCCACTCGGCTAGACCCAAACCCACTCGGCTGGGATGTCAGGACTTTCATATGAGGAAAGATTGGATAGACTCGGTTTGTACTCGATGGAATTTAGAAGATTGAGGGGGGATCTTATAGAGACCTACAAAATTCTTAAGGGGTTGGACAAGCTAGATGCTGGAAGATTGTTCCCGATGTTGGGGGAGTCCAGAACAAGGGGTCACAGTCCAAGGATAAGGGGGAATTCCTTTAGGACCGAAATGAGGAAAACATTCTTTACACAGAGAGTGGTGAGTCTCTGGAATTCTCTGCCACAGAAGGTAGTTGAGGCCAGTTCATTGGCTATATTTAAGAGGGCATTAGATGTGGCACTTGTGGCTAAAGGGATCAGGGGGTATGGAGAGAAGGCAGGTACGGGATACTGAGTTGGATGATCAGTCATGATCACATTGAATGGCGGTGCAGGCTCGAAGGGCCGAATGGCCTACTCCTGCACCTATTTTTCTATGTTTCTATGTTTCTAAACCCACTAGACTATACCCAAACCCACTAAGCTAGACCCAAACCCACTCGGCTAGACCCAAACCCACTCGGCTAGACCCAAACCCACTCGGCTAGACGCAAACCCACTCCGCTAGACCCAAACCCACTCGGCTAGACCCAAGCCCACTCGGCTAGATCCAAACCCACTCCGCCTGACCCAAACCCACTCCGCTAGACCCAAACCCACTCGGCTAGACCCAAACCCACTCGGCTACACCCAAAACCCACTCCGCTAGACCCAAACCCACTCCGCTAGACCCAAACCCACTCGGCTAGACCCAAACCCACTCGGCTAGACCCAAACCCACTCGGCTAGACACAAACCCTCTCGGCTAGACCCAAACCCACTCGGCTAGACCAAACCCACTCGGCTAGACCCAAACCCACTCGGCTACACCCAAACCCACTCGGCTAGACACAAACCCACTCGGCTAGACCCAAACCCACTCGGCTAGACCCAAACCCACTCGGCTATACACAAACCCACTCGGCTACACACAAACCCACTCGGCTAGACCCAAACCCACTCGGCTAGACCCAAACCCACTCGGCTAGACCCAAACTCACTCGGCTAGACACAAAGCCACTCGGCTAGACCCAAACCCACTCGGCTAGACCCAAACCCACTCGGCTAGACCCAAACCCACTCGGCTAGACACAAACCCACTCGGCTAGACCCAAACACACTCGGCTAGACCCAAACCCACTCGGCTACACCCAAACCCACTCGGCTAGACCCAAACCCACTCGGCTAGACCCAAACCCACTCTGCCAGACCCAAACCACTCGGCTAGACCCAAACCAACTCGGCTAGACCCAAACCCACTCGGCTAGACCCAAACCCACTCGGCTAGACCCAAACCCACTCGGCTAGACCCAAACCCACTCGGCTAGACCCAAACCCACTCCGCTACACCCAAACCCACTCGGCCAGACACAAACCCACTCGGCTAGACCCAAACCAACTCGGCTAGACCCAAACCCACTAAGCTAGACCCAAACCCACTCGGCTAGACCCAAACCCACTCGGCTAGACCCAAACCCACTCGGCTAGAAGCAAACCCACTCCGCTAGACCCAAACCCACTCGGCTAGACCCAAACAGACCAGACCAGGAATTACAGACCAGTTAGTCTAACATCGGTAGTGGGGAAACTGCTAGAGTCAGTTATTAAAGATGGGATAGCAGCGCATTTGGAAAGTGGTGAAATCATTGGACAAAGTCAGCATGGATTTACGAAAGGTAAATCATGTCTGACAAATCTGATAGAATTTTTCGAGGATGTAACTAGTAGAGTGGATAAGGGAGAACCAGTGGATGTGTTATATCTAGACTTTCAGAAGGCTTTCGACAAGGTCCCGCATAAGAGATTAGCATACAAACTTAAAGCACACGGTATTGGGGGTTCAGTATTGATGTGGATAGAGAACTGGCTAGCAGACAGGAGGCAAAGGGTAGGAGTAAACGGGTCCTTTTCAGAATGGCAGGCAGTGACTAGTGGGGTGCCGCAAGGCTCAGTGCTGGGACCCCAGCTATTTACAATATATATTAATGATTTGGACGAGGGAATTCAATGCAACATCTCCAAATTTGCAGATGATACCAAGCTGGGGGGTATAGTTAGGTGTGAGGAGGATGCTTGGAGGCTGCAGGGTGATTTGGATAGGCTGAGTGAATGGGCAGATGCATGGCAGATGCAGTACAATGTGGATAAATGTGAGGTTATCCACTTTGGTGGCAAAAACATGAGGGTAGACTATTATCTGAATGGTGGCAGATTAGGTAAGGGGGAGATGCAACGAGACCTGGGTGTCATGGTACACCAGTCATTGAAAGTAGGCATGCAGGTGCAGCAGGCAGTGAAGAAAGCAAATGGTATGTTAGCATTCATAGCGAAAGGATTTGAGTATAGGAGCAGGGAGGTTCTACTGCAGTTGTACAGGGTTTTGGTGAGGCCACACCTGGAGTACTGCGTACAGTTTTGGTCTCCAAATCTGAGGAAAGACATCCTTGCCATAGAGGGGGTACAGAGAAGATTCACCAGACTGATTCCTGGGATGTCAGGACTTTCATATGAGGAAAGATTGGATAGACTCGGTTTGTACTCGATGGAATTTAGAAGATTGAGGGGGGATCTTATAGAAACCTACAAAATTCTTAAGGGGTTGGACAAGCTAGATGCTGGAAGATTGTTCCCGATGTTGGGGGAGTCCAGAACAAGGGGTCACAGTCTAAGGATAAGGGGGAATTCCTTTAGGACCGAAATGAGGAAAACATTCTTTACACAGAGAGTGGTGAGTCTCTGGAATTCTCTGCCACAGAAGGTAGTTGAGGCCAGTTCATTGGCTATATTTAAGAGGGCGTTAGATGTGGCACTTGTGGCTAAAGGGATCAGGGGGTATGGAGAGAAGGCAGGTACGGGATACTGAGTTGGATGATCAGCCATGATCACATTGAATGGCGGTGCAGGCTCGAAGGGCCGAATGGCCTACTCCTGCACCTATTTTCTATGTTTCTATGTTTCTAAACCCACTAGACTAGACCCAAACCCACTCGGCTAGACCCAAACCCACTCGGCTAGACCCAAACCCACTCGGCTAGACCCAAACCCACTCGGCTAGACCCAAACCCACTCGGCTAGACCCAAACCCACTAGGCTAGACCCATACCCACTCCGCTAGACCCAAACCCACTCGGCTAGACCCAAACCCACTCGGCTAGACCCGATCCCACTCGGCTAGACACAAACACACTCGGCTAGACCCAAACCCACTCGGCTAGACCTAAACCCACTCGGCTAGACCCAAACCCACTCGGCTAGACCCAAACCCACTCGGCTAGACCAAAACCCACTCGGCTAGACCCAAGCCCACTCGGCTAGATCCAAACCCACTCCGCCTGACCCAAACCCACTCCGCTAGACCCAAACCCACTCGGCTGGACCCAAACCCACTCGGCTAGACCCAAACCCACTCCGCTAGACCCAAACCCACTCCGCTAGACCCAAACCCACTCGGCTAGACCCAAACCCACTCGGCTAGACCCAAACCCACTCGGCTAGACACAAACCCTCTCGGCTAGACCCAAACCCACTCGGCTAGACCAAACCCACTCGGCTAGACCCAAACCCACTCGGCGAGACACAAACCCACTCGTCGAGACCCAAACCCACTCGGCTAGACCAAACCCACTCGGCTAGACCCAAACCCACTCGGCTAGACCCAAACCCACTCGGCTAGACCCAAACCCACTCGGCTATACCCAAACCCACTCGGCTAGACCCAAACCCACTCGGGTAGACCCAAACTCACTCGGCTAGACGCAAACCCACTCGGCTAGACCCAAACCCACTCGGCTTGCCCCAAACCCCCTCGGGTAGACCCAAACCCACTCGGCTAGACGCAAACCCACTCCGCTAGACCCAAACCCACTCGGCTGGACCCAAACCCACTAGACTAGACCCAAACCCAGTCGGCTAGACCCAAACCCACTCGGCTAGACCCAAACCCACTCGGCTAGACCCAAACCCACTCGGCTAGACCCAAACCCACTCGGCTAGACCCAAACCCACTAGGCTAGACCCAAACCCACTCCGCTAGACCCAAACCCACTCGGCTAGACCCAAACCCACTCGGCTAGACCCGAACCCACTCGGCTAGACACAAACACACTCGGCTAGACCCAAACCCACTCGGCTAGACCTAAACCCACTCGGCTAGACCCAAACCCACTCGGCTAGACCCAAACCCACTCGGCTAGACGCAAACCCACTCGGCTAGACCCAAACCCAATCGGCTTGCCCCAAACCCACTCGGGTAGACCCAAACCCACTCGGCTAGACCCAAACCCACTCGGCTAGACCCAAACCCACTCGGCTAGACCCAAACCCACTAGGCTAGACCCAAGCCCACTCGGCTAGATCCAAACCCACTCCGCCTGACCCAATCCCACTCCGCAAGACCCGAACCCACGCGGCTAGACACAAACACACTCGGCTAGACCCAAACCCACTTGGCTAGACCTAAACCCACTCCGCTAGACCCAAACCCACTCGGCTAGACCCAAACCAACTCGGCTAGACCCAAACCCACTCGGCTAGACCCAAACCCACTCGGCTAGACCCAAACCCACTCCGCTAGACCCAAACCCACTCCGCTAGACCCAAACCCACTCGGCTAGACCCAAACCCACTCGGCTAGACCCAAACCCACTCGGCTAGACACAAACCCTCTCGGCTAGACCCAAACCCACTCGGCTAGACCAAACCCACTCGGCTAGACCCAAACCCACTCGGCTAGACACAAACCCACTCGGCTAGACCCAAACCCACTTGGCTAGACCAAACCCACTCGGCTGGACCCAAACCCACTCGGCTAAACCCAAACCTACTCGGCTAGACCCAAACCCACTCGGCTAGAACCAAACCCACTCGGCTAGACCCAAACCCACTCGGCTAGACCCAAACTCACTCGGCTAGACGCAAACCCACTCGGCTAGACCCAAACCCACTCGGCTTGCCCCAAACCCACTCGGGTAGACCCAAACCCACTCGGCTAGACGCAAACCCACTCCGCTAGACCCAAACCCACTCGGCTAGACCCAAACCCACTCGGCTAGACCCAAACCCACTCGACTAGACCCAAACCCACTCGGCTAGACCCAAACCCACTCGGCTAGACCCAAACCCACTCGGCTGGGATGTCAGGACTTTCATATGAGGAAAGATTGGATAGACTCGGTTTGTACTCGATGGAATTTAGAAGATTGAGGGGGGATCTTATAGAGACCTACAAAATTCTTAAGGGGTTGGACAAGCTAGATGCTGGAAGATTGTTCCCGATGTTGGGGGAGTCCAGAACAAGGGGTCACAGTCCAAGGATAAGGGGGAATTCCTTTAGGACCGAAATGAGGAAAACATTCTTTACACAGAGAGTGGTGAGTCTCTGGAATTCTCTGCCACAGAAGGTAGTTGAGGCCAGTTCATTGGCTATATTTAAGAGGGCATTAGATGTGGCACTTGTGGCTAAAGGGATCAGGGGGTATGGAGAGAAGGCAGGTACGGGATACTGAGTTGGATGATCAGTCATGATCACATTGAATGGCGGTGCAGGCTCGAAGGGCCGAATGGCCTACTCCTGCACCTATTTTTCTATGTTTCTATGTTTCTAAACCCACTAGACTATACCCAAACCCACTAAGCTAGACCCAAACCCACTCGGCTAGACCCAAACCCACTCGGCTAGACCCAAACCCACTCGGCTAGACGCAAACCCACTCCGCTAGACCCAAACCCACTCGGCTAGACCCAAACCCACTAGACTAGACCCAAACCCACTCGGCTAGACGCAAACCCACTCGGCTAGACCCAAACCCACTCGGCTAGACCCAAACCCACTCGGCTAGACCCAAACCCACTAAGCTAGACCCAAACCCACTCCGCTAGACCCAAACCCACTCGGCTAGACCCAAACCCACTCGGCTAGACCCGAACCCACTCGGCTAGACACAAACACAATCGGCTAGACCCAAACCCACTCGGCTAGACCTAAACCCACTCGGCTAGACCCAAACCCACTCGGCTAGACCCAAACCCACTCGGCTAGACCCAAACCCACTCGGCTAGACCCAAGCCCACTCGGCTAGATCCAAACCCACTCCGCCTGACCCAAACCCACTCCGCTAGTCCCAAACCCACTCGGCTAGACCCAAACCCACTCGGCTAGACCCAAACCCACTCCGCTAGACCCAAACCCACTCCGCTAGACCCAAACCCACTCGGCTAGACCCAAACCCACTCGGCTAGTCCCAAACCCACTCGGCTAGACACAAACCCTCTCGGCTAGACCCAAACCCACTCGGCTAGACCAAACCCACTCGGCTAGATCCAAACCCACTCGGCTAGACACAAACCCACTCGGCTAGACCCAAACCCACTCGGCTAGACCAAACCCACTCGGCTAGACCCGAACCCACTCGGCTAGACCCAAACCCACTCGGCTAGACCCAAACCCACTCGGCTAGACCCAAACCCACTCGGCTAGACCCAAACCCACTCGGCTAGACCCAAACTCACTCGGCTAGACGCAAACCCACTCGGCTAGACCCAAACCCACTCGGCTTGCCCCAAACCCACTCGGGTAGACCCAAACCCACTCGGCCAGACCCAAACAACTCGGCTAGCCCCAAACCAACTCGGCTAGACCCAAACCCACTCGGCTAGACCCAAACCCACTCGGCTAGACCCAAACCCACTCGGCTAGACCCAAACCCACTCGGCTAGACCCAAACCCACTCCGCTAGACCCAAACCCACTCGGCTACACACAAACCCACTCGGCCAGACCCAAACCCACTCGGCTAGACCCAAACCCACTCCGCTACACCCAAACCCACTCGGCTAGACACAAACCCACTCGGCTAGACCCAAACCAACTCGGCTAGACCCAAACCCACTAAGCTAGACCCAAACCCACTCGGCTAGCCCCAAACCCACTCGGCTAGACCCAAACCCACTCGGCTAGACGCAAACCCACTCGGCTAGACCCAAACCCACTCGGCTACACCCAAACCCACTCGGCTAGACACAAACCCACTCGGCTAGACCCAAACCCACTCGGCTAGACCCAAACCCACTCGGCTATACACAAACCCACTCGGCTACACACAAACCCACTCGGCTAGACCCAAACCCACTCGGCTAGACCCAAACCCACTCGCCTAGACCCAAACCCACTCGGCTAGACCCAAACTCACTCGGCTAGACACAAAGCCACTCGGCTAGACCCAAACCCACTCGGCTAGACCCAAACCCACTCCGCTAGACCCAAACCCACTCGGCTAGACACAAACCCACTCGGCTAGACCCAAACCAACTCGGCTAGACCCAAACCCACTAAGCTAGACCCAAACCCACTCGGCTAGACCCAAACCCACTCGGCTAGACCCAAACCCACTCGGCTAGACGCAAACCCACTCGGCTAGACCCAAACCCACTAGGCTAGACCCATACCCACTCCGCTAGACCCAAACCCACTCGGCTAGACCCAAACCCACTCGGCTAGACCCGATCCCACTCGGCTAGACACAAACACACTCGGCTAGACCCAAACCCACTCGGCTAGACCCAAACCCACTCGGCTAGACCCAAACCCACTCGGATAGACGCAAACCCACTCCGCTAGACCCAAACCCACTCGGCTAGACCCAAACCCACTAGACTAGACCCAAACCCACTCGGCTAGACGCAAACCCACTCGGCTAGACCCAAACCCACTCGGCTAGACCCAAACCCACTCGGCTAGACCCAAACCCACTAAGCTAGACCCAAACCCACTCCGCTAGACCCAAACCCACTCGGCTAGACCCAAACCCACTCGGCTAGACCCGAACCCACTCGGCTAGACACAAACACAATCGGCTAGACCCAAACCCACTCGGCTAGACCTAAACCCACTCGGCTAGACCCAAACCCACTCGGCTAGACCCAAACCCACTCGGCTAGACCCAAACCCACTCGGCTAGACCCAAGCCCACTCGGCTAGATCCAAACCCACTCCGCCTGACCCAAACCCACTCCGCTAGTCCCAAACCCACTCGGCTAGACCCAAACCCACTCGGCTAGACCCAAACCCACTCCGCTAGACCCAAACCCACTCCGCTAGACCCAAACCCACTCGGCTAGACCCAAACCCACTCGGCTAGTCCCAAACCCACTCGGCTAGACACAAACCCTCTCGGCTAGACCCAAACCCACTCGGCTAGACCAAACCCACTCGGCTAGATCCAAACCCACTCGGCTAGACACAAACCCACTCGGCTAGACCCAAACCCACTCGGCTAGACCAAACCCACTCGGCTAGACCCGAACCCACTCGGCTAGACCCAAACCCACTCGGCTAGACCCAAACCCACTCGGCTAGACCCAAACCCACTCGGCTAGACCCAAACCCACTCGGCTAGACCCAAACTCACTCGGCTAGACGCAAACCCACTCGGCTAGACCCAAACCCACTCGGCTTGCCCCAAACCCACTCGGGTAGACCCAAACCCACTCGGCCAGACCCAAACAACTCGGCTAGCCCCAAACCAACTCGGCTAGACCCAAACCCACTCGGCTAGACCCAAACCCACTCGGCTAGACCCAAACCCACTCGGCTAGACCCAAACCCACTCGGCTAGACCCAAACCCACTCCGCTAGACCCAAACCCACTCGGCTACACACAAACCCACTCGGCCAGACCCAAACCCACTCGGCTAGACCCAAACCCACTCCGCTACACCCAAACCCACTCGGCTAGACACAAACCCACTCGGCTAGACCCAAACCAACTCGGCTAGACCCAAACCCACTAAGCTAGACCCAAACCCACTCGGCTAGCCCCAAACCCACTCGGCTAGACCCAAACCCACTCGGCTAGACGCAAACCCACTCGGCTAGACCCAAACCCACTCGGCTACACCCAAACCCACTCGGCTAGACACAAACCCACTCGGCTAGACCCAAACCCACTCGGCTAGACCCAAACCCACTCGGCTATACACAAACCCACTCGGCTACACACAAACCCACTCGGCTAGACCCAAACCCACTCGGCTAGACCCAAACCCACTCGCCTAGACCCAAACCCACTCGGCTAGACCCAAACTCACTCGGCTAGACACAAAGCCACTCGGCTAGACCCAAACCCACTCGGCTAGACCCAAACCCACTCCGCTAGACCCAAACCCACTCGGCTAGACACAAACCCACTCGGCTAGACCCAAACCAACTCGGCTAGACCCAAACCCACTAAGCTAGACCCAAACCCACTCGGCTAGACCCAAACCCACTCGGCTAGACCCAAACCCACTCGGCTAGACGCAAACCCACTCGGCTAGACCCAAACCCACTAGGCTAGACCCATACCCACTCCGCTAGACCCAAACCCACTCGGCTAGACCCAAACCCACTCGGCTAGACCCGATCCCACTCGGCTAGACACAAACACACTCGGCTAGACCCAAACCCACTCGGCTAGACCTAAACCCACTCGGCTAGACCCAAACCCACTCGGCTAGACCCAAACCCACTCGGCTAGACCCAAACCCACTCGGCTAGACCCAAGCCCACTCGGCTAGATCCAAACCCACTCCGCCTGACCCAAACCCACTCCGCTAGACCCAAACCCACTCGGCTAGACCCAAACCCACTCGGCTAGACCCAAACCCACTCCGCTAGACCCAAACCCACTCCGCTAGACCCAAACCCACACGGCTAGACCCAAACCCACTCGGCTAGACCCAAACCCACTCGGCTAGACACAAACCCTCTCGGCTAGACCCAAACCCACTCGGCTAGACCAAACCCACTCGGCTAGACCCAAACCCACTCGGCGAGACACAAACCCACTCGTCGAGACCCAAACCCACTCGGCTAGACCAAACCCACTCGGCTAGACCCAAACCCACTCGGCTAGACCCAAACCCACTCGGCTAGACCCAAACCCACTCGGCTAGACGCAAACCCACTCGGCTAGACCCAAACCCACTAGGCTAGACCCAAACCCACTCCGCTAGACCAAAACCCACTCGGCTAGACCCAAACCCACTCGGCTAGACCCGAACCCACTCGGCTAGACACAAACACACTCGGCTAGACCCAAACCCACTCGGCTAGACCTAAACCCACTCGGCTAGACCCAAACCCACTCGGCTAGACCCAAACCCACTCGGCTAGACCCAAACCCACTCGGCTAGACCCAAGCCCACTCGGCTAGACCCAAACCCACTCGGCTACACCCAAACCCACTCGGCTAGACCCAAACACACTCGGCTAGGCCCAAACCCACTCGGCTAGACCCAAACCCACTCGGCTAGACCCAAACCCACTCGGCTAGACCCAAGCCCACTCGGCTAGATCCAAACCCACTCCGCCTGACCCAAACCCACTCCGCTAGACCCAAACCCACTCGGCTAGACCCAAACCCACTCGGCTAGACCCAAACCCACTCCGCTAGACCCAAACCCACTCCGCTAGACCCAAACCCACTCGGCTAGACCCAAACCCACTCGGCTAGACCCAAACCCACTCGGCTAGACACAAACCCCCTCGGCTAGACCCAAACCCACTCGGCTAGACCAAACCCACTCGGCTAGACCCAAACCCACTCGGCTAGACACAAACCCACTCGGCTAGACCCAAACCCACTCGGCTAGACCAAACCCACTCGGCTAGACCCAAACCCACTCGGCTAGACCCAAACCCACTCGGCTAGACCCAAACCCACTCGGCTAGACCCAAACCCACTCGGCTAGACCCAAACCCACTCGGCTAGACGCAAACTCACTCGGCTAGACGCAAACCCACTCGGCTAGACCCAAACCCACTCGGCTTGCCCCAAACCCACTCGGGTAGACCCAAACCCACTCGGCTAGACCCAAACCCACTCGGCTAGCCCCAAACCCACTCCGCTAGACCCAAACCCACTCCGCTTGACCCAAACCCACTCAGCTAGACACAAACCCACTCGGCTAGACCCAAACCCACTCGGCTAGACCCAAACCCACTCGGCTAGACCCAAACCCACTCGGCTAGACCCAAACCCACTCGGCTAGACCCAAACCCACTCGGCAAAACACAAACCCACTCGGCTAGACCCAAACCCATTCGGCTGGACCCACACACACTCGGCTAGACCCAAACCCACTCGGCTAGACCCAAACCCACTCAGCTAGACACAAACCCACTCGGCTAGACCCAAACCCACTCGGCTAGACCCAAACCCACTCGGCTAGACCCAAACCCACTCGGCTAGACCCAAACCCACTCGGCTAGACCCAAACTCACTCGGCTAGACGCAAACCCACTCGGCTAGACCCAAACCCACTCGGCTTGCCCCAAACCCACTCGGGTAGACCCAAACCCACTCGGCTAGACCCAAACCCACTCGGCTAGCCCCAAACCCACTCCGCTAGACCCAAACCCACTCCGCTTGACCCAAACCCACTCAGCTAGACACAAACCCACTCGGCTAGACCCAAACCCACTCGGCTAGACCCAAACCCACTCGGCTAGACCCAAACCCACTCGGCTAGACCCAAACCCACTCGGCTAGACCCAAACCCACTCGGCAAAACACAAACCCACTCGGCTAGACCCAAACCCATTCGGCTGGACCCACACCCACTCGGCTAGACCCAAACCCACTCGGCTAGACCCAAACCCACTCAGCTAGACACAAACCCACTCGGCTAGACCCAAACCCACTCGGCTAGACCCAAACCCACTCGGCTAGACCCAAACCCACTCGGCTAGACCCAAACCCACTCGGCTAGACCCAAACCCACTCGGCTATACACAAACCCACTCGGCTACACCCAAACCCACTCGGCTAGACCCACACCCACTCGGCTAGACCCAAACCCACTCGGCTAGACCCAAACCCACTCGGCTACACCCAAACCCACTCGGCTAGACCCAAACCCACTCGGCTAGACCCAAACCCACTCGGCTACACCCAAACCCACTCGGCTAGACCCAAACACACTCGGCTAGACCCAAACCCACTCGGCCAGACCCAAACCACTCGGCTAGCCCCAAACCCACTCGGCTAGACCCAAACCCTCTCGGCTAGACCCAAACCCACTCGGCTAGACCCAAACCCACTCGGCTGGATCCAAACCCACTCGGCTAGACCCAAACCCACTCGGCTAGACCCAAACCCACTCGGCTAGACGCAAACTCACTCGGCTAGACGCAAACCCACTCGGCTAGACCCAAACCCACTCGGCTTGCCCCAAACCCACTCGGGTAGACCCAAACCCACTCGGCTAGACCCAAACCCACTCGGCTAGCCCCAAACCCACTCCGCTAGACCCAAACCCACTCCGCTTGACCCAAACCCACTCAGCTAGACACAAACCCACTCGGCTAGACCCAAACCCACTCGGCTAGACCCAAACCCACTCGGCTAGACCCAAACCCACTCGGCTAGACCCAAACCCACTCGGCTAGACCCAAACCCACTCGGCAAAACACAAACCCACTCGGCTAGACCCAAACCCATTCGGCTGGACCCACACACACTCGGCTAGACCCAAACCCACTCGGCTAGACCCAAACCCACTCAGCTAGACACAAACCCACTCGGCTAGACCCAAACCCACTCGGCTAGACCCAAACCCACTCGGCTAGACCCAAACCCACTCGGCTAGACCCAAACCCACTCGGCTAGACCCAAACTCACTCGGCTAGACGCAAACCCACTCGGCTAGACCCAAACCCACTCGGCTTGCCCCAAACCCACTCGGGTAGACCCAAACCCACTCGGCTAGACCCAAACCCACTCGGCTAGCCCCAAACCCACTCCGCTAGACCCAAACCCACTCCGCTTGACCCAAACCCACTCAGCTAGACACAAACCCACTCGGCTAGACCCAAACCCACTCGGCTAGACCCAAACCCACTCGGCTAGACCCAAACCCACTCGGCTAGACCCAAACCCACTCGGCTAGACCCAAACCCACTCGGCAAAACACAAACCCACTCGGCTAGACCCAAACCCATTCGGCTGGACCCACACCCACTCGGCTAGACCCAAACCCACTCGGCTAGACCCAAACCCACTCAGCTAGACACAAACCCACTCGGCTAGACCCAAACCCACTCGGCTAGACCCAAACCCACTCGGCTAGACCCAAACCCACTCGGCTAGACCCAAACCCACTCGGCTAGACCCAAACCCACTCGGCTATACACAAACCCACTCGGCTACACCCAAACCCACTCGGCTAGACCCACACCCACTCGGCTAGACCCAAACCCACTCGGCTAGACCCAAACCCACTCGGCTACACCCAAACCCACTCGGCTAGACCCAAACCCACTCGGCTAGACCCAAACCCACTCGGCTACACCCAAACCCACTCGGCTAGACCCAAACACACTCGGCTAGACCCAAACCCACTCGGCCAGACCCAAACCACTCGGCTAGCCCCAAACCCACTCGGCTAGACCCAAACCCTCTCGGCTAGACCCAAACCCACTCGGCTAGACCCAAACCCACTCGGCTGGATCCAAACCCACTCGGCTAGACCCAAACCCACACCGCTAGACCCAAACCCAGTCGGCTACACCCAAACCCACTCGGCCAGACCCAAACCCACTCGGCTAGACCCAAACCCACTCGGCTAGACGCAAACCCACTCGGCTACACCCAAACCCACTCGGCTAGACCCAAACCCACACGGCTGGACCCAAACCCACTCGGCTAGACCGAAACCCACTCGGCTAGACCCAAACCCACTCGGCTAGACCCAAGCCCAATCGGCTAGACCCAAACCTACTAAGCTAGACGCAAACCCACTCGGCTAGATCCAAACCCACTCGGCTAGACCCAAACCCACTCGGCTAGACGCAAACCCACTCGGATAGACCCAAACCCACTCGGCTAGACCCAAACCCACTCGGCTAGACCCGAACCCACTCGGCTAGACCCAAACCCACACGGCTGGACCCAAAACCACTCGGCTAGACCGAAACCCACTCGGCTACACCCAAACCCACTCGGCTAGACCCAAACCCACTCGGCTAAACCCAAACCCACTCGGCTAGACCCAAACCCACTCGGCTGGACACAAACCCACTCGGCTAGATCCTAACCCACTCGGCTAGACCCAAACCCACTCCGCTAGACCCAAACCCACTCCGCTGGACCCAAACCCACTAGGCTAGACCCAAACCCACTCCGCTAGACCCAAACCCACTCGGCTAGACCCAAACCCACTCGGCTAGACCCGAACCCACTCGGCTAGACACAAACACACTCGGCTAGACCCAAACCCACTCGGCTAGACCCAAACCCACTCGGCTAGACTCAAACCCACTCGGCTAGACCCAAACCCACACGGCTGGACCCAAAACCACTCGGCTAGACAGAAACCCACTCGGCTACACCCAAACCCACTCGGCTAGACCCAAACCCACTCGGCTACACCCAAACCCACTCGGCTCGACCCAAACCCACTCGGCTGGACCCAAACCCACTCGGCTAGACCCTAACCCACTCGGCTAGACCCAAACCCACTCCGCTAGACCCAAACCCACTCCGCTAGACGCAAACCCACTAGGCTAGACCCAAACCCACTCCGCTAGACCCAAACCCACTCGGCTAGACCCAAACCCACTCGGCTAGACCCGAACCCACTCGGCTAGACACAAACACACTCGGCTAGACCCAAACCCACTCGGCTAGACCTAAACCCACTCGGCTAGACCCAAACCCACTCGGCTAGACCCAAACCCACTCGGCTAGACCCAAACCCACTCGGCTAGACCCAAGCCCACTCGGCGAGATCCAAACCCACTCCGCCTGACCCAAACCCACTCCGCTAGACCCAAACCCACTCGGCTAGACCCAAACCCACTCGGCTAGACCCAAACCCACTCCGCTAGACCCAAACCCACTCCGCTAGACCCAAACCCACTCGGCTAGACCCAAACCCACTCGGCTAGACCCAAACCCACTCGGCTAGACACAAACCCTCTCGGCTAGACCCAAACCCACTCAGCTAGACCAAACCCACTCGGCTAGACCCAAACCCACTCGGCTAGACACAAACCCACTCGGCTAGACCCAAACCACTCGGCTAGACCAAACCCACTCGGCTAGACCCAAACCCACTCGGCTAGACCCAAACCCACTCGGCTAGACCCAAACCCACTCGGCTAGACCCAAACCCACTCGGCTAGAACCAAACCCACTCGGCTAGACCCAAACTCACTCGGCTAGACGCAAACCCACTCGGCTAGACCCAAACCCACTCGGCTTGCCCCAAACCCACTCGGGTAGACCCAAACCCACTCGGCTAGACCCAAACCCACTCGGCTAGCCCCAAACCCAATCCGCTAGACCCAAACCCACTCCGCTAGACCCAAACCCACTCAGATAGACACAAACCCACTCGGCTAGACCCAAACCCACTCGGCTAGACCCAAACCCACTCGGCTAGACCCAAACCCACTCGGCTAGACCCAAACCCACTCGGCTAGACCCAAACCCACTCGGCTATACACAAACAAACTCGGCTAGACCCAAACCCACTCGGCTAGACCCACACCCACTCGGCTAGACCCAAACCCACTCGGCTAGACCCAAACCCACTCGGCTAGACCCAAACTCACTCGGCTAGACACATAGCCACTCGGCTAGACCCAAACCCACTCGGCTAGACCCAAACCCACTCGGCTAGACCCAAACCCACTCGGCTAGACCCAAACCCACTCGGCTAGACCCAAACCCACTCGGCTAGACCCAAACCCACTCGGCTACACCCAAACCCACTCGGCTAGACCCAAACACACTCGGCTAGACCCAAACCCACTCGGCCAGACCCAAACCACTCGGCTAGCCCCAAACCCACTCGGCTAGACCCAAACCATCTCGGCTGGACCCAAACCCACTCGGCTGGATCCAAACCCACTCGGCTAGACCCAAACGCACTCGGCTAGACCCAAACCCACACCGCTAGACCCAAACCCACTCGGCTACACCCAAACCCACTCGGCCAGACCCAAACCCACTCGGCTAGACCCAAACCCACTCCGCTACACCCAAACCCACTCGGCTAGACACAAACCCACTCGTCTAGACCCAAGCCAACTCGGCTAGACCCAAACCTACTAAGCTAGACCCAAACCCACTCGGCTAGACCCAAACCCACTCGGCTAGACCCAAACCCACTCGGCTAGACGCAAACCCACTCGGCTAGACCCAAACCCACTCGGCTAGACCCAAACCCACTCGGCTAGACCCAAACCCACTCGGCTAGACCCAAACCCACACGGCTGGACCCAAAACCACTCGGCTAGACCGAAACCCACTCGGCTACACCCAAACCCACTCGGCTAGACCCAAACCCACTCGGCTAGACCCAAACCCACTCGGCTAGACCCAAGACCACTCGGCTGGACCCAAACCCACTCGGCTAGACCCTAACCCACTCGGCTAGACCCATACCCACTCCGCTAGACCCAAACCCACTCCGTTAGACCCAAACCCACTCGGCCAGACCCAAACCCACTCGTCTAGACACAAACCCTCTTGGCTAGACCCAAACCCACTCGGCTAGACCAAACCCACTCGGCTAGACCCAAACCCACTCGGCCAGACCCAAACCACTCGGCTAGCCCCAAACCCACTCGGCTAGACCCAAACCCTCTCGGCTGGACCCAAACCCACTCGGCTGGATCCAAACCCACTCGGCTAGACCCAAACGCACTCGGCTAGACCCAAACCCACTCGGCTGGACCCACACCCACTCGGCTAGGTTTGGGTCTCGCGGAGTGGGTTTGGGTCGAGCCGAGTGGGTTTGGGTCTAGCCGAGTGGATTTGGGTCTAGACGAGCGGGTTTGGGTGTAGCCGAGTGGGTTTGGGTGTAGCCGAGTGGGTTTGGGTCTAGCCGAGTGGGTTTGGGTCTAGCCGAGTGGGTTTGGTTCTAGCCGAGTGGTTTGGGTCTAGCCGAGTGGGTTTGGGTCTATCCGAGTGGGTTTGGGTCTAGCCGAGTGGGTTTGGGTTTAGCCGAGTGGGTTTCGGTCTAGCCGAGTGGGTTTGGGTCTAGCCGAGTGGGTTTGGGTCTAGCCGAGTGGGTTTGGGTCTAGCCGAGTGGGTTTGCGTCCAGATTAGTGGGTTTGGGTCTAGATTAGTGGGTTTGTGTCTAGCCGAGTGGCTTTGTGTCTAGCCGAGTGAGTTTGGGTCTAGCCGAGTGGGTTTGGGTCTAGCCGAGTGGTTTGTGTCTAGCCGAGTGGGTTTGGGTCTAGCCGAGTGGGTTTAGGTCTAGCCGAGTGGGTTTGGGTGTAGCCGAGTGAGTTTCGGTCTAGCCGAGTGGGTTTGGGTCTAGCCGAGTGGGTTTGGGTCTAGCCGAGTGGGTTTGGGTCTAGCCGAGTGGGTTTGGGTCTAGCCGCGTGGGTTTGTGTATAGCCGAGTGGGTTTGCGTCTAGCCGAGTGGGTTTGGGTCTAGCCGAGTGGGTTTGGGTCTAGCCGAGTGGGTTTGGGTCTAGCGGAGTGGGTTTGAGTCTAGCGGAGTGGGTTTGGGTCTAGCGGAGTGGGTTTGGGTGTAGCCGAGTGGGTTTGCGTCTAGCCGAGTGGGTTTGGGTCTAGCCGAGTGGGTTTGGGTCTAGCCGAGTGGGTTTGTGTCTAGCTTAGTGGGTTTGGGTCTAGCCGAGTTGGCTTGGGTCTAGCCGAGTGGGTTTGTGTCTAGCCGAGTGGGTTTGGGTCTAGCCGAGAGGGTTTGGTTCTAGCCGAGTGGTTTGGGTCTAGCCGAGTGGGTTTGGGTCTAGCCGAGTGGGTTTGGGTCTAGCCGAGTGGGTTTGGGTTTAGCCGAGTGGGTTTCGGTCTAGCCGAGTGGGTTTGGGTCTAGCCGAGTGGGTTTGGGTCTAGCCGAGTGGGTTTGGGTCTAGTCTAGTGGGTTTGGGTCTAGCCGAGTGGGTTTGGGTCTAGCCGAGTGGGTTTGCGTCTAGCCGAGTGGGTTTGGGTCTAGCCGAGTGGGTTTGGGTCTAGCCCAGTGGGTTTGGGTCTAGCTTAGTGGGTTTGTGTTTAGCCGAGTTGGCTTGGGTCTAGACGAGTGGGTTTGGGTCTAGCAGAGTGGGTTTGGGTCTAGCCGAGTGGGTTTGGGTCTAGCCGAGTGGGTTTGGGTCTAGCCGAGTGGCTTTGTGTCTAGCCGAGTGAGTTTGGGTCTAGCCGAGTGGGTTTGGGTCTAGGCGAGTGGGTTTGGGTCTAGCCGAGTGGGTTTGGGTCTAGCCGATTGGGTTTGGGTCTAGCCGAGTGGGTTTGGGTCTAGCCGAGTGGGTTTGGGTCTAGCCGAGTGGGTTTGGGTCTAGCCGAGTGGGTTTGTGTCTAGCCGAGTGGGTTTGGGTCTAGCGGAGTGGGTTTGGGTCTAGCGGAGTGGGTTTGGGTCTAGCCGAGTGGGTTTGGGTCTAGCCGAGTGGGTTTGGGTCTAGCTTAGTGGGTTTGGGTCTAGCCGAGTTGGCTTGGGTCTAGCCGAGTGGGTTTGGGTCTAGACGAGTGGGTTTGGGTCTAGCCCAGTGGGTTTGGGTCTAGCCGAGTGGGTTTGGGTCTAGCCGAGTGGCTTTGTGTCTAGCCGAGTGAGTTTGGGTCTAGCCGAGTGGGTTTGGGTCTAGGCGAGTGGGTTTGGGTCTAGCCGAGTGGGTTTGGGTCTAGCCGAGTGGGTATGGGTCTAGCCGAGTGGGTTTGTGTATAGCCGAGTGGGTTTGGGTCTAGCCGAGTGGGTTTGGGTGTAGCGGAGTGGGTTTGGGTCTAGCGGAGTGGGTTTGGGTATAGCCTAGTGGGTTTGGGTTTAGCCGAGTGGGTTTGGGCCTAGCCGAGTGGGTTTGGGTCTAGCCGAGTGGGTGTGGGTCCAGCCGAGTGGGTTTGTGTCTAGCCGAGTGGGTTTGGGTCTAGCCGAGTGGGTTTGGTTCTAGCCGAGTGGTTTGGGTCTAGCCGAGTGGGTTTGGGTCTATCCGAGTGGGTTTGGGTCTAGCCGAGTGGGTTTGGGTTTAGCCGAGTGGGTTTCGGTCTAGCCGAGTGGGTTTGGGTCTAGCCGAGTGGGTTTGGGTCTAGCCGAGTGGGTTTGGGTCTAGTCTAGTGGTTTGGGTCTAGCCGAGTGGGTTTGGGTCTAGCCGAGTGGGTTTGGGTCTAGCCGAGTGGGTTTGGGTCTAGCCGAGTGGGTTTGCGTCCAGATTAGTGGGTTTGGGTCTAGATTAGTGGGTTTGTGTCTAGCCGAGTGGCTTTGTGTCTAGCCGAGTGAGTTTGGGTCTAACCGAGTGGGTTTGGGTCTAGGCGAGTGGGTTTGGGTCTAGCCGAGTGGGTTTAGGTCTAGCCGAGTGGGTTTGGGTCTAGCCGAGTGGGTTTGTGTATAGCCGAGTGGGTTTGGGTCTAGCCGAGTGGGTTTGGGTCTAGCCGAGTGGGTTTGGGTCTAGCCGAGTGGGTTTGGGTCTAGCCGAGTGGGTTTGGGTCTAGCCGAGTGGGTTTGTGTCTAGCTGAGTGGGTTTGGGTCTAGCGGAGTGGGTTTGGGACTAGCGGAGTGGGTTTGGGGCTAGCTGAGTGGGTTTGGGTCTAGCCGAGTGGGTTTGGGTCTACCCGAGTGGGTTTGGGGCAAGCCGAGTGGGTTTGGGTCTAGCCGAGTGGGTTTGCGTCTAGCCGAGTGAGTTTGGGTATAGCCGAGTGGGTTTGGGTCTAGCCGAGTGGGTTTGGGTCTAGCCGAGTGGGTTTGGGTCTAGCCGAGTGGGTTTGCGTCTAGCCGAGTGGGTTTGGGTCCAGCCGAGTTGGTTTGGTCTAGCCGAGTGGGTTTGGGTCTAGCCGAGTGGGTTTGTGTCTAGCCGAGTGGGTTTGGGTCTAGCCGAGTGGGTTTGGTCTAGCCGAGTGGGTTTGGGTCTAGCCGAGAGGGTTTGTGTCTAGCCGAGTGGGTTTGGGTCTAGCCGAGTGGGTTTGGGTCTAGCCGAGTGGGTTTGGGTCTAGCGGAGTGGGTTTGGGTCTAGCGGAGTGGGTTTGGGTCTAGCCGAGTGGGTTAGGGTCTAGCCGAGTGGGTTTGGGTCCAGCCGAGTGGGTCTGGGTCTAGCCGAGTGGTTTGGGTCTAGCCGAGTGGGTTTGGGTCTAGTCGAGTGGGTTTGGGTCTAGCCGAGTGGGTTTGGGTGTAGCCGAGTGGGTTTGGGTCTAGCCGAGTGGTTTTGGGTCTAGCCGAGTGGGTTTGGGTCTAGCCGAGTGGGTTTGGGTCTAGCCGCGTGGGTTTGGGTCTAGCCGAGTGGGTTTGCGTCTAGCCGAGTGGGTTTGGGTCTAGCCGAGTGGGTTTGGGTGTAGCCGAGTGGGTTTGGGTCCAGCTTAGTAGGTTTGGGTCTAGCCGAGTTGGCTTGGGTCTAGCCGAGTGGGTTTGTGTCTAGCCGAGTGGGTTTGGGTGTACCGGAGTGGGTTTGGGTCCAGCCGAGTGGGTTTGGGTCTAGCCGAGTGGGTTTGGGTGTAGCCGAGTGGGTTTGGGTCTAGCCGAGTGGGTTTGGGTCTAGCCGAGTGGGTTTGGGTCTAGCCGAGTGGGTTTGGGACTAGCCGAGTGGGTTTGGGGCTAGCCGAGTGGGTTTGGGTCTAGCCGAGTGGGTTTGTGTCTAGCCGAGTGGGTTTGGGTCTAGCCGAGTGGGTTTGGTCTAGCCGAGTGGGTTTGGGTCTAGCCGAGAGGGTTTGTGTCTAGACGAGTGGGTTTGGGTCTGGCCGAGTGGGTTTGGGTCTAACGGAGTGGGTTTGGGTCTAGCGGAGTGGGTATGGGTCTAGCCGAGTGGGTTAGGGTCTAGCCGAGTGGGTTTGGGTCCAGCCGAGTGGGTTTGGGTCTAGCCGAGTGGGTTTGGGTTTAGCCGAGTGGGTTTGGGTCTAGCCGAGTGGGTTTGGGTGTAGCCGAGTGGGTTTCGGTCTAGCCGAGTGGTTTTGGGTCCAGCCGTGTGGGTTTGGGTCTAGCCGAGTGGGTTTGGGTCTAGCCGAGTGGGTTTGGGTCTAGCCGAGTGGGTTTGGGTCTAGCCGAGTGGGTTTGCGTCTAGCCGAGTGGGTTTGGGTCTAGCCGAGTTGGTTTGGGTCTAGCCGAGTGGGTTTGGGTCTAGCTTAGTAGGTTTGGGTCTAGACGAGTTGGCTTGGGTCTAGACGAGTGGGTTTGTGTCTAGCCGAGTGGGTTTGGGTGTAGCGGAGTGGGTTTGGGTCTAGCCGAGTGTGTTTGGGTCTGGCCGAGTGGGTTTGGGTGTAGCCGAGTGGGTTTGGGTCTAGCGGTGTGGGTTTGGGTCTAGCCGAGTGCGTTTGGGTCTAGCCGAGTGGGTTTGGATCCAGCCGAGTGGGTTTGGGTCCAGCCGAGAGGGTTTGGGTCTAGCCGAGTGGGTTTGGGGCTAGCCGAGTGGTTTGGGTCTGGCCGAGTGGGTTTGGGTCTAGCCGAGTGGGTTTGGTCTAGCCGAGTGGGTTTGGGTCTAGCCAAGAGGGTTTGTGTCTAGACGAGTGGGTTTGGGTCTGTCCGAGTGGGTTTGGGTCTAACGGAGTGGGTTTGGGTCTAGCGGAGTGGGTATGGGTCTAGCCGAGTGGGTTAGGGTCTAGCCGAGTGGGTTTGGGTCCAGCCGAGTGGGTTTGGGTCTAGCCGAGTGGGTTTGGGTCTAGCCGAGTGGGTTTGGGTCTAGCCGAGTGAGTTTGGGTGTAGCCGAGTGGGTTTCGGTCTAGCCGAGTGGTTTTGGGTCCAGCCGTGTGGGTTTGGGTCTAGCCGAGTGGGTTTGGGTCTAGCCGAGTGGGTTTGGGTCTAGCCGAGTGGGTTTGGGTCTAGCCGAGTGGGTTTGCGTCTAGCCGAGTGGGTTTGGGTCTAGCCGAGTGGGTTTGGGTCTAGCCGAGTGGGTTTGGGTCTAGCTTAGTAGGTTTGGGTCTAGCCGAGTTGGCTTGGGTCTAGACGAGTGGGTTTGTGTCTAGCCGAGTGGGTTTGGGTGTAGCGGAGTGGGTTTGGGTCTAGCCGAGTGGGTTTGGGTCTGGCCGAGTGGGTTTGGGTGTAGCCGAGTGGGTTTGGGTCTAGCGGTGTGGGTTTGGGTCTAGCCGAGTGCGTTTGGGTCTAGCCGAGTGGGTTTGGATCCAGCCGAGTGGGTTTGGGTCTAGCCGAGATGGTTTGGGTCTAGCCGAGTGGGTTTGGGGCTAGCCGAGTGGTTTGGGTCTGGCCGAGTGGGTTTGGGTCTAGCCGAGTGTGTTTGGGTCTAGCCGAGTGGGTTTGGGTCTAGCCGAGTGGGTTTGCGTCTAGCCGAGTGGGTTTGGGTCTAGCCGAGTGGGTTTGGGTGTAGCCGAGTGGGTTTGGGTCCAGCTTAGTAGGTTTGGGTCTAGCCGAGTTGGCTTGGGTCTAGCCGAGTGGGTTTGTGTCTAGCCGAGTGGGTTTGGGTGTACCGGAGTGGGTTTGGGTCCAGCCGAGTGGGTTTGGGTCTAGCCGAGTGGGTTTGGGTGTAGCCGAGTGGGTTTGGGTCTAGCCGAGTGGGTTTGGGTCTAGCCGAGTGGGTTTGGGTCTAGCCGAGTGGGTTTGGGACTAGCCGAGTGGGTTTGGGGCTAGCCGAGTGGGTTTGGGTCTAGCCGAGTGGGTTTGTGTCTAGCCGAGTGGGTTTGGGTCTAGCCGAGTGGGTTTGGTCTAGCCGAGTGGGTTTGGGTCTAGCCGAGAGGGTTTGTGTCTAGACGAGTGGGTTTGGGTCTGGCCGAGTGGGTTTGGGTCTAACGGAGTGGGTTTGGGTCTAGCGGAGTGGGTATGGGTCTAGCCGAGTGGGTTAGGGTCTAGCCGAGTGGGTTTGGGTCCAGCCGAGTGGGTTTGGGTCTAGCCGAGTGGGTTTGGGTTTAGCCGAGTGGGTTTGGGTCTAGCCGAGTGGGTTTGGGTGTAGCCGAGTGGGTTTCGGTCTAGCCGAGTGGTTTTGGGTCCAGCCGTGTGGGTTTGGGTCTAGCCGAGTGGGTTTGGGTCTAGCCGAGTGGGTTTGGGTCTAGCCGAGTGGGTTTGGGTCTAGCCGAGTGGGTTTGCGTCTAGCCGAGTGGGTTTGGGTCTAGCCGAGTGGGTTTGGGTCTAGCCGAGTGGGTTTGGGTCTAGCTTAGTAGGTTTGGGTCTAGCCGAGTTGGCTTGGGTCTAGACGAGTGGGTTTGTGTCTAGCCGAGTGGGTTTGGGTGTAGCGGAGTGGGTTTGGGTCTAGCCGAGTGTGTTTGGGTCTGGCCGAGTGGGTTTGGGTGTAGCCGAGTGGGTTTGGGTCTAGCGGTGTGGGTTTGGGTCTAGCCGAGTGCGTTTGGGTCTAGCCGAGTGGGTTTGGATCCAGCCGAGTGGGTTTGGGTCCAGCCGAGAGGGTTTGGGTCTAGCCGAGTGGGTTTGGGGCTAGCCGAGTGGTTTGGGTCTGGCCGAGTGGGTTTGGGTCTAGCCGAGTGGGTTTGGTCTAGCCGAGTGGGTTTGGGTCTAGCCAAGAGGGTTTGTGTCTAGACGAGTGGGTTTGGGTCTGGCCGAGTGGGTTTGGGTCTAACGGAGTGGGTTTGGGTCTAGCGGAGTGGGTATGGGTCTAGCCGAGTGGGTTAGGGTCTAGCCGAGTGGGTTTGGGTCCAGCCGAGTGGGTTTGGGTCTAGCCGAGTGGGTTTGGGTCTAGCCGAGTGGGTTTGGGTCTAGCCGAGTGAGTTTGGGTGTAGCCGAGTAGGTTTCGGTCTAGCCGAGTGGTTTTGGGTCCAGCCGTGTGGGTTTGGGTCTAGCCGAGTGGGTTTGGGTCTAGCCGAGTGGGTTTGGGTCTAGCCGAGTGGGTTTGGGTCTAGCCGAGTGGGTTTGCGTCTAGCCGAGTGGGTTTGGGTCTAGCCGAGTGGGTTTGGGTCTAGCCGAGTGGGTTTGGGTCTAGCTTAGTAGGTTTGGGTCTAGCCGAGTTGGCTTGGGTCTAGACGAGTGGGTTTGTGTCTAGCCGAGTGGGTTTGGGTGTAGCGGAGTGGGTTTGGGTCTAGCCGAGTGGGTTTGGGTCTGGCCGAGTGGGTTTGGGTGTAGCCGAGTGGGTTTGGGTCTAGCGGTGTGGGTTTGGGTCTAGCCGAGTGCGTTTGGGTCTAGCCGAGTGGGTTTGGATCCAGCCGAGTGGGTTTGGGTCCAGCCGAGATGGTTTGGGTCTAGCCGAGTGGGTTTGGGGCTAGCCGAGTGGTTTGGGTCTGGCCGAGTGGGTTTGGGTCTAGCCGAGTGTGTTTGGGTCTAGCCGAGTGGGTTTGGGTGTAGCCGAGTGGGTTTGGGTCTAGCCGAGTGGGTTTGGGTCTAGCCGAGTGGGTTTGGGTCTAGCCGAGTGGGTTTGGGTCTAGCCGAGTGGGTTTGGGTCTAGCCGAGTGGGTTTGGGTCTAGCCGAGTGGCTATGTGTCTAGCCGAGTGAGTTTGGGTCTAGCCGAGTGGGTTTGGGTCTAGCCGAGTGGGTTTGGGTCTAGCCGAGTGGGTGTGGGTCTAGCCGAGTGGGTTTGGGTCTAGCCGAGTTTGTTTGTGTATAGCCGAGTGGGTTTGGGTCTAGCCGAGTGGGTTTGGGTCTAGCCGAGTGGGTTTGGGTCTAGCCGAGTGGGTTTGGGTCTAGCCGAGTGGGTTTGGGTCTAGCCGAGTGGGTTTGTGTCTATCTGAGTGGGTTTGGGTCTAGCGGAGTGGGTTTGGGTCTAGCGGATTGGGTTTGGGGCTAGCCGAGTGGGTTTGGGTCTAGCCGAGTGGGTTTGGGTCTACCCGAGTGGGTTTGGGGCAAGCCGAGTGGGTTTGGGTCTAGCCGAGTGGGTTTGCGTCTAGCCGAGTGAGTTTGGGTCTAGCCGAGTGGGTTTGGTTCTAGCCGAGTGGGTTTGGGTCTAGCCGAGTGGGTTTGGGTCTAGCCGAGTGGGTTTGGGTCTAGCCGAGTGGGTTTGGGTCTAGCCGAGTGGGTTTGGTCTAGCCGAGTGGTTTGGGTCTAGCCGAGTGGGTTTGTGTCTAGCCGAGTGTGTTTGGGTCTAGCCGAGTGGGTTTGGTCTAGCCGAGTGGGTTTGGGTCTAGCCGAGAGGGTTTGTGTCTAGCCGAGTGGGTTTGGGTCTAGCCGAGTGGGTTTGGGTCTAGCCGAGTGGGTTTGGGTCTAGCGGAATGGGTTTGGGTCTAGCCGAGTGGGTTTGGGTCTAGCCGAGTGGGTTTGGGTCAGGCGGAGTGGGTTTGGATCTCGCCGAGTGGGCTTGGGTCTAGCCGAGTGGGTTTGGGTCTAGCCGAGTGGGTTTGGGTCTAGCCGAGTGGGTTTGGGTCTAGCCGAGTGGGTTTAGGTCTAGCCGAGTGGGTTTGGGTCTAGCCGAGTGTGTTTGTGTCTAGCCGAGTGGGTTCGGGTCTAGCCGAGTGGGTTTGGGTCTAGCCGAGTGGGTTTGGGTCTAGCGGAGTGGGTTTGGGTCTAGCCTAGTGGGTTTGCGT
Organism: Raja brachyura; assembly: GCA_963514005.1. The sequence continues at coordinate 1,579,785 of OY740819.1, read as the reverse complement.
CTAGCGGAGTGGGTTTGGGTCTGGCGGAGTGGGTTTGGGTCTAGCCGAGTGGGTTAGGGTCTAGCCGAGTGGGTTTGGGTCCAGCCGAGTGGGTTTGGGTCGAGCCGAGTGGGTTTGGGTGTAGCCGAGTGGGTTTGGGTCTAGCCGAGTGGGTTTGGGTGTAGCCGAGTGGGTTTCGGTCTAGCCGAGTGGTTTTGGGTCCAGCTGTGTGGGTTTGGGTCTAGCCGAGTGGGTTTGAGTTTAGCCGAGTGGGTTTGGGTCTAGCCGAGTGGGTTTGGGTCTAGCCGAGTGTGTTTGTGTCTAGCCGAGTGGGTTCGGGTCTAGCCGAGTGGGTTTGGGTCTAGCCGAGTGGGTTTGGGTCTAGCGGAGTGGGTTTGGGTCTAGCCTAGTGGGTTTGGGTCCAGCGGAGTAGGTTTGGGTCTAGCGGAGTGGGTTTGGGTCTAGCCGAGTGGGTTAGGATCTAGCCGAGTGGGTTTGTGTCCAGCCGAGTGGGTTTGGGTCTAGCCGAGTGGGTTTGGGTCTAGCCGAGTGGGTTTGGGTCTAGCCGAGTGGGTTTGGGTGTAGCCGAGTGGGTTTCGGTCTAGCCGAGTGGGTTTGGGTCCAGCCATGTGGGTTTGGGTCTAGCCGAGTGGGTTCGGGTCTAGCCGAGTGGGTTTGGGTCTAGCCGAGTGGGTTTGGGTCTAGCCGAGTGGGTTTGCGTCTAGCCGAGTGGGTTTGGGTCTAGCCGAGTGGGTTTGGATCTAGCCGAGTGGGTTTGCGTCTAGCTTAGTAGGTTTGGGTCTAGCCGATTGGGCTTGGGTCTAGCCGAGTGGGTTTGGGTCTAGACGAGTGGGTTTCGGTCTAGCCGAGTGGGTTTGGGTCCAGCCGTGTGGGTTTGGGTCTAGCCGAGTGGGTTTGGGTCTAGCCGAGTGGGTTTGCGTCTAGCCGAGTGGGTTTGGGTCTAGCCGAGTGGGTTTGGGTCTGGCCGAGTGGGTTTGGGTGTAGCCGACTGGGTTTGGGTCTAGCGGTGTGGGTTTGGGTCTAGCCGAGTGGGTTTGGATCCAGCCGAGTGGGTTTGGGTCTAGCCGAGTGGGTTTGGGTCTAGCCGAGAGGGTTTGGGTCTAGCCGAGTGGGTTTGGGGCTAGCCGAGTGGTTTGGGTCTGGCCGAGTGGGTTTGGGTCTAGCCGAGTGTGTTTGGGTCTAGCCGAGTGGGTTTGGGTGTAGCCGAGTGGGTTTGGGTCTAGCCGAGTGGGTTTGGGTCTAGCCGAGTGGGTTTGGGTCTAGCCGAGTGGGTTTGGGTCTAGCCGAGTGGGTTTGGGTCTAGCCGAGTGGGTGTGGGTCTAGCCGAGTGGGTTTGGGTGTAGCCGAGTGGGTTTGTGTATAGCCGAGTGGGTTTGGGTCTAGCCGAGTGGGTTTGGGTCTAGCCGAGTGGGTTTGGGTCTAGCCGAGTGGGTTTGGGTCTAGCCGAGTGGGTTTGGGTCTAGCCGAGTGGGTTTGTGTCTAGCTGAGTGGGTTTGGGTCTAGCCGAGTGGGTTTGGGTCTAGCCGAGTGGGTGTGGGTCCAGCCGAATGGGTTTGGGTCTAGCCGAGTGGGTTTGTGTTTTGCCGAGTGGGTTTCGGTCTAGCCGAGTGGGTTTGGGTCTAGCCGAGTGGGTTTGGGTCTAGCCGAGTGGGTTTGGGTCTAGCCGAGTGGGTTTGGGTCTAGCCGAGTGGGTTTGTGTCTAGCTGAGTGGGTTTGGGTCAAGCGGAGTGGGTTTGGATCTAGCGGAGTGGGTTTGGGGCTAGCCGAGTGGGTTTGGGTCTAGCCGAGTGGGTTTGGGTCTACCCGAGTGGGTTTGGGGCAAGCCGAGTGGGTTTGGGTCTAGCCGAGTGGGTTTGCGTCTAGCCGAGTGAGTTTGGGTCTAGCCGAGTGGGTTTGGGTCTAGACGATTGGGTTTGGGTCTAGCCGAGTGGGTTTGGGTCTAGCCGAGTGGGTTTGGGTCTAGCCGAGTGGGTTTGGGTCTAGCCGAGTGGGTTTGGTCTAGCCGAGTGGGTTTGGGTCTAGCCGAGTGGGTTTGTGTCTAGCCGAGTGGGTTTGGTTCTAGCCGAGTGGGTTTGGTCTAGCCGAGTGGGTTTGGGTCTAGCCGAGGGGGTTTGTGTCTAGCCGAGTGGGTTTGGGTCTAGCCGAGTGGGTTTGGGTCTAGCCGAGTGGGTTTGGGTCTAGCGGAGTGGGTTTGGGTCTAGCCGAGTGGGTTTGGGTCTAGCCGAGTGGGTTTGGGTCTAGCGGAGTGGGTTTGGGTCAGGCGGAGTGGGTTTGGATCTAGCCGAGTGGGCTTGGGTCAAGCCGAGTGGGTTTGGGTCTAGCCGAGTGGGTTTGGGTCTAGCCGAGTGGGTTTGGGTCTAGCCGAGTGTGTTTGGGTCTAGCCGAGTGGGTTTGGGTGTAGCCGAGTGGGTTTGGGTCTAGCCGAGTGGGCTTGGGTCTAGCCGAGTGGGTTTGGGTCTAGCCGAGTGGGTTTGGGTCTAGCCGAGTGGGTTTGGGTCTAGCCGAGTGGGTTTAGGTCTAGCCGAGTGGGTTTGGGTCTAGCCGAGTGTGTTTGTGTCTAGCCGAGTGGGTTCGGGTCTAGCCGAGTGGGTTTGGGTCTAGCCGAGTGGGTTTGGGTCTAGCGGAGTGGGTTTGGGTCTAGCCTAGTGGGTTTGGGTCTAGCCGAGTGGGTTTGCGTCTAGCCAAGTGGGTTTGGGTCTAGCCGAGTGGGTTTGGGTCTAGCGGAGTGGGTTTGGGTCTAGCCGAGTGGGTTTGGTCTAGCCGAGTGGGTTTGGGTCTCGACGAGTGGGTTTGTGTCTCGCCGAGTGGGTTTGGGTCTAGCCGAGTGGGTTTGGTCTAGCCGAGTGGGTTTGGGTCTAGCCGAGAGGGTTTGTGTCTAGCCGAGTGGGTTTGGGTCTAGCCGAGTGGGTTTGGGTCTAGCCGTGTGGGTTTGGGTCTAGCGGAGTGGGTTTGGGTCTAGCGGAGTGGGTTTGGGTCTAGCCGAGTGGGTTTGGGTCTAGCCGAGTGGGTTTGGGTCTAGCGGAGTGGGTTTGGGTCAGGCGGAGTGGGTTTGGATCTAGCCGAGTGGGCTTGGGTCTAGCCGAGTGGGTTTGGGTCTAGCCGAGTGGGTTTGGGTCTAGCCGAGTGGGTTTGGGTCTAGCCGAGTGGGTTTAGGTCTAGCCGAGTGGGTTTGGGTCTAGCCGAGTGTGTTTGTGTCTAGCCGAGTGGGATCGGGTCTAGCCGAGTGGGTTTGGGTCTAGCCGAGTGGGTTTGGGTCTAGCGGAGTGGGTATGGGTCTAGCCTAGTGGGTTTGGGTCTAGCCGAGTGGGTTTGCGTCTAGCCGAGTGGGTTTGGGTCTAGCCGAGTGGGTTTGGGTCTAGCCGAGTGGGTTTGGGTGTAGCTTAGTGGGTTTGGGTCTAGCCGAGTTGGTTTGGGTTTAGCCGAGTGGGTTTGTGTCTAGCCGAGTGGGTTTGCGTCTAGCGGAGTGGGTTTGGGTCTAGCCGAGTGGGTTTGGGTCTAGCCGAGTGGCTTTGTGTCTAGCCGAGTGAGTTTGGGTCTAGCCGAGTGGGTTTGGGTCTAGGCGAGTGGGTTTGGGTCTAGCCGAGTGGGTTTGGGTCTAGCCGAGTGGGTTTGTGTGTAGCCGAGTGGGTTTGTGTATAGCCGAGTGGGTTTGGGTCTAGCCGAGTGGGTTTAGGTCTAGCCGAGTGGGTTTGTGTCTAGCCGAGTGGGTTTGGGTGTAGCCGAGTGGGTTTGGGTCTAGCCGAGTGGGTTTGCGTCTAGCCGAGTGGGTTTGGGTCTAGCCGAGTGGGTTTGGGGCTAGCCGAGTGGGTTTGGGTCTAGCTTAGTGGGTTTGGGTCTAGCCGAGTTGGTTTGGGTCTAGCCGAGTGGGTTTGTGTCTAGCCGAGTGGGTTTGGGTGTAGCGGAGTGGGTTTGGGTCTAGCCGAGTGGGTTTGGGTCTGGCCGAGTGGGTTTGTGTGTAGCCGAGTGGGTTTGGGTCTAGCGGAGTGGGTTTGGTTCTAGCCGAGTGGGTTTGGGTCTAGCCGAGTGGGTTTGGGTCTAGCCGAGTGGGTTTGGGTCTAGCCGAGTGGGTTTGGGTCTAGCCGAGTTGGTTTGGGGCTAGCCGAGTTGTTTGGGTCTGGCCGAGTGGGTTTGGGTCTACCCGAGTGGGTTTGGGGCAAGCCGAGTGGGTTTGGGTCTAGCCGAGTGGGTTTGCGTCTAGCCGAGTGAGTTTGGGTCTAGCCGAGTGGGTTTGGGTCTAGCCGAGTGGGTTTGGGTCTAGCCGAGTGGGTTTGGGTCTAGCCGAGTGGGTTTGGGTCTAGCCGAGTGGGTTCGGGTCTAGCCGAGTGGGTTTGGTCTAGCCGAGTGGGTTTGGGTCTAGCCGAGTGGGTTTGTGTCTAGCCGAGTGGGTTTGGATCTAGCCGAGTGGGTTTGGTCTAGCCGAGTGGGTTTGGGTCTAGCCGAGAGGGTTTGTGTCTAGCCGAGTGGGTTTGGGACTAGCCGAGTGGGTTTGGGTCTAGCCGAGTGGGTTTGGGTCTAGCGGAGTGGGTTTGGGTCTAGCGGAGTGGGTTTGGGTCTAACCGAGTGGGTTTGGGTCTAGCCGAGTGGGTTTGGGACTAGCGGAGTGGGTTTGGGTCAGGCGGAGTGGGTTTGGATCTAGCCGAGTGGGCTTGGGTCTAGCCGAGTGGGTTTGGGTCTAGCCGAGTGGGTTTGGGTCTAGCCGAGTGGGTTTGGGTCTAGCCGAGTGGGTTTAGGTCTAGCCGAGTGGGTTTGGGTCTAGCCGATTGTGTTTGTGTCTAGCCGAGTGGGTTCGGGTCTAGCCGAGTGGGTTTGGGTCTAGCCGAGTGGGTTTGGGTCTAGCGGAGTGGGTTTGGGTCTAGCTTAGTGGGTTTGGGTCTAGCCGAGTAGGTTTGGGTCTAGCCGAGTGGGTTTGGGTCTAGCCGAGTGGGTTTGGGTCTAGCCGAGTGGGTTTGGGTCTAGCCGAGTGGGTTTGGGTCTAGTCTAGTGGGTTTGGGTCTAGCCGAGTGGGTTTGGGTCTAGCGGAGTGGGTTTGCGTCTAGCCGAGTGGGTTTGGGTCTAGCCGAGTGGGTTTGGGTCTAGCCGAGTGGGTTTGGGTCTAGCTTAGTGGGTTTGGGTCTAGCCGAGTTGGTTTGGGTCTAGTCGAGTGGGTTTGGGTCTAGCGGAGTGGGTTTGGGTCTAGCGGAGTGGGTTTGGGTCTGGCCGAGTGGGTTTGGGACTAGCGGAGTGGGTTTGGGTCAGGCGGAGTGGGTTTGGATCTAGCCGAGTGGGCTTGGGTCTAGCCGAGTGGGTTTGGGTCTAGCCGAGTGGGTTTGGGTCTAGCCGAGTGGGTTTGGGTCTAGCCGAGTGGGTTTGGGTCTAGCGGAGTGGGTTTGGGTCAGGCGGAGTGGGTTTGGATCTAGCCGAGTGGGCTTGGGTCTAGCCGAGTGGGTTTGGGTCTAGCCGAGTGGGTTTGGGTCCAGCCGAGTGGGTTTGGGTCTAGCCGAGTGGGTTTAGGTCTAGCCGAGTGGGTTTGGGTCTAGCCGAGTGTGTTTGTGTCTAGCCGAGTGGGTTCGGGTCTAGCCGAGTGGGTTTGGGTCTAGCCGAGTGGGTTTGGGTCTAGCCGAGTGGGTTTGGGTCTAGCCTAGTGGGTTTGGGTCTAGCCGAGTGGGTTTGGGTCTAGCCGAGTGGGTTTGGGTCTAGCCGAGTGGGTTTGGGTCTAGCCGAGTGGGTTTGGGTATAGTCTAGTGGGTTTAGAAACATAGAAACATAGAAAAATAGGTGCAGGCGTAGGCCATTCGGCCCTTCGAGCCTGCACCGCCATTCAATGTGATCATGACTGATCATCCAACTCAGTATCCCGTACCTGCCTTCTCTCCATACCCCCTGATCCCTTTAGCCACAAGTGCCACATCTAATGCCCTCTTAAATATAGCCAATGAACTGGCCTCAACTACCTTCTGTGGCAGAGAATTCCAGAGACTCACCACTCTCTGTGTAAAGAATGTTTTCCCCATTTCGGTCCTAAAGGAATTCCCCCTTATCCTTGGACTGTGACCCCTTGTTCTGGACTCCCCCAACATCGGGAACAATCTTCCAGCATCTAGCTTGTCCAACCCCTTAAGAATTTTGTAGGTCTCTATAAGATCCCCCCTCAATCTTCTAAATTCCATCGAGTACAAACCGAGTCTATCCAATCTTTCCTCATATGAAAGTCCTGACATCCCAGCCGAGTGGGTTTGGGTCTAGCCGAGTGGGTTTGGGTCTAGCCGAGTGGGTTTGGGTCTAGTCGAGTGGGTTTGGGTCTAGCCGAGTGGGTTTTGGTCTAGCCGAGTGGGTTTGGGTCTAGCGGAGTGGGTTTGCGTCTAGCCGAGTGGGTTTGGGTCTACCCGAGTGGGTTTGGGGCAAGCCGAGTGGGTTTGGGTCTAGCCGAGTGGGTTTGCGTCTAGCCGAGTGAGTTTGGGTCTAGCCGAGTGGGTTTGGGTCTAGCCGAGTGGGTTTGGTTCTAGCCGAGTGGGTTTGGGTCTAGCCGAGTGGGTTTGGGTCTAGCCGAGTGGGTTTGGGTCCAGCCGAGTGGGTTTGGTCTAGCCAAGTGGGTTTGGGTCTAGCCGAGTGGGTTTGTGTCTAGCCGAGTGGGTTTGGGTCTAGCCGAGTGGGTTTGGTCTAGCCGAGTGGGTTTGGGTCTAGCCGAGAGGGTTTGTGTCTAGCCGAGTGGGTTTGGGTCTAGCCGAGTGGGTTTGGGTCTAGCCGAGTGGGTTTGGGTCTAGCGGAGTGGGTTTGGGTCTAGCGGAGTGGGTTTGGGTCTAGCCGAGTGGGTTTGGGTCTAGCCGAGTGGGTTTGGGTCTAGCGGAGTGGGTTTGGGTCAGGCGGAGTGGGTTTGGATCTAGCCGAGTGGGCTTGGGTCTAGCCGAGTGGGTTTGGGTCTAGCCGAGTTGGTTTGGGTCTAGCCGAGTGGGTTTGGGTCTAGCGGAGTGGGTTTAGGTCTAGCCAAGTGGGTTTGGGTCTAGCCGAGTGTGTTTGTGTCTAGCCGAGTGGGTTCGGGTCTTGCGGAGTGGGATTGGGTCAGGCGGAGTGGGTTTGGATCTAGCCGAGTGGGCTTGGGTCTAGCCTAGTGGGTTTGGGTCTAGCCGAGTGGGTTTGGGTCTAGCCGAGTGGGTTTGGGTCTAGCCGAGTGTGTTTGGGTCTAGCCGAGTGGGTTTGGGTCTACCCGAGTGGGTTTGGGGCAAGCCGATTGGGTTTGGGTCTAGCCGAGTGGGTTTGCGTCTAGCCGAGTGGGTTTGGGTCTTGCCGAGTGGGTTTGGGTCTAGCCGAGTGGGTTTAGGTCTAGCCGAGTGGGTTTGGGTCTAGCCGAGTGTGTTTGTGTCTAGCCGAGTGGGTTCGGGTCTAGCCGAGTGGGTTTGGGTCTAGCCGAGTGGGTTTGGGTCTAGCGGAGTGGGTTTGGGTCTAGCGGAGTGGGTTTGGGTCTAGCCGAGTGGGTTAGGGTCTAGCCGAGTGGGTTTGGGTCCAGCCGAGTGGGTCTGGGTCTAGCCGAGTGGTTTGGGTCTAGCCGAGTGGGTTTGGGTCTAGTCGAGTGGGTTTGGGTCTAGCCGAGTGGGTTTGGGTGTAGCCGAGTGGGTTTGGGTCTAGCCGAGTGGTTTTGGGTCTAGCCGAGTGGGTTTGGGTCTAGCCGAGTGGGTTTGGGTCTAGCCGCGTGGGTTTGGGTCTAGCCGAGTGGGTTTGCGTCTAGCCGAGTGGGTTTGGGTCTAGCCGAGTGGGTTTGGGTGTAGCCGAGTGGGTTTGGGTCCAGCTTAGTAGGTTTGGGTCTAGCCGAGTTGGCTTGGGTCTAGCCGAGTGGGTTTGTGTCTAGCCGAGTGGGTTTGGGTGTACCGGAGTGGGTTTGGGTCCAGCCGAGTGGGTTTGGGTCTAGCCGAGTGGGTTTGGGTGTAGCCGAGTGGGTTTGGGTCTAGCCGAGTGGGTTTGGGTCTAGCCGAGTGGGTTTGGGTCTAGCCGAGTGGGTTTGGGACTAGCCGAGTGGGTTTGGGGCTAGCCGAGTGGGTTTGGGTCTAGCCGAGTGGGTTTGTGTCTAGCCGAGTGGGTTTGGGTCTAGCCGAGTGGGTTTGGTCTAGCAGAGTGGGTTTGGGTCTAGCCGAGAGGGTTTGTGTCTAGACGAGTGGGTTTGGGTCTGGCCGAGTGGGTTTGGGTCTAACGGAGTGGGTTTGGGTCTAGCGGAGTGGGTATGGGTCTAGCCGAGTGGGTTAGGGTCTAGCCGAGTGGGTTTGGGTCCAGCCGAGTGGGTTTGGGTCTAGCCGAGTGGGTTTGGGTTTAGCCGAGTGGGTTTGGGTCTAGCCGAGTGGGTTTGGGTGTAGCCGAGTGGGTTTCGGTCTAGCCGAGTGGTTTTGGGTCCAGCCGTGTGGGTTTGGGTCTAGCCGAGTGGGTTTGGGTCTAGCCGAGTGGGTTTGGGTCTAGCCGAGTGGGTTTGGGTCTAGCCGAGTGGGTTTGCGTCTAGCCGAGTGGGTTTGGGTCTAGCCGAGTGGGTTTGGGTCTAGCCGAGTGGGTTTGGGTCTAGCTTAGTAGGTTTGGGTCTAGCCGAGTTGGCTTGGGTCTAGACGAGTGGGTTTGTGTCTAGCCGAGTGGGTTTGGGTGTAGCGGAGTGGGTTTGGGTCTAGCCGAGTGTGTTTGGGTCTGGCCGAGTGGGTTTGGGTGTAGCCGAGTGGGTTTGGGTCTAGCGGTGTGGGTTTGGGTCTAGCCGAGTGCGTTTGGGTCTAGCCGAGTGGGTTTGGATCCAGCCGAGTGGGTTTGGGTCCAGCCGAGAGGGTTTGGGTCTAGCCGAGTGGGTTTGGGGCTAGCCGAGTGGTTTGGGTCTGGCCGAGTGGGTTTGGGTCTAGCCGAGTGGGTTTGGTCTAGCCGAGTGGGTTTGGGTCTAGCCAAGAGGGTTTGTGTCTAGACGAGTGGGTTTGGGTCTGGCCGAGTGGGTTTGGGTCTAACGGAGTGGGTTTGGGTCTAGCGGAGTGGGTATGGGTCTAGCCGAGTGGGTTAGGGTCTAGCCGAGTGGGTTTGGGTCCAGCCGAGTGGGTTTGGGTCTAGCCGAGTGGGTTTGGGTCTAGCCGAGTGGGTTTGGGTCTAGCCGAGTGAGTTTGGGTGTAGCCGAGTGGGTTTCGGTCTAGCCGAGTGGTTTTGGGTCCAGCCGTGTGGGTTTGGGTCTAGCCGAGTGGGTTTGGGTCTAGCCGAGTGGGTTTGGGTCTAGCCGAGTGGGTTTGGGTCTAGCCGAGTGGGTTTGCGTCTAGCCGAGTGGGTTTGGGTCTAGCCGAGTGGGTTTGGGTCTAGCCGAGTGGGTTTGGGTCTAGCTTAGTAGGTTTGGGTCTAGCCGAGTTGGCTTGGGTCTAGACGAGTGGGTTTGTGTCTAGCCGAGTGGGTTTGGGTGTAGCGGAGTGGGTTTGGGTCTAGCCGAGTGGGTTTGGGTCTGGCCGAGTGGGTTTGGGTGTAGCCGAGTGGGTTTGGGTCTAGCGGTGTGGGTTTGGGTCTAGCCGAGTGCGTTTGGGTCTAGCCGAGTGGGTTTGGGTCCAGCCGAGATGGTTTGGGTCTAGCCGAGTGGGTTTGGGGCTAGCCGAGTGGTTTGGGTCTGGCCGAGTGGGTTTGGGTCTAGCCGAGTGTGTTTGGGTCTAGCCGAGTGGGTTTGGGTCTAGCCGAGTTTGTTTGTGTATAGCCGAGTGGGTTTGGGTCTAGCCGAGTGGGTTTGGGTCTAGCCGAGTGGGTTTGGGTCTAGCCGAGTGGGTTTGGGTCTAGCCGAGTGGGTTTGGGTCTAGCCGAGTGGGTTTGTGTCTATCTGAGTGGGTTTGGGTCTAGCGGAGTGGGTTTGGGTCTAGCGGATTAGGTTTGGGGCTAGCCGAGTGGGTTTGGGTCTAGCCGAGTGGGTTTGGGTCTACCCGAGTGGGTTTGGGGCAAGCCGAGTGGGTTTGGGTCTAGCCGAGTGGGTTTGCGTCTAGCCGAGTGAGTTTGGGTCTAGCCGAGTGGGTTTGGTTCTAGCCGAGTGGGTTTGGGTCTAGCCGAGTGGGTTTGGGTCTAGCCGAGTGGGTTTGGGTCTAGCCGAGTGGGTTTGGGTCTAGCCGAGTGGGTTTGGTCTAGCCGAGTGGTTTGGGTCTAGCCGAATGGGTTTGTGTCTAGCCGAGTGGGTTTGGGTCTAGCCGAGTGGGTTTGGTCTAGCCGAGTGGGTTTGGGTCTAGCCGAGAGGGTTTGTGTCTAGCCGAGTGGGTTTGGGTCTAGCCGAGTGGGTTTGGGTCTAGCCGAGTGGGTTTGGGTCTAGCGGAGTGGGTTTGGGTCTAGCGGAGTGGGTTTGGGTCTAGCCGAGTGGGTTTGGGTCTAGCCGAGTGGGTTTGGGTCTAGCGGAGTGGGTTTGGGTCAGGCCGAGTGGGTTTGGATCTCGCCGAGTGGGCTTGGGTCTAGCCGAGTGGGTTTGGGTCTAGCCGAGTGGGTTTGGGTCTAGCCGAGTGGGTTTGGGTCTAGCTTAGTAGGTTTGGGTCTAGCCGAGTTGGCTTGGGTCTAGACGAGTGGGTTTGTGTCTAGCCGAGTGGGTTTGGGTGTAGCGGAGTGGGTTTGGGTCTAGCCGAGTGTGTTTGGGTCTGGCCGAGTGGGTTTGGGTGTAGCCGAGTGGGTTTGGGTCTAGCGGTGTGGGTTTGGGTCTAGCCGAGTGCGTTTGGGTCTAGCCGAGTGGGTTTGGATCCAGCCGAGTGGGTTTGGGTCCAGCCGAGAGGGTTTGGGTCTAGCCGAGTGGGTTTGGGGCTAGCCGAGTGGTTTGGGTCTGGCCGAGTGGGTTTGGGTCTAGCCGAGTGGGTTTGGTCTAGCCGAGTGGGTTTGGGTCTAGCCAAGAGGGTTTGTGTCTAGACGAGTGGGTTTGGGTCTGGCCGAGTGGGTTTGGGTCTAACGGAGTGGGTTTGGGTCTAGCGGAGTGGGTATGGGTCTAGCCGAGTGGGTTAGGGTCTAGCCGAGTGGGTTTGGGTCCAGCCGAGTGGGTTTGGGTCTAGCCGAGTGGGTTTGGGTCTAGCCGAGTGGGTTTGGGTCTAGCCGAGTGAGTTTGGGTGTAGCCGAGTGGGTTTCGGTCTAGCCGAGTGGTTTTGGGTCCAGCCGTGTGGGTTTGGGTCTAGCCGAGTGGGTTTGGGTCTAGCCGAGTGGGTTTGGGTCTAGCCGAGTGGGTTTGGGTCTAGCCGAGTGGGTTTGCGTCTAGCCGAGTGGGTTTGGGTCTAGCCGAGTGGGTTTGGGTCTAGCCGAGTGGGTTTGGGTCTAGCTTAGTAGGTTTGGGTCTAGCCGAGTTGGCTTGGGTCTAGACGAGTGGGTTTGTGTCTAGCCGAGTGGGTTTGGGTGTAGCGGAGTGGGTTTGGGTCTAGCCGAGTGGGTTTGGGTCTGGCCGAGTGGGTTTGGGTGTAGCCGAGTGGGTTTGGGTCTAGCGGTGTGGGTTTGGGTCTAGCCGAGTGCGTTTGGGTCTAGCCGAGTGGGTTTGGGTCCAGCCGAGATGGTTTGGGTCTAGCCGAGTGGGTTTGGGGCTAGCCGAGTGGTTTGGGTCTGGCCGAGTGGGTTTGGGTCTAGCCGAGTGTGTTTGGGTCTAGCCGAGTGGGTTTGGGTCTAGCCGAGTTTGTTTGTGTATAGCCGAGTGGGTTTGGGTCTAGCCGAGTGGGTTTGGGTCTAGCCGAGTGGGTTTGGGTCTAGCCGAGTGGGTTTGGGTCTAGCCGAGTGGGTTTGGGTCTAGCCGAGTGGGTTTGTGTCTATCTGAGTGGGTTTGGGTCTAGCGGAGTGGGTTTGGGTCTAGCGGATTAGGTTTGGGGCTAGCCGAGTGGGTTTGGGTCTAGCCGAGTGGGTTTGGGTCTACCCGAGTGGGTTTGGGGCAAGCCGAGTGGGTTTGGGTCTAGCCGAGTGGGTTTGCGTCTAGCCGAGTGAGTTTGGGTCTAGCCGAGTGGGTTTGGTTCTAGCCGAGTGGGTTTGGGTCTAGCCGAGTGGGTTTGGGTCTAGCCGAGTGGGTTTGGGTCTAGCCGAGTGGGTTTGGGTCTAGCCGAGTGGGTTTGGTCTAGCCGAGTGGTTTGGGTCTAGCCGAGTGGGTTTGTGTCTAGCCGAGTGGGTTTGGGTCTAGCCGAGTGGGTTTGGTCTAGCCGAGTGGGTTTGGGTCTAGCCGAGAGGGTTTGTGTCTAGCCGAGTGGGTTTGGGTCTAGCCGAGTGGGTTTGGGTCTAGCCGAGTGGGTTTGGGTCTAGCGGAGTGGGTTTGGGTCTAGCGGAGTGGGTTTGGGTCTAGCCGAGTGGGTTTGGGTCTAGCCGAGTGGGTTTGGGTCTAGCGGAGTGGGTTTGGGTCAGGCCGAGTGGGTTTGGATCTCGCCGAGTGGGCTTGGGTCTAGCCGAGTGGGTTTGGGTCTAGCCGAGTGGGTTTGGGTCTAGCCGAGTGGGTTTGGGTCTAGCCGAGTGGGTTTAGGTCTAGCCGAGTGGGTTTGGGTCTAGCCGAGTGTGTTTGTGTCTAGCCGAGTGGGTTCGGGTCTAGCCGAGTGGGTTTGGGTCTAGCCGAGTGGGTTTGGGTCTAGCGGAGTGGGTTTGGGTCTAGCCTAGTGGGTTTGCGTCTAGCGGAGTGGGTTTGGGTCTAGCGGAGTGGGTTTGGGTCTAGCCGAGTGGGTTAGGGTCTAGCCGAGTGGGCTTGGGTCCAGCCGAGTGGGTTTGGGTCGAGCCGAGTGGGTTTGGGTGTAGCCGAGTGGGTTTGGGTCTAGCCGAGTGGGTTTGGGTGTAGCCGAGTGGGTTTCGGTCTAGCCGAGTGGTTTTGGGTCCAGCTGTGTGGGTTTGGGTCTAGCCGAGTGGGTTTGAGTCTAGCCGAGTGGGTTTGGGTCTAGCCGAGTGGGTTTGGGTCTAGCCGAGTGTGTTTGTGTCTAGCCGAGTGGGTTCGGGTCTAGCCGAGTGGGTTTGGGTCTAGCCGAGTGGGTTTGGGTCTAGCGGAGTGGGTTTGGGTCTAGCCTAGTGGGTTTGGGTCCAGCGGAGTGGGTTTGGGTCTAGCGGAGTGGGTTTGGGTCTAGCCGAGTGGGTTAGGATCTAGCCGAGTGGGTTTGTGTCCAGCCGAGTGGGTTTGGGTCTAGCCGAGTGGGTTTGGGTCTAGCCGAGTGGGTTTGGGTCTAGCCGAGTGGGTTTGGGTGTAGCCGAGTGGGTTTCGGTCTAGCCGAGTGGGTTTGGGTCCAGCCATGTGGGTTTGGGTCTAGCCGAGTGGGTTCGGGTCTAGCCGAGTGGGTTTGGGTCTAGCCGAGTGGGTTTGGGTCTAGCCGAGTGGGTTTGCGTCTAGCCGAGTGGGTTTGGGTCTAGCCGAGTGGGTTTGGATCTAGCCGAGTGGGTTTGCGTCTAGCTTAGTAGGTTTGGGTCTAGCCGATTGGGCTTGGGTCTAGCCGAGTGGGTTTGGGTCTAGACGAGTGGGTTTCGGTCTAGCCGAGTGGGTTTGGGTCCAGCCGTGTGGGTTTGGGTCTAGCCGAGTGGGTTTGGGTCTAGCCGAGTGGGTTTGCGTCTAGCCGAGTGGGTTTGGGTCTAGCCGAGTGGGTTTGGGTCTGGCCGAGTGGGTTTGGGTGTAGCCGACTGGGTTTGGGTCTAGCGGTGTGGGTTTGGGTCTAGCCGAGTGGGTTTGGATCCAGCCGAGTGGGTTTGGGTCTAGCCGAGTGGGTTTGGGTCTAGCCGAGAGGGTTTGGGTCTAGCCGAGTGGGTTTGGGGCTAGCCGAGTGGTTTGGGTCTGGCCGAGTGGGTTTGGGTCTAGCCGAGTGTGTTTGGGTCTAGCCGAGTGGGTTTGGGTGTAGCCGAGTGGGTTTGGGTCTAGCCGAGTGGGTTTGGGTCTAGCCGAGTGGGTTTGGGTCTAGCCGAGTGGGTTTGGGTCTAGCCGATTGGGTTTGGGTCTAGCCGAGTGGGTGTGGGTCTAGCCGAGTGGGTTTGGGTGTAGCCGAGTGGGTTTGTGTATAGCCGAGTGGGTTTGGGTCTAGCCGAGTGGGTTTGGGTCTAGCCGAGTGGGTTTGGGTCTAGCCGAGTGGGTTTGGGTCTAGCCGAGTGGGTTTGGGTCTAGCCGAGTGGGTTTGTGTCTAGCTGAGTGGGTTTGGGTCTAGCCGAGTGGGTTTGGGTCTAGCCGAGTGGGTGTGGGTCCAGCCGAATGGGTTTGGGTCTAGCCGAGTGGGTTTGTGTTTTGCCGAGTGGGTTTGGGTCTAGCCGAGTGGGTTTGGGTCTAGCCGAGTGGGTTTGGGTCTAGCCGAGTGGGTTTGGGTCTAGCCGAGTGGGTTTGGGTCTAGCCGAGTGGGTTTGTGTCTAGCTGAGTGGGTTTGGGTCAAGCGGAGTGGGTTTGGGTCTAGCGGAGTGGGTTTGGGGCTAGCCGAGTGGGTTTGGGTCTAGCCGAGTGGGTTTGGGTCTACCCGAGTGGGTTTAGGGCAAGCCGAGTGGGTTTGGGTCTAGCCGAGTGGGTTTGCGTCTAGCCGAGTGAGTTTGGGTCTAGCCGAGTGGGTTTGGGTCTAGCCGAGTGGGTTTGGGTCTAGCCGAGTGGGTTTGGGTCTAGCCGAGTGGGTTTGGGTCTAGCCGAGTGGGTTTGGGTCTAGCCGAGTGGGTTTGGTCTAGCCGAGTGGGTTTGGGTCTAGCCGAGTGGGTTTGTGTCTAGCCGAGTGGGTTTGGGTCTAGCCGAGTGGGTTTGGTCTAGCCGAGTGGGTTTGGGTCTAGCCGAGGGGGTTTGTGTCTAGCCGAGTGGGTTTGGGTCTAGCCGAGTGGGTTTGGGTCTAGCCGAGTGGGTTTGGGTCTAGCGGAGTGGGTTTGGGTCTAGCGGAGTGGGTTTGGGTCTAGCCGAGTGGGTTTGGGTCTAGCCGAGTGGGTTTGGGTCTAGCGGAGTGGGTTTGGGTCAGGCGGAGTGGGTTTGGATCTAGCCGAGTGGGCTTGGGTCTAGCCGAGTGGGTTTGGGTCTAGCCGAGTGGGTTTGGGTCTAGCCGAGTGGGTTTGGGTCTAGCCGAGTGTGTTTGGGTCTAGCCGAGTGGGTTTGGGTGTAGCCGAGTGGGTTTGGGTCTAGCCGAGTAGGCTTGGGTCTAGCCGAGTGGGTTTGGGTCTAGCCGAGTGGGTTTGGGTCTAGCCGAGTGGGTTTGGGTCTAGCCGAGTGGGTTTAGGTCTAGCCGAGTGGGTTTGGGTCTAGCCGAGTGTGTTTGTGTCTAGCCGAGTGGGTTCGGGTCTAGCCGAGTGGGTTTGGGTCTAGCCGAGTGGGTTTGGGTCTAGCGGAGTGGGTTTGGGTCTAGCCTAGTGGGTTTGGGTCTAGCCGAGTGGGTTTGCGTCTAGCCGAGTGGGTTTGGGTCTAGCCGAGTGGGTTTGGGTCTAGCCGAGTGGGTTTGGGTCTAGCCGAGTGGGTTTGGTCTAGCCGAGTGGGTTTGGGTCTCGACGAGTGGGTTTGTGTCTCGCCGAGTGGGTTTGGGTCTAGCCGAGTGGGTTTGGTCTAGCCGAGTGGGTTTGGGTCTAGCCGAGAGGGTTTGTGTCTAGCCGAGTGGGTTTGGGTCTAGCCGAATGGGTTTGGGTCTAGCCGTGTGGGTTTGGGTCTAGCGGAGTGGGTTTGGGTCTAGCGGAGTGGGTTTGGGTCTAGCCGAGTGGGTTTGGGTCTAGCCGAGTGGGTTTGGGTCTAGCGGAGTGGGTTTGGGTCAGGCGGAGTGGGTTTGGATTTAGCCGAGTGGGCTTGGGTCTAGCCGAGTGGGTTTGGGTCTAGCCGAGTGGGTTTGGGTCTAGCCGAGTGGGTTTGGGTCTAGCCGAGTGGGTTTAGGTCTAGCCGAGTGGGTTTGGGTCTAGCCGAGTGTGTTTGTGTCTAGCCGAGTGGGATCGGGTCTAGCCGAGTGGGTTTGGGTCTAGCCGAGTGGGTTTGGGTCTAGCGGAGTGGGTATGGGTCTAGCCTAGTGGGTTTGGGTCTAGCCGAGTGGGTTTGCGTCTAGCCGAGTGGGTTTGGGTATAGCCGAGTGGGTTTGGGTCTAGCCGAGTGGGTTTGGGTCTAGCTTAGTGGGTTTGGGTCTAGCCGAGTTGGTTTGGGTTTAGCCGAGTGGGTTTGTGTCTAGCCGAGTGGGTTTGGGTCTAGCGGAGTGGGTTTGGGTCTAGCCGAGTGGGTTTGGGTCTAGCCGAGTGGCTTTGTGTCTAGCCGAGTGAGTTTGGGTCTAGCCGAGTGGGTTTGGGTCTAGGCGAGTGGGTTTGGGTCTAGCCGAGTGGGTTTGGGTCTAGCCGAGTGGGTTTGTGTGTAGCCGAGTGGGTTTGTGTATAGCCGAGTGGGTTTGGGTCTAGCCGAGTGGGTTTGGGTCTAGCCGAGTGGGTTTGTGTCTAGCCGAGTGGGTTTGGGTGTAGCCGAGTGGGTTTGGGTCTAGCCGAGTGGGTTTGCGTCTAGCCGAGTGGGTTTGGGTCTAGCCGAGTGGGTTTGGGGCTAGCCGAGTGGGTTTGGGTCTAGCTTAGTGGGTTTGGGTCTAGCCGAGTTGGTTTGGGTCTAGCCGAGTGGGTTTGTGTCTAGCCGAGTGGGTTTGGGTGTAGCGGAGTGGGTTTGGGTCTAGCCGAGTGGGTTTGGGTCTGGCCGAGTGGGTTTGTGTGTAGCCGAGTGGGTTTGGGTCTAGCGGAGTGGGTTTGGGTCTAGCCGAGTGGGTTTGGGTCTAGCCGACTGGGTTTGGGTCTAGCCGAGTGGGTTTGGGTCTAGCCGAGTGGGTTTGGGTCTAGCCGAGTTGGTTTGGGGCTAGCCGAGTTGTTTGGGTCTGGCCGAGTGGGTTTGGGTCTACCCGAGTGGGTTTGGGGCAAGCCGAGTGGGTTTGGGTCTAGCCGAGTGGGTTTGCGTCTGGCCGAGTGAGTTTGGGTCTAGCCGAGTGGGTTTGGGTCTAGCCGAGTGGGTTTGGGTCTAGCCGAGTGGGTTTGGGTCTAGCCGAGTGGGTTTGGGTCTAGCCGAGTGGGTTCGGGTCTAGCCGAGTGGGTTTGGTCTAGCCGAGTGGGTTTGGGTCTAGCCGAGTGGGTTTGTGTCTAGCCGAGTGGGTTTGGGTCTAGCCGAGAGGGTTTGTGTCTAGCCGAGTGGGTTTGGGACTAGCCGAGTGGGTTTGGGTCTAGCCGAGTGGGTTTGGGTCTAGCGGAGTGGGTTTGGGTCTAGCGGAGTGGGTTTGGGTCTAACCGAGTGGGTTTGGGTCTAGCCGAGTGGGTTTGGGACTAGCGGAGTGGGTTTGGGTCAGGCGGAGTGGGTTTGGATCTAGCCGAGTGGGCTTGGGTCTAGCCGAGTGGGTTTGGGTCTAGCCGAGTGGGTTTGGGTCTAGCCGAGTGGGTTTGGGTCTAGCCGAGTGGGTTTAGGTCTAGCCGAGTGGGTTTGGGTCTAGCTGATTGTGTTTGTGTCTAGCCGAGTGGGTTCGGGTCTAGCCGAGTGGGTTTGGGTCTAGCCGAGTGGGTTTGGGTCTAGCGGAGTGGGTTTGGGTCTAGCTTAGTGCGTTTGGGTCTAGCCGAGTGGGTTTGGGTCTAGCCGAGTGGGTTTGGGTCTAGCCGAGTGGGTTTGGGTCTAGCCGAGTGGGTTTGGGTCTAGCCGAGTGGGTTTGGGTCTAGTCTAGTGGGTTTGGGTCTAGCCGAGTGGGTTTGGGTCTAGCGGAGTGGGTTTGCGTCTAGCCGAGTGGGTTTGGGTCTAGCCGAGTGGGTTTGGGTCTAGCCGAGTGGGTTTGGGTCTAGCTTAGTGGGTTTGGGTCTAGCCGAGTTGGTTTGGGTCTAGTCGAGTGGGTTTGGGTCTAGCGTAGTGGGTTTGGGTCTAGCGGAGTGGGTTTGGGTCTGGCCGAGTGGGTTTGGGACTAGCGGAGTGGGTTTGGGTCAGGCGGAGTGGGTTTGGATCTAGCCGAGTGGGCTTGGGTCTAGCCGAGTGGGTTTGGGTCTAGCCGAGTGGGTTTGGGTCTAGCCGAGTGGGTTTGGGTCTAGCCGAGTGGGTTTGGGTCTAGCGGAGTGGGTTTGGGTCAGGCGGAGTGGGTTTGGATCTAGCCGAGTGGGCTTGGGTCTAGCCGAGTGGGTTTGGGTCTAGCCGAGTGGGTTTGGGTCCAGCCGAGTGGGTTTGGGTCTAGCCGAGTGGGTTTAGGTCTAGCCGAGTGGGTTTGGGTCTAGCCGAGTGTGTTTGTGTCTAGCCGAGTGGGTTCGGGTCTAGCCGAGTGGGTTTGGGTCTAGCCGAGTGGGTTTGGGTCTAGCCGAGTGGGTTTGGGTCTAGCCTAGTGGGTTTGGGTCTAGCCGAGTGGGTTTGGGTCTAGCCGAGTGGGTTTGGGTCTAGCCGAGTGGGTTTGGGTCTTGCCGAGTGGGTTTGGGTCTAGCCGAGTGGGTTTGGGTATAGTCTAGTGGGTTTAGAAACATAGAAACATAGAAAAATAGGTGCAGGAGTAGGCCATTCGGCCCTTCGAGCCTGCACCGCCATTCAATGTGATCATGACTGATCATCCAACTCAGTATCCCGTACCTGCCTTCTCTCCATACCCCCTGATCCCTTTAGCCACAAGTGCCACATCTAATGCCCTCTTAAATATAGCCAATGAACTGGCCTCAACTACCTTCTGTGGCAGAGAATTCCAGAGACTCACCACTCTCTGTGTAAAGAATGTTTTCCCCATTTCGGTCCTAAAGGAATTCCCCCTTATCCATGGACTGTGACCCCTTGTTCTGGACTCCCCCAACATCGGGAACAATCTTCCAGCATCTAGCTTGTCCAACCCCTTAAGAATTTTGTAGGTCTCTATAAGATCCCCCCTCAATCTTCTAAATTCCATCGAGTACAAACCGAGTCTATCCAATCTTTCCTCATATGAAAGTCCTGACATCCCAGCCGAGTGGGTTTGGGTCTAGCCGAGTGGGTTTGGGTCTAGCCGAGTGGGTTTGGGTCTAGTCGAGTGGGTTTGGGTCTAGCCGAGTGGGTTTGGGTCTAGCCGAGTGGGTTTGGGTCTAGCGGAGTGGGTTTGCGTCTAGCCGAGTGGGTTTGGGTCTACCCGAGTGGGTTTGGGGCAAGCCGAGTGGGTTTGGGTCTAGCCGAGTGGGTTTGCGTCTAGCCGAGTGAGTTTGGGTCTAGCCGAGTGGGTTTGGGTCTAGCCGAGTGGGTTTGGATCTAGCCGAGTGGGTTTGGGTCTAGCCGAGTGGGTTTGGGTCCAGCCGAGTGGGTTTGGTCTAGCCAAGTGGGTTTGGGTCTAGCCGAGTGGGTTTGTGTCTAGCCGAGTGGGTTTGGGTCTAGCCGAGTGGGTTTGGTCTAGCCGAGTGGGTTTGGGTCTAGCCGAGAGGGTTTGTGTCTAGCCGAGTGGGTTTGGGTCTAGCCGAGTGGGTTTGGGTCTAGCCGAGTGGGTTTGGGTCTAGCGGAGTGGGTTTGGGTCTAGCGGAGTGGGTTTGGGTCTAGCCGAGTGGGTTTGGGTCTAGCCGAGTGGGTTTGGGTCTAGCGGAGTGGGTTTGGGTCAGGCGGAGTGGGTTTGGATCTAGCCGAGTGGGCTTGGGTCTAGCCGAGTGGGTTTGGGTCTAGCCGAGTTGGTTCGGGTCTAGCCGAGTGGGTTTGGGTCTAGCGGAGTGGGTTTAGGTCTAGCCAAGTGGGTTTGGGTCTAGCCGAGTGTGTTTGTGTCTAGCCGAGTGGGTTCGGGTCTTGCGGAGTGGGATTGGGTCAGGCGGAGTGGGTTTGGATCTAGCCGAGTGGGCTTGTGTCTAGCCTAGTGGGTTTGGGTCTAGCCGAGTGGGTTTGGGTCTAGCCGAGTGGGTTTGGGTCTAGCCGAGTGTGTTTGGGTCTAGCCGAGTGGGTTTGGGTCTACCCGAGTGGGTTTGGGGCAAGCCGATTGGGTTTGGGTCTAGCCGAGTGGGTTTGCGTCTAGCCGAGTGGGTTTGGGTCTTGCCGAGTGGGTTTGGGTCTAGCCGAGTGGGTTTAGGTCTAGCCGAGTGGGTTTGGGTCTAGCCGAGTGTGTTTGTGTCTAGCCGAGTGGGTTCGGGTCTAGCCGAGTGGGTTTGGGTCTAGCCGAGTGGGTTTGGGTCTAGCGGAGTGGGTTTGGGTCTAGCCTAGTGGGTTTGGGTCTAGCCGAGTGGGTTTGGGTCTAGCCGAGTGGGTTTGGGTCTAGCCGAGTGGGTTTGGGTCTAGCCGAGTGGGTTTGGGTCTAGCCGACTGGGTTTGGGTCTAGTCTAGTGGGTTTGGGTCCAGCCGAGTGGGTTTGGGTCTAGCGGAGTGGGTTTGCGTCTAGCCGAGTGGGTTTGGGTCTACCCGAGTGGGTTTGGGGCAAGCCGAGTGGGTTTGGGTCTAGCCGAGTGGGTTTGCGTCTAGCCGAGTGAGTTTGGGTCTAGCCGAGTGGGTTTGGGTCTAGCCGAGTGGGTTTGGGTCTAGCCGAGTGGGTTTGGGTCTAGCCGAGTGGGTTTGGGTCTAGCCGAGTGGGTTTGGGTCTAGCCGAGTGGGTTTGGTCTAGCCGAGTGGGTTTGGGTCTCGACGAGTGGGTTTGTGTCTCGCCGAGTGGGTTTGGGTCTAGCCGAGTGGGTTTGGTCTAGCCGAGTGGGTTTGGGTCTAGCCGAGAGGGTTTGTGTCTAGCCGAGTGGGTTTGGGTCTAGCCGAGTGGGTTTGGGTCTAGCCGAGTGGGTTTGGGTCTAGTCTAGTGGGTTTGGGTCTAGCCGAGTGGGTTTGGGTCTAGCGGAGTGGGTTTGCTTCTAGCCGAGTGGGTTTGGGTCTAGCCGAGTGGGTTTGGGTCTAGCCGAGTGGGTTTGGGTCTAGCCGAGTGGGTTTGGGTCTAGCCGAGTGGGTTTGGGTCTAGCTTAGTGGGTTTGGGTCTAGCCGAGTTGGTTTGGGTCTAGCCGAGTGGGTTTGTGTCTGGCCGAGTGGGTTTGGGTGTAGCGGAGTGGGTTTGGGTCTAGCCGAGTGGGTTTGGTTCTAGCCGAGTGGGTTTGTGTGTAGCCGAGTGGGTTTGGGTCTAGCGGAGTGGGTTTGGGTCTAGCCGAGTGGGTTTGGGTCTAGCCGAGTGGGTTTGGGTCCAGCCGAGTGGGTTTGGGTCTAGCCGAGTGGGTTTGGGTCTAGCCGAGTTGGTTTGGGTCTAGCCGAGTGGTTTGGGTCTGGCAGAGTGGGTTTGGGTCTAGCCGAGTGGGTTTGGGTCTAGCCGAGTGGGTTTGGGTGTAGCCGAGTGGGTTTGGGTCTAGCCGAGTGTGTTTGGGTCTAGCCGAGTGGGTTTGTGTCTAGCCGAGTGGGTTTGGGTCTAGCCGAGTGGGTTTGGGTCTAGCCGAGTGGGTTTGGGTCTAGCCGAGTGGCTTTGTGTCTAGCCGAGTGAGTTTGGGTCTAGCCGAGTGGGTTTGGGTCTAGGCGAGTGGGTTTGGGTCTAGCCGAGTGGGTTTGGGTCTAGCCGAGTGGGTTTGTGTGTAGCCGAGTGGGTTTGTGTATAGCCGAGTGGGTTTGGGTCTAGCCGAGTGGGTTTGGGTCTAGCCGAGTGGGTTTGTGTCTAGCCGAGTGGGTTTGGGTGTAGCCGAGTGGGTTTGGGTCTAGCCGAGTGGGTTTGGTCTAGCCGAGTGGGTTTGGGTCTAGCCGAGAGGGTTTGTGTCTAGCCGAGTGGGTTTGGGTCTAGCCGAGTGGGTTTGGGTCTAGCCGAGTGGGTTTGGGTCTAGCGGAGTGGGTTTGGGTCTAGCGGAGTGGGTTTTGGGTGTAGCCGAGTGGGTTTGGGTCTAGCCGAGTGGGTTTGGGTCTAGCGGAGTGGGTTTGGGTCAGGCGGAGTGGGTTTGGATCTAGCCGAGTGGGCTTGGGTCTAGCCGAGTGGGTTTGGGTCTAGCCGAGTTGGTTCAGGTCTAGCCGAGTGGGTTTGGGTCTAGCGGAGTGGGTTTAGGTCTAGCCGAGTGGGTTTGGGTCTAGCCGAGTGTGTTTGTGTCTAGCCGAGTGGGTTCGGGTCTAGCGGAGTGGGTTTGGGTCAGGCGGAGTGGGTTTGGATCCAGCCGAGTGGGCTTGGGTCTAGCCGAGTGGGTTTGGGTCTAGCCGAGTGGGTTTGGGTCTAGCCGAGTGGGTTTGGGTCTAGCCGAGTGTGTTTGGGTCTAGCCGAGTGGGTTTGGGTCTAGCCGAGTGGGTTTGGGTCTAACGGAGTGGGTTTGCGTCTAGCCGAGTGGGTTTGGGTCTACCCGAGTGGGTTTGGGGCAAGCCGAGTGGGTTTGGGTCGAGCCGAGTGGGTTTGCGTCTAGCCGAGTGAGTTTGGGTCTAGCCGAGTGGGTTTGGGTCTAGCCGAGTGGGTTTGGGTCTAGCCGAGTGGGTTTGGGTCTAGCCGAGTGGGTTTGTGTCTAGCCGAGTGGGTTTGGGTCTAGCCGAGTGGGTTTGGTCTAGCCGAGTGGGTTTGGTTCAGCCGAGAGGGTTTGTGTCTAGCCGAGTGGGTTTGGGTCTAGCCGAGTGGGTTTGGGTCTAGCCGAGTGGGTTTGGGTCTAGCGGAGTGGGTTTGGGTCTAGCGGAGTGGGTTTGGGTCTAGCCGAGTGGGTTTGGGTCTAGCCGAGTGGGTTTGGGTCTAGCGGAGTGGGTTTGGGTCAGGCGGAGTGGGTTTGGATCTAGCCGAGTGGGCTTGGGTCTAGCCGAGTGGGTTTGGGTCTAGCCGAGTTGGTTTGGGTCTAGCCGAGTGGGTTTGGGTCTAGCCGAGTGGGTTTAGGTCGAGCCGAGTGGGTTTGGGTCTAGCCGAGTGTGTTTGTGTCTAGCCGAGTGGGTTCGGGTCTAGCCGAGTGGGTTTGGGTCTAGCCGAGTGGGTTTGGGTCTAGCGGAGTGGGTATGGGTCTAGCCTAGTGGGTTTGGGTCTAGCCGAGTGGGTTTGGGTCTAGCCGAGTGGGTTTGGGTCTAGCCGAGTGGGTTTGGGTCTAGCCGAATGGGTTTGGGTCTAGTCTAGTGGGTTTGGGTCTAGCCGAGTGGGTTTGGGTCTAGCGGAGTGGGTTTGCGTCTAGCCGAGTGGGTTTGGGTCTAGCCGAGTGGGTTTGGGTCTAGCCGAGTGGGTTTGGGTCTAGCTTAGTGGGTTTGGGTCTAGCCGAGTTGGTTTGGGTCTAGCCGAGTGGGTTTGTGTCTGGCCGAGTGGGTTTGGGTGTAGCGGAGTGGGTTTGGGTCTAGCCGAGTGGGTTTGGGTCTAGCCGAGTGGGTTTGTGTGTAGCCGAGTGGGTTTGGGTCTAGCGGAGTGGGTTTGGGTCTAGCCGAGTGGGTTTGGGTCTAGCCGAGTGGGTTTGGGTCTAGCCGAGTGGGTTTGGGTCTAGCCGAGTGGGTTTGGGTCTAGCCGAGTTGGTTTGGGGCTAGCCGAGTGGTTTGGGTCTGGCCGAGTGGGTTTGGGTCTAGCCGAGTGGGTTTGGGTCTAGCCGAGTGGGTTTGGGTGTAGCCGAGTTGGTTTGGGTCTAGCCGAGTGTGTTTGGGTCTAGCCGAGTGGGTTTGTGTCTAGCCGAGTGGGTTTGGGTCTAGCCGAGTGGGTTTGGGTCTAGCCGAGTGGCTTTGTGTCTAGCCGAGTGAGTTTGGGTCTAGCCGAGTGGGTTTGGGTCTAGGCGAGTGGGTTTGGGTCTAGCCGAGTGGGTTTGGGTCTAGCCGAGTGGGTTTGGGTTTAGCCGAGTGGGTTTGGGTCTAGCCGAGTGGGTTTGGGTCTAGCCGAGTGGGTTTGGGTCTAGCCGAGTGGGTTTGGGTCTAGCCGAGTGGGTTTGGGTATAGTCTAGTGGGTTTAGAAACATAGAAACATAGAAAAATAGGTGCAGGAGTAGGCCATTCGGCCCTTCGAGCCTGCACCGCCATTCAATGTGATCATGGCTGATCATCCAACTCAGTATCCCGTACCTGCCTTCTCTCCATACCCCCTGATCCCTTTAGCCACAAGTGCCACATCTGATGCCCTCTTAAATATAGCCAATGAACTGGCCTCAACTACCTTCTGTGGCAGAGAATTCCAGAGACTCACCACTCTCTGTGTAAAGAATGTTTTCCTCATTTCGGTCCTAAAGGAATTCCCCCTTATTCTTAGACTGTGACCCCTTGTTCTGGACTCCCCCAACATCGGGAACAATCTTCCAGCATCTAGCTTGTCCAACCCCTTAAGAATTTTGTAGGTCTCTATAAGATCCCCCCTCAATCTTCTAAATTCCATCGAGTACAAACCGAGTCTATCCAATCTTTCCTCATATGAAAGTCCTGACATCCCAGCCGAGTGGGTTTGGGTCTAGCCGAGTGGGTTTGGGTCTAGCCGAGTGGGTTTGGGTCTAGCCGAGTGGGTTTGGGTCTAGCCGAGTGGGTTTGGGTCTAGCCGAGTGGGTTTGGGTCCAGCGGAGTGGGTTTGCGTCTAGCCGAGTGGGTTTGGGTCTACCCGAGTGGGTTTGGGGCAAGCCGAGTGGGTTTGGGTCTAGCCGAGTGGGTTTGCGTCTAGCCGAGTGAGTTTGGGTCTAGCCGAGTGGGTTTGGGTCTAGCCGAGTGGGTTTGGGTCTAGCCGAGTGGGTTTGGGTCAAGCCGAGTGGGTTTGGGTCTAGCCGAGTGGGTTTGGGTCTAGCCGAGTGGGTTTGGTCTAGCCGAGTGGGTTTGGGTCTAGCCGAGTGGGTTTGTGTCTAGCCCAGTGGGTTTGGGTCTAGCCGAGTGGGTTTGGTCTAGCCGAGTGGGTTTGGGTCTAGCCGAGAGGGTTTGTGTCTAGCCGAGTGGGTTTGGGTCTAGCCGAGTGGGTTTGGGTCTAGCCGAGTGGGTTTGGGTCAGGCGGAGTGGGTTTGGATCTAGCCGAGTGGGCTTGGGCATAGCCGAGTGGGTTTGGGTCTAGCCGAGTTGGTTTGGGTCTAGCCGGGTGGGTTTGGGTCTAGCCGAGTGGGTTTAGGTCTAGCCGAGTGGGTTTGGGTCTAGCCGAGTGTGTTTGTGTCTAGCCGAGTGGGTTCGGGTCTAGCCGAGTGGGTTTGGGTCTAGCCGAGTGGGTGTGGGTCTAGCGGAGTGGGTATGGGTCTAGCCGAGTGGGTTTGGGTCTAGCCGAGTGGGTTTGGGTCTAGCCGAGTGTGTTTGGGTCTAGCCGAGTGGGTTTGGGTCTAGCCGAGTGGGCTTGGGTCTAGCCGAGTGGGTTTGGGTCTAGCCGAGTGGGTTTGGGTCTAGCCGAGTGGGTTTGGGTCTAGCGGAGTGGGTTTGCGTCTAGCCGAGTGGGTTTGGGTCTACCCGAGTGGGTTTGGGGCAAGCCGAGTGGGTTTGGGTCTAGCCGAGTGGGTTTGCGTCTAGCCGAGTGAGTTTGGGTCTAGCCGAGTGGGTTTGGGTCTAGCCGAGTGGGTTTGGGTCTAGCCGAGTGGGTTTGGGTCTAGCCGAGTGGGTTTGGGTCTAGCCGAGTGGGTTTGGGTCTAGCCGAGTGGGTTTGGTCTAGCCGAGTGGGTTTGGGTCTAGCCGAGTGGGTTTGTGTCTAGCCGAGTGGGTTTGGGTCTAGCCGAGTGGGTTTGGTCTAGCCGAGTGGGTTTGGGTCTAGCCGAGAGGGTTTGTGTCTAGCCGAGTGGGTTTGGGTCTAGCCGAGTGGGTTTGGGTCTAGCCGAGTGGGTTTGGGTCTAGCGGATTGGGTTTGGGTCTAGCGGAGTGGGTTTGGGTCTAGCCGAGTGGGTTTGGGTCTAGCCGAGTGGGTTTGGGTCTAGCGGAGTGGGTTTGGGTCAGGCGGAGTGGGTTTGGATCTAGCCGAGTGGGCTTGGGTCTAGCCGAGTGGGTTTGGGTCTAGCCGAGTTGGTTTGGGTCTAGCCGAGTGGGTTTGGGTCTAGCCGAGTGGGTTTAGGTCTAGCCGAGTGGGTTTGGGTCTAGCCGAGTGTGTTTGTGTCTAGCCGAGTGGGTTCGGGTCTAGCCGAGTGGGTTTGGGTCTAGCCGAGTGGGTTTGGGTCTAGCGGAGTGGGTATGGGTCTAGCCTAGTGGGTTTGGGTCTAGCCGAGTGGGTTTGGGTCTAGCCGAGTGGGTTTGGGTCTAGCGGAGTGGGTTTGCGTCTAGCCGAGTGGGTTTGGGTCTGGCCGAGTGGGTTTGGGTCTAGCCGAGTGGGTTTGGGTCTAGCCGAGTGGGTTTGGGTGTAGCCGAGTGGGTTTGGGTCTAGCCGAGTGTGTTTGGGTCTAGCCGAGTGGGTTTGGGTCTAGCCGAGTGGGTTTGGGTCTAGCGGAGTGGGTTTGGGTCTAGCGGAGTGGGTTTTGGGTGTAGCCGAGTGGGTTTGGGTCTAGCCGAGTGGGTTTGGGTCTAGCGGAGTGGGTTTGGGTCAGGCGGAGTGGGTTTGGATCTAGCCGAGTGGGCTTGGGTCTAGCCGAGTGGGTTTGGGTCTAGCCGAGTTGGTTCAGGTCTAGCCGAGTGGGTTTGGGTCTAGCGGAGTGGGTTTAGGTCTAGCCGAGTGGGTTTGGGTCTAGCCGAGTGTGTTTGTGTCTAGCCGAGTGGGTTCGGGTCTAGCGGAGTGGGTTGGGTCAGGCGGAGTGGGTTTGGATCTAGCCGAGTCGGCTTTGGTCTAGCCGAGTGGGTTTGGGTCTTGCCGAGTGGGTTTGGGTCTAGCCGAGTGGGTTTGGGTCTAGCCGAGTGTGTTTGGGTCTAGCCGAGTGGGTTTGGGTGTAGCCGAGTGGGTTTGGGTCTAGCCGAGTGGGCTTGGGTCTAGCCGAGTGGGTTTGGGTCTAGCCGAGTGGGTTTGGGTCTAGCCGAGTGGGTTTGGGTCTAGCCGAGTGGGTTTAGGTCTAGCCGAGTGGGTTTGGGTCTAGCCGAGTGTGTTTGTGTCTAGCCGAGCGGGTTCGGGTCTAGCCGAGTGGGTTTGGGTCTAGCCGAGTGGGTTTGGGTCTAGCGGAGTGGGTTTGGGTCTAGCCTAGTGGGTTTGGGTCTAGCCGAGTGGGTTTGGGTCTAGCCGAGTGGGTTTGGGTCTAGCCGAGTGGGTTTGGGTCTAGCCGAGTGGGTTTGGATCTAGCCGAGTGGGTTTGGGTCTAGTCTAGTGGGTTTGGGTCTAGCCGAGTGGGTTTGGGTCTAACGGAGTGGGTTTGCGTCTAGCCGAGTGGGTTTGGGTCTACCCGAGTGGGTTTGGGGCAAGCCGAGTGGGTTTGGGTCGAGCCGAGTGGGTTTGCGTCTAGCCGAGTGAGTTTGGGTCTAGCCGAGTGGGTTTGGGTCTAGCCGAGTGGGTTTGGGTCTAGCCGAGTGGGTTTGGATCTAGCCGAGTGGGTTTGTGTCTAGCCGAGTGGGTTTGGGTCTAGCCGAGTGGGTTTGGTCTAGCCGAGTGGGTTTGGTTCAGCCGAGAGGGTTTGTGTCTAGCCGAGTGGGTTTGGGTCTAGCCGAGTGGGTTTGGGTCTAGCCGAGTGGGTTTGGGTCTAGCGGAGTGGGTTTGGGTCTAGCGGAGTGGGTTTGGGTCTAGCCGAGTGGGTTTGGGTCTAGCCGAGTGGGTTTGGGTCTAGCGGAGTGGGTTTGGGTCAGGCGGAGTGGGTTTGGATCTAGCCGAGTGGGCTTGGGTCTAGCCGAGTGGGTTTGGGTCTAGCCGAGTTGGTTTGGGTCTAGCCGAGTGGGTTTGGGTCTAGCCGAGTGGGTTTAGGTCTAGCCGAGTGGGTTTGGGTCTAGCGGAGTGGGTTTGCGTCTAGCCGAGTGGGTTTGGGTCTAGCCGAGTGGGTTTGGGTCTAGCCGAGTGGGTTTGGGTCTAGCTTAGTGGGATTGGGTCTAGCCGAGTTGGTTTGGGTCTAGCCGAGTGGGTTTGTGTCTGGCCGAGTGGGTTTGGGTGTAGCGGAGTGGGTTTGGGTCTAGCCGAGTGGGTTTGGGTCTAGCCGAGTGGGTTTGTGTGTAGCCGAGTGGGTTTGGGTCTAGCGGAGTGGGTTTGGGTCTAGCCGAGTGGGTTTGGGTCTAGCCGAGTGGGTTTGGGTCTAGCCGAGTGGGTTTGGGTCTAGCCGAGTGGGTTTGGGTCTAGCCGAGTTGGTTTGGGGCTAGCCGAGTGGTTTGGGTCTGGCCGAGTGGGTTTGGGTCTAGCCGAGTGGGTTTGGGTCTAGCCGAGTGGGTTTGGGTGTAGCCGAGTTGGTTTGGGTCTAGCCGAGTGTGTTTGGGTCTAGCCGAGTGGCTTTGTGTCTAGCCGAGTGAGTTTGGGTCTAGCCGAGTGGGTTTGGGTCTAGGCGAGTGGGTTTGGGTCTAGCCGAGTGGGTTTGGGTCTAGCCGAGTGGGTTTGTGTGTAGCCGAGGGGGTTTGTGTATAGCCGAGTGGGTTTGCGTCTAGCGGAGTGGGTTTGGGTCTAGCGGAGTGGGTTTGGGTCTAGCCGAGTGGGTTTGGGTCTAGTCGAGTGGGTTTGGGTCTAGCGGAGTGGGTTTGGGTCAGGCGGAGTGGGTTTGGATCTAGCCGAGTCGGCTTGGGTCTAGCCGAGTGGGTTTGGGTCTAGCCGAGTGGGTTTGGGTCTAGCCGAGTGGGTTTGGATCTAGCCGAGTGGGTTTAGGTCTAGCCGAGTGGGTTTGGGTCTAGCCGAGTGTGTTTGTGTCTAGCCGAGTGGGTTCGGGTCTAGCCGAGTGGGTTTGGGTCTAGCCGAGTGGGTTTGGGTCTAGCCGAGTGGGTTTGGGTCTAGCCTAGTGGGTTTGGGTCTAGCCGAGTGGGTTTGGGTCTAGCCGAGTGGGTTTGGGTCTAGCCGAGTGGGTTTGGGTCTAGCCGAGTGGGTTTGGGTCTAGCCGAGTGGGTTTGGGTATAGTCTAGTGGGTTTAGAAACATAGAAACATAGAAAAATAGGTGCAGGAGTAGGCCATTCGGCCCTTCGAGCCTGCACCGCCATTCAATGTGATCATGGCTGATCATCCAACTCAGTATCCCGTACCTGCCTTCTCTCCATACCCCCTGATCCCTTTAGCCACAAGTGCCACATCTAATGCCCTCTTAAATATAGCCAATGAACTGGCCTCAACTACCTTCTGTGGCAGAGAATTCCAGAGACTCACCACTCTCTGTGTAAAGAATGTTTTCCTCATTTCGGTCCTAAAGGAATTCCCCCTTATTCTTAGACTGTGACCCCTTGTTCTGGACTCCCCCAACATCGGGAACAATCTTCCAGCATCTAGCTTGTCCAACCCCTTAAGAATTTTGTAGGTCTCTATAAGATCCCCCCTCAATCTTCTAAATTCCATCGAGTACAAACCGAGTCTATCCAATCTTTCCTCATATGAAAGTCCTGACATCCCAGCCGAGTGGGTTTGGGTCTAGCCGTGTGGGTTTGGGTCTAGCCGAGTGGGTTAGGGTCTAGCCGAGTGGGTTTGGGTCTAGCCGAGTGGGTTTGGTTCTAGCCGAGTGGGTTTGGGTCCAGCGGAGTGGGTTTGCGTCTAGCCGAGTGGGTTTGGGTCTACCCGAGTGGGTTTGGGGCAAGCCGAGTGGGTTTGGGTCTAGCCGAGTGGGTTTGCGTCTAGCCGAGTGAGTTTGGGTCTAGCCGAGTGGGTTTGGGTCTAGCCGAGTGGGTTTGGGTCTAGCCGAGTGGGTTTGGGTCTAGCCGAGTGGGTTTGGGTCTAGCCGAGTGGGTTTGGGTCTAGCCGAGTGGGTTTGGTCTAGCCGAGTGGGTTTGGGTCTAGCCGAGTGGGTTTGTGTCTAGCCCAGTGGGTTTGGGTCTAGCCGAGTGGGTTTGGGTCTAGCCGAGTTGGTTTGGGTCTAGCCGAGTGGGTTTGGGTCTAGCCGAGTGGGTTTGGTCTAGCCGAGTGGGTTTGGGTCTAGCCGAGTGGGTTTGTGTCTAGCCGATTGGGTTTGGGTCTAGCCGAGTGGGTTTGGTCTAGCCGAGTGGGTTTGGGTCTAGCCGAGAGGGTTTGTGTCTAGCCGAGTGGGTTTGGGTCTAGCCGAGTGGGTTTGGGTCTAGCCGAGTGGGTTTGGGTCTAGCGGAGTGGGTTTGGGTCTAGCGGAGTGGGTTTGGGTCTAGCCGAGTGGGTTTGGGTCTAGCCGAGTGGGTTTGGGTCTAGCGGAGTGGGTTTGGGTCAGGCGGAGTGGGTTTGGATCTAGCCGAGTGGGCTTGGGTCTAGCCGAGTGGGTTTGGGTCTAGCCGAGTTGGTTTGGGTCTAGCCGAGTGGGTTTGGGTCTAGCCGAGTGGGTTTAGGTCTAGCCGAGTGGGTTTGGGTCTAGCCGAGTGTGTTTGTGTCTAGCCGAGTGGGTTCGGGTCTAGCCGAGTGGGTTTGGGTCTAGCCGAGTGGGTGTGGGTCTAGCGGAGTGGGTATGGGTCTAGCCTAGTGGGTTTGGGTCTAGCCGAGTGGGTTTGGGTCTAGCCGAGTGTGTTTGGGTCTAGCCGAGTGGGTTTGGGTCTAGCCGAGTGGGCTTGGGTCTAGCCTAGTGGGTTTGGGTCTAGCCGAGTGGGTTTGGGTCTAGCCGAGTGGGTTTGGGTCTAGCGGAGTGGGTTTGCGTCTAGCCGAGTGGGTTTGGGTCTACCCGAGTGGGTTTGGGGCAAGCCGAGTGGGTTTGGGTCTAGCCGAGTGGGTTTGCGTCTAGCCGAGTGAGTTTGGGTCTAGCCGAGTGGGTTTGGGTCTAGCCGAGTGGGTTTGGGTCTAGCCGAGTGGGTTTGGGTCTAGCCGAGTGGGTTTGGGTCTAGCCGAGTGGGTTTGGGTCTAGCCGAGTGGGTTTGGTCTAGCCGAGTGGGTTTGGGTCTAGCCGAGTGGGTTTGGTCTAGCCGAGTGGGTTTGGGTCTAGCCGAGAGGGTTTGTGTCTAGCCGAGTGGGTTTGGGTCTAGCCGAGTGGGTTTGGGTCTAGCCGAGTGGGTTTGGGTCTAGCGGATTGGGTTTGGGTCTAGCGGAGTGGGTTTGGGTCTAGCCGAGTGGGTTTGGGTCTAGCCGAGTGGGTTTGGGTCTAGCGGAGTGGGTTTGGGTCAGGCGGAGTGGGTTTGGATCTAGCCGAGTGGGCTTGGGTCTAGCCGAGTGGGTTTGGGTCTAGCCGAGTTGGTTTGGGTCTAGCCGAGTGGGTTTGGGTCTAGCCGAGTGGGTTTAGGTCTAGCCGAGTGGGTTTGGGTCTAGCCGAGTGTGTTTGTGTCTAGCCGAGTGGGTTCGGGTCTAGCCGAGTGGGTTTGGGTCTAGCCGAGTGGGTTTGGGTCTAGCGGAGTGGGTATGGGTCTAGCCTAGTGGGTTTGGGTCTAGCCGAGTGGGTTTGGGTCTAGCCGAGTGGGTTTGGGTCTAGCGGAGTGGGTTTGCGTCTAGCCGAGTGGGTTTGGGTCTGGCCGAGTGGGTTTGGGTCTAGCCGAGTGGGTTTGGGTCTAGCCGAGTGGGTTTGGGTGTAGCCGAGTGGGTTTGGGTCTAGCCGAGTGTGTTTGGGTCTAGCCGAGTGGGTTTGGGTATAGCCGAGTGGGTTTGGGTCTAGCCGAGTGGGTTTGGGTCTAGCCGAGTGGGTTTTGGTCTAGCCGAGTGGCTTTGTGTCTAGCCGAGTGAGTTTGGGTCTAGCCGAGTGGGTTTGGGTCTAGGCGAGTGGGTTTGGGTCTAGCCGAGTGGGTTTGGGTCTAGCCGAGTGGGTTTGTGTGTAGCCGAGGGGGTTTGTGTATAGCCGAGTGTGTTTGTGTCTAGCCGAGTGGGTTTGGGTCTAGCCGAGTGGGTTTGTGTATAGCCGAGTGGGTTTGGGTGTAGCCGAGTGGGTTTGGGTCTAGCCGAGTGGGTTTGGGTCTAGCCGAGTGGGTTTGGGTGTAGCCGAGTGGGTTTGGGTCTAGCCGAGTTGGTTTGGGGCTAGCCGAGTGGTTTGGGTCTGGCCGAGTGGGTTTGGGTCTAGCCGAGTGGGTTTGGGTCTAGCCGAGTGGGTTTGGGTGTAGCCGAGTTGGTTTGGGTCTAGCCGAGTGTGTTTGGGTCTAGCCGAGTGGGTTTGTGTCTAGCCGAGTGGGTTTGGGTCTAGCCGAGTGGGTTTGGGTCTAGCCGAGTGGGTTTGGGTCTAGCCGAGTGGCTTTGTGTCTAGCCGAGTGAGTTTGGGTCTAGCCGAGTGGGTTTGGGTCTAGGCGAGTGGGTTTGGGTCTAGCCGAGTGGGTTTGGGTCTAGCCGAGTGGGTTTGTGTGTAGCCGAGGGGGTTTGTGTATAGCCGAGTGGGTTTGTGTCTAGCGGAGTGGGTTTGGGTCTAGCGGAGTGGGTTTGGGTCTAGCCGAGTGTGTTTGGGTCTAGCCGAGTGGGTTTGGGTCTAGCGGAGTGGGTTTGGGTCAGGCGGAGTGGGTTTGGATCTAGCCGAGTGGGCTTGGGTCTAGCCGAGTGGGTTTGGGTCTAGCCGAGTGGGTTTGGGTCTAGCCGAGTGGGTTTGGGTCTAGCCGAGTGGGTTTAGGTCTAGCCGAGTGGGTTTGGGTCTAGCCGAGTGTGTTTGTGTCTAGCCGAGTGGGTTCGGGTCTAGCCGAGTGGGTTTGGGTCTAGCCGAGTGGGTTTGGGTCTAGCCGAGTGGGTTTGGGTCTACCCTAGTGGGTTTGGGTTTAGCCGAGTGGGTTTGGGTCTAGCCGAGTGGGTTTGGTCTAGCCGAGTGGGTTTGGGTCTAGCCGAGTGGGTTTGGGTCTAGCCGAGTGGGTTTGGGTATAGTCTAGTGGGTTTAGAAACATAGAAACATAGAAAAATAGGTGCAGGAGTAGGCCATTCGGCCCTTCGAGCCTGCACCGCCATTCAATGTGATCATGGCTGATCATCCAACTCAGTATCCCGTACCTGCCTTCTCTCCATACCCCCTGATCCCTTTAGCCACAAGTGCCACATCTAATGCCATCTTAAATATAGCCAATGAACTGGCCTCAACTACCTTCTGTGGCAGAGAATTCCAGAGACTCACCACTCTCTGTGTAAAGAATGTTTTCCTCATTTCGGTCCTAAAGGAATTCCCCCTTATTCTTAGACTGTGACCCCTTGTTCTGGACTCCCCCAACATCGGGAACAATCTTCCAGCATCTAGCTTGTCCAACCCCTTAAGAATTTTGTAGGTCTCTATAAGATCCCCCCTCAATCTTCTAAATTCCATCGAGTACAAACCGAGTCTATCCAATCTTTCCTCATATGAAAGTCCTGACATCCCAGCCGAGTGGGTTTGGGTCTAGCCGAGTGGGTTTGGGTCTAGCCGAGTGGGTTTGGGTCTAGCCGAGTGGGTTTGGGTCTAGCCGAGTGGGTTTGGGTCTAGCCGAGTGGGTTTGGGTCCAGCCGAGTGGGTTTGCGTCTAGCCGAGTGGGTTTGGGTCTACCCGAGTGGGTTTGGGGCAAGCCGAGTGGGTTTGGGTCTAGCCGAGTGGGTTTGCGTCTAGCCGAGTGAGTTTGGGTCTAGCCGAGTGGGTTTGGGTCTAGCCGAGTGGGTTTGGGTCTAGCCGAGTGGGTTTGGGTCTAGCCGAGTGGGTTTGGGTCTAGCCGAGTGGGTTTGGGTCTAGCCGAGTGGGTTTGGTCTAGCCGAGTGGGTTTGTGTCTAGCCGAGTGGGTTTGGGTCTAGCCGAGTGGGTTTGGGTCTAGCCGAGTGGGTTTGGGTCTAGCCGAGTGGGTTTGGTCTAGCCGAGTGGGTTTGGGTCTAGCCGAGTGGCTTTGTGTCTAGCCGAGTGGGTTTGGGTCTAGCCGAGTGGGTTTGGTCTTGCCGAGTGGGTTTGGGTCTAGCCGAGAGGGTTTGTGTCTAGCCGAGTGGGTTTGGGTCTAGCCGAGTGGGTTTGGGTCTAGCCGAGTGGGTTTGGGTCTAGCGGAGTGGGTTTGGGTCTAGCGGAGTGGGTTTGGGTCTAGCTGAGTGGGTTTGGGTCTAGCCGAGTGGGTTTGGGTCTAGCGGAGTGGGTTTGGGTCAGGCGGAGTGGGTTTGGATCTAGCCGAGTGGGCTTGGGTCTAGCCGAGTGGGTTTGGGTCTAGCCGAGTTGGTTTGGGTCTAGCCGAGTGGGTTTGGGTCTAGCCGAGTGGGTTTAGGTCTAGCCGAGTGGGTTTGGGTCTAGCCGAGTGTGTTTGTGTCTAGCCGAGTGGGTTCGGGTCTAGCCGAGTGGGTTTGGGTCTAGCCGAGTGGGTGTGGGTCTAGCGGAGTGGGTATGGGTCTAGCCTAGTGGGTTTGGGTCTAGCCGAGTGGGTTTGGGTCTAGCCGAGTGGGTTTGGGTCTAGCCGAGTGGGTTTGGGTCTAGCCGAGTGCGTTTGGGTCTAGCCGAGTGGGTTTGGGTCTAGCCGAGTGGGTTTGGGTCTAGCGGAGTGGGTTTGCGTCTAGCCGAGTGGGTTTGGGTCTACCCGAGTGGGTTTGGGGCAAGCCGAGTGGGTTTGGGTCTAGCCGAGTGGGTTTGCGTCTAGCCGAGTGAGTTTGGGTCTAGCCGAGTGGGTTTGGGTCTAGCCGAGTGGGTTTGGGTCTAGCCGAGTGGGTTTGGGTCTAGCCGAGTGGGTTTGGGTCTAGCCGAGTGGGTTTGGGTCTAGCCGAGTGGGTTTGGTCTAGCCGAGTGGGTTTGGGTGTAGCCGAGTGGGTTTGTGTCTAGCCGAGTGGGTTTGGGTCTAGCCGAGTGGGTTTGGTCTAGCCGAGTGGGTTTGGGTCTAGCCGAGAGGGTTTGTGTCTAGCCGAGTGGGTTTGGGTCTAGCCGAGTGGGTTTGGGTCTAGCCGAGTGGGTTTGGGTCTAGCGGAGTGGGTTTGGGTCTAGCGGAGTGGGTTTGGGTCTAGCCGAGTGGGTTTGGGTCTAGCCGAGTGGGTTTGGGTCTAGCGGAGTGGGTTTGGGTCAGGCGGAGTGGGTTTGGATCTAGCCGAGTGGGCTTGGGTCTAGCCGAGTGGGTTTGGGTCTAGCCGAGTTGGTTTGGGTCTAGCCGAGTGGGTTTGGGTCTAGCCGAGTGGGTTTAGGTCTAGCCGAGTGGGTTTGGGTCTAGCCGAGTGTGTTTGTGTCTAGCCGAGTGGGTTCGGGTCTAGCCGAGTGGGTTTGGGTCTAGCCGAGTGGGTTTGGGTCTAGCGGAGTGGGTATGGGTCTAGCCTAGTGGGTTTGGGTCTAGCCGAGTGGGTTTGGGTCTAGCCGAGTGGGTTTGGGTCTAGCCGAGTGGGTTTGGGTCTAGCCGAGTGGGTTTGGGTCTAGCCGAGTGGGTTTGGGTCTAGTCCAGTGGGCTTGGGTCTAGCCGAGTGGGTTTGGGTCTAGCGGAGTGGGTTTGCGTCTAGCCGAGTGGGTTTGGGTCTAGCCGAGTGGGTTTGGGTCTAGCCGAGTGGGTTTGGGTCTAGCCGAGTGGGTTTGGTCTAGCCGAGTGGGTTTGGGTCTAGCCGAGTGGGTTTGTGTCTAGCCGAGTGGGTTTGGGTGTAGCGGAGTGGGTTTGGGTCTAGCCGAGTGGGTTTGGGTCTAGCCGAGTGGGTTTGTGTGTAGCCGAGTGGGTTTGGGTCTAGCGGAGTGGGTTTGGGTCTAGCGGAGTGGGTTTGGGTCTAGCCGAGTGGGTTTGGGTCTAGCCGAGTGGGTTTGGGTCTAGCCGAGTGGGTTTGGGTCTAGCCGAGTTGGTTTGGGGCTAGCCGAGTGGTTTGGGTCTGGCCGAGTGGGTTTGGGTCTAGCCGAGTGGGTTTGGGTCTAGCCGAGTGGGTTTGGGTGTAGCCGAGTGGGTTTGGGTCTAGCCGAGTGTGTTTGGGTCTAGCCGAGTGGGTTTGTGTCTAGCCGAGTGGGTTTGGGTCTAGCCGAGTGGGTTTGGGTCTAGCCGAGTGGGTTTGGGTCTAGCCGAGTGGGTTTGGGTCTAGCCGAGTTGGTTTGGGGCTAGCCGAGTGGTTTGGGTCTGGCCGAGTGGGTTTGGGTCTAGCCGAGTGGGTTTGGGTCTAGCCGAGTGGGTTTGGGTGTAGCCGAGTGGGTTTGGGTCTAGCCGAGTGTGTTTGGGTCTAGCCGAGTGGGTTTGTGTCTAGCCGAGTGGGTTTGGGTCTAGCCGAGTGGGTTTGGGTCTAGCCGAGTGGGTTTGGGTCTAGCCGAGTGGCTTTGTGTCTAGCCGAGTGAGTTTGGGTGTAGCCGAGTGGGTTTGTGTATAGCCGAGTGGGTTTGGGTCTAGCCGAGTGGGTTTGTGTCTAGCCTAGTGGGTTTGGGTGTAGCCGAGTGGGTATGGGTCTAGCCGAGTGGGTTTGTGTCTAGCCGAGTGGGTTTGGGTCTAGCGGAGTGGGTTTGGGTCTAGCCGAGTGGGTTTGGGTCTAGCCGAGTGGGTGTGGGTCTAGCCGAGTGGGTTTGGGTCTAGCCGAGTGGGTTTGTGTATAGCCGAGTGGGTTTGGGTCTAGCGGAGTGGGTTTGGGTCTAGCGGAGTGGGTTTGGGTCTAGCCGAGTGGGTTAGGGTCTAGCCGAGTGGGTTTAGGTCTAGCGCAGTGGGTTTGTGTCTAGCTGAGTGGGTTTGGGTCTAGCGGAGTGGGTTTGGGTCTAGCCGAGTGGGTTTGGGTCTAGCCGAGTGGGTTTGGTCTAGCCGAGTGGGTTTGGGTCTAGCCGAGAGGGTTTGTGTCTAGCCGAGTGGGTTTGGGTCTAGCCGAGTGGGTTTGGGTCTAGCCGAGTGGGTTTGGGTCTAGCGGAGTGGGTTTGGGTCTAGCGGAGTGGGTTTGGGTCTAGCCGAGTGGGTTTGGGTCTAGCCGAGTGGGTTTGGGTCTAGCGGAGTGGGTTTGGGTCAGGCGGAGTGGGTTTGGATCTAGCCGAGTGGGCTTGGGTCTAGCCGAGTGGGTTTGGGTCTAGCCGAGTTGGTTTGGGTCTAGCCGAGTGGGTTTGGGTCTAGCCGAGTGGGTTTAGGTCTAGCCGAGTGGGTTTGGGTCTAGCCGAGTGTGTTTGTGTCTTGCCGAGTGGGTTCGGGTCTAGCCGAGTGGGTTTGGGTCTAGCCGAGTGGGTTTGGGTCTAGCGGAGTGGGTATGGGTCTAGCCTAGTGGGTTTGGGTCTAGCCGAGTGGGTTTGGGTCTAGCCGAGTGGGTTTGGGTCTAGCCGAGTGGGTTTGGGTCTAGCCGAGTGGGTTTGGGTCTAGCCGAGTGGGTTTGGGTCTAGTCCAGTGGGTTTGGGTCTAGCCGAGTGGGTTTGGGTCTAGCGGAGTGGGTTTGCGTCTAGCCGAGTGGGTTTGGGTCTAGCCGAGTGGGTTTGGGTCTAGCCGAGTGGGTTTGGGTCTAGCCGAGTGGGTTTGTGTCTAGCCGAGTGGGTTTGGGTGTAGCGGAGTGGGTTTGGGTCTAGCCGAGTGGGTTTGGGTCTAGCCGAGTGGGTTTGTGTGTAGCCGAGTGGGTTTGGGTCTAGCGGAGTGGGTTTGGGTCTAGCCGAGTGGGTTTGGGTCTAGCCGAGTGGGTTTGGGTCTAGCCGAGTGGGTTTGGGTCTAGCCGAGTTGGTTTGGGGCTAGCCGAGTGGTTTGGGTCTGGCCGAGTGGGTTTGGGTCTAGCCGAGTGGGTTTGGGTCTAGCCGAGTGGGTTTGGGTGTAGCCGAGTGGGTTTGGGTCTAGCCGAGTGTGTTTGGGTCTAGCCGAGTGGGTTTGTGTCTAGCCGAGTGGGTTTGGGTCTAGCCTAGTGGGTTTGGGTCTAGCCGAGTGGGTTTGGGTCTAGCCGAGTGGCTTTGTGTCTAGCCGAGTGACTTTGGGTCTAGCCGAGTGGGTTTGGGTCTAGGCGAGTGGGTTTGGGTCTAGCCGAGTGGGTTTGGGTCTAGCCGAGTGGGTTTGTGTGTAGCCGAGGGGGTTTGTGTATAGCCGAGTGGGTTTGTGTCTAGCCGAGTGGGTTTGGGTCTAGCCGAGTGGGTTTGTGTATAGCCGAATGGGTTTGGGTGTAGCCGAGTGGGTTTGGGTCTAGCCGAGTGGGTTTGCGTCTAGCCGAGTGGGTTTGGGTCTAGCGGAGTGGGTTTGGGGCTAGCCGAGTGGGTTTGGGTCTAGCTTAGTGGGTTTGGGTCTAGCCGAGTTGGTTTGGGTCTAGCCGAGTGGGTTTGTGTCTAGCTGAGTGGGTTTGGGTGTAGCGGAGTGGGTTTGGGTCTAGCCGAGTGGGTTTGGGTCTAGCCGAGTGGGTTTGTGTGTAGCCGAGTGGGTTTGGGTCTAGCGGAGTGGGTTTGGGTCTAGCCGAGTGGGTTTGGGACTAGCCGAGTAGGTTTGTGTCTAGCCGAGTGGGTTTGGGTCTAGCCGAGTGGGTTTGGGTCTAGCCGAGTGGGTTTGGGTCTAGCCGAGTGGCTTTGTGTCTAGCCGAGTGAGTTTGGGTGTAGCCGAGTGGGTTTGGGTATAGCCGAGTGGGTTTGGGTCTAGCCGAGTGGGTTTGTGTCTAGCCTAGTGGGTTTGGGTGTAGCCGAGTGGGTTTGGGTCTAGCCGAGTGGGTTTGTGTCTAGCCGAGTGGGTTTGGGTCTAGCGGAGTGGGTTTGGGTCTAGCCGAGTGGGTGTGGGTCTAGCCGAGTGGGTTTGGGTCTAGCCGAGTGGGTTTGTGTATAGCCGAGTGGGTTTGGGTCTAGCGGAGTGGGTTTGGGTCTAGCGGAGTGGGTTTGGGTCTAGCCGAGTGGGTTAGGGTCTAGCCGAGTGGGTTTAGGTCTAGCCCAGTGGGTTTGTGTCTAGCTGAGTGGGTTTGAGTCTAGCGGAGTGGGTTTGGGTCTAGCGGAGTGCGTTTTGGGCTAGCCGAGTGGGTTTGGGTCTAGCCGAGTGGGTTTGGGTCTACCCGAGTGGGTTTGGGGCAAGCCGAGTGGGTTTGGGTCTAGCCGAGTGGGTTTGCGTCTAGCCGAGTGAGTTTGGGTCTAGCCGAGTGGGTTTGGGTCTAGCCGAGTGGGTTTGGGTCTAGCCGAGTGGGTTTGGGTCTAGCCGAGTGGGTTTGGGTCTAGCCGAGTGGGTTTGGGTCTAGCCGAGTGGGTTTCGTCTAGCCGAGTGGGTTTGGGTCTAGCCGAGTGGGTTTGGGTCTAGCCGAGTGGCTTTGTGTCTAGCCGAGTGAGTTTGGGTGTAGCCGAGTGGGTTTGTGTATAGCCGAGTGGGTTTGGGTCTAGCCGAGTGGGTTTGGGTCTAGCCTAGTGGGTTTGGGTGTAGCCGAGTGGGTTTGGGTCTAGCCG
The DNA here is from genome assembly GCA_963514005.1 of Raja brachyura. Next base: position 1,541,132 of record OY740819.1, on the reverse strand, counting down.
AGTGGGTTTGTGTCTAGCCGAGTGGGCTTGGGTCTAGCGGAGTGGGTTTGGGTCTAGCCGAGTGGGTTTGGGTCTAGCCGAGTGGGTGTGGGTCTAGCCGAGTGGGTTTGGGTCTAGCCGAGTGGGTTTGTGTATAGCCGAGTGGGTTTGGGTCTAGCGGAGTGGGTTTGGGTCTAGCGGAGTGGGTTTGGGTCTAGCCGAGTGGGTTAGGGTCTAGCCGAGTGGGTTTGGGTCTAGCCGAGTGGGTTTGTGTCTAGCGGAGTGGGTTTGGGTCTAGCGGAGTGCGTTTTGGGCTAGCCGAGTGGGTTTGGGTCTAGCCGAGTGGGTTTGGGTCTACCCGAGTGGGTTTGGGGCAAGCCGAGTGGGTTTGGGTCTAGCCGAGTGGGTTTGGGTCTAGCCGAGTGGGTTTGGGTCCAGCCGAGTGGGTTTGGTCTAGCCAAGTGGGTTTGGGTCTAGCCGAGTGGGTTTGTGTCTAGCCGAGTGGGTTTGGGTCTAGCCGAGTGGGTTTGGTCTAGCCGAGTGGGTTTGGGTCTAGCCGAGAGGGTTTGTGTCTAGCCGAGTGGGTTTGGGTCTAGCCGAGTGGGTTTGGGTCTAGCCGAGTGGGTTTGGGTCTAGCGGAGTGGGTTTGGGTCTAGCGGAGTGGGTTTGGGTCTAGCCGAGTGGGTTTGGGTCTAGCCGAGTGGGTTTGGGTCTAGCGGAGTGGGTTTGGGTCAGGCGGAGTGGGTTTGGATCTAGCCGAGTGGGCTTGGGTCTAGCCGAGTGGGTTTGGGTCTAGCCGAGTTGGTTTGGGTCTAGCCGAGTGGGTTTGGGTCTAGCGCAGTGGGTTTAGGTCTAGCCAAGTGGGTTTGGGTCTAGCCGAGTGTGTTTGTGTCTAGCCGAGTGGGTTCGGGTCTTGCGGAGTGGGATTGGGTCAGGCGGAGTGGGTTTGGATCTAGCCGAGTGGGCTTGTGTCTAGCCTAGTGGGTTTGGGTCTAGCCGAGTGGGTTTGGGTCTAGCCGAGTGGGTTTGGGTCTAGCCGAGTGTGTTTGGGTCTAGCCGAGTGGGTTTGGGTCTACCCGAGTGGGTTTGGGGCAAGCCGATTGGGTTTGGGTCTAGCCGAGTGGGTTTGCGTCTAGCCGAGTGGGTTTGGGTCTTGCCGAGTGGGTTTGGGTCTAGCCGAGTGGGTTTAGGTCTAGCCGAGTGGGTTTGGGTCTAGCCGAGTGTGTTTGTGTCTAGCCGAGTGGGTTCGGGTCTAGCCGAGTGGGTTTGGGTCTAGCCGAGTGGGTTTGGGTCTAGCGGAGTGGGTTTGGGTCTAGCCTAGTGGGTTTGGGTCTAGCCGAGTGGGTTTGGGTCTAGCCGAGTGGGTTTGGGTCTAGCCGAGTGGGTTTGGGTCTAGCCGAGTGGGTTTGGGTCTAGCCGACTGGGTTTGGGTCTAGTCTAGTGGGTTTGGGTCCAGCCGAGTGGGTTTGGGTCTAGCGGAGTGGGTTTGCGTCTAGCCGAGTGGGTTTGGGTCTACCCGAGTGGGTTTGGGGCAAGCCGAGTGGGTTTGGGTCTAGCCGAGTGGGTTTGCGTCTAGCCGAGTGAGTTTGGGTCTAGCCGAGTGGGTTTGGGTCTAGCCGAGTGGGTTTGGGTCTAGCCGAGTGGGTTTGGGTCTAGCCGAGTGGGTTTGGGTCTAGCCGAGTGGGTTTGGGTCTAGCCGAGTGGGTTTGGTCTAGCCGAGTGGGTTTGGGTCTCGACGAGTGGGTTTGTGTCTCGCCGAGTGGGTTTGGGTCTAGCCGAGTGGGTTTGGTCTAGCCGAGTGGGTTTGGGTCTAGCCGAGAGGGTTTGTGTCTAGCCGAGTGGGTTTGGGTCTAGCCGAGTGGGTTTGGGTCTAGCCGAGTGGGTTTGGGTCTAGTCTAGTGGGTTTGGGTCTAGCCGAGTGGGTTTGGGTCTAGCGGAGTGGGTTTGCTTCTAGCCGAGTGGGTTTGGGTCTAGCCGAGTGGGTTTGGGTCTAGCCGAGTGGGTTTGGGTCTAGCCGAGTGGGTTTGGGTCTAGCCGAGTGGGTTTGGGTCTAGCTTAGTGGGTTTGGGTCTAGCCGAGTTGGTTTGGGTCTAGCCGAGTGGGTTTGTGTCTGGCCGAGTGGGTTTGGGTGTAGCGGAGTGGGTTTGGGTCTAGCCGAGTGGGTTTGGTTCTAGCCGAGTGGGTTTGTGTGTAGCCGAGTGGGTTTGGGTCTAGCGGAGTGGGTTTGGGTCTAGCCGAGTGGGTTTGGGTCTAGCCGAGTGGGTTTGGGTCCAGCCGAGTGGGTTTGGGTCTAGCCGAGTGGGTTTGGGTCTAGCCGAGTTGGTTTGGGTCTAGCCGAGTGGTTTGGGTCTGGCAGAGTGGGTTTGGGTCTAGCCGAGTGGGTTTGGGTCTAGCCGAGTGGGTTTGGGTGTAGCCGAGTGGGTTTGGGTCTAGCCGAGTGTGTTTGGGTCTAGCCGAGTGGGTTTGTGTCTAGCCGAGTGGGTTTGGGTCTAGCCGAGTGGGTTTGGGTCTAGCCGAGTGGGTTTGGGTCTAGCCGACTGGCTTTGTGTCTAGCCGAGTGAGTTTGGGTCTAGCCGAGTGGGTTTGGGTCTAGGCGAGTGGGTTTGGGTCTAGCCGAGTGGGTTTGGGTCTAGCCGAGTGGGTTTGTGTGTAGCCGAGTGGGTTTGTGTATAGCCGAGTGGGTTTGGGTCTAGCCGAGTGGGTTTGGGTCTAGCCGAGTGGGTTTGTGTCTAGCCGAGTGGGTTTGGGTGTAGCCGAGTGGGTTTGGGTCTAGCCGAGTGGGTTTGGTCTAGCCGAGTGGGTTTGGGTCTAGCCGAGAGGGTTTGTGTCTAGCCGAGTGGGTTTGGGTCTAGCCGAGTGGGTTTGGGTCTAGCCGAGTGGGTTTGGGTCTAGCGGAGTGGGTTTGGGTCTAGCGGAGTGGGTTTTGGGTGTAGCCGAGTGGGTTTGGGTCTAGCCGAGTGGGTTTGGGTCTAGCGGAGTGGGTTTGGGTCAGGCGGAGTGGGTTTGGATCTAGCCGAGTGGGCTTGGGTCTAGCCGAGTGGGTTTGGGTCTAGCCGAGTTGGTTCAGGTCTAGCCGAGTGGGTTTGGGTCTAGCGGAGTGGGTTTAGGTCTAGCCGAGTGGGTTTGGGTCTAGCCGAGTGTGTTTGTGTCTAGCCGAGTGGGTTCGGGTCTAGCGGAGTGGGTTTGGGTCAGGCGGAGTGGGTTTGGATCCAGCCGAGTGGGCTTGGGTCTAGCCGAGTGGGTTTGGGTCTAGCCGAGTGGGTTTGGGTCTAGCCGAGTGGGTTTGGGTCTAGCCGAGTGTGTTTGGGTCTAGCCGAGTGGGTTTGTGTCTAGCCGAGTGGGTTTGGGTCTAACGGAGTGGGTTTGCGTCTAGCCGAGTGGGTTTGGGTCTACCCGAGTGGGTTTGGGGCAAGCCGAGTGGGTTTGGGTCGAGCCGAGTGGGTTTGCGTCTAGCCGAGTGAGTTTGGGTCTAGCCGAGTGGGTTTGGGTCTAGCCGAGTGGGTTTGGGTCTAGCCGAGTGGGTTTGGGTCTAGCCGAGTGGGTTTGTGTCTAGCCGAGTGGGTTTGGGTCTAGCCGAGTGGGTTTGGTCTAGCCGAGTGGGTTTGGTTCAGCCGAGAGGGTTTGTGTCTAGCCGAGTGGGTTTGGGTCTAGCCGAGTGGGTTTGGGTCTAGCCGCGTGGGTTTGGGTCTAGCGGAGTGGGTTTGGGTCTAGCGGAGTGGGTTTGGGTCTAGCCGAGTGGGTTTGGGTCTAGCCGAGTGGGTTTGGGTCTAGCGGAGTGGGTTTGGGTCAGGCGGAGTGGGTTTGGATCTAGCCGAGTGGGCTTGGGTCTAGCCGAGTGGGTTTGGGTCTAGCCGAGTTGGTTTGGGTCTAGCCGAGTGGGTTTGGGTCTAGCCGAGTGGGTTTAGGTCGAGCCGAGTGGGTTTGGGTCTAGCCGAGTGTGTTTGTGTCTAGCCGAGTGGGTTCGGGTCTAGCCGAGTGGGTTTGGGTCTAGCCGAGTGGGTTTGGGTCTAGCGGAGTGGGTATGGGTCTAGCCTAGTGGGTTTGGGTCTAGCCGAGTGGGTTTGGGTCTAGCCGAGTGGGTTTGGGTCTAGCCGAGTGGGTTTGGGTCTAGCCGAATGGGTTTGGGTCTAGTCTAGTGGGTTTGGGTCTAGCCGAGTGGGTTTGGGTCTAGCGGAGTGGGTTTGCGTCTAGCCGAGTGGGTTTGGGTCTAGCCGAGTGGGTTTGGGTCTAGCCGAGTGGGTTTGGGTCTAGCTTAGTGGGTTTGGGTCTAGCCGAGTTGGTTTGGGTCTAGCCGAGTGGGTTTGTGTCTGGCCGAGTGGGTTTGGGTGTAGCGGAGTGGGTTTGGGTCTAGCCGAGTGGGTTTGAGTCTAGCCGAGTGGGTTTGTGTGTAGCCGAGTGGGTTTGGGTCTAGCGGAGTGGGTTTGGGTCTAGCCGAGTGGGTTTGGGTCTAGCCGAGTGGGTTTGGGTCTAGCCGAGTGGGTTTGGGTCTAGCCGAGTGGGTTTGGGTCTAGCCGAGTTGGTTTGGGGCTAGCCGAGTGGTTTGGGTCTGGCCGAGTGGGTTTGGGTCTAGCCGAGTGGGTTTGGGTCTAGCCGAGTGGGTTTGGGTGTAGCCGAGTTGGTTTGGGTCTAGCCGAGTGTGTTTGGGTCTAGCCGAGTGGGTTTGTGTCTAGCCGAGTGGGTTTGGGTCTAGCCGAGTGGGTTTGGGTCTAGCCGAGTGGCTTTGTGTCTAGCCGAGTGAGTTTGGGTCTAGCCGAGTGGGTTTGGGTCTAGGCGAGTGGGTTTGGGTCTAGCCGAGTGGGTTTGGGTCTAGCCGAGTGGGTTTGGGTTTAGCCGAGTGGGTTTGGGTCTAGCCGAGTGGGTTTGGGTCTAGCCGAGTGGGTTTGGGTCTAGCCGAGTGGGTTTGGGTCTAGCCGAGTGGGTTTGGGTATAGTCTAGTGGGTTTAGAAACATAGAAACATAGAAAAATAGGTGCAGGAGTAGGCCATTCGGCCCTTCGAGCCTGCACCGCCATTCAATGTGATCATGGCTGATCATCCAACTCAGTATCCCGTACCTGCCTTCTCTCCATACCCCCTGATCCCTTTAGCCACAAGTGCCACATCTGATGCCCTCTTAAATATAGCCAATGAACTGGCCTCAACTACCTTCTGTGGCAGAGAATTCCAGAGACTCACCACTCTCTGTGTAAAGAATGTTTTCCTCATTTCGGTCCTAAAGGAATTCCCCCTTATTCTTAGACTGTGACCCCTTGTTCTGGACTCCCCCAACATCGGGAACAATCTTCCAGCATCTAGCTTGTCCAACCCCTTAAGAATTTTGTAGGTCTCTATAAGATCCCCCCTCAATCTTCTAAATTCCATCGAGTACAAACCGAGTCTATCCAATCTTTCCTCATATGAAAGTCCTGACATCCCAGCCGAGTGGGTTTGGGTCTAGCCGAGTGGGTTTGGGTCTAGCCGAGTGGGTTTGGGTCTAGCCGAGTGGGTTTGGGTCTAGCCGAGTGGGTTTGGGTCCAGCGGAGTGGGTTTGCGTCTAGCCGAGTGGGTTTGGGTCTACCCGAGTGGGTTTGGGGCAAGCCGAGTGGGTTTGGGTCTAGCCGAGTGGGTTTGCGTCTAGCCGAGTGAGTTTGGGTCTAGCCGAGTGGGTTTGGGTCTAGCCGAGTGGGTTTGGGTCTAGCCGAGTGGGTTTGGGTCAAGCCGAGTGGGTTTGGGTCTAGCCGAGTGGGTTTGGGTCTAGCCGAGTGGGTTTGGTCTAGCCGAGTGGGTTTGGGTCTAGCCGAGTGGGTTTGTGTCTAGCCCAGTGGGTTTGGGTCTAGCCGAGTGGGTTTGGTCTAGCCGAGTGGGTTTGGGTCTAGCCGAGAGGGTTTGTGTCTAGCCGAGTGGGTTTGGGTCTAGCCGAGTGGGTTTGGGTCTAGCCGAGTGGGTTTGGGTCAGGCGGAGTGGGTTTGGATCTAGCCGAGTGGGCTTGGGCATAGCCGAGTGGATTTGGGTCTAGCCGAGTTGGTTTGGGTCTAGCCGAGTGGGTTTGGGTCTAGCCGAGTGGGTTTAGGTCTAGCCGAGTGGGTTTGGGTCTAGCCGAGTGTGTTTGTGTCTAGCCGAGTGGGTTCGGGTCTAGCCGAGTGGGTTTGGGTCTAGCCGAGTGGGTGTGGGTCTAGCGGAGTGGGTATGGGTCTAGCCGAGTGGGTTTGGGTCTAGCCGAGTGGGTTTGGGTCTAGCCGAGTGTGTTTGGGTCTAGCCGAGTGGGTTTGGGTCTAGCCGAGTGGGCTTGGGTCTAGCCGAGTGGGTTTGGGTCTAGCCGAGTGGGTTTGGGTCTAGCCGAGTGGGTTTGGGTCTAGCCGAGTGGGTTTGGGTCTAGCCGAGTGGGTTTGGGTCTAGCCGAGTGGGTTTGGGTCTAGCCGAGTGGGTTTGGGTCCAGCGGAGTGGGTTTGCGTCTAGCCGAGTGGGTTTGGGTCTACCCGAGTGGGTTTGGGGCAAGCCGAGTGGGTTTGGGTCTAGCCGAGTGGGTTTGCGTCTAGCCGAGTGAGTTTGGGTCTAGCCGAGTGGGTTTGGGTCTAGCCGAGTGGGTTTGGGTCTAGCCGAGTGGGTTTGGGTCAAGCCGAGTGGGTTTGGGTCTAGCCGAGTGGGTTTGGGTCTAGCCGAGTGGGTTTGGTCTAGCCGAGTGGGTTTGGGTCTAGCCGAGTGGGTTTGTGTCTAGCCCAGTGGGTTTGGGTCTAGCCGAGTGGGTTTGGTCTAGCCGAGTGGGTTTGGGTCTAGCCGAGAGGGTTTGTGTCTAGCCGAGTGGGTTTGGGTCTAGCCGAGTGGGTTTGGGTCTAGCCGAGTGGGTTTGGGTCTAGCGGATTGGGTTTGGATCTAGCCGAGTGGGTTTGGGTCTAGCCGAGTGGGTTTGGGTCTAGCCGAGTGGGTTTGGGTCTAGCGGAGTGGGTTTGGGTCAGGCGGAGTGGGTTTGGATCTAGCCGAGTGGGCTTGGGTCTAGCCGAGTGGGTTTGGGTCTAGCCGAGTTGGTTTGGGTCTAGCCGAGTGGGTTTGGGTCTAGCCGAGTGGGTTTAGGTCTAGCCGAGTGGGTTTGGGTCTAGCCGAGTGTGTTTGTGTCTAGCCGAGTGGGTTCGGGTCTAGCCGAGTGGGTTTGGGTCTAGCCGAGTGGGTTTGGGTCTAGCGGAGTGGGTATGGGTCTAGCCTAGTGGGTTTGGGTCTAGCCGAGTGGGTTTGGGTCTAGCCGAGTGGGTTTGGGTCTAGCGGAGTGGGTTTGCGTCTAGCCGAGTGGGTTTGGGTCTGGCCGAGTGGGTTTGGGTCTAGCCGAGTGGGTTTGGGTCTAGCCGAGTGGGTTTGGGTGTAGCCGAGTGGGTTTGGGTCTAGCCGAGTGTGTTTGGGTCTAGCCGAGTGGGTTTGGGTCTAGCCGAGTGGGTTTGGGTCTAGCGGAGTGGGGTTGGGTCTAGCGGAGTGAGTTTTGGGTGTAGCCGAGTGGGTTTGGGTCTAGCCGAGTGGGTTTGGGTCTAGCGGAGTGGGTTTGGGTCAGGCGGAGTGGGTTTGGATCTAGCCGAGTGGGCTTGGGTCTAGCCGAGTGGGTTTGGGTCTAGCCGAGTTGGTTCAGGTCTAGCCGAGTGGGTTTGGGTCTAGCGGAGTGGGTTTAGGTCTAGCCGAGTGGGTTTGGGTCTAGCCGAGTGTGTTTGTGTCTAGCCGAGTGGGTTCGGGTCTAGCGGAGTGGGTTGGGTCAGGCGGAGTGGGTTTGGATCTAGCCGAGTCGGCTTGGGTCTAGCCGAGTGGGTTTGGGTCTTGCCGAGTGGGTTTGGGTCTAGCCGAGTGGGTTTGGGTCTAGCCGAGTGTGTTTGGGTCTAGCCGAGTGGGTTTGGGTCTAGCCGAGTGGGTTTGGGTCTAGCCGAGTGGGCTTGGGTCTAGCCGAGTGGGTTTGGGTCTAGCCGAGTGGGTTTGGGTCTAGCCGAGTGGGTTTGGGTCTAGCCGAGTGGGTTTAGGTCTAGCCGAGTGGGTTTGGGTCTAGCCGAGTGTGTTTGTGTCTAGCCGAGCGGGTTCGGGTCTAGCCGAGTGGGTTTGGGTCTAGCCGAGTGGGTTTGGGTCTAGCGGAGTGGGTTTGGGTCTAGCCTAGTGGGTTTGGGTCTAGCCGAGTGGGTTTGGGTCTAGCCGAGTGGGTTTGGGTCTAGCCGAGTGGGTTTGGGTCTAGCCGAGTGGGTTTGGATCTAGCCGAGTGGGTTTGGGTCTAGTCTAGTGGGTTTGGGTCTAGCCGAGTGGGTTTGGGTCTAACGGAGTGGGTTTGCGTCTAGCCGAGTGGGTTTGGGTCTACCCGAGTGGGTTTGGGGCAAGCCGAGTGGGTTTGGGTCGAGCCGAGTGGGTTTGCGTCTAGCCGAGTGAGTTTGGGTCTAGCCGAGTGGGTTTGGGTCTAGCCGAGTGGGTTTGGGTCTAGCCGAGTGGGTTTGGGTCTAGCCGAGTGGGTTTGTGTCTAGCCGAGTGGGTTTGGGTCTAGCCGAGTGGGTTTGGTCTAGCCGAGTGGGTTTGGTTCAGCCGAGAGGGTTTGTGTCTAGCCGAGTGGGTTTGGGTCTAGCCGAGTGGGTTTGGGTCTAGCCGAGTGGGTTTGGGTCTAGCGGAGTGGGTTTGGGTCTAGCGGAGTGGGTTTGGGTCTAGCCGAGTGGGTTTGGGTCTAGCCGAGTGGGTTTGGGTCTAGCGGAGTGGGTTTGGGTAAGGCGGAGTGGGTTTGGATCTAGCCGAGTGGGCTTGGGTCTAGCCGAGTGGGTTTGGGTCTAGCCGAGTTGGTTTGGGTCTAGCCGAGTGGGTTTGGGTCTAGCCGAGTGGGTTTAGGTCGAGCCGAGTGGGTTTGGGTCTAGCCGAGTGTGTTTGTGTCTAGCCGAGTGGGTTCGGGTCTAGCCGAGTGGGTTTGGGTCTAGCCGAGTGGGTTTGGGTCTAGCGGAGTGGGTATGGGTCTAGCCTAGTGGGTTTGGGTCTAGCCGAGTGGGTTTGGGTCTAGCCGAGTGGGTTTGGGTCTAGCCGAGTGGGTTTGGGTCTAGCCGAATGGGTTTGGGTCTAGCCGAGTGGGTTTGGGTCTAGTCTAGTGGGTTTGGGTCTAGCCGAGTGGGTTTGGGTCTAGCGGAGTGGGTTTGCGTCTAGCCGAGTGGGTTTGGGTCTAGCCGAGTGGGTTTGGGTCTAGCCGAGTGGGTTTGGGTCTAGCTTAGTGGGATTGGGTCTAGCCGAGTTGGTTTGGGTCTAGCCGAGTGGGTTTGTGTCTGGCCGAGTGGGTTTGGGTGTAGCGGAGTGGGTTTGGGTCTAGCCGAGTGGGTTTGGGTCTAGCCGAGTGGGTTTGTGTGTAGCCGAGTGGGTTTGGGTCTAGCGGAGTGGGTTTGGGTCTAGCCGAGTGGGTTTGGGTCTAGCCGAGTGGGTTTGGGTCTAGCCGAGTGGGTTTGGGTCTAGCCGAGTGGGTTTGGGTCTAGCCGAGTTGGTTTGGGGCTAGCCGAGTGGTTTGGGTCTGGCCGAGTGGGTTTGGGTCTAGCCGAGTGGGTTTGGGTCTAGCCGAGTGGGTTTGGGTGTAGCCGAGTTGGTTTGGGTCTAGCCGAGTGTGTTTGGGTCTAGCCGAGTGGGTTTGTGTCTAGCCGAGTGGGTTTGGGTCTAGCCGAGTGGGTTTGGGTCTAGCCGAGTGGCTTTGTGTCTAGCCGAGTGAGTTTGGGTCTAGCCGAGTGGGTTTGGGTCTAGGCGAGTGGGTTTGGGTCTAGCCGAGTGGGTTTGGGTCTAGCCGAGTGGGTTTGTGTGTAGCCGAGGGGGTTTGTGTATAGCCGAGTGGGTTTGCGTCTAGCGGAGTGGGTTTGGGTCTAGCGGAGTGGGTTTGGGTCTAGCCGAGTGGGTTTGGGTCTAGTCGAGTGGGTTTGGGTCTAGCGGAGTGGGTTTGGGTCAGGCGGAGTGGGTTTGGATCTAGCCGAGTCGGCTTGGGTCTAGCCGAGTGTGTTTGTGTCTAGCCGAGTGGGTTCGGGTCTAGCCGAGTGGGTTTGGGTCTAGCCGAGTGGGTTTGGGTCTAGCCGAGTGGGTTTGGGTCTAGCCTAGTGGGTTTGGGTCTAGCCGAGTGGGTTTGGGTCTAGCCGAGTGGGTTTGGGTCTAGCCGAGTGGGTTTGGGTCTAGCCGAGTGGGTTTGGGTCTAGCCGAGTGGGTTTGGGTATAGTCTAGTGGGTTTAGAAACATAGAAACATAGAAAAATAGGTGCAGGAGTAGGCCATTCGGCCCTTCGAGCCTGCACCGCCATTCAATGTGATCATGGCTGATCATCCAACTCAGTATCCCGTACCTGCCTTCTCTCCATACCCCCTGATCCCTTTAGCCACAAGTGCCACATCTAATGCCCTCTTAAATATAGCCAATGAACTGGCCTCAACTACCTTCTGTGGCAGAGAATTCCAGAGACTCACCACTCTCTGTGTAAAGAATGTTTTCCTCATTTCGGTCCTAAAGGAATTCCCCCTTATTCTTAGACTGTGACCCCTTGTTCTGGACTCCCCCAACATCGGGAACAATCTTCCAGCATCTAGCTTGTCCAACCCCTTAAGAATTTTGTAGGTCTCTATAAGATCCCCCCTCAATCTTCTAAATTCCATCGAGTACAAACCGAGTCTATCCAATCTTTCCTCATATGAAAGTCCTGACATCCCAGCCGAGTGGGTTTGGGTCTAGCCGTGTGGGTTTGGGTCTAGCCGAGTGGGTTAGGGTCTAGCCGAGTGGGTTTGGGTCTAGCCGAGTGGGTTTGGTTCTAGCCGAGTGGGTTTGGGTCCAGCGGAGTGGGTTTGCGTCTAGCCGAGTGGGTTTGGGTCTACCCGAGTGGGTTTGGGGCAAGCCGAGTGGGTTTGGGTCTAGCCGAGTGGGTTTGCGTCTAGCCGAGTGAGTTTGGGTCTAGCCGAGTGGGTTTGGGTCTAGCCGAGTGGGTTTGGGTCTAGCCGAGTGGGTTTGGGTCTAGCCGAGTGGGTTTGGGTCTAGCCGAGTGGGTTTGGGTCTAGCCGAGTGGGTTTGGTCTAGCCGAGTGGGTTTGGGTCTAGCCGAGTGGGTTTGTGTCTAGCCCAGTGGGTTTGGGTCTAGCCGAGTGGGTTTGGGTCTAGCCGAGTTGGTTTGGGTCTAGCCGAGTGGGTTTGGGTCTAGCCGAGTGGGTTTGGTCTAGCCGAGTGGGTTTGGGTCTAGCCGAGTGGGTTTGTGTCTAGCCGATTGGGTTTGGGTCTAGCCGAGTGGGTTTGGTCTAGCCGAGTGGGTTTGGGTCTAGCCGAGAGGGTTTGTGTCTAGCCGAGTGGGTTTGGGTCTAGCCGAGTGGGTTTGGGTCTAGCCGAGTGGGTTTGGGTCTAGCGGAGTGGGTTTGGGTCTAGCGGAGTGGGTTTGGGTCTAGCCGAGTGGGCTTGGGTCTAGCCGAGTGGGTTTGGGTCTAGCCGAGTGGGTTTGGTCTAGCCGAGTGGGTTTGGGTCTAGCCGAGAGGGTTTGTGTCTAGCCGAGTGGGTTTGGGTCTAGCCGAGTGGGTTTGGGTCTAGCCGAGTGGGTTTGGGTCTAGCGGAGTGGGTTTGGGTCTAGCGGAGTGGGTTTGGGTCTAGCCGAGTGGGTTTGGGTCTAGCCGAGTGGGTTTGGGTCTAGCGGAGTGGGTTTGGGTCAGGCGGAGTGGGTTTGGATCTAGCCGAGTGGGCTTGGGTCTAGCCGAGTGGGTTTGGGTCTAGCCGAGTTGGTTTGGGTCTAGCCGAGTGGGTTTGGGTCTAGCCGAGTGGGTTTAGGTCTAGCCGAGTGGGTTTGGGTCTAGCCGAGTGTGTTTGTGTCTAGCCGAGTGGGTTCGGGTCTAGCCGAGTGGGTTTGGGTCTAGCCGAGTGGGTGTGGGTCTAGCGGAGTGGGTATGGGTCTAGCCTAGTGGGTTTGGGTCTAGCCGAGTGGGTTTGGGTCTAGCCGAGTGTGTTTGGGTCTAGCCGAGTGGGTTTGGGTCTAGCCGAGTGGGCTTGGGTCTAGCCTAGTGGGTTTGGGTCTAGCCGAGTGGGTTTGGGTCTAGCCGAGTGGGTTTGGGTCTAGCGGAGTGGGTTTGCGTCTAGCCGAGTGGGTTTGGGTCTACCCGAGTGGGTTTGGGGCAAGCCGAGTGGGTTTGGGTCTAGCCGAGTGGGTTTGCGTCTAGCCGAGTGAGTTTGGGTCTAGCCGAGTGGGTTTGGGTCTAGCCGAGTGGGTTTGGGTCTAGCCGAGTGGGTTTGGGTCTAGCCGAGTGGGTTTGGGTCTAGCCGAGTGGGTTTGGGTCTCGCCGAGTGGGTTTGGTCTAGCCGAGTGGGTTTGGGTCTAGCCGAGTGGGTTTGGTCTAGCCGAGTGGGTTTGGGTCTAGCCGAGAGGGTTTGTGTCTAGCCGAGTGGGTTTGGGTCTAGCCGAGTGGGTTTGGGTCTAGCCGAGTGGGTTTGGGTCTAGCGGATTGGGTTTGGGTCTAGCGGAGTGGGTTTGGGTCTAGCCGAGTGGGTTTGGGTCTAGCCGAGTGGGTTTGGGTCTAGCGGAGTGGGTTTGGGTCAGGCGGAGTGGGTTTGGATCTAGCCGAGTGGGCTTGGGTCTAGCCGAGTGGGTTTGGGTCTAGCCGAGTGGGTTTGTGTGTAGCCGAGTGGGTTTGGGTCTAGCCGAGTGGGTTTAGGTCTAGCCGAGTGGGTTTGGGTCTAGCCGAGTGTGTTTGTGTCTAGCCGAGTGGGTTCGGGTCTAGCCGAGTGGGTTTGGGTCTAGCCGAGTGGGTTTGGGTCTAGCGGAGTGGGTATGGGTCTAGCCGAGTGGGTTTGGGTCTAGCCGAGTGGGTTTGGGTCTAGCCGAGTGGGTTTGGGTCTAGCGGAGTGGGTTTGCGTCTAGCCGAGTGGGTTTGGGTCTAGCCGAGTGGGTTTGGGTGTAGCCGAGTTGGTTTGGGTCTAGCCGAGTGTGTTTGGGTCTAGCCGAGTGGGTTTGGGTCTAGCCGAGTGTGTTTGGGTCTAGCCGAGTGGGTTTGGGTATAGCCGAGTGGGTTTGGGTCTAGCCGAGTGGGTTTGGGTCTAGCCGAGTGAGTTTGGGTCTAGCCGAGTGGGTTTGGGTCTAGGCGAGTGGGTTTGGGTCTAGCCGAGTGGGTTTGGGTCTAGCCGAGTGGGTTTGTGTGTAGCCGAGGGGGTTTGTGTATAGCCGAGTGGGTTTGTGTCTAGCGGAGTGGGTTTGTGTATAGCCGAGTGGGTTTGTGTCTAGCCGAGTGGGTTTGGGTCTAGCCGAGTGGGTTTGTGTATAGCCGAGTGGGTTTGGGTGTAGCCGAGTGGGTTTGGGTCTAGCCGAGTGGGTTTGGGTCTAGCCGAGTGGGTTTGGGTGTAGCCGAGTGGGTTTGGGTCTAGCCGAGTTGGTTTGGGGCTAGCCGAGTGGTTTGGGTCTGGCCGAGTGGGTTTGGGTCTAGCCGAGTGGGTTTGGGTCTAGCCGAGTGGGTTTGGGTGTAGCCGAGTTGGTTTGGGTCTAGCCGAGTGTGTTTGGGTCTAGCCGAGTGGGTTTGTGTCTAGCCGAGTGGGTTTGGGTCTAGCCGAGTGGGTTTGGGTCTAGCCGAGTGGGTTTGGGTCTAGCCGAGTGGCTTTGTGTCTAGCCGAGTGAGTTTGGGTCTAGCCGAGTGGGTTTGGGTCTAGGCGAGTGGGTTTGGGTCTAGCCGAGTGGGTTTGGGTCTAGCCGAGTGGGTTTGTGTGTAGCCGAGGGGGTTTGTGTATAGCCGAGTGGGTTTGTGTCTAGCGGAGTGGGTTTGGGTCTAGCGGAGTGGGTTTGGGTCTAGCCGAGTGTGTTTGGGTCTAGCCGAGTGGGTTTGGGTCTAGCGGAGTGGGTTTGGGTCAGGCGGAGTGGGTTTGGATCTAGCCGAGTGGGCTTGGGTCTAGCCGAGTGGGTTTGGGTCTAGCCGAGTGGGTTTGGGTCTAGCCGAGTGGGTTTGGGTCTAGCCGAGTGGGTTTAGGTCTAGCCGAGTGGGTTTGGGTCTAGCCGAGTGTGTTTGTGTCTAGCCGAGTGGGTTCGGGTCTAGCCGAGTGGGTTTGGGTCTAGCCGAGTGGGTTTGGGTCTAGCCGAGTGGGTTTGGGTCTACCCTAGTGGGTTTGGGTTTAGCCGAGTGGGTTTGGGTCTAGCCGAGTGGGTTTGGGTCTAGCCGAGTGGGTTTGGGTCTAGCCGAGTGGGTTTGGGTCTAGCCGAGTGGGTTTGGGTATAGTCTAGTGGGTTTAGAAACATAGAAACATAGAAAAATAGGTGCAGGAGGAGGCCATTCGGCCCTTCGAGCCTGCACCGCCATTCAATGTGATCATGGCTGATCATCCAACTCAGTATCCCGTACCTGCCTTCTCTCCATACCCCCTGATCCCTTTAGCCACAAGTGCCACATCTAATGCCATCTTAAATATAGCCAATGAACTGGCCTCAACTACCTTCTGTGGCAGAGAATTCCAGAGACTCACCACTCTCTGTGTAAAGAATGTTTTCCTCATTTCGGTCCTAAAGGAATTCCCCCTTATTCTTAGACTGTGACCCCTTGTTCTGGACTCCCCCAACATCGGGAACAATCTTCCAGCATCTAGCTTGTCCAACCCCTTAAGAATTTTGTAGGTCTCTATAAGATCCCCCCTCAATCTTCTAAATTCCATCGAGTACAAACCGAGTCTATCCAATCTTTCCTCATATGAAAGTCCTGACATCCCAGCCGAGTGGGTTTGGGTCTAGCCGAGTGGGTTTGGGTCTAGCCGAGTGGGTTTGGGTCTAGCCGAGTGGGTTTGGGTCTAGCCGAGTGGGTTTGGGTCTAGCCGAGTGGGTTTGGGTCCAGCCGAGTGGGTTTGCGTCTAGCCGAGTGGGTTTGGGTCTACCCGAGTGGGTTTGGGGCAAGCCGAGTGGGTTTGGGTCTAGCCGAGTGGGTTTGCGTCTAGCCGAGTGAGTTTGGGTCTAGCCGAGTGGGTTTGGGTCTAGCCGAGTGGGTTTGGGTCTAGCCGAGTGGGTTTGGGTCTAGCCGAGTGGGTTTGGGTCTAGCCGAGTGGGTTTGGGTCTAGCCGAGTGGGTTTGGTCTAGCCGAGTGGGTTTGTGTCTAGCCGAGTGGGTTTGGGTCTAGCCGAGTGGGTTTGGGTCTAGCCGAGTGGGTTTGGGTCTAGCCGAGTGGGTTTGGTCTAGCCGAGTGGGTTTGGGTCTAGCCGAGTGGGTTTGTGTCTAGCCGAGTGGGTTTGGGTCTAGCCGAGTGGGTTTGGTCTTGCCGAGTGGGTTTGGGTCTAGCCGAGAGGGTTTGTGTCTAGCCGAGTGGGTTTGGGTCTAGCCGAGTGGGTTTGGGTCTAGCCGAGTGGGTTTGGGTCTAGCGGAGTGGGTTTGGGTCTAGCGGAGTGGGTTTGGGTCTAGCTGAGTGGGTTTGGGTCTAGCCGAGTGGGTTTGGGTCTAGCGGAGTGGGTTTGGGTCAGGCGGAGTGGGTTTGGATCTAGCCGAGTGGGCTTGGGTCTAGCCGAGTGGGTTTGGGTCTAGCCGAGTTGGTTTGGGTCTAGCCGAGTGGGTTTGGGTCTAGCCGAGTGGGTTTAGGTCTAGCCGAGTGGGTTTGGGTCTAGCCGAGTGTGTTTGTGTCTAGCCGAGTGGGTTCGGGTCTAGCCGAGTGGGTTTGGGTCTAGCCGAGTGGGTGTGGGTCTAGCGGAGTGGGTATGGGTCTAGCCTAGTGGGTTTGGGTCTAGCCGAGTGGGTTTGGGTCTAGCCGAGTGGGTTTGGGTCTAGCCGAGTGGGTTTGGGTCTAGCCGAGTGGGTTTGGGTCTAGCCGAGTGCGTTTGGGTCTAGCCGAGTGGGTTTGGGTCTAGCCGAGTGGGTTTGGGTCTAGCGGAGTGGGTTTGCGTCTAGCCGAGTGGGTTTGGGTCTACCCGAGTGGGTTTGGGGCAAGCCGAGTGGGTTTGGGTCTAGCCGAGTGGGTTTGCGTCTAGCCGAGTGAGTTTGGGTCTAGCCGAGTGGGTTTGGGTCTAGCCGAGTGGGTTTGGGTCTAGCCGAGTGGGTTTGGGTCTAGCCGAGTGGGTTTGGGTCTAGCCGAGTGGGTTTGGGTCTAGCCGAGTGGGTTTGGTCTAGCCGAGTGGGTTTGGGTGTAGCCGAGTGGGTTTGTGTCTAGCCGAGTGGGTTTGGGTCTAGCCGAGTGGGTTTGGTCTAGCCGAGTGGGTTTGGGTCTAGCCGAGAGGGTTTGTGTCTAGCCGAGTGGGTTTGGGTCTAGCCGAGTGGGTTTGGGTCTAGCCGAGTGGGTTTGGGTCTAGCGGAGTGGGTTTGGGTCTAGCGGAGTGGGTTTGGGTCTAGCCGAGTGGGTTTGGGTCTAGCCGAGTGGGTTTGGGTCTAGCGGAGTGGGTTTGGGTCAGGCGGAGTGGGTTTGGATCTAGCCGAGTGGGCTTGGGTCTAGCCGAGTGGGTTTGGGTCTAGCCGAGTTGGTTTGGGTCTAGCCGAGTGGGTTTGGGTCTAGCCGAGTGGGTTTAGGTCTAGCCGAGTGGGTTTGGGTCTAGCCGAGTGTGTTTGTGTCTAGCCGAGTGGGTTCGGGTCTAGCCGAGTGGGTTTGGGTCTAGCCGAGTGGGTTTGGGTCTAGCGGAGTGGGTATGGGTCTAGCCTAGTGGGTTTGGGTCTAGCCGAGTGGGTTTGGGTCTAGCCGAGTGGGTTTGGGTCTAGCCGAGTGGGTTCGGGTCTAGCCGAGTGGGTTTGGGTCTAGCCGAGTGGGTTTGGGTCTAGTCCAGTGGGCTTGGGTCTAGCCGAGTGGGTTTGGGTCTAGCGGAGTGGGTTTGCGTCTAGCCGAGTGGGTTTGGGTCTAGCCGAGTGGGTTTGGGTCTAGCCGAGTGGGTTTGGGTCTAGCCGAGTGGGTTTGGTCTAGCCGAGTGGGTTTGGGTCTAGCCGAGTGGGTTTGTGTCTAGCCGAGTGGGTTTGGGTGTAGCGGAGTGGGTTTGGGTCTAGCCGAGTGGGTTTGGGTCTAGCCGAGTGGGTTTGTGTGTAGCCGAGTGGGTTTGGGTCTAGCGGAGTGGGTTTGGGTCTAGCGGAGTGGGTTTGGGTCTAGCCGAGTGGGTTTGGGTCTAGCCGAGTGGGTTTGGGTCTAGCCGAGTGGGTTTGGGTCTAGCCGAGTTGGTTTGGGGCTAGCCGAGTGGTTTGGGTCTGGCCGAGTGGGTTTGGGTCTAGCCGAGTGGGTTTGGGTCTAGCCGAGTGGGTTTGGGTGTAGCCGAGTGGGTTTGGGTCTAGCCGAGTGTGTTTGGGTCTAGCCGAGTGGGTTTGTGTCTAGCCGAGTGGGTTTGGGTCTAGCCGAGTGGGTTTGGGTCTAGCCGAGTGGGTTTGGGTCTAGCCGAGTGGGTTTGGGTCTAGCCGAGTTGGTTTGGGGCTAGCCGAGTGGTTTGGGTCTGGCCGAGTGGGTTTGGGTCTAGCCGAGTGGGTTTGGGTCTAGCCGAGTGGGTTTGGGTGTAGCCGAGTGGGTTTGGGTCTAGCCGAGTGTGTTTGGGTCTAGCCGAGTGGGTTTGTGTCTAGCCGAGTGGGTTTGGGTCTAGCCGAGTGGGTTTGGGTCTAGCCGAGTGGGTTTGGGTCTAGCCGAGTGGCTTTGTGTCTAGCCGAGTGAGTTTGGGTGTAGCCGAGTGGGTTTGTGTATAGCCGAGTGGGTTTGGGTCTAGCCGAGTGGGTTTGTGTCTAGCCTAGTGGGTTTGGGTGTAGCCGAGTGGGTTTGGGTCTAGCCGAGTGGGTTTGTGTCTAGCCGAGTGGGTTTGGGTCTAGCGGAGTGGGTTTGGGTCTAGCCGAGTGGGTTTGGGTCTAGCCGAGTGGGTGTGGGTCTAGCCGAGTGGGTTTGGGTCTAGCCGAGTGGGTTTGTGTATAGCCGAGTGGGTTTGGGTCTAGCGGAGTGGGTTTGGGTCTAGCGGAGTGGGTTTGGGTCTAGCCGAGTGGGTTAGGGTCTAGCCGAGTGGGTTTAGGTCTAGCCCAGTGGGTTTGTGTCTAGCTGAGTGGGTTTGGGTCTAGCGGAGTGGGTTTGGGTCTAGCCGAGTGGGTTTGGGTCTAGCCGAGTGGGTTTGGTCTAGCCGAGTGGGTTTGGGTCTAGCCGAGAGGGTTTGTGTCTAGCCGAGTGGGTTTGGGTCTAGCCGAGTGGGTTTGGGTCTAGCCGAGTGGGTTTGGTCTAGCCGAGTGGGTTTGGGTCTAGCCGAGTGGGTTTGTGTCTAGCCGAGTGGGTTTGGGTCTAGCCGAGTGGGTTTGGTCTTGCCGAGTGGGTTTGGGTCTAGCCGAGAGGGTTTGTGTCTAGCCGAGTGGGTTTGGGTCTAGCCGAGTGGGTTTGGGTCTAGCCGAGTGGGTTTGGGTCTAGCGGAGTGGGTTTGGGTCTAGCGGAGTGGGTTTGGGTCTAGCTGAGTGGGTTTGGGTCTAGCCGAGTGGGTTTGGGTCTAGCGGAGTGGGTTTGGGTCAGGCGGAGTGGGTTTGGATCTAGCCGAGTGGGCTTGGGTCTAGCCGAGTGGGTTTGGGTCTAGCCGAGTTGGTTTGGGTCTAGCCGAGTGGGTTTGGGTCTAGCCGAGTGGGTTTAGGTCTAGCCGAGTGGGTTTGGGTCTAGCCGAGTGTGTTTGTGTCTAGCCGAGTGGGTTCGGGTCTAGCCGAGTGGGTTTGGGTCTAGCCGAGTGGGTGTGGGTCTAGCGGAGTGGGTATGGGTCTAGCCTAGTGGGTTTGGGTCTAGCCGAGTGGGTTTGGGTCTAGCCGAGTGGGTTTGGGTCTAGCCGAGTGGGTTTGGGTCTAGCCGAGTGGGTTTGGGTCTAGCCGAGTGCGTTTGGGTCTAGCCGAGTGGGTTTGGGTCTAGCCGAGTGGGTTTGGGTCTAGCGGAGTGGGTTTGCGTCTAGCCGAGTGGGTTTGGGTCTACCCGAGTGGGTTTGGGGCAAGCCGAGTGGGTTTGGGTCTAGCCGAGTGGGTTTGCGTCTAGCCGAGTGAGTTTGGGTCTAGCCGAGTGGGTTTGGGTCTAGCCGAGTGGGTTTGGGTCTAGCCGAGTGGGTTTGGGTCTAGCCGAGTGGGTTTGGGTCTAGCCGAGTGGGTTTGGGTCTAGCCGAGTGGGTTTGGTCTAGCCGAGTGGGTTTGGGTGTAGCCGAGTGGGTTTGTGTCTAGCCGAGTGGGTTTGGGTCTAGCCGAGTGGGTTTGGTCTAGCCGAGTGGGTTTGGGTCTAGCCGAGAGGGTTTGTGTCTAGCCGAGTGGGTTTGGGTCTAGCCGAGTGGGTTTGGGTCTAGCCGAGTGGGTTTGGGTCTAGCGGAGTGGGTTTGGGTCTAGCGGAGTGGGTTTGGGTCTAGCCGAGTGGGTTTGGGTCTAGCCGAGTGGGTTTGGGTCTAGCGGAGTGGGTTTGGGTCAGGCGGAGTGGGTTTGGATCTAGCCGAGTGGGCTTGGGTCTAGCCGAGTGGGTTTGGGTCTAGCCGAGTTGGTTTGGGTCTAGCCGAGTGGGTTTGGGTCTAGCCGAGTGGGTTTAGGTCTAGCCGAGTGGGTTTGGGTCTAGCCGAGTGTGTTTGTGTCTAGCCGAGTGGGTTCGGGTCTAGCCGAGTGGGTTTGGGTCTAGCCGAGTGGGTTTGGGTCTAGCGGAGTGGGTATGGGTCTAGCCTAGTGGGTTTGGGTCTAGCCGAGTGGGTTTGGGTCTAGCCGAGTGGGTTTGGGTCTAGCCGAGTGGGTTCGGGTCTAGCCGAGTGGGTTTGGGTCTAGCCGAGTGGGTTTGGGTCTAGTCCAGTGGGCTTGGGTCTAGCCGAGTGGGTTTGGGTCTAGCGGAGTGGGTTTGCGTCTAGCCGAGTGGGTTTGGGTCTAGCCGAGTGGGTTTGGGTCTAGCCGAGTGGGTTTGGGTCTAGCCGAGTGGGTTTGGTCTAGCCGAGTGGGTTTGGGTCTAGCCGAGTGGGTTTGTGTCTAGCCGAGTGGGTTTGGGTGTAGCGGAGTGGGTTTGGGTCTAGCCGAGTGGGTTTGGGTCTAGCCGAGTGGGTTTGTGTGTAGCCGAGTGGGTTTGGGTCTAGCGGAGTGGGTTTGGGTCTAGCGGAGTGGGTTTGGGTCTAGCCGAGTGGGTTTGGGTCTAGCCGAGTGGGTTTGGGTCTAGCCGAGTGGGTTTGGGTCTAGCCGAGTTGGTTTGGGGCTAGCCGAGTGGTTTGGGTCTGGCCGAGTGGGTTTGGGTCTAGCCGAGTGGGTTTGGGTCTAGCCGAGTGGGTTTGGGTGTAGCCGAGTGGGTTTGGGTCTAGCCGAGTGTGTTTGGGTCTAGCCGAGTGGGTTTGTGTCTAGCCGAGTGGGTTTGGGTCTAGCCGAGTGGGTTTGGGTCTAGCCGAGTGGGTTTGGGTCTAGCCGAGTGGGTTTGGGTCTAGCCGAGTTGGTTTGGGGCTAGCCGAGTGGTTTGGGTCTGGCCGAGTGGGTTTGGGTCTAGCCGAGTGGGTTTGGGTCTAGCCGAGTGGGTTTGGGTGTAGCCGAGTGGGTTTGGGTCTAGCCGAGTGTGTTTGGGTCTAGCCGAGTGGGTTTGTGTCTAGCCGAGTGGGTTTGGGTCTAGCCGAGTGGGTTTGGGTCTAGCCGAGTGGGTTTGGGTCTAGCCGAGTGGCTTTGTGTCTAGCCGAGTGAGTTTGGGTGTAGCCGAGTGGGTTTGTGTATAGCCGAGTGGGTTTGGGTCTAGCCGAGTGGGTTTGTGTCTAGCCTAGTGGGTTTGGGTGTAGCCGAGTGGGTTTGGGTCTAGCCGAGTGGGTTTGTGTCTAGCCGAGTGGGTTTGGGTCTATCGGAGTGGGTTTGGGTCTAGCCGAGTGGGTTTGGGTCTAGCCGAGTGGGTGTGGGTCTAGCCGAGTGGGTTTGGGTCTAGCCGAGTGGGTTTGTGTATAGCCGAGTGGGTTTGGGTCTAGCGGAGTGGGTTTGGGTCTAGCGGAGTGGGTTTGGGTCTAGCCGAGTGGGTTAGGGTCTAGCCGAGTGGGTTTAGGTCTAGCCCAGTGGGTTTGTGTCTAGCTGAGTGGGTTTGGGTCTAGCGGAGTGGGTTTGGGTCTAGCCGAGTGGGTTTGGGTCTAGCCGAGTGGGTTTGGTCTAGCCGAGTGGGTTTGGGTCTAGCCGAGAGGGTTTGTGTCTAGCCGAGTGGGTTTGGGTCTAGCCGAGTGGGTTTGGGTCTAGCCGAGTGGGTTTGGGTCTAGCGGAGTGGGTTTGGGTCTAGCCGAGTGTGTTTGTGTCTTGCCGAGTGGGTTCGGGTCTAGCCGAGTGGGTTTGGGTCTAGCCGAGTGGGTTTGGGTCTAGCGGAGTGGGTATGGGTCTAGCCTAGTGGGTTTGGGTCTAGCCGAGTGGGTTTGGGTCTAGCCGAGTGGGTTTGGGTCTAGCCGAGTGGGTTTGGGTCTAGCCGAGTGGGTTTGGGTCTAGCCGAGTGGGTTTGGGTCTAGTCCAGTGGGTTTGGGTCTAGCCGAGTGGGTTTGGGTCTAGCGGAGTGGGTTTGCGTCTAGCCGAGTGGGTTTGGGTCTAGCCGAGTGGGTTTGGGTCTAGCCGAGTGGGTTTGGGTCTAGCCGAGTGGGTTTGTGTCTAGCCGAGTGCGTTTGGGTGTAGCGGAGTGGGTTTGGGTCTAGCCGAGTGGGTTTGGGTCTAGCCGAGTGGGTTTGTGTGTAGCCGAGTGGGTTTGGGTCTAGCGGAGTGGGTTTGGGTCTAGCAGAGTGGGTTTGGGTCTAGCCGAGTGGGTTTGGGTCTAGCCGAGTGGGTTTGGGTCTAGCCGAGTGGGTTTGGGTCTAGCCGAGTTGGTTTGGGGCTAGCCGAGTGGTTTGGGTCTGGCCGAGTGGGTTTGGGTCTAGCCGAGTGGGTTTGGGTCTAGCCGAGTGGGTTTGGGTGTAGCCAAGTGGGTTTGGGTCTAGCCGAGTGTGTTTGGGTCTAGCCGAGTGGGTTTGTGTCTAGCCGAGTGGGTTTGGGTCTAGCCGAGTGGGTTTGGGTCTAGCCGAGTGGGTTTGGGTCTAGCCGAGTGGCTTTGTGTCTAGCCGAGTGACTTTGGGTCTAGCCGAGTGGGTTTGGGTCTAGGCGAGTGGGTTTGGGTCTAGCCGAGTGGGTTTGGGTCTAGCCGAGTGGGTTTGTGTGTAGCCGAGGGGGTTTGTGTATAGCCGAGTGGGTTTGTGTCTAGCCGAGTGGGTTTGGGTCTAGCCGAGTGGGTTTGTGTATAGCCGAATGGGTTTGGGTGTAGCCGAGTGGGTTTGGGTCTAGCCGAGTGGGTTTGCGTCTAGCCGAGTGGGTTTGGGTCTAGCGGAGTGGGTTTGGGGCTAGCCGAGTGGGTTTGGGTCTAGCTTAGTGGGTTTGGGTCTAGCCGAGTTGGTTTGGGTCTAGCCGAGTGGGTTTGTGTCTAGCTGAGTGGGTTTGGGTGTAGCGGAGTGGGTTTGGGTCTAGCCGAGTGGGTTTGGGTCTAGCCGAGTGGGTTTGTGTGTAGCCGAGTGGGTTTGGGTCTAGCGGAGTGGGTTTGGGTCTAGCCGAGTGGGTTTGGGACTAGCCGAGTGGGTTTGGGTCTAGCCGAGTGGGTTTGGGTCTAGCCGAGTGGGTTTGGGTCTAGCCGAGTTGGTTTGGGGCTAGCCGAGTGGTTTGGGTCTGGCCGAGTGGGTTTGGGTCTAGCCGAGTGGGTTTGGGTGTAGCCGAGTGGGTTTGGGTGTAGTCGAGTGGGTTTGGGTCTAGCCGAGTGTGTTTGGGTCTAGCCGAGTAGGTTTGTGTCTAGCCGAGTGGGTTTGGGTCTAGCCGAGTGGGTTTGGGTCTAGCCGAGTGGGTTTGGGTCTAGCCGAGTGGCTTTGTGTCTAGCCGAGTGAGTTTGGGTGTAGCCGAGTGGGTTTGGGTATAGCCGAGTGGGTTTGGGTCTAGCCGAGTGGGTTTGTGTCTAGCCTAGTGGGTTTGGGTGTAGCCGAGTGGGTTTGGGTCTAGCCGAGTGGGTTTGTGTCTAGCCGAGTGGGTTTGGGTCTAGCGGAGTGGGTTTGGGTCTAGCCGAGTGGGTGTGGGTCTAGCCGAGTGGGTTTGGGTCTAGCCGAGTGGGTTTGTGTATAGCCGAGTGGGTTTGGGTCTAGCGGAGTGGGTTTGGGTCTAGCGGAGTGGGTTTGGGTCTAGCCGAGTGGGTTAGGGTCTAGCCGAGTGGGTTTAGGTCTAGCCCAGTGGGTTTGTGTCTAGCTGAGTGGGTTTGAGTCTAGCGGAGTGGGTTTGGGTCTAGCGGAGTGCGTTTTGGGCTAGCCGAGTGGGTTTGGGTCTAGCCGAGTCGGTTTGGGTCTACCCGAGTGGGTTTGGGGCAAGCCGAGTGGGTTTGGGTCTAGCCGAGTGGGTTTGCGTCTAGCCGAGTGAGTTTGGGTCTAGCCGAGTGGGTTTGGGTCTAGCCGAGTGGGTTTGGGTCTAGCCGAGTGGGTTTGGGTCTAGCCGAGTGGGTTTGGGTCTAGCCGAGTGGGTTTGGGTCTAGCCGAGTGGGTTTGGTCTAGCCGAGTGGGTTTGGGTCTAGCCGAGTGGGTTTGGGTCTAGCCGAGTTGGTTTGGGGCTAGCCGAGTGGTTTGGGTCTGGCCGAGTGGGTTTGGGTCTAGCCGAGTGGGTTTGGGTGTAGCCGAGTGGGTTTGGGTGTAGTCGAGTGGGTTTGGGTCTAGCCGAGTGTGTTTGGGTCTAGCCGAGTAGGTTTGTGTCTAGCCGAGTGGGTTTGGGTCTAGCCGAGTGGGTTTGGGTCTAGCCGAGTGGGTTTGGGTCTAGCCGAGTGGCTTTGTGTCTAGCCGAGTGAGTTTGGGTGTAGCCGAGTGGGTTTGGGTATAGCCGAGTGGGTTTGGGTCTAGCCGAGTGGGTTTGTGTCTAGCCTAGTGGGTTTGGGTGTAGCCGAGTGGGTTTGGGTCTAGCCGAGTGGGTTTGTGTCTAGCCGAGTGAGTTTGGGTCTAGCGGAGTGGGTTTGGGTCTAGCCGAGTGGGTGTGGGTCTAGCCGAGTGGGTTTGGGTCTAGCCGAGTGGGTTTGTGTATAGCCGAGTGGGTTTGGGTCTAGCGGAGTGGGTTTGGGTCTAGCGGAGTGGGTTTGGGTCTAGCCGAGTGGGTTAGGGTCTAGCCGAGTGGGTTTAGGTCTAGCCCAGTGGGTTTGTGTCTAGCTGAGTGGGTTTGAGTCTAGCGGAGTGGGTTTGGGTCTAGCGGAGTGCGTTTTGGGCTAGCCGAGTGGGTTTGGGTCTAGCCGAGTGGGTTTGGGTCTACCCGAGTGGGTTTGGGGCAAGCCGAGTGGGTTTGGGTCTAGCCGAGTGGGTTTGCGTCTAGCCGAGTGAGTTTGGGTCTAGCCGAGTGGGTTTGGGTCTAGCCGAGTGGGTTTGGGTCTAGCCGAGTGGGTTTGGGTCTAGCCGAGTGGGTTTGGGTCTAGCCGAGTGGGTTTGGGTCTAGCCGAGTGGGTTTGGTCTAGCCGAGTGGGTTTGGGTCTAGCCGAGTGGGTTTGGGTCTAGCCGAGTGGCTTTGTGTCTAGCCGAGTGAGTTTGGGTGTAGCCGAGTGGGTTTGTGTATAGCCGAGTGGGTTTGGGTCTAGCCGAGTGGGTTTGGGTCTAGCCGAGTGGGTTTGTGTATAGCCGAGTGGGTTTGGGTCTAGCGGAGTGGGTTTGGGTATAGCGGAGTGGGTTTGGGTCTAGTCGAGTGGGTTAGGGTCTAGCCGAGTGGGTTTGGGTCTAGCCGAGTGGGTTTGTGTCTAGCTGAGTGGGTTTGGGTCTAGCGGAGTGGGTTTGGGTCTAGCGGAGTGCGTTTTGGGCTAGCCGAGTGGGTTTGGGTCTAGCCGAGTGGGTTTGGGTCTACCCGAGTGGGTTTGGGGCAAGCCGAGTGGGTTTGGGTCTAGCCGAGTGGGTTTGCGTCTAGCCGAGTGAGTTTGGGTCTAGCCGAGTGGGTTTGCGTCTTGCCGAGTGGGTTTGGGTCTAGCCGAGTGGGTTTGGGTCTAGCCGAGTGGGTTTGGTCTAGCCGAGTGGGTTTGGGTCTAGCCGAGTGGGTTTGTGTCTAGCCGAGTGGGTTTGGGTCTAGCCGAGTGGGTTTGGGTCTAGCCGAGTGGGTTTGGGTCTAGCCGAGTGGGTTTGGTCTAGCCGAGTGGGTTTGGGTCTAGCCTAGTGGGTTTGTGTCTAGCCGAGTGGGTTTGGGTCTAGCCGAGTGGGTTTGGTCGAGCCGAGTGGGTTTGGGTCTAGCCGAGAGGGTTTGTGTCTAGCCGAGTGGGTTTGGGTCTAGCCGAGTGGGTTTGTGTCTAGCCGAGTGGGTTTGGGTCTAGCGGAGTGGGTTTGGGTCTAGCCGAGTGGGTTTGGGTCTAGCCGAGTGGGTTTGCGTCTAGCGGAGTGGGTTTGGTCTAGCCGAGTGGGTTTGGGTCTAGCCGAGAGGGTTTGTGTCTAGCCGAGTGGGTTTGGGTCCAGCCGAGTGGGTTTGGGTCTAGCCGAGTGGGTTTGGGTCTAGCGGAGTGGGTTTGGGTCTAGCCGAGTGGGTTTGGGTCTAGCCGAGTGGGTTTGCGTCTAGCGGAGTGGGTTTGGGTCTAACCGAGTGGGTTTGGGTGTAGCCGAGTGGGTTTGGGTCTAGCCGAGTGGGTTTGTGTCTAGCCGAGTGGGTTTGGGTCTAGCGGAGTGGGTTTGGGTCTAGCCGAGTGGGTTTGGGTCTAGCCGAGTGGGTGTGGGTCTAGCCGAGTGGGTTTGGGTCTAGCCGAGTGGGTTTGTGTATAGCCGAGTGGGTTTGGGTCTAGCGGAGTGGGTTTGGGTCTAGCGGAGTGGGTTTGGGTCTAGCCGAGTGGGTTAGGGTCTAGCCGAGTGGGTTTAGGTCTAGCCCAGTGGGTTTGTGTCTAGCTGAGTGGGTTTGGGTCTAGCGGAGTGGGTTTGGGTCTAGCGGAGTGCGTTTTGGGCTAGCCGAGTGGGTTTGGGTCTACCCGAGTGGGTTTGGGTCTACCCGAGTGGGTTTGGGGCAAGCCGAGTGGGTTTGGGTCTAGCCGAGTGGGTTTGCGTCTAGCCGAGTGAGTTTGGGTCTAGCCGAGTGGGTTTGGGTCTAGCCGAGTGGGTTTGGGTCTAGCCGAGTGGGTTTGGGTCTAGCCGAGTGGGTTTGGGTCTAGCCGAGTGGGTTTGGGTCTAGCCGAGTGGGTTTGGTCTAGCCGAGTGGGTTTGGGTCTAGCCGAGTGGGTTTGGGTCTAGCCGAGTGGCTTTGTGTCTAGCCGAGTGAGTTTG